>OY365787.1:10947500-20947500 GCA_959347405.1 Napeogenes sylphis | reverse complement strand
GTTACAACCGAATCTAATAAATCCTATAAAAAAAAATCAACTGTTAGTCTTTTAGACAATAACCTGTTAATAAATGTATGATCCTTGAATTTTAAAAAAAAAACCTTATTTATCTGGTTATAAACTTAATAAAAGGAAAGTTAATTAATAAAACTACAACAGATTTTTACTATTTCGTAACACTTAAAAAATGTGTACCCTCAAAAAATATATATCACGTTAAATATATATTTACTATGAACATATGAATAGATATTTATTATTCATTAGAGAGGAATGAGATGATCGATGCTATCTTTATCTAAATATCTTATCTTTGAACAATGATAAGCATAGAATATCTTTACAACGTATAATAAAGTGTTACGGTCGTGAATATAAAATGACGAAATTAGTGATCCTTCCGAATACAGTATATGACTCATTGAGGAACTACTGGTACAGGCTTAAGTCATGTAAGTTTTTATAAAATAAGAAAATAAATGATAAATTACGTAATAGGTTCAATGATCTTAGCTGACTCATTTACGAAGTTTGCAAGGATTTTTTATTATTTTGTTTTCTTGTAAAATAAATATGTACTTTTTAAAATCATCTCAGTTTTCAAATTGAACTATTGCCATGTTATGATGGCAAGCTAATTCCAAGGCAGTTATTATATGGAATAAATAACATTAGGTATAATTATATTGTTGTTTTCACCATCTTGTGTAATTCTTACATTATTTCAAGTTGCACGATTCCCGCGTTGCATTAACTCAAAAATTGTAAATAAACGAGGTCATTTTCAAGTTTAAACTATCAGGCGATTACCAAACACCAGTTTAAATTGAGATGTTTTTGTTTTTGCAATTAGGTACTTAATTAATTACATCTGTAGTTGTTTTTAAAAAATTACATTACCTATAGCATCAAAAGTGAAGAAATATAACAAGTTAAAGTTATTCACTTTTAAACATTTGCGTATCGTGATTTGAAACATATTGTGTTTCCAATATTGAAAGGTGATGACTCACAAGATTAGGAATTTGGTCTGGTCGAAGCAAAAATTAAATTTACCCGCCTACTTACCGATTTTTGAAAGTGGTCGGGGAATTCTACTGAACGCTAATGATTGGGCAACGAGTTTGATTTTAATATTCTTATAACTTTATACTTATGGTTAGATATTTTTTCTAAAACCAATATCTTTATCATGCACATCTGTGTATCTTTGAGAGATGAAATAAAATTTATATGTACCTACTCATAATTTCATAGGAAATTTATGAAACTTAATACCTGTCTCAAATTATAATACTCAACACATTTTTATTAAAGTCGCTACATATTTTCTATTACAAAATATCTATTCCATAGCTACCCGATTCCAGAATTTAAATATTTTCTATTTAGATCCACAGCCTCAGCTATAGCGATACTTTCAAATTTCAAGGTTTGAATAAAAACAGAGATTATGTAATTTCTTTCTTAGCTTGATATTTTAAATTAGTATTAAATTTAATAATAATTATGTCCATAAAAAGTTCCCACTTCCTATAAAATGTAAAAAAATGTAGGTTTTTAGCGCATTATTTGTTTACGGTGACGTAACATATTTAGAAGATACCTTGACTTAATTAAGTCCAATAGAGTGTAATGTCGCAGTGATATATTAAACAAAGGTTTGCTTACTGATAACAATATTGTTGTAGCGTTAGCAAAATAAATTAACATGACAAATAATGCGAAAATTAACGTATAATGTCATTAAGATCAAACAACGCAATGGTAATCTTATGTTTAAATGACTGATAGATTTAAGGGTTTAAATAAGTTGTTATTTATTTTTACTTAAATAAATGTAAATATAAACTAATCACACGCTGACTATTAACTATTCTTCAAGTCAGTTGAAGTAATGCTTAATCATTTATTCGACTGACATGAAGAAAAGCCAAACCATTTTTTTACGTTTAGTATTTTTTTATGCTAACCGTATTGAAGTTTTTTCATATCTTGTCCTTAGTTTATTCGTGAAAATTATAGAGCACGGTGTGGAATTCTATTACACTTATACAAAATAGTGGAAATGGGTATTGAGGATTTTCTGTATTCCGTGAAAGAGAGTTTACAAAGGAGAGTCTACTCTACTTTTATTGGTGTATTTGGTACGTGTATTAAAAATAATATTACCATGCGAATATACTTACGTTATTGTACAAAATAGAATAAATACTGCTTAGTACGTAATGATAGTTTCGGTAAGACGTTTATATGCTTTGGATATTGAAAGTAGGAAAGTTAACGTTATTTTGGAAGATGAACAGACGAATGTTATAACATGTTTTCTGTTATTGCTTTAGGATAAGAGAGGTATCTCTTTTTATCTTACGACCCGAAATTAAAAAAAAAGATTATTACTAAATTTTAAACGTAGCCTCTATTGACAAGACTTTGAGATGGTACTCCTACTAAAAGTAATCTAAGGTTAGTAATCTAAGGATCAATCTTGTCCGATGTTGATTCGATCGTTGTTTTTATTGTTCGATAATTATTTTGGCCATTAGCTATATACCTAATAATATAAGTAATCAAGTACCAAATGAAAATAAACTAAAATAAATTTAGGTGTATGTTGAATAAAGTTTCATTTCTTATTATTTTCGTTTCATGATTTATGATTTGTTACGCAATTGCAGTATATAATATATGTATTTAGGTATTATACCAAGAGCACGACTTTTACCTTATGAGGGCATTCCGTCAGGTACTTATGCTATTGTTTTTAATAATGCATTCACGGTTGATGACAGTTAAGAAACTACATTTGATTGGAAATAAGTCGTTTTAAAACATCATCATTACAAATTACGGGGATTGAATCAAGTTCTTTATAAAGCCGATGGCTGTTATAAAAGGTTTAGGTGTTAACATAATATACATTTATTAGAACGATAATGATGCTAATATCTTTATTTTAAGCATCATTATCGTTCAAATATATACTTTTATAAACGATAGAAATAAAAATATTTAGCGGATTTACGGATTTAGCTAGCGTATAACTGAAGTGACATTTTAAACTTTAAATTTAACTTGACGTTTCGATAAGTTTAAAAATAGTATTTCAATTTGTAGTTTTCGTGCAAATAAAAAATACTAATCTAAACGATTTGTTAAAGCATTATTTGAGGTATCTTATTTTTTCAGATAGCCGGACAGGAGATGGTGCTGGAGATGCGTCTCTGGATATGGGCAGCCGATCCTCTCTTCACACCGGACTTCAGATGTCCGAGGACGAACATTGGGAGATGAACTACCATGAAGCGGCTATTTATTTAGAGGTGGTCTTCGAATATGTAGATCTAGCTATCCATGGGTTCAGTAGCGGATTTAGGCTTAGGCCCGTGAGGCCCGGGCCTAGGGCGGCATATTTTGAAGGGCGCCAAAATTTTTAAGATGACTAAAATTTAAAATCGATTGGGTTTTCTGTAAACTGCAAGACCAAATTTTAAAGTTTATTTTATTGCGCTCTTACTATCGAAACATAGTACCATTTTGAGGGTAGAATTTCTTTGTTAAAGTAATTAATCAGGCAAGTCCTAAAATTTGAAATATCTAACAAAAAGATTTTAAAAAATTACATTACAAGCAATTTATTATTAATTCTATATTTAATTGTTATATTAAAAAAATAAATGTTTAATTTATACCTGAATTAGATTTCTTATTATTATTGTTATTATTTTAATTATTTTATACACACACAAATTTATGGACATTATGTGTGTGTGTGTAAAAGATAAAGATAAAGGGCGCCATATCGTCTCGGGCCTAGGGCGTCAAACCTAAATCCGCTACTGCATGGGTTCCGTCTGATCATATAAAACATTGTTCATACTTAATGATGACTTTAATGATTTCTTGGTGTAGTGGTTAGTAACCCTGATGGTGAACCAGAGATGGGTGGGTTCGATCCCCGAACGGATTCTTTGTGTGATCCACAGATTGTTAATCGGAGTCTAGGTGTACTTTGTGTTATACGTTTGTGATGCTCTCGGAGACACAGGGATAATATAGTCCCTAACGCAGCTGTCTTTAAAAAAATATATTTAAGGAACTTATAGGTAGACTTTTAATTGGCGTTAAAGTTAAAAACCGTACGCAATTTGTTTAGTTTTGCCGTAGTTTCTGAGATTTTTTTTATTTCATTTTTTTTCCGTTATCTAACGCCTGTAACGATTCCAACAAGTTATTAAGAATCATTTGGAAATAATTGCTATGATTGTGTATTAAGAATACGTTTCAAAATACTACAGGAAGGCTTGAACAATGAGAAATTTGACTCCCATCCGTCCAGCCCGGAGGAGCTGCCGGCCTACCTGCGCGTGCACAACCCCTGGTACCACGGCCTGGACCTGCTGGCCTCGCTCGTGCTCATACTCCTCGCCTTTACTGAGGATCCTGCTGTACCCGCCTTTGGGGTAACTATATGAAATATCCTATATAATATATAAAGACAGTCAATTAGAACGTTTAAATCCCTTCCCGTGGATAAAGGCTATTGATTTTCATATCTGAACAAATTTGATTTGAGTAGCTAAGAACCCTCTGGATTATTTCATCTTTAAAATAAAAAATAAACTAATTCAAATTGGGATCATCAGTTTGGGATCTACGATTCTACAAACAGACATACAACACACATAAATAATTACAAAAATGTTCATATGTTTCTTTTATAAAAAAAATATATTCGTTGAAAAAAGGAGTCTTTAGTCAGAGTAACTTATCTGCTATTATGCTATTTTGTATCTACTTATTACAATTCCGAGGACTGTTTCTTTAGAGAAGACAGATGCTTAGAACTCAAAATAATATATATCTATTAATATGTATCTATATTTCTTTCAGTTACCAGTGTGGGCTCATGGCACGATTGAATTATTAGCACTTACCGTGATTGGTATCGAGCTGCATCTTAAGTTAAAATGGATCGGTTGGGGAACAATATTTAAACACAAACGTACCATGATTAAGGTTAGTGACACCTGTACGATAACTTTTTTATGAAGTACGTATATGAGTTCTTAAAGAGTTTGTTTTGGAGTGTCAATAACAGCCTATTTACCCAAGACCTATATTAAAAAAGTTATTTATAATTGGAATGACGGTTTTATGCAATACGAGTCTATTAATAAGACAGTATCAATTTGAAGGTATTTATTTTTAAATAATCTTTTAATATTTGTGGTTAAAAGTTAAAACCTTAATACGTAAACTATTTACGGGTATTTAAATATTGTAATTTCTTATTCCAGGGTATAACTCTTCTAATAATGGTGTTGGAGGCTGTGGTGGTGCTCTGCCGCCAGTCGTCCCACTTCCGGGTGACGCGGGCGCTTCGCCCCATCTTCCTCGTGGATACGCGGCACTGTGGCGGCGTCCGGCGCTTCATACGACAGATACTACAGTCTCTTCCTCCTATTATAGACATGTTAGGTATGGCTTTTAGTCGTTTGGTTATTCCGATAATTGTCTTTTTTTAATTATTTGACCAAAAGACTGGATATTCTATGATTTCTAATTTTGACTTACAGGTCTTCTAATGTTCTTCGTGGCGACATTCTCGTTACTCGGTTTTTATTTATTTTCGGAGCACGTCGATAACGGACACTTCCAAACTATCAGCGATTCTTTTGTCAGTATGTTCGTACTACTGACTACAGCTAAGTGAGTATACATAAATTATGATTGATATAAGTTTACCGAGAGCGAGAAATGTATGTTAAAGTAGTAAAATAAAAATGTATGTATGTCTTTTTGTCTGTGGTCATGAAAGTATTTATTAAAGTTCCGTCTTTTTAACGATATAGTGTGTAAGACTAAGTTGTTTTCTAGTTTCCCCGATGTGATGATGCCGTCATACGCCAAGTCGAAGTGGTACGCTCTGTTCTTCATTCTTTATATTATCACAGTTCTCTACGTGCTTATGAATTTGGTGAGTTATTCAATTATTGCTACATTTAGAACGTGTTTTTAGCAATATTTACATATATTTGTTTATTATCCAAACTTATGTATTGATCCTTTTTACGAATAGGTAGGTACGTATCTTAGAAAGTTCTCGTCATTTACGGAAACAAACACTTGTAATTTATTTAATAATTTACCTTTTAAAATAAAAAAATTGAAACTAGTGGTAAACACAGTTTTGATCGAAAAAAAATTGAGATTGCTTTTCTTCTATACACACTTATTTAAAGCCGATGTCGATGGATTACTTTATTATCAGTGTACAATTATTAGTTTGAACAAAAAAATAATAATATTTCGTGATATGTAAATGTACGCAATTATATATGTATATATATATATATATATATATATATATATATATATATATATATATATATATATATATATATATATAATATAGTTCGATTAAAATTACAACTTTAGGTGTAGTTCGAAGTGGTCCCGATTTGAATGTAATCATTTCATGTGGGCATGAAAAAAATACTTTGTGTGTTTACATGGAAGACATGAGAGAAGTTTTTTAGTATAAAAACACCTTGCACCTTGCACTTGGTGCTTCAGATGTTGGCGGTGGTGTACGAGACGTTCACCCGCATCGAGCGGGAGAAGTGTCGTGCGCTGCTGCTGCACCGGCGCGGCGCCGCTCAGCGCGCCTTCCGCCTGCTGGTGTCGCGCCGCGCGCCCAGCGCCATCAGGCTGCGGCACTTTGCGGGACTCATCAGACACTACGCACCGCACTACAGTACGAGAACACTCTACTTCCGTTATTAATTCGATCAGATCGTTTCCTCTTTTGTTTTATTTATTCCTGTCCTGCTTTTAGTTTTTGAAACTGTCAATTTTAAAAGACTAATTATTGGGAGTTCCGTTTCCGGTGTAAATGTTTATTTTGAGTCTGGCAAGCGGAGTATCAATAAATTTGCTATTTACGCAGTTTGTTTTGTAACCTTGAATAATTAAAACTTTTATTATAATATCGCTCTTTTGGAACTACAAATATAATAAATATCATTTAATTATTTATGATATTCCATATGACCGCAGGCGGCCTGGACGTGTTCCTAATGTTCAAGCAGCTGAACCGCTCCGGAGCTGGAGGCCTGTCCCGGGCGGAGTTCTCTCTGGTGTACGACGTGTTCGCGCTCCGTTGGGCGCCGCAGTCGGCCCGCGCCCCCTGGTACGGGGACTCCGCCCTGGAGCCCCTCGGCCGCGCAGCTTCACGAGCTGTGCGGTGGGACTACTTCGAGTATCTCGTGTGTGAGTTGGCTAAGAGCGGATTTATAAATATTAATTTGAAGAAGAAGGGGTTCAGAAAGAAGGGTTAGAATTGGAAAAAGTGGTTGAATTTCATAATCCTTAATCACCCACATATTATTGTTCTCTAATTACATAAATCGAAAGACTGCACTGTACACACTAGGACATAAAAGTCGTCTAAAAAGAATTATAACCCCCAGAATCAAATTAAGGGACCGAACTGTCAAAATGTTATCAGTGTTTGTTAAAACAGTACTAACATTTTGTTAGCAAGACGTTGGAATGTAAAACAATAAGTAAAAAGCCGACATAGCTAAGAGTGATAATAATTCCAGACGCCATAATAATCGGCAACGGCGTGGCGCTGGTGGTGCGCGTGTGCGAGGCGGCGGGCGGGCTGCAGGACAGCGCGCGGCTGCTGTGCGCCAGCTGGGACACCTGGCTGTTCCTCGTCCGTGAGTACCGCCAAGACATGGAAAACCATATTTCATTGTGTTCATTTTTATTCTTCTACCGAAACCCATATCAGATATTTGTTCGTGACTAAAAACCTGTATCTATTGTTTATGGAACCAATGAGTATTAGTATGTGGAGAGTATCTTATTGGATTATCAAGTGTCTTTAGTGTTCACATGTGTGTGAGTGCCCTGTAAACCCATTGTAGGCATGTATGAAGATCTTGCATCCAGTGTCCATACATGTTAGCAGTTCCTGTATTCCTACAAGATGTGAGAGAATCCCGTCTCCAGTATCTATACACGTCTGTCCGCCCTGTGTCCACAGTATTCCTATTGGAAGCTGGTATCCGCATGTTAGCGGCGGGAGCAAGCGCGTACTTGGAGTCAGGGTGGAACGTGTTCGACCTGAGCGTGACGCTGCTGGCGCTGCTGGGAGCCGTGCTGCTCTCCATCGCACCCAAGCTCTTCATTGTCGTAATCTTCAGACCTCTCAGGTGAGTTGTGCTATTTGGATAAAGGGTCCGAATGTTGACGTTTTTAACAAAAGTAATATTGGTCCAATTGAGTATGCTAGACTATACTCTAAATTCTTGTCAATTTATTTATTTACCCTTTTAATATTTTTATTTCAAGTATTATAATGGACTAGCTAATACAATACTGTAATCCGATCAAGACTTTATACTCCCCCAGACTGATGCGTCTATACAAGCTTAAGAAGCGTTACCGCGACGTGTTCGGTACCCTGGTGCTGCTGTCTCCACTGATGTCGTCTGCGGGCTGCGTGATGCTCGTCATGTACTACTTCTTTGCCATCGTGGGCATGGAGCTGTTTGCAGGATATGATCTTAGGAACTGCTGCATGTGAGTAAGCCGCAAGTGTCATTGTAGCTCAACAGTTCGTTCCTTCCCTCAAATATTCTTTAAGACGAATAGCTGCTGATATGCAATATCGAACAAAACTTGATTGACAGTAAAACTATGTATTTTTGTCTGTTGTTATTTTTTAAGAACATTTAGAAAATTTGAGACAGTCATGGAGAAGGAATAGTCAAGTTATTCAAAAATTTATGCACGAAATGGAAATCAGTTGACCTTATTTACAATATTCCCAGTTTCTGTGCAAAACTGATTAATAGATGGACAATGAAAGATGAAGCTATAGGTTGCATTTTATTAGATTTTAAAATCCAGTTACTCTGGTATTCCAGTAATACGACAGTGGAAGACTTCTACAAGTTCTCTGAGAACAGCTCTACGGCCCTGGGATACTACTACTTGAACAACTTCGAGAACATCCTAACCAGCGGCGTGTCTCTGTTCGAGCTGACAGTTGTCAACAACTGGTTCATCTTGATGAACGCGTACGCGACTGTCGCTGGGCAGTTCAGTAGATTATACTTCATGGTGAGATTACTTATTTTTTTTAATATTTTTTTGGTCACATGTTGTGTTTCTTTCCTTTTTATTGTACCAGAATCAACGCCGATGACTATTGTATAAAAGTAATCTTAGTAAGAAAATCTTGATTTGAGGTGATATGATGAAGCAATTAGTTGGTTGGATGGATGTAGGTTTGTTCTTATTTATATTATATAAATTTACGAAATGCACGACGAAAATGTTAGCGTACAATTATGCATAATATGTATAATTGATTGCAGGTATTTTACTTGTTTACGATGGTGGTGTTGACGATTGTAGTGGCGAGTGTGCTGGAAGCCTTCCGGTTCAGGATTCAATACAAACGAAGCACCACAAAGAGAGACGGTAATACATATAAGATAGAGAGCGCTATCTTACAACATAAATGATCATTAGAATAATAAATAATATCAACTAGATATATATTTTGTTCGTACACTGTTAATCAGAGGAGAAGCTGCTGCATGAGGAGGTGCACACGTCGTGGGAGGAGGCGCAGCGTCTGGGAGCTGCTGGAGACCTCGCCGACGCACTGCGGCCCGCACTGCCGCCGGGGGTAAGACATGTTATAATAGTAGGGGTTGGACGGGTTGGAGGGGTTGCTCCTGACGGTTACCCTCGTATATTACTTTTTAATTTTCGCTTCATTGGTGGAGTGGTTAGCGCAGACGCCTAACGTATAGCGACGCAATGACGTTCGGGTTTGACTCCCCACATGGACAGGCGTGAACGTGATGAGCATAGATGCCTGTATTTCTGGGTTTGGTCGTTTATTATATTTATTTCTATGTGTATTTCTATGTATTTGTATCGTTGTCTAACACCCTTAAAACGAGCAAATAGTTTGCTTACTTGGGGTTAGATCCATGTGTGTAGTTTGTTATGTGATATCTAGTGTAGAGAGATGTTCGGCGATTAGATTCCCTCTCGGCTGGGTGAGAGGCGGCAGGGATAGTTTCAGAATTAAATGACCGGAAACGCGTTTCCATTTTTCTAACCCTTACTATCGTGTAACTCGTATGCTGGTTGGATACGACGAAAACGACCCGAACAGAGCGAAATCACGAGTATCTTCTGTGAGAAAATTAAATATATCAGATGCTGAATATTTATATTAATATCAAAAAGAGGTACAATTTCTAAGTTCATCGATTTGTTTGTGGCAAAATTTGAAACATATTCTATCTATATTGTAGTTAACATCAGGGTTAGTTTAGGCTGACAATTATCCCAGTAACTAATTATCATTTAATATGGCTTAATATTTTGATTGAAAGCATTAAGATCCAAGCGTTTTATATTTTTATGCAATGAAAAAAGTTTGAGTCAGGCCCAGAATAATTGTCAGATAAACATTAATTTAACATAGATCTTTTTTCAAACTTTTGTTATAATATATATACTGCTATATTATGAAATAAATATTTTTCAGGTCCAAGTAACCTTTATCGGTACCAGGCCTAGAACGAAGGAAGTATTGCAGAGAAGGATGTACCAGGCAGACATACAGAAGTGGCTCGCAGAAGAAGATAATAGCGAAGGTTAGTTCGTTATTAAAATATTATTAAGTTATTATATTGTTATCATAGTTAAATATATTGGCAGTATTTGTTTTGGACTTTGACATTCATTTATCAATGACATTTTATTCAAAATTATATTCTAGGTAAAAGAACTGACGTTAATATATATTACTAATTAATAAAATATATTTATATATTCATCTCTTTTAGATCATCAACCATCAACAACTTTGACATCCAGTGAGGACCCTCTAGCTCCTCCTCTAATCCAGCAGCCAGACGCCGCCAACAACAACCACCAGATACGACCCGGCTACCAGTTGTAGAATTTAATACTCCTGCTCCTTCGCGACAGAATCGCCTTTGTGTGGGACGTTTTAAAGAATTTATGAAAACTCTTTGGTTAAAGTGATCTGTTATCTGTGCGAATGTCAAATATCGTTTGCGAGGGCGGGAAAATAATATTAATAAATTATGAACATACTAAATTACAAAAACAATTATAAATCAATGCAATTAATCAAATGTATTTTATAGATTAAGGTTTATTTATTGATATCTCAGTGTTTCCGGGGCTAATTTATGTGCAGTTTTTTGAAACTTTTTTAAATCAAATATGATTTTCCTTGCAATCTTCACTATTTACTAAATAATATTTCAAAGCATATTAAACGGTATTATATAATATCTGTGATAATGGAACAGATAGGATTTTAGGTTGTATTTTTATTGGTTTCTTTACTTAATTTCTATAATGTTAATAATCGCTAAGAATACTCAATTTACTCAAAAATGTTGGTACGAAAACTTTTTCCATTGAACAATATTATTTTATTTTTAACAGTATTTTCACGAAAAAAGTCATTGTAGCTTTAGTATAGCAGCTTATTCGAAATAATTTAATAAATATATCTTTAATGACTTATCTATATATGTATTATAAAATTAGTCATGCTTTTAGTGGTAAAGATATTTGATACTTGTAATAGCAGCCTTAAGGCAAGAGGCCTTATATTAATAAGTAGCTGTAACGAACTTGATGCTTTTAGTACAAGCAAAATAAAGGTAGATAATAGATAATTTGTCTCTACACTTTAGTATATTAGGCAATAGATATTAAAATTATTCAGCTGAAATATTGGCAACTTCCATTTTTTATATTTGTAGTAGGCTTTAATATTTAGTTTTATATACTGATAGGTATACAAATATATTTTATTGTAGTTTAATATATTATTATTCGAAATGTATTATGGTATAGAGTATTATTTTATAGTTTATATTGGTATTTTATTGCAGTTTTAAACTCGAGTATTTTGTTATTAGTATTACCAGGTCTCATAATTACGAAGTAGATGTATTTAGTAGATGAAAATGCCTTTTAGGTATAAGGGAATGTTACAGGTCCTTTAAAATATATTATTGTCATATTGTTAGTATAAATGATTGACAAAAAGTCACAAATACATGGAGTAGTGAAGCCAGTCTGAATTGTGTCAAAAAAAAGATCTGCCTGTCACTCTTATGTGTGATTAGACAAAGATATGTATGGTTCATCTTATCTCTTTTATCGTTTGTTAGACACTCACACTTGCAGGCCTGCCTATGGCTCCATTACTTTATACACTAATATCATCTAAAGAACATGTTAAGATGAATTTAAACATATTAGACTTTTTATTTATAAATTATTTCTGAAATTGATTGTTTTTATTCATTACATTTTTTTTGTGCATTAAAAATTATATTTATTTGTAGACAATAGATGTGAATGTGATATTTAAAAAATTAAAGGACCACTTAGTGATTTTTTTTAACCAAATGTAATTTGTTTGATATGATTTTAACATTGTTCTCATTGTTTCATAACTTATTTTAATTATAGGAAACTAATAAATTATTACAATATTTATGATTATTTTATTTCATGATATTTTATGTGTAATCCATAAGTAACAAATTTATTATATTTATTGTGTATGTCACTCTTTATGACTACAATAGAAAAAAACAACTAATAATACAATAGAAAATATATTATTCATCTACATAAATATGTTTTTTGTTTTACTATAATAACATGAATACAATACCACTCGCACCTCAACTTATATCTCTAGATACATAACCCAACACCATTTTATATATTGTCTTACATACCAATTAATTCATTAAAAATCCACATTTCTTGTTATAACTATATATTCTAATACACTGACATGCTTTATTGATTAGTTTTATGTATTACTAAGGGGTAATATAGAGAGGTATTGTCTTTATTAGAGCATTTATTTTTAGGTATAAATATGTCAAATTATATAGGGATTTTGTATTGTTTCCGTTCGTTATTGATAATGAAATTCATCAAGGGTAACCCCAGCTCCTCCTAGCTTTATGTCATTCACATTGTACCCTTTTTCTTCCAGTTCTGTTATTAAATCCTCTACTGTTGATTGTTTGGTTGACGGTGTCACCAGAACTATAGCATACCTGAAATTATTGATTCTTTATTACTAATACTGCTTTCAAAATATATTACAATTACAATAATGACAATGTATATTTTTATAACTCAATAAATAATCAATATGAGCAAAAAAAAATATTTCCTCAAGCTTCACTTTATACAAAGAATAATATTTAGTTTCATCCTGTGACTATGTTCCAACTTGAAGAAATTTTATACTACATATTAAGATTGAAAAACAATGAAACAACGTCTAACGACCGGGTTTAGCGCCTCAGACCTCTCAGAAAACGACAAACAAAAAACAGATGAAAGAAAAAGTCAAGTGTTTGAGAAGAGCAAAGAATTCTCATTTTTTTTAAATAATTTTTTCAGTAATATATAAATGTAAAAAAAGTATGTGCAATAAATAAACTTACCCTCCTCCCCCTGCGCCGGTAAGCTTGCAGGCGAGCCCGCGTGCTCCTGCGGAGACCCGGATGTCCTCCAGCATGGGGTGTGACGCCCCCAGCGACGCTAGTAGACAGTGGTTCATATTCCAGATATCCTGGTATTAAATAAAGTGGTTCATATATATTTCAGGTACGTAATCAAGTATAAGCTAGAAGGTCTATTTTTTAATTGAAAATTATAATCCCTGGATACGTTTTTGTTAAACAGATCTTGCTAAGAAATAAGAGTCCAATCTCTTTTGGGTAACTGGCGGTGATTCGGGTTTTTATTTAATTATAGTGATAACGATGGTAAGTATATGTAGTTAAGTGAAAAGTAAATGAGCAGTCGAGATACTACAGTTTTGTTTTTAGCGCGTTTTACTTTTTGCCCCACATTTACGGGTATTAGTCTAGGTTCGTTAATATCATAGAAAATCTTATGTGATGCGAAAGGCTATTAAGGGCCACCAAGAGTTTTTAAAAGAGAAAACTTACAGCCAAGTCTTGATATTTTTCTTCTGAATTTTCAATATCAGCCTGTGATAGTTCTTCCAATATCTAAAATTTACAAAAAAAAATATTAATATATAAAATATATATCTACTTTAGTAATAGTAATTTTTGACAATTGTCATCCTTCTTTTCGGATGGGCCCTAAATTATTCAATACAGCGCATTATTTGATCCGAAAAAAGCGAGAAGTCACCACCAATAAGATGCAAGCACTAGCTCACTAACAACCTTTCCATAATGCTATATTAGTACGCTAGATGATCTAGCACTTAGTAAATAGTATAATGATATGACTGACTAATTCGTTCACAGACGTACTATCTCCAGAACTCTTCTCTCGTGAAATTACTTTCTTTTACAATTTTAATTCTTAATCCATCCATTCTAATGACTATTTTCCTTACAACATTATGTTCTCTTCATATTCATTCATCCCCTTTGTGGATCAACATGTATAGCCATGTTAAGCACCACCGTCCCGATAAAGATGATCACATATAGAATGCTTAATTCACCGAGATGGACAGCGATACGGTAGCTCAGTTGGTAGAGCGACGGGACGGTTTCCTAGTAGTCGCGGGTGCGGATCCCTGCCCTTATCGGTTTATTTTTCATTCTATATTTATATAAATTTAGATTGATTTTACCATCAAAACCACACTGGCGACAAAAAATACTGGCCCCAAACTATCTATATATTTTCTTTTATGCCTAATCTTTATATGTTCACATGTTAAATTGGACGTTTTTTTTCTGTTGTTTATAATATTTCAATAATCAATTATGTGCAATCTTTAGTAGGTTATGTAGGTATGTATAAACTGTGTGGCTGCTCGTGACACTGTCGCAGGCTCAACCACAGAGTACTATAAAGGCTCAACTGAAAATCAGTGCTGCGATATTTTATTATATATTTTACATATCGTAGCTTAAGCCGAGCCGAGTTCTTTTCGGCTCAACATGACATTTACATAGCACTTAGTAGTCACTTAAATTCTGTTTTAACTTTTTTTATCGCCTTTTACATACAAATGTAACTGTTGTGTAGAGACTACGAATAAACGTGTTTTCTTACTTTCTTTATATTAAATTGTAACGCTATCCGCCTAGCAGTTTGGCAAACAGAGTTACTTTATTTATAATAATACTAGATTTTTTCAGCGGCTTCGCTCGCGCTGTTTAAGTAACAGTTCTGTTTTGTTGGACGACCGTCTTAAGTTTTTAATCCTTGCCTTTAGGACTTCTTGCCGGGATGAGATTGCCCTATTTCCTTTTCTATACCTTTGAAAACGTGTGTGCGAAATTTCATAATGATCGGTTAGTTAAGACAAAAATCAACAAACAAACTTATTTTCTCCTTTACAATATTAGTTCGACTTATAGTATAAATCATTTTAATGATCCAACTTACTTGAATAGCAGTGTTCGCGATATGACCGCAAGCCCGTATCACACAATCAAACGCCTGTTTGTTTTTATCTTTCAGAGCTGTTACTTTGATGAGTAATTTGTTAGTTTCTCGACTGATTTTTGTGTTCACCAGCAATACATGCAGATTGACTTTTAAGTTTAGCAAACGAGGGAGTTCCCCCTTCTTTAATGATACTTGAGAGCCGAATGTACAAGTTGTGTTATCGATACCTAGAAATATAGTTAGTGAAAAAAACATTCCTGTCTAATGGATTTTAGTTGGCTATTGAGGTTGGAAGTAAGGAGAACCGTCGGACCGTCGCTGTGTGAAAAAAGTTGCGTTTTGGTAGCATACGATTTTAAGAGAATCGTTGTGTTCTCCGATGAGAGTGTCGTTTTTGATTATGTTTTTATTTTAGACTTCGCAAATTGTTGAAGTTTTCTATATTGATAATTCTTTTACGAAAAATGTCATGAAATATTATACATTTTTGAAGTCGGCATACTACATGCAGTATACAACAGATTACTTTGTATTGCAGGTTTTTCGCCAGCGATATTATAGCATGCACTTTATTTTCAATACCTACTTACATACTTTAAACTTCCCATTCGTATAAGACGATTCTCCTTACTTCTAACTTCCATAGTTTTGATTAAATGTAGTTCCCAACCTGAAGGCCTGCCATGCATGATCTTCTCACAATTGAAAGCTTCAGCTGATATATGTTCCTTATCTTCCAAACTGAATTCTATGTCTTTAAGTCCACACTTAACTTTCAGCAAATGCAAAAAAGCCCCAACTACACAGACCGCAAATGACGCGGAACTACCCGTTCCAGCGCCAACAGTTAACTCTGAAGTTAATTCTATATTCAAACTATTATTTAATAACTTTGTATGACCAAATATCTTTGAAAAAAGGTAAAGAAACCCTCGTATAGCATTCTTTTGGATGCTCAAAAGGTCGTCAAAGTTGGGTTTGATTTTTTGGACGAATTTATCAACCTTTTTCAAATGACTTTCATGATCTATTTTCAAGGAATGCTTCCAACATTTTGAATCTGTTGGAGCGAATAAGTGGTTGACAATCGGTTTCAAGCAAAGCGTTTCATGCCAGCCCACTGATGGAAATTGTATATTAATAACAGGCTCATTAATTGGTTTAATTTCCTGAAACAATAATTAGGCACAATTAACAAACTAGTTGAGCGTCTTGCGTTACTAAAATAATAAATAATATTTGTTAAGATTTTGCTTCATTATCCTAGGTAATAGGTAGGTAAGTGGAAAAATTGTACAATATGAAATTTTTCTTAATCATATTTTAGGTAATCTATTAAGTTAATCAGTATAGATAAATATTAAACTAGTAAAATTACTTAAGAGCAAGAAATTTACCATAACGCTAAATAGTGATACTAAAAATACTTTTACCTCTATGTTTATCATAGTCCTAAGTCCCAGGCTGTACGCAATTGCTGTTTCCCCATACATAACCGAATGCTCCCCGTGTAATATAACTTTACCCGGGGCAGATACCCTGAACTTACACAAACCCTCCATATTTAAAAGAGAACGGAAAAAAATAAAACAAATATCTAGAACATTAGTGCGATGTACTCATTAAAAATGTCACTGATTTTGTAATTTCCATTGGTCTACTGTTAGAGTCTTCTGCGTAAACGCATGGATGGATTTGAGTTCCTCTTGAAGCACTGAATTCACTAATCTGTGGAAGAAATAAAATAAATCATTGTAAACGTATTTCAATGCGTAGGAGTTTCCAATACCAGAGCACGAGAGTTGTTTTTTACCATACGCTTTATAAAAACTTTTATTTTATTATCATGCAAATGTAATATTTCACATTGAAAGGAACAGATTTAAATCAACTTAACAACTGAAAAATCAGAGGTCAGAATGATTTAACCTCAAACTCAATGTTACCTTACGTGCTACAAGTATATATATACCATAATATCGATGCTGATAAGCAATAGTTTGACAAGCCACAAACACTTAGTTTTGAAAAAAATGTGTTTATAGATTTCACAAGAATTTTTAATACATTGTTTGACAAAAATCTACCTCAAGGTTTTTTTTCTTTGTTAAAATAATAAAGTGTTAAAGGTGGACTTTTACCAAAAAAATAAAACTGGTATATTGTCTTAAAAAGGGTTTGTGGCCTGACACTATTGCTTATATATGTATATACACTAGCATCCCTATATCTAAATAATTGGTCTCAGTATATATCTATGTCTACTCCAGCTATGAGCTATGAGTTGCTGTCATAGCCGGTAGGGCTAACAGCATAGACATGTACAAAACAAAATACCTATGTCTAGCTAGCAGTGGCTTCCCCTGGAACTTCTCGGAGACGATTAGGGCAGAAAACTTGCCGCCGCAACCGTCGCTCTCGTCCACTACTTCCTATAATTGTGATAAGGTTAATAAGCCAATTTGTGATGATTAGAAATATAATAATTGGACGTCTCTTGTGGATGAGAAGGAAAAATCAAAAGATCATGAACATCGTTTCTAAATTATGTTTATAGTTATTAAAGATCAGACGTATCGACACTGATTATAATTATATCAGGACAAATTATACAAATTGATCTAAACCCTAAGTAAACAAATTATTTGCTTGTGTTTAGCGTGTTAGACGAAGATACACATACATAGACATACACATATAAAAACTGAGAATATATTTAATTAACGACCAAACCTAGGAATATACTCATTTATGCTCATCACATGCCTATCCCTGTTAGGCATCTGCGCTAACCATGAGATCAACGGGGCGGTTATATAGTCTATACTAAGGTTCAAGAAGGTTTGAGGTTGAATTTTGTATGAAAATTATTAAGTCGTATTATAGATTTAATTAAAGTGACATTTGTATAGGAAAATAAGGCTATTGCGTTGTAATTAAAACAGTAACGCGGGTGCATTGATCGGCGTATGCGTATACAAGATTTGGTCCTGGAGGGACACCATCGGCATTTTATGATATTTTCAATATATTAAAGAATATTCAGAATAAGAAAATATAATCTACACAAAAATTAGCGCGTCATTGTGCTAACACAATGACGCGCTTATTACTTATTACTTATTCTTTACATCTGATATGTAAAAAACATCTCCTAAAGCTGTCTATACACACAATAATGATAATTTTTAAGCCGCTGTAGCCCTATACAGTTAAGTCCGTTATTTATATTATATAGTATATTATCTTTTTGTATATTTTTTATGTTAAAATATGTAAAAAAAAATAGGTATTTGAACAATAATCTAAATTACAAACGGGAATATAAATGTTTATTATTGTTCAAACAATAAACTTCGTTTAGCTTACCCATAAATTTTCCAGGTTCTAAACACGATATACGAACTCAAGTTATGAAATATATGTTACTACTGGCGATACAAACTAAAACTCATCATAATATATGTATTTATTGATGCGTGTTATAAGACTGGATATGAATAAATCAGCACATTTTACTCTTACTTAAATTTTTCTATATTATAATATGTTTACTGACATTTCTAAACTGTTTGTACTTATTACATATTCTCGGCATAAAAGTATACAAACCTTGGATGAACAAAGAAGTTAGAAGTCTAAAACTTTTCAACTTAACCGTGATCCGTGATTTTATATTATTAATTATAATAAATAATTAACCCATTATATTTTGTTCGGAAATCACGCAAAAAGTACTTGTTAGATTTTTCACGTAGGTTTATTGTATCCCGAGCTCAAGATGTTACAAGAAATTGACATGTATTAGCTTGGAATAGGTGTGTGATTGTTGGGGACAACCCGGACTCTTCATATGTACGGTACGAATTCGTCCGATGGGCATGTGTGCGTTTGGTCCGGTGTCCTTGGGAGCCCGTCGGTAACTAACGTTAATAAGATAGTTATCGGCGGGCTGCTGTTAAAGGGGGGTGCGGGGCGGTCTCTTTCTTGCTAAGGGAGAGGCTATCTGCGGTGGTTAGGGTCTGGGCCTCTTTCTACTAAGCGCGGCGAGAACAGTGCGTGGTGGGGAGACCGTCCGTGACGTTGCCTGGATTCATCGTTGCCTAGCGCGACACCACGGTTGCGTTTGGCGATCATTAGTCTGGGGGTGGTGGGTTTAATGCCTCTGTCTTGATGGTTCGTCGTTGAGCCTCCTGAGCGGACGTTCGTGTGGCTCCGCTGTGAGTGCGAGGGTTCACCCACTTCTGCACCCGCTGGGTCGTTTGAAAGTCTACGTTTTTGGGAGGTTGAATAGTCCAATCGGGGAGACCGCCGTCTAGGTAGTTGGACCTAAGTGACTGGGTCCGGCTGGGAGAGGGCCTCGGACCCCTTCAGACATAGCAGGCTTGGGTGGACGAAAGATCACTCCGCGATCTATTAAGCCTGCAAAAAGAGAGGGTGCTTCTCGTTGAGGGGTGTCCACTCCGTGGAATATCGTCAAAAAGTTTGGCAAAACATATTTCTTTAAAATATTTTTTTAATTTTGGAGCTGTGATTTTAATTATCTGAGCATCGTTTACCAATGAAAGAGCAATAGCTGGTAATTTGTTTTTGCCAAAACACGTCCCTAATGAAGATTTTACACTATGAAGTGTTTGCAATTAGTTTTACTAATGAATTGTCTATAATACATAGAGCATAGTTGTTATACAACTGAAAAACCAATTTTCTTGTCCCCGACTAACCTTCTTAAAAAGCTTTTCTAAACCTTCTGCAATTTTCATAAATCGCTTCTTAAACATTGAAATACTTTGGTATTTATGTGTTTTTAAACTTTATTGATTGTATTTTATAATGTTAAATAAGAATTTTAACTGACAGCAGAAGGTAGTAGAGAGGTATACGATGTCCAAGGAGGGAGAGGGGGGGCGGGGGGGCTTGCCTCTCTCTCGGTACATCTACGCATATACATTTTTTAAAAAAAATGTGTAGTAATCTATTTTCTGGGATCAAAACTTTTGCTTATGACTTGGAGGTAATGGGCTCTCAGGAATATACTCTTTCAATAAAAAAAATTGAAAACCGGTAAACATCAAAATAAATGTTGTCAAATATAGAACTTTCTCATTCAGAAGTCAGTTAAAAACTTACAATAAATATTGAATCTTCTGAATAAAGCCTTCTTTATCTGATTTTACAATAAACTTTCTTTTACAAATTGTTATACCTAGTTTGTATGTTATTGATTTTTGATCAAAGTATTAATTTATTTAATTTTTTATCTGGCACTTACTTTCTACTAATAGCAATCAGCAATATTGAATGATAAAAGAAATACTTATATTTAATTATGTGTGTAATTACTTAAAATATATATTTATTTGAATTAACTGAATCGTATTCTTTTAAATATAATATGTATTGGTCCCAAATTTTTAAATGTCTAAAATAAAAAACCATCTGCATTTCATATTTATTTGGAATGTTAAATAATAAACAATCTAGTAAGTCTTAGTTTTGTTTAACTTTACCTTTATTTTTCATTGGCAAAGACATTGGCAGTGATAACTGTTGGTATGTGAAATAAACTAAAAAGAATATAAAATGAGCACAACAATACATAGATATTAGAACAGGAAATAGATCTGGATACCGAGCCGGCGGTTTAACAAATAGTGTACCAAGAACTAGCCAGAACATGCCTTGTAACGACAAAAAAAAGCCTGTTGTTAAAAGCTTTAATATGATTGTATTGTGATTGGCCGACGGATTGATTGCTTTGTACACAGTGTTGGCGTTTAAAAAAGAAAATGGTCCTGTTTTTGAGAAACAAGACAGTTGTAGGGATATACTATAAAAGCATACATAAATTAAATTTGTGCAAAGGAATGGTATTAACAAACCATCTTTTAATAATAACGGCAACATGCTGAATGTTGATACAAGTAAGAACCAGAAACACATAAACGGATCTTCCGGTAAATGTACAGCAACTGGTACTGCCACTAATAGTATTGATTTTTCGTGTACTTGATACGAAAATAAGAAAAATGCTAATGATACATTTATAAGGCTTAAAACAAATTTCTTTACATTGATTCTAAAAAATAGATCTAAACATGATGGCATGGCCGTCATTACAGTTGTTACTAGACACATTCTAACCATATCATCATTGTTATATACATATTTTAATTTTATGAAATTATTAGCAGTACACCACACATTGGACACTTTGTCTTCAAACACTCCTCTCTTTAAAGGGAACATTCTGGATATCACTTGCAGTACATTGTCCCAGGAGCTGAGTAGGGGATACCATATCAATATAAATGTAGATATAACCGCTATAGCTATTTTATTGAATCTGTTTAAAATTTGGGAGTAACGTCCTTTATTTGATACTACAAAGCACTTTCTAAGTAAATAGAAGAAAAATGGTAATGCATGATATAATTCCATTTGTTTATAATTTAATGCTAAAACAAAGAATATAGTAGCAAATATATCGTTTTCTATGGCGATAATAAAAAAAGTTGCCCACAAAAATAGTCCTAGTGAGACACAGTTATATTGAAAATGACCATGATCTATAAGTATCATGCCTGGGTATAATAACAACAAGATAAGAGAAATGTCTGTATGTTTAAATACATTGAAATTAACTTTCGGCTTCACTCGCTCACGATCTATGCATATGCAAGCAGCGGCAGTGAAATAAAAGTATACATCACATAGAAACACTGTCCATCTCATAAAACTTTTGTGGAATTCACTTTCGTAGCCTCTTGACGCGAAAAGTCGCACGGATTCCGGATCTAGCCAGTCCGCTATTAAACCCAGTAAGAAGCTATGATATGCAGTTAAAGGTGGATAGTCTAACCCCCAGTACTGAAGATCATTTTGAGTGGTGTTTTGATACCAGTTCGAAATTTGAGTATGAACTGTTATTTCTTGCCAGTGCCTTTGAGCTTCATAATCACCGTACATAGGTGGCTTTTTGTAACCAGAGTAAGGGTATGCTGCAACACACCATCGCACTAGAAAAGCCAAGAATATCCCCGATAGTAATGCGTCTTTCGTTATAGTAAACTTGTCCGGATCCGCTCTTTTGGCCATTTTAGAGGTTTTTAAACTACTTTATTTATTATACGATTGCGGTCACTCATTATTAGAAGAGATAATACAATAGCGCATACGTACAAGAATGTAGACATTTGAAATATTTGACAGATCATATTTATTACTTACAACATGAGCGGCGTCCAACTCCTTGGTCAGCTTCTCTTTCAAGTACGCTTCGGTATATACCATATTTTTCACTGAATATGGAGAAAACTAATTAATCTCAATAAATTGACAAATAACGGTGGTTACTTTCAACCAAATAGGTTATTTCTTTTTTTTTAAAGATAAAACGAGACTGAATGCAAGATTTTTAGCTACTTAATAAGTTATAACATAGATTAAACATACATTACAGAAACAAGAACATGTTTTTCCCCAATTGTTATATAAAATTCTAATACAAGAATAAATACCTAAGTGTGTTATGATTTATTCTTGTATCACTTATACCCTTAAAAAACTTATAACATTTTAGTAATTCCTGTCGGACTGAACCAGGATGCGCTTAAAAAACAGATAGGTTTCAAAGTGTCACATTACATGTTTCTGTGAATAAAAAAATTACCATAGTTTAAGCTTAATATTTTTCATACCTTATATTTTTAACTATCTTTATATATATATTTCTTGTGTGCGTGTGTATGTTACTGCACTCCTCCTAAACGACTGGACCGATTTTTATGAAATTCTTTGTTTGTGTTCAAGAGGACTTAAGAATTGTTTAGATTCACATTTTGGTCCACTGGAAAATGTTTTTTTGATTAATTTTTAAAGTGTAAGTAGATGGTGATTTTGGAATGTTTCACATTGCTTCCGACGGACTGCGTTACTATGGCAATGTCAAATATGATATAATATTATATTTTAATTATAGTCTGCCCTGACAGTTGGCATTGCTTCGCTACGTAAAAGTAAAATTAAAAAAAAAATTAGAACAAATTCATTTATTGACACAAAAAATCTTTATTATATACTTATACTTATATTATATATATATATATATATATATATATATATATATATATATATATATACATATTCATACGGTATCGATTGGTCGAATTATGATAAATGTACATGTAATGACGTTAGACATTGTGATAACTTTTTAATATATATTTTTTTAAAGTTTGATTTTTTAAATTAAAGACGCGTGTACAAACAAGACAACGTCTATCGGATCGGCTAGTATTTATATAAGTATGTACATATATGTGATATAAATATTTATTTATTTAGTCTTTATTGCCTAAAACTAGTACAATAGGCGGAATTAATGCTTAAAAGCATTCTCTACCAGTCAACCCGAAAATACAGTGCAAACATAGAATAAGGCGCTTAAAACATAAAACATTAAGTAATACAACAAAAAGCAAATTAGAAAACAACATTAAAATACATTAAATATAAAAATAACTACGTTAAAAAAACCGACTTTAAAACTAAAAAGTAATAAATAATGAAGATTTAATATTTATTATATACTACCTATTATTTATATGTCCTATTTACTAATAGGTTTGAAGTCGGTGCCAAGCCATTTAGTATTAGAAATCGGTTGAATACATTTCCGTAATTATTTATTTTTTTGTTTTTCTTCGTATCGATTCAAGCTAGTAATCATATGAAGATTGAGCTGCTTTTAATAATAACGTTTAATTGCTATTTATTATGTTTATTTACGTATCTTAATCATTAAAGTAGGCATTTCGTTGTAATAATTTGCTCGTATTCATTAAAGTGGTTAAATATAACATATAAATGACATATAAATAATAGGTAGTATATAATAAATATTAAATCTTCATTATTTATTACTTTTTAGTTTTAAAGTCGGTTTTTTTAACGTAGTTATTTTTATTTAATACTTTTTAGTTTATTGCTACATTATCAATTAGCCATGGGTAGACCTACAAAAGGTGCTGAGCGCCTTAAAAAATATAGATCTCAATAAATAGTCTTAATCTTCATAGTCTTCTCAATAAAAAATCTCTTTGAAACACAATTTCACGTTCTTGTGAGACTATTAAAGACTTCACATATACAAAACAACAGATGTCATTACGTCAAACAGCACATTTTGATTTCCTTCCGGAGGAGTTAGTTCAAAACTTGGACTAAAATGCTCATAAAATAAAAACTAATGGGCCTACCTGAATCAAATTTTTATGGGACCAATTCGAAACTATACCGCATCAAACAAAAAAAGAATTACGTAAATCGGTTCAGAAATCGCGGAGAAATCGGTGTACATACATAAAAAAAAAAAAAACCGACCCAATTGAGAACCTCCTCCTTTTTGAAGAAGTCGGTTAAAAACTTATGTGGATATAACACTTCGCACATAATGTAAACTATAAATCATAAATACTTGTTTTCAATAAATCAATATACCTACACAACTACATATTTTATGCATATATAAACTTATACAAACATACACATATATATAAATATATACACATACATATAAATATATACATATCAATTCACAATATAAATAATGATATATGTAATAAGAATAAATAAGTATATACAAAAATAATAAATAGACATTTTCATTAATATTCTGAAGATGTTCATAAAAATACAGATAAACCCAGACCCCTTCCCCTCTTAAAGGCCATTCTGCTGGGTGATCGTTTTATGGTTTTAGGGGGGCTGTTCCAGAGTTTAGTTGTGTGGACTGTGAAAGCTTGAAACAAACCCAGTATGGTGAGAAGAGGTGAAGAGTTTTAGATTTGAGGTAGAGCAAAGATGTAGGTTATGAGTATTCGAAATTTAGATTTCAAATACTGCGGACAAAGCGGATAGTTCAGAATAGTGAACAATTGACACAAATATTTGGAGGACCCTCCCTCTCGTTTAGGAATCCATTTAAGTTCTGAATGGTAAGAAGATATGTGGTCATATTTGCGAAGACCATAAAACAAAGCGAATACAGAAGACGATCTAATTTGTTTAAGTAGCATTCAGAGATGTTAGATCAGCAGACAACAGCATAGTCAAAGAGAGGAAGGATTAGTGAGTGCACTAGCAGAGTTTTAGTCCGAATGGGTAGAAAGTTTTTTTGACGATACAATGCCCGTAGAAAACTACATAATAACTTTGCGAGAGATTTCCCTTACGTGAATATTCCAGCATAATGTAGTGTCAATGTTGAGGCCTAGATTTTTTACAGCAGATGAAAAAGGAATGTTTATGTTGTCATAAGTCAGTGAAATTAAATCGATAGATTCCAATTTAAGTAGCTATCGCTGACTACTTACTACTACTACTTACTACTACTTTTTAAAACTACGACTTTTTAAAATTAATAGTTTTTTAAATTTTTATTTTCCCATACAAAATCTATTTGTAGTCTCTGCACTGGCATTAACTCTGAACCTTGGTATGGCGCGAGAGCGTTGACCTTTTAAGTTCTTCTTACAAAATATAGAGTAATAAGTAAAAGAGGGACAAAAAATTGTTTTTGTTTCGTTTTTTTGTGTTGTTTATCAAGATTTGTAAAAAGTTGTAGAATAAATGTTGTTGGAATTGATGTAGAGAGGCTGTCTGCAAGAGATGGTCAACTAATTAAAAATAACCCTGTATATGTGTATTAATAATAAAAGACATAAATATTATATGGACTTTGAATTCATAATGCTGACTTCGGTGGCTATTAGATCTTCTAAAAGAAATATACTAGATCAATCGAGTTTATGCTTGCTTGATAGTTGGGATAAGATCGTAATCAGACTTTTTGCAGAGAACCGAACGTACATTGATGGCTGTATGCTAATGGATCTCCTAGATGAATGGAACTAAGTGCGCCGAGTTTAGCCTTATTTTATTAGTTTTTTTAAGATAACTGTATGGCCTCCCCTGGCTCATGTAGGTGTGGTAAGGTATGTCTACCAACTGTAGTACCCGTAAGTATGTGGTAAGTAAAAATTTGTGGTAAAATTACACTGCTCTATTTGACGTTTTCGGTTTTGCTATATATAGTTGACCTCCTGTGAAACATAAAAATAATAATTGGGAGGATAGAATTGAACATTTTACATTTTTTTATCTTAAGAACATTAAAAAATATATATCTTATCCATCTTATGGTTGGTACACATTGGTGTGCATTGGTGGGTCTTGACTAAGTTTTGAAAATATTTACATTAGTATTTGTAAAATGCCACCCATTTTTATTATAACATTATTGAACAAAGATGTCAGATTTTGTTGACGGCAATCGTTTCTGAAACGTCAGAAAACTAGGTATTTAAACTTATTTCTTTTTCTTTTATAGAAGTTTGCTCACTTTAGACACAACGGTGATATAAAAGATTGTGATACTGGTCATTCTCGTCAGATGACAGAGTACCTATTAAGATCAATCTTTTTAATCTCTATCAGCTATTATTTCAAAATATCTTCCAGTAAAGTCCTCCAGAAATTTTATCATCTTAGCTGTAACATTGTCAAGTAAGGCGGCTTTCATACATTTAATGTTTTGAATTATTCTTCTCTTCAAGCGCTTTCATCTTTCTCATGACTAATATCCTTATAATGTTTAGATCGGATTGTAGCGCTTTCGCAGCGATAACCTTATGGTTTTTTCCTGATAATAATGATGTAAATTTTAATATATTTTTTATAAGAAAGAAATATTCCTTAAAATGTATCCATTGCCTTAAATACTTAAATAAAAAAGTAAATAAGAACATATAAAAATATGTCAAATTGAAAAATATAGCCGTATCAAACATTTTTGATTTCAAATATATTGATAATTTTCTTTCACCATGAAAATGGAAGGGGAATCTACGACATTAAAAGCAAATCTTAACGAATGGAGATTCAGCTTACATCCGAAATATATCATGCTACCTATAGACGAAAATCATGATCAAGTTAAAAATAATGTGAAGAACGTTATTTACTCTGAGGTGGTCATATGTTTAGATATTCTATTGTTTAAAAATATAGTTGTTTAATAATATAAAATTGTATAGGTAACTCCACGGCCTTTAGAACGAAATTTGCGATTAGTATGCTCCTCAGACAATGCACTTACAAATATTCTGGAAATGGACCCAGAGATAGTAAATAATGAGGATTTTATTGAGTTTGTAGGCGGAAGGAAGTTGCCTTGCGGATCTCTACCTGTGGCACATCGGTAATTTGATTAAAAATGTATTACCAAAAAATTCCTGGTGGGAAACATTAAACACAGTTAAAACAGTTTATCTTATCCAAGTGAAATGATTATTTAGACCGATATCTTTTCTTGAATCACGCACTTTAAAAGCTTATTTCATGCTAAATTCATGTTAACTTAAGTATGATATTCCTTTCCAGTTACGGAGGCCATCAATATGGCATATGGGTTGGTCAACTAGGCGATGGTAGAGCTCATATAATTGGTGAATACGTGAATAGGTAAGCTGTGTTTGTACTTCAAATAATATCCAAGGCATAAGTGACGGAGCTGTGCAGATTGATAAGTATATCTTTCGTCGTAACTCGTTAGGGCATTTAAACCGTGGCATGGTAGGATTGGTCCAAAATATTTAAAATGCTCCTGGCGATCTCAATACTTCAATTCACAATCTAAAGGATAATGGTCGAACACTTCCTGAAAAAACTATACTATTAATTTTTGATAGATCACTCGAACGGTGGCAAGTACAGCTTAAAGGATCCGGTCAGACTCCGTACTCCCGCGCATTCGACGGCCGCTGCGTGCTGCGTGCCGCCATACGGGAGATGGTGGCCAGTGAGGCCATGCACCATCTCGGCGCACCCACCACGCGCACCGCTGCTCTCGTAGGTGGGTTAATGCACATGGACACTTATTTTTGTTTTGACGATTAGAATGCAATTTTTGTACTACATTTTAGAAAGTAATGATTAGTGGTTCAGTAAAAAGTGATAATCCCCAAATTTGCAAACGTCTCACAAGAGCCTATCGTTTTGTAGTCGGCGACGATTCTATAGTCCGTGATATGTACTATTCGGGCACTCCCCGCCGAGAGAAAACTGCGATCTTGCTTAGACTATCACAGAGCTGGTTCCGATTTGGGTCTCTGGAGATATTGGCAAAAGACGGAGAATTGCCCATTTTGAGGCAATTGACTGATTTTATAATAAAGGTATTTTATGAATGATAATTGTAATAAAGTTACAAGTTTTCATAGCAAATCCACAGCAAATTTATTTAAGGATTGTCTTCTAGGAGCATTTTCCTGATATCCATCTCTCGGATGAAAATAGATTCATTAGGTTGTTCTCAGAAGTTGCACACAGATCTCTCGATCTTGTCGCAAAGTGGCAAGGTTAGTAAATATCTTCACATTGGTCATGACAAACAACCAGACAATCTGCATTTTTAAGTTACATATATGTATACAACACACAATATATCGTTGTTTAACAGGGCTAGGCTTTGTCCATGGTCTTCTCAACACTGACAACATGAGCCTCCTCGGGGTCACTCTTGATTATGGGCCATTTGCGTTCGTGGATTCTTATGATGGTGGCTTTGTTGCCAATTGTTCAGATGGTGAAGGACGGTATGCTTTGTCGAAACAACCTGATGTAAGACTTTTCAAAACCTTCTAAAGAATTCTAAATTTATCGAAATTAAGAGCGAAACGGTAGTTCAATTGATAGAGTGGCGGTACGGTTTCTCAGTGGTTCCAAAAGTTCGACCGAACGGATTTGTTGTTTTAATTTTAGATTCTATATTTATTTAATTTTTATCATGCTTAATTTTTCTAAACATGTTTATAGACAATTTTAAACGTTAATTCTAGTATCATCTTTTCAATGTTTTTTTTCACTTTCAATCTTTCATTCTTTTAATTTTTACTGCAAAGTTTGAAACATTGATTTGGGTTTTCGAAAGAAGCTTAAAAGATGTAGTCTCCGTCCTGATAAAGCCGATCATATATACAGGGCTATTTGTAATTAGTTTCAATCCTAACAATATTTGTTTTAAGATTTTTTTGAATTAATATTTTTTAAAATTTAAATTTTCCCATACAAAATTTATTTGTTGGCTCTGAACTGGCATTAACTCTGAGCGTCGGCATGGCGCCCGGGCGTTGACCTTTTAACTACATCTTACAAAATAAACAGTAATAAGTAAGAGAGGGAGCAAAAATTGTTTTTGTTTAGTTTTTTTTTGTGTTGTTTATCAAAATTTGTAAAAAGTTGTAGAAAAATGTTGTTGAGATTGATGTACAGAGGCTTCCTGCAAGAGGTGGTCAACTAACTACAAATAACCCTGTATAATGCTAACTTGTTCGAGCGCCTAAAAACCTCGAGGTTGCGGGTTGTAATCCTGCCCATGTAGATACATTTTTAATTCGGTAATTATTTAAATGGTTTCTATGGGTTTTCAAAATTTTTTTTTTAAGAAATAAGAAACGAATAACGCTTGACGCAATTCAGGTAGTGGTGTGGAATATAGGGCAGCTAGCGAATGCTCTGAAGCCACTGCTGACGTCAGCGCAGCAGGTTCACGTGACGCACATACTAAAGACCCTGGACACTTACTGCAAGAATAAAATTCTGTGAGTATGGATTTGTACTCATTTGATACAGATAAATAATTATGCAGAATTTACGTCTTAATATTTTGTTTTAGTCAAAAAAATACAATTATATTTATTTTATTATTCAATTTAAAAATATTTTAGAGAGACCTTCCTTATGAAGATCGGTCTAAAGAAGGAGCGTTGGGGAGATGAGGAACTGGTGGAAAAACTATTGGACATGATGCAGCAGACCGGCGCTGACTTCACTACCACTTTCCGACAGCTATCAGAAGTAAAATAAAACGACGTTCATTCTAATGTTGATATTAATATTAATTGAAAATTTATTGTTGTAGTTTTTGAATTGCCAAGAAACAATCGTTTTTATAATATTGTAAACATATTTACGGTAAGCTTTTATAATGATATTAATTCTGGAATGGAAATTCTGTAATGGAATTCATGTGTGTACACTCATAATTAGTTATTTCTAAATTATTCAAATACAGTTGGAACCCCATGAAATGGTAAGTGGGTCTAAGTTAGAAGAGAAGTGGTCATTGAAACGTCTGTCTTCTCACTCATCTTGGGGGTGTTGGCTCGATCAATATCGAGATAGGTTGGATAAAGAGGCTGGTGAGTTGTACCACTGAATATTTATTGATGATTCTTATGCCTGAATCCACTTTTATTACATATATATTTGACTATGAAACAAAATCTTCTTATAAAACATGAATATAAGTACTGTTCATAATCTAGGAGCTCGCTGAGTGCTTCTCAGTAGAGAATCTAAAACGAACTGAACATTCCTACCGGGTTGATATAAGCTTCTTGAATTCGAGAAACACTTTTATTTAGTAATAATTAAAAGATCAAAGATGTTTATATGCTTTTGTTAAATAGTTGGAATAAAGAATTTATAAAATAGTTTTATTTAAACCTACACACACACACGATTGTCATATATTATATTGTGGGTGTCTTCAAGAGAAGAGTGAATAGGTTGCTAGGTCAATGCGCCTTACCACCTAAGACTACATTCCGCTTACCATCAGGTGGAATGTAGTCAAGCATTGCCCTAGATAATATATAAAAAAAAAAAAAAAAATATCGTCCAGTGGACGGCGGCGGTGCCGCGGTGTTGGAAGAGCGTTCGCGTCGCATGCGCAGCGTCAACCCTGCGTACGTGCCACGCGCTTGGCTGATACACGAGGCTACACAAGACGCTGAGAGGGATGACTTCGAAAAGGTTTTTCGACGAAATAAAATACATTTGGATTGCATATAAATTGGTCAAATAGTTTATCGGTTGTGTGATTTCATTCGTTTAGTTGATTCGTTTCGATTCGGGCATGCCCATGGGCGTACTCAGATTCTGTGCTAGGGGGGAGGGGGGGGGTCAAACCAGATTTCTTTAATATATTTTCGTAATTTTGGAGCTGTAATTTGATTTTCTGAGCATGGTTTAACAATTGTTAAAGCGCACCATTGTAAGAGCAAACGCTGGTGATTTGTCTTTGCCGAATCTCGCTTTTATGAATATTTTAGACTATAACGTGTTTGCTAAAAGTTTTACTAATGAATTGTATTTGTTTATAATACATAGATCTATAACAACTGAAAAGCCACATTTCTCATCCCCGACTAACCTTCATGAGAAAGCAAAAATAGGCATCTAAACCTTCTTCAATTTATTAAAACTTAATTGGTTTTATTTTTTAATGTAAAATACCAATTTTAATTTACAATAGAAGGTATTAGAAAAGTATACGATGTCAGGGGAGAGGAGGGTTTTAGGGGGGGGCAGCTGACCCCCTCTGCCCTCCCCTCGGTACGCCCATGGGTATGCCCGAAAGCTGATAACCATTTAATATATCACGTCAATCACATAAGGAGTCTCAAAGTCAAATATTTTTATTTCAATTAGGCATACATTGTACTTAAGAAACAATAAACTGAAGGTCCATTGAGATGAACCGAAACACATAATCAGCAGAATCGCTTACTATATCAGAAACCTTAATATTCTAGATCTAGTTACTTATAGATTACATTCTTCAGTTGCGGTTTCTTCTTCGAGTTATACAAAACCCGTTCGAGATACAGCCCGAGGCGGAATCCCGCGGGTTTTCCAGTCAGCCGCCCCAATGGGCCTACTCCTTAAAAATTAGTTGTTCCAGTTAATGTGTTAATTATATTGAATAAAAAATAAAATTATTTTTCGTTTCTTATTTAAAAATAAAGAAATAAGTGGCTGTATAAAATAATTAATTGTATGGTTTATAGATCAAAACAAAAACTATACAGTAATAAGAATGTTTTATTAGTTCAAAAGTAAGAACTTGACATATTTAAGAAGTCTTCTTAACGTTGTCATTATCTCCTTCGTTACTGTATTTTAATTGTGGTCAACATCTTCTTCAGGTTGTTCAGGCTCCGCTTCTGGTTCAGGTTCTGGCTCTGGTTGAGGTTCAGAATCCGAACTACTCCAGTCGAAGCGAATACCAGTCACCTCTTCAAACCAGTCATGGAAGTGACCGGGCCGAATATACCCTTTAGGAAACAAACATTTATTTTAACATGGACGATTATTTAACTTCATAGACGTATCAAAATTGATGTGTGTTATGTTTATAAAATTAATGTGTGTTATGTTTATAACATTGATATGTGTTATGTTTATAAAATTGATGTGTGTTATGTTTATAAAATTGAGGTGTGTTATGTTTATAACATTGATGTGTGTTATGTTTATAAAATTGATGTGTGTTATGTTTATAAAATTGATGTGTGTTATGTTTATAAAATTTACCAGTAGGACGACCGATTTTGCAACCCAATCGGGAGCCAAAGCTCACCACACCGATTTGAGTGACTTGGCCGTCTGCGTCAATCTTTGTCAAGGGACCGCCACTGTCTCCCTATACATAAAATTGGATTTAAACATAATAAAAACAATGGGTTTCCTTCTTTCAAATTTAGTAAAAACTTAACTAACATAGCAAGCGGATTGTGTGGCATTGTATTCGATGGCACAGACAGTTGTTTTAGTGACCGAACGGTAGATCTTAGCGCAATCTTTGTTGCTGTAACCGGTGAGGAAGGTCCATAGCAGTACGTTGGAAGAACTGTCACCTGGAGGATTTGATAATTTTGCTAAACTATGTTGGTAGTAGAAAAAAAATGTTTCATCTTAAGATGTTATTTTGGAATGAAGTTTGTCTTTAGATAAAACAGAGGTGTAAAATGGTAGGTTTAAATCGTATGTTACTTATATTGAAAAAAAAAATGCTTTTGTCATTTACTATAGGTTGTTGCTATTTACCCAGCCAAGACTCGTCAGTATATCCGAAGCCGCTCACAATTAGATTCACATTTGTGTAGTCGATGCTCTTTTGTTCTGAGTTCTGCAGACGCACAGGCTGGATGGTAGCTATTACAATAATAGTTTAGTATAGAAATATTCTTTTTTAAATAAAATATGCAAATTGTAACAAAGAGTAGGGAAGCCAGTCTAAAATGTGTCCATTGAAAAAAAAGCGAAAGCAGATGACCTATCTGTCTCTTTTTCTGGCATTTGTGATTAGACAAAGATAAGTATCGGTATCTCATCATTTGTTAGAAACTAATACTGACAGTTGTGTCCATGGCTCCCCTATTCTAAGTATAATTACTCTATAAAAAATACTGATGATTTTCTGTGATGTGATGACTTATACGAATGTTACTTACGTCCGTACTGCACGCTGGTGCTTAGCTTTAAAAGACCGATGTCATTAGGTTGAACCTGAATCAGATTCCCATTGTATGTATGGTAAAGAAAAGCATTGCTAAAAAGCTCTTCAAGGATAAGCTGAGGCTTATCTAAGTTAATAACTCCGAGACGAATGTTGTATTTTACGAAGCTGAAATCACATCAACTATTTTAATATCTCTTGTATAAAAACTTTTGCGAGGTAGTTTAGGTATGAAGGGGTGTCCGTGACGTCGTAATGTGATATCGTTACTTACTTGCCCAAACAGTGAGCAGCGGTCAGAACCCATTCAGGTTAATGAGTGAGCCTCCACAACCCAACACAGCACCGTCGGCTCTGATTGTCCTTAAGTGCGCTTGGTAGGGAATTTGTCCTTCTGTCGCCTCTATTCCTCCAACAATTCGGGCACCTTAATAATTAAATTCAAAATACATTGAGACAAGGCCATGGATCTGTTGTTAAACTCAATCTTGCAACATCTTAGAGTCTATCCCCGTTTACCCCGTTTACGTCTAAAACTGAGCCTTCGTTTCGTAAATCAATATTAGAATATTAGATTTTTGCTTTCTACTTGCCAATGTCTTTTTTGGGACAGTTACGACACTTATTAGGTTTCTTCACAGATCCAGGCAATAACCCTTACAAGGTAAAGAGTTAAATATGAGAAAGAAATTGACACGTTATTTATTCTTAAATATTCAACAAATATAGAATGATAAAAATATCACCACTAAAGCAAGATTAATTTATACGACTTCAGCCATGCTATTCTTTAAAAATAGAACACGAATTCAAATCTCACATGAGTGATAAAATTCAATAAGAAATCGAGAGGGCCTGTTTACATCTGTGCATTTCAGATCAAGAGATTCGATATTGTCGATATAATTTGACTTACTAGTGTGTAGAGAATTTAATATTTCATCTCGGATTCCGCTAACGAGATTATAAAATGTTCTTACAGAATAGCACTACAGGTCTCCCTCCCAGTCAATCGTTTGAGATAGCTATTGTGTGTCTACACCCCTTAATAAATATAGAATTCCATATGTAAACGTTTAGGATGTAATATGTGTAATTTACTTAGGATTAATTTACAATGACACTCATTTCTTACTTGACCCTCTTATGTTTTCGATGAAATCAACATCTTTTTCGATAGCTAGTGGACCTGCCTGAAACAAAAATAAAAAAAAAAAGAAGAGTGTTATTTGGAAGTGGTTGTCAAACTGTAATAGTGACAGAAACCGAACAAATTGTTCATAATTTTATTGAAAGAATCATCACTAATTTAATTTTCATAATATGAATATTTAAAAATGTTGAGTTTATTGGTTAATTAATTTTGTCGTTCATATCAATAATCGATTAAGCTCGGCTAATCGGTTAAGATGTCTGTATATAGGACTTGATTAGAATAATAAGTATTATTAATTAATGTCCTTAAATAGCTAGATATTAAGAGACAAATTAAAGGACACGATATTACTTATACTTATTTAAAATTATTTGTTAACTAAACGCGATTAGGTAATTATTGTTTGAAAGTATCTATAAACATGTATACCAACTGATAGCTGCGGTAGCTGATGTGGTACTGATACGGTAGCTCAGTTGGTAGAGCGACGGGATGGTTTCCCTGTAGTCGCGGGTTCGAATCCCTGCCCGTATCGGTTTATTTTTCATTCTATATTTATATAAATTTAGGTAATTTTTGTTTTGCTTACCTGTACTATTCCGAAAAGGAGTATGCCCAGAATATAAACACTCGCCATAATGGCCACTAAGTTATACCACTATTTTATTATTCAACGACTTATATATTATGATCAAAATTATTTAGTACTGATTTGCATAATGTTATCGGATTAAATGAATAACGAAGTCTTTATCTGTTATTTCAAGCCTAATATGAAAAAAGAAATAAACCTTTTAAATACAAAATATACGCAGAATGTATATAAGTACATTGTGTTCTTTACACCGAGTAGGCAATTATGAAAAAATAGATTCCTATAGGCCCTATAGGAATCTAATTTTTCATAGTATAGGGCATAGGCCTTGCGTGATTGTGGAATCAATATTTTTAAATATTTTTTTAAAGTTTTAATTCTAATGTTTTATATTTTCCTTATTTCCACAATTCCGATTTTTCACTCTTTATATGAATATAAGATTTCTAGGTTTTACGGAACACAGTGTCAAAATAAGCAGACAGGCTAGGTATCCGAAAGTATTCGGATTCGGCCACTGACCCTTGGGACCCATTGTATGATATTTTATTTTCAATGTAAAATATTACACGTCATATTCAACCAATCAGGATTAAACGAAAGATTATCCATTATCCATTATCCATTCTATACATCAATTATACTAATCAGCAGCTGACGTAAGTCTTATTGCATCTAAACTGCAACCGTACCTGAGGGTTTACATTTAAGAAACAAAAGTACCCGCAACTCTACATTTAAGAAAAAAAAATCACAGTCATTTTTGGACGAATTGATGAGAACATATATCATTAACTACATACCAGAGACTAATCGGGCGTGAAGTAGATTTATAGATATTGTGATATCTTTTTCGTATTAAATTAGGTGTATCTATCTAATCTTTTGGTATTAGGAAGGATTTTAATTTAATATTTATTTCAAATAGTCGTATATACATTATACATATACAGGGTTATTTGTAATTAGTTGACCGTCACTTTCAGGTAGCCTCTCTACATCAATCCCAACTACATTCTTCTACGACTTTTTTAAAATTAATAGTTTTGTAAATTTAATTTTTTCCATACAAAATTTATTTCTTGTCTCTGAACTGGCATTAACTTTGAGCGTCGGTATGGCGTCCGAGTGTTGACCTTTTAAGTACTTCTTACAAAATACAGGGTAATAAGTAAAAGAGGCAGCAAAAATTTTTTGTTTCGTTTTTTTTTTGTGAAAATCAACTACTAATTTAAATCAACTAATATTTTTTTTTGTGAAAATCAAGATTTGTAAAAAATTAGTAGAACCAATGTTATTGGGATTGATGTATAGAGGCTGCCTGCAAGAGGTGGTCAACTAATTAAAAATAATCCTGTATATCTAAATGGCAACAAGACAACATTTGTCCAGTTTTGGAAGAAACTAATTGCTATTTTCCAATTTAGCAGCCGTATCAAAGAGTCCGTTTATTTGTTTTTGGGTTTGTTTGGTTTACGTTTTTTTTTATGAAATTTGTTAGAATTCGGGTTTTGGCTTTTAATTAATATATAAATTTGATGAACTAAAAAGGTATGAATGAAAAGCTAATAATAATATCAAAAACATGTACAATTAGGTACTTAGAATAATTAGTTAACAAAGTTAATTCTTATTAATTCTCAATCTTTGATTTACAATATGACTTTATTAAAAACATTGATTAAAAATAATTATGTTACAAAAAAAACAAGATAGATGATGAGATCAAAAAGATGATTGAATTGTTCATAAAAAACATTTAATATAATAATGTATGTTATGTTAAAAGTAATATTTTTAGTACTAAATAAATTATGTATATTAGAATCTGTTTGTTTCATCTGTAGCATCATTGTCAAGTAGGTATTTCTAATAAGTGACTTACTAAAGTAAAGTTCTACAATTTGTATATTCACAATTAATATTGTAAATAGGTATACAGGATTGTTTGTAATTAATTGGCCACCTCTTGCAGGCAACCACTCTACATCAATCCCCACAACATTTGTTCTACGACTTTTTACAAATCTTGAGAAATAACACAAAAAATACGAAACAAAAAATGTTTTGCTCCCTCTGTTACTGATTAATATGTATTTTGTAAAAAGTTCCTAAAAGCTACCTACGCTCAGAGTTACTGTTAGTTCAGAGGCAACAAATAAATTTATTATGACAAAATATAAAAATTGTAAAACTATTAATTTTAAAAAATCGTAGAACAAATGTTGTTGGGAGGATGTAAAGACTAGAGAGGCTGCCTGCAAGAGGTGGCTAATTAATAACAAATAACCCTGTGTAATGTTAAAATAATTATTTTTTAAATATCATTAAATTTGTAAGGCTCTTCAAAATACAGATCAACTATTATGACCCAAAAGTTCAGAACACCTCATTATGACCCAAAGTATAATAATAAATAAATAAAAAATAATAAAAAAAAATAAAACGCGAGTTGTCTTGTGTGAAATAAGTTTTAAATTATAAATTTCATATATTCATAAAAATATATGGGAAAATGTTAGTATATAACTTTGTCATATACATATACAATTATATATATATATATGTATAGAAGGATGTTTGTATATATGAAATCGATGAACTCAGAAACTATTGGACCGATGATTATGAAAATTGGTATGTATATGTATTTTTCCACGGAGAAGGTTTATATGGTATGCCCATTGATGTAACTCGCCACCAGGCGGCGCTGTCAAATATAGACTTCCGCCCCGTTCAACCCATTGTCATAAAAGTGGGTATGACCATGTACGTTTCCTCGAAGAAAACGAATATGCTATGCCCATTGATGTAACTCGCCACCAGGTAAAGTAAGGGTTAGCCCAGCGAAGCGGGCTGGGTTCGCTAGTAGTCATATACAAATATATACAAATCAAATAGAGACAAGTCAAAAGATGCATATATGTATAATTACGTTTAAAAACATATATGTCGGAGATAGAAGAATATTAGTGACTTACTCGTTCTTGATGACATCTTCTTGTTCAGGATCCGAGGCGTAGGGTCTCAGGCAATTTAAACCACACACACAATATGACAATTACTTGTATTAAATGTAGGTAATCACAAATTACTTAGTAGGTATACAATTATCAGAGTTTCGTGAACCACCGGTCCCGTTTGGGGGGTCCGGACTGTAAGGCTCACACTAATGAATAATCCTCTCGTCTCGATGCTCTCGGATATTTAAAATGATTCCGGTGCCCCACCAAACGATTCCGGTCACTTGACTCAATACGTCATGGCGTTCACGCCCCACTATTACAATGATATCAATTGAGTTACTAATTATCGTTAAATTATCGTGATCTGCGACACGGCCATACTGACAAGTCACACGCCCTCGTGTGCATATGTATCTGAAATCCAAACAATATACAACTGTAGATGTTGCTTCGCTCGGCCTTTCTGACCACATAAAAAAAATCATAAATCTTTCTAAAATCGATAGTTATGATAACTAGAGCTGTTACATAGAACATAACTCATCTAAGTCATTCCATGAGATTGGACTAATTGGAGTCAAGATAGACAACCATCATAGGCGTCAAGTCAAGATAGACAACCCGCATTGGCGTCAAGTCAAGATAGACAACCATCATTGGCGTCAAGTCAAGATAGACAACCCGCATTGGCGTCAAGTCAAGGTAGACAACCCGCATTGGCGTCAAGTCAAGATAGACAACCTGCATTGGCGTCAAATCAAGATAGACAACCCGCATTGGCGTCAAGTCAAGATAGACAACCATCATTGGCGTCAAGTCAAGATAGACAACCCGCATAGGCGTCAAGTCAAGATAGAGATAGACAACCATCATTGGCGTCAAGTCAAGATAGACAACCATCATAGGCGTCAAGTCAAGATAGACAACCCGCATTGGCGTCAAGTCAAGATAGACAACCATCATTGGCGTCAAGTCAAGATAGACAACCCGCATAGGCGTCAAGTCAAGATAGAGATAGACAACCATCATTGGCGTCAAGTCAAGATAGACAACCATCATAGGCGTCAAGTCAAGATAGACAACCCGCATTGGCGTCAAGTCAAGATAGACAACCATCATTGGCGTCAAGTCAAGATAGACAACCCGCATAGGCGTCAAGTCAAGATAGAGATAGACAACCATCATTGGCGTCAAGTCATGATAGACAACCATCATAGGCGTCAAGTCAAGATAGACAACCCGCATTGGCGTCAAGTCAAGATAGACAACCATCATTGGCGTCAAGTCAAGATAGACAACCCGCATAGGCGTCAAGTCAAGATAGAGATAGACAACCATCATTGGCGTCAAGTCTCTCCTAGATCCCGTGGTTCCTACTTAATTTAACCTGTGGTACGGTTAGAATTTAATTATCTTAAAGTATAACGATATTCCTTGAAAAGTTCCTTTATATTTTGGATCTAACTTAGTCTGTTTATATTTCTCATATACGTTTACGTTTGTAATAATAAATGGTAAAAATAGAATTAAAAAGCGCCTATCAATATTCTTAACAGCCTGACTTGAATCTAAACAACCACTATAATAAAGTTGATTATCACAATCAGAAATCTGTATCAAAATAAATGACCACTAAAATAAATAAAGCGCCACTTTTCATTACATTTTAAACCGAAAATGTATTTTAAAAACATAATAAAACACAAAAGCATGAATCTTATTCGTCACATATGGCTTTTCACTAAGCCCTACCAACAAATCTCCCGTTTGTTTCATGGCATTGATTTTAATTCCGAGTCCCACGGACTCATAATAGAACTAAGATTCACTACTATCACTTTTACTAAATCGCTTTTACTACAAGCTCTACTTCAAGTGGTAATTAACCCTCTGGCATCGCTATATATCAAAAACAAAGGTTTTTTAACTTTACCTATCAAAACTCTAAAAGTGAAACTTTTGCAACCCTGGTCATTGTACAATTTATCGTAAGTTGAACTTTATCTATGGCATCTTGCCCCGATCGAATATTGCCAGTCTCTGATGCGGAAAACATTTACAAGACATAATAAGTTCTTACTTTTGCTAAATTAACTAACCGCTTTATTTTACAGCATTTACGGGCCTTGATCGGCAATAATACGCATTTACAATATACGATTAATTAATAATTGTAAGTTCGCCCGTGATTACTACACATGTAGGTAGACAGGAAATAAAATATTCCGAAAATTGAATTACAATTATTTTTTTAAAGTTTTGACTGGTTTTAACCGGTTGAATCTTTAGAGCTATTGCGTTACCATTGTTTACCGAATTTAAAACAAAGTTATTTAAAACAAAAGCTTAAAACATTGTTTTCCGAGTTTAAAACAAACACTCACGTTTACGAAAATCCAGGAAATATAATTTAAAAATTTAATAAAATAATTTCGCGCCTTATCATAATACGTAACAAAATACGTCAAGTTAAAGTGAAATAATTATCAGTAAAAATTAAAAAAACAAGATCGTGAGGGTTGATCGCTAATCTCAATACTAGTTATCTCAATAACAATAATGAAGTGCTTACCACTATATTTAATCACTTAATTTTCTTTAACTAGCGAGTATTTAGCGCAAAAATTGGATGTAAATCGAAACGAATCACCTTTATGCTGTGACGTGATCGATGATGGATAAATTGCGCACACATCAACGTGTTACTCGCCACGTGCCATGCCAGCACCGCTGCCATAGCTGCCATCGTCACGAACACCGTCACCATCATCAGCACCATCAGCGCCATCCGCGCCATCAGCACCATCAGCACCATCAGCGCCATCCGCGCCATCAGCGCCATCAGCACCATCAGCACCATCAGCGCCGTCCACGCTACGCCGTCATCGCCATCCGAGCCGCGCCATTATCGCCATTCGCGCCGCATTGTCAGCGCCATAATTTTTCATTTCTTTCTTCATTAGCAACGATTTCTTCTTCAAAAAAAGCTTCAATAAACTTATCTCGCGGGTAGTTGGTGGTTTTTATGCCCGGGTGAATCCCTTATCCCACTTCTGATGTCGGAGATAGAAGAATATTAGTGACTTACTCGTTCTTGATGACATCTTCTTGTTCAGGATCCGAGGCGTAGGGTCTCAGGCAATTTAAACCACACACACAATATGACAATTACTTGTATTAAATGTAGGTAATCACAAATTACTTAGTAGGTATACAATTATCAGAGTTTCGTGAACCACCGGTCCCGTTTGGGGGGTCCGGACTGTAAGGCTCACACTAATGAATAATCCTCTCGTCTCGATGCTCTCGGATATTTAAAATGATTCCGGTGCCCCACCAAACGATTCCGGTCACTTGACTCAATACGTCATGGCGTTCACGCCCCACTATTACAATGATATCAATTGAGTTACTAATTATCGTTAAATTATCGTGATCTGCGACATATATAATTTACAACATTTTATTTCTTAAATGGTACAGTTCTCTAAAACAGTAACGTAATTAATTACTATTATATTTTTTTATAAAAAAGTTATCCTTGGATAGTTAAATCTATATTTAGTAACCTATCCTACATTTCAAATCCAAACGCAAATATAAAAGCAGAAAACAATAATTGGCAACAGCAAAAGCAACATTCCACCTAATGATGGGCGCCTAATATTATTGTATTCTATGCTATTAGCATGCTGATATCGTTGAAGACCAGCTTGTGATGAGCCGTCCTCAGGCTGTATGTCAAGATTTCTCTTCGCTCAAAGTCGTTTCTAAAGATTTTTTTTTAAATTTCATTTTCTACCTTCTTCTTCTTTAAACTTCATAAGCATAGATTCAACTTATTTTTTTGAATATACACATATACTTTTCTAGAAAAATGATCAATGGAGATTATGAAGTATTTGTCCATTGGGCTATAATGGACAAATATATATATATAATATATCTCTAGCAATACTTTGTCTGTAGAATAAGACAATGGAAACGGTAATCTACTTTGTTAAGCTTCACAGTAAGATATTCAGGCAGAATAATTTTATTTTTATCTATATTTTTATACCCTCATCATATAACTCTAACTTCTTAACATCGGCAATATTCAAATTGCCCATTCTCTTACGCCATGTAATCAAATCTGTATTACTTTAAAATTTAGTAGCATAGGCATTATGAGTTGCTATACTGAGGTTGTACATGTTGTCAGTCAAGTTTACCATTGCAATAAGTCCTTTATTGGCATAATAAATGTTACAGCCTTCATGCATATCATTACATACTTTAGACTGAATTTTTTAAGCTACCACCAGCTGGGACAAATAATTCTCACTCTGGGAAGAGCTGGCGACAGAAACCTCACGGGATGTTACTTTACTCATGTTACTTTGTTAAAAAATAGTACTTAAATTCTAAATCACATAAATACATTACAGTACCAGTATTTACTCAGGTAAATAATTTTGAAGTAGCCTGGCAGTGAACGCTTCATAGCGACGGTGCATCATTCACTACATATTTGGAAACATTGTAGTATCCTTTTGCACACAAACGTTAAGTAATTATTTTCTTAAATTTGTTTAACGGTAATAGTTGAACGTTTGCTTGGACCTTGTTGTTAAATGGTATACATTTCTATTTAAAAAACATTCTCAAGAATAAGTTCAAAAGAATTATATAACGAACTGGGGGGTCTGTAAACACTAACAATTAAACACTAACTAAATTAATACTTACCCGTTGGAACTAAGTAAATATTTCGTTCGGTAAGTTGACAGTTTTATTAACAGTTTAGTTAAGGGGTCATCGAAGTCTTCAAACAGTCAAGGTCATTCAAACCGCATACTACAACAAATATATGTTCATAGACGGTCATAGACTCAGATGTATACGAACTCAGTTAACTTTACACGGGTTCGATGATAGATCTAGTAATAAAAAAAGTAAATTGTGTTTTGTTAGTTAAAACGATAATAGAAAGCCTTTATATTTTATAAAAAAGTTATATTAGTCTAAAAAAGCGACATTGTCAATTGACATACTTTTCGTTCTATTTACTTAATAATGAGAATTGTACAACATATTTAAGAAGTCTTCTTCCTTCCTGCTTTCTTATATTTGACATGATCTCATTTATCGAAGTCATCTTTTTTGGTGCTGTCATCTTCGTTGCTGTCAATTTCATTGTTGTCATCCTTGTTACCACTTTCTTTAGGTTGTTCAGGTTCTGTTTCAGGTTTGGGTTCGGCCTCGGGTTCGGGCTCTTGCTCTGTCTCTGGTTCTGGCTCGGGTTCTGGCTCTGTCTCGGGCTCGGGCTCTGGCTCTGGCTCTGGCTCTGGCTCGGGCTCTGGCTCTGGCTCGGGTTCGGGCTGGGGTTCAGGCTCGGGCTCGGGCTCCGGCTCGGGCTCTGGCTCGGGCTCTGGTTCGGGTTCGGGCTCTGGTTCTGGCTCGGGCTCTGGCTCAGGCTCGGGCTCTGGTTCGGGTTCGGGCTCTGGTTCTGGCTCGGGCTCGGGCTCTGGCTCTGGCTCTGGTTCGGGCTCGGGTTCAGGCTCGGGCTCGGGCTCCGGCTCCGGCTCGGGCTCTGGCTCGGGCTCTGGTTCGGGTTCGGGCTCTGGTTCTGGCTCGGGCTCGGGCTCGGGCTCGGGCTCGGGCTCGGGCTCGGGCTCGGGCTTGGGCTCTGGTTCGGGTTCGGGTTCGGGTTCTGGCTCGGGCTCTGGCTCTGGCTCTGGTTCGGGCTCGGGTTCGGGTTCAGGCTCTGGCTCTGGCTCTGGCTCTGGCTCTGGTTCTGGCTCTGGCTCTGGCTCTGGCTCGGGTTCGGGCTCGGGCTCCGGCGCCGGCTCCGGCTCCGGCTCGGGCTCCGGTTCGGGCTCGGGCTCCGGTTCGGGCTTAGACTCCGGTTCAGGTGTCGGATCCGGTTCTGGCTCCGGCTCCGGCTCTGGCTCCGGCTCTGGTTCTGGATCTCTTTCTGGTTGGGGTTTTGTATCTAAACTACTCCACTCAAAGTTATAACCAGTTACCTCATCAAACGAGCCATGAAAGTGACCGGGACGAATATACCCTAAAATAAAGAGAAATTTTAACAATTTTGTGCTTTTTAAAACATCTACATTACATATCTTGGACATATCGAATTTATATGGGAAAGTGTAATTATTTTTGGAAGATTTACCTGATGGACGACCAATGGCACAGCTCACTCGGGAACCAAAGCTTACAACACCCTTCTGGGTGACTTGGTTATCTGTGTCGATTTTTGTCAAGGTAGCGCCGTTGCCACCCTATAAGTAAAAATTTGTTTAAGTTTAAATCTAGGTTTAAATATTAACATTAAAAAATATTTTCAAAAAATCATTAATTGGTTTTCAAAATTTCTTAAAAATTTACTAACATTGCAGGCGTATGGTATCTCGTTGTAGAAGATATCACAAACAGTTTTATTCAACGAACTGTAGGTCTTAGTGCAATCTTCGTTACTGTAACCGCTGAGGATGGCCCATAATAGAGCCTTAGAAGAACTATCACCTGGGGGATATGATATATTTAGCTAGACTTTGTTGTGGAACCAACTTACAACTTTATCCTAATATAATACATAATAATATAGGATAAATAACATTCATTGAAATTAACCCCTAACTAAGCAAATTATTTGCTTGAGTTAAGGGTATTGGACAATGATCAAAATACATAATACACATTATAAATATTGAGAATATATTTAATAAACGACCAAACCCAGAAATACAGACATCTATGCTCATCACATACATGCCTGTCCCTGTCGGGAATCGAACCCCAGCCGCATTGCGTCCCTCTACGTTAGGCGCCTCCGCTAAAAAGGCGGTTAGCTTAGAATATATTATAAGATGTATTATAATATACGTAAACGTTGCAAATTTATCTTTAGATATTAGGCAGTTGAGTAAAATAACACATGTGGTCTATGTAGCTTGAATTATAAAAAAAACTGTTAGTGTTTTAATATAGGTTGATATTAAATACCCAGCAAGGTCTCGTCAGTATATCCGAAGCCGCTGAGATTTATCTTCGCATCACTTGTGTAGTGGATGCTCTTTGGGTCTGAGTTCTGCAGGCGAACAGGCAGGAAAGCAGCTATAAAAACGAAAATTACACAACTTTAAAATAAATATTTAAGATAAAATACTAGATATGTATAGATGTGTATATTTATCTGTATATATGTATGTATGTCTTTATAATTTTTAATTAAATAAACATACAATCAGGACAGGACCTTTCTATTGTTAGAATGGAACTGCGACCTCGTGGATTACGTTCCCGTTACAACTAAGGCATCTTTTAATATACTACATCTTTTTGGGGCATAAGTGACACGATATTACGCTTCTTTCAAAGTTCCCAATGTATCGGCCTAACATTAGTATTATCCTCTACCTATATATCCCAAAAAAAGCAAATAATAGACATGTTGCTGGGCTTAACCCTCCATGTTAATCCACTGCAGGTCTGCTGGTCAATAAATAATGTCGTCTACGATCTAGACAAATATGAATATAAATCCATTCCTAATAATGAACTAATTTGCGTCTAACTTAATGTATTTAACATTCTATTTCTAAACATCTATTGGGGACTTAATAGATGTTTTTCACTTGTGTTTTATTTTACTAAGAACCTCAATAACGTTGATTTCTTACTTGATCCTCTCATGTTTTCGATAAAATCCACATTATTTTCGATAGCTAGCGGACCAGCCTGAAACAATAAATATTGTCTGTGTGATTTGGACAAATTTATTTTTGGAAGGAGTATTAAACGCAAAAAGTACTCAATTTGATCATAGAGTATATTGGTAGTAGTACTATTTTGTATTTTTAAATGATGAGTAGACTAGTTAAAAAACAAAATGCAAAATTACTAATATCTAATTTAAAATATTGTTTTTTTTAAATAAACTTTGCTTTACCTGCACTAGCCCGACGAAAAAGAGGATACTCAGAAGATAGACACGCGCCATGATGGTCACTGAATTATACCACTACGCAATTATTCATCGACTTGATATATAAAATGATGCCCATTTTTTTGCAGTGATGCCACCAATTTTATCGCATTTATTGATAAAAACCAAAATGATTATCTATTATTTGAAACGTACGGAGGAACAACCTACTTAGATAAAGAAAAAAAAATATGTTTGCGTATATATACTAAATTAGAGAAAGAGCGAGAGTTGTCTTAAAATGGAAAAATATATTTAAGGATTTAAATGTTATATTCGAAATATTAAATACGTATTTATAAATATTTAAATTAAAAGCGCTTAAGCTGAAGTTTAATTATACAAACTGATTCTGCCAGATCCATAAATCAAGCTATACCAGTTAATTATTTCGATAGAATTCTCGATATGGCTCGATGTAGATTGGATGAAACAATTCCATATTTTATTAAGATATATTGAATTGAAATATGCGAATTATCGTTTTGTTAAGTGGCCCATTTGATCTTAAATAAGTTTGGAGTTTGGATTAGTATTTAGAATGTAAATTTATTTTGAACTTTCGCTCGTGTATATCTGATAATTGATATAGATTGGCTATTGGTTTATTGTTTGTGTAAGTCAATAGTTTTTTGCAGCCAGTTCTGCAGAAGAACAGACTAGATCATAACTATTCTAAAACCATTCCTCGTATAAACCTACTTAATTATGATCTATACATGTAATAAAATTGTCACTGATCGATCTTTGCACAAGAAATATATTAAAAAAATGTATATGTTATAAAAACAAGAAAACCCAAAACAATGGTCTTTCATTTTGGCTGTTTGTCGGTATATCTGTATGTCTCTATATTTGTGCACGCTAATCTCAGAAACGGCTTAAAAAAATTAATGCAGTTTTCGGTAATATATTGTAATATTCTTCACTTAAGATTAAGTGTTTATTTCATCTAAATCCGTTTAGAAATAAAAAAGTTATGTCAATTGAAGTCAATCACGTAATAGGTACCATGCAAATCTTATTCTATACGTGTAATAAATCTGTAGAGTCTATATATTGAAAATATTAAATTAATATATAGCCAGGATATGAAGGGATGAGTAACAGAATCCATTTCTAACATTTTTGTCTGTTTATATGTTTCTCTTTTAGTTGTGCACGACCAAACCCAGAAATTGCGTCGCTATACGTTAGGCGTCTGCGCTAACCACTCCACCAACGAGGCTGTAAATATGGATTGATAGTACATATAGGTGGTATATGTTGATAGATCATGTTCATAGTATATATAGAGAGTATGCTTAGTCTGGCCATTAATACTGTTACAATTAAAAATTAAAAAAATATTACATTCACATGTAGAATCTGTCATTTTTATACGATTCTATGAAGAATACAACAACAATGATGTTGTTTCTCATTTTGGCGCCAATACATTGTATAGTGCCCGGCAATAAATATTGCACATCGACCTTTGGAAAGGGACAATCGGCTAATTTCGGCTTCGTAGAGCATTATCTCTGTCGCACGAAATTGAAACAGTATGGTAACTATAAGGAGCTGTTACAACAAGTATAATTTGCTTATATTGATAATTATTTTTATTCTTTGTATAAAAGCCACAAATTTTTCTATAAGTGGTGGCTTTAAGCTGGGGTAAAATAAATAATAAAATAAAGACGTGTGGCACTCGGAGACTGCCGCGGTAAAGCTATTGCATAGCATTTTTTATCAATTTATGCAATTATAGTTATTTATTTATTTATATAGTTGTTTTTTTTCTTTGTTGTTAATTCAAGTAGTGTAACTTGCGTGTGCGTGGTGATCTATAAAAAAAACTTTTTTTTTTCTTTTAGTGAATAAATTACTCATTTATAGAGTTTTCCTACGCTATATAGGATAAAATTTTAAATAAGAATGGTATAATTTCTCAATTTAAATAGGACCATATAATCCTATTTAAATGAGAAATTATCAGTGCTATGTAATATCATAAAAAGGTTAATAATATTAATAGCTAAAACGTTTTTAACCTTAACTCTCAGGAATAAAGTTCAATTACGATTGTTAAATTCTTGTACTCAGGGTCTTTTGTAACACCATAACAGAAAGTAATTGCAATGAAAATCCTTGTTGAAAAAAATACATTTGTACAAGTAAAACATTTATTTTAAACTAAACCTTAAGCTGTAGTCAATAAAGTTCATAACACATATTATCAACTTGGCGCTTACACTATTGTTAAATGATAGGTACACAAAACTGGTGTGTTAGGTTATTTTCGTTACGGCATTTCTGGATTCGGTCTCCACGCTCAAATCCCGCGATAAAAGCCATGCAATAGCTTAACATGCTTACATTATGTTTACGTAATTTATTATTTAGGAAAATTATAACTATAAATAATAAAGACCATTATAGCTATTCTTGAAATGAGACATTGTAATAATAATAATTCTAACTCTCAGCTACTTCCATTACACCATCTGTGCTCTCAAAGAGGTCAATATCACTGTCAATATCAGCTGTATTTATCACTAGTCCATCAGTGTAATTGTCTAAACTGTGTTGAATGCTTCTATATTCATTTTCACATTTGATTGTATGATCGCAAACCTTTTTCCACTCTTTAGCGCCGATGTTTGATGTCGGCTGTCAGTGGTGTATTCTTGTTTAGTTTCATTTACGAATTCATATAGTTATTTACATATTTTCTCCGTTTTGTTGAAAGAAAATATGACTTAATAGCAAGAGCAATGTCCTACATTATAAGGGGCTGTAAATCCCATTCTTTCCAGAAAGAAAATTAAGTTCAAAACGTAACCTTCCATCGGTAAGTGATCCAACATGGTATTTTTTTTACATTGTTCTTCATTACAATAAACTATTTTTGTTTTTAAATGGTTTACAAATTATAAAGAGAAAATCATCCTGTGACCAAATTATAGGACTGCTATATGCAATATTTATTATGATATTTGAGTATTTTAAAGTATTCTATATTTTTTGCTACAGTGTTGTAAAAAGCACAGTTATCGATAATTTAATCCAGTATTATTCTAATGAATTCTGCAACATCTATGTGCTATATCTAGGGATTATTAATCTAGATTTCCCGTGGACGTTAACTGACGACAGATATGGATCGACACGATTGCACAGAAAAATTGGGAACAGAACCATTTTAGTCCGCAATATTTTAATAACTAATATTTAATAGTTTACAAAAAAATGGCTGTAGTTTTATTGTAATTTATTTGTCGTTTCTTTTATAAGACGTTCTCAAAGTGGCGAATAAAAAATTAAAAATATGTGTCCTGACCATTTTTTTTTTAATTTACTTTCAATAAATGTTTTTGATTTTGTTTTTCTAGTTTATTTGTCGTATTGATTATTTTTAAATGCTACCTTAGTTATTTTCTAGAACGGAATATAGCTGAACGTTATCGCACACGGCAAAATCCTCTAGGTGATAGTACTTTTTGATGTATCTCGTTCTATTTTTTTTTTTTTTTTTTTTTTTGTCCGTCTATGCTGTTAGCCCTGTTGGCTATTACAGCGTCACCGGGGGAGCGGGTGGGTCAGGAGACCCACCCTTAAAAAGATGTGCCAGATGGCCAGATGCCAGATGTGCCAGATGCCAGATGGGCCCCCATGGGGAACGACGTCCCGAGGGCGTCTCAGATTGAGACACGGACCTCGGCTCGGGGCGTCGTTAGTCAGGAGGGAAGCTAAGGAAATTTGGACACTAGCGTCCTCCGACGGCAGAACGCCGGAGCAACGGAGCACTTACTCAGTTGGGACCTCGTCTATACCGGTATAGACGGTGTGTGTCTGTATGTTGTGTGGTGTCACTTATGCCTACGCGTACACGTTATTACCTACTGTGAACGCGTCGTCGGGGTCAACGAGTACCGACTTGGGTCTTCTTTTTCTGACTAAAGTAGTCTTACGTGGTCTATACTCAGCGGCGTCAGCCACCAGTGGGTTCGGGTGTCGCTCAGCACGTTCAAAGTACTTTTGAGAAAGCCCCTTGAAGTACTGAGCGATGGTCGGAAGGTCTAAGTCTCTATGGAGATCGATGTTGCGTACGAACCACGGCGCCCCGGTTGCAATCCGTGTAAACCTGTTCTGAATCACCTGAAGGGGTTTCAGATTAGCGTGCGCAAAAGCGGGACTCGCATAGGACATGACGGAACGTATGCAAGCTTTGTAAAGTGTCACCTTATTGCGAAGGGACATTTTACTCCGCTTGCCTAACAGCGGATATAAACGACCTAATATGTAGGCCGCTCTGCTACGAACGGTCCTAATATGCGCAGTGAAAACTAACTTTCTATCTAACGTTACTCCTAGGTATTTTGCCTCGTCTTTCCAAGGTATCGGTTTATCAAAGAGTTTGATTCGCGGGAGGATCCTTGGGGGGCCCCGTTCGAAGAGCACCGAAACGCTCTTCTCAGGATTTACCTCGATCCGCCATTTCCGCAGCCAACTCTCAAGGGAGTCGACTGCGGATTGGAGACGTTGGTATATCTCCCAGTGATCCTTAGAGGACGTGTAAAGCGCGGTATCGTCCGCGTACATGGCAAGGTGCACTTTAGATCGCGGTCTAGGAATATCGCTAGCGTAGATGGAATAGATGATGGGCAAGAGAACTGAACCCTGGGGAACACCCGCCCTGATGGGGCGGGGGGTTGACAAGACGCCTTCCACTCTGTAGCGAAAGGAGCGATTCGTCAGGTAGTCCCGTATGATGAGTACGAGTCTGTCCGACACCTTGAACTGGTATAACTTGTACACCAGTCCATTGTGCCAGACCCTGTCGAACGCCTTAGCTACATCGAGGAAGAGCGCTCCTGTCCTATGCTTCTTGGCCCTCACAGTGGCCCCTATCAGTATGTGCTCCGTGAGGCGTTGCACCTGATGGGAACATGAATGGTTGGCTCTAAAGCCGAACTGCTCATTTGGGATGATTTTGAGTCTCTCGACTTCCGATCTAAGTCTACAGAGGATGATTCTCTCATATACTTTCCCTAAGGAACTAAGAAGACTAATGGGACGGTAACTACTAGGCAGATGCCGGGGTTTGCCCGGCTTATGGAACCCTATCACTATGGCCTCTTTCCACTGGGCCGGAAACGAGCAACCGGCCAGTAGAGCGTTAAAAATGGTAACCAATAGGTAAATTAAAGGAGGTGGAAGAAGCTTTATCACTTTGTTAGTGATCCTATCGGGTGCTGGCGATTTCTTGGCGTGAAGCGCCCTAACTATGGACGTCACCTCGTCTAGGTTCGTTTCCTTGATTGGCGGACCGAACGGTGGCTGAGAACACATTATATTGACCGATTTGTCGACTATTTCGACATGATCGCAATCAACCGATTGAGCAGGTAGACGGCACTGGCTCTCTAGACTGTCGGCTAAGCACTCAGCTTTGTCAGGGTCGTCAAACGCGATGGCGGAGTTAGGTCCAACCAAGGGAGGCATATCTGAGACAGTGTCCGCCTTCAACGCTCTCTGCAACCGCCAGAATGCCTGGTGTGTTGGAGAGAGCGTCGCAAGCCTCCTCTCCCAGCCGCTATCTCTGAAGTCGTCGAGCTTGTCTCGACTCCCTCTGGAGACGGCGCAGCCTCCGTCGGTTGTCATCTGTCGGGTATCGGTCATGGGCTCTAATCGCGACGTTTTTACGGGTGATTAGAAGTCTAATGTCCGGAGGGAGTGCTCGGTAACCCTCGAAGTTCACTCAGACCTCCCTCGAGGACTTTCCTATGCTGTTTACCAAATGTTCTGTGAAGTTAGTCGCGACTGAGACAGCGTCCTCGACCGATGTAAGCTGGTCAGGAATTTTGTCGGGGTGCGCTGATACGGAAGAATGCAGTAACTCTCGAAGCTTTGTCCAGTTAATAATTGATTTTGTCGCGGGTTCCCTAGGGGGGAGAAGTCCTAGCTGAAATAGGACCGGTCGATGGTCAGAGTCTAGCTCGGATAGCGTCTCGATAGAACGTAACTGGAGTGTCACGCCCTTCAAGAGTACTATGTCGAGCACGTCGGGTCTGTCATGTCGGAAGTCTCGTTCTAGCAAGTGATGGAAAGCACTTAAACAGCCTTTTAAAAATAGTAGGTACTACCATAGAGATAAGGATCACTATCGATATCGCGGATAAGTTTACACAATGTTACATCACTAGAAAAAAAATTGATGTCTACGGCAGTGTACGCCTTAAACATATGAAGCTCCTTCTATGCTTTAATCATTATTTTAAGAAATAGGTAGTGTGGTAGATAATGCTCTACGAAGTCGAAATCAGCCGATTGTCTCTTTTAAAAGGACGTTGTGTAATATTTATTGCCGGCTACTGTATTACAACGTCTCATTTTAAGAATGGGTATAATGGTTTTTATTATGTGCAGTTATAATTTTCCTAAATAATAAAATTTTTAAATAATAAAAAGCATGTTTCTTAAATTATATTACTCCCCAATTAAAATAACCACTTATAGAAAAAAATGGTTTTATACAAAAAATAAATATAATTAGAAAAGAATTTATTTTTAATTTTAATTAATAAAAAAATATACTTGTTTTAACAGCTCCTAATAGATACAGGAATGATTGTATTTCTTGCGACAGTGATAACGCTCTATGAAGCCGAAATTAGTCGATTGTCTCTTTCCAAAGGTCGATGTGCAATATTTATTGCCGGGTAGTATACAATATTTTGCGATATTAAAATGGAGTGGGGTGATAAGTGAACAGAATCGCTGTGATTGCATTACACAAAGTAGGTATGGAGCCAATTCAATTTTTAAAACTCTCCATACACTTGGTATTACTCAAATGATAGTGTACCGGGTATTACTCAAATGATAGTGTACTGGGATATTAACAGGTACAATGAGACTTCCTCTGTTTGTGTTGATAGAATTCGAAGAAATCCTGTCCGAAAGCAAAAAAAATTATCTCGGGAAATGAAGATAGCACCTGGAACCATGTCGCGTATTTTAAGATTTGACTTAGGACTCGCAGCCTAAAAGAGACTGGTAATTTCTTAACTGATAAATTAAAGATGAATAGGGCGGTAAAATCGAAACAACTACTGAAGTGGTACGCAGCGGAAGGGCACAGAAAAAAAATGTTTACGGACTGGCCGTCATCTAGTCCCGATCTTAATCCGCTGGATTATGATTTATGGTCAGTTTTAGAGAGTACAGCTTGCTCTAAACGCTATAATAAATTGGATTCCCTAAAACAATCCATTCGATTGGCGGGGAAGAATTTCCCCATGGCCTCAACTTTTAAGGGACTGTATTGCAGCCAATGGATACCACGTCGAATAAGCTTTTTATATTTTTAATGGTTTTATATTTGTGTATTGTATAAAAATATTATTTTTCTTTGTTACAATATTTATGGCAAGACTAGGTATAATGATAGTACGTATTGATAGTAAATATTGATAGTAAATATTGATAGTACGTATTGATAGTACATATTGATAGTACATATTGATAGTACGTATTGATAGTAAATATTGATAGTACGTATTGATAGTAAATATTGATAGTAAATATTTATAGTACGTATTGATAGTACGTATTGATAGTAAATAATGATAGTACGTATTGATAGTACGTATTGATAGTAAATATTGATAGTAAATATTGATAGTACGTATTGATAGTAAATATTGATAGTACGTATTGATAGTACGTATTGATAGTACGTATTGATAGTACGTATTGATAGTAAATATTGATAGTAAATATTGATAGTAAATATTGATAGTAAATATTGATAGTAAGTATTTATAGTACGTATTGATTGTAAATATTGATAGTAAATATTGATAGTACGTATTGATAGTAAAAATTGATAGTACGTATTGATAGTACGTATTGATAGTAAATATTGATAGTAAATATTGATAGTAAATATTGATAGTAAATATTGATAGTACGTATTGATAGTAAATATTGATAGTACGTATTGATAGTACGTATTGATAGTAAATATTGATAGTACGTATTGATAGTAAATATTGATAGTACGTATTGATAGAACGTATTGATAGTAAATATTGATAGTACGTATTGATAGTACGTTTTGATAGTACGCATTGATAGTAAATATTGATAGTACTTATTTACAGTACATAATGATAGCTACCCCGTCAGGGAATAATAATAAACTTTTCTATAAAAAAAAATACAAAAATATAAAAATATATAAAAATGAACTAGAAATACTCCAACACGCAAAAACTACTTGCCAGAGTTTGATAAAACTTTGAACGGGTACGTTTTATCGAAATCGGACTATATGCGTACGAAGTCGCAGGCACAGCTAGTTAGAAATAAACTTATGTTTACAGTTCTTGCTATAAATAGTGCCTTGTCCAAGTCTAAATAGTCCAATATCTTTGAAGAGGACAAATATTTTAAGAAATTGAAATTGATTTGACTATAAGAAATTTTCTTTTTAATATATGTCGCGGATTCGAGTGCGCGAATATGTTTTGCACTTCCAGCTGGAACGCATCATATCCGGCTTGGGGCACAGTTGGACGAAGACCAGAGCTGATCATGCGGTTCCGCTCGAGATTAAAATTGATATTTAGGGTGCCCTGTTTTTCATCATTAAGATATACCTAAATAAATAATAAATGTGCTTCTTGTCCGTCATGATGAAGTCAATCTCGTTCTTATACAATATATGTATATACAGTCACAGCACTTATCCGGAAAATAACAAGTAAAAGATCGTCTATTTTTAGTATAGATACTTGTCTAACACACAACAAATACAGCGTTCAGAAAAAAACAAAATGCCTTGCTTGACCTTGTGACCTTATTTGTTTATTAAGTTGTGAGTATATTTAACATCTTATTGTTTTCAAAATGAGGGCGCTGAAACGGTATTGTGCCCCGGGCGCCTCGGGAGTTAAGCTCGCTACGCCTCAGGTTGGTACAAGGCTCTTATACAATATTGGTAATAGAAACCTAAACAAGTGGAATTAGTGTGTTCGTAGGCTCATTTAGTACACTATCGAAAAAAAAAAATTAAAAAAATCCGAAAAAAGGCATAAAAATAATAATACATATTATGTACTTATTGAAGTCGTTGCGTCGGGGGACCGCTAAATAAAGAAAGAATTCAAAGAGCAAGTAAGTTACCAAGGCAAATAACGTAACAACAATATCAAAGTGTATAGTCTAAGTCCTCATTCTTTAGCTCCGAAAATTTTGTAAAATAGACACCATCTTCAACGTACGAAACGACTGTAATAAGTACATAATATTATATTTTAACCTTTTTAGACGTCTTTTGTATCGGGAGCTTTCAAAATTTTTAATTTAATTTCTTAATCGTTTGGTTCACTTAATTTTACAAATGTATTTATGCGTCCCTTTATTTTCATTTGGACACTGCATACGGCTTAAGAGTCGCTATTGGACGCCTATTATTTAAGAGAATGACAGTATGTAAGCTTCTCAGTTCTCTTTTCTTTATGGTTTGCACGCCGCGATGGCTGACACTCCACTCGCGCACTGACTATTTTACACTTTGTATCTTGATTTTACAAACAGAAATTACGGACACAGAGATATTTGATTAGGTATAATATTGTCATTCTAACATCCATCCCATTCTTTTCAATCATAATTAAATTAATAGACCAGCTATCGTGTACCCAATCACATCAAACAATAGTGTGGTTGACAGACGAATTCGCTCTCAAGTAGAAAATAAAAAAAAGTTAAAATAATAGTTTATTAACATACAATAAGTACAAATATTCATCTTTAGGTACAAAATATCACAATGACATACACTTATCTAGACGTATCTAGACGTATCTTAAAACTAAATATTAAGTAGAATAACTATGTTTAACTATAATTATTAGTTAACAAACATAAGCTTAGATCTTTAAAGCGTTGAAAACAAACGAAACGATATTATTTTTAATGTATCAACATTTTTCTTATCACATATACTTTTTTTTAAAACGCTTTTTTTACTCTTGAGCTACGTACAAGATAGTTAAAATATGAATTTATCCTTAAATCTACTAGAAATTTATATATAATTAGCTCTATTTTTTAGCCTTTTGACGACTCTAATTAATTATATAATAAGCCATATATTAAAAAAAATAATAAAGCACTTTAATTTTTTCATTGAACTAAGATTATATTTACTAAGGATTAATATAAAAGCGAGAAAATAATGTTATCAATAAATAATGTTTATCACATTTTTAATACTATAATTATAGTATAATATTCATTTAATATTCATTAAAAAAATAATATAACAAGAAAAAACAAACGAGATGATTATATTGATAATAAAAAAAAGATATAATCTTATTTACGTAATTTTAACAGTAATATGATTAATATTACATAATTTAATATAAAATATATTTGATTCATTTGTAGCACCAATATTAAGTACTTCTAATAAGTGACGTACCAACGTACAGTTTTAACAATTATTATTGTAAATAGGAATATAATAATAAAAAAATTGGTCATTATATTTGTTCTATATAAATCAATATTTAGTGTTCACGTAAAATACAGACCGATTATTATGACCCAAAATTTCAGAATGGGTCATTATGACCCAAAGTAAAAACCGGTGTATTATGACCCCAGATTACAAAATTTTTGTGGCGTGGCTTAGGTGGTGATGGTGATGGCTGAACTTTTCTTGGCTTCCAGCATCTTGAAGTACACCACCGCGTCATGGACAGTCGGGAACGTGTCCAGCTGTAGACGCTCTGATTCCAGGGAATTGTAAGTTTCTATCATTTCTAGTACTGGACCTGTGGTTACAAAAAAACATGCTTAACTCTTGTGTTTAATAGCTTTAAATGATATACTCATGGAATATAAATAAATGTGGAGTCTATTTTTTTTTAAATATAAGAAAGTTATAAAATATAAATAGAAGTTATTTATTAAATTGTGAGCCTCGGCTAATTTAATTCTATATTTTGATTGTCAAACATTTAAAACCCTAGAAAAATAGCAGAAGTTAGCAATGGACTTAGCAACAGGCCACATTAGAGTGGGTGGGTCGTGTGGTGTAGTGTTACCGTTAGCTCCGGCTAGTAGCACGGTGATGTCATTGGAGACCAGCTCACGTTGAGCCGCCTCCAGGCTGCGGACACCGGGTGCGTCGACATACGACAGCGCGGTGGCGTCTATTATCACACATTGTACCTAGAAGGAAGAGGGGGAGAGTTGAGAAAAAAATGTTTTTTTTTTAATTTTTTGGACAAAAAAGGTTATCCTCGTAATAAATCTCGTAATTAGCTAAAGATCGGTTTATTTATCAAACCAAATCAAAACAACATTAGTTTATTGCATTTAAGTCAAAAACACATTTATGCCAAGTCATTTTAAAAATCTACTGCCGCTTCTAAAGGTGCTTTAAGTCGCAGAGAAGCGACAAGAAACTCTCGCCAGCACATCTTTTTAACATAACTAGATTAACAATTTTATTGAAAATGTTTACTTATTAAAATTTATTCTATAAAGCATCATTTAAATGAGAGGATCCTGTTAATCTGTACATGAATACTAATTATAATTTAAATGTTAGAATGGTTACTAAATATTTTTACACCCAAATAAAAAAATATTAACACAACTGATTATGAATCGAAATGTGATAAAATAAAGTAACCACCTTATCCGCTATATTCTCATCCAAATCACATTCAGTCTTAGTGTTGCTGTCAGTGTCGCTGGATTCCATCGGTTTTTCCTTCAAGTAACCGATTTTCCGGAACAGCGTGGAACGGAACAAGTTTTTGCTGGCGAAATTCAGACCACCACAGTAGTGGAATATCTTGATACCGGCAATCTCTTCCGCCTGGGAAGGAAGAAGTTTTTTGACTTTGGATATTGGCGCAAATATTCGTATATTTCTATAAAAATAGTATTAATCTGAGTTATAAGTGATAACTCCGCAAAATTTACTGGTTTTTTCGTAACTACTAAGAATTATTGTATTTATATATAACTTATTGAAAGTTACTGTATATAATGAATTCACGATCCTTATAATTTGATTATCTTAAGAATAAAAAATGTAATTGCACATAAAATATATATAAACTTTTTAATTTTGTCAACAATTTTGTATTTTTTGACATTATCTATTTAAACGTCAAAATAAATTACTACAAATGTAAGAAATTAAAAATTCCTAAGTGACATTGGCAACATATTAGACACAACCAAAAGATTCACAAAATAAAGAAGAAAAATCATATTTAGTAACAACCATGATTTCTGAATACAAAAACATAGACTATATGATGTAGAACATTATCAACTCCAAGGCGAATAAAAAGCTTAAAACACTCAAAATGAGACTATTTGCAGATAAAAGATATCCATATTCCTTAAATTACGAAGTGTCTGTGTCGGATGTGGCAAAGTGGTGGATTTTTATTTTCTTCAATATTATTTTAATGTACTGCTGTCAATATTTTTTACTTAGTTTACATGATCACAATGAAATGGAGTGGGCCAGTCGTGGTTTGTTGGTGTCATAAATAATAAAAACGAATGAGTTGTTTTTTTTTAGTTTTTCGACGAACTTATACAGGGTTATTTTTAATTAATTGACTACCTCTTGCAGGCAGCAAACTCAACAAATATTGATGAGACTGATGTAGAGAGATATCAGTCTCAACAATATTTGTTCTATAACTTTTGACAAAATCTCAAAAAAAAATTTGCTACCTCTTTTACTTATTACTCTGCATTTTGTAAGAAGTACTTAAAAGGTCAACGCTCGGGCGCCATACTGACGCTCAGATTTAATGCCAGTTCAAAGACAACAATTAAATTTTAATTTTAAAAACTATTAATTTTAAAAAGTCGTAGAATAAATGATGTTGAGATTGATGTAAAGAGCGCCTGCAAGAGGTGGTCAACTAGTTACAAATAACCCTGTATATCGAGGTTTCCAGATCTGTTTGGTCTAAGTGACATTTTTAGCGAAATAGAGTTATACATGTTTGGAATCTTTGTTTTTTTTTCTGATTACAAATACATATATATAGATAATGTAGCTTAGCCAAATAGCAAATATATGTATAAGTTAAATTATAAAATGTGTATGCTTGTAAACAAGAGAATGAATGTTTTATTTAGTGTCATAAGACAAATCTTCTGTGTATTGTCTTGTCAATTTTATTAAAAGAGCCTCAAAGAGTTTAAAGACACAATAACAAATTGGATATTTTTTTCTTTTTACTCCTAAGTTAGCTTCAATACAAATAGTATTTGCAACTATAATATTGTTAATGATAATAAATATGGATTAATAAAAAATATTAAATAGAAATCTACTTAAATTAATAATTTTCCAAGAAAAAAATTGGAGGAGAGATTAAGAATATTTCATTTTTTTCTAATAGTATTATATAAAAGTATTTTATTATAACAATCTATACTTACACCCCGGTATCTCTTGATGTCCAAATACAAATCCGTATCAAGAACTCGTCCGAGAAGACAAGTGTATGGCTTCTGCGAGCGGCAGAACAACGCGCCAACACTCGCCAACAACCCGGCAGCTAGACTAGAAAAAAAATTTTTTTTCTTTATTTCCCAAGGTGAAGTCGGACGGAGATTAGGTTCGTTGTGCCGTCCCAAAAATAGTTTTAATAAATAATAGCAAAAGAAATGTCAATCGTTAATTAAATTTAATTTCAATATAGGATTTGTTGGTTCATTTTCTTTTCATTTAATTATCTTTTCACGGTTGATTTTCTTGATAATTCTTTAATTTGAAATTGGTAATAAAAGAAGTAATTGGTTATAGTTACCCGATGTCGATATTAATCAGCAGTGTCACCAAAAATGTAACAAACCAAACCATAGCGTCTAATTTGCTGAGCTTCCAAAATCTGAAACAATTTACATCTTAAAGCCAATTTAAACTACCACAGTATAAGTATAATCATCAATTTACCAATGACACACACAATACTAATAATCCAGTAAACAAATACACACACGTAGACAAACATTCACGCTCACGCATAAGCACACATACGCCGACATACACACGGATACGTACACACACACATACTATACTAATAACCCAGTAAATAAATACACACACATAGACTAACATTCATGCTCACGCATAAGCATACACACGACAACACACTCATACATACACACACGTATACACCTACACAGGCGCACACCTACACGCACACACTCACACACACACCTACACTACACACGCACACACACACACACCTACACAGATACACTACACACGCACACCAAAACATGCCCACCTACCAACGCTCACTTACACAAGCTCGTGCACATATATACACACACACACACACACATACTCACTTGCCCAACTCCTGTATCTGCACGAACATGCCCTTCAAAGACACCACAATGATAGACGCCAGGACACATCTAGGTAACATCTCGAAGAACGGTCCGACCCACAGCAACACGCACACTATGAGGGATGCACTCACTACTGTTGTTATACAGGTTTTGCTGCCGGCCTAGAGAAGAAAATTATATTTTATTTTGATGGAGTGACTAAAACTATAAGATCCATTTCATGCAAAAATCAAATATTTAGGGATGATAAAAGATCTATGGATTCCAGTAAAATATTATATATAAAATGTTATATTTTAAAATTTAAAGAAGAACATTATAGCGATCATGATACTGAATATATTTGATACTGGATATTTTAGTTTTCAAGCGTGACGCGCGGACCTGCCGCTGTGATCTCTGTGTTACTTAAATTTATAAAATACATTGAGTGGAATTAAGTACCTAAAAGAAACTAAACAGAACTATGGACTAAAAGTAAAACGTTACTGTTATTACTGCGTATTGTGAACAACAATAACTGTATCTTAGTGTAACATTTCTGCGATTTAAACTACAAGGAAGATCTATTGTTGACTTAAAGTACTATAAAAGTCCTAAAAGTAAGAATTATTTAAGTAATTATCATTCAGAACCATTTTTTTAGTTAAATATAGGTTTAAAAATGTAATTTATGTAGAAAATGTGTTGTTGATTTTATATTATTTCACGAATTATTATTCGTGAAATAAATAAATATAAATCTATACACACATAATAAAATCGTCACTGATTCATACATGAAAAATATTAAAAAAAAAACAACATAGGGGGTCTTTATATAAGCAAGAGAACCCAAAACAATGTTTTTTCATTTTGTCTGTTCGTCTGTATGTTTGTGCACGCTAATCTCAGAAACGGATTAATCGATTGGGATGCAGTTCGTATATTAGAATACTTTCAATCTAGATAGATACAGGTCACCTACCTGATACTGTATGTAGGATCGAGACAGACTCGCACATAAAGGAGCGCAGAGGAAGAAGGAACCGAACACATTACTGGCACCCTGTTGAAGGCAATTACTATTAAATATATATGTTGATTGTTGGCTGATGATGATGATGATGAAGAAGTTGTTAATGATGATGTTAATTTCTTCGGCATTAATTACAAAATTATCGAACGAATCCATGTTTGTCACAACAATTCCAATACTTAAATATTTTTTTATAAAATGTTTCTACTGGATGTTGAGGGTCTAGTATTATGCTATAAGGCTTATTTCCATAAATAAATATTTCAATATTTTTCTCTAATCCAGTCGAAGTTTCAGAAATGACAGACTTCAAACAAAAATCAAATTCCTTACCAATACCAATTCATAACAATATTGCTACAAATTTAGATTTAGGATTAAAACATAAGAGTGCAAATTATGCAAGGGTGATCGTTAATTATTAAACGGTTCATGTTATTAGTTTAAAAAAAAAAACAAATGAATCTCTTTGAAAATCAACATACCATAGCTAACAGTTCCTGGTTGGCGTCAATCTCGTACTTCGCCTTAGACGCAAAGATGAGGGCCATAGATATAGTAATGGTGTATGTCACTATGGTCATGGTCAAGGCATCAAGTGCAATCTCGGGAAGGAGATCCAGGGGAGGCAGTGACGGGTATGGGAGTCTGGAATAAATATACATACTTAGAGTTTGTCTACATTTCAAAATGTAATTAATAATTAGCCTAGTACTACTATTATGGTGATCTAAAAACTAATGATCGATTTCTGGAGAACGGAAATCAATTAGATAAGTTAACAATTTTGATAAAATACGTATTTTTTTACGAAGACGAAAGCCTACAAAAGTTACATCATTACTTTTTTTTTAAATAATGTCCAGATTTTAAACGGTCTACGGTTCTTCTACTAACCAAATTAACTGCATAGGGAATATGGGAGCGCTCAGTGTAGTTCCCAAAACGAAAACCGATTTAGCAACTATGAAACCTATTTTAGCACAGCAGAGCATCTTGCTAAGTTCCTGACGTTTTCTAATCTATTTCTACAATTGCTAACCGCTATTGAAAGTCTATCATAAGCGTTCTCATAATTGATCCATCGTAGAATGGTAACCTCGTCATATGTAACAGTTGAAATTAAACACAAAACTTTCTAAACATTCTTATTTTCTGATTTCGTTTCGTTATCCTATGTGAAAACTATTACTTGGCTACAATTCTATTCGTTTATCCGCTTACGTAAACAATATGTAATTCCTATACATTATCAGATTACTAATACTTTTAGAAAGTCATCTAAAGACACAAAGAAAATAAACAAATTCCAGGTATTCCTAGATCGAATAAAAAGTATAAATCTCACCCCGTAGGTATCGTCCCGACGAGTGAGAGGCCATACACTCCCTTGAGATTACCAAATTGAGATGCAAGAGTTCCGACTACTATGGCTAGAAGTTCTATTGGCACCGGAATCCGACATCTCTTGCTTATCCAGGGCTAAAAATAACAATTATGACAGAAATAGCATGGTTCACAAACTATGGTTTTTGGTTTGAGTAGATTATTGACTGGATTGGATTGGATTAAGTTACAAAGTCGAACTCACTTTGAAAAGTTCGTTGTTCAAGGCGATGATGGTACACGTAATGACAGATATCACGAACGCAGCCCAATTGGTTTTTGATAGATTCTTGAATATCTCTATTATCGTCTGGAATTATGAAATTCGGGATTATTAAAGAAAACAGTGGAAATATAAAATAATAAAATCAATGGCAGTTAGTAAATACTTACAAAAATAACTTTATAATTGCTACCGAGTCTGGGTAGTTTGATTCCGAACAGGTCTTTCAGCTGAGAGGCCATCACATGGAAGGAGGCAGCCGTGGTGAAGCCCGACACCAGCGGCTCTGACAGCAAAGTGGATACAGCTCCAAGGCGGAGCATCCACATTGCTATCTGGTGGATAATTACTTTGAAACTTGAGGAAAGACTTGCAATCAAAAAACAGCCTCGTTGGTCGAGTGGTTAACGCAGACGCCTGACGTATAGAGTCGCAATGGGGCTCGGGTTCGATTCCCGACAGGGATAGGCATGTATGTGATGAGCAGAGATGTTTGTATTTCTGGGTTTGGTTATTAAATATATTCTTAGTATTTATAATATGTATTTCTATGTACTTGTATCGTTGTCTAATACCCTTAACACAAGTAAATAATTTGCTTGCTTGGGTTAGGTCAATGTGTGTAATTTGTCCCGTAAAAAAAGCGACATGTTATGGTACAGACTATTTTACATTTCCTTCTGTTAGAAGAATATAAATTATATGGTTTAAGTTTGAATTAATAAAAACTGTAGTTATGAAGATTTTTTTTGCTGAACCAAGATTTTAAAGAAGGAAGGAAGAAGAAGGAAGGAGAAGGAAGAAACCAAACCCAATAGTTTTTCAAAACTATTGGGTGTCGAAAATTTCTGATATTTTTGATAGCAATAATGTTTATATGAAAATATTCCTATTTTGAATCAACAATTTTTTGGTCTTTATACTTACATGCATCAAACCCACGGTCAAACTTAGTGCACTGGCGATTTCAAGAGGAGTATGTACTGGAGAACCTATATAATAAATATTATTATTTCGCTGTTTGTTTGGATATAATTCTCTGTAAAGAATATAATGTTGTTACTGCACCTGTCGAATTGAAGTTCTTGTCAAAGTCAACGGGGGCCGTTTGCTGTAATACCACCTGGATAATAATAATTTACTTATCGTTCGGTTTCAGGGCAAATATTCTATTTCGTTGCAATTATTATTTATGGCATATTATTGTGATTCTATATTTTGTGTCGGTTTCAAAAAATTTTAATTAAATTTTGTTATTTTTTGTTAATTACACATTTATAAATATAAAGGATTATTATTTACATAGTATATTTAAATTTTGCTATCAAGAAACATTTTTAATGTTAGTGAATTATCAAATATACCAACCTTTCCGGTCATCAAACAAGCCACTGCGAAGGTTCCCATAGAAACATGGGGGGAAGTACCAAATATTGCATAGATAAGCACTGGGAAGAAGGCCATATAGAGCCCAACTATTGGAGGAATTTCCGCTAATATTGCGTAAGCCATACCTGAAAGAAACAAAGCATTCAGAGAGTTGGCACACGAAAGTTTAGTCTATGCGCACTTTATTAGTACACTTGAAGTACTCAAATTGACAATGTAATGTACACACAATGGCACTTTCACGGGCGGGCGCCATTGCGAAGGTGACGCAGTTGGCCAATTGGCTAACTGCATAGTCAGTAACAAAAAAAAAAAAAAAAAAATGTTAATAACAAATAAGTGTTCATAAGGATTATATTTCCAAAGAATTTATTTCAGTGTTAGATACAGCGTATATATTTTTGAACAGTTTTACCTTGAGGTATGTGCATGACAGCGGTTGTGGCGCCCGCAACCAGGTCCCCCAAGAGGTCTCTCTTGGGGTTGTATCGTGGCAACCATCGCGCTATTGGTAGCGAGTGTAACAGACAATCCCCGAAACCACAGTTCCGAAGCACTTTCTTACATCTGGAGATCACTGCAAATATTGACGTTTGGTTATACTTAAAGTTTATAATGTAAAATATAAATTCAATCAATCGAGTTAGATAGATTAAATTTTAATAAATACTAAGTAGTTTTATTTCTTTTATTTATCCGATATATAATTTAATTTTATTGGTATTAAATAATAGGTATTTATAAAAATAATTAATGTTGAAAGCGACAGAGCTTAATTTGGTAATAAGTTGATATCTTTCCTACAGTTTTTTTTTTGTTTTTTTTTTAGAGTTCTGCTTTATTTTGGTATTCTTTACTTACAAGGTTTCTTTGGGGCTATGTAATTAGCATCTTTGTTAAGCGCGTCCTGTTGATACACGCGTCTGATAACGTTAAACTGCGTGCTAGGACTCGTGACTTGCCTGGAACAAGACAAATTTGAGGTCATTGTTAGGAATCTAAATTACCAAGGTGTTTTACTTATTCGGCTAATTTATACTAACGCAATACATGTATTCGAACCTAATCATAATAATAACTCCTAAAGTAATTAAACTTTGGAGTAGGTACATGAACAGGAACCTCGAATGGATTCGAAACTAATCGGGCAAATACAGATTAAATAACGTGAATATAGCAGGGTCAATATATATTTAATAACTCCTAATGTCTTGAATAAAAATATATAATTAAATATCCACCAACCCTGACAGGACTAGAATGTACGATATCTAAGAAACCATTCCGTCGCTCAGCCTTTTGAGCTACCGTGAGACAACTCGATATGACTAGTATTCTTTGTATGATCGTATTTTCAGGAGGAAGGCGACGTCTATTAGGCTTCTTTTCAAAGTCCCTAAAGTTTTAAACTTCAGAATTCAGAACATTGAAAAGATGCCACGGTAATTAATATTTAAAATTGTAAGTATATTTAAATTTTAAACAAATTATTCGACACGGCTTAATGGCTTTTTAACAAGCATGTTTTGGAATGTTATTTACTTTTAGTGCAATTGAAAAATGCAGTTAAACATGAATTGTTGATTAATATTTAATTATTAACAACATTTGTTTTTGCTTCTTCGTAAGTTATGTTTTACATATATTTTTGTAAAACGATACATTTACGATAGATTAACGATTGAAAGTTAAATCTCAAAATCTGAATCAACATCATTATATAGCTAAGATAGCTTATAATTTATCTTATGATATTCAATGTGGACTTTATTTGTTTCTCTTCTCAGATAATACGTCAAACTCACATATAAGTGGTTCTATCAAGAGATATAAAATACATTTACAAGAGCCGTGATATTAATTCTCGATATACTCCTATCTCCAGGTTGTAGAGGGTTATCATTTGCACCATAAACGTGCGTGGTTAGAGATAATGAGAGATAATGGGAGATAATATTTAGTTTTGGAATCTCTGCTAGTTTTAGTCTTTAATTATAAACATCGCATCTGCTATATCCATAGAGTTATTATATGCTTCCTAGCTGACAACGTATACGTGTTTATTAACAAACAATGTTTTTATCTTTCATTTTTTTTTGACTTCCCGCTAAATAAAAATATATATATTTTTTATTAAAAGTTTCCTATGTTACTTCTAATACCTCCAAAAGTATGTGTACAAAGTTTCATAATGATTGGTTGAGTAGTTTTGGTGTGAAAGCGTAACTAACAATCTTACATTCACATTTATAATATTAGTAGGATAGAATAGGGGAACCATGGGCAGACAAGAAATAAAAGAGGCAAGATGAGTAACCGATACTTATCCTTGTATAATCACACATACAAAAAAGAGAGAGATAGGTAGACTCATACGTTTTTTTTTTTACGATGGTCACATCTTAGGTTGGATTACCTACTCTACATCTAATAACTGTGTGTGTGTGTGTGAGTGTATCTGCTAGCTTAATGTAATGTTCAATTTTATCTTATGATGAATAGATAAAATAGGAAATAGTATGTAAGTAGTCGAAAGTAGCAAACCGGGGATAACAAAGAGAGTTTAGTTATTACATGTCAGTTTTTCATTTTATTATCCCATGATAAAAGTATGTAAGAGTTTGAAGGTAGCACTGTTGATAGAAAAAAAAGAAAGTAATAGTTTATGGTATGATCAAAGTTGGTTTAGAAGAAGAGCACGAACTAAGAAGACTTGGGTGGAGTGCGTGATAAAACTGGAGAAGAAGTTTCCACTTAAAGATGTATGATAGAGCATAGAGCAAATGGAAATATGGCGCCCATCGAAATAATTGTAATAAATGGGTAGTTTTATTTTATTATCTTTATTTTTGACTTGCTATTATTATACAGAAGGCGGTACGTTTTTTTTTTAAACTATTTTAACGGGTTCAAATTAGTTAATTTTTACGAGTTTAAAGATACCTCTAATTTTTTTGTCTGGTAATCTTGAACTAATAATATTTACTGTAAGAAGTAACACTCAAATAGTCATTACTTTTAAAATTTTATACATTTATTATTTATTGCGCCCAGTCTTGAACTATCAACGTAGTGTCAACATTTTCAATGAACAAGACTGTTTACTAACTTCATTATACTTAAATACTCGCCACTCATTATCACTGCCACTATCATTATCACTATTCAGCAAGGGGATGTTCTCACCCTCATCACCAACCCTCCGGATGAAATCTTTTTCAAAAAAAAGGAACGATTTTTTTATACGCATTTTTAATAATACTAGTCTTTTCACACACACGAACTATTCCAAACAACTAATCATTGCACAAGAATTATAATTAATAATTAAATACAAAAAACCCAATTTCATCGAATTTTAATTGATATTTAATTAACGAAAAAATATTCACGTCGATACAAAAGATTTGTGATTTTATTACTGAAGTAGGTAGATGCAAGACGTCACGCCTGGATGGTCAACAGTTGGGACATATTGAGCAAAATTGAGAAAAATGTAATACTATCCATTGCGGAAATAAAAATACAAATAAGAAAAAAAAAACATTAAATATCGACTAGTTCGTGTAACGGTGTTTATTTTTAGTGATCTTGCGTCTAAATATTTTTTTATAAAAAGGAAGTATTACTACATAATATAAGTAAGGTAAGTGTTTTGCTAGATTTGTGATATCAAATGAACTGCGATTGTTATCACAATGTGTTGAAACATGTTAGCATTTCAAAGAATGATATATTTATAGAAAGTTACTCTAAGCACGACCTTGAGCCTTTTTTTAACGTCTGGAATCCATTATGAATACATCCCCCACCCCGCCCTTCATCTCCCAGGGGTAGATGGGGACAGTTATGTGGGATTCTCACTAAACCAGGCTGTTGCCGCCGCATAGTGCGATACTACGGGATTGCTTTCGCACTTAACAGCTACAAGCGTTGTGCTTGTAGCTGTTAAGTACACATGTACTTACCCATTCAGAACAGAACAGAATATACTGCTAATCAGTTTAAGTTCAGTAAGGAGAAATCATGCTAACTACTAGGAATTTCAGTCCACGCTAGACTATTAAAATTATATTTCCCTCACTACCATTTACTTAATTTATGAGAAAAACAAAACCTTTTATATACACACACATACACGCAAATTGCCTTCTCAAACTATGGATATAAAATAGCAATAGTTAAACAAGAAGCATGATTCAGAAAACAATATACCAATTGTTGCGAACCCCCGCTTTTATCACAAATTATAGTGGTTATTATTATGTTATCAAACTAATTAAAAGTTTAATGTTCCAATAACCCCGAGCACTGATTGATTCTATATATCCAATATCAATAGTTCAGTCAAAACGTGAGTAAGACAATGTCTGTATAGTAGAGACTAAGTCTCATTCTCCTACTCTTATGCTCGTTTAAATGTAAGGAGAGAGATTCATCTAAGAAAGATAATTAAAATATTGTGGGAAATTTTAGTTAAATAGTCCAGGTATGTTATATTTTGATTTAAATATATTTATTTACTTTAAGAAAATTAAGTCAATTTCTCCTCCTGACGTTCTTGTTCAGTAATTTTTTTTATTTTTTTTTTCATTCAAGCAAGACTCAAATTGAATAAAAAATATAAATTTCATTTCATACTTTTAATACTATCAATCTCTGGCCCTAACCTAGGTTAGGCCCTCATGTTTAAGTCAAAGTTTTATAGATAATGCGAAAACGTGTAAATGGTGTACAGCATGTATGGGCAACCTTTGACAAGTTGTGGGCCAAACTTTAGTGTGCAAATACATTCGCGGGCCGCGTTTAAAAGTAGTTCATTTTAAAGTAGTGTTGTCAAGTAGTGTTCATAATTTTTTGCACTATTGCAAATATCTATATATCAGACATGAAATAATACGACAATATTATTATAATATCAATTTATTAAAATAACAAAATGAAATGAAAAAAAATGGTACAACATTATAATTAAATCGTTAAATTTGGAATTGTTACAAACTACGAAAGTTAAATAGCAACACCGAAATCAATGAGACACTTGAGCTTGAATTTGGGAAACTAATCCATCGATGTTTGGATTAATTCCACTGATACAAAGACGTAAAGAATTTTCCAAATTATCGTCAGTCAGCCTTGTACGATGATTTGATTTATTAACTTTCATCATTGAAAAGAACTGTTCGCATTTATAAGTACTGCCAAACGCACAAATAAATCTTCTTGCGAATTTTCTTAGTTGCGGAAAATGGTCTTCTTCGAGGTATTTTTGGTAGAAATCGCACAACTCCACGTCTTAAAATTTAGATTTTAGGAGTGAGTTTTCTTAAATCTCGATCAACTCCATTTGTAAGTGTATTGGAGCATTTTGTACATTACTTTTTGTTGGAGTAGCAAATAAATTGAAACAGTCATCCATGTTTTTGAAATCGCTAAATCTGTTCGATAATTGCTCCGACAGTACCTTGAGTTCTTCAGCATATTGAGCATGAGCAATATTCTCATACGCAGAGAGCGTGGGGAAATGGTAACTGTTACCAGACAGCATCTGTGCCTCCCACAAGCGGATTTTATTCTGAAACGCTTTCAAATTGCTGTAGAAATCATTAACTAACTGTCCTTGTTTTTGAAGTTACAAATTTAAATCATTCAAATAGCCAGTAAGGTCGACCAGAAATGCTAAGTCACATATCCATTTTGGGTCACTCAATTCAGATAGTGGTTTATCTTTTATTTGCATAAAGTCTTTTATCTCATTTATAAGCTCGTAAAACCGTTTCAGCATTTTCCCTTTGCTTAGCCATCTGACTTCACAATAATATGGTACGTATATATATTCGGCTGATATTTCATCCAAAAACGCCTTGAACTGACGATGATTAAGCCCTCGGGATCGAATAAAATTGATGGTTTTTACTACCACATTCATAAAATTCTGGAGTCAAATGGACTTAGAACACAAGTTCGGTTAGTGGATAATGCAATGAAGGACTATCAAATCATCTTTTTGCACATTTAGTTCAGTTGCTTTTTCATTCAGAATTCCGATGAAACCTTTACGTAAGCCGAACATAGAAGGTGCACCATCTGTGCATACTCCAACTAATTTTGACCATGGCAAGCCAAAACTTGTGAATACCTTTTGAACTTCATTAAAAATGTTCTACCCTGTAGTGCTCTCGTCTAATGCTATGGAAAATGATTCAAAACCAGCCATACGGTCAGTCAATGTTGTTTTGATACATATCATTAGCCATCATTTCTATACGTCGGACAACAGTTCGTCTTGACAAACTAATTTTTTCAAATTCATTTTTCTTTTCAGGACACAAAACACTGCAAACTTCTAACATACACTCCTTGATAAATTCTCCTTCGGCAAATGGTTTTAATGACTTTGCCAATTTTGAACTAACTATAAAACTAGCTTTCACAGCATTATCAAGTTGTGTTCTTTGTTTATCAAACATTTGCCGCTGCTTTCCCAAATTTGCAGTAAGCTTATTAGCGTATTTTGTCTTTTCTTATTTGTCCTGTCAGTGAGTGCAGCGTAGGATGCTTAGTTGAGTAATGCCTCTTTATATTGAATTCTTTCATCACTAAAATGGATTCATTACACAGCAAACAAATAGGCTTACCATTGTGCAAGATAAAAAAGAATTCTACAGTCCATTTTTCTTGAAATTGGCGACCCTCTGCATCTACTTTTCGTTTCTTTCCACCAGACATTATTTTCGTATACAAAATATAATTAGTAGGCACTCAAGATGCACACAAAGTCACAAAGCAAATTGACGGCACTAGCAGTTCGCTAGGATATCGCTTGTCGAAGTTATCACCTCGGTAGCTCAAATAGAACTGAACTAAAGTTCGGGCCATCCACTCGCTTATATAGGCAAAATGAAGGAATGATCTAGAATTGTCTAGTGTAGAACAGTTGAGAAGAAATAATCTTTTGTTGCGCAGCCAGTGAGGCGGCAAACATCAAAGGCTTTTATGTTTGCCGCCTCACTCTTTGATGATCGCGGCCACTCGGCTTGCTCGCTCACTTGATTCGGTGAGTATGAGTAAGTAGTGTAATATTTTTTTTTTAATTAGTTTTACAAAATGTCTTGCGGGCCGGATCAAATCATACAGCGGGCCGGTTGTTTTGCCCACATATGGTGTACAGCTTTTAACATAGATATATATAATGTTATCTGACACTGTATGTTTTCCAGTTAAATAAAATAAATAAAAATAAAATAGATTTTGTAGTTAAGAAACAATAAAAGACTTTGTGGTCAAGATTTTAATAGTACTAGAAATTTTATTCTACACTTTTTATAAAATACCATAAATCTCTCCACCAGACGTTTTAGTCAAAAAAAAATTGACTTTTAGGCTAGAAAGACTCGAATTATGTTTTTAATAGTACTAAAAATCATTAGATCATTTTAAAACATTCCATCAATCTCTAAAACTGACAATTGACTCAACAATTTTTTGACCTTTTAATGAGTTCGTAATAGAAATATAACATTGAGTTCAATGATAACGGATCCATGAACAGTGTCCCTATAAATAAAATAAACAAAGGAAGTGATAACGTTAGACATCTAGTATAAATGTAGTTTTGTCCGCCCTTTCATATGCTTATCTTTATCATTATTTGTACAATGAAGATTATATCCTATTTTATTTATTATCTGTACAATGAAGATTATTTCCTTATTCTAACAGCTAAGCTCCTCTCTTTATGACTGTCAAACATTCTTAACTATGTCAACCTTACAAGATTATAATATCATATAATTATTGTGCTAGTTTAGTTAAAAATGCGATAAGGGCAAAGCTAAAGATTAGATGTTAAAATTAATTCTATGTTCTGTAAGGTATAACTTAGCCTAATAACATTAATTGTAGTTTTAGCCACAAAACTCTAATTAAAGTCAAGTAAATATATCTTACGTTAAACTGGGAGAGATATCTTAAAAAAGATAAGTTCATTCTTTGTACATGTTTCTTTTTCTTTGTATGCATTTATCTTTTGTAAGTTTTGATGGTACATAAATAAAATTAATAAATAAATCTAGATAGGTATAATCGGTAGATGGTAAAAGGTGGGCTTTTCAAACAGACCGGCTTCTACCTGCCGGGTCCTATTACCATTGCCCGTAAATAATTCGAAAATCTTCGTGTATATTATTTTAAATGTATGTGTTAAAATAATAAGTGATATTTTTGTTTTTATACCAAACGTACTCACCATCTATCTTTGGGATTTAATTTTTCCTTTTCCGAGTTCTCTACACCTTTCCTCATAGTTAATGTTACACTTTACACTTAGGGACACTTACACATGCTCACTTATCTACACTTTGTTCACTTTGTGATAGTGTGTGGGTTAAATTACTTGGATATATTCTAAAATAAATGATGTTGTGATTGTTAATAAAAATCTACATTACTAGATTTTTTTTGGAAAATGTTGTATTCAATAAAAAGTCCATAACAAAAAAGACCTATATAAATCGAATAATTTCATGGATACCATAATAAAAAATAGAAGAGGAACCTTTTCCCGATTTTTTTATTTTTTTTTTTACATATTATATAACAGTTCAAGATTATTAAATTAAAAATCTTACTTAAAGACAGATTTGCATTAAAAAAATCCTGTAATTTTATACTACTTATATCAACTGTTTCAGGTCTCTTTTGTCTATGCAATCTATTTTGCGAAATGTAGTTTTATACGTATTATTAATCAGAAAAAATTGCTTATTCCAAATATGTATTAAACTCCATAAAAATGTCGATTGACCAAACATCCGCTGAACGGACGATATATAAATCAAATTCCTCCACTCTGATTATTAATAGTATTTATTTATTAAAATATTCTTCAACAAAAATAACGTGCACTCACCCCACTATCTAACATATAAAGATTTTTGTATTATCCCTACGATCATAAAGATAAAGCAGATGAAAAGATTACAATATTATCATTTACATTATACAAATATGTATTTATGTTTATGTAAACATGTACATATTTAAATTTCTCGAATCATGTTCTTGATCCATGATCTCAAATCACGTGTTTCATTTTTGTAATGACTTCTCCCAACACTTCTGACTGAGTCAACTAAACTGTCCACATTCACTAACTGACCCAGACGAATTGAATGAACTTGGATCAGACCAGTCAGAACAGAATTAGTCTTGGAGAAAAAACCTTCAGCTGAACAAATTTAATGGAATGAATAAAAAAAATATAATTAAAGTACTGACTGATTTAAAGATACTATGCTAATATCAGAAATCGATGTACTAGAGCAGGGGTCCCTAACTTAATCAGAAATAAGATCGACTTTTTACCGACGAATTTTGTGGGATCTGTATTATTTATTTTTAGAAATGACATACTTATTGAAATTTTAAGGTAAATTTCAGCTTCAACATTTAAAAATTCAAATATCTTTTTGTCTTGCCACAATCGTCTCGACTAACAGCTGTAATAGACCAGTCGATTGGTTGGTCACCCCTGGAATAAAGTATCAAAGTGTTCTTAAGGTTTTTGTAGCGTCGCTTGCTCGAAAGCTATCTTAGAGTTTGTATGTCTTTTCTATTACGTGTCCGAAATTCTAATGTATTTATTTTAAATTTTTAACATTAAAACTTATGCTATGAGTTATTATTTATTCTAACCCCAATATACTGGTTTGAACAGGTTGTTAGTTAATTATAATTATGGAAAATACATAGGTATATTCTGAGTTCTGTATTTCACTAAAAACTTATTCATCTTACGTTTAGGAGAAATTAATTAAAAATTATTGTTCAAGTGTATTTGACATTAGAAGGAGACTGGAGGTGATAGAAAAATAATAAGATTTTATTTGCTTGTCAGCTTGATTTTATTTCCATGACTTTTATCTAGATAAAGAAAAAACGTTTTTTTTATTGTCAAGTTGGTAACATCTACATGAGAACCGCTCAACTGATTTGGCAGCATTTTGTTGCTCGCAAACAATTATCGGGGAGAAGATTTATAAATTGGATACAACTTATGAAATCTACTGAATAATTAAGAGTTTCAATTCTGATGTTATGTTAACTTGCTGTACTTGTATAGCTTAGTATTCTTCTTCTCGTTAACAAATTGTTAGTTGTCAATAATAACTCTTAAAACTGGTTTAATAGTTGTTATTTTTCAAGAGATATTTATCATTTTGAAATGATATCGGTAGCTGTGATAAATGCATTTTTGTATATATACATGTATGTATATATATACCTACATATATATAAAATTATTTATAGCCATGTATAATTACTTTGTTTCATTTCATCAGAGACTGTCTCAACTCAGACCTTATCCCAGAGGTTGCAGGTTGAAGCTCTGCTCGTGTTCATGAAAGTTCATACATTTAGGATGTAAAACATTACACTTCTTAATACATTTAGGATGTAAAACATTACACTTTCAAATAAATATAGAATGAAGAATAAACTGATACGGGAAGAGTTTCCAACCCGCGACTTCTCGGAAACCGTTCCGTCGCTCTACCAATTGAGCTACCGTATCGTTCAATTTAAATAAGATTAACATGGCTATACATATTTAAATAGTAAGTTTCAGACATTATACTTCGTATTTAGAAACCATTACAGCGATAACTAAGCTTTAAGATAATAAAAGATAAAAGCGACCATTTTTCTAGAAGCCATTAAGTTGTTTTTTTTTTCAAATCATCTCGTAAGAGCATACTGATGTTTGTCCCTTGTAAACAAATAAAGATGAATAATCAACTTGATTTCATATTCGTTCATAATTCAAAGATTTTAAGTTTACAAGTCCTTGGAAAGAAAGTATATCTTTATCAATCTCATCGCATATATATATATATATATTTTTTTACTTTATTCTGTTATGCCAAACGTCTTAGACTATTTGACATGTATTATATTTTGACATTGACAATGTGGACGTGAACTATTAATGTTTAAATGTTATGTAAATTTCAGTTTTCTGAACTGATTTTTAATATCAACTATGTCAAATATCACATTATTGAAAACAATATTCAAATGGGTTGCAAAGGTTTCTCTTCGCGGCTTTATATATAGACAGGCCAAATCCTACTCACTGATTAATCAAGACATCTCAGAGATTACAAGGGCTACAACTCTGAAATTTGGCGTCGGTCTACATTTTAGGATTGAGATACTTGATAAGACGGGATTTTCTCAAAATCCATCCTTCATGGCTTTTTATAGAGAATTGTAATTTGTATTGCAACTACTTCCCCTTCGAAGTAAGAAAATGAAATGTTAATATTTAGATTAGATTTAGAGTTAATTACAAGTAAAAATACAAACGAGTGAAGCCAAGTCTATCTTATGATTATAAATTCAATAATATAATTAAAAAACGTGTCTATGGTCGACACATAATATACCACAATAACAACGTTCAGAAAACTAAAAAAAAACAAGTAAACCTGCGCTATATCGACTAAGCATATACGATTAGTTCTTCTGATTGTCTGAAGCATTGACATTCTCTTATCTGTCGATAAATTATCTGGTCAAGTACCTTACAGGAGATAACGAATTACGTATCGTTACTCAATACAGATGTTAAAGACGAATTACTGATAAATTATTAACGATTTGCGTATTAATTACAGAGTCAGTCAAGGTACTTCTATATATTAAGGCATTTTATGAACTGTCCAGGAATAGGTTCATTAAGAGTTGGCAAGCAAATTTATGAATATTCTTAATTACTTTTAAACTGCAGCATTGTAATTTATAAAAGTGAGTCTACACTATGTCCGATATAGACGCTCCACGTTATTAATACGTAGCAAAGAAGATTCTTTAACGTAGTGGGTACACCCTTTTATACTGACCAATAAGTTAGACCTCAAGCAATCAACGTATTTACTGTAGTATTGAATATGTATGGTAACTTAGCAAGTAAGCGACTAATATTGCTACATACCTATCTAATCATTTTAAATCTACAATATATTTTAATTTAACATATAAATGTATATTTCTATTACCCTCTTCATACTTCTTCGCTTTTTTATAAGAACTTCCTTAGAATTATAAATAGCAAAGTTGCAGTAAGATATTTCTTTTGCTATTTTTTCCTAATTCTTCGTAACAGCTTATAAAGTGATATTTGTTAATTGTTTTATTGGCATGAAATGTTTTAATTATATTTCAATCAATTTATTCAGCAGTGTTCATAAGAAACGTACGCTCGACCGAATTTTCGTAAAATTCGTGCAAATGGGAACTCCACGAAATGTTCTAAAATTTAAGCAGGGTACCAAAAAACTTTATTCCAAATATTAGTTACTTTTTTAAATGGTATATATAATTTCAAAGATACAAGATTATAAAATTAGTATAGAAATTATTTTTGGAAAACGTAAATACATGTTTACCAAAAAATTCTATTAAATATTACTGTCACAATTCGCAAGTATCTTTATAGTAATTTGAATTTAACCTCGACCGAGTTAAAAAGTAAAGAAAAAAGAAAATGAACAATATTAAAATACTACTATATTTATTGTCATAAATAATATGTCTCACCCGAACCTTTACAAGTCCCTTCTGACCCATATATCTGAACATAAAAAGGTAATTTACAAAAACTACCTGTGTTATATAACGACATGGTATCCACGTAATAGCAATGTAATCAGTGGGTCATTTCCATTTGACCCATTACAGACCTGTGACCCACACCTTACACAAGAACGGAAGTCTCATTTTGATAAACAACATTGTATAAATCCGTGAAACCGAATAGTTCCAATCAGTGGGTCATACCCACTTGACCCATAATAGACCATATTCACAGATTTAAGCAACTTGTATGACCTTTCAAAGACTACTAACAGAATTAGTAAGCTATACTTGATGAGCCAAGGTCAGTCCCAAATGAAGGTTTAGTTTTGTAATAGGCAATAGTCTTAGTAGTAAGTCTTTGAGTAAAGTCCAACCAGTTCTGATAAGTAACTATGGATCTTTTATAAAATTTCAATAAATTAAATGTCAATAATTATTTTTTACAGTTTGGTGATAGATATGAAATAATACTTGAGGGATTTTCCCGATCTAAGTTTGTCCGACTGTGGCAATGTTATTTTTTTATTTATGGTTATTTTGAAAATAATATTATTTTTTGTAAAAGTAAATAAAATAAAGGATTTTAATTTTGATTTTGGATTCACCAATGCCCAATTTTTTTGGCTAAGTATTAGAACTTTCTTTACGTTTATTAGATTGAATGTTTAATTTCCTGATATATAGCAAAAATATTTACAAAAGTTATTTTGTATATACGATAATACGTCTAATTTGTATTATTCCGAAATATACTTTATAATAAATAAATTGATTACTTATATTTTACCAACAACTTTTTTTATTAGTTTTGTTTCAAGTACTATTACATATTTTTGATTATTTTAATATATTATACCAGTAATATTATATTATACTATTATAATATACCAGAATTATATCCATACATTAATTTATAATATTTATATAAGTAAAATATATATGTCTATATGCAATAACTAATGAAGGCCAATGGAAACTTTCTAAAAACGCGCACTATTTCAAACGAACTAACAAATATATTTTACACAAGACAAAAGAAATTAAAATCACTCACATTATCAACGCCTTAATAATACTAGTCTTAATTCTGATTATAACCCCTTTTTATTTCAGAATTTATAATCTACATCTAATATTATGATAGTGACATAATTGCAAATTCTAGTTACAGATTGCTTTGGTTATCTAACTTCTTAAGTAAGATTATCCATGTTTACAATTATTAAATAACGGTAGTGTGCATACAGCCTTATCCTTAATGGGTGTGACGTTCAAGGCGCTTTTCGCAAAATATGTCAGTGTCAAATTACGAAACAGACAGCGGAAATAAGCAAATGTCAATTAGTTTAGACATAATCCAGATACAAAATTAAAAACACACTCGGTGGCATTATAAGTAGTGACAAATAAAGAAATGAAGAAAATGAAGTAGGAATACAAACACAGCTCATACATATCCGATATCCGATATCGTTACATTCGAGGCTCTACCTGCATGTCACCCGCCAGACGGCGTCCACTGGCAGGGCCCCCCAAAATCAACTACTGAGGGCCTTTCAGTAAAGTTGCCCGTTCTATTCTTTCATGGTATAGATTCAGTCAACTCGCAGAAAAATTAAAAAATAAAAGCATTTTAACTATTCTCTTCGAGTTAACGATGTAGGTATCATATAAGGAAGGAATAAATAGTTTAGTCAATATAAAAAAATATTACCTCAAAATGGAAAGTAAAGGGAAAAACTGTAAAGTTCTAGGGACTGTATTGTCATTAATTCATCATAATGTCAGTATATTTCTATTCTTAATAGAAAGTCCCTATTTATTGGCCTATTTATTACATCTGTCGCCCATTTTCTAGTTCACACAAATATCGACATTAACATCGATACATCAAAATAAAATCGATCTTTTATTAAAACAAACATTTTGGGCCTAAAAATGTTTTTTTTTTTAATAAAAATAATATCCATATGTACGGTTTCAGGAAATATGAAAATTTGAAAATAACTTCAGTAATCTCTTATGTAATATTTAAATATAAACATTTTTAGTATTAAGTAATTATTTGCCGTATCTTTATCCTTCATCGGTTTGTGGACTAAGAGGAAAATACAATAGTTTAAGTAAAGACACTTGTTTACTGAAATTATCCTCAAGCAAAGTATGACTGGAAAAAATACGGATTTAGTATCTGGGTATTACCAAAAAATAGTATTTTTTTCTCATTCATTCATACATTCAATGATGTATGAGATATATTTTTGAGTGTTTTTATATTAAAAGCTGAACTTTTTTTTCTGTTGCTGGTTTGGAAGATTTTGTAATTATCTTTTAATTCAAGGCATATTATATAATTATATATAATAATTACATTTTATTTTTTCTCACCAATTTACAGAGCTGCCCTACAAATTTCTAATTATTATGCAATTTTTATACAGTATAATTTAAATTTATATAAATCATGAAACTCGTAGTTTTTTAAGATTAATTAAAACTGAATCCAATTAAATTGAAATATAACCTATTATTTTTCACGACCCATTGAAGAAAACAAAACCAAAGAATGAAGAAGAACCGGCAAAAAATCTAGATTAGGCTTGGATACAAGTAACAAGGATTAATATCTTTAACTTACGTATTTTACATACTATTATTGACAAGTCATTTTTGATGAGATCAGTCGGAACAGACGTACATGCCAAATATATAACAACGTTTTTGTTACGTCAGCGAAATGTGATCAAATGCGCAACGCAAATACGCTAAGTGGTTAGATTTACTTTGTATATTATAAATGGAGATATAAAGAAATATATAGATTGAATAAACATATACCTAAAATATATTTTTTGTAGAGTTGAACTAACAAATTCCAATGAATATATGTATTTATTTAACTCTTTTAAAAAAGGGGATTTACACGTACGAAATAAGTATCCCATTACCCATACCTCCAAATAGGCCGACAGTCAGCCAGTCTTTGACTACAAGTCTTTGGCTCCAACCTGGTCGAAACGTCAGGCAAATAAAATGTAATTCGTACGCTTTTTAAAAGTCATATATAATGTATCTAATTTGGACATGTGCTGAGGTTCTCTAGATGTAGAATATACAATTTAATTCAGTAAATGAAATATAGTTAAATAATAAAAAATATTGATTAAAAACAACATAACAGTAAAATGTCACGTAAACTTGTTTACGTAATAAGTAATAAAAATATATACTATAAATTGCAATTACTTATAAATAATACAAATAATTGTTTGTTTACGACAGTTATAATAAGTATGGTAACATCCATTTCTGTAACTCCAAATTATTTATATAAACGAATGAATTGTAAAACCGCATACCTAACCCTATTTCTTATATTATATATATTTAATATATAAAATAACATACCATATATATATATATACACCATATATACCATATACTAAAATACCTATCAAATAAAAAAACCGACCAAGTGCGAATCGGACTAGCAAACGAAAGTTTCGCACCGTACGATATTTATTTCTACAGCCTTTGGTTACCGAACTGAAATTTACACTGATCCCTAACTGAAATTAAAGTTATTTAAATACATTAACTATTAACAAATTAAGTTAAGATTATAGTACATAGGTGAAACAAAACTAGCACATACTAGTAATGTAGGTGACACTTACGAATTATTATACATATGATTATTTATGAATAATAAATTATAACTGCAACGTAGAGAAAATTGTATATCAAACTATTTCGAAACCAATGTCTATTTGTATTTGCTACGTGTTAATTACAAACCCTACCCAACAAAAAGATCTTTTTGTATCGTTGTTTGTACTTTTTGTCGCGCTTCTGGCAAAAACTAATACCTATGCGGATTGTATGTGGATGTTAATTGATTATTGTCGAAATAAACTAATGGAATATTTGTTGCTTCTAAATTGAACTTTTGCGCGCTTTTGTGATAATTGTATGTGATGATACCTACTTGACGAGGGTGAAATGAAGTCGCTAGCAACAGTTACTTCTTTATACATGACGAAAGAATATTCGTTAATTTATTTAAAAGATAATAAAATTATAGGTTTCTATTTGAAAAATCCTTGATACCTATTTATAATATTTCTTGAAACATACCATATAAACTTTAATAATAATTTGTTGTGTACTTCAAGTACGGCACTTACTAAATTATTTATCACAAAACACTTATTTTATTTGTAAGAAATTTAGCATTAAATATTTTTCTTCATTATAAATAATTTTATGATTTTAATATTGCGAAAAAATAATAACATAACCTAAACACATCACTATCACAATTTGTCAAATAAGTACTGTGAATTGAAGGTTGAATGAAGAACAGCTGATTTATGTTACGAATAGTTGCCAGGTGTTCTTTAACAAAATATACTATTTAGTTAAAGAACACCTGGCAACCGTAACCGATGATTTTTTTTTAAAGAAACTATGTACAGGTTTTATAACAAATATAATAACAATACTTTACAAAAATATATTATAAGGTTTTTTTAATATTTGTTTTGTTATAATTTTACATTTTTATTGCTTATTATTATTAGACTATAGTATTAAGTTTAAACAATTACACAGACTACAACTTATGTTTTTCACTTGGAATTTTAAATATAGTAAATTAAATATCTTCTAATTAAGAAATAATGGTATTATAATAGCAACATTTAAGAGAGATGTCAAAATAATCATTCAAGTTTGAACATTGATATTGACCCAAAAACAAACATAACAAAGTATTTATATATATCTGTAAATTCTATGTGAAAATATTAATTTAATACAAAATTGCTAAAAACCCATAAACATTTTAACGTGCGAAATGTATCAATTCATGCAACCCTGTAAAAGTCTAAACAATTCAAGTTATTGACGTTAGTCGCCAATTGTCGTGTTAAATTTGTTACCTAACATTGAAATAGATGCGCCAACTGTGTGCCGCTAAATTTTAAATAAGATAAGTGCGACGCGGGAAGTGTTATCAATGATGAGATAACCACAAGGTCAACGTTTTGGAACAAAATTAGTTTCAATTAAGCCTCGGCTATTACAAGATGCCCGAATGCGAAAAAGATATTTTTCGTGAAACGTGGGTTAGATATTTAGGTAAGATATAATGTATAAAATCACTTATTTTCAATTACCATAACATTATTTACGCAAACCATGTTATAAATTATTTATTTACTTCTCTATTATTCATGATCCACTATATAACATACATAAAATATTACACAATGAAACTACTTTCAACTGTTTTTAATTCATTATAAAGTTTTAACTTGTGAAAAAACAAAAAAATAAACTCACCTCTCATCCTTAGTTATATAATGGTCACTAAAGAGATCCATGTTCACAGGTTATTCAAATGAGGTGGGTGAGTCGTTCCGTCCTGTTGTCCCCGTAAAGGTGGTCCGAGCCAGCTATGGACTAGCATTTGCATATGTGCTTGCAGACACTGCGGATAAAAGTTGGAAGATGTTCAGGGTAAGAATGATATGATGTCATATTTATATTTCATTTTATATTTCGAAGACTTTACTTAGTTACTTCTTTACATTTACTAGTAAGTTGTTTAAATTTACTACTTACTAACACCACTTACATAGAATCAATGTTAATTTTTTTAATAGGTTTGTCATTCTTTTAAAGGCTTAAAATAATAATCATATGCTTGTAACATTATTTTTATAACTCTTCTACTTATTTTTTTTTTTATATCTTTATTAAACACTTTCTCATGGCTTATAGCAAGGTGGTGGTCCAAAGAAAATTATAGTTGAAACTGGTGATGCATTATTATGGCAGACATTAGCATCAGTAGCAATACCAGGATTTGTTATAAATAGGTTGGTTAATTATGTATTTCATAATCAATTTTGACTTGCTAACATTATTCTCATTATAAATGCAAATGTATAAATAACGTAAATTGTTGCTAAATTTTTGTTTCTTTAACATTCATCCTCTCTACATCAATTCTAACAATATTTGTTCTACAACTTTTTAAAATTAATAGTTTTTAAAATTTGAGTTTTCCTATTCAAAATTTATTTGTTTCCTCTGAACTGACATTAACTATGAGTGTAGGTATGGCGCGCGGGCGTTGACCTTTTAAGCACTTACAAAATACAGAGTAATAAGTAAAAGAGGAAGTAAATTTTTTGTTTCTTGTTTTTTGTGTTGTTCATCAAGATTTTTAAAGAGTCGTAGAACAAATGTTCGTGGGTTTTATGCAGAGAGGCTGCCTGCAATAAGCGGTCAGCTAATTACAATTAACCCTGTATTATATATATCAATCAATAAATATGGACATGTTATGCATACTTATATTTAATTTATTGTATTAAAAAAAATCAATAATAAGGACTTGAACATACACAGGAAGTCCGTCCCCGTGGCTCTGACAACTAATATAATGTTATGTTACTCGTGTTATCTAGGACTATCTCGGAACTATTAGGCTTCTAATAAATCTCATCAATGTTTCATTGTAGTATAGAATAATATTTTATTCATAAAGATGCACACCTAATATAAATGTTTAAATTATATTTGAATATTTTCACCTAAAAATCAATTATTTTTTTCCAGAATATGCAAATTTACACAGAACTACCTCCAAAAGAATGGCAGCAAAATACCATTAACTCCTCGCAAGATTATAATCATTGGTGTTGGTCTGATGTCTATACCTTTCATCATACACCCCATAGACAATGGAGTTACATTCCTCATGGATAGAACATACAGGCGCTGGGTTGAAACCTAACATACATGGGTATAGTATTATTAAATAATTCTATAAAAATTATAATAGTAATTCAAACTATGGATGCTGCTTTCAAAGATATTAATAAAATTATGTTTAATTTAAAATATATTATGTACCAATGTTTGCAAACACCACAATGAATTTAATTTGTGGTTTGTATGAATCAAAGTACTTATTTTAAATATTGAAAAACTACTAATTTTTAAATATTGAAAAACAACCTAAAATTTGTTAATAAAATCCACAGGGAAGTTGTATGATGGATGTAAGGATGATCAATATTGATTATTATTATTATTTATTATAATAAAAAAGTTTAAATAAACCATTAAATATAAAATATTACAGAAATATGTAAAAAGTTATACCAATACAATTCAAAATTGGGTATGTAATCCATTGTCAGTATTGTACATTTTATTAAATGATTAAACAAACAGTATACTTACGCTTGTTAATTATAATATTATTGTTTATATAGATTAGAAATCCAAAGTATTCAAATTCGTTCGTTTGACTATAGCAAGAGAGACCACAATACTTCTATACATACATACACACACATCTGTGTCACCTTAAATTAAAATTTAAATTAATGGTAATTTTTTTTTACAATACAAATAGTATTGTTATTATATATTCAGTATGAAGCCAATGCTACAATATTTAATATTTGTCTTACTCTTAAAAAAAAATATGTGTGTGTGTATTAGTGACATACACATGTAAGAAGTGAAACTTCTTTAAGACATAATTTTTTGAAAAATGATTCACTAATTACAACTTTACAGGAATAAGCTAAATTAGATAAAGTTTAAGCAAAAATAAAGATGGCGCGTAACAGAAAAACGTTACAATTTTTTGACATTGCTATAAAATGTTTGAAAATATCTTTAAACATGTATAGCCATGTTAAGCTTATTTAAATTTATATAAATAAAGAATGAAAAATAAACCGATACGGGCAGGAATTCGAACCCGCGACTAGTGGGAAACCGTCCCGGACGGACGGGATATAAAAGTTGCTATAAAATTTCTCCCATCCGTCGATAAAAAAAGTTTCACTTCAAATATGGCGCGTATCAGAAAAATGTGACTTAGAAATAAAGATGGCGCGTAACAGAAAAACGTCATAATTTTTTGACATTGCTATAAAATTGTATCCCATCTGTCGATAAAGAAGTTTCACTTCAAAAAAATGGCGTGAAACGAAAAAATGTGACGCGTAACGAAAAAATGTTACACAAATTTTTTTTCCAACCCCGATAAAGAAGTTTCACTTCAAAAACGGAATTATTTTCCTAATTTAATAACATTGTATGACCACAGGCTAACTCAGATTGCAAATATGATATTGTTTGTTCATATAAAATATAAACGGTTTATGAAAAATATTAACTTTATATTTATAGAAACTATTGCTTCAAAGAAAAATACCCCAAAGAGTTATATAGATGTCCGTGACAGATTTGCCAAAGGCCTTACATTTTTTATTTATAAATTAAAATTGTATGTACATATAGAACTGTATGTATATACTGAAACAGAAATGTATGTATGTATTGTATAGAATGAAACAGAAATAAAATTTTATTTCTTAATGTTAGTTTTGTATGGTAGGATATGGTATGTAAAAAAAAATGCTATAATGCTATTACCACTGATTATAAATTGTGTTCAAATACGACGTACATTGTTATTTATAAAATGTATATAATAAAACCAATAACTATGCAAAAGTACTCACTGTCATAGTTTTTAAGATTCCTTCTTACATATTAATATATCAAATTGTAAATGTTAAAAATATAACAAATAATACTAAACATGAAAAGTGGTTGGGAGACATGTCAGTGGTATAAAAATGAATACATATAAAAATAACTATTATTTAGTTGGCAATAAAAGTTCAAGTATTATATCTGTAGCATGTATGTATGTATGTATGTATGTATGTATGTATGTATGTATGTATGTATGTATGTATGTATGTATGTATCAGTATTATAAATACATATTCGGAAATATAATATTTTATGCTTAGTTGTATTTTGTAATAAACGGCTTGCCTGTGATAAAATCAATTTGATGTAAACATACATTATATTATATAAATAGAGTATGTGTTGTCTCTCACTCTGTTAAGTGAACTACAGAAGTAAATTAAATGGAGGGTTTCAGAGCTATCATATACATATTTGGAATCAGCAAAAAAATGCTGGTTTAAATTGTATAACACCATTTTGTTGAAAAAATGTCGCTTTGACCAAAAAGCCCTCGAAAATTTGAATTGTTTAGAACATTTTTTTGAAAATATCTTTAAACATGTATAGCCATGTTATGCTTATTTTAAATTTATATAAATATAGAATGTAAAAAAAAAAAACCGATACGGGCAGGGATTCGAACCCGCGACTACTGGGAAACCGTGCCGTCGCTCTACCAACTGAGCTACCGTATCGCTGTCCGCCTCGGTGAATTAAGCATTCTATATGTGATCGTCTTTATCGGGACGGTGGTGACATCTATTAGGTTTCTTTCGAAAATCCTAACCAATGTTTCTAACTTTACAGTATAGATAAACATTGAAAAGATGCCACTACCGAAATCAATTTTTGAAAATATCTTTAAACATGTATAGCCATGTTATGCTTATTTTAAATTTATATAAATATAGAATGTAAAAAAAAAAAAACCGATACGGGCAGGGATTCGAACCCGCGACTACTGGGAAACCGTCCCGTCGCTCTACCAACTGAGCTACCGTATCGCTGTCCGCCTCGGTGAATTAAGCATTCTATATGTGATCGTCTTTATCGGGACGGTGGTGACATCTATTAGGTTTCTTTCGAAAATCCTAACCAATGTTTCTAACTTTGCAGTATAGATAAACATTGAAAAGATGCCACTACCGAAATCAATTTTTGAAAATATCTTTAAACATGTATAGCCATGTTATGCTTATTTTAAATTTATATAAATATAGAATGTAAAAAACCGATACGGGCAGGGATTCGAACCCGCGACTACTGGGAAACCGTCCCGTCGCTCTACCAACTGAGCTACCGTATCGCTGTCCGCCTCGGTGAATTAAGCATTCTATATGTGATCGTCTTTATCGGGACGGTGGTGACATCTATTAGGTTTCTTTCGAAAATCCTAACCAATGTTTCTAACTTTGCAGTATAGATAAACATTGAAAAGATGCCACTACCGAAATCAATTTTTGAAAATATCTTTAAACATGTATAGCCATGTTATGCTTATTTTAAATTTATATAAATATAGAATGTAAAAAACCGATACGGGCAGGGATTCGAACCCGCGACTACTGGGAAACCGTCCCGTCGCTCTACCAACTGAGCTACCGTATCGCTGTCCGCCTCGGTGAATTAAGCATTCTATATGTGATCGTCTTTATCGGGACGGTGGTGACATCTATTAGGTTTCTTTCGAAAATCCTAACCAATGTTTCTAACTTTGCAGTATAGATAAACATTGAAAAGATGCCACTACCGAAATCAATTTTTGAAAATATCTTTAAACATGTATAGCCATGTTATGCTTATTTTAAATTTATATAAATATAGAATGTAAAAAAAAAAAAAACCGATACGGGCAGGGATTCGAACCCGCGACTACTGGGAAACCGTCCCGTCGCTCTACCAACTGAGCTACCGTATCGCTGTCCGCCTCGGTGAATTAAGCATTCTATATGTGATCGTCTTTATCGGGACGGTGGTGACATCTATTAGGTTTCTTTCGAAAATCCTAACCAATGTTTCTAACTTTGCAGTATAGATAAACATTGAAAAGATGCCACTACCGAAATCAATTTTTGAAAATATCTTTAAACATGTATAGCCATGTTATGCTTATTTTAAATTTATATAAATATAGAATGTAAAAAAAAAAAAACCGATACGGGCAGGGATTCGAACCCGCGACTACTGGGAAACCGTCCCGTCGCTCTACCAACTGAGCTACCGTATCGCTGTCCGCCTCGGTGAATTAAGCATTCTATATGTGATCGTCTTTATCGGGACGGTACGATACGGTAGCTCAGTTGGTAGAGCGACGGGACGGTTTCCCAGTAGTCGCGGGTTCGAATCCCTGCCCGTATCGGTTTTTTACATTCTATATTTATATAAATTTAAAATAAGCATAACATGGCTATACATGTTTAAAGATATTTTCAAAAATTGATTTCGGTAGTGGCATCTTTTCAATGTTTATCTATACTGCAAAGTTAGAAACATTGGTTAGGATTTTCGAAAGAAACCTAATAGATGTCACCACCGTCCCGATAAAGACGATCACATATAGAATGCTTAATTCACCGAGGCGGAGAGCGATACGGTAGCTCAGTTGGTAGAGCGACGGGACGGTTTGTTTAGAACAGTTTAAGGTAGTAACACTCATAGAACCCAGGAAAATTGAATTGTCCACATATTTGCAATTTTCTTCATTAAATGATTATAGATATGTAGATAATATAGATATTGTTTTTTTGCGATTTTATAGCTGTGATTAGTGATATTATGGTTTAAAACATTTTTATTCTCAAAAAGACATACGTCGCTTACGTGAGAATACACATAAATAGTAATAAATATTATACCTTAATATTCGTCGTTAACAACCATATAGAATGGAAAATAAATCTCAATAAATAGTGCTTGGTTTCCCATAACTCGCGGTTTCGAATCACTGCATGTATCAATTTATTTTATTTAAAATGGATATATCCTTAATATTACAATACACGTTTATAAATAGTTTATAAATATTAATAGTAACAAAAAGAAATAATTTATAAATATTAGTTATTATTATTATTTATGTTAGCTTACTAAAATGTTTAAATAATATAGAATGAAAATTTATCAGAAACAGGGCTTGAACCTATGACTTTCTGGGAAGCCGTTTAGCACAGATTTGTTGTACAAGATTATAGTATTAAATAATTATTATTATTAATAGAAATAAATAATTATAAATATAGTTAAAATCGACTCCATGAAACTCAACACTGCCCAACAAGCGCAGTACAAAGTGGATCAAAATATTTGATATTTGTAAGACATGTAGAATACACATAAATAGTATTTTTTTTCCAAATATTTGACATGGTCCTTAAATATTACCGACAGAAGAAACACAAATAATTGTTTAGATTTTGATATTATTAATGTAGTTGATCGAATTTAGGCTGTGAATTCAATTCCAATATATTAGTCTTAAATTAGGTGCTTGGTTAGTACTAGCTTAATATTAGTGCTTGGTTTAGTGTAAAAGCGTGATATTAGTGCTTGGTTTAGTGAAGGAGCTTGAAATTAGTGCTTTGTGTAATATTCTCACTGATTCAGTGACAAATGTATTTTGATGCAAGTAAATGTATTCTTTAATGTATTACCAAAGATGTATTCCTATAATTTGATTATAATATTTATTATTATTAATGACAAGTTTTGATTACAAAATGGTTGTATGGTTTCTCCAATTTTTATATCCGTAATAAACAATCGAACCCTATGCAATTTTAGCTACTATAAATAAAAACTACAATCTCCTTCCTGAGTTATCAGTTGGTGCCAATAATCGACCTCAAAGTCATCTAAACTTTTTAAATCTCAGATTGTAAATGGATAAGAAATTTCGAAAAAAACGTTTAACCATTTGTAAAGTTTTGTAAGTTTGCCGAAAGTACAACACTATATAGTCTATACAGGGTTATTTGTAATTAGTTGACCACCTCTTGCAGATAGCGTCTCTACATGAATCTTGTTACTTTTAACTTTTTACAAATTTTGATAAACAACACAAAAAAATGAAATAAAAAAATGTTTGCTCCCTCTTTTACTTATTACTCTGTATTTTGTAAGAAGTATTTAAAAGGTCAACGCTCGGGCGCCATACTGACGCGACGCTCTGAGTTAATACCAGTTCAGAGACAATAAATAAATTTTGTATGGGAAAATTTAAATTTTAAAAAGTCATAGAACATTTGTTATATTATTGGGATTGATGTAGAGAGAAAAATTGTTTGATTCCTCTTTTACTTAATACTCTGTATTTGTCAACGCTAGGGCGCCATACCGACTCTCTGAGTAAATACCAGTTCGAAGACAACTAATAAATTTTGTATGGCAAAATTAAAATTTTAAAAACTATTAATTTTAAAAAGTCAAAGAACAAATGTTATTGGGATTGATGTAGAGAGGCTACCTGCAAGAGGTGGTCAACTAATTACTAATAACCCTGTATATATTTTAATATGAATATAAAACAATAATTATGTCTGATTTGATGTGTTGTTTATACTCATTTAATAATACTTGTTGATCTGTTATTGTTAATAAATAAAGTAATAAAAAAAAATGTTTTATTTTTTTACCACAGGCCGCGACAAAAGTCTACATTTTATCAAACAATGTTAATATTTGATAATGGAATAACATATAAGATTTTCAAAGTATACATATAGTATTGCATTCCATTAGTAGTTATTATAGTATAGTTGAGTATATTTAACCAAACTTTCACATGGAATTAGGCTTAGGTGAATGAAATTAATATTTGAAGAGATTACTCAATTTTCTACCGATCTCTACTAAAATTGTCTTAGATCCTTCTTACTAATTAGTTCTAATTTTATCAGCAATTCTCATTTACAGGAGAAATTATTCAGTAAACTAGGTGCCTTTAATAACGTTACATTGGGTTCATATTTGGTTTGCAGTAACTACATTTTCTCTCCTGTAAAAAGCTTAAATAGCTTCTTATTAGTATTAGCAGGAATATTCATGTTAAATACATATCAGTTATACTCTGCGTTTTAACCCTGCCTCTCCCTTCTATTCGAATTGGCTGTTTGTGTCTTTGGGTAGCCTTTATATCATTCCTCTTCGTTCCTATCAGCATCTGCCATTCAAACTTCCTTTCCATTCATTTCCCCTTCATCCTCTATTTACTTGGACTCCTTCATTGTATTCAATCCTTGACTTTGGAATGATATTTCTTCTAATATTGATCGCTCACAGACAATTGATTTTTTTAAATGACGCCTAAAAGCTCACTTAGAAAGAAATTATAGTGTTTTGGTCGTCTATATATTTATACTTTTATGAACATAAGTGTGTTTATTTATAAGTAGTTTTATGTAGTAGTAGATCATATGTAGGTGTACTTTTATATGTAAACTTCTGTCTTTTCTTGTTACTGTGTAAAAAACACAACCCCACGTATCCTGATTGCTTTTCCTTATTTCATTCATTTATTACTAAATGAAATTGCTCTTTAGTGATAGGGCCATGTGTATCATAAAAAATATTGTTTTTCATAATAATATTATAACACAATGTTTACATAAAAAAATAATAATAAACGCCTGACAAAAAATTATAGCAAATAAGCTTTTGTGGCTTTTAAAAAGTCATAAGGGGTATACACACATTTTATTCTTTTGATCATATTGATCTTGTACCAAGTTAATTATTAACGATTGAACCATTTTACAGATGGTTTTATAGAACGTAACTGTTTTAAGTACATAAATTTAATTACTGTTATCTTTTAGCAACGTGTAGAAACGTATTTGACCCTAGTTATAAGATGGACACTTTCTATAACATATTACAGATACTATACTTTGATCTTAACTAAAACACCGAGAAGCGATAACAGAACAGAAGCCGAACCACCCTCTAAGAGTTCTCGTCCTGCTGTGCCGAGCGCTCCTTGTCACAAGCTCATCCCTTGTTTCTTTCAGGGACTATTTACCTAGAGCACAGATCAACCCCAGCCACCAGCGTAGTTAAAAACAGAGGCAGAGGGACCAATCCTTGGAACCGTTTCCCCTCTCCACCTTCGGGGTAAGAGAAATCTATTGTAGGGCACACATATTACAAGTTAGATACGTAGACACACCCCGCCGTTAAATGGTCGTACATACGCAGACACGTACTTTGATTTCCATTAACAATAATAACAAACGCCTAATATTGTTTTGATATTAAGTGATAAAAAGCAGCATGTCGCTGTCTATAATTATTATTAATAGCTGTTCCCAGCAGTTTCGCCCGCGCTATATAGGAAAAAAGCCTTTTTATAAATGGCAAAAGGTTTTTACACTTACTCAGGTAAAGTACTTTATTAGGGATAGCTGTTGCCCGTGACTGCGTCCACGTAGACTGTAAAAAATATATGTCAGTATATGGAATATGATCATAGCCATAAAGAGTCACGGGCGACAGCTAGTGATAATATAAATCCCTTTATCATAGTGTGATTAGTGATTGTTAATCATTTTAACTCTAAATGTTTATATTTATTAATATTGAATCTTGCTACTTAATACATTTATAATTTATTACATTGTCGAAATTTTCACGCGGATCCTTATTTTTTTGCAAGCATTAAATTAAGCCTACGTTCATCAGAGGTATAATGTATCCTACATTACATACATCTAATGGTATTTTTTTTTAAATCGGTCCATTAGTTTCGGAGCCTATTCAATTCACACAAACTATCAAATTTTTTCTCTTCATAATATTAGTATAGATTTGGAGTAATATCGTCAAAACTATTTACCGAAACATCATTTAAGTACACTACTTACCTACCTTACGATAATTGACGGTCGCACGAATACCGGGCGGCTTATAGTAGAACCAGCCCGTATCTGCCCGAGGGTGTCGTAAAACCGTCTAAGGGACAAAAATAAAAGTGGATTCTATCCTGAATGGATGCTCGAAATTGCTTTTTTCCAAATATTACGATATGCTGGTTATATTACGCTGTCCCCAAATAACTGGGCATTACAAGATAATGGTATTCCTTTTTTTGAAAATAATACTTCGTGTAAGTTTGACTGAGTATATTTTCTAACGCTTCCGATTTGATTGAGGAAGAAAAAACTAAGTTAAATGATTAGCTTCATAAGTGCACCTCAAGCAACTTTCATTGCTCAAACTTATACCACAAAATTAAAAAACGTCTATGGAAAATTAACATTAAACACTTTTTTTGTGTTATTCTAATTAATGAAAGACCAAACATTTTTTTTATATTTAAGATTTAAGTATTTTATAGATCCGAAAGCATTTATTAACTCAGATAAGCAACACAGGACACCAATATAAATATTTATAAATTATTTATAGTAAACTTACTTTTTTTTTACTTTTATATACTGTGCTCGTAATTTTTTATGTATTTATTAATTAAAAATGTAAAACAATGTATTGATTATAATTTCATTACAGAGATATTGAGGTAAATATTTATTTTGCTATTCATATAACTTATTATTGTATTTTTAATGTTACTATATTCTATCTAGGCACTCATTCTCGGTTTTATAATTATCAAATGGTTGGTTACTCTAAAGAAGTCTGGAAGATAACTCCCAGTTATAGAAACATTATTTACAACGAAATAAACAAGTCTAATACAGCATTCACGGGCCACGGCGTTTATAAGTAAATTGACACAAAATAGTAATTTTATCTCTATATGCCAGAGGTGACCAACCAGTCGAACGCGGTTGTAAGTCGAGTCGAAAAAACAATGAAATTTTTAAAAGTTAAGATTTACCTTCCCTTAGAATTGCAAGAAGTATTTAATTCCAAAAAGTAAATAACGTAGATCCGACAGAGGTTTGTCGGTAAATTGTCAATCTTTTTTCTTATTAGTTGGCCACCCCTGCTGTAAGCAATCAGTGAAACTAATATTATGACGTCACCACCCCTTGAATTTCTTCAGAAACTGTCGAGTCGGTGTGTTTTCGGTACGGTATTAAAGAAATATTTGATATAAATTTTTAATTATTGTAATATTTAAAAATAGAACAAACAAATCGATAAACATAAAAAAAAACTATTTCGAGTTCTGTCTCGTAATTTTACTATGTGTTTAAATAATACAATTTAATACGGTAATCGGGAGCATTAACCTCTAAACCAGTTTTTTTTATAATACCTTTGCCCTTGTAAGCATTACCGTTATTTAAAAGTAGATTTATATTGTAAAATTAAAAATCATTGGTCTACCTACCAACAACTCAGGAGTTTGGCTCAGCTGCTAAATTATATTTGAATATAAAATTCTTAACATAACTGAATGTTTGTGCTTCTCGCAAAAAGTTCATAATGTTTTTGCTGCAATTTAAGTGAGATGCTAACTTACAAATGTTATATATATTTTCAAGAAAAATTTTAAAACGACTCTCGGTAGAATTACAATAAAAGTAGAAATGTAGGTACTGCTTTTTTAATATTGTTGTGTTGTGATAAGACTGATTACTCACTTTGTTTTAAACGTCTTACTGAAAATATTTAAATAAGCTCGCCAATTAACATTGCAACTTACCTATCTGCTGATTTATAAAATGTACAGTTATTTTTTTTCATATTAATAATGTTCACGTAATTGTTTAGGAAGCTTTCATCCAACGGCATCAGCATCTCTAAATGTTCAAAATGGTACCACCCTTGATAAAAAATAATATAAGCACAAAAAATATGATGATAGCTTACCACCAATGACATAATGTCTTCATTTACAAATAGACAGCCATTTTAGTTTGCTATTAAGTAGACGATCTAATTTATTTAAAAGTACTTAATTGACGTCGACACAGCACTCTAGAGCATAGTCAAGAACAGAAAGTAACAATGAACTATAATTTAGCCCGATGGTGCAGGAAGTTTTTAAGTCTTAACAGTGAGTGAAATGTTAGAAATATAGATGTATCTATATACTTATTTGAGGTTATCTGTGACATGCAATTAATTATTCAGTTAGAATTCACAGAAATATACAATTTGCTTAAAATTAGTATTAGACAACAAATGTTCGAATAAATGAGCGATATATTTTTTATATAAACTTAAAATAATGTCCTAAAACTATACATATACCTATATCTGTTATTCTTTTATTAATATTTCTCGGGTGTAAACAATTTGATCCTCATCTGTCTTATCAATTGTCATCTTACGTCGCTAAACAAATTTACTTTGCACCTGATATAATTACACCACATTTGATAATATTACATACATTTAGTTTTTAGAACACTTTTATCGAACGGAGAAATTGAGTACCTCTTCCTTTTTAATTCGATTAACAATAAAGCAGAAAAATAACGGTGGCTGAATTCCATATTCAAACTAGGTTGACAGCCATTCTTACTGTTAGTTGAGGACAGATTCAATAATTTTTTTTCGTACATTTCTATAAATTTTGTTTACAGTGATTATTCCTTAAGTCATAACCAATCATTGATTTTTTGTTTGTTGCTAAACCATAAATGATAATGCTGCTGTCAAATAAAAAAACAACTCGATGACAATGGGTTCAGCAGTTCAGGAGAAAAAGCATCGGGGAGATTGAAGCCAACTACATGAACTTCGCTCCTCGCTGCTCTCAAATATTAATGATTTTACTATTTACAACAAGGCTGATCATTTAAAACAATGAGTTAAAAGTTAGTAATGAAATTAAATTACTTTTATTGAGATACATTTATAAATAACCAAATAATCCAAGAAGTACTTGATTTTGACAATAAATAACTTTTAGTATTCCTTAACACTATTCGTATTAAAGATGATAAGTATTTGTTTTTGATACAGTTACAGATTTATTTTATTGTATCTATATTAATATTAGACTACATAACTAATTTACAAGTTAGTCAAAGTTTATTACAATACTAAGGATGTGTTGATTATAGGAAGGTCTGGAAATAACCAGCTTGTTAACAATTCGTCACATTTTATTGTTACCACTAACAATGTATTATCTAATGGCGTTCTTAATTCGAAGATAAGTTATTACATAACTACGACCTATATGTATAACCAGTGGCCGAATTTTCACCGTAAATTTGAGATGTTTATGAGGTTTTGAACCAATATATATACCGATATATTTTGGATTTTATTCTATTACGTTAGGCGACCATCAACTATTTGACATTAGACCACAGAGTTATTATATATAGAGTAAGGAAGCCAGCCTGAAATGTCAATCCAAAAAGAAAGAGAAAGCAAATAAAGCTGCTTATCGCTCTTTCTTGCACGTGTGATTAGACAAAGATATAGATCACTCACCTTGCACCCTTTATTATTTGTCAGACATTTTATTAAATTGACCTATTTTATTAAAGTTTAATAATTTTATGCATCTGACTCATAAATACTTTACATTGACAGTGTCAACTAGTGTGTGTAATGTTTTTTTTTATTAATTTAATGTATGCAAATGCATTATTATATAAAAATATGTATTTTTGGATTTCATCTCAATATAATATTTATTTGTATCAAATTTCATATTCCGCGTCAATGTATGTCCTTAAAAAGGGTATAAAATTTGAACTGAATTTATATAATGTTTTTAAATATTTCAGTTAGAATCCTTCAAGTCATTGTAAATATAAGAGCATCATAGACGTAGTAGTGTTGTGCTAGTTATTCAGTACCATGCTTTACTTATTTTTTTAACTTAATAGCCAACACTATTTTTAATTGTTATTCTATTTAAATAATGTTATATATTATATTATAAATAAGTTAAACGAGCATCTACGAGTTTTCTTTTCAATTCTTTTCCATATACCAACCCCATAGAACTTGTATCTAGAGTGTAACATTTCATATAAGGGCGATGTATCTATTTGAACCTTTAAAAAATGTTAAATGATTTTAGACTTTATCTTTGTACTTGCAGCTAATCTCTGCTCATTCTGTCCACATCGTTACAACTACTTATTCTAACTAAATAATCATTTATATAAGACACTCTACCTTGTCACGCAGATAGATTTCCTTGGTTATTATTATTAATTTAGGTATTTTTCCCCTTTTTTCTTTGTTTGAGAAACACAAAATTACTGAATAGCTTATATCAGTAACAAGATTTTATTATGTATAGATAATTAATTTTATTACCTATCTTATAAAATACTTACAAGTATGTTTTTAAAACACTGCAAAAGACAGATAACAGATATTAAGGCAAAAGATTGAAAAGAATATGGAATGCCAAATTATGAACCCAAACCAGACCAGAAGTATTTCATTTCCTTATTTTTATTGAAACTTTCTTGAACAATGATGACTATTAAATATATTTATTTGCCCGGCTGTAGTCCCGTAAATTAAACCAGATTTAACTCATGAAATAGAATCCCGAATGGGTTCGAGACCAGTTGATTAAGTTTGGATTTTTTACCTGTACACTGTCGAGTAAATAAATTTATATAGCTATATTATTGATTAATAATATTTTTTCCCGGCTGTATTCACGTAAATTAAACCAGAATTTAACTCGCGAATAAAAATCCCGAATGCATTCGACACCAGTCGGTTAAATTTCGATTTAAGTGAATATAGCCGGGTAAATTTACATATTTTTTTTTTTTTATATATATTGCTATATTATTGTATTGTTACTGTTTCGAAGAGTTTTAATAAAAAAATATTAAATATTGGATATATTAAATTATTGCTAATCTCCTAATCTCGTGATTATATTAATTGGGAAGTTGTATAAAATAACAATTAAATTAATTAACGTGTAGACTTTAGCGCTATTGCTTACATAATTATTTGTCATAACGTATATAACCTTCAGAGACACTAAAATTAAACAAACAGGATTGATTAAAAGCAATTCCCTTGAAATTTTTATTACATAATATTTTTTGTACAAGGAAGATGTTTTACCATATCACGGAAATTGATAGACTGAAAGACTAAGAAATTTTGCAAAAAGATTGCAGGTAATGATGATGACACATGATTACTAACGTAAGTTCCATTACACTAATCAGGTATAAAGTTTATTCGCATTACTTATATTAAAGTATAATTTACATAATTGTAAGTACTAATGTTACAGTTTCACTTTAAAAAATAAACTTTTATTTTTGTTAATAAATATATATTTCGTCGGCTATGGTCACGTAATTTAATCGGAATTTTGTCCAGCTAGTTTCGAAACCATTCGGGGTTCCTTTTCATGAGCTCTAAGCGCTGACTCGCGAAGTGTTATATTGTGTATATATATATATATATATTTTCTACTGACTGCCTGCAGCTTCCGATTGTACTTCAAAAACAATATAAATATATTCGGCAGATTAGTTCAGAAGTGTTGAACTTTTAAAATACCTGTCAAATACATGTTCAGAAATACTGATTAATATTATATATCCCAATAAATGAGATATCAAACGCAAAAATATTTTTTCAAATCCTACTGGTTCTAGAGATTAGAAAAACTAAAAAAACCGATACTAACATTATTATATTTGTTATTTACTAAGCAATAACAATTAAAATTAAGTTATTATTATTTATTGACTCACCTTTTCCCGTATAAAAACAAAAACTGTAGCTTTTCACGTAATTTTAATATGTTCGTAAACGTGCGTCTTGTTTCCGCGAATAACATAAACTAACCGTTTAATGATAATGATAAGGTATAGTGAGAGTGGTTTAAGACATAAGAGGAAGCGTTTATAAAAACATGCAAGACATTAAATGCAGTTTAATTAAACGAAATAGATTTATCGATGCTGTTCTTTTGAGTGCCGCACCCAAAGGTTAAAAACAGAATCCTATTGTTAAGACTCCGTAGTCAGTCTGTCTCTCCCTGTGTCTGTGTATCTCATGAACGATTTCTAAGAGGGTTTTGTTGTCAAACAACATGTTACCCTCACAAGAAATAAACAAGGCTTCCAAGGTTAGATGGAAAGCCGAAATGCATGTACAGTAGAATCTCTATAGGTTAAAATCCATGGCAGGCACTAAATATGTATAACCATGAAGTTTATAAAATCAAATCTTCATACAACTATTTTTCTACCGGCCTCCATAATGCTCGACGCTTAATCTCGACATGAAATGAACGAAGTCATATCTACTACTAATAATAAATCGGATTTGTGAATAGTTGTTTGAGTCGCAAACCATAACTAAGTCAAAAAAATATCTGTCGGTATTTTTTAAATAAAATAATTATTATACTATTCCTATATTGCTCCGTTATTTAAATCGCAATAGCCTATGATTTGAACCTATCCAAGTTCACAAGCTAAACTAATGAAACAAGTTTTCTCATTCTAACTTTTTAGAAGAATAAATCATTTTATTGTACGAATTCTCGAAAGTTAGTCATAATTTTTTATACGCATCCCTTAAATTGTACATAAGAATGCACATTGCACATTGTACGTACAAAAAACTATAGGATACTCTTTTAACATATTTTAGGTACATTTTTTTTACAGTATTGACTATATTTATTCAGTTATATTTTTAAATAACATTGCAATTTTACAATTCTTTAGAAGTCATTACAACAATGATGCAACATGAGCTGAATTGTTTGCAAGTTTAATATTGAATCTGTAACTGAGTTTTATAATAAGCTTTCGATACAAGAACGCGTTTATATGTAAGCTTTAATTTATTTACTCAATAGGTCGTTGATAAGCTTGGGTAATATATGTAAAAACAAAATTTCTTTGTCAGATATGTTTTTATTTGATTTGGGAATTAGTGGGTCAAAATTTAGGTATTATTTTATAATTTCATATTTCTACTATTAATACTATTCATAATACTGTTAATATTATTCACTTTCAGTTGCTTCTACATAAAATTTTGGATTTTTCTTGATTGCATTATATTTTCTAATATATCTAGATATTAGAAAATATATATACATTGTATATCTATATATATTCAACCGCCCTATTGGTCGAGTAATTAGCGCAGACGCCCAACGTGTCGCGGCGCATTGAAGCTCGGGTTCGATTCCCGGTAGAGAGAGATATATATGTGTTGAGTATAGATGTCTGTGTTTCTGGGTTTGGTCGTAAATATATTCTCAGTATTTATATGTGTATTTCTAAGTATTTGTATCGTTGTCTAACACCCTTAACACAAGCAAATAATTTGCTTACTTAGGGGTTAGCCGTTATTATAAGAAAAGGTCGTTAATATAAGCTAAAAACCAAAAAGGCCCAAGAAATGACCCTTGAAAATGCCCTTTTTACTAATAACCACGAAACAGCATTAACGTGTGTAAAAGCTTTCCGTTGCCTCTTTGATATATACGAGTTTGCAAAAGCTGCAGCCCGGTCAACGCAGTCAAAGATCTTACCAAGATCACAATAGATTCCAATAGCATTCAGAGTCTTCCTGGAGTAAGTGTGACTAGCTACACATTGAAATTGAAATCAGTCTGTTGGTTGTGTAACATTTAATTTCAATTTAAATATGACATCATTTGGTCTAGCTTAATTTAGTCAAAGTTTTCTTTTAATTATGGTATTACAGCAAAATATTTGTTTATTTCTACACCCAGTTTCATTAATTTGAAGAGGAACTGTTATCTCTTGATTAAGTTATTCGTGATTAAATCGCTCCAAGTACTAGGGCGATATTATGCACATTCATATGAGTACTTTAACTGATATATTCCATAGCTCCCCGGTGATCGTAACATTCAAACTTCTAAAAGACTTCGTTATTGTATTTGTAGTACTAAATATATACATTACGAAAGTTATTACCTTATATTTATTTACCTTATAGTTCGGCTAACCTGCACATTGACGTAATAAGTCACCTCTAAGGGAATTTAAAAAAAAAACGTTATCGACGGTTTTCAAACTTGCCACTCATACTTAATCAAAGATTTATCGATATCGAGTTCCTTTAAGTTTCCTGTTTTTTATTTATAACCTGCTTGCTAGCTTATAGCTTTGCGGGCTTATAATAAAATAACATTTTATTATCGGTTTAACTGACGGATTTATACTCTTTGGCAATAAAATCCCAAAACCCCAAAAGAGTACTGATAATTATTAAAAGTACACACTAAGAGCCACGAAATATACCTTCATAATTGCAGATTAAAGAACTTGATAGTGACTGATGTAACTTTTTCCGAAAATAATCACCGTGGCAGTTCAGTAGATTTATTGATTTATTTAATTTATATTTCTTTTACTATTTATCTGAACTTTCCTTTTGACATGTAAACTTTAAGCGACCATAAATTTAAATTTAAATTTCTTTAAAGACCATAAATTTCTTTTATCTTTAGCCCACAGTATATTATATTATCATTTAGAGTCCCGTCTTCGACAATAATGTCAAAGTTCCAACTCTAAATTGTAATATTATAGTTGTGGCGCTTAAATATTTTGACTGGCAACAACTAGTAGACAATCTAGTTGTCAATCTAGTTGTAGTTGAAAAAAATCTACAATGTAACAACTTTATTGAAATCTTGCGTCTGTCTCTGTAATAAAGATAATAACAATAATAAGTTTACAAATTTACAATATACATTTTACCCTACGTACCATACGTAGGGTAAATCAGTATAACAAGGGGATGTTTTGGGACGTCTCCTAAAAACATAGGCTAAATCAGACTTTATTTGTATTATACAAATTCTAAGACTTATCAATGAACTTTCCGAGGTTTAGACATAGATAATTTTAAAAATATAAATACTTATTTTATTATATTCTGCCTTCAAAGAAATAATAAATATAAAGTATTTTTTATGAGAGTAAATATTATATATTTTGGAAGGCTTAGTATGAAGGTATATTTATTTCGTGCCGAACTCAATAAAGAAGCACAAAAAATATATTGAAATTTATGATGTTCATTACCCTTGACTGTTCAATATTTTATAATGAACAGTCCACTTATTTTATTAAAGTAGCACTAACTATAACACTAATAAAAGCTGTTATTAGAGTCTAGTCTCTATGTAAATGTCTCATACCATCTGCATATAGAAAGGGTATTGAACTTACTCTCCTCACCTACCGGTGGATACTAATACGAGATCACTCTCACGTTTTTTTACCGTATTATTATACTAACATTAAAAAAGACCGTGTTTGTAAGTTTGTATGTAAGAAGTAATCTTCAAAACTTTTTCGAATATTTAGATTGGACCTTGGATAGGTTTTATGGGTTATTTACATAAAAAAGCACGACAAAAAAAGTGCTTTCTAGGCCTGGTTTTTTGTAACTCATGTGCACTAGAAGGCTACAGCTAGCATATTATATTAATATTACCAAGTCACCCTAAGCTCTTCATCTATCTTTAAACAGTAAAATGCCGAGGAACAGTAATATTCTACTCCGATTAATTTTCTATTACACACAAAAGGTGTTATTTTATTTTTACGATTATTTTTCTAATAATTTTGGGACTACTCTAACGCTTAGTTCGAAAATTTCTTGAATGTTTTCTTTTTTTTTTAAGACATTAGTTTTTAAATGTAATATATTACCAAAAATTTGAAGTCGAAACAGCAAATTATATTTGTTCTTGTGATTAATATTATGTTTGTGGTTGGAGTTTATATGATACGTATTAAGATTTTATGACCATACTTCTTTTACAAAATCTGTGTAAATGTAAATATACCTACTGTACTGTGTATACTGTCATTTTATTTTAGAAATAAAAAAAGTGTTTGTTCAGCGTTACATCAAATTTATTAAATAATTAAAATGGCGTGTGACATTATGATAAGTTTATCATCACTTAGAAATCTTATAACAATAATTCTCAAAAATCTTTGACCAAAATAATATTCGATCAGACTCTGAATGAATTTTCGCTATAAAGAATTAAAATTACAAACCGTTTCTTGAGTTATATAGTGCAAATATATCGTATATATAGTGCATAAATGATGTATGGATTGAGTTCAAAAGAAACAACCTTTTCGTCATCTTGAATTAGAATATTAATAGCCATCTGATAACTACGTATAATAAACATTTACTTTCAAAATATGAATATTTTATTTTTTATAACCACTATTTGAGATTTTGTTACTCCAGTAAGATGATATAACGGTCATTAATTTAGCCACAGGCTAATAACTAAAGGTGAAGAGTTATTCAGACTGTGGTATAGAGGTACCTAAGTGTTAACCACAAGTGCCTAATAACATAAACCATTGCTCATGATTCGTGTTGGGTAACAATCCTTTCGTTTATAAACCTTGATTCAATTGCAATCCTTGAACTATACAATACATTTATTATGTTTATTGCAAAATTACGACAAACACAGATTTAAGTGGTAAAAGATTTTCCATTTTTGTATTGATTATTATTTGACAGATATACTACTATTTTTGTCCCGTGGATGTTGAATTTTGTTGATATTAGACCTCCTTTTCGATGAATTATCGAAGCTCTTTTTACTAACTGCTTATTGTATAAAGAAAATTCGGTCGAAATTTCAAATTTGTAACCCCAGATTTTCTGGCTGTGTTGGTATTTTAAAATGATTTTGTATAAAGTGATTTTTCTCTATCTTAACGCATGTATTTTTTACTGTTCTAGATAAGTATATTACAAATAAATAAAGATAAAGATATCAACAATAAATGTGAGTTTTTACAATGTTCTAGTTTGAGTACCTTATATTCTAAATCCTTTAAATCAATCTCTACTGCTTACAAAGGAATTAACGTTCAGTAAATATGTCATATTATGATTAAATTGATTGTAACCTTAGCCAGGGTTTCCACACACCATAAACGTTATCATTGTTTGAGTAGCAGATAATAAGCATCTAATATCTTAGGATTAGTGCTCAGTGTTTCACATTTTAAAAAATGCTGTTTTTACTGTTATGGTAAACGTGCCTCTAAAATATTTTCGAAAATTTTTAGTAACATTGTTTTTGTAGATTCAAAACAATACCAGCATAAATATTTTGCTCTTATTTATTTTTATAATTTAATGAAGACAATTAATTTTTTTTGTATTTGTGCCTGTATCCTAATAATGGCCGTGAGATTGTAGTATTTAATTATAATATAATAATGATTACCCAAGAAGATTTAACTTACTTAACTCTGTGCCCATTTCTTTATCTATAATTCTAATATCTAGTAATCAGATGTTATATAATTACTACATGTTAGATTTGTTGAAAGTTGCAGAGTTCCTTAAGGTTTTATTCTTGGGTCTATGCTATTTATCGTATATATTAAGGATGTTCTTGATAGACTAAAACAAATATGAAAGATAAAATTATTATCATAACCTGATCTACATTTCAAATAAAAAAATAGACATCCATATTGGTTTTTTATCACAAGCATCTTCCTAGAAACATAAGATATCTTCTATAAATAAAACCTAACAGACAAGTTAATACATGTATCCGTGTTACAAACAAACTTGAGAACAAACAGAGGATTTTGTATTTATTTTGTGTCTTTTATTTTGTAACCTATAATTTTGATATTTTTATTGTTGTGTGTTGTAATTTGAAATAGAAATTACCTGTATTTGGATGTTTGGTATAATATTACATAGTTCAAAGGTTAATAAGAAAAAAAATATTAATTTAATGTCTTTTATTTCTTATAACAATTCTACTAATTCAGACGCGTTCAACAATTGCAATACAAATGTTTTTCAGATTTATGTTAAATAGCAAAACATATACAAATAAACTATCTAAAATAATGAATCAAGTCTTGTACGTATATGACATCCTCTTCTTTAATTTTACGAAATTATATTTCTAAATTGAACTAACAAATATAAAGAACGGATGTTATATAAATACAAAAAAAGTGGTGACTAGAAAAAAAATCACAATTCTCATTAAACTAAACGTACATTATGCTTAAGCTACGTTTCAATCATTTATGATTGTTTGCCAAAATAACACACTTAAACAATAACTATGACATTCTTATATAAATGGAACACAATTAAAAAAATGATATGACACATCACGAAATAACTTATAACTGTCACTTTTTGACAAACAATCCAAAATGGCCGTCACCTAAACCCAACCTTAAATAAAATATTAACCTACCCACCTTTCAATTAAAAATATGATCAAACTTAATTTTATGTTAAAAGACCCTTGGTGACATTTTTTGGTCAAAAACCTAGCATTTTGTGATCTATCGTCGGTATGTTTTCGGTTATATTTGTTCTTATTATTATTTACATATACACTATGTTTTTTATTTGATAGGTTTTCTATATTTGTATACTTATTAAGGAAAAACATAATTTCTTGATAAGATATAACTATTTATTATTATTAGATCTTCATACTTCATACAAACAAACTGTCACATTTTTTTTTATTATGATATTATGTCTTTAAATATTGATATACAAGAAACATTATTCGATATAGATCTAAAGCGCAAACACTTAAAAGGTTATTTATTATTGTTAATAGTTTGATTATATTGTATTCTGAAAACCTATCAAATAATCTAGAGAAATGGGCGAAAATTATTGTTGGATTTTGTTGACATTGACTAAGGATTTTGTGGATTTTGGATTACTTGCAATTTATCGTGAATATGATATAAGTTTTATTATCAGCATTGAGTTTATATTCAATCTCCCCTAAGAGAAATTATATTTTACGAAATATTATTTTATCTATCACAATACCCACATCCCAACATAGTGCATTTCTATTGAATCTACTCTGTATATAAAAATTGCTACTTAATAATTATTAAATTATAAAAAAATACAGTCAACACGACCTAGACCTCGCCTTTTTATCGTGCTACTAAATTTACACGAACCTGAATCTTTTAAATAATATTAATTTTAATCTGGTTATACTTTTCAAGTTTTATTTTTTAAGTAATCAAAAAACACATTATATTTCTTAGTTAGGCCCAATTTTAATACCAATGAAATACTGTAAATAGTAGCACGATAAAAAACATTCAAAGATGGATACACATTATTAATTTAATAAAATAACCAATGCAATGAGAAAGTACTTTAACGTAACTATCATATAAATTTAATAATGTGTGTCCACCTTAATAACTACAACACCTAATTCTCTCATCAGGAGTTTCATACAAAAGCCCAGAAAACTATAGTTTATACCAGAAGCGTATTCATTATTTTACATTGCTTAAAAGCACAAAATTACTAACTGATTGTATTGACTTGGAGCTTCCACAACGAGTCTTGAAACAATTTTTACACCGAACTTGGTTTATCACACCTTATTGACGCCTAAAATTTAATTTCTTGAAACTTGGCTCTTTCCATACAATAAAAATTATATCGCTTATTTTAGTCTTGAACCTAATGATAAAGTGTCTTTGCTAATAATATTTATCCAGTATAGTTTATCCTGAAAACCAAAATGGTAATAGACACGCCATCAAAGGAAAAAGGTTTTTAAAACAAGAAAACAGACCAGCTAAAATGTTATTAATAAAAACATAACGAAGAAATTTCCTTTAAAATAGAACCCAAGTTGTGGAGACGCCAAGTCAATCCGTCATCTTATTAACTATTAACGATTGTCTAATGCTCTTGGTCTGAAGATTCCACGTTCTCGGTTTGTGCAAATTTCAGGAAAACCTGCTCCAGTGTCGTCTGACTGAAGCTATACTCAATGATGTTCAACTTTTCTTTTGCTTAAAAATTACGATAAATAATTAATAAGGACGTTAGATTTAATTACGTCATGGCCAATTTCGAGATCTGCAAGCTTAACCTACCCTCCTCTATCTGCTGGAAGCAGCTGGCGAGGCTGGTGACCTCTCTCTGAGGTACCGAGAACACGAGACGCTCCGCAAAGCTCTCCTCCAGCGTGGCGCCCGGGAACAGGGAACCCACCAGCGCGATGGCCGCCTCCGAGCACGCGCCGCCCGTGGACTCGTTACTGCGAGGGCATTGAGGCCTTACCGATCAAGAATAGAGTTATATGATGTTTTCTTATCTTGTTTTAAATTCTTTATTCACTGCCAGGACGGTTTCAGAGCATCTATTTAGATTTGGCTTAAAGACAAATAGATAATTTGCTTCGCTTACCGTTGATGATGCAGTCGTATCGACGGTGTGTTACCGACGAGTGGCGTGTGTATACTGACGTCCACCGCCTCTCCATCTACTTCGCCCTCTCCATCCCCCTCCCCCTCACCCTCGCAGCCTCCCGAACCTTGACCCGAACCAGCTTTTATAGGAATTAAAGAGGTTTAATTATAATATCAAATTAATGCTGCTTATTATAGAGCCTACCTTCGTCAGCCTCTCCAAGAGATGGTGAATTATCTGGTGACCGCAGCGGTGATGGTGTCATCGACAAATCTGTGTCTAATATCTGCAGATACATAATTATTTTAAGAAACAGTCGTTACTTTACCGTTGAAAGCATTATGCATCAATTAATCATATTTTAAGTTGTTTGTTGGAAAAAATATTTAAGTAATTTTATATTTATGTGAATATTAAAAATGAACTAAAGTTTATTAATAATGATATCTTACCGTAGACTTCTGGTTGCTCTGACCAATCTTCATCTCTAAAGTGTAACCAGCACCGTACAAATTCTTTAAGTGTTGCGTGGAACCGACGCACCTGATGAAATAATAGTCAAGTCTTATAAACTAAATATATATACTTATGTTTGGATGTTAGTTACTTTTGTACTAAGTATGCCATAAGATTTATCTCACCTTAAGCCTCCCTTAACCATAATCCCAACTCTAGAACATAAAGCATCAGCCTCTTCCATGGAATGTGTCGTCAAAATAGCACCTTTTTTACCCTGCAATAAAAATTAAATAATTTTCAATCAAATAGAATAATAATTTATAATAAATAGAATAGAATTAAATATAGAATTATTTATAAACAATTAATAAATAATTTACAATAAATAGAATAGAATCAATAAAATAGTACTCAATTTTCAATCATAATGCTAATAACAGACATTGTCGCATGATATTCTCCGAGTGTGGATTATTACTCCGAATTTCTTGATATTTCACAAATTCGGTTCCGGGAACCACCCTCGCCGCACTGACCTGGAAGCTCGCCAGGATGGTGTCCCAGAGAAACCTCTTGCTGCGCGGGTCCATGCCGGTGGAGGGCTCGTCCAGCAGCGCCACCCGCGGCGACCCCACTAGCGCCAGCGCGAAGGACAGCTTGCGCCGCGTGCCTCCTGAACATTCCTCAGCGTTCTTACCCGCGTGCTCCGCGATCTGGAGACCATTCAGGTACGCCTCCACTATCCTGAAGTATCAAAAACACTTACCAAGGAGTTCCATAATAAAGAATCTATTATCTGACTCGTTTAACGTCTTTACTATTAGACAAATTGACCGATTAGTGTAAAAAATCGAATTATCATGTCTGATAATAATGATTTTTAATTATCGTTAATAACTTATTTTATTGAAATTGTCTAATAAAAATATATATTAATTCAATAACATTAGTTTTACAAATCTACAACTACCCACCTTGGGGTGTCAGCTTTGCTGATCCCTCGTATCGCGGCGTAGCACTCGATGTGTTCTCTGATGGTGACGTTCTTCCACAGCGCGTCGTGCTGCGGACAGTAACCCAACATCTGGAACGCACTGGATTGTGCCTCCTCGATGTTCTGGCCGCCCAACATAACCTGGAATTCATAAATGAACCCATATCTAGAATAAAAGAACCATAGTTTAAATAATTCCAAATATGTATATATTCCCATTTCACAAAAAAATAAAAGCAAATAGCCCCGGAATTGTGGGTATGATTGGGAGAGAAATAATCCTCATGACAGTAAAAATTCCTACGTTTTCAACCAAATAAGATACAAATTTATTGCTCGACCTGATATTCGAACCCATAATTGAACCTGTAAGAATGCAAAATAATTACACTCTAAACCATCGAATTGAATTAGTTATAGTCAATTTTAAATATGATTATTTTGCACTCTGTGGAAAATCAGACTATAGGAATACAACTTCAAAGCAAGACATAAAATAGTGTATACATCAAGTCACACAGTCTGTCCACTCACAGTGCCACAGGTGAGTCTCTCCTCTGCGGTGATGATCTTCATGGTGGTGGTCTTCCCGGCCCCGTTGTGTCCTAACAGTCCGAACACCTCCCCGCCGTGCACCGCCAGCGACAGTCGCGCCAGCGCCGCGCGCCGCGGGGCGTCCCCGCCGCCGAACATGCCCCCGGAACTGCGCAGCTTGTACTCCTTGCGAAGGTTCTGGGACCAGACAGCACGGTTGTACTGGACTGTAGCTTGGATATGTTTCGATTGGAATAACATTTTCTATACACGTAAGTAATACCTATTAACTTTTGTGGAGTAAATGAGAGTGTCCTAATAACAAGGTTATCCAGGCCCATCGCTTACACATAAAGGAATTTCCAAAAACAATTAAAGGAATATAACATGGGATCATTTCATAATCTTCAGAATATGGTGTAAGGCGCATGTTAAGTTCACGTGAATCATCTACGTAGATCTGTGTTAAGGCGTTCCACTCACGTGCACCAGCAGCGCGGGCGGTGCGTGTGTCGGGTGCGTGCCGTGGCTGGCGAGCAGCGTCCCGACCCGCCGCCGCTCGCGCCGCACGTCCTCGTCCTCCAGTGCGTCTACCACCTCCGCCTCCACATCCGCCTTCTCCGACGTGCTGCCCTTACGCTGAAGAGCAACGACGGACATAAAAGAATTGTTGTTATATTTCAAATGACATTGATTTGAGATTTATATAATTTTTATTTTTATACATTTTTTAATGCCGTATACTTTACAAAACTTTGAAATTTACTAAATGAAGGTCTGTTGTTTTTAATAACTTTATTTTGTATTTCTCAAATTTTGTGTGATTAATTCCTACTAATTTCCATAAATTATCCACTCTATTTATAATTTAAACTATTTTACCATGTTCCTTAGCAAGTATAGGCATTTTCAAACATGCAATAATAGAGTTTTTTAACTTCGTAAAAGTTATTGGCCTTTGACATATAAAAAGAAAAGATCAATCCCAGTTGCCAGTTCTCTGACAGTTTTAACTTGTTAACAAAATGTTAAGGAACAAGAGCCTCAAACAATAATATTACTGATATAAGTCACTTATTTTCTGAAGTCTATTAATATCCCAAAATTTTGCGAATCTACTTTCTACAATAAATGCATTCCGCTATATAAGAATAAGATAAGCTTTCAAAATTATTTAACAATACGACTGAGTGCAAGTTAAAATAGATAAAAGAAAGCCTGTACCTGTATGGTTGTAGTGTAAATCACAATATACAATTATCACAGTACTCACTGGCCACAGTCGTCCTCCGGACTTGAGTCTGTCGGCGGCCAGCAGCGCCGCCCCGCACAGCGGCACGTGCAGCAACATGGCCGCGATCAGCGCCCACACCTCCGCCGTGAAGTAACTACTAAGCGCCGGCACCGCGCACAGGTCACTCAAGTTGCATGTCAGGTATACCCTATTACATACACATATATATATACTATACACACGTACGTCAGGTTCACAATGTACTCCACACACACATACGCACATACGCACGCATGCACGCACACACAGACACACGTATAAGCACGCTCACGTGTGCGTGTGCTTGTGCTTTACTGGATACAATTTGTTATTAAAGATAATATAGAATCTCCGTTCTTATTGGTTTATCAATTTGAGCTAAATAGAACACTAATTATTATTATTAGTAAGGAACGAGAAAACGACTCACCTATCAACATAATATATGATAGCATACGGTATATACATAACGTCTAAGAAACTGAACACTATATGAAGATAGTACGCTATGTCGCTACCTGAAAAGAAAAAAAACACTTAAAATATATAAATAACTACAGTCGTTTTTTTCATGAACTTTGACTGACCATTTCAATAACAAATTATAGTTTTTTAATTCTTAAGATCTAATTGTGGAAAAATCAGACCTCAAATGATACTCACCCCACTTGAAGGTATCCAGGACAGCGACCAGTATGAATGGAATGACCCCGACCCAGGTGGTGATGTTGGGCATGATGCTCTGCGCGGAGTCCATCTTGTCGAAGATGTAGGATAGACAGGTGTTGAACAAAATTGCGGACGGGCTGTACAGCAGCAGCAGAAAGCACAACATAGTGATGGCGGAACCGTTGGTGAGGCTCGGGATGTCGTTGACCATCACCTGGGGGTTGATAGCAGAATTTGTGAATTTTCCAAAAATAAACTAGTGTTCTTTTAAATTTAATGTCGATGTAAAGAAAAATATTATAATTTCCTAAATGATTTAAACCAACCAACCAAAAATACTCACAAGAGCCAGTACACCCGCGCTGGTGACGACCATGATGAAGATGAGGATAGTGAAGTACGTAAGGAAGTACATGCTCATGGAGAGACCGTTCACACGCAACTGATTCTTTGCTTTTATCTGGTAAGACCAATAGCAGAATATATTAAATTAATGTGGAAAAATAGTTAATTTTTGTATTAAATAATTATTCAAAAGGAATGTACCTCTCGATCGTATACGATATCTACGGCCAAGGTGACGGGCACCAGCGCGAAGATCATGCCCATGAATATGGCGCAGACGACGTTCCCCAGGTTGAACTCCTCCTGCTGCTCCGTCTGCTGGAAGGGATGCGCCAGCACCTCGATAGGCCGGAAGCTCTCCAGCTGGTTGTTGGATGACATTAGTACCCTGGAAAGGACCGATATAGACTGTATTCTGTATCTTTATTTTTATATAGTTCGGAGATTTTCAGTGGAAGGGAGACAAATGCTATAGTAAAAACTATCTAGACTTATAGACCTATAGTAAAAACTATCTTAACAAAATTTAGTAATTTTTCAACTTCAACAAATATCACAAAATCATAAAAGTATTTTTGTGGGGTTCAGAAATAAACTAACAGACAAAAAGACTTGTCTACGGAACTGCATTTAGTATGTACCTAATAAAAAATAATTCAATTTAGTTTTTTGGTCCAAATAAAATTTTATCATACGTTTTGGTTAAATCGACAATTTAACAATTACGAACTAAATAAATACATAGTTAACAATTACTAACTAAATCTCACCTGTAGATACTATTGTCCAATAAGTTAATAATAATCGGCAGACTATGAGTGTAAGTACTATTGTAATACGCCATTATCTTTCCGAACGGGATGAGACTGTCCTTCAGATTAAATGCTCCAAAATTCTCCATATCTAGAAGACTAGAAAAGTTTCCATCAAAAAGGTCTATTGGATGAGCTCCTAAAGTTTCTAACGAATCTCTTAATTCTGCGATTTGTTCCATGTCATCCTGTTCACTGAACAGAGCTATTGGGGTTCTATTGAAGTATGCGTTGGGGTCTAATTTGAGCGGCTGCATGCGAAAAAATACAATTTGTCGGGATTTCATGTAGAGACCCAACGCACAGGAAACTGAAACGAAGATTATAAAATTGTTGATTAATGATAAATGATAATTCTTTTGGAATTCATTGATCAAATCAAACAGAAGATACTAAGTATATAATCAATATTATTGAGTATCTTTTGAATGACTTTTGGAATAAAAAAAATAAATATATATCTTTTTCGTTGTACCCAAAACAGATTTAAAAGGACCACTATGAAAGTTATTCGAGTATTGTCATTTAATTTTTTGTTGGCATCACAGTGAATCCTGGCTGTACTGATACTCACTGATAGGCATGAAGATCATGACGTACAGTTTATAAGGGTCTCGTATCATGCGCACAGTGCGGATGTATACGAGCGCGCAGAACGTGCGCCAACACGACGGACGCGTCACTAGGGCTTCGCTGAGGGCGTCCACTGACACAGGAGCCTCCGGGGTCACCTGGCCAGTGAGACACATTAATTGTATTATAAAAATAGTCACTGTTATTTATTATATATTTTCATTATTTTTAGACTTTTTATTAAATTGTGAATTGTCCAAATAGATGGGTTATGTAATTACAAATAGTCTTTAAATTACATAATTAGTAATTGAAGGGAATAACCCTGTGAATAGTAGAGGATTTAGAGTTAAAATGAATGATTCAATTTTTTCTTCTAATTATAATAAATATAAACATATTGTATTTACCCAAAATGAAAAATAAACGTTAAGCTAAATAAATACTTAAAATTATAACGGAATCGAAAATTGAAACCTAAAAAAATCACTTCGTAAAAACTTTGTGTAGAATAAGAAGACAACACGTTCAGTACAATAGCATCACATAACCTAATTTGAAAATAGCTCATAAACCGTTGTAAAAATATAAAAATGTGCAAATCTGTGCATGATTATTCGTGCACATAGAATCATTAGCTCTTTACCTTATTTACCTTAACATGTTCCACCCCGTGTGTGGTGGAGTGCAGGGCGTGTGAGGCGGGCGGGGTGGGGAGGGAGGTGGCCTTCTGTGGTTCCTTATCATTCAATTCCTGCAATTATTATATCAAATGTCTTGTACCCCCACGCTTTGATAATAAAACGTCATTTGGTACCACGGCTTCAAAATAAGGTTTATGGATAAGCCAAAAAGAAGTTAAATTGATACTGGCAATAATGAAGTTTGAATAATTTTTATATTAGGCAACATATTGATTTGTTTAGTTAAAGGTCTCCAGAATGTAATCCTATCCTCACTTAACTTCTTCCCGACTCTTACCTGATAGCTCAAGGTCTTGCTCTGCAGTGACAGGCTCCTGGAGAGAGCGCGTGCCCTCACGAGCTTCACGGAGGAGACTCCCTCCACCGCCTCCGTCTCCTCTGCGTTTTCACCTTCCAGGCTGAGGAATACCTCCTCCAGGGTTGTCATCGATACTCCGTAACTTGTAATTCCTGATTGGATTGTGGAAAATATTTTAAACAGGTCGTTGACAGCGAATTCGTCTCCTGCTTCCCATTTCAATACTTATAATTATTGTACATTTGTTTATTAAAGTTTTATTAAAAAAATATTTGACTCAGATAGCGAGCACAAAATATAATTTAGATTCGAACAATACATTTCAATGTAGACCATTAAACTCAAATTCACTAACCGAGTCGGTTAGTTTTATCCCGTATCTCCAGCTCGATGGCCTGGAACAGCGGCGGGAAGAGATGCACGGCGTAGTGTGGGAGGATGTAGGACAGTTCACGACCATGGCGACGAGCCTTCTCCGCGCGAGGAACGTGCCCTCGGACCAGACGAGTGATTTGATGCTCGCGACACGCGCCTGAACGAGTGTGAAGCTGGCTTTACGTTGCCTTACGTTACTTTACATGTGTGGGTTTTGTGGAGGTATTAAGTGGATTGGTGTTTGTGGTAGGCTTTATGTGATGTTATAGGTGGTGATGTTTGGAACTGTCTTTTTTAGTGTTTAGTTAGATAGGTGCATGTGGTTTTATGTGTTGTAGTTTGTTAGAATGGTGGAAATGGCTTTATTTTGTAGAGCCTACTAAGTGGCTAAGAGACATCCATATTAAATAAAATTTGCAAAATAATTAAAACTTTGTATGAATAAAAAAAAATATGTCATTTTTATATTAAATACTAAATATACAGGTTAATTTGTAATTAATTGGCCACCTCTTGCAGACAGCCTCTCTACATCAATCCCAACAACATTTGTTTAAAAAATAGTTTTCAAAATTTAAGTTTTCTCATAGAAAATTTATTTGTTGCCTTTGAATTAGCATTAATTCTGAGCGTAGGTATGGCGCCCGGGCGTTGACCTTTTAAGGACTTCTTACAAAATACAGAGTAATAAGTAATAGAAGAAACTTTTTTTTTTGTTTCGTTTGTTTTGTGTTATTTATCAAAACTTGTAAAAAATCGTAAAGCCAATGTTGTTGGGATCTAGAGAACATCTTCATAAAAAGTTGATAAATGCTTTTATAATTTATTGTGTGAAAAACAAAGATAAGTGTATCAGGTCGATTAAAATTGTAAATATAAATATATTTGACCTTACAAATAATGTCTCCGAGTATGATGTAACTATATTTTACGCATAAAATTTTTAAATGGTTCGGTATTATTTATGAATAGTACAACATACTTTGCGATCTAATAAAATACCGATACCAACAAAAAAATCTAAATTACTGGTAAATTTGTACGTTAGGGTGTATTAAATTGGCATGGAAAATAATTTTACATAAGCTTACCATCCAAAACCAACGTCAAATGATATCCAATTCCAAACTTGTTTTTCAGAAACAATGATGTTCCAGCACATCGCACCTGAAAACAATATAATATTTAAACATTCTGTCAACATCAACTCATCAACTATCAGAGTATCCCGAGTATTCAAAAACAACAGCTTAAGCAAGACACTACCGCTGTCCGTCTCGGTCAATTAGACATTCTATATGTGATCGTCTTTATCGGGACGGTGGTGACATCTATCAGGTTTCTTCCGAAAATCCTAACCAATGTTTCTAACTTTGCGTTGCGGTAGCTCAGTTGGTAGACCGACGGGACGGTTTTCCAGCAGTCGCGGGTTTAAGTCCTTGGGCGTATCGGTTTTTTTTTCATTCTATATTTATATACATTTAAATAACCTTAACATGGCTATACATGTTTATAAATATTTTTAGACATTAAATCAATAATATATAAGAACAATAGGACACAAGTACAATTTATTTTAATTACATTTTATGTGCTGAAAGTGTATTTAAAGTTACTATATTTTTAACGCCCTCCCATTGAAAAGAATCCATTGACAAATTTAGTAATATACGAGGAAATACTCCATCGGCTAAAAATCTTTGCCGATCCTTATATCATCTAAATTCTTCAAGGGTGTCAACTGAACTAATAGAACGAAGCCAGTCCTCACCCGTCCCTTGCTGATGACGGCCTTCCTGTCCCCCAGTATGTCCGCCTCGTCCATGAAGTGTGTAGTGAGCAGCAGCACTCGTCCGCGGCGCGCTCGCTGCAGCACGCGCCAGGTCTGCCGACGAGACACTGGGTCCACGCCGGCCGTCGGCTCGTCTAGGATTATTATCTGGGAGTGGAGTATATGGGCTATTATTATTATTTGAAACCTTACTGATTTCTAAGTTCCGTATTTATTGTAGTTCTAAGTGTTACCTAATTTTTGTTTACCTTTGCTATCTTTGCCTTTGAAAAATCTTGTAGACAATGTTTATAGCAAATTTAACTCAATGTAAAAACAATCACCTGATAAGAAAAGAAAATGTAGACTATTTCTCAGCGGCCACAGATAATTTGTTTTATGTGTATTAGCTAAAAACAAAACCGGACTTAATATTGAGCTGTCAGTGTCATATCAAACGTACCTTAGGATCTCCAATGAAGGCAATAGCAATACTGAGCTTCCGCTTCTGTCCTCCCGATAGATGCTTCGAGAACATGTGCAGTTGGTCCAGGAGACCCACATCTGATAGCGCGCGTTGGATCTCACCCGGGATGCGGTTGCGAGGGATGCCCTTAAGGACGAACAGATATACAAACCATTGGGCCTAGGCCTTTTTCTAGATCAAAATAGTACTTAAATAAACTTCAGACTATAGTTTTTAAGAATTTACGATAAAATTATGGAATACTCGAATTTTATACAAAATTTCTCTGATTTCATCAGATAGTGAGGTATCTGATAAATATTATAATATATTAAAGAGAAGCTGATGAAGTTGCTAAAAACAGATAGTAAACAGAACCCCGCATCTTTTACGTACATCATTCTACAAATGAAGATATTGATTTTTTATATTGCTCATAAGCCCATACACTATAAGTTAAATATAAAATATAATTTGTGTTATTAAAAATATTCAAACCTTAACAGCTGCGAAGAATTGCAAGTGTTCCTTGACTGAGAGCAGGTCGAAGAGCACGTCTTGTTGCGGACACACGCCGATCATCTGACGTATTTCGTGCATGTCATTGGGATCTCTACAAAAATATTACAATAGTACAATAATTATAATTCCTTCATTCAAGTTTATCAGGCACCACAGAACTTAACAAAAAGGAAGAAGAGAAGAGAAGAAGGAATGAACAACATGAAAGAATAAAAAAATGACACGCCATGAGTTTACTTTTATCGAAACTAACCGAACATCCAATCCATAAACATAAGCAGTCCCAGCAGTGGGTGTGGTGATACCCGTGAGAATGTTGAAGAGAGTGGACTTCCCGGCTCCATTGTGACCCAACACCGCGGTGATCTGACCCTCGTATATACTGAGATCAATACCGTCGATTGCCTTCACTTCCGGTCGTCGACAGTGCCGGAAACTCTTTTGCAGACCGACAATCCTGATTGCTTCTTTGTCTTGGAGTTCCCTGTAAAAAATATGTTTCTTAATTTCATATTTTTGTCTGTCACTCAATGACTACAGTCGGGCATTATTATTTACAAATTTCGTATAGTATAGTCACTATACTTTATTGGAAAGAAAGTATCACATATAGCAGCCAGGGGCAAACGAGAAACCGATTCATGTGATAATGAGCGGTAATTTAGCGAGTAGACATCTTGGTCGCCCCGTTGGTCGCGTCGTTAGCGCAGGCGCCTAACGTATAGCGACACAATGGGGCTCGGATTCGAACCCCGATAGGGACAGGCATGTATGTGATGAGCATAGACGTCTGTTGTTCTGGGTTTGGTCGATTATTAAATATATTCTCAGTATTTATATGTGTATTTCTATGTATTTGTATCGTTGTCTAACACCTTTAACACAAGCAAATAATTTGCGTACTTAGGGGTTAGATCGGTTGTATAACTTGTCCTATATTATTCTTATTATTTTGATATAGGGGATTACGGATGCTTCACCATTCTTAAGTAACCAGAATGAAGGGGAGAGGACAGGTCGGTTATGTGCGTCCAGTGTATCCGCAGTACGTACTTGGGAACGGGCTCGATGTCCTTGTGTGCGTGCGCGTGTCCGTTGTGCTGAAGCTGCGCAGCGCGCGCTCGCGGCGCCCAGTACGACGGCAGCAGACAGAACCACGGCTTCTGCTTGATGCCGTACTCACCTGGCGGGAGGTTAAATTAGATTCTCTTTATTTTTTAACCTTTCTTGAAATAATAAATTAAATATTTGACGTGAATTCTGATAACTTCCTATTTTTTTTTAATATTATTTAAATATCTCGGAGTCCCTCTTTTACTTATTACTCTGTATTTTGTAAGAAATACTTAAAAGGTCAACGTCCAGGCGCCATACCGACGCTCAGAGTTAATACCAGTTTAGAGATAACAAATAAATTTTGTATGGGAAAATTTCAATTTTAAAAACTATTAATTTTAAAAAGTCGTGGAACCAATGTTGTTGGGATTGATGTAGAATGGCTGTAAAGGAGTTAGAAGATTGAATAAAAATATATTATTGGAAAAATAATTCGTGGAGTCACTAACTGGGCATGACCGCGTCCAGCCAGTAGGCAGCGAGTCCGTACAGCACGGTGTCGATCGCCATCATGATGAGGCTCCCTCCAAACGGCACGCCGGGTCCACTCCACAGGTTGTCCCACGTCACACCCACGCCCGCCATATCTAGCACCAGTGCCTGGTGTTGAGTGGTAAGTTATTTTTTAATTGTTCGTGAAGAATTTAAATAACTTCTGCTGGAATAGACTTTGAGTAGATAATCCAAATTATAACTAATTAGACTGCCATTTGTTATTTTTGTTATATTTTACAGAATAAAGAACAAGAGAGAAAGGAAATAAAGACTTTAACAACAACACAGTCTCAAGAATACCTTATCCATAGCAAGAGCATAGCAGCTGGAGCTGATGAGAGAGACGAACCAGAAGGCGAGGGAATCCGCGTTGGAAACGAACACTTGAATGAAATACAGCCCACTCATCAAATTGACCGCAAAGCTGCCCAGGATACCAGCCGTCTGAGAAGTATATAACATTATATAGACTGCATAATATCTGCATTTATCACAAAGTTATAAACTCACCCTAGCCTTATCGAAAAACGGAGTGAGCATGAACGCGAAGGTGATGATGGTGAAACCGAACAGAAGCATCAGAAGAAAGATCAAAATATATGACGAATGTTGAAAAACCTACAAATAATTATTATAATTAATTGATTATATCAAAAACACAAAATGTGTCGAAATACAATTTACTTACTTTCAATGTAAAAAGTAAGACAGTACTGACAATAGACAATATTGTAACAAACACAGCGTAGATTAAAAACCATGAACCCCTGAAAAGAAATATTGTTATTATATCAATAAAAATTAGTATCCTTTATGCAGAACTGTTTTTTGCTACAAACACTTACCAATAGACGCTGTCCTTCAACCCCATAATCCTCATTCCCTCTCTGATCTTCTTCTCCTTCTCCCCCACCACGAACATGAGCAGATAGGTGATGAACTGCGAGAGCGTCATCACCATATACATGGGCATGATGACGCGGAAGATAACGAGCCAGTCACCCGTGTGCTGCCGTTTGGGAAACTGACGCAAGTCCACGCGTGGCGGAAGGAAGTTGGCGCCCGTCTCCAGCTGGGATGGAAAGCTTTTGAATACTTGTTTTTTTTTCAATAAGCAATAGGATTTATAGCAGCCTTTCCGATAAATAGGAGTTTTCCAATAATCAATAAGGAAATCCGAAATTGAAACCGGAAGCTGTCCATTTGGAATCGAGGTTCTAAATTATATTACGCCGTCGGTGGCCTAGAGTATGATTTTTATAAGTATAAATACTATCTAAATACTACTAATCGATATGAAAAACTATTGATTTTAGATTAGGAACAACTAGACACATATATACATTTTTCACTATTAATATAGTGTAGCCAAAAAATTTTTATCTATTGTGTCATAGAAGTTTAATATTTGAGAGGAAAGTTGTGAGCCTTTAGAATTTAATTGTGTCCGAAAAAATATTGGAATTAATTTTAATTTTTGTACTTTCTTTTAATATTAGGTTAACATCGACATAGTTTTTTTTTAAATATTTAATATTTATGGTATTTTTTCATCAGATTCAAGTTGACAAAATTTTATTTTGTAATTCTTAAATATTTGGTGGGAATCTGCCCCCAGAATTTCAAAAATTTTATACATTAACACTATTTCAAATTACATATAGTCGAAGAACTGTAGAAAAAACCTACCTGAGGCATTATTTTTATTAAGGTCTAAAACCTTGAGAAAACTAAAGGTAAAACATACCTTAATTTTAACATAATCAATCAAAGTCTGCAGCGCCAGAAAGCCAGTGTAATAATACTGCAAAACGGGACAAGACTCTTCGCCGTGCATCTCCGACAGCGGGATGAGCTGCCCGCCGCGCGACCAGTCTGACGACCAATCCTTGAAGCCGGTGCGCTCTCGACACTTGGTAGGGGACGTACTGAGAGTTCGTGTGGAGGGTGTTCCACCATCGCGGGAAGGATTCGTTCGTATTGTGTACCTGAATAAGGTAATGTTATATGCAGTAATGTTATGTCCCTTCGTTTTCGAAACTTAGAAGGTAGACAGCTGGAGTAACATCCAAAAGATTTTGTAATATTTTCTATCTAGACACGGCGACTCTATCGAAGTTCCTCCAACGATATTTACTATCAAGAATAAGTTTTAAAAAGTATGTATTCTCAAAGTTTACAGACATCTGTATAATATGAACATGTAACATACAAAAATAGTAAAAGATAATTGGGAAGAAATGCCCAATAGCATTTTCTATATTTATATAAATTTAAATAAGCTCAACATGGCTAAACCTAAAAAAAAGTATGTTTAAAGATATTGTTTAAAAATGATACATGTTTAAAGATATTGTTTAAAAATGATATGTTTAAAAAAAAATTCTATAATGATTTAGTTTAGAGACTTATTGTTACTCTTAGGATTATCTTCATTACTCTGCAAATTGTTTCCTCTATATGTTTGTGTATATATTTCATTTATGTTTGAAAATTTCTATAAACATGTATTGTCATGTTACGCTTATTTAAATTTATATAAATATAGAATGAAAAATCAACCGATACCGGCAGGGATTCGAGTCCGCGACCTCTGGGAAACCGTCCCGTCGCTCTACCAATTCAGCTACCGTATCGCTGTCCGTTTCGGTGAATTTAGCATTCTATATGTGATTGTCCTTAGTTGTCACCCGATAAAGATTCGGGTTCGAAACTCTTCCCGTATTGGTTGATTTTTCATTCTATATTTATATAAATGTACTTCATTTAGTTAAAAATGTTTTGTTCATAACAGTGAGCTTTCATTGCTAAAAGACCAATATTATTTGAGATGACAGAAAACCACTAAAAAGTTTATGTAATATTCAGAAGACGCTATTTTAATAGGTTTTAATCAAATATGTAACGCCTTAATAATTTAAATAATTAATAATATTTGGACACTAGTCAATCAATATCAAACCTGAGAGATTCCCCGTAAGCGCCAGGGTCGGTGTGAAAGATGACGGCAAGAGGAAACCTCTTGGCGTCGTTGTGATACGCATCATTCAGGTCTGTGGTGTTGTTGTACCGTATCCAGTCGATGTGATGCTGTCCCGACTTTCTGAGTAAAGTGTTGATATCTTCTAGGAAACCCTGGAATAGAATATTGTTCCAAGTATTTGCGAAATATTGAGTATACACTATGACGTTGTGGTATCTATGCTTACCGTACTTAGAGACTCCTGGATGCAATATTTTATTTACATATTATGTAACTATCCTATTTTTTTTTGATACCCAATAAAGTTAATATGCCACATCAATATATAGCAAATCATAACGCGGGAATAAATATTGTTTGCTAATCTATCCTGTTTGATGTTGAATATTTGATGAATGTACGCTTTAATATACAGCGGAAATTAAATATACTAGCTAGCTACATAATATCCTTTTCCTTGGAAACGGTGGAAAATGTTGGAAAGTAGAATCTAACAGTTTGTAAGTGTAGTGTATAATTTATTTATTTTTACCACAGTGCCGTTAGCTGTATCCCAGTCCGCAACCACAGCCACTGAATGGTTGCTAGATATGACATCATGGTGGATCCGCAGCAAGCGACCTGGTTTCCTCACCTCCGGAAAATTGGGGTTCGGTACTAGCATCTTCAGAAATATCAACACTCCCAGAGAGTATAAAGGAACCAGAACTTCCTGAAAATTATATATTATTATTATTAATTAATAACCGTCTAGATTATTGTACATTGAAATTATTCAGAAATTACTTGTAAATTAAATTCATGGATATAATTTATTTTATATTTATTTATTCACACTAAATAAATATTATTAGACCTACAATAACTAAAAGTATTATTAACAACTTATTCATTTTAAGTTTTAATTTTACTTACACATATTTTACATATAAATGAATACAGAATGTCGCTGACAAAGTAATTCTATTGCAGTATCTACGTCTAATGTCTCTACCAACTTTAACGTGTGCAGAGACGTGACATGTAACTTTACAGGTAAGTTATATATTACTTAATATTCACAAGTGTATTTCCTCGCGATATTAATTACTGTCTTTGCTCGAGTGTGACAGTTCACCTCGAATGTTAATTACAAAATACTTTAATGTAATTGATATGTAATATGTGTCGTTTATAATTATGTTATAGTTAGTATAGTTTGATAACTGGTTCTCTAGTTGTAAGAATAGTAAATATAAAAGAACAATGTTCAAGAATTCGGATCAGAATCTTTAGGAGTCTTTTTTGAAGTCATAAGAATAAAATAGAATAAGAAATTGAAAATAGAATTTTGTAATAGTAAACCAATAGTTTACTGCCTAAGTGAATAATTACAATTGATAGTAAATGATGAGCTTAACTTTCGTTAGGTAGAAACTTTCAGGCTATTGCCATTGTAAGACAAACTTAGGCAAACTTACGGCAAGGGTCTTCCTAGTATCCCGCTTCTTAAGCAGAAGATTCCGGACGACCGTAGCCCATAGCTGAGGCCAGAAGGCTGCTGGCGGGCGAGTACCCATCGCGCCCCGCAACCGGCTACCTATTGCTACGCAGTCTGGCTCCTTGACGCATTTTCTGTAAAATAAAAAATAATTGTTATAGAGTAAAAAGTTAGCGTTCTTAAATACTTTTGACATATTGCACGGTGGAAGCCAGACGGTTTTTAAAGGCAGGTAACTCGCAAGCTCGATGGCAAACGACCAAGAGGATGTAATTTAAAGCTTTAGTTATACCAGGTCACCAATAAATAGAAGCAGTTAAGTGGAATCACGATCCTCAGTAATGAGGGAACGATTGAAGAGAGAGAATAAATATTTAATACGATACATTTATTTGTCGAAAAATTTACCACAATGTGACATTTCACAAACTTAAAAGATGAACATAAAAGCACTTAAAACTGAAAGAAATTCTGTCATGAGAAGATAACTGCACATAAAACTGTGTCACTGTGTCATGAATCTACAAACAGGTCAAACTTGAATTCGATTTTCATTTAGCTAGTGACCTCAAGTCTTTGACGCTTCAACCTCAACTTGGCGTTATATAAAATAAGAAGTGTAGGAAATTAAAGAATAAAGAAAAGAAGAAAGAAGGCTTTTAATAACAAACCGATCCCTGGAGAAAGATCTTCCTTAGTTTTATATATGTCTTAAACACAAGATATTAGGGAGAAACTAATCTACACTCTTGAGGGTACAGATACATTACGAGCGTAATCTTATTTACATTAGAACGGTATATCCTAAAAATAAATCTTTGTCTACTCATGTTAGATCCATTAAATGTAACGCCATAGTTACACCACAATTTTTTTTATATTAAAGAAGCCATCGGAGCTCTACAAACATCTAAGAGTTACCAAAAGACATATCATCGGAAAATCTAAAGATGATACTGTAACTTCTCTCCCAAAAGACAAAGTTGCCTCAGAGCTCGAGTCACGACTTCAATTCCATAAAAAGTTTATGATAGGTGCTCAAACAAATAAAGTAGGGCTAGGATCAAGTAGGAAAGTTCAAGACATAGACATAACAAAATCTTTTATTCGACAAGACGAAAACGATAATTACCGACTCCACGCGATGAGCCTAGAAATTCAAAACGAATGGGTGACCATAGGAGATTTTTGTATTCCACTAGCTTTGAAGTGGCGCACCTTAATTTATGATTGGTCCCCAGCATTATTAAAATTCTATCTTAATGCATTCCAAATGACTCTCCCAGATCAAAGTAATTTAGTAAGATGGGGCAAAGCCACCGAAAAGTCTTGCAACATCTGTGGGGAGGCAATAGGAACCGCGAAACACCTATTAGTAGGGTGTAGGGTACTTCTAGATAAAGGTCAATACTCGCGTCGCCACGACAAGGTATTAGAAATTATACGGGAAGCGGTTAGTCTTTCAGTAGCAAGAGCGCGGAAGGGTATAACAACCACCGAACGATCTATAGAATTCGTAAAAGAAGGCTCCTCCAAAAAATCAAAAGCGAAGCCTTATTCAATATTAGGCGCGGCTCCTGATTGGATTCTCATGATGGACACGTATGAAAAGCATTACAAAATCCCTGGGGATGTTGGTGTTTCGTCATCCAGACCGGACTTATTCCTGTATTCGAAACATCTGAGGCGCGTGATACTTGTGGAGCTTACTGTTCCTTGGGAAACAAACATCCCAAGGGATCACACATTAAAGCTCAATAAGTATTACGAACTGACCAACGAACTGATCAGGAATAAATTTATAGTTAGTTTGTACGCGGTAGAAGTGGGAGCGAGAGGTATAACAGCAAAATCTCTCTATAGCCTACTTAAAGATCTTGGCCTTTCTAGAACAAGCATCGGTTCATTTCTAGAACGTACTTCAAAGGCGGCATTAGTAGGTTCTTTCCAAATTTGGTTAGGTAGGGAGAGGAGTGTGGAGGGTGAAGGTGAGCGTTTTTGCGCATAATAAAGGGGCCCCTTAAACCTACTCCTGGGTCGCAAGTCCCAGGCACTGCTTGCACTCCTCTCCTTGCAACGCGATGGGCCCGGCACCCGCACGGTGAATCCATGGATTGCTAAGAAGCTTCGTCTAATTTGTTTATATTAATATGTAATTGTTTATTACGTGGGTTTATCACTGAATGATTATATCAATTTTGTTGATGTTTTTGAGGTTTTCGGTCAGTAATTATATAAGTTGGATCCATTAAATCTCGTACGTAGCGATGCGATCTTTTTTTTTATTATTTTCAAGGCAATTGATTAGCTTCTAAGCCAGCTTCGTAATTTATACAAAAATATACAAATTTATAAAGTGTGTGTAACTTGTTCCAACATTTTAATGAAACACTAACACAGACTTTCACACACACTCACACAATTGGTTGCACCCATATCTATTTAGGATTTTATATTTTTTTTAACATTTAAATCTGCATTAAAAAAGAATATATCTATATCTAAAGTGTTGAAAGAAATCGTAAAGCTTGTATTAGGTACATATGTTTATATCTATATTTCCGATGGGAAAGATCTTAGATAATCATATAAACTAAATATTATTAATCTACTTTACAAATTTTAGTATTTTACATACAAATACTTCGTACACCGGTTTGTAGACGAAGTACTGTTTATTGCATTTGATAAGTTTTATAACAACTATGGTACCAGTCATGGTAACACCCAATTTAAACTTATAATATGACTTAATTAAAATATTCAATGGCTTTCAAGTTACCCGTCGTCGTTCTTATAAAATATATTTTAATTAAATTTAGAAATATTAAAAAATTTAACACTAACAACAAAAAGTGCAATAATAAAAAATAATTATAAAGCAAAATATATCTAGATTAAGTTATAAAAACTTTGAAGCCAGCTAACAGGTATTGGCGGAAAAATAAAACGGATGGAAGTAGGGTGCGCCGGAAGTGCTGCCATGACAGGTGCACGGCGCCAGGGGGACTACCCTTGGTACTTATTGTTTGTGTTCTGGTGTTTCGGGGTAAAGCCCTCTATATGGACATCGTATTAATTGGTTGTGTTACCGGACCTAATGTCGGAAGATTTTCAATTTTAAAATTCTGCAAGTAATCATAGCTATTAATAGCTATACGCGATTCTGTTGCTTATCCATATTTATATAGATTTTCTTATCTTTTAAAATTGTTGGTTTGAATTGGTGCCTTTTTTAAATCATCATTTACACAATAATAAAAATTTAAATTTATTCTTTAGAATCCAGATGTTTTTGTCTGTTAAAGAGAATATAAATAAAGTACCAGTGAGAGAAAAAATGAAAATCTTATGATATTGGAATGAAAAACCAAATACAAGACCAACAACAGACAAACAAGAAACAGATATAATTGAATGCAAAGGAATAAAGAAAAGAAAAAAAGAAAAGAGAGGTACCAAAGAAAATACAGAAAGACAGATATAATGTGTGTGTGTGTGTGTGTGTTTGTGTGTGTGTGTGTGTGTGTGTGTGTGTGTGTGTTTGTGTGTGTGTGTGTGTGTGACATGATGAAGATGGCTCTAAGTGAATTAGGATAAGAGCAAAATAATATGGATGGTATGGAGTGGTCCAAATCTGTCATGACTATGGTCTCCATCTTGCGGTTATTACGCAGTTTACATAATTATAATAATTGGCCGTATGATAATTTCCAGCCTTGATTGACCGTATGGAACTACGTGACTTGGTTATATTATCGATATTTATTATAAAATACATTCTGGATTACGAGTATATACCATAGTTATTATACATAGAGAAGAGAAGCTAGCCTAAAATGTGTCCATCGAATATAAGCGAAAAGAGATGAGGCTACCTATCTGTCTCTTTCTCGTGCATGTGTGATTAGACAAAGATAAATATCGACCATCTTGAATCTTTTATTATTAATAAGACACTCACACTCCCCTATTTTATGTATAATAATTCCAAAGTAAATATATTTTAATAATAATATTGAAACTAATTACTAGATATAGTTTTAATTGTTTGATTGATTTTATTGAAATTGATTATAATTTCTGATGGTTCAGCAGTTCGTGACTTCTTTACTCTAATCATGCTTGCTATTTTGATCAATTCATAATAAAACCTTATTTGTTTGTAACCTTAAAGTTATTGTAATGTAATCTAATTTTGTACATATATAAAATTTATCGAAATTTCTGCATGTAGTTCTCGGAATCGCACCCACGGCGGATTGAAATGGTGGAGCATAAAAGGTGAGGTTACTTTCTTGATTAAGTTTTCGTGAATTTGTAAGTTACATTGAAAAGGAATGACGTATCCATTGCTTACTTTGTGGCTATCCTTGTAACCGAATTGGATGGAACTATAATAAAATATAACACGTGCCTCCTATGGTACAAGGTCCTCTAACTTCCTTAAATGGAGAATAAATTCTCTAAATTTCTTCACAGTCAGTCAGTCACTCCTAACTTCATTATCTCCAATGATTTTGGTACCATTATTTATGTTCTTGTATATCTCTTTGCCATATAGAAAACGTACATTGTACTCAGTACAACCAAATATACAGTAATATAATAAGTAACTAAAATTCTAAAAGGTTATAAAAAAATGAACAACCTAGCTATTAGGGATATTTAATTATAATTGACATGTTTCAGGGTGGGCCAAATGACAATTTCACCTCAAATTAGAAAAGCTAAATTGTAACTGAACAGCGATCAAGATACAGTCTAAAGTACAAAAATGGACATTTCCTCAACTCGTGTAAGACACGTTTATACATTGTAAGAACAACACGTGCATTTAATTGTCATAATAGATATACTTGTATATACCACAGAGAAACCAAACGAGTTTTTATATAAGGCATAACCAGACACAGCAGAAAATATTGGTATGTATGTATTAATATCGCTTAAAGATTTCATGAAGCATATACTACTTAATTTTCTTGACTAAATCACTATTATTTCAGTTTAAATACTAGCAATAAAATAAGACAAATATATATGTTGCAAATATAAGTGTCGCCAATCAGCTGGTAGCGTCATTCAAAATGATAAAACTTCTGGAAATGATTCAAATTGACTCGGTATTTAGCACGCCCTGTACTACGTCTACATGTTTGTTAATGTAAGCTGGCAGAACAAATGACGGCTGGTATTGACAGTAACAAACTACCATACAACAGAATTAGATTTCTGTAACACCTAAAAAGGTACAGTTAATTATAGATAAGAGTAGCGAACGCTGATAATGTTGACGTCAAACCTAGAGTGTACTGAAAGGTCAGGCCATAATAAAAGCTTAATATTAAGGATATCCTATAGTTCTATTTTGTTGAAGGATTTCTAAATAGAATTGTTTTGAACACTATTAGTTTTACATAAATGATTATCAATAAACTTGTATATATCAAAAACTACGTTATTTGATTTTCTTTCTGGTGCGCAATCATGTATTTTAAGTATGCAATATTTTATCTTATTTTGTGCTATACCTTGTTATATACTAATGACCCGCCCCATCTTGGCACGAACACAATTTGCTAATGAAGAAAATGACATGTCTACAATATAGGTTATTCGTTGTCTGTCAAACTAATCACAAATTTTTCATACGAAAACGTTATCTCAATTTCAGATTTTTTCTGTATTTTTTTTAATATATATTAAAAATTGTTAAGAATCATTCTGTATCTTATATAACTATTCTTGCTACATCAAAAAACTGATTTAAATATATGTATTACGTAAATTTATATTATTCACGGAAGTTAATTAGCATAATATGTCAAAATTAAATTACACATGTTATGTTGTTTATGTAAAATATTTATAAATTTACAATTAATGATATAATTATAAACCTTGACACACCCCGCAATCACACACAACGTCGCGTTTTGACAAATAAATATCGATTCGCATAAGATTGCAGGTTCTTTACTATCAATGCAATCCATTGGAATAGACAAGAATATGTCACATATACAAGGATGTAACAATTCTATGTAACCAAAAACATAATAAAAACGAATACAGTATTATTGAAGAAACATAAACTGTCTGACCGATTCACTCTTTAAATTTACCCCTCAGGGGTGTCCTATTTATAATTTACGATCATTCACCCCGAGGGGTAATGTGTAGCAAATGTCCGGTTAATGACCCCAGCGGAATCCACTAAACAAATCGTAAATCCTGTTAACATGACACATTAAATTACAGTCATTTTACATGACACTAGCTCATGCTTTTATTTGAGTAGTTTTTGCTCAAATTTTTGATTGCTCAGAATTCTTTAGACATTTTAATATGAGGCAAATTCTGCCATCGAATAGACTATTCTTGGGATTAAACACTAACCATAATAACTAATAACATAATATGATGGGATCTTTCAAGGAAAATACTTTGAAGTAACTTACAATCAGCAGTTGAGTAGTAGACGAGTAGTAGCTCGAGTAGTAGTATACGAGTAGTAGGGTATACTCTAAGCTCTTTGCATATTAAAATCAAAGACCTGACCTGTTCCTGTATAAAATGAAAAATGAAGTGCATGAATAGTTGTATTTGTGACTTCTTTTGTTTTTATTTTAAATTAAATGAACTTCTTATGAGTCCTTTCAGGCGTTCAGCTTTAGGACGCTTTGTTAGATAATAGGTTTCTTTTGAGATATAATTATCTCTTATTAACTAACTCATTACTTAACTATTTTTTTCCTGTTCTACAAAAAATTGCTCAAGGTTATAAAAATCAGTTCAACCGGAAAAATGGAAGAAAATATAGTTTGTTAGAGTTACAGGGTTAACCGCAAAGGTAATTAAACGGTCCGGAGAGACGGCAATCAATATTTCCGCAGTGGTTGATTGATTTTTTCTAGCCTTCATAATAATTTCTTAACCGAACTTCATAATTTGTCTAGACCCGTGGCATGATACTAAAATATATTTTATTGTTTCAATTCTCATTTCATTATAAAGAATGTTACAATAATATAGTCAGATAAAATAGTTTTGTTTTACAAATGTCGATGCTTGTCTCTTCGATTACTTTAAAAAAGTCGACAGCCCCACGTTGGGCGCCACAAAAATATACAATCTAACAATCTAACTCAGTTAACTTGTATTTGTGTGTATATACGTAACATTAGCATGAGTAATAAATATTTTCCAAATCGAACAAAGGATCAAGATATTATAAGTGAAATATTTTGTCTTAAAAGATTGTCTCTATGACCTTAAAACGCAGACATGTCGGCGCCGGAACTAGGTCTCAGCAAACAAATATTGGCATGCGGCCCGCACTAACCCACTGACTCTGGATTTTATGGGACCCGTTATATGGGTTACTTAGGCAGTACTTGATGCTGTAAAAAATACGTAATTCATTTACTTTTTTAAGATAACAAAAATAAAAAGAAGCTCTTATATATTTTCCTTTAATTCTAAATATAAAATTAAATTATTATATAACCACAGAAGCTGTTTTTTATCTACTATTTTTATTGTTTAAAAATATATAATAGCATTTGTTAAAAACGACCATATTTATTTTATATTTCGATATAATCATAACAAAACAAACAAACAAATATTTATAACTAATACGAGTTAGAATTGAATTCGTTTGTTCATTCATAATATACAAGTCCGGTGACTTGAATAATGATTCTATTACTAATTATCACCAAACCCTATGTATGTATGTATGTCTATGGAATGAGCTAGAACGACGTAATAGTGACGCGTGGCTACGTCATAGCGCTGGCGAGCGGCCAGTGAGTGACAAAATTCAATACCCTTAGGAGTCTCCAAACATAACAGGCATTTCAATGACACTACAGACTTATATTTCATTTGCTATAAAATTAAGTTTATGTGTGGTAAGATGCAGGTTCGTTTGTGTGTGTGTGGTTCTTGTATGTGGTTGTCAAACGCGCAGGTTCATTAGTAAAAAGAATTGCTACCAGGTAACCACGGAATATTATTATGATACTAGAAAAGTTTCCTTATAAATTCCTGTTCTTATTACTATTAACGTACTATTTAGTTTAATTGCTCTGGGGTTTACTAAAACGTGAGAGCTATTAGGAATTTAATTTTTTTTTATCCTTATCAAGCAGCAATAACTTTAGATTCTCGATATTGAAATTTCAAATATATAATGTAATAGAATATACAAAAAATGTAGTAAAAATAAAAATGTTATGAGGTATAGAAATTAAAATAATATAAATAATTAATCAGCTGAATAAAAAACTGGTTGACTTTGCATAGAAATATAGAATAGAATATTTCGTTTCGATGTGTTTATCAAAGTAGCTGTTATATAAAACTCAAATACTTTGTATTTGTTAGGTGGAAGGTAAATAGTAATTCTAACTAATCTGTTACTTATTCCTTTAAGTATTTTTATGGGTTATAAAATTAGCTATAAATCAATATATAAAATTATATACTATATAGTTTTCATATATAAAAAAATAATATATTTTTATATACCTATAAATCAAATTACATAATATATATACAGGTACATAAATCAATATTTGAGTACATAATATTATTATTTTTATTGAAGGTTTCTTGCTTTATATTGTAGGAGAGCTTAATTATCAAAAAAATCGGCAAATGCGAGTTGGACTTGCGCATCAAGGTCACGTAGCACCAAAAAATAGTTATACTTACGCCAAAAGTAATCAACTACATACAAAATAAATCACATTTATTTCTGAGCTTCATAAATTCATTGGTCAAATTTTATTGGTTAAAAACAATAAACATCACTAAATATACTGTTGGTAGAATTTATGAAGAGATTTATCAATTAAATTTTTGAGATTTTAAATCGATTTGGAAAAATAAGATTGGTCACAAACTTGGTTATTTCAGAAAGTCATATCTTGATAAATATTATCCCGAACCAAATAATGCTTAAATAATTGCAAGCGATAATTTAATTAAATAGTAATAGAATAAAACGGAGGTTCATATAACATATATTATACAAATTGTTATAAATGTCTATAAATGATTGAAAGATATATGATATACGGACAGACGGATAAAGTAAATTAGAAGGCTTCGGTTTATTGTTTGGATACGAAACCTTAAAAAAGAGGGTAATCATTAATAATGTATTATTATAATGATAACCTTTTCAAGATTCAAATTAAAAGTATTTCAGTCTCAGCTTTTCTATTTAAAAAAATAATAAATATAATTTATTGACAATTTCGTAAATAAAAACGGGATATAGTTTACAAAAAATGTCCGTCGCTCCATAAACATCTTTTAAATATATTCGGTAAAATCTGGTCAAGAAAGCAAATACCGGTATCGTTCGGAAAAGCCCTTTTTGTCCTCATTCCGAAAAACGACAATGTCAATAATCCCAAGGATACTAGACCGATAGCCCTAACAAATACAATTTCCAAAATATTTTTCTCTTTTTTTACAAACTAAAATGACGCAATTCATGATTAACAATAGATATTTCAGGCCTAATCACCAGAAAGGGTTTTTGCCCGGAATTTCTGGATGCCTGGAACATAATACGTTAATATCGGAAAGCCTTAAAGATGCTAGAACTAGCGAGAGACAAATTACGGTTTGTTGGATAGACTTAGAAAACGCCTTTGGGTCGGTACGACATGAACTAATGATGTTCGCGCTTAAATGGTATAACTTTCCTATGGTAGTTCGCGACATTATTGCATCATATTATTCAAAATTAAAATTCTCAATAATTTTTAATGAAAACCATTCAAAACCACTTAATTATAACGTTGGTTTATTTCAGGGCTGTTGTATTTCTCCTATTATATTTAATATAGTTATTAATATTTTAATAGACAAATTAATTAGAAATGAAAAAAAGTGGGGCTATCGGTTTAAGTTCAACAACAAATACACAGAATCCATACTAGCTTTTGCAGATGATCTCGCGATACTGACACGTAATCCGAAACAATGTCAGGTACTTTTAAATGTAGTTGAGGATTTCTGTACGTGGACGGGCGGATTGAGGACAAAACCAAGTAAATGTTTTAGTCTGTGTCTGGGTAGACGGAACACCAAATATACCTCTTACGATCCGGGTCTTATAATAGGCGGTCAGTGCGTTAGTACGGTTACGGAAGCAGCTCCGTTTAAATTTTTAGGTAAAAAAATCGATTACCAAGGCCGTACTCCATCGTTGGATGTAATAGTCGATAGCTTTTTAAACGATCTCAAAAAGGTAGACAACCAACCAATAAGTAACGTCAAAAAAGCTTGGATTTACGATAATTATTTAACATCACGTCTAAATTGGCCTTTCCTCGTGTATGATATAAATAAAACCCTTTTGTCAAAGTTAGATGCAAGCGTCATAAAGACATTGAAGTTATGGCTCGGGTTAGCGCACTCAGCGGACTCTTCAACCTTATTTAGAGACCGTAACAACTTTGGATTAAAATTAAAGAAACCATCGGAGCTCTACAAACATCTAAGAGTTACCAAAAGACATATCATCGGAAAATCTAAAGATGATACTGTAACTTCTCTCCCAAGAGACAAAGTTGCCTCAGAGCTCGAGTCACGACTTCAATTCCATAAAAAGTTTATGATAGGTGCTCAAACAAATAAAGTAGGGCTAGGATCAAGTAGGAAAGTTCAAGACATAGACATAACAAAATCTTTTATTCGACAAGACGAAAACGATAATTACCGACTCCACGCGATGAGCCTAGAAATTCAAAACGAATGGGTGACCATAGGAGATTTTTGTATTCCATTAGCTTTGAAGTGGCGCACCTTAATTTATGATTGGTCCCCAGCATTATTAAAATTCTATCTTAATGCATTCCAAATGACTCTCCCAGATCAAAGTAATTTAGTAAGATGGGGCAAAGCCACCGAAAAGTCTTGCAACATCTGTGGGGAGGCAATAGGAACCGCGAAACACCTATTAGTAGGGTGTAGGGTACTTCTAGATAAAGGTCAATACTCGCGTCGCCACGACAAGGTATTAGAAATCATACGGGAAGCGGTTAGTCTTTCAGTAGCAAGAGCGCGGAAGGGTATAACAACCACCGAACGATCTATAGAATTCGTTAAAGAAGGCTCCTCCAAAAAATCAAAAGCGAAGCCTTATTCAATATTAGGCGCGGCTCCTGATTGGATTCTCATGATGGACACGTATGAAAAGCATTACAAAATCCCTGGGGATGTTGGTGTTTCGTCATCCAGACCGGACTTATTCCTGTATTCGAAACATCTGAGGCGCGTGATACTTGTGGAGCTTACTGTTCCTTGGGAAACAAACATCCCAAGGGATCACACATTCAAGCTCAATAAGTATTACGAACTAACCAACGAACTGATCAGGAATAAATTTATAGTTAGTCTGTACGCGGTAGAAGTGGGAGCGAGAGGTATAACAGCAAAATCTCTCTATAGCCTACTTAAAGATCTTGGCCTTTCTAGAACAAGCATCGGTTCATTTCTAGAACGTACTTCAAAGGCGGCATTAGTAGGTTCTTTCCAAATTTGGTTAGGTAGGGAGAGGAGTGTTTAGGGTGAAGGTGAGCGTTTTTGCGCATAATAAAGGGGCCCCTTAAACCTACTCCTGGGTCGCAAGTCCCAGGCACTGCTTGCACTCCTCTCCTTGCAACGCGATGGGCCCGGCACCCGCACGGTGAATCCATGGATTGCTAAGAAGCTTCGTCTAATTTCAGACATGAACAGATGAAAAAGATGTAAATGTATGTTTATTTAATTCATACATAAAAAGTTTTAAGTCAATAACAGAACTTTCTTAAAGCTATAAATTCTAGCAAGCATTTGTATGAACAAGTTTCATTAAATACAACAAATAAATTAATGTTATTCCAAATAAATACACCCCCCCCCCTATTATTTAATAGGTTGCCTCAGATTAAAAAACAAATAAGCTTAGTCTAAATCGAATTTAAAAAGCCGATTTCAAAGAAACCTCACGTACGATCAATTTAATTAAAAGTTTTATGGTTTCTGAGTATATATATGAAGGTAATTAAATTTTATATGTAGAATGTAGTGTTATAAAAGACAAATAATTGCAGCACTGGTTATAAGTGCATAATATTTAAACCAATCATGATAATTAATCTAGTTGTATGTTAGTTACATATATATATTCTACAGAGTACAGTACAAGTATTTAAAAACATGCGCGTAAAAAAATATTTATTTACAAACTATATTAAGCACATTTCTTTTCCTTACACTTATAAGAAGAAAAATTTTGGGTGCTAAAGCTTTATTCTCTTAATTTAATACTTCTCTTGGTTATCTTCGCTTTTTCAGACTGATATAATCGTATCTGTCTGTTTATTCTTTAACTAAGATTGGCTTTTGTTATCTATATGTAACAATTCTAGTGCATGATTCATGACGAAATAATTTATGAAACCTTTCCAAGAGTTTTTAATCAGAAAACATAAAGAGTTCAATCATCACTAAAAATACTTAAATTGTTCTTTACCATCCAGGAAAAGTTTAAAGACTACTTAACCTTAAGTACTATAGAATACCTATATTTCAAATATATAGCAAAACGTCAATAACATCTTTATTTTAACTATGTCTATTTATGTTCAAATTTTTTCGAAAATTATATAATGTTACGTAGATCTAAATTCTGAACGTTAGTTGAATTATATTATGAATAGGAAAAAAAATGTCTTCAACATTTTTCTTTGACGCGTTTCTAGCTCTGGTTTTCAATATCATCTTTATTCAAATTTACTTTTGCTTGAGTAACTGCAGCTTATGAATGCCTTTCATAAATTCATAGAAAAATTCTGTTTATAGGTAAGACATTTTATAGAAAGAAAAAAAGAAAAGAAAGAAAAAGATTTATAAAGCAACAACGCAATTTTAAATTGCATAGCTAGAGCTTTTACATCAATAATTTATTTAAATCAAACCGTAATTTGGTAACCAACCTCTACACAATATATAAAACATATTAATTTATATAAATAATTAAATAAGTAACTGGTAAATTAAATTAATTATAGTAGTGTCATTAAGGATTTGACTTCAAATATAAATTCATTAATAACCCTATTATTACGATTCTAAAGACTATCTATTGATCTTTCAGACCCAACAACAGTTGGGTCTGAAGTACATAACAATGTACTCACTTGAAATTGGAAAATAACGCAAGCTATGGATGTGGCAATTCTGATTCAGATTTGAATCTCATTTATATATTGATTTAAATAACATTAATTAAGATTTAATGTTATGTAGATTTGATTATTGAAAATAAATATGATCATTATCTTATTATATTTATTATTGATTTATTGTAACTCATATTATACGAAATTGCAATGAGATTCGTCTTTCTTAGCATTGTACGTCATATTGACTTAAATACCATTTGTTATCTGTTTTAGTCAGTCATATTAGAAATATAATATTATAGCTTTTCGTTGTAAATGAAAATTGTAAATATTATATTTTTTCCTTATAAAATAACCGGTATCTATAGGGTTGGGATTTTAAAAAATCTTATATAAGTGTTTAAAAGATTGCAAAATAAAAATAATACATATGTATTATATAGATTTATGTCATCATAAACATTTAACTTGTAAATATATAATATTAGAGTTTCAAATATAGTGAATATTATTAACAAAAGAATAAATAAATATATATAACTCTATTTGAATTAATAGCTGTAATTAAATATTGTTGACGCACAAATAACTTGTGGTAATATAAAATACTGTTTTTACTGATTTAAATGTAATTATATATAATGTAAAATATCATGTAAGAGATTGAATTCGTAAGGAAAATAAAGTAACAAATATTCAGATTCCGAGCAATAATACTATTAGAATTGTAAAGCAGAAGAAACATTGAACGATATCAATTCAATATTGTTAAAATATATTTTTGCAATTTAACGCAATGTATAATGCAATGAAAGAAAAATATATTTTTTTTAGTTTATGTAGTTTGATTCTTATGTGTTTTTTTATTTTATTAACATACTATTTCTAAGTATAGTTATGATATGTTTAATACGATGACCATAACGGAGCTAGAGTACAATGAACATATTATATAGTTTTAGTGCATTTGGTATAAAGAACTAACGGAACTAATCTACTTATAATTACTATATAACTATAATATAAAATTGCTTAATTTATTACATAATGATATAGCCTAACGAAAAAATGACTTCGATCTACACATTAAAAATCGCAACTCGAAACCAAAAACGAAAACCACAAGATTACTGACACACAAAAATATATTAAACCAGTATTCAATATTAATATTTTTTTTATACAAGTTCTTAGAAATTAATATATAGGTATATGACATTTGATAATATTGAATATATAAGAAATAGACTAAGATAAGTAAGAACCGGTTTTTATATTTAAATATTAAAGAGATATCTCTTAGATAATAATAATACACTAAGATATTCGGAAATATTGATCAGTATGAGAACGTGTAGCTTAATATTTTAGAAATATCTTTGATAATATCTAAATATTGGTCTTTAATACTAATAGACCATATAATCTACGACTCTACATGTTGTAGCGGTTTTTTTTTTAATTTAATATTACTCCATTGAATATTATAGAGTATTTAAATTGTTTGTATCTATTTCAATTTAATCAAGTGGGTAATACTAACGTTAGCTGTTCGGTGCTAGCCGGCGAATGGCGTCCTTCATCCCTCCCCAGAACCCCATTAGGATCACTCATGCAACACAATATACACGCACTGTTCACAAAAATATCCACTAAATATTAACACTATAACATTATTGACATACAGCAAAATTAATAGGTAGGAACGAAGCAATGATTCAGGCGTACTCGCGGTGCGCTCTCCGACCGGACGCCATCATGGTTTGATAGAGACTTTCGCGCGCGCGCCAAACTTTTTCCTGTATTGCCAGATATTAATTACTACCCTGAATATGAGGTCGATTTTATATTTTAATATAGCGTGGTGGTGCGATAGTGTAAATATTGTTGACAAACAATAATTGTACTCAAACTGCCACAGTTAGTGCATCTGTAACAGTTTTTATTTTATTTTTATACTGACTTTTAACCTTTACCATTTATTTTTGTTGCAATATAACACTGATAATCTTATTAGATATAAGAATCATGGTATCATTCAAAATTTTTGTCGCAAGAAAAGAATGTATGTCTCTAAAGGTATTGAACTTTAATAGTAAGAAGTTTAAAAAACCCTACTGGGTTTTTTTTCATGAAAACAGACTAAGTGTAGTTACTTGCCCGTTGTTTTAAAACAAATAATAAATTAAAGAAATAGATGGGAGATAAATAAATGTATATGCTAACACTGACACGCATGCGCGTTCTGCAACCACTGCAATACGGCGCCGAACGACGAGTTCAGGCCTCTATTTTTACATTTCTTTGTGAGTTTTCGCTTGCGGCTTGACACAAATGAAAAGGGTGTGCATTTTTTACTATTTTAATCCATTTTAGACTATCTTATATAGCCGAATCTCATTCAACATATTTTGTTAAGCTTTGAAGAGTGTAAAAACGTTGATAATTATATGTAATTGATACAATTGATTTTGATGTACAACAACTTATTTTTAGAATGATCAATCATTCAAAATGAATATCCCTACCGTCTATTACAACTTAACAACTACAAAGACAACACTATCAACCTAAAAATACTATGAAAATTATATATGTATTTGTAAAAGGAAACAATTGGTTCTGTTCAGTTTTGTACGTAATTATTACTTTATTTTTATTTTTTAATTACTGTTCAGAGTTTTAACATTTAAGAAAAACACAATTTAATTGATAAAAACATCTTCAAATTAGTTTCCACGTACTGATACCAACACCCTTTTCTTAATTCTCACTAGAGTCCCCCTCGTCACTTTCAGAACTGTCATTTTCCTCGCTATCTTCTTCCTCGCCTTCTTCTTCTCCACCGTCTTCTTCGCCACCTTCTTCTTCTCCACCTTCTTCTTCTCCACCTTCTTCTTCTCCACCTTCTTCCTCCTCTTCACCTTCTTCTTCTCCGCCTTCTTCTTCTCCGCCTTCTTCTTCTCCGCCTTCTTCTTCTCCGCCTTCTTCTTCACCACCTTCTTCTTCACCACCTTCTTCTTCCTCTTCTTCTACTGTAGTTGAAGCAGGTGTAGACGAATTCTCTTCAACTTCTTCTTCTTCCTCTTCTTTTACTGTAGTAGACGGATTGTCCTCAACTTCTGGTGCAACAGTTGTAACTTGACTGAAGTCCCAGTCGAAATTGATACCCGTGGCCTCAGTGTACCAGTCGTGGAAATGACCGGGGCGGACGAAACCTAAACAGTTTTATAAATTAAGATGAATAAATGGAACATTTTTTAAAACATATAGTCGCATAAGCTTAGTTTAAATTTTAGTCTATTAAGTTCAATTTTCTTACCAGCAGGAAAGTCTATGTGACAGCCAGCTCTAGAGACGAAGGATGAGATACCAATTTGAGTAAGATCACCGTCTTGATCTTCAACAACCAGAGGTCCACCACTGTCTCCCTACAAAAATTTTAATTAATTACAAATTTGTAATTTGTAATATTGTTAATTGCTTGCTCAATACAAACAATATTTACTAAAATCCATAGGCAATTAAGACTAATGATGCTTACTAAAACCCGATTTAGAGTATAAAAATGTACATTATATAAATACCTTTGGATTTAATTATGATTGTATACCTATATAATTTTGTGTATATAAAAATGTTATTAATATTTTAGTTATGAATTACTTTATTTGAGAATTATAAAAAATAACCCATTTTTATTTCAATAAATAGCAATTTTATCAGTTCATGCGATTGAAAAAGTTTTGCGATATTCTAAACTTTTGTGACTGTACTTAGCAATTGATTATGTGGTCGACATATTATTAATACATATATTTCATCTAATATGTTAATTCTGATTTAAGTTCTTAAAAGGTTTTTATTTGCACATATGAAATACCAGACCATAGTTGCACTATTAAAAAGGTGTAGAAGAACCGTCGAGAAACTCTATACTCTATAGGTTGCGGGTTTTTAAAAACTTAAACTTGCAATGGAAACCTTTCACTATCATAAAACTTAAACTTTTTCCATAGTAACCCCTATCTTTTTGAAATGTATAATTAAAATATCTCTTTGTAACAAATATTTACGTAAACATAACACACAAAACACTTTATATAAACATTTGAATAATTGGTTAAACAATGTTACTTACCAACAAAGAATTATTTTCAAGATAAACAGGAACAATATGGGCTCGCAACATTTAAAATAGACTCTGTGATTAGTTTACTATAAACTAATCTTTGAAAATTATATGATGTCTTTTGAAAAATTACTATCAACTATTTTATTATCGTGTTTAAATAATTGTTGACTCACTAAATAAACATACATACAAACAAACAAACTTTATATGTGAATTGTTTAATGAATAACAATATAATATATTAATTCCATGATTTACCTGGCAAGTGGACTGAGATGAAACGTTATATGCGCTTGCGCAAATGGTAGAGTCAGTAATGAGGTCACCGAACAGACTAAAACAATGGCTGTTGCTGATACCGGTGAGGTACACCCAGTTTAGGATTTGAGGAGCGGGTCCTGAAAATAAACGAGACATAAAAAACAAAAACAACATTTAGGTGTCATATCATTTAGGTCATAAAGGACTAAAATTAAATTTAACTCGTTTTCATTACCATTTGTCCAGGTCCTGCCCCAGCCACTAGCTTCCATCACAACACCGTCGTAATCTTTGTTTTTGTCAACGGAAGACTGTATTCTAATGGGCTTGATGAAGTCTGTAACGCAAGAAGTAACGCAAAAACTATGTTAAAAACCAATAAATACATCTACTGATTATAAGAAGCAGGGTTTCATGGATTATAATTTGAATAATATTATAAATAATTAAAAATTAGATACAGGGTGAAAGTAATGTAATACTGTAACAAAGCTTTCGAAAACGAAAATAAAGGTACATCATGAACGTGATCTGAAATTTGAAAAAACCAGTGAAACTTTCTTATACTGACCAGTGTACTCGACGAAGCGGTTGAATTTCAATAGACCGACATCATAATTTTGAACAACACCAGCTATCGCCTCGTTGTACAATGGGTGGTTGTAGTAACTTGTGGTTTCGAAGATCAGGGAGGGACGTGAAAGATCAACGCTTCCAAAACGAAGGACTATGGTCACGCGACTGTAAATAATGTCATATTAGAACTAAGTAGAATATCATATCACGTATAATAAAAAAATCCGTAAGTTTTGTATGTATTGTATGTATGTATACTGTATTTTAACAGCTATAATATTTTCCAATGAAATAACAAACTTTTGACGGTTTTTTTTTGAGAATTTGAATGATAATAAAGTTATACAGAACTTACTTAGCAGTGCAATGAGCGGCTGTCAAAGCCCACTCATTGTGGATAACAGAGGCACCGCAAGAGAACACATAGCCTTCAGTAGACACCATGCGAACTGATATCTGGTGTGGAATTTGGCCGTCTTCAGCTTCCCACCCAGATACAATCCTTGAGCTGCTCCCTAGAATATAATGTATAAATGTTAATATACGCAACACGCAGAGTCCTTACAAAAAATGATCTACCAGATACTGATCAATTGAATTTTAGAGAATTTTGTTTTATCGCATGAAGATATAGATTTATTGGTTTGATTTACGAAGACATTGACTGGTACAATTCTGTGCCAAATTTCAATCTGGCCACACCGAAACATTGAGGACTTTCTTTATTTTCTGGCCACACCTAAACATTGAGAACTTCTTTATTTTCTGGCCACGCCGAAACATTAAGGACTTTCTTTATTTTGTGGCCACACCGAAACATTGAGGACTTTCTTTATTTTCTGGCCACACCTAAACATTGAGAACTTCTTTATTTTCTGGCCACGCCGAAACATTAAGGACTTTCTTTATTTTGTGGCCACACCGAAACATTGAGGACTTTCTTTAATTTGATCCTTACGATCATTCTTGTCGAATATTGAGTATAAATGTCAAGATAAATATATCGTACTTATAAGTTTTTTAAAATTGCAGTAGAAAATAAATTTACATAACAATATTTTAGTTATTGTACTTTTGCATTATAATCATATGATTGTTTAATCAAACTTGATGGCTAACTGATTACAGTATACTAACGATCTTACCTCTTACATTTTCAGGAAAAACAGCCACCTGAGTACTGGGATAAGCGGTAGCCTGAAAACATTTCAAAATCAATGAGTAATTTCTAATTACTAATATGCTGAAATTCATTTAACGTTTCTATAAGTCAGAGTAAAAACATGTTATCTTTTAGTCGAAATGTAATTGTTATCTGTAATCCTACTCTAAGGTCTAACGATTAATATGATAACGTTGCCTAATTACCTTTATATATTTTTTATATAATTACAAGAATTAACTATTCATATCCTTATGAAAATGTTCAAGATCAATTAAGATGTTCAGAGGTACTATAGGAATGAACACCGGGGAGATTGACGTTCCATTTCTCTCTTGGCTACGTTCTACCATTATATATCGCCGTATTAACATAATTGTCCCTTAAATACCAAGGATGAATATAGAAAAAAGATAGGAGCAAAAGTAGCAGAAAGATAGCAATTCGGCCATACTGCTTTCTGTGAATTAGTCGAGGGTTATTACAAACCCTTTACAAATGGACCAAAAAGTATTAAATTGTATTTGAATAAACAGTTTAAAAGAAATAGAGTTTTCTATACATTATCTTTACTAATCTTTTTTACTGTATTGAAAAATTACTCTTTCTTTAAAGCGATATATTTTATCTATTATCGGGTTGAACAAAGTATTTATCATGTGAATTAGTAATTTAATTTAAGTATAACGTTTATCTTAATCATTTTTAAAGTATAAATGTTCAGCAAAGTTAAAAAATATTTACCCAGGACGCAGCCAATAAAATCACTAGAGCACTCAACCCGGCCATTTTACAAATAGTGATGAATTAACTTAGAAATATGTATTTAAATCTATATCAATAAGCAGTAAATGATAAAAAAATCAGATTAACTGATAATCCATATTGATATCTAGAATTAGTTTCATGACGTAGGTTTTTTTTTCGAAACGTTTTTCGTACAATAATTTGGGCCAAAATAACATAATATTACTTAAATCTTCAACATTTTTTTTCATTAAAGAAAAAAAAAATGTTGTACTCATATTGACGCCGTGGGCCAGCCGAAGCGGATCATCTTTAATGGTCTCTCTACCACGTTTGAATAAAATTCAAAATATCCTTATTCCAGTTGGCATTTTAATTTTTTAAAAATCACTTTTTTTTTTTTTTTTTTTTTTATATGATCTAGGGCAATGCTTGACTACATTCCACCTGATGGTAAGTGGAATGTAGTCTTAGATGGTAAGTCGCATTGCCCTAGCAACCTATTCACTCTTCTCTTGAAGACACCCACATTATATTTGGCCGGAAATACCGACGCAGGCAAATTGTTCCAGTCCTTTGCTGTACGCACTAAAAATGAGGAAGCAAAGCGCTTCGTTCGGACAGGTGGAATGTCCACAACAAAAGGATGGATACCTGCCGTGCGTCGGGACGTCCAGTCATGGAAGGGGGACGGGGGAATTAACTCGTGTAATTCCTGCGCACACTCACCAAAATGTATCCTATAGAATACTGAGAGGCTAGCAATTTTACGCCTGTGTTCAAGGCTTTGGAGGTCGGCTTCGACCAATTCGGGATCGCCTATAAGCCTCTTTGCTCGCCTCTCAATTGAGTCCAGAACCGCAAGATGAGACTTTGCAGCACCAGCAAATATGTGTCCACAGTACTCTACACACGACCGGATCTGTGCTTTGTATAAAACAAGAAGCTGTCCCGGTGTAAAGTACTGCCGAACCTTCGCAAGAACGGCAAGCTTTGCTGCTGCTGCTCTTGCTCTGGACTCAATGAACCGACCAAAGTTGAGGTTCGAGGAAATCTCTAAGCCTAACAACTGAAGCCGGTCACTGTATTCCAAGGATACATTCTGGAAAGTAGGAGCCAAGGTGAAAGGGCTCCTTTTGGAGGTGAATAGACACGTCTGCGTTTTGGTGGCGTTGAACTCGACAAGATTGGCATTGCTCCATGCGGAGACTGCCTGAAGTTTGTCATTCAAACGTTGCACCATGGCTTCTCTTTCAGACTGTACTTGATCTCGACTAGCCCGAGTACTCGGCAGATATCTTTCTACAACTGTGCTGTCGTCTGCATACCCATAGATACCGGGCTTCAACAGATCATTAATGTGCAGCAGAAACAGAGTTGCAGAAAGAACGGACCCCTGAGGCACTCCGGCATTTATTGTCAAGGGTTCCGAGGAACACCCGTCGACAACTACTCGGAGAGATCTGTGGCTCAGAAAGTCCGTTACCCAGCCGATCAGACCAGGAGATATACCGTACGCTGAAAGCTTGCATATAAGGCTCGCATGCCAGACCCTGTCAAATGCCCTCGAGACGTCCAGAGAGACGGCGACCGCTTCTCCGTTCTTCTCGATGGCCTCGCCTAAAATGTGAGTAGCGTACACTAGGAGGTCCCCAGTAGACCTATTACGGCGAAACCCGTACTGTCGGTCACTGAGGAGATCGTTACCTTCTAGGTATGCTAGTAGGCGCGAGTTCAATACACGCTCCATAATCTTACAGAGTATGGAGGTGATTGAAATCGGTCTGTAATTGACAGGGTCGGCACGGCTGCCTTTTTTGGGCACGGGTTGCACATTAGCAAGCTTCCAGGATTTCGGCACTATTCCAGTCATGAAAGAGAGGCGATACAGACGTGTCAGTATAGGAGACAACTCAGCTGCGCATGTCTTGAGCAGAATGGCTGGTATACCATCAGGACCACTGGCTTTATTCACATCTAAACTACACAATGTTCTCCATACCTCTTTGTTAGTGATGCGGATTTCAGGCATCGAAATACCGCAGTGAGGAAGATGTGCTGGAGAAGCATTGCCAGTGTCTAGATGCGAATTCTCAGCAAACAGAGAAGCAAATACATTCGCTTTCTCTGTTCCAGTGTGGGCCAGGGATCCATCAGGCTTCAGCAGAGCAGGCAGTGAGGGTTGGCAGAAGTTCGACTCGATCGCTTTCGCAAGAGACCAGAAAGCTCGACTGCCAGTTGGTCTGACAGAGAGCTTTTCGCCATTCTTAACGATCCGATCAAGACGAGCCTTCCGCAATGCCTTCTTGTAGGACTTGGCAGCTTGGTTAAAGGCTCTCTTCTTCAAACTTACATCCGGAGTTTTGCGGGTTCGAGCATCAGCCCAAATGAGATATGCCGAATGTTTTCGGTCTTGAGCATGACCACGTTCGGCATTAAACCATGGGCGAGCTTTGCCACCGCTGGGTACGTCAGCAAAAGGAATAAAATACTCCATTGCCTGATGCACCACATCGGTTATAGCATCCGCGCAACTCGACGGATCCAAAGAAGAGAAGCAGACCTGCCGCCAAGGATAAGACGCAAAAAAGTGTCGCATCTCATCCCAATCTGCTGACTTGTATTTCCATACTCGCCTAACACCATGAGGTTCGAAAGCTGGTGGGGAATATGTAAACACAGATTTCACCAGACAGTGATCGGAGGTTCCCAAGGGGGAGGTGACTTCTACACGATACCTGTCCGGATCAGTTGTCAGCAGAAGGTCCAGGCAATTGGCTGTATGGCCTACCACATCTGGTACCCTTGTCGCTTGCTTCACCAGCTGAAAGAGGTCCAAGGACAACGCAAATTTCCGCGCTTCTCTTCCAGCATGGTCGGTCTTCTGGTACGGGAACAGCCAGTCCTGATGACAGGCATTAAAGTCCCCCAGAAAGACGAGCTGCGCCGAAGGGTACTGATAGAGAGCCATATCTGCAGCCTCACTAAGATACTCAAATAAACGAGTTGTCTCCTGGTCACCGCTGTGCGAACGGTAGACACAGGAATACAGGATTTTTTCGTTTCCTGTGTCCACTAAAACCCATAGGGAAGAAAAAGTGGGGTCTTCAAGGTGACGGAGACGCTGAATACAGAGGTCGTTCCGCGCGTACATACTGACTCCGGCCCGTGAGCGATAGTTGTGCTCCAACGAGTAACCGGGATAATCCAAGTATGTAGCGCTCAAAGGACATTGTATCTGCGTCTCCGTCAAAAAGAGCAAGTGCGGCTGCTCTGTCTCCAGGTGGTGGTGGACAGCTAAAAGATTTGAGTGCAAACCCCTTATATTAGTCAGGTGCACTTTGTATGAGGAGGAGTGCAACCGCTGTGTCAACTTGTTTCTTTTTTTTACCTTTTTCATAAAATAAAATAAATAAAAGTGAATAGGGATGGGAAATGGCAGTTGAACGAGGCGGTACGTATCGAACCCGACGTCGAAATTGGTGATGTCTTGCCACTGGGAGGCTAGTCTGGAGACTGCGGGGACGCCCGAACCCCCCCAGGGATCGCCATCGGGCCTCCTCGCCTGGTCGCCAACCAGCACGATGGAGCCACCCTGGGATTTTTCGCAGCTGGCGGGGCAGCCTTTCGTGGGTGGCTAACCCACTAATTGGGCCCCCAACTATCTGCGGGCGGCCAGCGGAAAGCCGTCGCTTCGGATCCCGCTACCCTCCTCGACTAGACACCCGACAAAACAAACACCAACTCGACGTTAACCGGTTCGCCAACGTACCGCAGCTGTTCAAACCCATTTCCCATAAACGGCTTCATCGAGCAACGTGCCGGAACACGACTATGTCGCTTTGCGGCACGACTTTGCCCGATGGGTGGTAACTTTGCCGGCGACCCGATGTTATGGTCTACCACCACTTACTACATTTAAAAGGTCAGTATAGTTAGTCCATACCACCAACTCGGAATGCTGCTCTGTTAAGAAGTGCTGGCCACAAACTCAACAATTTAAAAAGTTAAATGAAATTTACCAACATTTTACGTATACATATAGACGACAGACGAAGCTTCTTAGCAATCAATGGATTCACCATGCGGGTGCCGGGCCCATCGCGTTGCAAGGAGAGGAGTGCAAGCAGTGCCTGGGACTAAACCCAGGAGTAGGTTTATTGTGCGCAAAAACGCTCTAAACTGATGCTTGTTCTAGAAAGGCCAAGGTCTTTAAGTAGGCTATAGAGAGATTTTGCTGTTATAGCTCTCGCTCCCACTTCTACCGCGTACAAACTAACTATAAATTTATTCCTGATCAGTTCGTTGGTCAGTTCGTAATACTTATTGAGCTTGAATGTGTGATCCCTTGGGATGTTTGTTTCCCAAGGAACAGTAAGCTCCACAAGTATCAAGCGCCTCAGATGTTTCGAATACAGGAATAAGTCCGGTCTGGATGACGAAACCCCAACATCCCCAGGGATTTTGTAAAGCTTTTCATACGTGTCCATCATGAGAATCCAATCAGGAGCCGCGCCTAATATTGAATAAGGCTTCGCTTTTGATTTTTTGGAGGAGTCTTCTTTTACGAATTCTACAGATCGTTTGGTGGTTGTTATACCCTTCCGCGCTCTTGCTACTGAAAGACTAACCGCTTCCCGTATAATTTCTAATACCTTGTCGTGGCGACGCAGGTATTGACCTTTATCTAGAAGTACCCTACACCCTACTAATAGGTGTTTCGCGGTTCCTATTGCCTCCCCACAGATGTTGCAAGATTTTTCGGTGGCTTTGCCCCATCTTACTAAATTACTTTGATCTGGGAGAGTCATTTGGAATTTCGTTTGAGCACCTATCATAAATTTTTTATGGAATTGAAGTCGTGACTCGAGCTCTGAGGCAACTTGGTCTTTTGGGAGAGAAGTTACAATATCTATCATCTTTAGATTTTCCGATGATATGTCTTTTGGTAACTCTTAGATGTTTGTAGAGCTCCGATGGTTTCTTTAATTTTAATCCAAAATTGTTTCGGTCTCTAAATAAGGTTGAAGAGTCCGCTGAGTGCGCTAACCCGAGCCATAACTTCAATGCCTTTATGACGCTTGCATCTAACTGTGACAAAAGGGTTATATTAATATCATAAACGAGGAAAGACCAATTTAGACTTGATGTTAAAAAATTATCGTAAATCCAAGCTTTTTCGACGTTACTTATTGGCTGGTTGTCTACCTTTTTGAGATCATTTAAAAAGCTATCGACTATTACATCCAACGATGGAGTACGGCCTTGGTAATCGATTTTTTTACCTAAAAACTTAAACGGAGCTGCTTCCGTAACCGTACTAACGCCCTGACCGCCTATTATAAGACCCGGATCGTAAGAGGTATATTTGGTAATCCGTCTACCCAGACACAGACTAAAACATTTACTTGGTTTTGTCCTCAATCCGCCCGTCCACGTATAGAAATCCTCAACTACATTTAAAAGTACCTGACATTGTTTCGGATTACGTGTCAGTATCGCTAGATCATCTGCAAAAGCTAGTATGGATTTTGCGTATTTGTTGTTGAACTTAAACCGATAACCCCACTTTTTTTCATTTCTAATTAATTTGTCTATTAAAATAATAATAACTATATTAAATATAATAGCAGAAATACAACAGCCCTGAAATAAACCAACGTTATAATTAAGTGGTTTTGAATGGTTTTCATTAAAAATTATAGAGAATTTTAATTTAGAATAATATAATGCAATAATGTCGCGAACTACCGTAGGAAAGTTATACCATTTAAGCGCGAATATCATTAGTTCATGTCGTACCGACCCAAAGGCGTTTTCTAAGTCTATTCAACAAACCGTAATTTGTCTCTCGCTAGTTCTAGCATCTTTAAGGCTTTCCGATATTAACGTATAATGTTCCAGGCATCCAGAAATTCCGGGCAAAAACCCTTTCTGGTGATTAGGCCTGAAATATCTATTGTTTATCATGAATTGCGTCATTTTATTTTGTAAGAAAGAGAAAAATATGTATTTTGGAAATTGTATTTGTTAGGGCTATCGGTCTAGTATCCTTATGATTATTGACATTGTCGTTTTTCGGAATGAGGACAAAAAGGGCTTTTCCGAATGATACCGGTATTTGCTTTCTTGACCAGATTTTAACGAATATATTTAAAAGATGTTTATGGAGCGACGGACATTTTTTGTAAACTATATAAGGGATACCATCGGGACCTGGTGCTGACTTACATGGTTTCATTTTAATTATTTTATTGATTTCCCCCAATGTTGGTGGGTTGGCATGAAAATCTTCAGTAGGAGTCTCAGGTTTGTATTCGTTTGGATCCCCATATAGTCTTTGGTTTTCTCGCACTTCGTATGTGCTTTTATAATGTTCGAAAATTTGCTCGTTGGTCAAGAGAAGCTTACCTTTTTGATCTTTGAAAATGTTTTTTGAGTATTTAAAAGGATTTTTATCAAAGTCAACTTCATGTTTTGCCCGATCAAAGCTATCACGATTTTTTGTTATTTGATTTGTTATGCCTAAGTTTAAGAATTAATCGCAATGCCCTAGACAGTTGGTGACTAAGTTGATTATCGCCTAAGGCTTTGGCTATACGAAGTTTCTTTATTAAGTCTCTTTTTTTCCTCCTCATTTTCAATTTAAAACTGTTTTCTTTATTTTTGTGAGCATAACGATTCGTAGGTGGATAGTGCTCATTAAAGTAGTCGTAAATAGTATTTTGGAAAGTCTCTACTTGCGCATCGAGTACCTGATTTGAGCCCGGGTGCTCTAACAGGGCCGCTATATTCTGGTCATGTACTTTCCAGGTCGATTGTTTAGTATTAGGAATGCTAAGACGCGTCCGGATGGTCATTGACTCCTGGTAGTTTTCATTCAATGGCTCATCATGAGATATATGAGAGTAAACTCTATCCGCAGTGAAAACTGAAGATCTTACCGACGTTTGCCGCACTTCAGCACCAATGTGTGTTTTAAGATGTTTAGTAAACCAGGCTCGTCTTTTGTAATTTTTCCCACACGTAGGGCATTTCAAGTTCCGTTATCGCGCCGTTTTTGCCGTTATTGTCAACCGGTGGACAGTTCTTCCGCCCCCCCTCTCGGCCTGTCCTAGGGGTATTTTTCTTGTTTGGACTTTTAGCGTTAATCGACGTTCCCGGGCTTGGCTTGCTAGGCCATCGCCCTCGGCTGTCTTTCCAGCAGTCTAACAACAACCCCGCAAATGAGTAACCCCAAGTTATATATAATCCTATTCTAGAATCTATTTATGGTATGTATGTATTTTAAAATAGACTTCCCTAATTTTGTAATCCTGTCATTGTACTAGTACTTGATTACAACACGTTGATTGAGTTCATCAATTGCGGATAATCAATAAAGTTAGTCTCTCTTGTATGTACTAATTATGAAACCGTAACTGCTACAGAATCAAATATTTGCTTTTGTTGGCTCAACAACTAATAGATCCAATAAGATATTAGACATAAACTTAATACCTTACTACTTAATTTTGTTAAAATTTCAGACATTTAATTTATAGAGTGTTAAAAGTGCGAAGGTGTTAAAAGTTGTACCCCTACTATTAGTTATAAGTACCTACTTAATATTACTGATGACGTATACAAGTGCGTAATCTATATTACTTAGTATGACTTATAGAAAGATCATAATAAACTAAAGATATTTTTTAACAGTTTTTTTTTAATTTCTATACATTTTGATTCATAGATGTATGAAAGACAATAAACAATTCTGTCTTGATTTTACAATTTGGCGAAACCTCCATAGTTTTGGTAACGTCAATTTATACTAGGGGTACTAGTGTAGATCCCTCGTAAACTACTTTTGGAATGCAAGCCAAAATACGGATAATTTATATCTTGTCTGATATGTTTAAACTTTTTTTTATATTTAGTACCAGCATTAGATGTTTTCTTTTGTTTGTCTCTGAAGTAAAACCTAGTTATGCAAAAAGCTTCGAGGTTTTGTCATTGAGATTCTTTTTTATATTCTAATGTGAGAAATTGAATATCTTTCTATACTGCAAACCTTTTTTATTCTTAGTCCACTTTTGCAAACACGAAGTCCGCAATCTGTCTTTTCGCATAGTGATTTGTTATGGTTGAATAGTTTCTTTACCGCCATAATGTACAATAAGCTTAGTGAATATTTTTCCATTAAAGTTTCAAAATTTAAACAGTGATTTTAGATGAATATAAAAAGTAACGAAGCCCAAGTGAGGTGCTTATACTTTTAGTCCAAAAACCATAAGAGAGATTAGAAAAATTAAAAGTATACCAGAATTTAAAAAAATTTACAATTATCCAAAATTTTTTTAAATCATACATAAAATCATCAAAAATCAAAAATCGAAAGCAATAAAAATAATAACAAAATTATATGACAATAAAAAGAAATGCTTAAGCCTCAATGTATTGGCGGGTATTTCAGCTCATTATGAATTGTCAGGGGATATCTACGGTCATAAATATTTACAGCAAATAAGCGTCAACAACTTTAGCTTTTATAAGCCTAAAAAATGTTAAGTGTCTTTAGGTTATCTATGTACCTTTGCCTGCTGTGAACAATAAAGAAAGGGAAAGAAAATGGATATGGGTATAAAACTTTTATAGTCAGATGCGCACACTGCGTTCGAGAGGGCCATTGAGGGAGATCTATATTTTCATAGAACATTTTGTATTTTTTGTCGAAACTTGCCATGTCTTAGCGCAAGCTAGCTTAGCGGTCCAAGAATAGACCCTTGAAGTATTTCTATTCTTACTATATGTTTTCCTTTTCAAGTATATAGGCATTCAATTATATTTATTCAGAATCACTGTTTTTATAATAAAAAAAGAAAAGATTAATTTATTATTTGTTACTGATAATTTACTGATAACACATAATCGTAGATAATTTTTATAAATGTATATCACTGAACTTTTCTGTCATAAATAAAATACATAATTTACAATACATTCTTAGAATTTTCAAATATAATGGATTTTTTCGGCACTTTCGTTATTTTCGTTATTTATAAATATCCAAAAATATTCTCCATATTTTCTTAGTTGATTTTACAAATTTTATAATATATACGAGAGCTTATTATTACTATGCTTTTATAATATAAATAAAGATGATTTATAAATTATCAGATAATTTTGGGGAAACCGCAAAAACCTAAAATTTAACCTCTGCTTTTAATTTTTTTTTTTAATGATAACCTAAATAAAGTATTTAACAACATTTCTACTTTCTACGCCTCTTTCCGGCCCTCATATATGTAGTTATAATAAGTCGATGATATCTTGATTTTCACTAAAGAAACCTGGCATATGACCATAATATGTACATATTTTATAGTTGAGATGTCAAAATAACTGAGGTACTTGTATAAATAATTAAATTCGCGGATTATGACCTATTGCAAAGCTTTATCAGATAACAATAAAAAGGAAAAACGAAAACAAGCAACCAACCATCAATTATGTTTACAAAACCTTTTATCAAAAACATCGGACAATATAATTTGAATCACAGAATATGGTAACCATCACAAATGAATTTTGTAATTAAACTTTCGTGACCATGATGATTATTAAATATATATTTACCCGGATATGTTCCGGAAATTAATCGGAATTTTGCACGACAAGAATTTGGACTCCATCAGGCTTCGATGATTAGGAACCCTAAGTGGGTTCAAAACTAGTTAGGCAAAATGTCGATTAATTATGTCCATTATTATAGCCGCTAAAATGTATATTTCATAATAAAAATTTGTATGGGAAAACTTAAATTTTTGTAACTATTAATTTTAAAAAGTGCCTGCAAAAGGTGGCCTATTAATTACAAATAACCCTGTATATAAAATGAACATGACATGCTTATAAAGTTGAGTGAAAAAGATGGATATGTATAGTGACAACGAAGGATAATACTATTTATTATTTTAGTTTCCTGGTAGACAAATTTGACAACCACATTTGCTCCGCTATAACCACTCTACTTAAATAAAAATAATGAAAAATTTATATAAACATAGAAAGAAAAATAAACCGTTATGGGCAGGCAGACAGCGATACGGTAGCTCAGTTGGCTACCGTATCGCTGTCCGCCTCGGTAAAGAGCGACGCGACGGCACGGTTTCCCAGTAGTCGCGGGTTCGAATCCCTGCCCGTGTCGGTTTATTTTTCATTCTATCTTTATATATATATTTCTTGTGTGCGTGTGTATGTCACTGAACTCCTCCCAAACGACTGGACTGATTTTTATGAAATTCTTTGTGTGTGTTCAAGGGGACTTGAGAATTGTTTAGATTCACAATTTGGCCCACTGGAAAATGATTTTTTGATTAATTTTTAATGTGTAAGTAGGTGTTGATTTTGGAATGTTTCACATTGGTTCCGACGGACTGCGTTACCATGGCAATGTCAAATATTAAATAATATTATATTTTAATTATACTCTGCCCTGACAGTTGGCGTTGCGATAGAAATAAGAAAAATATTATAGTACTAGCGGCCCGATACGTAAAAAGTGAAATTTAAAAAAAAATATTGGAACATCAAATTCATTTATTCAAACAAAAATCTTTATTTACATATTCATACGGTATCGATTGGTCGAATTATGATAAATTTACATGTAATGACGTTAGATGTTGTGATAACTTTTTAATATATAGTTTTTTAAAGTTTGATTTTTTTTTATTGATTTGATTAAAGACGCGTGTACAAGACAACGTCTGTCGGGTCCGCTAGTATTTATATAAATTTCAATAAGCTTAACATGGCTATACATGTTTATAGATATTTTCAAACATAAAAATACTGATATAAATAAAATGTTGAGAACCACAAGATCTTCATGTTTTAATTCCGAAATATTAAATTCAGTAAAACATGGCCCTGGCAAGAATATTTACTATTTTCATGATGTTTAATGTGAGGGTTAAATTCAATTGAAAAATAAATGTGTCCCTTAGATCAATCATCACTAAGTCCATTGTAAAATAATTTCGGTATTACCCCGAGATATTCCACAATATCCATTGTGTAGATAAGATAGCATTCAATAAATTTCAATAATTTAAATGTTTTTTTTATTAATACCCCACTACATAATTACAATTTAAACATACATTAATAAAAGGCCGTTTTATTACTAAAACATAGCTACAATAATAACTACAATATAAAAATCTTCTTTCAATGATTCTATAAACTAAAGACCTCATACCATTTCAAATGTACAAGGGATTAACCCAGTTACCTATTTTTATAAATAAAGAATGAAAAATAAACCGATACGGGCAGGGATTCGAACCCGCGACTACTGGGAAACCGTCCCGTCGCTCTACCAACTGAGCTACCGTATCGCTGTCCGTCTCGGTGAATTAAGCATTCTATATGTGATCGTCTTTATCGGGACGATGGTGTACCCTGTTAATTCACCGAGACGGACAGCGATACGGTAGCTCAGTTGGTAGAGCGACGGGACGGTTTCCCAGTAGTCGCGGGTTCGAATCCCTGCCCGTATCGGTTTATTTTTCATTCTTTATATAAATTTAAATAAGCTTAACATGGCTATACATGTTTAAAGATATTTTCAAAACCAGTTACCTATATTTATTTAACTCATATACCTAAATTTATAATTGTTTGGTTTGTGAATAGTTTTTTTTATACATCAAAACAATATTTTCAAGTTTTTATTGTCCTGTTCATACTGAAATATCAAACGGCTCGTCCTAGGTATTTTTGGATTGGTGTAATCTCGTATTGTTATCATTTTGTAATTTCATTAAGCCGGATATTATTATCTACGTGAGTTCTTGATTATAGGTGAACAACATTAATTATTTTAGAATCTAGACTAGATCTTATGGATAGGTATATAGGGTTGCCAACTTTTGACAAAAAAAAACGTATAAAATTGTTTTAACACGAAAAAAAAAAGTATTTGTTAGAAAAAAAAGTATTTTTCAAATTTTATGATCAAAATACGTTTTTAAGGCAATATAGCCTTAAAAAACGATTTTTTTATGAGCTATTAACCCAAGCTAACTTTTTTTACTATTTTTAAGGACGAGTTTACGGTTGCCAAAAATGCCCAAAATTATCAACTTTTCAGTACATAATGCTACAAAATCAAACTTAATATAGTGAAACCAACAATTGCAAAGCATAGAATGTTTCTTAATCTTTAGTGTTCAAAGAGAAAATACTTAATAATATTGTCGTTTTTAATATTAAGAAAAATATTTTCCGTCACGTATGTTACGAAATCGGGAGTAGTTTAGGTATTTTTGTCGTAAATATTATAATATATTTAAGCATAAAAATACCTTAGCTAAAAAACCCTAAATAAGTTACGTAATATATCAGGAAATAAATAACAATATTTTTAATTTTTATCACGTATCTGTAGTTACACATGACCCTTAATGTATTTCAATAAGGTTAATTTTAGGTGCTATTTTTTAATTTATTTTTTTTGTCTGTCTGTACTGTTAGCCCTGTTGGCTATTACAGCGTCACCGGGGGAGCGGGTGGGTCAGGAGACCCACCCTTAAAAAGGGGGGCCAGATGGGCCCCCATGAGGAACGACGTCCCGAGGGCGTCTCAGATTGAGACACGGACCTCGGCTCGGGGCGTCGTTAGTCAAGAGGGGAGCTAAGGAAATTTGGACACTAGCGTCATCCGACGTCAGAACGCCGAAGCAACGGAGCACTTACTCAGTTGGGAGCTCGTCTATACCGGTGTAGACGGTGTGTGTCTGTATGCTATTTTAGTTGATCCTATTTAACAAATATTTCTAAAATTCAATTATCACCTCAGTCAGCGTGAGGCCGTTGTCGGGGGTGGTCACTGTGTCGCTTGTTAGCAAAAATTTCTATTCGTAAAGATCGCTGTATGAACACAAAATATGTAATCAAACCGAACTTGATACTTTACAGTTTATATATTTTTTTTGTCAATTTGTTTTTTTTATTGAATTTTGCTTCTAGTTCGTACAGATTATTACCAATTTGTCTTGACTTGATGGAGTGACCCAAGGGTACCCTAATGGAAGAAAGCTAGTGGATCTCCTAGACAAATAGAACTGGATGCACCGAGTATGGACTTCTTTTGTTGCTTTCAATGAGATCTTACCGTCAGATTTGATGGAGTGATCTGACGGTACCCTGTTGTATGGTTACTAGTGGATCTCATAGATTAATAGACCTGGGTATAGCGTGTATGGGCTTGTTTTATTGCTTTTGATAAGTTCTTACCATTAGATTTGATGGAGTGATTTGATAAAGCTGGGAGCAACGAGTATGTAATCTTTCTAATCGTCTAGGAGATCCAGTAGCATCCATCTATCAGGAAACCTACAGATCTTATCAAAAACAATAAAACAAGCCCATACTCTGCGCACCAAGCTCTATTCATCTAGGAGATCCACTAGCATCCATCCATCAGTATACCTTCAGGTCCACTCCACTAAGCCTGGAGGTAGTATCTCTTTATGATTACCACAACGGACCTAAACTAGCCTTGCTATTTTTTTAGTCTAAAAGATAAAGTAACAGCCACCGAAGTATTCAGCTATTTTTAGGTCACAGAATAATTAATACGTATATCATATATGTATATAATAATAATCTGTAATTTTATCACATGTTTAATATGTACATAAATTATCATCAATAATATAAAAATCATTTAAAGAAGTAATAATTAAACATAAAATATATGAAAATATATAAATATATATATATATATATATATATATATATATATATATATATATATAGCGAAAGTATCAAAATTGTTTCAATTACATAATATTCTCGAACTATACATGCCTAAGTGTGCGTAGTCGAGAATTGTCTATGTAGTGATGCGATTTTCTACCTATGTATTAGTTTTGTAAACGCGTCCTTAATGTTTCAAAGCTTGTTTGACAATCAACATTGAAATTTATATAGATAAACTATTCGTTCCTAATTAAATTTGGTATCATTTCAAAATGTTCATATAATCTCATTTAAATACATCATCATAATCATTCAAAGACATATTAGAATGAATGGAAAGATACTTATGTTCACTGAAATCAAACCATTTTGTCATATAACTTAAGCTCCTATTAATAAAAAGTGAAAAAAAACTGATAACTTTATTAAATATTTCGGGTGATGATACATTGACATTACATCAGACTGACTGAATTAAATGTTAGATACATTTGGTTCAGTAATTATAAATCGTTTCCATCATCTGTTCTAATTTATATGTTAAATAGTTATCCATAAATCCCATAATGTGAGTTTTGTTGTATGCATCGCAGTAAAGCTTGATAATAAAGTATTTTCACATACTTTATTTCTATGCAAAAGTATAAAGTATAATACTTTATTATAAAGTATGGTTGGCAACCATTAGGTATATGTATTTAGGCTAGGCAATAATATAATTATTGACTCTATGCTAAAACCGAGCATATAATAGACACAGTCATACAATTAACTTTCAGCGTATAAATCCATTTAAAATGGTTTTATTCAAGAGTCATGTTTACTAATTACAGTGAATTAGTAAGTTGTAAAGCATTTCGCTCATAGTAAACACCACCATCAATTTTTCCTTAGTTTGTTACCATAAGCTATTTCATTAGAATTTAAGCCTTTTTTCTTTTTTTCTTTTTTTTATGTAAGAGGAGGGCAAACGAGCTGGCGGGTCACAGATGACTTGTGATCACCGCCGCCCATGAACTCTTGCAACATCCGAGGATTTACAAGCCTGCCGAAATATTAGGTTTTTTTTTTAAGAATGTTTGCTTCCTGCCAAGTGAAGATTTTCATTAAAAGGAGGAAGGAATGGTCGTTTGACTTAGATTCAAAAACCGAAAGCTTTCAAAAACATAGACCTCAAAAATCGTAAAACTTCAACTGCTTACGGAAAACATATGCTGTATAATAGCATGATCCATGTTCGTAAATAGCACGTGTTATAATAGAATAGAATGTAATGGCAAAGATAGCACCATCTAAAAATAAAGAGCTATTTATAAGATCTGCCTCGTGTATTCACAGGGAGGGGGAAGGAAGAATTAGCTGAGGACTAGCAAGATAGTTTCTAATTATGTTTTATTGTGACTTACAAAAGACGACCTACGAAAAATCTAAACTTTGATGAAAGATGAAGTCCGTTTACGGTTGCCTACAGGTAGCCAAAGATCTTCTGAAACAAATAATAAAAGCTCTATAATGGTAAGAGATAATCATAGATAATGCCCTCAAAATAAACAATTTTATCTATTACTGACGTAAGAGACTCATTTATACATATTAAGCAATTTACGTGTTTATTTTGCATATCAATATCTACTACATTTGGATATATATACTTAATCCGCTTTGTTGGTCGAGTGGTTACCGCAGACGCCTAACGTATAGCGACTCAATGGGGCTGGGATTCGATACCCGACAGGGACAGGCATGTATGTGATGAATATAGATGTCCTGTACTTCTGAGTTTGGTCGTTTATTAAATATATTCTCAGAATTTATAATGTGTATTTCTATGTATTTGTATCGTTGTGTCACACCCTTAACACAAGCAAATAATTTGCATACTTGGAGGTTAGATCAATGTATGTAATTTGTGATTTGTCCTGTATTATTAAAATATTATTATTACGGGATAAACCATTACATTTAAACAAAACAAAGCCTTCGAATTCTTTCTTTGTAACGGCTAAGGCTTTAGGCATATAATAACAAATAAAAGCATACATAAATTATAAGTACATCTTAAATACCTATAATAATTCTTGGCAAATAATAAACTAAGTAATTATAAGCTAATGTAAGAATTCAAGAATTATAGATGTAGGTGACATCAACATCTCGTCTTAGAATTTCTTCGAGATTGATTGTCGAAATTGTCGAGAAAGTTGAAAAAAAAATCGATTTACTGTAATGTGTATGTACACTTCAAGATTAAAAAAAAATCTACGTTGTATACATTTTGTCGCATTTTAGGGTTTGACAGGGTCTGGCGTGCGAGCCTTATAAGCAAGCTTTCAGCGTACGGTATATCTCCTGGTCTGATCGGTTGGGTAACGGACTTTCTGAGCCAGAGATCTCTCCGAGTAGTTGTCGATGGGTGTTCCTCGGAATCCTTGACAATAAATGCCGGAGTGTCTCAGGGGTCCGTTCTTTCTGCAACTCTTTTTCTGCTGCACATTAACGATCTGTTAAAGCCCGGTATCTATGGGTATGCAGACGACAGCACAGTTGTAGAAAGATATCTGCCGAGTACTCGGGCTAGTAGAGATCAAGTACAGTCTGAAAGAGAAGCCATGGTGCAACGTTTGAATGACAAACTTCTGGCAGTCTTCGCATGGATCAATGCCAATCTTGTCAAATTCAACGCCACCAAAACGCAGACGTGTCTGTTCACCGCCAAAAGGAGCCCTTTCACCTTGGCTCCTACTTTCCAGAATGTATCCTTGGAATATAGTGACCGGCTTCAGTTGTTAGGCTTAGAGATTTCCTCGAACCTCAACTTTGGTCGGTTTATTGAGTCCGGAGCAAGAGCAGCAGCAGCAAAGCTTGCCGTTCTTGCGAAGGTTCTGCTGTATTTTACACCGGGACAACTTTTTGTTTATACAAAGCACAGATCCGGTCGTGTGTAGAGTACTGTGGCCACATATTTGCTAGTGCCGCAAAGTCTCATCTTGCGGTTCTGGACTCAATTGAGAGGCGAGCAAAGAGGCTTATAGGCGATCCCGAATTGGTCGAAGCCGACCTCCAAAGCCTTGAACACAGGCGTAGAATTGCCAGCCTCTCAGTATTCTATAGGATACATTTTGGTGAGTGTGCGCAGGAATTACACGATCTAATTCCCCCGGCCCCCTTCCATCATCGGACGTTCCGACGCACGGCAGGTATCCATCCTTTTGTAGTGGACATTCCACCTGTCCGAACGAAGCACTTTGCTTCGTCTTTTTCACTGCATACAGCAAAGGATTGGAAAAGCTTGCCTGCGTCGGTATTTCCGACCGAATACAATGTGGATACATTCAAGAGAAGAGTGAATAGGTTGCTAAGGTAATGCGCCTTACCACCTAAGACTACATTCCACTTACCATCAGGTGGAATGTAGTCAAGCATTGCCCGGCCTAGATTATATAAAAAAAAATATAATTCTTTTCCATTTCTTTTTATTACAAGAATTTATTTTTTGAACCTAAAACCTAAGCTAGTAAAATTCTTGATTTATTGTTTAAAATTGTCCTAACTCTAATGATTTGATTAGTAATTGATAAATTTGTGTATTAAGTGATATCATTTGGTAATTACGATAAACTGGGTTTTAACCACGTACACTGCTGATTTATCAGATTATTTCTACGATAATTTTCAATACACCTATCGTCTGAAGTCTCCTAACTTTGACTAGCAGCCATTTCAACTACACTGATAAACTGCTTCGAAGTTCACAATTACTTTTGAATCAATATTTTTGATAATTATGAAAAAATTCTGAACCAATTTAAATTGAAACCTATAGTTCGATTTGTTAGTTTTATAACAGCGTATCATACCATATCTTTAAGTGTATGTTAGTTTACTGAAGAGGACCAATAATTTTTTTTTAACAAAATCGATAAATGTAATAAAAATTGGTTTTACTTAAAAATGGTTACATAAAAAAAAAGTTTCAGCACCGGTTTTTTTTCTTTTAGTATGATGTTCTTTTATTACCTCCACGTGCTCTTATTACATATTCTAATCAGCACCGCATAGATCTTATTAAGGTTATTAGTCGGTCTTGTGGAATATTGTTCCATTCTTAAATGTTCATTCTTCTGAAAACGTTGTTCTTAGTGCTGCCACTGTTGTGGGCACAGGATTTCTCGCACGTACGGATTTTTTAAGCTGTCCCAAACATGCTCCATTGGATTCAAATCCGGGCTACGTGCTGGCCAATTCATAGTACGGATCCCAGTCTCTTCGCAACATTGTTTCACTAATGCAGCGGCGTGGAGTCGAACATTGTGGTGCATAAAAGTGAAATTTTCACCTATTTACCCCAAGTAACGTAGCACGTGAGCTTCTGAAACTTCTGTTTTATACCGTTGTAACGTCAAACCTACTCTTCGATCATTTTAACGGACCATATCGATCAACACAAGTTCCGTTCGCTCGAACATCTAAATGCCTCCCCACACCATACACGAACCGCCACCAAAACGAACAAGCTCCTCAATTTTGAGCATATGTCTCCCCTCGTCGACGGTAGACTCTTCTGCGACCATCTGCACCATTTAAACATGTCCTACACTCATCGGTGAACAATACGGAGGCCCATTACTCTTTCGTCCAATTAAGTTGTTCACGGGCAAATCTTAAACGAGCTTGTCTGTGAGCTGCAGACAGCTTTGGACCATTTGCTGGGCTAAAAGGGGTGATTGCCGCTTCCTTAAGTCTCCGTCTTATTATTCGTGCACTCACTTTTACATCACACACTTCCTTCAGCTCTGTTTTGATGTTTACTGACGTATCTTAATCATTAAAGTAGGCATTTCATTGTATTAATTTGCTCGTATTCATATTAGTGATTAAATATAATTATTTGTTTGGCACCGACTTCAAACCTATTAGTAAATAGGGCATATAAATAATAGGTAGTATATAATAAATATTTTTTACTTTTTAGTTTTAGAGTCGGTTTTTTATGACGTAGTTATTTTTTACTTTTTACTCTGTATTTTGTAAGAAGTGCTCAAAAGGTCATCGCCTGGGCGCTATACCTACGCTCAGAGTCAATGCCAGTTCTGAGGCAACAAATAAATTCAGAATGAAACTCAGATTTTAAAAACTATTAATTTTAATTAATTAAATTTTAACTATAAAAGTCGTAGAACAAATGTAGTTAGGATTGATGTAGAGAAGCTGCTTGCAAAAGGCGGTCAACTAATTAAAAATAATCCTGTATACAATAAAAAAAGGAATTCAGGGATTTTATGTAAAGTGTATGTCATTAAATATTTATTATACATCCCATTTTATTAATTGGGGCTCGCACTTATTACGAGAACACAATATTAGAAATAACCTTATGAATGTAATAAAATTCCGTAATGAATCGATTCTTATACTAACAATAGCAGATTTCTCCACATATTTATTTAAATTTTTCAAGCAGGTAATTAAACTATCGAGAGTAGTTATAAAAGAGAGCAACTCTGTTTATCATAGAGTAATTTAAAAAATGCACCTAGTTGAAGGCGCCTCCTTGATCAAAATAAAAAATAATGCTGGAATAATAAAACAATTAATGTTTAATGTCGTTATAAGACTTTTATGATATTTTTAAATAATTGACTCCTTTTCTAAATTCATCCATAAAAGTAATAGGTGGGTACTCTTTATCTCTAGTCTCCATAAAGTAATACTTTAAAAAATCTACTTAATTTCTATACGGATATTCAGAGTTATTTTTTTGGACAACACTTATATTATACTGTCAAAGTCATATGTCCACTTCGATTTTTCAAAATCTTACCTGTGCTTGTAGAATGACAGCTTTGCAATATTTATTTTCCGTTGCCCGTTAGTACTTGCGTGACGAGACTAGTTTTTTCTAAATTTATTATATTTTCATACAAAAAAACCATATTTGTTATTGAGAAAACATACGTTTTGACATAAAAATGAGTTCGTGGCCAGAAGTACTGACTGCAAAATCTGAAAACAGACATGAAATCAAATTGTCGGGCGCTGCTATTTCCAAGCGCATTTCGGAAGAAGGTTTAGACAAAACTGTGTTTCAGTTAACAAATATCAATCTTTTAAACATAAGCGATACATGTCTTTCCTCCATCCCCGATGAAATTAAATCGCTTGTTAACCTACAGTCACTTTTATTGTACGGCAATAAGTTAACCGAAGTCAATGAAAATATAACCTCGTTGCGGAAATTAAAAGTGCTTGATTTGTCCAGAAATCAAATATCAAGTATTCCAGACAGCTTAAACAATATGAAAGAATTGACGAGCATAAATTTTAGTTCCAATAAAATTGAACACATGCCTGCTCTTGGTGATTTTCCCAATCTGATTTCTATAGATCTCTCCAACAACAAATTGACACTGTTTTTGGACACAGAGAACGCGAATCTGCCGCATTTAACCGATCTGAAGATTAAAGGAAATGAAATAGAAGCAATTCCAAGTCATATTGCTAGTAGTATTCCTTCACTAAAAAATTTTGACATTGGCGAAAATAAAATAAAAATGGTTCCTGGAGAAATAGCTGGAATGACAAAATTGAAAGGTATGTCACAACACTTTAAAATATTTCAATATTCAACATGCAATATTCAGTATCATATTTCAATTATAAATATTGTGCAACCTTATGATAGGAATTAAGAACATATATTTTTAGTAAACCTGATGAAAACAAAATTTGTAGGTATGTTTGTTTTGTTCTGGCTCACATCCTGAAAAATGATTAAATGAAAAGGGATGTTACTGTTAAGAATTACAATTGGTTGTCTATCGAGACATAAACCCATCATAAAGTTAACATGGGACTAGATATAGTATTGGTGTTGATATTAGTCAGCCTTTGAGTCTGATACTCATTTTAGTGATGTCAATGTTAGTCCTTGCCAAACATTAAGTTTCTTGGTTGAAATCTATTTAAAACATGTATAGCCATGTTAAGCTTATTTAAATTTAAAAGCTCTACCAACTGAGCTACCGTATCACTGTCCGTCTCGGTGAATTATGCATTCTATATGTGATCGTCTTTATCGGGACGGTGGTGACATCTATTAGGTTTCTTTCGAAAATCCTATCCAATGTTTCTAACTTTGCAGTATAGATAAACATTGAAAAGATGCCACTACCGAAATTAATGTTTGTAAATATCTATAAACATGTATAGCCATGTTAAGCTTAATTAAATTTATATAAATATAGACTGAAAAATAAACCGATACGGGCAGAGATTCGAACCCGCGACTACTGGGAAACCGTCCCGTCGCTCTACCAACTGAGCTACCGTACCGCTGTCCGTCTCGGTGAATTAAGCTCAACTTAAATTATTTTTTATTCTATATTTATATAAATTACATTTACAAACATTTTTATATATTATATAGAAGATAAATCTAGATGTTTAATATTTTGGAACATTAACGAAATTTATTATGTATTAAATTTTATATTTTCAGAACTAAATCTTAAAGGCAACAAGCTGGCTGACAAACGCCTCATGAAGTTAGTAGACCAGTGTCGCACAAAACAGATAATTGACTATATAAGAGAGCATTGCCCTAAAGCAGATAGCACACCATCTACAAACAAAGGAAAGGGAAAGAAAGCAAAAAAACAAGATGAATTGCCACCAGATGATACTTCTGAGCTCAGTCACTCCATGAAGATTTTACATCTTGACGATGACACTTTGAAGATTACCATAGTTGAACATGAAGTCTGGAATATTCGTCCGTATATACTCTGCTGTATTGTAACTGGTTTAAATTTTGATGAAACACTGTTTAAGAAGTTCATACAGATGCAAAATAAGCTACATGACACCGTGTGTGATAAACGAAATGTGGCTACTTTGGCTACTCATGATTTGAGTAAAATACCACCAGGTTTGTGTTTGAAAATATCTATGAATATATAGCCATATGAAGATTATTAAAATTTTAAATCAGTATAGAGTAAAAAATGAATCAATACCCGGTCTACTAATTAAGATACGGTAGGTCAATTAATAGAGCAATGGGATTGTTTCCCAGAGGCCGCTGATTCCAATCATTCCTTTGTTAGTGAAATCTCTGAAACCAACTTTATTATCATACTTGAAGTAAAGCTTTAATTGGAATTTACTAATGTATAAAGTGTTCTGTATGTCCCACTTATATATAGATATTTGCAGGAGACCTGGTGTACACAGCTAAAACCCCATCAAAGTTGAAGCTGGTGCCTTTGTCTCGAAACAAGCCCTATACTGGCGAACAACTTTTCCAGCAACTTACGGCCGAAGCAGACGCATTGCGGAAAGAGAAGAAGAGGAATGTCTACTCCGGAATACATAAGTAAGTTTTTATGAAGCAAAAAATAAATAACATCTTAGTATTAAAAATAATATCTTTAAAAAATATACTGGAAGTATTGACAACATAATAAAACAGTATGTCTTCAAAAAGATATTGGTTATTATAACAATTTAAAATCTGTTTATTATAAAATAAATTTTTGTTTTTTAGGTATCTGTACTTGTTAGAAGGTAAACCCAAATATCCCTGCTTAAAAGATTCATCAGGAAGAGTGATCAGCTTTGCACCAATTACCAACTCTGAAGAAACTAAAGTGAGTCAAAATTAGGAATATTAACAGACCTAAACTGTTAGTAAGAGTAACATTAGTTTATATGAATCAAAAATAATTGCATGCAAATTATTTAAAATGTTAAAAAATATCTTTATATATGCTTAATTCACCAAAACGGGTACCAGTACAGTAGCTTAAGGTAGAGCGAGGGGACGGTTTTGCCAGAGATCGGGGATTCGAAACCCTGCTTGTATCGGTTTATTTTTCACTCTAAATTGATTTAAAATGTAAACAATTTAACATGGCTTAACATGTTTATAGACACTACAACCTTAATAATAATAACTTCTAAAAAATCCTTACATAAATATTTAGTATATTTGTGAACTAACAATTTATATAGAATAAATTTCGTGTAGTGTTTTGAATCATAAAAAAAATATATATATACAGCACAAAAAAATATGTACTTATTTGAACTTACACAACCTTAAAAAACCTTCAGATGACAGCAGAGAGTAAATCTATGCTTGTGGAAGTAACATCCCATTCCTCCCTCGGAGCTTGTAAGACGGTGATGGACAAGCTGCTACAGGAGAGTCTGCTACTTGGTGTGGGAGAGGGTGACGGGGACTTCAATACATTGACAGTTCAACAGGTGACTTGTTAGATTTCAGACTAATATGATATTTTATAATAATTAGGAAAATTAATTCCTTTTTTCAATCATCATCTTTGTTTTTGCTCTGAAATGGTAATTTCTCAGAAAATTTTTTAATTGCCCCAAATGAATAAGAATTTATATATATTCCAGGTGAAGGTCGTTGACCCCGAGGGTAATCTCAAGAGCGTGTACCCATCGAGGACGGACTGCGCTTACGACAACAATATCAAAGTGTACAGAATGCCTAAGAAATAAATATTTTTTTCAACTTAATGCTTGGTGCTTGTTTTGTTGTAAATGATCACTCTGAGATTTGTAGTATTTTCCTACCGGCTTTACTATATAATATATAGTATGTTTTTTTTTTATATCGAAAAACACAAAGCTAATAATATGTCTGTTGTTTTGATAACTGTGTACTAAAATGACTTATTTTCTCTACATGTATTGATATTCAATATTTTTGGAATTTTGTAGTAGACAATAGTTTAGAAGTGATCTAAAAGACTGCTTGCTTTTTTTGCACTTGTATAAAATTAAGATATATTTTTCTATTTTAATAAATGCCTCCTAAAACAACTTTGTTCTAGTAAAAAAAATATGCTCTATAGTTAAAATAATTATTTGATTTTGAATTTTTTTTTTTCTAAGTTTTGTTTTTTTTTTTTGCTACAATGTTCATGTGTTGCTAATAGCCATTTAACTTATTTTGAAGCATAATTTAAAGTAATCTAACAAAATTGTCATTTTAAGGTTAGCATTTACTGTAACATAACAATGCTCTATTGTTAAGTAGAAAAATGTAGTTATGACAAATATTCTTCTACGAAAGTTCAGATTTTGATTATATTTTTGTAGAAAAATACTTCACATTCTCATTTTTAATAAATATCCATGTTGTAGGATGGTCTCAATAAAGCAATGATTACAATTATCGCTGTAAAATTGTAAAAATCATCTTAAGATTGTTTTAGTATAATTTTATTGATCTTCATATTGTAACAATTCTACATCAACACAGTTATGTTCAGGTTTCTGTTAACATTAATATAAAATGTTTCTTGTTATGATGTCACACATCGAAAAAAGTTGTGTATTCTATTAAATGTTTCACCCAATAAAAATTACAACTTGTGATTAGTCTTTAACTTATCAAAACTGAAAAAAAATATATATTTTCAAAACGTTCGCTTATTACGACGTGTTTGTTAATTTCCTTCAATGTATAATATTTCCTTATTTTAAGCAATCACGTAGAAATAGGATGTTTCGCGAAAGTCACGGGTACCGACGATATGTTTGGCTTTACACTAAGTAGTTTAACCATTCTATAACATTGACCTCTTTCATTAGTCAAAATGAAACTACATATTTACTCTTCGACTATAAAGATAATGAGTTTTAATAACTTAGGGTACATGTAGTTTCAGAAGCTTTAAAAGCAACCTATATATTCACATTGATCAAAAAGTATCCATCCAGTAATTTGTTATATTTTAATTAAAGCCTAAATCAGTTCTTTCATTTGACTGAAAATAAGATCACAACACAATTTCAAAACCGCTTCCGTTAAATCAATCATTACAAATTATACCATCAAGTTGTTTATAACAAAAAGTAAATATAGGTACTTTAGAAGTTTCTAGAAAGTTCTGAATCTTATATTGAATCGTGGCCAATTAGTTTGAAATATGTAAAAACAAAGAAAATGGAACAAAAAACAATCTTAAAATCAGGCTTGTTCTGATAATTTAATTAAATAATTAGGTTTTATTTATTTCTTACTTTCTCCTTATTGCTTCTAAAATAAACTGGAAACACGCGCCTTTTAACGTTTTGTGTTATTTACTGCTGTACTCAGTAGTCAGTACTTATTTTTTTAATTTGTTTTCATATACATATTAGTCATTTCTCCCTATTCTTACGATCCCTACATACTCATAGACAAAACGATTTGTCATTAGGTCTAAATGACAGATTTCTTGTTATGACATGTTTCAAATTCAAATTTCAAAATATAATCTGAAGTTGTAAAGAACTGAATTTATTGAACATTTCTTTTAAATTAAAAATGTTTATATCAATATCATGAAAACCATTTATTAAACTTATACATTTACAAAATGCGGCGAAGCTTAGCGCCTAGTCAAGTGGGTTCTGGTGAAACTGTATTTAAAAGCCCTTTATTAAATTCTACGAAAAGAAAGAAGCGGGAATGTAATGCAAAAATACCACTAACACAAAAGTCTCTCTCTCAAATTTCAACATCGGATCACGAGAATCTTATCAAACAAATATTAAGTAAACCATTCAAAGTTCCAATATCCAATTATGTGTCTTCATATTGTAGTAAAAGTTTAGGTTTAAAAAGAACTCAGTTGCGGCGCGCGCTACACGATCCCGATGAGCCTAACGCACTTGTCTTATACCGCCCTCCGTACATCCCTGAACATGAGAAGATGAAAATGAATGCAAATGATATAAAAGTTGCTGTTGTTGTGGATCCGCTGCTTGGTAACATCTTACGACCGCATCAGAGAGAAGGTGTTAAGTTCATGTTTAACTGTGTGACAGGAATGCAGATTGAAAATGCATATGGGTGTATAATGGCTGATGAAATGGGTTTAGGCAAAACTTTACAATGCATTACTTTATTGTGGACACTTTTGCGTCAAGGACCAGACTGCAAACCAACTATATGCAAAGCTATCATTGTGTGTCCAAGCAGCTTAGTGAAGAATTGGTATAATGAAATACAAAAGTGGCTTGGGCAAAGAATCAATGCATTACCCATGGATGGTGGATCCAAAGCTGAAATCACATTAAAACTTCAGCAGTTTATGAACACATTTGCTGCAATTAGGGTTGCTACCCCTGTGCTTATCATATCATATGAAACATTTAGGATATATTCTAATATTTTACATGCTTCCGAAGTTGGTCTAGTATTGTGTGATGAAGGTCATAGGTTAAAGAATAGTGAAAATCAGACATACCAATCGCTAATGGGTCTAAAGGCTAAAAGAAGAATTCTGATATCGGGAACACCAATTCAAAATGATTTGACGGAGTATTTTAGTTTGGTACACTTTGTGAATGAAGGCATTCTAGGCACTGCTCAAGAATTTAAAAGGAAATTTGAGAATTTCATATTAAAAGGACAGGATGCATTAGCCACTCCCCAAGAAAGACAGAAAGCACAGGAATGTCTACAAACACTAACGTCAATAGTAAACAAATGTATGATACGAAGGACCAGTAGTCTACTTACAAAATATTTGCCTGTCAAATTTGAACAGGTCATATGTGTTAAGATGACAGCACTCCAAACACAGCTGTATAAAAACTTCATCAATTCTGATGCCATTAAAAATAAGTTTGCTGGAACTGGGGACAAGAATACTTTAAGTGCTCTTTCTAGTATTACAACATTGAAGAAACTGTGTAACCACCCAGATTTAGTTTACGATAAGATCATAGAAAGATCTGAAGGTTTTGAAAAAGCGAGAGATCTGTTGCCCAGCACTTACGATATTAAAGACGTTAGACCAGAATATTCTGGCAAACTAATGATTCTTGATTGTATATTGGCTAATTTAAAAACAAATACAGATGACAAAATCGTTCTTGTATCTAACTACACTCAGACTCTTGATCTTTTCGAAAAACTGTGCCGAAAAAGATGTTACCTATATGTACGGCTAGATGGTTCTATGACTATAAAAAAAAGAGCTAAGGTCGTAGAAAGTTTTAACAGTAAAGACTCAAAAGAATGGATATTTATGTTGAGTTCTAAGGCTGGTGGCTGTGGTTTGAATCTCATTGGCGCCAATCGACTGATTATGTTTGACCCAGATTGGAACCCTGCTAATGATGATCAGGCTATGGCGCGAGTGTGGCGAGACGGCCAAAAGAAGCCATGTTACATCTACCGCTTATTAGCCACAGGGACCATCGAAGAAAAGATTTTTCAACGCCAAGCTCACAAAAAAGCCCTAAGCGACACCGTAGTCGACCAAAACGAGGAATCCTTACGTCATTTCACGTCTGAAGATTTGAAGGACTTGTTCCGGTTAGAAGAGAACACACTATCGGATACACATAGCAAATTTAAGTGTAAAAGATGTGTTAATAACATACAAGTTACCTTACCTCCAGAAAACTCAGATTGTACATCAGATCTGTCCAACTGGTATCATTGTGCAGATAAAAAGAATTTGGCTGACCTTGTATTAAAACAATGCTGGGATCTTACTAAAAACATTTCTTTCCTATTCCACCATCGCTCCGCAGAGACAGAGGCGGAAAAGAACAAGGAAGAAAACAAAGAGAATAATCAAGAGCGTAAAAGAAGAAAGATTGAGATTGATGAGGATTATTCAGAACCTGACAATAGTGCTGATGAAGATTATGAATAAATTATGAAAGTATAACTATGCCTTAACATTAAACATGTATTATTTTACTTTGTAAATAAGTTGTTAAATTAAAATTATGGTTCTTTATTAGGTTGTTAAGAAAAATAATATGCCTTTAATTTAGAAAGACTGAATGTATAATCATGAAGTCTAGAGATGTGATCTTTTCTTAATTATATTATCTAAGGATACTATAAGATTGTTGGAAATATATAAAAATGTTTTGAAATAAAATAGTTTTCTTTAACAAAGATTTATTTTATTTGCATATCATTTATTTAATAGATTAACAAAGCCTATAACATTACAGTAATAGATGTTTGAAGTTATCTTTAACCAGTAACTCATATTATGTTTATTTATTTTTTAATATACAATGAAAAATTAATCAAAGGCAGGACTCCAACCTGCAACCTCCGAGACATCGGTCCCCAGTCGCTCTAGCAATGAGCTAGCGTATCGTTATCCGCCTTTTTAAATTTAGAACAGAATTTATCACCCGATCGAAAGAAACCCACCAATTCCGGAGTTATCATTATTTTCATTATATTTTATATAAATATTAAATAAATATAGACTTCTTAATATATACTATAATCTATAATCAACAATATACAAAAACTAAACCCCAAGCCTTAAATCATTTAACTTATATTCTAAAAAAAACCTAATATAATATAGTTATTTTTTTTATTTTTACCATTTTTAATGAGAATGTGTACTGCAATCCTGCCCATATTTTTACAATTATGTATATAATTATCGATTCCAAATTACAAATATATTCAAAATAATCTGTTAATATATCATGTGACTTCCAGGTATATTAGGTATATTCAACATTTAATTATAATAGTTATTCTGATTAGAAAATAAAGTGGTTGATCTAGAATATACTGTCAAGACACAATATCTTAATAATAATTTATATACCCTTTATATAAATAATATGTATTTACATAAATTAAATTGCAGAAGCTCCTAACTGGAACAGCTCATCTTGATCCCATATGACCAGCTGGGTGGTTGGGAAGAGTAACCTAACTCTTCGGCTTCTTTATTGACTTCGTACGGATTTTTGAAGATTTTTAGTAATAACCTCGCCTGGAAGAAAATACATAAATATATATAAAATATGTCAAGACAAAATTTAATTTATGGTTCTTCATAATTTGTATTTATATTTCTATAACCGTCATATTATTTAACAATTTATGATTTATTTAAACCTTAAATAGTCTACACCTTGAGTATATTTTAAAATTTGTTCATTTTACAATCATTAATGTATATTTGTTTTCAATTATGTATGTTTGTTTTAGGTATTGAAAGTATTTAAATGTAAATGGACTGCAGTTTGTTGTCACACATAGTCAATAGTCATATTTAGGTCTTTGCTTATCAAATATTGTCAATGGTCAATATAATGACAATTATAGTCGTGTTCCGAAATACAAACCAGCATACTGGCCAGGGCTAATGACGTCATAACACCGACGCCATATTGCACTGGTGTCGGCCATATTGTACTGGTGAGGTAACTTTATAGTAATCTGTGGCAATATAGGCAAATGCAGAATAATATTCAAACAGCAATTAGAGTTGCCACTTTCAAAAAATACATTAAAGATAAAGGACAACTTAATTTTCGTCATTCTAATATTTGAAAAATATATTTACTTTATATTTGTAAGTTTTATAAATTACTAGTTTTTGGCCGCGACTTCGTTCGCGTGGACTTCAGGTTCGTCCCGTCTAGTCTAGTAATAAGTAAGAAATACGGTAACTAAGCACTGCAAAGCCCTAATCATAGGCCTATAGGTAGCTACTGCAGTATGCTCCTATAAACTACATTTAACGATCTTTTTCCTTCAGCATAAACATGCAGATTCTTCGCTTTGGAAACACGTGAGCAAGCCACATAGAGCTGACCGTGAGAAAAACATGGTGTGCCCAAATGTAGGCCTGCTACCTTCAAGGTTTGACCCTGCGATTTGTTGACCCTGACCTTGACCGATGTATAAGCTATAGCCTATGTGTTATTCTGATGTATAAGCTATATTGTGGTAAAGTTTCATTCAAATCCATTCAGTAGTTTTTACGTGAAAGAGTAACAAACATCCATACATCCATACTTACAAACTTTCGCCTTTATAATAGTAGTAGGATTATCACAGTTACAATAACATTAATGCACAGTATCTATTCAGTAAATTTAATTTAAGGTAAATAGATGATTCTTTTTTCATTTTCGTTCTTATTAGGTTTAAAGCTATTTTATATCTTTCGTCTCACCATTTACTATTAATTATTTATAATCATAGTCTTACTAAATAATTTTTGTACTTGTTTAGAATTAAATGTCTGATTAACAACACTTTTTGTTGTAATTGCTTTGTAACTCCATTCTCTTAGAACTTTATTATTTTATGTAATAAAATGTATAACTATCTAAAATAGACACATTAAAAATAAATATTTAGTCACAGATTAAAAAGAAATTTGTAGTACTCTGTCAGTAGTGTCAATTTATGCTGTCAAAGTATTCAATGCTGGCCGTCATATTTCGGAACGATTCACCAGCATGGCGTCGATTTTTGACGTCATCAGCACTGGCCAGTATACTGGTTTGTATTTCGGAACACGTCCATAATTATTATTGGTATTATATAAAGTTTTTGACATTTTGTGAAATCTTATATCTTAATACTATGTAAACAATTATGCAAGAGTTATTGGCACAAATATAATTCCTTCAATAATACTATTATTATTCAAAAGTCGTTAAATTTATGTTTAATCATATGTTTTCTTATATTTTATAATTGTTATTTCGGGGTAATGATATAGTAAACTTTGTACAATAAAATACTGCATACTACATTCAAATTGTACTCGCCTTATGAAAGTCATTATTCTCTGCGTCAGCAATGGCTTCCTGTAACACCCAATTTCTAGGAATATATAGTGGATTTACTTTCAACATGCGCCTGCGCCGCTCTTCATCATTCACTAAAAATAATAGGAAATTAGTATATATGGTTTATAAAAATTAACCGATTTTTATATTTGATTTGACATATATAAAACCTTTTCTTTTTCTTTCATATCATTAATAATAATTATGATCAATTCAGTTAGAAACTTGTATTCAAGTAAGTGGTAATATCTACCATTCTCTTCAATCAGTCTCTCTCGGTACCGCTGGACCCACTGCTCCCAACTCTTGGCCTTACTAAGCTTTGCTAAAGACCATTTTGTTTCCAATATTTCATTATCTACTAACTGGTTTAAATCTACCTGAAAATACAATGATATTAAAATAAAATGAAATTTGAGAATTTTTAATAACAAAATCAGTGTTCAGCAAGGACTAAATAATTGTTATTAATAACACTAATAATAATAATATATATATTATTAATAACCTCTGCAATTTGTCTAAAACTGCATGTGAAGTCAGATGAAGTTAATTCCATCATTTCCAGGAAATCCTTTATCAAAGACTCGTCGCCATCTTTTATCTCTTGTAGACCAAGCTTTGATAAGTATGTTTGTCTGTTGAAATTACCATTATTTATTTACCATACATTCAATAAACTATTGTATAAATATGAATGGACGGACAAATCAAATTGTTATATCTACACATATAACAATTAAATTATAACATATTTTAAGATACCCATATATATTAATTATATTAAGACATCTATATAAGGATAAATAGATTGAAACGTATGAATTGTATCATATAATAATAATATATTTGAAAAATTAAAATAAAATAACTTACAGTATTTTGATTTTAACATAATTCTCCAAAGTAGCAATGACGGCTTTAATTTTTTGTTTTTGATCATCAGTTAATATTGATTGTATTGCTTCTGCGAATTTACCAAGATTCCATAATAAAATCTGAAACAAAGTATCTAAGCTTATTTTTGTATCACTATGGAGATAAAATAAATAATATAATGCAAATACCTCTGGTTGTTTGTTGAATGCGTATCTTCCCATATCATCAGAGGAGTTGGGTACATAGTGTTCATAATAGTGGTCTAGAAACCCATAAGGGCCATAGTCAATAGTCAAGCCTAGTATACTTATATTGTCTGTGTTTAACACTCCATGAGTGAAGCCTAGCCCTGAAATATAAATAAAAATTATAAACAGGATTCGAACTTGTAATCGTTAGGAATTATTTCCCGTCGCTCTAACATCTGAGCTGTGATGTCGTAACTTATTTAAATTAGATTTCTATGTTTTATGACTAATAACACATAGAAATCTAATGAGTTTAAAAAGTTCAAATATAAGTAGATTGTTATTTTTATATTTATGTATCTTCAATAGTATTTTTAAATATCTTACCTTGCCAAGTAGCAACCATGTCCAAGTTCTTATGAGCCACCTCTGTGTACCAGGTTACATATTTATTTTCATCACTTGAATCAATGTGGGGAAAGTTGTGCTGTCAATTTATAATAAATTAACAAGTGAATATAATATAAAATACTAATATCATTAAAAGCATTAAAATATTGATCATTGAGTTTTAGACAATAAGTTGTCGAAGTTTATTTATATATAAATTTAATATATATATTTTATACATTATCTGTTAGTTAACAATTTCGAGACACAACTATCTGCCTGTCTGTCTGTCATTCTCGAAATCAATAATTATTAAGAACTTATTATACTATTATAGACTATTATAGATCTAGCCACAGTCTTCAGTTGTCAAATATCTTATGAACCTTACATTAAACAAATCATCCAATAACTGAAATGGAACTAAACCCAATGGAGACAGACTAAAATGTGATGATTTTTTTATTAAAATAAAAACCTTAATGGTCTACCTTAATAACATGATCAGCGAACATCTTCATCATGTCTCCCTGGTGTCTCTTATGCATCAGCTCGAAGGAGCCTATCCTGGTCCAAGCGGGCGCGAGGCGCAGTACGGCGGCTGCGCGCTCCAGACGAGCGTGCCCGGAGTAGTTCTTATCACGATACACCTTGTGGTCGTCACTCACTGGAATAAAATTATGGTAGACTTAATCATGATTGTATTGTAATACTCTTAGATTATTTATAAATCAAATAAAGGAAAATCAATATTCTTCTTTTTTTTGGATGTGACGTCACAACATCAACACCATATTTTTGTCCGTAAGAAAACCAGACATGTGTGACATCTAAAATGAACAAATTGAGCAATTATACTAGCACATGACTTGTTAGTTTCCATACCTTTAAATTAAGCTAAGTGTTTTTCGATTTAAAAAAGAAAAAGTAGGAAGGAATGATGATTGTAGCACAAATAAAATATATACAAACACAACGCTTACCCACCAATGCTGCAGCGCGAGTGGTGGGAACACCAAGGTGGTAACAGGCCTCGCTGGCCACCATCTCCCTAAGCGAGGAGCGCAGCACTGCACGCCCATCACCAAAGCGCGAGTAGGGAGTCTCTCCAGAGCCCTTCAGCTGTGGCTGCCATGTTTCACCTTTGCTGCATTAATACAAAGTTATTTATAAAGTTATACAATGTAAGATCAACACACTTAAAAAATATTTTACAATACACATTACCTATTTAAGTATTCACCAAGAATATGTGCTCTGCCATCTCCAAGCTGATCAGCCCAGAAACCAAATTGGTATCCACCATAACTAGAAGTAAGAGTTATTATTATTAAACTATTTAATTCCATTAGTATAAGCAATGTATATCTAATATGTAATTATTAAATAAATAGTTATTCAATATAAATATTCAAGAACTTATAAAAATATTTAAACAATAAAACATTAAACATAAAACTAATTTTACCCATGACAAACACTCAGACCTCCTTCAGGTAAGTATTTCCCGGCAACAAAGTTCACAAACTCCTCAGTCTCTGCCACCTTAGGGTCCAGATCTAAAATGTCAGTCATTGCTTGAACAGAAGCACATACAAGATGTAGCTTTCCACTGAGAGGCTCAGTTGGTACCTGTGCAGAAACACAATTTAACTACAGGATGAGCTCTGTTAAATTGTTTGATTTTAATTAGAATGCTTGATTCACTAAGGAAATAGGAACTTTTAACTTTTGTCTAAGAATGCAGAACACATAAGTTAGATTGTAGGTTGGACAGTTTTATTATATGTGCCTTTTAGGGCTTCAGATTATTAATATAATTGGATGCTGATAAGCAATAGTGTGTCAAGCCACAAACACTTAGTTTTGAGAAAAACTGTGTCTAAAGATTATACAAGAATTTTATATACATTGTTTGAAAAATATCTACCAATTTCTTTTTTATTCTTTTGGAAGTTTGTTTCTTGCCACTCACTGAACCACTGAATGATATTTTAAAATAAAATGTCCAGTATCATAACATCTTTAGAGTGATAATAATATGATTGACAAATGTGTTAAAGAATTTAACGTAATGTTTGATAAAAATATATTTTTATTGTACTTTTTGGACCTTAATGACTTTCAAGTGGTTTTGTTTAATGTAGAATATTTGACCCATTATAAGAATACAAAATATCTCCAAAAATTACTTTTTGTGGGTTGACACACTATTGCTTATCTGCATCCAATTATATGCCAGTACTTTAGTATAATTGTACACACATCATCATCATCATGTTAAAGTTGTAACTCTAAGCCTAACACCTTGCACAAAGTGCTTTTCAATCATTCAATTACTATGTCAATTTATACTAGACATTCTGTAGTAGTCTGCATACTTTCAATCTTATTATTGGCAGTTCAAATAAGAAGTTTAAGCTGAAATAAAAATATATTGAAATAATTATATATTATATATATTACAAAATATATATATATATATATATATATATATATATATATATACATATATTATATAATTACTTTAGAATAAACAGCATCTTTCACAGCCCTGGGAACATTATATTCTGGATGTTCGTTAATAGGCAGTTGTGTGTAGCTTGGTGGGTCTCTGAACTTCCACTCCTTGAAATCACTGATTAGTTTTGACATATCGTTTGCAACTAGTTTCCTATCGTTTATTAAAGTAGTTGACACACAAAATGCTCGCCTCATTTAAGATTTTTGATCTATTGTTGTTACAATTTACTAGGTCCATTTGCCAGTCTCCGACAAAAAAGGCACTATATTATTTATCATTGAAACTTTTACTTAATAACACACTGACACCTCAGAATAACTTATTATCTTTATCGCTCTTTTGCATTACAATCGAAATATTACTCGAATATTTGTAATATTTCACATTAGATTGATTATAGAATAATTTTTCACTAATACAAAGATTGACACTTGACAGTATAATAAGAAGTAAGAACCGAGACGTCATTATTTACGAATGTCACCCAAAGCAGCTGTAAGCTGACATTGAATTTAAAACTAAATACCTATATTGCTACAAAATTTTACTTCGTGTAATAAAATCCACGGATAGTAGGTTTCTTTATCTTTAATTCCTTGATTTTTTTTCAATATGTATTTTTAATATAAATAAAAATAAAAGTATTTTTCATAACTTCTTCACACATATTCTACGGTATCTTTAAGATTTTCGGTACATTTTTCTCGTATTTATTACCATATATTTAAAAATTTAAAAAACCTTAAAAAACAAATTTAACGGTTGCTATTTATTATCACGCACATCCAGTTACATAAATGTGTATTTCAAAAAATGTTGACAAAATCGCCGTACGAACATTACATATGTACATATTAAGAAAAAAAAATTATAACTTTTAACAGTTTATGCAATTTTTATAACAATACCGAAACAATATTGTTATAAAAATACTTAATTTTTTTTAATAATATGTAACCCGATCTATATATTATGGCTGGCCGACCATATTGGCTGACTACTTGGACTCCAACTACCTGCGATCAGCCAAAGGAGAGCCGTCTTCAGATACCGCTACTCTCGTCGAGTAGGAACCGGAAACAAAAATCTCAACTCGCCGCCAATCCTTTTGGAAATCGCAACGTATGTTTTGACCCAACTCCAATATACGTTTTTAGCGTATACATGTCTGCAATACTTCGCGGCACAAGTTCACATTGTCGGCACATTGTCGATGAATAGCTTATACTAATAAAATCTATGACTTTCCTTTTTTAGAAATAGAATAGTTTTTTATTAAATTGATTCTATGATTTTTTTCTATATAATAATAATTATTTTGATCATATCCGCGGATACGGGGAGCCATGGGCGAAGGGCCGCTTCGATCACGGCCTAGCTACACCATCTTCATGGTATTCTGACAACACTAGAAAATAAATGTAAATGTTATACCTATAAAAAAAACATACCAAATAGATAATGCAAAATTCTTAAGTAGAATTAGTTCATCATTGCATTACCAGATTTAACTCCTTGATAAAAAAATATATATGGGTAGGAACAATACTACTTAACTGATTAATAAAGTGGATGTTGTTCTCAACTGGGGAATGAATGTTTGTGGATATAGAAACCCTTAGATATTCAAATATTAGGCGACAACAGCTTTTATTATTTGAGATACTAACGCCATCTAGTTAATTATAAATTGCTAAATTTCTACTCATTCATGTAATAAAACAAGAAATCATACAAAAACTAACTCAAGTTTATTAGTATACCAGGAACATTAAAACAAATGAAAAATTAAACATTCATTTTTTATTTTTAGTGCAAACATGCACAAAGTTGTACTGTAAAAACATTGTTAGTACTGTATGAAAAATACATAGTATTAATATTAGTACAACATGCCTACATTCTCCGTGTAATGAATTACAACTTTAAGTTCATACTTTATGCAACTTATCTGTCCACTTCATTATTCAACTGCTCAAATTGTGGAAAGTTTTCAAATACACGCAAAATCGATTTGCAATAATCCCTTTCTTCTATGAAACACTCATCAAGCTCTGGGTTTTTGAGGTGTTCTTCTAAAACCTTCTTGAGGTTTAAATTTGGGTCCCTGAATAGTTTAATCACTTTTGGATCCAAATCTTGAACTATTGTGTCGAGAATGCTCAACAAATGTTCGGAGTTGTCATCTCTGCCTTCTTTGAGCTGGTCTGCTATTATTTTCACTAAATTCTGTTGGATGAATTTATCTGAAATTTTTTTTTAGAGTTCAATGTTTAAAAATATGTAATGAGTTTCCATAATGCTAATAAAACTTAAATTAGCTACTAACATTGCTAATACAGTTATTAAAATTCAAATAAATAATCTGTGTACTAAGTCCAAAGATAATATTTTCAAGATAAAACTAAAATTATTTATTATATGACAACTCCACTCTAATCTCATTATTAAAACAGAAACAGAAGAAACAGGGAAATGTTCAAAGACATTAGAAACATACCTTTAGCATCTGGATAGCTGTTACACAAGTATCTTATCAGGAAAGCAGCTCTAGTCCTTGGTGTGAGGTCAGGACCCTGAAGTGTGTTGATAAGGATGTCACAGCCACCCTGTGCAGTCAGCTCTTCTAGTGCAGGCTTGTAATCACGAGCCATGCCTGGAGGAATTGTTGTTTTATAGAACTGTTTGTTAGTGGAGAAGATCATTCTTTTGTCTGACATTACATTAAGATTTATATAATTTAATTAAATACTTTACATGATATAGCCGAAATGCATTTGGCTAGTGCAATTCCTCTTTCACTAGCTGCTAAATGCAGCATCACATTGAGCAGACCACACTCCAGAGCTCTAGCCTGGCAGAAGGGGTTGTTCTGACACAGCTCAGCCAGGACAGAACTTGCGCGGGACCTAATTTTATCATTCTCACTTCCCAGGCAAATTGGCAGTATAGCATAACCACCTAATTTGTAAAAATCTAGAAAAAATAATCAGTATAAACGTTTAATTCCATTGCTCAATATAGTTAATTTGTTTTAAATTATATGTTTAGCACAATTACTATTGCTACAGTATAATTTAATTGACATTGTTTTAGTGACCCAGAACCTGATTATAAATTTACCAAGGCCATATGTCAAGATTCACCCAAATAGTGTTGACATATTTTTTTGAAAATGTATATTACAATTATTGCAATCATATTAATTTCAACTTAGATGGTAATATCTATTGTTATTTAAAACAGCAGTTTAAATTAACATATTATTTCAATTATGAAATATAAATTATTTAAATCTTATACAAATACCCACCATTAGAAGTATCAACATTGTCAATAAGCTCCAAAGTATTAGTAAAAGCAGTGTCAACATCGGCTGGCAGCTCCTGGCCAAGCTGGATACTTTTGATCTTCTCTGAATCCGATAAAATCTTTATGCTGTTTTGTAATACCTCAGCCACATCTATTGTGAGACTCTTCAACGCTTCCTCAAGGAATTTGCGCCTCTGAAAAAATATATATGTTAACTAATTGAATTATAACCAAATAATGGACCTTGAAATAATTTGAATACTTCTTCATCCATAGGACCTAGCTCAGAATTGCCTGGCGCATCTTCAGCCTTTGTGGCTTCCATGGCAAATCGTAGAAGACCCTGAAAATTAAGCCTGATTAAAATTATTGATTTATATATACTTCTTAGTCAATAATATTTATATAAAACATAGCTATCTATAGATTAAAGCCATTGCTATTAAATTGGAAGAGGTAATTAAAACGTTTTTTTTTTCATGTTTTTAGTTGACATAACTTCCTACAAACTCATTCTAGAAGTTGGAAACATTTTATTTAATCGTAATTTATCACAGACCTCCAAGTTTTTAGGTTGCCGAGGTTGAACGTTTTCAGCTCCCTCAGCTCTTACAGACGATATCACCGATGCAGCAGCATGGCTATCCGGATTGTTTGAGCCCATTTTTGATTATTGTTCAAAAATTACCAATTAATTTTAAGAAAATGTAACGTGCCGGCACTAGAACAAATGCGAAATGTAATGATTTATAGAGACGTGCTTGGTTATTGGTACAGCATTTTGACGGCTTAAGACTATCGATTATTTTGATTAATATCGATATTTTAACAAGAATATTTGTTAATTGATGTGATGTTAGTGTTCTGGGTTTTTATAAAAATCTAATATACATGAGTATTTATAAAGAGGTATAAAAATAAATAATAAACAAATAAATAATTTGAGAATACTGATCAAAGACGCGATTAGCAGTAGGTCATGCCAATAACAAATCACATAGGTTTACTTCAAATGTTTCATGAAATTAGGGTTTTTTTTTAATATTCTAAAATGGCTAGGCTCATTTATTTCTAGATTCAATAAAACTTAATCGTAATAAAAAAATTTAATGATAAAAACGTTATTTTGCTTTTTAGATACAGTATTGTGAAAATTAATTGTAAAACTTGTATAGTAATTAAGTGCCTAAATGGAAATGAAAATGTCCATCATTCTACATCAATGTTTATTTTTTTAAAGAATATCGATGTTTAAATGAGTCATTCGAATGATGTTCAATGACTTAGCGTTTTGAATTAAGACATATTTGACACAGTTGACAGTATTCCACAGAATACAAAAATATTTTTAAGCTGTAGCACTGACTGCTTACTGTAGTAAGAGCAATATTCAAAAATAATTTCCATCAAGTAGTCATAAACTTTCGTTGCCAATATATTATTTTAAGTTTAACGTTTTTTAAAGTAACGTAAATATTTTTTTAAAATACTTTAAACTGTGGCGTAGAAGTTAAACTAGAAGTAAACTAAACTATCTTACGTACATATTCTATTACGAAATACAAACATATTTCCTATTTTATTTATTTTTAATATGTTGGTTTCAGCAGGTAGCCCCGACCTGTTTATGTACGTCATATCTTAATTGGCGCTATGTTGATGAATAGTTATTCTATTAACAAAACCTTCAAAATGCTTGACAAGACAAAAATATTGTATTTTTCATACCTAGCATTCTGATTGCGAATGAGACTTAAAACACATAACGATGATTTCATAATGAGTCATAGAGTAACGTAAATAATTAAATTATGTGGTGTTACAGAGTACTAGCTTATAAGCAACACTTTTTGAGTTCTTTTTTTTACCGATTTCTAAAGTATTTTTTTATCGTTGAAAGTAATTAAAAAAAAACAAAATGTGACTACCTATCATTTACGTATTAGGGGATTGCGATGTCATAGTAGCGGGCGTATGGATTACGATCTTTACATACTTCCTAGCAAATATTATTCACACTTTGAATTTATGTATATATATACTTAATCGTATTTAAGTTACAGCATGTGTTTGATTTTCAAAATGACAAATGTTATATAACAATAAACATATATCATCTTACAACTTTAAATGTACTCTGAGAACTATTATAACATTATTATAGTTAAAATATAGGTTGGTATTCATGTGTGTGTAAAAAGGTCAAATGCACACTACAACCAGAATGAAGAAGATAATGACAGAATACAACGCGGTTAGTAAATTATATTTTAAAGCCATAACGCAAAACATTATTTAATAATCTCGTATCGTAACAAACAACAGAGCTCTTACGATTTAATCTAGATGATAACACTGGTGATAACATATCGTATGATAAAGACCTAGCCTTCAAACATGTTTTTGTTTTGAGATCCACTAGAAAGCAATACAATTTGAATAAAATTATTATACAATTTAATATTAGTGAAAGCCATTTTGAATAATTTTAATATTCGTGATATATTATATATTGGTAAGTACGAGAATAGTCAATATAAGGAACACAATATATGTTTTGACAATTTTGAATTAAACGTTATCATTATAGATTTTGTAATATTTCCTCAATTACTAAATAGGTCCTTCAGATAAACAATAAACAATTATTTTTCAATTATTGGCATAAAATATTTCAATGTATTGTAAAGTGATCGAAATGTTATATTTTAAAATTATCAATAATATTTCGATAAAGAAAAAATAAGATAACTTTATATCTTTTTTGTAAGAAAATACCTTTGAAGAAGTATTTTTTATTTTTTAAGAAAGAAGTACAAGTAAAAAGGAATATTTTGAAGAATGTTAACTTGCCGTAAGAAAAATAAACCAGTCAAGGGCGAGTCTGACTCCTAAGGGTTCCATACCATTATACATTAAAAACGCCAAAAAAACACGATTGTTGTTGAACAGTTAGCCTCCCTTAAATATTTCTATATTCTGTTTCTAGTATTTGTTGCTCGAGGACCCTAAATACATTATCTGTGAAAATTTCAACTTTCACGGTTCATGAGATACAGCTTGAGGACAGACAGCGGAGTCTTAGTAATAGGGTTCCGTTTTTACCCTTTGTGTAAGGAACCCTAGAAAATATCAATATTACGTAGTTTTATTGGGATATGTTTCCCTATTTACAATAGTAAAATACTGTGAAATACTACAAATGAATAATATAGTAAAATAGTTACAGTTTAGACCTACAGGTCTATACTATATGTCACTATTTTACTAGAATAGTGCTCTGTGTTCTAGCAACGATAACTGATACCTTTTGTCTTTCGGTAGTAGTAATTCCTTATATTTCTGAGTAATTTAAAAAAAAAATTGTTGTGGAAAGGCTAATAAAAACACTTTCGATATGTTGAAAGTTATTTTATAATCCTATATGTAATATACCTATATGTCTGATTTGGCTTTTACTTAATAAAACAAGCAAGCAGAAAATATTTGGAGATTATTTTTCTAAATCCATCTTATACTTAACGGAAATACATTGTTTCTCGAATGTTATATATGAGAAAAGTTGTGTTTATTAGTCATTGTGATTCTCTCTGTTTTACTTTTATGGTTATATCTACTGATTTTATGACACACGATGTACATATGTATAATAAATAGTTTGTTTACATAGTTCCATAAAATAGATATTAAGTTACAACAATAAAAATTTGTCAAGCTATATTATTTTTTTTTATTAAAAAAAAACAATATAGCTTAAAAACAGAATACCTATAACATATTTTATATTTCTGTTATTTTTAAGTTGTCAATGGCCGTATATAACCTGTACTTAAATTAATTGTCATGGCTTCCAGAGATGCCGCCTCGTCAAGACATCGTGATACAGGTGGAGCGGGTCCAGGTGCAGGCCTCCCGTCCCCCTCCGCCACCTCCCCCCGGCCGCCTGCAGCGCCCCCCCCACGACCACCCCAACACATACATAGATCGATCTAATACGCGCCAAACTAATAATAATACGCGACGGACTTAGGTGCTCACTTCTATTTTATATACAGGGTTATTTGTAATTAATTGGCCACTTCTTGCAGGCAGCCTCTCTATATCAATTCTAACAACATTTGTGTGACAACTTTTTAAAATTAATAGTTTTAAAATTTAAGTTTTCCCATACAAAATTTATGAACTGCCATTAACTCTGAACGTCGGGATGGCGCTCGGGCGTTGACCTTTTAAGTACTTCTTACAAAATACAGAGTAATAAATAAAAAAGGGAAAAAATATTTTTTGTTTCGTTTTTTTTTGTGTTGTTAATCAAGACTTGTAAAAATTCGTAGAACAATTGTTGGGATTGATGTAGGGAGGCTGCCTGCAAGAGGTGGCCAATTAATTACAAATAACCCTGTATATTAGCTTAAGATTATAAGGTATATAAATGTATATCTTTATTTAATATTTTATCATTTTTATGTATAATATTTATATATACTTAATAAATATTAATTTAAAAACGTTTAAGAGTTATTTATCTGTTTCTCATATCAGTTAACGAGTACTGAATATTGTATTTTTGTGCAGATCATTCTTCTACTGGCAAATGAGTCATCATTTATTAGACATTAAGTTAATAGTTTCTGATTTATTTAAAATAAAAGATTAAAGAGTTAAATATAACCAAGAATCTATATTGTGTTACTTTATCTCATTATTTTACTAAATATAGTATATTTTATTAGATATCATGTACATATTTACTTATTTCGTGTTATATACATAACTATTTTAATAATAGTTAAGACTTCTGCTTGTTCTCACGTATTTTAAACAAAGCAACTTAACTTGGCGTTATGAACTAGTTTCTATAACAGTATAATTTATATACGTATGTATATTAATAATTTCTATAACGGTAATAATAGAACCATAAGTTGAGTTTTATGTAATATAAAATATACCTTTTGTTATGAAAATCCAATTTATCTTGAATGGAATTTATTTACTTACTCTTATTTTTGGAAAAGAACTTAAAGGTTTTATATACACCAAGTAGTGTCTATTGAAAATATGTAGACATATTTAATCACTATTTATAGAGCACTATATGACCTAAAGACCTATTGTCTAAGCGGAATGCGCTTTGAAAGCGCTTAAGAGGACTAGAGTATATATACATGTATGGTATATAATATTTTACGTTAAAAAGATGGTATGAACATAATAGTTGAGAAATGATTTACTTAAAGCATTAAATAGTTATCAATCCGTTTATTTATCACATCAACAATGAATAGACAGATTTTGATAAAATTTGGTGTGATTGTGGTTCTAACAAAGTTTAAAAAATGAGAAGGTTGTTCTAAAAAACGAATAACTAATATCTTGTAGACTATGTAGAGAGCTCTATGTCACTCTATTAATTTCATTATCCGCTTATAGTACGCTCAATGACCTAGGGTGACCTAGTAATAACGTAAATAGCAATCCGATTGATTACTAGCACACTGTCGCGATATCTCATTTAATTCTAGTGTTCCAGATCGCATTGTGGAAACAGATATATATGCTTAAATCTAGGTGTCAAATGATCATGTCCCTCGACGCGTTCGTAGAACAATGTGCCGTATTTAGAAACACAGATATGTATTCAATATTAAATAAATATTCAAAATAATGCTAATTATGGCATTATTACCGCAAAGCTTTCATTAGGTATATATCTACGTATAATATTAATGAGGTTAAACTATTATAATATAAACCAATTTTAAATGTGATTGCGATATAATATAATATAAAACTAATCGTTTTTAAATTATTGTATGTTTGTCTGATTGTTCGCTTGCATCCACCCGAATAACAGAAATATTCTCATGTCATTATTACAGCATATAGTATACTCTAAGATTATTTGTACAAATTAGTCATTACCATTAATAATGACTATGGTCAGTTTAATGATGCTCACCGTTTATGTATATACGTCAATTGCAGTCAGAAAAAACAGTTGTCAACATGACAATTAGAATATATAGAATGCTAAATTCTGTAAAACAGGTAAGGACATGGTAACTCAGTTGTTAGAATGACGGAGACACTCTCCCAGGGTTACAAGTTGGGAGTGCGAGTTGATTCGTTTAGAAATCTAATATTTTAATATTATGGATGTTTATTTATATATGTTTATATTTTTATTTAGTGTTAACTATAGATAATAAATTAATAAAAAATAGATTATTAGGAATATGAGATGAGGAATACGTATCGAGGTCTAATAATTATCGGCTAAGAAGCAAGCCTATTTAGTTGAATGTAATATATTATCTTTCTTACTTAGCTTACCTTAACACTAGATAGCACTCTAAAAATTGGGTAATGAAATTGGTCCTTAACTTCGATTCGACATTTTATATTAAAGAGGGTGGGTATAATATATTTTTTTATTTATTCGACTTGTAGTAGTTTAAAAATAGAATCAGTATGTACCTATTATATATTTTGGGTACTAAAAAATTTTGTCATGCAGTTAGTTATTGTGCGATAAGCAGAAACTTATCGGATTTTGGGGTACCGTTTGCTGTAAAACGATCAAAGCATTATAAAGGAACCTTAAAATGTTAAAATGATTTGAACTTGAAGATATTTTCATATTGATTATATATTCCTACCTCAGATACTAAGAAATACAGTGCGGTGTTAGACCAGGTGCGAGAAATTTATAATAGATTGTTACTACAAAGGTACTAATTTGAATTTTATACTGTGTCTTACAAAGAATAATTAGTTAATATTAATTACAGCATAAGTATATAAGTAATATAAGAATTTACGTCTTTCTTTAACTTTCTTAATAATCTTTCTTTCATAATTATTATAATCAAGATTTTTTTATTATTTTTAAAAGAGCTATTCTGAATTTATAATTTGTATTGGAGAATGGTTCTTAAGGTAAACTACCTACCTAGGTATACATATTTGAAACTTAAATATCTTGGTATGTTCTATGTTCGGTGGGGGGCAAATTATTTAAACGGCTTTTGTTGTATAGCTTACAGTCTTAAACGCATATCTTTTAATAATTTTAAACACTCAAAACTTAACCTACCTTTTCCTTGACTTTCTTATAAATTTTCAGCGTATTTCACAATTCAATACATTGCTGGAAATAAAATATTTGCAATGTATTTAGAAGTTAGAACGAAGGATCTAAATAGAGCGATGTCGTATGCGCTGCAGGTGTCATTATTCCCTCGTATAATTGATTAGCAACAAACAGTAAAAATAAACATCGCAAACCGCCGCAAGTGGCGGCCATGCTGCGCACGGAGCGGCAACGTCGCCGGATCGATCGACCTCCACAAGCCCGTTGCGTGAAAGCAACATTAAAAGTTTCCTTTTACTCTGCCACTAAAACACGTTCATAACGCCCGCCGCAGATGCCCACACTCGCATTGGCCGTCACGAGCCGTGTGCGAGTGACAGTATTTAAAACCTATGGCGCAGTAACAAACTCAGCATTTGCTCTCACGTGTCGACGCAGGCACGTACATGTGCGTGTACGCGCGTGTTGGCTAAGTGGCCGAAACATTGTTTTCGAGTGAGTGTCGCGAGTATTTTCGCAAAATGAAGGAACTTATTGAAGCTGTTCGAAGCGAAAAATGTTTATACGACTTAAAACACCAAGATTATATGAATACAAAATTAAAGGATTCTATTTGGAAACGAATCGCAGAAGCGCTAAATCTCAAGGATGGTGAGTATTACTTACCTATATAAATCTTGCTGATGTTATAACTGTGAAAGTATGGATGTTTGTTTGTTAATAATTACAAGTTCCATTATTGCACTGTTGAGCTGAGCCCCGTCGCTTTTTTATGCTACTAAATTTAGCAAAATTGTTTATTTAACACTGATGCAAGAGCGTGACGATTTAACGTGAGAACTCCCATTGACAAATTTCTCTTTGCTATAACTTTTTTGCTAGTTGACAGTTTTAAGTTCTTTTCTGTTTTAGGAACCATCTATCTGTTAAAGTTTTAGGAACCATATATCTGTTCAGAGGTTGCGAAGCTAGCACAGTCGTAAAATAACGAATTAGATGGCCACGGCAGATGTAGCTGACGGTTCATCACTTTTCTCTTTAAAATGCAATTAACAAATATATTTCCATTTGGAAATCTGACTTTAGAACAGATATCAATAAATACAAATTTATAATTTGCGTGTACTACCGCCAACAGTACAATAGAATGATGTTGCTTATAATAAAAACACAGGATCCGCTGTTTATAGGTTTCTTAATTGTCACTTGTTTTCCATCGATAGCGCCCACAGTATTAGGTATTTGCCATAAATCTTGGAGTTAACGCTCGCGACAAATCTGTAATGAAATAAATACATTTATTATGTTTTATATAGTCGTGATTATTAATTATGACTAATTTAATGCAGGAAGGGAAGCTAAGAAATCTTGGGAAAAACTGAGAAACAATCACCGAGATGCGCTTCGTCGGCAGAAAATTACTAAACCAAAAAGTGGATCAGGGGCTGTTAATATAAAGGCATGGCGCTTTCAAGAAAATATGGCATTTTTAATCCCACATATGGCAAATAGGCCAAGTAATACCAATGGTAATGAAGACATACCAAATGACGAATCATCTCATATTAATCCAAATAGTATAGAAAATGAAATTCAAAAACAAGTTAATGATACGGATATTCATGAATCAGGAGTAGAAGAAACTAATGAAACCCCTGAACAATCTACTGATACAGCAGCTGATCAAGGAAATAAAAGACGACGAAAAAATAACACTTTAAATAACTTACTAACTAAATCGATTGAGGACTATGAACGTAGAGCAGCAAAAAAACAGCAAAAACGGGTTGCTAACACCAATAATGATTTCACCATAAGCAATGTTAAAAATGATGCACTTTTTCATTTTTTTATTAGTATGTACGAGACTACAAAAAGATTGCCGCCATTGTCTCAACACAATATTAAAACAAACATATTTTCATTGGTGTCCCAAGAAGAATCTAAAAACTTGGTGGAATATTCGCCTCGTCCACACTCTCTATCATTCACAGAATAGTGATGTAGGATCATAACATTCATCATAGACACGCGCGTACACGCTCATGTACGTGCCTGCGTCGACACGTGAAAGCAAATGCTAATTTTTTACTGCGCCATAGGTTTTAAATACTGTCACTCGCACACGGGTCGTGACGGCCAATGCGAGTGTGGGCATCTGCGGCGGACGTAAGTGAGACTTCGTTCGCTATCATTTCTTTTTAATAAATGGGAAACTTTATTAAGCAATTCTGTGAAATAAAATTATGTTCATGAAAACTTATTACTTATTATGCTATATTCGTTTTGTATGTAAATGCACAGAGAAGTTCCAGGAGAGAGATGGGTTAATTTTGAATATATTTAATAACGTATATATGTATATTCTAAACATTGCCATTAAGAGAAACTTTTGTCAACATATTTGACGAAATTATTGAGAGTATATTTTTAATATCTAAAATTCAAAACTCGTTTTCTTTCTTCGTATGTACAGTAACCGTTTTTAGAACTGAAGTTTAAAAAAAATACAATAAATTACGAAATAGAGACAATAATATTTATGACGATGATGTATCATGTACTATATAAAAAAAACACAATCTGAGTTAAATTAAAAAAAAAATACAAACCACATATAAGGCGATAAAAATATGAAAACTTTAAATAAAACTGTTAATACAATATAGGTATGTTACCTGGCAGAATTAAACCAGAATAATCAATAACAATGAAATATTCGTATAGTGATATAGAAATAGATAATCCTAATTAACCAAACCCAAACCAACCAAAATATATGATATACGAATTGGGTCAACTAAATCCAAGCCGAGTATATTTAGCGAATGTTAGTCTGATTGGAGATCTCTACAGTTAAAACAGTTTGTGATTCAAACAGTTAAACGCGGTTCTAAGATATTTGCTATTCTCAATCAACGACTGCTTGTGTTTTGATGAAGGGAATATTGATGGAAGATTCATGTCTTTGATGTATAAAGTCTTAAGTGCTATAATATTTTTATATGTAAACAGTTTATTGGAATTATTCATAAAGTATTAATAGAAATATAATTACTGTTTTGAGTTGCGCATGTGTGCGTGCGTGCGTACGTGTTGTGTGTTTATCTAAAATATTTGAAATATAATGTGAATTACCTACTTTAAATGGATTAGTCATAAAAAAGGAATTAAATCTGTTTCCGTTTTAGACATTGTTATTTTTGTTCATATTTTTTGATAGTATAATGAAATTGTTAAAATTAAATTTATGTTATATGTATATATTTAAATAAATAAGTTATGATTAATGTCTTCTAAGATTAATGTTAAATTAATACCTTTAAATATAATTTATATTGAAAAATATGAAACTTGTGCTGAGGAACAGTTCATATAATTACTGAAAATGCCGAAACATTTTTAAGTAAGCTTATGTTTATAAATATAATAAATCTACTCAAAATCTTGTTCTTTCATAACCATTTGTTATCGTCTCTTCATAGCTATAGCCACAATCTGCGCAAAATTTTAAACTTTCTAAAAAAAAAAAACCATACAGATAAACAAATAGGTTTTAATTACAGCATTAATATATACATACCTATTACAGTAACTATTATCGACCATAAAAGGTTAAGTCAGTTGTTATAAATAGTAGGTATCTAGTATTTACCTTGTATTATTATTATTATACTGGTTGTCCTTATAGATAAATACCTATTTGTAGTACAATAACGTGTTAACGACTGGTGAACGGATTTGGATCAAATTCGGCATTGGTTAAACTAAAGCGTAGGAGTGTTTATTTAACTTTGCGATATAACCTTACTTATATAACTTTGAACATATTTTTTATTTAAAAAGCATAAGTAAAAGGTGTCATACAAAGAACAACTTATAAAATGTTTATTTTTCCGAAAGACCAAGTTGTTGACGTTGGCATTTTGAACGGGTTGGGTTTGTAGCGCGAGTGTGCGACGTTGCCGCTCCTGGCGTCGGTCAACGCGGCATGGCCGGAGCGAACCGCAGTACGGGTTCGGCTTTGTAGTGAAGAACGTACTCGACGGGCGTCAATGTTATCGTATTTAGTTACGATAAATTTGATAAATCTATTTTTTAATCGGTATTCTTTGGTAAAATTAACTATGAAAGAATATGAATACACTTTACTGCTTTACATAAACATAAAACGACACGGTACTCAAAGCTCATAAACCTAGTTTCGGCACATAACTTGAGTCTACAAAGTATATAAGGTTAACGGTTATTATTTATATATAACGGAAATTACTTTATCCTTCACATTCCCTTAAAAGAAAGAGAAAACAATATTAAAAAAAAAAACAGTAATCATACAAAATTACAAGACAATAATTTGGGTATATTTTTGGAATAAAAGACGTAATGATAATCCGGTTATATATATTCTTAACGACATTTTGATGATGCTATTTCCTAGAGAAATATTTTTAACCTAGTGGCAAGTACGTTGGATATTTATATGGTGATTTAAAAGTAAATTGTTTTACGTAGACAATCTAGTAAGTCTTAACGACTCTCAATACTTGCTATGGTTTTTAACTTAAATTTTTGACCACCATCAAGACTATCATGAACTCTTAAAAACTCATACGTTTAATAATTTTTATTGCAATATTACAACAATATTACTTTAATTCGTTGTATGACGTTTTTAAAATTATATTGCTTTATTCCTGCTTAGTGAAGTAAATGTATGCTTTTATATTCCTTCAATAGGAGGGAATGAGAGATCAGTTTTATATAATTATTTATTTGGTTTTTTTTATGGTAAAAGAACGAATGATTGAGGATGACGTCATCAAAACTTCTTAAGTTAAATTATTAAAGTAATATTACTTATCCTCGGTATAGGTCATATACCTCACGATTGAAAAGACATTACGTTTGTGTTATTGATCAGCTCTGAGAGCTGAGATAAGACTTCCAGGTCTGTTTTTTTAGTATGCATACGTCCTATACATGCGGTTCCTATGTTATCATCATAATAATAAGTATGACATATAATTAAACAAATATTAAGTTTTTCCTTGTTTTTCTAAGATTTTTTAAATAATTATACAAATGTTCTCAAAACTATTAAGATATATAAATGTCGAAATTGTTTGAAGAACATAAAAAAATATATTTACGTATTTTCTTTAATCTTAATATAGAAGGATAGAAAGAAACTATATATAACAATTATAGATACTGTTTAGCGTTCCATTCTAATGAAAATTGCTTGAATTAACTTTTTAAATGAACATACAATAAAATTTAAACTACTCAATTCCTAAGCAATGCAATATTTTTTTGTATTAACGAGAATTTAATTAAAAATGGCTACAATCTCTTTTTAATTATTCACATTGAGATAAAAACGCTTGTAAGAATTGTACAAAAAATTTGGCCGATGTACATTAAATAGTTTGTCTTTAAATTCTCCAATAATGTACAATTTCTTCATTATAATGTATTATTAGATCTATTCTTCTCTTGCTGTTTCTTCTACAGAGATACGTTTATATCATTGACGGTTGAAAATATTTTTAGAATGTTTTTAAATAATGATATCGAATTTGGAAGAACTTTAGTTATGAAGCTCATCAAAGCTTTGGAAGAACTTTAGTTATGAAGCTTATGAAGCTCATCAAAGTCATTCTTAGTTTTTTATTCATAGCTTTTATACCTATAGATGTTTTACAGACGGCTGACAAGGAAAATATGAAAAATAGTCTTCGTCACTGTTATATTAAGATTTTTTTGACCAGAAATAAACAACATCCAAATTTGGTTAATTTCATAATACCAATGCAGTTATAAGTTTTATGAGCTATGAAAAAAAAAACCTGGTGTCATAAAATATTACAAATTACTCATAAAATATTACAAATAAAGGTCATAAGATCTTTCTGGACTTTTAGGTTTAACACTATAAAAACTATTTAATTTTATCAGCATTTAAATTCAATTTTAATAATCAAGGAAACGTATATATTTCAATATTTCTGGGACACTGATTTATTTTACCGCATTCATTTTACGTACAACCCTTTCTAACAAGGGGAGGGAATATTGAATAAGCCTCGAATCTTGGCTACCGTTTGTCGCGAACTTGGCAAGGGCTAGCACATGATGACGCCAAGTGCAAAAACAACTTTATTGTCGTGTTTATGTGTATATATGTTTATTATCTTTTTATTAGGAACTGAAGTTTAACCGACTTGTTTTGTGGGAAATTTGTTATTACAAAGGAGTATTTTCAAAAAAAAAAACCGTAACAAAATCAGTTATTCCAATTTGTACCGACCCTAATAGTTTTTTCTGCTTTCCTAATAGATTTAGTTTTCTATTTTATTTACACATTATTCGAATGTTTCTTCTTTTTTAATCGATTCGTCTATTTTATTTCATTTATTAAATAAAAGAATTAGTAATAATGTGTGTATAGACAATGAACTACTTTATAATACTAATAATGTTTCGGGTTATATTTGCCCGTATTATTCTAAGACATTATAGAGCCGAGACACTTACGTCATTCTATCTTATATGGATATTATAAGATTTATATCATAAGCAAAAAGATATATATTCTGGCTTATAAAGGGCCTTGAAAGTACCCCAAGATAAATATCTAATATAAAGTTCCCTATTTAACAAGCGTTAGGATCCAGAAAGGTCAACGGAATCAGTCTCTCAAATCGCATTTTGGATTTTGATCTGTAACATTTAAAACATAAGATCTTGGTTAGATCTTGATGTTAGTTTATTACTTAGCCTAAGGATACAATAAAGCTTTTACTAACTACTCGGCTACATAATAGTATTAAAGTATTTTTATGGATATTCATTCCATATTGTTTTAATTGTTTTTTTTTATTTTTTTTTATTGTGCGCCCTACTTTGTACATTTCGGCTTACTATGTCAGTTGACTGGTAGAGAATGACTTAGCATTAAATCCGACATTTGTGAGATTTTATTTTGTGCATAAAACATTTTAAATAAATAATAATGATTAAAAAAGTACCAAACTAAGATTAACACTCTTAGTAATCCTATTATAGTGTTTTTTTAAAGATATTTCTATATTACCTTAAAAGTGTGTTATTACCATATTTTCGTTGATAGCAGAAACATGATATTATATGAAACTTAAGTAAATAATATTATGTTAACTATGTAATAGTATTATATTAGCTAATGTGAGTAGGTTTGTTACGCTTTCACACCTCAACTACTCAACCATCCATGCCATCCATCCAACCATCATTAAATTTTCACACACCCTGATAAGGGTACAGAAAAGGACGTACTTTTAATGATTCATCCCAAATAGTACTGTCCCTGAGAGAAATAAAATAAGTTTTATATTGCTGTCAGGTATGACTGTATTTTTAGACATACAAAGCGAGTGACATCACTAGCAAAAGATAGTAAGGTATAACTATTAAGAAATGAATATTAAACACCTTAAGAATAATAATAAAAAGGGGTAAATCTTATTACATAAATATGTCAAAATCTAGAATTTAATATTTTTTCTAACAATATAAATTTGTCCATACTGTCAGACATTACACACACATACAATATAAGTTACTTTGATATTTCTTTTAGAATGTTCACTAAGATGGAAACATCAGGTACAAAATAATACGCAAATTTTTGTTACTTTATAATATTTTCTAGATGACAATATCGGCTCCGAAAACAGTATGGCGTTTGTTCGCCGCAGGTAGACACGACCCCAGCCTTCGACACAACTCGCTCCTGTTTATTTTACTTATATAAAGGTTTTTGTAAAAACCTTTTGTATCAAACATTAGTGCTGTACCCATGTTGTACGTTGTTCGTTTGATCTATGTGACTTTGTTGTACGCTTTTAAACTTTATTTTCTGCAAAAGCAGCTAAAAAAAATAATAATTATTACAAAAATATAATGTTATATTATTCGTTCTGGTATGGTTCAGTATATAACACAGTCTGCTGGTATTAGAATAAAACCTCTAATGAAAAACGCGCCAACGTAGGGAAAGATGGCGGATGAGGCAGATCTGAATTATTATATACATGTCAAAACCACAATTATAAAGACCTTGATTTTATATATGTATGTAACAAACATGTGTATAAATATGTTTTTTTTTTAAATGTAAAAACTATAATAGAAATTTATTTTTATTTTTATCTGTGAACCTAGATAAATATTCACTTTTAAATATTTTTCATATCTTTATTATTTGATAATATTATTCTTTAAAATAAATACGTCAACCAAAATCTATGTTACACCTACTTACGTGTTATTCTTGTGTTTGTATTGATAACATTGTTTTGTATTTCCAACTACGTAGGTACGTGCGTCCGTTATCAATAATTTATAACATTTTTAATTAATACTTTTAAAAGTACAAAACTATAGTAAAAAAAGGGCCACTTGATACCTGTAGAATAAGATATGTTGATACCAAAATAAATGTTAAGGAAAATAATATGAATCACAAATACTATAGGTATTCATACATTGTTAATTGTGTTAACGACCATACATATAGGAAAACTTCCAAATATTTTTAGATATGAATATTTTCCCCGAAACTTGTCAATTGAATATCTACCTACTGTAATATTCCTTTTATATTTTACTTTCTACGACCTTTGTCAATACGTTTGTCATAAAATCGTAAAATCTTTTGCTGCATTCGTAAAAACTTCTTTGATATTTTCAAATAAAAACAGTAAATTTATTATTTGTAGCTATGAAACCCGAACAATATCTCTAAATTGTGTAATATTAACATACAAACTATTTTTACGAATGCACTCTCCTAGGCAGAAGCATAGACAATTCCTAGAACGAAGTATGGCGTCGTATCGCACTATTTATAACCAGTGCAACGACTTGAGAGACGCTATTTAAATTAATTTACTGAGGAATTCGCATCTCAAAGGTTAATCGTATTACGTGACATTTATTACGTTTTATTATTAGGTAGGAATTTGGCCTATTAGTGCCAAAATGTGATATTAGTGACAAAAACATTAGCAAGCGATAAATAAAGTTACACTTAATAAATATGTAGCATTCACGTTAAATTTACTCAATACTATTAATACGTTCTATCATTTTTAAACCTACCATGTAGGTAACTAAATCCGTTTACCTCCAAAACTAAATTAAAATCTGACGATTCTTAAGAAAAAGGCCTAATTCCAATAAAAACTTTAATTTAATAATCAGATTTAGTTACGTAAAAGCTTTTGTTTTTAAATTTAATCTTGTTTTTGGTGTCGTGCGGAAAAACATTATCATTAATTAACTTAATTACTCAGTCATTGAATTAATCGGTTAAATAAATTTCAAGAATAACAAATATGTATTTTGGAGTAATATTGTTTTTAAATTGAAATGTAAATAACCGAATAATAACAACATATTTATTAAAATATACAAAAACTATGCGTCTTACATATTTATATAGTTGCGACGGGTTCTATACGACGCGTCCAGTGACTAGACGCGTCCACAGCGCCCGCACGGTTTGTTACACGCGCTTCTATCACGCGGCCGCGTGCGTTTATGTTGACGTTATTTTCAGGCTAGACATAAATATTGTTGAAGTTGAAAAATATATCATAAATAAATCTGACATAACTGTAAAAATAGTTTTTTTTCAATAACGAAAATTACAGCAATGGAACTTTGGAATGCAAAGTATAATCTGAATAAATATTGTTTACAAGTTATTTAAGGTTATAAAAACAGTATTATAAGGTCTTGTAGTAATAATGGAAAGTATTAGTAGTTCTTTCCAAAAAATATGACAAATGCAAATAGTGTTTTCCTTAGCACTAATATTCAGAGTATAACTCCTTCAATATTCCGTCTCGGAGTGGCAGGGAATAGTTAGTCCATTACATATATAGAACTAAACGTATTGAATCTGGTTCCCTGAAGTGCTTTGGCAGTCACGTTTTGCTTTGGGGATGCAATCATTGAAGATAATGTCGCTGAATTTATTTGTGATCTAAATAAGCCAATATTTATCAAGTCTTTATCATATTACCTTAAAATTATTACTATATTTATTTATTTTTTAATTCAAATCTTATATATTATTTGACTGTTTTCATAACAATGTGGGGGATGTATTCCTAACTATGCATATACACACTACATATATATACATATTTATTTGTATTAATAATGGAATTGACATCAACTGATAACGCCGATGATGGTCGCGCGACCAACATTGTACAGACAGCGCGTCAGTAGCAAGACGCGTCGGTTTATATTTAAATATAACTGCAGTAACCGCCGCCTCTAACGCGAACGCACTTTGGAGTTTGTAGGCGTTAGGTTATACCCACCTGGTACCAGCACCTGCGGTTTAATGACGTCAGAACAAAGTTACGTTATATCCACATTATTACTTACAAGAAATTTTCATTATTATGGATACTTGTTAGTTATAAAATGAACAAAATATAAATATGTAGGTAACCATTTTGATACCGTAAATAGAAATTTGCTATAATTGAATTGATTTCTACGGCTAAATATTTTTTTGTTAAAAAAAAGCAGTCTTTTGTTTCATTATTTTTTGAAAAGGGAAAGCCTTGTTGAACATTATAAGTTCATAGACCCATCACCCAGCTGTTTATGATAATAAAGGTGTAAATAAGTAAGTCAGTGAGTTAAGAAAATTCAAAACATTATAGTACCACTATATAACAGTGTAGGTAACTGAAGCGCCACACACCGTAACGTAAAATGCGAAAATATGGGTGAGGAAATGTTGCCACATTCCTGACAGATCTTAAAATATTTACTGCGAGTAGGTATAGACGCTCAAGAATAGAGTATTATTTATTACATCTATGACTACAGTTCTGTAAAATACGATATTTTGTTACATATTCATATTTCATGTAAATATAATTGAGTTTAAAAATTATTTAAAAATATTATAAAAAAAAATTGAAACCTTTTGCAATTATTAGCTGTCAGTATTTTCTTTTAATAAATTAAATAAATATATTTAACCTGGGATAAAATTTAGGTCCTTAAAAGGGTACGATGTTCGTAGCGGTCATCATTATCCTTGTCTATTTATTTTTCTGATAAGTTAAATTTCGTCGGTTATATAAGAAAAAAATATAGCCCTCTTCTTAAATGTTAACCTTAAGAGCCCAGGGCTCTTTTTTAATTTGGGAAAGTGAACCAATTCCCTACGTTGTACCATAGCGGGTAGGTTAAATATTATAGAATTACTTAATATAAGATAATGCACCTCAGGGTGTTTTCCTACATTGTATAAGTTCGGAATGGAACCTGGAAGTCGACAATTCAAAATAAAGCAATGTTACCACTACGCGAAACGGTCTTTATAGAAAGTATTCAGTACAACTGGTATTATCTGTGTAAATATCTTAAGGTAAAAGATATAACGTACAACTAACCAAGCTCTGGTAATTAAATATTTTCATGATGTGTGATTAAAACAAAAATAAAACTAATAACTTTTAGAATCCTACAATAAATACTTCCAAACCAAGAATTTTAGAAAGATTTCAGAAGACATAACTAAACGTTAATCGCTTATTAAAAGTAATCTATACAGATCCAACAAACTGATATCACACAGGCAGATACTTACACTGTGCCTTTAATTAACGGAACACGTAACCTACTATCAGAGCACTATCATTAATATAATGTTAGCGATCTGCGGCCGCCTGTCGTGTATTGGGGTTGTCTATAGAGCACATGGCGCGTCTGGGACGAGGCCGGGCACTAGGCTATACCCAGGTAGGTCTCGGAAGGGCTGATTTCGCCGACACTTTCGTAATGCGTGTAAACGTAGAGCCGAATGCCGCAGCGGAATGGCAACGCCGCATTTGACGAGCGACGACCTCGTGTTATCGCCACCCGCGGTGACGCGACATAGGAAAGGTCAGAACACCGCGTACCCGCCGACACCATTCGCTAATGTCTTCGCCATGTAAACAATCCGTTTTCACATAGATTTCATAAGCAAAACGTGATAAAACATTCGTGGTGCGACGTGGCCCGTGCCCCGTGGCGTCGCCGCTATCTCTCTCTGGGTCTCCCCGGCCCCGCCGTTGAGACTCCGCCCCCCGCAGCCGTCGCGCCGCCTGGCGGCAGCGCCGTGAAACGCACACGACGTCTATGTACACCGATGCCACTTCGTACTTATAATTTCGCTGGACGTAAATTTCGACCGAAACGGTTCAATGGACTTTTCGAAAACATCGAACGTATCGAGTAACGTGAAAAGTCTCGTGCTATACAAGAAAAGTAAAGGAAGTGGTGTTGCGCAATTCGTTTTGTAAAATATTGTGTTATCGAAGTGTCTATTTCGTGTCCGCGCTTGTGAGTACGGTGACGAGTCCCGTTTGAAGGTTTTATAACGGATTTAGCCTTAAAGGTGAGTAGTTTATACTTTCTCATTGCTTTTCACCGTGTTTTTGTGGTCCCTATGAGTCTTATAAAACCTTAAAAAAAAAAGTATTTGTTGAAAACTTTTCCATTCTATAATGAGGATAGATGTTTTACTAACTGCGTAAATTATGTCAAGCCTCGTGGTTCGTGTGATAGGCACAGTGGCACTCTTGTTATATGAGTACCAATGGTAGTATTAGTAATCCACGTGCAAAAGTGTATAATATTATATAAAGAGATAAGCTTATCATCCAGACATGTTATATTGGTCCTGATTTGAGTGATCTTTAACCAGTGCTAGAAGTAAGTGGAAGCAAACGGCAGAATCCTGAGACGAGAGAGGCCCAGCCGCTCACCATTTAGGCCTACAAGCCACAAGGTTACGGCCTAGCGTTGCGCCTCTCACTGCCACAGACAACAGTCAAAGATTTTAATATTATATTACAATATATATTATTTAAGCGTTATAAATGAAATTAATTTCACACGAAAATAATGTATTTAAATAATATACATAAAGTGCAATTTGATAGTGCTGCTTTAAAAACAATGCATAATTATTATGAGTCAAGTTTGCAGAATGTAATTGAGATGATTGTCATATTAAATTAAACGTAATGTCAGTATAATTCTATATTTTAAACACGGTATAATTCAGTTACTTATGTATACTTATAGAAATAATAACCATTGTGATCAATTTACCTTATTAGGTACCAATTAGGTTTAATTTTCCCTTGCATTGCTTATGGCCCATTAATAAAGATATTTATATTATTGTGAATATTATTTTATTCTTTAAAAACCAAGATAATATAAGTTAATAGGAAATTGGATGACACAATACATAAGATGTTCTTATAACAATAAGTTAAATGAGCTACATGTGCCTTTTTCTCATCTAAAATCATTTGCTACAAAAAGAATATTGCTAGTAACTCGGGTTAGTTACTTTGTAAATAATATTTGCATTACCTGTCTTCCTTATATTATAACTACGTTACCAAATTCAGAGTATTTTAATTTAATTATAATACTATTAACATGTTACGACTATTTCCAAACGAGCCATCATTAATTCATAGCAAATTCCTATGAGTCTGTTATATTCACGAAATAAATTAGACACTAGAATCTAGATCACAACATTCTTAAAAACAGACAACAATAAAAATATAACATAAAATTATGTAAATGTCATTTCGTAATCTGAATTCCTCAGACGTACCAATTACCAACACATACAAATTTGTATATCGCAATTTTACGTCTGGCAATACGCCAGCGTCGATGAACCGCTTTCAATGAAAAATAGTTAATATGAAGTTATATCGTAAAGCTGTTCTATACAGTGAATTCCTTTATGCGGAGCCAACAATAAAAGTATTACGAAGTTGGTAACATTGTCGACGCGTTATCTTTTTTAAAAGTTTTTTTAGTTCCTGCGTCTAGCTTCTTCAATTTTATATTTTATAATTAACTTATTTTTTATAATATAATCTGTTATATTTTCAACACTTTTCACGAGCAATGTATTAAGTTAAGTTCCAATAAAAACAATGTTGATGAAATTTACACACGAGTTCATTTCAATCAATAAAATATCTTGAAATAGTTTTGGTTATTTTTATAGTTATCACGAGATATAAAGTAACTAACCGAAGAAAACTTGAATAAACTAACTAATATATAATATAGGTAATAATGAAAATGTGCTTAAATCCTTAAATATTAAGTACTTAATAACAAATAATATTATGCTTTATATATATTAGAGTATATTTTTATTTGATTTTTATTCAAGAAACATAGTAAGGGCTATAAAATATCTGTTCAATTAAAATATAATGAATAGATATTTTAATAAATATCTAAATAAGAGATAAAGTACTCAGACATAATTGTTCTAGAACCTTCTGGCAAGTTCTCGTCAAACGTGTACAAGTTTCGCGTTTTAGCTCGCAGCGATCGGGGCTATCTACTTGAACATACCTAACTGGTTTGTTACTAGCCTGTTACCAGGACACATATATAGGATGAAAACTGCATACAAATATAAGTTCATTTATTACAATAGAATTATTTATATACCGGTATTAAGAAAGCAATCGATCATCAATTGTAAAGCATCTATCACTATCTCTTACTGTCGTTATCTTTGTTGGAGACCAATTCGTAAAATATACGTCATTTTTAACTTTCTACGTCATAGCAGTTGCAAAAATACCGTCTTGACCTATTTTAAACATTTTAATAAAATTGCAATAATAATTCCTTAATCATGCTAAATTGACAATTATATTTTATTAAATTTAGGTTAGTGTGATCAATTTCCTAAGAACCACATTGTCAAGTCAGTTCGAATTAATTGACAGATTTAGACAATTAAATTCTAGATCGAAATGAGATTATTTAAAATCATTACAGCACCATTTTAATTGAGATAATGTCAGTTTGTAATATATATGTACAACAATAACATGAAAATAACGTGAACAAAGGTATAAGGAATAAAAAACTAGTTACTGATATCAAAAAGATACCGAACATATTACACAGAAAATAAATTTAAATTTTCGTGCAAGATTATGATTACGACTAAATATTATATTTTGACGTGTGTGTGTGTGTGTGTGTTTAAGTATTATTCTTTGTTGCAGGTGGTGTTTTGTGGTGTGGTGGGTGTAGTGTATAGTGATGCGGAGCTAGCGCGTCGGCATGCGCGCGCGCCGGTAGCCATGCGCGCGGTCACATGGCGCAGTACTCACAGAGGACACAGCCCATGCACAGGTAACGGATGTACATACAATATGATAATTGAAGTTATTAAAATATTACAAACCACGTAATTATGACTGGACATATAAATAAGAATGATCAATCTTTCAATGTTAACTTCTCACACACACAGTCGCAAAACTTTATATTCAATAAAGTTAAATAAACGTAGTTATATAAACATTCCCAGAGTATGCAAAATTGTATTATAAATACATTCAACGTGACACTTATCAGGATATTTCAAAGAACACCCGCGGCGTGAAAATGGTTTCATTCACGTCACTCACAGACTCTGATTTTGAGTTTTGACGTGTTTGTAATTGAGTAGGGTTCGTCGATATTGACTATTTGCCTATATATACATAGTATAGAATACATATATAGTATGTATGTACGTATAGGGTACAAAGTAGAAATTTAATCTACAGCGTATTATTTGACAGCAAAATAACGAGTAAAATTCCCTAACAATCAGATGAGAGCACTTTGCTCACTAAAAACCTTTTTACACATACATAGTATTTACATATAAGATATGAAGTAGAAATCCAATCTGCAGCGCATTATTTGACTACAAAATAACGAATAAATTTCCCACCAATCAAATAAGAGCACTAGCTCAGTAACAATATATTTTTTTATTTTTACAATATATTAGTACACTACTACTACCAAACACTTTGACTTAGTGTTTGGAACATTGAATAATAAAATGGCTGCTCAAAACTATGTATAATTAAACCATTCTGTAGCCAGACTCAACCAGGATTAAGCTTATAGATAAAAAAACTGTATTGAAATTCATTTAACAATTATACCACGACTATAAAGTTTTATAAATATATTATCAACCTTTAATAATATGTAATCATTAATAGAAAACAATGCAAATTAAATTCACGAATCTACAAAAATAATAATAACAATATTAAAAAACGTAACCTTGAATTTAAGATAACGGATAGGTTGTTACATCTCATGCCACGAGATGAATTCAATGGTTTCATTGTTTTAGCGTCTGTGTTATAATATAACACTGACTCATCAAGTGACTTGGAAATTATTGAGGATATGACGATGTGTTGTCACGTGATAATGAAAATATTGAAGGAAGAGTTACTGGTCGTGTTGGCCGAGTGGATAGGACGCCTAACTTATTGCGGCCGCAATGGGTTCGATTCCCAACATATGTCTGTTTTTCTGTGTGTGGTCGTTTATTAAATATATTCTCAGTATTTATTATCTGTACCTACTTCTATGTATTTGTGTCGTTGTCTAACATCCTTAACACAAGCAAATAATTTCCTTAATTAGGGGTTAGATCAATGTGTGTAATTTATCCAGTAATATTATTATAAGTATGAATGTGGATGTAAGAGAGAGATAGTTACCTCAAAATTACGTAACTAAAGAATGAAGTAAACTTATATAAAGAAAACAGTATGTATTATTGAATAATTTTACAGAATTCTGTAAACATCTTTCACATAACATGTTTACACAAACCTAGAAACGTAAACATGTGAAACACATAGGTATCCTAATATGATTTCACCATTTCAGTTACAGTGGCGTTATCCAAGATAACATTATCAGCACTTATAAAGATTTATTAACCGATAACATTCCACTGAAATTATAAACAATTGTTTCATGAAATACTTTTATATTTCATTCAGAATAATAATATTTTAATAACATTTAAGTTAATAATAATTAAGTTGACAGCCATTGTGACCAAGCTGAGCGCAGATACCATGATTTTATATTTTGCGAAAAAATGTTTTTCGGTGATAATTCCTCAAGTACATGACCGATCATTGATTTTTTTGTCATCGATGATAATGCTGCTATCAAATAAAAAAACCTGATGACAATCAGCTCAGTAGTTCGAGAAAATTATCAGGGACAGCGCCTTGAAGCCAACTACATGAGCCTTAGCCCTTACTCAATAAAGATACGTAGGATCGAGAGAGAGAGAGAGAGAGAGAGAGAGAGAGATGAGGAGTGAGCAATGTACTGGTAGCATCTGTGGATAGATGTTACCATTTTTTATATATTATTTTATTCTTATCTAAGTACCTAATTGTATATATTTCGACATTTTTACACAATGACATTGTATTTGGTGACGGTTAATGATATTATTTCGTGATGGTGTTCATTATTAATAGTGAATAATTAAATATAATTGTTTTATTATGGACATGCCTTTGTATTCAATAAGAAGTTATTTATAACGAGTTTATATTGTTACTTGGATTTATATTTGTTCTATAACTTCTTTTAATTTTTGTTACGTGTGAAAGGCATTACAAATATATGCAGATTCCTACCACTAATAATGATATATAAAATAAGTACTGCAACATACATACGTTATTCTTCATGAGTCACTTTGAATATATAGTCACCTTTTACTGAGTAACCGAAATTAATAACCAATCTAAAATTCGAGATTGAAATCAACTTTATTGGCTTTCTACAAACTCAATCCAAGTTGGCCATTACCAATACTGATACTGATAACAGTTTGAAATTACTATTATTAATAATAAAAATTGTGTCAGTATGAGTTATATATTATTATATGCATTTCAGTTCTAAAAGAAGAAAGTTTAAAAAAAAAATACAAAATATTTAAAAAGCTTTTTTTTATGTACCTATACATATAATATCTATTAGATCACTTACACAAATTGATCTAACTCCTAAGTAAGCAAATTATTGGCTTGTGTTAAGGGTGTTAGATAACGATTCAAATACATAGAACTACACATATAAATACTGATAATATATTTAATAAACGACCAAACCCAGAAATACAAACATCTATGCTCATCACATACATGCCTGTCCCTGTCGGAAATCGAACCCGAGCCCCATTGCGTCGCTATACGTTAGTCGTTTGCGCTAATCACTCGAATAACGGGGCGGTTTAAATATACATATATGTATAGCCTAGTTATAAATGGAATCAGACACATGAGCTCTAGATATTGATTAATTAAGAATAGCTTCAGCTATATTTAAGTTCATAGATTAATAATTTGACTACATTTAAATTCAGCGGAATCAGAAATGTTCAACATAAAATTATCTTTGTATTAAATTATCATATAAAATTTTGCAATTAAATTATGTATATGGTTCTCACATGGATCAAAATATGTAAATGTATGTATAAAAAATATAATTTAAACTATCTACGTAATTAATCTGTACTAAATTATTATTTTTACTTATACATTATTGTAGCTATATTAATTAATAACATTAAAATATATATTTTTTAGGTTTTTGTCCATACTAAATAGTGTTAAAAATAAATGACAAAATATACTTATATATTTACTTCTTCGGATTCAAAATAAACTAATTAGACTAAATATATTTATATGCTTTCAAGTTTCGTGGTAAAGGGATATTTTATGTATATTATGCATTGTCCTTTATGTCTTTGAATGTATGTATTTTTTTTTTTTAATGTTTTAAATGAATTCATTTTTCCCCAGCAAAGAATTTTTTTAACAAATAAGTTGAAGTCCAATAGAGAGTGTCTAAAATAATTTAAAAAATAGTGTTGGTAATAATTAGATATTAATTACTTTTTTTCCATTAAACTTTTTGCTCCGCGTAAAAATCGCTATTGATTTTCAGTGACCCAGTTGAGAACTGCAAGATGTGTCATCGTGTCTGTTTTTATATTGCCTTGCGATAAAAATACTTTTTCATTTGTATTATTTTTAAATATACTGTTGTCATTTCACAGTTATCTACATTTATTTATTCTTTATTGCACATTTTTTTTTAAATGAAAAGTGTACAACTGGCGGGTTTGATGCTATTTGGCATTTTCTACCAGCCAACATTAGAACAAAAATTAACGTCTGCAAAAAAATGAATATTTTTAAGGTTATGTTTTATTCATTTAAAAATAAAGTTAGAAAACTAATCACCAATCAAAAATAGTATAAGATATTTTATATGAGAAACGAGAACAGAATCAAATGTATTGTTTAATAACACGTGAGAGAATAAAACGTGTTTTCATAGAAAGCACTACATCAATATGAAACCATAGCTATCTAGAGCACTACAGATATATCTTCACTACTCAGCTGATCGTGAAACTGTATCGCAGTGAGTGCGACGTTGCCGTTCCGCTGCCCACGTTGCCGCTCGGATACATGTCGAACTTCGATGCGAAATAGTTCATTCGATGTGTACGTTATTTTGAGATGAAATATTTTAAAATTGTTTTGTTTTGGTAACGTCAGTCTTAAAACGTGCTTTTAGTTGGCATGCAGATTTATTTTCACCCTTCCCACGTAATAAATTCATATATAGCTGGTAATTATATTTTAAATTCAGAACCGCCCGAGCCAGAGTTCTTTAGGAACAGCATTCTTGTAAGTTCATGGAAACGCGGTGTCTTATAACGGTTTTTACCAATTAAATATGGCGAAACGGGTTCGTAATTCTGATTTTATATTTAATTGGTTATTTGAGATATACAATAATGTTGGAAGGCAAAACTTTCATCAACAATAATTGAGATGCAGTCAGATCAATATGATATTATAAAAAAATAAATTAACGAGAATATTTCTATGAAATAGCTATTAATTTAGTAAAGTAATTTATTCAGCAAAAATAAAACTAATTACATTAGGAATTAATCAAATAGCAACTAATCCTATTTCTAGTATAATCAATAGATATTAGTTTAATTGAGGTTAAACACTTGAAATGTGAGATTTCCCATAATATGTATACCTATTATGTTCTTAAGTCGCTTTGTATTGTTTACGACGAATTATGATTTTAAACAACACTTATACTAGATATTGTTAAAAATATTCTCAATGATCTTAAGTTTACTTCATCAATTTCTTTTATATCATTAATATAATTATCATGTTTTATTTTTTAACTCGAATTAAATAAATTCATAAACCATAATTTTAAATATTTTTTTTATTAAATAGTTTTTATACGCTCAGCGCACGTAGGTACTTGTTTTCGTTTGTCAGAAAAATAAAAACTTAACACTTAAGCACTCATTTCATTATCCAATTTACTAAGCGCTAGGTCAAGTAGTGTACTAATATGGTATTATGAAAAGTATTATCTGTATATTAGGTACTGAGCTAGTGGGCTCTCGCTGCTTTTTTGGGGTCAAATAGTGCGCTGTAAATTGGATAATGAAATGAGTGTATTATGGATAGGCGTGTAACGCTTTGTCTGATCATAACTTAATGAGAATATTGTTTCCGATTTAATTTAAATAGTTATAATTAACTAATATTTACAATGTCATAACTGATAGTGTTCTTTACTATAGACGGAATAATTAATATAATAACATATTACTAACAGCATTATTGAAAAAGATGTGGTCTAAAGTAACTTAAACAAATTGTATGTATTAATATGAATATTAATTAAGAAATTCATATTCAAGCCCAAGTATTATTAAAAGTCATAAAGTTTCCATGTTATATATAATAAAGCGGTATTCACACCTGGCGACTTGGGAGTTATCAGTTTACTTACTAAACAGGAATTTATAATGATATCAAAATGCCATATTACCAACTTACATTTATTATATGATAGTTTTAATTAGAAATCTTTAAATCTCGTCTTCGGTAAAAATATGTTCATAATTTGTAATTATTTGAGTAAAAAATCTTATATATATCTTAACTTATATATAGTGATCTTAAACATATTGTCGATTTTCAATTACTCTTCTCTGAACATATATATGTCTGAACTTCTAGAATGTTATGGAACAATTGTGTCAATGGTCACAGGATATTGTTAACTTAATAGCTTTCATTGTCTGTTAAGCTCTTGTGGTCTATCAGTTGCACAATTTATTGCAGGACTCTCTTTGAAATGTTAAATCTCCTTGGTATTGTCAGGATTGCTGGAAGTTATCATATCTTTATTGATTCTATATCTGTAGCAAATATGTACAAGGAGATTATATTTTGTAAATAATTGCCTTGCAGGTGGTCGAATTTAATATTTGGCAGAAGCACAAGCAAAACATACAAACGACATTAAGATTTAATTAAAAATGCATGTTCTCAGACAGTTACAAATGACCCGGGGTTGGCACATTTAGTAAAAACTGGGGCTAGGTTTTGCACGTAACATCAAATTGATTTAACTCAAAGCATCGATCGTCGCGTTGCCGCTTCGCGCGGTATCCCTCGCGCGACGTTGCCGGTCCGCTGTCATTATTTACCGCGCGGCTTGCGTCATCGTGCAATGCCCGAATCTGTTGTGGTGAGGACTCGAGGACGATTCCTTAATTTATATTTTTTTTATATTTGATTGTTATCGTTTTTGTTGGATTTTAGTTTCCAAAAGATGAGACCGTGACCTTCATTTTATTTTTAAATGGACTTTTGATACGCTGAGCTTTGTTTTGATTTGTACTAGGTATTTAAAATAATTGTGAATTACAAATATGTAGGTACACGACAAATAGAATTACATAAATTTAAAAATATCGCCTAGAATCTAGATATTAGATATTTAAATGCAGACTTGCCGTATATAGTGTCTAGTTTAAAACTTCGTATACCATACCAAAATAAAAGGACTACAAATTTATTGCTCTAATGACGTTCGTCAAGGTGAAAGTAATCGGCCATTTTGGAGCATCCGCCATATTAGATTTCAACGGTATTATTAATATGTACTTATAAGAAATTAGATAAGAACCTGGATATTGCTAAATCTCTTATATTTATACTAAAAGTTTTTAAAATTTACTATTATAATTTAGAAATTAAAAAAAATATGTCTACTAGAATTTAGTTAGTTCTTTTAATATTTTTTTTTTCGACTCATACGTACATTCAGATCAGATTAAAAACATTTTTTCTCCCAAATATTTCTCATTCTTACTTGCAAAGCCCGCTTCAGTTTTGTTAATCTAGAAATTTTGAGTTGTATACATTCACAGTATAATAACATATTAATATTCAGTCAATGTATGATACTGAACGTATAATAATGTATAATACTCTTCGACATATCTAACTATCTATCTATCTAACTCACATCACAAAGTTAGTTATTAAATTTAGGTTGAATAATTATTTACTTCCCCGTTAAGTTAACATAAGTATATGTATGTCTGTTTTTGTTTATATACATACCACGAGTATTTAAACTTATACCACAAATAACATAATAACGTCTCCTTTAATCAATGGTATCTGGTTAATCTTAAGGTTATCTCTTAGATAAGTCATCTTTTGTATTTATTATATATTTGTTACCTCTTTACTAGTAAATAAAAATGTATAAATAAATATACATATTATTATGCTTGTCATATATAAAGTCAACGTGTTTAAATAGGCATACAATACATTAATAAAACCTAAGACTCCACTACCACGGTCCATGGAGAAGGACTCCATGGATACTTCTTTCGCCTGTAAGATTAAAGTGTAAGACGTCAATAAATAAATATTCATAATTAATCTTCAGAGAAAGATCACGAGACTTTGTAAAAAATATAGATGAAAATCTGTCTCTAGTGTTAAAGTTTAACTATAACTAATACCTTTTGATATATTTGTTTTGACTTGAAAGATAGACAGACGTACACAAACGTCTCATGTCTAGCGCCAAAAAAAAAACAAGACTCCGTGAACAATCTAAGCAATGAACCTTAGCCTGTCCGACAGGACAAATTAAAAAAAAAAAAAAAAAAACCATTTTAAGCAAGACTCCGTGGAAAGAATATAAGCAAGACTATTTGTGGTATTAAAATATATCCAAATAGCTATGTGTTGGATGCGTCATAGTTATCATTATTATGCAATACTCGCTTACCTAGTGTAAGTCGTTTTATGAATTGTTTTCGGAGAGTCCTTTCTTGGGTGAAAATAAAGAGTTATTGGAAATTAATATTTATTTAATTTCTTTAATGATTAAACAATTAAGTTTTTATCGATTCACAAATCATATATTATTATTTTTTTTTAATTGCATATGATTTTAAAGTCAAAATGCACAAGACTTAATATTATCATACATTCTCTACCAGACATTCCTAGGATGTTTAGGAGAGGACCTTTGTAGACGTAAAAAGTTAAAAACAACCTAGAAAATTATTAAAAAAAAAACAGAAATTAGCAATGAAATAACAATAACTATGTACCAGATATATAATCATTTTATTAAAATAATAATGTACCTACTCACTACCAACGTCATAAAAAAAAAAATCTCGCAAAAGGCATTTTTTTGTGTATGCAAGAAATGGCGTTATTGCGATTATCTTAATTATCAAATAACCTTCTCATTAGCGTGTTTTCAGTATATTTAAGAACCATTTAATGTGGATGGCTTTCAACGAAAACGTTACTAGGTGTGATAGTCAGCCAAACGGACTTACTAATGTACTAACTGCAGTAGGTACCTTTGTGGGTTGAGAAAGGGGAGGGAAGAACAGTAACCCCCCAAAGAAGCAAAGGATCTAAATTAATAAATTTGAAGTATGGTTTGAATTTTAATTAACTTTCATTGATGTTAATTTTCTGCAGAATATTGGTATTCTTAATTAAACGCATATATTAATTACAAGTAAGATATGTTTTTAATTAAAGATAAGATATAAGAAATATGTGTAGAAAGTATGTGTACTGAATTTTATATTCATAAGTGCTCTGATTAAAAAGAAAAATGCTAATCTTGTAGACGTTAAGTTATAGAAGGTATTGTTGCAAATGTGATCAATACAGTTGTACAATAACTATGATATCTTATAGCGAAGAAATGTATATATAACATTTGACAGGTGACAGATAAATAAAGATATATATTATTCAAAACCTCATCTATATATTAGGTTAGATAAAATAGTCTTAAAAAACTACCACATTGCAGTACACACTCCTTATATAGAGTATAACCAGTAAAATAACAATATATCGAACTTAGCAATGTACTCTAACAATACTTCTACAACTCAAGCCACAGTATATTGTTCCAGTCTTAGCAAGAGACAGTTCTTTGTCAGCATTAAATAGCTGAGAATCGACCGACCTACAAACATTCTTCAACTGTATAAACATTTAATACGAGTATTTTGTAGTTAGCGAAAGATTCATGATACATTTCATTCATGTTTACATGTATATTGGTATATATGTATATTGTCATATATATATATATATATATATATATATATATATATATATATACTTATATATGTATGTTTACATGTATATTGGTATATATGTATATTGTCTAATTTCGTTTAAAAAAAGCAACTGTTGCTTTTCTAGCCAGCTCTTCTCAGCAGAGCAGCATTCCGAGCTGGTGGTAGCTTACTGCTTATAGACTGACTATACTCAGCTTTTTAATGTAATTTAGGATACAAACGTGCATGTAAATGCCTACTTGAACAAAGATAATTTGAATATTAGTTTTAAATCTAATGATAAAGAAATCTTTCTTTTTTTTTTTTAAATGAGTATATTTTTTTGTGAAGCTTTAAACACAAAATTAAGTCGAAAGTTTTGTTCATCTATTATTAAACGTCAGTTAACTAGACTATCAAACCTTCCAAAGTACAAAAAAAAGAATATCCTCTGATAGAAATTCACAAATTTAGAAATTGTCCATTAAAAAATTAACAATGAATTAAAGGAGAGTAAATTAACAAATAACGGATTCTACGTTTATTAGTTCTAAAACTAACTTGCTACAAACAAACGGACAAATTATACACAATAATAGTGCAGTACTTCCGTTCACCTAGATTCGACTTTCTGTAACATTATGGCATTCTTAGCTCGTACTAGAGTCTTCATCGACCCGTCTACAGGTCACTGAAGGTCAGCTATAGCTGGAGACTGTGATAAGCTACGTTCGCACAGGCAGGCGGCATTTTTAGCGCTTGAAGTCCAGAGAGCCACCTAGCGAGTAGCTTTGTAAAACTTCTATGATGTATGCGAACGGCCGCACTGACGCTCGGCGCCTAGCTTGTCGCCTAGCGACAATCTAAGTAAACAGACGTGCTAGTTTTATATACTACTCTCTAGGCGCCAAGCAAGCCGCCTATCTGTGCAGACGTAGCCATACTGTTCTCGTAATAACCGACTTGTCTGTAATATCCCTCTATATTATGATATTGGCTGAAATTCAGCTACAGTTTAATTTTTACCGATTTATAGTGATTATTTTATTTACGTCACACTATTTTCATTATCAGTTCAAGTGTGGTATGACGCAGTTTTACGATTACATTTTATTGTTTTAGATATACGACTTATTTTTAAACAATATTTATGTTATAAATATTTATGGAATATTTAATATCGAGATTATTTATAAACACAACCTTCAATGGTAGTTTTTATGTAATGTGTTTTTACGGATATATTATTAGTTTTATGGTATAGTATAAACTATGGAAGTATTGGCGTAACTTATAAAGAGTACAATTTCAAATATACATAATTTTGATTTGGATCTGAAAAAACGGGTGAATAAAAATATATTATTGCAGCCTTATGTTTTGTGACTGAAATATTTAATGATAGTTATCTAACAGGACTCACCGAGAGACCGACCTACCTACATATTCAGTCAACCAGATTATTCTAGAATAATCTGAATATTTTAAAATAGAAACCCGTACCTGATGATGACTCACTCGTTCATATGAAGTATTATCTAAAGCAGATTTTCTGTACAAATCACAAACAATCAGAATTTATCACAAACAATCTGTCACACATTTCCCATTCAACCGATGTATATGTCAAACCAAGTAGGTCAAATACATCTACATTACTAAAATATAAAACCTCTATAGTCATATTTAGATTTGTTACATAATATGTATAGTGGAAATTATTATTTGTAGAGTTTAAAGCTAAGTTAAAATACATGTTTGAAAGCTGTGGTTAGTTTAGAACTGGACCTGGAAGTCTACCTACGGGATACGACTTTCGCCTTTATAGCTTATATATGTATAATAGCTAACAAGTATATGAACTTGTATTATTAGTTTTCATTTAGTCTTTGTTATAGCATGTTATAAAATCATAATAGTCAGAATATTGGCTGAATTAGTTGGGCAGTTATTATACTATAATAATATTTTTAAACTATGTAGTAATTATAACAGATAATTAATGTCCTAACAACATTCATGTTCTATATTTACCTTCAATGCTTTTACTAGCTTGCAAATGGCGGACAAACTAATCCCGGTATTAAAAAAACCGTTAGATTACATTTTAATTGAAAGCGGCTTAAAATACAAATATAAGCATAAACATAACTGTTTAGTATATAAAATAACATTCTATAAGTAAGATATTATGTAGGTTGAAGTATTACCGACGCAATAAACAAAAGACACGTGTTCTGATATACATGTATTATATGGTATGTTGAATACAAGTTTCAACGAAACGTAATCGGAAGGGTCAGCCGCCCCCGCCCCGCGCCCGCTATCGACCGAGCGCTGTTGCCGTCTCGTAACACTTTCCCCGCGAGGTTGCCGCTCTTCCAGACCGACTGGTGTACACTTACGTTGTTATGACTTGTTGCTGTCTATGAGCTTCTTAGAACACCAGTGATCAAATTAAATTACTTTTTGCGTTTAATTAACAATGTTGCTATTATTGTTTTAGAATTACATTGTATAATGTCTAAGACATGGTTATGTAAATGGTCATATTACACAAAATGTAGCTAGCGTGAGAAAAATGTAATAAAACAGTAGGTAAGTAGATAGATTCGTTTTAAACCGGCTGTGCTAGTAGAAGCGCTCGTTAATCATTGTAATTAGGTTCAGTTCTGCTTTTTTTACTGGACTGTTTTAAACTTAAACATTAAATATGCTAATTATATAGCCAGAATAAAAAAAAACTTATTACGGTTGGAATAGTCAAACCCTTAAGTAAGAGGAGTGCCTTTGATAGAAGTTATTAAAATAAACAAAGTAGTGTAGGAAATTTAAATTAATAATAAGTTTATAAATGGTTGATGGATTGTTTTCATTATCTTTTTTTATGACGCATAACTTTCATCTCCCTTTTACCAGCTTAAGTTTATATATCCTATTCTACCATTTCGGTTGAATTACGTCACAGCTAGTACCATATTTTTGGAACAGCCTCTCTGATACATTTTGACATAGTATGGCTCCTAACATGGCCTTAAGAAACACATTTATTGTATGTTCATGAGAAATCACAATCAATTTTTTTTTAGTACTATTTTTACTATAATTTATATTAATTTGTCCATTAACTATTTTTTTATGTAATAGTTTAGGTCTTTTATGGACATTTATTTATAAATTTTCTATTTATTATTTGGTTTCTCACTGTTTTTTATCTGTTAGCTGTGTCGGTTGTTTTATAATAGGCCCGCTAATAGTAGGTATTAACTTTATAGAATTAAATTTTAATAAATTCGATAAAAATATCGTAAGTAAAATCTATAATATTTCAGCGGTCTACAAGTTTAAAACCCTAAAAAATTAAAAGACTTACTAAGTAAGTAGTAAGTGAGCGATTACTTTATATTGACCTTAAACAGCTTACTAACACTCAATCCCCAGTAAGTTATTGACACTGATAACTGAAGAAACACAGGTATTAAGATCAGGATCGTTTATTAATTTTTTCATGTGCTCGAAATTGAATCGAATTATTTCAACCCACATTGTACTATTTTCAAATTCTAAGTTCTGAATCTACATTATGATTATATATTTTATATCACGATGGTGGCAAGAAAGCGCAAGACCCACTCACCTGATTGATGGTAAGTGGTTACCGTGGCTTATGAACGAATGCTATACCAGGGGCATCTATGCTATATCACATGCGCCTCCCGACCTTTCAAAAACCTATTTACTCCTGACTTGAAGAACCCTATATCCCAACCCAATGGGAAAACCACGGCAGGGTTCGTTCCATAATCGGATGGTGCGTGGGAGGTTGTGTTCTGAAACCGAACTGTACGGGACCATTCTAGATTGAATGTAAAACACCAATCAATATACGATTTGTAAAATTTGTATAACAAAAGCCTATATGCCAAAATCATCATTAGTTTGAAAAATTATAATTTAGTATGTATTTACAAATCGAAAATACATAGTACAAAGAAATCTCCAAGTACCAACAATCATATGAAGGAAAAATACTTAGTAACTTGGAGGTCAGATTTTTATTGACTTGTTTAGTATTACTTTATCAAATTAATGTTATAAATGAAAAGTTTGTTTGTTTGTTTATGAATTTTGATATAGAAATATTCTGGGTTTTAGAGAACATCATATTTTGTCGCTGTAATAAACCTAAAAGGAAGCAAAGTAAGTGATAAACTAGAATCTATAATTTTTCCAGTTACAAATCATATTTGTTTAGAAATATAGAATGACGTATTTTAAACAAAGAGCTAGGGAATTATAAAATAATAATGATTATATTATATACATAGATCTATATTATTCACAATATATTTACTAGAAATAAAACAAAACCTAGTTTTACTAGAGATAACTATGGAAGAAGAACCGTTTACCCGCAGGCGAAGGCGCGCACTAAAACATGTATTCAACATTACCTAAAATGATTTCGCGAGTCACGCTCACAATACGCACAGTACGGCAACGTCGCAACCGCAACCAACGCCCGCAGCAGTCTGAGAAACGCAGAACTAATTTGTAACTTGCATTAATTTATGGTTCACTGAGTTATTCCATAAAAGATAAGTAGTTTTCAATTATTCTACTAAAAGTAGTGACACTCGTAAATGTTTTATCAAACCGGTCTTACTGATCGAGTTTTGATACTGTTAGTGGAGTTGAATTTGTTGAGTCTAGTTATTGTTTTTTAATTCAAATATTTATATAATGCACTTATAAAATTTCAGACCTTAGTACTTATTTAAGATTTTTATTGTATCTACCTATGTGCTGGGCTGTGTTAGGAATACTTTTGAGTCACAACATAGAAATATAAAATTTATTTATTTTCCATTCTGTCATTAATAACGTAATCTAATAAAATAATGTTTATGTAATAAGAAAATAATATTTCCGACTAATGGCTTTATTCATAATAATGTGACGTAGATTCCAGTTTACATCCATTAACCTCGCACCGTATTTTCTTAACCAGCCGTAACACCTCGCACCGAAATTCTAATTTCTGGTCCAAATCGAACCCCCGGACCGCGGGCAGCAGCGAGTCGAAGAAAGACTTGTCCTCACATTCCACGACCTCTTCGCCTATGGACTTAGAGTTAGATTCAACAAAAACTAAGTTTCTTCGCGCATTGATTCTACGATGTTTAAGATGGTCTGTCAATGGGATGTCTTCTTCACTTTCATAAGTATTAATGACCTCTACACTGGATTTGTCATTGTTTTCGTCACTAGAGTTCTCGCTGTTGCACTGACTGTACTGTTCCTTGAGGAATGTAAGATGTTTTGCATACATATAGGAATTTTCTGTGTTCTTCCTTTTCTCGCTTCGAGCGTACGCATCCCGTATGTTACGCCATTTGCTGTAAAGTTTTCGATCTGCAATTAAAATTGTTCATAAATATTTAAACTTATTAAAATGTATATTTAAATGTATAATTAATGTATATGAAACAAATATGTGAGTCACAGTAAATAATTTCGTCTTAAATAAATTAGATCACAAAAACAACAATAGTTAATTAAACTGATACAAAATATCAAACTTCATTTGTATTATCCACTAATGACATCACACATACAACTTACAAATTTCCACTTTGTCACCTTCAGACAACCCTTTAAATTCTGGAATTAAGATATTAGCCACCTCCTCCCAAGCCCCCTGCTTCGTCTTACTGTTGTATCTGTTCCCGTCACTGTTTAGATCCCAGATAAATCTCTGCTTCTCAACCTCCTTAATAAACTTCACAGCGTCAACCGAATAACTCGGCGAGTTCGCTTTCTTAATCTTTTTTAACTTAGTAGTCATTATTATTGCGTGCCAAACGAATCATCTGTCGCGCATGGCACTACATCCAATACACTTTAAAAGTAAAGTTTTTCTAACTTGAAACATTAATTCATCAATCAACTTTTTACTCATGAATTTACTACAGCATGAGTATTTTAACATAGGTTTCAGTCAACACGTCTCCGGGGATATTTATAAAATATCAACAAACACTTCACTAAATATCGTAATTATTTTGAGAATTGCACTCAAATATGAAATACGTCAAATAGAACCGAGTAATCCGCTCGGAGTGACGCTGCCGCACTCCGCAGCGACGTCGCACTAGCGGTTGGAACTGTAGAAAGTTGGTACGCGATATTAACCCTTACTACTTTGTAATAAGAGTAACAGATGCAATGTTTGTACTGCGGAGCGGCAACGTCGCGTACCGCAGCCGTCGACTGCGGTGAACGCAGCGTGCGGTATGCAATATGCTAACTTCTGCATCTTATAAGTTATTATTAATTTATTTGTTACAACTATGTATGTGTCATAAAATATATTTAATATTTAAAATCTAACGTAATATCGCTCTCCAAGAGATATGAGACTGTAAATCAACTTAGACGCTAATTACTATTCCAAAGTTAAACAAATTTGAAGTTAGTTTCAGTTTGTTAGTACTGAAACTTCAATCCGTACTCTACTTTCAGAAAACTCAAACGATTTATGAATGTATTTTGAAGTCATCTCGAATCGGAATAATCAATATCAGTCGGCGGTCGGGAACAGATTGGAGTTGTTTCAAGGGCGGCTATATACATGTACAGTACTGTAGTACTGTAGCCTTCCTACGATTTTTGACGTTACGAAATCTATGACAGTTTACTTAATCGTAAAATCAAGACAAAGAATTATTATACACTCTTACAATCAAAATTTATTGACGTTTAAAAATAATTTGTTAAAAAATATATTTTATCTTCTGTTATTTAGGATGTTTCTATAAAACATCCTATTTATTTTTATTTGATGATAATTTTAAGTTTTTATTTTACGATATATTAAACTGTTATAGTTTTGGTTATGTTAGAATTCGTGCAAGGGATATTGTACATAGAAAGCCGAATGCTGTTCTTAACTTAAGCAACATATTTTTTATGAAGTTTAAATTTGCCCTCCTAAGTATTGAAATATATTAGGCAGCCGTTTTATTTTATAATAACGAAATAATTTATTGAAATTTGAGAAACAATCACAAGCTTGCGAAATTTTTGTACTTTAGACCTACATCCAAGTTGTGATAGTTACAAAAATATTTAGTTGATAATTGTGATAATTACCATAGATTTATATTTAGATAATTAATAATACTAAGCACCTACTTATTTAACACTTGGTGTATAAGAAGTAATTAGACTAAATATATATTTTATACATTAAAAATAGTTTTTGTTTCTTTATATCAGTGATTTTCTTTATATCGTTCACTGTCTTTAACTGTACACATACACGGAGATATATAGAACAAATATGTATGATTAATAAAAACATAAGTATCAAAAATATCAGTAAATAATAGATTTTGTACAATAATTATATTGTACAATTACAAAACAATTACTTATATGTAAGTATGAACTTATTGAATAAGACTTAGGAGTTTAATTATTAGCTGCTCTAATAAAAAAAAGAACATTAATTTTATTTTCTTTTATCAGCAAATATGAATATATATATATATATATACAAATACATAATGGTTGTTTGTTAAAGGCCAACAGTGACGTCATCATGGTCTATTTTTACTTTACTTCTGACTCACACAATTTCGTAATCAATTTGCGAAAGTGATAAGAGAAACGAAAGGAAAAATACAAGATTTTGTATTTATAATTTCATGGTAAATACATATAGTCGTGTATATTTTTCGTAATTTGTCTGATTTCTATCCAGCCTGGGTACCATGTGTTCTGAGTATTGATCCCATCTCGGGTATTTTTTCTGGGTAAATGCTCAGATCATCCAAATAAAAAATAAATTATGTATATTATAGTATATAGTGTTAAATTATAATGCTAGATATGGATGTGGAAGGGATGGATGACATGTGGGTCGAGGTAGACCAAAGAAAAGATGGATGGATTGTGTGAAAGATGACATGAGTAAAAGAGGAGTGACTGTTGATAGGCGAGAACATGTTGTGCCGACCCTACATAAGGTGGGAAAAGGGCAGGGAGATGATGAGTGTTAAATTATATTTATACCCTAATGATATATTTTATATAATGAGATCTCTAATAGTTGCTACGAAGCATTGGTTTCCGAAATTATTGCAATCCGTTTGAAATCTACCCGACATAGCATAATACAGTTGGGTTATAACAGAGCCAATATGCACTGATAACTGTAATTTGTACTACCGAGACGGGTAGCGATACGGTAGCTCAATTAGTGGAGTGACGGTACGGTTTCTCAGAGATCGCGGGATCAAATCCCTTTCCGTGTGGGATTATTTTTCATTCTATGGTTATTTAAAATATAATTTCAATCTTATTCAGCAATTATTGTATTATGTAAATTGTAAATTGGATTTTGTTCAAGAATCTCAAAAATCAAAATCATAATTAGTCTAAATTTAGTAAACGATAATATGTAGTACCTACTAGTTAAATCTCCTTCATGTCCTATATATGTTCTTATATACTATATTTTTATATAAAATCCTACGTGAATGGAACAATATGTTGGAAGATTCATAGTATCATAATTCTTTTATTATATTTGCATGTAAATTCGATATGTTAAAGAAGTTTCGGCAAAAAAGTTAATAAGCTATAAACTAAGGAATAAGCTTCAAACACAGTACTATTGGATAAGTTTAGCAGTTAAAAGTTTCAGCTGACATGCTATGTCTGGGTGTTTTTTTTTTGATACTATAAAGCGTGTGTTTTTTATACTTTTATAAAGAGTGTGGTTTTTTGATACTAAAAAGTATGTTTTTTTATACTATAACTTATAAGCGAGTTTTTTGATATTATAAAAATTTTTTTTTTTATTTGTGGAGTCTGTTAAATATAAAAGTAAGTTTGTGGTAAGAATTGAAAGAATAATATATAACATTAATATTTATTTAAAATTAAAACCTATCTACCTACCAATAATAATAGCATAACAAAAAAAAATCGCTTTCAAGATAAGATAAAAATGGAATGCTACAAACAGTATAACCGATTTGTTTCCACTTGTTAAAAATATAAACAATTCTATCCTTATACATAAATGTAACCAATATTTTACATATAATTAACAGCCATATTCCGTTAACCCAATGATATCTTAAGTCACTCAGAACTATCCCGTCGTTGCTTCACCATGTTCCTCTCGTTGCTGGGTGCTGTGTTACTGAACTGACAGGTCACAGCTTCCTGCATCACGTTCGCGATCTGGGCCCTCGCCCACATCTTAATATTCGCAGGAAGCTGCTTCATCTCCGGGAGAAAGGATAACAGGAACAGTTTATCACTATCGTTCTCGTCTGTTATTTCGACTGGAAAGACTGGCATCTCCATTTCTTCAGGCGCCTGCTCGCTGTCGGAGCTAGATTTTTTTCGGCGTCTTCGCTTACGTTTTCTTGTCCCTTCACCAATTAAAGGGTCCTCTGATGGTTGATTGCTGAATATCACTTGATTACCGTCACGATCCTCGCTGAAATTAACGTATTTTTAAACATCTGTTTCTTAACGAATAAGTAATTAAAAAAAACTTCTAGTATCAGGATTCATTCATAAAGTTTAAAGCAATTTTGACGTTTATTATAACAAATTAGTAATTTTTGTTTAAATAGCATCAATCATAATCTCAAGATTTATTCACTCTAAGGCAGTTTTGATCAAATTTTAATTATGAAATTTTGAATACTGTTTGTCATTATTTATTACAATAAATATTACATTTATTAGCAATTAAAAAACTATTAGAGCGTCAAACAATACTATAAATTATCCTTATAATTTATAGTTATAATTTATTATTTTTATTTTTATACTATTCCGATTATTTTCGATTTGTTCATAATAAAACTATCCAATACTCCCAGAAAGGTATTAATTAAAGTGTAACTCTTATATTTACTAACCATCTATTAAATTCATCTCTCAGCTACGCACATACAATTATTATTAAGTATTTACGTCTACATTCTACCAGCTGTCTGTCTGTTCGTATAAAACTTTTTTATCTCATAACTCGTCTTAGCAAGATAGCATGCTGTAAATATTTGAAGATAGATAAAATCGAGATATTTATCTCAAAGAATCTAAGATAAGATCAGACTCTGTACGTAATTGTAGATTTAATTTATGATTTATCCGATCGGCATTTATAGCTAATTCAGGTTATTTTCCTTCGATTTCTCGCTACCCAGTTTAAGCCATAGAGTATAACTCGTGGATTCCTGAATCATGTATAGATATCTCCTACTCACTCATTGCTGATGCTCCCTTCAAAACCTCCCAGGAAGCTCATACGCTTGAAGTATATGTACACCCGCCTGTTACCCCGTGGGGCGGCGCGTCGGGCTCGCAGCTCCCGGTTGTAGGCGTCGCGGAGAGAGCGCCACTTACGCTGAAGCTGCAGCACTAGGGATATTTAGAATACAAATAATATACAGTGTTATTCGTAATTAGTTGATCACGTCTTCCAGGCAGCCGCTTTTTATCAACCTTTGACCTGTTACTTCTTACAAAATACAGAGTAATAAGCAAAAGAGGGAGCAATAATTTTATTGTTTATCAAGATTTGTAAAAAGTTGTAGAACCATTGTTATTAGGATTGATGTATAGAGGCAGCCTGCAAGAGGTAGTCAACTAATTAAAAATGACCGTGTATATTTACCCGACCATGTTAAATAATTGTAAATTAATCCGAATTTAACCGATTACTATCCCGAAAGTTCACGCGAGTCCGCCATGCTTCGGCTAGTATCCGGGCTTCAAATTATATATTTGATAAGCTTTAAAAAAACAGTTTCCGCTTTGCTAGCCAACTATTTGCTAACAACAATCATCCTCATAAAGTACGTTAAAAAGTGGGTCAAGCAGTTACAACATAATTTAAACCATGTTGTTTTGTTACAGTAAATGCTATAAAAAGTTATATTAACAAAAAAGGTTCATACATCGAAAACCCATATGCCGTATCGTGCTCCGAAACGAGCTTCAGTCACGGCAACTTAGCCTTCGGATCAAACTAAACGACTTAACAAAACAGATAACATTGTAATTTAAATTAAGAATGTAGAACTGTAGATTTTATGCCAGTTCTAATAGATTAAAAGCTAAGTTTTTAAATCCAAACAATCAAAACACCTCTGTCGTATGCCGTTGCCTTGTTGAAGGTGTCCCAGTCGTCGTATATGGTGGAGCCGACTTCTTTCCACAGCTGCAGCTTCTCCTCGCGGTCAGCTGGCTGGTCAGTGCGGTACAACCCTGGACGCTTCTTAATTTCCTCGATCAAACGAGCCGGGTTTAGCTGGTAGAGGGTCGTTTTGATCATTCTTGGACTCCTGGGTGCTAAATGTTTTTATCTATAAACATTATGTTTTATATTTTTGTATGACGTCGACATTGTATTTCGACATATCCACTATGGTTTTTATTTCGTCAGTAAAAGTAAATATCTCGTAAAAGTTAAAAACAAGTAATTATTTAAGAACACAATCAAATCTGGTTTTATAGTTGTTCAGACAATCGAAAGTACTTGTGTAGACAAGACAAGATAACGGTTTACGACGAAGTAAGGAAGGTATTATTGTTTCCAAATAATAATATTCATTAAGTAATATCTATTGTTCTCTTATCCATAAATATTTATTACCAATAAATATCAATATTATCTAAAGCACCTACGCTTGTATTATAGATTATATATTATGATCCTATAAACGCCTAACTTCAGTCTATATTATTATTACAATTAAACGAACTTATAAATATGAATATTCACCAAAACACACCTACCCTATAATAAAAAATCCAAAACACAAATATTGAAATAGTATTGCGGTGCGACAAAAAAGACTGACGCTCTGCACGGCGCGGGTGCGACTGCCGCGGCTGCGCGCGTCGGTCGCCCCGCCCCTGCGCCTGTCGCACCACGTCGCTTCATTGATTAACGTGGAACTAGGACTAATTATTATATTATAATAATTACCTTTTTATTATTGTACCTGTGTTCATAGTTTTTGTGTCTTCGTTTTATGTATTCATTTATTATAATTAACTTTTTGTATACGGCAATTTCATTAGATAGTAAAAATAGAAAAGTTCTTATTATTTTTTTTTAAACCATCAACCGTGGTTGATATTAAATAATATTTATTAATAATACTTCTAAGGACTAGACATATTTTCGTCCGAACTTAGATTTTTTTCTATCACTTTTAGAAACTTATTAAAAATATATGTATAAACATGTATGTTACAATGACTTAATATCTATTTACTTTGTACCTTTAGCTAAAATCCTCGGAAATAGTTTTATAAAATATTACTCAGCAATGTTCTATGAAATACGATTTCGTTCCGTTGCAAAAGTTTTTACATAAAGATTTTAAATTAATGCACCACCGTCATATTATTCAAATGGTTTTTAAATATGGTAACTGCTCAATTTTTTTATTCAAAAAAGGCGACGTTGCCAGCTCGCAGCGCACTTTGCCCTTCGATGTCATAGCAAAACATTGCAGTTACAAAATTAATCATTCTATACTTCGTTGCTTGCTTGATGCTTCATTGACGTTGGACTTAACAGACCGAACGTAGTAAAAAAAATATTACTAATTGCGAAGAAATTGTGTACAATGTATTTTTAATGCCAAGAAACGAAAAATATGTTGACTATTCGTCGAAACTTTCTCAAAACTAAAAAATCGCGGTTGGTATATTAAATAAACTTAAGCCATGCTAATTTGACCGTGAATCATGCCAGGTAAGTGATCAATACCAAGACGATTATTGCTTCATAATGTTATAACCTGTTTTTGTAATCTCGTCTTGTTAAAAAAAACATGTCTACGAGAATCAAACAGTACAAAATAAGAAGAATAAACAGAAGTAGTTACCTACTTCATATAGCTGTAAACATGCCCGAATCACTATTATATCACGTACATGACTTAATTTAAAATATAAACATTAAAAAAGACTTGTCAAATAACGTTGAACTGACATTGAGATAATCGTTCAAAAATATGATGTATTATAAATTCAAAATATCAAGTAGGTAGGACATGATAATTCATAATTACAATACTACTCAATAACATTGTTATCGTATTTGTATTGTATAATTTATTACTGCATGCAATTATCTTATAATAATACACTTAAAGGTTCCGTAGAGTAATTACGTTTTAATAAACTAAGTAAATACCTATTTAATTTTAGGTAAACATTAGAAAATCAAATGCTATGTATCAAATATGTTAAATTAAATTTAAGTATAGAAAAAATACTTATTAGACCAACATGGTATATCAATAACAGCTAAAAATAATATTAATTCTTATGTGCCAAGTCTAATAATAGTATTCAGCTATATTTTATATTCTGAAAGATTATCATTTTAATATTCACATACCTATGAATAAAACAAACAAGCAAGTAACCAAGGAAACTCAACTCGTGTTAAAAATAAGAAGTTCCTTTTAACTTTCTTTGGAATTATAGAGAACAAACATCATTTTGAGGATGAGTAGTAACATCGTTTCTTAGGTTTCGAGACGAGAATAAAGATGTCTTCATATACCATGACTAATATCTAATCGTATGTTTACATTTTACATTACCACTGTGTTACTAATTGTGCTAGTTGCAGTAGAAATTATTGATATAAAGTAATTAAGCGAAACTAATATTACTACAGAGACGAATCTTATTTTAGACGAAAAGACTTGGCTCTGTGTGCGTTAAGTGCGGACGGCGCAATCAGCTGTAGCCTCTACGTGTTGGGTCGAAATCTGAGCGCTTATGTGTAGATAACTTGATGTAGGTGGGTGAGACCGGCAACAACGCGCGACGTTGCCGCTCCGCACCGGTACCGCTAGGCGACGTTGCCGTCTCGACCCACTTACAATCGGCAAAAGCGAGCGGGGGCCAGTTCGCGCATTTTTTTACTTTGTAAAATTAAGTTTGTTTTGCTTAATTTTGGTCATTTTGAAAACTTATTAGTATGACTTCCTGGATACTTATTATATTCACTGGCATACCTACTTTGCATTTTATCAATATACCTACAACTTATTAATAAACGTCGTAATCATATTATTATTGTCGCATACGCATTTCCATTTTTAATGAGGTCAGATAATTATTGCTATTAATTGAATATTTTTTTGTATATATTTACTGAAATATACTTATTCTCATTAAACTAAAACTTTATTTATTTTTTAATGACTTGTATTTTTATTATGCAAATACATGCTATAATCAAATTAAGACATCTCTCTGCTTACTATCTTTACTAACCTTATTTCATTATCTGTGACAATTTTATATTTCCGTACGTACGACTTTTGACGCTACGACAACTATGACGTTTTCCAAAACGTAAAATCCAGACAATTATTATACACTCTATGAATTGAAAATTATTGACATATTTAAAAAAACTCTGTTAAAATATATATTTATATTAAGTTGTTTAGGATTTTTTTTATTCATACTGCATGCGAATTATTTCAACCTCCCAAAATAATAAATGTGTAAAACCCAATAAATTGCTTAAAAACAATAGTTATTTTGGGAATTCCTAAGCTACCGCAGTAAAATCTTATCTTATTATCAAATCAAATACTTTGTTATCATTATTATGATATCGAACATGTTACGTATGAAACTGAATAGTGAATATAAAAAGTAAGTATAATATTATTTAGTATTGCATTGTACAATTTCAAGTGTGATTTGCATACAATAGGAAGTATGGTAGGCCGATGTAGGTTAATAATTGACTGTTGGAATAACTAATACAAGTGTTTATATCACTAATAATACCTATGACAATAACATAATATATATTAGGTACCTATATATTATTTTTATTAAGATTTATCCTCCAACGAACGTAAAATGCCGTGAAAAAGTTCTGTTTAGAATTCACGCCTGTTAGATAGTTGTTTTGCAGTTTGCAATAATTTTTTGAAAGATTCACGGCAGCGTTTTGCGAACAATTATCCACATTCACATTTCTTGCCGTCGCAGTCCGACCCAAGAATATGTGACATACAAAGGTACATATACTATACTATGACATGACGTGTGCCACGTGGCAATGACAACAGTATAGAGTAACGAATTACAATTGAAGTTTCTAGAATGTTATCACCAGGAATCTATAATATGGGACGCGAAACATCCATTGTACAAAGATAAACATGAAAACAACAATGCTTGGACTCGAATAAGTTCCTCCATGATAATATTAGTTCCTAATTTGAAGAGAAAAGGAGACTATATTATCTAGTTATAGAAAATATAAGAAGTTGATTAAAGCCTGTTTGGTTTGCGTATGATTTTATATATTATTTTCTCGGTGATGGTAAGACATAAAAAAAAATAAGAAAAATACAGTAAGTACTAATCTATATTATCTTTTATTACATTATATTTTGTTGAAGTTTAATTGAAAAATAGTTCGCAAATTCTTCTCAATTTCTTCTTGCGTTCAAAGATGCTCTCCGAGCTGTGTGTGATAAATTAGGTATAGCAGAGGTATTTTTAATTTTACTCCCCCATAAACCCAGCTGTAATAGTTCTCCTTTGTCGTAATATATATCGAAGGTTCCAGATGAAGTATAAATTGTGAAGAAATATAATTTTTATCGATATTATGGAGTAGTACGCAAGACATCGATATGACACTAACTTTATCGGAGCATATTTTAAGGTCTAATATTTTGAATTTGGAAGCCAATATTCCAAATGTGTTCTCAACGACCTCACGTGCACCAAACAGCTTTTGATTATATATTCCTTTTGTAGACTCAATTTCTTGGTGTCCTGTGTTTCATAATATTCGTAGAAATTATGAAACACAGACGACGAAAGACGAAAATGCACCGTCGCCCAAACACACATAGGGAACTTCTATTTTGGAGTCTCTCAGAAGTTGTGGGTTGGGAAAATTCAGAGCATCAGAAGTAATTTTATCCCACATTAAACAGTCTCTAAACATTTTACTATCACTTGCTCTTCTACGAGCTATGTCAGTAGCAATGAAATTATAGTTACTGTTAATTATAAATAAAGCAAAATGCTATGTTTTAATATCGTAATTTTTTTTCTGAATTAGAGAGTGTGTGTAACAATATGCTTCCCGTCGATTAACCCGATGGCATGAGGAAATTTCTTATTAAAACCCCGTTCAACTTATAAACATTCTTCCTAGACGATGGAATCTGAATTTAAAAATATTCACATCAATTATGTTTGTAAATCTATTAAATGTTGTGTTATAATTTTCTTCATAGGCGGAAACTTCTCAATATGACAGTGAGGGAGACTACCAACCAAACCTTACCCTAAAAGACTAACGTATTTAAACACGGACTAAAAACCGTCGAAAAACCAATCAGATCTAGATGAACCAGAAACTTATACCAAGGAAGCTATTTACACTCTTAATACTGCATTAGTAAGAAAAGATTTCCAAAGTGAAAATTGTTATCTCTATGAAAAAATAATAGCAAATAAACTAAGAAAGCTGTTGGAGCTCGTAAAAAACAAATAATGTATGAAATAGATGGTATATTTCTACGACATTTATCTAACCCTTCACCATCACCATATGGTCCAAGTTCATCTCCTCCTTCCTATGGCATTCTTAAACGACCACTTTCTTCAAGATCATATTTGAAACAGGATGTCATAAATATTCTTACTTCTGATCAAACACCAGAAATTCCATTAGAAATTAAAATAAGTTACTGGTCTCTCAAGCACTACACTAAGAAAACGTAATAATAATTGTATGTACTTAATAAATTATTTCTAATTCACTCATTTACTTCAATATCGTCCTGCAAAACCAAAGTCAAAGTTTCGCAAACTTATGGTATTATTTTTGAAAGAAGTTGAGGTGAAACTTTGAACAATAAATTAAGCCTCTTAAAGGTGTTTCCTGAAGTCAGCCATCTTAGTGTGATGGCAAGGCGGGTCTGGTACAGCCTCCCGCATCTGGGTATCTCGTTTACTTATAGCGGGAGATATTTTGTTGAATAAATACTCAAAATCAACAGTTGACGGTAAATTTCATGTTTCCGCTGGACTTAGTAATTCGGTTTTTTTTCCACAGTTAATCTGGAAGTTATACAGTTGTTAATCAATCTATACACAGACAGTAATTTTATAAATATTTCAATATATTTAAATAACAATTGTCGCATTATATTACTATAAAAGTTAAAATAAATGTACTTTAAGAACCTGGGTCTGTTTCAATGTAAGCTCGTCTGTCTGTCGTTACATATTCTTAGTTTAGTGGATGACCACCGTCATCTTTTTCTCTTTCGATTTTTTAGTTTTTATGTTAATATAATTGTAATAAGTTGGTGCACACGTATATAATGGAGCGACAGCTGAAGTCTCGTCTATCTAGTACAAAAGAGTGTACACGACTTTAAACAGTGTGAATGTGGAGTCGATAGTTGCAAAGATCACGGGGTGAATTCTCGTGGAATTCAGGACACGAAAAAGCACCTAATAGATAATCTTAAAAACCTGAGTCATTTTAAGTTAAAACGTCAGCTGATCTCTGTACTAAATTCTCTTACAATTAAAATAAATATAATAACGTATCCTTAAAATATATAAAGAGTTTTTATATTTCCTTAATTGAATTGCTATGTGTACCCTACACTATGTACCCTCGTGTAGTCTAGGTTTCCTTTGTGTATTGTTCACAAACACCTGCGAATCTCGTTCAATGCTCGCCGCACCTCGCTGCTGGTACAAAGAACGTCCAATCATACAATGAATGCCTCTACTGATTTATATTTCATTTACAATGGCTTTGAAAGTCTTTTTATATTTTTACAAGTTTCCTTTTAATGTAACAGTATTCAGTATGTAGGTTTTCTTTATTAAGTCTATTGCATTGTGTCGTTACTTACCTGTTATCAGCTTATCTCTAATGATAAGCACATCTCCATTCCGTGGTGTTTTTGCAGCAGCAGTTGCGGCGCAGCACAATGCACATCCGGTGCATTGTCAGATCAGATCTGCATCTTCATGCTCCCTTGCATACACACTAGCAAACCAATTTCATCTTTAACACCAACCACTAGAGTCTAATTCACGATGCGCAAGTGATAACCATATTAATGATATACATACATAAACTGCGTTCAAAATAAACCTTTAACAAGAGGTAACAAAGTTAGAATTTGCATTTTAGTTGCAATAATGATATATAATATGCAAATTTTAACAATGCAGCCGTACAATGACCTCCATATACGGCTTGCTATAACCCAATCTCCCGGCTTTGCATGTCAAGTAAAATACCAAATGTTACCTATAGCTATATTATGAGAATACGCAGGCATAATATTAATTATAATTAATATTTTGATCACGCAGTCTCTCCTTCTACCTGTTTACGACATTACACATTTATGAGATGAATTTTATTTTTTTTTATGATGTTTTCGATATTTATTGATATTTTTAAATGTTTTTGATTAGCAAGTTTTGATTTTGTTTGCATCTTACAAATTAACATTATTAATAGGTATGTGTAAAATAAAGAATGTAGCATTTTATTAAATCTAAATATTCTTCTTACACCAATGTATCTGGTACATTATTGGTAATGCACATCGGTGTTATGTTCCAACCACCTCCAACCACATCCAGTATCATGTTATTGAAGCCACTATTCCTTCATTAAACTAGAAGCTGATACCTGTCACTATCATTATCGGTAAAGATATATATAATTATAATAAAAATGGTCCCAACAAAGTTGTTAAAGCTAACCGTGGAAGTATGCTGTGGAATTTGAGCAATGTTCAAGAGGTAAGGGGTCTGGAATTCACCCAACGGTATACATTACAGGAACATGAAAAGCACATGTTTTTAATGTACCTTACATAATTTTACCTATTTCCAGACCCTTCCGGTATAATTCCTTGTACACTCCAAATTCCTTTCTATAAACAAATTGAAATGTTTGAAAATATCTATAAAAATATATAGCCCTGTTAAGCTTATTTATATTTTAATAAATATAGAATAAACCGATACGAGTGGGATTCGAACCTGCTACCCCCCGTCCACGTTTGTTCAGTATAAATAAATCGGTTCATTTTCTATTCTATTTTTTTTAGAACTGAAAAAATATTTAAAAATCTTAATAATATGTTACGCAACTAACCTTCTAGAATCGAACATTAAATTAATTACATTTAAAAATAATATCCTAGCTATAAACAAAACAATAGTAAGCAATTAACCTCGCCGTTAAATAACAGATGATAATTTATCACATACATATATGTCGTTGAGTCACGGCCTGTGGTGGTACAATGGTACAGTGGTACAGTGGTATAGTGGTACAGTGGTATAGTGGTACAGTGGTATAGTGGTACAGTGGTATAGTGGTACAGTGGTACTGGCACACATGATCTCACTGACATCATTCTCGTTTATAAACTATCATTACACAATACACCGCTTAGATACAATTGGTCAGTATTTTTTTTCACTGTTGTTCCAATACTCAGCGAGCTAAAAATATTAGATCTATAATAATACAATTATTTTTCCAATAAGAGTCAGAATGTTCTATAATATGTAATTATATTTGTATTTTTTATCTATAAAGATTATCGGTCGGGTAGCGGTCATTGAGTAAATATTAATGATGGAGATTAAAAATAAACTTACGAAAAATTCAATAAAATACTTAAAAATATACTTAATAATTAATTTACGTGAAAGTTATTATACTTAATACTTTTGGGAAGTCAATTCATTTCCATTAAAGAATAATTCCTAATTTAACTAAGTGCTTATTGAAACAGCTTAAATCGATTATTAGAGTAATGGATTCCTTCATGTTCGTGTTACAACAAAAAATCGGTTATTTAAAAAAATATCTACCTAGTTGATTATTGATTTTAATTGTTCCTATTCTAATTAAATTACTTTTACTGCACGTAGTAATTTTATATTATTTTACATACTATCTGCTAGAAGTACCAGTACCTGCTAAAATCTGCAGTATGAGCATATAGATGAACAAAATAGTTCAATACTTTTCTAGACCGTAACTTACGTATCCATATAGAATGGAATACGACGTAAATCCTACAGAGTGAATGCGATGTGCTGAATCAGTGCGCGACGTTGCCGCTCCGTCCGGACGGATACTGAGGCGCCATGTTGCCGCTCTGTGCGGGCGCCGCGTTGCCGCTCCGACCTCAAACAATACCATTCATACAATTAATAACAAGTAAACTCGTGAATCTCATCTTTTAAGAATTGTAAAACAAAATGTTACGTCATGGACAATATTTTTTTGTGTAGTAAATATGACTTTATATGATAATTTGTTGTATGTATTTTAATTAATTTATGAAATATTTAAATTAATTAATTTATTTTAGTGGCAGACTGTTTGCATTTTACAATTCGTATTTCGAATATAATTTACGGATGTAATTAGCTTCGAAAACCAAAAAATATACATAACTATATATTTGAATGAAATTTTATATATAATATAAAGAGGCTCTGTACTGAAATAGAATAGCTATAGAGGGTTATATTCTTTTATATACATATATGATATATGTATATGCGAAAATTCTATTATCATTGTGTTTCTTCACGGTCGGTCTGTGCCCGGACCCGGGTCCCTCTTCTAATCAATAGCTGATACTAAGGTATATATATATTCGATAAGTTATTCTTATTGTAATTCCTGGCCGCCAATAAAGTCCCTTGATGAACCCATTTCCGTACCCCCGGGGACGGTTTTGTTCTCTTCGGGCTTTGACCTGGAATGTATAGATTTTTTGTTATTTTGTATTGTATGTACGAACGTTAAGATCCCATATATTTTTAGATACTGTGAAGATTAATTCGATAATAATATTTTACTTATAGGAGTATTACATATACTGTAAAATATATTAAAAAACTGCTTTTTGATTCTTTCTTTGCTTTGTAAATAACTATGTCAACTAAAACTCATGATTTATTTGAACGAATAATTACTAGGAAAGGAATCCATTGCATGTGAGGCATAGTCGTAATTTACAAACATTCCAGTAAACTCATTAATACATATATATTATAATTGGTTGTGATTATTGAGATAATTAAGTTGTTTTTATTTTATTATGGCGCTTGGATTCGTTTACTGAATACTTTGTCATCATTTTTCTTATGTTGTAACTAATAATAAAAAAAACTTAGAAAGAGTGTACGCTTCCAGAACATTTATTAAAAGTAGTGTAATAAAAGCTAGTTAGTGTACTATTTCTTCCCCTTGATATAGTTCCCTCTACGGACTGCTGGCCGAGATCTCTCCTTCGATTTTACTATACATACATATAATGATATATATGTGCCTGTTTTACGGAATGTGTGTGTGTGTGATTTGTACGGAGCTACTTCTCTTGTGAGAAATCAAATAAAAATATAGTAGTTTATATATTTTATCTGCTTCATTATATAATTTATAAATGTAAAAATAATATACTAAAGCTATATATTGTGTGTTTTATTACGATGAAATATTCTGTGAAATCAAAGATAACTTTCAAACAGATGCTGTACCTCCCACTATGCGTCATGTTATGCGGGGGTCATGCTAAAATATTCAAATTTCCTGTACGTATGATGTATGAATCTAGCTATAAATATAGTTTTTAGTCGCATTTTTGTATTGTCTCGCTGTCGGTATTTACCAATGAAATATGTATGCCAGCGCCGGTAATAGCATTTCTATTTATTTACAAAACGACGATATTTTTTATTCAATTATAAGAATTCTATTTTTGTTTGAATATTTCCCTTTGTTTATTTTTGATTTTAATTTATGAAATGTATTGTAATTAACAACATTTATATATAAAATTCATTCCAATAAATTTTTAAGTAACACTCGAAACTAAATCGTTCTATAAAAAGCAAATCGAATCAATAATTGCTTCATCGAGTGATCTTTTATTGCCTGGTGAAAGTGTTGGCGTCAAAGTTACAGATGTTCGTGTTTTTTGTATTGTGAGATACGTAAAGCTTCGGGTCCGTTGCTCGAATGATTTCATCCTGACATCAATAAGATAAATGTGTCCTTGTCTTTTTGATCGTACATCTGCTGTAACGTAAATGGAAAAGGTTTTGATAAATCTATATTTAATAATAATAATATCTGGACAAATTAAACAAATTGTCTAACCACTAATTAAGCAAAATATTTGCTTGTCTTATGGGTGTTAGACAACGATACAAATACATTAAAATACACACATATAAATACTGAGAATATATTTAATAAACGACCAAACCCAGGAATACACACATCTAAGCTCATCACATACATACCTGTTCCTGGCGGGAATCGAACCCTAAGCCCATTGCGGTGATATGCGTGAGTAGTCTGCGCTAACCATTCGGTTTTAATAATATTTATTTTATTTTAAGATACAATAAATGGTAACAGTGGTTTTTACAAGAAATTCTCGCAAAGCAGTAAATAAGTGGGTTGGAAAGTTGATTGGCTTCTTGAAAGCCGATACGTCCGGCGATGGTTGGTACAAGCGAGTCGTAATCTGAAGCGACCGACTACTAAGTACTGACAGTAACTGGCATAGCTACTGGCCTGTGAGAGTCAATATTTACTCATCTCCTAAATAAACTAACTTTTTATTCAAAATATTTTTCCACACTTAGCACTTTTTTGGACTTCTTGGTAGTATATTTTTTTTTCTTATCGAAATAAGTATGTTCGAATTTTATACATGTGTGCATTGTACATACACATATACATGTTGTTACTGCTAGTGACTTGTCGTGCCAGGCATTGCAAAACAGTTATGGGAATTAAATTAAAATTTGTACACAATCGTCCATAAACATCTAAACAAATAGTTCACAAAACATAAGTCGTCAAATATTATTCAATAAAATTCTGTACGTGGAATTAATACCGAGTACTGATGCAGATAAAATATTTTAGTGAGTTCCAATTGCAATTTATTACAATTTTATGAGGCTTTGACTTAATCAAATCTTTAATTTCTTCTTAAAATTAGAACTATCACAATGTAGGTAGGTAATTAATAATTATTATACTAATACTTATTTCGTTCATGTCGTTATTTCCATATTTTATCATAATATTCACTTTTTATTCATAACAAAGCCTAAAGTATGGTTTTATTAACATAAATATTTACGTCTTTCATGATACCAGGTATTTCATAAAACCGTGGAATGACGCCACATTCTCTACACATCCAAGAGGTATGCATAAAATTATTTATTTTTACGCCGAGTATTTTATTAGCAATACAAAGTGAAGCATTGTTTTTATTTTGAGATAGTGTGGCGTAACGCGCGCGGTGCGACCCATCCAACTTGCAAATGGCGTGAGGAAGAACGGCAACGTCGCTTTTACTGCTATCTGCATACATAGTCTTTGTTTTTAAGGTTATAAGAACTATAATCGAATAAATTTCTACCGTAATATGAGCGGCAACGTCGAGACCGTAATTTTATCAACGGTTCGGAGCTATCTGTTATCAAAAGAAAGGAAAGTCGTTTGGAGAAGATTTCTTGCTATATTTGTCGAATCGCTATTGTTAATGGAATCAAAACAACGGAAACGCTGAGCTCGGGATTACATCTTAAAACGCACAATATTCATCTTGGCTCGTGTACTTGATACCAAAATCCTAATACGAAAATTGTGGATATTTTAATTAATTTCTTTGGAGAGTGTTTTACGTGTTAGTTCTTTTATATCTCGTTATACAAATAGAATACATTTGAGAAAAAAAATATGTAATGGCGTAGTATTGGAGCTATTTTAATGACTATTTTGGTATACAGTATATTACTAAAGATTTTTCGAACCTGCCAATATGATTACATCTTGGATCTCAGGCGAACGTTATTTAAAGACAACAGACAATTCGAACAGAAAACAAACCTAATGCATTCCACTATCGCCTACGTAGTCTAGTTTTATAATTTTAAACCTACGCTTTCAGTCGACTAGCCGCTAGTCTTGACCTTGTCCTACAAGTTAGGAGAGTTGTTCTAGAACAAACTTAATTGTTCTAGATTGTTCTAGAACAATTTTAAGACTGCGTTCCTATTATGAAATAATACATTTATATTTCAACATACAATCTGCGTGGTTTTATTGGTTTAAGCGAAATTAATTTATCTTAAAAGAATGAACGAATTTCATTTAATTTAGATTAATACATTTTAATTGCTAAAACCCTTTGAAGGTGCTTCTGGCACTCGTTACTATAGAAGCTACTCTTTTCTGAGTCCCACTGCGCCAATGCGGATACCAGTGTTGGAATACGTATTGCAGTAAAGTTTTTTAAATAAAAATATATTCATTACCTGTGATTAAAATAATTGTATGGTTTAAATATAAAAAGGGAAAATCATAATTGACACGAAACAAAGAATTTTGATTTTCAATTTTATTTAAAATACAGGTAAAAAGTAAGAAACTAAATATGAATTATAGTTTTGCGTATATGTTAACATCATTATATTTAAGGGTAACATTGCTAATATAACACGCACATTTAATTTCATATACCTTAATCCAATATCGAATTTTCGCTCCCCGGACAGGGTGACAACCCGGGGGGCTGGAGGGAGGTAGGGTTGGTGGGGGAAGGGTGGCCTAGGGGACCTTGAGCCCGGATGAAGCGAATCAGCTGTTTCATTGTCGGTCTAGGTATTAATACGAAAAAATATATGTTATATTAAAAGACTAACGAAAATAAATATTGTTGCTGTATGCTATTAATTATTATTATGATAATACGAAATGACATTTAAATAAGTAATAATTATTATCAAATGAAATTTTAATTGATACCATTTTGGGTATCCGTAATAAAAAATGTTTTATGTATGTATTATCGAAATCCGAAAGTATAGTATTCTTAAAAATATAAAAAATCGGCAACAAAACCCAATTAGCGACGATTTGGTAAGATATAGGCTTTAGGATATTATTACAACAATTTTGTCAAACGCTAAGAATTTATTCTTGTATCCTCGTGTAAAATAAATATATTTTAAAAAGTTACATGCATTTATCTTATAGCTTTCAGAGTAGTTCAAAGCTGAAACTGGCAACTTGAATTCAAAACCCATAACTCAGCCAGAGCCTTCATCCAGGGCTTTCATACATTTTATTATGAAATGTGATTTATATATTTATTATATATTATTTTATGACGAGAATAAAAACGGATCGTTCTCGAGACATGGTATATTTAAATCTGGTAATCTTAATTTTTTTTCTGGTTTCTATTTTTACTTGTCTTAAAATTGTAATACGTTAATACATGTATTTTATCTTTATGTTTATTTCTAACATTTACACGGTACCTCTGTAGATCCTACTTTGGCAGTTTCTTAAAATTTTCTTTTCTTATCTATTTCTATTGTAAAATGCATATTTCATCTAGTTTTTGTTCTAATTTTGTGTTACTAATTTTACTATAATTGACCAAACGCACAGAAGACATACAGTCTGACTTTATAGATACGTATTTGATATACAATCTACAGTGTAGCTATTGTTTGGAATGCAAATTCAAGTTTACCTCTTCTTTTTATTAAGTTATTACAAGCCACAGTAAATGTTTAACTTTCATTCTAAAAGATAGTGCCGACATTTAATCCTATTTGCTGTTTAATAGAAACTTTTATCAGATTTAACTTTTCCGATCCGAAAAATCGGAATATTTATTAATTTAAGATGTAAAGACCATAAAAACCAATTCGTATGATATATTCCATAATCAAAACAGCTACCGCTAAATAAATATCTAGTAATTTTCAATAGACATAAAAGAAAAAAAACACTTGTCTTCTGTCCTAGCGAGGAAGTTAAAAATAAGCATTTTTTATTAGAGGGATTTCTTTGTAAAATTATTTTTAAGTGAAATATTCTATATCTGCGTATCAAATGCTTCTTCAATAAAACATTCTATTTGTAACTAAAATGAAGTTAATTTATTACATACTTTTATTATTATATAACTTTATTATACCGTCAGCAGGTCTACATTATCTCCCACTAAATACTCTTCATATATCACAGAAAATGTATACAATATCAATATATCTTATATTTTTAATTATTATATGTACCAGTTCGTACAATTTTCCTTTGTCATTGTCGCAGCAAATATAAGCCCTGTATGTTGACAATAAGTAGACGGTAGATAAAACTAAATAGATAAAAAAAATTGTGATATGCGAACAGTAGAATAGATAAGCTTCAGAAATTATTGTATTTAAAATGTAGGTACATATTTACTTCGTTGCTATTTCGTATTATTACACAAGTTTCCTGTATAAGGTAAAGAACAAGGTAAATAAATAATAATTATTATTTATTTGCGCATCATTATTTATATAAATGTTATGTCTATTTCATAATTATTTACCATAGCTGTGTCTATTCTCTGATTCGTTTATCGTTTATATTATATATATCAGGATGTACCAAAGACATAGATTTACTATTGCTCGTATATCAAAACCGAGAAAGATCATCCCAGGTTTAGTAAGAGATCCCTAAATATTTATTTATGGTGCCTACATACAGCTGGTGTCTACATATTCACATGGACATTCAGATCGATAGTTTCACCTCTATGAAGTGGTTCTTATATAACAACTGCAACGTCTAGGTATTTCCCACTCCACTCGTATTATATAAATAATCACTAAACACTAACAATACGAATGATGTAATTGTTTTAAGCAATATTAATTCAGGGAAGGAAAACTTTTAATAAAATATTTTATTCACAGGTAACTATTACAATGTGTGCGTGTGTGTGTGTAGAATAATAAATAATATCAGCGTTTTCTTTTACTGTTATTAACTTGTGTTCTTTATGCTTATTTATTTTATAGTATATTTTTAAGGTATTCATTGTTTAAACTTATGCCCTGAAATAAGTAAATGCTAAATTTTAAGAATCAAAAAAGTTTTTTTTTAAATAAAAATCGGATTTTATTAAAATATTTTATGATTGAAAAGCTCTTAATTGTATATTATATAAATGATGATGTATTAATCTTAATTATTTATCTTTGTCCTCAGGTAATTTTCACAAAAAAACTATAATAGAATTTAAAAGTAGGCTGAACTCTGGCAATAATTGTAAGTTTCTTGAAAATTTATTATTCATCCTCACCCCGAGTTTATTAAGAAATTCACTTTAGTGTGCTTTTTCTTATAGTCACTTTTTAAATGAATGCTATTACAGGAAATACCTAGATGTTTCTTTTATTTCGTATCAAATACACTGCTTATAAGATCAGTTACAATAGTACCAATATAGGAATATTTTATTTGTGGGCAGATATTTGTTGATTATTTATATCTACACTTCACTGTCTCTGGTTTCTGTCGATTCATCTATTAAAGTTACTAGAGACGCGTCCAACTCACACCACGTCCTCGGTGAGACTGCCGCGTGTTCCTTTCAACAGGCTGACAGGATGTGGGCGGGGCGAGCGGGACGCGGTACCATTGGGCGAGCACGCGGCACGCAGCGATGGCCGCCGCTTCACTTGGCCAATGAGCGGCGCGCGGACCGAACGCGCGTCCGTCCGGCCACAAAACGCGGCGTTGCCAGCTCTACGTAAAAAAAAACCAGATTCGACCTTCTTAGGACCCTCGTTTTTTTTTGTTTGGACGCGTTATCATTCGGGAGCGTGTGTACCCTTATCCGAGTGATGGTGGTGTTCTATAGGATTCGTAGTGCAGTGTAGTGTATTATGGTTTGGTCGGCGCCTTCTGCGGAAGTCTTGATAGACATCGTTTCGAGGTAAATTTGGTTCAAAATACATAGTAAGTTAGTGTCATATGACGTGGCTGCTCTCGTCTGCCTCGTGCTCTTATGACGTGTACTGCATGCAGTCCCTAATTGACAATAACACTAAATACTCTACGCCCATACTGCTGTTTAAAACATACACAATTGGATCATAATATAATCACCTCATTGTTTGGTAAGTCTGTGTTCTGTTTAAGATTAATCTTCATATCAAGAATCGCCTCAGCCATCATCTAGAGTCGATCGCCAAAAGTAGATTTGAGAGTCATTTACTTCCGGTTTATTACAAAATATAAAATACCAAACTAAACATGTCATTGATAAGATAATTAATAATTACTTACCATTAGTTAATGCTAACGTTCTTTATTACAAATTATACAAACTCTTTTAAAGCACATTGCCACATATTTGGGTCAGACTATATAACAAATAATTACTACTGACATTGAAATCAAACCAATATTGTTTGGTTCTATGACGTTGTTGCAAAACTAATTTTATCTCGCTATTATATTCCAAATGCGTACTTCCCTTATATGATCACAAATAGGCCTCTAAATTAAATTACATGTTATTCATATAAGATATTAATCATGTCTGTCTTTATGTCCCAAGTTTGTGTAGGACGCTTGGTATCTCGAGTTGAGAGTCGAAAGTTATGAAATCAAAATCTTTTCTAATCTTGTAAGTTGTTCCGCCCACTGCCATGATATTGGAACAAATGTTTCATATATTTATTATTATTTAAGTTTTTGTCACTATGTGTTTTCATTTAGATCCCACTACAAGCAAGGTGACAATCAAGGAACTAAGATACGTCAATATACAGTTTTGAATTGTTTTCATAATTCTAGTTTTAGCCCAACATTTTCAATTCTTTCTTTTCTTTCTTTCTTTCAGTCTTGGTATTGAAAACACTATTTTTCGACTGTAAGTTCACCCAACAAAAGTGTAACACAAATGATAGATAGGTTTTTTACAATTATTACAACCCTTTTATACAATACGATTTATAAGTCGTATTGTATAAATGACGACAAAAACGATTATTTGTTTCATATTAAATAAAAGTCGTCTTTCGAAAACTTTTAAAATTTTAATCAGATCTTATAAATCTCTAACAGTCATTAAATCACTGAGCATTACATTTCCTATTTTTTATGTTATTAATCTCTGTAATTGTAAAGAACACAGACATAAAATAATAAAGTGTTAATATCAGAGTAGACAAGATAATAATTGACGTTTTTAATTATACCACTACCAGGATTAATTTAGGAGATTTGCATTTATTACAACGTTGTTATTAAATTATATTAAATATTTTTATTACTTCTGACTGCAATATTTAGTTATATATCTGTATTTAAATACTTCAGTATCAAAGAAACTTAACATGTATAAACGTTAATAGAAAAATCCCCTGAAAATGACACGTCAGGTTACCTTACAGGAAATTTAGCCTTAGGTATATATATATTTTTATAGACAGATCAGCGGGAGTTGATAACATTGTCAAGGTCGAAAGATAAAATAATTTCGTCTGATACCACGTGACCTTCACCCCGCTTGAGGAGGTCTTAAATAATAAAAATAACCATATAAATTGATTATATTTAAACATAAATTAGTTATTGTTTTCCTCAATTCAAAGTATAGACTATAGTAATTATATTTCACAAGCAAACTAGAAAACAATTGATATTTTCTGATGATTCATGCAGGTTTATAAATTATTGTTTTCAAGAAAGAGTTAAGCTATTTTATTATACTATTTACTAAGCGCTAGGTCAACTAGTGTACTAAAATCGTATTGTAAAAGACTGTTAGTGAGCTAGTGCACTAATCCGTATCCCCAGTATAGTTGATTTTACTATTTGATAAACTGTCATAGTTTTCGTAACGTCAAAACTAGTACTACGAGTACCGATAGGTGGTATCTTACTCGCTGTTTTTGGGTACAAATAGTGCTCTCTAGATTAGAAAATAAAATGGTACCATTATGAACATATACAGTTTTTTGTGTAATAGATGTAAAAGTCAGCCTATAGTTAACGATGCTGATCAATGTAGAACCTATGAATATTAATATATAGTTATATTAAGCTAGTATGGAAAGTTTTATAAATATAAATATCGGTTGTCAATATATGAATGGTCCGTTTCCATTAATTTAGTGTTTATTATTAGATGTCGTCTGGGCTCTATCGACGTCAATCATTAAATACGTGCTGGTATAGTAGATAGTAGACTCGAAATACTAATTATTTAAAAATATCTGTTACGAAAGATTGTTTATTTTGTAAAATAGTTCTGAATATTGAATAAATGTATATAACATTTATGTATATTTATATGATTAATTAAAAATGAATGAATAAGTCTAATAATATCGTCTCTATTTTTTTGTAAATCTAAAATACTTAGGATAGAAAGCAAAAAATAACATAAGTATGTTTCTTCCGCAAAAAAAAATGTGTATTTCAATTCAAAATAAATATTATATGTAAATTAATAGATAATGAAATTCGTCATTCGTTATTTTTCAAATTATATCCATGAAACATTTAAAAACAAAGTATCCTTTATAAACTGTGAAGTATTCCGAATAATCTGTGATTTCACATTAAATTTGACTTTTTAGAGTTTTTAGCACAAAATCAAGATTAATCAATTGGTTCACTAGAAAACTTTTTAGAGACTTAACGAATAAAAAAAAAACAAAAAATATTTTTTTTCGCATTTAAATAATGTACCATTGCTATAACTTTGACATTCTTTTGTCTCGTCTTTCAAACTATTAAATTTCAATACTCAACCAAAATCTGTCGACGAACAGACACATTGTATTTTGAAATAATAATACAATACTTCCATATATTGTTTACGTACGAATATTCCACATGTACCATTTCGCTAGTCAGAAACATCAAATATATTTGCATGTCAGATGAGCTTTCTGAATATCTGAATTTTAATACTTCCTGAATAAGAAAATATTGTTCATGCTCATATGTGTATGTTCAATTATCAATCTGTACGTTTGTAAGTTCCGATTTAAGCGTTTTTAAAAGTTCATTAGCTGTATATTCAAATTCTACTTTATGATATAATTGCACATTACATACATGATAAATACGAATTTAACAGACATAAGGTTTAGTTTTGGACACATATAGCGTTCACAGTAGCTCAGTCAGCAAAGATACAACATTGTGTTTCAGAAGTCACAGGTTCGACATAAAACATAATTAAATATAATTATGTGATCTGTTAGATGAACTCACTCCGCATAAAGGCATTCCTCAACGACAATTATACAAACTGTGTCACGCTACAATGGCGTAGATTAACATGGATTCATCTGGCGAGCTCCCAGCAAGAAAACAGTTATAACCCCTTGGCATATCACCCCTGTGACCTACTTCAAAACTTACACATAATCTCTGCCAAAGAGATCTTTAATGTCCTAAAGCACTTTTAGTATTCTGAATCTGGTGTCTTTGTGGCTTTAACGGCCCTTATTTCATCACAAACTTTCAGTATTGGTCTATCATTTTACTAATATCTATGTATACCAATATCAAGCTTTTTTTGATAATAAAGAGTCTAAAATTCATCAACTCTAGCAGCATCTTCAGGATTTATTAACGATAATGAAAGCTAATTATAAAGAATCACCAATGAGATTAAATAATCTTAATCTTCTGAGCTCAGCTTCTTACAAGGTTAATTTAATAAAACTTGTAACACACGGACAGACAAGGGCCTCCTTAACATTATAGGTCCTTAAGGCTAATTAAACATCTCAAGAAAATATTACTTGAATTTTCGCTGTGTAATGAAATTTTACAACTTTTACCACTGTCTTTTATCAGCTTGCATTAAAAAACTTTCTAAGATATTATTTTATTACTATAATATATATTTATTTTATTATTGGTAGTTGATACTCCCGGGAAATATACAAAAGATAATGTTTTATATTTTCGACATGCATATAAAAAACAAATAATCTTTATGTTGGTACTACTATAGTAATTATAGTTTTGTACAAGTACCTAGACTTAGAACTTTAGTCACGTAACTTGCCTGTGACCTAAGCCCTGTGTTTCTAGCGAGGCGAAGCTAGACGTCACGATTACTGAATGTCGCGACCACTGTGCCTTAAGGTCTAGATAAAGTCATAGATACTTATATATCCATAAATTATATTGTCAATTATATTTTAACATCATTTGAATTATCTTTATCGTAAGCAAGATAAGATATATTATCGAATAATAATAATTAATGTATTACAATGTGTACTATGTCTCTTATACGTAGAGTCTAGAGATGTAGGTATATGAATTCAGTTATAAGGTAGGATTAAAATAGGTTATTAAAATATTCGCCATAGTCTCGTAGGATGTCCGGTGAATCACGCATATTTGCGCTCTGACTGGAGCCTGACCACACCTGTCCGAACTTGTATCGTTTCTAGAAATACTATCGCCGATAACCATAACGATTTGATTATTTCGATATTCTCGTAATAAATAAAATTGGAACTTATTTGAGTATATATTGCCTTTAAGTTCCAAGAACCATATCTATCTTGGAAATATGGACGTTAATACGAAGTTTATAAAAATAGAAAAAATAGGTCCGGCAGGAGTCGTCAGAAATAGCAGGAGCGACGAGACATATGCGCGTGCGCAGTCAAGGACGGCGCGTGTGGGCGACCACGTGTTTGATATAGGGTTAGGATTTAATATTATAAAACTTATAGAAAATATTATAATTTCATTTCTGATTAAACTATCTACGTGGGAACAATAATTAACACCAATGGTCAAATTCACCTCTTCTGGGATAACACGTATTTTTAATCTATACTAAAGTTATATTTATTGACTCTTACTAGACTGGATACAGGATATTAAAGAAGTGATTTTATTCATATATATAATGCTATATTTGTAGAAGCATTCTTCTTCAAAAAAAAATAAAATATTTTTCTAGAATATTTACTTCCGTTTAAAGTGATTCCGAGGTCATGAACTTTTTTTAATAACAATATAACGCAATATGACATATTTATGTAAAATTTTACTAAACAGGAAGCACCCTATATGTATATAGTTTTGAATAGTAAGCACATTATTAATACCACTTCCTGAAATTTAATTCTATCCTTTATACCATAACATATTCTTGACGTATATAATCCTAAACCCATTAGGTTTTTTCAATTTAAGCAGCTCACGGTATATAAATATACGATACTTGGACAAACAACCAAGTCATTATAAACAAGTGGGTTTCGAATTACATAATGTGCTTCACTGACGTGATACACATACATAAACATACGTACACATACTTATACGTACATATACACATACACACATACACGTATCAATGTATCATATTAAACATTTATTTTAATTTTTACAGTGTTGTTGCAGTTCGTTGTAATTTATTTTCGTGAGATACGTTACTTGGGCGAAAATATATTTCCGAAGTATCATTTAAATAAACCAATATTGTGTTAAAACAAGTACTAAATTGTATTTCATATTTTTTGGCTTTAAAACTGCTTGAAAAGTTTTTCATTAAACTGAAAAGTTTTGCCACTAAAAGCATTCTTTACAACTTTTATTCGGTTTTTATACGAAAAAAGGAAAAATAAATAGGTTATATCAAATAAGGCTTCTCGTATAGGATTACAGATGTATAATTGTAATTTGATTTTGTTTAAACTGCGTAATAAATAGTATTACAAAGTAGATAATTTGTCGGAATTAATCTGTATCATGTTATTAGTGGAATGTTAATTTAGCTTAGGTAAATTAAATTAAGCTCAAAATTGTTTACCACATACACATATACGAACAAATACATATAATAGGTACTTCAATATAATATTTCTCAATAGACGGAACAGTAAGGAATAATCTAAATGATCCCATATCTAGTATCATACGGGTGTATAGTCATTTTTATAGAACCCATAGTTCTCAACACATGCAAGCATATGTGTGTGTGAAGTCAACCCTGTAAAGCTCCGAACTAGAAAATAGTCATTCTGACCGTTGTGTCCCAAAGGGTTGAGGGATGGGATTATGCAAATCAAAAAGTAATTTAATTATTTTATTAGATGTATCAATGTATTTTTATCTTAATATTATAAAATATTATGTTTATACATGATGTGATGGGAATGTGTGTATGCTCATTTCGATCTCATTTCTGTAAAACCAGTTCATTCTTGTTTCGAATGTCTTTATATTTTCCATCATTAATAAATTGTTTGTTAACGAGTAATATATATATATATATATATATATATATATATATATATATATTTTAATAATTATTTTTTAACGACTTTCCGAAGATATTTGTAAAAAGATTATTTTTTATCGGATAATTAATATTTGTAGAGAAAGAGAAAGTTGTATAACTTTATAGTTATAATTATGTACGTGTCCGTACGTTCGTACACTTCCTTTAGAATACATAAAACAGTGATGGACACATTTCATCATCAATAAATAAAAACACCCTATTTGACCCATAAAAATAGCGAGTAAGATTTTCCACCAATCAGATGGGAGCACTAGCTCACTAACAATCTTTTCATAATGTCAAATTAGTACGCTAGTTGACCTAGCGCTTAGTAAATTGTCTGCTTAAATGATTACACAGTCATTTACATTTACAAAGAATAAAACATTTCCGAGCTTAGTTCATAAGATACAGTCCACTTAATGTGAAAGTCGTCAAGGTCACAGCTTCGGTTACTACGTCCGATGCCTGACTGCCTTCGTATAGCTCGATGTTTGCGAGAGAAACCTACCTACTGGTACAAGTCCATGTACATGTTCAACTTAAAAGAAAGGTCACCCTTCAGATCTTATTATCTCCTTTAGACGAAAACATTATACGGTTTATCAATATGTTCTAAATATAATTATTTTATTTTTATATACATAGGTATTTAGTATTTATTAACGAAGTAAAAAGTTGTATATCATTGGCCTAACACTTTTTAATTTAATCGCCATTGACGTCACTCGGTACACGAGAAGAATGTAAATACACTTTCAAAAACAAATATTTATTTCTGACAAACTAATGTATAACTACGCAACAAAATAAACTCTTCAAAAGAAACGCGAGGTTTCCTACATAGGCAGGTGTGTGGGTGCACGCGGACATGCGCACGTCAGCGTGTAGAGTGAGTGACCTTCGCGACTGGCTGGCAACAGCGTACAACTACATATATACCTACACTGTGTACAGTGGATCAACAGAGTTGTTATACTAGCGGCGTAGCTTAGCACGATGACCCGTTCCGCCATTCTGTGACGCATCGCTTCACGATTGTAAAACAACGTAACTACTCGCCGATTCAATAAATATTCAACGTTATTCGGTCGCATTAGAATGCAGTTTGGAATGACAGGAGCGGCGAGATAAGTGTCTCGGAAAGGAAGTCGAGCTGGGAAAGTGTTGTATTTATTTTTGTTGGCAGTCAGACACAAGTGCAGTGTTCCGAGAAGTGAGCGAAACAGACGGTGCGTTTTACTTGCTACCATCGTGTTTACTCACTAGTTCTATTTGTAAGGGCTAGGACATAATTGTACCTCCCCATCACAAGCATAGATGTAACACTAGAACAATGAAAATTACAAACATCTGCTATCATGTTACAATTTGTTTATTTCCTGTAATTATGGAATGTTAACGTTCTACAATGAACGGAAAAAACAAATAACGTTTCGAAGAAATAACCTAGTAACAGACTTATTTTGGATGTTGACGTTCTTTGATGTCACGGAATACACAGGCCTTCTAGAGGAAGTCGTAAATTATAACCGGAGAAACTATGAGTAGCTAACTATGAATCAGTGGTTGTACCTAAATGACTTTCACAATTTACGCATTTAAAACATTTATTAATATAATAATAAGGAAAAATTAAAATCTATATATTCTAAGAGATATAAAAAAAAAGATTTAGAAATTATGTATAAGAGATAAAAATAAATATTTTTTAAAATAGTTTATAGAGTTTTATTTCAAATAGGTTGATATAAAAAAAACTACAAATTCGAAAAGCGATTAAAAATGTAAAGAATATTTTACCATAACTTTTCAAGTTTCAATAAAAGATAAAGCGATGAGTGAATTTAGAGCAGAAACGGTGTTAGTCCAAATTGTTAGGTATTAACATCCTGGGAACGTCATTGGAGAGATTTTAAATTCACTGGCTTTGTAGGTAGTTTTTTTTGGGTCGTTAACGGTCCGTGGATGCACGCTACATATTATTTGCGCTTAAATACGTGCGTATTTACGATTACAAAATGGACGACATATTTTTGGAAAAATAAAACTGCCATGAATATAAAATTACTTTTCATTTTAAATCTAAGGTAATCTAAGATAATCTATTACTATTCAATATATATATACCTATTAGTTTCCAATGTCTTAATTGTCATTGTTTCTGATCTTCGTGGTAGGTTTAATTTCAATATGTATAATTCATGCGGGTCTTTAACCGTTGTATGCAAATCCTTAGCAGCTGTCTCTTATAAACTAGATTCAGGATTCATGAAAGAATACATTTGATTCAGGGTATTAATAGCGTAACGGTAAAGAAATTTTAAATTTAGATTTGTTCCGTTAGAAAAGAAATACATCGTATATATGTTTATTTGTATATTTTAATTATAATATACCTACATCAATACAGCCTTCAGAATCCTAATCTGTTGCTACGTGACTCTTATCTCCGGTTGCTCGGCAGTAATTTCGGCTTATTACAACGTCATTGGCGCTAAATTGACCTATCGGTATGACTCATTGCGTGACCTTCAAGTCGTTTGCCGTTCGGTTCCCCGGTCAGGTTATCAGCGGTGACTTTGAGTTCGTTCGTTCGTTCCCATTCGATGCGTGACGGACATATATAAGACATTTATGATTTTTGTTTTACGTTATTTTTACTATATGTGTTGTTTATGTTAATAAGATTTTCTGTTTGTAAATTGAGTTTTATACTTTAGAAATAACATTTTTATTCTAAAGTATTAACACCAATTAGTACCAAAGATAAGGTTTAATTAAAAAAATATATAATTAAAATCGACGTAATTAAATTAACCCAAGCAACTTCACGTGACTGGGCTTTCAGGAATGACTTTAGTCGTGACTTGTGTCTCTTGACTTTTACAAATGTAACATTCAACAAAATTGTGAAATACCACACAAGTTACTCTAAGTTATTAAGAAAGATTTGACTTTTATTAGGTTATATATTTAGTGTATATTATTTGGGTGTTTGTCAGTAATGTTGTTGAATGACTTGACCGATAACAATACATAAAATGTATTGCGTGAATATCACGATACGACATTTATTATTGGATCGTTATTTAAAAAAAATATATAATGTATATACAACAATAACAATGTTGAATGATAAATAGTGCTATCGAAATATTTTTAATATATCCTTCAAGAGCTATACAATTAATTAAAATATAAATGATCTCTCGGAAATAACACAAGTCTCATATTAATAAAAAATGTTGTTTTAAAACAATAGTGTAACTTTCACGAGATATTCATCTCAGCCACCGTACCAGTAATGTGATCATTACTTTATATTATCAGTCATTTATCTCTAGATATAATTAATTTAATTTCTTTAGTTACTTATATACAACGAAATAAAATAGATAAAGGTTTGTTCTACAATGTTTACATTGGATGTTATCCAAATGTCTGATATCTTAATGCATTCGACTGCGTTGTAAACATTTTTAATATTATTTTTAATAAAATGCTGTACTAATAAATACGATCAATCAGACAGTCAATTATTTTAAATATATATATATATATACATTATATTTATAAATATCTTTTTAAAATGCACTTTAGTAGTACCTACTGTTAGAGTTTATATATTTTTATAAGATCAATTTCTTGTTTTTACTTTATACTAAATATCATCAAAATTCAGTCAATCCGTTTTAGAGTGATAATAATAAATACAGACAGACCGACAAAAGTTCTATAAATAGTATCATTTGGGTCAATGAGTCATTAAATGATTACTTATCACCAAATTGAACAAAAAATAAACGAACAGATAGACTCTATATATTTATATAATAGTTAAAACATGTCTGTTTATAAATATCAAATACAAAATAACATTCCAGATAAATTTTGGTTTAAACTAATATTATAATGAATCATGTAACTTATTTGTTAAATTATTTCTAGTTTAACATGAATGTTCTGTTCTGTGATTCGTGGGGGGTCGTCAGTACCAAATTAGCAATAACCAACTAATCTACGGCTGAGAAGCTAACGGGAGCTGACCGTGAAACTACTGCTATTTTTAAAACATCCCGGTTATTCACTCTTACGTGTTTACAATTAATTTAAAACGATTCATGTCATGAGTCTGAAATAAGCTAAAAACTATCTAAAGATCGTGGGAGTTCTTTTCCATCTAAATATTAAACTACCCGCGAATCTACTTTGAATGAAATATTATTTAGGTTTTCTGATACTTATTAAAAATCGTAGTTTATTATTATATTCCTATCTATGTAGAAATAATTGTTTAAATTGGATATTCAGTGCCAGAGAATACATCTAAAAAAATCTTTACCTATATAGATCTAAAGTATAGACTATAGACATCTATCTGAATAATAGATCTGGCCTCATTTCCGCTTCGTAACTTTATAGCTATATTTAATCTATATAAGTAAGATATAAGTTCATATAATATAAAATATCTCATCGATATTTGGCACAATTCGTAGTTTTCATTTTCGTGAAATCTGGCTACACACATCATAAAAATCTTTTAATTATTTTATTGTTATAGAGTAAACCTGATTTATTCTAAATATTATACACTTGACAAAACCAAAAAACAGACACACATTTTAAAACTTCTTCATTTCAAAATTCTTTATAATTCTTAAAATATACTTGCCCCCTTTCTATATATATTAATGTAAAATTTATGTTAATTTAGGCAATTGCGAATTGTTGTATGTTATTGTTGAAGAGAAACAAGCCTGAGAACATTACATGGAAATTATAAAAATATATAATTTCTATTTATACAGTGTGTGCTAAAATTTTAACATAACATTCCCAAGTCTATAGTTCGTAAGTACCGTTACGACCGTACCAGGTATTAGCATCTATTAGCTCAAGTTTCTAGAAATGCAATAATATCTTAAGTTACACTATATATTATATATAATAATAATAATCTTCAGTCTGTATGTGCAATACAGTACCTACTTTATGAACATAAGTATGAATCATGCAACGAAGTAAATAGGTACGTGTGTGTGTGTGTGTGTGTGCGTATGTGTATGTGTGTGTGTGTATGTATATATTCGTTATTGGATTTATTCACCATAATGACCTAACAGTTACATCATATTCCATACAGGTACCTACTGTCCAGTAATTAACTGTTTATATATAATTGCAATACATAAAATAATCCAATATCAATAAATCCAATATCATAATGAGATTTCCATGTTTGTCTGATATCGTACATATTTGTATCATTATAATTAAATATTATCGTATGAAATATTTAATTGTTTTTATATTATATATATTTTATTTTCTACTTCTGTTTGCCCTAATTCCCTTAATAAAATACTGGGTAGAAGTAGAGGGGGAACCGGGGTGGAATGTCTGCACAGTACCAGGAATAGAATGGTGTCACACGAGGTCTCCATTCTTATTGTCTGTTCCAATTGAGAACTCTCTTAATATAGATATAATAATGTTGTTATTTAAGACTAAATGTGAAAACTGACAGTAATTAATAACGATAATTAATGAATATAGTTCTAAGATAACTTACTGACTTTATTCTCAGTTCTAATTGTTTGAACAAACTTTTGTTACCAGTGACTCAGGACTGAATCATCACAATAACAACTAATGAACTATATGTTTGTCTGTGTAAATATGAAGGATAAAAATATTACTAATTAATGTTAGAATTAATAATGTTTTTGCCCATACATTCCATATTAATACAAAGTTAGTTAGTAAATAACCTGCATTATCCTCAATGTTGGAAACCAATTTATTCGTCAAGTAAACATCTTTGTCACGGCTAATGATGATGAATTATCATTCAGAATCATTTTCTCGTTAAGTAACGACACTGTTGGAACTATAGTTAGAGTCGTATCTTATATTTTATTTGAGTAAATTGTTGATATGGAAACAATTATAAACTATATAGTATTAGTGTTTCTGTTAGGACATGTTTTGTTTAGGTCTTCCGTATGTCTTTGTCTATGGAGTAGGTATAAACTCTATATAGTATTACTATTTCTGGTAGGACACGTTTTGTTTAGGTCTTCCGTTTGTCTGTCTATGGAGTACTATCTTAAATAATTTTTCGTTCATCGAACTAGAGTTTGGTTGTAAGTTATTATTGATATTTCTATACAGTGATTAATTTAAAAGATAATACAATCATGTTACTACAAACCAGCTTTCACATTATCAGAACCAGTTTATTAAACAGTCCATTAGACTTAGTAATAAAACAAAATGCTTTAGGCTATAGTATCTAAAATGTGCTGTCAATATTTGTACTATAGAATTAGACATCACAGCAGTGTCTTTTAACATCACTCATGCTTAAGAACTTAGACAGCATGTGATAGAGTAGTGGACTCTTTTTGAAGGTGCTTATGTTCTATTGACCTGGAAACACTGTTAAAGGAAGTTATGTGATGACTTCACATGAGAAAGAACAATTATGTCCTTACTGATAGATATTGGTGTTGTCTTTGTCTAACTGGTCCCTTCTCCACAGGCCCGGGCAGACAGATCACGGGCACGGGGCACTGGCGTACGGCGGTAAGCAGGCGGGCGTGGGCTCGGCGAGGCCCGCCGCGCCCTACGCGCCGCCCTACCCGCCCGCGCAGCTGCGTCTGCACCAGCCCGGATATGGATCCCCTGCCTTATCCTACAGGTAGATCCATCCCCTTTAGACCCATTATTACTAGGGGCATTGTCTCATTACCATACAAACCATTTCATACAAAGTGAAATTACCTGCGTTCCACCGTAATGGAAGAATGCCCTTATTACATTTTATGGGATCGTTTTGGATGTAAAAGCAGATTACATTAAATGAAAATAGATTTTTTATTATATCTAATAATAATTATGTATAACCTAAATCTGGTTTTATTATATATTGTAACAAGGGGTCGCTTGCGACTTCGTCCGCGTGGTTTTTAGTGTTGCCGCCGAGTTCCATACAAAATTGATATTTAAAACCCTTAAGGGTGGAATTTAAAAATCTTTTCTTAGTACACCACTACGTAGAAAATCAAATGTAGGTATCCTCCAATTTTACTATCTCTACGACCTGCCGTTTAGATTGTATGCTATAACTAAGTCAGTCAGAACCTATTAGATTATATTAAATTTGCAGCATTTTTCATTGCTGCTTAACTTCTATTAGTCACAGCGAGATGATATATCCTATAGGCTTCCTCAATAAACGGACTATTCAACACAAAAAGAATTTTTCAATTCGGGCCAGTAGTCCCAGAGATTAGTGCGTTCAAACAAACAAACTCTTCAGCTTTATAATATTAGTATAGATAAAAACGATTCATATAAAAAATCACGATAACTTCATTATAGCCGGCGTTTGCTTACGAAATTTAACAGGTGACTTTATTTTCAATTCTATTTCCCACTTTATCTCTCGATACCTATTTAGATAACGATTATGTAACGTGTGAATATTTCAAATGCTATTTTAACATTGTTTCTCTGAACAATTAATGAGCCTCGATTTTAATCGTATAAAGGCGTAAGATTGGATTATTCAACAAGTATCAAGATTATTTGTGATAATGAACAGTACATTGTAGCGAGTGTTTGTACGTGACATAACATCTAAAACATGAGTAAAGTCGCGGACGTTACGTAAAAATCACGATTAACCAAGGGTTTCTGAGATAAAATCCTTGAAACAAGATACACTTAAACTATTTTACGTGTTCTTACAAAAACCGGTAGTCGAGTTTTTTCTTACGACCGGATTTTTGTGTCTTGTAAAGATAAGCCCGGCTTTATATTGGATAACTGTTTTTTATAGAACGACTTTTATAAAGATTTTTTGTATCAATAATCAGTACGTTGAAATTTTTTTTGAATTAGTATTATCCTGCATCAAGATTAAGCAACATTAATCATTTTTTTTTCTTGTTGTATATATTTTATGTTTTACAGTCACGTACTATTATTATAACGACTACGCCTTATTAGGTAAAATACATTTTACCGGCTATAAGGAAAAACACAAGTTTCGTGTCGGTTTCTTCGTTATTTCGATCTGGTTTCGTAACCGGTCGCTGGCCGATGACCAAGAAAGTTGTTTTTAAAACACGCACTGCCTAAATACATCTATTTTCACCTATTTGTTTTGGCAGACAGACAGACTTAGACAGAGTATATATGTATTCGTCGACGTACAAATTAATTCCACTTACATTGTTTAAATTATTAATTATATGTGTAGTTAATTCTCATTAATCGTTTCTTAGTGTTTCTTTTAATTAATTCTTATAGATTTTTTTTTTTAGAAAGTAAGGTATAAATTATCAAGTCTTGGGTATAAAGTAATATGCATATAATTAAATTTAAATAAGATAAAAGTAAAACAAAATATTTAACACACTCTATTTGAGAAGGTTAGTACACACTACGAGATCAGAATAATATTCCGTACGACTGCGAAATGACCTTGGCCTTCTCTGCTAATATTTGATCGTACAATGCTTTCTGCTTTATATTTAATAACGATTTCAATTGATGCAATAGAATGTATAGAATAGCCGTAGAATTATAGGATTGTAAATATTGAACGATTTTGTTGTTGAATTCAAAGTAGTGTTAAACCTGCCGAGTGCGAGCCTGACTCGTGTACGAAAGGTTAACGGCAGAGATATTCAATATAACAAACTGCCAAAAATCATGTTAGTTTTGTGGGATCTTTCTTAATTTTAACATAACGGAAATACATTATCTGTGAAAATTCAAGTGTCTAGCTACAATGACATTCAGCCTGGAGACAAACGGACAGTCAAACAGCGAAGTTTCAGTAACAGGGTTCCGTTTTTACTCTTTGAGTTCGGCATCCTTGAAAGCATTCTTATTTTGACAATTTATATTTATTTATCCCGTTGTAAAGCTAGATACACGCTGCATTAAATAAAGCTGCGTGCACACAAAATACGAGCACTTATTTTCTAGCTATGTAAGTTCGTAAGATAATTAAATAACAATAAAGACCGCAACAAAAGATCATAGAGGTGCGATAAAATATAATTATAGTACATTCTGGTTCATTATATGATACTTGCGGTAGAGGATAAAACACAATTAATGAAATGAAAAATTCCTAAAAAAAATCGATAAAAATTCACATTTAAATAAAATGTGATTTCATTTTACGTATTATTTTAGTCGTGTTTATTTACGTTTTAATTAATTATACATTAGCTTGACGTTTGGAATGTTACAGCAATGTTCACAGGAAATCAAGATGACAGATGTCAGGAGATGAATTATTTATGTATTTAGTAGCTCATAGATAGTACCTAAATACTTTTACTCGTTTTATGTATTTTAGAGAGTTCTAACATGTGTTTAACATCATATAGACAATGCAACATGGAGATATGTATCATGTGTATGACATAATTTATTGAAAAGGTATTTTTTAGTCGTTTCTTACTAAGTTGTTCGGTTCGGTTCAATGATCTTTTTTTGGGTGGATTTAAGTGGAGAAGAAGGCACAAATACTACTAGTTTTATCAAGGGCTCGGTTATAGTATTTTAGTGAACTTTAAAATATATAAACATTGACATCTGACATTCAGACTGACATTTCGTCAGATCATGCCACTAAGTTCAACCCCACCAAATTCTATATAGAATGCCCTGTGGGGTCTTGCCTCTTTATTTTTGACTAGCATCAACTTATATTCGAAGGGTGCAAGAAGAATCGGAGATACTTCTCTCATTAACTTTATGATTTTGTTATATTGGAAATAGTTCATCCAAGACAGGTGTAGTAACAGAGGATTCAAACAAATCTTTTTCTTCCAGGGAGAGTTACAGTCGTGGGGGAGGAGGCGGCGGCGGTGGCGGGGGAGGTGGTAGTGGCGGGGGCGGGGGTGCCGTGGGCGAGTACCGCGCGGGGGCCCGCATGTCGCTGCTGGGGTCAGCGTACCTGCCGCCCCCCGCGCCCGTGCACCACCCGCCCCCCGCGGACCCACCGCCCTTCAAGAAGATCCGACTGTCGGCTGAAAGACCCGCACCTCCCCACCAGCCGCTCAGGGTTGATACTAGGGTTGGTGTCATTTCTAAAAAAAAATATGGAGATTTATTATATTAAGTAAATCTAGATATACTTATTATAATCATCAGTAGAGCAATACTCTTCGTCTACTCAAAAAGAAAAAAATTAAAATACTTATTTACTTTGGTCAAGTGTCTCATGAAAATTCTTGTATGATTACAGGAGCCAGTTATGAACTCTTATAACAACAGTGTTGAGGTGTTATCACCCAACCCGCCCTCCGAGCCCACCATCGAGGACCAGAGCTTCCGCACCACCAAGGATGACCTTCTACAGCAAATATCTAAGGTCAGTTCTAGATCTGACTTCCCGATATATTTCGAATTTTATTTTATCCATCCATCCATTGAAATAACCATCCAACTCGTCTCTGAAACCGTTACACAATAGCGTGTTCTGAAAGTAACTGTACTTCTTAAAGTTATACACGCTAAACTGTTGTGTACATTCAATGCATCAGTACGATAGGCAATGTGTATTTATCAGTTTTATCATTGTAAAAATGTCATGATAATTGCCAATCTGTTATATGAATTATGTTTTTAATTTTCCAAATTCAGAAAATCATTAAACTATTTTATTTACATTTGTTTGCCAATAATCCATAATCCTTATAATAATTTTGGTGAACGATAATTGAATACGTTCTCAACTTCCCTCCAGGTGGATAGAGAGATGGCGCTGTCGGAGCAGACGCTGCTGAAGCTTAAGAAGAAGCAGGAGGAGCTGGAGCAGAGCGCCTCCAAGCCGGCGCGGGCCGAGGAGCCCGAGGAGGCTCCGCCCACACACACCGGCCTCGCACAGTGCATCTACGCTGACAACAGGAAGAGGGTAAGGACTTACTGACACTGACAGACGGGGTGTCTGATTAGTTTATTAGTTATTATCCCCCATTTGGTTATATCCCCCATTTATTAGTTTACACTGATGGTCTAGTGGTTAGTGCTGCACCAGGTACGTGGGTTCGAGTCCCAAGCGAACGATTGTTTCGTTATAAAGATAGTTGTTCTAAGTTTATGTACCTTGTTTATGTTTTTGCGTTATTTCACGCGACAATGAGCTACTTTATTTTCTAATGCGGAGGTGTTAAAATAATAGCGATGTGTCATGTGGGTGAGAATCGATTCACACACTAGAATAATGATTGTCATTGTAATATGTTTTTCTAGGGTACGTGTGTTGTTTAGATATCATTTATATATATTTATGTTACAAAAAGCTTGTCTGTTTATTGTTTACCAGCTGCTTTGTTCATTTTGCTTAGTCTAACTAGATATATAGATAGATAGAAGAGTACTATAACGTGTCCGTGTGTGTTAAGGCGGCGGCGGCGCACGCGGTGCTGTCCCACCTAGGCCCGCCCATCAGCTACCCGCTGTACAACCAGCCCCAGGACACGCTGCTATACCACGAAAACATACGGAACCACCGCGCCTTCAGAAAGCGACTCGCCGACCATCTCAAGAAGATCAGGCTCGAGAATGAGAAGGTGAGAGCGGCTACCTCTGATGAGACAAATCTTTGAGAGTATTTCTTAAGGAAAAACGTCACTAGTCCATTTCGGTTCCAATATGGTGAAATTTTCTTCTTATCAGAGTCAGAATGTATCGCTTTTATTTTTTTTTGTCATCAATGATTTATTATTTGATAATTATTCCTTGACCTCTATATAACCTTGATTCTCTGCAGCGTGAGGATGCTCTGACGGAGGAGTACAGTCGTCGCGCGGCGGACTGGCTGCGACGCGTGGAGCGACTGGAACTGGGACAGAAGAGGAAGGCCAAGGATGCCAGGAACAGGGAATTCTTTGAGAAGGTTCGAGCTGTTATTAGTACTTGATTAGAAACTCTATTCGACAATGTTTCTTCTGTCGTTAACATTTTATAAACATTAATATGAATTATTTATGTTAAGTTTTATATTAATATGAGCCCTAGCTGAAGTATCAGTACTGGTATTGTCGAATCTAGAATTCTAATCAAACGATATTCTCCATCCCATATTCCATACATACGATATTCTTCATCCCATATTCCATACATACGATATTCTTCATCCCATATTCCATACATACGATATTCTTCATCCCATATTTCATAGATAGGATATTCTTCATCCCGAATCTCCCCTCAGGTGTTCCCGGAGCTCCGCAAACAACGCGAGGAGCGCGAGAGATTCAACCGTCTCGGAGCAAGAGTGAAGTCGGAGGCCGAGCTGGAGGAGATCGCGGACGGACTGCACGAACAGGAACACGAGGACAAGAAGATGCGATCACTCACGGTGGTACCACCGCTGAGACGCGACAGCGGCCTGCCCAGGAGACACCACCACCACCTCGACACCAACAGTCAGTGCGACCATACGATATTGTATTATATACTGTACATCTAAAGACACACCTTCTCAAACGCCGCTCAAGATCTTCTTTGGAATACGTTAATTCCGACACTTTAAATATTAAAAAAAGCAATTTTTGCACACGGTTTATTTGTTATGATAATTACCAGATCATTTTAATAATGTTTAATACGTGTAGTTCAAACTAGATATCCTCTTTTTTGTTGAGTTTGACACTTGGTTCAGTTAAAGTTTCTAAGATGAAGTACAATTTTTTTACAAAGCAATTTTTTTTATGTACACTATAATGCTTTATAAATGTATTAAATTACTGAAAATAACATTACACACACTACAATGCGTAACATTACACACACTACTTTATTGTTTACGTTGAAACTGTCAATGTCATGTTTATATTACACTTATATCAAATAGTAATAAAAAGTTAATTATCCGCTGACGTACTACATTAAAAAACATTTTTTTTTATTTACAGAGATAATTTCCCAAACCCGCATAAACATGACATAACAACTTAAAATTTAGTATCGCATTTCTATCACCAGGCGACCATTAATATGTTGAAATTAAAATAATAAGCAGGAAGCTCACACTACAACATTTAGTTGTTTTTATAACAACTTATGAAACACTTTATACTGCAACGTACACACACACATACACAAGCCCGCACATACACACACACACGCTTACACAAAGAGATTTTAGATATAATATAATTACCATAGTACCTTATCGTCAAGTTCATATCTATTAGACAATAAATCGAACTGTATCATGGCTCTAATCTGGTCTTCGCCCCCAGAGCGCTGCATGGACATGGAGGCGGAACACAAGGGTCTGCAGCTCCGCAATGTATGGAGGACGGCTGAGAGGGAGCTGTTCCGGGAGAAGTACCTCCAGCATCCCAAGAACTTTGGGCAAATAGCATCCTTCCTGCCCAGGAAGAGTGTGCGGGATTGTGTGAGGTATGGTTCTGCTCAGAAACTTTTACTTATAACAAACCTAGTGCGTAGTACGCGAAACTTTTAAAGTAGTAAAGTTATTTATGCATTTATGTGTATTTAGATATTTATACCCATAATCCCGACAGTTGACAAAATCCGAAAAAAAAATAGCACATCTTGATCATAAGACTATGCCCTGTTTAAAACTTTGGAGTCGTAACTCTTAAGCCTTCAGGAGTTTGGAGTTTACAGACATGAACAGACGGACAGACATCCCTGACGATTCCGTAAAGTAGCTTTCGCTACTTAACAAATATTATTGCTTTTCTGGATCTGCACTGGAATCTAATACATCAAGTGGATTATCAGCAAATCAAATATTTTCATGTTAATATTTATAGAATTTTACTTTTTTTTTATTTATATAAAATGTATGTGAAGTGAAATAGACAAAAAATGTTAGTAATGTTAATAATCTCAATTTTGAATATATATAATCTGTTCCCAGGTTCTACTATCTGTCCAAGAAGGCTGAGAATTACAAGCAGCTTCTCCGTAAGCCCCGTCCTCGACGTCACGCGCGCCCCAGGCCCGCACCAGAGCCCGAGTTGCCCGCCGGTGTCACCACGCGACTGCAGCGCTCGCAGGGTAGGGCTCCACGAGAGATAATGCTTCTATTGTATATTGATTAACAATTTTGGATTTTACTTCGTTTTAAAAGACTTAAAAATCTATAAAAATTATATACAATGCAAAAGTTATCCCGAGTTAATTTAGCCATAAGGATGCCGGGTCTTGGGTTCGATTCCCTGGCGTGAAATTTTGTTGTGTTCCCCAAAGACGGTAATATTGTCTCCAATGGTAACTTGTATCCTTTTATACGTTTGCACTACAATTGACGCAAATTATTATTTTTATCTTATAAACAAATAAACAAGTCTGAATAATAAATCAAAGTATTCATAATGGCTCGATAGAGATGTCTGTCTGTATATATGCTATATAAGCGGGACCCTCAGTCCCGTGGTGCTGTCAGTAGTCAGTAGTTCACATGAGCAGTGTGCGCAGGCTCCCGCGGCGCCGACAAGGACGCGGCGATGGACGAGCTGGCGCCAGACGCCACCGGCCCGCCAGCAGCGCCAGCGCCTCCACGGTCAGTCACTCACACATTCGGCCACACTACAGTTGCCTATCTATATACATATGTTATTTTTATATACAAAACCACAACCTCCATACCTTCGTGTACAAAATATTTTAAGTATCATAACTGGGCTATAGGGTTTTTAATCCTCCAAATTCAAACGGAAACTGACAATTCCAAAAGCGCATCAAAGTGGAGTGTAGGCTTCACCGCACATTGACACAATTTGAACACATACACGGAATAATAAAATTATTCTTACATAATATCTAATTTAAAAACTTTTCTTGACTAGAGCAAAGGTTTATTAGATATTTTTTGTGACGCCCTCTATTAGGGATAGATAATAGACGTTTGTTCTGATAGCGCCATCTATATCACAATTGGGGCATTGCTGCACTCAAGGGTTTAGATTTGAGTAAAACTATTTAGCTCCATCTATTAGCAGAACTTCGTAACTATGATAAAAGTTAAAAAAAATAAAGTCTATGTTAGGAAGAGCTTAGAACTTTAATAACTATGATGGGTTAAAGTAAGAAGAACCGTCTTTGTGTATGAAAAGTGTCGATAGAAACAGGGTTAATTAGGATACCGCTGCGATACCATAGGATAAAATTGTAAGGAAAGCCAATACATCACTCACTATAAATATAATATATTTTTAGCGTACTGAACAGTTTTTAAAATTTCCTCCATATCAGATGGTCTCGCTAAACAATAATTTATAGTAATCATCCTAAATAACTATAATCCTAATAACATATACATTTTAACAGATTTTTATAAATATCTTAATAGGTTTTGATTCATAGAGTGTATAATAATTCTATGCTTGGACTGTATGATTTGGAAAACTGTCAGTTTTCGTAATCACAACCCGTACTAGGGGTACAGAACGACAAACAGTCTAATATTAACAAGGAATACATATTATTGTCATAAAAAAATCGAACATAAAAATTTTATAAATAAAAATAAATTTGCCCTAACAAAAAAATAATGCAATCTCTCAACCAAAGGGTTGTTCATAATTAGACAACAGCCCATCGATAGACAATGAATAACAAATAAGTGGGACTCGGGTACACTGAAGGGTCTTGTTAATTAGATCCTGTGGTATATTTATTTTATTCAGTGTTTGTATAATACAGTCAATAAAATGATATTAATAATTATGACATTATAAAAAATTGATGATTTAAATCTCATTTATTTTGCAAATATAACCCTTCAGTCCCTAGTAAAGGGCTTGCAGGGATCTCTGTTTCCATTAGGAAACCTGTATCGTGTGTTAAAAAATACGTTACTTTTAACTTTCAGTACTCCTAGTACGAGTTTGGTCGTTACGAAAACTATGACAGTTTACCTAATCGTAAAATCAAAAAATATAATTATAGGGGTCCATCTGGCCCCCCCTTTTTAAGAGTGGGTCTCCTGACCCACCCGCTCCCCCGGTGACGCTGTAATAGCCAACAGGGCTAACAGTATAGACAGACAAAAAAAAAATAGAATTATCATACACTCTATGAACATCTATTGAAATAATAAAATATGTGAAAAATTTTATTTATTTCAATTTATCTAGGATCATTTTATAAATCATTCCAAATAATTCAATTAATTAATTTTCAACAGATTATTTCAAATGTGTCAATAGATTTTGATGTATACAGTGTATAATACTTCCATGTTTTGATTCGACGGTTTAGTAAACTATCATAGTTTTCGTAACGTCAAAACTAGGGGTGCAGTTAAACAAATTAATTTCCATCAAACAGGAGACCCATCACTAAATCTAACATCAAATCTAATTTACATCAAATGTTAAAAGCCGCCTCGGAAAAGGATTTTTTGTAGAGCGTTGTTTGTCTTCACTCTGCGTTATGAACTTGAGATCCGGAACATTTTTCTTTACATTACCCGTTTGAAATTCATATTTCCGTTCAATCCACTCAACTTCTGTTTGATAAATGAACCGTCTGTTGTATTAATGTTTCTATAATTTAGAGAATACGCTATTTTTCAATTTCCTGACTCAAAATCGAAATGCCACAAAAATCTGGGTTTAAATAGAAAATAGTAAAGTTAGCTCTATTAATGAAATTACATCATTCATTGTATTGTCTTGTAAAATAAATTTTATAAAAATTCAGTCAACAAGAACGTAATGAGGCAAATATCATAAAATATACGTAACTAAATATGTATAAAAAAAACTAAATCATATCTCCCGAGACCGAGGGGAGGTTGGGGACGGTTGTCAATAAAGAAGTATAGAATAATAATGGCGCGATATTCGTGCGTATGTTGACAATCACTCCGGTTATTATTTGCGGAGGAGTCCCGCGGGATTGTGTAACAATTGCCGATATTGATGAATAAAGATTCGCTTGCTAGTTTTGTTAGGAGTTTGTTTTTTTTTATTGCTATGGCGTTTCAAAAATAACAAATCCTTCAAAATATTGTCATTAATTTTATATCCACTCAAGGGATGTTATATTATCTAAACATAATATAATGTACTCAAATTTTATCGATATTTAAATGATACATCAAATCGCAGTCTTCCCTATTGGTTTCTTCGTGAGTCTTGTTTACATTTTTAAACAAACACTCGCAGTCCATCCTTCTAATTGCCTTAATTAAAAGCGTTCGCCAAACGAGAAAACTGAACGAAAAAAAGTACAGTTTGACTTGATTTCATTTATTGCTATCGATTTATGTGAATGAATGATGAATGAATGATTTTGTGTATGAAGATCTACACGTAATAGGAAGCTTATATTGTAACGTTTGACTTGCTTTCATTTATTTCTATCGATTTATGTCATATTATTCGTTTTGTGAATGAATGATTGATGTATGATGACAATAAAAAAATATATTAAAACATTATTATAACTTTATGTGTTCTCAAATCTATAATAATAATTTAAATGCGAATAACTAGTAATAAAATGTAAATACATAGCACAAAACAGAACGTCAGTCTAGAGGCGAGTTAATCCAATCGTAGGGTTTGTTCGCTGTTAGCTCAACCTCCCCACTGTTAATTACAGCTCGATGTAAATGGACGAATTTTAATTACAAATACGAACAGACCGACTAATGTTGACAGTTTTGTAATGATTTGTCGATTTAAATTGTATTGTTTCATAATAAGATTTTGGTTTCGATTAACCAAATAATAATGCTTAAAAAAGTAAGTCTAAATCTTAACTTTATTTATTTATTATCATAAAAATAGACAGACCATGATTATTTTTTTTTATTTATATAATATTTTGGAAACACGATATATACATTAAAAATCCTTACCCGAACATAAAACATAATAACTGATCCAAGCTGCAACTACAATGATAAAACTATAGGGGTTATGGAAACATGGAAAAAATAAAAAATAGGCAGAAAATGATTACCAAAGAAAAATATATAAAAAATTAATAATCAATAATAATAATCCGCACATATCCACAGAGATAAGCTAGTGTCGTATATTTCACTATAATATTAAAATTATCTCGTGAATTAAAGCTATATCCACACTCTGCGGTAAACAGCTGCGACGCGGGGAGAGGTGGGGGGGATGGAACGGTAAACATAATTAGCGCAATTCACCACTCTTTATATTAACCATTTACCCCGCGGCTCCCCCGGATATGAATAAAGAGCTGCGGAATATTAATGATTATCATATTATAACTACTGGCCGTGTGTACCTTAGAGCGATGATTTACAAACACGTAGACTAATTAAACAACAGACACATTACTTATAAGAATTTATTTGATTTATACACTGTTATATGCCGTCGCTAATTTTATTAATTAAATATTGCATTCTTTTCTAAATTCTTTTAAAATGTTATAATTCCCTCTAATGTTATGATCTGAAAGAGGATGAACTTCTATCGGGGATCGGATTTATATCCAATTTTGATGTTCAATATTTAATCTCGTCGTTTCTAACAGGTCAGAGATGACGAGAACGCCGCCTCTGCCTCCCTCCCCTCCCCCCGCGTCGTCGGCGCCCCCCGCCCCCGTTGTCATCACCACCAGCGGCAGCAGCCCCGGCGGCCTCGGCAGCGGCGGCCCGGGCGGCTCCAGCTCCTGCATCACCGGCTCTGGCGGCCTCGGCCTCATCGGAAACAGTGTGGCGGGGTCTGGACTCAGTGGTAGTGTCAGTGTGTCGAGCCCGCAGAGTACTAGTTCAGTGAGTGTACCCAGTGTGAGTGTATCGAGCTCGTCTCCGGGGGGGCCCGCATCGCCCCCGGCCTCCTCTAGTGAGGGGCCTCTGCCGCTGCCCGAACTACCCACGGCCAGCGTTACCACCAGTACCACCACTGTAATTACTGTGAGTATTTGAAAGATAAAAAAGATCCAAGAATTATAAGAGCAATAGTTTATTAATTGGTTTCTAATGACTTTCTGTTAATACAGACGACGGCCGTATCTAGCGGTGCGCCGGTGAGTGGCGCCAGTGGCGTGGTGGTGAGCGGCGTTAGCGTGAGCGTGCCCACTCCCGCCCACAGCGCGCCGCCCACGCCGCAGCCCACTCCGCCCACACCAGAGACAAGTAAGTGCCCGCTAGTAACACTATCTAAGGCTAATCATCAAAAGAAAAAGCTGTTTTAAAAAAAATGTTTTAGACAAGTCTTCCCAATATGTATTTTAAAATACATACTTTAAGGAAATAATTAACTGAATACACAAAACTTTAAATATGTTAAAATAATTAAGTTAATTAAAATTTGTATTTTATAATTAAACACAATTAATTAAAATGAGCTCCTAAAAGATAAACAAACGATTTAAATGAGTATGATATGATGATTTTCTTTAGCTCGATGGTGTCTCAAAACATTAAGTCCTCAGTATATTTGAAAAACTGCTTCAAAATTAATTTTTAGAAGTCACCGTTGCTGTAGACCTATAATAGATTTTATCAAAGAAGCTATGCTTTACAAGCAAATTTTATAAAAAAAAATAGTAAATATGTTTTTTAAAAGCTATTCTTAAAGGAGATTAATAATAAAACTTATTAAAACAAAAGGATTACTGAAACCTAAATACCAAACAGTAATTTTGGATTTTTATTTGCGACTTACGCTTTCAATACAACCGTTTTAAATTTTAAATGTAAACGTGTTACGGATAAATAAAACATCACTCGGTACTTAAACATATATTTTAACAAGTGACTAGATAATTTTAAAGTATACGGTAACGTCCCTCGTCGGGCGCTACGCCCCCGAGGTGGAGGGCTCCGGGGAGGAACGGTCCGCGGGCTCATCGGCGTGGCATCGCTTGCGGTGTTTGTGCACAAAGTAGTAGGAGGGAAACTTGCAGCCGCAGGTCTTGCAGGGGTAGTAGTGCAGGGGCGGCCGTGGAGGCCGGGGAGCCCGGCGTGCCCGCCAGCGTTCCGAAGGGGGCTCGCGCCACGCCGCGTTCAGCACCCGGCTGAACTGCACGGGCCCGTCGCAAGAAGCCACGTCCAGCACGGCACCTCCGCGTGCAGGGGCCTCCGGGGCTTCGATGCGTTCCACGTCCAGCTCGCTAGAGGTGGTGGAGGACGGGGAGGCCGGCGGCGGGGTGACGGGGGGCGAGGGCACCCTGGCTCGGCGCGGCACGGGGCGGTGCGCACCGGGCGGGGGCGCAGGCCGAGCCACGCAGGGTCCGGGCCCGAGCCACGCGCGGTAAAGGGACAACATGCTGGCACTCCGGCCGGCGGCGGACTGAGTGGCCGCCGGCGCTCCATCGCCTTATATACCCGCGGGAAACGTCACTCCTCATTAAACGCGAATATGAAAAGTTTTTAAAGATTTGTGTCGGTATTGTAAATGTCAAAATAATAGAACTAACTGTTCACGGCGGGACGGGTTCATATGGACGTCTAGATTCGGAACTCCGTCGACGATATTTTAATTTTTTTCACGAACCTATTTTTAAATTTAAATAAGAGACGTACAAAGCTCGTGTTTTTGTGAATAACTACAATGGTTATGAAATATTCGTCTCGTAATAACCGGCGAGTGTCTGTGACTCGGCAAACACTTAATTCACTCAGAGGTCCCCGGGGCCGGACCTTGTTCGACGCCGCTCCATTGAGAGTTAAACACCGAATCTAACCGCTATTCATAACTCGCCTTTGTTACGACTGCTTGAGATTTTATGATAATTAACTGTGATGTTTTATAAGACCCGCGGAAAGTGAGAGACGGGATATATTTACCAAGTTAGTGGCCTGAATGCTATGGGGATGAATATCGTTTAAACTATAAAAAGAAATGTAATAATTAATTAAACAGAATGATGACATTTTATTCCTATAAATAATAAAAAATAACCTAAATTAATATATTTCTTTCTTATATAAGCTCAATCGACAAAAGAAAACCCACAATTGCCTTTTAAACTGTAAGAATTTCTCTTCCCTCGTCTACTTTATTATTCAACGCTATTTCCCCGAGGTGCTTCTTACATTTTTATATTCAATTAATGTACAAGAGATGTCAATTTGAATAGCACGGACAGACCAAATTTAATACAAAATTCAGTGATTATAACTTTGAATCTATGTACGCATAATTTTAATTACAAATGGATACGACATATCCAATACAAAATAAACAATAAATGTATTTACGCGCCCTCTACACGAAAAGAGAGCTTCAAACTACTTTCCAATCCTATAAAAACATGGATTTAGGAACATATTTCGGACAGCGAACGTAAGCCGGCTCCGAGCTTACCACGTCACGGTAATCCTTCACACGGAATATGGAATCAACCGACTACCCTCCGCTTTGTGACCGGTGACAACTGAATCAAATGTGACCTGAGAATTCAATATAATTGGGATTATATAATTGTATAATGGACAGGTTTTGGTATGTTCACATGATATTTTGTTTCTGGAATATCATCACAACCCTTATTCTGGTTAGGGTATTCGTTCGGAGTCGGAAGCTATAGATAAAAATCAAAGTAAATTATAAAAATAATTGATATCGATAAAGAGAGATAGTTATTATATCGAAAGTATATTTAAATTGCAAGTCTAAAATATATTGCTTTACCTATAATGATTGGATATATTTTATATACAACACACAAATAATCGTAGACACGCATATCTAAAATTCTAATGCAATATAACATCTATTGATAAAATGAAAACCTCCATTCCATTCGTTACGTTTAATCTGCAAGATGTCTCCCCCGTGTTTGTCCAGAATAAACACGTCTGTCAGTGGCTCGTTAAAATGTCACGCTCAACATCACCGGCATATACGTGACACGCATAAAACCCGAAATCCCTACAAAGTGAAATTGACACGCCGCTTGTAAAGTCAATAATTAATGATTTATTTACAATTCTATATGTATTTTGTATTCTGCTAAATAAATACAAAGTTCTCTCCAAAACAGTTGTAAGTAAATAAAAAAATCAAATATCCTGATATGTACTTGCAATCGTTAAATACAATAACAGTTTAAACATTTTTTTTTTGACAACAAGTAGTTTTAAAGTAAAGTATAGTCCCACGTCGGGCGCCATTTCTCGAATACTCTAATTAGCACAAAATTATGCTGAGTTTAATTACACAGAATAAACCGTGGAATCGGATCCAATTAGCTCTTGTGCAAATATCAGTAATTGGTAGATTAATCGACAGAGTCCGTATTTATATCCATAGGGTTTTCAAATAAAATCTTCAGTAATTAATGTTTCTCTATGGATATTGCTAATTAAATACTCCCACTTCAATAATTATTTGATGATAAAATGAAAACTATGTTTTTATACAAGAAAACAATGTTTTTATAAATTTTAAATTATAAAACTTTATTAAATTATTCCTTAAAATATTTAAAAAGTTTATCTTTATTCAAAATGAATAAAAGTTTCACAGTATATTGTTATTTTGTTATGTACTTAAATTTTACTGGTCTTTATCAACTCAGAAATAAACTTCGTTTACAATGATATTGAGACTTTTTTAGGTTATTCTTTATATTCTAAATTTTGTGCTCCATATAAGAGAGCCATGCACATTCACGCTTCATGAAATAACAATACTATATACATATCTAACGCAGTGAAGTTTCAAAGCACAAACTCAGTTTAATTGAGGGAATGCATTTAATTGTTACTTGCTATGCTAAAACTTTGTTAGCCGACTAACGGAGCTTCAACCGGCTAAGAAAATGATTTAAATTTTCGCTTTAACTGAAATCAGCATTAATTATGTGATTATCAATAATGTGATTGATATAAATTATTAATAGTTTGACCGTTGCTTTTGACTGTAAAGAACGTTGTTACCTTGTTTAAGTAAATAAGTAATTAATAAGGTATTAAAATGTACAACAACCGTAATACTTAGACAAAGCGGTAAATAATAGATGGTGGGATTATGAGGCGCCGCACCGCTGCACTAATCCGAGCGCTCTGCAAATTGGCGCCCAACGTGGGCCTGAATATTGCAGCCGCTCCCGTTGCAAGCTTTATCTCCGATACACCTAAATGTTTAATTGTTTAGCTCCGTACGGATTTCGAATCTGCTTAATTATATCGGGATCCACGCCGGCTTCGGACTACGAATACATCGATCGAAGTCATCCTCGTTTAAAAAATTATCGAAATTTATAATCTATCTAATCGGACCGATTCTAAAATTAATTTTCTAAAATATGACATAGATAATCAATTATATCTTTGCATTTCGTAAATATTTTTTTTTTATCACAATTGCAATGAATCTCTCTCTCTCTCACAGTGGAACGTTCTGGCACTCCTCCATCATCCGTCTCCGGCGGTGCGTGCGCCGTGTGCGCTGGCGCGTGTGGCGCGCGCGCCGTGTCCGCGACCCGCGCGGCTCAGTACGGCCTGGAAGTGTCTGCGGGCGCGCGCGTGTGCGAGGCGTGTCACGTGCGGTGTGTGCGCGCGCGGCGGAGGCGCTGCGCCGTGCCCTCGTGCGCCGGCCCGCGCGCCACGCGACTGCGACACCTGCCTCCGCGCTGGCACGACCTGCCGCCCGACGCCAAGAGACCTCTCACAGACGAATTTCGTAAGTATACTCTTTTACCCTGCGAGTGTAATATTTATTTTCACAGGATCGCTTCGGAACGTTACCTCGTTACTTATCCTTCAATATCTTTGAGTGTACCGATCATTTTATAAAGTACTTATTTGTCACTACGATCCTGATGACCGGTTTTGCAGTGCTTTATAATAGTGCCGCAAAGATGCCGATACTAATAAAATATGTATATTTTTATCAGTAATCCCTATCTAATATTTCGAATGCATTTCGAATCTCTTGTATTATAATTACAAAGCAAACACATATTTGTACTTGCGATATAAATTAAATTAGTATCCTAAAATAATCTGACAAATGTTTCCACAGAAATACCGAGTGATCTTAGCAAATGCTGTCTCACGTGTTTCAAAAGGATAACCCGCCGTTTGGACACGATAGGAGAGGGAGGCTCGGCACCTGAGCCCACGGAAGATGAGGCGACGAGGTTCCGTACCTTATTACGAGAACACGGAACGGCCTGGGAGAGAATGTCATCCGCCAGCGGGAGGACGCCGGCCAGTCTAAAGGCTTTCTATTTCACCTATAGAAAGAAACTACAACTAGATACATTATTGAGCGAGAGGCAGCCGACGAGAGGGAGCGATACGGACGATAGTATATTGAGTTCGGGGGACACGGATACGGCGAGCGCGGAGTCTCCCCGACCTCCGCCCCTCCCTGGGCCCAGGACCGACGCGGTGGCTCCCCGGAGACACAGGAGAGACGAATATGATTCGTCCGCCACGGAGACAGCCGATGAAGAGAATGATGCACCAAGTGCAAAGGTATGTAGTATGGCAGATTAATGAAGTTCTTTCTTAGAAATCGTAGTTTAAACATTTTTATTGTTTGGCCTCAGACAGTGACGCCAGTATCGGTCAGCACGGGAGTGACGGCAGTGCCGCCGGGAGTCACGGTAACGGGCGTCTCGGGTGCCACGAGCGTATCGGGCGTGTCGGGAGTCACGGGGGTCACGGGGTCCAACGGTCCCACTCCGCTCACGGTCCGAGACGTGGTGCTCAACATGATAGAAGTCAGTCTCATGAAGAACTCCCGACCTCCGCCGCTGCCGCACTCACATTCACTGCACCCGACGCCAAAGGTCAACGTAAGTAGAAGTTGCAAAATTTACCATACAACGTTTGTAGTTAAAACGGAGACAGCCTCTTAAAGTTAAGTATGCTAACCCATCGCATGTGTTTCTTCCAGACGTCTTCCGGCCACGAGTCCCTGGCCACGCTAACGGTGGTGGGCGGCGGCCACGAGCACTCCCCGCGCTCCCCGCAGCGCGCCACCATCACCCCGCTGCCCGACAAGGACCTCATGTTACTGCACGTGGAGCCTCGGGCGCCCGAACCCCTTCTGGACCTCAGCGTCAAGCGCCCGCGACACGACCCGCCCAAAGTGAGTGCTCCCGACGAGTCGATATTATATTATATATTCTTTCCGTCTGTACTTTATTTTACAAGGAACTAACCGTTCCAGCAGCCCCATCGCAACGCTGACTACGCCGCGTATAGAGCCCAACAGGAGCGGGAGTCGCCCACGCAGTACAATTCCAAACCCAAGCCTGTCGCCTCCCCGCGACAGGCCCTCAAGCTGCCTGCCAACCCCAAGGGCTCCATAACTCTAGGGACGCCGGTGGAATCACGCTTTGAGACTCAGAGGATACCCCCGGACCCCAAGACGGGTTCCATAACGGCCGGCACGCCGGTTCACGGACCCCACCATCTACCGGAGAAGAGAAACTTCGAATACTACAAGAGGAGGAGTCCGGGCGGTGCATACGCGTACTCGGCGGCCACGGGACAGCCGCGGCCGCAGTCACCCTCCTTCTCGAACGTAAGGACCGCTACTCATCGAGGAACTTTATACGCGATATATGGATGCTAAACTTTCTTTTTCAACGCAGGCGAGCTCGGGTGCAGTATCCCGGGGCCCTTACGGCCACGAGCGCCGGCAAATAATGCTGACGGACTTCATCACGTCGCAGCAGATGCACCCCGTGGCGCGGAGAGGGGACGCCCCCCACCCGCACCCTCACCCGCACCCCCACGCGCATCCGCACGCGCGCCGGGAGCGGGACAGCGTGTCCGTCATACAACGACACACGCACACCTACTCGCATCCGCCACCCGGTGAGATTCTTAACTAGATTTATTTTTATATTCTCTTCAACCTTGGTACTTAACATCATAATGGTGAACAGGTCACGAAGCCTTCACGTCGCTGGTGAACGCGGCGTCGGCGGCGCCTGCACTGCCCGTCCCGCGCCGAGAGGAGCCCGCCTCGCCGCCCGTGCACCACCAGCAGCACCAACACCACCAGCACCACCAGGGCATGCACCACGACCCCATGAGGTACTACTGATTGATTGTCTGTCAATTATATATAATAGTCAATCGTTAGATGTCAATGAAAGGAAAATAAGAAGCACATATTTGAATATTAGTTTATTTTTTAGAGGGTCACGAGAATTCGCATTGGCCCAGAAATACGCGCAGTACTCGGCGGACCGAAGGGCGCCACCAAGAGACAGGTTAAATAACTTTTATACGATTCAATAATTTTGACAACATTCCACATTTAATCTTAAACTTTTAATCAACTTGATTTTTACATTTAAATATAAATTTATATTCTAGTCGAGAACGCATGGTACCCATTCAAGAGCGGCATTATGTGATTGAGCAGCATAACCCTCACAATCCTCACAGCCAGCACAATCAGCAGCAGCAGCACCACCAGCAACAGCAGCATCAGCAGCAACAACACCAGCAACAACAGCAGATGTTGCTCGACCGACACCACTTAAATCATGGGCAGGTTAGTTGTCTCATGGTACATTTTCTCATGGAGCTGTTTCTAAGAAATATAAGTTTTTAGTGGTTAAATAATATAACTAAACGTACATATAATTCTCCAGCAAAACGTGTCATCTAGCGAGGAACGGCGGCCGAGCGGCGGCAGCTATAACACCTCCAACAAGCGACCCATGCATGCTATGGACAGGAAGGAGTGGTAAACTAAATCCTACATGAATTTATATGTAATTATAAACAAAACCATAAGTCAGTCTTAAGCAATAACCAAATTTACAGTCGGCCGGTGGTGAGCGTATCCAGCGTGCCCATCATGAGCACGGTGGCCAGCACACCCACTAGCGTATGTGTGAGTGTGGGTGCGGGTGTGGGTGCGAGCGTGAGCGCTGGTGTCGGTGCGGGGGTAACGGTGGCTGCGGGCGCGGCGGCGGCGGGTGCGGAGCGTGCTCGTCCCGGGGACGGCACCCTCACGGCCGCGTCTCTCATCAACGCCATCATCACCCACCAGATCAACCAGTCCAGCGATCAGCGATTTCCACCCGTGAGTATGCGCTCTGTTGAATATAAGACTATGATGATTAAATTTATGACATTGCATTTAAATTGTTTATTACAACAACGTTTTCATGCCTTTCTATCATTGGTTTCAGAAGATAATACGAGAGAACGAATCTTCACAGCAGCCTGAAAACCCTAGAGAGATGCCCCGAGAGTTACCCCGCGACCTGCCTCGGGATATGCCCCGCGAGTTGTCCCGGGACGGCGAGAGGGAGGAGCCTCCGGGGCACACCACCAGCATCAAGCTGGGAGATCTGGCCTCAAATATCATCGTCAGGGACTTTAGTAGTCCAAACACCACTTCGCTCATACACCATAAGTAAATATTTAAATTTTTATTTTATTAACATATCAACGAACAGAAATTATAACGTCAAACATTTTTTTAAATATTTTTAAAGCAAGACACGCTGTTAGTAGTGGTCCTTCATTTTGCTACTTGTTTCAGTAGCAACCGCTACGCCGTATCGAGTGCGGATACGTACAGCAACAGCGGGGGAGGGGGAAGCGGAGGGGGCGGGACAGAGGAGTGGAGGAGAGACGCGCCCAAACACGCTCCCTACCTCGAGCCAGTGTCGCCTCCTGACAACCATCATTCGGGGTAAGTACAGAAATGAGACTTCAGAAATAAATAAATTGTACACTTTTAAAGTTTCTAGGTTTTTGTAGAATGCCTGTCTATAATAGTAAAATATTCAATATAATTAATAAATATTCAATAATATTCAACCGATTCTTATATGGTGCATTCTTTTTCCAGACGTAGTTCGTCAGGCGCTGGTGGCGGCGGCGCCGGGGGCGGGCGACGCTACAGCGCCGTGGGAGTGGGCGTGGGCGGTGGCGTGCTCACTGCCTATGATTATGTGAAAACGCGCATCGTAGAAGTGATGCGCAACGACTCTGACGAGCGCGCCAAGCCGCTGGCTTTCCCCACCGCCTACGCCTACCCGTATTCCGCTCTGAACGTCGCTACGCCCGCCGCGCCTCCGCCCGCTCAGCCCGCGCCACACGAGACGCCCGCCCCCGGCGCCGTGGGCGTGAGCGTGGGCGTGGGCGGCGGTCAGCCCGAACCCGCACCTCTCATGTCCGCGCAGTACGAGCCTCTATCGGACGAAGACTGACGGCCCCCGGCCGCGCCCCGCGCCCCGCGGCCCTAGCGCCGCGTGCGGCGGAGCGTCATCCGGTGCGCCCGCCCCGCACCGCCCAGACCGACCGAAGCCCCGTTCGGGGTCGGCTGCGACCGACCCGGACGGGTACCGCTGACGTTCGTCGAAGCTTCGACCGACGTGTGAAACTTGTGATCCGTTTTTGTATTTCGATCTACGTTTGCCATTATATTTTTTTATTGACGATATAGATCCATATTTTGACGTGCGACGGTGAACGGTTCTCGTAGAGTGTACATAGTGATAGTGTAAGCGCGAGGAATCTGCCGACCGAGTTGAGTGACACGTCACGTGCGACCGCGAGTGAGACCTTGTGAATATTGAATTGTTATTTATTTGTTGTTTTTCACTTGTTTTGTCTTTAAATGTCTTAGTGAGCGCGACGCCCAATAATTCGGAGGTTTCGTGTAAATGTTTCGCTCGTGTCTAAAACGTATTGATATAGATGATAGATAATGCGAGGGTAATTTGATATAAAATATAAATATATTGTAATGTTTCGAGGTGAAGTTGATACGATGAGTGGGAGCCTCTAGATTGTTGAGCGTGGCGCGTCTGGAGATGGCTCATCTCGTAACACTGATAGGAACACTGCCGCTGCGCATACCTCAGTAAATTTAAGTGGCAGCCTCACACTAGCGAAAATAATATTTACCCAGTCTTCCATCTAAACACCGATAGCGTAGGATCGCCGCGCGACTTCGTCCATATCTACACCTAAGTACTTGTAAATTGTGTATAGTTTGTATAAACGACCTTGCCCCGGCATTTCGCAGATTCCTCGCTGCACGGGCGCGTCGCCGCTAGCGTTAACTTTAGCCTATAAGTTTATCATTTTGTATAGCTTTGCTTCGGATTTCGCTGTCGCATTTTTCACTCGAGTTAGTCTACGCGTAGTTGAATTTTCATTTGTCGTATCGTGTAAATAGCGCATCCGTTTGTGTGTACAGTTTGGCCGCAGCGAAGTCCGGAACGCGCGCCGCGATGCCGACGGAACTGTTAAAGACCCTTATTATAAATAGTGTAAACACGGTTTACGGATTATGAAACGGTAAATTATATACATATGTAAAAGTGTATGGTTATTATGTATACATACTGTGCATTTGTAATTATACAGGTTAGCGTAATTATTATGATAGAGATTTTCATTTTCTAGTTAGGGTGGTCCTTGGACCGAGTATAAATAATGAGCGGAAGCGGGCTATGAGTGGGTGAGTGTGTGCATGCGAGCGCGTGTGTGTGTATGTGCGTGCGTGCATGTGTGTATGTGCGTGTGCGTGTGCGCGTGGTCCGCGCCGAGCGCCGCCGGTCGCCTTCGAGCATTTTGTTTTGTGAAATATTGTTTACTGCGTGCGTCTCAAACATTACCTTTAACTACTATTTAAATTAACCATCAATGTTATGTTTTAAAAAAAGTTTTAATTTTTTATTCAACCATTTTACTGGCAACGTTAAAAATAATAGATATATTGTATAACAAAATTATTTAAGTTAGTTTAAATAGATATGTAACTATTATACGGTAGTAGTTGGATACGCAAGCAGGTGTGATGTACATGTTTTCAAATATTGTGTAAAAACGACTGATTAAATTAATTTGATTGAGCGTTCGCGGGAGGAAGGGAGGGGGGGCGCGCGGCGGCGACTCACTTGTGATTTCTTTATAAACTGTAACGTATTGTAAGTAGTCGAAAGAAAGGATAATCCGTGTAAGTCCGATCATAAGCAAAAACAAAGTTTTGGGAGGACAGATCAATAAATAAGATGCAAATCTATTATGTGTTTTATTTACAAAACTTTTTATCAATATTATTATTTAATAAAGAGATAATTTTTCAACCGGCCATTAATATTTCCTAGTGTAGTAGTAGCTTTTATTTAGCATTGTCATATCCTTTATCAGATATGAAGATGTTTGCTCTCAAATGCTTTACAAAAAAAAAACGATGAGGCGATAAATCCCTTTTTTTTCTTTTCTCGTAGATTAAGATTCTTCTCTTGCAGTAAAAAAGAACTGCATTGACTCAAAAAAATAACAATCTGTTAATATCGTTAAAAATTTCTTAAAGAAACTAATTGCTGTGTTACAAATATCTCTACAAAAAGTAACTAAAATACAAATTCTTTATTGAATATGTATTTTAAATAAAATGTTGTAAAAGCCCACTTCTCATAGTTACTTGCCACGTGACTTACGAGTGTCCTTGAGGACTGACCTTCATAAGGCTTGTCTTTTAATGTTAGAGTTATTTATTGTTACATCAGCATCCTGGTAGCGATTGATTTATACCCAGGTTGCAGCATGTTCTAAAAATTTCAAATTACCATATTTGATAAAATTTGATTTGATATTTGATCCTTAATCACTATTTTAAATTTGTTGAAGATGAGATCGATCAGAGGTATATTGGTAATCTGTTAAAAAGTGTATACATTGCTGCATAGCTATTAGTCTATTAACTCCAGTAATCAATTTTCCTCAAATTAGAGCATAAGCTCTAAAATATTATCATTAAAAAGATAAGAGCCAGCAATCTGTGGGTAGAAAAGTTATATATTAATTTAATTATTACAACTGACATATATGTATAGTATAAACTATAAAAGTCCATTGCATTATGAAATCTAAGTCTTAAAATACATAATATTGAACAGATGCCAATTAGTTCAAGAGTATGGACAGCCCTCGTATTAGCTACGCAAATCCCAAAAACCGTACTTGGACCGGAGTTACTGTATTCTCAGCATATTTAGTACTACTTATGATGGAAATATATATTGAGTTTATGAAAAACAGTCACATCTTCGTATTTATCGTTGGATTTGTGAAAGTTTAAAGTCTCGTGATGCAGAATCGTGTGAAAAACATTGAGAAAATTATTTTATATTGTATAACTACTCCTCTTTTATGTGAAACGTCAAGGAAACTAAATATTATTGTATTGATTTTAAAAGTAACAGGTTTGTACGTATTTTAAGATTTGTCCTGCATTACATTATATTATATTTAATTAAAGGATTAGAAGGATAGGATTGGATAATGTACCAAATAAATAAAAGAATATAAATATCAGTGGTTTTTATTGACATAAAGAATACATTTTACTCATTCAATGATTAACGCTTTTTGTGTATCACAAAAATAATATTTGATAAAATGCGAGAAATAAATATTAACAGAAAACTTTAAAAACTGACATTCACTCCCGATGATATGATCTTCACTTAGCATCACTTAAATACTGCACTAATTAATTCTATATTGGTCTATTTGGTCTACTTCTTGGCGAACTCCTCTCCTGTCTGGATGTTCTTCAGGAGTTCAGGGCTGGCGGCCTTCAGGAGTCCCTTCTCGTAGTCATTGAGGACTCCGAAGCCGAGGTTCTTCTCGACGCCGTTCTTGCCGAGCACGACGGGGTTTGCGAAGTACGCCGCCTCGGTCAGGTCCGACTTGATGTATACACACTCCACCACGTTGGATTCTCCCTGCAAGAACAGCGTTTTGATTAATTATTGTCCTAGAATATTTACAACTACAGTAAATTATAGACGTTAAAGCGAATAATGATTGGTTATAATATTAAAGATTTTTTAAATATTATCTCTTATCTAATAAAAGATAATAGAGCTTATTGTGTGTGTACGTGTCACATGCACGTACATGCAAGCGTGGTCACTTGGTGTATTTGTATTTAATTTGTACCTTAAGTCCCCGCAGCACGGAGCCCACCAGACGTGCGCCGGCGTACGCCATCGACAGTGTGGCAGACCCACCACCAGCCTTGGCCTTCACCACCTGAAACAAAACAAATTTATATAGTGATTGATGTACAAGACCAATCAATTGAGATTGATATATGAATAAAAGATTAATCATAGTTTACATTATACTAATACGTAACAATATAATCATTGGTGTTAATTAAATTTCTTAGTGAGCGTAACAAAGCTACAATGCAAGTATATAAAGTATCAATATCTCAGTTCGTACCTCGGTACCGGCCTCCTGGATCCTCTTAGTGAGGGCGTCGATCTTGCCCTGGTCAGACAACTTGACGGCTGGGTCGCTCTGGCTCAATACGGGGATGATGGTGACCCCGGAGTGGCCTCCGATGACGGGGATGCACACACACTCGGGGTCCACGCCGTTGATCTCTCCGATGAAAGTAGCAGCTCTAACAACGTCCAGGGTTGTCACTCCGAGTACACGGTTAGCGTCGTATACTCCTGCCTGAGAAATAAGCATAATAAATCAGTATCTGTCGCTTCTAATTTTGATGCCAGTCACGTCACGGTGACTGCGAAAGCGATCCCAAAGTGTCACACTAAGGCAATGAGGGCAGCCGTTTGTTTTTTTAGTGAGTAAACTTAAAAATGGAAATGTTTTCTATGCTGCCGGTTCGTCCCACATAACCAGTCATCACCTTTCCGGAAGGTGGTTTTCACCGGAGAATGGTATCCGTAACAGAATTTTTGAAATGGGAAATAAATGCCTATTATTTCTAAATTTCTAACTCATGGTTAAATTGTAAGGAAAATATTAATAAATTATAACGAAAATAAAAATAACTTAGTTACGGTTTATAAGGCAATGGCCACTTTGAAATAGAAAAAAGTGTACAGAAGTAACTTCATAAAAATATTTTTGGTACCTTCTTCAAAACCTCACTAGCGATAGGCACCATGGAGTTGACAGGGTTGGTGATGATAGCCACGATGGCTTTGGGCGCGTTCTGCGCGATGCAGGCGGCCAGGTCGCGCACTATGGACGCGTTGGTGTTGAAGAGGTCATCACGAGTCATGCCCGGCTTGCGGGGGACACCCGCCGGGATCACCACTACGTCTGCGCCTGGAGGGAGGACGTTTCATGAACTGTTAAAGATTTTCAAAGTAGACAACCAATATAAGGGAGAAAGCCCTGCAAAATTCCAATGATACTCTCCAATACATTAGTCATTATGACAGTATTAAATATTGTCATAATTATAATCCAAATTAAGATCAGGCCTGGACCAAATGAAGACTATAAATAAAGTCTTTGATAGTCTCAAATTTACAATTTAATCAACTTTAATAATAAACAATTAAAATAATTATAAATGTACATTATATTAGTTATCAATTCAGCTTAGTAGATATGGCATTAAAAACCAACATTGTATTGTGGTTACAATTGTATTTTACTAGAATGTTATGTTTTCTTAACACAAATACATATTTGTTGTAATCATAATTATTGTTTAACTTTTGTAGAACACAAGTAATAATAAGATGAACCTGTAAGTTCCAATACTGATAAGTAATGTTATAGCTTGATGTAATAATTTTATCATTTACTGTCATTGTAATGTTACATTTTGTATGTATATTGTAATATTTAGTAATCATTGTAAAAATATGCTTATTGGCTTGTTGTAATTAAGACGTAGTTTTTGAATAACCAGCAATTAATAGTTTTTTGAAATTTAGGTGATTGTGACCAAAAATTAGTGTTTTAAAATGTGATTAATAAATAAATAAAATATTATCATATAATCTGTTCCCACAAAAAGTATTCATAATAATGGCTGGTTGGAAATACAGTACATAAAACTTGACAACTCCATCATTTTCGGTGGATTATTATTTAACAGCAAGATTAGATAACACAAATTGATATAACATTGGAATAAAAAAAAACATATATCATCATTTATCATAAGGAAAATAATGATATGAATTTGAAAAACATATATGTATAAATGATATCAAAATACATAATAAAAATATATATTTTTTTATTTAATAACAAGAATGTTCTCAAAAATAATTCTCCTATAAAATATTAGGATCTGTAAAGCATAGCTAGGAACAATTATTACTGACCTTAGAATTATTATAAATAAGCAAAAATTATACCTTGGTATAATTGGCTTATCTTCAGAAATATAGGAAAGTTATTTTACAGATTTGAGTAATTATTCATAATGTGTATAGAATCGAATTAATAATCATTTATAAATGAAGTAATCAGACAATTGTTCTAGAAAATATAGTATTTTTCTTGTATTGTCCATTTTTTTTATAAAATATCTTCATTTACGAATATTTAGTTTTATATGAACATGAACTTTATTATAGAAATACGTAATTTATAAAATGTACCAATATAACATATAGGTTATAAATGTATGAGTTATGTAACACAGTGACAGTGTTTCAAAGAAGGCAAAGGTATTTTACGAAATTTCATTACCTTTGATAGCATCAGCGAGTTGTTCAGGACCCTTGTGCCCGGTGACCTTGGCCGGGGTATCTATATGAGAAAGGTCGGCAGCCACTCCCGGGGTTACTGGGGCAATGTCATACAGAGCTAATCTGGTCACCAGTTTATTCTGCTTCAATAACAAGGCCAAGGGCTGACCAATTCCTCCAGCCGCACCAGCAACCGCGACTTTGAAATTTTTCTACGCGAAGATAAAAATGTTATAAATTTACACGTTAAACATAATATAATAAAATCTCGTGTAAATGTGATAAACGAGAAAAATATTTAATAACGTGGAAATCTTTTCAAAATTAATTTACCTGAGATGTGGTGGAGAAATTTTTAAGGCCATTTTGAACAGCCACTGATGCGACGGGTTTTAACGTGCGAGAGAACATATTGCAAAGCAAATTATATTGAAACTATTATAATTTCAACTATTCTGTAATAACACGACCAACGTAAGAACTCGACCCAGCCGACCTTTGAGGATAACTAGTGATGTAACGCAGTATCTTACTGATTACTGATTACGTAGTGACTGGACTGTTTCCGTTAGAACCTAATAAATAGTTCTATACGAACACAATTTATATTTTAGTTATAACTTTACATTTTTCATATTAGTAAATTATTAGTGATTATTGATATAAATGTTTATAATGTAGTATATTTAAGTTTTTATTTAAACAATGTTTTAGTTAAATTCTCTGTATAATACTGAAACAAATCCATGAAAATTTCCTTGATTTCTAAACGGATGTCGATTGTTATAATTCATTGCCAAAAGAGTGACGGTTGTTATAGAATATAGAGGATAGAGAAGAAAATGGGTAAAAACTAAAAAGTTGAACTATGTATCTGTATGAAAATGTATGATCACATGTAAAATTAGGGTGCTGCGCGCTGAGGCACTTTAGGGTTCAATTTTAAATTACAGCCGTTTCTAGTTTCTTTGGCATAATAAGCAACATTTTATACTCTAATAATTTTTTTATTAATTTAATATATCTTTTTTGATTATATTTACAAAGTTTGAAAATAATTAATTAAAGTATACTAACTTTTTGCCTAACTTTTTTTTTTTTTACTTATTTCAATAACTACTTTAATAATGTAACTGGGTATACAACAGCTAATTTCATATTGTGTTTTAGGTTCGGCAGTTCTATTACGGCAGACAAAAGAATCTCATTTTTAGCATGTAGAGGGACATTTATTCAATTTTGACAGGATGTGGGCCTTCTTACTTTTACCTCCAAACTTATTGTGTTTGACTATGGCGGCGAGTAACGGAAAAAAGGTTTCGCCACGAGAAAGTAGTTTTAATTTAGCACGTAATCGTTGTTGACTTATACAGGATTATTTTTAATTAGTTGACCATCTCTTTATCAGCCCCAACAACATTTGTTTTATGACTTTTTAAAAATCTTGATAAACAACACACAAAACTAAAAAGAAAATGCTTCCTCTTTTACTTATTACCCTGTTTTTAAGTAGTACTTAACAGGTGAACGCCCGGGCGCCATACCTACCCTCAGTTAATGTTCAGTACCCTTAGTACGAATTTTGACGTTACGTAAACTATGACAGTTTACCAAACAGTAAAATCGGAATATATATTTATTATACGCTCTAAAAATAAAGATTTATTGAAATATTTAAGACAATTGGTTTAAAAAATATATTTATCTTTAGTTATTTAGGATCATCTATAAATTAATTTAAACAATACAATTTTTAACTGATTTTATAATAATTTTAATATATTTTGATGCATAGAGTGTTTAATAATTTATTTATTATATTTATTTTTAATCTTTATTGAGCCAAATAAAGGTACCAAAACGCGGACTTAATGCTAAGAGCATTCTCTACCAGTCAACTTGAGAATCCAGTAAGAGATAACATAAAGAAGCGATATACTAGTTTAAGTCACTTAACTAATTAAAATAAAATGATAAAAAAAAAACATTGGAATAAATAAGTGAAACTAAGAACGTGCACAACAACTACAATAATTATGTGTTTCGATTTTACTATTTGGTAAACTGTCATAGTTTTCGTAACGTCAAAACTCGTACTAGGGGTACTGGAATTATTTCCGGAAGTTACCCTAAAATTTGATATGTGAATATAAGTTTGTGAAAATATATATGTAGTTCTACCTTAAACTTTATGTAATAGGTAGTAAGTTGCAAATTGTTTCGTTATTGACCTATAATGATTATATAAAAAATACGCATAATTCCTAGTCTTATTATTTTTCTATTATCTATACAAATGTCAACTTTATCAATTGTCAAAATACTGTTATTGTCAAAAGTGAAAACTCTAATCACTAATCACTATACATATTTATAATTTGAAATTTTCATAATATTTTACTGCTTTGTTAGTATCTAATTTCTGTTTTATATTTTAATTCTAGAAAGTCACCATACAGTTAGACACAATAAAAACCAAAAAATGAATATCATACAAGCCGTTAAAATGTATATTACAAAAATGACCGAGGAGAGTGGACCAGGAATGAAAGTTATTTTAATGGATAAAGAAACAGTACGGATAATATTGTTCTATTTAATAAATTACCTATATTTTGTAAATAAAAATACACTATTTGTCTCGGAAACTACAAAAACACATTAGATTTACTTTTTAGATTATATATACACTTTTTTTGTATTTCTAATTTTTTCCCAGACCAGCATAGTTAGTATGGTATTCAGCCAATCCGAAATATTACAAAAAGAGGTTTATCTATTTGAAAGGATTGACAGTCACACAAAATGGGATAATTTAAAACACATGAAATGTATTGTATTCTTGAGACCAACATCTGAAAACATTGCATTATTGTCACGGGAACTGAAATGTCCTAAATACGGTGTATATTTTATATGTAAGTTTAACTTATGTGATTGATACAGATTCTTGTTTTAGAAATACTAATGTTTTTATCATTGTTTAGTGATTACAAAACTATCTGTTTTTGTATCATTAAGTTATAGCATGAATATGTTGCAAAAAAATTATGGAGTATTGTGCATACTTTGCCTATTTTCCAGATTTCAGTAATGTAGTGTCAAAAGCAGATATTAAAACATTAGCCGAATGTGATGAGCAGGAGACAGTCCGTGAGGTGCAGGAAGTATTTGCCGATTACTTGGCTGTTGACAGACACTTGTTTTCTTTCAATATTGTTGGATGCTTGCACGGTATGTTTATATTCAGTCAGTATCAGTTGCATACATATTATATTGTACATTGATGGTTTCAAGACTACTTGGATTAAACTTTTTTTTTTAAAGTTGAATAAAAAAGATTAAAAGTTTATTTTAAAAAATACTACATATTAATACATAGTTTCCAAAAATATTTCTTGCACTGTTTCAATTTACAGTGTGAGGTTGAAGTGCATGTGGTATTTTTTTGCTGAAAGTTATTTGATTTGAGTAAAGCGATCAACAAAAATACAACATCAAACTACTCTTAGGCCAACAAACCTCGTCACTCTCTTTGCACTTGCATATAATATATAAGGCTTTTATTATTGAGTATATTCCTTGTATGATTTATACTTCTTAGTCACAGGGAAACCTCCTTAACCGGCCAAAATTTACATCATTACCTTTCCCTTTCACAGCAATTTAAATAACTATAAACCTATTTTAAAGGATATTTTTACGAACAAGTCTAATAAATAAACGCAATATGACTGGCTTGTGTGCGGCTATGCCCCAAAAAAAAAAAGATCATAAAAAAACCCTGGAAAATATGTATTTTATTCTATTTAACAAAAATAATATTGCTTAGACCAATTAGCCATGAAACCGTTGATATTGTTGGTATAGTTTTTAACTTGATTTAAGTTAGAATTTATTTCTATCTTCTAATTGCCCAGCTTTATAAGCACAAGATTTTTTTAAATTCAAATTCTATTTCCAAAAAAGGTCGCTCTTGGAACCAACAGCATCTTCAGCGCTGCTCGCAGGGACTTCTTGCTCTTCTCCTATCCCTCAAGCGACGCCCAATCATCAGATATGAGGCTGCCTCTGAAGCCTGTGCTCGCCTTGCTGAAAGAGTCAGAGAACTGGTCAGAAGAGAGGCAGTGCTGATGGATAATAATATACCCTTCAACGGAGATCTACCTACTCCTCAATTGCTTATACTTGATAGACGTGATGATCCTGTCACCCCTTTGCTTCATCAGGTAAATTAAAGAGTATAAATCTAATCTCTAATTTTATCCTTTTTTTCTCAACTTTTTAAAATTTTTTCACAACTATCTATATGTTATTTATTACAAATAACCAATGCTGTTAAGGCAAAAAAATGTGCGAATTAGAATATCACACAGCTGGTTTCTGAAAAGATGAATAAAATAAAAAAATATTTTACAGTTCTGTCAAGTGTTAACGCCATCAACCAATCAGATACACTGAATTTGAATGCAAATTGATGTTTAAAAAGTAATTTAATCGTACGTGAATATTGTATACCCATGTAAAGCTTATTTATTTTTTAGAGAAATAGAAAGATATACGCAGGGATTCGATCATTTAAAAAATTAAAGAAGCCTATACGTCTTTAAAAATACATCTTTTCAAACTTAAATTTATGTTTTAGAACTTTACAATGTTTTTCTATACTGCAAAGGTAGAAACATTCCGATAAAGACGGTCACATGTAGAATACTAAATTCATCGAGACTAAGCGCGATGCGGTAGCACAGTTGTTAGAGCGACGGGACAGTTTCCCAAAGATCGCGGGTTCGAATCCCTGTCCGTATCGGTTTCATTCATCTTTATTTAAATATGCAAACTAATGATCAGCTGCAATAAAGCCATTTATTCATTTGTCATATGTTTTATCCTCCAGTGGACGTATCAAGCCATGGTTCATGAACTGCTGCACATTGACAACAACCGTGTAAGCCTGGCCGATGTACCAGACGCACCCAAGGACTTCAAGGAGGTGGTGCTGTCCTCGGAGCAAGATGAATTCTATGCTAAGGTTTAATACCTATTACAGATGATAAAATTATATTAAACACAAATATGCTTAATATACTTAATATTTTCAGAATTTATATTCCAATTTTGGTGAAATCGGACAAACAATGAAATCTTTGATGGAAGAGTTTCAAAAGAAGGCAAAGAGTCATCAGAAGGTGGAGAGCATCGCGGATATGAAGAATTTTGTGGAAACCTATCCTCTTTTTAAGGTTCACTGAACGATTTTCTATACATTACTATTTAATAATATAATACTAGACATAATGTTTCATAACAAAATGTAAACAGAAAATGTCAGGCACGGTGACGAAGCACGTGACGGTGGTGGGAGAGCTGTCGTCCCGCGTGGGGGCGCGCCGCCTGCTGCAGGCCTCCGAGCTGGAGCAGGAACTGGCCTGCCACAGCGACCACAACAAGCATCTGCAGGTACCACCACCACCGGCACTCATAACTATACTTCCTTCCACACTTTTTAAAATTCAAAGACCAAATTTAGTTACTGTTATGTTTTAATATTTTCGTTATCAGGAATAAAGTGTATAACATCTTAAGTGAAACTCTTTAAATTTATAAGAACATTATTTCCCAGCGCCTCAAGGCCATGTTGTCGAACGAAGCCATCTCCAACTCGGACCTGATAAAGCTGGTGTGTCTGTATGCGCTGCGCTATGAAAAGCACGCGGGTAACGCGTTGCCGTCATTACTGGAGTCGCTGAAGGGGCGCGGGGCGGAGGCCGGGCCGCCCGCACTACTGCTGGAGCACGCGGGGGCGCACGCTCGACAGAGTGACCTGTTCGGCTTACAGGACGCCGCTAAGATTACTAAGAGACTTTTTAAGGTTTGTTTAAAATATATAATACTTAGTCTGACCATCAACACTGTTACCAAAACATAATATGACATTCGAGTTTGGTATAGTCTCTTATATAAATATCTGTTTACGCGCCAATTAGTTTTTTTTTTTGTTAAAATGGGGTGTGTGATAAAGAGAACCAAATTGCTGTGATGTCATAACATTACATACAGGGTTTGTAAAAGAAAATGATGTGGCTGGCTGTAAAAAAAAAAACAAAAAACATATCTTGTGAAATATACATAACACCTAGATCATATTCCGTATTATAAAAGTTTTCTTAGGACTTGCAGCCTATAAGACGCATCACTTAACTTATAATTTTAAATTGCATAAAATGTTAAAAACGGTATAGTTTCCTAATAAGAATACGATTTTTTTATGCAATAGATAATAAAAGATGTTTTGTAATTGAATAAAACTTGATATATATAAATGTATATAAATATATATATATATATATATATATATATATATATATATATATATATATATATATATATATATATATATATATATATATATATATATATATATATATATATATATATGGCATTTATATATATATATATATATATAAATTCAAATTCAAAATATCTTTATTCAAGTAGGCATTTACACGCACTTTTGAATCGTCAATTACATTAAATTGGTCAGTATAGTCAGTCTGTGAGTAAGCTACCACCAGCTCGGAATGCTGTTCTGCTGAGAAGAGCTGGCCAGAAACTCAACAGTTGCTCTTTTTAAATAAAATTTAACAATGTTTGACTTATAAATTATAACATCAACCCTGCAAATGAGTCAATTTTATTTATTTTATAAACTTAAATGCAATTTTGGAACAACTAGAACCGTCGCAATCAATCGGAAAAGAAGCCCAATGATTTCAGGCAACGAAAATTAAATAATAATAACAGTAAATATATATATATATATATATAGATATATATACATATATATATCTTCGGCCTGCCACACAACCAGTCATCGCAAGCAGCACCCGTTCACGAGCATAACACAAGAGCCAGCCATCACCCCCTTCGCACATATTTGAGGGAGGGAGGCAACCCGACTCCCGATGCTACCGCAAGTAGTGACTTCTAAGGAATCGGTGTGATGCAGAAGGTCGATAAAGCAAAAATTAATTTACAACAAAAAACAAATTGCGGAGATTACTAGCTATTCGCAATACAATACAGATTTATGACCCAAGATTTATGATACAATGACCCAAGTTCCACACATATATATATATATATATATATATATATATATATATATATATATAAATGCCAATGCCCGGGCGCCATACCTACGCTCAGAGTTAATGGCAGTTCAGAGGCCACAAATAAATTTTGTATGGGAAAACAATGTCGGTGAACAAATGTTGTTGGGATTGATGTAGAGGCTTGCCTGCAAGAGGTGGCCAATTAATTACAAGTAACCCTGTATATTTAACTTAAAGATTTAATAATAATTGGCATGTACAAAAAAATTTCTTTATTTTGTTTAGAATGATATATTTTTAGGGTCTCAGCGGAGTAGAAAATATCTACACTCAGCACACTCCACTGCTCAAGGACACACTCGAGGACCTGATCAAAGGGAAACTCCGAGAAAACTTATATCCTACGATTGGGGGTGAGGATTTAAGCAGAAGACCTCAGGACATCATAGTGTTCATGGTTGGAGGCGCCACCTACGAGGAGGCCCTGTGCGTACATCAGATAAACCAGACCTACTCTGGAGTCAACGTGGTGCTCGGTGGTACCACTATACATAATTCTACCACCTTCTTGGAGGAGGTGAAACAAGCAATGCAAGGGCAACATAGAACCCATACCAGGCATATTCGAAATTTGTAAATGTTCTTTGTAATATAATGCATATGCTTTATAAATTATTATAGACATTTTATGGAGTCAAACAATATTACTATACATATTAATTATTTAGCAAATATTTAGTTCATAACATAGTCATTCTCTTATAAATTTATGTAAACCCACTTTCTTTTTAAATCTGTAAAGGACCTCAAGCATGTTACAAATGTTAATGTCTGGAATGTTGTAAAATTATAATTTCTTGAGTAAAAAGTTGACATAAAGCAGTATTTTACCTTTTAGGGCCTCATGAAATATACTTGGTCAAAATGATCTATTCGTGTGAATATATAGGACAAAGTGGTTTGAAAAACATTCCTTAATTCTTTTGTATTTAGTTTTAACTGTGATTATAACTTTTATTTAAGTGCAATTATTTATATTAAATTAATGATAATATTTATAATTCTATTCATAGTTCCATGTTTTTTTTACAAATATTTCATGTTTTGTATACAGGCTTCGCAAACTATATTCATCACCTTATCAATCTGAATTTGAATTATAAAATAAATAATACGAGATGAAATAAAACACCCAAGTGTTGTGTTTAAAACACATTTTTTATCGTTTTTTATTGAAAAATATCCGTCGACACAGCTGTACGTCTCAACACGTGAGGGCGCCGGTCGTCTCGCCGCCGAGCGCGCGAACGAAACCTCAAGCCAAGCACACATACATAGCCCTCGATATAAAACCTTCCATCCTCACTTCAGTCTTTACAGTCCGCCCTCGCGGAGCCCCTCGTCCGGTGTAGGGCTCCGCTGCCGGCCCGGCTGGTGACACCTCACACTGCCCCGAGGGCGCGAGTCGATAAGGCATTTAAGAATATAAATACAAAAGCGACCGCACCATCGTTGCGGTCGTACAAATATTTACATTTGCAAATAAAAGTGCCATATTTCAGGTACGTAACATAAAAAGCTGTAGGAAACACCCTAGGTTTACAAAAGTGGGTGCGATTTAACATCCGTCGGACGTGAATGGGTGAAGGGGACGTCACTGGCTCATATTGCGTCATCGAATGTCAAGGCACAGGAGATACATTATACAGCATTCTTAGAAAATTAAATCACACGGACAAGTAACTCTCCCCTCCTATTATTGCCTTTGAGTACAAATTGTTGATATTGAATCATTTGTTATAATGTTTATAACAAACATTATTTCTTATTCTATTAGTATCTTAGTGCCAAATTTCATGTATATGTATCAAAACTTAATGCAACCAATAATTACAATACACGAATGTTGACATCACAAGCTTGCACTTGGATTTTAAAAACTATATACGAATACAATTCGTATTTATATAAAATTACATGTGGACTGACGTGGCTCCCACGCTGTACATATATTTGTGATGATTACAAATTACTTGTCGACATTTCGTTGCACTTGACGGGTTCACGATACATATCGTTACAGAAACAAAACATCGTTACAGTAACTTCATGTACAAATAACATCTTAAAATATTACATACATCATTAAAAAAGTTTTTAATTACAAATAATCATTGAATGTGAGCCCGTCTTATTTTTTTTAAGTTACACAACCATGTAACCGACCGGAAAAGACCGAGGTACAGAATATTATCATCGATTTTCCGGTTAAGAAAATTCCCTACGTAAATTCCATGTACCGAGTCCACTTAAAACTAAACACGAGCGTTCATTTATCGAGTCATTTCGATACGATATCGACACAATATTTCTTCATATATGGCGCAGAACAAACAACAGACGCACTTAGAATTTCTCTCACTCACGTCACTAGCAACAAACATACGCGCACACACGCACGCACGTAATAAAATTTAATAAAAAAAAAACAAAAGTGAAAAAAAAAAACAAATTTTATATACTCACGACCCATACCGCGCTTTCAAGCTATCTCTAAAACATCGCAGTACGGGACGGATAGGCCCTCCCTTATTTTTTTGGTGATTTTTTTAATGTTTTCAATTATACATCACAAATTATACGAATAAGCCATTTTGGAAAAGGAGGGATGACCCTTTAACATACCTTATATACATATTTACATCTACCTTAGCCTATCTATGGACTTAGGAAAGTTTATACATAATCGTCAATCTACCGGTTTTAATAGAAAATATTATATTCTAGGTATATTAATAATTATACGCATTTGTATTCGAAAGTTCGTAATAAATATTCAGTATTCAATGAGCGAAACGAATATTCAAATTGAGTATTGTATCCGAAAATCGATGTAACATCACTCACAGCATACCAAAAAAAAAATACGAATTTTAGTTTGGTAATATAGTGGCTCGATGGACGATGTCCCTAGCAATGTAGGAAAGCCGTTACATTAATATATTGCTATCAAATGTGTTATATCATTATAAAACGATAAATAAATTGGTTAGATGTTTTAGAGTTATTTGGAAGCAATATATTAACATATATTGTCATATATCTGCGCCGTAGACAAATTTGGAAGAAATGTGAATGCGAGTCCACATTTGGCGCTACCCAGGGAGCACCGCGCGGAGGTCATGGACTGAGCCCCCCTTCATATAACAGACAGACATACAGCTGCACCAGGGTTACGTAACCACACAACCGGACATTCAATATATATATATATATATGGTCATTCAGGAGTCAATTATATATATAAACCGTTCGTTGTTTTGTTTGAAATCAAAATAAATATATAATATTTAGAGTGAGTATAATATAAATCAAATCCGTATCCTATATGTACAATAATAACTGTAGTTGCCACGTCGAATATTTTGAGCCCTATTTCCCTCGTCATAAGACTCAAAATTATTTGAGAAATCTTAGGTATTTTCTTTATATCTATCAATTATTTTTATTGTCAATTCTACATGCGCTCTATCTTAATTACCAGGAGCACAGACTGTTGAAGGAAGTAGAAACAACAGGAATAATTAACTACCATCCATACAGATCGCTTCATAATGACCGGACAACTGAGATTTTAATCAGCATGATAAACATTTCCCACATCCACTTCACGCACCTGTAGTGCTATACTCTTTTAACGTTGATATATATTTTTTTCACTTTAATAAATTACTAATATAACAATAAAATAATTATTTTGTTATTTGTATATACCCTCAGAATTGACTTATTTTGAAAATCACTAATCTCAGTTATTCCGATCCCTAACTATAAAGTCCACAGATACGATCCGCGATAAGTAACCGTCTAACATAAACTGTTTCGAGGAAATAAAACATTAGTGATATTTGTAGATTCTAATATAGTTATATCAGTAGTAGATAATTAGAGTAAAATAGCTGAATTTTAGTAATTTATTCATTATGTAAGAAATATAATTAAAATCAAAATCTACAAACAACGCCAACGTAAGGAAATTATCTACCTATAATACAGATCCTTCCAACACATACATTCCAAAACTTTCATACACTGGTAATATTAAGTTGGCAACACTGAGTCGGAATCAAAAAGCGTTTCTAACCTAACAGTTGGATATATACAGACAGTGCTGCCAACACGATAATAAAGACATGGAATTTCAAACGTTAATATCATTGCATTGCAGACAGACAGACAGAGCTAATACATTATATATATACATAATTTCATTTCATATAAAATGCGATATTATAAAACAAGCGTCCTATATTTTTTTGTGTATATTTATTTATATATTAAATATTAATATAATCAATAAATATTATTGTTTTCAATATATTAGCTCCATCTCTTTATTTACTTAACAAGGAGAACGTTATGTAGTGACATGACTTGTTTCACAATACTTAAAAGAAAAAACAACTTTTTGTATGTCGGTAAACAAAAAGATAAATCTAGAACTCTCTCTAACACTATTTTAACAATAAAATAATAATAACAATTAAAACTAATTACATCGGTAGAGTGACTTCACAGTTAATCATTTACATATATATATATAATTCGAGTTTTTTTTTATAAAATGTTATTTTTTTTAATTCTCGTCAATCGCTAACAAGATATGGCAAATTGCTACTGAAAACAAAAACTATAAATTTTGGAATATTTCGTATATATATATATAAATATAATAAAAGAAACTCATACATAATGGAGTGAAATATTCACTGCCATTCACACACAAAATACAAATATTATACAAACGGCAGTAAATAAAGTTTTAAACATTTAAACTCTTAAAAACAAAAAGAACCGACAAAATAAATAAATGAATTATCTATATCATATACAAGAAACATGTAACTTAATTAATCATCGTCCGTCCGTATTAACTACCGAGTACCGACGCAACATTCAACGTATAGAAATCATCTTAATAAGAGATCTATTCTCAATCATACCAGCGACGGTTAGCTCGAAATACGTCAAGCAATGTGTCGACCCACATTTTTTTTTCCACCCGCAAATCCTAATTATATCATGTAACATTTCGCCATAACCAGAATATTAAGGGTACATTACAAAACATCATAGACTAAATTCACAATAAGGATTTGAAAGGTCGAAACATTACACAACGGACATTAAATTCCAACCAATAAACATATATCAATTATATTTTCAACCAATGAGCGTCGAGTACTCCACAGCTAAGGGCGCAGACGGCGCTGGATGCGGGCAGTCCTGGGCTAGGGGTGGGGGTGTAGCGCGCCCGACGACTGCGGCACCAGCACCTGCGGGGGAGAGGGGTCAGTGGTGGTCACTCTACTTACGACTAGGGGTGCTTTAGAGGGGGGATGGATTATTGTAGGAATGTTACATTTACACAACATTTAAAGCGGTGACAGTAAAGCAGATAGATTCTAAATGAGTGCTTTTGATGTATAGATTGATACAACGGAAGATATTACGGGGAAAATAATTACATTGAAACAGCTATGCTGCAGGAATATATTTTTCAGATAAACCGGACAACGCAAAACGAACATACAAGGTCTGAAGCTCTAGTAGAGTAGTAGAGTAGAGACACTAGTGTCACGTGTGGTAATGACGTATCCAAGCTATTCTAAGTGCCGTTAGTATGCAGGTGTCCTTACCAAGGGGTTGCGGTAATTCGGGCACTACGCCTCACCTCTCACCAAAACCTCGTTTCACCCTCCCTCAGAAACTATATTGAAAAAACCTCAAGTTACCAGTGCAACCCAATGGTAATTATTATTATATAAATAATCGGCATCTCTTTTTATATAATTTAATAATTATTATTGTTATGCGCGCTAAGAGCGTTTATCACGGTTTATGCGTTTTTAACTAAAACTGTACTTTTAAATTTTCCTCTTATCAAACACGTGTCTTACTATATATGATTATTTATCAATTAAATGGAAATGCTAACTAAATATTTAACAGAGGAAACTATTAATGAATTAGAAAAGATTACATAATGACCATAGGTACTCCTTATTTCACTTGAAGCGTAATGAAGAATCCGTGTTTTCTTAATTTGGCTTTTCTTAAGAGGTATTAAAATCTTAAGAAGGACAATTTTAAGAAACAATTGTTTTAAAAAAAATCTACAATATATTTTAACTGTTATGATGTAAATCTTCTATATGAACACATTCTTTACATGTATATGTATATAACAATTTACATGAATAAATTATAAGTCAGTTATAAAATACTGCGCCGGCGCAGAGTGAGGCCTTACACTGAGTGGAAGTAAGCACCTGTGTGCCTACTTGACCTCTGAAGAACTATCTCATGCGTTTAATGAGTATCAAGTATTGTCGGACTGAAACATTTTGATACTTTTAAAAATTTTAATTATCCAGCATCTTGCAATGCAGAATACGAAAAATTTAATATTATTTATAAGCAAATAAGTTATATTATTGTATTTTTATTTAACTTTCGTTTTAGTATTACCTAGCAGTTACTCCACAGTTTTACCTCTATGCTAACATATTTAACTACAGACAAAACAAACTAAAAAGAACAATACTATTCAGCTTAATCTGTGGTAACACTCAACTCTGGTATTCTACAGTACCTATTATTATATTACAAATAAAAATACAGTCGAAAATACACATTTAAATACATATACATCAATCTATCATATCTAAGAATCTATACATATATCTATCTATGTATATAAGAATCAAAGTGGATTTATTTGAGAGCATTTGAATACACGAGTGGTTTTTCCCCCAAAATACATAAAATTGAAGGCCGGCAAACGTGATAAACGCTCTATAAGTTCATAAATGAGTGAACTGTAACCTAATGGATTAAGAATTCAGTACAATGCTCAAGTAGGTTGCCCAGAAGGAGCCCTGGAGCCCTATAGTTCTTACCCAGCTAACCCAAGCACACACGACATTTATACAGTTGGTGAACAAAGAAGTGTCAAGGAACACTGCGGTGAATATGATATGAAATTATAATGAATATTATAATCATTATTTTAGTATTATCTGGTACTTGTGTATTTTTATTGCAAAACTCAACTCTTATTAATGTTAGAAAGTCGTTTATATTTCTGCCCTAACGGATCATTACTTGGTGTTAATTATAAGTGGTATGTGGGTGGTGGTACCTGCACGGGGTGCGGGTGGTGCGGCGGGCTGGCGGTGGGCGGCGCGTGGTTGAGGTAGGTCACGTGCGGGTGGTGGTGATGGTGATGACCGCCGCCCGGACCCATCAGTGGGCACAGGACCTGCAAATTACATACAAGTGAGGATAATCTTTTCACTAGTTGTTAGGTAAATTGTAATTTTCTTTTGTAGCATTTTTATGCAATAAGGTTCAAATTGATTAATATTTATAATAAATCTTAAATATCAATTATTCAGATCTTTTAAACGATAAAATAACCAATATAATAATAACGTTATTAATCCACAAGTCTCTTACCTGGAACGGTGGCTGCTGGTAGTGGTGGTGGGGGTGAGGGTGTGGATGCGGGTGTGGGTGCGGCGTGTGCGCGGGCGAGGGCGGCGGGTACAGCGCGGGGGAGGCGGCGGCCGGGGAGGGCGCGGGGGGAGCGTACTCGCCCACGCCGCCGCCCACTCCACCACCCACGCCCACCCCGCCCACTCCTACACCGCCGCCGCTGTACATTCGCATCTACAAAAAAAGCGAGGATTACATCAACAAATTGACGATTACTTGTTTTTTGTTCATAGCAAGCGTTTTTATATAATGCGTCAGAAACGGATAAAAATATAATTTTTTTAGCTTTTCTAAGCTATTAACTCCTATTTTTTTGTTTTAATTCGATTTACATGATTATTTCTTTTGTATTTTATACATCCGGTTTGGTGTCGATAATCCATGGTATTGAAAGTAACAGTTCTAATACAATTAATGTCAAAAATATCAAACAGTTGTGACAAGAAAGGTAGTATAGAGATAATACAACGCACCATGTGCTGGTACTGCAGCGCGGGCTGTGCGGGGTGTGCGGGGTGCGCGGGGTGCGGGTGCGGGTAGGGCACGAACTGCTGCATGGGCGCGGGGGCCATCAGAGGCTGCCCCGTGGCCGCCGCCACCTGCACGCCGGAACCTGGAACAAACGATGATTAATAATACTTAAAACATTTATTAATGATAAAGTTAAGGTCATTTAATCTAATCGATAATAAATCCAATATAGTCTTTCCACTCCTTTATTTCACTTTTTATAAATAATATATATACTGTTTTTTTATAAAGACAGTTTTTTTTAACACAGCATATAGGTATGTTACATTTTTATTAAAGGACATAAATATAGTCATTTGTACGCCTGTTCATTTCTATAAAACGATGCCAAACGTTGAGTAAAAAACGAATATTAATATTATAAATCGATTAAAACTTCTATGTAAATACAATCAATTGTTTATATAAAACGATTCAGAAATACAATTGAGACAATACCTGAGCTGTCAAAAGTAAAATGGTTGGAAAGACTCTAAATAAAATGATAATGATATATCTGTCTCACCCTTCCTGAAGTTCCTCTGCGGCGGCTGCATGGGTGCGTGCTGTCCGCCCCCTCCCGCCACCGCGCCGCCGCCCATGGCCGCTCCATACAACTATACACACGGACACGATATAAAACATGTATTATATATATTTTATTATACAATCGAATATGTGACGAAGCTTAATATATTTTTTATTTAAAAATCATATTTGTTGTTTTATAAATTAGCTAGTAACCATAGGTATAGGTGGTGTTTAGTGGAGTTAACCTATATTATACATATTTTATATTTAGGCATTCCTTAAGTGTGAAAAGATAAAAAATAAGTATAAAAAAATCAACCACGGATATCAGTCATTGTTACTTAAATTAATTATGACAAATAAAATATTTCAAATCACTAAAATAAACGCGCTTAGCTTAGTATAATTTAGTACAATATTTTTATATGTATGAGTGGTTAGTTTAGTAGATATTTTATTGTAACGGACAAACGCGTACATTTATAAATCAAGAGACTTGTTAACACGCGTTTTAGTAGTGACATGCCAATCCGTGTTCTAGACGGATGATTGATTATATGTTGACTTCACTGACACTAATGTTACATACTGATAAGTTTAATATCTATGTAATAGTTTGATGTATATTTTAATACCAAGATTAATTATTTTAAAATTGATAATATTTCAATATAATATATATTTTTAATTGGCTTGTATAGTCACTAGTCGTTTCGTTCCGGTTGAACGTAATTTTAAGTATATTTAAAGTTATTAGTGCGAAAACTGTTGGTATTTGGTATCATTGTTAAATAAAATTTAACATTATAATCATATAAGTGCTGTGGATTTGATAGGCAAGTTTGATTTTATATACATTAATTTATGTCGGGTTCACATGCGTTAAATGATGTAAGGAACATGCAGATTAGCTTTTTTATTACCTTAATTTGAATATTATGAATACCGGTACATATGTACATTAAAACAGTGACGAGGTCAAATCTATACTTACTTTATAAAAATAAGTCGTTCTACAAGTTATGTATTTTATTAAAAACTATAAAGATTTTTTTTTTAAGTTTGTCTTTTTAAATGTTTGACGGATTTTGGGGTAAACCGAAAATTAATAATCGACTTAAAATTCAACATCTAAAACAACTTAAAATGGCGTCATAACCTAACAGGTAGTAAAATTTTGGACATTTTAGCCTAAGAAAAGAGTACTCTAATAACTAGCATCGTAAGTACCATACATCTATACATATAATAAAACTAAAAAGTAGATCGTTGTCTGTACATGTATTAAAAAATCATAATTTGGAGGGCATTATATACGCAAAAGAACCCAAAACAATGCTTTTTTATTTTGTTTTTTTTTGTATTTCTGTATGTTTGTCATTTTAATATGTTAACAATAACAATTAAAGAAGTTATGTCAATCACGTAATATGTACCAAGCTTGTTGGAGAAAACATAAATACATTGAATTTAATCAACACATAGGTCTATTAGTTTTTTCACGGAAAATCATAAAAGCTGGTTTAAGTTATAAATAATTTTGTTCATGGTTTTATTAAGAAATGTAGGTTAAAACTGAGGTCGGGGTTAAAATTGCAGATGAATCACATAAAATAATTAAATTATATATGTGTATTTTACTTTCGTCCAAGGATATTTTATAGTTTAGCTAGTATTCAAAATAATTATGCTAATAATAAATTATTCTTTTGCAGATATTTTTGGAATAAGTCAAAGACAATACTAATCATTTGCACACAGTGAATATATAACCTACAATATTACCAAGTATGTGGCTGTTGATATGGATGGTAGCTGTACTATTACTGATTAAACTTTTCAACAAGCTATCCTCTGGTAAATGTTATTCTGATACTATAATGAGCGGCAAGGTGGTGGTGGTGACTGGAGCCAGCGGTGGTATAGGATTCGAGACAGCATTGGAACTGGCCAGGAGAGGAGCAAAGCTGATAATCGCTTGCAGGAACCACGAGAAGGGAGAACGGGCAGTTCGGAGTATTGTCAGAAGAACCAATAATAAACGTATACGTTTCATACATTTGGATTTAACGTCACTGAAATCTGTACGAAAATTCGTTGAAGAGTTCAAATCTAGTGAAGCAAAACTGGATGTTTTAATAAATAATGCGGGTGCTATTTGTACCAGCCGGGAGAGAACTAATGATGGCATTCTAAAAGATTTACAAATTAATTATTTAGGACCGTTCCTTTTGACTGTACTTTTAGTGCCAATGCTTAAGAAAGCGTCTCCGAGTCGTGTAGTGGTCGTGTCGTCCTCGTGGCACAGATTTGGTACTACGGAGGACGTACACAGTCACACACACGGGTACATTCAGTCATACGCCAATAGTAAGTTGTGTAATGTTATGTTTAGCAAGGAGTTATCTAGACGTTTGCAGAACACTGGCATCGTTGTCAACAGCTTGGATCCTGGCCAGGTCAATACTTCACTATATAGGAGTTCGACAGTGTTAGAGAAACTTCGAAGTATGTTATTATATGCATTTTTTAAAACACCCGAAGAGGGCGCCCAGACGTCGGTATTTTTGGCCGTTGCCAACGAATGTGACCAAGTAACTGGACAGTATTTTAGAGATTGCAAGCAGGCGCGAGCGTCTTATAAGACTGATGATGAACAGGCAGCGGCCAAGTTATGGGAGTTATCCAAAAAATTAGTCAAGTTGACACCGGAAGAAGACATACAAAATTTGGTGAGACGAAATAGTGACTTCTAATCATGAATAATTATTAAATAGTTATAGTATTATTTAATAAAATTATGTTATGGGCACAAACATACTTTTAGTATAATAATAAAACATCCCAAATAAGTTAATCACTTCAAATATTGGTAGATAAAAAAAAATCAAAATCATTATGAATCATTAATAAACTAGCAAACTTGGATATTATCAGAATTAAACGACTTCATCGGTGCACGAACTGTTTAAAGATGAAACAATTTGGTTATGAAAGCTCACACGCAGATATTAGGTCGTACACAAACACAAAAACGAGTGGCGGAATTTATGAAACGGTTCTCTTATATATATATAAAAAAAAACAAAACCAAAAAGAAAAATAAATAAATAAGAGAACCCTAAACTCCGTTCTAATGCCACCCTTACCGCGTCCCTCTCCCTCTTGTCCAGCACGAACAGGGGCGGCGCGTACTGACGACACTCGCACGACACCTCCATCTAGTCACCGCAATAGTTTACAATGTTTTGTTCATATAATCGATATAATAGGAGACAATAATATGTACTTAACATTAATTAACTTCGTTTTCTTACGATTTTGAAATTGCACCTGTTACTAATTCTGCTAATATTATACGTACTTCTGTACATTTCCTTTGTTCATCGTCGTCGTGAGCTATTACCCAAGAGTGGTACAGTAGTGGTGTGTGTGTGTGTGTGTGTGTGTGTGTGTGTGTGTGTGCGTATGTACGTACCGGGTGTGGGTGCGGCAGGTAGGCAGGTGGTTGCTGCGCGGCGGCTGCAGCTGCTGCCACCATCGCGTAAGCTGGCACCGCCGCCACCTGCGACACAATCACTTAACTAAGGATGGATGTCTGGACTCTAGCATAGAATTCTTTTTTATGTACATATAATAAAAATATGATGAACTCTTCAGATATTTTTACAAGGTAGGATCAACCTCTTAAAATATTGGCACACACAAAATGCTTCATTTGCATTGACATAATAATTCTTAATGGGCTATCCACTCTTCACTAATTTCTCTATTGCCGCCGGTAATATTATTAACCGAAAAAACATTGTTAGATAGATTTTTCTATCATTATTATCAAGGATGAACCAAAATATTTCACAACCCACCATGTGTTGTTGTGGTGGCGGTGCGGGCACGTAGCTGACGCCGGCGCCCACGACGCCCAGCCCGCCCACGCCGACGCCTACGCCCATGCCACCTACGCCGACTCCCGCGCCTACGCCCACCGGCGTGCCCGGTGTGTGTGGTCTACGAATAACATTTTTATTAATATTCCATTATTTTTATGGATGAAGTGTACTCAAGTGCGCGCACTCACATAAATACTGTTGATCTCATAAATAAAATCAAAAGTGTCTATTTATTTATCCTATAAGCAACAGTGAAACAAATTGACTATTGAAAATTTAAGTTATATAGAACTTGTTGTACTTGGAAATTCAATATTGATAAAAAACCATAGAATAGTGTTCATACAAAACACCGAAATAATATACCATTCTTAGAAATAATTCCGACATGTCGCTCATGAACCCACCTACTGTGTCCGGGCGTGGTGGGGCTCCGCGGGGTGAAGGTCTTGGCGCTGGGATTGAACTCCTTGGCGTTGGGGTTGAGCGTGGACTTCTTGACGGGCACGCGCTCCACGCCGGGGGAGGCGGCGGGCGGGGAGCTGGCCGGAGACTCCTCCGCCTCCTCGGCCTTGGGCGCCGGCGGGGGCTGCGGGCGGGAGGATTTTTAAACCAATGGATATATAAAATAGTGGTTTGGATTAACACATTCCCCTTAACTTTTCTTTTTTAAACTTCATTATTTTGAGATATTAGAAGAGTAGACTAACCACTTAGTTTGAATAATTAATATCAATACATAGTCAGTGCATACCTTGTGGTGATGTTGTGGCGGCGGCCCGGGCTGCGGCGTGGGCGGCAGGGCGGGCGGCAATGTGGGCGGCTCGTGCTTGTGAGGACGCTCACGTTTGGGTGGTGAGGATGGAGATCCCGCGTTGGCTGACACCTCCGGGGGACTCGACGTACCCGAGGACTGTTGCTGTGTATTGTATTGCTGTTAGTTTAGTTTAATAATAACTATATAACGTGAAAGTAGAAAAGATGTGATTTTTTTTGTCCATCATTTCATTAGAATTATTAACATTTAAAAAATAGCATTGATTACTTTTTTAAATTATTGCCTTATAACTTATCGACTATTTACCTAGTTTATTAGTATTCACACAAACAGAATTATTAAAATTATTTTAAAAACAATACGAGAACAATGCAAAAACAATATACTATACTAACCGGTGGCGGTACGCCTGTGGGCTGCGGCGTGTGAGCGTGTGCCTGTGGGTGTTGCTGTGGGTGCGGCTGCACGTGTTGTTGAGGGTGCGCATGTGGGTGCGCGTGAGGATGTGGGTGCGGGTGCGGTTGAGGGGTGTGCGGCGGCTGTGGGGGATGCGGAGGCGCGTGCGGGGCGGGCGACGACACCAGCTTGAACTCTTGACCGAATTTGCGTAACTCCTAGAATAAATTGGTTTTCCGTCAGTTTGTTATTAATATTAAATCTTTGCGAGATTGTTTGTTTGTCTAGATTAATTCAAAATATTATTATTATCTAGTCAAAACGGTTTCTACCTGTACTTCGTCCTGTCGTCGTGGTTCGGGAGCGTGAAGACGGGTCCGTGCGTGGTTCTCAGCGCCCGGAGGTGGGTTCTGTGTGTGATTTTTTTTTAATTATTGAAAATTGTAATAAATGAAAGTTAGATAAACTTTTTTATTCTTAACCTTATAACATTTTTCATAAAATAGTTTAATTGATAAATTCTAAATATATTATATTCAGTGGAAGTAATCAATGAAAACTTTGTAAATTAATTAGTTTCAGTTCCAATATAAATTATATTAAATCCAAAACTCACATGGTGATGGTGAGGTGGGAATCCTTGTCGTGGTAGTGGTGCCGCTCGTGGTTCTCCATTCATTTTACCACTTGCAGCCCTACAAAGTTATTGTACTTTATTAAACCCCGAAAAAGCAAACTTACAAGAATACAATTATCATTCACAAAAATAAAGACAGTTAATATAGAAGTTGCTATTGGACTATTTATCGTTCATTTTTAAAACGTAACTTTTATAAATGTGTAAAGTGTGAGTCACTCACTGTGCGTGGTGGTGGTGCTGGTGGGGCGGCGGGTGCTGGTGGTGGTGGGGGAAGGGTGGCGCGTGGTACCCGCCCGCCTGCGCCGCGTAGCTCTTCCCGCCCGCGCCCGCCGTGCCGCTTGCCGGGGGGTTGGCGGGCACGGCCGGGTTCGCCGACACTGACACAGGGCTCGGGGCCTGGAAAGATGATGAAATTGATCATATATTCTTACATTTTCTATCGGAGATTCAGCTTATGCAGTTAATATGGATTTATTTACGGGCTGTTGTTCTTCTGGCCGCCTTTCGGAGGGCGGGGTGAGGTGGTGTCTTGGAGGGCGGTGCTCCTTCTCCTTGGGCGGGTGCGCGAAGGCCGGAGGCTTCGCCCCGCCGGCTCCGGGAGAGGAGTTGCCGCCGTTGTTGGTGGGCTTCACTAGCTTGCCCGACTGAAACGATTTCTAGATTTGTGATTGAAAAACATATACTAAACATTATTAAAATACTATTTATTATTTATTTATATTATTCATTACACAAACATTTATATTTACAAAAACAGAATTTTAGTCTCATTCACATTATAATTTTCAGCTGTCTATACAGCATAATGCAAATAATTACCAAAGCGTCCCAACTGACCTGCAAGTTCTTCCTTTTGTTAGGTATGACGTACTTCCCGGTCTCCGGTCTGACGACGGCCGCATACCTCTCCTCTTCATCTCCATTCTCCAACTCCAGTCGTGCCTTGTACGAGGCCGCGCTCTCTATCTCAGCTGCTATCTCCTCCGCTTTGGCTTCTGCTTCCCTGCTCATGTATTTAAGCTATTAGTTTCATGATTAGACTTATTTTTATTGCATAAACTTTTAAACTTTTTTAACTTGCATTTAGGATATTAACAAGGTGGTTATAATAATATAATATCTGTTTTGATTCACTAGATCAATTACATATGTATATTTCCGGTTATTGTTAGAATTATTATATTAATATATTTAAATTACTTATAAAAGGATAGGATCTTGGTTTTGAAACAACAAGCTATCATTCATTACATGCATTTAAAAAAATCCAAGTTTCCAAACATCAAAAAGTGCCAAAACTATCTCACTTGATTTTTAACTGTTACTTAACAGAAATATTCTGTCAAAATCTATTGATGTGTATATTGGAGTAAATAATGCCAGTCAAAAATAAGTATTAAAGGAACCGATATAATAAAAAAAATCCCTACTATGTTTCATATCAAATAAAAAACGAACCACAGGATCTGCTAAAGACATGTCAAGCATGAATATGATAGGCCCATCCCCCAGAAATCATATCAAAAATAAAACGTACCTATAGTCCTGAGTGTCCTTCCTCTGCAGGGGCAGCGTGTACCCGGCCAGTGAGTGGTCGTAGGTGCTGTGGACTCCGTACACCTCCTCGTTCTTCCGGAACATGTCGTTGGCGTCCCATCCGTTGGCGCCGTGTGTTATCTCCAGCTCCTCGAGCCGAGCGTCCCCGTTCAGCGAGGGCGCGTCGCCCGCGTCTCCCTCGCCGTCCCAGGGCTCCAGGTGGCGCTCCTCTGCCGATCTGCCGTTACCTGAAATTATATAACATTATTGTAATTTACTCTCCATTAACAGTTTGGAATTGCATTGACTACTCAATGGAAAATCACGTACTGACGCTAAATTGCCTATTAACATGCACGCCATCTTTTATACATTACACAATGATGTTTACATGGTACAAATATTTAACTGCTAGTTTAAAATGTGTGTAAGTAAATTTAATCTATTATAAAAAGAACAAACTTAAAAAACAATATATGCCTTCCAAATTATGATGGACATTTGTTTACAGTCTACACTTATCCACTCAATACATTTTAAGTGTGTAATAAAATTACTTTACAAAGAATTATAAGGAGAGGAGGGCGGGGAATATTTGACATATTTACCATTAAACTTATTAGATATAGCGCTATCTGTCTGGAACACATCGTGGGTCGCGTACTCAAGGTCAGAGTCCTTGGCACGAATGGAGACTACATCTTGAGGCTTGAAGATCAACTTCTCCACCACTGAATCCACTGCTACGACGCCTTCTTGATCCACACGGTGGGCTACTTCTAATACCACCTACAAAGAAAATATCTTTTTAACATTGTAACAAGCTATAGAAATTTATATTATACACAAAAACATAATTATTAAATAAAATATCGAGTTTGTATAATAATTTCAAACAATATAATTATCTGTGTAACATAACATGATTGTTCATTGTTTTGTTCTCTAAAACATGATAACAGAGTTTTTTAGTACTACATTAAAAAAAGTATATATGTAAAAAAAATATACGATAAAACTACACATATAATATATAGTTTGATAAATACACACACACATACACATTTATAAAAGTAAAATACTTTTGATTCCAAGCTACGTTGAAAATGTACGGCATGTTAATTTTTTATTTGAATATAAAATGTACGGCGTGTTCATTTTTTCGGGTATATAATAAAACAGTCTAGAACGAAACGGGTGCAATGCTCCAAGTTAGAGGACCTCGAGAGGGTTCAACGTCATTTACAGCTTTTGTGAATAGAAATTGTATTTAAGGTTCTGTTGTTTTAAGCAAAACCCTTCACATGTCTGTGTATTAGCACAATAATATGTATATAATGTATATAATATAACATTTTAGTTATAAATAATAATACATTACAGATACAGACAGGTTGTTCTAGTCAATACATAGGATAATCTTACTAGAGAACAATATTCCATATTCATGAAGAAACACAATGATTTGAACTATGATTATAATAAAATAATAAATGTTTGATATTAGTACAAATTTTGCGTTATACATGGTCTATTCTTTGAAGTGGACGGAGGGGGGAGGGGGGACAGATGAAGTAGTAAAAATGTAATTTTTGTTGAGTCATCATAGTGATGTATGAATGATGTTATATTGAAACATCAATAATAATAATAATAATAATAATAATAATAATAATAATAATAATATTGGGACATATTACACACATTGATCTAACCCCTAAGTAAGCAAATTATTTGCTTGTGTTAAGGGTGTTAGACAACGATACTAATACATAGAAATACACATATAAATACTGAGAATATATTTAATAAATGACCAAACCCAGAAATAATGTAGACATATTATCTGAATTTAGATTAATATTAATTTTACTGTTAAAGTTATACTGGACAAGGATTTGAATCCGCAACCTCAGGGAACCCATCCCATCGCTCTACTAATTGGGCTACCATGTAACATTTGAATCCCCATACTGGTTTATTTTAATTATACTATATTTATTTTCAATTTACATGTTTATAGGTTTTTTTATAAACATAATTGTTGTTTATATATGATTAAAAATGATATTTAGATGTTATATCATCGGCTTACTAAAACAGAAAATAATATTTTTGATTTTTTTATGATCAGCCGTAATCCCGTACAGAATAATGGACTTATTATTGAAGGATTGTGTTCTTTTATCTCATTTACATAAAAAAAAATATAACGGTGGTTAATTGTTTATAGTCTTATCATAAATACTTTTAAAAGGTTTTTTTTCTATTGCATGAAGCATTTATTACTGTAATATTAGTTTATACATTCATATAGTAACATTAAATATATGTCAAGCTCCTTCAAAATGGTGTCCATTTTTATTTTACAGTCTTCTAAACATAGAAATCAGAAATTATAATCCAGTTGATTAATGTATGAACTAGATGACGGCCAGTCTTTAGCATTGATGAATTCTGAAACGTTCAACAACTCTTGGGTGGATCAAGCTTTATGATTGGTGCAGTTAGTTGAATGGATTTATGGTGTTGTTGGACTCTTAAGGACACCTTCCCAAAAATTGTATCTTGATACACTAGTGCCGATGGTTTGACTGTATTTTTCACAAAAATATAGCTCAAGCTGTCCTTGATAGCTACCACTGCCATTAACAAAAAATATTCACACAAGAATCAAAGATTGAATTGAAATGTTATATTGTTTGAAAATATCTATACATATTATATAGTATAGTCATGATAGGCTTATTATTTTTTTTTTTTTTATAAATATGGAATGAAAATAAATCGATACAGCCAGGGATTCGAACCCGCGAACTATGATATGCAGTCCCGTCGCTATAATAATTAAGCTACCATATTATCATGAATTAAGCATTCTATATATGAGCGTCTTTATCGGGATGATGGTGACATCTATCAGGCTGTTTCGAAAATCCTAACCAATGTTCCTAACTATGCAGTATATTACCGAGCTTTTACATTGTAATAATATTTATGCCGAGACTAAGCATATTCTCGCGATTACAAAACGATTGGTGAAAGGAATTCTATAGTAAACATTATGAGTAACAAATACTTTTTAATATTAAGTATATTTTCAAATATAGCTGTAGATTTTTTAATATTATGAATAACAAGTCTTTAACTTTAGATGTTTTGTTAGAAAGTGCGATCTCATACCGTTATCTGAGAAACGGTTTTTTAAAACATACATACATATATATACCATTATTACGTACATTATTAATTATTATTTATTATGTAATATATATGTCAATTATAAAGTAGTATATAATGTTTAAAAAAAATCAGCCATTTGTGATCTTTGGTTGTATTATTGTTTCTAAAGAGAAATATTCCGTTTTATTGTTTTTGATATTATTAAAGTAATAAAAAAGGCAATCATGTTAATAAAACCATAACTATTATTTATATATTTTTTATGGTTTTCATTACTAACGCAGCGTTTAGCTTACGTTTTTCAGTTACATTAAAAGTTAAAACATAATAATTGCCTGAAACTGGAGTTCGCCACAAATCAAATATAACATGAACTTCCCGTGATAAAACATTGTGAATTAGATTTTTATCCTGGATGCTGTGTGTTATCTGTACAAGGTTAAAGATCACACTAAATTATCTGATATCTCTTACATTATGAAATATATTCTGATTATGTTTTTTTTGTGAGTTTTAATGAGACATATTTTGATGTTTCCGTCTAAAGTAATTAAAAATATATACAGTATTTTTGATTATATTTGTACCAATCAAAATCATAAAAATCTGGTTTTATTAGATTAGATTGTAATATGTATTACATAAATTCAATAATAAAACAGATATTGATAAAATCTTTTAATTTCACGGGAAATGCAAATTATGCTCTAAATATAATAGAACTAATAATTTACGGATTTGTTAAAAATATCTAAAGTCATGTATAGTCGGAAGGAGGGAGGGGTAGTTGTCGCTGACAAGTCAGTATTGTAATAATTTTGACTACTCACTCGATGCCTAATACTAAACTAAATTTGACAAACTTTGCCAAACAGAGTTGAGTTGACACATGTCACTTCTTAAGTCGATTATTATTTGGCAAGTTTTATTATAGAGGTAAAGTTTGTGTGTGTATGGGGAAAGTAATTTTTGTAGCTATTCATCTGATTTCAAGACTTTTTGGACAGACAAATAGTAGTTATTAAAGTAGATATAAAGAGTACAGCGATTGGGTTTCATGAGCCTTTGCAAGAGACAGATAATAATACAAATATGCTAGACTTGTAATATATAATAAAACATCAAACAAAGCTCTGATAGCGACAAAAGATTATCTCCTTTTGTCGCCATCTGAGCTTACTGTCGCAAATCGATACAGTACTAATGCACCGGAACTGTCAGTACCTCTAGTATGAGTTTTAGTTTAAAGTAATCCTAAATAACTAAAGATAAATATAATGTAGAGCAGCTTTTTTTGAATATATTAATAGATTTTACGTTTTTGAAAACTCTTATAGTTTACGTAACGTCTAAATAGTTTACGTAAACTCTTAGTAGGGCTACAGGCTTACCATGAACTCTTAAAAACTATCATAGTTTAGTCATAATATTACTTTGATTCGTACTAGGATCTGTATAAAATATATATGTTTATATTCCAGCTTAGTGACTTAAATGAACGAATGCTTTTCTATTCCTTCAATACGAGGGATTGAGAGATCAGGTTTATATTTTTTTATATCGTAAAAGAACCAATGATTTAAGATGACGTCATCAAAACATATAGACACATTATTAAAGTAATATTACTCTTAGGATAATATAATTAATATTGTTTTCAGAGATAGTGACAAGCCCCATATCTAACAAAACATCTGGTGTTTAGAAGTGATGACTTAACTTAGACGTTTGAGGCTTATGAGAAAAAATATTGATTTATTAATTATGTACTATGCATATTATACTTTATTTATTAATTATGTACTATGCATATTATACTTTATTTATTAATTATGTACTATGCATATTATTTAACCGCCCCGTTGGTCGAGTGGTTAGCGCAGACGCCTAACGTGTCACGGCGCAACGTGGCTCGGGTTCGATTCCCGGCAGAGCACAGGCATTTATGTGATGAGCATAGATGTCTGTGTTTTTGGGTTTGGTCGTTTATTAAATATATTCTCAGTATTTATATGTGTATTTCTATGTATTAGTATCGTTGTCTAACACCCTTAACACAAGCAAATAATTTGCTTACTTAGGGGTTAGATCAATGTGTGTAATTTGTCCTGATATTATTATTATTATTATTATTATACTGTCAGCATGTCTGTGTATATTTTGTATACAAAGTAGGAATACATATCGGGTACATTAATCAAATTGAACGCATCTTAGTACCTATAATTTATTGTTATTTTTTTTTATATTTATGACTTTGCTAGAATATTTATTCAGTATTCAGTAACTATTGTCAATAAACATTAATTTTGTTTATAGAGATATTGATAAGAGAAATCAATAATATCTAGTACAACATTAGACTATATAAGGGCTATTACACACGACAGTTACTTCGCTCAAATTGGCAATTCTATCGAAACTAGGTATATTGGGTTTTCTAGATGCTTTAGACGACAGCGAAAAAACTCTTTAGAGACTGCATATTTTGAAAACCGTTTCATTATAGAGCGACTGAGTTTATAGTCGCGGCTTTATAATATAACAAGTATTACTACACATTATTCCCGCACTATACATGCATGTGTGTGTAGTCAAGCTTTGTCAATGTAGTGATGCGATGATATATTTCTGTTTCGGATCCACTTTCTTAAGAAACTATTTCTTATAATTGTGGTATTACTGAAGTCACTGATTTGTTTTTAATGCAACTGCAGAGATACTATCATTCGTAATGATCATTAAAAAATAAACATACCAGCGTTATCAGATAAGACGGCTCTTAGCATTTTTTAAATCATTATCAATTTAGGTTAAAAAAAAATCACATTTATTATCAATTAATTATCATTTTTAATTATATCAATTAGAAATACATTATAAATATTAAATCGCAATTATATTAAAAAAAAATATATTTCCTCTACCTCTAAACTCTAAATAGTTTGTCCCGGTATCTCTAAATTCCAAAACTCTAAATTTTTGTTTCGTTTAGCTCTAAACCATTATGAGTTCGTGTCCTAACTCGTAACAGGTACTATATATTAGAATGTAAGTAAGTAATAACTTAGTATGTAAGCTAAGATTAAGAGTGTAATGGTTACACAAGTCGCAATGGTACGTTATCTGTTGTGCCTCGAAGTAGGTCAGATCGATACACGCACTGTGAACAGTTTTTATTATACGCCATGCTTTTGGGTTTCAATTTGGGTTTTTGGTGCAGTCGAATTAATTCAAACTATCTTTTATTTGTAACTTCGTTTGTATAATAACTTTTTAATGGTGGAACGATGTTTATTTTTTTTTTATATTTTTTCATTGTGTATAAATAAATTTCATCTAAAATTTTGGAATTTATTTGAGAAACACTGAAAATGTATTTTATTTAATTCTGAATATCATAATAAATCATTAAAGTAATGTCTATTATTACTGTACAAATTTTTATGACATTTTAAATCATTCAAAAGCATTTCGATGTCCAAAAGTAGTAATTACTGACGTCTATTATATCGTTAATGAAATTAGCTTATTTGGTACAGAATTTAATAATTATTATAGTTACAGACACTATTAAGTTTGTTTGGAAACAAAGCTTGATAAGATAAACCAAGAGACGTGATGAGAATTAGACATTAGGATGAATCATAAGTAAGGATAACATTATTATTGAACATAAGAGAATTCATGAGAGTTGGTAATTTTTAAACACTTAAAAATATATATATAAATTTCATCAATTTGTTAATACTATCTTATATATTTGGAAAAAATCACTAAAAATCTTGTTAAGAAAATTAAGAAGGAATGACCGACAGAAATACAGACAAAGTATGTGTAATAAAAACAAGGTGTTACATATATATACATACACCTTGAAGGAAATTCTCAATTGAATTTAACCACATAATGAAGGTCTAAATAATTAATCTTAAGCTATTACTAACTAAAATATATCATTATAGTTCAAAGGTTATAATAAAAACTATTTTTATTATATTTACTTTACATTTATATGACTAGACGTCTTGTCTAGTCGACTTGTATATTTAAAAAAAAATACAACTTGACGTTCTCAGAAAAATATAATTACTACATAAAGTCAAGGAGTGAAAAGTAATTAATGTCTATGAAGGGGATTTCCTTCACACTTCAAATTGTATCACAAATAGGTAACATAGACCAAACTGTGGATGGGGCTTTACTCTTTAATAAATGCTTGTTTAGTTTTAAGACCTGTCGCGTGTAGATTAAATAACACTGAAATAGTCTTTTTTATTTAAATAAGGTACCCTGTTATAGTATTAAAGGACGAGAAAATAAAGTTGTGATTATAATTATTAAATTTTAAACAAAGGAGGGATACGTTTATTGATATTAAATATTATTATATATTTTTAATTCTTATTATTATTCTCTTACTTAGATAAAGCTTATGACAATAATAATCTAGTTTTAGTAATATATATATATATATATATATATATATATAGTCTATAGTCCGTTTGCGAATCAATCAATAGTTAGTGACGTCAATGGCCGGAATAAAAAAAAACTACATCCTTGTTAGTCGCGAGTCTAGACCGACGGATTAGAACTTTCGCTGCTATAATTGATTCAGCGATATATAAGTGCTTGTTTCTTTAGACAAACTCACCTCAAACTGTGCGCTGAAGGTCTTGAAGACTCCCTCCCAGAGGGAGCCGCTCTGGGTGAGCACCTGTACTATGTCGCCTACGTGCGACGTGGCAGCATGCATGAAATGCGCATTGTTGTATACTCCCTCAGCTACCACTCGGCCGCGGGGAGATCTGGAAAAGGGGGGGTGATATTATCTATATTACATACTAATTGTTAGCTTGAACGCACTATCTTAAAGTTTTATTGCATTTAATAGCACACATTTAGGAAGTCATTGAACTATTACTCTTCTACGGTCTGAAACAAGTTGCGAGGTGAACACAGAAAATTAGAATGACCTTAGGATATTATATAACCTTTGATACAAGGTATGTAATATGTTACATTGGATGCTGACGAATAAAATACATTTGTTTCTCAGAAATATTGAGTTATATAATTAATACGTTCATTTCTGATAATATGCTGATATACTTGAGTTGCAGTTTAGTCTTTTAAAGTTCGAAATTTAATTTATATAGTGATAGATAATTACTTTATAATACTTTCGAGTTTCGATTAATTGATTTTCGAGCTTAAAATTTGGGTAAAATTTATATTCTGAAGGGAAGGTTTAATAAATATATGAACAGACAATTGTCATCAAATATTAGCAATATATCTTAAACAGTAATGTTTTTGAAGACAAATGAAATAAATTACATAGAATATGTACTTTTTTTGTTTCCTTCAATCAAAATTATTAATACAATCTCGCCTAACCATAAAAAACAAAAGAATTGAACAGCGAGTTACATAACAACCGACCCTTTCGACTAGGGTTGCCACCTTTTTTATTAATAAAATATGTTATTTTTTCAGTCATAATAATAAAGTTTTTTAGGGAGACTCAGGAGAATAAAAATACATTTATTTTTCGTACAGGTAGTAAAAAAAATAAAGTAATAAAAACCATAAAGCTCAATATTAACATAAATTAACTATTACTTTGTTATAAAATTAATGAATTCTCTATTCTACTATACTGCACTGTCATAGTCACAGTTAATACAAACAAGACAATGGAATTAACCGTCAAAATATACTATTTTTTGTACCATGGATTAAAATATATATACTATACAATATGGTACGGGTGGCAACCCTACTGCCGACTCATGTGCCACTCGGAACACCTTGACCCATAAGAAAAAAAATAAATATTCAAGAATCCGTAATGAACGTACTTTTTAAATAAGTTACATTTTTAATTGTTTAGCGATTTACTATTATCTATATTGTTTTAATATTATATACTTCATATGTCAATCTTTAAAAACTTCGTCAATTTTAAAACTATATCTTTATTTACGGAACACGTGAATAACGTCTAACCTGGAACTGGATATTGCTCTAAAAATACGTTTCCAAATAGTCCATCTAAGTTTCTCATCGCCTTAATGACTATGGGATCCGGCTTCCGGATGCGTTGTCTCGTTTATGTATATTTCCGGTCCGCTAATTGAAATTCGCCTTTCCCTTCACACCTTATTTAATTTTAAATGCTACGAGTAATAATACGTGATTTAAACCTTTTCGGATGGACATGTCAAAACAACTACATACGATTTAACTGATATTAATGTATGCTAATATCTATCCTATATTATCTACTACTAATATCCAATATATGAGACTTCCTGACCTGAGATCTGTGTTAATAGTACTTCTGCAAATTTTACTGTCCCATCATAGGACCTGTAAATAGTTATTAAGGTGACCTCCAAACTTGTTAAGAATGAACCTAAATGAGTAACAAAATAACTTACTGAGCAAGAATAAACCTTGTCTTCTAGTCTACATTAATATAAAAATGTAAGTGTGTAAAAATCAAAAACTTTCTAAACTACATGCTAAGTAAGATAACAAAAAAATAAAACAAGAAATACAAAGTAGAAATCATGATAATAAATTTAAAATTATGCATAGAAAATAGTATTTGTAACCATAGGCTACTTGGCAACAAGATATTAAATCAACCATGGTTTATTACATTGTATTGATATAAAATAATAAAATATATAAAATAATAAATAAAAGTAAATAAATTCATTTTAATTTACATTAACCTTTTTAAAGAAATATAGTTGATTGCTATGTATCCAAAATAAAGTCAGATGTCAAAGTCAAGAAAGAATGGTTATCCAAAATGTTTCAAAAAAATCTTTTAAAATTAATGTAACTATTTGACATAGATATATATATATATATATATATATTGTATATATTTATAATATTACTTTTCAATAAGATACATGTTCAATTCAAATGGTTCATAAACACAAGGAGGAATGCTGCATCATGAAGTGGAAAGGACCATTGATCTCAGATTATAAACTTGAAACAAAATATCATCTATAACTGCAAACTATACTCGGAAAAATCTAAAGAGATGGATGAACATTGTTACTACTATGATCATGTATATAAAACATAGAAATGCAAGTTATATATATAAAAAATACATTCTATTTACATTTTTAACAGAAACTGGAGAAAAGTTTCTGCTTATGTCATCGTGGGGAGATGATTGGGTGATACCTTTACTAGCAGATACATAGATAATTATCATTTAAGTTATCTGTTGTTATATTATAAATAGTAAAAAGCACCTAAAATCTAAGACCAATAAACAAGTTGGTTGATTACAATTAAATCTGTAAATGCAATAAAATATTAATTAGGTGAAATCTATGATTATTTTGAAAAAAAATAATAAATGATTGATGTGAACTTGTAAACTTATAGTTGCAAAAACTACAGAACAGATTTTGATGAAATTTGTTTATTCTATTAGGTTTCGGGAGGTTTGACATAACACAGGAGCTTATGTAGCTTTGCAGAAGAATTATTGACATGGGAACACAAGTGTCAGTAAAGCGTCATATATAAGACCGAGAAGGTTTAGACAACTAAACTTCAAAAAGCATATTAAAAAAAATAGCAAAACTAATATGGACATGTTTCAATAAAAATTATTTTCACCGCCAATAATAGATGAAATTCAAAATGAAGTAAGTTATTTAAATACATTTTGAGGAATGCATCAACTTGTTTTTTATTAAATAATTTACTCATATCTTGTTTCACAGTCATTCTTTGCTTTCACTCAAATAATTTTAAATTGCTATCATAATATGAGAATAAATTAAAATATAATCAAGTACATTGACCTTTCAAATAATTTTCTAGATTAGATTGAATTGGGGTTTATTATTTCTTGACATCTGATTATTTTACTATGCATGTAGATCATTCAAATTCAACACAATTATTGTTTGTTGATACTTTTTTATCTTGGTTTGGCACGAAATTTTAATTATGCAGATAGCATTGAAAGTTATTGTATTCAAGGAAAGAAAAATGGAAATGATTTGAAATATATATCTATAAAGATAAATTGTGGATATGTCTGTTCACTGTTGCCTGCAAAAGGGACGATTGATGAAGTCATTCATGTTCTTTCTATCATTTGTTGAAGCATAAGTAATTAGTATGTGCATTGAAAATGAGTAATCAATATTTAAGTTTGACCAAAAATTTAATAATTTCTCTATAAATTTTCTTGATTTGAATGTTACTTGTGTTGCGGTCTCATAAATATTTTTTTGTATACTTTATTAGTTTTGATGAAACAAAACTCTTTTCCTTTGTTTAAAAGAAACCTGGATGAACAGATAGAGATATTTTCCAATGTTTTACAAATGATATGGTTTTTAAAATATTTCTAACAGTATACATACATTGGAGATTACAAATTAGTAACTATAACATAAAATTTTATAATCTACCCTTGTAGTGTGGCTGACTACATGATAAAATACAAATAATGCAAGACTTCTATTTAGTTAGAATAATGTAGATAAAGATAAATTTAACTGACGGTTAACATTTATATTTTTAAAGTGCTAGTTCGTTTTTGTTGAAATTAAAATACATTTGTACTTTGAAGTAATCAACATTTGTACCATTATAAAAAAAACTTGATTTTTTTAGTTTGTTAAAAGGTAAAAATGTATAATTAAGAGATTGGACATTTGCCAACCACTATCCTTAACTACCTAGCAGTTTAAATATTAAATTATCTTGTATAAGAAAATTTTAGGACACTATCCTAAACATTAATATTTTAAAAGACGATAGGCATAGATAAAAGTTACGCCACTGCATTGTTTACAGAAAATTAATTAGTCTAGTCTATCACGAGACAGAAGGAGTAAAAAGTAAGCTACTATCTCCTGGTTCGGCTCCAAGCAGCGAGATCAGCTGTTCGCATGTGTCTATATTAATCCATCATGAGTACACAGCAAAAGTAGGCCAAACATCTAAACGTACGTAGCGCACACCGCGGCCGCACCGATCCGAACGCCGCACCAATTCGCAACTATAATTCCTAAGTTTTGTTTACACATCCCTGTGATCACGCTATCAAAAAACTTGTCAACGTGACAACACAAATGTCGAATATTCGGATGGCGAGGCATGATGGCCCAAATAACAAAGACATGTCATGTCTTTTCGCTGAAAGTTGATGTACATAAAACTAGCTTTACCTCGGCGGCCCTTGGCGATTTTTTCGTTTGTTATTCATATCTCCTTCGCCCGACTGCCCCGGCGGGTAGGCACCTTCTCGTCTGCGCGTAGGGACCGGAATTTTGGCTAATTATCACTTCTTCTTTTACAACACAGTCCTTTCAACTTTCGCGGATGCACTAAACTGCAGTTGAAATTAAAAGTTAACACTCAAAATGCGACAACAGGGATGCATCGATTTCACTAGAGTTGTTTGACATTTGCCAACAAATATAAGTTTAAATATATTTGAATACAAAATCGCAGTTCAATTTATTCTTGGGCACTAATCCCAAAAAATAAACGGGTTGGCAGATTTCTCGTGCCTGCAATCAGCGCAGGAATACAACATGGCGCTGTGACGTATTCATCAAAAGTATTGCAAAAATTTTAAATAGTCTTTATTTTATAAAATTTTGCAACGTAAAAATAATATCAAAATTATTTTATTACTTTATCAACTTTTGTAATTCACAACATAGAATTATAATAATTAGGTTCAATGATTGATCAACTTCCACTAGAGAACTTTCAATATGGCGGAAAAAGATTCTATACATTATCTAGTGTTGCAAATTAGTAAAACAAATATATATCTATTACTAATTTCTAGGAATCTTGAATTTGTAAATATATATATATATATATAAATATGCATATTTCTTTATGTGTGTATAATGTTATGTAAAAACATTTTATAAGTTTTTGATTTCTATAGATAAGTGGTATTTTAGTTTGTAATCAACACTTTATTTTGTTCAATTTAATTTTTTTATAAAATGCGGGTTGTAGGCTTACATTATTATTTTTATAATATTAATATTCTTAAATGGCCGTTACCCTTAAGTTTATATATATAAAATATTAAATGATTATTTTCAATGTTGCCTTTACAAGTCATTTTACAGTGGGTTTTTAATCTGTCCTTCTATTAGACCTTAACGCGCGCGCGCGAAATTTGTATGGATATCGATAAGCTGCGAGTCTCGACTCGTATCTGAATTCCGGCGTTAAATATTGATCGTTTAGAATAGGCGGATAGTAGGTCAAGTTAAAAATGAGTAATAAAATGCCTCCTAAAATTTCTCAACGTGAAAAATTTGAGTTGATTAACTCTGAAGTGCGCTCTTTTTATGAATATTGCAAGGAAGCAGGTATGAGTGATGAAGAAATGGATATTATTTGTCGTCCTTTGACGAATGCTGTGAGGAAGGCATCGATCAAGAGATGGACGAGGATGTTTCTGGTTCTAGTAATGGTAATAGCCATCGGGTATACTGTGAGTCAAACAGACACTTTTCAATGGCATGCTACGGCGTTAGCAAGAATCGCTTTGATTAAAATTCTTCCTATTTGGGACTGGACACCACTATATTATAATAAATGTCTGATCGAAAGATCGCAACCCCAGAATATGGATAATGATCTCGTATCACCTGCTGATTGTATTACCTGTGAAGCTATAAGTAAGCTATGTTTATAATATTAATACTTTGAAAAATAATATATTTAAAATATTAAAGATATATTATTTTGATATATCCCGTTGACTTAATATTGTTTAAGATACTAATGTACCTTAATATCTCATTATTATCTCATTTTTTAACATAAAAAATACTAAAACTTGAAGACAAAACATTAATTTTAATATAATGCATTGATTGTCATAATTGTTTTTAGAAAACATTGCTCGAGTGGCAGATACAGGTTATAACGAAGTATTCAACCACCACCTTTTACGAGGAGCTCCTGTCATCGTCACCGATTCATACTTCGATTGGTCCGTCTCCGAACTGAACCTCACCAGCCTCATAAGCGAGGACGCCCGCCTCCGGGACTCCGTGCCCTGCAGGATCCTCACCAACATCCGTATCGGCAGACATACATTGGATTTGGAAGAGGTTATATCCAGAATTACCAACACTGAAATTCCAAGCTGGTTTGTTCATTTCCAAAACTGTGATATGCGGGCAGTTAAGTTATTCAGAACTCTAGCACCCCGTCCATACTTTTTGTCACCCCACATCCCACCATCACACTTCAATTGGCTCTTATTATCCAAAAATTACGATACCCACAGGTATAAATACTTAGAACTGGATATTGGTTTAATAATTATGTCTCAATTGAAAGGCAAAACATACATTCAGTTGAGACCAAGAGCCCCTTGTGAAGAGATATGTTATTCACTTAATGTGGATTTAAATGAAGGTGAAACCCTGGTTCTGAGTAATTCTTTGTGGGAAATGGAATATCTACCAGGTAAAGGTGACAATGTTGCCATGGTCACTGAGACAGACTGGCTTGAATCATAATATCAAAATGTATGTAGTGTTCTAATTTTGATCATCTAGCTTAAATGTATTTAATCTGCTTCATTAAGATATAATCATTATTTATTATAAATTAAAATGTCTTATTGATAATTACCAATAACTGTATTCTACTAAAAAATACGGAAAATCAGATATATATATATATGTAGATAAAATATTAAAAAGACAACGAAACAATTATTTGTTACCATTTTAATGTTGCCAGATTGAAAATTTTAATACATATAAAAATTAAAATTACAAATTTAAATTGCATTATAAATAATGTTAATTACATTAATAGCTGTATGCTTTAAATAGGCTTTCTTGATAATAATTCGCTATTATAAAACAAAATACGTATAAGATGAAAAGTTTAAGAATTTATGTAATTGATTGCACATGGTAACATTAGTAATTTATCCCCAAATTCATAATGTATCCTTACATATCAAAGTCATTTCTACCACTTTCTAGCTAAATATATATTGTAGTTAAATAAATTCACATTTAGGTATATTTTGCACCTGTATATGGCGACACTAATACTTAAAATATAATTTAATATATAAAATTCCAAAATAGCATTTATTTGTTAAGTTTTTAACTTGTAAGGAATATGTTTCAAATATTTCTCTAATATATAGTTTATATAATATAGTTAATAATATAAATTTAAAGCTGTGTCGCCATATTTAGTTAATTAGATACATGATAGTTAATCAAATATAACGACGTACCTCAATATATATTATGTGAAGCATCAGTAGTTTGTTTTATTTTAATATCACCTGGGTATATATATATATATATTTTTTATGTCTGTCTATGCTGTTACCCCGGTTGGTTATTACAGCGTGCCTGGGTATATAAATGTTATAATTATTACTAGGTTTTATTAGTAACGAAATAAAGTAAGAATAGGATGTTCACTAGAGAATAAATCCGTAAATTTTCCCAATCATTTATTGATAAGATACTAGATAAATTATTTCATCTAACATCAAATAGCCTTATTCAGATTTCTCCTTATGGTCCGGTTTTCGTCTGAACCACAAGATAAGATTCTTAAGTGACAAAATCACCGGAAACATGATGGGCAGGAACAGTGGAATGTAGATGGCGTATCTGAAACAACAAATTATTCAATATGATAAAAATATACTCTGTTCACGTAGACTGTAAAAATAATATTTATTAGGCTTATGTTCCTAGCCATAAAAATATTTTTACAGTCTACGTGGATGGAGTCACGGGCAACAGCTAGTCTTAATTTAAAATTTATTTTAATGAAATCGCTATGTTACGCCCATCATTTTTAATAGGCTCCTGGATGGGTAAACCCATCGGTAGTAAAGATAATTTCACAATATGGCGTCCGAAATCCACCAATTTTCTTTTTTTAATACCCAGTGTCACTTGATATCTTATACGTCAAAATCCTTTAAGGCGTTTAGGCTGTAGCAGGGAACATAAAAATTGGCAGCTTAATTGGCTATTTCTAACATCTCTCGTGTGTATGTGTTTGGTGTGTGTGTGTATGTGTATGTTTTGTTGTGTGTGGGTGAGTTTTGTGTGTCTCTCTCTCTGCGTCTGTGTGTGTGTGTGTGTGTGTTCAAACAAATAGCCGTGGATTTTAGAACCTAATGTATATTCCTGTATTGTGACTGTCCCACTCACTTTTGGTCGTCGGGGAAGTACAGAAGCGCGAGCAGACTGGGTTCTGTGAAGGCGATCTCTGCATCTCGTGCGGCGTCCCTCGCGGCCTCGTGCGCCGCCCCTAGGTCGCCGGCGGAGCCCTGCCGCCGTGCCAACGAGGATGCACTGACTGCGCGGTGGATGTGCGCGCCCACCTCGTCCGTTATCACGATGTTGGGGATCTCACCTGCGGGTGGTGAGATTGGTTAAGTTTTGACTCACACTTAATTCTTAATTCGTAACCGTCTTGGATAGATCCACAGATAAATAACGGTGAAAAAACTCTACAAATCATCTTTAAACGGTTCTTGACAACAAAAAAATCGTAAATCTCGATCTGAAATCTTCTACACTTACCCAGCAGCTTGGCCAGCGATTTGAGGCTGTTCTGTGCGGCGGTGAGCTGCTCCAACATGCGCAGGCGCATCAACGCGTCCAGCTCCCAGCGCCGGGGAGGCACACCACGCAGAGGGGCGAGCCGGGCACCTGGGAGGGGGGGCTGGGGGACAATTAACAATGACGTGAACCGCACGATGGTAACACAAGTAAATTAAATAAGTTAACGTTTACCTTGTCCGTGATCCCGAGGAGCTTCCTCAGTTGCGACACGAAGGTTCCCATCAACAGCTTGACGTCTGGCTCGTAGACTCCCCGGGCACACTCTTCGCTGGAGGGAGTTAACAGGACTACGCCCCCCCACTTGGGCGACATGAACGCCGGTACCGGAGCCTCCACGATCTCATCTAATGGATAAGACTTTAGATTTATATATTAATTTTAGGTTAATAACTTTTATATTCAAAGAATCATTAATAAACCTTTTTACCAATATTCTTTGTCAACGTCAAGTAGATTCCAGATAAGCAATCATATTTAATAAATAATGTGTATAGACCGACAGATAGAATAGACAAGTCTATCTGTCTGTTATATTTTAATTTTTTATTCATGACCATAGATACAAGGTCTTTCAGTCGAAATCTCAAACTGATATTCAATATGCGAATAATGTTTTCTGTTCAAGTATACATTACAATACAGCAAATAATATCTCCTCGTCCAGAACAAAATCCAGAATGTCAGATGGAATATGTTTTTATGAACATAACATCGTCGGGGTAAATCAAAACGCAACAAAAAAAAGTCGAACTGTAAATTACGATGATCAAAATTGTTGATATACACCATTTAATTAAACACAGATGAAAACCAAATATATTTCATATATCCCCAAACACTTTCTATAGCAGACAAGATATGCATTGTAAAAACTAGTTTATCTATACTAATATTATAAAGCTGAAGAGTTTGTTTGTTTGAACGCACTAATCTCTGGGACTACTGGCCCGAATTGAAAAATTCTTTTTGTGTTGAATAGTCCGTTTATTGAGGAAGGCTATAGGGAATATATCATCTCGCTGTGACTAATATAAGTTAAGCAGCAATGAAAAATGCTGCAAATTGAATATAATCTAATAGGTTTTGACTGACTTAGTTATAGAATACAGTCTAAACCGCAGGTCGTAGAGATAGTAAAATTGGAGGATACATTTGTTTTTCTACGCAGTGGTGTACTAAGAAAAGATTTTTAAATTCCACCCTTAAGGGTTTTAAATATCAATTTTGTATAGAACTCGGCGGCAACACTAAAAACCACGCGGACGAAGTCGCGAGCGACCCCTAGTTCATAATAATAAGATGTTACAAATATCTAGTAAGTTTTGAACAGTAACGTAAAAATTATTTCTGATCGTAGTTCACGAGCGTCTGCTAGACCGTTCAAACCAATGTGATCATTATCAGCTGACAGACATTACATATACATACCTACTTACCTACATTCATATATACATTCGCTAGAGGCGAGGGAAGGTAGGTTGGTGTCACCTTGTCTGGTGAGTGCGAGGGGCGCGTGTGTCTCGTGGCAGGGCAGCACGCAGGCGGCGAGGCGCACGGCGGGGCGCAGCCCGCGTCCGTCCAGCCGCGTCAGCAGCAAGGGCAGGCGCTCCACACTCACCGCACGCCGGGGACCCGCTGGGGACGATACCTAGGCGGAGTCTTATTTAGAGTACCTAGACTCCTCGGAAGTCTGCATTTTTTCCGAATTTTTTGGTTCATGCAAAAGAAGTATAGTAGTAATAGTAGTGAATTGGATTTAGTTATGTATCAGTGTCCTACTCCTACTCCAACTTTTTAACACATAGAGTATTGTCTGCCTACAGGCAGTCCAATGCATAAAAACTTTTTTCACCAGTTGTTTGCAATTCTGAAAACACAATTATAGTTTTATTCCCACCTTTTCCCACTATTATATAGTTTAAGAAATACTTTGGATGCTAAACCGTAGTATTTTCTATAGTAAAACGTTGTTTCGGTACTTACTAGCTTGGTCTGGAAGTCGAACTCCATAAGATGCAGCCACTGCGACTTGATTGTGAAGTTGTGTAAAACGGATAGTTCATCCACGAACGAGCCGATGTAGTCTGTTTGTATTAATCATAATTCACATACATTAAGATAAATATTACTAGGTTGACAGCCATTCTGACAGTTAGTTGAGGGCAGATCCAATGATTTTATTTGAAATTTTTGGGAAATTTTATGATTTTTTTATACTAAACCATCGATGATAATGCTGCTATCGAATAAAAAACCTGATGATAATCGGTTCAGTAGATCAGTAGAAGCAATGGAGAGACCGCATTAAACCCAACTACATGAGTTTCGTTCCTCGCTGCGCTCAATTAAAAGATTTATTCACACGTCAACTTAAATTTACACTTGCCAACGTTTCAGAAGGCCGAAATTAGTTTTGATAACTTGTCAAAAAAGTCGTCACAGAACTTTGACAAAGCATTTCTATTGTGTATTTAAGTTAAGATTACAATGTATAGTAGTTAATGGGGACATATAAGTTTGTATATTAGTATACATCTTAGTCATTTGAGAAGCAATAGCTCTTACCCTCAACGACTTCAGCGGCATCAAACTGCACCTTCAGCTCGTGTGGTCGGGGATGTACCACGGTAAGCACCACGTCCAGGTGAGGCTCCGGGGGGAATCGCAGCTGGCGGTGCGCGTCCGCCTTCAAAGCACGAGCACCCTCCAGTACGGAGGGCTGATAGATCCAAGAGTGCAGGACCTCCGCGAGTGTTGATGACGCTGGAGCAATAGAATCCCGCTTTTGATAGGATTAAGAAAACAAATATTCTCAAACTATAATATTATATGATTTCCATATTAAATGTTATATTTATCGAACTTTGATAGTTTGATTGAACCTACTGTATTTGAACTATTCAGTAGACTCCGTCAAACACTCGTTTTTTAATATTTTATATGTTGTTACTTAAAATATAAATACATTACTCTTCATAAGAGATACCACTTTTTTTGGATAATGTACGCATACATCATAAATGACATCATAAATCACAGTACAAAATTAAAAACTTAGATGCCTTTTGTCATAAAATCTACGGTTCCAGTAATCATTGGTTCCACTCTCACTCTGAAAAATAAGTTTGATTTAAATTTGTTTATTTTTGTATGTATATGTACACAAGGAAAGTTCATGTTTATTTGAACGGTATAATTCCTTGTTTGTTTAGTTTAGAACTAGATGGCGCTTTGTCGTTATCTTGTCATAATAGTTAAATTTTACCAAAAAACGACAATTTGACAATATCAATCAAAACCGGAATTACTTGAAAGCTTTTGCTTTTTATTTAATAAGTTAATTAAGAACTATCATCGAACAATACTATCTCATTTATATAAATAAGGAAATGAAATTGGCCTAACATTGATCCCTGAAAGACCCTCCTTTCAGTTGAAGTACTAGCCGATCTTTTACAATTCACCTCAACCATCTAAATTCTATTAGACAAGTAAGAAATCAAAAGTATTATCGATTGATCGTTGTATTTAATTATATAGAATACTTATACATAATAAAAAAATATTTATAAAATTGTACGTAAATATAAAATGAAACATTAATCTATGCGGGCAGGATTCGAACCCAGGGAAAAGCAGATTCTTCGAAACGATAGCTTAACTGACTGACAAATACCCTAGAGGTCGCAAATTCGAATCTTGCCGTCTTGACGAATTATATATATATATATATATATTTAATTTAATACTACTTATATCTACTAATTAAATAATAACAACATTCTAATAATTTGGTATATTGATAATGACTTCTGTTATTTTTTTTTTTTTTTTCAGTAAAACCTATGAAGATGGTTAAGATTTTAAAAATATTCAAGAAATAATAAATACTCAATAAAGCTATAAAATATTTTCCTTGTTTATTGCTAAAACCAAATCGGAAAATCTATATAATTATTTAAACACTAGTGGTTAAATAATTATATGGCTTTTAGTTATTTTTATTTCATATTCCGACTAAAAAATAACGTAACAATAAATGGAAAATTAGAGAGTTATGTTCAGTAGTTTTAGTAGAAATGTTAATTTAAAAGTATTTTTAAATTTCAAATAAACATGTCTATATTACATTATGAAACTTCCAACTCTAGCAACACGGTTCGAAATCCCCAAAAAAATCCATGAATGTTCTTTGCATTTATTTATAAGTCTTTTTTATGTTTTAAAATACTTATTAACTTTTCATAATTGATATGTGAGATGAAATTACAATTTACGTAAAGTATAGTACTCAAAATACGTCTACAATAACTAAACACACACTAGTTCTATGATACTTTAACATTTAAAAATGCTTAAAATATTCAAAAACTTAAAAACAATAGTATTATATAATACCTTATTTAGAAACTAAGAATACTAGTAGAATATAATATTATCTTCACGTAATGTAGTAATGTCAATTTACATATTTTTTGTTATTGATCAGTTTCGTCTCTCTCAAGGATAATATGTTAACCACGAACAAAGACATTGTTAATACTAACATATAGTAATTATTGTTTTTTTTTTAATTTTTAATACTTTTTTTAAACCGTCCCGGCGCTCCATCAATTGAGTCACCGTATCTCTACCCGCTTCGGTGAATTAAACATTCTATATCGGATCATCTTTATAGGGATGGTGACATCTATAAGGTTTCATTCGAAAATCCTAACTAATGTTTCTAACTTTGCGGAATATCACAATGTTTATCCCATTGAAAAGATGCCACAACCGAAATTAATAAAGATTAATCTTCATTCCACTTACCATCAGGTGGAATGTAGTCAAGCATTGCCCTAGATTAAAAAAATAAAAAAAAAAAACACTAGCTTTTGCCAACGTCTTCGTCTGCTCTCAGAAAATGTTAACATGTACGTTGTATTGTTTAAGTATATATTTTTTTTACTTTTCTATATATGAATACTCTAAAAGATGTATATAAATGTGTCATTTGAAGGTCATGGCAGTTACGCTGGACGTTTAACTTAAAAACAATATATTTTCGTAGACTTTATAACAATATATTTTCAATTTATAAAGGTAATAAGTTAAAAATATATATTTGGAGTTAGAATTTACATAAATTAATAATAAGATTAGTACTTCTGGTATTTTATAGACTACCATATAGTTAGCAAAATTTACACGTATTTTGTCAAAAAAATAATTTATAGGCTGCTATAAAATATTTTTTTTCTTTTTAGTTATATAAAATTACATACATACATATTTTCTTAATAAATTATATAGGTGACTGACCTTTTCCATCCCTAAAGAAGGCTACTCTCTCCCCTCCGACCCACACGTCCTGGAACAGCTGCGTCCTCTGGACGAGGTGAAAGGTGTTGGGTTTCTGGATGTCTATCGCCTCCCCCACCTCTTCCAGCGCTTCGATGTCGTCGGCTACTTGCTCAAGGGTCTGCTTGAGACGATTTGGTATTACCATTTGTTTGATCGACAGTTTGATTACATCTGGAATAAAATTAAAAGCTATTAAAAAACAATATCTATAGACACCAAAACTTAAAAAATAATAATATATCATTATTTAATTAATTATTACATATATGTGAAAACTGCTATAAATATGTAGTATTTTATTAATCTATAATACGATAAATTCACGTAAAATATTACAAAATTATACTTTTCCTTTACTTCTCCAGTTAGGGTCAATGACCTCAAGAGGAATATATTTAGTACCTAGTATGATTCGAGTTTATAAAATTCCAATTGTTATCTCACCTGACTGTTCGAAAGCCTTAGATATAACCGCGGCGATATCTGCAGCGGCCTTCATATCATTGGCGTGCACCACCAAGTATGACTTGATGAAGTGGGAGTCTGTGTCAAATGCATTAATCTCCTCGAAGGGCAGCGCCACCCTTTGATTGAAATGATGATTTTAGTTTTATTGACCGGAAGTAAGGATTCTTATAGGCATATTGAAATGTTATTGTGCTTTGAAAGGTTTAGTTCAGAGGTCGGCAACTTTTTGAGTCTTAAGAGTTAATAATTACAATGTCCAAAATGTTGAAGCTTGAAAATTCTAGTTTGATTCAGAACGATTTTTGTACATTTTATTGCTTAAATGATAAAAAGGCTATTTAATTTTAAATTAAAAAAAATATACTTTTAGTTTTATAAAATGAAACATTTACTTGTTTCATTCAAATTCACATTTACTTTAAGGTCAAAAGGTCAAAATTAAAGGATGTGAGAGGTCGTAATTTGTGATAAAATATTCATTGTATCTACACTAAATATACTGGAGAGATTAGTTTATTTAAACTCTAAAGATACTAAACCGATTTAAATAATTTGTTTGAAAGTTCAAATGCCCCTGATTGACAAAACCATTTTAAAAACAAAACAAATCCCGAATCATTTTTTGTATCTAATTTTTAACCGTTCTTTCGTAAGTCCACTCATTCTAACAGATTACAGAAAAAGCCGTGAGTAAAACCTAGTATGTTTTTTTAAAAATATGTTACCTGTATACTTCTGTCGTCTTCCACCATAATGGTAAACCGATTATGATGAGAACGCCTACAAACGACGCACTGGCCCACATACGGTTGGTCTCTGGAAAATAAGTTTAATTTATTTTTTATATTAGTAATGTAATATCAACTACTGAATACATTTCACTTAATTTATATGGAATTCGTTGGCTGATTGATTGCTTTTCTTTTTTAAATTATCACAAAATTTAAGATTTTATTAAGTACCCAATTTTCGAGATACTTTAATGTACTTCTTTTAAGAGAATACATTTTAATGTATTGACATTTTTGTTATTATTACCCACCTTTGGTAATTAGATACTAGAGTTAAAGATTCCTTTTTTGGTTATAAGTAACTAGACCTAGACCTATTTAAAAGTATAGTTTTTTTTGGAAATATACAAGGTCTATCATTTAAATAAGGCGTCGGTTTTATTTAAAGCCTTAAATTATATTTTTTAAATAATTTTCTCTTCTTACAATCCGTCTTTTACGGAAAGAAAGCTGTAGGCAAAAACTAGTTCTACTATTGAGTGAAGCTCATGTAGATAGTTTCAATGCATTTCCCCTGATGCTTCTTCTACTGAATCGATTCTCATAGCAGCATTATCATCGGTGTTTTGAAGGTTTAAAGCAATAAAAAATCAGTGATCGGTCATGTGCTAGAGGAATAGTAACCGAAAACCAAAATATCGCAAAATGTACAATATTAGTAGTCAGGGTGGCTGTCAACCTAGTATATACAGGGTTATTTGTAATTAGTTGATCATCCCTTCAGGCAGCCTCCCTACGTCAATCCCAACAACATTTGTTCTACGTCTTTTTAAAATTAATAGTTTTACAAATTTAAGTTTTTAATTAAATCATTTATTTGTTGCCTCTGACCTGTCATTAACACGGATTGTAGGGATGGCGCTCGTGCGTTGACCTTTAAGTACTTCTTATAAAATACAGAGTAATAAGTAAAAGAGGAAGCAATAATGTTTTTGTTTCGTTTTACTTGTGTTGTTTATCAAGATTTGTAAAAAATTGTAGAACAAATGTTGTTAGGTTTGATGTAAAGAGGTTGCCTGCAAGAGGTGGCCAACTAATTCTCTTTTCTCTCTTTTCTCGACAAAGTAATTCAAAGGAAACGGTTCAAGTGCGTCAGTCAGTTTTATAAACACCATTGTACACCGTTAGTAGAAAACCATATCACATTAGTTTCGTATTTCATTTCATTGGAATTATAGCATTATTTTAGTTTTGTATTTTCATTGAATTAACATAGCGTTTAGAAACTATTGACATAATAAAAATATCTCAACAACTCTCTCTCGTACGTACGTACCTTTTTAAAGTTGTTGGCAAAAAAAAATCTTAAGAACTTTCTGGTTTTGGGAAGTTTTATTAGATGATTCCCCCTTGTTATTAGAATTAATTTATTATATTTCAATATTGATTACTTCTTATTTATGATCGGAAAACATATTGGTTTTCCGAGGATATTAGAAACGTTAATTTATTTTATAACGTTATTAAGTAAATTACGTAAGTCAAAGGTTTTTATTTCAAATATGCATACATTGCACTTATGAAACGTCAAACTTTACTTAACTTAACTTGTGTTGGATGGTTTCTAAAGATAGTCCATATAGCCGAAGCAGAAATAGCTCGGGTATAGAATGGAAATTGTCGGTATTCCAAATAGAAGAGAAGAAACCACTGTGGTATTGGTTCCCGTATACAATGCGTAAGGTATAAAACTATAAATAATTAAATATCATTTTATATCGATTAAAGAACGAATCTTAAATAGTTATATCGAGTTAGTTCTATTTATAAATGCACATCACTTAAAGTTTATGACAGTTGACTATAATCGACAAGGATATTAACAATGGTAATCAAAAAACAATTTATCGTTTGTGTTTTGCGGATAAATATGATGAAAATTATAAATATCTGTGTCATTAAAACATGAGAACGAACTAACATAATCATATATCCATTTGAGATTTGATTTTTTATTTGATTTAAATAAAGAACACCTTAAAAGATCACAATGCTGACGAAGGTTTAAAAAGACTCAGCACTCGATTATGGTATCATGTTGTGGGGTCAGGTGTTAAGCGACGAGGCGAGACGTAATTGAGACCAATTTACACTCAGTTGTTATTAAAGAATGTGAAATTATATATTATTCATTTACTATAGATATATAAATAATATATAATTATTGTAATTACTAGTTCATGGTTCGGATTTTCGAAAGAATCTTGATGGATATCGCCAACGTCCCGATTAAAGATTATATATAGGATGCTTGGTTCACCGAGACAGGTGGCGGTAGCTCCTTTGGTAGAGCGACGGAACGATTTGCCAGAGGTCGCGGGTTCGATCTACCTGTGTCTTTTTATTTTCATTATTTATTTATTTTAAATAAAACGAAAATTAGAAACAAAACATAATTTGTAATTAATTTACTGTTTCTTTTACAATGTTATATTACTGTAATTATCAACAATATATGAAGCAAAAACTTTATAGGTACCCCTTTTTACGAAATATACGAGGACCGCTGCTATACAGTTGAAATTTATTTGGCGAGTTCTTTGCTACAGAAACTGAATATGTTTATATAACAAATAATATTACATTATAAATACATTAAATTAATAAAAATAACATTACAAAGCGTAACATTACACACACTAACAACTTCATTGTTTACGTTAAACTGTCATTGTTATTTTTTTTTGTCTTATGTCAAATTTTAATGGTCGAATAACGTATTAGAAAAAAAATGCATGGAGGTGACTGTCCAAAATTTTACAAACATTAAAACTTAAAATTCGTATTTCGGTCACTAGGTTACTTCTAAGTTTTATTCTGCTAATATTATGCCAAACTTATAATTCAGCCTAGACCCACTCATAGGTTGTCTAAGTCACGCCTGTGACCTAGATATTACATAGACATAATTGACATTGCTAGTCCTAGCTTTATTACGATTAATTGTACACGTTCCAGCTCAGTGCAATTCACTCATTATATAAGTTTTATATACAATATATATGTATATAATATACTTACATTATTAAAGGTGAAGATAATTATATTAAATGAATATTAATGATTAATGACATTACAGTCTGGTTGTTTGTAAAGAATTTACCACAACTAAAGTTTAATAATGTTATAATTAATTTATGAACAAGAAATATTAAATTATATTTAATAAGATTTACAATAAAGGTATAAATATACTCAATACATTCATCTTTTGGTATTTAAACTTTTGATGTAAGTATTATTATTAATGCTATCTGTATAAGTTATTTCTTTAGTAGGTATCTGCTCGACTTGTTTCGAATCATTACAGTTCTTGCCATAGGCATAGAGCAAGAAGGACGCGTGAACGGACGTGAAAATTAAACTAAGCGCAGTCGGTTAAACAAATATAGTATCACTCAGATATGTTTAAAATCATCAAAGCCGTAATATAAATCGGACTTCCTTCACCATTTACATTTATTAAATAAAATATTACACAGGCAGTGAATCTGTTTATTTATTATTATTTTTTTTTTTAATAATTAAAATAAAGTATACTTAAATAGTTATTTTAACGTAAATAAATCTGAGCACACACTCTATCGCTATTCAATTCATAGATTGACACAATTTACAATATTTTCTGATATTATAGTTTTACTTAAAAAGTAAAAACCATCAAATAGAACAATTTTACTAATTACAAGCGATTATATGTTCAGGATACCAGATTCCTTTAAAATAATTGAAGTTATAAAATATTATTGAGAACATTGAAAATAAATGCGTACGCGCAACTAATAACGTAACCATTTGCACTAGTTGTTTACCCACCATCAAACTTACACGTCAGCTAAGTAATTCAAACCAAAATTTGAGACGAATTCAAAAACATGTTTACACAAGATAAATGTAATTAAAGATTCTTGGCCCAATTTTTTTATTTACTCAAGCCATTGTGATAACCAGCTCACATTATTTAATTACCATAATTACCTGATTATGCTTAAGGCTCAAGTCTGACTATGTATTTATTTACAAGTCTAACTTACAATATGAAAACAACTTAACACATATGTAGGAAATTAGTTGGAAATTTAATCTTTTAAGGTACAAAACACCCACCCAAAGTATTTTGGCTATACATAAAAAATATGAAATATTTGTTTTATGTACGTTTTTTGTTATATTCCTAACAATAAAATAGGAAAGGACAACTTTGTAACTAAGTGTTATAAGAAGGTTTTCAGTTAAAGAATTCAGTTTAATTTTAATAATATATTTATAATAAAACAATTGTTATTTAATTAATCAAACACTAATGACTTACTAGAAAGACTAATGATTCAAAAGTAACACGCGGTTAACCACAACTTATCAGATAACAAATATTTGCGATAATGATTCATTTAAATCACATGATATGTATTTAATTTGTGTATATTAAAATATTTGTTTTGTTGTCAAAAACTAAATGTTTGTTCTTGAAGTTATTTTAATTTTTTTACTTAACAATGGTTCAACAAAATTGTAAAATTTTACGGTTTATATATTAATTACTAAAGATATTTCGAACCTGATTTATGTTTCTATGTGGTCGATCATGTGTATTAAAATTTGGACAATGGCCTACATATAGTTTCTATAACTCAATATTTTTTTGTTATAACACAGAAGTAGTAGGACAGAAAGAGAGGAAAAGAGAGGCTGTTTAGGCTTCGGACTCTCTCACTCAGACGATCAGAGTATGTCTACTCATATTGGCAATATTTAGGCTCTACAATGCATGTTTTTGGCATTTAAGTGGGGGGGAGGGGGGTTGGCACTTATATTGGCAATAAGTTGATTTTTTCATTTAGACACTTAGCGCTGAAGTGTTAAGGTCTTAGAGGATATGAATCTACCAAGGACGTTAAAAACGTGAATTGACAATCATGTTTATATTTTAACACTATTATGATTCTTTGATATTTGTCATTTGTATTTTTGGGTAAAATTATAAGATATGAGGTAAAACTAATTAAAAACAAAAAGTTTATTTTTACTGATATTTTTACTGAATAGGCTTTAAATCTTAACTGGACTCTGACTGGAAATGCTATAGAACTTAATTACCTACATATTTATTCTTGCTCATGCTTTCTTTCTTTTTAATTATTTACAGGGTTATTTGTAATAAATTGACTTCTTGCAGGCAGCCTCTCGACAACAATTCGAACAAATTTTTTTCAGCGACTTTTTATAACTAAAATAATATTAGATTTGATAAATAAAAGGCTATTATTTTTCATTTTAAAGGCTTTTATGAAATAAACATGAATAAAAAAAATAGTTTCATTATATTTATTGTTATCTATATTGATCCGGTTGTCAATTACTTATATCGGAATTTATTCGGTTAGTTTCGCACCCATTTAGATTTGAAAGTTAATTAGTAATAGTAAGTTTCTTACAGCTGGGTGTAAATAAAAAAAACCATTACGAATCGTAAAAGTATACATATATATTATTAATATTACATAATACACTTCTAAAAGCACGGACGTTGATGACGTCACGTCGCTGGATTCTGATAACATTTAGGAAGTAAGATAACGTAGAAGGAACATTTAGTAAGTAAAAGTAGTAATTTGTAAAATATTTTTATTATTTTAACAGGTTGTATATTTATTATAATATTAGTATTTTACTAACATAATGTACCCGACACGTTAAGACAAACGTCGAAACCAAATAGTATGGATTCATTACTTCTTTTGTTTTTATATTTTAAAAAGCATACTAAACACTTAGAAAATGTAAGAGGAAAGAAGAAGTTGGTAAAGAAGAACCTAGCAAGAAACGTTGTGAATATTTTTTACTTTTTTTTACAGTATGGAATTTTAAGTCAGTCATGCTTAGGGTTGCCAACTTTTTTTGACGAAAATAAAGTATAAAATGGTTTGAATAGGAAAAAATAAAGTATTTGAATGAAAAAAAAGTATTTTTAAAATTTTATTCTTTTATTGCCTTAAAAACGTATTTTTATGTGGTTTTACCACAAGCTCAAATTTATTACTATTTTTAAATGTTTCAAAGTTTGTTTGACAATCAACATTAAAATGTAAATAAATAAACAATTCGTATCTAATTAAACTTATTACCATTTCAAAATGTTCAAATTCAATTTCATTTTTCAAAGACCAAATCATTTTTAACCATTTTTAACCATTTTTAACTCCCGACTCAAAAAAAGGGGTGTTTTAAGTTTGACCTGTCGATCTGTGTATCAGTGTGTCCGTCTGTGGCATTCAAGCAGCTATAGCTTCACATCCTGGTATATTTTTTTAAATATTTTCAATGTACAAAGACTACCTTTCTACAGATTTATTACATGTATAGAATAAGATTTTAATGGTACTTATTACGTGATTGCCATAAATTGACATAACTTTTTATTTCTTAACCGATTTAGATGAAACAAACACTAAATGTTAAATGTAGACTGTGATAATATATTTCTGAAAACTGCAATCAAATTGGTTAAGCCGTTTCTGAGATTAGCATGCACATACATACAGACATACAGACAAACTGAAAAACCATTGTTTTGGGTTCTCTTGCTTAGGTAAAGGCCCCCTATATGAATTTTAGAAAATATTTTTTCTGGTGTTGTGTGCACAACTAAAAGACAAACAGACAAAGATTTTAAAAATGCTGAAAATGAATTCTGTTATTTTCAATGTACAAAGATTTACTTTACTTTACTTTAATGCCCTACGGATTTATTACATGTACAGAATTTCCATTTCTGTATAAAATTAAAAAAAAAAAACATTCACGCTAATCAATTTGGATGCAGTTTTCGGGAATATATTGTCAAGGGATTCACTTTACATTTTGTTTTTTTTAACAATCAGTTAACAAATAAAAAAGTTAATAATCTCTTATTGTCGTACCATTGCTGCTTAGCAGTAAGATGATTTATAGATTTAAAAAACATTGGTAAGTACAAAGGGTACGTTTTATCAAAATCGAAATCTACACGTACGAAGTCGCATGTACAGCTAGTTAATTATAAATCGTTTTGTTCATCTTTTCTAATTCATATGGAAAATAGTTAAATACATACCTATAAAACCCATAATGAGTATTTTGTTATATGTATCGCAGTAAAGCCTGGAAATAAAGTATTTTCACATACTTTATTTGCATGCAAAAGTATAAAGTAAAATTACCAAAAATAAAGTATAATACTTTATTATAAAGTATGGTTGGCAACCCTAGTCATGCTATACCTATATGTGAGAAGAAACTTTAAGAAAAATAAAAAAAAGATTATAAATAAAATAATTAACTTTGCCACCACTATAATGTTTTCACGTTTATAAAGAGTTTTGATCAATATTTTATAAATTAAAATAATGAGGAGTTTGTATTGTTATAAAAAACCTTATTTCAGAAATATACTATTTTATTATCGATAGGGTAAAATTATTATTTGCCATGCGTTTTATTCTAATATTACATTATTTTTGTAATGAACATAAATTTCTACAAATAAAAGACGCATTACAATGCGGATAAGCTTCTCCTCGTATCTAAATATAAAATTAAATCATTTTAAAAAATTGCGTCTTCGAAACAAAAAAAAAACGAAAATTACGTCAACATGTCTGAATTCATTGCCAATTTATTTTCGCCGTTTTATTGAGTTTTTGTTACGCAATCCGTTGTCTTTATCACATTCTTAGAAATAAACAGTTTATATCCTGTCACCAGTGTTAGAAAATATTACGTCATTTACAAGGAGTTGTGATTGGTGGAGCTTTTATGGCGCCATGGTGGCCACAGTCCACACTTCATTCATTTGTATTTTGTAATATGGTACAAGGGAAATGAAGAAGAAATACTAATAAAACTCGAATAATATACTTGGTAATACATTTTGTTTTTATTTGAACTACAAGTTATTAATTATAATATTATCATTTATTTATGATTATCCATTAAGTAATTAACGCATTTCTTATAACTTTTAATATTATTGAATTTACAACGCTAATTTACCCTTCAACCTATAAACATAATTATATTTTAGTTTCGTAACAGTTACTCCATAAAGTATCACGAAATTGAACATTGATCTATATTATTAGACATGCGGTGAGCACAGTAAACAATATTAACATCACACAAACCTCCTTTCATCACGTGGATTTATCAGCTCACGCACTACAAAATTAAAAAGTATAAACGTCAAATACAACGCGTCTGTTCCCGGCGCGGGAATACTGCATAAAAAATAAACGGTCAGCCGTCAGTTCGCTTCCGTGCCGCGCATAGGCCGTTCGTGCGCGGGACCTGTTCGACAAATTACTGTCTCATAACAGTTTTTAATCTTTCTGCCGTGAAGTGTTATTTAGATATAAATAATCCAAACACCACGAGGATATTTTTAGGTGGAGGTGAGTTTTATTTAAAGATATTTTTAAAGAGTTGTAATATATGATTTGGTTAAAATAAACTACTACTGCAACTGGAATAATAAAAATGTTACTTCGTACTTTTAAATTTACATTTTATCAATAAGTAAAGTTTTAGTACGTTAATTGAATAAAGAATTAACCGAATTTATTACTATTTTTTTTATATTCTTGTTTTTAATTCATTACACTTTATATTCAATTAAAGTTTACGTAAAATTTTGATGGACATAAAAATCTTAAAAGCAATAAAAAAAATAGGACATAGATTATAAAATTATTAGAAAGCAAAAAAATCGTTACTGTAACTACGTTACTAGATACTCCGAATCTTCAAATAAACTTCAAGTCTTCTATATTTAGTATCAAAATATGAAAATGTAAACTGGTCCACGCGACTTGAACATTTGATATTTAGACCACTTGAATAAACACTATCATTTAAATAAGTAAACTGCACTAAAATTATCAGTTTCCTTAATTTTACTACTAGTTACCTACTACTGCGTTAAATGTTTTTATTGACACTATATTTCAGTTTCTAATTATAGTCTTCGATGAATAGTTTCTTTACCTCCTTATGCGAATATTTAATAATGGTTATATTCGTATATAAAACTAAATTGAATTTTGTTATCAATTAATTGATACATAAATCATAAAATAATACTATGAAGCTAAATAATATATATATTAAAAATAAAAACACATCGTTGGTTTTTTAATACTGAGCATAATAAATATTGAAAGACAACGCAAGTATCTTAATTCTAAATTAAAATCTAGAACTAACGAAACTCATTTCGAAAAACAAAAAAACCATTGGAATTTAATATCTTATTGTTAAAAAATAAAGTACACCACTAAGTAATGATTCGTGACAAATGTAACGAAAAACGATATATACTCAATCTATTATTTGCGTCTGAATGTATGTTTTAATCTCCCGTGACATCGGCCTGATGGGATTCTGTCTTGCATATTATATAACGGTAATAGACATGTCTGGGTTTTGTATACGTGACTATTATTTTAAAATCTATCCTGACCTTTGTAGTATAGGGTTTCATCTAAGATTTTAGATCCGCGAGGGAGAGTAAAAGATATTTTTTCTTATGAGAAATGCTTTTTTTATATGACATGCGAACGGTGAATTTTATCTTCACATTGACTAGAAAAGAACTCAATAAAGTAAAGTAATTCTGTGAAGAAAATTTTCGACATTTTTAATATTATCAACGCAATCTTTTACAAATTATAGTAGTGTCTGTTTGGGCGCATCATCAAACTAATTTAACGAAATACAAAGAGATTTTGTTTGTAATATTTTATGAAAAATGTGTGAGTCATATCGAAAATAGCATTATAAATTATCTTCATGCAGATGGAACTGCCGGAATACAGTAACCTTTTTTTTTTTTTTTGTTTCTGCGGGGAAAATGCTTTACGCACCGTACCCCTCGCCGGGGAAGCGAGGGGTGTGTGTAGGACTCCCGAAAACGGTGTACCCACTAAAAACCCCGCGGCGCCCCTTCCTCGCCTTATTGGCGGAGTCGTGGGTACGGCTAGCCCTTCAACCACGACGCGGAATACAGTATCCTTTTTGACCTTTCGAAAACTATGACAGTTTACCGAATCGTAAAATCAAATCATGGAATTACACTCATATTTATATATTTTTTGATCCTAAATAACTAAAGATAAATATAATTTTTAACAGTATACATTTTGATTGATAAGTGTATAATAAATCTATGTTTTGATTTTATAATTTGATAAACTGTCATAGTTTTCGTAAAGTCAAAACTCGTATTAGAGATACAGTTAATATTACAAAATGTAAAAGTAACATAAGTGTCAAAAATATACAAAATATCTAATGTCATAATCTAAGTTTTCCTAAGAAAGAAAATATTGAATTAATTTCTTGAATTACTTAGTAATTGGATTACTATGTAATCACAAAATGGTTCCTCATAATCACATAATAGTTGTAATGCTACAGAAGCGTCTTGGTATAACGATTACATAATAGTATGAGCGTGGCTAATTATCGTAATACGAGTTTAAATATTGATTTATGTGTTCTAGAATGAATATTTAAATTATTACTATTGCCTTTTTTGACCGGGTTCTATTCCAGTTAAATAATTCTGACCGGTGAACGAATACCAATAAAAACCTCACTTTTTAGAGGAACTTCCATGGCATCTATGGTTGATGTAGCTCCATATCCTGCTCGTTATTGGAGAGGACGTTTTCCCAGCTGTGGGACATTAGCAGATACTTTTTCTGTGGTTACTTGACGCCAATTAAGATTATATGTATGTCATAGCTTAATTATATAATATATTTTTCCTGTTAAAATATCCTGTTAAGTTAATAATATGCATGTATCCTTCCTTATTGAAAAACCAACAGAAGACAATGATTCACTATCGTTATTATTTACGTCAAACAAACTAGTAAACAAAAGATTTAGGTATTTAATTTTACCGAATATACTAATCTAAATGTATGCCAAAGAAACACAATTAAAACCATTTTTCCATATATTTAGAGCAATCTTCCAATCATAACTTCACCTAAACCTATCTAAACTTAAAGGAGCTTATCAAATATAATTAAGTAGCTAATACACCATCCAATTTACAGCGGGCTAGGTCAGCTAGGGTATTAACATTGCATTGTGAAACACTTTTAGAGAGTGCACCCATCTGATTGGTGATCACTTTTACTCGCATTTTGTTGGGTAAAATAGTGCGCTATGAATTGGTTAATGAAATAGCATAAGTTTTATCGTCTAATACTAATAAGTTTCCGTGGGAATTAATATTTGTGTAGGCTATCGAGGGTCACCAAGAGATAAGGAAATCTTATAATTATTTTGTGTACATTGTTCAATGCCATATGTCAACTTGTCTCCTGGATTTAAAACGAGACAGTTCAGGTAAACATGTTAAAAATACGACAGTGAAATCACTGTTATTTGTCTTAAAAGATATGCATACCTAAATAAATACGCGACTTTTATAAGTCTCCAAAAAAAATAGATCTTTTCTATTTGCAATATATTCTTGAATAGTGATAGATTGTTTAGAAATCCATTAATTACTTATTAGTTTAATTGAATTTTAAAATAATTTAAAACTATTTTAATACACTAGCTATTTATTAGCTATTGCAGCATCAAATTCTTAAAGATGAGACATAGATGTTCGACACTTAATAAATTCAACTTATTTATTTAAATGTGCATTCAATACATTTATTTAAATGTTGTTTACATTGTTTACAAAGGTATTTTATAACGATAAAATAAACCTGATACGTTCCAAGAATGTCAAGAAGTAAATACCAGTCAAACTTCACTCATTCTGATTGTAATATGTGAATTACTGTCGACTTTGAATTTTAATTTTCTTCAACAATGGAGTGTAAATGCAAGTAACTGAGTTCACTGATCCAACTTGTACTAACTTTGTTTACCAAACCTTTGTCACATTTACTAATCTAATAAACTGATAATTAAGAAGGGATCGGTCCGTAAACATGTTCAATCGTGCTATCAATTTATCTTTTCTACGTGGATTGTTAGCTTTGACAGAGATTAAGTTATTAGGATATCTAATTTCAATGAAAGCTCTAACAGCTCTAAATAATAAATAAAGCAGATTTAGCAGATTTTTTATGATTTATATTAAAATAGAAATAACAAAACTACCTTCATTGTAAACTATTTATTTTTTAAAAAAGGCCGTTAAATAAAATTAGAAAAAAAATGCCTTTTATTATGACATTACATGACATTTACATCAACTTCTGCTATTTCCTATGCAGTTTTGATAAGTGTTCAATTCAATACAAGATCTTGCACTTTGCAGGTCGACTATTGTATTGTCTTGTTCTTTGTTCAAAGATCTGTGACCAATTGTGTAAATAATAGCATATGTTATCATGTCTTTGTTTTTCTAAGAGTCTGTCTCTGGAAAACACTATGATATAAATTATATTGTATCAATTATGTGTTGCGAGCATGTATGCATTTATGGAAGAGTCACTTTTGTGGTTTGGTGATTATTTAGATATTAATTATAGTATAAAGACCAGTGTCGGTTCTTATAGTATAAAGTCCAATCCTGATGTTTGTAAAGCAAGTGACGTTGGTATGATCCAACAGAAATCGAAAGTTAACGATAGAAGTCTGAGATATTCCATATTAATAATAATAATAATAATAATATTACTGCACAAACTACACATATTGATGTAACCACTAAGTACGCAAAGTAATAGCTTGTGTTAAGGATGTTAGAGAACGATACAAATACATATAAATACTGCTAATATATTTAATAAACGACCAAATCTCTGCGCTAGCCACTCGAGCAACGGGGCGGTTCTGTACCTGTATAAAAAAAAAAAAAGAAATTCGTGTATTGATTTATTTTTCAATCTTTATTAAAAAAAATGAATAGGCCTAAAGCTATGTTTATAGAAAATTTTAAACACGCTACTGAAGTATTAAATGAAATGACGCAACATACGCGTAATATCAATTGTTACCAATAACGCGGTCACTTATTAGCGCAAACGAATCGCAAGCAAATGTTTTCTAAACTACCTACATACTACACTCTAGCAATACTAAACATTTTAATCTTTTATATCATATACATTTCAGACATAAAATTATTAATGAGTATCGTTTCCAATTACATACAAACATACAATATAGGTAGATATATATAATTAGAATTCATTACTATATTCTAGCTCAACTAAACTTTGTAACTAGTATTGCCGATTACATAATGGTTCAAGATTGCATGAGTACAGCGTGACGAGAGTTCAAGATCATTCAGAGTAATTACTTCTAGATTAAACACGCAAATCACACTATAAGTATATAAGATTGTTTTTCTTTCCTATATCTGATCCAGTTCCATGTACCGCTTAGTACATATTATCTAGATGTGAAAGTCTGTATGGTCCAATTCCCAGATTATCTAGCTTACATAGCATTTCCTAATGACGGTATAAATACTAATTTACTGCCTGTTATTGAAATTAATAATATTAACCTCTGTTATTGTATACAAAAAATATGTATATTTATCTATAGAATACATTTAAATATCGAACAAAAGATTATTAAATTCTGCTAGAAGATCCTTAGAACAAAACCGTTAAGACACCCTCAAAATAACTTAATCAATCTTCATTAATAGCACGGAGATACTTATATTTACAAAAAAGTTTTTTTAATCTATATATGTATATATATAAAAATCCTTCGTTGCTAAGTAACTGACTGCCCGACTGAAAAACAACGTGTAGTTGCGATGTAGAGGAGAAAAAGGGCATAAACTAAAACTTTTTGTTTTCTCGATGGATTCACTTGAAACTTTGTGTGTAGGTTCCTACAGTGTAGCAAGTTAACACCAAAAAAGGATTTTTGGAAATTTACAGACGTTCCTTACCCCTTAAGAATTAAAAATGTGGGTCCGACTTTACTGGCGTGCGACAACTATCAGGCGTGGTGGTGTGTCAATACCCCTTTAATCTCTTTAACATATATGTCCATAGAAACAGAATATAAATAACATTAGGATTTTAAACCCCTCAAGGGGTAGACAGCGGTGAACGTATAAAATACGAGCGCTTATAACTTAATAAAAAATGCTAAATAACCGAACTACACGTGGACGAAGCCACGAGCGGAAGACTAGTTAAATAGAAAACTTTTAGACAAATAATCAAAAACAAATACTTCCGCTTGAATTATTTACTTTCAAGTGTCACTTGCTTAGTGCAATCAGGAAAGAAAGGAGTCGGTTGAAGGTCACAATGACGTCATATACTAGTTATCGCTAAAATATAAGGAAGTGGCGACAAATCTTTATCGAATTGCATTTTTATGGCCTTTGATATTTAGTTAGTTATTTTATTTGTTTAAAATTTAAATTGTTTATACATTTAAGCTGAGAAATTTTAATTGTTTTTCTAGTTGTACTCAAATTATATCTATTTACTTATCATATTTTATTATATCATTAATAGTGTATTATATTGTATTCGGTGTTTACAATGTATTCAAGTTTACATAGTAAGATATTTAAAGCGAAAGAAATCATTAAGAAACCATTAAGTTTAATAATATGCCTACTTATGTTGCATTGCTATAAAAATCTATGAAACAATTACTTTCTTTCATATATTATTCTTGATTATTTATTAATGGTGGAAACTTTTTAATAGCTGAGTATGTCTCATTATTCTAGTAGATGTATGCCATGTAACAAGAAGAATGTTAGATATGAATGTGGAACTACATGCTGGTCGAAGATGAGATGAGTAAGAGAAGAGTAACTGTTGAGATGACGGGCGATAGGAAAGAACGGAGGAGACATGTTGTGGCGACCCCACATAAATTGGGAAAAGGACAGGAAGATGATTAGTATGTTATCTCTTTTATTTTCCTTGCACAGTTTTTATAGTTAAGATAGATAAATAATATTTAAATAAATAAATTTCCTCTTAAAATTTATAGGAATATTAAAAATACAAAACCAATTTATTATTATTTGCATACATAATACGTTCAGCAATCTATCGTTTTATTTTATTTTATAGTTTCTCAGTTCTAATGTGGACGGTAAAATAACATTTAACAGCGTCTTCCATATTATCAATTATCATAAAGGAATGGGCTTCATCCTGTATCTAATTGGGCTAATTCATTATCATATTTATATTTTTTATCATAGAGTCGCGTGCGCAGATTTAAAATAAATTGCGCAGAGATAAGAAGTACCCCACGCTGTCTGCGATATCTAACCGGTTACTTAAGACCTTGACTAACAAAAACATAAGCAAACTTTTGTCAACACGATAACTTAAATACAAAATAATACATAACAAAATAATACATTACAAAAAAGAAATAACATTTAATTTAAAATATTACTTGTTATGGCGGCTAAAGCTAACATTCTAGATATTTTTACAACATTTATTTAATTCTTCTACCAGAAAACTGAATTGGTAAGCCTTACCAAGATCTGTCGGTGTTCAGTTTAAACTTCTACATATAAAACTATGTAAGTAGATAAGAAGTGGCGTCAAAACAATATCAAGAACTTGAGCGTCAACTATGAGCCTATAATATTAATATAGTAACCAACAATAATTTAATGTTCATAAGTAACATACATAATGTACTTTATGGTTAAAACATAAATTAAGGTGATTCAAAAGGGAGTTGAGCTTTGCCTTGTATCTTTTGTGCAATGTTGAATCATTTACAGTGTAAATACACTTGCCAACGCCTCTTTGCCACTCTTTGTGTGCGAATCCTTCGCATATAGACCAAAATTGCGGAGTTATGTCTAAAAAGGTAGATTATTTGTGTCCCTTTAGTGTCCTGGATTAAAGTAAATAAGTAGGTTAACGTTTTGCAAAATATAGGTATATATTTTTTATGAATAAGTTAAAATATATGTCATTTGAAGTCGATCAGCGAGAATGGAAACCAAGGTTACATAAGATTTATGTTTCTTTAGGTACTATATAAACTTAAAATATTTTATCTTGTTTTCCAGTATCATTAGTATTTTTTTTAAGTATTAAATATAGAATCATCATACATTTAAAAACAACATCCCTTCCTGAAAGCGATGAAAACGAATTAACCTTGATATGTTCGGTTATTTCGGGTGCGCAGGCGCAAGGCGCCAGTGAAGCGGTATCAGAACTCTTGATATTCAGTTGCTTCTACCTATTTCTGTTCTGTTGATGGGTAGTAAATACAAATTATGAAGCAGAAAAATATATAATGTAGGACAAGGTTAAAATGAAATTGGAAAATAGAAGCAATGCCAAAAAAAATACTTTATATTTTAACACTTTTTAAATGACGTCAAATAACTATCATTAAAATATGTATCAACGTGAAAGGAAGTATCATTTAAAGTAATAACGAATAATTGTTTAAAAACAAATATGTAATGCACTCGTTTATAATTGAGTAAAGTGGGTTATTTGGCGCAGGATACATCATATCATTGAATAGTAAGATTATTTTACATACAGTAGAAGGTTATTATGAAAAACATTGAAACATCGGTAAAACTGTATGGCGTGGCATTGTGATCTATTTAAAGTGCCTGAAAACTTACGAGTGCGGAAACTTGTAAAGCATCGGAAAATCCGCTGAAATCATCTGAAATTCAACAGAGTTGTGTTACGTTAAAAGATGCTTTATTGTTTTCAATATCTTATCCATCCATGGTTGTGGCAAGTTATAATCGAACTCCCAGCCAGATTGTAATCAACTTTTTTGCTGTTAGATTTTTTTCTATAAACTTATTTCACTGTGTGGTTATTTGCTCTGATAAGCCATTGAAACGGAGTTCAATTTTTAGTACTCAAAACCAAACGACAATTTGTACTATATAAATATATACATTAATCGAAAGATAGATATCTGTTGCTGTAGATTATGAGATGAAATTTATAGAATGTCAGTGAACTTACTGTAGACAGCTATACATAGCTACAATAAGTTATTTAGAACGGCCGTAAGCCACACTACACCAGTGTTAAGCAATGTATTAAGAGAGGAAGAGAGAGAGAGAGAGTTCGGATATCCTACTTTCAATGAAATGGCTATATCATGGAATTTGACAACAAATTTGTTACATAATACTATACAGTCCAAATTCAATAAAAACTACTTTGACTTGAGATTTTTAAAAAGATTCGGGGTTCGATACGCTAGTTAGTTCAAAATTAATATTGATCGTCATTGTAATGAACATAACTGAAAGTGACAGGTTTTATAGATGTAAAATAAGTTTTCCTGCTATAGTACATAAATCTGAATTAGTCACTGTTTATAATAAGTAGAGTAATTATAAGAAACCGCTGCTTGGTTTTACGCAATATCTAGCTTAAGGTAAATTAAGAGATTACAGAAGGTATATAATGACGAAATGTTGCTCAACTGGTAAGAAATTTTTAAGGTAATTAACAAAGAGAGATAAACATTTAAAAAGTAAGGTATAGACGATAAAAAAATTGGAACAACAATTGAGTTAACCAAGATATTATAGAAATATCTGAAATGTTCTGAATTTACAATGACACTCAATTAACAGATGGTAGAGGCCGACAGACGAGGACGCGCTACAGCTGAATAATAAAAAGAATTCATGAAATAATTTTTCGCAAAACACTTTAAAAAAATATATTTCTTGGTTTCTCGATCGGACTCCGTTTACAATTATAACCCGAAAACACCTGAAATATGACACGATTATTAATTATTGAAACTTGTTATCTGGTAATGCAGGTAATTTAAGGTGAGGAGCCGTCAATTTAGCTCATCTCGGAGTTACAAGAGATGTCTGGGCCTTCCACAAGATCTTTGACTCAATACATAATCATCAGTTGCAGGCAAAGAAAATAATCAAATGTAGACGGATATTATAGTCATAGACTAAGAAAATCCCGCAAATCCTGAACAAATATTTAAATATAGATGTGTCAAGGTGTTTCTGTGTTTTTTGCGCTGTGCCGTCGATCGCGCGCGTATTGAATAAATGCAAACAAACCTCTTAACCTTTGCACTAGTGACAACTACGAGTAAACATCTACGTAATATTAGTTTTCGATCTCAATTACGCGTATTAGATTTTTCATATATATCTTTTGTTCTTCATATTCTATATGGATGATGTCATACTTTGCTCTCATTTAATTCTATTATTGCCAGAAAACAAGGGATGTTTTTATTTTAAATGCAGTTTAAGTCATTCGATTGGATCGTTAATAAATATTTTTTCTCTATATTTTATATGGATGATGTTATATTTGCTTTAATTTTATTTTCAAAACAACGGACATTTTTACAATACTGTTTCATTTGAGTTTCGTCCAACTTATTCTGCATGTAACGGAACCTGTTTCTAAAAGATCTAACAGAAATCTATGCAATAAAACAAACCAGTGAAAAGAATAAATTATCATATTTCTTGAAGCGTGAGAACTTGTTTTTACAATTAAAAATAGCTGTAATTCTCTCATAAGATTCAATATTTTAAATTTATAAATCAGACAACTATGTTTTATAAATATTAGTAAGTCACAGATGCTCTGAATATAATCGATTTTAATATTCCCTAAAATGTACATATTGAATAAGGGTATTGAACCTAAATGCCCCGTAAAATGGAGTCAATGACTCCCTAAAACGAGTCGTGACCTTACAGGAATTTTGTTCTTCATGCATACAAAATATAAATATTACTAATTATAGAAACAATTTTGATTGAAGTGTATATTTTAATTAACTACTCTTGGATATGTGAAATTTCACAAGATTTCATTTTAAAGAAAACTAACATTAACTTCTACAATTATCTTGAAATAAAATGATTTTTTTTATAATAACGACGTTGATTTATCTTATAGCCAATATTTTAATAATGCATACTTTAATAACACAAAATCTAAGTATTGAACAAGAATTAATAGTTTAAAGATTAAAGCATTACATACAATATTCTTGTAATCTAGACAAAACTGCTAAAATGTACGCCATCAGAAGAAAAAACAATGTGTTCTCAACAAAAAACAGAATTTCATTAATCTATCTATTTGCATACAATTGAATTTAAACAAATAGCGTTTATTTAATCAATCTATTGAAAAACAATCGTTACATTGTTTTAATGAAATTAAAAATTTATAGTTATTCTAAAATTTTCTTTATTTCAAACTAGCTTTGGCTCGTGATTCTGTGGGCGGGACTGTAGGCAGTCGTAAAAAATGCATTCGCCCGTCCATTTTTTCGTCAGCCACAAAAAATCTTTGATACATAATTGTATATAGCTTATTCATATAAGCTATATACAATTATGTATCAAAGATTTTACGTACTCGTAGTACGTCCCAAAAAGAATCCTCAAAGAATTAGTGCGTTTTTTAAAAGTGGATGAACAGTTTCCATTAATACTCTTACATACAAACTCACTAATTTCTTTTATAATATTAGTATAGATAAATTATTCAAGAATAATAAAATGGCATGTTAAGAATGCTGATGGTATTCATGATAAGAGCCATTTAAATATGATAAGGGTCGTAGGTAATAAAACTAAGAATGTTTGTTAAATGTTCAAAAAGTTGTGGGTCTACCTGTCAATGATCCATAGCTAGCAGGAAATGATTTATTTAATCATCTTTAGGTATAACCTCGCCAACAGATCATGCTAGATTTTGGTCTAACAGCATCATAACAGTGTTTGCCTTCATGATATAAATATCAACAAATCCTAAACTAGATAGAGAATATCTTTATGTTTATCTAACTTATCCACATTCTGTTTAATTCCGGAGTATCACAGAAACTTTTTTGACAACTACCTACTTTGCAACCTCAGTACCTGTCAAACAACTGTGTCTTGAAAATAGACATTCAATCAGTATCTGTTGCGTAATCAGGACAACCTTAGACATCCATCGGTCGTTTATTTCCACCGATTCTCGATATAACGGCGATAATACTAAACTCTGACGCACAGCAGCCACGCCTCCTTGACCGACCTCACACTAACGTCATGTTATGTATTTGCCGTTGGTTTCTTTGACCTTGGACTTCGCAGCTGTAAATATTCAAGAATGAATTCGAAATATATATTTTTTTCATCTCAGAATGTGTCGGAAATAGATCTTCGCATTTCGTTGAGTAAATCTTGCTCGTCTTTAAAATGCTGATTGTTATTTCAATTCAAAATCTATAATAAGAAAGACGAAATATTGCGTAATAATTGAAACTTTTTTTAATTTTTAACTTTCAGATAAACATTATATTTTCAATCAGATATGTGCAATATATCACAATATTAGTATAAACTATAAACAATTAAAACTAGACAATGGATTCATTGAAGCAATTGTTATTTTAATGCGTCGTCCCAGATGTCGAATGGCGATTTCAAATGATACGGCACGCATGTTAATTTAACTTGACATTTAAGATACATAGATATATATCTTTTACATTATCATACCTATATGATACCCCTCCCCCCCTCTTCCTTCTCCATAACACGGAAGAGATACATTTAATTACGGATAATCCAGTATTAACCGGAGCAAGTTTCTACGAAATTATTTCAGTTATCCAGCACTTTATTGCAGTTGTTTAAAGATAATACAATCAGAAATTAAATCTAGATAACCAATTTTTATTTTTGACATAGTTGACTGTATTTAACATTTAATCTTGTATTTTTTTATATAAAAAATAAGTTAACATTTTATTGATTGTTTTATCCTTTATGTATCCTAAAAAGAAAAAGAAATACGTCACTTAATAACAGTCGCGTTTATCTGATTATTATTGTAAATAATGTTGTTTTTACTTACCTTATTTAATATCTTTTTTATAAAGGTTTTGACTACCACCAGGTTTTAACCACAAGTGTGATAACATTATCACCAACATATAAACCACTCGTCAATTGTCATATATATACATAACTTGTTTTATAAGTCCGTCTATTTGTTTAGTGATTAGGACAAGTCCATCCGTGAGGAAAATTTTTCTTGCAAATTAAATAAGTACATACATTATAGTAATATATGAGAACAAAAAATAAAGAAAGTATCATATAATAAATAACATATTTTTGCATTTTATATGCACCGATTTTTTTAAATGTATTCTATCTAAAATATCCTAAACCTTATCTAACCAAATGCACGTGGGTAGTTACACATTTCAGCGTAAAGATCTGTTTGATCTCCGTTAGTGAATAAATAAGCTTGATTCTCTCTCTATTTTAATACAAAAACAAACAAACTGGAAAATTGATTTAATCAAGTTAATAAATCAATATACAACATATTTTAATGTTTATATTAAATGCCACACAAATAATCATTTTCAAAATGATCCGTAGTATATGACATTTAGTATGAAATTAGCATGTGGCGCGTATATCGAATATTTTTATAAAATCGGCGCTTGCGTTTCCTAGTCGGTGACGTCACGGAGGCCGAAGGTGCACACATTGTGTGTTGTTAGACTTGAGGGCCAGACAGACGAAGCCAATAGACATTATATGTATTTGTAAAAATATTATTTATTCGTAAGCTTTGTCATGTTCATGCACACTAGCTATGCTAGCAAAATTAAATACAACCAAGGACAAATAACAAATGTGTTAACAACGGATTATGTAACGCCATATTAAGTCGAGTTAAATATGTTTTTTTAAACGAAAATGAGAGTTAATATGTAAAATAGAATAATATTGATTATTAATTCTAATTACATACAACATAATATGATAGTTATTTTTAACCTAATTTTTATTGTATTTGAAATACAAATATTTGTACATTTTATGTAAATTTAGAAAAAAATGTTTTATTTAATTTCTATATATGGTAAATCAATTTGATTCTTTAAATATATATAGAATGAAAAAATTATCAAAATGGACAGGACTCAAACCTCTGGGAAACCGTCCCATTGCATTGCCAATAGATCTTCTGTCTCAATAAATCTAGCATCTTTTATAAATAAAAAAGATTATTTAAATTTTAAATGAGCTTAACATCCCTATACATATTTATAGACAACTCCAAACAGCTATGTATGTCTTTATACATTAAAAAAGATACATTAACATCAATCTAATCTAGACAAAATAGTAATATCTTTAATTGTTGTTGTGACTAACATTTAATTAAGAACACAACAAGCCTTAATATCCATAACTAAGACTGGTTTATAATTCCTTAATATGTATTGCATAACCAATATACCGACAATGTAATGAAGAAAAACATTTATTATAGGGCTTCTGAGTTTGATCCCTTCTGATGTAATTATATCAGTGTGCATGCTGTTAATGTGTGCAAAAATAAACTGTAATCGTGGATTTGAGCGAATAGTACACGTAAATTAAAATTATCTACAGGTTTAATACGTAAAATTGTTTTAAATACAACAGTATTTGTCATCTACATTATTTGATAAGGCATTGACTTTACTAATTGTTGAACTAATATTTAAATGACCTTATCAACATTTAATTAATAAAACCAGTTTCAATTGTAATATAAATTACCATTATGTTATTGCATCAACATAATAAATAAAATCAATTCTAAGTAATTTATTCTCATAAAACAGGTATTTTACTAAACACTATATATTTACAGAAAATGTAGTCTGTCTGTATTATAACAATTAAATAATATTAACAATTAATTACTCCTAATTTTATCCATATAATATAGGTTATACTCAGTATTTTAGTTTGTATAGCCTGGTTTTCAGAATTTATAAAATAATACATATTTAAATAATAAAAATTAAGATGACAGTATTATTTTACTTTATTAATGAAATACTCTCTCTGACAAATATATTACCATAAATTAATTTAGATAAAAAAGCAAAGTAAAATGAAAATTAAACACTTAAAAATTGGTCTATGGACATTTGGGTTTGGTTATATCCTCTTTATCTTAAAAAAATAGCAATATTTTATATCTATCTATAAAATTATCACTACCCCATGTAACATTAACAAATTCACATATTTTCTGATGATGTCAAGAAAAAAACTACACCCCGGATTATACTGTCAACATATGTAACTTTTAACTCATTGTTTTCTCATTAAAACATTGAGTTAAAAGTTACATATACATAATAAAATGATTTAATAAACAATTACTTGGCTTATTACATTACAACCAATCTAGTCATATTAATACGTAAGTACAAGAAGTGTAATGTTTACAAACAAAGTTCTAACTTGTTATAGCAATTTATAATCATTTGCGTTGGTAATTTTCTCTTATAGTATATATATATTTGTAGTACCCTTCAAAACATTGATTCAAGTTGACGTACTTAACCATTGTGATAGAAAATAAATAATAGTGTTGAAAATATTAGGTTAGAAAAATAATTCAAACGGTAATAGGTAATGTATAAAGATAACATTAGTATTATTACAACTTTTAAAGAAGTTCATTATTATACGAACGGTATTATTATGTATTTTTAATTTTAAATTGACGTACCTGCGGCTTCTTTACCTTCCTGTTTAGTCATTTTGTAACTGTAGTACGAATTTCTAATTAACACACACGTCTTAGTTACGTCCTTTAAATTTCAAAACACATTTAACTTTAAATACTAATAATTCATTCAATATTTATACATAAGGGTCCCTGTTTACAATAAAAAATCGACAAGCTCAAAATATTATTTTGACGTTTAGAATTTATTCTTGAATGTCAAGCTGGTCAGCTAGGCTTGACGGATACGTTCATATTTACGCAAGGGTAATGCAAATAAGCAATAGTAATATAATTTTAAAATCTTTAATGTATTATAAATGTAAAATTAAGTTTGAATAATTATATTTTTTATTTTTCCTTTTATATGTATTATTTTCTATACCCTTATCAAGAATAAAATATAACTTATTCAATATAATGTTAATATTTAAAAATGGTTGAGGTCCTTGACAATTAATGACGTAAAATGACGCATACGGCAGAATAGACGCCAATAAGTCCTTGAACTAGAAAGATGCGTACGTTTTGTTTAAAATTAAAGAAATTGATAATGTTTTTAAAAGGCAGTTTATAACTTTTATTGTAAGAAATAACTTATGCTTATGTGTTGTATGAAACTATGGTTGTGGTCGTCTAATTATAATGTATAATTTTTCGTCTTTTCAGATGCTGCTCCGAATGTGTTGAAGTTAAGGAAGACAATATTTTATACTTCTCTAAACAATCCTCATAATGTCTGCTGCGGGTGAAAATGGCCTTCCTGAAGAAGGACGGTAATAATTTTTTATAAACCTCGTAAAATAGAATGAACACTATTAAATAAAACAAATAGTTTTATTTTATTTAAACTATTACATTAAACGTGAAAGAATTCGTTAATTTAATATAATTATTCTTTATCATATATTGCATACAACATACAAATTCAAGTCAAAATATTTATTATGAAACAATTATTCTTCCTTATGCTTAGTAAAATATTATATTTGTCCATAAATTTAGAAAATAAATTTAATTCGAGCCATACAATAATTTGAAAATATAATATTCTGTTATTATAAACATACATAAAAATACATAAACATTTATTTCGCTATTTTCAATACTTACATGATATAATCCCAATGGCACTGTGTTTTTAGTTCCAAATAAAACAATTCATTGTCACTTATTAATATTAATTGAATTAGCTTAAAACTTGGAATGTGTATCAACCCAAACATATTGTATATCATCTTGTGTTGTTGTAAATAATGTCATTAAAATATTGTGTTAATTCAAGTTTCATTAATAATCATAGTTTTAATCACATTCCATAACAAAGTAGTTATAATTTAATATATTATGATAATTAAGAAATTACTAGACAAGTAGCATATGAATTAATAAAATAATATTTATATTTTACTTATTTACCTTTTCCATTTATAAAATGTTATTTAGATTTTCATAAACAAATGATAATTTAAATTAAATATATGTTCAATTTATTTTAGTGCCACAACATACTACTTCTCCAAAGAGCGGTCTAGCGCGACAATATGGCAGAGAATAAGCTTATTTTTTTCCATATACTGGAAATCTGTAATAGTGGTGTTGACGCCGTTAGTGTTGCTGCCCTTACCGATCTTGAACTCTGGTTCGGAATTTAGTCGCGTAAGTATTAAATATAAAAAGTAGCTTGAAGGATCATTAAATTATATTATTTAATGATAACTATATTATATATGAAAACATTAATTAATTCATTCATTCATTTCGATCTATTATAGGCATACCGATGCATGTACGTGGTCTTAATAATGGCTACTTATTGGGTATTGGAGCTACTACCGCTACCAGTGACGGCGATGTTGCCCATCGTGCTGTTCCCATCAATGGGTATCCTAGACTCAGACAAGACCTGTGCAGCGTACATGAGAGAGACCAACATGATGTTTATGGGGGGTCTCATGATCGCTGCAGGGGTCCAGTACTCGAAGCTGCCGAAAAGAGTTGCTCTATGGACCGTTCAAGTTGTTGGCTGCTCACATAGACGGTAAGTTGACTGTTAAAATTATAATCTATGAGCTTCTAGTCTGAATTGTGGAGACTGTTATTCTAAGTTCCTTTAATGATTCAAGATTTGGTCTAAGGGCAAAGAGTCTGACATTTTTATGCAAATTTAAATATCTTTTAAAAAAGTTGTTCTATAGACAAAAAAATGTAAATCTATTATACAATAAATAGCTATGTAAAATATTAATTCTTATTAGGTACAATACGTTAAAGTAACGCAATTGCGTTACTCTTAAGAAAATTAATAATACATGTTGGTCATAATTAAGTGAGCCTTGTTGAGTCTTGGATTTTCAAACTCATGAATTTTTTCTTTGCAGACTGAACTTCGGTTTGACTTTCGTGACCATGTTCATATCTATGTGGGTGTCCAACGCAGCTGCCACCACCATGATGGTACCCATGGTTGAAGCTATACTTGAAGTTCTAGAACAGGTAAATATGAAAACATAAATATACTTAGTTACATTAAATGTATAAATTACTAAATAAGATCCAAAAGTGAGCTTAAATTTTCCGTTTAATTTATTGTGTATATTTAAATACATATGTAAATAATAAACAATCGTAATTTCAGCAAGGGTTCGGTGACGTGTTTATTAACAAGAAGAAAACACTGCCTGAAAACGGAAACAACACTAAACCACAAAACACCGAAGAAGAGTGAGTGAAACAAAGTTACAAATATATCTATAGAGTACACACTATATATCTCAGTATTTTTATATGTATTTGACTTTTAATGTAAATAAAATGAAAATATTGAGTGAATAGAAAATATTTTAAAGTAAATTGAACATACATTGTGTGTGTATGCGTGTGTGTGTTGAGTAAACCACAGCGTATATGTACGTGTGCGTCCGTGCGGGCGTGCACGCGCGTTTTTGTGTGTCAGCTTCAGTGTCGAGTGAACCACAGTGTGCTATTACCATAATGTAATATGTATGTGTGTGTAGGGTTCCCGTGCCGAGTGACACGACGGTGTGTTACTATCTGAGCATAGCGTACGCGTCGACGCTCGGCGGCTGCGGCACTCTGGTGGGGACGGCCACCAACTCTGCCTTCAAGGGGATATTCGACTCGTTAGTATATGATAGATACTCTTAGATTCCGTTGTAATGATTACTATTTAAATGTGTTAATTTTTTTAAAGCATTTTCTGAAAACAAAAAAAAAAAATTTTTATATTTTGTGTTGTGTGAAATTTCATTTTTTCTACATCGATGTCGTAAGTAATAGTAATATAGAAAAGTATATTTTTTGTTACCAATAAATTCTTGTTTCAATATTTTGACTTTGAGTTTGACTTTAATTAATTATATCTTGTGGTCTTTTACAGAGAATTCCCAGAGATTTCAGGTTCTGTAGATTTCTTCTGGTTCATGGCCTACAGCGTCCCGCCCATGCTGCTGATGCAGATCCTTGTGTGGATCTCTCTTCAGATCACATACATGGGAATGTTTAGGTTTGGATTTCATTTAAAAAATGTTTTAAATAAGGTGTTTGTTAACAATGTATATTATTTTATATATATACATATATAACATTTTTTTTCCCATTTATTTTTTTTTCTAAACGTTTTCTAATTAATAATATAACTATTTATAATTATAATGTATTTTAGTCCATTTTTTTAACCGCAGGCCTAATAGCGCGGCCGCCCAGCGCGCTGCCCGCGCCTCCGGGGGCTCCGACACCACCATGGAGATCATAAGACAACAGTACAAGGGACTCGGACCAGTCACCTTCCACGAGAAGGTACACTCAATAAATATATGAGAAATAAAATTGGATGTATGTTTGTTGATTTGTTACTTTTTTTTACCATATCAAGACGATCGTCGTGAAATTTGACATATAAGTTGTAAGGGTTACAAAAACGATAAAGTAGTACTTTTTTTGCTCCGAAAAATATTGTTTCCAAGGTACAAAAAAAATATTTTTTAGTCATCCGTCCAATATAACAAATCTGTTTTTAGCTGCAAAGCGCTGGCAAAGCTGGTGGTACTACTCTTAAATAAATATAGATTGTAAAGTTTATTAACACGATAATTATTTGACATTGACATTAAAATAAAAATTATGAATGAATGAAAAATTCTTTAAGTGTCAAATTCGAACAACTGAGCTATCGTGTTATTGCTTGCTTTGATAAAATTAGTTTTTTATATATAATCGTATTTTTAAACTTAAGTTGTTTTAATATTATTCTCTTAAACATTTGAGATGCTTAGGATAATTCAAACTTATAATGATTTTGCACATATTATATTACAAATACAAATTTTCAGGCTTCCGGCTCGCTCTTCATCCTTGCCGTGTTCCTGTACATCTTCAGAAAGCCAGGTTTTATGTTGGGATGGGCTGATATCATCACTACAATGTAAGACAATTAATGCACACATGGGTATCAAGATTTGTCTTAAAATTAACAAGTTCCGGGTTTGGCTCCTGGTCGTAAAAAACTAGTATCTAACTAGATCTTGTCATGAGGGAACCCTGATAATCTGATTACCCAGATCGCATGATGATGGTGGACAATTTGGACATAAATAATTATTTTGTATTATTTTGCTTCCCAGGAAGCTAAAAGACGGCGTGGTCTCCATCTTCATAGTAGTACTCATGTTCATCCTACCAATGTCCGTTGACTTTATTAACTTCTTCACCTCAAATGCTTCCTGTAAGTATTTAAGTATCCATAATTAAAACAGTTTCAAACTAAATATTTACTCCCCATTAAATGTCTTAAAAATTATACATCTATATTTTTTGCAAATAATATTTTTTGGGGTTGAGGAAATATATAACCATAAATGTGTTTTAAATATTTCTAATCAATACTCTCAGGCGTCACACGTGGATATTTTTGTTTATATTTGATTTTTTTTTATTTGATTAAAAAAAATAAGCATAACATTATCATAATTTATAGACAATTATAAATACCATAAATATATTGGTTTTTTATTTTATTCATAATGTGTTTATATCTTATTTTAGATGAAGAGCTGTCAAAGTCGAAGCCATCCTCCGGAATTGTCACCTGGAATATATTGAAGGAGAAAATTCCATGGGGTCTACTATTCTTGTTGGGTATGTTTTTTTTAGCTTACATTTTTTTAATAGATTATTATGAAATTTAAACATGTATAAAAGTGGATGTGGACAGCAGTAACAATGTTATTTATTAGAATATGTGTCATAAGATAACAAAAAATACAAATAAACCAAGTTCTTTAAAAAAGGTTTCTTACTAATTTGAAATAAAACTCATTACCTTACCCATTTATAATTTGATTCTTTGATCCTCAGGTGGAGGCTTCGCCCTCGCTGAGGGCAGCAAGGCCACAGGCCTATCGTCCATGATCGGCAGTTCCTTGACGGGGCTCCACGGCTTGCCGCATGCAGTGGTGCTACTGGTGGTGGTGCTGGTCACGCAGTTCATCACCGAGTTCACCTCCAATGTTGCCATTGCCAACCTCATACTGCCCGTGCTGGCTAACATGGTGAGACTTTAGATATAGTAATATCTCAAACCTCACAGTAATTACAGATTTGTTTATCGAAGTCGAGGAGACATTAATAGATATCCTCATATGACCTCATCGTCTGGTTGCAGGCCCGCACGCTGGAGATGGACCCTCGCTACCTCATGGTGCCGGCCGCGCTGGCGTGCTCCATGGCCTTCCACATGCCCGTGGGCACACCGCCCAACGCCATCGTAGCGGGCGTCGCACACATACCCACCTCGCGCATGGTAAGTAGAACACACACATCCACTTATTCAAACACACACTCACAAACCCTTACACACTTACATACTCACATACAGAAAGAGATGAGACAAAGAGGTAAAAAGATACTTACAAAGATGCATGCATACATGGAGCTTATCCAAAGCACACACCCAGTCTGATTAACACTTGTTGTTGCACTTGTCAACTAATTATTTACTTTTCTAGGCCGTTGGTGGAATTGGCCCCAAAATCATCACCACCCTAATAGTATGGGGCTCCTATCCTACCTGGGGGTCGTTGATCTTCAAACCCGATGACATCGCGGCTTTGGACTCGGGACCTAAAGTTAGCAATAAGAACGTCACCCTCAACTGTGGAGTCACTGCCAGTAATTTAACGCCCAATCAAACGTACAACTGCACTCTGCCAGTCACTGGCATCGCGAACAAAACAGCGGCGCTGCTGGTCAGTAACAGTACATTCGCCTGCAACTACATACCGTTCAAGAGCTAGACGTACCTGACGCGGGAAGTATTTATTGTAGATTTTAGTTTTATATTTGAATTAATATGTATACTATAAAAAATACCAAATATCGGCATTTTTTGCAATAGCATTTTTATATAAGGTATCATTACAACCACCTCTTATTATTAATAGATTACCATTATTATTGGCACTTTGATATAGTTTTAATTAAAGTGCCAATGGTTATTTTAATCGAGTGAAAGCTGTAACTCTGTAATTGAGATGCTATTTTGATAATGATCGTGTTCCTCGCTTGTATTGTGATTATATATATAAGATCTGAAACTTCTAATAAAATCATGTGATATTTTTAATAGACGTGCCAATGACTGGCAAGCCACTGGCGCTATGGTTAAATATGTCCTTGAAAATATTTTACATCCTTCATTTTTATTTAACCGCCACGTCAGTCGCACTGCCGACAAATAACTTAGTGCCTTGAAAATTATTAAAAAATCATCCATTTTATAAAAAGTAACTTAAAATATGTTTTGAAATTTATATACCATTACGAACAAGTTTAAAATTATAAATTATTATTTAATGACATTTAAATTTCTCATAGACATATAATAAAGTTTTTTTAAATATAGATTTACAGTTACCTTCATGACTGGTAATATATATTTTTATATACAGTAAATAATATCTAATTTATTACAATGTTATAAGATAAATGACATCAGCAAGATGTTGCTATTTTGTATTACTAATTGTATTAAAAAATATTGCATCCAAAAATACGAATGGTTTGGTGGTAATGTAAGGAATTATGCACAAATATATTAATTTTATTGAATCTTAGGGTGCGGTCACATGCGAACTTTATTCAACTGCATAAGCTCGCACCCTTATCTCATTGATAATTATATTTAAGGGAGTGTGAATATTTTAGTTGAATTATTGTTCCTTATTATTATTAAGGTCCAATAAGCATTTTATACTTAGAGGTGTGTTTTCGATTTTTTTTGTAATTTTCAAACGAATCTCCATTATTTATTGGCAATATTATAATTTGAAACACACTATTTTGAATAAATTAATGTTTAATAAAAATGTTGCCAATTGTAAATAATATGCTCATGTACATAGTAATCAATTGTATTGTTAGTTGTTAATAAATAAATCGTGAATGTGAATTGTGTTTTATTTCTTTAATAAAAGTAATGGATGTGTGGGAAATAAGAAAAGATTCCTTATTTCTCCTATATTTAAGTTAGTATACTGAAATACTGACGTATATAAAGTATTTGAGAAAATTTTGTCATCCTAAAAGAAAATTAGTTAATAATTCAAAAGCTAGTTACATATTTTAATAACATTATGGTTACGTTATGGTTTATATAAATTTATTTTACTTTATTTTTATTACTCATAAAAATAAAGTGAAATAAATTTAATTGGAATAATAAAAAGATCTTGCCTTACTTTGATAAAATATAATAAATGTTTCAACTAATTGACTAAATCACAATTTCATTCATATATCTTTACATATAATTAAGTACTATCTATATTTACTTATGTATATGTCGTAGCCTAGTCAAACGGCCCGTGTATCAAAATTTGTTAGGCAAAGGGGGTGTGGGGGAGGGGTTTGGCAAAAACGCTCTCATACTTTCACGGTTCCTGACGCCCGGGGGCTTGTATCATTGTTAGGGTTCAAACGGCGGTAAGCACGCCCCCTGGTGAGTGACTACATGTTTTTATACGTAACATTCGCCCATCCCGGATAGGTATTTATATCTGGCCAAATAACTTTGGACCACACTGACACAGTGAACAGGGTTGTAAGTACCGATACGAGAGATGGACCGATTCCTGCTGTCATCTGAAATACAAGATGGTGGTGGTTTCAGTAAGATATTATAATTCTGATAAAAAATAATTTGTATGCTTAACTTAAACAAAAGTAATTGTACAATTTGTAACAAATTTATTTTACCTAGTAAACTATATCTTAGACCTATTTAATACTGATAAGGTTAATTATCTACAGTACCATGTCCTAGAACTCCTCACCATTCTCGATGGTGGTATCCCCACATACGCCGCCACCATAGCGTGCGCAGGAGTACCGGACAGCAGCTGGAACGGCAAAGAAGAAGCGACGGCCGCACTTACCATTAGAAACCACGGATTTACTTTAGAAAATATACTCTGGAATTTTCTTTTAATGAAGTTATAGCACCAATATTAAATTTTTTTTTTTCATAAATCTATACAAATATCTCACCAGGTTAGCGACGTTAAGAAGCAAGCATTTTGCAACAGTGACATTATTTGCAAATTCTGTGAGGATCTTACAAAATATGATAACAATCAATGCTAGAGCTGGTGCGGGGAGATCAGAGAACATTGATAAAAATTTCTCAAACTCTCGGTCCATTCTCGTGTGTCTCATGGCTTCAAAAGTTAGATTAGAACTAGCTGCGATACAAAATGGTACTAATTAATATTAAAATACTTTAATCTATAAATATATAAAAGGATAATACAGTCCCAACTACTAGTTCTACGACAATAAGAATTATCACACGGCCTTCTTTAATAAGAATACCAAGGATGAGAATGAAAATTAGGACGAAATTTTTTATGGAGATATGTTTTTTTTAATTAAAAAATTGTATACATACAGCTTTTCGATTTGAAATCAAGAATGTTTGCCGTTTTCAGAAATGAAACCGCTGGGGGTTGGCAAAGTGATTTTTATGAAATAATTTTTTTAGGAATATTTTTTTCTGTCTGGTGGACCCACATAGGGTTATAAACTGTTTCTATTTGTAGGTACGTCTCAGGTAATAAAGGTAGCAAATGCTTAGAACTAATAATTGTTTAAACAACAATGTTTATTCTTCAAGACAAGCTTCATAATAAAACCATTAATAATAATGGTAACATAAAATATATTAAATCTTAACTAACCAGTTATAAGCAAAACACTCCAATGCATATTTTTCTTAACCATAGACCAGGTCAGACATGTTTGAAATGACTTGATCCCACCAAGGCCATCTGCATCATTGTAACAATTGGTGTTAATATTTACGTAATAATTGTCATGTATTTTGGTTTTAAACATATTATATTTTTATACTTCAGCCTTAATTATTATTAGAAATAATATGAAGTATATTAAAAATATACATTTTAAACCGCACTAACTCTTTCAGAGGGCTCTACGGATTTTCGTCGTTATCAAATACATCTCGTAGTTTTTGCGTGATGCGTGACCAAACAAACAAAAAATCAATTTTAAAACTATTATTTTAAGGTCTAATACACGTACCGCATGTTTTTTTAATTATCTATATACAGATTTGATGGTTACTATTTTATTATATTATATTTAGATTAAACCATATATATTACCATTATGTTTTAAAATCTTGATGAAATTCAAATTAACAGGTATTACGAAGAATAAAACGGCACTAATAATAGCTGGCGCATGAGTTTTATTTAAACTGCAAAATAAATTAATAAGTTGAATATTAAGATTTTAATAAACATAAAATCATAGTAACGAATCAGATACTTCGAAAGACTATAATTTTAGACTAGATGCTAGTGTTAAAATATTTTTTTTTGTTTGTTACGTGCCTTGAAAAATATAAAGATAAATTTGGACAGACATACGAAATTTAAGATGAATAAGGTAAAAGAGGTAGTCTGTAAAAGGTTTAATTGACTACTGCTATCACTCAAATAATAAATAAATATGCATAGAATATATATTTTTTTATATAGTCTATATTATTAGCTAGTAGCTACAGGCCTTGACAACATCAATTGGCGGGTAATAATAAGATTATAATTCTATTGCTATTGGTGAAAATGTACCTAGAAATTTTATAACATTAAACTTACCTACCTATGATTTTGAAATGCTCGCTTTTCAACGGATAAATTTGTGTAGCTGATGGTTGTTTGAAAAATAAATGTTAAAATCACCGACGAACCGATGATCTTGGAAATTGTATAAAAAAAGTTAGTAAGTAAAATATACCCAATAAGTAAATAATCTAGGTATTTAGATAACACTTCAGAATAACGGACATCTTTTCTCAAACGTTTTGTTGAGTATTGTACCTTATACCAATGTATTTTAAAACATTAAAAATATATTCCAATTATTTGGCTTTCAAAAAACAATTTCTATTTGAAGTCTAGTTTATTATAGGTATATTTGATATTACCGTAAATGTTCTTACAATTTCGTGAAACCTAATCGAGCCAAGTTCTTTATACTGAGCAACCAGTAGCATGGATATAAACTGCTCCTCCTCATTCGTCAGGCTCGTCTGCATCGACGTGTAGTTTTGTACTCTAAAATAATTTTTAATACAGTTAATAGTAGTTGACCCCTACTGTGCCAAATGTGGAAGTAGCTTTTTTTTAAAAACACTATCAACTACTGTTCAACCTTAAACTTATTTGCAATTTTTAAAGCAATTTTACCAATTATTTGCCTTTTTTAAACCATACTAGATTTCACCTGTGTACGTCAAAGGGCAGTGTCTGGAGGGCTTATTTTGATACCATACTTATCGAAATAAAACCTTCTGTAAAGACACTCCCCGAATTAAAATTATAGTTAGGAGGGTACTAAGTGCGCCCCGGTCTCGGTAGAACAACACATCATAATCAGACGTGTATTTTTTTATTGTGATCACTGTTTCACAATTTATGTCGCATTGCATATAAACATTGCATTTTTCTTATGTAATGATTTTTTTTATATTATTTTTAATAGATTGCGTTGATACAGATTTTTTTCTTGTTAGTACCAAATCAATAAAAAATATACCTACTTTATTAAATTGGAATCGTACCGAAGCATACCCAGGAAATAGAAGTTTAGCCACAAATAGAGACACAGTTCCATGATGATGACTCCTGGTAGAGTCAGCAACATGATATGAGGAACCTCAAGGGCTGGACTCATTGGGAAAATTCTAAAAATAAATTTTGCTATTTAAAAAAAATATGTAAGAAAAAATAACCCCCAAAATATTATTAAGCGGTTTGGGATACTGCAAGAAAATTACGGTAGGTAAGGGAAGCTAACTATCCGATAGTTAGTTGGTTTATTTTAAATATCAATAACAATATGCAAATCAATACTAGTTTATATAGATAAAATTAACTTATCTACTTTTATATGACCTATTATAGAACTATTTCTTAAAGCCTTACTCAAGAATACTTTTTAGTCCGGTCAAAATAGACATTGAAGGTTACATTAATTCGCACCTTGCTAAAAATTGGCATGAATGTTGGGAACTCTATTATACACAATTTGGCAATTATCCACATCAATCCGAAGTGTAGAAAAAAAAATATTCAAGGTCAAATGTTGCAAAAATCGGTTTTTTGAGTTTTCCAGCTAAACGGTAAGTTTTATAATAAAAATAGGTGAGACAAAAATTATTCATCATGCAACTATCTATAAAAATTGTTTTTACACTTTTTTTCTTAAGAATCACCATTTCGGAGATACAGCGATGCAAAATGTTGAAAAAGTTGTATTCTTCATAATATGCACCCATTTCCGCGCCACCCGTGAGTGAGATAGTGTACATGGCGCGTTTTTTTTACGTAGTTTCCCCGGTAGGTTTATTCCACGTATTCCATTGTATTAAATTAAAAATGGTACAATTATAAATAACAAGAGCGGTGTAAATAATACGGAAATTGAGAAAATTATTCGTCTGATCGATATTCTTCTAATGGAACATAATCCATACTGTCTTGCTCTTCTTCTTTTTCTTCTTTCTGCTGGATACAAATAAATTGTTCAAAGAGCGATGCATCAGATGTCTCCTCGCCTATATCGTAAGAATCCTCTTCTACTGGCGACTCAACATTGGATCACGATTGGCCTCGACAACTGATACATGCTAATGAACAAAACAAACCAACTTTTTTATAGCCGCATTTAGCATTACACCCCGTTTTGCAATTGCAAAAAAATTTATTAAGAAGTTGTTCCGGTGCAGGAGGGAGTAAAGTCTGAACTGATTCCAATATATATGTCAATTAATTCTCAACCCCAGTCTTCTGGGTTTAGTTTGTTACCAAGCCATACTTGGACTTCGTAAAATACCCGAAATAGATGTTGATGAGCAGAAGCAGAAGTTGGAGAAAGACAAGCTAATTGTACTTGTTTCTTTTTATACGTATTTTTTGGAAAAGATAAGCATTGAAACTTATCTAAGCACGTAATTTTTTCTGGAGCTCCGTAAATTGAAAGAAGAAAGCGAATTCCGTCGGTGATTACAGCTTGTGGAGTAGAGGTACTTTCTTTGAAAACGTCAGCACAACCAACTAAATCTTGTCTCAAACAATTTCAAAACTGATCTTTTACATCTCCTCAAAAACATTTTATAAATAATTGCATGATGAATAATTTTTGTCTCACTTATTTTTATTATAAAACTTACCGTTTAGCTGGAAAACTCAAAAAACCGATTTTTGCAACATTTGACCTTGAATATTTTTTTTTCCACACTTCAGATTGATGTGGATAATTGACAAATTGTGTATAATAGGGTTCCCAACATTCGTGCCAATTTTTAGCAAGGTGCGATTAGATTAGCAAGATTAATGTAACCTTACCCCTATTTTTGATGCTAAGTTGGCCGGACTATTTAGCCGACACGGAGTTAGTAAATCATTAATAAAGTTAATTATATTACATATTATTATTATTTTTATCCAACTTACACTTCACAATAATTCTTAAAAAGTAGATTGGTTTCACTTCCAATTAAAGTAGAGACTCCACCTAAAGATAAATCTTTTTTTAATTTATAACCTTCGAGAAAAGACCATGGCCTTACCGCATATGGATAAAAAGGTTGCCAATATAGCCCTCCATTAAAGAATTGATCATCATTTTGTATAATTATTTATTATAAAATATCCGTATAATTTTATTAAATTAAATTAATTACTTTAGTTTGAAAGACTAATTCTATGTGAATATTGAATATTTAGATAGGGTTTGGTTACCGACCCAAGTTGGATATCTTTACATAGGTATCTAGTACCTACATACCTGTCCCTACAGCCATGTATGTAATGAACAAATATGTCTGTATTCCTAGGTTTGGTCGTTTATTAAATATATTTGCTGTGTTTATAATCTGTATTTCTATGTATTTGTATCGTCGTCTAACATCCTTAAAACAAGCAAATAATTTGCTTACCAAGGGGCTAAAACAATTTGTGTAATTGTCCAGTTAAAATAAATAAAAATAGTTATTATTACCGATTGTTGATGAAAAAGCAATCCCTAAGAAGTAAAACGTCGTAAAGTCAGTCGGCTTCGACTCTCTGTAGAGTAAATAATAAATATAATAAATTAATAATTAATAAGCATACATTATAATGTGTTAAGAACTTTGCATACTCATTATCATAGCTGGTATTTTCCGCTTTTTGTGCTTCATACGTTTCTAAGACTCCCATCTGTAAAGCGTGTAGATAAATCAAAGTATATATAGCCAGAAATCAATAGTATAAATGTAATTATAAGATCTAATTTATCCTTAGTATCGCGAAGACGAAAGACAACAATGGGAAATGATTTTAGAAGTGTTACTTTGTTGAGCATAATTGAGATCTGTCCATGAAAAGGGTCGAAAAGCCAACCCTTCTAGATTCGATACTAGGTTAAGAGTATTTCTATCTTATTTTATCTTTCTTATCATACATAATAGGAGAATGTTTTAATCTGCATGGTACTTATTAGGTTCACTCTGTGGTAAGAATGGGTCACTTCACCCATGGACGTCTTCAAGTATGAATATTAGCAATGCTTTTTGGAATCTGAGTCCCTCCCCCTTCACCTCCTCTCCTCCTTATCTCTTTTATATCCCTCTCTCTTTCTATCTCTCCTCTTTCTTTCTCTCTCCTCTTTCTCTCTCTCGCCTCTTTCTCTCTCTCTCCTCTTTCTTTCTCTCTCTCTCTCCTCTTTCTTTCTCTCTCTCCTCTCCCTTTCTCTATATCCCCGCTCTCTTTCTCTTGCGCTCTCTCTCCTTCTCTATAATAGTTACTTAGAGCCCATTATTTTAGAAAGGTGGTGTCACAGAGGTCGTACCAGCACACCCAAGCTGCATTAAAATACTACAGCTATGTCCTACCAGCTCTAAAACCTTTAAAATGTTAAGAACAGAATAAATACATTCTCAAGTTCGTAAAGCACAGCCTTCACCACCGGCATCATGAGACCACACGCCATAGTGTTCGTGAACCACATAGAAAGGAACATGGTACTGAAGAACAGCAAGAAACTTAATCTGAAAATAAACTTATTATTATAATAACGGTAATTTTTCCATAATATAACAAAATCTAAATCCAAATATTCATTTATCTCAAGTCAAATTTACCTAAAATGCGAACTTCCGAATATTATCAAAGTTTTTATCGCAATCCGCTTGTGGAGTTTGCTATTTTCTATTGCAATGACAGTCATCATGACTCCAAAGCATTCCACCACTGAGTTACCAATGTTTATCTGAGAAAAATTCTGCCCTTAGAACATCTATAACTTCTAAATAAATCACTGATATATAAATACGTACGGAACTTATTATCGGTCGTCCTAACGAGCTCAATGTTGTAATCATCGCAATAGGAATTAGTGAAGAAATTCCGGGATGAAAGACATTTACAATTAAATATGTAGCATTCACCAGAAATATGTATAAACTTAGATATGCCTGAAAGTTTATTGTATTAAAACCTCAATTTTGTTATTTTTATTATTTAACAAGACAATAATAAAAATCTATATTATATTTTAATTATATAAATATATATGTATAATATAATTTGAAATTTATAATAGACAGAGACTTACATTATTTTTACCCAAAAATGCAATCGGCATCCAGACCACCGGAGTCAATATAAAAGTTATTATTTTTCCATATACTTTTAAAATTCTTTGAATTCTTTCTTTTCTTGTTATAATAATCAGATTGCTTTCTCTTAAATTATATAAAATGTTAGTGACCTGTTATATACCTGTTATACCTGTATGTATAAAAAATACTTACGACGTTTTAGTTTCCATTTATTATATTTTTGCTTAGATCAATACATGAAAGTTATGTACTTAGTCGTTATGAAATTTAAATCGATACCAATCGCGATGGCTTTTTATATTTCACTTTATTCAAGAAGAAAATATATATTTATACCAACACTTAAAGACAATGTCTTAAAACAAAACGAATTTATATAATTTTCAACTTTCAATTTAGATTCTGATTTCTGAACGAAGAGGTTAGCATACTGCGGAATTCTGATTTCTGGACTGTGGATCAATTATGTTAGTTGTCAAATAACAACCACACGGGTTGGATGTATCGCGCTCTACTGAAAATTGTGTTATTATCGAATTAATAAAATTTGAATTTTATAAAAAAAAATGGCTGTGGAATTAGAATATGATTATGAAGCGGCGCTTGCCTCTATGGATATATTTTGTCAGCAGGATTTTGACAATTTAAAGGACTGGACACAGAAAGTGGACAGATCTAAATATGTGCCTAAAGATCTTTCAGACAAGCAGTTGTTGCTATTTTATAACGCATGTTATGGGGAAGTGGAAAAATGCAAAGTTTGTATAGAAAAATATTACAATCTTAGAAAAAATACACCAGAAATATTTGACAATAGATGTATAGATTCAGACGATTTGCAGCCTTCTGTTGATGCTTTGTGAGTACATAACTATTTTATTATAAAAACACTAAATTCACAAAAATAATCCAATAGCAGAACCCTGTTATTACCGATTATTATAATTTAAATTAATTCAATATTTACTACAATGATGCGAATATATATATATTTTTTATTAAAATTTCATATATATATATATATTTTAATAAAGTATCAAATTTTAAGTTTTTTAATTTATTTTAGTGTATATAATATATTTTTAAAATTGTACTTATACATGTCTTTTTCTTTTTATAAAAGAAAAAGAATTTATAAGACATAATAAACAAAAACTCTCCCAGATAGTGCTGTATTTTATAATGATAATAAAGAAATCAAGGAAACAATAAAAAATACACTATCTAGTAAAAATACTGTACTTTTTGTGTATTATTTAGGTAAAAGTGTTAATTTTGTTTCATTTTTTTGTTATTTTATTTTATACTTATAAAGTAGAATAATGTTTGAACATCTGTAAATACTTATATTCTTGATTTTTACATACACACATTTTGGATTATAAGTAAATTTCAATTAAATACATATTTAATGCCTTTTATAATTAATTTAATGTATTCAATAAATTAAAATTTAAGTTTTTATCGCAATTTCAAAATGAAACAAAAAAAAAAAAAAAAAAAAAAAAAATGATAAAATAAATACATACACAAAAAGTAAACTGTTCATTAATAGACGGTGTTCATTTAGATAGATCAGTAAAGCTTCCTAACTGACAAAATATGCCTCCAAGTATTGATTTGTCAAGCCACTCAGCTGGAAGGTTTTGATACTCGTCCACAAATAACAGCTACTTTTTCATTTCATTGAATTATATTTTTTTTCCTTGTCATAACATATATAAAGAAATTAAATTATTTCTCAATATTTTGTAAATGAACTACAATACCAATATTACCATAAAGCATATTTCTGTAACTTACTATTTAGTAGAAAACCTTACCGCCCGCCCCGTTGGTCGAGTGGTTAGCGCAGACGCCTAACATATAACGACGCAATGGGGTTCGGGTTCGATTCTGACAGGGACAGGCATGTATGTGATTAACATAGATGTCTGTAATTCTGGGTTTGGTCTTTTATTAAATATATTCTCAGTATTTATATTTTATTTATTTTTATTTATTTAATCTTTATTGGCCCAAAAAAAATGGTACAATAGGCGGACTTAATGCTAAAAAACATTCTCTGCCAGTCAACCCAGAAAAACAGTAAAATAATTAATTTATATTAGGCGCTAAAATTATACAATCAAAACTTAACAATAACTAAAACGATAACATTGCATAAAACAACAAACACAAAAAAAAAAGCAAACAAACTAACAAAACAAACAAATGAAAACATTGCTGCTATATTCAACTAATTAATTGTAGTCGTTAATAATGTAATAGATTAAAATATATATATATATATATATATATACATATAAAACTATATATATATATATATATACACATACACATACATATACACACATACATACATATATATAGATACATACATACATAAATAAATACATATAAAGATATATAAATACATATATAAATGTATACAGACATACGTAAAATCAATTCTTTATAATAATTCTGCTATTGCCGGGACAGATATGTCAGAACAGATTTTTTGAAAGCTACTTTGCTAGGAGAACGCCTTATGTTTTCCGGAAGTCCGTTCCAGAGTTTTGTAGCGTGTACTGTGAAAGAATTTGAGAGGAAACCGGTATGATGCGAAGGAATAAAAAGATTGAGATTAGAGGAAGAGCGAAGATGAAGGTTGTGAGTACTTCCTAGTAATTGAAACTTACATTTTAAATACTGAGGAGACATAGGATCGTTAAGTATAGAGAACAACTGACACAAATATCTAGAAGATCTTCGCTCGCGGATAGGTAGCCATTGAAGTTTTGAACGATACTTAGAGATATGGTCATATTTACGAAGACTGAAAATAAAACGAATGCAATTGTTAAGAAGACGATCCAATTTATTTAAGTTGCATTCGGAGATGTTAGAGCAACAAACATCAGCATAGTCAATGAGAGGGAGGATAAGTGATTGCACTAACAGAGTCTTAGTTCGAATCGGTAATAGGTTTTTATGACGATATAATGCACGTAGTGAACCTGTCACTTTACGACTCAATTCCATAACTTGAGCATTCCAGCTTAAGGTGCTGTCAATTTGTAGGCCAAGATCTTTAACAATTTGAGTAAACGGAATGGGTATACCATTATAGCTGAGGTTTGAAAGGTCAACTGATGTCAATTTGCACAGCTGTCGTTGACTGCCTAGAATTATTGCTTGGCATTTTAACGGATTAACTTTAATACCAAACTGGAGGCACCAATCATAAATATGTTGCAAGTCTTTGTTGATGGTAGCTATAGCGGTATTAATAGTGCTAGGCTTAGTATGTGCATAAAGTTGAAGGTCATCAGCATACAGATGATAAGAGGCTTTAAAGTCTTTTGTTATATAATTAATAAATAATGAAAATAAAAGTGGAGAGAGTATACCGCCTTGTGGCACACCTGCTGCTATGTCACACCACTCCGACATGGTGTTGTCGATGCGAACAGCTTGCTGGCGACCACGAAGATAGGATGAGAACCAATTTAGTTCCTTGGAAGAAATGTTAAAGCGTGAAAGAAGTGCAATCAGGATGTCATAGTCAACTGAGTTAAAAGCGTTGGAAAAATCAATTAGTACTAGCACAGTTAATTGACCACCCTCCATCGCATCTCTGACATCTTCCACAACTTTAAGGAGCGCAGTGCTTGTACTGTGGCCAGTACGAAACCCAGATTGAAAGTTCGAAAGAAGTTTATTGTTATGGACAAAATTGGATAATTGTTTATAAACCGTTGATTCGAGGATTTTAGATAGGTAGGGTAAGATAGAAATAGGTCTCAGATCTTTAGGCGCAGTAGGATTGGGAACTTTAGGAATGGGGATGACGTGTGCTTTACGCCAAGTAAAAGGAAATAAACCGGTGGATAGTGAAGTATTTATCATATGAGTTAGAGTTGGAAGAATCACGTCAATTAGGGTGACGATCATATGGCGGCTTATTTCGTCCTCACCAACAGCATTTGATTTAATGGAGTGCACAGTTTTTTTTATTTCTTCCTCAGATACTAAAGAAAATGAGAAGGGTGTGGAGACACATAATGGCATGGAAGATATGAAGGAGATGGTGTTCCGTTTTATATTTGGTTTGAGAGATTCAACGGAAGAGAAATGACGATTTAAAACATCGGGGGAGAATAAAGTCAACTTTGGTTTGTCAGTAAGCTGAACTAGGCCAAAGTTGGCAAGAAACTTCCATATCAGAGCCGTCGAAGAATTAGAAATATTTGAGTGTATAAAATGGCGTTTCGCTACTCTTACCATCTGATTGCATTTGTTCCTTATTTTTTTATAAAGACACCAGTTGACCTCACATCGATTCAGCTTAAAATTTCGGAAGGCACGATCACGTTTTCTCATAGCAGCTCTTACCTGTTCAGTCATCCAAAGTGAAGGTGAGCGCTTAAATTTTACGGCTTTGACTGGGATATGTCTATCATAAATGTTCAAAATCGATCTGTTAAAATGTTCAACCATGTCCGTTATATTAGATGATGTCACAACATTCGACCAGTCAATTGTTAAAGCGTCACGTTGAAAATCCTCTAGGTTTAATTTAGAAAAACTCCGCAAGTGCAACACCGTAGGCTTGGTTTTCGGAGGTTTAAGGGAGTAAGATACAAATATTAGGTCGTGCCTTGAAAAGCAGGGAGCAGATAATTGGCCGTGTTTGATAACTTTATCATTACACGACACAAGAATCAGGTCAATCCAGGAGTCAGGAGATTCTATGTTAACATGTGTAGGATTTAAAGGAAGAATATCAAGGGAAACAGAGTGAAGAATTGATGTGAGTCTACGGGATGAAGTGGAATCAGTCAAGAGGTTGGTATTAAAGTCACCCATAACTATGTGATGTTTATACTCTGAACTAATTGATTCAAGAGTTGATTCTAGTTCTGAAAAATAATCGGTAGAAGGCGGACAGTACACAACTCCTAGAACGGCTTTAGCTCCTTTGACATCAATTTCTAAAAATAAAAATTCCGCTGTGGCTGAGTAGGTGGGATTGGAAATAGCTATAATTTTGTAGGATATAGGTATTACTTTGTAGATATATAGCAACACCGCCACCTCCCTTACCTGTGCGATCACAGCGGATCAAAACATACCCAGGAAGCGAATAAAGAGTAGAGGCTAAATTTGGTTTAAGCCAGCTTTCTGATATAAGGATAGCGTGAAAGATATTGTCAGAAAAGTTATTAGAAAATTCTGAGAAATGACGAGGAATATTAGGAATAAATTCAAATACATAGAAATACACAATTATATGTGTATTTCTATGTATTTGTATTGTTGTCTAACACCCTTAACACAAGCAAATAATTTGCTTACTTAGGGGTTAGATCAATTTGTATAAATTTGTCCTGTAATATTATCATTATTACCTTACAGTTCCTTACTCATATAATTTCTACATTCTTTTACTTCTATAGAAATCTTTAATTAGTCACACTCTATGGGAGTTATTTGATTGATCTAAATATCATGTTAGTATTTAATCATTATTTTTTTATTATGTATGTGTTTATGTATTGTGTTATAATCTTCAATACATATAGTAATATTATTAAAGTACTAACATTTCTTGATACATATATACTTTACGATACATGATGCTTTGCAGCAGCAGCATTACTTGGCTTTATTTATTTAATATAATATACATAAATTTATATATAATATAAATGCAATAACACAAGCAACACTTATAATCGTCAGAACCATATAATAAAACATTTAAAAACACTTATGAAATATTGCTCTTAACCTAGAAAGTCAAACAAAACTTCACTTTTAATAAAATAATATTATGACATTTTCTATATTAAAAACAAAATTATTAAATGCTACTCAATTAAAGTGAAGATCAAGAAATGTTTATAATTTAATATCTACAATATTTTACATAAGTTATGTCAAATTCAAAAAAATCTCAACATTACATAAAGAAAATCTTTAAACATAACTAAAGTGTTCTTAATATTTATTACAATAAAAAAAATAATAATAGTGCCGTATTAGTTTTTAATACAAAGTTTGGTTTGTTGTTTTTTTTTAAATATACCTTACAGGCTTACCTACCAACTATTACTACTACCTTACCTACATAGTTGCTGACTACAATTCTCAAAATCAAGACTGGAGTAGTAATCCTTTTTACAGAAGATCAGTATGTAGTTATTTAAGCCTTAACACTTCTTTCATCTTGTTTTCATAGATTCCATCTTTTTCTTAGGATAAGGAAGGCAAAGGCAATTTATATTTATACTTGAACATGATAGGACTGCAACAGTTACCATCAGGAAGACAGACCGTCCTCTCAATCACCCTGCACTATAAAAAATGACCAAGTATAGATTTATTATATCTATGAGTAAAGTTTTCTATTAATAATTAAAGTATTTCGTTAAACAATACTATAATATAAAAGTTTCGTATTATAATTATTGTGTTTGTAAATTAAATAAAACTCATAATAATTGTTATATTTAATTAAATATTCTTAATCTAATCCAGATTATAAATAAATACACTTTCATTTGATAATATCTAAATTAAAGATAAGGAAATAGCAAAATTATTATTAATTATCTTAATAATTAATGATCGGTAAAAAAAACGTTTACGTCATAATGAATATTTCCGTTTTTTTAAAAGTGTTTATGATAGTATTATATATTTTTTTGTTGGATGATTTATCTTGCCTGGTGGCTGAGCCTGGCTCGTAAACAATGTAGTTCCTTTTTCTGGTTTTTACCAATCAAGAAAAAGGTAATTTGTCAAAGTTTTTATCCGCGGCTTCGCTCGGGTGGAAAAAATAAACAGAACAGAGCTAGATACATTAAAGACAGATTAAACATTGTAATGAAATTGGCAGTCAGTAGTATTCCCTGTCGACTGCTGGTGGTTGGACAGAAAAACTATAAATCTTTTTCTATACTAATATTATAAAGAAGAAAGGTTTGATTATTTTTTTGTATGTTTGAAATGAATAGGCTCCGAAACTACTGGACCGATTTCAAAAATTCTTTCACCGTTGGCAAGCTACACTAATCCCGAGTGACATAGGCTATTTCTCATTTTCAAAAATTAGGGATGATTACTAAAACTTGAATATTCTAATATTAATGTCTCAAAAACATAATATTTGGAATCCATATGCATTAATACGTATATCTGAATAATGTCCTGGTCGTGTGTGTGTGATGTGGATGTATGTTATTATTTTCAGTTTGATATCGTAGCAATGTAATGCCTATATATATATAAAATTTCCACGGGAATAGGATACTATAGAATTAACTATAAGTCTATTATAGGTCTGGATAATTGTAGTTTCCACAGATTACTCGAAAAGCGACCTACACGCGGGCGGAGCCGCGGGCAACAGTTAGTAGTACATATTTTCGGGAAGAAAGACTATATTTTTGTTAAAAATAAGTTTAATAGAATTCTCAAATTGGGCTTGTAGAACAATTATAAAAATTATTTTATAAAAATAATTAATAATTTGCATCTTGAATGAAAAAAAACATCTACTAATTTAACTGTCACGTCGTGGTCTATAAATTAAACTAAAAAAAATAATTGTTATCTTGATGTTTGATCTTTAAGCTCAATTAACTTCAGTTTTACTTTGAATAAAATATAAAATTAATCCTATATTGAAACTAATTTTGGCAAAAACATAACTAACAGAATAAAATTATGATTTATATTAAAACATAATATCTACAAGTTTTAGGGGTTACCCTGACTCATTTATTTCTAAAGTGATCATATAACTATATCTCAAACGTCTACATGTTGTTATTAATATCGAACCAAAAAACACGTTTGTTGTATGGAATCCCTCCTCATATACATACATACATACATACAATTCTATTGTACATATTTGTTATTATAGCGGCAACAGAAATGCATCATCTGTTAAAATGTCAACTGTCTAACAAACACGGTTCATGAGATATGACCTAGGTACAGCCAGACGGACAGCGGAGCCTTAGTATTAGGGTTCCATTTTTATACTTTGGGTACGGCACCCTAAACAGATACAAATGAATACTTTCTTTATTTTGTATTACATATCCTCTAGGGTTATTTGTAGGTAATTAATTGGCCACCTCTTGCAGGCAGCCTCTGTACATAAATCCCAACAAATTTTTGTTGTTACGACTATTAAAGTAGAGAATACTAGAGTGTCTAATGGTAGAAGAATACTGAAACTGTACTCTTAGTACGAGTACCACATCATAACCTAGAATTATTATTCACTCTATGAATCAAAATCTTTAGTTATATTAAAAATAATCTGTTACAAATTATATTATTTAGTTTGATTTATAGAATGATCCTAAATAAAGATAAATGTAATTTTAACCAGATTTTTTTTAAATATCTCAATAGAGTTTGATTCACACAATTTATAATATTTCAATTATTTATTTTGAAGATTCTTTGATCTATTTTGATTTTGCGTTTTGGTAAACTGTCATAGTTTTCGTAACGTCAAAACTCGTAGTAGGAGTACTGGCTGCCAGATTAGTCCTAAAAGAAGTAGAACGCGCCCAGGGTCGGTAAATCATCCTCTTGTCAATCTCAATAGGAGACGGTGACCACCTTGTGGTAACTGGATCATCTCTTACCATCATAGAACAAAAAAAAAATGTTTTAAATTTGAAGAACGATGTCTTATAATAATAATTTTAGTAAAGAATTTATTTGTTTCGATATTCGTATGTATGGTTTATTTGGTTTATTCATTTGTTTTTTGTTTCTTTTAACCCTCAAAGCGATAAAAGGGGCATTATACGTCTAATCTATGTGTATGTCAGTGTCATCGTAGCTCGCAAACAGATGATAAAAAATGTATTTGCTATTAAAAAAAGTGTAAATATATTGAAGAGTTATTTCCATTAAATTTATTAACTCATTTGTAGATCATCAAATTTTCCAATAAATGAAAGAGTTTTTATATTTAAGACATTTAAAATAAATAGTAAATACCTATATTTAGAACAAATACCTATTCTTAAAACACTAAAAAGCGATGAAAAGACCGACAGTTTATTGTTCTATTATACCTATTTAACTAAAGGAATATTGTAAAACAATGAACAATAGCGGTAATTCACGTTACAATATTTGAGGTAATGTTTTCCATTTTTTTTATCATAATTGAATAGAATACTTAACTTTTTGTCTATTTTAAGGTTATCTATACATTAATATGTGACGAGAAACATAATATGAAGAATATAACAGAAAAATGAAATACATAAAAAAGGAAAAATAAATAAAAAAAATATCTTTTACGTTAATATTGTCAATTCATTTGTGATTATTTCCTCCCAAAGAGTATTTGCACAAAATAAAAAATATATTTTAGAAAACAGAGTAATGTTTTATTTTGGGTCACTGCCCCAAATTAGTAAGACTTATACAAATATTAGTTATATATACACATACATACATACATATAATACATACATACATATTTTATTCAGAGCTTTATAGGTTCAGTTTAAATATATTATAAACGAGATAAAAATAGTTTAGAGTCAGTACAGATATACGTTACTGAACTCTGACCTTACTAGATTCCAGCATCACAATAAAATAATTTGTTAATAGACTTAAATATAATCATAACAAAGAAAACAGGCTAGAATTAAATGTCATATCTTTTTTATTTACATATATATACAATATACATTTATATGTACATATTTTAAACAAACAAACGTGTTGACTTGAACGTCGTTGTACTGTAAAATACCTACAAATGTAATAAAAGTAATTTAATATGTCATTTACATATAAGATATTATTAGCTATAAAAAAGAAACAGAAGACAAATAAACTACCTATATCTTTATAGATCAAACGAGAAATAAACGATCTCTTAAAAGTTATATAAACATTTTAAATCGAACCAATTTTAATAAGTTGATTCTATTGAATTTGTTTTGCAATAGTTTATTCTATAAAGAAAAATATGAACATTTCGCTCTGTTATAAAAGTAGTCTCATAATAAAAATTATATATAGATATATGTATAGCTATATATATATATATATATATATATATATATATATATATATATATATATATATATATATATATATATATATATATTATATTAATAATTAATAAAGTTTTGTCTTATTTATCAAGCGAAAGATTTTTTTCACCTTGCAAATAACAGTAGGTATGTTATTTTGTGAAATAAGTTATTTTTTGGCTGCTATCATTCATGTCACAATAAAACTTAGAATCTTATATGACTCATTCAGAATAATTTGCACAATCTCAATTGCACACAGTATATACCTATGTTGCAATATAAAAAGCAAAACGAAATTATACCTAATTGGTTGACAAAAATAATGAATTTTATTAAAGTTTAACCACTAATTCTTCAAAGACAATGCTACTTAATAGACGGGGTCAATAACCTCAGCTAAAACTATTTTAGTAGGCAATAACTCTTTGACAATGTTCTATCGGATAACATATCTTATATATTTATATATATTTCTGCAGAGAGTTCTCCGTGCTCCCGGAGAAGTCTCACGAGGGTTACGACCTGATTTACCACAGGCTGCACCTCACAGAGCCTTCGAAATACCACTTCGAGCCTGGCTGCAAGCTACTCTTCATGACTGTTGGTGAGAAACGTTGTCGATATTTGTTTATTTCGATCAAGTTAACTAAAGGTTTATTTATTGATCTATAGATTTGTTTATAGTTTTAAGCTTTAAAAACAAATTATTTTTTACTGTATATAATTTAATTCACAAGGAATAAATACGAAATCTACAAGAGTTCCTTTTAACCGTGAAATTTTATTTATTTTTATTTGTCGCTTACATACATATAATATTAACATTGGTATGTTTGTTTGTTTTAACCTTCACTTTTTACATATTACGACTTACGTATATTTTCAAATAAAAATTTAATTACGAATATATACACATATAAAGTATCTGTTGTATTTACACGTATTTACATATATAGGTACAACATACCCTTGTACATATATTATTTTAAATTTAATTACAAGGTTATTTCATAAATCAAGAAAAAAATGTCTTTTTTATGTGATTTTTTTTTTTATTATAAAATAGTTTTTAAACATGTTGAACTTATTTAAATTTTATATAAATATAGAATAAAAATTCATCCACGCGAGCAAGACTCGAACTTGCTAATTCTAGGATACTGGAACAGATAAACGGTTATAAATAGGTATATATAAAATATTGGAAACATTTTAATGTCAGTCTTGACTGACGCGGTAGCTCAATTATGATAATTGATTGATAGATCGCCAGGACGATATACTAGAGAATCCAGGTTTGAGTAATAAAACTGGCATACTATATAGATATAAAAAAGGTTTTTTATTATTGCTAAAAACATGATAATTTATGTATAATTATTGTAGCATTAAACAATTACCACTCCATCTTTATCTCAGGGTCTCGTAATAGGGACAAGGCACACCGCTCTTGAAGTTATAGCAATATCAAGAATTACCTGTTAAATATTACCTTAATAAAAAAAAATATTTCCTTATATCTTTTGGTTTTCTTATATTTGTTTTTCCTTTTTATAATTAATTTGTTAACTGTTTTTTTTTATTGATTCTCATACTTGATTGTTTATGGTTTACTTAATTAACTTTAGGGGGTAATAAATACTAATTAAATTCTATAAATTTGTGTATATCTATATTTTTACTTAAAAAGAATAATAATGAATAAGACATGTAAAACTGTAATCTTTACAAGTTATTACATTATAAAAACTAGATCACGTCTTTACAACAAAACAAACTTACAAAAACAGTTGCGTCTTTTGTTTTAATGTTATTTTTTATATCATTAATATGTATGTCTATCATCTAAATGTATTATAGTTTTTATAAATAGGATTTTTCCGCTTAAAAATGCTTTAAGGTCAAAATTTAACACCACACAAGGTCACAAATGATAACGTACTAGATACGAGATGAGACGGTTTCCTAAGGGTTTCGAATCCCAGGCCTTATCGTTTTATTGTTCATTCTATATATTTTTTTATTTAAAAGGGCTTGACATGGCCATACATGGTTATAAATATCTTCACACAATATTAATATTTAACTTAAATAAGTACACTGTCCAATACAGAAATGTATACAATGATATTGTGTACATAATTACACATCTTTTTATTGTTCATTGAAATAATAGTTCCGGGTCATAATTGTTATTTATAACACAGTATGATTCAGTTAACAAGATGTTATTTTAATACATTTTTATACAAATATACCTACTAGTCGTTGAGACGTTGTTCCTGTGGACTGAACAATATCTACTCAAATTCAATCAATAGCCCGTATGGAATATAACATATAAACTCAAAATAATATCCAAATCGATGAATAATAAAATCTTATGTTTGAAAATATCTTTAAACATGTATAGCCATGTCAAGCTTATTTAAATTTATATAAATATAGAATAAAAAATAAACCGATACGGGCAGGGATTTGAACCCGCGACTACTGGGAAACCGTCCCGTCGCTCTACCAACTGAGCTACCGTATCGCTGTCCGTCTCGGTGAATTAATAAATTAATTCACCGAGACGTGATTTAATAATTAATTTCGAAAGAAACCTAATAGATGTCACCACCGTCCCGATAAAGACGATCACATAGAATGCTTAATTCAATTAAAAAGTAATAATGTGCTTGCAATATAATTAATATCTATAATAAAATATTTGTTGTCGTACAAACAATACAATGATATTGGTTATTGCGCACTTTTTGATATTACTGGTTTGCTTTTTTAGATATGGTATAGTTTTAGACAAATTTGTCTATTTGTTTGTTAGTTCATAACTCAAAATACAGGTACTTTAAAAAAAAAAAATATTGCCTCAAAGAAAAACGAACCACTTAATATATTATATAAACATAATTTCATTGAAAAAAAATTGGTGTGAAATTCGAAACCGAGTAGTAGGTATATAGGTATCAATAATTAATTATTCAGTATTGTAAATAATAAATAAATATTGAAAGTAGACAGGCATACGGCAGGGCGGAGATAGTTATTTTTCACTGTATTGAAGACGTTGGTTTATTATGTTGTATTTAGTTCCAGAAGTTTAAAGAACTAAATAATATCGCTGAAGTTTAAATTTTAACAGAAGAACCTACTGCTATAGAAATGTTGACGGGAATCGATTATCCATTTAAAAGCGATTTCCTCCTCGTGGTTATTTTTCTTTGCAATAAACTTAATAGTGTAGAATTTCCGAAAAAATAAATTTATTTGGAGCAATGTTCTGGGGTGAAAAACGTTTCCAGGTTATGCAGTTTTCATACAGTGGTCTGTTTTTTTAAGCAATGGCCAATTGGGAAGGTGGACTATTAAATTGACAAATGATGATTATTCCTATCGGAATATTTTGCTACTTGAATATTATTATCTGAATTTCGTAGTTATTATAATAAGTAAGATTTCACCAAAAAAACTTTTGCCTATTTATTATAAGTAAATTTAAAAAATAAAACTATAATATTATCTGCATAAGATAATCCTCGTTACAATAAATTTCGTAAAGCCTGCTTGCTATACATGTTGGCCGAGGTAGCCGAAGGCCGATGGCTTATATCAATTTGCTTAATATGTTTGTGTTGGCGGAAACTCAACCAACATTTGGCTGGTATTGGCTTCTCAGGAATTATGGTCTAAAGTCATGTTTTGACACATACGTGTTTATTTAACACGGTTATTTATTTAAGCCTAAATATGTGATATATTCAATGTAAAAAATATATTTTAAGCTCCGACCCAAAAAGAAGTGTTTTATAAGTTTGACCTGTGTATCTGTGTGTCCGTCTGAGACAACGTAGCAGCCAAACGCATGGAACAAACAACAAATACATAATACAATAAATATGTAGCCCATACATATTTATTGTATTATGTATTTGTTGTTATGTCATTTTGAAATACATCATCTGTGAAAATCTCCAACTATCTCAGTTCATGAGATACAGATAGACGGACAGCGAAGTTTTAGTGATAGAATTCCGTTTTTGGCTAAAAACCACCTATAAAAATAATAAATATTTGACGACTCTCTAGACCTATGAAATATGTCATTACGAAGAATGAATAATTACGAGACAATTTGTCAATAAAATGAGATCTGTTGAATCTAAAGATATCGTAATTAACTATTTGAGTTATCATTTCTATTTCCAAGATAAGAACTTACTTTATTTTCTTATAACCTTATTTATCTTATCATTAACAACATTGTATCTGACTTAAGTCAGTTATGGTCAACAGGACACCCCGCACAGCTCAGCGCTACTGTCAACGAATCTATTTATATCTTTATCTATCTATCCTTATCTTTTTAAACTATATTTTATATATTTTTTCTTATTATACCTTGATATAATGTAATTAATTTACTGTAAATTGAGACCTACATGTACTCATGAAGCTAACCTAGAACTAAACTCTATAAGATCATTATCTTTTATTCTGAGATCCTTGAACGTTTTTTATTTAAATTATATTCCATTCAACTAGAATTATAATCTGAAGATATGATATTATCTGATTCGCCAGACGTTGCTATGGCAACGACACCTGCATAACAACACATTTTGCATTAAAACATTTTTTTCCCGTATTTATTCTCCAGTTGCTAATAATATTTTTTATCTTCATAAGAACCTTCCTTAAACACAGGAGCATAGCTACTACTGTAAAAGCATTATCAATGACACGAGGCCCTCGGTCTGCAAGGGCCCAGAACGCAGGCCCCTGCACCCCTGGGGGCTTTTTGTTTTTTTTTTGGGAAAAATACATTTTCATTTTGAAAACCACCTTGCGCATATAATTTTGATACCAACAATTTTAAGTACGAGTCGCCTGCTCAAACTTCAAGTATATAAAACAAATTTTAAAATAGCTTAATGTTCTTAAATTATGTTTTCACCACTAGAAATAGGAAATCATTTATTATATAAAAATATTATTATTTTTCCATCCCATGTAAGTACAGCCGACGTAAGCGAAACACTTAAAAGTACTTCAATACAATTAATTTCATAACTCCATCTGACAAAACAAATGTCTACGTGTCACTGACGCATTCAGCTAGTGATGTGCCATTCAAAATAAAACAATAGGTAATTATTACAAATGTTTCATCACTCGTAATCAATAAACAAAACATAATACAACATTAGCTTTACATATAAATAATCGGTTTTTATGATACGAATAATCGTATTTCCTTTTTGTTATATACCTATCTACTATTAAAACGATTAAATAATATGTTACTATAACTTGTATAAATATTGGGTCAGCAGTTTCGTAGATTAAACTGAACCAACATACAGAAAAATCAATGTCTGTAAATTTATTTTTTGATGGTAGTAAATATGCAAATAATAAAATAAATACTGTATATACGAAAATATCTAAGTATAAATCAGAATACTCGAAAATGTATAAATCTCGGTACTTTATAGTTAAATTTAATTAATATGATAAATTTAATTTATGTATCTTTACACACGTATATAAATGAATATAAATTAGTCAAAAACTTTAAATTTATTAAAAATTCTGTCAATGAGTACTTTTTTTTAACTAAAGACAACTAAGACGACTTAACTATAATAATATAAAAAATACTATTATATACTTACTTATTTATGTATTACTATTATTATGTATCAATCTCCTTGTATTTATAATACATGTATAGTTTAGTTTATTTTATCTTATTGATTGTAGTTAATACTTATAATAAATCTACGTATTAGTGTGTAGTTATTTGTATGTATTTTTTGGTAATTTATACCACCTACCTATATCAATCTGTCTTTTAAGGTTTACTCTAGCCCTAACGTTGCCTGGAAGAAATCAACATTAGGCGATAAGGCCGACTGTCTACATTCTACAACATATTTAATTGTCTATGTATTTTTTTTTATTGTAATTTTTTTTGTGGTGTACATTAAAGAATAAAGTAATATGTCTTTTTAATTATGTATTAATAATAACATAGAAACATTGATTTAAGATTAAAATCGTATATTCTAGATGCATGCTTGTATAAAAGAGGTCCGCAGCCAGGACATATCTTCCTCTTCGACATGCAGGGAGTCAAACTTGGTCACTTGACAAGAGTTAGTCTCTCGTAAGTATTTAAAAAAAGTATAGAAACACATTCATCTTGATATTAAAAGAATTGGTAAAAGAAACGTATGTAAAAATCAACTTTTAATTAGTCTTTGTAATAGAAACAAATATTTATATATATTTAATTATGTCCGGAAAATAATATTGTCTTTGTAAACTTTTCTTATTATTTTTCGTTCAGGATTTTTATTTTTAATATATTGTATGTCAAATAGCTTCCAAAAGGACAGGCAAAGGTAAAGAACTCGCAAAATCATGCTTTTTGTAAACATTATTTAAATTTTTGCATGTTTTTTGCCTAAAACGTAAATAAAATATTTTTTGTATTTATGTATGTGCTCAGGGCCAATAGAAACTAAATCATACCAATTACCAAATTTCATAAATATCCATTCAGTAGATTTTGCGTATTGCGGACAAATGCAAACATGAAAAAAATAAATTCCGCTTTGTATATTTTTTTATTCTATGTATATATTATACTCATATTTTTAAATAGGAATCTATACAATTCTAACAGTTTATTTGGAGCCATGTGGGGTAAAAATAAGGAGAACCAATTTCATACATTAAGTTTATTTTAGTTTTATCGCTCTTTTGTTTAAACCTTGATGGAACAGTAGCGCCACCTATTTAGTGCTTATTGAACGGAAACTTTTGAAACAACTTTCAATCGGATCTCCTTATTTCCATTCTCCGTTGTTAAAAAGTCTTGTATAAGAAATAATTATTACAGCATGCCTAAAATAGTTGGGGACGGAATTCGAAACGCACACCTCTTGGAAACAACTATTTACACTTAAAGAAAAACTATTTTAAATATGGCTTATGCATTAGGTCTGTCATTTTATTGTGGGTAGGATTTTGTTTTTTACTTTGATTTATGCAATACCTACATATTATGTAGTTTATTATGTTTTAGATAATCAGCTACCAACATATTTTGTTTTTATATTATACCTCTCTACTTATGTTTTTTTTAAGAAGTAGAGTATTTCTTCTTATTAGTATTATCGCATATTATAATTATACACAATAATTACGTTTTATAGAAAATAGCAAAGACTAACATTTATATACCTACATATTTGGATTTACAGGCAATTATTACCCATACATAAAGAATGCCTTCTTTATGTATGGGATAATAATATCTTCTAATTTTTGATAATCTTCTTTAATACCAATACATTAATAAAGGAAAGACACCTCTCCCTTCTCTTTTCTTTAGAGTCTGAAAAAAAAATGAACTAATATATATATTAAAAAAACTGAACAGGTCGTTACGCAAGTTCTTTCAGTACGTCCAAGAGGCGATGCCAGTGCGCATGCGCGCCATACACGTGTTCAACACAGAGCCAATTCTTGACAAACTTTTGATGCTCATACGACCCTTCATGGACAAGAAGTTCTTCGATTTGGTAAGAGATAGACCATTATCGCTATCACTAGCTTATTACAGAAACGACCGAAACTTATATACCTGAGTTTAAAAGCAAATTTTGATCACTATCACCACATTTTAGGTGTTACTACTGATGAGAAACGAATGGCAATTTAATCTTTTGTTCCAAATTTTATGTCAGGATTGACTATTAATCTCGGTTAGTAAGTACACAACTATCCAAGATTCTTATTACTAACTTACTTTTAATCTTTTCGCTGTTTACTCTTAAACCATATTTAGTTACGATTTTATAGCTCCAATATATATATAGATATAAAGCCTGTCAATCTGTCAACTTGGGTTGAAGTCTATAATATTCTAAATTAAAAGACAATCTTGGAGAGAAGTTCGCAAAATCATCTGACCATCTACCATCTAAAATCTAGATATGTATATATTTGTTTTGTATTGCTCAGAACCACATTGGATAGTTTGCTTAATTAAAGATTAATTAATGCTACTAATCAGACCCACCCCTACTAGGTAGATAATAAGTAACCAATATTTTGAAATCTAGTGTGTCTTACAATATTTTTACGAATATTTATATTTTTCTAATCTTGGTATTATAGAAACATATTTAATTCAGTGACTAATAACATAACAATTTCTAATTTCCAGATAAAGTTTCACAACAAAAACGAGGATTTGGAGAACTTTTATCAGACTGTGGTACCAAGGTCCGCTCTACCTCCCAACCACGGAGGAACCCTCCCTGACACTCAGACCTTACACAAGAAGTGTATGCAGACCCTTAAATCAATGGAAACATACTTTAAAATCGAGGAAGAACAGAGAATCATCGCCATCCCTGATAAAAAACGCGATAAAGCTATGGGAAGAGCATTTAAAAATCTTGAAATTGACTAATTAAAAAAAATATTTGGAACAAAGTACTTATAATCCGTGTAGAATTTACAATTATCTGTATAGCAGAAAATAATATTACAGATGTATAGTTAGCTCATGTGAGGCTGGCGGCTGCTAACTTCAAATCCGTCATTATTTTAAGTACAAACCAATTAAAGGCTTAAGTACACTCTGTAGTAATTTAATAACCTAAATAAATAAGTAGATAAAAATAGATGCACTAATACTAGAAGCCACTGCCTTGAAATTGAAAAATATGTCAATTGAAAAAATAACTAATAAATACAATATCACTTCAATTTGACGTTAATTAATATTATATAAGTTTGGCTCTCTTTAAAATATATTAATTAGTACTTAGTATTTTGTTTTATATATTCTATTGCAAAGTATTTAGGTAGCTGAATTTAATTTTAGTTAATATGCGGCTGGTTATTTAAATCAAATTCTATTTAACGCAATATTGTGTTTAGATGTACCTTTGTAATGTAATAGTGGTACTTTTTTATATTCAATGAATTATCATAATTATATATTATATAATAGTCGAAAAGCATAATGTTTTGTATAGCTTAGTTCTTCTGAAGTACTTAAAAACAAATTTAGATTTTGAAAATGTTAAAAACATTTATATGGTGGTGGAAGTACTTCATTCTATGGTAACTTAAAGTTATGGAGTGTAGAGGTAATGATTATCTCCAATTAGACCTCTTAAAAAACAGTCTATTGTGGTAAATATGTTAGAACGTTAATGACATTAAAGGTATAAATAGTCTTAATTACATAATTTTACGAAAACATTACTGAACTGAAGTATAAAGTATTGAAGAAAAAAGGGACTATAATAATTTTAAATTAATAAGTTTCGTGCTTTTTCTTCAAATTGTACCCTGTAAACCTTTTCATGACCTCTACACTTCGTACTTAAAACTATTGACTTTGTGATATTTAATTTTGGTTCCGGGAACCGTGTATAAATCTTAAATTAAATATAGAAAATAAAAATTTTATTTAATGTTAATCACATTGTTTTTCTTGTCTCATTTTTAATTGGTTAAGTTAATTCTTATAGCATAGCTGAACTGCTTTTTCTTCGTTCATCATATACAAATATCATATATAAAGTACTCCTAATACTAAAGCATACCCTGTACATTTCTAGTATCATTATTTAAATAAATGTTAAATGAAAAATCAATCGATTACGGGCTTGATTGAACCCGCGACCTCTGAAAAACCGTCCAGTCACTCTACCAATTGAGTAACACTTCGATAATTTTGATGTTTGTATTACTCTTTCAAGCAATAATATACTTAGCATTAATTTTCTCTCATCTCGTCATCTTTTTCCTTCACTCTCTAAATGTGGGTATAAAAAATTATAAACATCCACATTAGTTTTTCTCTGTACTGCTTCGATTCGATCGACAACTCAAGTTTTAAAAATTATATTTTTTTATCTGCAGCCATTTCAAATCAGGAAATCACAAGTTTCATCAGGGTTTGGAGGTTGAACAGTTACTAACAACAATTAATAAAGTGGTTACGTACACCAAGGCCTTCGACGACCAGCCCAAAGAACACAGGCAGTCCTCTTTTAGCCCACAGGTCTATACACAACAATTACTGGACTTATTCAATTAAAACTGCAATATTACTTAGTTTATAGTTATATTAGAATAACACACTGACTATAATAAAAAAAAAGTTAAAGTTAAGTTTTTATTAAAAAGTTTTGTAAAATAATAAGATGAAAAGTTTTCAAGTTATTAAGCTAACTTTAATAAGTCTTTGCGAATAAAGGTATTAAATAAGATATGGTGGGTTTCTTTTTTTCAAATAGTTATATTAAACCATTATTAGAAAACATATTAAACAAAAATAGTTAAATATTATGCTGTGCATTACCAAAATTATAGCATAATAAAACTATTTAATTCTTTTAATTATTGTCTTATTTAATTACAAAAATATGTAATTTATTTTTCTAATGCCCCCCACGCTATTAAGAGGGGCCCCATATATTCATACATTAAATGGCTATTTATTAAAAACGTAATAAGGTATTTTTTTCGTATTATTTCATCTTACATTGACTAACATTGACTTACATTGACTAACATTGACTAACATTGACTTACATTGACTAACATTGACTTACATTGACTAACATTGACTTACATTGACTAAAAATATCTGCTAACTGAAATATTATCTGATGACCTCCTAGCGCCACCACCTATTAAGTTGACTCTATTTTGCCACTCATTGTGCTCCTTACCTCTACAGTTTAAAATTACTACGGGAGAACCACCAATAGCAAGTTAGCAAATGTCAAAAAATAACCGACTTTGCACACCTGTCGCATAATATTATAATTACAATGTTTATGAAATTCTCTAAATAAAGAATTATAAATGAAAACTATTAATTCAACGAGTGATATTATTCAACGAGTCTTCTGAAAATTGGTGATTTATTTACTTTTAATGAACGCTAGAGGACTCATTTTGTTTAAATGTGTAAGTTAACTTCATTAATTCTTTGCTATTGTTTATGTTTGTTTAAGTATTTAGAACAATTATATCAACATAGAGAGTCTTTACTAGTTTTATCTAAACTATAAAATCAAAACAAATACTATCAAGCCCTCTATAAATAAATATTAAGAACATGTATATAAATATAAATTAATTAAATAAATAAATAAAACAAATTTCAGTGAGAAATGAGCGGTGTAGACAACAATCAATTTGAAATAAAAAAAACAAAACGAAAAATTCCAACAGGCCCTAACGTCTATTTGAACCCAGCACTGGACCTCCTCGCGAATGAAGACCCCATGTGCAATACAGCCATGGAAATAACTCCTAATAAAAAACGTAAATGCACTAAAAGCTCTGATATTGCTGCATTTGAAAACACTGCCCTGGACCTTGGTATAAGTAGAGCAGCAGTGAATGAATTTCTTCAGCGGGAACTGAACAATGTGAGAAACAATATTAAAAATGGTAACTCTGTCAACTGTAGCAGTAGTAGTAGTAGTAAATATGCTGAAATTCCACACCAGGAACCAATATATGCAAATCTCACTAATGTTAATGATTTTTGCATGAATGAAACAGATCCGAGCAGACAATGTGGAGAGGAAACTGTGTTTGATAAACTGGATGAAAATGAATTGGACTCAGGAATATCAGTTTTTGAACAGAAATCATTAAACACAGCTACATTCAATAGTGAATTGGAAACAAATGATATATCAGCTATAAATACAACAAATATACAAACTAATGTCACCAATCAGATATTTATGAACAACAATAGTAATCTCAGCCTAAGCTTTATTGACCGACTTGCATTGGAGTCACCGGCAAATTCTAACCAATCCTTGTATCTGGATGATGATTTGAATGAAAGTAACATAATGGAGATTAAAACAATCACAATCATTACTAAGAAAAAAATTGTACAAAAGAAGAATACAAACCCGTTTTTGGATCCCAATTTAATCGTGAATGAGGTGCCGTTAGGTGAGAATCCCTTTTTAAAAGGCACTAATCCCGAGCTAGAATATAACATGGAAACCATGCGAAATGAAAATGTTCCACCCACTCAGATTATTCCTAGAAAGTTGTTTGTGAGTGAAACTAACAGTACTATATCTACAGTCAATGAATCTTCTGCTAGCCATGATTATGAAAATATAGACAGTTACAGATCTGAAAGTCCTATTTATGAGAATGTAGGTGAAGACATGGATACAGATATGATTAACAAACAAAGTAAGATCCTTGGATGTGATGTCTCTCATTTCAGTGCTGTGGATATCATGAACTTGAATAAAATTACTTGTCCAAATAACTCAAATGAATCTAATGATAGCAAAAAAGATTTAAAACATATATTAAAAGTAAGCAACAAATTGTCAAAGAAAGTGTTTAAAACTTTGAAAAAGAAGTTTAGGGGAGAAAAAGTTGATACTAATTCAACATTAAATCCGTATGAAGTGCCACGGAAACCACCTAAAATAAAAATTGAAAAAAAACAAGAACCTGGTATTGAGAACCCAGCTCTTAATTTGGATAATTCTGATGACATTGAAATTGAGGAGTTGGATGATGAAGAGCATCAATATGAAACTATAAAAACAATCAGAAATACACAGCTTAATACCAACATTACACCATTAAAAGAGAAGATGGAAGATAATTATGACAATTCTCATAACAAAACTTATACACCAAGTAAAAAAGTGAGATTTGATTCTACGTTGAATAGAGAGAAGGTGATAACGGGCAATAGCTTTGATTGTGATATCCAAAGTCCTGGATTTGATTCTAAAATCGACAAGTATCACGACGAACTCGAAAATTGTATAAATGAGAGAAAGTTTTTGCAACAAAACATGTAACATCAACTTAATATTATGTACAAAACTAAAAAACTCCCCGGAATGGAGATAATGAATATGTTACAGAACAAATAGACTGTTTATAAAATACAATTTGTTATTTTATAAGATTTTTCCATTTTTTTTAGTAATAAGTTTCGTGTTTTTTTAATATTTATAATATTTATGTTAATTTATAATTTTATTTTAAAGGGCCAATGAGTTGATAATACCCAAAGTATTGTACCAAATGAAGTACTTAATATTTATTTTTTACTATTTATTATTTACATGTATTATATAGGTTTAAGAATTATGTAATAATATAAGACCGGTCACTATAATATTAGAAGCTTTTACCAAACCTCTAGCACCTAATCTATTAGGTCTTTTTAAACAATGTTTTTTACTACTATTTGAAAATGTGATACACATTCTTGCCAAATAAAGCACTTTATAAATAAATGTGGTTTTATTAAATACTATGCTATAAAAAAAAAACAGACTACATTGGGGTCAGGCTCAAATTATATTTGAATTATTAGAGAGATAATCCAGAAGATCATATTTAAAAAATGCTAAGGGCGCTAAGTAATCTCTTTTGCATATGTGCTGTAAACTTAAAAAAAATTGCGAATAATCTAAATAAAAGTGTAAATCATTGCCGAACCAGACAACTTAAACTGTATATGGTTTGACTAATAGCAACTTAATGGAACCATTGCCGAACCAGACAATTTTAACTGTATATGGTTTGACTAATAGCAACTTAATTGAACCATTGCCGAATCAGACAACTTTAACTGTATATGGTTTGACTAATAGCAACTTAATTGAACCATTGCCGAACCAGACAACTTTAACTGTATATGGTTTGACTAATAGCAACTTGGTAAACTATCAAAAATTATCGAATTACACTAAATAAAAAAAATAAATAATCTTTCTATTTCAATCAATATGAATTTCAAATTTTTTACATTTTAAAAGTATAAAAATAATATTGTGTACACATTGAAGTCGTTGCGTCGAGGTACCGCTTAATAAAGGAGGAAATTAAAATGCAAGTTAGTTACCAAAGCAAATAGAGAAATTACTATATCGAATCGTATATTCTAAACCCTCAATGATTAACTTAGTAAAATAGATTAGCATTAGCGTAAAATACACACCATCTTCTACGTACGTACAACGGTCCCTCGACGCAAAGACTTCAATAAATACATAATAATATTATTTTTATTCTTTTTAGAGGTCTTTTTATATCGAGGGTTTTTTTAATTTATTTTTCATAGTATAAAAACTCAATGCAAATTTTACGGGCTCGATTTTTTTTTTTTGTAACAAGAATCGGTTTCTAGAACAAGCATCGGTTCATTTCTAGAACGTATTTAAAAAGCGGCATTAGTAGGTTTTTTCCAAATTTGTTAGGTAGGGAGAGGAGTGTGAAGGGTGAAGGTGAGTGTTTTTGCGCACAATAAAGGGGCCCCTTAAACCTACTCCTGGGTCGCAAGTCCAAGGCACTGCTTGCACTCCTCTCCTTGCAACGCGATGGGCCCGGCACCCGCACGGTGAATCCATTGAATACTAAGAAGCTTCGTCTTAATGGTTTCAATGCTAGTATAGTAAATAAAATATTATCCATTCAGTATTTTAGTTAGTTTTCTGTATTAAATCACATTTTAAATAGTAAAAGCATGGTAAACAAAATTGTATCAGGTTTCTGAAAAAACATCACAACACTGCTTATCGTTAGAGAGTCATTTATTTATATTTATCTAAATATAATTTTATTTGTAAATGTACAGTTTTGACTCTCTCCCTTTTGCCATTAGGTTCCTAAGTACTTCAATTAATCTCAAGTCATGTAAATTATTATAGGTACCTATAAATTTTTAATAGGAAATAATTATTTATTTTTATATTATTTAATATACTTGTTACCAACAGACTTACAAAAATATATTTAAAATTTTAACGAAATAAATATTAAAAAACTAAAAACACTCTTCACTTTTTAATTGATTTATTGTAGCCCTGTTACCTGTATGATATTAATTTTAATCTAGGATTTTTTACAACCTGGTCAATTTGGACTACCATCGTTAAAAATTAAATAAAAAAAATTAAAAACCTCCGATACAAAAAGACATCTAAAAAGGATAAAAATAATATTATTATGTACTTATTGAAGTCGTTATGTCGGTGGTCCGTTGTACGTACGTTGTCGATGGTGTATATTTTACGCTAATGCTAAAGAATGTGGACTTAGGTCTTGGACTATACGATATGATATTGTTATTTCGTTATTTGCCTTGGTAACTTATTTGCATTTTGAATTCTTTCTTTATTTAGCGGTCCCCAAAACAAAAGATCTTGGTATTTATGTAAAAATTCTGCCTGCAAGAGGTGGCCGATTAATTAAAAATAGCACTGTATATTTACTTGTTTCTCTGGGGGCATTTCTTTACGATACCAGAGTAAAAATGTAAATTGAATTAGATACTCGATACGGGTTAATACTACAATACAAAAAATTAATAAAAAAAATTAAAACCCTCGTTACAAAAATACCTTAACACAAAGGATAAAAATAATATTTTTATGTACCTACTTATCGAAATCGTTGCGTCGGGGGATCGTTAAATACGTAAGTTGACGATGGTGTCTGATGTACAAAGTTGTCGGAAATAATGAATGATGGACTTAGATTATACGATAAGATGTTGTTATTTCGTCTTTTGCCTTGGTAAGTCGGTATCTGGTTGCATTATAGTCTCTTTCTTTCGTTCCCCTGATGCAATGAATCCAATCAATATATAAAGATATTATTTTTATTATTTTAGAGGTCTTTTTCTATCTATATAAATCTATAGAAATACACTAATTTTGACTTGTTAAAGTATTTACTATTAATATTGCATAAGAACCTCTAACAAATCTCAACCTCTTTAATATCAAGCTTAATATTTTGGGAGACTGCTTTTATTTCGACCAAACATATCTAAGAACCATCTTGACGAAGCAGGCTTTTAAATAAAAAAAACTCGATAAATCCGTCGACTCGTTTGGCTGCTACAAAGCCGCAGACAGATATAAAGTCTGGGTTAAAAACAAAGAAATAGATTGCAAATTATACATTTTATCGGTACATTTCAGATGGCTCGGGCACCCTCAATTGGGGGGTATCGCCGGGGCGTCTCGGTGAATGCGCAAACGATCCCGTGGCGTCCCATTAAGGCGATGAGGGCAACCGTTGGTTTTTTAGTGGGTAGCCTTAAAAATGGCAGCGTCTTCCATGCTGGTAGTCTCACATATTACCCCCCGGTCATCACCTTCTTGGCCGGTGGGTATCCGTAACGGATTTTACCAACGTAACAAAATAAAGGTACATTTCAGACCAAACATTTGATTAGTGCAAGTGACCTTTTATAATATTTTTCGTGATCCTGTGATAGTGAACATCAACGACAAGAGTCTACTAAAGACCGTAGACAATATAATTTATAACGAAGTTATACACTAATCCGCTCCATCTTTCACAACTAGTTAGTGTAGTGTGTACTGTGTAGAAGCGTCAAGTTTACAGGTAATTACTAATTAGACAAGGATAGCCATACGAGTAGGTATACATATATTTATTCGTTCTAAATATAACTTTGAAAATCAAATTACATTTCTTGTCATAGAAAGTACATTTCAGGGCGTACGTAAATTATAATAAGAACTGTAGCTTTGGTAATTATTTCAGGATAAAATCAATAAACTAACTAAAAAGGTTTATTTGGGCTCCAAGAATCCATTTGAAGCCGATGCAATGGAACCGATATCAAAACTAGACCCATTCCACAGATTATTCTTATTAGACCTTAGAGAAACTCAATCTTGGCACTTATCAATAAATCGATGTTTTTCGAACAAAACTACAACACCAAGAATTTACTAATAGGAATAAAGGTGTTATTTGTCAAGTCTATGAACCTGTCAAAAAAAGGTTCTAAAAAAGTAGGCTACCTTCTTCTTTAAATACCATATCATCCAGTTAAATATTAGTTTAAATAAAGAGCTAGGTACTTATTACGACAGTATATTTGCAAGCATTCATATTTTCTCTCCCATAGACATAAATGATACCTCACAAGGCCTTGATTTACTTTACAATATTTTTTTAAACCCCGACCCAAAAAGAGGGTTAAGTTTGACCTGTGTATCTGTGTGTCTGTCTGTGCCAACGTAGCAGCAAAACACGTGGACGGATTTAAACGCGGTTTTTTTTAATCGAGAGCTTCGTTCATCGAGATAGTTCTTAGCTATGTTTGGTCGAAATAGAAGCAGTGCTTTCTAAGATATGGCGCTTTTATTGGCGTAGGACGTAGGTGAAAGGTTATTACACAATATTGATAGTAAAAACATAAATTAGTGAAATTAGTGTGTTTGTGACGTGTGTGACGTGTATAGACGGTGTGTGTCTGTATGTTGTGTGGTGTCGCTTATGCCTACGCGTACACGTTATTACCTACTGTGAACGCGTCGTCGGGGTCAACGAGTACCGACTTGGGTCTTCTTTTTCTGACTAAAGTAGTCTTACGTGGTCTATACTCTGCGGCGTCAGCCACCAGTGGGCTCGGGTGTCGCTCAGCACGTTCAAAGTACTTTTGAGAAAGCCCCTTGAAGTACTGAGCGATGGTCGGAAGGTATAAGTCTCTATGGAGATCGATGTTGTGTACGAACCACGGCGCCCCGGTTGCATCCGTGTAAACCTGTTCTGAATCACCTGAAGGGGTTTCAGATTAACGTGCCCAAAAGCGGGACTCGCATAGGACATGACGGAACGTATGCAAGCTTTGTAAAGTGTCACCTTATTGCGAAGGGACATTTTACTCCGCTTGCCTAACAGCGGATATAAACGACCTAATATATAGGCTGCTCTGCTACGAACGGTCCTAATATGCGCAGTGAAAACTAACTTTCTATCTAACGTTACTCCTAGGTATTTTGCCTCGTCTTTCCAAGGTATCGGTCTATCAAAGAATTTGATTCGCGGGAGGATCCTTGGGGTGCCCCGTTCGAAGAGCACCGAAACGCTCTTCTCGGGGTTTACCTCGATCCGCCATTTCCGCAGCCAACTCTCGAGGGAGTCGACTGCAGATTGGAGACGTTGGTATATCTCCCAGTGATCCTTAGAGGACGTGTAAAGCGCGGTATCGTCCGCGTACATGGCAAGGCGCACTTTAGATCGCGGCCTAGGAATATCGCTAGCGTAGATGGAATAGAGGATAGGCGAGAGAACTGTACCCTGGGGGACACCCTCCCTGATGGGGCGGGGGGTTGACAAAACGCCTTCCACTCTGTAGCGAAAGGAGCGATTCGACAGGTAGTCCCGTATGATGAGTACTGCTAAACCTGTAGAGATTAGGTACTCAGTATTCACTCCAACAGATGGCGTTAAAATGCAAAAGAAATATCCTTATTTAAATTTATATAAATATAGAATGAAAAATAAACCGATACGGGCAGGGATTCGAACCCGCGACTACTGGGAAACCGTCCCGTCGCTCTACCAACTGAGCTACCGTATCGTTGTCCGTCTCGGTGAATTAAGCATTCTATATCTGATCGTCTTTATCGGGACGGTGATGACATCTATTAGGTTTCTTTCGAAAATCCTTTTTCATTCTATATTTATATAAATTTAAATAAGCTTAACATGGCTATACATGTTTAAAGACATTTTCAAACAGAAATATCCTTTTTTATACAATTTAGGGAATTGACAATTATGCCATTGTGTAATCGGTATTGGTAGTTAGTCGTAATTTTCGGCAGGCGAATTGTTAACCTAATATGAACCTAAATAAAAAAAAACAAATATTTGCCAAAAAAATTATAGTTAATGAAAACAATAATTTTATCAACTGCACAAGATTTTTTTTATAGTAAAGTGCTCCTCGATTTAGGTGACAATGGGACCCAGTTCCCTCGCTCCTTCTACGTTTTTCACCTGCCTGCGAGATACACTTTCCTAGAAGAAATTTTGGGCATTAAAATTTTGATACATTTATTAATTATCTGTAGTTATATCTATAATCTATATCTCTCTCTCTCATTCCCGTTAAACAGGGATACTAGGGCAAAAGTAGTAATATTAGTAGTAGATAGTAGTAGGTAAGATAGCGACGTGAAGCAGTATTTAAAACTACAAGTCGTATATTGAGTTAATTTTTGCGACATATATTGACAATATTATTACTTACCGTCAGATGATCTTCAGTTTGTTGGTCACCAAATTGCTTAAAAACAAAATAAAAAACCTGTGATAAATACATATATATTTAGTTTTGAATTTGCAAGTATTTTAGGATTTGATATTTATTAAGGAAAGTTTTAAAATTGCAATAAAAATTGGTCAAATAATAAAAGATTTGTTATTTTATACTATTCATAACAAAACAGTATATAGTGAAAAATGACTTACAAAATAGACCATATGTCGTTATTGTCGTTTCTATTTATATTGTCAAGTATCAAATTCTATCAGAAGCAACGTTTTTTTTGCATCCAAACGGACGGAGTGACGGGCATCAGCTAGTTGCACATAATTGGGATAAAAATCTAAATTAAATGCCTCCTTTCATGGTTTAGTTTCATGTGTTTTTAGTTTTTAGATAATGTTTTACCCAAAAAAATGACCTTAATTAGAAAAATCATTAAAACTAGATAACATCTGATTGATGTAATGTAGTCATTACACAGTATAAAGCAAAGTCGCTTTTCGCGTCTGTCCCTATGTCTGTATGTATGTACCTATGCTTAGATCTTGAAAAATTACACAACGGATTTTGATGCAGTTTTTTAATAGATAGAGTGATTCAAGAGGAAGGTTTATACGTATATTAACATAGTTAATATATTAGAGAAACACTGATAATATAAAGATTTCTAATGCGAAGTCGTAAACAAACACATTTTTTTTTTGCGCTTACGTTGCAAACGCTGGCTGAACTCTACAAGATAGTTTAAAATAATGCACTAAGTATTTCATACCTTAAAAAGTTTCACAAAAATGTTTATCTTTTAGGGATAACCCACAATAGCCAATTTCCTTTACTTTTTACTTGGCTTAATAAGAAGCGATTTTAAACAAAACAGCATTAATCCTTATCTAAAAAAGTACCATAAATACATTTTACATTTAATATGGAACAATACAGCCCTTTAAAGAAAATATTACAGATTTAAAATATAGGGACATCATGTTTTCGGCAGTACGGCGCACTAAGGTATGGTACCTTGCAAACTGTCTCAAAAATGGCTTTTTTGAATGTTCAGTATTGAACATTTTGTTAATGCATATACCTAACAGAATGTATAGCATTTAAAATAGAATATATTTTTTTTTATAAAATCAGACCTGTAAGTAGATGGTCAAAATAACGACGATTGTGTAGCTCAGAATTCCTCAAGTTTACATGGTCATATTTTGTATATTTTCAATGAAAATCTATAAGTGTGATATATGTTTAGAATAGTTATTAAGCACTCTGTTTAAAAAGTATTTTAATGGACGTTTAAGTAAAACCAAGAGAGGTATTAAAAAAAACCCACAGTATCTAATATGGTATCCTTATTAAAAACTTTAAACAGATTTTTGACAGTGAGCGATGTCTGCCGATGTCGTAATTTTGTATTGTATCACTTAAAACAAGTAATATAGAAGCCAATACAAAAAAAAGGAAAGGGGAATTGTTTTACTACGAATTTAAGGCGTGCGAAGCCGCGGGCAAATCTAGTTAAGTAATAAAAATATGGAACGAAAAATCTATGATTATAAAAGATTTCAAAAAATAAAAGTCATGTATAATAAAAACAATTTTATTCACGCGGTAAGTTTGTTTGTACCTAAAAACAAAACCGTATTTCTGCTATTCTTTAAATATTACGCAGTCTTATTTTTTTTCTAAATTCTTTTCGGACAATTTTTATGATACAAACGTTATAGGAATGTTTAAAATAATTATCCACAAACACAACGACTTACCGTGTAACAACTAAATTATTATTCGATTTCTTAAAACAACAATAAATGTATTTTATGCTATTGAAATAATTCATAAATTATTTACGTAATGTAAAAATATTCTAAGTTAAAACACAAGTTACATTTATACGATAACAAGAATCCATAGCCGTAGTTCGTGAGCAGGGATTAAAAATTAAATTTATTTTTATTAGGTTGTCATAACTGATGTACTTTTTAGATCGGCGTTTGACCAATCAAAGTGTTTTTACCAATCAATTCCAATCAAAGACCTTATTTACATTGTAACTCTAAATTGACGTTAAATGAATATTGCCGCCAAGTTCAACCTCGCCCTGCCTCACCCTGACTACGCCCATGAGTTATATACACCATTTGCAATTAATATTGACAATTACTACATAAAAAATATAATAAAACATAAGCATTTACAAATCTAAGGAATTATTAAAATGTCATTTGTTAACACAACAAAAGGCACTCACACATGCACAACTAATATTAATACCTAAAAATACAAAAGAGCTTAAACTTAAATTTTATTGATATATGTATTTTACAGCAATATAAAACATTATTAATTATGGCAGGCAGTTTTGTCATTAACAGTATACCGAGATTATAAAACTAATGCAACTAAATAATTATTAGTTCATATAAATACCCTTTGCGTGAACAAGCATTTGATTTCGACAATATATAATTCTTATTTACAATGCATGGTATACAAAAACTTCAGACGTACAAATATATAAAAGTGCATAAAATGTTCCAAAAATGTGTTAGTTATAACAGTTCAATTTCTTTGCTATATATTACCATATATAAATCACTAACATTGCAAAATAATATTTAATTCTAATTACCAGTCATTTTTACATATAGCAACACTAATGAACTAACCCCTCTACAAGATTTTCGTGCGATAATCCTAGTAAAACACAATGGAACATGATTATTATTTTGATAACGTTGTATAATTCTTTTATGCCAATTGAATTTTTTTGGTATCCAATAACTTATATTAAAAAAAAATAACTTTATAGATAAAAAAAAATACAAATTATGAATCCTAAAATGGACTTTAGGAGAAATATTTTTACATTTAATGACAGATCCTGCGTAATTTCAATCGCATTTTTTTAGCCACACACACACTGTGATATTATTATGCATAGAAAAATCATTCTATATAAATTCAGATGTGTTTAGTTAACGTTGTATTAGTTTCCCCTATTGTCTAACCTCCATGGTTAATTTAAATTTCATTGATCAACGTGGGTTACTCGTCCATGTCCCATTGAAGATTTATCAGGACAATTTCTACAAAATGTTGCTATTTATAAAAGAAAAACAAAAAACTTACACAATGTAGATATAAAACTACGTACAACTTTAAGCTCTATTTTCGTTAGCATCACGTTATTTAGCAAAAATTACATATCAATAATCAGATTATTAACAAAATCGAAACTAAGCACCTTTACAGAAAAACATTATATTAAACAATGAATGTTGTTATGTTATAGAACTCTCTATAGAATTAATGTAATAAAAATTCGTTATTATTTGGATATAGTAGCAATCCTTGCTGGAATGACAAATGTTTTACTTTTAAAGTCAAGGCAATCAGGAGCTTAATACGCCCTTGAGCTTTGTCACGCAAACTTGTAATAGAAAACAAATATTCATCACTACGTGCCACCCTTGCTATTACTTTCTCATACTTTTTCACTTGAAGGAAGGTCGGTCGTATACTGGGACAAATATACGTCTGATAATATATGTTTTGGCACACTTTTATTTATAATATTATTCTGTAATGGTGTATGGTAATGACCGATAAGATATACACACTCATTAAATAATCTGTGGGATGTAAGCAGGGTCACAATAACAATAATAACTCCGTCGAAACTTATCAGGAACATTTTAATATAAAACATGAGTGATACAAATTACTAAATCTAATAACATTGTTATAACGATAAAAGCACGTTTTGCAGTCTGTGGTATCACTACCGACTTACTTAACGACCACTAGGCTCTTCAGACTGCTAAATTTCGTCAGAATCTGATCTAATGGAGTCGTAATTGGACGTTTTGCTTTTAAGCATTCTAAGAAACGAGCCTACAGCGAAAATAGTCCTCCTGTGTCTATGAAATATACCCTGATATAAAGCCTCCCTGAGAGCCTTCCTGTCGTCTGACATCGTAGGCTGTGTACTCAATGTAACATCTGAATGAGCGCCAACGGACTTCTGGTGTCGAAGACTACCATGTTTTTTTTCCAATGACTTTTGATTTGGCAAACTCATAGTTGATTCTATTGATGAATTTTTAGTCTTCCTCAGATTGAGTATTTTTTTCCCTGATGACGATTCTGATGATGATCGACTGGGTGCCAATTTTGACCTATGTAAGGGATTATTTGAACTCTCTGGATGGACCACTAGATCTACAGATTTTTGGCTAACAGCACTTGAACGAGTGAGCGTTCTCTGTGTACTAGGTGGCTCTACTTTAGGCATTGCGTCCTCTTTTGATATAGAGTGCTCTGGTTCGATGGCAATCATTTTCCTTGATTGGAAGCTAGATGTAACAGTGTATCAAATTAAGGAAATGGTTCAATGCTAGTTACATCATAGGTGGCCGCGCCTCTTCAATGCTATCAATAGAAGGCACGGCGAGATGAATGACTACTTCAGTATTGTTTGGTATATTGGCCTGAGAACGACCGTCGCAACAATTGCTAAATGTTATCGCCGGTACCTTTGCATCGCATTCAATTTGAATTGTGTTTAAGTTTTGTACTAGACAATCAATGCCAGAGTCGCTATTATGTTCTAAATGCCTATCATCGGAGATCGAGCTCATACTCGGAGCGAGCCATTCCTTCTCATCACAACCTTCTGAACGCTCTACTTCTGGTGAAGGACCAAGATCGTCTCGAAAAGTGGGGGATACGCCTTCCCCGTTCACATGCAAATCTATTAATCCAGCCAAGTTTACACTAAAATTACTTCTTGTAGTTGTTTGCTCGTTTGTTCCCCTAATTTCCTCGCCAATTATTTGATCAGTGATAGTTTCGATTTCTTTTTGCAATACCTGATCATCTTCATAAAATTCTGATAGACCTTGAAGATTTTCAAACCAATTGTTCTCTAATAAGCTCGTAGTTGCGTTTTTGGGATCATCGGCAGTTTCTGATCGATATCGATCGATGAGTTGTTGAAGAGACTCCTCGTGCTGCCGAAAAAGTTTATGATAAGCTTGACTTACAGCTCTAAGAGAATAAAATGAATGAGGCCGTGGAAGTAATGAGGCAGATGGAGAGTGAGCAGCGATGCTGCCTCGCCACACGTGACCGCGAGCGCGCTGCCACAGTATTGCATTAGAATTAAGAATCCTTTCAAAGTCCGACACTTGCTCGGCTTCGCTTATCTGCAACAGCAACTTGTTTTCCGTCTCTCTTCCGCCTACAGTCTGACACAGCTTCTTCTCACCTGCCTGTTTAAGATTATAAGACTTATTTCTATTATCGATTGGTTTTGTAGAATGCCTAATATTATTTATATTAAGTTTGGAGGTCAAATGCTTGGAGCTAGGGTTGTCTGCATAAGTCATGGGTATGGATAGATTTTGAATATAAACGGAGCAGGGTACTTTTTCGATTATTTTTCTTTTTTGTCCTTTAACGACGACATTGTTAGATTTAACGGGTCGTTTGTTTTGATCAGTTGAAGATTGTTTATGAAAGTATTGTTTGTCTGAATACCGACACCGCATAGAATCAGCACTCCGTATATTCCGGCCATGTTGGGACCTCGGCCGTTCCGCAAGACAGACACTTTTAGCCCTTAAGGGTATATCGGGACGATTCTCTTTAGCCGCTGCAGCCAGTTTGAAAAAGCTCGGAATTAAAAGACGATCGATAGATACGTTCTCGAGCGAGCGAGCGACCGCAGTGATCCAAACTGACTGTCTGCAAATCATGCACTGCTTTCTTTGTAAATTGTATGAAGTAGCGTAAAAAGTAATTTATCGTGTTAGCGTGCTGTGGTCGATCGATTCCTTCATCGGTATGGCTGCCTAAATAGAGATGGGCATAAAATTTGCCAAATGTACGATACGCGGTCCTGTCATGCCAGTTTACGATGTTACAAGATTTCGTGAGGGAACTTTATGGATTCTTTTTTATCTAACCGCCGCGCCGTATAAAACTCTAGTCACGAGATTTATTGTGACAAAAATAATGGTTTGTTTTTGTTTGTTTTGCAATGTTCGATCTATTATGTTTGTAACAAATAAACCATTCGTGCTAAAGTCCTTCGAAAGTTTTTTAACTAATCATTGTTCAAGTAATTATATTAAATTGAGTTATTATAGGAGGCTTCAAGTTTCAATTGAACTACTTACTTAGTAATAGTAATCGGATTAACTTCTTTGCGCATTATTGTGCAGCAGTAAATTTATTTAGTATTTAATAATTAATTAAGGAATTGAAATAGAATGTTACGTTCTGGATGACTGGCTTTCAACTGAAAATGGGGTATAAAAATTAGAAATATTCGTTATAATTAATATTTTATAAAAATGCATAAAACCAATTAAAAGGAATGTATGTCAGTCGGTTGCAGTGCTGGCTGGCAGTCTTCCAAGGCACCGCCAAATCACGAATAATAAGAAAAACGTTTTCAATCCATCTATCAATATATTTTGTGTATTTTGAGTCAACAAAAATAATATTATCGAAAGTAAAAGAGATGAGACATTTAAATACTAGCGAATATTATTTATTATATTTTTTATATTTATTTACCGGTAGCTCATATCAACAAAGATCATGGGTCATTAATTATTGGGTGTTAGTAAACAAAATTACTATTTCTAAATTTTAAGGTACGAAAATCATAAATGTATTGTATAAATTCTTTTAAGCCATGTAAGGCTTATTCATTGGGTTTTATATTATATTAGATTTTTGACATATTTTTTATAGAATTGGTTGCAATGAAGATAAGATTTCGTTCATGAACATTTGCACTGATTGAAACTTGCAGGATACTGCAAGAAAAAGATATTATCCATTATCACCACCAGAGGAGTGGGATAGAATGTTGAAGACTAGGGCACACTTAGTGGAAGGGTGAGGTTCGAGGTGAGGCATTCGCCTCTTTCCCATACCGTTTGAAACATTGATCTACAATTTCTTCATGTCGATTTTCTACGAGAGTGGAAAATGCCGGTACTAACCCGGTAGAGCAAGCACTTGTGTCAACTGCAATTAATGCATCAAAGTTCGACCATCCTTGAAAAATTATTTGATTTTGATATCATTTACAGGCATAGCTTAGCACAATCACTGTTTAACTTTTAAAACCAGGACCTAAGTTTTCTGTTGAAGATCAATAGACCATTAGAGGGATAAGTGCCTTTTTATTTGAAAAGAGGCATGAGCCCAGCAGCAGTTTAATTATAACCAGATACTGTTTAAATATTTTTATATCCCGTAGTACGTACATCTCTCAAAAAATCATGGAAATATAAATCACATTAACAGGAATGTTAGTTTTATTACTTAATAAAAATATTATAGTACCCGCATATTTTTCTGCAGACGCTAGTGTACTTGTATTTTCGGCGCGTGCGTCCCACATTAATATCGATAAAAATTCCTCTCCAAACCGTTAGGTTGTCGTTATAACGTGTAATATTTTTTATGTTTTTATCACGCTTCATACATGTTCATAACAATCATAAGGATATAGCTTAGGGCACATACAATTATAATGTTGTAGTATTTTTTCTTTTTTTTTCTTAGTAGTAGGTAGATATTTGAATCCTAGTAGTTTTTATTTTTTTAATTCTTAGTAGTATTTTAATATTAATAGACTTCTCGGGGACAAAAAATTATGTAATAAAACAAAGGCCAATCATGTCAAGGATCCAATTGAAATCTTAATTATTTTAAATTGCGCGTATTTAGTTACACTTAATTGTCTAACACGAAGTGGATGGTTTTATTAATAATGTTTATTGCTTTTTTATTAAATATAACAAACTGCAAATTACCCAATTATAAAAAGAAAGAAGGCTTCAAAGGGCTAAAAGTTAGAAGTCGAAATAAGGTTAAAAAAAAACTAGCTAGATTATTTATTTAATAATATTTATTCGTGTAATATTTTTTACGATATTTGAAATATTAATATTTAAAAGTTATTACAATTTAACTCTTATTGTTTTGACGTTATTTTAATGATAATATTGTTTATTTTTAATGTTATTACTGACGTGATATTTAGTATTATTATTTACTCATATGTATTTATTTTCAAACGATCACGTACATAACAATTTTAAAAATGTATTCCATTGCTTAAAAATATTTTATGAAAGCATTTTCTATCTTGTTATTATTGCTAATAATAGTTGTTTTGCGCACAGCTGTTTTTTTTACTCAATTCGTAAACAAACTCAAGCATTTAACCTCGCAAATATGTCAATGGAAAAATTCTACATATATCTTTTAAATACAAAATGAACCAAACAAAGGATGACAAGAAAACATAGTAGTCATTTAAATTTCAGGGGATTATATTATCAATATTATGACCTACTTACCAAAAATCAATGTAGGCTGCAATACACAAGGCACTGTAAATTAATCTTAATCACTTGACCACAACACGTCTAGGGATGGTTACATATTTGGCTGAAAATCAATAACTCCGCCAAGAGGACTGGCGGTAACAGAAAATCGCTGCGAACTATTCGCTGTCCATTCAATAATGGAGAAGAGACATGCGTAGAATGCGCAAGGAGGGCATCCGATGACGCAAAGCGCGGGAAATCTGACATTTGGCTTTTTAAATATAGATAATTAATGTTGTTTACATTTGATAACGGAGATAAGTTTTTAATGTCATTTATGTTGTTGGTTTTTGCGATTTACGTTATTTTTGAGAAATATATACAGGGATAACAAAATGAAATAAAATTGTATTAATAAAATCAAATATCCTCACTCATATTATTACCTACATTCTATACTTAGCCCTAAACAATTTGTTTTTGTTTTATAAAATATTAGCATTAGCAGGTAGTAAGTCAATGTTTAACTCCTTTCAGGCATGACAAAAAATACAAAATCAATTAGGTGTAATATATAACAAAAGCTTTATAAAAGATATATCTTCGACCACAGAATTTTTACAACTTAGTGGGTAAAGCTTAGTGGAAGAAATTAATTATATTTATCACTCACATTGAGATATTTCAGACCAATAAAATGCCACCGCTATATTATCCCATAAAAGCAACCCCGCCAACTCGGTCAACCGCCCCTGTATAATGCGGCAGAATTAAAAACAAGTCCATCCACCTATTCACTAACAGATACAGATAATATTTAATCTCACAGGGTTATATCGTAGTGACCTGACCTATACTAAGAATTCCAAACCCTCACGTTCTGCAGATAGTTTATAAGAATGATGTAATGAAAAATTCTTAATACAATTTCGTAACAATAAATGACAAAAAGTGAAAACTTAAATACCTACAAAATTGTAATGTATTTTGACATCACCTAACTATTTACAGAATTTTATTGTTACAAGCTTCTGAAATATCGGAAATAAAGTTTCAAATTGTTATAAGAATTCCAAACTGTTTTTTATATATTTTTTAATTTTCCACTTGTCATTTCAAAAGAACGCGAATGGGATTTGGACTAGAAACTTAATCTAAATGACCTTTTTATTACTTTTTTTGCAAATAAACTGATAAAGAATATATAAATAAAACTGAAAGTGAAACAGAAACTGAAAAATTATTTAGTTACTTAAAATGAAAATACATTATCTAAAAAAAGGCATGAAATATAATTAAAAAGAAAACACATAAAATAATTGTATGAGCAAAGCCTGTATTTATAAATATAATTAATTCCGTAAGGTTCTTGAGATAACAAATACATACGTACAAACAAATAAAGTCAATATTTATATAATATGTTTTCACTAAATAGATTTAAGCCCAGTTTACAGAGGATTTTATAAAGTTATTATAATATAATACTAAAAGAAGAAATATGTAATATTTGTATTTTTTTTTTCATAATATTATACTTATAATGTTATATATACTCTTATTTCGAACCAGTACATAAACAACTTATCCAATTACCAAAATACTAAATTAAGTTCAAATAAAACGGAGAAATACCTACTTATTAAAATAAAACTGTTTGATTTATCAAATACAAGGCTCACGATTGTATAAGATTTTTGGAAGTTGCACTTTGTATAGAAAGAAATAAGAATATATATACATTTTAGCCGACATTTTGTGCACTTAAAGAAACTAATATGCCCTCTCTTTCACTCCCAGATAAAACAATCAAAATCAGAGTTATCATCAATAAACATGAAACAGACAGTCTGTTTATTGAGCAATCAAACTTCAATCAGCAAAGTAAATAATTATATGAACTACTTTTACGATTATCATTTATCCGTGAAGAAGTCCTGTACTATCCGTTTGAAATTATGTATTTACTTTTACGATAATTTCCTCCTACTTATAGGTTTATTAGTCCTTAATTATGTGTTTAAAATTATGTATTCCATAAGCAATATTCAACAAATGTTAGCAACATATTTGTTGCTAAAAGTTGAACTAATTGGGGAAAACAAAAATTTCTACGACCATTTACTCGTTCGTAGGACATTATTCCTGTATTCTATACTATTTGACATTATATATTCTATTAGCAAAATTCAACAAACTTTAGCAATATATATATGGGTAACATTTAGATAAAGTCGAACTAATTGGGGAAACCAAGAGATAATTAGCGTGTAACAGAGACGATAATAATAATACGTCTTTAGTTTCCTTATTTTTGTCGCCCTGCGTAAATGGCCACGAAAATCTCAGTCATGGTGACGTAAGTGACCAGTCTGTTCATGTACGTAATTATAAACGATAATTCTGTATTAGTATTCAGTCTTTAGTATATTTTATTTATTATTTATTTTTATTATATTATTATTTTATTTATTAATAGGTAATAGGTTAATCAGTAAATACAAACATATTAAGTACATAATATAAGCTACCTATTAAATAATTCCGTGGGAGCACCCAGTTAGAGAACGTAGATATTATTCAATAAATTGCAAGTTGCAATTGCAGTCAAGGATGATCTAATTTAATCCCTCGTTAGAACATACCTCTATATTTATACACTTGGTCCTTTTATAGACCATTTAATATTATTGCAATAGAACATATTTTCATAGATTTGTCTGTTCTTCGGTTTGCTTGCAGGCACCGATTTTAGGACAAATATTTGTTCTTCTATCTACTAATTCTTATCACATTCACTCATTTTCACGGACCAATTCAAATAAAATAGAAAATTCGGTCATAATTACATAATATCAAAACTAATATGGATTCTGACTATATCTGGTATCATGCTTCACACCCCGAAAAATTATCTCATTTGCAAGGTTAATTCAACTATTAATTTATAATATACTTATATATATAATAATAATAAAACATATTGCCTGTTTTTATTTTTTAGTTTTGTTTGTTTGCTTTGTTTTGTTTTGAAACCATCATCCAGAATTACATAACTAAGATTTATAACTTACATAAACAAATACAATTGACTAATTCGAAGACTTGTGTTCACTATGAGTATACATACCCTAAACTCATCTCTGAAGCACTAGAGTCAGAGATTTTGCCAACAAAAACAATATTTATTAAAAAATATTTTTAGTGGTGGTTTAGTGGTTCTATGTGGGTCCCATGTGGTGGGGGTCTGCAGGACTAATCAACCCATTTTGATCCTCTGAGTCGACGAGAAATTGACCAGGAGGTCGAGATTTGTCAAGATTCGAAATTTGGGGTAAAAAATATTTTTAGTTTTTCCCCCCTAAGGGGCAAATGAGGCCCCACCAAGAAAAACGTACACCAAAATCGGACTCAGGGGCCTAAAAAACACAATAAAAAAAAAAATAGCCAAAAAAAAATATTTGCTCCACTTTGTACCGTACCACCTTTATTCTTTTTTATATTAAGTAGATTAAAAAATGTATTTGGACAAAAGAAACTTGTTTTTTTAAAGCCATTTTAAAACAAGTTTTGAATTTTATATTATAATTATCTACATCAGATAACTATCAGCTTATTTATATCATGACATGACATGGCATATTGTTATGTGGCTTGCGTCATGTACATCATGCATCATGTACTTAGTCTGCTCGAGACGCGGTGACACACCCACTACCACCCTCATACGCCAACTCAAATAGTAACCCTATACCTACATTTCTTATTATAATTATTACAAACCCAAAGCTATTTTTAAGGGTTTCCGAGAATTTAAGCAGCAGTTTCGGCGGATATTGCGTGAGGCGCCAACAAATAAAGTGATAAACATACAAAGCTAACATACAAAACAGATAAACCACTGTGTTAAGATCTGCACCACGTACCTACGTATCGAGCACGAAGAAATAATTTTGCTGATATATTTAATATACAGGTTCCATTATTACTGTATTATATCTATAAATCTAGATATGTCTATATATTCTACATATACTTTGCCTGCATGTACAGTCCAGCATATATGTACCTACTTCCATCGGCCAATAAACTTTTCTCATTACTTGAGTGCTTTTTTGTTATTAGTGCTGTAAAAGAACCATTAATAGAATTAACTAAACCAATTGCTACTAGATAATATAGTTTCATATAAATACACAACAAAGTTCATTGAACTCTATTGAAAATTGAATATTTTTATTATAAGGTCAAGATCGATACAAATTTGTGCCAGCTAATAATTAAATATAAATCATTGTATCATAAACATAAATTTAATTATATAAAATAGTAATTAAAATTGAAGTGCTCGTTTGTGATTTCTAAATAGGAACTCTATCGTATGATTATATAATGACTAGCTTTGCCCAACAGCTTCGCCCGCAGGGTATAGGTAAAAACAGCCTTCTATTTTGGACGTTCTCCTACTACTTCGTACTATCCCTCGGGTACAGTAGGTACTCTTTAATTATTCCTTATATTCCCTTCTGTATCAATGGCGACCAGTGTGCGAAGTTGCATGTTGATAGGTTGAGGAGTTAAGATGTAAAAGCGTAACAAACAAAAAATCTCACAATAAAACATGGTTACAGCCAAACATGTATTATGGAATTTTTTAAATCATTTATTTTAGATAATATATATCATATACCATATCAAGTACCTTTTGTTTACCCTTGGATTAACAACTATACCAAAATTCATTTTTCATACAATTTTACAAAATCTGATTTTTCATACAAGTTTTCATGCCCTATTAAGTGTCTTAGTTATAGATGTTGAAAAATAAAGTAGCCTATGTTTGATACTGAATTATCGACTAACTATTTATATGCCAAAATTCTTTACAATCGGTTAAGCGGCTTAAATTTTTCATGTAATTTAGCATCCCCCATATCTGCGCCTTAAGGGTTATTTAAAAAAAACAAACTAGCCTATCCAAATCTAACCGGGGGTTTACACTGAAATCGTAACAGACAAACCTTCGCATTTATAATATTAATCCATACATCCATGCAATTTATAACCAAAATTTTAATTGTATATTTTTACCTACCTATTCATTTTTGCAGAATTAATATAAATATGAGAGAAACAGATTTTATAGATCATATTTTATGATACTCTTTTATTCGTAAAATTTAGAAATAAACAAAACTAGAAGTCATCAATCGTTTGTTATTTCGTTCGTAACATACCTTTATAGATTAATTGCAATGACTAAAATAACTAACTAAATATTCTTCTTTATTAACTACTGCTAGCTTAAAAATATCCTTGCTATTAATCTAGCTGGCACTTTAAAAAAAAAATTAGGCCTGTTTCCTGTTAGTGATAAACCTGAAACTAAATTGAGTATCCAATTAGGTACCATTGTACGTGGTGTCTACTTCACTAAGTTTTCGGAACTAATTATTGATGACATATACGATTTGATATCTTTATTTAATTATTTTTATCTTAATTTTCTTATTTGCTTTGGTAATTTACTTTCATTTCGTTTTTTCCCTTCATTTAGAGCTCCTCCGAAGCAACAACTTAAATTGTTTTTTTTTTGGAGGTCTTTTTTATCGGTGGTTATAAATTTTTTTTTTTTGTTTTTTTTTTAATTATTTCACTGGCTTCTATATTATACTAAATATACCTACGAACACACAAAACTTCACTTGTTTAAATATTTACTATCATTATTGCATAAGAAACTTTTAAACCAATTAACATTAGAAACCAATAAAAGCTCAATATCTTGGAAACTATACTATTTCGACCAAATAATGCTAATAACCATCTCGACGAACCAGGCTTTCGATTAAAAAAAACTGCAATCAAATCCGTCCACGCGTTTGGCTGCTACTATGCCACAGACAGACACACAGCTACTCAGATAAAACTTATAACATCCCTCTTTCTGGGTCGGCGGTTAAAAAATTAACCAAATCACATTAAATCTTTGATTACTTTAGATAAGTAAAGATTATTGATCTCATGTTGTATCCCATTTTGTAGAAATAATTAATAATTATAATTGATATAAATTATTGTTTAAAAATCAATTTTTATATAAATTATTAAACCACTAACACGTTAACAAACTTTTTATAGTCAATTGTATTCCTCATCTATTAAATTTTATGAAATAGTAAACAATAAAACAATTAAAATTGAATAAGTAATTTTATTTGATGTCATTTTGTCTATTTCAAGCATTAATAGCGTTAATATTAATATAATACAATAACTATACCATAGTTAATCTATCAGCCGAAATACATAACTTTGGTTCCTAGCTTACAAACATTGGTGTTGAAATGAGTCCAGAAATAAAACGGACTAGAACTTGCAAGCCTATATATTAAAAGATAAACTAAATAATATTAAGTCATCTATGATGAATATTTACATTTGCGTAAGGCACGGCGACTTACAGCCGCTGTAGGCTCGACTATATACAATTGGCCCCAAAATAACTGTAATAACCAAAGATACATTATTTTTATCACATTTATATCTAATATATATTTTTCTATTTTATCTCTAGAGCCTCTCGCAGTCTTCAACGTATTGCTTTCAATCACAACTCGTTTTTTTTTATTATTCTGATTTTTTAATCACTCAGCATATTATTTTATAGTTCAAGAGATCAATCAATTTCTCATACATAACATCATCCATATATATTATGTTTTTTTTTATTTTTAGCTGGAGCGTTTTATCTAATGGATATAAGTCATTATCTATTTGGTATCCGAGTAACCATAGTTGGTAATTAAATAATAAAAAATATATATTATTTTACAATTATTACATGTATAGACGCACTTGATAGTATGCATTCTTCAAATCTATCATGTTTAAAACCAACAATTGAAATAATAACATTATTAACATGTTCACAAAATATTTAAAATCAGTAGTTAAATAAAATAATATTATTATTACATGTACAGACATACCTGATAGAATGCATTATTTAAATATAACATGATCAACGAGTATTTACAATCAGCAATTTAATAAAATAATATTATTTTACAATAATTAGATGTCCAGAAGTACTTGATGGTATGCATCAATCAAATCTATCTTGACGATTTACACAATTGATTGCTGATGCAGTCAGTGTCTCCTGTCGCTGAAGATGTCTGTGTAGTCGCTGAGCAGTACGTCCACGACGTTGTTCTGTTGTATGCAGTCGAAGGCGATGTTGTGCGCCTGCGCAGGCGGCGCCCACAGCAGCGTGGGACCGAACACTATGGCCAGGTTGGCGGTGTGCATGCGGTTGCGTTCACTGTACGTGGTCACCCTGGAAACATTGGCGTGTATATTTTGGTTAATATAAAAATAATATACTAAGTTTACAGCCCTTCTAACTAACTAACAGTCGTTAATTGATCGCAGGTTCAATTATTTTATTCATACATTTTGCGAATTTATTTTCGGTGATTATTCCTCAAATACATGACCGATCACTGATTTTTTTATTATTCATTTGATATATGTTTATATTTATATAATTATGTATAACAAAAAAAAATAAACAGTTGATTATGAAAAAAATAATAATCTTAACTTACTTTAACAGGTGTTCCAGTAGAAATTTGAGAGTATCTCTGTTACAAGGCGGTAAAGACTGTACGATTTCTCGAAATTCTTTTATTCTAGCGTCTCTCGGCCGTATTGCTGTAACAAAAAATAATTATTTGAAATATATAAATTAAATATAAAAATAATCATTTGAAATATATAATTAAAATTAAGGCTAAGGGGCAAAGGTCTCTCTAAGAATTACACACGTTATTCATATTTTTTGTGAGAACCACTTCTAAATACAAGGTTATTTGTAATTAATTGGCCACCTCTAACCCGCAGCCTCTTTACATCAATCCCAACAACATTTGTTATACAACGTTATCAAAGTAATAGTTTTAAAAATTTTAGTTTTCCCATACAACATTTACTTGCTGTCTCTGAACTGGCATTAATTCTGCGTTTAAGTATGGGGCCCGGGTGTTGACTTTTTAAGAAGTAGAAAATAAAGAATAATAAGTAAAAGGGGAAGCAAAATTTTTGTTTCGTTTTTTTGTGTTGTTTATTAAGATTAGTAAAAAGTCGTCGACCAAATGTTGTCGGGATTGATATAGAGAGGCTGCTTACAAGGGGTGGCCAATCAATTACAAATAACCCTGTATATTGTGACCTAGTCAATCATAATATTCTGATAATACTTTGTGCGGCCAATAATCCGTCGTAAATCTTATAATTATTTTTGTGAGTTTGGTAGGAATATAAGAGTAGAGTACTTACAGCAAGCGGCCAGCACGCGGTCGAACACAAAGCACGGTATGAGCGGTTCCTTCAGCTCGCGGAAGAACAGCTTCAAGGAGCCCGTCAGCACGTGGATGTCAGGGCTGTTCTCAATCACTGAGAGGTTGTTCTGATCGATCTGGATATTTATTTTAATATTTATTAACAAATAATACTACAGTTTAAACAAATATTAAGTGACTTCACTTATTTTCAACTTGGTGAATAGGAAATACATATTCCTTAACTTAAAAATTGTTTTACAATAATCCATCCAAAAGCACTTGATTTATACATAGGTTATCGAATATTAAACTTCAAGAATAGTGCATTCTGAATTCTTAGGTAATGAAAGACCGTTGAAGATAAATTATCTGCATCTATAAAAATCTGGTCGTTTTTTTAACAAAATATTAAAAAAGTCAAAATGGTTGTGATACTCGAGAAAACAATTAATATATTGTAGCTATATTTCTATTTAACTAATCCCTCTTACCTCTAGTCGTATCTTCTGCACCTGGCTGAGGTTTCCGCTGGCCCGGTACAGTCCGTCGGTGGCCATGTTCTCGTCGGAGGCCTCTATGGCGCGCACGCACGCGCGGACGAACTCGGGCACGCGGGGCGGACCCGGCGGGGACACCTCCTCCAGACGACGACCGAACACGGGCTCGTCTGAGGACGAACATTATATTACTTAGCGTATTAAATTATTTGGAATGTCACATACTACCAACTTTTGGTGAAGTTTGTAAATATATCTCTTTCCAGAACAATTTATGGGTCAATGTGTCCAAGGAGATGAGATTCATCCAGATCCAGTGAAAAACTGCAGGTTCTCCTACTTTTAAGACTTTTGCTAATGATCAGTTAAACATTTAACTAAACATACAGCTAACAATACCCTTGAAAGATATTTTTACTACCCTGATGTAAATCCAGGCTGCAGTCGGACACTGCTACGATACCAAAGCTCCAAAGTTGGTAGACAGTAAAACACCGACTTTGAGGCTTTGGTATCTCAGTAACAATGATGAGGCTTCAGATGCTGTAAATTTTCTAAAAAAAATCTTAATTTCTATTACAGTAACCCAAATATATACAAGTGTGTAAAACATCCGTTTTTGTGTATTATTTCTATTGCATAGCAGAACCGTTTATTTTGTCTACTTGTTAAGCTAAACCAACCAAACCGTTTTCAAAACCAAACTGTTTCAAACTACAACTATAATGTTAGACAACCATCCACCTCTACGGAATTAGGATAACACTAGGTTCTAAAATAAAACACCATCTATACAATACTAATCTATTATATAAAAACCACACTCTACACAATACTTACCCAAGATAAAATAAAAGCCAACATAATAATTATCTAAGTGCAGACCTTTGTAGATTCCTTTCTTCACCAGCACTTCCATGGCAGGTCGTTTGGCGAAGAATTTCTTTAACCTACTCCTCACGTGGGACTTCTGGATGGAAACTTCGGTGGAATCGCTCAAGTCTTCATTGCTGCTGCCTCCAGCTGAAACCGGTTCACAATACAGGCAAAGAAAGCGGAAGGAACACTAAAGCTATTAATACAGGGCGTGAGGGAAGGTTATTGAAGAAGTTACGGATAAGATTGAGTACCGTTTTCAATACATTACAATCCATAATTAAAATCAATCTCAGATGGTTTATTGATACACTTATGGATTCTACTTCTAATGTTAAGCGACAAGTATTGGATCGATTATTAATTTCAGTTGTAACTGGGATAGGTAAAATATTGAAAACGGACATAAAACACCACCGGAAATGACAAAATTTTGAAAACATTTAGGCGAAGACACACACAAGTCTGGAAGAACTAAAATTTTGAGTTACCTTTTATTCTGTTGACTTCGCTCTTAACACTTGGACATTATATTTAGATATTTTGTAAATATACTTAATTTTAGAATATTTAAATAATATATATTTTCATAGTATTTTATAAACGTATCTCCAGATATATTAAAATGGTTGTAGGTGGTTCACGACACAATTGATTGGAGATGGATGGCTGTATCTTATCAGTAGTAATGATAAAAATATTGTAATATTACAGACAGTTTTGGTTATTTATTGAATTGAATCATTAATAATTGATGCTGTATGGTTGTTAGTTTTATCAAATTTCCATATAAATGCGTATGTGTGCGTGAGTTGTGATGTATGCGTGAAATTGTGTTTGTGTTAGTAGAACGCAACTTGTATTATTATTGTCTTATATATGGTATTTATTAAATTAATTATCTACCAAATCATAACCAAATAGTAGTTATAAAAAGTTATTATCCGTCAGCAGTAATTTTGGTTGTTGCTTTGAACATCTTAAAATATAATGTAATATAAATAACCTAAAAATAATATTAAATTTTGAAACGTTTCCTGAAAAACCGAAATGATATTATTTTTATCAGATAACAAGAAGCCATCAAAAAGCGTACGTTTAATAAATGTAAAATGCTGCGATCCGAAAAAACTCCGCAATTTTGAATGTTTGTCTGTCGGACTCTTCTTACTTTTCTCCATAACTCAACTTTCACATCCATGAACACACACACACAACAATTACATATTTGTATATAACATTATTCACACATCAATGATTTATTTATATATATAAAACATTTTAATTCAAGAACTGAACACTAACTAGTATATAATCTCATATTGTATCAATAAAAAGCAGCTTTATCAGATAACTCACTAATAATGACACTTCATGATAATAATACCGAAAATATAATATTATTTATCAAATATATTATTAAACCGTTTATTAATGTATATGTTATACTAGGGGTCGTCCGCGACTGGGTCCGCGCGGTTTTTAGTTTCCTCAGCGCACGCGAGGAAATCTCTCAAAAAAGAAATCTTTTTCCGTTTTTGCAGCATTTCTCATTGCTGCTGAACTTCGATAAGTCACAGCGAGATGACATATACTCTATAGCCTTCCTCAACAAACGGACTATTCAAAACAAAAAGAATTTTTAAATTCGGGCCAGTAGTTCCAGAGATTAGTGCGTTCAAACAAACAATCTCTTCAGCTTTATAATATTAGTACAGATATACTGTTTCCTCTGACTCTGTCTGTGGGAATCAAAAGAACGGAACACGAATTGCTCAATAGCAAATGTTTCGAAGATTAGTGATTACACACACACAAAAACAAACACTTTTTTATATAAATAATATTTCAATCGATTCATTACATACGTATATATACTGTTTCCTCTCTATGTGTCTATCATGTCTCTATGTGTTGAAAGAACAGAACAAAAATATGTCCTGAATATAAGCATGTTTAATAACTTTCCTCTAACTAATTTTGATTGAATAACCTTAAAAACAAATGTTTCACAGATTAGTGCACACAAACAAACAAACACTTTTTAAATTAATATAACAATATACTTGAAGGTAATCTCCTAAATCCATTAACACAGCCACAGATCATGTTTTAAACATGTTAGTATTTTAATGAACTCTAACACATTAAATGAAATAATAAGGAAAACTAAAACTAATTCATCATTTATATGGAATAATGAATCATCTAAAACTAGGAAACTTCATTTACATACGGGGTTTGAATTATTTCATATTTAATATTATTCATATTATTATTATATTTTGTTGCCTTTTATATTTCAGTGTACTTTTTTTGTTTTCGGTGATTTATATATATTATTTATTTATTCTCATAATTTATATATTGATTAATGTTTATGAGTAAAAGACCTGTCTTTTTCTCGTTAACAATTTCAATTTATTATATAAATATATTCAATTTGATTGAAAAAAGTTCAAACTATAAAATTGTATTTTTTTTCTATTTTCATTTAGTTTGTGTTTGTGGCAGAATAAGTAATAACGATCAAACGGAACGAGACTCCAGACTCAGTGAACGAATGATTAATTCTCATATTTTCGTTAAACAGAATGAATGATAGAAAATAAGTTCATATGATCTTCATCACAACAATTGAATGAACGAATGAATAAGTCAATCCTTTACATTGTCAATATTTAAATTGAATATATAAATTATTAATTCTAGTTGATATTAATTCAGTTATTCATTCTAGAATAACTGAATTCCATTCATTGTTTTCAACAGTCATTTAACATTGTTTTTGGATACGATTGAACTTTCAGATTATATAATCACCCCTATGGGGTGAATGAACGAATAAATTCCATTGACAGGCATTCGTAATATTGATGACTGAATTCATATAATATTGATGACTAAATTTTCAGATTATGGGAGTGAATGAATGGAGAACGAACGAATTCCCATTGAATACGCCTTAATATATATTGTTCAGTTCATCTGCTGTGTGTTTGTATTGTCAGTTATCTCCGTACCTTTCTGTTTCCGTGCGTGTCGTGCGACTGGCGGGGTCCGTCCGAGGCTCTCGAGGTCTGTACTGCTGCTCTGGTAGGGGCTGGGACGGTCCTCCGTGGGGGGACCCTGGGGGGTGACGGAGACAGGATTTAATAGAGGAAATAAAGTTTTAATTGTACGTTTACATAGTTTTGATTTAAGATTTTTCCTAAATAAATTATTGTTCCATGTATTGGTAAATGTATGGCAAAGTAGTGTAACATGGCCACACAGGGCGGGACACAGCGAAATAGCGGACAATGTAATAACGAATGTGTGTTGTGTGTGTGTGTGTGTGTCTCACCAGTGTATAGATGGCGTCGTGCATGGCGGCCAGCAGTCGTCGCGCGCCCTCCTCCGAGTCGTGCTGCAGCAGGTACTGATCGTGCTCCACTGACACCACCAGCGAACGAACGTACCTGTTAGGACATGTAGACTGTTAGCTACATATGGTTTTTATTTTTGTCATAGGAGAGGGAGCAGACTATCATCATCGCATCATTTGGTAATAGATAAATGTCTCTTATTCATTTCATACTACATAATAGTTCATAACTTTTGCACATGTAATGTTGAAGTTTTTTATTATTAATTATTTTTAATATAAGCCAGTGTACGTTGATCGTGTGCATGTATGTCTGCATTGTGTGCATATGTAATGTGTGTGTGTCTTTCGGTGCTTGTGAATGTTGTGTGTTTGTGAATGTGTGCGTGTACATGTGTGTATAGTATCGTTTCCTATGCATGTTTGTGTGCGTTATATACATATATTATGTATGTTTGTGCGCATGTATTATGTTTGTGTTTGTGTGGGTTGTACGCATGTATTATGTGTTCGTGTGTGTGTTTATGTATAGTACCGTCTAGTATGCGTGTTTGTGTGCGTTGTATACATGTATTATGTGTGAGTGTGTGTATAGTTACCGTCTGGTGTGCATCTGTTTGCAGGGCAGCACGTGTGCGTTCCTGAGCGGCAACACGAGCTCGGCGCGCGCGCCGCCGGGACTGGGAGGGGACCCCGACGACCTCTGCACGGACAGGACATACTCAGTTAAGGCTCATTAAGATACAATATGTTTTTTTTAATATCTACTACTGCATAACAAAGGAAGTAATAAGAAAAATATCAGTTCCGTTTCATATATTTTAATGTATTCCATTGTTTAAACGCTGCCACTTTCGGACACATTCGATGACGTCATAACCGCACGAGATTTATTTCCTGTAGGTGTATGTTAATATTCATAATATAATACCGATGTTGCTATTCAAATATGTTTGATATAATTTGTAAATTTAATAAGTTTTGCAATTATTGATAATTTATATAAAACAGACTAGATATAATGTTGAGAATCAAATTTTTAATAAGTTTACTCACAGAAGCTATATAAGTTCGTTGGTCTTTATAGAAGACGAGGGCGGTGGGTGTCAGCATCACGTAGCACTCCGTCCAGTTCTTCCTGACCTTCTTACCACCTTCGAAGAACTTGGTTCTTTTAATTGGATCTTTGAAGAGAACTGTTGCCTGGAAGAGTAACATAATACTCATTATATTTATTTGTATTAGTTAATAGGCTTAACGTCTTTTAATACAAAATTGTTCCCTATATACACCCCCATTGTAGGTACTCATTAAAGAGTTGTATGTAGTGCTTGGGATTGTTGTATGGTTCTAAGTATGTATGAATGTAAATATCTCAAAAAAAAGGTTAATAACTTTAAACTACATAATTTGTTATATTTATGTGTAGTTTAATAATATATTTTTTTACTGTTTTTTGCATACCTACCAACGTCGTCTCCTGTAAATTTTTAAGTTGGCAGGTAGAGACTGTCTTTGTGGCATTAAACCCATCTGTTGTGCTTTATATTGTGTAATAAAGAATTAATTAAATAAGAATAATGACCTCAATGGGAGCGTGCAGAGTGTTCCTTGGCTTGTGCTTGGTCATCACCAGCGACTTGGCATTCCTCTGCTTGTGGTAGTCCCGGTCCCGCACCTCCACGTCCAGGCTGTCCCCGGAGGAGGAGGGCGGCAGCAGCAGATGGTTCGGCCGCCGGGGAATGAGCAGGTTCTCGGTTGAACCACCTGGAATATAATAGCTAGATGATGATAATATATTTTTTTTTAGATTGGACCAGACATCCTGCATTATGGTAGGGTGTTGAACCTCTATTAATTTAGTTCGATGTTAATGTTAATGTACCCATGGATCAAACCCGTAATCAACGTTTGAATGTCGAACATCGATAAATTCTAAGCCATATGTCTGTTTGTTATTATGTGATATATAGTATTTATCTTTAATATCACTCACCCAATCTCTTGTTCGCCCACATGGAGTTGTCTCCATTCGTCTTGCTGAAGCTCCTCTCGAGATCAAGACGAGACCGCTCTGACGAAGACGATGCCCAATTCCAAGACTTAGCTGGGACATCTTGCAGTGCGTCCTGAGAAATAACATTATACTTAATAACTAGAATTACTGTAAGTTAAGGCTAGATATTATCAGTTTATTGCAGTTTAGTAATTTCAGGCATTTCTTTTCTTCTGTGTAAGAAAAGTAACAAATAAGTTTATAAGGTACCTTTATTAGTCTATGTCTATCTGTCTGTGTACGGCATAGACCGAATAATCGGATGTCAATTCGGAGTATTTTTTTTAGATTTTAGGTACTACCGGATTTTAGTACCTATTACCTACTGTTGTGTAGTGAGAATCTATCTTTGTAATTGTTGGGTAAGTGGGAGGTTTATATAGTTATTACTAGACTACTAATATATTTTTTGTATTGCTGGTACTGGCCACCTTTATAACAGATTGGTTGGTGGGGTTGAGATACTATATAATCAGTATAATGGAAGAGAGCTGAGGATGTAAGGTGCATAGTTGTCTATACTTAGAATTACTTTTAACTAAGAATTTATTATAAATAAATTAAACGATTACGGATATTATTAAAGAAAGATAAAGTTACTTGTTTTTCTACCTTAGTTAATGACCTATACAATAATATTTATATATATGAAATATTTATTACGATGACTAACCTATATAAAATTTAATATTGTCTTGGAATTATAACGCTCTAGTGATTTGTTTTCCTCATTCTCGCCATTTTGTAATTATGACGGGTAAAGTATTTTAGTAGACATACAAATGTATGTATATATACTTAAATATAATATATCAAAATGTGTATATTTCTTCATATTAATAAGTCTGGTTGGTCAAAAAGTAAACCAGATTCAAATATATGTATTTAAAAATAATAAAATACAATATTTAGAAATAGATTTTGCATCATTGGTTGTTTTATACTATATAGTGGCAACACTTGATTTTACCACTTTGTAAGTAGTTATGTAAAAATAAATTAAATAATGCAACTGAATAAAATATATATAAACAAATATAAAAAATAATAAAAAGTATTTCGTTTCATGAATTATATCATAATTTTACAGAAATTAATAATAACCTTTCTAATATGTGAATATTTGCACATTACTTTACATATATATATATTCCTATTTATTTAAATATTTTGTATTACCTCCCGAAACCAAGTCTTAGTACGCCTAAGATTAAACATCATTAAGTCCAGGATTTCATTTTAAACACACCAACAACACAATATTAATACAGTTTATAATATAGCCTGTAACGTCGTGACACACTCACACTTGTGGCGGAATAAACGACAACGTACATACTGAGGGCTAGTGTTGTAACAATGCAATACGATAATTAAAATTGTCGATGTGTTGAAAATGTTACGGTTATTGATTTGTTGCTGAATGTAGAGCAATCGTATTAGTATTTCTTACTGTCCTTGGATTTTTACTTCACTAGTATATAATTCTGAACCAAATGTACCGATGGGGAATAACCTGAGTTTATAAATGTTTTTTACTTATGCTTTAGGTAATTCACTAATAATCATTGACGTATAATTAAATAAAACCTTTTTTGATGTTAAACGTCATTAGTGAGGAAAAAATAATAATTTATGAATAACGCATGCCAAAAATGTTTATACGATAATTATAACCCGATAAGGGTAGACAGTAATTAAATATTCGATATGGGTGAATATTGAGTGGGTGTCACCAATATCGATATAAATGTAGCGCGTCACTTTTCGCTATCAACGGTCGGTCGTCGATTCGTTGGGAAACATTCGCCTTCCTTATCTTAGCTTTATTACGAACACTGATTATTGCTGGAATTCAATGAAACTAATAACATCTAGATGTATAATACAGTCAAAATTCATCAGACTTGAAGCTTTGTGGGCGTTGGTCGCCTCGGAAGTAAACATTGATAAGGATTTTAATTTATTTTACATACTTATATATGATTCATAAACATGTATACATAGATAAGATAATTAATACATGATTATACTTATATTCACTAATAAAATGCTTTTATTAAAGAAAATTACCCTACAGTTAAATATAAATAACCTTTGTTATAAGGCGACATCTTTTAATTCATATATTAATTAATTAAGTTAGTTAGAGCAAATAAACACTAGATGGCGTTATTTAGGATAGTTATACCCCTTTTTTTTTAGTAAGGAGTATATAAGTATAACAAAAAGTATTATTTTGAGGATAAGATTCCCACATGACTGAAATCACTGCAAATATTATGATCATATAATCAAGAATCCTCAGTAGCCAATAAATATAATAATAATAAATATTTGTATTAAAGTCTAGAATAACTGATACAATGTTTTCAACTTCATTACCCACCCCCCTCCCTCTTGGACATCCGGGGTTGAAAGGTATCTAACAATAACAAATAACTTGATAAATTATATTCTCTGTGATTGTGATAGACTTATGCAAATAAGACAATGAACACTGATGAGATAAAAGTGTAATATATAGGTCAAAGTAAGTAATAATATATAAACGATATCTTAACAAAACTGACAGACAAGCAGACGCGTAACACACACATATATATGTTGATACATATATATGTGTGTTACACACATATGTATGTTGATACATATATATGTGTGTTACACACATATGTATGTTGATACATATATATGTGTGTTACACACATATGTATGTTGATACATATATATGTGTGTTATACATACATAGTAGTACAAATGTCACATACATTAGTATAATGTTATAAGAGTCATGGTTCTTGTTTATTATTATTATATCTTAACATTCAAATAGATAAGTACATTGTCTTTAATTTATTTAAATATGGCATCAGTGTTACCAAAGTGAACTTTACTTTAAAACTCATTATAATCGATTTAGTAATTTTTATGTCACATTTGATAATTTGTTATCATATTGATCAATAGATTATGTATATACATAATAAAAATATTGAACTCTGAATGTCAAATAAGAATTTCTATGAACGGAATTTTGTGTGCTATACAGGGTTACTTGTAATTAATTGACCACCTCTTGCAGGCAGCCTCTCTACATCAATCCCAATAACATTTATACTACGGCTTTTATAAAGTAATATTTAAAAAAAAATAAGTTTTCCCATACAAAATTTATTTGTTACCTCTGAACAGGTATTTTAAACCCTGAGCGTAGGGATGGCGCCCGGGCCATTTAAGAATGTTTTACAAAATACAGAGTAATAAGTAAGAGATGAAGCAAATTTTTTTTTGTTTCGTTTTTTTGTGTTGTTTATTAAGGTTACAAACCTTGGACAAGGACAAAAAGACGTCGAAAAAATGTCGTTGGGATTAATGTAGAGAGGCTGCCTGCAAGAGGTGGCAAATTAATTACAAATAACCCTGTGTTACAAGTAATTTTATGTCTAATAAAATCTAAAAACCGTCTTAACTAATATTTTATTATTTATTACTTAATTTAAATATTTTTTCATAACATATGATTAGGTTATTATATTATAGTTTTTATAATTTTATATCAACTCTACATTTGCTCTACCACTGCATTAAATGCGTTTTTTTATTTATGATTTGTAAAATAAACTTTTAATAATATGATTTTACTAATCTTACTGCTTAATAAGCTATTAAGAGAAATGCTTTCATGTTATCAAACCTTCATTTTAGTTTTTTAAACGTTTTTACGATTGATACACTTATTATTAAGGATTATATTATCCGTGTTGCCGGGGACTTCACAAACTTATAACGGACACAAAGTATACTGAGACTCGGAAAAACTGGAAAAACTGTCTGAGGAACATCAAAGGATCGTCACGTGTGGACATCGAACCCAGAACTAGGTCACTACACCAACAAATCATCGAAATTTTACAAAGATAAGTTTCACAAAAGAGGCCAATGTAAAGAAATAAGCGTTTTGTAGTTAAATTCATTGAACGTGACATTAAAATTCGCATTAATTCATTCACCGACGACCGGATGTGAGAGATGGCGCGAACGCCATTTTGAAACCTCATTGTATACTTGAATAATTAAAAAGTAATCATCCTTATTTGACTATTCGTTGGGGACATGACACATTGCTTTAAGACTGTTTGCAAATTATGTTTTGTCCCTTTTTTACTTGATGTCTCTGTCTATTGATTTAAACTTCTGCAATAGTTTTAGCCAGCAATTATAATATTATTAAATCATTTTTACTTTAAGTATGTAAATGTATATTTTGTATATAATTTTCCTGGGTCCATGTCTATTTTAGTAACGGGTCAAGACAGGAAAACAGGATACGCGATAAAGATATCATATTGTTTTGTTCTTACCTTATTAGTTATTGCCGTAATTATAGTGACATGTTTAATATTTAATTTAAATATATTTTATTTAAAGAGAAAGCAAATGAGGCTACCTATCCGTCTCTCTTTCTAGCATGTGTGATTAAACAAAGATAAGTATCGGTCTACCATCTTGCCTCTTTTATAATTTGTCAGACACTTATAGGCTTCTCTATGGCTTTTCTATTCTATGTATTATTAATTCTATGATATTTTCTTGTAGGTTTTGACTTATAACTTCAGTTAGATTTTTTAACTCAAGTCTTTACCTTTCGGTTCTGAACTGACCTAACGATAGGTAACATTTATTTGGTAACTTACCTCAGCATATGGTATCTGTGGACGTGTGTTTCTGGGCGGGCGGTACTGCGTGATCCGGGGTATGACCAGCGGTGGTCTCCGCTCCCGGGAGTATACTTCGCACTCTTCCGGGGTGATCCACTGCAACAATGAAAATAGACTTTATAATTGGGAAACCGATGTGTTCTAAACTTAAAAAGAGGCTGTTTTTTTATTTTTCGCCAAAATTTTGAAAAGTTGAGTAATTAATAATGATCAGTCAAATATATTTTTTGTAATAGTTTATTCAAATCCTTTTACAATACTATATGAAATGTATATAAACATAGAATAAAAAATAACCGATACGGGCATTTCGGTTTATTTTTCATTCTATATTTATATAAATTTAAATACGCTTAACATGGTTATACAGTTTTATGCATATTTTGAAACGATACTATATTAGGTTTATTTATAATAATAAATTAATTGTCTTAGCTGATAAGTAATAAATTGTAAATCCGAGAAATGCATATATTTTTCAATATTCCTTGATATTTATTCTTATATTAAAACTGATAAAATAGTACTATAGACTTATTTTAAGACACCGGAAGTCTAGATAAGTTAGCTGCTAAAGCTGTATCTTAAAAGCTCTGTTGAAGCCCGGATGCAACACACTATTCGCTCTGTCTTGAAATCTTGACTCAAAGGAAGTCAATTAGCTCGGCTCAGTTACTGTTCACTGTACTATATGTAAAGCTTTTCGAAATCGATAATTATAGAACATTCTAGAATTATCGTAATTATTGCATTAATTTCAAAAGCTATTCAATGATAATTTTTTTTATTAATTGCATGACATTGATTAAAAAGTTCCTATATGAATACAATTTTGTTTGAGTTGGTTGCAATAGTTTATTTATATATTTATTGTATACATATTGCAAATTTATATGTAAATAGTAATTTTTAGTCAAAGGCTCACTGCGACGTGTTCCGGTGACGACGTCTGTATATTAAAATTATGTTCCGGGTCCTATTTTATATTGGTATACGTTCGTGTATTGAATTAAAAGGACTAAGAATATTATAGAGACAGACAAAACCGCATATAGAAATGTGTAGAAGACTATTACAGACATATCTATTTTTTGACTTTTAATAAAATTAGTTACACTTCTAAAAACAAAAATCCTTTAATCAATAATTGTTAATTGATTCTATTTCATAAAATGCAATTATTAAATTATTTTTGTTACCTAAATTAAAAAAAAAATAATAATAACATAATAAAATCATATTAACTACACGATAAATTATATCAATTGTAATAAATTGTATTCTAGTAAAATAATAACAAAAAGAACACTTACAGTAAATAATTGACTAGTAAACTATATTATGGTAAGAATTGTCACTTGTAAGCTTTATAATGACCTAAGATGCTTCTTAGGTCATTATAAAGCTTACAAGTATATAATGACAAATAATAATGACCTCGATTATTTCTTTCGAGTTTATAATGCTTTATATTTCTAAGTAATAGGTGTTATATTATATTTTGTTTTGTAAGAAAGTTACTTTTTTGTTTTTTAAGAAATCAAATCCCAGATTAGGGTCTTAATCTCTAGAAATAACGAACACAAAGAACACAAAACCGAGCAACAATATATGCATGACGCAAACAAAAATCCCTTGTGGGAATCGAACTCAAGACAAAAAAGCTCACCAGAGTCACTAACCACTAGACCAACAGACCGTCAGTTAGAATTTGATTTAGTAATTTAATATTTCATATTTTAACAATATTTATGTAGTTTCTACTTGTCTATTCAGCGGTATGTATGAGTCAGTAACATTTCGTAAGTTGTATGCCTTATTAAAACAAAACACTTTCTTTTTGTTACAGGCAGACAAAATCGGAACATTGCGAAGCTATATATATATATATATATATTTATGACATCCACCGTTTTCACAACCACTTCGGTCACCTTGACCTCTAAATGATTTGAGATGACTAAGATGATGGGTTTTACGTGGGTTGATTAGTGGTAGGCTGTATTATAAGGTGATATGATATTCCAATGATTCATAATATTCGATGATTGCAAGGATTTAATATATATTTGTTGAGATATTTTAGTTTACCCGGATATATAGAACTATCTTGACTAATATGATAAAGCTGAAATAGTTGAAGTACCGGGATTTATTTTTAATATTTAGCTTTTATTAAAGAAAATAAAGCCGTCCTATGTGAAAGCAGTAAGTGACTAAAAATATGACAGTATTGGAGAGCGTTCTAAAAATATATGGTACATAAAGATATTGTTGTTTTCTTCCCATCAGCAGTTGTACCTTAAGTTCCGGAAATGATAGTCGTGGACAAAGTCGTGGGTTATAGCTAGTATATAAAACAGAAAGGCTAGGAATCGAACCAAAGACTCGCTAATACAAACATACATATTTTTTTTTTGAATAAAGTAAACAAATATTTTTCAGTCCTTTAAAAACAATTTAATTAGAAACTAATAGGACTATCAAAATACAATTTATGATGAAGTGACCATATCTAACAATCTTTGTACACTTGGCCTTAATTCATCACAGCTTTATTCATCTGACCTTAGAGTCAATGTGAACGAACTAACCATTCATTCATTGATGCTATCTCTTTTTAAGTTGTAAATTATTTTTAAAGAGCGAGCGAGACAAGAGGACAGGAAATGAGAGATAAATTAAGGAATACAAGTGTTAATTGTTTAAATTAGTGAATGAATATAAATACACCATCGGTCATATCTAAGATTGGTTTTAATCTATCTATATTTCCGTTTTTAGGTATTAAATATTCACTATCTTTTAAAGTTTCTCTATGAAAAAGCTTTCGCTAGAAAGGTCGGCTTTTGTTTTGACACATAATATCTATATATACCAACAACACACACACATACAATAGATATTACGAGATAAGTGATATTATTATGTAAAATTATTTAGATTTGAAAATACGTTTCAGCGTATTGTAAACATAAAGTTAAATTCGAATTGATTAAAGAATGCGTTATTGTAAAATGACTTAATTTATATTTTCCTTGGATATTAGCAATTAGAAAACTAATTTCCATGTAATATAGAGTAATGAGGCGTAAAAGATTGTTGCTCCACTACCGATTGTAAAATTACCGACTTTAGAATTAAATATATACATTTTTAAGGTTATGTATACAAAGGGTAAAAACGGAAGCCTATTACTAATAGTAATCCGGAAGTAATACTTGGCTATCCGTCAGTCTGTCTTTCTGTTTTGTCTGTCTCCAGGCTGTTTCTCGTGAACCGTCATAGCTAGACAATTGAAATTTTCATATATATTTCTAAACAAAAATAAAATTAATATTTGACTTGGGTTTCATATAACGAAGTCATTTTCTTTAAAAATAATTACATAATATTTCGTTTTATGTTCATTTTCAAAATTAAATACTTAAATCAATATAAAATAAGTATTTAAGCTTCCATACAATAAACTTCCAAACTTAAATGGTATGGAACCTCGTGCGCGAGTCAGACTCGCACTTGGCCGGGTATTTTATCTAAAAGTACCCTAAAGTTAAAGTTTTGTATCATCTATTCTTAGTCACGAGAGATTTTTAAAAGAATATCAACATAAGCACTTATGGAGAACAAATAAACACATCATATCCAACATGCGTTTGATGTAATAACTTCTATTCTATTTTTGAATAACCGGACGCGGAAGAGACTGAGTAAAAAGTTTATTTAATAAACTGGTAATTCATTGGAGAATATAAAAAAGATATAAAAAGATATGTGTATGTGCCGTGACGTATATATTATATACGCAATGAGTGTTTTATCTTTTTTTTTTTTTTTTTTTTTTTATATTCTCTAGGGCAATGCTTGACTACATTCCACCTGATGGTAAGTGGAATGTAGTCTTAGGTGGTAAGGCGCATTACCCTAGCAACCTATTCACTTTTCGCTTGAAGACACCCACATTGTATTCGGTCGGAAATACCGACGCAGGCAAGCTGTTCCAATCCTTTGCTGTACGCAGTAAAAATGAGGAAGCAAAGCGCTTCGTTCGGACAGGTGGAATGTCCACAACAAAAGGATGAAAACCTGCCGTGCGTCGGGACGTCCGGTGATGGAAGGGGGACGGGGGAATTAAATTGTGTAATTCCTGCGCACACTCACCAAAATGTATCCTATAAAATACTGAGAGGCTAGCAATTCTACGCCTGTGCTCAAGGCTTTGGAGTTTGGCTCCGACCAATTCGGGATCGCCTATAAGCCTCTTTGCTCGCCTCTCAATTGAGTCCAGAACCGCAAGATGAGACTTTGCGGCACCAGCAAATATGTGACAACAGTACTCTACACACGACCGGATCTGCGCTTTGTATAAAACAAGAAGCTGTCCCGGTGTAAAGTACTGCCGAACCTTCGCCAGAACGGCAAGCTTTGCTGCTGCTGCTCTTGCTCTGGACTCAATGAACCGACCAAAGTTGAGGTTCGAGGAAATCTCTAAGCCTAACAACTGAAGCCGGTCACTGTATTCCAAGGATACATTCTGGAAAGTAGGAGCCAAGGTGAAAGAGCTCCTTTTGGCGGTGAATAGACACGTCTGCGTTTTGGTGGCGTTGAACTTGACAAGATTGGCATTGCTCCATGCGGAGACTGCCTGAAGTTTGTCATTCAAACGTTGCACCATGGCTTCTCTTTCAGACTGTACTTGATCTCGACTAGCCCGAGTACTCGGCAGATATCTTTCTACAACTGTGCTGTCGTCTGCATACCCATAGATACCGGGCTTCAACAGATCATTAATGTGCAGCAGAAACAGAGTTGCAGAAAGAACGGACCCCTGAGGCACTCCGGCATTTATTGTCAAGGGTTCCGAGGAACACCCGTCGACAACTACTCGGAGAGATCTGTGGCTCAGAAAGTCCGTTACCCAGCCGATCAGACCAGGAGATATACCGTACGCTGAAAGCTTGCTTATAAGGCTCGCATGCCAGACCCTGTCAAATGCCCTCGAGACGTCCAGAGAGACGGCGACCGCTTCTCCGTTCTTCTCGATGGCCTCGCCTAAAATGTGAGTAGCATACACTAGGAGGTCCCCAGTAGACCTATTACGGCGAAACCCGTATTGTCGGTCACTGAGGAGATCGTTACCTTCTAGGTATGCTAGTAGGCGCGAGTTCAATACACGCTCCATAATCTTGCAGAGTATGGAGGTGATTGAAATCGGTCTGTAATTGACAGGGTCGGCACGGCTGCCTTTTTTGGGCACGGGTTGCACATTAGCAAGCTTCCAGGATTTCGGCACTATTCCAGTCGTGAAAGAGAGACGATACAGACGTGTCAGTACAGGAGACAACTCAGCTGCGCATGTCTTGAGCAGAATGGCTGGTATACCATCAGGACCACTGGCTTTATTCACATCTAAACGACACAATGTTCTCCATACCTCTTTGTTAGTGATGCGGATTTCAGGCATCGAAACACCGCAGTGAGGAAGATGTGCTGGAGAAGCATTGCCAGTGTCTAGATGCGAATTATCAGCAAACAGAGAAGCAAGTACGTTCGCTTTCTCTGTTGCTGTGTGGGCCAGGGATCCATCCGGCTTCAGCAGAGCAGGCAGTGAGGGTTGGCAGAAATTCGACTCGATCGCTTTCGCAAGAGACCAGAAAGCTCGACTGCCAGTTGGTCTGGCAGAGAGCTTTTCGCCATTCTTAGCGATTCGATCAAGACGAGCCTTCCGCAATGCCTTTTTGTAGGACTTGGCAGCTTGGTTAAACGCTCTCTTCTTCGAACTTACATCCGGAGTTTTGCGGCTTCGAGCATCAGCCCAAATGAGATATGCCGAATGTTTTCGGTCTTGAGCATGACCACATTCGGCATTAAACCATGGGCGAGCTTTGCCACCGATGGGTACGTCAGCAAAAGGAATAAAATACTCCATTGCCTGATGCACCACATCGGTTATAGCATCCGCGCAACTCGACGGATCCAAAGAAGAGAAGCAGACCTGCCGCCAAGGATAAGACGCAAAAAAGTGCCGCATCTCATCCCAATCAGCTGACTTGTATTTCCATACTCGCCTAACACCATGAGGTTCGAAAGCTGGTGGGGAATATGTAAACACAGATTTCACCAGACAGTGATCGGAGGTTCCCAAGGGAGAGGTAACCTCTACCCGATACCTGTCCGGATCAGTTGTCAGCAAAAGGTCCAGGCAATTGGCTGTATGGCCTACCACATCTGGTACCCTTGTCGCTTGCTTCACCAGCTGAAAGAGGTCCAAGGACAACGCAAAGTTCCGCGCTTCTCTTCCAGCATGGTCGGTTTTCTGGTACGGGAACAGCCAGTCCTGATGACAGGCATTAAAGTCCCCCAGAAAGACGAGCTGCGCCGAAGGGAACTGATGCAGAACCATATCAGCAGCCTCACCGAGATACTCGAATAATCTAGTTGTCTCCTGGTCACCGCTGTGCGAACGGTAAACACAAGAATACAGGATTTTTTCGTTTCCTGTGTCTACTAAAACCCATAAAGAAGAAAAAGTGGGGTCTTCAAGGTGACGGAGACGCTGGATACAGAGGTCGTTCCGCGCATACACGCAGACTCCGGCACGTGAGCGAAAGTTGTGCTCTAACGTGTATCCGGGATAATCCAGGTGCGCAGCGCTTAAGGGACATTGTATCTGCGTCTCCGTCAAAAAGAACAGGTGCGGTTGTTCAGTCTCCAGGTGGTGATGGACAGGTAAGATATTAGAGTGCAAACCCCTAATATTACTGAGGTGCACTTTAAATGAGGAGGAGTGCAACCGCTGTACAAACTTTTTTCTTTTTTGGTTTTTCTTCATGGTAAAAATAAATAAAAGTGAATAGGGATGGGAAATGGCAGTTGAACGAGGCGGTACGTATCAAACCCGACTTCGAAATTGGTGATGTCCTGCCGCTGGGAGGCTAGCCTGGAGACTGCGGGGACGCCCGAACCCCCCCAGGGATCACCATCGGGCCTCCTCGCCTGGTCGCCAACCAGCACGATGGAGCCACCCTGGGATTTTTCGCAGCTGGCGGGGCAGCCTTTCGTGGGTGGCTAACCCACTAATTGGGCCCCCAACTATCTGCGGGCGGCCAGCGGAAAGCCGTCGCTTCGGATCCCGCTACCCTCCTCGACTAGACACCCGACAAAACAAACACCAACTCGACGTCAACCGGTTCGCCAACGTACCGCAGCTGTTCAGACCCATTTCCCATATACGGCTTCATCGAGCAACGTGCCGGAACACGACTAGGTCGCTTTGCGGCACGACTTTGCCCGATGGGTGGTAACTTTGCCGGCGACCCGATGTTATGGTCTACCACCAAGAAATCTTTTATATATTAGCAATCGGCGCCAGTGACTTGGTCGGTGACATCATAAAGTAAGATTAATTAATTATTGCACCATGATTCAGTATTCTAGTAGAGATAAAATAAATACAAAAATAACTTAATGTAGAAACCTGAAAAAAAAAAATGATAATTATATACTATGTCATAATAAAGAGTAACATTCAAAATACGGTTAAGAGTCAACGTCAAAAACTTTTCTTTTAAGTAGTCATACAATGACCTAATGAAATATCGGACTCTAGCTAAGTTCTAAATCAGGTCCTAAAAAAACCAGCAAGAAAATCCATGGAGTATTTCTAGTGTTATTAAAACCAGTAAGTATACTTGACACATAATTCAATATTAAAATTATATAAATATTACATTAATATCCGCTAAGAAGATAACTCCATTAGTAGTTTTACTAAGTAAAGCAATTTTATTATCCAATCAACAGCGCACTATTTGACCTCAAAAATAGCAAGTAAGAGTTTCAATCAAGGTGAGAGCACTAGCTCACTAACAGCTTTTTATAGTACGATATTAGCACACTATTTGATCTAGTGCTCGGTATGTTGGATAATGAAATAACTGCTAACAAAATGTAAACACAACCCATTCATATTCCGGATATACAAACCAATGGTAAATAAGTCTTACGTCAAACAGCGAATTCGTTATCAGATAGCGGTAAACGTGACTCAGCTGCTGATGGGGCAACAACCTATATTACCCACTTATATACTTTAAAAAGGTTGAAGTTTAAGGAATAAATAACTTTTTTGATGAATGAATGAATTTAGGTAGAGAAAATTCCAATAGACCCGGTTACCTGACTATCTATACCAGGGATAGCCAACTCGATCAGAACTAAGATCGACTTTTTACCAACGAATATCTGTGGCATCTATCTTAATTACTTTTAGAAATGACATACTTCTTGAAATTCTAAAGACAGATAAATCTTACTTGAACTAAAAGAATATTTTTTGTCTTGTTCTAATCGACTCTACTAACAGCCGCAGCCGACCGGTAGGCCAGCCTGACCTATACCATAATATTATATTGTCTATGTATATAGTATAAATATTTATATATTATAAATATTTATAAATTTATTTTCATTTCCTATTTATTTATAAATTTATTTTAATTTATTTTAAGTCCATGGTAAAACCTTATGTTCTTTACCCAAAGGTTGTGTGGAAGAGATTACTCTTTAGCAATGAGACCCTCCTGTTGTACTTCTTACGGTTCTATACCCAAAGGGTAAAAACGAAACCCTATTACTAAGACCTCGCTGTTTGTCTGCCTGTCTCCGTATCTCATCTCATGGATATTCGTAAGTCCGTGATAGCCAAACAGTTGATTTTTTTATAGATGATGTAATTCTGTAGCCAATATAACAACAAATAACAACTAAATACGGAATAAAATTTGAGGAAGGCTCCCAAACAAGAAACGTGATTTAATTGCTCAATATTAATAACGGCAACACTTAAACGCTCAGTTATACATATTATATATATTTCAAAATAAATAATGAAATTAAAATATACAAACATACATAAAATGGTTTAGTCATCGAATCTGGGACCTGTCACATTAGCCAGCTACCACATAACTATGGTTTTGCATATTTAACATATAAGAGGATCACGTGAGGTGAGTTACAATCGACTTCGTAGTTTGTACAATGAAGGAAGTTCTATTTTTACAGCGACGTGCCCAGATAATATTTACGTGCAGAGATAAACATCCCTTGGTAGTGGCTTTGTTGTGCAGTGATAGACTTTCATAATCAAAATAAAAAAACATACCCACTTTTTATAGAATATTTCTTTGAAATATAAAGTATTTTTTAATTTAATGGTTATTATCTAAAGTTCAAGTTAAAGTCATACATTTTATACGTGGATTGAAAAAAACAATGAAATGAAAAGTGACTGACGTAACAGTGAAAGAGATTGTGTCTCTATTGTCTGTCGGTCACACGGTCAACCTTCGTTCAAACTAATATCTCGGAATTTGTAAGTATATTTTTGCAATTAAATTTTTGTGAATAATGATGCTTATTAGAAATATTTACAGGGTTATGTTCGCGTAAATTACATAGAACAGTACAGTTAGTTTCATGCTACCATGATTCGATCTCATAAATCCTATTCATGGGTTCATCCCGAATATGTTCGAAACTAGTCGAACAAAATTCCGACTAATTTACGTTAACATACCCGGGTAAATACCTACACTAAATTACTATTTTTATGAAATATGAGAAGTAGTATCAGTATTTTATTCTTCGTTACAATCTATATAAATTAGCAAATATATTTACTCCAACACATATACAGTAAGCCCCAACTCTTTCTCATCATAAGTCATAAAACTCGAACGAAACAAACCTACAGCCTATAAATTTAAATTTAAAAGATCATTCAGTTCCTGAGGTAGATTTAGGTCAATTTTATTGAACGTTAACTGTATCGGTGTGAAGTACCACAACTCCTTTAATGTACACTCTCAACTGTTCCTCACTCATACTTTAATCATGAGATCAGTGAAAAAAAAAATTAAGGTAATATTAAATAAACCTAAAGAAAATATAAATTGACGAATACATGTCTGCATGTGTAGAGTGGACAATAACTTGCGCTTGCGCACTTATTATAAAAATAGGCACAAGCTGTAATAAACAGTTAGATAAGAAATAACCAATACTTATTAATAGTGATAAGTCATCAATTTGTATTGGATGTTATAAACGTGACATTTGATGCGTACTTACTTAATTATGTAAGCTGCGCAGGTGATCAACACAATAGTCATGAGTTAGGCGTCTGTGCGTCTGTGACGAGGCAATATTTTTATAAGGAACTGTTACCTAATATGGTCAAGAGATTTGCTGATATAATAAACACAACGATGATTGTAGCTTTGGAGTGTTTAAATTTCTCTGACAAAAAGTAACTGTTTTCAATTATTCATATTTTATCAAATAATGATAACTATAGATTGGAATTGCTTCTTTAAAAGATGTTATGTTATTTTAGAAATACAGACCTGAATTGAGAGCTTATTTGAGCATTATTGATTTGAATCAGAGAGATTAAAATACGGCCCTGTAATAATTTTGCAGTCTGCAATTTTATTTTAAAAAAGGAAAAAAAATAATATATGCTTATTCCTGCCCTCAATCATATACGTCGCGACATGTGCACTGCAAATGTGATGCGACAATAAGTCGAACGAATAAGAAAACTAATCGTGTCTGAGATTTCAACAGAAATGTTAATTAGATACTATTTTTATTTAAACACACTGTGTGACAAATCAATGAGAACGTTAACATGTTTAATAGGCAGCTATTGTTTTGTTTTAAGTGTAGTTTATGTCAAATTGTATATGCGTAGTGAGCGAAGTTTCATTGATTTATTTATTTTTATATCAGAAATCACCTGAGTACGTCAAAGGAAAGTGTTAGGAGGGCCTATTTTGATTCCATACTTATCAGAATAAGCCCTTCTCTAAAGATACTCCTCATCTTAAAATTAAAGCTATTAGGGTTCCAAGCGCGCCCTGGTCTAAAAAGAACGATACAATAATCTCCGCTGGTTAATCTTTATCGAAATTACTGTTTCACAAAGGTCAATGTTTGAAAGCAATTAACAAACAAATATAACCATTGCAATCAGTTCGATGGGAAGAAAGGCCTATTATAGTTAATGGTCAAAAAACAAAAAAATCTTAAAATTAACTGAATAAAATATACCTATATACAAAATAATAATTATAAAATATCATAAAACAAAAGGTGTTCAATTCATATTATAAAACTTTTTAAATAAATCAAAAAAAATAAAAAAAATATCTAGTATGAATAAACTAAACCAAATAAATACAAATTACAAGTAACATTAACAGTGCGCAGGCGCATGTTATCAAGCAGATGGCCACTATACGATATTATTGACACTTCTATTACGTGTATCTGCTGTGGTGTCACATACATTATATTTATTATTTAAATAAAATAAAGTACAGTCGTAAATAACACATGTGCATTAAAAACAAATAATGAATACGACAATTTAAAAACCAGTTTGTCCAATTAAATAAACACTAGATTAAATGAAAAAAAAGCGACAGAATTGCATTCTTGATTTAGAGATCCGTAATAACATCTATATATTTAAGACCAATTCAGTTTTATAAGCTAGAATAATATTATAAAAGATTAAAATGATCTAAAGACTATTTGTTAGTTAACATTTCCTATCGAAATATGGTAAGTAGTGCATCGACTGATTTTTGTTCGGTGTTTAATTAACCGTGTTTTTAATTTGATCAATACAACAGACTCTATTTGATCAATACAACAGAATGATTATATTTAATTAGCATACATTTTCCTACTTATAAATGAATTAAAAATATATAGTCATTTAATATAATCCTAAACACAAAAAACAAAGAGAAGAAAGGAAGGTGACATGTTGGTGGAATGGTCACCCTGACTGTTGAACCAAATGTCTTGGATTCGATTATTACACGGGGCAATTTTTTGAGTGATTCAAAAATTTTTGTTTCGAGTCTGGATATACTTTAAATTCGTTAGTTATATTTCAGCGAAACCCCAGTGATACAGGCATTCCTAATATTAAAATATATAATGCGGTTTTTTCTAATACCTTTCTGAACATTATGTGAATAGAAATATATATAAAATTTATTTGTAACATGTCTATAAAAAATGTCATTATTTACCTAAGAAAATAATAATCATATCGCTAAAGAGTAATAAAATAGTTTGATAATATGTTCTTATCTATGTATGGATAAATTATTATTTTAGTAATCAGTAAATTTCTTTTATGTTTGTAAGATTTATTGTTTTGGGGTCAACTGTCACTCTTCTTGTTAATGGGACTTTATCAGTTTGACTGTCGTTTATTTAAGAATATTTGATTAATTATTTGTTATAGTTGTTAATTATAAAGAGTATAACTACTTAAAAAAAATTAAACCTTAGTTTAATTTTGTAACCATGTACGGTGTCTTTCAAAAATATACCATTTTATATTTGTAGCGTATTTTTATAAATAATATTAAATTGACATCTACAGTTAAACAATTACGCACTGGATTGAGAATTGAGATAATATTGAGAAGGATAGCAGTAATGTTATCAACGACAACATTACATACTAATATTCAAAATCTTTGAAACTCTATAAGATTAAATACATAAAAAGCTTTGAAATTTGATTCATGTGAACTATCTACTATTTTGTACGGAACCCTGAGTTTGCTATTCAAACTCACACTTGTCTAGTTTTATTACATTTTATCAAGAAGCAACCTATAATCCTGGTAACCAAAACCTGTCGTACATCGTAACATACTTGTGAAATGAATCGAGTTTAATTACAATGTTACAACACTGTCTATATGTATAATTAACGATCTTTGAATATTTTGTTGTATTATATATTATAATTGTATTTTGATTATACGCAGAATAACGTTAAAATATTTATAAAGTCATTTGAGAATTCGTCGAAATTACAATTCGTTATAAATAATAAGCAGGATTATAACATTTAGGTATAAAAAAAGAATAATTATTTATTATATAGAACAGAGTCTAGATCAGTTTCTTTGACGCTAGTTGAATAGATTGAAAAAAATATGGGTTTGAATGATAAAGCTATACTATAGCTTTTCGTTACGAAAACTATGACAGTTTACCAAATCGTAAAATCTAAACATATTATTATTATACATTATGAATTAAAATATATTAATAAAAATTATCTGTTAAAACAATATCTTTAGTCATTCATCCTAAATATTAAATAACTATCCTAAAGTCAAAAATCGTACTAGAGGTACGGAACGGTACTACAGAGTATAATCTTCCCCCGGTGACGCTGTCATAGACGACACGACTAACAGCACAGACACGAACAAAAAAAAAAACAAAAGTATATACTTCCACACAGGTATGTTAATAAACGCAGGTAGCAAAAACGCTCATTGAATTTGGAAGCCATGAGATGAGTGAATGCAGATTTTTGGCTATTTACATACAAAGACTAGAGCCGTGAAAAGAATTCTGGGAAGCAATTAATAAAATAACATTATTTGTCTAGTAATCACTTTCATTATCTGATTAGTAATTACGTGTTTCCCGTAAGTTTAGTAATTACCAAATTTCTAATTAGTTCTTAAGTAATAACCTGTTTTCTTAAGGTCGATATTACATACAACTAACGTTAGTACATATATATTTAAACAAAGCGTGTTATTTTATTGATGTATACATTTTATTTGTTGATTGGCCGAAACAATGGTTTAAGTCTGTCATTATTATTATTTAATAAACAATTAGTCACAATGATGACTGGAAGCGTCGGTTCTCTAGCTGGGATCTTAATAATGATTCATTAATTATTATTATTATTATTACAATTTATTCAACGATTTAGTTCTATCTATATGACGCTCTTACTTTGAAGGTCCTACCTACCTACCTACTATTATACCTACCTACTATTATTCGTCCTAAATATAAATGAATTAAGTTGTAATTCAACGAGAACAAATGCGAAAATTGTAATAAATAAAATATATTATTTATTCAGTTTATATATTAATTGTATTATGCATAATGACAATAACTTTTAGTAAGAGATATTATTATTTGTATGTATATTTAAAATGTAGATAATTAGATTATTTCTTAGAATATTTTTTGTCGAGTTCGTAAATAGGAATTTGTGGAACTAGTAACGTCGTTATGAACCTAATGGTTTTACCAGATAAGCTTATTAACTATGGTGAAATGCGAATTTACATACATAAAAACAAAACAGACCAGGATCAGATTTGATCGGATACTTTTATTATTTCTCAGAAGTAATTACTGTATTCTAGTTTTTGTATTGTAATATTATTTTTGTTTCTATACGTAAATTGTATTTAGATTTAATGAATTACATTACCGTGATATAAACGATTGTTGTAACTTGTATTAAATATACAGACAGACCTCATTTCATACACAATATTATCGTCAATTAAAATAATAGCACAAAGAACAATAATACTAGAAAACATAGCCTACATATACAATGTTTTGGCGCGCGAATGATTCAAGAATATTAATTGGACGCCATTTTGTTTCAATCATTCCCTTTAAACAATTAGCTGTTTTAAATATGACCTCAAGGATATACGAGTTGTACAACTGATAGATAAGTAGGTACAAAAAAAACATTACGACCACAATATACCTATCATACTTTTAAATATTTTTGATAAAATGTTATATGGTGTGTTGAGGTTTTTAAATTATTTTTAAATATAAAATGTTAAATAAAGATACGAGCGACAACGGGATTCACAGAGGTCGCAGGTTCAAACCCCACCGGTATTGGTTTATGTTTCATTCCATATTTATGCTTGACTTGACAATACTTACCTACTCATTAAAAAAATATTAACCTAACCACTAAATTTACTAATCACCTGACACAAACGACACGACAGACTTCGACTTTTAATTGATATATTACCAAATATCTGTACATAAAATAAACAATGAAAATATAGCAATTGCTACATATTGTAGATATAATTAAACACAGAATAGTTGTCGACTTTGCCTATTGCTTAAAATGCTGTAGTGGTAATTGTATAAATAATTTTGGGTTGGTTGTTTGTATGTCTTAGCATAGTAAGTGAAGACTAGCAACAGGTAATTTAGAGAAGTTTAGATTCTATTTTGACAAATGTAACAACTTTCACGTTGTTTGTGGATGGGATAAGTTGTGTATATTTTTTTTTAATTTTTAGTTTGTGTGTATAATTTTTACACACACTCATCAACTTATAGAGAACTTCCTATTCATAGTTTCAAAAACTATTTAATATAAGTGAATTGTATAGAGGAACTACACGAAAGGGTAGCTTAATTTACATTTTAGACGATAAGAACCAATTGTGTACTGAACAGTTGTTTATTATCGTTATCTCTGTATTTTAGCAAACACGTGTTAGGCGTTGTAATAAAAGCAATTTAAAGCATTCAATGTTTATTAACAATAATGCCAACATTGCATTGTTGCATTTATTTATAAGAAATGGAACATTTAAGATATATTGCCAACTTAAAGATAAGAAAGTTCGCGACTCTACCAAATGATAAATAATTGATAACAACTTTGTTTAAGCAAAGCTATTCATAAAGGAACTTTGTTACAATAATCGACTTTATCTACATTAGATTTACATGAATTAATGTAAGAGTTATTAACTCACCTCATCTTCTTCATCATCATTGTAAAATGGATCGAGCAGAGAGTTCTTCCAATGTATAACATCTTGAGGGATCGCATAGGCGTCGTGATCCCTCAAATTAGCGTACAAAGGGCTCTCTCGCCCAACACCCTCAGAACTAGCACTTATAGAACAACTCTCAACTTCAACACTACCTCCGCAAGAACACCCTTCGTCCGTATAACTGTACCCATATTCAATTTCTTCGTAAATATTTTCGTCAGTGAGTGCATCCCGCACCGGCTCGTAGCCATCGTCGCACGGCTTGTCCGGCGTCATCGCGGCAACTGACTGCCACCTGCCTCCCACCTCTTGCAAGGCGTAAACAGTGAACGGCTGCGGCGAAAAATCGCTAGCGGTATCGAAAGACAATCGTGATATACTCGCCCTTTGCTTCGCCTGCGATAATACGCATCGCAATATCTCGTCCGAGTTGTGATAACCGCTAGAGTGAGACCACACGGCCGCGTACGGTTTAGAAACTTCGGTATCGTTGTCAACATTGCATTCCTGGTAGCTCCAACACGTGCTCTCTGAATCGGTATCGGATTGTTTTGTTTCTATGTCCTTGAACTCCATGTTATCATACGAAGGAGAGGGGGACGGGGTCCGTGATTTGGCTTTCCGAGGCGGAATCGGCGGTGGTATTTTCAAATCTTTCACTTTATCACTTTTAACCGGTGTACTCGTCTCAAACGAGGCATTGTCTACACTCGATACACTTATTTCACTGTTATCGTTTTCACTTTCATTTGGTACTGGTTTTTGTTTGATATCAAGCATTTTGGTTTCGGTTTCGATATTGTGAATAGGGTTCATCCCTTCTAGGCACTCGTCGAATATGTTCAGGATGCTCACTGATACGTTCTTTACGTTTGGCGCTAGGTTTCTTTGATATTCATCCAGCTTGTATATTTCTTTGCCTAGCTGTGAAAGGATTTCATCGAATGCGCTATCTGATTCAGACTCCTCTGATACAGTAGATTGAGGTCTGACGATGATCAGAGGATCGTACTCTTCAATGGAAGCACGTATAGATGTTAGCCACGCTAGCACCGGCTGCGCAGAACGATCTCGCAGTGTTTCCACTACGGCGTGCGGAATCCAACTTGTGACCTCACACATTTTGCCGCTCGTTTCAAAACACGATAACCGGTGTATGAATCAGCTGTGGGATTCCGCGAAGGCTTCCTTAACACACTGTTACTGCACTTCAATCGAACAAATAATGATTGGTTTAGACGACATTTGCGCTCGTACTTGATTAGTTATCAAGATATTTCTTCTTAAAATAAACTTTAGGAAAACATCCACAACCCATGATGACCCCACTGATACGCGAATATATTACTAATCAGTGCAAATTTTTGTATAAAAACAAGACACGATAACAATAATTGCTTTGTTCGTAAGAAAAGTTCAAATGTCAAATTAACGTTCGCGCGCTTTTCTGGAGATTCAAAAATGGAGCGGAAACGTCCGCTCGCGCCACGCTCGACGCGATAGTGATGTACTGTCCGGCAATTAATATGATTCGTTCATTCCGAGCAGAGTCTGTGACCGATATTTTACGTTATTTCTGTTGCAGAGCCAAGCGTGGCGTAACACTAAAAACTAAAAGCAAATGCAATGTGCATTAGATAAATGAAGCAGATCGGGCGCCGGGACGCAGATACTGTAATAAAAGCATATGTCTTTAACCGCGGCCCGATTTCCTTCCTTAAACGTGTAAGTATTTATTAGCCTCCGTTATCTGTGTTGACTGTTGACATAAAATACATTCGCTGCACAAATATACAAATACAGCGTCGCCATTGTGTATTGTAACTGTATTGCTTCACTTAATAAAACTTTACACCTACATTATATCTACTTAACCTCAGTTAACACTAATATTGACCCACCTAACCAACGTTACATTTTAAAATATTCTGCCAGATGATTTAGAGTTATTAACTGTATAAATTACATTTTTTGAACTACAAAGAAATTAAAATTAACCTACTTTCTTTGAATAAAACCTAGCGGCCCTTGATTGGTAGCCCGCTAATGAGCGAACAGGGATTCTCTGAGGCCAATATAAGTAAATTCATTCATGAGAACACAACACTTACAGACAAGCTAAAATAATGTATACTGTGATAGCAATAAAAATCAAAATCGCGAATATACGAAACACATACGTCTTTCTCATAGTAACATCGTGTCAATGGCTACCAGTGTTCGGTTTTCACATGTGTAGTATCGTGTTTCCATTTTGCGTATTTTCTTTTGTGAAATATCTTGTTTGTTGATGCAAGACTGAATAAATGATTTACAACTTATTAAATGGTCACATTCTCTGTAACCTGTTTAATGAAGAGAAGATAAAATTACTCGATAAATAGAAAATCAATAACAAAACTCGTTTTTAATTTTATCTATATATATTTATAACTGAAAATGTATCAAAACTTAAATATAACAATTATACATACGCAATATATACGCAATACTTTGTGCTCCACAAAATCCTTATTTCTTCCATATTTGTGAATATGTTACGTACTACATCGTACATGCTTATCACGAACGTGTATTATCTATTCTCTAAGTAATATTTAATTTCCTAGAACTAAATCTTTGTAATCTTCTACCTATATACATATATTAGCTTAGTTTTGCGATTAAACCTAAAAACCTCTATATTGTACTCCGAGGTCTCGGTCGGTCAACCAGCTAGCAGCTGTGAACCAATTCAGACAATTGCTTTAATTACTAATTGCGCCCAATGGGGAGACCAATTTATTTTACATATATGTTTGATCCATTCATTCATTCGTTCGTTAATCATGTATTCTCACAAAAATTTTGAAATAAAAAAAAATACCTAATAAAATATTAATTGAAAAGAAAGTTCTGACATAAATAGCTATCAATTACGAAATATGGTTTAAAGAACTTTTAAACATCATTTTACATAAATCTATCAATTCATAGAATATCATGACATGCAAGATAGCAATTACATATCTTATTAGGTAATTTTAATTTTCAATAGATATCTTTAACACGCAAAGAGTTACATAACCGATACAAAGTGTTTTTAACCGATAAAAGGTGTTTTTCCTGGTATTATTATTTGTACTGATAGTTTTACCTTAAAAAATATGTGTGTAATTAGTTTTAAAATATCATTTACAAATACAAAGTATTATTAAATACAAAACAATAAAATCGATATAATAAGTTTATTTTTAGCTTAATTTTCCAATAAAAAGGGTGATAAAAAGCATACGTGCTTCATTAAGAGGTCGCAGATGGGATCGCCCGCATATTAAACACACACTGATAGTTAGTGTGGATAATTTTATAGCCAATATTATGATAAGGACCACATATTACTAAATTTTATGACATGTGTTCCACAAGGAATTTTGTATAGAATGATTTAACACACACTAACACATACAGCAACAACCAACCAATGTATGATATAATAATATAACAGAACATATTACATACATTGATCTAACTTCTAAGTAAGCCAATTATTTGCTTGTGGTAAGGGTGTTAGACAACGATACAATTATATTGAAATACACTTTATAACGGCTAACCCTAGAAATACAACCATCTATACTCATCACATACATGCCTGTCCCTGCCGGGAATCGAACTCGACTTCATACAACAAACATACAATAGGGCCCAGATGAAGTCATAGTAAAATATAAAACCAATTTGAATTTCGAATACTTTCCATTCATTCACCGGACGAGTCGTATTGTCCGCTGTCTCGTGTCTGTCCCATTAACATATCAATTCGATGCATCGTTAATATGAAATGAAACAAACCCTAAAAACATATTAATTTAACCTTTTGAATACTGAAGAATACAAAAAAAAAGACAACTTATGAAAAGTTTTAGATTAAGAAACTAATGTTTTAGGCTTACAAACTTAATTTTTTAAATGTCTTCTTATTTGATGAACATCTATATATATCATTCGTTCAGTTATCATTCACTCACACGAAGTAGGACATGACAGCTGACGACGCGCGACGGAATACAACATGCTAAATGCTAATATTGATGGCTTTTATAGTAAATAGACTGAATTGACATCCGGTAAATTCACATCACTATTAAATGTTAAGATATTATGAGTTTAATGATAGCAAAGTAAATATTTATTTAAATTATTAATTAAAAAATATAAAATTTTGGTATTGGGATTTGGGAGTAATATATTTTTATTTATTATTTACATAGTCTGCCTAATTATTTATTGAGTCATTAAGTTTTGCTATAAAATGATCAAAAATCAGTTCTCGTGTTTAGTCATGAAAATTACAAAATATTTCGCAACAAAAGAATCATTATTTGTACGTACGTACAACGTGGCTACTGGCTACGTATCCTTTTCCCGAATTAAAGTGTTGTTTAAACTATTTGTATTCATTTATTGTAAGTTATAACTACTTTAACTATCAAAATGGAAAGGTTCAGAAGTGACATTGATGCATAATACCACCATAATAAACAAACATAGGGGCAATGCCGATAATTTGAATGTCATTTAAATAAGAAATAACTTAAAGCAACATTAGCCGGCAGACTCCAAAAATAATAAAATAATATATGGCATATACTTTTATTAAAATAAACACAAAGTGTGCATAAACATACCTATTACCTATCCTAAATTTGTATGTCTTTTATTTGTATTCAAAACTGTAAACCACTTTTAGTTTGTAAAAAAAATACAGGCACGTAAGAAATTAACAGATGGGGTTACAGGTAACATTGGGTGGTCTCAGTTTTACAATCTTTTGTAAATTGTTATCGGAAGCCATTAAATTTTATCGTCCATTTCTAACTTTCGATTTTTTTAATTTCAAACATGCATTGCATGTTTATGTAATAATACATCATATAATGAAAAACAAATCAAATAACAAAAATCATGTAATCTACGGCTACGATTAACAAAATTTTGGAAAATGTTAAAAAATAAATAGAAAACATGATAAATAAACTTGAAACTACTAGCGCCATCTATCTAATGAAAGCGAAACTAGTTGAGCTTCTTGTAAGCGCTCTAATGTTGGGGTTCTGTATGGATAACTAGATGTCGCTACAAGTATAGTTATACGTTGCTGTCAAAAAGTTACATATTATTCCGTGGAAAATAAAGCAATTCAAAAATATTTCAGATTCATGCAGATAATAAAAATAAACTAATTTGAAATTCAAATTTTGAATACCACGCAATTTAAAGAACAGCTCTCGTATTTTTAAATTTACTGAGTAATGATAATCACATTCACCGCCTAAAACAAAACATATCTGAAAAATTTATACAAAATCAATATAAATAACAGATGAGATTTCAGCAAAATGTGTGCACCACATTTGTCAAGAACCTAATTTCAGGACCGTTGACCGAAAAACACCGAGTACAGATAGCAAAAAAAAAGCACAATGAAATGATTTATATTTTTTACACTTCGTTATACTCAACATAGAGTCAAAATTTCTTAGCATTCCATAGTTTCACCTGCAGTGAGATGCGACCCAGGTGCAGGTTTAAGAAATTTACCTTTTTTTTTCTTTCCTCTATTCACTTATCATCTTAACTGTACATGTTCCTCTCCCTACATAACCTAATTTGAAACGTACCTACCAATACCGCCTTTGAAAATACATATCAGAATTGAATTGACGATAGTTTTAGAACCATTTTTAAAAAGATTATAGAGCGATTTTTAATATTTTTTTACAAACTTTACAGATGGTTTTATAATCTTCTGTGCTTTTGCTATTGAAAGTCTAACCACTTCCGTATGATATCAGATACTTTATCGTGGCGACGAGAATCTTGACCTCTATCTAGAAGTACTCTACTCTAGACTAACAGGTATTTTGCTATTCTTGCTGCCTCTCCACAAATTTATCAAGACTTTTCGATGGCTTTAAGACATAAATTCCCCTTATGACCATATTTTTATATAAAATATAGTTTTTTCAATAATTTTATTTGCAGATCCTACTAACATTCCTTAAACTGTTGGTTGGGCGCCAAACCGTCTGTCCTATATTCCTATTTTTATCCACTAACTATTTGAAATAGAGATTTCTTCCTTTTGTTATTCTCGTATTTTGTTGTTACCTAACTACACTTGTGACGTCTGTATTTTATAATTTAAAAAGAACTATAAAATATTAAATAATATTTAGAACGTAAACAACCTTGCAAAAAATAGTCGTATTTACCAAGTTGACGTTTGGATAATATATATATGTATTTCTAGTTCCAATATAATTAAAAAAGATAATAGTTACACTTTTAATTATATTAATAATAATATTTGTATATATGAAGTTATTGTATATTAAATAACTATAAGTAACTAAATATTTAGGTATATTCTTTTATTTTTGACCTTAAAAAAACATGGAAATATTAAAGAGTTTAAATAATTATATTTACAAATTTTACAATTTATACTATCGTAAATATATATAGGTATATAAAGATACGAGTAATATATATATACGAGTGAGTAAATCTTTTATTGCTTCTTTTCTATACTTTATGAGATCGCAGTTATTGCAACATTCGATTGTGTAAATAATATTTAAATATATAATATTTAATTTATAATTTACACTGTTTCCGTGACTTATTTTGTACCTTAATTTGTCTTATTTTAAATTGAAAGTTGATGTTTATAAAAATATCGTTGGTTGGCTGGAGAATAATAATAATAATATAACATTAAAAAAATATACGAACATTTTTAGATAAGTATACCTTGAAATGTAAATGCTAGTACATATATCATTTATACCAATGATATACATATATGATTTTGTAGTTCTTACGTCCGTAAGTACGATAACAAATCGTTCTCATTACTTAATTAGTTTCTAATTCACAATTCAAACCATTTCCTGACCTCCATGCGATACACCAAAAATAATTAATGAATTATTATGAATCATCACGGTAACAGTAGCTACTACGATAAACTTCCTAATATATTTTATAATACAATACTTTATCGTATCTAACTGACTACCAATTAAATAAGTTCTAATTTCAAATCAAAACTATCCCCCGGCAAAGCAAAAGATTTAAAAAATTCTAAAAAAAAAAACTATTAAAATAATAATAAAATAAAATGTCTCTTTGGATTCAATAAACATTCCGACATCCAACGGTACACCGGCTGAGCGCAGGTGATAAATTGTTACTATGACCCGTTTGGTTTTAAAACTCGTTTGCCGTCTATCTTGAGTCTCGTTCGATATAATTATTTCGTTTTAATTGGTAATAGGTAGACTAATTACATGTCGATACCATTATCATTAAATGTTTATTCATTATAGTCGTATAAATATTTCAGAAGCGACTAATTTCGGCAATGTACCTACGTGGTCTGTTAAAAACAAAGGAAAAGATATTTACTTTTTGAGTTTGAAGTTGTACTATTAAACGTGCATAAATTATTTTAATTATTATTTAAATTAATAAAACTAACTAATGAATTAATTAAACAAAATTGAACAAAACTAGATAAAACTGACACAACTCGAAAATAAATTCGACCAAATAATATATAATATATTAATCAAACTACAATTTCATAATAATTTTAAACATTCCTAGATAATATTAAATGTTTAGATGGGTATTAAATCTATTGTAAACTATGTATGTTATAAACTATGGAAGTATGTACATTTTTTTAAGGTTGGTTAATGACAGTTGACAGTAGTCTACACTCAATAGCGAATAGCAAGCATATTTAAATGTATGGACATAGTGTAATGTAGCGTTATTTTTATTCAAAACCATTCATTCATCTATCATTCTATTCGACAGACATTTGTCTAAGATATGTTAAAGCTTATTGTTAGAAAGTCAACAAAAACAATTGGAAATACATAACATGGTTAAAATGTCCCAGAAAAATATAATCTCTCAAAATTTTAAGAAAACCGGTTTACTTCTCGGTATTCATAACGGTTGAACGCTCGTGACCTTATTAGAGCTAAACTCAGATAAATCATTGTTCTATATAAGGTGAAGTTAGTCAGTGCAGGTCAATCACATTTGAAGACAAACCAACAATCGAAAAGTTTATTTAAGATGTAGTGTATTAACTTTATATATTTTCTAATTTAAGCAGTAAATACAAATAGTATGTAATTATAGCCTATAGGTCTATGGATAGGAATATTTTATAAAATATACTTTTGTAGGTATTTTCAAGTGCTACGTTTAGTCAATTACTTGGCAAAAGTTCATTTTTATCTAGGTTATGTCTACTATCTAATGGCAATCAATTTTACACTTTATTTTACCTCGATTATAGAAATTTACAAGCTCTTGAAGAGATAAAGCAAAATAATGAGTTTTGGTATTAATTAACAATGCTCATTAATTAAATATTATTGTTACTCAATCTCGTATTCGCAACATTTTATTACAAAATGGCGGCATGTAGATATAAAAATTGCGTACAAACGAGATATGCTCTAAATCCAAAATCACTCAGAGATTAATGACTAAAGTTTAGAAAGACTGTTCTAGAAACCATACAATTCTCAAATTTCATTTTTGAAGTAAAACTTTTAATTAAAAACTCTCATCAAGAAACAGTCGGCGCGGTTTTCATTTTCAATGGCTCTTAAATTTACATCTGTTCGGAACGTCCCTACTCTAAATGTCAAGGTCACGTTATGTAACCTTGGAGCGCACTGCAGCATCCCCCCACCCCCTCCCAAACCCCGCTCACTCCACACTTCCACCAGCCCCCCCACTCCACACCCCTCCCCAGGGAATGGTACAAACGGCTACTGTAAAAAGCTTGAGAGCTCCATTTCTATTTGGTTCATTGGATAACTAAATTTTCGTTTTTTATTAGGTAAGCAATAAAATATTCTCTTAAGTTCTGACTGAAACGTATTTTATTTCGTAAATTTAGAATAAATGTAATATGACATAAAAATAAATAATTTATAATTAGTTAATTCATTCATTCATTTCATCCCATTCACTCTGTCAGTGACATGTTTGTTTGTTGTTAGAAGTTACTAAGTAATGAATGTCGTAAAAAATAAAAATGTCGTTTATAATAAATGACAATATTTGGGTTTGCGAAAATGTGCCAAATAGTGACAGGCATTAAGTAATGGTCACATTTAGTTAAAACATTTCACAATAAGGTATGTACTTTGCATGTAATTAGGTAAAACATAAAAACCGCGATTTCGAGTTCCAGAACTAATGGGATTTTCAATGACAAATTTAATGACTTGTGACTAGAGTTTTGTTACTAAATAGTTCTTTTGAGTTAAATTATTTATATGAGACCTATTAGGATTGGTCTATTCTATAAATACTATATAGTAAGTATACAGTATACCGATACATGAGTTACAATAATGTTTTAAACTTAAATTATTTAAAAAAATATACCTATATTACAGTTTATTAAAACTCAATATTTTTTCAAATTAATGTATAAAGAGAATTTATGTAGTTTTTCAAATAACAAACAATACAAATGATACAGTGTCAAGGACGCCTTATCACTTCCATGTTTTAAATGTGGGTTGATGATAATATTAAATATATAATATAATATAGTTAAAATCAGTGTGATGTTATAAACAGCGAAGTTTAAAACATCGAAAACATATACACCAGAACTTATTTTATATTTCTTTTTAAATCTATTAATAATATTACAGACGGCGGTTTCAAATGTTAAGAAAATATAAATTGAATCTTCCGCTTTTAATGGTAGCCGTAAAAAGTAGACTCTAAAATTCGCATAAATAAAATTAGGTCACTAGCATCATAAACTGTAGTCTAGTTATTCCGAAATCCACTCGTTAAATAAATACATTTTAGTAACCTATTTAAAATATAATATTTTTCGCAATATAGTCACGGTCAATATAATTGTTACAATGCCACTTTGACAGTTACTGTAATGTCTGACTTAACCAATGATAAAAAATATTAAAATACTGAAGATCTAGATAACTTTCGTAAATTAGTTGACAAATAAGTACTAACACAATCTGTTGTATAATTTTATAAAACATGAAATGAATGATTGAACGAAACGAATAGATATTCTGTGCTTATTGTCATTCAGAACGTCTGTAGACGTAGATAATTTTTGAAACTTAAATGGTTTCGTATGAACATAAAGAAGCCGCATTACAATCCGATTAGAGATAAGCAGCCATAAATAATTTGAGCATTAAGTATAGTATGTTTTGCTATCTTTTGTGTTTATTTTAATGTTTTAAATTTAATAGAGGATTTAAAAATATTAGTAGTCTCTTTTTTTTACATGACATTTAAAATCGCGCCAATTCTTTTTAATCTATGGTTCCGGAACAATGAATATGATTCAAATTATGAACAAATAGTTTTATAGAATACCTATATTAATATTTTAATTCGCAGTAACATTAATTACACCATATAATTACATTTCCGACACATTGTTACGAAACAATAACTAACTCTATTTTATTGCATATCGTAATTACAAATGTACATTATGTAAGTATTATAATAAATTACTGTAATAACACCTGAAATGTCTCTAACATTACGACTGAGATAACCTAGAAAGAAATAATATCACATGTCTAGCAGCTGGTGATATTAAAAATATGGCGTATTGTCGGCAAATCTGATAGACACCATTCACCTGTCCCGATTTCAACACACAACCCTAGCAGTATCACGCACACAAACACACAAATAACTATTATAGTCAGACAACATGTTCTCTTATCATTGCTCTCAAAAAACTTTGGCCGTTTCTTTTAATTGTATTATCCTATTTAATAAAAAAAACCACGTCGTTTTTAAAAAAAATGTTATTCTCTACAAAATAAGAGGAAATGGAAGCAATTTTTTTTTCTTAAACTATAATGTTTTTATAATTTTATTAGCATTAGTAAAGCTTACAAGTTTCCTCTACATTACAAGTTTGTGCATCGTTGATGTATCGTTGATTAATCTGTATATTTTTAAAATGGCGCCATTTTAAAAGTAGTTGGCCTTTATCGACACATTTATCTGGTATTTGTTGTCCTTTTTTCTTCGGAATACAAACAAAAATAGAATAAATTCGTAAAATAAAATAAACAATAATGCAATAGTAATTTTACTTCTCAGCTCAGCTCTTTAAAAATAAATCGTGAAAAACAAAAAGTATTTCATTTAAAAAATAGATTAAAAAAAGGTAACATTATTAGCTATTAAACTCTTTTTAGAAGATACAAAGTTCTGATATCTCTTTCATGTTGCATAAAAAGAAAGAGAAGAAGTAACGCAGCTGAACAAATAAAAAAGAGCGGGAAAGCAAACAATGGTCGTGTTGACATTAGCGATCCCGAGGTGATAATTAAGTAATTCGGGTTACGATACCATTATTTACTATTAGTGCTGTCCGTCTGTTTAAAAGTGTTGTAATTTGAATTATATTGTATATTATATTGACATTGAATATTGTTTTATCAACCATCATTAAAAAGTAAATGTGTTACAAAAGCTATATTTTGAATACAATTTTACGTAAGGAATATTGAATATTTAATAGACGGACATTTTGGGAAGTATTTGTTTAGTTTTTGTAACTTTATTTATTTATAACTAATGTTTAATTTACATATAGGTATCTATAAAAAAATAGCCTAAAATGTTCTTCATAACTATACCATATTTAATGTTTTTTTAAAAAGTGATGAGTTAATAAAAAATCGTAAAAAAAGGTTAATGTCGTTTTAGAACAGAGTATATACATATGTCCTAAATAAAGCTTTGCAGGTCTTTTTAAGTGTCTAATTACCAGGTAAGTTTAAAACAAAAAACTAAAAAAAGACCGAGGCATGCCACTCAGTAATGTATGAAGTAGACTGTTGCGAATTCTTTGAAGAACACCGCAACTGTTTTTGACCTGTATAACAAGCCCTTACTACGGTACTTCGTGACGTATTTATTCTTTACATATACATACTTTATAACATATTTTTAAAATTTACAAAAATTTATAAATTGTATGCAAAAAAATGTGTTCAAAACTTTTTTAAATAAACCTTTTTTTTATATTTAAATACAATAATATAGAATAATATATAAATTACATTAAAAAAAATGTTGTTTGTTGTTTTACGTTCTCGTATAAACTTCATAATGATTTTTTTAACATATAATTTTATTCTTATACTTCGTTTAGTCAAACAAGGTCAAACAACTTTTATAGATCATGTATGCATAAAATGTAAGAATTCAAACAGTTTTTTTTTGTTTTAATATATATTATTATTCAAATTAACAACGAGATGATCTATTAGTGAATTGCCTTGAGGAATAAGGAGGGATGGTGAGAAGTAGTTCCGAGAGTGCTCAGAGAATTTTGGAGTTCAAATCAGCTAGATATATGATATTCTTGTGGATATTCTATGCGAAGGTAGTTACACTCTTAAACAAGCTTAAGTTAATTAGTTACAGCTCTACTTTAATTATTTTACCACAAATGCAAAAAAAGACGAGTTCTTTAGACAGAACCTTGCAAACGGTCAGACGGAACTCTACCTACGTTCAGAGTTAATGCCAGTTCAGAGGCAACAAATAAATTTTGTATCAGAAAACTTAAATTTTAAAAACTATTATTTTAAAAAAGTCGTTGAACAAATGTTGTTGGGATTGATGTAGAGATGCTGCCTGCAAGAGGTGGCTAATTACCCTGTATATATAGAAATACCCTGTATATATATTTTGTTTATAGTAAATAGCCCCCATAAAACTAATTAATTAATATATACAATATCAGAATGCAGTCTACAAAAAGATAATTAAAATTGTTAATACCACCATTGTTAGCACTTTGTGAGACAAAGAATAGACCACCTACTAACTACATTGTGAATATATACAATAATGTTTCTATATCGAATGGAAATAATTTATAGTCTATAGTAAATATTAAACTGTTTGCTACAGTTCATAAAAAGAGTATAAAGTAAATAAAATTTAAAATAAATTAAGGAATAATATACATTAGTATTCTTAGTTACTAATATATTTAAAATAATGCTAAATAATCCTTAATATTTCTGTGGGATGAAACGGAGAGATTAAATTAAAAAAAAAATAACCTTATAATTGAAATGATATATAAACATGTATAGCCATGTTAAGGATATTTAAATTCATATAAATATAGAAAGAAAAATTAACCGAAACGGTCAAGGATTCAAACCCGCAACCTCTCGAAAATCATCCCGTCGCTCTACCAATTGAGCTACCACATCGCTTTTCGTCTCGGTGAATAAAGCATTCTATATGTGATCGTCTTTATCCTTATGAACTTAGCAATAAAATTGTCTATGGTCAATGACTTGAAAGTGTATTGTATTGATCTACCATAGCTATTAGTGTGGTATCGAATCAATAATGTAAGCGGTTTCTTTGTATTGTTTTTATTTTCTCACGATGTAATGGCGAAAACTGCATTATTTGAGATAAAAAGATTCCTTTCGTTTATTTCTTACTATTAAGCACTTTCCATGTTACGTATCTGTAAAATTTGATGTTTTTGAAAAATCTTTAACAAATTATATTTATAAAATATGACACTATTTGTTTTACATTTTATTATGCGGAGGTAATAATAATAATATCAGGGCAAATTACATACATTGATCTAAACCCTAAGTAAACAAATTATTAAGGATGTTAGACAACGATATAAAAACATAGAAATAATCATTATAAATACTGGAACTATATTTAATAAACGACCAAATCCAGAAATACAGACATCTATGCTCATACATTGCGTGTCCATGCCAGGAACCAAACCCGAGTCCCATTTAAGCCGCTATATGCTAGGCGTCTGCGCTAACCACTCGACTAACAGGACAGTTAAACAAATAACTTAATTCAGTTCAATAATTTTTGTTTTTTTAATAGTTACCAAGGTTAACTAAAAATAACACACACATAAAACAATATACACATAATTAATGTATATAAATATTAAATGTATGTAACAAATATCTTAAGTCGCAACTACCCTCATAATCTAAGTTGCATTAAACTAGACAATATAGTGTTACCTGACACTGACTAACGCTACCATCACACTAAAACTGTCACTAAAACTAGAAAACAGTCATACCTCTCAACGCAATTAGGGTTGAACACTTAAATGATGTAAAAATAAGAATGATATAAAAATAAGCATGTATTTACGTTAATCGCTAAAAGTGTCAACCCTGATATAATGTATGTAAAAACAGTAAAAAAACACTTCCTTACATGGGTTTGAAATAATAACATTTCAAATGCACTTCCATCAGTGGAAAGCGAAGTAATTGACAACATTATGCAAAAATGTCCACTCAACGTTAGTGGATTCTTTCACGTTCGTGTGTTGTCACTACAATTTCAATCTTATCTATACGGAATACGGTTTAAAATACTCTGACAGTTTCTAGTACCGGTACATAATTGCTCAAATGTTTAGCTGAAGGTGGGAAATAATGTAACTTTAACATGTCATATAAATATGTGTAAATTTATATTTTTTCTAATCTATTATCTATTAACAGACAATACAAGTAATGGTAAGTGTATTCGTGATAAAGGAAGTAGTGTTTCCGGTTAATAAAGGAAGGATATTTAAGAAAACGAAAAAGATTTCATGGTGATAGGGGATAGGACTTCCGACTTTTTATTTTAAAAGCGCAAATGTAAGAACTCATTTATCTGTTTGTTACATTAGTATTAAAATGAGGTTCTATAGCTTAAACTAGATGTCTAGATTGTGTTTAATGGGTCGTTATTTTAAACAATGGTGGTTTGCGAAAACAAACTTACTAACAATGGAAAGATTAGTAGATATTGTCCATTTCAACATGGTACTATATGTTATATGTATCAATACTTATTACATGACAAAGTTTAACGTCTGTTTTTACAAACGCGATAATCTCAAAATACTGCGCTGATTTTTATTCGTTTTTTTTGTAAATAGATTTATCTATGATAAATCAAGACCAAGGGTAGGTTTTGATAAAAAAATAAAGATATCAGTTGACTAACATATGTAATATTTGTATAGAAGTTTAATTGACTAAATAAATAATTGTAATATTGGATACTGATTTGATTAAAAGTAATGTATATATAATTCGTCTTCCAGGTAAGAGAGGAAGTGTGTGATTGAGAGACTAAATTATGTAACAGAACTAGTATAATAAAGTGTAACAGTGATAAGAAAGAGTTTAAATAGTAAACAGTTAAGTATGTTTGTAAGTAGTGCTAGTAAAGTGTTTTAAAGAATAGAATGACTATCATTGGTGATTCTATTGCAGTAAGAGAGTTCTAATAAAAGTATAAAATTTTATTAACTATAGTATTGGTACTATGTATAACATTCTAAATTTTGTTTCATACATACCTATTCTAGGCATGAACGTATCCAGAATGACAGCTACCCGCAGATTTTGTAAGGCCATAAGTACTGTAAATTGTTTTGCTTCCGACACAAGAAATACTTAAAAAACATCTGATATCTAATAAAAAAATAACTTTATATATTATACACCTATAATACAAGAAATTCATGTTTTGTACCTAAACGCTGGATAAGCCTATGACGGATGTATTATAATATTGAGTTCCAAGGCATTTCATTATTTTTTTTTTGGAATTGGTTCCATTTCAAATATATTCATAACACAATTTAAAAAAATTGTCGCTTAAGCCAAATAGACGTGAAACCCTCAATACTTTTACCACTTGTGCAAGACAGGTTCCTGGTTAAAAGTAGCGAAAACGTGAGATTATATACTCAATGACTGTTTCTCTTCATTTCCTGTCTATTTCCTTAAGCTAATTGCATGACAGCGGATAGTCTAATCAACGAGAGAGTTACTTCCGAATAAAGATTATGGGATATATGTAACGAATTGTTTCCAAGGGAAACGTGGATTTAAAGTCTTTTTACCCTTTAGTTTCTTAAGTATTAAGTTCTTAAGTATTTAGGCTCTTAAGTATTAAGATTCTCAATTTCCCTTAAACATCATTGTGTAAGAGAATTATTTTAAGATTTAACGATTGAATAGATCATGGTAAAATAAAACTATTTGGAAAAAGCCACAACTAGTTAGTCTGAATTGTCTGACAATTATTCTATTAAAAGTCCAGAGTATCAACAATTCGTTTTCTAGGAAGTCTAATCTAGGAATTCTAATTCTAGGATTCTAATACACAAGAACAATCTAGATAGTTCATGCATGTTTGTAAAAACTGAACTCGTCGATGTGTTACGATCTATTATCGATCTAAAACACGACATGTGCAGTTAGATTCAGTTATGTAACAAAAAGTTATATGTAAAATTGAGAATCTGTAGAAGTGCTTCCAAGTGATTATTGTGATAAAACATGACTCTACTGAATTAATTTTACCAGTAAAGTTATAATAATCAATAATATGCAAAAACATATTTTATAGCAACTTCTTCATATCTTCAGGTTGGTAGAGAATGTGTTTTAAAATTAAGCTCACTTTTGACTTTTGTATAGATATAAAATCTATTTTATTATTTAGTCTAAACGACATTATATAGCGACATGTCTATATACATGTTTACAATTAGCATTATTTTCTGATTCAAATATGTATATAAGTGCATTCCCCAAAAAAACGTCGCTTAGACCAAATAGCCCTAAATTATTTCACGATTCTGGAGTCATGTCCTGAATGCGTAAGTGTCCTTTGTCTGTTCAAAAACCACAGTCTTCTGCACTCAACAAGGAAACAATCCAATTTAAGCAAGTAATTGTCTATACATAAAACAATAACAAGGTTAATGTGAAGATTAATTATTATTTATTTATTTATGTAATTCAAATTAAATTATTTTTATCTAAGTAGGCATTTACGCGCACTTTTGTATCTTCAATTATTAGATTAAAATGGTCAGTTTAGCCAGTCCGTGGGTAAGCTACTACCAGCTCGGAATACTGTTCTGGTGACAAGAGTTGGCCAGAACCTCAACTGTTGCTCTTTTTATAGATATTGCTTTTGCTATATCCATGATATAGAATAATTGTTTTTGATTCTCTTTCATTATCCGATGAGGTCGCTGTCAACAGCTTTATATTTTCAAACAAAGACTAATAATTAAATATATTAGATTATAACAGCAACCTCGTTGATATAATAATTAATAATTATGTCGATATATGACCTACTTTTACTTATCATTATTTTTAAAACAATATGGCCTTTTATTTAATTAAGTTGTAACGTATGTTATTTGTTTTATATTTTGTTAATGTCTCTGTCTGTTTATTTGTGTTTGTAGCTAGGGATCATTGTTTTGTTTTCCATTATTTAATTTTAATTAATAAAAATATGTATTATAGGTTGTTTTTATATATATTGAATGACCTACTAAGATAGCATAAAGCTATGTAGAAAAGAAAAAAAGCCGAATGCATGCAGAATTGTGTGTTATCTTTGTTCAAGCAAGAGAACCCGTCTATACGAACTAGTATTATATAAAGAGCATGTTATGTCGCAGCAGCTCCCTGGTATAAATTATTTAACTCTATTAGAGGGGGAAAGTCCTGAAAGGAACCCCCATGTTAAAAAACTCATAATCCTTGTAATATCTAAAATGAAAATAGGTAAGTGAGAGAGTGAATAAGTGAGTGAGTGAGTGAGTGAGTGAGTGAGTGAGTGAGTGAGTGAGTGAGTAAGTGAGTGAGTGAGTGAATGAATGAGTGAATAAGTCCGCCAGTAGATGTATACCAATTTTGTGTATAGTATCTGTAATCCCAATACAATAATAAACCAACGCCCCAGGATGATCTTCAGCACAAGCGCAAGGGCAATTCAATCAATTGACATCTTCCTGTCGTTACCCTACATCCTGTTTATCCATTATCGGATTATATACTTTATAATTATGTATGTTAAGTGCAATTTGCAATAACACTTGATGTCTGTCGTACAACCATTGAAGTATGGTTTATTTTGAATCAAAGCGAGGGTGTCACTGATTTGAGTGATTTTAAGTGAATGATATTTTTATACTTGCACAGATTATATAGTATCAACATAATCTATATTTAGATTGAATTTTGAGGTAAATTTATATAAATATTTAAAAAACAAGATTTTCTGTAATTTTCGAAACGAATGAAATCATTATTATGGGATTAGGAAAAAATGCCTTGTATAGTATAATTCATTGTAATCCCTGAGTCTTGGATATAGTTTAAAAATGTATAGGTACTCAATATTCGGCAGAGAAGACATTTAATAAAATCATTTGTAGCACGGTTTTAAAAACCCCACAGACTCTATAGATGACACAATCTTTAACTCTTAGAGAACTCACTAACTATACAGTTTAAAATAATAAAAAAAGTATAATGTGAATTAAAATGTATATTTGGAAATGTACCTTGTACTTCGACCTTGGCGTTAGGTTACAAAAATAAGTAACTTGATATCATCGTTGGCCAATTTTCATTGAATATATTTGATACATTTTAATACAAATTATATATTTTTTTACTCTTCTGGCGTCGTCCCGAACTGCTGGAAAACAGCTTTAGTCCACCCGATCCCTAAAAAAGGTGATCGCTCGGATCCGTCCAACTATAGACCCATTGCCATTACCTCCTTGTTCTCAAAGACAATGGAATCCATTGTTAACTGCCAGCTCCTTCAGTACTTAGAAGATCACCAGCTGCTTAATGACCGACAATACGGTTTCCGTAGGGGTCGCTCAGCTGGTGACCTTTTAGTATATCTAAGTCACCGTTGGGCACAGGCGATTGAGACCAAGGGAGAGGCCTTGGCGGTTAGCTTGGACATAGCAAAAGCCTTTGATCGGGTCTGGCATAAAGCGCTTCTCTCGAAGCTGCCTTCCTATGGGCTTCCCGTGAAATTGTGCAACTGGGTCACCAGTTTCCTGGCAGACAGAAGCATGAAAGTCGTTGTTGACGGTGCTTGCTCCAACTCCAATTCTGTCAATGCTGGTGTCCCTCAAGGCTGTGTGCTATCACCTACACTATTTCTTCTGCATATTAATGATATGCTGCAAAGCGGCAGCATTCATTGCTATGCGGATGATAGTACGGGTGAAGCCTTTTATACCGGCCGCACTAATATTTCACGGGAAAACGTCACTGAGAGCCGAAATAAACTTGTGTCTGAAATCGAAACAACTTTGGGAAAAGTTTCAGATTGGGGCGGAATTAATCTAGTCCAATTTAACCCTACAAAGACACAAGTTTGCGCGTTCACCGCAAAAAAGACACCGTTTGCCGTATCACCTTCATTTGAGAGCACTCCCCTAACTGCCGCAGCCAGTATTGGAATCCTTGGCGTCGATATATCGAGCGAGGTCCAGTTCCGCGGTCATATTGAGGGCAAGGCCAAATTGGCCTCAAAGAAGCTAGGTATACTGAACAGATCGAGACGATATTTCACTCCGGCCCATCGCCTGCAGCTTTATAAGGGGCAGGTTCGGCCGCAGATGGAATACTGTTCTCATCTTTATGCAGGTGCACCTCAGTACCAGCTTCTTCCTCTTGACCGCATACAACGGAGAGCGACTCGAATCATCGACTGTCAAGATCTTTCCGATCGGCTTGATCCCTTGGCGTTGCGTAGGGATGTAGCTTCCCTCTGCATCCTCTATCGCTTATACCATGGGGAGTGCTCTGAAGAGTTGTTCGAATTAATACCACCCACAGATTTTCGCCATCGTCCATCGCGACAGAACCACCATCCCCATTACCTGAATGGCTGGAGTTCCACCACTGTGCGTTTCTCTAGAAGTTTCTTACCTCGCACAGCCAATCTGTGGAATAAATTGTCTCCCGAGGTATTTCCGGACCGATACGACATTGAAACCTTCAAAAAAAGAGCGTATTCCTTCTTAAAAGGGCGGCAACGCTTTTGTAACTCCTGAGTTGCAGACGTCCATGGGCGACGGATGTTGCTTACAAGCAGGTGACCCGTTTGCTCGTTTGCCTTCTATCACATAAAAAAAAAATATATATATTTACGTACATCTAAATCTATATATGTATACGTTTCAAGATAAAAGCTTATCCTTGTTTAGATTTGTGTCCTAGGTTAGTTGAAAAAAAAATACAAAATATTTTTTCTTTTAATAATAATTATTGTTATAAAACATGTAGTCTGTCCTGTTTGAGCACGCATAACTCCAAAATCATTCAATATTTATATAATTATTGAATTAGTATTCAAATACTTTATTTGGGCAGGTTTAGTGTGAACTTAGTTACCATCGCTTATCGAAGGTTATATATTGTGGGTGATATTAACCATGGATGTGTCAACGTAATTTGTTACAATTGAATATCACTCGCCTGAGTTACTGAAGTTCTTCATAGTTACTGTATTACTACTGTAATACTACTGTATTACTGAATGAGGAACAGCCGTTGCAGGTCCATTTATTGACTTGTATATACTCTGTCTAACTTTTCGAAGTTAGAGTGAATGAGGACATTGAAAGGATAAATGGGACGAAAAATTCTTTTTCTTTCCTTGTTCCCGAAGTTAGAGTGAATAAGAAGATTGATAGAAAAAATAAAAAGAGAGAGCTTTATACTTATAAAGCATTCTCATAGAACATTATATTATAGAGATAGCTATGGAATAAATAGGAGTACAATATTTTATGTATCGGGATACAGTACTGACGATATACTTATGATTGGGACAGAACCGCCCCGTTGCATTGGTCGAGTGGCTAGTGCAGATGCCTAACGTAAAGCGGCGCAAAAGGGCTCGGGTTCGATTCCTGACAGGGACAGGCATGTATGAAATGAGCATAGATGTCTCTTTTTCTGGATTTGGTCGATTATTAAATATATCCGCAGTATTTATGTGTATTTCTATGTATTTGTATCATCACCCTTAATATGGTAAATAATTTGATTAGGGGTTAGATCTATTTGTCATGTTATATTATTGTTATAGAAGGGTTATGATCTAAAAGAAGTAAAAGTCCATGGCGACAACAACAGCGGGTTATCATTATTGAAAATAACAAATATAAAGCATATCATGTAGGTAAGATTTATTGCACAATTACAGTCCTCATGTACTCAAAATAAGCTAAAAATATAATTGAAAAATATCAAATGTTATCCCAGCCGTCCGTTCAGTTACCAGTGACCTTCGACGTGTAGTTTATTGGCAGGAAAATTTCGGAACCGAAATAACTTTTCTCGCAGAATTATTATTTATGTATTTTTTGTGTTTGATAACGTTGTTATTTTTGTTTGTTATTAATTATTATATAAAATGGCGAGTAAGGTGCAGTCATTCTATCAAGTAGTTACTTATATAGGATTACAGCTATTGCGGGATAGAGTAAGATGGAACAATAAGAAAGATAGAGAAGAGAGATACAATCATTTCATTCACTCTCTGTAGAAATGAAAAATAATAATAAAACATTTTACATAAATATAGAATGAAAAATATACCGACACGATAAAGGATTCGAACCGGCGCTCTCTGGGAAACCATCCCGCAGCTCTAACAATTGAGCCACCCTGTAGTAGTAGTATAGCAATTGGTTAAGCGACGAGACGGTTTCCCAAAGGTCGCAGCTTCAAATCCCTGCTGATATCGGTATAATATTTATTTTACATTTATTTAAAACAAGCTCAACATGACTATGCACGTTTATATGTATATATATATATATATATATATATATATTATTTTATATACTTAATATATATCATATTTTCATACAACAATAGTAACAACAGTTTAGACATTAAATAATTTAAAGTATTCGTTACTCGATAAAAAATACGTGTTACTTAATACTTAATAATGACAAGCCGCCATCTTATAAATACTAACAATTCTTTAATGTGTTTCCTCGTGTTACGTATAATACCATCGCAGTGTGATTGCAATCCGATGCACACACACACACAACATCATAACTCTCACAAGATTATGTGACGTACTTTCAAATGCGATTACAAACACCTTCCAATGCATCCAATACATGACATGTAGTATTATTTATTGCTAATTTCTTTGTGACTATGACAATTATTAAAAAAAATAAGAAGGCGACGGTTTAAAACTTTTAAGCTGTGATAATCATAAAAATGTTGGTAGAGTTATGCTTTTTATATTATTACTTTTATAAATATATTTCTTGCTTGTCATTATAATAACATGCTAACAAATTATCATCTACGTTTTTCGTAAGCGACTAAAAGGTCCTTCCGAAAGTTGATAAGTTATAATTATAATATTTTTAAGACGTCAAATTCTAGCTCTGTAAGAAATAGATTATATATTATTTATTAAAACCTAAAACCGCAGAATTCTTTTTTGATGTCATTGTATGAATTTGTGGCAGATGCATAATTAACATTTGAAAGCATAAAACCTCCTTGTTCATTCATAGAACCCTAAGCTTCAGCTTCAACTATAAATTAAATAAAAGAGATCTTCATATTAAATGGTAATGTATATCTGATATGGAGGTGAACCGGAACGCCGCGGTCCAGTGCCTGCTATTGTATGTACAATTTTTTTGTCCTCAAACCCGGCTACCGTGGCAGGGCAACTTTTTCTAATGTAGTTTAATGAAATTATTAATAAAATTACTAAGTTTAACATATAATATGTATATTAATCATCTTCTAGTATAGCGCATGTATAAGAAGGATAAAGATGTAGGTTAGGAACCTTTTCTTTTGAAGACGAATATAGCTTGAAGTATTAAATAAAAATGGAAACCTTGCTGCCAAATAAAATCTATAACTTAAGTGTTTTTATTTTAAGATATGTCTTGTTAGAAAATGTACTCGTACATTTTTTATAAAAAAAAATATAAATACTGCATTTTTATTATTTACTTCCGGATAACATTAATCTGTATATACAATAAGAAATATATATTTGTTATTTAGATATATATATATATATATATATATATATATATATATATTTTCAATAGAACCTTAATGGATATACATATCCTTGGTTTCTATTTTGTAGCAATAAACCCAAATATAGAGTCGATAGTGTTATTATTTCTATGATAAAAACACGTTGTTATCACAGACTACTCTATTGCGTACGAGTTTTAAAAACGTGACTTTAAGGAATGTTACTAAATTAAAGGAAATATTGGAAATCTATTACAATTTATATTAACTCTATAAAACTATAGAATATTACACGTAGAGATACAGATTTGGAGCTATAAAATGTGTAGGTATGTGTTTCTTTGTGTATATATGTTTGTGTGTGTGTGTCTCTACATCCACAAAAATCCGATGTTTAGATGAAGGTTATTTGTAGATTGATTTAGTTCGGTACTGCATCATACAATAGAAAAAAATACAACCAGATACTTCATACAACAACGAACAAAGAAATCGCTTGTCATTTACAAAAACCATAATTATTATTATTACAATAAACCATATCATTATAACTAAATCACTGTATAACATTAAATAGTACAACTAACTTTCATATAAAACCTTCATAGTACATTAACTGTCGTTTCTAGTTACTCTATATTCATAGAGCTAACCGCTTACAGATGTCCTGTTTTCTTGTCCCCTATCCCGCGGCCATGCTTTACTGGATGTTAGTTTTTTCAAACACTCGTTAAATACTTCAAGAGACACACACGCTACACTATAGAGTCGTGTCAGTAGCAACATTTAAAATTACTTTTTAATATACAATAACGGGATTAATTCACTAATCCGTTAACACATACTAATTTTACAAAAACAATCATTAGCATTTACGGAAACGTGCGCGTGTTTATTAACAATGAAGCCGAACTAAATAAAAAGGTCGAATACCCCGGACCTGCATTGTCTCTGATTTCGCGGTCCACCTTTCACTGCATGCACTAAACCTTTGCCTACTTTTGCCTCAAGATTAAAAAAAACTATGAACAACTTTCATTTGAAATGTCAATCAGTTCTAAATTATCAAAGTATCATACCGGTGGATATCTCTCCTCCTCAGCGTTCAAAAGGTCCCCCACAGACGATGCCTTCGCTTGTGTCGCCAGATGCCTCCTGTTTAGCACATAGGAGAGCTCATCCAGGTACCTCAACGTTAGATTAGCCATCACAATCACTCGTAAACGTTCACGTAAACTTCACACAAATAACACGCGCATTCACTGCCATTGCTCACGCGGTACTGAGCTCTGAGCGTCTACGAGGTCAAAGAGTATACAGCACTGGATAAGTTAATAATTATGCTAAACATTACATTCAGAGGCTGTATGTTTATGATTTATATATATATATAGTAAATTATGAAGGGTGTGGTTGGAATTAGAAATATGGGGGAAAGTATGTTTTAAATTATAATTTAGATAGAGCCTGTAAAAAGCATTTTAAATATTAATATTTTATTTTTATTCCGTTACTAAAAGCTTTTTAATGGAACTCCAAGTAGGTATTTCAATACAATTAACCTTTTCTCAATTCTAACAGCTTTTACTGGTAGGTATTAAATTGAGTTATTATTTAGTGAGACATTTTTCATAATATCGCACTTAAAAAACTTAATACTGAAATAGTGAAATCAGTTTGTTTGATGTATGTATTATATTCTAGTTTGTTTTGATGTTAACTCAAATTTATATTAATAATAAAATTACGATAGATTGTTCTTGAAAAAATACGAGTTAATATTAATTTTAACTTATTACTTGAAACTCTAATTATAATATTGAATATAAAATATGTTTATACATATTAAAAAAAAATAAGTTGTTACCATTTGCAATAATAATATAAATATTTTTTCTATAAAATAACTAAATAAGTTTAAAAAGCAAATTCTGTATATTTTTTTCATCTTTGATCCATATCAAACTAATAATTTAATTAAACATATTGATACTACCAATTAAGTTAAGATCATTCAATTATATGATTAATTACACATTATATAATTAATTAATTTTATTATCATTAATAATACTTCAAATTAACGTAGTTTCTATAAATAGGTGTATCAAGATGTTTCGTATGACAGGGTCTATGTGATATGGGATGAAAAATAATAATTATAACGGTTTTTACCGGTAATTATTAATTATTTTTTTACCGGTTTCGTTATGTTAAGATTCTCAGATGTTAGGTAACAATGAATCCAAGCTATTGTGCTTGCGACGTCTGAGGCACAGACTTACTTACCTCTACGTGATGCAATAACGAAAGATGGTGTCTGTATGTATATTATATACATTATGGACTTATTCTATATAATTTGATGATAAAGTCCGGATTGACAATGAAGTTAAATCTTCTGATTTAATTAAATTATTCTAAATTAAAAAAAAGTATTGAGGTCTAGTCTTTTTAAAAACATATAATTAACGGACACAGAATATCTACTCAGAACAACAATACATCAATCTCACGGGAACTGTTCCGTGTGGAAATCGAATCCACGACCTTTGACTTTACAGTCAGCATAACCACTAGACCCAAGAGCCGTAATAATTCTCTTTAGAAATTTCCTATCGTCGGTCACAATTGTATTAGTATTTTATAAAAATAATTGTAAACATTCTATATTAAATATTTGTTAGCAATAAACTTGTCTATAAAATTAATATTTAGTCTAAAAGTAATATTAAGTATTATTTATATACGCAGACAACAGGTATAGAGGAAGTGGCTTATATAATAATTAAAGAAGATCCTTCTTTTAATATTTATCACTTTTTAATTAGGTACCTACTATTTATTTAATTACAAATTAGCAACAAACGCACTCCTTCGTTTTGTGTCGATCGAATATAAGGTTATTTTTACTTTTAACAAAGTTAAATTTATTTTGTAAATAAAAAATATAATATATTACATACATATACATAGGTTCATTAATTCTATTATAACGCTTTTAATATTTTCATGGTATTTAAATTGGATTTAGTCTGATGTTTTGGAGGGTGATAAGTACATGGCAATGTATGTATGTTTGTATATATGTATGTTTTTGTATGTATGTTTTCTAAGCAAGTCAATTTAAGTAACTGACATGGCGTCTTCACAAGGTTACGTTGCCACAGTTATCTTAATTAGTAATGTTTGAGTAATTAACGTTACCACCGACGCATGCAATTTAAGTGGCCTAAATCACTAAGATCTAGGTTTTTGTTAGCGACCTTATTTATAGGGTTGTGAAAAGAAATCATTTTTTGTTCCTGTTTTATAAAACTAGGGTTGTCAACATTTTTAATAATTGAATAATGTAAGGAATATTTACTAAATAAATCTACATCTACATAGTATTGCATTTTTTTTGTTTAGGTATAACTAAAAGTTTAATACGAGCTATAGTTAAAATAATGTTACGGTATTCTGTATGAATCTTAATCTTTTGTTTGTAAAACCGCGTTGGAGGTAGATAAATAACAACAACTATATCGATCGTACACAATATTATTAAATGAACCTAAGCTACTTATTATGTATCCTTAAGCACAAAATAAATAATAAAGAACCCGAAACTAAAACAAGAATCTCCAAAAGTCTTACGTCTTTAAGTTTAACACGACCATATTCTACCAATACATAATATATCTATGATTCTCATATGCAAAATATTTAGGTGATAGAATTTTTTAAGAAAAACACTACCAGTTCGAAATCTCACAGTCATTAAAACCTCCAGTCATCCACAAAAAAGATTGTATAGGTCCATTGAATATTGTATATAAATATTTTTATTGTTAAGTTGGTATTTCCTGTTATAACAGCGGGAAGTAAATAGAAAATAAAGGTTCTTATAAATGGTATTTAATTGAAATAATCACCTGTGCGTGACATGTTACAGCAAAATAAATATAATATATTTATAAATTTTATATAATTATTTAATTTTTATAAGTTTCGAAGGATTTAATTTAATTCCCACCATTTCCTAATAACAATAAACATCAACATCCAATATGGAGTACGAGTGACGTAACAATAATTTGCAATAACGTATCACATTTAATTGCGTAGTGAAAGCGAGCGGAAACAAAGATGGCGCGTGTAGTATTGTGAAGCGGATCCATAGATTATTACGAAATAATGGTTAATTATAAACGTAGCACGACATGTTCGGACCAGTTTTATTTTGTTTTTATTATATTAAGGTCAGAATATATTATTATATCTACCTTCTTTAGTAATTTTACTCTAATATTATACTCCGCTAAAGCTTGTACGCTCTGATATTTTTTTTTTACAAACGTCAAAAATATTAGTACTACAAAAGAGATTTATAATATTTTAGGGTCAATTATGACACCGTGGAATTTACCTGAATTAACCTATTTTCGGTGTTGTATGTTGCATAGTTGAAATACCTCAATGAATCCTCTAAATAAGAGTATACCTATAGAAACCCTGAAGATATTGAAGAGTGAGTGTGAGTGGTACGTATAAAACTAAATAAAAATTACTTAATAATTATTCCCTTAAAAATTCGTATAAGTAGGTACATAGGAATATGTTTTCCTAATTTAAATAATGATTTGTATATTATACATTTTAATTGAATAGGCAATAAAATATTTATTTCATTTACTGAGTTCTTTAACATAGATATTTTCAATAAATAAACCTACCCATCGGTAGGTAGGTACATAAAATGTTCGCACATGGAATCCCTAAGAGCATACAGGATCAATTCTGGGTTGGTATTTAAAACGTATTTTGTTGATTAAATACGCGCTATTTATTTTTGTATATAATTTACGGCTGAACGTTGTCTGTCTGTCATTGTTACAATTTTATTAAGTGGATAATAAGATAAGAACTTATGATAAATAAAGGTATCCAAAACTAACTGATTTGTATACAGTTCTCTGCTCAATTTCTTATTAAGAAAATCGATACAAAATACAATTTGTTTAAATGTATTAAATGGTCTTTGCCATTGTAAAAGTCACGATACAATTGTTTCCTACTGTTAAGTATTTATATATGTCAATAAACAGAAAACAACAAAGACCCAGATAACTATGGTATTTCAATATAGTTGCGGTCACAATAATCCCAATAATAAATATATTAATAATGTCGATGTAAAAAAAAAGATACTTGGTGTTTTGTAGTGAATCCTGACACTTGAATTTATTTTTTAAAATGGACAACATTTCGAATGAATCCACTACAGTCCAAGACATTTATGAGTTTCTGGAGGTAGCTAAAACATTCGATACGCTCTACAAAGGCAGATAGAAGTTGCACCAGTTCAAGGTCAGATAGAATAATAATATATATTTCAATTCCAGGAGTCGGAGTAGTGGTGTACTAAAAGATAGTAAAAATTGGTTTGTTTTAAAGAAACTATTTCAAATACTGCAATCAACACGGCGAGAGTATCACAGGGCCCCGTTCTCTCGCCAATATCGCTCCATAAGTTCGAAATAACTAAATATATTTCTAAATTATTAAGAACCGTTCAAGACATACTGTTGCGTTACTTTTAAATAGTGTTGTTCAAATTATATCTATCACATACTCCAAAGAGCCCTGGGTTACAACCAAGCAGCGGATCCTATCATGTTACTCATGCGGGTTTCGACTCTCAGCCTATCAACTTACAGTAAGCTACGTAAAAAACGCGCCCCTTATTAATATATTTATAACGTAAATAATTTTACAACATTTAGAGCAATTGTAGGGCTTTTATACAAATATGTTTACAACCAAGGAAAGAGTTGCGAATTGCAAAATATGAATATTACATTCAATAATACTAGATGTACTAAATCAATCCGAACTCAGTATTTCAATAATTTCCAAATGAAGAAAAAGTATGTGTGAAATAATTTGGAAAAAATACATAGACTATTCAATCTTTAATAAAAATCATTCACACGGCGTCGTTCAAATCTATTATATCTATTAATCTATCCGTTACACTAGCCCGATTTGGATGAAACAGGCGATTTGCATCAAACAGAATCCATACAACTTTCTACACCAATAACTCTCAAACGACTCAACGGTTCTCATCCGGTGAGCGCAAAAAACTTTACGGTCAGAGACTAACTTTTACAGATATTCCTATTTTATATTAATTCTAGACAGATTCAACTAGATAATTATAAATTTCTTACATTTCATAATATAACAAAAGGTGTATTTTTATTATTCCTCAATAGGAGTTTTTATATTGTTTCTTTTGCGTTTTGTTGCTGACAAATATCTCCTATTTCCTATACACTATTATATTAGGTATATTATTTTAAACATATTTTTCTTGTTATATCACTTATGCTTACAAGCTATGATAATGTCTTTCCCGCGTGAGCAAGAGATTTTAAATTATCAACATAAGTATCATAACCTACTTTAAATACTTAAATACGTAATATACATACAATTTCAAATCATGCAAACTAATACAAGTAATATTATGCAACAGACATATATTTGTTATGTCATTTTATGATATACAGAATTGAGAAAATGTTTTTATGATGTTTTATGTAAAGAAAACGTCGAGCGTTATCTTAATTATTTATTTATTTTATAACATAAACAATTCTTGCATTAGAAGTTATATATTTCCTGTGTCACAAACAGATACAGACTCAGGACATTGTGTAGATCACACAAGGAATTCTCCCGGCAGGGAATCAATCCCACAATCTTTGGTTCAACAGTCAGATGAACTAACCACTACACCAACAGGTCATTGAATCAACAAGTCACATATAACATATTTGATTTGAAATATATATTACTATGTTTCATATTAGATACATGTATAAGCGATACAATTCTGGGAACTAGCCGAACATTATTATATTTTGCGTCTAAATAATAGAACTCTAAATGGTAATTCGCGGATTGAGGTCTCGTTGGACTCCTTTATAGACTACAGAGATAATATGTAGTTAGAAAGATATAGTTGAGATATATTTCATCTATGTACATTTGTTGTGGTATTGTCATGAGGGACGAAAAGGATGGAACGAGCAGTCTTGAGTATGAAAGTGGATGGAGGAAAGAAGAAGAGTCGAAGAAGATATGGATGTAGTGTGAAAATGATATGGCGAGAATGTAAAATAAAAGTAAGAGAAGAAGAGAACATCTGATATCAGAGAAGACAAAACAAATCTATTCCGAATTCATTGGGCGCAAAAAAGTATAACATATACATAGTTATATTTTTTAAATAATTTAATTGCAGTTAATTTTCAATAATAAACATTATATCAGATAAATCAATAAACAAATATATTACAATGACCTAAATCTATTTTTACTAGTTTAGTGTTTGAGTAAAACACAAGATAGTTCAAAAACCTAACTGCTGGAAAGATTAATACTACTTAAAACAGGCAGAACTAAACTATAGCTTAGTTAAAGTAATCTAGACCCACTTTTTCTGTTTAGGTCAAGTTCTGATCTTAGAAAACTTGTTTACTTTACCTACATTTTAAATTGTTTTAAACCCATTTTATTTCTAGTTTTTATTTTGCTACTCTTCTATAGTTGGGTTTATTTTTTATAACCTACTTGCTTTGGTATTACGTATTCTAGTATTATTTACGATTTCGATAGTTTTATTGTGAAATATAAACGACTTGTTACGATCCAAGTCTGTTTTTTCACGATTTTGTTACTTTTTAACAGATTTTTAATAATAAAGAGTTAGGTTTTAGGTATTACATATAAACATTATCAGAAAATAATAATTACTTATAATTAGTATTTACTATTAAAATTGGATTAAAAATGCATGTATGAAAACGATATGGTACAAATAATATTAGTGATACAAATAATATTAGTGGGCTTATGTCTGTCTGTCCGTACGGCTTCAGTATTAGTATTGTGAAATGTTACTGATGTTACAAGTAACAATATTACATAATACTGTTATCACAGATATAAAATATTAACATTTTATTAATGTATTTAGGTTAATTGTGAAGAATCAAATATGTATCAAATATGTTTTCTATCAATACCAGGTTAGTAATTAATTAATATTCTCTCTTCATTAATTATTCTTTAATATTTGTTAATTAATTATTATTTAATATAAGTTAATATTGTTATAATATTCAAAATATAATCCGATTATCACATTTCGTTTTTATTTATACAGGGTTATTTGTAATTAGTTGACCACCTCTTGCAGGCCGCCTCTCTGCATAAATCCCAACAACATCTATTCTACGACTTTTTAAAAATCTTAATAAACAATACATAAACCACGAAACAAAAAAAAATTGCTCCCTCTTTTACTTATTACTCTGTATTTTGTAAGAAGTGCTTAAAAGGTCAACGCCCGGGCGCCATACCTACGCTCAGAATTGATAAAACTAATAATTTTAAAAGTAGTAGAACAATGTTTTTTAGCGTTGATGTAGTGCCTGCTAGAAGTGGTCAGCTAATTAAAAATAACCCTGTATAAGTAGGATTATGGAATTTGCTAAAATAAAATAACCAAGAATCGAACCCGCACCAAATTAAATTCTGACTTATTACATCCGTTCAACCTTAACATTGCCTGGTTCAAGTTATTAAGTAACTCATAGTTCACAAACACACCGACAGAGCCTCACTTCCTGCTTAATCGAGTTTCCAATAAGTGTGAGGATACGGTAATAATAATAAATATTTATTTATTCAAAAACGAAACAAACATACTTATTGTAATGAGGTTGTATATATTTATTTAAATACTTCTCTTTTTTTCATATATAAATGAAATTAACCTCGATAATTTGTATTATCTGTTTTATCTTATGACATTACTTAACTGACAGATCGTTTTATTTTATATAAAAAACATTTCATTTTATTATTACTATTATTCAAAGTAATAAAGCAGTCAAGAGCGAGTGAGACTCAATAAAAAACGTTTATTGTGTGGAAGCCCCTAAAATATTTATTTTATTGTATTTGTTGTTATAACGGCATCAGATATACATCATCTGTTAAAAATTAAAAAATAATTGTCTCTTTTGGGCAGCTCCCCCTCCTTGCCTCCCTCTCCACGCTACACCTATTAGGGTAACCGTTGGTTTTCTGGTGGGTAGTTTCAGAAATAGCAGCGTCATCTGTGCTGCTTTTCCTTCCCACATTCCCATATAACCCTTGATCAAAATACCAAAGAAGAATTAGATGGACTGCGTTAAGATGACATGAGTAAATGACAAATGACTGATGACATGACAGCTGATAGGCAAAAAGAGAAGTTGAGTACAAAAAGAGAGTTGAGGACAATGATGATGTGGGAGATAATGTTGGTGGTGGTGATGATTACGATGATCATAGTGTTGATAAGTATACATTAATATTTATATATAGTCGGTTTTTAAACTTCAAATTTCATTTCAAGAATCAAGAGTCATCGTCTAAAGATATAACTAATAGTGCAGGTGCGCGTGTAGTTTTTTCGTGATAAGAACATATTGATAATTTGTTTTGATCATGTCTAAACACAATCATAATTAGATGAGATAATGTGAGAGTACATATTTTGACGTGAAATAATTACAAACGCATCGCTGGTTATCTGATTCATAGTATGATAAATTGTTTTTTATTTTAATGTTTCACGACAATGTATATCGATATCATGATACTAATTGATTATCGCAATAAATATCGATTAAATGGTTAGATGTTGAAAGCGGGATTTCATTAACAAAATGGCCGCCTATAATAAAGTACTAATTTAATTACGTTTTTTGAAGAGATTAATTGCGACGTATGCATAACACAAACCCTTACAGCTTAAACAATTGTTCTTGATTCTTTTATTCCCTTGTCTGTTTCTCGCAGAACACGGATTTACGTATAAAATAAGATTTTTAAGATAAAAAACCGTCTTAGCGCTATGTTTACAGTATGCGATACATTTTAAATTATGATAGAAGACTTATTGCATAAAAAACGAAGTCACTGGCTGTTGCCAGTGACGAATGAAATAAAAAATATATATAATACACAATTTTAACTACAAACACAATAACATTAAAAGTATTAAATGTTAAAACCGAAATTTTAAGTTTTACAAAGTTATTATAATACATACTGAATTTAACAAATCTGCTACTCCATTGTAATCGACGTTTATCACTGATTTACGTATATTATTCATTCCACATTAAAGTTTTAATTATCATTTGAATAGTAACATAAATATTAAACAAAACAAACTACTGTTAACTTAAATAATACATACCTAAATATATTTATGATTTGGTTTAAAAAAAATGTAAAAATCTATTCATGACAATTATTATTCATTTATTATTTAATAAGCATTTACTTAAGCTTAATTAAGCTTTAGCAAAACATTAACAATAGAGCTTATATTACATATGTACTAAAAATATATTTCTGCTCTCAACTTTAATATCATTTTTAATTTTTATCAATAATTAAAAATAATAAACACATTAATAGTAAATGAAACGATTCATTAAATTATAATTTACTTGTAGAAATTCTGTTTTCAAATATATGGAAATATATAACAAATTATATACGTAATATTATTTTAACCCGCTACCGCTAACGTTCCGCCTATCACAGGCCACAGCGGTCATAACACGTGTCCGGACGCACGTGCGTTCACATTAATAGTTCTTAAGCCCATTCGTCTTTTATTCCATTGTAGAGGAATTTATTTATAAGTTGTATAATGTTTATTTCATAACCTCCTTAAACAGAGAAGTTATTTATAAGCAATTACAAAAAAAAAAACCATTAAAAAAAATAACTTGGAAGTAATATCTACCATAAAATTATATTATCAAAAGGAATTTTATAACATATTTATTGTGAGTAAACACATTTTGTCTCTATTGTTTGCGACGCCATTTGCAAACTAAAACATTGTTATATCTATAACTTGCAAATCGCGGCTCTATCTGTCAAAGTATATTTAAATTTGAAAATGACACATGATTTAATTTACAATAATCATTATTTTACCCCTAGTATGAGTTTTGGCATTTTATTTGATTCCTCTAAGAATATGTATAATAATTGTATGTTTTGATTTTACTATTATATTAGGTAAAACGATATTAGGTAAACTGTCATAATTTTAGTCACGGCAAAGTAATGGTGTACACCATACAAAGTAATCGTTTAAATATCAAAACTAAGCCTATTCCAGAGTTTCTTTTTAGCCAAACCTCATGAAAAAAGTAATGATGTAATTATTTTACTAATCAAATATCTAATCGTACGTATTACAATTCATTACGTAGTATATCGTTCTTATTTTCGTTGATATTAAAACATCATTACAGACGCGAAGTCGCAGTGAAAGTGAAGTCGTGGGATTTGCTCACGATACACGAACTAAGTGTGCAAGACGAAAGAGATATGCCGTTTTAAAATATATCATTTATTAATGTGTTAATATATATTTTAAAATAACATATAACTATTGTGTCTAAATAAATTTAAAAATATCCCATTTTTATATATTTCAGATTTTTCTATTTTATACACAACCCAATCTAGCCCCGAACTAAGTAAAGCTTGTTTGTACCATGGTACTAGACAACTGATAAACAAAACAAAAATTTTTTTTAAATTTAAATATTTAAATACATAATGTACTTATAATACTCAAGCCCTAGAATAATACATTTGTATCTATATTTTTATTACTACAAATATTTTTCTAGTGGGGATCGAAGCATAGGCGCAATGTTTATATTAAGCTTAAAATAATTATGTTATTTAATATTTAATTTATTATAATTGGACCTGATGCTTATAATTTTATTATGATCGGACCCTTTAGCAATAGGCGTGACATTACCAACTATGATTGTAGACAATAGTTGCGTAACTCAACATAATATACAACATATACAAAGTATGTATCAGTATAAGAAAAAGGAAGTAGGTATGTTTGTTTTTTTTACACACACACACACACACACACATATATTTACATATAAATATATGTGTGTGTGTGTATAAAAATATTTGTATTTTATTATTTACACCACTCTTAACAGAAAAACCAACTATAAATTAGGTATGTTTAACATAAAATATATATGTAGTATTAAAGTATTTATTGAGTTTTTCTTTATTAGACATAATATGTTACTGTATTATAATATGAGACGATACAAAATCTTGTCTTCAAATCAACCCGCGTTTAAGTCAGACAAATTTTAAATTACTTTGGTTTGGTTGTTGACCCTGATTACTGAATCAAAAGTCGTAGGTTCGAATCCTACACTAGACAATTCTTTGTGTGATCAACATATTTTTGTTTGATTACATAATCTATTACGTTGGAGTTTTTTTTAAGTTTTTTTAAAGGAAAATACATATATGTCAGTGCCTGGTTAGTGAAAGAAAAGATTTAGTAGATAACTAAATTATATATTTTAATTAATTAATTATACTTTTATTTTAACCGGCTAACTCATAGTAGAAATGCTTTTTGAATAACATACGGTCTAATTATTAAACCTATTTCCCTCAATGGTACATTAATAGTCTGTTATATAATAAATGAACTGAAATCATACAAAATAAAAAATTATAAACAGACAACATTTATTTAATATCTATTTATGATAATATTAAAAATATTGCTGATAAGTTTCGCAACTCATGCCATTAGTTTCAGCATGAAACAATTTGTTTCAGGCGGTCGTCAATCACTTTCCCTCCTTCCTGTTATGTCATAATAATGACGTGACAGTTATGTTATTTATCTGTGGTATTAGAGGCTGAATACATAGCCTAAAATATTTATTTAATTTAAATAAACGTGTATGTGTATTAATGTTAAGTTTATTAGTATATTTTTTGTTATGATTATTTTATTAAATATGTAAAGAAAAGTAAACCGATACGTGCATTGATTCAAACCTGTAATAAAAATTATAAATATTCATTAACATTATATCATAAAAAATAATATAATGTTGTATTAATGATACGTAAAATAGACTATTTTTCTTATCAACTTAGAGTACAGATCATAATCTTAGGTTGATTCAAGTAATAGGTACTTTGTTTTCTAGGCCTTTGTCTTGTAATGGCTTTCTAGTTGACGCGCGGTCGGTCACGTTATGGCGGGAATAATTGACACTTGGCAACTAATTATTAGCGAGTGCTAAATATAAAATATGTCGTGTCTATTTGTAGCACAGATTGTAAATAAGTAAATAAGGTTGTTATTGTTTTAATTTAAATGTTATGTGTGCTTGATTTATTTTAAATTATGAACTCGAACCAAAACATCTATAGTAAACATGAAACATCTGTTTATTATAGAATCTACAAAAAATGGAGACTATCTATTTTAGTAAGCCTGGAGAGTTCATAGTGTACCCATAAACTATCCAATTTCGAGTATACTTTTGAGTCTTCTAAATAGTTCAAATATCGCACGCACGGTGAGAGGCCACGTTCCGGTCTGGATGTCTCGCTTTTACTACCGAGTACCAACAGATGAACTTACGACATACCCTTTAGATATATATCTATAAGTAGTATATGACATCTGTGAGGCATTCTTTTTGTTTTTTTATCTGTATAGTGTATCTATGATGTATTTTCGAGAATTTGTTTCATATATAGTGAATATAGCTACAAAGTATAGTATTAAGATCGTTAAAAAAGGGACTCCTAGTTATAAAAAGAAAAAAATAATTAATTAATTACGCATATTTGGTTTTAATATGTACAAAGATTACATATTATTAATACAAAATATCGTACTTTCTTACTTATCTGTATAGATAATGTGACCATTTGAAACAAGTCAATAAACTTATATATATATATATATGTATATATATATATACCTATATATATATATATATATATATATATATATATATATATATATATAGGTATATTTTATACATATATTTTTTATTGCCAAATAATGTTACCTTATTATCTAGCAACTAATTTACTTATGTTTATTTTAAATACTGTTGTTGTTTATTATTTATTTTTTTTTTTTTTTCTTAACTTAGATATTAAAATAAATCACACGAAAACTAAATCAACAAAAAACCGATGAATACCTTTGAGTGATCCCACATTCAGGTAGGTATCAATAATCGAATCGATTAAACAAAGTTTTCCTTATTGCACTCACTAGTTCTCACTAACACAATTTATATAATAGAAAATTATATTAAAAAAAAAATTATATCAAAATATGACTGCATCAAATGATTATGTCGACAAATAAATTTAAACTTGAATTAAAATTATTATTTTTTTATTTATTTCATTAATGAAATATCTATATTAAGGTACACCCATAAGAAATAGCTAAAATGTAATAATAGGATGACCTTTTCCAACGAGAATCGAGATCAATGAGCTGACCTCTGACCTTAACTCGAACGGTGCGAGCGTCCAGACCTATTGCTTTAGTTGCAGATTATGTAATGAAAATACTTAGAATAGAAGGATCAATATGAGTTTTTTTTAATTTTTTCCCAAACTATGAAAAATAAAATCAAGACTAAAGCCTCACTGTCTATTCTTGAATATTGTTTTATTTGTCACATAGGTGTAAAGGTATTTTTTTTATTTTTTGCAGTATGCTTATTTGATTGGTAATGCGACATAATTATTTCTAATTATGATTAATTGAGATAATGCAAAAATATTTGCAATAAATGGATTGTTTATTACTAAAAAATATTAAGTTCTCGCTTAAGTATCCCCCTAGAATTAATATATTAGAATAGGGGAGCCATAGGTAGGACTATGACTGTCAGTGATACTTATCTTTGTCTGATCACACATGCAGGAAAGAGAGACGGATAGGTAGCCTTATTTGCTTTCTCATTTTTTTCGATGGACATATTTTAGGCTGGTTTCCCTACTCTATGTATAATAACTCTAAAAGTGTCCCCCATCCTCTTTTCCCTGATATGTCACTTAAAAAAGAGGCTACACTTACGAGTTTTAAAGATATTTGTGTATTGTTTTGTATTTTTATATAATGTGGTTGGTAAAAATTCTTAAAATCATCCTCTATCGGACAATAGGACGTGATCTTATCACTTATCAGCACACAGATAAGATATTTCGTAAGTTATAGGTATTCTTTAAACAGCAGTTATGGGACAGGCCAATAAAATATATAGTCTTAGCTACATAATTTAAGCTTTCAAATTAGGTACACAATTTAATTTCTATTAATAAAATAATTAGTACCTATATCTTAATATATATAAATTATGTGTCACGTTGTTTGTCCGCGATGGACTCCTAAACTACTTAACCGATTTTAATCAAATTTGCACACCGTGTGCAGTTTGATCCAACTTGAAACATAGGATAACTTTCATCTTAATTTTTAGTAGCAATATATTTTATTACAAATTATTTCTTTACAATTATCTGTGAATCCATCAAGTTTAACAGATGGCGTTGTATCTGTTGATTGGATTGAGTTAGTGTTTAACAGATGGCGTAATGTTAAAAGTACAAATGTTTCATATACAATTTAACATCATAACCAACACGCGACGCTGAGAATAAATTATGAGTTAATTTTTAGTGTTAATATAGCCCGTCACGTATTACTTAGACTGAAGTATATATAAACTCATATTATATTGAACATAATCCATCAAATTATACCTGCTTCTTCGTTGAATCTATTTATGTGAGACGGGTCAACCAAAAATATTGTGCACCGATTAGAACAATTTAAATTAAAAATTAAATTATTAATAATTTAAAATAACAAATATTATTTTCAAAAATTTAAAACTATCTGCCATACATACCTTATAAATAAATTTGTAGTATACTCATTTCTTACCATCTTGAATAAAATAATAATAATTAAATTAAAAATTAAATACCTCAACTGTACGATAATTTTGATCAATCGTGTTCAAAGACCTCTTTCAAATCCCAATCCGGTGATTTTTTAGACCGGTTTTAACGTTTTCGTCTTCTTTGGTAAATAATAATTTCATTGTTGCAACTACCCTGTTGGTCAAGTAGTAGAGCGCAGACGCCTAACGTATAGCGCTATAGTGTCGTACATTATAGCGTGGTGTAGCCAAAAAAATAGAAATACTCGAACCGAATATATTCGGAATCAAAACCGAATAGTTCGGCCGAATACGAATTGCGAAAAAGATGACAAATACACCGAATACTACCGAATACTTACCAAATATTCGGCGCATCGCTAATAATTATTATATTACTGTATCAAGGGTTAGGTAACGGTAGTAGAAAATCAGTCATAGAGGTCGCCATGTTCTTTACAAATTGCATCTATGTAAAAAAACATACCGGACCCAAAAAGAGGAGTATTATAAGTTTGACCTGTAGATTTGTGTTTCTGTGTGTCTGTCTGTGGATACATAGCGGCCAAATACGTAAACGGATTTGAATGCGGTTTTTTTTAAATCTTGGTTTGTCAAGATGGTTCTTAGCTATGATTGGTCGAAATGGAAGCAGTCGTCCCCATAATTTTATTGGTGCTGACCAAAGGTTTTTATACAATATTGATAGTAAAAACCTAAACAGGTTAAATTAGTGTATTCATAGGTTCATTCAGTACAACAGAGAAAAAAGTGAAATATTTCAAAAAAACAGAAAAAAATAATTAAATAAACCCCGATACTAGATGATCTAAAAAGGATAATAATATTATTATGTACTTATTGAACTTTGACTATACGATAATATCTAAATATTGTTATTTCGTTATTGGCCTTGATAAATTTACTTGCATTTTGAATTTTTCCTGTACTTAGCGGTTGGGGGTTTTTTAAAATTTTATTTTATTTTTTTCTAATACCGTGACTTCTTAAATAGTTTACTACAATGTAATAGGTATATCCAAAACCTTAGCAACCACAGCAACGCGTGGTCGGGTCTGCTAGTCTATTATATATAATTCGAGTGTCACGATGTTTGTCCGCGATGGACTCCTAAACTATTTACCCGATTTTAATTAAATTTGCACACCGTGTGCAGTTTGGTCCAACTTGAAAGATAGGATAACTTAGATCTCAATTTTAAGTCACAATATTATTTTATTGCAAATTATTTGTTTACAATAATCTATTACATCCAAACAAGTCTAATAGATGGCGTTTTATCTGTTGACTGGATTGAGTTAGTGTTCAACAGATGGCGTAATGTTAAAAATACAAACAATTCATATAATTTAACAACATAACCGCCACGCGATGCTGAGACTAAATTGTAAGTTAATTTTTAGTGTTAGTATAGCCGGCCACGTGTTAACCAAAAATATTGTGCACAGATTAGTGCATAATTAAATTAGAATTTTAATTAAATTAATAATAAAAATAATAAATATTATTGTTATAAAATAAAAAATATCTGCCATACCTACATCATTTATAAATTTGTAATGTACTCATTTGTTACTATATTGAATAAACAAAATAATACAATTTAAAATTAATTATTTTGCCTAATATGTACTATAATTTTGATCAATCATGTTCAAATACCATCCCCTTCAAATCCCAATCCCGTGGATTTTTGCACTAGCTTTAACGTTTTAGTCTTTTTTTATTTAATAATAATTTCAGTGTGTCAACGTCCCCGTAGGTCGAGTGGTGAAGAGCAGACGCCTAACGTATAGCGGCGTAATGGGGCTTGTATAGTAGTTTTGCTGAATATCCGAATACCGATTACTATTTGGCTTAACCTTTACCGAATCGAATATTCGGCCGAACTAATCGTTTTACCATTTCATTGTATGTTTGTAATAAATAGGTTTTAACATGTACGTTACGTGTGGCTACTGGTTAGATGAAAAAATATGTTGATTTGTGGTTTAATATTGTTTTGACACTTAAAAATAAATTCTGAATAAAGAATTATATTATTAAGCTCTATTCAACACATTAGCGTACACACGTAGACAAAAAAATAAAAATACTCGAACCTAATACATTCGGCACCAAAACCGAATTATTCGGTTGAATAATGGTGAAAAAGATGCCGATTATACCGAATATTTGGCGCATCTCTAATTATTATTATATTACTAGCTGTGCCTGCGACTTCGTACGCGTAGATTTCGATTTTGATAAAACGTACCCTTTCTACTTACCAATGTATGTAAAAACTATAAACCTTCAAACTGGTAAGCAGCAATTGTACGACAATAATAGATTATTAACTTCTTTATTTGTTAATAGATTGTAAAAAAAAAATGTAAAGTGAATCCCATGGCAATATATCCCCGAAAACTGCATCCAAATCGATTAATCCGTTTCTGAGATTAGTGTGCACAAACATACAGACATACCGACAAACAGACAAACTGAAAAACCATCGTTTTGGGTTCTCTTGATCTCATAAATATGATGTTTTTTTTATATATTCCATGTACAGATATGGATCAGTGGCAATTTTATTATATATATAGAATAGATAATAAATATAGATATAGATTGTAATGGTAATAGAAAATCAGTCATAGAGGTATTTTTTTTTTTACAAATTGCATCTATGTAAAAAAACATGGCGGTCCACATCACCAATTTTCTAAAATCAATACTCCTTAAATAGTTTACAACAATGTAATGTTATATCAAAAACTTTAGCAACCACAGCAACGCGTGGCCGGGTCTGCTAGTAGTTTTATAAAATCTAAAATCTATTAGTTTCTTGCATTATATTCAGTTTAACACTATTTGACCCCAAAAATAACAAGTAAGAGTCTATCAATAAGATTACTAACTCACTAATAGCCTTTCACAATACGATATTAGTACACTAAATTACCTAACGTTAAGTAAATTAGTTAGTGAAATTGCTGAAGTGTTTAATTAAATTCCTTGCTAGAAAACTACTCATATAGTAAAAAGGGAGATAGCAGTAGTTTAATTGTGTATTATGTGTATTATATAAACAAAATATATGACAGTCACAAAAAACTCGATGACAATATAAATAATCAATATGAATTGGCTCGGCATTGCACGGCTACCAAATATTTAATACAAAAATATGTTTGAACTTAATCGTATATTACTTAGTCTTGCCGTAAATACTATTACAATTAAAATTAAAAATATATTACATTTGAATTTGGAAACTGTCACATTTATACGATTGTTCTTTGTGTTTTCTCATTTTGGCGCCATTACATTGCACAACATTTTGCGATATGAAAATGGAGTGGGGTGAGTGATAAAGAGAACAGAATCGCGGTGATTGCATTTATAATTATTAATTATATTAATAGGTACAATGAGACTTTCTCTGTTTTTGACAGAGAAAGATCTGGCCGACCACGTAGTGTTCGTGTGAAAAAGGTGGTCAAAGTAATAAGGAAAAGAATTCGAAGAAATCCTGTCCGTAAGCAAAAGATTTTATCTCGGGAAATGAAGATAGCACCTACCTAGCATATTTAAGAGATGACTAAGGACTTGCAGCCTATAAGAGACGCACTGGTCATTTTTTAACTGATAAATTAAAGATGAATATTGTGGTAAAATCGAAACAACTACTGAAGCAGTAAGCAAAGGAAGGTCCTAGAAAAATAAAATGACGGCTGAGATTTTTTTACAATTGAGCAACATTTTAACAAATAAAATGACCGTATTTATGCTCAAAGCTCTATGGAAGCCTCCCAATTAGTCGACACAGTGCAACGTGGGCATTATCCGACTTCAGTAATGGTTTGGTGGGGTGTTGGCTATGAAGGAGTGACTGAGCCATATTTTTGTGTAAAAGGTATCAAAACATCGGCACAAGTGTAGTTAGATACCATTCTTGAGAAGGTAGTTAAGTCCCTTAATAGCACCATGTTTAATAACCAAGTATGGTCAACCATAGTTGCATAGGTATACTGTAGTAGGTACCTGAATATAACCGTATTTACCTGTAATTATCATAAATATAAATACCGAACCTTCTTCGTCATTCACGTTATCTATTGAAAATGACATGCAAATTCTATACTTACGTATCGATTATAAATACATATTATATATATTTAGTTGCGGACAAAATGAATCATACGAGTAAAACCTAGCACTTTCATCCATACAGCATACTACAACTTAAATATTACATAAGAATTGACTTACGAAAATTTTGTAAATTTCATGTTCAACTGTTTAATAAAACTTAATTTTCAATCATAAACAGTCGTAAAGCTGTTAATTATTTCTAATAAGAATACATCAATACAATATTTGTTATCAAATATCGCATAGTTTCGTTATCGTAAATGAAGCTGAGGTAGGGCTGCCAACATGATAACCAAAAACCGTATCACAGATTATTAATAATATAATTTTTGATATTATTTTTCTTTTAAAGCCTAAGCTTACGAGTAATGTGGATGATATATAACGCAAAAGAAAAAATACATTATTTCAGTTTATTTTAATATAAGGATCTAATGTTAATTAAATTATTTAAATTTAGTAGAACCTCGAAAACAAACAAAATTTGAAGATGTGTATATAGATGACATATATAAGGCCAATGAAATAGAATACAAACAATATGTAAGTATCAAATAAATATAATCCAATTACTCTGCCGGACTTAAATTATTTATTGCGTCCGTTACGAGAACAATACGTATAGGTAAGTAGGTCAACTGTTTATCGCAAAAGCCTATTAAGATTTACAATAACGGAAAATAACAATGAAGGACGTACATTTTTTCATAAAAATCAATATTCAATTTCACAATAACCACATAATACAGCCTCTGTGATAAGATTATGTGACTTGTTTTGTCTGAGTGTAATGACGTCATCAATAAATTCAGTATTCACATATATCTTAAACATAATATATAAATAAAAATATATTACTTACATATTTTGTTGAACTTATCCTCCTCACTCTCTGAGTTGGTTTCTGCTGAGCTCGACGGTACTTATCCTGTTCCGTGATCGGTTTTTCCTTTGCTGCATTTTCTTCCAGCACAAACCAGTCTGTGACTGATCCTCGTCTTGCTGAACATGGACTCATGGTAGCACGTTTGACTTCCATCAACTTCGTCAATTTTTCTTTAATTTCCTCATGATTACGTTTACTATTCATTTGCATTATTTTGGGCGAAGGTAAGGTATTGAACGAGGAGCTTTTTCTTTTCTCTTCGGTGGTTAAGTCGGTCCATATTTTCGTGTACGGTTCACTATCACTTAAATAATTCTCACTAAACATATCCACTGCTTTGTCAAACTCGTCTAACAGATGCTGGACGGATTCTGATTTAAACATGTTAACAACAATTCCACTGGATGCTGATGTGGAGGTTGATAGGCCAGAATTGTGATCTGAATCGTGCAATTCCTTAATACTTTTCAGACTCACGCCGTTCACTTTGTTGTAGTACACATCTGCAATGTACTCCAAACTGTCAACTGAACTTGAAGCAGTAATGGTGTCCCGGCTTCCATAAGCATAAGATAAGCTGTTCTTCTTTAATTTAGGTTTCTCCTTCTCTTCAGTTTCTTCTTCCAATGCTTTGGGCAGGAATTCAAAACTTTTACTTCTTTTGTATATGGGTTTGTTATATTTTTCCTTCTTTTCCATAAGCTCTTTGTTTCGAAAGAACCAAAACCTTTTACTTGATTTGACTTCTTGTTCCTTGGCATGTTTTTTGAAAGGTGGTGGCACACCCGGGTTAGGGTCTCTTGTGGTCTCATCTTCTACTATCGTTGTCCACTCCGGTTTTTCAGTTTTGTCCTTGTGAAAGAAACTGATCCGAAACTTATCTCGAAAACTAAATGACTTTTTTAATGGTGAGCTTCCATCATCGTCACGTGGTGATAACGGTACTCTGTTATATGGTTCAGGTGAATCTAGATCAACTGGTAGACATGAGGAGAGAAGACTTGTTGGCTTCGATATGACCAAGTCGTTCGATTGGCCTCTAGATGGAACTACAGTTGCTTTAAATCTGTCAGGTATATCTCCAAGTAGACCACGTTCTATTAACTGCAGATTTTGAGCGTTCAACTTCCTCAGCACATCCGGTTTTTTGACAAGGGGTTTCGCATCTTTGTCCATGGCGTCACGTCATTACTTGCCAACGGAACGGTTTTGACTGGCCTATCACATATCGTAATATCTAGAAATGATAAGATATGATAAGGCTCTTCAAACCTGTTTTCATTTTTAATCTAACATACGTCGGACACTCCTCCTTCATTCTATTATTTTTGTTATTTGAAGTGGCAATAAAATCTTAATATGTACAATGATTGCGTGTACCTATTTAAATAAATTATTATGTTCTGTCTATATATAAGTCTAAATTTATTCGAGACATTACACACTCATAGACACATGTTACAAAATGTTAGATCAATAACGACATAACAACGCTAGCGTTGCAGTCTGATTTTGTTTTAGCGACAAAACATTCATTTAAAAGTTAACATGTAAATTTATGTCTATTCAAATTAATACTAACATATTCCGTCAAAAGAAACAATTAATCAATGCTCGAAGAGAAATCTGTTAATTTACTCAACCGACTAATGTTCCCACTATTGTAACGTAACGGAAGTGACATAATGGTGTTTTGTTATAAAATTATAACAGAGTCACCTCGTCGGTCGAGATGCACTTCACCGAGTAAAGGATCGCTTAATGGATTCAGTAAGTCTAGAAGGATAACTTTTAAGGTCAAACATGACTCCAAATATAATACCATACTTCAAATGTGTGTGTGTGTTTGTTTGTAATGCTATAAGTAATCTATATAGATGTGAAAGATAGTCTAGCACCTATATAAGAAAGGAAATGTTTTACAATGGTCCACTTAATGTTTTTAATAAACCTTTTAAATTTTATTATATTATTTAAATATTTGATAAGGATTATCACGCCTACAAATATGACAATAGATGTTTCTTTATCTTTTTTAACAGGTACATTTTAGATTACTATAAAACAAACTAAAATACCCACATTATTTATAAACCCCTTTTACTTTGGTACATACTTAGATAAAACCTACAAACTTATCTTTCCTTAGAAAAACCTAAATAAACACAGTTGTTTAAATTCAGGACCGAATACTTCGTCAGAATTTATAAGCTCCTACGATTATGATGAAGGCAAAGCTGTCTGGGATGAAATTCCACAACATGACTGGCGGTTGCTGGGAGCTCTTGCCAGAAAGAGACAGGAACAAGATGAGAGAGAGAACCTTGCTGATCAGTTCAGAAAAATGTGGCTCAAAGAAAAAGAGCAAAGGCAAATGGTATAGGAAAGTTATGAAAACATAATATATTCATAAATCTTTCATATTCTAATACTTCCGTATTGTTATCATATACTATAATATACACTTGTATACAATAGTATATAATACAATGATGATGCTTTTCAATAATAGTATAAATACCGCTAGGGATTGTTGTTTTATTTATTTTTTACAATATTCTCTACATTTCGGTCACTGACCCTTTCGAAACGCGAAACGATCTTATAAATCATTATAAATTTTGCCATTCTAACTTTCAGGTAGAAGCAGAAACAACAGAACAGTACCAACGGTACTTACACAATAAGAGATCGCAAGAGAGGAGTTTCCAAGACTACAAGAGAATGTTACGAGATGAAGAGCAGCAAGTAAGGATGGAGCAGCTTCTGGACTGTATCAGATACAAAGAGGGTCGGAGTGCGGATGTCCTGGCGTGGAGAGATGATAAGAAGGTTTTTAGATCTTTAAATATTAGATCGTGAAGATTTCTTTCAGTGACCTAGGTATTAAGTTTCTTCTTTTTTTTAAAATGAATTACAAATCACAATCGAGTTATAATAGTAATTTTTTGTGCAATTACATAAGGTTCATAATATTAGTATAAGTTTTTTTCTTTTTAATTATTATTAGTATTTTCTTCTTTTATAAAAGTCTATCTCAGATGCATGCATTTAAAACTTTAAAAGTACTACTGTGTAATAATCATGAAATGTTTTGTAAAATGTACATCGATTTCCATTTATTTTTAAGATAACACAAATAATCGGTAATGCTGTGGAAGAAGAGGCTCGAGCGCAACTAGCAGCACAGCGCAGGCTGCGACGAGGAGTCGCAGACGACTGGAGACGGAGACTGGAGCACGGCGACACACTGAGGAGGTCTGATGATGCAGGGAGACGGAGGACTGCTATGCTCAAGGATGCCTCTCAGGTATTTCGGATTCACTTATGTGGAAGAAGTTAGGGTTGTAAGATGTCTAATTTTTTCTGAAAGAACAAAAATGATTCTCTATTTCTTCATGCATCGAACTATCGGCGGATGTTTCTTTCACATCAGATGGCTGGCTTTCTTTTATATCTTCACATATTAAACAATATATACAGGGTTATTTGCAATTAGTTGACCACCTCCTGTATGTAACCTTTCCAGATACATTCACTCTAAGCATAATACAAAAACCCGAGATCCTGTCTAATGGAGAGATTTTCCATTTTATTTCTTTTTCGACTTTCTCAGATTAGCGTTTGGAAAACTAGTAGCTTTAATTTTAAGTTGGGGATTTACAGAAGGGCCTATTTCGATAAATATGATATTAAATACTCTCCTATCACTTCCCTTTGAGGTACACAGGTGATCTTTGGTATGGCTTAAAGTGGAAAAGATATAAATAAATAAATAAAATTGACAAGTTTGGTTAATGATACCATTTTTATATTAAGTTTGCTAAATGGTACCATTTATATACAAACGACAATTACATGCACTAACAGTTGACTGTTCGTCCCAGCGTCTAGCAATAACCAATGCAATGACCTGCTGGGAGACCTCCCTCGTCCGTCGGGAGGTGGCGGCCATAGAGGCTGGGAAACGAGCCCGCCTGGCCGCTCAGCTCGCGGTGAAGGAGGCGCGGGCGTGGCGGGTTACCAATGCGAGGGACTCCCGCAGACAGAGGGCGAGGAACATCGCCGCCATCACCGCTCAGATGAGGGACGCAGTGAGGGGAGGAAGAAATTATTTGTCTTGATGTTTTTACAATAATTATAGAATTATTTAATATCTGTGGTTTTTCATGTGCAATAATAAGATAAGCGTGGATCTCAATTGTTTAAGAAATATTTGTTTGAATATATTAAAAAATGTATTAATAATAAAAATGATAAAACATAAGAATCTTGTTTGTTTCATAAAATAGATATTTAAAGTAATTCTTTACAATACTTACTCAAACACTATTTAATTCTAAAATTGTAAGCAATAAATATTTAATAAATACAATAAAATCAACAATTTCTTCTTAACCATTCATCTAGAGTAAAAAAATAATCGTAATCTTCTGTTATTGCATTTGATTTTGGATGAAAAGTAGAACAGAAAAAAAAGCAAAATCAGAAAGAAATTATTTTTAATATATAATTATTCACACATAAAAATTATCACATTATCTTACATTATTATCCTTCACCTGATTCATCTAAAGCTAAACCAGTTGCTATGGCCAAAGTTTCCTTGGCTTTCCTATATTGCTTCAGAACAGCTTCGGCACCCTTTAGAAGCGCTGATGAAGAGGAGTGGGGGGTGGGGGGAAGGAGTGAGGGAGAGGGAGAGTGAGATATAACTTGCCATCGCACGAATATAGTACCGGTTGATGTGTAGCGAATGTTTGGATCCTGGAAGAGATAAATTTAAAATTTATTAAACTGGAACAAGTTAGTACCCATCCTACCTATCTGGTTAGGTTTGATTGGTCCAACGAACTAATTAAACCTAAGACAAATTATGTTCTAAATACCTACATATATCTTTTATTTTCAACGCTTTTGCCAAAATAAGAAAAATCTGCTCTATATACTATAAATAATTCGTACTGTCGTGTCATCTTGTCTTTGGAACTCTTTTCGTTGGAGTATTTTAAGGTACATTAATAAAAGTTATCGTTTTTAAGTGTTAACATACATTTTTTTTTATTTGTATATATATATATCATACAAACTAGGAGAGATCTCTAAATTGGATAAGTAATCTTTTGTAATAAACTTTTTTCTTTTCTTTTAATCGTATTTATTAATTGAAATATCAATACATAAAAAAATAATAATTTAGTATTAGTATTTAATCATATTAGTATTTAATTCTTTTAAACTACCTTCAACTGTGGATTGTCAAGAACATTTAAATCCTGTAACAAATGGCATCCTCCAACAAAGAATCTCCTACTTTCTGCTACTACAGAGTTTCTTTCTTCCGGCCTAGAGCAGGACAGACGATCCGTATAGCAACCGGGTTGTAAAGAGAGAGCGAGATAGGTATAGCCCTCTGTCCTGTGGCGCCCCCACCAATCTACTGATATCGCTTCCAAATAGATTTTTATTGTTTGTAAATCTGTATACAGGTTACATTTTATTATGTTTATATTATATTTAATGTGGTTTTTTACTATTTGAAATTATCTATAAATGTGTTATCGTTATGGTTATTTTAGAGAAATGTACGTGAACAAATTCATCAAAACCAATAGACTCGAACCTGTGTCCTGTTACTGTGAGGTTTTTCGCCAAAGGTCAGGTTCGAATTCAGGTTGTTTTGATATATTTTAAATTTCTTTATGTGATAATAAAAAATACTGGTATATTTATAAATAAATACAATCAAACTATATATATATGCTTCCTAATATGATAGTGTTAATGATAATGTTGTTACCAATTCCTGTAGCACATTCAAGCTCCAACTCCAAGTTGTGTCCGTACCTCCACTCTTTAATTGTATGCAAGGTTTTACTGCAGTGAGTGCGACCGATGAGGTCTCCGGTATATTTTAAAGTATCTGGAATCTTAATAGAATAGTTAACTAACTGTTGCCAGTGACTTTGGCTGTTACCCCCCTTTCCCCCAACTCAATGTACCAAGTAATAAACCATCTATCGTATAAAATTGGTACATAATAAATATAAAATTTCTTGCAACATTAGCGACATGCGCGAACTGACTGACAATAGTTTCACTGTAGTCTATACGTGTATCATGTACCTCTTATTGCATAGCTATAGCTCTTATATCGATTTGGCATCTATTATATAGAATTCAAAATTTTGTTAAAATCAAGTATATAACTATCTAATTTAGTTTACGAGTTCAAAACTTCATGATAGTTCACATGCTCAATGAAAATAGCAAATTATATAAAAGTATGTACATATATAATATATATTATTATCTCTTATTATATTTTATCCAAAATGTTTCCCTTTTCCACTATCCGTTAGCTCTGCCTCAACTCCTCTCTTCCTCTGTCCGTTGACACAATTCATTCATCTCCATTTTGACCTCTCTACCCGAATATCAATTTATGATTATTACTCGTACAGATAGACTTTTTATATATTTACCTTAATATGATATTCAATATATATATTATCCATATCAAACTCCGCCGCAGACACGATCTCGAACCTCAGGAAGAATGTTTTCTGATCTAACGGTGGCGTTGCAAATGACAACAGCTGCTTATGTTTCTTGTGCCATTTATTTAAAAGATGGTTTAACTAAAAACACAAATAAATTTGAATAAATATAAAGATTTTTTCTTATATTTATCTAATCCTTGAATAAACAAAGAATTATGGAACTAATCACTATTCTCGATCTCAAATTCGACCCTCATATATCTTTATTATGGTAGACAATTATAATTAAGAGAATGTCGACAAAATTAAGAACCACCATGAATCTGCATGTCTTTTTTGTTGTAAAGGTGTAGTGCTGTCTTGTTATTAAAGAAAATTGCGACCTTACTAAGACTTATACCTCAGATGTTCAAAAGCTATCATGTAATAATTATAAAATTAACAAACCAATATTGCCATGTCCTCCCCACTCTCCCCTCCAAACTCTATCTCCACTCCATACTCAAATCCAAGAACACCATTAATGTGGTATGAGTTTGTATGTATGTCGTTTATATCTGGACTCACAACAAGATAGTTGTGGTATAAATTATGGTGCAATCTTACAAGAATGTGTTTTTCTTTAAAGATAAGTTTGGAATCTCTAAAAAAGACAAGACTCACAATTTATGTTTTAATTTTATAAGTATTTTTTATTATATTTTGACCTATATAATAAACCGGTGGACATATTTAGCGGAACGCAAAAAACAGACTGCAAGATCATATGAAAACACATTTTTATTGTACAATACATTTGATTATTATTCTGAATTAATTAAATTAACATTTTTGAACATAAAAAATCACAAAATTAAAGCGAAAGAAACGAAATTAAAGACAATAAGGTCAGTGACTTAATTCTGAAGAGTTTTGACCTAACACAATGAAAACTAAAGAAAAGTTTATATTGTCCAAATGACTGGTTTTTTCGCGATGGGTGATACAATCAGTATTTAGTGTTGCCACCTCTTGCCGTTAAAACTGCCTGCATGCGTCTGGGCATGCTCTCTATTAAATTGTCAATAAAACTTTGCGGCATTGAGTTCCATTCTTCAACCAATGCGGTTTTGAGGTCTCTTACGTTGACAGGTGATGGATTTCTTTGTTTAATTTGTCTTCCCAGTTTGTCCCAAACGTGTTCTATTGGATTTAGGTCTGGCGAGCGTGCCGGCCACCCCAAAACCTGGATTCCGACCTCATTAAGATATTCCGAAACTAATGCCGCAATGTGAGGTCGAGCGTTGTCATGCATTAGAAGAAAATTGTCTCCAATGAAAGGGGCAAAAGGCATCACAATCTGCTCTAAAATGTCGGTTACGTATCTTGCCGTAGTCAGGGAGCCGTTTTCTACGATGTGTAGCTCCGTGCGTGCTCCTAAGCAAATACCGCCCCATACCATTACTGACCCTCCACCATACGGCTCTCTCCCAATAATGTTACACTGAGCGTATCTTTCTCCGGGTCGTCGCCATACTTTGGTCCTTCCATCATCTGGTTTGAGACAAAATCTGGACTCATCACTAAAAAGAACTTTTCCCCAAGCGTCATTATTCCAATTTAGGTGGAAACGAGCAAAGCTGGCCCGAGCCACTCGATGACCTGCGGTGAGCTGTGGACCTCTGGCAGGCAAGTACGCCCCTATACCAGCTGCCTTCAGTCTTCTTCTGACGGTTTTGGTACTAATTATCGATTGTCGAACTTCCTGCAGCTGGTTTCGTACCTCAGAAGAAGTCAAGGTACGGTTTCTGAAAACACTGCTGACAATAAATCTATCGTCTCTCTCTCTTGTTACTCTTTTGCGACCTTGTCCTTTACGCCTGGTATACTCTCCAGTCTGCCGGTATCGTTTAACATTGCGGAAAATCACAGACTTGGAAACATGTAATGTTTGAGCCACTTCATTGTAAGTGTAACCATTTTCAATTAAAGTTACAGCTTTAGAAACCAGAGCAATGCTGAGATCCGGCATTATCGCCTTAATTTATCGAATTAAGTTTACTTCACTCAATAATGACAATTTTTCGTCAAAAAAACAACAGAAATAAAGTTTTTGTTAAAAACAACAAAAGCCGACGAAAATTCCATACACTACGTGTTTCAGAAATTAGCAGATAAACAAAAAAAAACAAATGAAATTTAAAATAAAATTATTTTTAAAATCATCATTTTTTTTTAATACATAATATTGGTATAGTGGCCAGTACGAAAATATGAAAATAGTTTCCGTTATTCGACCTTTTTTTTTGCGTTCCCCTAAATATGTCCATGAGTGTATATAGGTCAAGATTTAAATGAACAGAACTAAAATAATTATTGAGAGAAGTTCATATAGTTGGCTTCTATGCGATCTCCCCGAAGCTTTTTTTCCTGAACTACTGAACCGATTGTCATTGGTTGTTTTTAATTGATAGCAGAATTAACATATGTAGTTTAGTAACAAAAAAACTGTGATTAGTACATATACATACATACATGAGGAATACTCACCGATAAAAAAAATATCGCAAAATGTACTAATAAAATCATTGAATCTGGCTCAACTTATAGTCAGAATCGCTGTGAACGTAATATAATACATATATATATATATAAATTATGAAATTTCTTAATATATATATATAGGTATATACCAGAGTACAGATTCTTGCGTTATGTAGGTATTACTATCCCAATACACCGAGAGATCGATCTCCAAATAAAAGATAACTAACAATGATCTATACAGTTCTTTGACATTATATTGACAGAGAATTATCATTAAAAAGTATTTATTATTAATAATAATAATAAATAATATATTTTTAGTTTATTTCTAATAATCTAAATATTTGATCAAATATGAAAACTTTATAAATAATTTAATAATTTGAAAGCTCTTAAGATCATATCAAATACTTAAACTAAAATAATAAAAAAAATCCACTTTCATATTTAAAAAAATTCCATTCTGAAATCTAACATGTTTAATATTAAATTTCTAAATTCACTTACATAAACAACCCAAATTGTAAGTTTTTATTAATAAATAATGACTGACATAGATTTATTTTTTATTATATTGTTTAACTTACCGTTATTTCACTCAATTAGAATATCAAATCGTAACTATGTAAATTTATATTTAAAAATTACTATAAAAACGTCTGATTGCATATTTTTTGTCAGAAGATCATTTGATCTCATCTCAGACTGATACACAGATCAAGATGCAGTTGTATGTAAGTATTACGACATTCATATTATGTAAGTCATTTTGTTTGGCATATCAAATATATTTAAACAATTTTAATTTTATTACAGATATATTTCTCCATAGTCCTGGTTGCAATCAGTTCTGCCCAGCAGTTAAAAAATGGACCTCAAATATTTGAAGTACCATCTTCCTCTGAACCCTCACAAAAAAGCGATAAACGATACGTCCCAGAGTTTAATTTACATTTTACTCCTGAGGAAGTACAAGAACTAATAGCTATGCAATCATCTCAAAATTCAGCTTCTCTTGAAACCTTAAAGCAAAACCCGGGAATAGGAGAACAGTCTTATAATGAACTTATTCAAAAGTTCTATGCTGAAAACCTAAAACAAGCGCCCATTAAAGAGTCGCAGTTAGAACAAGGGTTCTCCTCATCAAAATTCTTCTTGCCAAAGGATGAATCTATACATAATAACAAACCAAACTTTAACTTCAATACATACAGACAGTTGTTAATGGATCAGACAAAATTGTCTAGAAATGTACAAAGTACACAGAAAAATAAATTAAACCAATTAGCATTTTTTAAACCAACTGCAGATTCTAACAAAAAAGAAGATCAAAAGAAGTCAGTGGTAGAAAAGGAAAAGGAATATATTTTAAGTAATGGCCAAATTTATCAATTAAATTCTCCTAATCAAGTCCGTCCTCAAAATTCTGATAGAAATGTAGGTCAAGAGAAGTCAGCCGTTGAAAAAGAAATTGAGAATGCCTGGAGACAGTATCTAGCTTATGAATTTGAAAGGTTAAATTCACCTGCTGAAATAAATAAACAAATCCTTTTAGCAAAGAATAAAAATGAAAAGAAGATAGACGTAGAAAAACCGATTACATATATCTTAGAAAATGATCAAGCTTATGGGTATGAAGGATCAAATGCCCCTATTGAAGTCAACAACCAGGGTTCTCAAAATATTAATGAGGAACAAAGCGAGTCTGAAGTCGAAAGAGAAATAAAAGATTTCTGGACTAAACAACAAAACTCAAAACTTCAAACATCATCTTTCCCTGCTGTAGTCTTCAATCAAGGTCTTTCAAGTATTAATGAAAATAAGGAGAACTCAGAAGTAAACAAACAAATTGAGAATATATTCAAACAGCATGATTTTGGGTTTGAAAAATCATATTTACCTTCTGATGTAAGTCTACAAAGACCTTTAGAAAAAAATTAAAACCTAAAGAATTTGGAAACAGAAAAACAATTCGAATTTATTTTAAGAAACGGTGAAACTGAATTTGAAAAAGAAAAAGCGTCTGAAGTCGACTATCAAACCACTTTAGTTTCAAATAGGGATAAAAATAGATCAGGTGTGGAGAAAGAAATTAAAGACATTTTAAAGAAACATCAAGATTTTGAATTCCAGAAATCAAGATCGACTGCTGAAGCTATAAATCAAAGTCCTCCTATTAAAATTCATGAACATGTTTCTATCACCAAGCACATTCCGATACCTGTGCTTAAAACAGTACAAATCGCAGTACCAACACCTGTTCTGGTTCCAATTCCACAACCATATGAAGTAAAGGTACCTCATCTGTATCCTGTACCTCATAAGGTGGTCAAGCATGTTCCAGTACCCTCGAGGCATTATTGAAGATATATCTAATAACATAGGATTTCGTAGTGAACCAAATAATGTCTTGGTGACTGTTTATGTTGAAAATGTTGTATATTTGTTTGTATACTTTAGTCTAGGATTGTTGATTAATTTTAAAATTGTTGTTATGAATAAAAAAATAAGAATTTACAAGTTTATTTCTGATGATTAAATAACCAATACTTGATGGTTTGCCAAGGAGAGAACGCACATCATACGAATAAAAGTTAGGGTTCGAATATTGAAGGTTATATCTGAAAACACCTTAACTCGTTTGCAGGCAATTGTGAAATGAAACTATGTAGTAACACACGCAATAAAAGAAAAAAAATGTCTAACCGTATAAGAGTTCAACGCCAAATAGGCGTTCAGAAAAAATATGTACCTACATAGATATAAAATAAAAATTATGCATGATGATTTTGGTTATTCAGTTTGAGTTTAGTCTAATACAGAAATAAAATGCAATCGTTAAAGTTTCACTACTTTAAAATGTTACATATATTTATACAAATAAATATTCATATTTATACAAATCTCATTTTTATATTTATACAAGTAAATATTGATTTGTTATAAATATTTTGTAATGATCTTCAAACCTGGATAAAATTTTAAATTCTACTTTGATATCACAAATAATTTATAAACTTTTTTAAAATTAACGAGTATAGGTGTTTGTATGTGTGTAAATAAACTTATACTAGACTTCTATCTCTCTCAGACAAGACGACGTATGTTGGTCAATCGACTTATTGCTGCTGCATTCGTGGTGTCACAACTCTTATATCTCCGTCTTGGCCCTCTTAAATGAACACCGCCCTCGCCTCCTTCAGTCCTAATACTTATGTATATAGCATCTCAACCTTGTCAACCCTCTGGTTATAAAGGATTGAGCCGCTATTCATGTGGTCAAGGTTTACCCCTGTCACATGGACCCTTATACGGCAGGTCTGACCTCCGAAGTCGTCCGACAACGGCACTATAAGACTAGTAAGCTCGCAAGGCTATCGGTCATAGACCAAGCTACCTTTTCTCCATGAAAGGTTCCGGAGCTGTAAGGCACGCTCACTTCCCGTGTGATTTCTCGCACTTGCAATTCACTTGCTAAATGAACATTCGAGATCCATCAAATTCATCTCTTTCTTCCATCCCACTTAATAAACCATCTAATATAATGCTATTGCAAACTAGCTACAGGTAGTCGAGTTATATCTTTACAGAAGGGCTTATTTCGATAAATATGGAGTCAAAAAAGGCCCTCCTAACATTTTCCTTTGACATACCGACGCAGATGATCTCTGGTATAGATTCAAAGTGGAAAAGATATAAATAAATATTTCCAACTGCTTCTTATGATTTATACAGTACCTTGATCTATACATATAATAAAATTGTCACTGATCGATTTGGAATATATTAAAAAAAAAACATACGGGGGGCCTTTATATAAGCAAGAGAACTCATAACAATGGTTTTTCATTTTGTCTGTTTGTTCTTCTGTATGTCTGTATATCTGTATGTTTGTGCACGCTAATCTCAGAAACGGCTTAACCAATTTGGATGCAGCTGTCAGTAATATATTGTAATAGTCTTCACTTGACATTTAGTGTTTTTTTTTTTAATAAATCAGTTTCAGTTAGGAAATTAAAAAGTTATTTCAATTTACGTCAAGCACATAATAGGTACCATGCAAATCTTCTTCTATACATGTAAAGTAAAAATCTTTAGAATAGTAGTCTCTGTACATTGAAAATATTAAATATATATATCCCCGGGATGTGAACGGATAATTAACACAATCTTATTCTAACATTTTGTTTTTTTTGTCTGTTTATATATTTCCCTTTTAGTTGTGCACACAACACGAAAAAATACGTGGCCAATGTGAATAACTATTATACATCAGAATTTTAGCGCCATTCTGAATCACATTTAGTTTTTCACTTTCATTACACACTCTTCACACTAACAAAAGATTTAAGTATTTAAATCGTTTAAGAAATTTATGTTTATCTATACATATAATAAAACTGTAACTGATCGCTGTCTGTACATGGAAAATATTTTCCAAAATTTCTTAATGCTGGGACCTTTATAAAAGCAAGCAAAAAACAATGGTTTTTCATTTTGTCTATTCATCTGTATGTTTGTCTGTGCAGCTGTATGTAATAATTTTATTACAAATATTAGCGACTCCATTTTGATGGGCAACCTGGTATATGTATATTCTCCTATTCATAAATATACGTAAAATTTCATTGGGTGCACAAACTTGCAGTTGGATTCAGATATTGAATTCTAAAAAAAGTACAGGAATTATTTAATAAGGTTGATGATAATTTTTGAAACTTGTAGACAGTGAACTTATTTTTGCTGTCTATTCCCGCCTCATCAGCATTCGCAGAGAAGTTGCTGTGTTGAATAGTAAACGGTGAGATGAAAGAAACAAAATAAGTATCTTTAAAACCTAATAATAACGAAAATGGAAATTATCTAATTTCTTTAAATTAAACATACTGTAAAGATGCTATGCAGCTGTGTAGGTGATAATAATTTATGCATTGCATGTACAAAAAAATATTATTTCAATATTAAAATGTACAAAATTGAGTTGTCCTTAATTTACTCGTACTATATTTATATTTTCTCTAACCTATTACTTTATTTTATTTATTTATTTATTTTTAATCTTTATTGAGCCAAATAAAGGTACAAAAGGCGGACTTAATGCTAAGAGCATTCTCTACCAGTCAACCTGAGAATCCAGTAAAAATAACATAAAGAGGCGATATACTAGTTTAAGTCACTTAACTAATTAAAACAAAATGATAAAAAAAAAACATTGGAATAAATAAGTGAAACTAAGAACGTGCACAACAAATACAATGTACTAAGTATTTAGTTTACAATGTTCTTTAAAAAGAAAATAAACTCAAACATATATAAACCAATAATATACATAAATAAATAAAGATATAGAAATTATAAATTATGATACAATAGTATACACAATATATATAAGTGTCTATCTAATAAAACAAAACATACATATATGATTCCTAATAACAATTCTGCAAATTTTCAGAAAGGAATTTAAATACAGATTTTTTAAAAGCTACCCTGTTGGGTGCGCGCTTTATGGATTCGGGTCGGCCGTTCCAGAGTTTAGTAGAGTGAACAGTGAAAGAATTGGAGATAAAACCGGTACGGTGTGAAGGAATTAATAGTTTGAGGTTAGAAGAAGAGCGCAGATGGAAGTCGTGAGAATTACCCAGTAATTGAAATTTACATTTCAAGTACTGGGGTGAAAGTGGATCATTAAGAATAGAGAATAATTGACATAGATATCTGGAAGACCTTCGCTCTCGTATAGAAAGCCAGTTTAACTTTGAGCGGTAAGGAGATATGTGATCATATTTACGAAGAGAGAAAATGAAGCGAATGCAGCTGTTGAGAAGACGATCCAATTTATTTAGGTTGCTTACGGAAATGTTAGAGCAGCAGACATCAGCATAGTCGATGAGAGGTAGGATTAAGGATTGCACTAACAGAGTTTTTGTCCGAATAGGTAGAAAGTTTTTGTGACGATATAGTGCACGCAAGGAACCGGTTACTTTGCGGCAAATTTCACTGACATGGAAATCCCAACTTAAGTTGTTGTCAATGTGGAGGCCGAGATTTTTGACCGCAGAGGAAAAAGGAATATCAATGTTGTCATAAGACAGTAACATTAAATGGATTGATTCCAATTTAAGTAGCTGTCGCTGACTACCTACTATTATTGCCTGACATTTCTTAGGGTTTACGTTAATACCGTACTTTAAGCTCCAGTCGTGTATTCGTTTCAAGTCCTGGTTTAAAGACGCGATTGCAGTATTTAAGTTGTCCGGCGTAACATGAGTGTAAATTTGTAAGTCGTCTGCATACAGATGGTAAGGGGAGATTAAATCTATAGTAATGAAATTGATAAATAACGAAAACAGAAGAGGGGAAAGAATACCACCTTGTGGTACACCAGCACTCAGGCCACACCATTCTGACAAAGTATTGTCGATGCGTACTGCTTGCTGACGACCACGAAGATATGTTGAAAACCAATTTATTTCTTTGGAAGAATTATTTAGGTGTGAAAGGAGAGCAATAAGAATGTCATGGTCAACCGCGTTGAACGCGTTGGAGAAATCGATGAGGACTAACACGGTTAACTGAACATTCTCCATTGCCTCGCGGATATCTTCCACCACCTTAAGTAGGGCAGTGCTTGTGCTATGACCAGGACGAAATCCTGACTGAAACTCGGAAAGAAGATTGTTGCTATGAACAAAAGATGAAAATTGTTTATAGACTATTGTTTCCAGGACTTTAGAGAGGTAGGGTAATATAGAGATAAGTCGTAATTCATTGGGACTGGTAGGGTTATTTGTTTTGGGAATAGGAATTATGTGCGCTTTACGCCATACTGAAGGAAAAATACCGGAGGAAAGCGAGGTGTTAATAATAAAGGTTAATATTGGAAGAAGGACATCAATCATAGTGACTATCATGTGTCGAGTAATTTCATCCTCGCCAATACCATTCGATTTAATCGAAAGTACTGCTTTTTTTACTTCTTCCTCAGAGACTAAAGAAAATGTGAAGGCTGAAAAGAGTAGCCTTGGCATGGAAGATATGGAAGATATAGTGAGATGCTTTGTATTAATATCGATTGAGGAGACAGTAGTAAAATAATGGTTTAATACGTTAGGGGAAAAATTGTTTAAATTTTGTTTGTCTCTAGAACTTATAAAACCAAAGTTGCTAAGAAACTTCCATATTAGTGCCGACGAAGAATCAGAAACATTAGTGTGAATGTATTGGCGTTTAGCAAGTCTTACCATCTGGTTGCACCGATTTCTCAACTTTTTATAATGTATCCAGTTATCCTCGCAACGAAAATGCTTGAACTTACGGAAAGCACAATCCCGTTTTTTCATAGCAGCTTTGATCCGTTCCGTTATCCAGGGAGAAGGGGAATGACGCAGTTTGACAGCTCTCACTGGTACATGCTTGTTATAAATGTTTAACACGTTTTTGTTAAAGTATTCCAGCATAATATCTAAATTTGTACTATTAAGAACATCAGACCAGTTAATAAGAAAAGCATTTTCAAGGAAACTTTCTATGTTTAATTTAGAGAAACTCCGCAGATGCAATACTGTAGGGCGAGGTTTGGGAGGCTTGAGAGAGTAAGAAATAAATAATAGGTCATGTCTAGAGAACATAGGAGCGGATATCTGACCGTGATGTACAACTTTTTCTTTACGGGATACGAGGATTAAATCAATCCAAGTGTCGGGAGAATAAATGTTAAGATGGGTAGGATTTAGGGGTAGGATAGTTAGTGAAACCGAGTGAAGGATGGATTTGAGTTTACGTGAAGAAGGAGAATTATTGAGTAGGTTGGTGTTTAAGTCTCCCATGACTATGTGATGTACATACTCAGAAGTGAGACTTTCTAAAGTTGATTCTAAATCAGAAAAATAATCGGTGCTAGGAGGACAATACACAACCCCTAGAACGGCCTTAATACCCTTGAAATCAACTTCAAGGAATAAAAACTCGGCAGATGCTTTACTAATAAATGCAATGCAATATGGCCGACACCAGTGCAATATAGCTTTAGAGCTATGACGTCATTAGCACTCGTCAGTATACTGATTAGTGATTACTAGTATGGATTTCGGAATACAGTCGTGATGTCTTCATAAATTGGCCCGTTTTCGAGCGTTTTATTAATGTCAGTTTAAAAACGCATTTTTTTTTTATTTAAGAGTAATGTTCAATTATTATGCATATGTTTTTGTCTATACTAAACGAAATCCTTTCCGTTAAAAGCAAGGTTACATCTTAGTTTTTTGTTATTACATACTATATATGATCATTTTAGAAGAATTTAAAAACTTACTCATCATACTCTGAACAGTCCAACACAATTTGCATGGTTCTCCATTCTTCATTTTCGCCATGTACATTTTCTTCACTTCTAAATAAATGTCTTAAAGAGTTGGAATCCCCATCCGAACCAAATATTCTTTTGCCTAGGGTTAACTTCTCAAAACAAACATTTAAATTTGAAATGTTTCTGTCCACCTTTTTATTGTAAAAGGGCGGAGGTGAAAAATGGCAATCAGAATGAACGTAAGTGAAGATTTTATTTTTATTATAATTTAGTTCTTTTATAAGGTCATGATAGTGTAGTTCTGTATCAGAAATGCAATTGTGTTCTTCTGAATACTTCTCAACTTCCGAAAGACTAAAAACTTTTTCTTGCCATTTGAATGTATAATCCGTAAAAGTATAGTTTGATAATTTTTCAAGATTTTCTTCAACAGATTTTAATTGATAATCTTGAATTTCTGGCAGTTTATTGACACCCTCTCTCCTTTTTACTTGTATTCTAAAAGTTAAAAAATATTTAAAACTATTCATTAAGCTTTATGACGCTAAAGTTATTTCATTAAAATAGAAAAAGAAAGAAAACCCACTTGATTATAATATTTTCTATAGATTGTTTTAGCCAATGTACTCCACAGAATTTATTATTACTCTTAAAAGCATTCATGATTGAGCTTTATATTTTTAAATTTTTGTTTACTCATAATTAACTCGCTGTTACCATAGTAACGTTCAAGTTTGATACGTTCAGGAATTCAATGGAAACTAACATATGCCGTATGAGAATAATAAAAATGATACATAACTATATTATTATTTTATATTCAAGTAAACTATTTTAGATTTTTGAGAAAAAAATCTCAATTATTATTTATTCTGATTGTATGAGACAAGTTTTCTTGAAAGTCCAACGCTTATGTATCTCAGTCCGGCCAATTCGTATACTAACTGCTGCCTAATTTCAACTTTTATGCCATACGGAATAAAAAAATGTTGTAGATTTTTTAAAGGTTTCCAGGAATCAATGTGTCATAAAATTGGCAGCATGCGGATTAAACCTACAAACAATAATCTTGGTCTGAAGTATGGTTATTATGAGTAGGGAGAACCGTCTTATAAGTTGAAAAACTATCTGAAAATAAAAGTACTCGTACCTATAAGAATAGTACAGAAGGACACTTTTAGGACACATGCTCAGAGACCTCCATCAAACTTCAAAAAAGTTGTAGGTATAGTATGGATTGTATAAATTAGGATTAGGAACCAAAGATTATACTCTAAATTAATTTGTACTTAATATATTTTGGCAAAAAAACTTTTGGTATTAATTTATGTATGTACAAACTACAAACTCATGAAGAAATATATAAAAATTCAATAAGTCGCTACATTTAATATAAGATGTGACGTTAAGAATTCTTTTCAAAACAAGTTTTGATGATTGTAAATGAAATTATAACTGATCAGTGAACAGTGTTCACCGATATTTCTTCAGTTCTAAATAAATTAAATAATACCACTCCACCTATCTGTAACAGTTTTTCTTTCGCAGAAATTACGGAGTGTGATGTTGAGACAGCTATAGTTAATATCATTTCCAAAGCAGTGGGTAGCGACAATATTAGCTGTGACATGTTGATTCCCTCCTTGACATTATATTTTCCTTAGCAACTAATTCCTTTCCATGTCCTTGGAAATCTGCACATATCATTCTTTTGCCTAAAATCAATTCGTCCCATATCTATACTTACATTTCTATCCAAAGCCCTAGAAAGCATTGTATCCAAACAATTGACAAATTTTCTAAATAAAAAAAAACCCCTTTAGTCCCCTCTAATCCGGTTTCCGTACAGCGCGTAGCACATCCTCTGCCTTGCTTAAGGTTACTGAAGATACGCTACGGACAACAAAAATCTTATTATACTCGTCCTATTATATCTTAGTAATGGCTTCAACACAGTGATTTTTGATATTTTGCTAGCTATCACATCTTGAGCAGTCTTAAGTCTTAACATATCTCCACCTGTAATTTCCTGGTTCCATACTTATCTGTTTGGACGTCGACAAATTACTTGTTCTGATGATTCATTCTCTGTATGAGCAGAACTTTCTGCTGGCGGCGTTCTATCTTCTTTATTTTTCTCCATTTTTATTAATGAAATCACTGGAATCTTTTCTTGCCACTACCATCTCTACGCTGACGATTAGTAACTATATAGGCATTCATCATTCCAAAATCTTAATTGCACTGTGAATCTTATAAACCATGACTTAAGATTACTAAAAGAGTGTGCCGTGTCGTTTGAGCTTTTAGTCAAATCCCAAAAAATCACAGACTATTATAATTGGTAGCAGACACTTTCGGAATAAGTTTATTATTAATCAACTTAGCAATATAGTATATGACAAATGTACTATACACTTTTCAGATGAAGTTAAAATTCTAGGATTGAAATTCGACACATATTTATCTTGGTCGGCGCAGATTAATGATTTTAGCAAGCGCATTCATATGTCAGTCCACTCCCTTAAACGTTTGCAGAATTTCTTACCTTTGTGGACTAAAATCTTGTTAGCACAGTCTCTTTTATTACCCTTTCTCGACTACGCCGACGTGTGCTACATGGATGCATCTGAGGAGCTACTTATTAAATTAGATCGCCTTAAAATTTTGTACATCCGCTTTATTTTCGGTCTACGCAAATTTGACCAAATTACTGATTTCCGTCGTCAACTTAAGTGGCTCCTACGCCAGCATATGCACATCCTTACCTTGCTATATAACGTCTTCTTTCAGTCAGCCCCCCTAATTTGCACGAGCGTTTCCAAATTTCATTACCCAGTAACCGCCCTAAAAGTTCCTGCGTCTTAGCAAAAACTTTTGATATTCCTTCCTACAAATCTAGCTTTTATTTCAAATCATTTGCCGTACAAGCAGCGAAGTTATGGAATTCCCTAACTAGCCATATTACATCTAGTCCTTCCGTCATGTCAGATATGTCAGAAATATAAGTTATATTTATTATTATGTTTGTATTTGTATGTATTTTTATATGTTGTAATTACATGTATTTTTGTATTTATGTTGATATATATGTATGTATTTTATTTACCATTTGTATTGTATATCTGTATAATTTATAATGTTCTATGTACCTATCTCTGCCTTCTATAACCCCGTCTCTAACATTCTTGGGTAGCTGGAAGGGATCTCTTTGAAGAGATAAGTTCATCTTATGTATACGTCTTTTTTATTATTCTATTTTTTTGTAATTGTGGTACATGAAATTAATAACTAAAAATATATTTTAAGAGACAAACCTGAGAAGCCTCTAATGTATACCTTGATGAAACAGTAGCGCCATCTAATTAGGACTTTTTGATGGTATAGTTTTGATACCTAAGATTACTAAACCTTCCAAAGTCCATTCCTAAACTGAAGCATAAACTATTATTCTACAACCAAAGTCAACTGCTGTCAAATAATGACACTAACTTGAATTGTTGATTTTTAAATTAAAGTGACATTTCGTAGCCAATCAGTTGGTTTATGTATTTATGTCGGAGTGGTTGTTAGCGTTTGTTATTTTATTTAGGAAACAAAACGCAACAAATTAATTTCGTAAATACCAATCCATATTCTATCGCACAATAAAGAATTGAATAAATATTTTTTAGTTCGCTCATGGGACGTGACATAATGAACCATTCTCGTGTTTGAGTAACGAAACCTGTAAATAAACAGTTAGCCACGGTAAAATTTTAGTGAAAAATGCCGTCCGGACAGAGGGAAACTAATGTATCGATACCACTTACACCTACAAGATCCGATTTATACTGGAGAAGAATATTTAACAAGGTATGTATGTGTTCTACTTTCAATCAATGTACGGCTCTTTGATGTGCCACTTTACAAACAAACAACCATTACGTTGTGTTTACTTAGTTGCAACATTTTAGAGAAAGTTTCACAGAAATTCATTAATATACTTTTTCTTCATGAACTATTAAACTTATAATTTAAAAAATGAAAAATTATAATTTAATATAAACATTTGTTATTCTTTAAAAAAATATATTCTATAAAAAATATAAATCAGTAAGACATTAAATGACTGATGACTAACACCACACCTTTCCTTGTAACTCAAATATGTTATCATATGGGAAATATAATGATTAATGATGATACATCAGAACTAATCAAACATATAATTATATTATTTAAACATCATCCAAAACAATAAAAAACACAATATAGAACAATTCATAAAAGATAAGAAAAAATAGTTCTGTTTTTATGGATGTTTGGAAGAATATATCCATAGAAAAATATTTTATGTATGTTCTTTATTGATCACTCATAAGTAATAAAAAAAGTATATACATATATGAACCATAGATAATTTATAAAAAAATCGAAGAACCAATTTTTTTATCTTGTTGATATCTCCATGATAAATGCCAATTCTTTGTGATAAGGTAATATCTGTCAATACAGGTAATATCAAAAAGTTAAGATGATAACAGATTAAATATAATGTCAAGCAATGACATATTATAAATACCACAACTATATAACTGAGGCTTTTAAATATAACAACAACATAACTGTGGCTTTTAAATATATGTATACTAAAATTTGTAATTTCTAATGTTCATGTTGTCTTTACTCTGTGGCATAAGTATTGGATACTAAAAAGTTATTAGCCATATTAAACTCGAATTAGTCTATTATTTCTTACATAAAGCTTGTGAAGTCAAAATAAATAATATATTATATATATTTCTATGATAACTATTATAAAGTATTATGTATATTTTAATTAAAGAATAGGTGATTTTGTAATACATTTACTTTTTTTTTTAACAACAATTTTACTTGCTAACAATGGGTAATTTTGTTAATTAGTTTGTTCATCTCATTTAACTTATTACTAATTATGTATTTGAATAGACATTGAAAATTGTTCTAAAAACCCACAGATTCTTATTTTTATTTATTAATATTATTGTATAGTGGCATTAATATTATTTTTAAACTTTTCTGATAGACAGGAATTTAGTTTGACTATATAATTACACACTTGGCTATTATGTATTTAGTTTGATTAAGGTTGTTTGAATTTTTTAAAATATCAAGCACTAAAAATAAAATGAATTTCTCAGATATTTCAGAATTTTAAAATATCACATTGTTTTTCAAATTTACAACAAAAATACCTGATATTTTGAATGCTTTACTACAAACATCTTCATGGAAAGATGAGATCTATAATTGAGTTGGTTAATTAATCATCTACCTTTAACGGTTTCATAGTTTCCTGAAATAGAGATCACTTGTTAACTATTTTTTGTGAACTATTTAGTACAAGCCGCTAACTATTCTTTTAACTAAGCTGTATTTATTAATAAAAGTGTTTTAAGTTAAAATGAGATTTTCATATACAATTTTGTTTGTTATATACCCATTTTTTTTACTGTATATGTATGTAAACCTCATACTGTAAATGTTCATTCCAATACTTATTGTTCTGGCATGCTTCCAGCTCATAAATAGTTTGGTAAAAATAATTGTTTGCAGCCTAACTACTATAAAGAGATGTGAAAACACTTTTATAGATAAATTAATTTTAAAAACAATTAAAAAGTTTTCTAATAAAATATAATACATGATAACTATTAGAATAAGACAATTCAATGTTGAATGTAGGGGGTTTGGATTAATTACTAGTAACAGACAAATATAATATATATAGAGGTAGAGTATATATAGAGGTATGAGTCCTGGCTATGTTAATAAGTTGTTCATTCTATACTTGTTTTAAAAACAAAATAAATATATTTATTGAAATATGTCTTTTAAACATTATTTTCTTCTTAATATAAGCAAATAGTGAAAAATATTACATTAAAAATTTGTGCTTAATATGAAGCAAAATCGTAAAAATTACAAATGTGATTATTAGTTAGACTATTTATCAATTATCATACATCATTAAGTTATCTGAAACAAAAGGCTACTTAACATGTTAGTCTGTTTACTTAAATCCATACTAAAATTATAAAAGTGTTTGTTTATTTGTCCTTTTCGTCAAAACGGATCTCTATTGGAGATATTTGGAATTAATGGACTGTATTCTGACTTGAACTATCTTTTTTTGGTTGAAAATTGACATAATTTCCCTGGGAAAAAGTATGAATTAAATAAGCGTTCTATGTATATAGCGTTACGAAGAGATGTAGGTAGATTCTCACGTAATTAGTAGTGTTTAATTTTAATACGAATAATAACGTGACAAATAATATATTATATTTAAAAGACAATTGTGGTGCGAGGATAGAATTGTTTTCTGGTTGACTTGTATGTAATCGTAAAAGCGAACTTATTCGTTAAATGTTTTTAAATAGTAATAATTTGCGCAAATTATTTATACGTATTGGATGTTGCAATACAAAAGTAACAACTAGAGATTTAGGTAAATTGGTGTTTTTTGATTAACAACCCTGTTAACTGTAAGATTATATGCATGGTGCATTCTTTTATGGCAGAATGTATGGCAGACCTGCCTGATCTATTTTTTCTTGTATTTCTGTATAGAAATAAGTTACTAAGTAGCAGATACCTGGGAGAAAAAGTAAAAAGTTTAGTTGCGAGAGTATTTAAATTGAAAGTGAAAAACAATAAATGTACGGAGAGGTAAAGTGTTTTATGTATCCGATTTGATGGTAGAAAAATAAATTATCATATATTCCCACTCTAACATAGTAAAAAAAAAGGCCACACCCAAATAAATAATGTAATCGCTGATATCACTCAAGATAAAAGCTTGTATGATACATACATACATATGATTCACATTCTCTTTAAAGCACCGAATTCAACATGAGTGAATGGAAATTAGGTCATCTGATGATGATGGGAGAATGTTATATAAGAAAAATATTTTTTTTTTTATTTTTTTTTTTTGGGGATGTAGATAAAGATTAAAATGAATAACAATATCCGAAAACGACATGTTATTTCCGGTATTTATTTAAACTCCTTAAAGACATGAGTACGTCTATTCTATAAATATAATGATTCATAACAACAATTGGTAAGTGGATTGAAATTGATAGCAATGATTTTAAATATCTAATAGGGACGTACGTTTGTATGAATTAGTCATTTTCCCTAAATAGAGTAAGTAGCCAGTTCCTTGTTTAGAAAATTATTGAGCGGTATTCGCTCGCTGTAACGAAGTACTTCTGTACAAAATTAGATTCAAATACTACTAACTTCTACTACTTTTACTAAATTTTTCTTCATACGTTTTACTTATTTATAATAAGTTTATTAGTTGTAACTGACTCAAGAGAGTGCCTTAAAATTAAATGACTCATAAATATGTCGCCATATTAATGTCAATGACCAAATTATTGTACACACAAATAACCCACAAGTATTGACTTTTATTTAAATTAATATACTTCAATTAAATTATTAATATACTTCAAATTATTATTATGTATTTTTAAGGTATGAAATACCTATTTTATGACGCAGAAGCTTTTCTATAGAATTTCGTAAAGCGTATAAAAGGGCGAGTTAGTTAGTTAATAATTTTAAATTAAATTATCGTTTTTGTAATAAAACTGGACTAAACTGTATGTGTAAAGTCAATGCCAGTATTCCAAATGAAATGTTGGCGCCGTAGTGCTAAAAATAATTATTTGACGTTTGTTCGGGTTTTGTTCCATTTTTAAAATGGCAATTGTAGTTATAGAAAAAGAAATCTATGCAGTATACATTCAATATTTTTCATTCATAAATTTAATGTAATATGGGATCAAGGTTCAAATATCTTTGATGTCACGAAAACACATTTAAAGCTAACCTTAAACGGTGTTATTATATCGTAATGTTGTACAAATTGAAAAGAAACTTGTTATATCATCAGTAAAATAACAAGCTTTTGTGACAAACGACAGAAATTAATATAAACCTTTATTTCAATTATATTAATAATCAAAATATTTTTTCGGAAAAATGTAAATAACTGACCTCTGTAAACTTCAGTCTCGGATCATAGATTGAGAGTTATAAGTCTCGGTAAAGTCTAGTGAAGTACCTACCCACTAAAAAAGTATCGATATTTGCATAATTCATCTATAACGAATTGATACAAAAGTCTTATATTAAAGTCTTACATATTTAAGAATTATATAAATTGTATAATTAGATATAATAATAGATATCGATCTTAATATAATTATTTTCGTGATTATTGGATATACAAATTTTGCAAATCTTCATAAACAACTCAGAAAAAAATGAAACAAAAAAATGTTTGCTTCCTCTGTTATTAATTACTCTGTATTTTGTAAGAAGTACCTAAAATGACAACGCCCGGAGTTTATAGTTATTGTAGTTTATACCTACGTTTATAGTTATTGTTACGCCAGTTCAGAGAAAACAAATTTTGTATAAAAAAACTTCAATGTTTAAAAGTCGTAGAACAAATGTTGTTGGGATTGATGTGAAGAGTCTGCTTGCAAGTGGAAGCCCATCAATTAAAATTAACCCTGTATGAAAACATTCCTTACTTCAATAATAAATCCATTAAAAACTTCCAATATTATATACGTAAAAGTATGTCTGTCTGATACGCTTTTTCTGCTAAACCTGATTGTCATGAAATTTCATATTGAGATAACTTGAGGTCTGATACATAAGCTACTGTCGCAAAAATAAAGCTTAAAAGAGTTGAAATCACGGAATCTAAATCGGATAGATTTGGGGTAGAATTAGAAAAATTGTTTATCCGCGAGTGAAACCGCGTGCTATAACTAGTATAATATTTAATTAGTCCAAGTTCGTCCAAGAACGAATCACTTGTGATGTTTAATGTAAGTCATGAGTTGCCCAAATATTGACTTCAGTTGGCAAGTGTTTGTTTTCTGACCTAATGACTGATAAAATGTATTTTTGGTTCATTTCGGATAGTTTGAAAATAATTTGAGTTTGTTTCGTAATTATAACATATCGTGGTATTTCAATAAATTGATTTAAATATTGTTTAGCTTATATTGAAATACTACAAATTTTATATTAAACTAAAGGAAAATACCTTAATGAACTAATTACAGTTCTTTAAAATTAATAATTGTAGCGTTTCAAAAAGTCTTATTTCATTTATTTGTTTACGTGTTTACATGCTAGGTGATAACTATCTGTGTGTGTGTGTGTGTTCGTGTAACTACACGAACACAGAATCTGTAAATGTAAAACTTCAATCAATATGACATCAATCTAGTTGAATGAAAGCCAAACTGTACTGTACTAAATAGACTTTAGTGTTGTTTGTTTGTACAGTGACGCCTAGGTAACATATACATATAACTTTATATATAGGTAGATAACTTTGTAATATATAACATGTATTATATATAAGTAAGTTTATATGTAGTATGATGTATAAAATAATCCTACAAATAAAAAAAATACATACTTTTGTAATCGACTTGAGTGTATAAATCAGAGTTATTACACATAGAGTCGGGAAGCCAGCCTAAAATGTGTCCATGGAAAAAAAGAAAAAGCAAAAGAGGATACCTGTCTGTCCTTCTTGAACGTGTGATTAAACAAAGATAACTATGGTTGTCTCATCTTCCCTCTTTTAGTATTTGTTATACACTCACAGGCCGGTCTATGGCTCTTTTACTCTATGTTTAGTAACTGTTGTCTGTGTGTCATCATTTCAAAGGCTTTTAATGAATAAAATTGCAAAATAACTTGATGTAAAGATTATAAAATGGGTCGTTTCTTACTTTGGTTTCTGTACTCCAAGCGAATGAAGGCACTGGTAATAACCAGGCAGTAGTATAAGAACAATACATATATAAGCTTTTAATAGTATCGTCTGAGATAGAAAATTATTTTACATCTTTAACCATGACTCCAATGTTTACTATGTTTTACTATGCCCGTTTACCATAACGTAAAATCAAAACATACATTTATTATACTCTCTATGAATCAAAATCTATTGAAATATTTAAAAAAATCCGTTAAAAATTATAGATATTATTTAAGATGATATATAGAAGGATCCTAAATAAGTAAAGATTAATATATTTTTAACAAAGAGAGTTTTTTAGTATGTTATTAGATTTAGATTCATAGAGTAAGTAATAATTCTATATTTTGATTTACGATTTGGTAAACTGTCACAGTTTTCGTATCGTTAAAACTCGTACTAGGGATACATTTAATATACCAATATTAAGATTAATGTAAATCGGTTCAGTTGTTCAATTATACGCGAACAAATGGACAAACAGACATAAAATGAATAATAACAATTCTTTCTTCCAGTACGACAGAGACAATGATGGTCGAATATCCTATGTAGAGCTCAAAGACATCATTGAATCTAGGGAGTACGATCACGACCTACCAGATAATGTGGTGGAGAAGATCATGGCGCTGGCTGATAAAGATAACTCAGGGTACCTAGATTTTAATGAATTCGTCGCCATGATGAAGAATCCAGAATTGAAGGCGGTATTCGGACATTTTGTAGCAAGATATGTCCATACTATAATACCCCATCGCGACCCCATAGATACTATTGGTAAGAGAGGTTTTTTTTTATTTAACAAAAAATTATTCATATATAATTATGTTGACATATTGTTATTGTATTAAAAATCTTATATTTATTATGAATGTACAGTGTTATGCACTTAATCTATTAGTGTGGTTTTGATATGGCTGTAAATAGCATGTTAGAAGTAGATTAATAGTTTACGATAACATAATGACGGATTGTATATTATTCATTACTGCATGCGTATTTAGAATTTGTTTAATAAAAATAACATAATACACTTAGTATTAAAGATACATCACTACGTACCGAGTTTTAAAAAGTATTAAAAAACTAATTGGTACATCACTACGTACAGAGTTAAAAAATAGTATACATTATAATGACTCATAATTATTTATTAGGAAATGCAAATTAAATACATTAATCGCATAGCTGAATATTGCATGCACTGATATTAATTATTTCTTATGTAAATATGTAAACTATGTAATAAATAATATTTTTACAGCATGATGTTAACAGCATTTTATATTTTAATGCATTAATATAAGCACTAATTTTGTTTGGTAGACAGGTGGCCAGCGCACGGATTCCGCGCGGTGTCAACAGTAGATGGCGGTACTTTTTTTTTAATTATGTTTTTTTTTGTCTGTTTATCATTCGGCCATCATCTTATGGTCTTTTTCATAATCAAAACACATACAAAGCATCCTGAGCATGCGATTAGTGTTCGAAATTCAAATGTCATTATTTCGAATTTGTGTTTTGTCGTTCTGTCATCTGGGTTTTGTTTTATTAACTGCTTCGCTTTTTTCATTTATTTATTTTATTATCATATTATTTTAGATTAAAACTAGTTATCCCTTTATTTCTAGACACGTGACGCGTATTAAACCAATACTATCGAGCCATACGTGACATTAGTTGGTAATATTATATTAGATTACAAATAAGCGTGACCTTGAACTTACTAGTAGTGGTAACTGGAATCATAAAATATAGAAATACAAACCAGTTGTAGGAAGAAACGGAAAATACTTTTATTCCAAATTCGAAATATACACGTATACTGTAATTTTATGGTTAGATTTAAATCTTATCTAGTTGATTCGTTTATATTAAATATTTTTACTTTATCACCGTTTTATCGTTATCTATACTGACCTTGATGACTGGATTAAGGATTTGTGTTATAAGGTTGGGTAAAATGTACTATTGGCTTATACACGTCCCATTGCTGGGCATAAGATTTTTATTTATATTAAGGATGAGAACTTAATCCCCCACGCTGGTCCAATGCGAGTTGGCGGGTAAAAAAATATATCTTCATCTATGATATGCAGGTTTCTTCATGGTGTTTTACCTCACCTACCAAATAATAAAACATAAGTAGAAATAATCACGGTCGGGATAGAACCTGGGACCCGCGAATTCAAAATCAGGCATTGTTACCACTTACTGACCAAAGAAAAGTGTTACCTGTGTAAGTAGAAGTAATTACGGATATTGAACCCAAGACTCCAATTCAAAAACAAATATTGATACCACCGGATGCTTCTTCTAACTCAAACATTGACTATATTTGTAATAATTTGAAAGATTTTCAATAAATTTTAGAAATCCAAAACCAAAGACCACCGAAAAAAATATTGAAGTGGGAAAAACATATCACACTAAGAGTTGAAGAGATTTCTACTGATCATGAAAGAGTTTCTAGAGCAGTTCAAGCTGGTTCTGCCTTATATGGTAAAAAGTACCTTATAATGTATGTAACAAATAGTCAATCTGGTCTTCCATGTATTTTAACTCTGTGTTTAATCTGATGTAGTTACAGAAACCTTGACTAGAATATATGTCACACTCAACTGTAGCTTGTAAGCTACAATAATAAGATCATTTAGATACATTGTAATGTATCTAAATGATCTTCACTTTATATAAGTGTTAGTAGGTAACCATGGCAACCCGAGAGTATCCCGTATATATATTTCAGATATTCTATACGTATATACCTATTTTATTCAAATCTGTACAGTATTTTCGATGTTTTTGAGTAATAAACTAAATAACATACATACATTGTCAATTATTTAAATTGAGAGGATAAATTTCATTTTTTATTTTCATTACATTCTAAAATAGTAATCTTGCGGTAATCAGTGTTTGAACTTGTAGAACTAACAAAAATGAAATATATTTATGGAAAAAGATAATAAAATCTATGAACAGTTTGACCGATTAGTCGGCTATTTCGCAGCCGGCTTGTCTTTCAAAGTAGTTGGCGATAGGCAGCAAGGGATAAAGTAGATAATCGGCGCATCTCTAATTATATATACACTTCGTTGGTAATAACCGTTATCCTTCAGTATTTACAGTTTCATAATTTAGAGGATATTTTTTTTGGTGTATTATACAATAATACTGTCAAATGAAGTCAGTTCAAACACCTGTATGTCCAAGGTCATTGCAAATCTCGTAATTGGTCGGCGTTATTTGTGATATTATCAAGAGGAAAACTGTTTCAGGCCAAGGGTATAACATTATATAAAAAGATTTACGATAAGTTAATATAATTGGTTATGATGGGAGAATAATAATATCGGGACAAATTACACAAATTGATCCAACCGAAATATAAGCAAAATTTTTGTGTTAAGGGTAATACAAATACATAGAAATATACATAATAACGGGAGATAATATATTTAACAAACGACCAAACTCAGAGATACAGACATCTATGCTCATCGGGAATCGAACCCGAGACCCGATGCTATACCACTCGACCGCCGGGGTGGTAATAAAGTTATACTTGTTTTAAGTAAGTAACTAAGAATGTTTTTGCAATCTTGTTGAATGTAAGGCGGTGACGTCTAATAATCGCATTAGAGGTCTCTTGGCGCTTAAATCCTTGCAGTCTGTTCGTCATTCACGTCATTATCCACAGTTAACATTATTACCTATAGAATCAGACGTCTACCATGTAGTTCTGTGTTGACTTAATAATGAGTTTGATTTAAATCTCACTAAAATTATGAGAAAGTTACGATTTAAATGTAAATATAGCTATAGTTTTGTGTAGCAAATGTGGAATGCAACAAATAGTGTATATTATAATTATCATCGGTATATATTACAAGTGATTTGAGAAATGTGGAAACGTACCAATGGATGTAGGAATAAGGAAATCAAAAAGATACGAGCAAGGAGTACGAATACCTTAATGAAAATAGTTTCCGAATACGTCAAGAAAATTATAAGTTATTTTGGTATAGTATTGAGTACTAACTTGATTATTTCGTTCATTTGCATATATTTATCATAGTGCTGCACTTTGTGCAATGTAAATAAATAAACAATTGCTTATTATTTATACAATGATGTCCTTGGCCTTGATAATGCTAGTGTCATCTTTGTCAAATGTCATAGGTGACAGGTCATTATACAGTCTGGTTTCCTCGTAATTGGGCAATGGAATTTAATTAATGCTCTACATGTCTATGCTTATTTATGTCAATAATACATTATCATTACATTTAGTATATTTTGTATATCAGTATATAAAATGTTAAAGTTTTCTGAAATACTTTTCATAACAATTTATTTTATTAACTTTATAATAATAATAAATATAATTATCATACTAATAATATTTGCTTAACATACTAATCTTTATTTATCTTTTTTCCTCCTTTTGTTGTTTTGTTTGACCTTTTATGTGAATCCTAAAATCCCAAACATTCAAATTAAATTTTTAAACTATAATAATGTTTATCAAATCATAATCCTTTGTATCTAAACTATTTATCTATGATTGTAATAAATTTCTCGTCTCTATTATTCTGTTAACTACAATTCATCTCAATACTTAATTGATTTAATACGTCCTGTTTGTCGTAATGTCACTCTCACATCGCGTGGTCTATTTACGATACTTTTGCCGTCTATTTTTGAACGTATATCTCGCATTCCATATTTTGCTCAATGAAATTTTCAATTCGTTCGAATTTAATGCGATGTATTTCTTTTTTGTATTTGTGTGATACTAATATTTTTAAAATCTAAATAAATTTAATTTTTCACAATTTTTGGAATAATCCCATATCATATCCCTCCCCAACCTCCCCTTTGTGTTGCGTATAACAGTCCAAAGCCAGAGGCATACCATATTCACATACACAGACGGGACATATGAAGAGGAATATAGTTGCTGGCCGCCAGCTATCTGCATGATACTCATATCGATAGTGGAAATTGTGTTATTCTGCTATGACGCCGCCCAGGGGAAGACTGACGCTACTGGACCCATCGCGCAACTATTTATATACAACCCCCACAAACGGCAGGAGGCGTGGCGGTTCTTGACCTACATGCTGGTCCATGTTGGGTGAGCTTTTGATATCTCCAAATTTCCAGGTCTATTTGGTCTAGATTTTTTTTTGAGAAATAGTGTTATATACATATTTGGAATCACCGGTTTTCTTATTTCGAATACGTTTGTATATAACTGTATTTCGCAAAATGTCGCTTAAACCCTATAGACCTGGATCCGTATAATATGTATCAGTTTAGCTTAAATTAATCATATTATATAAAACCTTAACAAAAAAAAACGGTTATTTTGATTCTTTCCAGCATAGTCCATCTTCTAGTAAATCTGCTAGTGCAGTTGTTTCTTGGAGTGCCGCTGGAGATGGTGCACCGCTGGTGGCGGGTTGTCCTGGTGTATCTGGCTGGTGTTGCCGCTGGGTCGCTGGCTACCAGCCTCACTGATCCTAAAGTGTATCTAGCTGGTGCGTCGGGCGGGGTGTATGCGCTAATCGCGGCGCATATTGCTACTATTATTATGGTAATTACTAATTAATATAACATATAAAATAGTTTCATAATAGCATTTTGTATAAAAAATTTTAACCATACAAAAAATAATATTTTTTTAATATTCAAAATTGTTCCATTTACAATATATGATTTATGGCATACACTACATTTCACTATTCATTACTTTACAAAATAATTCTCGAAAACAGTGAAAGTTAATTATAAGGCGTACTGTATACCCAAATATATATACATGCATATACAGAGGGTCATGTTCTTTAAGTTTCAATATTCATTTTTCAACAGACGTTCAGAAAACTTTAGATATTTTTAATACAAGTAAAGCTAGCTATATGTAATCATTTTAAAGAATTGTCAACGAGGTGCACAATATACCTAACAATACACAAACTAGACAATAGTCAAAACAATTACAACCACAATAGTTGCTATCATAAATATACAAATTGCAATCGACTAGCAAAACAAAACAATTTATAAATATATGTCAAATGTCAAAAAGAATAAAATATATAATAGTCAATATATATAAGGATATTATATAAGTATTAAATTAGTCTGGCCATAAATTATGTTACAATTAAAAAAACAATATTACATTTGAATTTGGAATCTATTATTCTTATATAAGTATGCTTTGCGTTTTCGCGGCGATGTTAACCATTTTTATAGGGTCATAAAAAAACCGAGTTTCTGTAATACCTTCACAGAGGGTAGGTATGAATACAAAATTCAATTTTTGAATCTCTCTATATTCAGCTTATTAGCATAGAGATATTATACATAGAGTAGGAAGCCAGCCTAAAATATGACCATCAAAATAAATAGAGAAAGCAGATGAGGCTACTTATACGTTTGTTTCATGTATGTGTGACAAGACATGAAGGTAAGTATCGGTCTGTCATCTTGTATTATTATTGCCACTTTTATTATTTGTCAGACACTGACAGTCATAGGTCTGTTTTTGGCTCCCCTATTCTATGTATTATAATTCTATGGGTAGGAGTCATATTTAATATACCGGACTCTAGATAGATATAACATATATATATTACCATTTCACTGTTTGTTAGTCATAAACAGGTTCTAACAAATACTGGCTAAATTAACAAATGTTGATTTGTGGTTTATAAAAATGTTTTGTGGTTAAAAGATAAATTCCGATTTAAGGTTCAAAATAAATGTTAATTTGAAGCTGAATTGCTTTATATTATTAAGCTTTATTCAACACATTATTTAAGCACTAGTTGTGCCTGCGACTTCGTACGCGTAGATTTCGATTTTGATAAAAAGTACCTTTTGTACTTACCAATGTATGTAAAAACTATAAACCTTCAAACTGGTAAGAAGCAATGGTACGACAATAAGAGATTATTAACTTCTTTATTTGTTAACCGATTGTTAAATAAAAAAACAAAATATAAGGTGAATCCCATGACTATATTTTCCCGAAAACTGCATCCAAATCGATTAATCCGTTTCTGAGATTAGCGAGCACAAATATTCATACATACATTCAGACGAACAGACAAAATGAAAAAAACATTGTTTTGGGTTTTCTTGCTTATATAAAGGTCCCCCTGTATGAATTTTTTTTTTTGCACAACTAGGAGACAAACAGATAAACAGACAAAGATTTTAAAAATGCTGAAAATGGATTCTATTTGTTATTATTATTCACATCCTGGTATATTTTTTTAAATATTTTCAATGTACAAACACTACTCCTTTACAGACTTATTACATGTATAGAATAAGATTCTCATGTCATTGTCATTGTCATTGACATAAATTGTCATAACTTTTTTATTTCTTAACCGATTTATATGAAATAAAGATTAAGACTGTGATAATATATTGCTGAAAACCGCATTCAAATTGGTTAAGCCGATTCTGAGATTAGCGTGCACAAACATACAGACAAACTGAAAAACCATAGTTTTGGGTTCTCTTGCTCTTTATAAAGCCCCCCTATGATGTTTTTATTTTTTTTAATTCCATGTACATGAATGGATCGGTGACAATTTCTTTATATGTTGTAGATTTCGTTGACTTATAATATGCCATAAAAGTCAGTTTTGTCTTTTGATTTCTTACCGTGGCGTGTAGCCAAGCAAATATAAATACTCGAACCTAGTATATTCGTCACAAAAGACGAATAGTTCGGCCGAATACAAATAGCGAAAAAGATACCGAATACGCCGAATACCGAATCCTTACCGATTACTGATATTAGGCACATTTCTTTAAAAAAATACTTATAACCAAGTCGCGTTATTTATAACTTAAAGATGTCTAAGAACTTGAAGCATATAACAGACGTAGTACTGGTCGTTATTTATCTGATTAATTCATTACAACAGTATATATAATGTTATATATGGTATATAGGTTTATAAGCAAATTCTGACGAAGCGTAAATATAATAAATATAATTAATTGCACTATTGCTCATAAAATAATTTATTTATTCAATAATGGATGACCTTTTAAATAAATTATCATAGTATAGTATATTATTATTCACTTACGAAGTGCAAGTGTACATAATACATCATAAATATTACAGAACTGGTCAGAAATGGAATTCGCGATAATCCAGCTGTTAGTGTTCCTACTGCTGGCGACGGTGGACGTGGGTACAGCTGTGTATGACCGCTACCAGAGACACTTGCAGCAGAATATTGGTTACGTTGCACATCTGGCGGGAGCTGTTGCCGGTAAGAGCACAGCCAAATTAAATCATTGCATAAAATTAACGAAATTGTGTTTTTTTTTTGTAATTCAAAAAACACTTATAAAACCTCTCTAATCTTAGACATCGGCTCTTTTCCTTCACCTAAAATAACTTTTACTTTATATTGTTATTACGTTTTAATATTATTTTGTATACAATTTTCTCCTATTATATATAATAAGTTGATAATTTCACATTATGCAATATAAAAAAATAAAGAGTGAGAGTAATATATTTGTAACTGGCACACTGGTATCTAATTGTTATGTGCTATAGAAGACGGAATTTTAATACTGTAATGGTTTAATTTGCAGGTCTACTGGTAGGTATAGGAGTACTTCGTAACCTGGAGAAAAGAAAGTGGGAGAAGAGGTTGTGGTGGGCGGCGATGGTGCTGTACTTCTCGCTGATGATTGCAGGTGTTCTCGCCAACGTATTCTGGAAATCACATTTTCAGTAAAAATATTTTTTAATTCGCCATTTCTAAATCACATTTTCAGTAAAAATATTTTTTAATTCGCCATTTCTCCCAAATTTCCCCATAATTTATTTTATTTACCTTAGTATTTTCAGTATTAATATAGAATTTATTTATGGAAACTAAATTCAAGTATTTGTATCCCATTCCCGTACATCATTCCCGTAGACCATAAAGGTCGATCACTCTATTTGGAACCTTAAAGATAATAAATATATAACCTTTGAACAAACTCACTAGATCCCATAGTGTGGATTAGTCCTAATTTTGTAAAACTAAGCAATGAATGCAAGCAATGAGTGTGTGTGTGTTACATTGTATTCTAGTTATGTATTTATGTTTGTGTGTGAAATTGAATTCAAGCGCCTTGTATAATTTTTATGTATTTGGATGCAGGACATTTTTTTAAGGTTTGTATTGTATATACAATTGCTAATATAAATTCTCAAAAGTCTGAAATAAATCTATTTTTGGAACCTTTTTAACGTCAATTAAAACATAGTAATAGTAAGTTATTCTAAATTAAATATAAATTCCCTTCTTCAAAAGAATAATATTGATTTTAATAGTTTTATATTTTTTTTATTACATTATTTTTCTAGTTTCTTTAAGGCTGTTTTAATATAATACAGAGATTATTTACATGGAATACAATAGTAATACTGTAATGTTTCAACACATTTTTTTCATATTAAATTAAAATATTTTAGTTCTTGAGTAGGTCGAAACCAAATATGTATATCAACCTCTTTTATATTTATAATTATATACATATTCTGTTAATAGCCGTCCTTGTATATAATCTTAAGATCGTTTATGTTAAGTATTACTATATTTACTATTATACCTACTAAGTACCTCGACACGAGTGTGTTTGTTGTAAATTACCATAATAATTCTTTATCAGTGTCATTTTAAAGCTTACTGAAATATAAAAAATAATAATAGTCCGAACTGTATTCTTATAAGTGCATTGAAGACAAATAAAAAAAACTGTTTGGTTTTATCAGTACTGCCAATATAAAAAACTTTTTTGTTTGGATGCAGGACTGCCAATATAATAAAAATAATCAGTAAAATATTACCATAGTTTCTAAAATCATATATTATATGTGCCTTAATTTACAATTTTTTATAACACTATTGGTCCCATAAAAACAAACTTGAATATTGTAACTTATTCATACCTGTATATGTGCATTTTTTTTTGCATTTGCGCATAAAACTTTGCTGATAACTTAAGAATTTGTTAAATTAAGGCAAGATTTATCAAAACATATTTGCGATAAAAAGCCGTTTACTAGATGTTGACTAAAGTGTATTAATATTTTTTTAGTTAGACCCTGTATTATATAGTTTTAATAAACTGCCACAAGTGTGTACTGCCATCCATACTGTATATAATAATTCCCTAAGTTTTAATATGTATATAGCTACTGTGATATGTCAATAATAATCACAACTTGCTTGTATAATAATTTTGAATACATAATATTTGTGACGAAGGGCAACTTGTTAGAATATTGGTTTTCTTAAGAAATAACTTACACGATATCAATAATCAATATGTATCATTTTTTACAACTAAATGAGTTATGTTTTTCAATAAAGTACCATAAAAAAAATCAATCCGCAAGTTCAAGAATAGAAACCTGGTATGGGTTCGAAACTAGTCGGTTAAAATTCCGTTTAAATTTCATTCTTATTTTAAAATAAGATTATAAACATTGACTCCTCATTGAATAACGAAAGCTCAAATAAAATTAATGTTACAAAACAAACATATCTGGTCAATTATTGCTTCCGACTTGAATTTTCGTCATTTTAATCAATAATATGTAGTATATTAAAGTATCTAAACTTTATTGCAGTTAAATTTTAAATATGTTTCTAATCGTAGTTTTTTAAAACTGAGTTGATTTATTTACAGCCTATCCTAAAACAATCTTTGAGTTTACACATTCAAGAACCATGTTATCGGAACATTTTTAAAATACAAATTATAATAATTTAAAACTTATATCGAACAACCGGTACTAATTTCTTATAGATAATAAAATAAATAACAAATATTTGTTTTAATCTTCAAAATTATTATTCACTTAGTATCTTGTATTTTGAAAGTTGTCCTATAACTTTGTCTTGTTTTATTATATCATAAGAGTTGATTATGTTATAACTTACTGTATAGATTAAGTCTGTATTATATTATAGTTATTGTTACGCGCACAACTATGTGATGTAGATTGAAATAAATGCCATTTTGCTATTATCTTTTATATAATTGTGTTAATATAATGAATTTGAATAAAGTCCGCCAAATTGTGTTTTTTATTTTTTTTATTTTTGATTGGGTGTTGTGGTTTTTAAATGAATAATAAATGTTTGTTCATTTTAAATTAAAAAAACTCCTATATAATATTACTAGCTTTAATTTTTATAACACAAACATCAATACGAATCACCATTTTAAATAATTTATATTTCGAAAGTCCACTATGCTTTGAGCTCATGAATATATAACCCCTGAATCGGTTCTAAATTAATCTGGCAATATCCAATATGGTTAACTTGAATATAGGAGCGTAAATATTTATACATGTAGTAGTCATTATGGTTCACGAAAGTTAAATATAAAAACAGATGTGAAAAGATTTAACTGTATCTAATTAAATTAACTTAATACTTTATTTGAAGTATCTAAATTATCTTTGAACTTTTAGTTGCTACCTAAAGATGTGGGAATTAGTAAGATTTGTTGCATTACGTAAACTTTTCCTCATCATTTGCTGTATATTTTTTAACTTTTGCCTGCTTTTTTTAGAATATGCATTATAAGCAACAACGTCATCTGTCAAATCTCAGATGTCAGCTGTGAGACGTGACGGGCGGAAGCTGTGAATCAACTTTCAAGTCTTATACATATTTCTCACTATCTTCTTGTTGCAAATAATAATGCATCACATTTATGTGTGATGTTTGTCTCTGTTAAGTAAATTAATTTTTTATACCGTAATAGAGTAGCCGATGAAAGTTATTTGTAACGGCAATGGTTTCGCTTAATTTTATGTTTGTTATATTTACACTTCTAATAAGTGAATGCGTGCCACGATCTTTAGAAGACGATGAATCCTTCTTAAAGAACCCCATGTACAGGAAGTACGATGCGCTGGTAACGCTAATTGATACATTAAAGAGTTCCTACCCGGAACTAATTAATTCTTACTCTATTGGTAAATCAGTGGAAGGGCGAGAACTGTTGGTGCTACAGATTAGTGAAGGTGTGAACCAGGCACACCCTGAAAGACCATCATTCAAATATGTCGCCAACATGCATGGAGATGAGTCTGTGGGAAGGGAGCTTGTTATTTACTTGGCCCAATACTTGCTACTCAATTATGGGAAGAATGATAGAGTTACGAGGCTCGTGAACAATACAGACATTCATTTGATGCCGTCCCTTAACCCTGATGGATTTGAAGCTAGTAAGGTAAATATTTTTTAATAATTTAAGGCACATACACATTCTTAGATTATCTACATGACTGTTGAGCTACCTTCATGTATATAAAAATATTACGTATTTTATTTTTCAGAGCACATTTTACCATACAACAAACACTGAATACTGAACGATACTGTTTAATATTACGAAATTATTTTTCTGTTTATATTAAAAAGCATAATAAATGCATACTAGGAATTATTTTTTGGACTATAATGTTATAAACTGATAGGACTTTAATATGAAAACTTAAAAATTTTAATTTTGAATATTTGAATATGAAAACTTAAAAAATTAATATTTGATGTTGATATTATTTACAGTATGTATCTTATTCGATTGGCTATAAGAAGATACATATAATATGTTTACATATTGTAAGTGTTTACAATACACAAGTCTAATAATACAACAATATTGTAAAGCAAATTTCAAATGTGAGAATTATTATTATGTGATAATTTGTGATATAAGTTTTCAAGAATTTCTCATAACATTAAACAATCCTACAAACTCTCAGTATTAAAATAAGTAATTTGAATAACATTATGTGGAGTACTTTCATATTTTAATCAAATACCTAGTTAAAGAATAAACATGTTCTAGGTACATTATTGTATCTTAAATAAAAACTCTTATCTAGAAGGGTTATCGGGGGTCAATAGAAGTGAGACAGTCATTGCAGAATTAATCTCTTTCATGCATATGCATAAAACTGCATGCATCTATAGTGAAAATTTTATTTTTAAATACTTGTTTTTATCTAACATTGCTCTGACCTTAAGGTTTTTTTTTGGTGACTATTTTTATAGAAAACTTTGGATTCCCCATTACTATCATTTAACATTGGTAATGGACTCTAGTACAAGGTAATTTTTAATAAAGGTGGCAGAATAATATATTATACTATACATACAGAATTATATATATACTGCACATATTTTAATAAACTAGTTAAGTCATAATAAACAATAAACTAATCATTACTTCATATAATAAAATAAATTATCTATTTAATTAAGTATACATTTTATTAATTTAACAATTTATAAAAGGTTTTAGACATTGACTAAATTGGAAAAAAGAAGAGAATAGAAGAAAAGACCTCTAGAAGGTATACCATAATAACTACTTATTATCATTTTCGATAATATTTCGTTTGAAAATCGATTTTTATATTAAAACATTTATATCACTTCGAATTAAGTTTAGTCTTCATATTTTATATAAGAATTAACAAAAAACTTTTAAAAATGGTTATTTATTAGCGAAATGAGAAGAGGCATGGAGACCTCTTAAAGGTATCTAGATTTAAAATTCGATTATAAGAATTAAAAAACCGCTAATTATTATTTTCAACCCGATAGTTGCATTGAAAATCGATTATCATCCAAAAATCATATAAATTTATATCACTAGCAATCTTTACAATGTCATCGTTATTACATATAAATCGAAATAGATACCAAGGACGCCTACATCCGTGACAAGATTCCAATATCTTTCTTAAATGTCTTAAAAAGATATATTTTAATAAACGTAAGATCACGTGACTTTACATAGCTTTAAACCAGTTCATTGTATAAGACTGGAGAAATTTATAAATGACTACTTAATATTATATGTTTTAATTACTGGTTTTACGTAAGTCATATTTATTTCACGGAATGTTATATTTTATTTGATTGTAATAATTTCTTCCGTATTGATAATTATAACAAAATAACTTTTATAAAATAGATCTGTTGAGTCCAAATATTGAGTCCAATGATTGAGATTTGGTTGTTATAAATCGTTTTTAAAAAAAAACAGCTGAACTTTTTTCAACATCATTTCTTTTCATTTTAGTCTGACATTCCGATACTTTCATTTTAAGATATTATTTTCTTGATTTCAACGGCTTATTGTATTTTTACATTAAGTTATATACTATTATCAACATATATTAAGACCAACATTTTTCTTTTTGGAATACGAAATATATTGAAAGTACTATATATAAAGGGTACTCTGAATACTACCCTTCACATGAATACTTGCAATTTATTCAATTTCGAATAAAAGCAAAATGGTTTTAATACCTAGTACGTGGTACGACAATCAGCAAAAGGAGTTAAAAAGAGGAAATCCTAGTAATTGCTCTAGTAGTTAAAGTATATAAGCTAGTTTTAAAAAACGTCTTTTAACATTCAAAAAATCCTAAATACACTTCCTTATTTGAGAAATCCTAAATAAAATTCCTTATTTGCCTTATTTGAGAAAAGATGACGAACATTTATATCGAAGTGATATGACAGAAATTCGGAATTACCCGAAAATAAATGTTTTTATTGAATTAAGTATTTATTATTACTTTATGATAACTTTTTCTATAGCAACTTCCTAATCAGCATGACCTTAGAAAAAATATTAACATTCATTCCACTGTCACATTTATATAGGAAAAACCTTTTTAAATTATTTACTTTCGATGACCTTAGACTTGTAATAGTAAAAAAAAAATTACCATATTATGATAAAGTATTTGATCATGATTTAACCTGAACCCCAAAAATGGTAGACCATTTATTATCACATAAAATATGTAAAAATGATCACCTCTCCAGTATCATTTAGTTCAAATATCACAGTCTAAGATAGTAGCCTAACTGCGAAGTTTAGTCTTTGTTTTGTGTTTTTTGTTTTTTTAATACGAAACGAATACAAATAATATTAATAAAAGTACAGATGAGACCTCTTTACTATCTATTGAATATGTACGTATAATTTGCAACTGAACTAAATTCGTAGTACTACTATAGGAAGGTGCCTGTGACTCGCCAAGCGATTACGTAGGCAGAAGCAACGCAAATGCCGTCGATCTTAATCGTGACTTTCCCGATCAATTCGACAAAAACAAAGTCAACGAAGAACAGTACTTTTTCGGCGGAAGGCAGCCGGAGACTGTGGCGCTAATGAAGTGGGTCATGTCCAAGCAGTTCACCCTGTCTGGCAACCTTCATGGTGGAGCAATAGTTGCTAGCTATCCCTATGATGATTTGAGGTACTATGACTTAACTAATAAACTAATACATATTTATTCTTAAAAAAGAGTTTTCTCATCCGGTAATTATAGTTGTTTCCAAACATTAATTTTTTTTTTTTAGATTGTTTTTAAAGTTTTTTTTTACATAGCAACACAAAACCAATTTTAATTTCAGCAACGGCAAGGATTGTTGTGAAGAGAGCAAAACCCCAGACAACGATCTTTTCAAGCACCTGGCGAGAGTGTACGCGTCAAAACATGAGGACATGAGAAAAGGGGACGCTTGCAAACCTGAGACCTTCAAGGATGGACTTACCAATGGAGCCTTTTGGTATTCTGTGCATGGTATGTAACAAACGGACATACACACACATACACATGCACCCACAAGAACATACACACACATGCACGGACAATATTCCAAGCTGTGAGCAGTCCGTCCGTCCTTGTCGCACTGCCAAAGGTGCTATGTTGTGGTTAGCACTCTATAAATCGTCTTTATAGGTAAAAAGACATCTATTAGGCTTCTATGCAAAATTCTAACCATTTATATTTTGTTTTTTAAGGTTCCGTACCCAATACTTGGCAGGTTTTATTTTTAACCTCTCGTAAATTTTAGGTGGTATGCAGGACTTCAACTATCTCCACTCAAATTGCTTCGAAGTGACCTTCGAGCTCTCCTGCTGCAAGTACCCTCGTGCGATCGAGTTGGCGAACTACTGGAGGATGAACAAGGAACCTCTCATAGCGTTCATCGAAGAGGCTCAGAATGGAATACATGGATATGTAGTGGATGAGGATGGCAACACCATTCTGGTAAGAAATCACAATTTTATTTTCTATATTATTTATTTACTATTATAAAGGTGTTTATGTGTTGCGAAGGGATGGTCGCGGGTTTGAATCTCTGCCCGTATCGGTTTCTTTTTCATTCTATATTTATATTAATTTAAATAAGCTTAACATGGCTATACATGTTTATAGATATTTTTAAATAGAAGCTACAGAGATAACATTTTATTTTAATACTGACTATTCATTTGAGTCATAATCATAATCGATATGTGAGAACAAATTAGAATTCATTATTCAAGTATCGTGATTACGAAAAAAAGACTAGAATAAGTAACCACGCCACCATTAATCCCAGAATTCCCTTTCATATAATAATATATTTTACTTATTAAAATCTTTAAAAAAATCTACGTTTTTACAGGTTTTTACAGGTTGTATGCTTAATACCGGTAATTTTCGTCATATTTGGCAATATTACACAGCATACCATTTCAAATATATCTTATACCTTATATAATTTTAACTCTTAAATTAGCCAATACATAACATTTGCACATTTATTGATATTAGATGTAAATAATTTAAAATGAGAGTAATGCTTATAAGTAGGTAATATATAATATGGCTTCACTTTCATTTTAATTAACATATTGGAATTTTTTTGAAAAAACAATTTATAAACCATTATGGAATCATATAAGTTAATATAATATATAATAACATAAATACATAATAACATAAGTATGATAAATAATTATAATATGAAATAAATTATTTTAAATATTTTTAAACCGCTGTACTGTATATTAAATATTGTCGATTAGTATCGAACATATGAGTTCGAAGCATGGCGGTCTCGCGATTTGAAAAGTTAGAGATAGAAAGTTGAAATATAAAAAATAATCATTTGGTCTGCATATTATTCTTACTTCAATCCTTTTTTTTTATATCAAGTAAACCTATTTTTTGGACATTGCGACACAAAAAATCAGAACACTAGTTGCATTTTTCCAAAAAATAGATGCCTGGATCCCTTAAAATTAAATAATATAAAACTTCATGGTAATATAACTTTGAAATCAGTTTGGGGGATGGTCTAAGGTGATAATTTCCTCAGTTTCAACGTCGTAAAATAGAAGTATTTCTTTCAGGATGCCTTAATTCAAATCGAAGGCATCAGTCACTCGATCAGTACAAACGAGCATGGCGCCTATTGGCGACTGTTGCTGCCCGGGGAGTACAACGTCACTGCCGTCGCTCACGGGTGGGTATTATCTGTTACTATCAATATCATCTTAAAATGATAATATTTCTAGTTTAGTTATTCTAACCCTTAATATCATATCCTTCTGTTACAGGTACTCCCCCTCTCACCCAATAGTGGCCTCTTCCCCCTCGCAGCTGAACGTGTCCTTGTCCCGGCGTCCTCGTTCGCTGCACGGTAAGTCCCGCCCAAATACCGCCGTCACGCTCACGCACTGCTGGTTCGTCCCGCTCGCACTCGCGCTCATGCTGCGGGCGTAGACTTGCCATCCCACTCCCACACTTATCTGACAGCTCGCTCCTGTCTCGCTCACACATTACTAAAGTTTTTTCAGAGTATTTAATTCGTATTATATTTATCCAATTGGGATACGTGAAGCCCGGTCTTTGATGACGCACATCTCTCTTTCCTCATCACATCACAGCTGTGCTACAAAAGCTGCACTTTTATAGACGTTGTTGCGGAAGTCAAAACTTCCTTGTAACTCGTTCAAGCTTTTAGCTAACGTAGTGACACCGTATCGTAACCACGAGGTGACCATACGGTGGGCTTATAACCACACAAACATAATAATTTGGAAAAGTTGAGCAGCTCGTATTTCTTTCCAGGTTCCAATAAACCGAATCTTTTTATCCTTATTAACTTCCTCTTTGTCACATGTGACGTCAGTTATTTCTCGCCAAACATGAGGCTACTCGACGCTGAATGTTTTTAGGTTGGTGCCATTTATCCTTGTTGGTAATCTCCTGACAAATATGACGTCAATTACTTCTCGCAATTTAAACCATGAGTAACCTCATGGTTTCTCATTCGACGATGTTGTTATCGATGGTACCAGAATTCTGAATTTTAAATGTTTAAAACTGAATGGAAATGTTTGTCAAATCCAATCCAATCCAATCGTTGTCTGAATATATCGATATTTTTTTCCTCACAATCAATTAAGAATCAATAATTAACCCTCTTGCTACTGCTTTTAATAGAAGATTCTTATAGAAGTTTATTGTCTAACCCAATCGTTGTCTGAACAAGGTTAAGGAGTGTCTTGTTTTTTCCTTACGCTCAAGAACCAATAATATATCCTCCTGCTACTGTTCTTAATATTCTTATAGAAGTTTATAAGTCAAGTAACTTTTCTCTTACCCTACACCAAGTCTATGCCAGTATCATGAGTACTGTTATCTATGAGCAGTGTTGGTAAGTGTGGATTTTAGTAACTTCAATTATCATGGAGAAGGAAATTAACACAGTCTATCTTAAGGTAACTAACTACCACACATATAACATGTGTAAAACAATAGAAATAATCACAAATATCTAGCAAAATAGCCTTAATAGATAGATCACAAAATGTTGTCAGTATATGCTTCCAGTGACTTTTCACAAAATTATTTGATTATATAATAAAGTTAAGTGACCTTGAAATGTGTTTTGGGTCTCAAGGTGTTTTGATTTCTAGTAATAAAGCAGAAATCTAAAAGAAAAATAGAAATTAAGATTATGACAACGATTCAAATAACACTGACAAATAACTAATATAATCCAGGTAAAATGACAAAAATAATTGTATATCAGTGTTTCCTCATCAAAATCTGTACAGCAAATAATTTAATATGTTATTTACTTCATTTGATTTGTAGATAAAAATCAAGGTCAATTTATAAATATATTTAATGATATTAAGTTAGTTATTAAAAGTCAATTAATATTTATATTTTTAGTCCATAATAATGGTTGTGTCACCGAGTATTATTAGTTTAATGTGTATGTATCTATGTACAGTCGACTACAAAGAATTAATATTTTTATGTGATTAAAATGTGTTCAAATATTTTGACAAAAGTATTCCTTCCAGTACATTAAAAAACTGATCTGTGTTGTTTAACTTTCCTAAAATAGACTTTTTTCAGTGTAAAACTTATAGAAACATAAAAAAATAACTTTTTAATTAGTAATTAATTATTTATTTTAATAAAGAGTGATATTTTACCAAAAACTATAAACACTAAAATTTTAATTAAGTACATCTGTATGAAGACGACTGTATTTATTATAAAGGATTTAATAATTGAGGATAAAGAATACAAATTAAGAACTATATTAAATTTCAAACAATTACTGAGAATATAATAATATTATTCATGGTTTTTATGGTTGCTCACTAGATAATTTATCTAAATAAATACACAATTCTAAGACAATTGTAAAGTTTTAGCCAATAAAAAAAAGAACTTATATAGAATATCTAATAATTATAAGCAAAGTCATAAAACTGATAATAGAGAAATAGCATTTAATTTTACATATATACACATAATATAATATAATTTTAAAATAATTATTACAAGTTCAATATTATTAAAAATAAGTTAAGGGGTAGCTCCATTACATATGTACACATACGCACGCACGTTGGATGTACGTACGTGTAGTATGGCGTGGGAACTATATCACTACAAAAACAGTGGAGTGAAGAGTCAGCAATACCCCTAGTACAAGCTTTGACGTTACGAAAACTATGACAGTTTTCGAAATCGTTGAATCATAACCTATAGAATATACCTATTTGAATCTGTTAAACATTATATTTATTTTTAGTTATTTACGAAGAATAGTATAAATCATCAATTTTCGAAGGATTTTGTCGGACTAAAACCGTTACAGTTTTCGTAACCTCAAAACAGCTCTATTATTGACATTACAAAGTGATGGGCTAGATAATTATTTATTAATATTTTCAATACACACAAAATAGTGTTAAGTTTGTATATACGTTCTATTATATTTCCAATGTGCCATTTAAATGCTCATTCTAATTTACAAATGATTTATTAACGGTTGGTTTCTGAAAGGATGATTTAAATAATTTTGACAAGACTATCTAGAGTTTTGATTGGCTGTTGGTTGGTAACGGATGAAAATCTATTTTTTTTTTAAATTTAAATCAGACTTTGAAAAACCGGGTGGAATGGTGATAATAATGTAAAATATGTGACAATTTTATTTTTATTATTGTTAACTGGGAATTAAATTATTATTAATAAAAATTCTAACCGAATCTTGAATAGTTTTAATAACATTTTTTATTTTATTTTTCCTTACCATTTATATTTTATATGTTGGGCTATTTTAGGTATGATTTTTAACTTTTTTTTTATAATGTAATGCTTTTTTCTGGTTTTGGTTTTGTTACCCTGTTACATCCTGTTGATTTGCCCGTTTTTTGTTTAATTTTTCAACGTTTCTAACCTTCTCACGCTAAAGCATTATAATATATTTCTACAAACATACTTGTCATTTTCTTTTCCTCTGAAAGCATCATTTTCCTTAAGAGCTATGGTTACTTTCTCTTTCTGGTTATATCTTCTTACCGACATAAATTTTTGGTATCTAACATTTTTTTTAAACATTTATATAATGATTATTATGTACCTAAATATGACTATAACTTATATTTTCTTAAATACACAAATCAATTTAGTATTTTTTTCTTTTGAAGTCGATCAACAAGAAACAAACATGGCATAATTTATATATTTTATTAATTCTTTCCTCCAACTGTTCATGGATGATTCAAATATCGGAAGGTTTTCTGGGCAAATCAGCAGTGCGTAACAGGTTGGCGCGTCACCCGCTCGGTGTTTCCGCAGAGGACTTCTCCCACCACAACTACGAGGCCATGAAGGTGTACCTTGAGAACCTGGTCTCCATGTACCCGGATATCACCAGGTTGTACTCCATCGGCAAGTCCGTTGAGAATCGAGAGCTATATGTCCTGGAAGTTACCAGGGATCCAGGGAAGCATTTACCAGGTGTGTAAATATATTAGTATTTATTACAATTCTTTTTGTTGCCTGAATTCAATCAGAGAGTTTATCAAATAATCGCTAACCCCGTAAAATATTTTTAATTAAATTTTAATTTTTCGTGAAAATCTTATGGTGCATTATCGTTGTATGGGACAACGATTGTGTTTTTTACCTCTATATTAGTAACGGCAACAGGTAGACTTACTTCACAGAATATTTAAAAATCAATAATTAAATTAGAATGAAAGTAAGGGACTAAAAGTAATCTATGAAAAGAGAATTATTAAATGTTATAATACAAATGAACCAACCCCATTGATAGGTAAACCGGAATTCAAGTACGTAGCGAACATGCACGGGAACGAAGTGGTGGGAAGAGAGATGCTACTCCTCCTCGCCAAGTATCTATTGCAGCAGTATACCAGCGGTGATGAGAGGACCCAGGTGATGCTGAACACCACCAGGATACACCTCATGCCCAGTATGAACCCAGATGGATATGAGCATGCGCATTCCAGTGAGTTGGTTTTTATTGAAACATGATATCTTCAGCCTGTTAATATTCGTGTAACTTCTGAACTATTGAGTTTCTTAAAATAAACTATAAATTTGAAAAACAATATCTAAATCTAGAGTTATAGATTACAAACGAATTAAAGATGGTTATAATATATTTTTACGTGACTTCACTATTTTATATTAATGTATCTTTTTTTCTCTTGAACTGGCGAGGATCCTTAGATTGTTATATATTTGGGTAAGACAGTTATTAGTTTGCATGTGTTTTCCCTTCCATAAATTTTACATGCCCAGAAAGTTAACAGCTTCATACAATCTAAGCATGGTTTTTTTTTGAGAATGGCATATTATGTTTTGAGAAAAAATATAACAATTTTTTGTGCATTTTTATATATTCACCAAATTTCAGCTTGACTCTGATTTTGACTTTTTGAATTTGCTATTTATTGTGATTTCAACATCAAAAATGTTGAAATAATTAAATACATATGTATTTCGTCTTATATATTTTTGATTGGCTTTTATAAGACTTAGTTCAGTATTCGGGGGTTTAAAAATGGGAGAAATAATAGTTTGACACAAAAATGACTTGTACTAATTGACCATAACACTTAGCATAAACCTAGAATAAATCAGAATCACTTATTGCTAAAGCGTAAACATTTGATAGAATATTTATAAATTATTTAATACATTGATGATTTGCATAGCAACAAGTAATAAGTTTTTTAGTTAATACTAAAACGTATTAAAAATGGTGTCAATATAAATCTCAGTTCTAATTACGATATGTAAATAATACAGTGATTTTTTTTATCACGTAAAAATGACACGTAATTCGAAAATAACGGTTATATGAACTTTAAGAAGGTTTTAATATCGAATGAACTGTAAATAAATATGTGTATATATTATTTATCAGGTCAGCCCAAAAGTCTTTGATGTATAGAATTTTTATCATTAATCATAATTAAATTTTTCCTAATTAACGTATTTTTTAATCTGTAGTAATTCTGTGCCGAAAATTATTTTTTTTACAAAATTTTATCCAACTATGTTGAAATTACGTATGTATGTATAGATGACTACGACAGCGTTCGTGGAAGAGCGAACGCACACAATGTTGACCTCAATAGAAACTTCCCCGATCAGTTTGGACCAACTCAGGTACTTTATTTATATCACAAGTTATATTCCCAAGATTTATTATAAAACCTAAGCGTTTAGAACCACTAAACATACCATTTTATTTATTTACCATAATAGTATATTGTATACACAGTATCTAAGAAGACTCTTTCTCCATCTAGGACAATGAAATCCAAGAACCGGAAACGTTGGCAGTCATGAACTGGACTTCCTCCATCCCGTTCGTTCTATCAGCTAATCTCCACGGGGGGGCACTGGTGGCCAACTACCCTTATGACGGGAATATGGACATGAGGTCCGGGAAGCAGAATCCCGCCCCAGATAATGATGTTTTCGTACATTTGGCTCATGTTTACTCTGACGTAAGTTTTTTATAAGTTTGATTATTTATTAGTTATCTATTTATAAGATTATTATATAAGTTTGATTATTTTATGGGCATAGAGTTGGGGAAATATTGAAATCCTAAAATCTTTCTACGATGGAATCGTTACAACCTAGTCGAGTAATCGTTATAATCGATTAAAGTTCGAGTGGCTTACAAAGTACTTAAATCTAAATACGAAAATTATATGTTTATCTAATATAAAAAATAGGTACATATTTATCGAAAAAGTATTGTATACTTCATCGCTATAAATTAAAAAATATCTAAATCACAACAGGCCCACCACAAGATGCACTTGGGACAACCCTGCAAGAACTCCAATGAAAGATTCCCTCAAGGCATCGTCAATGGTGCCAAGTGGTAAGAATTATAGACAGTTTGCCACAACCAGAAAGTCTTGACCTATCTCAGCTATAAGTTTACATAATGGATACAATTCTTACTAAACCGGTTATGCCTTTCCAAGGTACGTGCTAGCGGGAGGCATGCAGGACTGGAACTACCTTCACACAAGCGACATGGAGGTGACCCTGGAGCTCGGGTGTTACAAGTTCCCTCCAGCATCAGACCTGCCCACCTACTGGGACGATAACAGAGACGCCCTGCTGTTGTTTATTGAAGAGGTACATTCTAACAAACACACGCACGCATGTTTGTATTCTATTTTATTAAGAAAATAAGGTAATTAGTGAATCGTTTACTCCAGGTGCACAAGGGCGTCCATGGCTTCATCCACAGCCACATCGGCCATGCTCTAGAGGACGCGACCGTATCCGTGTCCGGTGTACGTCACGGCATCCGTTCCGCGCGGCACGGGGACTACTGGAGGCTGCTGCGGCCGGGGACCTACAACATCACCGCTAGTAAACAGGGGTTAGTACACACACACACACTCTCTCGAACATATACACACTAAAACGTTTCTTGCACACAGATAAAACCTACATGTCTCACCACCTAGTGTTAATATTATTTTTAATTGTTGGTTTATTTCATAAGCATCTTTCAAAATTACTAATTTAATTACTTTACTTTTAATTTACTAGCATTATGAAACTATCGTGTATTGTCATAATATTAATACGTGAATCAAAAAATTGGAACCCATTTTCATGGGTTCCAATGGTATTCCAAGTATTGTTTTATAAGCATTGGTGTAGAGACAGGTAGAAAGTTTTTAAAAATATTTAAATAAATAACCAATACTTTTTTCCTCAAACTTTTTGTGTGTCTGATATATTTAGTTCTTCTCCAGATACGAGAGTGTGACGGAACAGATCACGGTTCCTCCTGGTGGTTCCATCTCCGTCAACTTCACTCTGATGCCGGACGACCCCCAGCACTGGTCCTCAGCTTATGACTTCCGGTGAGTGGGGATGAGATTTGATGACTTCCTACGACTTGATCCTATTAAAATACTCTTTTATATTATGGGTGGGGTAACTAAAACTCATTATTATTTGTTTTTCTGACTTCTGAAAGTGACGTTTTTGTGTTTTTAATACTATTGTGTCATCTATGCTTTATTAGTTTTTTTTTTCTACTTAATAAAGATAAGTTATAATTAATATTTCTTAAACTTATAATAAATGCAAAATAAAATGTGAAAAAAAAAACAATATATTTCTTCATTTTTCTAATTCATACTCTCTTCTACCATATCTTTACTAAGCTATATGTTTACTATTATATACTATCCTCATTTATATATATTATAATAAATATGTATTATCTATATCGTGTATTTGTTTGTACTAACTGTCTGTACATACTGATTACTAACGATAAATGTCTTGATATGTCTCATATTTTATATTTTTATTATCTACTTACCGACTGATCATTTATCTAAAATATACATTAATGATAAAATATATATATTTTTAAATAAGTCTTAAAAAAAATTGACAGTTTAATTATTATAATTTTTTAGGATTTTAATTTTAAAACGACTTCTTGTCAAAATTAATGCAGAAATTGAAGTTGAGAAATACATTGATTTGACAGCCTTTTCGTCCAGTGGTTAGCGGGCCACAATATTGGGCCAGAGTCCTTGGGTTCGATTCCCAAACGGGGCATTTATGTGTATGATCCACATATTAGGTAAATGGTCTGGTTGTACTTTATGTCCATATTTGCATGTGTCTAAATTGCCGCAACACAGGGATTATTTTTCTACTGGGAGATTTTTTAATATACGTATACATATATATATGTAATTGACATTTTAAATTTAACTTTATCACTTTATTTTCAAATCCTGTCTTGTTATTTTTACTTGTCTTAATTCGTAGTTTATTCTCTATAATATAATCTCCAGAATAACTGTACCAAGAACGAATTACTTTCCATATTTTGTTTGACATATTACCATTACGCCTATAGAATAAATGTTTCATCACAAATATAATAGTTGAATAAAAAAAAACAAGAATATCATCGAAATATAAGAAAGAAAAAAATCATTATCTCCTTAAGGTGAATTAAAATTATATCATTTCTGTTTTACCATCTCTATCTCTCGCTCTCTCAATCTCATCTCATTGTCAGTTGTTATTTGTTATAAGATATATATCATATATACACAAGGTATCAGGTGAAAGAAGAATAATTATAATATATATTCTTAATGCCATGCCATCTCTATGTCATGGAGAAACATAATATTTAAACACCAAAATGTTGATGAAGAAGATATTTGGAGCACCTTATAAAAGCATAAAATCCGATTCTGTGTTTACACTCTAGGGCCCAAAGAAACAATTAGATTAATCTGTTTTAACTCTATACCCATTAAACTGAGGAACTACCAAGAAGAGGATGACGTAAGAACGTCATTGACTAAAATCAACACTGATTTACTTGGAATTAAATAAATATTTTTTTCATCATTGAAACTTCCCGACACTGTTAGTCTCTGATCATATTTATTTCACGCACTGGATATTCGATTTCTTTAAAATATATGTAAACATACTTATAATAAACTATTATTTTTTACTATGTTTAAAAATATATGTACATATTAATTATTTTGTTGTATATAATTATAGTTATTATATGTAAAATGTACAGTGTCTTAGTTCTTAGTTGTAAACTTCATCGGTTCCCAATTTGTATATTCTTCTAAGATTGATGTAACCTTTCCCAACGCACACCACACAGCGTCTTAGACAACATTATGAACACTCGGTATCACTCGTCTCCCGAGCTGTACGCCGCGCTGGCCGAGCTCGAGAACTCGCACCCGAGCGTCGCGGAGTTCCGCGCCGGGGACAGTGCCGACACCAGTCTACTGCACCAGCTCAAGGTCACCGACGATGTGAGTACACAAACACACACACGCGCGCGCGCACGAACATACGCGCGCACACACACAAACACTCGCACTAAAATACAAAAGCACTCACACACAAACACACACACTTACACAAAAGCACACACAGACACTCACACATTCACACACTCACACAGTCACACAGTCACACACTGCTCAATATCACCGACGATGTGAGTACATGCACACAAGACTCAAGAAAAGATCCGATGAGTACGTCCCGTCGCGTTGGTCGAGTGTTTAGCGCAGACGCCTAACGTATAGCGACGCAAGGGGGCTCTGATTAGACTCCCAACAAGGACAGGCATGTATGTGATGAGCATAGATGTCTGTATTTCTGGGTTTCGTCGTTTATTAAATATATTCTCAGTATTTATATGTGTATTTCTATGTATTTGTATCGTTGTCTAACACCCTTAACACAAGCAAATAATTTGCTTACTTAGGGGTTAGATCAGAGTGTTTAATTGGTCTTGTAATATTATTATTATTAAATACAAACGTACGTACTTTACCTCAATTGGTAGAGCGACGGGACACTTTCCAAGGTCACGGGTTCGATTTCCTGTCCTTATTTATTTATATAAATTTAAATACAAACACAGTTCAAGAGCGCAGACGATGTATAAGCTCCATCGGTCAAAAGAGTTTTCATGTTGGTAATGGAATGTAAACAACAAATTTCAGCAGGGTTCTGATAGTATGTGGTTACCGTGGCTTTCTCATATCTGAAAACTCAATTAGTCAGAGATGTGTTCCCATGTCACAGGAAAGAGAAAGGATTGGGGATCTAACTCTCTCTCTCAAATACGAAATCAAGCTATAAGAACTACTTGTGACGTTTCTGGGAAAAGGTCTGAGGATGAAACCCAATCTATCCCGAAACTGAGCTGACCTGAGCTCTACTTAATTTTTAAATAATACCTAGCACTGATTTAATTTTGTTATCCTTTTGTATATTTTGGATATATATATTATTATAGATATTATTTTTTTATTTCAGGAGGGTTCTCCAGAGGAAACTAAATTTCATATAGCAATCATAAGCAACCTTTACGGATCGCAGCCCGTGGGTCAGGAGATGTTGCTTAACTTCGCGCGACATCTCTGTACTGCATACCAGATAGGAGAGCCTCGACACAGGACTCTCCTTAAGAATACTGTTTTACACTTCATACCAAATTTGGATCCTCTATATAGTAAAATGTTGAGAACCTACGATCATACCGAGAAGTGTGATTTGGAACCTCTGGAAGAGGAGTTCGGCGATAGTCTATATAACCATCTCACTCAAAAGAACTTAAACCCCTTATCAAATTATACCAGAGAAAAGGCTTTTGTGGCTCTTTTAGAGTCGGAACAGTACGATCTGGTGCTCGACTTGGCGTCCGGTTCCGAAGACGTCACTATACCTAACATATCAAAGGAAATTTACGAGAAATACGCCCAGAAATACCAAGATAACAGAACTCCCAGTAACAAATACGTCTGCAAAGAGAATCGTGTGGTCAACGAGAACCTCCTGGATTTGCTGTTCGAGAGATACAACGTGCCGATAGTGTCGGTGGGGCTCAGCTGCTGCAAGATGCCGCTGGAGGCCGACATAGCGTGGGTCTGGAGGAACAACCTGAAAGGAATCATGAAAGTCATAGAACAAGCCAATACAGGTATACTAACAACCCCTCTTAAAGTCTCTGCCCACTACTTTCTACCATACCATAAAGATTCCATGACCATATTGGGGAGAAGAGGTGGAACGATATGGGGTACTATAGCCAGATAGGCAGATTTCATACACTAATTGATTTTAAACCCACCTCAACCCCCAGGTGTGAAGGGCTTCATCCGCAACGAGCAGGGTGCTGCCATGCGTGGTGCGGTGGTGAGCGTGGTGTCTGGTTCCTCCTCCCGTCAGTTCCACGCGTCCCGCAACCAGGCGCACTACCGCGCCCTACTGCCGCCGGGCGGGTACCGCGCCCTCGTGCGCTGCCACGGGTACAGGGACCAGGTACTACCACACTACCGAGCTGCTGTGGCGTAGTACTAGCAACTGCCGCCCGAAATTAATAATCGATCCTGATTTAATGCTTTATATTCCCTTTAATTATCAGTGCAAATATCAACCTTGGAACTAAGTTTATAGAGTCGTTTTTAAAGTATATTAACCCTGAATTGTAGAATGCTTATAAATATCGTAAGTTCCTACTTATATTTCTACCACGCCGACTACGACAGTATTGCATAGTTTTGTAGGGTATGATCTGCTTAGCGGTGCATTTTATTGTATTATCAATACTCCAGCCGTTAATATGCTATAATTACCTAGTTATGACTTATATTATAATACAAGAGTAATACTGGTAGAGAAGGCTGTTAAGCATTAAAGCCGCCTATTGTTCTTGTTTTGGGCAATAAAGACTAAATAAATAATATCCGCCGTGTAAAATATAATATACGTGCGCGTACGCATTGTGCTTATTACAGATTAGAGATTGTAAAACTTGATCTGGGTGAAATTATTGTTATATGTATACAGAGTATTATAATGATCAATGATATATAGTGTATAGTTTGTAAAAAAAATAGTATTCGTCTGTTAGTCCAGTCATTTGGGCGAAAAAAAGGGGGTTACCTGGAAAGTATTCCGGGAGTTTTGGAAATTGGTTATTTTATAGATTTCGGTATGCTCTTTTCGAATTTCAATTTTGCCACCTCGTATCCCCGCCGCTCGCGCCGCCATTTTGGAAAAATGGCGGCCAAAACCAGTTTTTTCGAAATATCTCCTTTCCAATGCATTTTTTGAAAAAAAATACTTATGTACAAAATTAAAGTAGAATAAATTTCCTACAATTTATGTATTTATATATTTTTTCATAATACCAATAGTTTTTGGCGTACGGGCGTCACAAAGTATCTTCATCTACACCACCTCGTGTTTTTGGTATATTTTTTCTAAAATATTCTACTATTGCCACTGGTATTGAAGAAGCAGTGTGGGTCTTTGTGTTGGGTCCTTTTCTTTCGACTTTGAAGACTATAGACATTGTATAGCCTCCATACTCTCGACTTTCAACGAAACATCTGTCGGTAGAAGTTACGAGAAGTATTTAGTTTAGGCGGAGTCATCAGTATACGTTTATATGTATGTACGTCGTACAGTGTTGTTTGTGTTCTTAGAGCCATGTTGTTTGTGTTCTTAGAGCCATTCTAATACAGAAAATTGTTTTATTTAAGACAACTTAGCCTTATTGACAGTGACGGTAATTAAAATATCATCAACGTATTTTTTGAGCAGTTGCGTTTTTTTTTATGTGGGGACGGTAATCACCTTTATTTTTGTCCATTAATTCGTCCAAGGAAAACTGACACTCATCGAAATTCTGTTTAAGGTTAGAATAAATGCATTGCACTATATATCTCATTGATATAAATTTGTTCATGCAGGAATTGTCATACTGTGAATCAGCTGTGGCCAAATCATTCACATGTTTAAGACGCTCAATAATTGCTCGACCCCAATCGTCATTACGAGCTCTAGCAAGATTTGAAATACTGTCATTCATTGACAATTACCACACACTATACTATATACTATACTATATTACGCTTGCACAGCCGGGTCTGTTTTTGTTTAGCTATAAATTCCGCTGCTATCTCATCAGTACATAAAAACAATGATATTTAAAAGAGAATGCTGGGTGCGAGGATCGCAGTAGTGGCTGAGGTTTCGTGGCATCACTTCCTCTACGCAATGATGTAGCAATTAACTTCTCAGTATTATATCGTTTTCCACACAGATCATGAACCATTATCGATCTTACGCCCGCCAAAAGTTTTACTTTATTATCCTTTTTTTTGACACTCAATTAAAAAGTCTCCAATCCTTTTTCTTTTACTTCAACTGTTTCATTTTCTCATAATGAAATAGAACAATTTTCTGTATTAGAAGCCTTGGCTCTAAGAACACAAACAACACTGTACGACGTACATACATATAAACGTATACCGATGACTCCGCCTAAACTAAATACTTCTCGTAACTTCTACCGACAGATGTTTCGTTGAAAGTCGAGAGTATGGAGGCTATACAATGTCTATAGTCTTCATAGTCAAAAGAAAGGGACCCAACACAAAGACCCACACTGCTTCTTCAATACCAGTGGCAATAGTAGAGTATTTTAGAAAAAATATACCAAAAACACGAGGTGGTGTAGATGAAGATACTTTGTGACGCTCGTACGCCAAAAACTATTGGTATTATGAAAAAATATATAAATACATAAATTGTAGGAAATTTATTCTACTTTAATTTTGTACATAAGTATTTTTTTCAAAAAATGCATTGGAAAGGAGATATTTCGAAAAAACTGGTTTTGGCCGCCATTTTTTCAAAATGGCGGCGCGAGCGGCGGAGATACGAGGTGGCAAAATTGAAATTCGAAAAGAGCATACCGAAATCTATAAAATAACCAATTTTCAAAACTCCCGGAAAACTTTCCAGGTAAAACTACCAAATGACTGGACTATGTAGTTACATTTTTTTAATTACAAACAACAAATAAATACTAGTTAGTCATTCTAAATAACGAATTCGTGCTCTGTATTTCTAAATAATCTAATAATGATGCAAGATAGTATTATTAGTATTACAGTATTATTTTAGTAGAATTATAACGTACGTTAGTAAAGAATAAAGTTAACTTTATAATGCTGTATATAATATTCATAATAATACTTATCATTTATTATAAAAATACTTATATTGTGTACTTGTAATGTGTGTTATTTGATTTTAAAAACGTGAAATTATTGTCAGATGGTAACTTGGCGCGTGGTGGAAGGTCAGATCAAACAGAAGGATGTAGTGATGCAGCGGTTGAACTCTGAGAGCATCCCGGGGGGTCAATTCGAGGAGGTCAAATTCGAAAAGGACCCTGATACTGTGTACATTACGGGTATGATTTCTTATTTAAACTGACTGTTTTTTTATTAATATGAAAAATATAATGTCGGTAATCAATTAATTAATCGGGTTCGATTCCCGACAGGGACAGGCCTGTATATGATGAGCATAGATGTCTGTATTTCTGGGTTTGGTCGTTTGTTAAATATTTTCCCAGTATTTATATGTGTATTTCTATGTATTAGTATCGTTGTCTAACACCCTTAACACAAGCAAATAAATTGCTTACTTAGGGATTAGTTTAATGTGTTTAATTTGTCCTGTATTATTATTATTAATTTATAAATACTAGCCTTTTTCCTATAGCGCACTGATTTATTCATGTTCCTAAAGCAGTCTTTTGTTTTCTCAAATGACAACATGACTCGTATACCTACACCTCCTCCATTAAACAAATTCTACAAATCAACGTTAAAAATCAAACAATTTGTAGATTCCTAAAAGTTTGAGAAATGCCAACAATAAATTTAATTGTAGTGTCCTGAATATTCGAATTTACTAATAATATAAAACCCTATGTTACCAGGACTCACGCTATCCGCTAGTAGCGATCCCCTCCCCGAGTCCCGTGTGTGGTTGTCTCCCCCCACGGGAGGTCAACGCGCTCTTTCCGCCAACACTAGTGATGCGCTCGGTCGCTTCGTGGTGTCGCTCCCCGTCACGTACATGGGACGCGACGTCATGCTGAGCGTCTCCAACGACGGATACATCACTAGAACTAGACATGTTAAGGTTTGTTCATACTTGTATTCAAAATAAACACTATATAAAAAATATTCGCAATTTATTTCTATGTTAAGATGGAGTATGTATTAATGATATATCAGAGCAATACAACAACATAATATATGTACTGGCATTAACTTTGAACGTAGGTATGGCGCTCGAGCATTCACCTTTTAAGTACTACTTACAAAATACGGAGTGATAAGTAAAAGAGGGAGCAAAAATATTTTTGTTTCGGTTTTTTTTGTGTTGTTTATCAAGATTTGTAAAAAGTCGTAGAACATATGTTGTTGGAATTGATGTAGAGAGGCTGCCTGCAAGAGGTGCCCAAATAATTAGAAATAACCTTGAATACAGTTTTTAATAGGTTTTAAAATTAAATTTTCCAATTAAATAAATTATTAAATTCTTAATTTTTTATCGTTTTTTAATATTCTTGTAACATATATTCACAGTAAACACTATCGTTTCAGATCAGCAGCAGTGAAAACTTAACACCAAATATAATATTGAAGCTGGAAAAGGACGACAATGTCTTAGGCATGCCGCGACTCATCTTCGTTATGTTGGCTGGTATGTTTGTGGAGACATTTTTAAGTTATTTAAAAAATTACAAAAGATCATACATACTATATAATTTTTGACTATTTCACGTATCTAATCCTGTTTCATTAATATAGCTGAGAAAAAGAAAAGGTCCTTATATTAAACCTTATGACACTCCCATGTAATTAAAAATTTTGTCACTTCGGAAATAGTTTATTATAACACTTTCTACCCTCTTTCTTAAAACCTAATAAGTCTAATGGTATTACATAAAGCATACTGCCCCTTTGGTCGAGTGGTTAGCGCAGACGCCTAACGTATAGCGGATCGGGCTCGGGTTCGATCCCCGACAGGGACAGACATGTATGTGATGAGCATAGATGTCTGTGTTTCTGGGTTTGGTTGTTTATTAAATATATTCTCAGTATTTATATGTGTATTTTTATGTATTTGTATCGTTGTCTAACACCCTTAACACAAGCAAATAATTTGCTTACTTAGGGGTTAGATCAATGTGTGTAACTTGCCCTATACTATTACTATATTATTATATCCCCAACCCCAGGCGTGGTGGGAGTGTCGGTGGTGTCTCTGGGTGCGTGGTGTCTGTCGTGTCGTCAGAAGGCGCGTGATGCTCGTCGGGAGTACATGTTCGCTCCTCTCCCTGACGATGATAAACGACCGCTGTGTGACAACAGCGTATACGGTGAGATATGTTTTATTAATTTAAAATTTTATTTAACACAAAAATGTGACAAAAATATACAATAAAAACGTTTCAATAGTTAAATAATTTCTAACATCTGAACTTTTACTTCAGACTAAAAATTTTCTTGCTTTGACAATTTTGGTATTTAGTTATTTATTTGTCTGCATTTGGAATTTTGTAATGTTTGTTTTCAGACGTGGTCCGCACTCCCTACTACGATGAAGATGAACTTCCTCCTTCAGAGACAGACTCCGAAGAAGACATAGTGTTACTGAGATCAGACAAAGATTGGAAAACCGCAGATGAGTGAAATTATGATATTATCTAAGTACATCCAATTGAGTAATTTTTCTTAACAAATACTTATAATGATTTTTTTTATTACTTTATAGATGTATATGTTAAAAATGTTTATTGCGCCTTCAACGCGATCTCTTCGATTTAGACAGTATTATATTGAAAAATTAAAAAATGTTCAATTTATATACAAATTGCACACAATTTAAATAACATAAGATGATCAATAATAATATCAATAAAAATAACAACATTCCGTATAAATAGCATTTAAGATGTTTTATATATTTTATTATAAGTAATCTGAAATAATAATTTAATATACACTATAAAACTTAAAAAAGTAAAAATGTTTTAATAATAAAACTTTACAATACAACTAATAATAATAAAATTTGTCTACTTATGATAAGAATTTCCTTCAAAACCGAATTGATTTTACATTTATAATCTATGATATTTGTGAATCTCGCAAACACTAAAGCAATATTATATATTTTTTATATTGTAGATATGTATTTTTTTATTAGATGTCTATGAAAATTTTATCAATTGTAGTACATTTATGAAAATCAGTAATATACTCTTATTTCTTTTAGGATTTCGTAGTATCACTCTAGATTTGTGAAGATTAAAAAATATTTTAAATAAATATAGAATGATATTATTTTTCAATCTATATTTATTTGAAATTTCAATTCGCGTAACCATGCTCTACACGTTTATAACTAATTTTCAAAATAAAAAAATACATTCTGGAAACTTCGTCAACTTAATTTTTTTCATTGAATAAATAACTTATTTATTTGTATTTATTATAACAAATAACATTGGTGCTACTTTGTCTTCTATAGAATATAATGATTTATTTATAAAACCTTGTGATAGTTTTAGATAATTATATTTATTTTGAACATAACTGTTTTTTATTATTACATGTAGTTGGTATGTTACTTAGTTGTTTCCTCACTAGGAAAGGTGTCACGATTCAAGATCATCAGTAAAAATAAGTGATTTTATGAAGTTGATCATAAATAATAAAAAATATAAAAAAATGATATTTAATATGTTTTTTCATAATTTTCTTGCATAGTCTGTTTTGAGTAAAATAATACTCATTATAAACATCAACAGCAGCATAAACTTTCTAAAACTATATATTTCGGGGCAGACTGACACCACCACCATTTTTAAGTTTTAAATAAGTTATTTTTGTAGGCTTTTTTATGAGATGCTTGTCCTTTCTGTGACATCTTGGTAATCTTTTTGCTTCTAATTTGCTTAGTGACTGTTTGTTGGTTCTGGTTCATACTTAACAAATCTTTACATTTTTTTTTGTAAAAATTTAATTTTTTTCGTAATTCCCTCACTTGACTTTTCAATGCTATAATGGTTTTCTTCGGATGCACACCATTACCTGAAAGTATTTTATTGGTACATATACATCAAGATGTATTTATGCCTGGTACACACATACACTAATGTGTACTAGTATAATCCAGGTATATATTTTGATCTTAGACAGTGAAATATTTACTAAAATGCCGAAATAACATCTACATGCAATACATATTTTTATGAACTCCATTCTATTTTTATCATTACTTGAAGTATGTGATGTTGAAGCAGATTTACTGGCTTTACTATAATTATGTTCCATAGGAATTCTCAGAGCCAGGTCCCAAGTTATCCCATCATATTTACCTGTAACAAAAAAAACTGAAATATAATGTATAATGATATATTTTGTGTTTTATCAGTTACCTAATACATATAACATAGCTATGGCATGTGGTTGCAAAAAAGTACGTATTACACAATAAGGTACTAAATTAATCTTGTGAAATTGTATGTGTACTCAGAAAATAATAAGCAATTTGTGGTTTCGTTTATACTAAGTGTCTTTAGCACATTGTATAATTTAACTTAAAATATAATTAAATCACAAATACGGTAAGGATACACACTTTTACGTTTCTTTTTTGGTTTTTGGGTAGATTTTTTAATACTGTCAGAGTTTATCTTAATGTCCTCGGCACCTTAAAACAAATTTAGAATATTATTTTATAAATTATATTAAATCATTTTTTTATAGTATCCCTTAACTTTAAATTACAGCCTATTAATGTTGTATTCAATAGTGAATCATACAATTATGAAAAAAGGTCTTGACAAAACAAACAAACAGTTATCAAATTCATTCTATTCTAATAATTCAAGCCTTACTACTCAAGTAGTAGCCAATATGACATACAAATCTTATTAAATCTAGGCTTTAAATCTGATTAATCATTGTTTTTCACTTTAAAACTTTGAAGTTGTTTAGATGTATTATTTAATATTAATTAATTATAACGTAAAAATGTAATTACTTGTTTCAAATAATGTTGAATCAATAGGTACGTCATGAATAAAAAGGGGTTCTGATGGCAAACTTTCTACCACTTCACTTGTTGTAATATCTCTAGGTATAGGTTTTATTAATAATTTGTCAGCATAAACTTCGGTTGTCGGTACATATTCAATGATAATATTTGCTACAGGGTTTGGTATATTTGATTCAACTGGGCTTGGAAGAGATAAATCTATTCTAGGTTTATCTTGTACATCATCTGTATAATTTTCATTTTCACCTTTCAGTATATCTGCAATAAGTAAGTTTACAAGGGACTCTTTTACATCTGGTTGTAGTAAGCTGTGTAGATCATTTGAAGGTAATTTCTCTTCATGTATATCTATTACTGGGTCTTTATTGTTTGTCTCATTCTTTTGTGTCTCAGCCCCTTCCTTTGGTACCTCAACTATATCCTTTAGTACCTCAACCTTGTCCTTTAGTACCTCAACCTTGTCCTTTAGTACCTCAACCTTGTCCTTTAGTACCTCAACCTTGTCCTTTGGTGTCTCTGCCTCATCTTTTGACCTCTCAGCTGCATCCTTAGATATCTCACCTTGGGGTGATTTTGACTGCAGTAGGATGGATTTTCTTAATTCTAGATCTTTCAACCAATAGGCATCTCTAGATTCTTCTGAAATTATATATAATGCTTCACATGCTGAGTTAAGTGTTTAAAAACCCAAACACAAAATATATATATATATGGTTTACTTGTCAAATAAAGTGTCGGAATTGCCAGGGGACTGAGGCGCTTATTATTGTAACAATACATGGGTATAAAATGAATATGGCAAAGTCTTTTAGTCCTAAAATATTCATAATCTTCATCAGTCTCCAATGTTCTGTCTATTGCTTCAACCCATGCTTTAAACCTATCGTGATGTTTTTTATGATTCGGAAAATGGTGAGTTGATTGTTCTGGAAAAGGGTAGCAGAATAAATATCCATATATAAGCTTTGAAGTAGGTGCTCATAAATCAGTATGAGAATTTATTTCAAAATAACCATATTAGCTATAATATTCAATTTACCCCAAACTGGACATCGCAGAAAACATCTGTTAGTCATAATTTTATAATGCGATCGTAATGTTTCACGTAATTCGAAATTCATAATTGATGTAATGCAGAATAAATTACGACAACAATCGAAGTGAATTATTAACAATTATCATAACCAATATAAAATTTGGTTAATAACTAAACTAATGTTTTATTTGTGAGTATCAAACAAGACATTTAGTATTTAAACGGTAAAAACCATTAGAAACTAGAAAATCAACAACTAGATAGCTGATCCAGTTCTAAAACTCAATAGGAAAAACAAATTTGACAAATTAGAATTAGTAATTACAAATAATAGCAGACAAGTGACAGGAGAGTAGTAGGATAGATTAATAAGACGTAATTGTGATAAAGAAGTCTATAGTCTATACTCTATGTCAGGATTCCCTTGTTGACGCTGTTTACCACACGTTCGTGTTTTGTAGTTCTTTGCTTGTAATTGAGACTTGGTGGCGGTATTAGATGAGATTTAACATTTGTGTTTATTTAAAAGAAGAAATGTAATTAAAGTGCCAGGTGGAGCATCCGGACCTGCCGGATCCGATGAACGTATCACAAACCAATCCCTCTCTATCCGACTACCGACCAAAAAAACGACCCACGAAGTCTATTAGTCAAAGCCACATTATAAATTCAGTGCTCTTTAAGACCGATTACCCATTGACTTTTTACAAAATGTGTACACACCCTTGGTGATTATTTTAGAGTTACTTGGATTATTACGGAGTAAATGATCCCTCTTTGATCACATTATAAGAATTAAACCAGACCCATCAGCAAATTAGACAATCATATCGATTAAAAAAGGTTGACGTCTTTCTAAAAACCATATAAATAACATACTACGGGATGGCGTAAAAGCAGTTGGCAGAAATAGAATATCTATAAAAAATTCGTTAATTTTTTATATTATTGGGAAAGATATTTTCTTAGATCTCATTAATATCATCTTCGCCACAGGTAATATTCCAGTGTCCTGGAATACACAACTTGTTATTCCTGTTTTAACAACAGGAAAATATATAGTAGAATCTACTTCGTATCGTCAAATTGCTCTCTCATCCACCCTTTGCAAAACTCTGAATTACTTTGTTAAAAATATGCTTGAATGGTTTGTTGAGAACAAAGATATTCTGGGGAAAAACCAATACGGTCTTCGAAAAGAACTACAGATAACCTAACTATGCTTCTATACATATACTTCTAACTTTAACAAATGGAGAATACCTTGTAGGTATTTTCTTATATCATCCGCTTAGATAGTAATAATTTTCTTCTACGTAGGCAAAATATGCTTCATCTGAGTATTCCTGTGAGGATTGTGAACTTTGTTTCGAAACAGAAAAAAAATGCAAATAAAGACTTTCAACCACCAAGAACCGTCTGGACTGGACTACAACAGGGATCAGTGCTTAGCCCATTGCTATTTAATATTTACACGTATGGTTTGGAATTTGCAAATATTTGGTATTTTCGAACTTAAAAAAATATTAAAAAATTACAAAACCTTCCCGATACAAAAGACCTCTAAAAAGAAAAAAATATATATTATTAATATGTCAACATATGTACAACGGCCTGCCGACACAAAGACTTCAAATTTCAATAAGTAATAATATTATTTTTACCCTTTTTTAAGGTCTTTTTGCAGCGGGGGTTTTTTAATTTTTAGTTTATTGTATTTAGATTCACTGGTTTTAAAACCAAAGATATTTTGTGTATGGCATTCCAAAATACGTATGCCATTTAAGAATAATCCCAAAAATAGAAAGAATATATTACATTTTCTGTAAATTCCTCTAAATTATTAGAGAATGAAAGTTGTTGACCTACTATTTAAATGTCCGACAAACATTTAGTCTGTATTTACAGCAGAGGCAATTAGAATCTTCGAAACTTATATGCTAAAACACATAAAACGGGATTTTTTTTTTGATATTTTGATTTTTATTTCTGACTTTTGGTATAGATTCAAAGTGGGAAATATATAATTAAATTAATAAAGATATATTATAATAAAAAAAATCCAATTTATAATTCACTACACATTATTGTAATTTATATTTAATTATATTATCACTTATCTAAATGGTGGACCACGATGCGATGATAATAATATTATCTTTCACTTCAAATACCCGTCGTATACAAACTGCCTATGACGACGTTTTGACAAATACCTGGAGGTGGATACAGAAATAAGAAAACAATTATTATCTATGAAACGTCAGGTGTTTTATCTTGACTTTTGAGTTTTGTAAATTAGAACATTTATTCAATATTGTGGCAATAAGATGTTTAAATTTATTTAAGCGAGAATTTCGCTTTTTTACCATGACCATTTCGGAGCATTCATAAGAATAGTTAACCAATAAACGTAAGGAATTATTAGACATACAAGTAGTGACTTTTGTAATGGAAAGGCCAAATAATAACTCCAGTGATATGAGTAGAAGAGCCGGGGAGTTTTTGAGGCGCTTAAACAGGATCGCCGATGGTCCTTTGACGAGAAAAAAATTGCTCCTTATTATTCTTGTGTTAATATTTCTGTTACTTTATGTTGGACCAACTATTATGAATGCACTGTTTAACAGTGAGAGCTCCTTGATAAGCAACCAAAATGTTTGCCATCGAAACTTTTTGAATCCTTTCCAAGATGCTCTGAATGAATACGATGCATATTTAAGGTTGGAATCCTCCGCGACGCTGTCGACTTTAAGCCACAATTATGTGCCTTATGTAGGAAATGGAATTTTGGGTTTGACATTGGAACACGATTCGCATTTGAATATTAAACTTGGAAGAACTTTATCTTTGCCAGTGTACTACCATCCTCTTTACATAATAGATGATTTAGATATGAAAGAATCAACATTGGTGGACTATAAAAATGGAATTGTTAATAGGTTTCAATGCAGTAGTACAGGCATACATGTTTCTTACAAATATTATACTCATAAAACTATACCATCACTATTTGTACAAGAAATTCTAGTTAACAATCCACTAAATGCTCCTAAGTCTTTACATATGACTATACCGAGACTCTCAGACTGGCCAACATCTGTGAAACAAGTTATTAAATTGCACCAAGGTGTAGATACTAAGGAGTATGAAGTCATTACTGGCATGATTGACCTGCCAGAAAGTGAAAATGTAATTGCTGTGTCAGTTGTGTGCAGAAAGATGAGCAACATATTGCAGGTTGAAGCTAGGGATGGATTAGATATTTTAATATTAACTACAATTCAATACAGTAAACCAATCAAAAGAACAGAATATGCAAAACATAAAGATATTGTAGAAAAAAAAGCAATTGCTGAAATGGAGAAAGTAATAGCACTAACAGGTGATAGAGTAGCAGTAAGAAGATTAAGAGATAGCCATTCCATAGTCTGGCAGAGATTATGGGACACAGGTTTTTACATCTCAGATTCTAAAGCTGAGGGTGTAATAAACGGCGATCGTATCAATGCTACTATATATGCAATTCTTTCACAAGTGAGAAGCTATGAATATGAAGAACATATAAAAGCAGCCACAAAATCAGAGATATTACGAACACTCACTTATTCTGAAGGATGTTATGAGGGACATTCAACTCTAGATGCATTTAATTTATGGAAACCATTAAATTCACTATCAAATTTAAATACAGTTGCTAGTCGATGGCTCGTAACTTTAGAGAAGCAAGGCTGTCATAACCTTCTCAAAGCTGGTGCTAGTGGAGTGAATCAGGCCATGATACTTAGTTTCGGTAGTTTAAGATTTAGTAATCAACACCTTGAGTATAACATCCATCCATCTAAATTACATAGAGACTTTCTATTTCGTAGAATTAACTATGGCAACAAGACCCATGTCAATATAAGTGTAATTTTACAAGAAGATAACAAAGCAGCAATATTTGTAGCATTGGATCGTTCAGACAAGACATACTATGCTTGTGATGCAGGTTGTCTTGATTCACCAGTCCAATTGGGTCCATATAGAAAGTATTTTCCTGTAAAATTAACTCAACCTTTGACAGCCATTTTGTATGTAACAGCAGATAAACAGCATATGGAGGACTTGCGGCATGCAATCCATGTACATGAGGTAGTGGAAGCGCCCGCTCATGAGCATCATGTCATAGCCTTACATAAACATGGCCACAGCCTTGGCGGCCTCAACCCACTATTTTGGGTTTCTATCATAGTTTTAATTGTTTTGTTCCATTTATTCCTATGTAGAATTATTATGAATGAGTTCTGTGATAGCGGCACAAATATATCTTACAAAAGGTTGTATAATAAGGCTTGATATTAATTTTATGCTTGAGTTATGGGTGATTGTATGCTTCAGTATTCACAGTTTTGTCAACTGTCCAGCTTGTAAAAAATTATTTAGGAGTAAGTCACTGCCAAATGTGATGTAAATTTTTTTAATACTTTGTTATAATTTGTAGATATTGTTGATTTGAAAATATTTGTTTTCTTAAATATGTACCAACTGCATACTTCAGTGACTAGAATTATGCTTGTTGATAACATTTACTACATTGTAAAGTACATCCTGCCACTTCCAAAGTAATTGTTGATAACATGTTGATGTCATGTTGCTATTTATTGTTAAACATTATTTTGACCTGTAATTGGTAACAACTAGCTGGTGTACAGACCAGGTTGTACAGGATAATTAAAAAAAAAGATGTACTAGTAACATGTTTATAATTATGGCAATATCCATATTTATTTTAAAACCAAGTTTTCTTGGCAATTCCTTGCACAGATGTATAGTTTTCAAATAAATATTGTTTAGTAATTAATTACATGGTATAGTTATATATTAATTGATTTTAGCTTGATCTCCATTTGAATTGAACACTGATATGTTAAAAATTTGGTAACAAAGAAATATATATATGGTATCAGCACTTTGACAATCACCATTAAAATAATTAATCTGTATATAAAAAAGCTGGTTGTTTCTGTATTTTAATACATAAAATGATCGTTCAAAAAGAATATAAATACATGTTTTTTTAACAGAGCCAACCTGTTCACAAAAAAGATAACATCAAATTAAAAAATCCACTAGAATATTTTTTTTTTGTTATTATGCAATAATATATTTAAAATCTTATACTGTTTGTAAATATTTGTATGCTATGAGTATAATTGTTGTTATAAGATTATGTATATTTTTTAAATAAAAGCAATTGTATGTTAAATGCAGTATTTCTTTTATAAAATTTAAATAGACATCTAAGATAATCAGTAATTTATATTCATGAATTGTTTTCAAGGTTTAGATCCTTTGTTTTTAAAATTGGAAATGGACTGGTTAAAAGTATTTGACCATGTGTGTTATATTTATCTAATCTATTCCTTATCTAAAAGATAAAGCTAGAAATCGCGCGGAACTTCCTCTTCGTAGTGTATATGTCACCGGAAAATAACAAGATCCGTAAGTTTATCAATTTACTAGGAAGTTTATAAACTTTCGTAGGATTCTAAACGGGAGATAAATTGTATTATTTTACGTCCACATTTTCGTAAATTGATAAACTTACTGAACTCAGTCGTAAAATAATAAGTAAGCAATAACCAAACGCCACGCGTGATCTGATTGGTTGATTGTCACGTGTCACTCCTTCCTGGCGGCCGCCAATATTCGTATTGTTGTTATAGCATGTTATAACCAATATTTCGATCTCGCCTCCCGCTCAGACCCAAGCTGGCCATTTACAAAACACACGTAAGACCTCACCTTACGTATGCCGCGCCCGCTTGGTTCTCACTAGCCAGCACACAGCAAGTAAGCAGACTGTAGGCAGTGGAATTCACCGCACCGAGACTTGCCTCCGGTGCGCCCTGGTGTGTAAGAAACGAAACCATCTTTCGCGACCTCCGCATGGAGCGCTTGGATGCTCATATCATCAAAATCGCTGCCCAGATTTTCCACCGGGTCGATGTCTCGCATTTTCATCATATCCGAGTCATCGCACCATGGCACACCCGGCTTCCAGACTCTTCCAGAAGGAGACTCCCTCGGGATATCCTCCCTCCCATTCCTTAATCCCTGACCTGTCTCTTTGGCCGCTGGTCGCTTAACTGGGCCTCCCCTGGTTTGCCAGGGGAGGTTACCCGGTTAGCCGACCGCCCAGTTGACATGCAAGCTTACTCTCGCAGCATCCCTATTCCACATTTCCTAGAACTCCGGCTCACCCCAACGCCACGCCTGTCTTAACAGACGTAGGAGAGCCCACAGGAAGAGGGCAAGGCCCTGACACTATTTCCCCCTCTCCCCCTCGGGGTCGAGAGAGGAGGAGAATGCAACGACATCCGTGCTAGAGAGGAACCAGGCATTGTCGCTTCCAATTTATACTTTATAGTTTGTCAAGTCTGATTGTACCGAAGTCTATGGACACAAGCATTACCACCATGCACATTGACCAATCAGGGAGCAGTGTGTTATTTTACGTATTTCAAAGATGCGTGTATTTAAAAGAGCTTCTGTGATTGGGCGAACCATATAGAATCTTACGAATAGATATCCGTTAGTTTATAAATTTACCGTGTAACATCGGAAATTGATAAATTTACGAAAATGTGGTAAAATAATACAATTTATCTCCCGTTAGAATCCTACGGAAGTTTATAGTAAGTTGAAAAACTTCCTAGTAAATTGATAAACTTACGGATCTTGTATATTCCGTTGACATATACACTATAAAAGGATGTTAGTCATACATATACTGTCCATCTATGATAATGTGACAACTTCTTATAATTCGATGGAGCCGGCTGCACGCACCAAAAAACATGATGTATGCGTCGTTACCTCGTTCTGAGACCGGAGGCGTTCTAAGGCTTGAAGTGCAAGCGAGAGCGCGGATCAAGCGACAGAGACACAATCGATCTCCGCATTCGGCATGTTTCGTCAAGTACACAGAGTTTATACTTTATAGTACTCTCAAGTTTCAACTCTGTGACCTATAAAGTCAAGTATGAAGTGCAGTGAAAAGTGAATGTGGTGTCAATTGTTTATAGTAACGATAATTGCGATAAAGGTAATGATTCTTTCGATATTAAATATATGTTCAGTGATATATTGTCGAATATTCGTGCGTAGGCCGTAGCGTAGCTATGATTACAAAAAATTAAAACGAATGTTAAATCTTCCACATATCATAATAACGATTAACGTGTCTGAAATGACAGCCGACAGGTTGGAGTCTAGGGATGATCGATATTAGAAAAACATCGATGTCATAATCGAGAGTCTAACATCGATGTTCGTTATTTATCGAAAACCGAACATATCTTTTATAATGATTTTTTAATTAATAATTGACCAAGAAAAAAAATACAGTGAAATCGTTACAACTTTATTAGGAACAGAACTAATTATTTCTTATTACAATATTTTTTATCAAGTGAAGGTAAAATATTAAATCGACACCTCGGGGTAGAAAGGTCGTAAAGACCACTTTTGGCGAAAATGAGTTAATGATACAGTTTTGTTTAGAATTTCAAGCTCTATCGATCTGTGTTCACAAAATTTTATTATTTAAGAAAAAATGTGTTATACGACCCATATTTTTTCATACCTTAAACCAGTTTTTTAAATAAATAATGGTGTATATACCAATTGCATGGGATCAAAAAGTTGTTTTGGTTGTATCACTGTTATTAATGTAAAATATTTGGGCGTAAAAGCCAATGTAATAAGTATTTGTCTTTTACGCTTTTCTGACCTTTGAAAAATTACAACAATGATTTTGTAAATTGGGAAGAAATTGCCTTAAAAACTTTCACTAAAGAAACTCTAAAACAAGGACAGTTCAAAACTATTCGAATTGCTACCTTCAAAAAGAAAACACCTAATTAAATTTGTATTAAATACTCCACCAATGAAGAAGCCATTGTAGGAAAAGTTAGTTTATTTGAGGATGCTAGAAAAGAGCGGGATACTTATACAAAAATAAAAGGAAAAGAGAAGGGAAAGAGTAACAAAATTACTGAAAAAGAGAATGTCAAAGATGAAGGAATCCAGAATACAGATTTTGTATTACGTAATTTATATAATGCCCGATTACCTATTGCCAAATTTAATTATTTGAAACGTCTTTATGATAGCGAAGTGATACCTAAAGCATACCACCAGGAATATCTGCAATTGCCTCATAATAAAATAATTAAAAATAAACTTATTGGCACTGACACCGAAGATGAAACTGATTATAATAATGATTTAAGTAAGCTTTCAGCGTACGGTATATCTCCTGGTATGATCGGCTGGATAACGGACTTTCCGAGCTTTCTGATCTCTTCGAGTAGTTATCGACGGGTGTTCCTCGGAACCCTTGACAATAAATGCCGGAGTGTCTCAGGGGTCCGTTCTTTCTGCAACTCTTTTTCTGCTACAAATTAACGATCTGTTGAAGCCCGGTATCTATGGGTATGCCGACGACAGCACAGTTGTAGAAAGATATCTGCCGAGTACTCGGGCTAGTAGAGATCAAGTACAGTCTGTAACAGAAGCTATGGTGCAATGTTTGAGTGACAAACTTCAGGCAGTCTCCGCATGAAGCAATGCCAATCTTGTAAATTTCAACGCCACCAAAACGCAGACGTGTCTGTTCACCGCCAAAAGGAGCACTTTCACCTTGGCTCCTACTTTCCAGAATGTATCCTTTGAATAAAGTGACCGGCTTCAGTTCTTAAGCTTAGAGATTTCCTCGAACCTCAACTTTGGTTGGTTCATTGAGTCCAGAGCAAGAGCAGCAGCAGCAGCAGAGCTTGCCGCTCTTGTGAAGTTCCAGCAGTACTATACACCGGGACAGCTTCTTGTTTTATACAAAGCACAAATCCGGTCGTGTGTTGAACACTGTGTGTGAACACTCATCTTGCGGTTCTGGACTTAATTGAGAGGCGAGCAAAGAGGTTTATAGGCGATCCCGAAATGGTCGAAGCCGACCTCCACAGCCGTAGAATAACGTAGAATAACACAGGCGTAGAATTGCTAGCCTCTTAGTATTATATAGGATACATTTTGGTGAGTGTGCGCAGGAATTACAAGACCTAATTCCCCCGGCCCGCTACCATCACCGGACGTCCCGACGCACGGCAGGTATCCATCCTTTTGATGTGGACATTCCACCTGTCCGAACGGAGTGCTTTGCTTGGTCTTTTTTTACTTCGTACAGCGAAGGATTGGAACAGATTGCCTGCGTCGGTATTTCCGGCCGAATACAATGTGGGTGTCTTCAAGAGAAGACGAAAAAGAAGAAGAAAAAGATGAAGAAGACCTATTCTAGGTTGCTAGGGTAATGGCCTTACCACCTTAGACTACATTCCACTTACCATCAGATGGAATGTAGTCAAGCATTGCCCTAGATTATATATAAAAAAATATATAATATATTAATATTAATTTTAAATTATAAAAATAATATTTTTTCTTTATTGAAGTAGGTACGACAATTAACAGTTGATATTTATTTCATGAATAAGTATGTACAGAAATTTGAAACTTGGTTATTATCAATGATTATTTTGATTCATTATGACTGATTATTAGTTTTCCTTTCGTTAATCATAATGTTTGAAACTTGGTTATTATCTACCTAACTATCTACTGATTCATAACGTCTATACCGCGGACCTGCAATGATTTAAAGTAAAATTAATATGAGAATAATTTAAAGTTAGGGAAGGTAAGTAAGGTAAGTACTCGAATAAGGAAATTATAATTGTACTATAGTACAATATATTGATAAGATTACATTGGCTTTTAAGCCCAATCTGCTAAGAGTGTCAAGATAAATGTAGTTACGCCATATTGCATGTTTTCTGAACAGACGTATCGACCATTTTATTCAAATTTGTACGTCGTAACTCCATGCTAAGTTAAAACCTATGAGGTTTTTTCAAATGCAGACTATGTGGCGTTAAAATTTATTTAAAACAAAAGATTTAACAGTTTTTCATTCAATAATACGTTTAAAAACAAAAAAGTTATAAGCAATAATTTTTTTTTTGTTACGTTTTTTGCGTCTCCTGTAAAGTTACGATTTTGGTGTTTACGACCTTTCTACCCCGAGGTATCGAAATATTTTTATTTTTTTTAAATAAGAACCTTTTAGTCTATAAGAGAATAGAACCAGTTTTAAAAAATAATCTTTCAGATAATGTTGATGTATGTTATGAGCATAGATGCCTGTATTTCGGGGTTTGGTTATTTATTATATATATATATATATATATATATATATATATGTATATTTGCAATATTTAATGTGTATTTCTATGTATTTGTATCGTTGTCTTACACCTTTAACGCAAGCAAATCATTTGCTTACTTAGAGGTTAGATCAACGTGTATAATTGTCCTGTGATATTATTATTATTATTGGTTAAGTGCGAGGCCATGAGTATAAAAGCAAAAACATCAACGATGTTTTTGCTTTTAACATACATGATCATCGGACATCGATGTTCATCGAGCATCCCTAGGTTAGACCAGCCAGCCGTCAAAGGGAACAATTTTCTCCTATATCAAAATCAAACACATTGGAGCCTTCCATGAACTCTTAAAAACTTTCATAGTTTTAAGTCGTTTTGTAGCAATATTACAATTATATTACTTTGATTCGTACCATGAACTTAATAAAACAATATTGTTTTACAATTTTAGTTTTAATAAACAAATGCTTTTATGCATGACAAGAAGACAAGAATGAATGAAGAAGACAAGAATGACAAAACACCAACATCCCCAGGGATTTTGTAATGTTTTTCATACGTGTCCATCATGAGAGTCCCATCAGGAGCCTATGGATAAGTGTTTCGCGGTTCCTACTGCCTCCCCACAGATGTTGCAAGACTTTTCGGTGGCTTTGCCCCATCTTACTAAATTACTTTGATCTGGGAGAGTCATTAAGATAGAATTTTAATAATGCTGGGAACCAATCATAAATTAAGGTTCGCCAATTTAAAGCTAGTGGAATACAAAAATCTCCTATGGTCACCCATGTGGAGTGGTAGTTATCGTTTTCGTCTTGTCAAATAAAAGATTTTGTTATGTCTATGTTTTGAACTTTTCTACTTGATCCTAGCCCTACTTTATTCGTTTGAGCACCTATCATAATTTTTTTATGGAATTAAAGTCGTGACTCGAGCTCTGAATCAACTTTGTCTTTTGGGAGAGAGGTTACAGTATCATCTTTAGATTTTCGATAATATGTCTTTTGGTAACTCTTAGATGTTTGTAAAGCTCCGATGGTTTCTTTAATTTTAACCCAAAATTGTTTCGGTCTCTAAATAAGGTTGAAGAGTCCGCTGAGTGCGCTAACCCGAGCCATAACTTCAATGTCTGTATGACGAGTCTTATTAATATTTAATATCATAAACGGTTTTATTATTCTCTAATGTAAGATGTAAATTTGTTTAAATTTATACCTAAATATATTAGTAACCAAATAATTATAAAGCCAAAGTAAATAATAAATTGATATTTAAAATTATTGATGGTTTTGACCAGATAAAAAGAATTGAAAGCGCGAGTCCATAGGAGAATATACCAAGACATCAAATGCTTTTTTATTAATTAATCATTTTATGAAAAACTTTACAAAATTACATAGATATAAATGCTGATTTTAATTTTAAAAAACAGAACTCGCCGAATTTACGTTAAACCCTGAGCGAGATTTGAATGGGATAACTGCACATGTACTGTCGCGCACACGATTCTTTTGTCACAGATATTTTTTTTTATTTATTTTTAATAGTAGGCAATGTAATAAATACCTAAAAGTAGTATTGTGTTAATTTAAAATTTATATTGTAAACATTTATTGACAATTAATTTAATGTAAACATTTATTGAATTATTGCCTACCTATAGTTTTTATTATATCTAAGATGATTTATTAAGGTATATGATTTATTAGGGTATATGAGAATTACGTATAGTAATGACAAAAATCAAAGGCACAAACTAAACAAAAACAAAAATATCAAAAAGTAAAAAAAAACAAAAAACAAAAATAAAATATTAATAGATATAATAACAATTGAGTACTCAAGTGTACACTGGAAGTGAGCGGAGCTTCTTCTATAGTTAAGTGTGTGACCTGTCGTGGAAGTACATGACTTAAAATGTAAGACACTTGGTGGTCATTTATACATAGGATCGTAACATACTCATTTTTTTAAATGACCCAAAAAAGAAATTATTAAAGAGAAAAATTTCGACAGATTCAGATTTAAAATAAATTTTATTGATTCGTATTTTTTAATAAAGGGGTAAGATCAGGGGTTAAAAGGGTATTAGTAAGTTTGTTAGTCTGTATATATAGGAGGAAATATCTGCAAGTCATACTCAAACATTCCTTTATTTCAGCAGATAAGTTATTATATAAAGTTACCCCATCGGATAAAATGTTTCTTTTGCCAAAATTAGTCCTGGGTATAGGTTGTTTTATTTTATTCGTATTTCTTAAGGACGCATTTACGGTTATGCCGAAAATTAACAACTTTTCGGTACATAATGCAACAATATCAAACTTAATGTACTGAAACCAATAATTGCAATGTATAGAATGTTTCTTAATCTTTAGTGTCCTTAGAGAAAATACTGTAATATTATAGTTTTTAATACAAAAAAAAACGATATTCCGTTATATTTTATATTTTACGAAATCGGAAGGAGTTTAGGTACATTTTTGTCGTAAATATTAATAAATATTTAAGCATAAAAAATACCTTAGCTAAGAAGACATACTCAACTAAAAATGTGTGAGAAAAAAACCCTAAATAAGTTACATAATATATCATCCTTGCATCATTCTTCAGTAATTTCATATTGTAGGCAGTTGTGTATAAAAATTGAGATACCTCCTCCTTTTTTGTCAACACAAAGAGCGAATAATTTAGGATGACGTTATCACAACTTCTTATCGAAATATTCTTAAAATAATATTGCTTTAAGAGTTCATGGTAGGCCCCATTGAGGCGGGTTTTTTATAAGCTAGAGTTACAAAAATTTTAATGATGTTGCCAAATTTTAAATTAAAGATTTATGAATAATAATTTAATCAGTTTATTCTTATAATAAATAATTATTTTTTTACAATAAATCACAATTAAATTTGCAAAAATAATTAACTACTTGAACAACAACTTTTATTAAGTTTACTTGCTGAAAAAAATAATATGAATACAAAATGTATTATTACAAAAAATTAAATGAAAAATTAAATTTTAACAGTAGAGTAGAAATTTATAAAATAGGCTTTATTCAAATATTTTATAAATTTAAAATGATTTTCTGAACGAAGAGTGTTATGAAATTTTATTCTAAATTGTTTCGAACGACGAATCATTTTGCAGAACCTGCACCATGAAAAAACAACCTGACGAACCAGAGGATGTCACGAATGAGCCACTACCTTCGATGAGTGAACCCATAGAGGGTCAAGATACTGTAGCATCCATTTTAGCAACGCCATTCGCAGCGCAGCCAATAATCGCTGCTTCAAAAACGAAAGCACAAAAACAACGTGAGTACAGACAGCGTATTGCAGCATCTAGAACTCCTGCTCAGGCGGCTGCTGCGAGAAAATCAAAAAACGAAAGACAACGCATCAACAGATTACGCCATTACGCCTCTGCGACGCCATTTGCAAAATCGATAACTGCTGCTCCAAAAACAAGGGCACAAATACAACGTGAGTACAGACAGCGGATTGCTGCATCCAAAACTCCTGCACAGCTAGCAGCTGCAAGAGAAGCACGTAATGTAAGAGATCGATACAACAGATTACGCCAAGCTGTAAATTTGGCTATTGCCACTGGTTCTCTTGACGCAACAGCTACAACCTCATCACGTTCAGGGGAAGAGTCGAACAATGTCCAAACTAGAAGTCAACGACAACACGCTCAACAACAATCTACCACCACTGCAGATCAACCTAATGAGCGTGTCAATCTTACAAATAAGTCACTATTTGCGCCAATTCCTGTTTCCATAGAGATTCAAAAAGCTGTTGCATCTACCTCTGCTACGCCATTTGTAAAACCGATAACTGCTGCTCCAAAAACAAGGGCACAAATACAAAGTGAGTACAGACAGCGGATTGCTGCATCTAAAACTCCTGCACAGGCAGCAGCTGCAAGAGAAGCACGTAATGTCAGAGATCGAAACAACAGATTACGCCAAGCTGCAAACTTGGCTATTGCCACTAGTTCTTTTGAAGCGACAACTACATCTTCACCACGTTCAGGGAAAGAGTCGAACAATGTTCAAACTAGAAGTCAACGACAACAAGTACAACAACAATATCCCACCACTGCAGATCAAAATGATGAGCGTGTCAATCTTACAAATGAGCCACTCTTTCCGCCAATTCTTATTCCCATGGAGATTAAAGAAGCTGTTGCATCTACCTCTGCGACGCCATTTGCAAAACCGATAGCAGCTGCTCCAAAGACAAGAGCACAAATACAACGTGAGTACAGACAGCGGATTGCTGCAACCAAAACTCCTGCAGCTGCTAACTTGGTTATTGTCAGTGGTTCTTTAGAAGCGACAACTACATCCTCATCTCGTTCAGGGCAAAAGTTAAACACCGTCCCTATTGATACTCAACGACAATTTAAAGAACCACAACGTCAAACTTTTGCAATAGAACCATCAGAATCGAATGTACAGCCAAGTACTTCTTCAGATCAAATTGAAGTTCAAGCACAACATCCTTGGAATAAATGGGCATCATCAATCATGACATTAAAATCTACTTTTTTGGTTAACGATTTTGGCTACGCTTGCTCGGTCTGCGACAGACTTTGGTTTAGAAACGACCTTAAACCCATCCCTGCAGCACAGCTGAAGGTAATTTCGGATTGGTTTATCAAAGCAAATCGACAACTGAGCAGAAAAGAATATAAGCTAGTATGCAACACTTGCAAAAAGGGACTGCGCAAAGAATAGATGCCACCGCTTGCAAAAGTTAATGGATTCTCATATCCTGACCCACCACCAGGCCTACCACCGTTAGATCCCATCAGTGAACGATTGATTTCGCCTCGTCTACCATTTACGTAAGTGCGTCGTCTGCGTCATAATTTCTCTTATGGGATCGTAGGGCAAGTGATAAACGTACCAGTTGACGTACTAGAAATGGTAGAATGTCTGCCGCGACAATTGGATGAGGACGAAGTTATTAATATAAACATTAAAAGACCACAATTCTGTTTACATTAGCGGATACATATCCAAAAGTACAGTTACTTAGTAGTTAAAAGTTCTGCAGACCTCTCCATTATATTACATTTTTTGTACGAAATCAAAGTGGACTTGTCGTGACTGAATCTTGCTTTGTCAGACCTCTATGACGTAGAGGATGACCCGTCAAACCATATAGAAAAAATATCTCCGCAGAACAGAACCCTGAATCTGAGATTCTCGCTTCAAGACAACATACCGTGGTATGGAACCAAGAAGATTGTTTCAATATTGCACCAGGACACCGGGCAACTCCCCTAACTTCATTTACGATCGATATGCAGAAGAGTTGTCATTCCCATCGATATACTATGGAAATCCACGTCGATTCAACATGGGAGTTTCAGTGACACCTTACATGATGGCAACCAGTGAAATACGACGGAGCGATAGTCGTGGAGCCACGACTCAAAAAATCTTGTACGTAGCAATGAAAATTTGCTGTTACGTATGGTGGATGGAATTTACAGCACGTTTCGCAACGTTTCAGTCACAAAAACTTTTACACGACGTATGTTAGAAGAGGAGTTTGGCACTGCCAAACTCCGTCCAATACTGGGCTTCTCGCAAACGAGATCTCTTTGCTATGATTCGTTAACTTGGTGAACTAACCATCTTACTCACTATAAGTGCAAACAAAATACTCTCTCTCTCCTTGGCAATTATTATTCCCATCTGATAGTGGGGTCTGCCTTTCTTGTCTTCTCTCTCCAATTCGCTCTGTTGGACGTATCGTCCTCAGTCACGTCACAGGAACTTTGATGTATTCCTTCAGTTACTACTATTGGTTTTATCTGCCCCACCGTGGTTCTTATTATTGACTTGACGTCTTTGTACATGTCAGCTATGATGTCAACCGTACCTTTCTGGGATATTTTTCTTGCGAAGGCTCCACCAGCGATCGAATGCTTTTTCCATGTCTAGGAACGCTAAGGATAACAGCTTATTATTAGGTCGAAACTACTGTCCTGTCATGCTGATTGCAAACATCGGGTCGAATGTGGATAAGCCAGGAACAAGCCAAATTAGTTTGCAGATAGAGAACTCTCCGATCTCAACCGGGCATCAATAATTTTCTCATAGAGTTTCACTGTGTGATTCATCTGTCTTATGCCGCGATATTTGTTGCACTCGTATCTGCTACCTTTACCCTTGTAGAGACGAATTATTGTGCTCAGTCTCATCGCATCTGGTATTTTCGATGTTTCCATGACTTTAAGGAAGAGGCGTGTAAGAAGATAAATACCCTTCTCTCCGAGGCATTTCCAGACTTCTATAGGGATTCCATCTGGCCCCAGCGATTTCTTGTTAGCCATCTTTTTGAGCGCTGATTTGACTTCCTGTGGTGGTATTAGTGGTACGAGACCAAGGTTACTGCTTATTTCAGAGAGAGTAACCGTCCTAGTGGTTGTGTTCAAAAGTTATTCATAGTAAGCGTGCCACACTCCCAAAACGTATTTGTTTTCATAAAGTATCAAACCGTCCTTGTCTTTTACAACCCTGGTCTTCATTGGATCCTGTGATGCCTTACTCCGAGCTTTTGATAATTTGTAAATCTCCTTTGGTCCTTCACGACTCTCGAGGGCCGAGTAAAGATCGCCCTTAAATGCTTCTTTTTTTGCTTTGAGAGCTGCTTGGACATCGATATTCCACCACCACGTTTCCTTAGATATTTGTCTACCAGGTTTCGTGCGCTCTAGGATCTTATTTGCCGCCTTTATAATGTCTGAGAATAGTTGTTTCCACATGGTGTTGACATTATCCTCCATATTTTAAGTCAAACCTTCAAGCTCTTGTCTAAATTCTTCTGCCTTGTCGCCTTTGAGGAACCACCACCTTGTGATTTCAGGTACCCTTTCTGGTTTCGGTTCAGATTTTTTACGAAAGGTCATGTCCACGACCACCATACGGTGTTGGGAAACAACACACTCTTCTGGGAATACTTTACAGTTCTTTACTTGACCAATGTTCACCCTGTTAATAAGTAGTTTCAGTCTCAGGCGCTTTTTTAAAAAACTGTTTACAATAGCTAAATCATGAGCCATAGCGCTGGATAGAAGAGTACTGCCAGCATTGTTCAACGAACCGTAACCAAATCCTCCATGCACTCGGGCGTATGCGTGACTTCTCGTGCCTTTGTACCCGTTTAGATCCGCACCAACGACACGTTTCGCCATTTGGCATCTGCTGAAAAACGGCTTCGTATGCTGTCCAGAAGGCCTCTTTTTTACTGTCCCTGTTTGGGGTGCCCGGTTTGGGGTGCATATGCAGATAAAATGTTTACTGTTTCGCCTTCAATTGAAACCTTTATATACATTAAGCAGTCACTTATGCGCTTAATTTCGATGATGTTATCTATGTGTTTTGAATGACTGCTATTGCTACGCCATTTCGTCCATCTGCTGATCCAGTGTACATCATTTTGTATCCCTCGCCAATATTACGCGATTGCAATTGCAGACACGCAATGTCAACTTTCCTCCTTTGAAATAGTTCCGCGAGTTCTGTCGTCTTTCCTGTTAGTGAGCCTACATTTAGTGTTGCGAAGCGGAGTTTCAAGTTTTGTTCTGGGACTAGCGTCTTTGGCCGAGCCCGTCCTTGACTCGGTAGCCCTCGCATATTTGTCGCAGATGTAGGGCTATGTGTCTGCGCGTCGTTTTGTGGCGACGCCCTATCTATTACACACGCTCTCAAAAACTTGACTCTCCATAATGCTTTTCTGTGGGAAGTGGCAATTTTGGGTTTAATTATTCCAGTGCCGGATAAACCCTCGGATAGGATGTGTTCCGATGCATAGGTATTTAAGCCCGTGTGTAGTGATGTCTGGTTAACCCGCCAGATACTCGGTTGCCAGAGCCTCGTCTGTTGTCTAGCAGGGAGCACCACGGTAACTACTTAGTCGCCGTCGCCATCCGGCGCGAGCAGGTGAGGTTGACGTTTGGAATGGATAAGATCTTGGTTTCTTCCCTTACTCAAACGAAATACTATAGATGAAATTGCTTACTCTCCTTCTCAGACTGAGCAATCAGTACCCTGGAAAATCAGCAGGAGAACTCAATACTTTCGAGCGCGGTACTTTAGTTAGCGACAATCCTGTGACGTGCTGCATTTACTTATACAAGTTTGTCGGTTCCTTGATGAAAATGCTGGAATTCAAACAGTTCTATAATCCATTCAGAGACTATTTTGTTAGAGATTACTTCGTTCGTATTAAGTTCCAGCATCGAGGAAGCCCCCACGTACACATTTTATTGTGGATGAAACCTTCTCCAGAAAATATGTAAAAAACCAATGAGCTCGTAGATAAATTGAGTACGTTAGCCCGAAATGATGTGCCTAACAATTCCATCTATGCCAACCAGATACACAAACATACTTTCACATGCACGAAACGAGGTCAGACAATTTGTAGATTCGGAATTCCATACTGGCCAATGTCTACGACTCGTGTATTGATTCCAATGCCTCAATCTGGTAAACGCCGTCGAACACTACAACAGAAGGTGAAAGAGCTCCGTACTTCACTCGATGAACGTCGGTCGCGGTTGGTCCATCTATCCACATATCCATCCATCCATATATCCATCCTCGATATTGTGCGGTCAATGTTACGCAAACCAACACTTCTGTTCAAACCTAACTTTGACAAATTTATGACAACACGTTCAATCCGTACATTGGTGACGAAGTCAACTCATTCAATTATCAATTCAATCTATCAATCAATCAAAAACTACATTCAATTTATCTTGGATGAATACAGCTGCGCAGAGTGTTGTGAAGTACGTGTGGAATGTTCTTATTCCATCATAAGAAAAAGGGGGCAGTGGATAATAACAGAGTTACTTGATACTATATCTATATTTGCTCAAATCTTATACATTTTATCTACTTAATAAGTAATGTTATATCTATAATCTGTAACCTGTAATGTTATATCAATAACCTGTAATCTGTAACCCATGGCGGGTTGACACTTGGCGCCAATTATATGTCTAAAGTCACTTCTTTTTAGGGATGGGACATATGTAGTGATGTGACGATCGATTCGCCAAACCACCCCCCCACGGAGTAAATTAAAACAGGTAGTATAGAACATTGGCACAAACCTCGTAAATTCTAAGAACACATAAAAAAACAATTTAAACAAAATTACATCTAAAAAGGAATAAAATAACAACAAAAGATAAAAATAAAGTCATTAAAATTACCATGATATGCGAACTTCTTAATTAAACTTTTTAAATTTAACACGTCTACTCGAGCGTGTGTACGACTGGTTAGTTTCCGAAGCTTGAAATTCAGGTACTGAGGTACTTTCCTTCGGTGGGATGGACACAATTGGAGTGGGAATTTTAGAAACCTTACCTGGATGATCACTATCGACGAAAGCTGGTTTGATCCTATTTACACTTACGACAACTGATTTTCCTTTTATAATTAAAGTGTAGGTCTTTCCATCACTCGAACGCCTAAGCACCTCGTGTGGTCCGGTGTATGGTGGCTGCAAAACTCGACGAACAGTGTCATCCCTTAAAAAACATGCGATGCTGCAGAAAGATGTTTAAAAACAAAAGAAGAATGTTCTCCGTGACGCGATGCCGGAATAGGACGCATTTCCGACATTTTGTGCCTCAGCTGAACAACAAAGTCAGATGGATCTATTACTTTATCGGAGACTGGGGGAGGAGTTAAGAACTCACCAGGTAGTCTCAAGGATTCACCATATAGGATTTCGGCAGCAGTAGCCTGTAAGTCTTCTTTGAATGCGGAACGCATACCCAAAAGCAGAGATCTGATCCACGAATCCTCGTGGCACATTAAAGCAGCTTTTAACTGACGTTGAACACGCTCAATCATTCCGTTTGCACAAGGGTGGTATGAGGTTGTCCTGATACGTTTAGTTGCGAATTGTAGCATGAGTCGCTGAAATAATTCGGATTGAAACTGTGAGCCCTGATCAGTAGTAATAACGGATGGTACCCCAAACCGCGGCACCCATTCCCTTGTGAATGTTTCAGCTACTTCTTCAGCAGTGATTGTACGCATAAGCCAAACTTCTGGCCATCTGGTCACCCTATCAATAGCTGTCAAACAGTAACGGTATTCGGTGCACACTGGCAGGGGACCAACGATGTCTACATGTAAAAATCGGCCAGATGGTGTATCAAATATACCAGTGGGATGCAGAATTATGTCGAGAAATCTTACTACGTTGACATGCGTCGCAACAACGAGACCAAGTTTGGCAATCCTTGTTCATGGAAGGCCAAACAAAACGCTCAGTCACAAGACGCGTAGTCGCTTTTGCTCCGGGATTGCTTAAGTTATGTAATTTATTAGAAGCAGCACGACGAAAAGAGGGGGTCAAATACAGTCGAGATTTACCTGTAGAGACGTCGCAATAAACCGAAATATTAGTCACCGGTGTGCAATTTTTTTTTAGATTAATACTTGAACCATCTCGTAATAAATTTCCTTAATTCTTGATCTGAAGTTTGTGACTTAGCAAGAGCCTCGTAGTCAAATTCTGCAGAAATGGCATCGATATCAATACGTGACATAGCGTCAGCGATAACGTTGTCCTCTCCCTTAATATATTGTATGTCGGTAGTAAATTGAATTATAAATGATAGCTGGTTTAACTGTGGAGGAGGGAGCTTTTCACGGCGCTGAAGGAATGCATATTAAAGTGGTTTGTGATCAGTAAAAATTGTTGCATGTTGGACCTCTAATATGTATCGAAAATGCTGGACGCTTTCGTATATTGCAAGCAATTCTCTATAGTAAGCTGGCCATTGCGATTGCTGCTGAGTCAACTTTATGCTAAAAAATGAGAGAGGTACCCGTTGCCCATTGACTTGTTGTTGTAGACAGGAACCGATGTGAACACCCGAAGCATCTGTAAATAAACCTAATTTGGCGTTGCTAATCGGGTGCTGAAGTAAAGTGGTCTTTGACAAACTTCCTTACAAGTATTGAATTGCTGAAGCAGCTCAGAGGTCCACGGAAAAGGTTTTGCTCCTTTGCTATTAGTTGAAACTAAAGCCTCTATCAGCGGTGCCTGGTATTCGGCAGCACGCGGAACAAAACGGCGATAGTAATTTAACATGCTGAGAAATCGGCACATGCCTTGTACTGTTTCCGGAGGTGGAAAATTCTGCATTGTTTGAATTCGCTCCTGCGGTGGGCGCGTGCCGTCACTGTTAATGTGGTAACCCAAGAACGTTACCTCAGTTGCACCCAGGACACACTTGGAAGGATTCACCACTATTCCGTAATCTTGCAGCCGCCTGAAATGGATACGTAGATGTTGCAAGTGGAGTGCTTCATTTTTGGAGAAAATGAGGATATCGTCGACATAAGGGAAACAGAAATCTAGGCCCCGCGTGACCTCGTCGGTGAAACGCTGGATGGTTTGTCTAGAATTTCTCAGTCCAAAGCTCATGAAGGGAAATTCGAAGAGGCCAAATGGGGTAGCTATGGCAGTTTTGGGAATATCTTCTTTAGTCCAGTCATTTGGTAGTTTTACCTGGAAACTTTCCAGGTAACCCCCTTTTTTTCGACCAAAGACTGGACTACTTTGAAAACGGGAATTTGATGATAAGCCTTAACGAAGTCCAAAGTGCTGAATACTTTGCAACCTGTAAGATTATAAGCAAAATCATTGACATGACGAGCCGGATATCGGTCGGAAATAGTCCTGACGTTTAAAGCACGGTAATCGCCGCAAGGTCGCCAGGTACAATCCTTTTTAATAGCTAAGTGCAGAGGTGACGACCACGCACCCTTAGATGGCCTAGCTATTCCGCATTTTATCGAAATCCCAGTAGTACCGTCGACTAATTTATTATTGCGGCAATCAGGCAAAAGGTGGTAAAAGGCCAAAAAATCAGAACCGATGATGGCTATACTGACATCAGCTATTACAAACTGCCAACGAAAATTTCGAGGCAGACCTTAATTTAACCTAAGATTAATTAATAATGATAATAATATCAGGACAAATTACACACATTGATCTAACCCCTAAGTAAGCAAATTATTTGCTTGTGTTAAGGGTGTTAGACAACGATACAAATACATAGAAATACACATATAAATACTGAGAATATATTTAATAAACGACCAAACCCAGAAACACAGACATCTATGCTTATCACATAAATGCCTGTCTCTGCCGGGAATCGAACCCGAGCCCCATTGCGCCGTGACACGTTAGGCGTCTGCACTACCACTCGACCAACAGGGCGGTAATTAATTGTGCCGAAAGTTTTGATGCAGCTACCGTTGGCAGCGCTAAGGTCATAATTAGTAGCCTTTCTACGCGCTGGTAGCCAACTGTGTGGATAACAACATAAGTCTGATCCAGTGTCGATGAGGAAACGGCGCTTGGTTACTTGCTCAGAAACGAAAAGACGGCGGCTTTCATTATAACAATCAGCTGCCGCCGCTACTGATTGTTGTTCTCGTTTTAATTCCAATTGCAAGGGCTGCCGCATTTAGTAGCCTTGTTTCCCCATCTTTTTTGGTACCAACAAAGTTTAGAGTTACCAGATGAGGACCTATGGGAAGAAATTGATAGGTCACTTGGGAGCGTGCGCTGTTGTCTAGAAAGCGAAGCTACTTGATTGCTTACCTCTGTCAACTGTTTAGCTAATGTAGCTAAAGTGAGCTCTGGAGGCGCAGTTGTTGCACAAACAGTTGGTGTTGGAGCTACCTCTATAATTTTATCGGCCAATTCTGCAATTTTATCTAGGCCCAACTCTGCTTGTGCTGCTAATATTGCTTGAGTTAGTTGTGGCAAACGGCGCAACCACAGTTGGCGGATGATATTGTCATCAGACAGTGCTGGACTAGCTAGTGACCGAAGATAACGAAGAAATTGGGACGGTTTTCTGTCTCCAAGTTCTTCGTCACTGAGCAATTGTCTTATCCGCTTTTCCTGGGAAGATGAAAGGCGCTGAATGAGCAACTCTTTAAGTCTTTCATATTTTCCTTCAACTGGGGGATTTGTTATGATGTCTTCAACTTCACCTACAAGCCTATGGTCTAGGTGTCCTACCACATAATTATACTTAGTAGAGTCTCGAACAATATTTGCTATTTGAAACTGTGCCTCCACCTGTGCAAACCAAATAGTTGGTTTTTCCGCCCAAAATGTAGGCACTTTTAAAGAGACTGCCCTAATTTTTACCTCCTCTGAGTTGATGCCAAGCTGTTTATGTAGTTCAGCATTTTCAGCCTGAAGTTTCTGTAAGTTGCAGCTCATACTCTGCCATGATGTTAAATCAAATATATCCTTCCCACACACCCAAGTAGAATAAAACAATATGTTTGTTAAAATTAATTATAAGTTCACACTTAAGCAAGTATGTACACAAAAAAATATATAGCAATAGGTAATGTTAAGTAGGTATCCAAGTGGAGGTTATCAAAGTAAAAAATTAAACAAAAAAATTCTTATATACAAGATATAATATTAATATTATTCTTTGTAGAATACAGAAAATATTAAAGAAACTTTAGTAACTTTTAGGAATAAAATTTGCATGAATTAATTATAATCTTACTAAAATTTTCTATTAGCATGTGAGAATTTATTTACAAGCAACATGAAGTATATAAGCCCTTTACCAGAAAAAATAAATAAATGTAAAACGAACTGATCAGGAATAAATTTATAGTTAGTTTGTACGCGGTAGAAGTGGGAGCGAGAGGTATAACAGCAAAATCTCTCTATAGCCTACTTAAAGATCTTGGCCTTTCTAGAACAAGCATCGGTTCATTTCTAGAACGTACTTCAAAGGCGGCATTAGTAGGTTCTTTCCAAATTTGGTTAGGTAGGGAGAGGAGTGTGGAGGGTGAAGGTGAGCGTTTTTGCGCATAATAAAGGGGCCCCTTAAACCTACTCCTGGGTCGCAAGTCCCAGGCACTGCTTGCACTCCTCTCCTTGCAACGCGATGGGCCCGGCACCCGCACGGTGAATCCATGGATTGCTAAGAAGCTTCGTCTTGTTTACCGAGCTTAAGGTTAGTACAATCACATATATGTAATGTTGAAAATAATCATGTATTAGTATAGAGACAAAATCAGAAGTTAGACATTGGAATTATTTTTACATGGATTAAAGATAACATGCGTAAGTCCAAGGTAGGCCGACGGTTGTCTGTTTGACGTCAGGCAATATTCACAAAATTCACACAACACTCCGAAATCAATATGACGGTGACTCCTGTTAGTCCCGTTGCACGAAGAAATAAACAAATGACGAGGATCCGTGGAGGTGTGACTGCGTGTAGATGCCTGATACAGCTATATGCGATTTTCACGTGGGTTCTCTGGTTGTAACTCTCAAATCGCAGGTTCTTCGTTGATGTATGTATACGAAAAGAGGTAGTAGGATCACAGTAGGTACAGTACTTAGTAATAAATGCAGCACGTTGCCGGCAAAAATGTTCAATGTGAAACCAATTTGTACATAAGTAGCGTGATCTTCTGTCGGGGTCACCAATGTGGAATGTTCTTATTCCATCATAAGAAAAAGGGGCAGTGGATAATAACAGAGTTACTTGATACTATATCTATATTTGCTCAAATCTTATACATTTTGTCTACTTAATAAATAATGTTATATCAATAATCTGTAGCCATGGGCTGGCATTTGGCGCCAATTATGTCTAAAGTCAGTAGTCACTCCTTTTTAGGGATGGAACATATGTAGATATATGACGATCCATTCGCCGCATACGTAAATAAATCAGCTCGTGGTTTAGGCAGTCTACGTCGTGAGCTTACTACGATGATGCAAGAGCATCCCAAACAGGACTACACACACAAGTGGAAAGTTAAGCATCAAGCTGCTTAACGCTGTCGAGATGTCAGCGCAAGAAGAAGCATGATACCTCCAACGTCAAACAAAGAGCGAGACAAGTCGTCAAGTTGCGTACATTCCAACAGTATGGCCGACGATAAGACAAATGTTAGATTATCGCAGGGGAATACAAAAGAAAACACACGGTTGCTCTGAACAATTGTCACTCTTCTTTATTATATTTATTGAACACTCTGGTAATTACACGATCCGCACACATCGGAGGTCGCACGCAGGAGCGAGAGAGCTTGGCGTCGCGCGCGCTAGCTTAGTACAATCGTGCTCTCTGATGTGATAGGTGGCAGCACCTATAGGGACAGTTATTAGGAAGCTCTTTTTAACACTCCCTCCCTTTCTATTAACTGTTCCAACTCTTACAAAATATAATAACGTTTGAAATGAAACTTAATTTTACTTTTATATAATTCAAAAATCGTAGACTTATAATTTTGGTTTGTTCACAACTGTGTATTAACTCTAATATAATGAATCTTATAATGCTGTATTTCAAAACTACAGATAAAAAATAAATACAACTTCAACTCGAAAATGAACAATATTTTGTTTTATTTGAACTCTAATTATAATTATATTTCTTAATATCACCTGAGATCAATCTTGTTAACTAAAAATATCCTTCGTATTTTTTTTTTCTTAATATTATTTGTACCCTGTCATCACAGGATTGTTTCTCTTGTACGTGGGTGATTCTTTGTCCTCTAAGTTTCAATATCTGTAACAGAATAAATACATACAATTTTTAGTTATCATATTTCTATATGATATCAATAGTGAGGAATGCTCTTAATTTTCATTTGAAATCTTGTCTCTCAAATATTTGTGGGCTACTAGTGGGAGTGGCTTGGTCATTGTATCAGCCTCATTCTCTTTTGTTGAAATCCATTGTGGGATTATTCTCTTCATGTTTATACACATCTTGATATAATATCCATGTGTCTCTGCCATGTTTGGTTTTACTCCAGTTCTTTCTCTAATCTCTAGATTTCTCCCAGTGTCTTCTAATTTATCATCAAAATCATTTAGTTTGTGACTTCCATCTTTTAATGATACCTTGATTGTAGATTCATTATCGCAGTTTACTTGTACTGGATAAAATGTTCACCTTCAAGTAGGATACAAATGTGTATATTTGTCTTGCTCATACATAAAGAACTTTACAAGTTAGAGCCCCCCGCAAGGAGTGAAACAACAGCATTTCAGTCCACGCACAATACCAAAGTCTTGCAAGAGATCTTATAGATCTCGTAATGCAGCGAACGAGCAATTGTTTTAAGTTTTAAAACAATTGCTCAACGCACATTCATACTTGTAAAAATTATGAACATTGTAAAAAAAATGACATAATTGTGTTTATGCGTACAAATAAATGTAACTTGATCGATTCTATTGTGATTTCCATTTACATCCTTTTCTATAACAATAGAAAATATCTATCAAACAAACAAAATTTCCTTTTGAAAAATGCAACATTCCATTATAGTAGGGGAGCCCAGGAGGGGATTTCGGGAGTTACTAAAGCGCGGCAGATTAATATACAGGGGGATACCTTGTACCCAGTTAAGTACTTCCACCCGTTACGAGCCTTATATATATGGCCGCCCGTCAAGGATAAAGGATCAGATTAGTAAAAAAAAATTGGTCATCAGAAAATTTCGCGTCAGATTAAGGTAGGGTGAGTTAGTTACATGTTAGAACGTGTATATTTCACTAATCTGACCATTTGAGAGTGACGTAAAGAAGGGGCAGGGCTACGAAGCTGTAAAAAAAAACGTCATCTCGACATTCTCGAGCGTGACAATTTTTTTTTTTATTTTGAAGGAAATGATTCAAGGATTACGAAAAATATATAATCTGACGATTTCCACAAGCCGAAGTAACAAAAATTCATCGATAAAGTTTAATACGTGCAGCAACGTATTTCTTTATTTAATTTTTTATAATTATTTTCTTATAAATACAAGTACTTTACTTAAAAAATATACTCTATTTTATTTGCATGCTATTTCTTAAGCTATTAAATCAATTTAATTCAATAATTTAAAAAAAGTAAAGAAAAAAATTTTAAATTGTCAGATTAGGCGAATCCCGCCAGAAAATCGTCAGATTATGAAATATCATGTCTACGGCATCAAGATGAACCATATATATCTTAATCTGACGCGCTTGAGTATTTCAAAATGGCGATTTTTTTTTGCACATTCTAAAAATAGCCGCGAGTTTTCGTCACATTCAAATCGTCAGATTATTATACTAGAGCTTTCTTTTAGGTTCATTTAACACTCCCTTAAAAAATCTGACACGCTCGAAAAGTTTTTTTTTTGTTCCATTTTCAACGCTTCCGTACAACCACCCCCATCATGGAAACTATCAGATTAACATACGTACATTTTTTAAAATACGTTTGACATCTATGATATCAATATCTGATACGCTCGAGTATGTCCATGCCACAATTTTTTTTTACATTTTTGAAAATTTATAGCCGCTCCCCCCACCAATGAAAAGGTATATATTATATGACATTATTTTATTTTTATTATCTAAGCTTCGCAACCCAATAGGCCTCTACGACGCTCGAGTAAATCCCGATTTAGCATCCTGGGCTCCCCTACTATAGTATTTTCTTATGACGTTGTCACGTTCAACTATCGTCAATATACCGACTTTACATACAACCGATTTTTTTTTCCCAATGGAGTTATATACTAATACACATCTGGAACTAGCGATTTTTTCCGACACAAAATTTTAGAGAAAATAAGAGTAAAATAGAAAAAAAAACTAATTTGCTATAAATATATTTACAAAATATATTTTCTATTAGAAGGCACATACATTTATTTGATCACAATTGAATGGTCAAGAGAGGCACAAATAATTGGTACCATAAAATATACTATAATACAGGTTTACGGCTGAAGTTTATAATCTATTTTTATACATTTTTTGTTACTAGAAATTGAAATTAAAATCGCTTTCTTGAGTAATCAGTGATCAATAACTGACTTCTGATTTGAATACAAGATTGATTTCAATAATGGATTGTAGATAATTACCTTCAGTCTCTACTTGGAAGACAAGCTCGCGGAACCAATTCATACATTGTATGCTAGTTTAAAATTTCAATGATTCATAATTTATTGAGTATTTGATATTGTGAATCTTATTTATATAATTTTAAATGAAGGTTTTACTTAAATATATTTAATTGATACTTTTTTCAGAGCTAATATACATATTTGTGAATATAAGGATCCTTACAAATGTAAAATTTATGATTTTGTGAATTAATATGAAATATGATGATATTACCGGTTCATAAATTTCAAATAATCTTTTTCTATTAAAAGAAAAGTGTGCGTCTTTTACTTTATAAGTAAAATAATATTTGGTCAAATTTTATAACAATAAAAATGATCTATGTTTAAGTTGAACACAATAAAACAGATCTCAGTAGTCAACAGCATCAATAAGTTATCATAGAACTAACACCCGGCTTCCGAAGGCTGTTTATTAAAAATATATTTATTATTTTTGTTTAACATTATCCTTCCAGAAATCGCACGTTAGCAATAAATTTAGTATTTAATTTATTTAGATGAAGAGATCAATAACCTTTATTGAATAACATCAGTATTTTAACATAATCCTAACTAAATGATATTATATCTAATTATGATTTTGCAGTATCCTAAATACATTTTGATAACAGTCCAATAAAAAGTAATATGGCAATGGCATTTACACATGATCTCAGCCCACCTGAGGGTACGTCCGGATAGACAGTCGGCTTTCTTAGCGCCTAGAGACTAGTCATTGAAACCAACACATTCGATTGCCACTAAGCGACAAGCTAAGCGTTACTGGCCAGTGTTGCCAACACCTGAATTGTTTTCCCCCTAAATGTAATCTCGAAAACCCCTAATCTACAAATTTAAGAAATAAAATGTGGATTCTTTACTATCATTTAAATTTTACATATTAACCTTAACTTATAACATTCTTCTTGAAATTAACATGAGGTTTTTGAAATTTTAATTCAAATTAATGTTACTAGTCAAATAAAAAAATAAACAAAATACTGGTTACAACCTTGTTTAAAAATTAAACCGATAATACGGTTTTTTCAAATATTTATCGAAATTTAAAAACCCCTAAACATTTTGTCCCCCTAAAAAACCCCGGAGCACCTAATTTCTCCCTAAATTTAAGGGAAAAACCCCTAAGTTGGCTACACTACTTACTGCGGCCGTTCGCATACATTTTAGAACGTTAGTTTTATACAGCTACACGTTAGGAGGCTCGCTAGGCTTCAGGTACTAGGCATGCCGTCTGCCTGTACGGACGTAGTAAGGTTTTGACTTTGTCAACAATGTTCAATAAAAACACTATAGTATAAAACACTACATTAAATAATAAAAAACCAATCAGAACTCGCCTTACACGCAACTTAAGATACAAAATTAAAAAATATAATCATTTTACTAAACTTTGTACCAGATAATGGAACCATTTGTATTATGCTAGAACAAATAAGGCACTTTATTATCAGCAATTATTAACATTTCTTGTGTTATAAACATCTATAAAGCCTGTGATTGCAGAATGTATTTTTCACCTCACTACTATATTTGACACAAACTACATCTATCTATAATTTATTATAAGGTAGGTACAGTATAAAATAAAATATAGAGAATTTACCGGGTGATTCCGGAGCTATAACACAATGAGATATTGAGAGAGAACTAATAATCTGTTTAAAAAAATTACAATCATTGGAATTTTATAAAAACAAGTGACAGTTAGTTGTATCATGTCAATCATCAAAAACATTGAAGTCCTCACTATAAAAATAAAAAATATAGGTATGCAGCATATTATTGATCAGCCTCGGCGGCCCAAAATAAACAAATAGACTATTATAGTGTTAGAAAATCCAAAATTGTGGGGTTATGAAAGAATGCTAGCATAAAAAAGATTATATGGGAAGCATTCGTCACTTTACGAGCATCTACAGCTCCTCGTAGAAGGCGACGCGCGTCCTGGTGGAGCCCTGCTTGAGGCGGCGCAGCGTGCTGTACTTATCGTCGCCGGCGCGGGCCTGCGCCTCGTGCAGTCGGTCCAGCGTGGCGGCCCCCTGCTCCACGCGAAGCACCGAGAATTCGCACCGCAACTCGTCCAGCTGACGCTGCAGGTGCTTCGATTTCGCCAGGTACTCCACTCTGGGAGTAGAATTTAGTTATTGTCCAATCGATGAGTTCAGTAAGGTATTTATTGGTATCAGATAATGAAATCATTTTGAACTGACAATGAATTTAAATGTATAGTCAAGGTAAATTCTTGCAACCAATATAAGCGAGATGAAATGAATTTAAATCAAGGACTATATTTAAAACATTAATTTACTTTTTATCCAAATTATGATTCAAAATTAGTATTTCTCTTTAATAGCTTAGTTAAATTTTGACACAATATTGTAAGAAAGTCCAATGTAAGCGGAGCCACCGACCGTTCCTTCTCTATCTCCACGCTGAGGCGGTGTATGTGCGGGTCGTCGTCGGTGACGAGTGTGTAGGCGGTGAGGTCTCTGTCGGGCGCGGGGTCGCACAGGTCGGCCGGCAGCGAGCACGACGACGGGAACGGGGACGGGCAGTGCACCGCGTCGTACAGCGCCGACGGCGTGGGGGACGAGCCGCCAGACAACTGCGACCCCGGGGCCTCCAGCGGACGAGTCGGAGGGGGCTGCGGGGGGACATGTAATTTAATATTTAAGCGATAGCCTAAAGTCTAAACTACAGTTACAGTTTTATTAATTTTCGACGAATAAGACCAAAACGCCGTTAAAACGGATAAGTAATGCTATTTACTTTTATTCATCGGGAATGTACACTTGTAAAAATAAATTCAAAATTATTCAGTAGTTTTAGAGTTTAAGGGCTGTGAAAAAATGTTCGCTAAATAATATAATTATATACATTATTCAGCTTTATCCAGTCCCTTACTGGTGGTAACGATCCGTTGGAGGTTCTACTCAGGAAGTTTAGAAGCTTCTCTTTTGCTTGTTTCTCTGCTACCCTCGCTGCTACTAATTCTGCCTTCAATCTCTCCGCTTCTGCTGCGCGCTTCTCTGATTCTTCCACTAGACGTGCCGTCAGGAACTCTGCCTCTCTTGTCTTACGTTCTAAGTGAACCTGGACATTTAATACAATTTGTTGAGTTATTATAATTATTGACATTCTATACATTAGATTTATAGCTACTTAGATTATCAGATACTTGTTACTGGTTGGATAATACTTGAATGACTTTTCGTTTGTTTCTTTGAGACAATAGTTGGTAGTATTGAACTGCGGTCAAGTTAACAATATAATTGATATTTATTGCCATCCGCGGTCGCGGCGCAAAACAATACCGATCTATATCTTCCAAGAAGTCGTAAGAGCTGGATAACGGAACAGCTTACGGCATGCCGAAGACAAAAATGTTTTACAATATTAAATTGTTTCAGTCCTGAATAGAAAATTACGAATTCTGGATATGACAATTAGTACTGTATTAATAGAAATAATATACCTTCTCTTCTTCAGTGCGTATCGCGGAGAGTCTTAACCGTGCGTTCTCTCTCTCCGCATCAGAAGCTTTCTGAGCTAACAAGGAAGCCTCTTCTTCAGCCACGCGACCCTTCTCCGCTAACAGTTCTGCCGTTTCCTCTGAACGACGCTGAAATGTACAATTAGTTTATTGGACCACAGACATATAAATTATATATAGAATTAATTTCAATGCACCAACAAAAACTCTTGTTAAGGAAGCATCATACGCTTACTTTCAAGAAATTATCAACACCTAATTTATATAGAATAAGAAATTTATACTCAAATGTTGGATATATTTTAATATTTAAAATAGATGAGTTAAATCCTGAACACAACCGTTCAGCGCTTTAAGCGCTTAACACGTGACACCAGTTTGATTATCACTGACCAGCGCGTCGTTGGCGAGTCGTATCTCCTCCTGGTACTGCTGTAAGCGCTGCTCTAACGCTGCCCGCTCACGCTCCGCGGCCTCCCGCAGCTGCTTCTCCCGGGACAGTTTGTTGCGCTCTATCTGACGACGCTGGATATACATAGAGTTATTATACTGTCTATAAATTAAAAAAAGTAATCCACAAAATAGATTATCTATCTTCTATTTTAATGAGATATTTATTGCGTATTTATCGAAAGATGACATGCCGCTGATATGAAGCTTAAATTTCAAGCAATAGTTTATATCTTGCGTACAAAATCTTCTTTTTAGTCTGTGTTATTTTTACTACTATAGACATCTGTAGGTTCTTTACAAAATTATTTAATATTTTGAGATAAATCTACTACATTTTTTTTATTTCTCTCTATCTGTCTGTATGCTTTTTTATAACTCCAAAAACTGACCAATCTTGATGAAAATAAATATATAATAAAATCAAGTGAACTGCAAACCATAAATGCTACCAGTACTTCAAAGGCAAAGTTGCTAGCAAAAGCTAGTACGTAAATATTAAGTTGACCATAATATAGCTGACATAGATCAAGTATCCACCTGCTTCTCCTCCTTGGCCTGAGCCTTCATCTGCTGCACCTCCATGGTGTCAGGCTTGCGGCGTCTCATGTACAGGTCGTGGTTGCCGATGCACAGGTCTAGGATCTGGAATAGCAGTTTATTCACGGGAAAGTATAAATGCAGTTGATACTATTTATTAAAATCTATAACATTTTCTATATATTTAAATAAATATAGAATGAAAAACCAACACGAACAGGTTTCGAACCTGCGATCTCTATGAATCAGTGTCGTTCTACTTACTGAACTGCCGTGTCACACCTAAAATGTGTTTTTCACATTTCTACTTGTTTATTTTTTTCGTTTATTACTTTTGAAAGACTTCAGAGAAAAATAATCAGTATGATCCTTAGTTATGTGGTATTGTTGGAACTGAGTTTATATTTACGTGATATAATATATTGTAAGGTTATATTTACATCCATGATATCTAGGTATTTAATTAAATGCCAATATATTACCTTTAAAGAAACTTTTAAAATGTCTTACCAACTTATTCATTCCTTTGGGGGAGAAGAAAATAAAATTATTTGCAGATTTATCTACAAATTTAATAACAAATTTCTTGTCATCAAATGATATATGCTTAATTTCAGACCAAGGAAAGGTAGTTTTGGGAGTCAGTTTGTTGTCTTTCTCATAAATGTTCAGACCCAATGCTGTAACCCCCAAATAAAGATCAGTTTCTTTCTTATTCTGAAAATAAATAATCAGTAATATAAATTTATTGGTAAAAAAAAATGTATTTTGGGCTTGAATTTCATTTCAAATTCACTTCAAATCAAGGTGCATCAAATTCAATTCAATTAAATCAAATATAATTCTAACCAAGGGTCATATATACCATGTATATCTATACAGTATTTATATGTAAGTGTATACAGTATATGTCTGCGTCAGGACATCACATGCATTTTTACAACCAATTATTACAAGTTAAACAATTTGTCAGCCATAAAAAGCACGTAAAGAGCAAAAATTGATATTTATAGACAGCTACTTGGTTTTTATGCTATAAATAGTACATACTCACATTGATAGCAAAATAATTAACTCCATACATATCCAAGTCTTGTGCTATCTTCAGATACTCCATTTCTGCTTCATCCCGGGACATACCTTTATGGTCGGCATACCTGCATTAAAATATATGTATGTATAGTTGTGTGAGGAGACCAAAATAAAACGAAATAACCTTTTTTCGTTGCAATATTAATGATTTTATATAATTTTAAGTGGAGTAGAATATAAACATAATAAAACATTTCTTTTATCTTTATAAAACAAGTACCATTTACATAGCATACTTTGACTGATCTGACAACCCTTACCATATCTTGATTCTCTCCTCCCACATCTCAGGGGTCATCTGGTACTGGTCAATGACTCTCTGTGGTAATAGATCCTCACTGGCCAGCATACCTGGCTTGGATGCTGTTTCATCATAGTCGCCATACTGTAAAACAATTTTTTTTATATTTTAAATTAGTTTTAAATGAATATTGTTTTAAATAAGGTATGAAGCTAATTTAATTCATATAAAACAAATTGGTTATCAATATCTGTCTGTTTGTTTGTTGGCTTACATTTCATTGTTTGCTAAAACTCTAGGCAGCAAAACAAAGTACTGTACTAAAATTTCGTCCTGCTTAAGGTGCTGTATTAGGCCGGAAATTTTGTAAAAGCCGGATGCACATATGTCATTTTTAGTATAGCTTTTATACATTATAATAAAAGATGTTCTACAAGTTAGTTATTTATTAATCATCAAACGTGATTGTATTTGCAAGTAACATCATTAACGCCTCTGGCAAAACCCAGCAAATATAATAGGGTATTTACAAAACTATTTTGACCAATATAGTATTTGGTCGATATACAATTAAATATGCAAGTTCTAAGACATTATAGACATCGTGAGTGTGTGGAGGGAATACTGCGAAATACTATTTTCAGGAAATTCTGCATCGAACCTCGCGTGTCCTTCCCCCGAAGTCAATGACTGGGAACCCGAAATTATCCGGGATGAAATACGAGCGGCAATATCACATCTCAAGTGTAATAAGGCCGTGGGGTGTGACAACCTTCCAATCGAGGTGTTCAAGGCGATGGGAGAATTCGGTGTCGATGTCTTATATATTATTTGCAATAAGATATGGGCGTCTGGTAAATGGCCGGATGACTGGTCGCGATCCATTTTTATACCACTGCACAAATAAGGGTCTACAAAGAAATGTAACAATTACCGTCTAATATCCATAATATCACATGCCAGTAAGGTTATGCTCCATATATTAAACACAAGACTGTTGTCCTATCTATCAAGACAAATTTCACCCGAGCAAGCCGGTTTCGTAAAGGGAATAGGAACTCGTGAACAAATTTTAATTTTGCGGCAGCTCATTGAGAAATCCAGAGAATTCAATTCAACCCTTTACATCTGCTTTATAGACTTTCGGAAAGCATTTGACACGGTCAAATGGCAGCATCTCTGGAGAATACTTGCGGAAATGGGAGTGCCGCCTCATCTGGTATTTCTCGTGAGGAAATTATATGAGGATGGTAATGCAACAGTACGCGTGGATGATACCCTTTCAGAACAATTTAAGACTGAAGCCGGTGTACGACAAGGATGCATCCTTTCGCCGTTACTTTTTAATATTTACACAGAGCACATTATGCGCATTGTTTTGGAGGATTGGGACAAGGGTATATCAGTTGGAGGACGCGTGATAAACAACCTCAGATACGCTGATAATACTACTCTTCTTGCACAAACTAAGGAAGATATGGAAATCCTTTTGGGTCGTCTTGAAAGCGTCAGCCTTGAATTTGGTCTTGCCATCAATCAAGACAAGACAAGACAAGACAAGATCGGGATGAACAAAGTAAAAGTAGCATCCAAAGACTTGCCAACTGCGAAGTGGTACAGAACTATATTTACCTCGGTTCAACTGTCTCCAGTACTGGGCTCTGTGGCGACGAGATAAGACGACGATGTGCCATCACCAGATCAGCAGTGAAACGGCTGGAAAAGATTTGGAAGGACAGGAGGATTACCAAGAGGACAAAGGTTGATGAGATGTCTTGTGTTTCCAATCTTTCTCTATGGTGCGGAGACTTGGTCACTGGGACTGCAGGATCGACGTAAAATTGACGCTCTGGAGATGTGGTGCTGGGGACGCCTCCCAAAGATTCCATGGACGGCGTTCCGCACTAACGTTTCCATCCTCAAAGAGCTTCATATAAAAGTCCGGCTCTCGTCCATTGTGCAATTGCGAGTGATGAAGTTTTTTGGACATATCTCTAGAAACGAAAATGCGATGGAGAGGCTGGTAGTCCAGGGGCAGATAGAAGGCAAGAGAACACGCGGCAGACCACCAACCCGCTGGACTGACTTGATAAAAACAATTACCGACACCACCATGGTCCAGTGCGCTCGCCATGTACATAACCGGCGAAACTGGAAGCACATCGCTGAAAAAGCTATACATGGGAATAACAACGACCCACCGGACATATCAATATATACCACATCTACGCACCACAACCACTCTGACAAGAGTCCCCGACTGAGAAGGAGACATTATATAAAAGATCTTTTAACATCATATAATGAGACGTATACATTAGAAAATATCAAGTGTATATATTATGCATAACATTATAAACTACTAATAATAATAATAAGCTAATATAGTATTAAGTTTTATCCAGTAATTAATGTCCATTAGTGTCAGTGGCTTTAAATGTATAATATATTGTTTTAAAACATTGAATTACAATTAATATCTGACATTAAGAAACCACTGCAACATAACGGCTGAATGCACAGGTATTTTTATGTTGAAATATCATTATTTCAATAGTTTACGATAAAAAATGTATGTATGTAAAAATAATTCTTGCAAAAAAAATTGTCATGAACATAAAATCGATAAAAGTGATGAAAGGAGAGTATATTTTTGTCCAGACCTATTTTTGTAATAAAAAGGATGAATGCTCTATTTATGTTAATTCTTAATGGGATCATCTTACCTAAAAAATCGCAAAGCAAAGGAAATAAAAAAATCAAACCTACACTAGAAAATATTTGTGGGTGGATGGTAATAAATCATTAACAAAAAAACATACCAATAATAGATACAAAGCATTTCCACATTCAGAACAACTTTCTATTGAATTTTAACCCATTCATTATTTAGGGCGACTTGCCACCAACCATGAGATAAATACCTTTATAGTTTGATACTTTATTTTAGAAACATTGTTAATACCTTGGCTTGCACAGCATAGCTAGCAAGCAGCACAGAAGCTTCAGGAGGACAGTATATATCCATGCTTAGTATGGCTTGCTTGACTTGCAGAAACAAAAGGTGTTGGGTCACCTCTTGAATCAACTCCTCAGCAACATCCTCTGGATATAGTTTGCAGAGTAACATAAATGGTGTTCCCGGCATTTGAGATACACATTGATCTTGCACTGGAATAATTAACATGTTTAGGTAAATTACATATAAACCAAATTATTTTTATGTTATTTTAACTAGTGCTAGAGGTGGTGGTTATTTATAATAAATATTTTTTTTATATTATAAAAATGTTTAGACTTTTTTATTTTAATTTGATTTCCAAAAGATTTAGATAATGATTTAGAATCTACCTCTTTTATCCAACTTCAGCCAGCTTATAAAGTGTTTAGTATCTTCAAATTGCAGACCAAAGAACCATGTTTCCCTCAACCCTATTGTTCTACACACCAGATCAAACAAATCTCTACCAGTTGCTCGCCACTGAAATAGTATCAATTTTTTATGTAAAAATCATGATTATTATACATAAAAATACACATTTGAATGTTTTTACATGTTAATTGCATACTTTAGTTATAATTTTGTTGGAAAACAAAATGCATATAAATTAGTTAAGAAACCAGAGAATGTGCAACAAAAGTATAAAAGGTTCATCACTAGTGGAACTTAAGCTGCAGTATATTTAAATAAAAGCATTCCAAATCCAATACGAAATGCAAAGGTATGTGAAAATAAAGTAGTTAGCGGCCCCGGGGTCACGGGATGACTCACAACGGGTTCATTGTGTTAATTTGCTAACAATTTCGTAATGCTAACGATAAACACTACAAACTAATTAATATACAATTCGTAATATAAATTTACCTCAAGGTTAAACTCTAATTCCGCATCCAATGTACAAACTTTTACTGGGAAAGACTTGGCAGCCTTCTTCCTTCTGAAAGGCGGCATTATCCCGTCTCATTTCTTTATCACTTCGACTTTACAATTCATTAGATAGGTTAGGTATCATAGCATATTGCAATTAACATGTAATACCAACAGTTTACGTAATGTGCACTCAATCGAGGAATGCGCGTAATTTTACATTGCGTACTATTTCCAGCGGTTATTATTTACAAACAAGAGGAACGTCAATGAAACAAGAATGCGAGGTGAATGAAGAAAAATTATTCAGAAAAACTAACATTATCGTTCCGTTTCACTTCGTAATCAAATTAGAAGTATTGAGTGTATATATTTTTTTTAACACACAGACTATAAAGTTATCATTCTGTGTAATAAAAAATCATAAAAACTGAAAAGGGTATTACTAAGTTATTTCAAAAATAACTCATGAATATTGTAGATTTTTTGTTAAAAAGAAGTAAAGAAATAGATCAGAATAAAAAAAAAACGTTGTAAAAATCTGTTGTGAATTCATTCTATTAAAAATATTTGTCAATATTGACATTGACATTTAACTTTGTCACATGTCACAGTGACATTAATGAAATTGGAAAATAAATATTCCAAAATCACACCACCACGTGTGTTTCTGTTTCGAACAATAATATAGTAACATAAAATACAATGGGAAAATTTAGATCTAAACTTAAAGGAAAGACGAAAGGAAAAAGATGGCAGAAAGGACAATCTTCGAATTCAAATCCAAAAACCCAAAAATACAGAGAGATGGCGAAATCCCGGTTCTTTCAAGAAAATCTAAGTAAGCTTTTTTAATGTTATTTCTCTATTGGGTGGTAAATATTATTGGAATAGCAACTCGATTGAATAAAATAAAATCAAGTTGAACATATAAACCTTAACCTTATTTTAGCTATATATTTTTTAAATCTAATTAAAGAGTTTCAATTCTCTTTTGAATAAAAATTGTATTATATTCCTGAAATGTATATTTCTCTAGGCAACTCTGGATTAACCCAGCAAGCAGTTTTAAAACACGATGCTCTCATGACCTATGGGCACAGTATTGCCAAGCAAAAGTCTGAAGCAGAGAAAGAATTATCCATTGCTGACGAGTTTGAGAACCTGTCCTTCAAAACTGATGACTCGGACACTGAGTGCAGTAGGTCTATGAAGTCCGGGACTTTCAAGACATTTCAGACATTTGCCTCGGATTGGAGTCAATGCTCAAATGTTAGTTTTAGCAAGTGAGTATTCCCTAAAAAAATATATATATTTAAGCAATGTTTCATTAAATACAATAAGACACCTAATAAGACATAATAATGCAGACAAATTTATCATGATATGTGAGTCACAAAACTAATAATATTATTAAATAATTACTATGAAAAGTAGGAAGCAATCCAGCTTTCTAAGAGCAGTGAATGAATGGCAATGAAGGTGTATTATTTTAATTACATTTTTGATTTTTAAATAATTTATGGGATACTTGCTACATTTGTGCTTTTTTTAATATTTAAATGAAATAAATACATAATTTTCTATAATTATAGGTACAATTACCTGCCTTTATTTGTTTTTTTGCCTTTTTTTATTTATTGTAACAGAGTTTACTCCATCCTGTTTATGTTTATTTTTTTATCTCCTTATAATGTATATTTGTCTTCAAAATTAAAAAGAAATGCTATTACTTAAAAGAAATAATCTGGTAAGCTATGTACAACAGCATTTTTAATTGGTCATAATAATAAGTTATTAAGTTTGTTAATTAATGAATGAAAATCAATTTAGTTAATCAATACATACAACACAAATTTTAATTTATTAATAATAATTGTTATCAGATTACTTACAAGATTTGATACAAACAATGCAGTTCACAAGGACATGTTAGCTGTTTTAGCTGCCGTCACTGAAGTCATCAAGGAACAAGGAGGAAAGGAGTCCACTACTGAGTACTTTGCTGCACTTGTGAGTATCTTGTTATGTATATATTATCTTTATTTCTGAATACTTAATGAATTTGTAATATGAATAATCTTTTCATCATAATATAGTATAATAAAAAGATTAATTTAAAAAATAAATTAAAGTATCTCTATAAAGTTTCCACCCAATTTTACTTTTACTTTCGGAACCATGCAATAAGAGATGTTTAACAAATGCATTATTAAATATAGATATTTGTAATTAAATAAATAGTTTGTTTTTATTATTTATATTGTTTCAATCCTTATTTAATTTTAAGAATATGAAGTATATTATTAAATACCTAAATATATTTTAAAATTTTAGATGGAAACACTAAAATCATCAGAAGGCGATCAAAGCTTAGTGGCTACACTATCTCTTCTTTCAATGGGAATTAAGTCCGTACCTCAGGCAGTACTACGAAAGCAGTTCTCTGACTCCGCATCCATATTTATTGATGTCCTTGAAAAAAACTCTCAATCAGAGAATGGTACTTTATTACGGAGTCTCATTGGATGTCTGTCTGTGTTGTTACGATCACAGGAATACGCTGTATGGGGGAACTCCTCCACTATGAGGGTTTTTGAGTCGGTATTGGCTTTTACGTTGCATTCGAAACCTAAGGTAAGAGGGAATAATAATTTAAAATATGGTGTTATTTAACTATTTTAAAGATTTATGAAAATGTTATTAATTTCAACCTAAAATTCAGGTTTTCAATATAACAAAACACTCGAAAGTATTTTGGTTTAGTTACTATTCACTTAATATAATTATTATATTATTATTACTTTTTACTTTCTTACAGGTTCGTAAAGCAGCGCAACATGCAGTGACTGCTGTCCTACGAGGCAGCTGCTTTATGATACCTTCAGAAGATCAGAAAACAAAGGTAAAGCCATGACACTGAAAAAGTATTTGAAAAAAAACTTTAATTCAATATTATAAAATGAAAAATAATATTGTCGTCTTTTGTGTTCCCGAATGTACTTAGATGAGCACTTTATTACACATACAAAATATAAAAGAAAGATAGTTAAATTAAATAGTATGTTGCTTTTTTATAGTTTTTCTTATTTTATATTGACCAAAATATCAGAACACAAACAGATTGTAATATAAATTATATAGATATATCTATATCTAACATAAAGTGTTATTCCAGGTCCCTAAGCTGCATCCAGCTGCTAATCGAGTGGCCGAGCACTGTCTGTCTCAGATCAAGGCTAAGGCCCTCCTGTCTGGGCACCGTTCAGTTCTGCACACACTCAGCCTTTTGAGGGATGTACTGTGTGTGTTCAGTAAAGAATCTATCAAGGTTTGCTGGTTTGTTTTATATGATGCATAATATCAAAGCTTACAATATATGTGTATATATAATCTTATATCAGACTACAACTCATGTAAGCAAAAAATACTACAAAACCAAATTTGTAATATTTAAATTTGGTTAATGCTAAACTTCACTATAACAGAATCCTAGAAAACAACAAAACATTCCATATATTATTATATTTTTTTTTTTTTACGTCTGGAACCCATCATGGGTACACACCTCCATCCAGAGGAAGATGCAGGCGGTTATGTGAGACTCCTACTCACTAAACCAGACGCCGCCGCCTTCATAATGGGACAGCACACCACCATATATTATTATCTAATTCAACTCCAAACTTCCAGACAGTCTGCGAGGCAATTCTGTCTCTAATGACACACAACAACGTATACATCAAGACGTGTTGCCTTCATACTCTCCATGCACTGTTCTCGGCTGAGGGGACCTACAGTAACATGTGGGGGGGCCTCGCGGTGCAACTCACGAGGGCCCTCATGGCGGCGAGGCCCCCCGCCAATGATACGGGCCAAGTGCTCGCCTGGACCACGGTGCTGCAAGCTGGATATGGCTGTCTTGCCGGGTCAGTTTTAGTTTTTGTATAAAGTCACTGAATACGCACTCACACACGCACTCATAAAAAAATATGATGTTTTACTTGGCATTTATTTTTTGGATATTTTTTCTTAACATTTATTTATAACCAAACAACAATTACTTATTTAGTAATTAATTATATTAGGTTACTAATAAAATCTATATTTTCAGTCTAGACATAAACCTATGCGTGCCGCTCGTGCCTCAGTTTGTAAACATCTGCGTGTCTGAACTATGGCTCTCTGATGTGGCTGACGTCAACTCTGCCGCTACCAACGCCTTGAAAGTACGTCATACACACGCACGCAACACACACGCACTTAGAAATACACACACGCACATACGAATACACACACGCACATACGAATACACACACGCACATACGAATACACACACGCTTATACAAATACACACACAGACATTCGTACTGCATGCCAACATACATACAAAGAGGGAAAGTCAGATACTTTTCATATTCAATGTTATAGTTTGTCCTTAACCTCGTATATTTTGACATGTATTGAAAACGAATATAATCTTATTTGAAAATTTAAATTATGATTTGTAAATTTTTAACAAAGTAATGAACAATTAACACAAACTTTTCTACTTAAAAAAAAATTCTTGGAGCCCTAACATAAATATCCTCCAGGCTATACTGCTGGACTGCGTGAAGCCAGCCCTGGAGTCCGACTGTCACCACAAGAGCCACATCGAGGGGGTGTTCAAGAGTATAGGCACTGGTCTCGACAACCCATTCAACCAAGCTATTAGACATGTTATTATTACTATTGCTGTTTGTTTTGAGGTGAGCCTGAGAATTATTAATTACATCCATTTATAAAATATATTTTCCAAAATGCATTTCTATATATATTCATTTATTTATTCAAACATACTGAATATGTTGTTGTTATTGGTTAATTACCTAAGTAAAAATAAAGATTTTTGAACAATATAGAATGAGAATAAACCGACACGGACAGAGATTGAGTGACCGTATCTATCAGTTGGTAGAGCGACGATACGGTTTCCCAGAGGTCGTATCGGTTTATTTTTATTTAAAAAAGCTTAATCTGGCTATAAATGTTTAAAGATATTTTAACACGAAAATAGATATATTTTATTATATAAATTGTGATAAATTACAATAAAATATATTTTCCATTAGATAGGAAATGAGAAAGTGGAGCACGCACTTGAAGAATTACTTAAGAAATTAAATGATAGACGAGAAAGTCATAATTTCCACAACGAGAAAGAGGCTGAATACGCCACCGGCTGTGCTATAAAGAGTCTTGGACCTGAGTTTGTGTTAAAAGTAATCCCATTGCGAGATGGAAATGACATAAATCTAAACAGAAGTTGGCTTTTGCCGGTCATGAAAGAAAAGATCACCAACTCAAATTTAAAGTTCTTTGCAACAGAAATATTGGAGATGGCGACGTTTTGCAGGAAAAAGTCCCGTGAATTAGCTGAGCAGAAGGATACGGCTGGCTCTCATACTTATGATTTATTGTGCAACCAATTTTGGTCCTTATTGCCCAGCTTCTGCAACCACCCGAAGGACATTAAAGACAATTTCAAATTTCTAGCCAAAGTATTGGGTAATGTTCTGAAAGATAATCAGGAATTCCGCCTCTCTGTAATGCAAGCTTTAAGGAAGTTAATCGCTTGTAGTGAAAATAACGAAGATGATAGCAAGGAATTGGCTAGGTTTGCCAAAAATTATGTGCCAATATTGTTAAATATCTATATGTCCCCCACTAAAGGAAGCTCTGCAGAGGGACAGAGACTGGCTGCCTTGGAAACTATTCAGGTAAACAACTTTACATAATATGTAATAAAGTAAATTGATTGTACATTGCTCACCAAATATTGATGATTGTGAAACATGGAACACAAGTAGGTTTTAGTTGGGGAGTGTCTTTAAAAAAGGGTTTATTTCGATTAGTATGATATCAAAATAAGTCCTCCTGACACTTCCATTAGACGTACACAAGTGATAGCTGGTATTGATTGTAAGTGAAAAATATATCAAAAAATTTATATAATATTAATTAATGATTTCAAATTAGTACCTATTCTACCTAGTAGTAGTATATCTCATCTAGTCATGATAAAAAACCTGTACACAGTAAAAAGTAATCCATGGATAGATTGAAAGTAACTGCTTATCTCACATATCTATCTACATATATATATACAGGGTTATTTGTAATTAGTTGACCACCTCTTGCACCAACTCTGAGCTCGGTATGGCGGCCGAGCGTTGACCTCTTAAGTACTTCTTTCAAAATACAGAGTAATAAATAAAAGAGGGAGCAAACATTTTTTGTTTCGTTTTTTTTTGTGTTGTTTATCAAGATTTGTAAAAAGTTGTAGAACAAACGTTGTTGGGATTGATGTAGACAAGGTGCCTGCAAGAGGTGCTTAACTAATTAAAAATAACCCTGTATATAAATATATATTAATTTACAGGTATATCTCACAATAAGTGACCAAGCACTCAGAGAGGAGCTCTTCACAAACGCTATCCAACAATTAGAAGCATCTAAGGAGAATCACTTCCAAAGAGAATCTATATTGGATGTCATCCGTCTTCTAGTTTTGTATCAAACATCAGATCAAATCAGCAATCTCTTTGATAAGTGGGTGTATCCGTTATGTGAAACTGTTTTGGAAGATCCCAAGAAATTCAAAAAGGCTAAAAAGTTAGAGGGCGAAGATGCAAAAGAAAGTCAATTAAAATATAAAGATATGGCCAAGTTATTGGAAATGGAACACAAGAAAGCTTATCGAATTCTGGAAGAAATATTCAAAAGTGAAAAGGATTGTTGTAAGGAATTTGTTACAAATAATTATAAGAAAATTAAGAAGTTGTTGATGACGTCAATGAATAAGGTAGCTGATAGCAGTAAGGCGGCGAGATTGAGGTGATTTTAAAAAGCATTCGATTTTATTTTTCGTTTTTGCCAATTTGGTGTGCCAATCAAATTGATTTATATTTATATTTTTTTTCCACTTCCTGGTCTTACTTATTCACAATAAATTACAGATTTTTCAAACTAATAAAACATATTGTCAATCAGATTCTAAGTCTAAGGATTAGTGAATAAAAAAAATAATAATTTCCATCTACAGATGCATAGATCATCTAATATCTCTCTCCCCTCACTTGACGTGTGAGAGCAAGCTGATAAAAAGCGCTTTAGCTGAAGCGGTTGTATGTACTAAAGATATCAACTCCAAGTGCCGACAGTGTGCCTTCACCCTCGTCACGACTATAGGGAATGTATTGAAGAAACAGGATGGAGGTACGGTCATTAATATTATACAATCAATAAATTACATTAAAAAATCTCTATGCATGTATTTTTCATTTATGTTAACATGTGGTACATACACACACATAAATATAATGTATGTATACAGGGTTATTTGTAATTAGTTGGCCAGCTCTTGCAGGCAGCCTCTCTACACCAATTCCAACAACCTTTGTTCTACGACTTTTTAAAAATAATAGTTTTTAAAATATATTTTTCCCATACAAAGTTTGTTGCCTCTGAACTGGCGTTAACTCTGAGCGTAGTTATGACGCCCGGGCGTCGACCTTTTAAGTACTTCTTACAAAATACAGAGTAATACGCAAAAGAGGAAGTTATTTTTTTTGTGTTATTTATCAAAATTTGTAAAAAGTCGTAGAACAAATATTGTGGAGATTGGCGTAGAGAGGTTGCCTGCAAGAGGTGTTCAATTAATTACAAATAATCCTGTATATATACACCGCATATTATTATTTTCTGAGTCATTAATTATCATCATGTCCAGGGATGCAATCCTTCACGAGTCTCCTCCTGACGGGTCTCACTTGTCCTCGTATCACGTCGTGTGCTCTGCGCTCTTTGGCCGCGGTGCTGTACGGTTTCCACCAGGACTTGACGCTGGAGGGCGTCCAAGGATTGCTGGAGACAGTCTCCAAGCTGATGGAGGAGAGCAACCGGGAGGTTGTAGCCGCCGGGATGAGCTTTTTGAAGGTAGAATATAATTCGAAAGTATTATGACTTTGATCGATGGCGAGGTGTGTAAAATGAGCTAAGGTTTATTCTTCAGCAGTCAAGGAAACTTATTAAAAGTACCTATAGCGGTCACAGGTTTTAACTCGTATTAATTGTATCATTGTTTAGGTTTACACTAAAGTCCTACCGACTGAAGTGTTAGCGGGTAGTCTGCCTTTGATCTTCAAAACTCTATCGTCAATGACTGACGACTGCAAGCGGCACTCCCGCCTGGAGATAGGTTACTTCCTTACCAAGATGATCAGGAAGTTTGGGGCAGAGTTCGTCGAGAAGCTGATACCTCGCCAGGATGAGGTGATGTTGAAGAGGCTGCGAAACTTGAGGAAGATGGACAATAGAAGAAAGAGGATGAAGGAGGGGCAGAGGTATTTGGTATATTATAGTGCTTTAAAACCACTACAGTATTAGAAACTAGAGTATTTGACCTAAAATAAATTTTTGAATACTTTTTTTAAATTTAATTTTTGCTGGAACTTATAACAGATTTAAACAAGAATCAACTAGTTTTTGCTAACAATCAGGGGATAATATTTTTGATAGTACTATTTTTATTTAACAAGGGATGATAACCAGAAAAAGTTAGTAGCAATATTTTAATTAAATTGTTTTTATATATTACAATTAATATCTATAACTGATTGTAACTTTTAAATGTCATCAGAGACCAAGAAGACTCAGCATCAGACCTTGATGTGAAAGGCACGTCCAAAACACTGGACGATATCCTCAAGGACTCCGATTCCGAAATGGAACTGCTTGAAGAAGAGGAGCGTCCTCGTACAAAGGTGAATAATAACAAATATCTTTAAATAACAGAGCTTGTCGATTTTAAATTGTATAATTTATAGTTTCTCTTAAACCTCAAACCTTGTATTAAGAAATAAAAAATATTTATAGAAGATTTTTTAGACATAAAGATTGGTTTTCAGGTAAAGAGCAAGGTGAAGGCTCGTAACCAAGCTTGGATTCAGGATGATCCTGAAAATATTGTGGATTTGGCTGATGTTTCATCCGCTAGGAAGATTACAGGTATGTAATAATATTATATCTTTTCATCCATCTATTCTTATCCCCTTATAAATTTAGTTCAAAATGTAAATTTCTATCATTACTGAAATGAAAATAATTTGTTCGCCATATAATTTTCATGCACTCTATCCATCAGTCTCCTTCGATCGATTCTTATCTTATAAATATCTTCTTTCATTCATAAATCTCTTTCCATTACATGATTTATCTAATTTCTTCAAATTACATTATCATAACTCGACATACAATTACTTCCCAGAATCATCATCACAATTATGTATTTTTTTTTATATAAAGTAGTTTAAATTAATTGTTATAATATTATAATAAAAACTGTATTAAAATAAACAAAATCTAACAAAACAACTGTTTCATAGTATTTCTTACATATAACTTTTAATAATTTATTTCTGTTTGAAATTTTCTATAAATGTGTATAGACAGAAATGTGTAGAGCGATGCAACGGTTTCCCAGAGGTCGCGGGTTCGTATAGTTTTATTTTTCATTGTATATTTTATTATTTAAAAATTATTTCTACAGCAACGGATCCCAAAAAGATGCGTGACACAGCTGATGTGAAACAAAAGAAGAAAGATGGCGGCTTCAAGACTGCAGCGGATGGACGACTCATCATCGGTGATGACTTAATAGATGATGGTGATGACGAGCCGCGACCGAGCGGTGATGTGGATTCAGATAGTGATGACACGGGTAACGAATGCGTTTAAAGTTTTAGAAATTAAATTATTATTTTTGTATGTTTAAATTATTAAGTTTTTCTTTACTCATCTCTTTTTAAAAAATAATGTTTGAACAAGAAAATACAATTACAAGAAACTGTTTCCAATATTCTGAATATGCGATATTACTATGTACCTGTACATATCAACCGTCTCTTACAAAATCCATATGGAAAACACCCCAAATGTTGGATGCCATGTCCAAACCAAACAAAACTATATACCGATTTCTTCAATATTATGATATTCTATTTTAATTTTTACTATTAAAAGGACATAACCAAACTATTCAATCAACAGATCACACACCAAGGAGGCACTTTGCGTTTGTTATAGTTCAAAACATTCATGGATTCTCTGATATTGATGACCACTTCTAGATAAACTACATTAATCTTCATACATAAAGAATAATCAAACAATCCCTCAGACGGTGAGTCTCCGAAGGCGACTCAGCTCCTTCGACCGGGGAAGAAGCGTCGCTTTGACGAGGTGTTGTCAGTACACAGCGCACGAAGCCGCGCCTCCACCGCGCGGGCAGACTACGTGGCGGGCGGACGAGGAATACACAGGTATCGCAAAAGTGCATTGTTTTACAACAATCATTCAATATTTTACATCAATCATTCACTAACTGACATCAATCATTCACCATTTTATATCAATCATTCAATTTTTTTTATATCAATAGTTCGCTATTTTACATCAAATATTTTTTTTTATTAAGACTTCGGTTCAACTCAAATGTTGAGGACGGACTATAATAAAGTTAATTAATTATCAGCCTTTAGATATCATTAACTAAAAATAATTGTTTTTGAATTGTCAAATTTCCAGACCTCTAAGTTCAGCGGCGTCAGTGTCCTCCAACGTGGGCTCCGAGTACCGCTCCAAGAAGGCGAAGGGTGATATTAAGAAGAAGGGAAAACCTGAGCCATACGCATATTTACCTCTATCTAGGAAAAATCTTAATAAAAGGTACTATTTGTTAAGTTACATACTTTTAATTAACTGTAAATAAAAAGTTAAACTAAAATTATAAATTACGGAACTTGATGAGATTTTAATGTTATTATAAATCTTTTTTTACCGTGTATCTGTCTGTCCTGGGTTCGTTTCCCGGCCATGATGAAAACTATATAATTGGAACCATACTAATTTAAAATTTGCAATCTTAATATTTTCAACTCTGAAACGGCATAAATCTTGCACTATCTATATTTAGAAAGAGAGTCCGCGCCCAAGAATCTAATATGTATAGTATATTTAATACACAAAAACTGATTCCAACATTTATTTATATTTACAGGACAAAGACCATCACCTCAAAACAGTTCAAGGGTGTTGTAAAATCAAAAACGAAAGGCGGCAGAATTATGAAAAAAACGAAATAAATAAATGTTTAAAATGTCTTAGAGACAGACTATCAACTTTTAGTTGGCTTTTTATAAGTAAAAATATTAAGAATTGCTAGGAAGTTACATGTTGGCAATAATTTATTAAACTTTTCTTTTTTGTCGCCGAAATTAATATTCTATCTTCAATACATTTTCCTAAAAACTATCGATCTTCAGATTGGTTATTGGCACCAAAAACTCAAACATATTGTAAATCATTCTGTAAAAAGTTTGACTTGAATTGATTATTAATTTTGGCCTTATATCGCTATTTGTGGAAACTATTCGTTCATACAATGTTATTATATCGAATATTATTCTACATTACTTTAATTAAAGGAATTAAAGATAATCGTTTGTTTTTTTTATTGAGATTTATCTTCAATATAAGTTATGTATCTTCTTTTTGGCTTATTTACTTTTCTTTTTGACTACATAATATTTTTTTGTTTACATAATATCGAGATGTTAATAGCAATTTAAAAAAAAAAATATGATTAAAAAAATGTTGAAAATTGCTTTACCTGTTAACCCTAATAACAAATAGTAATAGACGGTATAAAGAATCCTTCCCTCATTTTTCTTTAGTAAAAATCCAAATTTGAGCAAAATAAATCCAGTTACAGCGTTATGTGCGAATAAGCAGATAAAAATTCAAAAAATATTGTAAAGAGGTAACATTAAGCGGATAAAAAGTAATGTTTTTGTCAAAACATGTCTAGTCTTGGTCTTGTTACTATTTTCTAAAAGTAATAAGTAAGTATCCATATTTAAAACGCTAAATCAAATCTCTAGTAACGAGAGAGCATTATAGGAGGTCAAGGCACAGAGACAGGATTTTTTCCATAGGACACAATAGAGGGTAAATTTTATGATGACTTAAAATATCTTTTTAGAAGGTTCGTTAAAAATTTAAATCACCATTTAAATTTCTAACTAATTTCTTGTTGAAGAATCTAAATTACTAGTACGTAATAGGACTTCCGTGCATTGACATTAGAAGACTAATTAGTATTCTTTATAATATGGTAAAACTTTATTTTTATCCTTTTTGTCAATCTTACTTGTTGGTGCCTGTTTATCTGAACTATTTACAAAGATAACAAAAACATATACATAATATCAAAAATTGAGTTTTGTAATTACAAGGTAAATCATATTGAAATGTCGAAAGATAATGATTTGACGTTACCAAAATGAGTGAGCGAAAGCCAGAGATCAAATTGGAAAATAAATTAGTGAAAAACTATAAATGAAAATGTGACCTTCGAGGCTGTATCTTCACATTGTCATGTCGTTGCCAAAGCGATAGACCGTATACGGTAGTGCAATCTTGCGAATCTTGCAGGTGCTGCGTTCTCGTCCTTGCCTCTAAAGAAGCTGTATCATGTATGAACTATGACTGTTATTTCAGTATTAACTACTTGAAGACTTGTAATTGTCAATATATCGTCGATATCTACAACTATGCGAGAATTTACATTGGCGCCTTTTTTAAAATTGTGATTTCGCGGTTTCAATTCGAAGTGAATTTATGAATGTTATCAAAACAATGTCTTGGAACAAAATAAATAATTAAGTTCGTTCTTTTATTACCCTTACTTGTGTTTTGTTAATAAAGTTAAATTCATTAAAGGTAATTGATTAGCTTATCTTCAATTTGGTGTTAAGTACTTTTTAGCTTATTTAGATGGATATAAACAAAATAGATGATTATATAAATAATACTATGTATGTCATCCAAACTACTGTTTCAATTTTCTATTGTAGGTGCTTTTGACGAGGTAATATGATACCAAGTTAAGAAATTAAAATTTTATGAAAAAAATTACAAAAATTAAGTCTTCACATTATGGATACATGTCCATAATGTGTATCCGTTTTTTGGTTTCTATCTTACGAGATTAATTATTAATTACATTTTAAGTGTATTATTATTATATATCAAGAATGTTAATGAATAATAGGGCATGTGAATAAATTCAATAGTTAAAAAAAAGTAGTGTGCCCATTTGCTTCCGCGACTTTCACAAATCGTGGGAATTTTATATTGAAACGAGTTTGTAGAGGTGTCTGTAAATTAAAACAAGTTGTTTTAGTGATTGAGGTATTTTTAAAAGGAGGCGATTCACTATTACGGATAGTCTTATTTTAATAGTATTTATATTTTTACATGGAAATTTTCATCACAATAAACAGTATACCTAGGCCATTTCTCAATATTCATTTCTTTATCAACAATGAGTTATGTCATTCGAAAAAATACAACCATTCTGCATAATCTATTATTTCTCCGTCAACTTCCGACATTCACGTCGGCAATTAAAAAAATCTTATAAATAATATACAAAATAATACAAACATTAGTCCCCCTCTCGTCAAAATTTGAGATTTATAACACTATCGCAACATTTAGATTCCGTTCCGGATAAAATTCGTATCATTCAACATTTACAATGTGCCGACTCATCATAAAAATAAATATACAATTTACGCGACTACACGACTGACGACTGCTCGTCAAAAGTTCAACACTTCTCGTCGGCTAGCAGCGGGTCCAGCGAGAAGCCCAAGTCGAGGGCGGCCGCGGAAGACCGCTTGGAGCTCTTCAGCAATGGACGCGCGCCCCGCCCCAGCCCCGTCGGGCTCGCGTGACCCACGTGCCCGTTCAGCGTATGCCGTACGTCCGAACCGAACAGGTCGCTAAGAGTCTGTTGCACCTCCTTCTGACCGGGCGCACTACACGTCACTATTAACTTCCGCACTTCCGGTTTGTTCGCTTTGCTGGCATTGTTCATGTGTAAGGTCTTCGTCAGCGACATTCCCTGTCCGTAGTAGCTGTTGACGGCACCGGTGACCTTGTTTGACCGCGACAGTGAAGACTTAATGTTGCTTCGCACTGTCGCGAACTTTTTCCCTAACGTGATAGCGCCGCCCGCGTGCGACGCGTTAAAGGTGCACAACGCAAGCGGACGCGGGCTGGCCGCGTACCAGCATACGTCGCCGGGCACAAGCGCTGGCGCAGAAGCCGGGCCGGGTGGAGGATCGCGCGTGGTAAGTGGCACTGGAGGTGGAGCCTCGGTCGGTGGCTCTGCGTCGTCCGGCAGCAAAAACGGGTCTGGTAGCGCTTGGCTCAGCAGGGAGGTGATACCGGATGTATCGGGAAGAACGGGGTCCTCTACGCTCAACAGTGTAGCATAGATGTCGTTAACCTGCTGCTCGCCTGTCAGCCCGTTAAAGGTGCCAAGGTCCAGCGAAGTATTGACTAGGAGCGGTGGGAGTGCGGCGGAGGGCGCGGCGGCGGGCTGCGCGGTCACCCCGCCTGCCGCCGCATCCCGAGACGCGCGGTGCTCCGCCAGTAGCGTGTCGAAGGGCTTGGAGCGACCCTCTACGGTGCGCCGCAACGACAGCGCGTGGGCCTTGCATGTCAGCGATCTTGTACAGGGTTTTGGATTCTCCGCTGTTACGACCCCACAATGCTTGTTCGGATCGTATTCTCGTAAGTTAAATTTCGTTTTACTCGATTTTCGTGATGATGCCTTCGTGGACGGCGTGGTCGGCGTCGTTTTTAAAGCTTGAGCATTGAGTACATTATTATCTATAACATTTGACAGCATGGGTGAAGTGTTAGTTGCGAATTGTAAAGTAGATAAATCGGTGTCGGCTAATGAGTACCCAGAGAGAGAGGTATCCACCGATGAGTATAAGTCTTGTGATTGTAGCGAATCTGTGGCAGATGGAAAGTTAATATCCTGCATATTACCTATATCCCTGATTATATTTTTCCAATCTGCCGCATTAGTAATGTCATCAGCACTCTGAATGCCTTCAGAATTCATTATAGCAAATATATCATCTGTGATGTTTTCACCTAGCGGCAACTCTTCGGTGTCCTGTATACTGACAACTGGTAACTCTCCACTCTCAACACTCACTTGTACTTCTCCAGTTATAGCTGAGGTTGTACTTCCTTCCTCCAAATATTGTAAATCAGGTGGTGGCAACACTATCCTAGAGATAGAAGCTGCAGCTGTATGCACAGGGGAGGTCTCCAACTTTATGGGATGAATATCTATAGGGACGGGGGGTGGAGGTTCTTTTTTATGTCGACTTCTACCTGGATTCGATTTTAGCTTTACGGTGGGAGGAGGAGGCGGGAGTATCGGCTCTGCACCAGTATGAGACTCTAGTAAATGTCTATATGCTGCACTACACTTTACTATTACTCCACACATATGACACACTGCCGCATTTAAATTGTCCATTTGCGGAAAGAGACCATGCAAACTCATACTCTCGTAGCGGAGACGGTTGACACCGGCTCGACGATACATTTTTTGAGTCCTGTCCGTGGGTTTGTAAGGATGAGCTTCGTGCGACCGTCGGGCGGCCGTGCTGCCCTTGCTGTCCACCGCCGCCGGCGACGTGAACCCCGCGCCGTCGTCATCGCGCCGCGGAGATATATGTCCGATTTCACTAACCCACAAATCCCAGGGCTTTTCATTGCACTTTACGGGACTTACTATCTTCGCTGCGAAAGGGAATTCGCCAGACATATTTTTGCATTTACTGACCTTCCAAAAGAGAAACTCTCCTCTTGACCTCACGGGGCCCCTGCCATAGCGAACGTCTCGCTGTTTGATAGGTTATTATCCCATATTTGTCTTTAAAGTCGGGTCCCTCCGAATACAGCATCAGGTTCACATCTTACATCAATAGGTCACTTCATTATTTACTTTCGAGGAACATAATCGTGTTATGATTGTTTTAGCTTTAATATTTACAGGGACAGATGATCTATCCTCACTGACAGCTGATTATGCAGGTTGTAAGTTTTTCTTGACCACGGAACACATCCATTTGTAGACAATCTCTTCTAAACAGAATATTTAGCCGCAATTTATAAAAACATCACTTACTTAACTTATATTTTATTGATACTAAAGTTAGTACACACAAATAAAATGTCTAAAATTTCTGTTTGGTTGGTGGTGGTTGTGATTTACTACAGAAAGCATCAACACTTTTTTGAGTATTTGTAAGAGACCGAATAACTGATTCTATAATCTATGGTCATTCATTCTTGCTTGAACTGACGTGACAGGGTAAATAACTGCACAGATAATATTTTTTTTATTTTACAGTTCACATAATAATAATGAATGGATCACATTTTTAAATAGTAAATATTCAGTAATGTTTATGTCCCTTTGCATAATATTTTGATATATCGGGTTTGTCACAGAAATCATCAAAACTGAAGTAATTAAAAAGTATTTGGTGCACTTTTTTTTTCTAGTCTGTCCAAATAAAAAGCTAGGTAATCACCGAAAAACTATCCCTACTAGAGGGCCTTCTTGCAACTAATTAAGCAAGCAAAGCGAAACTTTTGTATAATGTGTCATCACACAACATTAATCACCACGAAAGCACAACGTGACACGTGCTGTTACATTTGTTCCAGACAAGTTCAACGTGTCTGAAAAAAATGTAAATCTTCAATAGTGGTAGCATTATTAGTTATAACTTTCACATGACAAAATATTGTTTTACCTTTATAATTTTGTCAGAGGGGAAATGATCATCATCATCATCATCATAAAAAATAAATCTAATAAATAGTATGTTTTTAGGTGTGTCTATTGGATTTATTTATATATTTTTTTGTACCAACTTTCTGCATAAATCACCTTAGTACGGAATTGAAAAACTTATTTTTATCGAAAGAAAATTAATTTTATTATAATAAAATCGTGTTTAACACATGATAATATAAATGAGGCACTAAAACACCTGACTTCTGAGTTAAATTGAGCAGAGCTGACTGAGAACTTTTACTTTTACCATGATCTAAAAATCTTTTGCTAGATCCGTTTCTGCTTATAAGTCGAAGAGATGTCAAAACTTTTATATAATCAAAGCCTCACACTATATTTTATTTAAGACTTTGCAAAAGAAAGATAGAAACAAAAACAAGATTGAAAAGCAAGTTATGATTTTATTTAAAAAACATTTTTAGTATAATTTGTAATGTTTCAATTCACGTAATAATTAAGTCTCTGTATGTCAATATTTAGATTTCAGAAGAAAATAAACGTTTTAAAATGTCATTTTGTTAATGTCACGGGTCACCACAGAATAGTTAATACCACAGAGTACTATAAAGTTAATACTATAAATGTCACTGTCAGCCTGACAATTGTCAAGCGTCAATTATCGTTTCGTAATTATTTAAAAACTACCTAAAAAATTAATAAACAATGAATTGATTAATGAAAAATGAATAATACAGACGAAATATGTCGGTAACATTACATTGCTCTAGTGCCGGCTTTTAAATGTTGCTCCGAAGTTTATGCAGATCAGTTCTTTTCGGTGTACCAATTGGCATAACCTTTCTTGACACCGTGGGATATGTCGCGCGAGTTGAAGGAATTTCTATGCAGCCAGTTCTTAATCCAGGATCCAAAAATACAGATTACGTATTTTTATCCCGATGGGCAGTGAGGGATTTTCAAGTCGGACGAGGTGACGTTATCTCGTTGGTGTCACCTAAGGATCCTAATCAAAAAATTATAAAGCGAGTTGTGGCATTGGAGGGGGATGTCGTAAGCACTCTTGGGTATAAAAATCAGTATGTTAAAATCCCTGAAGGGCACTGCTGGGTTGAAGGAGATCACACAGGGCACACACTGGATAGCAACACATTTGGGCCAATTTCTCTAGGTCTGATAAATGCTAAAGCTATCTCCATAGTTTGGCCACCAGATAGGTGGCAAAATTTAGAAGCCAAGTTACCAGATAATAGAAAACCAATCAGTTTATCAATTTGACAAGTTCTTTGTAAATGTTCTGTAAATATAAATTAAATTATAATTTTTAAATATTGTGTATAACTTCTGCATTATCCGAATTTTAGTTCATCTTGTCTGGCGGTTGAATTTCAATATTTTAAGATATTTGTTTAAGAGTTTGTACTTAGATAATTTATTTATGGTTGTTAAACTGCAATGCTGAATGATTGTACAAAGCTGAATAAAGGTACTATTTAATATATTACATATATTTTACTAATTTCTAAACTATTAAACTCCTAATCCACACCATTAAGATTTATAACCACCACTTAAATGTATAGCAAATATTATAAAAAGAGAGTGCACCTTAAAAGTAACACAACTCTGTTTGAAAAATACATAGTAATGTCTGGAATACCCAATAGAAATAAGCCATATATTGTTTTATATAAATAGTTTCCTTTTTCTATATAAATTTGAATGCAATGAAACATACTTCTTAATTTAAAATTTATTTAATTGTTCAAACCATAATTCTCTAATATAACTACAAGTTTTTCATATGAAATGCCCTTTCTTATGACTTCATACTTGCCAATAGTTGACAAGTCAATAACTGTTGATCCAGTCCTATTTTCCTCAAGACCATAGCTAACAATTCCACCATCAAATACTGCTCCCAAATGTTCATAAAGATGTTCAAACTCTTTTATACACAGTGTTGATGGTTCATTACTAAAATTAGCACTGGTTAAAGCAACAGGTTTATTAAATATCCTAGTGACAGCATTTATAAAAACATTATTTGGTATTCTAATACCTATTTTAGTTGTATGTGGATTTAGATATGGATTATTTAAATATTTAGTTTTTTCTAGAACTACTGTTACTGGTCCCGGAAGTAAGGAATTAAGCAAATTGTCACTCAGATGAGTTGCTTCACCCCATTTTCTTACATCTGCAACACTAGTTACACAAATAGCAACAGGTTTAGCAGAATCTCTGCCTTTAATGTTATAAAGCTTTCTTATTGCTTCTGGACAGTTAGCACTACAGGCCAAACCATATATTGTGTCAGTTGGCACAGCTATGACCTGGCCTCCAATAAGGTACTCTGCTGCCTTAAAAGCCGATTCTTTTTCTTCACATAAAATGATTGAGGCCATTTTATCAATTTTCATTGTTTTAACACTTTTTCTTCTCATTAAACTACTAAACAAATTGTACTTTTTTATTATATTCATACTAAACTTTTAAAGTAATCTTAATTAATAGTCTACGTTTAATCACGCCAGTTGTGTGCACATTTATGATTACAGCATCTATAGAATGTGGTCATGGGTTCATCGGCTGAGCGTGTCTGAAGTTGCATAAAAAATGCTTTACCGTGACTACATTTGGGACACACAGCATCAGTTGAATCCACATTTTCCCATGCAGCAGCACCACCCATAATATAATCAAGTTCCTGTAAACACAATAGAAAAATTAAAAATATTTAAAGCAACAACATTAAAAATTATGCAATGTGCTAGGTGAAAAACAAACCTTTAATTTAGGAAAAGTGCGAGACGACACTTTTTTCCGTATATTGTATATATAGGGACAAGTATTACACCCATACCGAAGTCTTGAATCAGGGGCCTCTTCAACCATAAGAATATTGGCACAAGTTGGGCAGAATAACATTATTTCTTAACCATAAAATTTTATGATTCCATTTAATAAAACTTTATATTTACATTATTCTATACCATGCAAGGAATAGTAAACTAATTAATTGAGTAAAAATATAAGTATTACGACACGGTATAATTTCCACTGATTAAAAATCAAACTTTCATGGTTCCGACTATTTTAATTTTTTGTATTTCAAGAAATCAGAAGCACATTTAAAAAAACAGATTATCAAACTTCAATTTGACATTGACAGTTGTCATCTTAAATAATTAATTTTGTTTAAGAACCATTCACTCTTTGCGTCTAAAAACAATAATTTAATATCTTACCCTCTACACTCCTCTCCCTACCTAACCAAATTTGGCAAAACCTACTAATGCCACCTTTAGAATATATTTTAGAAATGAACTGATGTTAGTTCTAGAAAGGCCAAGGTCTTTCAGTAAGTTATAGAGAGATTTTGCTGTTATACCCCTCGCTCCCACTTTTACCGCGTACAAGCTAACTATAAATTTATTCCATGACAGTTCCTTGGTCAATTCGTAAAACTTATTAAGCTTAAATGTGTGATCCCTGGGGATGTTTGTTTCCCAGGGCACAGTGAGCTAGACAAGTATCACGCGCCTTAGATATTTAGAATACAGGAATAAGTCCGTTTTGGATAACGAAACACCAACATCCCCAGGGATTTTGTAATGTTTTTCATACGTGTCCATCATGAAAGTCCAATCAGGAGTCGCGTCTAAAATAGAATAAGGCTTCGGTATTGATTTTTTGGAGGAGCTTTCTTTTACAAACTCTACAGATCGTTTGGTGGTTGTTATACCCTTCCGCGCTCTTGCTACTGAAAGACTAACCCCTTCCCGTACGATTCCTAATACCTTGTCGTGGCGACGCGAGTATTGACCGCTATCAAGAAGTACTCTACACCCTACTAATAAGTGTTTCGCGGTTCCTACTGCTTCCCCACAGATGTTGCAAGACTTTTCGATGGCTTTGCCCTATCTTACTAAATTACTTTGATCTTTGAGACTCATTTGGAATGCATTTAGATAAAATTTTAATAATGCTGGGGACCAATCGTAAAGCAAAACTAAAGCATTTATTTGGTTTTGTCCTGATCAGCCCGTCCACGTACAGAAAACCTCAACTACATATGAGAATACCTGACATTGTTTTGGATTATGTGTCAGTATCGCGAGATCATCTGCAAAAGCTAATATAGATTCTGTATATTTATTGTTAAACTTAATCCGATATCCCCACTTCTTTTCGTGTTTAATAAATTTGTCTATTAAAATATTAATAACTATATTAAATATAGTTACAGAAATAAACATATGTTATAATCAAGTGGTTTTGATTGGTTTTCTTTTAAAAAATATGAAGAATTTTAATTTTGAATAGTATGATGCAATGATGTCGCTAACTACCGTGAGTAAATTTTACCATCTAAGCGCGAATATCAACATTTCATGTCATACCGACCCAAAAGCGTTCTCTAAGTATATCAACAAAGTGTAATTTGTCTGTCGCTAGTTCTAGCATCTTTAAGGCTTTCCGATATTAACCTATTATGTTCCAGGTATCCAGAAATTCCGTTCAAAAACCCTTTCAGGGGATAACGCCTGAATTATATATTATTTGACCAGAATTGCGTCATTTTTGTTTGTAAAAAAGAAAAAATGATTTGGAAATTGTATTTTTTAGGGCTATCGGTATAGTATCTTTAGGATTATTGACATTGTCGTTTTTCGGAATGAGGTCAAAAAGGGCTTTTCCGCACGATACCGGTATTTGTTTTTTTGACGTGATTTTACCGAATATATTTAAAAGATATTTATGGAGCCACGGATATTTTTTATAAACTATATAAGGGATACCATCCGGACCTGGTGCGGACTTAGATAGTTTAATTTTAATTATTTTATTGATTTAATCCATTCTATCTCACCATCAATAGAAACAGATGTGACAAATTATATCCGTGAACTATGCTAGTGAGAGAATTAATCTGGTCTATAGGCTTTACCCTTTTATTTATATTCCACACACATTTTGGGCTACATCGTAGTAATTGGCTTCAGTTTTATGTATTTGAAAATTTTACTTTAAGGCAGAAACGTATAACATATATAATAATACATTTAAGCACAGAAAATGGCCGATTTAGATTAATAGTGCCTACTTGGCAGACTGACGCCGCAGAGTATAGACCACGTAAGACTACTTTAGTCAGAAAAAGAAGACCCAAGTCGGTACTCGTTGACCCCGACTACGCGTTCACAGTAGGTAATAACGTGTACGCGTAGGCATAATTGACACCACACAACATACAGACACACACCGTCTGTACCGGTATAGACGAGGTCCCAACTGAGTAAGTGCTCCGTTGCTCCGGCGTTCTGCCGTCGGAGGACGCTAGTGTCCAAATTTCTAGTATATCTATAGTAGCTAGTGTCCAAAGCTAAGGAGCTTCCCTTCTGACTAACGACGCCCCGAGCCGAGGTCCGTGTCTCAATCTGAGACGCCCTCGGGACGTCGTTCCCCATGGGGGCCCATCTGGCCCCCCCTTTTTTAAGGGTGGGTCTCCTGACCCACCCATTCCCCCGGTGACGCTGTAATAGCCAACAGGGCTAACAGCATAGACAGAAAAAAAAAAAAAAAAAAAAAAAAAAAAAAAAAAAATACTTGGCAGAGGGAAAAGTGACAGCCGATGGAACTGTCGGAGACCCGTTTACAGCCTTAACTGATGACTATAAATATTATTTTAAATGCCCATAGATAACAATAATAAGGTAAAGTCCTTATTATTGTTATTATTATTTGGGTTTAAACTTTTCTTCATCTCTAGAACAGTTTTTACAGCACAGGGGTGGTAGCCAAGTAATTGTACCGTTGTAGATGTTAAATTGGCTTTGTTTTGTAAAAAAATCTGACTATTCTGCATGATTAGTTTAGTTAAGTATGGTAGTTTTTTATTATTATTGTTATAATTATTATCATGGAGAATGATAACACTATCATTTAATCTTATAATCTAGACAACACTTTTTGGGTTAGTATTTATTATTTCATAATTTATCATATTTTTTTTAGATATTTTACCAATTTCGAAACGTTTTCTACAGTGATTGAAGTAGTTGAACATTGAAATGTATTGACTTTGACATAAGAAAGATAAGTATTTAGTTTCGTTCGTTCGTCTTTTTCAACACTAACAGTCAACTGCTGTCGTGATTGGGTGTTTAAATTGTGCGACTTTTTATTTATTTGTATTAGATATATCATAAAAGTTAAACTTACTATATGTAAAAAATCGTGACTGATATAGTAGTATAGTGTACATAATTAGGATAAGTGGGTACAATGTTGCGTGCGTTATTAAATAAATTTTGGGATGAGGATGTTTGGCTGCCGCCGAATACCACTTGGGAGGATATAACTCCAGGCCTAGATAAGGCCGTGGTATATGCGGATTACAGGCACCTGCTCTACCCCATTCCCTTAGCGATCGTGATAATAGTTTTACGACAACTATTAGAAAAGTGAGTAATAATATTCTCAAACGCTGCTCTTTTTTAATAAATGTCAGTGGAGATTTTCTCCTGGATACGGTGCGTGATTCACATTTTTATCTGTTTAATGAATTGATTAACCGTTAGATATACTTCGTAATTACAAAGACCATTCAGATGGTAAATAAAATTTTTTTTTTTTTTGTATGTCTATACTGTTAGCCCAGTTGGCTATTACAGCGTCACTGGGGAAAATAAAATTATTATAATGAAAATTATAACAATAAAAAAAAATGCATTAATATTAAAACAGAATAATCAACTAAGAGACATGCTATTATTATTTTTACAGTTGTAACATTTTCTTTTTAAATATAATATATTTTTAAAACTATAAAAGCTGTATTTTTTCATTGGTTTATATATTTAAATCATGTATATTTAAATGTAATTTGTTTCAGATATTGGTTTGCGCCATTTGGAAAGTCATTAGGTATTAAGAACACAAGATCAAAGAGAGCTCCAAGCAATCCAAAACTAGAAGTAGCATATATTCAGCGTCCTAAAATAAAACATAAACAGGTGAGATACCATACTACATACATAAATAATTATTTAATTTATTTGGGGCTAAATTTTTAATATACTGATAAATCTAAACAAAAAAAATATATATACTTATGACATTGGCAACATGCCAAAACTATTTAATTTAACAAAAAATCTTGATTTTTTAATGAAGAAATTAAAATGTAATGAATCCTATTTAGTATTTTTAAGTAATAATGATAGAAAATAAATAAATATTAATTTTTTTGATAATATGAATGTGTATGTGAAGTGTTCAATGTGTGGCTGCTGTGTGTAGTCTAGTTATTGCTCCCATGAGTATATAAATGCATATTTATATATCAATGGATTTGCATGTGTGTGTAATTCTTGAATGTTGTGTTTAATGTGTACTTAGTACAGTAAGTTAGAATATAATTATTAGTTTTAACTTAGAGATTCATAGTTTGTAAAACAATTGAATGCATCAAGGTAATTTATAGAATTCAGAAAATTCTGATGATACAAAAAAATATGTATTGGTTCTATATATACATGTGTTATATATGAATGTAATTTAATAATTTAAAAATATAGGGGAATATTTTTGTTTGGGCATTGAGATTTATAAAGAATTAAATCATTATATAACAAAATATTACTGAATAATACTATTATTGCTCATAGCAATTAATTCAAATATATATTATATACACATATATATAATATGTATGTTCATGTGTATGTTCAATCATGATTGTGAGTAATTTTAAGGCTGTCTAAAAGCTAGCTAACCCTCTAACTGTGCTTTCTTTCTTTTCAGTTTTTGAGCAAGGATGAGGTAAATGCACTCACACGTAGATAATAATGCTTATTAATTACGCACACATAGATAATGGTCATATAGATTAAGTAACTAGTTTTATTACTTATAGATTTTAATTTATGCAATTTGATGCATGATAATTAGATATTTATTTCCAACTCTTGTATCTTCGTACTACAAGGATAATTGATTTTTAGCTTATAAGGGTTTTCCCTTGTGGTTTGTATAATAAAGTATTTACTGCAATACTAACTATTTTTTTCCTATACAGTAAAAGCTATTTATCAGGTATATGATAAAATCGTGGTTACAGAAACCTTTAATATTTTGTAGTTTTTGTAATTTGATTGAGAAATTCGAAATTGAGATTGAAAAATTCGCTATTGTTGGATATTTTATAATTATTATTTTTTGATGCACTGGTAAATTCGAAATAATATTGACGCTATTATGATTTATAATTCGCCATTTAATAATAAGTTCTTAGCTTGACTCTGGATTACATACACAAGTGATCTCTGGTATGGATTCAAAGATGAAAGATGTAGATAAAAAAATAAATATTAATAATTATAAGTCACCTCTACACCTGCATTATTCAAAGGAAGTCAATACGTTAATAAACGACCGACTCTCTTACATTGCATCCGCGAATAAATATTATTTGTTCTGGATTGCATTTCAATGGTAATAGGGTTGCCAATTTTTTAAAAAGGAATATTTTATTTTAGGGACTTGAAAATAAAAGTAATGTTTTTTTATATTTCATTTATTTGTATTTTATTTTCTTTATGGTTTGAGAAATCAAAGTTCTTTTTCAAATAGTTATAAGAATCTTAACAATATATTTTTTTTTAAATAAATGTTAAATAGGTATTTTTTTTTCATCCAATCAATGAATTTTGTATTCCAAAATGCTGCGGTCCAGTCAAAGTTAATAAAAAAAATCGGGACTGTTGAATTAGCCGTAACATTGTTTTTCTTTAAAAAAATAGAACATATTACTATAATATAATGAGATAATAATGTAGTGAGTACGGTTGGCAACCCTACTTAGTTTTAAGGAAAACGTGAATAAGGAAGTACTACTGTATTATACATATCGTATTATGTAAAAACTATTTATTAAAATGGTTTTTTAAACATTACCCACGAAACTCGTAACTCCATTAAAAGGTCATTAGGTATCGATGACAGAATTGATCTCTTTAAGGTCTATTCACACTTTAATTAAAAAAATTAAATTGTTCTTACCAGCGATTAAATTTTATTAAATTTCATCCAGTATTTGGTGGACTGTAAACAAAATTTAAATTGTTTTTTTGTCCGAAAAAATCCGGTAGTTCTTACTTGATGCGATCTAAAAAGGGTCAAACATTTTAAAAACTTTTTTGTTATGTGTTCTTTATTTTTTGCCGAACTTACTATTCTATTATATCATATCAATAATATGTATATAGGTTGCCATGTTTTTGTATGAAATTTTGGTTTAAAAATAAATCATAAATGTGGCCAGTGAGTGATTCTAAAAATAAATGGATGTACAGAAAAAATATTCAATATTTTATAGACACAGGCATAAAGACACATAGTCATTCGTTTGTTGTCTACAAAAATAACAAATTTGTTAGTCAAAAACTTCGTTATTTTTATTGAGCTAATGAAACTTTTTAAAGTTTATACAAACTTTGTGTATAGTTGTGGACTACTGAATGAACAAATGAAATAGCTACGTTCATGCGGCAAATTGTATACGGCAAAATATTTAAGTTGTTCAAAATTTGTAAACGGCATATTTTTTACTCAGTCATTTTAAGGGTGACAATGTCTGCATTTATTTTTTACAATAAACTAAGAGTTAGAGTTTCAAAATTGGAATCATCTTGAGGGTGACACAGACTGCAAATTGCAATTATTTAAGTAAAATAAATCTATTGGTAGAGAAATTTAAATTATTGTGAGGGTGACAAAGACTGTATTCATTCAAGTAAAATAAACTTATATACCTGTTTATGTTAACGGCAAACTTCTTGATAAATTTCAAGACTCGAAACATTTTGATAGTGATAAAATCCGCATTCATTCATGTACTTATAAATGTTTCTTATCTAAAGGTGGAACATTAAAATTACGATTTATTTGTATCTAGTATGTGTATTATATATCGATATCTCAATTGATATTTTATCAAAGGATCGTTGCAGCTGAATAATGATAGGATATTTTATCGCTCGACTTATATTGTAATTTTCCACTAGAATATATAAAACTTGCATTATCTGATATTAAAATAGTATGTGTTTGGGGAACCCTAATATTAATATGCTGTAATTTAAAACATAGAGTAATCTATGAATCTTCTTAAACACTTAGCAAATAAGATTAAATAAGTCAGATTAGTTTGTTGTCTCTTAATTAGATTGTAAATATCGTACCAAGGACACGTACAGACGTAAATGACCATCCATTAAACGTATAATGATGACTGTTATGAGATGCTCTTTATAATTTACATAACATATGTTAACTTAGTTGTGTTTTGTGAGGTATCCAGATCTGGTACTGGCTGACCCGACCTGTATACATTTTTTTGCATGTCGTGTACGGGCTGGCCCGACCAGTTTACATTTCTTTGCATGTTGTGTGCCGGCTGGCTCGTCCTGTAGTCATTTGACTGTATCCCGTGTACGGGTTGGCTTAACCTAACCTCATCTCACAGAATATACGTAAAGTGCCTATGAAAATCTTCTTAAAAAAATTTTCTTGGTGGTAGACCATAACATCCGGTCGCCGGCAAAGTTACCACCCATCGGGCAGAGTCGTGCCGCAAAGCGACCTAGTCGTGTTCCGGCACGTTGCTCGATGAAGCCGTTTATGGGAAATGGGTCTGAACAGTTGCGGTGCGTTGGCGAACCGGTTTGACGTCGGGTTGGTGTTTGTTTTGTCGGGTGTCTAGTCGAGGAGGGTAGCGGGATCCGAAGCGACGGCTTTCCGCTGGCCGCCCGCAGATAGTTGGGGGCCCAATTAGTGGGTTAGCCACCCACGAAAGGCTGCCCCGCCAGCTGCGAAAAATCCCGGGGTGGCTCCATCGTGCTGGTTGGCGACCAGTCGAGGAGGCCCGATGGCGATCCCTGGGGGGGTTCGGGCGTCCCCGCAGTCTCCAGACTAGTCTCCCAGTGGCAAGACATCACCAATTTCGACGTCGGGTTCGATATGTACCGCCTCGTTCAACTGCCATTTCCCATCCCTATTCACTTTTATATTTATTTTTTATGAAAAAGTTTAAAAAAGAGAACAAGTTAAAGCAGCGGTTGCACTCCTCCTCATATAAAGTGCACCTCACTAATGTAAGGGGTTTGCACTCAAATCTTTTAGCTGTCCACCACCACCTGGAGACAGAGCAGCCGCACTTGCTCTTTTTGACGGAGACGCAGATACAATGTCCTTTGAGCGCTGCATACTTGGATTATCCCGGTTACTCGTTAGAGCACAACTTTCGCTCACGGGCCGGAGTCAGTGTGTATGCGCGGAACGACCTCTGTATTCAGCGTCTCCGTCACCTTGAAGACCCCACTTTTTCTTCCCTATGGGTTTTAGTGGACACAGGAAACGAAAAAATCCTGTATTCCTGTGTCTACCGTTCGCACAGCGGTGACCAGGAGACAACTCGTTTATTTGAGTATCTCAGTGAGGCTGCAGATATGGCTCTGTATCAGTACCCTTCGGCGCAGCTCGTCTTTCTGGGGGACTTTAAGGCCTGTCATCAGGACTGGCTGTTCCCGTACCAGAAGACCGACCATGCTGGAAGAGAAGCGCGGAACTTTGCGTTGTCCTTGGACCTCTTTCAGCTGGTGAGGCAAGCGACAAGGGTACCAGATGTGGTAGGCCATACAGCCAATTGCCTGGACCTTCTGCTGACAACTGATCCGGACAGGTATCGTGTAGAGGTCACGTCCCCCTTGGGAACCTCCGATCACTGTCTGGTGAAATCTGTATTTACATATTCCCCACCAGTTTTCGAACCACATGGTGTTAGGCGAGTATGGAAATACAAGTCAGCAGATTGGGATGAGATGCGGCACTTTTTTGCGTCTTATCCTTGGCGGCAGGTCTGCTTCTCTTCTTTGGATCCGTCGAGTTGCGCGGATGCTATAACTGATGTGGTGCATCAGGCAATGGATTATTTTATTCCTTTTGCTGACGTACCCATCGGTGGCAAAGCTCGCCCATGGTTTAATGCCGAATGTCGTCATGCACATGACCAAAAACATTCGGCATACCTTATTTGGGCTGATGCTCGAAGCCGCAAAACTCCAGATGTAAGTATAAAGAAGAAAGCCTTTAACCAAGCTGCCAAGTCCTACAAAAAGGCATTGCGGAAGGCTCGTCTCGATCGAATCGCTAAGAATGGCGAAAAGCTATCTGCCAGACCAACTGGCAGTCGAGCTTTCTGGTCTCTTGCGAAAGCGATCGAGTCGAATTTCTGCCAACCCTCACTGCCTGCTCTGCTGAAGCCGGATGGATCTCTGGCCCACACAGCAACAGAGAAAGCAAATGTATTTGCTTCTCTGTTTGCTGATAATTCGCATCTAGACACTGGCAATGCTTCTCCAGCACATCTTCCTCACTGCGGTATTTCGATGCCTGAAATCCGCATCACTAACAAAGAGGTATGGAGAACATTGTGTCGTTTAGATGTGAATAAAGCCAGTGGTCCTGATGGTATACCAGCCATTCTGCTCAAGACATGCGCAGCTGAGTTGTCTCCTGTACTGACACGTTTGTATCGTCTCTCTTTCATGACTGGAATAGTGCCGAAATCCTGGAAGCTTGCTAATGTGCAACCCGTGCCCAAAAAAGGCAGCCGTGCCGACCCTGTCAATTACAGACCGATTTCGATCACCACCATACTCTGCAAGATTATGGAGCGTGTATTGAACTCGCGCCTACTAGCATACCTAGAAGGTAACGATCTCCTCAGTGACCGACAATACGGGTTTCGCCGTAATAGGTCTACTGGGGACCTCCTAGTGTATGCTACACACATTTTTGGCGAGGCCATCGAGAAGAACGGAGAAGCGGTCGCCGTCTCTCTGGACGTCTCGAGGGCATTTGACAGGGTCTGGCATGCGAGCCTTATAAGCAAGCTTTCAGCGTACGGTATATCTCCTGGTCTGATCGGCTGGGTAACGGACTTTTTGAGCCAGAGATCTCTCCGAGTAGTTGTTGACGGGTGTTCCTCGGAACCCTTGAAAATAAATGCCGGAGTGCCTCAGGGGTCCGTTCTTTCTGCAACTCTTTTTTTGCTGCACATTAATGATCTGTTGAAGCCCGGTATCTATGGGTATGCAGACGACAGCACAGTTGTAGAAAGATATCTGCCGAGTACTTGGGCTAGTCGAGATCAAATACAGTCTGAAAGAGAAGCCATGGTGCAACGTTTGAATGACAAACTTCAGGCAGTCTCCACATGGAGCAATGCCAATCTTGTCAAGTTCAACGCCACCAAAACGCAGACGTGTCTGTTCACCGCCAAAAAGAGCCCTTTCACCTTGGCTCGTACTTTCCAGAATGTATCCTCGGAATACAGTGCCCGGCTTCAGTTGTTAGGCTTAGAGATTTCCTCGAACCTCAACTTTGGTCGGTTCATTGAGTCCAGAGCAAGAGCAGCAGCAGCAAAGCTTGCCGTTCTTGCGAAGGTTCGGCAGTACTTTACACCGGGACAGCTTCTTGTTCTATACAAAGCACAGATCCGGTCGTGTGTAGAGTACTGTGGCCACATATTTGCTGGTGCCGCAAAGTCTCATCTTGCGGTTCTGGACTCAATTGAGAGGCGAGCAAAGAGGCTCATAGGCGATCCCGAATTGGTCGAAGCCGACCTCCAAAGCCTTGAACACAGGCGTAAAATTGCTAGCCTCTCAGTATTCTATAGGATACATTTTGGTGAGTGTGCGCAGGAACTACACGACTTAGTTCCCCCGTCCCCCTTCCATCACCGGACGTCCCGACGCACGGCAGGTATCCATCCTTTTGTTGTGGACATTCCACCTGTCCGAACGAAGCGCTTTGCTTCCTCATTTTTAGTGCGTACAGCGAAGGACTGGAACAATTTGCCTGCGTCGGTATTTCCGGCCATATATAATGTGGGTGTCTTCAAGAGAAGAGTGAATAGGTTGCTAGGGCAATGCGCCTTACCATCTAAGACTACATTCCACTTACCATCAGGTGGAATGTAGTCAAGCATTGCCCTAGATCGTATAAAAAAAAAAAAAAAAAAAAAAAAAAAAAAAAAATACAATCACATTTGAACCCCTCTCTCCCCCCCCTCCTCTTAATCTTGAATTCAAATGTATAACCATATATTGATTAAGCATAGCCAAGAGCATCTTAATTAAACCGGTATTTAAATAAACAAAACATAGTCTAGATATCTAGTATTTATTCCCGTTTAGCTCTCCGCTTTTTCTCCCCTAGATTTGAAAAGAACAAACAATACTTCCAACAACTATACTTCAAAATAACTATGAAATTTATTTTCCAATACAATGTGTCTGAAATTCAGGTGTAGGTATAATTTGTGTAATTGCTCCTGTAAAGTGAGAACTAAACTTGTAAACAAAACCAAGGACGACTTATCAGACAAATAATGGGAAGGTTAGAATCTTTACAAATGTTTTCAATGTTATTAATATCATTGTAGTAGTTTAGTCTTATTGTTATAATTGATTCGGAAAGCTATAAGTTAAACGCCACAATTCGATTGCCAGAATAATATTGCTAATTACTTATTTATTTGAACAACACTCTGAAGTGAAGTGGAGTGAAGTTCATCCTGTAGAATTAGGAGCAGGGTAACCCTTTCACTAATTTGAATGAAGTTTCTCGTCCAAGAGTAATACAAAACAGAATAGTATTTGAAAAATACAACAAAATTACTAACATCTTGTAGAGAATACTCTATTAGTAGTTTGGTATCAACTAATAATAGACTAGTCTACTACTAACAGAGTAGTCTACTACAAATAGTGTATTCTACTACTAAAAGAGACTACTATAAAAATGCTATCCAAAAAATATGCCTCCTACAAAGGTATATTACCGGGCAGAATATTATTATAGAACTGATATGCCGTGATATAAAAACATTAATTATTAATGTTCATTCTTCTACACTTTGAAACAATGCTCTCGGTACTATTAAGTACAATGTGTACTAAGTAGTCAATGGTATAATAAGTTGAAAAGTCAATTGTTTTCATACAGAGACTATTAAAGTTATTGAAAATGATTGTCACAATTGTTGTACAATCGTCTACATAACGTTTTTATTTTAAAATTATATTCATTATTCGTACCGAAGTCGTAAATAAGACGTAAAATATATACGTTTCTATAAGAAATGTACATTTTTCATGTTAATATTCTTATGAATAAAATAAATATATAAATACTTTTCTTTTAAATAGAGGATGAATGAAGGTTAATTAAAGCGTTTTTTGCATAAGTTTTATTATGATAAATATGTAATGATTAGAAATTTAAAATATGATTAGAAATTTATTAATATATTTTAATTAAAAGTAAATTAATTATTCGTAGCTAATATGACCATACACGTACATAAAATATAAATATATCTTATAACAAATTTAAATTTGTATGTTAATGTTAAAAACTTTTTTTTGTTAATTAGAGGGTATACGTATACGGTTTTATGTTAATAGCCTTAATCGTAAATAATACACTTTCTAACAGTACATAAAAAATAAAATCTATGGTTAATGAACTAGATCACATCTATCACATTAAAACTTGCGTTCTCTATGGTACATTAAATTAATTGGTATTTAAAAAAGTAGAGCACATTCCTTGTCTATACTTGTAAGGCCGTCAATATTAGGGACCAATTCCAATTACATTATCAAGATATATCAAACTATACACGATGAGTCTTGATATTTGGTTTTTGTTTATTTCTACAAGAATATATTTGTAAGACTAAATACGATAAGTCTTGTTATTTAGATTTGTTTATTTTTACAAAAGCTATAGAGGACTGTTTACAGTCGTCTATCAAACGTAAATCTATTTACAATGACGCTAATTCTCTATTAACGGAATAGATAATGTATTCCGTTAAGAAATCACGGAATAAGCCACGTCCGTGACCGGTATCCTATATTAAGAATGTCTTTTGGTGTCCTATCAATAGATAAAGCTGGAGGATTTTTTAAATGCTTAAATCGTTGTATTTGATAAAGTGTTTTTTATTAGATAAGCCAAAAATGGTATATTTGATATCAATCTATGATTATGATTTCATTTTAATATAGGAATTATTGAGTTTGACTTCTACTTAAATAAAATAAAATACGCGAAGTAACTTCCTTGGTTTGATCAGTGGTTAACTATAATTCGGAACGTGTGACGTCCTACTGTAGTTCACGTGAACGAAGTCGCAGGTAACAACTAGTTTGTTCTTAGGTAATATCACATATTTTTAGTCAAACTAACCATATGATTTGTTATGAAAAAAAAAACTTTTCGTTTAAGGATACCCTTAGAATTGAAATAACAAATTTACAAACTAAAGCTTTGTTCAAAAAATTACAGTAGTTCTTATACTAATATTGAAGTTTTCTTGTTAAACGTTTCCATGACATTTTGTACTAAATAGTTAATGTTATTGACGAAGCAGAAGGTCTAGACAAGTGGCATTGACGATAGTCGTTTATAATGATAAATGTATGGTTTTGACAAAATGTAACTCTGTATTAAAGCTTATGTCCTTACATTTAAATATAACAACGAACGTTTGCCATTTGGCGCAATGGCTATAGGCGATTCTTACAAACTAATATTATTAACTATATAAATATGTACCTATATTAATAACCTTTATATATTTTATTTAACATTAATATTCAGTAGATTTTTTATTTTTATTTTATCTATATATGCACATATATTTTCCGCTATGAGTTTGATTTTCTATTTATATTATTAAACAGGTGCTTGGTACCGCACTGCGGTAGCTTGAACTGCTTGCTACTTGCACCTATAAACTACAAATCGATTACGATTACATTTTTTGTTATCTGAAGCGATAACATTTTTTTTATTATATAGTAAACTAGCTGTTTCCCGCGTCTATGTCCACGTGATAACAAACACTTATTAAAAGTTTCCCCTTTTTAAAGTTAATATTTAAAACAATCTTTTGTCTGTCCATCCTTTTGTTATAAAACCCATTTTCTAAATTTCAGTTTTCACCAGAAGTTTAGGTCGTGGAATATAGACAAGTCGGTTTTACTTAAGTTTTACTAAAGCATTATGAGGATTGTTGGTAATAAATCAATGTACTGAATTAGTTATTTCGTCTAGAACAATTATATTGTTATCTAATTTAATTAAACATAATGTTTCAGTTATTCCTTGTTTCATAATTAGGATTGGTAAATCATTAATATATTTTTAAAAATAATCAATTGGTCTGGTCTACTTAGATATTTTTTTATGTTTTTTGCGGATCCTTAAATATAAGTTATATATAATCAACTTTGGTTTCTTTTTAAAATGATGCTACCCGAGGTTAGTGCAAATGAAATCACGGGTGTATAGTAATAAGAAATGCTTCATCAGATCATTAGTACAATGAGTGTCCATTGACCCTCCAATTATCGCCTGCGAACGCTACAATAAAACAGACCTTGGGTTCCGAGTTCCGACCTAGTTTTATAAGCACCTGCAATTGGACGGCTTTAGTTTTTCTCTGCAATGTCCTAATAAACTTTATGATTGCTGATTATGGGATCTTCAAGCGGTAATTATTTTAAAGAATTTTTAACTTGATTTTTAATCAACGACATAGTGACGAATTAGTGGATGGTATTATAGTTGCATTTCTTTTTTTATGGCATGGAAACACTGCGACAATGCGTCTTAATTCTTTAATAAAAAAAAAAAACAACATTTTCAGGCGTATTTAACCTTTTTAATGCTTCTATTGTGCATTACGGTCTACGGATTAAGGTCTAAATAACTGACTATAACTTTCACAACATTTTAATACTAAATTTGTTTAGTGTCAGCAGAAATTTAACTCTTCAGTTTCTTTAACAAATCCGGCTTCGCTTAATGGAGGTCGATTAAATGCCTTCTGCAGGTCTATTGCGTATCTTTTTTGACAGTTCAAATGAAAATCACTATCAGAAAAATGCGTAACGAATAGTTATTTTGAAACCGCAGTGACATACATCTCATTAGACATATCAAATCGTTCGGTTCGCAACGAGAGATTGGTTGTCACTAGAATAGTAAATAGTTACTCAATGGACCTGCAAGTCCTTTGTATTGGTACTTAAAGGCTATTAAAGGCTAAACTTCAGTTCCTTACTAAGCAGCAAAATAACTTAGGATCGTGAATTCGAAGAAAATCATTATTTATTCCCTGTCCTCAAGGACAAAAATGAAGATGGCATATCCTCTTGAATAAGTATTTTGTCTAATCGTCCCTTCTTGGAAATAGTAGGAATTCCCTTCTAGTAATACTCATCACGTATTAGGTATCATTGTGTCCGAAATTCCTTTGTTAGAAATTGTTGCAGAAATCTTCTAAGTTATCAAGTCTGATTGTCAAAAACCAATCTTCAAAATTCCGGATCAACCCAACCTAGTTTCATGGTTTAGAATACCAAAAGGTAAGCGCAACCGAATAAAATCAGCAGTCTTTCCAATTTATCTATTTCTGAGTATATATGAGAATTGGTGGAAAAACAAGTTCAGTTAACTCGAATATAATGAATCATCAAAAAGTAATTTTCTAATCTTTATATGATTACTTATCTTTACCATTAAATATAGCCTTTCTTTCTAACATCTTTGAATAAGTTAGTATTGGAGTAGGTCATCTGGTCCGAAAATAGATCCTGGTAATTCATAATTAGGGCAACGGAGTCTATCAACCGCAAGGATTGATAGACTCCGTTAAAGATCGTGGGCGCTACTTAGCTCAGACATTATGTTGGTCAGAAGAACGAATTTTCTTGAACGACTCGGATATTTTTTTTAATTCCCTCCAAAATAATTTTCCCACATAGTCTTTTCTTTTTTCTGTTCTCGATTATGCTAACGTAAGCTTCGTACAAAATCCGAGAAATAAACTTGAACAATTTCAAACCATACGCTTCGTATTTTGGCTTGTGAAAATATCCCTACAATTCTCAATTCCCTCAACAGCTCTAGTAGCTTCCTATTCGCCGTCGCCCAGATTTACATATAAATTTTCTTTCACGACTGTAAGGTTGTTTTTATTAATAATAATCTTTATTGGAATAAATAAATAATCTTTATTTTAAGCTTCATTCCTAAAGTAAAAGATTCAGGTTCTAGGTATAAACCTAGGTTTAACCGCTGATAACAGCGGTTGTTAGATGTGCCCTGGTCTTCCTCTATATATACATCCAAAAATGGAAATTTAACGAAAAGAAACTACGAATTTGAAATTTATCTAAAGATAAATACGACAAGTTTTGATTTATAATTTATTTCTGTATAACTATTAGTATATTATTAAAATTCGTTATACTGTAATATACCTAATGTTTAGTTTATTCCTTTATATTGATTGTAGTTATCTGTATGTTATAAAATTATATCATATATATAGCTATATATGATATAATTTTATGCTGGCTACCATCAAAGTGTACTATATAAGGTTGCATTTTCAACATGTACCTGTGTATGCAATTTTAGATTCTGTGAATAACAATATAATATTATTTTTTTTGACTTGATATTTTAAAATCAACATACACTTATCATCCAATACTAAATGTATAGGATTTGAATTTTGTGTTTGCCCTAACCATTTTATCAAAATCTATTAAATATTCCAAGATTTTTCTGAGTTCTGCTTGATAACTTTAAATATTTTTTTTACTGACAGATGAGGTTCTCTATTATTAATTTATGAATTAAGTTTATTTTATTACCAAAATATTATAGTTTAGCTTATTATATTATTATTGATAATCTAATTCATTTATAGTTTTTTTTTGTTAGCTGTCAGCTGACTGGTTGAAGATGCTTTAGCATTAAGCCCTGATTTTATCATTATTTGTATACGAAGCTTTAATAAATGAACGACCTATAGTTTCTTTAAATGATTAGATTTGAAACCTGTTTTATAGTTTAATATCCAGACTAAAACCATTGTACGTAGATAAGGGTGTTATCAGATTTGCTCCGTACCATTGATAAGGATTAAGCAAGTTTTACGAGTTTTATAATATTTGTTGATAAGATAACACGTGTGTTTTAAATTATTCATATGCTTATTTCCTTATACGATAGAATTTTTTTTTTTTTACTTATAAGAGATTGTTATTTTTATCGTAACCAGCAAAAAATATAAATATATGAATAATAAAGAGTAAACATTTTTTTTTTGTAATATTATTGCTTTACAGAAGGAAATGATTCAGAGTATTAAGATAAATAGATGTAGGTATATATTATGTTGTATGTGTATGTCTTATATATATGTTACATACTAAAACAAAAACCGATCGACATACGGATAGGTAGATACACGAGGAAAACGATGTATAATTTATTAAGATATCTTTCTATGAGGACAATTTTTAATTATTATGCAATTAGATGACTTTTAAAACTGTTAGTGCTACTTAAATATAAACCAGGAGACCTAGATTTAATATTGGTTATCAATCTATTATCAGTGTTATCAATGAGGTTCATGTCCGATATTCACATATTTCAAGACTGAGTCAGTACACAGGTGTGGCGGTAACTTTTCGGGCATTTCATATACGAGTACATATAGGTCTATATGTGTATGCATGCAGACATATATGTGTGTATTACACATATATGTCTGTATGTATTTTTTTTATGTGTATTATTTTATTACTATGCTATAATATAATAGTAATTATCTTATATAATTATTAAAAAAAAAAAAAATGAACGCTTACGATATACATTTCACATACAATTTGCCTGACGTTTCGACAAGTTGCACCGGCATTGGTCGGTTTTTTTAATAATTATAAATTGTGAAACGCAAAAATTTAAAAGTTAATATAAATATCTTATCTCATGATATATTCATTAGAAGATATTAGTGATTCGTAATTTTGTGTGGCTCCTAATTGGCCACTATTATTAGTAACACGTATAATATCGCGCGATGATTACAGTCTAGGAGATAGGCATTTTAAATTACATTAATATATTTTTATTGATTTATTAAGCTATTATTATTCACTTAAAATTTTCCATTGTCTACTATGAACCTTATCTGTAGACAGTTTTTTACAGAAGCCATCTATAGATACATTACACTCACTATTGTTAGAATAATTCAATGAGAAATCCATTTAAAAGCTAGATTGAAAATTTATGTTTATATCAAGTTTATTGCAAATTATCTTAAGTTATTAAAAAAAGGCTATTCATAGTGCTTATCTTTTGAATTTACAACGCATAAAAGAAAAGAAATCAAATATTTTCATATTATTATTGTTATTTTTAATTCAAATACATATTGAATATATGTAACTTATATCGGGATGTAGATTATAGACATAGTGTTTCCTTATCATAGTCGGATACATTAGCTCTCGTACTATAATCAATATATTTTTAAACCTCGTTACTAGTGTAGGAAATAAAAAATGGGCTCGATGTCATTTTTATAAAACTAAAATGTTTATATGTCTGTATCTATCTGTATTATATAGATCTACTTACTAGCCTACTCGCCGGGCTTAATTATTAATTCGAAATACATAATAATAAAGACATTAAATATATGAATGAAACCATCGTAATAATTATTATGGTTCATCTTGGATTTAACTTTATTCGACTCGTTTTTCTAGCGGGTACACGGAGAGATCCATGTCAAATAAATAAAATATAAAATAAAAAAAACTATGTTTGAAAATATCTATAAACATGTATAGCTTTTTTTTTTTTTTTTTTTTTTTTTCGTTGGAAAAATGCGTTTCCGCATCGTCACCCAGGCCAGGAAGGCGATGGCCGGGCGGTATGTGCGGCACCCGGCGACTGCCATTTTTAAGGCACCCCACTAAAAAACCAACGGCTGCCCACGACGCTGTCATGGGACGCCACGGGATCGCTTTCGCACTCACCGTGACGCCCCAGCGTAACTCCTCCATATAGGGGTACCCCGGGCAACCAGTGTACCCCTACCTCATAGACCTAGTGCAATGGCGAGAGAGGTCGCCCCCCCTAAAAACATGTATAGCTATGTTAAGCTTACTTAAGTTTATATATATAAAATTAAAAAAAAAAACCGATAAAGACGATCATATATAGAATGCTTAATTCACCATAGCGGATAGCAATACGGTAGATCAGTTGGTAGAGCGACGTGACGGTTTCCCAGTAGTCTCGGGTTTGTATCGCTGCCCGTATCGGTTTATGTTTCATTCTATATTTATATAAATTAAAAAAAAAACTATTTTTTATACTAAAAAATATATCTGAGGTTCGTATATATAATTTCATGGTTTATAAAGGATTTTTTTTAAGGATGAAATTTTTTTTAAGGTAATAAAATATATTACCTACTTATTCGTCAAATATGTACCTATTACCTATTTATTCGTCATATACCTATTACCTATTCCTCATATACCTATCATTTCGATAGTCGGAATTAGCTTAACATCGATTGATAGGCGCCATTAGCATAGTGAGTATTAAATAATTTCCAGAAAAAAATATTGAATCATTTTGACGAAACTACAAAGCCCTATCGGTGTAGGAAATGTTTTATCTTAAACTGTACATGAAGTGTTATTATATCTATAAAAAGTTATCGCCTTGAAAAAATTGTGTTAATTTTGTGGTGTACCGGAAATTGTTACAATTTACCTTATTTAAAACTTGTAGTCATGTGTTAACAAAATTACAGTAGGTATGCATATGTTAGTTTACAATATGCATGTGTTACTTTAAAGTGTGCATATGTAAGTTTACATTAACCATGTGTTAGTTTACTCGTAAGTTTATTGTAAATTACAGTATGCACGTGCTAGTTTTTAGTACATATGTGTGAGTTTAGAGTTTGATTGTGTTATTTTACATTATGCATGTGTTGTCTTACAGTATGCATGTGTTGGCTTACAGTATGCATGTGTTAGTTTACACTATACTATGTTTTACGTAGAAATTATTATCGTCAATTCTAATTACACAGAGTTCTTTTATATTAACATCAATCAAACAAACAAACGTATTATTGCTTGGACTGGAGCACGACCTAATTATTTTATTGGCTTTTATGTATGTTGATTCGAATTCTTTGATGATGATAAAATAACGTTTTATCTATTCATATCATTTAGTTTTTTCTTGTATTTTTAAATTTTTTCATTCAAATATATTTTTACATAACATTTTATCAAAGCATATATCAGGCGTATCTGACCAGGTGTTCTTTAAAACAATCTTATTTTTTTTTTATCTTTTTATTGATAAATGTTTATATTGTTTATAGCTTATAGATATGTTATCATGTTTATTTTTAAAAAATATTTTTTTATCATTTTATATTTCTAAACACCTGCAAAAATCGAACTTGTAATCTCTATGTGGATATCTCACAATATGATTGATGAACTGTAGTTTTTTTATATATATAATGTATGCATATAATGTAGTCATACAGTAATGTGTTATTTAGAAAATGAGAGTGAAATTAATAAAATACTAGTTTTCTTATAGATAACTTAGTTTCTTTGATTTGTTTAAGTTTAAACTAAAGACCGCGTTAGTAAGGTCACGTACAGACTTAACATTTACGTTTCTATTATTAGTTCGAATAAAAACCTTATGGAATATTAGCTTTCGCCATCAACTGTGTCTATACTGAATAAAATTTATTAATTTTGTACATAGGTATTATATAAAATTTAACGCTTTACTCATTTATCATCAAACCAAGAGCTTTTAGCTGCACCTATGTCAAGTACCATGCGCATGCGCATATTGTTTTGAAGCTGTCATGTCGATGCATCAGGTCTCCTAAAAAAAATATTATGTAATTATTTCAGATATGTGCCCTAGCGAAGCAATTGGACATGACAGAGAGGCAGGTCGAGAGGTGGTGGAGATTGCGTCGGAGCCAGGATAAACCATCAACCCTGGTGAAGTTCTGCGAGAACATGTGGAGATGCACCTTCTACTTATACAACTTCTCCTACGGCATGTTTATTCTTTGGGACAAGGACTGGTTGTGGGATATCGATCAGTGTTACGTGGGGTATCCCCATCAGGTGAGATTTACTTACTAATCAGTGTTTATGTATTTATATCTTTTCGATTTTGAATCTATACCAAAGATCACTTGTGTACGTCAAATGGAAGTGTCAGGAGAGCCTATTATCATACTTCTCCTGACTAACGACGCCCCAAGCCGAGGTCCGTGTCTCAATCTGAGACGCCCTCGGGAAGTCGTTCCCCATGGGGGCCCATCTGGCCCCCCCTTTTAAGGGCGGGTCTCCTGACCCACCCGCTCCCACGGTGACGGTGTAATAGCCAACAGGGCTAACAGCATAGACAGACAAAAAAAACAAAAAAAAGGAACAATATCATACTTAATCAAAATAAGCCGTTCTGTAAAAACACTCCCCATCTTAAAATTAAAGCTACTTGTGTTCCAAGTGAACTCTGGTCTGAGAACCACACAACAAAATCAGTCGGGTATTTTTTATTGTGATCACTGTTTCAAAAACGTTAATATTTTGTAAGCACTTACGAACAACTAGAACCATCGCAATCAATTCGATGGTAAGGCTTAGTATGGTTAGTTTTTAAAAATTTACAAAATAAAAAAACAAAATATCTTTGAAAAAGTTTTAATTAATGAGTTTTTAATTACTCTCTGGTTTTTGTTAATGGATCCACCATTTGGAAGGGTAGAACTGAAATGTTTATATATGTAATTGATTTAAAACATTATAACCTTTGACTGGACCTAGTGTGTTTGGTAAACTATATCTTTTGTTTTCCAGGGTTTATCCAATGACATATGGTGGTACTATATGGTGTCGTCGGCGTTCTATTGGGCGCTGACGATGTCTCAGTTCTGGGACGTCCGCCGCAAGGACTTCTGGCAGATGTTCGTGCACCACATCGCCACCATCGCGCTGCTGTCCTTCAGCTGGGTGTGCAGCCTGCACAGGATCGGCACCTTGGTGCTGCTGCTGCACGACTGTGCTGATATATTCTTAGAGGTGAGTTAAAAGGTAAATATTTTATTTACAAAATACACACATGAGTTTCAATTTACGATGATCACATTGTTTTAATATTATGTTATCTGTTTATTATTTCAGGCTGCGAAAGCTGCGAAGTACGCAAATTATCAAAAAATCTGTGATGCTATATTCACTGTGTTCACTATACTCTGGATTATTACCAGAGTAGTTATTTACCCGTTCTATATTATTTGGAGGTGAGTAAACAAACTAATTAACATACATTATATATAAAAACAAATAAACCAATCAAAATCAAAGAAAATTAATTTTAAAAAATTCGAATTCGATAAACGGGATAAAATTGTTTTTTTATGATTTATGGTTTTTATGATTTTTTTAGTAAATTCTATTTCTAGTTAAACACATATCATGACAATTATATTATCTTTGATGGTGTGTGTTACTGTAATTACTCACATTGACATAATGTGTATATAATTCATACTTTCATGGTCGAGGACATTTACATTATACTTAACAATGATAGATTGTCTATTAAAAAGATTGCATACTATAGAGAATAAAACAAGAAACAGAACCAGACGGTTCTGGACATTCTATGAGAAAGACACTGCATTAAATATCTGTAAAACCTCCTTAACTAGCAGGATTTGGTTTGGTTCGGTTTCTTATTTACAGGCGCGGGTAAAGATGGGGGTACAGTGGGTGCAATTGCTCTCACTTATTAATAAATGTTTTAATGATATACAGGGTTATTTGTAATTAGTTGACCACCTCTTGCAGGCAGCCTCTCTACATCAATCCAAACAACATTTGTTCTACGACTTTTCAGAAATCTTGATAAGTAACTCAGAACAAAGGAAACAAAAAAAATTGCTTTCTCGGTTATTTATTACTCTGTATTTTGTAAGAAGTGTAAAGTATAGGTCGCGGCAGTCTAGCGCTGCACGAAATTTGTAAGGTACCACGCACGTAATACTATTATAACTTATTATTTTTTTTGGTTTTATTTCAAACAGTATGTAATAATTACCCAATCGTCGTATTGTGTATTAAAATTTTAAACTTATGATGTATAAAATTGTTAACAATTAATCAAGGTAGAATCAGATTATTTACAATAATACAATGTGTTATTTACAAAAGGATTCAATATTTACAAATTACCTCTTAAATTTATATCTCGTCGATACCGGTGCAAAATAGTCCCCTTCATATCCAACACAAAGACCACACCTAAAAATCCACTGTTCACCGAATCCTTTTACCACACTTAGCCAGCACTCGCACTATCTTGGTGTACTCGATATTTTTTACGGCTTCACAGTACTGTTTTCGCTAATCGAAATTCGGTTACCGAGTAACGGGAGCCAGCGGATCGCGCGGCACACCTTTATCTAATTGACTGTGACAACTGACAAACGACTGGATCAAGTTCAAACGTGCATCGCCGCCGCTGTATCACCCCGCCACCCGCGCCCCGCGTCCTTGGCACGTATTTTGCCTACGCAAGGTGCGTGGCCTCTCTTTGCTCAAGGTTGCGAGGTTGTTAAATGCACGTTCAGAAGCAGTAAATAAATTTTGTATGGTAAAAACTAAATTTTTAAAACTATTAATTTTAAAAAGTCGTAGAACAAATGTTGTTGGGATTGATCTAGAGAGGCTGCCTGCAAGAGGTGGTCAACTAAATAAAAATAACCCTGTATATGATGTCATTTTAAAAATATCTTTATTTGTATCATACTTATGAAGTAGGTATTAGTATTTGACGTTACCATTTAACAAAAGTTAAAAATAAATATTTAAAGTAGTTAGATTAGTTGAATAAGAAACGTGTAGAAGATGATATTATTCTTATTGCGGTGGTTATTTTCTTATATTTAATGTATTTCTATTTTTTATAATGTATTTCTTATTAATATATCTTTAAATTAAGCCCGGCGAATCAGGCTGAGTATGCTATATTCTGAAATGGAATAATGGATAGAAAATAAAAACAAAGAACTGTCATTATCAGTGTCACATGTCAAAATTGGCATTCGTTACATGTCAAAGTATTCCTTCAGTGATAATAAATAACCTTTTCTAAATTTCTTTACTTTTATAGTTCACTTTTGATCTGATTATAAATACTTAATACATTTGATAATTTTAGTACAATAAAATAAAATAATTTTATAATCATTTAATTTTGTTTTTTTTTAACTTGAAGTATTATACTATGAAAAATAATAAGGAATTAAATTTAAGCAACAGTGTAACATTATTAGTTTATTAGCTGTCACTGGACTCAAGATTTGATGACTCTGAATCAGAATTAGTTACATTTGTAATAATTTATCGCATACGTCGTCAATAAGGTGATTAAATGATTACCAAAGGTTGGGTGTCACATTGCCATTGAAATAAACACATTTCCGAACTTTTTTATTAATTTTTTTTTATTATATTATTACAATCGAACGGGTTATTAACAAATTAATGGTTATATATATTATTTTGTTGACAAATGCACATAACTTTTGCATAATATAAAAAACACTCATCTTATTTTAAGCGTTTTTCTATTTGCACGAAATATTAAATATTTTTTGGTAACTCCTTTGTTTACATTTTCTGTCTATTATTCCATTTCAGAATATAGTATATAATAATTTATATTATATATATTTAAAAACCTTGATTGTCTATATGGCGGCAGGCGGGTTTTACTTCAAGATGGAATAAATTATTGAAAATATATAAAGTTGATAGTAATGAGAAATTAAGTTTTATAATGTAAATTAACTATGAAAAAGCAAACGTTGCTGATTTGTCTTGACGAATATCGCTAATATAACAACTGAAAAGCCACTCTTCTTATCTCCTACTAACCTTTCTAAACCTTTTGCAATTTTCACAAAATGCTTCTTAAATATTGAAATATTTTGGTTTTTATAAAACCGCGTGTTTTTAAAAACTTAATTGTTTTTATATTGTAATAAAAAATAAGAATTTTAATTGACAACAGAAGGTAGTATTGAGGTATACAACGTCCGGGGGGGAGGGGGGGGGGGACAGCTGCCTCCCCTTGCCCCTCCATCGGTACGCCTATGTGGGTCACATATCTTCCCTCTTTTATTATTTGTTAGACAGTCGCACTCACAGGCCTGCCTATGGCTCCACTGCTATATTAACTCTAGGTTAACGTTAGGTATACTTAAAACGTTATTAAATAAAAACGAAAATACCCAACTTTATTAAATGAAGAGCGTCAGTCACTAATTTTTTTTTTTTTTTTTTATTTGTCCTGTCGGACAGGCTAAGGTTCACAACCATGCTGCCTCGTCTTTAGTTTACGTCAGTCACTAATATTAGGCTTTTTTTTTTAAATAATCAATATGGGTCAGGTGCTGAATTATGATTCTAGCTTATGAATGTCTGTCTACAAAATAACAGCGTTTTTTAATTATTTACTATTTAAATTACACTCTCATAAGAACGCTATATTTTTTTACTACATATAAAACCTTTTTATAATATTACCTTCTCCTTCCAGTACATCAATCCGGGCGCCCGCACTGCTGCCGATGTTCCCAGCGTACTATTTCTTCAACTCACTGCTGTTCCTGCTGCTGGCGCTGCACATGCTGTGGACAAAGCTCATAATGGAAGTTGCCTATAAAACCATTACTGCGGGCAAGGTAATAAGAACAAAGGTTTAAAGATATTAGATAATAAAGATAAAGATATTAGACTGACTATACTGACCAATTTAATGTAATTGACGATTCAAAAGTGCGTGTAAATGCCTACTTGAATAAAGATATTTTGAATTTGAATTTGAATTGTCAAACATTAATTTCAGTTGTGGCTTCTTATCATTTTTTATCTATACTGCAAAATTAGAAACATTGCTTAGGAGTTTAAAAAAAAACCCTAATAAATGTCACCACCGTCCCGATGAAGACGATCATATATAGAATGCTTAATTCACCAAGACGAGTAGCGATATGGTGGCTCAACTAGCTAGCGGGGCGGTTTCCCAGAGCCCTTTTCGGTTTATTTTTTATTATCTAAATATTATTAAATTTAAAATAAGCTGAAAGTGGCCATACATATTTAAAATTGTTTTCAATTAATAGTAACAAATTCTGATTATTGTATTATTATTGTATTAATAAAGTTATATACAGGATATTCGCTTATAAAAAGTCCCTAAACACTTATAATTTAAAAAAATCCTTAAGAAAACAGTAATAATAAGTATATACGACCCTTTACGTTTAATAAGAAGAGTCTGTATGGAAAATATTTCAATAGAAGACAATAGACCAATATGTCAAGACCGATACACTTGGCGTTAGATCTTCTCAGTCTTCTCCGCAAGTAGACCTTGAACATGTATAGAAAGACTATTTTAATCCAAGCGTCATTAGTTGCTGTCGGTAGGTAATTAAAATAAAAATAAAATACTACTAAGAACTATTAAAATAACTAAATCCCCATCAAATTGTAAGCAAACGTAATACTTAAACTTATGACACTTCTTTATTCCGTCAGAATCATATAAAAAAATATTTAATAATTATGTATAATTAATTTACGTAATACCTAAACTGATGCGTAGGTATGCATAACCAACTAATTTTCATTGTACTTAAGTCACTTAAGTAGTAACTGTAACGGCGTAGTAAGTAGTAACGGCTTTTGCAAGAAAAAATATCCCAACTGACTTTTAACCGATTTTGAGATCTAATGACATTGTTAATTATTAAAAAATAATGTAATAAAATTTTTATGATTAATATTTTTATTTCTTATTTGTAATTTGTTTTTATTTGACTGTATAAATATGTTTGTCACTGTCCTGGGAAGATTTTTTAACAAGATAAGTTATATACACTAAATATTAGTTATGTACACTAGCCCTTTTTTATCTATACATATAATACAACTGTCACTGAACGATGTCTGTGCATGTGATATGTTTGTCGTGCACAATCATTAGCGTATCCGAGATTACACATAAACGGATTAACCGGTTTGGATGCAGTTTTCGGGAATATATTTTCATGAGCCTTATCTTACATTTAGTGTTTCTTTTTTATTTAATACGGTTAAAAAATATAGAAGTTAATAATCTCTTTATGTTCGTTCCATTGCGGTGAGACATTTTTTCCAGCTCTACGGCAAAAATAATATCCTTTCTAATTTCAAAAAAAATATATACGAAATCGGACTAGCTACTTTGTAAAAAAAATATCTGTGATTAAGAATAGAAAAATAACGTAGAAATATTCCCACACGCAATAACTATTTGACAGAGTTTGATGAAACTTTGAAGGATTATAGTTTATACATTGGACGCATACATTGGATATGCACAAAGGGTACCTTTTATCGAAATCTAAATATATCCGTACGACGTCGCAGGCGCATCTAGTCATTAATAAAACTTAACAAAAAATTAGTACAAGATACACATTTGTTCTTGTAAATTTTTTTTAACGATTTTTAATTTTAGTAAAAAGTTACGATTTTTTTATTATAACTGCTTAGTAAGGTGCCAGAGATCGGTGGCAGTTTCTTTAATTGATCTATAGTCTAGACTAGTGTTTCCCAACTTTGACTTAGAAAACGGACTTGAGTTTAATTAAATTAGAGAAACCTATCATTTGAGTTTTTTTAAATGAACAATTCATTATTTATGTTATATAAGGTGTCTGAGAATTTTAGAACGACTGAAATAGGGCATGGCACAAAAAAAGTTGGGAGACACATTTAGACGAAAGGTTTATATCTTTAATCATATTACGAAACACATTGGTTTATAGTAGTTATTAATTAGATCATTTTGTTTTATAAACATTTTGGACAATTTAATTTGTTTTAATACCAACAGTGCACTTTACTAAGTTATTAAATATTTCAGATGGAAGGTGACATCAGGAGTTCAAGTTCGGAGTTCAGTGATAGTTCACATAACTCAAACCACAGCACGCCTAACAGATTAAACAACAAAAAGTAAGTACATATAAAAAAAAATAAGTATAAATATTTTGTGTATGTCTGTATACAGGTTAAGCTTATTTAAATTTTAATTGCTTACATATATCACTGTATAAACACAATTGGCCTTTAGGAACTTTTTTTAATGATATGACCTTAAAATTACTAAATGATGATAAAAACCCTTAAAATCAAATTAAACTAGATTTTATATTAAAAATATATATTATATAAATATAGTTTATTTTAGAAAAGACAAACCTTAGAATTTTATTTATAAAGTTAAGATTCTTAGTGTTTTGGAGTTTTTGTTTTATATTTTGTCATTAAAAAAAAATATTATTTACTATAATATGAAGGATTTATAATAATGTATCATATATCTGATATTATTACTATTTATGATAATAATATTCAAAATGCCTATAACAAATTTGTTGACCCTGACATTTTACAAAGAAAGAGAACTATTTTAGTACAAGTAAAATAATAATTTTAATCTCATAATTCTTGTAAAAATTATTTCAACCAATTATACTTATTCTGAAAAATAGGTATTTAAATATATATTTTTTTATTTCAGAGACACATAGTCAGCATTAACACACATCAAGGGTCTATTGACAGGACTCCAATAATATCAGTGTTGACAGATTATTATATATTAAAAAATATTTCGCTAATAGTTAAAATATCATATCAAAATCTTAAAATAATTTTAAGTAAGTTTTTTTTATAAAAATACGAAAAATATTTGAAGAAAAGACCAATCATTACTTTTCAGTATTTTAGTTTACCAAAGCGGTTGTTTCTTAATTACAGTTTAAATTTTAAAAATATATGGGGTTTTAGGATAGATCAGAATATTTTGGAAGCCAAAAACTTAGTTTAAAAAACATTTTTTTAATGTTATTTGTTGAAAATAATTATTTAAGTACTTATTTGTTATAAAAATTAAACATCCTGTATATTAATATTTCGTTACCAAAAAACCAATGCACAAAATTTAAAATAATTTAATTAAGCTTGGATATCACATTTATATCAAATTAATTTTTAATTTGATAAAGCACAAATTTATATTATTACTTAATTTATGAGATTTTTATATAGAGCAGTTAATATTTATGTTTTCTATGCAAAGGTTACATATTACATTATTTTTTTTAATTACTTCGCTCAATTTATCTTGTAGCTTTTCAAACAGCCATAAACTATAGTCTATTCCCAAATAATATTAAATTATTTTTATTCTTATCTTAAATTGGTTGTTCCTTTGCTTTATTGCATTTATTTATTGATAGGTTTGAAAAAAAATATATATTTTCTACTATATAATAGTAGAAATTTGGTATTTTATGCATCAATATTTCCCGCCTTATTGTGTCATAATCAAGAAAAGTTCATATATGTAAAACTAATTTATTTCAACCAAATATATAAATAAAATTGTTAACTGGTAACACGGTTACTAATTCCAAGAAGGTCTAATGTTATTAGTGGTAATTAGATCGGTTGATATTGTTATAACACAGGGTTATTATAAACGTTTTAATATTATTAACAATGTTTATTACTCATTACTTCAACTGATCAGTTTAATGGTTGAACTATGGAGACTTTTTATTCCTAGTAATACAATTACATATTATTCCTTTGATGAGTTGAGATAAGATCACCGACGGACAAAATAATTTACATATATATGTACTATTCAGTGAATCAAACGATTAAAAACAGGATCTCCCGTGGCAATAACGTAATCGCGCTATAATCGCGTGTAAAAGTTAGTATTTCTTTAGCCTATGTGGTATTCTGGTACATAAGCTACAATATTGCTAAGTTTCAACAAAATCAGTTCAGTAGTTTTGGCGTGATTAAGTAACAAACATCCATCCATCCAAACATTCACATTTATAGATAGCCTAGCCTAGCCTACTATAGTTATATGTTTTAGTCAATGAGATTAACTATTTATTATTTATTATTAAATAAAAATAAAAACAATATTCTACAAAAGACAATCTTAATATTAAATTGCATTCTCTATTTCTCATTCACAGTCTACCTTAGAATGTGGAAACATCTGCAGTCATAAATGGTTCATAAAATATTAATATATATACCACATATAAAATAATAAAAATAAAATGTATTAGTGTAGTATTATCTTATTATATTATTCATAATTTTCTTAACATAATAATAATATGCTTCCAAAAATATAATATATTATATAAATATGGCTGAATTCTTCAAATATAAATAATCGACTTTTGTCTTTTATATAATAGAAAAGATAATTAAAATACTTTAATTGCAAAACATTGACTAATTACACAATTTATTAGACATTTTTGTCCAGTTCAACTCATTATAGGTTTAATAGACAGTTAAACTACTGGGAATAAAAAAAACGAACTAGTTCAAGCAATTAACTACTCAGTTGTAGTACTGGGTACCAAACTTAACTATTACTCGGATTGGTTGTTTCTATATATTTGGTTGACTCCCAAAGTTCGTTCTATCGAAGTATGTACTTATAAAGTATTTATTTATATTTCCATGTGTTATTTGTTGAATAATTAAAATACCGTAGTTAAGTACCGTATCTATTTTTGTGTACGGGTTTTAAAATGTCCAATATCCATATCATTTGTATAATGCACATTGTAGGGTAATGCAACTAAACACCCAAAGACGCTTTTCTAGTTATATAATGTATAGTATTGAAAATGTCGCGTAATTATTTGTTACAATAGAAACTTTTTAATGGATTTAACTTTTTTTTTTTGCAACATATTATGTTTTATTTTGACTATTTCATTTGAAATTTGGAATATAAAACGAAACTAGTTAAATCTGATAAAAGTAGTTATTTTTTTAGTTACCTTTTTAAAAATGTTTGTTTAAAATTGAAAATTTAATGTTTTTCATTCAGACTGATATTTGGTCATAAAATAAACGAATATTCTGTTAATTTTAATTTCCGTTCGACCAAAGTTCATAAATTTGTTAAGTATTTTATTTTTTAAGTTTGAAGAGAATCGTTTCATATTTTATTTTATATATATTTCTTTGTAAGCGAACAAGTTTTTGTATATTATTAAATTGTTTAGCTTAAGCTGTTTTTACAATGAGCCAAAATTAATGTTACCTAGTTATTTAATCTTAAATAACGAATTTTTAAAATGTCTTATGTGCGATCCTAGTTATAAAAAAAAAAAAAAATTAATAATGATGTTTTAAAAAAAAACTACAATCGGTAAATTCCGATATTTTTGTGCCTTTTTGAATCTGGTGATTGCATTTAGGTTATTAGAAGCTAGCTGTAGGCTCATTAAATTGGCAATAGGGCCTTAATTTTTATACACTATCATTATAGTGGATGAATGGATAATTATAAAAAAAACAGAGATTCTCTATGAGCGTAAAGCCAAATGAAGCGAAAAGTACAGGCCACTAAATAATTTTATTTTAATGACATACCATTATGACATTTGTACGCATTAAGTACATATTTTGTTGATTCTTATTATTAAATCAGTACATTTTGTTAACCTTCAGATTATAGCACAGTACAGAGTTTATGACATGTTTTTTTCCGATGTTTAGAATTTATTTAAATTTGTTGTTTTTTGGTCTATATATATATATATATAATAATAGACACATTTTTGACCTTTTAATAGAGGTTAGGTTTAGGCTACAAATATTGTAATATTTATTTTATAACAGTGCTAATAAAACTGTATGTATCTTATGTGTTTGGTAGCGTAAATCTAGTCTCAGTCTGCAATTTCGGTGGATTATAAATTCCATTTTTAAAACTCAAATGAAAATTTACGTTTTTAACCTTATTCCAAATTTGAATGTTGGATAAAACTGCCGAATTTGTAGATTTAATACAATTTCCAAATTGATTATTTTTATCTCTCGAGCTTCTGTTTATATGTGTAAGTAATGAACGCAATGAGGATGTATGAGTGGAGCTTTATTATGCACAATATATGTATGTTTTGTATGCAATCAAAATGATAATATAAATTGTAATATACATATTTTCGTGAGTTTTATTTTATCCTTAAAGTGATATGCTAAACTAATCTAAGAATATCTTTAAAAATATAATACTCTAAAGCCCTAATTATTTAATACACTAAAGATATTTAATTCACTTAAAATTTAAAAAAAAACAGTTTAAAATTATCATCGCACTGAAAAATAATTGTGTTATATTTTTTTTGACATTACTTACTTTATACATGACCATATAGATATATTATTTTTTTAAATACTAATCTCTTCTTTTCTTTTAGTTAAACGCAGAATTAACTATGTTTATTTAAATATTTAAAACTATATGTGCATTATTTTAAGTAGGCTACATTATTGTTTAATCTGTGTCAAAAGTGGCACATGCCGCCGCACTACGCTATCCGCTTGTATCCGTCATTCAATGAAATTAGGAGTAAGGTCTAGTCGATGGATATAAATTAAGTTTATTATTAAATTCTAGTAATTAAACTCTAAGTGTAACTGTGGTTGGCTGGATTCAGTGTAAATTTAAAAATGTTGCGGCCGCTGTTGAACGCGTTTTGGAGTGAAAATGTTTGGTTGCCGCCTAACACGACATGGGCTGATCTGTCTCCCGGTCCCGATAAGGCAGTAGTATATACGGACCATCGGCATGTCTTCTTTCCGATACCGTTAGCACTGGTGTTCATAAGTCTTCGCTACGTATTAGAAAGGTAAGTTGCAAGTAGAGTTATTGTTATAGTACATACACTGAACGCGTAATTTTTGGGGCGTAAACGGTAACTTGAGTAGGCAGTTTTTATTCATCAATACAGTAATGAAATTTATTAGCAAACTATATGCGGTATGCTTAAATTAATTACTTATTATATGTCAGATTTTCGATGTTCGATTTGAAAGATAACAAATAATTTCAAGTATATTGAATAAAAGTCTTACTAGTTCAAGTATGTAACCTTAACTTCATGTGCAAAGCCATGAATATATATTTATTTTACTTTCCTCAATCACTTAGTGGCTGAAATTTAACAGAAAATTTAAATTTGCATGCAGTATATTTTTATAATTTCCAAGGCATATATCAATTTGGTTGATTGTCTGAGAGACAAGAGATATACCTACATAAAAGAGATAAACCGGTCAATAATGATTCATTTAAAAGCTAAAAAATCTTAGCCAAAAAAGCATTATAAACATCGGTTTATATAATATGTATGTTATTTTAATCACTTAAATTTGATCGGCTCGATTTCACCCTTGTGATCTAAATATAAATATGAAATGTTATTCATAACTATACAGTAATATTAATGTACAAAATATTACAATTTTTTATGATTCTTTTACACATATAAAATATACAATAAAGTTACAGCACTCACACAAAGTGGGTTTTCTTAAGATAAGATATTAATGTTATAAACATATTTACAATATCCTATATCTGCCTTCCTTAATCTTAGGCTTATTCATGCTTTGACCTTCAATTTATATTATATATTTATGGTATGATAAAAAATGGTAGTGGAATTCTAAAAATTCAATAATAAATTTATTTTAATGGTTTTCTCCAAGTATTTACTGTAAATATTTTAAGAATGTAATAAATATTATTAGGATTTCATTCTTTTTAAACATGTTTAAGATAATGTTATCATGACCAGGAATTATCTAGATCACTTGAAAACTGACATAAAACAGAATACATAAGAAATAAATATGTGCTTATTAATCATTTTCCTTTCTAATAAATATAAAATGTAAATATTAAATTATAATATAATTTCACATATTATGTGGAAATAGATAAAACAGTTGTTGATAAAATTGTACATTTTACAGAATAGTATGACAATTTCTGAAATATTCTACATTTTGTTGGTTATTATTATTTATTTAGATGGATAATTAAATAATTTTTAAACTGTTTTTATTTGTTCTTTATTGATATTTTCAAATTAAGATTTAAATATTAAGTATATATTTTTTTTAGATTTGTCTTTGCGCCGTTCGGACGATACCTAGGCATAAAGGACATAAAGCCTAGAAAACCACCACCAAATCCCAAACTTGAAGTTGCTTATAAGTTGCCTCGAACCAAACAGGTTTGTAACAAATAGTTTATTCATATTTTTGTTTTACTGCATGATATCAATTAATTATTATTAGGTATTATCTGTATGTTGAATCCAAGTAACTTATCCTTATGTAAACTATTAACTATAAAGTAATATGTTATTTGGTTTTATTGTCACTGTAGCTAAAAATGGTTAATGATCAACCTGTGCCTTCTGGGAAACCGTTCCGTCTCTAACAAAGTTTTCGAAAGTAAAATAAGACAATATTTATATAATTTTAATTTTATTAGAAATAAAATATGTATGTGTTTGTGAATTGGTACAATTTGTATATAATATGTTTGTTGTTATAGATAAAACATAGAAAACATTTTAAATGTAATATAAAATAAATGAAACAGTTCATTTATTTTTATATTCTTCTATTAATAATACTAAGTTACTTATATTTATTGTTATTTCCTAACATGTGATATAAATTAGTTCAATTAAAAAGTTTTATAATCGTCCTTGAGTTTCGATTTATCGTTCATGGACAGACTGGCAATACAAAAAATATATGGCTGCAATTTCCACTTCAGTTATAATTGAGTTGAACAAACCCCAACTCTTATCAAACGTTCAAATCTAAATGTCATTACCATATAATATATATGATTTATAATTCGCACCCTTCAGTACAAGGTTGCATTTGGTCTGATAATCGCCTTGGTCTAACTTTTACCAATTTATTATCCAATTTACTAAGCGCTAGGTCAACTAGTGTACTAATCGCATCGAGCTAGTGCTCTCTCTTATCTGATTAGAGGAAAATATTGGCTATTTTATCTGGAATAGTTAGGATATATAAATAGTGCGCTGTAAATTGGATAATGTAATGGAAACATTGATTATTCAGTTAGATACCACCACGCCAGCTGTTATCTAGCGAGACCATTATTATTGGGTTTATTACGAACGCTTAAATTTTTATTAACTGTTAAATTTTAATTAATTATGTAAACTAGTTATACTATCGTTTCAGTCAGTCACTTTCAGTTACTGAAAGGAAGATTGAAACAAAAAATTACCAATTTTAATTTGGTATTCATATTTGAGTTTGGTTACTGGCAGACAGGTAATCGAAGACCATGTCAGTATAGCTAATTAATTTTTAGTTGTTATTCTTCACGGAAACTATCGTGAGTTTTGACATAAATAACAGGACAAATTACACACACTGGTCTAACCCCTAAGTAAGCAAATTATTTTGCTTGTGGTAAGGGTTTTAGACTATACAAATACATAGAAATAAACATTATAAATACTGGAACTATATTTAATAAACGACCAAATCCAGAAATACAGACATCTATGTCCCTGTCGGGCATCCAACCCGAGACCCATTGCTTCGCTATACGTTAGGCGTCTGCACTAACCACTCGACCAACGAGGCGGTTAAACAGACGTTCAATATAAACATAATTTATACTTGTCGGGTTTTTTTTTTATTAATAATTTATACAACCCACCCACGCTATTTCTTATTATACTTACACATGCTAATACTTTTATAATTTAATACGAACTCGGTGACGTCACTAATTTCCTAACAATCTTTATCGACTCTACTTTTATTACTTAAGCCATTTATTATAATGACTAACAATAGTTTCTAGTTTTATGACTCCAAAGTAGTTTTTTTATATTCTTTATCAGTAACTAGTACATAGGAAAGAATTCTAAAAATACAATAACATTAAATTGTCTTATTTAGGACAAGTTGCGTCATACTTTGATGCTAAAACTGAAGACTTCTGTTAGAATGTTAGTTGCGTTCCTGCGTCTGCGCAATACGATGAATACCACTAATAACTTAAATATAAATAACGTGGTAACAAAAAAGAAAACTAGGTCTTCACCAAGATTAATTTACTGTCATTATTTCATTGCATTCAACTGAAATTGAACCTCTGCAATCGTCTGATAAATTTAGCAAAGAACTCTGGTATAAGTGTTTCTAAAATATCTTTCATTGTCTCTAAACAATTCCTCCCATTATTGTCCAAAGCAGGCCAGGGTCGTGTGCGTCAGCCGTGCTATTCGATTGTATAATCCTACGGAAGGTCGCAAGTTCAAATCTGGGGAGCCAAAAAAATCACCTACAAACTGTTAAATGTAAAAAAAGTCTGATAATGAAATCTCAGAAACTATAAGAACTACGAATCATAAATTATACACAAAACACCTTTTTTAGGGTATATTTGATAAGACCTATGATTAATAGAATTGTCAAACTTAAAGGCTTTCAAAATAGAATAACAGTTTATATGGTAATTTGCACATTTTCTAAAAAAATAACTTGAAATGTTATACTCTGATTTGCTAATTATAAATAAACGTCAATTACCATTCAATCAAATTGGTAATTGACGTAATTTTTTTAAAATTATGATGATAATTATCTTAATTATTTTGTGGCGGAATCACGGGTGAACAGCTGATATTCATATTACTTGTGTAAATACATCTAAATTACAGTAGAATCTCGCTAAATCGCCACTTCAATAGACATGTCATTTTTTTTAAAACCATATATTATAAACCAAAATCAGCAAAATTGGCAAAACCATTTTCGAGTTTTAGCGAGACGGTTTTTAATAGTGTCGGGTTAGTAAGAATCTACTGTATCTTTCTTTCTATATATAGAGAAAATGTTTATTTCGCTTTACAATAAAACCTTTAAAAATATAATTAAGACTACTGAAAGCCACGATATAACGCTCGAATTCTGTAATCTTTTCTGTTTTATCTCTAAGGATAGAATTCTTTAAATTCAAATGACCTCATTCAAACTTGTATTTACAAAAAAGATAATAATTCAAATAGGCTATCGTAATGTTTACATCTATACAATTAAATGTCTTACTTTATCTACAGAGTTATTTATGTGCAGATAATTCACACCACTTTCTCCAATAAATAACAAAATAATAAAGACTAAAATATTATTTTCTGGTCAGCTCTTCTCAGAGCAGCATTCCTAGCTGGTGGTAGCTTACCCATAACTGACTATACTGACCAATTTAATTTAATCATTGACGATTTAAAAGTGCGCGAAAATAAACTTGCATAAAGATATTTAGAATCTAAATAAATACATTTCTTTTCCTAAAATTTTTATTTGATGGTAGTATTCATTATCATTATTATAAAATTATAAAAAGTAAAAAATATTTAATACTATTCGGTATTGCTATAGCTATGATACGTTTAGTATAATAAAATAATAATTAAATACCATTCTATTCACAACATATTAAACAATAAAAAAAAATACAAATTAATGTTTGAAAATATCTATAGACATGTATAGCCATGTTAAGCGTATTTAAATTTATATAAATAAAGAATGAAAAATAAACCGATACGGACAGGGATTTGAACCAATTGAACTCAATTAGTAGAGCGACGGAACGGTTTCTTAGAGGTCGCAGGTTCGAATCCCTGTCCGTATTGGTTTATTTTTCATTATATATTTATATAAATTTAAAAATAAATATTAATGTTTCTTCTGAAATTTCAGTACATTTGATTAAGAATTATCAATATATGTGCTAATATTTCAGTGCAATCTGATTAGAATTTATCAATATATTTATTATATAATATGAGTCAGACATCATACGATATTTTTTTTGCTATCTGGATGGATTACCAATTTATTTTAAATTATTACACATGATGAATCATGACTTCTTTTATCTAATATAAATTCTTAGTTATGAAATTGTATAATAGGGCTATCAAGGTGTAAATATTGTATAATTATTTAATTTACTTAGCTATGGAAGAATAGAATCTCTGACACAAATATTTTATTGTCAAACAATCTCCATGGTTTTCTTCAACTACAACATATCAATATGTTAAAGAATTAATGAATCTTATTTTCTTTTTTTGTAAAGGGACGCTATTTAGTTTTAATACAGTGGTATGCAGTAATTGTAAACCATTTAGTGCATCACACAGGCTGACTCGACAGGGTAGCACCATCCTCTCATAAAAGATAGGTGTAGTTATTGTGGTTCAGGGAATAGGAGGAAAAAAATTATCCCTTCCCTCTTACTTCCCTACTCTCATTTAATCCTTCCTTTTCCCAAAGGTATCTACAACTATCCTACCACCTACAATTTTTCTTAGCAGGATTGTCTGCTCTTAGCTAATATGTGTAACTATACTAATATACTGAAACACCGCTTTTTTGCTTAAAAGAGGTTTTTTTTTGCAATATTTTTAATCATTTAAAATATAGTAAAAAATACACCATATTATTCTAAACTAAAGTAAAATGATATTTAATTTTATTCTTACAAAAATATATACAAAATTTCTAGCAACTATGCGCCCTCGCGAAACAACTGGACATGTCAGAGCGTCAAGTGGAGAGATGGCTGCGCAAGCGCAAGTGTCAAGACAAGCCTTCAACTCTGGTAAAGTTCTGCGAGAACATCTGGAAGTGCACCTTCTACATCTGCAACTTTATATTCGGGCTTGTGGTGCTGTGGGACAAGGAATGGTTGTGGGATATTGACCAGTGTTATCTGGGCTATCCTCACCAGGTAAAGAATGTTTGGTACATTAGTCTATTATATGACTGACTGACCACATAGCTTGGTGTGTCATTTCATTATACAATCTACATCACACTATTTCACCCCAAAAAATAGTGAGTAAGAATCACCCAACAGATAGTAACACTAGCTCACTAACAGCCATAGATATTAAGTACACTAGTTGAGCTAGTGCTAAGTAAACAGTGTAATGAAACAGCTGCCTAAATCGTTGAATGTTAAATGGAATATTCCATGTGGAACCCTAACAGGGTCGGAATATAAAATATATGTCATTTGTCATATATCGTTTGACTAAAAATAAATACATGTAACGCCGCTTTTCGGTTGAGTATCGCGTGCTTGCCGAAAAAATAAGTATATGATATATTACTTTACCACCCCCCCCCCTCCCCCCTCCCGTTGTGATATTTCGTGATTTTTTATGGACTAACACCCTCCCCCCCCTTTCGAGCCTCACATGATTAATGGACAGCCCCTTTCCTAAAAACACCCAAAAATTATTAAATTTTGATACTTGACGTTTTGTTTTAAAACATTTATGTGGGAACCCTACTGCTAAATTATGTACACTTTTGATGATTTATTAACCTTTTTCACATTTACTATAATACTTTGTCTGTTTTATGTATAAAGGTCAGACATTCTGTCCCAAATGTTCAAAATATTATGACTAACAAATCCACTATACTTTGATAGTTCATATCCACTCCCTTTAACTAACAAATATATTTAATTATTTCAGGGTTTAACACAAGATATATGGTGGTACTATATGATCAGCTCAGCTTTCTACTGGTCGCTCACCATATCTCAGTTCTGGGACGTCCGCCGCAAGGACTTCTGGCAGATGTTCGTGCACCACATCGCCACTATCGCGCTGCTGTCCTTCAGTTGGGTGTGCAACCTGCACAGGATCGGCACTCTGGTGCTGCTGCTGCACGACTGCGCTGATATATTTGTTGAGGTATGCTTTGAATGTATAAAAAAAATATATAATAACTATTGGAAGCAGGATATGAAAAGAAATCATATTTATTTTCCTACTAATACGGAATTGTATACAGTAAATCTTTATCATATGTAATTAAACAATTAATATAAAAAAAATGTAAAGACAAAAGGCTTATTGTACCTGTACAGTTTTTGTACCTCCTCTATAAAATCTTATCCATGGCATTGTTGGTTTATAGCATATGAAAATCTATCATTAAAAAACTTGTCATTTTAAGAACTTTTAAACATTCAAGTTTCTTTCATTCAACATTCATTCAGTTCCAAGATAAACGTTACTTAACTTGTAACTATGTTATAATATCAATTTTAACAATTATTATTATTATAACTATTACAAAAACAAACATTCAATATTGCAGGCAGTGAAAGCCGCTAAGTATGCAAAGTACCAGAAGCTCTGTGACACAATGTTCCTAGGGCTCATTGTAACATGGATCAGCACACGAGTTGGCATCTTCCCCTTCTATATCATCTGGAGGTTTGTTGTATTTATTATTAATAATTTTATTTGACTTCTTAAAGATTAGTATTTACAATGAGTTATACTCCAAATTGTGACAAATTAATTCTTTATAATATTTTATATTTTGTTAAATTGAGGTTTTTGTAAATTCATATACATATGTCAAAAATTCTTACTTTCCATCATAAAAATAATATATATATATATACAACCTACATCACATAAGTCAAGAAAAATCTTTATCTCTGAGAAATAAAAAAAAAACTTTATTTTAATTGCCTCTTTCCAGTACATCAATCCGTGCCCCAATGCTGCTGCCGATGTTCCCAGCCTACTACATTTTCAACTCTCTGCTGTGTCTGTTACTGATACTACATATTGTATGGACGTGTCTGATTCTACAAATTGCTTATATCACTATTAAAGCTGGACAAGTATGTATTCACATATAAATATAGTTAACTAAAATTATGTTATTACTCATAAAATATTCTGGATTTTTTCATAATTATATCTTATACAAATTATATCTAATTCGCTTTAGTGAAGTCTTAAAGATGCAAGTATTTTTAACAGTTTTTCAAAACAAAGAATGTACTTACATCACTTCTCAGAGTTTTCTCATACAAGAAACATATAGCACAATCTATATACAGACAAACTTATATAATAATATCCTTATATTTCCAGATGGAGGGTGACATCAGAAGTTCAAGTTCGGAGCTCAGCGACAGTCCGCGCCACTCCAACCACAGCTCGCCTACACGCGAGAATGATAAAAAGTAAAATACTTATTTTCCTATTCCAAATTTATTTAATTATAAAAATCTAATTCAAGGCAAACATCTAGTCCGGTAGATTTACACAGACATACACGAAAAACAAGCACTTTTTGTAAACTAAGTTACAAACAGCACAAAGTTAAAAAAGTAGTTCAAGACAAACAAAATATCTCTTTTTATTTTTTTAAATCTTATTTCTAAAAATATTATATGATAACTTTTGTGTTAAAGGACTTTTACTAGTTATTAACTATTTATAAGGCAAACTTTTGTATTGATCAAAATAATGCTATTAACATATTTTTGAACCTAAGACTTATTTGTTGCTTACATATGATAATTAATTTCTTAAATATTAAACTTCAGTAATATACAAGCAGTATTATTTATATATCTATTCTCTTTAAAAATAACATGCTATTGCAGTTTTTTCAATAAAATTAAATAGTTTTTGTGTATTGTCCTTATAATGTGTGATGGTATTCCAGAAGGGGCAAGGTTGAATCTCATCCCTTACTAATTTATATTTCTTTTCGTTGTTTTATAAAATAGATAAAATTTTAAAATATCTTGACTATATTTCTACAATATATCTCGCGGAGATTATTATGTCGAAACAAAATTTATAAATGTTTAATTAATTTGTTTATATTTTTTACAGGAATACATAAACCAGTTACCAATAAACTGAACTGCAGAAGACTTATACAGAGAGAATTTGGTAGTTGAAGAAATCCGATATTTTAGTTTACATATAAATTTTATTATGTTTATCGGCCGTTTTTAATAACTTACTACAGATCGCAGATATATAGCTATCCGATATAACAGTAACACCAATATATCTACGATTTGTGTCACAAAAACTGCAGCTAAATTATATGTGTATTGAAAATTTGTTTGTACATTTATTCTAGTAATCGTATGTCGGGAATAATTATTTACTCGTTCGCTACAAATAAAATATATATACTGAAGTACCAAAAGATATTTGTGTTAGGTTGAGGCTCGTAAACGATATAATATAGTAACGAGATTATTATTGTATTGTATGTTTATATTCAATGTATACAATAATATTATTATTTATAAATTATAAAATTTAGTGTTGTGTCTGTCACTATTTAATGTCTGAACGCATTTTAACAATTAATTAATTAGCCATGTGGGTTTTTCATTTATCATTTACTTGGATTATCAACATATGCATTGATAATTATTTCTTTTTTTTAATATATTTTTTTATGAACGTAATATACGTTGAACTAGATTGAACTTGCGAAAGTTTAGTCCCTTCCCTATTAAACTCAACATATTAATTATCTCTATTTTATAAGCAATTAGTACCGTTTAAGTCTAGGATTATTATAAACAGATGATACAACATACAGAAATAGATACACATAATAAAACGATGTATTTATAAAGATTAAAACATTTTTGTCTTCTAAATAGGGATGGGGGAAGATTGTTTAGTTATATACAATTACTTCATTTAATATTATTTTTATTGTTACTTAGAAATATAAAAATATAAACAATTTTTGTATACATTTATTCCAAAAACTTGATACCTCTGTTTCTAAGTATACAGTTTATAAGATATTTACTGACATTGTATATAATATGTATTGAGTCTAATCTTCTGGGACCACAGTCGGATTTAGTGCAAGATGTGATCAATGTTTGTATCTTTACTTGATATGTAACTATTATTTTAATTAGGATTGATTTGATTTTGAGGCAAAATATTACTATGTATTTTTTTAATATAAAGAAGTTCTAATAACTTAATTGATTCTTGAAATAATATTTAGTAGATTAGTACGTAACGCAATGTGAAACAGCGTTTCGATTTATGTTAATTGGCAAAGATTATGATATTAAAAATACTTAAAAAAAATAATTTCATATTAGTTAGGATATTGGCTTATGTTTTGGCAGTGCGGAAGATGATAGTGTTGAAAGATACAAATGTATATTAAAATATTATTTGGAAAGTCAAATACAACTTAGTTTTAATAAACATCCTTAGTGTGAGGTAACACAGTGTACAGGTGTTTGATAGTTATTTACAACTGCTCTGTTATAGAACGCATCTATTTTCAGATCGTCATATATACTATATATTTTTAGCCTTACAATATATAGTCGTACTAAGTCTCGAATACATTTGTATATTTTGTAACTTAGTCAAGTATTAATTTTGCATTGTAAAAGAATACACGAAACTTAGTAGGCCTATGCTTAATAAAATGTATGTTCGTATATTAAATATGTATTCTAAAAATAGGCCTGCCTGAGACCGTTGTGTTCTCACATCTCACTAGTACATTTATTTTTACTTATAATGTAATTAGGGTAAAACATTGTTTTTAATGTTATATGGTTGTTAATATCTCGCTAGTTGGTTTCAACCTGTGCTATGTCTTATTTCCAAAGTGGTCTACCAAATGAAATATATACATCACATAAAATATTTTGTCTTGCAATAGTTTTACATAACATTTCTTCCGTTTTGTATTTGCTTTCTTATGATAAAGAATGAAGAGCGAGAAATAGAGCAAAGGTTTGAATTACTTTTGTTATCTTATTAAATATATTTAATGAACATTTCGCTGTTTTAATTTCTTAAAGCTAATAATATACCATTATTTGCATTTGTAATGACGTATTTAAGTAGTTAGTTTTGACGGAATTGACCACTGATACAGAATACCTATAGACTGCTTTTTTGAAATATTACCTCATTGTCAATATAATGTGGCAAATTCTCTTATTCCTTGATGTTAATAATACAGTTACCGATGATGTCATATTTTATAGATACCTCAATAGATAGACTGGATGGATATGCAATGGTCTTTAAATCGGTAAATGGTATAAAGACATACTGCCAGTAACTGTAATTACATATTATTGTACACTATAGACAAAACTTAATATTTTCTTTCAGTACTGTATATTATATTCCGAAATAATTACTTACAATTAAATTTACAAAAAAAAAAATAACCAGACTATTCAACAGCCCCCCCCCCCCACTTCACAATTACAGAAGTACTTCTCTAATTATATCTATCTATTTAACAATATATTTTATATTAGATCTAAGTGTTGTCTATAGTGAGTAGTAAGTTACGTGGAACCATTGCGATTATTGCTCAATATCTGCACCAGCAAAGTTAAAGTTCTTTTCGGTAATGAAAAATGTCGGAGTTGTTTGTTGACTCGAAGGGCTCTTTAAATAAAAACTTCATGCTTGCTTATAATATAAAATGTTGCTATATTTTTCACTTTTACATAAGCTATAATGTTGAGAGAAATGTGTATTTGTTAATTATATTATATGAAAGTTACGCTACATGTTCTCACGGCAGTGTTCATCATCACAAGGCGATTCGTAACCTAAGCTTCCCGCGAAAATTATTATAACGACCGGATGGTCCTATTTGAAAATAAAAGGCCGATTGAAATTATGAAAACGTTTTTTATTATAATAAACCTATCATTATATTATAATTATATTACACTCAACCTTAAGCTACTTTTGCCAGTAGCCGACTCCACTGAGTCCAAAAACGTCCGTCATACCCCAGGCGGGTATATCTCTAACGACCTTACCTATCGGTCCACTTAACATTATACATCGGTGTCACACCTCGTCCGACCCGTCCGTGGACGAGGAGTCCGATGTACTTTCCTGCTACATTAACGTGAGCGTGATGCGGCGGTCATAGATAGAGGACAAGTTTCGCGACGACAGCGCACGCTGCGCGTCGAACGGCGAGCGGAAAGACACTCGCGCGTCGCCCGTAGGCTGCCCGCGCTCGTTATAGCGTCGGATCACGTCGTCCTGAGACAGTTCGAAGTCGCCGAAGAAGGTCAGAATGTCGTCGATGGTAGCCCGGAAGGGCACGTTCTCCATGGATAGCACGCAGCCTGGGGCGCCGAAGTCCTCGAGAGCGGGATCGGGCTCATCGTCGCGGGGAGGTGCGGGAGCACGCATGAAACCGCGGCCGCGACCCCGGGGGTCGAAACCACGCCCGCGCTCTGCCCAGCCTCCGCGTCCGCGCATCATGCCTCGCCCACGGGGGTCGAAGCCACCCCGGTTCATAAAACCTCCTCGGTCGAAGCCGCCCCTGTCAAATCCTCGGCCCCTGAATTGTCCGCGATTTGGAAGGAAGGGGAGGCGCGGATTGTTCACGAAAGGAGGCGGGGGTCCGAGTAGTCCCTCACGTGCGATTCCCCCTTGACTCGCGTCCCCCTTGGGTCCCTCCAGCGCTTCTTCCACGACGCTGCGCATGACAGGATCGACGGTGACGCGGCAGCCGTCTAAGAGACTCCCATGCTTGGTGCCCGCCTGCCTAGCCTCCTGTGCAGATCTGAACTCGCAAAAGCAATCCCCGGAAGGGAGACCGTTTCCGTCGAGCATGAGGTGAATTCTTGAAGGCACCGCGCCCGTGTCTGATAAAAAGTTGACGATGGTTCGATCCGTGGCTTCTCGAGGAAGTCCCTTCATGAGGACGCAGTCGAGAGGTTCTTCTTCAATGTCGAGGGTTATGGCCTGTTGGTTACCCATGGCACCCGGTTGCGCATCCGATTGTTTGGCAAAGTTCATTCGGTTGCCCCAATTCTGAGCAGCGTTTCTGGACTCTAGGTTAGGAAAACCGCCGAATTGTGGACCAGGAAAAGGCCCTCTGAAATTTTGAGAAAATGGAGTATTCGGAAAGAATGGCTGCTGTGGCGAGGTCTGCATTTGTGGTCCGCCCTGCGAAGATGGGCCATTATCCATCTGCCGTCGCTGGCGTGGATCTCGAGGCGCAGCAGGCTCTTGGTTGGTATTGTTGACAGATTGAGCATTCGTACTCGATTCGGAATTATTTTCTTTTGACTTCTCTTTTTTGTATTCCTCATCTGTAAGTGGAGTTATAACCGGATGTCGCCTACCGAAAACGTAAGTATCTTTACGCTTTAAGGCTAGTTTTGCATCCTCTTCTTTTACAAACTCTACATATGCATTTTTAGTTCGTGAATGGCGACAGTCGATAAGTTGGATCGATAAAAGTGAAAAGTCGCTAAATGCTTTCATAATATCATGTTCTTGTACAAAATTTGGTAAATCATCTAGTTTTAGAACGCTAAATCTGCTTTTATTTGCCTCTCCGGCTTCAGAGACTACTAGTGCTGTGTCTTCTTCGTCGTTATCTTCACGGTAAGGTAGAAATGAATCCGTGGCCGCATCGTAAGTATCATCATCTAAGGATTCGACGACTACGGGTGAGCCTTTCAGCTCGTTCGTTTTGCGTTGAAGAGCAAGTTGTTTGGCTCGTGTTTCGCAAAATCTCACAAAAATATTTCCAGTTCGTCGTCCTAGGTTGTCGTTGATCATCTTTATTCCTCGTTTATCGATCATGAATGGGAAAAATCGCCGAACATCGCCATAACTCGTATGATTCGGTGCATTTCTTAAAGCAACACAGCAGTCTCTTTGTTGCTGATCTTCAAATCGCGTAGATCGACCCTCACGACGGAATTGGCCTCGAGAGACGTTGTTGCCGCCCCTGCCGCCAGAAAATTTGCTACCATTCTGTTGATCGCCTTGGAATGCATTGGGATTTCGTTTTTTACCTAACTCTTGTAATTTGTTGAATGTCTCAGCTAATGACGGATCATTGAAACGGTTTTGTGAGGGATCCGTATGACCTATTTGCATCATGGGGTTGGAGAGCATCATAGGCATTTGTGGACCATTGGAGTTTAACATATTACTAAATCCAGGAGCAATTGTCGCGATTGAGTTATCAACGCTATTGTCCAATGATCGATCCATCGAATTCATTGGTGATTTGCGATCACCGTTGCGTTTGTCACGGGATCTTCTCGAGGGTGATCTGTCTCGAGAACGACTGCGATCCTTTCTGTCTCTTTTCCGATCACGCCTGTCTCTACTTCGACTCCGATCCCTTCGTCTTCTTTCTCTGGACCGTGATCTGTCTCTTCTATCTCTCTTTCTATCTTTTCTTTCTCTTGACCTAGACCGTGATCGTGTCCGACGCCTATCCTTTTCTTTACTGCGTTTTCTATCAGACTTTATATCCTCCTCCTTTTCTTCTTGAATCGGAGATTTGGCAGTGGGACTTATAAGAGGAGCAGGTGGTTCGATAACAGCTGGCTGTGGTATCTCTTGTGGATTTCCGATACCTGGTATTCCGAAAGTGGATAGGCTCGTTCCTAATGCTGCTGAAAACGGAGTAATAACTGGCGCTGCGGTTGAAGGCGCCACTACGGCGGGTGCAGGTGTGGCCGCGGGCGCGTTCAGAGTAAGGAGCGGCACAGTTTGTCGAGCTGATTCTATAACTTTGTGCATCTCCGATCGAGAACTCAGAAGTAATTTTACTTGGATTTCTTTTATTTTTCCTCCATCTAACATCATCGCTTGGCGGGCATCTTCGTCCGTACTGTAACAATGAAATAAATACTTGAAAATGTGACATCACACCATAGATATGGGTGAATTATTAGCCATTAGGAAAAACACTGTTAGGTTAATAAAGCAGAATCATCAATCAATAGGTTGTTTTCTTTTTTTAAATGGATAAGAAAAAATAGATTATTTACTAATAAAAATATATTTTATATTGAATTCATAACATAGGAATTAGAAGAATTAAGTTAAGAAGGTAATTAAAACATTGGTCATATATACAGGATTATTTGTAATTAATTGGTCTCCTCTTGCAGGCAGCCTCTCTACATCAATCCCAACAACATTGGTTCCACGACTTTTTACAAATCTTGATTAACAACACAAAAAAACGAAACAAAAAGTATTTGCTCCCTCATTTACTTGTTACTCTATATTTTGTAAGAAGGACCTAAAAAGTCAAAGCCCATTCACAGAGTTAATAGCAGTTCAGAGGCAAGAAATTAATTCTGTATGGGAAAACTTATATTTTAAGATCTATTAATTTTTTAAAATATTTGATATAATAATAATTTTAAAAGGCAAATACTCTCGTCTATAACTATTATTCTTTAAACACATTTAATTTTCTTCTTCTGATAACAAAAATACACGGAGTTTTGTAGATAAGAAACATCATCAGTTGATGTTACCTAGTTAGGTATTTAAAATAAAGGCATTGTAGTAATAAACGTAAATATTTGAGATCATATCTTCTCTATTTTCGTTTTCGAATTTGACGACACCCTCTATGCTGTCGTTTTTTTGTTGTACTATTTTATGTATGTACTTATTAAAAAAATAATTTCTGTATGTTTATCAGTTCTTTAGATCATATAGTACAAGCTTTACTTAATATGTGGACAGATGGCGTTGGGTAGAATATTTGAATAGCTGTTTAATAATTAATATAATTTCTTTTTTTTATAAAATTTTACATCATATAACTTTCATTTTTTAAATAACATTTATTTAGGTACTATACATAGGTATAACTTTATCCTTGTCTGATATAACAAAGACATAAGTTAGGTATATGTATTAGTATTCTATGTAAATTATAATTTAGGTAATAAAATATCTGACACTTTTATAAGAATGATTCTCATTACTTCTTTCTATATTGACATAATATTGCTTTTTGTTTACTACATATTTAAAAAACTACCTTTGTGTGAGGACTTGTGTGCAACTACCTAGCATTTTTTTGATAATTTTTATGAACCATATTGGTTTAATTTTACGCTTAGATAAATAGTTATTATTAAAAATAGAGTTATCTTTTAATTTTGTTTTTTAACGTGGACTGCGTATTTTTTAAATTTATTAGACATAGGTAATTACCTATGCTATTACTCAGCGTATAAAAAAATCTCGCGACTTTAATATTGAAATTAATTTAATCAAAATTAAATTAAAAACCCCCGATACAAAAAGACCTCTAAAGAGAATAAAAATAATATCATTATGTAGGTACTTATTGAGGTTGTTGCGTCGGGGGACCTTTGTACGTACGTTGACTATGGTGTTTAATGTTTATTTTACGATGTTAATCATTGAGGAATTAAACTATACGATTCGATATCGTAATTTCTTTGTTTGCCTTGTTAACTTACTTGCATTTTAATTTCTTCCTTTATTATACGGTCGGCCGACGCAACGAATTCAATAAGTACATAATTCAATAGGTACGTAATAAGTATCGGGGGGTTTTTTTTTCTACTTTTAAAGTTATGTTACTGGTTTCTTTATTGTACTAAATTAACCTACGGACACACAAATTTTCAGTTCTTTAAGTATTTCTATTATCAATCTATCCTAATACCTAAAATTATCATCATCATCATCACTAATATTATAAAAAGGAAAGATTTCATTGTTTGTTTGTTTGAATTGAATAGGCTTCAAAACTACTGGACCGATATATATATATTTAAAACGAGCAAAAATAAGAATCCGAATGAAAATTTTATTGTAAATGTATTAATTAAGTAACATGATTCATGACTTTTACATATACCTAGGTATATACGAATATTAATAGATATAAACATTTTGAGTTAAAATGATTTACAATCCCTAATCACAATATGATAAAGGGATTTATATTATCACTAGCTGTTGCCTGTGACTCTTTATAACTACGATCATATATATATATTTTTACAGTCTACGTGGACGCAGTCACGGGCAACAGCTATCCTCAATAAAGTACTTTACCTGAGTAAGTGTAAAAACCTTTTGTCCTACATAACAAGGTTTTTTTTCTGTATAGCGCGGGCACAGCCGCTGGGAACAGCTATTTTTGCATAAGAACCTTTCACCAATAAAACGTCAATATCTTGGAGACGACTGTTTCTATTTCGATCAAACATAGCTAAGAACCTTCTCGACGAACATAGCTTTTGATTAAAAAAAACCGCATTCAAATCCCTCCACGCGTTTGGCCGCTACACTGCCACAGACAGACAGGTCAAACTTATATCACCCCTCTTTTTAGTCAGGGGTTAAAAAATGGATTTTTTTAGGAACCTTAAGTAACTCTTACTGTTCCCATAATCAGAAGAACCTGATGTGAAAACATAATAGTATAAAATATATTTTTAAACTATTAAGAATTTTGATAGATACAAGTATTTCCTATTTACTATTCAATGCTTTAAGTTTTCCATTTCCCAATATTCCAAATTTAATTTCCCAAATAAATTGTATATGATAATCGAAGAGAGCATTAAAGACGATCTCATTTCTGTCGATCTATTACTTCGTTAATAATTATAGATAAGGCAAAGATGAAGGTCAACTATTGAATATTCCTTATAATAGAAACCTTAATTCCAGGGAAAAAGTAATTTAAGTTTTTGATTTTAATTAATATCTGGTGATAGTGTCCGAGATACTATTGATAATATCGAAGCGAAGCTCGTATGAAAATAGGTAAATTGTTTGGTACTTATTTCAATATAAACGAAAATGTTTCTACGAAGACGACAATGTCTTTTTGAGTCTTCATTATATTATTGATTAATCTGCATGTTGTTTTGAACAATTCAACAGCAGTGAACATTTTTGAATTTATATTGAAATAGGTCAAGATGACAAGTGTACCTAAATATTTGCAACACAAAAGATATTAAAGCTTAACTTGCTTACTTCTTTTATAGTAAATGGAAATATACTGATCAGCCTGGCCCTCGTGGCACTTAAGAAAAAAGCGAGGCATACTCGAAATTTATAAATGTAAGCTCTTTTGAGGCAACTTTTGTATGGAGATGTTTCTCACGACACTAAATAAATTAATTTTGAATGTAGTTATACTTTTTGCATGAATCAATTTGTAATGATGTAAAATTTATTCATAATTATTTTCTAGGGCTTAATGCTATTCATTAAGTTAATATCTTAGAATATCTATTAATTGTTTTCCTTGTTTACTATATTTTAAAAATAAATATACAATAAGATAATCGTCTACGTGAGCAGGACTATAACCTGCAACCTCTGGGTCAGCTGCAGCAGGAAACGGTCTAATTTATAGTATTGTAGACAGATAGTTGCAAATGCGTTGCCACCTCAAGAGTCTGATCGCAGTCACATCACTACTTAAGCTAAACTTACCACATAATAAAGCTCCTTATTTGGTTTCACTTGTGTTTTAAATACAATATAATATAGTTTTTTTACTTAACTTATCTTCTTGCATTTAGTTGTAAAGCGCATACTTAGAATAAACGGTCATTGTTTTCGTAACGTCAAAACTCGTACTAGAGTCACAGTTCTAGAGTTGAGCTATACAACCGTAAAAACTAAAATTTTATATATACCTAATTTTAGTAGAACAGTGAGACATAATATTTAAAAATTGTCCATTCGTAACGTACAGGTTTCTTAAGCTTATTTTTTGTTATTTATATCAAATCAGATTTAGTCGTGTACCAAGTTTATAACTTGTTATTTATAAGCAACAAATAGTCGTTGCTCTATCTGTCGGTAAATAGTGACACAAAAAATATAGGGAAACTTAAGCGAACTATAAATCTGGCGAGAAAAAGAAAGAGTTTAAAGTCTGTGTACTTTTCCACTTTTGGAGTGCAACAATCGGCATCTGTATTAGAAATTGGGCTAATTATGTGCTCGTTATAGACTTCAAAGTACGACTAACCCGCAAACAGTCTTTCTATTGATAGCCATCTCCAACGTTCTATAATAAACTTTGTGGTAGAAGTGCACACAGAAAATTGCCTAGAAAAACCGTGCATTGCAAAAATTTTAAAAAGGCAAAACAACAGTTAGCTGGATACGGCTTTATCGGCTATACATAACGTAAATGTAAATATAGAGTATATTTAAGTGCTATACTCATTAATGATGTTATGTTGTTGTTGATGACAAGTTGTCGTCACGGGTGTAAAAAACATAAGACTGCAAAAGAAAGTAACAAGAAGAAGGAAGTAAAGAAACTTTAATGAAGTAAGATGCATTTTCTGTGGGGAAATGTACGTTTACGAAGATGATCATCTTCGTCAAAGATGCCAACGAAAACCTAGATAGAATATCGTAGGTATAATATGCACTTACAGGGGTCATGAAGAGTTCAGCGTTCGAAAACAGTAATAATTTTGTTTGTGATAACTGCAGTTATTAGTACTTGTATTTTATCACATTTTTTCTTTTTACTATTTAAATTTTTAATTTAATTTGTTTATTTATTATAAAAATAACTGCAATAATTAGCATCATTGCAACAATAATTAGCATCATTGCAACAATAATTAGCATCATTGCAACAATAATTAGCATCGTTGCAACAATAATTGGCATCATTGCAACAATAATTGGCATCATTGCAACAATAATTGGCATCATTGCAACAATAATTGGCATCATTGCAACAATAATTGGCATCATTGCAACAATAATTGGCATCATTGCAACAATAATTAGCATCATTGCAACAGTAATTTTCGAATGTTATTTTATTACCCTATGTTATTATTATGCCCTAGTACCGTATCCACTTTACCCGGGGTCCTGGGCAAAGTGGATATTTGGCGACCATTGTCGAAAACTGGACTAATATCTAAAAATTTCATTAATATTAAAGATATCTGTTATTGCATTATGTAAGATCATTAAGTGAAGAATGATTATAAATGTTTGTTTCAATTTCCCCTCTTATAGCTAAACGACAATAATCAAATCAATTTTAAAGTATTAACGTTACCCAGGTTTCCCCTGTTTTGTTTGAAGTATAAAGAATAAATGTGTAGATTTTTAGAGTTATTCGATATCAAAATAAAAAGATGCACATATTTTATATGCATGTTACACTTATTTACTTGAATCTTTACATTAATTATTTAAATCTGGACATTAATTATTTGAATCTTGAAATTAATTATTTGTACCTATCTTTACATTCATTATTTGAATCTTTACATTAAGTATTTAAATCTTCACATTAATTATTTAAATCTTCACAATAATTATTTGATTTCTTCTTTTTTTGATTATTTGATTTGATTATTTCATTAATTATTTGAATCTTTTCTGATTCAAATAAACAAATATAATATCAACGAAAACAATAGGAAAATAAGTTTGGGTGACTTAGATGCTATAAGTATGAATTCTCCAGAAAGAGCAATGGTCTATGGTCAAGGCCCGAGAAGTCGTCCACATGTTCGAGGCATTACAAAATCTACTGTTAATGATACTAAGAAATTAAACCAATTGGGCAAAATTGGTTCTCATCTATTGCAACGTTTAAACAAACGCTAACACGCGCGTACTATTTAGATTAAGATATTCAGGTGATGTTCAGCTCTTCACCGACGGTAGAGGTGGTAGAATCCATACACCATATTTTGTTTCTGTACAAGTTTCTTTCACGTTATTGGAGACAAAAAAATACCCAAAAAGAGCTTACATTCTATCGGAAGATAAAAATGTAATGAGTAGTAGATACGAATTTTCTTGCTGTCGAGTTGATTCCACAAAAATTTACGCCTTAATCGGACTCCTTATGAAAAAAATACGAGATAAATATACCGCAAGTAAAATTCCATTTACAGCAAATGTAGTACTGAGCTTCCAAACTTTTGCACCGGGGATCTCCACTTCTGTTAGACCTATTTTATTAATGTTATTACAGAAAGTATCACCTGTACTGAAAATTGTATAACTTTTTTTTTGTCCCTGGTTAAAAAAAATAATTAAAATTAAATGTTTCTTTTTTAATTCTTCTTGGAGAATGAAAGAGTATAAAAAAGAAGATTTTCAATCCCTCTTTATTCTTCCGAATTCTCCGAGGAAACGGAGAATTGAAAAGCGTTCAACTTTTCTAATTCTTTTTTATTTTTTTCAATTCTCCATGAGAATAGAAATTGCTACATTATATTAGTATTAAAAAGAAATAATTAGTTTTTTTTTTTAAATTCTTCTTTATTCTTTGGATTTTTTCGCGAGAGCATATTGTTACATTGTTTTAGAATTAAAAAGTATAGCTTAGGATTACAAATATTGAATGCTTTTCTATCGTTTTAAATCCTAAAATGATATTTTTTATAGAACAAAATAAAATCAAAAAGAATTCATTTCAAGTTTGATCTTAATTCTCCGGAAAATTAAGAGTATCAATAATATTCCAAAAGTGTGCTTTTTCAATCCTTCTTAATTCTCTTTTTTAATGAGGGGTACCTATACTAACAAGTCGTTGATATACACAATTAATATCGTCGGCGTTAGCAGTGAACCTTGGGATACGCCAGTGTTATTCTTATAAAGTTTCTAGGAATTACAATATGGTGTTATCCCAAGAGCAATCCGTGTGATAGCTGTTCTAAGCGTCTTACATCCAAACTATAGAAAACTTTTGCGATGTCTGACTGCCATCACTTCATCTCTGACCTATAGTTTTTTTCATTCTGCTCATATTGGTTTTTTTAAATACATTTTATAAAGTTTGCTTTATATCCTCGAAGATTTTATAAGTTTCCGAATAAATGAGACGGTAATTAAATCAAAATTATGCTAACAATATTAAGGTATCCTGAAAAATAATTATGATCTTATGATTAAATCACCTTTGAAATTCTCACTTTTAAATCATCTTAAATATCGTACCTGCTACTCGAAAAACTGCATGCCTGTGGACACCAACCACTAGCATTCCACCTAGGGGTGGTCATATTTCAACAAGTAGTTTTAAATAGAAGCGGCACCTTTTTATAACACGTATTATTGCAATATTTGTCAATTATTTGCCATTTTGGTTCCTTTTTTTTTTGCTGCACTCAGTACAATCAAACACAACCCAGTAACACTACAGAATTTATTAAGGCTAACACATTCGACATCTCGAAAATAAGTTTCTTCGAGTTAAAAGTTTATTTAAAAACTTTAGTACAAAATTGATTACTCTTTAGATTGAAACCATAATTTCACAGTAGACTATATTAGTTATTTTATAGCGATTGTTTCCACGGTTGAAAAGTTGATAGATTTTCTTATGCCTCTAATATGCAACAAAAAAGAAAATTTTCTTTCGAAAACCAAATAACAGTATCATGGGCAATTAATATTTCGACTTTGATAAAGAATAATTTCGTAAAGTGATAATCTATATTTGTATGTTATTTATTAATACATTTCTTATTATTTATTGTTTCTTTTCTTTTGTTATAGCCCTTTAAGCTATGCGGCCTATATTATTAATCATTTCAATTGAGAGATTGTTGATACATTCAGTCAATCAGGTTTATTAGACAAAAACATAAATTAAAAAAAAATAAATTTCAATCTATTAAAATGTCTTTCTCAAGTTATCCCGTGGTATTCAGTATTTTTAAAAATCATTATCATGAAGTTATTGTTTTTTATTTTTAGTAACTACCTATTATAAATTACGCTTATATCTGCAGGAAGTGGTTAGTCTTTAAGAATCAAGAGCACAGAAGAATACAACAAATAAACAGATTATTTGAAAATTAAAAAGACTGTAAAGGGAAACAAATATCCCAAAAGATCACACGTTTAAGATAAAGAATATTAGGAGCTGACCAGGAATAATTCATGTGTTCGCTTTAAAAGTGGGTGCGAGAGATTTAATAACGAAAGCTCCTATCTGCAACGTATTTTCAAAGACAGCATTAGTAGGTTCGTTTTCAGTTCAGGTGAGTGTGAATAAGTATTTTAAAGGGGCACTTTTTTTGCCCTGCAATGCTGTCGCATGGCAAGTGCATATTTCATATATAAATTTGTGACAGGTAACTGAGGAATACTCATCCCACTGCCCATACGGATCCTCTTTGATAGTTACTTAGGTTGATCTTCTGTAAGAGTCACAATGTTCAACAACTCTTGGCACTCCATATGTGCAACATTGTTTCTAACATGTTAATAAAATGATATATTTAACTAATATTAATGCCTTAGGTACATTGTCATTATTAAAATAAGTATATACAATACAAAATTAATTTATATTTGGTTTCCTTACTTCAATTTGTTTTGGCTCATTTGTTCTTTTTGTTTTAGTTTATTTCTGTCGAGTGTGATGAAGAGCTTTAGTAAATGACATTAGGCAGTAGGCGGGGCCATGTTGGCGATAAATGTTTAGAAACCTAACACAATTTATTATGCCTGTTTAAAATAACATACTTGTACTTTTAAGATTGGATTTGGCCGCATTTGCAATATTGCGCTCAGGCAAGCGTTTATATATGAGAATTATATTGGAATATGTTAATTGAGATTCTTTTAAGTTATAATTATGAAAAGACTTTAATTAAGTAAGTTTAAAATAAGCCTTAGTCGAAATTTAGTATTGATCTTAGAGCGACTTTATAACCATTCATATATCACGATTAGTATAGCCTATACGGAACTATGGGGTTTAATTCTCGGATTGTAGATTTGTATTAATTTTAAGTAAATCCTTAATCTTGGAGCTGGAAGTTTATTCACTCTAAAATCAAGAGGATCTCTATATAAAATAAAAGAGTGATCATAAACTTTGTCGCTATAACTATTGCAGTCCTTCAAGATTTCAATTGAATCTCATTATCCAGAATATTATGTATCCTCCTCGTTTCACAATAAAATTCATATTTCGAAAGAGGACTTATGGCATTCTGATGATGTGGTATATTCGGGTAGTATAGATATTTATATATTAACAGAAGGTTGAATCACTGTCGTCCAGTCTCTTGCAATATCAGAGGATACACAAGACAGTTGTCTATAATACAAGATAACAAAAACTGTAAGATATTTAGTGTGCCCAGTTCACGTACCTATTATACGTTTTCAGTTGTTACTTGGCTTATACAATTCGGAGGATTGAGACATATGGTTAGATAATATTAAATTCTCGTGACATTGGTGGCTTATGCGAGATCAGCCGGAGCAACGAAGCAATCGTATTTGACGCCAATATGACGTTCAGCTCGATCCTAGAAACATTCATCTTTCTTGTTCAATAGATGGTCGAAGATATAACTTGATACTTAAATTGTAAAAATGATGAAGAAAACAATACCTCTAAAAGAGTGCGACGCTTTACTGCAAACTACCTCCCTCATACTCTAAGGCAGATAATTTAAGATTATCTACTATTTTGTAATTAGTAATAAAAAGGGAAACAATGGAAATATCCGAATTTAATTTTTTTTAATTGGAATTACTGCAAATGCCAAACAAATAGCCCTATAGCTTGATTGACCTGTAAATTTGTTACGTATGTTCGGTCCTTTTATAACTAGATTGATTATAATAATATTTAATAAGATTTTATACAATACATATTTTATGCTGCAAATGTAGTATTTATGTAACCACTTCCTGATTTGCGCGTTGCCTTTTAACATTCTGACTTTAATAATGAATATCATATAAATTCGATGGAGAATGACTCTTGGAGAATGTAAGAATATACAGTGACTCGCTAACTCACATGATAAAAACAAAAATTAGTAAAATGTAAAAATAACTTGAGATGTATCTATAGTTTTTTTTTCCACCACCACTTTCGGTAGTGTGTAACTAGTATGACGTCTCATTAAGTGTATAAGAGTTTCATACACATAAATGAAGGAAACAAAGAGCATCCAGACTCGGAACATCGGATCACACAAAGAATCGTCCAGTCTAGGAATCGAACTCATCTTTGATGCAGCAGTCAAGGTCACCAAACAAAACACCAACAGGTCATCTAGATACTTAATACTAAAACCTCTTAAAGTATTTTACTTTGGGGTATTGATGCCATATTTATACTACTGTAAGATACAAAGTATATTTTAAGAAATTATTGAATATTAATACATTTTAAAGTATTACCAAACATTACAAATATTACTATACCTACGAAAACTAAAAGTATATCTTTCATTTTCTACAATGGTGGTTTAGAGATATTTGGAGTTTGTTAGCCATGTAAAAATGGACACTACGAAGTATGTAGCTCTATCATATGAATTTCGGAGTAAATGTCAGTTGATATAAAGCTAAAGATAAGTATTATTGTTTTTATGGTCCTATAACCACTAAAGCCTTTGACAGAATTAACTACAAATAATAATCGTGACAGTAATAACTGCCTAATAGATAAGCATAAGTGTGTTCGAGTTAGTCCACTTTAACTCAAAAAGCTGCGGTAATCATAACAATGTTGTTATTCCTAAGGGTCGTATTTTAGGTCCAATTTTATTCTTCATTTTTATAAATGTGAAAGTGGGTTGAAATTGAATTATCTTGTATGTAGGAACCTCAGACGCAAAAAAAGAAATTAAACGAAATAATTAAGCAAATTTCTTTTTTTGCATCTAATTACGAATTATGTATTTATTTTTCAGCAGCAACCTTAGACACTCCTTGTAGTGTCTCCTGTCTGTCGGCGTGCCTGTGAAAGTACATTTGAAATCGGTTCACGTATTTCACAGATTTGTCCAGGCCAACGGACAACCAATTTTTTAAATGTGGATCCAGTGTATCGCTAACGTCCAGATTTGTTATACATAGTTATTAAAGTCGTAAATACTTAAAATTGGATTGAAAATCAACGAAAACATGATAACGTTTAGTTCAGGTTTATGTAAGTATAGTATTCATATATAATGATTAGATCAATATAATTCAATTTCTTGGTATTAGGAAGGTGCAGCCTGGAGTTGTCACCGAATTTAAAACGTGATTTAACAACGAGCATCGAGTGATGGGAGGTCGGGTACACTAAAAGGATTCAGGTAGTTTGTGTCCTCCTCTTAAACTACCATACATTAGCAGTAGTATCTCTAATAAGTATATGTCAACTAAGTCCTAAAATAAGCCGAAGTGAACTGGTTTGTTTTAGCAGCATCTGGAGTTCGAAGAGACCGACATCCTGAAAATACTAATGATATCGCGAGAGACCTAGTACACATATGGAAAATAATGAAATAATCAAGAGAGAAATCGTTAGTAACCCATAATGTTGGCATGAGAAGTACAGTAGAGATGAAATGAGTTCTTAAAGAAAATTAAGTTCAGGTAGGTAGAGAGAGAATGGTTTTTCACGTCGCGAGTACTGCTTTGGTGACCGATGTGTGGATGGTGCTCGCCCGCCACTCCAAGACATAGGTAACAACTACTACACAGGTATAGGTAGTAAGTACACTTCAAATTAAGACTAATTCTAGCTTAGTAGATAAAGTAAATAACTTGAATATTCCTCCTGAGTTAGATAGGTAGAAGTTGAACATTTTGGACATTCTAAAATGTATCAAAAATGCAATGTAAATAATTAGTTTATCTTGCACTTTATATTTAGATCTAATACGGTTTTTTTGTTGATATATACCATGAAATACTATTATTAATAAATCTGTTTCAAAATAGTCGTAGTAAATTTTTTACAATTAAGGATATCTAGAATTGGCTTGCCATAATTATTCTCGCATTTTTTTACTTTCTAGTAAATACATAAGACGAAAATAAAAATCTAATAATTTTAAAGTAAATAAATAGTAATAGCACAGTATAACTCATACTGATACGAATGATATTTCAACGGGCTGACGTTCACTTTAAATTTATGAGCGAAGATTATATCGATGTTGTTTATTCGTTGACGTTCCTCATACAGTCTGCTTTCTTTCTGCCTGGGTTGGTTTAATGAATGTTGATCGTAAAGGAAGCAATTAGTGCTAAAAGTGCAGCTTGCACTTGACATGTTTATTTTATATATTTCGAAAATATTGTAAATTCCAAATATTTAGAAAATTTATAATTAAGTAATATAGTAGCACTACACGAATTCAGAAAATTTTACGTTTTAGTATCTTAAATCTTTGAAATTCTTAAAAAATAATTGTTTTTTCCTATTGCATTAGACAAAAAAAACAAAACTAAAATTGACAGACAGCAATATTGTGTTGAGCAAAACGAAATCAACAAAGTTGCGATGATTTATAATAAGTATTAAAGGATGTATTTTTTTTTTACACTGGAACACAATCACCATGTTTGAGCATATCCGGTAACATTACATCACTTGACAGAACTGGTTCTTATTATAGTAATTTTTGATTATATAGTAAAAGTCTTATAAATGTAAAATAATTTTTTTTTTACTCCCAACAGATATTAAAAAAAAAGTTGTTAATGTCAAGAATGAACTAATATAAGTTATACATAAAGAATGAATATTTTAACTAGTTACTTTTAATAGAACATGTTTATTTTAAGGATGTTTTTAAAGTATTTTACTAAGATCAAATGATTATTGGAAAGCATGTTTAGTCCACCTTCTCATCTAAAATAGGTATAAATGATTTGCTTGGCATATTTAATTAAACTTTCTATTAAATCTCAATAAACTAGAGAATATTTTTTTTTGTAAAACATCCCAAACATTGTAAACAACATATAAATTAATTACAAAACCAAAATATTTTTTCAACGATATATGTGTTTCTAATTAAAAGTAAAATTCAAAGTTGCTTAAGATAGATTTTTTATAATTTAATATGAGATGTATTAGTTTATATATGTGTAATACATACCATTATTTTGCAGTTTGTTTTACCATAAGTATAGGTGTAATATAGCAGTGTTTTTAGTTTAAATCATACTAAAAATACTTACCTTTTTACAATACTCTTAGTTCATACCAAGTTCCTATAAAGTTGTTACAGATTTTTGTTTTACAGGAATTTTGTTTAAAATATTCTAGTAATATAATAAAAATAAATATCTAATAAATAAAACATACTATGACCTGAATAATTAACTTTTTTTAGTATGAATTCTGAAAATCTATGATTCTTATCCACTTACAAAATCTCAGAAGATAACTATGAAAGTCTTTTATCTCTTTCCTTTTAGCCTGTTGTTTTTCATAAATAATTACTGAATAAGTATAAAAACAGAATATCTTGGGTGTGTTTTTATTAAAAATAAATTCATTATTGTACTAAAACCTACTTAAAGCTAGCTTGCTATAATATTTGCAGTGAAATTAGTTCAAGGAAATATAACAAGAATAATTTTTATATATAATTGACTATTGTATAATCTGTATTTCGTATAGCTACCTGAACGCAATGAACGCATCTCCGAGTTCCCCGCCTACGATGTGCACTCCTCCCTCGGGGATCGAGAGACCCCGAAAATAATTCCTAATGTCAAGGGCATTCGCCGACCAGGGAAGGTTCTGCAGTCTTATGATGACACTCATGGTTGAATACCTATAAACAGAGGGAATTTGCCTGTCCATTTTTGGATTTACATTCTAGAGAACATATTTTTATGTCAGCATACTTCCATAAGAATCATTCTCTGTGTTTGATATTATTTATATATGTAGGTAATTTAGGCTTAAGAATTAATTTGATATAACTTTAAATAAATTTCAAAGATCAATTGACTTCAATTAGTGCCATGATTAACATTTCGATATTATTTCTTAGGCACAATTTGGTTATTTCCGGTTTCACCTTGTTGTTTGTCCTATAAAATGGTTTTTTAATGGCTATGGCCTAAGTAATAAAATTGAAGCATTGAGAGAATGTCGTATGCAAAATTATTGATTTGTAAAGTAAGGTCCTTTACAAATCAAAAACATAGAAAAGGGTTAGATAAAATCTACAGAACACTTTTTGATTATAGAAGTACTATTTTAACATCAGTTAATGTTTCACAATGTACAAAATGTTTTGTAGTTTCAAACGTTATCATAGTGGTCATTTATACAAATAACAGGACTTACCTACTATTAGTCTAAATCCTGTTTAAAACACAATTTATATATATGACATATTAATGCACAAAAAATCACAAATCAAACAATCAGCACATATTAAAGAATAAAATCATTTTTATCAATACGATGTCCGATGCCGACGTAAATTCAAAATGGCGTCAATGAAATGACGAACTAATTGCAGTAAGAAGTATAACGCGGGGTCTTGTTTATAGTACTCTGTGCCGTCTTCTATGGTTGTTTTATGTATGTACTATGTATGTAGTACTCTGTAATCTGTGGTACGCCGTACGATGTATGTTGTAACTTGTAACTTGTAGGAATTACAACCAAATGGCTACTAGACCTATATGATATATCAAAATAAACTGTAAAAAGTATTGGAATTGATGCTTAAAGGCAAACAATAACTATGTAATTTATCGTAAAAATATACCTATATATTTTTTAATTTTACTAGGTAAAGTAAATTTGAATTTTATTTCCCGCGATTTAACTTAAATTAAAAGCAGGCCGCCATGACGTGACGTCACGACGCAATAAACAGACAAGCTGAATAGTGTTCTACCGTCTACGTTATAAGTTATTACAATTTTGTATTTTGATTAATTTTCCTTATCATTTGGTAGCTGTAAAGAATGATGTGGGTTATGAACTATATTACAATTGAAAATATAGTTAAATAGTAATACCAAATGAAATAAACCAGAAAAGAGATTTTCTCTTTAGTTTTAGTGGCAGTGTTTAAGTGTTTCTTACCTATTTATATTTTCTTTTATTATGTAGAAAGGTCTCATTTGCAACAAGACTTTATTGGTGCATTTATTACTAGGATCTGCCACAATGCGGGAGTTGAGCTGAGCGCCCTCCCCCTTTTTTTTTGCTACTAAAGTCGGTCTGTACCTTGCCCAAGGACTTCCAATGAAGTTTGAAAGGTTAAGAGTAACGATTGGCGAGCGCTAGCAGGTTCAGTTAAGCTTAAATCTATAGGAGATTCAGTATTTTGACCATATCTTCAAAACGAAACAATATTTTTTTATTCTGTTTTTTGGAGTACAAGCCCAGTCATGTCCTTGACATGCGTGCCAATTTTGGTTAAAATTGGTCAAATGGTTTTCCTGTGATATTGCCTCAAAAAATTGATTCCCAAGCTTACGCTCAGTTCAATTAATTCGAAACAGTTATGTATTATAAACTGTAAATATTTATATTAAAACGACTAAATAAACACTAACAAAATGGCGTCAGATGGTTTTTATTTCGATTCCAGGGCAGAACTGGGTAAATTTTTAAAAGAGATTTTTAAACAAGCAAATTTACTATGATAACAATATTTTTATATGTGATACCGCGATTCAGAAATGCGATGGACATGCAAAGCGACCTCTGTTGAGTTCTAGAAAATGTTAGCTTAAGTCTATGGGAGATTAAGTTTTTTGACCATATCTTAAAAACGAAATAATATTTTTTTATTGTTTTTTTGGAAAACAAGCCCAGTCACGTCCTTGACACGCGTGTCAATTTTGGTTAAAATTCCTCACGTGGTTTTCATGTGATGTTGTCTTAAAAAATTGATTCCCAAACGGTTAAGAGCTTCGCTTACGCTCAGCTCAATTAAAACGGAGAAAATATGCTTTTAAAGGCTTCACTTTATAGTTCTACGTTAGGTATTATGTTTTTTATTATCCCTACAAAGTAAAGGTAAGTCGTAAGGAGGTTTCAAACGAATTTAAATTATTTTAATTCCTTATTGGAAACAATATATATTATGTATATTGAAAATTATAGTTTTTTTTATTTTGCATAAATTCGATAATAATCTATCTTCAAAATGTTAATTGGATCCAAATAATATTCTACTAAATAGTTGTTTTAAAAAGAATATAAATATATGAACAATAAATTTCTTTTATCAAAGTGATCGTCACAAAAGCAGGTATATCGTAGAGTTATTTAATATTCAATAACGATTTCGTAATGCTAACTTAATCCATTGTTTTCGACGTTTTACACATTTAGGAACGTGTATAAAGTGTATCAGGATTTCTAAGCGTCGTATTTTTGCATATTGGAACTGAATATTTCTTACACATGTACATGTTTAACCATTTCCTATGAAAACCTTATAATAACCGAACTCAGAGGATAAACGTTATTGTTATATTTGTAGTGTCGTGACGTCATTGCTCGTATAAGTCACTCGACCTAGCGTTTTTGCGCGAAATTTAATTGTCATCGGGAAAAATATTTTATTTTTAATAAAATAATTACTTTTTGAGACAAAACGAATTATTATGATAGATAACAAGATATTTCGCATGTTTTAAAATATATTTCATAAAACGTTCGAGTAGCTAAATGTCAATTGGTTAATCAGAGATTATAAAAGATAAATATAACAAGTCTAAATCTGGATTATGAAACATTATTACTTATTTTAACATGGCTCTATTTCCACTGGTTCAAATTTAATGTACTTTTTAAAATTTTAAATCTCATACAAATATCCTATCTAAATTTATTATGAAACATTAGAAAATGCCCCTGAGTTATTGTGTTGTTAAGAGTGGATTTCACTAAATTCTCATAGTGTAATTCTAATTATGAAGGGAGAATTAATGTTAAAAGTCAATTATAAATATTAACTGACTCCCGACTTAAAAATATATTTATAATAATTAGATATCATATAATTTGTATAACAAGTCTATGATAGCTATACTAAACAAGGAGTTACAATTGGTTCCAAGGTATTAAAAATAACAAAACGAATATTAACAATAATTATTCTCCTAAATATGTAACGATGACGTTTTCTAACAGAAAAAAAGTTTTCTTGTCTGACATTGCGTTCAGAAACGTTGTACTTGTGATTTTATTTGGAATTTTAAACAAAAATATTAAATTGAGTAAACAATTTGGTCGTTCCTAAGCAATTTCTAGAAAATTATAAATTTTCTTTGATAATAAATGTTAGATACCAAAAAATTTGATTCAGGGTCAGGAAGAAAAATTAAAAAGAGTAATTGACGTTTGTGGATTGTTAGTGCTGCTAAAATTCTCTATAATAATTATTTTAAAAATCAAGCTATAATAACTATTTTCTACATATTTCCCAGTAAAAAGCTGTGAGTACTATTTACTTAATTAAGTTACTTTTATAAAGTCAAGTGCATTCGTCTATAAATATTCGAGTCCAGAAAGATCAGGGTAAAAGTAAATAATTCAATATAATTTTCTATCTTTTCCATATTTATTAATATGTTTATTAATTAATATTAATATTTATAACATTTATTGTAAAATCTGATGCAGTACTTACATTTATAATTCTTATTGTTATTATTTTTCTATTAAAATAACTTAGTTAAAAGTATTGGTATTAAAAGATTTAAATCTCTAAAGATCAATGACCACTGGCATAGCTCACTAGATTTCTAAAATAATTCTTCTTATTATGCAGTAGGTAATTAATTTCACAACTATTACACATTTGAACATTAAATTTTGATAAAAATCTTATATTGTTATTTACAGATTTACAAAAACAATGAAGTTATATATGAAGCTGCTATAAATTGTACAATTTTGAAGTAATTATTGAGGTGCAAACAGATATATTCAGATATGTGTGAGCGGTATCCAGGATATCTCTTCGGAGGGACTCCGGTCAGCAGCTGGGATAGAAGTTTTAATTCATTAGAAAATGTAAGTACCATAACACCATTTATTATATAATAAGTAAACCATTTATACAGATTGACAAAAAATCTCTTATAATACAAATAGCTATTATATAACACATAAATGAATAATTTTTATCTGTACCTATATTATATATATAATATACCTTAATAATATGTTTTAAAAGCAAGATGATGTAAATAAATTTACTACAGACATTGCAACTGACTTGAGTTTCTAATAATTTTTATTAAATTAATAATAAAAATACATCAAAACACTCTGTATACTAAATAACTGCAGTTTGAGTGATGTTTAAAAGTATTGAGTAACACCTGTATTGGCGATAACAAACTCGCCATATGTTTTATGGCCTCACTGATTGTATTGTTCTTTACATTAACCCTATTGTATTAAATATATATTGTTATTGGCCCAATTTAAATCATAATTTTCTGTGATATCTAAAAATACTAATACACTGTTTAAAATATAAAAAACAAAATCATGATTCTAAAATGTTTCCACATCTATTTTTTTACAATATTTATAAATTATTATCACACTATTATTATTTGTGTTAAATTAATTGTCAACATGTGTTTGTATTTAAAAGATATATATTAGAGCCATAGAGCTTAAATATGAATATGGCATGGAGGATACATAAAGATGGCTGTATTGAAAAAATAAAATAAAAAATATGTTAAAACCGTAATCTAGTTGGTTTATTCTCAAATTGTTCAATTTTTGTTATTTGTTTGAATGATGATGAGGTTTTTTCATTGTTACATTTGTTTTAAATTGGGTTAATTTTGTCATTTTTTTTTATACTTATAGGAGAATTGTGAACTAAAATATATATTTTTTTAATATGTAAGTATTATAATTTAATTATTTATTATATTTTTACTTGTTTGTTTGTCATTATGTTATTTAAGAAATGAAAATGAATAATCACTGATGATTTTTTTTGTTATATTAATTTAAAATTAAATAATATCTATATCCAAATAGATATTATTTAGATAGATAGATTATTTAGATTAATAATTCAATTAATTTAAAGCATATATTATGTTCATAATTTCTTGTTATTTCTAAACAAATTCCATTATAAAATTATATTATTAATAATTTTTATACATATAATAATAGCCAAAATATTAACTATGAATATTTCTGTTTACATTAATGTGAGTAACAAATACGTTAGTTACAAAGAATATCATTAACATTGGCTGGGTTCCAGAGTCTCTTGTTGCCTGCCCGCAAGAACTAACTGAACTATGTTTTGAGATAAATCATGGATTTTTGTATAATTAGGGTTACAAATTTGGTGAAAGATTAACATATTAGAATAATTGAATTGTATAAAACATATTATTCTAATTATTAATGTTTTGGTCTAAATCGCAAATCACCTCGACATTTTTCTCTTATAAAAATATGTTCTAAAATCAAAATTCTATATTTAATAATAATAAGAAATCACTTATTTTTTCAGTCTCGGTTTATACTTTATGATGTGTAACCTACATCTTAAACATGTATTATGTTCTTACTACATATATTTTCTGGTATACGGCTCGTTTTTTCCGAGCGATATCAAAAATATTATCTGCGATCTTTTTCTCGGTGGCTTCCGTTCCGTTTAGATCGGAACTATTCCAAAATGTTGGAGACGGAACTTTCGGAAATACAATTGTATCTCGACTTTTAACAATTTCGATTTATTGTAACTTTAGAAAACTTTTCTCGTAAAATGCAAAAAGGTTCAAACATTTATCTCGCCCTTGTTTGTTTTTTCTTCAGATTCAAAAGACAAACAGTCAAAGATAATTTGGCAATTTTCGTTTGAAGGTATGTTATTTTTTGTACTATTTGGTCGTTTCAAAAGAGGATTACAGATTGTTTACAAGGTATTTAATTTCCTTTATCCCGGTTGGAACGCATTAGCCCAGACAGAGGTATCTTATAACCGTCATTACGAACAATAAAGAGAAACAGAAAGCGAACAGAAGTATAATTTATATTTAATTTCTGTTTCTATTTTTCTTTCTTAAAAATTGTGCAGCTGTCTTTAATGTACGGAACTTATGGTTATGTTGTAGAACATTTAACATCTTATTATAATCAGTTTTCGTGATTTCATCGATTAAAAAGTTATAATAAGTGTGCTAGATTGCGGAATCAGCTACCATTACTTAACTACCCGTCTGACCTCAAAGAAATTTGGCACACGCAGTTCCTGCGTCATTTATGGAAATATTTTCTTCACCTCCCTTTGCCTACATAACCTTAGTCTGGTTATAACCGGTTTTTCCATTAAAATGGCTCGAGATAAATCGGTCTCAATCTTTCGTTAGGTGATTAAGATCCAGTGATCCGATAAACTAAGACGTAACGTACGTAGTTCTGCCTCATATGAAAAATCCTTTGCAGGGATTATAATACTCATAGGGTTTCCATTTTCGCACCTCAATGGTCTGTCAATATAATTTAAAGGTTTCAGAACCTTTCAGATATGACCACGTTCTAAAGCAATGCATTATGCATACACGTGTATTCATGTAATCGCTATATATAACTAAAATCAATAATATACTTGATCTCATTTCCATTATCTCTTGCCACATCGCACAAAATCATTAAGAAATTCCCCGAGGTAAGTTTATTGGAGAATAGAGATTGAATTATCCATTTCTGTCGGAATTGCTGTCTTTTTTATATGAAGTAAATTCTATAATGAAATGAATGTATTTAATGAAATAATTCAGCAGTGGGATGAAATATCTATTCTATATTGTAAGAACCATACAGTTTGATATTTACATAATAACTTCTTATGCAGATGAAATTAATAGTCTTAGTAGGTTTCAACGTTCTAGTTTAATCCATGCTTATAGGAAGACTTCTTATTGTTACAGTATTATAGATATGTTAGGTTAGGTACTTATAGTTTGCTCGATGTATATGAAATAAAATTAAATACAAGTATTATAAAGATTTGATATTTCAAAGGAATATTATGTGAATATTTAGAATATATAAATATTAGTCATTCATTCTGCGAATGCAAAATAGTTTTTCAAATGATCGATTAATACACTTATAAAAATGTTGGTACTATTGTAAATGATGAGAAGCGTGCAAAAGTATTCCGATTTTAGATTAAATATAATGAATATATTTTCAATAAATTCAACTTCCTACATTTTAGCTTTTGTTTTGGATACAATGGCGATCATTTTCTATCGTCGGTCTAGTGGTTCGAGGTGCTCTAACCGAAGTGGTTCGAGAATGGAGTGAGTTGCATAAAATAGTAGCAATACTACACTGTTATAGGTCACGGTCTTGGCCCAGTTTTTTGGTTGATTGTAATGTTTATAGGTCGTTCGCTTAGAATTGACACGAAATGCGGAAATTTGTGAATTAAAATTCAGGAAATGAAACAAGTTTCAGGATTGTTTTATGTAGGGTGGATTTTACAAAAGAAAATAAAATTTTATGTTCGATTTTCGTGTTAATGTTATAGTCAGTAGACATTTAACGGATTTAATAAAACATTTTAATATTATTATTATTAGTTATTTATAAAAAATATTTAGTTATACTAATAAATAATATCCTAAAATTATAAATCTATCCCTAAATTTACAACATCAATATCAAAGGGATATGGGTGTGAGGGTACTTTATTGCGGTATTTGACTTTGGCCTAAGATATTTATAGAGTTAAATAATTTGCTATTATTACGGCCTTTAAATAACACTAAAATTAATATTATTATATCTTTGATTTAAAATCGGGGACTTATAAATTCGAAGGCAAGTACTATTGTCCAAAAATTTTCTTTTGCAGCAAATCCAGCAGCAATATCGAGGTCGGGTAGGCGCGGGTGTACGTTGTTGGGGCAGCATGTCTGAGGGTGGAGGAATATCGTCCGCGGGGGACATGGGAAAGACAAACCTCATCGTCAACTACCTACCCCAAACCATGACAGAGAAGGATCTGTATGCGATGTTTATGTCCATAGGTCCTATAGAGAGTTGCAGAGTTATGAAAGATTTTAAGGTATAAATTATCTTTGACACTATAGCTTAGTTTTGTTTAGGGCGGGAAACTAGAAGCAGGTTCGACTCCTGTTTTTTTGTCTTTACTTTAAAAAAAATCTTAAAGTAGGTGCTGATTTGCGTACAACCGTATGGTTGTTATTATAACATTGTTAATATATTATTACATTCATTGAGTACAAGATTTAATAGAATCGGTCGTTATAGAGAGTATACAAAATAAATAGGTTATCAGAAAATATCAAAGTTAAATCAGAAAATCTTTCAGTAGCCATATTTCATTACTAATTTTCATTGAAACTATTTACAGACTGGTTATAGCTATGGATTTGGTTTCGTCAATTTCACGAGGGAGGAAGACGCGGCCCGAGCTATTGAAACTTTTAATGGCTACCAACTTAGGAATAAGCGGTTAAAGGTATATTTTTACTATTTAATGACTGTTAATAAAATTGTTTAAATCTTGTAAAAAAAGATTCAGTTACAAACTATTAAATTTCTTACACTATTTCCATTACGATCTTCACACGTACAACTGGTTTTACAACAATAAATAAATTTAAAAATAAATAATTATTTTAAAGACTGTTTCTGAAATCTAATCTCATACATACTTAAATGAAACATATTTTTTAATTTCCAGGTCTCATACGCTCGTCCGTCCGGAGAGGATATAAAGGAGACCAACCTATACGTGACCAATCTCCCTCGTGCTATCACGGAAGACCAGCTAGAAACGATATTCGGGAAGTATGGGAGGATAGTACAGAAACACATACTGAGGGATAAAAGTAATGGGACTCCTAGAGGCGTTGCGTTTGTTCGGTGAGTCTTTGATTTTTGACTTATCGTAGGCAATTTAAAAAGTACTGTAATGATCTATAGAAGAATCTACGTGTTTAGCTCCATTATGTAATGGAGCTAATCCTTCTATGATTCTATATATATATGTATATCAAGGATTATATTATTATAGAATGTTAGATTTGCATAGACTTCGTTTATATAACAACTGTTAATTTTTTTTATAAAATAAAGTTTTATTTGTATACTTGTCTCACCTCCGTTGACTGTTCATCGTTACTTCATTTATAGATCCGCCGAACTCAAACTCTAATGCAATTCACGGCTTTTTGTTTTTTTATAATGTTTAGGTTTATGAATGTTTTTTAAATAAAATAATATATACCAGACTTAAATACTTACATAATATATTTCTGTTCCCCCTTTACTTTGAAAAGATATTTAAAGTTCAATGATTTATTATTAACGATATTAGAATTACTATAATAGATAACTTTATTTAAAACATAAACCTGTAAGAAAAATATATCGATCTAAGTCTAGCATAATTGCAAGTATCGTGACATTATTACGGAACGTCCCAGGTTTGACAAACGAGAAGAGGCTCAAGAAGCGATTGCAGCACTCAACAACGTCATCCCAGAGGGTGGCTCCGAACCTCTCTGTGTTAAGGTTTTATTATTATTATTAATACTTTTTAGTTTTGATTCGTATGTACATACATAGATGACTTAATGATGAATATAAATTTAATATGACTAAGAAAATTATGTATTTATTTTAATTATTGGTGTCGGACTTAAACATAGTTTTGTAACGTTTTTAAGTCTTATATCACGACTCTATCCTTTAATAATAAACCTTTCATTGTCGATCAATGAAATTAAGTTATTCGTTTGGTGCATTCATTTGTAACTAGTTAAAATCATACGCATACCAATTTAGTAAAATTGAGCATAATTCACAATAATTCATATACCTACCTTGTATGATTGACGGTAATATAAAATGCATCGTGCGCACATTTTTTTTTAAACAATAAACATTTTTATGAAATTTTTTCTTGTATTGGGGTATAATGGCTGTATTAATACCAAAAAGAGCTAGACAAACCAGTGAAATACATAATCTCTGTGCATGCAACCAATTGGCTGGGGTGGGGCGGAATTAGCGAGTGGGGCCCACAGCGCCACGCGCGCGCCTGCACAGCGACACGGTGACACACCGACACACACATGTATACAGGATGGATTTTTTTATGGCAGTAAAGTAGCTTAAAGCTAGACAATACTACTACCAACTACTAACTTTTATTATTTTTTTTATTTCATTTAATGTAATGTTGTTTTTTTTTGTTGTTTATATATTTTTAAAATATGTTTGGTTAGTTTGTTTTATGGATTATTTTTTTGTTCGTGTTTACAACGCTCGTATAAAAGTCTCTTTCTTTCTTTCTTTTTATTGAGATGTGCTTCTCGTGTGCATACATTAGACATACGTCATTATATTTTTTTAACGAAATTTACATAAAAAGGTGGCATATTTTGTACTCTAATGTTAGTTGCGTCAAAACATTTGTTTTAAAATATGATTTTTTTGATATATGACAATTATTTGCTGACAAAATCTCTGGATATTTTTTTCAAATATTTTCCTACAGCTACAGTTAGTTTATATAAGGGCTATTACTGACCTTCCATAAAAAACCATCCTGTATAGTGAAATATAATCAACAACATTTGTATGAACTTGTGACCTATATGTGAGATTAGCTATATATAGCATTTTTCAATAATTAGAAAGTTGATGATGTTTCATTGTATATATTTTTAAGCAACTGGATGTAACTCTTATCTAACAGTTCAGAGACATTTTTAAAAGTCGTAATATAAAATTTTCAATCCTTCATTCATAGTATAGCCATATTATATGAATATATTTATATAATAAGACTTAAATACTTTAGGTCGCTGAGGAACATGGCAAACAGAAGGCTGCGTACTATGCAGGTTGGGCTGCCGGGTTCCATCACAACCGAGGTAAGAACCATCTGACAACCATCTGAATTGGATCAGGCCAATTTGATTTGAACCAAAAAAAATAAATAGTATACCTATATGATAAAAGTTGTCTGAATTGGATCAGGCCAATTTGATTTGAACCAAAAAATTTAATTGGGCTCCCGTTTTTTCCTGACCAAATAGTTTAATTTCTTTGTCCATTTTCTGACTTTACAATGATAAGGTCATATAAGGTCATAGAAATTATTTAATAATAACTGCTTATCTGACCGACATTTACCAATCAGAAAGGTTAACGCGGGATTAGATAGCAACTAGTTTTTTTTATTATTTAGTTTTCCACCGGTTTTAATTTGATAACCCATAAAACGATTGACATTAAATTATACTAATTAATTACATAAAATCTATGTTATTAATTAACAATAATTGTGTAGTAGATTCAATCCCTAAATAATCTTTAAATTTCTGTTCTATTACATATTAACTCATTTGCCAACTTTAATATATGTAAAAAATAAAACACATTATCAATCATTATATATTTTAAAACATATTCGTTCTTTTTGTAGTACGCTTGAAAGGTAAGTGTTTATAGTTTTATTATTTTGCGAATTGGTTTGTTACTTGAACATTTTATGTACATTTTGGACTGTATAAAAATGTATCTAAAATTCGCACGCTGCTTGGATAGTCCCTCCGGTAATACCGCAGCGTCACCACAGTCTGGACCAACTGGATATGCTTCACAGGCAGGACTATAATTACATGTATCAGAACAGATACCGCCATTACCAACCTACTTATATGAACCATCGTCCGTTTTGAAAAATGTATTGCAAGAAGTTCCGTCTAACAGATTCAAGGATTTAGACGATGGACTATAGTGTATACTCTCCTTTATTCATTATATATTTAAATCTATTCACTTTTATTTTTGGGTTTGTTTTAAGGTGTATTTAGGTTGTTTTTTTGTTAAGACCATTCATCGAATTATTATATAAATTATGGTAGTTTTTAAAGTGTAGCCTTAATTTGCGGTTAGGTATTTCCACTGTTGTATTCCTAGCCTTATAATAATGATGTGTTAGTAATGTTTCTGTTTCTGTGTGTATGTGATCTGTGGTTACCTTATAATAAGTGACAAAATATTTAAACCTTTCCAAACACAAAGTATATAAATTATATGTTTTATTGTTTATTGACAGACTAATTTGCAATTTTATTTCGAAAAGGCAAAAAAAAAAATAGTATTTTCATGGTAATTTTTGACTAGCATTCGTCATATTTTAAGTATATTAAAAAAAGTTACCATAATTATTAAAAAGAATTTTCTAATACTGTTCTAAGGGAGTATCCTATTTTTACTGATAAAAATCTAACTAATATACCGTATTACATAAAGATTATGATTTTGACTATATTATAGTTAATTACGAAAAATTACTAGACTAGTTAGATTTATAATAAACTATATTTAACGAGAAACGAACTCTTTAGATTCTAAGGATATGTTGTGCGTATGTCAATTTATTGATTTTATGTAGGCAACACCGTCTTCCATATTTTTGTTTATTTTCTGAATTTTTGTATAAGAATTTATTTAATTTATTAAGATGTTTTTGCAAACCTTTTTAACGACGAGTTTATTTAGACCCATGTCTATAACGACACAAAAAAAAATAGTAAGGTATTAAAAAAAAATTACAATAGGTCTTTAAAAGTCAAGACATAGAGAATTAATTGTCTATAGACCAAATATTGACTATAGTTTTATAATTAAAAATAAGTATGTAATTTATTTTATTGATTTAAATTCAGTATGTTAAGTCTCTAGATATGGTTGATGGTGTTGCCATATAATCGCTTATGAACCGTGATGTGCTCAATAGATTGTACTAGTCTGTTAAACAGAGGTTAAAAGTTATAATCAAAATGCTTCGTTTATTATAAAAATATATTTAGCTTGGTTAAATATTATATATTGGATTATAGTAGTAAGTTTTTTCCTTATAAAATTGATCTCCTTTGAATTGGATATATTCTTAGCGTTTCTAAATGTATTGCTATCTCATTTTAACACCTAGCCTTTCACTTCTTTTAAAGTCATAGTTGCGTGTATTTAGTTTCAATGTTTATACAGTGTTGATGTTAGTTTCTTAAATATTTGGGACTCCAGTCAGGACATAATAATGTTTTGATAATAATTGATTTGTGTAATATTTTATTTAGGAAATTTAACTTTATTTTCTGGTTGTAAGATCGTGTTTTTGTAGTCGATATAAAAAAAAAAGTTTTTGTTATATTTCGTTTGTTTGTCAGTAAAAAAAATATTTTATTGTTAATTATTATTAATTTGGTATTACTTGATTGACTGGAGTCGTTACAGTGACAATATGCCGTGGTGATTCGAATGTTCTGTAGGTTTGGAGTCTATGAGTGTTATTTAACTAAGTCCTCAGTTGAAAACTTGTGACGGGCGCTAGATGTCGCTTATATATTAGAAAGATAAAGGTATGAATACACTACAGTGTTGTGGCGTGTCTCACGGGGTATGTTTCTAATATGCCTGAACACTTCTATATTATATCCGAAAAGATATTCAATCGGATTCCTGCTTCCTATTTCCACTCCTCATCCCTAATAATGGATGGTTGGTGGTCTTCCACTTTTCTGTTCTAAACGAACTACCTTTCATTTCCAAATAAATACAGTTTAAAAAAGAAATACGTTTCCCAAGAACCGACTTTACATGTATTTTGTAATGTGTGTTTTGTGTTTTCCTTGGTGTTGCAAAGTGCGTATACTATCAGGTAATTATGACTGTTTATCTTTTATATTATTTTATATAAAACAACACTGGTTAAACTGTTGCAGTGTTCTAAATTCCATTGTTTTTTGCGAGTTTTTCTTTTTTTTAATCTAACAAAATTGTTTAAATCAGTTATCTTCCATAAATCTGCTCTCGAGTATTTCGATATCTTATATTTCAACGGGTCCTTCAGACCAGTACAAATTTACCCACAACAAATAATGACACTTCATATAAGTGTTTAGTGCCGCCTTAAACAAATACCATTGGGCCTTAAATAATGTCGGGGCGTCACGGTGAGTGCGAAAGCGATCCCATGGCGTCCCATTGTAGCGATGAGGGCAGCCGTTGGTTTTTTAGTGGGGTGCCTTAAAAATGGCAGTTGCCGGATGCCGCACATACCGCCCGGCCATCGCCTTGTGACGATGCGGAAACGCATTTTTCCAACGATAAAAAAAAAAAAAATGGGCCTTAAATAATAAACATGAAGTCGTATTATTTGAGACCTAGTAATTGTTTTAATATATTTCTGTGCAACGAATTATTTTTATTAACACTGGCGCCCAACACAAATATCCTTCATTAAAATTAATATAAATATAGTATGTAGCGTAACAGTTCAATGAGAATCGTAGTACGTATTTCTATTATTTTGTCATTGAAAATTTAATCTTATGGCTATATTTTTAAGGTGCAATTTTTCTCATTGAATATGTACGATAGTAAGCTAGCTATAGTTTAAAGAATTGTGCCTAATATGCGTATTTTCTAAGTGTATACTGTCGACGGTCATTGTTGATATCTGTTATCGAATTGTTAATTAGGCGGTTAGTTCGAAATTAAGTTTGATTCTGACACTGAAAAAAATTCAAAATTATCTGGTCGTAGTATTTCTGATAATCGATATAAGATTTGATGAATTCATGATATTTCTTCTCAACGAATACGAATGTTTTTGTAATCAAAATTATTCTAATTGCATTAATTAAATATATTCTACTAAAATCTATTTGATTGCACTGCGTTGTATTTCTTATATAATTGATTTAGAAATATTAGAGATATTTTAATGCAGGTTTGTTTTTATTCTCTATAAAAAAAGAGGGGGAGGGAGAAGGGGGAGTTAGTCAAAAATGTTTTAATGGAGAAGTATTGTTTACATTAGGCAAAATAATCATAAAATAATTTCTTTGTTAGATCGCTGCTCCCGGAAATACATTTTTCGGGCAATGTTTTTCGACGAAATAATTATTATTTTTTATTTCCAAAGAGTCTAAATTAAAATCAAACACAGATATAAAATATAATTCATATTAGTATTATTTAGAAGTGATTGCTAATGATAATAGTTTTCTTAATGTATTTGTATATTTAGTAAAAGTATTTTTGAGATATTAAATTATAACACTATAAGTAACAATGTAACCTTCTTGTTTAATAGAAATCTGATATGTCAAAATAATGCTGGATGTTTATTAAAATAGGTATTGAATTATTTTAAACTATTTATATCAACCAATTAACCAAACTGATAAAAAAATACAATCCAAATACCTATTTTAATATTTGGATGATTGTCTAGTATGATTAGTTTTTAAAAGTAATAATGTTATTATAATTGTTTCAAAGTTGTATATTTTCTTATTTATATTTATAGCCTATTTTCTTATAAAGAATGTGTTTTAATATACTAAACTTTTCCTCAATTAGTGAGTAATAATTTCCAGTAATTAATATAGATGTTTGAATCCTTATTCCATGTGACAATTTTGGTGAAAACCTCAGTTAACAAAATTATGTTCATGGTATTGAAATGTTTATCCCCAATTAATTTTAAATAATATTTAAATGCGTCGTTGGATCGAAAGTTGTAATGGTACTCTTCCACATTTTGGCCAAACGGTAGACTTGTAAAAATAAATAATATTATTAAAATGTTTTTTCTTTAATATCCAAAACATATATCAGATAATTGGAATATTAGCAAGATAAAGATGATTTTTAACATTCTAAATTATCTTCTCTTTAGGGGACTTTGCTTGGAGCTGTGGCAATTGCATGACACCGGATGCTTGGGACAGGTTTCCGTCTCCACCACTAGGAGGCAGTCATCCTAACACCCCCAGAAATGGATGTAGACCGGGATCGTGCGCTAATACGAGGATATTCCCAAATTATCCCAAAAACGCCGCCAGGTCAAATAGAGGCAGGAACCTTCCATGGGGCCAGGGTTTTGAAGATAGGTTCAAAGGCCAACGATGTAGAAACGGCCAGGCGCCATATTTTTAATATATAATAGGTCGATTTTAGTGTTAATAATTTAATTAAAAGGGGAGTATATTACCTTTGAGGTATACCAAAGAATGAAGTGAAAAATTTGTTGGATTTGAGAAACAATTCATTTAGATTGTGATGTGGATTTTATATAAGAATATTTATTTTATAGGTGAAATAAAGGAATTCTTTGCCTTTTTTTTCTTATGCTAAAAACCAAACAACGCTTGAAATATGACAATGAAACTACACAAGTCCAGAATATATGTTACAGGAAAGAGTTTTCATTTCCCCCTCCCTAGAAAACCACCAAAGATACAGCAAGACGAACATTCAGTTGTATTTCAAAAAGATATGTTTGACAGACAAGATATTCTTTATTACGATAAGAATCCCTTAATTATGCATTGTTTGAATTTAATTTTATTATTTATACCACTTAAGGATATGTAGTGACAGATTATAAATTTGGATGAATACTACATTAGTAGTAAATAACATGAATTTTAGATACAATTCTCGTGTTCAACTACCCTTCTAAAAACATTTTAAATTCAGTGCCATATCGTCGTGCATAAGTAACTACTACTTCGGTATGCTATTTAAAATCTCGAAGATATCTTAATTCTATAATTCAAATTGCGATTTCATAATGAATATTATTGGTAAGGGCTCTTATGTTTTTTGGTCGATTTTAAACGTTATTTTTGTATTATCCGCATTTATTATTATTTTTAATCGGATGATAGAAGTTAATTTTATTTTATGTAAAGAAAATAAAATATACTTTTTTATTTTTTAGAAGTTTGGTTGCGTTTGCTTTTTTTTCAATGTTTTATTCTCGAAATGTTTTCAATAAACTTTTTTAATTTAATTGAGTATGTGATTGATTTGGTTTGTATTTATTTGTTACGTTATGTAATGAATGCTGTAAAAAGTTTTTTTTATTGTTTTTGTTTTAAGATTCCTTGTAATATATTAAATTTGTAAATTATTAAAAGACTAAGTGATGATAAAGTATTTTTATTTCTTCATTAAACTTTAAATATATACTATCTATACACATAAAATGACCAATATGGCACATATATTTACAATCTACCATTTACACCACCAAGGACAATTGTCATTGTAGCCTTGTTGACAACAAAGAATATAAATGAATCCCCGAATACCAACGGATTTACAGTCCGTACTTCTAAATTGGCTGGTATAGTAGAATATGCAACTATTCCATCCTCTGTCACAGATATCTTTGTTCTCTGCTCAACAGCACCAATGAACAACTCTTCCGATGATAACTTAGAAAAATTTGCATATTCTGGTATAAATGCATGATAAATTCCCATATCATTTAGCGGTCCATTCAATACAAGAAACGATTCTATCTCAAACTTTGGTAATGTTAAGGTTACATTTTTCAAACCGCCATCTTCTACATCACTTTGAAGTTGGTCGAAAATGTGATTAAATGTTACTTGTGCAAGATGTCTATATACTTTGCTGATTCTAACACCTTCATACGGGTTTATAATAAGCATGCAATATTTACCATCACCGAAGGACAGTTCTGAAACCAAAGCTTCCAGTGCTTTTATATCTGATTGGGGAATTTTCATCTCCTGGCTCATCATAGGAAAATTACCTATTATGTTTCCATCTTTGTCATAGCTGATTTTAACAAAAGTATTAGATTTATTAAAAGGTGTTGCCCAGGTACCTTTAAAGAGAAACTTATTGCCTACAATGATTTCGGAGTCTGTAAAATCGCTGAGTCCAAAAATTGGTGGAATTTCGTTTGTTTTAGTTAAAATGTTAGATAAACGCGCTGAAGTTGAATCCTTAAAATCCAATCTCAAGATATTAGCCCTATAATCACTCATTCTGGTCACAAAATCTGATGATAATTTCAAAGAGTTGTCCACTAAAACAAAATTGTCGTTTATGAGGGTCACTCCATCACTTTTTTCTTTAAGTATAGCTGTCAGATTGTATAATTCCTTCAAATATGTTTCTTCTTTTCTATTTAAAATTAAGATATTAAAAAGCTGTTTCTTTGTTGTATGTGCTGATTCAAATGCCACTTGTGTCAATAAAGTCCATAAACCAAATGGCGCTATAACAACATTACCATTGGTTTTAACTTGTGTGAAATGTATTATTTCTATGCTAAAATTCCTCACACGCGAATAAAAATCCACCTGTGCGTAACTCGCAGAAACAAATAGTAGTAAAAAACTTGTTAACCTCATCTTTCTTTCGTTACTGAGGTCAGACTGATAATTTCAAAATATAATATGAGCAAAACGTGTTTTATGTAAGTAGGTATTCATAGTAGATATATGTATATATAATATATGTTTTATTCCGTTAAATTTTCCTGTTAGTGTATCTTTCTTAATCTATACTAATATTATAAAGCTGAAGAGTTTGTTTGTTTTAACGCACTAATCTCTGGGACTACTGACTGAATTGAAAAAATCTTTTTGTGTTGAATAGTCCGTTTATTGAGGAAGGCTATAGGGTATATATCATCTCGCTGTAACTAATAAAAGTTAAGCAGCAATGAAAAATGATGCCAATTTATTTATAATCTAATAGGTTCTGACTGACTTAGTTATAGCATACAGTCTAAACCGCAGGTCGTAGAGATAGTAAAATTGGAGGATACATTAGTTTTTCTACGTAATGGTGTACTAAGTAAAGATTTTTAAATGCCAGGGTTTAAGGATTTTAAATATCAATTTTGTATGGAACTCGGCGGCAACACTAAAAACCACGCGGACGAAGTCGCGAGCGACCCCTAGTTGTTAATAAATACGGTTGAAGTTAAGTTCTACATTTGGTCGTTTTTTAAATATATTAACAGTATTTATAATGTGTATTTCTATGTATTTGTCTAATCTCTTAAAACAAGAAAATAATTTGCTTACTTAGAAGGTAGATTTATTTGTGTAATCTGTGCAGTGATATTATTATTATTACATTTTTAATATCATTATAAACTTAGTCTAAACAAAAGCTCAATAATTAGTAGGAAAAGTTTAATATAAAACATTGTTATTTGCTATCGATAAATTGTTATTGTTATTTGTGTTATTTTCTTGAGAACGAAATTGCTCAAACCACTAATAGAGTTGTATTGAGAGTATTTATAACTGTTATCCTTTTCTCAGTATATTTTCTTTAGTTCTCTTGTGTTATGAACAAAATAAAAGTTTATTTAAAATGGCGGATCTCTACCTAAATGATTACAATTTAGATGTTTGTTCATATATATATTTTTATTTTTTTTAAATAAAGATAATTATTAGGCAACTAGTTAAAAACTTGTTTATATCCTTATTAGCAATGAAGAGTAGGTACGTATAATCGATACGGTAAGTTTGTGTAAAGTAGAAATTAGGCACCTAAAAGAATTTTAATTAAAAAACTTCTTTACCTTTAATAAGTTCTCTGTTTCACCAAGGATTTTGGTCTGACAGATTCAGGATTTCTTCCGGTCTATCTACTCCTAAGTAACTCCAATGTTCCAAAATTATATGGGCGACGGAGACCACTTACCGTTAAATGAATCGTCTGCTCCGGCTTAGGTTATACATTTTATTTTTATTAATTTTTTTTTTTGTGTCTTGTGTCTGATGAAGGATCTAATTGCTACTTCAATTTAAATTAATTACACTTACCATCTCTCATATGTGTTTTTATTTATTTATATCTTTTCACTTAGAATCATATTCAGTGATCACTTGTGTACGTTCAACATGGAAGTGTCAGGAGCAGTAGCGGATTTAGGTTTGAGGACGCCCTAGGCCCGTGACGATATGGCGCCCTTTATCTTTTGTAACATATATATATATATATATATATATATATATATAAACATATATGTACATATATGTGTGTGTGTATAAAATAATTAAAATAATAACAATAATAATAAGAAATCTAATTCAGGTATAAATTAAACATTTATTAACAACTTATCGTTAGGGGCTTCACATTACGTAAAACTATAAAATTTTTAAGAAAAATTAAAAAAAAATATGCATGAGTCAACTGACACTTGTATAATTTATCATGGTGAAATAATGTTTCGTTTTATAATAAAGCGCAAACGAAAGTTATAACTAAATTTTGAATGAAAAATATGAAAAAATCTAAATTCGTAAATAAATAATATGCTAGCATAAAAAAAAAAAATAAATCTTTTTGTTAGATATTTCAAATTTTAGGACTTGCCTGATTAATTATTTTAACAAAGAAATTCTACCCTCAAAATGGTACTATGTTTCGATAGTAAGAGCGCAATCAAATAAACTTTAAAATTTGGTCTTGCAGTTTACAGAAAACCCAATCGATTTTAAATTTTAGTCATCTTAAAAATTTTGGCGCCCCCCAAAATTTGCCGCCCTAGGCCCGGGCCTCACGGGCTTAAGCCTAAATCCGCTACTGGTCAGGAGGGTCTATTACGATACTAGATTTATCGTAATTAGCCCTTCTATAAGAGCACTTTCCATTTTAGAGCATCCATTTTAGTGTAATATTCTATTACTTAATAATAATAATTACCTATTATATAATCAAAATAGTTTCGTTGTTTTACCTTGTTACCCGGTAATAAAATAAACACTAGAATCATACGTCTCATACAATTATATTTTTATTGACATACAAAATTTATTTCCTAGCTGTTTGATCCATTTAAATAAAATGTCTAAAGTAGAAAAACTTATTCTAGACAAATTAAATATCACATATTCTTCTAATCGATACAGATTAATCTTTATATAATAAATAACTATGATCGTGGACGGAACTTTATTTTAGATTATTATGGACTTTTTGTGTTATATTGTAGTTTTGATAAACATTATAAGCATTACATTGTAAGAGCATTGAACACATAATGTTTTTATTTACCTATTATTGTTCCAGAGTTAATATATGTCATGAGTAAATGAAGAATTACACTTTTAAATACATAATAAAAATAATCATTTTTAAAAGTTATTTACATTCTGCTTAATCCAAGGCAAGAATTTGGCTAAGTCTGTAAATACTACGTAGTGCGTTGGGTCGCATCTATACTCGTTTTGACGAGCCACAGAGAGAGACACCAGACCCCTGAGATACCATGATCCTTGCATCTCAAACACCATGCCACCGCCGCTGTCACCATTGCATACAGACGTACCTGTCAAATTTGACAATTGCACAGATTATAAATATGAATTAGTTTGTTTAGTATACAATCAAACAGGTTTTCTAGACATTGTTAAATTTCTTTGTAACCACAGGCTATTAGTATGTTGGTGTTGAGTGGATTTCTACGTGCTATTAACAGAAAACTGCTATTTTACGCCTGTAGCCAGATTGAAACTGTTTTAAGAAGCGCAAGTCTGTTAAAATTACATGCTAATGCTATATTAGGGCGTAAGGCTACAATCCTAGAGACTCACTAAAGCGGAATTTAGTAATGTGCATTTATATCCCAAAACATTAAGCTAACTATAATACAACGTACTCTTTCTAATGCCGGTTTGTGCATTGGGTGATCCTGTAATAAATAGGTATAGGATATATTACAACATTGATGCTTAATTTAAAACACCTCGAGACAAATCCAGAAGCGACATGGTAGTGTACAAATATAAAACAATGTACAAACAAATAAAAAAAAAAGACTTCGTTTAAAAATCGAATGTAAAGACGAATAACTTCTTCATTTTGTGGAATAAACTCATAGGAACGGAAAGGAAAGAGATTGATAAGATGGGTAGAATATCCAAAACTAAGCAACGCTGGAAATGAAAAGGTTGAAATGATAATGTATTTATGATACCCATGTTTTGACAATACTTTTATATGATGAAGCATAGCATCAAATTTATGTCGAAAAAAAAATAAGGACAAATTAAAGATCACTCAGATTTGATTTGAGATTATGCGTTTGAGTTTTTTATATTTTCTTTAAAAAAAAAAGATCTTTTGGACTTACTAGCCGGAAAGCAAATAAATCTAATTTTAATTTTACGTTAACGACGTTGTACAAGTTACTAGCTGGCTTAATTTAAAAATACGGTACCAATAAAAAACTAACCGTCTCTATATCCAGCGCAGTATGTGTACTCAGAGGTGAATCTGGCAAAGAATTCGCTGTAAGAACGAATGCAGGTCTCTTGATCAACCACCGGCATCTCAACCAGGGTTAGTTCTTCAGTCGCCACTCCAGTCTCGTCGAAACCCCAACCAACTACCTGAAAAATTTGATTGTATATTTTTCTAACTACCCACCCACGTTGAATTAATTTTTTTAATAAACTTATATATTTTTAGCTTTTATTCAAATTTATTACACTAATAAGAATGTTTAACGTTGTTTTATAACTAACCATATCTATTTCATTAATCCTTTTTAATATCCCTAATGGCTAAAACATGTATGAGTAGAGATGAGATGCGGTTTCATACAAATCAACTGATTTATTAGACTGATGGATTCTGATTTGAATACAAATTTATGTTAGCATGTTGATTAGTGGTTAAATTATGTAGCGTTGGATTCATTTTGATTGAGAACGTTTTAATTATCTTGATTGATCAGAAATACTAGATGTTATGGTTAAATGTATTACTCAATTAGATTATCTTTGGTTAAATTTCATTTATTATTCATACATTATCGAGTAACTGGTAATGTGGGTAATATGTGTTATTTTAGAACGAAGTTTGTTAAAAAGCATTCATAAGGAATATCCTTACTTTAGTATAAAGACTTAAGATCTGTATCTGTGACCTAAATAAAATGCCTGAACATAATGTTCGAGGTATATAAGTGTGTAACCATGTGTAGCTCACGAACATGAACAATTGTACTTAAGACATATTTTGTGACACACAGACCAAAAAAAAAACAATTAGAAACTCCGAATAAGTAAAGGCATTTTAGCATGTATACGTATTTTACTTAAATGTTTTATTTGTGTGCAGGGTAAATAAAGGTGTTAGCGGTTACAAAAATTTCTTATTTCCTCGTTTTCATATATTCAATCATCCAGTTACTCAAATATGTGGCAACAAAACAAGTATTCTTCGATTTTCAAGTTTCTACTTGTTGGATTCAATAGTAATTATACTGTATAACAAGATCTCGGTTATCTTTTTTAAAGAAGCGTAAGTTGGCACGCTTTATATGCAAACATATAAACATATGAACAGGTAAATAAACACTGAAAAAAGAGATCCTTTGGTTCAATTATCAATATCCTAAATCCACCTACTTATGTTTTTTGAGTAACAGGTTCATTGAATCTCTTACGGATATTGATCTTGTTATAGATATTGTTAGTGATCCTATAATACTTTTTGATCTAATATAGCCAAATAAACCTACCGATCCCTTCTTTCCAATAACATTGGTCAAGTCAACCTGACTCTCTGGCCATAGGCAGGCAGCTCGTATAAATTCGGTGTAATCTACTGCCTTCCTCAACTTGAGGATGCTCAGATCACGCCCGAAGGAAGACGCGTTGTATTGAGGATGGACATTAATTTCTCCAACCTGAAAACATGAGAAATTGTCTTAAAATATCGGTGTTTATAATGCTGAAAATTTGACCAATTAATCGGCTTTGATTGGAAGGTGAAATGGGTCTTCGGACTATTTTAGGCAGTCTGAATAAAGCTTCTTACAAAACCACAGGTGTTCAGAATTCGAGCGTTTTAAATATGAATATAGGTATTAGGTGGAAGTTCTAATATTTTCTTCCTATGACGTCGGTATTTGGGAATAACTGCGTTTTCTGATATTTTTATAATGAGCTGATATTTTTTGGCTGGATATTGGTGGTCTTACACGGTTGAAGTGACACGATTGATCATCATTACCAAATGATAAAAGAGGATTCGTTAGTTCAAACATTTGACGTGTAAACGCCCATTTTACGTAAGACGAGGCAATCCTTGACACTTAACTTTTCAACGTTTGATGGTCAAGTTTGAGGGTGGGTATTTATTCCGAACAAATATTTTAATAAAATTCTACGATATTAAAACTAAAAGAACTAATACTGAGATATCACTTACAAGTCTGATCTCTACACCTTCAACAGAGGTCCTTAGGTTGTGTTTTCCCAAAAATATAGTGAGGGTGTTTTTGTTGACGGTTCTGCTCGAGCCCTTGCGGGTGACGCAGTGTGCTGCCGTTATCACGTGAGTGTGAGACACCAACGTGCCTCCACAAATGTACTTGCTATCTACAGTCTGGGAAAGACAATATATTCATAAATAAGTGATTATGAAGTTATAGTTAGTAAAGCAGATTAATATTTGTTTACAATCTAAGTTGTTTTATGGATTGTGTAAGACGTACGACTCATTTGAAAATAAGTAAAAGAAACAGAAACCAATAACATGTTAAATTTGTGATTAAATAGTTTCATTAGAAATCATAACCTATGCATAAATAAATATGTATCAAGATCTAAATATATATTACCTGTGTTTGATAAAGCGCTATTTGCCACGGCCACTGCCCGTCCAAAGTCGGTTTGCCGTTTACAACCAAAGGATTTGGGTTGTTTCGAAGCACTTTACCGCATTGATCCTGGTAAAAATATATATTTTTAATAATCTAGATTATCTTAAACATACATATAAAAAAGGTTTGTCCTGACAGACTTATGTCAGACTATGAATTGGCCTGTTAGACTATAAAAGTTTAGCATTAATCTGAGGGGTTGTAAACGTCCAATTTTAATTGTGGGTTCTTTTTATGACTTCGGCACACTCTTAAGACAGTAAATAGTGTAAAGATTGATTAGGAAATGACTTCTTAAAATAAAATAATAGGCAAATAGGCAAGTCCTCTAGAATTAATGACTTTAAAATATTTTGTTCTTTTATGGACCAAATCGCGTAAAGACATGACAATTGGTCAGACATTTTTATTTTGCTACTTATGTCATTTTTCCTATGAGAGCTCTGTACCAAAATTTCATACCATTTTTTATATCATGCGCAAACAAAAACTGCTATATTTATGTCTTGACTATATTACTCTTAAGGCCTTATGTTCGGTCATTTATTTTGGTTGTTTTTTTATTTTTCTTGTTTGGTTTTTGAAACAGTAAGTAGTAGGTATTTTTAAGGCGAAGCAAATAAGGTAAAGACAATAACTTATATGCTTTATCCTTTGTTTTTTTTGACACGTTTTTCTAATCTAATATGTAATTCTTTTTAGAATGGCTTTTAAATATATACGTAAAGCCGACCAAAGTTCGTGTCAAACTTTTTTTGCGTAGTTTGCACCTTTGAAAAAAGATAGTCTTGCACATTTATTCCAGCATTAACTGCAGATCAACAAATGCTGTTCTTTAGTTTGATTCTGGCTGAGTTTTTAGAGCTAATTTAAGTTTAAGCCAAAAAAAAAAAGACATAGACATAAAAAAATAGAAAAGCAGATAAAGATCGCTTTGCCGGTTATAAAGCAGGATGTTATCCTGAGTTTGTACTACGATTGCCAGAATCCAATTCTCTTGCAAATACATGAGGGCTTAATATTCCCAAATTATTTTATCCAAATTAATGGGATGATGTCTCAAAGTACAGCTTCGATTCGATTCCCATTTACAGAATAGACGGAACAGGTGTGAGAACAAATTCTAAGAAAACGAAAGTTTTAGGTATCAAGGGCAAGCAACAAGTTGGGAGCCGTATTCGTAAAATAAGGTATCAAAACTGGATAAATCTTCTACGCCAACAGATATAGTGAGCAGAAAACGCAAATGCCAAAAGTCAATGATATTAACCGCTATTCCTATTAAAACCGAAAATGCTATGACATAGTAGAAAATTGATAGCAAAATTATTACCGAAATCAGATGGGAACATGACGGGAAAAATAACCTTTCTTCTAAGGAAGAAAAAAAAGGAAGGAAACCCGCAAGTTTTGCGAAAGCCGCAACTTTTGCGATGATTGCTAGGAGTTTATTATAACTTTAAAACTGATATTATATTTTCAAAGATTATGCACACATCATAATATAAAAAAATTACCATGTTCCTAAATTGACTAATTCTGAGTTTATTTTGAATATATCTTAGCCTATACGCTTGGGCCCGGGCTACCTCTATAAACAATCAATAATATTCTGGTAACTATTATTACTCTACCTAATAACAATTTCTTTTGCATTAATCGCAGACTAAAAAACCCTCGTCACAAAATCGGTTGGAAATAACGAAAGACACAAAAACCCGATCTCAGAATCCGGTTTCTGCGACAGCTGTATCATTGTCATTATCATTAACAAATAAAGTATAAAATTCTACAAAACTTCCTTTATTTTGATAATTTCCTCTATTGTGAAATATTAACTTCGATGGAAGAAATTGATTGTGACAGACTTCTAGTAAGCAGTTTTTTTAGTCATTAAAGAAAAAATATTTAAACAATATGATGTCAACCCAAATACCTTTAATACTTTTGTCAATAAGTGGGGAACAAGTTGTTTATTTAAGTTTACAACTAATTGGAAAATAATGATAAAGTTGTAAACATATTCCGTTATAGATAAGAAACTAATGATAATATAATGAGCTATATATATAATAAAATACCGTTTACCGACTTTATAAGATTTGTACACAAAATAAAGATTCTGTAAAAATCGGTCTAGCAGTTCTGGAAGTTATTCTTGACGAACAAAATTGTTGAAATTATTTCATGTTTAAATAGCTAACTTACAAATAATTCTATATAACTTTACTACTGTTGTCTTTATATATAATTAGTTCTTAATGTTACTGGTTTTTGAACCCCGCTTTACTCGTTTCAACTAACATTCAGGCCTTTCTAACTTTTCTTTTCGTTTAGATCTAAATCTGAAGCATTTGCACCATTTGCACATATTTAATTTCTATTTTTTTTTATAATTTTTAAAACATTTCTGTATTTTTTTGTAAATTAAGGCTTTGTCATTATGACTTTCTGAGTCGGGACTTACCCGACTTCTATAATTCATACGAAATAGAGTTTTTTTTTATTATACAGATATAAACTGTGGTAATGAAATGAAACCGGTTTTTTAATGATATTTCAATTAAAGTTTTATCATTTGTTATTTAGTTTATACTTTTGTGTGTTTTAAAAATTACTATTTTTATGGTTATATATTTTATATTACATATATCCACTTTTTTTAGATATAAAACACATTCATAAAATATTGTATTAGTTTCTTAGTAACAATAATATTTTCATTAGGTACATTTTTTTGTACTATCCTTTTAAGGTAATATTTGAAAAGTATTTTAATGTTCATTATTTAAGTTAAGTAGTTTATGTTAATCCATTTAAGTTTTCGTACACCTACTATCATGTTTATTATACATAAATATAGCGAAAACCATTTTCTTTGATACCTAGTAAGAGTTTTCTTCACAATAAAAAAAAAAATTACGTTATATAGAATGCTATTACATCAAAATCAGTATTGATACGATAGCGCAGTTATCAGAGCGACGAGACCGTACCACGGGTTCGATTCCTATATATTAGTAATTATTTATCGTAAATTTTAATGAAATAGGTTGAATAATTATTGAGTATTAAAAAATATTCATATGTGTACTTACACTTTTAGGACGTGCCGGGTATGTACCGCTACCAGGAACCGGAGTAACTAATAACTGCCCACCATTGAAGTATTCTGCTGGATCAGCGTCGCTGTTGATTATAATATATAATGAAATAAACATAATAATACCATAAATTTAAAATACATAATTATTCATATTTTATAAGTTTAGTTAGTTACGTTGGCTCTACAAATGAAGACACCTATTTTTTTTTTGGATTTATGACGTTTGGGTAAATATTTGTTTTAGCAAATAGAAAACTAACTCTAATCAACGTTATGTTATTAATAGCTCTGAAGCATATATGAATAACATGTTAAAATTAGATGCTATTAACGATTTCATTTAATATAAGGATTAGTCTTTCAAAAATTTAAATAAAACTATAAAAGTAATCTGAAGTAAAATTTCAAAATAGCCCGATAATAAATATTCATATTTTAATCAAGACTTTGAATTTACTTTTTTTTTCCTACTAATTTATCTTTAATTTTTTTTTATTATTCTCTCCATCTTTCAAAATCATTACAGCTGTATCAAACAGAAGATATACCTATATCTTCTGTTTATCATCATCACCATATTAGATACCTATCTAATATGGTGATGGAATTAATCAATTTAGAACTAGATTTTTTTAACCATGATGATTATTAAATATATATCTTTACCCGGCTTTCACGTTATTTAATGGGAATTTTGCCCGTCTACTTTTTAAAAATTTGGAGTTATTTCATGAGCTCGGACAAAATTCTGATTAAATAACGTGATATAGCCGGGTAAATACATATTTAATAATGTGTCTAGTAACCTTTTAATATATAATAGAATATTTATATATGTGGTTCATTCAAGATATTTATTTTTGAATCCTACTTATTATTTAAACAATGCAGAACTGTAATCTGACCTAGTGTTAATGGATTGGGGTCGTAACGATGACGATTTTACGAAATTTACTTTCCGGCCGCCATGCACTGTAAGAAGGTCTATTTATTTTTTTCAATCATAAAGATATGTTTTATATCAAATTTTGTTTGTTAATAATCTTAACTTAATAATTTGTTATTATATATAAAATACATGCTAAAAAGCAAAATAAATATAATACAGGGGCGTAGTTGACTTTTTTATTAGTAGATATTGTATTGTCGTCATTAATAAACTCATATATAAGCATGAATAGCGGTAATGATTAAAGTGTTTCTTGCGCTTATAGAATTCGTGGCGGGTATACAGTTTGTGGCGCGTATAGCGTTTGTGATGTAATGTTTACCTGTCACTATCATCGTCGTCTGGCGTGTTGGCTGAATATGACGCCGTGGTCAACTGGTAGATTGGCCTTGATTGTGTTACGCTCTGACTTGGGATCTGGCCACCACCTCTGTTAACGATCGAGGTGTCAATCTAGTGGAATAGTTAGCTACAAGATCTATCTAGCAGAAGGCAGACTATTCAAAAGATAGATATGGAAGTAGAGACATAATTGTTATTAAACAATTCATATGCTCGAACGATTGGAGCAATAATCCTGAGGGATAAATAACAGGCTATATATTAAGAAAAATTGCATTCGTACCTAACCATAAATAGCCATAGATGAACAGATTGTATTAAAGATACGAAAGAAAAGATAAAATAGCAATAAAAAATAAGATACATGTTATAAAGCTACAAGCTACATTGAAGAAATATCTACTGTAAGCATTATGTATTAGATATTTTATACTAAACTACTTGTAAACCATGCGCAATGATTATATGTAGGTCTACTACATGAAGGTGACACTTACATGCTATATGGGTTAACATTGCTCTGCTCGATTGGTGGGTTAGATGTTGGTACATACACGGGTCCATCCCCAGACGGTTTTCCATACACCGGTTTTGTTCGGGTGTTATCTTCTGTTGATAAAACTGGCCTTGTCTGTGAATTGCTTGGTCTATCTACAGGACGATCTATTGGCCGTTCTGTTGACCGGTCAATTGGTCTTTCGGGACGGATAACTGGCCGTGAAGATTCTGACCCTGGTCTAATTGCTGTGGGATCAGGTCTTATGGTCTCAACTACATCTATTGCTGGTTGTGGTGTTTTGGCGTTGCAAATCTCTCTACCATTCAGTCGAATGGCACTAAGACGTGGTGCCTTGCTTAGAGGATTGTATTGTACAAAAAAACGAACAGCCACCGCTGGTCCAGGGTGTATTTTCATATTTACATTTTCGATTTTAAAATCGATGTTATCTGAGGTTGTTACATCTCCTATCCAATTCTGAAATAAATATTAGCATTAAATTCATTAATCGAATTAAAGAAATTGAGTTGCGTGAAATATCGTTGTATGTTCAAGGTTGTATGTTACTGATAAACGTACTCCAAGTATATCTGCTTTACTATCAAGAACAATATTCAACCAAAGCGAGTGTAAGGTGCTATCTGTTGAAAGATTGACGACCCCGTACCACCTCCCAGGTTCAGTTCCTGACGGCTCGTAATTGAATACGTTGGGGCATGCTGATGAAGCCGTACTTTGTTCGTGTGTTGGCACAAAAATACCTATGACTAGAATACTGATCGCACCAATCTGAAACAAAGGAGTTATTTGACTTTGTAAGTTTCTTTGTCAGTAATGAAAGAATTCGGCCAGCATATATTTTTGTTTCGTGTTCTTTGAAGTCCGAAGCCTGCCCTGAATTTTATAGGCATTATTTTTGTTACGTGCACAGAATTTTTTTCTGAATTCATATATAGTTTCCTACTTTAGTATCTTAAATAAATTTAGCATTTTTATATCCTAAGTGAAAAATGAAAGATTGTGGTAAATATAACATTATTTTATACTTCACTTTCTTGGCTAATGTACTTTTAATGACAAGCTAAATTCTGGTTCCAATTTCATTAGTTTGATTGGTATTTCCGATAAGCACCGATTACTGCTAAATTTTCCTTTAATATAAATTAAATGATTGTATAAAAATAGTAGGTATATAATTTCTTGACAATATTCATTAGTGAGTATCCATCGATGGTTTCTGTTTTTAATGACAATTAAATCAATTAGTTATCTTCAGTGCGTTAACAAATGATTTTATAAAATTAAGTTACAAATAATTGGTTAAAGCATAAGTAATACAAACAATATAATAAACAATAAAGGTATAAATATAACTAAGAATACGCAAGATGGTTTGAGACTAACTCGTTTTAAACTACATATATATAGCTTGGGTTTTTTCAGTTATACGTTCATTCTAAACCGGCTTTTCGATGTAATGTATTTTTTTTGTTCTATCTATCTTATTCAGAAATGTTTAATATGAATAGTAATATGTTTAACTAAAATCAATGTTTAAATTAGGTTTCGAATGAAATAACTGTTTTCAATGATTATAGGTAGATAATATAATTATCTTTATTAAACAAGATTATTATAACAGAGGTCGGTAATGTAATTAAAGTAACTTTCTATACTTATAAAAATATAGCAAGGTTCACCGAACTCCAAGGTTCAACCGAGCTTTTTTATTGTTAATCTATATATATAAAAGTGTAAACTGACTGGTTTTAAATAATATCTCCACACGCACACACACACACACACACACACTTGCAAAGTGCTCAGCCTAGAAACTTGGTATTTTGAACAAGGTGTCTTTATATTGTAGAAGAGAGAAAAAGGGTCTGTGAAAACCATAACCTAAAAATTATTTTAATAATAATAATAATAGTAATAATAATACTTTTATTGTACTCCAAAATACAGAAAAATAAAATAATACATCGAAAACAATTATAAAAAGTACAATAAGGCGGCCTTATCGCTAAGTAGCGATTTCTTCCAGACAACCCTATTCGAGTAAAGAAATAAGAAATCGTGAAGATAGGGATGGTGTGCGAAGTACATATTATTATATTGATTTAATATATATAATTTTATAATAAACACACATTAATTCATAATTTATACTGTAATGTATTTTGTGAAAAAAAAGAAAGAAAATCTCTTAAATACTGTTACTATCAAATAATAACAGTATAGCTAGTAATAAATACACACTCAACGGAAAAATAAATATTATAAAGAGGTTCACTAAATGTCATCAATTAGGCAGATCAAAAATTAATTTACCACACAGACGATTTGTAAATTAAAAATATATTGAAAATAAATGTTATGATATTATATTCTTAGAAATATTCCGACGTCAGTGAATTTGTTTTTAATTGTTAAAACATTCTCGCATGTTTGAGTAAAAAAACACGTTCTAAAATTCCGCAGCACTCATTATGTGTTATGAGAAAACGTAAAACCTTTCCTCATTTTCATTATTTTGTTCTTTTTCTTTTTTATTATTGTATATAAAAAAAAGGTTAGCATACTTTTTTTAAATTATTTACGACTCGCTTACGTGCATACGGTTTCATCTTTAATGTTATTTATTTTAAAAGAATTCGTCCTTACAATCTTTTAGTTTATTACTGTTGTACTTAGAACTTAGATGTTTTGTGTTTGGATTAAAAAAAACCATAGCATTATGGATTCTAACAACAAGTTTCAAAATTTTCACAATAAAAACAAACTTACAGATGAACAGACATTTTAAAACACGAAACCATTATTATGTGTACAGAAGTAAATTCTGTGTTATTGCCTTTGCTTATATTATTGTAAAGTTATGTCTAACACATTCCTAGGAAACGTGAACTAAGTAGATACTATAGTATATAGTATTCACAGTATTTTCCTGATACAATTAAGGTGATATATGTACTTTATTTACTTTGCCTTCTGGCGCCATATTTTGTATAAAACCCTATCGCATCGATAGCTTACATCATTTATGATTAAGTTTTTGAAAAGACAACTTTTTAATCTTATGTCAATATATATCGGAATGTTTTGGTTTTTTGTAATCTAACTGTTAAATTTATAGATACTAATTATGATTAAAAGTATTAAAGAATAATACGACATACTTAATGTGCTAGGTCACGGAGAATGTATATATGTTACGTTAATTTGATGATACACTAAGATTTAAGACATAAGACTGCTAACATGACTATCTTTTTCAAATGAACACTTTAAATACGTCTGCCATTGATGTGAGATTTAACCTATCATTATAGTACCTTGAAGAACCTCTTACATAACTAAATGTAATATACTGTATATAATGTAATTAATTATAGCTAAAATGAAAACGATGAAATAGTTTTGAATCTGACTAAAAGCTATTTCAAAAATGTGCTGTTTGTGGCTTTATCTAATTCCCGAATCATCACTTGTTTTCTACAAAATCCGCTCATTTGTAGCTTAGTTGTAATTAAAACCCATTAGCCTTATGTTTTCTTAAATCATACAATACTATATAACCTTAACTCAAATCCATAAAGTATTTTTGCCTAAACCAATATATGTTATCATATTAAGGTAATAATTACTTTAAGATACATATGTGTAAACCATAAGCGACTCGGTTGTTGGGAATTCCTCAGATCTGAATAAACCCTTTGCTACCGGATCTTTACATATTTGTTGATATCCTTTATTTTTAATATCTTTTATTTGTTGGTAACTTATATTGATAGTATCTTTTTAGAGGATATCTTTTAGTGTCGATATCTTTTAGTATTTATATCTTTTAGTATTGATATCTTTTGGTATTGAAATGTTTTAGTGTTCACACATGTTATAAAATTTTGTTTTTATATCGTGTCGTATTGTAGATTTCTAGGACACGAAAAGTATATAATTTTTTTGTGTCCTTATATAATCCGGTATGCCAACCTTTGAACTTTATAAATTTGAATGACAAGTTTAACAAGTTTATTAATTGTACCATGCATTTTATATGAACAAATTTAATAAAAAAATATAAACAGCTGATTTATCAAACTTCCATGTAAAGATATTATTATTTGTATTGAACTCATGATAATTGATTATTTATTACCATTAATTAATTTCTAGTTTTTGGGCAGGTTTTGGTCACTAATGTAGCTTTGAATATTAATTAAACTATTAGTATTAGAGTAAAGTACACTAACATTGTACATATTTGTACAATGACGATAAAAGCATTTAATATTAGTAACATAAATTGTGTATAAGTTTCTTTGTTGTTATTTATAGGTAAAAAACTGCTGAACTGATTTGGATAACATTTTAATGTTCAATGATTTTTTTATATCTTTTAAGATTTTTTATATATATGAAGTCCAAAAAATTATGAATTAAGTAAAATAAAGCAGACAAATTATGTTTAGATGCATAAACATTGCATGTGTGCGTTAAGAGAAATATTATACGAGTCACTCTCTTAATTTTCTTAGTATAGGTACATATATATACTTGCCAGTGTATATAAGCTATGAACACCAGATAACATGACATGCACCTACGTTATATAGTGATAAGTTTAATTGTAATAATAAATATAATAATAGTCAAATTACATCCGGTATTTTCCGTTACACACACAAACACAAACACAACACACATTTGCTTACCATTTTATATTTGTGCACTTTGTTTTATAACGTGAAGCTGTGCGCTTCGCGCTTGTGTCTTTAAGAATAAAAATATTTATGTGAAGAAATACGCTAAGGTCATGTTTATGATAATCGACAGAGATGGATGGATAATTATTGTGTGACAGACAGAGATGACTATACATATTAAGGTCCGCTGAGCACGCAAACTGGTTAGCATTGATGATCGAAACGATTAATAATTTTACGCAGAGACAATGTTTTTTTAATATGAATTCTTATACGACTAATTTCAAATCATTTTCTTTTTATTATACATAATAGGAAATGTATGTTTCTTAATTTAGTACACATATACATGTTATTGATATTTAGAACCAATGTCCGTATAACGTAACTTTATATGCAGGAAATATTTATGGAAATCCCGTCTCAACAGCATAACTATTTTACTCGATAAAAGTCATTGAATACGATCAAAGTCAGTTAGGACTGTACTTTATTATTTACTTGGCTTTAAATTAAAAAAATTAAAATACAACATCCCCGAGTACCCTTTCTGTGTTGTGTCTGTCTGTGTGTCTTATTTTTCCATTTTATTTGTATGTTTTCATGTTTTTGTTTGTGCAATAAAGATGATATCTATCTATTTCTAGTTGGGTAAGGCACCTGCGATACTTATTTTATAATTACTTCTAAATAATTAAAATATCTACTAATAATTATTTAAATAGACAATAAACATCATTTGAATTTCTAATATTTTACAAAATGATCTCCAATTAGTTTTAAATAATAGTAATACGTAAAATAAGATAGATAGGGTGAAATTCTATACTGCAATTAAGATAGAACAGAAATTAAATGATTTACTTAACAGCAGTATCTATTTTTTTTGTAATATTAAGAAGATGTGTATTTCCTATTATAATGTTTATACATGCAACAAAGTTAGTACAAACATTTATTTCGAAAGTTGTCTTTCCGTATTCCACTTAAAAACTACAGAACTGATTGAAATTTGGTGGTCACTGTTAGAAGGTTTAAACCTGGTTAGGGTGTATGTAAAATAAATATATTATAACATCTAATCTATTTTGAGTAGGGCTGCCATTACCTTTGCCAACTCCGGATAAATACGACAAAAATCCCGGACATTTGGGTGAAATATGGTTTTTTCCTTTGTATTTTGTGCAAAAAAAAATAAAAACATCGATAATTTTTTTTTTATTTATTTATACAGCTTGTTATTAAAATCAAATAAATAAGTATATAAATGCAACAAATGAGATATTTTTAATAAAATTAAACACTTTATCTGAGATCATATAGTAACAAAAATAATGTGGGGGTGTTCGATCTTCGACTATTTTGCCGAGCCTTTTTAATTACAATTTATCGCTTATCTATAAAAAAAATGGATTTTTCTGACAACGAAAATATCCGGGTTACTCCCGGACACTTTTCATAAACCCCTGCCGTACGACCCCCGCACGAACCTTCAAGCTAGGACAAATCCGGGGAATTCCGGACGGATGGCAGCACTAATCTAGAGTAATTATCTAAAATCAAAATTTATTCCAATAACTATAAACAAAGGAAATTCTTCTTATTTAAAACCACCAAAACCACTTACAGCCAAAGTAAATGTAGTTTTATAGTCACTTACTAGATGGCGTCAGCGTCTAAAATGTTATGATTGATACTCACTTCTTCTAGTGTTCGATAAATTTGTATTTAATTTAATAGTCAAATTTATAGTTGGTAGGTAGTAGGCGTTGTGATTTTTGATATTTGCAAAGTAATCGATTTTCTGGTTGGGGCGTAGATAACTGTCATTTTATATTGATAAAGGCGATTATATGCAGAAAGGTTAACGACATTGGTAGTTCAATTGGCAGTGCGGCGGTATCAAATTGGCAGGTCGCAGGGTTCGAGTTCTGTCAGTGTCGATGATTTTTTCATTTATATATATTTATGATTTCGTATGTAATATCTAAGTGTCGCTGGAAATATATATTTAATGACTGTAATTACGGGATGCCATATTATATAAGTTCAAGTTAAGACACTGGAAAAAAGTTCTGTAAATAGCATTACTGGATTTGCCAGCGGTTTCAGTTTTAGTTTTTGAAGTTCAATAAGATTAGATTATGTCTTATTTTTTTTTCCTATCCCTCCGTTACTTTTTCGGGATAAAAGATAAATTGTCTTTTTATGTGCTCCTCACAACGCGGTTGCTTAAGTGTTTGATGAGCGATTGAGCAGTAAAGGTGTGAAAGCGTAACATACAAACAAACTCATATTCGCGTTTATGAAAATATGTATATATATAGAATTTTCCTAAACCAACTATCACCCCCAATTGAATTTGATATTCTTAAATATTATTCACGTCAATATCATCATACATCTTTTTTGACCGCCCTTCTAATTTCAGAGATATAGTAAAGAGTTAGTATTTATTTTTTGCTTATGTATATATATTTTTTTGTTATTTCGTTCAGAATTCATTTTTATCTATATCTTTTTTTTGTTTCTTACATTTTATTATAACTTACGATTTTTCTTTTTACAGAGGCTTACTTACTTACTACTTACAGAGACTTACGATTCTACAGAGGCTTATTCTCGTATTTAAAATATAAGTGAACATCACTTTTCCGAAAGGTGGCGGAAATCACATCAATAGCATATCCGAGTATGGCTGACGTCAGGCCGGTTAGGGTCCCAAAAACGTTGCCAAATCAGTTGCAATATATGTCAAAACGGACATTTTCCGCCAACCCTAAATAATTGGGATAAGGACAGGTGCAGGATGGATACTTTTTTATTCTTTATATTGTTATTTTTATTTTATTGTACGAATATTTGACACAGTGATTAAACTATTGAATGGAATCTGATTCATTCAAATCTATTACGCATACCATTCATACACCTACATGACAGAAAAACTGGGTTTAGAATCTATCCAAAATTTACATCCTATTGTCATTCCAAGAATTATATTCACATTTTCCTACGATGTTCTAAATCTTGTAATTTTATTATCATCTAGCAAAAGCATATATGAAATGTAATTAAATTTTAAACCGTATTTTGTTGGTAACCCAGTTGGGAGTTGTCTTCATTGAGGCCAGCTGTGATAATCAAATGAACATAAGTTTGGGTTGGATTTTCAAAATGTATGTAAATATTAATATAAAAAAAAAACTTATTTTAGGTATACATGGAATATCCAAATTCTAATAATAAAAAATACATTTTAATGAAATTAATTGTGTTATAAATATGCATATTAACATTGTGTTCAGTTTAAGTTTTAATTACACTTTTGTGCCAGGACTGATGGAAGGAAAAGGTCCAAATATTTGATGTTATGGAGGTTCCAAGTAATATAATGTTTTAAATGTACGGTTGTGTCCCTTTTGGCCTTTCCCGTGTAATATTAATTTTCGGAATGACCGGTAATATACATTGCAGTGTTATTATACTGTGAATAGAAAAAGACATTGTATTCTAAATATATCCATTTACAGAACAAACATTTAAAATTAGTGATGTAATATCTTAATTTTTTTTTCAGACTGCAATAAATAAACACATTTTTACTAATAAGATTCCGAATGGATGTACAATACTGAATAAAATATCCCATTCACAAAGCACCTTGTATTCGAAACAGAAGCTTAATAGTTAATTCAGCTGCACCGGATAGCAATGAAAATTCTAAAGCCGCGTCACACTTACATAAAATAGCGTCGTTTTCATGACCAAAATTTGAGTACTCCCATAGTGTAATGGTCCCTTTTTATTAGTCCAAATTTGAAGAAAAAATGTCTGTGAATATATAATATTAATTGAACGAGTCTTGTCTGAGGAATCGCTTATAATTTAGACTGAACACAAAAGAGTATATATATTTTTAAAACACAAATATTAACATTATTAATAATTAAGCAATATTTTATTTTTTTAATCTGACTTGTAGAATAACAGGATAAAGCCAGCGTGTTATATATATATGTTTCAAAAATTAAAAAAAATAAATAGTAATAAAGAAAACTGCGGTTTATCGTCTGTTCGTGTGAACACTCCAACGAATAATTTAGAAGAGCCGAGAGAATTTGCGGTATCATTTTGCGAGTCCACTAAATGCAGGCTAAAGTACAAAAGATTCAAAAGGAAAATGGGCGACATTTAGAATTTATGTTGTGGCATTTGAGTTCACTTCCCGCTTTTGTATTTTTAATTGGAAATAATGTTTTATAAAGATATTTATATAATCACATTTAAATTTATATAATTTATTACATGTCACTAAAAAAAACATATAATCGTTGGGCTCCAATAAGTTAAAGATACAAGAAAATATTAAGTTTTCTGTTGAATTTAAGACAAATTTAAGTGTAGTATCCTATACAACAACGTTTTCTTAAAAATACGCTCTCAAAATAATTTTCTAAAACTTAGTAATATTGTTTACCTAATATTTTTCTTATAAATTCCTTAACGAGATGCCTCGTTTATCAAATTAAAAGAACATCGCTCATTATTTAGAAAAATTCAGTAATAAGTAATTAAAAAGATTTTCGAACAAATTACGGATAATAAGACTTGTTTGGATGTTTAATGTTACATAAATATTTTGATATTTTCGGTACGCTCATAAAAAACTCTTAGGAGATTGGTAGCTTCTTAAAAACTTTAATTATCTTAGTCTCATTATATGGAATGTTTAATATATCGAGTATAATGTTTAATATATCTGTTTACTGAATAATTTAAAATATGATGACACATGGATGAAAAGAATAGAGGCAAAGTTGACGGATGGCAGAAGCGAATGGACACGGAACATTTGCCGATAATATCTAGAGTGGGAAAAGGCTGGAGACTAATGATCATATCAAGAAAGTAAAAGTGGACCATATTAATTTTCACACTTTAAAATGTTCCCAATGGAACTTATTTAAGGGTGCTGATGTTTAGTCACTACATACCTATACACTTACACTAAGACTAAGTTGAAACCAGCATAAGATAAAACAATAGAGCAATTCTCCTAAACTTATTTAAGAGGCAACGAGGTAAATAGATATATTTATAATTAAAACCATCAACTTCCATAATATGTAACAATAATAATTAAATCCTTAGTTACCATTTTATATGAATATTATAAATTAATAATTTTGGAGCACCAAATAAGTGATGTTATTACATATATTCAAAATATTTATTTAATACAATAATTCAATTAAACACAACACAGGAAACCATTCGCTTGGAAGGAGACGCATCTGTTGAAAATAGTTGCTGTTGTAAATCAAAATCATATTAATTATTATATTGTTATTTTACACTTAACATTTATTACAATAGAAATATAATTAAGTTCTGTTGAATTGGTTAATAGAGTTTTGCAAATGACATACTTTATTAGGAAATTACACGTACCTTTCGAACACACAAACTGTGTTATCGATTTAATTAGAAGGGTATCAATTCAAATGTGATTCAAAGGTTGTCTGTTTCAATAGAACTAGATAAAACTTTATCTCTAGATTAAAAAAATAACTACACAAAGAAAAAAGCTAGACCTAATGTGACAATTAACGATGGGATATCGTGAAAATTTGTCTCCATACCATAGGTTTTTAGGAAATTCTTTCTCTAAGGTTGTTATTAAAGCTACACTCTCTATCTCGTTATATCTATGAAAAATGTATTGTTACCTGCGGTTATATGAAATGGAGTTCTAGTTTCGTAATTTGTGAAGATGCGACTAGATGAGAAAATTTAAACATTTCCTCATTCATTCATTTCTTTCATTTCATTGACATTACGTTGCGTCTTTTGTTATTGTAATATTAATTTTCTAAAGATTAACTTTATTTTGAAACTACATGAATAATTATTATCAAATTTATAGTTCTATTGGAATATCTGTACACCTTAATTACGAGAGCGTGAGAACTAAAAATTGTCACTAATAATAAAATAAAAGTTATGAATCCTATTTTTTTTCATATCGTATGACAATATGATGAGTAATGAAATGAAAAGAAAAAAAATGCGTAACGATTTCATGTAATCCTAATGTGTATGGATATCTTGAAAGTATTACTCCTAATTCGGATTTGTTAGTAAATGAGAGGGACTAAAATCATAGTAAATTATACGTAGTGTCCGAGTGACCCTTACGGCTTTGTTGAAGTACAAAAGACTTACAAATAATTAATCATATATACTAATATTATAAAGCTGAAGAGTTTGTTTGTTTGAACGCACTAATCTCTGGAACTACTGGCCCGAATTGAAAAATTCTTTTTGTGTTGAATAGTTCGTTTATTGAGGAAGGCTATAGTGTATATGTCATCTCGCTGGGACTTATAGAACTCAAGCAGCAATGAAAAATGCTGCAAAAACAGGAAAAGATTTCTTTTTTGAGAGCTTTCCTAGCGTGCGCTGAGGAAACACTAAAAACTGCGCGGACGGAGTCGCGTGCGACCCCTAGTCTATGATATAGGTACTAAGTGATCAAAATAGATTGTTCGTTTTAAACAAGAGTAAAAATAATAATAATTGGTATTCGTATTAATATACGCCGAAATAGTATCTATTTGGACATTAATAAATAAATCCGAATAAAAAGATGGACGAAGATAGTGGTAGGAGATTAAAAGTTGTATTTAATATATTGATGTATGTATTTTAATTGTATTTATTTATTAGGGTGAGCATAGTGGTGCCCTGTTGGAATTACTTTAATAGTTAACTAACTTTAAAGCTTATCATAGTACTTTTTTCGTACTTTTCAGCTTATCATAGTTTCATACTGTTTGTACTCTTTAATTTCAGTTTTCATATTGTACACACGCATGCGCACACACACACACACACATACACACACACACACACACACATACACACACACACACACACACACACATACACACACACACACACACACACATACACACACACACTCTTTGGTAGTCTTTTTTATATTTTTGTTTATCTTTATAGTCCATTACTTTTAATTTCATATTATGTAAAGTTACTTTAATATAAGGGAAGAGCGGAGTCTTCAACTACAGGCATTTTATGCTTAAATGATGACTCCACGACAACTATTGTATGCAATCATGATATGAAATAAACTGATTTTTATTTTTATTATAATTTTTTTTTAACCTAACTTGTACGGTTCTATGATAGGTCTATGGAGAAGAACCATGGCAAGAAACTCCATGGATACTCTTTGAACTTATTTATAAAATTACAATTATCCAATGTATTGACCATTGGAGTCACAGTCCTAACTGATATGAGTGATCTATGATACTGATATTAAACATATGAACCCTGAAAATATATACTTTGTGTATTAATTAAGAGATTAAATAATAATAATCATGTAATAAAGAAGCAACAAGAAAATATTAGACTTCCTTTAAAGGATATCTCAAACCTAAGAGAATTCTTAATCTCCCCTGAACTGATGTTTAATTAATCTTTTAAAAGTTCCTCTGATAACAATTCAAAATTTTTACCTAATTTAATATAACCCATTTAGATATTATGTAGAAATTATCAAAGAAAGAAGTCAATTGTAAGAGAAAATTAAAAAAAAATATTTTCTTAAACAATTTTCGACTTTATATGTGTTGTAATTAGGTTTAAATGTTTGACTAACAGTCCTTGTTCAATCAATAAATTTTGAGGTAAAATGTGATCTGTTTTTTAAGGCACACGATTGATATTGCTTTATTCTTATTATATAAATTGGTTATCGATCAGAGGAGGCTTCTGCAATCATTTAAAATAGGAACCATAAAGTTGATTGTAGAGATGGGAAAAATCGATATTGGAGCTTTAACTAGTTTATCGGTTCATGTTATTTTCCTTTTTCGTTCCATGATGCTTCGCTTGGATACTTGTTAAAGAGTATAGCAGAGTTAGACTTTTGACTGTGACTCGTATGTCATCAATTGTCATCTGCGTATGGTCAATCAGACGGTTCGTTTCTTTGTGACCTCTAGAGTTACGCTCAAAATCATACTCGGTTATCCATGTCTAAGCATAACCAGAGTATTGTGTTGTTTATCTTTAAATATGCCAAGGTGTAGGCAGCAGATATCGTCAATTATGTTATGTCGAGATTACTGCGTCTCCGTTAAAAACTGTGGGACCGGTTGTGCCGTCTTGAAATGGTAGTCAACGGTGTTTAAGTTGGTGTGCAATCCCCTGACTTCGTAGAAATCCACATCTAAAGTGGTACGGTGAATAGGAGGAGGTAGAGGAGGTGGTAGGCCTCGTTTACATTTACAATACAAGGTTGGTCCGAGCAAAATGGCATGGGGAGGGATGCTCCAGCGTCTATGGTGCTAGTACCTACTCACCTGAGGAAGATTGTTTAAGGTTAGAGGTTAGAACCCGGTGTTTGACACCTATGCGATTCATACTTACACTGGACCAATACTTCATGCTGATCTTCTGTCCGGGTATGGTAGGTCTTATCAGCCTATTCGTGCTGCACTCAGAAAACCGCAGCATGATTCTACCTATTCTTACGTTACCAGGGGTGAACATATTCTTACACAAGATTTATTAATCTAAATACATAATGTTCGAAAATAAATAAATATTTTATTATATTATTTCATGAAAATCACTAAACCTATGCAAATATTGCAAGTTGTTGAGCTAATTATGTTATGAAACCGCTCGTTAGTATCGAATTCCGATGAGCTGGCTTGCTGGCTATTTTAATATTTGTTACAGTACCTACCTCTCTTACTTCTTTATATTCAAGTCACAGTGATAATCCATTTGTAAGAACAAAGTAAAGAAAAGAGGAGTGCTGATGAAAGAAGAATAGAATACTTAACTACATGATAAAAGTTATTATAATATGTCTTATTTTTGAACTAAATAGACAGTACTTTGAAAATGGTTACAGTGCAGCAATATGTGCATTGACAACAATTCCGTTTTTGGCGGGCCTCACTAAAGGGACTTTGTTCTTAGTATTATAATAATCTTTGAATACAAGAACTCGTTTAATTTGATCTTTAAATTTTCTCTCGATAGGTCTATCTACTATCATTTTATCATTATATCTAGGATTTATATTTATATATTATAGTATTAAAATTTAATCGTTTCTCTATTTTTTTTTTCAATTAAGAAATATGTAAGACTAAGTATTAAAACCACTTTGAAAAAAGATTGAAGGCCTCACAAAGTCTTTTGTAAAAAAAAATAATCTAGTTCAGTCCTCGATCCAAAAACTAGAAGGCGAATACAGTTAACTACCTAATGATTCTAACAACACATGCCGCTGAACTTAAAACTTAGTTACGAGTAGCTAGTGTGCTAATTTGCACATATTAGCCTTGTTGTGATTTTAAATATGAAGATATATTTTAAAATACTCATTTTTTAATCATTATGACTTAAATAAACTCCTACAGTTATTCTTTCGAACTAGATTTTTAGTTTTATTTTAAAAAATATTATTGTTTGAAAGATAATATCTAAAATGTATAGTTATTTTTAAACGATTTCATTCAGTATTAATAAAAACAATTTAGCGAATTATAATGTTTTTGGCTAAATACAGCAACATTTACTAAATTCGGGTAATTCATTGGGTGAACCTTCACCTTCAGAATCTTCAGAATTTAGTGAAAATTGCTAGGTGGGTGTATTTACATTCCGAATTGATTTATTAAGTGAGTAAACTTATTTATATTAATGATCGAGTCTATTATTGATACGATACATTTTGCAACAAAATATACAACTACAATAAATAAATAAATAAAATATACAACTACTTTACTGCTTTATACAAGGTTTAGTTAATTCATTTATTTATATTTGTCTCTGAATTTATTTTATTTTTACTCGTATAAACATTTCTAAAACCTAAGCTGATAAGTGTATTAGATATATGTGTGAATTGCGTTTTCGTTCATCTTCTTTGACATACAAGTTTATTCTGTTATTTTGAACCGAAATAAGTAAAAATATTAATAAGAAAGTAATTTATATTGTCATCCAATTAAATCAGAAATTCTTAAAGTTAGTCAAGTCATGGTACAAGTATCTTTTACTCATATATCATCTGTAGTAGTGAAACACACCTTGTGAAGTTATTAGTGTTTATGATTCCTTAAGTGTGTGTTTGAGGTGTTTAAGTTTTGTTGTTTAAGATAAACGATTTGTAAGAGATCGAATTTCATTAGCATATATTTATATACATTAGGTCAAGTTTTTCACTCCCATTGCCTAATACTCTTAACACTAGCAAATAATTTGCTTACTTAAGGGTTAGATCAATGTGTATAATTTGTCATGTGTATAATTATACAGATCTAAATTTGGACAAACATGGATTTATTCATGTAAGTACATTAGATGCATACCTATATTTTTTTTATAAAATGTTTTGATTTTTTTTTCCAGAAAATAGTTAATTGAATAAGAAGTTTGAAAATAAATATCAAATTTGAACATATGTGATAAAAAGACTGTCCTCAGAGCACCTGACTGAAATTTTAGCTCTGCATCTAAATTAAGAGTCTGTGGGAGGCTGGCGCGTGGACTAGACGGTGATGTGAATTTTAAGTATGTGTGCGTGGGTTTGCTGTAAACCTTTGTTGTTAAACAAATATTATTGGCATGCATTAGTATAACGTCTAAAGAGAGAAAAAACGATGCCGTCTTTTTCCTTTTCTGTAGTGAAAATATTTCTTTTATAATTGTGGAATTAAGATCTTGAAGAGAAGTCACATAATCGTTGTGAATTATTGCAAATACTACTTGACAAACCGCCACCAGCCAGTATCTTGATTTAATTGCGAAATTCAGTGCTTTGTGCTCAGACTACTCCCGTTAGTATGTGTCAAATATACACCGTAAGACGAGAGACTTAGAAAGTGGGTAAGTGTGAATTAATGATGGTAACATCTGTATGGTTACCATAAAACATTTTTTAATTAACATTAAACTTAAATAACAATATCAGCTAGTTTTTTAAGCTACGGTAAATATTTGTTTCGGAATAAATTCAACTCTCTGACGGTGATTTTATAAAATATCTATCTTATTAAAGTTATTCCATAGTTAAGACTTATTTGGGTATTTAAGCACTAAATTAATAGTCGAGTATTGAAGAAGAAAAGTGTTTAATATTGAATTTATAAAAAAAGGCTAGAAGTTTAATACGTTAATATAGTATACTGTGTTTTCTTCTATTTTATTTTCCTCCTCAGTCTCTTCGTTAGTAATAAGTAAATATCAGCAAAAAGACGGACATAAATCAATACATTTACAATTTCCTTAAGGCTTACTTTGTAATTATTAAAATTCATAAATTAATTATCTATTGATTGAACTTCGTCTTTACGTAGATATATTCTAGTAAAATTAAATAAAGCTTTTTTGATCGTAATGTTTATTTCAGAATAAAATCTATATTTAATCTATACATCTATACATATAATAAGACAGTAAAAATCGAGTGTCTGTACATTCAATATTTAAAAAAAACTGATAGGGGGCGATTAAAGACGAGTAAAAGAAACCAAAAAAACAAGTTTTAGAATTTTTGTCTGTCTGTCGGTTTGTTTGTCTGGTACGTTATAACGTCAAAACTACTGAACGGATTCGATCGCAGTTTTCACAAGTGGATTACATATAATCTGGTGCGTTGTCAAAACTTTGTTTCTTCAAAATCGGTTAAGGGAAAAAAAAGTTATGGTCATTTTAAAATTTACTTTATTTCGCACACAGGTTGACAGGGATAAAAAAAAAATATAGGGAATATTTAATACCTAAAAGTTTTCTATCCTAGGGAGAGAAGACAAACTTTCCGTTCAACATAACAAGGCTGTTTTTTTTACCTATACAGAGCGGGCAAAGCCGCTGGGCAAGGCTAGTTAAATATAAAGAAGTTTTTGTCAGTTATTTATTTGAAGAAGAGGTACAAAATACTGTTGGATATAAAAGAAACGAACATGATAGTAATTAATGTGCTTGGTATAGCAATAGAAAAAACACGTCTTAAATTTTCCAACCCTCTGAGAATTATTAATCTTGTTTGAATTGATATTTAATTAATTTTCTAAGAACGCTTAAGATATCGATTTGTAATTACGAGGTCACAATTCCTCTAAACTTCCTGAAAATTATCAAATTTTTTAAATGTCTGATTGACATTAATTAGAGTTTCATTAATAAGTGATGGGTTAGAAAAAAAATGTTGTTTTCAAATCATATATTATATTATATGTATATATTTCCATAAGGTATGCTTACAAATTGTTTTGCATTGATTGTCTCAGTTGTTAAGCGATATGAACAGGATTGTTTCTTGCATTGACAAAATATTCATTATAATACAGTTGATTAAAAAAATAAAATAAGTTTATATTGGAGCTTAAACTTGTTTATCATTAAAAATGACTGAGCACTTTCGTTTTATAATGCCTCGTTTAGATGCTGGTTGATAAATAAATCTTAGAACTTTTAAAGTTTTACCCATTTTCATTCTGAGGTGTTTTTTTTATTCCCAGTATATATTTTAAATGTATTTTAATACCTTGTAAATATTTTTATAAAACTCATTATTTTGCACTAATTATGCGAGCAGCAGCCGAAGGACTTAAAGAAACCAAAAATCTTTGCAACTAATTTATTAAAATTAAAATATTAAAATATTATAATAAAATTCTTAAGTTTAAACTAAACTATGTGCTCGATTCGAAGTGTGAATCTGAAGTGACGCGATCGCCCCCAGCCATCGTCCGTTTCCACGCTCCCCACAATGTGTTGCAATCCCGCGCTTCCAACAATGTGTTGAAAGACCACCATTGTTCAGTTTTCGTAGAATGTCAATTGTCGTAATTATGCAATATGTAATTTCTCCACCCGCAGTTCAGCAACTATTTTCCAACTTTTAGTGAAAATGTTGCTGGAAAATCTTCAGAAATTTCTGGTTCTGTAGTCTGGTCATCTCGGCCCTGAGGTATGTTGCGGTTGCGTGGGCAAAAAGATAGAATCGTCGCCATATTAATGCAAGAGCAAGTGCGACCGCACCGCATAGTACCACATAGAAGGGGACAGTGGTGTGATAAAGTGCGTCGTCCGCTGTCGTATCTCGTTCTATGCTTCGCTCCATCATGACTTGATTGTATGAACTGTGTAGTTTTCTTAAGTCGATAGACTGTAGCGTCAGTTTGTTCGGCGACGTATACTTCTGTTCAAAGTTATATGAGGTGCCAGTTATTATTACAGGCTGGCCGTGTACTTCATTATCTTCGTTAACTACTGTAAATTTCGATGTTATCAAGGTACAGTTTAGGGGTACCGTGACTAGGTAGCTTCCTTGAAGTTGCTTGAATTCTTCTCTCCCGCATTGCAAATGAGTTTTTGTAAGATGGGGGAATGACATGACGTAATTCTTGTCATCCAATTGCTCCATGGCTTCAGTCTTCAGTACTACAGTGGTCAGGTTACAGGCTTCTCCTAGGACGTGGTTGATTGTGAGTTCCCGAGCGCAATCATGCTGATTTTTGACGCGTGCGATAGTATCTTCTTCGCAGAGGTACTGCTTGTCTATCTTCGGGCATTCAGCCTCCATGTACGCATAGGCTTCCTTGTTGGTTGCAAGGAATGGGTAGGGTGGAATAAGGATTTGGTTATAACTATTTGGGGCTATAGAGAGTTTATAAAGGTCGAAAACTTCTATACTAACTATTGAGGTATACGAAGATCTGTGAGTGTGTGTCAGCGCTCATATACGTGTTGTATCGATGTATTTGTAGTACAAGTTAGTTGAATAATATAACCATTGTCGCTAGCTGCGTAAAATCTGTTCGTGTACATTTTTATAAATAAACTGAGTTTCAAGTGATTAGAACTTGTGTATCTTATTATGTCCTAACAGGTTATGGGCCCAGAAGACTATATACAATTGATTTCGTGAGTTTTGGACAGTAAATACAGTGAAAAGTTGTGTTGAACTGTTAATGAAAAATTATAGACTACCCCCTACGTTAAAACAAAAGTGGACTCGACTAAGTGTTTTACAACATAATATTTCGTTCGTCGATGTTATTATTTGTGTTAACACTAAAACGTTATTATGGCTGCTTCTATTAAGATTGAACCCCTAAGTGCAAATAATTATGATACGTGGAAAATTCACATGAGAGCTATTTTGAAGAAAAATGATTTGTGGGAATTTGTATCAGGTACTTTGGCGAAACCGGTGCGTACCGACCCTAAGTATTCAGAATGGGTTAAAATGGACGGAAAGGCGGAATCAGATATATTGTTAGCCGTCAGTCCTAGTGAGCTCGCAGCGTTAGATGGTTTAGATACCTCAAAACAGGTATGGGATAAATTGAAATCATTGTATGAATCAAGCGGACCTGCTCGCAAAGCATCATTATTGAAGAGACTTGTACTGACGCGCATGACTGAAGAAGACGATCTCCGAAAGCATATAACAGATTTCTTTGACGCTGTTAAAAAACTAAAAGAAATCGGTTTGGTGGTGATTGACGAATTATTGGCCATTTTATTGTTGTATAGCCTCCCAGATTCTTTTAGTATGTTTCGTACTGCAATGGAATCGCGGGATGATCTACCTTCTACTGAGATACTCAAAGTAAAGATCCTCGAAGATTATGAAGGGAGAAAGGCCACACTACATGACCAAGGGGCTATGTTTGTCAAGCGCACTAACAAAGTGCATCAGAAAAGTATTACACATGATTACACTTTACACAACAATAAGAATCAAGTAGAATGTTATCGTTGTGGTCGCCGTGGACACATTGCAAGAGAATGTAAAACGAAAATTGTACACAAACCTAAGCATAGCGCTAGGCAAGCAGAACGCAATAGTTCTGAGCAGCAGGAATATACGACAATGTTTACCACGACTGAAGAGGCTCGTACAGGTGATGAGAGTGGATCTGTTTGGTGTATCGATAGTGGATGCACAGGACATATGTGTAATGATAAGCACATGATAAAAGGATTCACGCGGCTGGAAAATGAACTTAATTTGGCAAATCAAGCAAGTACACAGATAACCGGGATCGGTCAAGTCAGTATTTCGGTTGATACAGGTTGTGAAAAACGCCTGGTAAATATTCAGAAAGTGTTCTACGTGCCAGACTTACGAACAAGTCTTTTATCAGTGTCGAAAATGACTGATCATGGATTTGAAGTTCATTTTACTAAACAAGAGGCTGTTGTTACTGATAAGAACAAAAAGATTCATATGAAGGCCGACCGTGTAGGTAACTTATACCATGTAAGACTGGATCAGCAGTATTCCAATAATGTACAAATGGTGAAAAAGCCAATTGACATGTGGCATGAGCGCTTGGGTCACATTAATGAGCGTGACCTTAAAGCTATGGCTAAAAACAACTTAGTACATGGTCTGAAGTTTGATGACAGTGAAAAATTGTCGGAATGTGAAACATGTTTAAGTCAAAAAATGACTTGTAAACCTTTTCCTAAAAATAATGAAGAGCGTACAAACTCTTTATTAGAAATAGTACATACAGATGTGTGTGGCCCGATGAGACATGAGTCATATGGTAAAAAGAAGTATTTTGTCACATTTATCGATGACAAATCTCGCTGGTGTGAAGTTTATTTCATCGCTAACAAAAGTGATGTCCTTAAAGTATTTAAAGAGTATAAAGCATATGCAGAGAAGTTAACAGGTATGAAGATAAAAAATTTACAGTCAGATAACGGAAGAGAATATATAAATACAAAATTTGATGATTTCTTGAAGGGTGAAGGCATTAAAAGAAGATTAACTGTGCCATATACGCCACAGCAGAATGGCATAGCAGAAAGAAAGAACAGAACGTTAGTTGAGATGGCCCGATGCATGATGCATCAAGTCGGAAGCCCTCCAGGATTTTGGGCTGAAGCTATAAATACATCTAATTATATAAGAAACCGATGTCCTACTACTGCATTGAAAGGTGAAATACCGTATACTGCGTGGAAAGGGAAAAAGCCTACAGTAACATACATGAATAGATATGGAGCAAAGCTATACTACAAAGAAAAGGGGTCAAAGAAAGGTAAATTCGACACTAATTCAGAAGTTGGAATCCTTATGGGGTATGACAATGAATCCAAAGGATATAGAATTCATAACCCTAAAACTAAGAAAATAGTTATAGCAAGAGACGTTGTTTTCATGAAAGAAAGTGCATTTGATAGTCAATATGAGGAAATTCTTGAGAATGAAAATGAAGTAGATAAAAAGATAAATATAGACCTGAATGAAGAAATTTTGAGTGAAAAGAAAGCAAAGGAGGATAGACCATACATAAAAGCTATAAGAGGTGAATCTAGAACGTTAAAACCTTTAGAAAATATACATGATATTTTAAAACTTGATACAATGGACAGACCAACACGAAAAAGACATGCAACGGTATCATGGGAAAATTTAATAGAACCTGCTAAAAGAGGAAGAGGGAGACCGAGACTTTTACGTACCGGCCTGAGAGGAAGACCCAGAAAGGAATATCAGTACCAGGAGAAGGATGAAAGAGTGGTAGAAAGTGAGACAGACGATGAGGAATCGGAAGAACAAATGTCAGCAAACATGACAACAGTTGATCCAATGTCATGGCAAGAAGCTGAAAGAACAAGTGATTCTACAGATTGGAAAAACGCTTTAGAAGACGAATATCTAGCCCAAATAAAAAATGAGACTTGGAAAATAGTGCCACGACCCCATGATCGAAAAGTGATTGGCAATAGATTAGTATTTAAAAGTAAAGTAACCGGAAAGAAAATTCGTCTAGTTGCTAAAGGTTGTTCCCAGCGGCCAGGGGAGGATTTCCATGAAACGTCATCCCCGGTAGTCAGATCATCATCGATAAGATTGATAGCAGCACTAGCATCAGAGTTGGGCCTAAAGATCCATCAAATGGACGTAGTTACTGCCTATTTGAATGGTACACTGGATGAAGAAGTGTACATGGAGATACCTGACGATATAAATAGTATACTAGATAAAATAATTACTAGAAAGCAGATTGGCTCACGTCACCAAATAGTTCAAGATGAAAAGATTATAGAAACCGCTAAATTATGGATGGAAAAGATGAATGAATGTCATGATGCAGTATGTTTGTTAAAGAAATCGCTATACGGTTTACGACAGTCAGGTTTGCAGTGGCATAAAAAGTTAGTTAGTAGATTAGAGTTGATTGGTTTTAAGTCAATGTCACAAGATCCTTGTTTATTTGTGTCACAAAACAAACATAATATAATGTTAATTGCTATTTATGTCGATGATTTAATTTTAGCTACAAATGATCTTACGTGGCTGAAAGAAGTTAAAAAAGAATTAATGAATGTTTTTGATATGAAAGACTTAGGAGAAATTAATACTTGTCTAGGTATTGAGTTTGAAAGAGATGAGGAAAATAGAGTATACTTGAGTCAAAAAATGTATGTTGAAAGACTTTTAGAGCGATATGGTATGATTGTAAGCCTGCAAAAACTCCCATGGATGGTCTGGTAAAACTAGTAAAACCTAAAGAGATTAAAATAGATGTTATGAATAGACTACCTTATCACAATTTAATTGGTGCTTTAATGTATTTATCAGTGTCCACAAGGCCAGATATTACTTACGCTGTAAACTATCTCAGTCAATTTAATACTAATTTTGATGTTCAGCATTGGCTGGCGGCTAAGCGGGTGTTAAGATACTTAAAAGGTACGTCTAATTATGGTTTACTGTATGAGAGGACTGGTTTACCATTGTTTGGTGTGGTTGATGCCGATTGGGGTAATAACGCAATCGACCGTAGGTCCTACTCCGGGTATGCATTTATTTTAGCCGGCGCTCCAGTAAGTTGGGAGGCACGTAAGCAGAGAACTGTTGCTCTCTCCAGCACCGAGGCCGAATATATGGCAATTTCTGAAGCTGCTAAAGAAGCAATGTATTTGCAGGATGTGTTGAGAATAGTGAGAATGGAATGCGAGGTTGTTACATTGTTCAATGATAATCAAGGTGCTATAAAACTTACTCAAACTAGAAATTATCATTCGAGAACAAAGCATGTAGACGTTAGACACCACTTTATTCGAGATATGTGCGAAAAAGGTGTTATTAATCTGAAATATTTGTGTACAGAGAGGATGCCAGCAGATGTACTTACGAAAGGCTTAAGTGGAACGAAACATTATGAATGCCTAGGTAATCTGGGAATGATGACAAATCAGATTGGCTCACAACTTCGAGGGGAGGTATTGAGGTATACGAAGATCTGTGAGTGTGTGTCAGCGCTCATATACGTGTTGTATCGATGTATTTGTAGTACAAGTTAGTTGAATAATATAACCATTGTCGCTAGCTGCGTAAAATCTGTTCGTGTACATTTTTATATATAAACTGAGTTTCAAGTGATTAGAACTTGTGTATCTTATTATGTCCTAACACTAACTATAGGAATTTTAAAAACTATAACTAGCTGTTTCTTTATGAAGTAAGACCCAGGTTTTATTATACTATAATAGTCACGTAAATCTAAAGTTAACAATCTATTATCTCCGTATATGTTAGCTTTTATACATGTAGTAGTTTGGTTTTGACTAAAAACAAAGATATAAGTTGTTGATTTGACTAAAACAATTTAATCTCTGTATAGAAGTTTAATTGATAAAATAAATGTAATATTAAATACTGATTTGACTAAGAATAAGAAGTATATAAATCGCAGCTCCGTTAAGAGAAGGCATTGTGAAATTGGGAGTACAAGTTGTGGGGTGGTATTATTGTGATAAAAGTGTAACAGTTATAATAAACCGCTGAGTGTGAGAACGAGAGACTAAGTTGTGTAACAGTGATAGTTAAGAGTTTAAACAGTTTAGTGTATTTGTGAACAGTGTCATAAAGTGCTTTAAAGAATAGAAGAACTGTTGTTGGCGATTCTTTGCGGTAAGAGAGCTCTAATAGTTCAGAAGTGGGATTCACTCGGGCATTAAAACCACAAACTACCTACAAGATAAGTTTATTGAAGCTACAAAACCACATCAAGCAAGAAAATGAAGTAATATTATTATTTGAAAAGCACACTACAAGATAATAACAATGAAGTTCCAGAATCAATACAATCAATCAATAGTTGATAATCAATGGTTGTAAATCAATCAATCAAGTTAAATTTGTTATCTCAAAACTTCAAAATTGAGATCTACCCACATATCAAGAAAATCGAGTGAAAATACCTATTTAATCGCTTATGCAAGTCGTTTATTAGATTATGTGACAAACCATTGGAAGAATTCTACGAAAGAAGGAATCGTCGCTAATGAAGAAAGAAGGAAATGAGAAATTATGGCGGTGACAACGCGGCGCGAATGGCGGTAATGGCGCGGTGTGAATGGCGGTAATGGCGCGGCGAGGATAGCGGTGATGGCGCGGCGCGGATGGCGGTGATGGCGCGGGGCGGATGGCGATGAAGGCGCAGCGCAGTTGGCGCTGATGGTGTCGATGTTGCTGATGGTGTTGATGGTGTTGATGGCGGTCGTGGCGATGGCAGCTATGGTAGCGGTGCTGGCATGACACGCGGCGAGCAACACGTTGATGTCCGCGCAATTTATCCATCATCGATCACGTCACAGCATAAAGGTGATTCGTTTCGATTTACATCCAATTTTTGCCTTAAATACTCGCTAGCTAAAGAAAATTAAGCGATTAAATATAGTGGTAAGCACTTTATTATTATTGTTGAGATAACTAGTATTGAGATTAGCGATCAACCTTCACGATCTTGTTTTTTAATTTTTACTGATAATTATTTCACTTTAACTTGACGTATTTTGTTACGTATTATGATAAGGCGCGAAATTATTTTATCCCGGATTTTCGTAAACGTGAGTGTTTGTTTTAAACTTGGAAAACAATGTTTTAAACTTTTGTTTTAAATAACTTCATTTTAAATTCGGTATTCTTAGCTATTATTTGTGCTTATTTATGTATTAATTCAATTCGGTATTCATTATTATATTATTATTTATGTATTAATTCAATTCGGTATTTTTAGCTATTATTTGTGCTTATTTATGTATTAATTTAATATATTTAATATGTAGAATACATTAAGATGATAAAAGTAATTACTTTGAATAGTTTTCTAAAAAGTATTTTATGTGGATAATGGTTTTGTTGTCTGATCACTAACATGAAGCCGATAAGCCAACTTCCGAGTAGTATTTGGTACATTGAGGATATTGAACTGACTATGACTAGTGACATCAAATGCTCACATGAGGCCGATAAGCCAAATGATGAGTGTAGCATTTGAGGTATAGGGACATCAAGCGCTCACATGAGGCCGATAAGCCAATTTTTGAGTAGCGTTTGAGAAGATCAAATACTCACATGAGGCCGATAAGCCAACTTCTGAGTAGTATTTGGTACATTGAGGATATTGAACTGACTATGACTATGACTATGATTATGAATTATGAGGCAACATTTTTTGTGTCTAGTAGATTTTTTTTTTTTGAAAGAGGCTGCTGAGCCAGATTGAATACGTAATCAGACAACTTATACCAATTGATCATTATAGTTGAAATTGTTAAATCTATAAATTTCAAAAACATTGTCTAAATTGGAGGACCAATTATTTATATATGATGGCCGAAAAATGTATAAATATTAATGTATCATAATATATAGACTTTAGATTAGATTCTGTGACTTTACAATTATAATAATTAGATTTACAAATTTCTTCAGAATTAAAATTGTAAGTAAATGGTTTTTGATAACGAGCGGACTCGTTATGTTTAGGATGGCCGAGCTGTTAGCTTTTATACATGTAGTAGTTTGGTTTTGACTAAAAACAAAGATATAAGTTGTTGATTTGACTAAAACAATTTAATCTCTGTATAGAAGTTTAATTGATAAAATAAATGTAATATTAAATACTGATTTGACTAAGAATAAGAAGTATATAAATCGCAGCTCCGTTAAGAGAAGGCATTGTGAAATTGGGAGTACAAGTTGTGGGGTGGTATTATTGTGATAAAAGTGTAACAGTTATAATAAACCGCTGAGTGTGTTGTGTAACAGTGATAGTTAAGAGTTTAAACAGTTTAGTGTATTTGTGAACAGTGTCATAAAGTGCTTTAAAGAATAGAAGAACTGTTGTTGGCGATTCTTTGCGGTAAGAGAGCTCTAATATATATTATTCGAAGTCTACCTATCATCTTACCTAACGTATCAATATCTACCATGGAATGGTGTGTGCTTAAGACGCGCACTAGGGCTAAAATATTCTCTATTCTAATTATTTCTTCTAATAAATCGTCCACATTTTCAGTTATAATAGTTAAAAGTTGAGCGAATTGAGCGTATTTTACAAGGCTGTTAATTTCATACGCATTATTGTCAAGTAAAAGTCCCAACGTGGAATTAATTGATTGCTGATTCCTAACTAGCTGGTCAATGACGTCATTATATTGCGTCATCCAATCTTTGCTAAGGCTTATATGAGAGTTGAATTCGGTGATAATTTTCTCTTGATTACTATTTAAATTTTTAATTGCGTTATCAAATTTAATTGCATCCTGATAATCCAAGTTGCCAGTTATACTTTTTACTATAGATCCTAATCCATTGATTAGGCCCCTTTTTACACGGCTAGGTTCTAAAGCTTTCAAATGTTTAACAACGTTATCAATTTTATGGGACAAATAATCAATTTGAAGCTCGTATAAAGCAAAAGTATCATTTTGAAGCCTATCTTTAAATTCTGATAATTGATTTCTAACCGCGATAGCTTTATCTTCTATATCGTCTATTTGAATATACTGCAAGAAGCTGTGATAATGGGTAATAAGACGAGTCTGTCCTAGTTTATAGGGCAGGAGTCCCGGACCGTCGCTAAGACTGTCGAGTCTTATCTCTTGTGCGTGAACAAGATGCACCAGCATCATCGCCAGTATTCTGAAACAATTTATTGCTATTAGGTACCCGCTTTAGCCGAGCTTTGGCCACCGGGCCACGTTTGCGTGAGGTATATATATGAATAGGTAGATTGGCAAGAATGGTGTCCTTTGTGTATCTCGGCGCTAGCTTCTGGCGGCTAGCGAGCGGGTTCTTAACTAAAATTTGTTGTCGAGGTTGATATTGTACTTCCGATTCCCGATCTTTGTTTCTATTTTCTATTAAAACGGTACGGTTGTGCAAAGCTGACTCATTAATGATTTCATAAACTAGTTTCATTTGGTCTCTGTGATTTTCAGTATATTGCTGTAATAAGTGCTGTGATAAATCTATACTAACTGGATCTCTCGGGTCGAAATGACCTGTAATAATGTCGAACGGTCTGCACCTGGTAAAGCTATGAACTGAGCGATTGTAGGCGATAAGTGCATATGGCATTAAATTTGCTACCGGTTCATCTTTGCGTTGTATTTTTAGAAGACGTAGGTGTTCAAGGATAGTCGAACGAAATCGTTCTATCATGCCGTTATCGTTGGGTGAATGGGGAAGAACTTTATGGTGGTTAACGCTGTGTATACGTAAAAACTCTAAGAATAACTGGTTACTGAATTCCGGGCCGTTATCAGTAACGATAGTTAAAGGTAATCCATGGTGTGTACAATATTTTAACAAAGCTTGTAAGACACTGATGGCAGTGCCGTCGCGAAGGTGGTAGGCCTGTCCATACTTTGAGAATGCGGCGACAATCGTTACGTATTTCTCGCTGTCTACTGTAAGTAAATCCATATGAATTATTTCCATTGGTTTACTAGGAGGTGGTACGACATTAAAGCGTTGTTGTATGGGGTGACGATCGTATTTCCCTTGTCCGCATACAGTACACTCGTTAATAAATTTAGTAATTTGTTCGTTCATTCTTGGCCAATAATATTTTCTAGAAAGAGAAAGGTAGCATTCGTTAATTCCCCTATGATTTGTCTTACCGTCGTGATAGTCCCTTATAATTTCCTGTTGTCTCAAATAAGGTTTTACGTTTTCAAGTTCGCGTTTTGTAAGAATGAGATTCTTGGCGGAACTTTTAAAGTGGTTTTGTATTACGGGTATTATCGAGTATATGCCTAGAGGGGGATTGATCAAAATTAAAGTTTTAATCTTCGGGGTAACAAATTCTTTAATCGCGTTAATGACGTCCTGTTCTAAATTAGACTCTGTAATTTGAATGGAAACGCGTGTATGGGTGTCAAACGGCTTAGATACTGCCGGTCTTCTTTTGACAATATTAACTATTGAAAAAACTAACTGTCGGTGAAATTTATTTAGCGGCTCATCGCTTATGGGAACTTCCAGTATAGGGTTTTCCTGACTAGTGTGTGCCGTTACAGTTGTAGAACCGCTGCCTAATTCTGACTGTTCCGAGCTATTTACTATGAGGGAGTTAGTTTCCTCATTATGTATCTCTATGCGGGATAGAGCGTCCGCGTTCGTATTTGCCCTGCCTTTTTTATAAACGACAGTGAAGTTGTATTCACTGAGTTTTAAGCGCCATCGGGTAAGTCGTGAATTGGGTTCCTTCAAGCTCATAATCCACTGCAACGGTTTGTGGTCGGTAAGTATTTTAAATTTCCGTCCGAAAAGATACGGTCTAAAATACTTTGTGGCCCAAACTATCGCGAGAAGCTCTTTCTCGATGGTACTATAATTAAGTTCACTATCATTAAGCGTACGGGAAGCATAGGAAATGGGCTTATCGGAGCCAACGGGTCCCTGAGATAGAATAGCGCCTATAGCTACGTTGGATGCGTCGGTGGTAAGAAGAAACTCTTTATCAAAGTCTGGGTACTGGAGAATCGGATCATTTGTTAACAGAGTTTTGCACATCTCAAAACTCTTGACGTAATCAGGGTCAAAAGTTATCTTTTTGCCCTTCTTGAGACATTGGGTTAACGGTTTAGTGATTCGTGCGAAATCCGGTATGAATTACCGATAATATCCGAGTAGGCCTACGAATTGTTTTATTTCTTTAGGCGTTTTAGGGATCGGATACTTCTCGATTGCTGCTATCTTATCCGGGTTAGGCTTCACTCCTTCACTCCTAATAATATGACCCAAATAAGCCGTTTCCAACTTTAAAAATTCGGATTTGTCCATTTGTATTTTGAAATTGGACTGTCTGAGCCTTTGGAACACCATTTCTAGATTGGTCATGTGTTCCTGCAAGGAGGTACTGTATACAATAATATCATCAAGGTAAACCAGACAGATCCGGTTCTGAAGTCCCCTGAGGACATTATCCATCACTCTCTGGAACGTTGATGGTGAATTTTTCAGTCCCATTGGCATTCTGAGGAACTCAAAGTGGCCATGTTCTACTGTGAATGCTGTCTTCGAAATGTCGATGGGGTCCATTTCGACCTGATGGAATCCACTGGCCAGGTCCAGGGTGGTGAAATATTGGCATTTTCCTAATTTATCCAAAACATCCGTTATGTTCGGGATAGGGTATTTATCGTCCATGGTTTTTTCATTTAACTTGCGAAAGTCAACCACTAGACGCCACTTTTTCTTACCCGAAGCATCCGCTTTCTTGGGAACAATCCAGATAGGTGAGCTCCATGCGGATTCGGATGGGCGTATAATGCCTTGGGTCAGCATTTTATCAATTTGTTCGCTAACCTCCTGTCTATGAACAAAAGGGTAGCGATAGCTTTTTGTGTAAACCGGGACTTCGTCGGTTGTGCGAATACGATGCTTTACTTTGTTTGTAAAAGTTAAATCTTCACCGTCAAGATAAAAAACGTCAACGTACTTCGAACAAAGAGTCATTAAGTTCGCTTTTTCCTCTTCGTTAAGATGTTCCGTACGTAGTCGCGACACGACATTTTTTACTCGCGCTGACGACCCTTCAGTTCGCGTGAACTCAAAATTAAACGAGAAAACCACGTCATTTTCGTTCGGATTTTCGATCTCTAAATATCCTCTATTCTGAACTACGCTAGTAACGCATTCATGAATAATACAGTTACACAGTATTTGTTCAGGAATGTAAGCGTCACCGTCCACCGCATTAATAGGTATCCTGGCTATCTTAGTGGTTTTTCCCGGGATAATATCTTCATAAAAGTTGACATTTCGCGAGTTGTATAATAAGATAGGGTTAACGGCGAATTTGGTGTTTAACCGCAACTCCTTGAGATCGATTTTTGCCTCCCATTTGGTTAGTAAATCGAGGCCAATTAGTCCGTCAAAATGGTGGTGAAATTTGTATACATAAAAATTTATAGGTTCGCTGTCGTTGACTTCGCTAAAACATGGTACAGTGATCGAATACTCATTTTGGCTTACTGCATGAACGTTCGTGACTTCAAACGGATCATAATCTAACTGCACATGTGGATAATAATATTCTACAGCATCCGGGCTTAAGAAAGATTGGTTCGCACCAGTGTCTATAAGAAGTTTCAAAGGCGGATTTGAAGTCTGAATAAATGGCAGTTGCCTTTGAGTCTTGGCCTCTCTGACACTGAAGCCTTCTGAAAATTTTCCTTATGGCTAGTGGAAGGCTGTGGTTCAGTGGCTAATTCATTAAAGTCATGTACTTCAGCTGTTTCCGTAGTGTGACTCTCGGGGTCAATGTAACAGCCATAGTCGGGTGCGTTTACATAAGTCGGGCACTCATAGTAGTCAGGATAGTAACTAAGGTCGGGGTCGTAGCAATAGTCTACGTAGCTAGCGTAGCCGTCGTCGACACACTCATTAAAATTCATCTCACGGCTTCTAAAATAACTAGTAGGTGATGGGTTGCCGTGTTTTGTCCAGTCATGTCCAGTTAGTCCCGTCGGGGGTAAAGCTCTAGGGGTGAAATGTTGTACTCCACTCATTGGCTTAGGGTTAAAGTTTTGTGGATGATTTCGAGGTGTCATGCGAAAAACGTTACTTCGCGGATTATAATTCGGTGGTTGCGCAGCGAACATTTGCTGTGTGCGTGTAGGCATACGATATGGATTAGTATTTTGAGGTCCCGTATTATATCTAGGTTGGTTCTGCGGTTGAACAAATTTAAATGGTTGAGACGCCTGGGGTGGCATAAATAACGGTCTTTGAGTTACAGGTGGTAACAACATATGTGGTGAAGGCTGGAAAGCCTGCTTGGTTGGAGGAGGCATTTGAATTGAAGTATGGCCTTTTACAAGTGGCTGAGTTTTATGCACTTCATTATTGCGCTGCTGTAAATATAATATATTAAGTTCTCCCTGTACAAATTCCAATGCCTGCTCTACAGTGGATGGTCTCATACATCTAATTCGTGAGCCAAGAGGCTCTTGCAAACCGCGCACAAAGGCTTGTTTTGTAAGTTTTTTATAAAGCATGCGTTTTGACTCTATAGTTGTAGGAATAGTTTCATGCAAAGACACGCAAGTCATTATTGTACTGAATAATGTCTGACAAAGTTCATAAAATTCCTGTGGTGTTTTATAGCCTTGTGTAGCTAGAGAAAGATCGTTATACAATGCAGTTTCGTCCCTCTGGTCAGCGAAATTATTTATGAGGGAATCGCGAATTCCTAACCAATTATCAGGGATGCCATTAGAGTTGATAATTGTAGCGGAGGGCCCCGTTATCTTTTTTAATATACCATTCAACAAGCATAAGTTAGGTAACTCACTACCGGGCTTGTTACTCATATAAGTCGTAACAATTTGGTCACATATTTTAATAAATCTAGTTAATATATTCGAATTTCCGTTGAAATCCGGAACTGGGCGTAAGGCCTTATAAATTACGTCTGGGTCGTAAGGCATTTTTATTTCAGTATTAAATGGTGAATTTAAATCTATTATTTCTATCTGCCTATTACTATCTAACTCTCTATTACGGCGAGACTGGCGCGATGCAGTCTCGCTAGCACCCTTAATTGGAGGATGAAAAATTTTGAACGATTAAGGATAAGAACTAGGAAGGAAGCAACACAAAAAGAAAGTTTTGCGTACTTACATTTGCATTCTGGTTTCCTCCGCGTATCAATGGTCGGATACTCGTCCCCGGTGTTGCGCCCACGTAGATTCGGATCCAGATGAAGGCTAAGGAGCCTGCCAGCGACTATCGGAGTCTAGCTGATTTTTAGAGCAATTAGACCGCCGCGCATTGACTCTAGATCCTACCGACTGCACCAATTATGCGAGCAGCAGCCGAAGGACTTAAAGAAACCAAAAATCTTTGCAACTAATTTATTAAAATTAAAATATTCAAATATTATAATAAAATTCTTAAGTTTAAACTAAACTATGTGCTCGATTCGAAGTGTGAATCTGAAGTGACGCGATCGCCCCCAGCCATCGTCCGTTTCCACGCTCCCCACAATGTGTTGCAATCCCGCGCTTCCAACAATGTGTTGCAATCCCAGGGACTGGGTGGCTCGCTTCCAGCTACCTCAGCGGTCTACATGGTTGATGCAGTTGCCTCATGTCGAAAGACCACCATTGTTCAGTTTTCGTAGAATGTCAATTGTCGTAATTATGCAATATGTAATTCACTGATACACTGCGTTTATCTGTGTATACACTGTGAGCATCCAATATGTAATGGCCCTGTGTTAAGTGATCGCAAAGGGTTGCTGGTTAATGTAAGAGAATTATAGTAAAATTGGATAAATGTAATTATTACAGAGGAGCTTGTCGGGATCCTCATAAACATTTGACTTTTAATTGTTATCTGAATTCGGTCAAGTGGTGGCTTTTAGTAATTTCAGTTACAGAATGTTGTAATTATAATCTCTGATCAAATAGGACACATTATCGTTTACTCATATTTATGAACAAAGGATTAGATCATCAAAAACTGTTTTCAATATTTGTATTTTATATAATACCTGTGTATTATTAACATTGATCTGTTGTATTATTCAAACGAGAGGCAATCGTTTATAGAAGGTGTTTGTACTAGGATATTATTGTTGTCACTAGAACTATTTTAATTACTTGGGACCATATATTTTCATACCTAAAAATGTTCAATAGTTGAACACATTGTTTCTGTTTTATTTTTCAAATAGTTATACAAATAAAAGAGAAACCTTACATTATTATAAGAAGATGGATATTTAAATATATCAGTTTCTCATTTGTGCTGCTGATGGACATCGCCGCACTCAGAGTTGTTGATTGAGCCCTTGAAAGGATTGTATTGTGATATGGAAAAATATAAAAATACATACATTATAATAATCGCAAAAATTATACAATGGTCCATCCATTAAATTCTAAATAACAGATACTGAAGTGGTAAGTTGTAAATAATTAAATTATTCATATAAAAGACCTCTATTGCTCATTATTCCATGACTCTCTTCCGTGAAATTGTAGCTTTTATTAGAGAGTAAAATCGCAAGCAATACTCCTTTGCGGGTGGTTCTTGTTGCTCGTTAAATACACATACAAAATATTGACGTTTGTGAAACAGTGACTACAATAAAAATACCTGGCTGTATTCGTTGTGTGGTTCTTCTCAGAGCAGGGCGGGCTTAGAACACGAGTAGCTTTAATTTTAAGCTGGGGAATAACTTTACACTCTTGTTGCTCTTGCTTATTTCGATAATTATGATGGCAAAATAGGTCCTCTTGACATATCCACTTAATGTGCACATGTGATCTCTGGTGGTTACTAATAGAGTTAAATGTTTAGGCTTGAGATGCAATATCAATTTTTCATAATCCAGGTTTATACTCTAGAGCAGTACAGATAGAGTCACGAACTAGAGCAGACGTGACGTCTACACATAGCGTGTGTTGCCGAGTCAGTGAATATTATTAACATAACCATGCGGTATACACACACATACATACACACATACACAAAATTATTTTTAAATTGCAAACTAAAATCAGTTTTCAGACGTTATGCTACTAAAAAAACCATCTACATATGTAAAACGATCCTTTTCTATTTCTAAGGATTTTAACAAGAGAATGAAAATTTTACAAAACTACACGATGTATTATGTTATATCCTTAAAAATACTTGCCATAATGTGTTTGTAAAGCTTGTCATTTGTTCCAAACTTAAGAGTTCGTATAAATCCAATTTATACTTAAGGATATTTTCGTATACCTGATGTCGTTGCTCGTTTCGTATTTTATATTTTATGATTCTTTAAAAGTCATTAATAATAGATCTTACATTTGTACTTGATTAAATCAATAATTGCAAATAAATCTCTAGTATAATTGTATGTATATCAATGAAAGTATTGTAGAACATAATCAGTTATTGCACTGTCGTATCTTTTTAACACGAAGCCTTAGGGACAGACTTGTCAGTGATCATTCAATATATTCAACTACAGATGGCACGATTCAAACGATATTTTTATATGAAAATATTATTTATAGTTCAAAATAAGTTCATTGTAGTTTACTACCAGCCTGAAAAAACTCGTTTACTACAAAATCCTTTGTTTTGTTTGATTGATATTATTTTTTAAAACTCTCTTCTCTTTCTCTCTCTGTCTAACCCTGATATATCATAAGTATCGTAAGTCACAATATACAGTGTCAAATTTAACCACACCAAAAAAGTTTTGTTGTATTTTTTAAATTAATGTTTTGTTGTTTTATTATTTCTTCTAACACTAATACAGTTTTAAAACTATCGATATGATTTTTACAGCTCTAATACAATGTAAGGCTGTTCACTATGCGTTTACCTACACACCGATGCATCCTTGTTCATGTATGTATTTCAGTTGGTGACATTTTTGTATGTGTTTGTTTTTCAAAAATTAAACAAACTAATCATTCATATTTCCCTATGTTCATTAAAAACTACTTTTTTCTATCACATTTTTTTATATTATATTTATTATTTTGTAATATTATAATCAACTTCTCAAAAACCAAAATAAAAAAATTGAGATTTCAGAATGTTGTCGAGGTTGCAATAATGTTTATGATATGGATAGTACCTATTTTATTAAAGAAATTCAGGTTTTAACTCATTTTTTAACAGACTTCTTCAAAAAGAAGGAGGTTCTCAATTCGGCCGGTATATATAAACTTACAAATTTAAAATCCTTCCATCAAAAATATCAATAAAATAGTACAGTTTGTTGTTGTTGTTGAGTTTTGTAAAATAAAAAAGAATTCTACGTTTTCCCTTGATCCAGAAAGCAGAGCAAGATATTATTAAGATATTTAATTCTTATCCCATATGCCGCATAAGCATAAGCGTAAGCGTAAGCGTAAGCGTAAGCGTAAGCGTAAGCGTAAGCGTAAGCGTAAGCGTAAGCGTAAGCGTAAGCGTAAGCGTAAGCGTAAGCGTAAGCGTAAGCGTAAGCGTAAGCGTAAGCGTAAGCGTAAGCGTAAGCGTAAGCATAAGATATAAGAATTCAGAATTATGCTTTGAGCAATTAACATAAGCTTTTAAGCATAAAGCTTGAAGCTTTAAGCATTAAGCATTAAACACTTAGCTTAAAGCACTATGCATTAAGCAACATGGTGATGTACAGAATTATTTTATACCATTAATCAACACTTCGACTTTTAAAGTTTGATAAGGAATAAGTGTTTGATTGTGATTCTCCACTATTGACAAGCAGGAGGATCTTGCATATGTCTTTGCTCTTAATCTAAAATTAAAGTGTTATCTCAAGTAACACACCGCTGATCCTAGCTGGCATCATTTTAGATATTTTCCTTATTTGCTTAAATTTATAAATTATAAGGGTTAATGTTGTTTATACTAAATCAACTAATAAAGTATTTAAACCACAATTTCTCTTTTTTATTTTTTTAAGAGTAGACATTCACTTTGAAAACATGTAAAGAAAGTTTGACGTTTCATTAGTTTAATGTTCTTTTAATGTTTAAATTTGAATAATCATTTATGAATTATGTATTGTATTAAAAGCGTATCCACTAATTTTTATTTTAATAATTTCAAGATTAATAAAAGTAAATATAAATTCATTTTATTTTGATGATATTTAAATAATAAAAAAATGTACAAAAACATAAAATTATAATGTAAAATACAAATAAAAGTAAAAAGAAATTATAGAAAATTCCTTTTCTTGATAAACACAACATTAGAAGAACATTAAAAAACACACAAACATTAAAAGAACATAAAAAATCTAACTTGATCACTTTTAAGGAATAAGTAATATCAAAATTATTAATTACGATAACTGTTTGAATTATACCCACTGCTTTGAATAACTGCTTGTTATTTGTTCAAATTTATACTTACTTATTACGCAATAAATATTAAACGAGATTCCTTATTTTTAAATTTAAGTTATTTTCTTATTTTTCATGTATCAAATATCAAGAATCAAAAATCTTACATCAAGCATAAGGCAATTAGTATCAAGCGTCAAACAATAAGCATGAGAATAAAGCATTAAGCAATAAGCATAGGCTTTAAGCATTAAGCAATAAGCAATAAGCAATGAGCAATGAGCAATGAGCAATGAGCAATGAGCAATGAGCAATGAGCAATGAGCAATGAGCAATGAGCAATGAGCAATGAGCAATGAGCAATGAGCAATGAGCAATGAGCAATGAGCAATGAGCAATGAGCAATGAGCAATGAGCAATGAGCAATGAGCAATGAGCAATGAGCAATGAGCAATGAGCAATGCGCAATGAGCAATGAGCAATGAGCAATGAGCAATGAGCAATGAGCAATGAGCAATGAGCAATGAGCAATGAGCAATGAGCAATGAGCAATGAGCAATGAGCAATGAGCAATGAGCAATGAGCAATGAGCAATGAGCAATGAGCAATGAGCAATAAGCAATGAGCAATAAACAATAAGCTTTAGCATGAGCATGAGCATGAGCATGAGCATGAGCATGAGCATGAGCATGAGCATGAGCATGAGCATGAGCGTGAGCATGAGCATGAGCATGACCTAATTTAATATAACCCATTTAGATATTATGTAGAAATTATCAAAGAAAGAAGTCAATTGTAGGAGAAAATTAAAAAAATATATTTTTTTAAACAATTTTCGACTTTATATGTGTTGTAATTAGGTTTAAAGGTTTGTAAATCAATAAATTTTGAGGTAAAATGTGATCTGTTTTTTAAGGTACACGATTGATATTGCTTTATTCTTATTATATAAATTGGTTATCGATCAGAGGAGGCTTCTGCAATAATTTAAAATAGGAACCATAAAGTTGATTGTAGAGATGGGAAAAATCGATATTGGAGCTTTAACTAGTTTATCGGTTCATGTTATTGTCCTTTTTCGTTCCATGATGCTTCGCTTGGATACTTGTTCAAGAGTATAGCAGAGTTAGACTTTTGACTGTGACTCGTATGTCATCAATTGTCAGATGACACTCACATACTTAAATGAGTATGGTCAATCAGACGGTTCGTTTCTTTGTGACCTCTAGAGTTACGCTCAAAATCATAATCGGTTATCCATGTCTAAGCATAACCAGAGTATTGTGTTGTTTATCTTTAAATATGCCAAGGTGTAGGCAGCAGATATCGTCAATTATGTTATGTCGAGATACCGTACTGTGGGACCGGTTGTGCCGTCTTGTAATGCTAGTGAACGGTGTTGAAGTTGGTGTGCAATCCCCTATCCTCGTAGAAATCCATATCTAAAATGGAACGGCGGATAGGAGGAGGTGGAGGAGGTGGGAGGCCTCGTTTACATTTAGTACCCTCTTCAGAATACAAAGGTTGGTTCGAGCAAAATGGCATGGGGAGGGATGGCCAGCGTCTATGGTGCCAGTACCTACTCTCCTGAGTTCGATTGTTTCTGGTTAAAGGTCAGAACCCGGTGTTTGACACCTATGCGATTCATAGTTACACTGGACCAATACTTCATGCTAATCTTCTGTCCGGGTATGGTAGGTCTTATCAGCCTATTCGTGCTGCACTCAGAAAACCGCAGCATGATTCTACCTATTCTTACGTTACCAGGGGTAAACATATTCTTACACAAGATTTATTAATCTAAATACATAATGTTCGAAGATAAATAAATATTTTATTATATTATTTCATGAAAATCACTAAACCTATGCAAATATTGCAAGTTGTTGAGCTAATTGTGTTATGAAACCGCTCGTTAGTATCGAATTCCGATGAGCTTGCTTGCTGGCTATTTTAATATTTGTTACAGTACCTACCTCTCTTACTTCTTTTCATAGTATTGTGTATTCAAGTTACAGTGATAATTCATTTGTGAGAACAAAGTAAAGAAAAGCGGAGTGCTGATGAAAGAAGAATAGAATACTTAACTACATAATAAAAGTTTATTTTTGAACTTAATAGCTAACACTTTGAAAATGGTTACAGTGCAGCAATATGTGTAGTATTGACAACAATTCCGTTATTGCCGGGCCTCGCTAAAGGAACTTTGTCCTTAGTATTATAATAATCTTTGAATATAAGAACTCGATTAATTTGATCTTTAAATTTTCTCTCGATAGGTCTATCTACTATCATTTTATCATTATATCTACGATTTATATTTATATATTATAGTATTTAAATTAAATCGTTTCTCTGATTTTTTTTCCAATTAAGAAATATGTAAGACTAAGTATTAAAACCACTTTGAAAAAAGATTGAAGGCCTCTCAAAGACTTTTGTAAAAAAAAATAATCTAGTTCAGTCCTCGATCCAAAAACTAGAAGGCGAATACAGTTAACTACCTAATGATTCTAACAACACATGCCGCTGAACTTAAAACTTAGTTACGAGTAGCTAGTGTGCTAATTTGTACATATTAGCCTTGCTGTGATTTTAAATATCAAGATATATTTTAAAATACTCATTTTTTATCATTATGACTTAAATAAAGTCCTAGAGTTATTCTTTCGAACTAGATTTTTAGTTTTTTTTTTAAATTATTATTGTTTTAAAAATAGTATCTAAAATGTATATGTAATTTCAAACGATTTCATTCAGTATTAATAAAAACAATTTAGCGAACTATAATGTTTTCGGCTAAATACAGCAACATTTACTAAATTCGGGTAAGTTATTGGGTGAACCTTCACCTTCAGAATCTTCAGAATTTAGTGAAAATTGCTAGGTGGGTATTTACATTCCGAATTGATTTATTAAGTGAGTAAACTTATTTATATTAATGCTCGAGTCTATTATTGATACGATAAATTTTGCAACAAAATATACAACTACAATAAATAAATAAATAAAATATACAACTACTTTACTGCTTTATACAAGGTTTAGTTAATTCATTTATTTATATTTGTCTCTGAATTTATTTTATTTATACTCGTATAAACATTTTTAAAACCTAAGCTCACTTATTAAAAATATATGTGTGAATTGTGTTTTCGTCATGTTCTTTGACATACAAGTTTATTCTGTTATTTTGAACCGAAATAAGTAAAAATATTAATAAGAAAGTAATTTATATTGTCATCCAATTAAATCAGAAATTGGTAAAGTTAGTCAAGTCATAGTACAAGTATCTTTTACTCATATATCATCTGTAGTAGTGAAACACACCTTGTGAAGTTATTAGTGTTTATGATTCCTTAAGTGTGTGTTTGAGGTGTTTAAGTTTTGTTGTTTAAGATAAACGATTTGTAAGAGATCGAATTTCATTAGCATATGTTTATTTGTATTAAGTCAAGTTTTCCACTTCCATTGTCTTATACTCTTAACACTAGCAAATAATTTGCTTACTTATGGGTTAGATCAATGTGTATAATTTATCATGTGTATATTTATACAGATCTAAATTTGGACAAACATGGATTTATTCATGTACATTAGATGCATACCTATATTTTTTTTTATAAAATGTTTTGATTTTTTTTTCCAGAAAATTGTTAATTGAATAAGAAGTTTGAAAATAAATATCAAATTTGAACATATGTGATAAAAAGACTGTCCTCAGAGCACCTGACTGAAATTTTAGCTCTGCATCTAAATTAAGAGTCTGTGGGAGGCTGGCGCGTGGACTAGACGGTGATGTGAATTTTAAGTATGTGTGCGTGGGTTTGCTGTAAACCTTTGTTGTTAAACAAATATTATTGGCATGCATTAGTATAACGTCTAAAGAGAGAAAAAACGATGCCGTCTTTTTCCTTTTCTGTAGTGAAAATATTTCTTTTATAATTGTGGAGTTAAGATCTTGAAGAGAAGTCACTTAATCGTTGTGAATTATTGGAAATACTTCATTGACAAACCGTCATCTGAAATTCACCTGACATCCATGCTCAGACTATCGTTAGTAGGCGTCAAATATACACCGTGAGACGAGAGACTTAGTAAGTGGGTAAGTGTGAATTAAAGATGGTAACATCTGTATGGTTACCATAAAACATTTTTAAATTAACTTGTTTACTTAAATAACAATATCAGCTAGTTTTTTTAATCTACGGTAAATATTTATTCCGGAATAAATTCAACTTTCTGACGTGATTTTATAAAATATCTCTCAAAATATAAAAGTTATTAAGTTAAGAGTTATTTGGGTATTTTGATAGGAGTAAAAAGTTTTGTATCCTAGGGAGAGAAGACAAACTTTCCGTTCAACATAACAAGGCTGTTTTTTTACCTATACAGAGCGGGCGAAGCCACTGGGCAAGGTTAATTAAATATAAATAAGTTTTTGGTCAGTCATTTATTTGAAGAAGTGGTACAAAACACTGTTGGATATAAAAGAAACGAACATGATAATAATTAATGTGCCTGGTATAGCAATAGAAAATACACGTCTTAAATTTTCCAACCCTCTGAGAATTATTAATCTTGTTTGAATTGATATTTAATTAATTTTCTAAGAACGCTTAAGATATCGATTTGTAATTACGAGATCACAATTCCTCTAAACTTCCTGATAATTATTTAAATGTCTGATTGACATTAATTAGAGTTTCATTTATAAGTGATGGGTTAGGAAAAAAATGTTGTTTTCAAAACATATATTATATTATATGTATATATTTCCATAAGGTATGCTTACAAATTGTTTTGCATTGATTGTCTAAGTTGGTAAGCGATATGAACAGGATTGTTTCTTGCATTGACAAAATATTCATTATAATACAGTTGATTAAAAAAATAAAATAAGTTTATATTGGAGCTTAAACTAGTTTATCATTAAAAATGACTGAGCGTTTTATAATGCCTCGTTTAGATGCTGGTTGATAAACCAATCTTAGAACCTTTAAAGTTTTACTCATTTTCATTCTGAGGTGTTTTTTTATTCCCAGTATATATTTCAAATGTATTTTAATACATTACCAAAATATTAAATAACTCTTTATTTTTACACTGTGTGTATCTGTGTATACACTGAGAGCGTCCAATATGTAATGGCCCTGTGTTAAGTGATCGCAAAGGGTTGCTGGTGAATGTAAGAGAATTATAGTAAAAGGGGATAAATGTAATTATTACAGAGGAGCTTGTCGGGATCTTCATAAACATTTGACTTTTAATTGTTATCCGAATTCGGTCAAGTGGTGGCTTTCAGTAATTTCAGTTACAGAATGTTGTAATTATTATGTCTGAACAAATAAGACATTATCGTTTACTCGTATTTATAAACAAAGGATTAGATCATCAAAAAGTCTTTTCTTGAAAACAAAAAGTTTTGCAAAAAGGTTCAATATTTGTATTTTATATAATACCTGTGTATGATTAACATTGATCTGTTGTATTATTCAAACGAGAGGCAATCGTTTATAGAAGATATTATTGTTGTCACTAGAACTATTTTAATTACTTGGGACCATTTATTTTCATACCTAAAAATGTTCAATAGTTGAACACATTGTTTCTGTTTTATTTTTTCAAATAGTTATACAAATAAAAGAGAAACCTTACATTATTATAAGAAGATGGATATTTAAATATATCAGTTTCTCATTTGTGCTGATGATGGACTCGCCGCACTCGGAGTTGTTGATTGAGCCCTTGAAAGGATTGTATTGTGATATTCAAAAATATAAAAATACATACATTATAATAATCGCAAAAATTATACAATGGTCCATCCATTAAATTCTAAATAACAGATACTGAAGTGGTAAGTTGCAAATAATTAAATTAATTATTTTCATATAAAAGACCTCTATTGCTCATTATTCCATGACTCTCTTCCGTGAAATTGTAGCTTTTATTAGAGAGTACAATCGCAAGCAATACTCCTTTGCAGTAATTCTTGTTGCTCGTTAAATACACATACAAAATATTGACGTTTGTGAAACAGTAACCACAATAAAAATACCTGGCTGTATTCGTTGTGTGGTTCTTCGCAGGGCGCGCTTAGAACACGAGTAGCTTTAATTTTAAGTTGGGGAATAACTTTACACTCTTGTTGCTCTTGCTTATTTCGATAATTATGATGGCAAAATAGACCTCCTCTTGACATATCCACTTAATGTGCACATGTGATCTCTGGTATAGATTCAAAGTGGAAAAGACTATATTGACTGGGTCTCTTGTGGTTACTAATGGAGTTAAATGTACAGGCTTGAGATGTAATATCAGTTGTTCGTAATCTAGGTTTATACTTTAGAGCAGCGAAGATAGAGTCACGAACTAGAGCAGACGTGACGTCTACACATAGCGTGTGTTGCCGAGTCAGTGAATATTATTAACATAACAATGCGGTATACACACACATACACAAAATTATTTTTAAATTGCAAACTAAAATCAGTTTTCAGACGTTATGCTACTAAAAAAACCATCTACCTATGTAAAACGATCCTGACTGATGAAGTTAACGATTCGAAAATTTGAATCTAAGGTTTTTGGCAATTCTATTTCTAAGGATTTTGACAAGAGAATGAAAAATTTTACAAAACTACACGATGTATTATGTTATATCCTTAAAAATACTTGCCATAATGTGTTTGTAAAGCTGATCATTTGTTCCAAACTTAAGAGTTCGTATAAATCCAATTTATACTTAAGAATATTTTCGTATACCTGATGTCGTTGCTCGTTTCGTATTTTATATTTTATGATTTTTTAAAAGTCATTAATAATAGATCTTACATCTCTACTTGATTAAATCAATAATTGCAAATAAATATCTAGTATAATTGTATGTATATCAATGAAACTATTGTAGAACATAATCAGTTATTGCACTGTCGTATCTTTTTAACACGAAACCTTAGGGACAGACTTGTCAGTGATCATTCAATATATTCAACTACAGATGGCAAGATTCAAACGATATTTTTAATATTAAAATATTATTTATAGTTCAAAATACGTTCATTGTAGTTTACTACCAGCCTGAAAAAACTCGTTTACTACAAAATCCTTTGTTTTGTTTGATTGATATTATTTTTCAAATCTCTCTTCTCTTTCCCTCTCTGTCTAACCCTCTCTGATATATCATAAGTATCGTAAGTCGCAATATACAGTGTTAAATTTGTTAACCACACCAAAAAAGTTTTGTTATATTATTTTAAATTAATGTTTTGTTGTTTTATTATTTCTTCTAACACCAATACAGTTTTAAAACTATCGATATGATTTTTACAGCTCTAATACAATGCAAGGCTGTTCACTATGCGTTTACCTACACACCGATGCACCCTTGTTTATGTATGTATTTCAGTTGGTGACATTTTTGTATGTGTTTGTTTTTCAAAAATTAAACAAACCAATCATTCATATTTCCCTATGTTTATAAAAACTACTTTTTTCTATCACATTTTTTTTATATTATATTTATTATTTTGTAACATTATAATCAGCTTCTCAAAAACCAAAATAAAAAAATTGAGATTTCAGAATGTTGTCGAGGTTGCAATAATGTTTATGATATGGATAGTACCTATTTTATTAAAGAAATTCAGGTTTTAACTCATTTTTTAACAGACTTCTTCAAAAAGAAGGAGGTTCTCAATTCGGCCGGTATATTTAAACTTACAAATTTAAAATCCTTCCATCAAAAATATCAATAAAATAGTATAGTTTGAGTTTTGTAAAATAAAAAAGAATTCTACGTTTTCCCTTGATCTAGAAAGCAGAGCAAGATATTATTAAGATATTTAATTCTTATCCCATATGCCGCATAGGTAAAAGCATAAGCATAAGCATAAGCATAAGCATAAGCATAAGCATAAGCATAAGCATAAGCATAAGCATAAGCATAAGCATAAGCATAAGCATAAGCATAAGCATAAGCATAAGCATAAGCATAAGCATAAGCATAAGCATAAGCATAAGCATAAGCATAAGCATAAGCATAAGCATAAGCATAAGCATAAGCATAAGCATAAGCATAAGCATAAGCATAAGCATAAGCATAAGCATAAGCATAAGCATAAGCATAAGCATAAGCATAAGCATAAGCATAAGCGTAAGCGTAAGCGTAAGCGTAAGCGTAAGCGTAAGCGTAAGCGTAAGCGTAAGCGTAAGCGTAAGCGTAAGCGTAAGCGTAAGCGTAAGCGTAAGCGTAAGCGTAAGCGTAAGCGTAAGCGTAAGCGTAAGCGTAAGCGTAAGCGTAAGCGTAAGCGTAAGCGTAAGCGTAAGCGTAAGCGTAAGCGTAAGCGTAAGCGTAAGCGTAAGCGTAAGCATAAGCATAAGCATAAGCATAAGCATAAGCATAAGCATAAGCATAAGCATAAGCATAAGCATAAGCATAAGCATAAGCATAAGCATAAGCATAAGCATAAGCATAAGCATAAGCATAAGCATAAGCATAAGCATAAGCATAAGCATAAGCATAAGCATAAGCATAAGCATAAGCATAAGCATAAGCATAAGCATAAGCATAAGCATAAGCATAAGCATAAGCATAAGCATAAGCATAAGCATAAGCATAAGCATAAGCATAAGCATAAGCATAAGCATGTTGAATGTTAATTAGTCAGTTACATCTTTCATGTTTTGTGTTACAGAAACACAAATATTTGTTAACAATATCAATACTAAAATGAACACTTTTACAAAGAACATCAACATATAATTTTTAGTAAAATAAAATAAGATCATTATCAATACTGTTATGTTATAACCACAGTCAGTGTTAAACTACTCTATACATTTTGTACTTAAAAGTACATTTAGTAATATAATAGAGTTGTTCTATAAGCGTTATAAAACTATTCGGAAAAGAAACAACATTTTTCTTTTAAAACTTATTAGATGGTCTCTTAGAATGTAAGTTTTATAGTTGTTTCTTAATTGTTTTTCTTTATCTTAGCTGCGGACTAAAGCTACGAGCTAATTAATAATAAAGCTATGAGCTAATTAATAAAAAATAATGTTTATATATTGTTAAAATTAAGGTAACAATGTATCTTATTTGATGGTACTCATATCTAATTGGCGTCTAAGACCTTTGAATTCAAGCTGTCACAGTTATTAGTATTTACGACGTCTATAGATAGGACCAACAATTGATAGAAGTGTATCTATGGACCTATCTAACTATCTATTATCTGTACTAGCGTATTGTTCGTTATCCACAATTTAGGACTAATGTTACTTTTTAAAATCTGTTTTTTAAATTTTAGCTTTATAAATTAAAGTAGAGTTATGGCAACGATTTAATAATATAGGCAGGGTAAATTATTTTGTAGGTAAATTTACATTATTTACTAAGAGAAAAATATTTTATGTTTTCTTGTAATTCGAATGTGTATCATTCCCTTGAAGGTATTTCTTCTAATCCGTATTTGTTAGTAAATGAGGGGGGCTAAGATCATAGTAAATTATACGTAGTGTCCGAGCAACCCTTACGGCTTTGTTGAACTACAAAAGACTTAGAGAAAAAAAAACACCTATGATTTATAGTCTGATCAAAATAAATTGTTCGTTTTAATAAAAAAAAAATCCGGTTTTTACAAATAATACCAAATTGAATCTATCATGATGATTCTCCAATTATTCTGTATTGACAGACGGACCAGTTAGTCGTCGGTGGGTAATAACTGATAATTCTATTTAAAATGTATTGATCTTTTTATTTATTTATTGTTGGTGCATTATTAGAATTACTTTAATAGTAAGATCCTACATAATATTTTCACTGAGTGATGACGAACACGAACGAACACGAACGAAGAAAATGCAGCTGGAAAGCCTTGCAGGTCAAATATGAGAAGATTTTCAGGTACCTTCCGTCCAGACCGTATTAGAATTATATAACATTAATGACGATTTTGAATTTTATTAAATCGATTAGAAATTAAAAAACGTATATTATCTAGGTTTTAACTATAATTAGTTAAGGGAGCAAATAATTATATCATTTATACAAATAAATGAAACCGGACCTAAGCAAAAAGAAAATAATAGATTTCCTATAAGGATGTCCCCAACTCCAGAGAGTTTTTAATCTTCCCTGAACTGATATTTAATGAATCTTTTAAAGCTCCTCAGACAAAAACTTATAATAACGAGATAGCATTTGTTTTTTTACTTATTTTCTTTCAACCCATTTGTGTAGATAATATTAGAAAAAGAAGTAAATTATATGAGCGAATTTATTACAAAATAGATTTTTTCGAACAATTTCCAACTTTACTGCAAGTGTAATTAATTGTTAATGTTTAATTGGCCCTCATAGTTTAATTATTAAACTACTGTAAAGTAAAATGTGTTCTATTTTCTGCAAGACAAGGTAGACATTGTCTTACTCTGATTATAAAAATTGTTCATCTGAGCAGGCTTTTATAGTTTAATGAACGAATTAGCGATAATGTTGATTGAAGAGATGAGAAAAGTCGATATTGGAGCTTAAGTTACTTTCTCGATATATGCCTTTGAGCCATGTTCATTTTATCATACTACGTTTTGATGTTTGATTTATAAAACAGTTTTTACACTTTTTCTTTTCTTACTTATTTTCCCTAAAGATAATATTTTCTGAAATTTTCCATTGTTATTCATAGAAACACAGAAAGTGTTCTTTTTTTGGCTTAAATAATAAATACAATTTATATTTCATTTTTATTGACCTGTCATTAAAAATAAATCGCATTTAATATAATAAGGATTATAGATATTTCAATGTATATAATAATATTTGTGAAACAATATAGTTCTATCATTTATGCGGTGTAGGTGAATAATTAATATTATTCATTCAATTAAATAACGTACAAATATTAATAGATATTAGATTATGTTATTGGTTGAAACATCACTAAAATTGAGTAAATATTACAACTATTTAGTATTTAAATATTAGTATTATTGATAATTGAGTTATAAAACCGCTCGTTAGTATCGAAATCCGCTGATTTTGTTTGCGGGAAAGCGTTTCACTGACGAGTGCCAGTGACGGTAAACATCGTTGATAGTGGACCAATTAATCCCAGAGATTGACTTGTATACTTGCAGTGCTTGGTGTAAGTGAATAAATATAATAATAATGGAAACGTGAACGTGATACTACTTGTGTATGTTTGAAAAATAATAAATAAAAATATGAAATAGTGTACACACCTTCACTGATCTTTTGTTTACTTAGTACTTTTACATTATAGATTATAAATAGTTTATATCACTTAATACAAACTTTTAAATATTATTAGACTATTTGGAATTGGAATAAAACTATTTTTATGGATTTAACTCGCTATAATTAGTTAAATTTCATATTTCAATTTTAAGTTTAAAACGTTTCGAATGCTTTGCAGCAATCGTGTTCACGGTAAGACAAGATGGAGGTGTCTTTTACTAAATCAGTTAATCAGTCATCTACCTCCAACGGTTTCTAAGTTTTCGAGAGTACATTTCATGATTCACACAAAAAGTCTTAGAAAATACTAGGCTACTTATAATTTTAATATTGGTTTCAGTTTCTTTTTATTTTATTCATAGCATTGTGTATTTGGGCCAGTCATAATTTATACGTTAGTTAATTAAAATTCAAACGTGGAAAAGATTACAGCCACCAACAAAGCATATACCAGTTAATGTAAAAATGTTAAAGTATTTTGTTTTCTGGACGTTCACTTTATTTTATTGTCTTTGAAAACAGTTTTAAGGGGCTCCTGAGAGCCTATGTTTTATATAGCTTGAACTTTTGTAAAATAAAATCTGCACAGATTCTGCTCCTAATCCCTAGAGCAGAATGCTATAGGACATGATAGTCTGGAAGTATGCATATGCAAAGTATACCAACCTTGCGTCGATATTATTTAGTTGTCTAATTTTCCTAACCGCTTTAGCTAAGCTTAATTTAAACGTTTAGTTAGTGTGTTGATATTAGCGATGTACTGAAAATTTAAATATACTTAAAACTAAAGTTAGATATATAGTGTCGATTACGTATGTATTCTTTGAAAATTTAATTTTGAACTAAAGTTATTGTTTCAAAATTATTTTTACTGTTTTTTTTAATAAAGGATATTAATACTTGAAATATAATACCCAAAAATATATTGTATCCAATTCTTTTGAATGTACATTCTTTATAAAATATATCTATTATTATTCTTTATAAAATTACTATATAAAAAATCCTTATGAAATCTTTATTGGATTAATAATAAAAACTTATATTGCTGATCCAGTATGTTATGGATATAATTAAATATGTATTTTTTTCGGTTTGACGATATCAACTGCTTTGGACAGATTTTATTTAATTCTTTTATTTTTTTGTCTCTATAAATTTAAGGTTTTAGGTACTTAAAATCCGTGTAAGATGAAATTTTTTAAGCATATGTTTATTTGCATTCATTCAAATTTTATATTTCACGGATCTGTGACTGTAACAAGTATTGGATTAATAACTGTATCATTGAATATATGTACATATATATTTTATGAAAATATTGCGAATATGTTTTCCGAATGTTAATTAAATTAGATGTTTAAATATGCAAGGAATATTTTAGGCAGTAAATGAATTTCAAAAATGTTTTATAAAGTTTCATTAAAAATTTGAAGTTGTATGTATTGAGCAATAAGCATAAGCATAAGTTATTAAGCATTATGCTTTAAGCAATAAGCATAAGCTTTTAATCACTAAGCATTAAGCATAAAGCTTAAGCATCAAGCATTTACAATCAAGCTTTAAGCACTAGTTTTTTCTTAAATTCAGGGCTAATTTCATAATATGGAATTATTATGATTCCTATTGCCGGCACTTTCCGGGCAGTTTAAAAGTTTGTTGAAACAATATTTCGTAAGTAATTTGAATCTTTACTCTAAATTAGGAGATGTTTCATAGGTTTTGAGATTTTATTTAATGTTATTCCGTGGAAATATTTCAGTATTTGTCCTGATTCGACCCTCGGAGTCAATAATATATCAATTGATAAAGTATTTAAACCACAAGTTCTCTTTTTTATTTTTTTAAGAGTAACAACCTTCACTTTGAAAACATGTAAAGAAAGTTTGACGTTTCATTAGTTTAATGTTCTTTTAATGTTTAAATTTGAATAATCATTTATGAATTATGAATTGTATTAAAAGTGTATCCACTAATTTTCATTTCAATAATTTCAAGATTAATAAATATAAATATAAATTCATTTTATTTTGATGATATTTAAATAATAAAAAATGTACAATAACATAAAATTATAATGTAAAATACAAATAAGAGTAAAAATAAATTATAGAAAATTCCTTTTTTTGATAAACACAACAACATAAAAAATCTAACTTGATCACTTTTAAGGAATAAGTCATTTCAAAATTATTAATAACTATAACTATTTGAATTATACCCACTGCTTTGAATAACTCCTTGTTATTTGTTCAAATTTATACTTACTTATTACGCAATAAATATTAAACGAGATTCCTTATTTTTAAATTTAAGTTCATTTCTCATTTTTTAAGTATCAAGCGTCAAACATAAGGCAATAAGTATCAAGCTAAAAAAATAAAACATCTAAAATAAAGCATTAAGCAATAAGCATTAGCTATTAAGCATTAAGCATTATGCTTTAAGCAAAAAGCATAAGCTTTTAAACAATAATATTTAGCATAAGCATAAGCATAAGCATAAGCATAAGCATGGGCATGGGCATGGGCATGGGCATGGGCATGGGCATGGGCATGGGCATGGGCATGGGCATGGGCACGGGCACGGGCACGGGCAGGGGCACGGGCACGGGCACGGGCACGGGCACGGGCACGGGCACGGGCACGGGCAGGGGCACGGGCACGGGCACGGGCACGGGCACGGGCACGGGCACGGACACGGGCACGGACACGGGCACGGGCACAGGCACAGGCATAGGCAAGAGCATGAGCATGAGCATACGCATAAGCATAAGCATAAGAATCATACGATTCTTGATTCTTGATATTTGATACTAAAAAATAAAAAAGAGAAATTGTGGTTTAAATACTTTTTTAATTGATTTAGTATAAACAACATTACCCCTATTAATTTATAAATTTAAGCAAATAAGGAAAATGTCTAAAATTATGCCAGCTAGGATCAGCGGTGTGTTACTTGAGATAACACTTTATTTATAGATTAAGAGCAAAGATCCTCCTGCTTGTCAATACTGGAGAATCACAGCCAAACACTTATTTTTTATCAAACTTTAAAAGTCTAAGTGTTGATTAATGGTATAAAATAATTTTGTACATCACCATATTGCTTAATGCTTAGTGCTTTAAGCTAAGTGCTTAATGCTTAAAGCTTCAAGCTTTATTCTTAAAAGCTTATGTTTATTGCTCAAAGCATAATGCTTAATGCTTAATGCTTTATAGCTAATGCTTACGCTTACGCTTACGCTTACGCTTACGCTTACGCTTACGCTTACGCTTACGCTTACGCTTACGCTTACGCTTACGCTTACGCTTACGCTTACGCTTACGCTTACGCTTACGCTTACGCTTACGCTTACGCTTACGCTTACGCTTACGCTTACGCTTACGCTTACGCTTACGCTTACGCTTACGCTTACGCTTACGCTTACGCTTACGCTTACGCTTACGCTTACGCTTACGCTTACGCTTACGCTTACGCTTACGCTTACGCTTACGCTTACGCTTACGCTTACGCTTACGCTTACGCTTACGCTTACGCTTACGCTTACGCTTACGCTTACGCTTACGCTTACGCTTACGCTTACGCTTACGCTTACGCTTACGCTTACGCTTACGCTTACGCTTACGCTTAGGCTTACGCTTACGCTTACGCTTACGCTTACGCTTACGCTTACGCTTACGCTTACGCTTAGGCTTACGCTTACGCTTACGCTTACGCTTACGCTTACGCTTACGCTTACGCTTACGCTTACGCTTACGCTTACGCTTACGCTTACGCTTACGCTTACGCTTACGCTTACGCTTACGCTTACGCTTACGCTTACGCTTACGCTTACGCTTACGCTTACGCTTACGCTTACGCTTACGCTTACGCTTACGCTTACGCTTACGCTTACGCTTACGCTTACGCTTACGCTTACGCTTACGCTTACGCTTACGCTTACGCTTACGCTTACGCTTACGCTTACGCTTACGCTTACGCTTATGCTTATGTGCTTTATGTTTGGCGCTTGATACTTATTGCCTCATGCTTGATGTATGATTCTTGATATTTGATACTTGAAAAATGAGAAATTAACTTAAATTTAGAAATTAGGAATCTCGTTTAATATTTATTGCGTAATAAGTAAGTAAAAATTTGAACAAAAAACAGCAGTTATTCAAAGCAGTGGGTATAATTCAAACAGTTATAAGGTAGGTGCGGCTAATAAGGCCTAGCTAAGCGGGAATTGAAATAAATCGAAAACTATTTATGCGAAATACCAAATTTTAATATCAATTAAATATTTATATCAATTACTATTAGTCATAAACTATTATTAGTCATAAACAAAACACGGCAACTTTTGCCATCATCATTCTTAGAATAAAACATTTAAAAAAACACTATCTTTAGGCCTTATTAAACTATGGTAGTTTAAAAAAGCCTATATTTTTAATCTACAGAATTGAACATAATAAACTTCTTGTAATTTTTATATCGAATAGGTCTTTAGTGACTGGAGTTCCTCTATAATTTATGACTTTTCTACGGACTGTTGATGTCTTTTCATTAATTTTAGCTGGCGTAGGCATAAGCTCCTTAAACGCTGTTCTTTTAAATTGAACGAGGGGTATATTATCCTGGGGGAGTCCCCAAGTGTTTACAGAGTACGTCCACGTCGTCTTCTCCGGACCCCGTCCTGACCCCGGTAACGCAGGTGGCAGGCGGGTGACCAAATCCTGTAAACTATACTTGGGTGAGTGTGTTTTCTGAGTCGTTTTTAATTCTTTGTCGTGATGCCTTCCACGCGTAACAGCAAGGGAGGATTCACCAAAGGCCCTTCTCAGGGCCAACCACAAGGCCCTTCTCAGGGCCAACCACAAGGCCCTTCTCAGGGCCAACCACAAGGCTCTTCTCAGGGCCAACCACAAGGCCCTTCTCAGGGCCAACCAAACGTAGGCGACTACTACGTCGAGTCTGATATGGACTTCGAAGTAGATAGCATTGATAAAGGCCCTTCTCAGGGTCGTTCGGAGGAGTCAGATGCAGACGTTGCGCGCTTTAAGGCAACGAAAGGCGAACGCAAGCGGCCTTCCTCTTCATTCTTCGTGCCTGGGCGGTTTTGTTCAGACACAGAGACCGAAGAGACGCCGACCGCTAAGGTAAGCACCGCCCGAAGAGGTAGGGGCGCAAAGACGGGCAGTTCCCGTGACGGATTTTGGAAGCCAGCTTCCTTACGGTTGGACGATGGCGTACTAAGTGACAGGCAGAGTTGAGGACGCGGGCGGGCGAAGGCCTAGCTATTATCTTAGAGGTTGCCAAGAAATCGGGCAATCTCAAAGGTGAATTCGTGGGCCGCCTGAAAAAGTCAACTGCGACCCTGAGCGAAGTGGTTGATGCTCTTGCCTCGAGGAGTGAGGCTGAGGAGACGAGGCGTCTGAGGGCTGAAAATCGCCGGCTTAAGCTCGAGGTGGAATCGATCAAGGCGGAGGTGAAGGCGCTGCGGCGCGGTTTCACTGAAGCTAAAGCCGAGGCAGCTGCGGCTGCTACCGCCGCCACCACCTACTGGTGGAACGACGACGCCTCCTGTGTCCCTGATAGCGGCTGAAGCAGTAGAAAGACTTGAACAGTCCCTGACCTGTACTTTGGGTAATATGATTAACGCCCGAATCGCAGGAATCGAGGACCGACTCTTGCCGGCACCGTCGGTGCGTCCCCCACTGCGGGCGGAAGTAGAACGTGCCTTGCCTCGTATACCTGCCAACTTGTTAGTGGCACCAGCAGCGGGCCCTGACACTGTCCTTCAGGAGGAGTCTCAGGCAACGGTCGTAAGGAGGAAAAGTAAGGGTAAGGGCAAGGGCAAGGGGAAAGGAAATTCTTTCTCTCTAGCGGCTGCCGCTTCTTCGACTGGTCGGGCCACGCCAGCGAAGAGGTCCGCTGCGGCGAAATCAAGCACGATGGGAGCCGCCAAACCCGCCGCCAAACCAGTCACTAAGCCAACCGCTAAGTCAGACGCTAAGGCGACTCAAAGGCCAAAAAAGGCGCTAAAGTCTCCCAAGACTGCGGCTGTTGTGTTGTCACTGCAGCCAGAAGCTACGGCTAAGGGACTCACATACAGCGCGATTCTGCAGACGGCTCAACAAAACGTGATCTGCAGGAGCTCGGGATTGAGCAAATCCACTTTCGTCAGACGGCGACGGGAGCAAGAGTGCTGGAGATCCCGGGCCCCGCAAAAGACGTGAAGGCTGATAGGCTCGCGGAGAAACTCCGTGATGTTTTATCTAGCGTGGCGAAAATTGCTAGGCCAGTGAAATCCACACAGTTGAGAATCTCGGGTCTGGATGATACAGCGACCAAAGAGAGTGTGGCTACGGCGATCGCGAAGGCGGCAGCGATTGACGTCACAACAGTAAAGACTGGGGCAATTCGCCCCAACTTTGGCGGTACCAGATCCGTCGTAGTCACATGCCCGACTTCGGCAGCAAAAGCGCTGACTGAAAAGGGCAGGTTGCTCATTGGGTGGAGCTCAGTGCGTGTGGTGGCCTTGGAGGCGCTTCCCATGCGCTGCTATAAGTGCATGGGGCTGGGTCATACACGCCCTCAGTGCCCAGCATCGGCAGACAGGGGGGACCTGTGCTTCCGATGTGGAAGCCCAGGTCATAAAATGGCCACCTGCAAGGAGGCAACACCACGCTGCGCGGTATGCGCTGAATGCAATGTAATGTGTGGACGCAAGTGCAATCCTGCAACGGCAAAAGGAAAAGGGAGGGCCACCGGGACCCGGGCCATCCAGGTGGTTCGTAATCAGGCTACCACAGTGACGGCAATGATTCCTCTAGCAGTGAATGAGGAGGAGGTTGTGATGTCTGAATAATTGATGGATCCAGTTAGACATCACAACTTCCTACAGACAAACCTAAACCACTGCGCTCAGGCCCAAGACCTGCTTATGCAGGCCATGGCACAGTGGCAAATAGACGTAGTGGTCGCGGCGGAACCCTATTATGTTCCCTCCTCTCATCCCTGCTGGGTGGGTGACTTAGACGGCTCAGTTGCCATCGTAAGGCGATCCGACAGCGGCGGTCCGCCCCTCTTACTGGAAGATAGGGGGCCAGGCTACGTGGTGGCCAAGTGGGGAGAATTTTCTTTGGTGGGCGCATACTTCTCCCCTAACAAAACCGTAGCAGAACTGGAAGCCTTCACAGATCTCATGGCCATTGCAGTTAGGAAGCAGGCACCACGTCAGATCCTCCTTTTAGGGGACCTAAATGCCAAGGCACGGGACTGGGGCAACCCTTCCACTAACTCTCGTGGAGAGATCATTAGGGAGTGGGCGGTTACTACGGGCCTAACTCTGCTTAACACTGGATCGGCCCACACATGCATACGACACAACGGGGGGTCCGTGGTGGACTTATCTTTCGCCACCCCGTCCATCGCCGCACGTGTTCGGGCTTGGAGGGTGCTGTCGGAAGTGGAGACTCTCTCGGACCACAAATATGTGCGTTTCGAAATCTCCACCTCGCACAACCCCGCTGGTCAAAGATCGCTACCCCAAGAACTGACAAGATTCCCGCGCTGGGCCGTCAGCCGCCTAGATGCGGAACTGGCGAGAGAGGCAGCTATTGTCCAGTCATGGTTGGCCATCCCCACGCAGCCAGACGTAGACCTCGCGGCAATCCGCTTCCGCCAAGCGGCGACACCGGTGTGCGATGCGGCCATGCCGCGGTCTCGGCACCGACCCCGTCGCCGCGAAGTTTACTGGTGGAGCTCAGAGATCGCGGAACTCCGAGCCACTTGCACAGCGGCACGACGGCCCTACGGGCACAGCAGGAGGAGAAGGCATGGCCGAACTGACGAGCAAACGGTGGAGCTAGAAGAAGAGCGCCAGTTGTACGAGGCATACCGCATCGCCAAGCGGGAGCTGCAACTGGCGATCGTCAGGGCCAAATTGCAGGCTTTTGGCGAAGCCCTGGCAAGCCTGGACAGAGATCCGTGGGGCCGACCGTACAAAGCTGCACGGAGAAAGTTCCGTCATCAGACGCCCCCAGTCACGGAATCCATGGAGTCTGGGCTTCTTGACCGGGTGCTGGGTGGACTCTTTCCCGAGCAAGACACCAGCTACACTCCTCCAACAATGGCTGTTGACTATGAGGAAACAGACCACGACACCTCCATTCCGCCCGTCTCAGAAGAAGAGATGGAGGTTGCAGTCTGCCGCCTGCACGGCAAGAAGACGGCTCCTGGTCCAGACGGTATCCCAGGCCGGGTGCTGGAAATCGCCCTCCAGGAGTTGAGTTGTCCGCTTCGGAAAGTGTTTAGCACCTGCCTCACGTCTGGACGGTTTCCAAAGCCGTGGAAAGTTGGAAGACTGTGCTTGTTGCGGAAAGAAGGGCGACCCGTTGACTCGCCCTCCGCATACAGGCCCATCGTCTTGCTAGATGACATGGGCAAACTGCTCGAGAGAGTGGTGGCTTCCCGTGTTGTCCAGCACCTGGAGGGGACTGGGCCTGGGCTTTCAGAGGCCCAATATGGATTTAGGGCGGGGCGCTCTACAATAGACGCCCTGCTCTGGCTCAAAAGATGGACACAGGCCGCAGTCTGCGAGGGAGAAAAGGCGTTGGCTGTCTCCCTCGATATAGCCAACGCCTTCAACAGCCTCCCACACGGGACAATACAGGAGGCACTGCGATACCACAGAGTGCCCCTGTATCTGCGGAGGCTCTTGGCGGATTATCTAGACGGTCGAGAGGTGTTGGTGCAGGGATGCAGTGGTTTAAGTCGCCGTAGCGTTTCGTGCGGGGTTCCACAGGGGTCAGTGCTGGGCCCACTCCTATGGAACATTGGTTACGACTGGGTGCTCCGGGGCACGCTCCCTGCGAGCGTGCGAGTGGCGTGCTACGCAGATGACACCCTAGTCGTAGCCAAGGGGAGGGATCTTCGGGAGGTGTTGCGGTCGGCCGCGGTTAGTACGGCATTTGTGGTCGGCCGTATACGCGCTTTGGGGCTGGAGGTAGCTCTTCATAAGACCGAAGCCTTACTTTTCCATGGGCCTCGGGGGGACCTCCTCCAGGTACCCGGCTTGAGTTCGATGGAATCCCGGTCCGGGTTGGGACCCAGATGAAATATCTGGGTCTCACCCTGGATGGCAGGTGGAATTTTGGGGCCCACTTTGCCGGGCTGGCTCCGAGAGTCGTGAGAGCCGCAGCCTCATTAGGTAGGTTGCTGCCGAACGTGGGTGGCCCTAGCTCCAAATGTCGTCGGCTGTACTCGGGAGTCATCCGAAGTATGGCGATGTATGGAGCACCCGTCTGGGTGGACGCCCTCAGTCGCGCCAACAAGACCCTGCTGCGACGTCGGCAGCGGGTCATCGCTATCAGGGCCATCCGAGGATACAGAACGGTCTCATGGACGGCGGCGTGCGTGTTGGCCGGAGATGCCCCCTGGGAGCTACAGGCAGTGGTCCTCGCCGAAGCGTATCATTTCCTGGCTGATAGGAAGTCTCTGGGGGAGGCCCCAACTCGAGAGGAGCTCACACACATGCGAGCGGAGGCGCAGGACACCCTGCTGCGTCAGTGGTCTAAAGACCTGGCCCCACCGGTTCCTGGGCAGTGGACGGTGGACGCAGTTAGGCCAGTCCTTCGGCAATGGGTGAGGCGGCGACACGGGTCGCTAACCTTTCGTTTGGTGCAGGTGTTATCCGGACACGGATGTTTCGGCAAATACCTGCACCAAATCGCTAGACGGGAGGCCACCCCGGTCTGTCATGAGTGTGGTGCGCCACAGGATACGGCGCTCCATACGCTGGAGGTGTGTGCCGCATGGAGTCCACAGCGACATACGCTTTCAGCATCCTTAGGACAGGATATCTCTCTGCCGATCGTTATCAATGCCATACTCGACAGTGACAGATCGTGGCAGGCGGTGGTCTCCTTCTGCGAAGACGTTATGATGCAGAAGGAGGCCGCGGAGCGGGCAAGAGAGGACGGCGCCTCCTCTGACTTACTCCGACGCAGACGTACGGGGGTAAGGGGAAGACGTTTCGCCCACCTGCTTCGCCCTCCGTAAAGATGGGGTTACCGGTCGGAAGTCGGGGGACTTTCGGCTGGGTTGTCAAAATGACCCCATACGTCTGAGGGGTGACCTTCTTGTGAGTGAGGTTACCCCACATTTGTGCCGGGGCCCGGTTTGTATCTGGGCCTACCGCCGGGGCAAGTTGGCGAATGCTAACGCGACCCCATCTTGCTCCACCATGGCGGAGGACTGCTCACACGTGGGGTTCTTAGCCGGTAAAAGTCCGGCATAACCACTCTGGTACCCCCGTACTGGAGTGGTATCCATGAGGATTTTCCCCAAGACAAAAAAAAAAAAAAAAAAAAAAAGGGGTATATTATCCTCATCATCATAACTGGAACTGCCATAAACCATTCTGTAAAACCCTTTCGATGATCTTTTAGAGGTATGATCAATATTTTGTTCCTGCTTTGATGTCGATGGATGGGGGGTCTCAGGCCTAGATGGGACGCGAGGTGGCAAATTTTCTACATCTACAACCTTAGTTAAAGGAGCTGATGTTTCTGTCAATGTAGATGGAGCAAATGCTGTTTCTGTAATAGCGTGTGGATTAAATGGATACAAACCAGTCGCTCTAAACCCACTGGTAATATTGTCATATGTCATACTCGTACATTTAGACCCACAGTTGCAAGTATGATATTGCAGCTTGCGTTTGTGAGTTTTTTGTCTGGGTTGGAGGGCATTGTGATTATAAGTTATCCCTATAATCAAGGAACCAATTAAGAAGTTGGTTGTAATTATTTTTTTTACATTTCTAAAGTCATAAAATAAACAGTTAAACAATTAATAGATAACGCTAAGGAAGGAGTGTAATAAGGCCTACTGTCGAATTTTATAGGCCTTATTAACCGCCAACCACTTTGTAAAGAAAAGTGAATACTAATATTATTCGCTTTAATTTTTACTTTTACAAAATCACAGGTCTTTAAAGCATGAACTATTGGATACTTAAATAGCAAAATAATGTAGAAAAACTTAATATTACAAAAAATACTTAGGTTTGACTCGGCCGTTATGTTATAATTCAAGCTGACCGTCCCGCAGGCTACAATGAATGATACCGCACTGGTGACGCCACGCTAGCGAGCGAGTCCCAATAAGTTTGGGACACCATTTGGTATTATTGCGACTACCTATGACTGCGACTTTGGTCGGCGGGAATTATTTTAAGTCGTGTTTCTGTCGCATAGGCCTTATTAGCCGACAGGCCTTGTTGACCGCACCTACCTTAGTAATTAATAATTTTGAAATTACTTATTCCTTAAAAGTGATCAAGTTAGATTTTTTATGTTGTTGTGTTTATCAAAAAAAGGAATTTTCTATAATTTCTTTTTACTCTTATTTGTATTTTACATTATAATTTAATGTTATTGTACATTTTTTATTATTTAAATATCATCAAAACAAAATGAATTTGTATTTATATTTATTAATCTTGAAATTATTGAAATGAAAATTAGTGGATACACTTTTAATACAATACATAATTCATAAATGATTATTCAAATTTAAACATTAAAAGAACATTAAACTAATGAAACGTCAAACTTTCTTTACATGTTTTCAAAGTGAAGGTCTACTCTTAAAAAAATAAAAAAGAGAAATTGTGGTTTAAATACTTTATTAATTGATTAAGTATAAACAACATTAACCCTTATAATTTATAAATTTAAGCAAAAAAAAAATTTAGGAGTGGTGTGTCGTGTCGTGTGGTGATTCGTGTGGTGTATCGTGTGCTGTGCCGTGTCGTGTGCTGTGTCGTGACGTGTGTCGTGTCGTGTGTCGTGTTTCGTGTCGTGTGTCGTGTCGTGTGTCGTGTCGTGTGTCGTGTCGTGTGTCGTGTCGTGTGTCGTGTCGTGTGTCGTGTCGTGTGTCGTGTCGTGTGTCGTGTCGTGTGTCGTGACGTGTGACGTGTCGTGTGTCGTGTGTCGTGTGTCGTGTGTCGTGTGTCGTGTGTCGTGTGTCGTGTGTCGTGTGTCGTGTGTCGTGTGTCGTGTGTCGTGTGTCGTGTGTCGTGTGTCGTGTGTCGTGTGTCGTGTGTCGTGTGTCGTGTGTCGTGTGTCGTGTGTCGTGTGTCGTGTGTCGTGTGTCGTGTGTCGTGTGTCGTGTGTCGTGTGTCGTGTGTCGTGTGTCGTGTGTCGTGTGTCGTGTGTCGTGTGTCGTGTCGTGTGTCGTGTCGTGTGTCGTGTCGTGTGTATTGTCGTGTGTCGTGTCGTGTATGGTGTCGTGTCGTGTGGCGTATGAAGTTATTGTTTCAAAAATATTTGTTACTGTTTTTTTAATAAAGGATATTAACACTTGAAATATAATACCCAGAAATATATTGTATCCAATTCTTTTGAATCCACATTCTTAATAAAAGATGTCGATGAAATTTTCTATGTAAATAAACGTTATGAAATCTTTATTGGATTAATAATAAATACATTTGAACTAACTAATAGTTATAATGTATTTTTATTAAAAAACGAATTGGGTAAGAGACAACAAATTAGCAGACTTGTGTTATAATTACCAGGTGTGTGTTTATATTCCAGATTTATGTATTTATTAAAATAATATGTTACTCATATTGGTGATCGAGTATGTTATTGATATAATTAACTATGTATTTTTTTCGGTTTAGCCATAACAACTGCTTTGGACATATGTTAGGTAATTCTTTTATTTTTTTTGTCTCTGTTTATAAAATTAAGGTTTTACTTAAACTTCGTGTATGCTGGAACTTTTAAAGCATATGGTCATTTGCAATAATTAAAATTTTATATTTCACTGATCTGTACAAATATTTAATCAATCACTACATTATTGAATATATGTACATGTATATTTTATGAAAATATTGCGAATATGTTTCCCGAATGTTAATTAAATTAGATGTTTAAATATGCAAGGAATATTTTAGGCAGTAAATGAATTTCAAAAATGTTTTAAAAAGTTTCTATAAAAATTTTAAGTTGTAATTAATAAAATAGAAGTTTCTAAAGTAAAAATATTTTTTTATTTTAATAATCGGTAGATATTATTCCATCTTGGTTACTTATTTGTGTTTACATTGTAATTTTACGCTAAGAGTCGATTTTAAATTTAAATGATTTAGGGTCCCTTATCACCTAATATCTAACTATATTTAGGTTATTTATGATATAAATAGAATGTTTGAGTATATTTCTATTTTATACTAGCTATTATCAGACATTTGGTATACAAAACCACTCCCTCCCCCCTCCATCTATAAATTTGAAATAAGGCGCCATTTTAAACGTATAGAAATTAATAAACTTTTAGTTTTATTGTTATTAAAAAAATATTAGACTTGGATGTTAAGCTCTCACTACACCAAATTTTATAAAAGCTTGTCAAGTAGGTAGTTTTGTTGTATTGTAAGTAAATACCAAGTCAGTTTTTACTTTTTGTAAAAATGAGAGAATTTTCCGCAGTAAAAAAGTTTAAATGTAAAAGACAATAAATATATAAAATAAAAATAAATGCAGCTTGTCTACGATTTGGTAATGAATATAAAGAATAATGCTTGCTATTGTCACGTAATATAAACAGAAGATAATGTCTTGCAGTCATATATCATCTGTGCTAGACTGGTGAATCCAACCCTGACATGTTATTGGTATTTACGACTCTCTGAGGTATTAGTAAGGGTATTCAAGTAGTCTTTATAAGATGTTTGTGTGTGTGTAGTGTTGTTGTACGGGTATTCAAGTAGTGTTGTATAGTTTGTATTGGTCGATACATGATCGAACTTTATTAGCAACGATTTATTAGCACTTACCGTTTTTTATTTCGACACCAGATGATAGAATCAAGATTTGATGTAACTATGTTCGTTATTAGAAAGCTATATAATTTTTTTATGATTAGTTCTGCATCACAGTCGTATCTTAAGTTATGTGTGATAATTATGTTTTGTTCTTTTTTTAATGATGTTTTTTGAAAAGCTCATTTTGTTCTGTGAAAAAAAATTGTAATGTATTTAGGGTCTTTGAATTTGGCGTATGTAATTAAAAGGAAGAAAGATAAAAAACCTGCGAGAAAAAAAAGAGTAATAGACAATATTGGATGTTGAGTTAGTAGTAGTTACTAGGTTTTTTCAATGTTTTATTACAAAAAATAGGTTGAAAGCTTAAAAAGAACACGAAAACCTTTCACATTTTATATTTATAATTATATATTTTTTACTACGTTAACAGTTTGAAAATAAAAAATCCTTTGAAACCATAATTATAGCAGCGAAAACTTAAAATATTTAGTATACAATTTTCATAATTATGAAATGTTTTTATTAGATGAACAGAACAAGGTTTTCTCCCATAATTATTAAAATCAATTATAAGATGAAATTAATTACAAATTTGATTTTGAAAATCTATGTTTAGCCCCTTGTCTAATTTTGTTTAAATGTTTCATTAACGGTCATAGTGTTATTAATATATGGTTCTAATGAAAATGTTTTTTTAAGACATTCTTATAAAATTTGTTATATGCGCATTTTTCTATTATGTTATGAGCAAATTAGTGATAAAGTTGATTGAAGAGACGGGGAAAGTCGATTGAAAGAAACTATTTAAAACAGAGCCCTTTTTCGTTCTAGGATGCTTCTTTTAAATACTTATTCAATTAACCAGGTTTAAATTTTTTTTTCGTTTATTTTTATTTAAATTGGTTCATGAACAGTTTTTAAAACTTTTTCGTTTATTAAATTAATATTTTTCTTAACAACAAGTTATAATTAACTAAAAAAGTTTTTTATTCTCTGTTGAAAAGAAACTCCTTTTCCTGTTTTAAAATAATCAATATCGTAAAATGTTCTTAATGTTTCAAGCGTTCAAGTTAAATCTGATACGATAAGAATTAATTCTGTCTCATACTAAAATATAGCCATAGCGACGAGATAAGAGCTATTCAATTAGGTACTTATTAGTTCTTAGCGATAATCCGCAGGTGTTTCATATATTCTTGATTTTATATGTTAAGAGCTTTTATTGCGCGCTTGATGCTCCTCAGATTTAGGTATTTCGGTTCAAAAATTCACTCACACACGCGTGTGTAGATGTATGTGTAGAAATACTTTAAGTATGCTTTTTCGCTGTAGTCAAATCAACGTTCTTTGATATTTAATAACATACATTTAATAATATTATGATTGACACAATCGCACGGTTGAATATCAATTTAATTTTATTATGTCTTTTCCACTTTGAATCATTATCAGTGATCACTTGTGTACATGAAAATGGAAAGATTTATCGTAATAGGCCTTTCTTTAAAAGCACTTTCCCATTTAATGTTAAAGCTATGAGGGTTCCAAACGCCCTGGTCTGAAAAGAACCACACAACAAACTTAGCCGGATATATTTATCTTTTATTGTGATCACTGTTTCAAAAACATCATTCTTAAAAACTATTTTGGAACAACTAGAACCGTCGCAATCAATCTATGAATCCGGAAATGAAATCTAATAATTTAAAATCTCTAATAATTTAAAAAACTCTCGGCTTGCAACACCGTACCGCAACAGTTACCGCTAGCAGCATCCGTTCACGAGCATAACGCAAGAGTCAGCCATCACCCCCTTCGCCATATTTGAGGAAGGAAGGCAACCCGACTACCGACGCTACCGCAAGTAGTGACTTCTAAGAAATGGGTATGATGCAGCAGGTCGATAAATCAAAATTAATCTACAACAAAAAAAAATATTTTTGTGAGTTTTAATGATAAAATTATAATACATTACTGACATTATTAAATTAACAGCTTAAAATTCTATGATATGTATTTTTTCCACATAACCTGAATATTAAGTAATTGTGGCTTAATTTTTTTTTATTAAAGTTAAACTTTTATTACATCGTCTCAAACTTTTTCGTCTGTGTGTTGCATGTCGCGTGACGGTCGGCCGCGGAGTATTGATAAAGTGAAAGGCGCTCGTATCGATGCGGTTTTTACTAGATACATTGAAAAAATCGAATGTAAGTCACTGTTCACGTATTTTAGTTACCATAAAATATTGGTTACATTTATAAACTGTGAAATTCATGATGAAGATGGAATTGATAATAGAATGATTGAAAATAATTGAAAAACGGATCAAAATGACTCAACGATTATAAAATATTGTTTTCAGTGTTTTAATATGTGTATATCATCTAAATAATTGTTAAGTATTATGTATGTCGTACTGTAAGACACATAGTTCAATAAAAATATTAGTTGGAGACCTAGTCTACTTTTATCATTTCCCATTATCATTCCCATTTTCTAAGTATAAAATTAAGATTGATGAAGCAATTTTTATACCCTTAATGGAATATTATTCCGAAAATTTTTAGTTAAATGTCTATAATGTGAAAAAAAGTTTCACTTTTACGGTGGTTTCATAAAACCACACAAGTTTTTTTTAATACTTAGTTTTTATTTCTTATTCATTTTAACATGTGTTTTTTTAAAGTAAAACTTTTATTACATCGCGCGTCTCAAACTTTTTCGTCTGTGTGTTGCATGTCGCGTGACGGTCGGCCGCGGAGTAGGATAAAGTGAAAGGCGCTCGTATCGTTGCGGTTTTTACTAGATACATTGAAAAAATCGAATGTAAGTCACTGTTCACGTATTTTAGTTACCATAAAATATTGGTTACATTTATAAACTGTGAAATTCATGATGAAGATGGAATTGATAATAGAATGATTGAAAATAATTGAAAAACGGATCAAAATGACTCAACAATTATAAAATATTGTTTTCAGTGTTTTAATATGTGTATATCATCTAAATAATTGTTAAGTATTATGTATGTCGTACTCTAAGACACAGAGTTCAATAAAAATATTAGTTGGAGACCTAGTCTACTTTTATCATTTCCCATTATCATTCCCATTTTCTAAGTATAAAATTAAGATTGATGAAGCAATTTTTATACCCTTAATGGAATATTATTCCGAAAATTTTTAGTTAAATGTCTATAATGTGAAAAAAAGTTTCACTTTTACGGTGGTTTCATAAAACCACACAAGTTTTTTTTAATACTTAGTTTTTATTTCTTATTCATTTTAACATGTGTTTTTTTAAAGTAAAACTTTTATTACATCGCGCGTCTCAAACTTTTTCGTCTGTGTGTTGCATGTCGCGTGACGGTCGGCCGCGGAGTAGGATAAAGTGAAAGGCGCTCGTATCGTTGCGGTTTTTACTAGATACATTGAAAAAATCGAATGTAAGTCACTGTTCACGTATTTTAGTTACCATAAAATATTGGTTCATTTATAAACTGTGAAATTCATGATGAAGATGGAATTGATAATAGAATGATTGAAAATAATTGAAAAACGGATCAAAATGACTCAACAATTATAAAATATTGTTTTCAGTGTTTTAATATGTGTATATCATCTAAATAATTGTTAAGTATTATGTATGTCGTACTCTAAGACACAGAGTTCAATAAAAATATTAGTTGTAGACCTAGTCTACTTTTATCATTTCCCATTATCATTCCCATTTTCTAAGTATAAAATTAAGATTGATGAAGCAATTTTTATACCCTTAATGGAATATTATTCCGAAAATTTTTAGTTAAATGTCTATAATGTGAAAAAAAGTTTCACTTTTACGGTGGTTTCATAAAACCACACAAGTTTTTATTATTTTTCACTATTTTACCCTTAGAGATTGTTCAGTTCACAGACAGCTATGTAATATTACATTGGGAATTATGTGACAATACAATTGGTTTCTAGCATTTAGATATTAAAATGGTTTTTGTTTGTTTTTTCTGTTTCAGAAATGTGATTTATTATGAAATTTATTAGTTTAGTTAGTAGGTAATAGTGGAAAAATTGCCTATTAAGATATCAACTATATATTGTTTCTATTATTCCTGTACGAATAATGAAGAGCGCGTCGCAGTGCACACGTCCAAGCCGCGTGATCTTATAGACAGTCTGATATTAAATGAGTTGAACGAGTAGTTTAATAGCATATATAAGTAGTTTTAAATTTTAATTGAAAAAAGTGAAAATAAGGCTGATACTTATAATGTAAGTATATATTATAAGATAAATCTGTACACATTATTTTGTTAAGTAAAACAATACAAATAAGCTTAAAATATTTTTTCAAAATTGTTTCACTCGGCTTTTTTACTAAAAGTCCCTTCTAAGATTATCTTGATTATAATTTTAATTTCAGTTAAATTTTATAACACATTTAAGTGTAGTCTGTTTCATAGAGTAGGTACTAACAAAGAAAGATGTTTCCAATTTTGCAAAAGCATCATTAATTTCAGATACTTATAATATTTATAAACTAGCTGTGCCTGCGACTTCGTACGCGTAGACTGCTTACTCTTTGTACTGACCAATGTATGTAAAAACTATATACCTTCAAAGTTTCATCAAACTCAATCAAGTAGTTTTTGCGTGTAGGAGTATTTTTTAGTTTATTTATGTATATATCTTTTCATGTTTAATCACTGGTAAGCAAGCAGCAATGGTACGCAAACAAAGAGAATATTAACTTCTTCATTTGTTAACCGATTGTTAAAAAAAAACAAAATGTAAAGTGAATTCCTTGACAATATATTCCCGAAAACTGCTTACAGATCGATTAATAAATTTTTGAGATTAGCGTACACAAATATACAGACATATATGATATAAATGCAGACAAAATGAAAAAAACATTGTTTGAGGAACTTTGTTGCTACAAAGAGTACTTTTTATCAACATCGAAATCTACGCGTACGAAGTCGCAGGCACGGCTAGTTTATAATAATGATACAGGATTATTTGTAATTAATTGGCCACCTCTTGCAGGCAGCCTCTCTACATCAATCCCAACACTTTTGTTCTACGTCTTTTTAAAATTAAAAGTTTTAAAAATTTTAAAATCACTATGATATCATTATTTAGGGGGGGCTCCTATAGAACGAATGTGGTTTTTTGCCGTTATTTAATTATATGCAATACTTATTTAATTATATGGAGTATCACTAGAAGGTTTTTTATTTTTTTTCCATCAATAGTTAATTAAAACAATCGTTAAAAATATATTGAATATCTTAAAAGATTTTTTTTTGAAAAAATGCTATATAACACATAAATATAAAGTAAACTATGAGAATGATAAAATTGAATAATGGTATCACAAAAAACAAGTTCCTATCAAGAATATCCGAAATCCCAGAGATTTATTAATCTTTATTGAACTGGTATTTAATTAATCTTCTAAAAGCTCCTCAGATGTCAACTTGTAATTAAGGGAAAGCAATTTAAGCTTCTTTTCACTAATTCATCCTTAACCTCGTTTATTGGAAATTATCACAGAAGAAAGTCAATTACAAGAGAGAATTTTTTGCCGTTTAATTCGGTTTAAATAATAGTCATTGTTTCAGTAATAAAAGACTGTAAAGGAAAATGTGTTATATATTTCTGCCTACATGGTAGACATTGTTTTGTTGTTTTTATAAAAATTGGTTATTGAACTGAACAGGCGTATCTTTTATATCCTGTTACGAAAGAATCAGCGAAAAAATCACGGTGCGAAAGGTATCCCGTGGCGTCTCACTAAGGTCTTCCATAAACACCGGTCACCTCCTTATTGGCCTGATCCTTAAGGAATTTTTCCAACAAAAAAAAGCCGGTATTTACGGTAGCTCAATTGTTGTTATGCATACCACAGGAAAATGTGTTTCATAAGCTAATGGAATGGTGTCATAAAGCTGTAAAGTTTTCATTTCTATCTCACCAGAAGATAATCCTGAAAGAAATACAAATTAATATGTTTGTATAATATTTTTTGAACCAGCGTATTTAGATGTTCTTTTGATATAAACCACTATCAGCCTTATTCATCAATTATATATATAGTAGACTAAGTTCTTAGCCACAGTTAATACAGGTATCAGCTCAGATTTTTGCAAAATGTGTTTATGGCCAGGCACTCTTAAGCTACCAATAATGAGGTGGGCGGTCTGTTCACTAATCGGTTTGGTCTGGTCTGTTCGTTTGCTATTCAGTCCCATATTAAAATATTGTCTTAACGACGTGATAAAAAGTATCGAATTATAAACTCGTTAGTAGGTAGGTACTTAGCGATAGTCCGCAGGTGTTTTCCTACATACTTGATTTTGTAGATTAATATAATTAATTTAATTAAGTGGTTAATGAAGTGTCTTATTGGTACAATAGATTTATTATTTGTTTAGTACCTACTAAGCAAGGTGCCTGTTAACTGCCCTTTACGTTATTTTTTATAGAATTTACTCCACTGCAATGAGGTTTTGTTATAAGTATGACCATGTAAAAAAATATTCAAATGATTCTGGAAAAAACTTATACTATATGAATACTTTAGAAAATCTAGCTACATATATATGCTCATATATAATATAAATATAACCATTGAGTCAATCTAAAGAATCTCTGAAAATTTCGTTAACATCAGTTTAGCCTTTACGAAGTTTATAAGTAACATACTTTCTCTTATTTTTTGTTTTGTTTTTTAGATCAATAGATAATGCTTGTCACTTAATATAAATTTAAGTTATTAGTTGAACTTAGTTAGATATTATCTTGTACTTCTATATCATCTGTGTAGGACTGGTGAATCTAACTCTGTTATGTTATTAGTATTAACGAGTCCTTAATGTATCAGTAGTAAGGGTATTGAAGGGTTCTTGTATAAAATGTTTGTACTTAAACGGAACTTTATTATCAAATATTTATTTTGCATTAATTAACGTTCTAAATTGTATAGAAATCAGTAACAGAAGTGAGGTCTAAGCAAATGGAATCAAGGACAGAAACTGTATATTATTTATATTTTTAATTAAATCAATGGGCTTAACATGTTTCTGAAATGTTAATACTGGGCGACTTCAATATGCCTTTTAAAAGATGATATTCGTTCCAAGCAGTTATTATCTATTGTTGAGGCATGTAAATTTAAAATCTTACCGCTATCTCCTACACATTACTTTAAAAATTGTACTCCGTCTCTTCTAGATCCTATAATGATATCTTCTCCCGATTTTATGTCTAAGTACAGTCAGTGTTCAAAAGATGCATTTTCTTACCATGCCTTAATTTACCTTTCTTATAAACTACGTGCCCCTAAGCGAAAGCGTAATACTCTCCTGCGGTGTAATTTTGGTGGAATGGATGAGTGTAGCTTGCGTCGAGATGCCATTGCAACTGACTGGTCACTTGTAATGGAGGCTTCTTCTGTCGATAACAAGGTAGATCTTTAATTCTTTCTTACGGATTTATACGATATTTGCCCCTATAAAACCTGTAAAAATTAAGCATCTACCCGCTCCTTGGCTTCATGACGACCTAAAGTGTCGGATACAAAAGAAAAATATTGCAAAAGCCAAGTTAAGGAGCGGTAATGTAGATATTACCAGAAATAGGTATAATAAGATTAGAAATCGCTGTAATACAATGCACGACGACGCCATATCCATAAAGAAGTCGAAAACGGTGACACGGCCAGAGTCTCGAAGTTGCTACATACGTTGGGAGTTGAAAAACCTTCTCATGATACTCCAATGTCTAAAGTAGACGTTGAGTATCTCAATCACTCCTTTACTTCACTAAATTTATTTAATTCTATTGATAAATTGAACATATTAAATTCAATAGCTGCTCTTCCGACTCCTAGTTTTCCTCCGTTTATTTATAGTCAATTCGCAGAATGTGATGTTAAGAAAAGCATTATGTCAATCTCATCCAATACCGTCGGTAATGACAACGTTAGCCGAAGTATGATCATTCCTCTCCTGGACATTGTTTCTCCAATCATTACGCATATTTTTAATGAATCAGACGGTACAGGTATCTTTCCTGCAGCCTGAAAAAACGCTCATGTTATTCCATTACCTAAAAATCCTAAGCCTGCTATCTATATTGACTTCAGACCTATTTCCAAACAATTAAATATTTTTCTAAATACCAACAAAAATCTTAATGGTTTACAATCTGGTTTTCGATTAGGTCATAGTACGACTACGGCTCTTGTCAAAGTTACAGATGACATTCGGTTGGGCATGGACAAAAAACAACTCACACTTTTGAAATTGCTGGATTTCAGCAATGCTTTCAATTTGATCGATTACGACATCTTATTGAGTTTGCTTTGCTCTATTAACATATCTCCAATAGTGATGGATTAGTTTCAAAGTTACCTTCGAGGTCGCCGGCAGTGACATCGGCTTGATGACTGTATGTCATCTTGGCATGACATTCGTGCCGGAGTACCTCAAGGAGGCGTGTTGTCACTTTTACTTTTTTCCATATTCATAAATACTACAACATTCCGACCAAAATTATGCTTGCGGAAACTCTTCTTCTTCCTATACTTGATTACGCCGACGCAAGTTACCTTAACCTATCTCAAGAGCAATTAAACAAACTTGAGAGGATCCTAAATATTGGCATCAGGTTCATATTTGGACTACGAAAATATGGCCATGTTTCTTTATTTCGCAAACGACTCATGTGTATACCTATCCGACTTCACCGGAATCTACACACTCTTTCACTTTTGTACTGTTTGTTATTTAATTCTTATAGACCTTCCTATTTAAGAGACCCTTTTCTTTTCACGGAAACTGATATAAGAGCTGTAAGGCCATCTCGAAGCCTAACACTCAAAATTCCTTTACACAGTTCCCAATTTTACAATAACTCATTTGTCGTTAGAGCTACCCTTCTGTGGAACGACCTACCACTGAGCATCAGACAATTATTCCACCTATTTTTATCTTTAAAAAATCTTTAAAATTGTTCTTTTTTAATCAGGTTAGTTAGCTTAATATTTTGTGTAGATATATAATATTTTATTTATTACTTATAAAATATGTATGCAGTTTAAATTATGAATTAATGTGTGTTTATTATAAAATTATGTATATATTATGTATTGATAATAATATGTACTTCGCACCATCTCTATCTTTTCACGATTTCTTATTTCTTTACTCTAATATGGTTGTCTGGAAGAAATCGCTACTTAGCGATAAGGCCCCCTTATTATACTTTTATAAATAGTTTTTTTTTTTTTTTTTTTTTTTTTTATGTAAGAGGAGGGCAAACGAGCTGGCGGGTCACAGATGACATGTGATCACCGCCGCCCATGAACTCTTGCAACATCCGAGGATTTACAAGAGTGTTGCCAGCCATGTAGGTAGGAGTAAATGCCTTTTTTGAAGGTTCCCATGTCGTATCGATCTGGAAATACCACCGAAGGGAGTTCGTTCCACAAGCGAGTGGAACGTGGTAAAAATGTCCTTGAAAACCGCACAGTAGAAGATCGCCACGCATCCAGGTGGTAAGGATGATATTGGAGGCGATGGCGCGCTGTGCGGTGATGAAATTCGGCGGCAGGCATCAGATCGAATAGTTCTTCGGAACATTCCCCGTTGTAAATGCGGTAGAAGACGCACAAGGAAGCTACGTCTCTACGCAATGCCAAAGAGTCTAGACGTTCGCAGAGCACCGGGTCCCCGACAATCCGAACGGCTCTCCGTTGTACGCGGTCAAATGGTAGAAGCTGATATTGGGGTGATCCGGACCAGAGATGAGAACAGTACTCCATGTGTGGCCGGACCTGCGCCTTATAGAGCGCAAGTCTTTGACCAGGTTTGAAATACTGCCTCGCTCTATTAATCACTCCCAATTTCTTCGAGGCCAACTTGGCCTTGCTCTCCAGATGACCACGAAACTGACAATCGCTCGAAATGTCGAGACCCAGTATTCTGATACTTGGCGAGGCAATGAGGGGAGTGCTCTCGAAGAGCGGTGATACGACGAATGGGGTTTTCTTAGTGGTAAACGCGCAAACTTGTGTCTTCAGGGGATTGAACTGTACGTGGTTCAGTTCACCCCACTCAGAGATCAGCCCCAAGGAAGTCTCTATAGAAGAAACAAGTTTCTTTCGGCACTCGTCGACGTTTTCCCGAGAGAGACCTGCACGGCCGGAATATACCGCATCCCCAGTGCTGTCATCCGCATAACAATGTATGTTGGAGATATCCAGCATATCATTGATGTGCAGGAGGAACAGAGTTGGGGATAGCACGCAGCCTTGGGGTACACCAGCGTTCACGGGCTTAGGATCCGAGCAAAAACCATCGATAACGACCTGTATGCTCCGCCCAGTGAGGAAGCTGGTGATCCACTTGCATAAACTCTCGGGAAGCCCTTAGGAGGGTAGCTTCGAAAGAAGCCCCCTGTGCCATACACGATCGAAGGCTTTCGCCATATCCAGACTAACTGCCAGACCCTCTCCCTTGCTTTCAATAACAGCTCCCCAACGGTGTGTAAGATACAACAGAAGATCACCAGCCGATCGACCATGGCGAAAGCCATATTGCCGGTCATTGACCAACTGGTGATCCTCGAGGTAGGTTAGGAGCTGTTTATTGATGATGCTCTCCATTACTTTGGAGAGAAGAGAGGTAATGGCGATAGGTCTGTAGTTAGCTGGGTCCGAGCTATCGCCTTTTTTAGGGATCGGATGGACAAGGGCATGCTTCCATGAGACCGGGACTACGCTTTTCAAGTAAGAGTACCGAAATAGACGCGTTAGCACTGGTGTCAACTCAGGGGCACATGTTCGTAGCACAACTGGAGAGATACCATCTGGCCCACTCGACTTATGAATTTCCAAGGAAAGGAGGGTTTTTCGGATGAGTTTTTGCCGAAAAACTATTTCCGGCATAAAGCTCGGACACCGCGGGATGATAGGCGGTGCCCTCCCCTGGTCGTCCAAAGTCGAGTTTGAGGCAAAAAGAGTGCCCAAGAGATCGGCTTTCTCTTTTGCCGGATGGTAGCTAGTTCTGGTCTGGTCTTGGTCTGCTTTATATACAAATATACATATATATTTGCCCATAAAAATATGGTAAGTGATTGTTTAAAATACAGGAGGAACTTTTGAGATAGCTTTTAAGGTAGTTATAGGAAACCTACTCAAAAAACACTTTATAAAGTATATAACATTTAACTTAGACAGTTGAAATTATTAATTACGATATAATATTTACAATTATTTCCAACTTCATTGATTGTAAACTGGAAGAAGAGGAAGATACGTGGTGATGAACAAAACTTTCTCATTTTTATCATATTTAGTTTCGCTTTTTGTTATCGAAGATAACTGATATCATAATCGTACGATAAAACAATTCATATTAAAATCTAAACAGACTACGACTACATAATGATGTCATGATGCAGGTGCACCCACCACTTGAGAATTACTGATACTTAGAATAATAAGATATCGGCCAAACAATACCCTAAACTTTTATGACGTCACGAGAAACTCTTATGCAGGAGTGCATCGTCTGTCATCTTTTATAATTAATATTATTTTATTTTTTTTCTTTCGTTTAACAATAACATAATAATACCTCGAATATTAGTTTTTCTTTAAATTATTAACACAAAATATATTTTCTTATATTTTCACGAGTTACATTATCACGAACTCTATGTGAACCAGTACGGAATGGAGACATCGAAACAAATACGCCGGTTGGAATATCTGAACACTAAGCATGTAACCCTTTTAACATCTCTAAACTTCTTAAAAATATCACAACCATAAACCCGTATGCCTTAAGATATCTAGTCTAAAAATACTTAGGTGAAGGCCTATGACATTTTTAATCGGTGTTTAGACGGCTCCTTGACTCTCCAAACTAGTCATTAAAATCTACGATATTTACAATAGAACTACAGTCAAAACGTTTTTTTTTGATATTCTTATTATTCTAACACATTAGGGCACACTATTTATAGGACACCCATTAATATGTTCCTCCATGGTAAATCACACCACCATATAAACATGAAAATAGGCGATTTCTAGAACTATGCCACAGTTCGCTGGTTTATATTTAAATACAGGGATGATATATAAGTCTGCAACAATTACCGAAAAAAAAGCTCATGTCACAAAGTATGAAAAGAGAAAAAAAAATGACATGAATACAAAAGGAAAATAAAATTAGACTAAAGTCTTATATCAGGGCGAGGAAACACGGATTAGTCCATTGAAATGTTACATTTTTTAGGCCTTACATTGCGTTTTTTAGAGGACGCAATTTTATTTTTTTAATGTGTAGGGGGGTCAGTAGAAGCTTAAGTTCAAGTTTGTGGGGTCGGCACCCTTGTCCCCCGGCCGCCATCTTGGAAAAACGGGTGCAAAGGGTTTTCGCTCTGTATCTCGTAAACTAGTTACTCTACAGAAAATTTAATAACACATCAAATTTAGGAAATTAAATTTCCTACAATTTTATTTCTATTACTTTTTATCGTCAAGTGACCAACAAAAAAGTTATAAACAAAAATAAGTAAAAATTTTGTAACAAATTTCCTTTTGGAGGTTATAACTTTTTTTCAGTTTATTTCACAATAAAATAACATCCTAGCAATTTTGTAGAGGGTTTTTCAACGAACAATTTCCTCTATATACTTGTTTCATTTTATTTATTTATCAAGGTTTTACAGCGCTCCAAAATTGAACGGATTCTCGAATGCTCATAGGGATGCAATAAAAACTAAATATTAGGTTTACTTTTCTATGTATATTTTTTTTATTCATACAGTTTATTATGATCTTAACATTCCTATGCTATTATTAAACTATGCTTGACCCTTTTCCCCACTACAAAACTGATTTTACTGTCGACCAGGCTGAATCGGATGCAGATGCGGTCATCGTCCGCTGTGCGCTTGCTGCATCACAGTCATATGTTTAGGTGACAATTATAGCAGAAGACATCGACATCCTTGTATTGCTGATGGCATTAGGAAGGAATCAAACTAATGTATTTTTTTTTAAACCTTCAAAAGGGCCTACGTCCGAACAATTGTACTGTCCTTCAGGTTTTAAATATGACGACGTAATAGCTGAGAATTTACTGTTTCTCCATGCCTTCTCAGGATGCGACACAACGTCATCAGCGTATAACATGGGCAAAGTCAAATTTATAAAAAATTTGCTGAAGCATAAAGAGTTAGCAAGTGGAACTAAATTATTTGTGAGTGAAAAAGTCGAGTCATCGTTACTCAGTGTTGTTGGCGAACGTTTTTTCTTCTCTTTATATGGCGGAAATAAAGATGATACTCTAGACACTCTGCGATACAAACGATTTGCTAAGACAGTGACTAAAAATGCATTTAATCTCTCTTCACTTCCTCCAACACAAGATGCAGCCCGTTTCCATAGTTTCCGAGTATAACACCAGATTCAGTTATGGTTCGGTAAATATTGTGATCCAGAAGAATGGGGCTAGAAAAAGCATGGAAAATTTTGGATGCCAATCCAAGCTTCCAAGCCTCCAGCACCCCCCGAGCTTATGAAATTAATCTTTTGCAAATCCCATTATACTATAAAAATTCACCTCGGATACTGATTCAGATTTTTCTCGCAGCCTGGACCATCGAAGAGAATGAAAAAATAATATCTGATAGACATTTTTCAATATATAATAATAAATAACATTATTTTGTCTAGAAATTGCCCGTGGATTAGGCCTACTGGGGATACCACATAAAAAAAACGAAAGAGTGCTGAAAAATAGTACTCACTTCAGAGCACTGTAAAACCTTAGCTATTGACCTATTAAAAAAATGTTGCTTATAAAAGTTGTTCCTTAAAAAACGATCTACAAAAATGGCTAATATCATTTTTTCGTAAAATGATCCAAAAAAAAGTTATATCGAAAAATATATATTTTTTTCTCGAACTTCTTAACATTTTCGCTTATAACTTTTTTATTTATAGTTCTACGACAAAAATTACTAGACCAAAGTTGTAGAGAAATTAATTTGCAACAAAAATGTTTATAATTTTTTTTTATCTAATAAATAGTTTAAGAGATATAAAGTAAAAATCATTTCAACCCCTATTTTCAAGATGGCGGCCGTGGGACAAGGGTGGCGACCCCACAAACTTGGTTTTAGCTTGACACTAAGCCCCCTCTACACTTCAAAAAAATAAAACTGCGTCCTCTAAAAAACGCAACCCCAAATGTAACTTTTCAATGGACTAGATGCCATTTTCATATTTTGCCAACCTAGTGAAAGGAGTTGGAGAAAAAAAAGTAATTTTCTTCATAAGGATCGGTTGGGCCAAAATGGAACCTATGTTCTACATATGTGGTTCTTTGACCTGACTTTCGCTGCTTCGGTACACTACATGTGTATATGTGTATATAAGAACCACATATGTTCGGCGAATGGCGTTGAAATGAGATGGTCAAATTGATTAAACCACATGAATGGAAGAGACGTACGTGCTGTACGGACGTCTAGTAATGGAAAACGATTAGGAGGGAGATAAAGTTATATAATTGAGGATATGAATTAAAAGTTTAAAAAAAATATAAAAAGTCTATGAGGTTTTAAATCTTTACTTTCAGTTTATAAAGCATGTATTCTTGTACCAAATTGTGCTTAATAGCGATATCTACGTTGTAGTATGACAAATAATAGTTTGAAATAGATGTGATGAGCATGTAGGTAAATGTTATAAAGTTAGTATGTACTGAGTTACCGAAGCGTTTACTTACACAGTGTTAATAAATTGTTTATTTATATATACTTATGTCGCTGGACCTGCACTTCATCTCAGGCTCAAGACTTTGATTAGACATGAAGAACTGCCTCACTCTGATGATCATACTTAGTTTCTTTGAGGCCAACTTGGCTTTCCTCCCCAGGTGACAGTAAAACTGTAAATAACTTGAAATAGTCAGAAATATATTTGTCGAGGAATTGGATTGGCGTGTTAGAAAAGCAGCGATGAAACTAATGGATGTCTCTTATTGACAAGCCGGGGATAACTTTTTGGCATTAAACTGAACAAAATAAAGTTTATCCCATTACGATTTTTTTCCAAAGGGAAGTTTCAATAGAATGAATAGGTTTCTTTCAACACTCGCCGCAGTTCCTGAAACCGAAGTATAAAGTATCCACAGTGCTAGTATCTGGATACATCATAAAAATAAACTTCTTAATAGATGACAGAATTATGTAACATATAGATTTATAATAGACTAGCTTTCCGCCCGCGGCTTCGCCCGCGTGGAATTCAGTTATATCGCGCGACATGGTTAGTCTTACATGATTTTATGTCATCTTACATGATTTTATGTTTGACAATAAGGAACTTCCATACAAACTTTCATCCTCTATTTTAACCCCTTCTACCATTTTTTACGCAATGAAAAGTATCCTATGTCCTTTTCTAAATTCAGTTCTATCTTCACACCGAATTTCATCAAAATCGGTTCAGTGATTTAGGCGTGAAAGCGTAACAGACAGACAGACAGACAGAGTTACTTTCGCATTTATAATATTAGTAGGGATTTACCTGATAAAATACATTGTTGTAATATCTATAATTGACTATTAATTGTTATCATCATAGAACACTTGTTTGATCATATATATACGTTACAACAGTAATAGAATATCAATTGATCATAATGTATCGTTTTGTACTATTATGTTTTTTGCTGATCGCGTTCAAAGAGGCGCAAGGGCAGTCAACTCAAGTTGAGCAGTGTAAGTATCTTAATATTCTTATTTCAATACCTGATATTCGAATATTTTGATCTAGATATATGTTATTAGCATACAATTGCATTTATCTCTTGAACACAATATAAATTACAAATGTGTCCAAGAATATGAATAAAAAAAAGGTTATATGAAACAAAAACACAACATAAAATTACAATCTCAAGTAAACCGAATACGAATCTATCCGAATTGACTGGGATGTATTCGTAGATGGACTGTAATTTTAAGTTCTTTATCCACCATTCAGTTTACATGATATAAAAACATTAATGTTTAAATTAATAATTAAAAATTATAAAAGATCTGCCAATTCAATCCACATGTTTGTTAATTGCACTGACACCTCATGTAACAGAATGCGATTTCAATATTTAGTAGCTAGAATTAGATCAGAATCGATATTAATTTAATGGTATTATAATAAAAGCAGTGATAATAATGTGTATTAATGCATATTTCGTGTGTCTTTACTGTCAATCATTTAGTTTCATAAGGGTTTTTATTTTATTACTATAGGTCTTCGTAGTAATGGAACTCTTCCAATCAACGCACACGTCGAAGGTTGTACTGAGCCACCATGTGTTTTGCCACAACTAGAAGATGTAGTCGTTAATGTAGTGTTCAAAGCTCGTAAGTATTTCACTACTAATAAAGAAGGTCAAGTTGATATTGCTATGTGTACCAGTAGGTACACATATAGAGTAATATATGTGTATACGTAGTAACATATACACATATATTACTCTACATGTGTGTAAAAAAAAAATATTAGAGAAGTTTAAAGTTTCCGAACTTTCTTTCAGCCTACTTACTTAACAATCTGACAACGAAAGCCAAAGCGATCCTCAAGCTTGGAATCATTCCAATAGAAGTCAACTACGATTTAGGACCTCATGCAGTTACTTGTGATTTCTTGACCAATTCTTCTTGCCCAATTCAGCCAAACGAAGTTGTTCAATATACTCTGAAATTATTCATCGAAAAATATTTCCCAGCTGTAAGTATTTCCTATTAACAACTAGAGGCTAAAAGTTGTGTTATCGTAAACTTTTTTTTAATAACTAATCCATATTTGTTTCATTTATAACCAAAGTATATCTTTCTAGGGCACTGTAGCAACTATAGAATTTCGAGTAGAAGATGTTAACGACCTACCAGTTTGGTGCATCAGGGTGCCCATTGAAATCACTAAGCCAAGATCGCAGGCGGATATAAAACAGCAACGTGCCGAAATTGCCAAAGGCTAAATATGGTTTGTTTTGCGTTAATCGTATCAGCCTACTTGATGACCCTATTTTTTTAAAATTGATTTTTGTTTTTTAATATTTAATAAATTTTACATGAAATCATAAAAAGGGTGTGTTATTTTTCTGGCGCGTTCAATTTATAAGTAGGTACATATAAATATATAAATCATAAACTTAAGAAAACTAGCATAATATTTTAATTATCAGACGTTTAGTCTTTCTATACGTAGACTGTTTCTAAAAAACATGTACATTTTTAAAATCTTAATAATACATACATTGTATTTAGTTGAAAAGGCTTCATGGATAAGGTGCCATACTTACATAATCGACTCATTTATTTATAAATGTTAATTTTTGATTGTAGTGGTTATTAGAGTGTAGGTCATAAATGAGAACAAATAAAGCATCTTAACGAAAATGATACCAGAATTTCTAATCACGTATTTGCAAATAGTAATAAATAATTTGCAGTCACATATAAAACTTTAAATCAAGAGCTGTAAATATTAACAAAATCAATATTAAAAATATTCTGTGATGGAATGGATACTACTTTCAATCTGTACGTGTATTGTTTTTTGATATTCATCAAGAGTTATTTAAACATTGCATACAAAATAATAGTTCTCAACAAAAATGTTGTTAACCCAGATTTTATATATTACCAAAATCAATACTGAAAATATTCTTTGATGGAGTTGATGCTAGTATAAATTTGTACGTTTATTGAATTTTGATGTTCATTTTGATCATTGAGGCTGCATTACATTAAAATATCACGTACAGAATAACACTAATACATTTTTAATGCATGATTCGGTTCATCTTTGGAGAATTTCATGGATCACTAATGGCTGAAATTAATATTAGATCTAAAATCCGTCTTTGAAATATACCTCAAACTAATTTATAGCACTTTTATCTTTAGTAGCAAGAATTAGATCAAGATTGGTTATTAAGTTGTTTAAAACTATTACGATAGGATCCTAAAAATATTTATTTTAAGTCCCTTCAATCAATTGCATTTACATAGAGTTTTTTGTAACTTATTGTCTTAATAGCAATGGAACGCTTCCAATATATACCTATATATATATTTTCATCTAAGTCAGAGTGTGTTTAATTTTCATTTTTCTCTTTTCTTTGCTTAAACATGAGTAAGTGAAAATGTTTTTGTCTTATTTTCAACATTCTTATTTACACCTTAGTCCTAGCGATTCTAAAAATCATTTTTCTTATAAACTTAAATTTGGTAACAATTTGCGTTTTATTAAAACACTGGTCACTGTGGCTCAATTTGTTTAAGAATATTATTCTTTTACATTTTCACCAAAAATATTAAAAGACAAGATTACCGAAGGCAACCATTTTACTAAAGGTTGTTAGACAAAATACTAATTTAAATTAGCGGCGTGATTCTCAACAATAACTTATTAATTTGAGTCGTCTCTTGTAATTTAAAATGTTTATTAAAAATATTAAAGTTTCTTTAATATATTTGGTTTTTATTTACTGTGGGCAAATGTGAATATTATTAATATTTAATAATAATCTCAAAAACATTAGTCTATTATTATTATATACAGCCGGATATATTGTGTGAATACAGCTGATTAAATTTAGATATTGAAAAGTTATCATGGTTTTGGAATATATTTACAAACTTTTATAGGTTTTTATGAAACATTATAAGTATTACAATAAAAACTTAGATGTTATATAAAAAAACAAAGGTATATTAAAAGTGTAACCAAACAATTCAAGAAATCTTTGTTCTGTAATTTTGTATTGAGTTACTTGTTGGGTTATTTGTGAAAAAAAAATTACATGATAATCTTAGGACGTAGTATTACATTATAATTTGTGGCTAACTCAATATTCAAATCCTTATAATTGAGGTATATTAGGGAATAAATTGGGATTACCACTTTCAATTTTCAGACGGGTAATGACTATCTGTTTTTGAATGAAACTTCAGTTTTTAATTTAGTTACCAGTTTAACTTATTTAAGGTTGCCGCTGTACTGGTTAGCAATCAGTGGATGTCGTCAGAAGACAGCATAATTAAATGTGATCAACAACTTTTCTTCTTCTCATTGAAGGAATCTATCTTAGAAAAAAATTACAAAATAAACTTTTATAGGATGTTTTAAATGGATGGTAGAATTAGGGCGTTTCCTTTAGGTGACATGCAGTTGCAGCATCTGGCACCTGTGAAAATTAGGAAAGGGATGTACCAAAAGAGAGCGGTGCTGACCGTCAAACGTCGGTGAGCTGAATACGATCTTGCAGGTGGCTAGTTAGATTACATTTTCTGCAATTAAAAAAAACATTACCCGACGACGACATTAATTAAAAATTTAAAATGTTATGCATTTTTGGATTAGTTACGTTTTTAAAAGCATAGTATAAAATACGTAAGTATAAACAAACAAACATAATCATTAAAGTGAATGACAGTATCACAATAGTGAAAATACTTTTTATCAAGTATGACCAAAATCCCAAAGAAGTCTTAACCTTGTTTGAGCCGATATTTAAATAATCTTCTTAAATCTCATCAGATGCCAACTTGTAATTAGCAGATAACAATTTATGCCTCTCTTCACTAAATTTCTTTTTTTTTTTCAGAAAAGTAAGAAAATTATAAAAGATTTTTGAGATTCATTACAAACGTGATTTTTAAAACAAAAATCACAGCTTAATTAACCTATACTGAAAGTTAGCGCATTTAAATATTGGGATTAGCGTTCCTCTTGATAGACTTCGAAAAGCTACAACAATATACATAACAAAAATTACATTGAGTGAAGTCCCTTCTGGAGATAAATTATACAAACCTCTAACAATAGCTATTCTCCTATACTCTAATACATTTCAAAAACTTATTGTTCCAGTTATTAAAATGAAAGTTGTCATTATTTAATATTAGATTGTATTACGTTTTAATTTTTGTTTTCCTTTAACGATGTATTGTATTAATTTTAATAATAATAATAATAGTAAATATTCTTTATTGCACTCCAATAAACAGAAAATATAAAATAATAATAACAAAATAAAATAAATAAAATAATACATGGTGACACAAAAAGGCGGCCTTTATGATAAAAAGCGATTTCTCGCTTTTTTCGACCAGGCAAAGGAAGACTATTTCAAAGTTGAATAGCTTGAACGGTAAAGGAATTAGAGAAGAAAGAGAGTGCGCGGGAGTTTTTAGTAAAAGATTGTTTTCAGAGTGAAGGTTGCGGTCGTGACACTCGCCTAGGAACTTAAATCGATTTTTTAGATAGGGAGGAAGGCAAGGATTGAACAAAATGCAGTACAAAAGATTTAAGATTTAAGATTTAAGAGATCCACTTGAGTTTTTTACGAAATTCAGATATATGGTCATATTTAAGTAGCCCAAATGTAAGCCATATACATAGTTTTTGGAGGTGCTCAACTTTATTAAGTTGCTTTTCTTTCAAGTCTAAGTAGCAAACATCAGCGTAATCAAAAATAGGAAAAAGGATAGCTTGTACTAACGAAATTTTAGTGGAAATAGGAAGAAAATTACGAAATCTTCGTAAAGATCCTACAGAAAAAGATCATTTTCGGCTTACTTCGCTTATTTTTGGTGTCCAAGAAAGAAGACGATCTAAAATTATAACAATATTTTTGACCTTTTCACAATATGGTATATGAATTCCATCAGAAGTCACAGGTGGTAATTTTTCCCAATTAATACGCTCGTAAAGTTTAGGAATGCCGATAATAATTGCTTGCGTTTTACCTTGATTTACAGTCAATCCAAAGGAATTGCTCCATTGCGATATCTAAACAAGGTTTTTATTTATATAATTAATAGTTTTAGATAAATCATCTAAACTTGACTGCGCATAGATTTGAAGAACATTTTTTTTTTTTTTTTTTTTTTTTATACGATCTAGGGCAATGCTTGACTACATTCCACCTGATGGTAAGTGGAATGTAGTCTTAGATGGTAAGGCGTTTTGCCCTAGCAACCTATTCACTCTTCTCTTGAAGACATCCACATTATATTTGGCCGGAAATACCGACGCAGGCAAATTGTTCCAGTCCTTCGCTGTACGCACTAAAAATGAGGAAGCAAAGGATCTTATTTAAGGATGTATTGTATTATTCTGATTGAAATTACTTCATTGGCGTAGAGGTGGTAAAGAGAAAAAATATGTGCACTGAGAGGGTTTATAAGTCTTGAAAATAAAAGAGGAGACAACAAGCCACCTTGTGGTACGCCAACTTTAATGTTAGAGCAATGTGACAAAAAGTAACGAAGTAGAAATTGTTATTTTCTTATTAAATTATACAAGTCTAAAATATTATAAATCTTTGGATTAGTTTCATTTTTATAAGTGCGATACTAAAACACACAAACATAAAACAAACAAAAAGAATCATTAAAGTGAATACAGTAAACAATATCACAATAGACAAAATATTTCCTGTAACCAAAATCCTAAAGAAGTTTTAATCTCTTTTGAGCTGATATTTAATTAATCTTCTTTAATCTCTCAGATGTGAACTTGTAATTAAGAGATAACAATTTAAGCCTCTCTTTACTAACTTTCCTCTTTATTAGATAAGGAAATAAATTATAAGAGACTTTAGAAATTCTTTACAAACTTGATTATGAAAAAAATATATACCTACAGCCTTACTGAATCTAACCGAAAGCTAGCGTTGGCTAGCTTGGGCCTAACGTACCTGTTTAGAACTTTTAAAAATTACAATAATGTACATAAAAAATATTAAATTAAACAAACCTCTAACAATAGTTATTCTCCTATTCTCTAAAACATTTAAAAAAAATATTCTTCAAGTTATTAAGTTCTTCGTCAAGTTATTAGACTGTAATACGTTTTGATTCTTATTTAAGGATGTATTGTATTATTCTCATTGAAATTACTACTTAATCTGTATATTGTTATTAAATTAAATATTTTCATGTTATTTTATTGCTTATATTTAGGTCATATATTTTAATAGATGTTGACCGCGAATCTGTCACCGTGTTTATTGGCCTACAATGTTTTTATCTTTCTACATTTTTACCTTCACTCTAAAAAATATTATTTTTTTAATAAAAATTATCTCATGTTACTTCTAATACCTCCAAAAGTATGTGTATAAAAGTTTCATAATGATCGGTGAAGTACTTTTCGCGTGAAAGCGTAACAAACGAACTTACATTCGCATTTATAATATTAGTAGGATTCAATATTTGCTATAAAAATATGTTACACAGAATTTTATAACATGAATCTTGTAATATAATCAATTTTTATGTATTTTACTAGTCAATATTTACTTTAATTTTAATTTTTGTCTGTCTGTATGTCTGTCTGGTACGTTATAACTTCGAAACTACTCAACGGATTTGAACGCGGTTTTCACAAGTGAATTATATATAATCTGTTCCGTCCAAACCGGTTAAGGGTAAAAGAAGTTATGGTCAATTAAAAATTCACTTCAAGCACTGTTTCAAAACTTTTAAACAGAATTGAATGCGGCTTACATAAACTTATTTAATAGATAAAGCTAGAATTTCTACTTTGTTTTATTAGAATTTGAATAGAATAACAAGTTGAATATAAGCATATGCTCATTTTAAATTTAGTTACATAAAATCTCAATAGATGGCGCTGATTTTTTTAGAGCTCGCTATGATTATGTTTTCGCATATGGTATAACAGTTTGAAATTCTATAAAGAAATTCTACCTAAACGCCAGGACTTTCTAAGTGAGGTTGGTGACACTGGCTCTCTACGCTTATGGCGTCACGCTCCTGACGAAATCCATAAGCGGAAAACATGCCGCTCTCAAAATCCAGAAAGCACTCGACCTACTCCCGGATTGGAAGCGCCGATTCTCCTCCAGGCTTGGCTGACCGTCCAGTCAACACTTAACCCAACGCATCGCCTGTTGTAACAGGCGAAGAATGGATACCACAGGAAGAGGGTAAAGCCATGAAATTGTTTTCCCCTCTCTCCCTCGGGGTCGAGATAGGAGGAGAATGCAACTGACTCAGAAATTCTTTAATTGAACATTACTCAAAAACATAATATTTGGTAAAAAATATTTAGTATTCATATGCTTTATTAGGTATATCTGAATAATGTCCTGTCTGTGTGTGTGATGTGTTTTGTATGTTATTATTTTCAGTTTGATATCGTAGCAATGTAATGCCTATCTGTATAAAATTGCCACGGGAATAGGATACTATAGAATTAACAATAAGTCTATTATAGGTCTGAATAATCGTTGTTTCCACAGATTACGCGAAAAGCGACCTACACGCGGGTGGAGCCGCAAGCAACAGCTAGTCAATATATTTGTATGATAATAGGTAGGGTATGTAACTCATTTCCATGTGGTTTATAAGTTGCAACTATATTTGAGGTGACATTTATTTATTTCATGTAAGTTTGTTTCATTATTTCCTTTTTTGTTTTCCTTTAGGTCAATGCTTGACCACATTTCACCTGATGTAAAGTGAAGATGTAGTCATAGGTGGTAAGGCGCCTTAAACTAGCAACCTATTTACTATTCTCTTAAAGACACTCACATTGTATTTGGCCGGAAATACCGACGCAGGCAAGGCAAAAAAAAGAAGCAAAACGCTTCGTTTGGAAAAAGGGAACGTCCACAACGTAGGGATGGATACCTGCGTCGGAACGTCCGGTGATGGAAGAGGGATGGGGGTATTAACTCGTGCAATAGTGATGGTCTTGTTGGTTGGAGAGATAAACAAATAAAATAAAATATCATTGCACAGGTTTCGTTATATGATGACTTGTTATACCATAATTTATTTTTAAATTATTTTTTAAACTCTTTTAAATATATCTTATTATTATTTAATAACATTTTCTGAAAGAGTGTTTTTAATTTTTAAACTAAGTAATAAAGAAGTTTGAAAGATTAATAAATATGATACAAGATTATTATATTATTTTACTATATATATTATTTTTATAATGATAAATGCGGATTATTAATTTATGGTGAGAAGATAAATAATTCATGTTATTTTTAATTATTAATTACATAATGGATACGAATTGCCTGGAATACCAGGATACTGAAATAACTATTAATGTTGAGCTAATTGTGTTATGAAACCGCTCGTTAGTATCGAAATCCACTGAGCTGGCTTGGTTACTGGTTTCTTGTTTACTCAGTACTTTTATACTGAAAGTACAAATACTTATTATATGGTTAGTGGTCTCAAAATTTACTTCTAACAATATTATGATTATTTATAATCAAAAGGATGTTTAAGTAACTTTTTATATTCTGTGTTTCAAATGACTCTGAATAAAAACGTTAATGTTTTAGTTTAATAAATTAATGTCTGTTGTTGTCGTTAAAAGTATAGCTAAAAATTATGGCTTCTCAAATAGTTTCACTTCTTTTTCTCCACACTCCTCTCCCTACCTAACCAAATTTGGAAAGAACCTACTAATGCCGCCTTTGAAATACATTCTAGAAATGAACCGGTGCTTGTTCTAGAAAGGCCAAGGTCTTTAAGTAGGCTATAGAGAGATTTTGCTGTTATACCTCTCGCTCCCACTTCTACCGCGTACAAACTAACTATAAATGTATTCCTGATCAGTTCGTTGGTCAGTTCGTAATACTTATTGAGCTTGAATGTGTGATCCCTGGGGATGTTTGTTTCCCCAAGGAACAGTAAGCTCCACAAGTATCACGCGCCTCAGATGTTTAGAATACAGGAATAAGTCGGGTCTGGATGACGAAACACCAACATCCCCAGGGTTTTTGTAATGCTTTTCATACGTGTCCATCATGAGAGTCTAATCAGGAGCCGCGCCTAAAATGGAATAAGGCTTCGCTTTTGATTTTTCGGAGGAGCCTTCCTTTACGAATTCTACAGATCGTTTGGTGGTTGTTATCCCTTCCGCGCTCTTGCTACTGAAAGACTAACCGCTTCCCGTATAATTTCTAATACCTTATCGTGGACGCTATTGACCTTTATTTAGAAGTACCCTACACCCTACTAATAAGTGTTTCGCGGTTTCTATTGCCTCCCCACAGATGTTGCAAGACGTTTCGGTGGCTTTCCCCATATTACTAAATTACTTTGATCTGGGAGAGTCATTTGGAATGCATTAAGATAGAATTTTAATAATGCTGTGGACCAATCATAAATTAAGGTGCGCCACTTCAAAGCTACTCGAATACAAAAATCTCCAATGGTTACCCATTCGTTTTGAATTTCTAGGCTCATCGCGTGGAGTCGGTAGTTATCGTTTTCGTCTTGTCGAATAAAAGATTTTGTTATGTCTATGTCTTGAACTTTCCTACTTGATCCTAGCCCTACTTTATTCGTTTGAGCACCTATCATATTTTTTTTATGGAATTGAAGTCGTGACTCGAGCTCTAAGGCAACTTTGTCGTTTGAGAAGTCACAGTATCATCTTTAGGTTTACCGATGATATGTCTTTTGGTAACTCTTAGATGTTTGTAGAGCTCCGATGGTTTCTTTAATTTTAATCCAAAATTGTTTCGGTCTCTAAATAAGATTGAAGAGTTCGCTGACAGCGCTAACTCGAGCCATAACTTCAATCTAACTTTGACAAAAGGTTTTATTAATATCAAGGCCAATTTAGACGTGATGTTAAAAAAATATCGTAAATCCAAGCTTTTTGACGTTTCTTATTGGTTGGTTATCTACCTTTTTGAGATCATTTAAAAAGCTATCGACTATTACATCCAACGATGGAGTACGGCCTTGGTAAGCGATTTTTTTACCTAAAAATTTAAACGGAGCTGCTTCCGTAACCGTACTAACGCACTGACCCCCTATTATAAGACCCGGATCGTAAGAGGTATATTTGTAATTCCGTCTACCCAGACACAGACTAAAGCATTTACTTGGTTTCGTCCTCAATCCGCCTGTTCACGTACAAAAATCCTCAACTACATTTAAAAGTACCTGACATTCTTTTACTATACATTATGACATTGTTTATACTATATACTTCATTGAAGAAATGGGAAATGTCTATATATGAGATTAAACTAAAAATATCTTTGACCCTTTCCTCTTCTTAAAGCTTTTGGGAATTTAATTATTCCGGTATCATAATTAACCATAAATATATCAAATACAAAATAACTGTTAGATATTTCTTAACGAAGTAATATTTTAATCTTAAGTATGTATCAGGATTAATTATCAATTTCATTCGGATTATCATTTATTAACTTACGAAATACAAATTGAAAGAAAGAAAGAAAGAAAGAAACTTTTATTCAAGCGTTGTAAATACGAACAAAAAAAAACAAAATAAACAATAAAATAAACTAACCAAAAACATCTTAGAAACATTATATAAACAAAAAAAAAAAAAAACACCATTACATTAAATGAAATAACAAAATAATAATAAAAATAATAACTAAACTAAATACTCTTGACATGCACATCACACGTCCCCCACCCTCTCGCCCCGTATGCAATACGCGCGCGAGTTGTAGGCACTGAAAAACCGGTTTTAGAGGACGAGTAGAAGGCGACGCGGTGTGATGTTTTAAGGTGCATTAGCATCAATTTTAATAACAAACTAAGAAAGTTTTTAATGTTATACGGATAACTGTGTTATATAATAAACAACGCCGAATGGGCGTTCAGCTCAGCATGTGCTGTTTGTTCGGGATGATACTCGTACAAAAAGCGCTGATTTTCAGCTGAAACCCTGTATTTGAAGTGACGTAGGCGCGAGAACAAAATTTATTACTGAATCAATATTACTCCACCGAATATGCTTACAATCTGAAGACTGAAACTGAAACAGGTAACTATATTACAATACTTGTACGTACATGTTATTTTCATATGAAACAAACAAATATATATATAATAATTCAATTCAAAATAGGGTAAATTGTGTATATTCTAAATAATATAATTATAATAATCATCTTAAAAAGTAAAAAAGTAAAAGACTGTACCAAACATATTATATCCATTTTAGATTCACTGGAATCTGTGATTTACAAGTAACAAGTAACTATGAAGAAATTAACATATGAAGAAATTAACATACCGACTCCCGCCCCGGACCGCCAAGTTATAGTGACCGTAAGGACTGAGGTAATTCATTTATATATATATATATATATATATATATATATATATATATATATATATATATATATATATATATATATATACACACACAAAAATACAGATATCTACATATAAACATACATATACAACTTTTAATCTAAAATGATTTTTTTTTATAATTGTTTTTGAATATTAAATAGATATTGTTTATATTTTAACTTAAAATTATTTATTGATTTCAGGTCACGTAATGGTGGTGGCAGGTCGTTCCAGCACTTGGTAGCGATATATTTAAAACTACCACGGAACGATGCAGTACTGTAACGGTGTAATTTTAGTTTGTATGCGGTATTTCTTCTTGCATATTCAATATTATCTTCATGTACCCAGCGAAGCTTACTATAAAGGTAGGGAGGTATTTTAAACTTTATAATTCCAAAGAGCATAGTAGCAAAATGTAGCTGTCTCCGGTAATCCATTTTTAATGATCTTATATTGTTTATATATGGCGTCACATGGGATCTTGGCGGTATTTTAAAGCAATATCGGGCGCAAGCATTTTGAACTCTTTGAATAATATTTTTAGAAATCACAAGCAGCCTGGGACCTATTACAGTGTCACCATAATTTAATTTTGACAAGACTAGGGATTCACAAAGTGTGATTCGTAATTCAGGACTTAATGAGTCCCGAAAGCGGTACAGAATCTTAAGTCTATAGAAGCAGTTACTTGCGGTATTTAGTATGTGCTTCTCGAAACGCAACTGTTGGTCCATTAAAATACCAAGATTTCTTGCTTCCCTAACGCGTTCGATATTCTCTCCCTTGATCGTTATGATGGGATTCTTGTTAACTATTTTATTAATTTGATTTTTGGTTCCGAACATCATGTACTTAGTTTTAGAAGCGTTAAGGACTAGGGAATGAGACTGAGACCAACTGCCTAAACGATCCAGATCGCTATTTAATTTTTTGACAGCATCATCCGTTTCCTCCGGTTTAAACGATATGTACATTTGTAGATCATCCGCGTATATGTGATACTTGCAATCTTTAATGCACTTAATTATGTCTGCTGTGTACAAAATAAAAAGGATAGGTCCTAAAATCGACCCCTGTGGAACGCCTCTAACTACGCTAGACCACTCAGATTTAAATCTAGTTCCATCCTCACGTAGTATTTCAGCAGATTGTCTGCGATTGTTTAAGTAACTTGAAAACCAATTTACCGTACATTGATCAAATCCGTAGTAATATAATTGTTAGAGGAAATGTTTCAGAATACTCCTAACATTATTCATGCTATTAATAACGTGATAGACATACATCACTTGTTGATACGGTCTCACTGAGGTCACATGTACAAATTATAAGTTATTATCATCGCTGGTTATTTAAAAATATAGTTATTTAAAACTTAAAATAAGTAAGGTTTATCAAATACATTTCGTTAATATTTTCACATAATAGTAATTATAAATTCCATGACAAATATTATAAACATTTTAAGAGTTCGATATCTGGCACTAATGTATCAACATTTTTTTATTAAGAAATATTAATTTGGTAGATGTCTATTATAGAATAGTAACTTATTTGTTCATTGAATATAAAAAAGTTATATGACACAAACACTGGTTTTGCTTATTTTTAATACTTGTAGAAATCGGGATTACGAGGAAGTCTATAATAATCTTAATTGTTAATTGGGAATTAATTATTTTCTTCCATATTTAGTTCAAATGAATACCTGTTGTTATCAGAAGATTATATCTATACTAATATTATAAAGAGGAAAGGTTTGATTATTTTTTTGTATGTTTGAAATGAATAGGCTCCGAAACTACTGGACCGATTTCAAAAATTCTTTCACCGTTGGCAAGCTACACTATTCCTGAGTGACATAGGCTATGATTCATTTTAAAAAAATTAGGGATGATTACTAAAACTTTAATATTCTAACGCAAGGTGTAAAAAAATTACAAAAAACTGCGTGCGCTGCGAAAACGGTGAAAGTTACGCAAAAATGATGTTCTATGAAATGGATTCCATAGATTACGCGAAAAGCGACCTAAACGCGGGCGGAGCCGCGGGCAACAGCTAGTCTGATATAACTCAAGTAGCATTTAAAAGGCACTTCGCTAGCTAACAGGTATTTTGACTGAATTGGATAACTTTAATTCTTTAACTTAGAGTTATTTCTGTTACTAAAGATCTTATCGAAATAATTCTATTGAGACCGTGTAATATTAAATAATTGATTCTTTGAAAACAGACTAAATATATTTAAAAAAAAAAACTAAAATAGTATTTTGTAGAAACAATCTCAAATAATTGTAGTTATTTGTAACTTGTAAAAGCTTTATGCGGCATTCAGACCGCAGGGTGCTTTCGATTTTGGAAAGCACTATCAACAAGGTTATTATAGTGCCTTCGAAACTGTGTCATGAATAAAGCAAGTATCCGGTTTTTAATCTGGTGAAAAAGTTACTTATTTTATTGTTAGAAGAAGAAACAAGAAAATTGGGAAATCTCTTGAAAATGTCGTGCAAAAAGGACTAATAATCCTGAGACATCATCTCAAAGCTATGAAACCAGACGCCCATAACGAAAAGACGGTTAGATATATACAGTAGAAATTTGTATTTCCATATTGTAGTATAATCCTTGTATAATGTAGACTACAAATATGAGAGCCATAACAATGCCATTCAATTTGAGCCAGGCTGCAGTGTTTATCGGCGGATAAGAACTATGCATGCAAACTATCGTACCGAGAGTATTATATTAGTGATCCAACAATCAATATCGATAGTATAAGACGATTATAAACAATTGAATTAGAAATCAGCATCCAGGCGTAAAATACTATTATGTTAAGTTTTTATTATTAGCTATATAAAAGGTTATTTTTAATTAGTTGGCCACCTCTTTCAGACAGTCTCTCTACATCAATCCCAACAACGATTGTTCTTTCCTTTTCCAAACTTGATAAACAGCACAAAAAAATTTTTGCTCCCTCTTTTAGCTATTCTGTATGTTATACCTACTCTGTGTTTTGTATATAGTACTTAAAATTTCAACGCCCGGGCGCCATACCTACGCTCAGAGTTAGTGTCAGTTCAGAGACCACAAATAAAGTATGGGAAAACTGAAATTTTAAACACTATTAATTTTAAAAAGTCGTAGAAAAAATGTTGTTGGTATTGATGTAGAGAGACTGTTGGTATTGATGTAGAGAGGCTGCCTGCAATAGCTGGCTAATTAATTACAATAAAATTATATATTATTTTATTGTTTCAAATTCAATGATATTTCTTTTAATAATTCAAAATTTAATTGTAATTAAAATAGTCCCCAATCTTTATTCAGAAAGATTTAAAATGCCGATTTTATATTTACGTCACTAGACCGATTTATTCGGATGGTGTCTGACGAGTTCGCTTCAAAAGCTTTGTGTTGATGATTGTAGGTAGAAAATATTGACAGTTAAAACACAGATTATAATTGAAAAAACAAATTATTATTATTTTAGGAGGTAATTTTGTTATAATATTAATTAAGTTCTATTATGCTAATTAAGTATTATTAATTCTCAAAACATAACTTGTTTGGTTTTATCCTGTTCTTAAAGTAAAAAATGAACTGATGATCTTTACAAATTCTACCAATAAATAATTATATTATTCCATAGCTGTAGAATTTTATATACCAAAAGTCAGGTATCCCACTTATAAAAAAAAAAGTATGACCCTTCTTCACTCGCTGCGATGGAATTTTTAATATCCAATATCTGGTTTAAACTGTGGACTCTTCCGTCTTTTATCAACTGACATTATGTAATTAAAGTATTTTATTTACAAAATTTTATTTCAGAAATAATTCTGAATAAATCTTTTCCATTTTTGAAAAACGTCTTAAAAAAGTGCGATTTATCTAAAAACTAAAATTAAATAACATTCATATTTAATCACGTTTAAGTATACTTGGTGCACTAAATTTACTACGCTATGGTCTGCTTTTTAAATGGCGGCAAATGAAATACGCATGTCAGTTTCAGCTATCAAATGTTTGAAATTATTTCAACTTCGGACACGCTTTCGCTGAAACGACTGCAACCGATTTTGACGTCCTGAAATTGGTTTGTTGATTTTGTAAAACTTTTTGCCGTGAATGTTAAAGATGTGCATTTTTTGTATAATTCCGTTTACTATTTGTTTGAATTCAATTCAATTATTGAGGCTTTGGTTTAAAAGATTATTACAGAGAAGACTATTTAATATTAATATTTTAAGGTATGCTAATGTAAAACAGGAGAAGCAAGAGCAGCACGAACTTTGCATAATGTTATTTCTGAAATTACTGAAGTTTATTGAGAAATCTTTTTTTAAAAGCATGTTGTTCCCATGGGTATAGGTTATAAAATAATTTTCCGTTTCATTAACAAGCAGACACGAGATTTAAAATCATACGAACGCTTTGCTTCATTCGGAAAAATGTAAATAGTTTGTTTACAAATGTCGTTCTTATATATATACGTATAGTATTTAGATAATAAAAAGCGATAACAGATCGTTTCAAGTATAGGTAATTTTTGGGATGTGGTTGTTAGGATGAACTTATACGAAACCATAAGAGTATTGTGATAGATACCTTGTCATGTATATGTATTTCTGTATAGAAATCATTATCTAAAACTAAAACAACAACATTAACTAAAAAGATACATATCTTAAAGATTTTCACTAATACTCTAATAAAATTTTCGTTTTATTTATAGCACAGAGAGATCATACAAATATTGAGATATATTTTATCTAAATGCCTAAATGTAATTCAAAAATATTAACTAAAATAATAAAACATGTAATATATTTTATTATTTATTTTTTAGAAACTAAACATAGAATAATATTATAAGATACATTGACAAGTTACCAGCCACCTTTTCAGTCTTCATGGATCTTTTAACAAAGACGGTTCCTGTAAACTAACAAATACGTGAAGGATGATATTGTAAAAATCCTTGAACAGTGAATCTTTTTTTTTATAATTATATTTAATCAGTGACACTAGTGCAGTAATGCTATGTAGCATGATACAATATTAGATAATGAAACAAAATGTGTACCTACCGTGAATATTAGAATACTTAATTGTTACATGTATTCAGTTCGTTGTCTTTTTTTTTAAAGCATCAAATATATCCTTAAAATAATAATAATAAATATAAAATATTAAATTAAATATAAGTATAAATATAAAATATTACTATATATAGCTGTGCCTGCGACTTCGTGACTTCTTCGAAATCGAAGTCTACGCGACTTCGATTTCGATAAAATGTATTCTTTGTACGTAATAATGTATGTAAAAACTATAAACATTCAAAGTTTCATCAAACTTAATCAAGTAGTTTTTGCGTGTAGGAGTATTTCTAGTTTATTTATGTTCTGGCATTTGGTAGTTTATTAGCAGCATGGACGCTCTGGGGTATTTTTGGTTCATGGAGATTATACGCCCCATTGATGAAAATATACAGAAAATGTTTTTTTTTATGATGCATCGATTCATTTTTGTAAGCATCTATTCATTTTGAAACGTCCATACTGTTTTCAGGCAGGCAGGATCTTTGCTTCTGCATCATATATATCTTCTTACACTTCATATACTTTACGCCAACGATACATAATTACTTTAGGCGGCACCTTGTTCATGAAAACTTATTGAAGTCTATTATGGATTTTAAATTGGATTGAAATCTAGCTTTTTATTGTTGTTTAAATTATTAATTTACAAATAAACGAATTTTCAAGATAATTGATATGTCGCCAGTGTTTAAGACATAAAAACATTTATTCGCAAAACTTTCTGCGTAACTTACGTATTTTGAAATCGGTTGCATTTTAGAAGAACATTCGTTAGGAAAGCTAAAAGCTCTAAATTGTGTTAAGCGCTAACTGCGTCAGGATAACTTTTTAAACGCACTTTACTTCTCTTTACTCATCTAGATCTCTTAGAGTTCTAAGAGTTAATTAAGCTTCTAGTTTATTTCTCTCTTTTAGACTATAAATAAAAAGGAACATAGAAGTTTATGTTTTGTGATGTTATATTGTCAGTCTGCTTATCTTCTTTTATGTTAGTATATCACTTTAATAAAATTTTAACCGATTAATATCTGGTCTTAACCACAGATTAGATAAATATCACACGTCGGTATACCAAAGTGATGGGAAAATATAATCATAATGACAACCAAACTCTTTGTATATTATATGTTAGTATTTTAAAGCGCACTCGTTTCTAGGCGTGCGTTATTTTTAAAGTATTTAAAATCTTTTCACCCATTTTGGTAATTAAACCTGGGGAAAAAAATCTCGAAGTATATAATTTGTAATTAATGTTTCACTTTTGACTTGCTAGCGAAGTTGAAATCATAAACTAATTACATATAAAATATATATGTATTACTGATTGAAATAAGACCACTAAATTTTTGTTATTTTGGAACTAAATTTTTTTTTATCTGAATTTAGGTCTTTAGGTAGCAGCCCTAGCAGGTAGGTAGTTCTAGTAGTATCATGGTAAAGGTACAAGCGATTCTGTGGCGTTCTAATATGGCTATGAAGATAACGGTTGGATATTTAGTGGGTAGCCTTGAAAATGGTAGCGGTAGTTCATAGCCTTCTGGTCATCCGTAACGGATTTTTGAAGAGAATTAAAACGCACTTTTAATATTAGACAAACAAGAATTACATTAGCGAAAAAAATGGGAATTTATTCTGTTCCAACTATATGAAATGGTGAAATCTATTTCTAGGATGACATTTTGTAATATTTTTATCGTTCTTTTACTAAATCCCCCTATATTAAAAGTATAAAATTAATTAAAAATCCCGATAAAACAAAGTGTTTCGAATGTGGTCTGAACTGATGAATAGGTGCCCCAAAATAATTAAAAACTTCTTTTTTTTAAATTAAAAAGTTCTTGGAATTTTCCCTGTGTTTTTTTGTTTGTTAGATTAATTTATAACTGTAATATATAATTTATGTGGTATACAATAAAGTATATAAATAGATAAATAAATAGTACACTACATAGTAGTTATATCTAAATTTTATTATTTGATATATTATTAGTATATAGAAACCCTATGTATCATTAGATGAAAAATTTATATGTTTCGACAGTGCTAAGAATTCGTTTGATCATAGTGTACCTATTTGTAGTATTGTATTTTTTATGTTTTCTCTTACCTACTCTTACTCCATACACAAGGGTAAACAATCCAAGTTACCCAATTTAAGTGAATTAATATTTTTACTTGACTAACAGCTAGTCAAGTCCACACCTGGGGACCTGAATAAGTTGTAAAAATACAATTTGGAACAATCGCGATGCTAATTGATTGTTTCAGATTTGAGGAATTCCTCTCTATGAATAATTCCTCTCTATGAGGAATGATTATATTGTTACTTATATAAGTAACAAGCTGTGTCTCCGACTTCGTACGCGTAGATTTCGTATTTGATAAAACCTACCCTTTGTATGCATTGGTAAGCATGCATGTACAAATTATAAACCTTCAAACTGGTAAGCAGCAATGCTACGACAATAAGAGATTTTTAACTTTTTCATTTGTTAAACAATTATTAAAAAAAATTAAATTGAATCCCATGACAATAAATTCCCGAAAACTGCATCAAAATCGATTAACGCGTTTCTGAGATTAGCGAGCACAAACCTACAGACATCGACAAAATGAAAAACATTGTTTTGGGTTCTTTTGCTTATATAATGGTCTCCCGGTATGAATTTATGAAAATATTTTTTTTTCGTGTTGTGTGCACAACTAAAAGACAAACAGATAAACAGACAAAGATTAAAAAAATGCTGAAAATGGATTCTGTTAGTTATCACTTCACATCCTGGTAAGGTTTTTAAAATATTTTCAATGTACTCCTCTACAGATTTATTACATGTATAGAATAAGATTTGCATGGTACCTATTACGTGATTTACATAAATTGTCATAACTTTTTTGTTTCTTAACCGATTTAAATAAAATAACCACTAAATGTTAAGTGAAGACTATGATAATATATTCCTGAAAACCGTATTCAAATTGGTTAAGCCGTTTCTGAGATTAGCGTGCACAAACATAAAGACATACAGACAAACAGACAAACTGAAAAACCATTGTTTTGGGTTCTCTTGCTCCTATAAAGTCCCCCTATGAGGTTAATTTTTTTAAAATTCCATGTACAGGAATGGATCAGTGACAATTTTATTATATGTATAGATAAGCAGTAATTTTTAATCCCTGCAATGCAAAATGCAATGCAAAATGCAATGCAAAATGCTTAATGCAAAAAGACTGTGTTATAAGTTTGATGTGTCTGTGGCATTGTAGCAGCCAAACAAGTGGACGGATTTGATTTTTAAAATTCAAAATTTAATTTCATTAATTTTTGAAGTTTTAAATTTAGAATTTAATTTTTATGTAGGTAATTAAGTATATTGGGTCTGGCACAGCCGTAAGTAACGGTGTTAAGTTTTTGTGTATAAAACTTTGTGTCGTACAGGGTCGTGCCAGAAGATTGATTTGCTGCAGATGCCTGTTTCAACAGAGTTTGACATAAAAAATATCATCACAAAAAAGATCATCACAAAAAAGATCATCCTTTACTCAAGTCTTTCTAAGAAAATGTTTTTTGCACATACGTTTTTCATCGGAATAAGATGACTTAGAAACTATTTCCTCAAGTTGCAAAGCCGACAACAAACCGATTGACAAATATGATCATTATCTGAAGTCGTGAGCTTGCATATATGAGGTGATCCATAGCCTAAATTTATAAGGCCGCAAACGAGCTATCCAAGTCGCTTTTCCCAAAGTTGGTTATGTAACAAATGCATATATATGGTTTATGTTGTACTACCAGTTATTATATTTCTATTTCCGGCGATAGATAAATTTACGATCCATATTAGCTAGTTTTTTAAAAGTAACACTAAAACAGCTGAAAATATTCTATAGAGTTTTCCCGAGTTATTTCACAAATATTGAAACGAAATAGCTAACAACTGCAATATACTTTATAAAATATTCATCTAAAAATCAGTATAAGGCACATATTACTAGCTCAGTAAGTACAAAAATAATAATAAAAATATTGTACCATTTGATAATATACTCCACTAACAATGTAATTAAATTAAGTATCTATAAAATCTGAAGCATAAGCAAATACTTAAGGCCTATCGCTATGCACTAATGAGTCCGTAATTGGGTAGCTCTTATAACTTTATAACGTTTTTATATGACAGAAATATAGGACAGAATGGCTAACAAATGGTCCAACTGTTGGTAACTGGTGCCGACCTGACTGTGGACCTACGCAAATATATTTACCAATGAGTTGCTACCTTTGGGATAAAGCAAAGGACATACGAGTATAGGGCTGTGTCAAGAAGGATAAGAAATGATTGTTTGGGCTTCCGGTGCCATTTATCGTGCGAATCGTATCTATACTAGCAACTTTATGCTGACCCTATGTGCGAAGATCGGACTACACCAGTGACTCAGACCAAAAAATGTTATTTTAATATTATGAGATTTTGATAACAATAAGAATTCTTCTTACCCTCACCATAACTAAATTTTTGTTTTGTGATATAATTTGTGATTTTTCATCACAAACATTTTTTTTTAATATCACTCATCAATAACGTTTATCGATAAAATAGTTTTCGCAAACATTCAAACTCAATTACAGTAAGGTACAATTAAAAAAATAAAATAAAATTGTAATATATTATTTCTTACAATAAACTTCTTACTCTGATGATTTCCAATAAACGAGGTTAAAAGGAAAATGAGTGAAAAAAAGCTTAATTTGATATCTGGCAATTTCAAATACAGAGAAGCATTTAGGTCCCTAGGAGATTAACTAATTATCAGGTCAAACGTGGCTACCAATTCTCAGGGGTTTTGAATATCCTTGTTGGGAAATCTATTTTCTGTTGTTATACAATTAATCACTTTAATTTTTTTCTTAATTTTTTTTCATTGTTTTGTATATATTTTTTTATTAAAAAACAGTTATTTAAATATTTCTTTCATTCACACATTTATAATGTATGTATGAATATTAATAATATTTTGTATATATATATATATACATATATGTCTACCTATCTAATCATTATCACATATTTTGCAATAGATTTCGTGCTAGGCAACAAAACTCTCATATATTTGCAATTTTGAAAAGAAATGGGTAAAAATTTATTAATAATTATATTATTAATACATAATAATTACGAAGAAGCAGCAAACTTGTTTTAAAAAGTGATTTTCTTTGAAATTTATTATTATCATTTTAGCTATGTTAAGTCTTATTTATATTTTTAAATAACCGTAGTGATCATAAATTTATATCTATGTTATTTTTTTACAATTCATCTAACAGCTTTGTATTTCATAACGTAATGAATAATAAACGGAAAGAAATTAATAATTAATCCTGATCTACTTGTTGCTACTGAAGAACAAAATTACAATTCATTATTAAAATTACTTAAAATTATAACAGATATTATTCACATGATATTTGACACCCTGATAATAAATAGTAAAAAGCTTGTAGAAGACCTTAAGATTCAAAGACGTTTTTAGTTGAATCTCCAATAACGGCTTTTCTTATCTCTACAATTAAGTTCATCAATAAATTCATGTAAGTATATATGTATATGTATATATGCATATATATATTGTATAGTATAATAAATATTATTGTAATACCTAAATACACGCACATACTTCATGAAAGTATTACAATAGAAAATAGACTACCTTTGAAAAATATTTTTCACTCCAAAGAATTGTAAATGGCCTCTGAACTGATATTTATAAAATCTTATGATGTGATACTCATTAGTGTACACGAAATATAAAAATAAAAATAAAAAGAAAAGAAGTAGGTACAATAGGCGGCCTTATCGCTAAAATCAATTTCTTCCAAGCAACCTTTGGGTTAACCGCCTATTGTACCTACTTCTTTTCTTTTTATTTTTATTTTTATATTTCGTGTACACTAAAGAGTATCACATCATAAGATTTTATAAATATCAGTTCAGAGGCCATTTACAATTCTTTGGAGTGAAAAATATTTTTCAAAGGTAGTCTATTTTCTATTGTAATACTTTTATTTACTTTCTCCATTATCTTCGTCTATTTTAAAACAAACAGTTTTTTGTACTATTTCTAATATAGAAATAAACCAGAATATTATCTATAATATCTGAAATATATACTATATATGTGTATATAGAAACTGTTATTTATGTGTTTAGAAATACAATTATAATTTATAAATGATTTTAATAATTATATTGATACGAGCAAATAAAGTGAGAATATTTAAAAAAAATAGTTTAGTAATTGTACTATGATGCATTGAAATCCGGGCTCTATTTATAAATGCTTCCTTTCCTAATTTATACTCTAGGTACTACAAAATAATATTAGCATTTCTTAATATGTATTAATCTATATTTTTAAAATCTCAAAATAAATCTTAACTACGGAATAAATTTTATATTTTGTCATAATTTCGGCAATACCCTCGTCAAAAAATTTTATTAATTTCGTAGCTAAATATTTTTTGAGGATTAAAAATTTGTTTATACAGATATTTGAGTTTTATGTAAAATAAAGTAAGTTATAAAATTTTTAAATAAAAAAAAGTGAAGCGTCCATCTTTTTTTAACTAATTTACTACTTACCTTCACTGTAAAGACTTTCTCAATGTTTCAAGTTTCTCGATATTACTTCTTTACTCCTAATAACATTATTGCACTCATTTGAATATCATTAAATGTACATAAAGGTATACAAAATGAAAGTAGTATTAAACTTCCAGAAATATTTAGGATTGTTAAATTGCTTTAAAAATATTATTAATATATAGTTCAATCCCTTGATTTCATTTGCTTAGACCTGAATTCTCCTACAGAGTCCTGTAAAATTAATAACGTTAATTAATGCAAATAAATATTTGATAATAAGTTATAATCATATACGTACATATTGTTTAAGTACAAACATTTTATAAAAGAACTCTTCAGTACCCTTACTTATACCTCTGGGAGTTATAAATTATTGGTATCTATATAACATGACAGAATTGGATTCACCAGTCTCACACAGATAATAAATAAGTACAAGATACTATCTGGTAACTTAGACATTAACAAGCATTATTTTGTATAAATAATAAACAGTTTAATTTAATTTATATGTATATTGTATATAGCTAGACTTTATAATGTAAATATTTCTATGGAGTTTTCCAGTCATTTAAAGAACTGTTTATAAGGCCATACTAGTATGAAAACCAAATTACTAGCAAGTGGAGATAATTCTATATTGTACAGAATAGTTCTTAGGCACCGTGTTAGTAGATACTAAACAAATATAAATTAATTGTACCAATAAGACACTTATATCGAGTGGTTGAACGTCATATTCTCTTAATTAACATGTATGGGAAGGTATTAAAATCATCATCATCATCATCATCATCGTTTTTAAGAATGATTGACAGGAAAGGGACTGTAGTTTTATCAGTAATTTCAGCATTTGATAAATCCACTAGCTGTTAGAAAAGAAAAAAATAAACTGGTCGGTGAAAATTAAAACTTATGGACTTTGAAAAACTGTCTGATAAAACAAAAGAAAATTATGTTTAAAAAACCAAAGAATAACATGTACAAAGAAGGTTCGGAGAAGAATTTTTCATAAATATGGACAAACCTGATCAACGATCGTGATCAGGTGGTAACAAAAAAGATGGTCTAACTGCAAGCTAAATATCTTTTACAATTTTATTAGCGCAAAATGTAAATATATGTAAAACGGGTTCTGACGCAATGATATTTAGGCCTTCTTGTAACAATAAACAATCATTATTTTAGGAATATAAAACTAAAATTTGGTTATTTAATTGTATTTTTTTTTTGTAATTAAACTTATTTCCCTATATATATTGGCTGTATTCATGTTTATTAAATCGGAATTTGCTCAACTATTTTTGAACCCATTTGGGGTTATTATTCAGGAGCTTGAAGCATGGCAGACTCGTGGCCGAGGTCAATTAGTTCATAATTAAAATATCTTTAATCCTTACAGTCAAACAAATACTTTTGAGCAATAATTAAGCTCAAAAATTAAGTATTAAGAGCGAAGCATCATTGAACGAAAAAAAAAAACAACGATAGTAACGGTTAAAGTTGGTCCAATATCGACTTTTCACATCTCTTAAATTAAATTTATCGCTATACGATCATAACATTTTAGAAAAGTACGCCTTTTCAGATCGTAAACAACTTTTATAAAAATAACAGAATAATGTCTATCGTGTACTTCCGAAAATATAACATATTTTTTCTGGAGTCTTTTATTAATGTATCTATGACCATCATTTAAACATGTTAAGCTAATTACACCTTCAGATAGCTAAAAATAATTATGTAAAAAATTCTCTCTTGTAATTGACTTCCTTCTGTGATAATTTCCAATAAACGAGGTTAAGGATGAATTAGTGAAAAGAAGCATAAATTGCTTTCCTGTAATTACAAGTTGACATCTGAGGAGCTTTTAGAAGATTAATTAAATACCAGTTCAATAGAGATTAACAATTCTATGGGGTTTCGGATATCCTTGATAGGAGCTTTTTTTTATAATACTATTAAACAATTTTATTATTCTCATGGTTTAATTTATAATTATGTGTTTTATAGCACAAAGATAAGGTACAAAAGTTAAAGTATAAGTTTAAAAATAGATTGAATTTATTTTGTAACTTATATTATAATTAACAATATATGGAAAAAATATAAAAAACCTGCCAACTCCAAATCAAACTCCCGTACAAAGGGCTAGAAAAGCTAAAAAACAGCCCAAAATCACGTTCATTGTATGGGAGCCCCCTTAAAGACTTATTTTATTTTGATTTAATTAAATCGTCCACATATCGTTTTAACACTAACATCTTATACAACGAAACTTCAATAACCGTCACCTACTAATACCAGAGAGGGTCGTACATACTAACAACATAACATTCGCCAACCTTACACAATTAATGATATATTATTAAGGTACATTTTCTACGTATTTCAGTTATAAATAGTAGGAAAGACCGAGGTGATTAAAAAAAAAAGTGATATACGGAACTATAAAAGTGCTATTCCACTGCTTTCATTGAATAAGTTATTCGGAAATGTGGATTTTAAACATCACGTGTTTATTAAAAGCTAAGAGATATCGATTATCAATAATGCGATAGATCTTATCGTGTTGCTATGGTTATGAATAAATATTACAAGTGGGTATCTGAAATAAATCCAGTTCAACTTAAGTGCAGCAAAATCTTTTGATCAGACAGCTTTTAGGAGAATGAACTCACTCATTTCATATTCACTTCATTCGTACATGAATTATGGAAAAAATCTTAAAAAATAAATATTCTAATGTAAAATTGATATTTTAATAGACAATTTTTCTACTGTTAGTACTTAATGACGCCAATAAATTTCTCGATAAATCATATTTCTTATACAGATGAAACAAAAGTTTATCTTATCAATAAATTAAATATTTATTATTGTATTCTCACATAATTTTAAATGTAACTTTATCTAGCTATGTCCGAAAAGAAAAGAGTGTTAAAAGAAAATAAAGAATAAATGCATGTTTAAATAAAGAAAATTATGAAGTTAAAAGATTTAAAAAACAATTATTCAAAATTGAGGCAATGTGTGAATAATATACATCATACACGTACAAACATTTGATGTTATTAATTTTAATATGTTAGTATTGCATTATAATTATTATCATACGGTCAAATTTACAAAAATACAGAGAACCGTGCGGTTGTATCATCAAACGCGATAAAAGCTCTTCATATATAAAATCAAGAATATATAAACACCTGTGGATTATCGCTAAGTACTAATGAGTACTTAATTGAATAACTCTTATTTCGTCGCTATGACTATATTTTATGATGGGACTCTGTCACATAATAAATTGAATGAATTCTTATCATATCAGATATAACTTAACTGAACACTTGAAAGTTTAAAAAAATATAACGAAATATTTTTTTTGGTAGAAAGACCGAAAAGTTACTATTGGATGGGAATAAAAAAACTTTTAGTTACATGTGACTTATTTTTAAGAAAAACATTTGACTAATAAACAAAAAAAAAACCGTTCATGAATAAATAATTATTCAAATAAAAATAAATATTAAAATTTTAAAACCTGGTTAATGGAATAAGTATTTAAAAGAAGCAAAGCTCTATTACAACTATCGATAAAATAAAGTTTGACCTTCAATATCTACTTTCGTCATCTTGTCAATCAACTTTATAACCAATCCCTCATAACATGATAGAAGAAATACTCCTATAACAAATTTTATAAGAATGTGCTTAAAAAAGAACATTTTCATTACAAATATGTATTAATACCACTATGGCCGTTAATTAAACATTTACACAAAATTAGACAAGGCCCGAAAATTGTTTTTCATATATTTGACTTAATAACTATCTGGGAGAAGACTTTGTTATGTCCATCTAATTACCCTATCTACTGAGACACCCGGCGGGAGATAGGTTTGCAGCTGAACTACGGGTCAGCTGCAGAGATCAGGGTACTACGGGACGCCGGTACCTAAGTCCTCCGTCAGCGATGAATGTGCTTGCGCGTGTAAACTGTCGGGTTGCCGGTTTTGGTGTTGGATTTGTAGTGGTAATGTGTTTAGCTGTAGAGATTCGGCGCTGTTCGTCTGGATTCCCACAGTTATCAGGGGCTCGTCGGATTTTGTGCGCAGCTAGAGGTGATTGACCAGAATAAGGCAAAGGGCTGCTGCAATCTTTCACTTCGGGGCTTGGAACGGCCCTTGCAGAGATCCCTTCGGGGGTCACTGTAGATCGGGTAGCCCCCTGCTTAGAGGTTAGATGGAGGTGCTAGCATATATCGGGTCACCCGACTGTATCGTAGGATAGAATTGCGGTCTGACTGCCTGTCGGGAAGTGAGCGTGCCTTACAGCTCCGGCACCTTTCACGGAGAAAAAGCTTTCACTTTCGGAAGCTTGGTCGCGATTTGACTTGTCTATGACCAATAGCCTTGCGAGCTTACTAGTCTTATAGTACCGTTGTCGGACGACTGCAGAGGTCAGACCTGTCGTATAACGGTCCATGTAACAGGGGTAGACCTTGACCACATGAATAGCGGCTCAACCTTTATATAGGTTGGTGGGGTTAAGGTGCTATAAACATAACCATTAAGGACTGAAGAACGCGAGGGCAGTATGTCTGTCTAATTAAAATATTTAGATTTATGAAAATTAAACATTTCCAAACTAAGAAAAATATTTTAGGTTTTAACTGCTACCAATATTGTTCCAAAGCTATTTTTATTTTAAAACTGTTCACTTAGTAAAAATTAAACCAATAAAAATAAATAAAAATAAATGTAAAATATATTAGAAAATATTTTGTATTTTTTAATTTTTTTTCCACGTATTCTTGTAGATTAAATAGATCATAAAACTAATAAAATAATACCCAATAATAAAAAATAATAGTACCCAATAATAAAATAGTATTACTACTTAATAGAAAGTGTTTCATAATTTTTTAAACCACCCTTTTCAACTTATACTTCTTAAGGAAACATTAAAAAACCCAGAAACTCAACATCCGAAATTATCAAATATTCTGTTTTTTATACTACAGATTTTTTTATTGTTCTTCTATTTAATTAAATACATCAATTTCGAACACCTCTAAATTTAAGGTCATAAATTTATTACATTATTTAAAATTAATTTTCACAGTAAAAATATAAGGTTTTTTAATAGACATCTTAAAAAAAGGAAAAACAATTATCCTTTAATGACAGACTTTTATGCAAAATTAATAATAACACTTTTATATACTTTTTGAATAACAGATAATAGTAATAATGAAAAAATATATATTTTTTACTCTCGAGTTCTGTTGCCGTGTTGTCGAAATAAAAAAAAGTTCATTATTGCTAATAAATGTTAACTAATAAAGTTCGATCGTATATCGATCAATACAAACATCTTATACAAGACCACTTGAATACCCTTACTAATACCTCAGAGAGTCCTAAATACCAATAACATGTCAGGGTTGAATTCACCAGTCTAGCACAGATGATATATGAGTACAAGATAAGTCTAGTAACTTCTGTTTACATTAGTGACTATAATAAGCATTATCAGTATAAAAGTAGGTACTAAGTAAACAAGAAATAAGTAACCAAGCAACAACAATATTTACTGTTTATTAAAAAAAAAGAGTAGAGATTTTTACTTCACAAACTACAATTAAAATAACTTCAATTTTTAATGAAACTTTAAATAACATCTTTTTAAAGAGACTACTTTCTAAAATATTCATTACATTTTTAATTTTCTAATAAAATTTTTATTTTATTAATTCAATTTACTATATTTAGGAAAAATACTACAAAAATATAAAAAAAAGAATACTGTTAATATATTGATCACGGGATAGCATATTTTGTTTTTTGTAGATGTAATACTTGAATTAATTCCAGGAAATGTAATACTTGAATTAATCCAAAAAATGTATGCTAATAAAGTTTAATCTTACACAGAGTATAAGTAAAACCTTCAATCAGAGACAAAGAGAATTAAAAGAATTACCTAAACTTTTTCCAGCATTTAGGCACTTAATAATTCCAACGTTTATCATATTAACAAAGGACACGATTAAAAATAGAAAATAATTTATTATTTTATATTTATATTCAATGAAATATTCATTCATCAGAGGATCATTTATGGGTATTATATTTCACTTGTTAATAATATTAAACACAAACCAAAAAAAATAATATAAATACAACAACTTTAGGCCCCAAATTTATTTTCAAAGGTTCTTGAAAACCTAGCCGGGCTTTATGAAATAATCCTGAGACTCAACGAGTCACGACAGACCCTTCAACACCAACTGGAATGCGCAAAAAACCACTCCAATGCACAACTCCTATTTAGGGAAAAGCAGCACGCGGAGCACCTGAAGTCAATTACCAATGACCTGAAAGAAAAAGAGGTCAAATCGGAAATACGGGAAATACTATCCGAGGTTAAATCAGTACGTCAAATTATAATAGTTGACGTGCTCGAACTATTATCCAAGGATCAAGTCAAGCAGCAGATTAACCAAGCCGCCAACAGACTCGCCAACAGACTCGCCAACATCGTGGATGAGACTCATAGGAAGGTCAGTCACGCTGAAGCAGCCGCAATCCCAAAGGACAAGCCATCGAAACACCAGCCTAACTTCTCCATAATAGTGTCATCTGATGAACCCAAGGACACCAGTGAGGATGTCCTGGCGAAGGTTAGAGGGGCAGCTGACGCTTGCCAAAGCGGTATTCTAGTTGATAAGATCTGTAAAGCCCGCAACCAGAAGATTTTCATTAGCTGTTCCTTCAAGGAAAACCTGGAGAAGATCAAGAACAAGCTAACCAGCTACCCCAAATTGAAAATCAAAGAGGCCAGAAACCGTGACCCCCTTGTCCTAGTTAAAAAGGCTCATGCCAGACTTAATGAAATCAATTCTGCCATTCATACGATTAATGACGATCTGATTCAGATCCACGACTGGTGTATCAATTTTGGAATTGATGTCAACCCACAAAAATGCCAAGCCATTATTATCGAGAGTTTGCATGGTTTACACAAAATTGAAATATGTAATCTGTCGCCAGTAATTTACAATTGCGTAAACATACCTCTCACGTCGTCAGTAAGAAATATAGGTCTTCGTATGGACAACACACTCAGCTTTAACACCCATATAATTGAGTTATGTCAAAGAGTCACATACTCGTTGCGTTCTTTTTATCGGCACAACAGTTGCATACGAATCATATTTAGTTTACGTAAATTCGATCACATTTCAGAACATCGTCTTAAGCTTAAAGGAAACCCTTTCCGTAAAAAAAGAATTTTTAGAACTTTGTGTCATTAATTTTCCATCTTAAATAATCCATGTTCTCCTCAGTATTTAAAATCAAAGTTTCAACTTCTGCGGTCGACTCACGACTTTCATCTCCGTTCTTCAAATAACCTAAGTTTATTTATACCTTCGCACTATTCCTGTTTTATGTCTAATTCCTTCACAGTACACACCGTAAAACTATGGAATAGCCTCCCTGATGCACTTCGATGTGCTTCCAATAGGCAAGTATTTAAGAAACGCATCAGAGAATATCTTCATAAAAGATAATAATTTTTTTTATTTACTTTTATCCTGTTATTACGTAATATATTTGTCTGATTTTACAGTTATTGCTTAAGGTGTATTATTAATCTATATACTTAGTTTACTTTATTGTTTTGTGTGTATATATTTATATATTTATTATTAATTTATGTAAATATATATTATTGTTATGTATGTATTCATTTACAAAATATAATATTTAAGATTATAGCATTATTGATATGCTTAGTTTAATGTTTTATTTTCCGGTTTATTAATTTGTTACCCTCATTTTCTTATTTTTCTGTTTCCTGGTTTGTTTGACTGATAGAAAATGCTTTAACATTAAGTTCGCCAATTGTACTTTATCTTGTACAGTTAATACTTCATTAAATAAATAATAATAAATATAGTGTTTTTTATACGTGATTTTTTCTTTTAGATTTAATGTTCTTGTAGTTTAGTCCTCAACTAAATGATTTAATAACTCTGAATTATCCAAATACAAGAAACGTACAGATTGATACCAGTATGAATTCCATTACAAAATAATTATTTTTTAATATTGATTTTGTTAATGTTCAGAAACTATGTTGACAGTTTATTTACATTACATCCACAGTGGTACTTTCATAACTTAAAAACGGGTTCATGGCTCTTTATTAAAAGTTATATATGTGAATGCATATGATAATTTAATTTATAGGCATTGATTACTATTTGCATTGGTTGTTAGTCATTATAGTCTCCTTTTCGGTACCATGCTTTATTTGAATTCTAATTTGTTCTTACATAATATCATTAATGAACTAGAATATAATAGTGAATACATACATATATACTATGTATGTGTATACGTACGTACAATACTATGTATGGAATTATATTCATGAATCTCTTTGAAATAAGTGCAATGTATGTATGTATATAAACATTAATAAAATACTTATGGTTCGTTTACGAAATCAAAGAAGCTAAGCCATGCGTATAGACAGACTATCCGTCCGACAATTGAACTATTATATTAGTATTCTTCATTGTATACTTTACATTGTCATAAATTGAGTTCGCCAGAAAATAAAAAACCACACCACGTTATTAGAAACTCATGTAAAATTTATTAAAAATTAAAAAGACAATTATCAATTTCAAATACTGAATCATTAAATAGGTTTATACGAATTACGCAAGAGCAAGTTAGCCCTTGGCTATTCGGCACGTTGGATTATATTAACATGCGATCTTGGTTTAGTGATTTTAATAGGCACCCTGATGCACCAAACTGGTAGGTCGTTAATATCTTCTACTCGAAATTCTATAGTTGCTGCAGTGCCCTATAAAAATAAATTTTGATTGTAAATAAAACAAAAATAGATAAATTGTGCGAGAAAGTTCACGATAACATTCATTTTTAGCGACTAGTTGTAAATACGAAATACTCACAGCTGGGAAATATGATTCGATGAACATGTTCAGAGTGTATTGAACAACTTCGTTCGTCTGAATTGGGCAAGAAGAATTGGTCAAAAAATCACAAGTAACTGCATTAGGTCCTAAATCGTAGTTCACTTCTATGGGAATGATTCCAAGCTTTAGGATCGCTTTGGCTTTCGTTGTCAGATTAGAAAGTATGTAGGCTGAAAGAAAGTTCGGAAGGTTTAAACTTCTCTAATAATAGTTTCATTTTTTTTACACGGCTATAGAGTAATATATACATATACACATAGCAATATCAACTTGACCTTCTTATTATTAGTGAAAGACTTACGAGCTTTGAACACTACATTAACGACTGCATTTTCCAATTGTGGAAAAACACAAGGTGGCTCAATACAACCTTCGACGTGTGCGTTAATTGGAAGGGGTCCATTACTACGAATACCTTTACAAAAAAAATATATATATATATATATAATATAAACTCAACGGTAAATAAAGAAATTCAAATAAGATTAAGCACGTCTTGTTAAACTTTCCAGTAATCCATACACTCTCGTATTTGTAGCTTTATTTTTGTTTTATTTAAATATCCTTATGGCAATAAATTTAAACAAAATATTGTTTCATATAATCTTTTGATAATTTTGTTGGATTTATTTGTAGACACATTTGTCAGATATTTAGTTCAAGATAAAACATCAATTGTATCTTAATAACATATATGTGGTGGTGAAATCAAAATATTAAGATACTTACACTGCTCAACTTGAGTTGTCTGCCCTTGCGCTTCTTTGAACGCGATCAGCAAAAAACATAATAGTACAAAACGATACATTATGATCAAATAATATTCTATTACTGTTGTAACGCATATATATGATCAAACAAGTGTTCTATGATGATAACATAATTAATAATCAAGGATAGATATCACAACAATGATTTTAATCAGATAAATGCATTATTAATCTATAACTTACATAATTCTGTCATCTATCGAGAGTTGTATTTTTAATATTTATTCAAAATAGTGTGCTGAGCCAAGAGAACTTTTAACTTATAAAAAAAGATTACAGTTGAAAAAGACATACTCTTCTCATTGTTTGCCTTATCCGACTAAAATAACTTAATTCTTATTGTAAAAAGGGATAATCTTTACCAACTCTTTCACTTGCTAATCAAAATATAAGCATGAATTCCAATTTGTATTGTAAGAGATTTTAAATGTTGGGCACTATTTTAAAATTTAGTGATTTATTTTCATATACGATGTAATTTGTTATACTATGATGGCGGTCAAAAAGTTCGCAGAATGAGAGGGAAGGAAGTTGAAATTAAACACCAAACTATTTTTCTTTTTAATATATTTTCCCTTTACCCTAAAACATTTTTTGGATCTCTCAAATAACTTGTTTATACCAACGAAAAAATGATAATAGGCCGAATTGCCGATTGCCAGCCGATTGTGTCACTCTAAACTTTTTTGGAGGAGGTGTGCCTTTTTTATGCCACTGCATCGACTCTTGCTTCAATTCAGGTTCATAGTGATGAACCCAGGTTTCATCACCAGTAACGATTCGGGCCATAACTTCTTCTTTTCACTTTCCACAGAGTTCCAAAAACTGACGAGAACACTCGACACGCTTACGTTTTTAAAATGGCGTGAGCATTCTCGGAACCCATCTTGCGCTGACCTTGGTCACGCCAAGATTATGATGTAGAATATTCAAAATACTTGTTTCGGATACTCTAATCATTGCTGAAAGCTCCTTTTCTCCTTCAACCGGCAATCTTGCAGTACAAGTTTTTCAACTTTTTCGACGTCCTAAGTATCAGTTATTATCAAGTTGTGAATACACCTGCATCATTACGTACTTGTATTGCAGATTTGTTTAGATTTGATTATTAAATATTTTATCGTATATACCTGCTAAATAAAGAAAGAAATCAAAATGCAAATAAGTTACCAACACAAATATAGAAATAAAAATATCTAACCGTATAGTCTAAGTCCTCATTCATTAGGTCCGATAACTTCGTAATCCTCGTGTATTTTAATTGATCCAAAGAGTTATAATACATAGAGTAGGGAAGCCGGGCTAAAATGTGTCCTTCGAGAAAAAAGAGAAAGTAAATGAGGTATTGTACAAGCAAATGAAATATCTACCTATCCCTCTCTTTTGCATGTGTGATTAGATAAAGATAAGAATCGTTTTTTTTCTTACTTAATTTATTATTTTTCAGATACAGACATAGGTCTGCCCATGGTTTACCTATTCTATGTGTAATAATTCTAAGAATGTACCAGTCACCGTATTTCTTTGACACATACAAGTTTCTGACAGACCTTGTATTTTGGAACCTCCTTTAAATAAAAACAATTGTATCAGAGTTAAGCAAAGCACGCGTGTGAGTGTACCAGCTCGTGACTCTTGTAAATGAAACATAAAAGTGTCAATTCCACACTGCGTTGCTTGTTTGTATACAATTAATTTTTCTCTTTAATTGAATATCATCCCAATTTAAGGCTTTACATCATTGAATCTTATAATGAGGAATTTATGGCATCGCTTCCTAATATTAAAAATGTATATGGTTGGAATAATAATAGATCGAGTGTACTTTAGTTATAAGCAACATTCTCAAAGGACTACAGAATTTATTATATAAATTAGAATATAATGCCGAATACTATAAAAAAAAATACATATTAGCAAATTCACAATCAACTAAGGAAAGGCACTCAACCAACAAATTAAGCAAATATAGAAAGATGCAGAAAAATTGCATTATTAACGAAACAAAAAGGGAAAACGATACAGAAGAATAGGGCACAAGTTTAGGTATGATTGCTGAAGCTGAACAAGACAACTTATGACATATAGTTATTTCGGCCACCTACACCTATTATGAAGGTTAGTACTAGACTTTACAAACTAGACAAATATAACCTACTTACTAAGAAAATGATCACCTATTGGTTTTACTAAATCGATGGAAGAGCATTCACATTTTCCATTTTATTGTAAAAAGTTCTTACAAAATTGGATATGTTATTCTAATTGGATATGTTAAATCCTGAATGACTGAACTGTATCCTGAAAAATTCAACAACAAATTCCACGACAAATGCACACCTTCAACATTCAAAAGGGCATAGAGTAAAAAAAAAACAAACAAATTTCAGGATGTCAAAATCGTTTGCGGTCGTTTCAGCGAAAGCGTGTCCGAACCTGAAATTACTTCAAAAACTTTATAGCTGAAACTGACATGCGTATTCCATTTGCCGCTTTTTAAAAATAGATCACAGGGTAAAAACTTCAGTATACCAAGTATAACTACACTCTATAAAATATTAATGCAATTCATTTTTTATTGTTAATTAATAATATTTTCTATAAAATGTAAAAGATTTATTTAGATATAACTTTTATGAATAATGTATTTAATAAAACAGTGTCAATTGCTAGACGACGGACGAGCCTACAGGTTAACTAGATATTGGATATTAAAAATTCCATCTCTGGTAGGTACTGGAAAGGGGTCAGGTTTTTTTTATACTATGTGTTATTCCTGGCTACTGGCATAGGAAAAATTCTAGAGCTATTGAATAATAGGATTCTGTATTAAAACTTGTGAACCTTTTAAACAAGTTACATAACACAACTTATAAATATAATACCCCCCCAATATTAATTCAATTAAATTCTAATATTAAATCAAATAAAATCCAATGCTATTACAACATATTTTCCTTGTCATATTATTATTATTAGTCCTTTAAATTGTTATCTGTGGTTAAACTGTCAATTTGTTTCACCTTTATTCATCAACATGAAGTCTTCGAAGCGCTCTCGTCACCCGCCATTCGATAACATCAGTCTAGTAATGTAAAAATATATTCGATATTTTAAATAGTATCCCTTTTAAATAAGGTATATAAATAAAATTCTAATGAAAAATGTGAGTATTAAAAGTAGGTATTACGTAAATTAGAAATTAGCAAGCAAGCAGGCTCAATGGATTGCATTTTGCAACACTAACTAGCGGTTTCATAAAACAATTGCAATTGCAATATTAAATTTAATATTAATAGTTTTATTCTACCAAAAATTTAAATTCTTTCATAAAATAAACCTTAAACAAATAACTAAGAAACAATTAAAAGACTTTAAAAACTGGTTCCAAACCTAAGTGTGAAAAACGAGGCATCTTAGAACGGAAAAGGCTCAATAATATTAACCGATAAACTAGTTTTATCTCTAGTTTTCTTGGTGGTAGACCATAACATCGGGTCGCCGGCAAAGTTACCACCCATCGGGCAAAGTCGTGCCGCAAAGCGACCTAGTCGTGTTCCGGCACGTGGCTCGATGAAGCCGTAAATGGGAAATGGGTCTGAACAGCTGCGGTGCGTTGGCGAACCGGTTTGACGTCGAGTTGGTGTTTGTTTTGTCGGGTGTCTAGTCGAGGAGGGTAGCGGGATCCGAAGCAACGGCTTTCCGCTGGCCGCCCGCAGATAGTTGGGGGCCCAATTAGTGGGTTAGCCACCCACGAAAGGCTGCCCCGCCAGCTGCGAAAAATCCCAGGGTGGCTCCATCGTGCTGGTTGGCAACCAGACGAGGAGGCCCGATGGCGATCCCTGGGGGGGGTTCGGGCGTCCCCGCAGTCTCCAGACTAGTCTCCCAATGGCAAGACATCACCAATTTCGACGTCGGGTTCGATACGTACCGCCTCGTTCAACTGCCATTTCCCATCCCTATTCACTTTTATATTTATTTTTTTTTATGGAAAAGTTAAGAAAAAGGGACAAGGTTACACAGCGGTTGCACTCCTCCTCATATAAAGTGCACCTCACTAATATCAGGGGTTTGCACTCAAATCTTTTAGCTGTCCACCACCACCTGGAGACAGAGCAGCCGCACTTGCTCTTTTTGACGGAAACGCAGATACAATGTCCTTTGAGCGCTGCATACTTGGATTATCCCGGTTACTCGTTAGAGCACAACTTTCGCTCACGGGCCGGAGTCAGTGTGTACGCGCGGAACGACCTCTGTGTTCAGCGTCTCCGTCACCTTGAAGACCCCACTTTTTCTTCCCTATGGGTTTTAGTGGACACAGGAAACGAAAAAATCCTGTATTCCTGTGTCTACCGTTCGCACAGCGGTGACCAGGAGACAACTCGTTTATTTGAGTATCTCAGTGAGGCTGCAGATATGGCTCTGTATCAGTACCCTTCGGCGCAGCTCGTCTTTCTGGGGGACTTTAATGCCTGTCATCAGGACTGGCTGTTCCCGTACCAGAAGACCGACCATGCTGGAAGAGAAGCGCGGAAATTTGCGTTGTCCTTGGACCTCTTTCAGCTGGTGAGGCAAGCGACAAGGGTACCAGATGTGGTAGGCCATACAGCCAATTGCCTGGACCTTCTGCTGACAACTGATCCGGACAGGTATCGTGTAGAGGTCACGTCCCCCTTGGGAACCTCTGCGGCACTTCTTTGCATCTTATCCTTGGCGGCAGGTCTGCTTCTCTTCTTTGGATCCGTCGAGTTGCGCAGATGCTATAACCGATGTGGTGCATCAGGCAATGGAGTATTTTATTCCTTTTGCTGAAGTTCCCGTCGGTGGCAAAGCTCGCCCATGGTTTAATGCCGAATGTGGTCATGCTCAAGACCGAAAACATTCGGCATACCTCATTTGGGCTGATGCTCGAAGCCGCAAAACTCCGGATGTAAGTACAAAGAAGAGAGCCTTTAACCTAGCTGCCAAGTCCTACAAAAAGGCATTGCGGAAGGCTCGTCTCGATCGAATCGCTAAGAATGGCGAAAAGCTCTCTGTCAAACCAACTGGCAGTCGAGCTTTCTGGTCTCTTGCGAAAGCGATCGAGTCGAATTTCTGCCAACCCTCACTGCCTGCTCTGCTGAAGCCGGATGGATCCCTGGCCCACACAGCACCAGAGAAAGCGAATGTATTTGCTTCTCTGTTTGCTGATAATTCACATCTAGATACTGGCAATGCTTCTCCAGCACATCTTACTCACTGCGGTATTTCGATGCCTGAAATCCGCATCACTAACAAAGAGGTATGGAGAACATTGTGTCGTTTAGATGTGAATAAAGCCAGTGGTCCTGATGGTATACCAGCCATTCTGCTCAAGACATGCGCAGCTGAGTTGTCTCCTGTACTGACACGTCTGTATCGCCTCTCTTTCAAGACTGGAATAGTGCCGAAATCCTGGAAGCTTGCCAACGTGCAACCCGTGCCCAAAAAAGGCAGCCGTGCTGATCCTGTCAACTACAGACCGATTTCAATCACCTCCATACTCTGCAAGATTATGGAGCGTGTATTGAACTCGCGCCTTCTAGCATACCTAGAAGGTAACGATCTCCTCAGTGACCGACAGTACGGATTACGCCGAAATAGGTCCACTGGGGACCTTCTAGCGTACGCAACACACATTTTAGGCGAAGCCATCGAAAGGAACGGAGAAGCGGTCGCCGTCTCTCTGGACGTCTCGAAGGCTTTTGACAGGGTCTGGCATGTGAGCCTTTTAAGCAAGCTTTCAGCGTACGGTATATCTCCTGGTCTGATTGGCTGGATAACGGACTTTTTGAGCCAGAGATCTCTCCGTGTTGTTGTCGACGGGTGTTCTTCGGAACCCTTGACAATAAATGCCGGAGTACCTCAGGGGTCCGTTCTTTCTGCAACTCTTTTTCTGCTGCACATTAACGATCTGCTGAAGCCCGGTATCTATGGGTATGCAGACGACAGCACAGTTGTAGAAAGATATCTGCCAAGTTCTCGGGCTAGTAGAGATGAAGTACAATCTGAAAGAGAAGCCATGGTGCAACGTTTGAATGACAAACTTCAGGCAGTCTCCGCATGGAGCAATGCCAATCTTGTCAAGTTCAACGCCACCAAAACGCAGACGTGTCTGTTCACCGCCAAAAAGAGCCCTTTCACCTTGGCTCCTACTTTCCAGAATGTATCCTTGGAATACAGTGACCGGCTTCAGTTGTTAGGTTTAGAGATTTCCTCGAACCTCAACTTTGGTCGGTTCATTGAGTCCAGAGCAAGAGCAGCAGCAGCAAAGCTTGCCGTTCTTGCGAAGGTTTGGCAGTACTTTACACCGGGACAGCTTCTTGTCTTATACAAAGCACAGATCCGGTCGTGTGTAGAGTACTGTGGCCACATATTTGCTGGTGCCGCAAAGTCTCATCTTGCGGTTCTGGACTCAATTGAGAGGCGAGCAAAGAGGCTCATAGGCGATCCCGAATTGGTCGAAGCCGACCTCCAAAGCCTTGAACACAGGCGTAGAATTGCTAGCCTCTCAGTATTCTATAGGATACATTTTGGTGAGTGTTCGCAGGAATTACACGATCTAATTCCCCCGGCCCCCTTCCATCATCGGACTTTCCGACGCACGGCAGGAATCCATCCTTTTGTTATGGACATTCCACCTGTCCGAACGAAGCGCTTTGCTTCGTCTTTTTTACTGCGTACAGCAAAGGATTTTAACAGCTTGCCTGCGTCGGTATTTCCGAAAGAATACAATGTGGATACATTCAAGAGAAGAGTGAATAGGCTGCTAGGGTAATGCGCCTTACCGCCTTAGACTACATTCCACTTACCATCAGGTGGAATATAGTCTAGCATTGCCCTAGATAAAATAAAAAAAAAAAAATATATCGACTTTTTCCATCTCTTCATTCAACTTTATCGCTAATTCGCTGTTCAAAGAATAAAAGAAGTACGACAGTTAAAATCGATAATCACTTTTATAATCAACATATAAAATGTTCTTAAATAAATAGAACACATTTAACTTCACAGTAATTTAATAATGAAACTATAAAAGACAATCAGTCATTAATATGTAATAATAACAATATAAGTTATATTCATCTAACCCCTAAGTAAGCAAATTATTTGCTTGTGTTAAGGGTGTTAGACAACGATACAAATACGTAGACATGCACATTATAAATACTGCAAATATATTAAATAGACCAAACTTAGAAATACAGATATCTATGCTCATCACTTGAATACCTTTCCCTGTCGGGATTCGAACCAGTACAGGGGTTCTGGTTCGCAAAGGCTTATACCTTAAGCGTCTGCGCTAACCAATCGATCAATGGAACGGACATGTAATTGACTTCCTTCTCTGATAATTTTCAATTAACGAGTTTGAAAGAAAAATTAGTAAAGAGAAGCATAAATTGCTATCACTTAATTACAACTTGGCATCTGAGGAGATTTTAGACGATTAATTACCTAAATAAGATCAAAAGTGATTAAAAATTCCCTGGGATTTGGATATCATTTATATAGTCTTTTTTCTATTTTGATACTTACTATTGAGTTAATCACTTTAATTATTTTCTTGGTTTCTTATACATTTATGTGTATCTAATAACGTAATATAACCAAGAATATTCAATATTCATTTATTTTATTTTTTTGTCAAATAAACAATATTGCGATAACATACAAAAAATGACTTAATAAATATTTCATATGCTTAGAGTTATGGTCACTGTAAGACATCCCTAAGATCAGATTGAGAATGTAATTATCAATTCAATAATATTTTTATATACATATACAAAGTTATTTTTAATTGTTGACCACCTCTTGCAGGCAGCCTCTCTACATCCATCCTAACAACATTTGTTCTACAACTTTTTACAAATCTTGATAAATAACACAAAAAAAATTTTGCTCTTTCTTTTACTTATTACTCTGTATTTTGTAAGAAGTACTTAAAAGGTCAACGTCCGGGCGCTATACCGAACGCTCAGAGTTAATGTCAGTTCAGAGATAACACATAATTTTGTATGGGAAAAAATAAATTTTAAAAAGTCCAGTCCAGTAAAAGTAGTTTCAATATAATGTCATATTATATATTCAAATTTTCAGTCTTGTGTTTTTTCAGTGTCCTCTAGGAAGTTAAAGAATCGAAGTCTTTTTAGTTTTAAAGTCACAACTAGTAACATATTTTATGATGTCCTAATTTTCTTAGTTATTTTATAGTTGCAAATTATGGATATTATTTCGCTTTGTACGGTCTCGAATAACTGACTGTTTCTAACCGAAATATATATTAAAAATTATGTTATTCACAGGCAATAACAATATATGTTCAGCATTTTAGTAACACTTTCAGATCCCTGTATATTACTAGTATTTACGACACCCTTAACGAGGTATAAATATGAAATCCACACATAGAATATATTAAATACTTTTTTAAGAAATATTTTTTCTTATAAACTTTGAGAATATTGTTAATTTAATTAAGAGTTTAAAAATATATCGAATGTTTTTGCAGTTCATTTATTAAAGAAAAAGTATAAAACAAGGTTAAAAAGACTTAAGAACATAGTTCTAGTGATATTTGTATTACAAAAGAAAAAAGATTTCCTTTCAAGGAAGCAAATACAAAACCAAAGAGAATTGTTAATCACTAATAAGTCTTCTAAATGCTCCTCAAATGTCAACTTGTAATTACGTGATAGCAATGTAAGCTTCTTTCTCTTTATTAATTTCTTTGCAACCTCGTTATTATATAAGGAAGTCAATTATAAGAGAGATTCTATTACCAAATTAGTTTCGTCAAAAAAAGTAATCAACCTAACTATGGTTGTAATTTGATTTAAATGTTTTCTTAAACTATTTTATTTGTAATTTTCATTTAGTCGTATTATGATTCCTTGGATCCTTAGCTTTATAAATTATTATTTTTAAGGTCTTTTTTAGTCTGAAATCAACAGTAATAGGTTCTTATTTTATTTTTATATTCGAGTTAGATAACCCCCTTCCTTGAACAGAAATTTAGTAAGAAATCGTATTCATGAAAAATCTCATACATGATTGACCCTGTCGGGGATCGAACCCGAGCCCCATTATGTCGCTATAAGTTAGTTATCGTCGTCTGCGCTAACCATTCGACCTTGTAAATTATACCAAGGCATGTCCCCACAAATCAGAATCCAGTTGAGCATATTCCTCGTGGTATCAAAATTACCATCTTGATAAGTTGTGGTTAAGTCCTAAATTTTTAAAACAGGATGCATCTCAGTGGCCTTCCCACCCAGATAATGTAACAAATCTTCCTGAGGTTTGGTCTGAAAATTCGTTGCACCTGTTACTTGCATGCGATGATATATGTATTTATCGATTTCTTCGTTTTCTAATGTTTTATGACTGAAGCTAGTTGCAAGTTATGCAAAAAAAAAAATCACGTTGCTAAGCAGGATTTACTCAGAAGAGTAGGGGAAGTTTTTCGTCTATTTCGTCATTCAGTAAAATATGGCCGTTATCAGTACTTCTTGATGAAACTTAAAGGTCAACTTTTAATGTCCGTGGACAAGTTTGATTTGAAAACGCCTTTAAGTTTTGAAGAGCATGCACATTTTTTTTTTATACAAAACTAGGTTAATGCTTGACTACATTCCACCTGATGGTAAGTGAAATGTAGTCTTAGGTGGTAACGCGCATTAACCTTTTTTTTAAATATTTTATATAAAGTACAGCATTCAATATAAGTTATATACGTAGAGATTTTATACACCTGACTTAATTAATAAAATTGGTGAACAGTTTTTGAATATTTAAAAAAAATTGCGTGTAATTAGATAATGTCATTTTGAATACTAACACCATCTAATATACTGCTAGCAACGAAGTTGTTTGACGTTTTGAATTCATCAATACTTCACTTTGGTATACCAGAGTGTTATAATAATCTTTCTTACAATTAAAACTAGATATCTATTGGTTTGTTTTTTTTTAAGTTTAATTTTAAGCTCACAGATAAATAGACAGATAGAAAAGACAGTCAGATATATAGACAGACTGACAGACTGACAATTATTTATTGATTTTCGTTTGTTTATATCAACGAAGTGGAGACATAAACAAGAAGTAGAAGTTGTTTCCCTTCTTACGTAATTCTTCTTTATTTCCCGAGCTAGATGAAATGTGCATTTAAAAAGCAGACTTTTTAGCTTACTTAATAAATGTGCCGCTAAATGCGAACGATTTAAAAATATGTAAGGTACGCAGAAAGTTTTACGAATAAATCATTTTGTATGGAACCCTGTCCAGATATTATTTACCTTGTTTAAACGCAGAGAGAGAAAAGAGTTTCGATATCCAGCGCTGGTACTCACTGAGATTCACGAAACTTAGCTATAATAAACATATTATAGGTATATAAATATTAAAATTACTCTAAACAATATTAGTATAGTCTTATTAGTTAACTTTAAATTAAATAAAAATAAGAAAGAGAAAGTAATAAAAAGATAACAGTTATTAATTGTAAATAACAACCAACACAACAAAGAAGTTGTTGGAAATTTTAACATCCTAACTTTAGGTATAATAAATCAAATCTTAATAATCAGCATCTTATGAACTTTCATATTCTTATACGATAAACTTCACAAGAAATTTCTCTAATATACGTAATGTATGTGTATAAACACTCCAAATAACTCCAAATAAATCGAGTCATCTGATCGAAAATCAAGATATTTATCTCCAAACATTTACCGAACGAATAAATGTATGATATTACTAGAAGTAAGACTATTAAACTAGGTAAATAATTATTTAGGGGTTAATCAACGTAGAGGAATTATAGAATATGATGTAATAATTACACAATATACAATTTATAATTTATTGATATAATAGTAGAATCTAACGTAGTATGTGGGTTAATATTTATTAAAATATTATTAAAAAATCAGACAAATAATTGGTAAGGAAAAAAATTGTTATGCTTACTTCAAAAGCGAACCACAAAGACTATTCATACATGTTTATAATATTATATAAGGAAATAAATTATCATATACAGACTAATAATAAATAGTTAACAGGTGGTGCACTCCTACGTCGAGGCTTACGTTATTGTTTGGCTGATAACTCATTATCCTAGGTATCAGTAAGTACCAAATGGAGAGTACACCTACGTGATGACATCATTTAATTATATTCTGTCTATTTTTATTATACTATTAATTATTATACCATATAATAATACTGATATCAATGTTTTAAATATAAAAATAATAGATTCAGTATTTTTTTTATCAATATTATCCTTCACTATTTTTGTAAGTTTTGTAAGTTTACAAGAACTGTCTTTGCTAGAAAGATCAATGAAGACTGAACGGTCTCTCAGGCAACACAGGTCGTGTGACAACTTGTTTCTGATGTATCTTATTCTATTTTTATTCTTAATCTAATAAATATAAAAAATATTACATGTTTCATTACTTTTTTCTTTTTTTTTTTAATTACCTTTTAAGTTTCAAAATAAAATATATCTCGATATTCGTATGACCTCTATCTATAGGTACAAGAATGGATTGCCATAAATAAATCGATTTAATAATAATATTTGCAATTATCTTAAAATAGTTAATGTTTTTTGTATACAACAAGGATCATTGTGAATATTTTCCGAAAAATCCACTCTGTATTTTAAATGATTTGTCATCATACGATATTTTATTATCAGATACAAATTTCTGTCTTAAACAGAGTACGTTGGGACCTTCATTAAACCATAATCTATACTAATATTATAAAGCTGAAGAGTTTGTTGGTTTGAACGCACTAATCTTTGGGACTACTGGCCCGAATTGAAAAATTCTTTTTGTGTTGAATAGTCCGTTTATTGAGGAAGGCTATAGGGTATATATCATCTCGCTGTGACTAATAGAAGTTAAGCAGCAATGAAAAATGCTGCAAATTTAATATAATCTAATAGGTTCTGACTGGCTTAGTTATAGCATACAGTCTAAACCGCAGGTCGTAGATATAGTAAAATTGGAGGATACATTTGTTTTCTACGTAGTGGTGTACTAAGAAAAGATTTTTAAATTCCACCCTTAAGGGTTTTAAATATCAATTTGGTATGGAACTCGGCGGCAACATTACAAACCACGCGGACGAAGTCGCGAGCAACCCCTAGTATTTTATATGTATAAAAACGACGTATGTAAGTAAATGATTTATATTTATCAGAGTTAAGCAAAGCGCACGTGTGATTGTAGCCGCTCGTAAGCTTCTTGATGAAACGGAAAATTGTTGAGAGTCAATTTTACAGTGCATTGGTTGTTTGTTTAGAAAATTGTATTGGTATATTCTCTTCTAACTACTACGAGTCTTATTTGAAGCTTCTATATTTATTTATTTTATTATAGTGTATCGATGCCATCAATTTATAATATCAAAATCAATATAAAGTTGGAACAAATTTTTGAACTCAAATTAAAAGTAAATTGCATACCAAATAAATATGTACTACAGTGATTAGCAGTATTTTCAAAGAACTATAAAATTAATTATATAATTGTGTAAATATTGTTAAATATAAATGTTTATTTTTGTAAAATAGTTTCTTAAACAAATAATTGACCAAAAAATTGTACTAAAACTAGAACATGAGCGAATAAAGAAATTGCAGAAAAAAAAACTTTTTTATCGAAATAAGATAGAACAATCAAAAAAAGAACATAGGCTTTGATGAGATTCTCGTTCTCTCTTTCAACTCAAATTATGACATACATCTACTTTTTTTTTTTTTTACACATACATCTATTTTAGAAATACATCTTTTAGACATACATCTATTTGGGCTACTTACATCAATAATGTATATTTTAAATAATTAGTTTAATTAATAATAGTTTAAAAAATACGATGTAACTTAGTCTAAATCTAAGCCTAAACAAGACAATAGATTTTTTAAAAATAGGGGCACCGAATTTAACGAAAAACACAAATTTTTAACATTGCAAACGCCAAAAAGTTAAACAAAATCAACAAACCAATTTCAGGACGTCAAAATCGTTTGCGGTCTTTTCAACGAAAGCGTGGCCGAACCTGAAATTACTTCAAAAATTTATAGCTGAAACTGACATGCGTATTCCATTTGCCGCCTATAAAAAACAGATCACAGATCAATAACTTTAGTACACCAAGTTTAATTAAACGCTATAAATTATTAATGCTATTTAATTTTAAGATGTTAAGATTTTTTTGTATTATTAAGTATATGACTTAATAAACAATAAATGTTAAGGCCACACATTTTAAATTACATCGCATGGAGTGAAAAGGAGTCATAGATTTTTTTTATATTTTCTATTCCTGAGTTTTGGTAAAGGATATAAAACTACAGGTAATGAATAATATAATTCTTTCTAGAAAAAGTCTGAAAGTTCACTTGTTGTCTATTTTTAAATGAAGAACATTATAAAACCGAATAACTGATATTTTTATTAACTCAAAGGAATATTAAAACACAATTCCTTGTGAATAATACATATATTTCTTCTTTAAATTGTAATCTGTGGTTGAACTGTCAGTTTGTTCCACCTCTATTTACCAACACGATGAATTTGAAACGCACTTGTCAGCCCCCTTTCGATTAAATCGGTCTATTGAGGTGACACTGTAATCGATATTTGAATTGTATCGATTATACAGTAATGTATAATCGGTATTATACTATTATATTTATTGTTACATCACTAATACAACACTCGTGGTACGGTAGTTTGCACGCGTATTTCTTATACGCCGATAAACAGTAACGGATTTAGGTTTGAGGACGCCCTAGGCCCGAGACGATGTGGCGCCCTTTATCTTGTGTAACAGTATATATATATATATATATATATATATGTACATATATGTGTGTGTGTATAAAATAATTAAAATAATAACAATAATAATAAGAAATCTAATAACAGTTTTAATCTACCTTTAAATGAATACATAAATCCGTCTTTCTATTATATGACTGATGGCTTTGGAATAATTTCTTTTGCCGCTTCTTCATTAAAAAATTAAATTTTAAATACCATTCAAGAATGTTCTTAGCAATGTTGTTACAAATGTTTTTAATGTTATTAAAAACAATTATAACATTTCTATTATTTGATCAGTTTTCATAGATTTGATCTTAAAATTATTTAGAATTATCAAACTCTCAAGATTTATTGAACACAATGGTAAAAAATTCAAAAATCTTAAAAATATAAAAAAAATAGATTATTTTCGCTCAAAATTTTATTTTTATTACGGCAATCGATTGAAAAAAATTCCGATTGATCAAATTATCAATAACTGACACTTGTATAATTTATCATGGTGAAATAATGTTTCGTTTTATAATAAAGCGCAAACAGATGTTATAACTAAATTTTTAATGAAAAATATGAAAAAATCTAAATTCGTAAATAAATAATATGCTAGCATTAAAAAAAAAAATTAATCTTTTTGTTAGATATTTCAATTTTTAGGACTTGCTTGATTAATCATTTTAACAAAGAAATTCTACCCTCAAAATGGTACTATGTTCCGATAGTAAGAGCGCAATAAAATAAACTTTAAAATTTGGTTGCAGTTTACAGAAAACCCAATCGATTTTAAATTTTAGTCATCTTAAAAATTTTGGCGCCTCTCAAAATTAGCCGCCCTAGGCCCGGGCCTCATGGGCCTAAGCCTAAATCCGCTACTGAAGTGATCAAAATAGATTGTTCGTTTTAAACAAGAGTAAAAATAATAATAATTGGTATTCGTATTAATAAACGCCGAAATAGTATCTATTTGGACATTATTAAATAAATCCGAACAAAAAGATGGACGAAGATCACTATCTTCGTATTCGGTAGGAGATTAAAAGTTGTATTTAATATATTTAGGTATGTATTTTAATTGTATTTATTTATTAGGGTGAGCATAGTGGTGCCCTGTTGGAATTACTTCAATAGTTAAGTAACTTTAAACTTAACTTGTACGGTTCTAGGATAGGTCTATGGAGAAGAACTATGGCAAGAAACTCCATGGATACTCTTTTAACTTATTTATAAAATTACAATTATCCAATGTATTGACAATTTGAGTCACAGTCCTAACTGATATGAGTGATCTATGATACTGATATTAAACATACGAACCCTGAAAATATATACTTTTTGTATTAATTAAGAGATCAAATAATAATAATCATGTAATAAAGAAGCAACAAGAAAATATTAGACTTCCTTTGAAGGATATCTCAAACCTCAGAGAATTCTTAATCTCCCCTGAACTGATGTTTAATTAATCTTTTAAAAGTTCCTCTGATAACAATTCAAATTTTTTACCTAATTTAATATAACCCATTTAGATATTATGTAGAAATTATCAAAGAAAGAAGTCATTTGTAAGAGAAAATTAAAAAAATATATTTTCTTAAACTATTTTAGACTTTATATGTGTTGTAATTAGGTTTAAATGTTTGACTAACAGTCCTAGTTCAATCAATAAATTTTGAGGTAAAATGTGATCTGTTTTTTAAGGCACACGATTGATATTGCTTTATTCTTATTATATAAATTGGTTATCGATCAGAGGAGGCTTCTGCAATCATTTAAAATAGGAACCATAAAGTTGATTGTAGAGATGGGAAAAATCGATATTGGACCTTTAACTAGTTTATCGGTTCTTGTTATTGTCCTTTTTCGTTTTATGATGCTTCGCTTGGATACTTGTTAAAGAGTATAGCAGAGTTAGACTTTTGACTGTGACTCGTATGTCATCAATTGTCATCTGAGTATGGTCAATTAGACGGTTCGTTTCTTTGTGACCTCTAGAGTTCAAAATCAAAATCCTACTCGGTTATCCATGTCTAAGCATAACCAGAGTATTGTATTGTTTATCTTTAAATATGCCAAGGTGTAGGCAGCAGATATCGTCAATTATGTTATGTCGAGATGACTGCGTCTCCGTTAAAAATTGTGGGACCGGTTGTGCCGTCTTGAAATGGTAGTCAACGGTGTTTAAGTTGGTGTGCAATCCCCTGACTTCGTAGAAATCCACATCTAAAGTGGTACGGTGAATAGGAGTAGGTGGAGGAGGTGGTAGGCCTCGTTTACATTTACAATACAAGGTTGGTCCGAGCAAAATAGCATGGGGAGGGATGCTCCAGTATCTATAGTGCTGGGGGGCGAACGCCGGGAACCTCCTCGTGGTGCTCCCTGGGCAACAGCGGTTACTGAGAACCTTCAGGCTCTCCCGTTGGCTAATACCCGGCGCGGTGGGGGTCAGCCATGAGGGGTTTGTGCCCAGTCCATGGCTGACGGGGGCGGGTGGCCCTTCGGGGTGGCCTGTCTGCGGGGGGGTGGCTTGGACCTCTTTCTGCCGAGCAGTTAATTGCTGCTCGACGGTGAGATGGTCTGGACAACTTGAGGTGCCTGAGATTTCGGTTGCCGTTGCGGTGCTGGGGCGTATTCGGTGGCGGAGGTTTCGGGGGCAGTCACGGGTGCCTCCCCAGGTATCCAGCATCGCCGGGAGGTATCCCGTGGCTGTCTGATAGGGGGCGTGTGGGGTAGAGTGGGCCGAACTCCTTGCTCCAGGTGCGGTGCTGGGGCGCACTTGGTTGCGGGGGGTTCGGGAACAGTGATGGATTCCTCCTAAGGTATCCAGCATCGCCGGGAGGAATTCCGTGGCTGTCGTGGGAGGAGTGCGTGGGAGCACGTGTGGTGTTCGGGGGTTCGGGCCTCTTTCCATCGTGGGTTCAGGTTGGAAACTAGGCCTGGGCGTTGGGGGTGGGAGGGCGCAGGCCCTCTTTACCGGGATAGCGCAATCGCTTCTGGTACTTCTCTGATAGCAGAGTTGACTGTGGAGTGGTCCCGTCGCTGTATGGAGGGTGCGTATACAGCGCGGGAGGTTGGGAAGGAGAAGGGTTCAGCCCATTCCTTCCCAGCCGTAGGCCTAGGTGAGAGGGGGGGGCGACCTCTCTCGTCATTGCACAGGTCTATGACGTAGGGGTACTCCGGTTGCCCGGGGTACCCTTATCAGGGGGGTTCCGCTGAGGCGACGCGGTGAATGCTTACGCGATCCCGTGGCGTCTCATTGTAGCGATGAGGGCAACCGTTGGTTTTTTTAGTGGGGTGCCTTAAAAATGGCAGTTGCCGGGTGCCGCACATACCACCCGGCCATCGCCTTCCTGGCTGGTGTGATGCGGAAACGCATTTTTACCAACGGAAAAAAAAAAAGTGTCTATGGTGCTAGTACATACTCACCTGAGGAAGATTGTTTAAGGTTAGAGGTTAGAACCCGGTGTTTGACACCTATGCGATTCATACTTACACTGGACCAATACTTCATGCTGATCTTCTGTCCGGGTATGGTAGGTCTTATCAGCCTATTCGTGCTGCACTCAGAAAACCGTAGCATGATTCTACCTATTCTTACGTTACCAAGAGTGAACATATTCTTACACAAGATTTATCAATCTAAATACATAATGTTCGAAGATAAATAAATATTTTATTATATTATTTCATGAAAATCACTAAACCTATGCAAATATTGAAAGTTGTTGAGCTAATTGTGTTATGAAACCGCTCGTTAGTATCGAATTCCGATGAGCTTGCTTGCTGGCTATTTTAATATTTGTTACAGTACCTACCTCTCTTACTTCTTTTCATAGTATTGTATATTCAAGTCACAGTGATAATTCATTTGTGAGAATAAAGTAAAGAAAAGCGGAGTGCTGATGAAAGAAGAATAGAATACTTAACTACATAATAAAAGTTATTATAATATGTCTTATTTTTTAAATTAAATCGACAGTACTTTGAAAGTGGTTACAGTGCAGCAATATGTGCATTGACAACAATTCCGTTTTTGGCGGGCCTCACTAAAGGGACTTTGTCCTTAGTATTATAATAATCTATGAATATAAGAACTCGTTTAATTTGATCTTTAAATTTTCTCTCGATAGGTCTATCTACTATCATTTTATCATTATATCTACGATTTATATTTATATATTATAGTATTTAAATTAAATCGTTTCTCTGATTTTTTTTTCAATTAAGAAATATGTAAGACTAAGTATTATAACCACTTTGAAAAAAGATTTGAAGGCCTCTCAAAGACTTTTGCAAAAAAAATAATCTAGTTCAGTCCTCGATCCAAAAACTAGAAGGCGAATACAGTTAACTACCTAATGATTCTAACAACACATGCCGCTGAACTTAAAACTTAGTTACGAGTAGCTAGTGTGCTAATTTGCACATATTAGCCTTGCTGTGATTTTAAATATGAAGATATATTTTAAAATACTCATTTTTTAATCATTATGACTTAAATAAACTCCTACAGTTATTCTTTCGAACTAGATTTTTAGTTTTATTTTAAAAATTATTATTGTTTGTAAGATAATATCTAAAATGTATAGGTAATTTTGGACGATTACATTTAGTATTAATAAAAACAATTTAGCGAATTATAATTCGGGTAATTCATTGGGTGAACCTTCACCTTCAGAATCTTCAGAATTTAGTGAAAATTGCTAGGTAGGCGTATTTACATTCCGAATTGATTTATTAAGTGATTAAACTTATTTATATTAATGATCGAGTCTATTATTGATACGATAAATTTTGCAACAAAATATACAACTACAATAAATAAATAAATAAAATATACAACTACTTTGCTGCTTTATAGAAGTTTTAGTTAATTCATTTATTTTTATTTGTCTTTGAATTTATTTTATTTATACTCGTATAAACATTTCTACAACCTAAGCTCACTTATTAGATATATGTGTGACTTGTGTTTTCGATCATCTTCTTTGACACACAAGTTTATTCTGTTATTTTGAACCGAAATAAGTAAAAATATTAATAAGAAAGTAATTTATATTGTCATCCAATTAAATCAGAAATTGGTAAAGTTAGTCAAGTCATAGTACAAGTATCTTTTACTCATGTATCATCTGTAGTAGTGAAACACACCTTGTGAACTTATTAATGTTTATGATTCCTTGAGTGTGTGTTTGAGGTGTTTAAGTTTCGTTGTTTAAGATAAACGATTTGTAAGTGATCGAATTTCATTAGCATATATTTATTTGTATTATGTCAAGTTTTCCACTTCCACTGTCTAATACTCTTAACACAAGCAAATAATTTGCTTACTTATGGGTTAGATCAATGTGTGTTATTTGTCCTGTGATATTATTATTATTATTATAATTACTATACAGATCTAAATTTGTACAAATATGAATTTATTCATGTACATTAGATGCATACCTATTTTTTTTTATAAATTGTTTTTATTTTTTTTTCCGAAAATTGTTAATTGAATGAGAAGTTTGAAAATACATGTCAAATTTGAACCTATGTGATAAAAAGACTCTCCTCAGTGCTTCTTACACCTGACTGATATTTTAGCTCTGCATATAGATTAAGAGTCTGTGGGAGTATGGCGTGTGGACTAGATGGTGATGTGAATTTTAAGTATGTGTAACCTTTGTTGTTAAACAAACATTATTGCAAACAAACAAGAATTTATACAAAGAGCTAGAACTTTAATACGTTAATATATACTGTGTTTTCTTCTATTTTATTTTCCACCTCGGTCTCTTTGTTAGTAATAAGTAAATATCGGCAAAAAGACAAACATAAATCAATAGATTAACAATTTCCTTAAGGCTTACTTTGTAATTATTAAAATTTGTAAATTGATTATCAATTGATTGAACTTCGTCTTTACGCAGATATGTTCTGATAAAATTAAATAAAGCTTTTTTGATCGTAATGTTTATTTCAGAATAAAGTCTATATTTAATCTATATGTCTATACATATAATAAGACAGTAAAAATCGAGTGTCTGTACATTCAATATTTAAAAAAAACTGATAGGGGGCGATTAAAGACAAATAACAGGAACCAAAAAAAATACGTTTTGAATTTTTTTGTCTGTCTGTCTGTCTGTCTGGTACGTTATAACGTCAAAACTACTAAACGGATTTGAATGCGGTTTTCACAAGTGGATTACATATAATCTGGGACGTTGTCAAAACTTTGTTTCTTCAAAATCGGTTAAGGGAAAAAAAGGTGTGGTCATTTGAAAATTTACTTTGTTTCGCACACAAGTTGACAGGTGTAAAAAACAATAATTTAGGAAATAATTAATACCTAAAAGTTTTGTATCCTAGAGAGAGAAGACAAACTTTCCGTTCAACATAACAAGGCTGTTTTTTTACCTATACAGAGCGGGCAAAGCTGGGCAAGGTTAATTAAATATAAAGAAGTTTTTGGTCAGTTATTAATTTGAAGAAGTGGTACAAAACCCTGTTGGATATAAAAGAAACGAACATGATAATAATTAATGTGCCTGGTATAGCAATAGAAAATACATGTCTTAAATTTTCCAACCCTCTGAGAATTATTAATCTCATTTGAATTGATATTTAATTAATTTCTAAGAGCGCTTAAGATATCGATTTGTAATTACGAGATCACAATCCCTCTAAACTTCGTGAAAATTATTAAATTATTTAAATGTTTGATTGATTTTAATAATAGTTTCATTGTTAAGTAATGGGTTAGGAAAAAAATGTTACGTTTCCAAAACCATAAGGTATGCATACAAATTGTTTTGCACTGATTGTCTACGTTGGTAAGCGATATGAACAGGATTATTTCTTTGATTGACAAGATATTAATTATAATAAACAGTTGATTAAAAAGATGAAATAAATTGATATTGGAGCTTAAACTAGTTTATCATTAAAAGTCACTGAGCACTTTCGTTTTATAATGCCTCGCTTAGATGCTAGTTGATAAACCAATCTTAGAACCTTTAAAGTTTTACTCATTTTAATTCTGAGGTGTTTTTTTTATTGTAAATGTATTTTAATACATTACAAATATTAAATAACTCTTTATTTTTACACTGTATATATCTGTGTATACACTGTGAGCATCCAATATGTAATGGCCCTGTGTTAAGTGATCGCAAAGGGTTGCTGGTTGATGTAAGAGAATTATAGTAAAAGGGGATAAATGTAATTATTACAGAGGAGCTTGTCGGGATCCTCATAAACATTTGACTTTTAATTGTTATCCGAATTCGGTCAAATGGTGGCTTTCAGTAATTTCAGTTACAGAATGTTGTAATTATTATGTCTGAACAAATAAGACATTATCGTTTACTCGTATTTATAAGCAAAGGATTAGATCATCAAAAACTATTTTCAATATTTGTATTTTATATAATAACTGTGTATGATTAACATTGATCTCTTGTATTATTCAAACGAGAGGCAATTGTTTATAGAAGATATTATTGTTGTCACTAGAACTATTTTAATTACTTGGGACCATTTATTTTCATACCTAAAAATGTTCAATAGTTGAACACATTGTTTCTGTATTTTTTTTCAAATAGTTATAAAAATAAGAGAGAAAACTTACATTATTATAATAAGGTGAGTATTTAAATATATACCTACTATCAGTTCCTCATTTTTATTGCTGATGGACTCTGTGCACTTGGATTTGTTGATTGAGCCCTTGAAAGGATTGTATTGTGATATTCAAAAATATAAAAATACATACATTATAATAATCGCAAAAATGATACAATGGTCCATCCATTAAATTCTAAATAACAGATACTGAAGTGGTAAGTTGCAAATAATTAAATTAATTATTTTCATATAAAAGCGCTCTATTGCTCATTATTCCATGACTCTCTTCCGTGAAATTGTAGCTTTTATTAGAGAGTACAATCGCAAGCAATATTCCTTTGCGGTGAATCTTGTTGCTCGTTAAATACACATACAAAATATTGACGTATGTGAAACAGTGACCACAATAAAAATACCTGGCTGTATTCGTTGTGTGGTTCTTCTCAGAGCAGGGAGCGCTTAGAACACGAGTAGCTTTAATTTTAAGCTGGGAAATATCTTTACACTCTTGTTGCTCTTGCTTATTTCGATAATTATGGTGGCAAAATAGGTCCTCTTGACATATCCACTTAATGTGCACATGTGATCTCTGGTATAGATTCAAACTGGAAAAGACTACATTGACTGGGTCTCTTGTGCTTACTAATAAAGTTAAATGTACAGGCTTGAGATGCAATATCAGTTGTTCGTAATCTAGGTTTATACTTTAGAGCAGTGCAGATAGAGTCACGAACTAGAGCAGACGTGACGTCTACACATAGCGCGTGTTGCCGAGCCAGTTAATATTATTAACATAACAATGCAGTACACACACACACACACATACACAAAATAATTTTTAAATTGCAAACTAAAATGAGTTTTCAGTCGTTATGCTACTAAAAAAACCATCTACATATGTAAAAAGATGACTGATGAAGTTAACGATTCGAAATTTTGAATCTAAGGTTATTGGAAATTTTATTTTCAAGGATTACAAGACAATGAAAAATTTTACAAAATTAAACTCTATCTTGTTATATCCTTAAAAATACTTGCCATAAAGTGTTTGTAAAGCTTGTCATTTGTTCCAAGCTTAAGAGTTCGTATAAATCCAATTTATACTTAAGGATATTTTTGTATGCCTGATGTCGTAGCTAGTTTCGTATGCTTAATAATTTATGATTTTTTAAAAGTCATTAATAATAGATCTTACATCTTTACTTGATTAAATCAATAATTGCATATAAATGTATGAGTGTTACTCAAAATGCATGGTTAAAGTTATATTCTTAATACATACTTTTAAATTGGGTAGTGCTTCTTACAAAATAAGGAGTATTAAGTAAGGAAGAAGCAACATTTTTTTTTGTTTTGTGTTTTGCTTTGTTTATCAAAATTTGTAATAAGCCTTGGAATAAATTATTATAACTCTCTTACTGCAAAATATTAACCAACCAGTCATTCTATTCTTCAAAACACTTACTGGCACTGCTCACAGACACTACACTGTTTACTATTTAAACTCTTTATTATCACTGTTACACTTTATTCTACTAGTTCTGTTACATAATTTAGTCTCTCAATCACACACTGCCAATCAAATCAGTATTCAATATTATAATTTTTTATTTAGTCAATTAAACTTCTATACCAACAATACATGTTTTAGTCATACCATCAACTGATGTCTTTATTTTTTTATCAAAACCTACCTTCCAATTATAGGAAAGCTAACAAAATGTTTTTATGCTTATGTTTATGCTTAGAATTCAATATCTAAATAATATCCTGCTCTGCTTTCTGGATCGAGGGAAAACGTAAATTATTTAAGAAAATTATTTTTATTTTACAAAACTCAAACTAAGTACATAAAGTACATAATATTACTATTTTAGACGTTTATTTACTTACTATTTATGGATTTTATTTTTGATCCGAGGATTTAAAATATTTTTTAATTTTTTTTTTTATGCACGGACACGTCGCCCGTGCTCTTCTTGCATTTAGTCTGTATTTGGCATATTAATCGTTGAATTTTGAGAAAACATACTCAAAAAGGAGTCTATTAGTACAGGTATCTTAAAAAAACTATATTAGTAAGGTAAGTCCTTTGCACAACAATTACATATACATATATAAATATATATGCTTTTTTTTACAATATTATAATATGAAGTATTTAAGTATTTGATATATAATAAAAACAAATATAATTAAAAGTTAGTATGCATAAATTTCTTATATTTTCTTATTACCGCTTTCCTACTAAAACACTATTGTGTGGTGTGGTGGCCTAAGGTTATTTTTATTTTTTTCACTCATCACGAGCAAGGTTTCCACGATAGCAAAGTTTTTGTCCTTTATAGCCATTTTGGTATTATATTCTATGATGTTGTAATGTGTCGCCTTCATCGCTCGCTTGATGAATCTGCCCGTCGCGTCGTCCTCACTGTCGGTAAAACACAGCTCTCGGTATGACGCGACACTGCTACAACCGCCTGGGGAACGCTGTCGTGCAAAAACGGAGTCGAAAGTGAGTCCTTGTGCTTCGTGTATGGTTAAGATACGCTACCCTTTTTCTGATCCATAATCCTCGTTAGACAATGTTATCTTCTCTTCCTGGGTGTGTACTAAGGTAAAGGATATTGGGTTGGGATCGTGGTATTTTCGATTCTGTGTAATTGAGCATTGTGGAGGACTGCACTAGTTTCCTGCTGGAGTAGATGCCAGAGTAGACCTCTTCTAAGGCATACGCGACATCTAAGGGATTCCGTTGTGTGCACGGTAATTCCTGGCTGAAGGACGTTATCAGGGTAGGACGACATTACCTCATCGAATCGAATCGAAATCGAATAAATTATCTCTATCGATGTAAGGTAACTGGTTCACGTCACCGAAGAGGAGAATTTCGCCAGCGCCGGACAACCGAGTAGCAATTGATATGGATTTGAAATGGTTCATAAGAGCCTCGTCTTCCACCAAACGGTGATAGTTTTCTGACTCTTTGAATTCATTTACTACAGAGGCCATAGTACGCACTCGATTTTTTGATTCGTCGCTTATACGCTGAGAGATCTTCTCTCTTAGATTTTCGGCTGCCTCACTTGTGGTTGTAACGATGACGTCCTTCTCCGCGTCTAAGGGTGATATATAAGCATAAGCATAAGCACAAGCACAAGCACGAGCACGAGCACGAGCACGAGCACGAGCACGAGCACGAGCACGAGTACGAGCACGAGCACGAGCACGAGCATGAGCATGAGCATGAGGATGTTGAATGTCATTTAGCCAGTTAGGGCAAGTAGGTTCCATTGGGCTACTAAATTTATCAAATCATAAATACATACCTACATCAATGTCTTAATGTTGTATTTAATTTTTTAATGGTTTTGGCTAGAACAAAAAAGAGACAGTAAAATAAAATAAGATCATTATCAATACCACATTATGTTATAACAACAGCCAGTGTTAAACTGCTTTAAACATTTTGTATTTTAAAGTACATTTAGTAATATAATAGAGTTGTTTTATAAGCGTTATAAAAGTATTCGGAAAAGAAACGACATTTTAAAAGTGATTAGATGGTCTCTTAGAATGTAAGTTTTATAGTAGTTTCTTAATTGTTTTTCTATATCTTAGCTGCGGACTAAAGCTACGAGCTAATCAATAACAAAGCTACGAGCTAATTAATAATAAAGCTACGAGCTAATTAATAATAAAGCTACGAGCTAATTAATAAAAAATAATGTTTATATTTGGTTAAAATTCAGGTAACAATGTATCTTATTTGATGGTACTCATATCTAAGTGGCGTCTTAGACCTTTGAATTCAAGCTGCCACAGTTATTAGTATTTATGACGTCTATAGATAGAACTAACAATAGATAAGTGTATCTATAGACCTATCTAACTATATATTATCTGTAGCGTATTGTTCGTTATCCACAATTTAGGACTGATGTTACTTTTTAAAATGTGGGTTTCAAAAATTTGCTTTATAAATTAAAGCATAACTCTATGGCAACGATCTAATACTTTAGACAGGGTAAATTATTTTATTGGTAAATTATATTTTTTTACTAAGGGAAAAATATTTCATGTTTTCTTGTAATTCGAATGTGAATCATTACCTTAAAGGTATTTATTCTAATTCGATTTGTTAGTAAATGAGAGGGGCTAAGATCATAGTAAATTATACGTAGTGTCCGAGCAACCCTTACGGCTTTGTTGAACTACAAAAGACTTAGAGAAAAAAAAACACCTATGATTTATAGTCTGATCAAAATAAATTGTTCGTTTTAATAAAAAAAATCCGGTTTTTACAAATAATACCAAATTGAATCTATCATGATGATTCTCCAATTATTCTGTATTGACAGACGGACCAGGTTAGTCGTCGGTGGGTAATAACTGATAATTCTATTTAATATGTATTGATCTTTTTATTTATTTATTGTTGGTGCATTATTAGAATTACTTCAATAGTAAGATCCTACATAATATGTTCACTGAGTGATGAAGAACACGAACGAACACGAAGAAAGAGTATGCAGCTGGAAAGCCTTGCAGGTCAAATATGAGAAGATTTTCAGTTACCTTCCGTCCAGACCGTTTTAGAATTATATAACATTAATGACGATTTTGAATTTTATTAAATCGATTAGAAATTAAAAAACGTATACTATCTAGGTTTTAACTATAATTAGTTAAGGGAGCAAATAATTATATCATTTATACAAATAAATGAAACCGGACATAAGCAAAAAGAAAATAATAGATTTCCTATAAGGATGTCCCCAACTCCAGAGAGTTTTTAATCTTCCCTGAACTGATATTTAATGAATCTTTTAAAGCTCCTCAGACAACAACTTATAATAACGAGATAGCATTTGTTTTTTTACTTATTTTCTTTCAACCCATTTGTGTAGAAAATATTAGAAAAAGAAGTAAATTATATGAGCGAATTTATTACAAAATAGATTTTTTCGAACAATTTCCAACTTTACTGCAAGTGTAATTAATTGTTAATGTTTAATTGGCCCTCATAGTTTAATTATTAAACTACTGTAAAGTAAAATGTGTTCTATTTTCTGCAAGACAAGGTAGACATTGTCTTACTCTGATTATAAAAATTGTTCATCTGAGCAGGCTTTTATAGTTTAATGAACGAATTAGCGATAATGTTGATTGAAGAGATGAGAAAAGTCGATATTGGAGCTTAAGTTACTTTCTCGATACATGCCTTTGAGCCATGTTCATTTTATCATACTACGTTTTGATGTTTGATTTATAAACCTATTTTCCCTAAAGATAATATTTTCTGAAATTTTCCATCCTTATTCATAGAACCACAGAAAGTGTTCTTTTTTTGGCTCAAATAATAAATACAATTTATATTTCATTTTTATTGACCTGTCATTAAAAATAAATCGCATTTAATATAATAAGGATTATAGATATTTCAATGTATATAATAATATTTGTGAAACAATATAGTTCTATCATTTATGTGGTGTAGGTGAATAATTAATATTATTCATTCAATTAAATAACGTACAAATATTAATAGATATTAGATTATGTTATTGGTTGAAACATCACTAAAATTGAGTAAATATTACAACTAGTATTTAAATATTAGTATTATTGATAATTGAGTTATAAAACCGCTCGTTAGTATCGAAATCCGCTGATTTTGTTTGCGGGAAAGCGTTTCACTGACGAGTGCCAGTGACGGTAAACATCGTTGATAGTGGACCAATTAATCCCAGAGATTGACTTGTATACTTGCAGTGCTTGGTGTAAGTGAATAAATATAATAATAATGGAAACGTGAACGTGATACTACTTGTGTATGTTTGAAAAATAATAAATAAAAATATGAAATAGTGTACACACCTTTACAGATCTTTTGTTTACTTAGTACTTTTACATTATAGATTATAAATAGTTTATTTCACTTAATACAAACTTTTAAATATTATTAGACTATTTAGAATTGGAATAAAACTATTTTTATGGATTTAACTCGCTATAATTAGTTAAATTTCATATTTCAATTTTAAGTTTAAAACGTTTCGAATGCTTTGCAGCAATCGTGTTCACGGTAAGACAAGATGGAGGTGTCTGTTACTAAATCAGTTAATCAGTCATCTACCTCCAACGGTTTCTAAGTTTTCGGGAGTACATTTCATGATTCACACAAAAAGTCTTAGAAAATACTAGGCTACTTATAATTTTAATATTGGTTTCAGTTTCTTTTTATTTTATTCATAGCATTGTGTATTTGGGCCAGTCATAATTTATAAAATTGTATTGTAAAATAAAATCTGCACAGATTCTACATCTGCTCCTAATCCCTAGAGCAGAATGCTATAGGACATGATAGTCTGGAAGTATGCATATGCAAAGTATACCAACCTTGCGTCGATATTATTTAGTTGTCTAATTTTCCTAACCGCTTAAGCTACTAAATTTAAACGTTTAGTTAGTGTGTTGATATTAGCGATGTACTGAAAATTTAAATATACTTAAAACTAAAGTTAGATATATAGTGTCGATTACGTATGTATTCTTTGAAAATTTAATTTTGAACTAAAGTTATTGTTTCAAAATTATTTTTTACTGTTTTTTTAATAAAGGATATTAATACTTGAAATATAACACCCAAAAATATATTGTATCCAATTCTTTTGAATGTACATTCTTTATAAAAGATATCTATTATTATTCTTTATAAAATTATTATATAAAAAATCCTTATGAAATCTTTATTGGATTAATAATAAAAACTTATATTGCTGATCGAGTATGTTATGGATATAATTAAATATGTATTTTTTTCGGTTTGACTATATCAACTGCTTTGGACAGATTTTAGGTAATTCTTTTATTTTTTTGTCTCTATAAATTTAAGGTTTTAGATACTTAAAATCCGTGTAAGATGAAATTTTTTAAGCATATGTTTATTTGCATTCATTCAAATTTTATATTTCACGGATCTGTGACTGTAACAAGTATTGGATTAATAACTGTATCATTGAATATATGTACATATATATTTTATGAAAATATTGCGAATATGTTTCCCGAATGTTAATTAAATTAGATATTTAAATATGCAAGGAATATTTTAGGCAGTAAATGAATTTCAAAAATGTTTTATAAAGTTTCATTAAAAATTTGAAGTTGTATGTATTGAGCAATAAGCATAAGCATAAGTTATTAAGCATTATGCTTTAAGCAATAAGCATAAGCTTTTAATCACTAAGCATTAAGCATAAAGCTTAAGCATCAAGCATTTACAATCAAGCTTTAAGCACTAGTTTTTTCTTAAATTCAGGGCTAATATAATAGAATGGATTTTTTTTATATGATCTAGGGCAATGCTTGACTACATTCCACCTGATGGTAAGTGGAATGTAGTCTTAGATGGTAAGTCGCATTGCCCTAGCAACCTATTCACTCTTCTCTTGAAGACACCCACATTATATTTGGCCGGAAATACCGACGCATGAAAAACATGTAAAACATGGAAAGCATGTAAAGAAAGTTTGACGTTTCATTAGTTTAATGTTCTTTTAATGTTTAAATTTGAATAATCATTTATGAATTATGTATTGTATTAAAAGTGTATCCACTAATTTTAATTTCAATAATTTCAAAATTAATAAATATAAATATAAATTCATTTTATTTTGATGATATTTAAATAATAAAAAATGTACAATAACATAAAATTATAATGTAAAATACAAATAAGAGTAAAAAGAAATTATAGAAAATTCCTTTTTTTGATAAACACAACAACATAAAAAATCTAACTTGATCACTTTTAAGGAATAAGTAATTTCAAAATTATAAATAACTATAACTGTTTGAATTATACCCACTGCTTTGAATAACTCCTTGTTATTTGTTCAAATTTATACTTACTTATTACGTAATAAATATTAAACGAGATTCCTTATTTTTAAATTTAAGTTCATTTCTCATTTTTCAAGTATCAAGCGTCAAACATAAGGCAATAAGTATCAAGCTAAAAAAATAAAACATCTAAAATAAAGCATTAAGCAATAAGCATTAGCTATTAAGCATTAAGCATTAAGCATTATGCTTTAAGCAAAAAGCATAAGCTTTTAAGCAATAATATTATGCATAAGCATAAGCATGGGCATGGGCATGGGCATGGGCATGGGCACGGGCACGGGCACGGGCACGGGCACGGGCACGGGCACGGGCACGGGCACGGGCACAGGCACAGGCATAGGCATGAGCATGAGCATACGCATAAGCATAAGCATAAGAATCATACCATTTTTGATTCTTGATATTTGATACTAAAAAATAAAAAAGAGAAATTGTGGTTTAAATATTTTTCTTAATTGGTTTAGTATAAACAACATTACCCCTATTAATTTATAAATTTAAGCAAATAAGGAAAATGTATAAAATTATGCCAGCTGGGTTCAGCGGTGTGTTACTTGAGATAACATTTTAATTTTAGATTAAGAGCAAAGATATATGAAAGATCCTCCTGCTTGTCAATACTGGAGAATCACAGCCAAACACTTATTCTTTATCAAACTTTAAAAGTCTAAGTGTTGATTAATGGTATAAAATAATTTTGTACATCACCTTATTGCTTAATGCTTAGTGCTTTAAGCTAAGTGCTTAATGCTTAATGGTTAAAGCTTCAAGCTTTATTCTTAAAAGCTTATGTTTATTGCTCAAAGCATATTGCTCAAAGCATAATGCTTAATGCTTTATAGCTTACGCTTACGCTTACGCTTACGCTTACGCTTACGCTTACGCTTACGCTTACGCTTACGCTTACGCTTACGCTTACGCTTACGCTTACGCTTACGCTTACGCTTACGCTTACGCTTACGCTTACGCTTACGCTTACGCTTACGCTTACGCTTACGCTTACGCTTACGCTTACGCTTACGCTTACGCTTACGCTTACGCTTACGCTTACGCTTACGCTTACGCTTACGCTTACGCTTACGCTTACGCTTACGCTTACGCTTACGCTTACGCTTACGCTTACGCTTACGCTTACGCTTACGCTTACGCTTACGCTTACGCTTACGCTTACGCTTACGCTTACGCTTACGCTTACGCTTACGCTTACGCTTACGCTTACGCTTACGCTTACGCTTACGCTTACGCTTACGCTTACGCTTACGCTTACGCTTACGCTTACGCTTACGCTTACGCTTACGCTTACGCTTACGCTTACGCTTACGCTTACGCTTACGCTTACGCTTACGCTTACGCTTACGCTTACGCTTACGCTTACGCTTACGCTTACGCTTACGCTTACGCTTACGCTTACGCTTACGCTTACGCTTACGCTTACGCTTACGCTTACGCTTACGCTTACGCTTACGCTTACGCTTACGCTTACGCTTACGCTTACGCTTACGCTTACGCATACGCTTATGCTTATGCTTATGTGCTTTATGTTTGACGCTTGATACTTATTGCCTCATGCTTGATGTATGATTCTTGATATTTGATACTTGAAAAATGAGAAATTAACTTAAATTTAAAAATAAGGAATCTCGTTTAATATTTATTGCGTAATAAGTAAGTAAAAATTTGAACAAATAACAAGCAGTTATTCAAAGCAGTATAATTCAAACAGTTATAAGGTAGGTGCGGCTAAAAAGGCCTAGCTAAGCGGGAATTGAAATAAATCGAAAACTATTTATGCGAAATACCAAATTTTAATATCAATTAAATATTTATATCAATTACTATTAGCCATAAACTATTATTAGTCATAAACAAAACACGGCAACTTTTGCCATTATCATTCTTAAAATAAAACATTAAAAAAAACACTATCTTTAGGCCTTATTAAACTATGGTAGTTTAATAAAGCCTATATTTTTATCTATAGAATTCAACATAATAAACTTTCGGGTAATTTTTATATCGAATAGGTCTTTCATGACTGGAGTACCTCTATAATTTATGGCTTTTCTACGGACTGTTGATGTCTTTTCATTAATTTTAGCTGGCGTAGGCATAAACTCCTTAAACGCTGTTCTTTTAAATTGAACGAGGGTTATATTATCCTAATCATCACAACTGGAACTGCCATAAACCATTCTGTAAAACCCTTTAGATGATCTTTTAGAGGTATGATCAATATTTTGTTCCTGCTTTGATGTCGATGGATGGGGGGTCTCAGGCCTAGATGGGATGCGAGGTGGCAAATTTTCTACATCTACAACCTTAGTTAAAGGAGCTGATGTTTCTGTCAATGTAGATGGAGCAAATGCTGTTTCTGTAATAGCGTGTGGATTAAATGGATACTATTGTACTTAAAAAATAAAAGATAAGAAAATTTAGCTCTATTCTTACAGGTCTATTGTTCACCAATAAGTTGTTTATGTTTTTTTGTTGTATACTCTGTATTCTTGTCGAGGCGTCTTTCTCTTTAATTAAATATTTGGTAACTAATTGAATAAGATTATTTTATGTTCCAAATCCATAATCTAATAGATACAAACCAGTCGCTCTAAACCCACTGGTAATATTGTCATATGTCATACTCGTACATTTAGACCCACAGTTGCAAGTATGATATTGAAGCTTGCGTTTGTGAGTTTTTTGTCTGGGTTGGAGGGCATTGTGATTATAAGTTATCCCTATAATCAAGGAACCAATTAAGAAGTTGCTTGTAATTATTTTTTTTACATTTCTAAAGTCATAAAATAAACAGTTAAACAATTAATAGATAACGCTAAGGAAGGAGTGTAATAAGGCCTACTGTCGAATTTTATAGGCCTTATTAACCGCCAACCACTTTGTAAAGAAAAGTGAATACTAATATTATTCGCTCTAATTTTTACTTTTACAAAATCACAAGTCTTTAAAACATGAACTATTGGATACTTAAATAGCAAAATAATGTAGAAAAACTTAATATTACAAAAAATACTTAGGTTTGACTCGACCGTTATGTTATAATTCAAGCTGACCGTCCCGCAGGCTACAATGAATGATACCGCACTGGTGACGCCACGCTAGCGAGCGAGTCCCAATAAGTTTGGGACACCATTTGGTATTATTAACTACCTATGACTGCGACTTTGGTCGACGGGAATTATTTTAAGTCGTGTTTCTGTCGCATAGGCCTTATTAGCCGACAGGCCTTGTTGACCGCACCTACCTTAGTAATTAATAATTTTGAAATTACTTATTCCTTAAAAGTGATCAAGTTAGATTTTTTATGTTGTTGTGTTTATCAAAAAAAGGAATTTTCTATAATTTCTTTTTACTCTTATTTGTATTTTACATTATAATTTTATGTTATTGTACATTTTTTATTATTTAAATATCATCAAAATAAAATGAATTTATATTTATATTTATTAATCTTGAAATTATTGAATTGAAAATTAGTGGATACACTTTTAATACAATACATAATTCATAAATGATTATTCAAATTTAAACATTAAAAGAACATTAAACTAATGAAACGTCAAACTTTCTTTACATGTTTTCAAAGTGAAGGTCTACTCTTAAAAAAATAAAAAAGAGAAATTGTGGTTTAAATACTTTATTAATTGATTAAGTATAAACAACATTAACCCTTATAATTTATAAATTTAAGCAAAAAAAAACTTTAGGAGTGGTGTGTCGTGTCGTGTGGTGATTCGTGTGGTGTATCGTGTGCTGTGTCGTGACGTGTGTCGTGACGTGTGTCGTGTCGTGTGTCGTGTGTCGTGTGTCGTGTCGTGTCGTGTGTCGTGTGTCGTGTCGCGTGTCGTGTGTCGTGTCGCGTGTCGTGTCGTGTGTCGTGTCGTGTGTCGTGTCGCGTGTCGTTATGCTTATGCTTATGCTTATGCTTATGCTTATGCTTATGCTTATGCTTATGCTTATGCTTATGCTTATGCTTATGCTTATGCTTATGCTTATGCTTATGCTTATGCTTATGCTTATGCTTATGCTTATGCTTATGCTTATGCTTATGCTTATGCTTATGCTTATGCTTATGCTTATGCTTATGCTTATGCTTATGCTTATGCTTATGCTTATGCTTATGCTTATGCTTATGCTTATGCTTATGCTTATGCTTATGCTTATGCTTATGCTTATGCTTATGCTTATGTGCTTTTTGTTTGACGCTTGATACTTATTGCCTCATGCTTGATGTATGATTCTTGATATTTGATACTTGAAAAATGAGAAATTAACTTAAATTTAAAAATAAGGAATCTCGTTTAATATTTATTGCATAATAAGTAAGTAAAAATTTGAACAAATAACAAGCAGTTATTCAAAGCGGTGGGTATAATTCAAACAGTTATAAGGTAGGTGCGGCTAATAAGGCCTAGCTAAGCGGGAATTGAAATAAATTTAAAACTATTTATGCGAAATACCAAATTTTAATATCAATTAAATATTTATATCAATTACTATTAGTCATAAACTATTATTAGTCATAAACAAAACACGGTAACTTTTGCCATTATCATTCTTAAAATAAAACATTTAAAGAAATACTATCTTTAGGCCTTATTAAACTATGGTAGTTTAATAAAGCCTATATTTTTAATCAACAGAATTCAACATAATAAACTTTCGGGTAATTTTTATATCGAATAGGTCTTTAGTGACTGGAGTTCCTCTATAATTTATGGCTTTTCTACGGACTGTTGATGTCTTTTCATTAATTTTAGCTGGCGTAGGCATAAACTCCTTAAACGCTGTTCTTTTAAATTGAACGAGGGGTATATTATCCTCATCATCACAACTGGAACTGCCATAAACCATTCTGTAAAACCCTTTAGATGATCTTTTAGAGGTATGATCAATATTTTGTTCCTGCTTTGATGTCGATGGATGGGGGGTCTCAGGCCTAGATGGGACGCGAGGTGGCAAATTTTCTACATCTACAACCTTAGTTAAAGGAGCTGATGTTTCTGTCAATGTAGATGGAGCAAATGCTGTTTCTGTAATAGCGTGTGGATTAAATGGATACAATCCAATCGCTCTAAACCCACTGGTAATATTGTCATATGTCATACTCGTACATTTAGACCCACAGTTGCAAGTATGATATTGAAGCTTGCGTTTGTGAGTTTTTTGTCTGGGTTGGAGGGCATTGTGATTATAAGTTATCCCTATAATCAAGGAACCAATTAAGAAGTTGGTTGTAATTTTTTTTTTTTACATTTCTAAAGTCATAAAATAAACAGTTAAACAATTAATAGATAACACTAAGAAAGGAGTGTAAAATAGGGCCTACCGCCGCCAACCACTTCGTAAAGAAAAGTGAATACTAATATTATTCGCTCTAATTTTTACTTTTACAAAATCACAGGTCTTTAAAGCATGAACTATTGGATACTTAAATAGCAAAATAATGTAGAAAAACTTAATATTACAAAAAATACTTAGGTTTGACTCGACCGTTATGTTATAATTCAAGCTGACCGTCCCGCAGGCTACAATGAATGATACCGCACTGGTGACGCCACGCTAGCGAGCGAGTCCCAATAAGTTTGGGACACCATTTGGTATTATTAACTACCTATGACTGCGACTTTGGTCGGCGGGAATTATTTTAAGTCGTGTTTCTGTCGCATAGGCCTTATTAGCCGACAGGCCTTGTTGACCGCACCTACCTTAGTAATTAATAATTTTGAAATTACATTTATTCCTTAAAAGTGATCAAGTTAGATTTTTTATGTTGTTGTGTTTATCAAAAAAAGGAATTTTCTATAATTTCTTTTTACTCTTATTTGTATTTTACATTATAATTTTATGTTATTGTACATTTTTTATTATTTAAATATCATCAAAATAAAATGAATTTATATTTATATTTATTAATCTTGAAATTATTGAAATGAAAATTAGTGGATACACTTTTAATACAATACATAATTCATAAATGATTATTCAAATTTAAACATTAAAAGAACATTAAACTAATGAAACGTCAAACTTTCTTTACATGTTTTCAAAGTGAAGGTCTACTCTTAAAAAAATAAAAAAGAGAAATTGTGGTTTAAATACTTTATTAATTGATTAAGTATAAACAACATTAACCCTTATAATTTATAAATTTAAGCAAAAAAAAACTTAAGGAGTGGTGTGTCGTGTCGTGTGGTGATTCGTGTGGTGTATCGTGTGCTGTGTCGTGACGTGTGTCGTGACGTGTGTCGTGTCGTGTGTCGTGTGTCGTGTGTCGTGTGTCGTGTGTCGTGTGTCGTGTGTCGTGTCGTGTCGTGTCGTGTCGTGTGTCGTGTCGCGTGTCGTGCGGTGTATCGTGACGTGTGACGTGTCGTGTGTCGTGTGTCGTGTGTCGTGTGTCGTGTGTCGTGTGTCGTGTGTCGTGTGTCGTGTGTTGTGTCGTGTGTCGTGTCGTGTCGTGTGTCGTGTGTCGTGTCGTATGTCGTGTTGTGTCGTGTGTCTTGTCGTGTCGTGTGTCGTGTCGTGTCGTGTGTCGTGTTGTGTATGGTGTTGTGTGTCGTATCGTGTGTCGTGTCGTGTCGTGTCGTGTGTCGTGTCGTGTGTCGTGCCGTGTGTCGTGTCGTGTGTCGTGTCGTGTGTCGTGTCGTGTGTCGTGTGTCGTGTGTCGTGTCGTATGTCGTGTCGTGTGTCGTGTTGTGTCGTGTGTCGTGTCGTGTGTCGTGTCATGTGTCGTGTCGTGTGTCGTGTCGTGTGTCGTGTCGTGTGTCGTGTCGTGTGTCGTGTCGTGTGTCGTGTCGTGTGTCGTGTCGTGTGTCGTGTCGTGTGTCGTGTCGTGTGTCGTGTGTCGTGTCGTGTGTCGTGTCGTGTGTCGTGTCGTGTGTCGTGTCGTGTGTCGTGTCGTGTGTCGTGTCGTGTGTCGTGTCGTGTATGGTGTCGTGTGGCGTATCGTGTCGTGTGGCGTATGAAGTTATTGTTTCAAAAATATTTGTTACTGTTTTTTTAATAAAGGATATTAACACTTGAAATATAATACCCAGAAATATATTGTATCCAATTCTTTTGAATCCACATTCTTAATAAAAGATGTCGATGAAATTTTCTATGTAAATAAACGTTATGAAATCTTTATTGGATTAATAATAAATACATTTGAACTAACTAATAGTTATAATGTATTTTTATTAAAAAACGAATTGGGTAAGCGACAACAAATTACCAGACTTGTGTTATAATTACCAGGTGTGTGTTTATATTCCAGATTTATGTATTTATTAAAATAATATGTTACTCATATTGGTGATCGAGTATGTTATTGATATAATTAACTATGTATTTTTTTCGGTTTAGCCATAACAACTGCTTTGGACATATGTTAGGTAATTCTTTTATTTTTTTTGTCTCTGTATATAAAATTAAGGTTTTACTTAAACTTCGTGTATGATGGAACTTTTAAAGCATATGGTCATTTGCAATAATTAAAATTTTATATTTCACTGATCTGTACAAATATTTAATCAATCACTACATCATTGAATATATTTACAGACGACGACGAAGCTTCTTAGCAATCCATGGATTCACCGTGCGGGTGCCGGGCCCATCGCGTTGCAAGGAGAGGAGTGCAAGCAGTGCCTGGGACTTGCGACCCAGGAGTAGGTTTAAGGGGCCCCTTTATTATGCGCAAAAACGCTCACCTTCACCCTCCACACTCCTCTCCCTACCTAACCAAATTTGGAAAGAACCTACTAATGCCGCCTTTGAAGTACGTTCTAGAAATGAACCGATGCTTGTTCTAGAAAGGCCAAGATCTTTAAGTAGGCTATAGAGAGATTTTGCTGTTATACCTCTCGCTCCCACTTCTACCGCGTACAAACTAACTATAAATTTATTCCTGATCAGTTCGTTGGTTAGTTCGTAATACTTATTGAGCTTGAATGTGTGATCCCTTGGGATGTTTGTTTCCCAAGGAACAGTAAGCTCCACAAGTATCACGCGCCTCAGATGTTTCGAATACAGGAATAAGTCCGGTCTGGATGACGAAACACCAACATCCCCAGGGATTTTGTAATGCTTTTCATACGTGTCCATCATGAGAATCCAATCAGGAGCCGCGCCTAATATTGAATAAGGCTTCGCTTTTGATTTTTTGGAGGAGCCTTCTTTTACGAATTCTATAGATCGTTCGGTGGTTGTTATACCCTTCCGCGCTCTTGCTACTGAAAGACTAACCGCTTCCCGTATAATTTCTAATACCTTGTCGTGGCGACGCGAGTATTGACCTTTATCTAGAAGTACCCTACACCCTACTAATAGGTGTTTCGCGGTTCCTATTGCCTCCCCACAGATGTTGCAAGACTTTTCGGTGGCTTTGCCCCATCTTACTAAATTACTTTGATCTGGGAGAGTCATTTGGAATGCATTAAGATAGAATTTTAATAATGCTGGGGACCAATCATAAATTAAGGTGCGCCACTTCAAAGCTAGTGGAATACAAAAATCTCCTATGGTCACAAATTCGTTTTGAATTTCTAGGCTCATCGCGTGGAGTCGGTAATTATCGTTTTCGTCTTGTCGAATAAAAGATTTTGTTATGTCTATGTCTTGAACTTTCCTACTTGATCCTAGCCCTACTTTATTTGTTTGAGCACCTATCATAAACTTTTTATGGAATTGAAGTCGTGACTCGAGCTCTGAGGCAACTTTGTCTTTTGGGAGAGAAGTTACAGTATCATCTTTAGATTTTCCGATGATATGTCTTTTGGTAACTCTTAGATGTTTGTAGAGCTCCGATGGTTTCTTTAATTTTAATCCAAAGTTGTTACGGTCTCTAAATAAGGTTGAAGAGTCCGCTGAGTGCGCTAACCCGAGCCATAACTTCAATGTCTTTATGACGCTTGCATCTAACTTTGACAAAAGGGTTTTATTTATATCATACACGAGGAAAGGCCAATTTAGACGTGATGTTAAATAATTATCGTAAATCCAAGCTTTTTTGACGTTACTTATTGGTTGGTTGTCTACCTTTTTGAGATCGTTTAAAAAGCTATCGACTATTACATCCAACGATGGAGTACGGCCTTGGTAATCGATTTTTTTACCTAAAAATTTAAACGGAGCTGCTTCCGTAACCGTACTAACGCACTGACCGCCTATTATAAGACCCGGATCGTAAGAGGTATATTTGGTATTCCGTCTACCCAGACACAGACTAAAACATTTACTTGGTTTTGTCCTCAATCCGCCCGTCCACGTACAGAAATCCTCAACTACATTTAAAAGTACCTGACATTGTTTCGGATTACGTGTCAGTATCGCGAGATCATCTGCAAAAGCTAGTATGGATTCTGTGTATTTGTTGTTGAACTTAAGCCGATAGCCCCACTTTTTTTCATTTCTAATTAATTTGTCTATTAAAATATTAATAACTATATTAAATATAATAGGAGAAATACAACAGCCCTGAAATAAACCAACGTTATAATTAAGTGGTTTTGAATGGTTTTCATTAAAAATTATTGAGAATTTTAATTTTGAATAATATGATGCAATAATGTCGCGAACTACCATAGGAAAGTTATACCATTTAAGCGCGAACATCATTAGTTCATGTCGTACCGACCCAAAGGCGTTTTCTAAGTCTATCCAACAAACCGTAATTTGTCTCTCGCTAGTTCTAGCATCTTTAAGGCTTTCCGATATTAACGTATTATGTTCCAGGCATCCAGAAATTCCGGGCAAAAACCCTTTCTGGTGATTAGGCCTGAAATATCTATTGTTAATCATGAATTGCGTCATTTTAGTTTGTAAAAAAGAGAAAAATATTTTGGAAATTGTATTTGTTAGGGCTATCGGTCTAGTATCCTTGGGATTATTGACATTGTCGTTTTTCGGAATGAGGACAAAAAGGGCTTTTCCGAACGATACCGGTATTTGCTTTCTTGACCAGATTTTACCGAATATATTTAAAAGATGTTTATGGAGCGACGGACATTTTTTGTAAACTATATAAGGGATACCATCCGGACCTGGTGCTGACTTAGATGGTTTCATTTTAATTATTTTATTGATTTCCTCCAAAGTTGGTGGGTTGGCTTGAAAATCTTCAGTAGGAGTCTCAGGTTTGTGTTCGTTTGGATCCCCATATAGTCTTTGGTTTTCTGGCACTTCGTATGTGCTTTTATAATGGTCGAAAATTTGCTCGTTGGTCAAGAGAAGCTTACCTTTTTGATCTTTGAAAATGTTTTTTGAGTATTTAAAAGGATTTTTATCAAAGTCTACTTCATGTTTTGCCCGATCAAAGCTATCACGATTTTTCGTTATTTGATTTGTTATACCTTGGATAAGTTTAAGAATTGATCGCAATGCCCTAGACAGTTGGTGACTAAGTTGATTATCGCCTAAGGCTTTGGCTATACGAAGTTTCTTTATAAGATCTCTTTTTTTCCTCCTCATTTTCAATTTAAAACCGTTTTCTTTATTTTTGTGAGCATAACGATTCGTAGGTGGATAGTGCTCATTAAAGTAGTCGTAAATAGTATTTTGGAAAGTCTCTACTTGCGCATCGAGTACCTGATTTGAGCCCGGGTGCTCTAACAGGGCCGCTATATTTTGGTCATGTACTTTCCAGGTCGATTGTTTAGTATTTGGAATGCTAAGACGCGTCCGGATGGTCATGGACTCCTGGTAGTTTTCATTCAATGGCTCACCATGAGATATATGAGGGTAAACTCTATCCGCAGTGAAAACTGAAGATCTTACCGACGGTTGCCGCACTTCAGCACCATTGTGTGTTTTAAGATGTTTAATAAACCAGGCTCGTCTTTTGTAATTTTTCCCGCACGTAGGGCATTTCAGTTCCGTTATCGCGCCGTTTTCGCCGTAATTGTCAACCGGTGGACAGTTCTTCCGCCCCCCCTCTCGGACTGTCCTAGGGGTATTTTTCTTATTTGGACTTTTAGCGTTTATCGACGTTCCCGGGCTTGGCTTGCTAGGCCATCGCCCTCGGCTGTCTTTCCAGCAGTCTGCTGTCTTCCCAGCTGCCAGCTGTCTTTCCAGCGTCAACTGTCTTTCCAGCGTCATCCCGTCTCTCCGGGCTGTCAATTTAGATAAGACGAAGCTTCTTAGCAATCCATGGATTCACCGTGCGGGTGCCGGGCCCATCGCGTTGCAAGGAGAGGAGTGCAAGCAGTGCCTGGGACTTGCGACCCAGGAGTAGGTTTAAGGGGCCCCTTTATTATGCGCAAAAACGCTCACCTTCACCCTCCACACTCCTCTCCCTACCTAACCAAATTTGGAAAGAACCTACTAATGCCGCCTTTGAAGTACGTTCTAGAAATGAACCGATGCTTGTTCTAGAAAGGCCATATATATTTTATGAAAATATTGCGAATATGTTTCCCGAATGTTAATTAAATTAGATGTTTAAATATGCAAGAAATATTTTAGGCAGTAAATGAATTTCAAAAATGTTTTAAAAAGTTTCTATAAAAATTTGAAGTTGTAATTAATAAAATAGAAGTTTCTAAAGTAAAAATATCTTTTTATTTTAATAATCGGTAGATATTATTCTATCTTGGTTACTTATTTGTGTTTACATTGTAATTTTACGCTAAGAGTCGATTTTAAATTTAAATGATTTAGGGTCCCTTATCACCTAATATCTAACTATATTTAGGTTATTTATGATATAAATAGAATGTTTGAGTATATTTCTATTTTATACTAGCTATTATCAGACATTTGGTATACGCCCCCCCTTCCCTCCATCTATCAATTTGAAATAAGGCACCATTTTAAACGTATAGAAATTAATAAACTTTTAGGTTTATTGTAATTAAAAAAATATTAGACTTAGATATTAAAGCCAAACCAAACACACCAAATTTTATTAAAGCTTTTCAAGTAGTTTTGTTGCATTGTAAGTAGATACCAAGTCAGTTTTTACTTTTTGTAAAACTGAGAGAATTTTCCGCAGTAAAAAAGTTTAAATGTAAAAGAATAAATATATAAAATATGAAAATAAAAATATATGCAGCTTGTCTACGATTTGGTAATGAATATAAAGAATAATGCTTGCTATTGTCACGTAATATAAACAGAAGATAATGTCTTGCAGTCATATATCATCTGTACTAGACTGGTGAATCTAACCCTGACATGTTATTGGTATTTACGGCTCTCTGCAGTATTAGTAAGGGTATTCAAGTATTCTTTATAAGATGTTTGTGTGTGTGTAGTGTTGTTGTACGGGTATTCAAGTAGTATTGTATAGTTTGTATTGGTCGATATATGATCGAACTTTATTAGCAACGATTTATTAGCACTTACCGTTTTTTATTTCGACACCAGATGATAGAATCAAGATTTGATGTAACAATGTTCGTTATTAGAAAGCTATATATTTTTTTTATGATTGGTTCTGCATCACAGTCGTTGGTATCTTAAGTTATGTGTGATAATTATGTTTTGTTCTTTTTTTAATGATGTTTTTTGAAAAGCTCATTTTATTCTGTGAAAAAAAATTGTAATGTATTTAGGGTCTTTGAATTTGGCGTATGTAATTAAAAGGAAGAAAGATAAAAAACCTGCGAGAAAAAAAAGAGTAATAGACAATATTGGATGTTGAGTTAGTAGTAGTTACTAGGTTTTTTCAATGTTTTATTACAAAAAATAGGTTGAAAGCTTTGTTGAAAGAAAAGAACACGAAAACCTTTCACATTTTATATTTATAATTATATATTTTTTACTCTGTTAACAGTTTTAAAATAAAAAATCCTTTGAAACCATAATTATAGCAGCGAAAACTTAAAATATTTAGTATACAATTTTCATAATTATGGAATGTTTTTATTAGATGAACAGAACAAGGTTTTCTCCCATAATTATTAAAATCAATTATAAGATGAAATTAATTACAAATTTGATTTTGAAAATCTATGTTTAGCCCCTTGTCTAATTTTGTTTAAATGTTTCATTAACGGTCATAGTGTTATTAATATATGGTTCTAATAAAAAAGTTCTAAAAGACTGTAAAGGAAAATGTGTTATATATTTCTGCCAACATGGTAGACATTGTTTTGTTGTTTTTATAAAAATTGGTTATTGAACTGAACAGGCGTATCTTTTATATCCTGTTACGAAAGAATCAGCGAAAAAATCACGGTGCGAAAGGGATCCCGTGGCGTCTCACTAAGGTGATGAGGGTAACCATTGGTTTTTAGTAGAAGCATTAAAAAGGCAGCGTTATATATACTGATGGGTAGTCCCCCATAAACGCTGGTCACCTTCTTCTTGACCTGATTCTTGAGGAATTTTTCCAACAAAAAAAAAGCCGGTATTTACAGTAGCTCAATTGTTGTTATGCATACCACTGGAAAATGTGTTTTATGAGCTTATTAAATGGTGTCATAAAGCTGTAAAGTTTTCATTAATACCTCACCAGAAGATAATTCTGGAAGAAATGCATATTAAGAGGTTTGTATAATATTTTTGAAGCAGTGTATTTGATGTTCTTTTGATATAAACCACAATCAGACAAATTCATCAATTATATATAATATATAGCAGAATAAGTTCTTAGCTACAGTTAAGACAGGTACCAGCTCTAATTTTTGCAAAATGTGTTTATGGCCAGGCACTCTTAAGCTACCAATAATGAGGTGGGCGGTCTGTTCACTTATTGGTTTGGTCTTTTTTTTTTTTTTTTTTTTTTTTTTTTTATATTCTCTAGGGCAATGCTTGACTACATTCCACCTGATGGTAAGTGGAATGTAGTCTTAGGTGGTAAGGCGCATTACCCTAGCAACCTATTCACTCTTCGCTTGAAGACACCCACATTGTATTCGGTCGGAAATACCGACGCAGGCAAGCTGTTCCAATCCTTTGCTGTACGCAGTAAAAATGAGGAAGCAAAGCGCTTTGTTCGGACAGGTGGAATGTCCACAACAAAAGGATGAAAACCTGCCGTGCGTCGGGACGTCCGGTGATGGAAGGGGGACGGGGGAATTAAATTGTGTAATTCCTGCGCACACTCACCAAAATGTATCCTATAGAATACTGAGAGGCTAGCAATTCTACGCCTGTGCTCAAGGCTTTGGAGTTTGGCTCCGACCAATTCGGGATCGCCTATAAGCCTCTTTGCTCGCCTCTCAATTGAGTCCAGAACCGCAAGATGAGACTTTGCGGCACCAGCAAATATGTGACAACAGTACTCTACACACGACCGGATCTGCGCTTTGTATAAAACAAGAAGCTGTCCCGGTGTAAAGTACTGCCGAACCTTCGCCAGAACGGCAAGCTTTGCTGCTGCTGCTCTTGCTCTGGACTCAATGAACCGACCAAAGTTGAGGTTCGAGGAAATCTCTAAGCCTAACAACTGAAGCCGGTCACTGTATTCCAAGGATACATTCTGGAAAGTAGGAGCCAAGGTGAAAGGGCTCCTTTTGGCGGTGAATAAACACGTCTGCGTTTTGGTGGCGTTGAACTTGACAAGATTGGCATTGCTCCATGCGGAGACTGCCTGAAGTTTGTCATTCAAACGTTGCACCATGGCTTCTCTTTCAGACTGTACTTGATCTCGACTAGCCCGAGTACTCGGCAGATATCTTTCTACAACTGTGCTGTCGTCTGCATACCCATAGATACCGGGCTTCAACAGATCATTAATGTGCAGCAGAAACAGAGTTGCAGAAAGAACGGACCCCTGAGGCACTCCGGCATTTATTGTCAAGGGTTCCGAGGAACACCCGTCGACAACTACTCGGAGAGATCTGTGGCTCAGAAAGTCCGTTACCCAGCCGATCAGACCAGGAGATATACCGTACGCTGAAAGCTTGCTTATAAGGCTCGCATGCCAGACCCTGTCAAATGCCCTCGAGACGTCCAGAGAGACGGCGACCGCTTCTCCGTTCTTCTCGATGGCCTCGCCTAAAATGTGAGTAGCATACACTAGAAGGTCCCCAATAGACCTATTACGGCGAAACCCGTACTGTCGGTCACTGAGGAGATCGTTACCTTCTAGGTATGCTAGTAGGCGCGAGTTCAATACACGCTCCATAATCTTGCAGAGTATGGAGGTGATTGAAATCGGTCTGTAATTGACAGGGTCGGCACGGCTGCCTTTTTTGGGCACGGGTTGCACATTAGCAAGCTTCCAGGATTTCGGCACTATTCCAGTCATGAAAGAGAGACGATACAGACGTGTCAGTACAGGAGACAACTCAGCTGCGCATGTCTTGAGCAGAATGGCTGGTATACCATCAGGACCACTGGCTTTATTCACATCTAAACGACACAATGTTCTCCATACCTCTTTGTTAGTGATGCGGATTTCAGGCATCGAAACACCGCACTGAGGAAGATGTGCTGGAGAAGCATTGCCAGTGTCTAGATGCGAATTATCAGCAAACAGAGAAGCAAGTACGTTCGCTTTCTCTGTTGCTGTGTGGGCCAGGGATCCATCCGGCTTCAGCAGAGCAGGCAGTGAGGGTTGGCAGAAATTCGACTCGATCGCTTTCGCAAGAGACCAGAAATCGTTTACTATTTAGTCCCATATTAAAATATAGTCTTAGCGACGTAATAAGAACTGTCGAATTAGAAACTCAAAGTTAGTAGGTACTTACACGATAGTCCGCAGGTGTTTGCCTACATACTTGATTTTGTAGATTAATATAATTAATTTAATTAAGTGGTTAATGAAGTGTCTTATTGGTACAATAGATTTATTATTAGTTTAGTACCTACTAGCAAGGTGCCTATTAACTGCCATTTACGTTATTTTTTATAGAATTCACTCCACTTAACTGTAAAAAAATATTCAAATGATTCTGGAAAAAATCTATATAAATACTTTAGAAAATCTAGCTACTCATATATGCTCATATATATTATATAAATATAACCGTTGAGTCACTCTAAGGAATCTTTGAAAATTTCGTTGACATCAGTTAAGCCGTTACGAAGTTTATGAGTAACATACGTACTGACATACTTTCTCTTATTTTTTATTTTGTTTTTTAGATCAATAGATAATGCTTGTCACTTAATATAAATTTAAGTTATTAATTGAAGTTAGTTAGATATTATCTTGTACTTCTATATCATCTGTGTAGGACTGGTGAATCTAACTCTGTTATGTTATTAGTATTAACGAGTCCTTAATGTATCAGTAGTAAGGGTATTGAAGGGTTCTTGTATAAAATGTTTGTACTTAAACGGAACTTTATTATCAAATATTTATTTTGCATTAATTAACGTTCTAAATTGTATAGAAATCAGTAACAGAAGTGAGGTCTAAGCAAATGGAATCAAGGACAGAAACTGTATATTATTTATATTTTTAATTAAATCAATGGGCTTAACATGTTTCTGAAATGCTAATACTGGGCGACTTCGACATGCTTTTTAAAAGATGATATTCGTTCCAAGCAGTTATTATCTATTGTTAAGGAATGTAACTTTAAAATCTTATTGCTATCTCCTACACATTACTTTCCAAATTGTACTCCATCTCTTCTAGATCCTATAATGATATCTTCTCCCGATTTTATGTCTAAGTATAGTCAATGTTCTGCAGATGCATATTCTTACCATGCCATTACCACTTAATTTATCTTTCTTATAAATTACGTGCCCCTAAGCGAAAGCGTTATACTCTCCTGCGGCGTAATTTTGGTGGAATGGATGAGTGTAGCTTGGGTCGAGATGCCATTGCAACTGACTGGTCACTTGTAATGGAGGCTTCTTCTATCGATAACAAGGTAGATCTTTAATTCCCTTCCTACGGATTTATACGATATTTGCCCCTATAAAACCTGTAAAAATTGAGCATCTACCCGCTCCTTGGCTTCATGACGACCTAAAGTGTCGGATACAAAAGAAAAATATTGCAAAAGCCAATTTAAGGAGCGGTAATTTAGATATTACCAGAAATAGGTATAATAAGATTAGAAATCGCTGTAATACAATGCACAACGACGCCATATCCATAAAGAAGTCGAAAACGGTGACACGGCCAGAGTCTCGAAGTTTCTTCATACGTTGGGAGTTGAAAAACCTTCTCATGATACTCTAATGTCTAAAGTAGACGTTGAGTAACTCAATCACTCCTTTACTTCACTAAATTTATTTAATTCTATTGATAAATTGAACATATTAAATTCAATAGCTGCTCTTCCGACTCCTAGTTTTCCTCCGTTTATTTATAGTCAATTCGCAGAATGTGATGCTAAGAAAAGCATTATGTCAATCTCATCCAATACCGTCGGTAATGATAACGTTAGCCGAAGTATGATCATTCCTCTCCTGGACATTGTTTCTCCAATCATTACGCATATTCTTAATGAATCAGACGGTACAGGTATCTTTCCTGCAGCCTGAAAAAATGCTCAAATTATTCCATTAACTTAAAATCCTAAGCCTGCTATCTATACCGACTTCAGACCTATTTCCATCCTCCCTTTCTTATCCAAGGTATTAGAAAAAATAATTTTCAAACAATTAAATATTTTTCTAAATACCAACAAAAATCTTAATGGTTTACAATCTGGTTTTCGATTAGGTCATAGTACGACTACGGCTCTTGTCAAAGTTACAGATGACATTCTTTTGGGCATGGACAAAAAACAACTCACACTTTTGATATTGCTGGATTTCAGCAATGCTTTCAATTCGATCGATTACGACATCTTATTGAGTTTGCTTTGCTCTATTAACATAGCTCTATTAGTGATGTATTAGTTTCAAAGTTACCTTCGAGGTCGCCGGCAGTGACATCGGCTTGATGACTGTATATCATCTTGGCGTGACATTCGTGCCGGAGTACCTCAAGGAGGCGTGTTGTCACGTTTACTTTTTTCCATCGTCATAAATACTACAACATTCCGACCAAAATTATGCTTGCGGAAACTCTTCTTCTTCCTATACTTGATTACGCCGACGCAAGTTACCTTAACCTATCTCAAGAGCAATTAAACAAACTTGAGAGGATCCTAAATATTGGCATCAGGTTCATATTTGGACTACGAAAATATGGCCATGTTTCTTTATTTCGCAAACGACTCATGTGTTTACCTATCCGACTTCGCCGGAATCTACACACTCTTTCACTTTTGTACTGTTTGTTATTTAATTCTTATAGACCTTCCTATTTAAGAGACCCTTTTCTTTTCACGGAAACTGATATAAGAGCTGTAAACCATCTCGAAGCCTAACACTCAAAATTCCTTTACACAATTCCCAATTTTACAATAACTCATTTGTCGTTAGAGCTACCCTTCTGTGGAACGACCTACCACTGAGCATCAGACAATCCCCACCTATTTTTATCTTTAAAAAGTCTTTAAAATTGTTCTTTTTTAATCAGGTTAGTTAGCTTAATATTTGGTGTAGATATATAATATTTTATTTATTACTTATATAATATGTATATAGTTTAAATTATGAATTAATGTGTGTTTATTATAAAATTTTATATATTATGTATTGATAATAATATGTACTTCGCACCATCTCTATCTTTTCACGATTTCTTATTTCTTTACTCTAATATGGTTGTCTGGAAGAAATCGCTACTTAGCGATAAGGCCCCCTTATTGTACTTTTATAAATAGTTATCGATATATTGTTTTATTTTTCTGTAATGTGGAGTATAATAAAAGTATTATTATTATTATTAATAATATTTTGATTTTGTGTATGTTTCTTTAAGTTTATTTGTTATGTTGCTTTAAACTTATTTATGATTTTGTCAATTATGATTGTTAATAATATTTATGATTATTCATAATATTTATGATTGTTAGTAATATTTATGATATAATAATCGGAATCATATCAAGGAAGCTAAAATATTAAAAATGGTTGTAAGGAAACGAGCAGTAAATAAATTAAAATAGATGGTAGCTAGTTCTGGTCTGGTCTTGGTCTGCTTTATATACAAATATACATATATATTTGCCCATAAAAATATGGTAAGTGATTGTTTAAAATACAGGAGGAACTTTTAAGATCGCTTTTAAGGTAGTTATAGGAAACCTACTCAAAAAACACTTTATAAAGTATATAACATTTAACTTAGACAGTTGAAATTATTAATTACGATATAATGTTTACAATTATTTCCATCTTCATTGATTGTAAACTGGAAGAAGAGGAAGATACGTGGTGATGAAAAAAACTTTCTCATTTTTATCATATTTAGTTTCGCTTTTTGTTATCGAAGATAACTGATATCATAATCGTACGATAAAACAATTCATATTAAAATCTAAACAGACTACGACTACATAATGATGTCATGATGCAGGTGCACCCACCACTTGAAAATTACTGATACTTAGAATAATAAGATATCGGCCAAACAATACCCTAAACTTTTATGACGTCACGAGAAACTCTTATGCAGGAGTGCATCGTCTGTCATCTTTTATAATTAATATTATTTTTTTTTTCTTTCGTTTAACAATAACATAATAATACCTCGAATATTAGTTTTTCTTTAAATTATTAACACAAAATATATTTTCTTATATTTTCACGAGTTACATTATAACGAACTCTATGTGAACCAGTACGGAATGGAGACTTCGAAACAAATACGCCGGTTGGAATATCTGAACACTAAGCATGTAACCCTTTTAACATCTCTAAACTTCTTAAAAATATCACAACCATAAACCCGTATGCCTTAAGATATCTAGTCTAAAAATACTTAGGTGAAGGCCTATGACATTTTTAATCGGTGTTTAGACGGCTCCTTGACTCTCCAAACTAGTCATTAAAATCTACGATATTTACAATAGAATTACAGTCAAAACGTTTTTTTTTTGATATTCTTATTATTCTGACACATTAGGGCACACTATTTATAGGACACCCATTAATATGTTCCTCCATGGTAAATCACACCACCATGTAAAGATGAAAATAGGCGATTTCTAGAACTATGCCACAGTTCGCTGGTTTATATTTAAATACAGGGATGATATATAAGTCTGCAACAATTACCGAAAAAAAAGCTCATGTCACAAAGTATGAAAAGAGAAAAAAACATGAGATGAATACAAAAGGAAAATAAAATTAGACTAACGTCTTATATCAGGGCGAGGAAACACGGATTAGTCCATTGAAATGTTACATTTTTTAGGCCTTACATTGCGTTTTTTAGAGGACGCAATTTTATTTTTTTAATGTGTAGGGGGGGTCAGTAGAAGCTTAAGTTCAAGTTTGTGGGGTCGGCACCCTTGTCCCCCGGCCGCCATCTTGGAAAAAGGGGTGCAAAGGGTTTTCGCTCTGTATCTCGTAAACTAGTTACCCTATAGAAAATTTAATGAAAAATAAAATTTAGCATATTAAATTTCCTACAATTTTATTTCTATTACTTTTTATGGTCAAGTGACCAACAAAAAAGTTATAAACAAAAATAAGTAAATATTTTGTAACAAATTTCCTTTTGGAGGTTATAACTTTTTTTCAGTTCATTTTACAATAAAATGACACCATAGTAATTTTGTAGAGGGTTTTTCAACGAACAATTTTCTGTATATACTTGTTTCATTTTATTTATTTATCTAGGTTTTACAGCGCTCCAACCTTGAACGGGTTCTCGAATGCTCATAGAAATGCAATAAAAATTAAAAATTAGGCTTACGCTTCTATCTATATTTTTTTTATTCATTCAATTTATTATGATCTTAACATTCTTATGCTATTATTAAACTATGTTTGACCCTTTTCCCCACTACAAAACTGATTTTACTGTCGACCAGGCTGAATCGGATGCAGATGCGGTCATCGTCCGTTGTGCGCTTGCTGCATCACAGTCATATGATTCGGTGACAATTATAGCAGAAGACATCGACATCCTTGTATTGCTGATGGCATTAGGAAGGAATCAAACTAATGTATTTTTTTTAAACCTTCAAAAGGACGTACGTCCGAACAATTGTACTGTCCTTCAGGTTTTAAATATGACGACGTAATAGCTGAGAATTTACTGTTTCTCCATGCCTTCTCAGGATGCGACACAACGTCATCAGCGTATAACATGGGCAAAGTCAAATTTATAAAAATTTTGCAGAAGCATAAAGAGTTAGCAAGTGGAACTAAATTATTTATGAGTGAAAAAGTCGAGTCATCGTTACTCAGTGTTGTTGGCGAACGTTTTTTCTTCTCTTTATATGGCGGAAATAAAGACGATACTCTAGACACTCTGCGATACAAACGATTTGCTAAGACAGTGACTAAAAATGCATTTAATCTCTCTTCACTTCCTCCAACACAAGATGCAGCCCGTTTCCACAGTTTCCCAGTATAACACCAGATTCAGTTGTGGTTCGGTAAATATTGTGATCCAGAAGAATGGGGCTGGAAAAAGCATGGAAAATTTTGGATGCCAATCCAAGCTTCCAAGCCTCCAGCACCCCCCGAGCTTATGAAATTAATCTTTTGCAAATGCAAAGGAAATTGTGGAAGTGCGTGCGGTTGCCGAAAAGCAGGCCTTAAATGTTCATCAGTTTGCCTCCATTATGGTGGTGAAAGCTTCAGCAACATCGTGGACATATCAACATTACTTGAAGAAAATTAATTAGAAGATGAATTACCGACAATGACGCCAATACCAACTCCCATTATACTACAAAAATTCACCTCGGATACTGATTCAGATTTTTCTCGCAGCCTGGACCATCGAAGAGAATGAAAAAATAATATCTGATAGACATTTTTTCAATATATAATAATAAATAACATTATTTTGTCTAGAAATTGCCCGTGGATTAGACCTACTGGGGATCCCACATAAAAAAACGAAAGAGTGCTGAAAAATAGTACTCACTTCAGAGCACTGTAAAACCTTAGCTATTGACCTATTAAAAAAATGTTACTTATAAAAGTTGTTCCTTAAAAAACGATCTACAAAAATGGCCTATATCATTCGTAAAATGATCCAAAAAAAAGTTATATCGAAAAATATATATTTTTTTCTCGAACTTCTTAGCATTTTCGCTTATAACTTTTTTATTTATAGTTCTACAACAAAAAATTACAAGATCAAAGTTGTAGAGAAATTAATTTGCAACAAAAATGTTTATAATTTTTTTTATCTGATAAATAGTTTAAGAGATATAAAGTAAAAACCATTTCAATCCCTATTTTCAAGATGGCGGCCGTGGGACAAGGGTGGCGACCCCACAAACTTGGTTTTAGCTTGACACTGAGCCCCCCCTACACTTCAAAAAAATAAAACTGCGTCCTCTAAAAAACGCAAACCCAAATGTAAGTTTTCAATGGACTAGATGCCATTTTCATATTTTGTAGACCTAGTGAAAGGAGTTGGAGAAAAAAAAGTAATTTTCTTCATAAGGATCGGTTGGGCCAAAATGGAACCTATGTTCTACATATGTGGTTCTTTGACCTGACTTTCGCTGCTTCGGTTCACTACATGTGTATATGTATATAAGAACCACATGTGTATGTATATAAGAACCACATATTTTCGGCGAATGGCGTTGAAATGAGATGGTCAAATTGATTAAACCACATGAATGGAAGAGACGTACGTGCTGTACGGACGTCTAGTAATGGAAAACGATTAGGAAGGAGATAAAGTTATATAATTGAGGATATGAATTAAAAGTTTAAAAAATATATAAAAAGTCTATGAGGTTTTAAATCTTTACTTTCAGTTTATCTCTATTTGTTCGTTACTACATGTTATAAAGCATGTAACTACATGTTATAAAGCATGTAATTACATGTTATAAAGCATGTATTCTTGTACCAAATTGTGCTTAATACCGATATCTACCTTGTAGTATGACAAATAATAGTTTGAAATAGATGTGATGAGCATGTAGGTAGATGTTATAAAGTTAGTATGTACTGAGTTACCGAAGCGTTTACTTACACAGTGGTAATAAATTGTTTATTTATATATACTTATATCGCTGGACCTGCACTTCATCTCAGGCTCAAGACTTTGATTAGACATGAAGAACTGCCTCACTCTGATGATCATACTTAGTTTCTTTGAGGCCAACTTGGCTTTCCTCCCCAGGTGACAGTAAAACTGTATATAACTTGAAATAGTCAGAAATATATTTGTCGAGGAATTGGATTGGCGTGTTAGAAAAGCAGCGATGAAACTAATGGATGTCTCTTATTGACAAGCCGGGGATAACTTTTTGGCATTAAACTGAACAAAATAAAGTTTATCCCATTACGATTTTTTTCCAAGGGAAGTTTCAATAGAATGAATAGGTTTCTTTCAATACTCGCCGCAGTTCCTGAAACCGAAGTATAAAGTATCCACAGTGCTAGTATCTGGATACATCATAAAAATAAACTTCTTAATAGATGACAGAATTATGTAACATATAGATTTATAATAGATTTACCTGATAAAATACATTGTTGTAATATCTATAATTGACTATTAATTGTTATCATCATAGAACACTTGTTTGATCATATATATACGTTACAACAGTAATAGAATATCAATTGATCATAATGTATCGTTTTGTACTATTATGTTTTTTGCTGATCGCGTTCAAAGAGGCGCAAGGGCAGTCAACTCAAGTTGAGCAGTGTAAGTATCTTAATATTCTTATTTCAATACCTGATATTCGAATATTTTGATCTAGATATATGTTATTAGCATACAATTGCATCTCTTGAACACAATATGAATTACAAATGTGTCCAAGAATATGAATAAAAAAAAGGTTATATGAAACAAAAACACAACATAAAATTACAATCTCAAGTAAACCGAATACGAATCTATCCGAATTGACTGGGGTGTATTCGTATATGGATTGTAATTTTAACTTCTTTATCCATTATTCAGTTTACATGATATAAAAACATTAATGTTTAAATTAATAATTTAAAATTATAAAAAGATCTGGCAATTCAATCCACATGTTTGTTAATTGCACTGTCACCTCATGTAACAGAATGCTATTTCAATATTTAGTAGCTAGAATTAGATCAGAATCGGTATTAATTTAATGGTATTATAATAAAAGCAGTGGTAATAATGTGTATTAATGCATATTTCAAGTCTCTTTGCTGTCAATCATTTAGTTTCATAAAGGTTTTTTTTTTATTACTATAGGTCTTCGTAGTAATGGAACGCTTCCAATTAACGCACACGTCGAGGGTTGTATTGAGCCACCTTGTGTTTTGCCACAACTAGAAGATGTAGTCGTTAATGTAGTGTTCAAAGCTCGTAAGTATTTCACTACTAATAAAGATTTTCAAGTTGATATTGCTATGTGTATTACATATACACATATATTACTCTATGGCCGTGAAAAAAAAAAATAATAGAGATGTTTAAAATTTCCGAACTTTCTTTCAGCCTACTTACTTAACAATCTGACAACGAAAGCCAAAGCGATCCTAAAGCTCGGAATCATTCCAATAGAAGTGAACTACGATTTAGGACCTCATGCAGTTACTTGTGATTTCTTGACCAATTCTTCTTGCCCAATTCAGCCAAACGAAGTTGTTCAATATACTCTGAAATTATTCATCGAATCATATTTCCCAGCTGTAAGTATTTCCTATTTACAACTAGTCGATAAAATTATGTTATCGTAAACTTTTTCTAATAACTAATCTATATTTGTTTCATTTACAACCAAAGTATATCTTTACAGGGCACTGTAGCAACTATAGAATTTCGAGTAGAAGATGTTAACGACCTACCAGTTTGGTGCATCAGGGTGCCTATTAAAATCACTAAGCCAAGATCGCAGGCGGGTATAAACCAACGACGTGCCGAAATTGCCAAAGGTTAAATATGGTTCGTTTTACGTTAATCGTATAATATTGCTTGATGACCCAATGTTTTTAAAATTGATTATTGTTTTTTAATATTTAATAAATTTTACATGAATTCAAAAAAGGTTGTGTTATTTTTCTGGCGTGTTCAATTTATAAGTTGGTGCATATAAATATATAAATTATAAATTTAAGATAACATTTTTTAAATCTTAATAACATTGTATTTAGTTAAAAAGGCTTAATGGATAAGGTGCCATAGTTACATAATCGACTCATTTATTTATAAAATGTTGATTTTTCATTGTAGTGATTATTAGAGTGTAAGTTTAGTGAGAATTAATGAGAACAAATAAAACATCTTACCGAAAATAATACAAGAATTTCTAATCACGTATTTGCAAATAGTAATAAATAATTTGCAGTCACATTAAATCAAGAGCTGTAAATATTAACAAAATCAATATTAAAAATATTCTTTGAAGGAGTGGATACTACTATCAATCGATACGTGTATTTTTTATATTCATCAAGAGTTATTTAAGCTATGAAAACATTACATACAAAATAATAGTTCGTAACAAGAAATATGTTAACACAGATTTTAAATATTACCAAAATCAATACTGAAAATATTCTTTGATGGAGTTGATACTAGTATAAATTTGTACGTTTATTTAATTTTGATATCTTGATTGATTTGATCATTGAGGCTGCACTACATTGAAATATCACTTACAGAATAACACTAATACATTTTTAATGTTTGATTCGTTTCATCTTTGAAGAGTTTCATGGATCACTAATGGCTGAAATTAATATTAGATCTAAAATCCGTTTTTTAAATAAACCTCCAACAAACAAACCTCAAAAAAAAATTATAGAAGTTTTATCTTTAGTAGCAAGAATTAGATCAAGATTGGTTATTAAGTAGTTTGAAACTATTACGATAGGATCCTAAAAATATTTATTTTCAGTCCCTTCAATCAATTGCATTTACATAGAATTTTTTGTAACTTATTGTTTTAATAGCAATGGAACGAACGGAAATCTAAGTCAGAGTGTGTTTAATTTTCATTTTTCTCTTTTCTTTGCTTAAAAATGTTGTCTTATTTTCAACATTCTTATTTACACCTTAGTCCTAGCGATTCTAAAAATCAAATTTCTTATAAACTTAAATTTGGTAACAATTTGCGTGTTACTAAAACACTGGTCACTGTGGCTCAATTTGTTTAAAATTATTATTCTTTTACATTTACACCAACAATATTAAGAGACAAGATTACCGAAGGCAACCATTTTACTAAAGGTTGTTAGACAAAATACTAATTTAAATTAGCGGCGTGATTCTCAACAATAACTTATTAATTTGAGTCGTCTCTTGTAATTTAAAATGTTTATTAAAAATATTAAAGTTTCTTTAATATATTGGGTTTTTATTTACTGTGGGCAAATGTGAATATTATTAATATTTAATAATAATCTCAAAAACATTAGTCTATTATTATTATATACAGCCGGGTATATTGTTGTGAATACAGCTGATTAAATTTATATATTGAAAATTTATCATGGTTTTGGAATATATTTATAAACTTTAATAGGTTTTTATGAAACATTATAAGTATCACAATAAAAACTTATATAATATATAAAAAAACAAAGGTATATTAAAAGTGTAACCAAACAATTCAAGAAATCTTTGTTCTGTAATTTTGTATTGGGTTACTAGTTGGGTTATTTGTGAAGAAAAATTACATGATAATCCTTGGACGAGTATTACATTATAATTTGTGGCTAACTCAATATTCAAATCCTTATAATTGAGGTATATTAGGGAATAAATTGGGATTACCACTTTCAATTTTCAGACGGGTAACGACTATCTGTTTTTGAATGAAACTTCAGTTTTTAATTTAGTTACCAGTTTAACTTATTTAAGGTTGCCGCTGTACTGTTTAGCAATCAGTGGATGTCGTCAGAAGATAGTGTAATTAAATGAGATCAACAACTTTTCTTCCTCTCATTGAAGGAATATATCTAAGAAAAAAATGACAAAAAAAATAACTTATAACTTTTGTAGGATGTTTTAAATGGATGGTAGAACTAGGGCGTTTCCTCCAGGTGACATGCAGTTGCAGCATCTGGCACCTGTGAAAATTAGGAAAGGGATGTACCAAAAGAGAGCGGTGCTTGCTGATCGCCCAACGTCGTCGTCGTCGTCCAAGGCACAAATAATTTTTCTTATAAGTTTTCCGAATGTTGTTATTTTAATAAGAATTTTAAAATGTTATGAATCTTTGGATTAGTTACGTTTTTAAAAGCATAGTATAAAATACGTAAATATAAAACAAACAAAAATAATCATTAAAGTGAATAACAGTATCACAATAGAGGAAATACTTTCTATCAAGTATAACCAAAATTCCAGAGAAGTCTAAAACTTGTTTGAGCCGATATTTAATTAATCTTCTTAAATCTCATCAGATGCCAACTTGTAATTAACAGATAACAATTTATGCCTCTCTTTACTAACTTCCTTTTTTTTCAGAAAAGTAAGGAAATTATAAGAGTTTTTTGAGATCCATTACAAACGTGATTTTTAAAACAAAAATTACAGCTTAATTAACCTTTACTGAAAGTTAGCGCATTTCAATATTGGGATTAGCGTTCCTCTTGATAGACTTTGAAAAGCTACAACAATATACATAACAAAAATTACATTGAAAGAAGTCCCTTCTGGAGATAAATTATACAAACCTCTAACGATAGCTATTCTCCTATTTTCTAATACATTTCAAAAACTTATTGTTCCAGTTATTAAAATGAAAGTTGTCATTATTTAATATTAGATTGTATTACGTTTTGTTTTTTGTTTTCTTTTAACGATGTATTGTATTAATTTTAATAATAATAATAATAGTAAATATTCTTTATTGCACTCCAATAAACAGAAAATATAAAATAATAATAACAAAATAAAATAAATAAAATAATACATGGTGACACAAAAAGGAGGCCTTTATGATAAAAAGCGATTTCTCGCTTTTTTCGACCAGGCAAAGGAAGACTATTTCAAAGTTGAATAGCTTGAACGGTAAAGGAATTAGAGAAGAAGAAAGTAGACAGCGCGGGAGTTTTTAGTAAAAGATTGTTTTCAGAGTGAAGGTTGCGGTCGTGACACTCGCCTAGGAACTTAAATCGATTTTTTAGATAGGGAGGAAGACAAGGATTGAACAAAGTACAGTACAAAAGATTTAAGATTTAAGAGATCCACTTGAGTTTTTTACGAAATTCAGATATGTGGTCATATTTCAGTAGCCCAAATGTAAGCCATATACATAGATTTTGGAGGCGCTCAACTTTATTAAGTTGTTTTTCTTTCAAGTCTAAGTAGCAAACATCAGCGTAATCAAAAATAGGAAAAAGGATAGCTTGTACTAACGAAATTTTAGTGGAAATAGGAAGAAAATTACGCAATCTTCGTAAAGATCCTACAGAAAAAGATCATTTTCGGCTCATTTCGCTTATTTGTGGTATCCAAGAAAGAAGACGATCTAAAATTATACTAAGATCTTTGAACTTTTCACAATATGGTATATGAATTCCATCAGAAGTCACAGTGGTAATTTTTCCCAATTAATACGCTCGTAAAGTTTAGGAATGCCAATAATAGTTGCCTGCGTTTTACCTGGATTTACAGTCAATCCAAAGGAATTGTTCCATTGCGATATCTGCACAAGGTTTTTATTTATATAATTAATAGTTTTAGGTAAATCAGCTGGCGTAGAGGTGGTAAAGAGAAAAAATATGTGCACTGAGAGGGTTTATAAGTATTGAAAATAAAAAAGGAGACAACACGCCACCTTGTGGTACGCCAACTTTAATGTTAGATCAATTTGACAAAGAGTAACGAAGTAGAAATTGTTATTTTCTTATTAAATTATACAAGTCTAAAATATTATAAATCTTTGGATTAGTTTCTTTTTTATAAGTATCGCATAAAACACATAAACATAAAACAAACAAAAAGAATCATTAAAGTGAATACAGTAAACAATATCACAATAGACCAAATATTTCCTGTAATCAAAATCCTAAAGAAGTTTTAATCTCTTTTGAGCTGATATTTAATTAATCTTCTTTAATCCCTCAGATGTGAACTTGTAATTAAGAGATAACAATTTAAGCCTCTCTTTACTAACTTTCCTCTTTATTAGATAAGGAAATCAATTATAAGAGACTTTAGAAATTCTTTACAAACTTGATTTTGAAAAAAATATATACCTACAGTCTTACTGAATTTAACCGAAAGCTAGCGTTGGCTAGCTTGGGCTTAACGTACCTCTGTATAGAACTTTTAAAAGCTACAGTAATGTACATAAAAAAATATTAAATTAAACAAACCTCTAACAATAGTTATAGTAGTAGTATTCTGATTGAAATTACTTCTTAATTTGTATATTGTTATTAAATTAAATATTTTCATGTTATTTTATTGCTTATATTTAGGTCATATATTTTACTAGATGTTGACCGCGAATCCGTCACTGTGTTTATTAGCCTACAATGATTTTATCTTTCTACATTTTTACCTTCGCTCTAAATTTTTTTTTTTTAATAAAAATTATCTCATTTACTCCTTATACCTCCCAAAGTATGTGTATAAAAGTTTCATAATGATCGGTGAAGTACTTTTCGCGTGAAAGCGTAACAAACGAACTTACATTCGCATTTATAATATTAGTAGGATTCAATATTTGCTATAAAAATATGTTACACAGAATTTTATAACATGAATCTAGTAATATAATTAATTTTTATGTATTTTACTAGTCAATATTTACTTTAATTTTAATTTTTGTCTGTCTGTATGTCTGTCTGGTACGTTATAACTTCGAAACTACTCAACGGATTTGAACGCGGTTTTCACAAGTGAATTATATATAATCTGTTCCGTCCAAACCGGTTAAGGGTAAAAGAAGTTATGGTCAATTAAAAATTCACTTCAAGCACTGTTTCAAAACTTTTAAACAGAATTGAATGCGGCTTCATAAACTTATTTAACAGATAAAGCTAGAATTTCTACTTGAATTTTATTAGAATTTGAATAAAATAACTACTTGAATATAAGCATATGCTCATTTTAAATTTAGTTACATAAAATCTCAATAGATGGCGCTGAATTTTTTAGAGCTCGCTATGATTATGTTTTCGCATATGGTATAACAGTTTGAAATTCTATAAAGAAATTCTACCTAAACGCCAGGACTTTCCAAGTGAGGTTGGTGACACTGGCTCTCTACGCTTATGGCGTCACGCTCCTTTCGAAATCCATAAGCGGAAAACATGCTGCTCTCAAAATCCAGAAAGCACTCGACCTACTCCCGGATTGGAAGCGCCGATCCTCCTCCAGGCTTGGCTGACCGTCCAGTCAACACTTAACCCAACGCATCGCCAGTTGTAACAGGCGAAGAATGGATACCACAGGAAGAGGGTAAAGCCGTCAAATTGTTTTCCCCTCTCTCCCTCGAGGTCGAGATAGGAGGAGAATGTAACTGACTCAGAAATTCTTTAATTGAACATTACTCAAAAACATAATATTTGGTAAAAAATATTTAGTATTCATATGCTTTATTAGGTATATCTGAATAATGTCCTGTCTGTATGTGTGATGTGTTTTGTAAGTTATTATTTTCAGTTTGATATCGTAGCAATGTAATGCCTATCTGTATAAAATTGCCACGGGAATAGGATACCATAGAATTAACTATAAGTCTATTATAGGTCTGAATAATTGTTGTTTCCACAGATTACGCGAAAAGCGACCTACACGCGGGGGGAGCCGCAAGCAACAGCTAGTCAATATATTTGTATAATAATAGGTAGGGTATGTCACTCATTTCCATGTGGTTTATAAGTTGCAACTATATTTGAGGTGACATTTATTTATTTCATGTAAGTTTGTTTCATTATTTCCTTCTTTGTTTTCCTTTAGGTCAATGCTTAACCACATTTCACCTGATGTAAAGTGAATATGTAGTCATAGGTGGTAAGGTGCCTTAAACTAGCAACCTATTTACTATTCTCCTAAAGACACTCACATTGTATTTGGCCGGCAATACCGACGCAGGCAAGGCAAAAAAAAGAAGCAAAACGCTTCGTTCGGAAAAAGGGAACGTCCACAACGTAGGGATGGATACCTGCGTCGGAACGTCCGGTGATGGAAGAGGGGGTATTAACTCGTGCAATAGTGATGGTCTTGTTGGTTGGAGAGACAAACAAATAAAATAAAATATCATTGCACAGGTTTTGTTATATGATGACTTGTTATACTATAATTTGTTTTTAAATTATTTTTTAAACTCTTTTAACTATATCTTATTATTTTTTAATAACATTTTCTGAAAGAGTGTTTTTAATTTTTAAACTAAGTAATAAAGAAGTTTGAAAGATTAATAAATATGATACAAGATTATTATATTATTTTACTATATATATAATTTTTATAATGATAAATGCGGATTATTAATTTATGGTGAGAAGATAAATAATTCATGTTATTTTTAATTATTAATTACATAATGGATACGAATTGCCTGGAATACCAGGATACTGAAATAACTATTAATGTTGAGCTAATTGTGTTATGAAACCGCTCGTTAGTATCGAAATCCACTGAGCTGGCTTGGTTACTGGTTTCTGGTTTACTTAGTACTTTTACACTGAAAGTACAAATACTTATTATATAGTTAGTGGCCTCAAAATTTACTTCGAACAATATTATGATTATTTATAATATTAAAAGGATGTTTAAGTAACTTTTTTTATTCTGTGTTTCAAATGACTCTCAATGAAAAATGTTCATGTTTTAGTTAAATAAATTAATGTCTGTTGTTGTCGTTAAAAGTATGGCTAAAAATTATCCCTTCTCAAAAAGTTTCACTTCTTTTTTATCGAAAAGTTTAAAAAAACTACTAATTCGCAACAGCTTATCAAATAAATATGTTAAAATTATAATCAATAGAGATAATTTATTCAGAAATTAATTTCGTTAATGAATATTCAATCCAATCGCTCGCTTAATTGTTTTAAAATTTTTTATTGACGGTCATAGTTTTATTCATAATATCTGTTAGGCCAAAATGTGTTCTAATTTATACTGTAAATGGTACACATTATATTGTTCTGATCATAAAAAATGCTTTTCGATCTAAATACTCCTACTTCTAGTAGCTAGGTAGCGAAGTACTTCACTGAAGAAATGAGAAATGTCTATATTGGAGATTAAACTAAAAATATCTTCGACCCTATCCTCTTCTAAAAGCTTTTGGTTTTTAATAATTCCGGTATCATAATTAATCATATAATATGTATATATCAAATATTCATAATTACAAAATAACTGTTAGATATTTTTTAACGAATTAATATTTTAATCTTAAGTATGTATCAGAATTAATTATCAATTTCATTCGGATTATCATTTATAAACTTACGAAATACAAATTGCAAGAGGAAATGTATCAGAATACTCCTAACATTATTCATGCTATTAATAACGTGATAGACATACATCACTTGTTGATACGGTCTCACTGAGGTCACATGTACAAATTATAAGTTATTATCATCGCTGGTTATTTATAAATATAGTTATTTAAAACTTAAAATAAGTAAGGTTTATCAAATACATTTCGTTAATATTTTCACATAAAAATAATTATAAATTCCATGACAAAAATTATAAACATTTCAAGAGTTTGATATCTGGCACTAATGTATCAAAATTTTTTTATTAAGAAATATTAATTAGGTAAATGTCTATTATAGAATAGTAATTTATTTGTTCATTAAATATAAAAAAGTTATATGACACAAACATTGGTTTTGCTTATTTTTAATACTTGTAGAAATCGGGATTACGAGGAAGTCTATAATAATCTTAATTGTTAATTGGGAATTTATTATTTTCTTCCATATTTAGTTCAAATGAACACCTGTTGTTATCAGAAGATTATATCTGATATAACTCAAGTAGCATTTAAAAGGCACTTCGCTAGCTAACAGGTATTTTGACTGAATTATATAACTTGAATTCTTTAACTTAGAGTTATTTCTGTTACTAAAGATATTATCGAAATAATTCTATTGAGACCGTGTAATATTAAATAATTGATTCTTTGAAAACAGACTGAATATATTAAAAAAAAAAAACTAAAATAGTATTTTGTAGAAACAATCTCAAATAATTGTAGTTATTTGTAACTTGTAAAAGCTTTATGCGGCATTCAGACCGCAGGGGGCTTTCGATTTTGGAAAGCACTATCAACAAGCGTATCATAGTGCATTCGAAACTGTGTCACGAATAAAGCAAGTATCCGGTTTTTAATCTGGTTAAAAAGTTACTTATTTTATTGTTAGAAGAAGAAACAAGAAAATTGCGAAATCTCTTGAAAATGTTGTGCAAAAAGGACTAATAATCCTGAGACATCATCTCAAAGCTATGAAACCAGACGCCCATAACGACAAGACGGTTAGATATATACAGTAGAAATTTGTATTTCTATATTGTAGTATAATCCTTGTATAATGTAGACTACAAATATGAGACCCATAACAATGCCATTCAATTTGAGCCAGGGTGCAATGTTTATCGGCGGATAAGAACTATGCATGCAAACTATCGTACCGAGAGTATTATATTAGTGATCCAACAATCAATATCGATAGTATAAGACGATTATAAACAATTGAATTAGAAATCAGCATCCAGGCGTGAAATATTATTATGTTAAGTTTTTATTATTAGCTACATAGAAGGTTATTTTTAATTAATTGGCCACCTCTTTCAGACAGTCTCTCTACATTAATCCCAACAACATTTGTTCTACGACCTTTTCCTAACTTGATAAGCAACACAAAAAAATGTTTGCGCTCCCTCTTTTAGCTATTCTGTATGTTATACCTACTCTGTGTTTTGTAAGTAATACTTAAAATTTCAACGCCCGGGCGCCATACCTACGCTCAGAGTTAGTGCCAGTTCAGAGACAACCAATAAAGTATGGGCAAACTTAAATTTTAAACACTAATAATTTTAAAAAGGCGTAGAAAAAATGTTGTTGGTATTGATGTGGAGAGGCTGCCTGCAATAGCTAGCTAATTAATTACAATAAACGCTATATAGCTATTAATTATTATTGTTTTATATATTATTTTATTGTTTCAAATTCAATGATATTTCTTTTAATAATTCAACATTTAATTGTAATTAAAATAGTCCCCAATCTTTATTCAGAAAGATTTAAAATGCCGATTTTATATTTACGTCACTAGACCGATTTATTCGGATGGTGTCTGACGAGTTCGCTTCAAAAGCTTTGTGTTGATGATTGTAGGTGGAAAATATTGACAGTTAAAACACAGATTATAATTTAAAAAACAAATTATTATTGTTTTAGGAGGAAATTCTGTTATAATATTAATTAAGTTCTATTATGTTAATTAGGTATTATTAATTCTCAAAACATAACTTGTTTGGTGTTATCGTGTTCTTAAAGTAAAAAGTGAACCGATGATCTTTACAAATACTACCAATAAATAATTATATTATTCTATAACTGTAGAATTTTATACACCAAAAGTCAGGTATACCACTTATAAAAAAAAATGTATGACCCTTTTTCACTCGCTGCGATGGAATTTTTAATATCCAATATCTGGTTTAAACTGTGGGCTCTTCCGTCTTTTATCAACTGACATTATTTTATTAAAGTATTTTATTCACAAAAGTTATTTCTGAATAAATCTTTTCCATTTTTGGAAAAAGTCTTAAAAAAACGCGATTTATCTAAAAACTGAAATTAAATAGCATTCATATTTTATCGCGTTTAAGTATACTTGGTGCACTGAATTTACTACGCTGTGGTCTGTTTTTTAAATGGCGGCAAATGAAATACGCACGTCAGTTTCAGCTATCAAATGTTTGAAATTATTTCAACTTCGGACACGCTTTCGCTGAAACGACTGCAACCGATTTTGACGTCCTGAAATTGGTTTGTTGATTTTGTAAAACTTTTTGCTTTGAATGTTAAAGATGTGCATTTCTTGAAAAAAATCCGTTTACTATTTGTTTGAATTCAATTTAATTATTAAGGCTGTGGTTTGAACTTAAAAGATTATTTCAGAGAAGACTATTTAATATTAACATTTTAAGGTATGTTAATGTAAAACAGGAGATGCAAGAGCAGCCCGAACTTTGCGTAATGTTATTTCTGAAATCACTGAAGTTTATTGAGAAAACATTTTTTAAAAGCATGTTGTTCCCATGGGTATAGGTTATAAAACAATTTTCCGTTTCATTAACAAGCAGACACGAGATTTAAAAATCACACGAACGCTTTGCTTCATTCGTAAATAGTTTGTTTACAAATGTCGTTCTTATATACATACATATAGTATTTAGATATTAAAAAACGATTACAGATCGTTTGAAATACAGGGCGACTTTTTGGGATGTGGTTGTTAGGATAAACTTATACGAAACCATAAGTGTATTGTGATAGATACCTTGTCATGTAGGTATATGTATTTCTGTATAGAAATCATTATCTAAAACTAAAACAACAACTTTATTTAAAACCTGAAAGATTTTCACAAATATTGAGATATATTTTATCTAGATGCCTAAATGTAATTCAAAAATATTAACTAAAATAATAAAACATGTAATATATTTTATTATTTATTTTTTAGAATCTTAACATAGAATAATATTATAAGATACAGTGACAAGTTACCAGCCACCTTTTCAGTCTTCATTGATCTTTTAACAAAGACGGTTCCTGTAAACTAACAAATACGTGAAGGATGATATTGGAAAAAAACCCTGAACAGTGAATCTTTTTTTTTAAATTATATTTTATCAGTGACACTAGTGCAGTAATATAATATATATATATAATAGTGCAGTATTGTATCATGCTATGTAGCATGATACAATATTAGATAATGAAACAAAAACACACCTCAGCAATATTATAATAGGATGTCATGATGATGCATCTGTAGTCACCACTTGTTACTTTCTGATAATTAGGATAAGTTAGCTGCCAAACAATAACCTAAGCCTGGATGACGTCACGAGAAACTCTTATCTAGAAGTGCATTAGACCTATTAGTATCATTATTCTTTATTTTATAAATGATTACCTTATATAATGTTATAAATACTACTATGTTTCTTTTAGGCTTTAAAATAAAGACACTTTCTATTTCCCACTGATCTACAAGGAATACTGCCAAATCTGGAAATCTGTATTAGATGCAAAACCCAGTAATTGCAGAGTTGTAACTCATATTAGGACATAAATCTTCTATTTTGTAGTATTATTATTTTTTATCTTTTAAGGTTGTCTCTTCTATTAATATTCTTATATTATGTATATTCTTAGTTTTTTCTTGATGTTTGATGTATTCTATTTTTTGATGGACCAAATAGGATAAAATGGTGACAATTCAAAACGTGTACCTACCGTGAATATTAAAATATTTAATTGTTACATATTCAGTTCGTTGTCTTGTCTAAATGTCTCTTATTGCACCAAATATATCTTTAAAATAATAATAATAAATATTATATATAAGCATAAATATAAAATATTATTATATATAGCTGTGCCTGCGACTTCGTGTGAGTAGATTTCGATTTCGATAAAACGTATCCTTTGTACGTAATATATGTAAAAACTATAAACCTTCAAAGTTTCATCAGACTCAATCAAGTAGTTTTTGAGTGTAGTAGTATTTCTAGTTTATTTATGTTCAGGCATTTGGTAGTTTATTAGCAGCATGGACGCTCTGGGGTATTTTTGGTTCATGGAGATTATACACCCCAATGATGAAAATATACAGAAAATGTTTTTTTTTTATACTGCATCGTTTCATTTTTGTAGGCATCTATTCATTTTGAAACGTCCATATTATTTTCAGGCTGGCAGGCAGGCAGGCTCTTTACTTCTGCGTCATATATATCTTCTTACACTTCATATACTTTACGCCAACGATACACAATTACTTTAGGCGGCACCTTGCTCATGAAAACTTATTGAAGTCTATTATAAATTTTAATTTGGACTGAAATCTAACTTTTTATTGTTGTTTAAATTATTATTTTACAAATAAACGAATTTTCAAGATAATTGATATCTCGCCAGAGTTTAACACATAAAAACATTTATTCGCAAAACTTTCTGCGTAACTTACGTATTTTTAAATCGGTTGCATTTTAGTGAAACATTCGTTAGGAAAGCTAAAAGCTCTAAATTGTGTTAAGCGCTAACTGCGATAGGATAACTTTTTAAACGCACTTTACTTCTCTTTACTCATCTAGATCTCTTAGAGTTCTAAGAGTTAATTAAGCTTTTAGTTTATTTCTCTCTTTTAGATTATAAATAATAAGGAACATAGAAGTTCATGTTTTGTGATGTTATATTGTCAGTCTGCTTGTCTTCTTTTCTGTTAGTATATCACTTTAATAAAATTGAAACCGATTAATATCTGGTCCTAACCATAAATTAGATAAATATCATATTTCGGTATACCAAAGTGTTGGGAAAATATAATCATAATGACAACCAAACTCTTTGTATATTATATGTTAGTAATAAAAGTTTCACTTTTGACTTGCTAGCGAAGTTGAAATCATAAACTAATTACATATAAAATATTTATGTATTACTGATTGAAATAAGACCACTAAATTTTTGTAATTTTGAGACTAATTTTTTTTAAATCTGAATTTAGGTCTTTAGGTAGCAGCCCTAGCAGGTAGGTAAACCTAGTAGTATCATGGTAAAGGCACAAGCGATTCCGTGGCGTTCCAATATGGCTCTGAAGATAACCGTTGGATATTTAGTGGGTAGCCTTGAAAATGGTAGCTGTAGTTCATAGCCTTCTGGTCATCACCTTCTTCTTATCCGTAACGGATTTTTGAAGACAATTTAAAGGTACTTTTAATATTAGACAAACAAGAATTACATTAGCGAAAAAAATAGGAATTTATTCTGTTCCAACTATATGAGATGGTGAAATCTATTTCAAGGATGACATTTTGTAATATTTTTATCGTTCTTTTATTAAATTTATTAAATTTATGTGGTATACAATAATGTATATAAATAGATAAATAAATAAATAAATAAATAGTATACTACATAGTTGTTATACGTAAATTTGATTATTAAATATATTGTTAGTATATAGAATATAGTTAGTACATAGGGGATGTATCATTAGATAAAAACTTATATGTTTCGACAGTGCTAGAAATTCGTTTGATCAAAGTGTACCTTCTTATAGTATTGTATTTTTTATGTTTTCTCTTACTTACTCTTACTCCATACTCGAGGGTAAACAATCCAAGTTACTCAATTTAAGTGAATTCATATTTTTATTTGACTAGCTGTTGTCTACACCTGTGGAATTGAATAGGTCGTAAAAATACAATTTGGAACAATCACGATGCTAATTGATTGTTAAGGAATCCGTCGCTATGAGGAATGATTAGATAAGATTAGTAATAAGGAGTAATTTTTAATCCCTGACGTAAAAAGAGGGTGTTATAACGTAAAGTTGGACGTGTCTGTGGCATTGTAGCAGCCAAACAAGTGGACGGATATGATTTTTAAAATTCAAAATTAATTTTATAAAATTTTAAAATTATTATTTTTTTTTTAATTTAAATTTTTATGTAGGTAATCACATATATTGGGTCTGGCACAGCCGTTAGTAACGGTGTTCAGTTTTTGTGTATAAAACTTTGAGTGGTACAGGGTCGTACCAGAAGATTGATTTGCTGCAGATGCCTGTTTCAACAGAGTTTGACATAAAAAATATCATCACAAAAAAGATCATCCTTTACTCAAGTGTTTTTAAGAAAATGTTCTTTGCACATACGTTTTTCATCGGAATAAGATGACTTAGAAACTAATTCCTCAAGTTGCAAAGCCGACAACAAACCGATTGACAAATATGATCATTATCTGAAGTCGTGAGCTTGCATATATGAGGTGATCCATAGCCTAAATTTGTAGGACCGCAAACGAGCTATCCAAGTCGCTTTTCCCAAAGTTGGTTGTTGTTCCCATGTAAAAAATGCATATATGTATATGGTCTATGAAATCCTAAACACAATTTTCGCGACTCTACCATTTTCAAAATACTACCAGTTATTATATTTCTATTTCCGACGATAGATAAATTTACGATCCATATTAGCTAGTTTTTTAAAAGTAACACTAAAACAGCTAAAAATATTCTATAGAGTTTTCCCGAGTTATTTCACAAATATTGAAACGAAATAGCTAACTGCAATATACTTTATAAAATATTCATTTAAAAGTCAGTATAAGGCACATATTACCAGCTCAGTAAGTAAAAAAATAATTAAAAAAATATTGTACCATTTGATAACATACTCCACTAACAATGTAATTAAATTAAGTATCTATAAAATCTGAAGCATAAGCAAATACTTAAGGCCTATCGCTATGCACTAATGAGTCCGTAATTGGGTAGCTCTTATAACTTTATAACGTTTTTATATGACAGAAATATAAGACAGAATGGCTAACAAATGGTCCAACTGTTGGTAACTGGTGCCGACCTGACTGTGGACCTATGCAAATATATTTACCAATGAGTTGCTACCTTTGGGATAAAGCAAAGGACATACGAGTATAGGGCTGTGTCAAGAAGGATAAGAAATGACTGTTTGGGCTTCCGGTGCCATTTATCGTGCGAATCGTATCTATACTAGCAACTTTATGCTGACTCTATATGCGAAGATCGGACTACACCAGTGACTCAGACCAAAAAATGTTATTTTAATATTATGAGATTTAATAACAATAAGAGTTCTTCATGCCTTCACCATAACTTATTTTTTTTTTGATATAATTTGTGATTTTTCATCACAAACATTTTTTTTTTAATATCACTCATCAATAACGTTTATCTATAAAATAGTTTTCGCAAACATTCAAACTCAATTACAGTAAGGTACAATTAAAAAAAATAAATAAAATTGTAATAAATTATTTCTTACAATAAACTTCTTACTCTGATGATTTCCAATAAACGAGGTTAAAAGGAAAATGAGTGAAAAAAAGCTTAATTTGATATCTGGCAATTTCAAATACAGAGAAGCATTTAGGTCCCTAGGAGATTAACTAATTATTAAGTCAAACGTGGCTACCAATTCTCAGGGGTTTTGAATATCCTTGTTGGGAAATCTATTTTCTGTTGTTATACAATTAATCACTTTAATTTTTTTCTTAATTTTTTTCATTGTTTTGTATTTATTTTTTTTATTAAAAAACGGTTATTTAAATATATCTTTCATTCATACATATATAATGTATGTATGAATATTAATAATATTTTGTATATATCTATATATGTCTACCTATCTAATTGATATTTCATTATCACATATTTTGCAATAGATTTCGTGCTAGCCTACAAAACTCTCATATATTTGCAATTTTGAAAAGAAATGTGTAAAAATATATTTATAATTATATTATTAATACATAATAATTACGAAGAAGCACGTAATGAATAATAAACGGAAAGAAATTCATAATTAATCCTGATCTATTTGTTGCTACTGAAGAACAAAATTACAATTCATTATTAAAATTACTTAAAAATATAACAGACATTATTCACATGATATTTGACACTGCGATAATAAATAGTAAAAAGCTTGTAGAAAACCTTAAGATTCAAAGACGTTTTTAGTTGAATCTCCAATAACGACTTTTCTTATCTCTACAATTAAGTTCATCATTAAATTGATATATATATATATATATATATATATATATATATATATATATATATATATATATACCTATATATATATCTATATGTATATATATATTGTATAGTATAATAACAATTATTGTAACACTTAAAATCTAAATCCACGCTCATACTTCATGTCCTCTACCCAAAGGTTGCTTGGAAGAAATTGCTTTTTAGCGATAAGGCCGCCTATTGTATTTTACTTCTTTTCTTTTTATTTTTGTTTTTATATTTCGTGTACACTAAAGAGTATCACATCATAAGATTTTATAAATATCAGTTCAGGGGACATTTACAATTCTTTGGAGTGAAAAATATCTTTCAAAGGTATTTTTTTTTCTATTGTGATACTTTTATTTACTTTCATCAATATCTTCGTCTATTTTAAAACAAACAGTGTTTTGTACTATTTCTAATATAGAAACAAACCAGAATATTATCTATAATTTTTGAAATATATACTATATATGTGTATATAGAAACTGTTATTTATGTGTTTATAAATACAATAATAATTATATTGATACGAGCAAATTAAGTGAATAATAAAAAAAAATTGTTTAGCAATTGTACTATAATGAATTGAAATCCGGGCTCTATTTATAAATTCTTCCATTCCTAATTAATACTCTAGGTACTACAACATAATACTAGCATTTCTTAATATGTATTAATCTATATTTTTATAATCTCAAAATAAATCTTAACTACGGAATAAATTTTATATTTAGTCATAATGTCAGCAATACCCTCGTCAAAAAAATTAATTAATTTCGTAGCTAAATATTTTTTGAGGATTTAAAATTTGTTCATACAGATATTTGAGTTTTATGTAGAATTAAAGTATGTTATAAATTTTTTAAATAAAAAAAAGTGAAGCGTCTCGTTACCAGGACCCCATCGCCGTAAAGTTGCTGAATTGCAGATCCCACGCCGAGTCGCGGAACCCATTTTGCTTATTTAGTTATTTCATTATTAATTAATTCATTATTTAATTTGTCACTTTTGTCTCAGCTTTAGTTAGGAAAAGACGTTTTATTATAATTGTAATTTTAATTAAATAAATAATTTTTAAAAAGACTTTTCCTGATCGTCCGAACATAACTGGCGCAGTCGGTAGGATCGCGGCACTTTCAAACTCAAGTGTACGGTTCTAATCGTAGAATCCGCGATCTATTACATAGAACCTGTGAAGACGATTAATCTACGGGAAATTCCGGAAATAAGGAGATCCTGTGCTGAGTCAAGGTCCGGCAAGAGATGCAGAGCTTGTGGTAAGTACTCTTTTACTCCCAAGTTCCTCTGCTCTATTTCCTGTCGTTATTTATATAATATTAATTATATTTAAATATTATAAATATAATATTCCAATTTAAAATCAATTTGAATATTTATATTGTGTGCATTGTAGTTAGGCTAAAATCGCCACAGCATTCACACCGTAATTGTATGATTACAATAGGGTATCATATTACTCTATTGTTATCCATTCTTATTATAAAGTATTAGTACAGTTAAAGCGTTAATATGTCGCTTAAAGATTGCGATAATGTTATTAAATCTATTGGAGACTTAATTCCGAGATATGACGGTAATCCATAAATATTAAATTACCATATAAGGGAGGTAGAGAATGTTATTAATTTAATCGATGTTAATTGGCAATCTCATCCCCTATTAATAAGTTTAATAAAAAGCAAGCTTAGTGGCGCGGCTATAGAAGCTATCGCTTACGAAAATTCGCTTGATACGTGGAACGAGGTTAAGCAGGCTTTATTAAGACGGTTAGGTGAAACTAGGAATGAGATTCAGGTTATGCAAGAGCTTACAAGGATGCGTCGCCTAAAATCGGAGGATGCTGAATCTTTTGGCAAGCGAATTAGAGATATATTAGATACGTTATATACAGTAGGTAAACATTCCGATAAAACTTATTACGATTCTATGATCATTGAACATTATATAAGTCAATTAGACTTCAACGTAGGAGTAGGTGTTCGTATTATGAAACCAGCAACCTTAGAGTTAGCTATTGTATCAGCTAGACAAGAGGAGGCTAAACTTATATACTATAAACAAGCAAATCCAAGTGCAAATACTGTATCTACTTCACAAATAAAACCTAAATTTGAACAACCTAGGTCTTTTCAACCTATTAATTTTTCACGTTCATTTAATAACAACCCCTCACGATTTATAAGCCCTAATTTTGTGCCCCAACGTAATAATTGGACACCACAACATCGACAACAATGGGTGAATAACATGTTGCCCTGGAAAAATAGCTATTAATTATTATTGTTTTATATATTATTTTATTGTTTCAAATTCAATGATATTTCTTTTAATAATTCAACATTTAATTGTAATTAAAATAGTCCCCAATCTTTATTCAGAAAGATTTAAAATGCCGATTTTATATTTACGTCACTAGACCGATTTATTCGGATGGTGTCTGACGAGTTCGCTTCAAAAGCTTTGTGTTGATGATTGTAGGTGGAAAATATTGACAGTTAAAACACAGATTATAATTTAAAAAACAAATTATTATTGTTTTAGGAGGAAATTCTGTTATAATATTAATTAAGTTCTATTATGTTAATTAGGTATTATTAATTCTCAAAACATAACTTGTTTGGTGTTATCGTGTTCTTAAAGTAAAAAGTGAACCGATGATCTTTACAAATACTACCAATAAATAATTATATTATTCTATAACTGTAGAATTTTATACACCAAAAGTCAGGTATACCACTTATAAAAAAAAATGTATGACCCTTTTTCACTCGCTGCGATGGAATTTTTAATATCCAATATCTGGTTTAAACTGTGGGCTCTTCCGTCTTTTATCAACTGACATTATTTTATTAAAGTATTTTATTCACAAAAGTTATTTCTGAATAAATCTTTTCCATTTTTGGAAAAAGTCTTAAAAAAACGCGATTTATCTAAAAACTGAAATTAAATAGCATTCATATTTTATCGCGTTTAAGTATACTTGGTGCACTGAATTTACTACGCTGTGGTCTGTTTTTTAAATGGCGGCAAATGAAATACGCACGTCAGTTTCAGCTATCAAATGTTTGAAATTATTTCAACTTCGGACACGCTTTCGCTGAAACGACTGCAACCGATTTTGACGTCCTGAAATTGGTTTGTTGATTTTGTAAAACTTTTTGCTTTGAATGTTAAAGATGTGCATTTCTTGAAAAAAATCCGTTTACTATTTGTTTGAATTCAATTTAATTATTAAGGCTGTGGTTTGAACTTAAAAGATTATTTCAGAGAAGACTATTTAATATTAACATTTTAAGGTATGTTAATGTAAAACAGGAGATGCAAGAGCAGCCCGAACTTTGCGTAATGTTATTTCTGAAATCACTGAAGTTTATTGAGAAAACATTTTTTAAAAGCATGTTGTTCCCATGGGTATAGGTTATAAAACAATTTTCCGTTTCATTAACAAGCAGACACGAGATTTAAAAATCACACGAACGCTTTGCTTCATTCGTAAATAGTTTGTTTACAAATGTCGTTCTTATATACATACATATAGTATTTAGATATTAAAAAACGATTACAGATCGTTTGAAATACAGGGCGACTTTTTGGGATGTGGTTGTTAGGATAAACTTATACGAAACCATAAGTGTATTGTGATAGATACCTTGTCATGTAGGTATATGTATTTCTGTATAGAAATCATTATCTAAAACTAAAACAACAACTTTATTTAAAACCTGAAAGATTTTCACAAATATTGAGATATATTTTATCTAGATGCCTAAATGTAATTCAAAAATATTAACTAAAATAATAAAACATGTAATATATTTTATTATTTATTTTTTAGAATCTTAACATAGAATAATATTATAAGATACAGTGACAAGTTACCAGCCACCTTTTCAGTCTTCATTGATCTTTTAACAAAGACGGTTCCTGTAAACTAACAAATACGTGAAGGATGATATTGGAAAAAAACCCTGAACAGTGAATCTTTTTTTTTAAATTATATTTTATCAGTGACACTAGTGCAGTAATATAATATATATATAATAGTGCAGTATTGTATCATGCTATGTAGCATGATACAATATTAGATAATGAAACAAAAACACACCTCAGCAATATTATAATAGGATGTCATGATGATGCATCTGTAGTCACCACTTGTTACTTTCTGATAATTAGGATAAGTTAGCTGCCAAACAATAACCTAAGCCTGGATGACGTCACGAGAAACTCTTATCTAGAAGTGCATTAGACCTATTAGTATCATTATTCTTTATTTTATAAATGATTACCTTATATAATGTTATAAATACTACTATGTTTCTTTTAGGCTTTAAAATAAAGACACTTTCTATTTCCCACTGATCTACAAGGAATACTGCCAAATCTGGAAATCTGTATTAGATGCAAAACCCAGTAATTGCAGAGTTGTAACTCATATTAGGACATAAATCTTCTATTTTGTAGTATTATTATTTTTTATCTTTTAAGGTTGTCTCTTCTATTAATATTCTTATATTATGTATATTCTTAGTTTTTTCTTGATGTTTGATGTATTCTATTTTTTGATGGACCAAATAGGATAAAATGGTGACAATTCAAAACGTGTACCTACCGTGAATATTAAAATATTTAATTGTTACATATTCAGTTCGTTGTCTTGTCTAAATGTCTCTTATTGCACCAAATATATCTTTAAAATAATAATAATAAATATTATATATAAGCATAAATATAAAATATTATTATATATAGCTGTGCCTGCGACTTCGTGTGAGTAGATTTCGATTTCGATAAAACGTATCCTTTGTACGTAATATATGTAAAAACTATAAACCTTCAAAGTTTCATCAGACTCAATCAAGTAGTTTTTGAGTGTAGTAGTATTTCTAGTTTATTTATGTTCAGGCATTTGGTAGTTTATTAGCAGCATGGACGCTCTGGGGTATTTTTGGTTCATGGAGATTATACACCCCAATGATGAAAATATACAGAAAATGTTTTTTTTTTATACTGCATCGTTTCATTTTTGTAGGCATCTATTCATTTTGAAACGTCCATATTATTTTCAGGCTGGCAGGCAGGCAGGCTCTTTACTTCTGCGTCATATATATCTTCTTACACTTCATATACTTTACGCCAACGATACACAATTACTTTAGGCGGCACCTTGCTCATGAAAACTTATTGAAGTCTATTATAAATTTTAATTTGGACTGAAATCTAACTTTTTATTGTTGTTTAAATTATTATTTTACAAATAAACGAATTTTCAAGATAATTGATATCTCGCCAGAGTTTAACACATAAAAACATTTATTCGCAAAACTTTCTGCGTAACTTACGTATTTTTAAATCGGTTGCATTTTAGTGAAACATTCGTTAGGAAAGCTAAAAGCTCTAAATTGTGTTAAGCGCTAACTGCGATAGGATAACTTTTTAAACGCACTTTACTTCTCTTTACTCATCTAGATCTCTTAGAGTTCTAAGAGTTAATTAAGCTTTTAGTTTATTTCTCTCTTTTAGATTATAAATAATAAGGAACATAGAAGTTCATGTTTTGTGATGTTATATTGTCAGTCTGCTTGTCTTCTTTTCTGTTAGTATATCACTTTAATAAAATTGAAACCGATTAATATCTGGTCCTAACCATAAATTAGATAAATATCATATTTCGGTATACCAAAGTGTTGGGAAAATATAATCATAATGACAACCAAACTCTTTGTATATTATATGTTAGTAATAAAAGTTTCACTTTTGACTTGCTAGCGAAGTTGAAATCATAAACTAATTACATATAAAATATTTATGTATTACTGATTGAAATAAGACCACTAAATTTTTGTAATTTTGAGACTAATTTTTTTTAAATCTGAATTTAGGTCTTTAGGTAGCAGCCCTAGCAGGTAGGTAAACCTAGTAGTATCATGGTAAAGGCACAAGCGATTCCGTGGCGTTCCAATATGGCTCTGAAGATAACCGTTGGATATTTAGTGGGTAGCCTTGAAAATGGTAGCTGTAGTTCATAGCCTTCTGGTCATCACCTTCTTCTTATCCGTAACGGATTTTTGAAGACAATTTAAAGGTACTTTTAATATTAGACAAACAAGAATTACATTAGCGAAAAAAATAGGAATTTATTCTGTTCCAACTATATGAGATGGTGAAATCTATTTCAAGGATGACATTTTGTAATATTTTTATCGTTCTTTTATTAAATTTATTAAATTTATGTGGTATACAATAATGTATATAAATAGATAAATAAATAAATAAATAAATAGTATACTACATAGTTGTTATACGTAAATTTGATTATTAAATATATTGTTAGTATATAGAATATAGTTAGTACATAGGGGATGTATCATTAGATAAAAACTTATATGTTTCGACAGTGCTAGAAATTCGTTTGATCAAAGTGTACCTTCTTATAGTATTGTATTTTTTATGTTTTCTCTTACTTACTCTTACTCCATACTCGAGGGTAAACAATCCAAGTTACTCAATTTAAGTGAATTCATATTTTTATTTGACTAGCTGTTGTCTACACCTGTGGAATTGAATAGGTCGTAAAAATACAATTTGGAACAATCACGATGCTAATTGATTGTTAAGGAATCCGTCGCTATGAGGAATGATTAGATAAGATTAGTAATAAGGAGTAATTTTTAATCCCTGACGTAAAAAGAGGGTGTTATAACGTAAAGTTGGACGTGTCTGTGGCATTGTAGCAGCCAAACAAGTGGACGGATATGATTTTTAAAATTCAAAATTAATTTTATAAAATTTTAAAATTATTATTTTTTTTTTAATTTAAATTTTTATGTAGGTAATCACATATATTGGGTCTGGCACAGCCGTTAGTAACGGTGTTCAGTTTTTGTGTATAAAACTTTGAGTGGTACAGGGTCGTACCAGAAGATTGATTTGCTGCAGATGCCTGTTTCAACAGAGTTTGACATAAAAAATATCATCACAAAAAAGATCATCCTTTACTCAAGTGTTTTTAAGAAAATGTTCTTTGCACATACGTTTTTCATCGGAATAAGATGACTTAGAAACTAATTCCTCAAGTTGCAAAGCCGACAACAAACCGATTGACAAATATGATCATTATCTGAAGTCGTGAGCTTGCATATATGAGGTGATCCATAGCCTAAATTTGTAGGACCGCAAACGAGCTATCCAAGTCGCTTTTCCCAAAGTTGGTTGTTGTTCCCATGTAAAAAATGCATATATGTATATGGTCTATGAAATCCTAAACACAATTTTCGCGACTCTACCATTTTCAAAATACTACCAGTTATTATATTTCTATTTCCGACGATAGATAAATTTACGATCCATATTAGCTAGTTTTTTAAAAGTAACACTAAAACAGCTAAAAATATTCTATAGAGTTTTCCCGAGTTATTTCACAAATATTGAAACGAAATAGCTAACTGCAATATACTTTATAAAATATTCATTTAAAAGTCAGTATAAGGCACATATTACCAGCTCAGTAAGTAAAAAAATAATTAAAAAAATATTGTACCATTTGATAACATACTCCACTAACAATGTAATTAAATTAAGTATCTATAAAATCTGAAGCATAAGCAAATACTTAAGGCCTATCGCTATGCACTAATGAGTCCGTAATTGGGTAGCTCTTATAACTTTATAACGTTTTTATATGACAGAAATATAAGACAGAATGGCTAACAAATGGTCCAACTGTTGGTAACTGGTGCCGACCTGACTGTGGACCTATGCAAATATATTTACCAATGAGTTGCTACCTTTGGGATAAAGCAAAGGACATACGAGTATAGGGCTGTGTCAAGAAGGATAAGAAATGACTGTTTGGGCTTCCGGTGCCATTTATCGTGCGAATCGTATCTATACTAGCAACTTTATGCTGACTCTATATGCGAAGATCGGACTACACCAGTGACTCAGACCAAAAAATGTTATTTTAATATTATGAGATTTAATAACAATAAGAGTTCTTCATGCCTTCACCATAACTTATTTTTTTTTTGATATAATTTGTGATTTTTCATCACAAACATTTTTTTTTTAATATCACTCATCAATAACGTTTATCTATAAAATAGTTTTCGCAAACATTCAAACTCAATTACAGTAAGGTACAATTAAAAAAAATAAATAAAATTGTAATAAATTATTTCTTACAATAAACTTCTTACTCTGATGATTTCCAATAAACGAGGTTAAAAGGAAAATGAGTGAAAAAAAGCTTAATTTGATATCTGGCAATTTCAAATACAGAGAAGCATTTAGGTCCCTAGGAGATTAACTAATTATTAAGTCAAACGTGGCTACCAATTCTCAGGGGTTTTGAATATCCTTGTTGGGAAATCTATTTTCTGTTGTTATACAATTAATCACTTTAATTTTTTTCTTAATTTTTTTCATTGTTTTGTATTTATTTTTTTTATTAAAAAACGGTTATTTAAATATATCTTTCATTCATACATATATAATGTATGTATGAATATTAATAATATTTTGTATATATCTATATATGTCTACCTATCTAATTGATATTTCATTATCACATATTTTGCAATAGATTTCGTGCTAGCCTACAAAACTCTCATATATTTGCAATTTTGAAAAGAAATGTGTAAAAATATATTTATAATTATATTATTAATACATAATAATTACGAAGAAGCACGTAATGAATAATAAACGGAAAGAAATTCATAATTAATCCTGATCTATTTGTTGCTACTGAAGAACAAAATTACAATTCATTATTAAAATTACTTAAAAATATAACAGACATTATTCACATGATATTTGACACTGCGATAATAAATAGTAAAAAGCTTGTAGAAAACCTTAAGATTCAAAGACGTTTTTAGTTGAATCTCCAATAACGACTTTTCTTATCTCTACAATTAAGTTCATCATTAAATTGATATATATATATATATATATATATATATATATATATATATATATATATATATATACCTATATATATATCTATATGTATATATATATTGTATAGTATAATAACAATTATTGTAACACTTAAAATCTAAATCCACGCTCATACTTCATGTCCTCTACCCAAAGGTTGCTTGGAAGAAATTGCTTTTTAGCGATAAGGCCGCCTATTGTATTTTACTTCTTTTCTTTTTATTTTTGTTTTTATATTTCGTGTACACTAAAGAGTATCACATCATAAGATTTTATAAATATCAGTTCAGGGGACATTTACAATTCTTTGGAGTGAAAAATATCTTTCAAAGGTATTTTTTTTTCTATTGTGATACTTTTATTTACTTTCATCAATATCTTCGTCTATTTTAAAACAAACAGTGTTTTGTACTATTTCTAATATAGAAACAAACCAGAATATTATCTATAATTTTTGAAATATATACTATATATGTGTATATAGAAACTGTTATTTATGTGTTTATAAATACAATAATAATTATATTGATACGAGCAAATTAAGTGAATAATAAAAAAAAATTGTTTAGCAATTGTACTATAATGAATTGAAATCCGGGCTCTATTTATAAATTCTTCCATTCCTAATTAATACTCTAGGTACTACAACATAATACTAGCATTTCTTAATATGTATTAATCTATATTTTTATAATCTCAAAATAAATCTTAACTACGGAATAAATTTTATATTTAGTCATAATGTCAGCAATACCCTCGTCAAAAAAATTAATTAATTTCGTAGCTAAATATTTTTTGAGGATTTAAAATTTGTTCATACAGATATTTGAGTTTTATGTAGAATTAAAGTATGTTATAAATTTTTTAAATAAAAAAAAGTGAAGCGTCTCGTTACCAGGACCCCATCGCCGTAAAGTTGCTGAATTGCAGATCCCACGCCGAGTCGCGGAACCCATTTTGCTTATTTAGTTATTTCATTATTAATTAATTCATTATTTAATTTGTCACTTTTGTCTCAGCTTTAGTTAGGAAAAGACGTTTTATTATAATTGTAATTTTAATTAAATAAATAATTTTTAAAAAGACTTTTCCTGATCGTCCGAACATAACTGGCGCAGTCGGTAGGATCGCGGCACTTTCAAACTCAAGTGTACGGTTCTAATCGTAGAATCCGCGATCTATTACATAGAACCTGTGAAGACGATTAATCTACGGGAAATTCCGGAAATAAGGAGATCCTGTGCTGAGTCAAGGTCCGGCAAGAGATGCAGAGCTTGTGGTAAGTACTCTTTTACTCCCAAGTTCCTCTGCTCTATTTCCTGTCGTTATTTATATAATATTAATTATATTTAAATATTATAAATATAATATTCCAATTTAAAATCAATTTGAATATTTATATTGTGTGCATTGTAGTTAGGCTAAAATCGCCACAGCATTCACACCGTAATTGTATGATTACAATAGGGTATCATATTACTCTATTGTTATCCATTCTTATTATAAAGTATTAGTACAGTTAAAGCGTTAATATGTCGCTTAAAGATTGCGATAATGTTATTAAATCTATTGGAGACTTAATTCCGAGATATGACGGTAATCCATAAATATTAAATTACCATATAAGGGAGGTAGAGAATGTTATTAATTTAATCGATGTTAATTGGCAATCTCATCCCCTATTAATAAGTTTAATAAAAAGCAAGCTTAGTGGCGCGGCTATAGAAGCTATCGCTTACGAAAATTCGCTTGATACGTGGAACGAGGTTAAGCAGGCTTTATTAAGACGGTTAGGTGAAACTAGGAATGAGATTCAGGTTATGCAAGAGCTTACAAGGATGCGTCGCCTAAAATCGGAGGATGCTGAATCTTTTGGCAAGCGAATTAGAGATATATTAGATACGTTATATACAGTAGGTAAACATTCCGATAAAACTTATTACGATTCTATGATCATTGAACATTATATAAGTCAATTAGACTTCAACGTAGGAGTAGGTGTTCGTATTATGAAACCAGCAACCTTAGAGTTAGCTATTGTATCAGCTAGACAAGAGGAGGCTAAACTTATATACTATAAACAAGCAAATCCAAGTGCAAATACTGTATCTACTTCACAAATAAAACCTAAATTTGAACAACCTAGGTCTTTTCAACCTATTAATTTTTCACGTTCATTTAATAACAACCCCTCACGATTTATAAGCCCTAATTTTGTGCCCCAACGTAATAATTGGACACCACAACATCGACAACAATGGGTGAATAACATGTTGCCCTGGAAAAATACTCCTCAAGGAAACTTCCGACCTTCAGGTAATAATAGTAATAATTTTAGACAACCAAATGTACCACAACAACAAATAAATCAACCCCAGAAAGTTTCAGACGTAATTATGAGATCTGTTAATAAACCAGAGAAACCACAGTTTGTCTCTGAAGAGCTTTTTTACACCCCAGAGGATTATTATCAGGTAAGTTACCCTTATAAAAATAGCGAAGAACAATATTTCGAGGAACAACAACCCTCTGAACACATTGGTGATACATGTGAAAATCAATTAATTAATGAAAACAAGGAGCAGAATTTTCACGTTGCAAAGCCCAAAAATATAGTAAAATTTAATTATCATTACAAAGATCATTTACCTTACATTGAAGTACCCGAATATAAAGGTAAGTTTCTTATAGATACAGGAGCATCCCGCTCTATGATTTCTCCGGATGCAATAGTAGGTACTAATTTTGAAGATTGCATAGAACATGAACCATTCGAGGTAAAAACAGCCCATGGTAGCACACATCATGATTTAGTAGCTCATTTACCATTACCACCAATTTTTAATAACAAAATATATCATAAAATTTTATTATTTGACTTTGATCCTAAATATAAAGGCCTTATAGGGTTAGATCTACTAAAAATATTATCTTGTAACATAGACATAAAAAATAATATTCTATGTACAAAAAACGCTAAAATACCTATTTGTTTTGACTATCCAAAGACAAAGGTCTGTATTGAACCAAGATGTGAAAAGATTAAAATAAAGCAACAATATTTAGATGACAAAATAATTGATAATGTAATCAGAAATCAAGAGTATGACCCACCAGGTGATAACATAGTAATAAATGAAGATGTTCAACCATCATTCTCAGAAACTGATTGTAGTACATTAGTAGACAAAAATCAAGAAGAATTAACATATACAAATAAAGACATACCTCTATTATCAGATGCTATTGATAAGCAACAAAAGCTATTTTACATAAGATCTACACCAGGATCAACTTATCGTGTAGAGGATAGATCAACAAATTCTAGGCAAGTTATAAAAGATGTTTTTATTCCTGTAAACAATACCGAAGAAGAAATTATTAAATTCCTGAAAGAACATACCATAGCTGATCGTGTGTTTCATTGCTATTTTCATAGTGAAGATTTAGACTTAGCTTTTTCACGTGTGTATCCCACAGTATTTACTGAAAAAGGTCCTAAATTAATTAAATGTACATCTCGTGTAATTACAGTAAAAAGTAAAATAGAACAGGAGCAATTAACTAAGAATTATCATATAGGTAAATCTGCTCATAGAGATATTCAAGGAACATATAAGCAACTTCGTAGAATATACCATTGGCAAAACATGTTACTTAGCATTCAAAAATTTATTAATCAATGTGATGTTTGTTTACAAGGGAATTATGAGATACACCCTCTTAAACCACCCTTATTTTTACCAGACATGCAAAATAAACCCATGCAAAATCTTTTCATGGATAAATAATCCATAGGCAAGTATTTCAGCAAGTAGGGTATTTTAACCTTATGTATAATATTACATAATTCACTATTATTATTTACTTTATATAACAAACTTTATGTAATTAACCTTATATAACTTACTTATACTATACACTTTATATAACAAACTTTATGTAATGAACTTTATATAATTTACACTATTTACTTTATATAATTAACACTTTTCTTATATACAAAATCAACAGAAGTATATACAGTACATAAAGATTTACATAAGAATTATAATGATCAATTAGAATATTCGTTTACCCTAATTGATAACAAGCTTAGTTTATTTAGATCTTTAAGTAATAGTAACAGAGTTAAACGAGGACTAATAACTGGTCTAGGATCGATAGTTAAAGCAGTTACAGGTAATTTAGATAATGATGATGCAGAAAGGATAGAGCAAGAAATTTCTTATATTCATAATAAATTAAGTAATATTAACAATAAGCAAGAAAAAACTATAATCTTATCAGAAAACACTATTAAAGAATTTACATCAGTTTTAGACAAAATAAACAATAATCAACTAAAACTATCGGCCTTGGTTTATAATGTTACTAATAGTAGTAATGTAGTTTTTAATCAATTACATTTTCTAGATATTTACGTACAGATAAGTTTTAGTTTGCAGTTAATTTTAGATAAGCTGATGATATTAGAAAACGCAATAACATTCTCTCGAATGGGAATCATGCATCCTAGTATAATAAACGGGCAAAATTTAATTACCGAATTGTTAACTATAAAACAAAATTATATTTTTAACCCTATCTCGGAAATAGGTATTAATGAATTAGAAAACATAGAAAAATCTGTGGTGGTCAAGGCCTACAGTACAAAGCATACACTTAATTTTGTACTAGAAATTCCCTCTATTGATCTTAATATATATGACCTTGTCCATATCTATTCCATTCCTGATAAGCAAAACCTTACTATAATTCCCAAATCCAAATACCTTGTACTTGGGAGTGAAGTGTACTCTTACCTCAACGACGGATGTCGCCACATCTCTGAGAAGAATCTTCTATGCAGTCAACTAGACGAAGTATCTACGAAAGACTCTGAAGACTGTATCGTCGCTATGATACAACATCAACCTGCCAGTTGTGTAAGAGCCAGGATGGTCTTGAGAAGAGGAAAAATCCAGAAGATCAACGATAACACCTGGATAGTACTACCAGCTAAAGAAGAACTATTAAGGAAGATATGTAAGGAAAGAACTCAGTACCAGAAAATAGAAAAAACCCATTTAATAACCATTACAGAAGGTTGTAAAATAACCTTCATGAATGTAACACTTCAAACACATAGAAAAACATTAAACATCAACGAAATTATACCACTACCAAATTTAAAGAACTCTAAATTTGAAAATCCAGTTGAATATACATTGCAGCTGGAAGACATACCGCTTGACAACATTCGTAACCTAGTGAACCAGGCTCAGAAGCTGAAAGATACGGAAGAAGTCAATTGGCCTCTTGTTATGGCAACTCCTAGCTGGACAACTCTAGTTCTATATGCTATTGGCCTTATTTTCATAACTTGGAAACTATTTCATTATATGAAAAGAAAACGGACCAAGCCAAATGAAGAGATCAGCGAGGACGCTGGAGGAATCTCCAAGATGAGCTTCCTTCTTAAGGGGGGAGGCGTTACCAGGACCCCATCGCCGTAAAGTTGCTGAATTGCAGATCCCACGCCGAGTCGCGGAACCCATTTTGCTTATTTAGTTATTTCATTATTAATTAATTCATTATTTAATTTGTCACTTTTGTCTCAGCTTTAGTTAGGAAAAGACGTTTTATTATAATTGTAATTTTAATTAAATAAATAATTTTTAAAAAGACTTTTCCTGATCGTCCGAACATAACTGTCTGCCATCTTTTTTACTAATTTACTACTTACCTTCACTGTAAAGACTTTTTGAATGTTTCAAGTTTCTCGATATTACTTCTTTACTCAAAATAACTTTATTGCACTCATTTCAATATCATTAAATGTACATAAATGTATACAAAATGAAAGTATTATTAAACCTCCAGAAATATTTAGGATTGATAAATTGCTTTAAAAATATTATTAATATATAGTTCAATCTCTTGATTTCATTTGCTTAGACCTGAATTCTCTTACAGAGTCCTGTAAAATTAATAACGTTAATTAATGCAAATAAATATTTGATAATAAGTTTTATTCATATATTCACATATTTTTTTAAGTACAAACATTTTATAAAAGAACCCTTCAGTACCCTTACTTATACCTCTGGGAGTCGTAAATTATTGGTATCTATATAATATGACAGAGTTGGATTCACCAGTCTCACATAGATGACACAGATAATAAATAAATACAAGATACTATCTGGTAACTTAACATTAACAAGCATTATTTTGTATAAATAATGAACAGGTAAATTTAATCTTTGAAAATATCTATAAACATGTATAGCCATGTTAAGCTTATTCAAATTTATATAAATATAGAATGAAAAATAAATCGATACGGGCAGGGATTCGAACCCACGACTACTGGGAAACTGTCCCGTCACTCTACCAACTGAGCTACCGTATCTCTGTCCGTATCGGTTTATTTTTCATTCTATATTTACATAAAGTTAAATTTAATTTATATGTATATTGTATATATAATGTCGCTAGATTTTATAATGTAAATATTTCTATGGAGTTTTCCAGTCATTTGAAGAACTGTTTATAAGGTATATTATATATATATGTTTATAGGTACCATACTAGCATGAAAATCAAATTACTAGCAAGTGGAGAAAATCCTATAAAGTACAGAATAATTCTTAGGCACCGTATTAGTAGATACTAAACAAATATAAATTAATTGTACTAATAAGACACTTATATCGAGTGGTTGAACGTCATATTCTCTTAATTAACATGTATGGGAAGGTATTAAAATCATCATCATCATCGTTTTTAAGAATGGTTGACAGGAAAGGGACTGTAGTTTTATCAGTAACTTCATAATTTGATGTATGCTCAGCTGTTAGAAAAGTAGAAAAATAATCTGGTCGATGAAAATTAAAACTCGGAGAATAATTTTTCATAAATATAGACGAACCTGATCAACGATGGTGATCAAGTGGTGACAGAAAAGATGGTCTAACTGAACGCTAATTGTTTTTTACAATATTATCAGCGCAAAATGTAAATATATTTAAAACGGGTTTCGACGCAATGATATTTAGGCCTTCTTGTAACAATAAACAAACTTTAGTTTAAAAAAATAAAATTAAATTTTGTTACTTAATTCTAATATTTTTTGTATTTTTCATGTTCATTAAATCGGTATTTGCTCAACTATTTTTGAACCCATTTGGGGTTATTATTCAGGAGCTTGAAGCATGGCAGACTCGTGGCCGAGATCAATTAATTCATAATTAAAATATCTTTAATCCTTACCGTAAAATAAATACTTTTGAGCAATAATTAAGCTCAAAAATTAAGTATTAAGAGCGAAGCATCATTGAACGAAAAAAAAACAACGATAGTAACGGTCCAATATCGACTTTTCACATCTCTTCAATTAAATCTATCGCTATACGCTCATAACATTTTAGAAAAGTACGCCTTTTCAGATCGCAAACAACTTTTATAAAAATAACAGAATAATGTCTATCGTGTACTTCCGAAAATATAACATATTTTTTCTGGAGTCTTTTATTAATGTATCTATGACCATCATTTAAACATGTTAAGCTAATTACACCTTCAGATAGTTAAAAATAATTATGTAAAAAATTCTCTCTTGTAATTGACTTCCTTCTGTGATAATTTCCAATAAACGAGGTTAAGGGAAAATTAGTGAAAAGAAGCTTAAAGTGCTTTCCCGTAATTACAAGTTGACATCTGAGGAGCTTTTAGAAGATTAATTAAATACCAGTTCAATAGAGATTAACAATTCTATGGGGTTTCGGATATCCTTAATAGGAGCTTTTTTTATAGTACTATTAAACAATTTTATTATTCTCCTGGTTTAATTTATAATTATGTGTTTTATAGCATAAAGATAAGGTTCAAAAGTTAAAGTATAAGTTTAAAAGTAGATTGAATTTATTTTGTAACTTATATTATAATTAAAAAATATAATTTTAAACATCACGTGTTTATTAAAAGATAAGAGATATCGATTATCAATAATGCGATAGATCTTATCGCGTTGCTATGGTTATGAATAAATATTACAAGTGGGTATCTGAAATAAATCCAGTTCAACTTAAGTGCAGCAAAATCTTTTGATCAGACAGCTTTTAGGAGAATGAACTCACTCATTTCATATTCACTTCATTCGTACATGAATTATGGAAAAAATCTTAAAAAATAAATATTCTAATGTAAAATTGATATTTTAATAGACAATTTTTCTACTGTTAGTACTTAATGACGCTAATAAATTTCTCGATAAATCATATTTCTTATACATGATGAAACAAAAGTATATCTTATCAATAAATTAAATATTTATTATTGAAATTCTCACATAATTTTAAATGTAACTTTATCTAGCTATGTCCGAAAAGAAAAGAGTGTTAAAAGAAAATAAAGAATAAATGCAAGTTTAAATAAAGAAAATTATGAAGTTAAAAGATTTAAAAAACAATTATTCAAAATTGAGGCAATGTGTGAATAATATACATCATACACGTACAAACATTTGATGTTATTAATTTTAATATGTTAGTATTGCATTATAATTATTATCATACGGTCAAATTTACAAAAATACAGTGAACCGTGCGGCTGTATCATCAAACGCGATAAAAGCTCTTCATATATAAAATCAAGAATATATGAACACCTGTGGATTATCGCTAAGTACTAATGAGTACTTAATTGAATAACTTTTATCTCGTCGCTATGACTATATTTTATGATGGGACTCTGTCACATAATAAATTGAATGAATTCTTATCATATCAGATATAACTTAACTGAACACTTGAAAGTTTAAAAAAATATAACGAAATATTTTTTTTGGTAGAAAGACTGAAAAGTTACTATTGGATGAGAATAAAAAAAACTTTCAGTTACATGTGACTTATTTTTAAGAAAAACATTTAACTAATAAACAAAAAAAAACCGTTCATGAACAAATAATTATTCAAATAAAAATAAATATTGAAATTTAAAACCTGGTTAATGGAATAAGTATTTAAAAGAAACAAAGCTCTATTACAACTACCGATAAAATAAAATTTGACCTCCAATATCGACTTTCGTCAATCAATTTTTTCACTAAATCCCTCATAACATGATAGAAGAAATACTCCTATAATAAATTTTATAAGTATGTGCTTAAAAAAAAACATTTTCATTTTGAAATATATATTAATACCACTATGGCCGTTAATTAAACATTAAAACAAAATTAGACAAGGCCAGAAAATTGTTTTTTAAAATATCAATTTCATCTTATATTTGACTTCGTTTAATAAATATCTGGGAGAAGACTTTATTCTGTCCATCTAATTACCCTATCTACTGAGACACCCGGCCGTAGATAGGTTTGCAGCTGAACTACGGGTCAGCTGCTAAGATCAAGGTACTACGGGACCCCGGTACCTAAGCCCTCCGGCAGGGATGAATGTGCTTGCGAGTGTAAGCTGTCGGTTTTGGTGTTGGTTTTGTAGTGAAAATATGGTTAGCTGTAGAGATTCGGCGCTGTTCGTCTGGATTTCCACAGTTGTCGGAGGCTTGTCGGATCTTGTGCGCAGCTAGAAGTGATTAACCAGCCTAAGGCAAAGGGGGGATGCTGTCTTTCATTTCGGGTCTTGAAACAGCCCTTGAGCAGAGATCCCTTCGGGGGTCACTGCAGTACGGGTAGCCCCCTGCTTAGAGGTTAGATGGATGTGTTAGCATATATCCGGTCACCCGACGGTATCGTAGGATAGGCTTGCGGCCTGACTGTCTGCCGGGAAGTGAGCTTACCTTACGACTCCGGCGCCAGTTGGACACTGGTACTTAGCCTCTCTGATGTTCTCAGCAAGTGAATTGCAAGTGTGAGAAATCACACGAGAAGTGAGTGTGCCTTACAGCACCGGAACCTTTCATGGAGAAAAGGTAGCTTGGTCGCGATTGGACTTGTCTATGACAAATAGCCTTGCGAGTTTTATACCTTTATATCCAGAAGGTTGGTAGGGTTAAGATGCTATAAAATTAACCATTTGGGACTGCAGAAGGCGAGGGCAGTATGTCTGTCTAATTAAAATATTTAGATTTATGAAAATTAAACACTTCCAAACTAAGAAAAATATGTTATGTTTTTATTGCTGCCAATGTTGTTTCAAAGCTATTTTTATTTTAAAACTGTTCACTTAGTATATAAAGTTAATAAATATAAAATATATTGTGAATATTTTGTTTTTTAAACGTACACTTGTAGATTAAATAAATCATAAAACTAATAAAATACTACTAAATCTCAAGTTGCAGATAGTACCAATAATAAAATAGTATTACTACTTAATAAAAAGTGTTTCATAATTTTTTAAACCCCCTTTTTCAACTTATACTTTTTAAGGAAACCCCTGGAAAACCTAGAAACTCAACATCCGCAATTGTCATATATTCTGTTTTTCATGTTACTTTGTTTTATTGTTCTTCTATTTAATTAAATACATCGATTTCGAAGACACCTAAATTTAAGGTCATAAATTTATTACATTATCTAAAAATTATTTTCACAGAAAAAAATATGTTTTTTTAATAGACATCATAAAAAAAGGAAAAACAATTATCCTTTGACGACAGACTTTATAACACTTTTATATACTTTTTGAATAACAGATAATAGTTATAAGAAAAAAAAATATATTTTTACCCTCAAGTTCTGTTGCCGTGTTGTGGAAATAAAAAAAGGTTAATTAATGCTACCAATTGTTAACTAATAAAGTTCCATCATATATCGATCAATACAAACATCTTATAGAAGACCACTTGAATACCCTTACTAATACCTCAGAGAGTCGTAAATATTAATAACATGTCAGGGTTGGATTGACCAGTCTAGCACAGATGATATATGAGTACACGATAAGTCTAGTAACTTCTGTTTACATTAAGTGACTATAATAAGCATTATCACTATAAAAGTAGGTACTAAATAAACAAGAAATAAGTAACCAAGCAACAACAATATTTATGTAGATAAAAACGTTTATTAAAAAAAGAGAAGATATTTTGATTTCACAAACTACACTTAAAATAACAACTTCAATTTTTAATGAAACTTTAAATATTTTTTTTTTAAAGAGACTACTGTCTAAAATATTCATTACAGTTTGAATTTTCTAATTCAATTTTTATATTATTAATTCAATTTACTATATTTAGGAAAAATACTACAAAAAATATATAAAAAAGAATACTGTTAATATATTCAACACGGGATAGATTAATTTATTTGTTTATCCAGGAAATGTAATACTTGAATTAATGCAAAAAATGTATGATAATAAAGTTTAAACCTACACAGAGTATAAGTAAAACCTTCAACCTTCAATCAGAGACAAAGAGAAATAAAAGAATCACCTAAACTTTTTTCAGCTTTTAGACCCTTAGTATATTATATTAATAATAGACACGATTAAAAATATAAAATAATTTTCTTATTTTATATTTATATTCAATGAAATTTTCTATATATTTTTTAATGTTATTATTTATGGGTATTATATTGCAATGGTTAATAATATTAAACACAAACCAAAAAAATATAATATCGATACAACAACTTTATGTAAGTAAGAATACGTAAGTAAGACTTTTATTAATCTAACCGTTTATTTAGGTATATCTTCGTAAGGATTGAAAATTACAGACGGTCAATACAGTGAACTAACTAAACAAACGACATATAAACATATAAACATATTTAGCGGCATATACAGTAATAAAAATTAGACAGCTAAGTACTATCGCCACAGCAAGGTGGTGGCGTAATAATTAGCTAAATATACTTAATATAGTTTTAAGTTCTACGGCATTCTGCTCTTTGGGTTAAACTGGCAGATTTATGATTATATATCTATGTAGAATTTATTTTACAAAACGACTGGTGTATTAATTTTGGAATTGATGTCAACCCACAAAAATGCCAAGCAATTATTATCGGCAGCTTGCATGGTTTAAACAAAATTGAAACATGTACTCTGTCGCCAGTAATATACAATGAGGTTAACATAGCTCTCACGTCGTCAGTAAGGTCTAGGTAAGAAATCTAGGTCTTCGTATGGAAAACACACTTAGCTTTAATGCCCATATAATTAAGTTAGATCAACGAGTCACATACTCGTTGCATTCTTTTTATCGGCACAAAAACTTTCTACCCATTAGGACCAAAACTCCGTTAGTGCAGTCTCAATTTTTCCTCTTATAGACTATGCTGATGTATGCAACTCTAATATCTCTGAAGCCAATCAAAACAAATTGGATCTGAAGTCAACAGTTGCATTCCAATCATTTATAGTTTTCGTAAATTCGATCACATTTTAAAATATTGTCTTGAGCTTAAATGGCTTCCTATCCGTAAAAGTAGAATTTTAAGAATTCTGTGTCAGTTATTTTCCATTTTAAATAATTCATGTTCTCCTCAGTACTTAAAGTCAAAGTTTCAACTTCTGCGGCCGACTCACGACTTTCATCTCCGTTCTTCAACCAACCTAAGTTTATTAAACCCTTCGCCCCATTCTGGTTTTTTGTCTAATTCCTTCACAGTACACGCCATAAAACTGTGGAATAGCCTCCCTGATGCACTTCGTCGTGCTCCCAATAGGCAAGTATTTAAGAAAAGCATCAGAGAATATCATGAAAGATTATAACATTTTTTTTATTTTGTTCTATTCTGTTTTTACATAATATATTTGTCTGTATCTATAATTATTGCTTAAGGTGTATTATTAATCTATGTATTTAGTTTACTTTATTGTTTTGTATGTATATATTTATATATTTATTATTAATTTATCCGGCGTTCTGCCGTCGGAGGACGGCGAGGAGCAACGGAGCACTTACTCAGTTGGGACCTCGTCTATACCGGTATAGACGGTGTGTGTCTGTATGTTGTGTGGTGTCACTTATGCCTACGCGTACACGTTATTACCTACTGTGAACGCGTCGTCGGGACATATGACATGACGGAACGTATGCAAGCTTTGTAAAGTGTCACCTTATTGCGAAGGGATTTTATTACTATATTACTCCGCTTGCCTAACAGCGAATATAAACGACCTAATATGTAGGCCGCTCTGCTACGAACGGTCCTAATATGCGCAGTGAAAACTAACTTTCTATCTAACGTTACTCCTAGGTATTTTGCCTCGTCTTTCCAAGGTATTGGTTTATCAAAGAGTTTGATTCGCGGGAGGATCCTTGGGGGGCCCCGTTCGAAGAGCACCGAAACGCTCTTCTCAGGGTTTACCTCGATCCGCCATTTCCGCAGCCAACGAGGGAGGCGACTGCGGATTGGAGACGTTGGTATACCTCACAGTGATCCTTAGAGGACGTGTAAAGCGCAGTATCGTCCGCATACATGGCAAGGTGCATTTAGATTGTGGCCTAGGAATATCGCTAGCGTTGATGGAATAGAGGATGGGCGAGAGAACTGAACCCTGGGGGACAACCGCCCTGATGGGGCGGGGGGTTGACAAAACGCCTTCCACTCTGTAGCGAAAGGAGCGATTCGACAGGTAGTCCCGTATGATGAGTACAAGTCTGTTCGACACCTTGAACTTTTATAGCTTGTACACCAGTCCATTGTGCCAGACCCTATCGAACGCCTTAGTTACATCGAGGAAGAGCGCTCCTGTCCTATGCTTCTTGACCCTCATAGTGCCCCTATCAGTATGTGCTCCGTGAGGCGTTGCACCTGATGGGAACATGAATGGTTGGCTCTAAAGCCGAACTGATCATTTGGAATGATTTTGAGTCTCTCGACTTCCGATCTAAGTCTACAGAGGATGATTCTCTCATATACTTTCCCTAAGGAATCTTATCTTGTACAGTGAAGTATTGTATGTAGGTACGTGATTTTTTATTATAGTTTTTAATATTCTCGTAGTTTAGTCCTCAACTAAACTATTGAACTATTAAAGAATACTATTAAAGAATTAAATAACTCTGAATTATCCAAATACAAGTAACGTACAGATTGATACCAGTATGAATACCATTAAAAATATTTTTTAATATTGATTTTGTTAATGTTCAAAAACTATGTTAACAGTTTATTGACATTTTATCCACAGTGGTTTTTTCATAACTTAAGAACGGGTTCATCGCTCTTTATTAAAAGTTATATATGTGAATGCATATTATAATTAATTTTTAGGCATTGATTACTATTTGCATTGGCGTGGTTAGTCATTCTAGTTTCCTTTTCGGTACCATGCTTTATTTGAATTCTAATTTGTTCTTACATATCATTAATGAACTAGAATATAATAGTGAATACATACATATATACTATGTATGTGTATTAGGGTGGCCCAAAAATTTCAAATTTACCCTATACCCCAGGGCACCCACTATTTTTTTTACCTTCGTTGACAGTAGTAGTGCCAAAAATTCAATGTCCTAGGTTGAGTAGAAGGGAGTGCTCAACATCGTCAAAGTTTTAAAAAAATTGTTATTTCCTTATTTCTTAAATATTGATTTCTGTATTATTAGAGTAAGGTATTTTCTCTCTGTTTCGGACCATCTAGTGGTCCTGACGTTCCTTTATTCAAAAGATTCAAGGTAGCATGGCCCTTCATACACAAAGAAAACTATCAACCATTAGAAAAAGCTCCGGGCAGTGAAAATTTAAAGTTCACTGCAGTAAATGCTTTATTAGTTGTCTTAGGAAGGAATAAACAGCCCAGAGATGATTACATGGAGTTAAGTCTTCTAGCTCTGGGCCATACTCCATATAAAATTCATTGGAGAGCTCCAGGTGCAGTACACCACGCTCGTTGGATGGCGAAATTGTTATACGCCATTAAAATTCACTTGTTTCGTGAGGAAGACAGTTTCAAAACCACACAAAAGGAAAAATTGCAGTTAGAACGCTTTGTGAACTTTGGAGCTCTTCTATATGTAAAATATTGGTTTGAAGCCCCTACGGCTACAAATGCTGCTTGGGCAGACCTTTGTCTGTGGAAAGACATGACCAATTATGGAATTATTGATTCTCAAATTAGTGAAGTGGTTAAAAATGCCATAAAAAATCATCTTTGGTACCTCTCGGATGAGTTAGTTTATTGTTCTCTAAGTTGTTGATCTGTTGCTCTAAGTTTATTCTCAGAGAAAGTTTCAAATGAGGAAAAGGTAGAAATTGTCAAGAAGATGGAGTGTGAACCTACTGACCGGAAGGTAAGAGGGGATTTGTCACTTTTAACTGACCAGGCCGTTTTGGCTGATTTTGCCAATAAAAGATCATTGCAGGTGTTTGATAAATTGAAAATAAATTCACATTTTTTGACCACACATCCAAATGAATGGAACAGCAATGAACATTACATTAGTGGTAAACAAATCACAAAAAATATGCAAGTTGTTAATGATATAGCTGACCGTGGTGTGAAACTTTTTGAAGAGTTTAATAAGCTTTTGACAAATGATGAAGAAGAGAAACAGTTGGTCCTGCAAGTTGTTGAGGCTAACAGAAAGTTGGTTCCGTCCAAAACGACAAAACAAGTAGCTGTTGAAAGTTTGAAGCCATCAACTTCAAAGCATTAAACCATATTTATTTACCCCAAACAGTACTTTCCTATAAGATTTTTGTATTATTAATCAATTTTATACAATAAAATAAACTAATTGACTACTACTCAGCTATTTGTACTTTATTTAAAACAATCCTCAAAATTTCCTATTTTTCAATTTTATATTTAATATTAAATGTCTTTGAGCACTGTCTTCCAATTGGAATATTATCTTCAAACTTTGCCAAAATACTTGTTTTATTACTAGTAAAAAAAATAGCGGGTGCCCAGATATGTAAACTAGTTTTGAAATTTTGACTATAAAATATGGGCCACCCTAATGTGTATGTGTATACGTACGTACAATATATATATGGAATTATATTCATGAATCTCTTTGAAACAAGTGCAATGTATGTATGTGTATAAATTTAACAAAATACTTATGATTCGTTTATGAAATTAAAGAAGCCAAGCCTTGTGTATAGACAGACTATTCGTCCGACAATTTAAATATTATACTTGTATTCTCCATTGTATACTTTATTAATTATTATAAATTGAGTTCGCCAGAAAATAAAAAACCACACCACATTATTAGAAACTCATGTAAAATTTATTAAATATAAAAAAGACAATTATCAATTTCAAATACTGGATCATTAAACAGGTTTATACTAATTACGCAAGAACGAATTAGCCTTTGGCTACTTCGGCACGTTGGATAATATTAACCTGCGATCTTGGCTTAGTGATTTTAATAGGCACCCTGATGCACCAAACTGGTAGGTCGTCAATATCTTCTACTCGAAATTCTATAGTTGCTGCAGTGCCCTTTAAAAATAAATTTTGATTGTAAATAAAACAAAAATAGGTTGTGCGAGAAAGTTCACGATAACATTCATTTTTAGCGACTAGTTGTAAATACGAAATACTCACAGCTGGGAAATATGATTCGATGAACATGTTCAGAGTGTATTGAACAACTTCGTTCGTCTGAATTGGGCAAGAAGAATTGGTCAAGAAATCACAAGTAACTGCATTAGCTCCTAAATCGTAGTTCACTTCTATGGGAATGATTCCAAGCTTTAGGATCGCTTTGGCTTTCGTTGTCAGATTAGAAAGTATGTAGGCTGAAAGAAAGTTCGGAAGGTTTAAACTTCTCTAATAATATTTTCATTTTTTTTACACGGCTATAGAGTAATATATAATTATGTGTATATGATACATAACAATATCTTTTTGACCTTCTTTATTAGTAATGAAATACTTACGAGCTTTGAACACTACATTAACGACTGCATTTTCCAATTGTGGAAAAACACAAGGTGGCTCAATGCAACCCTCGACGTGTGCGTTAATTGGAAGGGGTCCATTACTACGAACACTTTTAGAAAAAAAAAAATAATATAAACTCAACGGTACATAAAGAAATTAAATAAGATTAAGCACGTTAATTAAACTTTCCAGTAATCCAAACACTCTCGTATTTGTAGCTTTATTTTTGTTTTATTTAAATATCCTTGTGGCAATAAATTTAAACAAAATATTGTTTCATATAATCTATTTTGATAATTTTGTTGGATTTATTTCTAAACACATTTGTCAGATATTTAGTTCAAGACAAAACATTAATTGTATCTTAATAACATATATGTGGTGGTGAAATCAAAATATTCAGATACTTACACTGCTCAACTTGAGTTGTCTGCCCTTGCGCTTCTTTGAAAGCGATCAGCAAAAAACATAATACATAGTACAAAACGATACATTATGATCAATTGATATTCTATTACTGTTGTAACGTATATATATGATCAAACAAGTGTTCTATGATGATAACATAATTAATAATCAAGGATAGATATCACAACAATGATTTTAATCAGATAAATGCATTATTAATCTATAACTTACATAATTCTGTCATCTATCGAGAGTTGTGTTTAATATTTATTCAAAATAGTGTGCTGAGCCAAGAGAACTTTTAACTTATAAAAAAAGATTACAGTTGAAAAAGACATACTCATCTCATTGCTTGCTTTTATCCGACTAAAATAACTTAATTCTTATTGTAACAAGGGATAATATTTACCAGCTCTTTTGCTTGCTAATCAAAATATAAACATGAATTACAATTTGTATTGTTAGAGGTTTTAAATGCTGGGCACAATTTTAAAATTTAGTGATTCATTTTCATATACGATGTAATTTGCTATACTACGATGGCGGTCAAAAAGTTCGCAGAATGAGAGGGAAGGAGGTTGAAATTAAACACCAAACTATTTTTCTTTTTAATATATTTTCCCTTTACCCTAAAACATTTTTTGGATCTCTCAAATAACTTGTTTATACTAAAGAAAAAATGATAATAGGCCGAATTGCCGATTGCCAGCCGATTGTGTCACTCTAAACTTTTTTGGAGGAGGTGTGCCTTTTTTATGCCACTGCATCGACTCTTGCTTCAATTCAGGTTCATAGTGATGAACCCAGGTTTCATCACCAGTAACGATTCGGGCCATAACTTCTTCTTTTCTCTTTTCACAGAGTTCCAAAAACTGACGAGAACACTCGACACGCTTACGTTTTTAAAATGGCGTGAGCATTGTCGGAACCCATCTTGCGCTGACCTTGGTCACGCCAAGATTATGATGTAGAATATTCAAAATACTTGTTTCGGATACTCTAATCATTGCTGAAAGCTCCTTTTCTCCTTCAACCGGCAATCTTGCAGTACAAGTTTTTGAACTTTTTCGACGTCCTAAGTATCAGTTATTATCAAGTTGTGAATACACCTGCATCATTACGTTATTGTATTGCAGATTTGTTTAGATTTGATTATTAAATATTTTATCGTATATACCTGCTAAATAAAGAAAGAAATCAAAATGCAAATAAGTCACCAACACAAATATAGAAATAAAAATATCTAACCGTATAGTCTAAGTCCTCATTCATTAGGTCCGATAACTTCGTAATCCTCGTGTATTTTAATTGATCCAAAGAGTTATAATACATAGAGTAGGGAAACCGGGCTAAAATGTGTCCTTCGAAAAAAAAGAGAAAGCAAATGAGGTAATGTACAAGGAAATGAAATACCTATTTATCATTCTTTTTTGCATGTGTGATTAGACAAAGATAAGAATCGGTTTTTTTCTTACTTAGTTTATTATTTTTCAGACACAGACACTCAAAGGTCTGCCCATGGTTTACCTATTCTATGTGTAATAATACTAAGAATGTATCGGTCACCGCATTTCTTTGACACATACAAAATTCTGACAGATATTGTACTTTGGAACCTCCGTTAAATAAAAACAATTGTATCAGAGTTAAGCAAAGAACGCGTGTGAGTGTACCAGCTCGTGACTCTTTGTAAATGAAACATAAAAGTGTCAATTCCACACTGCGTTGCTTGTTTGTATACAATTAATTTTTCTCTTTAATTGAATATCATCCCAATTTAAGGCTTTACATCATTGAATCTTATAACGAGGTATTTATGGCACCGCTCCATAATATTAAAAATACATATGGTTGGAATATATTTAAATTTAAATTAATTAATAATAATAGTTCAATTGTACTTTAGTTATAAGCAACATTCTCAAAGGACTACAGAATTTATTATATAAATTAGTATATATTGCCGAATACTATAAGAAAATAATAACTACATATTAGCTAATTCACAATCAACTAATGAAAGGTATTCAACCAACAAATTAAGCAAATATAGAAAGATGTAGAAAAATTGCATTATTAACGAAAAAAATAGAAAAAACGATAAAGAAGAATAAGGCACAAGTTTAGGTATGATTGCCGAAGTTAAACAAGACAACTTATGACATATAGTTATTTCGGCTACTTACACCTACTATGAAGGTTAGTACTAGACTTTACAAACTAGACAAATATAACTTACTTACTAAGAAAATGATCGCATATTGGTTTTATTAAATCGATAGAAAAGCAATCTCATTTTCCATTATATTGTAAAAGGTTCTTACAAAACCTACATTATTCTAATTAGATATGTTAAATCCTGAATGACTGAACTGTATCCTGAAAAATTCAACAATAAATTCCACAACAAAAACGCACACCTTCAACATTCAAAAGGGCATAGAGTAAAAAAAAACAAACAAATTTCAGGATGTCAAAATCGTTTGCGGTCGTTTCAGCGAAAGCGTGTCCGAACCTGAAATTACTTCAAAAACTTTATAGCTGAAACTGACATGCGTATTCCATTTGCCGCCTTTTAAAAATAGATCACAGGGTAAAAACTTCAGTATACCAAGTATAATTAGAGTCTATAAAATATTAATGCAATTAATTTTTTATTGTTAATTAATAATATTTTCTATAAAATGTAAAAGATTTATTTAGATATAACTTTTATGAATAATGTATTTATTAAAACAGTGTCAATTGCTAGACGACGGACGAGCCTACAGGGTAACTAGATATTGGTTATTAAAAATTCCATCTCTGGTAAAAACTTCAGTATACCAAATATAATTAGACTCTATAAAATATTAATGCAATTAAATTTTTATTGTTAATTAATAATATTTTCTATAAAATGTAAAAGATTTATTTAGATATAACTTTTATGAATAATGTATTTAATAAAACAGTGTCAATTGCTAGACGATGGACGAGCCTACAGGTTAACTCGATATTGGATATTAAAAATTCCATCTCTGGTAGGTACTGGAAAGGGGTCAGTTTATTTTTTATACTATGTGTTATTCCTGGCTACTGGCTTATGAAAAATTCTAGAGCTATTGAATAATAGGATTCTGTATTAAAACTTTTGAAGTTAGTTGGTTGACACTTTTTAAATGATGAACCTTTTAAACAAGTTACATAACACAACTTATAAATATAATACCCCCCCCCCCCACCCCAATATTAATTCAATTAAATTCTAATATTAAATCAATTAAAATCTAATGCTATTACAACATAATTTCCTCATCATATTATTATTATTTGTCCTTTAAATTGTAATCTGTGTTTAAATTGTCAATTTGTTTCACCTTTATTCATCAACACGAAGTCTTCGAAGCGCACTCCTCACCCGCCATTCGATAACATCGGTCTAGTAATGTAAGAATATAATCGATATTTTAAATAGTATCTCTTTTAAATAAGGTATATAAATAAAATTCTAATGAAAAATGTGAGTATTAAAAGTAGGTATTACGTAAATAAGAATTTAGCAACCAAGCAGGTTCATTGGATTGCAACATTAACTAGCGGTTTCATAAAACAATTGCAATTGCAATATTAATTTTAGTATTAATAGTTTTATCCTACCAAAAATTAAAACTCTTTCATGAATAAACCTTAAACAAATAACTAAGAAACAATTCAAAGACTTTAAAAACTGGTTCCAAACCTAAGTGTAAAAAATGAGGCATCTTAGAACGGAAAAGGCTCAATAATATTAACCGATAAACTAGTTTTATCTCTAATATCGACTTTTTCCATCTCTTCATTCAACTTTATCGCTAATTCGCTGTTCAAAGAATAAAAGAAGTGCGACCGCTTAAATCGATAATCACTTTTATAATCAACATATAAAATGTCTAACGTGTTCTTAAAAAAATAGAACATATTTAACTTCACAGTAATTTAATAATGAAACTATAACAGACAATCAGTCATTAATATGTAATAATAACAATATAAGTAATATTCATCTAACTCCTAAGTAAGCAAATTATTTGCTTGTGTTAAGGGTGTTGGACAACGATACAAATACGTGGACATGCACATTATAAATACTGCTAATATATTAAATAGATAAAACCCAGAAATACAGACATCTATGCTCATCACATGAATGCATTTCCCTGTCGGGAATCGAACCAGTACAGGGGTTCTGGTTCGCAAAGGCTTATACGTTAAGCGTCTGCCCTAACCACTCGATCAATGGAACGGTCATGTAATTGACTTCCTTCTCTGATAATTTTCAATTAACGAGTTTGAAAGAAAAATTAGTAAAGAGAAGCATTAATTGCTATCAGTTAATTACAACTTGGCATCTGAGAAGATTTTAGACGATTAATTACCTAAATTCAAAAGAGATTAAAAATTCCCTGGGATTTGGATATCATTTATAAATAAAGTCTTTTTTCTACTTTGATACTTACTATTGAGTTAATCACTTTAATTATTTTCTTGGTTTCTTATACATTTATGTGTAACCAATAACGTAATAAAACCAAAAATATTCAATATTTTATATTTATTTTTTGTTGAAATAAACAATATTGCGATAACATATAATTATTACCAATTCAATAATATTTTTATATATACAGGGTTATTTTTAATTGTTGATCACCTCTTGCAGGCAGCCTCTCTACATCAATCCTAAGAACATTTGTTCTACAACTTTTTACAAATCTTGATAAATGACACAAAGGAAAACGAAACAAAAAAAAATTTGCTCTTTCTTTTACTTATTACTCTGTATTTTGTAAGAAGTACTTAAACAGCATAGGCATAGGCATAGGCATAGGCATAGGCGCAGGCGCAGGCGCAGGCGCAGTCGCAGGCGCAGGCGCAGGCGCAGGCACAGGCGCAGGCACAGGAACAGGCAAAGGCACAGGCATAGGCATAGGCATAAGCATAAGCTTTAAAGCATTTAGCATTATGCTTTGAGCAATAAACATAAGCTTTTAAGCATTAAGCTTGAAGCTTTAAGCATTAAGCACTTAGCTTAAAGCACTAAGCATTAAGCAATATGGTGATGAACAAAATTATTTTATACCATTAATCAACACTTAGACTTTTAAAGTTTGATAAAGAATAAGTGTTTGACTGTGATTCTCCAGCATTGACAAGCAGGAGGATCTTGCATATTATGTCTTTGCTCTTAATTTAAAATTAAAGTGTTATCTCAAGTAAAACACCGCTGATCCTAGCTGGCATAATTTTAGACATTTTCCTCATTTGTTTAACTTTATTAATTATAAGGGTTAATGTTGTTTAAACTAAATCTATTAATAAAGTATTTAACCACAATTTTTCTTTTTTATTTTTTTAAGAGTAGACCTTCACTTTGAAAACATGGAAAGAAAGTTTGACGTTTCATTAGTTTAATGTTCTTTTAATGTTTAAATTTGAATAATCATTTATGAATTATGTATTGTATTAAAAGTGAATCCACTAATTTTCATTTCAATAATTTCAAGATTAATAAAAATAAATATAAATTCATTTTATTTTGATGATATTTAAGTAATAAAAAATGTACAATAACATAAAATTATAATGTAAAATACAAATAAAAGTAAAAAGAAATTATAGAAAATTCCTTTTCTTGATAAACACAACAACATAAAAAATCTAACTTGATCACTTTTAAGGAATAAGTAATTTCAAAATTATTAATTACGATAACTGTTTGAATTATACCCACTGCTTTGAATAACTGCTTGTTATTTGTTCAAATTTATACTTACTTATTACGCAAAAAATATTAAACGAGATTCCTTATTTTTAAATTTAAGTTAATTTCTCATTTTTCATGTATCAAATATCGAGAATCAAAAATCATACATCAAGCATAAGGCAATTAGTATCAAGCGTCAAACAATAAGCATGAGAATAAAGCATTAAGCTATAAGCATTAGCTATTAAGCATTAAGCATAAGCTTTTAAGCAAAAAACTTTAAGCAATAAGCATTTAGCATAAGCACAAGCACAAGCACAAGCGCAAGCGCAAGCGCAAGCGCAAGCGCAAGCGCAAGCGCAAGCGCAAGCGCCAGCGCAAGCGCAAGCGCAAGCGCAAGCGCAAGCGCAAGCACAAGCACAAGCACAAGCATAAGCATAAGCATGAGCATGTTGAATGTCACTCAGTTAGGGCAAGTAGATTCCATTGGGCTACTAAGTGAATCAAATTGTAAATACATACCTACATCAATATCTTAATCTTGTGTTTTATATTTAATGGTTTTGGCTAGAACAAAAAAGGGACAGCATCTTTTATCTTTTGTGTTACAGAAACACAAATATTTGTTAATAATATCAATACTAAAATGAACACTTGTACAAAGAACATCAACATATAATTTTTAGTAAAATAAAATAAGATCATTATCAATACTGTTAACCACAACCAGTGTTAAACTGCTTTAAACATTTTGTACTTTAACGTACATTTAGTAATATAATAGAGTTGTTCTATAAGCGTTCTAAAACTATTCTGAAAAGAAACGACATTTCTTTTAAAAGTGATTAGATGGTCTCTTAGAATGTAAGTTTTATAGTAGTTTCTTAGTTGTTTTTTTTATCATAGCTGCGGACTAAAGCTACGAGCTAATTGATAATAAAGCTACGAGCTAATTGATAATAAAGCTACGAGCTAATTAATAAAAAATAATGTTTATATTTTGTTCAAATTAAGGTAAAAATAGATAGAAATAACAATAGATAAGTGTATCTATGGACCTATCTAACTATCTATTATCTATACTAGCGTATTATTCGTTATATACAATTTAGGACTGATGTTACTTTTTAAAATATGTTTTTTAAATTTTTAGCTTTATAAACTAAAGTAGAGTTATGGCAACGATCTAATACTATTACAGGGTAAATTATTTTATAGGTAAATTTACATTATCTACTAAGAAAATATATTTTATGTTTTCTTGTAATTCGAATGTGTATTACCTTGAAGGTATTACTTCTAATCCGGATTTGTTATTAAATGAGGGGGGCTAAGATTATAGTAAATTATACGTAGTGTCCGAGCAACCTTTACGGCTTTGTTGAATTACAAAAGACTTAGAGAAAAAAAAACACCTATGATTTATAGTCTGATCAAAATAAATGGTTCGTTTTAATAAAAAAAAAAACGGTTTTTACAAATAATATCAAATTGAATCTATCATGATGATTCTCCAATTATTCTGTATTGACAGACGGACCAGGTTAGTCGTCGGTGGGTAATATTCTATTTAATATGTATTGATCTTTTTATTTATTTATTGTTGGTGCATTATTAGAATTACTTCAATAGTAAGATCCTACATAATATGTTCATTGAGTGATGACGAACAGCTGGAAAGCCTTGCAGGTCAAATACGAGAAGATTTTCAGGTACCTTCCGTTCAGACCGTCTTAGAATTATATAACATTAATGACGATTTTGAATTTTATTAAATCGATTAGAAATTAAAAAACGTATATTATCTAGGTTTTAACTATAATTAGTTAAGGGAGCAAATAATTATATCATTTATACAAATAAATGAAACCGGACATAAGCAAAAAGAAAATAATAGATTTCCTATAAGGATGTCCCCAACTCCAGAGAGTTTTTAATCTTCCCTGAACTGATATTTAATGAATCTTTTAAAGCTCCTCAGACAACAACTTATAATAACGAGATAGCATTTGTTTTTTTTTATTATTTTCTTTCAACCCATTTGTGTAGAAAATATTAGAAAAAGAAGTAAATTATATAAGCGAATTTATTACAAAATAGATTTTTTCGAACAATTTCCAACTTTACTGCAAGTGTAATTAATTGTTAATGTTTAATTGGCCCTCATAGTTTAATTATTAAACTACTCTAAAGTAAAATGTGTTTTATTTTCTGCAAGACAAGGTAGACATTGTCTTACTCTGATCATAAAAATTGTTCATCTGAGCAGGCTTTTATAGTTTAATGAACGAATTAGCGATAATGTTGATTGAAGAGATGAGAAAAATCGATATTGGAGCTTAAGTTACTTTCTCGATACATGCCTTTGAGTCATGTTCATTTTATCATACTACGTTTTGATGTTTGATTTATAAACCAGTTTTTACACTTTTTCTTTTCTTACTTATTTTCCCTAAAGATAATATTTTCTGAAATTTTCCATTCTTATTCATAGAACCACAGAAAGTGTTCTTGTTTGGCTTAAATAATAAATACAATTTATATTTCATTTTTATTGACAGATTAAAAATAAATCGAATTTAATATAATAAGGATTATAGATATTTCAATGTATATAATAATATTTGTGAAACAATATAGTTCTATCATTTATGCGGTGTAGGTGAATAATTAATATTATTCATTCAATTAAATAACGTACAAATATTAATAGATATTAGATTATGTTATTGGTTGAAACATCACTAAAATTGAGTAAATATTACAACTAGTATTTAAATATTAGTATTATTGATAATTGAGTTATAAAACCGCTCGTTAGTATCGAAATCCGCTGATTTTGTTTGCGGGAAAGCGTTTCACTGACGAGTGCCAGTGACGGTAAACATCGTTGATAGTGGACCAATTAATCCCAGAGATTGACTTGTATACTTGCAGTGCTTGGTGTAAGTGAATAAATATAATAATAATGGAAACGTGAACGTGATACTACTTGTGTATGTTTGAAAAATAATAAATAAAAATATGAAATAGTGTACACACCTTTACTGATCTTTTGTTTACTTAGTACTTTTACATTATAGATTATAAATAGTTTATTTTTATGGATTTAACTCGCTATAATTAGTTAAATTTCATATTACAATTTTAAGTTTAAAACGTTTCGAATGCTTTGCAGCAATCGTGTTCACGGTAAGACAAGATGGAGGTGTCTGTCTCTAAATCAGTTAATTAGTCATCTACCTCCAACGGTGTTTAAGTTTTCGGGAGTACAGACTACAGTTCATGATTCACACAAAAAGTCTTAGAAAATACTAGGCTACTTATAATTTTAATATTGGTTTCAGTTTCTTTTTATTTTATTCATAGCGTTGTGTATTTGGGTCAGTCATAATTTATACGTGAGTTAATTAAAATTCAAACGTGGAAAAGAAGATTACAGTAACCAAAAAAGCATTTACTAGTTGATGTATAAATGTTAAAGTATTTTGTTTTCTGGACGTTCACTTTATTTTATTGTCTTTGAAAACGGTTTTAAGGGGCTCCTGAGAGCCTATGTTTTATATAGCTTGAACTTTTGTAAAATAAAATCTGCACAGATTCTACATCGGCTCCTAATCCCTAGAGCAGAATGCTATAGGACATGATAGTCTGGAAGTATGCATATGCAAAGTATACCAACCTTGCGTCGATATTATTTAGTTGTCTAATTTTCCTAACCGCTTATGCTACTAAATTTAAACGTTTAGTTAGTGTGTTGACATTAGCGATGTACTGAAAATTTTAATATACCAAAAACTAAAGTTAGATATAAAGATTACGAATTCATTGAGAATTAAATTTTGATCTAAAGTAATTGTTTCAAAATTATTTTTTACTGTTTTTTTTAATAAAGGATATTAACACTTGAAATATAATATTCAAAAATATATTGTATCCAATTCTTTTGAATCTACATTCTTTATAAAAGATATCTATTATTATTCTTTATAAAATTATTATATAAATAAGCCTTTCCTTATTGGATTAATAATAAAAACTCATATTGCTGATCGAGTATGTTATTGATATAATTAAATATGTATTTTTTTCGGTTTGACTATATCAACTGCTTTGGACAGATTTTAGGTAATTCTTTTATTTTTTTGTCTGTATAAATTTCAGGTTTAAGGTACTTAAAATCCGTGTAAGATGGAATTTTTTAAGCATATGTTTATTTGCATTCATTCAAATTTTATATTTCACGGATCTGTGACTGGACAAGTATTGGATTAATAACTGTATCATTGAATATATGTACATGTATATTTTATGAAAATATTGCGAATATGTTTCCCGAATGTTAATTAAATTAGATGTTTAAATATGCAAGGAATATTTTAGGCAGTAAATGAATTTCAAAAATGTTTTATAAAGTTTCATTAAAAATTTGAAGTTGTATGTATTGAGCAATAAGCATAAGCATAAGTTATTAAGCATTATGCTTTAAGCAATAAGCATAAGCTTTTAATCACTAAGCATTAAGCATAAAGCTTAAGCATCAAGCATTTACAATCAAGCTTTAAGCACTAGTTTTTTCTTAAATTCATTAGAGTCTTTAAATTCAGGGCTAATTTAATAATATGGAATTATTATAATTCCTATTGCCGGCACTTTCCGGGCAGTTTAAAAGTTTGTTGAAACAATATTTCGTAATTAATTTGAATCTTTACTCTAAATTAGGAGATGTTTCATAGATTTTCATATTTTATTTAATGTTATTTCGTGGAAATATTTCAGTATTTGTCCTGATTCGACCCTCGGAGTCCACATAGGCTAATAATATTGCTTGCGAGACCGTTTTCCTCCGTAAGGTATTATAACTTATTGTTATTTAAATAAATCAAAGATTAGTATTATTAGGATGTATATATAAAACCTGTAATTTATTCATTACAGGAGGTTTTTGTTTGTACCTTACAAGATACGTGTTTATTTAAAATTCGTTCGCGTGGGTAGACGTGAATCTTCGGAACGTCGTCCTGTTTGACCTGTATCTAGCTTCCTGACTAGCGGAGTTTAAGAAACTCGTCTATATTGTAGTCCCAATAATATGGTGATGAGTCTAGCTGGCCTAATTTTAGATATTTTCCTCATTAATTATTAATTTAACTTTATTAATTATAAGGGTCGATGTTGTTTATACTAAATCAATTTAATAAAGTATTTAAACCACAAGTTCTCTTTTTTTTTTTTTAAGAACAACCTTCACTTTGAAAACATGTAAAGAAAGTTTGACGTTTCATTAGTTTAATGCTCTTTTAATGTTTAAATTTCAATAATCATTTATGAATTATGTAATGCATAAAAAGTGTATCCACTAATTTTCATTTTAATAATATCAAGATTAATAAAAATAAATATAAATTCATTTTATTTTGATGATATTTAAATAAAAAAAAATATACAATAAACAAAATTATAATGTAAAATACAAATAAAAGTAAAAAGAAATTATAGAAAATTCCTTTTCTTGATGAACACAACAACATAAAAAATCTAACTTGATCACTTTTAAGGAATTAGTAATTTCAAAATTATTAATAACTATAACTGTTTGAATTATACCCACTGCTTTGAATAACTCCTTGTTATTTGTTCAAATTTATACTTACTTTATTTACTACTTACTTTTACTATTTACGCAATAAATATTAAACGAGATTCCTTATTTTTAAATTCAAGTTAATTTCTCAATTTTCAAGTATCAAATATCAAGAATCAAGAATCATACATCAAGCATAAGGCAATAAGTATCAAGCGTCAAACATTTAGCATTGAAAATAAAGCATAAAGCAATAAGCATAAGCTTTGAGCTTAAAGCAATAAGCATTAAGCATTAAGCATAAGCATAAGCATAAGCGTAAGCGTAAGCGTAAGCGTAAGCGTAAGCGTAAGCGTAAGCGTAAGCGAAAGCGTAAGCGTAAGCGTAAGCGTAAGAGTGGGCGTGGGCGTGAACGTGGGCGTGGGCGGGGCATGGGCATGGGCATGGGCATGGGCATGGGCATGGGCATGGGCATGGGCATGGGCATGGGCATGGGCATGGGCATGGGCATGGGCATGGGCATGGGCATGGGCATGGGCATGGGCATGGGCATGGGCATGGGCATGGGCATGGGCATGGGCATGGGCATGGGCATGGGCATGGGCATGGGCATGGGCATGGGCATGGGCATGGGCATGGGCATGGGCATGGGCATGGGCATGGGCATGGGCATGGGCATGGGCATGGGCATGGGCATGGGCATGGGCATGGGCATGGGCATGGGCATGGGCATGGGCATGGGCATGGGCATGGGCATGGGCATGGGCATGGGCATGGGCATGGGCATGGGCATGGGCATGGGCATGGGCATGGGCATGGGCATGGGCATGGGCATGGGCAAGGGCATGGGCATAAGCATAAGAGCATTAAGCATTATGCTTTGAGCAATAAACCTAAACTTTTAAGCATAAACCTTGAAGCTTTAAGCATTAGGCATTAAGCACTTAGCTGAAAGCACTAAGCATTAAGCAATATGGTGGTGTACAAAATTATTTTATACCATTAATCAACACTTAGACTTTTAAAGTTTGATGAAGAGTAAGTGTTTGACTGTGATTCTCCAGTATTGACAAGCAGGAGGATCTTGCATATGTCTTTGCTCTTAATCTAAAATTAAAGCGTTATATCAAGTAACACACCGCTGATCCTAGCTGGCATAATTGTAGACATTTTCCTTATTTGCTTAAATTTATAAATTATAACGGTTAATTTTGTTTATACTAAATCAATTAATAAAGTATTTAAACCACAATTTCTCTTTTTTATTTTTTTAAGAGTAGACCTTCACTTTGAAAGCATGTAAAGAAAGTTTGACGTTTCATTAGTTTAATGTTCTTTTAATGTTTAAATTTGAATAATCATTTATGAATTATGTATTGCATTAAAAGTGAATCCACTAATTTTCATTTCAATAATTTCAAGATTAATAAAACAAATATAAATTCATTTTATTTTGATGATATTTGAATAATAAAAAAATGTACAATAACATAAAATTATAATGTTAAATACAAATAAGAGTAAAAAGAAATTATAGAAAATTTCTTTTCTTGATAAACACAACAACATAAAAAATCTAACTTGATCACTTTTAAGGAATAAGTAATTTCAAAATTACTAATTACTATAACTGTTTGAATTATACTCACTGCTTTGAATAACTGCTTGTTATTTGTTTAAATTTTTACTTACTTATTACGCAATAAATATTAAACGAAATTCCTTATTTTTAAATTAAAGTTAATTTCTCATTTTTAGAGTATATAATATCAAGAATCAAGAATCATACATCAAGCATAAGGCAATAAGTATCAAGCGTCAAACATTAAGCATTGAAAATAAAGCATAAAGCAATAAACTTTTTTTTTGGTGGGTAGGCGTAAATAAGTGTAGACATACTTTGTGCTGTGGTAATCTATTTAATTCAAATAAATAATTAAAAACAATTTCTTTGGCCAAAGTCTAATATTTATTATTAGATAAATTAGTGTTTTATAATCTAAATATATAATTGTGGCTCTATGAGTACAATTTAAGTTTTTCCTGCACATACCTGTCTTGTGACCTCAAGAGATAATCTACTACTTTTTATATTATACCTGTGTTCATTGTTGGATCATGGCTACCATAGAGTCTATTGCTGAAGTACAAAGGTCAGTAAATTCCCAATTACTTGCAAGAATGTCAGAGTTTGAATCTCAACTTAAAACATCTCCATCTAACAATATAACAATGTTCAGATTAAGTGAGGAGTTTTCAAATTTTAAACAGCATGTCTGGAACATACTGTTATTGCTTCAGCAGCAAGTAACCGAAGTCTTGAAAACTGTAGACATGGCTGAGACGAGATATAGAAGATTTTTTTTGTTACTGTCGAGTGTTCCTGAAAAGCACAGTGAGGATCTTCCAGCACTAGTCTTATCCTTATTTCATGACAAACTGAAGCTCAATGACATCAAGGCAATTTCTTTAAAATCCTGTCGACGGCTTCGAAATGCTTCTGACAATAAATGCCGTCCTATTCTCATCAAGTTCTCTGATGAGGATAGTAAGGCAACCATCTGGCATAAGAAATCATGTTTTAAAGGAACTGGTTTTGTTTAGCTGAATTTCTCACAAAACAGAAGCAGAATTGGTTCATGTCAGCCCGCAAGCATCTTGGAATCCGAAATGTTTGGACACAGAATGGTTCCATTGTCATTAAATTACCTTCAGGTAATATTAAGAGAATATACTCCCAGGATGAACTAGAGACTATTCTTCAACAAGTCTCGAGCGCTGCTGGTATTACTTCAAAGCCGTCACAGCCTAGCCCTGAACTACCAAGAGCTGAGTCCAGTCGTGTTAAACGTATAATTAAGAAAAAGTAGGTCATAACAGTTCGCGTGTAGTTTTAGCTTTCCTTTCTTCAATTTGTTTCTTATATTTATTCTACCGGTTTGAAAACAAACAACGTAAACACTGCTTGAGCAACGTAAACTCTGTTACCTCGAGTCAAATCAACTTTTACTCTTTTCTTAATAGTAACTATAATAATGAAACTTTAGTTTCGTAATATTTCAAACTTAATAATAAAATTGTTATCTACCTGTTATTAAAATTTAAGCATATTTTGTATTTACATATTATCATATGTCAGTGAAAAGCTCAAAACTGTCAGTACTCAGTTCACAATTGTCATAAGATAGTTTTTGTTTATCGCTAAAAAGCAGACAAAGGTTTTAAGTCATACTGCCACAATTGTCATAAGACAGTTTTTGTTTAGTTTTTCTTGACCTTTTATTTATTTATTTGTTCTAACATTATCATTTGGATAGTATAAATGCAAAATAGCACGTAGTTATTAATGTTCTAATTTGTATTGTGAGTTTTATTGTTTATTTTATATGTATTGTTAAAGTCGAAGTAACTTTTTGTTATTTTATTGGGAAAGTCGAAGTAACTTTTTGTTATTTTATTTCTTTCAATTTAGATTTATTTTATTTTCCTGATTTTTTTCAGAATTTATGTTTTATTGCTTTTAAATTTGTTTTTTTTTTTCTACATTATGTCTTAGTTTTATGTTACACGACCGGTCTTGCAGGAATTGTCTGATTTTTTTTTGTTTTTGGTAATTAATTATTAATATAATTATACATCTTATTATATATTATACATATCTAAATATATTTATATTTAATATATTAAGTATTTATATATTTTTAAATAAATTTATTTATTGTACATGTCTGATATAAGTAGTTCATATTATTCTGCTAGTAGTTCAAATTCATTTTGTTCAACAGGAACGGATTTGCTAGTTCCCTCTCTTCAGGAGGAGCTCTTGAGTGAACTTGGGTCGTACAGAAATTATTTTAACTGTTGCCACATCAACGCTCAGAGTATCCCCCAACACTTTTCAGATTTTTCTGATATATTTTCGAAAAATCTTTTTCATGCTATCCTAATCTCTGAAAGCTGGTTAAAACCGAATCTAAACTCTTCTTCATATTTTTTGCGTGACTATGTCTTAATCCTTTCCGATCGCTGTGGTAAAAGGGGTGGTGGTGTTGCTATTTACTTGCGCTCTATTATACCATATAAAATCTTAGCTACCACTAGTACCTGTTACACTAGTAAGTGTTCAGCTACCGCTGAATACCTATTTCTTCAAATCGACTTGACGGGTACTAAGGCTGTTTTAGGAGTTGTGTACTGTCCTCCCACTACCGACTATTTTTCTGATTTAGAATCAACTCTTGAAAGTCTTACTTCTGAGTATGTAAATCACATAGTTATGGGAGATTTTAATACCAACCTTCTGATTAATTCCACTCCTTCCCGTAAACTCCAGTCAATCCTTCACTCAGTTTCATTAACTGTCCTACCTTTAAATCCAACCCATTTTAATATAGATTCTCCCGACACTTGGATTGATTTGATCCTTGTGTCTTGTAAAGACAAGGTCATCAAACATGGTCAACTATCCGCTCCTAGCTTCTCTAGACATGATCTCTTATTCATATCCTACTCCCTGAAACCTCCTAAGTCTAAGCCTGCAGTGTTGCACTTGCGGAGTTTCTCTAAATTAAACCTAGAGAATTTTCTTGCGGATGCTTCTCTATTAAATTGGTCGAATGTCCTAAATATGACTAATGTAAATGATATGGTTGAATATTTTAATAAAGAGATTTTGAACATTTATAACAGGCACGTTCCAGTAAAAGCTGTTAAATTACGACATGCCCCATCACCGTGGATAACAGAACAGATTAGAGCTGCAATGAAAAAACGTGATGGTGCTTTTGGTAAATTTAAGCGTAATCGCAGCGAAATTAACTGGAATCTTTATAAAAAGTTAAGGAATCGGTGTAATCAGATGGTAAGAGGTGCTAAACGCCAATATATCCACAATAATATTTCTGATTCTTCGTCGGCACACATATGGAAGTTTTTAAGCAACTTTGGTCTAGTCACTTCTACTGACAAACCAAATTTAAAATTATGTTCCCCTGACGTATTAAATCAACACTTTTTAACAGTCCCAACACTTAATACTAATACTAAACATCGTACTATCTCCTTTATATCTTCCATGCCATCACCCAATTTCAATTCATTCACATTTTCTTTAGTATCTGAGGAAGAAATTAAAAAAACAGTGCTCTCGATTAAATCGAATGCTGTTGGTGAGGATGAAATCTCTAGACTTATGATCGTCACTTTGATTAACGTACTTCTACCTACTTTAACCTTTATTATCAATACCTCTCTTTCCACTTGTACATTTCCATTAGTTTGGCGTAAAGCGCATATAATTCCTATCCCAAAAATTCACAATCCTACTACTCCTCGTAAATTTCGACCTATCTCCATTTTACCTTACCTATCTAAAGTCCTGGAAGCAACAGTATAAAAACAACTGTCTTCCCATGTTCTTAATAATAATATTTTGTCTGAGTTCCAGTCTGGGTTTCGTCCTGGCCACAGTACTAGCACTGCTCTACTCAAGGTTGTGGAAGATGTCCGAGATGCAATGGAGGGTGGTCAATTAACCGTGTTAGTCCTTATCGATTTCTCTAACGCTTTTAACTCGGTTGATCATGACATTCTTTTTGCTCTCCTTTCACACCTTAATGTTTCTTCCAACGAACTAAATTGGTTTTCATCCTATCTTCGCGGTCGCCAGCAAGCGGTACGCATCGACAGTACTCTGTCTGATTGGTGTGACCTGAATGCTGGTGTACCACAAGGCGGTATACTTTCTCCACTCTTATTTTCTTTATTTATCAACTTTATTACAACATATCTCACTACCTCTTACCATCTTTATGCCGACGACTTGCAAATTTACACACATGTTAAGCCTGACAACATTAATAATGCCATTGCTTCCTTAAATTCTAACTTGCAACATATTTGTGAGTGGTGCTTAAAGTTTGGTATTAATGCTAACCCTTTGAAATGTCAGGCTATAATATAAGGTAGTCAGCGACAGCTACTTAAATTGGAATCTATCGATTTAATGTCACTGTCTTATGACAACATAAACATTCCTTTTTCATCTGCTATAAAAAATTTAGGCCTAAACATTGACTCTACATTATGCTGGAATGTTCACGTAAGTGAAATCTCTCGCAAAGTTACTTGTTCTCTACGGGCATTGCATCGTCACAAGAACTTTCTACCTATTCGGACTAAAACTCTGCTAGTGCAATCACTTATCCTTCCTCTCTTTGACTATGCTGATGTCTGCTGCTCTAACATATCTGAATGCCACTTAAACAAATTAGATCGTCTTTTCAACAACTGTATACGCTTTATTTTTGGTCTCCGCAAATATGACCACATATCTCCTTACCGTTCAAAACTTAAATGGCTTCCTATACGAGAGCGAAAGTCCTCCAGATATTTGTGTCAATTACTATTCTAAACTATCCACTTTGTCCCCAGTATTTGAAATCTAAATTTCGATTACTGGGAAATACTCATGACCTTCATCTTCGCTCCACCTCAAATCTAAAACTCTTGACCCCTTTTCACCATACTGGGTTTCTCTCAAGCTCTTTCACAGTTCACACAACTAAACTTTGGAACAGCCTCCCTGAAACCATTAGACGATCACCCAGCAGAATGGCCTTTAAGAGGGCAGTTTATCTGTATTTTTATGAACATCTACAGAATAATAATTAAAATGTGTATTTATTACGTTTTGTGTATACTTATTCTTATTATATATATCATTATTTATATTGTGAATTTATATGTATGTGTATATATTTAAATATATGTATATGTTTGTATAATGTGTAAGTGTATTGAATTATTGAAAACAAATATTTATGATTTAATGTATACATTATGTGCAATGTGTTATATGCATATAAATTTTATTTAATTTATTCTAATGTTGCTTTTTCCTGTTTTAATGTTTTATATTTTAAGCGCCTTACTCTATGTCTGCACTGTATTCTCGGGTTGGCTGGTAGAGAATTGTACTATTTTAGGCAATAAAGACTAAATAAATAAAAAATAAATAAGCGTAAGCTTTGAGCTTAAAGCAATAAGCATTAAGCATAAGCATAAGCATGAGCATGAGCATGAGCATGAGCATGAGCATGAGCATGAGCATGAGCATGAGCATGAGCATGAGCATGAGCATGAGCATGAGCATGAGCATGAGCATGAGCATAAGCATGAGCATAAGCATAAGCATAATCATAAGCATAAGCTATAGAGCATTAAGCATAATGCTTTGAGCAATAAACATAAGCTTTTAAGCATAAACCTTGAAGCTTTCAGCATTAAGCATTAAGCAATATGGTGGTGTACAAAATTATTTTATACCATTAATCAACACTTAGACTTTTAAAGTTTGATAAAGAATAAGTATTTGACTGTGATTTTCCAGTATTGACAAGCAGGAGGATCTTGCATATGTCTTTGCTCTTAATCTAAAATTAAAGCGTTATCTCAAGTAACACACCGCTGATCCTAGCTGGCATAATTTTAGACATTTTCCTTATTTGCTTAAATTTATAAATTATAAGGATTAATGTTGTTTATACCAAATCAATTAATAAAGTATTTAAACCACAATTTCTCTTTTTTTTTAAGAGTAGACCTTCACTTTGAAAACATGTAAAGAAAGTTTGATGTTTCATTAATTTAATGTTTTTTTAATGTTTAAATTTGAATAATCATTTATGAATTATGTATTGTATTAAAAGTGAATCCACTAATTTTCCTTTCAATAATTTCAAGATTAATAAAAATAAATATAAATTCATTTTATTTTGATGATATTTAAATAATAAAAAAATATACAATAACATAAAATTATAATGTAAAATACAAATAAGAGTAAAAAGAAATTATAGAAAATTCCTTTTCTTGATAAACACAACAACATAAAAAATCTAACTTGATCACTTTTAAGGAATAAGTAATTTCAAAATTACTAATTACTATAACTGTTTGAATTATACTCACTGCTTTGAATAACTGCTTGTTATTTGTTTAAATTTTTACTTACTTATTACGCAATAAATATTAAACGAAATTCCTTATTTTTAAATTAAAGTTAATTTCTCATTTTTAGAGTATATAATATCAAGAATCAAGAATCATACATCAAGCATAAGGCAATAAGTATCAAGCGTCAAACATTTAGCATTGAAAATAAAGCATAAAGCAATAAGCATAAGCTTTGAGCTTAAAGCAATAAGCATTAAGCATTAAGCATTAAACATTAAGCATAAGCATAAGCATAAGCATAAGCATAGGCATAAGCGTAAGCATAAGCGTAAGCGTAAGCGTAAGCGTAAGCGTAAGCGTAAGCGTAAGCGTAAGCGTAAGCGTAAGCGTAAGCGTAAGCGTAAGCGTAAGCGTAAGCGTAAGCGTAAGCGTAAGCGTCAGCGTAAGCGTCAGCGTAAGCGTAAGCGTAAGCGTAAGCGTAAGCGTAAGCGTAAGCGTAAGCGTAAGCATAAGCATAAGCATAAGCATTTCAGGGCTTTGGGTCTCTTTTAAGTGGGGAATTAAATAATGTATATAATATATGCTCACCTGGAGCTAGTTACCAGCACAATTTAGATAAAATAATTAATTTTGACTGAAAGTTGACTGAAAACATTACTATTGTACTATTACATGGAGATGGTTTGTCGATTAAGAAAATTGAAATAATTAATAATATTGAAAAATTATTGAAATTACATAATAAGAATAATTTTAAAATTGTAATTTGTGCATTTCCATATTCATCTTCTTATTCAGACAAACAAAATAAATATATATATAATTTAAATTTGACATTATATAAATTGACATACCGTCATAGAGATGCATTCTTTTACTTTGATGTAAATAAATTTATTTATAACTAGCTGTTGCCTGCGGCTCCGCCCGCGTGTAGGTCGCTTTTCGCGTAATCTGTGGAAACTACAATTATCCAGACCTATAATAGACTTATAGTTAATTCTATAGTATCCTATTCCCGTGGAAATTTTATATAAATAGGCATTACATTGCTAATTACATTGCATTTTGAAAATGAAATATAGCCTATGTCATTCGGGAATAGTGTAGCTTGCCAACGGTGAAAGAATTTTTGAAATCGGTCCAGTAGTTTCGGAGCCTATTCATTTCAAACATACAAAAAAATAAACAAACCTTTCCTCTATATAATATTAGTATAGATAGGTTTAGGATGACAAAAGGTACAATGTATCTGCCTTTATATTATAAAAAACAAATTGCTACTTTAGTAGCATTTAATTTAAAAAACTTCGTTATAAGGGATATAACGAAAAATAAATGTACTTTAAATAATGTATTACTGTCAGAACATAAGCGTTCCACTTTAAACTAATGGATAAGACAAAGCCTAAGTTGTTAAATATTGTCCATTAAAATATACAAGGCTTAGGTGGCAAGGAATTGGAAGTGGAACTCTTTGTTCAAAAATATGACATAAGTTTATTGTGCATTACAGAGCACTGGTTATCAAAGAATAACAATATTATTAATGTACAAAATTATAAATTGTCAAGTTCGTTCTGTAGATAGAAAGCTATTCGCGGTGGCTCACTTATCTTAGCTCGTAACGATGTAGTGTTAAAGTCTCGATCAGACATAGTGGCGCTCTCTGTCGAGCAAATTATTGAACTATCCTGCATTGAGCTCAATGAACATATTATTTTGTGCGTGTACCGACCCCCCTCTAGTGACTTTGATGAATTTGAAAACAAAATGGAGGATATTTTAACTAAGCTTTGTCATAAAAACAAGTCCGTGATTGTTTGCGGTGATTTCAATGTAGATATATTACAAAAAACTTCGTCTAGTGTACGTTTATTAAATTTGTTTAAATCCTTTAACTTACTGAACGTCTTTTTTGAACCTACTCGTATTACTAGTGTTTCCGCGACTTGTATTGATAATGTGTTCTGTCGCTGTAACAATCACGAAAGTGAAAAGCCCCAAAAGTTTACTTGTAGACCAATTACTAAAAACCGGGTCCTAACATTTAAGAATACTGTTCAGCAAAAAGTGGGTAAAGTAGACATGACCGATGATAATCCAAATAATTTATATAATAACATTTTCGGTTTTTTGTTACAAGAATTTAATAATGTTTTTAAGCCAAAAACTATGACTAAATACCTAAAACTTAAATTTAGTGATTGGGCTACCGTGGGAATATATAAAAGAAGAGATAAGTTATATGATTTATATGGTGAGAGGCAATGGAATCAAGATCCGGTATTCTTGAATAAAGTTAAGATTTTTTCTAAAATATTTAAGACCGTTTGCATACAAGCTAAGTCGATTTACATAAGAAATATAATCTTAAACTCAGAAAATAAAATAAAGGCAACTTGGGATGTTTTATCTAGTGTTTCTGGGAAAAATAGGGCTGCTAATGGTCCTATTAAGTTAAAAATTGATAATATTGAAATAAATTCAAATTCAACTGTGGCGGCTATTTTTGAGACTTTTTTCAACGAAATTCCTTTAACAGTCACGCGTAATTTAAATTCTTCACCATGTGATACAATCGTCGAATTGACGAATAACGTAAGAGTCAGTAATAAATGTTTTGTTTTTAAACCTGTTATATCATATGGATTTATTAAAATTTTTAGAAATCTAAATATGAAAAAAACCGGTGATCTTTGGGGTATGTCAGTAAATTTACTAATAAGTATTATAAATGACATTGCTCCACAATTATCCTTAATTTTTAACAAATGTATTGAAACCGGTACTTTCCCAGATTTAATGAAAAATAGTAAAGTAGTTCCTTTATCCAAAAGTAGCGATAGACTAGGACCCGGAAATTATAGACCTATCTCTATTTTACCTACTTTAAGTAAAATCTTCGAAAAAATTGTACTAAACCAAATGTCAGAATTTGTTTATAGCAATGAAATCATGCATAGTGAACAATATGGTTTCACCAAAGGCAAATCAACAACTGATGCGGGTGCCGCGCTTCTTAAGTACATTTACGACGCATGGGAAAAGTCACAGAATGCAATCGGAGTGTTTTGTGATTTATCTAAAGCCTTTGATTGCGTGGACCATCAAACATTACTTTGCAAACTTAATCACTATGGTGTGCGTAGTGCTGCGCTTGATCTTATTGCCTCTTACTTGAATCAAAGAGTTCAGACGGTTGATGTAAATAATTGTAAATCGGTTGGATCTCACCTAAAAATGGGTGTTCCACAAGGATCTATTCTAGGCTCTTTCTTATTTTAACTCTATATTAATGATTTGCCCTTTTACGTAAAAGGACTATGTGACATTGTACTTTTTGCTGATGATACCTCACTTATTTTTAAAGTTGATCGTAATAAAACTAATTTTGACAAAGTTAACTGTGCTCTGTCACGTGTTCTTCATTGGTTTGAAATTAATAATTTGGTATTAAATACTAAGAAAACTAAATGCATGGAATTTACACTTCCTAAAGTAAAAAGTCAAGATTGTAGTTTATTCCTTAACAATGAAGTGTTAGAACTGACTGATTCTCCAGTATTGACAAGTAGGTAGATCTTGCATATGTCTTTGCTCTTAATCTAAAATTAAAGTGTTATCTAAAGTAACACACCGCTGATCCTAGCTGGCATATTTTTAGACATTTTCTTTATTTGCCTAAATTTATAAATTATAAGGGTTAATGTTGTTTATACTAAATCAATTGATAAAGTATTTAAACCACAATATCTCTTTTTTATTTTTTTAAGAGTAGATCTTCACTTTGAAAACATGTAAAGAAAGTTTGACGTTTCATTAGTTTAATGTTCTTTTATTGTTTAAATTTAAATAATCATTTATGAATTATGTATTGTATTAAAAGTGAATCCACTAATTTTCATTTCAATAATTTCAAGATTAATAAAAATAAATAGAAATTCATTTTATTTTGATGATATTTAAATAATAAAAAAATGTACAATAACATAAAATTATAATGTAAAATACAAATAAGAGTAAAAAGAAATTATAGAAAATTCCTTTTCTTGATAAACACAACAACATAAAAAATCTAACTTGATCACTTTTAAGGAATAAGTAATTTCAAAATTACTAATACTATAACTGTTTGAATTATATTCACTGCTTTGAATAACTGCTTGTTATTTGTTTAAATTTTTACTTACTTATTACGCAATAAATATTAAACGAGATTCCTTATTTTTAAATAAAAGTTAATTTCTCATTTTTAGAGTATTAAATATCTATATCTTATCTTTTAATACAATACATAATTCATAAATGATTATTCAAATTTAAACATTAAAACAGCATTAAACTAGTCGTGTGGTATGTCGTGTGGTGATTCGTGTGCTGTGTCGTGTGCTGTGTCATGACGTGTGGGTGTCGTGTGTCGTATCGTGTCGTGTGTCGTATCGTGTCGTGTGTCGTATCGTGTCGTGTGTCGTGTCGTGTGTCGTGTCGTGTGTCGTGTCGTGTGTCGTGTCGTGTGTCGTGTCGTGTGTCGTGTCGTGTGTCGTGTCGTGTCGTGTGTCGTATCGTGTCGTGTGTCGTGTCGTGTGTCGTGAAGTGTGTCGTGAAGTGTGTCGTGAAGTGTGTCGTGTCGTGTGTCGTGTCGTGTGGCGTATCGTGTCGTGTGGTATGCTTATGGTTACGCTTACGCTTACGCTTACGCTTACGCTTACGCTTACGCTTACGCTTACGCTTACGCTTACGCTTACGCTTACGCTTACGCTTACGCTTACGCTTACGCTTACGCTTACGCTTACGCTTACGCTTACGCTTACGCTTACGCTTACGCTTACGCTTACGCTTACGCTTACGCTTACGCTTACGCTTACGCTTATGCTTATGCTTATGCTTATGCTGTGTCCCTAACGAATGGTGTTTATTCATTGACAGCTCTACAAAAAGTTTAAAAGCAGTTCTATTGCACAACGGAAATAAATTTCCGTCTCTTCCAATTGCTCACTCAGTACATCTTAAAGAAAATTATGAAAGTGTCAAAATTTTGCTTAAATCTGTAAAGTACCGTGAGTATAACTGGGAGCTGATTGGAGATTTTAAAATGGTGGGATTTTTAATGGGGCTACAGGGTGGATATACAAAGTATCCGTGTTATTTGTGCTTGTGGGATAGCAGAGCGGATTCTAAACATCATATTCAACGGTCATGGCCTGTAAGAACAGAATTGTGTGTCGGAAAACAGAACGTCAAATTTGAGCCGATTGTTGAAGCGGAAAAAGTGTTAATGCCGCCTTTGCACATTAAGTTAGGGTTGATGAAACAATTAGTTAAAAAACTGGATGAAACTTCAGAAGCTTTTGGATACTTAATTTTTTTTTCCAAAGTGATCGGAAGCAAAGGTTAATGCTGGGGTTTTTGTTCGTCCGCAAATAAGACAGATTTTCGCCGATGAAAAATTTCCAACGTTGCTGAATCGTACTCAAAAAGCAATTTGGAACAGTTTTAAAGCAGTAGTTTTTGGATTTTTAGGAAATAATAAAGCTGAAAACTATGAAAAGTTGGTTGAGGATATGCTTACAAATTTTAAGGCCATGGGCTGCAGGATGTCATTAAAAGTAAATATGCTGCATGCTCATTTGGATAAATTTAAAAATAATATGGGAGCCTATTCTGAAGAGCAAGGAGAACTTTTCCATCAGGACAATTTTGAACAACGCTATCAAGGCCAATACAATGAAAACATGATGGGCGACTATATTTGGGGTTTATTGAGAGAAAGTAGCTATGAACATTAAAGAAAAAGTATAAGTGTGCACTTTTAAGTTATTTTCCACTTTTCTGTATGCTAATTTGATAGTAAAACTTAATAAATATAATAAACATTTTTATTTCAATAGTTTTATTTTCAATCAAAAATTAAAATCCGAGATTTTTAAAAATTTCTTTCAATCATTCTTCTAAGCACAAAAGCAAAGTTTTTCATGCCATTTTTTTTTCCGTCTTATTACGACCTAAACTTTCTTTACATGTTTTCAAAGTGAAGGTCTACTCTTAAAAAATAAAAAAGAGAAATTGTGGTTTAAATACTTTATTAATTGATTAAGTATAAACAACATTAACCCTTATAATTTATAAATTTAAGCAAAAAAAAACTTTAGGTGTGGTTTGTCGTGTCGTGTGGTGTGTCGTGTGGTGATTCGTGTGGTGTATCGTCGTGTGCTGTGGCGTGTCGTGTGTCGTGTCGTGTGTCGTGTCGTGTGTCGTGTCGTGTGTCGTGTCGTGTGTCGTGTCGTGTGTCGTGTCGTGTGTCGTGTCGTGTGTCGTGTCGTGTGTCGTGTCGTGTGTCGTGTCGTGTGTCGTGTCGTGTGTCGTGTCGTGTGTCGTGTCGTGTGTCGTGTCGTGTATCGTGTGCTGTGTTGTGTCGTGTGTCGTGTCGTGACGTGTGTCATGTGTCGTGTGTCGTGTCGTATGTCGTGTCGTGACGTGTGTCATGTGTCGTGTGTCATGTGTCGTGTGTCGTGTCGTGTGTCGTGTCATGTGTCTCTTATGTTCTATATGCATTAACAAAGTTTTCAATACTGAACATTTACAAACGTCATTTTGAGACGGTTTGGACGGTTCCATACCATAGTGCGCCGGCCGACCGTCCCGCCGCAAACGCGGTGACCCTATATTTTAAATCTGTAATATCTTCGAAAATATTCATTTAAATTACATGCTGTAAAGGGCTATATTGTTGAATATTAAATGTAAAATGTATTTAAAGATTTTAATTAGATAAGGATGAATGCTGTATTGCTTAAAGTTGCTTCGTAAATAAGCCATTATTTCTCGTTAAAAGTAAAGGATAATAATTGGCTATTGTGGGTTATCCCTAAGAGATAAACATATACCATCGCGGATTTTCTTTTAGAACTTTTTAAGGTATACAATACTTAGTACATTATTTTGATCTATCTCGTAGAGTTCAGCCAGCGTTTGCAATGTAAGCGTAAAACAATGTGTTTGTTTACGATTTAATAATAATAATAATAATAATAATAATAATATCAGGACAAATTACACATATTGATCTAACCCCTAAGTAAGCAAATTATTTGCTTGTGTTAAGGGTGTTAGATAACGATACAAATACATAGAAATACACATATAAATACTGAGAATATATTTAATAAACGACCAAACCCAGAAACACAGACATCTATGCTCATCACATAAATGCCTGTCTCCGCCGGGAATCGACCCCGAGCCCCATTGCATCGTGACACGTTAGGCGTCTGCGCTAACCAATCGACCAACGGGGCGGTTAAAAACGCGGGCGGGCGGCGATTTCGCATTATAAATCTTGAAACTATCAGTGGTTCTCTAATATATTAAGCATGTTATTATACATATAAACCTACCTCTAGAATCAGTCTCTCTATTAAAAAAAAAACTGCATCAAAATCCGTTGTGTAGTTTTAAAGATCTAAGCATACATACAGATATAGGTACAGACGCGGAAAGCTACTTTGCTTTATACTATGTAATGAAGAGCTTTTATTGCTCTTGATGCTCCTAAGTTTTAGGTATTTCGGTGCAAAAAATCACTCACACACGCGTGTGTAGATGTATATGTAGAAATACTTTAAGTATGCCTTTTCGCTGTACGTTCTTTTATGTTTTGGAGTTTAATAGTAGTACATTTAATAATATCATGATTCATATAATCGCACGGTTGAATATCTATTTTATTTTATTTATATCTTTTCCACTTTGAATCATTATCAGTGATCACTTGTGCACATCAAAATGGAAAGATTTATCGTAATAGGCCTTTCTTTAAAAGCACTTTCCCATTTAATGTTAAAGCTATGAGGGTTCCAAGCGCCCTGGTCTGAGAAGAACCACACAACAAACTCAGCCGGATTTATTTATTTTTTATTGTGATCACTGTTTTGGAACTATTTTGGAACAACTAGAACCGTCGCAATCAATCTATGAATCCGGAAATGATAGCTAATCATTTCAGGCAACGTAAAAAACTCTCGGCTTGCAGCACCGCACCCCAACAAACACCGCTAGCAGCACCCCCTTCGAAATATATGAGGGAAGAGGGCAACCCGACTCTCCACGCTACCGGGAGTAGTGACTTCTAAGCAATCGGTATTATGCAGCAGGTCGTTAAATCATAATTTATCTACAACAAAAAAGAACAAATTGTATTTTTGTTAGTTTTAATGAATGATAAAATTATTATACATTACTGACATTATTAAATTCACAACTTAAAATTCTATTATATGTATTTTTTCCACATAGCCTAGATATTGAGTAATTGTGGCTTAAAATTTTTTAACTATTTAATTTTTCTTTCTTATTCATTTTAACATGTGTTTTTTTTTATTATTTTTCACTATTTTACCCTTAGAGGTGGTTCAGTTCAGAGACAGCTAGGTAATATTACATTGGGAATTACGTGCCGAAACAATTGGTTTCTAGCGTTTAAACATGAAAATGGTTTTTTGTTTTGTTTTGTTTTTTCTGTATAAGAAATGTGATTTATTATGAAATTTATTAGCTTAGTTAGTAATAGTGGCAAAATTGGCTATTAAGATATCAACTATATTTTGTTTCTATTATTCCTGTACGAATGATAAAGAGCTCGATGCACACGTCCAAGCAGCGTGATCTTAAAGTCTGATATTAAATGAGTTGAGCTCGTTTAACTCAGTTTAATAACAATTATAAGCAATTTTAAATCTTAATTGAAAAAAGTGAAAATAAGATAAATCTGTACACATTATTTTGTTAAGTAAAACAATACAAATAAGCTTAAATTTTTTTTTCAAAATTGTTTCACTCGGTTTTTTTTACTAAAAGTCCCTTCTAAGATTATCTTAATTATAATTTTAATTTCAGTTAAATTTTATAACACATTTGAGTGTAGTCTGTTTCATAGAGTAGGTACTAAGAAAGAAAGATGTTTCCAATTTTGCAGAAGCATCATTAATTTCAGATACTTATAATATTTATAAACTAGCTGTGCCTGCGACTACGTACGCGTAGATTGCTTACTCTTTGTACTGACCAATGTATGTAATAACTATAAACCTTCAAAGTTTCATCAAACTCAATCAAATTTAGGTAGGAGTATTTTTTAGTTTATTTATGTATATATTTTTTCATGTTTAATCACTGCTAAGCAGCAATGGTACGAAAACAAAGAGATTATTAACTTCTTCATTTGTTATCAACATCGAAATCTACGCGTACGAAGTCGCAGGCATGGCTAGTTTATAATAATTATACAGGATTATTTGTAATTAATTGGCCATCTCTTGCGAGCAGCCTCACTACATCAATCCCAACACTTTGGCTCTACGTCTTTTTAAAATTAAAAGTTTTAAAAATTTTTAAATCACTATGATATCATTATTTAGGGGGGGCTCCTATAGAACGAATGTGGTTTTTTGCCGTTATTTAATTATATGCAATACTTATTTAATTATATGGAGTATCACTAGGAAGTTTTTATTTTTTTTCCATTAATAGTTAATTAAAACAATCGTTAAAAAATATATTGAATATCTTAAAAGATTTTTTTTTGAAAAAATGCTATATAACACATAAATATAAAGTAAACTATGAGAATGATAAAATTGAATAATGGTATCACAAAAAACAAGTTCCTATCAAGAATATCCGAAATCCCAGAGATTTATTAATCTCTATTGAACTGGTATTTAATTAATCTTCTAAAAGCTCCTCAGATGTCAACTTGTAATTACGGGAAAGCAATTTAAGCTTCTTTTCACTAATTCATCCTTAACCTCGTTAATTGGAAATTATCACAGAAGGAAGTCAGTTACAAGAGAGAATTTTTTGCCGTTTAATTCGGTTTAAATAATGGTCATTGTTTCATTAAAAAAAGACTGTAAAGGAAAATGTGTTATATATTTCTGCCAACAAGGTAGATATTGTTTTGTTGTTTTTATAAAAATTGGTTATCGTTCTTAGCAGGCGTACTTTTTACATCCTGTTACGAGCGAATTAGCAAAAAAATCACGGTGAGTGCGAAAAGTAATCCGTGGCGTCTCACTGAGGCGCTGAGGGCAACCGTTGATTTTATAGTAGAATCCTTAAAAATGGCAGCGTTATATATGCTGCCGGGTAGTAACACATAAACCCCGGTTATCTTGGCCTGATACTTAAGGATTATTTCCTACAAAAAAAAAACCGGTATTTATGGTAGCTCAATTGTTGTTATGCATACCACTGGAAAATGTGTTTTATGAGATTAAGGAATGGTGTCATAAAGCTGTAAAGTTTTCATTACTACCTCACCAGAAGATAATCCTGGAAGAAATGCATATTAAGATGTTTGTATAATATATAGCAGATTAAGTTCTTAGCTATAGTTAATACAGGTACCAGCTCTATTTTTTGCAAAATGTGTTTATGGCCAGTCACTCTTAAACTACCAATAATAGCGGTCTGTTCACTTATTAGTCTGATCTGGTCTGTTCGTTTACTATTTAGTCCCATAATAAAATATAGTCTTAGCGACGTGATAAGAACTATCGAATTAGAAACTCAAACTTAGTAGGTACTTACACGATAGTCCGCAGGTGTTTGCCTGCATACTTGATTTTGTAGATTAATATAATTAATTTAATTAAGTGGTTAATGAAGTGTCTTATTGGTACAATAGATTTAATATTTGTTTAGTACCTACTAGCAAGGTGCCTATTAACTGCCATTTATGTTGTTTTTGATTGAATTTACTCCACTTGCTAGCAATGAGGTTTTGTTATAAGTATGACCATGTAAAAAAATATTCAAATGATTCTGGAAAAAATCTATATGAATACTTTAGAAAATCTTATAACTCATATATGCTCATGTATAATATAAATATAACCGTTGAGTCAATCTAAAGAATCTTTGAAAATTTCGTTGACATCAGTTTAGCCGTTACGAAGTTTATAAGTAACATACGTACTGACATACTTTCTCTTATTTTTTGTTTTGTTTTTTATTTCAATAGATAATGCTTGTTACTTAGTATAAATTTAAGTTATTAATCGAAGTTAGTTAGATATTATCTAGTACTTATATATCATCTGTATTGGACTGGTGAATCTAACTCTGTTATGTTATTAGTATTAACAGGTCCTTAATGTATTAGTAGTAAGGGTATTGAAGGGTTCTTGTATAAAATGTTTGTACTTAAACGAAGCCTTATTATAAAATAGTTATTTTTCATTAATTAACGTTCTTAATTTTATAGAACTCAGTAAAAGAAGTCTGGTCTAAGCAAATGGAATCAAGGACAGGAACTGTATATTATTTATATTTTTAATTGAATCAATGGACTTTACATGTTTCTGAAATGTTAATAATGGGCTACTTCAATACATGCCTTTTAAAAGATGATATTCGTTCCAAGCAATTATTATCTATTGTTGAGGCATGTAACTTTTAAATCTTACCGCTATGTCCTACACATTACTTTCCAAATTGTACCCCGTTCTTTTAGATCTTATAATGATATCTTCTCCCGATTTTATGTGATCCTGCAGATGTATTTTCTTACCATGACTTAATTAACCTTTCTTATAAATTACGTGCCTCAAGCGAAAGCGTAATACTCTCCTGCGGCGTAATTTTGGTGGAATGGATGAGTGTAGCTAGCGTCGAGATGCCATTGCAACAGACTGGTCACTTGTAATGGAGGCTTCTTTTGTCGATAACAAGGTAGATCTTTAACTTCCTTCTTACAGATTTATACGATATTTCTCTCTATAAAACCGGTAAAAAGTAAGCATCTACCCTCTCCTTGGCTTGATGACGACCTAAAGTATCTGCCCTTCCGACTCCTAGTTTTCCTTCGTTTATTTATAGTCAATTCGCAGAATGTGATGTTAAGAAAAGCATTTTGTCAATCTCATCCAATACCGTCGGTAATGACAACGTTAGCCGAAGTATGACCATTCCTCTCCTGGACATTGTTTCTGCAATCATTACGCATATTCTTAATGAATCAGACGGTACAGGTATCTTTCCTGCAGCCTGAAAAAATGTTCATGTTATTCCATTAGCTAAAAATCCTAAGCCTAGTTATCTATACTGATTTCAGACCTATGTCCATCCTCCCTTTCCTATCCAAGGTATTAGAAAAAATAATTTTCAAACAATTAAATATTTTTCTATGATTTTCGATTAGGTCATAGTACGACTACGGCTCTTGTCAAAGTTACAGATGACATTCGGTTAGGCATGGACAAAAAACAACTCACACTTTTGAAATTGCTGGATTTCAGCAATGCTTTCAATTCGGTCGATTACGACATTTTATTGAGTTGGCTTTGCTCTATTAATATATCTCCATTAGTGATGGATTGGTTTCAAAGTTACCTTCGAGATCGCCGGCAGCGAGATCGGCTTGATGACTGTATGTCATCTTGGCGTGACATTCGTGCCGGAGTACCTCAAGGAGGCGTGTTGTCACCTTTACTTTTTTCCATCTTCATAAATACTACAACTCTCTCAATTACTTCTCTCTATCACATGTATGCAGAAGACGACATTTAAATATATACACAAGCCTCTCTGAAAAACCTTCCTAAAGCTGTATTGAATTTTGCTCTCTAGTTAATATCTGAATGGAGTAAATGTTATGGAGTAACGGTTAATCCGACCAAAAGCCAATCAATTATTATTGGTAGTACACATATTATCTCAAAAGCTGATTGGTCAATCTTACCGCATCATATAATTTCATACAGTGAGACTGTTAAAAACCTTGGTCTTTATTTGGACAATGCGTTATCCTGGACTTAGAAGGTTAAAGTACTAAGTAAGAGAACTTTTGCGGCTATTAGTTCTTTAAGACGCCTTAGCTCATTTCTACCCATTCCGACCAAAATTATGCTTGCGGAAACTCTTCTTCTTCCTATACTTGATTACGCCGACGCAAGTTACCTTAACCTATCTCAAGAGCAATTAAACAAACTTGAGAGGATCCAAAATATTGGCATCAGGTTCATATTTGGACTACGAAAATATGACCATGTTTCTTTATTTCGCAAACGACTCATGTGTCTACCTATCCGACTTCGCCGGAATCTACACTCTTTCACTTTTGTACTGTCTGTTATTTAATTCTTATAGACCTTCCTATTTAAGAGACCCTTTTCTTTTCACGGAAACTGATATAAGAGCTGTAAGGCCAGCTCGAAGCCTAACACTCAAAATTCCTTCACACAGTTCCAAATTTTACAACAACTCATTTGTCGTTAGAGCTACCCTTCTGTGTAACGACCTACCACTGAGCATCAGACAATCCCCACCTATTTTTATCTTTAAAAAATCTTTAAAATTGTTCCTTCTTAATCAGGTTAGTTAGCTTAATATTATGTGTAGATATATAATATTTTGTTTATTACTAATATAATATGCATACAGTTTAAACTATGAATTAATGTGTGTTTATTATAAAATTATATATATCATGTATTGATAATAATATTTACTTCGCACCATCTCTACGATTTTCACGATTTCTTATTTCTTTACTCTAATATGGTTGTCTGGAAGAAATCGCTACTTAGCGATAAGGCCCCCTTATTGTACTTTTATAAATAGTTATCGATATATTGTTTTATTTTTCTGTAATGTGGAGTACCTACAATAAAAGTATTATTATTATTATTATTAATAATATTTTGATTTTGTGTATGTTTCTTTAAGTTTATTTGTTATGTTGCTTTAAACTTTATGATTTTGTTAATTATGATTCTTAATAATATTTAGGATTATTCATTATATTTATGATTGTTAGTAATATTTATGACTATTAATAATATTTATGATATAATAATCGAAATCATATCAAGGAAGCTAAAATATTAAAAATGGTTTGTAAGAAAACGAGCAGTAAATAAATTAAAATAGATAGTAGCTGTCTGCTTTATATACAAATATACATATATATTCGCCCATAAAAATATGGTAAGTGATTGTTTAAAATACAGGAGGAACTTTTGAGATAGCTTTTAAGGTAGTTATAGGAAACCTACTCAAAAAACACTTTATAAAGTATGTAACATTTAACTTAGACAGTTGATATTATTAATAATGATATAATGTTTACAATTATTTTCATCTTCATTGATTGTTAACTGGAAGAAGAGGAAGATACGTGGTGATGAAAAAACTTTCTCATTTTTATCATATTTAGTTTCACTTTTTGTTATCAAAGGTTACTTACTGATTGATAATCGTACGATAAAACAATTCATATTAAAATCTAAACAGACTACGACTACATAATGATGTCATGATGCAGGTGCACCCAGCACTTGACAATTACTGATACTTAGAATAATAAGATATCGGCCAAACAATACCCTAAACTTTTATGACGTCACGAGAAACTCTTATGCAGGTGTGCACCGTCTGTCATCTTTTACAATTAATATTATGTGATTTTTTTTCTTTCGTTTAACAATAACATAATAATACCTCGAATATTAGTTTTTCTTTAAATTATTAACACAAAATATATTTTCTTATATTTAAACACAGTGGTGAACGAAGCGAACAGGACAAGCCAGATGTATGACGCCATCTAACGACCCAATTGTTGTCACGGCCTAATGCACCAAGATTATGCTAGAAGATATGATCCTAGACAAAGCTAGCACATTAATGAACTTCGAAGCTTGGACCGCGCCAATACTAAACTGGGGCAACGGGGTTCCAGGATGTGGCAAAACCACGTGGATAATATCGCACTTCGACGCGGAGAAGGACGTCATCGTTACAACCACAACTGAGGCGGCTAAAGATCTAAGAGAGAAGATCTCTCAACGTATAGGTGACGAATCAAAGAATCCAGTTCGTACGATGGCCTCTGTATTAGTAAATGGATTCAAAGAGTCAGAAATCTATCACCGTTTGGTGGTAGACGAGGCTCTTATGAACCATTTTGGATCCATAGCAATGGTTACGCGGTTGTCCGGCGCTGCCGAAATTCTGATCGTCCGTTACGTGAACCAGTTACCTTACTTAGATAGAGATAATCTATTCGAGATGAGGTACTGTCGTCCCACCCTGATAACGTCCATCAGCCAAGAATTACTGTGCACACATCGGAATCCCTTAGATGTCGCGTATGCCTTAGAAGAGGTCTACTCCGGCATCTACTCCAAGAAACTAGTGCAGTCCTTAACAATGCTCAATTACACAGGATCGAAAATACCCAGATCCCAACCCAATACCCTCTACTTAGTACACACCCAGGAAGAGAAGATAGCATTGTCTAACGAGGATTATGGATCAGGTGAAGGGTCGCGTATCTTAACCATACACGAAGCACAAGGACTCACTTTCGGCTCCGTTATTATAATCAACACCAGGAGTAAGATGCAACTGCACGACAGCGTTTCCCACGCGATTGTAGCAGTGTCGCGTCATACCGAGAGCTGTGTGTATTTTACCGACAGCGAGGACGACGCGATGGGCAGATTCATCAGGAGAGCGATGAAAACGACAAAATACAACATCATAGAATATAATACCAAGATGGCTATAAAAGACAGAAACTTTGCTATCGTGGAAACCTTGCTCGTGATGAGTGAAAAAATTAAAAATAACAGTAGGTCACCACAATAGTGTTTTCATAGGAAGGCGTTAATGAGAAAATATAAGAAATTTATGCATACCAACTTTAATAATATTTTTTTTATTATATATCAAATACTTATACTATACTTCACATTATAACATTGTATAATAAAAAAAATAAATAAATAAAAATAAATATTTTAAATATTCTTACATAAATATAAATACGTACATATATATATATATATATATATATATATATATATATATATATATATATATATATATATATATATATATATATATATATATATATATATATATAATATTATATATTATATATATATATATTATATATATATAATATTTATATTTATATAAGTATGTGTAATTGCTGTGCAAAGGACTTACCTTACTAATATAGTTTTTTAAGGTACCTGTAGTAATAGACTTCTTTTTGAGTATGTTATCTCAAAATTCAACAATTAATCTGCCAAATACAAACTAATTGCGAAAAGTGCACGGGCGACGTGTCCGTGGACAAAAGTAGAAATTAATAAAAAAAAAAAAAACAGGGATGATATATAAGTCTGCAACCATTACCGAAAAAAAGCTCATGTCACAAAGTATGAAAAGAGAAAAAAAAATGAGATGAACACAAAAGAAAAACAAAATTAGACTAACGTCTTATATCAGGGCGAGGAAACACGGATGGCATTTTCATATTTTGCCAACCTTGTGAAAGGAGTTGGAGAAAAAAAGGTAATTTTCTTCATAAGGATCGGTTGGGCCAAAATGGAACCTATGTTCTACATATGTAGTTCTGTGACCTGACTTTCGCTGCTTCGGTTCACTACATGTGTGTATGTGTATGTAAGAACCACATATGTTCGGCGAATGGCGTTGAAATGAGATGGTCAAATTGATTAAACCACATGAATGGAAGAGACGTACGTGCTGTACGGACGTCTAGTAATGGAAAACGATTAGGAGGGAGATAAAGTTATATAATTGAGGATATGAATTAAAAGTTTAAAAAAAATATAAAAATCTAAGAGGTTTTAAATCTTTACTCTCAGTTTATCTCTATTTGTTCGTAACTACATGCTATAAAGCATGTAATTACATGTTATAAAGCATGTAATTACATGTTATAAAGCATGTAAATACATGTTATAAAGCATGTAATTACATGTTTTATAACATGTAATTACATGTTATAAAGCATGTATTCTTGTACCAAATTGTGCTTAATAGCGATATCTACATTGTAGTATGACAAATAATAGTTTGAAATAGATGTGATGAGCATGTAGGTAGATGCTATAAAGTTAGTATGTACTGAGTTACCGAATCGTTTACTTACATAGTGGTAATAAATTGTTTATTTATATATACTTATGTCGCTGGACCTGCACTTCATCTCAGGCTCAAGACTTTGATTAGACATGAAGAACTGCCTCACTCTGATGATCATACTTAGTTTCTTTGAGGCCAACTTGGCTTTCCTCCCCAGGTGGCAGTAAAACTGTAAATAACTTGAAATATTCAGAAATATATTTGTCGAGGAATTGGAGCGGCGTGTTAGAAAAGCAGCGATGAAACAAATGGATGTCTCTTATTGACAAGCCGGGGATAACGTTTTGGCATTAAACTGAACAAAATAAAGTTTATCTCATTACGATTTTAATCCTAGGGAAGTTTCAATAAAACGAATAGGTTTCTTTCAGCACTTGCCGCAGTTCCTGAAACCGAAGTATAAAGTATCCACAGTGCTAGTATTTGGATACATCATAAAAATAAACTTCTTAATAGGTGACAGAATTATGTAACATATAGATTTATAACAGATTTACCTGATAAAATACATTGTTGTAATATCTAGAATTGACTATTAATTGTTATCATCATAGAACACTTGTTTCATCATATATAAACGTTCGTTCACTAATAGAATATCAATTGATCATCATGTATCGTTTTGTACTGTTATGTTTTTTGCTGATCGCGTTCAAAGAAGCGCAAGGGCAGTCAACTCAAGTTGAGCAGTGTAAGTATCTTTATATTTTGATTTCAATATCTGATATTCGATAATTCTGATCTAGATATATGTTATTAGCTTACAATTGCATTTATCTCTTGAACACAATATGAATAACAAATGTGTCTAAAATATAAATAAAAAAAAGGTTATATGAAACAAAACACAACATAAAATTACAATCTCAAGTAAACTGAATACGAATCTATCCGAATTGACTGGAACTTCTTTATCCACCATTCAGTTTACATGATATAAAAACATTAATGTTTAAATTAATAATTTAAAATTATGAAAAGATCTGGCAATTCAATCCATATGTTTGTTAATTGCACTGACACCTCATGTAACAGAATGCGATTTCAATATTTAGTAGCTAGAATTAGATCAGAATCGGTATTAATTTAATGGTATTATAATAAAAGCAGTGATAATAATATGTATTAATGCATATTTCGTGTGTCTTTGCTGTCAACCATTTAGTTTCAAAAAGGTTTTTTTTATTACTATAGGTCTTCGTAGTAATGGAACCCTTCCAATCAACGCACACGTCGAGGGTTGTATTGAGCCACCTTGTGTTTTGCCACAACTAGAAGATGTAGTTGTTAATGTAGTGTTCAAAGCTCGTAAGTATTTCACTACTAATAAAGAAGGTCAAGTTGATATTGCTATGTGTATTACATATACACAAATATTACTCTATAGCCGTGTAAAAAAAAAATTAGAGAAGTTTAAACCTTCAGAACTTCCTTTCAGCCTACTTACTTTCTAATCTGACAACGAAAGCCAAAGCGATCCAAAAGCTTGGAATCATTCCAATAGAAGTGAACTACGATTTAGGACCTCATGCAGTTACTTGTGATTTCTTGACCAATTCTTCTTGCCCAATTCAGCCAAATGAAGTTGTTCAATATACTCTGAACTTATTCATCGAAAAATATTTCCCAGCTGTAAGTATTATTTACAACTAGTCGCTAAAAGTTGTGTTATCGTAAACTTTTTCTAATAACTAATCTATATTTGCTTTATTTACAACCAAAGTATATCTTTCTAGGGCACTGTAGCAACTATAGAATTTCGAGTGGAAGATGTTAACGACCTACCAGTTTGGTGCATCCGGGTGCCCATTAAAATCACTAAGCCAAGATCGCAGGCGGGTATAAACCAACGACGTGCCGAAATTGCCAAATTCTAAATATGGTTTGTTTTGCGTTAATCGTATCAGCCTACTTGATGACCCAATGTTGTTAAAATTGATTATTGTTTTTTAATATTTAATAAATTTTACTTAAATTCATAAAAGAGTGTTTTTTTTATTTTCTGGTGCTTTCAATTTATAAGTAGGTACATATAAATATATAAATCATAAACTTAAGAAAACTAGCATAATATTTCAATTATCAGACGTTTAGTCTTTCTATACGTAGACTTTTTCTAAAAAACATGATCATTTTTTAAATCTTAATAACATACATACATTGTATTTAGTTGAAAAAGCTTCATGGATAAGGTGCCATACTTACATAATCGACTCATTTATTTATAAAATGTTAATTTATGATTGTAGTGATTATTTGAGTGCAATTCATAAATGAGAACAAATAAAACATCTTACCGAAAATGATACCAGAATTTCTAATCACGTATTTGCAAATAGTAATAAATAATTTGCAGTCTTATATATAACTTTAAATCAAGAGCTTTAAATATTAACAAAATCAATATTAAAAATATTCTGTGATGGAGTGGATACTACTTTCAATCTGTACGTGTATTGTTTTTTGATATTCATCAAGAGTTATTTAAACATTACATAGAAAATAATAGTTCTCAACAAAAATTTTGTTAACCCGGATTTTAAATATTACCAAAATCAATACTGAAAATATTCTTTGATGGAGTTGATGCTAGTATAAATTTGTACGTTTATTGAATTTTGATGTTCATTTTGATCATTGAGGCTGCACTGCATTAAAATATCAAGTACAGAATACCACTAATACATTTTTAATGCTTGATTCGGTTCATCTTTGTAGAATTTCATGGATCATTAATGGCTGAAATTAATATTAGATCTAAAATCCGTCTTTGAAATAAACCTCAAATTAATTTATAGAACTTTTATCTCTAGTAGCAAGAATTAGATCAAGATTGGTTATTAAGTTGTTTAAAACTATTACGATAGTATCCTAAAAATATTTATTTTAAGTCCCTTCAATCAATTGCTTTTACATAGAGTTTTTTGTAACTCATTGTCGAACGCTTCCAATATATACCTATATATATTTTCATCTAAGTCAGAGTGTGTTTAATTTTCATTTTTCTCTTTTCTTTGCTTAAAAATGAGTAAGTGAAAATGTTTTTGTCTTATTTTCAACATTCTTATTTACACCTTAGTCCTAGCGATTCTAAAAATCAATTTTCTTATAAACTTAAATTTGGTAACAATTTGCGTGTTACTAAAACACTGGTCACTGTGGCTCAATTTGTTTAAGAATATTATTCTTTTAAATTTTCACCAAAAATATTAAAAGCCAAGATTACCGAAGGAAACCATTTTACTAAAGGTTGTAAGACAAAATACTAATTTAAATTAGCGGCGTGATTCTCAACAATAACTTATTAATTTGAGTCGTCTCTTGTAATTTAAAATGTTTATCAAAAATAATAAAGTTTTTTTAATATATTGGGTTTTATTTACTGGGCAAATGTGAATATTATTAATATTTAATAATAATCTCAAAAACATTAGTCTATTATTATTATATACAGCCGGGTATATTGTTGTGAATACAGCTGATTAAATTTATATATTGAAAAGTTATCATGGTTTTGGAATATATTTATAAGCTTTAATAGGTTTTTATGAAATATTATAAGTATCACAACAAAAACAATTCAAGAAATCTTTGTTCTGTAATTTTGTATTGGGTTACTTGTTGGGTTATTTGTGAAAAAAATTAACATGATAATCTTAGGATGTAGTATTACATTATAATTTGTGGCTAACTCAATATTCAAATCCTTTTAATTGAGGTATATTAGGGAATAAATTGGGATTACCACTTTCAATTTTCAGACGGGTAACGACTATCTGTTTTTGAATGAAACTTCAGTTTTTAATTTAGTTACCAGTTTAACTTATTTAAGGTTGCCGCTGTACTGTTTAGCAATCAGTGGATGTCGTCAGAAGACAGAGTAATTAAATGAGATCAACAACTTTTCTTTTTCTCATTCAAGGAATCTATCTAAGAAAAAAATTACAAAAAAATTACTTATTACTATTATAGGATGTTTTAAATGGATGGTAGAACTAGGGTGTTTCCTCCAGGTGATATGAAGTTGCAGCATCTGGTACCTGTGAAAATTAGGAAAGGGATGTACCAAAAGAGAGCGGTGCTGATCGTCCAACGTCTGTGAGCTGAATGCGATCTTACAGGTGGCTAGTTAGGTTACATTTTCTGGTATAAAAAAAACATTACCCGACGAGGTACAAATAATTTTTCTTATAAGTTTTCCGAATGTTGTTATTTTAATAAGAATTTTAAAATGTTATGAATCTTTGGATTAGTTACGTTTTTAAAATCTTAGTATAAAATACGTAAATATAAAACAAACAAAAATAATCATTAAAGTGAATAACAGTATCACAATAGAGGAAATACTTTCTATCAAGTATAACCAAAATTCCAGAGAAGTCTTAACCTTGTTTGAGCCGATATTTAATTATTCTTCTTAAATCTCATCAGATGCCAACTTGTAATTAACAGATAACAATTTATGCCTCTCTTTACTAACTTTCTTTTTTTTTTCAGAAAAGTAAGAAAATTATAAGAGATTTTTGAGATTCATTACAAACGTGATTTTTAAAACAAAAATTACAGCTTAATTAACCTTTACTGAAAGTTAGCGCATTTAAATATTGGGATTAGCGTTCCTCTTTATAGACTTTGAAAAGCTACAACAATATACATAACAAAAATTACATGGAATGAAGTCCCTTCTGGAGATAAATTAAACAAACCTCTATCAATAGCTGTTCTCTTATTCTCTAATACATTTCAAAAACTTATTGTTCCAGTTATTAAAATGAAAGTTGTCATTATTTAATATTAGATTGTATTACGTTTTGATTTTTGTTTTCTTTTAACGATGTGTTGTATTAATTTAATAATAATAATAATAAATAATAATAGTTAATATTCTTTATTGCACTCCAATAAACAGAAAATATAAAATAATAATAACAAAAAAAAAATAAATAAATAAAACATGGTGACACAAAAAGGATAAAATGCGTTTTTTCTTCCTGAAGATCCTATAGGAAAAGATCAATTTCGGCTCACTTTGCTTATTTGTGGTGTCCAAGAAAGATGACGGTCTAAAATTATACCAAGATTTTTGACGTTTTCACAATATGGTATAAGAATTCCATCAGAAGTCAGAGTGGTAATTTTTCCCAATTAATACGCTCGTAAAGTTTAGGACTGCCAAATATAATTGTCTGCGTTTTACCTAGATTTACAGTCAATCCAAAGGAATTGCTCAATTGCGATATCTGAACAAAGTTTTTATTTGTATAATTAATAGTTTTAGGTAAATCAGCTAAACTTGACTGCGCATAGATTTGAAGAACATTTGCGTAGAGGTGGTAAAGTGAACAAATATGTGTACTTAGAGGGTTTATAAGTATTGAAAATAAAAGCGGAGACAACACGCTACCTTGTGGTACGCCAACTTTAATGTTAGACCAATTTGATAAAGAGTAACGAAGTAGAAATTGTTATTTTCTTATTAAATTATACAAGTCTAAAATATTATAAATCTTTGGATTAGTTTCATTTTTATAAGTATCGCATAAAACACATAAACATAAAACAAACAAAAAGAATCATTAAATTGAATACAGTAAACAATATTACAACAGACCAAAAATTTCCTGTAATCAAAATCCTAAAGAAGTTTTAATCTCTTTTGAGCTGATATTTAATTAATCTTCTTTAATCCCTCAGATGTGAACTTGTAATTAAGAGATAACAATTTAAGCCTCTCTTTACTAACTTTCCTCTTTATTAGATAAGGAAATCAATTATAAGAGACTTTAGAAATTCTTTACAAACTTGATTTTGAAAAAAATATATACCTACAACCTTACTGAATCTAACCGAAAGCTAGCGTTGGCTAGCTTGGGCTTAACGTACCTCTGTATAGAACTTTTAAAAGCTACAATAATGTATGTACATAAAAAAATATTAAATTAAACAAACCTCTAACAATAGTTATTCTCCTACTCTCTAAATCATTTTTAAAACTTTTTCTTCAAGTTATTAACATAAATTGTAATACGTTTTGATTTTTGTTTTCTTTTTAGGATGTATTGTATTGTTCTGATTGAAATTAATGCTTAATGTTTATGTTGTTATTCAATTAAATATTTTCATGTTATCTTATTACTTATATTTAGGTCATATATTTTACTAGCTGTTGCCTGCGAATCCGTCCACGTGTTTATTGACAAACAATGTTTTTTATGTTTCTATATTTTTTAATTTCGCACTAGAAAGGTATATATTTTTAATAAAAAATACCTCATATTACTTCTAATACCTCCAAAAGTATGTGTAAAAAGTTTCATAATGATCGGTTGAGTACTTTTCGCGTGAAAGCCAACTTACATTCGCATTTATAATATTAGTAGGATTCAATATTTGCTATAAAAAATATGTTACACATAATTTTGTAACATGACTCTAGTTATTTAATTTATTTTTATGTATTTTACTAATCAATAATTACTTTAATTTTAATTTACTAATCTCAAAAATATAAGAAGATAGTAAAAATCGAGTGTCTGTATATTAAATATTTTGCCAAAAAACTTATGGGGGGTGATTAAAAACGAGTAACAGAAACCAAAAATACAATTTTGGGAATTTTTATCTGTCTGTCTGTCTGTCTGTCTGGTACGTTATAACTTCGAAACTACTCAACGGATTTGAACGCGGTTTTCACAGGTCGATTATATATAATCTGTTTCGTCCAAATCGGTAAAGGGAAAAAGAAGTTATGATCAATTGAAAATTCATTTCAAGCACTGTTTCAAAACTTTTATACAGAATTGAATGCGGTTTACATAAACTTATTTAATTTAGATAAAGCTATAATTTCTACTTTCTTTATCTGAATATAAAATTATAAAATAACAAATTGATATAAGCATATGCTCATTTTAAATTTAGTTACCTAAAATCTCAAAAGATGGCGCTGACATTTTTTAGAATGATTATGTTTTCGCATATGGTATAGCAGTTTGAAATTCTACAAAGAAATTTTACCTAAACGCAAGGACTTTCCATGTGAGGTTGGTGAAACTGGCTCTCTACGCTTATGACGTCACGCTCCTGACGAAATCCATAGACCATAAGCGGAAAACATGCGGCTCTCTAAATCCAGAAAGCACTCGACCTCCTCTCCGATTGGAAGCTTCGATCCTCCTCCAGGCTTGGCTGTCCGCCCAGTCTTACACTTAACCCAACGCCTCGCCTGTTGTAACATTCGAAGAATGGAACCCACAGGAAGAGGGTAAATCCGTGAAATTGTTTCCCCCTCTCTCCCTCGGGGTCGAGATAGGAGGAGAATGCAACTGACTCAGAAATTCTTTAATTGAACATTACTCAAAAACATAATATTTGGTATAAAATATTTAGTATTCATATGCTTTATTAGGTATATATGAATAATGTCCTGGCTGTGTGTGTGTGATGTGTTTTGTATGTTATTATTTTCAGTTTGATATCGTAGCAATGTAATGGCTATATGTATAAAATTGCCACGGGAATAGGATACCATAGAATTAACTATAAGTCTATTACAGGTCTGGATAATTGTTGTTTCCACAGATTACGCGAAAAGCGACCTACACGCGGGCGGAGCCGCGGGCGGAACCACGGGCAACAGCTAGTCAATATATATGTATAATAATACATAGGGTATGTTGCCTATATCCATGTGGTTTGTAAGTTGCAACTATATGTTAGCTTTTATACATGTAGTAGTTTGGTTTTGACTAAAAATGAAGATATAATTTGTTGATTTGACTAAAATAATTGAATGTCTGTATAGAAGTTTAATTGATAAAATAAATGTAATATTGGATACTGATTTGACTAAGAATAAGAAGTATATAAATCGCAGCTCGGTTAAGAGAAGGCATTGTGTGAAATTGGGAGTACAAGTTGTGGGGTGGTATTATTGTGATAAAAGTGTAACAGTTATAATAAACCGCTGAGCTCACACTCAGCGGTTTATTATAACTCGAGAAACTAAGTTGTGTAACAGTGATAATTAAGTGTTTAAATGGTAAACAGTTTAGTGTATTTGTGAACAGTGTCATAAAGTGCTTTAAAGAATAGAACGACTGTCGTTGGCGATTCTTTGCGGTAAGAGAGACCTAATATATATTTGAAGTAACAATTGTCCATTTCAAGTTTGTTTCATTATTTGCGTATTTTATACCATCTAGTTCAATGATTGACTACATTTCACCTGATGTAAAATGAAGTTGTAGTCATAGGCGCATTAACCTAGCAACCTATTCACTCTTTTTTTTAAGACACCTACATTGTATTTGGCGGGAAATACCGACGCAGGTAAGCTGTTCCAATCAAAGGGAATGACCACAACGTAGGGATGGATACCTGACGTGCGTCGGAACGTCCGGTGATGGAAGGGTGATGGGGGAATTAACTCATGCAATAGTGATTGTCTTGTTGGTTGGAGAGATAAACAAATAATTTAAAATATCATTGCACATGTTTCATTATGTGATGACTTGTTCAATAATTTGTTTTATAAATGATTTTTAACTCTTTTAAGTACTACTTATTATTTTTTTTAATAACATTTTCTAAAAGAGTGTTTTTAATTTTTAAACTAAGGATTTAAGAAGTTTGAATGATTAATAAATATGATACAAGATTATTATATTATTTTTATAATCATAAATGTAGATTATTAATTTATGCGGAGGAGATAAATAATTCATGTTATTTTTAATTATTAATTACATAATATATACGAATTGTCGGGAATTCCAGGTCACTGAAATAACTAATGCAAGTATTAATGTTGAGCTAATTCTGTTATGAAACCGCTCGTTAGTATCGAAATCTATTGAGCTGGCTTGGTTATTGGTTTCTTGTTTACTTAGTACTTTTATACTGAGAGTACGTACTCTCAGTTTGAGTAATGAGTAACTCTCAGTTTGAGTAACGTAATGAGTTTATTATTTATTAAATAATTAATAGACCTAGTAATTTGGCCTTAAAATTTACTTCTAACTGTATTATGATTTTTTTTCCTAACTTGTATCATCCTATTGCTGGGCAAAGGTCTCCCCCAAACTTTTCCAGGAATCCCTATCCCTCGCGGCCTCCCACCATCCGCTGTAAAAGGAAACTAGGTCGTACCGCCAGCGTTTCCGTGGCCTGCCGCGGTGTCGCGCTCCTTCCGGAACCCACTGGGTGGTGATGTGGGCCCAGCGCTAGGGGTTCAACCGCGATACATAACCCGCCCACTCCCATTTGAGCCGGGTGGTCTTGGTGCCGACATCTGTGATGCCGGTGCGTGAACGCAGCTCGGTGTTACGCACTCGGTCGACTCGCTTGAGTCCGAGGATGCTGCGTTCCATCGCCCTCTGGCAAATTTTTAGTTTGGACTTCTGTAGCACTGTCAGGGACCATGTCTGTGCACCGTAGGTTAGGACAGGCAGGAAACACATGTCGAAAAGTTTTCGCTTGAGGGACAGAGGAAGGCTGCTCTTCATGTGCGCTTTCATGAATCAGTATCTCTTCCAGGCGTTGTCGTTCCGACGACCAAACTTGTTGTCTTGCCTGTTTTCGAAGCTCGCTATCTGACCTTCGACCTAAATACTCCTACTTCTAGTAGCTAGGTAGCGATATACTTCACTGAAGAAATGGGAAATGTCTATATTATTAAACTAAAAATACCTTGACCCTAATCTCTTGTAAAAGCTTTTGGTTTTTAATTATTCCGGTATCATAATTAATGTTCATAATAGGGAACATGCATAAAATTTAAAATGGTCTCAAATATTTTTTTTTTCGATTACTTATTATCATCTTATTATAATAAAAACATTTTTTTTTATTTACTAATCATAAATAATTTATGAAAAGTGTAAATTAAGGGAGCGAAATTCAAACTTCCAAAACGCGCCACCATTGGTCGAAAGGAAATGTGACGTCATTTGACACGCCATTCAAATTTTCGGCGTCGAAGTTCATACTGTGGTATCAGTGTTACTGAGAAAAATAAATAATTTAAACCTATATTTTCGTGCTTAAAGGTTTTATTAAATGATACAATTGTTTAGGTAATCCTAAAAACATATAGAAGTATTATCAGCTGTGTTTTCAGTAAACAATTTTCTTTTTAAAACTGATAGGTTCACTGGTAAAGTACCAATATTGTGTGTTAAATGAGGAAATGGTGACAATGCTACATTTTGTTTTTCAGCAGGTATATTTACATTGACACCTTTACTTCCATACTTCGGTTTAATATTAACTTGCACAGCTTAGTCACTTGGTAAATTATTTTTAATATGCGAAAAGCAAGGTTTTGACTTATGATCATCACATTCAATAGAAGTACTGAGTCCTGGCTGATTAATATCACAGACATTTGTATGGGCAGTACTAGAACTTACTTAGTATATCACTTCTTTGTGAAGGTCACCATTTTTTAAACATTACTTTTGATAGCTAACTCTGAAAAGGCTTCATTAACCGATGTCAATCTTTGCCTTTTGACTATGCACATTCATGAGAATGTTCTCTCAGCTGGTGTTTTTGCCACAAAAATATATGAGGCACAACTCTTTTCTTAAAACTTCTTTCTTGGATTAAATTTTTCTCCTCGTTGTTTCGTTATACATATTATATTCAATATTATTAGCGGTATCTTCCTTAACCTGAAATAAATCGACAACCATAAAAATTTCGTGAAACCAAAAAAATAATACGGTTTTATAGAAAGTTATACTGAACTTTTATAAGATAGGTTAGGTTAATTTTAAACTCAAATTTTCTAATGTTCTATCTATACTTACTATATATTTAAACTATTAATTTAAACTTATTATAAATAAAGTATACTTACGTTAAATTGATCTTCACAACAATATAAACACGATTTAGGACATATATTATCCCTTTTAATTACCATACACCATTGTTTTCGTATTTTCGCCTCTCTTGGAATACAAAAAAAACCCTGTCGGGTATTTTTCTAATGCTATTTTCGCACACCGGTACTATACAATACTTGTAAGATGATTTTTATCTTCTTCCATGACTTGTAAAGCAATTAAAACTTAAAATATGTATGAAGTAACTAAAAAGTTCATAGTAAACATTCACTGGACGTATCATTAGACGTCACGCAAAGCGCGCCCAAAATTACGGTGTTTGAACGGCTCAAATTTACTCAATGTTTTAATTTTCACTTTGAAAAAAAACTAGAATCTTTTCAAGCCTATTTATATTTTTGTCTATGATATAGAAAGGTAAATTATTAATTTACGTCAAAAAAATTACATGAATGTTACAAAATAACTGTTAGATATTTTTAACGAATTAATATTTTAATCTTAAGTATGTATCAGGATTAATTATCAATTTCATTCGGATTATCATTTATTAACTTACGAAATACAAATTGCAAGAGGAAATGTATCAGAATACTCCTAATGCTATTAATAACGTGATAGTCATGCATCACTCGTTGATACGGTCTCACTGAGGTCACATGTACAAATTATAAGTTATTATCATCGCTGGTTATTTAAAAATATAGTTATTTAAAACCTAAATTAAGTAAGGTTTATCAAATACATTTCGTTAATATTTTCACATAAAAATAATTATAAATTCCATGACAAAAATTATAAACATTTCAAGAGTTTGATATCTGGCACTAAAGTATCAAAATTTTTTTATTAAAAAATATTAATTAGGTAAATGTCTATTATAGAATAGTAATTTATTTGTTCATTAAATATAAAAAAGTTATATGACACAAACACTAGTTTTGCTTATTTTTAATACTTGTAGAAATCGGGATTACGAGGAAGTCTACAATAATCTTAATTGTTAATTGGGAATTAATTATTTTCTTCCATATTTAGTTCAAATGAACACCTGTTGTTATCAGAAGATTGTATCTGATATAACTCAAGTAGCATTTAAAAGGCACTTCGCTAGCTAACAGGTATTTTGACTGAATTGGATAACCTTAATTCTTTAACTTAGAGTTATTTCTGTTACTAAAGATCTTGTCGAAATAATTCTATTAAGACGGTGTAATATTAAATAATTGATTCTTTGAAAACAGAGTGAATATATTAAAAAAAAAAGTAAAATAGTACTTTGTAGAAACAATCTCAAATAATTGTAGTTATTTGTAACTTGTAAAAGCTTTATGCAGCACTCAGACCGCAGGGGGCTTTCGATTTTGGAAAGCGCTATCAACTAGCGTATCATAGTGCATTCGAAACTGTGTCACGAATAAAGCAAGTATCCGGTTTTTAATCTGGTAAAAAAGTTACTTATTTTATTGTTAGAAGAAGAAACAAGAAAATTGCGAAATCTCTTGAAAATGTCGTGCAAAAAGGACTAATAATCCTGAGACATCATCTCAAAGCTATGAAACCAGACGCCCATAACGAAAAGACGGTTAGATATATACAGTAGAAATTTGTATTTCTATATTGTAGTATAATCCTTGTATAATGTAGACTACAAATATGAAAGCCATAACAATGCCATTCAATTTGAGCCAGGCTGCAGTGTTTATCGGCGGATAAGAACTATGCATGCAAACTATCGTACCGAGAGTATTATATTAGTGATCCAACAATCAATATCGATAGTATAAGACGATTATAAACAATTGAATTAGAAATCAGCATCCAGGCGTGAAATACTATTATGTTAAGTTTTTATTATTAGCTACATAGAAGGTTATTTTTAATTAGTTGGCCACCTCTTTCAGACAGTCTCTCTACATCAATTCGAACAAAATTTGTTCTTTCCTTTTCGAAACTTGATAAACAGCACAAAAAAATGTTTGCTCCCTCTTTTAGCTATTCTGTATGTTATACCTACTCTGTGTTTTGTATATAGTACTTAAAATTTCAACGCCCGGGCGCCATACCTACGCTCAGAGTTAGTGTCAGTTCAGAGACCACAAATAAAGTATGGGAAAACTGAAATTTTAAACACTATTAATTTTAAAAAGTCGTAGAAAAAATGTTTTTGGTATTGATGTAGAGAGGCTGCCTGCAATAGCTAGCTAATTAATTACAATAAAATTATATATTATTTTATTGTTTCAAACTCAATGATATTTCTTTTAATAATTCAACATTTAATTGTAATTAAAATAGTCCCCAATCTTTATTCAGAAAGATTTAAAATGCCGATTTTATATTTACGTCACTAGACCGATTTATTCGGATGGTGTCTGACGAGTTCGCTTCAAAAGCTTTGTGTTGATGATTGTAGGTGGAAAATATTGACAGTTAAAACACAGATTATAATTTAAAAAACAAATTATTATTATTTTAGGAGGAAATTCTGTTATAATATTAATTAAGATCTATTATGTTAATTAAGTATTATTAATTCTCAAAACATAACTTGTTTGGTTTTATCCTGTTCTTAAAGTGAAAAATGAACCGATGATCTTTACAAATTCTACCAATAAATAATTATATTATTACATAGCTGTAGAATTTTACATACCAAAAGTCAGGTATACCACTTATAAAAAACAAAGTATGACCCTTCTTCACTCGCTGCGATGGAATTTTTAATATCCAATATCTGGTTTAAACTGTGGACTCTTCCGTCTTTAATCAACTGACATTATGTTATTAAAGTATTTTATTTACAAAAGTTATTTCTGAATAAATCTTTTCCATTTTTGAAAAACGTCTTAAAAAAATGTGATTTATCTAAAACCTAAAATTAAATAGCATTCATATTTAATCGCGTTTAAGTATACTTGGTGCACTAAATTTACTACGCTATGGTCTGTTTTTTAAATGGCGGCAAATGAAATACGCATGTCAGTTTCACCTATCAAATGTTTGAAATTATTTCAACTTCGGACACGCTTTCGCTGAAACGAATGCAACCGATTTTGACGTCCTGAAATTGGTTTGTTGATTTTGTAAAACTTTTTGGCGTGAATGTTAAAAATGTGCATTTTTTGTAAAATTCCGTTTACTATTTGTTTGAATTCAATTCAATTATAGAAGCTTTGGTTTGAACTTAAAAGTTTATTACAGAGAAGACTATTTAATATTAACATTTTAAGGTATGCTAATGTAAAACAGGAGAAGCAAGAGCAGCACGAATGTTGTTCCCATGGGTATAGGTTATAAAACAATTTTCCGTTTCATTAACAAGCAGACACGAGATTTAAAATCATACAAACGCTTTGCTTCATTCGGAAAAACGTAAATAGTTTGTTTACAAATGTCGTTCTTATATATATACGTATAGTATTTAGATGATAAAAAGCGATAACAGATCGTTTCAAATACAGGACGACTTTTTGGGATGTGGTTGTTAGGATAAACTTTTTTTTTTTTTTTTTTTTTTTTTTTTTTTTAAACCCTTATCGTCCCACTGCTGGGCAAAGGTCTCCCCCAAACGTTTCCAGGAACCTCTGTCCCTCGCGGCCTCCCACCATCCGCTGTCAAAGGAAACTAGGTCGTCCCGCCAGCGTTTCCGTGGCCTGCCGCGGTGTCGCGCTCCTTCCGGAACCCACTGGGTGGTGATGTGGGCCCAGCGCTCGGGGTTCATCCGTGATACATGTCCCGCCCACTCCCATTTGAGCCGGGTGGTCTTGGTGCCGACATCTGTGATGCCGGTGCGTGAACGCAGCTCGGTGTTACGCACTCGGTCGACTCGCTTGAGTCCGAGGATGCTGCGTTCCATCGCCCTCTGGCAAATTTTTAGCTTGGACTTCTGTAGTTCTGTCAGTGACCATGTCTGTGCACCGTAGGTTAGGACAGGCAGGATACACATGTCGAAAAGTTTCCGTTTGAGTGACAGAGGAAGACTGCCCTTCATGTGCGCTTTCATGGACCAGTAGCTCTTCCAGGCGTTGTCGATCCGACGACCAATCTCGGTGTCTTGCCTGTTTTCGAAGCTCGCTATCTGACCTAAATAGATGTAATTGTCGACATATTGTATGACCTGCCCATCTACCTCGACCCTGCGTTTCGTGCTATTTGACATGATTTTGGTTTTAGCCCAGTACAATTGAAGTCCAACCTCATGACCTACTGCGCTCAATTCCCTTAGCATTTCCTGGATTTCTTCTGCTGTGGTGGCGAAAAGGACAATATCGTCTGCAAAAACGCAAATTGTTTAGGCGTTTGCCACCGACGTCGATGCCCTTTGTCGTCCACTTATTCGAAAGCTTTTTAAACATTTCTTGGAGCACTGCTGTAAACAGGATTGGGGAGAGGGGATCACCCTGCTTGACTCCTTTCTCTATTCTGAATGTTTCGCCAGTGGTGTTTAATTTGATATTGGCTGAACTATTACGGTAGATTAATTTTAATAAATTTATGTATGTTGGTTCTATATGTTGGTTTTTTAGAGCTTGAAATATTGCTGGGTGTTTCACTGTATCGAAAGCTTTTTGGTAATCAACAAATGCTAAATAAAGAGGTGTATGGTATTCTGTTGATTTTTCAATGAGTTGATTAAGGGTATGAAGATGATCTGTAGTGGAGAAACCGGGACGAAAACCAGCCTGTTCGGGAGGTTGGTGTTGGTCAAGTAAACCTGCAATGCGATTTTGTATGCATTTGATAAATGCTTTATAAATATGTGAAACTAAACAGATGGGCCTGTAATTGCCAATATTGGACTTGCAACCTTTTTTAAATAGAAGCGTGATATCTGAGTGACACATCTGTTTTGGAATCTGGTCGGAACTTAAAATCAAGTTGAATAAATTAGTGATGTGGGGTAGCAACGCGGGTAATCCTATTTTGAGTGCTTCTGTTGTGATGCCATCACTTCCTGGACTCCTATCGTACTTCATGGTTTTGATGGCATAATGCACCTCTTTCTCAGTGAAGTATGGGATGGAATCGGGACGGGAGTACTTCACGTCTTCACTATGGCCGGAAGCATCTGAATATAATGCTCTGTAGAAGTTTGTGCAGATGGTCATTATTTTATCTTGGCTGTTTTGTTTTTGGCCATTTTCGTCTTGTAAGCAATTTATCCAATACTTTGATCTGGTAAAGCCTTGTTGTGCGGTTCTGAGTGATGTGTGGTTTTCTATAGCAGCTTTCATCGATTCCACTTGAAATGTTCTTATGTCTGTTCTGATGCTACGTTTAACTTTTCTATCAGCGGTTCTGTATGCTTCTGTGCACATTTGTTTACTTTCCCTTTCGGCAATTAAAGTCTTCGTATTTTGTGAGAGTTTGGCCTTGCTTTTATTTTCACTTTTGATGGTTTTACAACTAACATCGATTGCTTTTTTCAATATATTGTATTGTTTTTCTACTTCTTCTGTTTCATCGATTTTAAGTATTTTAAATTGATTTTCTAATAATAAGTTAAAGTTATCTAAGTTTTTGTAAAGTGCGAGATGTGAATGCCTTTTAGGTTTTTTATTAAATTGTCTGTATCTTTGAATTTTGAAGTTAAAACGTAATCTTGCTCGGACTGGTCTATGGTCTGAACTAAAATTGATTTTGTTGATAACAGTTACGTCTTTAATTATTTGATGATCAGAAGAGAGTATAAAATCTATTTCGTCACGGGTTTGACCATTAGGTGTAATCCAGGTCCATCGTCTGTGAGCCTTCTTCTGGTAAAATGTGTTGGCAATAGACATTCGTTGCCCAAATGCGAATTGGATCAACCTGGTGCCACGATCGTTGCGTAATCCAGAGCCGAATTGTCCAATTGTAGCACCAAAGTCCATTGCTTGTCTCGCACCTACTTTGGCATTAAAGTCGCCGAGGATCTTATTCCAGGTGCCCCGATTTTCGTCAGAGGCCCTGTTTAGAAGATCGTAGAATTGTTCTACGTCTTCGTCGCAGTACGCAGATGTTGGTGCGTAGATTTGTATGAGTGTCAAAGTGGTGTTGGTTGTTAACCGGAATTTGAGCACTGCGATGCGTTCCGAGTAGCCCTTAAACTCGATTATATTATTCTTCCATTTCTTTGCCACCAGGAACCCAACTCCGTGCTTTCCGCTGGTTTCTCCGAAGTGGAAGAATATATTATCTTCTCTTTCTATGGTGCTCTCTCCCTCTCTCCTAACTTCTGCAAGACCGACGATGTCCCATTTAAGGTCTTTAAGAGCGCTTTCTAGTTCGATCAAACGATCTTCTTTCAATAACGTTCTTACATTATATGTAAGTACGTTTAGCGAATCGGAGTCCGTTAAAGCACGTGCCGTGGTCGTTTGACGGTGGGACCGCATCCGGAGATTCTTAGCACCCCTGACTCCAGGGCCGGCAAGGCGCCCGTCACCGCCCGCACAGCCACTGGGGTCGCCGGAGACTTGGGGCCTTAGTATGTTGTGTCTATCCATGTTTGAGGGGGTTTGGACCATGACCCACCACGCTGGTCCAGTGCGGGTTGGTGGGTAATAAAAGATTTTCACAAATACTCTAATAAAATTTTCGTTTTATTTATAGCACAGAGAGATCATACAAATATTGAGATATATTTTATCTAGATGCCTAAATGTAATTCAAAAATATTAACTAAAATAATAAAACATATAATATATTTTATTATTAATTTTTTAGAATCTAAACATAGAATAATATTATAAGATAGAGTAACAAGTTACCACGCCACCTTTTCAGTCTTCATTGATCTTTTACCAAAGACGGTTCCTGTAAAGTGTAAACTAACAAATACGTGAAGGATGATATTATAAAAAATCCCTGAACAGTGAATCTTTTTTTTTTAATAATATTTAATCAGTGACATTAGTAACATAGCATGATACAATATTAGATAATGAAACAAAAACACACCTCAGCAATATTATAATAGGATGTCATGATGATGCATCTGTAGTCACCACTTGTTACTTTCTGATAATTAGGATAAGTTATCAGCCAAACAATAACCTAAACCTTGATGACGTCACGAAAAACTCTTATGTAGAAGTGCACCACCTGTTACCTATTAGTATCATTATTCTTTATTTTATAAATGATTACCTTATATAATGTTATAAATATTACTATGTTTTTTTTTAAACTTTAAAATAAAGACACTTTCTATTTGCCACTGACCTATAAGGAATACTGCGACTGGAAATCTGTCTTAGATGCAAAACCCAGTAATTGCAGAGTTGTAACTCATATTAGGACATAAATCTTCTATTTTGTAGTATTATTATTTTTTTTCTTTTAAGGTTGTCTCTTCTATTAATATTCTTATATAATGTATATTCTTAGTTTTTTTCTTGATGTTTGGATGTATTCTATTTTTTGATGGACCAAATAGGATAAAATGGTGACAATTCAAAACGTGTATCTACCGTGAATATTAAAATATTTAATTGTTACATATTCAGTTCGTTGTTTTTTTTTAATGTCTCTTATTGCATCAAATATATCTTTAAAATAATAATAATAAATATTAAATATAAGTATAAATATAAAATATTATTATATATAGCTGTGCCTGCGACTTCGTGTGCGTAGATTTCGATTTCGATAAAACATATCCTTTGTACGTAATAATGTATGTAAAAACTAGAAACCTTCAAAGTTTCATCAAACTCAATCAAGTAGTTTTTGCGTATAGGAGTATTTCTAGTTTATTTATGTTCTGGCATTTGGTAGTTTATTAGCAGCATGGACGCTCTGTGGTATTTTTGGTTCATGGAGATTATACGCCCCATTGATGAGAAAACACAGAAAATATTTTTTTTATGCTGCATCGATTCATTTTTGTAGGCATCTATTCATTTTGAAACGTCCATACTGTTTTCAGGCAGGCAGTCTCTTTGCTTCTGCATCATATATATCTTCTTACACTTCATATACTTTACGCCAACGATATATAATTACTTTAGGCGGCACCTTGTTCATGAAAACTTATTGAACTCTATTATAGACTTTAAATTGGACTGAAATCTAGCTTTTTATTGTTGTTTAAATTATTAATTTACAAATAAACGAATTTTCAAGGTAAATGATATGTCGCCAGTGTTTAAGACATAAAAACATTTATTCGCAAAACGTTCTGCGTAACTTACGTATTTTTAAATCGGTTGCATTTTAGTGGAACATTCGTTAGGAAAGCTAAAAGCTCTAAATTGTGTTAAGCGCTAACTGCGACAGGATAACTTTTTAAACGCACTTTACTTTTCTTTACTCATCTAGATCTCTAAGAGTTTTAAGAGTTAATTAAGCTTCTAGTTTATTTCTCTCTTCTAGATTATAAATAAAAATGAACATAGAAGTTTATGTTTTGTGATGTTATATTGTCAGTCTGCTTATCTTCTTTTATGTTAGTATATCACTTTAATAAAATTTAAACCGATTAATATCTGGTCTTAACCACAGATTAGATAAATATCACACGTCGGTATACCAAAGGGATGGGAAAATATAATCATAACCAAACTCTTTGTATATTATATGTTAGTATTTTAAACTGCACTCGTTTCTAGTTGAGCGTTATTTTTAAAGTATTTAAAATTTATTCACCCATTTTGGTAATCAAGTTTAGGGAAAAAAATCTCGAAGTATATAATTTGTAATTTATGTTTCTCTTTTGACTTGCTAGCGAAGTTGAAATCATAAACTAATTACATATAAAATGTATATGTATTACTGATTGAAATGAGACCACTAAATTTTTGTAATTTTGGGACTCAATTTTTTTTTATCTGAATTTAGGTCTTTAGGTAGCAGCTCTAGTAGGTAGGTAGTTCTAGTAGTATCATGGTAAAGGCACAATCGATTCCGTGGCGTTCTAATATGGCTATGAAGATAACCGTTGGATATTTATTGGGTAGCCTTGGAAATAGTAGCGGTAGTTCATAGCCTTCTGGTCATCACCTTCTTCTTATCCGTAACGGATTTTTGAAGAGAATTAAAAGGCACTTTTAATATTAGACAAAAAAGAATTATATAAGTGAAAGAAATGGGAATTTATTCTGTTCCAACTATATGAGATGGTGACATATATTTCAAGGATGACATTTTGTAATATTTTTATAGTTCTTTTACTAAAACCCCCTATATTAAAAGTATAAAATTAATTAAAAATCCCAATAAGGCAAAGCGTTTCGAACGTGGTCCGATCTGATGAATAGGGGCCCCAAAATAATTAAAAACAATTCGGACCCATTATTAAAATGTGATAATACTCTCGGGTATAAATTATAAACATATTCTATAAAGTATTGTCAATGTATTTATTTTTATTAAGACCGTTCTTAGTATTTTCCTGTGTTTTTTTGTTTGTTAGATTAATAGATAACTGTAATATGTAATTTATGTGGTATACAATAAATTATATAAATAGATAAATAAATAGTATATTACATAGTAGTTATATCTAAATTTTATTATTAGATATATTATTAGTATATAGAGTGCTAAGAATTCGTTTGAACATAGTGTACCTATTTGTAGTATTGTATTTTTTATGTTTTCTCTTACCTACTCTTACTCCATACCCAAGGGTAAACAATCCAAGTTACCCAATTTAAGTGAATTCATATTTTTACTTGACTAGCTGTTGTCCACACCTGGGGACCTGAATAAGTCGTAAAAATACAATTTGGAACAATTGCGATGCTAATTGATTGTTTCAGATTTAAGGAATTCCTCTCTATGAATAATTCCTCTCTAAGAGGAATGATTACATTGTTACTTATATAAGTAACAAGCTGTGTCTCCGACTTCGTACGCGTAGATTTCCTATTTGATAAAACGTACCCTTTGTATGCATTGTTAAGCATGCATGTACAAATTTTAAACCTTCAAACTGGTAAGCAGCAATGCTACGACAATAAGAGATTATTAACTTCTTCATTTGTTAAACAATTGTTAAAAAAATGTAAATTGAATCCCAGGACAATATATTCCCGAAAACTGCATCAAAATCGATTAACCCGTTTCTGAGATTAGCGAGCACAAACATACAGACATACAGTCGAAGAGACAAAATGAAAAACATTGTTTTGGGTTCTTTTGCTTATATAATGGTCTCCCGGTATAAATTTTTGAAAATATTTTTGTTCGTGTTGTGTGCACAACTAAAAGACAAAGAGATAAACAGACAAAGATTTAAAAAATGCTGAAAATGGATTCTGTTAGTTATCACTTCACATCCTAGTAAGGTTTTTAAAATATTTTCAATGTACCTCTACAGATTTATTACATGTATATAATAAGATTTGCATGGTACCTATTACGTGATTTACATAAATTGTCATAACTTTTTTGTTTCTTAACCGATTTAGATGAAATAAACACTAAATGTTAAGTGAAGACTATGATAATATGTTCCTAAACCGTATTCAAATTGGTTAAGCCGTTTCTGAGATAGCGTGCACAAACATATAGACATACTGACAAACAGACAAACTGAAAAACCATTGTTTTGGGTTCTCTTGCTCTTATAAAGCCCTCCTATGAGTTTAATTTTTTTTTAATTCCATGTACAGGAATGGATCAGTGACAATTTTATTATATGTATAGATAAGCAGTAATTTTTAATCCCTTATGTAAAAAGAGAGTGTTATAAGTTTGATGTGTCTGTGGCATTGTAGCAGCCAAACAAGTGGATAGATTTGATTTTTTTATACAAAATTTAATTTCATAAATTTTAGAATTTAATTTTTGAAGTTTTAAATTTAGAATTTAATTTTTATGTAGGTAATTAAGTATATTGGGTCTGGCACAGCCGTAAGTCGTTACTTACGTGTTAAGTTTTTGTGTATATAACTTTGAGTCGTACAGGGTCGTGCCAGAAGATTGATTTGCTGCAAATGCCTGTTTCAACAGAGTTTGACATAAAAAATATAAACACAAAAAAGATCATCCTTTACGCAAGTGTTCTTAAGGAAATGTTCTTTGCACATACGTTTTTATCGGAATAAGATGATTTAGAAACTATTTCCTGAAGCTGCCAAAGCCGACAACAAACCGATTGACAAATATGATCATTATCTGAAGTCGTGAGCTTGCATATATGAGGTGATCCATAGCCTAAATTTATAGGACCGCAAACGAGCTATTCAAGTCGCTTTTCCCAAAGTTGGTTATGTAACAAATGCAAATATATGGTTTATGAAATCCTAAACACAATTTTCGCGACTCTAATATTTTTAAAATATTACCAGTTATTATATTTCTATTTCCGACGATAGATAAATTTACGATCCATATTAGCTACTTTTTTAAAAGTAACACTAAAACAGCTAAAAATATTCTATAGAGTTTTCCCGAGTTATTTCACAAATATTGAAAAGAAATAGCTAACTGCAATATACTTTATAAAATATTCATTTAAAAATCAGTATAAGGCACATATTACTAGCTCAGTAAGTACAAAAATAATAAAAAAAATATTGTACCATTTGATAACACACTCCACTAACAATGTAATTAAATTAAGTATCTATAAAATCTGAAGCATAAGCAAACACCTAACGCCTATAGCTAAGTACTAATGAGTCCCTAATTGGGTAGCTCTTATAACTTTATAACGTTTTTATATTACATTTCATTGTAAGACAGAATTGCTAATAAATAGTCTAACTGATGTTAACTGGTGCTGACCTAACTGTGGACCTACGCAAATATATTTTTATTTATTTATTTTATTACATTTGAGATATAGCAAAGGATATACGAGTATAGGGCTGTGTCAAGTAGGATAAGAAATGACTGTTTAAGCTTCCGGTGCCATTTATCGTGCGAATCGTATCCATACCAGCAACTTTATGCTGACCCTATGTGCGAAGATCGGACTACACCAGTGACTCAGACCAAAAAATGTTATTTTAATATTATGACATTTGATAACAATAAGAATTCTTCATACCCTCACTATAACTTAATTTTTTTTTGTGATGTAATTTGTGATTTTTCATTACAAACAAATCTTTTTAATATCATTCATCAATAACGTTTATCTATAAAATAGTTTTAGCAAACATTCAAACCCAATTACAGTAAGGTAGAATTTTAAAAAAATAATAAAATTGTAATAAATTATTTATTACAATAAACTTCTTACTCTGATGATTTCCAATAAACGAGGTTTAAAGGAAAATGAGTGAAAAAAAGCTTAATTTGATATCTGGCAATTTCAAATACAGAGAAGCATTTAGGTCCCTAGGAGATTAACTAATTATCAGGTCAAACGTGGCTACCAATTCTCAGGGGTTTTGAATATCCTTGTTGGGAAATCTATTTTCTGTTGTTATACAATTAATCACTTAAATTTTTTTCTTAATTTTTTTTATTGTTTTGTATATATTTTTTTATTAAAAAACAGTTATTTAAATATTTCTTTCATTCATACATTTATAATGTATGTATGAATATTAATAATATTTTGTATATATATATATATATCTACCTAACTAATTGATATTTCATTATCACATATTTTGCAATAGATTTCGTGCTAGGCAACAAAACTCTCATATATTTGCAATTTTGAAAAGAAATGTGTAAAAATATATTTATAATTATATTATTAATACATAATAATTACGAAGAAGCAGCAAACTTGTTTTAAAAAGTGATTTTCTTTGAAATTTATTACTATCATGTTAGCTATGTTAAGTCTTATTTATATTTTTAAATAACCGTAGTGATCATAAATTTATATCTATGTTATTTTTTTACAATTCATCTAACAGCTTTGTATTTCATAACGTAATGAATAATAAACGGAAAGAAATTAATAATTAATCCTGATCTATTTGTTGCTACTGAAGAACAAAATTACAATTCATTATTAAAATTACTTAAAAATATAACAGTCATTATTCACATGATATTTGATACTGTGATAATAAATAGTAAAAAGCTTGTAGAAAACCTTAAGATTCAAAGACGTTTTTAGTTGAATCTCCAATAACGACTTTTCTTATCTCTACAATCAAGTTCATCATTTAATTTCTTATCAAATCCTAAAAAAAGTACGACTGCTTAGAGAGATAACCTATATTATAATCAGAACGAAACAATAACTACCGTAAATGGTACACTAAAGGGAAGACATTTTTCTTTTACAGTTTATTAATGAAAGTGTGAACGTCAATGCAACACTTAAACCAAATTTCACTAGGGTAGACTATGTATTCATTGTAATAAATTTTCTTTGTAATTGACTTCTTCCTGTGGTAATTTTCGACACAGTTTGAAAGTTTGAAAAAACCTTAAAATGCTATCTCGTGATGGCAGGTTTTCACTTGAGAAGCTTTTAGAAGCTTGTCTATGTCTATATAACCATTATTGTAACACCTAAATCCACGCTCATACCTACTTCATGCCCTCTACCCAAAGGTTGCTTGGAAGAAATTGCTTTTTAGCGATAAGGCCGCCTATTGTATTTCTTTTCTTTTTATTTTTGTTTTTATATTTCGTGTACACTAAAGAGTATCACATCATAAGATTTTATAAATATCAGTTCAGGGGACATTTACAATTCTTTGGAGTGAAGAATATCTTTCAAAGGTAGTCTATTTTCCATTGTGATACTTTTATTTACTTTCACCGATATATTTCAAACAGTGTTTTGTACTATTTCTAATATAGAAACAAACCACAATATTATCTATAATTTCTGAAATATATACTATACATATATGTGTATATAGAAACTGTTATTTATGTGTTTATAAATACAATAATAATTTATATATGATTTTAATAATTATATTGATACGAGCAAATTAAGTGAATAATAAAAAAAAATGTTTAGCAATTGTACTATAATGCATTGAAATCCGGGCTCTATTTATAAATTCTTCCTTTCCTAATTAATACTCTAGGTACTACAAAGTAATACTAGCATTTCTTAATATGTATTAATCTATATTTTTATAATCTCAAAATAAATCTTAACTACGGAATAATTTTTATATTTAGTCATAATGTCAGCAATACCCTCGTCAAAAAATTTAATTAATTTCGTAGCTAAATATTTTTTGAGGATTTAAAATTTGTTCATACAGATATTTGAGTCTTATGTAAAATTAAAGTATGCTATGAATTTTAAATTTAAAAAAAATAAATTTAAATTAAAAAAAAAGTGAAGCGTCCATCTTTTTTTAACTAATTTACAACTTACCTTCACTGTAAAGACTTTTTAAATGTTTCAAGTTACTCGATATTACTTCTTTATTTCTAATAACTTTATTGCACTCATTTCAATATCATTAAGTGTACATAAATGTATACAAAATGAAAGTATTATTAAACTTCCAAAATATTTAGGATTGTTAAATTACTTTAAAAATATTATTAATATATAGTTCAATACCTTGATTTAATTTGCTTAGACCCGAATTCTATTATAGAGTCCTGTACAATTAATAACGTTAATTAATGCAAATAAATATTTGATAATAAGTTTTAATCATATACCTACATATTGTTTAAGTACAAACATTTTATAAAAGAACCGTTCAGTACCCTTACTTATACCTCTGGGAGTTATAAATTATTGGTATCTATATAACATGACAGAATTGGATTCACCAGTCTCACACAGATAATAAATAAGTATAAGATACTATCTGATAACTTAGACATTAACAAATATTATTTTGTATAAATAATAAACAGTTTAATTTAATTTATATGTATATTGTATATAGCTAGATTTTTTATTTTTTTTTTTATCTTTTTAATTTTTTTTTTTGTTTGTCTATACTGTTAGCCCTGTTGGCTATTACAGCGTCACCGGGGGAGCGGGTGGGTCTGGAGACCCACCCTTAACAAGGGGGGGCCAGATGGGCCCCCATGGGGAACGACGTCCCGAGGGCGTCTCAGATTGAGACACGGACCTCGGCTCGGGGCGTCGTTAGTCAGGAGGGAAGCTAAGGAAATTTGGACACTAGCGTCCTCCGACGGCAGAACGCCGGAGCAACGGAGCACTTACTCAGTTGGGACCTCGTCTATACCGGTACAGACGGTGTGTGTCTGTGTGTTGTGTGGTGTCACTTATGCCTACGCGTACACGTTATTACCTACTGTGAACGCGTCGTCGGCGTCAACGAGTACCGACTTGGGTCTTCTTTTTCTGACTAAAGTAGTCTTACGTGGTCTATACTCTGCGGCGTCAGCCACCAGTGGGTTCGGGTGTCGCTCAACACGTTCAAAGTTCTTTTGGGAAAGCCCCTTGAAGTACTGAGCGATGGTCGGAAGGTCTAAATCTCTATGGAGATCGATGTTGCGTACGAACCACGGCGCCCCGGTTGCAATCCGTGTAAACCTGTTCTGAATCACCTGAAGGGGTTTCAGATTAGCGTGCGCAAAAGCGGGACTCGCATAGGACATGACGGAACGTATGCAAGCTTTATAAAGTGTCTGTCAGAGTCTAGCTCGGATAGCGTCTCGATAGAACGTAACTGGAGTGTCACGCCCTTCAAGAGTACTATGTCGAGCACGTCGGGTCTGTCATGTCGGAAGTCTGTGTCGCAGTATCGCGTGGGACTCAAAGGCGCGGTGATCTCGAAGTCGAGACCAGCCTTGTAGCTTAGCCTATCAAGGAGATTTCCTCTACTGTTTGCGACAGTAGAGTTCCAGCAATGCAATTTAGGTTTTGCAATTTAGGTCGCCGGCCAGAATGTTTGCGTTACCTAATTGGAGTAGGGACTTAAGGTCCCTCTCAACTAAGGCTTTATTGGGAGAAAGATAGACGGATGCTAGTACGATCGACTGATGGCCGGTCATACCCACCTGACATAATGACGCTTCTACGTTGACTAGTTGGGGCGGATCGAGCGGAGTGCAATGAAGAGACCTTCTGTAATAGATAATGGTTCCCCCCTTCGCGGTTGCCCTATCGTTCCTAACGAGACGGTAATTTGCGATGCGCGGATCACGATTACACGGCTTCAGAAAGGTCTCTTGTACTAACAGGACGTCTATCTGGTGCGTGACCACGAAGTCGCGCACTAGATCTATCTGCTTAAGTAGCCCGTTCGCGTTGAATGTAGCGACAGTCAGAGAGCGAGGTTTTACCCTTCCACGCGATGTCATCATGTTGACATCGTGTGTTCGTATATCGATTTGATTAGGACGGCGTGCTTGAGGAGCACTTCCATCCTCGCGGGAGGGTTCCGCGCGGAATCCCTCATTTCATTTGAAAAGACTAGGAGCTCTTCGATGTCTATTACACCGAAGAGGCTCGTGACGCACGCGAGCGAACTCGCAACTCCGTCGGTGGAGTTACGAACCGGCGGCGGCGGCAACGACTGGGGGACGGGCTGTGGGATAATCCTCGGAGGCTTCACCCAAGCGTTCACGATCGCGTTCGCGGGTGCCTGAGGGGCCTGGGATGCCTGAGGGGCCGCGGGCCTGTTAGGGGCTAGAGGAGCCCATGGAGGCTGGGCGAACCGAGGAGGATGCCTTGCCGGCTGTGTCCTGCGCGGCGCTTTGGGGCACCCGCGATAATTCGCGGGATGGCCCTTCTGTCCGCACAGGACGCAGCTGGGAGGATCCTCAGGGACCGGTCCCTTCCGCGAGCAGTCGGCTGTTGCGTGGTCGTCCAGGCACTTGACGCACCTTGGACGCGCGTGACAAAAACGTTGGGAATACCCATAGAGCTGGCAGCGATGACACTGACCAGGAAAACCGCGACCGCGTGGAGGTTCGACCCTAAGGCCGGAGAGTTGGCAGACTGCCTTGACGTTAAAAATTTGCTTTCCTTCCGGGGAAAGCTCGAGATGAACGAGAACGAGATCGAACGGGACCCTAGTGGTCGCTCGGTACATGCGGTGCACCGAGATGACGGGGAACGATTGGGACTTAAGGTCCTCGAAAATCCGCTCAGTAGTGAGCTCCACGGGGAGCCCTCGGATGACCACCGTTAAGCGGCGTTCATCCTCTAGCGCGTAGGTGTGGTATCCGTAACCACGTTCGCGGAGGAGACGAGTCAGACCACGGTGGTCCGACGAAGACGCGGTTTGAACGCGGATACCGTCGCCGGTATTTCGGGCGGACGTGAAATGGAGCTTGTGCTCCGTCATAAGTGCGGACAGAGTGTCCCACTTAGACTTGTCCCTTATGTAAAGCGGCGGCGGCGCGGGGGACTTCCGTGGCGCTGAAGGCGCTGAAGGCGCGGACGACGGCGACGCGGACGCGGGCGCTTCGGGCGCGATCGGCGCGCGTTCGCGAGTCGGGCCCGAGCCCGAAGAACGGTCGGGCGACGCGGGTTCGCTACTAGCGGGTTTTGAGGCCCGTTTTCGCGGGACGTTCGAGGAGAGCGCTTTCGTCGCCTTCCTCTTGGCCGATTTGGTCTGCACGGTCGTGAAACCGTCGTCCTCGTCAGCGTCCGAGGAAGGGGACGAACTCCCCGACACGGGATCCGAGGCCGTCTGCTCCGTAGGGGTGGCGGCCTCGACCTCCATGTCGGAGGTGCTCTCGGCCGCGAACGCGGCGCGCGAGGTCGAGGGCGGAGACTCGATGCCTAACAGGACAGAGTACTGCAGGCATAATTCAGGCGCAATTCCGTGGACCCAACCAAAGAACTGCGACTTGGACAGATCTTCGGGTTCCGCCGCGGATTTGGGGTCCATGGCGGAGCCCGGAGATATGAGCCGTCCTCCCTGCGTGAGCAGGGAGGCGAGTGCCTAACGTGAACCCTATCGAATCTCTGTCAGTAGGTGACAGAGGTGTGCCTAATACCCTAACGACTGTGTACTTACACGACGCAGGCTATTACGACGAAGTCTTTGAATTGCGTTTCGTACCCTAACTAGGGCGACGTCGGACTTGTTGGACCCCTATGCAGGCTCGCCGGCCCGCAGGTGTGCTTGCGGCGATGACTCACACACAAACACAATCACACCGCTGGCTTGCACACAATGGAGGTCGTTATCTTGACTGGCGCAGGTGTACGAACGGTCGGTGCAGGTGGTCGGCGCAGGTGGCTGGGCGGTCAGCGTGACGGCCCAGGTAGGTGGCGCGAATAGGCGGAGCAGGTAAAAGGACATGTGTCCCGGTCGACTGCTCAACGGTGAATGCCGCTAGATTTTATAATGTAAATATTTCTATGGAGTTTTTCAGTCATTTGAAGAACTGTTTATAAGGCCATACTAGTATGAAAACCAAATTACTAGCAAGTGGAGATAATTCTATAATGTACAGAATAGTTCTTAGGCACCGTGTTAGTAGATACTAAACAAATATAAATTAATTGTACTAATAAGACACTTATATCGAGTGGTTGAACGTCATATTCTCTTAATTAACATGTATGGGAAGGTATTAAAATCATCATCATCATCATCATCGTTTTTAAGAATGGTTGACAAGAAAGGGACTGTAGTTTTATTAGTAACTTCTCTAGCTCTATGCTATGCTATGCTCTAGCTGTTAGAAAAGTAAAAAAATAATTTGGTCGATAAAAATTAAAACTCATGAACTTTGAAAAATAGTCTGATAAAACAAAATAAAATTATGTTTAAAAAACCAAACAATAACATAAATATACAAAGAAGGTTCGGAGAAGAATTTTTCATAAATATGGACGAGCCTGATCAACGATGGTGATCGAGTGGTGACAGAAAAGATGGTCTAACTGCAAGCTAAATATCTTTTACAATTTTATCAGCGCAAAATATAAATATATGTAAAACGGGTTCTGACGCAATGATATTTAGGCCTTCTTGTAACAATAAACAATCATTAGTTTAGGAATATAAAAATAAAATTTAGTTATTTAATTGTATTTTTTTTTTGTAATTAAACTTATTTCCCTATATATATTGGCTGTATTCATGTTTATTAAATCGGAATTGCTCGACTTTTTTGAACCCATTCGGGGTTATTATTCAGGAGCTTGAAGCATGGCAGACTCGTGGCCGAGGTCAATTAATTCATAATTAAAATATCTTTAATCCTTACAGTAAAACAAATACTTTTGAGCAATAATTAAGCTCAAAAATTAAGTATTAAGAGCGAAGCATCATTGAACGAAAAAAAAACAACGATAGTAACGGTCCAATATCGACTTTTCACATCTCTTCAATTAAATTTATCGCTAATGCGCTCATAACATTTTAGAAAAGTACGCCTTTTCAGATCGTAAACAACTTTTATAAAAATAACAGAATAATGTCTATCGTGTACTTCCGAAAATATAACATATTTTTTCTGGAGTCTTTTATTAATCTATCTATGACCATCATTTAAACATGTTAAGCTAATTACACCTTCCGTTAGTTTAAATTAATTATGTAATAAATTATCTCTTGTAATTGGCTTCCTTCTTTGATAATTTCCAATAAACGAGGTTAAGGGAAAATTAGTGAAAAGAAGCTTAAATTGCTTTCCCGTAATTACAAGTTGACATCTGAGGAGCTTTTAGAAGATTAATTAAATACCAGTTCAATAGAGATTAACAATTCTATGGGGTTTCGGATATCCTTGATAGGAGCTTTTTTTATAATACTATTAAACAATTTTATTATTCTCCTGGTTTAATTTATAATTATGTGTTTTATAGCATAAAGATAAGGTTCAAAAGTTAAAGTGTAAGTTTAAAAATAGATTGAATTTATTTTGTAACTTATATTATAATTAAAAATATATGGAAAAAATATAAAAAACCTGCCAAGTCTAAATCAAACTCCAGCACAAAGGGCTAGAAAAGCTAAAAAACAGCAAAAAATTACGTTCGTTGTATGGGAGCCCCCTTAAAGACTTATTTTATTTTGATTTAATTAAATCGTCCACATATCGTTTTAACACTAACATCTTATACAACGAAACTTAAAGACCGTCACCTACTAATACCAGAGAGAGTCGTACATACTAACAACATAGCATTCGCCAACCTTACACAATTAATGATATATTATTAAGGTATATTTACTATGTATTTCAGTTATAAATAGTAGGAAAGACCGAGGTGATTTAAAAAAAAAGTGATATACGGAACTATAAAAGTGCTTCCACTGCTTTAATTGAATAAGTTATTCGGAAATATGGATTTTAAATATCACGTGTTTATTAAAAGATAAGAGATATCGATTATCAATAATGCGATAGATCTTATCGCGTTGCTATGGTTATGAATAAATATTACAAGTGGGTATCTGAAATAAATCCAGTTCAACTTAAGTGCAGCAAAATCTTTTGATCAGACAGCTTTTAGGAGAGTGGACTCACTCATTTCATATTCACTTCATTCGTACATGAATTATGGAAAAAATCTTAAAAAATAAATATTCTAATGTAAAATTGATATTTTAATAGACAATTTTTCTACTGTTAGTACTTAATGACGCTAATAAATTTCTCGATAAATCATATTTCTTATACAGATGAAACAAAAGTATATCTTATCAATAAATTAAATATTTATTATTGAAATTCTCACATAATTTTAAATGTAACTTTATCTAGCTATGTCCGAAAAGAAAAGAGTGTTAAAAGAAAATAAAGAATAAATGCAAGTTTAAATAAAGAAAATTATGAAGTTAAAAGATTTAAAAAACAATTATTCAAAATTGAGGCAATGTGTGAATAATATACATCATACACGTACAAACATTTGATGTTATTAATTTTAATATGTTAGTATTGCATTATAATTATTATCATACGGTCAAATTTACAAAAATACAGTGAACCGTGCGGCTGTATCATCAAACGCGATAAAAGCTCTTCATATATAAAATCAAGAATATATGAACACCTGTGGATTATCGCTAAGTACTAATGAGTACTTAATTGAATAACTTTTATCTCGTCGCTATGACTATATTTTATGATGGGACTCTGTCACATAATAAATTGAATGAATTCTTATCATATCAGATATAACTTAACTGAACACTTGAAAGTTTAAAAAAATATAACGAAATATTTTTTTTGGTAGAAAGACTGAAAAGTTACTATTGGATGAGAATAAAAAAAACTTTCAGTTACATGTGACTTATTTTTAAGAAAAACATTTAACTAATAAACAAAAAAAAACCGTTCATGAACAAATAATTATTCAAATAAAAATAAATATTGAAATTTAAAACCTGGTTAATGGAATAAGTATTTAAAAGAAACAAAGCTCTATTACAACTACCGATAAAATAAAATTTGACCTCCAATATCGACTTTCGTCAATCAATTTTTTCACTAAATCCCTCATAACATGATAGAAGAAATACTCCTATAATAAATTTTATAAGTATGTGCTTAAAAAAAAACATTTTCATTTTGAAATATATATTAATACCACTATGGCCGTTAATTAAACATTAAAACAAAATTAGACAAGGCCAGAAAATTGTTTTTTAAAATATCAATTTCATCTTATATTTGACTTCGTTTAATAAATATCTGGGAGAAGACTTTATTCTGTCCATCTAATTACCCTATCTACTGAGACACCCGGCCGTAGATAGGTTTGCAGCTGAACTACGGGTCAGCTGCTAAGATCAAGGTACTACGGGACCCCGGTACCTAAGCCCTCCGGCAGGGATGAATGTGCTTGCGAGTGTAAGCTGTCGGTTTTGGTGTTGGTTTTGTAGTGAAAATATGGTTAGCTGTAGAGATTCGGCGCTGTTCGTCTGGATTTCCACAGTTGTCGGAGGCTTGTCGGATCTTGTGCGCAGCTAGAAGTGATTAACCAGCCTAAGGCAAAGGGGGGATGCTGTCTTTCATTTCGGGTCTTGAAACAGCCCTTGAGCAGAGATCCCTTCGGGGGTCACTGCAGTACGGGTAGCCCCCTGCTTAGAGGTTAGATGGATGTGTTAGCATATATCCGGTCACCCGACGGTATCGTAGGATAGGCTTGCGGCCTGACTGTCTGCTGGAAAGTGAGCTTACCTTACGACTCCGGCGCCAGTTGGACACTGGTACTTAGCCTCTCTGATGTTCTCAGCAAGTGAATTGCAAGTGTGAGAAATCACACGAGAAGTGAGTGTGCCTTACAGCACCGGAACCTTTCATGGAGAAAAGGTAGCTTGGTCGCGATTGGACTTGTCTATGACAAATAGCCTTGCGAGTTTTATACCTTTATATCCAGAAGGTTGGTAGGGTTAAGATGCTATAAAATTAACCATTTGGGACTGCAGAAGGCGAGGGCAGTATGTCTGTCTAATTAAAATATTTAGATTTATGAAAATTAAACACTTCCAAACTAAGAAAAATATGTTATGTTTTTATTGCTGCCAATGTTGTTTCAAAGCTATTTTTATTTTAAAACTGTTCACTTAGTATATAAAGCTAATAAATATAAAATATATTGTGAATATTTTGTTTTTTAAACGTACACTTGTAGATTAAATAAATCATAAAACTAATAAAATACTACTAAATCTCAAGTTGCAGATAGTACCAATAATAAAATAGTATTACTACTTAATAAAAAGTGTTTCATAATTTTTTAAACCCCCTTTTTCAACTTATACTTTTTAAGGAAACCCCTGGAAAACCTAGAAACTCAACATCCGCAATTGTCATATATTCTGTTTTTCATGTTACTTTGTTTTATTGTTCTTCTATTTAATTAAATACATACATTTCGAAGACACCTACATTTAAGGTCATAAATTTATTACATTATCTAAAAATTATTTTCACAGAAAAAATATGGTTTTTTAATAGACATCATAAAAAAGGAAAAACAATTATCCTTTGATGACAGACTTTATAACACTTTTATATACTTTTTGAATAACAGATAATAGTCATAAGAAAAAATTATATATTTTTACCCTCAAGTTCTGTTGCCGTGTTGTCGAAATAAAAAAAGGTTAATTAATGCTACCAATTGTTAACTAATAAAGTTCGATCATATATCGATCAATACAAACATTTTATAGAAACCACTTGAATACCATTACTAATACCTTAGAGAGTCGTAAATACCAATAACATGTCAGGGTTGGATTCACCAGTCTAGTACAGATGATATATGAGTACACGATAAGTATAGTTACTTCTGTTTACATTAAGTGACTATAATAAGCATTATCACTATAAAAGTAGGTATTAAATAAACAAGAAAAAAGTAACCAAGCAACAACAATATTTATTTACCGTTTATTAAACAAAGAGAAGATATTTTGATTTCACAAACTACACTTAAAATAACAATAAAATTTTTAATGAAACTTTAAATAACATTTTTTTAAAGAGACTACTGTCTAAAACATTGATTACAGTTTCAATTTTCTAATTCAATTTTTATAATATTAATTCAATTTACTATATTTAGGAAAAATACTACAAAAAATATATAAAAGAATACTGTTAATATATTCAACACGTGATAGATTTTTTTTTTGTAAGTCCAGGAAATGTAATACTTGAATTAATGCAAAAAATGTATGCTAGTAAAATTTAAACCTACACAGAGTATAAGTAAAACCTTCAACCTTCAATCAGAGACAAAGGGAAATAAAAGAATCACCTAAACTTTTTTCAGCTTTTAAGCCCTTAATAATTCCAACGTTTATTATATTAATAATAGACACGATTAAAAATATAAAATAATTTTCTTATTTTATATTTATATTCAATAAAATATTCTATATATTTTTTAATGTTATTATTTATGGGTATTATATTGCAATGGTTAATAATATTAAACACAAACATAAAAAATATAATATCGATACAACAACTTTACGTAAGTAAGAATACGTAAGTAAGACTATTATTAATGTAACCGTTTATTTAGGTGTATCTTCAGATTGAAAATTACAAACGGTCAATACAGTGCACTAACTAAACAAACGGCATATAAAAATTTAAACATATTTAGCGGCATATGCAGTCAGAAAAATTAGACAGCTAAGTACTATCGCCACAGCAAGGTGGTGGCGTTATAATTAGCTAAATATACTTAATATCCTTCCATAGTTTTAAGTCCTACGGCATTCTGCTTTTTGGATTAAATGGGTAGATGAGAAATCTGTGTACAATTTATTTTACAAAACTTATACGACATAGGCCCTCAGGAGTCCCTTAAAACTGTTTTTGAAAGACTCAATAAAAATAAAATGTAGTCTGGAAAAAATGCTAAAAAATTTAAAGTTAGTTCGACTTACAGATACAAGATATAATCACAACATTCCTTTGTAGTTTTGGCCAATGGTTAATTCGTTTTTTACCTAAAGTACGAGCATTGCGCTGCGGTCAGCGTCGCTACATTACAAACACACACAACAAATATATATGTCTAATATATATGTATGTACATAATATACATATAGTAAATACGTCGTCACTCTTGAGAGATTTTAATGAAATGGAGAGAAACATTGAGAGCTGAGAGGTTATAAGTTTTTTGGTTTCTTGTTCGGTCATCCATGGTAGAAAGTATTTTGTCTATAAAACCCAAAAAACAAAAAATTGTAAAGGGTTCGGCGATTGTTTGCGGAAACACACTACACACTAAACTACGAAAACCAAAAACGAAAAATTAAAAAATTTATTGAATTATATTTTCCAATTTCAAAAACAAAAAAATGTTTTTCAAATAGAAAATCTAAAAAAAAACTGATATAAGAACGCGGCGATTCTAAATTCATTGAATATTTATCCAATTTCAAAAACAAAAAATGTTTCTGAAATACAAAATTCTAAAAAAACAACTAATATAAGAACGCGGCGATTCTAAACTCATCAAATATTTATCTAATTTCAAAAACAAAAAAATGTTTCTTAAATATAAAATCTAAAAAAGAACTGATATAAGAACACGGCGATTTCTTAAACTATACCAATTAGAAAAACACTGATATAAAAACATTTTAATTAACTATTTGTTGAAAACTTAATCTGAAAAACAACTGATATAAGAACGCGGCGATTCTTAATTCATTAAATACATTTCGAACACTTTACTTCTGCAACTGCCTGAATCAGCATGGTTGTAAACATAAAAAATAATAAAATTGCTGATGGGTATATGCATATGAAGTGGGTTACGTGATTAAGTATTGCATGGAATGAGTGAAAACCTGATCATAGGAAATGTGTTAATAAATTAAAATTTACAAATTAACAAATTAACTAATTTTTTACTGACACCTAGCTACTTAATAAGTTTTTTATAACTAATACAAACAAGTACGAGAACATTTTATAATCGCTTTTTTCTATTTATCAGAGAATATGTTTAATCAGGGTCAAGAAACAATCGCCGGCCCGATGAAATATTTTTACAACTCAAGAAACTCAGCAGCTAAAAGCTAAAGCAACACTGAGGTTCGAAAGAACGAACAGGTTTTTGTTGGCTGACAAAAGAGAATCGAAACAGAATTGTTCGTCTAGCCGCAAGCAGACAAAATATTTGTTGACAAATTCGTCCGGCTGAAAGCGGACGAATTTAGACAGTGGCTCTAATATCTTGCTTTTTTTACACAGGTTCAACATGATAATATGTACAATACGCATAAATTTTTGCTGACGATGCCTTCGAAGTAACGTTAAATGGCGTCAAAGTAAGTGGCGTTTAAGGTGGCTAGTTTTCTTCACTTAGTCATGAAAAATGTCCGTTTTTCTAATGATACAGTAGACTATCGTACTCAACTTCGGGACTTTTGACTCAGACGCTTTTTAGGTTACTAACTGTTGGGGCATTAACGCACATGACTATGTGTCACGAGTGCGTGTCACAGCACACTGACAGAAAAACTTTACCATTCTGGCTATGCAACTATGCTGTTCTGGCACAGCCAGCATTAAGATTTTTTTGGTTATGTGTGAAGTTGGCATTGGAACGCTCAAAAGCCGCTCAGCTAAAACGGCACAGCCAGAACAACTTAACTATTCTGGTTAAGTTGTACTGCAGGTGCGAAACAAGTACCCTGCCGTGTTTACCAGTAGAACAAAACAAAACAGAGTTGAAAAGTTTTCGAGCTGATTCTTTTTACGAATGTTTTACTCATTTAACGGAGTTGAAGGAAGTCAGGCGTATGTGAACTTTGCGTAAATTTTCTTGTAAAGCATGTTTTAATTTTTTTTTGATAATTTCCATATTTTTGTAAATTTTACATTTAACTGGCTACCAGGGTTGTAATTGGCTGTACAGAACGAACGCCCGTTTTTAAAAGCGTACGTAAATGCTGTCATTCGTACATGTCACGCGCGTTTTACAATGCTTTTTCAATATTTATTTTATATGTTATAGGTCATTTATCATCATTTCTTTATTACATTTTGAAAAGCAATTAGTAAAATAATTTGACCTTTTTTTACATCCGCATTCCATTCAGAAGAAGGTTCAACTAGGCTGCAGTGATTCGATTTGAACGGTCCAGTATAAAATCGTATTCTTATTTGTAATTTTTTAGTTCTTACTGCGCCGAGGTAGTTCGCAATAAAGCTTATATATTTTGATTATTTCTTTAAGTTCTCGTCGTCAGCCGTGACGAGTTGTGAGGTTCAGAATTATGATCAGATATTATTGTCATTAGGTAATTCATGAACATTCGTGAATTCAAGAACAAGTTTAAGTTTGTTGATAAAAATATTTCATCGGGCCGGCGATTGTTTCTTGACCCTGATTAAACATATTCTCTGATAAATAGAAAAAAGCGATTATAAAATGTTCTCGTACTTGTTTGTATTAGTTATAAAAAACTTATTAAGTAGCTAGGTGTCAGTAAAAAATTAGTTAATTTGTTAATTTGTAAATTTTAATTTATTAACACATTTCCTATGATCAGGTTTTCACTCATTCCATGCAATACTTAATCACGTAACCCACTTCATATGCATATACCCATCAGCAATTTTATTATTTTTTATGTTTACAACCATGCTGATTCAGGCAGTTGCAGAAGTAAAGTGTTCGAAATGTATTTAATGAATTAAGAATCGCCGCGTTCTTATATCAGTTGTTTTTCAGATTAAGTTTTCAACAAATAGTTAATTAAAATGTTTTTATATCAGTGTTTTTCTAATTGGTATAGTTTAAGAAATCGCCGTGTTCTTATATCAGTTCTTTTTTAGATTTTATATTTAAGAAACATTTTTTTGTTTTTGAAATTAGATAAATATTTGATGAGTTTACAATCGCCGCGTTCTTATATTAGTTGTTTTTTTAGAATTTTGTATTTCAGAAACATTTTTTGTTTTTGAAATTGGATAAATATTCAATGAATTTAGAATCGCCGCGTTCTTATATCAGTTTTTTTTTAGATTTTCTATTTGAAAAACATTTTTTTGTTTTTGAAATTGGAAAATATAATTCAATAAATTTTTTAATTTTTCGTTTTTGGTTTTCGTAGTTTAGTGTGTAGTGTGTTTCCGCAAACAATCGCCGAACCCTTTACAATTTTTTGTTTTTTGGGTTTTATATCATCATTTTTTTTGGTTTCAACATAAGTCATATTACTTCGTCGAAGAGATACTAAACGACGAAGAAACAATGAGAATATATTCTTATTGCCAATGTTTTTCAACTCTCTATAGATATAGTAAATTTGTTGAAGTTTAATATATTGAATTTTTATGTTTTTGTAATTCGTTGATTTTCAATTTTCGTTTTTCGGCAAACAATCGCCGAACCCTTTACAATTTTTGTTTTTGGGTTTTATAGCAGTTAACTGCAGAGCCGGAACCTGAAAAATAAGAATTAGTAATTAATACATCTAAATTTTATTACAAAATATATTATTGAAAGTAGAAATATTAACCTTTGCTCAGATTAGAATACTGTTAAATGAAGAGAAATATAAAAAAAAAAACGAAAAACTTGGAACGAAAGCAGGTAACTGCAGAGCCAATACCTAAAAAATAAGAATTAGCAATTAATACATCTCAATTTTATTCTAAAATTTCTTATTCAAAGTATAAATTTTATATTGAAAAATAACCTTAACTCAGAATCAAAAATGAAGAGAAAAAATAAAAAACTTGGAACTATAGCAGTTAACTGCAGAGCCGGAACCTGAAAAATAAGAATTAGTAATTAATACATCTAAATTTTATTACAAAATATATTATTGAAAGTAGAAATATTAACCTTTGCTCAGATTAGAATACTGTTAAATGAAGAGAAATATAAAAAAAAACGAAAAACTTGGAACGAAAGCAGGTAACTGCAGAGCCAATACCTAAAAAATAAGAATTAGCAATTAATACATCTCAATTTTATTCTAAAATTTCTTATTCAAAGTATAAATTTTATATTGAAAAATAACCTTAACTCAGAATCAAAAATGAAGAGAAAAAATAAAAAACTTGGAACTATAGCAGTTAACTGCAGAGCCGGAACCTGAAAAATAAGAATTAGTAATTAATACATCTAAATTTTATTACAAAATATATTATTGAAAGTAGAAATATTAACCTTTGCTCAGATTAGAATACTGTTAAATGAAGAGAAATATCAAAAAAAAACGAAAAACTTGGAACGAAAGCAAGTAACTGCAGAGCCAAAACCTGAAAAATAAAAGTTAGCAATTAATACATCTTGATTTTATTCAAAAATATAACTTTGAAAGTAAAAAAAGTATATAGAAAAATAACCTCATCTCAGATTCAAATACTATAAAATGAAGAGAAATATTGATTGTATTTTGGACAAAAATATGAAAATTGATTCTTCACATTTATCCACATGGTTTTTGTAGGTAGACAGTGTAAAAATTTTATTGTATGATATGATAAATGTATAAAATTTCTCAACTGTTAAGACTATTGAAAAAAGCCATGAAAAACGCGAGGACTATTACAGCTTTTCAGTTAAACAATTTTTTTATTGTTTCGATTGATTGATAATGTAACTATGAAACCACTGAATAACAAATCTCATTTTGCAAAGGAAAAAAGAAAATTAAGTTTCAAAATAATATTAAAAACTGTACAAATATTATAATAGAAGTCATACTATGCACCTGTAACTTGGTTGACTAAAAAAAAATCCAGTAAAATTACCGCAATTTGTTCAAAGTCACCAATCACTTGATTAAGGACGCGTTTACAAAACTGCCGGCCTAGCCATATTACATACATTGACAATCGAAGCGATTTCTATAATTGTTATCGACTTAGCGATATCAATTGTAGAAAGCGCTTCGTTTGTAGCCATGTTGTCATAGCTATCGCTATCGCTAATTCTAAGTATTCGATAGAAAAGTCTATAATTATTAGTCTATGGTGAGCTATCACCAAATTGTCAAATTCTTCATACTTCAGGCGCGAGTTTAAATACAAGTTTTATAACTTATTAAAATGAGTGTAATAAACTAAAAGTTCTTCTTTTTATTTATTAAAGTTATCTTTGGGTTGTGTAGCTTTGTGTTGTGATATAAAACAGTGATAAGTGTGTGTTGTAGGGTTGCAAAATTAGAAATTAGATCGCGGGCTTGTCCCGAACAATTTGCAGCTTTATTGGAGTTTATGGAATAAGGTACTAAAGGTACGTAAATTATAATATTTACTAATAACAGAAAAACCTTCCTTTGTTGTTTAAATTAACATCTCGCTTGTGATATATCTCCCTTCGTGTTTCAAGCACCTATGTTAATCTTTCCTTTTTAACTATGTTCTAGCAATGGTGACTTAGCAAGGACCTAGCAAGGGGCGCAAGGTCGGTTAAAGGCTGACCATCTATGGCAAGAATTAGGTAGTCTTGTGAATTAGGTCACTAGTGAAGGTGTAATCAGATCGGTTGAAAAATGGAAAATAAATAAATTCAATTATTATTTTTGATATGATATTATTAAAATGTTATAATTCTTAGACTACCTTTTAAAGAGAAACATTTGAAATAAAAAAAATGCAGCTTTACATCAGAGTGATAAATATTATTTTCTAGAAGATAGAGGATAACAAAATGTTTGATTTTACAATAAATAGTAATATGACTAACAAATAACTGACTCAATATTTTCTTTCATATTTACATTTCATATTCATATTTCATGTATAATAAATAATATTTACTAAACTAACTAAAAAACTAATAATAATCAAATGTTATGTAAAATAATACATAAATTATTTATATTTAATTCTTTATTAATACATATTTATTTATGATCTATCGGTTCTTTCTAGACACATGTAAAAATGCATGAAACCATCTGTATAAAGCTTCAGTGTATATAATATTATAACAGAAAATTATGTTTAGGTTTTGGCAGATTGGAAGGCCAAAACAAAAAAAAACCATTAGTAAAGCAAATAAATAAATTCTATCCCTACAGAGTTTCACTCCCAAAACTCAGTATGTAATGATAGAATCTTGAATTTGTTTCCTATTTTTACAGATGGTAATTTTTATTTATATTTGAACAATTTATAAGTGTATGTTCATAACCTCATTATTAAATTAATGTTTTTACAGTATTGACTATTTAGTAAGTCACTGTATATGTGACAAGAAATTAGAATTAAATTAATGCTAAAGGACCACACCTTTAAAGTGACAAAAGACAGTCCTTAGTTTTGTAAAAGATTTTAAAAATAATGTTTGTTGGCTTATAATATACATAGGGATACATTTCACTTATGAAGTCTCACGCTCCAGCTGCATATTTACATAGACTAGGTCTATGAAGAAGAATTGGCAAGAAACTCCACATTCTTATTCTTAACCTTTTCATTAAACTATTTTTTTTTTATATTTTTAATATATTATTATTTTGTTTTTTCAAATAAAAATGGATATATTTAAAGTTGTTTTATTTATTCAATTTAACAAATGATCATAATGTAACAAAACAAATATTTAGAATATATACATTATATATATATATATATATATATATATATATATATATATATATATATATATATATAGTTACATCACACATCTCTATTAATTATGGATTGTGTTAAAATTAAGAAGTGTTTTAATTAAGATTGCTGTCACTCTAAATAACAGCAATCCTCATTAAAAAACCATAATGGTTATAGGGTCATTTCGCCTGTTTGCGTCCATCGCCAGTTTGCGTCCATTCGACGGCTATCCTTTCATAAAATACTCGAAAATAAGTTCATGAACTTTCTAACAAAACCAAATGTAATTTCTGCCAATACCTCAATATATAGGAGATACACAGTCATAAACAAAATTTCCTTGAGCGCAATCCTTCCCTTTAAAAAAAATAATTTATCTGAGCCACGGGACAAAAGACTGGGAATGTCTTAAATGTTAGTAAAAAAATAGTGAGCAGCAACACCACTCACGGTTAGTTTTACATTGTTTTATGTGAAGTTAAGGATACATAGATGTTTCTAGGCCTTAATAATAAAGAAAGGAAAAACATAATTATGAATTTACTTAAGTTTTTTAATTGTTGACAGTTAAAATAAGGTGGACGCAAACTAGTACATACAAATTTTTTAAATTCCACTTTGCGTCCGCAGTGGACGCGAATTTTATGACCTATTATTTAGGACAAACCAGATTGCATCCACCTTTGTTTTCTTGTTATCTATTTATAAAAGTAATTAAAAATGTATAGCTTATTTAAATTTAATAAAATTGTATATACCTACGATCAATAATATCTTAATGTAATTATAATAAAAAAAATTAACGTAATTTATTAACGGCTCCTGATTGAACAAATTAGAAATTGTGAAATGACAGTGTATCAAGGTGCAACTCTGAAACTCATGACATGAATAAAAATGATTTTGCCTATACACCTTTTTGGCAGTTACCTGTAGCTTAGTTCAATAGTGTCTTCAGATAAAGTTCTTATTTAACCACTAGAAGATATGGCAACTCATACTACACCAAGTCTTGAGAAAACTAAGCAACAAATATCAAAACCCCCTCCGACTGCTTTTATTTATTTAGCATCAACTGTATCACCATCTATTTCACCTATAGAAAAGCCTCCTAGTTTACAATCATCTTCATTATTTATTCAAGGCATTTCACATTCAGAAACCTTTGATCCATTTAAAACCCACCTGATGTTGGCTGAAATTTTTCGCATAGCAAGAAAATTTAATCAAAGAACTCCAGCGGCCATATCTTCGTCTGCATCGAGAAAGTATTATGAACATAAAGAGCAGATGGAGAAAAAAAACAAAGCAGTAAGAAAAAGAAATTAAGAACGAATAGAGAAAAAAACTTCAAGGAACTGCTCCAAAACGTAGGAAAAAGACACTTCCTGTTAAAGTCACAGTAGATACTGATACTCTGAAAAGAAAATTTACCAGCCGTGGATAGTACAAAGTGTGCTGAATGTAATGACATACTTATATCAGATGTAGATGAAGACGGCGAAGAAAACATTGGCTGTGACAAATATATAAGATGATATATTTGTTATTAAAAATATTTTAAAATTTAATTAGTTAAATATTTAGACATAAAACAATAAATTGTTAAAATCTAATCTTTCTGAATAATAATTAATAAAAATCTCCCCTAAATTCTATATATAAGTTGGTGGACGCAAACTGGACATGAGTGGACGCAATTTAGATTTTATGGACGCAAACTGGCTAAATCGCCCAAATCTGATATTTATCACTTTTATATTTAAATCGTTATATCTTTCCACCAAAACTTTAAATGAATATAAAAAAGACTATATTATTAACACTGTACATAAGTTTTTATTCAAAAGTAGTGCTAAATCATTTTTATTTTCTCTTTCAAAGTCAGCAACTCCACTAAATGGACGCAAACAGGCGAAATGACCCTACTAATAATATATACAAATTAGAAATTTATACTAACTTTAAGCATATTTTAAACTAAATATCTTTTGCATATCCTGTATTGTAGTGTAGCACATGTTGAACTTGTTGAGAGGCAATACCATTACTTCATTAGGATTTTTCGGTAACATTGAATACAAATTTCACGGTCCCGTTGGTCGAGTGATTAGCGCAGACGCCTAACGTATAGCGACGCAATGGGGCTCGGGTTCGATTCCCGACGAGGACAGGCATGTATGTGATGAGGGTTGATGTCTGAATTTCTGAGTTTGGTTGTTTATTAAATTCATTCTCAGTATTTATAATGTGCATTTCTATGTATTTGTATCGTTGTCTAGCACCCTTGATCCTGAACACAAACAAATAATTTGCTTACTTAGGAGTTAGATCAATGTGTGTAATTTGTCCCGTATTATTATTAATATTATTAATATTATTATAAATTAATATATATATATATATATATATATATATATATATATATATATATAATAAAATTAATTAGCCGGCTTTTAATAAAAGCTTCTTCGTTATGAGCGCTCCACAACATATTTAATGAATGCATTTTAAAGAAGATATTAAAATAACGCAGATATTAAAAAATCGCCATTTTTTTAGCGCTTTCGTTTGGGTCCGAGTGATAGTTACGATAGCGATCAATAGAATAGAAATCGTTTCGTTAGCGTCTGTCCAAATTGAGACATGGCTAGCACTTTTCTACAATTTTACTGTCAAAACGATAGCGACATCTATTGCCCATACATTTTCAAACTTTTCTAAAGCGATAGGTAACTATTGTAGAAAGGCAACTTGGCTAGACCCGCTGATAGGTAGCAAATCGCATCACACAGACAAATATTGACTACGCACACTTACGCAGGTATAGTGCGAGAATATTGTGCGAATGAAACAATTTTGATACTTTTGATATATATTTTTTTCTCACATATTTAATGTTTAATTATTGTTTTTTAAATTATTTTTATATTATAGATGATTAAATATGTACATATTATACATGTGATAAAATTACAAATTATTATTACATATATGATAAACGTATTAATTATTCTGTGACCTAATAATAGCTGAATTCTTCGGTGGCTGTTACTTGATCTTTTAAACTAAAAAAAAGCAAGGCTAGTCGAGTTTAGGCCCGTTGTGTTAATCATAAAGAGATACTACCTCCAGACTTGATGGAGTGATCTGAAACCTTCAGATCACTCCATCAAGTCTGGAGTCTGATGGTAAGATCTCATCAAAAGCAAAAAAACAAGCCCATACTCGGTGCACCCAGCTCTATTCATCTATGAGATCCACTAACATCCATCCATCAGGGTACCCTTCCGTATCCTATCCTAATCCGTACATATTAGAAGCAAAATTAAATACAAACAAAAAACTTTGACAAATTGACAAAAAAAAAGATTCAAATTGTAAAGTATCAAGTTAGGTTTAATTACATATTTTGTATTTTGTGTTCATACTAGGGTTGCCAACTTTTTTTGGCGAAAGAAAGTATTAAATGGTTTGGAAAGGAAAAAAGTGTTTGAAGGAAAAAAAAGTATTTTACTGAAAAAAAAAGTATTTAGTATTTTTAAGACTCTATGGTATTAGGGCCTTAAAAAAGTATTTTTGTGTGCTTTTATTTTAGCAAGAAAATACATATATTTTTACTATTTTGAAAGGTTTTAAAACTTTTTGGTGGGCAATCAATATTTAAATTTAAATAAATAAACAGTTCGTTTCTAATTAAATTTATTACCATTTCAAAATCTTCAAATTTAACCTTATTTTTCAAAGACGTGTTAGGAAGTTTGGAAAGCCAGTTAGTTATTTTTGCTAAAATAAAACCATTTTGTCATATAATTTAAGCTAATAAAAACTGAAAAATTATTGATAATTTTATTAAATATTTCGGTTGATGACAAACTAACATCTATATGAGTGAGTGAATGAAATGTTAGTTACATTTTGTTCAGTAATTATAAATCGTTTCCATTATCCGTTCTAACTTATATTTTAAATAGTTGTTAATGAATAATAGTTAATGAGTGTTTTGTTCTAATCATTGAAGTAAAGGTTAGAAATAAAGTATTTTCACATACTTTATTTGTATGCAAAAGTATAAAATATAATTACCAAAAATAAAGTATAATACTTTATTATAAAATATGGTTGGCAACCCTAGTTCATACAGCGATCTTTACCAATAGACATTGTTGCTAACAAGCGGTACAGCGACCACTCCCGACAACGGCCTCACGCCGACTGCGGTGATACTGGTTATACATTGTCTATATATACTGGTTAGATGAAATTTTTTTCACACTCTGAAAATTAAAAACGTTACAACTTAATTAATTTTCAATGTATTTCTTCGGAAAAAATTTATTCAGATAAAACAAATATTTTTACAATTTATAAGCTGATTACTTGCTACAAACTATCAAGTTTACTATTTTTTAAACAATTTTTAAATTATCGCGATGTCGAAAATCGAGTTGGTCGGAGTAAATAAGTAGTTCGGTAGTCATCGGTCGGGGTCGGGTCAGGCGGACAAACAATCGCCGTCGTCGTTCTACCGAACGACTTGATTGCAATACTATTACTCACTTCAATTATTCTTTTAGGTTGGTTAATATTTATACATTTAATATAAGGTTTGTCGATACACTTCAAAGATTAAATGGATCAATGACAATCAACAATGACATGAAATGTTTTATTTATTTATTAGTAATATTATTTGTTAATTCTCATTGTATACACATGTAGGTTCATTGAATACTTAAGAAAGTGATGTGACATGTTTTCAGATAATTGAAAACAACATAATTATTGCTCTAAACATTATATATATATATATATATATATATATATATATATATATATATATATATATATATATATATATATAAATATATATATATATATATATATAGAAGAGTTACGCTGTCTATTAAATCAGTTAGCCGGTTTGTGATTGTTACATTACTTGATTTTATCCTGCCTGCTCTAACTCATATCATCAATTCATCCTTATCCAATTATTATTTTCCTAAACTTTGGCGGAACACTTGTGTTCTTCCTATACAAAAGTTCCTAGTCCTACCACTTGTAATGAATTCCGTCCGATAACCATATAGCCATACCTATCTGAAGTCCTTGAAGCAATTATTCACAAACAATTTTCTAGCTACATATTAAACAACAATCTTCTAAGTAGTTATCAGTCTAGCCTTCGTGCGGGTCACAGTACTGTCACAGCTCTACTCAAAGTCACGGAAGATGTTCGAGAAGCGATGGAGCGTGGTCAATTAACTTTATTAGTTCTAATTGATTTTTCTAACGCTTTTAATTCAGTTAATCACGACTTACTGCTTGCGCTTTTAGGACAACTTAATGTTTCTTCCAAGGACCTAACCTGGTTCTCTTCCTACCTTCGGGATCGCCAACAGGCTGTCTGCATTGACAAAACTTTGTCTATGTGGTGCAGCTTGGTATCTGGTGTCCCCCAAGGTGGTATTCTCTCACCTCTTTTTTTTTCTTTATTTATAAATTTAAAACCTTTTAATCTTTCTTTCCCTTACCATCTGTATGCCGAAGTTCTACAAATATATGTTTATGCCAGACCTAATCAAATCAATTCTGCCAATGATAGGATTAATGACGATCTGATTTAGATCCACGACTAGTTTATTAATTTTGGAATTGGTGTCAACCCACAAAAATGACAAGCCAGTTTACGTAATTTCGATCACATTTCAGAATATCGTCTTAAGCTTAAATGGCTTCCTATCCGTAAAAGAAGAATTATAAGAACTCTGTGTCAGTTATTTTACATTTTAAATAATTCATGTTCTCCTCAGTACTTTAAGTCCAAGTTTCAACTTCTGCGGTCGAATCATGACTTTTATCTCCCTTCTTCAACCAACCTAAGTTTATTTATCCTTTCGCACCATTCCTGTTTTATGTCTAATTCCTTCACAGTACACGCCATAAAATTGTGAAATAACCTCCCTGATGCACTTCGACGTGTTCCGAATAGGCCAATATTTAGGAAACGCATCAGAGAATATCTTCATGAAAGATCATAATATTTTTTTATTTTGTTCTATCCTGTTATGACATAATATAAGCTTAAGGTGTATTATTAATCTATATACTTAGTTTACTTTTTTGTTTTGTGTGTATATATTTATATGTTTATTATTAATTTATGTAAGTTTATATTATTGTTATGTATGTATGCATTTACTAAATATTATATTTAAGATTATAGCATTATTGATATGCTTAGTTTAATGTTTACTTTACGGTTTATTAATTTGTTACCCTCATTATTTTATTTTTCTGTTTCTTGGTTTGTTTGACTGATAGAAAATGCTTTAACATTAAGTTCGCCTATTGTACTTTATCTTGTACAGTGAAGTATTAAATAAATAATAATAAATATAGTGTATTTTGTACGTGATTTTTTATTTTAGTTTTTTTCTTGTAGTTTAGTCCTCAACTAAATGATTAAATAACTCTGAATTATCCAAATACAAGTAACGTACAGATTGATACCAGTATGAATTCCATTAAAAATAATTTTTAATATTGATTTTGTTAATGTTCAAAAATGTATGTTAACAGTTTATTGACATTTCATCCACAGTGGTACTTTTATAACTTAAGAACGGGTTCATCGCTCTTTATTAAAAGTTATGTATGTGAATGTATATTATAATTAATTTTTAGGCATTGATTACTATTTGCATTGGCGTGGTTAGTCATTCAAGTCTCCTTTTAGGTACCATGCTTTATTTGAATTCTAATTTGTTCTTACATATCATTAATGAACTAGAATATAATAGTGTAAATATAGATATATACTATGTATGTGTATGTGTATACGTACATAGTATATAATACTCTCTACATACAATACTATCTATGGAATCTAATTCATGAATCTCTTTGAAACAAGTGCAATGTATGTATGTAAATAAACCTATTACAGACAGACAGACTATGACAGATAGACAGACTATGACAGACTATCCGTTCGACAATTGAAATCACACCACGTTTTTAAAAACTCATGTAAAATTTATTAAATATTAAAAAGACAATTATCAATTTCAAATACTGGATCATTAAACAGGTTTATACGAATTAGGCAAGACCAAATTAGCCTTTGGCTATTTCGGCACGTTGGATTATATTAACCTGCGTTCTTGGCTTAGTGATTTTAATAGGCACCCTGATGCACCAAACTGGTAGGTCGTTAATATCTTCTACTCGAAATTCTATAGTTGCTGCAGTGCCCTATAAAAATAAATGTTGGTTGTAAATAAAACAAAAATAGGTTGTGCGAGAAAGTTCACGATAACATTCATTTTTAGCGACTAGTTGTAAATAAGAAATACTCACAGCTGGGAAATATGATTCGATGAACATGTTCAGAGTGTATTGAACAACTTCGTTCGTCTGAATTGGGCAAGAAGAATTGGTCAAGAAATCACAAGTAACTGCATTAGGTCCTAAATCGTAGTTCACTTCTATGGGAATGATTCCAAGCTTTAGGATCGCTTTGGCTTTCGTTGTCAGATTAGAAAGTATGTAGGCTGAAAGAAAGTTCGGAAGGTTTAAACTTCTCTAATAATATTTTCATTTCTTTTTACACGGCTATAGAGTAATATATAATTATGTGTATATGATACATAACAATATCTTTTTGACCTTCTTTATTAGTAATGAAATACTTACGAGCTTTGAACACTACATTAACGACTGCATTTTCCAATTGTGGAAAAACACAAGGTGGCTCAATGCAACCCTCGACGTGTGCGTTAATTGGAAGGGGTCCATTACTACGAACACCTTTAGAAAAAACAAATAATATAAACTCAACGGTACATAAAGAAATTAAATAAGATTAAGCACGTCTTGTTAAACTTTCCAGTAATCCAAACAGTCTCGTATTTGTAGCTTTATTTTTGTTTTATTTAAATATCCTTATGACAATAAATTTAAACAAAATATTGTTTCATATAATCTATTTTGATAATTTTGTTTAATAAATTTGTAGACACATTTGTCAGATATTTAGTTCAAGACAAAACATCAATTGTATCTTAATAACATATATGTGGTGGTAAAATCAAAATATAAAGATACTTACACTGCTCAACTTGAGTTGTCTGCCCTTGCGCTTCTTTGAACGCGATCAGCAAAAAACATAACAGTACAAAACGATACATTATGATCAAATAATATTCTATTACTGTTGTAACGTATATATATGATCAAACAAGTGTTCTATGATGATAATATAATTAATAATCAAGACTAGATATTACAACAATGATTTTTATCAGATAAATGCATTATTAATCTATAACTTACATAATTCTGCCATCTTTCGAGAGTTGTATTTTTAATATTTATTTTAACAAGAAAACTTTTAACTTATAAAAAGATTACAGTTGAAAAGACATACTCCTCTCATTGTTAGCCTTATCCGACTAAAATAACTTAATTCTTATTGTAAAAAGGGATAATCTTTACCAACTCTTTCTCTTGCACTTGCTTTCACTCAAAATATAAGCATGAATTCCAATTTGTATTGTAAGAGATTTTAAATGCTGGGCACTATTTTAAAATTTAGTGATTCATTTTCATATACGATGTAATTTGCTAAACTACGAGGGCGGTCAAAAAGTTCGCAGAATGAGAGGGAAGGAGGTTGAAATTAAACACCAAACTATTTTTCTTTTTAATATATTCTCCCTTTACCCTAAAACATTTTTCGGATCTCTCAAATAACTTGTTTATACCAACGAAAAAATGATAATAGGCCGAATTGCCGATTGCCAGCCGATTGTGTCACTTTAAACTTTTTTGGAGGAGGTGTGCCTTTTTTATGCCACTGCATCGACTCTTGCTTCAATTCAGGTTCATAGTGATGAACCCAGGTTTCATCACCAGTAACGATTCGGGCCATAACTTCTTCTTTTCTCTTTCCACAGAGTTCCAAAAACTGACGAGAACACTCGACACGCTTACGTTTTTAAAGTGGCGTGAGCATTCTCGGAACCCATCTTGCGCTGAACTTGGTCACGCCAAGATTATGATGTAGAATATTCAAAATACTTGTTTCGGATACTCTAATCATTGCTGAAAGCTCCTTTTCTCCTTCAACCGGCAATCTTCCAGTACAAGTTTTTCAACTTTTTCAACGATTGCCTGTGTAGTGGTTTCAATTGGCCGTCCAGAGCAGAGGTCGTCTTCAATCGACTCTCTTCCTTGTTTGAAAAGACCATGCCACTTGTAAACCATGATTTTACCACAGTCCGCGTAAACAGCCAACTGTTCAACTTACCACAACCCCCTCCATTCAGCTAACTTTTTGACCTTCCAGCGTATGCTATACAATGCAAATGAGGTATTGTAAAAGTAAATGAAATACCTATTTATGCCTCTTTTTTGTATGTGTGATTAGACAAAGATAAGAATCGGTTTTTTTCTTACTTAGTTTATTATTTTTCAGACACAGACACTCAAAGGTCTGCCCATGTTTTACCTATTCTATGTGTAATAATTCTAAGAATGTATCGGTCACCGTATTTCTTTGACACATACAAGTTTCTGACAGACCTTGTATTTTGGAACCTCCGTTAAATAAAAACAATTGTATCAGAGTTAAGCAAAGCACGCGTGTGAGTGTACCAGCTCGTGACTCTTTGTAAATGAAACATAAAAGTGTCAATTCCACACTGCGTTGCTTGTTTGTATACAATTAATTTTTCTCTTTAATTGAATATCATCCCAATTTAAGGCTTTACATCATTGAATCTGATAATGAGGTATTTATGGCACCGCTCCTTAATATTGAAAACATATATGGTTCGAACATATTTAAATTTCAATTATTATTATTACTTTTTAATAATAATAGTTCGAGTGTACTTTAGTTATAAGCAACATTCTCAAAGGACTACAAAATTTATTATATAAATTAGTATATAATGCCGAATACTATAAAAAAATAATAATTACATATTAGCAAATTTACAATTAACTAAGGAAAGATACTTAACCAACAAATGATGCAAATATAGAAAGATGCAGAAAATTTGCATTATTAACGAAATAAAAAGAGAAAACGATAAAGAAGAATAGGGCACATTTTAGGTATAATTGCCGAAGTTGAACAAGACAATTTATGACATATTATAGTTATTTCGGCCACTTACATCTATTATGAAGGTTAATACTAAACTTTACAAACTAGACAAATATAATCTACTTACTAAGAAAATGATCGCATATTGGTTTTATTAAATTGATGGTAAAGCAATCTCATTTTCCATTTTATTGTAAAAGGTTCTTTAAAAAACCTACATTATTCTAATGGGATATGTTAAATCCTGAATGACTGAACTGTATCCTGAAAAATTCAACAATAAATTCCACAACAAACGCACACCTTCAACATTCAAAAGGGCATAGAGTAAAAAAAAAACAAACAAATTTCAGGATGTCAAAATCGTTTGCGGTCGTTTCAGCGAAAGCGTGTCCGAACCTGAAATTACTTCAAAAATTTTATAGCTGAAACTGACATGCGTATTCCATTTGCCGTCTTTTAAAAATAGATCACAGGGAAATGACTTCAGTATACCAAGTATAATTAGACTCTATAAACTATTAATGCAATTATTTTTTTATTGTTAATTAATAATATTTTCTATAAAATATAAAAGATTTATTTAGATATAACTTTTATGAATAATGTATTTAATAAAACAGTGTCAATTGCTAGACGACGGACGAGCCTACAGGTTAACTAGATATTGGATATTAAAAATTCCATCTCTGGTAGGTACTGGAAAGGGGTCAGTTTATTTTTTTATACTATGTGTTATTCCTGGCTATTGGCATATGAAAAATTCTAGAGGTATTGAATAATAGGATTCTGGATTAAAACTTGTGAAGTTAGTTGGTTGACACTTATTAAATAATGAACCTTTTAAACAAGTTACATAACACAACTTATAAATATAATAACCCCCCCCCCCCCCAATATTAATTCAATTCAATTCTAATATTAAATCAAATAAAATCCAATATAATTTCCTCACCATATTATTATTATTTGTCCTTTAAATTGTTATCTGTGGTTAAGCTGTCAATTTGTTTCACCTTTATTCATCAACATGAAGTCTTCGAATCGCACTCGTCACCCGCCATTCGATAACATCGGTCTAGTAAAGTAAGAATATAATCGATATTTTAAATAGTATCTCTTTTAAATAAGGTATATAAATAAAATTGTAATGAAAAATGTGAGTAATAAAAGTAGGTATTACGTAAATAAGAATTTAACACTAACGAGCGGTTTCATAAAACAATTTCAATTGCAATATTAAATTTAATATTAATAGTATTATTCTACCAAAAATTTAAATTCTTTTTTAAAATAAACTTTAAACCAATAACTAAGAAACAATTGAAAGACTTTAAAAACTGGTTCCAAACCTAAGTGTGAAAAACGAGGCATCTTAGAAAGGAAAAGGCTCAATAATATTAACCGATAAACTAGTTTTATTTCTAACATCGACTTTTTCCATCTCTTCATTCAACTTTATCGCTAATTCGCTGTTCAAAGAATAAAAGAAGTACGACCGCTTAAATCAATAATCACTTTTATAATCAACATATAATAATGTATAACGTGTGCTTAAAAAAATAGAATACATTTAACTTAACAGTAATTTATTAATGAAACTATAACAGACAATCAGTCAATAATATGTAATAATAACAATATAAGTAATATTCATCTAACCCCTAAGTAAGCAAATTATTTGCTTGTGTTAAGGGTGTTGGACAACGATACAAATACGTGGACATGCACATTATAAATACTGCAAATATATTAAATAGACCAAACTTAGAAATACAGACATCTATGCTCATCACTTGAATATCTTTCCCTGTCGGGAATCGAACCCGTACAGGGGTTCTGGTTCGCAAAGGCGTCTTACCTTACCTCACCTTACCTTAAGCGTCTGCGCTAACCACTCGACCAATGGAACGGTCATGTAATTGACTTCCTTCTCTGATAATTTTCAATTAAAGAGTTTGAAAGAAAAATTAGTAAAGAGAAGCATAAATTGCTATCAGTTAATTACAACTTGGCATCTGAGAAGATTTTAGACGATTAATTACCTAAATAAGTTCAAAAGAGATTAAAAATTCCCTGGGATTTGGATATCATTTATATAGTCTTTTTTCTATTTTGATACTTACTATTGAGTTAATCACTTTAATTATTTTCTTGGTTTCTTATACATTTATGTGTATCCAATAACGTAATATAACCAAAAATATTCAATATTTTATATATATTTTTTGTTGAAATAAACAAAATTGCGATAACATATAATTATTACCAATTCAATAATATTTTTATATATAAAGGGTTATTTTTAATTGTTGATCACCTCTTGCAGGCAGCCTCTCTACATCAATCCTAAGAACTTTTTTTACAAATCTTGATAAATAACACAAAAAAAACGAAACAAAAAAATTTTTGCTCTTTCTTTTACTTATTACTCTGTATTTTGTAAGAAGTACATAAAAGGTCAACGTCCGGGCGCCATACCAACGCTCAGAGTTAATGTCAGTTCAGAGATAACGAATAATTTTGTATGGGAAAATTTAAATTTTAAAAAGTCCAGTCCAGTAAAAGTAGTTTCAATATAATGTCATATTATATATTCAAATTTTCAGTCTTGTATTTTTTCAGTGTTCTCTAGGTAGTTAAAGAATCGAAGTCTTTTTAGTTTTAAAGTCACAACTAGTAACATATTTTATGATGTCCTCATTTTCTTAGTTATATTATAGTTGCAAAATATGGATATTATTTCACCTTTGTCTCGAATAACTGACTGTTTCTAACCGAAATATATATTAAAAATTATGTTATTCACAGGCAATAATAATATATGTTCAGCATTTTAGTAACACTTTCAGATCCCTGTATATTACTAGTATTTACGACATCCTTAACGAGGGATAAATGTAAAATCCACACATAGAATATATTAAATACTTTTTTAAGAAATATTTTTTCTTATAAGCTTTGAGAATATTGTTAATTTAATTAAGTGTTTAAAAATATATCGAATATTTTTGCAGTTCATTTATTAAAGAAAAAGTATAAAACAAGGTTAAAAAGACTTAAGAACATAATTCTAGTGATAATTGTATTACAAAAGAAAAAAGATTTCCTTTCAAGGAACCAAATACAAAACCAAAGAGAATTGTTAATCACTAATAAGTCTTCTAAATGCTCCTCAAATGTCAACTTGTAATTACGTGATAGCAATGTAAGCTTCTTTCTCTTTATTCATTTCTTTGCAACCTCGTTTATATTACCAATTATTATATAAGGAACTCAATTATAAAAAAGATTCTATTACAAAATTAGTTTCGTCAAAAAAAGTAATCTAACCTAACCTAACCTAACCTAACCTAACTGTGGTTGTAATTTGATTTAAATGTTTTCTTAAACTATTTTATTAGTAATTTTCATTTAGTCGTATTATGATTCCTTGGATCCTTAGCTTTATACTTTGTAAATTATTATTTTTAAGGTCTTTTTTAGTCTGAAATCAACAGTAATAGGTTCTTATTTTATTTTTATGTTTTACCTCCTTCATTGAACAGAAATTTAGTAAGAAATCGTATTCATAAAAAATCTCATATATGATTGTCCTTATCGGGGATCGAACCCGAGCCCCATTACGTCGCTATACGTTAGTTATCGTCGTCTGCGCTAACCATTCGACCTTGTAAATTTTACCAAGGCATGTCCCCACAAATGAGAATCTAGTTGAGCACATTCCTCGTGGTATCAAAATTACCAACTTGATTAGTTGTGGTCAGGTCAAAAATTTTTAAAACAGGATCCATTTCAGGGACTTTCCTACCCAGATAATGTAACAAACCTTCATGAGGTTTGGTCTAAAAATTTGTTGCACCTGTTACTCGCATGCGATGATATAGGTATTTATCGTATTCAATCGTTTTCTAATGTCTTATGACTGAAGCTAGTTGCATGTTATGCTAAAAAAAAAATACTTCTAAGACTACGTGGTCTTATACATGCCTATATTATGGTTCCGTCGATTATTCATCATAGCGAGGTGCAGATGGTATCAATTATGTAATTAATATTCACGTTGCCAAGAAGGATTTATTCGGAGGAGTAAGAGCAGTTTTTCGTCTATCATTCAGTAAAATATGGCCGTTAGGCATTATCAGTACTTCTTAATGAAACTAGAAGGTCAACTTTTAATATCCGTGGGCATGTTTGATTTGAAAACGCCTTAAAGTTTTGAAGAGCATGCACTTCTATGCTAGAGATGTTTTTTTTCCAAATATTTTATATAAAGTACAGCATTCAATATAAATAATATACGTAAAGGTTTTATACACCAGGCTTAATTACCAAAACTGGTAAATTGTTTCTTGAATACTTAAAAAAATTACGTGTAAGTAAATAATATCATTTTGTATACTAACACCATCTAATATACATCTATGCAACTAATTTGTTTGACGTTTTGAATTCATCAACACTTCACTTTGGCATACCGAAGTGTTATAATAATCTTTCCTACAATTAAAACTAGATATCTATTGGTTTGTTTTTTTTTTAAGTTTTAGTTTAAGCTCACAGATAAATAGACGGATAGAAAAGACAGTCAGATATATAGACAGGCTGACAGACAGACATAGTAATTATTTATTGATTTTCGTTTGTTTAGGTCAACGAAGTGGAGACACAAACAAGAAGTTGAAGTTGTTTTCCTTCTTACGTAATTCTTTTTTATTTCCCGAGCTAGATGAAATGTGCATTTAAAAAGCAGAGCTCTTAATGAATGCGCCGCTAAATGCGAACGGTTTAAAAATACGTAAGCTACGCAGAAAGTTTTACGAATAAATCATTTTGTATGGAACCCTGTCCACATATTATTTACCTTGTTCAAACGCAGAGAAAGAAAAGAGTTTGGATATCCAGCGCATATCACAGACATTCACGGATTTAACTATAATAAACATATTATAGGTATGTAAATATTAAATTTACTCTAAACAATATTAGTATAGTCTTTTTGAAAATATCTTTAAACATGTATAGCCATGTTAAGCTTATTTAAATTTATATAAATATAGAATGTAAAAAACCGATACGGGCAGGGATTCGAACCCGCGACTACTGGGAAACCGTCCCGTCGCTCTACCAACTGAGCTACCGTATCGCTGTCCGTCTCGGTGAATTAAGCATTCTATATGTGATCGTCTTTTATCGGGACGGTGGTGACATCTATTAGGTTTCTTTCGAAAATCCTAACCAATGTTTCTAACTTTGCAGTATAGATAAACATTGAAAAGATGCCACTACCGAAATCAATTTTTGAAAATATCTTTAAACATGTATAGCCATGTTAAGCTTATTTAAATTTATATAAATATAGAATGTAAAAAACCGATACGGGCAGGGATTCGAACCCGCGACTACTGGGAAACCGTCCCGTCGCTCTACCAACTGAGCTACCGTATCGCTGTCCGTCTCGGTGAATTAAGCATTCTATATGTGATCGTCTTTTATCGGGACGGTGGTGACATCTATTAGGTTTCTTTCGAAAATCCTAACCAATGTTTCTAACTTTGCAGTATAGATAAACATTGAAAAGATGCCACTACCGAAATCAATTTTTGAAAATATCTTTAAACATGTATAGCCATGTTAAGCTTATTTAAATTTATATAAATATAGAATGTAAAAAACCGATACGGGCAGTGATTCGAACCCGCGACTACTGGGAAACCGTCCCGTCGCTCTACCAACTGAGCTACCGTATCGCTGTCCGTCTCGGTGAATTAAGCATTCTATATGTGATCGTCTTTTATCGGGACGGTGGTGACATCTATTAGGTTTCTTTCGAAAATCCTAAAAGACGATCACATATAGAATGCTTAATTCACCGAGACGGACAGCGATACGGTAGCTCAGTTGGTAGAGCGACGGGACGGTTTCTTAGTAGTCGCGGGTTCGAATCCCTGCCCGAATCGGTTTTTTACATTCTATATTTATATAAATTTAAATAAGCTTAACATGGCTATACATGTTTAAAGATATTTTCAAAAATTGATTTCGGTAGTGGCATCTTTTCAATGTTTATCTATACTGCAAAGTTAGAAACATTGGTTAGGATTTTCGAAAGAAACCTAATAGATGTCACCACCGTCCCGATAAAAGACGATCACATATAGAATGCTTAATTCACCGAGACGGACAGCGATACGGTAGCTCAGTTGGTAGAGCGACGGGACGGTTTCCCAGTAGTCGCGGGTTCGAATCACTGCCCGTATCGGTTTTTTACATTCTATATTTATATAAATTTAAATAAGCTTAACATGGCTATACATGTTTAAAGATATTTTCAAAAATTGATTTCGGTAGTGGCATCTTTTCAATGTTTATCTATACTGCAAAGTTAGAAACATTGGTTAGGATTTTCGAAAGAAACCTAATAGATGTCACCACCGTCCCGATAAAAGACGATCACATATAGAATGCTTAATTCACCGAGACGGACAGCGATACGGTAGCTCAGTTGGTAGAGCGACGGGACGGTTTCCCAGTAGTCGCGGGTTCGAATCCCTGCCCGTATCGGTTTTTTACATTCTATATTTATATAAATTTAAATAAGCTTAACATGGCTATACATGTTTAAAGATATTTTCAAAAATTGATTTCGGTAGTGGCATCTTATAAATGTTTATCTATACTGCAAAGTTAGAAACATTGGTTAGGATTTTCGAAAGAAACCTAATAGATGTCACCACCGTCCCGATAAAAGACAATCACATATAGAATGCTTAATTCACCGAGACGGACAGCGATACGGTAGCTCAGTTGGTAGAGCGACGGGACGGTTTCTAAGTAGTCGCGGGTTCGAATCCCTGCCCGTATCGGTTTTTTACATTCTATATTTATATAAATTTAGTATAGTCTTATTGGTTAACTTAAATTTAAATAAAAATAAGAAAGATAAAGTAATAAAACGATGATTACTAATTGTAAATAACAACTAATACAACAAAGAAGCGAGAATGAAATTCATGTTACCGCAAGTTGGAAATTTTAACATCCTAACTTTAGGTATAATAAATCAAAATCTTATGAACTTTCCATATTCTTATACGATAAACTACACAAAAAATTTCTCTAATATACGTAATATATGTGTATAAACCCTCCATATAACTCCAAATAAATCAAATCATCTGATCGAAAATCAAGATATTTATCTCCAAACATTTATCGTACGAGTACATATTACTAGAAGTAAGGCTATTAAATTGGGTAAATAATTATCTAGGGGTCAATCAACGTACAGGAATTATAGAATATCATGTAATAATTACACAATATACAATTTATAATTTATTGTTATAATAGTAGAATCTAACGTAGTATGTGGGTTAATATTTATTAAAATATTATTAAAAAATCAGACAAATAATTGGTAAGGAAAAAAATTGTTATGCGAAATATTATGCTTTCTTCAAAAGCGAATCACAAAAACTATTCATACATATTTATAATATTGTATAAGGTAATAAATAATCATATAGAGACTAACAATAAATAGTTAACAGGTGGTGCACTCCTACATAAGAGTTTCTCCTGAAATCGTCAAGACTTACGTTATTGTTTGGCTGATAACTCATTATCCTAGGTATCAGTAAGTATCAAATGGAGAGTACACCTGCGTGATGACATCATTTAATTATATTCTATTTTTATTATACTATTAATTATTATACTATATAATAATACTGATATCAATGTTTTAAATATAAAAATAATAGATTCAGTATTTTTTTTTCAATATTATCCTTCACTATTTTTGTAAGTTTTGTAAGTTTACAAGAACTGTCTTTGCTAGAAAGATCAATGAAGACTGAACGGTCTCTCAAGCAACACAGGTCGTGTGACAACTTGTTTCTGATGTATCTTATTCTATTTTTATTCTTAATCTAATAAATATAAAAAATATTACATGTTTCATTACTTTTTTCTTTTTTTTTTAATTACCTTTTAAGTTTCAAAATAAAATATATCTCGATATTCTTATGATCTCTATCTATAGGTACAAGAATGGGTTGCCATAAATAAATCGATTTAATATTAATATTTGCAATTATCTTAAAATAGTTAATGTTTTTCGTATACAACAGGGATCATTGTGAATATTTACCGAAAAAACCGCTCTGTATTTTAAATGATTGGTTATCATACGATATTTTATTATCAGATACAAATTTCTGTCTTAAACAGAGTACGTTGGGACCTTCATTAAACCATAATCTATACTAATATTATAAAGCTGAAGAGTTTGTTGGTTTGAACGCACTAATCTTTGGGACTACTGACCCGAATTGAAAAATTCTTTTTATGTTGAATAGTCGGTTAATTAAGGAAGGCTATAGGGTATATATCATCTCGCTGTGACTAATAGAAGTTAAGCAGCAATGAAAAATGCTGCAAATTTTATATAATCTAATAGGTTCTGACTGACTTAGTGATAGCATACAGTCTACACCGCAGGTCGTAGAGATAGTAAAATTGGAGGATACATTTGTTTTCTACGTAGTGGTGTACTAAGAAAAGATTTTTAAATTCCACCCTTAAGGGTTTCAAATATCAATTTGGTATGGAACTCGGCGGCAACACTAAAAACCACGCGGACGAAGTCGCGAGCAACCCCTAGTATTTTATATGTATAAAAACGACGTATGTAAGTAAATGATTTATATTTATCAGAGTTAAGCAAAGCGCGCGTGTGATTGTAGCAGCTCGTAAGCTTCTTGATGAAACGGAAAATTGTTGAGAGTCAATTTTACAGTGCATTGGTTGTTTGTTTAGAAAATCATATTGGTACATTCTCTTCTAACTAATACGAGTCTTATTTGAAGCTTCTATATTTATTTATTTTATTATAGTGTATCGATGCCATCAATTTATAATATTAAAATCAATATAAAGTTGGAACAAATTTTTGAACTCAAATTAAAAGTAAATTGCATACCAAATAAATATGTACTACAGTGCTTAGCAGTATTCTCAAAGAACTATATAATGAATTATATAACTGTGAAAATATTGCCAAATATAAATGTTTATTTTTGTAAAATAGTTTCTTAAACAAATAATTGACCAAAAAATTGTACTAAAACTAGAACATGAGCGAGTAAAGAAATTGCAGAAAAAAAATCTTTTTTATCGAAATAAGATAGAACAATCAAAAAAAGAACATAAGCCTTTATGAGATTCTCGTTCTCTCCTTCAACTCATATTATGACATACATCTATTTGGGCCACTTACATCAATAATGTATATTTTAAATCATTAGTTTAATTAATAATTTTGAACCGTTTAATCTTTAAGCCAGGGTCTTTTTTCTTCTTTATTTATCAATCAATGATCAAATGTTCTTTTTTGTAAAAAACAAAAAACATTACGATGTAACTTAGTCTAAATCTAAGCCTAAATAAGACAATAGATTTTTTAAAAATAGGGGCACCGAATTTAACGAAAAACACAAATTTTTAACATTGCAAACGAAAAAAAGTTAAACAAAATCAACAAACCAATTTCAGAACGTCAAAATCGTTTGCGGTCTTTTCAACGAAAGCGTGTCCGAACCTGAAATTACTTCAAAAATTTATAGCTGAAACTGACATGCGTATTCCATTTGCCGCCTATAAAAAACAGATCACAGGGCAATAACTTTAGTACACCAAGTTTAATTAAACGCTATAAATTATTAATGCTATTTAATTTTAAGATGTTAAGAAAATTTTGTATTATTAAGTATATAACTTAATAAACAATAAATGTGTTAAGACCACACATTTTAAATTACATCGCATGGAGTGAAAAAGAGTCATAGATTTTTTTTATATTTTCTATTCCTGAGTTTTGGTAAAGGATATAAAAGTACAGGTAATGAATAATATAATTCTTTTTAGAAAAAGTCTAAAAGTTCACTTGTTGTCTATTTTTAAATTAAGAACATTATAAAACCGAATAACCCATATTTTTATTAACTCAAAGGAATATTAAAACACAATTCCTTGTGAATAATACATATATTTCTTCTTTAAATTGTAATCTGTGGTTGAACTGTCAGTTTGTTCCACCTCTATTCACCAACACGATGAATTTGAAACGCACTTGTCAGCCCCCATTCGATTAAATCGGTCTATTGAGATGACACTGTAATCGATATTTGAATTGTATCGATTATACAGTAATGTATAATCGGTATTATACTATTATATTTATTGTTACGTCACTAATACAACACTCGTGGTACGGTAGTTTGCACGCGTATTTCTTATACGCCGATAAACATTGCACCCTGGCTCAAATGCATTGTTATGGCTTATAAATAACAAATACTGTATTTACATCACTCTTGAATTCTCTCTTGAATATATGGGGGCCTTGTTCAATAACTACAATTACTAAGGATTCTTTTGCAAAAACACAATGTGGTTATGAAATTTTGGCTTTTTATAACACACAGTCTATTTTGAAAGAATCTATTAATTATTTATTGTTACACTTTCTCAAAGGAATAATTTGGATTAGTCTTAAAGAGTTAAAGATATTAATTGATATAAAAAACATGTTAACTGACACACCGCTTTTCAAGTAATACTTCAGATATATCAGATAAGAACATCTTCTGATAACCGTAGCGATAATTAATCAGCAGGTGTTCAATTTCATTCCGTATGGGTTCAATAATTAATTTCTAATCAGTTTATTATTGACTAAATCGAAGAACAGATGAATAATTATTTTATTTTACATGTACTTTAATATTCTTTCTCTGTAACATATTTTAATTGAAATACAATAATTGCTAGGTACCCAAACTCTCAAAATGTTTTATATTTTAAAAGTTATAATTAAATGGAATTTATTATTATTTTACAATATCTATGAAATGTATTTGTAAAAAAATAATGGATGTTGTTTGTCAATAAATATGTTAGTAATATTAAGTTTTATATTTTTAAACAAACTGCAATGAATAACCTCTAGGAAACTTTGTCCCAGAGGACAAGAAGATGGTATAATATATTAAAAAAAAAGGGATGTATGTGTATCACGTTATTAATAGCATCAATAATATCTTACATTTCTTCTTGCAACTTTTATTTCGTAAAATAATAAAAGATAAACGGTATTAAATTAATAATTAATCCTGATGTACTTAAGATTAAAACATGAATTCGTTAGAAAAATATGCAACAGTTATTCTGTAAATAGCTTATGAACATGAAATTTGACATCCAAATAATAAAAAATCTAAAGCTGGTAGAAGCCATTAATACTAAAAGACATTCTTAGTGTAATATTCAACATGGATATTTTCCATATCTTCAATGAAGTTCATCAAATATTAGATCTGGCAGATTTGATTGATTGGATCTAGGCTGTCTAGATCAAGACCCATTTTTATAATGAGAAGAAAACAATATCTATCATGAACATTAGAAAATTTAACGAAATTTGAGTAAAACGCCAATAATTTAAAAGTTATTTTTAAATTATTAATAAAACTATGACGGTTAAGTAAAGATTCAAACAGATAAATAGGTTTATATCTTTAATAATATAAGTAACCGCCATATTGAGTATTCGTTAAAAGGGAAATGAGTAAAAAAGCTCAAATTTCGTATTTCTATTTCTTAATTACAAAATGTTATCTATAGACTTTGAGAAGATTAATTAATTATCAATTTAGGGGAGTTTAAGAAATCTCTTGGGTGTGGGGTATCTTAAACAGGAAATCTGTTTTCTATTATTATACATTTACTTACTTTCAATAATATCTTCATTTATTGTCATCCGACGGTGTTTTATCATTTTATTTGGAAATGTTTTTTTTGTGTTGTATATCAAGATCTGTAAAAAGTCATAAAATAAATGTTGTTGGAATTGATGTAGAGGCTGCCTGTAAGAGGTGGCTAACTCATTACAAACTAGCCTGTACATATACAATACTAACGTGCTATTTCAATTATTTCTACAATTCTACTTGTAATATTTCCTTTAGTATAGCTAGTATACTATATTGTCTTATAAGACAAATAATTTAATTTATTAATTTTCTCCGCATAACTAAATCACTATATTTTATCATATTTATTTTTATCTCCTTAATCCTAAGTTGTAAGAATAAAAAGCACGCAGAAGTAGGAAATTATTTTCAGGTATACTAAGAAATATTTAAAAACTGGTTCAATACCTAAGTATGAAAAATGGGGCATAATAGAATGGAAAGTCTCATAAAGAGATAACTACTTTTATCCCCAATATTGATTTCCATCTCTTCATTCAACTTTATCGGTAATTCGTTCTTTATAGGATAAAAGTACGCCCGCATAGATAGATAACCATTTTTATAATCAACACCAAATAATATCTTTCGTGCTCGCCAAAATAATTTTGTTATAAATTCTCTCTTGCAATTGATTTCCTACTCTGATAATTTCCAATAAACGAGGTTGAATGGAAAATTTGTGAAAAGAAGCATAAATTGCTATCTTCAATTACAAATTGGCATCTGAGGTGATTTTAGAACATTAATTAAATATCAGCTCAAATGAGATTCCCTGGTATTTGTATTATCTTTGATAGGAAGACATTTGTCTATTCTGAAACTATTAATGACTTCAATTATTCTCTTTGATTGTTTTATACTTGTGTGTTTTATGCCCTCCTTTTAATAACGTAACGACCCAAATATTCTATAATATTATATACGTTTTTAAGTTTTTATTTCATCAAACTATATTGGGAAAACATATTATAATATGAGTTTTTAAAAACTATATATTAATCTCGGAGCGCATTGTGGTTACTATAAAACATCTTAGTTACATAATTTAAAATAAAATATATATTTATACTAAATAAAATATAGTAAATAAAAGAATACAAAGAAAATAATTATTAAAGTGATTAATTGTATCGCAATAAGAAATCGATTTTCTATCAAGAACAATATTTACAACCCCAGAGAATGGTTAATTACGTTTCATCTGATATTTAATTAGTCTTCTAAGCTTTTTTCACTCTTTTTCCATCAAACCTCGTTTATTGGAAATTTTCAGATAAGGAAGTCAATTAAAAGAGACAATTTATAACAAAAATGATTTTGTAAATCAAATTTCCACCTTGCTGTCAATGGAATTTGATTTCAATATTTGCTTAAACTATCTCATCGGAAAATTTTTATGGAGCCTTTTTTATTTCTGTCCCTAATTCGTTGTTTGAATACTCAGTTTTTAAATCAGTTTTTAAACTTAATGATGATTTTTAAACTGTTTTTTGTCTATATTTTCAAATTCTAGTTCTATTCTATTCTTCTATTCGAACGACTCTACGTTGCATACAGTTAGATAGCTGATACTAGAGCGATGCGGACCAGAGAAGAGAACAGTATTCCATAGAGCTAGAGCCTTTGATTCGACGCAAAGTATTGCCTCGTTCTGTTGATCACTTCCAGTTTCTTTGATTTCAACTTTGCTTATTGCTTATTGATACTCGGCAAAGCATTGAGAGGAGTGTTTTTGAAGGGGATTAGAATGAATAGGGTTTTTTTCTGAGATCTTCGGATATGGTCTGTAAATAGTTGCACCTGAACGTGGGGTTTACTGTTATGTGACACCGGTTCACAAGACGTCCTCTTCGTCGTTCTCCATCATCGACGTATGCGAGAATGTCTTAAGTGATTCCGGTTTTGAATCAACGATCAAATGTTCTTTTTTGTAAAAAACAAAAAACATTACGATGTAACTTAGTCTAAATCTAAGCCTAAATAAGACAATAGATTTTTTAAAAATAGGGGCACCGAATTTAACGAAAAACACAAATTTTTAACATTGCAAACGCCAAAAAGTTAAACAAAATCAACAAACCAATTTCAGGACGTCAAAATCGTTTGCGGTCTTTTCAACGAAAGCGTGGCCGAACCTGAAATTACTTCAAAAATTTATAGCTGAAACTGACATGCGTATTCCATTTGCCGCCTATAAAAAACAGATCACAGGGCAATAACTTTAGTACACCAAGTTTAATTAAACGCTATAAATTATTAATGCTATTTAATTTTAAGATGTTAAGAAATTTTTGTATTATTAAGTATATGACTTAATAAACAATAAATGTGTTAAGAACACACATTTTAAATTACATCGCATGGAGTGAAAAGGAGTCATAGATTTTTTTTATATTTTCTATTCCTGAGTTTTGGTAAAGGATATAAAAGTACAGGTAATGAATAATATAATTCTTTTTAGAAAAAGTCTAAAAGTTCACTTGTTGTCTATTTTTAAATTAAGAACATTATAAAACCGAATAACCCATATTTTTATTAACTCAAAGTAATATTAAAACACAATTCCTTGTGAATAATACTTATATTTCTTCTTTAAATTGTAATCTGTGGTTGAACTGTCAGTTTGTTCCACCTCTATTCACCAACACGATGAATTTGAAACGCACTTGTCAGCCCCCATTCGATTAAATCGGTCTATTGAGGTGACACTGTAATCGATATTTGAATTGTATCGATTATACAGTAACGTATAATCGGTATTATACTATTATATTTATTGTTACATCGCTAATACAACACTCGTGGTACGGTAGTTTGCACGCGTATTTCTTATACGCCGATAAACATTGCACCCTGGCTCAAATGCATTGTTATGGCTTATAAATAACAAATACTGTATTTACATCACTCTTGAATTCTGTCTTGAATATATGGGGGCCTTGTTCAATAACTACAATTACTAAGGATTCTGTTGCAAAAACACAATGTGGTTATGAAATTTTGACTTTTTATAACACACAGTCTATTTTGAAAGAATCTATTAATTATTTATTGTTACACCTTCTCAAAGGAATAATTTGGATTAGTCTTAAAGAATTAAAGATATTAATTGATATAAAAAACATGTTAACTGACACACCGCTTTTCAAATAATACTTCAGATATATCAGATAAGAACATCTTCTGATAACCGTAGCGATAATTAATCAGCAGGTGTTCAATTTCATTCCGTATGGGTTCAATAATTAATTTCTAATCAGTTTATTATTGACTAAATCGAAGAACAGATGAATAATTATTTAATTTTACATGTACTTCCTTATTATTTCTCTGTAACATATTTTAATTGAAATACAATAATTGCTAGGTACCCAAACTCTCAAAATGTTTTATATTTTAAAAGTTATAATTAAATGGAATTTATAATTATTTTACAATATTTATGAAGTGTATTTGTAAAAAAATAATGGATGTTGTTTATCAATAAATATGTTAGTAATATTAAGTTTTATATTTTTAAACAAACTGCAATGAATAACCTATGACCTCTAGGAAACTTTGTCCCAGAGGACAAGGAGATGGTATAATATATTAAAAAAAAAGGGATGTATGTGTATCACGTTATTAATAGCATCAATAATGTCTTACATTTCTTCTTGCAACTTTTATTTCGTAAAATAATAAAAGATAAACGGAATTAAATTAATAATTAATCCTGATGTACTTAAGATTAAAACATGAATTCGTTATTCTGTAAATAGCTTATGAACAAGACATTTGACATCCAAATAATAAAAAATCTAAAGCTAGTAGAAGCCAATAATACTAAAAGACATTATTAGTGTAATATTCAACATGGATATTTTCCATATCTTCAATGAAGTTCATCAAATATTAGATCTGGCAGATTTGATTGATTGGATCTAGGCTGTTTAGTTTAAGACCCATTTTTATATTAACAAGTAAACAATATCTACCATGAACATAAGAAAATTTAACGAAATTTGAATAAAAAGTAATAATCAAACAGATAAATATAAATATCTTTAGTAATATAAGTAACCGCCATATTGAGTATTCGTTAAAAGGGAAATGAGTAAAAAAGCTCAAATTTCGTATTTCTATTTCTTAATTACAAAATGTTATCTATAGACTTTGAGAAGATTAATTAATTATCAATTTAGGGGAGTTTAAGAAATCTCTTGGGTGTGGGGTATCTTAAACAGGAAATCTGTTTTCTATTATTATACATTTACTTACTTTCAATAATATCTTCATTTATTGTCATTCGACGGTGTTTTATCATTTTATTTGGAAATGTTTTTTTGTGTTGTATATCAAGATCTGTAAAAAATCATAGAACAAATGTTGTTGGAATTGATGTAGAGGTTGCCTGTAAGAGGTGGCTAACTCATTACAAACTACCCTGTACATACAATACTAACGAGCTATTTCAATTAATTCTACAATTATACTTGCAATATTTCCTTTAGTATAGCTAGTATAGTATATTGTCTTATAAGATAAACAATTTAATTTATTAATTTTCTCCGCATAAATAAATCACTATATTTTATCATATTTATCTTTATCTCCTTAATCCTCAGTTGTAAGAATAAAAAGCACGCAGAAGTGGGAAATTATTTTCAGGTATACTAAGAAATATTTAAAAACTGTTTCAATACCTAAGTATGAAAAATGGGGCATAATAGAATGGAAAAGTCTCATAAAGAGATAACTACTTTTATCCCCAATATTGACTTTTTCCATCTCTTCATTCAACTTTATCGGTAATTCGTTCTTTATAGGATAAAAGTACGCCCGCATAGATAGATAACCATTTTTATAATCAACACAAAATAATATCTTTCGTGCTCGCCAAAATAATTTTGCTATAAATTCTCTCTTGCAATTGATTTCCTACTCTGATAATTTCCAATAAACGAGGTTGAACGGAAAATTTGTGAAAAGAAGCATAAATTGCTATCTTCAATTACAAATTGGCATCTGAGGTGGTTTTATAACATTAATTAAATATCAGCTCAAATGAGATTCCCTGGTATTTGTATTATCTTTGATAGGAAGACATTTGTCTATTCTGAAACTATTAATGACTTCAATTATTCTCTTTGATTGTTTTATACTTATGTGTTTTATGCCCTCCTTTTAATGACGTAACAACCCAAATATTCTATAATATTATATACGTTTTTAAGCTTTTATTTAATCAACCCATATTGGGAAGACATATAATAATGAGTTTTTAAAAACTATATTACTATAAACCATCATAGTTACATAATTTAAATATAGTATAAAATAAAGTAAATAAAAGAATACGAAGAAAATAATTATTAAAGTGATTAATTGTATCGCAATAAGAAATCGATTTTCTATCAAGAACAATGTTTACAATCCCAGAGAATGGTTAATTACGTTTCATCTGATATTTAATTAGTGTTCTAAGCTTTTTTCACTCTTTTTCCTTCAGACCTCGTTTATTGGAAATTATGAGATAAGGAAGTCAATTAAAAAAGAAAATTTATAACAAAAATGATTTTGTAAATCAAATTTCCACCTTGCTGTCAATGGAATTTGATTTCAATATTTGCTTAAACTATCTCATCGGAAAAATTTTATGGAGCCTTTTTTATTTCTGTCCCTAATTCCTTGTTTGAATACTTAGTTTTGAAACTAATTGATTGATTTTTTTAAACTGTTTTTGTCTATATTTTAAATTCTAGTTCTATTCTATTCTATTCTTCTATTCGAACGACTCTACGTTGCACACAGTTAGATGGTAGAAGCTGATACTGGAGCGATGTGGATCAGAGAAGAGAACAGTATTCCATAGAGCTAGAGCCTTTGATTCGACGCAAAGTAATGCCTATCTCTGCTCTGTTGATCACTTCCAGTTTTTTTAATTTCAACTTTGCCCTAATTTGATGACCTAAAAACAAACAATCAATCTTTAATGAATCAATATTCAAAAACAAATCTCAATGCTTATGGATACTCGGCAAAGCATTGAGAGGAGTGTTTCCGAAGGGGGTTAGGATGAATAGGGTTTTTTTCTGATATCTTCGGGCCTTATCTGAGATATATCTGTAAATAGTTGCACCTGAACGTGGGGTTTACTGTTATATGACACCGGTTCACAAGACGTCCTCTTCGTCGCTCTTCATCAACGACGTATGCGAGAATATCTAAGCGATTCCGGTTTTGGAGACGTAATCGAGTAAGCATTGTGATTAACTGTAAAGTTCCGCTACGTTTGTCGGCGTGCCCACTCGTCGGATTTTTTACACACTGAGAGGTAGAATTGACCAGATAGGTTAATTAGATTAATAGTTTAGCATCTATCTGGTCACCCGTAATGTAGTATAGGCTTACGGTCTGACTCTTCTTTGGAAGCGAGCGAGCGAGCGAGATATATACTCCCGCAACAACTGATTAAAGTGAGCATGCTTTACAGCTTCAGTACTTTTGTGGAGAAAAAGTTGTTGCGAAAAGATTCTCCATTTTTACTATTTTCAAGCTTATGACAACTTAAATTTTAAAGTATTTTTTAATTCAGTCAAGCGACATAAGCGAGGCCGCCATTATTCGAGGTCATATATAAGAATCCTAACTTTGGTTTAAACTAGCTGGGCAAATTTCTATTTAATTAAGGTAAATAAAGCAATTTTCATGGTTCAGTAAATTTTAAATACAAAAATAAAAAAATGCAATAATGCAAGGTTTTAAACTGATAATGCATTTGCTCGATAGAAATACATTGTTGTAATGTCTATGTCAATTATATTATCATCATAGAACACTTGTAAGATAACATTTGTATGTTCGACATTCATATGATATCATTAGATCATGATGTGTCGTTTTGTAGTTTTATGGTTTTTTCTGTTCGCTTTTAAGGAAGCGCAAGGCCAAACAACTGAAGTTACGAAGTGTAAGTATCCTCATATGTTTATTTCAATAGCTCGTATTTGAATATTCTAATCTAGATATACATACATACAAATCGAATCTATATATAAACTTTCATATGGGTCTAAAAATATAATAAGGTAAAATTCTTGCAATTACTATTCAATAGCACCAAGAACCTAATATAGGATTATATAAAGAGAAGTAGAAATATTATTAAAAAAATTCTGAAGACTGATTATATAGTTTCTAAATATCTAAAAACACAATCTCCAAGTACTCGTATGTTAATTGCAGTGATACCTCACGTGGAAGACTGCAATTTCTATCTTTAATTGTAAAAATAAAATCAGGATCGGTTTTTAATTTGTGTCATAACAGACCCGCTGCTAATTATTTACACAAATCTGTACTTCAAATCTTTATGCATTCAATCAAGCGCTTTCATGAAGTTTTTGTTTTGTTACACAAGGTATTCGAAGTAATGGAGCCCTTCCAATCAACACATATGTTGTGGGATGTATTGAGCCACCTTGTGTTTTGCCTCAATTAGAAGATGTTGTCATTAATGTGGTGTTTGAAGCTCGTAAGAATAATTTATAATATATTTTTAATAAACTAATAAATAATTCCAAGGATTATTAATATGTAATAAAATATATATGTTATATATTTTTTACTTTTTTGCTATATAACAAGTTTTATTTCTAATATTTTCTTAATATAGAAAAGCGGTGAAAAGTTTCAAAGAAAAGCTCAAATCTTCAGGACTCTCTTTCAGCTTACACACTCCACAAGATGACAACCAAAGCGCTAGCCATCTTAAACATGGGCTTCCCTATAGAAGTGAACTATGATTTAAAAACTAATGCAATTACTTGTAATTTTTTTACTAATACTTACTGTCCAGTTCTGCCAAAAGAAGTTGTTCAATATACACTAAAGATGTTTATCGAATCATTTTTCCCAGCTGTGCGTATATTTTATCTCTCTACTATAGTTGCTTTCTTATTATCTGCTGGTGTGCTTTTTTTGTATAACTAATCCGTGTCTAACTAATCTATTTCATTGATAACCATAATTAATTTTTTAGGGTACTTCAGCAACGATAGAATTTCGAGTGGAGGATGAAGACAAAAATCCAGTTTGGTGTATCAGAGTTCCAATTAGAATCGTTAAGCCAACAGCACGTGCGGATATAAATACACACGACTTAAGTGTTCAAAAACTTTAAAAAATTTATATCGGCATTTACCGTTTCATTATTTAATAAAGTTAGCAGGAGTACTTAATAACATTGTGTTATTTTTCAATTAGCTGCAAATTCAATTTACTAACAGAAAAATATATGATTGACAATTTTAGTATAACATTTAATTTTTCAGAGGGATAGTCCGTCTATTGTTAATTATTAGGTCTTAGATTTCGTCAAAAAGATAAAGGTAAGTATTTTAATAACCATCAGGGGTTGGCGGCTTATAATTATAAATAATATAAATCTTCATTAATTTGAATAGCAGGAAAGTAATGGCAATAGGGCTGTAGTTAGGTAGGTCAGATTTATTGACATTTTAGTGTTCAGAGTAAGTATATGTTAGTTATAAAAGTGGAAGGATATGTGGGATGCAGTAGACCAAAGAAGAGATAAATGGATTGAATGTAAGATGACCAAAAGAAAAAGAGGAATGACTCAGCTTAAGGCTGATGGGTAAGAACGGAAGAGAAAAACATGTTGTGTCGACCTCCCATGAAGCGGATAAAAGACAGGGAGATGATGATGAGTATATTTAATAATTTATCAGTGTGTGTCTTCTATGGGAGAAAGTATGGAGACAGCTGTATTATATTTCTAAGTTTCATTAACTGTTAAAAGCGAAACGTAGCTGGTGTTTGAAATATGGAGGAAATAGCTGTTTAACATATTACGATTATTTATGTTATTCATAAAGGTTATATAGGTTTCATTAATAATCCGACATTATAAGTAATCCAGGGGTAATTGTGTTTCCTTTACACGTAGTTTTTTATAAGCAACTTCATCGAATATCCAAGCAAGTGTCGGGTAAAACTGTCTATTGTGTCAATGATATTTCCCATTCCAGTCTCATGCAGCACATCTCGAATGTATCAATTCTGTGTCTTTCTCTTGACAGGATAGTCCACGTCTCCACTCCATAAAAGAAGATAGGGAAAATCGGTGCTCTGATCAAGCGTATTTTCGTTTTGATGCCAATTCCTCTTTACTTATATATGTTATTTAGACGAGTCATAGCTTGTTTTACCATCTCAATACGTCTTTTTATTTCGGAGACACAACTAAACAATCCCAGGTAAACGTGGCGGTCATTAATATCAATACCAGGAATATTGCAGGCTGTATTTGATAGCTTTCTTGCTCGGTCAAATATCACTATAGTTTTAGGTAATATTAGATCCTTCGTAATATTAAATAATCAATATAAAAATGTGTGACCACCGAACCCCGCGACTTTAACTATGGTGCTATCAACCTTGGCGCTAAAATAAATAAGGTAGATTATGGTTTCAATGCTACGGGTAAAGTGTGTAGGTTCATATAGTGTTAAATCATGAGCCGCTTTAAAAGTATTATTTTTATTAAGATAGACAGTATTAAAATAAAAAAGTTAAATGTCATAGAAATGGAATCCTAAAAGTTCGTAACGCTTTTCTAAGGGGGATGGAAGCTATTTAAGACGCATATTTTCATACTCACAACTACTTCAAAGGAAATCAAAACTTAAAGGGTACGTCAAACTAGAATCTTGAAAATGAAGCAATTTTTTTATAGCACATATAAAGGAAAAATATCGAAGTTTTAAAAATAATTATTAAATTAGTGACGTCGTATGACGTCGTGATATAGTTATATAGTTACATAGTTACATAGTTACATAGTTACATAGTTACATAGTTACATAGTTACATAGTTACATAGTTTTAGCTACAGGTTAGTACCACCGTGAAAGATTGATCACTATATAATATATTTCTCTTATAACACTCATTATTTAGTCCTTGTTTATAATGAATATTATAACATTTTTAAAATTGATACAAGCGGCTTCTCGTTTGCAACACTACATATATACAGTTTTTACTTATAAATAAAAAAACAATTTTTCACTCAACTACTTTGAACACGGTATAAATTTTCGAAATTTTTAATTATTAAGAGAACAAAACGAATACTATTTATCACTTTTCATACATAAACACACATGTAAAGAAGAAGATAAATAAAGTTCTGACAGAAATAATGGAATAATGATTCAATTATTTCAATTCTGTGATTAAGATTTGGCTTACCGATAATGAAGATCGGTCAATCCGTTTCTGAGTAACCAAATATAGTTTAAAAAAACTAAAAAACACGCTTTAAAAAATAATCGAACTAAAAAGTAAAAAATAATTTGTAATATGAGAATGAATAATGGGCCAAATATGATAAAACTATTGTGAAAAAAAAAGCGTGGGGCTCTTTGTGCCATATATCTAGTTTAATTTTCGAATCCGATTTTAACTTGCTTTAGGTGGTCATATCGTATTGGAACATTAAAAAATTGTAAAAGATTGGCAATACCAAAACTATAAGATTAATTTATTATTCTTGTTAAGATCACCAGAATTAATAATTTTTAAAAGATTCTTTGAGTGAGAATAAAACAAATTAGGCAGGTTTGCGGTCTAAGAAAACATACCGTATCGGTTAATGTCCGTAAATCATGAAGAAGCTATTAATTCCAAATTAATAATCATATTCATTTCTAAAAAAGAGTAAATTCTAATAAAAAAATAGTTTTTGAAAATATCACTACAATGCAACAAATACAACTTTAAAACTGCTACAAAAGTAATAGCACGAACCGCATCGCTCTTTTTTCTACTATAATTTTACTATATTTTGCCCATTATTCATATTCATATTAAGAATTATTTTTCATTTTTTAGTTCGAGTCATTTTAAAAGCGTATTTTTTTAATTTTTTCCAATTTGGTTATTTTTTCTTTTTTAGTTCAATTTGTCATGAAAACTTATATGTATCTTTTAGTCATGCTAAAAAGATCTGTAAGATAATTATTAATCCTGGAGATCCTAATTAGGATAATGAGATAATCTCATCCAATTATTAATTTACTATCGGTACTTGATATTTGCAGAAACTTTGAACAAAATCGGTCCATGGGAAATGATATATAATCGCATTCAAAAAAATCGGTTACAAGCAATGAAATAAACAAGCAAACATACACGTGAAACTAATAAAAGCGTTTTAAAAGGACTTTTTTTTATGAATCTTCTTAAAACTATAAGAAAATTTCTATATAGTAATTTAGGCAGACTTATTTTTTTGCATGAAACTAAAATTTGTAAGAAAACAACAAAGAATGAGATTTTTTTATTGTTAAAAGTTCTCTTACCTCAGAGAGAATAATAAATAATACTATGAATAAATCATAAAATTTAGTAAGGTTATGAATTGATAATAGTACAGTAATGTTTAGATTTGATTATTAATTTTTTTATCACAAGATAGAACACCTGTTTGATAAAAGTAATTATTTCGGCAGTGATATCATTTGGTCAAAATGTGTCGTTTAGTAATATTGTGTATTCTGCTGCTCGCTTTTAAAGAAGCCCAAGGACAAACTACTCGAGTTACCCAATGTAAGTAATTTTGTATTTTTACACAACTATCTCATATTCAAATATTGTGATCAAGACAGATCAATCTCTTGAACAAAACATTTCTTAGTATGAAAGATAAGCAGCAAAAATTTCAATATCAATTCTCAAAGGCATATGAATTCAAAAAGGTCAATAACATGCATATGCATTTTTTAGCATTTTTATCCAAATTATTGTGTAATGTCTGTCCAATTTACCTACAGAAACGTTTTTAATTATGTTCCTCTCGAAATCCACCTGAACACGTTTTTTTACCAAATTTGATGCAAGACAGGAGTCTTGCATCTTGAGGTTCCAAAATACTATACACTTTTTTTATCGTAGGTCATTATTTGTTGGTACTGTGCATCTATAAATCTCTTCCTGATTATGTTAATAAAGATAATGTAATTTTAAATATAAATTAAAAAAATATAAATTAAAAAAATATTTCCAATCGACAATAAAAAACAAACATTAATTAATATCGTTCATCATAAATCACCCCGTGTGTACTCACAAGTTACTGCGACTGCATTATCATTGTATATTGGTAGGAACTGTCTTGGAATTGTGTAGGGTAGTTGTAGAAAAATGTTACTTGAATTGTTAATAATGACTTGTTACATGATAATTATTAGCTTATATTTCAATTTGAATACTGTGAGCGTACGATGTCGAATGCCGGTGTGCGGATAAATCAACAATGATTTTTGTCACACCGTTAAATACTAATGTATTAGGTTAAGATTCTTATGTATTTTTTTCAAATAAATAATAAAATAAATATAGACCGAAGAATTACTTTCACTGTCTGTTGTACATTAATCAGCAATTATTTATTAAAATGCAATCTATTTATATTTATGTTCTTGTGTAACATATATATATTTTTTGGTAATTATATTTATACGTAGGTATGTTTTGGTTTTGTTTTATTCATTTTGTTTGCTATATACCTTGTTAATAAAAATCTCTTTTAATGGGGTTTTAGGTGAAGATTAATTATTGTGTAAGAGATAAATCATTCTATACGTAAATTTTTGGTGCAAAATAAATAACAAATAAACAAATTATTTGAAAAAAAAATGTCAAGATTAAACTATATTGTTTCGAACTATCTTAAAACATTTTAGCATTAAGCTTATTGAATTTTAAATTAGAAGACATAGATGAAGTAGACTTCATCTTTACATTCCTTGAAATTTATCTCAACCCTTATATATTACATGAATGTTAGGTGATTCGGTCGGTTTCAGAATTTCCATGATCACTAACGTCAATAATCGATATTGAAATAGACAACCGAAATAAGAATCCGATTGGGGCGAGCCTCAGACTAACTTCTACAAACTTAATTGAGCTGATAACTCACGTAACTGCTATCAAAATCTTAAGTAGCGAGATGAAATGATTTCATGATCTGTTATTAATTTTTAATATAATGTCATTATAGCTTTGAACCTACTGAAATTTATATGTATTAATATATTTCAAGTCCATTTGCCTCCAATTGGTAGCTCTCATGTAGTTTTTTTTCTGCATAAGGTCTTCGCAGTAATGGAAGGCTTCCAATCAACACATACCTTGAGGGATGCATTGAGCCACCTTGTGTTCTTCATCAATTAGAAGATGCAGTCATAAATGTGGTGTTTGAAGCTCGTAAGTACACACACACAGTATATATATATAATAATTCCAAAGTAATATGGTTATATGATGAATGAAATAAATTGTTTTTACATAAATATATAATTTGTTCGCTTTATAACAGTGCAAATGAATTTCGATTTTTGTTTGCTTAGAAAAGAGAAACAAAATGTTTTTACTTTCTTTCAGCCTACTTACTCCACAATATGACAACCAAAGCCCTAGCGATGGTAAGCATTTTACCAATAGCAATCGATTATGATCTGGGTACTAATGCAGTTACTTGCAATTTTTTTTCTAATAGTTATTGCCCAATTCTGCCAAAAGAAGTGGTTCAATATACTCTGAAAATGTTCATAGAATCACTTTTCCCAGTTGTAAGTATATTTTGTCTATCTATCTCCCGCTGCAATCGCTAACTAATTATATTTAAAATAAATATATGAATATGTAATGAAAAAAAAACCTCACCCTTGTTTTAAATTACGAATATTATATTACGAATATTATAGACGTGCCATTTTTTCCATGTTAATTTGTCCGTTTCGGTTAATTTTTTTATCTATATTTATTTAAAATTTAGATAAGCCAACATATTTATATACATGTTTTTAGATATTTTCAAAACTAATTATGTGTTTGTGTTTATTTTTAACATAACCAAATCCGTGTCTGTTACGTTAATATCTTCAACTAAAACATTTTTTTTTATAGGGCATCTCAGCCACCATAGAATTTCGAGTGGATGATGAAAATAAACAACCAATTTGGTGTGTTAGGATACCAATTAGAATCGCTGGTCCTAGATAGCAAGCAGATATATATCAGCGAGCCAAATGCCAAATTTGGCATTGCACTATTTTTAGAAACGTGGTTAATTACCAATATTAGAAATTGAGCAATAATTTTGATTATTTAATAAATTTTACTTCAATACTTTATAATGTTGAGTTTTTTTAAATATGTAGCAAAATTAATGTATAAATCTGTATAATTTTAATTTTATTTAATTGAGATTACTAGTATAATATATCAAGTGATAGACTGAAAGATTCAGTTCGAAATTTTGTAAAATAGTATACCAACAATATTTCGCATCTCTCAGGATTATATAAAGTTATTGAAATTTTTATGTACATATTAACTAAAAGTTGGAAATGTGAACAACTATTTTTTGTATATTTATTTATTCCCTTTATATATATACTGATAGTTTCGTCTATCTGTCTGTTAATACATAATCCTTGTTTTATTTTGTAATATGTACGTATTCAGTTATAATGTATATTACACAGGACTTTACCAGCGACTTCACTTACGCAGTACTGTACTAAAAAAAAATTACTGACGGAAGAACAGTTTTTCACGCTATGAATGCATCTTGATCTAAAAAATGTAATTACATTACAAACTCGTATAACCCTTAAATAAAAGAAAATTCTAGTTAACTGTCATATTTCAGATACATTTGTATTGGAAAAATAGATAAATAAAGCAAACGCAACTATAATGGAACATTGATTTCAACTTTTATCCCTGTTACTAAAAAGATAATGAACAAATAACCCTGTATACAGGGTTACTTGTAATTAGTTGACTAAATCTTGCAGGCAGCCTATCTGTATAAATCCCAACAACATTTGTTCTACGACTTTTTAAAAATCTTGATAAACAATACAAAAAACACGAACAAAAAATTTTGCTCCTTCTTTTACTTATTTCTCTGTATGTTGTAAGAAGTGCTTTAAAGGTCAACGCCCGGACGCCTTACCTATACTGAGAGTTCATGTCAGTTCAGAGGCAACAAATAAATTTTGTATAGGAAAACTCAAATTTTAAAAACTATTAATTTTTAAAGCTCATAGAACAAATGTTGTTAAGATTGATGTAGAAGGGCCGCCTGCAAGAGGTGGTCAACTAATTAAAAATAAGTCTGTATATGTTTCTCCCGCCATTTTAGAGTTATTAAACTTCCATTAAACTTAAAATTTTTAACTGTATTAGACACAAAATGTACTTAGAAATTTGAACTTATATTATTAAATAACTTATTATTTATTAACATACACAGTCTCGTCCCCGATATCAACTTATCAATTTTATTTTGAGGTTACAAGTTAGCCGGAAGTTGCAACAATTTTATCAGATGATTAGGAAATGAATTTAATAAACAAAAGCACCTTGCAATAAAAATATTATTATGAAATTGTTTGTTACACTCATATTCGAAGATAAACATTTTCATTTCTATTTTATTACTCGATTGATCTATTTGGAGTGTTTATTTACATACCTACATAAGAAAATTATTTAATGATGCTTGTAATATAAGGCTTACGGATAAATAATTTTCTATAAACATCATTTGATCATTTGTAGGGTTCCGTACCCAAAGGGTAAAGACGGAACTCTATCACTAAGACTTTGCTGTCCGTCTGTCTGTCTTCAGGCTCTTTCTCAAAAACCGTGGTATCTAGACAGTTGAAATTATCACAGATGATGTGTTTTTATTATAACAACAAATTCTAAAACCAAAATATAATAATCATTTCTCAGAGGCTCCCATACAAACAACGAAACGTAATTTAAATAAAAATTGGCACCCTTTGTGCGAGACCCCGACTTGCACTTGGCTTGTTTTTTTTTAATTTTTAATAATTGTATATGTGCCAACAGCTTATTTTTTTTAAATAAGCCGTAGGTACAGCTTATTTTTTAACTATTGTTATTATAGTGCTATTTGAAAACAGTTTTTAACAAAATTAAATTAAATAAAAGGTTGGCAAATGTACGTTTATTCGCTTTAACACCTACAAAATGTGGAGTTATTTTTAAACCGTCTGTATTTCAGTGGCACATTCGTTAGTAAAGCTAAGAGCACTAAATTGTATTAAGCGCTGTGTGCAACAGAAAAGTGCTTTATAAACGCACATTTAGCCAGAGTTCCTTAACAATTATTAACTATCTTTGTCTGGTGGTTTTTCCTGTGATGATAAATTATTAATATAGATTACAGATAGACTGAAAATGACATTATAATTTGATATCAAACTTATAATAGTATTCAGTGACATGACAAATATTGTTTGAATATTCCTATGTACCATCGTGTTATAAATAAGTAGTACTTGTAACCTCACTTGGTTTGTTCAGAATTGACAATAATAATTATTATATAAAGACAATTAATTATTATAGACTTCATTTGGTACCAATATTATATTTGGTACCAATAATTAATATTGGTTTCAATATTAAATAATACAACAATAATAGTAAATATTCTAGTGCATTTATCAATACGTATCAAATTAAAAAATAATACGTGGTGTCTTCTCCAGCGTAGGTTTAAAAATAAAAGAAGTATATTCACAAAGAGGTCTCAACATCTTTCAACGTTTTATTATTCAATTCCATTGTGTTATTTAAACAATACAATAGGGTTTTAGGTTATTTTTGGCGCCGGCGCCATTGAGTGAATGAATTTAGAATGTATGAATATATTATTTGTTATTTTTTACCTGGAATCCTTTGTAATGTGAGTGACATTTAAGTATAAGACGGCTTTGGACTGTATTACCTGTGGCTTCATCTGTTTTATGAAAGGGGCGACCGAAGAATTGATTTTTTTATAGGTTATCTATGGTAAAAACGAGTGAATGAAACTAGTTGCTTTTTTGATTAAATTAATTATTTTAATACTGATATGTTAACAATACAAATAAAAATATAACTAGTTGCTTAAATGAATAAAGTAAATATAATAATACTGATATGTTAATAATACAAATAAAGAAATCTGTTAATTATATAAAAAGAATTAAATATCACGAAAGTTATTCAAAAAAGTGTTAATTAAAAGAAAAACAATACAACAATGATAAATATTCAGGACATATTTAATTTTTAGTATAATTATTTATTGTTAATAATGTAATTAAAGCATTGAAACATTTATTTTAGAACAGATGATTTTTTTTGGAATCCTGGATGTAGTATCGCATACAAGAACCAAACCAAAAGTCTCTGTCTCATCTATATTCCGGCTGTTTGGGAAATATTTCTTGGTTCTATTCGAGATAAATGATTTCGTTGTTTGTACTCCTATTTCTTTTGTAGTGTTCGAAGAACTTTGAGAAGCCTGTGAATTGACAAATAAGGAACTTATTAGAGGACGGAAGCGTCCCGAAAGTTTGGAATATATTCACTATTTTCATATTCCGATACAAAGTTGAGGATTGTCTAGAAATTTTTATTAAAAAAAATATTTTGCATAGTTATTTCAGAGATTTAAGATATGTTTTATATAAGTTTTCAGTAGATAATGAATGGATGAATGAATGAATGAATGAAGATAATTGATTAATAATTTCTTCTGTCAGAAATATATTATAAAAATGTTATTAATAATGATGTTAAAAAATCAATATATCATTTAGATCTTATAATTATAATTATAAGTATCTCATAATTATAAGTACTGGTGAATAACTAACTAACCGGTACATAGGTCTAACTTACATTTAACATATAGTATTACTTACATTACTTTTATGTGTTAGATTATCTTCGGAACCGTTCGTGCCACTTCTTTCATTTCGACTTCTTTGTACAGGATAAGGATTATTTCGTTTCCTGTTAGAGTATTTGCTACTGGAATTACTATTTCGTTCTATTTCTAAAAAAAGATGTTTTTTTATTATTATTCATATTTTTTTAACCTATAAAATATGAAACAAGCAATTACTTTTGGGGTTAGATAAAATAATCTGTTGTTTAGTTTTTAATGTAAAATATGATACAATTGAAAAAATATGAAATAACAAAATGCACTTAAAATATAGGATAAGTAGATAAAGTATAACTAAAATATATATAATTAGTTAAGGTATAATATTTTACTTCTGAAAAAATATAATTATTATATATCAGATACTAAATTTACCTAATAAACTAAGCATTACTTAACTAAATATATATAATGTTATCTATATAAAAGAAACGGTTTGAAAGAGTCACTTGAAATATATTAAAAATTTTCAATCGTGAAATCGTTTTCAACTTTATGAATTTCAATGCGTTATAAGGGACTGCAACTTTTCAAGTTTCACTATTAACATTCTTACTTCTAGAATCTTCCTCCGTAGAAACGGAACCTATTTCAATCGGGGGTCTTTTGGAGCGACGTATCATTTCTTTATTTAATTTTATACAATCTGAAATTACAGAACCATTATTTATTTTGTATTTAAATAAGGCGTTTTTATGGATCAAGTATTTAAAAGATACATTATTATTGGTATCTAATATTAAAAAAAAAAGTTTCGCTTAAGGAAGTTATAATAGAAACAGAAATAAAAAATTATTACATTCTTAAAAAGAACATTCAAGTTGATTAATTTATAACAAATATAGAATATACACAGATGTATTACTAATTTGAAGAATAACATAAAAGGATTAAGTATATATACAGAGACCTATACACAAACCACTTTCACTTCATCATTCACTATCACTCTTATCAAACACCCTAAAAATATATTAAGAAGAATTAATTACCTCTATACAACTGTCCAGCCTCTTTCTTATATACTCTAGCGGCGCCATTCACAAGCACAGAAGATGTTCTCAAAGATACGCGCCTACTCTCTAGACATTTGCTAAGGGATGAACTAAAACAATAGGTTGTTACAAAGGTTCCAATCAATAAACACAAATATCCTTATTGCGGTTACGTAAAACAATCTATAAAATAATTGTCAGCATGTTATGCTGTATAGTTTAATAAAATTTTAAAGTTCATTAACCTACTCAAATTTACCTTCAGAAAAAAAATTACTGAATGTTAATCTCACTAAGACGAGGATAGATACGATAACTCAATTATTAAAGCCTACAATTTACAAATTACTTGAAACTTAATATTGATAATATTTGATAGGACTTGTAAAAATAAAGTCATATTTAATCTAAAAGCCCCTACAGATATCTCATCTAAATACATATCTTCTAGTGAACACGACTGTTGTAAAGCTTTTGAGATAAAGATAAATGAAAATGAAATAAAAAAACCAGACATAAATCCATTCAAATCGTTTCAACGACGTAGCGGTCAGATACGAATGTGTGTAAAAAGATGTACTTGCCATATCTTTGTCAAACCCACATTACTGGTATCAGCAGACACTTGATTCGCAAGTCGCCAAGTTCCTCCCAAGGTCCTACTATTCATTAAATTTATGTCGTAAAACATTTTTTTAGTTCTAAATAATATTTAATTATAAGACGCCGCGAAATAATATTGACATTACCTAAATGAAATTATTTTACAAATACCCTACATTATTTAAATATTTATTTTCCGCTATCCACCTGAAATTTTATATTTTATTTAATCTACTCAAATATATTTATTATCCGTTCCAATGAGCATTTCAATATAAAATAGAAATAAAACCAAGCTAAGGTAAAATATTTTTGTAACAAAGGCCTATTATAAGGGAATTAGCGGCAATATTTCATTCCAAACACATTTTTATATTTATGAAATAAAATGTGGTACAGATTAACATAATTCGCGGCGTTAAGCCTAGCACACATTGCTGCGAGCGGCTAGTATTAACGAAACAAACACTGATATATTATTGAAATTTTAATATATGTAAAACATGTGTTACAGATTTAATTAATAATTAATTCAATCGTTTATTAATGCGATGTTTGTAATACGCCTAAATAACGAAGGTTTACCCGAGGTGTTACTTTTAGGATTTATGTCATTTTGACAGATAACTCATTTTAAATCATAGAATTATAAACATTGTATAATAACTCTGTCTGACAGATGACAGTTTGGTCATTTTCTAAATTACCTTTTAACGTACACAGACTCGTATACTTTCAAATCAGTTTTACTTAACTGATATGTAATTTTAACACAGTTTCAATTAATATTTATATTGATATTAACTGTCTATACATGTTTATTATTATAAAACTACTATATAATATTAAGTAACTAGAATGATATATACAAACACAATAATAACAGAATATTGAAATATCCTAATTAAGATAAAAAATTAGAGGCTCTAGCGTTTTTTTTTAATTTATGATCTTGGTAATCATATAATTTTAAATAAAAAATAAAATAAAATGGTTTAATTATCTTCAAAACTAACACATGACGGATCAGCATAAATTTTAATGTCATAACAGATATTATGTCCGCAATGTTTTTATACTAGAAAAAGAAAAAAAATAAAATTTATAACATTTACTTCTTGTCGGTCTGTGTCTTATCACACTGAGGATTATAACTTATTTACCTAAAGTCTTATTACACTGTGGGGGTTACAACTTATTTTAAGTACAATATTAAATAATATAAGAAAAAATCAATAACTAGCTTCCGCTTGTGGCTTCATACTAACCATAAAATTTATTATTAATAATTAATTTCTGCCACAACAGACAACACACAGACCACAGCTTCAACTATATTATGATTTAGTTAAAATTACATTTTATATAATTTTGTCAGAATTTTTTGATTTGTAAAGAATTAATAGATAACTTGGCTATACTGTTATCTAATCTATTGTTAAGAATTCTTGTCCAAAGGTAAAAAGAATTGTGTACGAAAAAGTATTGCTTAATCGATAAGGAAGTTCAGATATTATACGATTACTATCAGACACCTCTACTGTATATTATCTAAATGTATAATACAAAGCTAAAGAATATATTTTTTTAACCTACTAATCTTCTCAGAAACTTCTAGACGGAATTGGAAATTATTATAACATTATAACAATGCGGCTATTGAAGCCATAGGATTAGAAAAGTGTTCAAATCAAATATTGGAAGCTTGTTTCTAGAGTGGCTGTTTCCTCCTTCTCAGGTACAATCAGTAGTTATGAAGTAATGTTCTTTGTTGTTATGTAACATACGCACACACATGATGTAAACCACGCGAATGAAGAGCGAGGAAGAGCTAGTTAATGTTACATACATGTAAACATTTTATTACTTCAAGTGACGGCGACTATATCTGGCCGCAGCAGGGGATGGAACAACATATGTTATTTTATGGGGGTATAAAAATAAAACTTCCCCTGCTTTTGTTGTCTATTCTTTCATTTCACGGTATTATAATTTATTTTTTGTTTCTTTATTCAACTTTGTAGATGGCATAATTACCTACTTTTTTGATATACATTTTTTTTACAAATATGATTTATAAAGATTTTATTTAATTTGTAAGAATAGAATAAATACACTTTGAACAAGCCTCATTTCAAGTGCAAATAATAAGCCAAAGCATAACGGGTTGTCGAGTAATATATTGTTTCTAATAAATGGTTCTGTACAATAAATTTATTTAGCGACCTCACGATATAACTGTAGAAAGTAATAAATCAAATTTAGATAAGATTTAGAAACTCTTTTTCACCAATACAGATAATAAGACATAATGTTAATAATTATTTCCAATCTAATAAAAAATACTATATAAAAAAAGAATAAAGACTGAAATTTATTATATTATGATATTGTAAGTATTATGATATTGGATGGTTATGTTCTTTTTAATATGATTTTTATGGGTTCGAATGGAATTGACATTCCAATAATATCGTTCCATCTTCATCGATACACGAGTTGTATTCCCTTGGAAGCAATACATTGCAGGGTAAGTACTGAAAGAAAGCATTTCAAGTCTAACTAAACAGGATAAGTATATCTCACATTCATTTACAATACTATATTTCATAATACCAGACATACAAGGCGCTTCTATGATTGGTGTAATAGACTTTGACCCACAAAGAAAATTATGAGGTTATGGCATGACTTGATTCGTCTGAAATAATGATTCAATACTAAGGTTAGTTTAAAGTTCTGGAATAATGTATAAATAAAATTAGATCAAAAGGTAAACATTATAATTCTATTTAGTGAATTAATTATTTAGTAAACTAACTCAAATGTACTGCAATAATATTTATACATTCAATGATATTTTCCTTGGATTTACAGTAAATATAATTTATACTTTTTTAGTTCTTGTATTTATTTGTTCATTTTATTATTATTATTAATATGTTCTTAATCATTTATTTACTAACTTAATTGTTACATAGACATTTTTTTATGAATATAACGTTTTTATCTTACTTAAGGACAGTACTAGTTTAACTACGTAGAAGGTTCCATGAAAAATAGTAATTATACGTCTATTATAATGTATGCACTTATTAAACGAAAACAATAATAAGAAAAATTAACTAACTTAGTAAGAGATAAACAGACAATTAAGAAAGTGAATGATACTGTTCTCTTTTAAAGGTAATAGTGTATTTATGTACTAAAATGAATCAAGCAGTAAGTTTAATAGACATCCTGTACTATAATAGAAATTAATAAAAAAATATTTAATAGTCGTACAGACAGAGATAAAGAAAGAAATACCTAAACCCTCATGGAAAATTCTGATTCTGAAAATGAAGCCAGAATAATGATATTTTATTTGTTTTATTATTAATAAATTGGGAAACGAATTATCTTGTTATATAATTTTTGGAAATCAAATAATATGTTATATCTTTTGAAAACCAGAAATACAGTTTGACCTCTCTCTACAACACATTATCCTTTACAAAAGAGGTCAGTTAAATAGGTTTTCTGTGTCTCTCCTGGGATTAATTTAAAAGTACAAAACAAGTAAATTGACTTGATACTAAAATCCTTAAATAAGTGCCTCATATTATTTAAGTCTAATTTACGTGTGAAAATGAAAATTTAATGGTCTGTTAAACTAATCTCTGTAAGCAGTCTGACATCTTATCACAGGAAGAAAGACATTTATCTCAGATCTAAGGCTACCTGCATATTGTTAATTTGATTTTGATATCCTGTAATATTATTGTTATCGTATATTACATCGTATTTAAATTTTATAATTTACACTGGATACGTAATATTATGTGAAAATTTATAATATAACAAAAAAAATACTACATTTGTAATTTTTTTGGCATTTTAAGTGAGTCTAAAACGAACAGAATGAAAAAAAATAGGATAGCGAGCATATTAAAAAAAATGTAACTACTACAATCAAATAATTTATAATGTGTATGGAAATATATTAAAAAAAGTCTTATTTAATGATAAATAAATTAGTTTACAATATTCCTAACCTATAGGAATGGTTCCCGAGTCAGCCAGTTCCTCACATCTCGCTCGTGCGTCGCGTAGGCCGCACGTCAGCGGTCCTGGGTTTGTGTTGTTACGTAAAGTGTTACTTGTGTTTTTGGCGGTTCCGTGTAAGTAGGCTTTTATAAATTTAATTAGTAATATATTAAATTTTAATAATGACAAAAAAAATATATTAATTTTCTGGAACATATCATTTCGTAACACATTTCAACATTTTAAAGTGTTTTATTTTTTTTTAATATATTTTTAATCATAGGTAAGAATTCATATTGTATTTTTGAAAGTTATTAAATGTTCAATAAAAAATAGATCTCAATTAAAAAAAATATGTCTTAAAAAAAATTATGTCGATTAATTAAATGACATATTACTAAAAAAATTATATGTCAGTGACTTACTTAATTTATTTAATAATTTAAACAATCTCACAATAAAAAAAAATAATATTTTGACAATTAAAAAAATACTTTTATAATTTTGTGGATATTAAAGCTATAAAACCGAGAAATTTTTTATTACATTATTTTCACAGTTCTTGAATTATGACAATAAATAGTTAGGCAAATAAATTCAACATATAAAACATCAAAAAATATATACATATTTTTTTCATATTAAGCACTCAGTTCTTTTAAGTTATGACCGGAGTAAGATTATTTTTATCTTGAATATTGTCTAAAAATCGCGCAATGAGTTCTATAAAATATATTAACTATGTACAGGTTTTAGTGAAATTCGTTTGAGAAAAGATAACAAAAAAGTATCAAAACGTCTATTTAGCTATAATGTTTAAACACATATAACTAAAAAAGTTTTGGTACTATTCACAAAAAGACCTCTTATACCAAAGATAATTATTTAAATTAGGAAGAAATTTTATAAAACCGTTCCATGAGATTTTATCATCTTAATGTAGTATTTTCATTGGATATTTCTAAAGTATTGTATGAGAATTGACACCAGTTACGCGAAGTCACGAATCTTAAAATTCAAATATAGATTTTTTTAAGATTTTAAAACTGTAAATAACAACTGACAAGAAAATAACTGAAACTCGTTAGAACCATTGATTATATATATTTTTTTAAATTTGAGATGGCTTTTGGTAAACATATAAATATAACGCCAACTTGTAAATACATTAAAAATAAGAGCCCAGAATTGTTATTGTCAAATCTATAATATATTTATTTTAATGAAAAAACTGATTTATTTTCTTGAATTATTACTATTTTTTCTTTTTTAGGTTATTGAACATTAATTTCATTTATATAAGTATATATTCATCTTATTAGAATTATGTTCATCAAATCAATAAAAAAGATTTATTAGTTATTATTTATTCAAAATACTTTGTTACTTGAAATACTCGTAATTTTAAATATAAGATATTTTTAATATCTAATAACTGTCTATCTTTTAATTGTACGGAATGCAATACGAAAAAAAAAAACAAAAATTCTAGAATGCAGACATTGAAAAACATATTACCCATTTAGATTATTTTAATGGTCATTACAAATATGACATGTCTCCTTTTTTGTTTTTATTCTTAAAGCAAGTGCTTCCAACGATATTAAAAGCTACTAGAGCATTTGTCTTTGATACTGTACTTAATTTAAATCGTTTGTTTGACCATAATTGTACATGTAGACATGTTTGTATTCTTATTATAAATATGCTTTTTAATTGTCTAAAAAAACTTTGAACGTGATTTTGACTAACTTTTAAATGTCAGATAATTTGAATTGTTACATACATATAAAAGACCGATGAAAATGCAGAAATTTTAACAGCTCGTCCTGTTATTCTTATAATTTATTTTATAAAAGCATGTTTTTTTTTGTTTTTTTTTTTAACAATTATTTATTGTAGGCTTTGGTATTACAAGTAATAGGGTGATCAACTGCCTTGTTATTTCCTGTTAGCATAAATATATTACGTATATAGAGTTGTCAAACTACTGTTAAGAACATAATCCCACACCTCGTTGACACATCGCTTGCCACCGCTATAATTAGTTTTACTCAAAAACGTTGTCGAAACAAAGCTCTGATTGTTTATTAAAATAACTATGTCGTATAGATTATCCTAAAATAGAACTATGTTAAGCTTTGTACAAAGTTTTCCAAACTTCGATTATTTAAGTAATCGTATTTTTTTTTTAATATTTCAAATTTAAATGCTTTGCTAAATTACTAAAAATTATAGGTTTATAAGCAAAGAGAAATTGTGGTACAGTTATGGTAAAAAAAAAAATGCTTCGAAAAAAGTTTCCCAAAAAATATTATTGTCTATGAGGCTTGTTAAATATGATTTGTATACTAAAGCATTTTGGAATTATAAATGTAACTTGGAACAGTTACAAAAGAGACTCAAGGTGAACAAAAAAGTATTTTGTCATGCACCTTTGTGAAGGGCTTTTAGCGCCCATTGTCTTACAGGTCTGTTAGCTACAAAGAAGTGTCTTAGTTCACCTTTCAAAGATAATGGCTATTATACTTGAAAAAGATAGAAAACTGTATTCTTTTCAGTTTTTAAGATTGGTACTTATGTTTGTGATAACTATAAGAAAACTAGAAATTTAATTAATTGTTTTTTTTTAAGACTGCGTAAGTTTAAAAATAGAATTATATAGAAGTTGAACATTTATTAATACTAAGACTTCAAATTACGAAAATTATGTAAAGGTATAATTCTATATTAATTATTAATAATACAATTATTATTACTTTGCAGAGAGTTTTGTTATTGTATTATCTATGGCCCAATTTGTGTCTATTAATGGTTGTTAGATTGTTTTAGATTTAAGGTTAAGATGTGATCTCGGTCAAGAAGATCCTTGAATATTATACGAAAACAGTATTAACGAATTTAACTACCTAAAACGATAATTAAAATGCTTTATAAATATATTACCTAAATTATTAATTTCCATATTGTAAGCTTAGAAACATTGCTTAGGACTTTCGAAAGAAACATATTAGTTGTCTTCGTCCAGACAAAGACAATTATATAAAGAATTATAAATTATTCAAGACAGGTAACGACACGGTAGCTCAGTGAGTACAGCGTCGTGGAAGCTATCAATGAGGTGGCAGGTTCGAGATCTCGAATGTTGACAAATTGATGAATTATTCATTAAAAAAAGGTTTATTAGATATAAGATCTCAAAGGATATCTTAAAGCCATTAATCTAATTAAGATTGTAGTCGATTTTGCTATAATTACAAAATAGATTGAAATGTTAATCATTTCATATGAACCGAAATTATAGCTACCTCAATTCATGTAGAAATTGGAGAATTCTTAATTTAAATAATTTCACCAAATTGTGGAAGGACGTCACACATTGTATAATATTTGAACAATAAAATTGCTTCATTTTAGATTTTTTTCTTCTACAAACATTTCATATAAAATAAATAATTGCTTTGGAAATGATATTTTTGATGAGAAAAGGTTTACAAGTTACACAACAATTTTTTTTTTTTTATTTTTTTTATTTTTATCTGGTTATGAGGTATATGAATGAGAATATTATTATTATATTTATATTTTTAAATGACAAAACTTGCCACTCTCGTTTTAATAATAAGCCAGTAGATATATATTTTATATTAAATCAAAGATTATTACGCACATACATTATATAATATGTTTTTAAAACATTATTTTCTATAATGGTTTTGTGTGCTATCGGTACTTTCTGTCGAATCCAATTTTATCGGAAAATGAAAGACCAAAATGTATTATTAAATAGGCTTCGTGAAATAGGACTGCTTTGTTCTCTGTTCTATCGAGATGACCCCAAATTCATTTCACTGACCAAGCATCCGTCTAGAAACTGATATGCAGTACGGTGTACAAAACAGAATAAAAAAGACTTTTGGTTTTACCTTTTATTATAATATGAATAAAAATAGACTTTTGGTTTTACCTTTTATTATAATATGAATAAAAATAGACTTTTGGTTTTACCTTTTATTATAATATGAATAAAAATAGACTTTTGGTTTTACCTTATATTATAATATGAATAAAAATAAATTATTTTATGTATAACATATTGCATAAATATTATGGTAATGGTACATGGTGTACTAATATATATTTCCCATTTTATCTCAATTAATAATCATTTAGATTGTAGGTAGATTAAAACTTATGGTTCAAACCAGGTATTTAATTGGCCAATTTGTAACTGAACCCATCTTGTTTGTTATATTATACATATATTACAGAAAAATAACCCCAGGCTAACATGACCATCGTTTAACCAAATTTTTTGTATATTTTCGCTCAAAACCAGAGAGTTTTAAAAAAATAAGCCTCATCAATTAATTAAAATATCTAAATTGTTTTCGTTCAAAAAGCTCGGGAGGTCAAATTTATCTGGTTAAATGACTATCAATTATTAATAAAATGGCTTCTTTGAGACCAATCTACATCTTAATTAGCTGATTTTATAATTAAACCGAATATAGAATATTACTAAATCCATATTATTTAATATAACACATGATTTTGGTAACTTAATAGCTTGTATTTAATATTTGAATCACTGAGTTACTTCGTATCGCTAACTTTATAGAAACTGTATCCTAATATCTTTACGGACAACCCTTCTCAAAACGTATTGGTGTAGGGTAACCACAATTTTATTGCTTTATTATTTTAGTACAATGTTTTACTGAATTGAGGATATAGTCTTGTTATTTTAGCTTAGTATAGACTCAAATTTAAGAATTAAGAAGTCTTGCTATTCTAATTCTATAATAAATTTGAGCCTACAAGTAAATGCTTTTATTAAAGTACATAAAGAAGTGTTACTTGACATATTTTTTTTCTGTTTACTTTTTTCAAACCCATACTCAAAAACCTATTTTTTTAAAGATTATGTTGACCTTACCGTTAAGGCCACGGTTGGCTTCGGAGAAAATACCCTCTTGAATGAAGATAATCTTTATATTTTGGTTATTCGATACAAATTGGGTTCCGTAGCTCATGTAATTGCCTGTTCTTCGATTGAAGGAAAAGTAAAATATAATAAACAATATTTTATTACGACTTCTTTGAAATAACATCTTTCCTAATATAATTTGTTAAAATATTTTAAACTAACATAATTTAAATGTTAAAAAGTTTGATAATAACACTTCCGTTTTGATAACAAATACTTCATTCACTCTTGATAAAAGTTCAAAGATCAACAAACTTTTTAGTGATATATGATTGTGATTGAGAAGTTTAGGTTGAGGTCGGTCAATGAGTTTAACGACTGATAAATAGTAATGCATTTTATCAATAAGAAGTAGCGTATATATAATAAAATTAAAATACAATAATAAAAGTAAAATATAATATAAAAGTAAAATATAATATAAAATATATTGTGAACTTCAAAAAAAACTATGAGTCTTAAAATAGGAAACCTTGCTCGTGATGAGTGAAAAAAAGAAAAATAACATTAAGCCACCAAAATAGTGTTATTCTAGGAAAGCGGTAATGAGAAAATATAAGAAATTTATGCATGCTAACTTTTAATAATATTTTTTTATTATATATCAAATACTTAAATACTTCATGTTATAACATTGGAAAAAAATGTATGTATATTTATATATGTACATGTAATTGCTGTGCAAAGGACTTACTAATATAGTTTTTAAGATACCTGTACTAATAGACTCCTTTTTGAGTATGTTATCTCAAAATTCAACGATTAATCTGCCAAGTACAGACTAAAAGCGAAAAGTGCACGGGCGACGGGTTCGTGGATAGAAGTAAAAATTAATAAAAAAAAGAAAAAAAAAACTCTCAAAATAGGTGAAATTGTTTTGAATTTCAAATTATTGTTATCTATAAACAATATACTTCACGAAATAATTGTTTTTATTTTACTATTAAAATATTTAAGCAGATTCACTTTCTTAGAAAACGTAAGATTAGTATCAAAACCACACATTTATTTTATGTTAAGCCTGCAGATTTCAAGATTGCGTCAATGGAAACAGTGCCCCGAGCAAAAACAGGAATTTGTAAGTCAAATAAACGTATTGTGGCGCCTTTATTTGAATAACAGGGAATATCCGTATGTATGAGGATTGTACCAACTTAATCTCTTGCTATATTACTTTTTTTATGCCGTGGATTCTTTAGACTTATTTTTACAACATATTTGGAATTTTTACTACATCCTGTTTTATATTTATTTTGTACATGAAATTGAGAAAGGTAAATGTCATATCCAACTGATATCGAGCTGTCTTAATACGTAAGAATATACTTCTATATGACTCTTATACTAAAAATACTTTATACATTGGTACATAACATACCTAATCAAAGAAAGCTAACATGTCAACATTGCCCTGCAGCACCCGTTTCGATTACAATTACAGCTTCCACCAATCAGCTTCAAGCAAACACACAACTCCTGTGCTATTTGTAAGAAATAATTACAGCGTCTATAGTGATTTAATACCATCATAAAACACCTGTAATTTTATTTCTATTACAGAAATATCATTTACATGCTCTTATTACTGACATGTTAGTTTTCTTTGATTTGTTACCCCATTTTTTGGGGTAATTACCCCAAAAAATAGGGTAACAATGGGGTCGTTTTAATATGTAAATTCCATCCACACTATTCTCTTATACCTCATCTCAGTGCAGATTTGCTTTTTTGTCTTATAAATCTAACGAGCTCCATTTATGTCTTTTTCGGTTGTCCTTTTCTTATAATAAAGAAAGATATAATGAAAAATTCCACTGCGCAAACAGGACTCTGACCGGGGACCCAAGAGAATATCCTCATCGCTTTGCAAACTGTAATCTTGTCGTTACTAGTCTTAATGAATTAAGCATTCCATATGTAATCGTCTTTCTATCTTTATTTTCTATATGTACCTAAACCATTCACTCACTCAAACTCATTCAAAGTTCATTCTTCCAGTTCCATAACGTTTATCACCTCATCAACACACACACAGTAATAAACCTGTCGTAACTCGTAAAGGGTTCTAAATAAGGGCACTAAATCAAGCAACAGGCTATCTTAAAAATGTAATAAAAGGGCTAAGTCAAGTGTTATCGTATATTCACTTGAGTTTGTAGGGTTACCACTTTCGTCAAATAAACTTGGATTTTTTGTTTTAATTATATTTGAAGGCTTCAATCGTCGACCACATCAGTATTCTCTAAAAATAGCTGTCGGATTTTATAATAATTTGTGTTCTTAAAAACTCATTTATTTGCGAAGGTTGCTTAACATTACTCTAGTAAAATATACTATTACAAAAACCGGTATTAAAAAGTGACGTTTAAAACGAAAACAAACAGTTTTAGACAAAGATACGACAAATGAAGGTATTTCGGTTCCCTTCTCGGATTCCGTCTGTTCTGAACTAATATTCCGAACATGTAGCAGCCCTTTTGCACCAGATTTGACGGAATAATGAGAAACAGTTAGTAAACTATTAATACGGCACGGCAAAAATAACATTATATTCGGTGAAACCAATTACAGAGACAAAAAGATATAGAACATTCTTTCTTTATCATTCATACATTCAACTCGGATCGTTAATATTCAACGTCGTACATCAAAATATAAAAGGTATATATGTTTTTATATTAGTATATATAAGTTATAGTATAGTTAATTTATTCGTAAAAGAAAAGTTGCTTTTTAATTATATTCAACATTTTTATCTATGAAGACTATTATTTATAGAAATAACGCTTGTTTCTTATCAGCGGTTAAAGGTTGAACATTGACACACGACTTAAATATTGTTATTGGGTTACTTAAGTATGTGACGAGATTTATTTATATACATAAAAATAACTAAAAAATAATAGCGTACCCGGTAGTTACCCGGTAGTACCGTTGTCATGCCCCGAAAGTAAACAATTTTTTTTAAAACCAATACCGCCTCCCTTTTTAATTCCAATCTAAGTAAGGATACAAAGCACATAAATATTTTTCTTCAAAATCAGCCTAGCTGTTTAGGAGTTAAGTAACAAGTCACATACAGTAGAACTATATACAGAGTTATTTGTAATTAGACGACCACCTCTAGGCACGCAGCCCCTCTGCATAGATCCCAACAACAATGTTCTACGACTTTTTAAGAATCTTGATAAACAACACAAAAAACACGAAACAAAAAAAAAATGCTCTCTCTTTTAAGTATTGGTCTGTGATTTATAAGAAGTGCTTGAAAGGAGTTACTGTTAGTTCAGACGCAACAAATAAATTTTGTATAGGAAAACTCAAATTTTAAAAACTATTAATTTTAAAAAGTCGTAGAAGAAATGTTGTTAGGATTGGTGTAGAGAGGCTGCCTGCAAGAGGTGGTTAACTAATTAAAAATAACCCTATATACCAAACTATGTATATAGGTTAGTAAATTATTTACGACTATTTAAGATAATAACTTCCTGACTATATATAAAGAGTCTTATTCTGATTTACTAAGCTATTAACGTACAGCCAGAAAGCTAAAAAGGTTTTTTGAAACTTGTTAATAAACTTTTTTAATGAGGCAGCACTCATTAAAGAAGATTTATTTTAAATTAGCTTACTTCTACTAAATAGGTAATAAGAGCTAAAAGTTACAAAAAGTTATAAAAGTTCGTCTTTTAAGAAACGATACCTTTTATGTTTTGCAAATCGGGACATATACCAACAACGATATTTAGTATATGAAAATAATAAATAAGTACATATTATAAATAAAACTACGTAAAAGCCAAAACTCCCTAATTTAAAATAACCAGTATAGGAATGCAAACATAATTACAAACATTACAATACACTAAAAAGCATTTAGTTTTTTAATCAAACATAATTAACGTTTGAAATATTTTCCACAAATACTAACGTGTGGTAACGCTTGAGGTAACGTTTTATTGTAAAGGAATTAGTTATGAGGTAATTACTGTACCTTACATGTAAATACCCAGCTTATTTTATAAGTCGTATTTTATATAAGGTGTTGTTAATTAAGATCAAAGGCGGTTACTCCTTTGTCTGTTAAATCCCTCCTTTTGTGTTCCTTCGGTATTTTTGTAGTGGAAACTTGTTTAGGCGCTTTGAGAGAATTTCGGCAGTGTAAGACATATAGCTTTGTATCAGCCACATATATCATAGTAAATCTGTGTATATTATATCTATGAAGTATATTTTCTATTTTGCTATGAAGTTTTTGACTAATGAATGAACTATATAAATACATAAACATGTTGAACAAACGTTCAATAGATATGAAAACCACTCTTATATTTTAAACATAAAAATAATCTAATAATGTTTTGATATCTTATAATTATCAAATATTATACATTTTTCATGTTAGAAGAGCAATGTTGATATTAAGTCAACGATGTGTCTAGGTATAATGAACACCTTTTTTTTGTTTTTTAACGTCTGGAATCCTCATGGATACACACCTCCATCCAGGGGAAGATGGAAGCGGTTATGTGAGACTCTTAATCACTAAACCAGACGGTCAACACCTCTCCGTCATAATGGAGTGCCACGCGAACGTTTGCGCACACATCCGCGTTGTTTCGACGGAAGGCCGCGTGAGCGACCACCACCCCCATGGAGTGACGCGCCCGGTTGACTTGAGCGCGTCCCACTCCGGTGGCCGGCTTGTTGAATCGCGAAGGGCTTCCCTGCCCTCCACCCAAGCCGGCCGAGCCAAATCAGGACTCCCTCCTCAACGAAGAAGGTGTCCCGATCCGACTCAACCTCCCGGGGCCGGACCCCGTCCGAAAACGGTCGTGGTCCGAACCCGAAGCCGCCACCAGCGGCTGGTATGCATCGCGGGTGACCCTCCGAAGAAGACCACTCCGACACACGGGGTCGGAAGAGGTACGCACATCTGCGCCGCAATTTAAACTGCCGCCTGCAGACGACGCAGAATATGCGACCTCGACCGTCCTGCCACCCCGCCAACGAAGCCCTCCCTAGGAAGAGCTTCGCCGCCACCTCGCCCGGACTAATCATCGTCAAGCGCTATTGTACCTTACGATGACTATTCCGGGCCATCACCCTATCAGAGCAAACGGCCTCCCCCTCAGCAAGGAAGAGACCGCCGCGTACCCCCCACACAACCACGGGATCGCCCCACAGTCCACTCTTCGCACAGAGAATTACCAGGGGCGACCCCGCTGCTGTCCCCGGTTTTCGTTGTAAAATCTCTCCAATGACCGATATAAGAGATTTCCACCTATGTACTGACTCATCACGATATCTTCGGAACTATAAGGGCTAGAGATTTCAAATTTGGTAAGAAAGGTTTTCAGGGGTTTAGTTTAGCATGAAGGGTTCCAGGAACGTTAAAAAGACCTTTCAAACTATAACTACTACTAGGTATAAACCTTGGCAAGGTCATTATTTTCATCATGTTAAGAGTTACCAAGAATGGATTTTATGAACATTGAGTGCGAGGGTGTTATAATGAAAGTTAAAAAAATATTAACTATTGTTTGGTCTGTTATAAATACTAGCGTACTAGCGGGAGTAGCTAGTTATTAAAATATGACTATGTAATATATATATATATATATATATATATATATATATATATATATTATATATATTTATATATATAATATGGTTAACGCTTTAACAGTAGAATAAATAACCGAAACTATGTACTGACGGTATTTATTACTCTGACTTTAATATAAAATGTAAACAATACATAATGTCTATCCAATTTTTTAACAGCTTCTTAAACCGCATCTTAGTTATTGGATTCTTATTCCCTCAATTTTTTTAGTACTTCTCATCTTTTATGTACACTGATTACCTAAGTATAATTAGAATTTATAACCTGGAGTACTTTAAGTATTTGCTAAGCTATAATTAAGAGGACGATGTTGAGCTGTAGTAATAAGTACTTTTAATTGAATTGAATAAAGTATCTACACGTATATATAATTTAATATACTCTCCAATACTCCAATTGCTTTAGTGTCTTGAAAAAATAGAATTGGATAACACCTAAAATTACTGGATATCGTATATTAACTTCTGTGTTTCATATTGAGAGTATTGTGCAAAAGTATGCTAAAATTCTGACATTCATTACAATAAATGTCATTGGAAACCACAGCATAAAAATAACCTCCAGATGAATTATTTTTACTGTAGTGTTATCTATTGGTGTTTTATAAGTAGAATTCTTAAAGCCTTTGTAAATACGTGAGCATCATAGAAGTAGTTAGTTATTCTAGTCTTCTTTTCAGTACCACGCTGTTCTTGAATTCTAATTTGTTCCCGTTCTTGTGACTCGAATAGTCAATATTATGAAAATGTTTAATTTTCATAATACCCTATAAAGAATATTCACGGAGTTTCTTCTAGTTTTTATCTACAGGCACACCCTTTGGAAATGAAGTTTGACGTTTCATAGGAGCTATGTATGACAGTTTGAATAAAAATAATTTGACTTTGACAATATTGCGTGACATGCAGAGGAATTAGCAGGTCTATTTGTGGGTCTTTAAAGGCCTTATTTTCTATACAAAGGGCTAAACATGTACGAAATTATAATAAACATATTCCATTTGGATACCTTGAAAATTCGCAGAACATAATTTGTTTTTGTATAAGACTTGATATTATCAAAATGAAAGATCTTCCCTTTTAAGTAGCGTCGAAAAGCATTTACGTACGCTTTCTCGCCGTTCTCCTGTTAAAAATGACTCAACATTTTTTAGTATGTATTAGTAAATTTTATAGTAAACTCGATTTCTTGGATATGTATCGTGACTATTTCAAAAAATATATATTTTAAGAGCTTAAAAACATTACATTTTGTTTAGATCATATTTATTTGCCCGTTTTATTTACCTACAATTCGTTTTTATATTCATCTAAGTACCCATTGTTTCAACAAACATTGTTCAATATAAATATTATAAGCGGGCGGTAAACCTCATAAAAGAGAAAAATAATGCCTTATATTTTGTGAAGCTATAAAATGAGAATAAAATTATCACGGCGAAATAATTTCAAGGAATGCTTTGATTACTTAAGTACGATAAACGGTTTTTGAAAAATTGTAAATATGTAGTTAATTAAAATTTTGCGTTAATATTTATATCCAGAACTTCCTAAAATAAAAAGTACTACCGGTACTCTCAACTTATTTTGTATTTAGTGTAAGGAAATATCTACTTGATACCCTTAAAGCTTCGAGAGGTAGTGGAATACAAATTACCAGCTTTGAAAAATATTCTATTTATTTTGACAGGGTTTCCTTATGGATGTTTTTAATATTTCCATCTCTACAGGTTACGTTATAACAATGTACCTAACATTTATCCTCCTACTCTTTTATTATATAAACCAAATGTAAAATAAATGATATTTTTTAACACGTTAGCCTGGTTATACTAACCTTGTTTTTATAAATATTGATTGCTTGTTATCTCATACATAGAAATCTTATACTTTCCAGTCTGTGTAAATTCGGTCAAAATAGTTTAAATTGTTAAACTTTATCCTTCTAAAAAAGCACCATTTTCCAAATCCATCCAACCTTCCGAAAATTATCAATTTTCTTACGGGTTAAAATAACAATAACCCTATCTACTCGTATGTGTACAAAAGGAAGCCTTAAGCATAATTCTATCGTTTGAAATCAATCTAGGTATAGATGTTTGATCTGTGCGCTGATATGTCAAGCAGAATAATACATAGAATAATAATAATACGAGTATAATAATATAATAATAAAAATAACTTAAGAAACTCATCAAAGTTAGTTGAGTTAGATTTTGTGGAAAATACAAAATAAATTCGCAGAATTGTTGGAAACTTAACACACGGACAGATTTCAATTTTAATTATGCACTAACTTTAATACGTTAAAGTTGTAGACGAGTTTACAGAACTTCCTTATTAAAGTTCGGTTAAAGTATTTGGCTTAACTAACACTTGAGTGACTTCAAAAATTACGATTTTATGAGATTTGTGTATTGTAGTTTAATCCGATTATATAAATCTTTGAAACTGAGTTAAAAGTAAGCTGCTTTTCCGGAAACATACCTCTTATCTGTGTATGGCAAGAGTAGTCTTAAGTCACGTACAAACTAGTATTCTTTTTATAACAAAAACTTACAATCTCTTGTCGCAAAGTTGGAGTGTCAACATAACAAAGTAGCCATCTTACTTATGTGAAAAATATTGTTCAGAAATAGTTAAAAATATTTTTCGATAGAATAATATCGATAAGGGTAGAAAAGTTAATAATGAGTTACTTTGCATAACAAATTGGACATATATGTTCACATAACTTTCTTTATTTAAAGCTGCGTTTGTTTGTCATAGTTAGTGATTAATTTTTTAATTTGCACAAAGTGGACAAATGACAGTTTGTGAATCCTTGCAAAATGGCTCTGCTTGCAAAATCGTTAGTTAACATAAAAAAATTTAAATGCTAACAACAACAGTCAAGCAGTAAAATAGACGTGAAGTAAAATAGACTTAGTTTAACCATCTGACACATTATTTATTAGCAATTAATAAGCAATACAGCAAACAATATTGTCCTTTTACGCTAAGCAAGCAACTTGCCTATTTCAAACGGTCCTGGACAAACTTGGCACAATGTATACGCATTTGTCAAGGGAATTATTATCAAGAGATGAATCTTCAAGTCGATACTTTGTAAATTAGTTTTAGTTATGCATATGAAGTTAATTTCCTTGGGCTTAAGGTTGGAATGGGTTTGAATAATAAATAACACTGTTATTACATTATACATATTCATTCCTACTGATTTTTAATATTAAATTTAAGAAATGTATATAAACATGACACTTTTAAAAGAATTACTTGTATATTTCAGTTACACAAAAGTACAGTATCTTTATCATAGAAAATAATTTAACATAACTTCTATGTAAAAAAAATATTTATTTTTATAACTATAAATAGTATAACAACATAAAATTATTTTTAAATATAAATGATATCCTTAGGTACATAGCTAGTATTTCAGACATTTCTTTATCAGCCTCTTTAGCTCAGTGGTAGAGCACTGGTCTCGTAAACCAGGGGTCGTGAGTTCAAACCTCACAGGAGGCAAAAAAATAATAACATTTCTGATTGTTTTGTAAACTTTTTTTTTGTATTATTGTGCTTGTTCAAACTATATCAAGATTACTTCTCATAAAAAATACTTACCAAATTTCCTTTGTTACAGATAAACCGGCATGTAACTTCAAAAGTCATTGAAAAAAGAGAACGTGCAATCAAAAAAGGGGGACCCAAAAAAAGTTAAACTTTGTTCATTCTCACATCAAATAAAAAGATAATTATAACGATGCTTCGTTATTGGTTGTGTTTAGCGAGCGCTGTCTATTTGGCGGGCCATTGTGGTGCAAATTATTGTAGGGATGCAAATTTATGTTGTCCGGGACGCGACAGCGCCTGTGTTGTACAAAAAGCGCACCAGAATGCAATTATAGAAGACCTAACAGACAAGCCGTGCTACTGTGACCACGCTTGCTTGAAGCTAGGAGACTGCTGTCCCGACTTCAGGGAGACTTGTGGAGGTACCTAAAAATTATATGAATTCCATATTATATGTCATTGTAGTGTGCATAAATAGTATAGATAATAATATTATAAGAAAAAACATACCATATTAATATTATACATTTTAATAACTAAACATTTTGAAAAATACATTGTTTTCTTAGACACTGATTTATATGGCTCAATTTAATAGGGTTTTTTAAACAATATTAAAAAAACAAGCCCCAAAGGATTGCAAGTTAATTTAGCATTTTTTCTACATCAATTCACACAAACGTCACTCAAAAATACTGTCGCCATCTTTTTTTAATTCTCGGCGGCGTAAGCTCTAGATTATGACGGCCCCACTGGGCGTTATTTAATGCCATTTTGATATTACATCCGCTCTGCTATGAAAAATGAATATTTTTTTTATGAAATATTAATATTCTTTACCTGGACGTAATTTCTGATATTAAATTTAGCACGTCACCAACTCGCTTCCATTTTAATATTACTGAGAACAAAAACTGGATAACAATGATTGATATTATTCATGTTATTATAAAAATATAACAAAATAAGGTAATTTTGCATATATACCTAAACAGTACTGTTCAAATCCTATCTGATTGACAGATATTTATTGTTGGTTTTTATGTTTTATTTCATATATATTATTTTAAATCTTATTGGATTTAATAAATTTTCTAAGATATTTAAGTTATATTTAATATTTTCTTACTTTTATAGAGTAGTTTAAAATTAATTATCTAAATATTATAATATTCTCTAACCCTCACGCATCGCTATTTTGTTCCTTCGTTCTATTTAACATTATCACAAAATACTATGTAATTGTTTACTTTTACTAGTGTTTATTATTTTTTCTAAAATATTGTCATGACATACATTTAACAAAAACGCTAGTTAATGGTGCTAGAAAAGAAAAGCAAAAAAGCTAGCTACTTTTATAGACGTTTATTACCGTATCATTATATAATAAATCTATGCATTTAATACACTGAAATAATAGTTGTTAAAATATATTAATATTTCATAGTTACATTTTAGAAAAGATCTTTCTGATGACACTGGATTCCTGTAATTATCGTCTACTGAACTTAATTGAACACATTATGTACAAGTTTAGTAAAGACATAATAGTTCAGTTAGCAGAGCGACAAGAACGAAATCCTAGAGGTCACATATTCGATTCATTATCTTGAATTGTTTGATAAAATATTTTTTATTTGTAACTTTTCACCTAATATTCTATATATCTTCATTATAGGCAAAATGATTTATTAAAGTAAAAATAACAAAGTTTAGTTCGTTGAAAAGTTGCTTGAATGACATCTTGAAAGTATTCGGTATTATGTAAATTATAAATAAAACAGTCCGAGCTTTGTTAATGGAAATTTAAAAATCCAGCGTGAATCGCACTTTATATAAACGGGGTCTTCACCACACAATTTTACCCGGCATAATTTAGCGCGGGTCACAAAACAAATTGTGAGAAAATTTGTAAATAGTCTGCCCGGGTCAGATACTTAAATAACCTGAGGATAACTTCAAGATTTATGTACCGAATAATAATAATTATACCTCTTACTTTTAAATAAAATTATTATCAAAGACTTAAATAATGTACAGGTGGTTTTATATTTAATACGCTTTTATTAGCTTCTGTAATTGTGTATGAATGTATCTATCTATCTTTCTAACGGAAACTTTGAACGTGTTTTTTTTTTGGTACTATTTAGTATTTTTATTAATTTTAACTCTTATAAGATAGATTATCTATAAAAGCATGTTTATTACTTTTTTAAATATTATCTATTTATTAATTACTATATACTTAAGACCGGCCAAGTGCGAGTAGGAGAGAATTCCGTACCATCTATTAAATGACCAAAAAAAACTTTTATTTTATGGGAGGGCCCTAAAATATTTATTTTATCCTAATTTAGATACTTATATTTGTAGTGAATTTATAACTAAATATTCTTTTATTATTTCAATCGTCTATTTTGTGTGGTTATTTGTGTCCCATAAAATATTTATTCTACTTTATTTTTATTATTTGTTGTTATAGCGGCAACTGAAAACATCAGTGAAAATTTAAACTGCCTTAGTATTACGGTTCTTGAGGTACAGTCTGGCAACACACACACGGATGGATGGATTAGTAATAATTAGCTCCCATTACACCCTTTGGATACGGAATCCTAAAAAGTAGTAAGCTTTGAAGTAAACAGCGTGGAAAATTTTTCACCTGAACGAACAAGCCTAATTAATAGTGCGTTTTCTGTGCAACTCGGAAAGAAAGGATCTGTTGGAGGGAGGTGATACATTAACATGAGCAGCAATTAATATGAGTAGTGGTAGCGTAAGCCGGGATATGTCTCGTTTACCCGTGAACATGATTACACAGCATTTTAAGCGTTGTTTGGTTAAAATTAAAAAAATATATATATTATTTTTGTTCTTTAATTTATACGTTTTCTGTACAACTTTTAGAACGAATAGTAATTCTAATGTGAATGATAATATATATTATATAACATTATACGTAATTTTATTTATATTCAAAAAACTACATGTAAATCATGATATGATTTGTACTTGTGATTTTTTACTAACTTTCTATAAAAATCTTGAGTTATTTCGTCGGTACTGATCCCACAAAATAATCCAAAAATAATGCTTGGAACATTTATGTAATTTTCATATGGTAGACAAATTGTTTATTTTTTGCGTAAATATTAGTAGACAGCCACCATCAGATGTATTTTTGTAATAATATCATTTAATAGCACTTTTCTTTATAACAGTATTAGACTGCGTGGTATCAGGCTGGGGCGAGTGGTCAGAATGCGACACAGTGTGTGGTTCAGGCAGCATGGTCAGGAGCAGGCGAGTGGTCCAGGCTCCAGCGCGAGGTGGACGACATTGTCCATCCTTGGTGCAACGAAGAGCATGCCAAGCACACCATGGCTGTACCGCGGACAGTGATGTGCCTTTGCGTGGTAAATAAATACAATTAATATATAATAAAATATTTTTTAAAAATTGATTTATTTTAAAGTGTCTTTTCTACAGAGGAGTCAGCGATGATATTGCCTGGCTCGTTATCTGTAAGTCGGCACTCCAATGAAACAGTTGATATCAGGAAGAATTTGCGCCTGCGTAACCCTGATGATCCGGAGTCGAATTCTCATAGAGAGTAAGTGTCATTAACGTATATATAAATATAATATAATTCAAACAATTTTGTATTTTTTTTTATTATAGTACTATATTTAATTTGTTTTAAATAGGTATATATTCTTAGTGTTTGTTTTTTTATTGAACTTCTTACTTACACTTACTTCACTTCCTTTATGGCAAGATGTGGTATGGTTTTTAAATATTAACTTTATAATCTAAGCGTGTTGGATTTTTAATATAACTTTTCAAATAAGATTACTTGTATGGTTGCAAATTATTTTACTATTAATTCACATTTTAAGTGCTTATATGCATACAACTGTATTTTTATGCATTAGAAATGTCAGCATTTTGAACATTCAGGATAACATTTGACCGGAAATTATTTCAGGTACTGTGTCGAGTACGAGGTAACTAAAGTTTCAAAAGCTTGTCACGCTGACTCAGACTACAAAGCATTACGGGAAGGTTAGTTTACAGAACTTTATCACTAAATACTGGTCTGCTAGAATAGAGTTAAATAAAATAACCTATTGTATTCGAAAAACGGTTTAGAAATGTTTATTTATATATTTATAAACTCTATATGTGTGAGTGAGAATATCTATACGAGTGTGTGTATCTGTGTGAGAGAGAGTATCTGTATGTTATAATAATTTTAAATTTGTTTAGGTGAAACAGTTTGTGTAATGTGTGAGACAGCGGCCCTGCGACGTGATCTCAAGTGGAGATGTGGCGGCCACGGCGTGGCGGGGCATGCCACCCGCTTCTACGCCCTTGTGGCACCACACTGTCACGGCAAGTGGATCCGTGCACAACACAATCCAGACAAGAATTCGAACTGCTGCATCAACCCTGACTTTATATTTGTATAGATCTCTAAAATTGCATTTATTATTTCAGTCATTTGATTTTATCTTAAACTTATGTAAAAATCAACGAAATAGATAAAATGGATTTTGTAAAACGTACATGAATGTACCTAATAAGTATATAAGGTACATATTTATCTTATTGGTATTTGTGTAGTCATTCTTGGTGGTTAAAACTTTTATTTGTGTTGTAGACAATACTAATTCTGAGATAGTTGCAATTTGGACTCTTGGGTAAGCATTGGTATCATTTTTTGGTCAAATAATGATTTCGTTAGTGTAAATAATTTTAACAACGACATTGTTATATGCTACTTATTCCAATTTAATCAACATGAGAAAATAATTTGAAGTCATAAAACAAAAAAAAAATATCTGTAATGCGAATGAAATAAAATAAATGTTTAATAATACTATTTTATTAAGTTTTTTTTAAATAATTTAAGATTATCAATCTTGAGTGTAGCACAAAAATTTTGTAATTATCTATATATACATGATTATCATACTAAAATCTGTCGAAAACAAAAAATAAAATCTGAAAAAATCCATTTTTTGGATAAACTCAATTTAACTTGAATGAATAACTTGCTTACCTAACAATTTACAATAGAAGAAACTGTAATTGGACGAGTATGTTGCTGTGTTTCAATGGCTCAAATGTCAAAATGTCAACGAAATATCAGCTTCAGGAAGAATTATTACAGTCAAAATGTTTATGACAGACCCGTAGACTATTACTTCAACTAATCAGAGAAGACTTTGAATTGGACAGCATTAAATGTCATTTTAGAATCAGTGTTTTAGAAACAGATTGTTAGTATCATCAATTGTATTATTAAACACTTTTCGTGTCGAAAACATAAAATGCTGTTTGCAATCTGGCTAATTCTTAAGTAAGTTTATGATTTTGTTTTAATTAATGTAATTAGGGCTTATAGTCAAAAATGTAAGACTTCGATTGTGAAAACATATCTTAACGAGAATATTGTAAATACATTATTAAAATATGAGAGTAATGTCTCTTTTTATTTCTAAATACCCGTTGCAATCAATTTAATTTGATTCTTTCCCAGCCTCCATCCAAAGTAAAAATGAAATAGTCATCACATAAAATTTGTATGAAATCGGTAGATCTGGTATTTTCACTATTATATTTCAAACAAATTTTCAGTTGCCCTGTGGCTATTGAGGTTGTAAATTTAATTTATTAGCTATTACGATTCCAATTTTCATCATAAATCGTAGAGTTGATTTAGAATTATGTTCGAACAGACATTTAACAAATTTTAAAAATATATAAATTTAATACACTGGTTTGCCCTAGTTATTATTTTATTCTATTGATAATTTTAACTTGTATTGCTGGTAATTGACTACGGCAGGTCTTTAGATAAATCTTATTATCAGGTACAATTAACATTGATAGTAATAAAGTAAAAGCTAGAAATTATTTAAGTCACTTTTATAAAATTTCCTTTTTTTGGTAAAAAGTTTTAACTAATATATAATCTGTAGAATACTAAGAAGCAAACGTTAATAGGGATTTCATGGAGCGTGTTTTTATAAACGAAGGAAGAAGAAAATGGAAAGACAATAAGATGTACGATCGAAGCATTAAATATGCAAAGCGTTTGTAAAATACGCATAGAAATAACAAATCGAATGTAATTTCAAGGAAACCACGTTTTAGAGTAAATGAAATAGGCTTCCATTTATCACATGTGCCCCTATAATAAAAGCGATCAATGTGTCGCCACAGAGTAATTTTCAAGCACAATTAACCAGAGGCAACAAAACAATTTCCCGGGCTGCTTGTTTCCAACGCCTAAACCATTTATAACAAAATAACGGTCGTATAAAATGTTATTGAAAATATACTAAATATGTATATTTTATTACTTGAGTCTTATGCTTCTATTGTTGTGTCCTTAATTGTTTAAGTATTGAGAAACCTTTGAATCAAATATTCCTTTAATATTGATATATTTTCTTTGAAACAATTTGAAATTTATTATTAATAATGATTAATTTTAAATAATTTGAAATAAACAAAAATTGTTTTAAAATAATACCAAAGCTTGTTAATACTATAAGGGCCACGTCCAATTATATTGTTTCACAGATTTTACTTCTCACTCTTCACTTTTATATACTTGTATTTAATCCTTCCTTGGTACTATCCAGCAGTGTCTGTCCCGAATATCGTCCTAACCGCAGTTTATATACCCTTCTTTATTAACTCCCTCTTCACATAAACAATAATCATAGTCAAATCATCTACTTTAAACGTACAAAAATAACAACTACTCGTAAATGAACAATTGTAAGTATCGGTAAACACGGTATTAAATACTGGATTTAATTACGAAGTCTTAATGGTTCCCACTTTTCTAGCTTATTCAAGTATTTACTAATCATGCAAATGTCCCTCCTCACATAAATAATAATTTAGTCAACTTAGTCTTAGTCTACTTTAAGCATACGAAAATAACCATTACTTGACATAACAATTCTAAATATTACTATTTAAGTTAATAAAACAACGATTTAAATAATTACACCTTATTGGTTCTTCTTATTACAGTTAAATTAGTAATTCATTAATTTATATGGATCAATACAGGGACCATCAAAACATTGAAACGAATCAAAACATTACGGATTATTATAAAATAGTCGTTTAACAATAATGTAACCTTACAATACATAGTATAAAAAAAAAACTTTATTTAAAAAGGTGCACCTTTAACATACCATAAAAAATTATAAGTACAATTCTTTATTCCCTAACAATCAGGATATCCTTAAATTATATTTGAGAAAACAAGATCGCTCGCTACTTGTTATTTATATCTTTGTAGACTGTTCGCTTTCGTCGATAGAGAAAAATTAAAAACGATGTGTAAAAAACACGAAGTAGTAAATTTTAATTAATTAATTAATAAAAAAAATCTTGAAAGAATTATAAATTAAATGAAATAGCACACTTTAGTAATTGGATTCTTTCTATTTTTAAGGATAAAATTAGATATCCCGCAGCATTAGCGTTATACTGAAATGGTTTGAATAATTAATTGCAACGTTAAAAGAAAATTATAAAATTGAACGCTTAGCAATTCAGTAGATAATATCTATTATTTTTCATATTGATGATCAAAGAAGGACTTCACATATCAAATTAAAATATTCAATCGTTTTAACTATACAGACATTCCGGTGGTTAACACTTTGAGTGCCAATTATGGCAATTGAATGCACTTGAAGGGCCAAAAATTATTTTAAGCGGAAATGTTTTTTTTAGCTATCATTACTCACTGGTAGTAATATTTATATATTTGTTATTAAAAAAATCAAAATCACGGCGCCGCGCCGGCTCCCGGGCTAGTGTGTGGCCAAGTACACGGCGCCGTGTGATGGTAAATCGTTACTATTATTGCTATTTTACCAGACGCATATTTATTGTTTGTATTGAATTACTTATACATTAAAATGAAACAAACATAATTTAAAAAACTGTTTTATTAAAAATATATATCAAAAAGAAAAAAAAAATAAATTGTTCCTCTTACACGGGGATCGAATCAAACCTTTAAAATTTTTGGAAAAAACCCTATTTCTAAAATATTAATGAAATACAAAAAAACATTCTACACAAAAACCAGGTCACCCATCGCATGCTTTGCACTCATACAACGTCGCAACTATTTTTTTATTTACTCTGCAATCATATAAATGAGTTTCACTCGTAGCGAAATATTTGTTATACAAAAAGAAGGCGTTACTTACACTCATCTGCAGAGTGTTTATAAAGATTTTTTCATACCACCGCAGAGTTTCCTTTCACAGGGGTAGTATGAAATCATCTGATCTTGCAGATCCACGCCAGACATGAAACTATTGTAATGTACAATAGCCGAAGGCCTAATCAGGATTTGGAGTTTTACTCGTAGTGGAATATTTGTTATACATAAAGAAGGCGTTACTTAGACTCATCTGCATAGTGTGTATAAAGATTTTTTTATACCACCGCAGAGTTTTCCTTTCACAGGAGTAGTATAAAATCATCTGATCTTGCAGATCCAGACACGCCAGATAGACGTCGCTTGTTTGTTACTTCTAACATTTCGTCGTCATGTTCCGTTGATATATACAGTACACATCGCTTGTCTCTCCATTTTCCAATGTGGACACCATTCATAAATAATGACTTGTTCTCGCTAGTTTTAAGTGTTAGTGCTCCGAGGTCTATGGGATTACCCATTCGGTTCTTGCTTAGAGTACCGGTACAGTAAGTTTGTTTATCTAATAAATTAACTGTTAAATTATATGAATTGTAATAATTGTCCATGTATACGCCATACCCAGAGTCCAGTTTTTCTTCAAGTAATTTTAATACAATTTTTGAGTATGTCCAGTTCTTGAAGTCTTATCGCCAGCACCAGCATATATTTGAAATTTCAAAACTAAGCCTTCCGGTTCCGCGAGAACGTATAACTTGATACCATACTTATGTCTCTTATTTTTTATGTACTGCCTAAAAAGTAGACGACCTCGCCACAGTACCGTAGATTCATCGAGAGATAGTTGTTTTCCGGGATAGTAGATTTTATTCATTGTGTTGTTCAAATGATCTATTATTGGCCGAATTTTGACCAATCTATCTTCTGAACTATCTTGCGACGAAAAATGTAAGCATCGTAAGATCAACATAAAGCGGTTACGGGACATCTTTTGGGAAAAAAGAAAGAATGTTGAAGAGCCAATGCTTTTTCCAGTAATCATTGAGTCTATTTATCCTTATGGTTCCTGTATGCAGAAGTAATCCCAGAAATGTTAAAAGTTCCTGTCGTGTCAAATTTTTCCAGCTATTTATTCTAGACTTGGATTTCACACCAGGTGCCTGCAAGATTTTTGCTGCATTAAAATTTTTCTCACGAACAATCAAGTCCAAAATGTTGTCATCCAAAAGCTTCGAAGGGATCTGATGATGCTGGAACTAACAATTCTTGTGTCGTGTAAGTTTTTAAAATACGCGTTATAATCACGCGTTAAGCCCCGTATTAATTTAAATATTTTAATTCTTGTGTCTTTTTAAAATCGATGATTTTCAGTGATTTACTCTTACTCCAATTAGACGTTGAGCCTTCTTGTGATGGTATATCTTTAATGTTTTGTACATACTCATTGTTGCTAGTTGCTAAAATTTCTTGCGGTGGAGATGGTGTGGAAGTATTTGCAGCTGTGTTTTGAGAAGGGAAAACGGGAGTTCCAGAAGGTAAAATAATCGTATCATCTTCAGGAAAGTCCGGTGTAGACGCGTGTGATAGAGAAACAGTAGGTGTGGCGGAATCATTTAATACATAATAGAATATAACTAGACCAAAATCCGCACCAACCAGTGACTAGATGATGGTGCATGGGCTTCTTTTCGATTGCGTTCGGGTTTCATGTTTCCCAAATATGTTAATTTTGCTTGTTGACATAGGTGCGGTGAAAATGAGCTTCGTCTGTAAAGATGTTTTTTCGACCGAAATCGGCATTTTCTGTAGGTCCATTTTCTGTAGGTAATGTATACGCTATGGGTCATCAATGTGATTTAACTGAACTAAATAAACTTTGTAATTTATCATAGCTAGTTTGGACTTAGTAAGCTAGCTTTAAATGATGTAGCCGAAAAATTCGCCTCAATGATGTCGCCTATATGGCCATTTCTTTATAACGACGTTGAACTGTCGTTCCTGGTATTTCACTTACACAGCTTTTCTCGGCAACAATAGCTATATTATCTACTGTAGGAACTATTTTAGGCTTCTTTAGAGTTGGTTTGTCGATGACGAAGCTAGTTTCTTCCACTTTTTTTTTACAATTATTTTCTTTTTAAACATTTTTTTTCCCATTTCCGTTTGTAATTTTTATACGCATTCTGTTACATTACCACAATTTTCAAAGTAATGTCGCAATAATTTTAGCGTTGGTCTAGCAAATACACAACGTTTTCGTTCAGCGGAAGATTAAAAAAAAACTGTCAAAAGTTTTATGAGCTAAGTCATTTAAGTCACTAAAGAACCGGTACTTCAAAAACAAACGTTAGATGGCGGGCCATGTATCTATTACTAGTGCGAGTTACTTCCTTCTCCTTAAGTATAGTTACTGTGGGCCATTTTTTAAAATAAAGTTTAAGTTTGAAAAACTATTCTTTTGAATATTTGTCAAAATATAGATTTACTACTTAAGTTATCTGAGGACTCTAAATTTACGTATTTATCATATAGCATTAGTAAAGTAGATACTGGATTTGTATATACATTTTGCAAAATGAAATTTATAAGTTAACTGTTTTACTATTTTAAAATGAAGCGTATTTAGAGAAAACTATTTACTAATGATAAGTCTGCTTATATCCTAGGTACGTTATTGAAGTCCAGGTTTTAATGATAATTAATTTAAAATATTTTATTCTTTTTTGCGGGACGTATTCATTGTTACTTACTGATGAACAGTTTGACTGCTTTGTAAATAAATATAAGAAGTTTAACATAATTTTTAATTTAAGTTTAAATTTATTAATATTTACTATGGTATAAACTATAGACGAAACTTAGTAAAAAAAATATACCTACCAAAATCAAACATGACCAAAGCGCAACGATTGTCTTATTTATATTGTAAATTATAAAAACTCAAACCCATTCCATTTACTGTTTCTAAGTGTTCGCACGACTACCTTGTTTAGTTTGTGACAAAATTGGTTAGCAGAGATAAGTTAATATTTGTATAAAATGAGAAGAAGAGCAATCAATACCTTAAAAGAAATTACAAATGATTGCAATAATTGATATCCCCGAAACTATTCACGATTAAAAATAAAGCAATATAAGACTAGATTATTAAAATAAATAATGTAAATCACTGAGAATTAATAAGTTTAAAATAAGACAAAGGGTAATATCAAATTATTAAAATGTTGTATTCTGAATATATTTAGAAAAACGTATACGAGAAACATATCAATCCAAGAACTGTTTCTAGACCAATTAATAATATAAATTAACCGTACTTTAAAAGATTTAATAACTTTCTAACTTTTAGACTTTTATACATTAACTATTAGAAGTGCTTATTTACAAACCTGTAATTACTTATAGTGAAGATTTCAGTTTATATAATACTTATATAATCGATAAAATTAAAAATTGCAGATGTCATATAGTTTTCAAAGAGAGCCGAGCTTATAATTTTACTTTATTAGGTAATTTTATAATGGTTTATCTCAAACAGTAGTTTTGTTATTCGCACAAATATTCCGCTTCCTCGCATAAGATAAAAGGTTTATAATCAACCTTTTCTACATCAGCTATTATCATGAACCGGATAGTTGGTAGAAAGTTACTTATTTGTTTTCTAAATTTTAAACAATTAGCTTTTGTAAACGAATTCGCTCTAATGGAAGGGAGACATATACACATACATAAAAACAAACCATACACTAATTTTCATTTACGTTACCTGTCTGTATGACTTCATATAATAATATCTATATCAACTTCTTTTATTTTCATTGTCATAATTTAAAAATATACGAAAAATAATAAGAGCGAGTGACAGAAAAAGTTTGCCACATCTTTTTTACAGCAACTAGCTAAGGTATACTTGCCGACTAATTTATTATTAGGGAGCTTATTCTGGTAATTTGTTGTCTAAGCACTGCATTCTGAACGATGCAAACTGGATGTATGTTAACGATGCAGTACCTGATTGAAAAAAACAATTCTATTTTGGGTGAACTAATAATATCTCTCATAATTATACAAAACTTGCAATAGGCACATGGTGTTTAATACAAATTACCTATAGTAGATACAAGTTTATATAAATATACAATGATAAAATAAACGGGATTCAAACCCGCGACTACTGGGAAACCGTCCCGGAGTCGCGTCGAATCCCTGCCCATATCGGTTTATTTTTCATTCTATATTTATATAAAATTAAATAAGCTTAATATGGCTATACATGTTTGTAGATATTTTCAAAGATATAGTAGAGTCGTTTTTCAGCATCTCTCTTACTTAAGTGGAACATGTTTTTACAGTCGACTGTCTCTACACTTGACCAGACCTGCAACTGAGAACTCTCATTATTTTGAAAAGCGTACATGAAAGTATGTACATACTGAGTAGTTAATTGTGTATTAATTTTTGGTGATGAGAACGTTTTCTTGTGTTGTAAACAATACTAATTCTGACTCAATTGTTGTTTGCACTATTCTATGGAAATTGGTATAATTTGTTTTCTCAAATAACGATTTCGTTACGGCAAAAATATGTTACCAACTATGTTTTGTAGAAGTATGTATTTCACTTCAATTTAATAAATATTTGAGTTTCTTATAATTAGGGTAATTTATAAAACTAGACTTTTATGGTTCATTTTATTGTTGAGTAAAGCTTTTAAGCAATTTAATCACTTTTCAGTTGACTTGCGGCTAATGGTTGAATAAATTAAATTTATCAGCTATTACGATTCCAATTTCCACCATAAATCGTAGGGTTGTTTTAACATTGTGTGCGAACTAATATTTAGCAATATTTAAAATTTAATACACAAGTATGTCCTAGTTACTATTTTATTCCAAAATATATTGATAATTTTCACTTGTACTGCTGGTAAATAACTATAGAGGTCTTTAGATAAATCTTATTATCAGGTACTATTAACATTGATAGTAATAAATTAAAAGCTTGAAATTTTTTAGGTTATCTATATATATATATGTATTTAGTCTAATTAAGTTCTCACTAATGTATGATTTGTAGAATTTATATCTGTAATCTCCTAAAGAAAACCTTAATGGAGACTTCATTGAACGCTGTTTTATAAACGAAGGAAGAAGAAAATGGAAGGTCAATAAGATGTACGATCGAGGCATTAAATATGCAAAGCGTTTGAAAAATAGACAAGAAAGTAACGAGCCGAATGTAATTTCAAGGAAACCACGTTTTGAAGTAAATGAAATAGGATTCAATTTATCACATGTGCCCCTATAATAAAAGCGACCAACGTATCGCCACAGAGCTTTGTCAAGCACCATTTAACAAGAGGCAACAAAACAATTTACCGGGCTATTTGTTTCCAACTCCTAACCCCTTCATAATTTAAAAACGATACTTGTTATGTAAAATGGTAAAAAATATGCTAATTTGTGTTATTATTTGAATATTATGTGTTTTTGTTTTGTCCCTAATAATGATTTATAAGTTTAGAAAAATCCTTGAACTAAAGATTCTTATAATATTGACATATTATCTTCTTAATTTTTGTCATTTTAATTAAAATTATTTATTAGTTTCCACTTATACCTAACCTAATATACTAAATGTTTGTAATATTTACTGTTATAGAAAAAAAAACCTTAATTTAAAAAGGTGATCCTACTTACAATTGCTTATTCCCTAAAAATATCCATAAATTATATTTGAGAAAGGAAAATCCTTGCTACTTATTATTTACATCTTTATAGTGTTAGCATTAAATGGGTAATAAACGTAGGAGATTTTTGCATTCCACTAGCTTTGAGGTGGTGCACCCTGCTTTGTGATTGGTCACCATAATTATTAAAATTTCATCTTTTTGCATTTTAAATGACTCTCCTAAACCAAATATATATTTTTAATTTATTGAGATTCAGATTTCAACAAAGTTAAAACAATTAAATTTAATTTTGTTGTTGGACGTATTCATCAATATTCTTCGCTATCTACTGATGAGGAATTTCACTAATATGTAGTAAAAATTAAGAAGTTCAAAATTATTTTTATCCTTAAAGATTATCGAAACCTATTAATCCTTTCTGTGATGTAGAAATTTAACATAGTAAAAACGGCACCAAGTAACCTACGGCAGTCAAAAATGATTAGTTTAAGTTATATTTTTAATTAAATACATATACTTATAACTACAATAACACAAATTAAATGAAAGGAATTATTACTTAATTTTTATGACCTCATATAAGTAGTTATTTCTGCTCGTTGAGAGCAGAAAGCCCACCTGAATGTTATCGTCTCTTTATACTTTTGAACCTTAAGGAAAACGAATGCATCGCTATTCCTAATAACAGTTGAGTTGATAAGTAATTATTTCTGCTCGTTGAGAGCGGAAAGCCCACCTGATCGTTATCGTCTCTCTTTATACTTTTGAACCTTAAGGAAAACGAATGCATCGTTGTTTCTAACAGTTGACCTAAATGGAAAGAGAGGGAGGCTTTATAATATGAAAAGGAAAATTGAGCGGTTAGAGCCCGCTAAGTCACTTACGAAACACGGTTTCTATACGTCAATCGTATTTGAACGGTTATTTTCAGGGTCGTGCCTGATCATATATAAATACATTCGCAGAACATTCTTCCCCTCAGAAAACATTGCATTTACTATTATCAAGTAATCCCACAAGTACCTTATTTACTTCGCGTTCTCATTCGCTCGTTCGTTCGTTCGTTCTCGTTCGCGTTCGAAGGCGTTCTTAATATTTAAATAAAATGAGAAGAAGACCAATATCCTAAGCAAAATAACTAATAGTATTATTATTTATAGTGTCAACGGTTCTAGGGCTATTTGGTTTAAGAGAAATATTTAGCTTTTTTTTTATATACATATTTAAAAAAGCATTTTTCTTTTGATAAAAAAAAAATGTAGATAACTCTATTTTGCAAGAAACGTTGGCTAAGACCAAATGACCATGGAACCGTAGTTATAAATTTTGATATAGGTATATGATATTAAGACTTAATTGGAAAATTGCAAACATCTTGAATTGTCAAAAGAGGGCTAAGATTTGAATTCCACTTTACTTAGAAACTTTATTTCGATGACACTAGTGCTTTTATTGTTTAACAAACATTTCAGTACCTCACATAATATAAGAGGTTTGTGCATTTTTGTTTTTGCATTTTTCTATATCAATTTTATGCGGTCCGGATAGTTCGTTGAAACATATTTTTTTCTCTTTACTAACTTACTAGTTGAAACTGACATAACTATGTGAAAATATAAAAGCTACAGCAAAATCAATACATAACAAACTTTCACCTATATCTGTATCTATCTGTACGACTTAATATATTAATAGTAACAACTTCTTGATTTTCTTTTTATTTTAAAATCACAGAACTGTCAATTTAAGTTACTTTTAATTAAAATCATATAAGCGATTGTAGTAAAAAGTACGTCACTTCAGTTTAACGGAAATTGTTCGACTGATTGATTATTAAGTACTAGTTAGCTGTTCCTCGTTGCTGGTACTTTGTTACTGCATTCTTAACGATGCAGAAATCATGGATATTCACGATGCAGTGCAGTACCTTTTATTTCAGTTTTTGAATGGAAAAAACAAACGAAACGTTTTGGAAAACAACGAACGTCAATGAGAAAACATATGCTATCGAATCTTCCTTCATGTAAGTGCAACTATTAATTTTTATTTTTGTAAATTCTTCATTACAATTATTTTTAACTTTGTATATTATTTTCATAATTATACGCCTTTTTATCTATTTAAAAGGTTAAATTTTTGAATATAATTATTTTTACTAACTAATAGAACTAATAGACCAAAATATAACAAACAACTATGTAAGACCATAGTTATGATACGTCTATTGTGTACTCTAATAAACTTTATTTTCAATGTATTTTTGGGTCTGCTGTATATGTAATACAAACACAAAAGTTAACAGTTTTATACCCTTATCAAAAGTAGTCATTTTTGTTTACGATTACAAATATGCTTGGAACTTCTACTTAGCAGCTTTGTTATGTAATAATTTTCCTTTGTTACTGAACCTGAAGTCAAGTAATAGAATAAATATTTCTTTATGACATTTTTGCATGAAAATTATTTAAAGATGTGTTTTTATCACTAGGTAAATATATTTAACTGAACTAATTATTGCATGTAGCATTAACACAAAAACCCTCTTTGTATATTAAAATTTTTAAAAGCTTTCTAAATAAACCAAATTTTAAAATGTTTTAGCTTTGCTATCATCTCTTTTTTGTTTTATTTAAATTAACATAACTTTTAACTTTGTTAAATGTAACTTTGGGATAAAAGACAACTTTTAACTTTTTTATTTATAGAACGCTTAAACTTCTTGACGAGATTTTACCCTATTTCAACTTACTCAATCATAACTATCATTTTGGGATTAAAAAGGAAACTTGTACTCTATAATAGTATTTTATTTGTCTACGATCTACATAGACCGGTCAAGGGCGGTATAAAAATTCAAAGTTTTATGTTCAAAGTTATAAAAGAATAGAAAAGTTTTGAATTTTGTGGTTTGGCAACTATTAACTAATTTAAATGCATCTTGCTGTTAGAAATAAACCATCACAAGCTTCAAATATCATTTAGCACATAATGTAGACCAACAAGAACTCATAATTTCGAATATGCATTCTAGCTCTACACGCGGTTCGTTGTTCAAAAAAAGTTTGTTTTCTTCTGGTTATAGTAACATTATGTAATAAATAATATTCAGACACACAAATAAGTGAAAGGTAATTATAATACTATAAACGTATGGTATACAGATGATAAGAAGATTAATTATAAATTTATAAATATAGAATGTAAAAAACCGATACGGGCAGGGATTCGAACCCGCGACTACTGGGAAACCGTCCCGTCGCTCTACCAACTGAGCTACCGTATCGCTGTCCGCCTCGGTGAATCAAGCATTCTATATGTGATCGTCTTTATCGGGACGGTGGTGACATCTATTAGGTTTCTTTCGAAAATCCTAACCAATGTTTCTAACTTTGCAGTATAGATAAACATTGAAAAGATGCCACTACCGAAATCAATTTTTGAAAATATCTTTAAACATGTATAGCCATGTTAAGCTTATTTAAATTTATAAATATAGAATGTAAAAAACCGATACGGGCAGGGATTCGAACCCGCGACTACTGGGAAACCGTCCCGTCGCTCTACCAACTGAGCTACCGTATCGCTGTCCGCCTCGGTGAATCAAGCATTCTATATGTGATCGTCTTTATCGGGACGGTGGTGACATCTATTAGGTTTCTTTCGAAAATCCTAACCAATGTTTCTAACTTTGCAGTATAGATAAACATTGAAAAGATGCCACTACCGAAATCAATTTTTGAAAATATCTTTAAACATGTATAGCCATGTTAAGCTTATTTAAATTTATAAATATAGAATGTAAAAAACCGATACGGGCAGGGATTCGAACCCGCGACTACTGGGAAACCGTCCCGTCGCTCTACCAACTGAGCTACCGTATCGCTGTCCGCCTCGGTGAATCAAGCATTCTATATGTGATCGTCTTTATCGGGACGGTGGTGACATCTATTAGGTTTCTTTCGAAAATCCTAACCAATGTTTCTAACTTTGCAGTATAGATAAACATTGAAAAGATGCCACTACCGAAATCAATTTTTGAAAATATCTTTAAACATGTATAGCCATGTTAAGCTTATTTAAATTTATAAATATAGAATGTAAAAAACCGATACGGGCAGGGATTCGAACCCGCGACTACTGGGAAACCGTCCCGTCGCTCTACCAACTGAGCTACCGTATCGCTGTCCGCCTCGGTGAATCAAGCATTCTATATGTGATCGTCTTTATCGGGACGGTGGTGACATCTATTAGGTTTCTTTCGAAAATCCTAACCAATGTTTCTAACTTTGCAGTATAGATAAACATTGAAAAGATGCCACTACCGAAATCAATTTTTGAAAATATCTTTAAACATGTATAGCCATGTTAAGCTTATTTAAATTTATAAATATAGAATGTAAAAAAAAAAAAAAAACCGATACGGGCAGGGATTCGAACCCGCGACTACTGGGAAACCGTCCCGTCGCTCTACCAACTGAGCTACCGTATCGCTGTCCGCCTCGGTGAATCAAGCATTCTATATGTGATCGTCTTTATCGGGACGGTGGTGACATCTATTAGGTTTCTTTCGAAAATATAGAATGCTTGATTCACCGAGGCGGACAGCGATACGGTAGCTCAGTTGGTAGAGCGACGGGACGGTTTCCCAGTAGTCGCGGGTTCGAATCCCTGCCCGTATCGGTTTTTTACATTCTATATTTATAAATTTAAATAAGCTTAACATGGCTATACATGTTTAAAGATATTTTCAAAAATTGATTTCGGTAGTGGCATCTTTTCAATGTTTATCTATACTGCAAAGTTAGAAACATTGGTTAGGATTTTCGAAAGAAACCTAATAGATGTCACCACCGTCCCGATAAAGACGATCACATATAGAATGCTTGATTCACCGAGGCGGACAGCGATACGGTAGCTCAGTTGGTAGAGCGACGGGACGGTTTCCCAGTAGTCGCGGGTTCGAATCCCTGCCCGTATCGGTTTTTTACATTCTATATTTATAAATTTAAATAAGCTTAACATGGCTATACATGTTTAAAGATATTTTCAAAAATTGATTTCGGTAGTGGCATCTTTTCAATGTTTATCTATACTGCAAAGTTAGAAACATTGGTTAGGATTTTCGAAAGAAACCTAATAGATGTCACCACCGTCCCGATAAAGACGATCACATATAGAATGCTTGATTCACCGAGGCGGACAGCGATACGGTAGCTCAGTTGGTAGAGCGACGGGACGGTTTCCCAGTAGTCGCGGGTTCGAATCCCTGCCCGTATCGGTTTTTTACATTCTATATTTATAAATTTAAATAAGCTTAACATGGCTATACATGTTTAAAGATATTTTCAAAAATTGATTTCGGTAGTGGCATCTTTTCAATGTTTATCTATACTGCAAAGTTAGAAACATTGGTTAGGATTTTCGAAAGAAACCTAATAGATGTCACCACCGTCCCGATAAAGACGATCACATATAGAATGCTTGATTCACCGAGGCGGACAGCGATACGGTAGCTCAGTTGGTAGAGCGACGGGACGGTTTCCCAGTAGTCGCGGGTTCGAATCCCTGCCCGTATCGGTTTTTTACATTCTATATTTATAAATTTAAATAAGCTTAACATGGCTATACATGTTTAAAGATATTTTCAAAAATTGATTTCGGTAGTGGCATCTTTTCAATGTTTATCTATACTGCAAAGTTAGAAACATTGGTTAGGATTTTCGAAAGAAACCTAATAGATGTCACCACCGTCCCGATAAAGACGATCACATATAGAATGCTTGATTCACCGAGGCGGACAGCGATACGGTAGCTCAGTTGGTAGAGCGACGGGACGGTTTCCCAGTAGTCGCGGGTTCGAATCCCTGCCCGTATCGGTTTTTTACATTCTATATTTATAAATTTAAATAAGCTTAACATGGCTATACATGTTTAAAGATATTTTCAAAAAAAGATTAATTATGTTTGTAAACAATGAGATTTAAAATCTTTGACCTCCGGAATTTAAATTACATTAAATATATATATATTTTAATAACTTAACGAGAAATGCTGCTTAAAATATAGTAATATAATACTTATACTTAGTGTGGCCATGAATACTATTACAATTAAGAAAAAATACATTTGAATTTGGAATCTGTAATTTTTTTACGATTGTTCATTTTGTTTTCTCATTTTAGCGCCAGAATATTGTACAATATTTTGCAATATCAATATTGAGTGGGGTGATTAAGAGAACAGAATCGCTGTGATTTCATTATACAAAGTAGATATGGAGCCAAATGCAATTTTTAAAACTCTCCACAGACTTAGTATTAAGGTGTTGGTCTTGGTGTTAAGCATCAAGCATGTACGAGCAAGCATGAAGCCATTTAGCATCGCTACCTCCTAAGTTATACAATATAATCTAATTCAATATACCTTACGTACTGTTGTAAATATAATTATTGTAATAGTGTCTTGTCGTTTTTCTTCATGAAGCTTCACTTTGGAAACATATCGAGTAGTTAGAATTAAAACAATTTCAACAATAATAAAAGATATATATAAACAGGGTTATTTTTATTTAGTTGATCATCTCTGGCAGGCAGTCTCTCTACATCAATCCCAAGAACATTTATTCTACAACTTTTTACAAATCTTGATAAACAACAATAAAAAAAAGAAAAATGTTTTACTTTTACTTATAACTCTGTATTTTGTAAGAACTACTTACAGAAAAGTAAAATGTAAAATACAAATATAAAAAATGTAATAATCAAGCTTTAAGTATCCTAAATCGAGCAACAAGCATTAAGCAACAAGCGTCAAGCGCATGAAGCATTCAGCATTAAGCATTAAGCATTAAGCATTAAGCATTAAGCATTAAGCATTAAGCATTAAGCATTAAGCATTAAGCATTAAGCATTAAGGATTAAGCATTAAGCGTTAAGCATTAAGCATTAAGCATTCAGCATTCATCATTTAGCATTCTAATGCTCAATGCTGTAATAAACATTAAGCTTCAAGATTCAAACATTAAGCATTAAGCAATAAGCATTCAAAATTAGGCATTAAGCATAAAACATCAACCATCAAGCATCAAGTGTCAATTAGCAAGCGTCAAGCGTCAACCTTCAAGCATCAAGCATAAAGAATCAAGCAATAAGCATCAAATGTTAAGCATCAAAAAACAAGCACTAAGAACCAAGTCTTAAACATCAAGCTGACAGAAATTAGCATCGCTTATCAGACAATAATAATCAAGCAGCAATTATCAATCATGAAGCATCAAGCATTAACCATCAAGCAATAAGCGTCAACCATTTAACCTTAAGCAACAAGCATTAAACTTAAGCAAAATTAAACATTAAGCATCAAGCATCAAGCGACAAGCGTCAACTGACAAGCGACAAGCGTCAACTGACAAGCGACAAGCGTGAAGCGTTAAGCATTAGGCACTAGGCACTAGGCACTGGGCACTAATTAGACACTAGACATTAAGCATCAAGCATCAAGCGTCAAGTGTCAAGCGACAAGCGTAAAGCGTTAAGCACTAGGCACTAGGGCACTGCACTGGGCAGTAAGCATTAGGCATTAAACATCAAGCACTAAGCATTCAGAATTAAGCATAAAGCTGTATGCTTTAAGCTTTTAGCTTTAAGCTTTGAGCTTTTATTTAAGCTTTGAGCTTTGTTTTAAGCTTTAAGCTTTGATAAAAGCTTTAAGCTTTGAGCTTTAAGTTTTAAGATTTAGGCATTAAACTTTAAGATTTAAGCTTTAAGCAAAAGCAATAAGCATTAAGCATTAAGCATATAGCATAAAACATTAAGCATTGAGCATAAAACATTAAGCATTGAGCATCAAGCATCAAGTGTCAAGCATTAAGCGTCAATCGTCAATCGTTTTTGTTTGATGCTTGATGCTTTATGTTTGATGCTTATTGCTTTTGCCTAATGCTTAATGCTTAATGCTTTGTGCTTAATAGTTAATTCTTCAAGCTCTTCAAGCTTTCTGCTTGATGTTTGATGCTTAATGTTAAATGCTTAATCTCTAGTGCCTAGTGGCTAGTCCCTAGTGCCTAGTACCCAGTGCTTAACGCTTCACGCTTGTCGCTTAATGCTTAATGCATAATTCTTAATGCTTAATGCTTAATTCTTCAAGCTTTATGCTTGATGTTTGATGCTTCATGTTTAATTCTTAATGCTTAATGCTTATTGCCTAGTGCCTAGTGCTTAGAGCTTGACGCTTAAGCTTAAGCGTCAATCATCAATCGTCTTAGTTTGATGCTTGATGCTTTATGTTTGATGCTTATTGCTTTTGCCTAATGCTTAATGCTTTATGCTTAATAGTTAATTCTTCAAGCTCTTCAAGCTTTCTGCTTGATGTTTGATGCTTAATGTTAAATGCTTAATCTCTAGTGCCTAGTGGCTAGTGCCTAGTGCCTAGTGCCCAGTGCCTAGTGCTTAACGCTTCACGCTTGTCGCTTAATGCTTATTTCTTAATGTTTAATGCTTAATGCTTGATGCTCAATGCTCAATGCTCAATGCTCAATGCTTGATGCTCAATGCTCAATTCTCAATGCTCAATGCTCAATGCTCAATGCTCAATGCTCAATGCTCAATGCTCAATGCTCAATGCTCAATGCTCAATGCTCAATGCTCAATGCTCAATGCTCAATGCTCAATGCTCAATGCTCAATGCTCAATGCTCAATGCTCAATGCTCAATGCTCAATGCTCAATGCTCAATGCTCAATGCTCAATGCTCAATGCTCAATGCTCAATGCTCAATGCTCAATGCTCAATGCTCAATGCTCAATGCTCAATGCTTAATGCTTGATGTTTGTTGCTTCATGTTTAATTCTTAATGCTTAATGCTTATTGCCCAGTGCCTAGTGCCTAGTGCTTAGAGCTTGACGCTTGACGCTTGACGCTTTAAGCTTTAAGCGTCAAGTGTCAAGCGTCAAGCGACAAGCGACAAGCGTCAAGCGACAAGCGTAAAGCGTTGAGCACTATGCACTGGGCACTAGGCACTAGAAATTAAGCATTAAACATGAAGCATCCAACATCAAGCATAAAGCTTGAAGAATTAACCATTAAGCACAAAGCATTAAGCATTAAGCACTAAGCACTAAGCACTAAGCACTAAGCACTAAGCACTAAGCACTAAGCACTAAGCACTAAGCACTAAGCACTAAGCACTAAGCACTAAGCACTAAGCACTAAGCACTAAGCACTAAGCACTAAGCACTAAGCACTAAGCACTAAGCACTAAGCACTAAGCACTAAGCACTAAGCACTAAGCACTAAGCACTAAGCACTAAGCACTAAGCACTAAGCGCTAAGCATTAAGCACTAAGCATCAAGCGTCAAGCATCAAGCGTCAAGCATCAAGCTTTAAGCATCAAGCGTCAAGCATCAAGCGTCAAGCATCAAGCGTCAAGCATCAAGCGTCAAGAATCGAGCGTCAAGCATCAAGCATCAAGCGTAAAGCGACAACCGACAAGTGTGAAGCTTTAAGCACTAGGCACTGAGCAATAAGCATTAAGCATTAAGCATCAATTATCAAGCTTCAATCGTCAAGCGTCAAGCGACAATAATCAGGTGTCAAGCGACAAGCGTGAAGTGTTAAGCACAAGGCACTAGGCACTGGGCACTAGACACAAGGCACTAGGCGCTAGGCACTAGAGATTAAGCATTAGGCATCAAGTATCAAGAATTAAGCGTCAATCGTCAATCGTCAAGGGTCAAGTGTCAAGCGACAAGCCTGAAGTGGTAAGCACTAGGCACTAGGCACTAGGCACTGGGCAATAAGCATTAAGCATTAAGCGTCAAACGTCAAGCGTGAAGCGTCAATCGACAAGCCGGAAGCGTTAAGCACTATGCATTGGTCACTAAAGATTAAGCATTAAACATTAAGCATCAAACATCAAGCATAAAGCTTGAAGAGTTAACCATTAAGTACAAAGCATTAAGCATTAATCAACAAGCCTAAAGTGTCAATTAGCAAGCGTCGATCGTCAACCTTCAAACATCAAGCATGAAGAATTAAGCAATAAAGCATCAAACGTCAAGCATAAAAAAAACAATCACTAGGCACCAAGTCTTAAACATCAAGCAGACAGAACTTAGCATCGCTTTTTTATTATTATTATAATAAATCGTCAAGCGTCAAGCGACAAGCGTCAAGTGTCAAGCGACAAGCGTCAAGTGTCAAGCGACAAGCGTCAAGTGTCAAGCGACAAGCGTCAAGTGTCAAGCGACAAGCGTGAAGCGTTAAGCACTAGGCCCTAGGCACTGGGCACTAACTAGCCACTAGATATTAAGCATTAAGCATCAAACATCAACCATTAAGCATTATGCTTGAAGCATTTACCATTAAGCACTAAGCATTAAGCATTAAGCATCCAGCATAAAACATTATGCAAAAGCAATAAGCATTAAGCATTAAGCATCAAGTATCAAACTTAAAGCATCAAGCGACTAGCGTCAGGCGTCAGGAAAAGCCATTTATTAAAGTCATTTCAAAATTTATTTAAGCTAATTATTAAAATCTGAAAATCATAAGATACAATAAATCAAAAAAATTTGCACTGTTTGGTTCAAAATAGTTTATTTATGATCACAACGAATTATGTAAAATATGAAACATTTATTTACAAAATTAGTTTTGTATCAAAATTTAACGTCAAAATATTTACTAAAAATAAAATGTTTTTTTTTACATTACATACATGTTTTTAACCCCCGACTAAAAAGAGGGGTGTTATAAGTTTGACTTGTCGATCTGAGTATCTGGGTATCTATGTCGAGATGGTTTTTATCCATGTTTAGTCGAAATAGAAACAGTCGTCTCCAAGATATTGACGTTTTATTCATGCGGGTTAAAGGTTCTTATGCAATAATTAGCTGTTCCCAGCGGCTTTGCCTGCGCTATATAGGAAAAAAAGACTTGCTATGTAGGCCAAAAGGTTTTTACACTTACTTACTCAGGTGAAGTACTCTATTGGGGATAGCTATTGCCCGTGTCTGCGTCCATGTAGACTGTAAAAATTACATTTATATGGCTTATGATCCTAGTCATAAAGAGTCACGGGCAACAGCTAGTGAAACTGGACCGATAAAAAAAATCTTTTACCATTAGAATCCTACACTATCCCTGATGAACATAGGCTATATTTTATTATCATCATCATCACTAATATTATAAAGAAGAAAGATTTGATTGTTCGCATGCTTTTACTCGTGCGGGTGAAAACGAGCACGAATGTAACTTAAATTTTATGACGTTGATGTAACTTAAATTTTGATACAAAACTAACTATTTTGAACCAAATAAACTATATAACGATCATAAATAAACTATTTTGAACCAAACAGTGTGCCGATATTTTTTTAATTTATTGTATCTTATGATTTTTAGATTTTAATAAATGGCTTAAATAAATATTAATAAATGACTTTAATGAATGGCTTTTCCTATTTAAAATATTATTCTTACAGTGTAGATAATAACCATTCAATATTTTAATGGAATATGTAAATGCCGTCTTCATTGATCGTTATGAGATACTGATATTATCTTCTTAATGGCTGAACATTCAATTTTATTATTTTCTGTTAACGCTGCAATGAATTACTCAAACCATTTAAGTAAAATGCGAGTACTGCGAAATATATATTTTATCCCTAAAAACAGGAAAAGCCATTAAAGTGTGCTTTACTGTTAAGATATGCCTAGATAACAAGAAGTATTCTATTTAAGGTATTATCGCAAAAATCAACAGTAACTAAAATTTTTGTGATTCCCGTTTCATACACATTTTAGTTTATTTTTCTGTATGAACGATGCGAACATTTTACAAAGATGCGAACGATGCGAACATTTTACAAAGATACTAACATAAATAACAAGTAGTGAGGATCTATCATTTCTCAAATATTCTTTAATAATATCCTTATTGTTAGTGAATTATACGCAACTTTTAAAATGAAGTTTTTTATAAAAAGTTTTTTATAATTTTTAAATTAAGTTTTTTTATAATAAGATTTTTATAATAAATATAATAAGTTACTGCTGTAAATAATAATCCATGTGCGGTCACTTCAAAACTTTACAAATACAATTATTTTTATTGTGGTAAAAGTGGCTGCACAGACAAATCGTTAAACAGATATAATTTTCAAAATTTGTTAGGTTTACAACCTGTCGCCAACGCCTTAGTTTGTTCTCATTTTATGAATAATCCCTCTATAATTTTATAATATTTTAATGGATTATAATGCTACTTGCTGTTCTTAAATGTAGCAATATTTTTTTTTTAATATTGAATGCACGGTTTTTGCTTCGATACTACTTTATTGTTTATATAGTTTACACTACACATATTTACAAGTAAGTACACCTTTCAATATGTACTCAGATCCTCAGTAACTTTTTTCTGAACTGCTCTTGACTTGGTAGTAATAGAGCCCTTTTTACTACTAAGCGTGGAGTAGTTTAAACTCCTGGCCTTCAAAATGCCTTGTCTATTGTAAGTTATATTCTTTCTGTAATTTGTATTTCAGACAAAAGCTACGCACATAGTTCGTGGGAGGAATACTTTCAGGGTTGTGCTAATTGGAGTTAATACATTATTAAAACATTATACACCTCAGAACGCCAATGCAATCATTTACTATTGTTATGTGTTCACACAACTGCCTTATTTACTTCTGTAATAAAATGTTGTGGAAGACATTTTAAATATTTTTTTTAATTAAAAGAACAGCAACGAACTAAGCGAAATCAACAATGATTGCAATATTTCATATCTTCTACGCTTGTTTTAATTTAGATGAAAATATTATCAGGATTTAAAAATAAAGCTGAATAAATGCTTTTGATGTATATGCAGTGTAAGACTAGATAAGCTATGTTTAACTTAATACTGCAAAGTAATAAGCATTAAAAAGTAATATGCGTAAAAGAAAACGAAGAATTCTTTCTGAAACACTTTCCTTTATTGCATCAATGCAAAGTCCCTTGGTCCCATTTTTTTATTTCTCAACTATCCATGAGGATGAAGTAAAGAAAACCATTTCTTCAATTAAATCTAAAGCCGTAGGCTGCGACGACATAAGCAGTTGTATGATATTCAATATCTTAGATTGCCTGTTATCACCAATTACTCATATCATAAACTTTTCTCTGAGTTCTGGGGACTACCCTCAAATTTGGAAAAAAGCTTTTGTGCATCCTTTACCTAAAATTCCTCAAAATATTGGATTTCTCTCTAAAATATTGGAAGCCTGTGTATATAAGCAAATCTCCTCTCACATTTCAAAACATAACCTACTTAGTACTTTTCAGTCTGGATTTCGCTCTGGCCACAGCACCAACACTGCTCTCATTAAAGTAACTGATGACATTCGGTTTGGCATGGAGGATAAAAAATTGACAGTGTTGGTGCTTGTAGACTTTTCAAATGCTTTTAACACAGTCGACCATGAAATCCTTATTGCGATCCTATCTGTTCTTAAATTCAGCCCATCGGTTATTAAATGGTTTTCATCGTATCTTCGGGGGTACCAGCAGTCAGTTCGCACGGGGAATGCCTCTTCCAAGTGGACTGTTATGAAAACTGGTGTTCCACAGGGCGGTATACTTTCTCCCATGTTGTTTTCTTTATTCATAAATACACTTGTTTCTAATTTCAGCTGTTCGTATCATTTGTATGCTGATGATCTCCAGATTTATGCACAACCCAAGGTCGATGACCTTGCTAATGCCATAGGCACTATCAATAATAACTTAAATAAATTAAGTCAATGGTCACGCAGATTTGGCGTAGCAGTAAATCTCCATAAGTGTCAGGCTATAGTCATCGGAAGCTCTAGACTCTTAGCCAAAACGGATTTTACAAATCTGCCATCCGTACAGTATAATGGCAACACAATACCTTTTACCATGACTGTGAAGAATCTGGGATTGTGCATGGATAATAGACTGAGTTGGCACCAGCAGGTAAACGAGTTATCTCGTAAAGTTACCTGTACTCTACGGTCGCTATATCGGACCAAAAATTTTTTGCCCTTTAAAACCAAAATTATTTTAGTTAACGCCCTCATCTTACCTATCATCGATTACGCAGATGTTTGCTATCCAAACCTGAGTAACGAACTCCTTGATAAATTAGACCGCTTCCTCAACAGTTGCATTCGCTACGTCTTTGGCTTGCGTAAATACGATCACGTCTCTGAATATCGGCGTAAGCTTAAATAGCTCACTATTGGTCAGAGGCGTAGCTGTAGGATTCTTCATCTCCTCTTCTCAATATTAAACGATCCAACCTCTCCTCCTTACCTCAAAGAAAAATTCCAACTCCTCCATGATACACACGACAGAATACTTCGTTCCTCTGCCTATCTCACAACCACCATTCCTTCTCATACCAGCGACTTCTTCCACAAATCTTTCACTATCCAAGCCTCACTTCTTTGGAACCAACGTCCTGAAAAGATAAGAAGAGCACCATCCAAAAGTACCTTTTAGAAACTTGTCAAAGAGCACTTTTTAAAGTCCCCATAATCCGTGTGTTAATTTGAAATGTGTATCTCATAATATAAAACTTCAACATTCATGATGTTATAATAATAATATGTATAATGTGTATGTATTTAGATATGTGTATACGTTTATTCAATTTATATATATGTATGTATCAGTGTGTAAGTATATATAGATAGATATATAGTATATATTTAATATTTATCATGTCCTTTTTTTCTAATTTATTTTTATTTATTAAATTTAAATTTATTAAATTTATTAAACGCCTACCACAATTTTTCACCAACACAGAGGTTAACTGGGAGAGAATGCCGTTAGGCATTAAGTTCGCCTTTTGTTAATTCAATAAAGCGTAAATAAATAAATAATAATAAAATTATGGTTTAATTTTCATGATATAAAATTCTTAAAATGTTGTATTCTAAAAACGTATAGGAGAATCATATAAAATCAAAAACTGTTTCTAGACTAATTAATAATATAAAATTTCCTTACTTTAAATTTTTTCATAACTTTCTAACTTACACGTTAACATTATAAGAGCTATTTATTAAGTGATAGTTCATTGTAACAAATTTATGTCTTTTCAATCATAAAGAATTATCTTTTTTAAATGTATTATCGCTAACGGAAAGGAGATATATAAACAAACATAAACTCAAACCATTAACAAACTTTCATCTACGTAATTTGTTTGTACGACGTAATATAATAATAATAATATCAGGTTCCTTTATTTTAATTGACGTAACAAAAAAATATAGAATAATAAAAGCGGGTGAAGCAAAAGGTTCTCCACATCAGTTTAACAGCAACTAGGTAAGGTATACTTGCCGTCTCATTAATCAGTAAGTACTAGAAAGTTTGTTACTGGTAATTTGCTAATTAAGTACTGCATTATGAAATATATTAACTAGATAAATGTTGACGATGCAGTACCTATTACTTCTATATACTAGAGTATTTTTAAGTAAAATATATAAAACACCACATCTCGAGAGCAAAGCTTAGAGTAATTTCCCAAGATTCTATTTGGACAATATTTTTATATTTATTGGTTAAATTTATTGATGAAGATAATCGAACTTCAGATTTTATTCCTATAAATAAAATACCTAATTGTTAATTCTTCTTGTATTTATTTTCTACACAAATACCTACAATTTGTAAGTGGATAAGCACCACACTGTCTCAGCAAGTGAAGCCGCATACCACACTACCACGACAAAAACTTGGAGAACCGCCTCAACTCCGACTTTATATTTGTGTAGATCTCTAAAAATATATTTATTGTTTTAGTCATTATATTTAGATAAAATATAATGACTAAACTTTTGTAAAACGTGCATTAAAGTATATGTACTTGTATGTATATGCTTATATATGTATATGCTATGTATATGCTTCACGTAAGCAGGGTTTTCTGTAGTAAATCTTGATGGCTGTTTGACCAATTCGATGGGAAACGATATAATTTAGTATGTCAAATAAAGATTTCGTTCGTGCAAATACTCTTAAAAATAATGATGGCTAGAAACATGCAATTAACTCAAATTTAATAAATTTAAGATTGTCTTATAATTAAGGTAATTTAAAATTAAATTTAAAATTTAAAAACCCCCGATACAAAAAGACCTCCAAAAAGAATAAAAATAATATTACTATGTACTTATTTAAGTCGTTGCGTCGGGCGACCGTTGTATGTACGTTGATAGTGTATATGTCAGGCCTGAAGACCGAAAACGCTCAGTGGACGGAAAAAACGGCCACATCGCGTTCTGGCTGCCTTCAAATGCACAGAACGCGTTCTGGCTACTTTTAAACGCTCGCAACGCGTTTTGGTAATTGTCGAACGGCCAGAACGCGTTTTGGCTGTTGCGGGGATTTTTATTAGCTTTTTCCGTGACTTCTGTCAATAGTAAATTGTCACCAAATAAAATGTTACCGAAATCGGTGGATCTCAATTACATGCCAAACAAATTTTTAGTTGCCCTGTGGCTATTGGGGATGTAAATTTAATTTACCAGATATTAATATTCCAATTTTCATCTTAAATAGTGCAGTTGATTTAGAATTATGTGCGAACAGACATTTAACCAAAATTTTAAAATATATGAATGGAATACAAAAGTTCACCCTTTTAGAATCACTTTTATAAATTTGCCCTTTTTTGGTAAAAAGTTTTAAGTAATGTATAATCTGTAGAATTTATATCTGAATTCTCCGGAAGCAAACGTTATGAAGACTTCATTTAGCGTTTTTTTATAAACGAAGGAAGAAGAAAATGGAAAGTCAATAAGATGTACGATCGCAGCATTAAATATGCAGTGTTTGGAAAGTTCGCATAAAATTAACAAATCGAATGTAATTTCAAGGAAACCACGTTTTAGAGTTAATGAAATAGGCTTCCATTTACGATATGTGACACTATAATAAAAGCAAGTAACGTGGCGATCCATAGAGTTATTTTCAAGCACAATTTAACATGGGACTGTAAAAAAATCAGTGCTATTTGTTTCCAACTCCAAACTCATTTATAACATAAAAACCGGGCAAGTGTGAGTCCAACTCGTGCACGTGGGTTTAGTAACATTAAATTTAAAATAGGTAGTTTTTTTTTAATATTTGTTTTTTTTTTATTCTATTATTAAATTTTAAAGTGTTAAGTGCATAAAGTATATATACAGGACTTTTTACAAATCTTAATAAATCAAAAACATTTTTGCTCCCTCTTTTACTTCTTACAAAACATATTTAAGTCATTAAGCTTATTAAGCGTGGCTGCAGCACGTTTTAAATTATTAAAAAATAAATACAATACTGCGTGAGACCAGTTTTATAAAACATTCTCAGACACTAGTAAGAAGCAACTCAAAAGCAATCGAAAAAGCCTTTGAAAGACTTTTTACAACTTTCGTTTTATTTTTATCAGAAACAGTTTTATTAAAAGTACTCGCTAAAATGTATTATTCAGAAATGTATAAATATCTATAAATAAAAAGAACATACTTTTCTCGTTAAAATGCGTAAGTACAAATATACATTAAATGATTGTATTATATTTAGTTGCACACGTATAACCCCTCTTGATTTGAGAGAGACAAACAATGCGGACTTGTAGCAATTTTATAGTATATTTCTGGTATTTTCACGAGTACTACTCATGAAAAAAAAAAATTTTTACGAATTTAGCCCGCGTATAATAAATCTGTAAAATAGTATTATTTCAGTATTTAGTCTTTACTTTTCTTGTCCTAAATAAAATAAAAAGTATTTTGAACATGAGAAAACACGAATATCAGAAGAAACAATTTAATTTATGACATTAAATAACAACAAAATATTACCAGTACATAAAAAATGAACCTCGAATTAATGCACAATCATTCACAATTCACCGATTCAATAAATTCAATAATTATTATAATTGACACATCAAATCACGTCATTTTCGGTGTTGCATGTCGCACGGTTGAAATAGTTCGTTAAATTGTACTAATTATTGAGATATACTGTGCATATTATATTTTGTTATACCTAGTCTTTTAATCAATATTGTAACAAAGAAAAAAAATATAAAAATATAAAACAACTAAAAACATAAAAAGCTTATTCGAAGTGGTGTCTATTGGCTGCAATAAAGTCCTTTAAACGTTAATTATAGAAACACGCGCTCTTTCTATGGGGAAATTTTTCACTGCCAAACGTATGGATTATTTTAGGGACTCTAAATTATCATGGCGTTTAGAGCAAGCTATACTCTCTAAAACTGAGTAAAATCATAATCCAGCGGATTAAGATCGGGACTAGACGACGGATAGTCTTAAGCTCTGTTGAAGTCCGAGACGTGTTCGCTTCCAACCAAGACTGCGTGCACCGAGCTTTATGACCCGGCGCCGAGTCTTGTTGGAAGGACCATACTTAACCAAGTATGGTATATATGAATAACCATTTAACACGGTGTTATTAAGGGGTTTAATTACCTTCTCAAGAATGGTATCTTGATACACTTGTGCCGAAGTTTTGATACCTTTTCCAAAAAAATATAGCTCAGTCACTACTTCATAGCTCATACCCCACCAAACCATCACTGATGCCCACATGATCATGACAGTCGCATAATGCCCACGTTGCACTCTGTCGACAATTGGAAAGCTTTCTTAGAGCTTTGAGCCTAAATACGGTCATTTTGTTGGTTAACATGTTGCTCAATTGTAAAAATGTCACCCGTAAACAAAAATTTTCTGTGAAATTTTCCCTTTGCGTATCGCTCCAGTAGTTGTTTCAATTTTACCACCCTATTCATCTTTTATTTATCAGTTAAGAAATGACCAGACTAGACCAGTGCGTCTCTGATAGGCTGCAAGTCCTAAGTTATCTCTTAAAATACGCGACATATTGCTATCTTCATTTCCCGAGATCAATATTTTGCTTTCGGACAGGATTTCTTCGAGTTCTTTCCCTTACTGCTTTGACCATCTTTTTCGTACAAACACTACGTGCATGGCCAGTTCTTTCTGTCACAAACAGAGGAAGTCTTATTGTACCTATTACTAGCCCGGTCCCGAACATTTGACTAATACCAAGTGTATGGAGAGTTTTAAAAATTGCATTTGGCTCCATACCTACTTTGTGTAATGCCATCAGAGCGATTCTGTTCTCTTTGTCACCCACTTTTAATATGGCAAATATTGTACAATGTATTGGTACAATATATAAAAATGACAGATTTTCAAATTTATTTTATTTTAATGTACATTAGAAAATGAGACGTATGCTTGTGAGTGTGTATGTGTGTGTGTGTAAGAATAAAAGGTATTATTTAAATGTTTATGTTAATTATATATACAACTAAAACATAATATTATATTGACAATTCGATGTTTGACGTATTTCGCGTACCTAGTTGTTTAATAAAAAAATGCAAATGTATTTTATTTTTTAGTACACATTTAGTAAGTTAGATATTATTAGAGTTAAGATGTTAGAGTAAAGATATTATTAGAGTAAAAATAACTTAAAATATGGCGCAATCCATTACTAGGATTTTATTACTTTATCTTCTAGAGCATAAAAAATCGTATTTACGACTTAGAGCCTGTAAGATATAGTACAGTTTATAGATACAGTACATTCCATTAAACTTGTAGTCTTTAACATGACGTTAATAAAACCTATTTTATTTATTTCCAGTAGGTTAAAGTAATTCGTAACAAATCATTACACAGTCTTACACAGGACATTAACCTAACAATAAGATGTGACTAGATAATCAGACTTAATTGTGTATGGATAAGCATGTTTTTTTTAATATTTTTCTACCAAAATGACTCTACTATGTTTGATCTTAAGCAGTCAGTCAAGTTTAGAAATGGTGGCCACCATTTTCAAAATAAAATGCAGTAGGTGGTCTCCAGTATGGTGTTCTCCAGTATGGTAGTCTCCAGTATGGCGATCTTATGAGACCCAGGATCGTAGTGGGAAGAAAAAACGTGCCGTGGCAGTGAATTTAAATGTGACATTTAATCTTACAATTAAAGTCCACCTTTTGTAAAATAACCAAAACATTGTGGCTTTTTATTTTGTTTTAAAAGAGAAACATCTGACAACTGGAGAAAGGGGAATACTTACCTTTATCATTTTATTAACTTTGTCAAAGTTAGGGCGTAGGTGTCTTTTCGTAATCAAGTTCTATAAGTGACATGTACTGTAATACAACCTACCTTGTGAGCAATCCTAATGTTTGAGATCAAATTTTATGTAACAGATGTGAAACTATAAAATAAGATGTTTTAGGTTTTGATATCTCAAAATACTTTATTATAACTCTAATAGGAAACTTTTGTTTCTTGCTACCTATATAATGTTTGATGAAATACGGCTTGATTTTTCAAGTAGCTTTGCCAACATTATTCAGGCATTATGAATATGCCTGAACTTTGAAATATCGAAAGTAAAGAAAATGTTAGACACCATTTTTTTATTACTGTAAAATAATAAAAAAAAAATAACTGGAGAAAAGTTTATGTTAACAAAATATTAAACGATTTTTGATATTCTGTGTGTAACATCAAAAAGTTAGTGACACTTAGTTTTATTAAATTAGCACGTATTTAATTAAACGTCAACTAAATTAATGAAGTTATTAAAATTGTTTATTTTACAATAAACACGCCGTCAAGCTCTAAGCTCTCCATAATAATATCATCAAATTCACTGTAACGATTTGTTTTAATTTCTATTAACATGTTAAGCCATGTTAAACATATTTAAATTTTAAATAAACATACACTAAAAAGCTGTTAGTTACGGATAGGATTCAAACCGGCTACCTCAGGAGGTCTTGGAGGATCCCAGAAGTCGCTGGTTTCAATCCTGTTCGTTTATTAAATAAATGTATGTATTATATATTTAAAAACTTATAACGTGTTGAGACATCTTTACTTTTTAATTTAAACTTTTATATTACATTGTATTTGTTGTGCACGTTCTTTGTTTCACATATTTGTTCCAATGTATTTTTTTTTATTATTTTGTTTTAATTATTTAAGTGACTTAAGCTAGTTTATCACCTCTTTGTGTTATCTTTTACTGGATTCTCAGGTTAACTGGTAGAGAATGCTCTTAGCATTAAGTCCGCCTTTTGTACCTTTATTTGGCTCAATAAAGATTTAAATAAAAAATAAATAAACAAATATTTATTAAATTTCCAATATTCTAAGACGAGGTCAAGCATTAATGAATCTTAATCTTATCTCATCTGCTTACTTAACGTTACTAATAATCTTTACCAATAACAATATGTTTAAACAAAACAAAAAAATATGCGTAATTTTATTGCAGTACTGCCGGAAATTGAACATGCAAATTTAGAAGAAAAATTGTATTTTCAGAAAAACAATACAAGGACAGTTTATTTTTATTGATTTAAATAAGTGCAAGAATATGTAATGTGAAAGAAAGCAATTCAGTTTTTAACAATTGGACCTTTTTTTGCTATATTTATGCTTTTTTAAACAAATGTCTATAATTATAGAAGATTTGGTAAGGATATCGTAAAAGTTATTTTGAAAACAATAACAAACTATTTTGTTTTTTTTTATAAGCTTACATAATTTATATATACGGATATAAATCTATGTGGGTTGAGTAAAGTGTTCACGAATTTATATATTTACCATACTCGACCCAATATTTATATATTATGGCTTAATTTAAAGATATTTATTCGAAATACATAATAAAAAATACATTAAATATTAAAATGAAAGCAATAATAATTATGATTCATCCTGAATTTCATTTTCTTCCACTCGTTTCTCTAGCGGGTACACGAAATAGACTTATGGCATTATAACTGACCTTAAATACTTCAATGCAAAAACAATAGCATATCAGTAGTAAGATAGTTGTTAGTAGATAGTGTCTTTTTTAAGATTTTTTTTTTAAGTAGTTATGCGACTAGATCTTACCTTCAAAGAACATTAAGAACTGCAACGAAATACTCCATCAAGCAAGTAAGCGCTTACCTTGTGAAGTTATTAGGGGTTACCATAAATACAACCAAATATATGCTATTTCTTGAATCTAATGAAATAGTTTAATGTCATTAATGAAATTTCTTACTATATTCATTCATATGGTAATTTCTTTTGTAATAATTTAATTAAACATTTTGTAATGTAAATTATTTATTCTATTAAAAATATACCTATATATTTTTGGACTACTATCGTCCTATGATTAAAAATATCCTTTTATAGTTATAAAAGATAAACAACTGTTAGTTCCAATAAGAGTTGAAAGAAATCTCCTTGGAAATGCGACTCCAGACTGCAATGCGATAGAACATAATTCGTACTGCTCCGATGAATTTTTCATCTTATTTTCTCAAGGCTCGTGCCAGATACAATTTTATTATTTGATACTTAAATTTAAAATGTTATTGTAAATATATGTAAAAGTTTATTAAATCATATAAATTTAAATACAACGTTTAATATTTTTAACTCACATTCATATCAAAGAAGCGTAAAAACCGACGGAATTTTATTATATATTTATTGTTACATCGTTACACTGTTTTAATTGATTTAAAATAAAATAATATTACTTAAAGAATATGTCGTATGATATAGTGATCATCTGATTGTATAACGAATACAACGTCTGGACTAACTACACTATTGCTTATCAAATGCGATGAAAATTTTACGTAGCTTTTCATCTTCGACGTTTTTTTTTATACCACTGGACTAACTTTTGTTTCTTTAGTTTGATTACATAAAGTAAATATGAGCTCCAGATGTGTTAAGGAGATCACGCTGTACGAACAAACGGACAAAAAAATCACTAACTTTTTTAAGACGTAAGTGTAACTAATTATAAATAAAATCATAAATAAAATCTTTCTTTTTATTAAATATATACACTTGTCTCATCACTATTTTGATATATGTATGGATGACAGAGCCTAGCTTTAATAGTGCACAGATAATTATAATTGCAGAGTTGATTACCAGATAGTCGATGAGTAGACGGATCTGGCATTAACTAATTACAGAGACTGAACCAACATTTTAACAGATTGCACGTTGCAAAATTTATAGATAATAATTAATTTTATATTTTAAGTATACTTCTTTATGCTTGCACTGATTTTAAATGTAATAATCCGTAATTTATTTAATACTTTATTTGTTTAACAATAAGTATAGAGTTTTATTTTTTATATTTTCTTGAGTAATATGCGTCGAAATAATACAATGAATATGTGCTAGTAACGTGGTCACGTAAATTGCATAAATTACAATGTAATAAAATATAATTGTCTCATTTTTAAACAATATATTTTGCAGCTAACTCAACCCAGTCATTTCAGCCAGTTCAACTAATTAAATTTATGATGATATGCTCTCAGCGTTTAGTCCGCCTTAATATGTATCTTTATTTGGCTCAAAAAAGATTATATAAATAAATAAATATGATATCGTATTTTTGATTTCCAAAATATTTTAATTACGGACAATGCCAACTCTGAAAGACACCGCGTTGGTCATTTTTATGATGTAATAAATATTGCCCACAAAGCTTTTCAGATGAGGGACATTTTCCGACTACTTTATGGTCCAAGTTTAATGCTTTATGATGTCACGCGAAAAATTGTTTTGAAGTTGATAAAGTGTGTAGGACATTTTGTTAAATCCACTTTATTCTCTTTTAATAGTTTTATATAACAAAATAAGATAATGTAAGTTGTAAATTAAAGGCTTCCATATTTTGAGGATTCGTATCAAAAATCGTTGTTACCTACAAATATGTCATGATATACTCATCGAGCCCATTAAATTGATTTAATGTGTTTTGTTGCTAGGAAAAGATGGGGAATGTTGTTGGTGACAGCCTAGATATTAATAAAGAAATAAAAGCCCTATTTAACATAGACAGATTGTTATAAAAATAATTATATATATTTTTAAAAATAGTTAACCATTATTTATTTTTATAAAATCTAGTCATTGGCTTACGTCCAAAAACGAGTGTAAAATGCTTGCTCTAGCTTTCTTATGGTTTATCTTTGTTCATTAACTTAACCTTACTGCAGAGTAATAAAAAAAATACTTTAAGGTATTTTTACTATAAAAGTAAATAACAGAATTGTTTTTTAATTATTGTGTAATTTATTTCAAGATGTAGTTATTTTTTTTAATTATATCATTAACGCAATAAACGTCGTTGTTTACAAAAAGTTTTAAAAGCTTACAAAAGAAAAAAATATAAATATATATTATTGAAAATGTTTTCGCTTTGTGACTCCTTTTATCCTATTTAAATCAACATTGTTAAATCTTCCAGTTGAAAACGCAACTTTTAACTTTCTCTATTTACAGACTTTTTGAAGGGATTTTTACCTATACATACTTTGTGTTCCCAATATAATTAATAATTTTTATACAAAACTTATATCAAACAGAGTTTTTTATACAAATTACCAAAATTTGTATAGTTTTTTTGCAGCTCTTTCAATTAGAGGGAACAGTTTTTTACAGTGTAGTTTCGCCGCGCTTGACCTGGCCGCTAGAAACAAAGAGCTCTTATTTCACTCACTCACTTTACACCTTGCTCCACATATAACATTTTAACTTTATGCTACATTTTGATTAGCGTTTCTTTTTTATGATTGATTGAAGTCGCTCTAAAACCTGTTCACGTATAATTCAATTACCTCTGGGCTAAGATTTAAACACAACGTTCAAAAAAGTTAAAAAAAAATCTATGATTCAGATAATAAAAAAAAATGCTATTTGTAGGAACTGGGTAGTACATCATTGCACTATATGTTAGAAGGAAGGTAGAATAATAAACACCATATTTATTGAAATTAAACTATTTTTACCGATTTAACTCGCAGTTACATCCGTAAAAATAGTTTTATTTCAGTGAGTTGTACTCGTGAAAATCTTAGAAAATACACCATATTTATTTTAAATAATCAATATATCATTCAATATTTTTTAGACAGATAATTAACTAACTAATGCTGAAATTTATATTAATAACCCTCCATTATCTTTAAACTCTTATATAAAAATATACTATATTTTGCCAACTACAGAATTTAATCATAAAAAGGAAATATTCGTTTTATTATATAAATACATTGAGTTTCATATTTACTTAACAAGATAAATCAATTACAAGTATATTTAAATATTGTTAATATCTTTAGATTAATCTAACGACATAATTCTGAGTAAATTAATATCTTTTAATTTTATGGGTAACTTCTTGAATTTGGTAATCAATGGATGATTAAATATATAGTATTTGGCAATAATCTTTATGTCCTTTATTAATTTTTATATTTATAAATATCTATTTCCAATTCAGAATATTTAGCATTTATAAGTTCTATATGAGTGAGAGTGACGAACATCAAATTTAAGCAAATTGTTTAATGTCGTCAAATTCACAAATTTGAAGATGCCTCTTGCATCTCATAAATGTGAGAGATTTATATATTTATTTATTCTATTTTCATAGATTCAATACCTACAATGTTTATAACAAAACTACTTTTAATATTAATACCGGGCACTAAATTAATGTTATAATATAAATATAATATTAATGGCATTAAATTATTAAAAAGCATTATTTTTTTTATTTTTCAAATACCACCACTTTAATTTTAGAAAGTACGAAGTTGAGAAATTACTATTTTAATTTAAGTCAGCCTGTGAATTACTATCTCCTACCTGCCCTTTTAGTTTGCCCAATTACTTGGGGTAACGCAATATGTTGGATTTTCAGATACAGTCGCCGTTCTGGTTTACTGATGAAAAAAGACAGCATTACAAAAAGAAATAAGTAATTTTATTCTATATCATGTAATTATCAGTGTTTTAAGATTTTTTCAGTGCGATGTCTGTTACTCTATTCTCAATTTGAATGTTTCGTTCCATATGAATTGTTTTTGGGTTTTCGTAGTTTTTCCATTAAATTATTGTTTGCAATTATTATCTTAACAATTACGAATACATGTAGACACAAAACTAGTCTGTGATTGAATTTCAGTTAATAAAATACATTTTTTTTTGTCTTAACAAATAAAATACAATTACTGAAACATATAATAGTTAGTAAAAATAATATTGAAGGGCATTAACTAAAAAGAAAACGCAATTTATAACAGAGTAAATCATCATTTATAAAAGAATGTAAAAAAAATATGATAACAGATTATTAGAAAGACATTCTAGAATTTATAAACTAATTATTTTTTTCTTATCACTATAAAATAACTCACAACTGCTGGTAGTTTATTATATAAGACAGTTGAAAATTAACATGAAGTTACCTCAAGATTGAAAATAAATAAGATCCAGTGTTCACAGATTCTTGGTACTAGTTTTTATGTAAGTTTCTATTTCTGATTACTTGTAACACTGTTATATTGTATCCACGATACGCATTGCAAAAATATCCTTTTAGTAGATAGTAACACACACATAATAACAAAGTGTAGAAATAGTTCACTATTTCTTTTCTATTGATAAGAAGTACGATGTATTATTATATACGTGAATACATTTCTTAATACTATTAGTTTTAAAAGTGTAAGTACTCCTATCAAAATTATTTTGTTAAAATTATGGCCAAAATCATAGCTTTAAGCTAGGGTCGCATTAGCTTTGTCAAAGTTGAGCCTTAGGTTTCTGTTCATAAACAGGTCTTCTGAGTGACATTTATTGTCATAAGTGACGAGATGAGGCCTTGTAACATTCAACATTAGGTTTTATGTAAAAAATGTGAAAATGTAAGAATATACATTATGAACAAAAAAAAACGAGCACAAAAGTTATAATAGATATATAAGACTTTGTTATATGAAAATTGGCCCTCGACAAAGGTTTTCTTATCTATATTTGTAGCAATTCGTAGCGGTTCTACGTTGGAACCAATAATAATTTTGTCGTAGCTGCTGTTTGTTAAATTCTTTGGTAAACATATTAGATTGTTTGCCATTGGTAAACACATTAGACCAATATTGAACTTGTAGGTGTAATTCTTATGTTTGTTTCTATTAATTTACTCAGTGTCCATAATGTCACATTGTAAATTTAAATTGTATTAAATATTACATTTAGCATAGTCGAGGTTTTCTGTTGTTGAAGGATTTAAAATATATTTAGCTTAACGCTACACAGTTTTATTGTACTAACAATAAAATTCAAACTTCGATTATGAAATATATTTTTAACATAAATGCACGCAATGTGTTTTAAAGTTATTTAAATAAGTTCATATCAATGGTCAATGAGTATTTCAAATCTCGTGCTCGACCTATTGTTGTTGCACGTAATAGTTGTACTTATTTAATAACCTTAGCTTGGTAATCTTTTTAGAACTAGTTAAGAAGTGTTCTTGTGTTCTGATGTCTGGTTAAGAAACGAGTAACGTTTTATAAAAGGAGTATTTATGTATATTTTTTTATTTTTTTTAGAATTATTATATACACGTCAATCTGAAATATTCAGGGCCTACTTTACATTAATTTTGAATAATTACTTATTCCTTACATCACTGGGAAAAGAGATTATATAGAGGGAGGATTGCTAATTATGTATTTTTTTTATGATGCATAAAAAAAATATGGTTCAAAAAACATTCCAAGTAATAAAAAAAATATTCTTGTGCTTGAAACACACTTGTGTTTTAAAACAATATAAACAATCTTCAATTTATCATATTTGCTCTTTTATGAAAGATATTATCAGCATCATTATGGTGCCGTCTTACAGTTGTCAATCACAATATAACAAGAGCATTAAAACAGGCAGTAGAAAAAATTATTTTCAAAGTACTTTATATTAATAACTTACTTCAAATTATTGAAATCCATATCACATATTTAGTAAAAAAAATATAGTTTCAAACCATCTGATTAAACATTTTGAAATATTATAAATTTTAATATAATTTACACACAAAATCATTTTTTTATTTTTCATGACGTTGTATCAATTTTCGAAAATAATTATGTTATCCAATAACTACTACAAATCTATTGAATAAATGGCTTAAATGAATTATTTTTGTATGTATTTCAAAAATCATTTGCTAAATTGCAATGCTATTACGATGTCAAAAACTGATGTTCGCTCTTTTTTTTGTAAAATTGTTTTTAAAAATTCTTTGTAGAGAGTATTTAATATAATATTTGCGCCCAGATTTTAAGGTTTCACTATTTGGTTTTAATGATAGTTAGGAGTGCCGTTGTTATATATAGAAATAATTAGTAATAATTGAAAATATCAACATATATAAAGGACTAATAGTTACATATTATTTGAAATAATGTGTACTAAATTTTATCAACCTTTTCGAGACCTCCATAAGAAAAATGATTTGTTTTAAACATAATTGAGAGAAGAACGGTCCTCGCTACCTGTTATTTGTAGGTGCCATAAATATTGTGAACAAAACACATTTTTTTGTGTTTTTTTTGCGCTCTACGAAAGTAAATTATACGGAAATACTTAAGGAAGGTATGACAGCAAAAGGAATGATTTGTTTTAATTTAATGTTGATTTGATCTATTCGAAAACATATTTAAGGATTTATTTAATAAAACTTTTAGCTTTAAATTACATCAAATAATACAGGACAGGATAAAATTGTATATTTTTAAACCTTCTAAACACAATTATATAATCATTTTACTTTCAATAAATAAATTATTCTACATACAATACACCATGCCATACTTACTGTTTATCTGTCTTTAGTTCGCAAATAAGTATTGAAAGAGTCGTATTAACTTTGTCAAAATTGAAGTGTAGAAACCTGTTCGTAAACAGGGTTTGCGAGTGACATTTATTGTTATACGTGACGCCTGAGTGAGTCCTCATAATAATTGAGGTCACGTTTTATATGCAAGATGTAAAATAATAAAATGGGGTGTTTTGAGCTTCGAAAGCCAATAAAAACTTAGGTATAATCTGAATACAGAGTTTTCGTGACGAAATGAAATTTAATATGTAGGTTTAACAAAACAGCATTGTACACTTGGTTCAAGTATTTTTACCTGCTTGAACTTCTAAGTACTTACTTAAAGTTGTTAAAGATATCTGCGAGGCAATGGAGGATGGTCAGTTAACCGTGTTAGTCCTCATCGATTTCTCCAATACCTTCAATGTGACCATGACATTCTTATTTCTTTCCTCTCACACCTAAATATTTCTTCCAAAGAACTAAATTGGTTTTCAACTTATATTCGTGGTCGTCAGCAAACGGTACGCATCGACAATATTTGATCAGAATGGTGTGGCCTGAGTGCTAGTGTACCACAGAGTGATATTCTTTCCCCTCTTCTATTTTCGTTATTTATCAATTTCATTACTATAAATTTAATCTTTAGTTACCATCTGTATGCAGACGACTTAAGAATTTACACTCATGTTATGCTGGACAGCGTGGATACTGCAATCATGTCTTTAAACCAGGACTTGAAACGAATACACGACTGGAGCACAAAGTACGGTTTCAACGTAAACCCTAAGCAATGTCAGGCAATAATAGTAGGTAGTCAGCGATAGTTATTTAAATAGGAATCAATCCATTTAATGTCACTGTCTTATGACAACATTGATATTCCTTTTTCCTCTGCGGTGAAAAATTTCGGCCTCCGCATTGATACCAACTTAAATTGGGATGTCCATGTCAGTGAAATATGCCGCAAAGTAACCGGTTCCTTGCATGCACTATATTGTCACAAAAATTTATTGTTATCTATTCGGACAAAAACTCTGTAAGTGCAATCACTAATCCTACCTCTCATCGACTACGCTGATGACTGCTGCTTTAACATTTCCGTAAGCATCTTAAATAAATTGGATCGTCTTCTCAACAGCTGCATTCACTTTATTTTCTTTCTTCGTAAATATGATCACATATCTAATTACTGCTCAAAGTTAAACTGGCTTTGTATACGAGAACGAAGATCTTCTAGATATCCATTACTGGGTAACACTCACGACTTCCATCTGCGCTCCTCTTCTAACCTCAAACTATTCATTCCTTCACATAGTACCGGTTTTAACTCCAGTTCTCTCACTAATCACTCAACTAAACTCTGAAACGGACTACCCGAACACATAAAGTGCGCACCCAACAGGGTAGCTTTTAAAAAATCAGTTTTTAAATACTTCTCTGAAAATTAGGAATCATATAATTATGCTATGTTTAATTAAATAGACAAGACACATATATATTGTGTATAGTATTGTACTTATATTATAAATAACATTTGAGTATTTATATATATTATATTTATAGACATACGTATATTATATGTATATATCTATGTGTATATGTGTGTATATATATATGTATATGTATATATTATAATTTATTATTTCTATATCTTTATTTATTTATGTATATTATTGGTTTATATATGTTTATGTTTATTTTCTTTTTAAACAACTTGTAAAATAAATAGTACATTGTATTTGTTGTGCACGTTCATAGTTTCATATATTTATTGAAATGTTTTTTTTATTTTATTTTCTTTTTTAGTAAATCGCCTCTTTGTGTTATCTTTTACTGTATTCTCAGGTTGACTGGTAGAGAATGCTCTTAGCATTAAGTCCGCCTTTTATACGTTTATTTGGCTCAATAAAGATTTAATAATAATATTAATAATAATTGTAACATGCATCCCGGATACACACGTGTTTTTATATATTTTTTTTAAGGAGGGCAAACAAGCTTGCGAGTCAACTGATGGTAAGTGGTCACCGCCGCATGGTGTTTTCCAATAACAAAAGTAGATGCTCTTTTTGTAAGTCATGAATATCAAAACGATGTGGAATTTTGATGTTATGTATTTTTTTTTTAAATTGTACATGTTGTTTTAAGTAATTTGGTTAGGTTAATTAATTGTCACTAGTGTTAGTTACGTCAGGGTACGGCGGCCACTGAAAATTAGCGCTGGAGTCAATTAGGTATTCCAGCAACAGCTGAGTGGTCATCCGTTTTGGATGTCGCAGTAAATTTTTTTTCTATTTGTTTTTTAATTCATTTCATTTTCTTTGTTTTAATGCTTTTGTATTTTGTATTGTTATATAATAATGTATGTGATGTCCAAATAAAGTTTATTTAATTTAATTTAATTTTAATTTAAACCAGTAAAATAAGTTTATTCAACAACTTGGTGGTCCGTGAGAAAAGTCCTTGAAAACAGCACAGTTAAAGAACAACATGCATCCATAATAGATATAGAAGAGAATAGATGGTATTGCAGACGTGCAGCATGTAGTTCAATAGTAGAAATCTGGGATAGGAATAGGATTAAATAGTTCTTCGGAATACTCCCCGTTATACAAGTAGTGCCAAAGTATGCCAAATATGTGCCAAATGTATTAATGAAGTTAGACCAAAAGAGATGCAACCTCTCGATACAAAGCCAAAGATCAATTTTTTTCCCCAAACCCACGATGCTCGATAATCCGAACAAATGTTCGCTATGCTACGCGGTCATATGATAGCTGCTGATACTCGGATGATGTGACTTAAATATGAGAGCAGTACTCCATATATGTTGCTAGACCTGTGACTTATAATACAGGATCTAGCCTCTGGTATGGCGAATGTTGTCCCGTTCTATTGATGACTTACAATTTAATCGAAGGTAAGTTCGTGATTAAACACATTTTTTATTTCATTTTATTTTTATTAACGATATTATTATTACTTTTATTTAATGACTAATAAAGTAATAAAATCGTCTTCACATGTTCGGAGCACGGTTGGGAAAATTAAGTCCGCCTACCAATACTTTTAAACTTCCAATGAAAGCAGAGTTCGTCTCATGGAATTTTTTCATAAACGCAATATCCTGTATCGAGCGCAGATGAAAAGGCAGGCGGTAAGTTTCCAGTTTGCAGAAGTTGCCAAGAACAGTTGTTAAGAGAGCCCAGAACTTTCGTGTTACTGGCGAATAACTTGGCAAATATTCTACAATTTTGACTTATTGTCAAAATGTACATAGGTTTGATGATTTTCCGTTTGAAGAGTCAGGAGTCAAGGTTGAATTTCTCTTTAGAACTCTATCGTAGTGTAAACCGAACTTGTCCAAACCAAGGACACGTTATTTGCCAAATCATTTTGTACACCTTGAAATAATAATAAATGAAATATAATCATTTAGTAAAAGTATATAGAAGGGGAGAATTAAAGAGGAATATTGAAGAGGAAATATATAAAGAACATGTATTAATTTAAAAATATGTATTTTTTTTTCCATAAAATTAATTTATGAGTTTGACAAACATTACAATATTAAGAATCTCTTGAAATTATTTTATTCTTTACCATATTAAATTTTCTCGAACTTTAAAACCCAAGGATTTAATATTAAATATTTGAAGACAAGGTCTGGAACGACAGGATAAAGGATTATTTGATTATATCAGTATCTTATACCACCAGCCTATAATATTTTGAAGAAAAAAATAACGCAGTAAATAAGTGTAATCGTAACACGATCTTACCGGAGATTCAATACACATGCAAATGAAGTAGCCAAATACTATTTAAAAAAAAACTCTTTATATTATTAATTATTTATAATTTTTGGTTTTAAGCTTCAAATACTTGATAATTAATCAGTTCAGCCTTAAAAAGTTATCTTTTTTATTGTTAATGCTGTTCAATATTTACGTTTAGTATTTATATAATGTTAACATTCCAGTTAAACAAGATTCAAATGTGTATTGTATAGGTATGTAGCATTTACTTACGGCAAACTGTGGCTTTGCAAGATTTAAATTTAGCAATTAATCTATACTTCTTAAAAGTAAAACTAATTTGTATTTATGAACATTTTCGTAAAGTAAATCGGCATCTTATGCTTTTAATAAAACGTCCAAATCATTTTAAGTTTTAGACACACGATTTAAAGGAAAATATATTTGATATACATATTTATCAATATATAATTTAAATATTTTTTTTTGTCCAACATAGACATTTTTACACAAATCAAACCTATAGATTTGAATAAACCATATTTTCTATGTATCATTTATTCTTTTCTATTTGCAACTCAATTTAAGACGCGCTGGGAACAACAAAGTACAACGTGAAAGTTATACTTAATGTTACACTGCACATATTTAAAAGTATGTAAGTGTCTCAAAAGTCACTAAGTTCTTCAGCTACTCTATTTCTGAGTCGCTTCTTGACCTGGTTGCAATAGCTCTTTGTACTTTGTACTCATTTCTGCATAATGTCCATTACTAGTTGTAGTTACTTCTTTTGTGTTGTTTCTGTTTAAAAAATACATATCAGATAAGTTTTAACCAGGTAAAGAAATTCTATATTGAAATATTCGAATATCTATTAAGGATTTTTTGTGGTTATTTGTGAAGTAACCGGAGGACTTAAAATTTGGTCCTGAATATCTAAAAAATACGAGGCACAAACACTTTTGTTTTGACAATTGGACATACTGCTGACACTTTTTATTTACAACACCTTCCCCGAGGTTATTTTGAGATTATTTTCTAAATTCCTAGGAATTAATTAACTATTTATAAACGAACGTACATAACGTATAGTAAAAGTAAGTACACCATATTGTAGCACTTTAAATAATAATAAAAAATGTAATTGATAGACAATAAAACATAATAATGAAACATATATAGATATGCAGAAACCATATCTAGAGGCGAAGCTTCTTAGCAATCCATGGATTCACCGTGCGGGTGCCGAGCCCATCGCGTTGCAAGGAGAGAAGTGCAAGCAGTGCCTGGGATTTGCGACCCAGGAGTAGGTTTAAGGGGCCCCTTTATTGTGCGCAAAAACGCTCACCTTCACCCTCCACACTCCTCTCCCTACCTGACCAAATTTGGAAAGAACCTACTAATGCCGCCTTTGAAGTACGTTCTAGAAATGAACCGATGCTTGTTTTAGAAAGGCCAAGGTCTTTAAGTAGGCTATAGAGAGATTTTGCTGTTATACCTCTCGCTCCCACTTCTACCGCGTACAAACTAACTATAAATTTATTCCTGATCAGTTCGTTGGTTAGTTCGTAATACTTATGGAGCTTGAACGTGTGATCCCCTGGGATGTTTGTTTCCCAAGGAACAGTAAGCTCCACAAGTATCACGCGCCTCAGATGTTCCGAATACAGGAATAAGTCCGGTCTGGATGACGAAACACCAACATCTCCAGGGATTTTGTAATGATTTTCATACGTGTCCATCATGAGAATCCAATCAGAAGCCGCGCCTAATATTGAATAAGGCTTCGCGTTTGATTTTTTGGAGGAGCCAATCATAAATTAAGGTGCGCCACTTCAAAGCGAGTGGAATACAAAAATCTCCTATGGTCACCCATTCGTTTTGAATTTCTAGGCTCATCGCGTGGAGTCGGTAATTATCGTTTTCGTCTTGTCGAATAAAAGATTTTGTTATGTCTATGTCTTGAACTTTCCTACTTGAACCTAGCCCTACTTTATTTGTTTGTGCACCTATCATAAATTTTTTATGGAATTGAAGTCGTGACTCGAGCTCTGAGGCAACTTAGTCTTTTGGGAGAGAAGTTACAGTATCATCTTTAGATTTTCCGATGATATGTCTTTTGGTAACTCTTAGATGCTTGTAGAGCTCCGATGGTTTCTTTAATTTTAATCCAAAATTGTTTCGGTCTCTAAATAAGGTTGAAGAGTCCGCTGAGTGCGCTAACCCGAGCCATAACTTCAATGTCTTTATGACGCTTGCATCTAACTTTGACAAAAGGGTTTTATTAATATCATAAACGAGGAAAGGCCAATTTAGACGTGATGTTAAAAAAATATCGTAAATCCAAGCTTTTTTGACGTTACCTATTGGTTGGTTGTCTACCTTTTTGAGATCGTTTAAAAAGCTATCGACTATTACGTCCAACGATGGGGTACGGCCTTGGTAATCGATTTTTTTACCTAAAAATTTAAACGGAGCTGCTTCCGTAACCGTACTAACGCACTGACCGCCTATTATAAGACCCGGATCGTAAGAGGTATATTTGGTATTCCGTCTACCCAGACACAGACTAAAACATTTACTTGGTTTTGTTCTCAATCCGCCCGTCCACGTACAGAAATCCTCAACTACATTTAAAAGTACCTGACATTGTTTCGGATTACGTGTCAGTATCGCGAGATCATCTGCAAAAGCTAGTATGGATTCTGTGTATTTGTTGTTGAACTTAAACCGATAGCCCCACTTTTTTTCATTTCTAATTAATTTGTCTATTAAAATATTAATAACTATATTAGATATAATAGGAGAAATACAACAGCTCTGAAATAAACCTACGTTATAATTAAGTGGTTTTGAATGGTTTTCATTAAAAATTATAGAGAATTTTAATTTTGAATAATATGATGCAATAATGTCGCAAACTACCGCAGGAAAGTTATACCATTTAAGCGCGAACATCATTAGTTCATGTCGTACCGACCCAAAGGCGTTTTCTAAGTCTATCCAACAAACCGTAATTTGTCTCTCGCTAGTTCTAGCATTTTTAAGGCTTTCCGATATTAACGTATTATGTTCCAGGCATCCGGAAATTCCGGGCAAAAACCCTTTCTGGTGATTAGGCCTGAAATATCTATTGTTAATCATGAATTGCGTCATTTTAGTTTGTAAAAAAGAGAAAAATATTTTGGAAATTGTATTTGTTAGGCCTATCGGTCTAGTATCCTTAGGATTATTGACATTTTCGTTTTTCGGAATGAGGACAAAAAGGGCTTTTCCGAATGATACCGGTATTTGCTTTCTTGACCACATTTTACCGAATATATTTAAAAGATGTTTATGGAGCGACGGACATTTTTTGTAAACTATATAAGGGATACCATCCGGACCTGGTGCTGACTTAGATGGTTTCATTTTAATTATTTTATTGATTTCCTCCAAAGTTGGTGGGTTGGCTTGAAAGTCTTCAGTAGGAGTCTCAGGTTTGTGTTCGTTTGGATCCCCATATAGTATTTGGTTTTCTGGCACTTCGTATGTGCTTTTATAATGATCGAAAATTTGCTCGTTGGTCAAGAGAAGCTTACCTTTTTGATCTTTGAAAATGTTTTTTGAGTATTTGAAAGGATTTTTATCAAAGTCTACTTCATGTTTTGCCCGATCAAAGCTATCACGATTTTTCGTTATTTGATTTGTTATACCTTGGATAAGTTTAAGAATTGATCGCAATGCCCTAGACAGTTGGTGACTAAGTTTTAATTGAGGGTAGGCTGTTAACAAGTGAACAAGTGCTAGTGCTTTATATTTGCATTTTTAATGATTTTTTTATTTGTTTTTTAAATTCCTTTTCTTAATATGTGCATTAAAAAGTTAATAAAAAGGTGTAAATAACAAACATAAGTGTATGAGTCCTTTTACTTCATAAAACTGCACTACACACCTGCCTGTGACATAATCTCTGACAAGATAGCAAAATATACAAATTGATAATAAACCATTAAATAATTTTACTGTTTGTGGACATGGCAACCATCCAGTCAATTGCTGAAGCACAAAAATCTTTAAGTTCACAACTGATGGACCGAATGGCTGATTTTGAAAAGCAGTTGGAAGGTAAAGCGGTGCACAGTGGTGACTCAGTATCACGTCTCAGTGCTGAGTTTTACAATTTTAAGCAGCAAGTTTGGGATATTTTGTCTTTATTACAACTTCAAGTAGAAGAAATAGTAAAAGCTCTTGATATATCTGAGACAAGGCATCGTAATAAATATCTTTTACTATCCGGTGTCCCAGAAAAGCCAGATGAGGATATTTCAGCAAAGGTATTATCTATATTTTATGATAAATTAGGCATCAGCAACATCTCATCTTCATCCATTAAGATATTTAGACGCTTGGGTAAAGTTTCTGAGAACAAGTGTCGACCAATCTTGATTAAACTCAGCGACTTGAACATTAAGAAAACCATATGGAGTAAAAAATCTGCTTTAAAAGGTTCCTCTTATGTATTAAACGAATATCTGACTAAGTATAGACAATGTTTCTTACTGCTCGCAAACATCTTGGCATGAAGAATGTGTGGACAAATAATGGCCAGATTATTCTGAAACTGCCATCAGGCAATTTGAAGACGGTATACAGCCAAAAATATTTAGAAGCCCTACTTGTTGAAGTTCCAAATGTTGGTTCAGGTGTGGACAAGTCACCTCCAAATGTTACATCTAAAGCTGAGCCAAGTCGTGTAAAAAGACTGATTAGTAAGAAAAAATAACATTCCTTCACTTATATCATTATTTTTGCCTTTTCTTATTTACATTGCTTAAAGATAATATTTGCTGTTAGTTTCATATTGCTTTTAATAATATGGTAGTCTTGAGCTTCATTGCTATTTTAATTGTTTTATTGTCATATTGCTTTCATTAATATTTGTAGTGTTAAGCTTCATTGCTATTATAATTATTATTTTTTTTGTCAAATTGCTTTTCATAATACTGTAGTGTTAAGCTTCATTACTCTTTTAATTGTCTTATTGTCACATTGCTTTTAACACTATTTGTAGTGGTAAGCTTCACTACTCTTCTAATTTGTTTAAAAACTCTTTTATTTAAGTTATTTGAGGATTAATCATGGCTTTTCTTTATTTACATTTTTTTTTCTCAAGCTTGAAATAGAAAACCTCATTAGTGTGTTTCTGGCTATACTACATTGGATTTTCCTGTCCATTTTTTTTATATATTGTTTTTAGTTTCTTATTTTATTGTTATTTGCATTTTACATGCAATGAGTTACTAAGTTACTAATTACTGTGTTAATTTGCTTAACAAATTACAATTGAAAACAGTATTACTTGTCTACTTTTTGTTTACAATCAAGCGTTGACACCTGACAGGCTGAAAATGACAGCTTGACATCTTATGGTAACCATTACAAAATGGATAGTTTTATTTAATTTGTATAGCCAAGGACAAGTTTTCATTCTAATTGTATTTATTTTTTTTAATTTCGCTTATATTCAGTGTTTTTTTTTAATGTGTTTTTGATTTCCTGTTATTTTTAACTATTTTTATTTGAATTGCTGGTTGGTAATTATTATTATTTTTTTTTTAACTTATTATTTTAGACTGCCTTGAAACATCATGAAAGTCTTTTTATATACTTCTTACGCTAATTTTTTCGTTATACTAATGATGCAGATTACAATTTTTTTTTTGTATTATTATAATATTGTTTTCTATTGTCACTGTTCTGTTAAATGTTTATTATTATTATATCTGTATTTTTTGTTTTATTACTGATCTTGTGTAAACAGCAGGTTGTGTAGGCGTTTATTATTCTTTTAATTTTTGTAATTTATTGTATTTATATTGTGTATATATATTTATTTGTAACTGAATTATATATATTTATTTATTTATTTATATAAATTATATTTTACTACGCATCTGCAATGTCGGAAAACGAGTCCTTCTACTCGGCTTGTGATTCTAACCCTTTCTCCTCGTTAAATTCTGCGGATATATCATCTGCTTCTCTTGGTGATGAGCTATCTTCAAAATTATCACTGCAGCGTAACTCTTTTAACTGTTGTCATCTCAATGCACAAAGCATTCCACAACACTACGCTGAATTATTGACTTTATTTTCTGACAGTAACTTACATGCAATTTTTATTTCGGAAACTTGGCTTAAGCCTAATCTATGTTCTACCGTATACTCCTTACCTGGGTTCATATTAATCCGTTGTGATCGTATTGGTAAGCGAGGCGGTGGAGTAGCGATATATTTAAGACGTGAAATTTCTTATAAGCTGCTGAATACGTCACGATCTCCTTATTCCGCTTCCGCTGAATTTATGTTCCTTGAAGCCAGCTTCAATGGAATGAAGGTCGTTCTTGGAGTTGTGTACTGTCCTCCTTTTACTGATTATTTTTCCGACTTAGAGTCCGCTCTAGAAAGCATAAGCTCAGAGTACATACATCAGATAGTTATGGGTGATTTTAATACCAATCTTTTGTTGGATAATACCTCTTCACGTAAATTGAAATCTATTCTTCATTCTGTCCATTTAAATATCCTGCCTTTAAACCTAACTCACCTTAACCTGGACGTTCCCGATACCTGGCTGGACTTAATTCTTATCGCTTCACAAGATAAAGTGTTGAATCATGGTCAGTTATCAGCTCCCAATTTTTCCAGACATGATTTACTATTTATCTCCTATAACCTTAACCCTCCTAAACCTAAACCTTCAGTGCTGCACTTGCGGAGTTTTTCAAAATTAAATATTGACTGCCTCTTGAATGATGCCTCTCTGATTAATTGGGATTACATTACGAATTTGGCAAACATTGAAGATATGGTGTTGTTTTTTAACAATAAAATATTGGCATTATATAATAAGCATTCTCCTTTAAAAGCTGTTAAATTAAAGCATCCTCCATCTCCATGGATCACTGATGATGTGCGGACATCTATGCATAGACGTGATCGTGCATTTCGGAAATTCAAGCTTGACCGTTGTGAAGTTAACTGGTGCCATTATAAAACTGTTCGAAATCGTTGCAATCAGTTGGTAAGAGATGCTAAACGCAGATACATGCATGATCAACTACTAAATTGTTCTCCGGCAGTTATGTGGAAGTCTCTCGGAACTTTAGGTGTTCTAACCCCTAAAGATATCCTTGGTTCTAACTCTCCCACTTCAGATGAATTAAATCATCATTTCTCTGCAACTTCTATTCTTGACACTAATATTAAATCTAACACAATCTCCTACATATCTTCCCTGCCAACTATCCATAATGACTCGTTTACTTTTTCTCTAGTCTCGGAGGAAGAAATAAGAAGAGCTGTGTTGTCCATTAGGTCAAATGCTATTGGTGATGATAATGTGAGTCGCTTTATGATTGTACAATTAGTTGATGTTATCCTGCCTTCTTTAACGTATCTAATAATTTTTTCTTTATCCAACGGATGCTTTCCTCATTCATGGCGACGTGCACGTATACTTCCTTTACCTAAAGTTTCTAATCCCACAACCTGTAATGAATTCCGTCCTATTTCTATATTACCTTATCTCTCCAAAATTCTTGAAGCTATCGTCAATAAGCAACTTACTAAATTTATATTTAAAAATCATCTACTTAGTGACCTCCAGTCTGGCTTTCGCCTAGGACATAGCACTTGCACAGCTCTCCTAAAGGTTACTGAGGATGTCCGGAATGAGCGATGGAGTGTGGAAAATTAACGGTATTAGTTCTCATTGACTTTTCTAACGCCTTTAATACTGTTGATCATGACATACTCATCGCTCTCTTAGTTCATCTTAATATTTCTTCCAAGGAGCTAGATTGGTTCTCATCTTACATTCGGGATCGCCAACAGGCCGTTAGCATCGATAATACATTATCAGAATGGTGCGACCTGAAAACTGGTGTGCCACAAGGTGGTATTCTGTCACCTATTCTATTCTCTTTATTCATTAATTTGATAACTTTTGGCCTCTCTTCCTCTTACCATCTATATGCTGACGATCTTCAGATCTATTCTCATGTCAATCCAAATTGTGTTAGCTCCGCCATTGCCGACATTAACAAAGACTTGAAGCACATTTTTGAATGGTGTTGCAAATTCGGTGTCAATGTCAACTCTAAAAAATGTCAAGCAATAGTGATTGGAAGCAAGCACAATTTGAGTAAATTTGATATCATTAATGCGCCACCGGTTAAATTTAATAACATCGACATTTCGTTTATGCCATCAGTTAAAAATCTAGGACTTCACATAGATACGACACTCAGCTGGAACATCCATATGGTTGAGGTAGCTCGTAAAGTAACGTATTCGTTACGTTCATTTTATCGACACAAAAATTTTTTACCCATTAGGACTAAAACTCTGTTAGTGCAGTCTCTCATCTTACCAATTATTGACTATGCTGATGTATGTTACTCTAACATTTCCGAAGCCTTCTTAGACAAATTAGATCGTCTTTTAAACAGTTGTATTCGTTTTATCTTTAATCTCCGTAAATTTGATCACATTTCTCAATACCGTTCTAAGCTTAAATGGCTACCTATCCGCAAACGAAGACAACTGAGAACTCTATGTCAATTATTCTCAATCCTTAATGATCCATCTTCTCCTCAGTACTTGAAATCTAAATTCCATTTATTAAGTAACACCCACGATTTACAACTACGCTCTTCGTCTAACCTCAGTTTATGCATACCTTCACACCGCACTGGTTTTTTATCCAACTCTTTCACACTACACGCTATAAAACTCTGGAACGGCCTTCCTGATTCACTTCGACGAGCCCCCAATAGGGTTCTCTTTAAGAAACGTGTCCGCAAATACCTTCTTGAGATGGTATAATTTTAGTTATTTTTAATTTCACTTTGTTAGCGTAGATGTGTATATATGTGTATTTATATTATGTATATCAACATATATGTGTATGTATCTAGTATAAGTATATGTAAATGTATAAGTATAAGTATGTGTATTTAGTATAAGAATATAAATCCGTCCATATGGATAAATATATAAATATAAGTATGTATGTATATTATATTAGTAATTTGTATGTATTTATTGACATGTAGTATACTTTATTTCTATAGCATTGTTACATGTATTAGTTTGTATTGTGTACGTGCTAGTAAGTAGTTTTATGGATATTAATTCCATTATTTTAATTGTTTTTTAATTTTTAATATTGTGCCCCCTCATTTTTAGATTTCGGTTACTATGTCGGTTGACTGGTAGAGAATGCTTTAGCATTAAGTCCGCCATTTGTACGTTTTTTTGTGTGCAATAAAGATTTTAAATAAATAAATAAAATATCGCCTAAGGCTTTGGCTATACGAAGTTTCTTTATAAGGTCTCTTTTTTTCCTCCTCATTTTCAATTTAAAACCGTTTTCTTTATTTTTGTGAGCATAACGATTCGTAGGTGGATAGTGCTCATTAAAGTAGTCGTAAATAGTATTTTGGAAAGTCTCTACTTGCGCATCGAGTACCTGATTTGAGCCCGGGTGTTCTAACAGGGCCGCTATATTTTGGTCATGTACTTTCCAGGTCAATTGTTTAGTATTTGGAATGCTAAGACGCGTCCGGATGGTCATGGACTCCTGGTAGTTTTCATTCAATGGCTCACCATGAGATATATGAGGGTAAACTCTATCCGCAGTGAATACTGAAGATCTTATCTTATTAAATAAAAGTTATTATTGAAATGAAGTATAATTAAAATAAAGAATATTAGAATAGTAAATTAAAATAAAACAAACATTTTTTGTAACATAATGTATGTTCAAAGCAAACAGTATTATTATAAATACTTTTTGTTACCCTTTTAAACTTATGCAGTCTTCGCTTTTAAGCTTTTACATTTTCATTTGCAGTTTACCTTAGTTAATTAAAAATTCTTTAAAAATGTATGTTTATTTTTATCAAAAAAAGATAGCATTTATTCTAAAATACACAAATTAACAACTTTAAATACTCTAACAGCATAATTCATACGTGGTTAATAAACTATACTATATCACGTTTCATTCTAGGCGCTTAAAAAGTGTGTGATTATAAGTAATTAAATGTGATAATTTTTGACAGATTATTTTTCTAGCTGCAGTTAATTAGATACCAGAACAGAGACCAAGCCCCTAAAAACATTTACGATAATTGAGTATTTTTTTTTATGTGATAAGAGGCAAACGAGCAAACGGGTCACCTGCTTGTAAGCAACATCCGTCGCCCATGAACGTCTGTAACTCAGGAGTTACAGACGCGTTGCCGGCCTTTTAAAAATGAATACGCTCTTTTCTTGAAGATTTGAATGTTGTATCGGTCCGGAAATACCTCGGGAGACAATTTATTCCACAGATTGGCTGTGCGAGGTAAGAAACTTCTAGAGAAGCGCACAGTGATGGAACGCCAGCCATTGAAGTATTTCTCTAATCTTATCTAAATTACTTTTGACATTAAATAATGTGCAAGACAAGTTTAATATTTTTTTAAATAGGGAGAAAGAATAATACCATGAGTGAAATTAATAATGGTTGAAATATTTGATATCTTGTAAAATTAATATTATCTGTTAAAAGAATTTGCGAGTATGTTATCTAGACATGATAACATGTTCATGGAAATGTAATGATTATCTACACTAATATTATAAAGAGGAAAACTTTGTTTGTTTGGTTGTAATGAATAGGCTCAAAAACTACTGGACCGTTTTTAAAAATTCTTTCACCATTCGAAAGCTACATTATCCACGAGTAACATAGGCAAAATTTTATTTTGGAAAAAAATAGGGTTCCTTAAAATATTTGGGTTTTTCGGACACAAAGTGTAAAAAATCAACCAGAAAAGTTACTTATTTTGCGTACGCTGCCTAAACTATAAAAGATAGAAGCATAAAATGTTCTAATTAATTGGAGATCTTATAAATATCTACAAAAAAGTCCGCGACACACTATACCTATCTATGTCGAGTGAGGCACAACAACCATTTTTTTATTTAAAAATCTTAATTTTTTTTTGGACTACATTTAAACGCATTTATTTTACTCATGCTATTAATCCTTATCAAAATAAATTATTTCATCACTAAGTACAGTTTATGTAGATAATATTTGGTATTTAAAAGATTAAAATTGGACGTTTGGTTTTGAAGTTATGGCAAAATTAAAATATTACTATTTCTGCGTTGCGAAGTGGGCGTCACCAAGGCGGGGATGCGAGTGCGGGAGGGGAGTTTAGATCTATGAGTAAGGTACCCGCGCGGCTCAGTCGCGCGGTCGGCTCCCTACGCAGCGGTCGTGCGCGAAGTCTAATCATTTTCATTCGATTTTTATTAGACTTCATTCTTAAAACTACACCTACGCAAAAGTTCTTCTCAGAGCTAAACAACAGTTCTTCTCAGACCTAATCAACAGTTCTTTTCAGGACTAAAAAACATTTCTTTTCAGGACTAAACAACAGTTCTTTTCAGGACTAAACAACAGTTCTTTTCAGGGCTAAACAACAGTTCTTTTCAGAGCTAGAATATTACAGGCTATTAACATTTTCTTAAACATTTGAAAATGCCTAAGAGAGCCAGGTCCCAACTTTCTAACCATAGTTCTCAAGCACGGGCAGCAAGAATACGTCGTATGGGAGAATCTTCACCTGAACGTTCACAACGCCTTGCTGAACAAAATCAGAGAAACTCTCAGGCTCGCGCACGAGAGTCGAGTGTCGAACGTTCGCAACGCCTTGCACAACAAAATCTGAGAACCTCTGAGTTACGTGCACGAGAGTCGAGGCTGGAGCGTTCCCAACGTCTTCGTGAACAAAATGTAAGGACCTCTCAGTTGCGCGAAAGCGAGTCGAATGTCGAGCGTTTGCAGCGACTTAGAGCTCAGGCAGAGAGACAGCAGTTGTCCACAAATAGAGTTCGCAATCGAAGTTTAGCTAACAGCAACAGACTGGCTTTCAGATATGATCCGGAGGTTGATTATGCACAACAAGCGTCCGTCCAAATCGGAGTCATGAATAAGATCTGCTCTAACTGTTCTGCCAAGAAATGGGCGGATGAACCTAATGGTATGTGCTGTGCTTCAGGTAAAGTTTGTCTTCCTAACCTTCAGGAGCCGCCACAACCAATAAAAAATCTTTTAACTAATAACCATCCATTATCTGGTCATTTTTTAACAAATACACGTAAATACAATAGTCTTTTTCAAATGACTTCTTTTGGGGCTAAAGAAATCAGGGAAGGTCATTTTATGCCCACTTTTAAAATTGAAGGACAGGTGTATCATCTCATTGGTAGCCTTTTACCACCATCAGGCCAAAACCCACAGTTCTTGCAAATATATTTTATTTCGGATGCAGACCAATTATCGTTGCGATCAAGCATCGCACGAACCTTAAAAATGGATTTAATTCGCGAATTACAGATCGTTTTGAATAATCATAACGCGTATATACAAAGTTTTAAACAAAATTTAGAACTCAACTCCTCAGATAATTTAAAGTTAATTATTCATTCAGATCGCACTCCACAGACAGCACACAGAGGCAGATATAATGCTCCTACTGTAAACGAGGTAGCCGTTCTCTTAGTCGATGAAGACAAAGGTCCCAGGGATATAGTCTTACACGGGAGAGACGGACAGCTCAAGAGAGTTTCTGAGCTACATCGGTCCTATGATCCACTACAGTATCCCATAATGTTTGTGTCAGGAGAAGACGGTTATTATTTGACTATCTCTCAGCAGGGTTCTGCGCGTAATAAGACTGTTTCATGTATGCAATTTTATGCATTTAGATTAATGTTTAGAACTAACTCTTTTAATCCGTTACATTATTACAGAGACTTATTTAGTCAATATTGTGTTGACATGATGGCGAAAATGATATCTGAAAGATTAAATTATATTTCCCGGAATCAACAAAGACTGAGGGCTGATGACTACATTCATCTCAGAGATGCCTTAAATCATGACGCAAATGTTGACCCATCAAACATTGGTCAACATGTCATATTGCCATCTTCATTTACGGGTTCTCCGCGTTTCATGCACGAGAAAACGCAGGACGCGATGACGTACGTCCGAAATTATGGTAGACCTGACCTATTTGTCACTTTTACATGTAACCCTGAATGGCCTGAGATTAAGGCGGAGCTACTACCAGGACAACGGTCTTTCGACCGTCATGATATAATTTCCCGTGTCTTTCATTTAAAGATGAAGAAATTCATCAAATTATTTGTCAAAGAACAGATATTCGGTAAAACAAAATGTTATATGGCAAGTGTGGAATGGCAAAAGCGCGGTTTACCTCATTGTCATTTGCTGTTCTGGCTAGAAAGTAAAATACAACCAGACGAGATCGACAGCGTCATAGTTGCGGAGCTACCCGATCAAGACATTGATCCGGTACTACACAATATTATAACTAAAAATATGGTACATGGACCCTGCGGAGAGCATAATTTAGCTGCACCATGCATGAAGAACGGTGTCTGCACAAAAAAATACCCTCGCCGTTTCATGAACGATACCCAAACCGGAGAGGATGGGTATCCAGTTTATCGTAGGCGCGATACAGAAAATGGCGGTCGGAGCACTACGCTACAAATTAGGGGCAACATGGTGACGATAGATAATAGGTGGATTGTTCCATACTCCCCGCTACTATGTAAGACTTTTAACGCTCATATAAACGTGGAGTATTGCTACTCTGTCCAAGCCATTAAGTATATATGTAAATATATAAATAAAGGCTCAGATCAGGCAACTTTTAGCCTTAGGAACCCACAAGATGAGGTCGAAAACTATTTAAATGGCAGGTACATAAGCACATCTGAAGCTGTCTGGCGCTTATTTGAATTTCCCATTCACGACCGGTATCCTACTGTAGTGCATTTGGCTGTTCATCTAGAGAACGGTCAAAGGGTGTATTTTACACCAGGGACAGCTCATCAAGTTATCCAAAACCCACGCAATACCACATTACTGGCATTTTTTGCTCTCTGTAATGAAGATGAATTCGCGAAAACTCTTCTGTATCATGAAGTCCCGCAGTACTATACATGGGCAAATAATAAATTCACTAGAAGGAGGCGTGGTGAAGATGTAGTTGGACATCCGGGGATAAAAAAAGATGCCGCTTTAGGTAGAGTCTACGGGATACATCCATCACAATCGGAGTGTTTTTATCTTAGGATTCTACTGCACCACGTACGCGGTCCGACCTCATTTGCATACCTCAAAACTGTAAACGGTTTTGTCAAAGAGACGTATCAAGCAGCTTGCCGTGACCGAGGTTTACTTGAAAACGATGACCATTGGGGTAATACTTTAAGCGAAGCTTCGTTATCACATTGTCCAAAAAAACTAAGGGAGTTATTCGTAGTCATACTTTTATTTTGTCAACTATCGGAACCATTGAAGTTATGGCATACTTTCAAAGATCAGTTCTGTGAAGATATTAGACATCGTATCAGACAACAAAATCAGGATAACACTTTACCCTTTACTGAAGTAATTTATAATGAAGGATTAATTGAAATAGAAAACAAACTTCTAGAATTAAACGACAAAAATTTAAGTGATTTTGGATTACCTTCTCCCGTTCGTACCCAGAATAATACTATTGACACAATGGTACAACAGTATAACAGAAATGATCTAACAGCGTTTGTAAATGACAATGTGCCAAAATTAGTACCAGATCAAAGACATGCTTATGAGACTATTGTGGATAGCGTGAACAATAACATGGGGAGATTATTTTTTTTGGACGCACCAGGAGGCACCGGAAAGACTTTTCTCGCAAATTTGATACTTGCTAAGATACGGCAATCAGGGAAGATAGCGATTGCAGTAGCTTCGTCAGGAATTGCTGCAACTCTCTTGAACGAAGGAAAAACTGCTCACTCTACGTTTAAACTCCCGCTATCTGTATCTTTAGATCAACGGTCTACGTGCTCTATTCGGAAAAATGGGCCTCTTGGTAAGTTACTGCAAGACGCGTCGTTGGTAATATGGGATGAATGCACCATGAGTCATAGAGCTCATGTGGAGGCCGTGGACCGTACTTTAAAAGACCTCCGAAGCTCTGCTAATGTTATGGGTGGTATCACTTTTGTATTTGCTGGAGATTTCCGACAAACGCTTCCAGTCGTCAACAGAGGTACGCGAGCAGATATTATGAAGGCATGTTTAAAATCGTCTCAACTTTGGACATCTGTTCAACATTTGTATTTGCGCACCAACATGAGAGCTCACTTACATGGAAATGCGCATAGCAATTTTCCACAACAGCTGCTGAAACTTGGAGAAGGAATTTTTCCATTTTTAAATTTGGGCACCAATTATGCAGTTACTTTAGATGAGTCTCTAGGCCAAATAGTCCATAATTTAGATAGTCTGATAAATGCTATATATCCTGACATCGAAAACTTACATCAAAATGATTTTCGTTGGCTGTGTTGTAGAGCAATAGTTTCTCCCAGGAATGAAACAGTCAACGAAATAAACAATTTAATTATGCAGAAAGTACCGGGTGAAGTTAAGTGCTATAAATCCATAGACACCGTCACTAACATCGAGGACGCAGTACACTATCCCCAGGAATTTTTAAATTCTCTGAACCCCGCTGGGCTACCACCTCATGAACTGTCGTTAAAAGTAGGCACGCCGATAATGCTTCTCAGAAATTTAAACCCCCCTAACATGTGTAATGGCACGAGACTTCTTATAAAGGAGCTAAAAGATAATTTAATAGTAGCGAAGATTATCACCGGCCCTGCAGCTGGTGAATTAGCTCATATACCAAGAATACCCATGATTCCTACTGATTTGCCTATACCCTTCAAAAGGCTCCAATTTCCAGTAAAAATTTCTTTCGCACTAACGATAAACAAATCCCAGGGCCAAACATTCAAATTAGTAGGAATTGATTTACGAAAAGAATGTTTTACGCATGGGCAACTTTACGTTGCCCTATCACGGGTCGGGGCTCCCGACCATCAGTATATTTTGTTACCAGAAAATAATTTAACGTCTAATGTTGTTTATAGAAAAGCTCTACAATAATCGCTTTATTTATCTATCCTAAAACAACCGGGTTACACTTCGGGACTCCCGGCAGAAGTGAAAACTTAGTATTAATTACATTTAAATATTTTCATCATTAACAACTTTAACATCCTCATAAAGACAATCTATGCAGCCTGTGGATAATGATGATGTCGTTTGTCCATCTTTCGCGGCAAAACGGAGTGATGAATTGATGTTTTTTTTTTAAGTGGAGATAGTAGTTAAATAAAAGGATGGACAGTGACATGGGCTATTTACCACCCAACGAAGTGGGTGCGGGTCAGCTAGTTTAAAATAAAGCTAAATAAATGTTTTAATTATTTCTAAAATAAGATGAGTTTGGTTGAACAAAACACTCTGGAGTACCTATTGAAAAGTAATATACTCGAATTAAATAAAACTAACGGGAGTTTCTTGTAAGTTCATATTATCTACATATTTTTGGCATTTGAATTTAAATTAGAGAGTTATAAACACATTATTTTATTTATGTTACATGATAATCAGGTTAGATTTGTTTTACAACATCTATAATGTCTCTAATATACATTCAAGCTGTAAAAACTTTTGAAAAACTTGTTTGAAATTTTCTACTACCACGGACCGAAGACAACTTTCAAAGCTGTTTCAAAAAAAATATATACTAAAATTAATACTGTAGTATATTTATGAAAATATAAATGAGAATCATTGTAGATCATACCAGATTAAATAATAATATCAAGTGACCCTCATTTGACCTTTGTTTACAGATTCTAAAGACTGGCAACGCACCCGCAACACCCTTGAGTTGCAGTTGTCCTAGGACGACGGTAGTCATTTAATTGCAGATGGATATAAATATAAATATATATATATATATATATATATATATATATATATATATATATATATATATATATATATTTATATTATCGTATATGTATATATACGTTCTGCCCTCTCACAAGGGCAGAACACCCGACCTAGATCGCCGGCTGGCCGCCCGGCCGATGCCACAAATGCCACCTCAAAATCCCCCATCTCACTAATCTCACTACCATGAGTGTCGCATCATCTCGGCGCTCGTCAAGAGACTCCTCCCCGGTCAGGGATTGCCGCTCGTGGTCGCCTATCGATCGTGAGGACTACAAATCTCCGGAAACCCCGCCGATGGACCAAAAAGGCCTATCTCCGCCACCCGGCCAAGCAACAAGTCGCCTGAATTATCTCAGGAGAGTATACAACGACCCCGAAGTACCGTTCGACGTTTAAATTTTTGCCAGACAGCAAGAAAAAGCTCTACTCGCCCAAGACGACCCAAACTAACGTACGTCACCGCCTCCTGGTTCGGCCTACTGTCAAACAAAAAGAAAATACAATCTCAGCAAACAGCTACCCTCCGTCGGATAGTAAAAGCTCCAAACTTCGTAAGCAGTCACTCCATACAAAGAGACTTTAAAATTCTCCCAATCGAACAACTCTTAAAAACCACAGCCGAATCAACGTTCAATTGCGCAGACGCTTCCGAGCAAGCGCACTTGATCAACATCGCCCCACTCCACTCCCGTCCGCCTGACAAAAAGCCCACGCCCAGGGAGTTTATTCGAAAACCAATACCTTAAAAATAACCATCGTCAGATATCATCATCGTCAGGATAAAGCTGGAAACGTGTCTTCAAACAAGAAGAAAGAGAAAATAATTTGAAGATTCAGAAAAAATAAAAATAAAAGCCTCAACTCGTCTCTAGCGTCCGTCACCCGACATGCAGCAAACAATGTCAACCAAATAATAACGTCGACCAGAAAGCCTACACTTAAATTATCTAGAAAACCCCTCACGGTCCCCTATCTTATAGAATTCCGTAAAAACAAGACATAAACGCAAAAAGCGCTCAGAGACAGATCGCTGGAGTCATAAGGCTCCCGCCCTTGATACTGCAACTCCCGTGTCACATGACACGCCGAATGATTGTTACCTATGTATTACTTACGAGTACATGTTACAAAAAAACAATTTTGATAGCAGGATAAGAACAAAACTGAAGGATATTTTTTTTTCTATTAAAAAAGTACTTCTGACAAAAATTACATAATATACAATACAATCTTTTGGTATAAATAGTATATTAAGTTATTTTAATGTAGAATATGTCTTAAAAAATAAAACTTTAAGTAAAGTACTACGCGTATTGCGTGGCAATAATTTTTTTATTTATTGACTAGATTTATGGATAAACTAGTCCTGACGTTTTTTGAAAAAAGTTAAGTAACCTTTGTTATCTTGTCATTTTTTTTCTTCCATAACTTTACTTCTTTTAAATAAGTTCAGTGTAAAATGGTTCAGTGTAAAATGATGGTGTAAAATGAAAATCACTGCTTATACTTCAATAGACGAATATAAAAAAGACACTTATCTAAGCTCTAAGTTATGACTTGTGTATGTTGTGTAGTCCAATAATTAAAAAGATTCATTAAACCAGAGTAGCCCTCTATCTTTATCAAATATGTACTTTTGGGTCTGACTCTACACATTTATATGTAATAATAAACAAAAAAGGTTAGCGTTTTTATACCTATATAAAATTTTGACATTTTTTGGCTTACGACGTAAAGTATTTTTTTTTGTGTTTTAAATTTTACCCACGGACACGTTACATGTACACTTTTTTAATATGTTCTTGTTATATTATGTTCATTAACAACTTTAAATGTTAACATGCTTAAAAAGGAGTCTGTTAATAGGAATCTTAAGAACGTGAGTCTTTTGCACAGATATTGTTAATATAAATTAAATAAAAAAAACTGCTAGACCAGTAAAAACTACGGCAATAAGCGGGTAATTACCCTGAATTCTTACTTCGGCTTCTAACGGAGACTGTAACAATTTAAAAGAGCAACAATGGTAGGGGAAAAAAAATATTTTCAGGAAACTATTCGTTTCGGACACACATTTTAACTTAAACTCTTTAATTTGACAAACATTCTAAGGAATGACTATTATAACCACCACTTTATGTCATGACTTTATTTTTCTAACATTTTATCTATTCTCTTAAATACAAATCAAAGAAAGGAAGTAACTTGCACTAGTAATAGAAATTTGCAGGCAATGAGTTTAACCTACGTTACCGACTTCACACACGCATTCAGTAATAAAGGCTCTTATGTTACCAGGTCAAGAAATAGCTCAAAAAAGTTACTTAAGAATTGAGTGACTTTTAAGAGACCTATATACTCGTGAAAATATAGTCCATTTCCATAACACAGAATAGTAACAAGGTTAAATCTGTACCTATATTCAATATTAACTGTATATATTTGTTTCCTCAAAATATTGAATAATAACAAAAAGCTTAAAGGGAAGAGTTTTATATTTTTGATTGAACATTGTAATTAGTCAAAATAATACGTAATTATAGATCGCTTATTATTAAAGTGGGAAAGCTTATAGTTAAACAAACAAAGACGCCGGAAACAGCTTGTAAATTAATCAGTTTTTGAAAATTATGTCTGACTATTGGTCTGTGCAGCAACTTTAACGATATATTTTACAACCAAAATGTATTTGTAAAAGTTTGAAGTGGCCACAGACGGTAAGATGAAAACCATTCAATATTTTACATGGCTATTAAATACCCTCTTTATTGATCGTTATGAGAAAAATAATGATATTATCTACTAAGTGGCTGAACATTCAATTTTATAATTTTCTGTTAACGCTGCAATTAATTACTCAAACCATTTAAGTAAAACGCGAATGCTGCGAATATTTAAAATTATCCTTAAAAATAGAAAGAAGCCATTTATTAAAGTGTGCTTCATTTAGAGTATCTTTTGTGCAGTTCTATTTCATTTTATATTTCTTTAGAAAAATATTTTTTACTAATCATTTGCTATTGAATTTAATTGAATAAAACAATTTGCTGAGCTATTTGTTTACAACGCCTAACCCATTTATAACATAATAATCACACTTATTATATAAAATGCTATTGAAAATAGGCTAATATATTCTTATACTAAGATCTTATGCTTTTTAAATATGTTCCTAATTGTGAAAATTCTAATCATATTGTCATCTTTATTTTGATTCTAAAATTATATTAATAAAAAATATTTGTTTACTTCAATTAATACCCATGCTTATTATCACCTTTTCAAAACCATTCATCTTTTTAGTTTTTCTGACACCTTCTTTTCGTCAGACACGCTCGTCTATTTTAAAAATATACTATGTATCATCAAAGAAGAAGCTTTTATTACTTCATTATGTATATTATTTATTATCTTATTTTATCTATTCTACTTGTTCATTAATTTAGGATAACATCGTTAAAAAATAAAAAAAAGTTGTTTAAGATAAAAAATACTTGAACGACGTGAAGGAATCCGTTTGTTAAACCCAGTCATATATAAAATTACTTTTTGATGATGATGATTGATGAAAAATGCGATTTTTTTTAATAAATTATAATAAAGTTTTTATTAGCTACCAAACTCAGACCACCTCATTTTATTGTTTTACATCTCGCATATAAAATGTGACCTCAAACATTACGAGGGCTCATTCAGACGTCACTTATAAGTGTCACTCGGAAACGCTGTTTACGAACAGGCTCCTACACTTAAATTTTGATAAAGTTAATACGACTCTTTCAATATTTATTTAAGAACTAAAGACTGTTAGATAGGTGGGTATTTTTCTTTTTATAGTTGTTAGTCGGAAAGTTCTATGATTAAAAGTTACATCTTTCAAAGTACGTACCAGATTTTTTTGATCGATCTTATGTATATCCAAATATTGTTACATTTTTTGTTTTGTTAATGTTACCATAGTCTGCTTAGATTTGTTAAAGTGATACTTTTACTTCCTGGAAAGGTAAAATAGAAAATTTGTTAAAACTTATACCGGACAAAAGTTAAAAGTGTCTTTATTACTTTTCTATGTTGCTGGCTCTTCGTGAGAACAATAATAAAATTTTAGAATAACTTGCTTAATTTTTTCTATCTGCGGGAGAGCTGACTAGCTTGGTGGATATTTTATTTTTGGTTTTAATCTTAAAAAAAATATTTATCATTAATGCAAATATATATTTTTTATGCTCTAGGCGGTAAAAAATGCATATGAATACTTAAATTAATAGTCATATTATTTTAAACATATGTTATGTTTTTTTTCCAAATTGACATGAAATTTGACCTTATTCAATAATCACTTTTATAAGTATGCTTAAAAAATCAAATACTCAAAATAGGCATTTTAAATATGTGAATTAATCTATGTCTACACAATTACATTTATTTGTTTTGATTATTAATGAAGTGTGTAATGAAGTGAAGTGCATATGGCACTAAAATTTATGATATGTATTTTTTTACACACATAATAAATGATATCATTGTGTCAGTTGAAATTAAAAAAATCCTCCTTTCTCTCTTAAACCCCTTTGTATGTTTACTACTTAGTACTTTTTTAACATATAAATAATTTAATTTTGGAAACTAGTTTTTATCTCGATAATAAAAAAAATATAATGTAGATATTTATGACTGTAATACAACTTGAATGGAACCTTTTCCAAAAAAAAATGATAATGGAAAAAATTATCATTGGTTATTAATTTTTCTAGATACTAATTTGCTTTGTAAATATCTTAAAATAAAATTCGCTTTGCGTCTTATTTCCACCAAATCTCTTCTCATGTTTGAAAAGTGACTCCAAAATGTGTTGTTTTACATTTTATTCTTTATCCTTATTATTATGACTCTCATTTTAAAAATAATCAAACAACAATTATAGCACAAATCTATTACCTTTATTAAATAACACAATATAATGTGTATATCCCAATAATTAATAGGTGTGTTGAATAACTCTTGAATTTATTAAAACTAAAATGATTATTTAAATTTCTTTAGTAGGTTTAAAAATAGAAGTCTAATTACCAATTTCGATTGAAGTAATATTTTGATAGTCCTGTAATATTTCGATGTTATTAAAAGCCATAAATTTTATAAAACAAGTATTCCAAAATACACTTTTCTATAAACAGATCTAGTTGCCATTACATTAAAGCAACTAATATCAAAACTTAAGACTTAAGTTTTCCGTGTAATTTATTTTTGTAGGAGTGCTCGAATATTCTGGAAAGAATGGATTTGGTTCACAATATTTATGGCACCTACAAAGAACAAGAAGCAAGTACTGTTCCTTTCTCAAATATGTTTTAAAGAAACCATATTTATTATTAAGGAAAAGAACAAGTTGACAACATTTTGTACACAATATTTCAAGTAATATATAATTATTAGAAATTTATACATATTGATGTTTTAAAATATTTCTTTATACTGTTTCACTTACTGGGAAGGAATGGCATAGAGTTTATTAAATACTTATTATGGACTAAACATATTTGTATCGAACCTGTAGTACTTTCATTTTTATAGGGATTCCGTCAGAAATAAAATAAGATTTTATTATAGGTTGCATTTTTTGACGCTATAAAATATGCTGATAGTATCTTTCATAAAAAAGGCAAATTTGATAAATTAAAGTTTGTTTGTATTGTTTTACATAGTGTTTTACAGCTACAAGAATATTTTATATATGGCTTTAAAATGTGTTTTTTCATAAAAAAATACATAATAAGCAATCCTCCTTCTTAAATCTATATTTCAAGGAAAGAAGGAAGGCAAGAATAAGTAATTATAGAAAATTTACTCAAACTAGGCCCTGAACAATTCAAATTGACGTAAGTTACAGTAAATTAAAAAAAAGATAAAATTACATTTCATTCCTAAACCTTTATTCTTTTCTTAACCAGACATCAGAATGCAAGAAAACTTAATTAGTTCAAAAAAAGGTTAGCAAGCTAAGGTTATTGAATAAGTACGCCTATAGTGTGCAACTATAACAGGTGAAGCTGTAATTTAAAAGTACTGAAAAACAATCCACATAGTCTTTGACAAATGATATACCATCTTTAAATTATTGTTCATTTATGTTAAAAATATATTTCATAATCGAAGTATTACATTGTTAGTAAAATAAAATTGTTTACCGTAAAGCTAAATATATTTTTAATCATTTAACAAAAAAAAAACCTTAAGTATGCAAAATGTAATATTTAATACAATTTAAATTCAGAATGTTAAATGTAACATAATGATGGACACACTAAGTAAATTAATAGAAACAAACAAAAGAATTACACCCACAAGTTCATTATTTGTCTAACATGTATACCAATGCCAAACGAATTTAAGGAACAGCAGCTACGACAAAATTATTATTGGCTCCTCCCACGTAGAACCGCTACGAATTGCTACACACGTACCGATAAGAAAACCTTTATCGAAGGCCTACGTTGACATAACAAAGTCATTTATATATATATTTGTAATATTGTATTTTGTTAGGGTTTCCGAAATTCCATTTCTCAAGAGACGATCCGTGTTTAGTTTCATATATTATAATAATTGAGCTTGTTTTATAAATAGAATAAAAATAGAACAAATCGTAAACGGTATATCTGTGTGATTCTGTATTCTCTATAATGTAAATAAATATCATCGAATTTTATTATAGGTTGAACTAAAAAATTTTTGTTCATAATGTTCATTCTTATGTTTTCACATTTCGTACATAAAACATAATGTCAAATGTTATGAGGTCGCATCTCGTCACTTACAACCATAAATGTCTCTCACAAGGCCTGTTTATGAACAGAAATATAAGGCTCAACTTTGACAAAGCTGATGCCACCCTTGCTTTATAAATTATATTAAATAAGTCTGTTCTTCTTATAAAATAATTATTTATGTATAAAGGTATCACTTTCGCAATAATTTTAACCATATAATTTTGACAGAACCACTTACAGTCTTAAAACTAATGGTACTAAGAATTGTATTTACGTATACAATATTACATAGTACTTATTATCAATAGAAAAGAAATAGTAAACTATTCCTTAATCTTGTTATGTTATGTTTGTGTTATTATTTACTAAAAGAATAGTTTTAAAATACGTGTCATGGACATAATATAAGAGTGTGTGTAGTATTCAGAAATAGAGACTTATATAATAACTAGTACCAACAAACAGAACTGGATCTTATTTATTTTCAATCTTGAGGTAACTTCATGTTGATATTAAACTTTCGTATATAATAAAATAACAATTTTAATTTATTTTATAATGATTAGAAAATTAAGAGTTAATTTATAAATTACAAAATGTCTTCTTAATAATCTTGTATCTTTTATTTTATAATAAAATATTTAATCTGTTATAAATAGCGTGTCCGTCATAGTAACGATCCTAAAATATTTTTCCTAATTACTATTATATATATGTCGGTGATAGAGGTATATTAGTGGTTTGCTCGTTCTTGATGGCCGGCGTTTGATTCGAGGCGTAGGTCTCAGGCAATTAAATCACACAGACACAATATGACAATTCTTATAAAATCTACATTTAATACTATACTAAGTATAGTATGTATACAATTATCAGAGTTGAGTGAACCACCGGTTCCATTTAAGGGGTCCGGACTGTAAGGCTCTCACTAATCAATTCCCTTTCAACTCGTCTCAGGTTCCCTTTCAAACGATTCCGATCACGTGACTCGTTACGACACCCCTCACCCCACTGTTAGAATAAAATCAATTGAGTTACTAATTATCGTTAAATTATCGTGATCTGCGACATATATTTTAGTAGCTGTATTTTACTAGTGTTTTAAAACAAACAAAATTAAAAATAAATCCTTAAAATTAAAAGACATTTATTTACTTGGAGACATGTCGATAGATTCTGAAATCAGTATTTATAGTGTAAAAATATCATAGAATTGTATAACATCTCTATGAAAAATATAGTTGTACTAAAATGGTGGGCAAATTGTGGTATAAATAAAATCACAAAGATTTTACATAAAAGTTTAAAAAGCATTGTAGGTTATTAATATAACTTTCCGTCTCAGTTAGTCAATTATCTCTCTAAAAAAATATTGGTATCCTATGATATCGAAGTTTTTGATGATCTGTTTCTAACTTATAGTGCAATAATTCTATTACCCAGTTCCCACAAATAGCAAACCTTTTTTTTCTGTTATTACTTGAGTCCTAAAACTTTTATATTTTTCAAACCCTAGATCATAGCCTAAAGGTAAATGAATTACATGTTAGCACAGGTTTTTCAGTGACTACATTTAATCACAAAAAAGAAATGCTATTCAAAATCTAGCGTAAAATGGTATATGTGAAGTACGTTGTAAAGTGAATGAGTGAAATAAGAGCTCTTTGTTTTAGCCACCAGGTCAAGCGCAGCGACAATAGGATGTACAACACTGTTCTATTAATTATATTAAATGGGTTTCAATACATTATTTGGTAAATTATATCACTATGTTTGATGTAAGTTAAGTATAAAAATTACTAATATTATAGTCTTCCGAAAAGACAGAAAGTTAAAAGTTTTGTTTTTTTCCATTCGGAAGATTTAACAATGTTAAAAGCAACGTTAATTTAAATAGGATAATAAGATTCGCAAAGCGAAAATATTTTCAGGTAAAAATAATTATTTTCTTTCGTAAGCTTTTAAAACCTTTCGTATAAAGCGAGGTTTATTGTTTTAACACATACATTTTTTTCACAATAATGAAAAAAACGAATCTGTCAACAATTAATACCCTAAAGAAGTATTTGTTTAATGATTCTAATACAAGGTTAATTTACTAAGTTTTAGAGCATGCACTCTGCACTCATTTTTGGTTGCGAACCAATGATTAAATTTTATAAAGATATAAAAACGTTATATAGTTATTTTTTATACTAATTAGCCTATGTTAAATTGAGTGTTTATCTCTTTTTTATATGTACTATCTGTCACCAACAGCATTCCCCATCTTTTCCTTGCAATAAAACACACTAAATTTATTTAATGGGCTCGAACGGTCTATCTTGACATAATTGTAGGTAACAGAAAGCACTATTCTAAAATTTTTGTGAAAAGATATTCTTACAAAATTGTTATCTTTAATTAACAACTTACATTAACCTTTTTTGTTAAAAACTATTAAAAGGGAATAAAGTGATTTAAACAAAATATCCTACACCATTTATCAACTTCAAAACAATTTTTCACGTGACATCATAAAGCATTAAACTTGGACCATAAAGTAGTCGGAAAATGTCCCTCATCTGAAAAGCTTTGTGGGCAATATTTATTACATCATAAAAATGACCAACGCGGTGTCTTTCAGAGTTGGCATTGTCGATAATTAAAATTTTATCTATCTTTTGGAAATCCGAAATACCTTATCATATTATCATTATAAAATTTCTTACAACACTTTTAATTATTAGAACTGACTGAAAAAGCTCGGTTGAGTAATTTGCAAAATAAATTGCTTAAAACTTAGTAAATTATTTTAAATATTACATTGTAATTTATGCAATTTACATGGCTACGTTTAAAGCACATGTTCATTGTATTATTTCGAAATATGTTACACAATAAAATATAAATTATAAAACTCTTTAGTATTTGTTAAATCAATAAAGTATTAAATAAATTACAGACTCATCCAGCAAATACATTTAAATCACTTCAGGTATATGGTAGTACACTTAAAATATAAAATTAACCATCATCTATAAAATATGCAACATGCTATTTGTTAAAATATTGGTTCAGTCTCTGTAATTAGTTAATGCAAGTTCCGTCCACTCATCAGCTATCTGTTAATCTGTGCTCTATTATCGGTAGAGTCTATCACCCATACGTATATTAAAATAGTGATGAGACAAGTCTTTATATTTAATTTTATTAGAAAAGAATTATTGCGTTTTTTATGATTATTATTAAGTTCTTAGTACTGATAACATGGGGTCCCAGGGTGGCTCCATCGTGCTGATTGGCGGACCAGATGAGCCTCCCAGTGGCATGACATCTCCAATTTCAACGTCGGGTTTGATGCTTACCGCCTCGTTCAACTGCCATTTCCCATCCTATTCACTTTTATATATTTTTTTATGAAAATGTACTAAAAAAGTAACAAGTTTATACAGCGGTTGCACTCCTCCTCATACAAAGTGCACCTTGCACTCTAATCTCTTAGCTGTCCACCACCACCTGGAGACAGAGCAGCCGCGCTTGCTGTTTTTGATGGAGACGCAGATACAATGTTCTTTGAGCGCTTCACACTTAGATTATCCCAGTTACTCGTTAAAGCAAAACTGTCGCTCACGGGCCGGAGTCTGTGTATATACGCAGAACGACTTCTGTATCCTTTTCCGTCATCTAGAAGACCCACTTTTTCTTTCCTAGAGGTTTTAGTGGACAGTTTTAGGGAACGAAAAAATCTTGTATTCCTATATCTACCGTTCGTACACCGGTGACCAGGAGACAACTCGCTTATTTGAGTATCTCAGATCGTCTTTCTGGGGGACTTAATGCCTGTCTGATATGTCGGTAGCCATCGGGACTGGCTGTTTCCGTACCAGAAGACCGACGGTGCTGGAAGAGAAGCGCGGAATTTCGCGTTGCCCTTGGACTTCTTTTAGTTGGTGAGGCAAGCGACGAGGGTATCAGATGTAGTAGGCCATACAGCCAATTGCCTGGACCTTATGCTGAAAACGATCGACTCGAACTTCTGCTAAACTGAGGTTTAGCAGAAGTTCGAGTCGATCGTTTAGTAGGCACGTTTAGTAGGCACTGAGAGTGCCTACTCTGTTTTGCTTCTCTGTTTGCTATTATATCGCATCTAGACATTGGCAATACTTATCCAGAACATTTTTCTCAATGCGGTATTGCGATGCCTAAAATCCACATCACGAACAAAGAGATATAGAGAGCATTGTGTCGTTTAGATATGAATAAAGCTAGTGGTCTTGATAATACCATACCAGCCATTCTACTCAAGATATGCGCAGCTGCGTTGTCTCCTGTATTGACACGTCTGTATCGTCTGTCTTTTCACTGATTTCGATCACCTCTATACTCTGCATGATTATGGAGCGTGTATTGAACTCGCGCCTTTTAGCATCTCCTCAGTGACCAACAGTACGGGTTTCGCCGAAATAGGTTCTCTAGGGACCTTCTAGTATATGCTACACACATTTTAGGCGAAGCCATCGAGAGAAACGGAGCAGCGTTTCTCTGGACGTCTAGAAGGCATTTGACAGAGTCTGTCACGCGAGCCTTATAAGAAATTTCTTGCAAAGACAGTCTTATCGCTTAAACGCAATGTCTTACATACAATACTGAATGAATAATGACAACTTGAGAAGTAATGGGATACGAGGTACAAACTTTACTACAACATAAATCGATTATTTTTTTTTTAAAAACGATATAGTTAATTAATAAACATAATAGATATTTTTATAATTAGAGATAATATTTATACACAATGACAATAAATATACGTATTACATAAATATTACAGCTTCATACGATTTTTAAAAATAAAAAATTGTAAGTTAATAGAGCGTGAATAGTACAAAATCTGAGAACGAAGAACGAAAGTAATTTGGAGAAAAAATGTAATAACAGATAATAATTTGAGATTTTTTTTAATGTAAGGTAAATTAAGTTAAAGTTGTTAAAATTATCGAAATTGTAAAACTATTGGTCTAATATTTTTTCTATTCCTACAAAAATTGTAGAATGATAATTTTAATTGTCATTATTGAAATTGTAAATAGTATAGTATAGAGTGTCAACATAAATTCACTATGGTTAAGTATGCTCGCTAATTATCTAAATGAGAATTAACGGAAGACGCAAGCACCAACAATGCTCCTTTTATTTTTGATATCTTAAGTACTCATAAAATATAAACCAAAGAGATAGAGATAGAGAAAAGACGCTACTTTTTATTCCAATAATGCGCTCTAATCCAGTTACATTAGAACAGGCATTGACACTTTAAAGTGATACAGTAAGTTCCATGTATACACAACGTATTATAATTGTGATTGACGAAGACCTGCATAAGACTTCTGAAGATGACGCTTTTTTTTTTACCAGCACGTCCACCATCAGCACGTCTGGCGTGTCCAGTGATCTGCTGGATGCAGTTCATATCGCGATTTAACTATTCCTTGAATTTAATTAACATATATTTGGTTACATTTTTATCGTAACCCCTAATGACTTGACGATTTAAGCATTTACTTGCTTGCCGGAGTATCTCGTTGCAGTTTTTAATGTGTTTTAAAGGGATATTTAGTCATATTACGGTTTCATTATTCAGAAATTCTTAGAGAAGTTTCAAATGCTGTGCGTCATCTCTCAGTCAGTCAGTCAGTCAGTCAGTCAGTCAGTCAATCAATCAGTCACTTAGTAATGGAAGAGTTTTTAATATGTAGAATAGCACATACGAAGTAGCCTTTATTTTATCTGTGGAGTTTAAGATTTTATTTCTAATATAAATTGACTTAGCTTGTACGTAAACATTTCTAAATATTTTAGAGAAATTCCTAACTGTATTTAATAACACTGGGTCATGTTCCATTGACTCTTACCGTATAAATTATATAATTTTTCTCTACTTCTATATATTCCCACGGTTGCCCAATCTTACAATTTTAGTTTTACATTTTTATTTTTTTCCATTTGGATTGTCACGATCAAGGAGGAAGGAGTGTTGTTTTATTTTTTAATGTTTATATTTATCTGTACAAATCTCAATTGAAAACAATCATACTACTATTATACAACCGTTTATATATAACAACATATAATATGCATAATATATCCTAATAATTAGTACTATTTAACGAACTTTTTCAACCGAGCAACATGCGTCATCATTACTGAAAATGTAGTGATATAATGTGTCAATTTTAATAATTATTCGATTGATAGAGTTGGAAATAATTACGTGTCTATTGGAGGGACATCTTTTTTTATTTACCGGTTATATATAGTTGCCATAATTGCAACTTTTTGAAAATACTTTTTTTTTTATTTAGAGAAACAAAATTAAAGACAGATAAATACTACAAAAAAATATTAGAAGTCCTCATTGTTTGTTTCTTTAAAATATAAAGAAGGGTTCTTTGTGAGTAAATAATTTTTATACTTCATATTGCAGTTATTATATTTCATATTTGTACTGACGCATACTTTTTAAAAGAGAAAAGTACTATCTTTTTATTTCAAAATATAATACATTATTTTTAAAATATATATACATTTCTAATAATTAAACAGAACGAGTGCTTTTAATGAAATTTAATTTAATGAAACATGTTGGTAAAGCCTTTAAATGGCTTTCTATGGATACTTTTTAGTTACTTCTCACTAACGTCTGGGAACGTTTTGTAAAGTTGGATAGCAGCTGAAAAGCATCCGAAGAATGTCTTTCAGTCAGTCATTAAGTTAGTCTTAAAAAACATTTTTTTTCAACTATTTATGAAGACCCAAAGTTATTTATAACTTTTATCTGAATATCTATATTTTGTTTATACATACATACTTAATTTATCGTTATATTAAATTTTATTAATCCAATACTAACCTTTTAGTAATATGTAAATGTGTAGGTTTGTCATGAAATTCTTGAGTTTCTTTTTCTTAGTAGCTTAATAAGGAAAACTACATCAACTATTATTTTACTATCATCTATGAATTTTGGATTTGGTAACCTGTAAGTAGATATATACAATTTTTATTTCATCCAGTTAAATTCACAAAGTTTAAGATGAAAATGTTTTGTTTGAGTGTCAAAGATAGCAAATTAAATGCCACAAATAAAATAGGTTTGTTTTATCGATTAAATAACGGTTGTTTAAGGAATAAAGTAAATCCTTTCTTAGATAACAGATATATCTGGCAACTCTTACTGACTTTAAATTTCCATAGGACTCAATTTCTAAAAGGTCATACCAAAATTAAATTAAAAATTAATACCTACCCTTTTAAACTGTTAATCTTCTTGAAGTTTAAATCATATGTAGAAAAAAATACTAAAGTTACAACTATTTTGGATATAAAAACCACGAAACGAAGAATTATTTTTTTAATAAATTAAAGTGAAATAAAATTGTAAATTTCACTTATTCACCTGTGCTTATCATAATTATTTTAGGTTGGTGCAACATGCTAGCACCATATATTTAAGATATTGCAAGAGATTTGACATAAGATATTAGTGCCCGCTGTCATCAATCCTTTTTAGGAATGCATTTTGGTGGAATTTTAGCCACATTTCGTATAAATGGTATAGGATGTCAGCCACTGATATGAGTTAGTATATGTATATTTAATGTATAATAAACCTAAATTTAACAATACAGCACAAAAATTTTAAATGAATAACACAACAAATATATTGCCATTTATAAACTAATATTTAGTAAAACCATCTTAAACTTAGATTGTTAAAAATAACTCTACCATTTCAATGTTAGAAGCAAACCATAGATACTCGCAACAGAATTTCATGAAAAAGTACAAAGGACAATATAATAAGTAGACAGAGACGAAGCTTCTTAGCCTTCCATGGATTCACCGAGCGAGTGCTGGGCCCATCGCGTTGCAAGGAGAGGAGTGTAAGCAGTGCCTCGGACTTGCGACCCAGGTGTAGGTTTAAGCTGCACCTTTATTAAGTAACTTTATTATATGAACCTTGGCCCTCAATGTTTCTTATATATTTAATCAAAATAATACAAACACACAAAATAAAAACTCCGCCAAACTACTGAGTAGTTTGCCTTATCGTTTCTCATTTCGTAGAAATTTCTATATTGGAGCCAATAAAAAATATGTCTTAGCGGCTGTTTGTTGAATCTGTTGGTCATGTTGGACAATTATTGAACCCGTTGATTCAGTTTTGCTGTTCGTAATTTTTTTAATTTTTTCTTACTCTTCCATTAACTTAAACTTATTAGTATTTTGATAAATATAGGATATACTTTCAAAATATATTTAGTTTTAATAAAGTGTTCTTTTTTATACTTTTATTTTGTACTTATTCAATATAATAGCATTGACTTGGCAACCTTGACCAAGCTAAGTCAGTAAGTTTTGTTGCTATTATATTTAGAATATGATTTTGATGACTGTTTTAGAAAACCACCAGAGAATATGAGAATCATTAAATAAATAAATCATTAATTTATTTTGTTCATTTTTTTACTTTCTTTATAAATAGAAGTCACATAATCTCTGGCAAAATCGACATGAGGATGAGTAACTTAATAAAATATTTTTACTATTCTTAATTGTTATCTGTATAAGTCAAACTAAAATACTCAGAGTGAACTTAGAATATTACTTGAAAATAATGAAATGAATTCTCCTTGCATCATTAAAACATATTTAAAACCATCAATTTTCAATTCGTCTAGTTCTATAAAAAACATGTCCTCACTGTCATGGATAATACAAAAAGGCAATAAAAAAAAAATAAAAAAATATATTCGAAATGTATTATCTATCTTAATACGTAATTTTAAAACGTTTTGTGAAAAAACATAATACAACGTAATTATTATAAGTGATTTTAAATATGTTTTGTTTTTTAAACTAATTGTTATCCCATTAAAGGATAATAGCTGTAATACGATATCATCAATTACAATAATGTTTTAAATAAACGATTTAAATGAAGTATTCATTTCTGTTGTAAAACAGTTTTTCTAACTAACATAAGCAATCAACGTATGCTATATTAATAAGCAGCTTACAAGTTACAGTTACAGTTTATATTATGTTACATATGTTATTGTATTGTAAGAAAAATGGTAACTTTTGTAAAGATTTGAAAAAGGAAGGATCCGTGCTATTTGTTATTTGTAGTTGTCATAAATATTGTGAACACAAAGATTTCTTTTGTGAAAATGTCGCATATTTGAACCATAAATTAATAACACAACAACTATATGTTATATATCGGTTTCTCGAATTTAACGATAACATGATATATTCATATATATATGAATCGTTTTAAAAGACAAGACAAATAAAAAAAATATTATATTTAAAATTTTCATTTTTTTTTATTCGAATATGTAAATGTAATAGTAATACTATTTACATCTAAAAAAAAAACCTATACCTAAAAAAAATGTAGTAAGTTAGAGATATAATTATTAGATATTATATAAAACACCCATGTTTAAAATATACCTACCTAATTAAGGACAGCTATAGTATTTTTTTATAATATTTTAAATGCTATGAACATTATTTTAAGGCTTACAGTTTTTTTAAAGAATAATGAATAATTTAAAACTATAAAATACAATTTTCTGTAATTAAACTTCAATCTATGACGTTAAATGACACTGAAATATTTCGTAAAAATATTTTTACTCTTATTCAATAACATTTTTGAAAAATCTAAATAATGATTTTAGGTTCAATAAATTGAATAGTCATTCTTTTGAAAATGTCACGACATGCCATTTTTGATGACGTGACGACATGTTTGCATGGCTCAATTATTGGGATATTTTATGCTTAACATTTTGATATTCTGTTATTATTTTTATTCTGTTAACAAAAAAATCATATACTCGTGTTGTGTTTGTTGATTAATTGATTTAAGAGTGACATTGTTTAGAATGAAAAAAGTGTTAAGATTTAATGTTAACGTTGTTTGCTAATAATAGTATGATTACTATAAGTAAATAATATATAATTGTAACTGGTACACGAGTGACGGATAGTTATAATTAGAATACTGGTTACAAATTTGTCAAGTGAACGTAGTGAATATATATTATGATAACGCTAAAAACGGATTGTAATTCAAATCTTTCGTGGCAGAAATTAGTGCAGAACCAACCACCAAAAAACTTAAAACCACTTTCAAAATTATTTTAGATGTGACATTTGGTTAAAATAAAACAAAAGATAACTATAACAATTTGGCTTAACTATCGAATCAATTTCTTTAAATTTCTGAAATGTACTCAGAAGGTAATAAGAAATTTGGGATTAATTTATTTTAGCATTGTTTCGAACAGATTTTAAATAAAGAGAAAACTAGATTTATGACCAGGTTAATATAAAATTCTAGAATTATCTTCCGAATAAAATAGAAACCAAAAAAATACAATAGTCAATCAAAATTATATGATTTTGATAATTTTAAATTGTAGAATAATAATAACATCTTGGTACATCCTTACTTAGCCTATATTTACTCATTCTTAACAAATACTTCGATTATCATACACAACCTATTGATTGCAAAATATCATTAATTAAAGGGAAAGGAAGGAATGGTTTCTTGGAAAAACTTTCTGCAATGCGTCAGAATATAAGCCGTACTAATTTCCGATATTTTTTTTTTTTATCTTCTATGTTAACATTCTGATTTACATTCAAATTAAAACAAGGTTATTAAAATATGTAACTGAGTAAAGGCAAATAACTTTAATTGCAACTTTCGTATCACTGGTTGCAAAATACTGATCGCTCGTATTTTTTACGTCATAGTCATCTCAAATAAGAATGCCAATCAGCGGTTTGCGCCGGTTAATCTATACATATAATATTTTTTTTTTCAAATATCTATAAACATGTGTAGCCATGTTAAGCTTATTTAAATTTATATAAATAGAGAATGAAAATAAACCGATACGGGCAGGGATACGAACCCGCGACTACTGGGAAACCGCCCGTCGCTCTACCAACTGAGCTACCGTATCGCTGTCCGCCTCGGTGAATTAAGCATTCTATATGTGATCGTCTTTATCGGTATCGTTGAGCTTATTTAAATTTATATAAATTTTAAATAAATGAAATGCAATACAACTTCATAATACTGAAAGTCTTCATAATATTAGGTTCAAACTGACAAGATACTATAGTTTTAGTTTATTCAAAGACAACTATCTCAGTTTAAGTTTTTGCCTGTTTAATCTAAACTAAAATTATTACTTCTTACATTTTTTGATTGCGCTCTTTTGGGTAATAATTTTAAGAGATAGCGACAGTGAATATTTAATGTTTAGGTATAATATGAAAATATGTTCATAAACATGAAACTCATTTCAAATTAATGTCGGTTATAAAATATTTACATTTCCAAGTACTTAGATCTCTAATTCCTTTATAAATTGATGGTCACAAATTTAACATGGCAAGAGTATTACTCTATTAATCTATTAAGATTCCTAGACATATCTAACGGAAGGGAAAATAAGGCAATACGGGTTGTAGGAATACCTGTCGAGTAACAATTCCTTATCGTGATTTATGCATGGACCCTTGTTAAATGATCTGAAAAAATAATTACCTTCATATCTATACAACTAAATCAAAATTATTGTGATGAACTAGTTTACAGTAAGTATATTGTATACAGTATATATGTATACAGTTAGTAAGTAGTATATAGTAGCATAAATAAAGAATGGCTATAACTCGGTAGCGGGGATTTAATTGTAAAATTTATAGTACTTATTAAAAAAGGATTCTAATTTCACCAATGTTAAGATTTTAAAGGATGAACATAATTTTAACTATAGACAATTATATGAAAAAAATATTCCCTTGACACAGTTTTGCCACCTTCTTTATAGTTCATTTACTTTATAGTTCAAGTTGTGAATTAAATGTTGGAGTGTTTTCTGGAGAGACATCTAAACATCGTTCTTACTATAATTAAGTGCTTACTGTTACTCACCTTAAGCTATGTCAGATTCTTCAAAGTCATGAAATGAATTCAGTGTGTTGAGTTGCAAAGACGAGATGAAAAATGGGGTTAGAGCGGTTATTCACAAAACACGAAATAACTACCCAATTTTACAAAGGCTGATATCATAAGGAACAAATTTTTTTTTAATCTCAAAACAACGTTTCTACTTAGTGGATGTCATTATTGACAGATAATGACAGTCAGTCTTCGCAGTACTTGCCAATTTATTATTATTGTAATCATACATCCGTTAAAAAAATAATACACTTAATCGGGAATCTATGAAATTATTTATAATTGAGTTCTAACTATTATTGAAGTTTTAATAAGGATACAAAACGCTTGGTATAAAAGCACCCCCGTCAACTTTGAATTAGAAAAAGAAGATAGAACTTTAATAAAGAAAAAAAATAATCACTTGTAATGTTTTTAAATTTCCCTGCTATCTTTGATCATTTTTTATTGCTATCAGTTTTTGACTACTTACTTACAGTACTTTACGCTAAATAAATTTTTCGCGCTTTATAAAGTGCATATCGGGCAACAAATGGAGTAACTACTGCTTTCATTTCTGGTCCAGATAGCATCAATATCATCTACCATCGATCGCATGCAATGCTCTATCAAAATGTGGAATGAACTTCCTTTGACGGTTTTTTATGTTGATTGCTCATACGTACCTTAGGCTGGCAAGGCTGTTGCGATTCATATAGTGTTGCATATGTCTATGACCGGCAGGGATCACTTCTTATCATCAACTATATGCTTGTTTGCCCTTCTATAGTATAAAATAATAAATTATCTACATAACACGCGCCCACACCATAAGTAATGGTACTAATTGATCGAAAGAACTCATTTACTCGCGTGAAACATCATGTTGGTTTTAATTAATTTAATTACCTTGGAAATGTCTAAGAACCAAACTTTATTATTCTTAATACAAGTTACAAACTTATTGTTTAAAGTTTCATAGGGTTGAAAGTTCTGAGAACCTGTAGCTGATATAGGTTTATTCTATAAAGTTAATTACGTTCGCTTTAGGCTGAAACTTGAAAGGAAGGAAGGAAATTAAATAGTTATTACAATTAAATATTAACACACTGTTCTTAAGGTTCTTCAAGTTAATACATTATTTTTCATTTTAATTGGAAAATAATATCTGAGTTTTTAGCTGACATATGGTCTTCTTAATCTTGTAAATACTCTCTCCTTTTACCAATTATACACAATAGTCCAGTCATTTGGTCGAAAAAAAGGGGGTTAACTGGAAAGTTTTCCGGGAGTTTTGGAAATTGGTTATTTTATAGATTTCGGTATGCTCTTTTCGAATTTCAATTTTGCCACCTCGTATCTTCGCCGCTCGCGTCGCCATTTTGAAAAAATGGCGGCTAAAACCAGTTTTTTCGAAATATCTCCTTTCCAATGCATTTTTTGAAAAAAATATTTATGTACAAAATTAAAGTAGAATAAATTTCCTACAATTTATGTATTTATATATTTTTTCATAATATTAATAGATTTTGGCGTATGAGCGTCACAAAGTATTTTCATCTACACCACCACGTGTTTTTGGTATATTTTTTCTAAAATATTTTACTATTGCCACCGGTATTGTAGAAGCAGTGTGGGTCTTTGTGTTGGGTCCCTTTCTTTCGACTATCGAGACTATAGTCATTGTATAGCCTCCATACTCTCGACTTTCAAAGATACATCTGTCGGTAGAAGTTACGAGAAGTATTTAGTTTAGGCGGAGTCATCAGTATACGTTTATATGTATGTACGTCGTATAGTCTTGTTTGTGTTCTTAGAGCCATGGCTTCTAATACAGAATTGTTTTACTTCATTATTAGAAAATGAAACAGTTGAAGTAAAAGAAAAATAATTGGAGACTTTTTTAATTGATTGTCAAAAAAAAGGATAATAAAGTAAAACTTTTGGCGGGCCTAAAATCGATAATGGTTCATAATCTGTGTCGAAAACGATATAATAATGAGAAGTAAATTGCTACATCATTACGTAGAAGAAGTGATGCCACGAAACCTCAGCCACTACTGCGATCCTCGCACCCAGCATTATCTTTTAAATATCATTGTTTTTATGTGCTGATGAGATAACAGCGGAATTTATAGCTAAACAAAAACAGACCCGGCTGTGCAAGCGTAATATATTATAGTATATAGTATAGTGTGTGGAAATTGTCAATGAAAGACAGTATTTAAAATCTTGCTAGAGCTCGTAATGACGATTGGGGTCGAGCAATTATTGAGCGTCTTAAACATGTGAATGATTTGGCCGCAGCAGATGCACAGTATCACAATGCCTGCTTGAACAAATTTATATCAATGTGATAGATAGTGCAATGCATTTATTCTAACCTTAAACAGAATTTTGATGAGTGTCAGTTTTCCTTGGACAAAGTAAAGGTGATTACCGTCCCCACATAAAAAAAACGCAACTGCTCAAAAAATACGTTGATGAGATTTTAATTACCGTCACTGCCAATAAGGCTAAGTTGTCATAAATAAAACAATTTTCTGTATTAGAAGCCATGGCTCTAAGAACACAAACAACACTGTACGACGTACATACATATAAACGTATACTGATGACTCCGCCTAAACTAAATACTTCTCGTAACTTCTACCGACAGATGTATCGTTGAAAGTCGAGAGTATGGAGGCTATGCAATGTCTATAGTCTCGATAGTCGAAAGAAAGGGACCCAACACAAAGACCCACACTGCTTCTACAATACCGGTGGCAATAGTAGAATATTTTAGAAAAAATATACCATAAACACGTGGTGGTGTAGATGAAGATACTTTGTGACGCTCGTACGCCAAAAACTATTGATATTATAAAAAAAGTATAAATACATAAATTGTAGGAAATTTATTCTACTTTATTTTTGTTCATAAATATTTTTTTCAAAAAATGCATTGGAAAGGAGATTTTTCGAAAAAACTGGTTTTAGCCGCCATTTCTTCAAAATGGCGGCGCGAGCGGCGGAGATACGAGGTGGCAAAATTGAAATTCGAAAAGAGCATACCGAAATCTATAAAATAACCAATTTCCAAAACTCCCGGAAAACTTTCCAGGTAAAACTACCAAATGACTGGACTACAAGTACAATATACCTATGTATAATCAAATATAACTAATCAAATATAAATATAGCTCTGTATGATGTATTTAATATATAACATATAAATAAATTTACAGTTCTACCCCAATTTTAATTTTATTATATGTGTGTTAAACTAACCTTTAAATAATGTTTATGCATATAATGAAGAAGTAATGATTATTGTAACCATTACAAATGTTCCGCAGCTGCTTGATTACCAAGCCATAAAGGACTTACTATAATACTAATACAAAATTAGTTACTAAGTTACTGGTACAAGTTACTTCCTTTCTGTTATTAATATTTGAGATAATATTTAATTATCTTTTTACACGGACCCACAAAAAAACATTGTGTTTGTATGTAGCCCTAATGAGAGATATATAGAATATGTGTGTCATCTCTCAATGTCGGCATATGCTGTCTTAGCATATTTAAAACAATTAAATAATTTATAAGTGGCAAAATTTAGAGAAACTCTGAAACTGGCATTAGAATATTTAAATCTCAAATATATAATAAGACAGTAAAAAACGAGTGTCTGTACATTAAATATTTTTCCAAAAAACTGATAGGGAACGGTTAAAAACGAGTAATAGAAACCCAAAAAAAACAATTTTTGTCTATCTCCCTGGTACGTTATAATGTCTAATCTTCTTGACGGATTTGAAAACAGTTTTCACAGGTGGATTATATATAATCTGGAGCGTTGAAAACTTGTTTCGTCAAAATCGGTTAAGGGAAAAAGAAGTTATGGTCAATTGAAAATTTACTTCAAGCACTGTTTTAAAACTTTTAAACAGTATTGAATGCAGTTTACATAAACTTATTTAATTTAGATAAAGCTACAATTTCTATTGCGTTTTATCTGAATTTTAATAAAATAACAAATTGAATATGAGAATATGCCCATTTTTAATTTAGTTACATAAAATGTCAATAGATGGCGTTGACTTTTTTTTTAGAACTCGCTATGATTATGTTATCTATCGCATATAGTAAAGCAGTTTGAAATTCTACAAAGAAATTCTTAAATTGAACATTACTCGTAGCTGCGCAACTCCCGCTCGCGCGACTCGTACGTCTCAGACGTCAGTCCGCTCTCTCCTCAATTACTGTTTTTCACAAAGCAATAATTGATTCGCGATTTCATTCATTTATCATATTCATATATAGGTCGTTTAGTTTGTATTAAAACTACGACTATCATCTTCCCGCCGATAATTGTTTGCCTTTTTTCAAGGTTACAATTATCGACAAACGTATAGTCGGTGATTGTTTAGTTTGTATTAAAACTACAATCACTTGACTTTACTGTTTTCGACCGTTATTACTAACTGTCTTTTTCAAGGCCTTAGTGTAACGGTGACCTTCGCCTCGGCGGCGACCGCTCGCCGCCACCCGTCGCGCCTCCGCCTCGCGTAGCGTGAGTCCGTTTACCGCGTTCCCGCGCTTTCGTTACTCGCCTCTCGCGGGGAGTTCCCGCGCTTTCGCTCGTTCGTTCGCCGCCAACACCGGTTAGCGGCTCGCGCTTCATCTCCGTGCGGCTGTTTGCAGTGGTTCCGGTAGTTTTGTGTCGGGATTAGTGTTACAGTGTGCTGCGGTTTGTTGTATCCAGCGTTGGGTAAGTTTTTTATACATTTGTTAGTGCTAGGGTGCTAGGCTATTTCACCCCTGTTTTCACAAAAACAGGGACTAGTTTAGTGTTTAAAGTGCACACACCCCCCTGCCTGGCAGGGGGGCCCTTTGTCTTATCTCCCAGTCCATTATGGACCCCAATACTAGGGACCCGATGTTAGAGGAACTCCTCCAGTTCCTACGAGCCCGTTTTCCCCACGTTTTGAAGACGTTCGATCGTCAATCGAACGTTTTATCTCCCGATCCCTCCGAGACCGGCTCGGAGAAAATGGACTTGTGTCCTCCGCGCTCTTCCTCCTCCTCGTCCGATGACGATGACGGTTTCGAGACCGTCAAATCGAAATCGGCGAAACGTAAGGCGTCCCCGCCTTCCTCTCCTACTACGCGTAAGCGGGTGCCCTCTGCGCCTGTTACGTCCGCCGCTCCCGCCGCGCGCCCTGCGCCGCCGGCGGTGACCGCCTCGGCCTCCGGTTCGATTCCGGTCGCCTCGTCCTCCGCCTCGGCCTCCGGTTCGAACCCGGTCGCCTCGTCCTCCGCCTCTTCAGCGGAGGTCCCCCCTCGTACTAAGGCGCCGCCGCCTTTGTACATTCGCGATAAGTCCGCCTGGGATTCGATCTCCTCGGCGATGACTGATCGCAAATTAAACTTCACCAAGGCCCGCTCGACGGCGCTTGGTATCAAGGTGTCTTGCACCTCATCGTCGGACCACCGGGGTCTGACGAAACTTCTCACCGAGCGTGGTATCGGATACCACACTTTCGCCCTCGAAGACGAGCGCCGCTTAACGGTAGTCGTCCGAGGCATTCCGGTCGCTTTCTCAAGCGACCGCATCCTTGAGGACCTTAAGTCCCAAGGCCTCCCCGTACTTGCGGTTCACCGCATGTACAAGCGGCAGGACAAGTCTCCTTACGAGCTTGTCCTAGTACACCTTGAGCACTCTCCCGAGGGCAAAGAGGTGTTTAATGTTAGGACTATATGCCAGCTATCTGGCATCAAAGTCGAGACCCCGCGCGGTCGCGGCTTCCCAGGGCAGTGTCATCGCTGCCAATCATATGGGCACTCTGCCCGCTTCTGTCACGCCCGTCCTCGGTGCGTGAAGTGTCTTGATGATCACGCGACAGCCGACTGTCCGCGTAAGGTCCCAGTCCCGGAGGTCCCTCCAAGCTGTGTACTGTGCCAGCAAAAGGGACACCCCGCGAATTATCGCGGGTGCCCCCGAGCGCCGCGCAGGCCGCAGCCGGTGAGGGCTCCCTCCCGCCGCGTTCAACCGCCTTGGGTCCCTCTGGACCCCAATGCGTATCCTGCCCTTAAGGCACGCCCCGTCTCAGCCCCTAAGGCTCCTCAGAACGCGTGGGTCAAACCACCGTCGTTAGTATCCAGGCCCCCTGCTCCGGCGCGGGTGGCCCCCGCCGGTGGCGCGGGCGCGTTTATGGGTGTGGCGGACTCGTCCTTAGGTAGCTCTCTTAGCTACATAACTAGTATCTTGGGAGCGATCAACCCTCCTGAATTACTAGTGTTGTCTCAAAAACTCAAAAATGCTGAACGCGATCCAAATGCGCGTTGCGCGGCGCTCTTAGAGCACGCAGCGCTACTAAACACCATTTATAATCTCCCCGCTATGTCATATTAAATGGCTAGCAAAAGTAGGGTTAAGCCCCGCTCCCTAAAAATCGCGTCTTTTAACGCGAACGGCCTTCTTCGTCAGATTGCTCTGGTGCGCGACTTCGTAGTCGCACATCAGATCGATATTTTGCTTATTCAAGAGACGTTTTTAAAGCCTAGTAATCGCGATCCTAAAATCGCGAATTTCAATATAGTTAGAAATGACAGAACCTCTAAGGGCGGGGGTACTGTTATTTATTACAAACGTTCTCTTCATTGTGTACCGCTCGTTCCTCCACAGTTAGATAATATGGAAGCGTCGGTGTGTCAGGTGAGTATGACTGGCCATCAGTCGGTCGTACTAGCATCCGTATATCTCTCTCCTACTAAAGTATTATTAGAGAGCGACCTTAAGTCGTTACTCAATATGGGAGTCGCCACCATCCTGGCTGGCGACTTCAATGCTAAGCATCACCGCTGGAACTCACTTATTAATAATAGTAGAGGACTTGTACTTGACAAACTGACAGATCCATTATGTCTCAACTTTGAGATTATTGCACCTCTTTACCCAACGCGCTATCCGTTTAGTGATAATAGTAATGACAGACCAGACGTGCTCGACATAGCGCTCTTGAGGAACGTAGCTTTACAGTTGCGCTCTATCGAGACGTTATCAGAGCTAGACTCAGACCATAGACCGGTCCTAATCCAGCTAGGACCACCTCCACAAGCAGCGCCCTTAGTTAAAAAGATATTAAATTGGAATAAGCTAGAGGAGCTTATACAATTACCAGTCCCGGCGCATCTCGACACAATACCTGGCACTACTAGCTCGGTCGAGGCCGCCAAGTCCCGTTCAATTAATTTTACTAATTATTTAATAGACAATATAGGTAAATCCACGAGAGAGGTCCCGGTGACCTTAGATGGTCGCGGTGCGCTCCCTCCGGATATTAGGTATATGGTAAATAGAAAAAATGCTGCTACCAGAGCCCATGACAGATGCCCGACCGACGATAACAGGCGGAGGTTACGCCGTCTTCAGAGGGAGTTGAGACAAGCTCTCGCTTCCTTTAGAGAACGCGAATGGGACAGGCGGCTTGAGGGACTCGCCCCGACGCACCAGGCTTTCTGGTCGTTGGAGCGAGCCCTTGTACGCGATACTGTCTCAGTAATGCCCCCGCTTGTTATCCCTAACAGCGACAAATTAGCCCTCGAAGATAGGGAGAAGGCCGATTGCTTAGCCGATAGCTTGGAGGAGCAATGTACCTTAAGTACAGGGCTGTGCGATGACGCTCACGTCACGCACGTAGATAGTTTTGTCCGTAGCCGTTGCTCTCAACCTCCAGTGGGACCTCCTTTAGAGGACACGGACCTCGGCGAAGTTAGATCGATTATAAAGTCTCTCAAGACTAAGAAATCCCCAGGGCCAGATAGCGTAAGTAACAGGGTTCTTAAAATCCTCCCGCCTCATTTGCTTTGCCTTTTGGTTTCAATATTTAATACTCTACTGTCCGGGTGCTCATTCCCGGATCAGTGGAAGGAGGCCATTGTTATAGGGATCCATAAGCCGGGTAAACCCCGCAATCTCCCTTCTAGTTACCGCCCGATTAGTTTACTTAATACATTAGGCAAATTATATGAGAAAATAGTTCTCATTAGGCTCAATAGGGAAATCGAGAGGTTAAAATTAATTCCAAATGAGCAGTTCGGCTTTCGTGCCAATCACTCGTGTACCCACCTAGTGCACCGCCTAACGGAGCACATTCTTTCTCATAGGCGTAAATTTAACCGTAACAAAACAGGAGCGCTCTTCTTCGATGTGGCGAAGGCATTTGATAAGGTCTGGCACAACGGGTTGGTGTACAAGCTACTACGACTCGGGGTGTCGGATAGGCTCGTATTTTTAATACGAGACTACCTTTCGAATCGTTCCTTCCGCTACAAAGTAGAGGGGACACTGTCATCCCCCCGCCCCCTCAGGGCGGGAGTCCCCCAGGGCTCCGTCCTCTCGCCCAGCCTATACACGCTCTATACCTGCGATACTCCTAAGCTCGCACCGGGTATCAAATTAGCTTTATTCGCGGATGACACCGCAGTCTTTACCTCCGGTAGGGACCCTCATGCCGTCGCCGCTCGCCTCCAATCCGCGGCCAACACCCTCGGTGATTGGTTTAGGAAATGGAGGATCAAGTTAAACCCTCAGAAGAGCACCGCCGTGCTCTTCTGTCGGGTAAGGGTCGACACGGGGGTGCTAAGGAGAGTTAGAATCTTTGACCGACCAATAGACTGGCAAAAAGAAGCCAAATACTTAGGAGTAACGTTCGATAGTAAATTATCTTTCGGCAAACATATCAGAACGGTTAGGAACAGAGCGGCCTTCTTTCTAGGCCGACTCTATCCCCTCGTGTGCAAGCGGAGTAAACTGTCCCTTAGAAATAAGGTCACACTTTACAAAGTTTGTATACGCACCGTCATGTCCTATGCGAGTGTCGCCTTCGCTCACGCCGATCTGAAACCCCTTCAGGTGATTCAGAATAAATTCATGCGCACTGCCACGGGCGCGCCGTGGTATATGCGCAATGCAGACCTCCATAGAGACCTAGGTTTACCTACAATAGCGCAATATTTCAAGGAGCTCTCTCAGAGCTTCTTCGATAGGGCCGAGGTACATCCGAACCCACTGGTGGTTGAAGCGACCACCTACCAGCCTAGAGTCACCCCGTTAGCTTTTAGAAGAAGACCCAAGTCGATTCTAATCGACCCAGATGACCAAATAACGACTGACAACAGACGATTAGCTTACACTGTATCACACACCTACACACACCGCCTTCGCCGGCGAAGGCGAGGCCCTAAACGCACGCTGCCTCGGCGTTCTGCCGTCGGGGGGCGTTAGTGTCATTATACCCATCTATCCCATCCTATAAATACGCTGTCTTAAGCCGAGGACGGTCTCTTATAGGCACCCTTAAGGCAGACGTGTCCCCCGGGCCCCTCAGGCCCGGGTTTTTCAAGGGCGGGTCTCAGTACTCGCCCACTCCCCCGGTGACGCTGTAATAGCCACTTGGCTAACAGCATAGTCATTACAAAAAAAAAAAAAAAAAAAAAAAAAAAAAAAAAAAAAAAAAAAAAAAAAAAAAAAAAAAAAAAAAAAATATTTGGTGAAAAATATTTCGTATTCATATGCTTTAGTACGTATATCTGAATAACGTCCTGGCTATGTGTGTGTGTGAAGTGTATGTATGTTATTACTTTCAGTTTATTATAGTTTTATCATTGGTAGTATTTGGATCGTGATATAATACTCCATTAGCATTTTCATGAAAAATTTATTCCTTGAATTTTTTTAGGAAAAGAAAGTTTTAATAATAATATTTTTATAACAATTTACAACGCTGACCATGACAGTTACTCAACATTTGGGAAAAATATTGACTTAAAAATAAATATTGTATGGAACCATTTTAATATTTTATGTAACATCTTAACTTCCATTTTTTTAAAACCCATATTGGTATTTAATATATTTCTTTAGCTTTTTATGTTGAAAATAGTTTTTTTCCTTTTTTAAGAAAGCTTGAGATTTAAAAGTGAGTGAATAAGTAAGCATTTTTCCTGCCGCAGATAAGATAAATCCGATTTATGGAATAATAAACTTCACCCTACAAGAAAACTAAATCTTTAGTTACACAACGAACATTTTTGGAATTTTCTAAACTATCTTTAAATTTTCAAATAACAATTCTTCCAATGTTAATGCTTGAAAAATAACCAACACACATATATATACATTATGTCTGCGTTAAAACAAAAATCAAATGAATTTACAAAACTACCTCTATAATTTTTTAAACGTAAGAAAAATATTATATATTTTTTTATAGGCTTTACATGGTTTATAAACTCAATGAATTAAATAGTAAGTTAATTGATAAATAAAATTAACAAAACCATTCCCTTATTTTTCATACAATAGCAAACAATGGTTGTTTATTTTATAATCATTTATAATATCAACAAGTGTATAATGAAACGTGAAGTGACGTGAAGTTGAAAATAATTAAGAGTTCACTGGTCTCGAGGATTGTACTTGTGAAATAATTATATAAGATATATTGATTACACATTTCTGGGTACATGTTACATTTAAATGTTGGTCAAGTTCAAATGTATGTCTGACTATATTAAGCATCTATATTGTTAACTGTTTAAAAATAAATGTCTTAGTCTTAAATTTGTATTCGATATTTTCAAGATAAATGTAACTATTATTCTAATTTTTTTTTTTATTAATTCTATAAAATGCAATTTGAATTCGTACAAAATACAATAACAATTAATATTATTTGATGAATTATAAAACATGCTATTGTTTTCTTGATTTTTTAGAGAACGTCTAAAGTTTTTAACTTTCTGGTAGTTGAAATAGACTTCCAATAATAGATAAATGTTATTCTAAAAGTCAGCATTTTAAATTAATAAATAAATAAAATGGGGATCTAAGTTTAGAATAAAAGCAACATCAGTCTTCATTAGATTACTAAGTAAGTTTGTGATCAGATGTCCTGGCACATGAAATGTATTTAAACTAAGTACTATTGGAAAAATACAAATAATATATTGTTAAGAAACAGTTTTTGAAATTGTACAGTTTTTATGTAGGTACGATCTCAGTAGATCGGTTACAAATATGAAATGCTAATCTAGTATTAAAATATTATATAATTATAATGTTATATATCTTAAGAAAACACGGTTACGCTGAATATGCTTATGAAGGAAGGAATGTTAATTTTCGAACTATAAGTATATTATTTTTAATATTCGTAATTCACGTTAACTATTATAAATATATTTTTCCGTATGTACTCACGTTAATTAAATAGAAATTTTGTCCGACTGGTTTCGAACCCATTCAATTATACTGATTCTCCGCGAACCCCTGTGTCACTATAGATTTAACAAATGACACATTGAACTCACAAAGGCTGGGTAGCTGCAGCAATAAGAAATTAAAAAAATATATTAGAATTAATAGATATATTAAGAAAATTCAAAAATTAACTAAAAAGAACAAGTTTTTTACAAAATCAATTATTAATAAAAATATATTGTTAAAAAAAAATTACTTTTGTAATATAGAATTAGAAAATAGAAATAGGAGATATGAATCTGACACACAATTAGTAGAAACACATTTAGCCCGTTTGCAGACTACTTTAAGAAGTGTTACAAAAAAATATAAAAACACACAAATAATGCTAAGCGAACAAAAGTTAAAAGTAGATGAACTATTAAAAAAATCACAAAATAGTTTGGAATGTATGAACTCACAGACTAACAGTTGTTCAATTGAATGTAATATAATATAAGTTATTTTCTGTAAAACCAACATTGTCCTCCCCCGCTAAAATATTGTGTGACAAGGTTGATATCCCTGTTTCTAATAATAGTGGCTCCCTCAAATTAACTCCTGTACATGATACTTATATGTTTAGTGATAATATTGGAAAAGGAATGGGATCTGTACTGAATTCTTATTTTGAAAAACAAAATGTATTCAACAGCTGTTTACCTGACAATAATTTAATAAATATTACTAGACAAATAAAGAATTCAAGTAATAATAATTTTTGTAGGAAATAGAGATAATGTAAATCATTTGGAATTTAAAAAATGTTTTGAAACTATAAGTAACTTAGATGTTAATAAAATTGTCTGGTTTTCATTACTCTATAATCAAGGTTTGCCACAGGCCGAAAATAAAATTAGATATAAGGTAAACTTACTGATATATAATTTATGTTTGTATAATGACAAATTTCATGTGATTGACACTAACACTAATGTTAGTAACTTTTATAATTTGACTAATGGTAGGTATTACCTATCTCCATATATTAAAAGACAGGTAGCTTCATCGCTATTATATTATTTTACTATGACAGCCAATAATTTGGCTAAAATTGTTTCTATTGAACAGAATTCAGTTACTTGTATAAGTAAAAACAGCTTGGAAATAAATCCAACTAGTAATAGTAGTATTAGTAGTAGTTTAAACTAGACATTAAGACAGTAGAGATATCCTCTAGCCAAATAATTAAGATATCAAATAATGATATTAATGATGATCATAAAAATACAAAAATTGATAAAATAAATAATAAAAACCACAACATAAACTGTATCAACCTGGTGCATCAGAACATTCAGTGTATTAGAAATAAGGAATTAGAAATTGAATTGTTTTTAAATACTTTTAACATTCATATTTTTTGTGTCACTGAGCATTGGCTTAAGAATGATGAATTAATATTTAATTTCAATAACCACCAGGTTGGTAGTTCGTTCAACAGAGTTAATTCCATACATGGTGGCTCTTTAATTATTTTAAATAAACAGATAAAATTCAAAGAATGCAAGGACATAGTGAGCCACTCTGTTGAGCGGACAACTGAACTTGCTTCAGTTGAATTAGAAGAGTTCATAATTGTAAATGTTTATAGGCCACCGTCATCTAACTTTGAACATTTTGAAAATATTATGGATGAGGTATTGTATAAACTATCACAATCTAGTAAAAAGGTAATCATTTGTGGAGACTTCAATATTAATATTCTTGAACAAAATTCAATAAGTATAAAGTTTTTAAATTTGTTCAAATCTTATAATCTTTTACACATGTTTATGGAGCCTACTAGAGTCACAACCACTAGTGCCACTTGTATTGATAACATTTTTACAAGTGTTATTCCAAATTTTAAATGTTTATTCAATACGTTAGATTCTGACCACTATGGCCAATTTATTAAATTCAGTTGTAGCAAGAGAGAAAAATCAAAACAGAAAATAAGTTTTATACCAGTGACTGTAGAACGTATCGAACAAATTAAAAATGCGTTAGTACGCTATTTGCCTTTGATGAAAAATTCAAACCCCAATATTATGTATAATGACTTTTTTAGTACTTTCACTAAATTATTTAACTTTATATTTACTCCAAAAACAGTGGTTGTTAATGATAAATTAGTGTTTAGTGATTGGGCATCTGCTGAGTTACACAAAAATAGAGAAAAATTATATAATATGTATGCGGAATTGATGTTTAATACTAGTAATGAGTTTAGGGATGAGGTAAAATTATTTTCCAATCTTTTAAAAAACAATGTAAAATAGCAAAAAATCAACATATTCAAAATAAAATAGGAAATAGCATTAATAAAATAAAAACAACTTGGAAAATAATTAATGAGGAAACTGGAAGAGTTAAATCCCAGAGGATCGACTTTAAATTAAATATAGATAATAAATATGTCACGTCTGACCTCGAGGTTGCTACTGCTTTTGAAACCTTTTTTACTAATATTCCAGTGACTACAACGTTATCTTTAAATTCTTCTACCGCTGCAGCTATGGGTTTACTTAGAGAGAATGTAGATCAATGTGTTAGTAGTTTTAAGTTTGAAAAAGTTAATGCTCAAGAAGTAATCAAAGTATTTAGATCAATTTGCGTTAAAAAGACTAGTGATCTTTGGGGGTTTTCTGTTGACATACTTAAGTCCATAATTGACATTGTAGCGCCAGACTTAGCATTAATATTTAATAATTGTTTAGAATATGGTATATTTCCTGATCTAATGAAACAAAGTAAAATAACTCCATTATTCAAATCCGGCTGTTCATTAGATCCTAGTAACTATAGACCTATTTCAGTCTTACCCACTTTTAGTAAGATTTTTGAGAAAATAATTCTTAATCAACTTGTAGCATATTTCAGTAAAAACAATCTCTTACACAAAAACCAGTTTGGTTTCAGTGCCGGTCGCTCTACAACAGATGCTGGTGTAGAGCTATTACTAAACATATTTGAAGCCTGGGAAGGATCACAGGATGCACTTGGCATTTTCTGTGATCTATCTAAGGCGTTTGACTGCGTTCAACATGAAATCCTTATAAAAAAGTTAGAACATTATGGAGTTAAAAATAAGTCCCTAGATTTAATTAGTTCATATCTTAATGATAGAATTCAAAAAGTTGATGTAAATGGAAAACGTTCCCCTGGTTCTTTGGTAAAAATAGGTGTGCCACAGGGCTCTATCTTAGGGCCTTTCTTGTTCCTCATTTACATAAATGACTTACCTCACCTAGTGAGGGAAAAACATGGGATAGTGTTGTTTGCTGATGATACTTCTCTTACTTTTAAAGTTAATAGACGGCAATCTGTTATTGACGATGTAAACAATGCTCTCTCAGATGTTGTACAATGGTTTAACGCCAATAATTTGTTGCTCAATAAAAAAAAGACGAAATGTGTCAAATTTAGTTTACCAAATGTTAAAAATGTTAGAACCAATGTACAATTAAATAATGAGGATTTGGACTTGGTCAAATCTACTACTTTCTTGGGCATTACTTTAGATGAAAAATTGCAATGGGGGTCCTCATATATTTGATTTGTCAAGCAGACTAAGTTCTGCTGCATACGCGGTTAAAAAAATACGTCTATTAACAAATATGGAAACTGCTCGATTAGTTTACTTTAGTTACTTTCATAGCTTAATGTCATACGGTATACTCTTATGGGGCAATGCGGCCGACATTGATACCATATTTACATTGCAGAAGAGAGCTGTTCGCGCAATATATAATATGAGACCAAGAGACTCTTTAAGAAACAAATTTAAAGAATTTGAAATTATGACTGTTTATAATCAATATATTTATGAAAACTTAATTTACGTTCATAAAAATATTTCAAAGTTCAAGAAAAATTGTGATATACATAAAATTAATACAAGAAATAAAAATAAACTCGCTATGCCCGGCACTAGGCTCCATAAAATAGGTAAATCCTTTAAGGGTAATTGTATACGTTTTTATAATAAGCTCCCAAATGAAGCCTTAAGCCTCTCATTAAATAAATTTAAATTATATGTTAAAAATAATTTAATTAAAAAATCCTACTATAGTGTAAAGGATTACATCGACGACGGTATGGCCTGGGAATGAATCTGTATTGTATTGCGAATAGCTAGTAATCTCCGCAATTTGTTTTTTGTTGTAAATTAATTTTGCTTTATCGACCTTCTGCATCACACCGATTCCTTAGAAGTCACTACTTGCGGTAGCATCGGGAGTCGGGTTGCCTCCCTCCCTCAAATATGTGCGAAGGGGGTGATGGCTGGCTCTTGTGTTATGCTCGTGAACGGGTGCTGCTTGCGGTGACTGTTTGTGTGGCAGGCCGAAGATTTATATATTATATATTTTTTCTGTAATTATTATTTAATTTTCGTTGCCTGAAATCATTAGGCTTCTTTTCAGATTGATTGCGAAGGTTCTAGTTGTTCCAAAATTGCACTTAAGCTTGACGTTTGTGAAACAGTGATCACAATAACAAAAAATATATCCGGCTGAGTTTGTTGTGTGGTTCTTCTCAGACCAGGACGCGTTTGGAACCCTCATAGCTTTAACATTAAGATGGAAAGTGCTTTTTCAGAAGGGCTTATTACGATAAATCTAGTATCGTAATAGGCCCTCCTGACATTTCCATGTTGACGTACACAAGGGATCACTGATTATGATTCTAAGTGGAAAAGATATAAATAAATAAATAAATAAACTGTGATACTGTATTCACATAATAATTTTCGTTACATTAAATAAAAAATATATATTACATTATGTAAAAAAAAACTAAAAAGCGTCTGATAGAATAGTCAGTCAGTGACAGTCTTTTCAAGGATAAAAATAATATTACACTTATTAAAGTCGTTGCGTCGGAGGACCGTTGATAATGGGGTGTATTTTATTAATTCGCAAAAAATTAACGACTTCCGACTTAGGCAATTCGATTTGATATTGTCATTTCCTTATTTATCTTGGTAAGTCACTTAAATTTCGATTTCTTACTTCATTTTGCGGTCCCCCAACGCAGGTTTAATATGTAGATCATAATAATAATTTTATCGTTTCTGAGGCCTTTTTGTAGAGGGGTTTTAATTTATTTTTTTCTTATGCTTTTTGAGTTATGTTACAGGTTTTTACGTTGGATAATTGTTTGTTATCTCGCCACCAGCAATTTTGAGGCTGATTTTTTACAGGTGAGTTATGTTATATTATGTTTCACCGGAATCAATAAGAGCTTAATATCTTGGAGACAACTTTTTTTCCACCAAACATAGCTAAGGCTTATGTTGAAGGATAGGGTTTCGATTAACTAAATCCACAATCATATCCGTTCATTCGTTTGGCTGCTACGGTGCCACAGACAGATACATAGATACACAGATACATAAATACACAGATACATAGATACTCAGATACACAGATACATAGATAAACAAATACACACGTTATACTTATAACACCCTTCGTTTTTGGGTAGGGGGTTAAAGAGAAAAGATACTTATAACAAAATATCGGTCAATTGCGAATCAGACTCGCGCACGAAAGGTTCCGTGCCATTACGTGTAAGAAATATGTGATGTAACTACAAATTAAGGTTTTCTTAGTTTTCTTTTATATTTATTTATTTATGACATTTCATTGCACACAAACTTATAAAACGAAAACAACAAGTTAGTAGAAAAATCAAAAAAATTTGGTACGAAGGAGAACTTATCACTAAAAGTGATTTTTTACAGGCAATCTACTAGTAAAACGACGATTTTATTATATTAAGTAGTTAGTGCATTAAAAAAATAAATGAAACATATTTCTTACATACATATTAAGTTTTTATCTTGTACAATACTACATACACATACATACTAACTTTTACATATTCTAATTATATAGCATTAAATATACACTAATAAATACTTTATATATGATACTAATAATAATATATAATTAATAATATTACGGCTATATGATATATAGGTATTAGAATTTTTACAAAGCTAACAAGGTGACTTTTAAAGCTATTAATGAACTATAATGCTAGTAATGACTTAGAGCGTCTAATCTCGAATGGAATAGTATTCCATTGTTTAACTGTTTTAACAATAAAACAATCGCTGTAACACTGCGTATGACCTAGTGATATCTCAAGCGAGTTATTATTTTGGGAGTGAAAATTCATAGTAATAGAAGAGTTTGCGTCAAGAAAAGAAAAACGTTTTTTAGGTATGGAGAGGTATTAGGATGAAAAGATTTTTTTAAAGAAGAGTAACAGGAATGAAAATTGCGATGATGTTGTATCGTAAGCCATTTGAGCTGAAGGCGGTGCTTCGTAATGTGGTCATACTTTCTTGATCCATATTTGAATCTTATGCATACGTTTTGCAGTCTTTCCAATTTGTTCAATAGTGTCTGAATTAAATAAAATCAGGCATGTATCTGCATAATCAAGGTATGGGAGTAGGAGTGTTTGAGCCAGGTTTATTTTTGTTTTAATTGGCAAATATTTTACCATCTTCTTAACCTATATATAGTACCAAAGATCTTTCGCCTCAATTCAGAAATGTGAGAAGCCAGGTTAAATTGATATCCTGTTATACCTAAGTTCCTTACTGAAATGCTGAACTGCAATGCCATACCATCAAATAGAACGGGGGAGGTATGTACTATAAAGGATTGCTTTATGCTAAATTTCAAGATTCTAGGTCGACTGAAAGTACCCTTTAGATTTTAGTTCCCTTGCGAGTAGTTGCGAATTTGAAAATAGAAATAGAAGTTTGATTTTGTTACAGCTTAAAGATGTTATAAACCTGAATACTTGATATGAATTTCAGTTGCATACGCGTTCTTGAGGAAAAGGGTAGTAACTTAAAAATTATTAAAAATATTTTTACTGTATGATGTATCTAAAAATTAACAGGTTCGAAATATTTCCTTTATCTGTGCTATAAAACATTGATTATTATCAAATTTTAAAATTCTTACTTCATTGAGACACCCTGTACTTTTACCCTTATGAGTATCGAAAAATTGCGAAAATTTGAGGCATCATCGGCTATATCTTTTTATTGCGTTAGCTTAGCTTTGATTTTTTTTACAGCTCCAAGGGTACGTTTAGACGCGTTCCTCTTAAAAGTGGTCTTGACAGACGCACGTACTGATATTTAAGGAGTCCTTTAAGGGTTCCGTCTTTTTCTTTCGAAGTACGGAACCCTAAAAAGTCGAATTAACTTTGTTGAAGCTGAAGCGTAGGTTTCTGTTCGTAAACAAGGTTTGAAAATGACATTTATGATTACAAGTGACGAGATGAGCCTCGTAACGTTTGAAATTACGTTTTTATGCGTGATGATAAAAATAAAAATGAGCGCAATACAGAATTTCAAAAACGCATAAATATTTAAAATATCATTCGTAAATAAAATTGTTGGTTAAGAAAATACACTTTATTTGGAAATACACGCACTTATGTTTTTTTTTTACTTTTAATGATGAAGTTTATTTTATTTATATTTTTTTCATATTACAAAGTAAATCTATACCGATCTGTGATAATTAATAAGACAAGTCCCACAAAATACTCGTATAAGTTACCTCTATCGACTTATATTATTTAATAAGTTCTTTTTGTATTGCTTATTACTTCATAAAGTTTTTTATAATATCCTTCGGCTACTACTAATGCATATTTCAGTTAAACGATTAATAATTAAAATACAATACTATTGTCTATCGATAAACTAATTTGTAATCGGGAAGTAAAAGTCAGGACAATCACTGTAATAATCGATAATTAATATATACAGGTTCATATATTAATTGTAAATACAATTATACAAGTATCATTATATTGACAAAGATTGTTTGACATTTTATAAAAATATCTTAGAGATTTAAACTATTATTTTTCTTACTACGTACTTATCCAAGATATTATTGGCTATGTTCAAATTTCGTGGCAATTTAAAGAAAAAAAAAAATTAAAAAACGGTGAATAATTGTTTTTTAGTCTAGGCGGTATCCTACAACATAAAACATGGTCTCATAATTATTTTCAAAGTTACCATGTTTTTCGTTTAAACAAGTTACGTCAAGAATAAAAACAAATAAGAAAATAACAGAGGAGTCAGCTTTCCAGAGGTTGAAGAAATTACATGACACAAGAAATAATAATACAAGAAAGAAAAATTATAATGAATTTTCATTATATTTTAGGCCTACAATATAATATATGTACAGAATGCGTTACAGGAACATGAACCATGTACCTAATCTATAATTAGCCGTCGACATACTCTACGACGTAACAGAACATACTTACATTCTTCCCGGTAAAATTAGTTCGCATTTTTTGTTACACAGATTACGGCAACATAAGCCTTGTAATAAAATGTGACATTATTTTTTTTATAAGTAAAAATAACCCTACTAGGTGGATACTTCTAATGGTGAGACATTTAAATTCAAAGTTTGTATATATATATTTGCTTTTAAAGACTTTTTAAGAAAGATTTATTTACTTTGTCTATAAAAAAGCAGATAACCTTTTAGGAAAGGACAATATTTATATGAATGTCTTTAATGCTTTAATTAATATAATATATAAAATTAATAAAATAGTGGCATTAACTTTGTCAAAGTTGGCGCGTAGGTGTCTGTTCGTAAACAAGGTTTGTGAGTCAAATTTATTGCTATAAGTGCCGTGATGAGACGTCGTAATGTTTGAGGTCACATTTTATATACGAGGTGTGAAATAATAAAAAGAGGTGCTGTGAGCTTTGATAGCTCATAAAAACTTAATATTAATTTAAACAGCGACATTTTCCGGCGTAATGATTTAAAAAAAAAAACAAAAAAAAAAGCTTGCAACGCTTTGCCCTCACTGTATAAGTATTTTATTTTTAATAACTATAACTTAGAATATTTTCATGCAAGAAATATTTAAAAATTTTAGTAATATAAATAAAGTTTTCGAGGATTTTAAGTAATAAGCACTCAACTTCATTAATATCAAATTAGTACCGGCTAAACTTTACTTTACTGTCTTACTTATTTAAGGTTGAGTGAGAAGGAGGAGACGGAAAACCCCTCTCTCCTCACACTTTTATACCATGTGGTAATTTATGGTTATAAAGTTAGTCGAGTCTAGTTGGTTGGAATCGAGTTAGTTCTAAATACCGACTTCCGACCCACAACATTGAAAAGTAAGATTTTGTTTAAAGATATCAAGAAGATACAAGAATATTAATATAAGAATTGGGTAATACCTAAATTTAAATAAATTAAAACCACAAAATGATTAAATTAAATATAATAAAATATTAAATAAATAAAAATTGCATTGTAATAAAAATTACTGATGAGTTTGACTGAAATCCTGATAAAATCTTAGATCCTGATGAAATCTTAGATATTAATATTTTACTTTTCATAGACATATTTTTCTCTACCTTCTACACACAAAGATTAATCCAATAAAAGGTTTTAATATAAGGTCAAGAACGAAAACACTTATATCCTAACCCATTTCACTCTTTACACTTATTGTTACTGATGATCTTTACCTATAATATTATTTCTAAGCAACATCGCCGAATTTTTTAGTAAGCGTATCATAATTGTGTTGGAAATGGAATATATTTTTGCCAAATGTTTTTTCAGAATTGAAAACACGATTGAAAGAAGGACTATTATAATTATTATTATTTAAATAAGAACAAGATTATGTAATGAGAAAACAATTCAGTCAGCATAATATGATATATTAAATAAGTGTCTACATGTTTTTAATGTTTTAATAATTAATAGCAACTACATCCGGCTTTGCCTGAAAATTTACTAATTAACCCAAATTATTATTTTATTTTTGATATATATTAAAAGTAAAACTATTTGGTTATGATAGTGAAGATAGCACGTAAATTATTGACCGGCAAGAAAGCTTTTGCCATGGTCGATTAGCGCCCTATCTTCTAGAGTGTCTATAAAACCGGTTAATGGTGGCTATCGAAAGTAAGGCAGAGGACCTGGCACTTAGTTTTGATATCTTCAAAAGCTTTCGATCATGTAAGCTTCTTTTGAAGTTATTTTCCAATGGGCTTCCCGAGAGTTTAGTCAAGTTGTTCACCAGATTTCTTATTTGGTGGATTATACCAAACCAAAGTAAAAGTAAAAAGTAATTTACACTAAAATAAACACCGTTCCTTGTATCGCTGCTCTTTGAAAACGCTCCCTTGAGTGCTTCGCCAAGTCGGAGTACTATCTTATTCGTTCGGCGCTGTTTCCAGATAGATACGACATAAGTGCTTTAAATACTCCTAACTCACAAGCTGGTACAGCTGGTAGCTGAGATTACAAAGCTAAGCTTTTTACCAGATGTCAAACATTTTCCAAATTTAGGATTTTTTGGGCAACGTGAAATAAATATTAAAACACGAAGGGCGGTAGAAAAGTTTTGAGCCTAAGTATCTTTAAGACTAACTAAGTATCGTTAAAGAACTACTCGCGCAACACACTACTAAGTGCACGTATCTTAGGGATAGGTACAATGCAAGTTTCATGTCATTAGCTTCATTAGGCATTTTGAAATTGAACCGTAAACGTCACCATGTTTGAGTCATCTGTACTTTGCAGAAAATTGGACTACAGAGCTCTCAAAAAATTCTTTAAAAAGAAGAATAAAATACAGACTAAAATAATTGAAGAAATGACAGCAGTTTAAGGGGCATCTGTGAACATCTGTGGCGATTATCCTGACGATGATATTTCTCGCATTATAACTATGGATGAAACATGGATTCGACTGTACTATCTCGAGTCAAAACCAGAGTCAATGCAGTAGATAGAAAAGGGAGAAAAGCCGCAACGAAAGTTCAAAGTAGATCAGGTCCAAGCCACAGTTTTATGGTATTTTGTGTACCGATTACCTTTTTAAAAATACAACAATGAGACTGTTACGCTGTGTTGTCAACAAAAGTGCCGCAGCTCTGGAATATATGTAAAAAATATGTAAATATATATAACTTACGGTTTATAATTATACATTTTAATATTATATTTTATATGAATTTGTCTATTATATTAGTTTAGATTTGGATAAAAAATATTGTTTGTTTGGATAAAAATTATCGCTGGAAACTTTATACCTATATGTGCGCCAAATATCATCTTACTAATATTATAAATCCGAATGTAAGTTTGTTTGTTACTCTTTCAATGAAAACTACTCAACCGATCATTATGAAACTTTGTACACATAATTTTGGAGGTATTAGTAAGTAATATAGGATACTTTTATTAAAAATATATACTTTTATAGAGGGAAGTTAAAAAAGTTGGAAAAATAAAAACATTGTTTGTCAATATACACGTGGACGGAGTCGCGGGCAATAGCTAGTCTCAAAATATAATAGGATGTTAAAAATTTTATCCTAATACTTCACATTCGGCAAGTACAACAACTATTTAAAAGCATATAACAATCGCCTGTTGGCGTAAAACGAAAGATATTTTTTTTTCTTAAAATGCCATTTCTTAGAAATACGTTCAACAACACTTTATCTAACTACTTTAGTAAATGTGTTTAACTAAGAATGTCAATTTTCTCCAAGTAGATTACAGATTGCTTTATTTTATTTACAACATTCATTAATATAGATATATATGCACAAAAACCCTGAAAAGTATTTACTTAACTAACAATTATTATTGGTACAATACCAATTTTATTACATAACAATTTAGCGATCCATATACAACACATAGTTATTATTCTATTTCATAGATATGCCCATTACATATATATATCAATGAAGTGTAGGGTAAAAGATTGTTCCATAAATAGTTCCGTAAATGATAATAACACAAAACTTATTATATTTAGAAAAAACATGAAATCTTAATTTAAAAATATAAAAGCGGAGTTTTGAGATCAAAATATAATGTGTGTCATCTCTGTCTCTATGTTTTTATATATTTACGTGTATGATACTTCAAATTGATTGATCATTATCTCTTGTAGCTAATCGTCCATGGATACATTAGTTAATTATCATTATAATGAGGTTTGTACTAATTGTATTGTACTATGACTGTGTGTAAAAATGTACAGTAGATATAAAAAAATATTACAGCTTTACACACCCACATTATAATACGGATTCTCTGTAGAGATTGTGAATTAGTTTCAACTAAAAACTTTTTTAAGTACTCTCCTCTCCAGTTAAACACTTTGATTATTATTATATTGTTATATAAATATCCTTTTATAGTTATAAATGAAAGATATACAACTGGGAGATCTAATAAGTAGCGACTCCTTCAAATTACAGTCGGCAATGCGACAGAATATAAGCCGTTCTGATTTCCAATATTTTTTCATTTAATCTTATTTTCTCAAGGCTCGTGCCAGATTCTATTAAATATTCTGATTTACTTTAAAATTAAAATAAGTTTTTATATATACAAGAGTAATGGCAGATTTCCAATATTTACTGACTTATGTGGACATTGTTCTGGAAATGTACCGTTCGAAAAATCTAGAGGCAAGGTGCATATTTTTTTTTTAAGAACTCGAAGGTTCCAATCCTTAATAACAAGCGCCCCATCTGCTGTTTTCAAACAGCACCAGCCTTAATACACTCATCACATCAGGGACGTGATCTGAATCACGCTCTGTTGATGATTTTTGCATATTTAAAACATGTCAATTGTGTAAATTACGATCTAATATTACAACTGTTTCAAAGATAATATATTCTATGATCACCGATTCACTCAAAATAATAACTTTACCCAACTTTAACAGTTGAGGATACCAAAAGTAATGTTCTACTCTGTTTAAGTAATAACAATAATTTAAGAGATAGCGGATTTCGGATTGATGTTTATAAAAAATATATAAAACGTATAATTTATCTCAAACCAATATCGTTTATCACTTTTACACGACTTCTTAAAAGTCCTCAGAAGGAGATCCCTATATAATAGAGATTTATTGCCTCTATAAATTATTAAGGGTCACATAATAAAATGGTCAGAATAATAGATTCCTAGACATACCAAAATGAAAGGGAAATAGAGCAACAGGGGTTTTAGGAATATCAATGATTCACAATTCCTTATCAGTGATAGTGATTTATATCCAAACCTTTGTTAAATGCTCCGAGAATTAAATTCCACTATATCAATATAGTTTTTAATTCAAAATAGGCTTAAGCTTATTGAGACGAAACTTGAATATAGTAAGGTAAAGGATATGAAACTGAGAATGGCGCCCAGTGTGGGGCAAATTATTTTATTAATAACACTTTTTTAATATAATTCCAATATTAAGGGTTTAGAAAAGATGGACAACAATGAATTTCACGTAATAACTATTTCCCAAAAAGCTATGGAGAATATTTCCTTGTTCCTTAAGGTTTAAGTCTAACTGACTTCTTATGGTGGAAGTAGATTAAATATTTGTAACATTTTCGTTAAATTTACTTTATTCCTTATTAATAGTTTAATGTTTATAAAATATTTTTTTTATAAAATAAAAATAATTTGTCATTATTATAAATTTATATAAATATAGAATGTAAAATAAACCGATACGGGCAGGGACTCGAACCCGCGACTACTGGGAAACCGTCCCGTCGCTCTACCAACTGAGCTGAGCTAGTATTGCATTTCCGTAATATCTTTGCAATAGATATTGAAAATAAATGTTCCGTCTGAGAATCGAACCCATAACCTTTCGTTCAGCAGTAAGGGCCACTAACCCCTAACTACAAGCATATACTTCACTACTAATAAGGCAAATACATTAGTCGTTAGAATAAATATATTGTTACTGTTTCTTACCTACAAGTAAGTGAAGGCAGACTTCTCGAGATAATTAAATTAATTAAGTAACTTAAGTTGCCAGAATGAAATAGGGAATGGTGTTGGTGACAGCGGGTGGATATAAAATAAAGTACTTAACTATATTCCTAAACTATATAATTTAAACTAATCGCTTTGCAACCTCGTATTAAAGTTTCTTATTCTTTGATGGCATTATTTTCATTATATTAGTCAATTTGGTATAGGTTTCGGTATTGTTAATGCTTCTACCAAATCATTTGATTTTAATCGGTAATGTATGTGATTTCAAAATTAACTGGTCTTTTTTTATATAATTAAAAAACGCATTGATATAAGAACACTGTCAAAGTTTCCTTTATTATTATTATTCTTATGAGTCAAAAAAATCTTTACGCTCGTAATGTTACTAAAAATGATATCTTCTTTAAGAACACATTTATCTCACTAATTGTTACTTGTTCGATGTAACGAGTTGTTTTTAACTAACATAATTATCTAAGAAATGTCTCGGTAAAATGTCAGAATAGAGACATATACAATTTAAAAATGATATTTTCGTTTAACTCTTATCTGTTAATTCGGGTAGGTATAAAAAATGTTGGAGCGTCGCGGTTAGTGCGCAAGCGATCCCATGACGTTCAATTATAAAAACCACCACGAAACCAAACCACATATAGCTAACCAAATGACGTATATATACTTAATAACTTCAAAAGTATCCATTTTTCCATATTTGCTCTTACTATCGCTAGTCAGTATATATTTTAAAATCTTAATTGTCTACATAAGTAATGTAATGAATTTCGTTAAGCACAGTGATGTACACATACGTAGGATATATACGTGGTTCAAACTCAAGTTCGCGTTACGGGTTACTCGACATAAAACGTGATTAAATCTTTTATGGGGTAAAGTACATAATTTTTCATAAGCCTTTAAGAAAGTAACTAACTAACTCCGCCATACTTCGAGATCTTCAATATGTACCCTGAATGGGTTCGAAAGTAGATGGGCAGAATTCCCATCATTCTCCTTAAATATATCCGGTTAAATTTACATTTAATAGTCGTCATAGTTCACGAAAGTTTAATAACAAAGTGTTATATATGTGTAGACTATGTTTATATATTTTTATTAAAAAAAGTTAAAAAAGAACAGTCATAAGATATGAGAAAAGATAACAAATAAGTAATATAATCTTCTCAAGAAGTATAATCTCATAGAAAAATATATAATACATAGATGTAAACTTTCTTATTAATCAGTAGATAATGAAATTTTCATGTCTTCATTCAAAAGTAATAATGGTTATTTTAATTTAAATATTTTAAAATTTATTCAAATGCATTAAATATAGGGATCGCTTCGAACGTAAATAATAAGTACTTGCGCAGGCACGTGAGACAGAGTAATTGTGGAGAGTGTTATCTAGAAAATTAAATTACCATTCATATATTATAGTTTAATATAAGAAAAATATTTAAAAAACAACCAAAAAATAAACAAGCTACAAAATGTTATATAGTCAAGTCAAAATACGAGTGCAAAGTCAAATAGGAAACATTCCGTTTACTATCATATTCACACCCCAATACATTGCACAAAACCATTTGGTCAATCGAATTCTATAAAGCAATTATTTACCCACAATTTCCGAACAATTAAATTGTGATTCCAAAATCAAATCAACTATTTAAAATATTTTTGCAAAAATGACTAAATTCTAAGATAAGTTGACAAAAAATTATTTCGCAGTAAGTTGTGCGAAAAAGGCAAATAAACGGCTAATATAATGGAACAATAAATCGTATCGTTATGACTTATTTCTATAGATGTGCTAAGTCTATATTTCTCTTACTTGTGTGAATGCAACATGTAGGTAGATATCCAGTTGTCTATGGATATCTATCTACGATATATATTACATATGTCTTTTCTCTATTTATGCAAATAACTTTCTTTCCTGTATTTAATTATGCTTAACATGTTTATGGGTAGTTTCAAACATTCTTTTCTTTATCAAAGAAAATATATTTTTTATAAATTCTAAGAAAAGTCTACAATTAAGTAAATGATTCTATTTTCACACCAAAACAAAAATAAATTATTTTCTTAATTAATCCTTTTCACACCCAGCGCCTATTTGTCTGTATAAAAACCGTAACACTGTTTTTATTTTAAATTAAAATACATTTTTCACAATAAAAACAAAAGCGCTGTAGCGAATAAAGGTGAACTCGGAGAAAGAACTAATAACTAATTTTCACCTCGTTACTGGACTGGAATGGCAACATTTCCTAAATATTTTGCATTTAATATTCACATAATATGATAGTTCAACAAAAGTTCATAAAAATAAATAAATAGAACGATATTGACAGACATTGTATAATGAGATAATATGTAATAGGAGGTATAATATACACCTTTCTTCGGTTAACAGCTTTTATATAATCTCTTGCAGTTATTATAATAGCCTTTATGTAACAATCCCACATTATATATAACATTACATGTTTTAAGTATTTGAAACAGGTTCTTGAAGATTGTTTTGCTTTGTAGACCTCCCCAAGAGTTTGTCTTTCTCGTCCAATTAATTCACGCTATTCTTTAAATATCATCTCTACAATCTACGACGCGTTTCCTCTCTTTCTATTGTTTTATCTTGGACACTATAAAGTGAGTTATTGTATAGCTTCTCAGTTTTTCTCTGTGTTTTCGTATTTCAAGTTTACTTCTTTACCTTTTTTTTCGTTTTTTTTTCTTTTGACATAGTTTTTTTTACATAATTAACTTTATTGACCGTACTCGTAGTTTGTCTTTGATTTACTTGTTTTAACCTTGTTTTTGAATTTTTAGCTCCTTCTCTAGAGTATCATATTTTATTATTAAATAATACCTATATCCACTTAGGTTAGGAATTTTGTTATAGTAGTGCTTATGATGTCGTTATTTACAGTTTGCAGTGTAATTACTATTTCTAGTAAAGATTTTAAGGACCTTCTGTTACGGAACCTATTTGAAATATATTCTTATAACCTTGTATTACAGAATTTTGTTCCTGAAATGAATATCGTACTCGTAAAAGAGTTGCTTCAGTTACTTATAATGGAATCGGCTAAAGAATGATTGGTAGGGGTTGACACATTTTACTGTCATTACGAACTACATGTAGAATCGATTCACTTCTCAAGGGATCTCGAATATAATTGCTTCAACAATCAGCTTAATCTAATTATTAGCTAATGAACTGTACGTGAGGTCAACCCCACTAGCTTTCCGATAAGCGAGGTAGGATAAGTGCTCTTATTAATTTAATTTTAATAAAATTGAAGGTTGATTTTTACTGAAATTCTTATTAGCTAAAAAGATGACGTATATTTTTATAATTTGATTACTTTAAAAAAACATAATATCTTTATTCAAGTAAGCATTTACACATAATTATTACATTAAAAAAATCATTAATTTTCTGCAACTGTATACTTTTTGATACTATACCTATTTCTATAGAATTTTAATTTAATGAAGAAATCGAGGTAATCTCATTACCGTTCAGGATCCGTTTTAATTAAAATATATTTTCAGTATTTAAAAGTTGAGATAAATAAATATTATCTTTGGATGGTCTAAAAGTAAAGCCTTTAATTTTTACCCAAGTTTATAGTTAGAAAGTAGTGTTAGAAAAAAGTTAAAAATATTTAATATACTCTTAACAACTGATTTTCAATCTATATTTTAAACCTATATTAAATATGCAAAGGTTCTCCATTAATGATATTTCTCATTAGTTTGTTAATGAATTACTGAACTAACTACTTAACTCTTCAATACTTTCGTATTGAAAAACTTTTTATAATTTGTTCAAATGTATATATTTATATAAACAAGCAAAATATTGTGTATAGAAGAGTTTATTACAAACATTATAGTTTGTATATTAGCAATATTAGATTTTATCGTCAAAGGACCAAATCAAAATAATATCCAATTATGTTCCAGCTTTACTAATATTTAAAGGTTATTAATTTGATTTCGGTTGCAAACTCAACTTGAAACTTGTTCTTCAAATATAAACTGTAAACTACTAGATTTGCAAGTCGATTAGCTCCGTTTGATGTTTCGAACCTTCCTCCCAGGTCTTTCTAGTTATAATTACTTAATTAAGTCCCTGCTGCAGAAACAGGACTCATTAGTTTGAAAGCGTAATTTATTATCATAGTACATAGATGTAGATAGATAGTGTTTCATGCCCGAGTCTCGCACAATGTCAAATACGATTCTCACGATTACAAAACGAGAATGCAAATCACGCGATTGGATTTGACGGACGGACTGACTGTTAGTATCAGTGTGTGTGTATCAGGGTGTGTGTAGTGTGTTGTGAAGTGGAACCAAATATTAGAGAAATATATGCAGATTAAATATTCAACACAATTTTTTTGTACACATTTTATGTATTTTGTTGGAAGTCCAAATGTCAATTGGAAGTCATATTAAATATCGTTGAACACCTGTTATCGCAAAACGAGCATTCAAAGTGAATGCACCCTTAGCTACTTGACGCTTTTCACAGCTGAGTTGAGAGTTAAATCGTTTAGCTTTGCGGGTTCAGTCGAATAATTGAAGCTTATTTTACATTCAATAAGCTAGCTGTTATATCTGTACCATTCATTCATTCTTCTTCATTCATTCTTCTTCGGCGAAGAAATATTTCTAATACTGCAAATTGAAAAATGACTTTACGTTTGTCAGTTAAGTGTTGTATCTTCTATCATTGCAATAAAGATTAAAAGTTTGCTTGTGATATTATGAAAGTTGAATGCAAAAAAAATAAAAAATCTATTTATAATATCTTGATTATCTTAATATTTTTTATAATTTTCATTTAAAAATTATACTTTATAAAAGTGTTTTTTTATTCTGTCTCTCATATTCGCATAGAAACGATGTTATTCATTTATTTTATTATATTCAGAAAAATATTATTAAGTGCATATGTTATCCTTAGCACATATATATTAACTTGCCCCTTTTATTTTTACAATTTTATTTATATTATCATTGAATATAGTACCAACAGCTTTCCAATAACAATCTATCACCATCAACATTGGCCCCTGTTTATAGTCAATAGTACAAATTGTGTTAATCGGAATCAATTTATAGTGAAAAGTGATCAAAATATATTGATAAAACAACAATTATAATGTTACTAGACTTCTTTATGTAAGTCGCCATTTTAGTATAAATAAGGGCGGTCGACAGTCCGAGAGTTAGTCTTGCTTTTGCAAGATTAAATAAGTAGCCCATCTACCACTCTTGAAATCTTATTTTTTTTATACTACAAAATCTGTAGTTAATCAACTAAAGATACCAAACTAGATTTATTCATATAAAATATATTCATAATAATTCAAATTAGCAGGACAATTCAAAAAGTTGAGCATTTACCCTGGTTTTACCCTAAACGTAGTAAAATAACGTATAAAAATTATTAAAATCATCATGAATACAAAGTATTGATATTTTTTTGGGTTTTGTATTTTATAACCTTATCCCTTCCTGAATCTTTATAGAAGAACATGATCTTGTAGTTATTTTTTAAATTTAATAACATTTTTCACTAAGAACTAGAACACTATTTGGACTAGATGTAAGGACTGTTTACTAAATTTAAACTCGTAACTTAATTTCAAGTAACTTTCCTAACAAACTTTCTCATTTAATTTCCGTTTTACAATTCTTTAGCTTTGAGACATAATAAAGAGTAAACAGAGTTATATTGCATAAAACGCTGTGATAAAGTTTTTACTGGTTGAAGTTTTTGAATAAGTTGTTTTAGTTTTATTGATTCTATGTGACTACAAACTCTTTACACTGGTTATTTTTAATCTTATTGTTACTTGTTTTCTTCATAGAATTAACGGTTTTTAACAAATAGTGGAAGCTATTTAATCCACATGATCGATTACTTTTGTGTTCAAGATATTAACAATTCAATAAATCTAGGAATTAAGAACCAATCCTAACTAGTTTTTTTAATAGAGCTTATTTTCATTAATTATTATTTCAATAAAAGACAAACATTTTTAATGATTATTGCGAAAGGAAACAGTTTTTCTCCATCATTATTGAAAAGCGCTTTCTTGAAATGCGCTCAAGAAACATATTCAAACGACGCACACAACACTGAAGCTATTTCCCTCAACCATTAATGAGCATTATTCTGTCTGTGCCAAGCTACTAAAGTATGCAATAGTTTACTACGTTTGACACATAATATATCAGATAAGAGAATTAGTGACGTCATCATACACGTGTACATAAATCTATGTGCACGTGTATGATGACTGATAATACAACTTTATGCAAAATTCATTATTCATCCTATAATTAATATCAAGTTGTTAATTAAACGATGGTACATGATAAAACTCATTGTAATAAATATAATAAAAAAAAAACTAAAAAACACGCCTTAAAAACGAATCGAACTAAATAGCAAAAAATTATTCGTAATATGAGAATGATGGACAAAATATAATAAAATTATTGCGGAAAAAAGAGTGGGGCGCTGTGTGTCTTACATCTTGTTTCAATTTTGAACTCGATTTTGACTTACTTTAGGTGGTCAGATCCTATTGGAATCCTAAAAGCTAGAGATTCCCTGAGAACTTTTTATAGAAATCGGTATTTTAGGGTCGCTTCTCAATACATTTTTAATAGTTTACTATGTATACGCCGAAATTAAAATACTTATATTAAAATCAGCGATAGACATACAATCAACACAAAAAATAAAAATTTACTCATAACGCTTAAATCATATCGATATCGATATCGATATCGATTAAAGATATATATATTAATAAATAAATCTTTCCATAAATAAATCATTCCGAGCTGGTGGTAACCTACTCAGGAACTGACTATACTGACCAATTTAATGTAATCATTGACGATTCAAAAGTGCGTCTGAAAAGATATTTTAAATTTAATTTTGAATTAACTAACTTCTAGGACTAATTTAAGATATAATAATTCTAACGCGCTATATATTTGATTCAAATGAAACACAATCTTTTTTAATATTTCTGCATCAGATTTAGATAGATTATCTATACTAATTTTTTGCTATAAATTGAAGACTCAAAAAATTGTTTATATAATTCTTGTCTTTTATTATTACATATTATTAAATATATTGCTTTATTTGTTAGAATAAAATCATATATGCAGTGTTTCTTATTTAAAATTGATACAGTGAAATAAGCAACACGATTCCGATCGAATCCCATTATAGCAATCTTTGCCTCCTGTTATGGCTAATATTCTTGTTATATATTCAGAACATTGTCACTATCTTTTCGTGATTGCGTTAGTATTTCTATATAGATGCAAATTCAAAAGATAAACACAATTTCTCAAAATCATTACTATCTATAGAAAATTCCATTTCTAAGCCCCGACCCAATAGGGGGGTGTTATAAGTTTGACATGTGTATCTGTGTGTCTGTCTGTGGCAACGTAGCAGCCAAACGCGTGGATGGATTTAAATAAATTTTCTTTAATCGAAAGCTTGGTTCGAAGTCTAGATGGTTCTAAGCTATGTTTGGTTGAAATAAAAGCAGTCGTTTCTAAGATATGGAGCTTTTATTGGTGCTGGTGAAAGGTTCTTATACAATATTGATGAACAAAACCGAAACAAGTGAAATTAGTGTGTTTGTAGGTTTATTTAGTACAACATTAAAAAAAGTAAAATAATAAAAAAAAAAAAACAAAAAAAAAAAATAATCCAATTTTAAGAAACCCCCGATACAAAAAGACGTCTACAAAGGATAAAAATAATATTATTATGTACTTGTTGAAGTCTTTGCTGTAAAGGACCGCTAAGTAAATAAAGAATTCAAAACGCAAGTAAGTTACCAAGGAAAATTACGAAATAACATATTAATTAACATCAAATCGTATAGCCCAAGTCCAAATTCATTAGCTCATTTTTTTTTAAATAGACACCATATTCAACATACGTACAACAGTCCCCCGACGCAACAACTTCAATAAGTACACTATAATATTATTTTTATCCTTTTTAGGCGTCTTTTTGTATCAGAGGTTTTTTAAAATTTTTGATTATTTTTTTATAATCGAAAATGGGTGTAATAAAACAATTATTTCCTTTAATTGTAAATCTTAAAGGGGCTTCCTTGGTGCGGTGAGTCGTCAGAACCATAAATTGTAAGGACTTACATCGAGATAAATGATTGCAGAGAATTAATTATAATTTATGGTACAATTAGCTGTTAGAACTTAGTTACTATTAGAACTGTTAGAACTAAGCTTACTATTAGATACCTATTGCTTTTTAAATTAAATGACGCCATATCGCCTACCAGTCAAATACATCCCTGCCAAGCTTACGACGAAGACGGTACCTCTTACATTAAATGTTCCAAAAAAGTATACATTGGTATAAATAAATGCTTTTAAAAAACTATTTTTTTTTAAGTAACATACTTCTGTTTTTTTTTATTAAAAACATAGTTTACAAATGAACACGAAGCAATTTGCGAACCGAATATAGTTCAAGAAATAACATGAAAAAAAAATCGAGAACAATCTATTTATTACTTATACGGATATTAAACATAACATTTTTTAAATTGTGATAGTATTTTGACATTTAAAGTTATATTTGAATTTAAAAATTATTAAAGTAAGATTTAATTAATATAAAGCTCATCATCATCATTCTCATCTTTACTCATCTTCGCTTTTTAATATGAATGGAACGATTAACAGGAATTGTTTGATTATATTTAAGCAACACATGTTTAATAGTAGACATCCAAATACCTATATAATATAGTCTATATGGTTCTTACAATTAAGACTTAACGTTTCTTGTCTGCAAGAATAGCGAGACACTCGAAGTAATTAAATTAATTTAGTCAAATTCAAGTGGGTTAGGGTGTAATTGACAACATGGAGATTATAATTAAGAAAATACTAATACGTTTGCTAAATTTGTAAGGCTCGAAATTGGAATAAATCATTTCTATTTGTATAATTTTAGAGAAAAATGGCCTATACAACTTTTATAATATTGTCTTGTGTGTTAATAACGTTGCTTTTTGTATTCTATTATCTAAAATATGTCTAACTTATCAAAATTATTCGCTATATTCAATAGGCATGGTATTAAAAACTTGTGAAAAAATATTAATATAACTTTAAACGATTGTACGCCATGTTTAATGTTTACGTGTTTCGTTGATTATAAGTTGACTTATAATATTCCTATCAGAAAAAAAAAATACCCAAATTACTGACTCAAATTAGTTTTTTTTTTAAATAACATAATAAAAAGTTAAGGACGTGAATAAAGAATAAAATGCAAATTTTAAATGTTTATTAAACATTAAATATTTTCTTGCCATCTAATTTCTATTTGAAATTTAAACGAAACGTATTAACTTTTGTATGTTGATGACAACACCATAGAATGACATAAGTAATAAGTATCTGAGTTTAATCAGATACAAATCTTGAACAATAAATAAAAATATTATGAGCTTTACGAGTTGCTTTATCGAACGGAATTATATTGAGTGTTATGGGAATTATTCTGTCAGCGTACTGTCTCGCCGCTTTATTATAGCAGGATCTTGTGGTCTCAGAGACCGGAAATCTATACTATCTGTCTATAGTATTTATAGTATCTGTTTAGTTTGTTACTAAAGTTTTAAGCTTTGAACATCGTTCTTTATAAATTGTAGGTCTGTGCTTACATAGAGCACTGTTCTCATATCTGGTTTATATCGCTCCAGTACCAGTTTTCACCAGTGGTCCGCGTGTGATATGTTATTGTAATATTGCTAAATATAACATTGTTATTATTATATTTACATATCTATTTCGGTAAGCCATAAACATATGAAACAGATAGAATTGTTATAAATTTATTTAGACATTTAATATGGTTATGTACTATTACAAGATATTTAATAAAGTTTTAGGTTGTGAATATGACCAATCCCCAGAAGCTACTGATGGCGGTTCTGTAAGCTGTAAGCCTCTTTTAAAGGTAATCTGTTTTGGACAACTGGCAAGATAAGTGGTTCTTATACTTATAGTGTTTATAATACATGTCATATTTGATACGTGCAACGATGAGGTCCTAAAATTGTTGGTCCATTTTGTCAACAATATTCAGAACCATAAAGTGTTATCGGCAAAATCTATTTTAGTAATAGCCCTATAAATTTATTATTATAGACCATTTCAAACTTGGCTATGTTTGAAATTGACTATAATAATAATAATTATGAAATTATGACAAGAATAATTAAGTTTATAAGAATTAACTCAATCGAGCTGGTGAATTTGCAATTTGCAAAATTAAAATCAATTTGTGAGATATAACTACTGTCAAAGTTAACATTTTTTCAAAATAACACCACACCAATGTCTTTTATGTCAAAACTACAAATGAATAGTATTTGATTAAATGCGCTAAACTGAAATTCCTTTTTATATCCATATAATAGAATACAAACGTTGTTGAAATAAAAATAGATATACTTCATATAAGTACACCAGATAATAAATAAATATTATAATTTTTTTGCACATGTGTATGCATTTGGTTCTACTTCCTAAACTAGTGTCACCGGTTGTCAAATATTACATTACACATTTTCTTTATAAACTCACAAACAGACAGCTCTAGAGAATAGATGCCCAATTTAAAAAAAAATAATAAAATAATATATCTAAAAAATTTTTTTTTTAGTGCAATTTGTTTTTGGCTATTAATATTTCTGTTACTGTTTTTGTAAGTTGTATGGCGTCATTTAGTTCAAAAATCTTTAAATATCTAATTATAATTAATCTAATGGTTTTTAAACAGAAATGGGCTAAGATACTGTTACTTTTATAGATTAAATTCTTACTTCATCTGCATTACAAAATAAACCAAGCAAGGAAAATAACTACATAAAATTAGGAGATTTATTTGAATATAAATTTTATAAGCATTTTTTTGTATTCTATCATAAATGTTTAAGTGTTATAGAAAAAATATTCCAATAATTGAAATCCATTACGAGATCGTGCTTTGAATCTAAAGCAGTAAGAGCAATTTACCTCGTGTTTATTTTATTTTTCTCGCAACCTAAAATATCATACATAAACTATGTCATAAAAAAATGGAAAAAACAAAGATTATCAAAGAATATACATTCAGGTATTCTTTCATTCTTGCTACCCAAAATAAAAATCTATAATTCAATATTAACATTACATTGCTTTGTTTAAAATGCAACTGGTTATTCTATTTATATTTTAATTTTTAGTATGAAAAATTTAATTAGTTATCTATCAAAATAATAAACAATGTATCTGAATGTAAACATTAAATGCTTTGAAAAAACCAAATATTTGAGTTTTATATTTTACTCTAAGGATATTTTACTTTCTCTGTTTGCTTGTTTCTCTTCTCTGAATATTAAGTTTTTGTAGTAAGGAGTATTTTTATAGTCACTTACATTATCAGTATGTTATTAAATAAAATGAAATACCTTTGTATAGCACACACTCACGCACATACTAACGCTCACTCTTCACGTGTGTCTATATTTATACATTTTTAAATATCAACGTTTCTTTTAATTAGTGTTGAAGACTAAGAACTTAGTTCTGGTTTCTAAAATGAATATAGGAGAGGCAGCAAATAAAACTTCTTAACGATACATTCATTGTACCTTAAAATGATTACCAAATGATTTAAAATAGAAGTTTCACCTTTGTTGTTGAAGTATCACGACATTATTAGAAGTAGGTAATGTGATTTAAAACTAATGATTGCATAAAATATATATGCAGCATATTTCTGTTATATCAAATTAATGTAACTTAGCTTTTTTCATTGTGAGTAACATAAATGTGTCAAAACATATATTTGTTGTTGTGATTATAAAAAAAACCACGATGCAATAATGATGAGTATTTTTTATGTAAAGGAAATATAACATTGATCTCGATATCTATAAACATATTAATAAGTCAAACAGATTTTCTATCATACTGGACCAAAGTGCAAGATTCAAGAACATTTAAGACTTTTTCGTCAGTTCCGATTTTTGGCACGAAAGGGAGAGTTAAAAGGATTCGAACAATATTATGTAATAATAATAATAATAAAAATAATATTGGAAAAGCTTTTTACAAGTAATCAGTTTATATGTAGTTTTACAAATGCTCAGTTAACCCCCAATTTTTGTGAGCCCCAATTTAGGTGAACCCCAATTTTGGTAAATCTAGAAATTTTCTAAAAACAGCATCACACAAGCGTATATAGAGGTATTATGTCACTAATGGACCCTAATAACAAATTAACCTGCCAGGTTGAGTTCATTTTAATTAACCTAATTATTATGGCAAGGCCTCTTTAAAAAGTTATAAATGGGGTGGTACTAAAAGCTCATGAAGAAATATTGTATAACTTTTGGCCATAGTTTTCGTATTACGTTAAAAAAGTTAAAAATAGCCCATACTTTTATGTATTTATTTAAATATTATCAATTTTTAACTGAATAGGTTCGTTAGCAACCCTAGCAATTTCCCAGCAAAACTAGATAAAACATTCCAAGTTGACTTTAAATTGAAGATAAATCTTCCGAGTTTAAGATTTTATTTCTAATATAAATCGACTTAGCTTGTACGTAAATAATAATAATAATATTAATAATGAGCCTTTTATTAGGACATTACACTAACAGTTACGTTTTCTTACATTACTGCACTATTACATATTATAGTTATATTATTTTACTTAATCTAATTATAACTCTCGTATTTGGTGCTTCTTCAGTTTCTGCAAATCCGTTTGCCAATTGGAAAAGGCCTTTTTTTTTCTTTTTTTTTTCTAGCGTTGGAAAAATGCGATACGTATCATCCCTGCGGCCAGGAAGGTGATGACCGAGGGGGTATGTGGGACTACCCGGCAGCATAGAAGACATTTTTAAGGCTACCCACTAAAAAACCAACGGTAGACCTCATCGCCTTAGTGGGAGGACGTCACGGGATCGCTTTCGCACTCACCGTGACGCCCCGGCGGAACCCCCTGCGAGATGCCCCGATCAACTTAGGGACACCCTCACCTCGTAGGCTTATAATGGGCAGGAGAGGTCACCCCCCTCTCCCGTCCAGGCACTACAGCTGGCGAAGGAGGCTGCGGGCGTAATCCCGTTTCCTTTGACCCAGCCTACCCCGACGGAGCGGTTCAGAGGAGGCTGTCTCTCTGTCCCGCTCCGTGTCAAAGGCCTCCTCCAACCTACTCCATTTTGATCTCTGTCTGGCCACTGTATTCCATGTTATGCCTGCAACCTATCTGATATCATTGTTCCATCGTTTTTGTTGTCTAGCTAGCTTGTACGTAAGCATTCTTAAATATTTCAGAGAAATTCCTAACTTTATTCCAGATCATGATTCCATTGCCTCCCACCATATAAATCATATATCTTTTCTCTAATACTGTATATTCTACGGTCGCCCAAATTTAAGAATTAAGTATTTTGTTATAATCGAAAACTTTATTATATAAATTATAATAAAGTTTTCGATTTGTTTTCTTCCTTGGTGGTAGACCATAACATCTGGTCGCCGGCAAAGTTACCACTCATCGGGCAGAGTCGTGCCGCAAAGCGACCTAGTCGTGTTCCGGCACATTGCTCGATGTAGCCGTTTATGGGAAATGGGTCTGAACAGTTGCGGTGCGTTGGCGAACCGGTTTGACGTCAGGTTGGTGTTTGTTTAGTCGGGTGTCTAGTCGAGGAGGGTAGCGGGATCCGAAGCGACGGCTTTCCGCTGGCCGCCCGCAGATAGTTGGGGGCCCAATTAGTGGGTTAGCCATCCACGAAAGGCTGCCCCGCCAGCTGCGAAAAATCCCAGGGTGGCTCCATCGTGCTGGTTGGCGACCAGACGAGGAGGCCCGATGGCGATCCCTGGGGGGGTTCGGGCGTCCCCGCAGTCTCCAGACTAGCCTCCCAGTGGCAAGACATCACCAATTTCGACGTCGGGTCCGATATGTACCGCCTCGTTCAACTGCCATTTCCCATCCCTATTCACTTTTATATTTATTTTTTTTTTATGAAAAAGTTTAAAAAAGGGAACAAGTTAAAGCAGCGGTTGCACTCCTCCTCATATAAAGTGCACCTCACTAATATAAGGGGTTTGCACTCAAATCTTTTAGCTGTCCACCACCACCTGGAGACAGAGCAGCCGCACTTGCTCTTTTTGACGGAGACGCAGATACAATGTCCTTTGAGCGCTGCATACTTGGATTATCCCGGTTACTCGTTAGAGCACAACTTTCGCTCACGGGCCGGAGTCAGTGTGTATGCGCAGAACGACCTCTGTATTCAGCGTCTCCGTCACCTTGAAGACCCCACTTTTTCTTCCCTATGGGTTTTAGTGGACACAGGAAACGAAAAAATCCTGTATTCCTGTGTCTACCGTTCGCACAGCGGTGACCAGGAGACAACTCGTTTATTTGAGTATCTCAGTGAGGCTGCAGATATGGCTCTGTATCAGTACCCTTCGGCGCAGCTCGTCTTTCTGGGGGACTTTAATGCCTGTCATCAGGGCTGGCTGTTCCCGTACCAGAAGACCGACCATGCTGGAAGAGAAGCGCGGAACTTTGCGTTGTCCTTGGACCTCTTTCAGCTGGTGAGGCAAGCGACAAGGGTACCAGATGTGGTAGGCCATACAGCCAATTGCCTGGACCTTCTGCTGACAACTGATCCGGACAGGTATCGTGTAGAGGTCACGTCCCCCTTGGGAACCTCTGATCACTGTCTGGTGAAATCTGTATTTACATATTCCCCACCAACTTTCAAACCACATGGTGTTAGGCGAGTATGGAAATACAAGTCAGCAGATTGGGATGAGATGTGGCACTTTTTTGCGTCTTATCCTTGGCGGCAGGTCTGCTTCTCTTCTTTGGATCCGTCGAGTTGCGCGGATGCTATAACTGATGTGGTGCATCAGGCAATGGAGTATTTTATTCCTTTTGCTGACGTACCCATCGGTGGCAAAGCTCGCCCATGGTTTAATGCCGAATGTCGTCATGCACATGACCGAAAACATTCGGCATACCTTATTTGGGATGATGCTCGAAGCCGCAAAACTCCGGATGTAAGTATAAAGAAGAGAGCCTTTAACCAAGCTGCCAAGTCCTACAAAAAGGCATTGCGGAAGGCTCGTCTCGATCGAATCGCTAAGAATGGCGAAAAGCTCTCTGCCAGACCAACTGGCAGTCGAGCTTTCTGGTCTCTTGCGAAAGCGATCGAGTCGAATTTCTGCCAACCCTCACTGCCTGCTCTGCTGAAGCCGGATGGTTTCCTGGCCCACACAGCAACAGACAAAGCAAATGTATTTGCTTCTCTGTTTGCTGATAATTCGCATCTAGACACTGGCAATGCTTCTCCAGCACATCTTCCTCACTGCGGTATTTCGATGCCTGAAATCCGCATCACTAACAAAGAGGTATGGAGAACATTGTGTCGTTTAGATGTGAATAAAGCCAGTGGTCCTGATAGAGGAGGATACCAAGATACCAGCCATTCTGCTCAAGACATGCGCAGCTGAGTTGTCTCCTGTACTGACACGTCTGTATCGTCTCTCTTTCATGACTGGAATAGTGCCGAAATCCTGGAAGCTTGCTAATGTGCAACCCGTGCCCAAAAAAGGCAGCCGTGCCGACCCTGTCAATTACAGACTGATTTCAATCACCTCCATACTCTGCAAGATTATGGAGCGTGTATTGAACTCGCGCCTACTAGCATACCTAGAAGGTAACGATCTCCTCAGTGACCGACAATACGGGTTTCGCCGTAATAGGTCTACTGGGGACCTCCTAGTGTATGCTACACACATTTTTGGCGAGGCCATCGAGAAGAACGGAGAAGCGGTCGCCGTCTCTCTGGACGTCTCGAGGGCATTTGACAGGGTCTGGCATGCGAGCCTTATAAGCAAGCTTTCAGCGTACGGTATATCTCCTGGTCTGATCGGCTGGGTAACGGACTTTTTGAGCCAGAGATCTCTCCGAATAGTTGTTGACGGGTGTTCCTCGGAACCCTTGAAAATAAATGCCGGAGTGCCTCAGGGGTCCGTTCTCTCTGCAACTCTTTTTTTGCTGCACATTAATGATCTGTTGAAGCCCGGTATCTATGGGTATGCAGACGACAGCACAGTTGTAGAAAGATATCTGCCGAGTACTCGGGCTAGTCGAGATCAAGTACAGTCTGAAAGAGAAGCCATGGTGCAACGTTTGAATGACAAACTTCAGGCAGTCTCCGCATGGAGCAATGCCAATCTTGTCAAGTTCAACGCCACCAAAACCAGACGTGTCTGTTCACCGCCAAAAAGAGCCCTTTCACCTTGGCTCCTACTTTCCAGAATGTATCCTTGGAATACAGTGACCGGCTTCAGTTGTTAGGTTTAGAGATTTCCTCGAACCTCAACTTTGGTCGGTTCATTGAGTCCAGAGCAAGAGCAGCAGCAGCAAAGCTTGCCGTTCTTGCGAAGGTTCGGCAGTACTTTACACCGGGACAGCTTCTTGTTTTATACAAAGCACAGATCCGGTCGTGTGTAGAGTACTGTGGTCACATATTTGCTGGTGCCGCAAAGTCTCATCTTGCGGTTCTGGACTCAATTGAGAGGCGAGCAAAGAGGCTTATAGGCGATCCCGAATTGGTCGAAGCCGACCTCCAAAGCCTTGAACACAGGCGTAAAATTGCTAGCCTCTCAGTATTCTATAGGATACATTTTGGTGAGTATGCGCAGGAACTACACGACTTAGTTCCCCCGTCCCCCTTCCATCACCGGACGTCCCGACGCACGGCGGGTATCCATCCTTTTGTTGTGAACATTCCACCTGTCCGAACGAAGCGCTTTGCTTCCTCATTTTTAGTGCGTACAGCGAAGGACTGGAACAATTTGCCTGCGTCGGTATTTCCGGCCAAATATAATGTGGGTGTCTTCAAGAGAAGAGTGAATAGGTTGCTAGGGCAATGCGCCTTACCATCTAAGACTACATTCCACTTACCATCAGGTGGAATGTAGTCAAGCATTGCCCTAGACAGTATAAAAAAAAATAAAAAAAATTGAGATTATCATCGTTCAAGTCTACTGTATCCCCTTTTTGAGCAACAATATTCTTAAAGGTAAGTTTTCGTGTTTTTTGTATATTTATGGGACTTTCATTTTCATTATTAATTAATATAGAACATTTTAGACCACAGTGGTCTGAACTTAAATTCGTAATTTTATATTATTTTAATTCCATTTGCTATTCTGACATTAGCAAACTTTTTATTGTTGAATAAAAAATCCGTGAATATGAATAAAAAATTCAAACAACATTATAGTAATTTTTATTAAATTATATCTATATGGCTTAATGCTTGCCTTGGGGTTACATTCAAGTTAATTGTATCTGATTTTTTCAAACTAATACTGAACTGAACTGAAGCTTAGAAGTACCTCGAACCTCAAATTGGTTAGAAACTAGTCGAATTTCAATACAATAAACGCAAATACAACCGGGTAACAGTTTGACGTTGATTGTTACCATTGTTTTAGGTACTTAGGTAGTAGCTGCATTGTGATGATTCCTTAGAAATAATTAATTTCGTTAGCGACTGAAATACGGTGAAGGGGAGGGCTTCGCCTTAACGTTGTGCTCGTGAACGGGTGGGTACATAAGTTATACTAAATAATTTCATAGTTTTTAGTGTGGTACTTTAGAATATGTTTCATATTAAACTAAAGGATATAAATTTATTGGCGAACCATGATGACTATTCAATATGTTTCCGACTGTATTCTTATGATAAATATACCTATGTAATTAAAATAGGAAATGATGTTGTGAATATTATTAAATATGAATAAAAATTACAACTACATTTATCTTCGTTAAAAAAAACTAATATATTATAGAAACTACAATATTTTTAATAAACATTTTAAGTTATAACAGACCACTATAATTGATTAGTTATTATTAAGAATCAGGCCCGTAATTTATATTGATATTTTCTCCTACAATATTAAGGTTGCCTGGAAGAGATAGACCTTTAGAGAAAAGGTCATTGGGAAAAAAATATTTCATATGTATTTTTTATTAATATATATATATATATATATATATATATATATATATATATATATATATATATATTTGGATAAAAATGTATGAGATTTTTTTTCTTATTAAACACATTGAGTCACTTACAGCTCAGAAAAATGTTTTATACTTTCCCGAGGGTCGGAATAATAAACCTACGTACTGGGTGCTTTTGGGAATGATGGTCATTTATTATAACGATTCTTTAAAATTGTGTATTTTTTATATTTATTATTACAATATTATAAAAATGGAGTTAATGTCACAAGCATAATATACATTTCTATAATAATAATAATAAACTTATTTTATGATCGTTTTTTTAAACATATTTTACATTGTTAAATTAATTTTTATATCTTGTGAAGTCAACATGCATTCTTGGTATTTTTTTACCTCATCAGAATTTATTCATCTCATCTGCTTAAGTAATCCTAATTATAAAATATGGTAATTCAATTAATTCTTAAGTATTACCGGCTAGATAAGGTCAGAAATTGTAATCTTTATTATTATAAAATTATAATTTGATGTTTTCAAAATAAGCTAGTAAGTTGTTTTGTTATATATTCAGTACCTATCTATAATAAATACTTTTTCTTTATTATTGCTATTAATCTATTCAATACTCATTGCTTTATAGCGGATACTGATAGTAATTTCTTAAATGTGTAGATATATACTAGGTATTTACAATATTGTTTCTAAGCGTTGTGTTGGAAGCGACTATGAGTGAGTGTGTATGTATTGTATTTTGTTGTTATGTTTTTTTTTTATGAAGCTTTTCAATCTCGAATAAACGAATTTGAGTTAATGTTAGAAATAAAATAATCGTTATAATATAGAACTGTCGTTTAAATTGGTTAGTATACATGAAGAATTATTAAAAACAGGTAAAAGAGGTCGAGTTTTATTTTTTGTTATTTTTTTTTATTTTCAGATATATATAACATTTGTGGATCAAACAATGAATTGTCACGTGTGGGATTCGAACCCATAACATTTAGTACAACAGTCAGGTCACTAACCACTACACTATTATTCAAATTTGTATATATTTTATTTGATTTTGAAAATGTATGATTTATTTATAAATATACGATTTTTTTTGTAAGTACTTTAATATTAATGCGGAAATCTTAATTGGTCATAAAAATTATCATTTCAACAACAATAAGAAAATGTAGTCTTTGTGCAGTCATTTCAGCTGAGAACGTTATTAGAGAGTGATGCTTAGTTTTCCTATAAAAATCAGCCATTGATTTGTTAATGGCACATAAATAGTTAAAATCAGACTATCAGTTTAAAAACTTTCTTGGACCGACTAACCTTAAGCAACGGCATTTTTAGAATCTTTACTAGAACTATTCGCATTTCGGAAATCTTTTACTATCAAATGCTATATAAATTCTAACCTATTTAAAAGTCTCTTAGTTTCTCAGCAGCTCTTTAATTAAAGGGGAATAGCTTTGAAAAGAGCTAAAAGAAAAAGAAAGAGCTTTGACAAGTGTTGAGATTGACCTCGCTTGCAACAGAGAACTCTTATTACACTCTACTAAGAATTCACACTACCTAATTGCACTCTCGCTCTTGCTTTGCAATATAAAAATACCATAAAATAAATGTTATATGAAAATCTATTAACACGAGCAGGATTTGAATGTGCAACCTTAGGGTAAATTTTGTATCAACTTACTTTGGCAATTAACAATACCTTTTCACATCTCCCCTAAAGTTATGTTGTGTTTTTTTAATTTACAGTAATCTAACTTTTTTATAAATTATTTCTGAAACTAATTAAATGTAATTTGAATATAATTGATGTTTATGAAAGTCATTCAAGTATAACAAAAGTGATATTGGCGTTTTCTCTTAATATTGAACTTCTTAAACAGAGGTTTCATAATCTTAAACAACAAGACATTAATGATTACACAAATCTTTCCATATATTTAAATACGGAGAATATTATTAAATGTATTAGAAAATACAGTTTCAATTTATATTTCAAATAAATCGTCTTACTTACTTTTGAAGCAGGGATGTTCTCTTGGAAAGAAGATTTAGGTTTTTGATAGCTCCTAATCTTAGATATGGAGTGTAGTATTTGTAAAAATATTTGAAAGTTACAGTATTTACTTTAATATAGGTATATAAGTTTAAGTGACTTGTGCCATTGAGATGAAATAGTTATAAGAAAAAACACTTTATAAAAATAACAACATTATGAGACAGATATGGGTTCAGTGCGTCGGGTTACAAGTTCACGTTATCGGAAGATAGGACGAATTGTACATATGTGATTTGGTTTTTGTATCATTTTGTTTTTTATTTTTTGGCCAGGGCAGCAAGCGAGTCGACGTTTGACCTGTGGCAAGCTTACTTTCGGTAAAAAACACATCTTTATTGTTAAACAGACTACAGTTATTTATACAATAATAACAGCTATTTATACAATAATCGTAACTCACATTTTTTGCATATTTTAGTTTATTTAATTATTTTTAAGTACCTCACCATAATTGTTTACACCTAATAATGCAACCAATGAATACAAACAGTTTCATAGATTTAAAGTTGTATGCAGTGACTTGGTATATCAGACTACAAACCTTCTGTTATATGGACGTTGAATTAATATGTTTCAATAATGTTTATCTACAGATCTAGAGACGATACATCTTGAATTAATAAAGAGTTTTCTAACGTTTTAAACTTAACGTTTCTAAAGTTTTACGCTCAGTAAACTAATACATTTAGGTTACATATACTTTATTTTCACTAACAGGAACTATTTATTAATAATATAAATATAAATGGAAACGTTTTCCGTTATATTGAATATTGTTTGTGTTTCAAGTCAGGAATGGCGCTTTGGCTTTGTTTCTTGAAGAATCACAATTACAAATTTGTTAAAACGAACGTATTGTACGAACTTTGTCTATATTACCTTGTTATAATAATAGTCTGGGTTAAGTAATCGATGAATTAATTGCTTTAGTTTCTTACATATTATTCATCTGTATAAGACATTAGCTACTAGAGATACAATTAGCGCTGAAGATACATTATAGATGATACAATTTCTGTGGACGGAATATTCAGACGCAAACAATTAGAGAATAGTCAAATCAGAATACCGACAAACGTATATACGAACCCCTTGATTGATATGCTTGTCATCTGATCTGGTTTAATCAAACGCCTGGTGTAGTTTAATAAGCGTTGTAGTTTCGGTAAACTGGGATATACATCCCTTATTAGTTTCTAGTACAAAAGCTCATGTAAATATATTATGAAAACTAAATTTCTAATATTGAACGTTATTTGATATAAAAGAACGGAAAAAGTATTACTTTATATTTAATAGGATGTTATTACAGTATTTTTATCTTAATAGTATTAAAAATGCATTATGTACTGTATTTTCGTATTATAGGCTTCGTTTAGTATTTTCTGCATTTCATTTCAATTTTGACTATTAATTATAACATTGTTATTAATTCATTATCAAACATACCATCACAGCAGTCCAGTTATACCATAATATGATTTCGTTTTATTGACATAAGAACGTCAGAAATCATCATCGTCAATATGATTTTGGTTTGAAATTATTCTTTAATTAATTTAAAAATTATTTTGTCGTGAAAATCTTTTGAGATCGGTTTGACATGAATTCTTTTTTCTTAAAGTGCAAAATGATTGAAAAAAAATATTTTTAAAACATTTGTTACGAAAGGTAGAAATGTTTTTAAAGTTATCTTTTATAACACTTCTGTATAAAATTCATATTTTTATGTTTGGTAATTATAATATATAGTATAATAGGCCAAATTAGGTAAGTGGTGTTAGTAAGGAAATATAGATTTAAATGTGAATCTAAATAATGACAGTTCAGAATATAATCTTCGACTCAAAATTTCATATTTTAAATTTATAAGGACAAGTGAACGACACGATTCCGATAAAATGCTATTACCACAGTCTATACTCTTTGTTATGGGAAAACTTCTTGTGATGGATTCAGAAAATAATCACAATCGTTTTGTGATCTGAAATTAAATTATAAATAATTTCAATTTACAGAAAATCAATACTTACTATTAAAATGTATGTATTATTTCTTTTGATCAAAAATCTTACACTTCGTCACAGCAACTAATTTTAACGAATGTTACACCCTGACACACGATCGTGGAGAATCCGAATATTATTAATGCAAAAGACTCTTTGTCTGTCTGTCTGTTACGGTTTCACGGCTACACTAGCGGGTTGATTTAAATGGAAGTCGGAATAAAAATAGTTGAAACCCAGATTCAAATTTGTAAGCGACATTTTTATTTTAATCATCCCTTAAAGGGTTGAAATAAGGGATGAAAGTTTGTATAATAAATCTAAACTATTTGACCATTTTCCATGAATTTTCAAGTAAGTAGCAATTTGAATTTTCTAGTAAGTACTAACAATAAGTAGTACGAACTCTATACTACTTATTGAAATATATTCCTGCAAAGCTTACGAAAATGATAATACTATCAACTGGACCATCTGCAAACAAATATCAAAAGAAATAGTATCTAAATGTATGTGTATATCTGTTAATATATATACACTATTTATTTGTTAGTTAAGGAGGTCCTATTGACGATAACAATCGATAACTTAAATTTATTAAGGGTTTTTTTTTTTTTCTTTTATATACAATAATATACAGTATCGTTGGTTCCTGTTAGCATTATGAAATTTAAAATGTTTTTACTGGAGGAAATACTTTATTTGAATTAATTGTTTTAAAAATGTCTCATATGCAATCACCACAGGTGAGTACATTCAGTCAAGGATGTTACCACTTACCACGCATCAAAACGCAAGAGTTATCAAAAACATAAGATACCCATAATTTTAGCAATGAAAATGAGTTTTAATTATCGCCTACAGTCTGGTGATTTAGAAAATGAAAGCCAATAACATAATCGAGGATTAATTATTATTATCTACAGTACTCTCAGTGTTAAAAAAATATTATTACCTTGTAAGAACTCTTTTTTTGTTGTATATTATATAAATATTAAAGTACTAAAAACCAAGTTATGGATATAAATATAACCTTATCAAGTATTCATCACAGTTGAGTGGAATTCGATCGTTAAACTTTTAGTCGAATAATTAATATAGATTTTACAACTATGAAACTATCTATAATTCTTTGCTATTTAGCTATTCACGGAGTAGGAAATATACTTTGTCTTCCGAAAGAGTTTATGTATTTTTTGTTTTTTTTTTTTTTATTAATTTCTACTTTTATCCGTGGACACGTCGCCCGTGCACTTTTCGCATTTGGTTTGTATTTTGCATATTAATTGTTGAAATTTTGAGATAACATACTCAAAAAGGAGTCTATTACTACAGGTACCTTAAAAACTATATTAGTAAGGTAAGTCCTTTGCACAGCAATTACACATACTTATATAAATATAAATAATATATATATATAAATAATATATATATATACATATATATATATATATATATATTTTTAATTTTTATTTATTTATTTTTTTTTATTGTACAATGTTATAATGTGAAGTATAGTATATAATAAAAAAAAATATTATTAAAGTTAGTATGCATAAATTTCTTATATTTTCTCATTAACGCGTTCCTACGAAAACACTATTGTGGTGACCTACTGTTATTTTTATTTTTTTCACTCATCACGAGCAAGGTTTCCACGATAGCGAAGTTTCTGTCTTTTATAGCCATCTTGGTATTATATTCTATGATGTTGTATTTTGTCGCCTTCATCGCTCTCCTGATGAATCTGCCCGTCGCGTCGTCCTCGCTGTCGGTAAAATACACACAGCTCTCGGTATGACGCGACACTGCTACAACCGCGTGGGGAACGCTGTCGTGCAGCTGCATCTTACTCCTGGTGTTGATTATAAAAACGGAGTTTATGTATTCATTTATATACATTTTAGCGACATATATGTTTACATAAACGTACATACATACGAACAGCTTAACGATACTTACTAAACTTCATTAAATTTTTATGTTGTTTAAATATTATTTCTTTTCATATTCTTAAGTTATTGTTGAGTGATGATTGCTTGTATTGAAATATAAACATATTTGAAATAATAAAAACCGAGATGAAAAATACAGTACAATAAAAATAGTTCCATTTGCATTGCAACTGATAATTAAGTACAAAGATATTCATTTGGGTAACTCATAAACTAATTTTGAACTTATTTCCATAAATTTGAAACTCTATATGACGATGAAGAAATAATGATGAAGCGGACTGCTGGAGTACTAGTAACTAAAACATTATATTTAAAATATTATAATATAAAACATTATAATATATTTTTATAACAATTTTCATTACTATTGTAATATTTTACTGATCTTATTTATTTGAATTTGTTTTGTTTAGTTTTTTGTTGAAAATATCACAGATCTCTCACTGTAATCAATCTTAATGGATATTTAGTCTGACCTACTTACACAGGTATATGTTTCTATTTACATCTGCGTTACAATATAAAAATTGTCACTTTATACAAAGTGAATATATAATTTTGTTAGCATGAAGCCGGTGAGAATGCGAAAACAGTGTAAAAGGTTTCTCATGTTGAATTTAATTATATCTTATTTTATTGTGAATATATTCGACAAAAATGATTGAAGACAAAACATTTTCTAGTGTATTTGTTTTATTTTAAATCTCTTTTTATAATACGGTTTTAATATTGTATTTTCTAAGTCTTATAAAAATAATGACGATAAATGATATCTATTTTGGGGCTGCGTCTGTAAATCTAAAAAAGCAATTTGTATCATATTTCCATTATTTTTATTATATCCTTAAATGTTATAGATTAAATTCAGTATTTAGATAAAAGGAGATATAACAAGGGATGTTTAGAGGTGTAAGCTCTCTTATTCACACTAAAAATAATAATCGATTAAAAATATAAATATATGAAGGTTTTTTTACATTTCTTGTTGAAAAACTCAATCTACATCACGGTAATTTTTACTCAATAACTTAAGACATGGATTGTGATTTGAATTTGGAATTGTGAAAATTAAATTATTCAGCCATCAAACTAGTAAATAAATAATTTTAAAACATATATAAGAATTTAAAAATATTACTATATTATTAAAGAAGGCACGTCTATAAAATATCTTATATACTTAACCAAAAAAAAATGCCTTGCATTCCAAATAAATTTTATCAATATTAAGTCTAACTGCAAAGTTCGTGTATTAATTTTTAAAAGTCTATTCGTTTCTTAGTAGGTCTTTTAATTAAAGAGAATTGCTGTATGGCTCTGACCTTGTTGGATTCAACATAGACCTTTCATTGCACTTACTGACCTAATCACTCACCCATGCTCACTCTCTTCAAACGAGTGCATTTTTATAGCAAAAAATATTGGTGAAATTTCTTTTAATTTATCTTAAGGACTTAAAATTTAGGTCTAGCGCCTAAGATGCTGGTAAAAAGGCAGCAATACAAAACCACTTCATAAGGGAAAATTAATAGCTCAAAAGTATTTTGCATTTGAATTATAATGAAATTTCAATAGTATTCACATTCGAATAGTTTCAATACGTTCTAAAAGTTAGTAAAAGTAATTCAAAGCTTACTAATGGTGGTATCGTTTAAAGTTTATGCGCTGCTTATTTCAGTTAATTGAAATTAAAATAACTAAGCATTATTATTATTTTTAAATGTACTTCTTAATATTCACATATACTTATATTTAAACGTACTCTCTGTTCAATATAAACAAAGCTTAAGTATTAAAGTTGATGTAGATCAGAGATTCCCAAACTTGAAATAAAACTATTTTTACGGAATTAACTCGCGTATATTGAACTAAAGTTTAAATTTACATTTTAAATCTAAACCGACGATTCAAATGCTTGTTAGTGCGTTCTGTGTGAATCCTGAACTGTACGCCCGGAAGCTTAGAAACCGTTGGAGGTAGATGACTAATTAACTGACTTACTGACAGACACCTCCATCTCGTCTTACCGTGAACACGATTGCTGCAAAGCATTCGAAACGTCGGGTTAGATTTAAAATGTAAATTTAAAATTTAATTAAATATACCCGAGTTAAATCTTTAAAAATAGGTTTATTTCAATGTGTAGTACTCGTGAAAGCCTTAGAAAACACTATTCCCAAACATCTTTCGTCTAACGGCCACTTTGAAAATCAGTTATTTTGTAACGCCCCTATTTTTTTTAATCATTTAACATTAATAAAATGTTAGTATCGTCTGTAGTTTGATTAAACCTATATTCTAATTCAGACTTATCTTACCAGAAAGATCTATAATTATGCAACCTTACAATAATTTAAATTATAATTTATTAAAAAAACCGGCCAAGTGCGAGTCGGACTCGCGCACGAAGGGTTCCGTACTATTATTATCTATTTAAAAAAAATCGATGATTGACGGTAAGCTCTGTTAGCTAAAAGGTTTACGGGTGCGCCTTACAACGATCAGGGTGTCAGTTCGATCCTGACACCAACCCGAATTCGCTTTTTTGTTTTTTTTTTTTATTTAATTTGTAAAGTAAATAATATAATATTACCTATACTTACATAACAAAATATTTTGTGGATAATTCAATCGGATACTTGTTGCCGTTATTAATATCGACCAAAAAAAAGTAACGTTTGTTGTATGGGAGCCCCCCTTAATATTTATATTATTTACGTTTTTAGTATCAGATTTTATTGCGGCAGCAGAAATACATCATCTGTGAAGATTTCAACTATCTAGCTATAAAAGTTCATGACATATAGACAAACAAAAAAAAATCACGTTTGTTGTATGGGAGCCCCCTTAAATAATTATATTATTCTAGTTTTTAGTATTTGTTGTTATAGCGGCAACAGAAATACATCATCTGTGAAAATTTCAACTCTCTAGCTATAACGGTTCATGAGATACAGCCTCGTGACAGACAGACGGACGGACGGACGGACGGACGGACGGAAGGACGGACATCGGAGTCTTAATAATAGGGTTCCGTTTTTTACCCTTTGGGTACGGAACCCTAAAAAATAACATTTAACATTGATCAATAGTAACATAACTTTTCATAATTAGAAGTATCTTTTATTTCAAAATTAACAACCATTAAGATTGATCAATAGTAATACAACTTTTCATGATTAATAGTAAAAAAATATTAACAATTAACATTGAGAATTGTACGTCCGGGAGATCTCACTCTAGGGAAACTACTGGCCAGCATTCGATGCCGTATATAAGAACCAGTCGGTTGACGCTCTTTTACTAGAATTATGTACAAAAACGGGATTATTGCCACGGTCAGTTATATTATTATTATTACCTCGATATTTCAAAGCGGTTACACGCTCCATGGTCACGAGTAGACTGGTATGGCGAGTGTTGACATCTTCTAAGGACAGACATATCTGTCGACCCTCTTTCGGATGCGTCGACTACTCTCATTACGGCTGTTCGAACCACTACTATTGTCACTCACTTGTTTCTCACGGCACACAAAACTTACTGTGTCTGGACGCGAAAATGAAGTCGAACCTATTGTCTTTTTATGACTATTAACCACCGTATTCCACGCACTGGATAGTTTAAAACCGTCTTCCCGATTAAAATTTTGGTACTTCTTTATTTCAAGTGCCTCGCGCACTAAACGCGGTATGTAGTGGCGTTCCGTTGCTAGTACTTTGGGGTTATGTAATTCTATCCAGTGATTGGTTTGGGCCTGGTTTAAATGCTGTGCTATAGCCGACTTGTTCACGTCATTGTTTTTTACAGCCCGGATGTGTTCTTTCAGACGGTCGACGATTGCTCGTTTAGTTTGGCCGATGTACGAACTTCCACAACTGCAATCCACTTTATAGACTCCAGGAGCTTGAAGAGGCAGACGGTCTTTAGGTGAACGTAACAGCATTCCTATTTTGCTATGGGGCGTAAAAACAGTTTTTATAGAGAACTTCCCTAATAATCTGCCTATTTTATCGGTCACCCCTTTAACATATGGCAAAAATGCTGGTTGTCTTTGTACCTCATCTTTTCTCTTCTTTGGTATGCGCTTTTTACAAGATGTTGTATTGTTGTATCCGTTGTTTCGTAGAACAGTTTTGATATGTATGAGCTCACGCGGTAGATGTTCTTCGTCGCATATGTCATACGCTCTGTTAGTAAGTGACTTTGCAACGGACTGCAGGTGACACGGGTGATGATGTGATTTTGCATGTAAATATTTGTCCGTGTGAGTTGGCTTTCTGTATACAGAGTGACCTAAACTCCCATTTTCGTGAACTGTCACCATCACATCAAGAAAGGCCAGGCTTCGTTGTCTCTCAGTTTCAGAGGTGAATCTTAGTTTGGTATGAATGTTGTTCAGATATGCTAAGTATTCCTTTACACTGTCCTCTTTACCCCTTATAATACAAAAAACGTCATCAAGATACCTTTTCCATAATGTTACAGTTGATGGATTCGCAAGAATTGTGGTGTTTTCGACATGTTCCATCCAAATACTTGCTATTATTGGGGCAACTGGACTGCCCATAGCTACACCATCAATCTGTAGGTAGTATTGACCGTTGTATAAAAAGTAACTGGTATTGAGGCAATGATCGAGACACTTAGCTGTCACCATCGGGATGTCGTTCTTCTGAAGCTTCACCTTGACAATCTCGATACACTCTCTTACTGGTACGTTTGTAAAAAGTGACTCCACGTCAAAACTCACCATTGTCTCATTGGTACTAACCGTAACCCTTTTCAGGATATCCACAAAATGTTTGGAGTCCTTAACAAAAGAAGAAGTCTTACCTGCTAGAGGTGCCAACACTCGTGAAACATATTTCGCTAGGGCATAGGTTGGTGCGTCTATTTGACACACGATTGGACGTAGCGGTGAACCCTGTTTGTGGATTTTAGGTAATCCGTCATTTTCGCGTCCAGACACAGTAAGTTTTGTGTGCCGTGAGAAACAAGTGAGTGACAATAGTAGTGGTTCCAACAGTCGTAATGAGAGTAGTCGACGCATCCGAAAGAGGGTAGACAGATATGTCTGTCCTTAGAAGATGTCAACACTCGCCATACCAGTCTACTCGTGACCATGGAGCGTGTAACCGCTTTGAAATATCGAGGTAATAATAATAATATAACTGACCGTGGCAATAATCCCGTTTTTGTACATAATTCTAGTGAAAATAACCACGTTAATCTCAAAACTTATAAGACGCTCTTTTATATCAGCCCTTTGGGTTTGGGCGATATTTTGCGATCACAGACTACACCAGTGACCTCAAGCCATTTGATCCAGGCAGCGCTTATCCGGCCTTGAACATCGTAATTGATGCTCCAGACTCGTGCGTAACGGCTCAGGACTAATATGGATAGAATTCTAGTTAGGGCTTCCGTAAGCCTTGTAGTCGATCTTTAACATATTTAGTTTAAGACCGCCGTTCTCAAGCGTATCCTTCCAGTGGTTTAACTTACGCTCCAGCTCCAGTTTTATCTCTTCGAGTAGATGTCAACGAGTGTTCCTCGGAACCCTTGACAATAAATGTCAGAGTGCCTCAGGGGTTCGTTATTTCTGCAACCCTATTTCTGTTGCACTGTCAACCATTTTGGTTCCTTCGGTCACTAAATATTCATTTATCTAGAGTCGTTTTTGAATACTGTATAAATTTTACAACCGAATGAACTTCCCCCAGTATCGAGAGTCAAAATCTTATATCAGTAAAAAAGGTAAAATACATACGGCATAAACAGGGCAGACCCACGGTATACACGCGGCAGACACGCAGCAGACACGCGGCATGTACACGGCATACACACGATAGACACACCGACGACAGACAGACCAAAAGCAAACCCACAGTAGACAAACAGCAAACACACAACCAGTGGCGGACTAGCTCCGTCAGAGGCCCGGGGCGGCATATTTGAATGAGGTCCTTAGTGTTAAAAGATTTTTTTTTGTATTTAAAATAAATGAAATAATCATATGTAACCTATGATTATTTCATTTATTTTTTGTAATTGTCATTTGCATGAGACTTTTATAAACAGTGAGGAAAATAAGATATTTTTTTTTCAAAAAAGCATGTACTAGAATATCAACAAAAAAAATAGGACTCCTGGGCTGTCCATCTAAATGCAACATCTCTACTCGTGGTGTTCAGACGGTCATGTCAGCTTGTTTTGTAATACATTATTACTAGAAACTAATGTTTTAACGTTGGAATTGAACATTCGATTGGTTTGTTATATTATTATTTATTTGAAATAATCATTTTAAATAATACCTGACAATATAATTAAATCAGTACATCTTCTCAGTGACTCTCTGTCTCATGGTGATGAACTCTGCACGAGACACTCCAAGGGGACCAAAATTTATTATTATTATTCAACTTATAAAATTTTCAATTCAGTTCCGGGGTAAATTAAATATAGGTGAACTGGAGACACACAACAAACCCACGGCAGACAAACAACAGACTCACGCATACAAACAGTATACACACGGGAGACACGCGGCATAAACACGGCTGACATGGGACAGACACATGCTAGACCAACAGCAAACACACAAGTAGGCACACAGTCAAAGGCCTTCTACAAATCTAAAATGGTTACGTGCAGAACTTTTCTTTTTTTCTTCTATACTTCCATTAGAGTTCTGAGAGCAAAAATTTCGTGTTTTGTACTGGATCCTGGCTGAAATCCATATTGAGGAGACTCAGAGACAGTACACTGCGGAGCCTGACGGCCGCTCATGCGTTCGAAGATGTTCATGGTATAACTCATAAGCTTATTGCCCCTGTAACTAACACAGTCTTGAACAGTGCCTTTTGTCTGTAAATATGTTTAATAAAACTATGCCACTTGTGTTGCCATCTTTCCAATGTTCTAAAAATGGTTGAAAAGGTTAATAAATACGAGCACACCAAGAGAGCCAAACGATTTTCACGCTTATGTGGAATTATCGTCAGGTTCCACCGTTTTTGCGTTCTTCACGGGTCAAAGGCAATCACGAGTTTCGTCGAAAGTTATTGGGGTAAGTCTAATGTAGATAATGTCACTTTGGGAAAGACTGATGTAGATCAACATACTTTTACCGAGTTCAAAATATACAGATGGGCATAAGAAGACTCCATATGTGTAGATAAGCTCTGTAGGGCTATTGTGTATCTTTTATGACAGCTAAAATGATAATCACTATCGGTAAGTGCGGTAGGAATGGTTGTCACACGGCTTATTTTGTATTATGTAACTGCAGTGACACACTGGAATGACATCACAATCTTCGAGTAGCTTCGATGCCCTTCGTAAATCATAAGAAAGATAAAATCATATCGAATCTCTTGAAATTGGTATTATGTAAGGCCAGCGGGTGTTACATATTAGTTTCATGACTTCATAATAAACATTTTAAATTTAAAATGTTTATATGTCCTTCTTTATTTTGAAAAATGGTAGAATGATCTTGATGTCTTGAGTATGCTATACGAACATGCGATATTATGTTCATTTCTTTTTAACAGTACTTTAATAGTTCAAGACAGTATTCAAGTATTACATGAAAACGTGAAATTTTCTTATTTAAATTTCTAAGTTAAATTGGCTTACTCTATAACTCGACGGACAAAAACTAGTCCGTTAAAAAGAGAAGAGACAAGAAAAGAACAACTAGACTAAATATTTAGTACGCTGCCATTTATTTCCCAAACTGGACATTACCAAATCAAAAATTAAATATATTTGATAACCCTCCAGTAAGCTGTTTTTGTATCCTTGACATAATTAACATAAAATGTTCTCGACATGGGATTGATTTACTTCATAAACAAAATATTATTACAAGATTATTTCGTGTAATTAATTATTATGATTTAGTTTGAGAAAATTAATTAAAGGAGATATTTTTTTTATTTTCGTTTATAAATCTTAATATTATTTAAATAAAGATTTGTGATATTATTTGTAACCATACAGTTTAATATACTACAGGATTTATTAGTACAGTACTTAATTATATATTTTTTATTAAGGATATAAATGATATTAAATTAACATAAACAAATAAACGTATAAATAGGTAATTTAAATTCAATGTTTTGTAAAGGGTGGAATAGTAGATAAATATTTGAGTTATAAAACAAGACTTGACTAAAAATTTATTGTTGAGAGTCACGGCGATAAAACGGGCAATAATAAATATGTTCCGCTCTGAAGTAGTAGATAACTTCTTATACAATCTCAACTACCCAAAAGATATAGCTCTTTAGATTAATGGTTGCCTTCCACCCATTATATGTTTCTGTACCTTGATACTTTTTATGGAAACGTACAATAACAATTTATTTAAAAAGAACTAAGTATAAGAAAGCGTTTATTTTGTAGCAACGAAATTTTTCCTAAACAGGCAAGTAAGTTATTATAACTGATTTTATTTTGATGCTTAAATTCTTTGATCGTAAAAGCTTTGATAATTTCATTTTCCTTGAATATTATTATATTTATTATTATTAATATTCAAGTTTTCAAAGGTAAGTATATTTTTGACTATCAAAATTATATGTTACTTTCATAAAAAATAATCGATAAAATGATTCAAATAAAACTTGTATCTAAAATCGAGACTTCCGAACAGCAGGTCTGTTAGTGTAGTGGAACAATTGTCATTCAATTCAAAAAAATAAAAACAGAAGTCATTAAATAATAAATAAGAAAAATTTAAGGTCTTTTCTTATAATTTCAGAAATTTTATTGGAATATTTGAAAACATAATTAGGCATGGATCTTGAATTAGTCTTGTTTTTAGATATGCTGAAAATTTAAGAATGATTAAAACAAAAAAAGTTACTTTACAACAATCTATTCCAAAGTGGTGTGGAATAGTGACCAATATTTTTTTGGAATCTCCCCCCCCCCCCCTACTATTGAAACAGCCAACAAAAATTTTGCTTACAATGCCATACTTTAAAATTATGTCCTTGAATAATAATAATAACATCAGGACAAATTACACAAATTGATCTAACCCCTAAGTAAGCAAATTATTTGATTGTGTTAAGGGTGTTAGACAACGATACAAATACATAGAAGTACAAATATAAATACTGAGAATATATTTAACAAACGACCAAACCCAGAAACACAGACATCTATGCTCATCACATAAATGTCTGTCTGTTAGGCGTCTGCGCTAACCACTCGACCATCGGGGCGGTTAAATAAAGATAAGGAACTTTTAAATTTTCAATTTCCTTGTAAAATCTTTAGTATCAAAATATTTAGATTGTCCTCAATTGTTGATCAGCTTTAAATTAAAGGTTTCTGTAGATTATCCGGCTCATCACATCCAAAGGTCAAATTAGAGTTTAATAATTAATAATTGATTTTGTTAATTATTAAATTAGAGTTTAATAATTAATAAAATCAACAATCGGCTGTATAAAATATACCACTTTGGATATAAAACATACTTCATATGAGGATGGAACTGTTATCAGATGGATATATGTATATAATATTACATCTTTCTATGTGACACATGCCCATCATAAAATGCATGAAAATCTATTATGCGCTCTATAAGAACATCGTAAGCTTCATAATAATGGCTCTAAGTGTGATAAATGATCTATAAATCCTTCTTATATCATAGATATTATGTGATAGTAAAACCTGTTAAATAAATGACGAATTTTCTGAATATTATTTTCCAAGTTTTAATAATTTGGAATATAAGCGGCAAAAGTAAGTAAGCTAAGGAAATTGTATTTTTCCCAAAATATATTCGGAATATTTTATAAACACATACTTCTTTTTCGCTTACAAGAAATTATTAATCAAATTTTAAATCTAAATTATAGGAAAAAATTATATTTTCATGTAGTTATTATCTGAACTATGCAACTTTATGAACAATAGCTATCTGCTTTATTGAATATTAAATGTATGTTATTATTTATTTTTAATAATATAGTTATAAAGCAATCATCTCCATTCAAAGCGACAATCACAAGCTTTTGTAATCTGGATTGACGACTTCCGAGTGAATGAATAAACAGAAATATTCGTTCCATTCAAGAAATAATAGAATTATAAATTGAAACTGTTTTTCCTACAATATTGAATTCTCTGAATCACTTAAATTCAATGGTTTTTGCTATTATATTAAAACAACATGGACACAACTACATTCAAGATTTCGGGAAGTGTGTTTGTAATATTCTTATATTAAAATACTAGCTTTTGCCCGCGGCTTCGCACCCCTTAAATTCGTAGTAAAACAATTCCCACTTCCTTTTTTTGTATTGGCTTCTATATGACTTATTTTATGTGATACAATCAAAATTACGATATCGGCAGACATCGCTCACTGTCAAAAGTATATTTAAAGTTTTTAATAAGGATACAATATTAGGTGCTGTAATTATTTTTATACCTGTCTTGTTTTTACTTAAACGTCCATTTAAATACTTCTTAAATAGAGTAATTAATAATCATTCTAACCATATATCACACTTACAGATTTTCATTGAAATAATCAAACTATTACAATCAATCAACGTTGTTTTCACCATCAACTTGCAGGTCTTGTTTTATAAAAATAAAATATCTATTTTAAATGATAAACATTCAATTAGCTATATTCATTAACAAAATTTTCAATACTGAACATTCACAAAAGCCATTTTTGAGACGGTTTGCACGTTTTCATAATAGAGTGCGCCGCTAGAACGTAGCGCCGCTAGAACGTAGCGCCGCTAGAACGTAGCGCCGCAAACGCGATGACCCTATATCTTAAATCTATAATATCTTCGAAAATATTTATTTAAATTACATGCTGTAAAGGGCTATATTGTTCCATATTAAATGTAAAATGTATTTTAAGTTGCTTAATTAGATAAGGATTAAAGCTGTATTTCTTAAAATCGCTTCGTAAATAACCTATTTTTATTTCTTAATTGAGATAACTATTTTATTTCTTAACCGATTTAGATGAAATAAACATTAAATGTTAAGTGAAGACTGTGGTAATAAATTCCTGAAAACCGCATTCAAATTAGTTAAGCCATTTCTGAGATTAGCTTGCACAAACATACAGACATACAGACAAACAGACATACTTAAAAACCATTGTTTTGGGTTCTCTTGCTCTTATAAAGTTTTTTTTTTAATTCCATGTACATAAATGGACCTGTGACAATTTTATTATATGTATAGATAACTAGAGTTATATGTATTATAAATAAATTGGTCACTAGAACTGTACATGCATTTATTGCACTGATCTTATCAGAAGATACTTTATTGTTATAAGACCGTATTTGAACATAATTTATATAAATTAAATAAAAATGTATTTATAACATAATTTGTACTTTCAAATAAATATAAAATAAAAAAAAAACAATACGGGAAGGGACTCAAAACTGCGACCTCTAGAAAACCGTTCCGTCGCTCTACCAATTGAATTACCGTATCGCTACACGTTTCCGTGAACTATGCGAAGGTAATTAGAGTGACGGGGCGGTTTCCTAGAGTTCGCTAACCTTTATCGGTTTATTTTTCTTTCTATATTTATTTAAAATTTTTAAGGCTTATAAATATTTTCAATCATAAATTGTATATTTCTGAATTATATATTTTTTCTATCACTCATATTTTTGTTAATACTCAATGAAACTAAGGACTTAAACTGCTACTTCCTAGTAATATCATATTTAGTCTGATTAACGAATTATTTGATTTTCATTACATCAAACGTCAGGAATAATCATAATTATTTTTTTAAATCGCCGTCATTCCAACAGGAGGGTTGAAATTATAAAATCTATCGGAGGGTGCACCTTAGTTCCGTACTGTTTGATATTAAAGTATTTTTACAGTATTAGTACAGAAAAATAGTAAATATTATCTCTGTAGTGTGTCGTGTAATGTAGAAATAACCCTAATAACAAAGTAGTATTTATGGTTAAATCTGTACAAAGAAGGGATCATGACCATTAGACATCGTATCTTATGAGACGGGCTGAAACATTTATTCCAGTAATAAAACCACTGGTTAAGAACATCCATTGAAATAAAACTTGTGAGTAAAGTGCTTTTACAGAGTTTAAATATTGTTATAGAGTTAAGGAAAATTTATTTCACAAAGTTTCTATTGCAATATTCATGATTGTATAAGAGGTCTTTGGTTTAAACTAAACTAAACTAAATCATGAGCAAGATTAGTAATAATATTGGCCATCTCGTACACACAATAATTTATTAAGTCTGTTTTATGGTTACAGATGGTTGTAAATAAACAATAAATAATAAAATATCATCCATAACTACATTTTAAGTGCTTTAGTATTGTCTGGTAATATAATTAATCTATCAATTAATAATAATAAACGCATAGATAGAAATGAATAAATCCATTATTTATTTAACTCATTAATCTTCAACTCTTCCGGAGTCTGTTGTCCTAATAAATCTTGTTTTATTATTTAAGAAACTTAATTCTCATACGATAAGAATAAGGATAACAAAAACAATGTTTTAATATTGGTTTAGATGAACTGATATTAGTTAATTGTTCGTATTTATAAAACGTGTATATTTAAAGTCAAAATAATTCTACAATTATTACGACTTTAAATTATCCAATATTTTACGATTATTCATTATATATCATAGTTAATGACTAGAAAGCAATAAATTACAAGCTAAAGGTTAGAAGTATAGACTAATTAGTTATTACTAATTAGTCTATACTTCTTGACTTCTTCTTCTTCTTCTTCTTCTGTCCATTAACTTACATCTAATAATTAGGTATTCCTAATTAATATTAGATGTAAGTCAATGGAAATTTAGGAAATTTTCACTCACATTTTTGCTCTTGTTGAATTGTGTAATAGTAATGTATACAAAAAGGACAGACTATATATTCTCAATAATGACAAGTTGGTAGATTGAAGACTAAATTAAAATTTATTTGACACCACTTTCAACAGATATGATTGACTGTAACGATTGTCAAAGTAATATTAACTTATCAGAAAATGCTAATAAGAAATTCTACATAAATTAGGCTATTTAAAAAAAAAAATTGACATGTAATTAGTTATGTATAACTGAACTTCGTCACCTCTGGCGTTTCTATGAGCAGGTTGTCTTAACTTAAAATATTATGTATATTTTAATTACTTTTATTATAGTGATTTTTTGTATTATACAATTACTAATTATCCAGATTTCCGATTGTAATAATAATCGATCGTTAACCGAAGATCAAAATCAATCTTAAATAACCTGCTCAGTTATTGAAAACTAATGAAAGTAAGTGCTCAGGATTGTTTATTAATGGTCGCAATAACTTATTTATATCAAAGTAAATAAACCGAGTCCTCAGTTTTCCATAAAGCTATACAGTCGAAATCTTTTCTTGTGTACTGTGGGTGTTTAATTTACATAACATTGAAAATACTAGAGGTCTCTTAAAAGATATCTGAACTCTAGGTAGCTTATAATCTTAGGTATATTTTTTACCTAGTAATATGTTACTATGTAAAAATATACCTAAGTTTAATTGTCTATGGACAATATAATCTTTCTTGTGGCGATTGATTACATATTTAACTCTTAAAACTTTTTAAAAGTTAAAATATAAAATAATAATAATAATAATATCAGGACAAATTACACACATTGATCTAACCCCTTATAAGTAAGCAAATTATTTGCTTGTGTTAAGGGTGTTAGACAACGATACAAATACATAGAAATACACATATAAATACTGGAAAAATATTTAATAAACGTCCAAACCCAGAAACACAGACATCTATGCTCATCACATAAATGCCTGTCTCTGCCGAGAATCGAACTCGAGCCCCATTGCGCCGTGACACGTTAGGCGTCTGCGCTAACCACTCGACCAACGAGGCGGAAAAATACAAATGAACTACTGTGTTTGCGGATTATATAAAGAGAATGGAAAAAAACAAAAGCCTCGTATTCACTTCAAGAGTATAAATACGTTATACACCCTCTTTCTTTATAAACGTTTATGAACAAAACGGTAATGACGGCTAGTGTTGCTTTTTAATGAATAATTTTATTTAATTGGTGGTAGAATTATTGTACAAATTTTGTAATTATATTCTTTTTATTTAGAAATATAATGGAAGTCATTAAAACTTTTCCAATCTCTATTGATCCGACAACAAAGGGCTTTTGACGATAAATTGAATATAGGAGAATTAAGAAATGTTGTGAGAAACAAGTACAATTTTAATAAATATAACGTATATACTAATTATTTTAAAATATTTAAAACCATAGTAGCACCCCAAATTTTGATGAACGTATGTTATAATTATAATATATTAAATAAACTAAACGATATTCTTTGTTTACAAGAAATATCTTAAGAGCTGTAATTATAAAGCATCTCATGAAGTGTATTATAAATATACAAATATTCAATTAACGATTCTATATTAAATCAAATATTAATCCAGATTGATGAATTCCTTCCACTTTTACCAACTCATTCACCCACTCTGTATTTATAAATAAATAAAATTAAAAAAACTAAAAAACACGCTTTAAAGAAATATTTATCTAAAAAGTAGAAAATAATTCGTAATATGAGAATGAACAATAGACAAAATATAATAAAATTATTGTGGAAAAAAGACTGGGGCACTTTGTGCCATATCTCTAGGTGATTTAGACTTACTATAGGTAATTGTAATTAATAAATGTAATTAATAATTGTAATTATTTAATAAATTTTTGTTTTTGTAACATCGGTTTTTTATAAACCCTTCCTGTCGGCCTGACTTAATTAAGTCACGACTAAAGCTAATGATTTATAAGTAAACAAGGATGTTAATGACTTTAACGTAGCTGTCAAAAACAAATTTTTATTATCAACTAGCGGTTGCCCGCGGGTCAGCCCGCGTATAGGTCGCTTTTCGCGTAACCTGTGGAAACTACAATTATCCAGACCTATAAAAGATTTATAGTTAATTGTATAATATACTATAACCTTGGCAATTTTATACACATAGGCATTATTTTAATAATGCCATACAAAAATAATAACATTCATACACATCACACAGCCAGGACATTACTCAGATATCACATATACGTAATATAGCATATGAATACGAATTTATTTTTACCAAATATAATGTTTTTGAGTATTGTTCAATCAAACAATATTTTTGTTTTTTTTTTGTAATGATAATGCTGTTAGCCAAGTGGCTATTACAGCGTCATCGGGGGAGTGGGCGAGTACTGAGACCCGCCCTTGAAAAACCCGGGCCTAAGGGGCCCGGGGGTCACGTCTGCCTTAAGGGTGCCTGTAAGAGGCCGTCCTCGGCTTAAGACAGCGTATTTATAAGATGGGATAGATGGGTATAATGACACTAACGCCCCCCGACAGCAGAAAGCCGAGGCAACGGCGTTTAGGGCCTCGCCTTTGCCGGCGAAAGCGGTGTGTGTATGTGTGTGATACAGTGTATGCTAATCGTCTGTTGTCAGTCGTTATTTTGTCATCTGAGTCGATAAGAATCGACTTGGGTCTTCTTTTAAAAGCTAACGGGGTGACTCTAGGCTGGTAGGTGGTCGCTTCAACCACCAGTGGGTTCGGATGTACCTCGGCCCTATCGAAGAAGCTCTGAGAGAGCCCCTTGAAATATTGTATTGTAAGTTGTATTGTATTGTATTGTATGTATGTTGTATTGTATGTTGTATCTATTGTAGGTAAACCTAGGTCTCTATGGAGGTCTGCATTGGGCATATACCACGGCTCGCCCGTGGCAGTGCGATTGAATATTCTGAATCACCTGAAGGGGTTTCGGAACAGCGTGAGCGAAGGCGACACTCGCATAAGACATGACGGTGCATATACAAACTTTGTAAAGTGTTTTTTTTTTTTTTTATATTATCTAGGGCAATGCTTGACTACATTCCACCTGATGGTAAGTGGAATGTAGTCTTAGATGGTAAGGCGCATTGCCCTAGCAACCTATTCACTCTTCTCTTGAAGACACCCACATTATATTTGGCCGGAAATACCGACGCAGGCAAATTGTTCCAGTCCTTCGCTGTACGCACTAAAAATGAGGAAGCAAAGCGCTTCGTTCGGACAGGTGGAATGTCCACAACAAAAGGATGGATACCTGCCGTGCGTCGGGACGTCCGGTGATGGAAGGGGGACGGGGGAATTAACTCGTGTAATTCCTGCGCACACTCACCAAAATGTATCCTATAGAATACTGAGAGGCTAGCAATTTTACGCCTGTGTTCAAGGCTTTGGAGATCGGCTTCGACCAATTCGGAATCGCCTATAAGCCTCTTTGCTCGCCTCTCAATTGAGTCCAGAACCGCAAGATGAGACTTTGCGGCACCAGCAAATATGTGTCCACAGTATTCTACACACGACCGGATCTGTGCTTTGTATAAAACAAGAAGCTGTCCCGGTGTAAAGTACTGCCGAACCTTCGCAAGAACGGCAAGCTTTGCTGCTGCTGCTCTTGCTCTGGACTCAATAAACCGACCAAAGTTGAGGTTCGAGGAAATCTCTAAGCCTAACAACTGAAGCCGGTCACTGTATTCCAAGGATACATTCTGGAAAGTAGGAGCCAAGGTGAAAGGGCTCCTTTTGGCGGTGAATAGACACGTCTGCGTTTTGGTGGCGTTGAACTTGACAAGATTGGCATTGCTCCATGCGGAGACTGCCTGAAGTGTGACCTTATTTCTAAGGGACAGTTTACTCCGCTTGCACACGAGGGGATAGAGTCGGTCTAGAAAGAAGGCCGCTCTGTTCCTAACCGTTCTGATGTGTTTGTCGAAAGATAATTTACTATCGAGCGTTACTCCTAAGTATTTGGCTTCTTTTTCCCAGTTAATGGGTCGGTCAAATATACTAACTCTCTTTAGCTCTCCCAATTACTTTGTAGAATTTCAAACTGCTATACCATATGCGAAAACATAATCATTTTATGAGATTTATCGAGATTTTATGTAACTAAATTTAAAAAGGGGATAATATACTCATGTTCAATTTGTTAATTTATTAAAATTTTCATAAAACAACAGTTTTGAAACAGTGATTGAAGTAAATTTTCAGTTGACCATAACTTCTTTTTTCTTTAACAAAGTTTTAACAACGTTCCAGATTATATATATTCAACCTGTGAAACCGCGTTCAAATCTGTTGAATAGTTTCGAAGTTATAACGTTCCAGACAGACAGACAGACAAAAATTCCAAAAATAGTTTTTTTGGTTTCCGTTACTCGTCTTTAATCGTCCCCTATCAGTTTTTTGGAAAAATATTTAATCTACAGACACTTGATTTTTACTGTCTTATTATATATTTGAGATTTGAGATGTTAAATGTTCACGAATACTTATGAATTATTATTACCCAATTTGGTATATTATACAAAATTATACCAGCTCCAACTCGTAAGTTGGAGAAGATATCGTAATATCTTTTGATAAATTGGTTCCTGTTAACAAAGATTATATTGCTTTAACCTTATGATCCTAACTCTAAGTTCTGACTTTTAGTTTTGGTATATATAATTATTAATTATCCATCACAATTTGCCACGTAACATTTGCTCTAATTAATTGTTCCGACGTTACGAACCCGTTGAGGAAGCTCGTGCAAGATTTACTATCAAAGGATGACATTGTTTTATTTTGAATAATAATTCTAAAAATATTATAACAAATTTATGCCAAATTTTTAGCCACACCTCTCTTAAGTTTTATTTCGTATTATTGTTGTTGTTCCTATTTGTAAGACAAACGAATAGGAAGTATGATACATTTACATTTTATATGAGAAAAAATAGTGGCTTTGAAAATGTGTAGCAATTCCTCTTAAAACAAACACGAAGCTCAACTTAGGTATAAAGTAATAATATTATCTAGGTATTTAGATAATAATGCAGTCTTAAACTTTTTTCTATTCTTCTTTTTTGGGGATATGAAGTATTTTGTCCTTTTCTGTTTCTTTGCCAAAAGATGTGAAATGTGAAAAGTCTCACATTCGTGTGTTAAGATTTTATGATTTATGTTGATTATTGCACTTAGTAAGTTTCAATGTATATTACCTGTAATATTTAGTACATTGACCGTTTATTCATATTATGATATAAATAGAACCGCTTAGGATTAAATATAATAAAGGTTGAATTAAATTTAATTATCCTTTTAAATGTCAGGAGTTTACTGGGATAAGTGATAAACCCTTCTTTGTTATTGAACTTCAGTGGTAGAGTATTTTCTACGGAAAAGTGATTTTGAATCTTATTTTCAGAAAATATAATATATTTTTTATAATCAAATTGAATACACAAAGCCTAAAAGGTATAGTTACTGCCGATAAAGACGGTTATACATGATTTTATACAGTCTATATTTATTTAAAAATCAAAATAAGTTATTTTTTTTTAATAAATATTATGAAAAATAAACCGATACTTGCGAAATTCGAATCCCCTGAGAAACTGTCTTATCACTCTTCCCATTGAGCTGATTTCATAGAAGATAAAATCATTTTCACTCAAAAATATTTTTTTTACCAAGTTACAAAGTGTGTATAATTAATTAATTAATTAATTAGTGTGTGTGTTATATTGTGTGTTATATTATTTTGTATTATTATTATTATCATTTATTTCATATTAATCTTATTATTTACATTTATACATATAACATTAAAAAAAAACAACATTATAAATATAAATATAAAAAACAGTATCCCGCCGACGTGGGCCTTACAACCAGTCCGTCGGTGGTTAGGGCGACAGCGAAAGAAACTTCCTCACAATGCGTGCCGTACCCAAAACTGCTGCTCTTTGCATCCGACCCTTGATCCAGTTTTTTAGTGAGAGCCTCTTGAGATGATGATCGAGACTCTTCGCTATAAGACCATTGACGGAAACTACCATCGGGACAATTATTGTTGAGTCAACATCCCACATGTCGGTAATCTCGTGAGCTAAGTCCAAGTATTTTGACAGTTTGTCCTTCTCAGCTTTCACAAGATTAGCGTCACACGGGACACTGATATCAACAAGAAATGCCCGGCGCTCTAACCGATCTACCAGCACGATATCAGGCTTATTGGCTACAATAGTCCTGTCCGTTATGATAGATCGGTCCCAATAGAGCTTAGCATGACCATTTTCCAAAACTGGCTCCGGTGAGTACTTATAATATGGCACTTCAAAAGGTACCAGACCGTATTGAAGAGCAAGTTCTTGGTGGATAATCTTGGCTACTTGGTTGTGCCTGTGCAAATACTCTCCATTGGCAAGACGACAACAACCGGAAATAACATGTCTGATGGATTCCCCAGGTTGGTGGCACGCACGACATATATCAACAGTGCCATCCTTTATTATGTATTTCCGATAGTTGTTCGTCTTGACAACTTCGTCAGCAATTGCACAAGCAAAACCTTCGGTTTCTCCAAAGAGATCACCGAATCGTAGCCAAGCCACGGACGCCAGAAGGTCTACATCAGGCCCATAGAGTGCCTGGTGGAACAGTCCATGAAGCTCCTTACTCTTCCATATATTTATACGGTCGTCAGTGCTAAGTACTACCGGTTTATGCCAGTTGTCTTTGGCTAAGGAGAGCGGTGTGAGGCCTTTATCTACTGCAACAATGTCCCGATGCATTCCACACTCAGCATGAAGGAAATATTCTCTAAGATTGCATACCTCACGGTTGTGTGAGTTTTTGGCATTAAGGAAGCCGCGACCCCCACACTTCCGTGGAATATACAATCTCATCACTGATGAGCGCGGATGATGCATGCGATACATTGTCAATAGTTTTCGGGCCTTTCGGTCCAGGGCATCTAATTCGGTCTGAGTCCACCTTAATATGCCGAAAGTATACATCAGCAGGGGCATTACCCAACTGTTGAATGCACGCACTTTGTTACCTCCTGACAAAAGACTTTTTAGGACTTTTGTCAAGCGGTTAAAGAAGCGTTCCTTCACTAGCTGTTTAATGTCCCCACTTAGTATGCCTAAGCATTCCGACATACCAAGGTATTTGTAGGATTCGGTTTCAGAGAGGGATCTGAGGGAAATTGTCTCCGAGAGTTGTAAATATTCGCTATTTACAACTCGGCCATTCTGCACATGTGCAACCGCACATTTATCTACACCAAACTCCATCCTAATGTCATTACTAAACGTTTGCGTAACGCTTAGTAATGATACCAGATCTGCTTTATTTGGTGCAAATAATTTGAGATCGTCCATGTACAAAAGATGTGAAATGATCTCACCCCCTCTGCGAAAGCGAAATCCCAGTTTTGAATCCCTAAGCAACGTGCTTAAGGGGTTCAAAGCCAGGCAAAACCACAAAGGACTCAAGCTATCACCCTGGAAAATACCTCGCTCAATCCTTACAGGTTCGGAAGTAAGAAGACTTCCTCCGCCCCCTGGAAGACAAAGGACCGTTGTCCATTGCCTCATACATGAATCAAGAAAAGCGCATAGATCTGTGTCAATCTTATACACTTCTAGTACTTTTCTCAACCATGTATGAGGCACCGAATCATAGGCCTTTTTATAATCAATCCAGGCGGCGGAGAGACCCTTCTTACCTCGGCGAACCTTTTCATTAATGGCCATGTCAATAAGGAGGAGCTCCTTAGTACCACGAGACCCAATCTTACATCCATTTTGAGCGGGATCTAAAATGCTGTTTGCATACAAATGTGTATTTAATTTTGAAGTCAAAATGGATGTAAGAAGCTTATAAATTGTTGGTAAGCACGTGATAGGTCGAAAGTTCTTTGGATCCGTGATACTACCAGACTTGTGGAGCAGAAAGGTGATTCCTGTTGACATAAAAGATGGTAGGGATCCGGACACGATGGCTTCCTGGAATTGCCCAGCCAAACGTTCGTGTGAAGACCGCAGCCATTTGAGCCAAAAGTTATGTAATCCGTCCGGCCCAGGACTTTTCCAGTTATGGGTCGAACGGATCGCATCCCTGACATTGTCTGGGCTTATAAATATAGCCTCCATTGGCTGCAGGTGTTCACACGCGCGCTCAACAACACGCATCCAGCCACCATCGTTGTGATTAATAGGCACCGACCAAATATTTTTCCAAAATGTGAACATTTCTTCCATATTTGGTAACTGCCCATCAATCACATTCGTAGCAGATTCCTCCCAACTTCTATAAACCTTTCTTTGGTCACTTTGGAATATGCGATTCTGTTTATACCTATTTACACGTTCTTTATAACGACGGATACGATTTGCCCACGCACAAACTTTCTGCTTCAGGTAGTCTATACGTTCTGTTACATAGGCCATGTAATCCTGAGGTCTAATGCCAGTACCGGCAAAGGCCTGTGTAACATAACGCATGACTCTCGGCCGGATGTTTCCCGATCTGAAGCAGATTAACTTGCCAATAATGACCCTAGCTGCGCTGATACGCCGTTCAATCCTCATCTGCCATGCGGGTGTGTGTGTGTGTGTGTGTCCTCAGTGGACCGCACCACCCTATCAGGCTCAGGAAATCTGACACGGGCGGAGCGGCACGCTGCAACAGCTGCACAATAAAGAATTGAATGGGTATCAGTGAGACTATTGCTAGAACGAAGATAAGAGTCTAGCATGCAGTCTAGAGCCATTACAAGCGACATATTACGTCTATGCGTGGGAAAACGGGGCAACCGTGGTCTGTCGCGGGCTGGTATATCTTTAAATTCCAAAATCGCATCCTCCAAAGTCCTCCTTAATTGCTCATTATCTTGGGTACTTACGGTTGTAATCTCTACGCCCCCCACATCAGCATCTCCAACCACTAACCCTGTGACCGAAGGAGCGGACGATAACTGGGCTCGCGAATGGATGCTTTCGGTGGTGGATGCAGAGACTGTCACCTCGGAGCGAAGCCGGTCAAGTGCGGAGTCATCCAACGCACGATTACGTTGAATAAACCGCACCTGATCCGATAGTCGTTGGGCCGAAAACGTCAACTCTGGTTCAAGGGCCTGAAACAAAGACAGCAAACGGGTTCGCCACGCAGTGAGGTTAGTGCCACCCTCTGTCGCCCTATAGTACGCTCGCATGACATTTTCGTTCATATTTTGCGTCCATTTCATGCGGCGCACTGCACCACCGACGGCGGGGGCCGAACGCGGGGCGGATGCCCCAGTAGGCCCCAAGCGCGGCAGCGGTGGCCTCCCACGGCGCGGCGCTGGTGCTCGGCGCGGCGCTGGAGGCGGCAGCTCGTCGTCACTGCTCGACACGATTTCCTCAGGAGGAGTTGCGTACTCCTCCTCTGATGTCGTGGAGCTGCTCGGTGCGACGGGCTGCGGTGGTGGGCGTGCGTTTATGTTTTTACTCCTTGTAATCATTATTATAGTATCTATTTTCACATTGTCAACAGTTCACTTTTTTCAGGTACTTTTTGTAAGTTTTTCACAGTTGTGTATATAGTATTCTTTTTTTTTTTCGTTTATTTTGCATTTTGTATACGGAATGAAATTATTTAAATATGATTAAAACTGGATTTTGAAAATAAATATTTTAAACAAAAATTGACAATTAAAAACGTGACCATTCCGTGTCACTTACCAAGGAGTTAGTTAGTTATTATTATTATTATTATTATCAATTCATTTTAAAGTAAACAGTGACTTTAAAGGCATCTAGCTTATTGGATATAATTTAAATTTCAGTTAATTGGCTAATCTCGCAAAGCTAAGCAATTTAACTCTCAACTCAACTGTGAACAGCGTTATGTAGCTAAGGGTGTATTCACTTTGAATAATCGTTTTGCAATAACACAGTTCAATGACATTCAATTTGTATATTTTGTATAGATTTATTATACAATTAATTGAGAGCAAAATGGAAATCAATTGTCATTCTCATATAAAATGTCCATTTTTATAAACAGAATATTTAATGAAACGGATTTATTTACAGCAGAGAGAGGACAAGTGCGCGTCCGAATAATATGGCGAAATATACCATATTCTTGTCAAAGCAATATGTCATTGAACTCCTCTGTTATGACTCAACCGATTGGATTTAATTTTGTTAAATCGATTTCTGTGGTACTGGTGAGTTTATAAGTAAAAATCGGTGGTAGGTCATGTTCTTGAGGAATAATCGACCAAAAATTATTTTCAATGGTTTGCATTAGGTTAATCTGTTTGCAAAGATGGGAATAGTTTTAGATGGGAATAGAATTTGTTGTAAGATTTTGTAGATTCAGAACTAGTTTTAGTTTTTATCTTTATGAAATTCATCACCGCCGCTGCCATGTTATGAGTAATAATAATAATAATAATAGGTTCAATCCCCAGTTGTCCTTCGCGGCGCGTGATACTTGTTTTTATATTTCCGATACTTTTTTGCACGAAGCAGACACATGATAGGTGAAGGAGAGCTATCTCGAGTCCAAGGAGTTTCATTTCCTTTATAAGTTGTATTGCAGTTCCAGCCATTATGAGGGAGTGTCAAATCGTCTGCAAACGCCTGTCAGTATAAAATAAATAAATAAAATAAAAAAAAATAATAATAAATAAAAAAGCCTTTTATTTCTTACAGAATTACTAGTTTACAAATTTATTAATATAGTTAGTATCTTAAAAAATATATATAATCTATAGTTTATTTTATAATAGTTAGTAACGTTTTGAAGTAGATTTATAAATGTGTTAGATATATTTAAAAATAATTTTGGGCACTTAATTATTCTGAAGGAACCCCTGTACAGGTAAAGGCCTCCTCCAAATTGAACCAGTTTTCTCTGGATTGCGCTGTTTGCATCCAGTTTGGACCTGCTGTGCGCTTGATTTCGTCCTCCCATCTGTTGCAAGGTCTCCCTATCTTTCTTTTGCCCACTGGCCCCCCCCACTCTGTCAATATTTTTGTCCACCTTTGGTCCTGCAAGCGTGCTATGTGTCCGGCCCACTTCCATTTTAATGCAAGTGCTTGTGATAAACCGTCTGTTGTATTTGTAATGTTGCGTATTTTTGTGTGTCTTATTTTGTTAATTCTTTTAATGTTAAGCATACTCCGCTCCATTCCGCGTGGGCACGTTATAATTTTATTTTTAATATTTTTGTTAAACTTCCATGTCTGACAACCATAGGTCAAGCATGGTATAAGGCAAGAATTCATAACCTTAGTCTTCAATTTGACTGGCATATTGCTCTTAAATATTTCTTTTAAGCTCCAGTACTTATTCCATGTCAGCTGGGCTCTGCGCTCAATCTCCTGGTAGTTGTTACGTCTGTTGAAGCTTATTAGCTTGCCAAGATAAATATAATTTTCGGTATATTGAAGAGGTTTATTTTCGACGTATATTTGTGTCTTAGTGCTGTTGGTCATTACCATAGTTTTAGAGAGGTTCATTTCTAGTCCAGCAAGCTTGCTAGCTGTGTTTAGTGACTCTACCATATATTGTAGTTGTTTCCCTGTCTCTGATATAAGCACCAAATCATCCGCAAAACGTAAGTGACTCAAATGCTTAGTTTTTACTTTTATACCCATTTCATTCCAGCCAAGTTTGCTTATTATAGACTCTAGTATGGCTATAAATAGTAAAGGTGACAGGGGGTCCCCCTGTCTTACACCTCTATTTATAGGGAACCAACAACCGTCTGTTTCTAGTTTTACTCTGCTTTTGCTGTTTCTGTATATGCTTTTAATTACTCTTATATATTCGTTTTCCACATTTTGTGATTTCAGAGTTTCCCAAATATAGCTGTGTGACACCGAATCGAATGCTTTTTTATAATCAATATATGCCAAGTACAATGGTCTACTTCTCTCATAATATTTCTCGATGATAAGTTCGAGTGTGTGAATATGATCGATGGTAGAGAAGCCTTTTCTGAATCCTGCCTGTTCGACTGGCTGTTTTGTTTCTAAAGTAGAGCAAATTTTTTTGGTCAGAATTGTAGAAAATAGTTTGTATGTACTCGGAAGCAGACTAATAGGTCTATAGTTCTCGATCTCCTTCGGGTTGCCTTTTTTATATAATAGAATTATGTTGGATTCAGACCATTGAGTGGGTGTCTCTCCAGATTTGAGGATAGAGTTAAATAACTTTGTAAAAGGTGCAGCTAGTATTGGGGCGGCTATCTTTAGAGACTCGTTTGCTAGATTGTCCGAGCCTGGGCTTTTATCTAGCTTTAGTTTGTTTAATGCCTCGATGATGTCTTTTTCTTCAAAGTGGGGACTTATTTGAATGTTACTGATATTTTGGTTCTCATGACAGGTGAATTCTAACTCTTTTGTGCTGTAGAGATCCCTGTAGAAAACTGTTGCTGTGCTAATGATGTCGCGGCGGTTGATCTTCGTTGTTTCGCCTTTTTTAAGTCCTTCTATCCATGTTTTATTTGGTTTCAGTTCTTTGTATGCCTTTTTCGTGCTTCCTGTTCGTTGCAGGTGTTTTTCGATAGTTCTATATCTGTAATCGGCGTAGTCTTTTTTAATATATTTGTTGACAAGCTTGTAAAGTGCTGATATTTCATTTTTTATTGCTTTATCTTTATGTGGACTTTTTTGCAGCTCTTGTCTTCTTTTAAAAAGTTGTAATGTGCGTTCTGAGAATATTTTGTGGGTTTTCTTTGGATTATGTATTAGTCGTGCGTTTTGCAAGCTTGTGGTAATGGCTCTGATTAAGTTGTCGTAGTATTTCTGGACTGGGATGGAACTCTCGACAAATGATGGATCTTTCGATAGATACGAGTGGAGGTATTCCTTGTATTTGGTGGTTTCTTCTTCGCTTGTTATTGTGCTATGTAAAGAGTTAGAAAAGTTGGTTCTGCTTCTTTTGAAATGTGCATCATATAATATCGTAGTTCTTACTGGCCTATGATCTGAAGGATAGTTGATGTTCAACACTTCTATGTTTTTAAATAGTCGCGGTCTATTTGACAGCACAAAGTCAATTTCATTTTTGTGGGCTCCATCTGGTGATCGCCAGGTCCATTTGTTTTTTGTTTTTTTTTTTGAAGAAAGTGTTTAGAATTGACAATTTGTTCTCACTAGCGTACTCGATTAATCTTTGACCTCTCTCATTTCGAATGCCATACCCGTGTGCTTTCATGATTAAATGTTCCTCGTTTTTTGGTTTTCCAATTTTAGCATTAAGATCGCCCATCAATATAAAGTCTTTGTGTGCTAGTTCAATCGCCTTATCTATTTTCGAATAAAAGGTATCGATTTCATCATTGCTTGCTTGTGCAGTAGGAGCGTAGACTTGAATAATAGATAGGCTAGTACTTTCGAATTTCAGGTTCAATATAGCTACTCTTTCAGAAAGGTCGACGTAGCTCTCTATATTAGTTTTAACATAGTATTTAACTATAAAACCTATGCCATGTCTTCCCGGTGTGTGGCCTGTATGGCAGAAAATAAAATTTTTGTGCTCTTCGATTTTATTTCCCATACGTCTTGTTTCAGCTAATCCTAATATATCATATTTAATATCCTTGAGAGCTTCGTATAGTTCTATCAAACGTTCGTATGAAGAGAGTGTTTTTACGTTGTATGTCAGAATGTATAAAGTTTTTTGTGGAGTTGTTACATTTATCGGAGGGTTGATCGGAGGGTTGTTTGGAGGGTTTTGGTCGTGATCTTCCACGGTGACCAGCCGGCTTGGAAGATGAGTTTGGTGTACTGATAGTGGTTGATGTTTGTTGACGCTGCGAGAGGGGGTTGATAATTGCTATTCGTTTCCGTTATTACTTTGCTGCCGATCTAATGGGTTGTTCGTATTCTTATTAATCAAATAATTCAGCGTGCCCGGTTTTATATTAGCTTCTGTTATGCTTGAAGTTTTTCCTAAATGTTTTTGCGATTTATTTATTTTTTTTGCCCGTATATTTATTTTGGTTTCGGCACCTTTTGTCGTACTGTTTTCAGGCGAACTTGAAAGCATTTTTTTGTTATTGCCAGCTGTTTTGTTATTTTCAGTTATGATGAGCTTGTCATATATTATTTTAACAAAATTTCCCCTTTCCTTTTCAATTCTTGCTTGTTCTTGAAGTTCTTTCCTCTTCTCCAAAATATTTTGTGGAAAATCTTCCGTTATGTAGTAAGGGGTATTTTTTAGTGCACTTCTATTTTTAAACAAATTAATTTTTGTTCCTAGTGTACAAAAAGTGACAACTATTGGTCTAGGTCTTTCCCCTTTCTTGCCTATTCTTCTAACTTCTTGGATATTCCAGCAATCCAGTTCTTGAGAGAAATGTTCTTTGATGAATTGCACTACTATATTTTCTAGGTAAGAGTATGATGTTTCCGTTTCTGTTATTCCGAAAAAGACAATGTTATTTTTTCTTGCCTGTTTTTCTAAAAAATACAGTCGTTTTTCTTGAATTTCACATTTTTCCTTTAGATGTTCGTATTTTTCATTAAATATTTTAAGCTTATTTTCTAAAATATAATTTATATTTTGTGTAACTTTTTCGGTCACTTTTTCTCCACTTTTTTCAATTGCAGATTTCTGATCGTCTAAATCTCTTCGAATTTTTCGGAGCTCGTATATAATTTCCTCCATTTTTAAATTTCCAGGCAGTTTTAATATTGTATTATAATATTGGAGTGGTTGTTTAAGTACTACTAACGCCCTCTTGTTCCGACTTGTTAAAATAATAGCTAGCTCTCTGGCGTACCGATCGTAGATCGAAGATAGTTCGAATTTGTTTTAGAGTTACGGATAATTTGCCCACAGATGTCACTATGTGCAATTCGCTGTTATTGCAAGTCACTTTTTGATATGAAAAATGTACGGTTATGAAATCACTTATATGCTTGAAAAACAATTGCTGGGGATATAAAAGCTCACAATTTCTTCAGTTTAAGTTTGCCTTTCATTTCAAATGTATAAAGTAAAGGGGATATATCACACACGTTTATAATTACTATTTGTTCACGGTCATGTCTTTGTCAGGTCATTTACACTGATTGCACAATTTTCGCCGAAAGTTAGACGTTGTCCACAATCATACATTGTGGAAGATCACCTATTTATTTCTTCACTTTTGTCTAATTCACTAAGTAAATGCACTTATTTTAATTTTTAGATCATTATTAATACGGAGTTGAACTAAACGTTTGCACTGTAGCGCCCTCTCTCAGTCTGTCAGTATAGTATATATTATCTGTTTCTAGCTTGTGCAGCGACGAGTCCAAGATTATGTTCCAAAAGGTTGGGCCACCTAGCGATGGACACAACCCTTGTTTGTATGTTTTTTCGTACGTTATTCCCCATGATCTTCCTGTCGGTACCGATGCTACCAATTCCTATAGATTCTTAGGACATCTCTTCTAACCAAAACCAATGGCTTTTCTTATTTAAGTTAAATCAATAATTCATCTCCTTTATGAACCAATCATCCAAAATATGGAATGGGATTAAAACATTACGAATTATTATAAAATACTCGTTTAACAATAATGTAATCTAATACCTTGTTTGTGAATACAGGTAGTAGCGCACACACACGATTACATAAATATTGAAACGCACACTTAGATAACTTCTTCTAGTCCTTAAGTTGTCTAAATCTCATAGGGAATGTTGGTCGTCGCAGCGGGTAGAAAATAGTTCGAAAAATAAAATAATAAATTTTATTAAAATTAATTTATTTATTATTTAAAACAGGGATTTTTTTAAGATTGCCTTATTTAAGTGACGAATTGTTAAATCTTCAACAGATGACAAAAAGATATCCAAAATAATTAATATTTTTGACATTCTTTACACTATATCGTTACATTAAGTTTTACAATATTACTTTGAATATTTATTATTACCTTATTTGTGATAAACTATCAAACGTAAAAACTAAATGAGAAAGCCACGTTGCCATTAAAGTTCAGTAACGAGGTGAAAATTAGTTAAATTTTGTTCAGCGAAGTCACTTTCAGCGGACATTACGGTCTTGCTTTTATTATAAAAAATGTAATCAAATTAAAAATAAAAGTACTGCCATTATACAGACAAATAGATGCTGGGGGTAAAAATGGACGTTAAAATTAAACTAAGACGAAGGAAAAACTAAGAATTCGTTCCTATTTTAGTGTGAAAATGTAACTAGTTAATTACAATTAAATCTTGGGTTTTTGTTGGTGTTAAAAATATACTTCCTTAACACTAAACTAAAAATGTTATTTGAAACTTTTTACGTTCTCATCTTTTTTTTTTTTATAAAATTTTGACATACATCATATCAGGTCAAGCTATCAATAAATTTGACTCTGAAATGTTATTTTAGATAAACAACATGTGATGAAACCAAGGAGAATTCTTTCTAAAAATGGAAAACAACGCAAAATTATTTGTTCATCAAAACCATACTTTACAGTCGTGTGATAAGGGTCAGTGTAGAATGTTGTGGCATAAATCAGTGTTGGTGACCAAGCTATGGCCAATGTTGGTGGTGGTTGGATCTCTTGAAGTAGCTGTTGGTGTTATATTATTAATACCAATATTGTTACACTCCCAGGAAATTGATAAAATTTATTCGACTGAAAGCAATAAAGGTATATTAGTAATCTTTATCACAATAGCAATTTTTTTTTAATTTATGTCTTTCATCAACCTATCTAAATTACTATTTATCTGTGGTTTTTTTTTAATAAATATTAGAAAAACATAATAAACAGAAATTGTATTAATGTTTAAGGAAACTGTAAAAGTATCTACCTAATGTTAAAAAGATTTATTTGAAATTATTTTAAAACCTTTATATTGTAATAACTATCTCACATTATTAACTTTGAACTAAGACGTATTAAAATGTAAAAAAAATATATATGAGAACGATTTTAAAGGTAAATCATTTAATACATTAATTATTCTTCCAGTCATTAGCATATCGACATTCTGTGTTCTTATTTTACTCACTCTCACTGGCTTGATGCTTTTCATATCTTTGATGCTGGAACGACGGCGGCTCATGCTGGTAAGATAAAAATAAGAATACTTACCATTATCATTTAACAAGGCGGTTGTTGGTCGAGTGGCACAGATGCCTAACTTATAGAGGCGCAATGGGGCTCGGGTTCGATTCCCGACATGGACAGGCGTGTATGTGTCCGCCTAGATGTCTGTATTTCTAGATTTAGTCGTTTATTCAATATGTTTCCAGTATTTATAATGTGTATTTCTATGTATACACATTATAAATAAATATCTGATTAATATTTCGTTGGTTCTTCGTATTATATATTTATAAGGTACTTAAAATTCTTTCAGATGCACATTCTATTATCAACCATTCTTAGTACGTATATATTTGCTCTGTCTGCGTTTGAAGTACATTTTGGGATTTTAAGATTACAAAGAGGTAATAATATTATGCAGAGTTCTATATGTATATGTATAATATAGTTTATTATTTTTAATTATAAATGTGTGTGTGTTTAAGTTTCTGGGTTTGGTCGTTTATTAAATATATTCTCAGTATTTATATGTGTATTTCTATGTATTTGTATCGTTGTCTAACACCTTTAACACAAGCAAATCATTTGCTTACTTAGGGGTTAGATCAATTTGTGTAATTTGTCCTGATATTATTATTATATTATTATTATACTGCGCAACATCACAACAGATATATCACGGGCAGCAACACATTTCATTCTATAGAAATGTTGATTATTTCTTATCATTAAAATGCGTCTTTCAAAATTTGTTATCAGCTCTCAGACTATTGCCCGCTATTACCAGTATTGAAAAAGTACCACTACACTACTACCATAATACAATAATGTATATTCCGTACTGAAAGGATAACGTTTAATTATTTAACTGACTCTTATCATATTTAGGTACAATACATATATGCTTATTATACCTACTTATTAATTTAAACACATGTTATTACAGACGCTTACACGAAAGTTAGTACTATTAAACTATTGAATACGCCATGTGTGTTCGGAATACTAACAATGTTTGGCTCAGGTAAATACAACTACAATAATCTATATTTTTTTATTATAAATTTTTATTATAAACTAGCTACTCTAATTACGTTAATAATAATATATATTTTTATATTTTAAGTTACGGTGTTATCTACGCTAGTAACAATATCTAAATTTTTATGAAAAATATTTTACTTTACATAAATGGTAAAAATCTATTTATTAAAATATTATTATTGATGTTAAACCTATTTTCTATGATTTAAAAATCGAGAATTAACGAGTTTAAGATATATCACGTATGTGATATATCTTATACTCGTTATATACCTATTAAAAATTAGTATAATATAAAATAATGTTAAAAATTACTAACTTTTATCTATTTTCAGTTGTCCACTTCATCGGGAACTTTATGGTTATAACTTACTATTATTTTAAATTTATTCAACCCAGACTTAACACCTATGAGTTAAATTGTGATATTTAATTTTGTATATTTTGCTAAATACAACAAACACAACATTAAATAGTTTTTTCTTAATTTCTTTTACACGTTTGTTATGTAAAATATATATTTTTTTATATTCGAACATAGAAATTTTTGATCTGTTTCAGTTTGTATTTATTAAAGCAATGTAATATAAAGTAACAAATGGACGTTTTTTATTATTTTTACAATATAAAACAGATATTCTCCTTTAATCATAAGTACACAACTATTAAAATAATATCACTTTTGTTTGCAAAATGAGTGATTGATTATAGTAAGCTAATAGAAATATGTTTCAAACATTCAACTAAAGTCTATTGACTAAACGGTTTGTTTCTACTGAACTGAACTGAACTGAACTGAACTGAATTATGAGGAACTATACTTTCACACACATTCTAAGATGTTATAACGAAAAACGGAACTTTTATCTCTTAGGATAACTTAGTTATCTGTCTGTCCGTCTGTCAAGAGATTTTTTCTCCATAACGTGTGGTAACAAATATCAAATAGCATCTCAATCAACATCTAATTTCAGAAAAATAAATTATGTTGGTCTTTACCTTGATCCTTAAGTTGTATGTAATTGATATAAATTATATAAAGTTGTAATACATAAGATGGTATTAAATTATCGAAACCTTCAACAAAGGTCCGGATATAAATAACAATCAGCAACAAAGAATTGTGTCGAGTTTCAATATAATCCCTATTTTTCAATCTGTTTGATATCTCTTGGCATTTATTAATTTAGACAGTTTGATTTGTAACCCTCAATAGTTTACAAACGCAATAAACATTCTAAAGACTTTATAAGAATTCTTGTTCACAAGAACTCTTATAAAGTCTTATAAAGTTTTATAAACTATAATATTTTGGAATACACGCATGTTTGATTTTGAGAAATGTTTTGAGAACTGAGTCGTCCCATTACTTAGCAAAATAAATAAGACAACAACAAGGCTCAACCGGTGTTACTAAGACATTTAAATGAATTGGTTATGACTATTATTACACACCAACCCTACTGGGTTGGATACAGGATATAGGTGAACAGAGAAGAGATGACCTACCCTCTAGTTAGGTCTCTCTCAACTGATCTAAGGAGCCATTATGTAACCTACATACTTTTTCTGCAGGCAACTAATACAGACAGATAGTTGATGACGATTTCATTACCAATGGGTCACCCCGATCACTGTCTGGTGACATGTATCCATTCGCTGCCCGCCTAATTTCAGTCTAAGAGATACTCAGATAAAAATCAGCAGACGATCTACGATTAAGATCTACGACTTTTTAAAATTATTAGTTCTTAAAATTTAAGTGTTAACAAAATTCATTTGTTGCCTCTAAACTGGCATTAACTACGAGGGTGAGTGTAGACCCCGGGCATTGACCTTTTAAGTACTTCTTACAAAATACAGAGTATTAAGTAAAAGAGGTGGCAAAATTTTTTTTGTTTATTTTTTTGTGTTTTTTATCAAGAATTGTAAAAAATCGTAGAACAAATGTTGTTGGGATTTATGTAGAGAGGCTGCCTGCAAGAGGTTTGCAATTAATTAAATGTAACCCTGTATCTAAGTACATAATTAACAATAAACGTGATCACAGCAATACTATGAAAGGTCATTCAAACGTTCACCTTTACAAAAGAAAGGATGAGATGGATGATGTGGTCTTGCGGCTTGTCTGATGTCTCAGTCATAGGCTTACACCACAGAGTACTTTTTGTTGAGCATTCCACGGCTGTGGCGGAAAACGCTATCTGATGCTATGGACCAGTAAACTATTGCCGCCTAGTGCGATAGTAGTACTAATCATGATTTTAATTTGATTTTGTAAGGTTTAATGAAAAATAAATTCGTATTGTATTTTTTTTTACAATAGATCAGTATCATTTTTAACAAAAACCTTAAATTATTTCATTACAGTATTTACACTAATTAACAAAAAATCAATTAATTAAATTTCATAACAAAACAGAACTTCCAATAGGCGTTTTCCATAAATTGAATCTCTCAATATCTTTATTTGGTTCCAGAATTAAGTGCAGTGTAACTTTTTCTGATCCTGCAAAATATTAACTTTATTATTAAAAAGTTTTCACCAAATATAAAAACTACTTTTATATGTTTAGAAATTTTCTTCTAACATATTTATTTCTAGATATATATAAAAATAACTGTAGTGTAAAATAATATTAATTTAATAATACTTTAAAATGTATGCAACTACTGATCCCAATATTATCTGGAACAGTAACGAATATAATGTATTTTCTTTGATAATTTGATAAGAAACTAAATAAATATTATTTTTACAAAACAGTTATCTTATCCATTTTATTCATCTTTAACTTACTATATACATATTATTTTATCTCGTTTTTTAATATTTAATATAATATTAAAACAATAAGTTACTTAGGAGTTTTTTAACGAAGTTTTACGAAATCGAACTCCTGGAAATTGCCGAGTCACTACTAAAAAAGATCTTTTTTAGTAACTTCCTGGATTGTTTTTGTATACCGACGCTTCTACTTGTGACTCGGCAATTGATAAAAAAGTGATAAAAACGGGTTTTTAGTATTACCGATCGGTAATACTAAAAACCCGTTTTTATCACTATAAATCTCAAGAGACGAACGAAATATCAATTATTAAAAGATTATAATATTATAGTTTAGTATAATTTGGTGTGTATCTTAGTATGTACGTATGTAACGGACATCTGAAAATGATTTAGACCTACAATTGTCAGACGGACAGACAGACGAATTGACGGACATTTAAAAATTATTTAGACAACAATAAACCTAAAAATGTTTGAATGCATGAAATTAATTGCTTGTAGATGTCTTGTCTGTTGAGTATTAAGAAGAGATGAAGAAGTATGAAAAAGAGAAAATCGGTCAAAACAGCTAGTTTCTAATAGTTGTTGTTGTTGTAAATTTTTTGTGTACATGGAAAATATTAAAAATATATATCATAGGGGGCCTTTTCAAGAGCAAGAGAACCCAAAACAATGGTTTTTCAGTTTGTCTGTATGTCTATTTGTCTTTATGTTTGTGCACGCTAATCTCAGAACCAATTTGAATGCGGTTTTCAGGTATATATTATAACAGTCTTCATTTAACATTTAGTGTTTATTTCATCTAAATCGGTTAAGAAATAAAAAAGTTATGTCAGTTATTGGCAATCTCGTAATAGGTACCAAGCAAATCTTATTCTATACACGTAAGACGAGAGACGACGAAGCTTCTTAGCAATCCATGGATTCACCGTGCGGGTGCCGGGCCCATCGCGTTGCAAGGAGAGGAGTGCAAGCAGTGCCTGGGACTTGCGACCCAGGAGTAGGTTTAAGGGGCCCCTTTATTATGCGCAAAAACGCTCACCTTCACCCTCCACACTCCTCTCCCTACCTAACCAAATTTGGAAAGAACCTACTAATGCCGCCTTTGAAGTACGTTCTAGAAATGAACCGATGCTTGTTCTAGAAAGGCCAAGATCTTTAAGTAGGCTATAGAGAGATTTTGCTGTTATACCTCTCGCTCCCACTTCTACCGCGTACAAACTAACTATAAATTTATTCCTGATCAGTTCGTTGGTTAGTTCGTAATATTTATTGAGCTTGAATGTGTGATCCCTTGGGATGTTTGTTTCCCAAGGAACAGTAAGCTCCACAAGTATCACGCGCCTCAGATGTTTCGAATACAGGAATAAGTCCGGTCTGGATGACGAAACACCAACATCCCCAGGGATTTTGTAATGCTTTTCATACGTGTCCATCATGAGAATCCAATCAGGAGCCGCGCCTAATATTGAATAAGGCTTCGCTTTTGATTTTTTGGAGGAGCCTTCTTTTACGAATTCTATAGATCGTTCGGTGGTTGTTATACCCTTCCGCGCTCTTGCTACTGAAAGACTAACCGCTTCCCGTATAATTTCTAATACCTTGTCGTGGCGACGCGAGTATTGACCTTTATCTAGAAGTACCCTACACCCTACTAATAGGTGTTTCGCGGTTCCTATTGCCTCCCCACAGATGTTGCAAGACTTTTCGGTGGCTTTGCCCCATCTTACTAAATTACTTTGATCTGGGAGAGTCATTTGGAATGCATTAAGATAGAATTTTAATAATGCTGGGGACCAATCATAAATTAAGGTGCGCCACTTCAAAGCTAGTGGAATACAAAAATCTCCTATGGTCACCCATTCGTTTTGAATTTCTAGGCTCATCGCGTGGAGTCGGTAATTATCGTTTTCGTCTTGTCGAATAAAAGATTTTGTTATGTCTATGTCTTGAACTTTCCTACTTGATCCTAGCCCTACTTTATTTGTTTGAGCACCTATCATAAACTTTTTATGGAATTGAAGTCGTGACTCGAGCTCTGAGGCAACTTTGTCTTTTGGGGGAGAGAAGTTACAGTATCATCTTTAGATTTTCCGATGATATGTCTTTTGGTAACTCTTAGATGTTTGTAGAGCTCCGATGGTTTCTTTAATTTTAATCCAAAGTTGTTACGGTCTCTAAATAAGGTTGAAGAGTCCGCTGAGTGCGCTAACCCGAGCCATAACTTCAATGTCTTTATGACGCTTGCATCTAACTTTGACAAAAGGGTTTTATTTATATCATACACGAGGAAAGGCCAATTTAGACGTGATGTTAAATAATTATCGTAAATCCAAGCTTTTTTGACGTTACTTATTGGTTGGTTGTCTACCTTTTTGAGATCGTTTAAAAAGCTATCGACTATTACATCCAACGATGGAGTACGGCCTTGGTAATCGATTTTTTTACCTAAAAATTTAAACGGAGCTGCTTCCGTAACCGTACTAACGCACTGACCGCCTATTATAAGACCCGGATCGTAAGAGGTATATTTGGTATTCCGTCTACCCAGACACAGACTAAAACATTTACTTGGTTTTGTCCTCAATCCGCCCGTCCACGTACAGAAATCCTCAACTACATTTAAAAGTACCTGACATTGTTTCGGATTACGTGTCAGTATCGCGAGATCATCTGCAAAAGCTAGTATGGATTCTGTGTATTTGTTGTTGAACTTAAACCGATAGCCCCACTTTTTTTCATTTCTAATTAATTTGTCTATTAAAATATTAATAACTATATTAAATATAATAGGAGAAATACAACAGCCCTGAAATAAACCAACGTTATAATTAAGTGGTTTTGAGTGGTTTTCATTAAAAATTATTGAGAATTTTAATTTTGAATAATATGATGCAATAATGTCGCGAACTACCATAGGAAAGTTATACCATTTAAGCGCGAACATCATTAGTTCATGTCGTACCGACCCAAAGGCGTTTTCTAAGTCTATCCAACAAACCGTAATTTGTCTCTCGCTAGTTCTAGCATCTTTAAGGCTTTCCGATATTAACGTATTATGTTCCAGGCATCCAGAAATTCCGGGCAAAAACCCTTTCTGGTGATTAGGCCTGAAATATCTATTGTTAATCATGAATTGCGTCATTTTAGTTTGTAAAAAAGAGAAAAATATTTTGGAAATTGTATTTGTTAGGGCTATCGGTCTAGTATCCTTGGGATTATTGACAATGTCGTTTTTCGGAATGAGGACAAAAAGGGCTTTTCCGAACGATACCGGTATTTGCTTTCTTGACCAGATTTTACCGAATATATTTAAAAGATGTTTATGGAGCGACGGACATTTTTTGTAAACTATATAAGGGATACCATCCGGACCTGGTGCTGACTTAGATGGTTTCATTTTAATTATTTTATTGATTTCCTCCAAAGTTGGCGGGTTGGCTTGAAAATCTTCAGTAGGAGTCTCAGGTTTGTGTTCGTTTGGATCCCCATATAGTGTTTGGTTTTCTGGCACTTCATATGTGCTTTTATAATGGTCGAAAATTTGCTCGTTGGTCAAGAGAAGCTTACCTTTTTGATCTTTGAAAATGTTTTTTGAGTATTTAAAAGGATTTTTATCAAAGTCTACTTCATGTTCATGTAGTTTTCATGTAGTTTTCATTCAATGGCTCACCATGAGATATATGAGGGTAAACTCTATCCGCAGTGAAAACTGAAGATCTTACCGACGGTTGCCGCACTTCAGCACCATTGTGTGTTTTAAGATGTTTAATAAACCAGGCTTGTCTTTTGTAATTTTTCCCGCACGTAGGGCATTTCAGTTCCGTTATCGCGCCGTTTTCGCCGTAATTGTCAACCGGTGGACAGTTCTTCCGCCCCCCCTCTCGGACTGTCCTAGGGGTATTTTTCTTATTTGGACTTTTAGCGTTTATCGACGTTCCCGGGCTTGGCTTGCTAGGCCATCGCCCTCGGCTGTCTTTCCAGCAGTCTGCTGTCTTCCCAGCTGCCAGCTGTCTTTCCAGCGTCAACTGTCTTTCCAGCGTCATCCCGTCTCTCCGGGCTGTCAATTTAGATAAGACGAAGCTTCTTAGCAATCCATGGATTCACCGTGCGGGTGCCGGGCCCATCGCGTTGCAAGGAGAGGAGTGCAAGCAGTGCCTGGGACTTGCGACCCAGGAGTAGGTTTAAGGGGCCCCTTTATTATGCGCAACATTTTATTTTTTTTTACATAATTATCTATAGAGGAGTAGTCTCCGTGCATTGAAAATATGTAAAAAACATACCAGGAAGTAAAGTGATAACTAACAGAATTCACTTTCAGCATTTTTAAAATCTTTGTCTGTTTATCTGTTTGTCTTTTAGTTGTGACACAACATGAAAAAAAAAAATTTTTCAAAAATTCATACAAGGGGACTTTTATATAAGCAAGAGAACCCAAAACTATGGTTTTTCATTTTGTTTGTTTGTTTACATACGACATACGTCTGTATGTTTGTTCACGCAAATCTCAGAAACGGTTTTGGATGCAGTTTTCGGGAATATATTGTCATGGGATTCACTTTATATTTTATTTTTTTTTAACAATCGGTTCACAAATAAAGAGGTTAATAATCTAAATTTATATAAATATAGAATGAAAAATAAACCGATACGTTCAGGGATTCGAACCCGCAACTACTTGGAAACCGTTCCGTCGCTCTACCAACTGAGCTACCGTATCGCTGGCTAAATGAGCTTAACATGGCTATACATGTTTAAAAGATATTTTCAAAGTTAATAATCTATTATTGTCGTACCATTGCTGCTTACCAGTTTGAAGGTTTATAGTTCTTACATACATTGATAAGTACAAAGTGTACGTATTATCAAAACCGAAATCACCGCGTACCAAGTCGCAGGCACAGCTAGTATATAAATATTTCAAGATAAATAAATAGGAATACACCTGAACTCATATTCAGTTTCTTGGTCATTGAGAATACACCTGAACTCATATTCAGTTTCTTGGTCATTGACAGTCTTTCCTCTTTTTATTGTATTCTTTTTGATATACATGTTTGGTTTTTGTATTAAAATAAGTACATATACAATACTTACATAATTTTACATAATTTTCTTTAGCTTCGTAAAAGTATTAGTTTTGATTTTTGTAACATTTTGTCTTTATCAGTTACCTACTATAAATGAAATTTTATTCACGTTTGAAATAGTATTATTAAAACTCTTACTGCAACTGTACTAATTTATAAAATATCTTCAGTTTGTTTGAAAATACCTATAAACATGTATAGCTATGTTAAGCGTTTTAAATTTATATAAATATAAAATGGATGTAACAGAATTGTGTCCAAAAGAAAATTGAAGAAAGAGAGGAAGACAACGGCGAAGATGGGAGGACAACATTATAAAAATCACAGGAGTTGCTTGGTCAAGACCTACCTACCTCAAGTGGTGGAGCGACGATACGGTTTCCCAGAGGTCGCGGATTCGAATCCCTGCTCGTATTGTTGTATAATATACCGATCGGTAATACTAAAAACCCGTTTTTATCACTATAAATCTCAAGAGACGAATGAAATATCAATTATCAAAAGATTATAATATTATACAACAATAACTTTGGAGAATTGATAGTTAGTGGTACCATTAATTAAAAAGCATACCATTTTAAAATATTAAGTAATACTATTTAAAATATGTCCATCTTTTGATCTGGGCCAAAAACCTCATTCAGATATTATCCGGGAAAATAAAATATTAAGAAGGAAATACTACTTACAAAAAGAAAATATTACTTATAATAATTCAAATAGAAAATTATACAACATATACAAAATATGGATAATGCAATCAGTAAAATGTTTGTTCAGTCTCCGAAAATTATTGCAGACCGTCCTCTCATCAGATATCTGGTAATTATAATTATTTGTACAAATGTATCATCTATACAAATAATAAAATAGTAACGAAGCCACGCCTTCATGAAAAATTTACTTAACACAGACCTCTAAATTTTTTTAAATTAATTGATTTAATATTGTTTGCATTTATATTGCAAAACACAAAAGTATTAAAATCTACAATTACTGTAAAAATTGAATTAGATTAGATTGAAATCTAGTTTTTCTATGTTGAAAAACTTAAATTCTCAGAATTTACGATTATGTTTAAGCAATTTAAATTGTTGGCAAATGTTGATTATCAACATATTAAATATATAGTGCCTTATAGTAGTCGTGACAATTTACTCTCATTTTATTACTTATTCACTCCAAGTCAGGACGTTGTATTATTTATTTTACCAATAAATCTCAATATTTGTAGAAACTGCCTCATAGTTACATGACTTAGGATAAAACAATGATTAGAAGCAGTTCTATGACAAAAAACATTTGTAGTTACGGTTGAATAATAGCATCATTCTGAATATAGAGCTGAGTCAGCAAGTCACGAAGATTAGCTCATTAGTAATAATGAATGAGTAGGATGCTTTACGTAGTATTGATATAGAATAAGATGATCTTATCCCTAGATAGCGATATACTCTAGGTAGCAGTAGTCATTTATATAATAAAGTTCCGTATTATAAATACGTAATTATTATTTTGACACATATTTGTCAAGAAATAAGTTTACGAACATAAAATTTATTCCTTGATTAAATAGCCGGCTATTTGTCATATAAAAATAATTATTGTAATTCATTTATTCTCATTATAAAGTAAATTTCGTGTTTTTTGTTTTTAATAGCAAACCAAACATTTTAAAGCCATCATTATAATTCCACAATGGCGTACTCGTACATTTCAGGATCTGTAGCGCCATTTGTGATTCAAACTTCGTGTATTTCAGAAATAAGCACATTTAGAGAAGAAAATAACGAGTATGTGGGTATAAAACCCATATATATTTTATTAGATAAACTCGGTGCTGAAAAAGATTTAATATTTCTACGTTTGTCTGTTAAATTATTAAGTACCGAGAAAATGGAGTTACGACATTTAATGACACTTAACTTATAATACGGCTTAAGGTGTTCATTTTTATTCGTTTCTGATAATTTGTGATTCAACAACATCGAATTTGAAAAAAATATTTTAATGAGAAATGTTATCGACCATTTGACATTACACTGTTACCCTTATAACCAGTTTTAGAAAATACCCTGCAGAAAATATGGAAAAAATGTGGATAATATCCTTATCCTTTTGGAATTACCAAGAAAGAATCTTTTCTTTCTTGATAATTCTGAAGTAATGTTCCCAACATCTAACGTCCTTCATGCGTCTACGAAGACGATGTCGTGGTTAGAGCACATTTTATATACCTATAATAGAAGTCTAACATATAGTTTCTTACAAGTAGCTAATAAAATAAATATGCAATTGCTGAAGAGCACTCTCTCAACATTTCATAAGAGATCCCTTGGGTTGAATTTTGTGCAATAACTATTACGCGCAAATACTAACTGAATAACTGAATGTATATAAATATAGAATGAAAAATAAACCGATACGGGCTGGGATTCGAATCCGCGACCTCTGGAAAACCGTACCGTCGCTCTACCAATTGAGGTACCGTATTAAAAATCAAAGTGATAATTCAAAGTGATAATAACCGGACTTTTGTAATCTATATTAATGACTTCCGAGTGAATGAATCAACTGAAATGTTCGCTTCATTCCAAAGATAATGGAACTTGTAATTGAAATTGTTTACCGGAGTAGGTGTTATAGTTGTAGTCAATTATTTGCAGATCTAGTATGACTGGGTTATTAGTAGTTATTGTACTAAAGAAAATCAGCTTATAGTAACTCAAGTTTTATGTCGTCTCCTAAACATATATTTTTTACCCTTCTTCTCCTTGTCTCCTTTATCGCTCTACATTGCTCTAGTTTTACGTTAAGGACCATTTACACCTATATTTTCTTCTGTCAGTGGACTATGGCACCACATAACAAGTTCTGTCTGCTCGGTTATCAGTCTGTACCCGAAAATGTTTTAATTTTTACAAAACTGTTATGTTATATGGCTTAAAGAAGTTAAGTATAAGTTGTTATGAATTTGAGAAGTTTATTTCCTCATTTATTTTCTCTAGAATATTTTTTTATTTTTTACAACCACAGTTATTTTTACATCTAAATATAATCATTAAAAAAAGTCTTGTCTAAGCTTTTGCATTAATTCGGCATTTCTATTTGGTATTTTAACAAATATATATATATATATATATATATATATATATATATATATATATATATATATATATATATATATATATATATATATATATAGTTCAGTGCATTGTGTTTTTTACGTGAATTTTTGCTCATACCAAAGTTTACGCATACCAAATGATGTGTTTTTATCCAAAATTTTGTTAGACAACTCCCTCTTACTACTCCTTCTCGGCTATGCCGACGTTTACTACCTGGATGATAATGAGGAGCAGCGTGTTAAATTAGAACGCCTTCTAAATTTGTGCATTCATTTTATTTTCGGATTGCGCAAGGATGATCACATTTTAGATTTTCGACGTCAACTTAAATGGCTCTTAATTCGTCTTCGCCGAAATGTATGTTTTAACCACGTTATACAACATCCTAATAAATTTAGCTCTCTCTTACTTGTACGAAAGATTCCATGTCTTAGTGTGTTACTGCTAAAATGTTTAATGGGCCTGACTATAATTCTACTACCTTTCCCAAATTAATTACCATACATGCACCGCGTTTCTGGAATAACCTTCCAAATCAGGTTCCAAATAATCCATCTATTTATCTTTCAAACGAAGATTAAAACTTTACTACCTCTCCAAATTATAAACATATATATTTACATATTTACTTTATATATTTATTTAAATATTGTTAATAATATGTATTTATAGATTTATTTTACGTGTCGTTTGTCTTTAATTTATATTATTCAACATAATATATAATTATATAAATCATATAATCAGTTGTTCTATAAAACTTATATTTGTTTACAGTTTTATTATGACTATATGTAGTGTGTACTTATCTCTGCCCATTAAAATCATTATAATCTCACGGGTAGCTGGTAGAGATCTCTTTTTAGAGATAAATTTATCCAATGTGTTTTTAATTTTCCTTTTGTATTTTTTTATCACTTACTCCGGTACATAAATAAATAAATAAAATAATATAAATAAATAAATGATGTTATTTTTTCGATTATGAATTTCAAGTTAATAAAAGACAACAAAATTAAAGAAGTAGTAGTAGTTAACAATTTTAAAGTAGTACTAAAGTTCAGTTACCTTAAAAAATCTTTACCTTAATTTAAAAAGATATTTAAACGAGAACCTCTTTAAATTTTATATCGTTGACGTTTTGGAAGGAGAATTATTTTAAATAAAACGAATCCAGCGCAGTTATGAGATAGATAACTTGATTTGAGGAACTCCATTTATTATTTTGTAGGAATTTGAATGTCATATATGAATATCAGCGTTATATTGACAAGGGAATTACATATTGCATAATTACGACAATTGACATTCTACAAAAACTGGAACAATGGTGGTCTTTCGACATGAGGCAACTGCATCAACCATGTAGATCGCTGAGGTAGCTGGAAGCGAGCCACCCAGTCCGTGGGATTGCAACACATTGTTGGAAGCGCGGGATTGCAACACATTGTGGGGAGCGTGGAAACGGACGATGGCTGGGGGCGATCGCGTCACTCCAGATTCACACTTCGAATCGAGCACATAGTTTAGTTTAAACTTAAGAATTTTATTATAATATTTTAATATTTTAATTTTAATAAATTAGTTGCAAAGGTTTTTGGTTTCTTTAAGTCCTTCGGCTGCTGCTCGCATAATTAGCGCAGTCGGTAGGATCTAGAGTCAGTGCGCGGCGGTCTAATTGCTCTAAAAATCGGCTAGACTCCGATAGTCGCTGGCAGGCTCCTTAGCCTTCATCTGGATCCGAATCTACGTGGGCGCAACACCGGGGACGAGTATCCGACCATTGATACGCGAAGGAAACAAGAATGCAAATGTAAGTACGCAAAACTTTCTTTTTGTGTTGCTTCCTTCCTAGTTCTTATCCTTAATCGTTCAAAATTTTTCATCCTCCAATTAAGGGTTCTAGCGAGACTGCATCGCGCCAGTCTCGCCGTAATAGAGAGTTAGATAGTAATAGGCAGATAGAAATAATAGATTTAAATTCACCATTTAATACTGAAATAAAAATGCCTTACGACCCAGACGTAATTTATAAGGCCTTACGCCCAGTTCCGGATTTCAACAGAAATTCGAATATATTAACTAGATTTATTAAAATATGTGACCAAATTGTTACGACTTATATGAGTAACGAGCCCGGTAGTGAGTTACCTAACTTATGCTTGTTGAATGGTATATTAAACAAGATAACGGGGCCCGCCGCTACAATTATCAACTCTAATGGCATCCCTGATAATTGGTTAGGAATTCGCGATTCCCTCATAAATAATTTCGCTGACCAGAGGGACGAAACTGCATTGTATAACGATCTTTCTCTAGTTACACAAGGCCATAAAACACCACAGGAATTTTATGAACATTGTCAGTCATTATTCAGCACAATAATGACTTACGTGTCTTTGCATGAAACTATTCCTACAACTATAGAGTCAAAACGCATGCTTTATAAAAAACTTACTAAACAAGCCTTTGTGCGCGGTTTGCAAGAGCCTCTTGGCTCACGAATTAGATGTATGAGACCATCCACTGTAGAGCAGGCATTGAAATTTGTACAGGAAGAACTTAATATATTATATTTACAGCAGCGCAATAATGTTGTGCATAAAACTCAGCCACTTGTAAAAGGCCATACTTCAATTCAAATGCCTCCTCCAACCAAGCAGGCTTTCCAGCCTTCACCACATATGTTGTTACCACCTGTTACTCAAAGACCGTTATTTATGCCACCCCAGGCGGCTCAACCATTTAAATTTGTTCAACCGCAGAACCAACCTAGATATAATACGGGACCTCAAAATACTAACCCATATCGTATGCCTACACGCACACAGCAAATGTTCGCTGCGCAACCACCGAATTATAATCCGCGAAGTAACGTTTTTCGCATGACACCTCGAAATCATCCACAAAATTTTAACCCTAAGCCAATGAGTGGAGTACAACATTTCACCCCTAGAGCTTTACCCCCGACGGGACTAACTGGACATGACTGGACAAAACACGGCAACCCATCACCTACTAGTTATTTTAGAAGCCGCGAGATGAATTTTAATGAGTGTGTCGACGACGGCTACGCTAGCTACGTAGACTATTGCTACGACCCCGACCTTAGTTACTATCCTGGCTACTATGAGTGCCCGACTTATGTAAACGCACCTGACTATGGCTGTTATATTGACCCCGAGAGTTACACTACTGAAACAGCTGAGGTACATGACTTTAATGAATTAGCCACTGAACCACAGTCTTCCACTAGCCATAAGGAAAATTTTCAGAAGGCTTCAGCGTCAGAAAGGCCAAAATAGAAGTAAACTTACAGACTCAAAGGCAACTGCCATTTATTCAGACTTCAAATCCGCCTTTGAAACTTCTTATAGACACTGGTGCGAACCAATCTTTCTTAAGCCCGGATGCTGTAGAATATTATTATCCACATGTGCAGTTAGATTATGATCCGTTTGAAGTCACGAACGTTCATGCAGTAAGCCAAAATGAGTATTCGATCACGGTACCATGTTTTAGCGAAGTCAACGACAGCGAACCTATAAAATTTTTTGTATATAAATTTCACCACCATTTTGACGGCTCGGCAATCGCTTTATAAGTGGAGGCGACTGGAACGCAAAACATAATTTTTGGGGCTCCAGGTTAATCACGACCCGAGGTAGACAACTCTATCAAGCTGTAGAAGATCTTAACCTCGATTGTATATCCACCGGCGAACCCACCTACTGGCCGACTGATCTTCAAAAAATTCCTGATTTGCTGGACTTCTTTATCTCCAAAAATATCGCACTCAGTAATATTGGTATTGAATCCAATTTCGACATGATCTCAGACCACTCTGCTGTGCTTCTTAATGTACACAGTAAGATCATATTAACAGAAGTACCATATAAAATCTACAGTAAACACACAGACTGGGGAAAATATCAAGATATCATTACCACAGAGACGCAGCTCAACATATCCCTAAAGGCAACCGATGAGATAGAGCAGGCTATAGAAGGATTAAATTATCTAATCTATGATGCAGCGATCAGATCCACACCCCATCGCAAAACGAAAATAGTAAAAGAACACAACTATCCTGCTATGATCAAGGACTGCATAAGTGAAAGACGACAACTCCGGAGAATTTGGCATGAGACGCACTACCCTAAAGACAGGACCGCCTTTAACAAAGCTTCCCAAAAACTAAAAACATTGATTAGGGAAATGAAAAATGAGAACCTGCAATCTTACCTTGCAAAACTGTCTCCTACTAGTGACACAAACTACTCCTTGTGGAAGGCTACCAAAAGCCTAAAGCGTCCAAAGCAACAAGCAACACCACTAAGAACACAGATGGGCAACTGGGCTCGGTCCGATAGTGAGAAAGCTGATACCTTTGCAGGCCACCTTCAAAGGGTTTTCCAACCACTTCCTAGCAACAATTCAAATCATGACGACGAAATAGAGAAATATCTGAGATCACCTACCCAAATGTGTTTACCACTAAAACATACAACACTGAAAGAACTGAAACAGGAAATTGGAAACCTCCAAGAAGAAAAGTGCCCGGGCTACGATCGAATTGACGCTACCCTACTAAAACATCTGCCAAAGAAAGGAGTCCTGGCTATACTTGCTATTTTTAATGCATGTCTAAGACTTTCTTACTATCCCAGCCAATGGAAAATCGCACAGGTAGTGATGATTTTGAAGCCAGGTAAACCAGCTCAAGAAGCGTCTTCGTACAGACCGATAAACCTTCTTCCCGTTATAGGAAAGTTAATGGAAAAAATGATATTGAATAGAATGCAGGAACACCTAAGAGAAGTAATACCAAGTCACCAGTTCGGATTTAGAGAAGGCCATGGAACTATTGAGCAAGTGCACCGATTAGTAGACGTCATAGGCAGGGCACTGGAAAACAAACATTACTGCTGCGCAATTTTCTTGGATATCAGCCAGGCATTCGACAGGGTATGGCATAAAGGGCTACTCTATAAAATCAAAAACATGCTACCACACTCCTTTTTTCCAATTCTAAACTCTTACTTAGAGAAAAGATGCTATGAAGTGAGACAAAATTTCGACACGTCACAAATGTACGAGATCAATTCAGGTGTTCCACAGGGTAGTATTTTGGGACCAGTCCTCTATCTTATCTTCACAGCGGATCTACCCATCGCTAGCTACACCACCACAGCAACATACGCAGATGATACCGCAGTCCTCTCGGTTCATGAAAATCATGATACTGCAGCTGAAAATCTCCAATCACATCTGACCCTTATCGAAGCATGGTTTGATCTATGGCGCATTAAAGCCAACACAGACAAGTCAGTCCAGGTTACATTTGCACTCAGAAGGAAAACCTGTCCACCTGTGAAACTATACAATAAAGACGTCCCTCAACAAGAAGATCGCCGTCTTACCTGGCGCAAACACATCTGGACTAAAAGGAAACAATTAGACCTCAAACTCCGCAACATGTACTGGCTCAAATCCATACTGAAGCCCGTATGGACATACGGCATTCAGCTCTGGGGTTCAGCTAGCTACAGCAATATTGAAATACTGGAAAGATTTCAGAGCAAAACAATGCGAGCTATGTACAATATACCACAGAACATATGCAATAAATATGTGAACTTAGACTTCAACTTGCGAACAGTTAAACAAGAGATTGAATCTTACAGTAGGAATTATCAGGCAAAATTGGACCAACATATAAACATATTAGCTGCTGACTTACGGAGAGAAGGCAGTTTAAAATATACTCGCCTTAAGAGAAATAGCATAGTGGATCTTGAGTTAAGATTTGCAGACAAATGATGAGGACTGGCATCACTGGATGCAGAACTCAGCTAAAGACAATTTGACGAGGGAAACCTGACAAATGACTAGATTATTGTTTGAAGAAACAGATTGCTAAGTAGCAGGATACAAAAAAAAAAAAAAAAAAAAAGCCATTTTGACGGACTAATTGGCCTCGATTTACTAACCAAATGGGAGGCAAAAATCGATCTCAAGGAGTTGCGGTTAAACACCAAATTCGCCGTTAATCCTATCTTATTATACAACTCGCGAAATGTCAACTTTTATGAAGATATTATCCCGGGAAAAACCACTAAAATAGCCAGGATACCTATTAATGCGGTGGACGGTGACGCTTATATTCCTGAACAAATACTGGGTAACTGTATTATTCATGAATGCGTTACTAGCGTAGTTCAGAATAGAGGATATTTAGAGATCGAAAATCCGAACGAAAACGACGTGGTTTTCTCGTTAGACCGTCCTGCTCACGCGGAGCAATTTAATATTGAGTACACGCGAACTGAAGGGTCGTCAGCGCGAGTAAAAAATGTCGTGTCGCGACTACGTACGGAACATCTTAACGAAGAGGAAAAAGCGAACTTAATGACTCTTTGTTCGAAGTACGTTGATGTTTTTTATCTTGACGGTGAAGATTTAACTTTTACAAACCAAGTAAAGCATCGTATTCGCACAACCGACGAAGTCCCGGTTTACACAAAAAGCTATCGCTACCCTTTTGTTCATAGACAGGAGGTTAGCGAACAAATTGATAAAATGCTGACCCAAGGCATTATACGCCCATCCGAATCCGCATGGAGCTCACCTATCTGGATTGTTCCCAAGAAAGCGGATGCTTCGGGTAAGAAAAAGTGGCGTCTAGTGGTTGACTTTCGCAAGTTAAATGAAAAAACCATAGACGATAAATACCCTATCCCGAACATAACGGATGTTTTGGATAAATTAGGCAAATGTCAATATTTCACCACCCTGGACCTGGCCAGTGGATTCCATCAGGTCGAAATGGACCCCATCGACATTTCGAAGACAGCATTCACAGTAGAACATGGCCACTTTGAGTTCCTCAGAATGCCAATGGGACTGAAAAATTCACCATCAACGTTCCAGAGAGTGATGGATAATGTCTTCAGGGGACTTCAGAACCGGATCTGTCTGGTTTACCTTGATGATATTATTGTATACAGTACCTCCTTGCAGGAACACATGACCAATCTAGAAATGGTGTTCCAAAGGCTCAGACAGTCCAATTTTAAAGTACAAATGGACAAATCCGAATTTTTAAAGTTGGAAACGGCTTATTTGGGTCATATTATAAGCAGTGAAGGAGTGAAGCCTAACCCGGATAAGATAGCAGCAATCGAGAAGTATCTGATCCCTAAAACGCCTAAAGAAATAAAACAATTCGTAGGTCTACTCGGATATTATCGGAAATTCATACCGGATTTCGCACGAATCACTAAACCGTTAACCCAATGTCTCAAGAAGGGCAAAAAGATAACTTTTGACCCTGATTACGTCAAGAGTTTTGAGATGTGCAAAACTCTGTTAACAAATGATCCGATTCTCCAGTACCCAGACTTTGATAAAGAGTTTCTTCTTACCACCGACGCATCCAACGTAGCTATAGGCGCTATTCTATCTCAGGGACCCGTTGGCTCCGATAAGCCGATTTCCTATGCTTCCCGTACGCTTAATGATAGTGAACTTAATTATAGCACCATCGAGAAAGAGCTTCTCGCGATAGTTTGGGCCACAAAGTATTTTAGACCGTATCTTTTCGGACGGAAATTTAAAATACTTACCGACCACAAACCGTTGCAGTGGATTATGAGCTTGAAAGAACCCAATTCACGACTTACCCGATGGCGCTTAAAACTCAGTGAATACAACTTCACTGTCGTGTATAAAAAAGGCAGGGCAAATACGAACGCGGACGCTCTATCTCGCATAGAGATACATAATGAGGAAACTAACTCCCTCATAGTGAATAGCTCGGAACAGTCAGAATTAGGCAACGGTTCTACAACTGTGACGGTACACACCAGTCAACGGTCAGTACTAAACAGCGGTTCTACAACTGTAACGGCACACACTAGTAAGGAAAACCCTATACTGGAAGTTCCCATTAGCGATGAGCCGCTAAATAAATTCCACCGACAGTTAGTTTTTTCAATAGTTAATATTGTCAAAAGAAGACCGGCAGTATCTAAGCCGTTTGACACCCATACACGCGTTTCCATTCAAATTACAGAGTCTAATTTAGAACAGAACGTCATTAACGCAATTAAAGAATTTGTTACCCCGAAGATTAAAACTGGAATTTTGATCAATCCCCCTCTAGGCATATACTCGATAATACCCGTAATACAAAACCACTTTAAAAGTTCCGCCATGAATCTCATTCTTACAAAACGCGAACTTGAAAACGTAAAACCTTATTTGAGACAACAGGAAATTATAAGGCACTATCACGACGGTAAGACAAATCATAGGGGAATTAACGAATGCTACCTTTCTCTTTCTAGAAAATACTATTGGCCAAGAATGAACGAACAAATTACTAAATTTATTAACGAGTGTACTGTATGCGGACAAGGGAAATATGATCGTCACCCCATACAACAACGGTTTAATGTCGTACCACCTCCTAGTAAACCAATGGAAATAATTCATATGGATTTACTTACAGTAGACAGCGAGAAATACGTAACGATTGTCGACGCATTCTCAAAGTATGGACAGGCCTACCACCTTCGCGACGGCACTGCCATCAGTGTCTTACAAGCTTTGTTAAAATATTGTACACACCATGGATTATCTTTAACTATCGTTACTGATAACGGCCCGGAATTCAATAACCAGTTATTCTTAGAGTTTTTACGTATACACAGCGTTAACCACCATAAAGTTCTTCCCCATTCACCCAACGATAACGGCATGATAGAACGATTTCATTCGACTATCCTTGAACACCTACGTCTTCTAAAAATACAACGCAAAGATGAACCGGTAGCAAATTTAATGGCATATGCACTTATCGCCTACAATAGCTCAGTTCATACCTTTACCAGGTGCAGACCGTTCGACATTATTACAGGTCATTTCGACCCGAGAGATCCAGTTAGTATAGATTTATCACAGCACTTATTACAGCAATATACTGAAAATCACAGAGACCAAATGAAACTAGTTTATGAAATCATTAATGAGTCAGCTTTGCACAACCGTACCGTTTTAATAAAAAATAGAAACAAAGATCGGGAGTCGGAAGTACAATATGAACCTCGACAACAAATCTTTGTTAAGAATCCGCTCGCTAGCCGCCAGAAGCTAGCACCGAGATACACAAAGGACACCGTTCTTGCCAATTTACCTATTCATATATATACCTCACGCAAACGTGGCCCGGTGGCCAAAGCTCGGCTAAAGCGGGTACCTAATAGCAATAAATTGTTTCAGAATACTGGCGATGATGCTGGTGCATCTTGTTCACGCACAAGAGATAAGACTCGACAGTCTTAGCGACGGTCCGGGACTCCTGCCCTATAAACTAGGACAGACTCGTCTTATTACCCATTATCACAGCTTCTTGCAGTATATTCAAATAGACGATATAGAAGATAAAGCTATCGCGGTTAGAAATCAATTATCAGAATTTAAAGATAGGCTTCAAAATGATACTTTTGCTTTATACAAGCTTCAAATTGATTATTTGTCCCATAAAATTGATAACGTTGTTAAACATTTGAAAGCTTTAGAACCTAGCCGTGTAAAAAGGGGCCTAATCAATGGATTAGGATCTATAGTAAAAAGTATAACTGGCAACTAGGATTATCAGGATGCAATTAAATTTGATAACGCAATTAAAAATTTAAATAATAATCAAGAGAAAATTATAACCGAATTCAACTCTCATATAAGCCTTAGCAAAGATTGGATGACGCAACATAATGACGTCATTGACCAGCTAGTTAGGAATCAGCAATCAATTAATTCCACGTTGGGAGTTTTACTTGACAATAATGCGTATGAAATTAACAGCCTTGTAAAATATGCTCAATTCGCTCAACTTTTAACTATTATAACTGAAAATGTGGACGATTTATTAGAAGAAATAATTAGAATAGAGAATATTTTAGCCCTAGTGCGCGCCTTAAGCACACACCATTCCATGGTAGATATTGATACGTTAGGTAAGATGATAGGTAGACTTCGAATAATATACGGAGATAATAGATTGTTAACTTTAGATTTACGTGACTATTATAGTATAATAAAACCTGGGTCTTACTTCATAAAGAAACAGCTAGTTATAGTTTTTAAAATTCCTATAGTTAGTATAGAAGTTTTCGACCTTTATAAACTCTCTATAGCCCCAAATAGTTATAACCAAATCCTTATTCCACCCTACCCATTCCTTGCAACCAACAAGGAAGCCTATGCGTACATGGAGGCTGAATGCCCGAAGATAGACAAGCAGTACCTCCGCGAAGAAGATACTATCGCACGCGTCAAGAACCAGCATGATTGCGCTCGGGAACTCACAATCAACCACGTCCTAGGAGAAGCCTGTAACCTGACCACTGTAGTACTGAAGACTGAAGCCATGGAGCAATTGGATGACAAGAATTACGTCATGTCATTCCCCCATCTTACAAAAATTCATTTGCAATGCGGGAAAGAAGAATTCAAGCAACTTCAAGGAAGCTACCTAGTCACGGTACCCCTAAACTGTACCTTGATAACATCGAAATTTACAGTAGTTAACGAAGATAATGAAGTACATGGCCAGCCTGTAATAATAACTGGCACCTCATATAACTTTGAACAGAAGTATACGTCGCCGCACAAACTGACGCTACAGTCTATCGACTTAAGAAAACTACACAGTTCATACAATCAAGTCATGATGGAGCGAAGCATAGAACGAGATACGACAGCGGACGACGCACTTTATCACACCACTGTCCCCTTCTATGTGGTACTATGCGGTGCGGTCGCACTTGCTCTTGCATTAATATGGCGACGATTCTATCTTTACCCACGCAACCGCAACATACCTCAGCGCCGAGATGACCAGACTACAGAACCAGAAATTTCGGAAGATTTTCCAGCAACATTTTCACTAAAAGTTGGAAAATAGTTGCTGAACTGCGGGTGGAGAAATTACATATTGCATAATTACGACAATTGACATTCTACAAAAACTGGAACAATGGTGGTCTTTCGACATGAGGCAACTGCATCAACCATATAGACCGCTGAGGTAGCTGGAAGCGAGCCACCCAGTCCGTGGGATTGCAACACATTGTTGGAAGCGCGGGATTGCAACACATTGTGGGGAGCGTGGAAACGGACGATGGCTGGGGGCGATCGCGTCACTCCAGATTCACATAGTTTAGTTTAAACTTAAGAATTTTATTATAATATTTTAATATTTTAATTTTAATAAATTAGTTGCAAAGATTTTTGGTTTCTTTAAGTCCTTCGGCTGGTGCTCGCATAATTAGGGCTGTCGATTTTTTGCGTCATTGACAAACAGACATCATAACTTTTAAAACATACATTTATTTTTCACATTTTATGACAATTTGATAAAGCTATTTTGTATTTATTTATTTATTTCATGTACCACAATTAATTACAAAAACTATAAAAATAACAATGTACATAATGTATATAGGATTAGGTTATCTCTACAAAGATATCTCTTCCAGCTACCCATAAGTGTTGGAGATGAGGTTATAGAGAACAGAGGTAGGTACACAGATATTTCTATATTATTCTTCAAATTAATAAAGAGAATAGTAAATCCTTGGGTAAATAAATAAAATATAACCTAATAACTAACTCATTCTCTTACTGTACGTAAATTTACTTGCTTAGTAATTTAATTACTTATAGTTATAAAATCATAATTTAAACAAAAAGTTCTCAAACCTTTAGAATCAATTAAATGAAGTTTTTAAAAATAAGGCATTTAGAAAAATCTTGAATAACCTTTATCTCCACTGGATCGGAGGAAAATTATGATCTTTTTGATTATAAAACTAATTATTTATCAGAACATTAAATAATGTTTCTCATACTAAGTTGAAATCCAAGGTCTGTGTATCAATCAAAAGGTATTTAAGAAGTTTCTCAGTGTCTCAAAGAAAACAGCTTAGTAGAAAGGAGTTGAGTTCTTATTATACTTACTCGAGCACACTTTATTTGTTTTATTTATTAGTATCAGTGACTGTAAGTGCTGTAGCTTTTGAGATTGGTCTCAAAAGACTGCAAATAAAAAAAATAAAACTCATTGAATCTTGAATGCTTTTGAAATAGACGAGAGTTCAAAACTACAGCTTTCAATTCGTTCCAGAAGTTCGTAAATAGTAATTTAAAAGCTATTGATACGGTTGCGTTTGAAGGCAACTTGTTTGAATTACCGACTACAGTTTAATTCAAAGAATTGTTTACAGAACAGTATTCTGTAAACAATTCTAAAGTATATTATTTATAAGCCTTGTCGTTGTTTCTCGTTGTTTTTTGTTTTTTGTTTGTGTGGCTTTAGATTATATTTAATTTTATGAAATTGTATGTTTACTATTAAAACATATATACAATGTAAACCATTTAAGGTTGTTATATAATTAATTTAAAACATTATAATAATAATATATTATCATTAACAATATAAGTGAACTAGAATTGTTTTGGTTCAGCGCTGCGATCTGATAACATTTTAGTCTTAATTAGTTTATTTGTTTATTAATTAGTTTATTTGTTAGTTTATTTCTTTGTATATTATCCATAGAATATCTATTTAGGATGGATATAATATTTATATCCATCAAAAATAGATATCTTCAATTATCTATTTTGATAAGAGGTTGTCATCTGGAAAAAGGAAAAGTACAATAATAATCTACAATAGGTAAGAAAAATACAGAAAAAATAAGATACAAAAAAAATCTTTATGACTGCTATCCGACATAATAAGAATATGTTTTTATGTATATAGTTCGGGGAGAGCCGCTGCCAGAAGATTGTTATTTATAAAGAGAGGAGAGAAATAATAATGAGACTGAATATCAAGTGATAATGTCATTAATCTATAAAATTGAATCGATATTAATTTTAATAATATTATATATAACTAATCCAATTGGTTTATTTATAAAATACTCGATCACAAATCAAAAAACCTGATTAATATGGGATACTGTCGAGTTGCTTAGAATTTAGATATTATATATTTTTTTATAAATCGAAATTTAACTATTAATCAAGTTTTATTTTTGGTTAGAAGTACGTGATTTAATTAATTTATGAGGCTTAAGAACTAACAGTATGCATTTGTATGCAATAGAAGGATTTTTTAATTAATGTAGTTTGTTAAACATCACTGAATTTCTTAAAAATCCTGAGTACTTCACTTACAGATAAAATTTCGTTAAAGCCGGGTCAACAGAGATTGAAAAAGTTTTAATGACTTCAATTTTAAATGAAAACTATACAATCTCTACATAATGCAGCATTTTTATTATCAGTTAATATTTATTAAATTATAAATTAAATGTACCACTAACCATCATTACCTTACTTAAAAAATGTTTATTCAGTATATCGTAATCATACACTTCAAATGTGAATACGTTATTGTTAGACAATTTTCCGCATTTTCCCCTTTTACAACTTGTGACAGATGTGCACAATTAAAAAATACGTCATGCCAATGCCATATTTCAATTGTATTTTGTGTTCTATTTTTTTGTGTTTGATATAATTACAAAGCATAAAAAATATTTAAAATTGCGAATTAAATACAATAAACACATCTTTTGTCATTTTTTTTTTATTGAAAGTATTATGTTAGTAAAAATATAAAACAAATTATTTCACTACGAAGCTTATAAGGACACTAAAGACTTGTGACTTGTTTAATCTTCTATGACATAATACTTATCGTTGTGAGGCTCTTTAGGACATTGATAACTGATTCTGATATTTTTTTGTTTCTTAAAAATGAATAACTATCTAGAAGTACGAAAATATTCTTTACTTTTCATTGCCAACATCTGAAATGAAACTTAAATTTACAGAAGACTATCTGAGGTTAATTTGGTTCTTTTGTTATATATGTATTTATATTTAATTTCGACAATCTTACGACTGAATTTGAAAAAGATCTATAATCAAAAAAAAAATTATAAAATTGACAAGGTACAGGTTTTTTTTTAAAGTTAGGTTCAAAACGATCATACATTGAAACAAAGCGAAGGAAAAAAATATCGACGAAGTTACAGTACCCTGGATATCTAGCAAATAGATTCAACAAAATAATTATTCTACGAGATTGTGTGTCAAGTTTTTTAATTATTCGTCAATCTTGACAGCTAACCTTAATAATGAATCAATTGTCATTCTTGACATATCAATATTATTTTATTTTAGTCTTACGTTCAGAAACTCGTTAATAGTATGAAATTATATTATTGACAAAAGATACTGAAATCAATCGATGGATTGTTATTTTTGCATTTTATGTTTTTTCTATACTTCGAAAGTTTACTCAATCTACTGTTTTATAATATTATATAATATTTATATTGCAAATAATGTCGGTAGTTATTAATATAACCAATATAAAAAATAGTATTTTATCTGCCTTATTATTATAATAAGAGAAATAAATTTCCTAAATAACAAAATAAGATTAATTAGAACAACAGACTCCGAAAGGGCTGAGGATTAATTAGTGAAATAAATAATACATTCATTCTTTTGTTTTAATAATTGTATTTGATGATAGATTTCACGTAGCCATATAGAGTTGTTTCGGACGTTTTCCACATTTTATAATAAGCATCACCCACATTTTGATAAATCCGCAGTTCCTATTCATACTCTTCAAAATGTTAGTACAAAATAAGTCATGGATCACAGGTAGGTAGGTATATAAGCCATATAAATATGTATTATTTTTACAGTGCACGTGGACGGTGTAGCGGACTATGACTAGTAATAAATATATATTGTAGCTAATAGCTAGTAATTATACTATTTAAAATTAGAAATTTAATACACATATATGTAAAGATGATCCATATTATAAAATAATTATTAGTAATTTTCAAATCAATAATATCTGTCATGTTGAAAATTTGAAGAAATTATATTTTATACTATACTATACTATACTATACTATACTATATACTATACTATACTATACTATACTATACTATACTATACTATACTATACTATACTATACTATACTATACTATACTATACTATACTATACTATACTATACTATACTATACTATACTATACTATACTATACTATACTATACTATACTATACTATACTATACTATACTATACTATACTATACTATACTATACTATACTATACTATACCAAGAAACACGCTCGACTAAAGCTAGTCATTTATTTGTATGTAACACAACAGAGTTATTCCTAACTTTTAACAAAGTTTAAATTGTGTATTATCATTGTTAAATGTTCAGCGCAACTTATAACTTATTGTTAAGTTAGTACTTATTGTTACTAAAATTATACAAGCTCTTTCTTGTGACATTACTTGGTAAATCGGATTTCGAAAGAGTCTACTACTTTCCAATAGAATTAAAATAAGTTGTGATAATGAGTTTTCCTACAAATTATAATGAAATCTCCGAGATGGTTTGTTTTAATGTTGTAAAAGCGTTAATCAGAAAATATAAGAAATGTATGTATTCAACTTATAATAATAAAATCTTTAATATATATCAAATAATTAAATATTTCATATTATAACATTGTATATATGAATATGTCGTAGATCACGATAATTTAACGATAATTAGTAACTCAATTGATATCATCGTAACAGTGGGGTGTGAACAACGTGACGTAACGAGTCACGTGATCGGAATCGTTTGGAGGGGCGCCGGAGACATTTTAAATATTCGAGAGCATTGATTCGAGGAGGAATTGATTAGTGAGAGCCTTACAGTTCGGACCCCCAAAGGAGATCGATGGTTCACGCAACTCTGATAATTGTATACCTAATAAGTAATCTGTGATAATTGATTACGTACATTTAATACAAGAATTGTCATATTGTGTCTTTGTGGTTTAATTGCCTGAAACCTACGCCTCGGATCCTATACCAGAATACTCCATCAAGAACGTGCAAGTCACTTATATGCCTCTATCTCCGAAAAATATATAAATAAATAAATAAAAAAAAATAAAAATTAAAAAAATATATATATAATGATTACTGTGCAAAGGACTCACTAATATAGTTTTTAAGATATCAGTAACAGACTCTTTTTTGAGCATTTTATCTCAAAATTCAACGATTAATCTGACAAACACAGACTAAACGTGAAAAGTCTCCTTACACTTTTCACGTATCACGTGTCCGTGGATAGAAGTAAAAATTAATACAAGAAAAAAAATATTGCCATATAATTAATTGCTCAAAAATTAAAAAGTAGTATCGATTATTACGAACTTACGAAGTAACACTGTCTTTTATAAAGATATAGTGTATCGGACTTGAAACGAAAGTTCGAAAGTTCGAAATGTCGACGAAAGTTCATTAATTCATTCATATTTTGGTAGCGTATGAAGAAAGTTCGGTTTTCTCTTTTGCCGTATGTGCCAAAGTGTCATTCCCCAAGTGGAACGACGGTAGAGACGATGGCTAAAGTTGTCAAGAGCAACTTTGGGTAACATCCGGAACTCAGGTGTCCCAAACTAACAAGCTATTTGCTGATTTTGACGACATACTTGAACTTTTGAATCCCGAGACACGGTTGTATTTCCTTTAAGAACTAGAAAGTTCAAATTACGGGCTTAACAGCTTTTTCCAACGGCTTCGCAAGCGCTGTATAGATAAAAACATTATTTCGTCGGACAATTGTTTAATAGCTATTTAAGTACCCTTCAGTACCAGTACGGTTTTTGAATGTCAGGCATTTTATATTATATTTTGATTCTGTGCCAACATGTGTACAACATTTCATGAATAATATGATACGTAATTATCTATTTAACATATTAATTAAGTTTCTATCAGCACTTTGTAAGTTTTAAAATATATTATTGCGAGTAAAATTTTACATTTAATTTATATAATTATGCTATATATTATGATATATCTTGCAAGTAAGTCAACCAAGAAGATAATCAAGGTTGAGTTATTATTGTAGTTTTAATTGATTGTAGACGCTGTAAATTTTCTTCTTTCTTTTTAAAAACCCACACTCTTACAAAATACAATAATAAAAAGATTGTTTTTTTTTAAGTAAAGTATAATAGTACAAGAAAATTGATTGATTATTATAAAGTATCTAATTTCTTCTAAATTGCGTAAGTTAAAATAATAAATATATACTACATAATAATATGATTGAAATGTAATAATTATATTATAACATAACAAAATATTTTAATAATAATAACTAATGAGTTTTCCTTGTCGAGGTTATTATAAAAAACGTGAAACACCATTAAATAGTTTTTTAAAAGATTCTAATTTTCATTCCGTTCTCTTATTATCAATGAAGCTTGAAATATCATTTTGTAGTTTCTAAAAAAAAGAATAAAGTATGGTTCCTATTTTGCTAGTTTGTTTAATTATGATCTATTTATAATTTGTTTGATTTATTTATAATTTAGTTGTATGTTATATTAATAATCATCATATATTTGTTTTAAGATTATAGACTATTAGTTTATTATAGAATAAATGTATTTAGTGTGCAATATAACTATAAATTTACATGTTTTTATTTTGGTAATGTTTTATAATTGCGTCATCACCGATTTTGACGAATATTTTTGTTTTACAGGTCTTGTAATATTAGAATCAGCCCTGTAATGTTGGCGCATGACCTTTTTGAACATTAAAAAAAACAAGTTAAATTAGTAAAAAGTAATTAACTTAAGCAAAAAAGAAATATCTCCAACGTATCTTGCTACAGTTGCTCTATTTTCTTAGCCAAAGGTAACTTACTAAATAACCTAATCTAAATCAATTTCAAGAGAGCAAAACGGAATGTTCAATAGTTTGATTTATTTTAGAGGCAAAAAGGTCATCGCCATCATAATAATACTGATTATGATGTTCGCAAAGCATAACTCAAATCCAAAAAAATCAGTCCATCGAATCTAAATTACTTTTTTTAAACCACTACGACGCGAAAACCTCAGAATATTATCAAACTGCGTTGGGTGCCCCAGAAAGCGTTCACAACCTCGACAACAAGCTGAATCCTAACACTGCACCAGACAAAAGATTCAAGAAAAGTTCGGATATATATTACATGTCTTTAGGCGATTACTCGAGAGAAGAATTTGCTTATTAAGCTTATTTGACTTTCCAACTCCCTATTCTTATATTTTGCACGAATATTATGATGATAATATATATTAAATTTGTACTATGTTAATAAATACACATCAGCGAGTAAACTCCTTATATCAACACTGTTGAGGAGGTCCCGCGGTGACGTTGCGTTAATTAATACGCAGTGGACTGTATATACTATAATTTCTTATTTCTCAAAAGACACTGTACAGAATGGTCTGCGGTACGTTAAGATATAAAATAAAATAAATGAAACGCGTGCGCGTGTATCGGTAGACGATCAACGGAAGACAGCTGACCCGTTGACTCGTCATGCGGGTTCGACGGCCGGAGCAGGTTATTGTCCGCGAGCCCCCCGCGCCTCTGAGTGACTTCGCCCGCCGCGCCGTCCTCCCGGTCGACTGCATGTTAAGATGTCTTAACAAACACAATAAGTGGGAGACATGTGTTCTTACAAAGTGTGACTTTTTTAGTTACTGCAAAAAAGAGTGTATAACATTTCTTTTCTAGAATTTTATTCAAGGAACTTTTGACGGAGATTAATGAACATAACCATTTGCTATATTCAAAAAGTTTAAATCTAAAAGTTTATTATTAAAAATGATGAGTATATTTTTATGAATATTATTATGAAGGAAGAATAAAATAAAAATTCATCGGCACCTGTATTTCAAAACCATTTAATTATTTTATATTAATCAGTCTTTGGAAAACCAAAGGCTTATTTTTTATTTAAGATCTACCCACTGACACAAACATCATAACTTACCCCATCTTGCCGACTTAAGACACTTATCCATTTACTTACCCGGGGAGTCAGTCGTGACGTACTTGTGAAACACAGAAATCATTTGATAATTTTAAAATCGATGGACTATATTTAAACGTATGTATGATATTTTATTATATATCGATTTCTGATTATTTATTATGTAACAAAAATTCTAGGTAGTTACTACTTTCAATCTCATGCAAGCGGAAATATGTTAAAAGGGTAAACCTGTGTTAAAGTTAACTATTACTTTAAAATATTAGAACGCTACTTTACTATAATGATTTAAGCGCGTACGAGTAGTACTGTATGCAGCAGTAGGTAAAGGTCGATGTAGGTAGTAGTAGTATTTAGTGGGATAGGGTGCTAGACATCCTATCCCGCTAAAGTTAACTAGGTAATTGCACCGGTGCAAAGCCAAGGCTAATTACCAGTAAATACATAATGTACATTTTAACACTTATTCTATGTAACAAAAATACACTAAAATAGTTCAATCATTTGAGACTGACTGTTATCTCATCACATGATCTTGTACTTATATGAAATAATAAAGTAATATATTATTAATAATTTTCTTATTGATCTCCGATACGATTGCGATACGATCACGAAAATTTTCTGTCAAATTTTCATCAAAATATTTTTATTGACAACGATTATCCGTAACGATGAGTAAAGATGCGAAAATGGAAAAAAATCTTGGCCAGTTCTTAAAATATTGAAAATTATTATTAAATGGGTAACAAGATTATTCCTCTAAGAGATTTAAATAATTCTTTGAGAGAGAAGTTTTCTGGCAAACAAACTTGTTAGTTATTTTTATAAATATATATATATTATTGTTAGATTCAGTTATTTGCAGTTCTCACGTATATTTTTAATATTGATCCTGTGACTAGTATAAAAACCGTACGTTTTAGTAATAAACATATATACTGAAAAAAACGTTCCATTTTATCCATCCGTCTGTACGTTAACGCGTCTCTCTGTATAAAAGCGTAAAAAGTACTGACCTGATTGACGTCTAGATTTCAATATTTTAAAGACTAAAAATCTCGCATAGATTATATACATAAATTCTAAATGTTAATAAGTTGAAAAATTTACGAAACAAAATTTTAATTATTTTAACGATTACATATCTGGGCTCCCAAACATCTACAACATCTAATAAACTATTCATCATCTAATATTCTAATAAAATACAACAATCAAACATTTTCAATTAATTTTAAATTTAGTACAAAATTGTAGAATTATATTAATTTGATATAAGTGATAATTGCGACTTATTCCTTAAATTGCTAAAATCCTTAAGAATATATTATAAAATTTCTAATATATATTATAAGATATAATTTCATCATAGGATCATGAAGCCATACATAATGATGACCTATTTAAGCAAATTAACAAAAATGAGGTAAATCTAGCTAATGCTAGGAATAATGAATGAGTCGGAGATTTTAACTATAAAAGACGCTGCAGCATTTAGTACCTCACTATATGTTATTATATTTAATACAAAAAACATTCAACATACAGTCAGATGAAAACGTAATTGATATAAAATGCTTATATTTAAATGTTTTTTGAATCAATAGAAGTTGAACGATATTTGTGCAAACAATAAAACTACTGGTTAAGATGATTAATCAAAAAGACAAAAAAAAAGATTCATTAAACAAAGAATATTAAAATATAAACTTTGCCATATTTTCAGAAAATATTGTGTAGACGTTCTTAACTAATACAGTTTCAATAAAACCTCCTTAATGTTTTTTTACGAGAAACCAAACATATGAAAGCTATCATCATAATGCCACATAATAATATTCTTTCGATTCAGGATCTGTGCCATTTGTCCTTAAAATTTTATATATATTAGAAAATAACTCATTAAGTAGTGAAAATATATGGACGTTATTTAATTAGATACGAACTAAGTACTAAAGCAGATGTAATCTTGGTCCGTCTGTCTGTTAATTAAAGATTCTTAACTTCCGAGAAAATGGAGATTAGCTTACTAACGGAGAATTTTAATTTGTTGAACAATTCCATACTAATATATTAAATCTTAAAGGTTAACTTTTTATGGTTCTTGCTACTCTCTGGGTCATCTTCATAGAATTAAAAAAAGCATTTTAATGAGAATGGCTATAGGCTAGGTAAAGCTACACTACGACCCTTATAACCAGAATTTGAAGATATCCTGCAAAATATACCGGAAATAATATACGTCCCTGGTAATTTTGCGTTTCAACGTGTAACGTTCTTTTTTAGTCCACATAGAAAAAGTCGCGGCTTAGAGCTAGCATATTGTATTGAATATCGTATAATATAATATGGAGTTACTACAGAACATTTATTCGATCTTTCATAAGAGAGCCCTTGGGTAAGATATTGGGCAATAAATAATATGTACAAATATTTAATCATAAAATACTCGTTTTCGTTAGAGAAATGTGTAATACAGTATTTTGATAATCTAGTTTAATCTAAAGGAAAACACCTTTATATTTTATTTATATTTTTTCGATTATATTGTCTAAGAAAGCATATTTTATTATTTTTTTTTAATATAATTTAGGGCAATGCTTGACTACATTCCACCTGGTGGTAAGTGGAATTTAGTCTTAGGTGGTAAGGCGCTTTACCCAGCAACCTCTTCACTCTTCGTTTGGAGTCTCTTTACCCACATTGTATTCGCCACCCACCCACATTGTATTTTAACAACACGGTGGTCGAGTGGTTAGCGCAGACGTCTAACGTGTCACGGCGTAATGGCGCTCCGGTTCGATTCCCGGCGGAGTCAGGCATTTATGTGATGAGCATAGATGTCTGTGTTTCTGGGTTTGGTCATTTATTAAATATATTCTCAGTATTTATATGTGTATTTCTATGTATTTGTTCCGTTGTCTAACACCCTTAACACAAGCAAATTAAGCAATTAAGCAAATTATTTTGCTTACTTAGGGGTTAGTTCAATGTGTGTAATTTGTCCTGATATTATTATTATATATTCTAAAGACTAGACTACTAGACTTCTAAAGTGCTTCTTTCTTTCCTTAACATTAAAATACAAAGTTAATTGAAATTATTATTTTTATTTTTGCAATATAGCTTGTAATATATTTTAAAGCCACATTTAAATTATTTTCATAAACTATTAGGTCTATTAAAAATGCTGTTTAATTTTCATTATTTAAAATGAATATTTTTTTTTGTTAAAGTGAATTCACATAATGGAAACCCATTACAGCGGATCGTGCTTCGAATGTAAAATAGATACTTTTCTTAATTTATCTTTTATGTATTATATTTACATATTATCAATAAGCCCATGGATTTTATTTGAGATGAGATGCATTGATTTTTTTTATTATATTTTTTTATAAATTAATAATCTTGTGTATAAACAAGAACTGCTCGTCTAAAGTATAGGATACGGACAAAAAGTCACTTTATCAAATAGAGAGCTAATAACAACGGATGGGTAATTTCAGTTCTATAATAATAAAAATTCTAACAACCTAAACACATGCACTTAAATTATTTTAATCCGTAATGAAAAGTTAAGTTTATTTGTTTTTTATACTAAGTTTAGTCGCTCATGGAAACAATCAAAATTAAAAATACGCTGCTACACTTGAGAAAAGAGGACAGATATAGTATTTTGGAAAAGGAAGGGAATGATTTTGGGTATCCGGTTCTCTGTATTCGAAATATTAATAAAAATGATATTCTGCCAAAATTTTTTGAAGCAGTGGTACGAAGTCGGTTGAGTCGGTAAGTTTTTGAACTACCCTAAATTGACTACGGCTATGTTCGACTATCTTAAATTAATAGATTAATATTCTAAAGGCTTATGAGAAGATATATATTTCCATGTGCTTTAATTATTCTTATTTTGTCCTCTTTTCAATGTTGTTTGCAATTTGAAAGGAAACTCTGTATTAAGTATAAAGTTGAACTTGAAACTTGAAGTTGAGTTGTTATCGCTCTCAGAGAATTCTTTTCTTCCATAATCTTCGTTTCAGAGTCCTTAATATTTACTATTGAAGCGTTTCCTGTCTCCAACGATTCATAAAAACCACGAGGCGTCTAATTAAACCAGAACAGATGACACACATTTTAATAAATCGATTTGTATTTGTTATTTTCTAATTATTACCCCAAATATTAAGTCCTTGGAAATGTCTATTATTATTGTTATTAACGACCAATATTCATATCCATATAATTTAAACTGTATATAATGTATAATTTTGTTTAATTAGAAAGTTAATGTCGTGTCTATGTTTTAAATAGACACGAAAATAATTAATACATTATTATAATTTATACAATTAATTTAATTTAAATTCTTCAGCATATAATATAATGTAATGCCATTTATATTCATTTTCATTATACTAAAGTATCGATCTTACCTTAATTTTATCGCTTTTATTAATCTTCTTTGACGCTGAGTCTAATAATAATCTCTTACACGTTAAATTTAATTTATCCATTTTCGTGCTCCAAAATGTAACTAATAAATAATTATTTTTAATCGTTAAATACTATATCTTTTTCAGAATAAGATGTCAATCTTATAATTCTCTCAAATTTATAAATAAATTTTGTAAATTAAATGATTAATACACCACTTCATGTCTAGTTTCTTGATAATTAAGTCTCGTTATGTTTTACTAATTTTATATATTTTGTTTTCATATTAAAATCAAAGCATTTACATATTTTTCTCTAGCTTAGTAGTATTGTTTTAAAACGTTTGTAAATATTGCTACGTTAGTTTTATTGCATTATTTAAATTGAATTATTTACTAACGTTTGAGACAGTAATAATTAACACGCATACAATACTTGTATAATGTAAATATGTATATAGAATTTCAATTCAGAAATTGAAAAATTATTTAAACTAGTACATGGTCAGTTGATGTGTTCATGAATTTTTCAAGTAACATCAAGCAAGTTCGTTCAAGTTTACGAATTGCCACAAAAAAAATTATTGGTAAAGACGCGCAGGGGAGAGATTTTTCCGTAATTAATATAGCTAGTGAAACAATTAGACCTACTTTAATAGGTACACCTGGGTAAGCTCTAATGATGGACAATAATAAACAGCTTAGGCTGTCTTATTATATAATGCAAATTCTATCTAAATTCTCCGTTAATATGTTCAGTATTATTTCTTGTAAATCCATTTTGTAAAGTTTAGTAAAGAAAAAGTACAAAGATTTTTTGCACCAAAATTGTATTTAATTGAAAAATACTTATGTACTCGCTGTTATATCACTATGTAGCTTTTTTCTGACTTAGCGAAATTTTATTGACAATTGACATTGCAGATCCTCAAAATCATAACATTGGTATAAGAAGTAAAATAAATATTTTCTTAGATAATGTATGGCATTACTTTATTCATTTTTTATAATCTTATTGCCTAGAGTATTCGTATTGAAAAGAAAAATGTTTGTAAAATCAAGCGATCGTATTACGTAAGCGTATTATAAGGGCCTCGTCCAAATTTATTGTTTCACAGATTTTACTATTCACACTTCACTTTTATATACTTGTATTTAACCCTTCCTTGGTACTATACAGCAGCGTCTGTCCCGAATATCGTCCTAACCGCAGTTTATATACCCTTCTTTATTAACTCCCTCTTCACATAAACAATAATCATAGTCAAATCATCTACTTTAAACGTGGAAAAATAACAACTACTCGTAAAAGAACAATTGAAAGTATCGGTAAAAGCGTATTAAATACTTGTTTTAATTATGAAGTCTTAATGGTTCCCACTTTTCTAGCTTATTCAAGTATTTACTAATTAAGCAAATGTCCCTCCTCACATAAATAATAATCTTAGTCAAATAAACTTCTTTAAGCATACGAAAATAAACAATACTTGACATAGCAATTCTAGATATTACTATTTAAGTTAATAAAACAACGATTAAAATAATTACACCTTATTGGTTCTTCTTATTACAGTTAAATTAGTAATTCATTAATTTATATGGATCAATACAGGGACCAACAAAACATTGAAATGAATCAAAACATTACGGATTATTATAAAATAGTCGTTTAACAATAATGTAACCTTACAGTATAATATATAAGCTTTACGTATACTGCAATGATGACGATAAAAAGGAACATTATATAATACATTTTCAGTAAAATCACTTTAAAAACATGTTTATGACAAAAACCTCAACATTATAGTATTAAAACATGTTGTCTGTCTATATTATTATTGGTTTATTTGCTATAGTAATTCAAAAACAACAAATCATTAAAAACACTCTGATACAAGAAAACACAAAAAATAATTGGACAATAGTTGTAGTACAACATAAATGGCTTGAAATATAGCTAATTTAATAAATGTTTTTCATTCGACATTACATAACAAAACGAAAACTTTTGTTTGTTTTGAAACAAAAAGATGTAAGACACCTAATTACAATTTCAGTATTCTGGTTATATAGTATAAGAAGAGTATTGTTGCAACTGAGAAACAAACTGAATTAATCACACAGTCAAAGAATTTATAGAAAAAGCAAATATTTGACTGCAAAAAAAATTACATCAATTATAAAGATTATAAAAATATTTACCCTGAACTTACCCACTCAATTAATAAAAGTTATCATAGACCATAAAAGTTTCAATACAAAAATTGTTAAGCTCGTAAAAATTGTTAATATCACGTTTCACACGAAATGGAAAAACATCATACTTGGTACAATATAAACTTTTAAAAGTGCATACGTTAAAAAAATACTTTTGCGTATGAAAGTTATTCCTGCATGCCAGAAATATATATGTATATAATTTTAACAACCACACCCATTAAATTCGCAATGCTTTCCATTTTCATATTATTTTTTTAAAAACTAACAGTTCACTTTATTTATGCTTGATTTTAAATTCCAATTATTTTTTGATATATTCAGTAAATCTATCTAGATATAATAAAATTGTTAAAAAGAAAAGCTCAATCATAATAATATAATAAGCTGCAAACCACGGAGCTTCCCATGGGAAATAGAATTTTATTAAAACGTACAAAAGACAATATAATAAGAAGATATCTAAATTACTTTATTATGTGAACGTTGGCCCTCGACAATGGTTTTACTATCGTTACGTGAGTAGAAGCTTCTGAGTTGGAGCCTTGTTAGTAAATACAAATATTAAAGTTGTGGGTACACTCTATATATATATCATATTTCATTATGGTTAAATTACTTGCTGTGATTCTAATAAAATTTTATAGATTTTTATCCATTCCCTCGGAAGATAACTTTCTAAAAATACTAACACTAGTTGGCAGCTCCGACTTATTATCACTCGATTTTTAAATAATAATTAGATTAGTAGTTAAGAAATTTAGATTTTTTTTTGTTTATAACAATATTAGACTTTGATTATGCGTTTTTAAGTTATTTAAAGGTCATATCTATTGTCTGTCAATGTGCAATGTTTTCTATTACTCATTGATACACAATGTTTTATTTATTTATATCATTTCCACTTTGAATCCATACTGTTGTAGTGATATGGTTATGGTATGGTACAATTGTAGTGATTTAGCAGTTTTATGTTGGCCACCTTGGAGGGGATATTTCAAAAGCACTCGTTGCAATCGGATGACCGGCTGAGTAATGCATACGGGAATGAGTGTGAGCATTTAATAAATTAATGTTGCTGTTGCTTTTTTTATCAAATTAACATATAATCGGAAATGCTAAGTTCCTACTTTAGCCCACATTTAAATTATTAATTGTTCTTTGTTAAACAGTCTAAAGGATTTTTTTGAAGTGAAACTTCTTTATCGGGGTTGGAAAAAAAATTTGTGTAACATTTTTTCGTTACGCGTCACATTTTTCCATTACGCGCCATCTTTTTGAAGTGAAACTTCTTTATCGACAGATGGGATAAAATTTTATAGCAATGTCAAAAAATTATGATGTTTTTCTGTTACGCACCATCTTTATTTTGTAAGTCACATTTTTCCGTTACGCGCCATATTTGAAGTGAAACTTTTTTATCGACGGAACGGAGAAATTTTATAGCAATGTCAAAAAATTGTAACGTTTTTCTGTTACGCGCCATTTTTATTTTTGCTTAAACTTTATCTAATTTAGCTTAATTAGCCATTCCTGTAAAGTTGTAATTAGTGAATCATTTTTCAAAAAATTATGTCATAAAGAAGTTACTCTTCTTACATGTGTACACTAATACACACACATATTTTTTTAATAAAGGACGTTTAATTGTTTTTTTCAAAGTATTTAAAGTCTAAAAAGCATTACTTAATACGTTATTTACCAAATGTTATCAACCTATTCTTTACCCTCATAAGAAAAATGGCCTTCTTTAAACATATTTGAGAAAGGAGGAGTAGCAAGGTACTTGTTATTTATAAGTGTCATAAATATTGTGAAGTGAAACATTTTTTCGTTTAATTTTTAGGCTATGGTACAACATTTCATTACACTCAAAGACTTAAAAATGAGATAATATAAAATTGTTTAGCTTAATAATGGCAACGAAGCATCATCCATTCATACACAACTATTTATCTATGTATAATCATTATTTTGTACCGCACTATAATAGTAATAAAATAATTATACTATTAATAGAAAACATGTGATGTAAAATTACTATTTTGAGTTCAGACTCAATCAAAGTAAACCCATTGCCTTTGGGCCATCTGTAGGTATTTATTTGGTTTGATTTTCAAAGAGAATCAGTTGACTGGACATGAGAAAGGATAACACTTAAATACTTAAATAAACATCTTTGGTTCATAAAGAAATATTTAAATAGTGGCATTAACTTTGTTACAGCTGTCTGTTTAGTGAAAAGGGTTTGTGAAGGACATATATTATTAAAAAAGAACTCATCACATAGTTTTCATCTTCCTTTAATGTGCGAGATGTGACACAATGAAATAAGGTATTGTTAGTTATTATTTAAATAACTTATACAACATCATTATAATTTATAAACTATAATAGCTATATAAATAGAGAATTTCTGCTAAGCTAAGCCATATATATAATGTAACCTTATTACATTATATATATGGCTAAGTGTTATACAGTAGTCATATATTTTTTAAGCGCATGAGCTTTTATCATTTTAGTATAAATAATCTTAATTACATTAGAGTAGATACCTAGCTACCTATATCTACTATATTTAATTCTACCTAGAACTAAAGTTTTGGAAATTTCAAGCAATAAACTCTCAAGACCATTTACACATTTTTGTATGTATACTTTTGTGAACCATGATGATTATTAAATATATATTAAATTGAACTTCATTCGCGATCCGAACACTCTATGCTTCGAACTCATGAATAGGGACCCCGAATGAGTTTGAAACTAGACGTTCAAATTCTGTTTAAATTACGTGATTATAACCGGGTAAATATGTATTTAATAACCATTAACACCATTTAAAACTACATTTTTAATTTATATTTTTGTATTCCACTAGGGTTTAGATGCTTTATGATTGGCATTATTAACCACATTCTTAATAATATTTTTTTTGTATTCCACTAGGGTTTAGATGGCGCACCCTGCTTTATGATTGGCATTATTAAAGTTATATCTTATTGCATTCCAAATGACTCTCCAAGATCAAATAAATTTAAAAGATGGGGCAAAGTCACCAAAACATTCACTGGAATCACACATTTAAGTTTAACAAGTATTACAAACTAACCAACGAACTGTTCGGGAATAATCTTATATTTAATTTATACCTTGTCCGCAGCAGAGGTGGGAGCGAGAGGTATAATAGCGAAAAAATTTAAAAATCTGTTGTTTGCTCATACTTTTGATGATAAAGAATAAGTGAGAACCGAATTCATGTATAAGTATAAAAGTCGGTGATGCTTTAACTCTTCTCGAGAAAGAATTTTGTTAACCACAGAAAAGTAGGTATTATTGTTTTAGATAATAATTCAGTATTAAAATATCAAACATTTTTAATAGTTTTAGTAAGTATAGACAGGTGTATAATGTACGTAGTATTTACTTGCAACCAGCTTTGGCTATGCACCGGCGTAATTTACTTATGAACTCATATTATCCTATCCTTCTATGTATTACTACTACATACTAAATACTATGAAAAACAAGTGTGTACAAATACTACCAAAAACAAGTGTATATCAAAAATTCGGGAGTATTTAAACAGTTATCGTAAAGTTGCTACGTTCTCATACTTTTAAGTAATAGTTTACTTTTTCACGCGGCTTTTCTTGTTTGAAAATATTTTATGAATTCAAAGAAAAAAATAATAATAAAAAGTTTATATATATAAGATACAATTATTTTATTGTGACGTTTCTTTTTATTTTAACAGTTCAAATATTTTATTAGCGATAGACTTAGCTGTTTGTGATGCGATTATAAATAAAGTATGACAGTAATTAGGTACACAAAAACAAAATATAAAGATGGTGCTCCATGTAGTGCTATTTATTACCCTTATACCCTATAAGGAAGGTAGATCAAAAAAATGTTTTATTTTAGGTAATTCTAACATCAAGAAAAGTTGCGTCGTGATTTTAAGACTTAATAATTTTCTCTTGTAAGAGATACTTTCGGTCGTCTTTAATGCTCAAAGGTAATGTCAAATTTGAACGCTACGTGAATAAATTGTGTTCTTGGAAAATTTTGATTAGTAAATTTAAGTTGAAATGTAGAATGTTAAAAAATCTTTACATTATAGAATATCATAGATAAGTTTAAATGTAGTAAAGAGAATTTTTAATAACTGAATGATTTCTGTGCCTCTCCTACAAGTACTTCTCGGCGGGCTTCTCAGTTAGGTAACTGGATTAAGTGCTTAAGTTGCAAGGGTGAGGTTAGTTATGATGTTGTTCACAATGGGTATATATAAAATAAGACAGAAACACTAGTTTTCCGTAGGCTGATTTATATAAAAAATATATATATATTTTTTTAAATTTCCTTCTAACATTTGACATACAATCGTTCCTAACAATGTAGCGGGCAATATTTATTTATTTTATTCATATTAATATTCCTAAAGAACATAATGATGTTTTTAAAATGTTTGCTCTAAATTTTTATTAACTTTCTCGTAGATTTAAAATTTTTTGAATGTAGTAAAATGATGGCCGCATTTATATTATTTTACGTCAAAAGTTTCAGATAAAAATTATAGAAATGCGTTTTTTAAAGACTCTTATTTCTCGCAGCATAACTAAAAATAAAGTCACATTCTGTACGAAAACATGCATTCCTTTGATATACTGAAATAACAAGTTTACTCGCTGTAAACGTAGTGTTGGTTTTCATCTTGGAAATATAAATGCATGTTAGAATAAGGACAGCGTCAAGTAAACCCTTGTATTCAAATAAAAATACGACCGGTGTCAAATAAAGTCGAAGAAACTTAATTAAACTATATTTAATACGTAACTTGAAGATTGTTACTAGTTGATATAATCGTAGACTTAGTGGATGTGGGGGCTAACCAAATACTTCTCTTCAGTAATTGGCTAAAGACATTTATACCCGAACTTTTCTTGAAACTTTTACCGGGTTCGAGGCTAGGGTTCACCCGGTTATAGGGGCTTAAAGGCCGTCGTGGATAGTTTCTGAGGCAACCAATGTAGCCTGATGATATTATGAGGCTATCACGGTGTAGTTGTGATCCGAGATTTTAAAAAAAGTGAATGTGACAGTTAAATTGTGGCACTACTGAATACATATCTTCTGAAATAAACCAAGTCATTTATAGTCTCACAATAAATAAAAAAATTAACAATATAATTATAAATAATTCAACACAATATTATTTCCCATCCTATTCATTTGTATATATATATTTTTATAAAAAGTACAACAAAAAGAACAAGTTTATGCAGCGGTTGCAGTCCTCCTCGCTCAAAGAGCACCTTACTAATATCAGGGGCTTACACTCTAATCTCTTACGTGTCCACCACCACCTGGAGATCGAGCAGCCGCACATACTCTTTTTCAAGGAGATGCAGATACAATGTCCTGTTAGCAGTGTGCACCTGGAATATCCCGGTTACACGTTAGAGCACAACATTCGCTCATGTGCCGGAGTTTGTGTATACGAGCGGAACGACCTCTTTTTCCACCGTATCCGCCCGTTGAAGACCCCACTTTTTCTTCACTATGGGTTTTAGTAAAATTAATAAAATTGAATATCTCGGTGAGGCTGCTGATATGGTTCTACAACAATATCCTTCAGTGCAGCCCGTCTTTCTGGGGAACTTTAAATCCTGTCATCAGCACTGGCTGTTCCAGTGGACAGACCGACCGACCGACCTTCGTTTTCACGAAGCGCAGAACTTTGCGTTGTCCTTGAACGTCATTCAGCTGGTGAGGCAAGCAAAAAGGGTTCCAAATATAGTAGGCCACACAGCCAATTGCCTAGACCTTCTGATGACAACTGATCCGGAAAGGTATCGTGTAGAGGTCAACTCCCTCTTGGGAACCTCCGATCACTATCTGGTGAAATCTGTGTTTACATATTCCCCACCAGCACTCGAACCACATGGTGTTAGACGAGTATGGAAACATAAGTCAGCAGATTGAGATGAGATGCGGCGCTTTTTTGCGTCTTATCTTTGGTGGCAGGTCTGCTTCTCTTCTGTGGATACGTCGAGTTGCGCGAATGCTATAACCGATGTGGTGCATCAGGCAATGGAGTAGTTTATTCCCTTTGATGACGTACCCATCTGTGGCAAAGTTCACCCATCATTTAATGCGAATGTGGTCATGCTCAAGACCGAAAATATTCATCGTGACTCTTCTGGGCTGATGCTCGAAGCTGCAAAACTCCAGATGTAAGTTCAGAGAAGAAAGCCTTTCACTAAGCTGTCCTACAAAAAGGCATTGCGGAAGTCTCTTGCCATGGCAATCAAGTCGAATTTCTGTTAACCCTTACTGCCTGCTTTGCTGAAGCCGGACAGGCTCTGGCATGCGAACCTTACAAGCAAGCTTTCAACGAACGGTGTACGGTGTTCTTTCTGCAACTCTTTTTCTGCTGCACATTAAAGATCTGTTGAAGCCCGTATCTATAGGAATGCAGACGACAGAACAGTTGTAGAAAGATATCTGCCGAGTACTCGGACTCGGACGAAAAGCCATGGTGTGACGTTTGAGTGATAAACTTCAAGCAGTCTTCGCATTTAGCAATGCCAATCTTGTCAAATTGAACGCCACCAAAACGCAGACGTGTCTGTTCACCGACAAAAGGAGCCCTTTCAACTTGGCTCCTACTTTCCGGAAAGTATCCTTGGAATACAGTGACCGGCTTCAGTTGTAAGGCTTAAAGATTTACTCGATTATGGTCCAGATGTATTGAGTCCAGAGCAAGAGCAACAAAATATATAAATTTAATATTGTTTCATGTCTCATACAATAAACCAGTCAACTTCTTGGATGTATACATTCAACCAACATCATCCGAGTCTGTATCAATTCAATTGTAGGTTGGTAGACTGAAAATACTCCACACTAAGATATTATGAATTACTGTAACTAAAAAAAATATAAACACCCGAAATATTGAAGTTATTCCGAAAACATGTTGTTCTTCAAAACTATCTGACTCGCTTACTAATATACTCAGATACTATTAAATGCTTGCCATGAACACACACAGACATATATCAATTTAACAAAATAATGCAATAAATGTTAGAATGTAGAAATAGAATAGAATAAAGCAAAAACCACAAGATTTTAACAGTAATGTCACAGCTAAAATACTTAAAATTAAAAAAAAATATAATTGTATTCATAATTCGGAATCGTAATCTCGTTAGGGTTTCTTGTATTTTTTTCCACGATAAAAATAAGTTGTCCTTGTTATGTTACAACCGTTTTCCTAAATATACAAATTTTCTTTTATATTTGCATGTATATTGAACCTCCGCGCCGCGCCGGTACGAACGCATTTACAATTACGACAATTTTTGGTGACATATATTTCAAAATATATTTATAAGAGTGTAAGAGTTATCCGTATAAAAGTGTAAGAGTTATCCGTCACGATATATGTGTAGATGGAATGGAATTCGAGAGACATCTTGGTGTACTTGACCTTTTCTTAAAATAATCTATATTATTAAATTCTTAGGTCTTGTTGGCTGATACAATCATTTACCGAAAGGTTAAATAATTACTTCAGAGATAAGAGTTTTTGGTTAGTTAATATTAGAATGAACATAATAAATAAATATCTTATTATTATATTACATATTAATTATTATGTAGTATTTTTAAGACTTTACGCAAGTTTAAATTTAAAAGATATGTTTTAATATCTAATTATTTTCTTGTATTGGGTACTACTATACTTTAATTCAAAGAACATATTACCTTTTAATGTTGCTGATTGAAAGAGTATGGGTTTTTCAGAATAAAAAGCTTACAACATCTACTTACTAAAACTACAATAATAACTCAACTTTCAAAATATTCTCGTATGAATAACTAACTTTTAAGATTAATATATAACGTAGCTGTGATAAATAATACAAAGACTTGCTTTGAAATTGGCAAAGTAAAAAAACAAACCCAAGCAATATAATTAGACCGTACTAGAATATAAAATGCCCCACATTCTATAAACAGTACTGTTACTAAGGGATAGAAAAATAACTTTTAGACATAAGACTGATTTTTATATAACAGCGCTTGCGAAGCCGCTGAGAAAAGTTGTGGCATAACAATACTCCATTCGTAAGCCGAGTGCCAAGTATGTAGTTAGAGAAACTACGATATTCCTTCAAGTTTATTTGATAAAATAATAGATATTGTACTTCATTAATGCTTTTTAGCAATAAGGACTACAAGCATTTTAAGATAATTTATATCTTATGGCGGATTAGAAAAGTAATATTTTGGGAAGGAGGGTGGATTTCTTAAACTTAGTAGGTAAGGGTTCAAATCCGGTCTATTCATAAAGTAAATGTGAGGGAATTCACGAACTTATATTAATGATCTCAGTATTTATAACGCAGTCTATCAAATCCATCATTTATAAGGTCCAACTTACGATATCGAAATCGTTTTCTTTTTATGGTAATTGTGTGAAAACCAAACAATTACATGCTTTTGTGATAAATCCGACACGTGCTTTATGACTACGTTGCATTATTTCAAATTTATAATGAAAATTGTTGCGTTAAGACAAACCATCGCAGTGAGTTTACAGTCTAAGTATATTAATTTGTAGCAAAAATTATTATCAAGACTACGTTAAGGTCATAAAGCTAAAGCAAAACGATAATTTTTAATAAAATTCGATTAAGAGAGTGATTTCACAAGAAAGAACTCGTCTTACCTATTTTGGTAACAATAATTCATAAGTTGGTGAACATTTAACAATGATAATACACAATTTAAACTTTGTTAAAAGTTATGAACAACTTTGTTAGGTTACAAATAAATAGTCGTGACTTTTTTTTCTTAGACAAGTTATCATATAAAATGTATTTTTTTCTAATTTTGAACGTTACGCACTTCTATATACTTAACCTTAATCTGGACATTAAACCCTTCTTTAACAGAATTTAATATTAGTTCGTATCTTAGTATAGAGATAATAATGTACAAAATATATTTTATGGTTAAAGATACAGAATTTTTATTTACTTTTTATTTGTGACTTTAAGATGTCTTTTTTATTTATCATATAGGATATAAATAAATGTAGCCAATTATTGATTTGAACCAACAATTAATGGTAAAATACCATTCCTATGTTGTAATTAAAGTGATGAAACAACTTATCTATCATCAAATACAATTATAGAAACAAAAGAATGAACCCATTATTTATTTCACTAATTAATCTTTGGCCCTTCCGGAGTCTGTTCTAATTAATCTTGTTTTGTTATTTAGGGATTTTATTTCCCTTAGTATTTTAATAAGGACGATAATGTAGGTACTTGTAATAATATTGGTAATATGAATTGATCATATGTATGGATTGATTAATGGTATTATCTGCATTACTCAGAGTTTAAATATATAAATTTGAAATAAGATTGTCCAAAAATATCTTAGTCAATTATCGTTATAAGTTTATACTTAAACAAAGAAGAAAAAATAATAATCCAACGTTTTTAATTATTTTTTGTTGTTGCGTGATAATATTTAACGTATGAAATTACAGTATATTATCATCTTGATTTTGAGTGTCTGAATGTAAGATTGAACCATTGTAATAAAAGAAGTTATTTGAAACATGAAGTACATGATACTTGGTAAGTCATGAAACACATTTAGTGTTTTAAAATATTACATAAATGACATATAAATATTTTCTTGAATCATGATGATGATTTAAATTATATTTACCCGGCTATGTTCTCGTAAATTATCTGGAATTTTCTCTGATTAGTTTAGAAATTATTCATGAACTCGACACATTGCGGACTTGTGGCGTGAACTGTACAGTTCTGGAGAGTTTACGTGACCATAAACATGTAAATGATCATTACGAAAATTTAATTACAAAAAGGTAATACTAATTATATAAATGTTGGCTAAAAGGGAATTTATCTGTGAGTTTAGTTTTCAGGAGTTATTAGAAATCTTGATATTGTGTTACTGATAGGATAGTATCATAAATCTATATTTGTATTAATTAATTATTTTATTTAAATCAATAAAATAAAATCAATAAAAAATTCCATTTTTTTTTTATAATTTGAATAATTTTGTGTGAAGCAATTATTTAAACGTTGGTTTAATAAAATCCAAATGCAACACGACAACATTCTATTTCAAAATTAATTATTTTATAAATAAACCCATTTTTGTATTTGTCATTGAAATATTTGTTAAAAATAATCAATTATTCAGTGAATAAATGAGAACTTCACTTGATATTTATTCTCATCATTAATCGTCCTCTTTAAATAGCAAAGAGCATACCTGTCTGTATTTGTAAGTTTGGTCGTTTATTAAATAAATTTTCAGTATTTATAATGTGTATTTCTATGTATTTGTATCGTTGTAACACCTTTAACACAAGCATATATTTTGCTTACTTAGGGGTTAGATCAATTTGTGTAATTTGTCCTGATATTATTATTATTATTATTAAAAATAACAAACTTCTGCTAGCGGCTTTACCGTTTATAAATAAAAAACACGGTCTTTTATGTCGGAGAGCTGTCAATTGTCATAAACTTATTTTCTGTATCCAGTGAGTTTTTCTTTTACGGGATGACTCCTGAGAAAGTTTGAGGAACATTTTAAGACGATCGGTTGAGTAGTTAAGGCGTAAACACATATACACACGTATTCATATGTGCATATTATTATATTTATAATAAAGAAATAGTTAAAAGGTCGGAATTAAATTTGATTTAAATGATATTATTGGATTCCTTGTATTTTTGTTATTGAAAACATTTAATTAATATTAAATTTAGACTAGTATATCAACAGCTTAAAACACAAAACATTCGGTTACTTATATATTTTTTGTATGAACTTGAGTATGTTTTCATACAAACTGTGTACGAAACTTTAAAAATTTACATTGTATTATTTTTTTTAATTAAATAAACTATTTTACTAAAAAATTTACAAAAAATATTTTTACATCTTATGTATTTTTTTGGTGAACTAAAATTAAACATAAATATTTAACTTTATACTATATTATCCAATACGTTGTAATAAAGTACGTTGAATTAAACTGCAGTCGGTATTTGAAACAAGTTGCCTTCAAACGCTGCAGTAGCAATAGCTTTTAAATTGCTATTTACTAACTTCTGAAACGTATTGAAACTATACTCCTGTAAATAATATTGAACTCTCATTTATTTCAAGAGCATTCAAGCTTCAATGAGCATTCTGTTTTTTGTTTTTCTTAATTGCAGTCTTTTGGGATGAATCTTGAAAGCTAGAGCTGAGTTTGTAGTCACTGATGCTAATAAATAAAACAAATGAAACGAGAGAAATCTAGTGATTTTATAAGTACTCCACTCTTTTTACCAAACTAATTCCTTTAATTAAAAGAGCTGCTGAAATACCGAGTGACTTCTAAAATACTTTATATGATACAAGTACTTCGTATTTCGACTTAGTATGAAAAAAATATATTTAAGGAACTTGAAAATAATTAGTCTTTTAATAAAAAAAGATCAAATGTTTTGTCGGATCTTGTAAAGAAAAATTTTTTCATTAAAATTTTAAACCCCATTCTATAGTATAGTAAATTTACATTTGGTATTAATAAGTCAGAGAATGAGTTATTTATTCTTTTTTTTTTTATTACAGAATGAGTTTAAATAATTACAGATACAAAACTTTTTTTTGCGTGAATTAAAATCTGACCATCTGCTATAGAACAGATGTTAAATCTTTTGTATTTATCACATAAAACATATTTTTTACCGTTTCTTTATCATATGAAAAAAGGAAACTATCTGTTTTTATACAACATTAATTTCATGTATTTTAAAAGTTCATAAAATCATATTAACTTAAATATATTAACTAAATCAAAAACTAGTAAAATATTTTTAATTCAATTTTCATAATATCTGAAAATCATCTTCAAAATTTAGATGGATATTCCAAAAAATATGCAGCCATTATTCCTCACGACGGCGCTGATACCCCTACATGACATTTTCATACAACAAATTCATTCATACGATTATCAAATTTTTAGGATTACTTTTATCTAAAATATATCTTCTTGGTGTAAAAAGGTAACTGAATAACATTTTTATTTAATAAAAGTTTTCGTTTTAAAAACTTATTAACTTAGTAAAATTGTAAGCTAAATGAAAACTTAGTAGAGTGTTAGAATATTTATAAAATGATTATAAAATATTAAATTCGTTATACAACAACACGTGTTCAATACAACAACGCTTTCAGGATGTTGGTTGGGTTGCCGCGTTTCTGTAGCGCATCAAACATGTTCGCGACAGCGAGAGTAGATGGTTTTCAGGCCATAATTCGAAAGCGATGTGCTTGTCTGCTACCCAGAATGCGCGACAGCCCACACTGCATGTTGGGCGTATTGTGTGACAGATGGGACGGACCGATGTTAAGACGCTGGATACGACTACACATGACGTAAACAGTGTTCGAGCAACGGTCGGTTATAGTATTTAAGTTTTAGCATAAGTCTACTAACAATAGTTGATAAGTTTTGTAACTAACACATATGGCTTGTTCTGAAATAAATTATTATTATTATTATTATTATTTTATTTGTTGAAGTTTTACTTGCTCGAGCTGAGCTCGGTAATGTTCTGGTCTGCCACCCTAAAACAATTAGGGAAAAGCAGCTATTATTATTATTATTATTATTATTATTATTATTATAATCATTTATTTCATATTAATCTTATTATTTACATTTATACATATAACATTAAAAAAAAAAACAACATTATAAATATAAATATAAAAAACAGTATCCCGCCGACGCGACGTGGGCCTTACAACCAGTCCGTCGGTGGTTAGGGCGACAGCGAAAGAAACTTCCTCACAATGCGTGCCGTACCCAAAACTGCTGCTCTTTGCATCCGACCCTTGATCCAGTTTTTTAGTGAGAGCCTCTTGAGATGATGATCGAGACTCTTCGCTATAAGACCATTGACGGAAACTACCATCGGGACAATTATTGTTGAGTCAACATCCCACATGTCGGTAATCTCGTGAGCTAAGTCCAAGTATTTTGACAGTTTGTCCTTCTCAGCTTTCACAAGATTAGCGTCACACGGGACACTGATATCAACAAGAAATGCCCGGCGCTCTAACCGATCTACCAGCACGATATCAGGCTTATTGGCTACAATAGTCCTGTCCGTTATGATAGATCGGTCCCAATAGAGCTTAGCATGACCATTTTCCAAAACTGGCTCCGGTGAGTACTTATAATATGGCACTTCAAAAGGTACCAGACCGTATTGAAGAGCAAGTTCTTGGTGGATAATCTTGGCTACTTGGTTGTGCCTGTGCAAATACTCTCCATTGGCAAGACGACAACAACCGGAAATAACATGTCTGATGGATTCCCCAGGTTGGTGGCACGCACGACATATATCAAGAGTGCCATCCTTTATTATGTATTTCCGATAGTTGTTCGTCTTGACAACTTCGTCAGCAATTGCACAAGCAAAACCTTCGGTTTCTCCAAAGAGATCACCGAATCGTAGCCAAGCCACGGACGCCAGAAGGTCTACATCAGGCCCATAGAGTGCCTGGTGGAACCGTCCATGAAGCTCCTTACTCTTCCATATATTTATACGGTCGTCAGTGCTAAGTACTACCGGTTTATGCCAGTTGTCTTTGGCTAAGGAGAGCGGTGTGAGGCCTTTATCTACTGCAACAATGTCCCGATGCATTCCACACTCAGCATGAAGGAAATATTCTCTAAGATTGCATACCTCACGGTTGTGTAAGTTTTTGGCATTAAGGAAGCCGCGACCCCCACACTTCCGTGGAATATACAATCTCATCACTGATGAGCGCGGATGATGCATGCGATACATTGTCAATAGTTTTCGGGCCTTTCGGTCCAGGGCATCTAATTCGGTCTGAGTCCACCTTAATATGCCGAAAGTATACATCAGCAGGGGCATTACCCAACTGTTGAATGCACGCACTTTGTTACCTCCTGACAAAAGACTTTTTAGGACTTTTGTCAAGCGGTTAAAGAAGCGTTCCTTCACTAGCTGTTTAATGTCCCCACTTAGTATGCCTAAGCATTCCGACATACCAAGGTATTTGTAAGATTCGGTTTCAGAGAGGGATCTGAGGGACATTGTCTCCGAGAGTTGTAAATATTCGCTATTTACAACTCGGCCATTCTGCACATGTGCAACCGCGCATTTATCTACACCAAACTCCATCCTAATGTCATTACTAAACGTTTGCGTAACGCTTAGTAATGATACCAGATCTGCTTTATTTGGTGCAAATAATTTGAGATCGTCCATGTACAAAAGATGTGAAATGATCTCACCCCCTCTGCGAAAGCGAAATCCCAGTTTTGAATCCCTAAGCAACGTGCTTAAGGGGTTCAAAGCCAGGCAAAACCACAAAGGACTCAAGCTATCACCCTGGAAAATACCTCGCTCAATCCTTACAGGTTCGGAAGTAAGAAGACTTCCTCCGCCCCCTGGAAGACAAAGGACCGTTGTCCATTGCCTCATACATGAATCAAGAAAAGCGCATAGATCTGTGTCAATCTTATACACTTCTAGTACTTTTCTCAACCATGTATGAGGCACCGAATCATAGGCCTTTTTATAATCAATCCAGGCGGCGGAGAGACCCTTCTTACCTCGGCGAACCTTTTCATTAATGGCCATGTCAATAAGAAGGAGCTCCTTAGTACCACGAGACCCAATCTTACATCCATTTTGAGCGGGATCTAAAATGCTGTTTGCATACAAATGTGTGTTTAATTTTGAAGTCAAAATGGATGTAAGAAGCTTATAAATTGTTGGTAAGCACGTGATAGGTCGAAAGTTCTTTGGATCCGTGATACTACCAGACTTGTGGAGCAGAAAGGTGATTCCTGTTGACATAAAAGATGGTAGGGATCCGGACACGATGGCTTCCTGGAATTGCCCAGCCAAACGTTCGTGTGAAGACCGCAGCCATTTGAGCCAAAAGTTATGTAATCCGTCCGGCCCAGGACTTTTCCAGTTATGGGTCGAACGGATCGCATCCCTGACATTGTCTGGGCTTATAAATATAGCCTCCATTGGCTGCAGGTGTTCACACGCGCGCTCAACAACACGCATCCAGCCACCATCGTTGTGATTAATAGGCACCGACCAAATATTTTTCCAAAATGTGAACATTTCTTCCATATTTGGTAACTGCCCATCAATCACATTCGTAGCAGATTCCTCCCAACTTCTATAAACCTTTCTTTGGTCACTTTGGAATATGCGATTCTGTTTATACCTATTTACACGTTGTTTATAACGACGGATACGATTTGCCCACGCACAAACTTTCTGCTTCAGGTAGTCTATACGTTCTGTTACATAGGCCATGTAATCCTGAGGTCTAATGCCAGTACCGGCAAAGGCCTGTGTAACATAACGCATGACTCTCGGCCGGATGTTTCCCGATCTGAAGCAGATTAACTTGCCAATAATGACCCTAGCTGCGCTGATACGCCGTTCAATCCTCATCTGCCATGCGGGTGTGTCCTCAGTGAACCGCACCACCCTATCAGGCTCAGGAAATCTGACACGGGCGGAGCGGCACGCTGCAACAGCTGCACAATAAAGAATTGAATGGGTATCAGTGAGACTATTGCTAGAACGAAGATAAGAGTCTAGCATGCAGTCTAGAGCCATTACAAGCGACATATTACGTCTATGCGTGGGAAAACGGGGCAACCGTGGTCTGTCGCGGGCTGGTATATCTTTAAATTCCAAAATCGCATCCTCCAAAGTCCTCCTTAATTGCTCATTATCTTGGCTACTTACGGTTGTAATCTCTACGCCCCCCACATCAGCATCTCCAACCACTAACCCTGCCACCGAAGGAGCGGACGATAACTGGGCTCGCGAATGGATGCTTTCGGTGGTGGATGCAGAGACTGTCACCTCGGAGCGAAGCCGGTCAAGTGCGGAGTCATCCAACGCACGATTACGTTGAATAAACCGCACCTGATCCGATAGTCGTTGGGCCGAAACAGTCAACTCTGGTTCAAGGGCCTGAAACAAAGACAGCAAACGGGTTCGCCACGCAGTGAGGTTAGTGCCACCCTCTGTCGCCCTATAGTACGCTCGCATGACATTTTCGTTCATATTTTGCGTCCATTTCATGCGGCGCACTGCACCACCGACGGCGGGGGCCGAACGCGGGGCGGATGCCCCAGTAGGCCCCAAGCGCGGCAGCGGTGGCCTCCCACGGCGCGGCGCTGGTGCTCGGCGCGGCGCTGGAGGCGGCAGCTCGTCGTCACTGCTCGACACGATTTCCTCAGGAGGAGTTGCGTACTCCTCCTCTGATGTCGTGGAGCTGCTCGGTGCGACGGGCTGCGGTGGTGGGCGTGCGTTTATGTTTTTACTCCTTGTGATCATTATTATAGTATCTATTTTCACATTGTCAACAGTTCACTTTTTTCAGGTACTTTTTGTAAGTTTTTCACAGTTGTGTATATAGTATTCTTTTTTTTTCGTTTATTTTGCATTTTGTATACGGAATGAAATTATTTAAATATGTTTAAAACTGGATTTTGAAAATAAATATTTTAAACAAAAATTGACAATTAAAAACGTGACCATTCCGTGTCACTTACCAAGGAGTATTATTATTATTATTATTATTATTATTATTATTATTATTATTATTATTATTATTATTATTATTATTATTATTATAATCATTTATTTCATATTAATCTTATTATTTACATTTATACATATAACATTAAAAAAAAACAACATTATAAATATAAATATAAAAAACAGTATCCCGCCGACGTGGGCCTTACAACCAGTCCGTCGGTGGTTAGGGCGACAGCGAAAGAAACTTCCTCACAATGCGTGCCGTACCCAAAACTGCTGCTCTTTGCATCCGACCCTTGATCCAGTTTTTATTATTATTATTATTATTATTATTATAAAAGGACAAAAACTTCAAAAATCTTCGTATATTCATTAAAATTTGTACCAACGCGAACGCTTTGTTAAGTCACCTAACGTACGAGTTTTGGAAATTAAGTAAGTAAGTGTGTGTGTTTATGTGTTTAAGTGTGTGTTTATAGTATGCGTATGCCGTAACCCACTGACCTAAGAAAATATAGATGCAAATGCTAATAAAAAAGACCAAGAGAATAAGAGAAATAGTGTTTCAGAGACCGTATGGAACCAAGTTAGTTTAAGCTGATTTTCTGTAAGAGGATTGAACTACCCGGTCAAACTAGCCCGTATACGATCTGCAACTAAATGTTACTTCATCCACTGAGTTAAACAATTTCAATTTATAGTTGTTTCAAAAATGGATCGAAAATTGTGGCTGGTGCATTTACTAATTGATTAGTTCTTTAATCAAGTGTTTTACCCAGCCATTATTTATGTAATTCTGGTGACTGTTATAGTATGTAAGAGTATGATTTTAATACTTGATTTCACATAAAATTCGTGTCAAAATAATAAAAGTCTGTTGTCCGTTCAGTTGTCTAATTTATAAGATGGAACTTACATAATTCAATAGAATTACCTAGTGAACATAATACCCAGCGACAAGACAATCTTAATCTATATCTATTATTAATTATAACAATGTACACATTTTTATTATTACGAGTATCAGTATAATCCGGTACGGATACCCGCCGGCCAAGAAGGGTGCCCGAGCAGTATATATAATATATTTAGGTTAACTGTTTATTATAAAATATAATGATTATTTAAAATACAACACTGAACGAAATAAAAATAATAAAAAAGGAAAGTATTCCTTATTAGACTTCATAAAGTAGGTTGCTTTTACATTTCAGCAACGAATGACAGAACTTCTTTTAAATAATATTCAGCAGAAGCGTAACAATATATTAATTTAATTTATGAGTTTAATTTAATTTAAAATAGTAGATATTAACAGCAAACAAAATATATTGCCAAGGCAATCAAGTCGAATTTCTGCCAACCCTCCCTGCCGGCTCTGCTGAAGCCGGAAGGATCCCTAGCCCATACGAAAAGCGAAAAGGCGAATGTCTTTGCTTCTCTGTTTGCTGATAATTCGCATCTAGACACTGGAAATGCTTCTCCAGCACATTTACCTCACTGTGGTATTTCAATGCCTGAAATCCGGACCACAAACAAATAAATATGGAGAACATTGTGTCGTTTGGATGTGAACAAAGCCAGTCGTGTTGGTATACCAGCCATTCTAATCAAGTTATGCGCAGCTGAGTTAACTTCTGTATTGACACGTCTGTATTACCTTTCTTTCAAGACTGGAATAGTGCCGAATTTCTGGAAGCTTGCCAACGTGCAACCAGGGCCCAAAAAAGGCAGCCGTGCCGGTCCTGTCAATTATAGACCAATTTCAATCACCTCCATACTTTGCACGATTACGGAGCGTGTATTAATTTCGCACCTTCCCGCGTTTCTAGAAAGTAACGATCGCCTGAGGGACCGACAGTACGGGTTTCGCCAAAATAGGTCCACTGGGAACCTTCTAGTGTAGGCTACACATTTTAGGCGAGGCCATGGAGAAGAACGGAGAAGCGCTTGCCGTCTTTCTGGACGTCTCGAGGGCATTTGACAAGATCTGGCATGCGAACCTTATAAGCAAGCTTTCGACGTACGGTGTACGGTTTTCTTTCTGCCACTTACTTATTAGATGTATACATTCAACCAACATCATCCGAGTCAATGAAAAATGATTCACTAATACAACTTTACAGGAATGGCTAATTAAGCTAAATTAGATAAAGTTTAAGCAAAAATAAAGATGGCGCGTAACAGAAAAACGTTACAATCCCATCCCATCTGTCGATAAAGAAGTTTCACTTCAAAAAAGATGGCTCGTAACGGAAAAATGTGACGCGTAACGAAAAAATGTTACACTAAATTTTTTTCCAACCCCGATAAAGAAGTTTCACTTCAAAAATATAATCGCCCGATATATTGAAGTTAATCCGAAAACATATTGTTCTTCAAAAATATCTGACTCACTAATATATTCAGATACTATTAAATGCTTGCCATGAATACACACCCAGACATATATCAATTTAACAAAATAATGCTATAAATGTTAGAATGTAGAATAGAGTAAAGCAAAAAACACAAGATTTTAACAGTAATGTCACAGCTAAAATACTTAAAATTAAAAAAATATATAATTGTATTCATAATTCTGAATCGTAATCTCGTTAGGGTTTCTTGTATTTTTTCCACAATAAAAATAAGTTGTCCTTGTTATGTTACAACCGTTTTCCTAAATATACAAATTTTCTTTTATATTTGCATGTATATTGAACCTCCGCGCCGCGCCGGTACGAACGCATTTACAAATACGACTTTTTTTGGTGATATATATTTCAAAATATATTTATTGTGTAAGAGTTATCCGTCACGATATATGTTGGGATGGAATTCGAGAGAAATATTGGCATACTTGACCTTTTCTTAAAATAATCTATATTATTAAATTCTTAGGTTAAATAATTACTTCAGAGATAAGGGTTTTTGGTTAGTTATTATTAGAATGATCATTATTACTAAATATCTTATTATTATATTACATATTAATTGTTATATAGTATTTTTAAGGTTTTACGCAATTTTAAATACAAAAGATACTTTTTAATATGCAATTATTTTCTTGTATTAATACTATACTTTAATTCAAACAAAATATTACCTTTTAATGTTGTTCATTGAAAGAGTATGGGTTTTTTATATACATATTGTATAATTAATATACAGACATGCTTTGAAATTGCCAAAGTAAAAAATGAAACCCAAGCATTATATTCTTAATTATAGAAAATACTTGATTTTGTTTGTTTTGTTAATAACTATTTATGAAAATTTGTACACACGTAATAGAATATAAAATGCCTTACATTCTAAAAACAGAACTAAGGGATAGGAAAATAATTTTTAGACAGCTGTCTGACATAAGACTGTTTTTTATGTATACAGCACTTGCGAAGCCGATGAGAAAAGCTGTTATATTACAATACTCCATTCGTAAGCCGAGTGCCAAGTATGTAGTTAGAGAAACTACGATATTCCTTCAAGTTTTTATTTTATAAAATAATAGATATTGTACTTCATTAATGTTTTTTAGCAATAAGGACTACAAGCATTTTAAGATAATTTATATCTTATGGCGGGTTAGAAAAGTAATATTTTGGGAAGGAGGTTGGATTTCTTAAACTTAGTAAGTAAGGGTTCAAATCCGGTCTATTCATAAAGTAAATGTAAGGGCATTCACGAACTTATATTAATAATCTCAGTATTTATAACGCAGTGTATCAAATCCATCATTTATAAGGTCCAACTTACGATATCGAAATCGATTTCTTTTTATGGTAATTGTGTGAAAACCAAACAATTACATGCTTTTGTGATAAATCCGACACGTGCTTCCTCACTATGTTGCATTATTTCTAATTTATAATGCAAATTGTTGCAATAAGACAAACCATCGCGATGAGTTTACAGTCTAAGTATATTAATTTGTAGCAAAATATATTATCACGACTTACGTTAAGGTCAAAAAGCTAAAGCAAAACGATAATTTTTAATAAAATTCAATTAAGAGAGTGATTTCACAAGAAAGAACTCGTCTTATTTTGGTAACAATAATTCATTGGTTGGTGAACATTTAACAATGATAATACACAATTTAAACTTTGTTAAAAGTTATGAACAACTTTGTTAGGTTATAAATAAATGACTCGCATTAGTCGTGACTTTTTTTCTTAGACAAGTTATCATATAAAATGTATTTTTTTCTAATTTTGAACATTACGCACTTCTATACTTGGACTTTAAACCCTTCTTTAACAGACAGAAACCCTTCTTTAAACATATTGTGACCAATGAAAACTTCACGTTAAGGGAGGGACTGAAACTTTTATTCTAATCTTAAAACCACTAATTGAGAGGCTCCATTGAAATAAACTTTGTGAATAGGGTGCTTTATCGGCACTAGGGTTTTAGATAGATAGATAGATAAGCACTTTATTGCACACAAAATAGAAATAAAAGAAAATTACAATAATCAGCGGAATTCTAACATTTAAAAATAGTATGCAAAGGCGGTCTTATTGCTAAGAGCAATCTCTGACAGACAACCTTCAGGTGAAAGAACTTAAGTAGAGGAGAATAACGGGATTGTGCGATCGAGGAGAAATAAATAGTGAAATAATACATACACGTACATACATATAGGTACACATCTACACATATATAATATATCACTTATATCAAATAAATATAAATACCATAAACAAAATACTTCAATAATGACACTATTACAATATTTAAAACACCAAAACAATGAGCATGGACAATACTAAGAAAATAATTTACTCTTGGGAAAGATAATAATTAAATAAATGAATTTTAAATGTATGTAAGGATTTTATATTATTGTATAGTATTATATTAATTATGTAATCTTAAAAATCGCTTTTTCATTGAACTTTATCCTGAAAAAATATATAAGTATATTATTTCGTATCTTATCATAGAGATAATAATGTAAAAAATATATTTTATGGTTAAAGATACAGAATTTTTATTTACTTTTTATTTGTAACTTTAAGATGTCTTTTTTATGTATCATATAGAATATAAATAAATGAAGCCGATTATTGATTTGAACCAACAATTAATGGTAAAATATATGTTGTAATTAAAGTGATGAAACAACTTATCTATCATCAAATACAATTATAGAGACAAAAGAATGAACCCATTATTTATTTCACTAATTAATCTTTGGCCCTTCCGGAGTCTGTTCTAATTAATCTTGTTTTGTTATTTAGGGATTTTATTTCCCTTAGTATTTTAATAAGGACGATAATGTAGGTACTTGTAATAATATTGGTAATATGTATTGATCATATGTATGGATTGATTAATGGTATTATCTGCATTACTCAGAGTTTAAATATATAAAATCTATAAATATAATAAATTTGAAATAAGATTGTACAAAAATATCTTAGTTATCGTTATAAGTATAATCGAAGAAAAAATAATAATTATTTTTTGTTGTTGCGTGATAATATTTAACGTAACGAGTGTCTGTTTGTAGGATTTTCTTGGTGGTAGACCATAACATCCGGTCGCCGGCAAAGTTACCACCCATCGGGCAGAGTCGTGCCGCAAAGCGACCTAGTCGTGTTCCGGCACGTTGCTCGATGAAGCCGTTTATGGGAAATGGGTCTGAACAGTTGCGGTGCGTTGGCGAACCGGTTTGACGTCGGGTTGGTGTTTGTTTTGTCGGGTGTCCAGTCGAGGAGGGTAGCGGGATCCGAAGCGACGGCTTTCCGCTGGCCGCCCGCAGATAGTTGGGGGCCCAATTAGTGGGTTAGCCACCCACGAAAGGCTGCCCCGCCAGCTGCGAAAAATCCCAGGGTGGCTCCATCGTGCTGGTTGGCGACCAGTCGAGGAGGCCCGATGGCGATCCCTGGGGGGGTTCGGGCGTCCCCGCAGTCTCCAGACTGGCCTCCCAGTGGCAAGACATCACCAATTTCGACGTCGGGTTCGATATGTACCGCCTCGTTCAACTGCCATTTCCCATCCCTATTCACTTTTATATTTAATTTTTCTATGAAAAAGTTTAAAAAAGGGAACAAGTTAAAGCAGCGGTTGCACTCCTCCTCATATAAAGTGCACCTCACTAATATAAGGGGTTTGCACTCAAATCTTTTAGCTGTCCACCACCACCTGGAGACAGAGCAGCCGCACTTGCTCTTTTTGACGGAGACGCAGATACAATGTCCTTTGAGCGCTGCATACTTGGATTATCCCGGTTACTCGTTAGAGCACAACTTTCGCTCACGGGCCGGAGTCAGTGTGTATGCGCGGAACGACCTCTGTATTCAGCGTCTCCGTCACCTTGAAGACCCCTTTTTTTCTTCCCTATGGGTTTTAGTGGACACAGGAAACGAAAAAATCCTGTATTCCTGTGTCTACCGTTCGCACAGCGGTGACCAGGAGACAACTCGTTTATTTGAGTATCTCAGTGAGGCTGCAGATATGGCTCTGTATCAGTACCCTTCGGCGCAGCTCGTCTTTCTGGGGGACTTTAATGCCTGTCATCAGGACTGGCTGTTCCCGTACCAGAAGACCGACCATGCTGGAAGAGAAGCGCGGAACTTTGCGTTGTCCTTGGACCTCTTTCAGCTGGTGAGGCAAGCGACAAGGGTACCAGATGTGGTAGGCCATACAGCCAATTGCCTGGACCTTCTGCTGACAACTGATCCGGACAGGTATCGTGTAGAGGTCACGTCCCCCTTGGGAACCTCCGATCACTGTCTGGTGAAATCTGTATTTACATATTCCCCACCAGCTTTCGAACCACATGGTGTTAGGCGAGTATGGAAATACAAGTCAGCAGATTGGGATGAGATGCGGCACTTTTTTGCGTCTTATCCTTGGCGGCAGGTCTGCTTCTCTTCTTTGGATCCGTCGAGTTGCGCGGATGCTGTAACTGATGTGGTGCATCAGGCAATGGAGTATTTTATTCCTTTTGCTGACGTACCCATTGGTGGCAAAGCTCGCCCATGGTTTAATGCCGAATGTCGTCATGCACATGACCGAAAACATTCGGCATACCTTATTTGGGCTGATGCTCGAAGCCGCAAAACTCCGGATGTAAGTATAAAGAAGAGAGCCTTTAACCAAGCTGCCAAGTCCTACAAAAAGGCATTGCGGAAGGCTCGTCTCGATCGAATCGCTAAGAATGGCGAAAAGCTCTCTGCCAGACCAACTGGCAGTCGAGCTTTCTGGTCTCTTGCGAAAGCGATCGAGTCGAATTTCTGCCAACCCTCACTGCCTGCTCTGCTGAAGCCGGATGGTTCCCTGGCCCACACAGCCACAGAGAAAGCAAATGTATTTGCTTCTCTGTTTGCTGATAATTCACATCTAGACACTGGCAATGCTTCTCCAGCACATCTTCCTCACTGCGGTATTTCGATGCCTGAAATCCGCATCACTAACAAAGAGGTATGGAGAACATTGTGTCGTTTAGATGTGAATAAAGCCAGTGGTCCTGATGGTATACCAGCCATTCTGCTCAAGACATGCGCAGCTGAGTTGTCTCCTGTACTGACACGTCTGTATCGTCTCTCTTTCATGACTGGAATAGTGCCGAAATCCTGGAAGCTTGCTAATGTGCAACCTGTGCCCAAAAAAGGCAGCCGTGCCGACCCTGTCAATTACAGACCGATTTCAATCACCTCCATACTCTGCAAGATTATGGAGCGTGTATTGAACTCGCGCCTACTAGCATATATAGAAGGTAACGATCTCCTCAGTGACCGACAGTACGGGTTTCGCCGTAATAGGTCTACTGGGGACCTCCTAGTGTATGCTACTCACATTTTAGGCGAGGCCATCGAGAAGAACGGAGAAGCGGCCGCCGTCTCTCTGGACGTCTCGAGGGCATTTGACAGGGTCTGGCATGCGAGCCTTATAAGCAAGCTTTCTGCGTACGGTATATCTCCTAGTCTGATCGGCTGGGTAACGGACTTTTTGAGCCAGAGATCTCTCCGAGTAGTTGTTGACGGGTGTTCCTCGGAACCCTTGAAAATAAATGCCGGAGTGCCTCAGGGGTCCGTTCTTTCTGCAACTCTTTTTTTGCTGCACATTAATGATCTGTTGAAGCCCGGTATCTATGGGTATGCAGACGACAGCACAGTTGTAGAAAGATATCTGCCGAGTACTCGGGCTAGTCGAGATCAAATACAGTCTGAAAGAGAAGCCATGGTGCAACGTTTGAATGACAAACTTCAGGCAGTCTCCGCATGGAGCAATGCCAATCTTGTCAAGTTCAACGCCACCAAAACGCAGACGTGTCTGTTCACCGCCAAAAAGAGCCCTTTCACCTTGGCTCCTACTTTCCAGAATGTATCCTTGGAATACAGTGACCGGCTTCAGTTGTTAGGCTTAGAGATTTCCTCGAACCTCAACTTTGGTCGGTTCATTGAGTCCAGAGCAAGAGCAGCAGCAGCAAAGCTTGCCGTTCTTGCGAAGGTTCGGCAGTACTTTACACCGGGACAGCTTCTTGTTCTATACAAAGCACAGATCCGGTCGTGTGTAGAGTACTGTGGTCACATATTTGCTGGTGCCGCAAAGTCTCATCTTGCGGTTCTGGACTCAATTGAGAGGCGAGCAAAGAGGCTTATCGGCGATCCCGAATTGGTCGAAGCCGACCACCAAAGCCTTGAACACAGGCGTAAAATTGCTAGCCTCTCAGTATTCTATAGGATACATTTTGGTGAGTGTGCGCAGGAACTACACGACTTAGTTCCCCCGTCCCCCTTCCATCACCGGACGTCCCGACGCACGGCAGGTATCCATCCTTTTGTTGTGGACATTCCACCTGTCCGAACGAAGCGCTTTGCTTCCTCATTTTTAGTGCGTACAGCGAAGGACTGGAACAATTTGCCTGCGTCGGTATTTCCGGCCAAATATAATGTGGGTGTCTTCAAGAGAAGAGTGAATAGGTTGCTAGGGCAATGCGCCTTACCATCTAAGACTACATTCCACTTACCATCAGGTGGAATGTAGTCAAGCATTGCCCTAGATAGTATAAAAAAAAAAAAAAAAAAAAAAAAAAAAAAAAAAAAAAAAAAAAAAAAAAAAAAGGATTGAACTGTTGTAATAAAAGAAGTTATTTGAAACATGAAGTACATGATACTTGGTAAGTCATGACACACATTTAGTGTTTTAAAATATTACATAAATGACACATAAATTATTTTCTTGAACCATGATGATGGTTTAAATTATATTTACCCGGCTATGTTCTCGTAAATTATCTGGAATTTTCTCTGATTAGTTTCGAAATTATTCATGAACTCGACACATTGCGGACTTGTGGCGTGAACTGCACTGTTCTGGAGAGTTTACGTGACCATAAACATGTAAATGATCATTTCGAAAATTTAATTACAAAAAGGTAATACTAATTATTTAAATGTTGGCTATTATATAGTTTTCAATAAAAAAAAATATACATTAGTCATTAGCACTTTTATTTTGTACATTTAAAAACAGGACTAAAGGGAATTTATCTGTGAGTTTATTTTGCAGGAGTTATTAAAAATCTTGACATTGTGTTACTAATAGGATACTTTCATAAATCTATATTTGTATTAATTAATTATTTTATTTAAATCAATAAAATAAAATCAATAAAAATTTCCAAACTTTTTTAATAATTTGAATAATTTTGTGTTAAGCAATTATTTAAACGTTGGTTTAAAAATATCCAAATGCAACACGACAACATTTTATTTCAAAATTTATTATTTTATAAATAAACCCATTTTTGTATTCGTTATTGAATAATTTGTTAAAAATAATAAATTATTCAGTGAATAAATGAGAACTTCACTTGATATTTATTCTCATCATTAATCGTCCTCTTTAAATAGCAAAGAGCATACCTGTCTGTATTTGTGGGTTTGGTCGTTTATTAAATATATTCTCAGTATTTATATGTGTATTTCTATGTATTTGTATCGTTGTAACACCTTTAACACAAGCATATAATTTGCTTACTTAGGGGTTAGATCAATTTGTGTAATTTGTCCTGATATTATTTTTATTATTAAAAATAACAAACTTTTCTAGTGGCTTTACCGTTTATAAATAAAAAATCACGGTCTTTTATGTCGGAGAGCTGTCAATTGTCATAAACTAATTTTTTGTATCCAGTGAGTTTTTCTTTTACGGGATGATCCCTGACAAAGTTTGAGAAACATTTTAAGATGATCGGTTGAGTAGTTAAGGCGGAAACACATATACACACGTATTTATATGTGCATATTATTATATTTATAATAAAGAAATAGTTAAAAGGTCGGAATTAAATTTGATTTAAATGATATTATTGTATTTTTTTTATTGAAAAAAGTTAATTAATATTAAATTAAGACTAGTATATCATCAGCTTAAAACACAAAACATTCGGTTACTTATATATCTTTTGTATAAACTTGAGTATGTTTTCATACAAACTGTGAACGAAACTTTAAAAATTTACATTGTATTATTTTTTTTAATTAAATAAACTATTTTACTAAAAAAATTACAAAAAATATTTTTACATCTTATGTATTTTTTTGGTAAACTAAAATTAAACATAAATATTTAACTTTATATTATATAATCCAATACGTTGTAATAAAGTACGTTGAATTAAACTGCAGTCGGTATTTGAAACAAGTTGCCTTCAAACGTTGCAGTAGCAATAGCTTTTAAATTGCTATTTACTAACTTCTGAAACGTATTGAAACTATACTCCTGTAAATAATATTGAACTCTCATTTATTTCAAGAGCATTCAAGCTTCAATGAGCATTCCGTTTTTTGTTTTAATTGCAGTCTTTTGGGATGAATCTTGGAAGCTAGAGCTGAGTTTGTAGTCACTGATGCTAATAAATAAAATAAATGAAACGAGAGAATTCTAGTGATTTTATAAGAACTCCGCTCTTTTTACCAAACTAATTCCTTGAATTAAAAGAACTGCTGAAAAACCGAGTGACTTCTTGAAATACTTCGTATTTCGACTTAGTATGAAAAAAATATATTTAAGGAACTTGAAAATAATTAGTCTTTTAATAAAAAAGATCAAATGTTTTGTCGGATCTTGTAAAGAAAAAAGTTTTTCATTAAAATTTTAAAAACCCCACTCTATAGTATAGTAAATTTACATTTGGTAATAATAAGTCAGAGAATGAGTTATTTATTCATTTTTTTTTAATTACAGAATAAGTTAAAATAATTATAGATACAAAACTTTTTTTTGTGTGAATTTAAAATCTGACCATCTGCTATAGAACAGATGTTAAATCTTTTGTATTTGTTACATAAAACGTATTTTTTACCGTTTCTTTATCATATGAAAAAAGGAAACCATCTGTTTTTATACATTAATTTCATGTATTTTAAAAGTTCATAAAATCATATTAACTTAAATATATTAACTAATTCCAAAGCCAAAAATTTTTTTACTCAATTTTCATAATATCTGAAAATCATCTTCAAAATTTAGATGGATATTCCAAAAAATATGCAGCCATTATTCCTCACGACGCGACGGCGCTGATACCCCTACATGACATTTTCATACAACAAATTCATTCATACATTCATATTCAATTTATTTCGTAAAATCAATATACCATCTCATTATCAAATTTTTAGGATTACTTTTATTTAAAATATTGCTTTTTGGTGTAAAAAGGTAACTGAATAACATTTCTATTTAATAAAAGTTTTCGTTTTAAAAACTTATTAACTTAGTAAAATTGTAAGCTAAATGAAAACTTAGTAGAGTGTTAGAATATTTATACAATGATTATATTAAATTCGTTATAAAAGGACAAAAACTTCAAAAATCTTCGCATATTCATTAAAGTTTTTACCAACGCTTTGTTAAGTCACCTAACGTACGAGTTTTGGAAATTAAGTAAGTTTTTTGTGTGTGTGTCCATCCGTTATATCCGAAGGAATATAAATTGCTTATTTTCAAAATTCATAAGATATTTCTTATTTATTATAAGATGATAAATATTGTATATGTACATATATAAAATATAAAAATAAATAATAGATTAAGGGGTTATCTGTTTTGTATTTATAAAATAATTACTATACACGTTATCCTTGTTAAGATTTTTGTTATTCCGCTTAACATTTCTTAATAATATCCGTATACAAAAGTTATCATCAAAAGGCCTTTATTGTCAGGTCAAAAGAGATTGAAAAAGTTTTAATGACTGCCATTATATTATAAATGAAAAGAATATAATCCCTAAGCAGTACAGTAATTCTGCCACCAGTTTTGCTTTCATTAAATTATTAATTAAAAAGCAACACTTACAGTCATTACCGCTTTATTCCCAAATATTTTTATGATTATTATTTTTATGAACCATATAGTGTTAGGCGCGTATAAATCAGCAGATTGGAATGACATGCGGCACTTTTTTGCGTCTTATCCTTGGCGCCAGGTCTGCTTCTCTTCTTTGGACCCGTCGAGTTACGCGGATGCTATAACCGATGTGGTGCATCAAGCAATGGAGCATTTTATTCCTTTTGCTGTTCCCACCGTCGGCAAAACTCGCCCATGTTTCAATGCTAAATGTGGTCGTGCTGACGACCGAAAATATTCGGCATGCCTCATATTGACTGATACTCGAAGCCGCAAAGCTCCAGTCGTTAGTTAAAAGAGAGCCCTTAACCAAGCTGCCAAGTCCTAACAAAAGGCATTGCGGAAGGCTCGTCTCGATCCCTATCTCGATCGCTATATCGATCGCTATATCGATCTCGGAATCGCTAAGAATGGCGACAAGTTCTTTGTCAGACCAACTGTAATTTGAGCTTTGGTAAGAGACCAGCTCTTGCCAAAGCGATCGAGTCGAACTTCTGCCAACCTTCACTGCCTGATCTGCTGAAGCCGGATGGATCCCTGGCACATACAACAACAGAGAAAGCGAATGTATTTACTTCTCTGTTTGACTAACTACGGTAAATAATTTAATTTAATTTTGACATTATTAACAATATTGTGCTTTTGTTTTCTTATTTTTTGTTATATTTTTTTTGACATGAATGTATTTTTGTAGGTATTTTAGTGAATATATTTTGTTACTATTATTATAGTTCATTTTAATTCTGACATAATAACTAAATGTTTTTGATTTGACTATTTGTTCTATATATATGTTTCAATGTTTTCTGAATAATATAGAGGTTTGTATAACTTGCTTGTTATTGGAGCAAGCCTTTGTAAATTGTTATGTATCGATGAGTGAATAAATAAAAAATAAATAAATAAATGTTGAAACCAGTTTTTAATTATCTTTATTATTATTGTATGAGAAATAAATTTCTAAAAAAACAAAACAAAATTAATTAGAACACCAGACCCGGAAGACCTGAAGATTAATTAACGAAATGAATAATGGATTCATTCCTTTCTATCTATTCTTTTATTTGCTGATGGATAAATTATATTATTTCTGTTACCAGACAATACTAATGCATTGAAATTGTAGTTATGGATGATATTTTAATATTTATTTGTGAAACTGTGATCACAATAAAAATATACCCGGCTGAGTTTATTGTGTGGTTCTTCTCAGGCCAAAGCGCGCTTGAAACCCTCGTAAATGTCAGAAATTAAATTAAAATTTAAAAAATACCGGATACAAAAAGACCTCTGAGATGTGACTAAAAGACCTCTGAAAAGAATAGAAATAATATTATTCTGTACTTGTTAAATTTTTTTGCGTTTTTTGATTTTTTTTCTGCTTTTTAAAACTATGTTACTGGTTTAAATATTGTACTAAATGAACTCACAAATTTTCACTCGCTGAAGTATTTCTATCAATATTGTATAAGAATCTTTCACCTGTACCAATAAAATTCTCAATATATTGGAGACGACTGTTTCTATTTCAACAAAACATAGCTAAGAACCGCCTCGACAAACCAGGCTTCCGATTAAAAAAAACCGCAATCAAATACGTCCACATGTTTGGCTGCTACATTGCCACAGACAGACATACAGATACACAGATACACAGATCGACAAGTCAAATTAATAATACTTCTCCTTTTAAGTCGGGGTTAAAAATAGGCTCTCCTAACACTCCCTTTTGACATACACAGGTGATCTCTGGTATGGAATTAAAGTGTATAAGACATAAATAAATAAACAAATAAATATTTATTATTTTTATTATCTGTGTCTGTAACCATTAAATAGACTTAGTAAATTATTGTATTTTCGAGATATTTAACATTATTAATACTTTTCCTCATTATCTACTTCAAACGAATGACGACTTCTTGATACAATTATGAGTATCTTGTGAACTTTGTAAAATAAATTTTCTGTAACTCTATCACAATATTTAAACTCTGTAAAAGCACTTTTCTTACCAGTTTTATTTCAATGGATGTAAATGTTTCAGCCTGTCTCATAAGATACGATGTCTAATGGTCACGATCCCTTCTTTGTCCAGATTTAACCATAAAGACTACTTTGTTATTAGGGTTTTTTTCTGTATTACGTGACACACTACAAAACAATATTTACTTTAATTCTATACTTCAAAAATGTTTTCATATCAAACAGTACGACTACGGTGGTCCTTCTCATATATTTTATATTGTCAATAACAGTGATTAATAAGATAATGATGATAATTTCTAACGTCTTATATAAATGCTTAGGAATCAAATATTTTTTAAATTAGAATAAATATATTATTACTATAGAGTAAATATGAATAAGAGTGTTAGGAAAAAAAAGTATTATAATTAAAATATATGTATATATAATATCTATGATAAGTATAGATATATTATGTAATAATTTTTATTTATATAAACTATCATATAATTTTTTTTATAAATTATATTTAAATTCGATTTTATAACAATAAAGTTCAATAAATTATATATGCATATATACTTTTTCTTCCACCTTATATAAATTAATTCAGTTCAAGTTATATTTTAATACATGAATATTATAAATATAGTTTCCAAAATCTTGTGTTGTGTTTGTGTAGCTTTGGTATACTAACGAAAACTGTTAAATTTTAAGATTTTTTCAAACGATTCAGAGTATTCTATACTTTTGGTTACAATCAAAAGTTAATACTTGAAAATCAAGCAATTGTCAGAAAAACAGTTTCAATTTATAATTCTATTATTTCTTGAATGGAACGAATGTTTCTGTTTATTCATTCACTCGGAAGTCATCAATCCAGATTACAAAAGCCTGTGATTGTAGTTTGAATGGCGATGATTACTTTTATAACTGAATTAGTTACAATAAATAATGAAATATATAATAACATACATTTAAAATTCAATAAAGCAGATAGTTGCATGGTTCAAATTATTAACAAATGAAAAATATATTTTTCATGTACCTAATATTGAATTCGAAATTTAATAAAAAAATCTTGAAAGTGAAATTTTTTTTTTTGTTTTTTTTTTTTTTTCTGTAAGTTTTTCTAAATATATTAAAAGAATAAAAATCTATGAGTACTGACCAGAGTCTCGTCTTTCAAGTTTTAATAATATACAAAACAGATTTTGTATATTATTAAAACTTGAAAGACAATTAAATCAAGTCTTGAAAATAATATCTTTATTTTAGAAAACTCATCTTTTATTTAAAAGGTATTATCACGTAATATCTAAGATACCAGAAGGATCTGTAAATCGTTTATCAAACTTATAGCCGTTATTATGAAGCTTACGACATTCTCGTAGAGCACATTATGGCGTTTCATGAGTATTATGATGGGATAGGACGTGTGTCACATAGAAAGATGTAATAAGATATATAATACCAACGGTTCACTAGGTTTCACTTCATATAAAATAATGCTTTGTTTAGGGTACGTTTAGTTGGCTGTTAATTTTATTATTTATTAAAGATTCAGATTCAATGTTTAGAAAAAAAATATTTAAAATTGCTCAACTAGTGAGGCCGATTCATTGTGTCATTCAAGTTTTATAAGAATATTGTAAATATAAATACATTATATTAAAGAACCTCAATCTGTTGTTATAAATAAAATTTCTGATGGCTCGTCGTATACTACGTATTCTATGTTGTTATTCTTTGGCTGCATATGTTATTGTTCACGCAAGTTATCAATGAATTTTTGTAAGAACATGTATTTTTCTTAATATTTGTATGCTGATGATCTTCAAATTTATGCTCATGCTAGATTGCTTCATTTCCATAATTGATGATATCAAAAATAACCCAAGTAATATTCCTAATTGGTGTAACAAATTTTAAAATAACGGAAATTATAATAAGTATCATGATTACATGATACTTATATATATAAGTATTATACTTATTTTTATTTATATATAAGTATTATACTTATAGCAACCATAATTTGATTAGTTATATAATAGTGACCTTTGAAATATAATAATCTGAATATACCGTTTATCCCATCAATCATAAAATCTCAGCCTTATTGATAAAACACTCTCCTGCAATGCCCACGTAGTTGAACTATTTCGTTAAGTGACATATTTGCTAAGTTTACTCTAACGACATAAAAACTTTTTGTCTTTTATTCTTTGGAACATCCTTTTGTTATCACCACGAACCTATTCTAATCCTTTCCCTTTCGTTTTGCCAGAAATATCTTTCGTTGCAAAGTAAATTGTTTTAATTTCAAGAATCACGCATCCATTTTACTTTTATTCCAAAATTAACAATGAATAGGCTCCGAAACTACTGGACCGATTTAATTTTGGCAATATCTAGACGCCTTTCTCCATCAAAATTCGATTCTGACTGACGAACTATACTCATAGTTTTACGTAGCTAAGATAGACGCTCGATTCTTTGTACTAGTGGCTCATGATATCGATCACAATGTTCTGTAACGAGGATATCATGCTGTTTTCAAAGTCGTGCTTTCCGTTTAGCGTGTCTAATCATTTTCTAATCTTTGCTATCTAAAGTCAGATGATTCTAAATTTTGGGAGACAGTGTGTAGAACACGATTACTTTCTAATCTACGCTACGCTCTTTCATCGCTTGGTTCTAGAATTCGCGAGTTAGCTTGTCGAAGACGATCATTTTCTAATCGCTGCTATTTTGGATTGAATACTGCAAGGTATCATTTCGAGAATGGTCATTTTCTAATCGCATCTCTCTTGAATCATTCCATTTTTCGCTTCGTGATATAGCGTGTCAAATATGATCCTTAGTGAACTAGTTAGTTCAAAATATGCAGTCTTTTTAGGCTAATCTGTGTTTTTGAACTCAGTCAACTTTTAACTTTGATAATAATTTTATTAATGTATATTGATCATCAACATTAATTCTAAAACCTTCTTTATTTGTATGATAAGAGTTATATATTCGAAAATAATACTATTAATAATATATAAATTTAATATTAATATTATATAAATTTCAGTCAGCTGATACAAGCAGCGTATACATTTTAAACAAAACAGTAAGATTTGATTTGCTATTTACTAATTTCTGAAACGTAATAAAACAATTCGCAGGTAAATAAAATTAAAATTTCATTTAGAATCAAAAGGAAAATGCTTTTCAGTCATTAATATTCCAATAAAAGTATGTTTTGTATTGTTGCCTTTTTTACCAACATCATAAAAGCTGAAGCTAAGTTCTTATTCTTTAATTCAAATTAAAAGAAATTTTGCAAATAAAAAAATGTATGAAAATGCACACGTGCTGAGAGAGTGAGCGCAGATGAATGAATAAATAAGTGAGTGTAATGAAGTTCTGTGTTGTACCGGACGAGTTCAAAGCCATACAAAGCTGTACTTTTTAAATTAAAAGACTAAATAAAGAACGAATAGACTTAAAATAGAATTCGATAGATGACTAATCTAATTTTCTCTACTAATAACTGAAACTACAATCCGTTTTTATATAAACATATAAAAATGTAATATAAATAATGGAAATATGAAACAAATTGCGTTTGCTGATTTACATTCGAAATCCGAAATGAATATGGGATCTTGGCATCATTTTTATAAGACACTTAAAAATACAACATTTAAATTGGAAGAAATATTATTATTAATAAGCAAGAAAATATTGTTTTTTTTTAATCTTTTTGTCCAAGATATTGATAATAAAATAAGATATCATTAATATCAACGTGAAAACGCTTTTAAAGGTAAATAATTTAAAACATCATTTTTCCAGTCATTAGCTCGTCTACATACTGTGATCACATAATAGCAATTTTTATATATCAATAAAATTATATATTCACTTTGTATAATGTGATTATTTTATATGTTGTAATGCAGATGTAAATAGAACGAACTATATAATAATCGCTTAGACTAATTTTATTCAAACTTGATAACTTCTGTGATATTTGTATAATATTATATTCAAAACTCTAACGTTATTATCAATTGTACGCTGCATCAGTATTCTTCCATCGTAACATACAGTGTTAAAATTATGCAAATAAGTCCGAAAATAGGTTATGCGTGACCCAAATGATGAAAAATATTTTTGTACCTATTTATCAATTCCAGCTGGAATTTTAAATATAAAGATATTTTTGCTAGAATACATATAAATAAATACACAACTACTTTTAGAAGACAAATATAAATATGTAATTAAAAAAAATAGATACGGGCAGGGATTCGAACCGGCGACCTTTGGGAAACCGTCCCATCGCTCTACCAATTGAACTACCGTATCGCTGTCCGTGAATGAAGCATTCTGTATGAAATTTCACAGGCAAATTACAAAATATAAATTTCCTATACTGTGAAAGCAGTATAGCTAGTTCCAGTATAGCTAGTTCCATTAAATCTATATCAATTATTCGACTAAAGCTTCAAAGTTTAACAATCTAATTCCACTCATCTGCAATGAATGCTTGATAAGGATCTATTTACAGTGGAAGCTTGGTTAATACTTCAATATTTCATTTAAATATATATAACAAGAAGACCATTTTCAAGATTGATTATTAAACAAAAAAGTTTTCTTTTTAAACACTGAAGTTCGATTAATCGTCAGTTATGTTATTAGCCTTTATTTTCTTTATCACTGGTCCGGTAACTTTTAATAAATGTTTATTGACTTCTTACCTCTAGATGATTTTCTTTATCGCATTTTACAAGACACTTCATGTCCTTGTATTCGTTGCATCAGAGACCATTCTGAACCAAAATCAATTAATCATAAAGATGTTCAGGTCACGTGCTCACCTGTAGTGTTCGCTGATGAAGATTTAGTGTCATAATTTAGGCAGATGATAAAATGATAACAGTTCGTGTTCCTACAAATTAAAATAAAATATCCCCAACCGTTTGTCCCGGTGTAACAGCCCTTATAATTAATTGCTTTGACGTAATAAACCACACTAGGAAATGACGTATAAGATTTATTATTAGTGGAAATAAGTGTATTAAAATCACACTTTTTCAATAGTAAGAATTAGTTTTTTATTGTTTGAAATGATTGTATTACAATAGTATTGTGTTTATTTTTTGAATTTGTATCTATAAAGGAATCACGCGATCACGAAACGTTTGTGACAATTTTCTAAATTCATGACAAGAAAATTATCCATGACATGAAGTAAAGACTGGAGTAATGGAATACGAACGAAATTCTATCCAATATGAAACACTGTGTAGATGATTTTCATTTATATTTTTATTATTTTTGTTCACGTTTGAATCTTTATTGTCTTCTGTCCAAGTCTAAGGGTGACGGCACCACTTACCATATGGTTCTCCGTCTCCTCGCTTGCCATCCTTTAACATAACCAGCCAATTTCAGTTATATCTAATAACAAGATTATAAATATATGAACTGCATACAAAATTATTATAGTAGATATCTTGGAAAAATTTAGGAAATGTGCGTGTGTTACCTCTCACTCTTTGAGTTGTTAATATTGAATGATAATATCTCGTCCCTTTTTATATTTATTAGATCTTCTTTCTATAAATGTACATATAAATGTTTCGGCTCATCTAATAATATACAGCTTTAAATAGTCATAACCCCTTCGTTAAACAGATTTAACAATAATGACTACTGCGTTATATGACATACTGTATTTCATGAAAAAAACTAATAAAACCTATTTGTTTTTATAACTCTTCGCGTTTGAACACTACTGACCCAGAAAGACCTTTCAGATATTTTAAATAATTAGAACCCTCTTTTTGGGATGACGGTGATTTATTTTAATATTAATGTTAGTTATTTCTAGTGTCTTATGTAATTGGTTAGAAATTAAATCATTGGAGGACTCGACTCAATATATATTTATAATAAAAATGATAAGGATTTGGATCAAACAAAACCAGATAGTTATATATTCCTACCTATAAATAAACGTGACACTTAGCTTACACTTAGATTACATTTTTTTTTGTGCTGACTGTGAGCCTGGTGGTACGTGGTATCGTCGCCCATCAAACACCATATCAGAAAAATCCATCAACAAAGATTAAGGTTACAACTTACCGCAATCACAATGAATCTTGTATACACCCGGAACAACAATCAATCCGTTATGCTTCGAGATCAGGAATAGGAACCCCGAATGGACTCGAAACTAGTGGAGCAAATTCCGATTTAATTACGTAATTATAGCCGGGTAAATAAATATTTAATAATCATAAAAGTTTACGAAAGTTTAATTACGAAATATTTCATGTTAGTGAAAATAAACCATATGTACCTAAGTTAAATATTTTTCTATATGGAACATACTTCTCTTGCTACACTGTATATTATATCAATACTGTTACATTTTGAAAGATATTCAAGTCAGTGTCTTTAAAATAATAGCTACATTTTAGACAACTCATCATTTATTCAAACGGTATTATCACGTAATATCTGAGATTCCAAAGTTTTCTTTGATGAGTTGTCTGTAAACCGTTTAGAGCACTTGGAACCGTTATTATATTTCACGACGTTCTCAAAAAGCGCATTATTGTTTTATGAAGAAGACGAGACGTGTGTTACTCAAAAATAAGTATTTATACAGATATTTGTAATTCCCATCTTCATTTGCTTAAATAATGTTTTCTCTACGGTACCTATAGGTAGATATATTATATTAGTTATTCGATTCTAATTTGGTTTCAAAACATAAATTGATTCTTAACTTAGGAGCATATTGGACATCAGTAAATAATACTTACAATATTAATATATATTTAGGTTTTGATAAAAAAAATAAGGATCATCAGTTGGTGGTTTAAGTAAAAGTAATGTAATGTTTGTATAGAAGTTTAATTGACTAAATAAATAATTGTAATATCAGATACCGATTTGATAAAGAGTAGTGAATATATAATTCGTCTCCCAGGTAAGAGGCGGTGTGTGATTGAGAGACTAAGTTGTGTAACAGAACTAGTATAACGAAGTGTAACAGTGATAAGAAAGAGTTTAAATAGTAAACAGTTTAGTGTGTTTGTAAGCAGTGCTAGTAAAGTGTTTTAAAGAATAGAACGACTGTCATTGGTGAATCTTTGCAATAAGAGAGTTCTAATATTAGTAATAATTATAGCACAGTACTTACTAAATGACAAAAAAATAACTACTTCAAAATATATCATAAAATTTCGTACAGTAAATAATATAGTACAACAAATTTAAAAATTGTATAATTAATGAACATTATTGTAACGATTTATTACTAAAAACACAAAACTATTTAAGTAAATAAATAAATCTTTATATTAAAATTAGAAACATAAAATGTAAATTTAGACTAAATTTAATAGATTCTGACTCTTTTTTTTATACAAAACTAGGTTAATGCTTGACTAAATTACACCTGATGGTAAGTGATATGTAGTCTTAGGTGGTAACGCGCATTAACCTAGCAGCCTATTCACTCTCCTCTTGAAGACACCCACATTATATTCGGCCGGAAATACTGACGCAGGCAGATTGTTCCAGTCCTTCGCTGTACGCACTAAAAAAGACGAAGCATAGCGCTTCGTTCGGACAGGTGGAATGTCCACAACGTAGGGATGGATACCTGCCGTGCGTCGGACCGTCCGGATATTTCTTATTATGAAATTACAATAAAAATTATTGTAATTTCATAATAAGAAATAAAAAACAGATAGTTTAAATCTCATATATTTATTTCAATTACAATTATCATATTGCTATATTAGCACTGCTGAAACTACTATTTACATTTTGGTGTTTTACAAGGAAGTTCTGAATCCTATCGATAAACTCAAATCTATTTTTGTTGTAATAATAAAAATATATTCCTATCTAGTTCCTATTCCTATCTAAAAATTACCTAGGCCAAGTGCCTTGGCAATTGTTCTATCCTTAGTTGTCTTCTACTTTTTTCATGGTTGAGAGAAAAAGTTTGTTCTGGTAAGTATATTTTACATCTCTGCTAAAGCTACCTGAACATTCTAATACTATATCCTATACAATGTATATAGAACTCTCCACGAGAACCTTGCACTTTAGGCATTGTGAGTGCAATCTATTCGAATGTAATAAAATATTCTTGACATTATTGATTTAGCAAGTCGCCTGAATATTCCAGAAAAAGAACTGGTGAAATAACCTATGAATGTTTGCAGCACCACCTTGTATCTGAAATACATAAGATCTGGTATATTAACATTTCTATTTCCAAAATTGCATAAGAAAATAATGTATGCTTACCCGATATCTTAATGCTGTTAATATCTGAAGCAGTGAAGATAAGGCACCTCTCCGTTTATCAACACCAAGCAATATTTTTAACACCCGACTAAAAAGAGGGGTGTTATAAGTTTGACCTGTCGATCTGTGTATCTGTGTATCTGTGTATCTGTGTATCTGTGTATATGTGTATCTGTGTATCTGTCTGTGGCAAATTTCCGGACAAACGCGTGGACGGATTTGAATGCAGTTTTTTTAATCGAAAGGTTTGCTCGTCGAGATGGTTCTTATCTATGTTTGATTAAAATAAAACTATTCGTCTTTAAGATATTGACGTATTATGCGTGCGGGGGAGAGGTTCTTATGCAATAATTAGCTATTTGCGGCCAAACGCGTGGACGGATTTGAATGCGGTTTTTTTAAATCGGAAGCTATGCTCGTCGAGATGTTTCTTATTTATGTTTGATTGAAATAAAAATAGTTGTCTTCAAGATATTGACGTTTTATTCGTGCGGGGGAGAGGTTCTTATGCAATAATTAGTTGTTTGCGGCCAAACGCGTGGATGGATTTAAATACGGTTTTTTTTTAATCGAAAGCTATGCTCGTCGAAATGGTTCTCATCTATGTTTTATAAAAATAAAAATAGTCGTCTCCAAGATATTGACGTTTTATTCGTGCGGGGGAGAGCTTCTTATGCAATAATTAGCTGTACCCAGCTGTTACGCCCGCTATATAGGAAAAAAAGCCTTGTTATGAAGGCCAAAAGGTTTTTACACTTACTTACTCAGGTAAAGTACTTTATTAGGGATAGCTGTTGGGGGTGATTGCGTCCACGTAGACTGTAAAAATATATTTATATGGCTTATGGTCGTAGTCATAAAGAACCACGGACAACAGCTAGTGATAATATAAATCCCTTCATCATAGTGTTATAAGTGATTGTAAATCATTTTAACCCTAAATGTTTATATTTATTAATATTCGTATATATGAAACCTACCTATCTACCTACCCATATGAAAAAGTCTTGAATCATGTTACTTAATACATTTATAATTTATTACATTGTCGAAACTTTCACGTGGATCCTTATTTTATTAAATATAATATATATTTCTTGTATTAAATATAACCTTTGTACATCATAATATAGGATTCTAATGCTAAAAAAATCGGTAGATTTGAAGCCTATTAAATTCAAACAAACAAATTTTCCCTATTTAAACAATTGAAAATTTTGTGTGTCTGTAGGTTTATTTACAGCAATTCAGAAACCAGTAATATAACTTTAAAAAGCAGCAAAAAAAATAAATTAAAAATTTAAAAAACCCCCGATACAAAAAGACCTCTAAAAAGGATAAAAATAATATTATTATGTACTTATTGAATTCGTTGCGTCGGGGGACCGTTAATAAAGGCAGAAATTAAAATGAACGCAAGTAAGTTAACAAGTCAAATAAGGAAATTACGATATCGAATCGTATAGTCAAGTCCTCAATGAATAACTTCGTAAAATAGACACCATCGTCAACGTACGTACAACGGTCCCCCGATGCAACGACTTCAATAAGTACATAATAATATTATTTTTATCCTTTTTAGAGGTCTTTTTGTATCGGGGGTTTTTTAAATTTTTAATTTATTTTTTTAATATTTTATTTTTTCTCCTAGAATGTTGCATTGGAATAACCATAATATTACTACTTCAACTCCTTGTGGTCCGTGCCGTCGGTGACACGGCAAGCGCCTCCGGTGGATGCACGACCCCCAGCAGCGCCTGTTGTTGCTGGGGATAACTCGTGGTCCACTGTTGTCCGAATAAAGGGGAAGAAGAAGTCGTCTCCAACAGTTGCAGGGACCGGCTTGGAAAAAAGGGGGGAAAAAAAGAAAGGGAAGAAACAGGGGCGAGGTCTACCCAAGTTGCCGGCTCCGCGGACTCCTGCAGTGTTGTTAACACTGCAGAGCTACGCGGTAGGCAAGGGTATGACTTACGCCATGGTTTTGAGGGCTGCCGCCGAGAGGGTCAACCTCTCGGAGCTTGGTCTTGGAGCTTGGTCTCCCAGACGGGCTCCGCATTAGGCGGACGCAGGAGGGTGCCAGACTCCTGGTGTTACCGAATGGTACTCCGGAGCAGGCAGAGAAGCTTGCGGCGAAGCTTCGCCTAGCTCTGAGTGGGTTGGCTGATGCCGTCCGTCCCGTTAAGCGGGTGGGGGTCCGAATAAAGGACCTGGACGACTCGGTCACAAGGGAGGGTCTTGTGGAGGTGATTTGTCGCATCACTGACTGCCCTGGCGAGGCCCTCATTATGGGGGAGATCCGCCGGGGCGGCGGGGGTATGGGCGTTTCCTTTGTCCGGCTCCCCGTCGATGTGGCAAAACTGCTGGTAGACGCAGGAAGGATCCTCGTGGGCTGGAGCTCAGCTAGGGTGGAGTTGCTGGAGGCGCAGCCGCTGCTCTGCTACAGGTGCCTGGCACCTGGGCATGTGCTTGCGGTTTGCCTGTCCGCGGTCGATCGCAGCGCCGCCTATTTCCGGTGCGGTGGTAAGGGTCATACCCGAGCCACTTGCACCGGAATGTTGCGGTGCGCGGTCTGAGCGGACCGAGGTCTCACAGCGACCTACCGATTGGGGAGCCGAGTGTGCAAGGCTCCGCGAGTTCGAGGATTAACACCTGGTGCAACACCCCCGAGCGCGGAGCCCAGCACGGAGCCGGCTGTGGCTATGGCAACATAGTCACATCGAGCTTAAGCGGGGGAGGTTGGGAAGGCGAAGGGTTCAGCCCGTACCTTCCCAGCCGTAGGCCTAGGTGAGAGGGGGGGGGGGGCGACCTCTCTCGCCATTGCACTAGGTCTATGCCGTAGGGGTACACTGGTTGCCTTATCGGGGGGGGGGGGGTTCCGCCGGGGCGTCACGGTGAGTGCGAAAGGGATCCCGTGGCGTCCCATCGCAGCGATGAGGGCAGCCGTTGGTTTTTTAGTGGGGTGCCTTAAAAATGGCAGCGTTTCCTATGCTGCGGATGCCGCACATACCGCCCGGCCATCGCCTTCGTGGCCGGTGCGAGGATGCGGAAACGCATTTCCAACGATAAAAAAAAAAAAAGAAAAACGGTTTAAGTTATACGGGGGGCGAAAACCGGGAACCTCCTCGTGATGCTCCCTGGGCAACAACGGTTACAGAGAACCTTCGGGTCTTCTTGTCCGGTCCATGGTTGACCAGGGCGGGTTACCTTTCGGGGTGGCTTGCCCTGTGGAGGGGGCTCGGGCCTCTTTCCATCGTGGATTGCGTTGGAAAGTTGGCCTGGGCGTCGAGGGTGGGAGGACGCAGGTCTTCCTCGCCGGGGTCAGCTGCGGGATCGCTCCTGGTACTTCTTTGATTGCAGAGTTGACTGTGGAGTGGTCAGGTGGCTGTATGGGGGGGTGAGCGGCGGTCTCTTTCTTGCTGAGGGAGAGGCCGTCTGCGTCGTTTAGGGGTCTGGACCTCTTCAACCAAGCATTGACACAACATTGCTTGGTGGGGAGAAGGTCCGATACGTTGCCTGGACTGATCGTTGCCGAGTGAGACGCCACGGTTGCGCTTGGTGATGGTTGGTCTGGCCGTGGTGGGTTCCCGACTTGTTGGGTTCGACGTTGGGCCCCCTGCTTTGAGTGGATTTTAGTGCGCCGGCGTGCGGTGCGCAGTTTGACCAATGCCGCTATACCCGCTGGGTCGTATCGAGAGTCTGCTCTCCTAGGGGGCATGACCGGTGGTCTCCTTTCGGGGAGATTACCGCGGTGGGGCTGGACAAGGTCGATAATGGTCGAGTCGGGTTTTACACCTGATTCCCTGAGACCGAGTCCGGCCAGAAGGGGGTCTTGGCCCCCTTCAGACGAAGCAGGCTTGGGTGGGGGTAGGGGATCCCTCCACAATCTATTAAGCCTGCTAAAAAGGGATGGGTGCTCCTCGTTGCGGGGTGCCCTCTCCGTGGATCACGTCGGGGCATCGCGGTGAGTGCGAAACTGATCCCGTAGTGTCCCATTATGACGACGGTGGCAACCGTCAGGTTTAGTGAGTAGAAGTCTCACATAACCACCTCCATCATCTCCTGGATGGATTCCAGAGGTAAAAAAAAAAGGTTTAAGTTACACCGAGTTTATTAGTTAGCATTTTCCTTATTACGAATTTATATTTGGTTTAAATTGTTAAACCTTGTTTATAAGTAAGGCCGTAAGAATCCAAGATAAAAACATCTGATTTTGTTTAAAGAAAAGTTTCGACAAAGAAAATTTTATTTATATATCTACCCAGCTATAATCAAGTAATTTAATCGGAATTTGCCCGACTAGTTACGAACCCATCCGGGGTTGCTATTCATGACCTCGAACCACGGCGGACTCACGGCGTAAAGTCCAAAGTTTATTTACTTTCTAGTTAGGAGTTAACGATTATGTTAAGGTTAATAGGTTCTTAAAAATAATGTAGTAATCCGTAATATTAATAAAATATAAGAAACGGTTATTGTATAAATAACTGTTGCTCGTTTAATAATATAAATACGTTTCGTACGGAGAGTAAGCTTACCACAGGTGAACTGTTTGCTCTCTCAAGCACTGTTTGCTCTCTCACTCACTCTTTGTCACCTTCTCCCATAAAATAAAATATTAAATGCTATTAAAACCAAACCACATACAGAGAACTCGTACTTTCGCTCGGTAATGTCATATTTTAACCCGAGGCACTGAACCCGTATCTCTGTATTATAATGATCGCATTTTGATGAAGTTTTTTTTTCTCATATGTATTTTTAGTTTAAGTACATAAGTCACTTGAATGTAAGTATAGCGTATATTTTTATTAATTATTGTTATAAATTGTGTACTTTATCCAAATTTAAACCTATATTCAAAGTACAAACAGTAACTTTAAAATATTTTCATTTAAACTACGCTTTATATTTAATATTTTACGAGTACAAGTGTCTGAAACCTATATCTTGTTTCCAAATGAATAGCATTGCTGCAAAGTATTTAAAACGTAGGTTGAATTATTTATTTAATACATAAATTGAAACTATATTCTTAAAAATGTTCTATATATTTAAATAAATTGAAAAAAATGTGTAAGTAACAGCGGTAGTATTTCGATTTATATACGATTTTAACATATTTTAATGACTTCCCTGCAGACAAATTTGCCTATATTTAAATTATAATAATCTACAGATATGTTAGCCAGGTTACTTACTTTAACTTAAAATTAATGTGGAAATTGATTATTAAATTAGTTAAATTGGCCAGACATGTACGGGATGTTCAATTTATAGATCAACTACGTATATCCAATAGTTGCATCTTCAAATCCTTCTGGATTAGATATTTAAAAAAAAAAATATTTTATGATATTTTTATATTGTACAGCAAAAGTGAGATTGCAATTATTAGGTAGTGTGAATTCCTAGTAGAGTGTAATAAGAGTTCTCTGTTGCAAGCGAGGTCAAGCTTTACACTCTCTTCAAAGCTATTCCCCTTTAATTAAAGAGCTGCTGAGAAACTAAGAGACTTTTAAATAGGTTGGAATTTATATAGCAATTGATGTTAAACGTTTATTTGTAATGGAATTGTTCTCGAAAAAATATTCTAGAAATGCCCTTTTATTTTCTTTATGATTGCTTGAAACAAGTTTTAGATGCTGATAAACTGATTTTAACCATCGATTAACAATTAACAAATTAATGGTTCATTATTCTATAAAGAATATATAAGTTTACTTCTTTTATAACTTTCTTAGCTGAATTACTTTGACACAAAGACTATATTTTCTATTATTGTTATTTATTATCTTATTTTAACAGGTCTAGTAATTTTAATGATATTTATTTATTCAATTATCGTTATTTATCTAGAAAAGATTTAATCGTAACGTCATTATTCCAAGTAGGTTACACATATCCGACGTATAAATTATAACTTCTAATTGATTTCTTTTAAATTCATCATTTTGTTATTTTATAATAGAAGAGATCATCATTTGTAAGTCAACTAGTCAGTAATATTAAAAAATTATGATGAGATTTTACAAGCCAATTTTACGTTATTTGTTATTATAGTGAACATTCAACATTGACATCTTCCTGTAAAAATATATTACTAAATCCTATATTAGTAATAGCAAGAAATTAGATTGGCTTGACTAGAATTAAAAACTCAAAAGAGTGACTCCCGAAGTGTAAAAAAAATAGAACAAGTATTATGTAATAGAATTGTGTATGTGACATTAAAATATTTTTTTTATAATATATTGAAATGTTAGGATTTTTTTTTGTCAATAGATATTTAAATCGTGATTAAAAAAATATTTAAAACAGCTTCAAAAGTTTAAAAACGGTAGCATCTTCATAATAAATAATTTTTATTCCCTTAAGCACCCAGCGCGATAATCTCATAATTCCAACCCTTCGGAATGTATGAAACATTGGTCTGACCTTTAAGATTCTATCGAGTAATGATATGTTATAGAAGCAAAATGGCACAACAGAAACGAATTTTTTTTAGTATTATTGGTCGTCTAAGTCAACCTTAGATGTTATGAGAAATACTTTACTTATAATATTTAAGGTTAAAATTAAATTTAATAGAACTTTATCAAATTTAATTTTACGTTTGTTATTATAAAAGTAGAAATAATAACACTAATAATTACAGTCAAATAATAATTATAAGCGGGCGTGATATTTAAACACACAAACAATTTGTATAAAAAAAAAAAAAAAAAAAAAAAACTTACGCATACACACACACATACACACACACACAAAAGAAAATAAAACAGTGAAGAATTGAACACACTTTTAAAATGTTTACTTCTGTCCGAATCTTATTTTTTGTTTAAATCTCACATTGTTATTTTTTTTTGTTTTTTTTTGCTTTATTTTTTTTTTGTTTGTTTTTACAATTTGTTAATAACTCATTCTTAAGGGCATAAGATGTTGTATCTTGTAATTAAGGGGAGGATACTGGCTTCTGCAACACAGCACTGCTAGTGCAGGAGTCGGGGTAATCTGTTTTCTGTACGACTTATGATGTGTAATATTTTAATTTCATATATATAAAAAAATGTGCTTAAATAAGTTCGCCCTAAAAACTCAGGACAGAATCAGATTACCAAGATTCAACAAGTATACATAAGTCACTTAACAAGATTAAGATAAGCATTGTGTAAGGTCAAAGTGATCAATACTTGAGATTGTCAAATTGAGAGCTTAAAAGTTGAATATAAAAAATACTATCATAAGTTAAAAGATAATAATAACATACCTACATACACAAAAATACATATCATAATCAATTTTTTTTTTGAAAATAAAGTTTTACAAACATTTTTTCATTATCAAAGCTACCACCAGCTCGGAAAAATATTTCCCACAGATCTGAAAAAGTGCTGGCGACAGAAACTCATCAGAATTACCATTTTTTTAAGTAGTACTTAAATTAAAATACATTACAATACTAAGTAAATAGTCTTGAAGTAGCGATTGCTTCATACCCTCGGTCCGGTATAAAAAACCTATATCCAGAAGATCTATATCTATATCTAGAAGAACAGCCTCAGAAAAATAAAGTATAGGTGTTATATCATAGATAGGATTCGGTATCACCTTGAACAGGATTTCGTTTCAATTAATAATTGTAGATAAAATTAATAAACTTACATCTCAATACCCAACTATCTATACCTCAAAGTCTAAAACAGTTAAATTAACAACGTCACGAAGATCAATGTACAAATCAAATCCATTATAATAACTTAATTGTATTTTACCAACATTTTGTTCGTCAAAAAGCAACAGTTAAGAAAAGATAAAATAATTAAAATATACCTAACTAGGTGCTAAAACTAAATGCTACCTTATCACTAAAAAGCAATCTCTTCCAGGTTATCTTAAGCCGCGACACCAGCTCTAACTTTTTAAGTTAAGTCATTTGTTAACTTTAAATATTTATCAAAATTATTCTACTTTCTATAATGATTTTGATCCACTGTAAGCAAGTGTAGCTGAGTATGTACATTTTATATTATTTTTATTCTCAAGTTGATCAATATAAAACACATTAAAAATACCACTTTAAAAACTTACAAATTCATCTTTGTTCTCTATAGATGAAAACTCGGGGAAACTATCCCGTCACCTTACCATTTAGCTACCATATTGCTTCAGCTGACAATTCTTGGTTGTTAGATATATAGTAAAGCAGATGTAAACAAAAAGGGCCATAAAGTTCATAGCTCATTCTAAAGCTAGTTTTCGTTCAAAATTAATTAGATGTGTGATCCCGCCAAAACAGTAATTTATAATTTATATAAATATAGAATGAAAAATAAACCGATACGGGCAAGGATTCGAACCCGCGACTACTGGGCAACCGTTCCGTCGCTCTACCAACTGAGCTACCATATCACTGTCCGCATCGGTGAATTAAGCATTCTATATGTGATCGTCTTTATCGGGACGGTGGTGACATTTATTAGATGTATGACCTAATAGATGGGTTTGAATCCCTGCCCGTAGCGGTTTATTTTTCATTCTATCTTTTATATATATATATTTCTTGAGTGCGTGTGTTTGTCACTGAACTCCTCTTAAACGACTGGACCGATTTTTATGAAATTCTTTGTGTGTGTTCAAGGGGACTTGAGAATTGTTTAGATTTACAATTTGGTCCACTAGAAAATGGTTTTTTGATTATTTTTTCATGTGTAAGTAGGTGGCGATTTTGGAATGTTTTTCATTGGTTCCGACGGACTGCGTTGCCATGGCAATGTCAAATATTAAATAATATTATATTTTAATTATAGTCTGCCCTGACAGTTGGCGTTGCGATAGAAATAAGAAAAATATTTTAGTACTAGCAGCCCGATACGTGCTTCGCTACGTAAAAAGTGAAATAAAAAAAAAAATGGAACAAATTCATTTATTCAAACAAAAAATCTTTATTTACATATTCATACGGTATCGATTGGTCGAATTATGATAAATGTACATGTAATGACGTTAGATATTGTGATAACTTTTTAATATATTTTTTTTAAAGTTTGAATTTTTTAAATTAAAGACGCGTGTACAAGACAACGTCTAGTCTGTCGGGTCCGCTAGTGTTTATATAAACTTAAATAGGCTTAACATGGCTATACGTTTATAGATATTTTCAAATTTTACAATATACGTATAATTTTTATGAGCATTCTCTTAATTCCAGATGTCTTTATTCAGTGAACAAAAAACCATGTCCAAAATGACGACAAATCAGCGCAAGCAAGACCCACCCGTACTGTTTCGGGGTTGTTAACATTAGGTGTATCGGAATTTGCACGAATCGTACTAGTATTTCGAACCAATTCGACGTTCTTACTTCTGAGCTCAAATAGCTGAATAGTTCAGTAAAGTTCAGAACTATCTATGAAATTCCGATATACAATTAACGCGAATATAGCCACACAAATTTATATTCATCAATAATACAGCAATTTATTTATTGTTGTTTCATCTTTACTCATAGTATTGTCATTGAACAATAACATTTCTAAAATAAAATCACTGTGATTGCAACATTAGAAATGTAATTTAAAATAAAATAAAAGGTTTTTTATTCTTGCTAAAATACTACAAATGTTACTTCTCACAAACAGAGAGATATGTTGGGAATGGTTGAAGAGCAAAAGTATTACTCCTAGTTTATTGGTTGTAAAATTCTTTGACTGAAGCCGGAACCCTTAACATCTGATCAGTGTTCAATAAGGATTCGTTACCATCGAAAGCGCGGTTTTCAATAATTCAATGTCATTTATTTTTATAAATTTAGCACTAAGAGAGTTTCTCAAAGATTATTTGTAAAAAAAAATAAAAAAATCATATAGCTATAGCCAATATGCTAGTTGTATTCTGACTTCTGACCTTTACTGTCTTTTACAAATCACTTCTTGTTCGTATGTTCCTTACTTCAAAGATCATTCTAAACCAAGGTTAAAACACCAAGGTGTTCAAGGCCGGGGTTAGAGATCGGAAATAGATTCTTTTAAAAAAATATATAAAACTCAACGTTTACAGGACGTATTGGTGAAGATTGCATTGATAAGAGCCCGCCAAAATAAAGAGAGACGTAGACGAGACGAAAATAATTCCCATAGAACTCCGTCACAATCAGCTTGTTAAAGCAACTCGTCGTATTGTTTCCAACCTGCATTTACAGTCCCTATTTCTGTAACGGCAACGAAACTAGTTAATTATTGGAAGAAATTGGCAGAAAGCTGGGGCACTAATGAAAGTACAAACTAAGTAATTGACAATGAAGTTCATATTACGACAAAGTTAGGCGTCGTGTTTGCTGTCAAAGACAACAAGTTGTAATTTTGTTATATCTAACGTGAGCTTTGTTCCCTCGTTACAACTGTTCAATATACACGTTAGTTAATTCTTATTATTTTAAATGTTATGTTTAGTTTACAAACAAACCAATTTAAGAAAAGCCACTCTTTCTATATCTTATCTTTCTTTGGTCAAACGTCATATCTCTTTTTTATAAGAGTATTAAAGCGCGCTTATGTTTAAGTAATTTATTAAAAATAACACGTGTAATATGAAAGCGAGGGCCTATTTTAGTTGGTTCGTTTCTATCTTGTTATCCTGGAGGTGGTCAAAAGTTATACTATATTTCTTCATATGCTTTTAGTGCCATCCTATTTGTGGCATATTAAAGAGGCCATTATGTAAGTGAAATAACTCAAACCAACGGGTTCGTTTATTGTTGTTGTACCTATAAACATCTTATTCCAAATGTTGAAGTTCACAATTAAATAAAAGTATCTTAGCTTCCCAAAATCTAATGATCTATTTCTTATTCTTTTCTGTATTATCTACCCACTGTCGTTTATCTTTTACTACTTCGAGTGTCTTGTCCATAGAATTATTATACATTTCTATGGTCTTGTCACAGTTGGAAGTAAGAAAAGTTTAGACAATGGTAAGGAGTCCGAATTTACATATATGTCTCTACAATGTGTTGTGTAAGTAAGTGATATGGCGTCGTTTAGATTAAAAAATACTAGGTATACTTGTAATTCAGAGCATTCATCATTTTTATTCCATTTTTTTGTGTTCCTAACAGTTCTAACAATAAGTTTTGCTATAAATTATTACAAATTCTCTGCGCTAGTGTGTCTCGGTGTAACATTCGTTATAATTAATTGCTATGACATAACTCACCGCACTGAGGAAGTACGAGTAAGATTTATTATTAGAAGAAATAGATGCTTTATTATCACATATTTTCAATAATATAATTAATTTCCTACATCTGAAATCATTGCAAAAGTATGGGTTGTATTTTGAATTTGAATCTTTGTAAGAACATTCAGGTGAACACTGAATGGTTGTGACAATTTTCTGCAACTATTATTGTACTTTCCATGAATTAAAATAAAACTAGACAAAAAGTAATTTAATAAGATCAGAATCGTATTGTTATGATTGATATTGTGGAAAAATAAACACTCTCTCACTCCGCGTTGTTAATATATAACGTACATATTCTTGCCAGTTTTCATAGTTATAAGATTTACTTTCTAAAAGAAGAACTTAATTAAAACATAGAAATTAAAAAATAAATAAAAAACTTTTAATCTGATGACTTTGGTTAACGTATTAATTACTTAAAATATTTTTTTTATAAGGACAAAAACCAAAGCTGCCTTTTAATACGTAATTAAGTCCCTTGGTTTCTAAGGAGCATTTTTAGTATAAGTCACTTATTTATGCAGTCACTCATTCACTCATACACGCCAATTCACTCACTCACTTGCGTTCATTCAATTCATATGTGTGCCATAGCTTATACTACTTTTGAATGTGTTTTCTTTTCAAATATGACTACTATTAATGACCAGAAACACTTACTTCTAAACATGAAATGAAAATTAAAAGACTGAAATAAAAAAACGGAAAACTCATTAAAGTTAAAACTGGTCTAAAAATAAATTGAGTTCAATATTATTCACAAGAGAGTCGTTTTAATGTAAGTCAAATGTTAGTGAATAGCAATTTAAAATCTATTGATGCTGTATTCAAAGGATTTTTTAACATCAATTTGGCTGTACAGTCCATTTTTATATAAGTCTTATCCAAATTTTTTGTCTCTATAAAAAATATGGCATAAAATTTGTTATGAGATTTTATTAGATTCAATTTTTTTAGATAGTCAACCTCATAACTTAATTAACGTCGGGATGTAAATAATTAGATTTGCATACAGAATAAATACATAATATATTATTATTTAAGTATTATTATACAAGCGAATGTGAGTTTGTTCGTTTGTTTTTCTTTACGCTTTCACTTCATTACTCAATTTTTGCACACACATAGTTGTGGGTACATTGTACAGAGTTGTAATCAGAGAATACTAGCCATACTACCTGCTCGAGCTACTACTGAATCATACTGTTCCAATTTAAATTCTATCCCAAAACATCCATATCAACATCTGTCTGGTAGCTAATATTCCCAAGGAGAGTTGGAGTCAGGTAGACGACAAGCCATCAAAAATAAGCTTGAAAAATATCAGTATGACAAGGTTAATAGATACGTGCGATTAAGCAAGGGTCTTCCACTGCACTGGGGCGACGCGCAAAGGCAAGACCCGATCTGCCACTTGGTTGCACCAAACCAGGCATTTGAAACTTGGAATAGCTTTTGGACATAGCGGTTCCGATTTTGCTAACCGTAATGATGAGGGTAAGGATTTACTGTAGACTGCTTTTACTTTCTACTTGGCAATGATCAATATTTGGTTTTAAAAAAAAAGATGAACACTTTAAACCTGTAAAAGTAGTCCACAAATGAGGCAATTTGATCACTTTTTAATACGAAGGAACTAAATTTACTGCGTCAGCAGGTGGCGATAGGACGACAATGAGGTCTATACACTTTATATTGTCTCATAGCATAGGCACCGCATCATGAAATTACACTTCAAATATTTTAAGGAACAATCGCCACCCAAAATAAAATGGGATTGGTTTGACAAGGAAGAGAGTGGGAGTGAATTTAAAGAATAGTTAATAGAATTTAAAGTATGATTGGCATTGATGGAAAATCTGTAGATTGAAATGAAATACTAGAATTTTTAAGAAGTGTGGAAAAGGATGTAATATTGGAAATGGAAGGATAGATAAAAGTTATTTTATATTTTATTTTAATTAGTATTTATTCTATCAGTGTACAAAAGACCGATTTAGGCGTAAAAGAATAAAAAACAACCAATCCATATTGACATATATATAATAAGAAATAGGAAAACAGTTTGAGAAGCTAAACTTACTAGCCTCTCGGTTACTTAATAATATCATCATGACAAATTACACACATTGATCTAACCCCTCAGTAAGCAAATTATTTGCTTGTGTTAAGGGTGTTAGACAACGATATAAATACATAGAAAATACACATATAAATAATGAAAATATATTTAATAAACGACCAAACCCAGAAACACAGATCTATGCTCATCACATAAATGCCTGTCTCTGCCGGGAATCGAACCCGAGCCCCATTGCGTCGTGACACGTTAGGCGTCTGCGCTAACCACTCGACCAACGGGGCGGTTAATTAAGTTGTTAATGTTAATATGTTGATATCATAATATGTATTATATAATGTCTGTAGGAAACCCTATTTTTTATTATTTATTAATTAGTGTATATTGTATACTTACTATTTAAATATAAAATTTACTGATGAACAGAACTGTACAGTGATAAAAACAACGTATATTTTATGTCCTACATCTATACAAAAACAAATATTATAATCAAAGCGATAACTGGTAATCTATCTATGCCAATATTCTAGAATAAATTCTATGAATACAATTGTAATAGATAATTCAAAACAAACTGCCTTCAAACGGTATAGTGTTATTAGGTTCTCAATTGTTATTTACTAACTGTATTAACGTTAAGGCAGTCTGCCAACTCTCCGGCCTTAGGGTCGAACCTCCACGTGGTCGCGGTTTTCCTGGTCAGTGTCATCGCTGCCAGCTCTATGGGCATTCCCAACGTTTTTGTCACGCGCGTCCAAGGTGCGTCAAGTGCCTGGACGACCACGCGACAGCCGACTGCTCGCGGAAGGGATCGGTCCCTGAGGATCCTCCCAGCTGCGTCCTGTGTGGACAGAAGGGCCATCCTGCGAATTATCGCGGGTGCCCCAAAGCGCCGCGCAGGACACAGCCGGCAAGGCATCCTCCTCGGTTCGCACAGCCTCCATGGGCTCCTCTAGCCCCTGGGAGGCCCGCGGCCCCTCAGGCATCCCAGGCCCCTCAGGCACCCGCGAACGCGATCGCGAACGCTTGGGTGAAGCCTCCGAGGATTATCCCACAGCCCGTCCCCCAGTCGTTGCCGCCGCCGCCGGTTCGTAACTCCACCGACGGAGTTGCGAGTTCGCTCGCGTGCGTCACGAGCCTCTTCGGTGTAATAGACATCGAAGAGCTCCTAGTCTTTTCAAATGAAATGAGGGATTCCGCGCGGAACCCTCCCGCGAGGATGGAAGTGCTCCTCAAGCACGCCGTCCTAATCAAATCGATATACGAACACACGATGTCAACATGATGACATCGCGTGGAAGGGTAAAACCTCGCTCTCTGATTGTCGCTACATTCAACGCGAACGGGCTACTTAAGCAGATAGATCTAGTGCGCGACTTCGTGGTCACGCACCAGATAGACGTCCTGTTAGTACAAGAGACCTTTCTGAAGCCGTGTAATCGTGATCCGCGCATCGCAAATTACCGTCTCGTTAGGAACGATAGGGCAACCGCGAAGGGGGGAACCATCATCTATTACAGAAGGTCTCTTCATTGCACTCCGCTCGATCCGCCCCAACTAGTCAACGTAGAAGCGTCATTATGTCAGGTGGGTATGACCGGCCATCAGTCGATCGTACTAGCATCCGTCTATCTTTCTCCCAATAAAGCCTTAGTTGAGAGGGACCTTAAGTCCTTACTCCAATTAGGTAACGCAACCATTCTGGCCGGCGACCTAAATTGCAAACATCCCCGCTGGAACTCCACTGTCGCAAACAGTAGAGGAAATCTCCTTGATAGGCTAAGTTACAAGGCTGGTCTCGACTTCGAGATCACCGCGCCTTTGAGTCCCACGCGATACTGCGACACAGACTTCCGACATGACAGACCCGACGTGCTCGACATAGTACTCTTGAAGGGCGTGACACTCCAGTTACGTTCTATCGAGACGCTATCCGAGCTAAACTCTGACCATCGACCGGTCCTATTTCAGCTAGGACTTCCTCCCCTTAGGGAACCCGCGACCAAAACAATTATTAACTGGATGAAGCTTCGAGAGCAACTCCATTCCCCCGTACCAGCGCACCTCGACAAAATTCCTGACCAGCTTACATCGGTCGAGGACGCTGTCTCAGCCGCGACTAACTTCACAGAACATTTGGTAGACAGCATAGGAAAGTCCTCGAGGGAGGTCCGAGTGAACTTCGAGGGTTACCGAGCACTCCCTCCGGACATTAGACTCCTCATCACCCGTAAAAACGCCGCGATTAGAGCCCATGACCGATACCCGACAGATGACAACCGACGGAGGCTGCGCCGTCTTCAGAGGGAGTCGAGACAAGCTCTCGACGACTTCAGAGATAGCGGCTGGGATAGGATGCTTGCGACGCTCTCTCCAACACACCAGGCATTCTGGCGGTTACAGAGAGCGTTGAAGGCGGACACTGTCTCAGATATGCCTCCCTTGGTTGGACCTAACTCCGCCATCGCGTTTGACGACTCTGACAAAGCTGAGTGCTTAGCCGACAGTCTAGAGAGCCAGTGCCGTCTGTCTGCTCAATCCGTTGATCGCGATCATGTCGAAATAGTCGACAAATCGGTCAATATAATGTGTTCTCAGCCACCGGCCGGTCCGCCAATCGAGGAAACGAACCTAGACGAGGTGACGTCCATAGTTAGGGCGCTTCACGTCAAGAAATCGCCAGGTCCCGATAGGATCACTAACAAAGTGATAAAGCTTCTTCCGCCTCCTTTAATTTACCTATTGGTTACCATTTTTAACGCTCTACTGGCCGGTTGCTCGTTTCCGGCCCAGTGGAAAGAGGCCATAGTGATAGGGTTCCATAAGCCGGGCAAACCCCGGCATCTGCCTAGTAGTTACCGTCCCATTAGTCTTCTTAGTTCCTTAGGGAAAGTATATGAGAGAATCATCCTCTGTAGACTTAGATCGGAAGTCGAAAGACTCAAAATCATCCCAAATGAGCAGTTCGGCTTTAGAGCCAACCATTCATGTTCCCATCAGGTGCAACGCCTCACGGAGCACATACTGATAGGGGCCACTGTGAGGGCCAAGAAGCATAGGACAGGAGCGCTCTTCCTCGATGTAGCTAAGGCGTTCGACAGGGTCTGGCACAATGGACTGGTGTACAAGTTATACCAGTTCAAGGTGTCGGACAGACTCGTACTCATCATACGGGACTACCTGACGAATCGCTCCTTTCGCTACAGAGTGGAAGGCGTCTTGTCAACCCCCCGCCCCATCAGGGTGGGTGTTCCCCAGGGTTCAGTTCTCTCGCCCATCCTCTATTCCATCTACGCTAGCGATATTCCTAGACCGCGATCTAAAGTGCACCTTGCCATGTACGCGGACGATACCGCGCTTTACACGTCCTCTAAGGATCACTGGGAGATATACCAACGTCTCCAATCCGCAGTCGACTCCCTTGAGAGTTGGCTGCGGAAATGGCGGATCGAGGTAAACCCTGAGAAGAGCGTTTCGGTGCTCTTCGAACGGGGCCCCCCAAGGATCCTCCCGCGAATCAAACTCTTTGATAAACCGATACCTTGGAAAGACGAGGCAAAATACCTAGGAGTAACGTTAGATAGAAAGTTAGTTTTCACTGCGCATATTAGGACCGTTCGTAGCAGAGCGGCCTACATATTAGGTCGTTTATATCCGCTGTTAGGCAAGCGGAGTAAAATGTCCCTTCGCAATAAGGTGACACTTTACAAAGCTTGCATACGTTCCGTCATGTCCTATGCGAGTCCCGCTTTTGCGCACGCTAATCTGAAACCCCTTCAGGTGATTCAGAACAGGTTTACACGGATTGCAACCGGGGCGCCGTGGTTCGTACGCAACATCGATCTCCATAGAGATTTAGACCTTCCGACCATCGCTCAGTACTTCAAGGGGCTTTCCCAAAAGTACTTTGAACGTGCTGAGCGACACCCGAACCCACTGGTGGCTGACGCCGCAGAGTATAGACCACGTAAGACTACTTTAGTCAGAAAAAGAAGACCCAAGTCGGTACTCGTTGACCCCGACGACGCGTTCACAGTAGGTAATAACGTGTACGCGTAGGCATAATTGACACCACACAACATACAGACACACACCGTCTGTACCGGTATAGACGAGGTCCCAACTGAGTAAGTGCTCCGTTGCTCCGAAGTTCTGCCGTCGGAGGACGCTAGTGTCCAAATTTCCTTAGCTTCCCTCCTGACTAACGACGCCCCGAGCCGAGGTCCGTGTCTCAATCTGAGACGCCCTCGGGACGTCATTCCCCATGGGGGCCCATCTGGCCCCCCCTTTTTAAGGGTGGGTCTCCTGACCCACCCGTTCCCCCGGTGACGCTGTAATAGCCAACAGGGCTAACAGCATAGACAGACAAAAAAAAAAAAATAAAAAAAAAAAAAATAAATAAATAAATAAATAAAAAACAAAATATTTACTTCTGAAACGTATTGATACTGTACTACGGGAAACAATGTTTTTCTCTATTATTACAAAATCCATTTGAACTTTAATGAGTTTGCTAGTATTTTATTGCAGGCATTTTATCTTAAATGCTACAGTGGAGTTTCTGATTATTACATCTGAGTGAAATTAAATTCTCAATTAAATGAAGGTGTGAACTACAATGGTACAAAAATTAAGTGAGTGAGCCCTAGATAGTTAGAGCGCGTTAAGTTTAAAAGTTTAAGGACCTAACAAAAAGTAAAAAATTACTGAACAAATCTCAGAGCGTGAGTGGTTATTTTTGTATTTTGGTGCGTATAAAATGCAGACAATTAATATAGCTATTTCTTGTTTGAATTCATAATAAAAATAATATTTATTCTTTTACAATATTTATTGCATTACAAATAATTGCAAAAGCTTATAAAGGGCTTTTTTAAAAAGACACACAAATTCAACTAGGGCTTGATATGTAACCGATTAGCACTACAGTGTTTTGTATAAATATATCTATTTCCCGTATCACTTTCCCGTCCGCATTCCATTTTTATTTATTTCATTTTATATTTGTAGACAAAGTAAAGTCACAACTAAATGCTAGTAATTTATATGAAACCAAACAAAGTTGTTCACAACTTTCCCATAACTCATAACAAAGTTTAAATGGTGTACTATCATTGTTAAATGTTCGCCGCAACTTATGACTTATTATTAACCAAGTATATTATACAAAGTTATAAAAGCTCTAAATGCATATTTCGATAAATCGGTTCCTTAATAATATTTTTCTCAATGCTTTCGCTTTTTAACACTACCATTAAATTTTAATAATTAATTTTACCACAGATTATAATAATAAAAAAGTAATTATTTTATTAATACAAATTTTGTTTAAAAAAAAATCTATCGTTTAAAATGTTTTTGAGAAATTGATTTGGTCTTTATTTCCATTACAAATTATAGAATTTTCACCTATATAGATATACTATTATAATATTGTCATTACATAGTATAAAGCAAAGTCGCTTCCCGCTGTCTGTCCCTATGTATGCTTAGATCTATAAAACTATCCAACGGCTTCGGATACGGTTTTTTAATAGATAGAGTGATTCAAGGTTTATATGTATGAGTATATATTATACTATATATATTTTAATACAAAAAATATGGAAAATTTTGAGATTTTTAGTGTGATGTTACAAAAAACATATGTTAGTGGTCTTAAATTGCAAAAGATGGCTTAACCTTCAAATGTATAGGAAACTAATATACTACTAAAATGTATATCTTTCAAACATCAATATGAAAGTCCACAATGGTTTATATTTATCTTTAAACCCAAATTAACCATTTGTTTATATATTACAAAATAATGTGTTATTTATCAAGCTTTTTATACAATACAATATTATTTCGTATTTAATTAAATGCATTACATATGCAGTACATTTCATGTTGATCAATACTTCCTGTAACAGCATTTCATTAAAATGGATATCTTAGAAGATATCAGAGATTAATAAAGTGGAGGCACTGGGTAACTATTGTTTTCAAAGATATCCAGTAGAAACCTAATATCAATCAATCTTCACTGCCATCATATTAGTATCTACATTTCACCCGTGCGAAGCCGATAGCAGCAGCAGTTAAGTGTTAAGGACATTTCAATCTTTACCTCTTGTTATAATTTAATGTAGGTAATGTAATGGGATTTGGTTTTTTAGTTCAATTGCCATTATAAATAATATTTTTTTATACACTGTTTAGATTATTTTATCTAATAACTATTTATTTTATTGAAACTTAAATTGGGTCAAAGGTCTAAAATATTTGGTGAATGCTATTTAACATGCCTTAAATAACAAAACAAATATATAAATTTGTTTGCGAAATTAAACAAAATTTTGTTTGCAAATGTGAAGGCAGGGCATAAAATAATAATAATATGAGGTAAATTGCTTTCACAAGTAGCTGATTTACATTCGAAGCACGATCCCGTAATTGATTTCAGATGTTGGAATAAATTTTATAAAGAATATTTTTAAATTAATTAGATTTAAACAATTATTAAAATCCATGTATTTTTAGAATAAGAGAAAATGATGTAAGACATCTTTATTTTATTTTTGAAATACTAGAAAAAAATCCACTTCACTGATAAACAATAAATAATCTACGAAAATTTTTAAATATAAATCTTAAAGAGAGGGTAAATAGTAAAATAAGTTTCTGATATTCGATGCAAGTCGCAAATCCAAACCATTTAACTTTCAACTCGACTGTGAAGAGCAGCTAAGGCTAGCGGCTAATAGCTAAGGCTAGCGGAAACATTCAGTTTGAATGATCAGATTGCTACAACATGAATTCAATGACATTGTGAATTTGATGTACAAGGCTCAGACTTGAAAAACTCACTATCTATATAATTTGTGTCTTCAAGAGAAGAATGAATAGGTTGCTACGGCAATGCGCCTTACCATCTAAGACTACATTCCACTTACCATCAGGTGGAATGTAGTCAAGCATTGCCCTAGATAATATTAAAAGAATATATATATATATATATATAGTATACATACATATTTATGTAGTTTACATATGTATGTAAAACCGTTCCAACACCTTTCATCTTTTATATTTTTTTTATTATTTTAGTAAAAAGTTAATAAAAGCAGTTGTTAGATTTTGACATCGGTCCTGATGATTAGGTATATTATAGAATAGCTAAATTCGACAAAGTTGGTAGCAATACGGTAGTTCAATCGGCAAGGCGTCGGAATGGTTTCTCAAAGGTCGCAGGTTCGAATCTTTTCGTATAATATTAGGGCCAAATATGCTTAGCAAGCAGACAAATCAATTCCTTTAATATCAAATCAACGTTGTATCATTTGCAAATATTTAACACCAGATATCACTAAAGTATAAAATAATTACTTACTATTGCTCTCAGTACGCAATGAGATAAATTAATTAATATCACATTGTCACCGACCCGATAACCCAAATGTATTTAATATTCGTAAACAATAAGTGCAATTTATGGAGTTGAAGTGTTCTTCAAGCTTAAATAAGCTCTTATAGTTGGCAAGAGCCAAACTTGATTTGATGATTGAACAAACTTGAATTGTAAGAGAAACAGTTGATAAATTACAAACTTTTATTACGAAATATAATAAAGAACCCTTACATTGAATGAAAAATAAAGATTCTATTTTTGAAATTCAAAGTTTAAATGATGTCACCATAGGTGGTGGGCGAGTACTGTGACTCATCCTTGAAAATTCGGGCCTAAAGGTCCGGGAGACACGTCTCGTATTAATAATATAATAATATCGGGACAAATTACGCACATTGATCTAACTCCTAAGTAAGCAAATTATTTGCTTGTGTTAAGGGTGTTAAAAATAATACACATATAAATACTGAGAATATATTTAATAAACGACCTGTCTCTGCCGGGAATCGAACCCGATCCCCGTTCCGCCGTGACACGTTAGGCGTCTGCGCTAACCACTCGACCAATGCAACGGGGCGGTTGAATATGGGTCTATCTTACACATCCAGTTGATACAACTTGTATCCCGGCCCGTTGTGTCAGACTCTGTCAAACGTCTTCGCCACCTTGCGTCGATGAAAAGCGCCCTTGTGTTATTGCGGCTATTAATAACGGTTAAAAAAAAGATTACTCAAAAATAAGTTTTATTATGTTGGTAATACGTTTATGTATTATCTAGTAACAGCACTTTTTGCAATTTACTCTGTTTATTCCTAATTATGGGCCTTCTTTATGCTGAACTATAAAACGTAGAAATTTAATGAGAAAGTGCAAAAGGAACTCTGCTATTGAAATCTAGTAACGAGGTGCCTTATTTAGTTAACAGTTCTCTTACCGGGGTCACTTGCAATTGACATAGCACTCTTGATTTTATTGAGAAAAGTATTTTAATTAGAAATATGAAGTGCATTTTTATGCTTATTATATAAACAAATACACGATATGCTTTAATTTACGTTAAAACAACAACTTGAGGATTTTTATAGTAAAAGGAAGTATATTAAATATAAATATATGTGTTTAAACTATTTACATTATTTTCTTTTTTATCTTTTTTTTCCACATATTATATCATTGCATACTCGCAGTGAATGCGATAATGAAATGATTTTAGAATAAACAATAAATAAATAATGTTTTATGAGAATTAAACAACTCATCGCAAACACATGCAAACATATTTGTTTTTAAAAAATAATCTTTACGGTCTTGTCATAAAAATAATTGTTGAATGGTGAACAAGCTATGACAGCTTGGTAGATGTGGATTCCTTTTGTGTTATGTTATTTATTCTGATAAAATTAAAATAAATTTATGTGTTCCATTCTTTTTATCTCCTCTACACTGTTTTTTTTTATGGAAGTAGAGGGCAAAGGCAAGAGGGAGAGCTGGCGGGTCACAGATGACTTGTGATCACCGCCGCCCATGAACTCTTGCAACATCCGAGGATTTACAAGAGTGTTGCCGGCCATGTAGGTAGGAGTAGACGCCTTTTCGGAAGGTATCCATGTCGTACCGATCTGGAAATACCACCGAAGGGAGTTCGTTCCACAAGCGAGTGGAACGTGGAAAAAATGTCCTTGAAAACCGCACAGTAGAGGATCGCCTCGTATCCAGGTGGTAAGGATGATATTGGAGGCGATGGCGCGCTGTGCGGTGATGAAATTCGGCGGCAGGCATCAGATCGCATAGTTCTTCGGAACATTCCCCGTTGTAAATGCGGTAGAAGAAGCACAAAGAAGCCACGCCTCTACGCAATGCAATCTATATTGGTTTGTTCCTAAATCTATTATTTTTGTCATTCGAAATATTTGTGTTGTTAACGTTTGAGTTACATTTTACATGATAGCGAAAGAAATATAATGTAACTTATCATTACTTTTTATTTTTATTCTACAATTAGTAGGTTTTATTAAAGTGTACCTAAGTAGGTTGATAGGATAATAATATGGGATATTCAATAAACTGCACCTATACAAATCCGGGGATGGATTCAGGTAAATAACTAATACGTACATAATACACATGGATACTTATTTAAAAATATTATATATTAAAATAATTCAATCGTTTAAGACTGAATTGTTTTCTCATAACGTAATCTTATATTTATCTTTCCACAAATATTTTCTGAAAATACATTTTTCCTTCTAAATTAAAAAGTATATTATTGGATTGGCACAATTGCGATACGATAACGAAAAATGTATCTTCCAAATTATAATTATTGGTAAATATTCTGGTTCTTGACTTATTATTGATTTGATTTTGATTGATTAAGATTTTAATTGAATTAAGTTGGAGTGTCATGTGGATTTATCAGAGGAAAAATCGGCCAGCGCCTATAAATAAATAAAATTACAATTATATATATTTTTTTAAATTATTGCTTGAATATTTATGAATGAATTCAAATATTAACAAATATCAAAACTAAAAAAATATACTGGTCGCTTTCTTTTTGTATTGTCCTTTTGTGTTTACATTTTACGCTTACTAACACGATTGAAATCTGGTTTTTAATATTTACATTATTTACAACATTATTGACATTATTATTATTGACAACAGGCTTGTAGTCTTGCGTAAGTTATAATATGATGTATATTTAATATAATAAATGTACATTTAATGTAATAAATGGACAAATTAACACAAAATCTTTAAAATTATGTCACATTCAACGTAAGCACTAGTAAACGACAACAAATATAAAATTATTTGGACTTGTCTTATTTACTACATAAATATTTAAGTGTTTCTAGACTAAGTACTGGTCTATTAAAATGTTTTAAGTGTAATAAATATAGTAAGGACGAAGTTGTTTACAAAACCTAGTCATATATAAAGAGACATTATTAAATAGTTAAGATTATATATTTAAATTATAGTGCGGTTTTATAATCTACCGAAGCTCACAACACCTTATTTTATTACACACATATAATGTGATGACAAACATAACAAGAACTCCTCTTGTCACTTATAACTGTAAATATCAATCCCAACTCTGTTTACGGAGACTCCTACACTTGAACATTGACTAAGCCAATGCGACACTTGCTATATAATTATCCGTTTTCTTGTATATATAATACTAGCTTTTGCACACGGCTTCGCCAATACCAAGTACTTTTAGTTCAATACCAAGTACTTTTGATATCGATACTTTAACTCCGATACTTTCAAAGTATCGATACCTTTTTTAAAATAACGATAATTTCAAACACATTATTAATGATGGTTTGAATATGTCACAAAAGTCCTATGTGGAGAAAAATATATACCGTCAAGCAAAATAATCCCCACTGTAAACTGTCTTCGCTTTCAAATCAGAAAAGTTAAAGGTCATGTCATATTAAAGAAGGGAAAGAAAGAAACTTAACAAAACCATTAAAAGAATGTGCTTTAAAGTAAAACTTTTATTACATCGTCTCAAACTTTTTCGTCTGTGTGTTGCATGTCGCGTGACGGTCGGCCGCGGAGTAGGGATAAAGTGAAAGGCGCTCGTATCGATGCGGTTTTTACTAGATACATTGAAAAAATCGAATGTAAGTCACTGTTCACGTATTTTAGTTACCATAAAATATTGGTTACATTTATAAACTGTGAAATTCATGATGAAGATGGAATTGATAATAGAATGATGGAAAATAATTGAAAAACGGATCAAAATGACTCAACGATTATAAAATATTGTTTTCAGTGTTTTAATATGTGTATATCATCTAAATAATTGTTAAGTATTATGTATGTCGTACTCTAAGACACAGAGTTCAATAAAAATATTAGTTGGAGACCTAGTCTACTTTTATCATTTCCATTTTCTAAGTATAAAATTAAGATTGATGAAGCAATTTTTATACCCTTAATGGAATATTATTCCGAAAATTTTTAGTTAAATGTCTATAATGTGAAAAAAAGTTTCACTTTTACGGTGGTTTCATAAAACCACACAAGTTTTTTTTAAAGTATACAATACTTAGTACATCATTTTCATCTATCTGGTAAAGTTCAGCCAGCGTTTGCAATGTAAGCGCAAAACAATGTGTTTGTTTACCACTTCGAATTAGAAATCTTGAAATTATCAGTGGTTCTCTAACATATTAAGCATGTTATTATACATATAAACCTTTCTCTTGAATCACTCTATTTATTAAAAAAAATTGCATCAAAATCCGTTGTGTAGTTTTAAAGATCTAAGCATACATACAGACATAGGGACAGACGCGGAAAGTGACTTTGTTTTATGCTATATAATGATAAACATATGCAAACGATGTTAGCGCGTACACCACTAAAACTAATGGCCTACCTACCGCCTAAAGTATACACAAACATACCTAGGAGGGTTATATAACATTATAATGTAACATTTTATAACAAGATAACCATTTATATACCTTATAATTGTGTATATATTGTGATCTACTAATATAGGTAATGTCTATTACTGACAAAATTTTAGAATGTTGCATGAACTCAGTAATAAAGAGTTATATTGTCAGTACAATCTCCGAGAGAACTGCTTTCTTGTTTGATTTTAATACGTAGTTAATTACAAAAAATACATAGTGGTGTTAAACATTTTTATTAAATATAACTTTATTTCATAATAATACAAATGTTATCGTTTATTTTTTCGGTATAAATAATGAATTCGCTTTGTTATTAATTGCGTTTCTTCCCCCAGTTGCAGTTTTACATAATTTTTTTTAGTTGATACTGTATATTTAAGTTCCTGCATTTTTTTATTATCTTTGAAATCATTATATTTTTTATAAATAAATGTGTATTGATTGTGACATTGGACTGTGGGGTTTAATTCATTTATTTATAACCCATTTGTTTATTGATTGATTGATTGCAATTGTCAGGACAAAGTTTGTTTGACCGAAATTTAAAGAAAAATACGTACATATCTCAGGAAGAGTCTGTAGTTTGCAATGTATTTTTTATATTAGTAGATTCTTAGATTGCAGTTTTTATAACGTGCTTGCGATGAGACAAAAGTATGTCTCTGCAGAGAATAATGAGTTTTCTATGATGCTGGCGACGGGACAAAATCAAGAAATCCTTGGAGAATAGTCTGAATAAAGCTCTTTCCTTCGTCTTTAATATGAGGCAAACTTCAATTATATGATACTAACAAGGTCTTTCTACTGATTCTGCGTCTTCACTTCAAAATTTATTTAAAATGTATGTAATTGCTGTATGCTGCAATACGACCTGTATTGCCAGTATAGCAACAGAGGCTTAAAATATTCCTGTACATGTGAAATTGTTTATTGGCCAATAAATTATTATTATTATTATTAATTCGATGCTCTTCTAGATTTATTGTAACCTAATTTTTGGTTTTCCAGTTTAAAAAGGATAAATCTCTTAATTAAATTATGTTAAGTATATTTCAAGCGTTTTGTTGTATTGTATTGTATTGGCGTTGTTGTGTCTGTTTTTGTAACAGTTTATTTTTTTGAGTAGAAAGTATCATTTTGGTTGACTTTTTGAAAAAGATACGTAGTCTTTTGCATGATTGGAATAAATAAATAAACAGATAACCAAACAATAATCTTATAATAAATAATCTTCTTAATAATAAATAATTCAAGATATTTTATTTATCTTAGAAAAGATTTTGGAAACTTTATTAATGAAAATTATGTGAAAGTTCAATTTAATTTACGATATTTATGGCTGGTTACATATTTCTCTCAAAAATGTATAACTTTTGAGTCTTTAACTTGGTAAATTTAAAATTGCACGAAAAAAATATTTGCCAATAATGCGACACAAACTGTGATTTATTTCTTAAAATAAGATTTCTATCAGATACAGTATCATAAACGCCGTATTTTTCAAATCCATTTGGATATCAAAATTGCTTTTCATAAAAGTAAAAGCCATTTTTAAGGTAATTGAAAGCTTTAAGATAATTTATATTGTACCAAAAATATTTACTATCTTTTAAATTTAATCACAATAAGAAACATTAACCAAAATGTACTATGAAGCTGAAAAGTAATTTGAAGAAGGTGGACAGTCTGGATGAGTGTACAGAGAGCTCTTTGTTGCTAGTGACGAGGTCAAGCGTGTTAACACTTGACTGTACAAAGCTATTACTTTAATTAAAAGAGCTGCTGAAAATTTTTGGTCATTCATTTTAAAAATTCTGTGTATTATCTAAGTTTAATATAAAGCTAAAAATATACTAAAGAATTTAAAATCGTAATCGTATCGTATTAATCGTAAAATGATACAAAGATAATTTACACTTTTTAACTATATCAAAAGTTACCCTAACTTAAATAGGATAAAAAAGAGATTGCAAAGGGAAAACTTTTGATAATTTTGTTTGTTTTGAAATTTTCTAAAGATCATAAAATAAACAGATAAAGATTTTTCGTGTTATCACTACAGTATCCTATAACTAAATCGTTTTTAGTTAATATGTGTTACCTATATTATCCGTTATACCTCCTTGTTTTAATATGCATTCGTGATTCAATTTTATATTTCCACAAGTACTTTTGCTTTTCCATGGAGTATTATACAATAAAATATACAATAGAAATAAGAAAACATAACTGTATTTCCATACGTTTCTACGTCACGGTTGAGTAACTGTAGAAAATATTTTGTAACAAAATTTTAACACACTTAAGTTAATTTTAGGTAGTAATATGACTAGATTTTAATCTTATAAGTTTCTTCTGTATCTATTAAGTTCGTGTACCACTTAAAGCTATTACGTTAATGAAATTTTCGTTTAGAGGACTAAAAGGATTTAAACTAAGAACATATTGAATGGCGTACGTTACTTTTAAATCCAACAATTAAGCCCTGAATTATAGTATTAGTAGAGCTTTTTATTGAGTTTTTACTGAGTTATTGTTTGGTATCATTAAGCGTTGACTATTAAGCATTAGCATTGACATGTTAAGCAAATTTTGTAAATTTAATCACAAAAAGAAACATTAACCAAAATGCAGCGATTTCTCGAAATTAGGATCTGTTGGGATCTGTGTCTACTTTTGGGACTGACCGTACAATTATTATTATATTCTTTCATTAGCATGAAACAAATTTACCTAATACCTATAAAAGAAAATTTTCAAAATCTTACTGTAAATCTTGTTGAAGTCATTATAACATATATTGTCAGTTATTAATATTTCTATCAAAACTAACAGACTATTTAAGGTAGGTACATATTCGAAATTGATGGAAAATGGACTTAGATACTTCCCCAAATGTATGGTGAACGAAGGTTAGACCTAGTCAATAATTCTAGTTCTAAGCCTTTGGTTACACACGTTGTCGTTACATTTATTATTTGTAACCTTTAACAACTTAATAATACCTGCTATAAAATAAAATTATTAAATAGCATGTTATTATAAACTTGGTCTTCCTTTGACTTTTGAGAATTGAAGGCATCTGTACTACTTCCATTTTTGTATTTTTTATTACAGAAGTTAAATTATGACAAAGTTAAATAATGTAAAAATGATAATACATTTATGGATAAGCATTTTTATAATATTTAATTATATTGAGCAAACAATGTAATAATACATTCTAAACCTACAAGAAAAAATATTAAAAATGAATTTATTGAAACTTGTTTATTAAGGTTAGGTTTTTAAAAAAATATTCAGCATACAGTAATTTAACTTGGCTTTTACAACAACTTTTTCAAAAGTCATCCTCGCCTATACGAGAGCACATGACAATTTAAGTTCATTAAAAAGTTTTTGCAACTTCAATGTACGTGATACTTTTTTATAATTCGTCTAGAAAGTTAATCCTTATTATGAGTTTACGTATGAACAAAATTTTATTTTTATTCGTTAATTTTTAATGCAAATGTAAAAAAAAATACATTTGTTTGTATTATAAGGATTAATAATGTTAAAGTCTTTTATTTATTTCTCCTATTAGATTTATATTCACACTCTTGAATATGTTTTAAAATATCATGCTCCTAAATTAAAAATCATTAAAAATGAACGTACTAGAAGCAAATATCTTTTTAAGTCTCTTTCTTTAAGTTTTTCAGATAAAGTTCTATCAAAATGTAATGTGTGTCCTGCTTGACAATAATTGGCGATAATTATCTTTATAACATAGCACGGTTCATACGGTAGAAGTTACGAAATTTGTATGGTTCACACAAAAGTTCTTAAAGTTTTTATATAAAAAAAAACTTTAAAAATAAATAAATAGGATCTAGCATTATTTTCGACTACACTGTATACAAAATAATACTCTGTTCCTTATTATAATGTATGTTAAAATCATTTGAACTTAATAGTTATTTGTTATGGTTTCTATGACTTTTTAACGTCCAGCAACTTCTCTATCGATTTTTTTGCTTCCTCTGCGTTTGTTTATGTTTTAAATTAAAAAAAACAAACATTAAAATAAACGTTTGATTTCTCCCATGTTTGCCTATGCATACCACATTTGCTACAATTACATACGCACCGGCAAGCGTGTAAATGGCATTCAAGCGTTTAGAGGCTTAGAGCTTGTGGATGCTTACTGAAACTTCCCAAGCGTGTAAGCAATACATAACATATTTATATATGTATTAATACATAATTATACATACATATACACACACAAACATACGTATAACATTAGATGTTATATAAAATCTGCATACACACAGCCATATACATACATACACATAATTTATAAGCTCCAAAGTTGAGCAGCGACAACGGTGAAAGAACAGGAATGGAAGCTGTTATTAAAATAAGGCACTTCTAGAGATTTTAGAATGACACACGAGCGATTTGGTCTTGTTCTTGGTACGGGCGCATAAAAACGTTCAGTTAAATAAGAAGGAAAGGAATTATTTAATATATATTTTAGAGTGCATACGTATTATATTTAAGTGTTTTATTTGTGTGCAGGGTCAAGAAAGGTGAAAGTTTCCTCGTATATTAATATTTATTTATTTCTTCAGTAAAGTAGATTTATTAAATACCGTATACTATAATATTTTAGTTCTCTTTATTAGTAGAATCATGTAAAATCTATCACAGGCAGATTCTATCTGCAATATATTGACAAAGAGCCTAAATCCGCGAAGTGAACATCGACGAAGATTTATTTAGAAGTAATTTGGTAAGGAACCTACTAACATCGAGCGGTACATAATGAGCAATGTATAATCAATTTTAGGAATGTGAATTCCCAAGGATCAATCCGAAGATGATACCCAAATGCTAAGTATTCTCAATAAATAATTTTCATATAATACAGCAGTGTTTCTTTTGTCATATAAACCGGTATATATAATATTTAATATAAAAATTGGACCCTTCAATTAATAATTAATATTAAATACTATTGTTCTATATAGTCCTTCGAACAAATTCTATGAAAATTTATCAAAATTATTGAAATTAATTGTAGTTTATAACATTAATACAATTAATTGAATTCGTGTAGGTACTGCAAGCCGAGGATTATCCGAGTTATTATTATTAGCCGAGGATGAATCTTTACGTATCTGACTTTCTTTACAATTAGGTTGAGTATGAAATCTTTCAGATTTGGGGCTTCAGCCGAGTTTTCTAATCATGGGTTGTTTCAATTTAATCACCTTTTAAAAGTTGATTTAGAGAGTGCTGTAGGATATTTTAAAAGTATAATATAAAATGTTACTTCATTACAATAAGACACATTAATATTAACAGATAAAAAAATATTTATATTACAAATACAAATACAAATACAAATATATTTATTTCAGTAACTTAGTCTAGATTACAATATTGCATTGGGAACTCCCCTTTAGGCGAAACAACGCCTGTGGTAGGAAGAACCGCTCTTTCCGTACTCGGTAACAAACATAGACTATGCCACAGAACAAATAATAGTACCAAGGTTAACTTTCAAATAATTAAAAATATAACACTCTGAGGGGGGAATTTAACATTTATTTTCCTATAACTTTTGCATTCGTGCTTTTGTATGTGTGTGTTTGTGTGTGTGTTTGTGTGTGTGTGTGTGTGTGTGTGTGTGTGTGTGTGTGTGTGTGTGTGTGTGTGTGTGTGTGTATTTGTGTGTGTACGTGTGTATACTTGTGTGTGTGTTTAAATATTATTTTTGACTACATACATACCCAAATTTGGCTTATATTATTGTTGGAGATACGTTATCAGACCTACAAGAACCTTATGCATAAAAGTAATATTTAATTTTTAAGAATAAGTTCGGTATCAGAATAACTTTTTGACTTTAACCATTCTATAACTACTTTTCTGCATTCGTTTGTATTGAGGGGGTATATATTAAGGTACTTATTTATCTTATTGTAGATAGAGGCCGATAAGACCGGGTACTGCCTTGCTGCAAAGATCGATTTTACTATAGGAACTAAGGCCACATTTTTATTTCTTCTTTTGGTATGTATATTAGCAACATAGGGAAGGGATTTATGCATTTTAAGAACTATGTCTAATACGTATAGTTTTCTAACTGAGAGTAAGTTAGCTTCTCTATAAAGATTTTCGGTGCAGTGTCTATGTGGTTTTAGAAGCATCACTTTTATTAACAACCTTTGAGCTCGTTCCAGACTCAGTATCGAGGTTTTAGCAGCTGAACCCCACACTGATATACAGTATATAAGGATGGACTGAGCTAATGCCAAGTATGTTTGAATAAGTAATTCTTTACTCGCAATATGACGTAACGCTTTAAAAGTCCAGATGAGCTTACGCATTCTTTTCATGGTCAATTCAATGTGTGGTTGCCATGAAAGACGCTGATCGACAAGAACCCCTAAGTACTTGGCGTAACTTACTTTATTTATTTCTGTACACGAACAGTCACAGTTAGACGAGTCACTGCACTTATGAACTTTTATGTTAAAGTCAGCGGAGGGTTGAGTAGTAATGTTTTTACTGAAGCAGATGTAGTGGGTTTTTGCTGTATTCAATGTAAGGAGACTTGTATCCAGCCAGGATGCCGTCTTTGCTAGAGCTCTTTCTGCTGATATTTTTACTTTAGGCCAAGAATCGCCAGAGAGGACGATTGCAGTATCATCTGCATACGAGAATATAGAACCATTGGTCAATTTTAGACGGCACAGATTATTTATATACACCAGGAAAAGCGTTGGTCCCAGTACGCTTCCCTGTGGGACGCCGTATGTTAGAGTGACTTCCTGGCTAGTATTATTCCCTATTCGAACTCGCTGCGTCCGGTTAGTAAGGTAATCTTCAAACAATTTCAGAGGAGTACCTCTTATCCCTACTTCGTCTAACCTATCTAATAGTATGGGCACAGAGACAGTATCGAATGCCTTCTTGAGATCAAGCAGTACTCCCAAACATTTGTTTCCGGAATCCATAATATATATTATATCCGTAACTTTTATAGAAAGTCATATAAGAATCATTTTTAGATAATAAAAATTCAAAAAATACAACTCTTATAATAGTAACATGAAATATCATTTTTTTTCATAAAAGAAAGTCCAATTTACATAAAACGTCTTAATAAATTACTTTCTTCTTAAAAATATAAAAATATTCCTGAGAATTTGCATTTCTCATAAAAGTATAACTAGGGATACGTTTAAACTTAATTTTATTCATTGTGCAAGTTATTGCATAACTAATTCTATTGTAAGAAGTCACTCACTTAGTCTTCAGCAGCTAATTTAAATACAAATAAGTTTTAGTTTGTAGAAAGGCGTACAAACTCACTCATTACGGACTACAGACCGAAACCTCTTCATATATTTGTCATGTGAATAATCATATTAAGTTTTAATTGATATCTTGCGTGAATTTAATCATAATTTTGACTGTAGGTACTACCTTATGGGTGATACAATTTGGAAAATACATATTATTTTTTTAATTTATTTTTAAAATAGTTCAATATATACCTCTTTAAAGCAGCCTCTCTATATCAATCCCAACAACATTTGTAAATAAACAACACAAAAAAACAAAACAAAAAATGTGGCTACCTCTTTTAATTATTACTCTGTATTTCGTAAGAACTACTTAAGAAATCAAGCAGTTGTCCGGGCGCCATCCCTACGCTCAGCGTTAATGACAGCAGAGGCAACAATAAAATTTTGTTCGGGAAAACTTATATTTTAAAAACTGTTAATTTAAAAAAATCGTAGAAGAATGTTGTTGGGATTGATGTAGAAAGACTGTCTGCCAGAGGTGTCCAAATAATTATAAATAAAAATGTATAAACTCTTAGTGAGTGACTTCATATGCCCACGTAGCATTAGTCTTTCTGAAGGAGATTGATACAATGTCAGATTTGGTTAATTAAAGTTAAAATTTACATGTTATTTTAGGGTATATAATTCTATGAAATAAATGTTTTAAATTAAATTAATAATATATTTCAAGACCGATGAAATTTGATTTTCGACAATGATGAAGTTTTATTTTATTACAAAATGTACGATGTAACACAACTAACTATCATGAACTGAATAATAAATTACAGATAAAGTTGCTATGTTCTGCGTCTGAATACATAATTTTATATTTGGTCACACGTAAAGTATTGTTTGTAGAATTCTGGAAAAGTTTTGATTTATATTTAACCTTGTCTTTGCAATAATTTCAATAGCGTTATAGTTTTATGTATTGAATACTAACTAATTGCGTAATAGATGCCAAAGGAAAAAAAAAGAATTTTAATTAATTATTTTCTTTATTGCACAAAAACAAAACGCAGGCCACTTAGACATTCTCTACCAGCGAACCTTATGATGTACAGGAGAGGATATTGGTCCGAAAACGAAGCGGATACATGTGTTAAGTAGGCGGTCTAACATCACATCAGCATAGTCAATTGTATTGTCACTTGTCAATTTTACTATCATTCTTTTATTTTTAAGGTTCCGTTAGGGTTCCGAAAAAACTTATAGGATCACTTTGTTATCCGTCCGTCCGTTTATCAAGACCCTTTTTCTTAGGAACGCGTGGAGGTAGTAAGCAGAAATTTATATCTAATACTCAAGTCTACTGGTGTTACTTGGCTGTAAACCACTTGCGTCTAAAAAAACAACTTTATTCTACCCGCCAATATTATTCAAATCCGAAGCCAATGTGGGGAAATGTACGCCTTCATATTCTTTGACTTTTCACAGTACAACAGAAGTCTCTGATAGGAAAATTGCTATTAGTGTAGAACTAAAATGCCTCAGCCGCGTACAAATATTTAAAAATATAAAGGTTAATGCTATTATCGATATGATTATATTCAATAGCAAACTATACGCTTACCAATACAATAGACACGAGTTTCAACTGGATGCCACTGATTTCATATTTTTTTTTTGAAGATTTTGATATTATCTGGCTTACACAATCTACCCCGAAAACCAATGGTCGTTAGATGAAGACAGGTATAGAACTGTTCAGTAAAACCCATGTCAAGGGATAGGTATCGTAATATATAAATAAAATAAAGAAAATCAAGACAAGCTGCATCAGTGGTCGAAGGACTATCTCAAGATGGAGTTGAACATTATCCCATCAAAATTGATAATATCTGTGGTGTGGATATTGCAGCTCAAAAGCGCGTTGGCAATGTAAGAAGTTGCTGAAAACACTTTGTGTTGAAAAAGCGTGTCTTATTATTTTTATACTTAGGCGGTCAGTGTACTGATAAACGAAATTAAAAAAAAAAACATTTAGTTTTCATTACACCTTTAATGGGTTAGGTCAGGGATTCTATCAATGCAAATTAGCATACAATATACACTCACATTAGCATACAATGTAATATACGTCTGTTACAGAGGTTTTGTGAATGTACATACATTACACATACATTATAATTTGCGAACTGTCTGGAATCTTATAGACACTAATAAATATTAATTTTTTTGTTCAATTATTAAGTAGTCTTTTTTAGTATTTAGTATGTGTATTTATTTTATTTTTTGTTAAATTGTGATTAAATATTATAATTAAATTATTAACAATAACACATAAAATGTTATTTTTTTTGTCACATTTATATTTCAAAAAATATAACAATAATTAATATCCGTTCATTTATTTAATCTATCAATCAATATCCCATCCTATTTTTATTGTAATAAAGAATAAAATGCGTAATAATAATAAACTTCTGTACGTTATGGTAATTTCGTATCATTAGACCAAAAATTATAATAACTCAGCCTATAGAGGTTGTTCAGGAAACTTATATATGGAGGAATATCATAAAAAGTAAAGAAAATCTGTCTTTATATCTTTAAAAGTGTGTTTTACTTGGGGTTGACCCATTGTTTTTAACCCCCGACTCAAAAAGAGGGGTGTATAAGCTTGTATTTGTGTATGCAAACGCGTGGACGGATTTGGATGCGGTTTTTTAATCCAAAGTCTAGTTCGTCAAGGTGGTTCTTAGTTATGTTCGGTCGAAATAGAAACAGTCTAAGATATTGAGGTTATATTAGTGCGGGTGAAGGGTTATTATGCAATATTGATAGAAACACTTAAGCATGTAGAAATTTGTGTGTTCGTAGGTTTATTTAGTACAATAATGAAACCAGTAATAAAACTTAAAAAAGCAGAAAAACATTAAATTAAAAATTAAAAATTCCCCGATACAAAAAGAAGTAAGATGCAAGTAAGTTGCCAAGGCAAATAAAGAAATTACGATATCGAATCGTATAATCTAAGCCCTCGTAATATAGACACCATCGTCAACGTACGTAAAACACAGAACATTTTTCAATACGACATTAAATTCTTTAACACATTCGTCAATCAAATTAATACCATCTATTATTCCTGTAAGGATGTTATGATACTTGATATTTAACATCGAAATATCATTCAGTGGTTCAGTGAGCGACAAGAAACAAACTTCCAAAAAAACTTAATTATTCCGATGTATACTACTATAGCTAAAATATGTCCATAATTATTTTGATATTCAGACTTTATTTCAGAAAATATATATAAAGGTCAGGTTGCCGTTAAAAATCTTAAAACGAAACCTTTATGTGTTTTCTATTATATATATCAAAGCTAAAACTTATTATTTAGTAAAATTATTTTGTTTGGTCCGTTCGAATTAAAGTATTTGTAACCAACAGCAATGATATCCACCTGATTAATGATGGCTTAACGTAAAATGATATTATGTATCGTGATCTTGAACATTATAAAACATTACTTCTAAAAGGACGAAGGGATTTTAAGTAAATCTTGTAGCACAATAGGGAACATGCAAAAAAATTTAAATGGTCTCAAATATTTTTTTTTTCGATTACTTTTTATCATCTTATTATAATAAAACCATTTTTTTTAAATTTACTAATCATTTAAGGCCATAAAATAATTTATGAAAAGTGTAACTTTAGGGAGCGAAATTCAAAATTCCAAAACGCGCCACCATTGGTCGAAAGGAAATGTGACGTCATTTGACACACCATTCAATATATCGGCGTCGAAGTTCATACTGTGGTATCAGTGTTACTGAGAAAAATAAATAATTTAAACCTGTATTTTCGTGCTTAAACTTTTTATTAAATGATACAATTGTTTAGGTAATCTTAAAAACATTTTCTAAATACTCAAACAACTCTAACAAAACAAATACCTACAAACTCTTTTTGAATAGCAGTTAGCATGCTACTACACAATACATTTTTAAAATGTTTCTGCCTCTGAATCATTTTTCACTTCACTTGACTCAGATAAATAACTTGGTTGATAATCAGCAGATATAGAAGATATAAGATGCTATAGAAGTATTATCAGCTGTGTTTTCAGTAAACAATTTTCTTTTTAAAACAGATAGTTTTACTTTTAAAACTGTTGTGTAACAATGTTGTGTGCTAAATGAGGAAATGGTGACAATGCTACATTTTGTTTTTCAGCAGGTATATTTACATTGACACCTTTACTTCCATATTTCGGTTTAATATTAACTTGCACAGCTTAGTCACTTGGTAATTTATCTTTAATATGCGAAAAGCAAGGCTCTGCCTTATGATCATCACATTCAATAGGAGAAGTACTGAGTCTTGGCTGATTAATATCACAGACATTTGTATGGGCAGTACTAGGACTTACTACCTATATCACTTCTTCGTAAAGGTCACCAATTTTTTTAAACACTACTTTTGATAGCTAACTCTTAAAAGGCTTCATTAACCGATGTCAATCTTTGCCTTTTGACTATGCACATTCTCATTCTATCAGCTGTTGTTTTTGCCACAAAAATATATAAGGAACAACTCCTTTCTTCAAACTTAGATTACATCTTTCTCCTTGTTGTTTCGTTACACATATTATATTCAATACAATTTGCTGTATCTTCCTTAACCTGAAATAAATCGACAGACCATAAAAATTGCGTAAAACAAAAAAAGATTACGGTTTTTATAGAAAGTTATACTGAAATTTGTAAGATAGGTTAGGTTAATTTTAAACTCAAATTTTCTAATGTTTAATACTTACTATTGTAAGGTTACATTATTGTTAAACGACTATTTTATAATAATCCGTAATGTTTTGATTCGTTTCAATGTTTTGATGGTCCCTGTATTGATCCATATAAATTAATGAATTACTAATTTAACTGTAATAAGAAGAACCAATAAGGTGTAATTATTTAAATCGTTGTTTTATTAACTTAAATAGTAATATTTAGAATTGTTATGTCAAGTAATGGTTATTTTCGTATGCTTAAAGTAGTTTATTTGACTAAGATTATTATTTATGTGAGGAGGGACATTTGCTTGATTAGTAAATACTTGAATAAGCTAGAAAAGTGGGAACCATTAAGACTTCATAATTAAATCCAGTATTTAATACCGTGTTTACTTATACTTACAATTGTTCATTTACGAGTATTGTTATTTTTGTACGTTTAAAGTAGATGATTTGACTATGATTATTGTTTATGTGAAGAGGGAGTTAATAAAGAAGGGTATATAAACTGCGGTTAGGACGATATTCGGGACAGACACTGCTGGATAGTACCAAGAAAGGATTAAATACAAGGATATAAAAGAGAAGAGTGAGAAGTAAAATCTGTGAAACAATACAATTGGACGTGGCCCTTATACTATAAATTTAAACTATTAGATTAAACTTATTATAAATAAAGTATACTTACGTTAAATTGATCTTCACAACCTATATAACCCGATTTAGGACATATATTATCCCTTTTAATTACCGTACACCATTGTTTTTGTATTTTCGCATCTCTTGGAATACAAAAAACACTTTGTCGAGTGTTTTTCTAATACTATTTTTGCACTCCGGTACTATACAATACTCGTAAGATGATTTTTATCTTCTTCCATGACTTGTAAAGCAATTAAAACTTAAAATATCTATGAAATTGCTAAAAAGTTCATAGTAAACATTCACTGGATGTATCATTTGACGTCACGCAAAGCGCGCGCAAAATGGCGGTGTTTAAACGGGTCAAATTTACTCAATGTTTTAATTTTCACTTTGAAAAAAAACTAGAATCTTTTCAAGCCTATTATTTCAAGATTATTATTAATTTTTTTCTACGATATAGAGAGGTAAATGATTAATTTACGTCAAAAAAAAATACGTGAATGTTCCCTGTTACGATACTTATCTTACTATAGTTGAATTTAAAAAAGTTATTCACGACAAACAATTAAATATTAATTACCTTAACATTATATTGCGAAACCCGTTAGTCAGAAGCCTGATAGCTTACAAACAAAAAATAAGTCAAAATTATATCAAGATGTTCGAGTCTTAATATTATTTAACTTCATCACCACTAACTACACCCATATAACTACAGGCCTATTGCTATTGCCTTCTTGCTCTCCAAAATAATTGAGACTATTATAAACCGTCAGTTTCTGACTTACCTAAAAAGTCGCCCTCTAATCAAGGACCAGGAATATGCCTTTTTCCATGGTCGAACATCGGGCGATCTTCTAGTGTATCAAACGCACCAATGGGTGGCGGCTATTGAAAGTAATGGAAAGGGCCTGGTGGTTAGTTTGGATATGTCGAAAGATCGAAGGATCGTGTATGACACTGATATGTTGGACACATCCATCATTCATTGTTAGGTGGATGACAGCACCAGGGTTTCTGTATACTCCGGCCCTGCGGGACTCTCTCGGGAAAACGTCAAAGAGTGCCGGAAAAATTTGTGTCTTCTGTTGAGACTTCCTTAGAGAAGGTTTTAGAATGGGTTAAACTGAACCTTGTTCAGTTTAATATCCAGAAAATATAAACTTGAGAACTAAAACTATATAGTGCAATAATTTTTTTTAACTGATTCCAACAGATACAATGATGCTGATGGTTTGGGCAGTTATAGTGATTTTTGTGTAGGTAGATGAATATCGTGTTGCAGATAAGTATCATTGTTTGATTATATTAGTTTAAAGAGATATATGTCTATAGTATTTCTTGTGATGATACTGAATAAAACTTATTAAATCATAAAAGCAAAAAATAAATAAAAAAGTATTTAATTTCAAAGCAGCTGAATGAAGAGCTACTGCAGGTATTATAAAAGACCTTTTGTTGTTTCTTAAATCAGATGGAAGTTTTGTTAAAAAAACGCAATTCTCTGGTTCTACCATAATGATAAAGGTACAAATGAATAGTTTAATTGAAAGCTTTTTACAAAACTATTTTTTGTAATATTTTTAATTTAAATTTAGTAAAACAGTATTAAGTTTCTTGTTTTTTTTTGCAATAATAAAGTATATTCCATATTTTTTATCAAATTTGAAGATAATTCTTACAAGTTTTTTCATTTTTATGGTAAAAGTTTACTTTCAACACTTTATTCTTCTTAATCAAAAGAATAAAAAAGAACTTGGTAGATACTTTTCAAACAATGTATTCAAAATTCTTGCAAAATCTTTAGACACGTTTTTCTCAAAACTATATGTTTGTAGCTAAACCCACTATTGCCTACCAGCATCCATATACGAATGCACATTGAGAATTATTTTTGTTATGTTTTACATAAATTGATTTTGGTACATGAATAAATAAATAAATAAATAAATAAATCATGTTTGAAATTATCGTGCATACAATAAATTTGAATTCACATATAACATGTACATACAAAACAAAATTAATACCAAAAAAGACTTGGTCCAATTAATTTTTGAGGAAAGGAAGACTTGGTCTTAATTTTTTTCGTATACAGTACTGTGTCTACTATCCTTATTTTGAATCTAAACCGTTAAGCTAGAAATAGAAAATAATCATATAGTTGAACTTGTTTATCTATATTTTTAAAAGTACATCGTTGTTTTAATTTAATTCGTTAATTATTCAGTGTCCTCATTACACGTTGACTTTAGTCATTTGAGTGAAAGAATTAATGGTAAGTGTTTGTTCAATTCACTTTATTGACAACTAAAGATCCGCCCCAGCTTAAGCAAAAATAATAATCTACGCATGAAGACACTGTAGCATATAAATATTATGTATGTTTATTTAACATATTGTGTCTATACAGGAATTTTCTATCTAGAGTATTTCTATATTAGATACATTTAGCGTTTATGAAACCACCTATTTTTTATTTTTTTCTGATCGATTTGCTAAAATTATTTAGAATTTAACCTCAATTGTAAATTCAATAAAAGTAAAAACAAACAAATCTGTCGAGCGTCTTAACTAATATTATTTAAAGTTGCAAATGTTTGCAATTTCATTGAAACATAAAAGATAAAACCTACAATAGGCTTTACAATATTTGTTTGTACATCAACATCACATTTATTGAACTTAAATGATATTTTGTGTACAGATAACTTATCTAAAAAGCAAAAATAAAATTCATCAAAATACTCTTCTAAAAAGCACTTATTCCATCTTATTAGTAATAAATATAAGTTCATCAAGAGTTTCCGAAAAAATATTTTACCTCAAAAAGTTTTTTTAACTAGTCTAGACTTTTTTAAAGAAGAGAATCTTTATTAAGTTTTGTCAACAAAGCTGGTTTTTGCCCAACTTAGTTCTGCTAAGTTAGAAAGAGCTTACTTAATGTCTAATTATTTATTTATCGAATACATCAAATAATATTATACAAAATTATCGTTTGAACTATGAATGTGAAGGAACTATGAATGTGAAGGAACTGAAATTTTCTGAGTGAGAGTGACTGCTCTCTGATGATGAATTTTGCTTGTGAATAATTCTAGAATCAATAAACGATGTTTCTTGAACAAATAATGAGGAAAAAAACAGTTAATAGGTTGTTTCATTCCAATTTTAAAGAATCAAAAGCATTTATACACTTAATGAACCATAAAAAAACATTAATTTGTTTAACTCTATTATAATTAATTGTTAAACCGTTTACTTTTCAAATAATGTGTAAAATGAAAGCTGATTTTTTTACGAGTGTTAGACATTATATTATTAATAACTGTCGCCAGCGACATCGTCCGCGTGGACTGTAAAAATATTATATACCTACCTGTGGCCCGTGACTTCTTCTAAAGTGTCTTGTTAGTAAAATTTTGATGTGTATATATAAAAAGTGCACACTAATCAAAATGTGGATTGAAAAGCTGACTATGAAATGAACTATGAAAGGGAGGGAACAAAAGTGCGAAACAAAATTATATAGCGGCGTAAATTAAAAAAAAACAGGCACATGGTGCCATAGGAAAATATTAAACATTTTTTCTAATTTTTACAGACAAACAAAGCATTTTAGTTAGATCTATTGTTTTCTGCAAATACGAGTACATGCAAACTTTGGGAACTGGAAAGACATGAACGACTAACATATGTATATTTTTGTATTTAAACTTTCGTGAACCATGATGATTATTAAATATATATTATATATATACATACCCGGCTATAAGCATATAGTCTTAATCGGAACTTGCCCAATTAGTTTCGAACTTCTCAGTTCACGCCGCGAGTCCGCGATTCTTCGAGCTCATGAATAGGAACCCCAAATGGGTTCGAAACTAGTCGGGAAAATTCCGATTAAAACTACATGATTATGGCCTGTTAAATATATATATTTACCATATGTATAATTGACCAGACGAAAAGTATCCAAATAAATGCCTGCCAATTTTATAGTTTGGCCCTGGGATGTGTTGATCGTCATTGTAAAAAGCTAGTTTTAATGCCAATTGTAACTTCTGGCCGTATGTTGCTTGATAACTAAAGTTCCACTTTAGATCGGTATATACTGTTATTTTTATTATCTATTTATCTATTATATATATTTTTCTAATATTATTCTAATATTTTTATGTATCTTATTATATTTTCTATAGTATTTGGTAAAAATAAAAAATAATAATAACTAATTAACAGTACCTACCTCAAAAGTAAAATCCTTTAAGTAATTTAAGCTGTAGCAGGGAAAATACTAATAGACTAAATAGCTATATTTCTATGTACATAAATATATTTAAAACATAGAGATCCATTAAAATAAGTCGGATAATAAAAAGAATTTTCACAAATGCTTAAGAAAAATTCAGTGAACAAAACGATTTAAAATGTATGTTATAGACTAAACCATGATAGTGCAAATTTGACTATTTCTATAGCCTATGTATTATTCTGATGTATATTATTGTAAAAATGTATTAAAATCCATTCAATAGTTTTTACGTCAAAGAGTAATAAACATCCATCCATTCTTACAAACTACTCCGTTTATATTATATGTATATAAGTAGGACTTGTAAGGTTATGGAAATTCACAACTGTATTACATAAATTGTGTAGATTCCGACGTCTAAATATATATCTATGTTATATAATATATTAAACATTTATTCCAAAAATATTTGTGTCGCTAAGTTGATCGAAGCTTCTAAATCACTTCAGTAAACTTAGATATATTTAATTAATAAAACCAAATAGATAAAAAAATACAAATAGCTTAATTTTTCAACAAATATGTCGGTCGATCGATCGGGATCGAGAGAGCATTCCGATAGCTTAATTGGTAGAGCGACGGGACGGTTTCCCAGAAGTTGCGGGTTCGAACCCCTGCCCACATCGGTTTATTTTTGATTCTATATTTATATAAATGTATGTTAATTTTATTTAAAATACCATTTATTAATGCTAGGGTTTTTAATTGTTGACCGGGCTCATTAGGAATAAAATCATTTACTTATTGATCACAAAATCTTTTAAATCGGATCAAAATATTAGGGTTCCCGTCAAATTCCGAAATCAATCGAATAGCTTTATATCTTTACTCCAAATCAGCCATATTATCAATACTACTATAATTTAAATCTCTATTAAGATTTAAAATACGATTTCTCCTATTTTTATATAACCTTGAGGTCTTAGATTGCCGTAAATGGAAAATCTTGAATTATTATAAGGAATAACTCAAGGAAACATTCTAAAATTCTTACTGATGGTGTATCGATTTTTTGAAACTCCTCCTGCTGTAACATGGTGTAGGTTTCAATAAAATACGTCCTTGATCGATTCACTGACTTTAATTTTCGGCTATCCTACCGACTGCGCCAATTGCAACGGTCACAACCGGATCCAAAATAATACCAATTCTTGCCTCCATATTTAACAAGTACAGCTAATTTATAAAGCTTTTCGGATATTTTAGCGGTCAGTTCTTGAATTCTACTAAAAAACGTTTGACATATTGCACCATCGTCTAATCAGCGACTCTACAATGCATGGAAATATAATAAATGTCTTTCTATAAGAATATAACATATTATATAATGTCAAACTAAACAAGTAAATATGTATATACTAAATATTTAAACATTTATAGAAGTAATATTTAATATGCCAGTCCGTTAAAAATAAAAGGATGTATGAAATGTATTTTTAATATAATATTTTAAATATTTATATAATATTTACATAAACATATATTCAATATATAATATTTTTTAATATAATCTTATAATCAATTAATTTAATATCTTTAATATTGCTCGAGGTATATAGATATTTATTACTCAAAACGTAATGTATAAACAATTACATAATAATATTTAAATAAATATAACAACATATACACTCATAATATTTAAATAAATATAACAACACATAAATTCATAAATTAGCAAATACATAACACAAAAAACACTTACCATAATATTAGCAACCGTGTCGGAACTGAAGTGTCGGAGTCCATGCGTCGAACGCTGTGGTCAATTCCAAGTGTCGTCTCTGAAGCAAACCGGCTCCAGCGGCGGCGCTCCCACGTCCCCCGACATTTAGAATTTTATCTCGACGTCAAACGCATGACGCTTTGCTCCACGTGCAACTGCTTACCATTAATGATTATAATTATTGTTTAATTACCAACCTGCTTATGCTTTATACCGCTTCGCACTATTACATATTGTGAATATGATGGGGTCGTTTTCTTTAAACTATCACCCACGACGGCCAATACACTCAATACTACCTGGAAACTGAAATACGGGGGTTAATTTGAGTAGTCAACACTTTACCGTCTGTGATTTTCTCACAATCTGTTTTTCAATAGCTCTTCGAACACTCTTTTAGCTCGAGAGAAATCCAGGGCACAAAACTCCATGTAAAATACCCGATAAATATTGACTTAATTCAATGAAAAAGAATATTATTTACAAAAAAAACTGTCTTACAGATGAAAACAACACCAGTGTCAGAAGAGAGGTGGTCGTCGAGACACCGTCTGTCACACCCTCCCTCTGGAGATGAGGTCTTCATCACCGGTATCTCCGGATACTTCCCTGATTCCAACTCTGTGATGCACTTGCAAGAAAATCTATTCAATAAGGTATTGAGTTAACTAACATTATATGTTGTTATTCTTGGCTTTGATATTTTTAATTCTGAGCTTGATTTCTCAGAGAACATTCGTATTAGTAAATATGTTACATATATTTTTTAATATATATGTATATTGTAAATATATTTTTTATCTTCTAAATATCTCAACTTTGTTTATTGTTTAAACTTTCAATTTTATGTAAAGCTGATGCAGAAGAGCGGAGGCACCCACTACAAGCAATATGATTTGCTCAAAGGGTGCTTTCAAATATGTTATAATTTGATTGATTTTTTTTGATGTCTCTGATAGAGGGATTGTAGTTAAATAAACGGTACGGAGGAATAAATATTATACTTTAAAATATTTAAGTATATATATACTGTTACAATTAATAATAAAAAAAATATTACTTTTGAATTTGGAATCTGTCATTTTTATAAGATTGTTTATTGTGTTTTCTCATTTTGGCACCACAACAATATACAATATTTTGCGATATTAAAATGGAATGGGGTGATAAAGAGAACAGAATCGCTGTGATTGCATTACACAAAGTTTGGTATGGAGCCAAATGCAATTTTTAAAACTCTCCATGCACTATTAGTCAAATGTTTGTGTACCGGGCTATTAATAAGTACAATGATACTTCTTCTGTTTATGACAAGATCTGGCCGTCCAAGTAGTGTTCGTATGAAAAAAGTGGAAAATAGGGTTATAAAATTGAAATAGTTAAGTCCCTTAATAATACCATGTTCAATAACCAAGTCCGGTCCATCCAGCAAGACGAGACGCCGGTTCATAAAGCTCTCTAAAGAAATAAACGTCTCGGACTTCATCAGAACTGAAGACTGGCCGTCGCGTCGTCTAGTCCTGATCTTTATCCGCTGGATTATGATTTATGGTCAGTTTTATAGAGTACAGTTTACTCTAAACGCCATAATAATTTGGAGTCACTAAAACAATCCATACGATTGGCGGTGAAGAATGACGTTTAAAGGACTGTATTGCAGCCAATGGACACCACTTTGAATAAGCTTTTTCATATTTTAAATTGTTTTATACTTGTGTATTTAAACTAGCACACTTTAAAAGTAATTTATATTAATTGCAATATAATTTTTTTCTTAACTACATATTTATGGCAAGACTAGGTATATATAATTATGTATTATTTGTCTGCTCATGAAGTTCCATAATATTTTATAACAACTTGAAGGAAAGAATTGCAGTACTTTATTGATGATAGTGTTGAGCAGAGATTTATAAATTTTATCGAATGTAATTTCAAGACCCAAAGTTTATTTATTAATTTGATTTCTAAACTATATATATATTAGGGTCCCGTGAACATTTATTTTTTATTTTTATTAAATTATAATTATTGGTGTACTTATTTACCATAAAAACTCGGAATTTGTTTTTCTTTTATTAAACCTTTCTTTAATTTTGTTTATCTTATATTTTTGTTTTAATTAACTTTTTTTATCAGGTACAGCAGTACCAGAGTAGTAGTTATCTATAAACTTTGTTCCAAGTATGTAACAAAACTTATAAATCACTATTGTAATATGTCAAAACGGCTATTTGCCAACGCTAGTTAATTAACTGATTAGGGTGGTGGTGTGATTTGCTTTTGTGTGCATCCTGAACTATACGCTCCGAAACTTGAGAAACCTTGGAGGTAGATGACTATTTTACTGACATACTAACAGACACCTCTATCTTCTCTTACCGTAAACACAATTGGTGCAAAGCATTCGAAACGTCGGGTTAAATTTAAATAGAAAATTTAAAATTGAATTATACCCGAGTTAAATTATATAATTTTATAAATAAATATATAAATATCCTCTTGATTTCCATCCACTTTGCATTGTCAATGTAATGTATAAACATGTACATTATTACCCAGGTGGATCTCATCTCCAGAGACAGTCGTCGATGGAAGCACACCCATCCAGATATTCCTCAGCGTACTGGAAAGATCAACAATGTTAATAGATTCGATGCTTCCTTCTTCGGGGTCCATTTCAAGCAAGCACATACCATGGACCCCATGTCCAGAATCCTTTTGGAAAAGGCTTACGAGGCTATTATAGACGCAGGTACAATACTAATTTCACGAAAAACGACATAAAATGTTTTCATAACATTTGATGTATTTCTTATTACTTACAAATTGTCTATAATGACTATATCGTACATAAAAGTATATAATTTTAGGTAAAAAAATAGATTACCAAGGCCGTACTCCATCGTTGGATGTTATAGTCGGTAGCTTTTTAAATGATCTCAAGAAGGTAGACAATCAACCAATAATTAACGTCAAAAAATCTATTGAAGTTATGGCTTGGGTTAGCGCACTCACTCGGACTCTTCAACCTTATTTAGAGACCGAAACAACTTTGGGTTAAAATCAAGGAAACCTTCGGATCTCTATAAACAACTAAGAGTTAATAAAAGACATATCATCGTAAAATCTAAAGATGATACTGTAACTTCTCTCCCAAAAGACAAAGTTGCTTCAAAGCTCGAGTCACGACTTCAATTCCATAAAAAAATTATGATAGGTGCTCCAAATAAAGTAGAGCTAGGATCAAGTAGGAAAGTTCAAAACATAGACATAACAAAGTCTTTTATTCGATAAAACGAAAGCGATAACTAAGGACAGCACGCCATGAGCCTTGAAATTCAAAATGAATGGGTGACCATAGGAGATTTTTGTATTTTACTAACTTTGATGTGGCGCACCTTGCTTTATGATTGGTCACCAGTATTATTAAAATTTTAACTCAATGCAAATAACAAATAACTTTCCCAGATCAAAGTAATTTAGTAACAACCGCCGAAAAGTCTTGCAACTTCTGTGGAAAGGCAATAAGAACCGCGAAACACTTATTAGTACGGTACTTCTAGATAGAGGTCAATACTCACGTCGCAACGATAAGGTATTAGAACACATACGGGAAGCTGTTAGTCTTTCAGTAGCAAGCACGAGGAAGGGTATAACAACCACCAAGAATCTGTAGAATTCATAAAAGAAGGCTCTTCCAAAAAATTAAAAGCGAAGTCTTATTCAGTTTTAGGCGTGGCTCCTGATTGGACTCTCATGATAAACACGTATGAAAAGCATTTCAAAATCCCTGGGGATATTGGTATTTCGTCATCCAGACCGGACTTATTTCTGTATTCTAAACATCTAAGGCACGTGATACTGTTGGAACTTACTGTTCCGTGAGAAACAAACAACCCTAGGGATCACACATTTAAGCTTAATAAGTATTACGAACTGACCAGGAAGAAATTTATAGTTATTTTGTACGCGGTAGAAGTGGGAACGGGAGTTATAACAGCAAAATATCTCTATAATCTATTTAAAGACCCTGCACCGGTTCATTTTTAGAACGTATTTCAAAGGCGGCATTAGTTCTTTATTATTCTTATAGGTTCTTTCCAAATTTGGTTAGGTAGGGACAGCAGTGTGGATAGTGTAGGCGAGCAAGTATGCGTATAATAAAGGAGCCCCTTAAACCTACACCTGGGTTGCAAGTCCCAGGCACTATTTGTACTTCTTTCCATGCAACGCGATGAGCCCGGCACAGACACGGTGAATCCATCCATTATGAGGGTAAAATTAAAACCATATTTAAATACATAAAAATATTAATGTTCAATATTAAACTGATATATAAATAGGTCACATAAAAAAGGTATTAATTGTTTTATAACGATAAAATTAAATCTGTCTTGAAATATAAATATTATAAATATAAATATTAAATATTATCGCATGATACACTATTAAATTGTACTAAAATGCATTGAGCTTTTGAAAGCTAAATGTTTGAAGGCAGATTGAAATCTTATCATTCCCAGTACCTTAATGCTATTGAAATATTTAGTTAAATTATTAAACTTTTTCAATGAATGTGAAATCTAAGTGTGAACATCAGTCAAACGTATTTTCTCCTAATAACACAGGATCGAGCTTAATTTCTTTTCGTACTCAATGAGAACTTCTCATATAATATTTTAATGAACCCTTAAATTGATTGTAAATAAAAAGTAAGGCGAAATCCTTGGAATTTGTTTTGTATACCATCCCTGTAAATTGCTTTACATTATAAGTCCGTCTATCATATTGTTGGCACGAATGCTGCTCAGGTAACATAAATTAAAGTAATACATGCAACATGCTGTACACTAAACTCTAACACTAAAATGTTTGTATGTATTTCGATTTGGAAAATAAATCTGATATGGTATAAATGTTACATACGTATAATGACTAAATGAAAAAACATCCAAGTAACGCTTTACATGTTTAGAAAATAATAAAAAAATGTTTTTAATATTTATAAGAATACAGTATCAACTGCAAAATTTTAATATTTACAAAACATAATAAACTGTTTCTATAATCATAGTTTCCTGATTTTCTTTCATTTAAGAATGAGATCAATTTATCTAACACGTGAAGTTGGTTTGTGAACTAACTTGAAAACTGGTTTTGAACAGCTGGGTTCCATTGGAGAGCCGGTTTGGAGTCAAGTTGGTATTTGTTGTGTCGGGTGTCTAGTCGAGGAGGGTAACGGGATCCGAAGCGAAGGTCACTGAGCGCCCGCAGATAGTTGGGGCCCAATTAGTGTGTCAGCCACCCAAGAAAGGCTACCCTGCCAGCTGTAAAAAATCCCCGGGTGGCTCCATCGTTATGGTTGGTAACCAGAAGAGGAGGCCCAATGGCGGTCTCTGGGGGTCGAGCGTCCCCGCAATCTCCAGACTTGACTGCCAATACCATGACATCACCAAATTCGACGTCAGGTTTGATACTTATCGCCTCGTTCAACTGCAATTTCCCATCCTATTCACTTTTGCATCAGGCGATGTAGTATTTCATTCCTTTTGCTAAAGTACCCATCGGTGGGAAAGCTCGCCCATGGTTTAATGCCGAATATGGTCACGCTGAAGACCGAAAACATTCGGACTGATGTTCGAAGCCGCAAAGCTCCAGATGTAATTTCGAAAAGGAGAGCCTTTAACCAAGCCACCAAGTCCTACAAAAAGGCATTACGGAAGGCTCGTCTCGATTAGAACGCTAAGAATGACGAAAAGCTCTCTGCCAGACCAACTACCAGTTAAGCTTTCTGATCTCTTGCCAAAGTGATTGAGTTGAACTTCTACACATCCTCACTGCCTGCCCTACATCGTGGACATTCCTGCTGTCCGAACGTAGCGCGACCGGCCATCAACCGATCATACTAGCATCCGTCTATCTGTCTCTCAATAAAGCCTTAGTTGAGGGGGCCTTCAATCCTCACTCCAGTTAGGTAACGCAACCATTCGGGCCGGCGACCGAAATTGCAAACATCCCAGCTGAAACTCTACTGTCGCAAACAGTATAGGAAATCTCCTAAATAGGCTAAGCTAGAAGGCTGGTCTAGACTAAGGTATCACCGCGCCTTTGAGCCCCACGCTATACTGCGACACAGACTTCCGAGAAAAAACACCCGAGGTGCTCGACGACAAAGCTTCGAGAGCAACTCCATTCCCCCGAATCGGCACACCTCGATAAAATTCCTGAATAGATTGCATCGGTGGAGGACTCTGTATCAGCCACGAGTAACTTCACTGATCATTAAGTAGATAGCATAGACTATTGAATTGATTGAACTTCGAGGGTTACCGAGTACTCCCCCCGGACACAAGACTTCTTATTAACCATAAAAACGCCGTGATTAGAGCTCATGATCGATACCATGGAGAACAACCGGTGAAAGGTACGCCGTCTCCAGAGGAAGTCGAGACAAGCTCTTGACGCCTTTAGAGATAGCAGCTATGATAGTATGCTTTCGACGCTCTCTCCAACACACCAGACATTTTGGCACTTGCAGAGAGCGTTAAAGGCGGATACTGTGTCCGCAATGCCTCCGCTATCACTTCGCGTTCGACAACTCTTACAAAGCTGAGTGTCTAGCCGACAGTTTAGAGAGCCAGTGCCGTCCTTCGTTATCATCCCATTAGTCTTCTTAGTTCCTTAGGGAAAGTTTATGAGAGAATCATCCTCTGTAGACCTAGATCGGAAGTCAAGAGATTCAAAATTATTCCTAACGAGCAGTTCGGCTTTAGAGCCAACCATTCATGTACCCACCAGGTGCAACGCCTCACGGAGCACATATTGTCAGGGTCTGTAAGAACCAAGTAGTATAGGACAGGAGCGCTCTTCTTTGATGTAGCTAAGGTCTTAAACAGGGCCTGGCACAATGGACTGGTGTACAAGCTATACCAGTTCACGGTGTCGGACAGACTCGTAGTCATCATACGGAACTACCTGTCAAATCGCTCCTTTCTTTACAGGGTGGAAGGCGTGTTGTCAACCCCCCGCCCCATCAGAGCATGCGGTCTCCAGGGTTCAGTTCCGTTAGGACCGTTAGTAGCAGAGGGGCCTACATATTAGGTCGTCTATATCGGCTTTTAGGCAAGAGGAGTAAAATGTCCCTACGCAATAAGGTGACACTTTACAAAGCCTGCATACGTTCTGTCATGTCCTATGCGAGTCCCATTTTTGCGCGCGCTAATCTGAAACCCCTTTAGGTGATCCAGAACAGGTTTATACGGCTTGCGACCTTCCGACTATCGCTCAGTATTTCAAGGGGCTTTCCCAGAGTTACTTTAATAATGCTGAACGACACCCGAACCCACTGGTGGCTGACGCCGCAGAGTAAAGACCACGTAAGACTACTTTAGACGGAAAGAGAGTACCCAAGTCAGTACTCGTTGACCCCGACGTTCAGGTCAGATAATAATAATATAAGCTTAGGCATAATTCACACTACAAAACACACAGACAGACACCGTCTATACCAGTATAGACGAGGCCCCAACTGAGTAAGTGCTCCGTTGTTCCAGCGTTCTGTCTTCGGAGGACGCTAGTGTTAGTCTTTAGTTAGTCCTTAGCTTCCCTCCTGAGGTGACGCTGTAATAGCCGACAGGGCTGACAGCATAGACACGAACAAAAAAATAAAATATTAAAAAAAAAACGGTTGGGCACTGATCGCCATGGCTTAAAATCGGAAGAAACTTTTAAGAAAGGGATTATCGTAAAAACACCCTGAGTAGTAAATTTACAAACATTATTGTAGAAGAGCCCTGAGTCGTAAACGTATAAGAGATTATCGTTGAAGAGCCCTATAAATGTCTCTCGTTACTCGGTCAAACAGAACGTCGATATATTCTTGTTTCAATCAACTCCTTCGAGTCGAGACCTTGTAATCCCTGAGAAACGAAGTACTGGAAAGGTACGGTAGCTGAGGTCTAATAAAGCTACCCTAAGCGTAACGACCTCGACCCCGACTTCGATACAAATGAAAACAATTTCTTCGATTCCTATCTAGTTTGATAGCGAATACTAAAATCATAGTATTATAATCTTTATTAAACCAGGAGTATTTCTTTCAAATCCATTAAAACTTTAGTTCGGTAACTATTGGCCTTTGACCGATCCCAAAAATTTATTTATATTATTTTTTATTTTATATTACTTTATATTTTATCCTAAATCTTAATTCTTCCAATTCTTAATAAGCTTCCAATTTTTATAATAGTGACGTAATTGTAAAGTTATGATATAAAAATCTGAGCAATTGAATTCCCTTTTGTGTCTCTATTTGAGTATTGATCACGCTTTTAGCAGCATCACTGAAGAGATCTCTGATGCTCACTGAATTGTAACGTTCAATTTTTTTCAATTTACGTTTTAGGTTAAATTTTTTATTACTTTCAGATATATTATTATTTCCTCTTAAATATTGAAGCTTAAAGTAATACTTCTTTATTTCTCTGGCTATTTATAAAGTCTAAGTCCTTTTTTAAATTTCAAATAGCCATCTATTGCATTTATGAAACGTCAGACATAATATTACTCATTATATTGACCTTTTGAGGCTAAGTCATAACTAATATATGAAAATAAATTAGAACTCTAGTAACACGTGGTACCGAAAAAAAAGACTAAAAGTAACCAACCACGCCACTACTAGTTCTATGATTCTCTCACATTTACAACAATTGAATACATTATGTTAGACTGAAATATCGAATTACTTATTTGTATTTGGAATAAATAAAAACTATCTATATAATCATATTAAATATTGACGTCTGTTCCATTTTAGGTCTAAATCCAAAAGAGTTGCGTGGCACCAAGACGGGTGTGTTTATTGGAGCGTGCTTCTCGGAATCTGAACGAGCTTGGTTCTACGAGAAAATGCATGTTAACAGGTTTGGAGTTACTGGGTGAGTTAATCAACCTTAATTTACATGCAATGGTTCCGTAACAATTTTTATATATATAAATATTTATATATGTATAAATGTATGGTATATAAGTATATTGAAATTTTAAAAATATTTGTAAGATAACTATTTTTTTAATATATTTATTTTGTAGAAAGCAATGTACAATACTTATTTTTTCATACATTATCCAAGGTTAATTTGAAACATGTTATATACATTCAAAATTCCCGTTCAAAAATCAGTTTGATTACTCTATGACATCTTTATATATATATTTCTTGTGTGCGTGTGTATGTCACTGAACTCCTCCTAAACAACTGGACCGATTTTTATGAAATTCTTTGTGTGTGTTCAAGGGGACTTGAGAATTGTTTAGATTCACAATTTGGTCCACTGGAAAATGTTTTTTTGATTAATTTTTTATGTGTAAGTAGGTGGTGATTTTGGTACGTTTCACATTGGTTCCGACGGACTGCGTTACCAAGGCAATGTCAAATATTAAATAATATTATATTTTAATTATAGTCTGCCCTGACAGTTGGCGTTGCGATAGAAATAAGAAAACTATTTTAGTACTAGCGGCCCGATACGTGCTTCGCTACGTAAAAAGTGATATTTAAAAAAAAATATTGAAACAAATTCATTTATTCAAACAAAAAATCTTTATTTACATATACGGTATCGATTGTTCGAATTATGATAAATGTACATGTAATGACGGTAGACATTGTGATAACTTTTTAATATTTCTTTTTTAAAGTTTGATTTTTTTTTAATTAAAGACGCGTGTACAATAAAATAAAATAAAATAAATATAATAAAATTGTCACTGATCGAAAATTGTACAAGTAAAATAAAAAAAACCCAAACAATGGTTTCATTTTTTCTGTATGTCTTTCGTTCTTTTCTCAGGAACGGTTTAACCAATTTGGATACAGTTTTCAGAAGTATATTGTAACAGACTTTTTTTTATAGAAAACTAGGTTAATATGTCAGTACATTCCACTTGATTACTTGATGTCAGTATTCCAAGGATACATTCTGGAAAGTAGGAGCCAAGGTGAAAGGGCTCCTTTTGGCGGTAAATAGACACGTCTAAGCTTTGGTGGCGTAGAATTTGACAAGATTGGCACTGCCCCATGCGGAGACTGCCTAAAGTTTGTCATTCAAACGTTGCACCATGGCTTCTCTTTCAGATTGTACTTCATCACTACTAGCGCAATATTTTGGCAGATATCTTTCTACAACTGTGCTGTCGTCTTCATACCCATAGATACCGGGCTTCAGCAGATCGTCAATGTGCAGCAGAAAAAAAGTTGCAGAAAGAACGGACCCCTGAGGTACTCCGGCATTTATTGTCAAGGGTTCCGAAGAACTCCCTTCGACAACTACACGGAGAGATCTCTGGCTCAGAAAGTCCGTTATCCAGCCAATTAGACCAGGAGATATACCGTACGCTGAAAGCTTGCTTAAAAGGCTCGTATGCCAGACCCTGTCAAAAGCCTTCGAGACGTCCAGAAAGACGACGACCGCTTCTCCGTTCCTCTCGATGGCCTCGCCTAAAATGTGTGTAACATACGCTAGAAGGTCCCCAGCGGACCTATTTCGGCGAAAGCCGTACTGTTGGTCACTAAAGAGATCGTTAACTTCTAGGTACGCTAGAAGCCGCGAGTTCAATACACGCTCCATAATCTTGCAGAGTATGGAGGTGTTTGAAATGGGCCTATAATTGGCAGGATCGGCACGGCTGCCTTTTTTGGGCACAGGTTGCATGTTGGCAAGCTTCCAGGATTCCGGCACTATTCCAGTCTTGAAAGAACGATACCGACGTGTCAATACAGGAGACAACTCAGCTGCGCATGTCTTCAGCAGAATGGCTGGTATACCATCAGGACCACTGGCTTTATACACTTCTAAACGATACAATGTTCTCCATACCTCTTTGTTCGTGATGCGGATTTCAGGCATCGAAATATCGCAGTAAGGAAAATGTGCTGGAGAAGCATTGCCAGTGACTAGACGCGAATTCTCAGCAAGACAGAGAAGCAAATACATTCGCTTTTTCTGATGCATGCAGCAAGACAAAGCGAATAGGGCAAGGGATCCATCCGCTTTCAGCAGATCAGGCAGTGAAGGATGGCAGAAGTTCGACTCGATCGCTTTGGCAAGAGACCAGAAAGCTCGACTGCCAGTTGGTCTGACAGAGAAATTTTCGCCATTATTAGCGATTCGATCGAGAAGAGCCTTCTGCAATGCCTTTCTATAGGATTTGGCAGCTTGGTTAAAGGCTATCTTCTTTGTACTTACACCCGGAGTTTTGCGGTTTCGAGCATCAGCCCAAATGATGTATGCCGAATGTTTTCGGTCTTGAGCATGACGACATTCGGCATTAAATCATAGGCGAACTTTGCCACCGGTGGATACGTCAGCAAAAGGAATAAAATACTCTATTGCCTGATGCACCACATCCGTTATAGCATCCGCGCAACACTACGGATCCAAAGAAGAGAAGCAAACCTGCCGTCAAGGATAAGACGCAAAAAAGTGCCGCATCTCATCCCAATCTGCAGACTTGTATTTCCATACTCGCCTAACACCATGTGGTTCGGAAGCTGGTGGGAAATATTTGAATATAGTTTTTACCAGACAGTGATCGGAAGTTCCCAAGGGAGGTGACCTCTACACGATACCTGTCCGGATCAGTTGTCAGCAGAAGGTCCATTCAATTGGCTGTATGGCCTACTATATCTGTTACTCTCGTAACTTGCATCACTTGTTGTTGTTGACGCATCACGTAAAAATATTTAGCCAATGTAAATAACTTTAATACATAAAAATTGTGCATAACTCTGGGTAACATTTAGTTTTTCACTCTCATTGCACACTCTACACTCTATCAAAATATATAAGTATTTAAATCGTTCAAGAAATTTATCTATATACATATGGTAAAACTATAACTAATCGTTGTCTGTACATATAAAATATTTTAACAATTCATTCTTTAAATATATTTCTATTTCAATTTTTAAAAAATGTTCAACCGCAATGATACGAAATATAATTATTATTTTATAGAAATAATATGGTTTTTATTTCTAACTTAAAAGTTAATGAATTCTACATTATGAATGAATTTTATCTGTCTTTTAGCAAGTATTATTATTACATGATCTTAATAATTATTAATTCCAGATGTTCCCGTGCTATGTTAGCGAACCACATTTCTTACTGGCTCGGGGTCAGCGGACCTTCTTATACTGTTGACACAGCATGCTCAAGCTCATTATACGCCCTGGAACACGCCTTCAGGGCTATTAGAGATGGACATTGTGATACTGCCATCGTTGGAGGATCTAACTTGTGCTTGCATCCTTCCGTATCCCTACATTTTTCTAGGTTTGTGAATGTTAAGAAAAAGTATGATATAGATAAGATCAAATATTGAATAATTTATATTTTGATAATAATTTAAATTTATATCACATAGTATTTTTATTTTGTCATAAGGTTGGGTTTGTTATCAGCAGACGGTAGGTGCAAAAGTTTTGACAACAGCGCCAACGGATATGCGCGTTCTGAAGCCATCGTTGTGGTCCTGATGCAGAAAGCTAAGGATTCTAGACGGTATGTTTAGATTGCGCTTATCATGATTAATTTTGAAATTAAAGACTAGAAATAACATTTACACAATTTTTTTAAGAGTTTACGCTCAAGTTCTTCACGCAAAAACTAACTGCGACGGATACAAGGAACAAGGAATTGCATACCCCGCGGGAAAAATGCAGAAACTGCTTCTTGATGAGTTCTACGAAGAGTGCTCCATCCCTCCTAGCACACTAGAGTTTGTGGAAGCCCATGGAACTGGTAGGTTTATAATAAATGATCTTTGGGATATGTTTGAATTTATCTTAAGATTTACAATATGTATGGAATATAAGAGTAGTACATATATTTAATTTATTGTATCAATGGTAAAAATGTATAGGACCAAATAATATGTATAAATTTTAATAATTATTTTGGATTAAATACAACAATGAGGTGAGGTACGCTGAATTGCGATATTAATGAAAGTAGAAAAAATATATTTAATACTCTCGGTCTACATTCATTTGGGTCACTAACAAAAAAGTTCTATCATGCTAATGTTCGAGATACAATGGTTGAGATAAATCACAATTTAAAGCCGAGAAAGCCCTGTTATATAAACTGATGTAAAAATATTTTTTTCTGGAATGAACTTTAACATTACTTCTTTCAAAGCGAGCCTTTCTGTTATCCGAGAAAACTCTTCCTTTTCTTCTGATATAACCACCTTTTCAACCCGTTTTGACATGAATTATTACTGTAAGTATCTAACAGTAATTTGTATATTTTAAATTGGTAATATTGTATGTTCAATATAGGCACACGAGTTGGAGATCCTGAAGAGTTACTGGCTATCGATGAAGTATTCTGTACGGGTCGCTCGGAGCCACTCATGATTGGATCAATAAAATCTAACATGGGGCACAGTGAAGCAGCTTCTGGGTTATGTTCAGTTGCCAAAGTGAGTATTGTATTGAGATTTTTTGTTTACATGGAAATCATATTCAGATAAATGGCATTTTTTTCTATTTTTACTAATATTTAGTTTATGATAAGACGGAAATGTACTAGATGACAGTCGTATTTATGAATTATGTATATTACACTTTATAAAAAAATGTAAGCATATTATGGTAGACACCTTAATAGATGATTTTAAATATGAAACAGTAACAGGTTTTAAGATTATTTTCAAATAATTTTGAATACATTTTTAGCTTTGCATTGCTTACATGACTGGATATATTCCACCCAATCTACACTTCAAAGTACCACGCGAGGGAGTGGCAGCACTTACAGAAAACCGTCTCAAGGTCATTACGGACAAGCAGCCCTGGAACAAAGGCATGTCTGGTATCAACAACTTTGGCTTTGGAGGAGCAAATGCTCATGCATTATTAAAGAATGTCGCTGGAGAGAAGGTTAGTTTCATACATTACTCATTTATATACACTTTTATGTGCACTTTTGTGCACATTTATGTACACTTAATAAATATTGTAGACACACATATGGTTAGATGGTTTTTAACAAATAATCGTTTTGTAAGACTGACAGTTTTTTTCAGGGTGCAGGTTATGGTTAAAATATATTCTAAATTTATCCATGTTTGTCTATTCGTAGATAAACAACGGTATCCCATCTGATGACTTACCGCGTCTTGTGTGCGCGTCCGGTCGTACAGAGGCTGCAGTCGCGAGAATTCTTGATGACCTTGAATTCAGGACTGTAGATGCTGAACTGGTTAGATTGCTGCATGCGATCCATGCCGATGATATCTCAGGGCATGTTGTTCGAGGATATAGCTTACTGAGTAAGTTGACATATATTTAGTTAGCCCAATCATTAAAAGCAATAATTGTCACAATTATAACTAATAAATAGCTTACTTAAGAAATTTTACACAGTTACCGATATTATAATTTCTACACATATTGGCTGTCATTGTCATAAACAAAAAGTAATTTTCTAGAATCAACTCCCACTAAGGGTGTTTCTCTCGCTCGGGACATCCAGTACTTCTCGGGAGTGAAACGGCCTGTGTGGTTTGTATACTCCGGCATGGGCTCACAGTGGGCCGGCATGCCAACACAACTTATGAGGATTCCTGTATTTGCGGCTGCTATTAATAAGTTCGTTTTATTCGTTTGTTATGACGTTGCTACTTTCTCAAGTAATGCTTAAACAAATTACCGTAACCTCGATTTCCAACAAAAATAAAATACTATTAAAAACTTCCACAGATGCCACAAAGCTCTAGAACCTAAAGGCGTCAATCTCATAAAGATCATTACAGAACCGGACCTTACTATTTACAATAACATTCTAAACTCGTTTATTGGAATCGCCGCGGTGCAAATCGGTCTTACTGATGTCTTGAAAGCTGTAGGAATTGAACCAGACTTTATAATCGGTGAGCCAGTTGTAGTTGTTGTGACCGTAATATTTCTTAAGAATTTTCCTTTAATGTTAGGAACTGTGTTTTTGCATTTTATTAATTTTTAATTTAAATTTGACTAAAAAGGAAGTTCTTATCTAATTACACTTAAAATTCACTAGACTTGCAACAAAAAAAAATATTATGGACATATATTTCTCATGAATTACATTATAATATTTATTTACACAGGTCATAGTGTAGGCGAATTGGGCTGCGCATACGCAGATGGTTGATTCAGTGCAGAGCAGATGATCCTCTCAGCATACAGCCGCGGACTCGCTTCCATTGAGACACCCTTCATCAAGGGATCCATGGCTGCTGTAGGACTGGGTTATGCTCAGGTATAGTACATATGTTTAGATAAAATCTATTCCAATTTTCTTTCATTGTTTGTATTCTCCATAATTTAAATTATCATAAAAAATTCTAACTATTAACCAAGAATTTTCTATCTGATAGATAAAAACAATAATTCCCCCTGAGATCGAAGTGGCATGCCACAATGGTGCGGATTCGAGTACCATATCTGGTCCGGCAGATATCATGAAGAGTTTTGTTGCAAAGCTTGTTGCACAAGGGGTATTCGCTAAAGAGGTTCCTTGTTCGAATATCGCTTTTCATTCCAAATACATTTCTGAAGCAGGTAATATTATATACATATTGCAGCTATGATTATATATATATCATTAAATTTTCGACACTAACATAATAAGTATTTAAGAATTAAATAAATATAATGATTTAGTTCTTTATAGATTTAGAATAATTTGGTAATAAATAGGTTGGTAGGTAGGTAATTATTTGGTTCAAATTGTTTTCATCACTTTTTTATTAGATAATTCAATTAACAAGATCAAGAAAAATTGTTATTGGACATAAATCATATCTAACGTATTCGAATCTCAAAGGTTGTTTACTGAATTATTTATATTTTTTACAGAAATTACTGTATTTTTTTAAAACAATACGTTTGCTAGGATTTTTTCGAAGTAAATTATAAAACATAAAACTCAATTTTATTTATTATGAAATTTAAGTCGACTAATACATTGTGATATACTAATAGGTCCAAAACTATTACAATACCTGCAAGAAGTCATCCCAAAACCGAAGCCTCGTTCAGAGCGTTGGGTGTCAACATCCGTGCCTCAAGCCTTGTGGAAGGACCCAAGGGCCGCAATGTCCTCTGCTGAATACCATACTAACAACCTATTAGTGAGTTTTGAGTTATACAAATAAGTTATTGAGTGTGGGGTTTTCTTTTTAAGAGAGATATAAATAGGGGATGAAACTTTGATGGTTTTTTTTATCAACTTCATGAAACTTTATGTTTTGCTTTTTATAAGAATTTTATTAAAAGTAAAATAGAGTCAGCTGTAAATAGGCACAATAAAAAAATATTTATTTTAGACTCTAATATATACATTTAAGTATCTACACTTCCTTTTTAAATACTTTTTTTTTCTTGTTTTTGATACCAAAGACTGTAGCTAACCTCTAACCCTCAAGAAATTTATTCAAATTTTCGAAATGTTAAATTATACACACTTTTATTACAAAAAACTATAAATGTAGTTAGTTATATGAGAAAACAAAAAAGATGTTATGTTAATATTTGATCTAAATTTTATAGAGTCCAGTGCTTTTCGAAGAGACCTCGCGTCTTATCCCAGGAAATGCAGTAACAATTGAAATTGCACCGCATGGGTTGTTGCAAACTTTCCTTCAACCCTCCCTTAAAAAAGATGTAGTTAACATCTCACTTACTGAGAAGAAAAACGTGGATAATGTGCAATTCCTTTTGACTGCCATAGGAAAGTAAGTATACTAAATTAATTTATAAAAACTACTTTCTAAAATCTTCGAGTTTTCAAGTAAACTAATGCGTTCGATTACCACATTGTAGATATTATGAATACTCAATTAAATAGAAACAAAATACTGCCTAAATATTAAAAAAAAAATTGATTATATTTTTTTTCTCAGACTGTACGAGGCAGGTTTGAACCCACACCTAGCTAACATCTACCCCCACGTTCAGTTCCCGGTGTCTCTGGGTACTCCTATGCTCTCGCATCTCGTGGAATGGGAACACAGTGAAGACTGGTGAGTTAATACAGACATTAAATTAATATATAATTTTACCTGTATTACTAAAATGATAAGTGCGAACTCATTAATCGAGACGGTATTTAAAATTTTAAATGAATCCATACAATATAATAAATATTTAACAATACTAATAATACAATACTTACACTAGATATCTTATTTATATTTCATTAATTGTAATAAGAAAAAAGTAATAGAATAAAAACAAATATCTCTTATATCATTATCTCTTATTAATAGCACATTTATTTTAACTGGAATTAAATGGGTTCATATTACTACAAAACGTAAGATAAGAAAAATTTTTAGGTTAATAATCCTAAACCCAAATTTAAAATTTTGTACCAAATTTCTAAATTGAACTTGTTTATTGTGCGATTATATAAACAGCAATCTATTTTTTTTTTGCGGGAAAAATTAAATGCGGGATCACCTATAAGTCTTCGCTCGCCTCTCACTTGAGTTCAGAACCGCAAGATGAGACTTTGCGGCATCAGCAAATATGTGACCATAGTACTCTACGCACTACCGGATCTGTGCTTTGTATAGAACAAGAAGCTGTCCCGATGTAAAGTACTGCCTGACCTTTGCAAGAACGGCAAGCTTTGCTGCTACTGCTCTTGCTCTGGACTCAATGAACCGATTAAAGTTTAAGTTCGAGGAAATCTCTAAACCCAACAACTGAAGCCGGTCACTGTATTCCAAGGATACATTCTGGAAAGTAGGAGCCAAGGTGAAAGGGCTCCTTTTGGCGGTAAATAGACACGTCTGCGTTTTGGTGGTATTAAATTTGAGAAGATTGGCATTGTCCCATGCGGAGACTGCCTAAAGTTTGTCATTCAAACGTTGCACCATGGCTTCTCTTTCAGATTGTACTTCATCTCTACTAGCGCGAGATTTTGTCAGATATCTTTCTACAACTATGCTGTCGTCTGCATACCCATAGATACCGGGCTTTAGCAGATCGTTAATGTGCAGCAGAAAAAGAGTTTCAGAAAGAACAGACCCCTGAGGTACTCCGGCATTTATTGTCAAGGGTTCCAAAGAACACCCGTCGATAACTACACGGAGAGATCTCTGGCTCAGAAAGTCCGTTATCCAGCCAATTAGAACAGGAGATATACCGTACGCTGAAAGCTTGCTTATAAGGCTCGCATGTCAGACCCTGTCAAAAGCCTTCGAGACGTCCATAAAGACGACGACCGCTTCTCCGTTCCTCTCGATGGCCTCGCTTAAAATGTGTGTAACATACGCTAGAAGGTCCCCAGCGGACCTATTTCGGCGAAAGCCGTACTGTTGGTCACTAAAGAGATCGTTAACTTCTAGGTACGCTAGAAGCCGCGAGTTCAATACACGCTCCATAATCTTGCAGAGTATGGAGGTGTTTGAAATGGGCCTATAATTGATCGGATCGGCACGGCTACCTTTTTGGGCACGGGTTGCACATTAGCAAGCTTCCAGGACAGAATAAGCCGAATGGCGGGTATACCATCAAGACCACTGGCTTTATTCACATCTAAACGACACAATGTTCTCCATACCTCTTTGTTCGTGATGCGGATTTCAGGCATCGAAATATCGCAGTGAGGAAAATGCGCTGGAGAAGCATTGCCAGTGACTAAACGCGAATTCTCAGCAAACAGAGAAGCAAATACATTCGCTTTTTCTGATGAACACAGCAAGAGAAAGCGAATAGGGCAAGGGATCCATCCGTCTTCAGCAGAGCAGGCAGTGAAAGATGGCAGAAGTTCGACTCGATTGCTTTGGCAAGAGACCAGAAAGCTCGACTGCCAGTTGGTCTGACAGAGAACTTTTCGCCATTCTTAGCGATTTGATCGAGAAGAGCCTTCCGCAATGCCTTTTTATAGGACTTGGCAGCTTGGTTTAAGGCACTCTTCTTTGTACTTAGATCCGGAGTTTTGCGGCTTCGAGCATCAGCCCAAATGAGGTATGCCGAATGTTTTCGGTCTTGAGCATGACGACATTCGGCATTAAATCATGGGCGAACTTTTTCCACTGATGCAATGGGAACTTCAGTAAAAGGATTAAAATACTCCATTGCCTGATGCACCACATTGGTTATAGCATCCGCGCAACATGACGGATTCAAAGAAGAAAAGCAAACCTGCCTCCAAGGATAAGACGCAAAAAAGTGCCGCATCTCATCCCAATCTGCTGACTTGTATTTCCATACTCGCCTAACACCGTGTAGTTCGAGAGCTGGTGAGGAATATGTAAACACAGATTTCACCCGACAGTGATCGAAGATTTCCAACGGGGAGCAGACCTCTACACGATACCTGTCCGGATCTATTGTCAGCAAAAGGTCCAGGCAATTGGCTGTGTAGCCTACCCCATCTGGTACCCTTGTCGCTTGCCTCACATGCTGAAAGAGGTCCAAGGACAACGCAAAGTTCCGCGCTTCTCTTCCACCATGGTCGGTTTTCTGGTACGGGAACAACCAGTCCTGATGACAGACATTAAAGTCCCCCCGAAAGACGAGCTACGCCGAAGGGTACTGATACAGAGCCATATCTGCAGCCTCACTGATATACTCAAATAATTGAGTTGTCTCCTGTTCACCGCTGTGCGAACGGTAGAAACAGGAATACAGATTTTTCGTTTCCTGTGTCTACTAAAACCCATATAGAAAAAAAGGGAGTCTTCAAGGACACAGAGGATACAGAGGTCAGTCCGCGCGTACGCGCAGACTCCGGCACGTGAGCGAATGTTGTGCTCTAACGTGTATCCGGGATTATCCAGGTGCACAGCGCTCAAAGACATTGTATCTGCGTCTCCGTCAAGAAGAAGAGGTGCTGCTGCTCTATTTCCAGGTGGTGATGGACAGCTAAGATATAAGAGTGCAAACCCCTGATATTAGTGAAGTGCACTTTAAATGAGGAGGAGTGCAACCGCTGTACAAACTTTTTCTTCTTTTTGACTTTCTTCATAAAAATAAATAAAAGAAAAAATGAATAGGGATGGGAAATGGCAGTGGAACGAGGCGGTACGTATCTAACCCGACTTCGAAATCGGTGATGTCTTGCTACTAAGAGTCTAGTCTGGAGACTACTGGGACGCCCGAACCCCCCCAGGAATCGCCATCGGGCCTCTTCGTCTGGTCGCCAACCAGTACGATGAAGCCACCCTGGGATTTTTCGCAGCTGGCGGGGCAGCCTTTCGTGGGTAGCTAACCCACTAATTGAGCCCCCAACTATCTGCGGGTGACCAGCATAAAGCCGTAGCTTCGGATCCCGCTACCCTTCTCGACTAGACACCCGACATAACAAACACCAACTCGACGTCAAACCGGTTCGCTAACGCACTGCCGCTGTTCAGACTCATTTCCCATAAACGGCTTCATCGAGCAACGTGCCAGAACACGACTAGGTCGCTTTGCGGCTTAGTCCTATCTTTTATATTGTAGGAAACTTTTAATATTGTTTTGTAGATATATAATTATAAATTCAGTTAAAACTACAAATTATTGCGTAACATTCTTGGAACTGGTGTAAATAGCAGTTTGTCAAATAATTCACGATAAATTCACGATGATATTCGTCTAAAAATATCCACAGCGAATTTGAAGCATCGCCTGGTTGCTGAACAGACAATATGAAACAGCGTATTGATAGCTAGCACTCTCTAGCTACAGATTACTCAGCTGATTTATTACATACGTTTATTTAACTTTGGATGGTTGAAACAAGCGAATATATTATTTGTGTTATGTTTGCAATTGTTTATGTTAGCTATGGTTTAGGTTGATGAGTTTTTAATTTATTATTATATATCAATAATTTTTATTCATATTTTATCGGAGTAAAAGTCGGTGAGTAATTTTTGATCAGAATCTATCCTGGGGACCACAATTACTGAAGTGAACAGAAAGATTTTTGCCTCTACTACTTCCTTAAAAAGATTGCGCAATTTCCTTCCAACTTACACCAAAATTGCCCTTGTCCACTCTCTTATCCTACTCATTCTGGACTAAGCTGACACTTCCTATCTTGATATTGCAGAAGAGCAGCTAAACAAACTTAAGCGCTCACAAAATTTATGCCTTAGGTTTATATTTGGTTTGCATAAATACTATCATGTCTCACTATTGCACAAAAAACTGAAGTGACTACCAATTCGTCTTCGCAGGAATACTCACATACTTTGTATTCTTTACTTTATACTGTTCAATCCACTAACTCCTTGTTACCTAAAAGAGCGGTTTAAGTTTTTAAAAGACTCGCATAACCGTTCATTTCGTTGTTATACTTAGAACTAAAAAATCCCTCTCACGCTACCTCTTTCTATACAAATTCCTTCACTGTCCAAGCTTCTCGTCTTTGGTATTGTCCTTGTCTTTGGCTATTCGACGAGTTCAATCCATCAACATTTTCAAAAATGCCGTAAAGACCCATTTCCTTACATATTAGTTTCTCTTTTTCACACTATCTGTTTTGTGTCTTCGTTTTTTATATGTCTATTTTGTATATTGTTTTATAATAATCTATTATTATATTAATATATTTATGATATTTATTTAGGGATATATATAATATCAAATTATTATAAGTATGTATATTATATTTACTATATGTTATTATTGTATGTGTACTATACATATAAAGTCACATATATATTTTAATTTTAATAGTCAACTGTATATATTATATTTTATTTGTACTTACTTGATCACCTCTTGCAGGCAGGCTCTTTACATCAATACCAACAACATTTGCTCTATGACTTTTTAAAATTAATAGTTTTTTAAAATTTTGATTTTCGCATACAAATATTTATTTCTTGTCTCTGAGCTGGCTTTAAATCTGAGCGTCAGTATGGCGCCCGAGCGTTGACCTTTTAAGTACCTACTTCTAACAAAATACAGAGTAGTGTAAGTAAAAGAGGGAGAAAACATTTTTTGTTTCGTTTTTTTTTGTGTTTTAACCAACGCCATAATAGTTATGATTCAACCTGAATTTCATTTTCTTTGACTCGTTTCTCTAAATTGTATATGGATAGTGTCATGATGTTATAACTGACCTTAAATAGTGTGATGTAAAAAAACAATAGCAGTAGTAAAAAAAACTGTCACTGACAGTTCAATTAAAAATGTTCCGATCGCCACCAAACTTTACAGGATTACCCGCTGGGTTAATCTAAAGATTCTCTGAAAATTTTATTAAAATCGGTCAAACCGTTTCGGAGTTTATCCGGAACATACATACATACATTCTCTTTTATAGGTTATAGATTTAGACATTGGATGTATTTATTTTTTTTTGATATTACTACAATTAAAATACTAAACTACAATTAATACTAAAATTAATACTAAACAATTAATACTAAAATACTAAACTACAATTAAAATGTAGATTTATCGCAAAGTGTTTTAGGCTTTTTATAATTCAATATTAAAGTTAGTAAGTCTATAAATAAATTAGTTATTGTAACAAAACTCAACAAAATTAATAAAATTTCTATATTTATATAGATAAATCTATATGGTTTTAACCTATCGCAGTACACTGCCGGACGTAGATCTCCCCCATTTTGCGCCAAATATCCTGGTCCTCCGCTATCCTCATCATCTAATGATGATACCAGTTCATTATTCTTTTAACAAAGACTACGTTAGACAAATAGATTCTTTTAATTATGATATTCAATCAAACAAATGTAATCAGGTGCGTAATATCATACAAGGCTCAAGAGAAGATGAAGTCTGGAGAGAGGACAGTCACAATGTCTATTGTTGACGAAGACAGTGAATTCATGGCTGGCCACGTTATCGACGGTACTTATCCAGCAAGAAAATATTTTTTAATAAAAAGTCTATTTAATAAATCAAAATAACAAAAAAGGATATTGATGATTCGGAACATTATGGAACTACTAGCAAATTTTAATTCTATTTTCATAATCTAGGTCGTAACCTTTACCCCGCGACGGGTTACTTGGTCATGGTTTGGGAAACTCTCGGTATGATGCTGGGAGAACTTTACATTGAATTGTCGGTTGTTTTCGAGAACGTGCGTTTCCAAAGAGCCACTAAAATTCCTAAGGATAGCAAAATTGAGTTCACTGTGATGATTCAGATAGGTAGCGGAGATTTTGAGGTACGTACCACTAAAACCTAAGTCTCTAATGATTTTTAATTCAATTTTGTTAATAATAAAATTTACAGGTTGTAGAAAGTGGTACACCTATTGTTACTGGTCGTGTTTACCCTAAAAGGAACATTGGAAGGGAATACCGTATTCTACCAGCAGCTCCAGAGGTGACTGGCCCTAATGTGAAACACTTGTTGACCAAGGACTTTTATAAAGAATTGCGTCTTAGAGGCTATCAGTACAGGTGATAATGATAAAAAAATGTTGATAACAAACTAAATTATAAATTGTACCTCATGGTTTAGTATTGAAAATAATTCAAATGATTACAAACTAACATTACTTACTAGTGGTCTATTCCGTGGTATCATCGGCTGCAACGTCGAAGGTACCCGCGGTCGTCTCGCTTGGAACAATAACTGGGTCACTTTCATGGACTGCATGCTCCAGTTAAAGCTGATCGGCGCAGATACTAGAGGACTCTTCGTACCAACCAGAATTGAAAGGCTGTGCATTGATGCTAATATGCACTATGATGCAATATCGACCATGAATCCTGAATCGACACGTAAGTCGTTTGAGATTCGAGTATATCCAGATGTTGAAATGATTAGGTAAGTGTGACAAATCATAATTATATAACTGTTTATTAATTTTAACCACCGCTTTTAAAGGCGTATGAAAAATAAATTAACATAAATTAAAAAAGGGCTGGTGGTGTCGAAATTCGTGGTCTCGATGCAACCCCAATATCAAGAAAAAATCCTCTTGGTAATCCAGTATTAGAAAAGAATGTTTTCTTACCAAACTGCAGCAAATTCAAAATGAAGGTAATTACATAATTAGCTGGGGCTAAAGGTTGTCAGTTTTGATAGTTAAGAGGCATTAAATTCCTGGCACTATGTTTCTCTGTATTTGTAATATATTTTATATTTTTAAAGCTACTAAAAATATCAAATATTTTTTTTTATATATTTTTAGATTGAAGATATTCTACGTGCCAACATTCAACTGATTCTTGACAATATTCAAACATACAAAGTCAAAAGCATTGAAGTTGTGGACGAGGAATACAAAATAAATAACTATGTCCCGATTATGGAAGTAGTTGCTGATGTCCTTGAGGACTTGCCGTTGATTCAAGCTGAACTTATAGTATATTCCGAAGATCCTATCGAAATGCCGTCTAAAATTACTGTAGAAAATAATAAAATGGCCGGAGAAACAAATACTGTTATCTATATTGGAGCTAATTTATTAAGGCGACCTGAGGCAAGTGAAAGAGAGGAAATAATATATTGATTGTTGTTTAAATTGAGTGTTTATTTATAAACATTTTGATAATATTTTTGTTTGTTAATTGTATTATAATAATTTTTTAACAGGTCCTAAAATCAGCTTTAGCAACACTCCGAGATAAATGCTTCATCATAAGCCGAGAGCAAAATCGTATTGACCCTAAAAATTTTGCAGACACATTAGATATTATAACTTTACAAGATACTGGCGTCGAATATATCGTTTTGTTCAGAAAAAGGATTGGAGCTAAACCCGCTAAATTCGTCAAAATTATGACAACGGATGAAAGTTATGCTTGGATAGATCAAATTAAGGAAGAACTTAAAGGCGGTCAGAAACTTGTTATTTATAACCAGGATGAACCTCTCAACGGGCTATTAGGTTTAGTCAATTGTTTGAGGAGGGAGCCTGGTGGTGAAGTTGTCCATGGGCTTCTTATTGCTGATCCTTCAGCCCCGCAATTTAACCCTGATTTGGAATTTTATGAGGAACAGTTAGATAAGGATTTGGCAATCAATGTTTATCAAGATGTAAGTTTATTTAATATTGTAAAAAATACTATACTTGAACTTAAACCCAAAATATATAATACTAGCTGTTGCCCTCAGCTCCACCCGCTTGTAAGTCGCTTTTTACAATTTTCCAGACCTATAAGAGACTTATAGTTAATTCTATGGTATCCTATTCGCGTGGCAATTTTATACATATAGGCATTACATTGCTACGATATCAAACTGAAAATAATAACATACATCCACATCACAACTCACACACTAACACAGCCAGGACACTATTCAGATATACGTATTAAAGATTAAAACACCTTCGAAAGTATATATTATTTTATAACTAATTTCATAACCATATAAAAGGTTATAGTGAGCCGCTAGGGGAACAATTTCATAGAACATAATTTTTGCGTAACTTTCACCGTTTTCGCAGCGCACGCAGTTTTTTGTATATTTTTCTACACCTTGGATCAGAGTATGCAAGTTTTAGTAAGCATCTCTAATTTTTTTGAAATTGAAACGGTGAAAGAATTTTAGAAATCGTTCCAGTAGTTTCGGAGCCTATTCATTTCAAACAAACAAACAAAAAATCAAACCTTTCCTCTTTATAATATTAGTATATATAGAAGTATAGATATAAATATGGAAAAGCTATAAACCCATAATACGAAACCCATACATACGGTAGCTCAATTGGTAGAGCGACGGGACGGTTTTCCAGAGGTCGCGGGTTTGAATCGGTTTATTTTTCATTCTATATTTATATAAATTTAAATAATAATTATTATTTTAATGTATGTCTTAGGGTGAATGGGGAACATACCGTCATTTGTTGCTGGGTGACCTTGACACAGTGAACGCTCATCATGCATTCGTTAACATTATAACTATAGGAGACTTGTCAACATTGAAGTGGCTCGAAGGACCAATAAGAGAAAATCCAGTATTTAACAATCCATACAGCATTCTTATAAATGTATATTATTCACTATACTTAATGAAACATATATATAAAATGTTATTTGTTATTTAAAATAATGTCATTTAGGTATATTGTGCTGCGTTGAATTTCCGTGATGTTATGACGGCAATGGGAAGGATAGCTGTAGACGCGATAGCTCGTGGAAGATTGGCACAAGAGTGTGTACAGGGATGTGAAATCGTTGGCCGAACTTGCAAGTAAGTCGATACTCTCATAGGACACGTATACAGAATGTTCAACGCAAGAATTAGATTGCAAAAATCTTTCTCGCATTTATGAATATTTAATTTTACATGTATTCAAAATTTAAGGCGAACATGGTCAATACATACATGTACTTCAATAATAGAATATAAGTTTTTAATCATCACTCTATTATTCAGTGGTACTCGCGTAATGGCTATGGTAAGAAACAGTGGTATAGCAAATATGGTGGAAGGAGATAAATCCTTGTTATGGAGCATCCCTGATGAGTGGACCTTTGAGGAAGCTGCGTCTATACCTATTGCTTATGGCACTGTGTATTACGCCATGGTAAGTTTGAATTACATATTAGATCAGTAGTCAAGTAAGTAATTTAGTCACAAGGTTATCATATTTTTACAACTTTTTTAAAAGCAGGTTGTTCTTTGTATATGTTGTTGAATTAATATTACGGAGAGAGAATAAAAAATTGAATTGCTAATGGCATAAAATTATCAAAAGAAGTAGATCCAAACTTATAATATATAAATAATTTTGTTGAATTACTAACAAATGATTGGAACTAAAGTAATTTGAATTCTACATTTCCCAGATTTTGGTAGGTCGTCTTCAGCGCGGTGAGTCTATCCTCATCCACGCTGGTTCTGGAGGAGTGGGTCAGGCTTCTATTAACGTGGCACTGCACTATGGCTGCAAAGTCTTCACTACTGTGGGTACTGCAGAGAAACGAGCATTCATCAAAAAGCTGTTTCCAAAGCTTAAAGGTAGGAAAATGATACCCAATTTTGGTATAATTGTCGATCAATAATAAATATTAGTATCAATTCTTAAGTAATGTTATGATATGCAGTTGATATAAATCTGTCAATATTATGTTCTCGTTGTATACAGATAGTCATATTGGTAACTCCCGTGATACATCGTTTGAAGACATGATCCGCAGAGAAACCCATGGCAAGGGTGTGGATATGGTCCTCAACTCTTTATCAGATGAAAAACTGCAGGTATATAATATAAAATAGTTATCAATCTAATAATATCAAAGTTTATTTATTAAAAAAAATCGGAACAAGTAGGTTCATGTAGTAAAAAAAATATCAAATATAACCATCCATTTCATACAAGTTTTCTACAGACTTATTCTTTACTCCATAATGTTCTAGCTTGTTTATAAAGATGTCATGTTCAACGCAGTTGAACGCTTTAGATAAATCACAGAAAATTACTACTGAAATATGCAACAAATTGATTAAGCATTATGTTTTCAAAGATCTTACTAAATGTGTGGGTGAGACTAAAATTGGTCTATATTTACAAGGATATAATGATCTGCCAGATTTTTGATGGGGTTTTGTTTCATTATTATTACATATTAATGCTAAGTCTGGCGCAACAATGTCAATTATGGACTAAAGTATGTCAATAGATATTCTTCAAAGATCACTAGTCTTTTCAACGCTAATTAATATAAATACTTTGATTACTTCCTGATTATTAACTTTTTAAAAATAAAAACTGTACCATGGATCTACATTCTCTCTAAACAAACTCATAGCTGCAACGATAGAAGAATTTAAACATGTTGTGATATTGATTGGCATGTTAGTAAAAAAGGTTCAAAAGCTGTAGCAACATCAAGATCAGACGTAACATATTTATTATCTATATTTAATTTAAAGTCGATCCTCTGAGACTTAGCTTTTTCTGTTTCTTCATTAAATATTTCCCAACTTGTTTTTGTTCTATCAATCATAAATATATCCTATTTTATTTTTAATATGTTAAGATTTTACATTGTTTTTAAAAGATTTGGAAATAATTTTACCTTATTTCTAAAGTCTAAACTCATTCCGCATACATATTATATATTTTTTCTCTATTTTTGTGTAATTCAGCAGATGCCCCCTCACTAAATACCAATATACAACCACTGTTTCTGAGGTAAATACAAAGGTAAATCTATACCTATAAAAGAGAAAGTATGTATGTATGTTCCGGATAAAATCCGAAACGGTTTGCCCGATTTTAACCAAATTTTCACAGGATCTCTAGATTGACCCAGCGGGTAATCCTGTAAAGTTTGGTGACGATCGGAGCATTTTTATTGAACTGTCTGTGACAGTTCTGTTACTACTGATATTGTTTTTTACATCAAACTATTTAAGGTCAGTTTTAACGTTACGATACTATCCATGTATAAGCTGGAGAAACGAGTATAAGAAAATTAAATTCGGGTTGAATCATAATTATTATAGCGGTGGTTAATTCTAAATAAGCTAATTCTTATATTTTATATTTTTTATTCTGTATTTTGAGTTAGTAAATCTTTCAATTAAGCCCGGCGAAGCGGGCTGGATATGCTAGTAATGAAATAAAACTCACTCATACAGTTTTTTAAGATATCTCAAATTCCAATGGTTAATTTGACAAATACAGACTAAACATGAAAAGTTAAAAAGTGAAAAATTTTAAAAAAAATCTCTGTTTGGGTTTTTCTCTCTTGCTACAACTGAATTAAATAAATAGGCCACAGTGGCCAGAATGTAATTTATCGAATAAACATTCAAAATTTGAAATAACTCTTGTAAAGATATTATCAATGCAAGTGGCACTAGTGGTTGTAATTCTAGTAAGTCGCATAAAAGCGTGTGAAAGATTATAAGATTTGACCAAATTTAAAAACTTCATACTTGTTGAATTGTTTTTAAGAATGATGAATGATAATTCAAATATTGAAATAAAAATAATAATTCATTATTTAAAATAAACACATGTTCTAGGCATCAGTCCGCTGTCTCGGATATCGCGGTCGTTTTCTGGAGATTGGCAAATTCGATATTGCTAACAATACGCCCATTGGCATGAACTTCTTCCTCAAGGAGACCTCATTCCATGCTATCCAGTTAGAATTTATCTTCGATCACAGTTACAAGTTCAGAAAGGTTTGTACACTCAATGTAGTGATATACTTTGTATAAATTTGGATAAATATAGAATGAAAAATAAACCGACACGGGCAGGGACTCGAACCCGCAACCTATGGGAAACCATCTCGGTGCTCTACCAATTGAGCTATCGTATCGCATGAATTGGTAGAGTAACGGGACGATCCCAGAAGTCGCGGGTACAAGTCCCTGCCCGTGTCGGTTTATTTTTCATTATATATTTATATAAATTTAAATATGTAAGCTTAATATGGTTATACATGTTCATAGATATTTTTAGGTATACTTTGTGTTTTCTTGAAACAGATATAGTCATTTAAAGGTCATTATTCAACTTTTGAATAAGGTTTGTTGTCTAAGATTATATATTTTTGGCACAGATATTCCAAAAACTCTTACTAAGCGGCATCGAAAGCGGTGCTATTCGTCCTCTCACATACTGTACGTTCAGGAAGAACGAAGTTGAAGCTGCTTACCGTTACATGATTGCCGGCAAACATATCGGCAAGGTGAAAAATACTTAATTTTAAAGCTATGTACTATATTACACTTTTAATATTCGGTATATCACTAACAAAATTTAATTTTTCTTCTAGGTAATAATTAAAATTTGTGAAGAAGAAAGAACTAGTCACTTAACTAAACCAGTACCAATTAGAATTGATGCAGTACCTCGGTCAGTTAGTTTATCTAGATATAAATCTAAGTTTAGTTTGTCTTTTTTTATTTTTTTTTACGAATTTTATTATGACAGGTATATGTGTACGGACGAGTATGTGTACGTTGTGGTCGGTGGTTTGGGCGGATTTGGTCTGGAGCTGGTCGACTGGCTCATCTTGCGCGGCGCCCGGCAAGTTCTGATCACCTCTAGGCGAGGTGTCAGCAACGGATACCAGGCGTCTAGGCTAAAGTGAAAGGCTTATTGTATTTATTGTTAAAGCTCACCTGTAGCCAATTGATGAGTACCACTATCTCATAAAAGATAGGCGTTCAATTGCTAATATTACTACATTTCGGTGTGTCCTCATCATCTTCATTTCTTTCCTTCATGCGATTTTCTTTTAACTTGCAAATAAAAATAATTAATATTTTTACCAGAGCATGGGAGTTCTACAAAGTCAATGTGCAAATCTCCACCCACGATGTTACCACTGAAGATGGTTGCCGAAAAATACTCGAAATGGCCAACACCATGGGGAAAGTGGAGGCCATATTTAATTTAGCTGTTATCTTGAAAGACTCCATCTTCGAGAATCAGACTCCTGAGACATTTAAAACAGCTTTTGCACCCAAAGCCCTGGCCACAATGCATTTAGATAAAGTATCGAGAAAACTGTGCCCAGATCTCAAGTAAGGCCTTCTTAAAGATTGAAAAAGTTTAAATTTCAGATCGCATATTTTTTTCTAATATACGCTTTAATTTACCTATATTATATAATCGTATATTAGAAAAAAAACATGCGAAAAATTAGAATTAAATTGTAACATAGAAATAAAACGCAGATTAATTATTTTATGAGTTATATAGTACCTTATTATGTCAAAAACAATATAAAGCTTCATTAAATAGGGACTTCGTAATCTTCTCATCTGTTTCCTGCGGTCGCGGTAATGCCGGACAAACAAACTACGGATTTACTAATTCAGTGATGGAGCGCATCTGTGAATGGCGTCACAAACTGGGCCTGCCCGCTTTGGCCGTGCAGTGGGGAGCCATTGGGGATGTGAGTATGCCTAGAAATATATACTATATATCTTAAATAGAAATTAATAAAGCCTTATATGATGATTTGATTGAGCATGAACACTGGCCGTGAATAAAGTATTCAATGTATTTGTGATCAAGTGATTGACTACAGACCACTTAGAGAATATTTTTAATTCTATTATTTACTAAGTTTTATTCTTGTGGGCTATGGTCTTAGAAATACAGTTACAATTGCTTTTAAACTTAATATACATAAGTTGATGTGAAAATACAATATAATTTTATTGGAACTCCATTAACTATAACACTATAATTTGTGTTTTTATACTGTAAACGGGACTTAATCGCGTACAATTTTTAATCGAAGTATTGACCTCGACTCTCGACGTTTCGGCCGTAATGCAACGGCCGTGGTCACGAGTAGACTGATGCTCCATGGTGTCACCGTCTTGTAGCCGCGCGAGATTTTCGAACTACCCGCGGTTAATCTCCATTATTTTTATTCAAAACACTAAGGTCTCGACACACAACGCTCACAACATCCGATGATTCATCTGAAGATTGATAACGACGTCTACACTTCCCGATAATCGGCTTCCACGAAGCTGACAACCTATATTCGTCCTGCCGGTTAAAATTTTTGTATTTCCTGATTTCAATCGCTTCACGTACCATCCTATTATAGTAATGACGTTCAGTGGAGAGGATTTTCGGGTTGTGAAGTTCGATCCAGTGGTTCGGTCCCGACTCAAGTAGATGCTCCGCGATCGCTGACTTGTTTACCTGGCGATTTTTAACTGCTGCTATGTGCTCCTTAACTCTCTCAGCTATCGTGCGCTTAGTTTGACCTATATAGGAACTACCGCAACTGCAGTCAATCTTATAAACGCCAGGTGTTTGAAACGGTATCACATCCTTAGCCGTTCTCACAAATCCCGCGATCTTAGACGGTGGCATGAAAACGGTCTTGATGGAAAACCGGTCTAGCACTGCATCAACCTTATCTGTTATTTCTCTTATATATGGTAAGAACACGGGTTGTCTTGAGACATCTGGACGCTTTTCTCTCACTCTTCGCCGTGGTTGGTATCCTCCAACACGATATCCATTCCGCCGCAGTACCTCCTGAACATGTGATAATTCCTCATCCATGAACTCAGGGTCACACAAGTCCCGTACGCTGTTGAACAATGAAGTCATGACGGATTGCAAATGTCTAGGATGGTGGTGAGACATAGCATTCAAATACCTATCTGTGTGCGTCGGTTTCCTGTATACGGTGTGCGTTATGGATCCATTTTCTCTGATGATCACCTTCACGTCAAGAAAAGGCAAACATCTTCCCAATTCTAGCTCGAAAGTAAACCCTATGTTAGGATGCAGTGAGTTAAGATACTCCAGAAACTGTTTTACCTCCTGCTGCTCCCCACCCTTCAATATACAAAATACATCATCGACATAGCGCTTCCACAACTTCACCTTCCACAACTGCAGATCTATCATTGCCTCGATGTAATCCATCCCGATGTTGGCTATAACCGGTGCTACAGGACTACTCATGGAAACGAAATCCACCTGGAGGTAGTATTGTCCACGGTACAGAAAGTAGTTTCCTTCAACACAATTTCGGAGTAAAACCATGTAGGACTCTGACAGGCCCTCGACTCGGAACCGCTCCCTGATCAGCTCGAGGCATTCCTGAATGGGTACATTAGTAAACAACGATACTACATCAAAGCTTACTAAAATCTCATCTGGTCCCAACTTCACGCCTCTAATGATATCTACGAAATGGCGAAAATCATTCACGAAAGACGGCGTTTTTCCCACAAGAGGCTGTAGCACCGACGCAATGTACTTCGCTAGATCATATGTAGGCGAAGCAATCTGACTAACTATGGGGCGTAAGGGTACCCCAGATTTACGTACTTTAGGGACAATTTATAGTATATAACGTGAAAATCTTAGAAAACACTATGTACTATAATTTATAGTATACATATTACAATAAACAAAAGAGTACTTGTAATATTCTCAGATGTAGAAATTATTTATTTTAAGATGGAATCTTACGTGTTTTTTCCGAACGCATAGGTTGGTCTAGCAGCAGATATGCAAGACGAAGATGTACAACTGGAAATTGGTGGTACCTTGCAGCAAAGAATTTCATCCTGTCTTCTGTCTCTAGACAAATTCTTGAAACAAGATGCAATTATAGTGTCTTCAATAGTCGTAGCAAAGAAGAATACCGGTGGGTCTGGTTATGGTAGCATTGTGGATGCTGTTGCACGAATTATGGGTAAGTATAGAGAAAGTTAATAATAGAAGAAATTAAAACTTGGATTATTATATTTATATTTATGTATGAGTAACATTCAAGGTATAATGCATTAATATATTTTTGTTAATATAATAATCAGTAAGGATGAATATTATTAACAATTTAACAAATTTAAATGCATTCAAACTTAAGAACTCACGTAAACTTCAAGCATGTTTTTTCTAACAGCAATGCAATTTCTAATTTAATTTAAATTGATATTAAGTACCGTCGATTTTCTACATAATATGCGTGATAAGCCAGTACATCTAAATTGAAAAGTAATTAACGAATATTATATTAATTAATCAATATTAAATTTACGAAAGAATAATAATAATCTGATTTCCTCTCTCAGGTATTAAGAATCTGAAGACTGTGTCCCAGCAAGTGTCCCTTGCTGAATTGGGAATGGACAGTATGATGACGGTCGAGATCAAACAAACCCTTGAAAGAGAGTTCGAGATATTCCTCACTGCTCAGGATATCAGAACATTGACATTCGCAAGGTAATTAAAATCCGTATTTGGATTCTTCCTATTGTGACATTATATACGCTTGTTTTTTAAACTTGCATAAAATCTATGCCCTTCCTAACCAAACCTGTTTTTTTCAATAGATTGGTAGAATTGACGGCTATTAAAGAAGCTGAAGCCTCCACGGCTGCTACTACTTGTCCCGCTACCACCGATAGTACGACCGGCCTGCGGGTACTTGTAAGGAACTTTGGAGATGAGAAATTGGCTTCGGAACCTTTTATTTATATGCCTACAATGGTCAGCGATGGATCCGAAGTTAGTGTGGCAAAAAAGTAAAAGTTGTAAAAATATTGACTATATCATAGGTTTCAACAATAATTGGTGAAACGTAAAATATATACTCTTTTATAATTACAATAAACATTTTTATAGACGGATATATCTGTTCATGAAAACGAATCGATAATGTTCATGTTGCCGGGACTTGAAGGTTGTGCTGCAGGCATGGCATCTCTATGTAAACGACTTAAAATCCAAATTTGCGTCTTGCAACTCGGTGTTGAGAATAAGAACGATACCCTGGACATTTTGGTGAATAGATTACATCAGGTATGATATTCTTATTAATTATTTTTGAATGTTCTTCCTTAAATTGTGTGAGGTTGGTCTACTTCTAGATTTCTTGTATGACAATACAGGATGCAATATTAATTTTCAGTCCACAATAGTGTACAAAATGATTTTTAAATATCTTTATTATATTTTTGAATTCCAGACAATTAGATCGCGGTTGGTTCAAGGCAAGCCATACATACTTCTTGGGTACAGTTTTGGATGTCTACCAATGTTGAAGTTAGCTAGAATTCTAGAAAGCGAAGGTTGGTGAAGCCAAAGTAGCACAATACTTATATAAGTAATCTGACGTAATATATTATTTTATGAAGGACACATTGAATGGATCTTTTTTTTTCCAATGACATTTAAGTTATCAAATAGATAGGATAAAAGATACAATTTGTTAGTCTGTCTGAACACGTTTTAAATGACGTTTATTTGTTATTATTTGAGCCGGAGGTGGAGAAGGGATGCATAGACGAAGTTTCGTTTCCAACAGCTAGTGTTTAATAAGAATTACTTTTTTAGGTCACGACGGTGTAATCTTCTGCGTAGATGGCAGCCCCGACTTCCTTTACACTATGATGACATCACTTATTAACGTTAAAAATGATACTCTCCTTCAAAACAGTCTCATATGCAGAACTATTGATATAATCGCCCCGAATAACGAAATCACCGACTCACTGATGGAAGAACTAACGCAAATAGAATCGTATGAAGAAAGGATTTATTATGCCATAAAAGCTTGCCCCGTCCAGCTAAACTATTCTTATAAGTTCATCGGTAATATATCTACGATATGTTTTGATAGACTAAAAATGGTATTGAATTACAATGAGAGTGACATTAAGAAAATAAAAGCCCCAATTGTACTTTTACGTCCCAAAGATCAGACGTACCAATTAGTCATTGATGATAATTATGGTCTTGATAAAATTACTGAAGGTACCGTTACTTTGCACTATTTGGAAGGCAACCATGTCAGTATAGTTGAGAATAAGGATTGTGCAAATATAATTAATAGAGTATTAGCAGCTCAGGAAACGAAAGAAAAAGTTGGACAAAATGTGATTACAAATATGGTCGAAAAACCAAGAACGGTTGAAGCTTAGGAATAGGTTACAGGTTTATTTAGGTTCTATTTTGAAAGACTGCAGTGATTTGCAGGTTATTTTTTTTTTTGTTATTTTTATGTTTCTCATCGTGTTGATTACATATTGAATCTTTTGAGTTTTACTGTAGTTATGAAGTTCGCTTTATTAAATGAAAAATGTGTGGTTATATTTTTATCATTTGAGGATCAACAAAAACATATAAGCAAATATTTAATTTTCGTAATAATACACTTTTATTTATATATATCTTTGTGTAGCTTAAGATTTTTTTGTGTGTGAGTGTAAGAGTTTTGTTAATTTTTAATTTATTTATTTAAGACAAGAACAGTACCAATTATAATAATATTTTGTGTGATGTTTTCGTTAGAATAGGTTGCTATAATATAAAAATGGTATTTAGAAAAAAGTAAGAATTATAAAATATGGGGTAAAATATTACGGGACTAATGTCTAAAAATATCTATAATCATGTATAGCCATGTTAAGCTTATTTAAATTTATATAATTATAAAGGAGGGATTCGAACCCTCAACCTCTGGGAAACCGTCGCGTCGCTCTATCATTTAAGCTACCGTATCGCCGTCCGTCTCGGTGAATCAAGTATTTTTTATGTGATCGTCTTTACCGGAACGGAGGTGGTCTATTAGACTTCTTTCGAAAATCCTAACCAATGTTTCTAACTTTGCAGTATAGATTGACTTCTACTTTAGTCTACACCACAAAATCACTTTCATTATCCTTTTTTATTTTAGATTTTATGAGACATTGCTCAACACTTGTTTCACATGCACACTTCACGAACATTTTTTGTCGAACAAATAAAAAGATAGTTAAACTTTAATTTATAATTTAAGATTTCGATGTTTGCCAAGCCTACGCGGTGACATATTATATATAATAGATTTTATTCTTACACTTATTTTTACGTGTATACCTGAAACATTTCAAATGACATTTTGGAAAAAATATTTTTATTGGTAGTTGCACTGTTGCTGAAATATTCGGAGAGGCGGTCAATGAAAATAGTTTTCAACATAGGCTGAGTGATCTACCTATTGTGTTTTATATTATTTTATAGTAAGATATTGTTTTATTGTTAATTATTAATTTTGTTATTATATATGTACCTTAGCGGTGTCTGGCATAGATAAAGTTTTTGAATTTGTATTTCAATTTCAATAATACTAAGACTTTATAAAAATGATATATGTTAAGTATTTACGATTTTGATAGCATAACTCTCAGTCAATTTTGGTGTTCCTTTTTTAGCTCTCAGTCAATTTTGGTATTTCTGATTGGCAATAAAGCAACGAGAGAGAAAGATTTTTGAGCTTTTTGAGACTATTGTTAAAGAAATTGTTCCCCCTTACGACGTTTCACAAACTTTTTACACATCAATATTTTAATTTACATAATTAAGATTAAATATTTATTTTTATGATATTCAATAGTGTTATAAACGTCCCGTTAAAATTATTCAGTTATAACTTGCTCCCTCAAATTAAAAATAAAAGCTGTTGAACCTAAATATATTTTTTATTATCACAATCCTTTTTCGCTCATCTACATAAAAATATATAACACAAAGTGCAAAGAAATGCGACTTAATTTTTTTATTCATAAATTAAATGTATGAACAAAACCTATTAGATAAAAAAAGTATTATTAAAGCAATAATAAACTCTTTAAATTTACTCAAAGACGGTTATTATTTGTAATATTCGATGTCAGCCAAATTTCGTGTACAGCTCCGAGCGAGTCAGCAAATTCCAAAATGTTTGCATTTCAACCGAAAACTGCGAATAACCGCATACAACTCATATGATGTACGGACAATTGCAATATTCGTATGTCTGGCTAGCCCATTTTGAAACTTTACATTTGTACCTACATCATTAAAACTAAATGTGCTTAACCGCTTTTATTATGATGTTACAATACTATAAAATTTTCTAGAAGATACTTCCAGGAAGTAGTGCTAAAATACACAGCACCGATCTGTTTTATACGTTTAATAAGATACTCAATTAAAACCATAGTCACGTCTGCAGCGTAGACCCGTTATTTGGGCATATTTTATGGAGTTAGAGTCTTACGTTCACAGAATATAAGTATAAACAAACGATTTTGACCAATATTTCTTATTTGGTAAGAGCGTGACTCGCTTACATAAATTCGCAATGTCTGAAATGTATCCCAACATTCAATATACGCTAAGGTGGAAGTCTGCGTCTGTTTCCACTCTCATAATAGATTGGAGTATTTTACACTCCACACTTTCCATTCCAATAACGAATAGTTCTTTCGTAATAGTTAACTATCCTCTACTATAACTTAGTTCTTAGAAAAACCTTAAAGCTTTCAGAGAGAAAAAAAGGGCATAAGTTACTGATATTAAAAAGTATTATATTAATTAATCATTTAAACTTCTTGAAAATAAACTTTAAAATGATCTTGTCAATTCAAAACAAACCATTTTTAAAATGATACCAACACAAAACTATGATTTTGTGAATAAGAAATCAATAATCAAAAAATGTAGTTATGTGAAAAAATATCGAAAATCATCAGTAGTGTCAATTCAAAAATAGAACTTGTTTCAGCCGAATGGCGTCCCGAAAGTAAAACACAATGTCTGCTTAGCTATAAACTACATTACCATACATAACTGAATTATCATTATATATCTAAGTTACGTGTTATAGTATCTCTCTTCTTAAAAAAACCAAGTGTCGGTTTTTACCAGTGCGAATAACACACCTGGAGATTAGATTTGTAGAATCGAAGTTAGATTTTAATCCCACACTATCGATCGATATATTAATATCGGTAATTAACAACAAATTGATCATTCATACATTTTCATAAAAAAAACTATAAGTAAATATATTATGGCTTTAATACATCGAGAAAGTAATTAAACACTTTTAAATTGTATTTTTTAGGACAATGGAACCATGCCACGCACCGCCATGGTGTTATCTGTGTTTTTGTTTTCAATCAACTTGAACATTGACAAAGCTAATGTGACTTTCTATATAATTATATCCTTCTAAAGTATAAACATAAACATTTTCAGGAGGAGTATCTTTACATACTCGTATATAACATTATAATGTAACATTTTTAATCCCCGACTTAAGAAGAAGGGTGTTATAAGTTTGACCTGTCGATCTGTGTATGTGTGTATCTGTGTGTCTGATTAGACAAAAATAAGTATCGGTGTTACTATTGTCTCTTATATTATTGGTCCGACACCGACACTCAAAGGCCTGCCTCTGACTCCCCTATTCTATGTATAATAATTCTATGCAAGTTTGCAAACGACACGAATATTATGGGAACTATGTTGGGGTTGAAATAATAATAATGAAATATGTTATTTGAATATAAGAAGTTATATGAAAATTGCGATCAAAACTCATGCAAAGAATTCAATATTGGACATAAACAAAATTCAAGTCTAGAATGTCTAGGTGATAATAAGAATCATAAATTAATTATTTAGGTACTATTGGTAGCATAGAATTATATATAGTAACTCCATGTTGGGTACCGAGCGAAGTAAGCATAGTTTCATCAGATATCATTCTGCCAATATTAATTAATTTTCATTTAATATTCGTTCATTTTATAAAACATTAGATTAAAAAAATGGCGTTTTTTTTTAAGAATGTATATTAAACACAAATATTCTGTATAGTTTTTTCAACGAACTATGAACTCGTATAAAACATATCAAATTTGTTTGTAATTTATAACATTAATTTCATGATTTGAGAATTAAATCGCAAATCTTTACATTCTTTTTTCGAAAAAGCTGCACCTGCAGCCAAGTTTTCTAATCATGAGTTGATTAAATTTATTAACCCTCTTAAAATTATTTTAGAGGGTGTCATAGAATATTTTAAATATTTAATTTTATTTCATCACAGTAAAAAACATTATTATTTTGCAATTTAAAAAAATATTAATATTTAATACTATTTTATTATACAGTTATAAAAAAAACATTTTTTATTTTCCATGCAAATAATAAAACTCTTATAATAGTAACATGAAATATCATTTTTCTTCATAAAAGAAAGTCCAATATTCATAAAACGTCTTAATAAATTACTTTTTTCTTAAGGATATAAAAATATTCCTGAGAATTTGCATTTCTCGTAAAAGTCTTGAATGTAATGTTAATAGTATTTTATAACTAGGGATACGATTAAACTTAGTTTTATTCATTGTGCAAGTTATTGCATAACTAATTCTATAGTAAGAAGTCACTCACTCAGTTTTCAGCAGCTAATTTAAATACAGATAAGTTTCAGCGCCTCTCTACAAGCGCACTCATTACGTACCATAGACCGAAAACTCTTCATATATTTGTCATGTGGATAATCATATTAACTTTTAATTGATATCTTGTGTGAAATTAATCATAACTTTGACTGTAGGTACTACCGCATGGGCGAAATAATTTGGAGAATGTATAGGAATTTATAAATTTATTTTAAAAATCGTTCAATATGTAGGTTTAAAGAACTTTATTTCTCAAGAACACTACAGTTCACTTATGAGCATAGTATAACATATACAACTATTTTATTAAAAAATGCAACAAATATTTCGACCTTATGTATTTAGGAAGGTAATGACTCAAAAAAAAAGGAATGTTAGCAATAAACAATCAAGTAATTTATAATTGTAACTTTTTGGTCACGAGTATTATTAGTTTATAATGTTTTTTTTTTTTTTTTATTAATATTGATTTTTATATTTATAAATTTACGTTATAAATTATTTTTACACCTTATATTTCAAGTATATATTGTTTTAATTAAGATTTAAATATAGAAACGCTTTCACTCATTTTAATATCATTTGGTAGTTTATTGTACCTTATAACACCATCAAATAAAATGTTTCTCTTACCATACCCTGTTCTTGGCGTAATGAGTGTCAGTTTGTGTGTATTTCTTAAACTGTGTGTATATTCGCGAGTTGTAAAAGAAGTCTGCATATGAATGTGCCCCGATAATATTTTTTTTATTAATATACATACGTTTACAGTGTAAATTTGCTCCAGATTTTGTATTTTTGTGGTTTTGTAAAGTATAGAAGTAGACGTTAGTTTAGGATATTGGAACAACACTTTTATAGCTTTGTTTTGTGCACATTGTAGTGGCATAATATTAGTTTTGGCCGCACAGCCCCAGACCTCTATTAAATAGGTAAGTTTAGATTTTATAATCGCATTATACAACATACATCGTATCTTAGGTGGTACACAAGAGGACATTCTCCGTAGTGCTCCAATGAATTGTGTAAGTTTATTTTTCACGTTTTCTATGTAGGGTCGCCATGTCAATGTATCGTCCAAAATTAAGCCAAGGTACTTTTCCTGGTGTGATCTACACAGTGGATTCTCGTTAATATATAGTGATATATCGTTCGGTATTTTTTTTATTTTTTGCACTAAAAATCATGTATGAACTTTTTTTTGCGTTAACTGTTAACAGATTACATTGACACCAAGTACTGTATTTAAGTAGATCTTTTTGCGCTTGTTTGAACAATTCTATTAGATTTTTTCCAAAATAAAACAGAGACGTATCGTCAGCATATAGCGTAATCTGTCCGATTAGGTTAATGTTAGTGACATTGTTTATGTAAATTAAAAATAGTAATGGTCCTATTACGGATCCCTGGGGGATACCGCAAGTAATAGGTTGGGGATTACTTGTGTAGCCTGGTGTGCCTATTTTTACAACTTGTGTTCGATTATCTAAGTATGATTGTAATAAACCGTAAGCAGGTCCAGATTACCCTATGTTTTTTAATTTTCTAAGCAGTAATGAGTGACTAACGGTATCAAAAGCTTTCTGAAGATCGATGAATATACCCAGACAAAAGTTTTTCTTATCGAGTTCCATGTTTATTTTAGTTAATAAGTCAATTACTGCTGATACCGTTCCGGATTTTTCACGAAAGCCGTATTGTTGAGCCGAAAGAAAACCTAGGCTCTCCAAGTGTTTCATCAGGCGTCTATATATGACACTTTCAAAGACTTTTGAAAATACAGGCAACACCGAAATTGGTCGATAATTCCCCGGATCAGTTTTTTGACCAGATTTGTATATCGGAGTTATTTTAGCAATTTTTAAACTGTTAGGAAAAGTACCTATTGTCAAACATTTATTTATACAATCTGTTAAATTTTTAACTATAAGGTCGCATATACAGATAAGTGTTTTTGTGTTTATATCGTCGATACCTGTACTACACGATTTGTCTAAATTTTTTATAATATTTTTTTACTTCCTTAACAGTGCAAGGTTCAAAATTTGTTGTTGTATATTTGGGATGTTCATTTATGTAAGTCAAGGTGTTAATAGATTCGCTTGGATGGTTTTTTGGTATTTTTCGAGCTAGTTCAGAGCCAATTGATGAAAAAAATACATTAAATCTTTCGCATATATCATTGCCATTGTATATTTTTTTGCCTGATACAATTAATGTTGGGGGATGTGAATCATATTTAATTTTATTGCTGGCTAAGTTATTAATTAGATTCCAAAGCTTTTTTTAATCATTATTAAAATTTTTAAAGGAGTTATAATAAAATTCTTGTTTTGTGTTCCTAATTAATATCTGTAAGTTCATTCTTTCGGTTAAAAACTGAAGCTTCAGTGTTTCATTTGTAGGATTGTCCTTATTTTTCTTCCATAGATCATTTCTTCTGTAAATTCCGTTTATAATATTTCTGTTAATCCAATCCTTCTGTGGTAAATTTAATATTTTTTCTTTTTTTACTTTGCTTGTTTTTACTTTCTTTAGTATATAAGATTCTAAGGTGGTGTAGTTGTGCTCTTCGTTATTTAGTATATTTACTTTCATGCTTTTGTATAATGCTATGTAATTTATTGCCATGTATGATGTCCGTTGTAGGGGGTTATGTTTATACTTAAGTAGTTCCACATATATTTGTATAGCGCTCAAAATACATTTCAATTCTTCAAACTTTCCAGATTTGCACAAACTACGTATGTTTGTATAATAAAAAGTTAAGCTGGACTTCTGTGTGGGTAAATCTTTATAATGATTGCATAGGAAATAGGAATTTTCTTGAAATTTGAGAGACTGCTCTAATTTTACTGTTGAGCTCCGTTTATTTGAGAACTTTTTTACAATTTTTGGAATATTTTTAATATATTTTATGGTTAAATCTAATTTTCCGTTTTTTTCACGGCAATCCAGCTCTTCTTTAAGATGGTTCATTTAATCTCTTTGAGCAGGTGTTTGATCCGAGTATAGACGTATACTACGGGAGTTTTTTGGTTGATTTTGCAGTAGGTGCTTAGCAGTTTCCGCATTGCAGAAACATACTTTAAGTATACGGTGTTTTCCAGACTTATATTTGCCCAATCTAAAATTTTTTATTGGATCTGGACATTCATTAAATATTGATTTAGTTAATTTTATTACTTCATTATAGTCGTAACGTGTTTGTTCCGTGTTGTTATTTTTTAATTCATGTATACCCGCAATCACAATATTTTTTTGTCGCTCAATTCGTTATTGGATTTCCAACACAGTGTCTTCATTCCATAAGAGGAGCAATTTTTCAGCCGGTTTTTTATTGGTTTTGCTAGATTTTAATGCGTGTAAATCAGTTTCTAGGCAACTAATTTGTTCTTGCATAGTTTTATGATAGCTTTTTATTTCTGATAATTCGGTGCAGAGTTTTAAATTTTCGTTCATGATTTTAATACATCTTCTTTCTTTTTTAATGTCAGATAACTCCTCCCGTATCAGCTGTGCAATTTGTATATTTTGGGTTTCGGTAGATTTTTCAAGCAAAGCAACCATATCCTGGCGGTGTTTTTGAAGTTCGCTGTCTACATTTGTTTCCATATCTGGCAACTTTCGTTTTCTTTGACTAACAAAAACAAAAGCATCATACCGGGACATAGATGACAAGTCCGGTTCCGAACCGCTTCCGCTTCCGCGTATCGGTGATCGTTGTACGCTCATCCTTAATAAACAAGTTTGCTAATTAACGTACCTGCGCTTGAGTTGCGGCCGGACACTTCTTTTGTTTAGAAATAGATTGATATGTTCTTTCAAAACTTTACTTTCACAATAATCACTTAAGTTCTATTTTACTTTTTTTGTATTTACACAATTTATTATAAATTTAATTTTAAAGAATAAACTTTGCACACGTCTGCTCTGGTCGACTTATTTGCGCATTTTATATATGTTATATATATATTTCAAGAAGAATGGTTGAAATTTAATTTCTGTTTCAATCTGTCGAAAATAAAGATGTTTTATTTTATTTGAAAATGTACAATGTAACATGACTTAAACGAAAGCTTAGTTTGTCGAGATGGTTCTTAAGCTTTGTTTGCTCGAAATAGAAGCATTCGTCTATGACCAAGATATGGAACTTTTATTGGTGCTGGTAAAAGGTCTTTATACAATATTGATAGTAAAAACCTAAACAAGTGAATTTAGTGTCTTCGTACGTTCATTTACATTTACAACATAGACAAAAATATATAAAGCAGAAAAAAAATAAAAAATAAAACAAAAGACCCGATACAAAAATACGTCTAAAAAGGATAAAAACGTTGCGTCTCGCGTCCGACTCGCACTTTTTTATATTTCAATCTATATTAATATTTTTTATTTGATAGTCATTCTTTATATTAACAACCAAGATGTTTTTATTTTATTTCAATCCTAAATAAACATATATATTTAAAGTCTAATTAATGCAGATAATATAAGTACCTACATCTTAACCAATGTTAAGATAAGTATTTTATTATTGTTATTATTGTAGTAAAAGAAATGTATTAAATTACGAAACAAGATAAATTAGGAAAATACTCCGGAAGAGCTGGAGATTAATTAATTAAATAAATAATAGGTTCATTAGTTTGTTTCAAGTTGTATTTGCCGAAAGCTAAATTGGTCCAACTTTTAAGTAAAAATATAAATTTACTAACTATTTATTTGCGGATCAAATTTTATATTTTTAATTTGCTTATATAATTAACAACTATCTACTATTTCTAGCAATTAGGATTTAGTTCAAACGCACATCGACTTCTTTGATAATAAAATAATATTAAATATAATTCAACGGCACTTTGTGAAATAAATTTGATTTATTCCTACAACAATATATAAAACCAAGCTCTATAAAAGTAACTTTCTTAATAGTTTATTTTCATTATAGCGTCGTAAGTACAGACTTTATAAGTGAAGTAAATGTTTTAATGGTCACGAAGTAATACTACTTCGGTTAAGCCATTATGTATACGAGATACAGACAAACTGTTAAAAAACCTAATAAGCTATAATGCTTCTACTGTTGCTGCTGCTACTGCTGCTTAAATAAATATGAAATGTTTAGTTAAAGGCATATTTATTCTAATATTTTTACAATATTGTACATAGTTGTAAAGACCCTTTCATTTAGTCTAATTTTTGTATGTGTATAGAATCCCGCTCTTGACACACAATATTGAAATTTATTCGTGATAATACGTTAACATAAACATTTTTACTACAAATCAATAAGAGATATATACCCTAATCAGGGCTCCAGTACGCTGTTGTTTACAGAAGCGTTGCGTGACTCTAACGTTTACTAAACTACACCAAGTGTTTAATTAAATCAGATCAGATGAAACACAGTTCAATCAAAGGGTTTGTCAAGTCGTTTCTTTGTATTTTGATTTAGATATTCTGTTATTATTGAAAGGTATAATTATTGAACTTTGCAATCATACGTATATAGATATGTTATTTGAATAAAGACTCAATTTGTCTATGTTATAAATACGTACTATTAAAAAAAATTAACAAATTAATTTTTCATGTACTCATCTTAACTTATATTACAAAAATAAAAATTATATAACTTTCTATTTATAAAAGAAATAATTAAGAATAATAATTGACAATAAGATAAAATTACAAAGTAAAATAACTGCGATAACAAATGAATAAAACCCGTATTACAATTTTTTCTGTTTTTACATATATATTATTAAAATATATACTGTTTTTAAAATCCATCCAATTTCCATCCAATTTCAAATCCAATAAAACATTAAATTTTTGTTATATTTTAAGAGAATAATATTTTAAGCTTAGTTAGTTAGATAGTTTAGCTTAGCTTAGTATAATTCATACAAAACATATAATAAATTTTAAGCAACTTCCATGTTATTCCGAAGCTGTTATCCCTTATAATCTAAAAAACATCATCCCTAACTTAAACAGAACATTCACTTTTCATAAAAAATATATCAATTTATAATTTTATTATTCCTTGAACGGAGAGAATCCATTGTTTATTCATTCACTCGTCATTCATACATTCAGTCGTCAATTCAAATCACGAAAGACTGATTGTCGAAATGATTGCTTTGATAAGTAACTATAAACAATAGCAAACATAACAACGTAAATAAAATATACAATACAACTTATTAGAATTGATTAAATGTAAAGGTTAAAAATATTTTATTATTTTCAACAATTTTGATTTTGGTATTTGAAATCCCTAAAAGTTAATCAGATTATATTTGAAGAAAAATATACGTTACAAAGAGTACTTATTTTTGTGGCTAATTTGTTAACACTTTAAGCATATTTAAATCAGTAATTTAGAAATAATATTTAAAAAAGTTATCATTTATTAAAAAGGTATTATCACGTAATATCTAAGATACCAGAAGGATCTGTAAATCGTTTATCACACTTATAGAAATTATTATATAGCTTAAGACATTCTCGTAGAGCACATTATGACATTTCGTGAACTTTATTTCATGACTTTAACAGAATAAAACATGTTACATATAGAAATAAATATTTAGACACTTTTATATAATAACCATCTTTCCACCAACTACTTCACTCGCTCATAAAATAATGATTTCAATCTTTTACTAATACATAATTTAATTTTATTTAGGATTATAAATTTAAAATTTTGTTTCTTCTACATTTCTTTTGAAAATCTTTCATGCTAAAAACAAACAATCTGAGAACCATTTAGACATAGTGTAGAGTCGAGAATTGTCTGTTGCAAAGACGAGGTCAAGTTCAACACTTGACTATACAAAACCTTTAATTAAAAGAGGTTCTGTTAATCAGAATAACTTATCAATTGGTTTTAATTTATATAGTATTTGATGTGGAATTCTTATTTTATTTCTGAGCTAATTAACGTTGTACTTAAGAAAGATATACTGTAACTGTATTTGCTTACGTATTAAATATCTTTAAAGAGTGTAATCTATTTTACACTTTTAACGTTTAGAAACGTTTTGATACTAACTTGTGTTACATAACGAGAAAAGTTAGAAATCGAAAAATGATTTTCGTATATTTCTTAATTTTCTTTCTTTCTTAACAAACTTTCTAACTAGTTGAAACAAATAGGTATACTGCATTGGTAATATCTTACCTTAATACCTTGAGATTAATAAAACCAGAACTGACATTCATCAAATACTCGTAACACATAAATATTATTGTGTTTACTGTGATCATTCTTTTTTTAGAAACATTATTGCGGGTAGAAGTTTTTATTCGTATAAATAATTATTAACTATAATTAATGAATAGTGCAATAGAAATATTATTAAAACTATATGTTTATATTATATATAAAACGAATTAATTATAATATATTATTTTGTTAAATATTAAAAACTAGAATTACTTTATCATTATCCTTAAACACATCAAAATATAAATAGTTATTATAAATAGCATTTATTATAAATAGTTATTTAAATTTTAATAAATATAGAATCTTTTTGACTTTAAGTTAATAATATTTTCTCAAATCTCTGGGAATTTAACATGTATAATAAATCACCAAAACCGATTTCAGAGGGATTCATTAACATTATCTATAACTTGGTCACTAATAAGAGTTTATACAGAGCACTGGGCTTATGACATAGCATTTACCAATGAATACTAATACACACTTTCACTGACTTAACACTTTTAATATAACTATTATAAATATTTTCTCGTCCTTTTTTAATTATATCTACTTACATTATTTTTATTACAGCTCACTCTTTATTTCTGTAAAAAACATAATTTCAAACTTCATATTTTAATGAAAATATTTTATCAGGCCAAGAAACACAGTGAAATGTCGACTGAAAGAGACCTGGATGAAAAGACTGTTAACTGAATTGCAACTCGTATTTGAATACGCAGTAACTGTCCTTTCAAATTTTTTATCATTGAATTTTCTTGTATGATTTTCTAGTTTGGAGACACTAAGGAGTAAACTATAATTTTTAAACACTTTCTGGGTTATATATACAATTATTTGAGGTCTGTAGTGTGTCTTAGCAAAAGTGTTATCCCGTTTTTTAATCGGCAGAATATTAGTAAATATTTTTTCATAACTGACAATATAACGGTTGTCATTAAAAAAGCAATATATTGCATACAAGTACTCGTATGTTCTAAATACTCTGACGTGAATGTTGTCCAATAATTTTAAGTTAATTAAGCGTCTCTTAGTATCATTGTCTCTCAAGTAACATTATTTGTCGACCTTCCAACTATAAGACCGAGGTAATAAATTCTTTTATTTTTGTGTTGCAGATTTTATGTTATTACATTTTTTAAATATTATTATTTTCCACCACTGGCTTACTTCTAGAACAAAGTACCACAACGTAACTCAAGGTAAGATAGTGTATTTGTTATTCATATACACAGTATATCCTTTTTAAGCTTTTATTTGAAATAACAAATTGGTTTATATGATTACGATTATTATTTTTTTTTTGGAAAAATAGGATATTTATAAAGAATCTGACGAATAATAAAAGAGTGAAGATGAGAGAGATTTGGGGTTGTATAAATATTTTTCGTCAAATATACTTTTACTCACTTTTTTATTATGACTTTCCAAAAATACTCAATATTATTTTCAAATTGTCGATAAATCTCTCCCTCCTTAAGTTTAAATTCAAACAAAAAATGTCATTGAAACCGATAATCTTCTGTTATTAAAAAAGTCAAGCATTCACGATTAAAGATTTTATTAAGGATTATGTTACATTGAAATAAAGCGTAAATTTCAATATTTTGCAACTTCGAAAACTTTCACATGGATCCTAATTTTATTAAATATAATATATATATTTTTCTTATTAAATATAAACTTTGTACATCATAATGTAGGATTCTAATGCTAAAAGATTTTTTTTTTAAATCGATCCCGTAGTTTCGGAGCCTTTTCAATTCAAACAAACAAACAAATCTTTTCTATACATAACATTAGGATAAATTAATAGAAATACTTAACAATTGAAAATTTTATGTATGTAGGTTCATTTAGTACAATTCAGAAACCAGTAACATAGCTTTAAAAAACAGAAAAAAGAATTAAAAACCTCCGATACAAAAACGCCTCAAAAAGAATAAAAATAATATTATTATGTACTTATTGAATTCGTTGTGTCGGGGGACCGTTTAATAAAGGAAGAAATTAAAAAATGCTTGTTAGTTAACAAGGCAAATAAAGAAATTACGATATCGAATCGTATAGTCTAAGTCCTCAATGATTAACTTCGTAATATATACACTGTCAACGTACGTACAACGGTCCCCCTTTTTTAATTTTTATTTATTATTTTTTATCTTAATACTTTATAAAATATTTATTGATAGATTAGATATATCAATAAATATTTTTGTTTAAATCAAATCCTAAGATTAAATTATCACTTTTATTTTAAACATCGTCATTAAAAGTATAAAATAATTACCTTAACTTAAAATTCATAATTGTAACGAAATCATATCAGAGCTTCTAAATTTATGTAAATATAAAATAAGCCATACAAAAACTGCTACATGCATAAATAATACTGGTTCTGCTACCATCAGAAAAACGTTTACTGAGTATTAGTTATAAATTAAAACTTTTAAAAATTAGTTGTTAGAACTATTAAGGATAAAAAATAGGAATAGCAAACCGCTAAGTTAACAATTAAATGTATATTAAGTTTTTAAGACTCAATTTGCTTGCTAGTAAAATACAATCCTGCAAAGCAGATTCAAGACGTTATCACTTATCTACCATACCATATCGTGCCAAAAAGTTAATATTGTATCCAATTCAGATTACCAAAAAAATAGAAAATATTGATAATCATAACAATTTTATTGAAAAATGTTGTTTCTAATGAAAGGTATTTTATTTTACTAGTTGAATTTATATAAATATAAAATGAAAAATATTATTAAATATATATTTATATAAATTTAAATAAGCTTAACATGGCTATACATGTTTATAGATATTTTCAAACATTTTACTAGTTTCTAAAAAGGTTACATAAATAATCATCATCTCAATATTTATTAAGACATTTACAGGTCGAACATTTACATTTTTTCATACCAGGAACCATGAACCATGTCCAAAAAATATCATGAATACAAATTGAGAATAGAAAATATGTTTATACAAAAAATAAAACATTTCTTTATATAGATATTTTTGTTCAGTTCCGATATTGTTATAATAAAAGGGAATCGAACTGTCATATTTCTATACAACACAAATATCTAAGTGACGTCTAAGTATTATCTGTAGACCTTACAATTAAGCTTTACTCTTCTCACCTCCAAGTGTCACAAGACACTTCAAATAATTATCCGCCCCGTTGGTCGAGTGGTTAGCGCAGACGCTTAACGTATAACGCAACGAGACTCGGGTTCGATTCCCGACAGAGATAGGCATGTATGTGATGAGTATAGATGTAGATGTTGGTGAAATATATAAGCATTATTTATCATTTGTATTTCTTTATATTTATATCGTTGTTTCCACCTTTAACACAAGCAAATAATTTGCTTATTTAGGGTTTAGATGAATTTGTGTAATTTGTCATGATATATTATTATTACTGTTATTATAATTAATTGAACTTAATCTGTTTATTTTCCAACGTCAGATGGAGAAGGGCGAATTTGACACAGATAATGTCATTTCATTCCGAAGGTCTATTAATAAATGAGAATCAATTCGTTACAAGCGTTTGTCTTGCTGTATGCTAATTTTAAAAAATACCCCCATATTCTTTTTGTAACTTTTGTTAAGTATCTGGTGTATGTGTATTTAAATAATAATAATATCAGGAAAGCTTAGTAAAGTGTATTTATAAAATTACTATTTACTCTTGATTTAGCTTAAAATGACGTCACTACTACTCCCTAAGATATAAGTGTTATGTCACTAATCGACTGATTCAATGAATTTAACCTCTTGATTATTAAAAAAAAAAGTTTATTATCAAAGAAAGGTTTTAAACATTTTACGACCTCTTCCCTTCTGATACGAAGTGTTAATAATTTTATTTAACCCTGCGAGCGAAGGTTCCTAATCTTTACACGGAGCGTAAGGTGGGTGTAGCACACCCATAAAATGGACTACTCATTTTCATGTGTTAATTTTATTTTATTTGTGTTTTTATTAGTTAAATTAATTATTTATTTATCCTTAAACGGATTGAGGGTGAGAAATAAACCTAAATTATATCTATTAACCTTTATTTATGAAATTAAAAAAATCGACAATTTTAACTTAAATTTAAAACAACACTTGGTATTATAAGTTGTATAATAAAATCGACTATAAACAAACAACAACAAAAAATGCTTTTTCTCCTAGCTAATGGCATTTGAAAATAAATGAGATATCAATTTAAGCTTATTTACTATTCAGGCTTCACGATATCGTCTTCTGTGTCAGTGCAATTTTTACACGCAAAATCTGTGTGTTTCCTACATAGATATTTATGACATTTATAACAAGTGCGTTTAGTTCTGCGATCTTTTTAAATATGCCCCATTTGACATCTTCTTATAGGCTTAGGAACTTTATTTTGAGGTTGTTGCGAGCGTGAAGATTCAGCAACTTCAACCAGAAATCTTTTGTTAGAAGCTCTCGGGGTAAATGCTGATTTTCCTTTTAATTTTGCAAGCGTTCCGAAATCAATCCTATTCCCAGGTCTCTAAGAAAATTCCGACGTGATAAGACGAAGCTTCTTAGCAATCCATGGATTCACCGTGCGGGTGGCGGGCCCCTCGCGTTGCAAGGAGAGGAGTGCAAGCAGTGCCGGGGACTTGCGACCCGGGAGTAGATTTAAGGGGCCCCTTTATTATGCGCAAAAACGCTCACCTTCACCCTCCACACTCCTCTCCCTACCTAACCAAATTTGGACAGAACCTACTAATGCCGCCTTTGAAATACGTTCTAGAAATGAACCGATGCTTGTTCTAGAAAGGCTTGCTTCAAGTAGGCTATAGAGGGATTTTGCTGTTATACCTCTCGCTCCCACTTCTACCGCGTACAAACTAACTATAAATTTATTCCTGATCAGTTCGTTGTTCAGTTCGTAATACTTATTGAGCTTGAATGTGTGATCCCTTAGGATGTTTGTTTCCCAAGGAACAGTAAGCTCCACAAGTATCACGCGCCTCAGATGTTTCGAATACAGGAATAAGTCCGGTCTGGATGACGAAACACCAACATCCCCAGGGATTTTGTAATGCTTTTCATACGTGTCCATCATGAGAATCCAATCAGGATTACTATTACATTTGTGAATAATTATGCTATTTATACCAGCCATATTCCAAACTACATAAAATATGACCATTGTCTAGCGCTTCGTACTGCGTGAAACCTGCCTGGTACCTTGAATCATTTTGTACGATTTTTTCCAGTAAAATATGGTCTGTTGTCTTCACTATCATATTTATTGGGTCCATTTAACTGATTTTTGATACATTTAGTAATCCTACGTTTTGTTCCGAATCACTTTCAGAACTTCTTTGGCCAACAATGTCTATTTCGAATTCACTACCCGATTCATCGCAAATATTATCTAGATCAGCTTCGAAAAGCAACAATAATCTAGTTTGGTCTTCTTCGTAAGAAATATTAATTAATTACCTAAAAAAATACAAAAACACACTAATACTAATAAATAACGAAAAATATACAAAAAAGTGTTTACTCAAATTTGTAACACGGAGCGTAAGGTGGGTGTAACTCACCCAGGCGCAAGTTTAATCCCAACTAAATACCTCGTCGGTCAGCGCTCGACTGCGGGGTAAAAAACAACGACAACTCACCTCCCCTTGCGCAGCTACTCATGCGCACACTTTTTTTTGATGCACAGAACAGAAAATATCGAATGATTTACCAGAGGCTGGGTGTATTACACCCAACATTACGCTCGCCGAGATAAGCATAAATGTTCTTGTATTGATCACATTAATAACGAAGTATGATACCACTTCCACAGACCAAAAAACAATAGTTGTAATTAATGACACAAATTGGATACTTGGAATTGTATCAAATGTCTTACCAAAATTAATAGTTATACTATAATCCAAGATTACAAAAGAAAAGAGTCGATAAAATTTTCTCTTTCGCTTCAATGATCACAGAAAAACAAATCTGCATTCTTAACGTTATATACATTGGCATACGTGCAAAGTTCTTGTTAATAAGGGTACATTTCAAAGTCACTCAGTTTCTTAGCAGGTCTTAATTAAAAGTTACATACAGCTTTATACATCTTTGACCTCAGGATGCTAACGAGACCTCTTTATACTTACTCATTCTCTTCACGCGTTTGCATTTAATAGTACTTTTTAATGGCGTAGTTTTTTTAAAGGTTTGGGAATTAACACTCGCTACTAATATAAAAGCAGAAAAAACAGCAATAACAAAACATATTTATAACGGAAAATTTATTACATTAAAATTGCTTTGTATTAAAATTAAATTTTATAATAATAATAATATCGGGACAAATTACACACATTGATCTAACCCTTAAGTAAGCAAATTATTTGCTTGTGTTAAGGGTGTTAGACAACGATACAAATACATAGAAATACAAAATACTGAGAATATATTTAATAAACGACCAAACCCAGAAACACAGACATCTATGCTCATCACATAAATGCCTGTCTCCGCCAGGAATCGAACCCGAGCCCCATTGCGTCGTGACACGTTCGGCGTCTGCGCTAACCACTCGACCAACGCGTTGGTAAAATTTTTAACCGCCCCGTTGCAACGGGGCGGTTAAAAATTTTAATTTTATTTGCATGAATACAGTTTCAATGCGTCTTGTAGTTAGCAAGTAACAATTCAAAACTTATTGATAGCATTCTTATAACATTGTCCGTGTCTTATTACTTTATAGTTAACGTTTTTTGGATTAATTAGTAAACATTTCAAAAATAATTGCATCCAGTAAATTTTTATACTTTCCATGTCTATCTCTAATCTTATAGAGTTTAATAAGATATTCAGCATACCAGAACAGATATTTCAGATTTTTGTTTTATTTGTACATTTATTAATTATGAAATTAGTTGACAATCAAAAAACTGAAAACGTTTTGTCGACATCCCCGCAATTTCCTAAAATGGTTAGTCAGTAAATGACTTATAGTAATTTAATGATTTCTCTGAAGTCAGCCTTAAAAAAAACACTATATCTACTGTTAATAACTTAAATCCCATATTGTCTTAGACATATACAGAAAACTTTATCAATTTCTAAGTATTCTCGTTCTTTGACCCTTGCTAACTGATTATTTTGTAATTATGTTAAAGTAGATCAAATTATAACAGTCAGTACAGTTTTCAAAAAGACAATTATATATCTAAAATGGTTTAGGCATTAAATAATGCAGAAAATAATGAATTTCTATAATATCTTAACCCTTAGTTTAATGTTAATTAGCTCAGGAACGAGTTGTATAATTAAACTCTTTTAAAATAGGAATTTCACATCAAATTCTAAATAAATTACAACCACCTTAACGGTCACTTTGTTTAACATAAGCTCTTTTCATTAAAGTATTAGTACAGTTTTAAAACAAGAATTTAACACCAAATGCTAAATAAAATCAAACCACTTTTAAAGTTACTCCATTACACAGAAGCTCTTTTAATTAAATGGTTTATAATTAAAGGCTTAGTACGGTCAAGTGTTGAACTTGATCTTGTTGCTTGAAACTAGAACTCTAGACTAGGAGTTAACACTATGTCTAAATGGTTTTTATACTATTATGTTTTTAATGGCATGAATGAATGGTTAACTATGTACTGTATGAATGATACAATAAAAACAATAAAAACAGCTGTAATTATACTTTATACATAGTAGAGACGGCTATTATATGAATCTGTCTAAATATTTATTTATTTGTGATACACGTCTTATCCCATCATAAAACTCATGATACGCCATAATGCTCTCTACGAGAATGTTGTGAATTTAATAATAACGGCTCTAAGTGTGATAAACGATCTACAGATACTTTCTGGTGTCTCAGATATAACGTGATAATATCTTTGGATTAAATGATGACTTTTCTTATATAGAAATATTCTTTTTAAAACACTGGTTAAAATATTTCAAGTATTAAAAATATGAATGAGTATTAGAAATAAAAGATAAACGCTTTTTAAAATAAATGTTGCTTCTTATATAATGTGAATAATTTATGTTGTTCTTAAAGTCATATTCAGATTTGATAAAATAGAATATGAAACTTATATGAATAATTAAAAAATAGTTCTCTGTTGTATCGAATATTTTATTCACATTTATTTTTTTGTAATTGTTTACCGTAAGTAATATAATCAAAACAATTATCTGCCTACATAGTGACAATCAGAATCAGAGTCATCTTTTTAATGTGTATTGACGACTGCTGACTGAACGAATAAACAGAAATAATCAAATTTAAAATTTAAAATACTTTTCTCAAGAGTGAATGCTCTCTAAGTTTCAAGTCAGGGATATTATTTTCTTTTTTTAAAGGATAACAGCTTCTGAATTACATGAAAGTTGCTTAACTTTTAATACTAACAGGTTTTGTCGGTATTTCATATATAGAATGATTTACAAGAAAACCGTCTCAATAGATAATGATTTAAGAATCTAAGTTTTAATCATTATTAATTTTAAATAAGTTAGATGGTTGGATTTTTTATTTATTCATTACGTTTTTAATTTTTTATATATATTTGTTTTACTTAACGCTGGTATTAATATTATTCCTGTATCTTGTGTGTGTGTTGAGGAAGTGAGAGGGGGGGGGGGTCTTCACAAACATATAAATAACGGACGCAAAATACAACCTAGAACAACAATCTATGGTTCACAAGAAGAATTGTGTCATGTGGGGGTCGAACCAGCAACCTCTAGTTCAGCAGTCAGAACCACTACACCGACAAATCAATTTAAAAGCATATCCCGTTTAATAGAAATGTGTTTAAGAAAACTAAATTTATAATACAAGTTATATTGATCTTTTATATCTGTTAATAATTTTATTTTCTTATTTCACCCATTTGTTGATTATTATTATTATCAATTATCTTTTCTCTACATAGAAAACTATACTTTTAAAATTTTTGTGATATTAGTTTAAACGAGGCACATAAAAAATTAATTTGTTCATTTTCTTACATGTTACATATGTATAAGGCTCAGACACATTGAATCTTCACTCAAACAACATATCAATGTATGTATGACAGAACAGTTTCTCAATAATTAGAGAATATCTAAATCAAAATACCGACAAACGTATTTACAAACCCTTTGATTGAACTGCGTTTCATCTGATCTGGTTTAATTAAACACTTGGTGTAGTTTAGTAAACGTTAGAGTCACGCAACGCTTCTGTAAACAACAGCGTACTGGAGCCCTGATTAGGGTATATATCTCTTATTGATTTTTAGTACAAATACTTCTGTTAACTTATTATCACGAATAATTTTTAATATTTTGTGTCAATACATAGGGCGGGATGCAACTGCAAAGATAATACTATTAGGATAATATTAGGGTCTTCACGACTATACCTATATACTAGGCTCCGCCACAATGCGCTGCGGGAGTTGAGCTGAGCGCCCTCCCCCTTTTTTATGCTACTAAAGTCGGTCCATACCGCACCTAAGGACTTCCAATGAAGTTGCTGGCACCGGAAAGGTTAAGAGTAACGATTGGCGAGCGCGCGCAGGTTCAGTTAAGCTTAAGTCTATGGGAGATGATTCAATTTTTTGACCATATCTTTAAGACGAAACAATATTTTTTTATTTTTTTGGTATTTGGAGTAGAAGCCCAGTCACGTCCTCGACATGCGTGCCAATTTTGGTTAAAATTGGTCAAGTGCTTTTCCTGTGATGTTGCCTCAAAAAATTGCCAAAAAGTTGCCTCAATAATATCTTAAGATGTTTAAATAAAGAATGTTTCTTATATATAACTTTTAATTCCACATGTATTTATTTAAGCAGGTATGTAATAAAATAAAGTAAAAACTATAGTAAGGATTTTATCAAAGAACACAAAACTTTTTTGCTGTTAAACACACAAACAGTTGTTTAATATAAGTAAACATTAAAATATAAAGTATAATAAGTAAATTAGTATCCATAAGTAAATTGTTAATAAATTTATTTTTTTTAGGTAAAATATGAAACAATTTAGCCTACGGCAAATACAAGTTGAAACACAAACTAATGAACCTATTATTTACTTAATTAATTAATCTCCAGGTCTTTCGGAGTATTTTCTCATAACTTATTTTGTTTCGTAATTTAATGCTAAATTTCTTTTACTAGAATAGTAAGAATGATAAATTACAAGTTTTAATATTAGTTGAAATGTAATTATATTATGTACATTAATTGGACTTTAAAAATATATATTTATACAGGATTGTTCAAGAAATATCTTATTAATGGACAAATAAACAAAAGATTAAATAAAAAATGGAAATAAGGATCAAAATATAAAATAATGCAAATATGTACCAATAAACAATTGATTTGCAATTTATTTTTGTTGCATACTAATATTTAATATTTTTAATAATAATATAATATTAAGGACGTGTTTTTGGACAGAACATTGAAATTTATTTAAGAACTAAGTCCAGAGTGGTGGTCGGCTCGTGACATCAACCAAACAAACTTTAACTTGGGATTTTTAAGGATATGAATCAATCAATTAGTTATCATAGTACTTGTAGCCCGATCAATGATCATCAATCATGGCTTTGTAAGTGCTATATAAATTGCTAGCTTGTGATCTACATTTCTGAGGACAAAACATTTTCGCAATAATAAGAGAATAGTTAAAACAAAATATAGAAAAACGAATTAACGAACCGTTTGATAGAACTGCTTGTCGGTTGAACTTATTTAATAAAACGCCTGGTAAGTTAGTGAACGTTTTAGTCACGCTTTTCTTGAGTCAATAATGAAGTATTTTTAATATTATTATATTATCAAAACGTCATAGTTCATTTGAAGTAAACCCAGAGAATAAGTAATAATTATGGTGTGAATTTTATAAAAACACCAACTTATTTTACTGTTACATAGACAATTGTTTATAATCCATGAAAACAAAATATTATCCATACGTAGTAAGTTTATATTTATAGTTAAAACATGAAATAATTTAGCCTTCGGCAAATGTTATTTCAAATATAAACTAATGAACCTATTATTTACTCGATTAATCAATCTCCAGTTCTTCCAGAGTATTTTTTCATGATTTTATCTTGTTTTGATATTTGAGAGGAAATTTCTTTTATTGCAAAATAATAAAAACAATACAATATGTTTTAATTGTCCAGGAATAAACATAAAGTTTGTTTGTACGCTGTGGAAGTGGTAGCGAGAGGTATAACAGCAAAATCTCTCTATAACCTACTTAAATACCTTGGTCTTTCTAGAACTAGCATCGGTTCATTCCTAGAACGAATTTCAAAGGCGACATTAATAGGTTCATTCCAAATTTGGTTAGGAAGAGAGAGGAGTGTGAAAAGTGGATTTAGGCGCATCATAAAAGCGCCCCTTAAACCTACACTTGGCAAGTCCCAGGCATTGTTTGCACTACTCTCCATGCAATACTATGGTTCCGGCACCCGCACAGTGAATCCATGGAATGCTAAAAAGCTTCGTCCTGTCTATGTAAAAAAAGCTAATTAAAAATAATAATTGACAATTGTGTGAAATAACAAAGTAAAATTAAAAACATATCAATATAACCCGTAATCCCAATGTATGTTCCTAAACATACATTCCTTTAAAGAGATCTATGTATTTAAAATCCATCTAATTTAATTATAGTGCATTCAATTCTTGTTCTATTTCAAGACAATAATGTTTCAAACTTAGATCCTTAAGAGACGACGCTTCTTATTGAGATCATTCATTATTGAAATGGGTTTCCTGTAATTCTGTAATCTTTTAGTATGTGATATATTTACCTACATAACCTTAATCAAATGTAAGGCATCTTTCATGTAGGTTAACAGTTTTTATAAAACAATGAATAAATCAACCCTAACTAGAGGAACTGAGAATTCATTATACACAAAATTTATTTCAATTTATAATTTTATTATATCTTGAATGGAGTGAATATTTCTGTTTATTTATTCAGTCGGAAGTCATCAATTCATATTACAAAAGGCTTCTGATTGTCGCTATGAACAGAGATGATTATTTATAACTATATATTATGTTTATAACTATATTAGTAACAATAAATAATCACGAACATTACAAAATGAATAAAATATTCAATGCAACAGATTAGAATTGACCATTGACAAAAGTTTAATGTTGTTGTTAATAATATTTAAATTTCTTGTTTATTATAATATTTTTTTATAATATCAGAACAAATTACATAAATTGATCTAACCCCTAAGTAAGCAAATTATTTGCTTGTGTTAAGGGTGTTAGATAACGAGACTAATACATAGAAATACACATTGTTAATACTGAGAATATATTTAGTAAACGACCTAACCCAGAAATACAGACATCTGTGCTCATCATACACATGCTTGTCCTTGTCGGGAAATGAACCCGAGCCCCGTTGCGCCGCTACATGTAAGGCGACTGCGCTAAACACTCGACCGATACACTTTTGCGGTATACAAAAATATATCAACATAAACCTATATAAGTTAATCAGATTATATTTTGGGTAAAATATATTTTACTTGGAGTACTTATTGTTTGTCGCTAATATTCATCCAGAGTCTCTTTTTGAAACACTGATTTATAACCTAAATTTTAAAAAACTTATAATTTATTTGAAAGGTATTATCACGTAATATCTGAGACACCAGAAGAATCTGTGGATCGTTTATCACACTTAGAGCCGTTGTGATGAAGTTAACGACGTTCTCGTAGATCGAATTATGGCGTTTCATGAGTTTTATGACGGCTTAGAACGTGTGTCACATAGGAATAAGTATTTAGACAGATTTATATAATAATGCGTCCAGCAACAGTTTTACACACTCTTTTAAATTAATGTTTACTTCACCTGTATCTAAAGCAGGCTTTCTTTCTCTAGGACATAATTAAATTTTGATTGGAAGTCTAAATTTAAAATGTTATGTTTCTTCTAAATTTGTATAACATTTATTTCATGACGTTATAAAAAAATTCATCGTCTTAGAACCATTTAGACATAGTGTAAATTCCTAATCTGGAGTTCTCTGTTACAAGCTCAACACTTGACTATAAAAAACCTTTAATTAAAAGAGTTTCTGTGAAACAGAATGACTTTTCAATTGGTTTTAAAATATATGTTATTTGATTATGAATTCATGTTTTGAAAGCTTATAATTGGTTTCTGAATTAATTAACTTTAGACTAAAGGTTAACATGTGAGTACTATAGTTTTTCTTTTATTTTTGTGATTTAAGAACTTCTAAAACTTTTATTCGTTGATCTAAAATATAGATCAAAGAATAAAAGTTAAGTAAAAAAAAAGCAATCCGAGAACCGTTCAGATAGTTTAGTGTAAATTCCTAGTCTAGAGTTTTCTGTTTCTGTTGTCATCAAAGAGGTCAAGTTCAACACTTGACTGTACTAAGCCTTTAATTAAAAGAGCTTCTGTGAAACAGAGCGACTTTAGAATTGGTTTTAATTTATATAGTATTTAATGTGGAATTCTCTCTTAAAAGAGTACTGTTGTTTTCTGAGCCTTAAAATAAAACAGATAATCTAGAAATTCATTATTTTTCTTTAAGAATATTTTAGATTGTCGCGTAAAAGTTTTAGGAGATGTTAACCAACGATGTACTGTAACTAATACATGGCTTACGTATTTAATAACTTCCTCAGCCAAAACGACTGTTTCCTTCGCTACATATTGAAAAACCATAAGTTGTTTTCTGTAATAATTTTATCGATTATAATTAAATGTAAAATAATATATTATGTTTATTTATTTTAAAATTGATGTAGACTAGTAATGCATTTAAGGTACTATGTTTTCGATTGATAGTATTTCTAAGAACGTCTTAAAAGTTTACTTCAAACTTATAATATCTAGGAAGTCTAATACAAAATTATTTTTAAAGATTAGTCACAAAATGAGATACGGGATTTGGTCATAGATTTATTATATACAAAGATTATGAAAGCCAGCATAAAATGGGTCCATTGATAACTACCTATCTATCTCTCTTTTTCCCTGTAATTAGATAAATATAAGTATCGGTCCATTATCTTACCTCCTTTATTATCACTATTCTATTTTTAATAATTCTATGGATTTGGTACCATTCATAGTGACGTTTATAGAACACAAATATATAATGAAACATGTATGTATGTCCACGCAGTTTTATCATGATAATTTAATTAAAAACTCTATTGATAGTTTTATTACAGATAGAAAATGAATAATTAATAACGCCTTAACCGTTACAATAACTTAAGAGACCTGTGCTGACTTTTGGTAATTTGATCTGCCTTACATATTTTTTAAATATATTTAGCAGAACCATTTTGTTTCACGTTTATAAGAATTTAAAACTCTTTTGTAGTAACTTAGGCAACAGAACGAGAAAAGTTAGAAATCGAAAAAAGTTTTACTGTATTTCTTAAGACAATATAAGATTTAACTTTTATACTTAGTATACTGCATATATATACACTGGATATACTGCATTTGCAACACATATAAATAAGTAGTATTGAAGCCAGTTGGCGCGTAGACTAGTGTAGCGACACGTTCTACAGCGCTACGCCGACCATGAATTTAATTGAATCAGAGCTTTCATCAAATAATATATAAATAACATAGTGTCTATGTTGTCATATATCTTTCTTTAGATACATTACTGTAGGTAGAAGTTATTTATACGTAAAAATAATATTTACGACGTCAAATTAAACATTTGTAATATTATTAGGTATAATAATTACTGAATCGATTAATTGAAGTACTATAATATGTACGTATTTATGATATGCATAAAACTAATTATTTATTATTATTATTTTAAGAAAAAAAAGAAGGTATTGTTTTCTATTATCTCTTAAGCCTTAAACTTATTAAAATAATAAAATAGCTAAGTTAAGCTTATTAAAATCTAAATAAATATAGAATGAAAAAACTGGTACGGGCAGGGTTTCGAACCCGGGTCCTCTTAGTAAATGCATGTTACTTAGCTACTTTTAGGGAAAAATAGTATAACTTAACCGTGAACAGAAATTTGAAGTAAGAAAATGTGTAATGTACATAAACTTAATGCATATGGTTTTAAGAGCGCCTTTTGTGAGACATCACTAAAGCACTGTCTAAAGAAAATTATTACACCATAGAGACTTAAATCATCATTTTGATAAACGTTTGTATCTTTTGTTAAACGTTACGAAAACATCGGCATCGTTATATTAAGTGACCGTCATCTTCTCAAGCACCTAGCAACTCCCCTTATACTTAGAAATATATCCCCTAGAAAGCATCAAACATCAGGGTGAGTTTTAAGTTTCTATTGAGCAAAGAAGAATATTTTCAGAGATAAGTAAAATAGCAAAACGTAAACTGGTGTGAAATAATTTTAATGTTTATATAATTTAAACATAAATAAAAAACGTAATTGAACACAAATTATATTTATATTTTTTAATTAAACTCTTGTCAGTTGCAATTATAACGAAATAGTGTTTATATTTTCAAATAAAGCTTATAAGTTATGTATTAGCGGGGTACGGGCATGTTATGCGAAGGGATGAATATCATGTGACGAGGAGAATGTTAAATATGAATGTGGATGGAAAGAAGAGGAAAGGAAGGCTGAAGAAGGTCTGGATGGACTGTGTGAAAGATGATATGCTGAGAAAAGGAAAGAATACTGAGATGACGCATGTTAGAGCTGAGTGGAAGAAAATGACATGTTGTGCCGACCCCAGATAATGGGATAAAGGCAGGAGAAAGAAAGAAGTTATGTGACTTCACAGAACTGGATTTTAACATATATTGTTATTTTCAAATAATATTGACTCTAAGGATGCCAATTGCTTTACTGATCTTAAAATAAATCGGTGGGAAATTGTAAAATTATCGTCACATTTTTTTTAAATTTAGACATTGATTCATATGCTTGTACTTTTAAACTGAATACCTATTTTCCATGAACACGTAAACGCAGCAAAATACCTAATAAACTAATAATGCAATATTTTTTAAGTGTTGTACTTCGTTTTTATTTATTTTAATATACTTTAAAAAAATATATAAAATCCTCCTGTTAAAATTTAATCAGTACCAAATTGCATAAACCGCTTTAAAACTCAGCATATATACGAGTACCTAAGTCAGAAAAAGAACTAAATAAACTTCGTATAATGTGAAAATAACCTATATTTGACATTGTCAGAAATAGCTGAATACTTTATTTTAAAACATACTTACTACGTACTTTATAACAATAACAGAGTTCATATAAAAGTAAATAATCTAACAAGAGCGTCAACATCAATATCCTGAGCAAGATAATATCACCCTCAGTGGATACAAGTAATGATGTATTAACTTTGACAGGATTCACGTCACCTTGAGGAGGGTTTCAATTGACTTAGTTTTTATTCCAAATTAAGATTATATGTCAGATAAACTTTTAATTGATCACAAGACTTGGCAATATTAGTTTCTTTACAAACAGAAAGAAACAAGCACTTTATAAAATTATCTATAAAGTGTGATACTTTTAGAGTTCTTAGAGCTTATTGTAACAGTAATTTATTGTTTGGGTTAAATAAATACTCTTACTTCACAAAACCAAAACGTTTGACAATAAACAATCAAAAACCGTAAAATTAACTAAGTTTCAAAGAGCAAAGAACCAAAGCATCAAAAACAACTCGGTTGAAATAACATAATTGTATTTAAGATAAAGTTTGCTTGTTACTAACTAAATTCTTCAATAATTTGAATTCATTTAGTAAGAATTTACTACTCTGTATTATAAATTTATATAAAAAAATAAAAGAAAACATTCAAGATAACCTTGAAATTTAACCGCCCCGTTTGTCGGGTGGTTGAAAAAGACTCCTAACGTGATTACCGACATGGACAGACATGTATGTGATGAGCATTGATGTCTGTATTTCTGGGCTTATCCGTTTATTAAATATATTCGTTGTATTTATAATATGTGTTTCTATCTAATTGTATCCTTGTCTAACACCCTTCACGCATGCAAATAATTAACTTACTTAATCAATATATCTACTTATATAAATACACATACACCAGATAATATGCACTAGTTCCACACAGCAACACTAATGGTTGTAACAAATAGAATCTCATTTTTAACAAACCTTTAGAATTAAATGACCTTGGCAATACCTTAATTAATGTCTCCCCGGTGTCAACTACACCCTTTTCTCTCTGACCTTTGCAAATTAACAGATTAAATTCAATTCATTACTTGGAGTGTCTTGTGACACTTGGAAGTGAGAACTGTTAAAGCTTAATTGTAAGGTTTACAGATAATACTCAGAGATATCTTAGATAATTGTGTTGTATAGATTTATGATAATTCGATTTCATTATAAACGTTAATATTATAATAAATAGCTGAATAAAAATATCTGTGATTTTTCTACATTACCTGTCAACATGTTTTCTATTCGCAATTAGTTTCCAGGATAGATTTTGGACTCCAATCCCTTAAAAAAATAAATACATAAACGTGTTTATAGATATTGATATGAATAATGTACTTAATAGGTATACTCTCCTTTAGAATTTACACTTTAAATACAATAGTACTTTTTTATGATTGTCAATATTTTCTTTTTTTTTGGTTATCTCAATTGAATACCACATTTGCTTTACAGTACAGTATGGTATGTAAGTAACTGGTACCTTAGTCTTCTGATCTTCTTAGGAAGCTGCATTGCAGGGTTGAATATTACCAGTAAGCAATATAGCGTCCTTAAGTTAGACGTTGGAGTTTTTACTAAGGATATATAAAATACTGAGCTAGAGGAATTTTAAGTTATCGTGTAATTTTATGGGTTTTATAAATTATAAAAAATGTACTTTAGGTGAATTATTTTTTAAAAATAAAAAGATAATTTTATCTTAGGGTTTGATCTATCTACCTGTGTCATTAAACAGCAACTCCTGGGGGCTGACTCAGGACTGGGCGGAGTATACCAATATTGTCTAGTCTAAATAGACAATATCTGTATCGGACGGTCTGTGAAAGAACCTCCTGATTCTTTCCAAACTTTCCATATTCACAAAAGTCCATAGGTGGACTCTTTGTCTATCTGATCTTGCAATCTAAGCAAAATGAAAAAGATATGTATGAATTTATATATCTTTTTTATTTTTAATACGACTCTTGATATCAAATAAGTTATTTGTGTATCAATCTTTTTTTGAAACAATTACGATATAAATTATTGAGACTCATTTGTTTTGACGAATTATGAAATCATATAACTATGGCAGCTGTTTTATTATGAGATAAGAAACACAACATGAAAATAATTTCTTTTATTTTTCACTTTAAAAATAGCAAAAAACATTAACAAGACTAAAGTACGATACAGACCTTCAAATATTAAATATAATTCAAAAAAACATTGCAAAATCCTAGTTGTAAAATCCCTTATAATATCTACAAACTAGAAAATCGTTTGAAAAAATAAATAAGTAAATTTGAAAGGGAAGTTATTGCATAATCAAATACGAAGTGCAATTCAGTTAACAGTCTTTTCATTCAGGCCACTTTAGTCGACATTTAGCTTAGTTCATAGCGAAAAATATAGTTCTTAAAATAAGAAGCTAGAATTTATGTTTTTTACAAAAATATACAGTCAGTTGAGATCAAAATAAGGTAAAGCAAGTGAGTATAATTAAAAGTAAAGATGAGAAAATATCTTCAATACTCGTATTAATTCGTAATCAGTATAAATGTAAGGTAGTATTTATTGGTAAATGCTGTGGCATAAACCTTGTATTTTTTAAACACCCTAATATGTGACCAAGCTATGTCCAATGTTGATGAATTCATCTGAAATCGCTTTTGGCGTTTTATTGTTAATACTTACGTAGTCCGTTTAACATAATAAGAAAGAAAATATTTTCACAACGCCAACAACAAGTCTTGTTCTATCTTAAAAAGATACGATTGAACTACCTACTTAAATAATCAATTATTTATATATATATATATATATATATATATATATATATATATATATATATATATCAATATATGAAATTATATGAAATATTAATATATATATATATACATAAATATATGAATTATTAATATGTGTAACGGTAAAATATGTATGACGGTATAAATAAATTCGACAGGTTAAATGGTCTCATGGAATTGCTATAAAAAGTGTCCGATATACATTCGAAGTACGATCAGCTATTTGAATATTAATGGATATTAATGGATTTCAGTTATTTGAATATACATCATAAGTATTTTTTTATAACTTAAATTTTACAAGTTATTTTGTAATTCAAGAATATTTAATTATTTGTTGAAAAATAAAATATAAGACGTCAGAGTGGAAACATTTAATGAAATGTTATACTAAAACTATATTAAAATTATCGAATTGAAATCAACATGAGAACGCTTTTAAGAATGAATAATTTATTTTCTTTTACGATATTATTTAAACGTACTTTGTTGACTTACACCTATGTCGGTATTAAATGATGATAAATTTATTAATATTTATAAATTGAATATGAAAGTCCGATTAATATTTCATACTATACATTAAATAAATACATTAAATAAATTATAGAAAAGATGTGTAAATAGTTCACCACATGAACTGCGGCTCTGTTACAAGTTACTTACTAAACATAAAACTAAGATATGGAATTTTTTTACATAACTTTACTGATTAGACTAAGATAGATTTACAAACAATCAGTAATTTATTAATCATATGATCACATAAATATTTTTTATCGATTAGTATCTTAGACTAGAACTTTTAATAAAAATAAATATTTATTTACAACCTAAATATTTTTTATCGCCTAGTATTTTGAGCAATGGGTCCTAAGACAGTCTTGATGGTAGATACATTTTAACAATATATTTTTAATAATTTATTGTACGATTATGTTTCATTTTTTATTTTTAAAGGTTTCAATAAATTAAATTAAGTTAAGTTAAATTAAGTAATATTTCTGCCATAAATAAATGATTTATAATAAAAGGTATGCATTCTAAGATTTATAAAGAGAACGAAACTGAAAAAAAAAAGTTTTTTCATTCACAAAAGACAATATCATTATATCACTATAATAAAAACTGTGCAATACTTTTAAAAGAAATATTATATAATAAAACATACGTTAAGAAACTCTCTGCTGTAAATTGTAACACTATTGTTCATTTATTGATTCTTTATTGATTATAAATTAAATTAACAGACTAATCCCTAAAAACAATATCATTTCCTTCTCCACTCAACTGTGAAAAGCGTCTAATGGTGCATTCACTGAATCATCGACTGCGGAAAACATGACGTCACTCACATTTGATTGTTTCTATCATAAACAGATAACATTTTTTTTTTTGAAAATGTTATTGATGTAGTTCTTGTAATAATTTTTAGAATAATAATTTTAAAAACCATGTAATCATTCCTTTTAATATATTTTTTTAAATAAATTTCTTTAAACCCATAAATAACAAAAATTAAATATAAAAATACATTTTAATGTCATAATGGTAGATCAAATACAATCTTATCAATGGACCATAAAGGATAAATTTGTGTGAAAACGTTCTCAGAATACTATTGTAACAATTTCGAATTATGTAGTAAACTAAATGTAGAGAAGTTTGGGTCTTATTAAGGTATAGATACAATTTATATGATTTTGTGAAATATGTACTTGTAGCACGTAAATGCCGCAGTTATCCCAAGAACAGTCTCAAACTATCATTATATTGCACACAAAACGTATTGCATGTGTGAAATAATATTAACAATTTTAATAACTGTTATGAATGAATAATAACATTCGTTCAGTTTTTTCTTATAACGGCATATTATATATATGCCATTATATATAACTATTGAAATATATTATTTACTCAATTATATTTCTAGTAGAAATATAAACATAGTAATTAATAAAAGTGTGAAATTATTATTATTAATTCTTAGACTTTATTTATTTACAATGCGTCATGCCTATCAACTAAATAAATTACTTATTATGCATATGCTCTCATTATTAACAAGTCTAAATTTAAAGACAAGATGAACAAAATTCGTAATCAGTTAAAATAAGCAGAACAATATTATCAACATTTTTTTCTTTCGAACGGTCGATCCAACTAAAGGTGCTGTTTCATTGCATTCTGTATTTACGGCCCCATTCACGCTACATCCGGTGTAGCGTGAGCTTAATGAATCGTCTTAAATGAAAGCAGCGGAAGCTAACGAGACGCGAAATGGCGCTAATCGAACTGCAAACTGGCAGTTTCAATTATCAAGAATAAGAAAGTTTTACGTTTGCTGCAAAATGAAATGCTTAACAAATTATGTTTCGTATTATAATATGATATGTTTGTGATATTATACATATAATAATGATAGTCGTCAAAATTTTTGGGTTTGTGGGAATTAAGAATATAAATTTGATTTTTTTTAGGTTAAGGTTTTGTTATGTTCTTTAATACAAATTAAATTATTTAGAATAGATATTAACTAATACAAATTAACAGTAATAATAATTATATTTACTTTAAAATCATCAGGGCACGTTCGACATCACCCATGTTCTAGATTTTGTTTTCAAATAACAACGTTATAAAACAACACAACAAAATCGTAACGTAATAACACGATGTATCGAGCAAGCAATCGCGCTCCAGCCAATTATATAGTAACTATCTGTCAGTGTCAAGAGTCACGGTGTTTTGATTAACACTATAAGGCTACGTCCAGATTGCATTTTTTTTTCGAAATAGTACACGATTTTTTAGAATAGAGAAATTACCACAGAATATGCAATCAATCATATAATAGAATAGAATTTTAAATAAATTTAAGAATTTATATTTATGTAATGTAAAGGTGAAATGTAGAAAATGTAAATGTAGCGTTTTTAAAGATATTTAAAATATTCATTTTGTGAATATTATTATAAAAAAAAATAATAATTCAAATTGTCTTACCCCAAACTATTAAATTTAAAAATTCCATATTCCTAAGTTGGGCGCCATTTATTACTCTCTACAAAAAAGATGTCAGCGTTAGCGAATTGTGAGACGCCGAACATCAATACTAGCCCTATGAACCTATTTCCCCTCAAGTTCAATACATCTAGTCATCTGTTAACCTTGCTAATTTATTATGGGACCCTCAATTATTTTCTAAGATTTTAGTTCAAAATCAAAATTGTTTCGGATAGGTACATTATTATTTAATATTAATATTTCAATAGAAATATGTTTCAAAAGTTGATTACTATTCAATGAAAAATAAATAAATAAATAAAATAAAATCAAATATACATATCTATACCTAGGGTTATTTTCGTCTTAAATTATAACACAATGTTATTCATCTAAAAGATAGATTTAATTATTAAATACAAATAAGGTTTATACTTAAACTAATTTAAGTATAGGAACTTTAAGTATTTTTATTATGTAGTTCTTACATCACTTTAAGTCTTATTAAATAAAAATTTTAACATATTTTGTTAATTGTTGTTCGTTAAAATTATAGTTATATTATAGTGAATAAATGAAATGATAGAAAATTAAATATATTTATCACTTGTAATCAGTCCAAATGTTAACTAATTTTCAGTAATTAATTAATACAGGTTTCGTTGGGATACTAGCAATATAATAATGACCTATATTTAGAATTACCTGTGCACTATCGGTACGAGACTGTTTCATTAAATATAAATGTCTTAAATAAATGTTTATTTCTGCGGCAATTTAGCGAATAAATAAACAGACCTGCGTTTATATTTGTAGTATTAGAAAACTTAACAAAGTAAATTTAAACAGAGTCTGGAAAGTTTGCCGCCAGTGTGCTTTTAAGAAGTAGGTAATCTTTTTATTACACTTAGAGATCAGTTCTTTTCTCTGTAATGAAGACTGATGCTTTAATATGTTAAGTTTTTTTCAAAGTATTTGAAGTTATTATTACAAATATTTTTATATAACAATTAGTAATTATATTATTCATATTTAATAAAGAACGAACGAATTATTTTAATTCCGCAAAGGATGGCAAAGGCTTCGATTGGGATTTGAAATATCTAAAGAAGGAGTTCAGACAACCGACTGAATAAATATTATTAAATTAGATATAAAAAACACCGTTGGATTAAAATCTAATGGTAATTTCTCCATTCTATACAAACCGGTACCGAGAAATAAGTAAAGTCCGCTAATGAAGCCTGATTTTGCATTCTGAATTTGTCGTATATGAAATAGTGCACAGTAAATATTTATCTTACTTAGCAGACATTTTACCAGTATTCTAAGAATAATGATGAACATAAGAAACAATTACAAGTACGTCTTCATAAAGAGGTAGAATGAACTAAAGATTCATCTCAGATTACAATGGCAGGCATCTACAAAGTATCTCGCAAGGAAAGAGTACAATTTTAGAGCCGAGGAATAATTACTTTCGAGAATAATAGGCCTATTAGACGACGCAGTTCTTTGTATTCGACATACAACCATACAAACAACAAAATGTATTGGAACATCTCTTTTAAAGACAAAATTAAATATTTTTTTTATAAGAAACCACTGACCACATGAATACACATTAGTGTAAGAGTTATTTAATCGATAAAACAATTATTGCCATTGTTAGTTTGTTGCTGAATTATTTTAACGATTTTACTATATAACATCTGCAAGTTATTTAAAAAGTAATCATTGGTATTTATATAAACTAATACTTGAATATGCCAATTTCATTCCTATCATATTCCAAGACAATATCAACCATTACAATCCAACAAAATATATATGTTTCTTCTTTATAGATAGATTTTTTAAGAAAAAAAAGATCTCATGTATAAAAGTATGAAAAAACTCTAAACACTCAAGGACTCATTGCAATTTTCAAAGAAAACTCTTGTCTTATTTAATATAACATAAATAAAGCCTTTTTAGCACCGCTGCATTACATAAATAAATATGTGTCGCAGATCACCAGAATTTAACAATAATTAGTAACTCAATTGATATCATTATAATAGTGGGGTGTGAACGCCATGACGTATTGAGTCACGTGATCGGAATCGTTTGGAGGGGCACCGAAGACATTTTAAATATCCGAGAGCATCGAGACGAGATGGACTTTTATTAGTGTGAGCCTTACAGTCTGGACCCCCCAAACGGGACCGGTGGTTCACGAAACTCTGATAATTGTATACGTAAGTAATTTGTGATTACCTACATTTAATACAAGTAATTGTCATATTGTGTCTGTGTGGTTTAATTGCCTGAGACCTGCGCCTCGGATCCTGTACCAGAAGACTCCGTCAATGCCGAATAAGCCACGAATATACCTCTGATCCTTGACATATAAATGATAATAGAAAGAACTTTTAATGATTTCCTTAGAAGTAGACAATTTCAAGCACTTATATCGAATTATCAGGACATAAATAACAAAAAACGCTTAGTTTTTTTATTAAAGTTAATTTTATTTAATTACTCTATTCTTTGAAACTAGGATAAATTCCATTTGAAGATCATTTCCAAAGTTCGCTGTATAATATATACAAGAATACTCGCTCTTATTTCGTTGACAGTTTGTGCTTTGATAATATAACCTACATCTTTAAAATTAAAATATATTGAATGCTAAGCAGAGGTCACACAGATAATTAAATTAGCTTAGCTTAGCTTAGGTCACATCACTTTAGCATTTTGTTCCCCTTGGTTTCACCGCCAACTATAAACTACAAAAGTTAAGCTAATCTAGCTATAAAATAACAACTTATCTTACTTCGTGGTAAGGTTTGCGTTTAATTAAACTATATAGCACGGGATAAATTTATTTTTTTTTGTTATAAATTATATTTCTAAACCTAAAGACTGATTAAAACTATTGCATTATTAAAGTACATCACATGACCATCCATTTATCATGAATATTTTAAACTATATAAAATAAGTTTGTTCATATGGTTTTGGTATTATATATGAGTTTAATTAAATGAATTATTTCATATTCAAAGACGCCTTATGATAATTCCTCAACCTTTGTAAGTTCAATTTTTTTTTCGGGGAACAGATTAAAATATTTTTTTATACTGTGATCTGCATAACAATATTAGTAGGTACGGTAAGTAAAAAAATATTTATTTTTACAATACTGTTAATTTTATTCGATTTGTTTTCCTACTTAATACGATAGAACAAACTAAGTTAATAATCGGAAAAAAGTTTTTCATACATTTATTACTAATCTAAAGAATTGTATGACATTTGTATGTATAACTGGTTATTATATCATTATCCGACAAATAATAAAGTATTCAAATTTGGAACTCATAGACCTGTTTACAAATTTACGTCAAAATGTACTTTATATGTACCTACAACCCGCACACACACAACTACACCAAACTTTCTCGTCCTTCAGATTCATCATATCCATCCATCCATTATATCATTAAAACCTTATAAAATATTTTATATTCCTAAAATATAGAATTATGAACCTTAACATTAAGAATTCAGTTAAGTTTAAAGCCTGTTGGTGATCTAGACCTAGAGTTGATCTAGAGTTTAATTAAACCAGAGCAAACATAAGGTTTTTCGAAACACTAATGTAGTAAAACCAATCTTTAAAACTACTGAAATTATACTAGCATTAACTAGGTGTTAGGTCTTTAACAGCGTAATAGAAATACTAGAAAATAAATTTAGTTAAAGTATTAGTAAAGTATTTTTTTTATTTTATAGATAGAAATTATTGACTTATTTTTATACTCGAAATTATTATATTATGATAATAATGATTATAATTTGTAACTTCCTCGAGCCTCTTATATATCACAAAGATCTGAATCAGTGTATCGAAGATTAGTCCATTAGGAAAGATGAATGAGTCCTGATGAGTTAATTACTACAGTTAGTTAGCTTAATTGACAGCATTTATTATTATAATTATTAACCTACATAGTCTACAAAAAATATGACATTTATTTTAAGATGCAAAGAAAATTTGAAGGAACTAGGCTCTATATTTTAAATTCGTACATTGAAGTATATCTAAAAAAGAAATATTTTAAGTGAAAAACTTTATTTATAAAAAAATACTACATCAAAAATTTATTAGCAGTATGCATATGCTACCAAGATATTGGTGACATTTTACTAATATATTACTAGCACTAGAAAACAGCGGCATCGTCGTAACAAATGGCCATCATCCCTTAAAGCACTCCGTACGTTGGTTAATATTTTCAACCCTCGGGAAAGTATACAAAAGGAGGCTGAGCTTTAAGTGTCTATTGAGTAATGTAATATATTATTACAGTTGAAGGGCCCAACATACACATGAATTGAATTAATCGTATTGCTTTAAATAAACTTTCAATAAAATATTTAAATACAGGAAATATTATATACATATAAATGTATATAACATTTTTATTGGTACTATGCTAGTTGGAAGAAAAATAAATTACTGTTTATACTGGAATTTCATCACGGATCCTAAAATCTATATTATGAGAAACTTTTATTTGAACTATAAAACTACTAGTTGATATAATTGAAATAAGTAATATGTTTTTGTAGAACCAGGACTTATAATATATTTTTATCATCAAAGGCTTAGACGTTTTTTTTTTTTTTTTTTTTTTTTTTTAGTTCGTTCGTATACCTCCGTGTGGGAAAACGGAGTCAGTGTTAGGCTTATATAGAAGTTAACAATATTTTAGTATTACATTTCTTAATTTGATTCTTAAATTGATTCTTACAATTTACGCCTTTACTCTATACATATACAAGGTTTTTGCAGCTGCGGGTAAGTCATTATTGCACATGGATTGCTGCTCGCTACATGACATAACAGGTAAGTGATATTAGACTTTATACAATTGGTAATTTATACTTTTACTTTTTCAGATTTTCGTATTTGGATTGGTAAGTGTTTTTGTGTTATACATTTTTTTAAACTATATATTTATATACATTACATAATTATGGATAGCCTATTTATTATGTACTTTATACACTTAATATACTTATTCTAATCTTATTTACAGGTCCTGGATTGGTACAATGCGGACCTGCCCCCGGGCTTCTTCGCTCCTTTCTTCGTAGTGTGTGTGTCCCGCCATTCAGTGTTGCAGTGATTGTGTATAGGTATTTCAATAATACCCTCCAAAATCAGATATTTGTATGTAGGCTCTAGGTGCGCCATGTGATGATTGCCACATGGGGCTAGGGCCTTTTCTCAGTCCATTGTTTAAAGGGTTTCAATTCTGTCCCAGTTTTTGTGTCCCAGGTTCTCGCCCGGTTCCCCAGGATGGCTGTGAACCATTCTTCCTGTAGTTGTCCAGTCAAATGGTTCTGTCCTAGTCAGTGTTGCAGTTTCGTCTTAGTCATCGATCAGTCATCAGTCGTCGTGTAGTTAGCTTTGCCCGCTCTTGTTTTCTGAAGTGATTATCCCCCCCACATACCTGCAGAATTTCATAAAGACGTTCCTTGCGTCTTGTTTTGCCATGATTGTCGATAGTTTGGTTCTGTCAATAGTCATGTCCATCTCCATCTCCGTGTCATGTCTTCTCACTGCAAATCTAGGGCACTCCGTGATCAGATGGATGATGTCCTCGTCAGTCGTGTCGTCGCATTTGCAGGTTGGTCTGTCGGCTAGCTTAAAGCGGTGCAGGTAGTGCGCAAAGCCTCCGTGTCCCGTCAAGATCTGTGCTGTCAGTGAGTCCATTTCCAGAGTCGTCATTATTTTTTCTGCGCTAATTACATCCGGCAAGAAGGTCCTGGTGACCTTGGCGGTTTCTCCTGTCGTGTATCTTCGTTGCCACGTTTCCAGTGTGTCTTCTCTCAGTTTCCGTTTTGCATAAGATGTTGGGAATTTGTCATATGCTGCTTTCCTTCTGGTGTCCAGAGCCGCCTCCTTTGCCAGGCTGTCCACGCGCTCGTTGCCCTGCACACCCACGTGCGCTTTGACCCAGAATAGCTTTACAATGTGTCCCTTATCCTTGATTTCTTGTAGGTTTTTTACAATGCTGGGCGCCAATGGGTGTAGCAGTGGGTCAGCACGCAGCGCGTCCAGAGATGATCTGGAATCCGTAAATACGTTCGCCCTCGTCCAGTTCTTCGCATTAATCTTCTTGACTGCTGTCTCGATTGCTAGGAGTTCGGCTTGGAATACAGAACAGTGTTCGGCCAGGCGGATCTTTCTATAAAACTCTTCTCTTCCGTTCTCCCATATCGTGATTGCTGCTCCGACTTTGCCTAGAATCTTACTGCCGTCAGTGTAAATGAGTTTGCCTGTTATGCCGTGGTTCCTCAGTGCTTCAGGGGTCGTCTCTTCCAGGTTTGTGTATTCCGGTCTTAGCTGGTATGCAGGATGTTCCAGTTCTGCCTGTCCCACGCGGTGTTCCATCTCGTAGTCCTCCGTCAGGTGTCTGAGTGGACGACCCCTCCGGATCTCGTAGATGAATGCTCTTTCCTTTATCATCAGGTCCAATGGGAGGAGCCGCGCCAGGATCAGGGCTGCATGTTTGGACACTGTGCGATGTGTTCTCCCAATTTTCTGGGCGAAGGCTTAGACGTTAGGGTTGCAATTGTTTTGATGATATTTAAAAAAAATATCACAAATTGTTAAGTTACAAATATATACTGTTTTGTGACTTAGGCACTGATTTATGTTGATAAACCGAGTGTGGCTGCCGAATATTAATTAATATATTAACGTTAAGTCGTGACTCAAGGCACAATTGTTTTTAGATTTTTCGATACCTTATACAGTCCATCACTTTTACATTTACATGGCTGACATGACTTGGTAGTATTTATTTCGTAACAAAAAAAAAGAATTAAGCACTCTAAAAAATTTCCTTATAAAGTTCGTAAAAATTTAAAAGTTATAAAAATACTAGCTGACCCGAGTTATCACAGCATAAGCAGTGATTCCCGCTTACGTCGATTGCATCATTCTCCTGAGTCGGCATTTACTATTGTTTGTAATTAGAATTAATTATTATAAGTAAATCAGTTTTGTAGTAGATTTAATCCAGTAAACTTGTATTTTTAATAAATAAATATTTTTTAATAACTTCGTTGTCTGCCAATACATAACTGGCGCAGTCGGTAGGATTACGGCGTTTCGTAAAAGTTTTGGAATCAAACTCTTCCATACTCTAACAAACGGCGATTCCCAAGTCGCATTCCTGTAATCCAGAACCTAACGGCGGTCAAGCGAAGGCTACACGAGGATATTCTGGAGCATTGGACGTCCCCGTGTACTACTCAAGACTCGACGGGAGATGCAGATACTGGTGTGGTGAGTACTCTCGTTGGTAGACATGGAAATAAAAGTTATTATGAAGATATGGTTATTGAGCAGTATACTAATAACTTAGATTTCCACGTGTCTTTAGGTGATAGAATAGCAAGGCCGGAAACATTAGAGATGGCCATAGTCGCGGCTAGACAGGAGGAAGCAAGGCTAGTTTTTAATAAACCAGGCTCTTTATCGTTACAACAGGGTAATATGTTTAAGCATAAGGAATTTAATTATGTTCAAAACCAACCCAATAATAGATTACCTATTTCCCAACGACCTCTTTACCCACAGCAACAATTTAGGCCCCAAAATTACGTGCCGCAACCTAACAACATGACTCCTGAGCAACGCGAGCAACTAGTTAAGTCATTGCTACCATGGAAAAACCAACCCCCAGGTAGGAGCTCTGGTAACTACCGGAAGCATGTTAATATACCCCAACAGATTAACCCACCACAGAAAAATTCAGATGTTACTATGAGATCAGTTTCAAAGCCGAATAAACCACAGTTTGCAGTGGAGGAACTATTTTGTACCCAGAATAACTCACAAAATCAACAGCCTGAATATTAGGACGAGTACTTTAGTTTTTATGATAGTCAACAAAATGAAGGTGAGTATCAAACAGAGTACAGTCAAGAAACGGATTTTGAGGAACCTCAGGATTTTATGGAGGTTCAGGAACACAGGATCCCGAGATAGTCGAAATCAACGTGAAGGAGAGGGAGCACCTGCCGTACATCGAGTTGCCCGAATTTGGAGGTAAGTACTTAATCGATACTGGAGCGAGCCGTAGCGTTGTTGCATCGGATGTTATTTTTAATACGATTTTTGAATTACTTGTTGAACATGAACCGTTTCAAATCGCTACCGCGCATAATGTGTCACGTCATAACCATGTAGTTTATCTTCCGTTACCACCTATTTTTAATGCAGATTTAACTCATAAATTTTTAATTTTTGATTTTGACCCCAAATACAAAGGATTAATAGGATTTGATTTACTAAGATGTCTTAAAAGTAATATCGATCTAAACAGTAACATGTTACGCACAACAAACGCTAATATTCCAATTTTTTTTAATCACCCATTACATAAGATTAAAATTGAACCCAAGTGTGAGAAAGTTGTAACTTTTAGAACAAACTATACTGACGGACAATATATACATAATACGCGATACTGGTCAGAAGGTTTAGAATCCCCTACAGCTTTTGTAACAGTCAAATCTGGTTCATTTAAAACTACTGTTATAAATTATACTAATGAAAATAAATATATCCCTAATAAAATCCCGATACAACTAGAGACTTACTCTGGAAGTGAAAACGAGATTGTAGATTTAAATTCAATAGACATGAATATTGACATTAACAAAGAACTGTGTGACAACTTAAATAAAATTCGAACAAGTCACATGAACGAGGAGGAAAGGCGTGAAATAAATAAGCTTTGTTATAATTACCGTGAAATATTTCATTCTGAAAATATACCATTAACATTTACACACGCGGTTAAACACCAGTTAAGATTATCGAACGAAACACCAATATATGTTCGTAGTTACAGACAGCCTCCAAAACATCGCGCTGAAATTCGTAATCAAGTTGATAACTTACTCAAGCAGGGTATCATTAGAGAAAGTATATCCCCTTGGTCGTGTCCTGTTCATATAGTACCCAAAAAACCGGACGCATCGGGACATGTTAAATGGAGACTTGTAATAGATTACAGACGTTTAAACGATAGGATTGTCGAAGACAAGTACCCACTTCCGAACATTCATGACATACTAGACAGTCTGGGACGCGCACAGTATTTTACAACCCATGACCTAGCGAGCGGCTACCACCAGGTGGAAATGCACCCAGAAGACGTAAGAAAACCGCATTCACTACGGAAAGAGACCATTATGAATTTTTACGCATGCCATTCGGTCTAAAGAACGCACCGAGCACTTTCCAACGTTTAATGGATCATATCCTTAGAGGCTTACCTAACGTTTATACTTACCTTGATGACGTCATAATCATCAGTACTTCTCTACAAGAACACGTAGAAAGATTACGTCAAGTATTCGAAAGGTTTAAAACACATAATCTAAAAGTTCAACTTGATAAGTCTGAATTTCTTCAGAAACACGTTAACTTCCTTGGACATGAACTCACAGACGAAGGTCTTAAACCCAATAGAGACAAAATAAAAGCTGTACTTGATTTTCCCTTGCCTGAAAATCAGAAACAAATAAAGTCATTTTTAGGTCTCGTTGGATATTACCGAAAATTTATCAAAGACTTTGCAAAGTTAACTAAACCCATGACGTTATGTTTAAAGAAAGGCGGTAAAGTTATTCATACAAAAGAGTTTTTAGAATCATTCCATAAGTGTAAGCAAATATTAACTAACGACCCCATATTACAGTACCCTGATTTTGACGAGTCGTTCATATTAACTACAGACGCATCTGACTATGCGTTAGGCGCGGTTTTGTCCCAAGGAAATGTAGGATCTGACAAACCCGTAGCGTACGCGTCGCGTACTTTATCAGATACCGAATCACGCTATTCCACAATTGAAAAAGAGCTTTTAGGCATAGTATGGGCTATAAAGTATTTCCGACCTTATTTGTATGGGCGTAAGTTCACTATTTACACTGACCACAGGCCTTTAACATGGCTGATGTCACTGAAAGACCCTAACTCGAAACTGACTCGTTGGCGGTTGAAGTTAGCCGAATATGACTTTAAAGTTGTATATAAGAAAGGACGACATAACACAAATGCAGATGCGTTATCCCGAGCTAAAATATTTCATCACAGTATGGATTCACTCGCGGTTAATTTTGACGATATTGAAGACGATGACTTAATTAATCGAATGTTTAATCACGCCCCTACTGAAAATAACGATGGTCAGGAAGCAGCCCCTAGTAACCAAAATTTAAACATAAACAATGACGGACAGACAAATTCACAACCCCCTGAAAATACTGAATCCGATAGTATGACAGTTGTCACAATAGACGAACAACAGTTAGTTAGCACGAATCATACTCAGCCTGACAACGAAAACAACAGCATTCCCATATTATCTGACGCTATTGACAGACAACTAAAACAATTCCACATAAGATCAACCCCAGGCTCCACTTACAGAGTAGATAATAGATCAAGGAATCAACGTACAGTCATTAAAGACGTATTTATCCCTATTAACAACACAGAACAAGAAATAATTAGATTCCTTAGGGATCACACAATAGCAAATCGCATTTTTCACTGTTACTTTTATAACGATGAACTATATTTAGCATTCTGTAGAGTTTATACAACGGTGTTTAATGATAGAGGTCCAAAACTCATAAGATGTACTACGCGTGTCATATCAGTCGAAAACCAGGCCGAACCATTAGAACTAATTAAAAAATATCATGAAGGGAAGACTGTGCACCGCGGTATTCAAGAAACACATAAACAATTGCACAGAAACTACCATTGGCCCAATATGCTATTCACTATTCAAGGTTACATAAATCAATGTGACACTTGTCTCAAAGCCAAGTACGAACGCAACCCCTTGAGACCCCCTTTAGCACTAACTGAAACACCCCGTAAACCTATGGAACATTTATTTATAGACTTATACTCGACTGGAGGAGGTACTTTTCTAACTATAATAGATAACTTTTCTAAATTCGCGCAAGCAGTTGCATTAAACGCATCCAGTAGTGTACATGTAGCTGAAGCATTGTTACAAGTAATCTCTGTTTTAGGACTTCCCCACAAAATTACGACAGACTCCGACAATAAGTTTAACAATGAGGTTATTAAAAAAATATGTGCTTTACATGACATAAATATACATTTTACAACCCCGTACAATCCTAGCTCGAATTCACCTATAGAGCGATTTCATTCGACCATAGGCGAAATTATTAGAATACAGAGAATGACAAATAAAGATGACCCCATTCAGTTAATAATGAAATACGCAATCATAGCGTACAACAATGCTATCCACTCCGCAACAGGTTATTCGCCTCATGAACTTCTTTTTGGTCATACATCATCACGTAATCCATTAGAGCTACATTTCCCAAAAGAATTCTACCAAGATTACGTCTTAAAACATAAAGCAAATGCTGAATCAATACAGGTATGTATAACAGCTCTTATATCTAAGAACAAGGAACAGGTAATAGCCAAACGCAACAAAGAAGCAGAGGAAACAACATTCAAGGTAGGTGAAACAGTTTACAAACAAGTGGCGAAGACAGCGAGAAACGACAAAACAAAGACGGTATTCAAAGGACCATATAAGATCATTCATCTGCACCCCAATAATGTTGCAGAAATAATAGGAAATCATCCAAATTCAAAGTCTATAAGAGTTCATTATAAACTACTAAGAAGGCCTCACCTTGTCCCAGGACCCTCATCACAGGAGCAATCATGCTCCACGCAACAGCAGACATAACATTTAATCCCGCTAATAACGAACAGGGAATCCTTTTGCTTAAGCCCTTGCTTGCCCAAATAATTAAACAAAAGAATATTTTTTATTTAGTATGTTTTTATAATGTAACATATTTAAAATTAACAACGGTTATATTACTGCATTATATTCAAGTATTAAAACTTCCGAAACGTCTACCACGCATTCAGAACGTATTCAAAATTCTTATCGTAATCAAATATAGTATAACTTTAGTAAATAATATATCTTTAGTAAACAAGATATAATCAATATTTAGATATTTACGTTCAAATAGATTTTAGTTTACAGATTATTTTAGATAAACTAATGATTTTAGAAGATGCTATAACATTTTCCCAATTAGGTGTTATGCATCCAAGTATAATTAGTCCCCAAAATGTGGTGTTAGAATTAAGACAACTTAAAACTAAGTTTAATCTAGTACCAGTGATAGATATAAATTTAAATAATATAAGAATTTTAGAAAAATCAATTAAAGTTAAAGCTTACAGTACGGAACACTCGTTAACATTTATATTAGAAATCCCTAACACCGACCCAAATATATATGACCTTATCAACCTTTATTCTATCCCTGATACAAAATATTTTACTATAGTCCCAAAATCCAAATACCTTGCACTTGGTAGAGATGAGTACGCATACCTAAAAGATAGTTGCAGGCAGCTAACCGAGAGCTCTCATCTCTGCGAGATAATAAACACCAAGAACATTAGGACATCGCAAGATTGCATAATAAACCTCGTTCAACATAGGGACGCCAACTGGACTCGCGCTAAAACCGTATTAACAGAAGATACAAAAGACACAAGACAACACTTGGCTGGCTATCCTTAGAAAAGAAGAAATAGTACGAGTTCGATGTGGATCCAGAACCTCGTACAGCACTTCGGGAATTCATCTCGTAACACTCACGGAGGATTGTCGTGTTGACGTCATTAACATAACCCTACAGACTCACATGACAACAACAAACATAGATGAAATCATACCGTTGCCATTGAAACAGAATGTACCCGTGGAAGCTGTAAAATATCAACTCAAAATAGAGGACCTAGAGCTGGACAACATACACAAACTTCTGGAGCGAGCTGAAGATATCGACGAAGATGACGTCGCAGACTGGCCAACACTTATGTCAACCCCAAGCTGGACGACTATCATCCTGTATCTGTTCCTGATCGGCGCAGCATCATGGAAGCTGTATCAATACCTTGGTGATTTTGAGCCATAAAATATAATTTCTTCAAATTTTCAACATGACAGATATTATTGATTGAAAATTACTAATTATTATTTTTTAATATGGATCATCTTTACTTATAGGTGTATTAAATTTCTAATTTTAAATAGTATAATTATTAGTTATTAGCTATAATATATATTACTCGTAATCGTTCGCTACACCGTCCACGTGGACTGTAAAAATAATATTTATATGGCTTATATACCTACCTACCTGAGATCCATGACTTATTTCAGAGTGTTTTTGTGCTAATATTTTGAAGAGTATAATAATAATAATATCACAGGACAAATTACACAAATTGATCTAACCCCTTAGTAAGCAATTATTTGCATGGTGTTAGACAACGATACAAATACATAGAAATACACATAAAAATACTAAGAATATATTTAATAAACGACCAAACCCAGAAATACAGACATCTATGCTTATCACATACATGCATCACATATGTCCCTGTCGGGGATCGAACCCGAGCCCCATTGCGTCGCTATACGTTAGGCGTCTGCGCTAACCACTTGACCAAAGGGGTAAGACTACATTCCACTTAAGATCAGGTGAAATGTAGTCAAGCATTGCCCTAGATCATATAACAATAAAGAAAATAAAAAAATAACTTAAAATTAAAATTAAATTAAATTAAAATTAAAATTAAATATACATATTTTAGTGTGTCATCAAATAACAGTATTAATAAAATTGATTATATTGACTGATTAAATATGATCAGAGGGGATGGTGAATATTGAACGCTTCATGTTATGGATGGGACTAGAACATTTTTTTCATATCATCAAACCACTAGTTGAGAGGCTCTATTGAAAAAAAAAATAGTAAGTGAGCTTTAACAGTGCTAGAGTTTTTATTATATTATTGTAGTAATTAACCGCATTTATATAACAAGTTATTAACCACGTTTATAAAACAAAGTTCATATGAAAATATTAATTATTTTATATATAGTTCAATAAATCTTAAAATGTCATCTATAATTTAATTGTTAATTTGTTTATACAAGTTGTAATTAAAGAAATGAAACAATTTATCTATCATCAAATACAATTATTTAATCAAAAGAATGAATGTATTATTTATTTCACTAATTAATTTTCAGCCCTTCCGGAGTCTGTTGTTCTAATTAATCTTATTTTATTTAGGAATTTTATTTCTCTTAGTATAATAATAAGGCAGATAAAATACTATTTTTCTATTGGTTATTAATATAACCAATACCAACCAAGTGTAAGGGGACGTGTCCGTGGATAGAAGTAAAAATTAATACAAGAAAAAAAAATATTGCTATATAATTAATTGCTCAAAAATTAAATAGTAGTATCGATTATTACGAACATACAAAGTAACACTGTCTTTTATAAAGATATAGTGTATCGGACTTGAAACGAAAGTTCGAAAGTTCGAAATGTCGACGAAAGTTCATTAATTCATTCATATTTTGGTAGCGTATGAAGAAAGTTCGGTTTTCTCTTTTGCCGTATGTGCCAAAGTGTCATTCCCCAAGTGGAACGACGGCAGAGACGACTGGCTAAAGTTGTCAAGAGCAACTTTGGGTAACATCCGGAACTCAGGTGTCCCAAACTAACAAGCTATTTGCTGATTTTACGTAATACTTGAACTTTTGAATCCCGAGGCACGGTTGTATTTCCTTTAAGAACAAGAAAATTCAAATTACGAGCTTAAAAGCTTTTCCTCAGCGACTCCGCAAGCGCTGTATAGATAAAAACATTATTTCGTCGGACAATTGTTTAATAGTTATTTAAGTACCCTTCAGTACCAGTACGGTTTTTGAATGTCAGGCATTTTATATTATATTTTGATTAATATTATATATGATTAATAAGATACGTAATTATGTATTTAACATATTAATTAGGTTTCTATCTGCACTTTGTAAGTTATAAAATATAACCTTTAATTTAAATGTAAAAATTATACCTTTAATTTATATAACTATGCTATATATTATGATATATCTTGCAAGTAAGTCATTCAAGAAGATAATCAAGGTTGAGTTATTATTTTAGTTTAAATTGGTTGTAGGCGCTGTTAATTTTAATTTTTTTCTTTTTAAATACCTACAGTCTTACAAAAAACAATAAGAAAAGGATTGTTTTTTTTTAGTAAAGTATAATTATAGTACAAGAAAATGGATTGATTATTATAACGTATCTAATTTATTCTAAATTGCGTGAGTTAAAATAATAAATATATACTACATAATAATACGATTGACATGTAATAATTATATTACATAACAAAATATTTTAATAATAATGACTAATGAGTTTTCCGAAAACGCTTATCTTTAAACTAATATTTAAACCTTTTCGAGGTTATTATAAAAAACGTGAAACACCAGTAAATAGTTTTTTTTAAAGATTTTAATTTTTATTCCTTTCTCTTATTAACAGGCACGTAATTAATTATAAAAAATAACAGTTTCTTTTAACACTAGCTCATTAATTCGTAGCAGAGCCCATGAAGCTTGAAAATATCATTTTGTAGTTTCTAAAAAAAATAATAAAGTATGGTTCATAGTTTGCTAGCTTGTTTAATTATGATCTATTTATAATTTGTTTGATTAATTTATAATTTAGTTGTATGTTATATTAATAATCCTGATATATTTGTTTTAAGATTATAGACTATTAGTTTATTTTAGAAGAAATGTATTTAGTGTGCAATATAACTATAAATTTACTTGTTTTTATTTTGGTAATGTTTTATAATTGCGTCATCACCGATTTCGAAGAAGATTTTTGTTTACATGTCTTGTAATATTAGAAATAGAAGGCGCATAACCTTTTTGAACATTAAAAAAACAAGTTAAATTAGTAAAAAGTAACTAACTTAAGCAAAAAAGAAATATCTCCATCGTATCTTGCTACAGTTGCTCTATTTTCTTAGCCAAAGCTTACTTACTAACTAACCTAATCTAAATCAATATCAAGAGAGCAAAACGGAATGTTCAATAGTTGGATATAATTTAGAAGCAAAAAGATCATGCGCCATCATAATAATACTGATTATGATGCTCGCAAAGCATAACTCAAATCTAAAAAACAATCTCAAAATCTTAAATTACCTTTTTTTAACCACCATGACGACAAAGCCTCAGAGCTTAGCTCAGAGCTATTATCAAGCTGCGTTGGGTGCGCCAGAAATCAACCAATCAATAATCATAACCGTCTCCAAACCCCGACAACTAGCTGAATTCTAACACTGCACCCGACAAAAATTTAAAGAAAAAATCGGATATATATTCACTATATTCGGATGATCAAATAAACTTCACAAATGAAACTCGATCATTATTATATGGGTAAGCTTCATTCGAAGATATAAACACCCACTCACCTTAAACACAATATAAGTTTTGTGTTAGAGATATTAAATCTCTAAAGATTGATGTCTCGTCCTGATGGAGGTAGTATGTAAAATTGTGCGAAGTTGTCTTGTAGATTAAAGTACTACATTGTTAATTTATATCTGAAGAATGAAGCTACGAAATATAATACATGTTTCTAGCCGATTACTCGAGAGAAATATTTGGTTAGCCCCTACATGTTACGAGTATGTCAACTAGCAACAACCTTTCAGTTAGATATAAAAAAAAATGTATATTTCTTTAAGTTTATTTGTCCCTCCCTCTCCCTATTCCCAAATTTTAATTAATGTTATGATTATAATATTAGTTAAAATTTGTACCTACCATGTTAATAAATACACACCAGCGAGTAAACTCGTTATACCAACCAATCAGTGAGAGACATGTGTTCTTACAAAATGTGACTTTTTTTAGTTACTGTAAAAAATAGTGTATAAAGTACGCTTTTCTATCATTTTATTCAAGGAACTTTTGATGGAGATTAATGAACATAACCATTTGCTATATTCAAAAAGTTTAATCTAAGAGTTTATTATTAAAAATATTGAGCATATTTTTATGAATATTGTTATGAAGGAAGAATAAAATAAAAATTAATTGGCACCTGTACTTCAAAACAATTTATTTATTTTATATTAATCAGTCTTTGGAAAACTAAAGGCTTATTTCTTATTTAAGATCTACGCACTGTCACAAACATTGTAACTTACCTCATCCTGCCAATTTAAGACACTTATACATTTACTTACCCGGGGAGTCAGTCGTGACGTACTTGAAGATGAAACACAGAAATCATTTGATGATTTTAAAATTGATGGACTATATTTAAACGTATGTATGATATATTATTATATATCGATTTCTGATTATTTATTACGTTACAAAAAATCTAGATAGTTACTACTTTCAATCTCATGCAAGCGGAAATATGTTAAAAGCGTAAACCTGTGTTAAAGTTAACTATTACTTTAAAATATTAGAACGCGGGTAAATTGCACCGGTGCAAAGCCAAGGCTAATTACCAGTAAATACATAATGTACATTTTAACACTTATTCTATGTAACAAAAATACACTAAAATAGTTCAATCATTTGAGACTGACTGTTATCTCATCACATGATCTTGTACTTGTATGAAATAATAAAGTAATATATTATTAATAATTTTCTTATAATTTGATCTCCGACACGATTGCGATACGATCACGAAAAATTTCTGTCAAATTTTCATCAAAATATTTTTATTGAGTAAAGATGCGGAAATGAAAAAAAATCTTGGCCAGTTCTTAAAATATTGAAAATTATTATTAAATGGGTAACAAGATTATTCCTCTAAGAGATTTAAATAATTCTTTGAGAGAGAAGTTTTCTGGCAAACAAACTCATTAGTTATTTTTATTAATATATATATTTTTGTTACATTCAGTTGTTTGCAGTTCTCACGTATTATTTTTAATATTGATCCTGTGACTAGTATAAAAACCGTACGTTTTAGTAATAAACATATATACTGAAAAAAACGTTCCATTTTATCCATCCATCTGTATGTTAACGCGTCTCTCCGTATAAAAGCGTAAAAAGTACTGACCAGATTGACGTCTAGATTTCAATATTTTAAAGACTAAAAATCTCGCATAGATTATATACATAAATTCTAAATATTAATAAGTTGAAAAATTTACGAAACAAAATTTTAATTATTTTAATGATATCTGGGCTCCCAAACATCTACAACATCTAGTAAACTACAACAATTAAATATTTTCAATTAATTTTAAATTTAGTACAAAATTGTAGAATTATATTAATTTGATATAAGTGATAATTGCGACTTATTCCTAAAATTGCTAAAATCCTTAAGAATATATTATAAAAATTTCTTATATATATAATAAAATATAATTTCATCATAGGATCATGAAGCCATATAAAAGACGCTGCAGCATTTAGTACCTCACAAGGTGTTATTATATTTAATACAAAAAACATTCGACATACAGTCAGATGAAAACGTAATTGATATAAAATGCTTATATTTAAATGTTTTTTGAATCAATAGAAGTTGAACGATATTTGTGCAAACAATAAAACTACTGGTTAAGATGATTAATCCAAAAGACAAAAAAAAAAGATTCATTAAATAAAATTCTAGTCTAAAGAATATTAAAATATGAACTTTGCCATATTTTCAAAAAATATTCTGTAGACGTTCTTAACTAATATACAGTTTCAATAAAACCTCCTTAATGTTTTACGAGAAACCAAACATATGAAAGCTATCGTCATAATGCCACATAATAATATTCTTTCGATTCAGGATCTGTGCCATTTGTCCTTAAAATTTTATATACATTAGAAAAAAACTCATTAAGTAATGAAAATATATGGACGTTATTTAATTAGATACGAACTAAGTACTAAAGCAGATGTAATCTTGGTCCGTCTGTCTGTTAATTAAAGATTCTTAACTTCCGAGAAAATGGAGATTAGCTTACTAACGGAGAATTTAGTCCGAATTTTAATTTGTTGAACAATTCCATACTAATATATTAAAGGTTTACTTTTTATGGTTCTCGCTATTCTCTGGGTCATCTTCATAGAATTTAAAAAAGCATTTTATTGAGAATGGCTATAGACTAGGTAAAGCTACACTACGACCTTTATAACCAGAATTTGAAGATATCCTGCAAAATATACCGGAAATAATATACGTCCCTGGTAATTTTGCGTTTCAACGTGTAACGTTCTTTTTTAGTCCACATAGAAAAAGTCGCGGCCTAGAACTAGCATATTGTTTTGAATATCGTATATTACAATATAATATGGAGTTACTACAGAACATTTATTCAATCTTTCATAAGAGAGCCCTTGGGTAAGATATTGGGCAATAAATAATATGTACAAATATTTAATCATAAAATACTCGTTTTCGTTAGAGAAATGTGTAATACAGTATTTTGATAATCTAGTTTAATCTAAAGGAAAACACCTTTATATTTTATTTATATTTTTTCGATTATATTGTCTAAGAAAGCATATTTTATTATTTTTTTTTAAATATAATTTAGGGCAATGCTTGACTACATTCCACCTGGTGGTAAGTGGAATGTAGTCTTAGGTGGTAAGGCGCTTTACCCAGCAACCTCTTCACTCTTCGTTTGGAGTCTCTTTACCCACATTGTATTCGCCACCCACCCACATTGTATTCGCCACCCACCCACATTGTATTTTAACAACACGGTGGTCGAGTGGTTAGCGCAGACGTCTAACGTGTCACGGCGTAATGGCGCTCCGGTTCGATTCCCGGCGGAGTCAGGCATTTATGTGATGAGCATAGATGTCTGTGTTTCTGGGTTTGGTCATTTATTAAATATATTCTCAGTATTTATATGTGTATTTCTATGTATTTGTTCCGTTGTCTAACACCCTTAACACAAGCAAATTAAGCAATTAAGCAAATTATTTTGCTTACTTAGGGGTTAGTTCAATGTGTGTAATTTGTCCTGATATTATTATTATATATTCTAAAGACTAGACTACTAGACTTCTAAAGTGCTTCTTTCTTTCCTTAACATTAAAATACAAAGTTAATTGAAATTATTATTTTTATTTTTGCAAGCATTTATGTCATATAGCTTGTAATATATTTTAAAGCCACATTTAAATTATTTTCATAAACTATTAGGTCTATTAAAAATGCTGTTTAATTTTCATTATTTAAAATGAATATTTTTTTTTGTTAAAGTGAATTCACATAATGGAAACCCATTACAGCGGATCGTGCTTCGAATGTAAAATAGATACTTTTCTTAATTTATCTTTTATGTATTATATTTACATATTATCAATAAACCCATGGATTTTATTTGAGATGAGATGCATTGATTTTTTTTATTAATTTTTTTATAAATTAATAATCTTGTGTATAAACAAGAACTGCTCGTCTAAAGTATAGGATACGGACAAAAAGTCACTTTATCAAATAGAGAGCTAATAACAAGGGATGGGTAATTTCAGTTCTATAATAATAAAAATTCTAACAACCTAAACACATGCACTTAAATTATTTTAATCCGTAATGAAAAGTTAAGTTTATTTGTTTTTTATACTAAGTTTAGTCGCTCATGGAAACAATCAAAATTAAAAATACGCTGCTACACTTGAGAAAAGAGGACAGATATAGTATTTTGGAAAAGGAAGGGAATGATTTTGGGTATCCGGTTCTCTGTATTCGAAATATTAATAAAAATGATATTCTGCCAAAATTTTTTGAAGCAGTGGTACGAAGTCGGTTGAGTCGGTAAGTTTTTGAACTACCCTAAATTGACTACGGCTATGTTCGACTATCTTAAATTAATAGATTAATATTCTAAAGGCTTATGAGAAGATATATATTTCCATGTGCTTTAATTATTCTTATTTTGTCCTCTTTTCAATGTTGTTTGCAATTTGAAAGGAAACTCTGTATTAAGTATAAAGTTGAACTTGAAACTTGAAGTTGAGTTGTTATCGCTCTCAGAGAATTCTTTTCTTCCATAATCTTCGTTTCAGAGTCCTTAATATTTACTATTGAAGCGTTTCCTGTCTCCAACGATTCATAAAAACCACGAGGCGTCTAATTAAACCAGAACAGATGACACACATTTTAATAAATCGATTTGTATATACGTTTGTCTCTATTTTTATTAAGTTATTTTCTAATTATTACCCCAAATATTAAGTCCTTGGAAATGTCTATTATTATTGTTATTAACGACCAATATTCATATCCATATAATTTAAACTGTATATAATGTATAATTTTGTTTAATTAGAAAGTTAATGTCGTGTCTATGTTTTAAATAGACACGAAAATAATTAATACATTATTATAATTTATACAATTAATTTAATTTAAATTCTTCAGCATATAATATAATGTAATGCCATTTATATTCATTTTCATTATACTAAAGTATCGATCTTACCTTAATTTTATCGCTTTTATTAATCTTCTTTGACGCTGAGTCTAATAATAATCTCTTACACGTTAAATTTAATTTATCCATTTTCGTGCTCCAAAATGTAACTAATAAATAATTATTTTTAATCGTTAAATACTATATCTTTTTCAGAATAAGATGTCAATCTTATAATTCTCTCAAATTTATAAATAATTTTTGTAAATTAAATGATTAATACACCACTTCATGTCTAGTTTCTTGATAATTAAAAGTCTCGTTATGTTTTACTTATCTTTTATATTTTTTTTCATATTAAAATCAAAACATATACATATTTTTCTCTAGCTTAGTAGTATTGTTTTAAAACGTTTGTAAATATTGCTACGTCAGTTTTATTATTTAAATTGAATTCTTTACTAACGTTTGAGACAGTAATAATTAACACGCATATAATACTTGTATAATGTAAATATGTATATAGAATTTCAATTCAGAATCCAGTTAAAATTGAAAAATTATTTAAATTAGAACATGGACATTTGATGTGTTCATGAATTTTTCAAGTAATATCAAGCAAGTTCGATCGAGTTTACGAATTGCCACAAAAGTTTTTATTGGTAGAGACGCGCAGGGGAGAGATTTTTCCATAATTAATATAGCTAGTGAAGGAATTAGAGCTACTTTAGTATGTACACCTGGGTAAGCTCTAATGATGGACAATATTAAACAGCTTAGGCTTTGTCTTATTATATAATGCAAATTCTATCTAAATTCTCCGTTAATATGTTCAGTATTATTTCTTGTAAATCCATTTTGTAAAGGTTAGTAAAGAAAAAGTATAAAGATTTTATGCACCAAAATTGTATTTAATTGAAAAATACTTATGTACTCGCTGTTATATCACTATGTAGCTTTTTTCTGACTTAGCGAAATATTATTGACAATTGACATTGCAGATCCTAAAAATCATAACATTGGTATAAGAAGTAAAATAAATATTTTCTTAGATAAAGCCTGGTATTACTTTACCTTGCCAAACCAAACCAAACCAAACCTAGCTTGAAATATAGCTATTTTAATAAATGTTTTTCATTCGACATTACATAACAAAACGAAAACTTTTGTTTGTTTTGAAACAAAAAGATGTAAAACACCTAATTACAATTTCAGTATTCTGCTTATCTATACTAATATTATAAAGAGGAAAGGTTTGATTATTTTTTTGTATGTTTGAATTGAATAGGCTCCGAAACTACTGGACCGATTTCAAAAATTCTTTCACCGTTGGCAAGCTACACTATTCCCGAGTGACATAGGCTATGTTTCATTTTCAAAATGCAATGTAATGGAATGTAATTAGCAATGTAATGCCTATATATATAAAATTTCCACGGGAACAGGATACTATAGAATTAACTATAAGTCTATTATAGGTCTGGATAAATGTAGTTTCCACAGATTACGCGAAAAGCGACCTACACGCCGGCGGAGCCGCGGGCAACAGCTAGTATAGTATAAAAAGAGTATTGTTGCAACTGAAAAACAAACTCAATTAATCACACAGTCAAAGAATGTATAGAAAGAACAAATATATAACTGCAAAAAAATACATCAATTATAAAGATTATTAAAATATTTACCCTGAACTTACTCAATTAATAAAAGTTATCATAGACCATAAAAGTTTAAATACAAAAATTGTTAAGCTCGTAAAAATTGTTAATATCACGTTTCACACGAAATGGAAAAACATCATACTTGGTACAATATAAACTTTTAAAAGTGCATACGTTAAAAAAATACTTTTGCGTATGAAAGTTATTCCTGCATGCCAGAAATATATATATAATTTTAACAACCACACCCATTAAATTCGCAATGCTTTCCATTTTCATATTATTTTTTTAAGAACTAACAGTTCACTTTATTTATGCTTGATTTTAAATTCCAATTATTTTTTGATATATTCAGTAAATCTATCTAGATATAATAAAATTGTTAAAAAGAAAAGCTCAATCATAATAATATAATAAGCTGCAAACCACAGAGCTTCCCATGGGAAATAGAATTTTATTAAAACGTACAAAAGACAATATAATAAGAAGATATCTAAATTACTTTATTATGTGAACGTTGGCACTCGACAATGGTTTTACTATCGTTACGTGAGTAGAAGCTTCTGAGTTGGAGCCTTGTTAGTAAATACAAATATTAAAGTTGTGGGTACACTCTATATATATCATATTTCATTATGGTTAAATTACTTGCTGTGATTCTAATAAAATTTTATAGAATTTTATCCATTCCCTCTGAAGATAACTTTCTAAAAATACTAAAACTAGTTGGCAGTGCCGATTTATTATTACTCGATTTTTAAATAATAATTAGATTAATAGTTGAGAAATTTAGATATTTTTTTTTTGTTGATAACAATATTAGACTTTGATTATGCGTTCTTAAGGTATTTAAAGGTTATATCTATCGTCTGTCAACGTGTAATGTTTTTTATTACTCATTGATACACAATGTTTTATTTATTTATATCATTTCCACTTTGAATCCATACTATTGTAGTGATATGGTTATGGTATGGTACAGTTGTAGAAATTTATCAGTTTTATGTTGGCAACCTTGGATGAGATAATTCAAAAACACTTGTTTCAATCCGATGACCGGCTTAGTAGTGCATAAGGGAATGAGATTTTTTTTAATATTACATATGTATTGATTAATTAATAAAAAAAAGCAATAGAAGTTGCTTCAGCAAACAACCAAATGTGAGCATTTAATAAATTAAATGTAATAAAATGGAAATGCTAAGTTCCTTCTTTAGGTTACATTTTTATTGTTTTTTGTTTAACAGTTCAAAGGAATTATTTTTGTTGTCTGTTTTGAAATATTTTTTCTAAATATCCGAAAATACAATTTGTAACTAATGTTCACTATATTCGTAAAATTGTTTTTTTTTTTAATAAAGGACTTTTGATATATTTTTCAAAGTATTATATATTATTAATACGTTATTTACCAAATGTTATCAACCTATTATTTACCCTCATAAGAAAAATGGCCTTCTTTAAACATATTTGAGAAAGGAGGAGTAGCGAGGTACTTGTTATTTATAAGTGTCATAAATATTGTGAAGTGAAACATTTTTTCGTTTAATTTTTAGGCTATGGTACAACATTTCATTACACTCAAAGACTTAAAAATGAGATAATATAAAACTGTTTAGCTTAATAATGGCAACGAAGCATCATCCATTCATACACAACTATTTATCTATGTATAATCATTATTTTGTACCGCACTATAATAGTAATAAAATATTTATACTATTAATAGAAAACATGTAATGTAAAATTACTATTTTGAGTTCAGACTCAATCAAAGTAGACCCATTGCCTTGGGGCAATTTGTAGGTTTTAGTTTGTTTTTTATAGAGAAACAGTTGACCGGATATGAGAAAGGATAACACTTGAATAGTTAAATAAACATCTTTGGTTCATAAAGAAATATTTAAATAGTGGCATTAACTTTGTTCAAGCTGTCTGTTTAGTGAAAAGGTTTTGTGAAGGACATTTATTATTAAAAAAGTTGTGATGAAGTTTCATCTTCCTTTAATGTGCGAGATGTGACACAATGAAATAAGGTATTGTAAGTTATTATTTAAATAACTCATACAACATCATTATAATTTATAATAGCTATATAAATAGAGAATTTCTGCTAAGTAAGGTTACATTGTATATATGGCTAAGTGTTGTACACTAGTCATATATTTTTAAGCGCATGAGCTTTTATCATTTTGGTATAAATAATTTTAATTATATTTGAGTAGCTACCTCTACCTACTATATTTAATTCTACCTAGAACTAAAATTTTGGAAATTTTAAGCCATAAAGTCTCAAGACCATTTACACATTTTTGCATTTAAACTTTCGTGAACCATGATGATTATTAAATATGTATTAACTTGAACTTCATCCGCGATCCGAACACACTATGCTTCGAACTCATGAATAGGAACCCCGAATGAGTTTGAAACTAGACGTTCAAATTCCGTTTAAATTACGTGATTATAACAGTGTAAAAATGTATTTAATAACCATTAACACCATTTAAAACTACATTTTTAATTTATATTTTTGTATTCCACTAGGGTTTAGATGTTTTATGATTGGCATTATTAAAATTATATCTTATTACATTCCAAATTACTCTCCAAGATCAAATAAATTAAAAAAATGGGGCAAAGTCACCAAAACATTCACTGGGATCACACATTTAAGTTTAACAAGTATTACAAACTAACCAACGAACTGTTCGGGAATAATCTTATATTTAATTTATACCTTGTCCGCAGCAGAAGTGGGAGCGAGAGGTATAATAGCGAAATCTCTCTATAACTTACTTTAAGACCTTGGCCTTCCTAAAACATACATTGGTAAACTTTTAGAATGTATTTCAAAGGCGTATTAGTAGGTTCTTTTCAAAGTTGGTTAAGTAGGGAGAGAGTGGACAGTGAAGGTGAGGGTTTTTGCGCATCATAAAAAAAAAAAATTGTTAAAAAAAAATTTAAAAATCTGTTGTTTGCTCATACTTTTGCTGATAAAGAATAAGTGAGAACCGAATTCATGTATAAGTATAAAAGTCGGTGATACTTTAACTCTTCTCGAGAAAGAATTTTGTTAACCAGATAGGTATTATTGTTTTAGATAATAGTTCAGTATTAAAATATCGAACTTTTTTTATAGTTTTAGTAAGTATAGACAGGTGTATAATGTACGTAGTATTTACTTGTAACCAGCTTTGGCTATGCACCGGCGTAATTTACTTATGAACTCATATTACCTTATCCTTCTATGTATTACTAGGTACTACGTACTAAATACTATCAAAAACAAGTGTGTACAAATTCTACCAAAACCAAGTGTATATCAAAAATTCGGCAGTATTTAAAATAGTTTTCGTAAAGTAGCTACGTTCTCATACTTTTGAGTAATAGTTTACTTTTTCACGCAGCTTTTCCTATTTGAAAATATTTTATGAATTTAAAGAATTTCGGCCAGCATGCTCAGTCTCATGCTGGCCAAGCATATAAGATTACTTATGTTACTTATAAATATAAGATACAATTATTTTATTGTGACTTTTCTGTTTATTTTAACAGTTGAAATATGTTATTAGTGATGGACGTAACTGTATGTGATGTGATTTTAGATAAAGTATGAGAGTAATTAGGTATGAAAAAAACAAAATATAAAGGTGGAGCTCCATGTAGTGCTATTTATTTAGAATAATAGGGTTACTAGCATTAACTTTACACTGGTTACCCTATAAGGTAGATCAAAAAAATATCTTATTTTAGGTAATTCTAACATCAAGAAAAGTTGCGTCGTGATTTTAAGACGTAATAATATTTTCTTATGAGAGGTACTTTCTCTCGTCTTTAATGCTCAAAGGTAATGTCAAATTTGAACGCTACGTCAATAAATTGTGTTCTTGGAAAATGTTGATTAGTAAATTTAAGTTGAAATGTAGAATTTTAAAAAAATCTTTACATTATAGTATATCATACATAGATTTAAATGTAGTTAAGAGAATTTTTAATAACTGAATGATTTTTGTGCCTCTTCTACAAGTACTTTACAACGGGCTCCTCGGTTAAGTAACTGGATTAAGTGCTTAAGTTGCAAGGGTGAGGTTAGTTATGATGTTGTTCACAATATGTATAATAATGTAGGCTGATTTATATAAAAAAAAAAAATATATATTTTTAAATTTCCTTCTAACATTTGACAACCAATCGTTCCTAACAATGTTGCAGGTGTTATATTATTGTAGTATTGCTACATATAAGATTGTTATTATACAGTAATTTGGTATGTAGGTAATATAAATATGTAATTATTTATTTAACTACATAATAACGTTGAATATATATATATATATTGTTGTTAAAACTAGATTTACGAATTTAGGATTATTTAGAACTATATATCATTGTTATTACTGCTATTTTATAAAAGTAGTAAAAGATATTGATTTGACGAACTATCGGAAGTAGCCTTAAGATATTAAATATGTTGTATTTACATATCTTATTAGGTAAGCCATAAATGTGTGAAAGATATAAGATTGTTATAAATATGCTTAGGCATTTAAAATGGTTATGTACCATTATATTGTTATTATGATATATTTAATGATGTTTAAAGTTGTATTTATTGTGAATATGACTTACCTCCAGAAGCTGCCGTTGGCGCTTCTGTCGATGTTGTTATGTTATTAATATGGCTGTAAGACTCTAAATAAAGGCAATTCGGTATTGGACAAGTGGCAAGATAAGTGTTTCTTATACTTACATTGTTTATAATATGTGTAATAACTATGGCTGGTATTTCACAGTATCGAATTATTGGTAATTATGTCTAAATAATTACACAGTAATAACCATATTACTGTATTTATTATATTCATGTACCGGGAGTCATTTTGTTATATTAAATGAAATATTTGTTTAGCTCTTTCTTTTGTTTAAACTTATCCATATAATGCACTGAAATATATTATCGTATTTATAGTGTGAAGTAGCTTGATTAAATACTTTATACTATATTATTTTAGTGGTTTTTAATTGTAGAATCTTATAATATCTAACACGGGCAATATTTTTTTTTATTTTAGTCATATTAATATTCCTAAAAAACATAATGATATTTTTAAAATATTTGCTCTAGATTTTTAATAATGTACTCGTAGATTTAAAACTTTTTGCATGTAGTAAAATGATGGCCGCATTTATATTATTTTACGTCAAAAGTTCCAGATAAAAATTATAGAAATGCGTATTTTTAAGACTCTTATTTCTCGCAGCAAACTAAAAATAAAGATACATTCTATACGAAAACATGCATTCCTTTGATATATTGAAATAACAAGTTTACTCGCTGTAAACATAGTGTTGGTTTTCATCTTGGAGATATACATGCATGTTAGAACAAGGACACACTGTCCTTATTCTAACATAACACTTCAAGTCAACCCTTGTATTGAAATAAAAATAGGACCGCTGTCAAATAAAGTCGAAGAAACATAATTAAACTATTAATTAAATATTTAATACGTAACTTGAAGATTGTTACTAGTTTATAGTTTTTTCAACTGTAGGTCGGTAGACTGAAAACATTCCACACTAAGATATTATGAATTACTATAACTAAAAAAATATAATCGCCCGAAATATTTAAGTTAATCCGAAAACATGTTGTTCTTCAAAAATATCTGACTCACTAATATACTCAGACACTATTAAATGCTTGCAATGAATACACACCCAGGCATATATCAATATAACAAAATAATGCAATAAATGTTAGAATGTAGAAATAGAATAGAATATAGCAAAAACCACAAGATTTTAACAGTAATGTCACAGCTAAAGTACTTAAAATTTAAAAAAAATATAATTGAATTCATAATTCTGAATCGTAATCTCGTTAGGGTTTCTTGTATTTTTTTCACAATAAAAATAAGTTGTCCTTGTAATGTTACAACCGTTTTTCTAAATATACAAATTTTCTTTTATATTTGCATGTATATTGAACCTCCGCGCCGCGCCGGTACGAACGCATTTACAAATTCGACTTTTTTTGGTGATATATATTTCAAAATATATTTATTGTGTAAGAGTTATCCGTCACGATATATGTGGAGATGGAATTCGAGAGAAATCTTGGCGTACTTGACCTTTTCTTTAAATAATGTATTTTATTAAATTCTTAGATTTAGTCGGCTGATACGATAATTTCTCGAAGGGTTAAGAAATAATTACTTCAGAGATAAGGCTTTTTGGTAGAGTCGTTAGTTATTATAATAATGATGATAGTAACTAAATATGTAATTTATTATATTACATATTAAATATAGTCTTATTATTATTATGTAGTATTTTTAAGACTACGCAATTTTGAATATAAAAGATATATTTTAATATCTAATTATTTTCTTGTATTAGGTACTATACTTTACTACTAATATACATTAATTCAAACAAAAAATTATGTTTTAATGTTGTTGATTGAAAGAGTATGGGTTTTTCAGAATAAAAATCTTACAGCATCTACAAGTTACTAAAACTACAATACACTAAACTACTAATAACCCAACTTTCAATATATTATCGAATGAAGTACTAACTTTTAAGAAAAATATATATCATAATAATATAAAGTAAATGTAATAAATAAAACACAATCATACTTTGAAATTGACAAAGTAAAAAACAAAACAAGCAATATATTCTTAATTAATATAGTGAATACTTGATTTTGTTTGTTTTATTAATTAATATTTAGGATAATTTGTACTCATTAGACCGTATTATAATATAAAATGCCTTACATTCTAAAAACAGAACTAAGGGATAGAAAAATAACTTTTAGACAGCTGTCTGACATAAGACTGTTTTTTATGTCTGTATACATACGCTTGCGAAGCCGCTGAGAAAAGTTGTTACATAACAATACTCCATTCGTAAGCCGAGTGCCAAGTATGTAGTTAGAGAAACTACGATATTCCTTCACGGTTTTTTTTATAAAATAATAGATATTGTACTTCATTAATGTTTTTAGCAATAAGGACTACAAGCATTTTAAGATAATTTATATCTTATGGCGGGTTAGAAAAGTAATATTTTGGGAAGGAGAGTGGATTTCTTAAACTTAGTAGGTACGGGTTCAAATCCGGTCTGTTCATAAAGTAAATGTGAGGGAATTCACGAACTTATATTAATGATCTCAGTATTTATAACGCAGTGTATTAAATCCATCATTTATAAAGTCAAACTTACAATATCGAAATCGTTTTCTTTTTATGGTAATTGTGTGAAAACCACACAATTACATGCTTTTGTGATATATCTGACACGTGCTTCCTCACTATGTTGCATTATTTCAAATTTATAATGCAAATTGTTGCAATAAGACAAACCATCGCAGTGAGTTTACAGTCTAAGTATATTAATTTGTAGCAAAATATATTATCACGACTTACGTTAAGGTCAAAAAGCTAAAGCAAAACGATAATTTTTAATAAAATTCAATTAAGAGAGTGATTGACAAAAAAGAACTTGTATTATTTTGGTAAAGTGGCAAGAAAGAAGTCGTCTTATTTTGGTAACAATAATTCATAAGTTGGTGAACATTTAACAATGATAATACACAATTTAAACTTTGTTAAAAGTTATGAACAACTTTGTTAGGTTACAAATAAATGACTCGTATTAGTCGTGACTTTTTTTCTTAGACAAGTTATCATATAAAATGTTTATTTTTTTAATTTTGAACGTTACGCACTTCTATACTTGAAAATTAAACCCTTCTTTAACAGACAGAAACCCTTCTTTAAACATATTGTGACCAATGAAAACTTCACGTTAAGGGAGGGACTGAAACATTTATTCTAATCTTAAACCCACTGTTTGAGAGGCTCCATTGAAATAAACTTTGTAAATAGGATGCTTTATCGGCACTATGGTTTTAGATAGATAGATAGATAAGCACTTTATTGCACACAAAATAAAAATAAAAGAAAATTACAATAATCAGCGGAATTCTAACATGTAAAAATAGTATGCAAAGGCGGTCTTATTGCTAAGAGCAATCTCTGACAGACAACCTTCAGGTGAAAGAACTTAAGTAGAGGAGAATACGGGATTGTGCGATCGAGGAGAAATAAATAGTGAAATAGTTCTTAAACTTAAAGTCTTTAATAAACTGTTTCCTTATAATACTTACAAATACATAAATTACAAATAAAATAATAAATAAATAGTATATTTATATAAATATAGAATGTAAAAAAAAAAACCGATACGGGCAGGGATTCGAACCCGCGACTACTGGGAAACCGTCCCGTCGCTCTACCAACTGAGCTACCGTATCGCTGTCCGTTTCGGTGAATTAAGCATTCTATATGTGATCGTCTTTATCGGGACGGTGGTGACATCTATTAGGTTTCTTTCGAAAATCCTAACCAATGTTTCTAACTTTGCAGTATAGATAAACATTGAAAAGATGCCACTACCGAAATCAATGTTTGAAATTATTTTTAAACATGTATAGCCATGTTAAGCTTATTTAAATTTATATAAATATAGAATGTAAAAAAACCGATACGGGCAGGGATTCGAACCCGCGACTACTGGGAAACCGTCCCGTCGCTCTACCAACTGAGCTACCGTATCGCTGTCCGTTTCGGTGAATTAAGCATTCTATATGTGATCGTCTTTATCGGGACGGTGGTGACATCTATTAGGTTTCTTTCGAAAATCCTAACCAGAACGGACAGCGATACGGTAGCTCAGTTGGTAGAGCGACGGGACGGTTTCCCAGTAGTCGCGGGTTCGAATCCCTGCCCGTATCGGTTTTTTTTTTACGTTCTATATTTATATCAATTTAAATAAGCTTAACATGGCTAGACATGTTTAAAAATAATTTCAAACAATAAATAGTATATATAATACATACACGTACATACATATAGGTACACATCTACACATATATAATATATCACTTATACTAAATAAATATAAATACCATAAACAAAATACTTCAATAATGACACTATTACAATATAAACACCAAAACAGTGAGCATGGACAATACTAAGAAAATAATTTACTCTTGGGAAAGTTAATAATTAAATAAATGAATTTTAAATGTATGTAAGGATTTTATATTATTGTATAGTATTATATCAATTATGTAATCTTAAAAATCGCTTTTTCATTGAACTTTATCCTGAAAAAATATATATGTATATTATTTCGTATCTTATCATAGAGATAATAATGTAAAAAATATATTTTATGGTTAAAGATACAGAATTTTTATTTACTTTTTATTTGTAACTTTAAAATGTCTTTTTTATGTATCATATAGAATATAAATAAATGTATCCAATTATTGATTTGAACCAACAATTAATGGTAAAATACCATTCCTATGTTGTAATTAAAGTTATGAAACAACTTATCTATCATCAAATACAATTATAGAGACAAAAGAATGAACCCATTATTTATTTCACTAATTAATCTTTGGCCCTTCCGGAGTCTGTTCTAATTAATCTTGTTTTGTTATTTAGGGATTTTATTTCCCTTAGTATTTTAATAAGGATGATAATGTAGGTACTTGTAATAATATTGGTAATATGTATGGATTGATTGATGGTATTACCTGCATTACTCAGAGTTTAAATATATATAATCTATAAATATAATAAATTTGAAATAAGATTGTCCAAAAATATCTTCGTCAATTATCGTTATAAGTATAAACAAAGAAGAAAAAATAATAATCCAACGTTTTTAATTATTTTTTGTTGTTGCGTGATAATATTTAACGTATGAAATTACAGTGTATTATCATTTTGATTTTGAGTGTCTGAATGTAAGATTGAACCATTGTAATAAAAGAAGTTATTTGAAACATAAAGTACATGATACTTGGTAAGTCATGACACACATTTAGTGTTTTAAAATATTACATAAATGATATATAAATATTTTCTTGAACCATGATGATTATTAAATTATATTTACCCGGCTATGTTCTCGTAAATTATCTGGAATTTTCTCAGATTAGTTTCGAAATTATTCATGAACTCGACACATTGCGGACTTGTGGCGTGAACTGTACAGTTCTGGAGAGTTTACGTGATCATAAACATGTAAATGTTCATCACGAAAATTTAATTACAAAAAGGTAATACTAATTATATAAATGTTGGCTATTATATTGTTTTCAATAAAAAAAAATATACATGAGTCATTAGCACTTTTATTTTGTACGTTTAAAAACAGGACTAAAGGGAATTTATCTGTGAGTTTAGTTTTCAGGAGATATTAGAAATCTTGATATTGTGTTACTGATAGGATAGTTTCATAAATCTATATTTGTATTAATTAATTATTTTATTTAAATCAATAAAATAAAATCAATAAAAATTTCCAAACTTTTTTAATAATTTGAATAATTTTGTGTGAAGCAATTATTTAAACGTTGGTTTAAAAATATCCAAATGCAACACAACAACATTCTATTTCAAAATTAATTATTTTATAAATAAACCCATTCTTGTATTTGTTATTGAAGAATTTGTTAAAAATAATCAATTATTCAGTGATTAAATGAGAACTTCACTTGATATTTATTCTCATCATTAATCGTCCTCTTTAAATAGCAATGAGCCTACATGTCTGTATTTCTGGATTTGGTCGTTTATTAAATATATTTTCAGTATTTATTATGTGTATTTCTATGTATTTGTATCGTTGTAACACCTTTAACACAAGCATATAATTTGCTTACTCAGGGGTTAGATCAATTTGTGTAATTTGTCCTGATATTATTTTTATTATTAAAAATAACAAACTTCTGCTAGCGGCTTTACCGTTTATAAATAAAAAAACACGGTCTCATTATGTCGGAGAGCTGTCAATTGTCATAAACTAATTTTTTGTATCCAGTGAGCTTTTCTTTTACGGGATGATCCCTGACAAAGTTTGAGAAACATTTTAAGACGATCGGTTGAGTAGTTAAGGCGTAAACACATATACACACGTATTTATATGTGCATATTATTATATTTATAATAAACAAATAGTTAAAAGGTCGGAATTAAATTTGATTTAAATGATATTAGTGTATTTTTTTTATTCAAAAAAGTTAATTAATATTAAATTTAGACTTAGACTTAGACTTAGTATATCATCAGCTTAAAACACAAAACATTCGGTTACTTATATATTTTTTGTATGAACTTGAGTATGTTTTCATATAAACTGTGAACGAAACTTTAAAAATTTACATTGTATTATTTTTTTTAATTAAATAAACTATTTTACTAAAAAAAATACAAAAAATATTTTTACATCTTTTGTATTTTTTTTTTGGTAAAATAAAATTAAACATAAATATTTAACTTTATATTATATAATCCAATACGTTGTAATAAAGTACGTTGAATTAAACTGCAGTCGGTATTTGAAACAAGTTGCCTTCAAACGTTGCAGTAGCAATAGCTTTTAAATTGCTATTTACTAACTTCTGAAACGTATTGAAACTATACTCCTGTAAATAATATTGAACTCTCATTTATTTCAAGAGCATTCAAGCTTCAATGAGCATTCTGTTTTTTGTTTTTCTTAATTGCAGTCTTTTGGGATGAATCTTGAAAGCTAGAGCTGAGTTTGTAGTCACTGACGCTAATAAATAAAACAAATGAAACGAGACAAATCTAGTGATTTTATAAGAACTCCGCTCTTTTTACCAAACTAATTCCTTTAATTAAAAGAGCTGCTGAAATACCGAGTAACTTCTAAAAAACTTTATATGATACAAGTATTTCGTATTTCGACTTAGTATGAAAAAAATATATTTAAGGAACTTGAAAATAATTAGTCTTTTAATAAAAAAGATCAAATGTTTTGTCGGATCTTGTAAAGAAAAAGTTTTTCATTAAAATTTTAAACCCCATTCTATAGTATAGTAAATTTACATTTGGTATTAATAAGTCAGAGAATGAGTTATTTATTCTATTTTTTTTATTTCAGAATGAGTATAAATAATTATAGATACAATTTTTTTTTGTGTGAATTTTAAATCTGACCATCTGCTATAGAACAGATGTTAAATCTTTTGTATTTATCACATAAAACATATTTTTTACCGTTTCTTTATCACATGGAAAAAGGTAACTGTTTGTCTTTATCATATGAAAAAAAAAAAATTATCTGTTTTTATACAACATTAATTTCATGTATTGTAAAAGTTCATAAAATCATATTAACTAATTCAAAAGCCAGTAAAATATTTTTAATTCAATTTTCATAATATCTGAAAATCATCTTCAAAGTTTAGATGGATATTCCAAAAAATATGCAGCCAATATTCCTCACGACGGCGCTTATACCCCTACATGACATTTTCTTACAACAAATTCATTCATACATTCATATTCAATGTATTTCGTAAAATAAATATACCATCTAATTATCAAATTTCTAGGATTACTTTTATTTAAAATATTGCTGTGTAAAAAGGTAACTGAATAACATTTCTATTTAATAAAAGTTTTCGTTTTAAAAACTTATTAACTTAGTTTTATAATTGTAAGCTAAAAGAAAAAAATTGGTAGTGTATGAATATTTATAAAATGATTATATTAAGTTCGTTATAAAAGGATAAAAACTTCGAAAATCTTTGCATATTCATTAAAACTTGTACCAACGCTTTTTTAAGTTACCTAACATAAGAGTTTTGGAAATAGAAAGTTTTTTGTGTGTTTGTTCATCTGAAGGTATGTGTGTGTGCGTGAATAGTATGCATATGCGGTAACCCACTGACAGCAGAAAATATAGATGCAAATGCTAATAAAAAAGACCAAGAGAGTAAGAGAAATAGAGTTTCGGAAACCGTATGGAACGAAGTTAGTTTAAGCTGGTTTTCAGTAAGAGGATTGAACTACCCGGTCAAACTAGCCCGTATACGATCTGAAACTAAATGAATACAACTACTTCATCCATTGATTTAAACTATTTCAATTTATAGTTGTTTCGAAAATGGATCGAAAATTATGGCTGGTGCATTTACTAATTGATTAGTTCTTTAATCATGCGTTTTACCCAGCCATTTTATGTAATGCTGGTGAATGTTATAGTATGTAAGAGTATGTTTTAATACTTGATTTCATATCAAATTCGTGTCCAAATAATAAAAGAGACTTTCCAGTTATCTAATTTATAAGATGGAATTTACTTATAAATAATATTCAGAAGAAGAGTAACAATATATTAATGTAATTTATAAGTTTAATTTAATTTATAATAGTAGGTATTAACAGCAAACAAAATATATTTTTAGAAAATTAACTTCATTCAATAATAGAGTTATTATAATAGAGTAGGGGAGCCATAGGTAGGCATGTGAATACGAGTGTCTATCATAAAATAAAAGAGAGAGGATGAGAGACCCATACTTATCTTTGTCTAATCACACAAAAAAGAGAGACAAATAGAAAAATTCTCTATGTTTTGATGAAAACATTTCAGGCTGGCTTCCTACTCTATACCTGGATACTCTATGTCCAATAACTGAAATAGTATGAAATATCACAGACTAATTAAGTCGTCTTAATTAGTTGTCAAAAAATAATTAATCTACATAATGTCTTCGGATTTGACGTACAACAAACAATAAAAATGGGCATGAGTGACAAAAAATATTTAAAAGATAAACGTTTTTTACATAATAAAAAACATGCATAAGAAAAAATATTTTAAGTTCGTGCTTTAGAAGGCTCTAATTTTCGAACTGTCTGCGTATTAATTTAGTTTGAAAAAATAATCGTAACCTTCATAGTTCCTGCATATTACGTTATAAGAAGAGATACTTATTGGAAAGGTCGATATGACTTTGTCAAAGTTTAAGCGTAGTTTTATTATTTAACTTTTAGTATTTTATCGTTTTAAGTGGCGAAACTTCGTAATGTTTGACATCACGTTTTTTGAACGTGATGTGAAAACATAAAAATGAGCGTACAATAACATTTTAAAACGCGTAATTTGATTGATATTTTCATACAAAAATATGTAATTATGATTGTATGTTAGGGATACAACATTTTATTCAGACAAATGTAACCACATAGATAATAGATATTATACCCCTAGGGAAGTGAAATAAGAAACGCTCAGATGGCACGCAATTGTCGACTGAGGCTAAGCCGAGGTTGACTAGAGGCGAGAAAATATAATTATTTTTACGTGTTAAATTTTTTATGAAAAAACTGTTTGTTTTATTTATAACGAGCATACCCAACCCGCTTTACCGGGCTTAATTTAAATATGTATTTATACGAAAAAAAAAAACAATAAAAACGTGCAGCACTCGGTGACTGCCGCGGTAAAGCTATTGCATAGCATTTTTTATCTTTTTATTAACTTATGCAATTATAATTATTTATGCAGCATATTTTTTTTATTCATGTTTATTCAAGTTTTTTCTTTTATATTATTTGAAGTTGAGCATGGTGACCGATAAGAAAACATTTTATTTTCTTTTATTGAACAAATTATTATGAGAAGTTGTCATTGCTATGTAATGTCATAAAAAGGTAAATTTATTATCATTAGCTAAAAATATTTTCAATCTTCAATGTCACAAATAAAGTTCAATTACGTTTGTTAAGTACTTTCACTTAGACTCTTTTGTAACACGATAACAGAATAAAAAGGAATGAAAAGAAAAACATTTATTCTAAACTAAACCTCAACATGTAAGCAATAAAGTATATAATACATATTATGAAAATCGCGCTTACTCTATTTTTAAATGATATGTACACAATACACAGCCGAGCTACACAGCAGGTGGAGTGGGGGGAGTTAGGTTTTTTTCGTTACGGAATTTCCGGATTTGGTCTCCACGCTCAAGGCCCGAAAAAATTAATTAAATACAAGAAAGAAAAATGAAATTGGATTTTTTATTTTTGAATCTTTCTCCATGTCAAATTGTTCATAAAATATGCTCAATCGTTATAATATAAGAAGATATCTAATGACTTTATAATGTAATCATCGGCACTCGACAATGCTTTTACTTATGTTTCCTGTAATTGCATTTATAATTCTTTCAGTCTGTTCGTTCTGTTGTAAATAAATAGGATTGGACAAATTTTTAACTTCACTTCACCTTAACATCAGTTTTATAATGATTGCTGTGTCCTTATTTTAATTTATGTTTTTTTTTATTTAGAATAGATTCATAGATTAGATCCGAGTTATAACTCGGTAATCTTATATGATTACTATATTAACCTAATATTGGTGAGCCTATCTATAAAGATAAAATCACCTATCAACAATGTCGATTCTGAAAGACATTGCGTCTGTCATTTTTATGACGTAATAAATATTGCCCACATAGCCTTCTTTTTATGTGAAAGAATATTTTCTGTATGCCTTAAGGTTTAAGATTAATAATTTATAGTGAATGGAAGACACATGAAAAACTCACACATGAAGACACATGACAATGATACATGTAAATCACATTTAATAAGACTACAAATAAAATTACAAATTAGTTTTATGAATCAGTCATATCATTGCTTACATATGCGCAGTATCTACAGTACAATATTGCAAACTCAGTGCAGATGTATTTGTTTCAGTTCCGTCAAGTGTTATTACTTTTTCAGTCTTTTTTGGCAGGACAGTCTTGTAACCTTTTTCTGACATTCAGTATCTTTGCAGACGGGTCCCTAACAGGGTTTCCTAAAAAAATCGCGTATTGTTTGGCACATTAGTCTAAGCAACTGCAGGATGCCTTTACGGTCGCGCAAATGCTCACGAACAAGAGTAATGCGTAAATTCTTTAAGAATTTGCAACGCTTTGTAACAATGTTGTTATTTATCTTAAGAAATATATGTGCATTTATTGAAGCCATATATATTTATATTATAAAATTTTCAACCATAAATCGAATGTTTAGGCCTAAAGGCATCTATGGCCACTTTATTGTATCTCTTGCAATAAAATTAGTAGATTGTACCTGGCTGGCGTAAGTGCTGACAAAATTCTACTGTGATTCTGCTCTGTAATTCAATCAGGCGCTCATTATCACTATTCATTTCACATGCGTTTTCGTCGGTATTACTGGTTTGGTTGCAATGCTCAAATGGACTTCTACATCTTCAGTTTCTGAATTTTCATGATCGGAGTCTGATTTCTCCAAGATACTCAATATTCGCTGTTGTTTGCGTTCTTCGAGAACCGTTATTGCAAAAGTCATGCGAATAAAATAAATAAATATACCTTTTTATAATGGCGCGAAATTACTACACGATGTGTATGGTTGGGTCATATTTACCCTTTTTCATGTTTAGAAGCGTCTATACACCGCTGCGATTGCAAAACGACTAAATATCGATATTCCGTGGAAAGAGACGACCCTTAGCTCCAGCTATTGAGAATTATGACAGTGTGGCACCAAAAACATTAGAAATACGCGCATTTGAAAATAGCCCGGGTCAAATAGACCCAACTGTGCGAACGCCGGGTTAAGAGCTTCGCTTACGTTCAGCTCAATAAAAAAGTTATTTTAAAACCCCTCTTCAATATTTCTTATTGGTTGATTAACTAAATTAAATTAGATCAACAATGGCGTTGTAAACAGCAAATCATAGAAGCCTGGCCAGTGCTGCTGCTAATTCATTTTTATTTTAATCAGTCCGTCCAGTAACATGTCGTTAAAATAATTAATCAATGTATAATTTAACGAAAGGTAATAATAGCTTATAATAATTTCCTCGTAACTGTTAATCTTTTTTTTATATATACAAAAACTTTGTGTTTTTCAATAAAAAATTCTAAAACCTTTTCTTAAAAGATAAAAAGACGTAAGAATATTTTCTAAATCTCTTTCTGCTCGTAATGGTACACACTATAAGCATATGTATTCCACTAATTGGTTGAGATATCGAGTTTTCTCGTCAAGATATCTTATATTGTTTCGTTTTACTCTATGTACTTACATTTTAACTTATTGAAAATATATATTCAACCAACTTCATGAGCGAGTGCATTCTACTTCTGCAAAAAAAAAATCAATTGAAAATATTGAAATCAACTTCCACACTCAACACGCTTTTAAATATATACCTAAGTATATTATCAGAACTCGCTTTTACAAATCCTTTGTCACACATGTGTAATCAATGATATATTTAGCAATTTAATTTAAAAATTATTTTTTTTAATTTTGTATTATATATGCAAAAGCTGTAGGTATTAAATTCTACCATGAAAACATTTTACATTGACGACCATAAAACGAGCAACAACAAGCTCAGAATCACGTATTAGAAATTATTACAAGCTCTAATCAATTTGTTAATAAACAATTTTTTTTTCATGGAGTATCACAACTATTTATAACAATGTTTTAAAATATAACAAACCATCGGTATTTTTTTCCAAAACTTCATTGTTTTTTCCGTATCCCGTCTAAAAAATTCTATTTTTAGTTTCTTTTGTTCTTGTTGTTAAACTTAGTTTAACTTTAACACCCAGTTTTTCTCCCAGCGTCTATTTGTCTTACATTTTTCATAATAAAAGCAAGACCGTAATGTCAACTTTCAGTCGGTAAAAAAAACCTCGGTAAAAAAACAACCGCCTAATATTTACCTCTTTACTGAATTTTAATTGCAACGTTGATTTTCAATTTCTCGTTGAATATTACGTTGGATAGTTTAGTACAAAAAGGAAGTAAGGAATTCCTAAACCGATATTGCAAGATTTGGTGTAACGAGATAATAATTAAATTCAAATTCAAATTCAAAAACTTTATTTATGCCAGATAATGCTTATGTACATGGTAAAAAAAGGAACACAATAAAAAAAAAACAAAATAACAATAATAATAAAACAATATAAAAAAAAACCATAAAATCCAATACACAATTTATAAAAATAACATTTTTCACAGCAGTGTACCGACACAAAAAGGTAGATCACTCAGCCTATGTTGAAACCGAAGGACGCTTAGCGTCCACCGAGATCCAACGCTGATTTTCAGTGACCGCCTAAGAGAGTATTATATCAGCAACAGTGCAGCTACAATTGAAAAGTCAGTTGACAAAGTGTAAGAATAGAGTCTATAATAATATGTAACATAATATGTCGTCGCGTAGTCTTGACGGAAAACGTAAATTTATATTAGAAATATAAGTTATGTATATAAGTATATAAGTTATGTTTTTGTATATAATTGGTATTTGGTATATAATATATTTAGTATATAACATATTAAGAATAAGTCTGTACTGACAGATGGCCGCATTGAAAGTCAATACATGTTTGTAAAACTATTAATAAACTTAACATTTTAAAAATTCTATTCTAAATCAATTGTAAGTTATTTTTATACATAATTTTAAGCATTGTTTTATGAGATTCTTAACTCAGTTATTAATTTGAAAAGAACGAAAATGATTTAGTTGCGTGTTGGCGCCAAAACACTTCTGCGGCTAACCGTATAAAAGGTTTGTGATGTTGAGGTAGGGCGAAACATGCGTGCGGGGAGGAATATCAAAACAGTAACGCGCGCAGGCGTTTTGGACACGTTGTATTATATTTTGTGTACGAACCTATGCCTATGACCTATTACTGTATCAGCGTAGTTTAATTTCGATAATACCAATGCATCACATAACTTAGTACGTAGTTCCGGTGTTATAAAGGGCCTTATTCGGTATAAAACCTTAAGTCGATAAAAGCAATTTTGAACCGATTTCAAAATGTGAGATTCAAATCTAAGATTTTCGTCCATTATAATACCAAGATTTTTGGCTTCCTTAACCCGTTCTATTTGCACGTTATTAATTTTAATCACTGGATTTTTACCTGTTATTTTATTTATTTGCTTTCTTGTCCCCAGAATTAAGTATTTAGTTTTTTTAGGATTAAGTGCAAGACAGTTGTCCTCGGACCATATAAATATATTTTTAAGATCATTGTTGATCTCCTTCAATGCATCGAAGGTACCATTCGGTTTAAAAGATATATATATTTGTAAATCGTCGGCGTAAGTCTGAAAACGGCATGATTTTATATGCTTAGCCATATCTGCGCAATATAATATAAATAATAATGGCCCTAATATAGATCCCTGGGGTACACCTCTGTTAACTAGATTAGCATTTGATTGATTAACAGATCCGTCTTTGTTTCGCGTCTCAACTATTTGTAATCTATCATTTAAATAACTATCAAACCATTTTATAGTATTTGGGGAAAGTCCATAATAATGCAATTTGGAAAGCAGCAATTTTATATTTATCGTTTCAAATGCTCTCGAGTAATCTAATAGTATAAGAATTGTACCTTCACCTTTTTCTTGAGAACTTAGTATGTCATCTACCACGTCCATAAGTTCCGTTACGGTACCATGGTGCTTACGAAACCCGGATTGTTTATCTGGTAGAATTGCATTAGTCTCAATGTAATTTGATAGCTGTGTATATACAATTTTTTCTAAAACCTTTGACATACATGGCAAAATATTTATAGGTCTCAGATCTTTCAGAAATATTGGATTTTCTACTTTTGAAATAGGACGGACTATGGCCGTTTTCCACATAGTTGGAAACTTGCTGCTTTGTACAGATTTATTAATTAAGATGGTCATGGTATCTAATATGTAAGGAAGGGATGCTGACAACATCTCCAGGGTGATACCATCACAGCCTTTGGCATTGGACTTCAATTCCTTAAATATTTTTAAGACGGTAATATTATTTTCGGTTGACAGGTTAAATTTGGTTTCCAATTCGTAATTAGACTCAAAGTATAAAATAGAATATAAAGAAGGTTCTGTTTGTCCTAGTACGCTTAAAAAGTAATCATTTAGTGTTTCGGCATTTCTGAGATTAAGTGGTAACAACTGATCTTTTTTATTATTGACTGTCAACGTTAAGATTTTTCCAAAGGTAAATTGAATTATTTAAATTATTATTAATATATATTTTGAAATATACACACTTTTTCCTATAGATAGCGCTTTCCACTAACCGTTTCAAGTCTCTGTAATATTTGATATGTCGCTCCAGCTTTGTTTTACGTGCTTTCGTATAAGCCTCGTCTCGCTTTTTCATCATGAGCTTTACATTATAAGTTATCCACCGGTATCCGGTGTTCTTAAATGATCGTACTTTCAACGGAAACACTGTGTCAAAGATCGTCATAATGTTATAATTTAGTTCATAAACCATTTTGTCAATATTTTGCCAAGTTTCTATTTCATCCCAATTGATGCTATTCATAAGTTCATCTAATTCATTAATTTTAATGTCTTTAGTCTGCCTAAAATGTATTTTTTTACTGTATGTATTTTCTTTTTGAATACCAATATTACAGGCGAGCATTACATGGTCACTAAGTGTACTAATGTAGTCTACCTGTACAGATATACCTTGGAAATTCGTGCAGATTAAATCTATTAAAGTCTCACTGTCCTTGGTAAAGTGAGTCGGGGAACGTACACATTGTTGCATATCTGTAACTGTTAAAAATTCGCTTAACATCTTTGAGTTTGAACTTTTTATATCTAAAAAATGTATATTACAATCACCTAATAAGAATATATTATCATAGCTTATCAGAGAACAAAAAGTGTCCAAAAGAGCATCGAAGAAAATTCGCGGATTAAACCATGGTGGCCTGTAGGCCGTACCGACCATAATACGTTTTCCTTTCAGTGTAGTTCTCATCCACATTTGCTCAATAATTGTATTATTTGGATGGTTAATTATTTGTGAGGATACTTCTTTTCTTATATAAAAACCGACCCCCCCTCCTCTCTTTCGGAACATTTCACTAGGACGAGGCTTATGACGAAGGCGGTAACCAGGCACCAAGTTTCATTTAATGCCAATATATCGAGGTTATGATGGTCTATTGAAGTTATAAGTTCATCATGACCTGTACCTAGGGAGTCGGCATTTAAAAATCCTATTCTAAAATTTTATGTTTGTGGCTTCATTAAATAAAAAAATTAGAACTAAGCTTGTTAATAAAATATTTTGAGGCAACTGAACAATGTGTACGGTAGACATAAATAGAATAAAAATATAGTATATTTTTAATGATAATATGTAATGATGATACTTTTTTGAGTAAACATACTTTAATCAAAAATAATAATTGTGGGTAAGTTAAAACTTGAACTGTGATACATGTGAACATTAAATATATTGATTTTGTGTAGGCGCCGTTACTATTAAGACAATTAGGCCTTTCCAGACTGTCAGGTAGTATACTGCTGTGTAAACGCGACTTAATTTTAATAAAAACAAAAATATAGAAATAGAAATCAAACATACAATAATAACAATAACTGAACTTAATAAATATAGTTAAAGTATATTTTTTAAATAGTTTATAATGCTCCTTAAAGTTAAGCAGATATATAATACGTGGAGCATTAATTGTTATAACATTCAAACTATAACAGTTCCAAAAACCTTACTCACGTCAAAAAGAGAACGTATACGGTGGATTTCTATGCCATCGTTTTTACGTACGTAAATCCGGCCATTTTTTGTCCACACGTATTTCGACGACCTTCCTCCCGTGTTTTATAAAATAATTTCTTATTTGTAGGCGTTACGTGCTCATTTATGTAAATGACCTTGGGTTCCCCCACCGTGATTCCTGTTGAATCTGTGCCACGCCACACTCGCGCTGCTCGCAGAATTCCATCGCGGACGGAGCGCGGTTTCAGACGAACCACTACGGGCCGGGGGCGCAGCGTCGCCGCGTTGGCCGCATTAAGGCGTCTAGGACCTCCACGTTCGGCACTAACCACGTCTCACTCCTCTAATTCATGACCCAGTTTCTTGGCGACCAAAAGTACGATTTGAATCGGGTTTTCGGCATTTCTTTCTTCTAAACCGGCTATCTCGATGTCATTTAACAGCCCGTCCTGTTCACGGTCGTTGAATTCCGAACGCAAGTCTGTCACGAGGTCGACAATATGATGATTATCCTGTTCTGTAGTTCGTTCGCGACTAGCTGCTTCTAATGTATTGAGTCGTTCTTCTATTTTCTCAAACTTATTAGTAAGCCCACCTACTACTAAATTTAGTTTGTGCAAGCTCTTGTTTGAAAGATGACATCATGTTTGCCACAGAACTAAGTTCGACCCTAAGTAAACGGATTTCTTGTGATAGTGACCCTATGCTACTTTCACCTGCATCTTCAAAAACATCATTCTCGGGAGAATTAACTGCAATTGGTGGATTCGCACTATTGCTCGTAAATGTTTTGCAGGCCCTACAATGCCATTTATTTGATACTTTATGTTCCGGGCTCAGGTTAGCACAGCAACGATGATACATGCAGGCACATTTAAAACACTTAACGCCATCTGTTATTGATACGTACTTGCCACATTGATTACACTTATTAGCCATCTTTATGGATTATTCGATGAGGTGTTGACAATGGATACTAGGTGGCACTGATGCAAAAAAAAAAAATAGTTTTATTTCTCAATATTTGAGCAAAGCTTTTTGTTTTATAATTCCTTTTTCACAAGACAACTATATTTAAGTCTGTAAATGTATATTTCTTCTAATTATTAACACTTTTTCGTATAAGTACTCACATTTTGTTGAGCGGGTAATATTGTTTATATCAGCTGATTGTCACTATTACACTTGTACTTGTTAATTATAACTATAAAAATGTAAATACTAATTAGTTTGTCTTAATAACATTTATTCTATGTTGACACTTGTAAACTTGATAATAAATGCACTTTTTGTAAACTATTTTGTAGTTTTACTATAAAATACGAATAAATAATGTAAACTCAACTGCTGCTGTTGTTGCTGCTGCTGTCACACTGCTGTTTAATGTAGGTATGTCTAAATATTAATTATTTTGAATGAGACTTTAACGGAATCTATTGAAAATTTAATTAAACCGTAAATCAGATTTCAAACATTATAATCTTGAAAGATTGCGCATCTATTCAAATAAAAAAAAACTAATTATAAAAAAAATATATATTTTAATTTTCGAATTAATTTCTAAAACATCCATAATAACCTTCCTCCCAATTTCGTATGATTTTGACAACTTCAGGACTAGAAAAAAGTATCTGACAGTGCGTTCCAATTATCTGAGCATGTGTTTCAATGTTTCAATGTTTGTATAATCCTGTGTACAATACGGGCAGTGTTCACAGATAAGGTATGTATCCTGTCGCTGCAGACAAATCTCAAGTTTACTAACTTAACATGGATAAGAAGTTGCTAGAGGTAATAAACAGGAACCTTAGGTTCTAACAATGGGTTAGTAATGATTGGCACTAGTTATTCCTCGTGTAGACTATCATACATCCATCCATCTTTGAACCCATTTTACAAATAAACCAAAATGTCATTGAGGTTAATTGATTGTTGATCGAGTGGTTATTGCAGATGCCTTACGTATACGGGCACAACGGGGCTCAGGTTCCATTCCTGACAGGGACTGGCATGTATGTGATGAGCATAGATGTCTGTATTTCTGGGTTTGGTAGTTTATTTAATATATTCAAAGCATTTATGATGAGTATTTCTATGTATGTGTATCATTGTCTAACACCCTTAACACAAGCAAATAATTTGCTTACCCAGGGGTTAGATTAATTTGTGTTATTGGCCCTGGTATTATTATTATTACTTTTTATCATTAATCAAGTACAAAAATGAATTTAAATCTAAATCTATTGCTATGCCGATAGTGTTATTTAAAACAATATCAAAAGAAGATACCACTGGCAGTAAATTATTAATCGATTGGTACTGAAAGTATTTCAAGACTATTTTTATATATTTTTTTAAATAAGTATAAAAAGAAAAAATCCTAACCCAAAATCCCGTAGCTCAGACCCTAAACTTAGAATTCTATACATAATCGTTGTTATTCTTGTTTTGACAATTATAATAAATGTTTCTAGCCTCGCAACAACATTTAAAAGTTCCTACAACTTAAATTATTATACGAAATTTGGCCATGTTAAGTTCATTTAAAAAAAAAAATACAAAAAACATAAATAATATAACAATATCAGAACAAAAAATTAAACAGATATGTATTATTTCAAAGATAGACCATGTTATGAGAGTAATCTAATATTATTGTAATACGACTTAAAAAGTTACTAAAATTGAATTAATTATCCATTTAATAATTTTGATGTTTCATTTGGTTTAGTCTCAAATTCAACGTTAAACCTACTTTTCAAATATAAACTGGAACTAATAGTTGCAGATTAATTTACGTTTTCGAATACCGAAGTTTCCTCCCTAGTACTTCCAATTATAATTAATTAGCTATTTCCGCTAAAACAGAACGCATTTGGTCCTTAAATCAAACTACCGTGTTTATGTTGTTAATACGTTTCAAAACATTATCATAATACGTTACATAGATTTAAAAAAAAATGTTTTAAATTTTTACCATCTAACAAAACATAAATGGTATGATATGAAACTTTTAATCAAGCCAGCAATTATAAAGACGTACCAAGCAACATCCATGTGATTAAAATACACTTTGATCAAGATAAACAAAGATTATATGAACTTTTGACTGAAATATAGCACAAAATATTAAAAGGGTTTGAAAACCTTATAATAGATACAGAATGTTTCATGCCTAAGGCTCTTTTGAAATCAAATGTACCTCGCAATTATGTAACGCGTATGCAATTCACACGTGTTGCTTGGACAAGCATATGGCAATTTTATTCGGAAAGCGTATCTTGCCATATGATTGCGCCGCTCTTTTATCATCCTGCTGTAAATAAATACATTTTTATTAAATATTCCGTTTACAAAAATGAACTGCGTATATGAGACTGACTTATGAATTCTATTCTGGTTTGAGTGTATTGTGTAAGAAATCTATACAAACTGAATATCTTTGAACTATGTTATTGCAAAACGAGCATCTAAAGTGAGTGCATCCCTAGCTATATAACGCTCTTTACAGTTGCGTTGAGAGTCTCTTACGAAGATAAATACCTCTTTGTGACTTACAAAGAATTGAAACATTAATAAAATAAAATAAATGATACCCGGTTTAGGATAAGTGTCGATGGGTCCAGATATCTGTTTCTTTGCCTTATGCTACCTCTGTTTCGTCGTCTCCAAATGTTAGTGGACGACGTTTGAGTTTGTTTGATATTGCAGAAATCCCCGTTTAAAGTGGAGGGGGGGGGGGTACCGAGGAATGTATGCTTCTCCACTTCTGTGTTCACCTATGTATACAAAGTACGGTCGGAGCAAGATGGTTCGGGAAGGGATTCTGTAGCTTTGGGGTAAATTTGGCACCAGAGCTCAATACTCGACAAGCAAACACAGCGGCATTGGATTAATGCTTCACACTGGTCTTCTGTGCGAGTATGGCACAATTTTGCAGTCAGGAGACTGCAGCGTAATTCTACCACATGTTCGACCTTCAGTCGCTTTGTATAAACGCCCATGGATACCATAGGTGGTTATGATTCTTACTCGAGACCACACGGCCTAAAAATATGGCATTAGCGAATGTTAGTTTACTTCTTTATAGTTTTATCAGTTTACTAACTAAACCGATCTTCATTAGTTATTGCACACACATTCTCAGAGGTACGGAAAAGGAGAGAGGCTAAGGAGAAAAAGACATCAGGAAAATTATCGCCAGGAACACAAAAAATCCTCCCAGACTCACGTTCTTATTTATTATATATACAGAGCTGATGAATCCGTTGGTAAAAGATAATTAATTCAAAAAAGTTCTCCTTTATGCATTACATTGGATAAAAGTGAAAAAAATACACCAATCTGTATTATTATTTTATTTAGTATAGAACCATAACTTGAATAATAGATTGTAGTTTATTAAATATGAAATGGTTATTTTCAAAACTCATAAGATAAGAAATAATGAATATTTAATATAAGATGATAAATATTATATACGTACATATATAAAAAATCAAAATAAATAATATATTAAGGGGTTATATCTGTTTTGTATTTATAAAATAATTACTATACACGTTATCCTTGTTAAGATTTTTGTTCTTGTTTTGTTTTGTTCCGCTTAACATTTCTTAATAATTTCCGTATACAAAAGTTATCATCCAAAGGCCTTTATTGTCAGGTCAAAAGAGATTGAAAAAGTTTTAATGACTGCCTTTATATTATAAATGAAAAGAATATAATCCCTAAGCAGTACAATAATTGTACCACCAGTTTTGCTTTCATTAAATTATTAATTAAAATTATTATTATTTTTATGAACTGGTGTTAGGCGAGTATAAGACAGCAGATTGGGATGACATGTGGCATTTTTTTGCGTCTTATCCTTGGCGCCAGGTCTACTTCTCTTCTTCGGACCCGTCGAGTTACGAGGATGCTATAACCGATGTGGTGCATCAGGCAATGGAGCATTTTATTCCTTTTGCTATACCCACCGTCGGCAAAGCTCGCCCACGTTTCAATGCTGAATGTGGTCGTGCTGAAGACCGAAAATATTCGTCATGCCACATTTGGGCTGACACTCGAAGCCGCAAAGCACCAGCCGTAAGTTAAAAGAGAGCCCTTAACCAAGCTGCGAAGTCCTAAAAAAAGGCATTGCGGAAGGCTCGTCTCGATCGAATCGCTAAGAATGGCGACAAGTTCTTTGTCAGACCAACTGTCATTCGAGCTTTGGTAAGGGACCAGCTCTTGCCAAAGCGATCGAGTCGAACTTCTGGCAACCTTCACTGCCTGCTCTGCTGAAGCCAGATGGATCCCTGGTCCACACAACAACAGAGAGAGCGAATGTATTTACTTCTCTGTTTGAGTGACTACGGTAAATAATTTAATTTAATTTTGACATTATTAACAATATTGTGCTTTTGTTTTCTTATCTTTTGTTATATTTTTTTTGACATGAAAGTATTTTTGTAGGTAGTGAACATATTTTGAACTAAAATGACATAATAACTAAATATTTTTGATTTGACTATTTGTTCTATGTATATTTTTCAATGTTTTCTGAATGATATAGATGTTTGTATAACTTGCATGTTATTGGAGCAAGCCTCTGTAAATTTTTATGTATCGATGAGTGAATAAATATAAAATAAATAAATAAATGTGGAAACCAGTTTTTAATTATCTTTATTATTATTGTATGAGAAATAAATTTCAAAAAAAACAAAACAAAATTAATTAGAACAACAGACCCGGAAGACCTGAAGATTAAGTAACGAAATGAATAATGGATTCATTCTTTTCTATATATTCTTTTATTTGCTGATGGATAAATTATATAATTTCTGTTACCAGACAATACTAATGTATAGAAAATGTAGTTATGGATGATATTTTAATATTTATTTGTGAAACTGTGATCACAATAAAAATATATCCGACTGAGTTTATTGTGTGGTTCTTCTCAGGCCAGGGCGCGTTTGAAACCCTCGTTAATGTCAAAAATTAAATTAAAATTTAAAAAACACCGGATACAAAAAGACCTCTGACAAGTGACTAAAAGACGTCTCAAAAGAATAAAAATAATATTATTATGTACTTATTGAATTTGTTGCGTCGAGGGACCAATTTTTTTCTGCTTTTTAAAGGAATTTTACTGGTTTCAATATTATACTAAATGAACTCACAAATTTTCACTTGCTGAAGTATTTCTATCAATATTGTACAAGAATTTTTCACCTGCACCAATAAAACTCTCAATATATTGGAGACAACTGTTTCTATTTCAACTAAACATAGCTAAGAACCGTCTCGACAAACCAGGCTTCCGATTAAAAAAAACCGCAATCAAATACGTCCCCATTTTTGGCTGCTACATTGCCACAGACAGACATACAGATACACAGATACACGGATCGACAAGTCAAATTAATAACACCCCTCCTTTTAAGTCGGGGTTAAAAATAGGCTCTCCTAACACTCCCCTTTGACCTACACAGGTGATCTCTGGTATGGAATTAAAGTGTATAAGATATAAATAAATAAACAAATAAATATTTAATATTTATATTATTTGTGTCTCTAACCATTAAATAGACTTAGTAAATTATTGTATTTTCGAGGTATTTAACATTATTAATACTTTTCTTCATTATCTACTTCAAACGAATGACGACCTCTTGATACAATTATGAATATCTTGTGAACTTTGTGAAATAAATTTTCTGTAACTCTATAACAATATTTAAACTCTGTAAAAGCACTTTTCTTACCAGTTTTATATCAATGGAGCCTCTTAACCAGTGGTTTTATGACTGGTATAAATGTTTCAGTCCGTCTCATAAGATACGGTGTCGAATGGTCATGATCCCTTCTTTGTCCAGATTTAACTATAAAGACTACTTTGTTATTAGGGTTTTTTCTATATTGCATGACACACTACAAAACAATATTTACTTTAATTCTATACTTCAAAAATGTTTTCATATCAAACAGTACGACTACGGTGGTCCTTCTCATATATTTTATAATGTCAATAAGAGTGATTAATAAAATGATGATAATGATTTCTAACGTCTTATATACTTAAATGCTTAGAAATCAAATATTTTTTAAATTAGAATAAATATATTATTACTATAGAGTAAGTATGAATAAGAGTGTTAGGAAAAAAAATATTATAATTAAAATATATGTATATATAATATCTATGATAAGTATAGATATATTATGTAATAATTTTTATTTATATAAACTATCATATAATTATTTTCATAAATTATATTTAAATTCGATTTTATAACAATAAAGTTCAATAAATGATATATGTATACTTTTTCTTCCACCTTTTCTAAATTAAATTCAGTTCAAGTTATATTTAAATATATGAATATTATAAACAGTTTCCAAAATCTTGTGTTGTGTTTGTGTAGCTTTGGTATACTAACGAAAACTGTTAAATTTTAAGATTTTTTCAAACGATTCAGAGTATCCTATACTTTTCGTTACAATCAGAGGTTAATACTTGGAAATCAAGCAATTGTCAGAAAAACAATTTCAGTTTATAATTCTATTATTTCTTGAATGGAACGAATGTTTCTGTTTATTCATTCACTCGGAAGTCATCAATCCAGATTACAAAAGCCTGTGATTGTAGTTTGAATGGCGATGATTGCTTTTATAACTGAATTAGTTACAATAAATAATGAAATATATAATAACATACATTTAAAATTCAATAAAGCAGATAGTTGCATGGTTCAAATTATTAACAAATGAAAAATATATTTATCATGTACCTAATATTGAATTCGAAATTTGATAAAAAATTCTTGAAAGTGATTTTTTTTTTCTGTAAGTTTTTCTAAATATATTAAAAGAATAAAACTCTATGAGTACTGACCAGAGTCTTGTCTTTCAAGTTTTAATAATATACAAAACAGAAATTTGTATATTATTAAAACTTGAAAGACAATTAAATCAATATCTTGAAAATAATATCTTTATTTTAGAAAACTCATCTTTTATTTAAAAGGTATTATCACGTAATATCTAAGATACCAGAAGGATCTGTAAATCGTTTATCAAACTTATAGCCGTTATTATGAAGCTTACGACATTCTCGTAGAGCACATTATGGCGTTTCATGAGTATTATGATGGGATAGGACGTGTGTCACATAGAAATATGTAATAAGATATATAATACCAACGGTTCGCTAGGTTTCACTTCATATAACATAATGCTTTGTTTAGGGTACGTTTAGTTGGCTGTTAATTTTATTATTTATTAAAGATTCAGATTCAATGTTTAGAAAAAAATATTTAAAATTGCTCAACTAGTGAGGCCGATTCATTGTGACATTTAAGTTTTTATAAGGATATTGAAAATATAAAAATACATTATTTTAAAGAACCTCAATCTGTCGTTATAAATAAAATTTCTGATGGCTCGTCGTATACTACGTATTCTATGTTGTTATTCTTTGGCTGCATGTTATTGTTCACGCAAGTTATCAATGTATTTTTGTAAGAACATGTATTTTTCTTAATATTTGTATGCTGATGATCTTCAAATTTATGCTCATGCTAGATTGCTTCATTTCCATAATTGATGATATCAAAAACAACCCAAGTAATATTCCTAATTGGTGTAACAAATTTTAAAATAACGGAAATCATAATAAGTATCAAGTAATACTTATAGCAACCATAATTTGATTAGTTATATAATAGTGACCTTTAAAATATAATAATCTGAATACACCGTTTATCCCATCAATCATAAAATCTCGGCCTTATTGATGAAACACTCTCCTGCAATTCCCACATAGTTGAACTATTTCGTTAAGTGACATATTTGCTAAGTTAACTCTAACGACATAAAAACTTTTTGTCTTTTATTCTTTGGTACATCCTTTTTTTTATTACCACGAACCTATTCTAATCATTCCTTTCCCTTTCGTTTTGCCAGAAATCTATATATATATAGAAGGATGTTTGTATATAAGAAATCGATGAACTCAGAAACTATTGGACCGATGATTATGAAAATTGGTATGTATATGTATTTTTCCTCGGAGAAGGTTTATATGGTATGCCCATTGATGTAACTTGCCACCAGGTGGCGCTGTCAAATATAAACTTCCGCCCCGTTCAACCGATTGTCATAAAAATTGGTATGACCATGTATTTTTCCTCGAAGAAAACGAATATGCTATGCCCATTGATGTAACTCGCCACCAGGTAAAGTAAAGGTTAGCCCAGCGAAGCGGGCTGGGTTCGCTAGTATCATATAATATTGTTAAGTAAATTGTTTTAATTCCAAGAATCACGCATAAATTTTACTTTGATTCCAAATTTGGCAATGAACACAATAATTAGAAAAACATCCTGTAAGTTCAAAATGACCTATCTATACGAATTAGCCTTGGTAGCTACTTGCGTTTCAATTTCTTCCTTTATTTTAGACGGGCCCCGATGCAACGATTTTTATATTTCACTTCTTACTATACACTATTTACTTCTGAAAGCTTACCTTATCCAATAAAGAATGATGCTAAATTATGAATCGACTGAATGTGCTCTCATATATATTTTTAAATGAAGTTATTTATAATCTTAACAAAATATTTTTAAACAGGCGTTAATTTCATCACGCGTATTGTTAGTCATATCTGGTAATATTTGCCTAAAATCTCCAGCGAGTAAATTATGATTCCTCCAAATAATAGATTATTACGTCTTATGTCTTGCATCGTCACGGCTACTATAGAACACTTGTTAGCCATGGTGATATGAAATAATTTTTGAATATACAGCAGACTGGATTTACCGCATTGTCTAAATCTAGTGGGATTTTAAACATCAAATATGTCAGTTTTACCCCCAAGAAGTAAGAATGTGACTGCTATGGCATTATTCTTTACTGCAAATATTTTGGCAACCAAAAAAATAATCAAAAATATTTTTCCGGTACTACCTAAAACTTCTATTTACCCTATCAATAAGGGGGCGGAAAATTTGGTTTATTCTTCGATTAATCTTGGTTCATTATTATCTATAGTATTTTAAATTCAACTGGGTCAAAATTTGTATGTTAAGTATATTCCCTGTCTTCATTTACACCAACTCCTTCAGCCGCTTATGGAGGTGGTAAACCATAATAAGGGACAAATTTGCTACCTATAAAAAAACATCTTGTGATGCAAACAAAGCTCTAATTCTAAATATTTCTAAATGAAAATTTATATATGTGTCCGGTACATACCGTTGGAAGTCTCTTACATAAACATTAATAAAATGGTTTTAAAAACTTGTTCCATAACTTTATAGAATTGGAGAATTCGCAGAAATAAAATGGTGAATAACTCTTGTTATTTTGATGCGTTGCTGTTTATACTGGACTGTGTTAAACCAGACCAGTGATTATTGTCTTACCCCTTGATATGTAGGTTTCTAAATTGCATTCATCCTTTTGTGACTTTCAAAAGAAGCTGGTTCCTTAACACATGTTAATAACAACCTTAGATAATAACTTTCCCTATTATTGGGATAAAGTGTATAAAATCTTCAAGTTTATGCTCGTTAAATATGCCGCGATGAAACCCCACAACAGGTGTACCTCAATATTACCGTTGGAATGTTTCATTTTGTTTTTAGTAAATTTTAATAACCTGCTATTTCCTCGTTCTGCGAGTTCGTCGTTATTGCACAGATCGAAAAGTTACTAATAGAATGGCACCAATATAAAGATAAACCTGACCTGTATTTTAACCGTGGGTACATTCTTTCGTCCCAAGACATGTCATTTCCAAATCTAATATAATTTAGAAAATGTTGGGATTGATCATTTTTGCCACATAGCAGAGACTGAAGTGGCATAGGTGGTTGTTGAATATAATTAAATTAAACTTTTACGACGAACATTGACCCATAATTCCATCTTAAAGCGATACAATAGTTGCAACATAAATTCATAGGAATAATTTATTTGTATACCATAACTGAATGTTTTTCCCGGTGTCCAATATTACGCCTTTTTGTTCTTCTTATTTGGTCATTATTTAGTCGTTGATGTCGGTTTGTTTCACTTTTAATATCCCGCAGACCAGTCGTCGTTTGGCAATATCGTTCAGTTCTATATCGTGGACATCATGCTGTTCTCGAGTAGTACTTTCCGTTTCACGTGGATTTTGGTAATGACAACGATCATTTTCTAATCTTTGCTCACTAAAATCAGATGTTTCTAAACTTTTGGAGACAGTAATTCGAATACTATTATTTTCTAATCGCTACGTTTTTTCATCGTTTGGTTCTAGAATTCGCGAGATAGCTTGTCGAAGACGATCATTTTCTATTCGCTGCTTTCTTGAATTGACCACTGCAAGGTAGCATTTCGAGTATGGTCATTTTCTTATCGCTTGCTTTCTTGAATATTTCGATTTTTCGCTTCGTGATATAGCGTGTCAAATATGATCCTTAGTGAACTAGTTAGTTCAAAATATGCAGTCTTTTTAGACTTATCTGTGTTTTTGAACTCAGTAAAATTTTAACTTTGATATTAATTTTATTAATGTATATTGACCATAAACATTAATTCCAAAACCTTGTTTATTTGTATGTTAAGCATAATATAATCAAAAATAATAAAAATAATACTATAATTAATATATAAATTTAATATTAATATTATATAAATTTAAGTTAGCTGACACAACCAGCGTATAAACTTTAAACGATACTACCATCAATAAGCTTTGAATAGCTATTCACTAATTTCTGAAACGTAATAAAACAATTCGCAGGTAAATAAAATTAAAATCTCATTTAAAATCAAAAGCAAAATGCTTTTTAGTCATTAATGTTCCAATAAAAGTATGTTTTGTATTGCTGCCTTTTTTACCAACATCTTAGGTTCTTATCCTTAATTCAAATTAAAATAAATTTTTAAATTAAAAATTGTATGAAAATGCACACGTGTTAAGAGAGTGTTCGCAGGTGAATGATTAAATAAGTAATTGTTATGAAGTTCTGTGTTGTACCGGACGAGTTCAAAGTCATACAAAGCTGTACACTTTAAATTAAAAGACTTACTGAAGAACGAATAGACTTAAAATGGAATTTTATGGATGACTAATCTAATTTTCACTACTTTAAGTTATAAAATTGCAATCCGTTTTTATATAAACACATATAAAAATGATATGATGATGATGATGATGATGATGATGATGATGATGATGATGATGATGATGATGATTACATAAATAATGGAAATATGAAAGAAATTGCGTTTGCCGATTTACATTCGAAGCCCGAAATGAATATGGAATCTTGGCATCATTTTTAGACACACTTGAAAATACAAAATTTAAATTGCGAGAAATATTATTCTACGGCAAATTATAAGTAAAACCAATAATCAAGAAAATATTGTGTTTTAATTTTTTTTAATCTTTTTAGTCGAACATATTGATAATTAAATAAAATATCATTAATATCAACGTGAAAACGCTTTTAAATGTAAATAATTTAATATATCATTCTTCCAGACACAAGCTCGTCTACATACTGTAATCGCGTATTAGCAATTTTCATATTTCAATAAAGATACACATTCACTTTGTATAATGTGATTATTTTATATATTGTAATGCAGATGTAAATAGAACGAACTATATACCTAATAGTCGCTTAGACTAATTTTATTCAAACTTGATAACGTCTGTGATATTTGTATATTATATTCAAAACGCTAACGTTATTTATTACGAATTGTCTACATCAGTATTCTTTCATCGTAACATACAGTGTTAAAATTATGCAAATAAGTCCGAAAATAGGTTATGCGTGACCCAAATGATGAAAATATTTTTGTACCTATTCATCAGTTTCAGCTAGAACTATAAATATAAAGATATTTTTGCTAGAATACATATAAATAAATACACAACTACTTTTAGAAGCAAATATAAATATGTAATGAAAAAAAAATGATACGGGCAGGGATTCGAACCGGCGACCTTTGGGAAACTGTCCCATCGCTCTACCAATTGAACTACCGTATCGCTGTCCGTGAATGAAGCATTCTGTATGAAATTTCACAGGCAAATTACAAAATATACATTTCCTATACTGTGAATAGCAGTATAGCTAGTTCCATGGTTGTTAAATCTATATCAATTATTCGACTAAAGCTTCAAAGTTTAACAATCTAATTCCACTCATCTGTAATGAATGCTTGATAAGGATCTGTTTACACTGGAAGCTTGGTTAATACTTCAATATTTCATTTATATATTTATAACAAGAAGACCATTTTCAAGATTGATTATTAAACAAAAAAGTTTTCTTTTTAAACACTGAAATTCGATTAATAGTTAGTTATGTTATTAGCCTTTATTTTCTTTGTCACTGGTCCGGTAACTTTTAATAAATATGTTTATTGACTTCCTACCTCTACATGATTTTCTTTATCGCATTTTACAAGACACTTCATGTCCTTGTATTCGTTGCATTAGAGACCATTCTGAACCAAAATCATTTATCCATAAAGATGTTCAGGTCATGTGCTCACCTGTAGTGTTCGTTGATGGAGTTTTAGTTTCATAATGTAGGCAGAAACCAATGATAACGGTTAGTGTTCCTACAAATTAAAATAAAATATCCCTACCGTTTGTCCCGGTGTAACAGCCCTTATAATTAATTGTTTTGACGTAATAAGCCACACTAAGAAATGACGTATAAGATTTATTATTACAGGAAATAAGTGTATTAAAATCACACTTCTTCAATAGTAAGAATTAGTTTTTTATTGTTTGAAATGATTGTATTACAATAGTATTGTGTTTATTTTTTTAAATTTGTGTCTTAAAGGAATCACGCGATCACGAAACGTTTGTGACAATTTTCTAAATTCATGACAAGAAAATTATTCATGACATGAAGTAAAGACTGGATGGAGTAATGGAATACGAACGAAATTCTATCCAATATGAAACACTGTATAGATGATTTTCATTTATATTTTTACTATTTTTGTTTATATTTGAATCTTTATTTTCTTCTGTTCAAGGGTGACGGCACCACTTACCATCAGGTTCTCCGTCTCCTTGCTTGCCATCCCTTAACCAGCCAATTTAAGTTATATCTAATAAAATTATAAATATATGAACAACATACAAAATTATTATAGTAGATATCTTGGAAAAATTTAGGAAATGTGCGTGTGTTACCTCTCAGTCTCTGAGTTGTCAATATTGAATGACAATTTCTCGTCCCTTTTTATGTTTATTAGATCTTCTTTCTATAAATATCATATAAATGTTTCGGCTCATCTAATAAAACACAACTTTAAATAGTCATAACCCCTTCGTTAAACAGATTTAAAAATAATGACTACTTTGTTAAACTATACGACATACTGTATTTCATGAAAAAAACTAATAAAACCTGTTTATTTTTATAACTCTGCACGTTTGCACACTACTGACCCAGAAAGACCTTTCAGATATTTTAAATAATTACAACCCTCTTTTTGGGATGACGGTGATTTATTTTAATATTAATGTTAGTTATTTCTAGTGTCTTATGTAATTGGTTAGAAATTAAATCATTGGAGGACTCGACTCAATATATATTTCAACCAAAACAACCAATCAACCAAATCAACCAAAACAAGATAGTTATGTATTCCTACCTATAAATAAACGTGACACTTAGCTTACACTTAGATTACATTTTTTTTGTGCAGACTGTGAGCCTGGTGGTACGTGGTTTATCTTTGCTGATGGATTTTTCTGATATACCATATCAGAAAAATCCATCAGCAAAGATTAAGATTACCACTTACTGCAATCAAAATGAATCTGGTATACACCCGGAACGCCGCGAGTCCGCCATGCTTCGAGATCAGAAATAGAAACCCCGAATGAACTCGAAACTAGTAGACTAGACGAAGCTTCTTAGCAATCCATGGATTCACCGTGCGGGTGCCGGGCCCATCGCGTTGCAAGGAGAGGAGTGCAAGCAGTGCCTGGGACTTGCGACCCAGGAGTAGGTTTAAGGGGCCCCTTTATTATGCGCAAAAACGCTCACCTTCACCCTCCACACTCCTCTCCCTACCTAACCAAATTTGGAAAGAACCTACTAATGCCGCCTTTGAAGTACGTTCTAGAAATGAACCGATGCTTGTTCTAGAAAGGCCAAGATCTTTAAGTAGGCTATAGAGAGATTTTGCTGTTATACCTCTCGCTCCCACTTCTACCGCGTACAAACTAACTATAAATTTATTCCTGATCAGTTCGTTGGTTAGTTCGTAATACTTATTGAGCTTGAATGTGTGATCCCTTGGGATGTTTGTTTCCCAAGGAACAGTAAGCTCCACAAGTATCACGCGCCTCAGATGTTTCGAATACAGGAATAAGTCCGGTCTGGATGACGAAACACCAACATCCCCAGGGATTTTGTAATGCTTTTCATACGTGTCCATCATGAGAATCCAATCAGGAGCCGCGCCTAATATTGAATAAGGCTTCGCTTTTGATTTTTTGGAGGAGCCTTCTTTTACGAATTCTATAGATCGTTCGGTGGTTGTTATACCCTTCCGCGCTCTTGCTACTGAAAGACTAACCGCTTCCCGTATAATTTCTAATACCTTGTCGTGGCGACGCGAGTATTGACCTTTATCTAGAAGTACCCTACACCCTACTAATAGGTGTTTCGCGGTTCCTATTGCCTCCCCACAGATGTTGCAAGACTTTTCGGTGGCTTTGCCCCATCTTACTAAATTACTTTGATCTGGGAGAGTCATTTGGAATGCATTAAGATAGAATTTTAATAATGCTGGGGACCAATCATAAATTAAGGTGCGCCACTTCAAAGCTAGTGGAATACAAAAATCTCCTATGGTCACCCATTCGTTTTGAATTTCTAGGCTCATCGCGTGGAGTCGGTAATTATCGTTTTCGTCTTGTCGAATAAAAGATTTTGTTATGTCTATGTCTTGAACTTTCCTACTTGATCCTAGCCCTACTTTATTTGTTTGAGCACCTATCATAAACTTTTTATGGAATTGAAGTCGTGACTCGAGCTCTGAGGCAACTTTGTCTTTTGGGAGAGAAGTTACAGTATCATCTTTAGATTTTCCGATGATATGTCTTTTGGTAACTCTTAGATGTTTGTAGAGCTCCGATGGTTTCTTTAATTTTAATCCAAAGTTGTTACGGTCTCTAAATAAGGTTGAAGAGTCCGCTGAGTGCGCTAACCCGAGCCATAACTTCAATGTCTTTATGACGCTTGCATCTAACTTTGACAAAAGGGTTTTATTTATATCATACACGAGGAAAGGCCAATTTAGACGTGATTTTAAATAATTATCGTAAATCCAAGCTTTTTTGACGTTACTTATTGGTTGGTTGTCTACCTTTTTGAGATCGTTTAAAAAGCTATCGACTATTACATCCAACGATGGAGTACGGCCTTGGTAATCGATTTTTTTACCTAAAAATTTAAACGGAGCTGCTTCCGTAACCGTACTAACGCACTGACCGCCTATTATAAGACCCGGATCGTAAGAGGTATATTTGGTATTCCGTCTACCCAGACACAGACTAAAACATTTACTTGGTTTTGTCCTCAATCCGCCCGTCCACGTACAGAAATCCTCAACTACATTTAAAAGTACCTGACATTGTTTCGGATTACGTGTCAGTATCGCGAGATCATCTGCAAAAGCTAGTATGGATTCTGTGTATTTGTTGTTGAACTTAAACCGATAGCCCCACTTTTTTTCATTTCTAATTAATTTGTCTATTAAAATATTAATAACTATATTAAATATAATAGGAGAAATACAACAGCCCTGAAATAAACCAACGTTATAATTAAGTGGTTTTGAATGGTTTTCATTAAAAATTATTGAGAATTTTAATTTTGAATAATATGATGCAATAATGTCGCGAACTACCATAGGAAAGTTATACCATTTAAGCGCGAACATCATTAGTTCATGTCGTACCGACCCAAAGGCGTTTTCTAAGTCTATCCAACAAACCGTAATTTGTCTCTCGCTAGTTCTAGCATCTTTAAGGCTTTCCGATATTAACGTATTATGTTCCAGGCATCCAGAAATTCCGGGCAAAAACCCTTTCTGGTGATTAGGCCTGAAATATCTATTGTTAATCATGAATTGCGTCATTTTAGTTTGTAAAAAAGAGAAAAATATTTTGGAAATTGTATTTGTTAGGGCTATCGGTCTAGTATCCTTGGGATTATTGACATTGTCGTTTTTCGGAATGAGGACAAAAAGGGCTTTTCCGAACGATACCGGTATTTGCTTTCTTGACCAGATTTTACCGAATATATTTAAAAGATGTTTATGGAGCGACGGACATTTTTTGTAAACTATATAAGGGATACCATCCGGACCTGGTGCTGACTTAGATGGTTTCATTTTAATTATTTTATTGATTTCCTCCAAAGTTGGTGGGTTGGCTTGAAAATCTTCAGTAGGAGTCTCAGGTTTGTGTTCGTTTGGATCCCCATATAGTCTTTGGTTTTCTGGCACTTCGTATGTGCTTTTATAATGGTCGAAAATTTGCTCGTTGGTCAAGAGAAGCTTACCTTTTTGATCTTTGAAAATGTTTTTTGAGTATTTAAAAGGATTTTTATCAAAGTCTACTTCATGTTTTGCCCGATCAAAGCTATCACGATTTTTCGTTATTTGATTTGTTATACCTTGGATAAGTTTAAGAATTGATCGCAATGCCCTAGACAGTTGGTGACTAAGTTGACTATCGCCTAAGGCTTTGGCTATACGAAGTTTCTTTATAAGGTCTCTTTTTTTCCTCCTCATTTTCAATTTAAAACCGTTTTCTTTATTTTTGTGAGCATAACGATTCGTAGGATAGTGCTCATTAAAGTAGTCGTAAATAGTATTTTGGAAAGTCTCTACTTGCGCATCGAGTACCTGATTTGAGCCCGGGTGCTCTAACAGGGCCGCTATATTTTGGTCATGTACTTTCCAGGTCGATTGTTTAGTATTTGGAATGCTAAGACGCGTCCGGATGGTCATGGACTCCTGGTAGTTTTCATTCAATGGCTCACCATGAGATATATGAGGGTAAACTCTATCCGCAGTGAAAACTGAAGCAAATTCCGATTTAATTACGTAATTATAGCCGGGTAAATAAATATTTAATAATCATAAAAGTTCACGAAAGTTTAATTACGAAATATTTCATGTTAGTGAAAATAAAAGTAAGTAAAGTAAGTTAAATATTTTTCTATACGGAGCATACTTCTCCTGCTACACTGTATATTATATGAATACTGTTATATTTTGAAAGATATTCAAGTCAGTGTCATTAAAATAATAGCTACATTTTAGACAACTCATCATTTATTCAAACGGTATTATCACGTAATATCTGAGATTCCAAAGTTTTCTTTGATGAGTTGTCTGTAAACCGTTTAGAGCACTTGGAACCGTTATTATATTTCACGACGTTCTCAAAAAGCGCGTTACTGCTTTATTATGGGACATATGTGTGTTACTCAAAAATAAGTATTTACACAGATATTTGTAATTACCAGTTTCATTTGCATAAATAATGTTTTCTCTACGGTACCTATAGGTAGGTATATTAGGTAGGCGGTGTGTGATTGAGAGACTAAGTAACAGAACTAGTATAATGAAGTGTAACAGTGATTGTAAAGAAATTAAATAGTAAACAGTGTAGTGTGTTTGTAAGCAGTGCCAATAAAGTGTTTTAAAAAATAGAACGACTGTCATTGGTGATTCTTTGCAGTAAGAGAGTTCTAATATTACTAATAATTATAGCACAGTACTTACTAAATGACAAGAAAACAACTACTTTAAAATATATCATAAAATTTCGTACAGTAAATAATATAGTACAACAAATTTAAAAATTGTATAATTATTGAACATAATTGTAACGATATTACTAAAAGCGCAAAACTATTTAAGTAAATAAATAAATCTGTATATTAAAATTAGAAACATAAAATGTAAATTTAGACTGAATTTAATAGATTCTGACTCTTTTTTTTATACAAAACTAGGTTGATGCTTGACTACATTCCACCTGATGTTAAGTGATATGTAGTCTTAGGTGGTAACGCGCTTTAACCTAGCAGCTTATTCACTCTCCTCTTGGAGACACCCACGTTATATTTGGCGGGAAATACTGACGCAGGCAGATTGTTCCAGTCCTTCGATGTACGCACTAAAAAAGACGAAGCATAGCGCTTCGTTCGGACAGGTGGAATGTCCACAACGTAGGGATGGATACCTGCCGTCCGTCAGAACGTCCGGATATTTCTTATTATGAAATTACAATAAAAACTATTGTAATTTCATAATAAGAAATAAAAAACAGATAGTTTAATATCTCATATATTTATTTCATTTACAATTATCATATTGCTATATTAGCACTGCTGAAACTACTATTTACATTTTGGTGTTTTACAAGGAAGTTCTGAATCCTATCGATAAACTCAAATCTATTTTTGTTGTAATAATAAAAATATATTCCTGTCTAGTTTCTATTTCTATCTAAAAATTACCTAGGCCAAGTGCCTTGGCAATTGTTCTATCCTTAGTTGTCTTCTACTTTTTTCATGGTTAAGAGAAAAAGTTTGTTCTGGTAAGTATATTTTACATCTCTGCTAAAGCTACCTGAACATTCTAATACTATATCCTTTACAATGTATATAGAACTTTTCACGAGAACCTTGCACTTTAGGCATTGTGAGTGCAATCTATTCGAATGTAATGAAATATTCTTGACATTATTGATTTAGCAAGTCGGCTGAATATTCCAGTAAAGGACTGGTGAAATAACCTATGAATATCTGAAGCAGTGAAGATAAGTCACCTCCCCGTTTATCTCTGTTATTTCACCACCAAACAATCAACACCAAGCAATATTTTTAATATTTTATTTTTTCTCCTAGAATGTTGCATTGGAATAACCATAATATTACTACTTCAACTCCTTGTATTGATTTAAAAGCCATTTGATTTTTTAATATAATATACTAAGCACTCTGATATTTGTAAAATCAATAGAATCTCTAGATATCACGGATCGTCTGCAAGGGCGCCCAGCGCCGGTCTTGCAGACTAGGTCCGTGCCGTCGGTGACACGGCGAGCGCCTCCGGTATATGCACGACCCCCAGCAGCGCCTGTTGTTGCTGGCGATAACTCGTGATCCACTGTTGTCCGAAAAAAGGGGCAGAAGAAGTCCAACAGTTGCGGGGCCCGGCTTAAAAAAAAGGGGGGAAAAAATGAAAGGGAAGAAACAGAGGCGAGGTCTACCCAAGTTGCCGGCTCCGCGGACTCCTGCAGTGTTGTTAACACTGCAGAGCTACGCGGTAGGCAAGGGTATGACCTACGCCATGGTTTTGAGGGCTGCCGCCCAGAGGGTCAACCTCTCGGAGCTTGGTCTCTCAGACGGGCTCCGCATTAGGCGAACGCAGGAGGGTGCCAGACACCTGGTGTTACCGAATGGTACTCCGGAGCAGGCAGAGAAGCTTGCGGCGAAACTTCGCCTAGCTCTGAGTGGGTTGGCTGATGCCGTCCGTCCCGTTAAGCGGGTGGGGGTCCGAATAAAGGACCTGGACGACTCGGTCACAAAGGAGGGTCTTGTGGAGGCGATTTGTCGCATCACTGACTGCCCTGGCGAGGCCCTCCTTGTGGGGGAGATCCGCCGGGGCGGCGCCGGGGGTATGGGCGTTTCTTTTGCCCGGCTCCCCGTCGTTGTGGCAAAAACGCTGGTAGACGCAGGAAGGATCCTGGTGGGCTGGAGCTCAGCCAGGGTGGAATTGCTGGAGGCGCAGCCGCTGCGCTGTTACAGGTGCCTGGCACCTGGGCATGTGCGTGCGGTTTGCCTGTCCTCGGTCCTGCCTGTCGGTGTGCCTGGCCTGTCTCACAGCGACCCACCGATTGGGGAGCCGAGTGTGCAAGGCTCCGCGAGTTCGAGGGTTAGCACCTGGTGCAACACCCCCGAGCGCGGAGCCCAGCACGGAGCCGGCTGTGGCTATGGCAACATAGTCACATCGAGCTTCAGCGGGGGAGGTTGGGAAGGAGAAGGGTTCAGCCCGTACCGTCCCAGCCGTAGGCCTAGGTGAGAGGGACCTCTCTCGCCATTGCATTAGGTCTATGACGTAGGGATACACTGGTTGCTTTATCGGGGGGGGTTCCGCCGGGGCGTCACGGTGAGTGCGAAGGCGATCCCGTGGCGTCCCATTGCAGCGATGAGGGCAGACGTTGGTTTTTTAGTGGGGTGCCTTAAAAATGGCAGCGTTTCCTATGCTGCCGGGTGCCGCACATACCGCCCGGCCATCGCCTTTCTGGCCGGTGTGACGATGCGGAAACGCATTTTTCCAACGATAAAAAAAAAAATAAAATAAAATAAAGTTTAAGTTACACGGGGGACGAACGCCGGGAACCTCCTCGTGATGCTCCCTGGGCAACAACGGTTACAGAGAACCCTCAGATCTTCTTGCCCGGTCCATGGCTGACCAGGGCGGGTTACCTTTCGGGGTGGCCTGCCCTGTGGAGGGGGGCTCGGGCCTCTTTCCATCATGGATTGCGTTGGAAAGTTGGCCTGGGCGTCGAGGGTGGGAGGACGCAGGTCCTCCTCGCCGGGGTCAGCTGCGGGATCGCTCCTGGTACTTCTCAGATGGCAGAGTTGACTGTGGAGTGGTCCCGTGGCTGTATGCGGGGGTGAGCGACGGTCTCTTTCTTGCTGAGGGAGAGGCCGTCTGCGTCGTTTAGGGGTCTGGACCTCTTTCATCCAAGCATTGACAGAACATTGCTTGGTGGGGAGACGGTCCGAGACATTGCCTGGACTGATCGCTGCCGAGTGCGACGCCACGGTTGCGCTTGGTGATGGTTGGTCTGGGCGTGGTGGGTTCCCAACTTGTTGGGTTCGACGTTGGGCCCCCTGCTTTGAGTGGGTTTTAGTGCGCCCGCCGTGCGTAGTGTATCGAGAGTCTGCTCTCCTAGGGAGCCTGACCGGTGGTCTCCTTTCGGAGAGATTACCGCGGTGGGGCTGGACAAGGTCGATAATGGTCGAGTCGGGTTTTACACCTGATTCCCTGAGGCCGAGTCCGGCCAGAAGAGGGTCTCGGCCCCCTTCAGACGAAGCAGGCTTAGGTGGGGGGAAGGGGATCCCTCCACAATCTATTAAGCCTGCGAAAAAGGGATGGGTGCTCCTCGTTGCGGGGTTGCCTCTCCGTGGATCACGTCGGGGCATCGCGGTGAGTGCGAAACCGATCCCGTGGTGTCCCATTATGACGACGATGGCAACCGTCAGGTTTAGTGAGTAGAAGTCTCACATAACCACCTCCATCATCTCCTGGATGGATTCCTGAGGTAAAAAAAAAAAAAGGTTTAAGTTACACCGAGTTTATTAGTTAGCATTTTCCTTATTACGAATTTATATTTGGTTTAAATTGTTAAACCTTGTTTATAAGTAAGGCCGTAAGAATCCAAGATAAAAACATCTGATTTTGTTTAAAGAAAAGTTTCGACAAAGAAAATTTTATTTATATATCTACCCAGCTATAATCAAGTAATTTAATCGGAATTAGCCCGACTAGTTACGAACCCATCCGGGGTTGCTATTCATGACCTCAAATCATGGCGGACTCGGGGCGTAAAGTCCAAAGTTTATTTACTTTCTAGTTAGGAGTTCACGATTATGTTAAGGTTAATAGATTCTTAAGAATAATGTAGTAATCCGTAATATTAATAAAATATAAGAAACGGTTATTGTATAAATAACTGTTGCTCGTTTATTAATATAAATACGTTTTGTGCGGAGAGTAAGCTTACCACAGGTGAACTGTTTGCTCTCTCAATCACTGTTTGCTCTCTCACTCACTCTTTGTCACCCTCTCCCATAAAATAAAATATAAAATGCTATTAAAACCAAACCACATACAGAGAACTCGTACTTTCGCTCGGTAATGTCAAATTTTAACCCGAGGCACTGAACCCGTATCTCTGTATTATAATGATCCCATTTTAATGAAGTATTTTTTTTTTCATATGTATTTTTATTTTAAGTAAACCAGTCACTTGAATGTAAGTATAGCGTATATTTTTATTAATTATTGTTATAAATTGTGTACTTTATCCAAATTTAAAGCTGTATTCAAATTACAAACAGTAACTTTAAAATATTTTCATTTAAACTACGCTTTATATTTAATATTTTACGAGTACAAGTGTCTGAAACCTATATCTTGTTTCCAAATGAACAGCATTGCTGCAAAGTATTTAAAACGTAGGTTGAATTATTTATTTAATACATAAATTAAAACTATGTTTTTAAAAATGTTCTATATATTTAAATTTATTGAAAAAATGTAGCGGTAGTATTTCGATTTATATACGATTTAAACATATTTTAATGACTTCCCTGCAGACAAATTTGTCTATATTTAAATTATAATAATCAATTATAATAATCTACAGGTATGTTAGCCAGGTTACTTACTTTAACTTAAAATTAATGTGGAAATTGATTATTAAATTAGTTAAATTGGCCAGACATGTACGGGATGTTCAGTTTATAGATCAACTACATATATCCAATAGTTGCATCTTCAAATCCTTCTGGGTTAGATATTTTTTTAATAAAGAAAATATTTTATGATATTTTTATATTGTACAGCAAAAAAGCGAGATCGCAATTATTAGGTAGTGTGAATTCCTAGTAGAGTGTAATAAGAGTTCTCTGTTGCAAGCGAGGTCAAGCTTAACACTCGTCTCTTCAAAGCTGTACCCCATTTAATTAAAGAGCTGCTGAGAAACTATGAGACTTTTAAATAGGTTGGAATTTATATAGCAATTGATGTTAAACGTTTATTTGTAATGGAATAGTTCTCGAAAAGATATTCTAGAAATGCTCTTTTATTTTCTCTATGATTGCTTGAAACAAGTTTTAGATGCTGATAAACTGATTTTAACCATCGATTAACAATTAACAAATTAATGGTTCATTATTCTATAAAGAATATATAAGTTTACTTCTTTTATAACTTTCTTAGCTGAATTACTTTGACACAAAGACTATATTTTCTATTATTGTTATTTATTATCTTATTTTAACAGGTCTAGTAATTTTAATGATATTAATTTATTCAATTATCGTTATTTATCTAAAAAAGATTTAATCGTAACATCATTATTCCAAGTAGGTTACACATATCCGACATATAAATTATAACTTCTAATTGATTTCTTTTAAATTCATCATTTTGTTATTTTATAATAGAAGAGATCATCATTTGTAAGTCATCTAGTCAGTAATATTTAAAAAATTATGATGAGATTTTACAAGCCAATTTTACGTTATTTGTTATTATTAGTATTCACTCTTATAGTGAACATTCAACATTGACATCTTCCTGTAAAAATATATTACTAGATCCTATATTAGTAATAGCAAGAATGTAGATTGGCTTAAATAGAATTAAAAACTCAAAAGAGTGACTCCCGAAGTATAAAAAAAAATAGAACAAGTATTATGTAAAAGAATTGTGTATGTGACATTAAAATATTTTTTTATGATATATTGAAATGTTAGGATATTTTTTTTGTCAATAGATATTTAAATCGTGATTAAAAAAATATTTAAAACAGCTTCAAAAGTTTAAAAACGGTAGCATTTTTATAATAAATAATTTTTATTCCCTTAAGCACCCAGCGCGATAATCTCATAATTCCAACCCTTCGGAATGTATGACACATTGGTTCTGACCTTAAAGATTCTATCAAGTAATGATATGTTATAGAAGCAAAATGGCACAACAGAAACGAAATTGTTTTAGTATTATGGTCGTCTGAATCAACCTTAGATATTATGAGAAATACTTTACTTATAATATTTAAGGTTAAAATTAAATTTAATAGAACTTTATCAAATTTAATTTTACGTTTGTTATTATATGTTATTATAAAAGTAGAAATAATAACACTAACAATTACAGTCAAATAATAATCATAAGCGGGCGTGATATTTAAACACACAAACAAACATACTTACGCATACACACACATACACACACACACAAAAGAAAATAAAACAGTGAAGAATTGAACACACTTTTAAAATGTTTACTTCTGTCCGAATCTTATTAATTTTTGTTTATATTTTAATGTTAATTTTTGTTTAAATCTCACATTGTTACTTTTTTTGTTTTTTTTTGCTTTATTTTTTTTGTTTGTTTTTACAATTTCTAATAACTCATTCTTAAGGGCATAAGATGTTGTATCTTGTAATCAAGGGGAGGATGCTGGCTTCTGCAATACAGTACTGCTAGTGCATTAATCGGGGTAATCTCTTTTCTGTACGACTTATGATGTGTAATATTTTAAATTCATGTGTATAAAAAATATTGTGCTTGAATAAGTTCGCCCTAAAAACTCAGGACAGAATCAAATTACCAAGATTCACCAAGTATACATAAGTCACTTAACAAGATTAAGATAAGCATTGTGTAAGGTCAAAGTGATCAATACTTGAGATTGTCAAATTGAGAGCTTAAAAGTTGAATATAAAAAATACTATCATAAGTTAAAAGATATTAATAACATACCTACATACACAAAAATACATATCATAATCAAATTTTTGTTTTTGAAAATAAGTTTTACAAAATTTTTTCATTATCAAAGCTACCACCAGCTCGGAAAAATATTTCCCACAGATCTGAGAAGTGCTGGCGACAGAAACTCATCAGAATTACCATTTTTTTAAGTAGTACTTAAATTAAAATACATTACAATACTAAGTAAATAGTCTTGAAGTAGCGATTGCTTCATACCCTCGGTCCGGTATAAAAAACCTATATCCAGAAGATCTATATCTATATCTAGAAGAACAGCCTCAGAAAAATAGAGTAAGTATAGGTGTTATATCATAGATAGGATTCGGTATCACCTTGAACAGGATTTCGTTTTAATTAATAATTGTAGATAAAATTAATAAAGTTACATCTCAATACCTCATCTATCTATACCTCAAAGTCTAAAACAGTTAAATTAACAACGTCACGAAGATCAATGTACAAATCAAATCCATTATAATAACTTAATTGTATTTAACCAACATTTTGTTCGTCAAAAAGCAACAGAATATAAAAAAAGATAAAATAATTATAATATACCTAACTAGGTGCTAAAACTAAGTGCTACCTTATCACTAAAAAGCAATCTCTTCTAGGTTATCTTAAGCCGCGACACCAGCTCTAACTTTTTAAGTTAAGTCATTTGTTAACTTTAAATATTTATCAAAATTATTCTACTTTCTATAATGATTTTGATCCACTGTAAGCAAGTGTAGCTAATTATGTACATTTTATATTATTTTTATTATCAAGTTGATTAAAAATTATCAAGTTTATTATCAATTATTATCAAGTTGATAAAACACATTAAAAATACCACTTAAAAACTTAGATGTTCATCTTTGTTCTCTATAGATGAAAACTCGGGGCAACTATCCCGTCACCTTACCATTTAGCTACCAAATCGCTTCAGCTGACAATTCTTGGTTGTTAGATAGAGTAAAGCAGATGTAAACAAAAAGGGGCCATAAAGTTCATAGCTCATTCTAAAGCTAGTTTTCGTTCAAAATTAATTAGATATGATAGAATGAAAAATAAACCCATACGGGCAGGGATTCGAACCCGCGACTACTGGGAAACCGACCCGTCGCTCTACCAACTGAGCTACCGTATCGCTGTCGGCCTCGGTGAATTAAGCATTCTATATGTGATCGGCTTTATAGGGACGGTGGTGACATCTATTAGGTTTCTTTCGAAAATCCTAACCAATGTTTCTAACTTTGCAGTATAGATAAACATTGAAAAGATGCCACTACCGAAATTAATGTTTGAAAATATCTATAAACATGTATAGCCATGTTAAGCTTACTTAAATTTATATAAATATAGAGTGAAAAATAAACCGATACGGGCAGGGATTCGAACCCGTGACTACTGGGAAACCATCCCGTCGCTCTACCAACTGAGCTACCGTATCGCTTTCCGCCTTGGTGAATTAAGCATTCTATATGTGATCGTCTTTATCGGGACGGTGGTGACATCTAATAGATGTATGACCTAATAGATGGGTTCGAATCCCTGCCCGTAACGGTTTATTTTTCATTCTATCTTTGTATATATATTTCTTGTGTGCGTATTTTTGTCATAGAACTCCTCCTAAACGACTGGACCGCTTTTTATGAAATTCTTTGTGTGTGTTCAAGGGGACTTGAGAATTGTTTAGATTCACAATTTGGTCCATTGGAAAATGGTTTTTTGATTAATTTTTCATGTGTAAGTAGGTGGCGATTTTGGAATGTTTCACATTGATTCCGACAAACTGCGTTACCATGGCAATGTCAAATATTAAATAATATTATATTTTAATTATAGTCTGCCCTGACAGCTGGCGTTGCGATAGAAATAAGAAAAATATTTTATACCGATACGTGCTTCGCTACGTAAAAAGTGAAATAAAAAAAAAAATATTCAAACAAAAAATCTTTATTTACATATTCCTACGGTATCAATTAGTCGAATTATGATAAATATACACGTAATGACGTTAGACATTATGATAACAAAAAACCATGTCCAAAATTACGACAAATCAGCGCAAGCAAGACCCACCCGTACTGTTTCGGGGTTGTTAACATTATGTGTATCGGAATTTGCACGAATCGTACTAGTATTTCAAACCAATTCGACGTTCTTACTTCTGAGCTCAAATAGCTGAATAGTTCAGTAAACTTCAGAACTATCTATGAAATTCCGATATACAATTAACGCGAATATAGCCACACAAATTTATATTCATTAATAATACAGCAATTTATTTATTGTTGTTTCATCTTTACTCATAGAATTGTCATTCAACAATAAAATTTCTAAAATAAAATCACTGTTATTGCAACATTAGAAATGTAATTTAAAATAATATAAAAGGTTTTTTATTCTTGCTAAAATACTCCAAATATTACTTCTCACAAACAGAGAGATATGTTGGGAATGGCTGAAGAGCAAAAGCGTTACTCCTAGTTTATTGGTTGTAAAATTTTTTAGATTCTTTGACTGAAGCCGGAATCCTTAACATCTGATCAGTGTTCAATAAGGATTCGTTACCATCGAAAGCGCGGTTTTCAATAATTCAATGTCATTTATTTTTATAAATTTATGCCTATATTTATTTTCAATTTATTTTTATAAATTTATGCCTAAGAGAGTTTCTCAAAGATTATTTGTAAAAAAAAAATCATATAGCTATAGCAAATATGCTAGTTGTATTCTGACTTCTGACCTTTACTGTCTTTTACAAATCACTTCATGTTCTTATGTTCCTTACGTCAAAGGTTAACACACCAAGGTGTTCAAAGCCGGGGTTAGAGATCGGAAATAGATTCTTTTATAAAAATATATAAAACTCAACGTTTACAGGACGTATTGGTGAAGATTGCATTGATAAGAGCCCGCCAAAATAAAGAGAGACGTAGACGAGACGAAAATAATTCCCATAGAACTCCGTCACATTCAGCTTGTTAAAGCAACTCGTCGTATTGTTTCCAACCTGCATTTACAGTCCCTATTTCTGTAACGGCAACGAAACTAGTTAATTATTGGAAGAAATTGGCAGAAAGCTGGGGCACTAATGAAAGTACAAACTAAGTAATTGACAATGAAGTTCATATTACGACAAAGTTAGGCGTCGTGTTTGCTGTCAAAGACAACAAGTTGTAATTTTGTTATATGTAACGTGAGCTTTGTTCCCTCGTTACAACTGTTCAATATATACGTTAGTTAATTCTTATTATTTTAAACGTTATGTTTAGTTTACAAACAAACCAATTTAAGAAAAGCCACTGTTTCTATATCTTATCTTTCTTTAATGAAACGTCATATCTCTTTTTTATAAGAGTATTAAAGCGCGCTTATGTTTATGTAATTATATAAAGAACAACACGTGTAATATGAAAGCGAGGGCCTATTTTAGTTGGTTCGTTTCTATCCTGTTATCCTGGAGGTGGTCAAAAGTTATAATATACTTCTTCATATGCTTTTAGTACCATTCTATTTGTGGCTTATTAAAGAGGCCATTATGTAAGTGAAATAACTCAAACCAACGGGTTCGTTTGTTGTTGTTGTACCTATAAACACCTTATTCCAAATGTTGAAGTTCACAATTAAATAAAAGTATCTTCATTTCCCAAAATCTAATGATCTATTTCTTATTCTTTTCTGTACTATCTACCCGCTGTCATTTAGTTTTTACTACTTCGAGTGTCTTGTTCATAAAATTATTATACATTTCTATGGTCTTGTCAAGAAGAAAAGAAAAGTTTAGACAATGGGAAGGAGTCCGAATTTATATATACGTCTCTACAATAATTATGTGTTGTGTAGGTAAGTGATATGGCATCGTTTAGATTAAAAAATAATACTTGTAATTCAGAGCATTCATCATTTTTATTCCATTTTTTTGTGTTCCTAACTGTTCTAACAATAAGTTTTGCTATAAATTATTACAAATTCTCTGCGCTAGTGTGTCTCGGAGTAACATTCGTTATAATTAATTGCTCTGACATAACTCACCGCACTGAGGAAGTACGAGTAAGATTATTATTATTAGAAAAAGATGCTTTATTATCACACATTTTCAATAATATAATTCATTTCCTACATCTGAAAGAATTGCAAACGTATTGTTTGTGTTTTTCCAATTTGCATCTTTGTAAAAAACTCAGGTGAACAATGAATGGTTGTGACAATTTTCTGAAACTATTATTGTACTTTCCATAAAATAAAATAAAAGTAGAAGAAGTAATTCATTTAATAAGATCGGAATCGTATTATTATGATTGATATTTTGGAAAAATAAACACTCTCTCACTCTGCATTGTTAATATATAAAGTACATATTCTTGCCAGTTTTCATAGTTATAGGATTTACTTTCTAAAAGAAGAATTTATTTTAAAACATAGAAATTAACAAATAAATAAAAAACTTTTAACCTGATTTCGTTGGTTAACGTATTAATTACTTAAAATATATTTTTTTATAAGGACCAAAAGCCAAAGCTGCCTTTTAATACGTAATTAAGTCCCTTGGTTTCTAAGGAGCATTTTTAGTATAAGGGAACAGCTTTACACAGGCGAATGTCAACGCGTGCAATAGAGACCTCTTACTAGAGTCACTTATTTATGCAGTCACTCATTCACTCATACACGCCAATTCACTCACTCATTTGCGTTCATTCAATTCATATGTGTGCCATAGCTTATACTACTTTTGAATGTGTTCTTTTCAAATATGACTACTATTAATGACCAGAAACGCTTACTTCTAAACATGAAATGAAAATTAAAAGACTGAAATAAAAAAAAACGGAAAACTCATTAAAGTTAAAACTGGTCTAAAAATAAATTGAGTTCAATATTATTCACAAGAGAGTCGTTTTAATGTAAGTCAAATGTTAGTGAATAGCAATTTAAGAGCTATTGATGCTGTATTCAAAGGATTTTTTAACATCAATTTGGCTGTACAGTCCATTTTTGATAAGTCTTATCCAAATTTTTTGTCTCTATAAAAACATGGCATAAAATTTGTTATGAGATTTTATTAGATTCAATTTTTTTAGATAGTCAACCTCATAACTTAATTAACGTCGGGATGTAAATAATTAGAGTTGCATACAGAATAAATACATAATATATTATAATTTAAGTATTATTATACAAGCGAATGTGAGTTTGTTAGTTTGTTTTTCTTTACGCTTTCACTTCATTACTCAATTTTTGCACACACGTAGTTGTGGGTACATTGTACACAGTTGTGATCAAAGAAAACTAGCCATACTACCTGCTCGAGCTTCTACTGAATCATACTGTTCCAATTTAAATATTATTTTTTTTATCCGGATTCTATCCCAAAACATCCATATCACCATCTGTCTGGTAGCGGTACAACCAGTTAGTGACATACATGAATATTCCCAAGGAGAGTTTGAGTCAAGCCATTAAAAATAAGCTTAAAAAATATCAGTATGACAAGGTTAATAGATACGTGCGATTAAGCAAGGGCCTTCCACTGGGGCGACGCGCAAAGGCAACACCGCATCTGAAACTTGGTCGCACCAAACCAGGCATTTGAAACTTGGAAAAGCTTTTGTACACAGCGGTTCCGGTTTTGCTAACCGTAATGATAAGGATTTACTGTAGACCGCTTTTACTTTCTACTTGGCAATGATCAATATTTGGTTTAAAAAAAAAAGATGAACATTTAAACCACCTGCAAAAGTGGCCCACAAATGAGGCAATTTGATCACTTTTTCATACAAAGGAAAAATTTGCTGCGTCCACAGGTGGCGATAGGACGACAATGAGGTCTATGCATATTCTATTGTCTCAGCATAGGCACCGCATCATGAAATTGTTCATGAAACATCAAATATGTTCTAGGAACAATCGCCACCCAAAATAAAATGGGATTGGTTTGAGAAGGAAGAAAGTGGGGGTGAATTTAAAGAATGGTTAATAGAATTTAAAATATGATTGGTATTAATGGAAAATCTGTAGACTGAAATGAAATAGTAGAATTTTTAAGAAGTGTTTCAAAGGATGTAATATTGGAAATGGAAGGATAGGTAAAAATTATTTTATAGTATTTTATATTTTATTTTAATTAGTATTTATTCTATCATTCTATCAGTGTACAAAAGACCGATTTAGGCGTAAAAGAATAAAAAACAACTAATCCATATTGACATATATATAATAAGAAATAGGAAAACAGTTTGAGGAGCTAAGCTTACTAGCCTCTCGGTTACTTAAGTTGTTAATGTTAATATATTAATATCATAATATGTATTATATAATATATGTAGAAAACCCTATTTTTTATTATTTATTAATTAGTGTATATTGTATACTTACTATTTAAATATTAATTTACTGACGAACAAAACTTTATAGTGATAAAAAATCAGATCCATGTATTAATTATTTTATATCCTATATCTGTATAAAAATGAATATTATAATCAAAGCAATAACTGGAGAGCTATCTATGCCTAAAATTCTATGAATTAAATTGTAATAGGTAATTCAAACCAAGCTGCCTTCAAACGGTGTAGTATCATTAGGTTTTGAATTGTTATTTACTAACTTCTGAAACGTATTGATACTGTACCACGGGAAACAATGTTTTTCTCTATTATTACAAAATCCATTTGAACTTTAATGAGTTTGCTAGTATTTTATTGCAGGCATTTTATCTTAAATGCTACAGTGGAGTTTCTGATTATTAATTCTGAGTGAAATTAAATCCTCAATTAAATGAAGGTGTGAACAACAATGGTACAAAAATTAAGTGAGTGAGCCCTAGATAGTTAGAGCGCGTTAAGTTTAAAAGTTTAAGGATTTAACAAAAAATATAAATTTAATGAAAAAACTCAGGGCGTGAATGGTTATTTTTGTATTTTGGTGCGTATAGAATGCAGACAATTAATATAGCTATTTCTTGTATGAATTCATAATAAAAATAATATTTATTCTTTTACAATATTTATTGCATTACAAATAATTGCAAAAGCTTATAAAGGGCTTTTTTAAAAAGACACACAAATTCAACTAGGGCTTCATATGCAATCGATTAGCACTACAGTGTTTTGTATAAATATACTTTTTCCCGTATCACTTCAGAGATAGCGCCGTTACAATCAAGGATGTGAAGAAAGTCCGCATTCCATTTTCATTTATTTCATTTTATATTTGTAGACAAAGTAAAGTCACAACTAAATGCTAGTAATTTATATGAAACCAAACAAAGTTGTTCACAACTTTCCCATAACTCATAACAAAGTTTAAATGGTGTACTATCATTGTTAAATGTTCGCCGCAACTCATGACTTATTATTATATAGTATATTATACAAAGTTATAAAAGCTCTAAATGCATATTTCGGTTATTATTATATATTCGGTTATTAGTATTTATTATGCATATTATAAATCGGTTCCTTAATAATATTTTTCTCAATGCTTTCGCTTTTTAACACTACCATTAAATTTTAATAATTAATTTCACCACAGATTATAATAATAAAAAAGTAATAATTTTATTAATACAAATTTTGTTTAAAAAAAAAAATTTTCGTTTAAAATGTTTTTGAGAAATTGATTTGGTCTTTATTTCCATTACAAATTATAGAATTTTCACCTATATAGAAATACTATTATAATATTGTCATTACATAGTATAAAGCAAAGTCGCTTCCCGCTGTGTATCCCTATGTATGCTTAGATCTATAAAACTATCCAACGGCTTCGGATACGGTTTTTTTAATAGATAGAGTGATTCAAGGGGAAGGTTTATATGTATGAGTATATATTATACTATATATATTTTAATACAAAAAATATGGAAAATTTTGAGATTTTTAGTGTGATGTTGCTACAAACATGTTTGTACTCTTAAATTGCAAAAAATGGCTTAACCTTCAGATGTTTAGCAAATTAATATACTACTAAAATACAATATCTTTCAAACATCAATATGAAAGTCCACAATGGTTTATATTTATCTTTAAACCCAAAGTAACCATTTGTTTATATAATACAAAATAATGTGTTATTTATCAAGCTTTTTATACAATACAATATTATTTCGTATTTAATTAAATGCATTACATATGCAGTACATTTCATGTTGATCAATACTTCCTGTAACAGCATTTCATTAAAATGGATATCTTAGAAGATATCAGAGATTAATAAAGTGGAGGCACTGGGTAACTATTGTATACAAAGATATCCAGTAGAAACCTAATATCAATCAATCTTCACTGCCATCATATTAGTATCTACATTTCACCCGTGCGAAGCCGATAGCAGCAGCAGTTAAGTGTTAAGGACATTTCAATCTTTACCTCTTATTATAATTTAATGTAGGTAATGTAATGGGATTTGGTCGATTTTTTTTAGTTCAATTGCCATTATAAATGATGAATTTTTATACACTGATTAGATTATTTTATCTAATAACTATTTATTTTATTGAAATTTAAATTGGGTCAAAAGTCTAAAATATTCGGTGAATGCTATTTAACATGTCTTAAATAACAAAACAAATATATAAATTTGTTTGCGAAATTAAACAAAATTTTGTTTGCAAATGTGAAGGCAGGGTATAAAATAATAATAATATGAGGTAAATTGCTTTTACAAGTAGCTGATTTACATTCGAAGCACGATCCCGTAATTGATTTCAGATGTTGGAATAAATTTTATAAAGAATATTTTTAAATTAATTAGATTTAAACAATTATTAAAATCCATATATTTTTAGAATAAGAGAAAATGATGTAAGACATCTTTATTTTATTTTTGAAATACTAGAAAATATTCCACTTCACTGATAAACAATAAACAATCTACGAAAATTTTTAAGTATGAAGTTTAAAGAGAGGGTAAATAGTAAAATAAGTTTCTGATATTCGATGCAAGTCGCAAATCCAAACCATTTAACTTTCAACTCGACTGTGAAGAGCAGCTAAGGCGAACGGCTAATAGCTAAGGCTAGCGGAAACATTCAGTTTGGATGATCAGATTGCTACAACATGAATTCAATGACATTGTGAATTTGAAGTCGTAGAAGGCCTAGACTTTAAAAACTTACTATCTATATAGATAATATACATACATATTTATGTATTTTTATATAAATATAGAATGAAAAATAAACCGACACGGGCAGGGATTTGAACCCGCGACTACTAGTTTACATACCTATATATGTAAAACCGTTCCAATACTCTTCATCTTTTATATTTTTTTTATTATTAGTAAAAAGTAAAAAAAACAGTTGTTAGATGTTGACATCGGTCCTTATGATTAGGTACATATAGAATAGCTAAATTCGACAAAGTTGGTAGCAATACGGTAGTTCAATCGGCAAGGCGTCGGAATGGTTTCTCAAAGGTCGCAGGTTCGAATCCTTTCGTATAATATTAGGGCCAAATATGCTTAGCAAGCAGACAAATCAATTCCTTTAATATCAAATCAACGTTGTATCATTTACAAATAGTTAACACCAGATATCACTAAAGTATAAAATAATTACTTACTATTACTCTCAGTACGCAATGAGATAAATTAATTAATATCACATTGTCACCGACCCGATAACCCAAATGTATTTAATATTCGTAAACAATAAGTGCAATTTATGGAGTTGAAGTGTTCTTCAAGCTTAAATAAGCTCTTATAGTTGGCAAGAGCCAAACTTGATTTGATGATTGAACAAACTTGAATTGTAAGAGAAACACTTGATAAATTACAAACTTTAATTAGGAAATATAATAAAGAATACTTCTTGAATGATAAAATAAAGATTCTATTTTTGAAATTCAAAGTTTAAATTATGTCACCGTAGGTGATGAGCGAGTACTGTGACTCATCCTTGAAAATTCGGGCCTAAAGGTCCGAGAGACACGTCTCGTATTAATAATATAATAATATCGGGACAAATTACACACATTGATCTAACTCCTAAGTAAGCAAATTATTTGCTTGTGTTAAGGGTGTTAGAAGACGATAATAATACATAGAAATACGCATATAAATACTGAGAATATATTTAATAAACGACCTGTCTCTGCCGGGAATCAAACCCGAGCCCCGTTCCGCCGTGACACGTTAGGCGTCTGCGCTAACCACTCGACCAATGCAACGGGGCGGTTGAATATGGGTCTATCTTACACATCCAGTTGATACAACTTGTATCCCGGCCCGTTGTGTCAGACTCTGTCAAACGTCTTCGCCACGTCGCGTCGATGAAAAGCGCCCTTGTGTTATTGCGGTTATTAATAACGGTTAAATAAAAGATTATTCAAAAATAAGTTATATGCTGGTCATACTTTTATGTATTATCTAGTAACAGCACTTTTTGCAATTTACTCTGTTTATTCCTTATTATGGGCCTTCTTTATGCTGAACTATAAAACGTAGAAATTTAATGAGAAAGTGCAAAAGGAACGCTGCTATTGAAATCTAGTAACGAGGTGCCTTAGTCAGTTAACAGTTCTCTTACCGAGGTCACTTGCAATTGACATAGCACTCTTGATTTTATTGAGAAAAAGTATTTTAATTAGAAATATGAAGTGCATTTTTATGATTATTATATAAACAAATAGACGATAGGCTTTAATTTAAGTTAAAACAACAACTTGAGGATTTTTTTTAGTAAAAGGAAGTATATTAAATATAAATATGTATATGTTTTTAAACCATTTACATTTTTCTCTTTTTTATCTTTTTTTCCACATATTATATCATTGCATACTCGCAGTGAATGTGACATCGGAATGATTTTAGAATAAACAATAAATAAATAATGTTTTATGAGAATTAAATAACTTATCGCAAACACATGCAAACATATTTGTTTTTCAAAAATGATCTTTACGGTCTTGTCATAAGAATAATTGTTGAATGGTGAACAAGCTATGACAGCTTGGTAGATGTGTGTTCCTTTTAAGTAGCTGTTTATGTTATTTTATTTATTCTGATAAAATTAAAATAAATTTATGTGTTCGATTCTTTTTATCTTCTCTACACTGCTTTGTTCCTAAATCTATTATTTTTGTCATTCGAAATTAGAATATTTGTATTGTTACATTTTACATGATAGCAAAAGAAATATAATATAACTTATCATTACTTTTTATTTTTATTTTACTATTAGTAGGTTTTATTAAAGTGTACCTAAATAAGTTGATAATAATAATATGGGATATTCAATAAACTCAACTATACAAATCCGGAGATGGATTCAGCTACATAATACACATGGATACTTATTTAAAAATATTATATATAAATAATTATTCAATCGTTTAAGACTGAATTGTTTTCTCATAACGTAATCTTATATTTATCTTCTCACAAATATTTTTCTGAAAACAAATTTCCTTCTAAATTAACAAGTATATTATTGGATTGGCACAATTGCGATACCATTACGAAAAATGTTTCTTCCAAATTATAATTATTGGTAAATATTCTGGTTCTTGCTTATTATTGATTTGATTTTGATTGATTAAGATTTTAATTGAATTAAGTTGGAGTGTCATGTGGGTTTATCAGAGGAAAAAATCGGCCAGAGCCTATAAATAAGTAAAATTACAATTATATAATTTTCTTTGAATTATTGCTTGAATATTTATGAATGAATTCAAATATTAACAAATATCAAAACTGAATAAATATTCTGGTCGATTTCTTTTTTGTATTGTCCTTTTGTTTACGTTTTACGCTTACTAATACTATTGAAATCTGGTTTTTATATTCCATTATTGACAATAGGCTTGTAGTCTTGCGTAAATTATAATATGATGTATATTTAATATAATAAATGTACATTTAATATAATAAATGGACAAATTAACACAAAATCTTTAAAATTATGTCACATTCAACGTAAGCACTAGTAAACGACAACAAATGTAAAATTACTTGGACTTATTTTATCTACTACATAAATATTTAAGTGTTTCTAGACTAAGTATTTATCTATTAAAATGTTTCAAGTGATAAATATAGTAAGGACGAAGCTGTTTACAAAGCCTAGTCATTTATGAAGAGACATTATTAAATAGCTTAGATTATATATTTAAATTATAGTGCGGTTTTATAATCTACCGAAGCTCACACCTCATTTTATTACACACATATAACATGATGACAAACATAACAAGAACTCCTCTTATCACTTATAACTATAAATATCAATCCCAACCCTGTTTACGAAGACTCCTACACTTGAAAATTGACTAAGCCAATGCGACACTTGCTACATAATTATCCCCTTTTCTTGTATATAAAATACTAGCTTTTGCACACGACTTCGCCAATACCAAATACTTTCAGTTCAATACCAAGTACTTTTGATATCGATACTTTAACTCCGATACTTTCAAAGCATCGATACCTTTTTTAAAGTAACGATAATTTCAAAAAACATTATTAATGATGGTTTGAATATGTCACAAAAGTCCTATGTGGAGAAAAATATATACCGTCAAGCAAAGTAATCCCCACTGTAAACTGTCTTCGCTTTCAAATCAGAAAAGTTAAAGGTCATGTCATATTAAAGAAGGGAAAGAAAGAAACTTAACAAAACCATTAAAAGAATGTGCTTTAAAATAAATTCAGGAGAGATTTGGAAAATCGAACATAATAATATTTTAGCCATCAGCACCTTAATGCATCCCATATTTAGTAGCATTCACTTCTCTGTCCCACAATTAATAGCTCTTTAAGTTATTTTTTTAAAGTATACATTACTTAGTACATTATTTTCATCTATCTGGTAAAGTTCAGCCAGCGTTTGCAATGTAAGCGCAAAACAATGTGTTTGTTTACCACTTCGAATTAGAAATCTTGAAATTATCAGTGGTTCTCTAATATATTAAGCATGTTATTATACATATAAACCTTCCTCTTGAATCACTCTATCCTATTAAAAATTTTGAGTCAAAATCCGTTGTGTAGTTTTAAAGATCTAAGCATACATACAGACATAGGGACAGACGCGGAAAGCGACTTTGCTTTATACTATGTAATGATAAACATATGCAAACGATGTCAGCGCGTACACCACTAAAACTAATGGCCTACCTACCGTCTAAAGTATACACAAATATATCCCTAGGAGGGTTATATAACATTATAATGTAACATTTTATAACAAGATAACCATTTATATACCTTATAATTATGTATATATTGTGATCTACTAAGAGGCTATAATATAGATAATGCCTATTATAAGCACAATTATAGAATGTTGCATGAACTCAGTAACAGTTATATTGCCGGTACAATCTCCGAGAGAACTGCTTTCTTATTTGTTTTTAATATGTTAATTACAGAAAATAGTGGTGGTGTTAAACATTCTTATTAAATATAACTACATTTTATTTTGATACAAATGTAATCATTTATTTTTTCAATATAAGGAATGAATTCACTTTGTTATTAATTGCGTTTCTACCCCAATTGCTGTCTTACATTATTTTTTTTAGTTGATACTGTATATTTAAGTTACTGTTTATTTTTATTTTCTTTGAAATCATTATATTTTTTATAAATAAATGTGTATTAATTATGACATTGGAATGTCGGGTTTAATTCATTTATTTATAACCCATTTATTTATTGATTGATTGATTGCAATTGTCAGGACAAAGTTTGTTTAAACGAAATTTAAAGAAAAATACGTCAATTCTCAGGAAGAGTCTGTAGTTTGCAATGTATTTTTTATATTAGTAGATTCTTAGATTGCAGTTTTTATAACGTGCTTGCGATGAGACAAAAGTATGTCTCTGCAGAGAATAATGAGGTTTCTCTGATGCTGGCGACGGGACAAAATCAAGAAATCCTTGGAGAATAGTCTGAATAAAGCTCTTTCCTTCGTCTTCAATATGAGGCAAACTTCAATTATATCTTACTAACAAGGTCTTTCTACTGATTCTGCGTCTTCACTTCAAAATTTATTTAAAATGTATGTAATTGCTGTATGCTGCAATACAGGTCTCCTAGTATAGCAACAGAGGCTTAAAATATAATAATAATAATAATATTTATTTTCAAAATCCAGTTTTTATCATATTTAAATCATTTCATTCAGTTATACAAAATGCAAAATAAACGAAAAAAAAAGAATACAATATACAAAACTGTGAACTACTTACAAAAAGTAACTGGAAAAAAGTGAACTGTGACAATGTGAAAATAAATACTCTTAAATAATGATCACAAGGAGTAGAAACATAAACGCACGCCCACCACCGCAGCCCGTCGCACCGAATAGCTCCACGTCATCAGAGGAAGAGTACGCAACTCCTCCTGAGGAAATCGTGTCGAGCAGTGACGACGAGCTGCCGCCTCCAGCGCCGCGCCGAGCACCAGCGCAGCGCCGTGGGAGGCCACCGCTGCCGCGCTTGGGGCCTACTGGGGCATCCGCCCCGCGTTCGGCCCCTGCCGTCGGTGGTGCAGTGCGCCGCATGAAATGGACGCAAAATATGAACGAAAATGTCATGCGAGCGTACTATAGGGCGACAGAAGGTAGCACTAACCTCACTGCGTGGCGAACCCGTTTGCTGTCTTTGTTTCAGGTCCTTGAACCAGAGTTGACCGTTTCGGCCCAACGACTATCGGATCAGGTGCGGTTTATTCAACGTAATCGTGCGTTGGATGACTCCGCACTTGACCGGCTTCGCTCCTAGGTGACAGTCTCTGCATCCACCACCGAAAGCATCCATTCGCGAGCCCAGTTATCGTCCGCTCTTTCGGTGGCAGGGTTAGTGGTTGGAGATGCTGATGTGGGGGGCGTTGAGATTACAACCATAAGTACCCAAGATAATGAGCAATTAAGGAGGACTTTGGAGGATGCGATTTTGGAATTTAAAGACATACCAGCCCGCGACAGGCCTCGGTTGCCCCGTTTTCCCACGCATAGACGTAATATGTCGCTTGAAATGGCTCTAAACTGCATGCTAGACTCTTATCTTCGTTCTAGCAATAGTCTCACTGATACCCATTCAATTCTTTATTGTGCAGCTGTTGCAGCGTGCCGCTCCGCCCGTGTCAGATTTCCTGTGCCTGATAGGGTGGTGCGGTCGCTAGGGAATCGCATATTCCAAAGTGACCAAAGAAAGGTTTATAAAAGCTGGGAGGAATCTGCTACGAATGTGATTGATGGGCAGTTACCAAATAAAAAAGAAATTTTCACATTTTGAAAAAATATTTGGTCGGTGCCTATTACTCACAACGATGGTGGCTGGATGCGTGTTGTTGAGCGCGCGTGTGAACACCTGCAGCCAATGGAGGCTATATTTATAAGCCCAGACAATGTCAGGGATGCGATCCGTTCGACCCATAACTGGAAAAGTCCTGGGCCGGACGGATTACATAACTTTTGGCTCAAATGGCTGCGGTCTTCACACGAACGTTTGGCTAGGCAATTCCAGGAAGCCATCGTGTCCGGATCCCTACCATCTTTTATGACAACAGGAATCACCTTTCTGCTCCACAAGTCTGGTAGTATCACGGATCCAAAGAACTTTCGACCTATCACGTGCTTACCAACAATTTATAAGCTTCTTACATCCATTTTGAATTCAAAATTAAACACACATTTGTATGGAAATAGCATTTTAGATTCCGCTCAAAATGGATGTAAGATTGGGTCTCGTGGTACTAAGGAGCTCCTCCTTATTGACATGGTCATTAATGAAAGGTTCACCGAGGTAAAAAGGGTCTCTCCGCCGCCTGGATTGATTATAAAAAGGCCTATGATTCGGTGCCTCATACATGGTTAAGACGAGTACTAGAAGTGTATAAGATTGACACAGATTTATGCGCTTTTCTTGATTCATGTATGAGGCAATGGACAACGGTCTTTTGTCTTCCAGGGGGCGGAGGAAGTCTTCTTACTTCCCAACCTGTAAGGATTGAGCGAGGTATTTTCCAGGGTGATAGCTTGAGTCCTTTGTGGTTTTGCCTGGCTTTGAACCCCTTAAGCACGTTGCTTAGGGGTTCAAAACTGGGATTTCACTTTCGCAGAGGGGGTGAGATCATTTCACATCTTTTGTACATGGACGATCTCAAATTATTTGCACCAAATAAAGCAGATCTGGTATCATTACTAAGCGTTACGCAAATGTTTAGTAATGACATTAGGATGGAGTTTGGTGTAGATAAATGCGCGGTTGCACATGTGCAGAATGGCCGAGTTGTAAATAGCGAATATTTACAACTCTCGGAGACAATGTCCCTCAGATCCCTCTCTGAAACCGAATCCTACAAATACCTTGGTATGTCGGAATGCTTAGACATACTAAGTGGGGACATTAAACAGCTAGTGAAGGAACGCTATTTTAACCGCTTGACAAAAGTCCTAAAAAGTCTTTTGTCAGGAGGTAAAGTGCGTGCATTCAACAGTTGGGTAATGCCCCTGCTGATGTATACATTCGGCATATTAAGGTGGACTCAGACTGAATTAGATGCCATGGACCGAAAGGCCCGAAAACTATTGACAATGTATCGCATGCATCATCCGCGCTCATGTGATGTGATGCTCAGTGATGAGATTGTATATTCCACGGAAGTGTGGGGGTCGCGGCTTCCTTAATTCCAAAAACTTACACAACCGTGAGGTATGTAATCTTAGAGAATATTTCCTTCGAAATGCATCGGGACATTGTTGCAGTAGATAATGGCCTCACACCGCTCTCCTTAACCAAAGATAACTGGCATAAACCGGTAGTACTTAGCACTGACGACCGTATAAATATATGGAAGAGTAAGGAGCTTCATGGACGGTTCCACCAGGCACTCTATGGGCCTGATGTAGACCTTCTGGCGTCCGTGGCTTGGCTAAGATTTGGTGATCTCTTTGGTGAAACCGAAGGTTTTGCTTGTGCAATTGCTGACGAAGTTGTCAAGACGAACAACTATCGGAAATACATAATAAAGGATGGCACTGTTGATATATGTCGTGCGTGCCACCAACCTGGAGAATCCATGTTGGTGGTGAGAAGACATGTTATTTCCGGTTGTTGTCATCTTGCCAATGGAGAGTATTTGCACAGGCACAACCAAGTAGCCAAGATTATCCATCAAGAACTTGCTCTTCGATACGGTCTTGTATCTTTTGAAGTGCCATATTATAAGTACTCACCGGAGCCAGTTTTGGAAAATGGTCATGCTAAGCTCTATTGGGACCGATCTATCATAACGGACAGGACTATTGTAGCCAATAAGCCTGATATCGTGCTGGTAGATCGGTTAGAGCGCCGGGCATTTCTTGTTGATATTAGTGTCCCGTGTGACGCTAATCTTGTGAAAGCTGAGAAGGACAAACTGTCAAAATACTTGGACTTAGCTCACGAGATAATTGTCCCGATGGTAGTTTCCGTAAATGGTCTTATAGCGAAGAGTCTCGATCATCATCTCAAGAGGCTCTCACTAAAAACTGGATCAAGGGTCGGATGCAAAGAGCAACAGTTTTGGGTACGGCACGCATTGTGAGGAAGTTTCTTTCGCTGTTGCCCTAACCACCGACGGACTGGTCGTAAGGCCCACGTCGGCGGGATACTATTTTTTATATTTATATTTATAATGTTGTTTTTTTTTAATGTTATATGTATAAATGTAAATAATAAGATTAAAATAAAATAAATGATAATAATAATAATAATAATATTTTGCGCCCATTGCGCCGTGACACGTTAGGCGTCTGCGCTAACCACTCGACCAATGCAACGGGCGGTTGAATATTCCTGTACATGTGAAATTGTTTATTGGCCAATAAATTATTATTATTATTAATTCGATGGCCTTCTAGATTTATTGTAACCTAATTTTTGGTTTTCCAGTTTAAAAAGGAAAAATCTCTTAATTAAATTATGTTAAGTATATTTCAAGCGTTTTGTTGTATTGTATTGGCGTTGTTGTCTCTGTGTTTGTAACAGTTTATTTTTTTGAGTAGAAAGTATCATTTTGGTTGACTTTTTGAAAATTTTGAAGATACGTAGTCTTGTTATTTTTGCATGATTGGAGTAAATAAATAAACAGATAAACCAAACAATAATCTTATAATAAATAATCTTGTTAATAATAAATAATTTAAGATATTTTATTTATCTTAGAAAAGATTTTGTTAACTTCGTTAACGAAAATTATGTGAAAGTTCATTTTAATTTACGATATTTATGGCTGGTTACATATTTCTCTCAAAAATGTATAACTTTTGAGTCTTTAACTTGGTGAATTAAAAATTGCACGAAAAAAATACAAAAACTTTTTTTTTTCAAAATAAGATTTCTATTTTTCAAATCCATTCGAATACCAAAATTGTTTTTTATAAAAGTAAAAGCCATTTTAAGGTAATTGAAAGCTTTAAGATAATTTATATTGTACCAAAAATATTTACTATCTTTTAAATTTAATCACAATAAGAAACATTAACCAAAACGTACTATGAAGCTGAAAAGTAATTTGAAGAAGGTGGACAGTCTGGATGAGTGTACAGAGAGCTCTTTGTTGCTAGTGACGAGGTCAAGCGTGTTAACACTTGACTGTACAAAGCTATTACTTTAATTAAAAGAGCTGCTGAAAATTTTTGGTCATTCATTTTAAAAATTCTGTGTATTATCTAAGTTTAATATAAAGCTAAAAATATACTAAAGAATTTTAAACCGTTTTCAATGATAAAAAGATAATTTTCATTTTTTAACTATGTCAAAAGTTACCCTAATTTAAATAGTATAAAAAAGAGATTGCAAAGTCAAAACTTTTGATAATTTTGTTTGTTTTGAAATTTTCTAAAGATCATAAAATAAACAGATAAAGATTTTTCGTGTTATCACTACAGTATCCTATAACTAAATCGTTTTTAGTTAATATGTGTTACCTATATTATCCGTTATACCTCCTTGTTTTAATATGCATTCGTGATTCAATTTTATATTTCCACAAGTACCTTTGCTTTTCCATGGAGTATTATACAATAAAATATACAATAGAAATAAGAAAACATAACTGTATTTCCATACGTTTCTACGTCACGGTTGAGTAACTGTAAAAAATATTTTGTAACAACATTTCAACACACATAAGTTAATTTTAGGTAGTAATATGACTAGGTTTTAATCTTATGAGTTTCTGCTGTATCTATTAAGTTCGTGTACTACTTAAAGCTATTACGTTAATGGAATTTTCGTTTAGAGGACTAAAAGGATTTAAACTAAGAACAGATTGAAAGGCGTACGTTACTTTTAAATCCAACAATTAAGCCCTGAATGATAGTATTAGTAGAGCTTTTTATTGAGTTTTTACTGAGTTATTGTTTGGTATCATTGTCAAACTTTTTTTTACCCTTTTTAGTAATTTTATACGTTCTGTTGATGTCTCTGAAGGATCTCCTTGGCTAATGAAAACAAACTACAAGCTTAAGCAACTTAACTGATGTTACAAATGTTCCACATATAATGTTATGTTATTTGCTTGGTTTAGTTGCGACGCTTTTGTTTAACTGGTACTTAGGTAATTTTGGTATCTAATGACGTTCAACTGAGTCTTGTACTGAATATGTTAAACGAATTTTGTAAATTTAATCACAAAAAGAAACGGTAACCAAAATGTAGCGATTTCTCGAAATTGGGATCTGTTGGGATCTGTGTCTACTTTTGGGACTGACCGTACAATTATTATTATATTCTTTCATTAGCATGAAACAAATTTACCTAATACCTAGAAGAAAATTTTCAAAATCTCACTGTAAATCTTGTTGAAGTCATTATAACATATATTGTCAGTTATTAATATTTCTTACAAAACTAACAGACTATTCAAGGTACATATTCGAAATTGATGGAAAATGGACTTGGATACTTCCCCAAATGTATGGTTAATCGTTGTTTATTCATTCAAATAATGCTTTACTTATTACTACTAGCTTTTTTACTCTTCATATATGTTAACGACTTTAAAAACATATAAAGTAAAATAATATTATATTTAATATAAAAAAAATACTTGTGTCCGATTCCAGTTTATCAATACTTGCAGCAATAAACTCAATTTTTATTCTCAAGATGTTATTTGAAACTTTTTCCCTAAAAATACTTTATTTTGAAAAAATCTCTACACAATTTATTTATTTATATCTTTTAACTTTAAATTTATTCCAGAGATTATTTGTGAACATCAAATGGATGTGTCAGAAGGGATGGTATTTTATTATCATAAATATCGACTGTAAAGACACTCCCAACTTAAAATTAATTCTGAGAAGAACCACACAAATAACTGTGCAATTTACGAATAACTAGAACCATCGCAGATAATTCAGGCGCTAGTAGGTAATGAACGAAGGCTAGACCTAGTCATTAATTCAAGCCTTTGGTTGCACACGTTTTCGTTACATTTATTTTATGTAACCTTTAACAACTTAATAATACTGATACTAATATTAAAAATATAATTATTAAATAGCGTGTAATTATAAACTTAGTCTTCCTTTGACTTTTGAGCATTGAAGGAATCCGTATTACTTCCATTTTTGTATTTTTTGTTACAGAAGTTAAATTATGACAAAGTTAAATTATGTTAAAATGATAATATATTTATAGATAGACATTTTTATAATGTAATAATACATTCTAACCAATTATTATTATAAATGTATTTATTAAAACTTGTTTATTAAGTTTAGGCTATTATATTATGATATAATTTAGAAACAGTTCTTAATAATATATAATTCTCACACACATTTAAAAAAAAAAATTCAGATTACAGTAATTGAACTTTGCTTTTACAACAACTTTTTCAAAAGTTGTCCTCGCCTATATGAGAGCACATGACAATTAAAGTTCATTAAAAAGTTTTTGCAACTTCAATGTACGTGATACTTTTTTATAATTCGTCTAGAAAGTTAATCCTTATTATGAGTTTACGTATGAACAAAATTTTATTTTTACTGGTGAATTTTTAATGCAAATGTAAAAAAAATACATCTGTTTGTATTATGGAGATTAATAATGTTAAAGCCTTTATTTATTTCTCCTATTAGATTTATATTCACACTCTTGAATATGTTTTAAAATATCATACTACTAAATTAAAAATAATTAAAAATAAACGTACTAGAAGCAAATATCTTTTTAAGTCTCTTTATTTAAGTCTTTCAGATAAAGTTCTATCAAAATGTAATCTGTGTCCTGCTTGACAATAATTCGTAACAATTATCATTATAACATAGTATGGTTCATACGGTAGAAGTTATGTAATTTGTATGGTACACACAAAAGTTCTTAAAGTTTTTATATAAAAAAAAAACTTTAAAAATAAATAAATATGATCTAGCATTATTTTCGACTACACTGTATACAAAATAATACTCTGTTCCTTATTATAATGTATGTTAAAATCATTTGAACTTAATAGTTATTTGTTATGCTTTCTATGACTTTTTAACGTCCACCAAATTCTCTATCGATTTTCTCTGCGTTTGTTTATGTTTTAAATAAAAAAAAAACAAACATTAAAATAAACATTTGATTTCTCCCATGTTTGCCTATGCATACCACATTCGCAACAATTACATACGCACCGGCAAGCGTGTAAATGGCATTCAAGCGTTTAGAGGCTTAGAGCTTGTGGATGCTTACTGAAACTTGCCAAGCGTGTAAGCAATACATAACACATTTATATATATATATATATATATATATATATATATATATTAATACATAATTATACATACATATACTCACACAAACATACGTATAACATTAGATGTTATATAAAATCTGCATACATACAGCCATATACATACAAACACATAATTTATGAGTTACAAAGTTGAACAGTAACAACGGTGAAAGACCTGGAATAGAAACTGATATTAAAATAAGGCACTTCTAGAAATTTTAGAATGACACACGAGCATTCATATCTGCAATATATTGACAATGAGTTCAAATCCGCAAAGTGAACATTGACGAAAAATTATTTAGAAATAATTTGGTAAGGAACCTACTAACATGAAGCGGTACATAATTAGCAATGTATCATCAATTATAGGAATGTGAATTCTCAAGGATCAATTCGAAGATGATACCCAAATGCTAAGTATTCTCAATAAACAATTTTCATATAATATAGGAGTGTTTCTTTTGTCATATAAACCGGAATATATAATATTAGATAAAAAAAAAAAATTGGAGCCTTCAATTAATAATGAATATTAAATACTATTATTCTATATAGTCCTTCCAACAAATCCTATGAAAATGTATAAAATTTATAGAAATTAATTGTAGTTTATAACATTAATACAATTAATTGAAATTGTGTGCTGCAAGCCGAGCATTCGAAATAAATGAATACGTACCTTTAAAATTTGTTCAAGTATGATATCTTTCAGATTTGAGGCTTCAGCCGAGTTTTCTAATCTTGGTTTATTTCAATTTAATCACCTTTTAAAAGTTGATTTAGAGAGTGCTGTAGAATATTTTAAATGTATAATATTAAATGTCATTTCATTACAATAAGACACATTAATTTTTACAGATAAAAAAATAAATATTTTATCCGTAACTTAAATAGAAAGTCATATAAAATAATTTTTATTATCTATTAAAAAAATACAGGTCTTATAATAGTAACATGAAATATCATTTTTCTTCATAAAAGAAACTCCAATTTACATAAAATGTCTTAATAAATTACTTTCTTCTAAAAGATATAAAAATATTCCTGAGAATTTGCATTTCTCATAAAAGTCTTGAATCTTAACAGTATTTTATAACTAGGGATACGATTAAACTTAGTTTTATTCATTGTGCAAGTTATTGCATAACTAATTCTATTGTAAGAAGTCACTCACTCAGTTTCCAGTTGCTAATTTAAATACAAATAAGTTTCATCGCCTCTCTATAAGCGCTCTCATAACGGACCACAGACCGAAAACTCCTTATATATTTGTTATGTGAATAATCATATTAACTTTTAATTGATATCTTGCGTGAATTTAATTATAATTTTGACTACCTTACGGGTGATACAATTTGGAAAATACATATTATTTTTTTAATTTATTTTTAAAATAGTTCAATATATACCTCTTTAAAGCAGCCTCTCAATATCAATCCCAACAACATTTGTAAATAAACAACACAAAAAACAAAACAAAAAAATTGGGCTACCTCTTTTAATTATTACTCTGTATTTTGTAAGAACTACTTAAGAAGTCAAGGTCCGGGCGCCAACCCCAAGCTCAGCGTTAATGACAGCTCAGAGGCAACAATAAAATTTTGTTGCATTGGAAGTCTTAGTGTTTCTGAAGGAGATTGATACAAGGTCAAATTTGGTTAATTTAAGTTAACATTTACATGGTATTTTAGGGTATATAATTCTATGAAATAAATTTATTATATTCAATTTTAAATTAAATTAACAATATATTTCAAGACCGATGAAATTTGATTTTCGACAATGAAAAAGTTTTATTTTATTACAAAATGTACGATGTAACACGACTAGGTCGGGTTATCATGAACTGAATAATAAATTACAGATAAAGTTGATATGATCTGCGTCTGAATACATAATTTTATATTTGGTCACACGTAAAATATTGTTTGTAGAATTCTGGAAAATTTTTGATATTATATTTAACCTTGTCTTTGCATTTAAAATATTAAACTGAATTATTGTAACACATTATCATGACATTAAGATGGTTTTGTCCATGAGTGCTTCTCAGTAAGAGGTATTATATATTTAAACACTATAAGCTGCATAGGATCTCATTGCTTTCTTTGTACATTTTATTAATGTCCAACTTGAATTATCTTTCTCACATATTGCAATTGCATTGGTAGTAGTAGTAGTTTATTTGTAATAATATTAACTACATATGATAGAAATATCTTTTTCCAGGTCTCTTGAATTTCAAATGTTTAGTCAAGTAAAATAGACAAGAAAAGATCTTTACTACTGAGCTTAATATGATATAATGAAGACTTGTTAAATCCCTTAGGACATAATAATCATTATGGTTACAGTATATACGACATTGAGAAACGAACTTAATACATTTTTTATACATAATAACTCATTTGATGATTCATTTGGCAAGAGGTTTTCCGTAGTTTGGTGGGGGCATAATAAGATAAGATAGTGTATAAAGTAAAATCGTGTCGATCGTCATAGAATTTGACAAATAATCTACGCTTGAAATACCACTTACAAGGCGATGTTACGATGATACGAATTAACCTGATATCTAATTTGTTGATTGACTATCATTTATACTTTGTATATTCTGAATTCCTACTGCCTAATATTCTGATATATCCCGAGTTGAAGTTCCTGATTAGTTGATGTCACGAGCTGATAAAAAACTTTTCACAGCACTATTAGTTAGATTTCAATTTGACTTCCGTCCAAAAACTCGCTCACATTTGCTCACATTTCAATAGCGTTATAGTTTTACATATTGAATACTAATTGCGTAATAGATGCAAAAAGGAAAAAAAACGATTTTTATTTATTTATTTAATTTTTTATTGCACAAAAACAAAACAATGTACAAAACGCAGGTCACTTAGACATTCTCTACCAGCGAACCTTAGGATGTACAGGAGAGGACGTTGGTCCGAAAACGAAGCGGATACATGTGTTAAGTAGGCGGTCTAATTTATTTGGAAGCACTTCATTGGCGTCGACATAGCACACATCAGCATAGTCAATTGTATTGTCACTTGTCAATTTTACTATTATTCTTTTATTTTTAAGGTTCCGTTAGGGTTCCGAAAAAACTTATAGGATCACTTTGTTATCCGTCCGTCCGTTTATCAAGACCCTTTTTCTTAGGAACGCGTGGAGGTAGTAAGCTAAAATTTATATCTTATACTCAAGTCTACTGGTGTTACTTGGCTGTAAACCGCTTGCGTCTAAAAAAGACAACTTTATTCTACCCGCCAATATTATTCAAATCAGAACCCAATCTGGGGAAATGTACGCCTTCATATTCTTTGACTTTTCAAAGTTCAACAGAAGTCTCTGATATGAAAAGTGCTATTAGTGTAGAACTAAAATGTCAGTCACGTCAAATATTTAAAAATATAAAGGTTAATGCTATTATCGATATGATCATATTCAATAGCAAACTATACTCTTACCAAAACAATACACACGAGTTTCAACTATATTCCACTGATTTCAAAAAGTTTGATATTATCTGGCTTGCACAATCTACCCCGGAAATCAATGGTCGTTAGATGAAGACAGGTGTAGAACTGTTCAGCAAAACCCATGTCAAGGGATAGGTATCGTAAAATATAAATAAAATAAAGAAAATCAAGACAAGCTGCATCAGTGGTCGAAGGACTATCTCAAGATGGAGTTGAACATTATCCCATCAAAATTGATAAACATCTGTGGTGTGGATATTGCAGCTCAAAAGCGCGTTGGCAATGTAAGAAGTTGCTGAAAACACTTTGTGTTGAAAAATCGTGTCTTATTATTTTTATACGGCGGTCAGTGTACTGATAAACGAAATAAAAAAAAACATTTAGTTTTCATTACACCTTTAATGGGTTAGGTCAGGGATTCTATCAATGCAAATTAGCATACAATATACACTCACATTATCATACAATGTAATATACGTCTGTTACAGAGGTTTTGTGAATGTACATACATTACACATACATTATAATTTGCGAACTGTCTGGAATCTTATAGACACTAATAAATATTAATTTTTTTGTTCAATTATTAAGTAGTCTTTTTTAGTATTTAGTATGTGTATTTATTTTATTTTTTGTTAAATTGTGATTAAATATTATAATTAAATTATTAACAATAACACATAAAATGTTATTTTTTTTATCACATTTATATTTCAAAAAATATAACAATAATTAATATCCGTTCATTTATTTAATCTATCAATCAATATCCCATCCTATTTTTATTGTAATAAAGAATAAAATACGTAATAATAATAAACTTCTGTACGTTATGGTAATTTCGTATCATTAGACCAAAAATTATAATAACTCAGCCTATAGAGGTTGTTCAGGAAACTTATATATGGAGGAATATCATAAAAAGTAAAGAAAATCTGTCTTTATATATTTAAAAGTGTGTTTTACTTGGGGTTGACCCATTGTTTTTAACCCCCGACTCAAAAAGAGGGGTGTATAAGCTTGTATTTGTGTATGCAAACGCGTGGACGGATTTGGATGCGGTTTTTTAATCCAAAGTCTAGTTCGTCAAGGTGGTTCTTAGTTATGTTCGGTCGAAATAGAAACAGTCTAAGATATTGAGGTTATATTAGTGCGGGTGAAGGGTTATTATGCAATATTGATAGAAACACTTAAGCATGTAGAAATTTGTGTGTTCGTAGATTTATTTAGTACAATAATGAAACCAGTAATAGAACTTAAAAAAGCAGAAAAACATTAAATTAAAAATGAAAAATTCCCCGATACAAAAAGAAGTAAGATGCAAGTAAGTTGCCAAGGCAAATAAAGAAATTACGATATCGAATCGTATAATCTAAGCCCTCGTAATATAGACACCATCGTCAACGTACGTAAAACACAGAACATTTTTCAATACGACATTAATTTTTTTAACACATTCGTCAATCAAATTAGTACCATCTATTATTCCTGTAAGGATGTTATGATACTTGATATTTAACATCGAAATACCATTCAGTGGTTCAGTGAGCGCCAAGAAACAAAGTTCCAAAAAAACTTAATCATTCCGATGTATACGTTGGGATAGCTAAAATATGTTCATAATTATTATGATATTGAGACGTTATTTCAGAAAATATATATAAAGGTCAGGTTGCCGTTAAAAATCTTGAAACAAATCCTATATGTGTTGCCTATTATAAAAAACTTATTATATACTAAAAAATTATTTTGTTTGGTCCGTTCGAATTAAAGTATTTGTAACCAACAGCAATGATATCCACCTGATTAATGATGGCTTAACGTAAAATGATATTATGTATCGTGATCTTGAACATTATAAAACATTACTTCTAAAAAGACGAAGAGCTTTTAAGTAAATCTTGTAGCACAATTACGATACTTATCTTACTATAGTTGAATTTAAAGTAGTTATTCACGATAAACAATTAAATATTAATTACCTTAACATTATATTGCGAAACCCGTTAATCAAAAGCCTGATAACTTACAAACAAAAAATAAGTCATAATTATATCAAGATGATCAAGTCTTATTATTATATAACTTCATCACCACTAACTACACCCATCTAACTACAGGCCTATTGCTATTGCCTTCTTGCTCTCCAAAATAATTGAGACTATTATAAACCGCCAGTTTTTGACTTACCTAAAATATCGCCCTTTAATCAAGGACCAGGAATATGCTTTTCCCCATGGTTGAACATCGGGCGATCTTCTAGTGTATCAATCACACCAATGAAAGTAATGGATAGGGCCTGACGGTTAATTTGGATATGTGGAAAGATCGAAGGATCGTGTATGACACCGATATGTTGGACACATCCATCATTCATTGCTAGGTGGATGACAGCACCAGGGTTTATGTATACTTCGGCCCTGCAGCACTCTCTCGGGAAAACGTCAAAGAGTGCCGGAAAAACTTGTGTCTTCTGTTGAGACTTCTTTAGAAAAAGTTTCAGAATGGGTTAAACTGAACAAGGTTCAGTTTAATACCCAGAAAATATAAACTTGAGAACTAAAACACAAAATAGAGTGCAATAATTTTTTTTAACTGATTCCAACAGATACAATGATGCTGATGGTTTGGACAGTTATAGTGATTTTTGTGTAGGTAGATGAATATCGTGTTGCAGATAAGTAGAATTGTTTGGTTATATTAGCTTAAAGAGATATGTATATATAGTATTTCTTGTGGTGAATAAAACTTATTAAATCATAAAAGCAAAAAATAAATAAAAAAGTATTTAATTTCAAAGCAGCTGAACGAAGAGCTACTGCAGGTTTTATAAAAGACCTTTTATTGTTTCTTAAATCAGATGGAAGTTTTGTTAAAAAAAAAAACGCAATTCTCTGGTTCTACCATAATAAAAAAGGTACAAATAAATATTTTAATTGAAAGCATTTTACAAAACTATTTTGTGTAATATTTTTAATTTAAATTTAGCAAAACAGTTTTAAGTTTCTTGATTTGTTTTTTTGCAATAATAAAGAATATTTCATATTTTTTTATAATGCAAATATCAAATTTGAAGATAATTCTTACATTCTTTATTTATAAATTTTAATTCTTACAAGTTTTTTCATTTTTATGGTCAAAGTTTACTTTCAACACTTTATTCTTCTTAATCAAAAGAATAAAAAAGAACTAGATACTTTTCAAACAATGTATTTATAATTCTTGTAAAATCTTTAGACACGTTTTTCTCAAAACTATATGTTTGTAGCTAAACCCACTATTGCCTACCAGCATCCATATACGAATGCACATTGAGAATTATTTTTGTTATGTTTTACATAAATCATGTTTGAAATTATCGTGCTTACAATAAATTTGAATTCACATATAACATGTACATACAAAACAAAATTAATACCAAAAAAGACTTGGTCCAATTAATTTTTGAGGAAAGGAAGACTTGGTCTTAATTATTTTCGTATACAGTACTGTGTCTACTATCCTTATTTTGAATCTAAACCGTTAAACTAGAAATAGAAAATAATCATAAAGTTGAACTTGTATATCTATATTTTTTAAAGTACATCGTTGTTTTAATTTAATTCGTTAATTATTCAGTGTCCTCATTACACGTTGACTTTAGTCATTTGAGTGAAAGAATTAATGGTAAGTGTTTGTTCAATTCACTTTATTGACAACTAAAGATCCGCCCCAGCTTAAGCAAAAATAATAATCTACGCATGAAGACACTGTAGCATATAAATATTATGTATGTTTATTTAACATATTGTGTCTATACAGGAATTTTCTATCTAGAGTATTTCTATATTAGATACATTTAGCGTTTATGAAACCACCTATTTTTTATTTTTTTCTGATCGATTTGCTCAGTCGTCTTAAATAATATTATTTAAAGTTGCAAATGTTTGCAATTTCATTGAAAAATAAAAGATAAAACCTACAATAGGCTTTACAATATTTGTTTGTACATCAACATCACATCTATTGAACTTAAATGATATTTTGTGTTCAGATAACTTATCTAAAAAACAAAAATAAAATTCATCAAAATACTCTTCTAAAAAGCACTTATTCCATCTTATTATTAATAAATATAAGTTCATCAAGAGTTTCCGAAAAAATATTTTACCTCAAAAAGTTTTTTTAACTAGTCTAGACTTTTCTAAAGAAGAGAATCTTTATTAAGTTTTGTCAACAAAGCTGGTTTTTGCCCAACTTAGTTCTGCTAAGTTAGAAAGAGCTTACTTAATGTCTAATGATTTATTTATCGAATACATCAAATAATATTATACAAAATTATCGTTTGAACTATGAATGTGAATTTACACTAACGGTCACCATCTGGCTGGCACCACTGGCTTTATTCGCATTTATTAGGAACTGAAATTTTCTGAGTGAGAGTGACTGCTCTCTGATGATGAATTTTGCTTGTGAATAATTCTAGAATCAAAAAACGATGTTTCTTGAACAAATAATGAGGAAAAAAACAGTTAATAGGTTGTTTCATTCCAATTTTAAGGAATCAAAAGCATTTATACACTTTTTGAACCATAAAAAAAACATTAATTTGTTTACTTTTCAAATAATGTGTAAAATGAAAGCTGATTTTTTTACGAGTGTTAGACATTATATTATTAATAACAGTCGCCAGCGACATCGTCCGCGTGGACTGTAAAAATATTATATACCTACCTGTGGCCCGTGACTTCTTCTAAAGTGTTTTGTTAGTAAAACTTTGATGTGTATAAATAAAAAGTGCAGACCAATCAAAATGTGGGTTGAAAAGCTGACTATGAAATGAACTATGAAAGGGAGGGATCAAAAGTGCGAAACAAAATTATATAGCGGCGTAAATAAAAAAAAACGGACACAGTGCCATAGAAAAATATTAAACATTTTTCCTAATTTCTACAGACAAACAAAGCATTTTAGTTAGATCTACTGTTTTCTGCAAAATACATGCAAACTTTGGGCACTGGAAAGACATGAACAACTAACATATGTATATTTTTGTATTTAAACTTTCGTGAACCATGATGATTATTAAATATATATATACCCGGCTATAATCATATAGTCTTAATCCGAATTTGCCCAATTAGTTACAAACTTCTCAGTTCACGCCGCGAGTCCGCGATGCTTCGAGCTCATGAATAGGAACCCCGACTGGGTTCGAAACTAGTCTGGCAAATTCGGATTAAAACTACATGATTATGGCCGGTTAAATATATATATTTACCATATTTATAATTGACCAGACGAAAAGTATCCAAATAAATGCCTGCCAATTATATAGTTTGGCCCTGGGATGTGTTGATCGTCATTGTAAAAAGCTAGTTTTAATGCCAATTGTAACTTCTGGCCGTATGTTGCGTGATAACTAAAGTTCCACTTTAGATCGGTATATACTGCTATTTTTATTATCTATTTATCTATTATATATATTTTTCTAATATTATTCTAATATTTTTATGTATCTTATTATATTTTCTATTGTATTTGCTAAAAATAAAAAATAATAATAACTAATTAACAGTACCTACCTCAAAAGTAAAATCCTTTAAGTAATTTAAGCTGTAGCAGGGAAAATACTAATAGACTAAATGGCTATATTTCTATGTACATAAATATATTTAAAACATAGAGATCCATTAAAATAAGTTGGATAATAAAAAGAATTTTCACAAATGCTTAAGAAAAATTCAGTGAACAAAACGATTTAAAATGTATGTTATAGACTAAACCATGATAGTGCAAATTTGACTATTTCTATAGCCTATGTATTATTCTGATGTATATTATTGTAAAAATGTATTAAAATCCATTCAATAGTTTTTACGTCAAAGAGTAATAAACATCCATCCATTCTTACAAACTACTCCGTTTATATTATATGTATATAAGTAGGACTTGTAAAGGTTATGGAAATTCACAACTGTACTACATAAATTGTGTAGATTCCGAGATCGTAATATATATCCATGTTATATAAAAATATTTGTGTCGCTAAGTTGATCGAAGCTTTTAAATCACTTCAGTAAACTTAGATATATTTATTTATTTAATAAAACCAAATAGATAGAAAAATACATATAGCTTAATTTTTCAACAAATATGTCGGTCGATCGTTCGGGGTTGAGAGAGCATTCCGATAGCTTAATTGGTAGAGCGACGAGACGGTTTCCCAGAGGTTGCGGGTTCGAATCCCATATCGGTTTATTTTTGATTCTATATTTATATCAATTTATGTTAATTTTATTTAAAATACCATTTATTAATGCTAGGATTTTTAATTGTTGACCGGGTTCATTAGGAATGAAATCATTAACTAATTGATCATAAATTCTTTTAAATCGGATCAAAACAATAGGGTTCCCGTCAAATTCCGGAATCAATCGAATAGCTTTATATCTTTTCTCCAAATCAGCCATATTATCAACACTACTATAATTTAAATCTCTATTAAGATTTAAAATACGATTTCTCCTATTTTTATATAACCTTGAGGTCTTAGATTGCCGTAAATGGAAAATCTTGAATTATTATGAGGAATAACTCAAGGAAACATTCTAAAATTCTTACTGATGGTGTATCGATTTTTTTAAACTCCTCCTGCTGTAACATGGTGTAGGTTTCAAATAAAATACGTCCTTGATCGATTCACTGACTTTAATTTTCGTCTATCCTACAGACTGCGCCAATTTCAACGGTCACAACCAGATCCAAAATAATACCAATTCTTGCCTTCATATTTAACAAGTACAGCTAATTTATAAAGCTATGTGTTACTCGTTCAAATTTGGAGAGAAAAATATCACAAAAATTAGTTGAAAAACAAAGGATTCGGATATCTTAGCGTTCAGTTCTTGGATTCTTCTGAAAAACGTTTGATATATTGCACCATCGTCTAATCACCGACTCCACAATGCATGGGAATATAATAAATGTCTTTGTATAAGAATATAACATATTATATAATGTCGAACTAAACAAGTAAATATCTATATACTAAATATTTAAACATTTATAGAAGTAATAATTAATATGTTAGTCCGTTAAAAATAAAAGGAGTGATGGATTTGCATGGAGTTACACTCGTAGAAATCGCCACTAATGTATGTGTAATATAATATTTTAAATATTTATATAATATTTACATATTCAATATATAATATTTTTAATATAATCTTATAATCAATTAATTTAATATATATTACTCAAAACGTAATGTATAAATAATTACATAATAGTATTTAAATAAATATAACAACATACACTCATAATATTTAAATAAATGTAACAACACATAAACTCATAAATTAGCAAATACATAACACAAAAAACACTTACCATAATATTACCGTGTCGGAACTGAAGTGTAGGAGTCCATGCGTCGAACGCTGTGGTCGGCGCTCCCACGCCACCTGACTTTTAGAATTTTATCTCGACGTCAAACGCATGTCGCTTTGCTCCACGTGCAACTGCTTACCGCTAATGATTATAATTATTGTTTAATTACCAACCTGCTGACGCTTTATACCGCTTCGCAACTATTACATATTGTGAATATGATGGGGTCGTTTTCTTTAAACTATCACTCACAACGACCAATACACTCAATACTACCTGGAAACTGAAATACGGGGGTTAATTTAAGCAGTCAGCACTTTACCGTCTGTCATTTTCACTATCTGTTTTTCAATAGCTCTTCGAACACTCTTTTGAGCTCGAGAGAAATCCAGGGCACAAAACTCCATGTAAAATACCCGACATATATTGCCACAATTCAATGAAAAATAATATTATTTACAAAAAAATTACTTACAGATGAAAACAACACCAGGGTCAGAAGAGAGGTGGTCGTCGAGACACCGTCTGTCACACCCTCCCCCTGGAGATGAAGTCTTCATCACCGGTATCTCCGGATACTTCCCTGATTCCAACTCTGTGATGCACTTGCAAGAAAATCTATTCAATAAGGTATTGAATTAACTAACATTATAAGTTGTAATTCTTGACTTTGATAGAGGGATTGTAGTTGAATAAAAACGGTACGGAGGAATAAATATTATACTTTAAAATATTTAAGTATATATATACTGTTACAATTAAAAATATAAAAAATATTACTTTTGAATTTGGAATTTGTCTGTCTGTTTTCTCATTTTGGCGCCACAACATTATACAATATTTTGCGATATTAAAATTAAGTGGGGTGATAAAGAGAACAGAATCGCTGTGATTGCATTACAGAAAGTTTGGTATGGAGCCAAATGCAATTTTAAAACTCTCCATGTACTATTAATTAAATGTATTAGTACGTATTAGTCAAATGTTTGTGTACCGGCCCCTTAATAGGTACAATGATACTTCTTCTGTTTATGACAAGATCTGGCCGTTCAAGTAGTGTTCGTATGAAAAAAGTGGAAAATAGCGTTATAAAATCGAAATAGTTAAATCCATTAATAATACTATGTTCAATAACCAAGTATGTATCATCCAGCAAGACGAGGCGCTGGTTTATAAAGAAGTGAACGTCTTGGACTTCATCAGAACTGAAGACTGACCGTCGTCTAGTCCCGATCTTTATCCGTTGGATTATGATTTATGGTCAGTTTTATAGAGTACAGTTTACAAACGCCATAATAATTTAGTTTTTTTGTTAGCCATATTGGCAGTGAAGAATTACGTTTAAAGGACTGTATTGCAGCCAATGGACACCACTTTGAATAAGCTTTTTCATATTTTAAATTGTTTTATACCTGTGTATTTAAACTAGCACACTTTAAAAGTAATTTATATTATTTGCAATATTATTTTTTTTCTTAATTACAATATTTATGGCATGACCTACATATACCTAATATATAATTATGTATTATTAAAGTAGCGGCCCGCTATGATAGCCGATTTGACATTTGTCCGCTCATGAAGTTCCATAATAATTTATAACAACTTGAAGGAAAGAATTGCAGTACTTTATTGACGATAGTGTTGAGCAGACATTTATAAATTTTATGGAATGTAATTTCAAAACCCAAAGTTTATTTATTTATTTATTTAGTTTAGTTTCGGAATTTGTTTTTCTTTTAAACCTTTCTTTAATTTTGTTTATTTTATATTTTTGTTTTAATTAACTTTTTTTATCAGGTACAGTAGAACCAGAGTAGTTATCTATAAACTTTGTTCCAAGTATGTAACAAAACTTATAAATCACTTTTGTAATATGTCAAAACGGCTATCATAGCGTGCCGCTAGTATAGTATTCAGATATTTAAACATCAAACAGCGCAAATTACTGAAAACTATAAAATGTCCTATGGAACAAAATAATTTCCTCGTGGTAAAGATTATTGTGTTCTCTAAAACAAAGATTTGCTAACGCTAGTTAACTGACTAGGGTGGTGGTGTGATTTGCTTTTGTGAGCATCCTGAACTATACGCTCGGAAAATTGAGAAACCTTGGAAATAGAAGACTATTTTACTGACAGACTGACAGACACCTCTATCTTCTCTTACCGTTAACACAGTTGGTGCAAAGCATTCGAAACGTCGGGTTAAATTTAAATAGAACATTTAAAATTGAATTATACGCGAGTTAAATCATATATTTTTTTTAAATAAATATACAAATATCATCTTGATCTCCATCCACTTTGCATTGTCAATGTAATGTATAAACATGTACATTATTACTCAGGTGGATCTCGTCTCCGGAGACAGTCGTCGATGGAAGCACACCCATCCAGATATTCCTAAGCGTACTGGAAAGATCAACAATGTCAATAGATTCGATGCTTCCTTCTTCGGGGTCCATTTCAAGCAAGCACATACCATGGACCCCATGTGCAGAATTCTTTTGGAAAAGGCTTACGAGGCTATTATAGACGCAGGTACAATAATAATTTCACGAAAAACGACATAAAATGTTTTCATAACATTTGCTGCATTTTTTATTACTTACAAATTGTCTGTGATGATTATATTACTAAAATCTCCTCACCGCGCTCGAAAATCGGTCTATAACGGTAAAATTAAAACTATATAATTTTAGGTAAAAAAATAGATTACCAAGGCCGTACTCCGTCGTTTGATGTTATAGTCGGTAGCTTTTTAAATGATCTCAAGAAGGTAGACAATCAATCAACAAGTAACGTCAAAAAATCTATTGAAGTTATGGCTCGGGTTAACGCACTCAGCGGACTCTTCAACCTTATTTAGAGACCGAAACAACTTTGGGTAAAAATCAAAGAAACCATCGGATCTCCATAAACAAATAAGAGTTAATAAAAGACATATCATCGTAAAATCTTAAGATGATACTGTAACTTCTACCCAAAAGACAAAGGTGCTTTAAAGCTCGAGTCACGACTTCAATTCCAAAAAATAAAAAAAATTATGATAGGTGCTCCAAATAAAGTAGGGCTAGGATCAAATAGGAAAGTTCAAAACATAGACATAACAAAGTCTTTTTTTCGATAAGATGAAAATAATAATTAAGGACTGCACGCCATGAACCTCGAAATTCAAAACGAATGGGTGACCATAGGAGATTTTTGTATACCACTAACTTTGAAGTGGCGCACCTTGCTTTATGATTGGTCTTCAGCATTATTAAAATTTTAAATCAATGCATTCCAAATAACTTTTCCAGATCAAAGTAATTTAGTAACATGAGGCAAAAAGCTGCCAAAAAGTCTTGCAACTTCTGTGGAAAGGCAATAAGAACCGCGAAACACTTATTAGTAGGGTACTTCTAGATAGAGGTCAATACTCACGTCGCAACGATAAGGTATTAGAAACCATACGGGAAGCTGTTAGTCTTTCAGTAGCAAGCACGAGGAAGGGTATAACAACTACAAAGAATCTGTAGAATTCGTAAAAGAAGGCTGTTCCAAAAAATTAAAAGCGAAGTCTTATTCAGTTTTAGGCGTGGGTCCTAATTGGACTCTCATGATAAACACGTATGAAAAGCATTTCAAAATCCCTGGGGATGTTGGTGTTTCGTCATCCAGACCGGACTTATTCCTGTATTCTAAACATCTAAGGAACGTGATACTGTTGGAGCTTACTGTTCCGTGAGAAACAAACATCCCTAGGGATCACACATTTAAGCTTAATAAGCATTACGAACTGACCAGGAAGAAATTTATAGTTATTTTGTACGCGGTAGAAGTGGGAGCGAGATTTATAACAGAAAAATATCTCTATAATCTATTTAAAGACCCTGCACCGGTTCATTTTTAGAACATATTTCAAAGGCGGCATTAGTTCTTTATTATTCTTATAGGTTCTTTCCAAATTTGGTTAGGTATGGACAGGAGTGTGGATAGTGGAGGCAAGCATGTATGCGTATAATAGAGGAGCCCCTTAAACCTACATCTGGGTTGCAAGTCCCAGGCACTATTTGCACTTCTCTCCATGCAACGCGATGAGCCCGGCACAGACACGGTGAATCCATCCATTATGAGGGTAATATTAAATCCATATTTAAATACATAAAAATATTAATGTTCAATATTAAACTAATATATAAATAGGTCACATAAGAAAGGTATTAATTGTTTTATAACTATAATTATTAAATCTGTCTTGAAATATAAATATTATAAATATAAATATTAAATATTAACGTTTGATATACTATTAAATTGTACTAAAATGCAAGCAGTTTTTGAAAGCTAAATGTTTGAAGGCAGATTGAAATCTTGTCATTCCCATTACCTTAATGCTATTGATATATTTAGTTAACTTGTTAAACTTTTTCAATGAATGCGAAATTGTGAACATCAGTCAAACGTATTTTCTCCTAATAACACAGGATCGAGCTTGATTTCCTTTCGAACTCAATGAGAACTTCTCATATATTTTAATGAACCCTTAAATTGATTGTAATTAAAAAGTAAGGCAAAAACCTTGGAATTTTTATACCATCCCTGTAAATTGCTTTACATTATAAGTCCGTCTATAAAACTGTTGGCACGAATGCTGCTTAGGTAACATAAATTTAACTAACACATGCAACATGCTGTACACTAAACTCTAACACTAAAATGTTTGTATTTCGATGAAAACTTCAGTTTCAACAGAACTGAAATGGAAAATAAATCTTATATGATATAAATGTTACATACGTATAATGACTAAATGAAAAAAACATCCAAGTAACGCTTTGCATGTTTAGAGAATAATAAAAAAATGTTTTTAATATTTAAAAGAATACAGTATCAACTGCAAAATTTTGATATTTTCAAAACATAAGAAACTGTTTCTATAATCATAGTTTCCAGATTTCCTTTCATTTAAGAATGAATTTATTTTATCTAACACGTAAAGTTGGTTTGTGATTTTATTTGAAAAATGGTTCTGAACAGCTGCGTTCCATTGGAGAGCCGGTTTGGCGTCAAGTTGGTATTTGTTGTGTCGGACGTCTAGTCGAGGAGGGTAACGGAATCCGAAGCGACGGTCGCTGGGCGCCCGCATATAGTTGGGGGCCCAATTAGTGTGTCAGCCACCCAAGAAAGGCTGCCCTGCCAGCTGTAAAAAAATCCCAGGGTGGCTCCATCGTTATGGTTGGCAACCAGAAGAGGAGGCCCAATGGCGATGTCTGGGGTCCGGGCGTCCCCGCAGTCTTGACTGCCAGTACCATGACATCACCAAATTCGAAGTCGGGTTTGATACTTATCGCCTCCTTCAACTGCAATTTCCCATCCTATTCACTTTTGCATCAGGCGATGAAGTATTTCATTTCTTTTGCTAAAGTACCCATCGGTGGGAAAGCTCGTCAATGGTTTAATGCCGAATATGGTGACGCTGAAGACCGAAAACATTAGGCACCTCATTTGGACTGTTGCTCCAAGCCGCAAAGCTCCAGATGTAATTTCAAAAAGAAGAGCCTTTAACCAGCCACCAAGTCCTACAAAAAGGCATTGCGGAAGGCTCGTCTCGATTGAAAAGCTAAGAATGGCGAAAAGCTCTCTGCCAGACCAACTACCAGTTAAGTTTTCTGATCTCTTGCAAAAGTGATTGAGTTGAACTTCTACACATCCTCACTGACTGCCCTACATCGTGAACGTAGCGCGACCGGCCATCAACCGATCATACTAGCATCCTATCTGTCTATCTGTCTCCCAATAAAGCCTTAGTTGAGGGGCCCTCAATCCTCACTCCAGTTAGGTAACGCAACCATTCGGGCCGGCGACCTAAATTGCAAACATCCCAGCCGAAACTCTACTGTCGCAAACAGTATAGGAAATCTCCTAAATAGGCTAAGCTAGAAGGCTGGTCTAGATTAAAGTATCACCGCGCCTTTGAGCCCCACGCTATACTGCGACACAGACTTCCGAGAAAAAACACCCGAGGTGCTCGACGACAAAGCTTCGAGAGCAACTCCATTCCCCCGAATCGGCGCACCTCGATAAAATTCCTGAATAGATTGCATCGGTGGAGGACTCTGTATCAGCTACGAGTAACTTCACTGATCATTAAGTAGATAGCATAGACTATTGAATTGATTGAACTTCGAGGGTTACCGAGTACTCCCCCCGGATACAAGACTTCTTATTAACCATAAAATGCCGTGATTAGAGCTCATGATCGATACCCGATGGAGAACAACCGGCGAAAGGTACCCCGTCTCCAGAGGAAGTCCAGACAAGCTCTTTACGCCTTTAGAGATAGCAGCTATGATAGTATGCTTTCGACGCTCTCTCCAACACACCAGGCATTTTGGCACTTGCAGAGAGCGTTAAAGGCGGATACTGTGTCCGCAATGCCTCCGCTATCACATCGCGTTCGACAACTCTGGCAAAGCTGAGTGTCTAGCCGGCAGTTTAGAGACAGCCAGTGCGGTCCTTCGTTATCATCCCATTAGTCTTCTTAGTTCCTTAGGGAAAGTATATGAGAGAATCATCCTCTGTAGACCTAAGGATAACTATGAGGTATACCAATGGCTCCAATACGCAGCTGACTCCCTCGGGAGCTGGTATCTGTAATGGTGAATATAGGTAAACACGGAGAAGAGCGTTTCGGTGCTCTTCGAACGGGGCCCAAAAAGGATCCCTCCGCAAATATAACTCTTGGATAGACGGATACCTTGGGAAGACAAGGCAAAATACTTAGGAGTGATTACAGATAGAAAGTAAGTTTTTGCTTCGCATTTTAGGACCGTTCGTAGCAGAGGGGGCTATATATTAGGTCATCTATATCCGCTTTTAGGCAAGAAAAGTAAAATGTCCCTTCGGAATAAGGTGACACTTTACAAAGCCTGAATACGTTCTGTCATGTCCTATGCGAGTTCCATTTTTGCACACGCTAATCTGAAACCCCTTTAGGTGATCCAGAACAGGTTTACACGGCTTGCGACCTTCCGACTATCGCTCAGTATTTCAAAGGGCTTTCCCAGAGTTACTTTGATAATGCTGAACGACACCCGAATCCACTGGTGGCTGATGCCGCCGAGTAAAGACCACATAAAACTACTTTAGTCGGCAAGAGAAGACCCAAGTCAGTACTCGTTGACCCCGACGGCGCGTTCAGGTCAGACAATAATAATATAAGGTTAGGCATAATTCACACTACAAAACACACAGACAGACACCGTTCATAACAGTATAAACGAGGTCCCAACTGAGTAAGTGCTCCGTTGTTCCAGCGTTCTATCTTCGGAGGACGCTAGTGTTAGTCCTTAGTTAGTCCTTAGCTTCCATCCTGACTAAAATCCCTTGGTGACGCTGTAATAGCCGACAGGGCTAACAGTATAGACACGAATAAAAAAATAAAATATTAAAAAAAAACGGTTGGGCACTGATCGCCATGGCTATAAATCGGAGGAAACTTTTAAGAAAGGGATTATCGTAAAAACACCCTGAGTAGTATATTTACAAGCATTATCGTAGAAGAGCCCTGAGTCGTAAACGTATAAGTTATCGTTGAAGAGCCCTATAGACGTGTCTCGTTACTCGGTCAAACAGAACGTCGATATATTCTTGTTTCAATCAACCCCTTCGACTCGAGACCTTGTAATCCCTGAGAAACGAAGCACTGGCATTCGTTCGGTGTCGTTATTTGTCAACCGACATTGATACTACTTCTGCGGACAAGGTTCATCTCGAACCTTAAAACGGAAAGGTACGGTAGCTGAGGTCTAATGAAGCGACCCTAAGCGTAACGACCTCGACCCCAACTTCGACACAAATGAAAACAATTTCTTCAATTCCTATCTAGTCTGATAGCGAATAATAAAATCATAGTATTATAATCTTTATTAAACAAACTCCTTGTTGTAATTTCCTTCAAATCCATTAAAACTTTAGTTCGTGAACTTATATAATTTAATATTGCCTTTGACCGATCCCAAAAAATATTTTACAGTATTTTATTAATAAGCTTCCAATTAAAATAGTGACGTAATTGTAAAGTTGTGATATACAAATCTGAGCAATTGAATTTCCTTTTGTGTCTCTATTTGAGTGTTGATCATGCTTTTGGCAGCATCACAGAAGAGATCTTTGATGCTCACTGACTTGTAACGTTCAAATTGTTTCAATTTACGTTTTAGGTTATTTTTTTTATTACTTTCAGATATATTATTATTTCCTCCAAAATATTGAAACTTAAAGTAATACTTCTTTATTTCTCTGGCTATTTATAAAGTCTAAGTCCTTTTTTTAATTTCAAATAGTCATATATTGCATTTATGAAACGTCAGAATATTACTCATTATATTGACCTTTTGAGACGAAGTCATAACTAACATATGAAAATAAATTAGAACTCTAGTAACACGTGGTACCGAAAAAAAGACTAAAAGTAACCAACGACGCCACTACTAGTTTACACATTTACCTTATGTCTAATAAAAACTATCTATATAATCATATTAAATATTGACGTCTATTCCAATTTAGGTCTAAATCCAAAAGAGTTGCGTGGCACCAAGACGGGTGTGTTTATTGGAGCGTGCTTCTCGGAATCTGAACGAGCTTGGTTCTACGAGAAAATGCATGTTAACAGGTTTGGAGTTACTGGGTGAGTTAATCAACCTTACTTTACATGCAATGGTTCCGTAATAATTTTTATATATATAAATATTTATATATGTATAAATGTATGATATATAAGTATATTGAAATTTTATAAAATATTTGTAAGATAACTATTTTTTTTTATATATTTATTTTGTAGAAAGCAATGTACAATACTTATTTTTCATACATTATCCAAGGTTAATTTGTAACATGTTAAATAATATTATATACATTCAAAATTCCCGTTCAAAAATCAATTTGATTACTCTATGACATCTTTATATATATATTTCTTGTGTGCGTGTGTATGTCACTGAACTCCTCCTAAACGACTGGACCGATTTTTATGAAATTCTTTGTGTGTGTTCAAGGGGACTTGAAAATTGTTTAGATTCACAATTTGGTCCACTGGAAAATGGTTTTTTGATTAATTTTTTATGTGTAAGTGGGTGGTGATTTTGGAATGTTTCACATTGGTTCCGACGGACTGCGTTACCATGGCAATATCAAATATTAAATAACATTATATTTTAATTATAGTCTGCCCTGACAGTTGGCGTTGCGATAGAAATAAGAAAAATATTTTAGTACTAGCGGCCCGATACGTGCTTCGCTACGTAAAAAGTGAAATTTAAAAAAAAATATTGAAACAAATTCATTTATTCAAACAATAAGATTAACAATAAAGATTTTTTATTTACATATACATACGGTACCGATTGGTCGAATTATGATAAATGTACATGTAATGACGTTAGACATTGTGATAACTTTTTTTTTTTTTTTTAAAGTTTGATTTTTATTAATTAAAGACGCGTGTACAAGACAACGTCTGTCGGGTCCGCTAGTATCCTATATAAATCTATATTATAACTACTCGGTACTTTTTTCAATTCACATGTTATATAGCAGTTCTATTAATATTGTTCTTTTTACTTCGAGTGTCTGGCACATGTTGGAAGTTACGTGTCTAAGTATAAATAATATTTTTCTCTTATTCTATCGGAAGAAAGATAATTGTAACCCACGACTTAAGCAATAGATAAGATATCTATACATATAATAAAATTGTCCCTGATCGAAAACTGTACAAGTAAAATAAAAAAAACCCAAACAATGGTTTCATTTTTTCTGTATGTCTTTCGTTCTTTTCTCAGGAACGGTTTAACCAATTTGGATACAGTTTTCAGAAGTATATTGTAACAGACTTTTTTTTTTATACTAAACTAAGTTAATACAAGACTACATTCCACCTGATGGTAAGTGAAATGTAGTCTTAGGTGGTAACGCGAATTAACCTAGCCACTAATTCACTCTTCTCTTGAAGACACCCACATTATATTTGGCCGGAAATACCGACGCAGGCAAATTGTTCCAGTCCTTCTTTGTATGCACTAAAAAAGACGAAGCAAAGCGGACAGGTGGAGTGTCCACAACGTTAGGATGTATACCCGCCGTGCCTGTCGGGACGTCCAGTAATGGAACGGGAATGGGGTAATTAAATCGTGTTATTCCTGCGCACACTCACCAAAATGTATCCTATAGAATACTGAGAGGCTAGCAATTCTACGTCTGTGTTCAAGGCATTGGAGGTCGGCTTCGACCAATGCGGGATCGCCTATAAGCCTCTTCGCTCGCCTCTCACTTGAGTTCAGAACCGCAAGATGAGACTTTGTGGCACCAGCAAATATGTGACCACAGTACTCCACACACGACCGGATCTGTGCTTTGTATAAAACAAGAAGCTTTCCCGGTGTAAAGTACTGCCGAACCTTTGCAAGAACGGCAAGCTTTGCTGCTGCTGCTCTTGCTCTGAACTCAATAAAACAACCAAAGTTTAAGTTCGAGGAAATCTCTATGCCCTACAACTGAAGCCGGTCACTGTATTCCAAGGAAACATTCTGGAAAGTATTAGCCAAGGTTAAAGGGCTCCTTTTGACGGTAAATAGACACGTCTAAGCTTTGGTGGCGTTGAATTTGACAAGATTGGCATTGTCCCATGCGGAGACTGCCTAAAGTTTGTCATTCAAACGTTGCACCATGGCTTCTCTTTCAGATTGTACTTCATCTCTACTAGCGCGAGATTTTGGCAGATATCTTTCTACAACTGTGCTGTCGTCTTCATACCCATAGATACCGGGCTTCAGCAGATCGTCAATGTGCAGCAGAAAAAGAGTTGCAGAAAGAACGGACCCCTGAGGTACTATAAAGCAAATACATTCGCTTTTTCTGATGCATACAGCAAGACAAAGCGAATAGGGCAAGGGATCCATCCGCCTTCAGCAGAGCAGGCAGTGAGGGATGGCAGAAGTTCGACTCGATCGCTTTGGCAAGAGACCAGAAAGCTCGACTGCCGGTTGTTTTGACAGAGAACTTTTCGCCATTCTTAGCGATTCGATCGAGACGAGCCTTCCGCAATGCCTTTTTGTAGGACTTGGCAGCTTGGTTAAAGGCTCTCTTCTTCAAACTTACATCCGGAGTTTTGCGGGTTCGAGCATCAGCCCAAATGAGATATGCCGAATGTTTTCGGTCTTGAGCATGACCACATTCAGCATTAAACCATGGGCGAGCTTTGCCACCGATGGGTACGTCAGCAAAAGGAATAAAATACTCTATTGCCTGATGCACCACTTCCGTTTTAGCATCCGCGCAACACTACGGATCCAAAGAAGAGAAGCAAACCTGCCGTTAAGGGTAAGATGCAAAAAAGTGCCGCATCTCATCCCAATCTGCAGACTTGTATTTCCATACTCGCCTAACACCATGTGGTTCGGGAGCTGGTGGGAAATATGTGAATATAGTTTTTACCAGACAGTGATCGGAAGTTCCCGAGGGAGGTGACCTCTACACGATACCTGTCCGGATCAGTTGTCAGCAGAAGGTCCATTCAATTGGCTGTATGGCCTACTATATCTGTTACTCTCGTAACTTGCATCACTTGTTGTTGTTGACGCATCACGTAAAAATATTTAGCCAATGTAAATAACTTTAATACATAAAAATTGTGCATAACTCTGTGTAACATTTAGTTTTTCATTCTCATTGCACACTCTACAGTCTACACTCTATCAAAATATATAAGTATTTAAATCGTTCAAGAAATTTATCTATATACATATGGTAAAACTATAACTAATCGTTGTCTGTACATATAAAATATTTTAACAATTCATCCTTTAAATATATTTCTATTTCAATTTTGAAAAAATGTTCAACCGCAATGGTACGAAATATAACTATTATTTTATAGAAATAATATGGTTTTCATTTCTAACTTAAAAGTTAATGAATTCTACATTATGAGTGAATTTTATCTGTCTTTTAGCAAGTATTATTATTACATGATCTTAATAATTATTAATTCCAGATGTTCCCGTGCTATGTTAGCGAACCATATTTCTTACTGGCTCGGGGTCACCGGACCTTCTTATACTGTTGACACAGCATGCTCAAGCTCACTATACGCCCTGGAACACGCCTTCAGGGCTATTAGAGATGGACATTGTGATACTGCCATCGTTGGAGGATCTAACTTGTGCTTGCATCCTTCCGTATCCCTACATTTTTCTAGGTTTGATAATGTTAAGAAAAAGTATGATATAGATAAGATCAAATATTGAATAATTTATATTTTGATAATAATTTAAATTTATATAACAAAAACTTTCTTCCCATTAGGACCAAAACTCTGTTAGTGCAATCTCTTATTCTTCCTCTTATAGACTATGCTGATGTGTGCTACTCTAATATCTCTGAAGCCAATCTAAACAAATTGGATCGCCTAGTCAATAGTTGCATTCGCTTCATTTTTAATTTACGCAAATTCGATCACATTTCAGAATATCGTCTTAAGCTTAAATGGCTTCCTATCCGTAAAAGAAGAATGTTAAGAACTCTGTGTCAGTTATTTTCCATTTTAAATAATCCATGTTCTCCTCAGTATTTAAAGTCCAAGTTTCAACTTTTGCGGTCGACTCACGACTTTCATCTCCGTTCTTCAACTAACCTAAGTTTATTTATCCCTTCTCACCATTCTGGTTTTATGTCTAATTCCTTCACAGTACACGCCATAAAACTGTGGAATAGCCTCCCCGATGCACTTCGTCGTGCTCCCAATAGACAAGTATTTAAGAATCGCATCAGAGAATATCTTCATGAAACATCATGATATTTATTTATTTCGTTCTATCCTGTTATTACATAATATATTTGTCTGTATCTACAATTATTGCTCAAGGTGTCTTATTAATTATTATATGTACTTAGTTTATTTTATTGTTTAGTGTGTATATATGTTTATATTTATTGTTAATTTATGTAGGTTTATATTATTGTTAGGTATGTATGCATTTCCTAAATATAATATTTATGGTTATAGCATTATTGATATGCTTAGTTTAATGTCTTTTTTCCATTTTAATAATTTGTTTATTGTTACCCTCATTGTTTATTTTTTCTGTTTGCCGTTTTGGTTGACTGGTAGAGAATGCTTTAGCATTAAATCCGCCAATTGTACTTTATCTTGTGCAGTGAAGTATTAAATAAATATATAAATAAATAAATATTTTTATTTTGTCATAAGGTTGGGTTTGTTATCAGCAGACGGTAGGTGCAAAAGTTTTGACAACAGCGCCAACGGATTTACGCGTTCTGAAGCCATCGTTGTGGTCCTGATGCAGAAAGCTAAGGATTCTAGACGGTATGTTTAGATTGCGCTTATTATGAGTAATTTTAAAATTGAAGACTAGAAATAACATTTACACTATTTTTTTAAGAGTTTACGCTCAAGTTCTCCACGCAAAGACTAACTGCGACGGATACAAGGAACAAGGAATTGCATACCCTGCGGGAAAAATGCAGAAACTGCTTCTTGACGAGTTCTACGAAGAGTGCTCCATCCCTCCTTGCACACTAGAGTTTGTGGAAGCCCATGGAACTGGTAGGTTTATAATAAATGATCTTTGGGATATGTTTGAATTTATCTTAAGATTTACAATATGTATGGAATATAAGAGTAGTACATATATGTATTTAATTTATTGTATCAATGGTAAAAATTTATATGACTAAATAATATGTATAATTTTTTATTATTATTTTGGATTAAATACAACATTGGGGTGAGGTACGCTGAGGTAGAAAAAATATATTTAATACTCTTGGTCTACATTCATTTGGATCACTAACAAAAAAGTTCTTTCATGCTAATGTTCGAGATACAATGGTTGAGATAAATCACAATTTAAAGCCGAGAAAGCCCTGTTATATAAACTGATGTAAAAATATTTATTTCTGGAATGAACTTTAACATTACTTCTTTCAAAGCGAGCCTTTCTGTTATCCGAGAAAACTCTTCCTTTTCTTCTGATATAACCATTTTTTCAACCCGTATGACATGATTTATTACTGTTAGTATCTAACAGTAATTTGTATATTTCAAATTGGTAATATTGTATGTTCAATATAGGCACACGAGTTGGAGATCCTGAAGAGTTACTGGCTATCGATGAAGTATTCTGTACGGGTCGCTCGGAGCCACTCATGATTGGATCAATAAAATCTAACATGGGGCACAGTGAAGCAGCTTCTGGCTTATGTTCAGTTGCCAAAGTGAGTATTGTATTGAGATTTTTTGTTTACATGGAAATCATATTTAGATAAATGGCATTTTTTTCTATTTTTACTAATATTTAGTTTATGATAAGACGGAAATGTACTAGATGACAGTCGTATTTATGAATTATGTATATTACACTTTATAAAAAAATATAAGCATATTATGGTAGACACCTTAATAGATGATTTTAAATATGAAACAGTAACACGTTTTAAGATTATTTTCAAATAATTCTGAATACATTTTTAGCTTTGCATTGCTTACATGACTGGATATATTCCACCCAATCTACACTTCAAAGTACCACGCGAGGGAGTGGCAGCACTTGCAGAAAACCGTCTCAAGGTCATTACGGACAAGCAGCCCTGGAACAAAGGCATGTCTGGTATCAACAACTTTGGCTTTGGAGGAGCAAATGCTCATGCATTATTAAAGAATGTCGCTTCAGAGAAGGTTAGTTTCATACATTACTCATTTACACACTTTTATGTCTACTTTTGTGCACATTTATGTACACATAATAAATAATGTAGACACACATATGGTTTGATGGTTTTTAACAAATATTTGTTTTGTAAGACTGATAGTTTTTTTCAGCGTGCAGGTTATGGTTAGAAAATATTTTAAATTTATTCATGTTTGTCTATTCATAGATAAACAACGGTATTCCATCTGATGACTTACCGCGTCTTGTATGCGCGTCCGGTCGTACAGAGGCTGCAGTCGCAAGAATTCTTGATGATCTTGAGTCCAGGACTGTAGATGTTGAAATGGTTAGACTGCTGCATGCGATCCATGCCAATGATATCTCAGGGCATGTTGTTCGAGGATATAGCGTACTGAGTAAGTTAACATATATGTAGTTAGTCCAATCATTAAAAGCAATAAATGTCTCAAATATAACCAATAAATAGCTTACTTAAGAAGTTTTATACAATTACCGATTTTATAATTTCTACACAATATATTGGCTGTCATTGTTAGCTATATAAACAAAAAGTAATTTTCTAGAATCAACTCCAACTAAGGGTGTCTCTCTCGCCCGGAACATCCAGTACTTCTCGGGAGTGAAACGGCCTGTGTGGTTTGTGTACTCCGGCATGGGCTCGCAGTGGGCCGGCATGGCAATACAACTTATGCGGATTCCTGTCTTTGCAGCTGCTATTAATAAGTTCGTTTTATTCTGTTATAACATTGCTACTTTCTCAAGTAATGCTTAAACAAATTACCGTACCCTCGATTTCTAACAAAAATAAAATACAATTAAAACTTCCACAGATGCCACAAAGTTCTAGAACCTAAAGGCATCAATCTCATAAAGATCGTAATAGAACCGGACCCTACTATTTACGACAACATTCTAAACTCCTTTATTGGAATCGCCGCGGTGCAAATCGGTCTTACTGATGTCTTGAAAGCTGTAGGAATTGAACCAGACTTTATAATCGGTGAGTCAGTTGTAGTTGTTGTGACGGTAATATTTCTTAAGAAATTGTTAGGAACTGCGTTTTTGCATTTTATTAATTTTTAATTTAAATGTGTCTAAAAAGGAAGTTCTTATCTAATTACACTTAAAATTTACTAGATTTACAACAACAAAAAAATATTATGGACATATATTTCATATGACATACATTATAATTTTTATTCACATAGGTCATAGTGTAGGCGAGTTGGGCTGCGCATACGCAGATGGTTGCTTCACTGCAGAGCAGATGATCCTCTCAGCGTACAGCCGCGGACTCGCTTCCATCGAGACACCCTTCATCAAGGGATCCATGGCCGCTGTAGGACTGGGTTACGCTCAGGTATAGTACATATGTTTAGATAAAATCTATTAAAATTTTCTTTCATTGTTTGTATTCTCCATAATTTAAATTTCGTAGATCATAAAAAATTCTAACTATTAACCAAAACTTTTCTACCTGATAGTTAAAAACAATAATTCCCCCTGAGATCGAAGTGGCATGCCACAATGGTGCGGATTCGAGTACCATATCTGGTCCGGCAGATATCATGAAGAGTTTTGTTGCAAAGCTTGTTGCACAAGGGGTATTCGCTAAAGAAGTTCCGTGTTCGAATATCGCTTACCATTCCAAATACATTTCTGAAGCAGGTAATATTATGAAGATATTGCAGCTATGATTATATATCATTAAATTTTCGACACTAACATAATAAGTATTTAAGAATTAAATAAATATAATGATTTAGTTCTTTATAGATTTAGAATAATTTGGTAATAAATAGGTTGGTAGGTAGGTAATTATTTGGTTCAAATTGTTTTCATCACTTTTTTATTAGATAATTCAATTAACAAGATGAAGGAAAATTGTTTTTGGATATAAATCATATCTAACGTATTCGAATCTCATAGGTTGTATACTGAACTATTTATATTTTTACATAAATTACTGTATTTTTTAAAACAATACGTTTGCTAGGATTTTTCCGAAGTAAATTATAAAACATAAAACTTAATTTTATTTATTATGAAATTTAAGTCGACTAATACATTGTAATACACTCACAGGTCCAAAACTATTACAATACCTGCGAGAAGTGATCCCAACACCGAAGCCTCGTTCAGAGCGCTGGCTGTCAACATCCGTGCCGCAAGCCATGTGGAAGGACCCAAGGGCCGCAATGTCCTCTGCTGAATACCACACTAACAACCTATTAGTGAGTTTTGAGTTATATAAGTTATTGAGTGTGGCGTTTTCTTTTTAAGGGGGATGTATATAGGGGATGAAACTTTGATGGTTTTTTATCAATTTCATGAAACTTTATGTTTTGCTTTTTGATAAGAATTCTATTAAAAGTAAAATAGAGTCAGCTGTAAATAGGCACAATAAAACAATATTTAATTTAGACTCCAATATATACATTTAAGTATCTACACTTTCTTTTTAAATACTTTTTTTTTTCTTGTTTGTGATACCAAAGACTATGGCTAACTTCTAACCCTCAAGAAATTTATTCAAATTTTCGAAATGTTAAATTATACACACTTTTATTACAAAAAACTATAAATGTAGTTAGTTATATGAGAAAACAAAAAAGATGTTATGTTAATATTTGATCTAAATTTTATAGAGTCCAGTGCTTTTCGAAGAGACCTCGCGTCTTATCCCAGGAAATGCAGTAACAATTGAAATTGCACCGCATGGGTTGTTGCAAGCTTTCCTTCAACCCTCCCTTAAAAAAGATGTAGTTAACATCTCACTTACTGAGAAGAAAAACGTGGATAATGTGCAATTCCTTTTGACTGCCATAGGAAAGTAAGTATACTAAATTAATTTATAAAAACTACTTTCTAAAATCTTCGAGTTTTCAAGTAACTAATGCTTTCGATTACCACATTGTAGATATTATGAATACTCAATTAAATAGAAACAAAATACTACCTAAATATTAAAAAAAGAAATTGATTATATTTTTTTTTCTCAGACTGTACGAGGCAGGTTTGAACCCACACCTAGCTAACATCTACCCCCACGTTCAGTTCCCGGTGTCTCTGGGTACTCCTATGCTCTCGCATCTCGTGGAATGGGAACACAGTGAAGACTGGTGAGTTAATACAGACATTAAATTAATATATAATTTTACCTGTATTACTAAAATGATAAGTGCGAACTCATTAATCGAGACGGTATTTAAAATTTTAAATGAATCCATACAATATAATAAATATTTAACAATACTAATAATACAATACTTACACTAGATATCTTATTTATATTTCATTAATTGTAATAAGAAAAAAGTAATAGAATAAAAACAAATATCTCTTATATCATTATCTCTTATTAATAGCACATTTATTTTAACTGGAATTAAATGGGTTCATATTACTACAAAACGTAAAATAAGAAAAATTTTTAGGTTAATAATCCTAAACCCAAATTTAAAATTTTGTACCAAATTTCTAAATTGAACTTGTTTATTGTGCGATTATATAAACAGCAATCTATTTTTTTTTTTGCGGGTTAAAATTAAATGCGGGATCACCTATAAGCCTTCGCTCGCCTCTCACTTGAGTTCAGAACCGCAAGATGAGACTTTGCGGCATCAGCAAATATGTGACCATAGTACTCTACGCACTACCGGATCTGTGCTTTGTATAGAACAAGAAGCTGTCCCGATGTAAAGTACTGCCTGACCTTTGCAAGAACGGCAAGCTTTGCTGCTACTGCTCTTGCTCTGGACTCAATGAACCGATTAAAGTTTAAGTTCGAGGAAATCTCTAAACCCAACAACTGAAGCCGGTCACTTTATTCCAAGGATACATTCTGGAAAGTAGGAGCCAAGGTGAAAGGGCTCCTTTTGGCGGTAAATAGACACGTCTGCGTTTTGGTGGTATTAAATTTGAGAAGATTGGCATTGCCCCATGCGGAGACTGCCTGAAGTTTGTCATTCAAACGTTGCACCATGGCTTCTCTTTCAGATTGTACTTCATCTCTACTAGCGCGAGATTTTGTCAGATATCTTTCTACAACTATGCTGTCGTCTGCATACCCATAGATACCGGGCTTTAGCAGATCGTTAATGTGCAGCAGAAAAAGAGTTTCAGAAAGAACAGACCCCTGAGGTACTCCGGCATTTATTGTCAAGGGTTCCAAAGAACACCCGTCGATAACTACACGGAGAGATCTCTGGCTCAGAAAGTCCGTTATCCAGCCAATTAGACCAGGAGATATACCGTACGCTGAAAGCTTGCTTAAAAGGCTCGTATGTCAGACCCTGTCAAAAGCCTTCGAGACGTCCAGAAAGACGACGACCGCTTCTCCGTTCCTCTCGATGGCCTCGCCTAAAATGTGTGTAACATACGCTAGAAGGTCCCCAGCGGACCTATTTCGGCGAAAGCCGTACTGTTGGTCACTAAAGAGATCGTTAACTTCTAGGTACGCTAGAAGCCGCGAGTTCAATACACGCTCCATAATCTTGCAGAGTATGGAGGTGTTTGAAATGGGCCTATAATTGATCGGATCGGCACGGCTACCTTTTTGGGCACGGGTTGCACATTAGCAAGCTTCCAGGACAGAATAAGCCAAATGGCGGGTATACCATCAAGACCACTGGCTTTATTCACATCTAAACGACACAATGTTCTCCATACCTCTTTGTTCGTGATGCGGATTTCAGGCATCGAAATATCGCAGTGAGGAAAATGCGCTGGAGAAACATTGCCAGTGACTAAACGCGAATTCTCAGCAAACAGAGAAGCAAATACATTCGCTTTTTCTGATGAACACAGCAAGAGAAAGCGAATAGGGTAAGGGATCCATCCGTCTTCAGCAGAGCAGGCAGTGAAAGATGGCAGAAGTTCGACTCGATCGCTTTGGCAAGAGACCAGAAAGCTCGACTGCCAGTTGGTCTGACAGAGAACTTTTCGCCATTCTTAGCGATTTGATCGAGAAGAGCCTTCCGCAATGCCTTTTTATAGGACTTGGCAGCTTGGTTTAAGGCACTCTTCTTTGTACTTAGATCCGGAGTTTTGCGGCTTCGAGCATCAGCCCAAATGAGGTATGCCGAATGTTTTCGGTCTTGAGCATGACGACATTCGGCATTAAATCATGGGCGAACTTTTTCCACTGATGCAATGGGAACTTCAGTAAAAGGATTAAAATACTCCATTGCCTGATGCACCACATTGGTTATAGCATCCGCGCAACATGACGGATTCAAAGAAGAAAAGCAAACCTGCCTCCAAGGATAAGACGCAAAAAAGTGCCGCATCTCATCCCAATCTGGGCCCTTATTCTGTATGATACACGAGATTTCTTACGAATAACGCGTGACGTCACAACGCGCTGTCAACCTAAACGCGATACATAAACGCGGCAAGATGTGAAATTAAAAATTGTATACAATAACGTATTCGCTATGACCAGTTACGCACCGCGTTACGATAAAATCGTGGAATCGTGTTCACTATGCCAATGTCAAATAATTAAACACATTGTCATGTGTTATGGGCTTGTTTTGAAAAGTCAAAATTAACGTGCTTTGAGCTTGCGCGTTTATAATAACGTCAGTACGTTTTGGTACTTTTCTATTAAAATCAATTTATTAATTATTCAATTTAACAAAGTATTATTAAAATTAAGAAATAACGTACATTATTTATAATAATTATAAACTATATTTTTTATAAATGTTGTTATTGTAATAAATGCGACTACTACCAAAGCTATGTCATTGTTTCTTCGTTATTTGATATTTATGTTCTATGTTATAGGGATAATTTAAAATACCTCTTAAAGAGAGATTTTATTTATTATGAAATTAAAACATAATTGTAAACACAATCAATAACACAAAACACTCAAAATTTGTAACTTTAAAAAATGTTTCTCAAATTCTTGTCTATGACGTATAAATGGTCTTCTAGTTTTCTTCAACACCGACTTTGTAATGCAACAATTATTACACTAAATAATATAAAAATCTCAATGTAAATTCTATCTGAAACTTTATTCTTTATTATTTATTTATTTATTTTAGGATATTTGTCTGAGAAAGTAATGTGGTAGACATTACAATGACATAACATTGATATTTGATGACATTACAAGTATTTATGTCAATTAATATACATCATAACGCGTTCTAAACTTTAACGCGCCACGATATGGAGTTGACAAATTGTATTTTGCACGCCACACGGTGAATTATCTATGTGCTGTTTTTGATTTCACATTACGGGTACGTCAATGAATCTAACATCGGTTTTTATTCGAAGGTACCGGTTTTAAAAAGATTTTTATTATTTGTTTTTAATGTGTGTTTTTTGTAGGTATATTTTAAATAAAGCGTTACCTTAAATTTATTTTTAAGCTACCGTAAGTCTTATTTTATAATGTTATTAGAATTTTTGTAGGTTTGAAACCAAAAAATAATCTTAAAATGTTTCAAAATTACCGATTAGTTTTAGAACGAAAATAGGAAAAAATTTTAAGTAACAAGTTTTGACTGTTTTGTCGTTTTTATTGTATTTTTAATTGCAATTTATAGTTAGGTAATAAATAAACTCTTTTTTCAATGGCATTTTAAATGATCGTTTTAATACATTACATAACCATAAAGCTACAAAAGAACCATCATACATGTTTTAATAATGCTTGTATTTATGAAATTAAAAATAATTGTAAAGAATGTAAATTATAATTATAATAAAGAATATAAGTTATTTTTTAACTTTATAATACTTTTTAAAATTAAATACCGATATATTTATTTTTATAGAAACGTGTCAACACTTACCACGTTTTTTGTAAACGCGCGATTTCACAACATGTTATTTTGACATTTAAAAACAAGCCCATAACGCACGACAACATGTTTTTAGATTTGACAATGGCATAGACAATACGATCCCATGAAGATTTCACGAATTTATCGTAACGCGGTACGTAACGCGACTATTTGCTTATAGAGAATAAGGGCCCTGCTGACTTGTATTTCCATACTCGCCTAACACCGTGTAGTTCGAGAGCTGGTGGGGAATATGTAAACACAGATTTCACCCGACAGTGATCGAAGATTTCCAACGGGGAGCAGACCTCTACACGATACCTGTCCGGATCTATTGTCAGCAAAAGGTCCAGGCAATTGGCTGTGTAGCCTACCCCATCTGGTACCCTTGTCGCTTGCCTCACATGCTGAAAGAGGTCCAAGGACAACGCAAAGTTCCGCGCTTCTCTTCCACCATGGTCGGTTTTCTGGTACGGGAACAACCAGTCCTGATGACAGGCATTAAAGTCCCCCCGAAAGACGAGCTTTGCCGAAGGGTACTGATACAGAGCCATATCTGCAGCCTCACTGATATACTCAAATAATCGAGTTGTCTCCTGTTCACCGCTGTGCGAACGGTAGAAACAGGAATACAGATTTTTTCGTTTCCTGTGTCTACTAAAACCCATATAGAAAAAAAGGGAGTCTTCAAGGATACAGAGGATACAGAGGTCAGTCCGCGCGTACGCGCAGACTCCGGCACGTGAGCGAATGTTGTGCTCTAACGTGTATCCGGGATTATCCAGGTGCACAGCGCTCAAAGACATTGTATTTGCGTCTCCGTCAAGAAGAAGAGGTGCTGCTGCTCTATTTCCAGGTGGTGATGGACAGCTAAGATATAAGAGTGCAAACCCCTGATATTAGTGAAGTGCACTTTAAATGAGGAGGAGTGCAACCGCTGTACAAACTTTTTCTTCTTTTTGACTTTCTTCATAAAAATAAATAAAAGAAAAAATGAATAATGATGGGAAATGGCAGTGGAACGAGGCGGTACGTATCAAACCCGACTTCGAAATCGGTGATGTCTTGCTACTAAGAGTCTAGTCTGGAGACATCTGGGACGCCCGAACCCCCCCAGGAATCGCCATCGGGCCTCTTCGTCTGGTCGCCAACCAGTACGATGAAGCCACCCTGGGATTTTTCGCAGCTGGCGGGGCAGCCTTTCGTGGGTAGCTAACCCACTAATTGAGCCCCCAACTATTTGCGGGCGACCAGCATAAAGCCGTAGCTTCGGATCCCGCTACCCTTCTCAACTAGACACCCGACATAACAAACACCAACTCGACGTCAAACCGGTTCGCTAACGCACTGCCGCTGTTCAGACTCATTTCCCATAAACGGCTTCATCGAGCAACGTGCCAGAACACGACTAGGTCGCTTTGCGGCTTAGTCCTATCTTTTATATTGTAGGAAACTTTTAATTTTGTTTTGTAGATATATAATTATAAATTCAGTTAAAACTACAAATTATTGCGTAACATTCTTGGAACTTGTGTAAATAGCAGTTTATCAAATAATTCACGATAAATTCACGATGATATTCGTCTAAACATATCCACAGCGAATTTGACGCATCGCCTGGTTGCTGAACAGACAATATGAAACAGCGTATTGATAGCTAGCACTCTCTAGCTACAGATTACTCAGCTGATTTATTACATACGTTTATTTAACTTTGGATGGTTGAAACAAGCGAATATATTATTTGTGTTATGTTTGCAATTGTTTATGTTAGCTATGGTTTAGGTTGATGAGTTTTTAATTTATTATTATATATCAATAATTTTTATTCATATTTTATCGGAGTAAAAGTCGGTGAGTAATTTTTGATCAGAATCTATCCTGGGGACCACAATTACTGAAGTGAACAGAAAGATTTTTGCCTCTACTACTTCCTTAAAAAGATTGCGCAATTTCCTTCCAACTTACACCAAAATTGCCCTTGTCCACTCTCTTATCCTACTCATTCTGGACTAAGCTGACACTTCCTATCTTGATATTGCAGAAGAGCAGCTAAACAAACTTAAGCGCTCACAAAATTTATGCCTTAGGTTTATATTTGGTTTGCATAAATACTATCATGTCTCACTATTGCACAAAAAACTGAAGTGACTACCAATTCGTCTTCGCAGGAATACTCACATACTTTGTATTCTTTACTTTATAATGTTCAATCCACTAACTCCTTGTTACCTAAAAGAGCGGTTTAAGTTTTTAAAAGACTCGCATAACCGTTCATTTCGTTGTTATACTTAGAACTAAAAAATCCCTCTCACGCTACCTCTTTCTATACAAATTCCTTCACTGTCCAAGCTTCTCGTCTTTGGTATTGTCCTTGTCTTTGGCTATTCGACGAGTTCAATCCATCAACATTTTCAAAAATGCCGTAAAGACCCATTTCCTTACATATTAGTTTCTCTTTTTCACACTATCTGTTTTGTGTCTTCGTTTTTTATATGTCTATTTTGTATATTGTTTTATAATAATCTATTATTATATTAATATATTTATGATATTTATTTAGGGATATATATAATATCAAATTATTATAAGTATGTATATTATATTTACTATATGTTATTATTGTATGTGTACTATACATATAAAGTCACATATATATTTTAATTTTAATAGTCAACTGTATATATTATATTTTATTTGTACTTACTTGATCACCTCTTGCAGGCAGGCTCTTTACATCAATACCAACAACATTTGCTCTATGACTTTTTAAAATTAATAGTTTTTTAAAATTTTGATTTTCGCATACAAATATTTATTTCTTGTCTCTGAGCTGGCTTTAAATCTGAGCGTCAGTATGGCGCCCGAGCGTTGACCTTTTAAGTACCTACTTCTAACAAAATACAGAGTAGTGTAAGTAAAAGAAGGAGAAAACATTTTTTGTTTCGTTTTTTTTTGTGTTTTAACCAACGCCATAATAGTTATGATTCAACCTGAATTTCATTTTCTTTGACTCGTTTCTCTAAATTGTATATGGATAGTGTCATGATGTTATAACTGACCTTAAATAGTGTGATGTAAAAAAACAATAGCAGTAGTAAAAAAAACTGTCACTGACAGTTCAATTAAAAATGTTCCGATCGCCACCAAACTTTACAGGATTACCCGCTGGGTTAATCTAAAGATTCTCTGAAAATTTTATTAAAATCGGTCAAACCGTTTCGGAGTTTATCCGGAACATACATACATACATTCTCTTTTATAGGTTATAGATTTAGACATTGGATGTATTTATTTTTTTTTGATATTACTACAATTAAAATTCTAAACTACAATTAATACTAAAATTAATACTAAACAATTAATACTAAAATACTAAACTACAACTAAACTACAATTAAAATGTAGATTTATCGCAAAGTGTTTTAGGCTTTTTATAATTCAATATTAAAGTTAGTAAGTCTATAAATAAATGAGTTATTGTAACAAAACTCAACAAAATTAATAAAATTTCTATATTTATATAGATAAATCTATATGGTTTTAACCTATCGCAGTACACTGCCGGACGTAGATCTCCCCCATTTTGCGCCAAATATCCTGGTCCTCCGCTATCCTCATCATCTAATGATGATACCAGTTCATTATTCTTTTAGCAAAGACTACGTTAAACAAATAGATTCTTTTAATTATGATATTCAATCAAACAAATGTAATCAGGTGCGTAATATCATACAAGGCTCAAGAGAAGATGAAGTCTGGAGAGAGGACAGTCACAATGTCTATTGTTGACGAAGACAGTGAATTCATGGCTGGCCACGTTATCGACGGTACTTATCCAGCAAGAAAATATTTTTTAATAAAAAGTCTATTTAATAAATCAAAATAACAAAAAAGGATATTGATGATTCGGAACATTATGGAACTACTAGCAAATTTTAATTCTATTTTCATAATCTAGGTCGTAACCTTTACCCCGCGACGGGTTACTTGGTCATGGTTTGGGAAACTCTCGGTATGATGCTGGGAGAACTTTACATTGAATTGTCGGTTGTTTTCGAGAACGTGCGTTTCCAAAGAGCCACTAAAATTCCTAAGGATAGCAAAATTGAGTTCACTGTGATGATTCAGAAAGGTAGCGGAGATTTTGAGGTACGTACCACTAAAACCTAAGTCTCTAATGATTTTTAATTCAATTTTGTTAATAATAAAATTTACAGGTTGTAGAAAGTGGTACACCTATTGTTACTGGTCGTGTTTACCCTAAAAAGAACATTGGAAGGGAATACCGTATTCTACCAGCAGCTCCAGAGGCCACTGGCCCTAATGTGAAACACTTGTTGACCAAGGACTTTTATAAAGAATTGCGTCTTAGAGGCTATCAGTACAGGTGATAATGATAAAAAAATGTTGATAACAAACTAAATTATAAATTGTACCTCATGGTTTAGTATTGAAAATAATTCAAATGATTACAAACTAACATTACTTACTAGTGGTCTATTCCGTGGTATCATCGGCTGCAACGTCGAAGGTACCCGCGGTCGTCTCGCTTGGAACAATAACTGGGTCACTTTCATGGACTGCATGCTCCAGTTAAAGCTGATCGGCGCAGATACTAGAGGACTCTTCGTACCAACCAGAATTGAAAGGCTGTGCATTGATGCTAATATGCACTATGATGCAATATCGACCATGAATCCTGAATCGACACGTAAGTCGTTTGAGATTCGAGTATATCCAGATGTTGAAATGATTAGGTAAGTGTGACAAATCATAATTATATAACTGTTTATTAATTTTAACCACCGCTTTTAAAGGCGTATGAAAAATAAATTAACATAAATTAAAAAAGGGCTGGTGGTGTCGAAATTCGTGGTCTCGATGCAACCCCAATATCAAGAAAAAATCCTCTTGGTAATCCAGTATTAGAAAAGAATGTTTTCTTACCAAACTGCAGCAAATTCAAAATGAAGGTAATTACATAATTAGCTGGGGCTAAAGGTTGTCAGTTTTGATAGTTAAGAGGCATTAAATTCCTGGCACTATGTTTCTCTGTATTTGTAATATATTTTATATTTTTAAAGCTACTAAAAATATCAAATATTTTTTTTTATATATTTTTAGATTGAAGATATTCTACGTGCCAACATTCAACTGATTCTTGACAATATTCAAACATACAAAGTGAAAAGCATTGAAGTTGTGGACGAGGAATACAAAATAAATAACTATGGCCCGATTATGGAAGTAGTTGCTGATGTCCTTGAGGACTTGCCGTTGATTCAAGCTGAACTAATAGTATATTCCGAAGATCCTATCGAAATGCCATCTAAAATTACTGTAGAAAATAAGAAAATGGCCGGAGAAACAAATACTGTTATCTATATTGGAGCTAATTTATTAAGGCGACCTGAGGCAAGTGAAAGAGAGGAAATAATATATTGATTGTTGTTTAAATTGAGTGTTTATTTATAAACATTTTGATAATATTTTTGTTTGTTAATTGTATTATAATAATTTTTTAACAGGTCCTAAAATCAGCTCTAGCAACACTCCGAGATAAATGCTTCATCATAAGCCGAGAGCAAAATCGTATTGACCCTAAAGATTTTGCAGACACATTAGATATTATAACTTTACAATATACTGGCGTCGAATATATCGTTTTGTTCAGAAAAAGGATTGGAGCTAAACCCGCTAAATTCGTCAAAATTATGACAACGGATGAAAGTTATGCTTGGATAGATCAAATTAAGGAAGAACTTAAAGGCGGTCAGAAACTTGTTATTTATAACCAGGATGAACCTCTCAACGGGCTATTAGGTTTAGTCAATTGTTTGAGGAGGGAGCCTGGTGGTGAAGTTGTCCATGGACTTCTTATTGCTGATCCTTCAGCTCCGCAGTTTAACCCTGATTTGGAATTTTATGAGGAACAGTTAGATAAGGATTTGGCAATCAATGTTTATCAAGATGTAAGTTTATTTAATGTTGTAATAAATACTACACTTGAACTTAAACCCAAAATATATAATACTAGCTGTTACCCTCAGCTCCACCCGCTTGTAAGTGGCTTTTCACAATTTTCCAGACCTATAAGAGACTTATAGTTAATTCTATGGTATCCTATTCCCGTGGCAATTTTATACATATAGGCATTACATTGCTACGAAATCAAACTGAAAATAATAACATACATCCACATCACAACTCACACACTAACACAGCCAGGACATTATTCAGATATACGTATTAAAGATTAAAACACCTTCGAAAGTATATATTATTTTATAACTAATTTCATAACCATATAAAAGGTTATAGTGAGCCGCTAGGGGAACAATTTCATAGAACATAATTTTTGCGTAACTTTCACCGTTTTCGCAGCGCACGCAGTTTTTTGTATATTTTTCTACACCTTGGATCAGAGTATGTAAGTTTTAGTAAGCATCTCTAATTTTTTTGAAATTGAAACGGTGAAAGAATTTTAGAAATCGTTCCAGTAGTTTCGGAGCCTATTCATTTCAAACAAACAAACAAAAAATCAAACCTTTCCTCTTTATAATATTAGTATATATAGAAGTATAGATATAGATATCGAAAAGCTATAAACCCATAATACGAAACCCATACATACGGTAGCTCAATTGGTAGAGCGACGGGACGGTTTTCCAGAGGTCGCGGGTTTGAATCGGTTTATTTTTCATTCTATATTTATATAAATTTAAATAATAATTATTATTTGAATGTATGTCTTAGGGTGAATGGGGAACATACCGTCATTTGTTGCTGGGTGACCTTGACACAGTGAACGCTCATCATGCATTCGTTAACATTATAACTATAGGAGACTTGTCAACATTGAAGTGGCTCGAAGGACCAATAAGAGAAAATCCAGTATTTAACAATCCATACAGCATTCTTATAAATGTATATTATTCACTATACTTAATGAAACATATATATAAAATGTTATTTGTTATTTAAAATAATGTCATTTAGGTATATTGTGCTGCGTTGAATTTCCGTGATGTTATGACGGCAATGGGAAGGATAGCTGTAGACGCGATAGCTCGTGGAAGATTGGCACAAGAGTGTGTACAGGGATGTGAAATCGTTGGCCGAACTTGCAAGTAAGTCGATACTCTCATAGGACACGTATACAGAATGTTCAACGCAAGAATTAGATTGCAAAAATCTTTCTCGCATTTATGAATATTTAATTTTACATGTATTCAAAATTTAAGGCGAACATGGTCAATACATACATGTACTTCAATAATAGAATATAAGTTTTTAATCATCACTCTATTATTCAGTGGTACTCGCGTAATGGCTATGGTAAGAAACAGTGGTATAGCAAATATGGTGGAAGGAGATAAATCCTTGTTATGGAGCATCCCTGATGAGTGGACCTTTGAGGAAGCTGCGTCTATACCTATTGCTTATGGCACTGTGTATTACGCCATGGTAAGTTTGAATTACATATTAGATCAGTAGTCAAGTAAGTAATTTAGTCACAAGGTTATCATATTTTTACAACTTTTTTAAAAGCAGGTTGTTCTTTGTATATGTTGTTGAATTAATATTACGGAGAGAGAATAAAAAATTGAATTGCTAATGGCAAAAAATTATCAAAAGAAGTAGATCCAAACTTATAATATATAAATAATTTTGTTGAATTACTAACAAATGATTGGTACTAAAGTAATTTGAATTCTACATTTCCCAGATTTTGGTAGGTCGTCTTCAGCGCGGTGAGTCTATCCTCATCCACGCTGGTTCTGGAGGAGTGGGTCAGGCTTCTATTAACGTGGCACTGCACTATGGCTGCAAAGTCTTCACTACTGTGGGTACTGCAGAGAAACGAGCATTCATCAAAAAGCTGTTTCCAAAGCTTAAAGGTAGGAAAATGATACCCAATTTTGGTATAATTGTCGATCAATAATAAATATTAGTATCAATTCTTAAGTAATGTTATGATATGCAGTTGATATAAATCTGTCAATATTATGTTCTCGTTGTATACAGATAGTCATATTGGTAACTCCCGTGATACATCGTTTGAAGACATGATCCGCAGAGAAACCCATGGCATGGGTGTGGATATGGTCCTCAACTCTTTATCAGATGAAAAACTGCAGGTATATAATATAAAATAGTTATCAATCTAATAATATCAAAGTTTATTTATTAAAAAAAATCGGAACAAGTAGGTTCATGTAGTAAAAAAAATATCAAATATAACCATCCATTTCATACAAGTTTTCTACAGACTTATTCTTTACTCCATAATGTTCTAGCTTGTTTATAAAGATGTCATGTTCAACGCAGTTGAACGCTTTAGATAAATCACAGAAAATTACTACTGAAATATGCAACAAATTGATTAAGCATTATGTTTTCAAAGATCTTACTAAATGTGTGGGTGAGACTAAAATTGGTCTATATTTACAAGGATATAATGATCTGCCAGATTTTTGATGGGGTTTTGTTTCATTATTATTACATATTAATGCTAAGTCTGGCGCAACAATGTCAATTATGGACTAAAGTATGTCAATAGATATTCTTCAAAGATCACTAGTCTTTTCAACGCTAATTAATATAAATACTTTGATTACTTCCTGATTATTAACTTTTTAAAAATAAAAACTGTACCATGGATCTACATTCTCTCTAAACAAACTCATAGCTGCAACGATAGAAGAATTTAAACATGTTGTGATATTGATTGGCATGTTAGTAAAAAAGGTTCAAAAGCTGTAGCAACATCAAGATCAGACGTAACATATTTATTATCTATATTTAATTTAAAGTCGATCCTCTGAGACTTAGCTTTTTCTGTTTCTTCATTAAATATTTTCCAACTTGTTTTTGTTCTATCAATCATAAATATATCCTATTTTATTTTTAATATGTTAAGATTTTACATTGTTTTTAAAAGATTTGGAAATAATTTTACCTTATTTCTAAAGTCTAAACTCATTCCGCATACATATTATATATTTTTTCTCTATTTTTGTGTAATTCAGTAGATGCCCCCTCACTAAATACCAATATACAACCACTGTTTCTGAGGTAAATACAAAGGTAAATCTATACCTATAAAAGAGAAAGTATGTATGTATGTTCCGGATAAAATCCGAAACGGTTTGCCCGATTTTAACCAAATTTTCACAGGATCTCTAGATTGACCCAGCGGGTAATCCTGTAAAGTTTGGTGACGATCGGAGCATTTTTATTGAACTGTCTGTGACAGTTCTTTTACTACTGATATTGTTTTTTACATCAAACTATTTAAGGTCAGTTTTAACGTTACGATACTATCCATGTATAAGCTGGAGAAACGAGTATAAGAAAATTAAATTCGGGTTGAATCATAATTATTATAGCGGTGGTTAATTCTAAATAAGCTAATTCTTATATTTTTTATTTTTTATTCTGTATTTTGAGTTAGTAAATCTTTCAATTAAGCCCGGCGAAGCGGACTGGATATGCTAGTAATGAAATAAAACTCACTCATACAGTTTTTTAAGATATCTCACATTCCAATGGTTAATTTGACAAATACAGACTAAACATGAAAAGTTAAAAAGTGAAAATTTTAAAAAAAAATCTCTGTTTGGGTTTTTCTCTCTTGCTACAACTGAATTAAATAAATAGGCCACAGTGGCCAGAATGTAATTTATCGAATAAACATTCAAAATTTGAAATAACTCTTGTAAAGATATTATCAATGCAAGTGGCACTAGTGGTTGTAATTCTAGTAAGTCGCATAAAAGCGTGTGAAAGATTATAAGATTTGACCAAATTTAAAAACTTCATACTTGTTGAATTGTTTTTAAGAATGATGAATAATAATTCAAATATTGAAATAAAAATAATAATTCATTATTTAAAATAAACACATGTTCTAGGCATCAGTCCGCTGTCTCGGATATCGCGGTCGTTTTCTGGAGATTGGCAAATTCGATATTGCTAACAATACGCCCATTGGTCTGAACTTCTTCCTCAAGGAGACCTCATTCCATGCTATCCAGTTAGAATTTATCTTCGATCACAGTTACAAGTTCAGAAAGGTTTGTACACTCAATGTAGTGATATACTTTGTATAAATTTGGATAAATATAGAATGAAAAATAAACCGACACGGGCAGGGACTCGAACCCGCAACCTATGGGAAACCATCTCGGTGCTCTACCAATTGAGCTATCGTATCGTATGAATTGGTAGAGTGACGGGACGATCCCAGAAGTCGCGGGTACGAGTCCCTGCCCGTGTCGGTTTATTTTTAATTATATATTTATATAAATTTAAATATGTAAGCTTAATATGGTTATACATGTTCATAGATATTTTTAGGTATACTTTGTGTTTTCTTAAAACAGATATAGTCTTTTGAATAAGGTTTGTTGTCTAAGATTATATATTTTTGGCACAGATATTCCAAAAACTCTTACTAAGCGGCATCGAAAGCGGTGCTATTCGTCCTCTCACATACTGTACGTTCAGGAAGAACGAAGTTGAAGCTGCTTACCGTTACATGATTGCCGGCAAACATATCGGCAAGGTGAAAAATACTTAATTTTAAAGCTATGTACTATATTACACTTTTAATATTCGGTATATCACTAACAAAATTTAATTTTTCTTCTAGGTAATAATTAAAATTTGTGAAGAAGAAAGAACTAGTCACTTAACTAAACCAGTACCAATTAGAATTGATGCAGTACCTCGGTCAGTTAGTTTATCTAGATATAAATCTAAGTTTAGTTTGTCTTTTTTTATTTTTTTTTACGAATTTTATTATGACAGGTATATGTGTACGGACGAGTATGTGTACGTTGTGGTCGGTGGTTTGGGCGGATTTGGTCTGGAGCTGGTCGACTGGCTCATCTTGCGCGGCGCCCGGCAAGTTCTGATCACCTCTAGGCGAGGTGTCAGCAACGGATACCAGGCGTCTAGGCTAAAGTGAAAGGCTTATTGTATTTATTGTTAAAGCTCAGCTGTAGCCAATTGATGAGTACCACTATCTCATAAAAGATAGGCGTTCAATTGCTAATATTACTACATTTCGGTGTGTCCTCATCATCTTCATTTCTTTCCTTCATGCGATTTTCTTTTAACTTGCAAATAAAAATAATTAATATTTTTACCAGAGCATGGGAGTTCTACAAAGTCAATGTGCAAATCTCCACCCACGATGTTACCACTGAAGATGGTTGCCGAAAAATACTCGAAATGGCCAACACCATGGGGAAAGTGGAGGCCATATTTAATTTAGCTGTTATCTTGAAAGACTCCATCTTCGAGAATCAGACTCCTGAGACATTTAAAACAGCTTTCGCACCCAAAGCCCTGGCCACAATGCATTTAGATAAAGTATCGAGAAAACTGTGCCCAGATCTCAAGTAAGGCCTTCTTAAAGATTGAAAAAGTTTAAATTTCAGATCGCATATTTTTTTCTAATATACGCTTTAATTTACCTATATTATATAATCGTATATTAAAAAAAAAAACATGCGAAAAATTAGAATTAAATTGTAACATAAAAATAAAACGCAGATTAATTATTTTATGAGTTATATAGTACCTTATTATGTCAAAAACAATATAAAGCTTCATTAAATAGGGACTTCGTAATCTTCTCATCTGTTTCCTGCGGTCGCGGTAATGCCGGACAAACAAACTACGGATTTACTAATTCAGTGATGGAGCGCATCTGTGAATGGCGTCACAAACTGGGCCTGCCCGCTTTGGCCGTGCAGTGGGGAGCCATTGGGGATGTGAGTATGCCTAGAAATATATACTATATATCTTAAATAGAAATTAATAAAGCCTTATATGATGATTTGATTGAGCATGAACACTGGCCGTGAATAAAGTATTCAATGTATTTGTGATCAAGTGATTGACTACAGACCACTTAGTGAATATTTTTAATTCTATTATTTACTAAGTTTTATTCTTGTGAGCTATGGTCTTAGAAAGACAGTTACAATTGCTTTTAAACTTAATATACATAAGTTGATGTGAAAATACAATATAATTTTATTGGAACTCCATTAACTATAAAACTATAATTTGTGTTTTTATACTGTAAACGGGACTTAATCGCGTACAATTTTTAATCGAAGTATTGACCTCGACTCTCGACGTTTCGGCCGTAATGCAACGGCCGTAGTCACGAGTAGACTGATGCTCCATGGTGTCACCGTCTTGTAGCCGCGCGAGATTTTCGAACTACCCGCGGTAGATCTCCATTATTTTTATTCAAAACACTAAGGTCTCGACACACAACGCTCACAACATCCGATGATTCATCTGAAGATTGATAACGACGTCTACACTTCCCGATAATCGGCTTCCACGAAGCTGACAACCTATATTCGTCCTGCCGGTTAAAATTTTTGTATTTCCTGATTTCAATCGCTTCACGTACCATCCTATTATAGTAATGACGTTCAGTGGAGAGGATTTTCGGGTTGTGAAGTTCGATCCAGTGGTTCGGTCCCGACTCAAGTAGATGCTCCGCGATCGCTGAATTGTTTACCTGGCGATTTTTAACTGCTGCTATGTGCTCCTTAACTCTCTCAGCTATCGTGCGCTTAGTTTGACCTATATAGGAACTACCGCAACTGCAGTCAATCTTATAAACGCCGGTTGTTTGAAACGGTATCACATCCTTAGCCGTTCTCACAAATCCCGCGATCTTAGACGGTGGCATGAAAACGGTCTTGATGGAAAACCGGTCTAGCACTGCATCAACCTTATCTGTTATTTCTCTTATATATGGTAAGAACACGGGTTGTCTTGAGACATCTGGACGCTTTTCTCTCACTCTTCGCCGTGGTTGGTATCCTCCAACACGATATCCATTCCGCCGCAGTACCTCCTGAACATGTGATAATTCCTCATCCATGAACTCAGGGTCACACAAGTCCCGTACGCTGTTGAACAATGAAGTCATGACGGATTGCAAATGTCTAGGATGGTGGTGAGACATAGCATTCAAATACCTATCTGTGTGCGTCGGTTTCCTGTATACGGTGTGCGTTATGGATCCATTTTCTCTGATGATCACCTTCACGTCAAGAAAAGCAAGCAAAGCAAACATCTTCCCAATTCTAGCTCGAAAGTAAACCCTATGTTAGGATGCAGTGAGTTAAGATACTCCAGAAACTGTTTTACCTCCTGCTGCTCCCCACCCTTCAATATACAAAATACATCATCGACATAGCGCTTCCACAACTTCACCTTCCACAACTGCAGATCTATCATTGCCTCGATGTAATCCATCCCGATGTTGGCTATAACCGGTGCTACAGGACTACTCATGGAAACGAAATCCACCTGGAGGTAGTATTGTCCACGGTACAGAAAGTAGTTTCCTTCAACACAATTTCGGAGTAAAACCATGTAGGACTCTGACAGGCCCTCGACTCGGAACCGCTCCCTGATCAGCTCGAGGCATTCCTGAATGGGTACATTAGTAAACAACGATACTACATCAAAGCTTACTAAAATCTCATCTGGTCCCAACTTCACGCCTCTAATGATATCTACGAAATGGCGAAAATCATTCACGAAAGACGGCGTTTTTCCCACAAGAGGCTGTAGCACCGAGGCAATGTACTTCGCTAGATCATATGTAGGCGAAGCAATCTGACTAACTATGGGGCGTAAGGGTACCCCAGATTTACGTACTTTAGGGACAATTTATAGTATATAACGTGAAAATCTTAGAAAACACTATGTACTATAATTTATAGTATACATATTACAATAAACAAAAGAGTACTTGTAATATTCTCAGATGTCGAAATTATTTATTTTAAGATGGAATCTTACGTGTTTTTTCCGAAAGCATAGGTTGGTCTAGTAGCAGATATGCAAGACGAAGATGTACAACTGGAAATTGGTGGTACCTTGCAGCAAAGAATTTCATCCTGTCTTCTGTCTCTAGACAAATTCTTGAAACAAGATGCAATTATAGTGTCTTCAATAGTCGTAGCAAAGAAGAATACCGGTGGGTCTGGTTATGGTAGCATTGTGGATGCTGTTGCACGAATTATGGGTAAGTATAGAGAAAGTTAATAATAGAAGAAATTAAAACTTGGATTATTATATTTATATTTATGTATGAGTAACATTCAAGGTATAATGTATTAATATATTTTTGTTAATATAATAATCAGCAAGGCTGAATATTATTAACAATTTAACAAATTTAAATGCATTCAAACTTAAGAACTCACATAAACTTCAAGCATGTTTTTTCTAACAGCAATGCAATTTCAAATTTAATTTAAATTGATATTAAGTACCGTCGATTTTCTACATAATATGCGTGATAAGCCAGTACATCTAAATTGAAAAGTAATTAACGAATATTATATTAATTAATCAATATTAAATTTACGAAAGAATAATAATAATCTGATTTCCTCTCTCAGGTATTAAGAATCTGAAGACTGTGTCCCAGCAAGTGTCCCTTGCTGAATTGGGAATGGACAGTATGATGACGGTCGAGATCAAACAAACCCTTGAAAGAGAGTTCGAGATATTCCTCACTGCTCAGGATATCAGAACATTGACATTCGCAAGGTAATTAAAATCCGTATTTGGATTCTTCCTATTGTGACATTATATACCCTTTTTTTTTAAACTTGCATAAAATCTATGCCCTTCCTAACCAAACCTGTTTTTTTCAATAGATTGGTAGAATTGACGGCTATTAAAGAAGCTGAAGCCTCCACGGCTGCTACTACTTGTCCCGCTACCACCGATAGTACGACCGGCCTGCGGGTACTTGTAAGGAACTTTGGAGATGAGAAATTGGCTTCGGAACCTTTTATTTATATGCCTACAATGGTCAGCGATGGATCCGAGGTTAGTGTGGCAAAAAAGTAAAAGTTGTAAAAATATTGACTATATCATATCTTTTAGGTTTCAACAATAATTGGTGAAACGTAAAATATATACACTTTTTTAATTACAATAAATATTTTTATAGACGGATGTATCAGTTGATGAAAACGAATCGATAATGTTCATGTTTCCGGGACTTGAAGGTTGTGCTGCAGGCATGGCATCTCTATGTAAACGACTTAAAATCCAAATTTGCGTCTTGCAACTCGGTGTTGAGAATAAGAACGATACCCTGGACATTTTGGTGAATAGATTACATCAGGTATGATATTCTTATTAATTATTTTTGAATGTTCTTCCTTAAATTGTGTGAGGTTGGTCTACTTCTAGATTTCTTGTATATATACAATACAGGATGCAATATTAATTTTCAGTCCACAATAGTGTACAAAATGATTTTTAAATATCTTTATTATATTTTTGAATTCCAGACAATTAGATCGCGGTTGGTTCAAGGCAAGCCATACATACTTCTTGGGTACAGTTTTGGATGTCTACCAATGTTGAAGTTAGCTAGAATTCTAGAAAGCGAAGGTTGGTGAAGCCAAAGTAGCACAATACTTATATAAGTAATCTGACGTAATATATTATTTTATTAAGGACACATTGAATGGATCTTTTTTTTTCCAATGACATTTAAGTTATCAAATAGATAGGATAAAAGATACAATTTGTTAGTCTGTCTGAACACGTTTTAAATGACGTTTATTTGTTATTATTTGAGTCGGAGGTGGAGAAGGGATGCATAGACGAAGTTTCGTTTCCAACAGCTAGTGTTTAATAAGAATTACTTTTTTAGGTCACGACGGTGTAATCTTCTGCGTAGATGGCAGCCCCGACTTCCTTTACACTATGATGACATCACTTATTAACGTTAAAAATGATACTCTCCTTCAAAACAGTCTCATATGCAGAACTATTGATATAATCGCCCCGAATAACGAAATCACCGACTCACTGATGGAAGAACTAACGCAAATAGAATCGTATGAAGAAAGGATTTATTATGCCATAAAAACTTGCCCCGTCCAGCTAAACTATTCTTATAAGTTCATCGGTAATATATCTACGATATGTTTTGATAGACTAAAAATGGTATTGAATTACAATGAGAGTGACATTAAGAAGATAAAAGCCCCAATTGTACTTTTACGTCCCAAAGATCAGACGTACCAATTAGTCATTGATGATAATTATGGTCTTGATAAAATTACTGAAGGTACCATTACTTTGCACTATTTGGAAGGCAACCATGTCAGTATAGTTGAGAATAAGGATTGTGCAAATATAATTAATAGAGTATTAGCAGCTCAGGAAACGAAAGAAAAAGTTGGACAAAATGTGATTACAAATATGGTCGAAAAACCAAGAACGGTTGAAGCTTAGGAATAGGTTACAGGTTTATTTAGGTTCTATTTTGAAAGACTGCAGTGATTTGCAGGTTATTTTTTTTTTGTTATTTTTATGTTTCTCATCGTGTTGATTACATATTGAATCTTTTGAGTTTTACTGTAGTTATGAAGTTCGCTTTATTAAATGAAAAATGTGTGGTTATATTTTTATCATTTGAGGATCAACAAAAACATATAAGCAAATATTTAATTTTCGTAATAATACACTTTTATTTACATATATCTTTGTGTAGCTTAAGATTTTTTTGTGTGTGAGTGTAAGAGTTTTGTTAATTTTTAATTTATTTATTTAAGACAAGAACAGTACCAATTATAATAATATTTTGTGTGATGTTTTCGTTAGAATAGGTTGCTATAATATAAAAATGGAAGTAAGAATTATAAAATATGGGGTAAAATATTACGGGACTAATGTCTAAAAATATCTATAATCATGTATAGCCATGTTAAGCTTATTTAAATTTATATAATTATAAAGGAGGGATTCGAACCCTCGACCTCTGGGAAACCGTCGCGTCGCTCTATCATTTAAGCTACCGTATCGCCGTCCGTCTCGGTGAATCAAGTATTTTTTATGTGATCGTCTTTACCGGAACGGAGGTGGTCTATTTGATTTTTTTTCGAAAATCCTAACCAATGTTTCTAACTTTGCAGTATAGATTGACTTTTAATTTAGTCTACACCACAAAATCACTTTCACTATCCTTTTTTATTTTAGATTTTATGAGACATTTCTCAACACTTGTTTCACATACACACTTCACGAACATTTTTTGTCGAACAAATCAAAAGATAGTTAAACTTTAATTTATAATTTAAGATTTCGATGTTTGCCAAGCCTACGCGTGACATATTATATATAATAGATTTTATTCTTACACTTATTTTTACGTGTATACCTGAAACATTTCAAATGACATTTTGGAAAGAATATTTTTATTGGTAGGTTTACTGTTGCTGAAATACTCGGAGAGGCGGTCAATGAAAATCGTTTTCAACATAGGCTGAGTGATCTACCTTTTTGCGTCCGTACACTGCTGTGCAGAATGTTATTGTTATTAATTGCGTATTATGTTTTATATTATTTTATTGTAAGATATTGTTTTATTGTTAATTATTAATTTTGTTATTATATATGTACCTTAGCGGTGTCTGGCATAGATAAAGTTTTTGAATTTGTATTTCAATTTCAATAATACTAAGACTTTATAAAAATGATATATGTTAAGTATTTACGATTTTGATAGCATAACTCTCAGTCAATTTTGGTGTTCCTTTTTTAGCTCTCAGTCAATTTTGGTATTTCTGATTGGCAATAAAGCAACGAGAGAGAAAGATTTTTGAGCTTTTTGAGACTATTGTTAAAGAAATTGTTCCCCCTTACGACGTTTCACAAACTTTTTACACATCAATATTTTAATTTACATAATTAAGATTAAATTTTTATTTTTATGATATTCAATAGTGTTATAAACGTCCCGTTAAAATTATTCAGTTATAACTTGCTCCCTCAAATTAAAAATAAAAGCTGTTGAACCTAAATATATTTTTTATTATCACAATCCTTTTTCGCTCATCCACATAAAAATATATAACACAAAGTGCAAAGAAATGCGACTTAATATTTTTATTCATAAATTAAATGTATGAACAAAACCTATTGGACAAAAAAAAGTATTATTAAAGCAATAATAAACTCTTTAAATTTACTTAAAGACGGTTATTATTTGTAATATTCGATGTCAGCCAAATTTCGTGTACCGCTCCGAGCGAGTCATCAAATTCCAAAAAGTTTGCATTTCAACCGAAAACTGCGAATAACCGCATACTACTCATATGATGTACGGACAATGGCAATATTCGTATTTCTGGCTAGCCCATTTTGAAACTTTACATTTGTACCTACATCATTAAAACTAAATGTGCTTAACCACTTTTAATATGATGTTACAATACTGTAAAATTTTATAGAAGATACTTCCAGAAAGTAGTGCTAAAATACACAGCACCGATCTGTTTTATACGTTTAATAAGATACTCAATTAAAACCATAGTCACGTCTGCAGCGTAGACCCGTTATTTGTGCATATTTTATGGAGTTAGAGTCTTACGTTGACAGAATATAAGTATAAACAAACGATTTTAAGCAATATTTCTGATTCGGTAAGAGCGTGACTCGCTTACATAAATTCGCAATGTCTGAAATGTATCTCAACATTCAATATACGCTAAGTGGAAGTCTGCGTCTGTTTCCACTCTCATAATAGATTGGAGTATTTTACACTCCACACTTTCCATTCCAATAACGAATAGTTCTTTCGTAATAGTTAACTATCCTCTACTATAACTTAGTTCTTAGAAAAACCTTAAAGCTTTAAGAGAGAAAAAAAACGGCATAAGTTACTGATATTAAAAAGTATTTTATTAATTAATCATTTAAACTTCTTGAAAATAAACTTTAAAATGATCTTGTCAATTCAAATCAAATCATTTTTAAAATAATACCAACATAAAACTATGATTTTGTGAATAAGAAATCAATAATCAAAAAATGTAGTTATGTGAAAAAATATCGAAAATCATCAGTATTATCAATTCAAAAACAGAACTTATATAAGCCGAATGGCGTCCCGAATGTAAAACAATGTCTGCTTAGCTATAAACTCCATTACCATATATAACTGAATTAACATTATATATATAAGTTACGTGTTATAGTATCTCTTTTCTTAAAAACTCAAGAGTCTGTTTTTACCAGTGCGAATAACACACCTGGAGATTAGATTTGTAGAATCGAAGTTAGATTTTAATCCCACACTATCGATCGATATATTAATATTGGTAATTAACAACAAATGGATTATTTATACATTTTCATAAAAAACTATAAGTAAATATATTATGGCTTTAATACATCGAGAAAGTAATTAAACACTTTTAAATTGTATTTTATAGGACAATGGAGACACGCCACGCTCCACCATGGTGTTGTCTGTGTTTTTGTTTTCAATCAACTTGAACATTGACAAAGCTAATGTGACTTTCTATATAATTATATCCTTCTAAAGTATAAACATAAACATTTTCAGGAGGAGTATCTTTACATACTCGTTTATAACATTATAATGTAACATTTTTAATCCCCGACTTAAGAAGAAGGGTGTTATAAGTTTGACCTGTCGATCTGTGTATGTGTGTATCTGTGTGTCTGATTAGACAAAAATAAGTATCGGTGTTACTATTGTCTCTTATATTATTGGTCCGACACCGACACTCAAAGGCCTGCCTCTGACTCCCCTATTCTATGTATAATAATTCTATGCAAGTTTGCAAACGACACGAATATTATGGGAACTATGTTGGGGTTGAAATAATAATAATGAAATATGTTATTTGAATATAAGAAGTTATATGAAAATTGCGATCAAAACTCATGCAAAGAATTCAATATTGGACATAAACAAAATTCAAGTCTAGAATGTCTAGGTGATAGTAAGAATCATAAATTAATTATTTAGGTATTATTGGTAGCATAGAATTATATATAGTAACTCCATGTTGGGTACCGAGCGAAGTAAGCATAGTTTCATCAGATATCATTCTGCCAATATTAATTAATTTTCATTTAATATTCGTTCATTTTATAAAACATTAGATTAAAAAAATGGCGTTTTTATTTAAGAATGTATGTTAAACACAAATATTCTGTATAGTTTTTTCAAAGAACTATGAACTCGTATAAAACATATCAAATTTATTTGTAATCTATAACATTAATTTCATGATTTGAGAATTAAATCGCAAATCTTTACACTCTTTTTTCGAAAAAGCTGCACCTGTAGCAAAGTTTTCTAATCATGAGTTGATTAAATTTATTAACCCTCTTAAAATTATTTTAGAAGGTGTCGTAGAATATTTTAAATATATAATTTTATTTCATCACAGTAAAAAACATTATTATTTTGCAATTTAAAAAAATATTAATATTTAATACTATTTTATTATACAGTTATAAAAAAAACATTTTTTATTTTCCTTGCAAATAATAAAAGTCTTATAATAGTAACATGAAATATCATTTTTCTTCATAAAAGAAACTCCAATTTACATGAAACGTCTTAATAAATTACTTTCTTCTTAAAGATATAAAAGTATTCCTGAGAATTTGCATTTCTCATAATAGTCTTGAATCTTAACAGTATTTTATAACTAGGGATACGATTAAACTTAGTTTTATTCATTGTGCAAGTTGTTGCATAACTAATTCTATTGTAAGAAGTCACTCACTCAGTTTCAGCAGCTAATTTAAATACAGATAAGTTTCAGCGCCTCTCTACAAGCGCACTCATTACGGACCACAGACCGAAAACTCTTCATATATTTGTCATGTGGATAATCATATTAACTTTTAATTGATATCTTGTGTGAAATTACTCATAACTTTGACTGTGGGTACTACCGCATGGGCGAAATAATTTGAAGAATATATAGGAATCTATAAATTTATTTTTAAAATAGTTCAATATATTATAGACGATAAGACGAAGCTTCTTAGCAATCCATGGATTCACCATGCGGGTGCCGGGCCCATCGCGTTGCAAGGAGAGGAGTGCAAGCAGTGCCTGGGACTTGCGACCCAGGAGTAGGTTTAAGGGGCCCCTTTATTATGCGCAAAAATGCTCACCTTCACCCTCCACACTCCTCTCCCTACCTAACCAAATTTGGAAAGAACCTACTAATGCCGCCTTTGAAGTACGTTCTAGAAATGAACCGATGCTTGTTCTAGAAAGGCCAAGATCTTTAAGTAGGTTATAGAGAGATTTTGCTGTTATACCTCTCGCTCCCACTTCTACCGCGTACAAACTAACTATAAATTTATTCCTGATCAGTTCGTTGGTTAGTTCGTAATACTTATTGAGCTTGAATGTGTGATCCCTTGGGATGTTTGTTTCCCAAGGAACAGTAAGCTCCACAAGTAACACGCGCCTCAGATGTTTCGAATACAGGAATAAGTCCGGTCTGGATGACGAAACACCAACATCCCCAGGGATTTTGTAATGCTTTTCATACGTGTCCATCATGAGAATCCAATCAGGAGCCGCGCCTAATATTGAATAAGGCTTCGCTTTTGATTTTTTGGAGGAGCCTTCTTTTACGAATTCTATAGATCGTTCGGTGGTTGTTATACCCTTCCGCGCTCTTGCTACTGAAAGATTATATATTTCAAGAAGAATGGTTGAAATTTAATTTCTGATTCAATCTGTCGAAAATAAAGATGTTTTATTTTATTTGAAAGTGTACAATGTAACACGGCTTAAACGAAAGCTTAGTTTGTCGAGATGGTTCTTAAGCTTTGTTTGGTCGAAATAGAAGCAGACGTCTATGACCAAGATATGGAACTTTTATTGGTGCTGGTGAAAGGTTTTTATACAATATTGATAGTAAAAACCTAAACAAGTGAAATTAGTGTCTTCGTACGTTCATTTACATTTACAACATAGACAAAAATATAAAAGCAGAAAAAAATAAAAAATAAAACAACAAACCTGATACAAAAATACGGCTAAAAAGGATAAAAACGACATTATTATGTACTTATTGAAGTCGTTGCGTCTCGCGTCCGACTCGCACTTTTTTATATTTCAATCTATATTTATAAAATTTTTATTTAATAGTCATTTTTTATATTAACAACCAAGATGTTTTTATTTTATTTCAATCCTAAATAAACATATATATTTAAAGTCTAATTAATGCAGATAATATAAGTACCTACATCTAAACCAATGTTAAGATAAGTATTTTATTATTGTTATTATTGTAGTAAAAGAAATGTACTGTTAAATTACGAAACAAGATAAATTAGGAAAATACTCCGGAAGAGCTGGAGATTAATTAATTAAATAAATAATAGGTTCATTAGTTTGTTTCAAGTTGTATTTGCCGAAAGCTGAATTGGTCCAACTTTTAAGTAAAAATATAAATTTACTAACTATTTATTTGCGGATAAAGTTTCATAATTTTAAGATTTGCTTATATAATTAACATCTATCTACCTACTATTTCTAGCAATTAGGATTTAGTTCAAACGCACATCAACTTCTTTGATAATATAATAATATTAAATATAATTCAACGGCACTTTGTAAAATAAATTTGATTTATTCCTACAACAATATATAAAACCAAGCTCTATAAAAGTATTTTTCTTAATAGTTTATTTTCATTATAGCGTCGTAATATCGTATAAGTGAAGTAAATGTTTTAATGATCACGAAGTAATACTACTTCGGTTAAGCCGTTATGTATACGAGATACAGACAAACTGTTAATAAACCTATTAAGCTATACTGCCTCTACTGCTACTGCTGCTTAAATAAATATGAAATGTTTAGTTAAAGGCATGTTTATTCTAATATTTTTACAATATTGTACATAGTTGTAAAGACCCTTTCATTTAGTCTAATTTTTGTATGTGTATAGAATCCCGCTCTTGACACACAATATTGAAATTTATTCGTGATAATAAGTTAACAGAAGTATTTGTACTACAAATCAATAAGAGATATATACCCTAATCAGGGCTCCAGTACGCTGTTGTTTACAGAAGCGTTGCGTGACTCTAACGTTTACTAAACTACACCAAGCGTTTAATTAAACCAGATCAGATGAAACGCAGTTCAATCAAAGGGTTTGTCAAGTCGTTTGTTTGTATTTTGATTTAGATATTCTCTAATTATTGAATGGTATAATTATTGAAGTTTGCAATCATACGTATGTAGATATGTTATTTGAATAAAGACCCAATTTGTCTGTGTTATAAATACGTACTATGTAAAAAAATGAACAAATTAATTTTTCATGTACTCATCTCATCTTAACTTTATTACAAAAATAAAATTATATAACTTCTAATTAGGAAAAAAATTATTAAGAATAATAATTGACAATAAGATAAAATTACAAAGTATAATAACAGCGATAACAAGTGAATAAAACCCGTATTTCATTTTTTTCTGTTTTTACATACATTATATAATATATTATTAAAATATATAATGTTTTTAAAATCCATCCAATTTCTTAATAATACATTAAATTTTTGTTCTATTTTAAGAGAATAATATTTTAAGCTTAGTTAGTTAGTTAGGTAGTTTAGCTTGGCTTAGTATAATGCATACAAAACATATAATAAATCTTAAGCAACTTCCATGTTATTCCGAAGCTGTTATCCCTTATAATCTAAAAAACATCATCCTAACTTAAACAGAACATTGCCTTTTCATAAAAAATATATCAATTTATAATTTTATTATTTCTTGAACGGAGATAATATATTTGTTTATTCATTCACTTCACTTCACTCGTCATTCATTCATTCAGTCGTCAATTCAAATCACGAAAGACTGATTGTCGAAATGATTGCTTTGATAAGTAACAATAAATAATAGCAAACATAACAACGTAAATAAAATATACAATACAACATATTAGAATTGATTAAATGTAAAGGTTAAAAATATTTTATTATTTTCAACAATTTTGATTTTGGTATTTGAAATCCCTAAAAGTTAATCAGATTATATTTGAAGAAAAATATACGTTACAAAGAGTACTTATTTTTGTGGCTAATTTGTTAACACCTTAAGCATATTTAAATCAGTAATTTAGAAATAATATTTTAAAAAGTTATCATTTATTAAAAAGATATTATCACGTAATATCTAAGATACCAGAAAGATCTGTACATCGTTTATCACACTTATAGGCATTATTATATAGCTTACGACATTCTCGTAGAGCACATTATGACATTTCATGAACTTTATTTTATGACTTTAACAGAATAAAACATGTTTCATATAGAAATAAATATTTAGACACTTTTATATAATAACCATCTTTCCACCAACTACTTCACTCATAAAACAATGCTTTTAAACTTTTAATAATACATAATTTAATTTTATTTAGGATTATAAATTTAAAATTTTGTTTCTTCTAAATTTCTTTTGAAAATCTTTCATGCTAAAAACAAACAATCTGAGAACCATTTAGACATAGTGTATAGTCGAGAGTTGTCTGTTGCAAGCGACGAGGTCAAGTTCAACCCTTGACTATACAAAACCTTTAATTAAAAGAGGTTCTGTTAAACAAAGTAACTTTTCAATTGGTTTTAATTTATATAGCATTTGATGTGGAATTCTTATTTTATTTCTGAGCTAATTAACGTTGTACTAAACAAAGATATACTGTAACTGTAATTGCTTACGTATTAAATAACTTTAAAGAGTATAATTTATTTTAAACTTTTAACGTTTAGAAACTTTTTGATACTAACTCGTTCTGTAAACGAGAAAAGTTAGAAATCGAAAAATGTTTCTCGTATATTTCTTAATTGTCTTAATATGAGATTCAACTTTTATATTTATCAAAATTTTGAACTAGTTGAAACAAATAGGTATACTACATTGGTAACATCTTACTTTAATACCTTGACTTCAATCAAATCAGATCTGACATTCAATAAATACTCGTAATATATAAATACCATTGTATTTGCTGTGATAATTTTTTTTTTAGAAACATTATCGTGGATAGAAGTTTTTATACGTATAAATAATTATTAACGAGTTCAACTCAGGCTGAGTTATAATTAATGAATTGTGCAATATAAATATTATCAAAACTATATGTTTATATTATATATAAAACGAATTAATTATAATATATTATTTTGTTAAATATTAAAAACAAGAATTAATTTACCATTATCCTTAAACATATCCAAACATAAATAGTTATTATAAATAGCAATTATTATAAATAGTTATTTAAATTTTAATAAATATAGAATCTTTTTGACTTTTAGTTAATAATATTTTCTCAAATCTCTGGGAATTTAACATGTATAATAAATCACCAAAACTGATTTCAGAGGGATTCATTAACATTATCGATAACTTGGTCACTAATAAGAGTTTATACAGAGCACTGGACTTATGACATAGCATTTACCAATGAATACTAATACACACTTTCACTGACTTAACACTTTTAATATAACTATTAAAAATATTTTCTCGTCCTTATTTTTTATTATATTTACTTACATTATTTTTATTACAGCTCACTCTTTATTTCTGTAAAAAATAATTTCCAACTTCATATTTTAATGAAAATATTTTATCAGGCCAAGAAACACAGTGAAATGTCGACTGAAAGAGACCTGGATGAAAAGAGTGTTAACTGAATTGCAACTCGTATTTGAATACGCAGTAACTGTCCTTTCAAATTTTTTATCATTGAATTTTCTTGTATGATTTTCTAGTTTGGAGACACTAAGGAGTAAACTATAATTTTTAAACACTTTCTGGATTATATATACAATTATTTGAGGTCTGTAGTGTGTCTTAGCAAAAGTGTTATCCCGTTTTTTAATCGGCAGAATATTAGTAAATATTTTTTCATAACTGACAATATAACGGTTGTCATTAAAAAAGCAATATATTGCATACGAGTACTCGTATGTTCTAAATACTCTGACGTGAATGTTGTCCAATAGTTTTAAGTTGATTAAACGTCTCTTAGTATCATTGTCTCTCAAGTCACATTCTTTGTCAACATTCCAACTATAAGACCGAGGTAATAAATTCTTTTATTTTTGTGTTGCAGATTTTGTGTTATTAAATTTTTTAAATAGTATTATTTTCCACCACTGGCCTACTTCTAGAACAAAGTACCACAACGTAACTCAAGGTAAGATAGTGTATTTGTTATTCATATACACAGTATATCCTTTTTAAGCTTTTATTTGAAATAACAAATTGGTTTCATTTATATGATTACGATTATTATTATTTTTTATGGAAAAACAGGATATTTATAAAGAATCTGACGAATAATAAAAGAGTGAAGATGAGAAACCCATACTCATCAATTGCGTCTCTACTATTTTATTAAATCTATATACATGTTCGACAAAAATCCTGATTTGGGGTTGTATAAATATTTTTCATCAAATATACTTTTACTCACTTTCCAAAAATACTCAATATTATTTTCAAATTGTCGATAAATCTCTCCCTCCTTAAGTTTAAATTCAAACAAAAAATGTCATTGAAACCGATAATCTTCTGTTATTAAAAAAGTCAAGCATTCACGATTAAAGATGTTATTAAGGATTATGTTACATTGAAACAAAGCGTAAATTTCAATATTTTGCAACTTCGAAAACTTTCACATGGATCCTAATTTTATTAAATATAATATATATATTTTTCTTATTAAATATAAACTTTGTACATCATAATGTAGGATTCTAATGCTAAAAGATTTTTTTTTAAATCGATCCCGTAGTTTCGGAGCCTTTTCAATTCAAACAAACAAACAAATCTTTTCTCTACATAACATTAGGATAAATTAATAGAAATACTTAAACAATTAAAAAATTTGTGTCTGTAAGTTGATTTAGTACAATTCAGAAACCAGTAAAATAACTTTAAAAAGCAGAAAAAAAATAACATTTAAAAAACCTCCGATACAAAAAGGCCTCTAAAAAGAATAAAAATAATATTATTATGTATTTATTGAATTCGTTGCGTCGGGGCACCGTTTAATAAAGGAAGAAATTAAAATGCAAGTAAGTTAACAAGGCAATTACGATATCGAGTCGTATAGTCTTAAGCCCTCAATGATTAGCGTATAATCGTTAATCGTAATATATAAACTATCAACGTACTACGTACAACAGTCCCCGGACGTAACGACTTCAATAAGTACATATTTATATTATTTTTATTCTTTTTAGAGGTCTTTTTGTATCGGGGGGTTTTTTAAATTTTTATTTTTTTTTTTATCTTAATATTTTATAAAATATTTATTGATAGATAGATAAATCAATAAATATTTTTGTTTAAATCAAACCCTAAGATAAAATTATCCCTTTTATTTTAAACATGGTCATTAAAAGTATTAAATAATTACCTTAACTTAAAATTCATAATTGTAACGAAATCATATCAGAGCTTCTAAATTTATGTAAATATAAAATAAGCCATACAAAAAACTGCTACATGCGTAAATAATACTGGTTCTGTTACCATCAGAAAAAAACTTTTACTGAGTATTAGTTATAATTTATAACTTTTAAAAACTAGTTGTTAGAACTATTAAGGATAAAAAATAGGAATAGCAATCTGCAATGTTAACAATTACATGTAGATTAAGTGTTTTTAAGACTATTTGCTTTCTAGTAAAATACAATCCTGCAATGCAGCTTGTAGACGGTACCACTTATCTACCATCAGGACCGTCTACCATCCTATCCCGTGCCAAAAAGTTAATGTTGTGTCCAATTCAGATTATCAAAAAAAAATAAAAAATATTGATAATCATAAAAAAAAAAAATTAAAAATGTTGTTTCTAATGAAAGGTACTTTATTTTACTAGTTTCTAAAAAAGATTACATAAATAATTAATTCATCTCAATATTTATTAAAACATTTACAGGTCGAACATTTACATTTTTTCATAACATGGACCATGAACCATGTCCAAAAAATATCATGAATACAAATTGCGAATAGAAAATATGTTTATACATAAAATAAAACATTTTATTATATAGATATTTTTGTTCAGCTCCGATTTAGTTATAATATTAACAATAACAGGGAATCGAACTGTCATATTTCTATATAACACAAATATCTAAGTGACGTCTAAGTATTATCTGTAGACCTTACAATTCAACTTTAACTCTTCTCACCTCCAAGTGTCACAAGACACTTCAAATAATTATCCGCCCCGTTGCAACGTGTCGATGATTTGGTTCAGTTACGAAGCTCTGAGGAGCTTTTGGTTGCTGCTGAAATAGCGTCTCGTCAATCAGGCAAACGCAACGTCGCAAAACTAATTCGAGAAGTTAGTGAAAGTCCTGAAAAGTTCAATGAACGAAATTCGAGTGACCTCAAGCAGCAAAGGTGCCTTACAAGTGATGAGGCACTTGCGTATTATATAGACTCTAAGTCTACTAGTCACGCCTACAAACAGACGCGGAAGTGGAGTATGCTGGCTGGACATCAGGTATTTCCATCATTTCATAGTCTTCGTAAGGTCAAGAAAGCTTGTTTGCCACCGGATGAACATGTGACGGTAACTGAGACGCGTGCTGAAATTAAGCTACAAGCTGTTTTAGATAAAACAGTTCAGCGTTTAATTTCTGCGCAGCGAGAAGTCATTACGGCTTGTTCTTCTGGTGGTAATAGTGGCACATCATTTACTTTAGTTAGCAAGTGGGGTTGTGATGAAAGTTCTGCTCACAGCACTTACAAACAACAATTCACCAATAGTGGCGATACAGATGAATTTCTGTTTGTTTTTTCTTTTTCAACTACATGATGAAAGTGGTAATATCGTTTGGCAGAACCCTCGCCCATCCTCCACTATGTATTGTCGACCGACAAAGTTTATTTTCTCCAAAGAAAGTACGGAAGGAATTGACCGTTTCTAAAACCAATAAGGTATTGGAAGAGATAAATGAGTTATTGCCGACTATATATAGTGTTGATAATGGGTCTGAGGTATCTGTTATGCATGTACTACTTTTAACAATGGTTGATGGCAAAGTTTGTAATGCTTTGACCGAAACTTCTTCAGCACAAAAATGCTACATCTGTGGCGCAACCCCAAAACTAATGAATGATGAGTCTAGGGAATTCGTGGCTAATGAATCGTATCTTAGTTTTGATATATCTACTTTACATGCTTGGATTCGTTGTTTCGAATGTTTGCTTCACATTAGTTACCGTCTTGACGTTAAGAAATGGCAATTACGTGATCCAACTGAGAAAGCTCTTGTAAAGCAACGTTCAGCAAATATTCAAGAACATTTTAGAAAAGAAATGGACTTAATTGTGGATAAACCAAAGCCAGGATTTGGTAATTCCAATGATGGAAATACTGCTCGTAGGTTTTTCGGAAATCCTGAATTGAGCGCTGAAATTACGGGATTAGATGTGGCACTTATTCAAAATTTTGACACGTTACTTCGCGCTTTATCGAGTGGTTTTAATATTAATATAGATAACTTTTAAAAGTTAGCTTCACTAACTAGAAAGCTTTACTTGGATTTATATTCGTGGTATTACATGCCTGTTACTGTGCACAAAATTCTTGTGCATAGTGTGGATATTATCCAATCGGCTATTTTGCCAATCGGACAGCTTTCTGAGGAAGCTCAAGAAGCTCGCAATAAAGATTGCAGAAGATTCCGAAGGGATAATACCCGGAAACGGTCTCGTATTGCCACGAATACAGATTTGCTTAATATGTTGATCATCACATCTGATCCAGTAATTAACAGTCTCAGAGATATCCCCAAAAAAATATCAGGTAGCCTCCCTTCTGCAATCTTAGATCTTGTAAGCCCACCTGTAAATATTGTAAAAAATGTAAATACTGTAAATATTAATACTGAAGATTATTGTATAGAGGATTCTTCTGAGGATGAACTTAGTGATGATGAATAATTCCTAAGTTTTTCCTCATTATAATCCAATGAATATTCTTTTTTTAGTAGTAAGTTATAATTTAGTCATTATTTAATAGGTTTATTGTGTACTAATTAATTTTTAATTAAAGTTGTAAATATTAATTACTTTTATTTATTCTTATAATATTAGTTTAATCGTTAGATAATGTATTTAGCTTTGAATACCTATTAGTTTAATTGATATTTCTTATGAATCGTGCAATAAACACCATTATTTTTAATGAATGCATATTGTTTTTGGGTTTTGCATCTTTTGTGGGTTTCCAAGTATTTTTATTAATGAAATCATTTATATTATATAGAGGCTTTGCAACCTATATCCATTAAAAAATAATTTTGTCGAGCTAGGTTGTTCTGGACAAAATACAGTGCGTCGCCGTTTGATTTTGGCACTTGTGTTTGCCAGGTCCACTGGCGGTCTCCCGGGACCAGGCAGTGAATGTAATGACGTTGATGCTTCTGCAAGGTCATAAGACACATTAAATTGTAAGTCTTCACCTTCTAGACACTTAGCATTACAAGCTAAGAAACGATCCCGTATTCGGCTAGAATTCTCCCATTTCTCCGAAAGTTTCGAAGAAAAACGGGAAATAATAGTCTTGATGTCCTTCACAGATGCTTCAGTTACGTCACTGAGGTCATGTTTTTGTAAAACAAACATGAAAAGCGCCTTATTTCGGTCACTTTTTGTATGTTTCACCCATTCTTCGAAAAGCTGCATTTTTGAGACTGTAAAACTGCTACCTGAAAAAAAATTAAAACAGCTTTTGAGCAAAAAAGGTGCAAAAAAAGAAGGTCTTATTATAATTTAGAAGAATGTGTCTATCAACTGAAAAAAATACAGATCGGGGATACGAGGGGATTTTTAGTAATAGTCTTTTGAATTTGAATTTCCGAAGACTGAAAAAAAACGCAATTTGCGACGCTCAGATTCTAATTTAGTATGAATATTATATTATTGTAACTAAATAAAAAAAAATTACATACCCTTAGTAATAGAATCCATCACTAAAATTTACCACAACTACTAAAATAACCTTGGGAGATGCAATCGTGTCAGTAGCAAAAATGCAAATAATATTATGTATTTAACCCAATTGTCTTATATACTACCCTCATTAACGATGCTATGTATGACTTATGCCAAAACAATAGTTGTTGGTGTAATTACCAACTAATACCCTAATTACCCCCACTAATGTTTCTATGAAATCTTAATGTTGTTTTTGTCCAGCTAGCTTGTTCTGGACTAAACACAGTGCGTTGGTCGAGTGGTTAACGTATAACGCAACGAGGCTCGGGTTCGATTCCCAACAGAGATAGGCATGTATGTGATGAGTATAGATGTAGATGTTGGTAAAATATATTAGCATTATTCAGAATTTGTATTTCTTTATATTTATATCGTTGTTTCCACCTTTAACACAAGCAAATAATTTACTTATTTAGGGTTTAGATGAATTTGTGTAATTTCATGATATATTTTTATTACTGTTATTATAATTAATTGAACTTAATCTGTTTATTTTCCAACGTCAGATGGAGAAGGGCGTATTTGACACAGATAATGTCATTTCATTCCGAAGGTCTATTAATAAATGAGAATCAATTCGTTACAAGCGTTTGTCTTGCTGTATGCTAATTTTAAAATATACCCCCATATTCTTTTTGGAACTTTTGTTAAGTATCTGGTGTATGTATATTTATATGAGTGACTATATTTTAGTTATTTCAAAGGTTGCTTATTGTATTCTTTTAGCTAAGTAAAGTGTATTTATAAAATTACTATGTACTCTTGATTTAGCTTAAAATGACGTCACTACTACTCCCTAAGACATAACTGTTATGTCACTAATCGACTGATTGAATGACTGTAACCTCTTGATTATTTAAAAAAAATTATTATCAAAGAAAGGTTTTAAACATTTTACGACCTCTTCCCTTCTGATACGAAGTGTTAATAATTTTATTTAACCCGGCGAGCGAAGGTTTCTAATCTTTACACGGAGCGTAAGGTGGGTGTAGCACACCCATAAAATGGACTACTCATTTTGATGTGTTAATTTTATTTTATTTGTGTTTTTATTAACTAATTAAATTGTTCATTTATCCTTAAACGGATTGTGGGTGAGAAATAAAACTAAATTATATCTATTAACCTTTATTTATGAAATTTAAAAAAAAAAGACAATTTTTACTTAAATTTAAAACAACACTTGGTATTATAAGTTGTATAACAAAATCGACTATAAGCAAACAACAACAAAAAAATGCTTTTTCTCCTAGCTAATAACATTTGAAAATATATATAATATATATAATGAGATATCAATTTATGCCTATTTACTATTCAGGCTTCTCAATATCGTCTTCTGTTTCAGTGCAATTTTTACAGGCAAAATTTGTGTGTTTTATACTTAAATATCTATGACATTTATAACAAGTGTGTTTAGTACTGAGGTCTTTTTAAATATGCCCCATTTGACATCTTCTTATAGGCTTAGGAAATTTATTTTGAGGTTGTTGCGAGCGTGAAGATTCAGCAACTTGAACCAGAAATCTTTTGTTAGAAGCTCTCGGGGTAAATGCTGATTTTCCTTTTAATTTTGCAAGCGTTCCGAAATCAATTCTATTCCCGGGTCTCTAAGAAAATTTCGACGTGATATATTATTATTATTACATTTGTGAATAATTATGTTATTTATACCAGCCATATTCCAAACTACATAGAATATGACCATTGCCTAGCGCTTCGTACTGCGTGAAACCTGCCTGGTACCTTGAATCATTTTGTACCATTTTTTCCAGTAAAATATGGTCTGTTGTCTTCACTGTCACATTCATTGGGTCCATTTAACTGATTTTTTGATACATTTGGTAATCTTACGTCTTGTTCCGAATCACTTTCAGAACTTCTTTGGCCAACAATGTCTATTTCGAATTCACTACCCGATTCATCACAAATATTATCTAGATAAGCTTCGAAAAGCAACAATAATCTACTTTGGTCTTCTTGTAAGACATATTAATTATTTACCTAAAAAAAAACAAAAACAAACTAATACTAATAAATAACGAAAAATATATAAAAAAGTGTTTACCCGAATTTGTAACACTGAGCGTAAGGTGGGTGTAACTCACCCAGGCGCAAGTTTAATCCCATCTGAATACCTCGTCCGTCAGCGGTCAACTGCGGGGTAAAACACAACGACTACTCACCTCCCCTTGCGCAGCTACTCATGCGCACACCCTTTTTTGATGCACAGAACAGAAAATAGCGAATGATTTACCAGAGGCTGGGTGTATTACACCCAACCTTACGCTCGCCGAGATAAGCATAAATGTTCTTGTATTGATCACATTAATAACGAAGTATGATACCACTTCCACAGACCAAAAAACAATAGTCGTAATTAATGACACAAATTGGATACTTGGAATTGTATCAAATGTCTTACCAAAATTAATAGTTATACTATAATCCAAGATTACAAAAGAAAAGAGTCGATAAAATTTTCTCTTTCGCTTCAATGATCACAGAAAAACAAATCTGCATTCTTAACGTTATATACATTAGCATACGTGCAAAGTTCTTGTTAATAAGGGTATATTTCAAAGTCACTCAGTTTCTTAGCAGGTCTTAATTAAAAGTTACATACAGCTTTATACATCTTTGACCTCAGGATGCTAACGAGACCTCTTTATACTTACTCATTCTCTTCACGCGTTTGCATTTAATAGTACTTTTTAATGGCGCAGTTTTTTTTAAAGGTTTGGGAATTAAACTCGCTACTAAGACGAATGCAGAAAAAACAGCAATAACAAAACATATTTATAACGGAAAATTAATTACAATAAAATTGCTTTGTATTAAGATTAAATTTTAATTTTATTTGCATGAATACAGTTTCAATGCGTCTTGTATAACTACATATATTTTTACTTGCTAACAAGTAAAAAATTGAATTTGAAGTGAAAAATGAAGTGAAAAATTGAATTGTTACTTGCTAACGCAAGTAACAATTCAAAACTTAGTGATAGCATTCTTATAACATTATCCGTGTCTTATTACTTTATAGTTAACGTTTTTGGATTATTTAGTAAACGTTTCAAAAATAATTGCAACCATTAAATTTTATACTTACCATGTCTATCTCTAATCTTATAGAGTTTAATAAGATATTTAGCATACCAGAACAGATATTTCAGATTTTTGTTTTATTTGTACATTTATTAATTATGAAATTAGTTGACAATCAAAAAACTGAAAACGTTTTGTCGACATCCCCGCAATTTCCTAAAATGGTTAGCCAGTAAATGACTTATAGTAATTTAATGATTTCTCTGTAGTCAGCCTTAAAAAAAACACTACATTTACTGTTAGTAACTTAAATCCCATATTGTCTTAAGACATATACAGAAAACTTTATCGATTTCTAAGTATTCTCGTTCTTTGACCCTTGCTAACTGATTATTTTGTACTAATGTTAAAGTAGATCAAATTATAACAGTCAGTACAATTTTCAAAAAGACAATTTTATATCTAAAAAGGTTTAGGCATTAAATAATGCAGAAAATAATGAATTTCTATAATATCTTAACCCTTAGTTTAATGTTAATTAGCTCAGAAACCAGCTGTATAATTATACTCTTTTAAAATAGGAATTCACATCAAATGCTACATAAATTACAACCACCTTAACAGTCACTTTGTTTAACATAAGCTCTATTCATTAAAGTATTAGTACAGCTTTAAAACAAGAATTTAACACCAAATGCCAAATAAAATCAAACCACTTTTAAAATTACTCCATTACACAAAAGATCTTTTAATTAAATGGTTTATAATTAAAGGCCTAGTACGGTCAAGTGTTGAACTTGACCTCGGTGCTTGAAACAGAGAACTCTAAACTAGGAGTTAACACTATGTCTAAATGGATTTTATACTATTATGTTTTTAATGGCATGAATGAATGGTTAACTATGTACTGTATGAATGATACAATAAAAACAATAAGAACAGCTGTAAGTATACTATATACATAGTAGAGACGGCTTTTATATGAATCTGTCTAAATATTTATTTATTTGTGACACACGTCATATCCCATCATAAAACTCATGAAACGCCATAGTGCTCTCTACGAGAATGTTGTGAATTTAATAATAACGGCTCTAAGTGTGATAAACGATCTACAGATACTTTCTGGTGTCTCAGATATAACGTGATAATATCTTTGGATTAAATGATGACTTTTCTTATATAGAAATATTCTTTTTAAAACACTGGTTAAAATATTTCAAGTATTAAAAATAAGAATGAATATTAGAAATAAAAGATAAACGCTTTTTAAAATAAATGTTGCTTCTTAAATAATGTGAATAACTTATGTTGTTCTTAAATTCATATTATTGTTGTATACCGTAAAATAATATAATATTTACTACAAGATTTGATAAACTAGAATATGAAGCTTTTTTAAATAATTAATTAATCAATAGTAGGTGCTCTGTTGTATTGAGTATTTTATTCACATTTATTTGTTTGTAATTGTTTATTGTAAGTAATATAATCAAAACAATTATCTGCCTTCATAGTGGCAATCAGAATCAGAGTCATGTTTTTAATGTGTATTGACGACTGCCGACTCAACAAATAAATAGAAATAATCAAATTATAAATTTAAATTTAAAAAAAAATGCTCTCTAAGCTTCAAGTCAGGGATATTATTTTCTTTTTAAACGACAACAGCTTCTGAATTACATGAAAGTTGCTTAACTTTTAATACTAACAGGTTTTGTCGGTATTTCATATTTAGAATGATTTACAGGAAAACCGTCTCAATAGATAATAATTTAAGAATTTAAGTTTTAATCATTATTAATTTGAAATAAGTTAGATGGTTGGATTTTTTATTTATTCATTTCGTTTTTAATTTTATATATATTTGTTTTACTTAACGCTGATATTAATATTATCCCTGTATCTTGTGTGTGTGTTGGGGAAGTGAGAGGGGGGGGGGGTCTTCACAAACATATAAATAACGGACGCAAAATACAACCAGACTCAGAACAACAATCTATGGTTCACAGGAAGAATTGTCCTTTGTGGGGGTCGAACCAGCAACCTTTGTTTCAGCAGTCAGGACCACTACACCGACAAGTCAATTTAAAAGCATATTCCGTTTAATAGAAATGTGTTTAAAAAAAGTTAACTTTATAATACAAGTTATATTGATCTTTTATATCTGTTAATAATTTTATTTTGTTATTTCACCCATTTGTTGATTATTATTATTATCAATTATCTTATCTCTACATAGAAAACTATACCTTTTAAATTTTTGTGATATTAGTTTAAATGAGGCACATAAAAAATTCATTTGTTCATTTTCTTACATGTTACATATGTGTAAGGCTCAGACACATTGAATCTTCACTCAAACAACATATCAATGTATGTATGACAGAACAGTTTCTCAATAATTAGAGAATATCTAAATCAAAATACCGACAAACGTATTTACAAACCCTTTGATTGAACTGCGTTTCATCTGATCTGGTTTAATTAAACACTTGGTGTAGTTTAGTAAACGTTAGAGTCACGCAACGCTTCTGTAAACAACAACGTACTGGAGCCCTGATTAGGGTATATATCTCTTATTGATTTGTAGTACAAATACTTCTGTTAACTTATTATCACGAATAAATTTTAATATTTTGTGTCAATACATAGGGCGGGATGCAACTGCAAAGATAAGACTATATTAGGGTCTTCACGACTATACCTATATACTAGGCTCTGCCACAATGCGCTGCGACAGTTGAGCTGAGCGCCCTCCCCCTTTTTTATGCTACTAAAGTCGGTTCATACCGCACCCAAGGACTTCCAATGAAGTTGCTGGCACCGGAAAGGTTAAGAGTAACGATAGGCCAGCGCGCGCAGGTTAAGTTAAGCTTAAGTCTATGGGAGATAATTCAGTTTTTTGACCATATCTTTAAGACGAAACAATATTTTTTTATTTTGTTATTTGAAGTAGAAGCCCAGTCAAAAATTGCCAAAAAATTGCCTCAATAATATTTTAAGATGTTTAAATAAAAAATGTTTCTTAAATATAACTTCTAATTGTGGAATTGTATGTAAATGTATTTTTTTAATCAAGTATGTAATAAAAGAAAGTAAAAACTATAGTAAGGATTTTATCAAAAAACACAAACTTTGCTGTTAAACACACAAACAGTTGTTTAATATAAATAAACATTAAAATATAAAATAGAAATTAGTATCCATAAGTAAATTGTTAGTAAATTTATATTTTTTGATAAAATATGAAACAATTTAGCCTACGGCAAATACAAGTCGAAACACAAACTAATGAACCTATTATTTACTTAATTAATTAATCTGCAGCTCCTTCGGAGTATTTTCTCATAACTTATTTTGTTTCGTAATTTAATGCTAAATTTCTTTTACTAGAATAGTAAGAATGATAAATTACAAGTTTTAATATTAGTTGAGATGTAATTATATTATGTACATTAATTGGACTTTAAATATTTATATTTATACAGGATTGTAAAAAAAATATATTATTAATAGACAAATAAACAAAAGATTTAATAAAAAATGGAAATAAAGATCAATATATAAAATAATGCAAATATGTACCAATAAACAATTAATTTGCAATTTCTTTTTCTTGCATACTAATATTTAATATTTTTAATAAGAATATAATATTAAGAGCGAGTTTTTGGACAGGAGATTGAAATTTATTTAAGAGCTAAGTCCAGAGTAGTGATCGGCTCGTGACATCAACCAATCAGAAACTCCAACTTGGGATTTGACAGAATATTAGGTATTGTTCTATGAATCAATCAATTAGTTATCAGAGTACTTGTAGGCCGATCAATGATCATCAATCATTGCTATGTAAGTGCTATATAAATTGCTAGCTTGTGATCTACATTTCTGAGGACAAAACATTTTGCAATAATAAGAGAATAGTCAAAACCAAATATAGAAAAACAAGATAACGAAGCGTTTGATAGTCGGTTTGATACCTGCTTGTCGGTTGAACTTATTTAATAAAACGCCTGGTAAGTAAGTGAACGTTTTAGTCACGCAATTCTTGAGCCAATAATGAAGTATTTTTAATATTATTATATTATCAAAAACGTCATAGTTCATTTAAAGTAAATCCAGTAAATAAGTAAAAATTATGGTGGGAATTTTATAAAAACACCAACTTATTTTACTGTTACATAGACAGTTGATTATAATCCATGAAAATAAAATATTATCCATACGTAGTAAGTTTATATTTATAGTTAAAACATGAAATAATTTAGCCTTCGGCAAATATTATTTCAAATATAAACTAATGAACCTATTATTTACTCAATTAATCAATCTCCAGTTCTTCCAGAGTATTTTTTCATGATTTTATCTTGTTTTGATATTTAAGAGGAAATTTCTTTTATTGCAAAATAATAAGAACAATACAATACGTTTTAATTGTCCAGGAATAAACATAAAGTTTGTTTGTAATAACCTACTTAAATACCTTGGCCTTTCTAGAACTAGCATCGGTTCATTCCTAGAACGAATTTCAAAGGCGACATTAATAGGTTCATTCCAATTTGGTTAGGAAGAGAGAGGAGTGTGGAAAGTGAATTTAGGCGCATCATAAAAGCGCCCCTTAAACCTACACTTGGGTCGCAAGTCCCAGGCATTGTTTGCACTACTCCCCATGCAATGCTATGGGTCCGGCACCCGCACAGTAAATCCATGGAATGCTAAAAAGCTTCGTCCTGTCTATGTAAGAAAAAGGTAATTAAAAATAATAATTGACAATTGTGTGAAATAACAAAGTAAAATTAAAAACATATATATATATATATATATATATATATATATATATATATATATGTTCCTAAACATACATTCCTTTAAAGAGATCTATGCATTTAAAATCCATCTAATTTAATTATAGTGCATTCAATTCTTGTTCTATTTCAAGACAATAATGTTTCAAACTTAGATCCTTAAGAGACGAAGCTTCTTATTGAAATCATTCATTATTGAAATGGGTTTCCTGTAATTCTGTAATCTTTTAGTATGTGATATATTTACCTAAATAACCTTAATCAAAAGTTAGGCAACTTTCATGTAGGTTAAAGTTTTTATAAAACAATGAATAAATCAACCCTAACTAGAGGAACTGAGAATTCACTATACACAAAATATATTTCAATTTATAATTTTATTATATCTTGAATGGAGTGAATATTTCTGTTTATTTATTCAGTCGGAAGTCATCAATTCATATTACAAAAGGCTTCTGATTGTCGCTATGAACAGAGATGCTTGCTTTGCTTTTATAAGTATATTAGTAACAATAAACAATCACGAACATTACAAAATAAATGAAATATTCAATGCAAAAGATTAGTCTTGACTATTGACAAAAGTTTCATGTTGTAGTTAATAATATTTAAATTTCTTGTTTATTATAATATTTTTAATAATATGAGAACAAATTACATAAATTGATCTAACCCCTAAGTGAGCAAATTATTTGCTTGTGTTAGATAAGGGTGTTAATAACGAGACTAATACATAGCAATACACATTGTTAATACTGAGAATATATTTAGTAAACGACCTAACCCAGAAATACAGACATCTGTGCTCATCATACACATGCTTGTCCTTGTCGGGAAACGAACCCGAGCCCCGTTGCGCCGCTACATGTAAGGCGACTGCGCTAAACACTCGACCGATACACTTTTGCGGTATACAAAAGTATATCAACATAAACCTATATAAGTTAATCAGATTATATTTTAGGTAAAATATATTTTACTTGGAGTACTTATTCTTTGTCGCTAATATTCATCCATGTTGTAAAAAAATGTAAATATATTTAAACCAGAGTCTCTTTTTGAAACACTGATTTATAACCTAAATTATAAAAAAACTTATTATTTATTTAAAAGGTATTATCACGTAATATCTGAGACACCAGAAGAATCTGTGGATCGTTTATCACACTTAGAGCCGTTGTGATGAAGTTAACGACGTTCTCGTAGATCGAATTATGGCGTTTCATGAGTTTTATGACGGCTTAGAACGTGTGTCACATAGGAATAAGTATTTAGACAGATTTATATAATAATGCGTCCAGCAACAGTTTTACACACTCATTTAAATTAATGTTTACTTCACTGTATCTAAAGCAGGCTTTCTTTCTCTAGGACATAATTAAATTTTGATTGGAAGTCTAAATTTATAATGTTATGTTTCTTCTTAATTTGTATAACATTTATTTCACGACGTTATAAAAAAAATAATAGTCTTAGAACCATTTAGACATAGTGTAAGTTCCTAATCTGGAGTTCTCTGTTACAAGCTCAACACTTGACTATGCAAAACTTTTAATAAAAGAGTTTTTGTGAAACAGAATGACTTTTCAATTATTTTAAAATATATGTTATTTGATTTTGAATTCATGTTTTGAAAGGTTATAATTTGTTTCTGAACTAATTAACTTTAGAGTAAAGGTTAAAATGTGAGTAGTATAGTTTTTCTTTTATTTTCCTGATTTAAGAACTCCTAAAACTTTTATTCGTTGATTTAAAAAATAGATCAAAGAATAAAAGTTAAGTAAAAAAAAAAGCAATCCGAGAACCGTTTAGATAGTTTAATGTAAATTCCTAGTCTAGAGTTTTCTGTTTCTGTTGCGAAGAGGTCAAGTTCAACACTTGACTGTACTAAGCCTTTAATTAAAAGAGCTTCTGTGAAACAGAGTGACTTTAAAATTGGTTGTAATTTATATAGCATTTAATGTGGAATTCTCTCTTAAAAGAGTACTGTTGTTTTCTGAGCCTTAAAATAAAACAGATAATCTAGAAATTAATTATTTTTCTTTAAGAATATTTTAGATTGTCGCGTAAAAGTTTTAGGAGATCTTAACCAACGATGTACTGTAACTAATACATGGCTTACGTATTTAATAACTTTCTCAGCCAAAACGACTGTTTCCTTCGCTACATAATGATTGAAAAAAAAAAAAAAACATAAGTTGTTTTCTTTAATAATTTTATCGATTATAATTAAATGTAAAATAATATATTATGTTTATTTATTTTAAAATTGATGTAGACTAGTAATGCATTTAAGGTACTATGTTTTCGATTACTAGTATTTGAATTCTCTCAGCATCAATTTGATGCTGAGAGAATTTCATCATTTGAAGTGATGAAATTCTCTCAGCATCAAATGAAAATTTTCCATCAATTCTTGTTTTGTTAGATTACAGCCGTGCTTTTGATTGCCTTAATCATAAATTGCTCATAAAAAAATTGGAATACTACGGTTGTGATAATTTAGTTTGTACGTGGTTTAAAAGCTACTTTGAAAATCGGCAACAAATTGTGGAATGCACAGATAATAAAGGTAAAATACTGCGATCCTGTCCACTTGTTGTTCATAATGGTGTAGTCCAAGGTTCCATTTTAGGTCCGTTGCTTTATTCTTTATATACTGCTGACGTAGTAAATTGTATTAATTCGACATTACTTCATATGTATGCTGATGATACCCAAATTTTATTAAAATTCCATAATAGATCACCTCTTGAATCTAAAAAGTGCATAAAAAATTTAAATAGTGATTTAGAAAAAATCTATAATTGGTCTAAAAATAACAATTTATCCTTAAACCTATTAAAATGTATCTACATGGTAATAGAAACTAAAAAACAAATTGATACAGTTTACCAAAATAGACTTGAAATTTCTATTGGTAATACTATTATTAAAGAATCATTTACTGCCCGTAATTTAGGTTTAACCTTTGATAACTCATTGCACTTTAAAGAACACGTCGTCCAAAAGATCGGAAAATCGTATTCAGCACTTAAAATGCTTTATAAATTTAGGCCACATTTAAATATGGATGTCAGACAAAAACTCGTTGATTCGTTAGTTCTCTCACATCTTGATTATTGTGATATTTTCTACGGCCCCTGTTTAAACAAACAATTAGAAAAAAAAATCCAAAGACTACAAAACTCTTGTGTCAGATTTTGTTTTAACGTTCCGCGTCGCTCTCACATAACGCCCTTTCTTAATTCATATAACATTCTAAATATGAAAAACCGCCGGATATATAAAATGAATTCTTTAATTTACAATCTGCACAAAAATATTGGACCTCGTTACCTAATTTCTAAGCTAAACTGGCAAAGGAATAAAAACGATAATGTTATATATAGAACATCACGTATCCTAAATTTAATAATTCCTAGACCGAAGCTAAATCATTTCAGAGGTAGCTTTCGTTTTGCAGCTTCAAAATGTTGGAACGACATTCCTCCTCCTATAAGAATGTCGAAGTTTTCTAAATTTAGATTGCTATGTAAAGATTGGCTTCTCAATGCGCAAAAACTGCAACACAATTGGTCTGTGCTACATTAAACCCATGTATCAAGTATTCCTCAATTAGCTCAAGTTGTTGTTTTATTTATTGATTTTATTTACTTATAATTTTTATTATTATTATTTTTTCTTTTAATTTATAATTCAAGTAATTCCACCTTTTAATGGTCTAATAATGTATTTAAAACATTAATTAGATAAATAAAAGTATCGGTCCATTATCTTACCTCCTTTATTATCACTATTCTATGTTTAATAATTCTATGGATTTGGTACCATTCATAGTGACGTTTATAGAACACAAATATATAATGAAACATGTATGTAATCCACGCATTTTTATCATGACAATTTAATTAAAAACTCTATTGATACTTTTATTACAGATAGAAAATGAATAATTAATAACGCCTTAACCGTTACAATATCTTAAAAGACCTGTGCTGACTTTTTGTAATTTGATCTGCCTTAACCTACATATTTTTTAAATATATTGAGCAGAACCATTTTGTTTCACATTTATAAGAATTTAAAACTCTTTTGTAGTAACTTAGGCAACGGAACGAGAAAAGTTAGAAATCGAAAAAAGTTTACTGTATATTTCTTAAGACAAAATAAGATTTAACTTTTATATTTAGTATACTGCATATATATACACTGGATATACTGCATTTGCAACACATAAATAAGTAGTATTAAAGCCAGTTGGCGCGTAGACTAGTGTAGCGACACGTTCTACTGCGCTACGCCGACCATGAATTTAATTGAATCAGAGCTTTCATCAAATAATATATAAATATATAAATAATAATAATATATATGACAACATACACACTATGTTGTGTATGTTGTCATATACCTTTCTTTAGATACATTACTATAGGTAAAAGTTGTTTATATATTTTTAAGTAAAAAGTTTTTATTATTTTTTTTTTTTTATTTTTTTTTTATTAATGAATCGATCAATAGAAGTGCCATGATATGTATTTAATTATGATATGCATAAAACTAATTATTTATTATTATTATTTTAAGAAAAAAAAAGAAAGTATTGATTTCTATTATCTCTAAAGCCTTGCCTTTCTTGGTGGTAGACCATAACATCGGGTCGCCGGCAAAGTTACCACCCATCGGGCAAAGTCGTGCCGCAAAGCGACCTAGTCGTGTTCCGGCACGTTGCTCGATGAAGCCGTATATGGGAAATGGGTCTGAACAGCTGCGGTACGTTGGCGAACCGGTTGACGTCGAGTTGGTGTTTGTTTTGTCGGGTGTCTAGTCGAGGAGGGTAGCGGGATCCGAAGCGACGGCTTTCCGCTGGCCGCCCGCAGATAGTTGGGGGGCCAATTAGTGGGTTAGCCACCCACGAAACGCTGCCCCGCCAGCTGCGAAAAATCCCAGGGTGGCTCCATCGTGCTGGTTGGCGACCAGGCGAGGAGGCCCGATGGCGATCCCTGGGGGGGTTCGGGCGTCCCCGCAGTCTCCAGGCTAGCCTTCCAGCGGCAAGACATCACCAATTTCGAAGTCGGGTTTGATACGTACCGCCTCGTTCAACTGCCTTTTCCCATCCCTATTCACTTTTATTTATTTTTTATTATGAAAAAGTTAAAAAAAAGAAAGAAGTTGACACAGCGGTTGCACTCCTCCTCATACAAAGTGCAACTCACTAATATAAGGGGTTTGCACTCAAATCTTTTACCTGTCCACCACCACCTGGAGACAGAGCAGCCGCACTTGCTCTTTTTGACGGAGACGCAGATACAATGTCCTTTGAGCTCTACATACTTGGATTATCCCGGCTACTCGTTAGAGCACAACTTTCGCTCACGGGCCGGAGTCAGTGTGTACGCGCGGAACGACCTCTGTATTCAGCGTCTCCGTCACCTTGAAGACCCCACTTTTTCTTCCCTATGGGTTTTAGTGGACACAGGAAACGAAAAAATCCTGTATTCCTGTGTCTACCGTTCGCACAGCGGTGACCAGGAGACAACTCGTTTATTTGTGTATCTCAGTGAGGCTGCAGATATGGCTCTGTATCAGTACCCTTCGGCGCAGCTCGTCCTTCTGGGGGACTTTAATGCCTGTCATCAGGACTGGCTGTTCCCGTACCAGAAGACCGACCATGCTGGAAGAGAAGCGCGGAAATTTGCGTTGTCCTTGGACCTCTTTCAGCTGGTGAAGCAAGCGACAAGGGTACCAGATGTGGTAGGCCATACAGCCAATTGCCTGGACCTTCTGCTGACAACTGATCCGGACAGGTATCGTGTAGAGGTTACCTCTCCCTTGGGAACCTCCGATCACTGTCTGGTGAAATCTGTGTTTACATATTCCCCACCAGCTTTCGAACCTCATGGTGTTAGGGGAGTATGGAAATACAATTCAGCAGATTGGGATGAGATGCGGCACTTTTTTGCGTCTTATACTTGGCGGCAGGTCTGCTTCTCTTCTTTGGATCCGTCGAGTTGCGCGGATGCTATAACCGATGTGGTGCATCAGGCAATGGAGTATTTTATTCTTTTTGCTGACGTACCCATCGGTGGCAAAGCTCGCCCATGGTTTAATGCCGAATGTGGTCATGCTCAAGACCGAAAACATTCGGCATATCTCATTTGGGCTGATGCTCGAAGCCGCAAAACTCCGGATGTAAGTTCGAAGAAGAGAGCCTTTAACCAAGCTGCCAAGTCCTACAAAAAGGCATTGCGGAAGGCTCGTCTGGATCGAATCGCTAAGAATGGCGAAAAGCTCTCTGTCAGACCAACTGGCAGTCGAGCTTTCTGGTCTCTTGCGAAAGCGATCGAGTCGAACTTCTGCCAACCCTCACTGCCTGCTCTGTTGAAGCCGGATGGATCCCTAGCCCACACAGCAACAGAGAAAGCAAATGTATTTGCTTCTCTGTTTGCTGATAATTCACATCTAGACACTGGCAATGCTTCTCCAGCACATCTTCCTCACTGCGGTATTTCGATGCCTGAAATCCGCATCACTAACAAAGAGGTATGGAGAACATTGTGTCGTTTAGATGTGAATAAAGCCAGTGGTCCTGATGGTATACCAGCCATTCTGCTCAAGACATGCGCAGCTGAGTTGTCTCCTGTACTGACACGTCTGTATCGTCTTTCTTTCATGACTGGAATAGTGCCGAAATCCTGGAAGCTTGCTAATGTGCAACCCGTGCCCAAAAAAGGCAGCCGTGCCGACCCTGTCAATTACAGACCGATTTCAATCACCTCCATACTCTGCAAGATTATGGAGCGTGTATTGAACTCGCGCCTACTAGCATACCTAGAATGTAACGATCTCCTCACTGACCGACAGTACGGGTTTCGCCGTAATAGGTCTACTGGGGACCTCCTAGTGTATGCTATACACATTTTAGGCGAGGCCATCGAGAAGAACGGAGAAACGGTAGCCGTCTCTCTGGACGTCTCGAGGGCATTTGACAGGATCTGGCATGCGAGCCTTATAAGCAAGCTTTCAGCGTACGGTATATCTCCTGGTCTGATCGGCTGGGTAACGGACTTTTTGAGCCAGAGGTCTCTCCGAGTAGTTGTTGACGGGTGTTCCTCGGAACCCTTGACAATAAATGCCGGAGTGCCTCAGGGGTCCGTTCTTTCTGCAACTCTGTTTCTGCTGCACATTAATGATCTGTTGAAGCCCGGTATCTATGGGTATGCAGACGACAGCACAGTTGTAGAAAGATATCTGCCGAGTAGTCGGGCTAGTCGAGATCAAGTAGAGTCTGAAAGAGAAGCCATGGTGCAACGTCTGAATGACAAACTTCAGGCAGTCTCCGCATGGAGCAATGCCAATCTTGTCAAGTTCAACGCCACCAAAACGCAGACGTGTCTGTTCACCGCCAAAAAGAGCCCTTTCACCTTGGCTCCTACTTTCCAGAATGTAACCTTGGATTACAGGGACCGACTTCAGTTGTTAGGCTTAGAGATTTCCTCGAACCTCAACTTTGGTCGGTTCATTGAGTCCAGAGCAAGAGCAGCAGCAGCAAAGCTTGCCGGTCTTGCGAAGGTTCGGCAGTACTTTACACCGGGACAGCTTCTTGTTTTATACAAAGCACAGATCCGGTCGTGTGTAGAATACTGTGGTCACATATTTGCTGGTGCCGCAAAGTCTCTTCTTGCGGTTCTGGACTCAATTGAGAGGCGAGCAAAGAGGCTTATAGGCGATCCCGAATTGGTCGAAGCCGACCTCCAAAGCCTTGAACACAGGCGTAAAATTGCTAGCCTCTCAGTATTCTATAGGATACATTTTGGTGAGTGTGCGCAGGAATTACACGAGTTAATTCCCCCGTCCCCCTTCCATCACCGGACGTCCCGACGCACGGCAGGTATCCATCCTTTTGTTGTGGACATTCCACCTGTCCGAACGAAGCGCTTTGCTTCCTCATTTTTAGTGCGTACAGCGAAGGACTGGAACAATTTGCCTGCGTCGGTATTTCCGGCCAAATATAATGTGGGTGTCTTCAAGAGAAGAGTGAATAGGTTGCTAGGTCAATGCGACTTACCATCTAAGACTACATTCCACTTACCATAAGGTGGAATGTAGTCAAGTATTGCCCTAGATCATATAAAAAAAAAAACTTATTAAAATAATAAAATAGCTAAGTTAAGCTTATTAAAATTTAAATAAATATAGAATGAAAAAAACTGGTACGGGCAGGGTTTCGAACCCGGGTCCTCTTAGTAAATGCATGTTACTTAGTTACTTTTAGGGAAAAATAGTATAACTTAAACAGAAATTTGAAGAAAGAGAATGTGTAATGTGTATAAACTTAATGTATATGGTTTTAAGAGCGCCTTTCATCACTAAAGCACTGTCTAAAGAAAATTATTTCACCATAGAGACTTAAATCATCATTTTGATAAACGTTTGGATATTTTTTTAAACGTTACGAAAACAGCGGCATCGTTATATTAAGTGACCGTCATCGTCTCAAGCTCCTCGCAACTCCCCTTATACTTGGAAATATATCCCCTCGAAAGCATGAAACATCAGGGTGAGTTTTAAGTTTCTATTGAGCAAAGAAGTATATTTTCAAAGATAAGTAAAATAGCAAAACGTAAACTGGCGTAAAATAATTTTAACGTTTATATAATTTAAACATAAATAAAAAACGTAATTGAATACAAATTATATTTATATTTTTAATTAAATTCTTATCAGTTGCAGTTATAACGAAATAGTGTTTATATATTTTCAAATAAAGCTTATAAGTTATGTATTAGCGTGGTACGGACATGTTATGCGAAGGGATGAATATCATGTGACGAGGAGAATGTTAAAGATTTTGGACTCCAATACCTTAAAAAAATAAATACTTAAACGTGTTTATAGATATTGATATGAATAATGTACTTAATAAGTATACTCTCCTTTAGAATCTACATTTTAAATACAATAGCACTTTTTTATAATTGTCCATATTTTCTATTGTTTTTGGTAATCCCAAATAAATACCACATTTGCTTACAGTACAGGATGGTATGTTACTTACATACCATCCTGTACTGGTACCTGTCTTCTTAGGAAGCTGCATTGCAGGGTTGTATATTACCAGAAAGCAATATGGCGTCTTTAAGTTAGACGTTGGAGTTTTTACTAAGGATATATAAAATACTGACCTAGAGGAATTTTAAGTTATCGTGTAATTTTATTAGTTTTATAATTTATAAAAATTTTATTTAACGTGAATTATTTTATGTGTTGGGTTTTGATGTTTAGCAAAAAAGATAATTTTATCTTAGGGTTTCATTTGACTACCTGTGCTCATTGGACAGCAACTCCCAGGGGCTGATTGGGGACTGGGCGGAGTATACCAATATTGTCTACTCTAAATAGACGGTGTCTGTATGGGACGGTCTGTGAAAGAACCTCCGAATTGGCCTTCTTTCCAAACTTTCCATATTCACAAAAGTCCATAGGTGGATTCTTTGCCTATCTGATCTTGAATCCAAGGAAATAAAAAAAAAGATTAGAACTCCTTTGTTTTGATTTATTTTGTTTTATTTGTTTTTTTATTGTTGTTTTATTTGTTTGAATTATGGAATCATATAACTATGGCAGCTGATTTCTTATGAGATAAGAAATACAACATGAAATTTATTTCTTTTGTTTTTCCCTTTAAAAATGGCAAATAACATTAACAAGACTAAAGTACGATACAGACTTTTAAATATTAAATATAATTCAAAAAACATTGCAAAATCCCAGTTGTTAACTCCCTTATAATGTCTACGAACTAGAAAATCGTTTCAAAAAATAAATAAGTAAATTTGAAAGGGAAGTTACTGCATAATCAAATACGAAGTGCAATTCAGTTAATAGTCTTTTCATCCAGGCCACTTTAGTCGACATTTAGCTTTAGTTCATAGCGTGAAAAATAAAGTTCTTAAAATAAGAGGCTAGAATTTATGATTTTTACAAAAATACACAGTCAGTTGAGGTTTAAATAAGGGAGGGCAAGTAAGTATAATAAAAAGTAAAGATGAGAAAATATCTTTAATACTCGTATTAATTCGTAATCAGTATAAATGTAAGGTATACGATTGAACCACCTACTTAAATAATTATTTATTTATATATATATACATATTAACATTTCATATAATTTCTGAGTATAATTATGTGAAAACTTCAATTTTGTAATTAAAGATTATAAGTGAAATATGTATGACGGCATAAATAAATTCGACAGGTTAAATGATCTTATAGAATTGCTATAAAAAGTGTCCGATATACATTCGAAGTACGATCAGCTATTTGAATATTAATGGATATTAATGGATTTCAGTTATTTTAATATACATCATAAGTAATTTTTCATAACTATTTAAAATATCACAAGTTATTTTGTAATTCAAGAATATTTAATTATTTGTTGAAAAAGTAAAATATAAGACGTCAGAGTGGAAACATTTAATGAAATATTATACTAAAAATATATTAAAGTTATCGAATTGAAATCAAAATGAGAACGCTTTTAAGAATGAATAATTTATTTTCTTTTACGATATTATTTAAACGTACTTTGTTGACTAACACCTATGTCGGTATTAAATGATGATAAATTTATTAATATTTATAAATTGAATATGAAAGTCCGATTAATATTTAATACTATACATTAAATAAATTATAGAAGAGATGTGTTAATAGTTCACCACCTGCGGCTCTGTTACAGGTTACTTACTAAACATAAAACTATTCTAAGATATGGAATTTTTTGACATAACTTCTCTGTCTTTACTGATTAGACTAGGATAGATTTACAAACAATCAGTAATACTTATTATTAATCATATTATCACATAAATATTTTTTATGGGCTAGTATTTTGAGCAATGGGTCCTAAGACAGTCTTGATGGTAGATACATTTTAACAATATATTTTTAATAATGTATTGTACGATTATGTTCCATTTTATATTTTTTAAAGGTTTCAACAAATTAAATTAACATAAAATATATAATTTGTAATATTTCTGTCATAAATATATGCTTTATAATAAAAGGTAATGCATTCTAAGATTTATAAAGAGAACGAACCTGAAATAAAGAGAGTTATTTTCATTCACAAAAGACAATATCATTATATCACTATAATAAAAACTGTGCAATACTTTTAAAAGAAATATTATATAATAAAACATACGTTAAGAAACTCTCTGCTGTAAATTGTAACACTATTCTTCATTTATTGATTCTTTATTGATTATAAATTAAATTAACAGACTAATCCCTAAAAACAAAACCATTTCCTTCTCCACTCAACTGTGAAAAGCGCCTAATGGTACATTCCCTGAATCGACTGGCTAAAACATGACGTCACTGACATTTGATTGTTTCTATCATATACAGATAACATTTTTTTTTTTTTTTTTTTTTTTTGAAGATATTATTGATGTACTTCTTGTAATAATTTTTAGAATAATAATTTTAAAAACCATGTAATCATTCCTTTTAATATATTTTTTTAAATAAATTTCTTTAAACCCATAAATAACATAAATTAAATATAAAAATACATTTTTATGTCATAATGGTAGATCAAATACAATCTTATCAATGGACCATAAAGGATAAATTTGTGTGAAAACGTTCTCAGAATACTATTGTAACAATTTCGAATTATGTAGTAAACTAAATGTAGAGAAGTTTGGGTCTTATTAAGGTATAGATACAATTTATATGATTTTGTGAAATATGTACTTGTAGCACGTAAATGCCGCAGTTATCCCAAGAACAGTCTCAAACTATCATTATATTGCACACAAAACGTATTACATGTGTGAAATAATACTAACAATTTTAATAACTGTTATGAATGAATAATAACATTCGTTCAGTTTTTTCTTATAACGGCATATTATATGTATGCCATTATATATAACTATCGAAATATATTATCTACTCAATTATATTTCAAGCAGAAATACAAACATAGTAATAAAAAAAAGTGAATTTATGTACAATTCTTAGACTTTATTTATTCACGATGCGTCATGTCTCTCAACTAAATAAATTACTTATTATGCATATGCTCTCATTATTAACAAATCTAAATTTAAAGACAAGATGAACAAAATTCGTAATTAATTCGTAAATAAGCAGAACAATATTATCTACATTTCTTTCTTTCGAACGGTCGATCCAACTAACGGTGCTGTTTCATTGCATTCTGTATTTACGGCCCCATTCACGCTACATCCGGTGTAGCGTGAGCTTAATGAATCGTCTTAATGAAAGCAGCGTAAGCTACGAGACGCGAAATGGCGCTAATCGAACTGCAAACTGGCAGTTTCAATTATCGAGAATAAGAAAGTTTTACGTTTGCTGCAAAATGAATTGCTTAACAAATTATGTTTCGTATACTCGTATTATAATATGATATGTTTGTGATATTATACATATAACGTTGATGGTCGTCAAAATTTTTGGGTTTGTGGGAATTAAGAATATAAATTTGTTTTTTTTAGGTTAGGGTTTTATTATGTTCTTTAATACAAATAAAATTATTTAGAATAGATATTAACTAATACAAATTAACAGTAATAATTATTATATTTACTTTAAAATCATCAGGGCACGTTCGACATCACCCATGTTCTAGATTTTTTTTTTCAAATAACAACGTTATAAAACAACACAACAAAATCGTAACGTAATAACACGATGTATCGAGCGAGCAATCGCGCTCCAGCCAATAATATAGTACCTATCTGTCAGTGTCAAGAGTCACGGTGTTTTGATTAGCACTATAAGGCTACGTCCAGATTGCGTTTTTTTTTTTCGAAATAGTACACGATTTTATAGAATAGAGAAATTACCACAGAATATGCTATCAATCATATAATAGAATAGAATTTTAAATAAATTTAAGAATTTATATTTATGTAATGTAAAGGTGAAATGTAGAAAATGTAAATGTAGCGTTTTTAAAGATTTTTAAAATATTCATTTTGTGAATATTATTATAAAAAAATTAAAAATTCAAATTGTCTCACCCCAAACTATTCAATTAAAAAATTCCATAGTCCGAAGTTGGGCGACATTTATTACTCTCTTTAAAAAGTTTATAACTAAGCCGTTGATCATGCTCGTTACCATCATACAGCATAATTTATTTATTTTATTAGAAATCAATAAAAAGCAACCACAAAATTTATATTTGGATTTTGGTTTAAAATCTAATAACTGTTCGTTTTCAGAAGCTATAGATTTCTAGGTATTATTTATATTTTTAAGTGTGAAGGATATGAAAGTAAGAACCGGAAGTGTTTAATAAAGTCTAGATATAAATCACAGTCAGCGTTAATGAATTGTGAGACGCAGCACATCAATACAACCCCTATGGACCTATTTCTCCCTAAGTTTAATACGTATAGTTATCTGTTAACCTTGCCAATTGGCAAGGTTAAACAAGTTAAGAAAATAATTGAGGCTCCCATAATAAATTATTATGGGACCCTCAATTATTTTCTAAGATTTTAGTTAATCAAAATTGTTTCGGATAGGTACATTATTATTTAATTTTAATATTTCAATAGAAATATGTTTCAAAAGTTGATTACTATTCTATGAAAAATGAACAAATAGATGAAATCAAATCAAATATATATACCTACATATACATATATATATACCCAGGGTGATTTTCGTCTTAAAATATAACACAATGTTATTCATCTAAAAGAGAGATTTAATTATTAAAAACAAATAAGTTTAGTAAGAAATATCAACTAATGAAATACCAACCTAAAACAGAGGATTAACAATAAATGTTCATGCCTTACTTTTGTTTTATCAAAATCCAAATCGTCTTTAGTACTATAAAATTAAAGAATATTCACAACCATTTAGAGTTTTAATGAAATTGAAGAACTAATATAAAAATGTGAACACATTAATTTTGTACCGGCATCTTTTCGTATCATTCGCATTTAGCGTCGTGCCTCCTCACTTATCGTTCAAAAGGTAAGGGAAAAAACTAAACACGTACATTGAAATATTACAGTCCATCTTTTAAGTCTATTAAAACATGTTCAGCTTAAGTATAGGTTCACATTAAGTATTTTTATCATACAGTTCTTATGTCACTTTAAGTTTTATTAAATAAAAATTTTAACATATTTTGTTAATTGTTAAATTTATATAAATATAGAATGAAAAATAAACCGATACGGGCACGGATTTGAACCCGCGACTACTGGGAAACCGTCCCGTCGCTCTACTAACTGAGCTACCGTATCGCTGTCCGCCTCGGTGAATTAAGCATTCTATATGTGATCGTCTTTATGGGGACGGTGGTGACATCTATTAGGCTTCTTTCGAAAATCCTAACCAATGTTTCTAACTTTGCAGTATAGATAAACATTGAAAAGATGCCACTACCGAAATTAATGATTGTAAATATCTTTAAACATGTATAGCCATGTTAAGCTTATTTAAATTGATATAAATATAGAATGAAAAATAAATTTAAATAAGCTTAACATGGCTATACATGTTTAAAGATATTTTCAATTGTTAATTGTTGTGCGTAAAATTATAGTTATATTATAGTGAATTAATTAAATGATAGAAAATTAAATATATTTATCACTTGTAATCAGTCCAAATGTTAACTAATTTTCAGTAATTAATTAATATAGGTTTCGTCGGGATACTAGCAAAATATAATAATGATCTCTATATTTAGAATTACCTGTGCGCTATCGGTACGAGACTGTTTCATTAAATATAAATGCTTTAAATATATGTTTATTTCTGCGGAAATTTAGCGAATACATAAACAGACCTGCGTTTATATTTGTAGGATTAGAAAACTTAGCAAAGTAAATTTAAATAGAGTCTGGAAAGTTTTCCGCCAGTGTGCTTTTAAGAAGTAGGTAATCTCTTTATAACACTTAGAGATCAGTTCTTTTCTCTGTAATAATGAAGACTGATGCTTTAATATGTTAAGTTTTTTTTAGAGTATTTGAAGTTATTATTACAAATATTTTTATATAACAATTAGTATTTATATTATTCATATTTAATAACGAACATTATTTTAATTCCGTAATGGATGGTAAAGGCTTCGATAGGGATTTGAAACATCTAAAGACGGAGTTCCGACAACCGAATGAATAAATATTATTAATTCAGGTATAAACAACATTGTTTTATTTAAATCAAATGATAATTTCTCCATTCTATACAAACCGGTGCCGAGAAATAAGTAAAGTCCGCTAATGAAGCCTGATTTTGCATTCTGAATTTGTCGTATATAAAATAGTGCACAGTAAATATTTATCTTACTTAGCAGACATTTTGCCAGTATTCTAAGAATAATGATGAACATAAGAAACAATTACAAGTTTGAAGACGTCTTCATAAAGAGGTAGAATGAACTAAAGATTCATCTCAGATTACAATGGCAGACATCTACAAAGTATCTCGCAAGGAAAGAGTACAATTTAAGAGCCGAGGAATAATTACTATCGAGAATAATAGACCTATTAGACGACGCAGTCCTTTGTATTCGACATACAACCATACAAACAACAAAATGTATTGGAACACGTCTTTTTAAGACAAAATTAAATATTTTTTTTATAAGAAACCACTGACCACATGAATACACATTAGTGTAAGAGTTATTTAATTGATAAAACAATTATTTCCATTGTTAGTTTGTTGCTGACTTATTTTGAAGATTTTACTATATAACATCTGCAAGTTATTTAAAAAGAAATCATTGGTATTTATGTAAACTAATACTTGAATATGCCAATTTCATTCCTATCATATTCCAAGACAATATCAACCATTACAATCCAACAAAATATATATGTTTCTTCTTTATAGATAGATTTTTTAAGAAAAAAAAGATCTCATGTATAAAAGTATGAAAAAACTCTAAACACTCAAGGACTTATTGCAATTTTCAAAGAAAACTCTTGTCTTATTTAATATAACATAAATAAAGCCTTTTTAGCACCGCTGCATTACATAAATAAATATGTGTCGCAGATCACCAGAATTTAACAATAATTAGTAACTCAATTGATATCATTATAATAGTGGGGTGTGAACGCCATGACGTATTGAGTCACGTGATCGGAATCGTTTGGAGGGGCACCGGAGACATTTTAAATATCCGAGAGCATCGAGACGAGATGGACTTTTATTAGTGTGAGCCTTACAGTCTGGACCCCCCAAACGGGACCGGTGGTTCACGAAACTCTGATAATTGTATACGTAAGTAATTTGTGATTACCTACATTTAATACAAGTAATTGTCATATTGTGTCTGTGTGGTTTAATTGCCTGAGACCTGCGCCTCGGATCCTGTACCAGAAGACTCCGTCAATGCCGAATAAGCCACGAATATACCTCTGATCCTTGACATATAAATGATAATAGAAAGAACTTTTAATGATTTCCTTAGAAGTAGACAATTTCAAGCACTTATATCGAATTATCAGGACATAAATAACAAAAAACGCTTAGTTTTTTTATTAAAGTTAATTTTATTTAATTACTCTATTCTTTGAAACTAGGATAAATTCCATTTGAAGATCATTTCCAAAGTTCGCTGTATAATATATACAAGAATACTCGCTCTTATTTCGTTGACAGTTTGTGCTTTGATAATATAACCTACATCTTTAAAATTAAAATATATTGAATGCTAAGCAGAGGTCACACAGATAATTAAATTAGCTTAGCTTAGCTTAGGTCACATCACGTTAGCATTTTGTTCCCCTTGGTTTCACCGCCAACTATAAACTACAAAAGTTAAGCTAATCTAGCTATAAAATAACAACTTATCTTACTTCGTGGTAAGGTTTGCGTTTAATTAAACTATATAGCACGGGATAAATTTATTTTTTTTGTTATAAATTATATTTCTAAACCTAAAGACTGATTAAAACTATTGCATTATTAAAGTACATCACATGACCATCCATTTATCATGAATATTTTAAACTATATAAAATAAGTTTGTTCATATGGTTTTGGTATTATATATGAGTTTAATTAAATGAATTATTTCATATTCAAAGACGCCTTATGATAATTCCTCAACCTTTGTAAGTTCAATTTTTTTTTCGGGGAACAGATTAAAATATTTTTTTATACTGTGATCTGCATAACAATATTAGTAGGTACGGTAAGTAAAAAAATATTTATTTTTACAATACTGTTAATTTTATTCGATTTGTTTTCCTACTTAATACGATAGAACAAACTAAGTTAATAATCGGAAAAAAGTTTTTCATACATTTATTACTAATCTAAAGAATTGTATGACATTTGTATGTATAACTGGTTATTATATCATTATCCGACAAATAATAAAGTATTCAAATTTGGAACTCATAGACCTGTTTACAAATTTACGTCAAAATGTACTTTATATGTACCTACAACCCGCACACACACAACTACACCAAACTTTCTCGTCCTTCAGATTCATCATATCCATCCATCCATTATATCATTAAAACCTTATAAAATATTTTATATTCCTAAAATATAGAATTATGAACCTTAACATTAAGAATTCAGTTAAGTTTAAAGCCTGTTGGTGATCTAGACCTAGAGTTGATCTAGAGTTTAATTAAACCAGAGCAAACATAAGGTTTTTCGAAACACTAATGTAGTAAAACCAATCTTTAAAACTACTGAAATTATACTAGCATTAACTAGGTGTTAGGTCTTTAACAGCGTAATAGAAATACTAGAAAATAAATTTAGTTAAAGTATTAGTAAAGTATTTTTTTTATTTTATAGATAGAAATTATTGACTTATTTTTATACTCGAAATTATTATATTATGATAATAATGATTATAATTTGTAACTTCCTCGAGCCTCTTATATATCACAAAGATCTGAATCAGTGTATCGAAGATTAGTCCATTAGGAAAGATGAATGAGTCCTGATGAGTTAATTACTACAGTTAGTTAGCTTAATTGACAGCATTTATTATTATAATTATTAACCTACATAGTCTACAAAAAATATGACATTTATTTTAAGATGCAAAGAAAATTTAAAGGAACTAGGCTCTATATTTTAAATTCGTACATTGAAGTATATCTAAAAAAGAAATATTTTAAGTGAAAAACTTTATTTATAAAAAAATACTACATCAAAAATTTATTAGCAGTATGCATATGCTACCAAGATATTGGTGACATTTTACTAATATATTACTAGCACTAGAAAACAGCGGCATCGTCGTAACAAATGGCCATCATCCCTTAAAGCACTCCGTACGTTGGTTAATATTTTCAACCCTCGGGAAAGTATACAAAAGGAGGCTGAGCTTTAAGTGTCTATTGAGTAATGTAATATATTATTACAGTTGAAGGGCCCAACATACACATGAATTGAATTAATCGTATTGCTTTAAATAAACTTTCAATAAAATATTTAAATACAGGAAATATTATATACATATAAATGTATATAACATTTTTATTGGTACTATGCTAGTTGGAAGAAAAATAAATTACTGTTTATACTGGAATTTCATCACGGATCCTAAAATCTATATTATGAGAAACTTTTATTTGAACTATAAAACTACTAGTTGATATAATTGAAATAAGTAATATGTTTTTGTAGAACCAGGACTTATAATATATTTTTATCATCAAAGGCTTAGACGTTTTTTTTTTTTTTTTTTTTTTTTTTTAGTTCGTTCGTATACCTCCGTGTGGGAAAACGGAGTCAGTGTTAGGCTTATATAGAAGTTAACAATATTTTAGTATTACATTTCTTAATTTGATTCTTAAATTGATTCTTACAATTTACGCCTTTACTCTATACATATACAAGGTTTTTGCAGCTGCGGGTAAGTCATTATTGCACATGGATTGCTGCTCGCTACATGACATAACAGGTAAGTGATATTAGACTTTATACAATTGGTAATTTATACTTTTACTTTTTCAGATTTTCGTATTTGGATTGGTAAGTGTTTTTGTGTTATACATTTCTTTAAACTATATATTTATATACATTACATAATTATGGATAGCCTATTTATTATGTACTTTATACACTTAATATACTTATTCTAATCTTATTTACAGGTCCTGGATTGGTACAATGCGGACCTGCCCCCGGGCTTCTTCGCTCCTTTCTTCGTAGTGTGTGTGTCCCGCCATTCAGTGTTGCAGTGATTGTGTATAGGTATTTCAATAATACCCTCCACAATCAGATATTTGTATGTAGGCTCTAGGTGCGCCATGTGATGATTGCCACATGGGGCTAGGGCCTTTTCTCAGTCCATTGTTTAAAGGGTTTCAATTCTGTCCCAGTTTTTGTGTCCCAGGTTCTCGCCCGGTTCCCCAGGATGGCTGTGAACCATTCTTCCTGTAGTTGTCCAGTCAAATGGTTCTGTCCTAGTCAGTGTTGCAGTTTCGTCTTAGTCATCGATCAGTCATCAGTCGTCGTGTAGTTAGCTTTGCCCGCTCTTGTTTTCTGAAGTGATTATCCCCCCCACATACCTGCAGAATTTCATAAAGACGTTCCTTGCGTCTTGTTTTGCCATGATTGTCGATAGTTTGGTTCTGTCAATAGTCATGTCCATCTCCATCTCCGTGTCATGTCTTCTCACTGCAAATCTAGGGCACTCCGTGATCAGATGGATGATGTCCTCGTCAGTCGTGTCGTCGCATTTGCAGGTTGGTCTGTCGGCTAGCTTAAAGCGGTGCAGGTAGTGCGCAAAGCCTCCGTGTCCCGTCAAGATCTGTGCTGTCAGTGAGTCCATTTCCAGAGTCGTCATTATTTTTTCTGCGCTAATTACATCCGGCAAGAAGGTCCTGGTGACCTTGGCGGTTTCTCCTGTCGTGTATCTTCGTTGCCACGTTTCCAGTGTGTCTTCTCTCAGTTTCCGTTTTGCATAAGATGTTGGGAATTTGTCATATGCTGCTTTCCTTCTGGTGTCCAGAGCCGCCTCCTTTGCCAGGCTGTCCGCGCGCTCGTTGCCCTGCACACCCACGTGCGCTTTGACCCAGAATAGCTTTACAATGTGTCCCTTATCCTTGATTTCTTGTAGGTTTTTTACAATGCTGGGCGCCAATGGGTGTAGCAGTGGGTCAGCACGCAGCGCGTCCAGAGATGATCTGAAATCCGTAAATACGTTCGCCCTCGTCCAGTTCTTCGCATTAATCTTCTTGACTGCTGTCTCGATTGCTAGGAGTTCGGCTTGGAATACAGAACAGTGTTCGGCCAGGCGGATCTTTCTATAAAACTCTTCTCTTCCGTTCTCCCATATCGTGATTGCTGCTCCGACTTTGCCTAGAATCTTACTGCCGTCAGTGTAAATGAGTTTGCCTGTTATGCCGTGGTTCCTCAGTGCTTCAGGGGTCGTCTCTTCCAGGTTTGTGTATTCCGGTCTTAGCTGGTATGCAAGATGTTCCAGTTCTGCCTGTCCCACGCGGTGTTCCATCTCGTAGTCCTCCGTCAGGTGTCTGAGTGGACGACCCCTCCGGATCTCGTAGATGAATGCTCTTTCCTTTATCATCAGGTCCAATGGGAGGAGCCGCGCCAGGATCAGGGCTGCATGTTTGGACACTGTGCGATGTGTTCTCCCAATTTTCTGGGCGAAGGCTTAGACGTTAGGGTTGCAATTGTTTTGATGATATTTAAAAAAAATATCACAAATTGTTAAGTTACAAATATATACTGTTTTGTGACTTAGGCACTGATTTATGTTGATAAACCGAGTGTGGCTGCCGAATATTAATTAATATATTAACGTTAAGTCGTGACTCAAGGCACAATTGTTTTTAGATTTTTCGATACCTTATACAGTCCATCACTTTTACATTTACATGGCTGACATGACTTGGTAGTATTTATTTCGTAACAAAAAAAAAGAATTAAGCACTCTAAAAAATTTCCTTATAAAGTTCGTAAAAATTTAAAAGTTATAAAAATACTAGCTGACCCGAGTTATCACAGCATAAGCAGTGATTCCCGCTTACGTCGATTGCATCATTCTCCTGAGTCGGCATTTACTATTGTTTGTAATTAGAATTAATTATTATAAGTAAATCAGTCTTGTAGTAGATTTAATCCAGTAAACTTGTATTTTTAATAAATAAATATTTTTTAATAACTTCGTTGTCTGCCAATACATAACTGGCGCAGTCGGTAGGATTACGGCGTTTCGTAAAAGTTTTGGAATCAAACTCTTCCATACTCTAACAAACGGCGATTCCCAAGTCGCATTCCTGTAATCCAGAACCTAACGGCGGTCAAGCGAAGGCTACACGAGGATATTCTGGAGCATTGGACGTCCCCGTGTACTACTCAAGACTCGACGGGAGATGCAGATACTGGTGTGGTGAGTACTCTCGCTAATAAACCAAGTTCCTGCTCTATTTCCTGTCTTAGTATATATATATTATTGATGTTAAAGAGTGTTTAAAGCTAAAATCGCGATAAACCTAGTTTAGTTTGAAAGTTTGTCTATTTCTAAAATCGAACGGGCATTCTTTAGTTTAGTATACCATATATTTTGGTAATATAAAGTGTTTAAAGCTAAAATCGCGATAAACCTAATTCATTTCGTAATTTCAATCAAATAAAATCTAATTAAAATCCAACCCGCATTCTTTAGGTTTAGAATTTCATTCATTGTTTCTTTAATAATTACATATTATCAGTGGAACGCGGTATAACTGCAACCAGATACTTCAATTGTCTTTATTAGTGTGCAAAGTTAATTATTTAATTTTATAATTTTTATTATTTTTTTTTTCTTTCTTTTAATTTGGAATATATAAAATATCAATATGTCGGTAATAGATTCACCCCATTTTAAACTTGTCGTAGATTTAATTCCGCGATATGACGGCAATAAAAAATTACTTAATTTTTATATAAGAGAGGTTGAAAATGTCCTTAGCCAATTGGAAGCACAGGGTAGTAGCCACCCCACATTATTAAGTGTTATTAAAAGTAAATTAAGTGGTGCAGCTATAGAAGCGATAGAATACGAAGAAAACTTAGAATCGTGGCTTAAAATAAAAAATGCATTATTAAGACGTTTAGGAGAACCCCGAAACGAGATACAAGTGATACAAGAGCTCATAAGAACCCGAAAATTAAAATTTGAAAATTCTGAGTCATTTGGCAAGCGATTACGCGAGTTGCTCGATACCTTGTATTCCGTTGGTAGACATGGAAATAAAAGTTATTATGAAGATATGGTTATTGAGCAGTATACTAATAACTTAGATTTCCACGTATCTTTAGGTGATAGAATAGCAAGGCCGGAAACATTAGAGATGGCCATAGTCGCGGCTAGACAGGAGGAAGCAAGGCTAGCTTTTAATAAACCAGGCTCTTTATCGTTACAACAGGGTAATATGTTTAAGCATAAGGAATTTAATTATGTTCAAAACCAACCCAATAATAGATTACCTATTTCCCAACGACCATTTTACCCACAGCAACAATTTAGGCCCCAAAATTACGTGCCGCAACCTAACAACATGACTCCTGAGCAACGCGAGCAACTAGTTAAGTCATTGCTACCATGGAAAAACCAACCCCCAGGTAGGAGCTCTGGTAACTACCGGAAGCATGTTAATATACCCCAACAGATTAACCCACCACAGAAAAATTCAGATGTTACTATGAGATCAGTTTCAAAGCCGAATAAACCACAGTTTGCAGTGGAGGAACTATTTTGTACCCAGAATAACTCACAAAATCAACAGCCTGAATATTAGGACGAGTACTTTAGTTTTTATGATAGTCAACAAAATGAAGGTGAGTATCAAACAGAGTACAGTCAAGAAACGGATTTTGAGGAACCTCAGGATTTTATGGAGGTTCAGGAACACAGGATCCCGAGATAGTCGAAATCAACGTGAAGGAGAGGGAGCACCTGCCGTACATCGAGTTGCCCGAATTTGGAGGTAAGTACTTAATCGATACTGGAGCGAGCCGTAGCGTTTTTGCATCGGATGTTATTTTTAATACGATTTTTGAATTACTTGTTGAACATGAACCGTTTCAAATCGCTACCGCGCATAATGTGTCACGTCATAACCATGTAGTTTATCTTCCGTTACCACCTATTTTTAATGCAGATTTAACTCATAAATTTTTAATTTTTGATTTTGACCCCAAATACAAAGGATTAATAGGATTTGATTTACTAAGATGTCTTAAAAGTAATATCGATCTAAACAGTAACATGTTACGCACAACAAACGCTAATATTCCAATTTTTTTTAATCACCCATTACATAAGATTAAAATTGAACCCAAGTGTGAGAAAGTTGTAACTTTTAGAACAAACTATACTGACGGACAATATATACATAATACGCGATACTGGTCAGAAGGTTTAGAATCCCCTACAGCTTTTGTAACAGTCAAATCTGGTTCATTTAAAACTACTGTTATAAATTATACTAATGAAAATAAATATATCCCTAATAAAATCCCGATACAACTAGAGACTTACTCTGGAAGTGAAAACGAGATTGTAGATTTAAATTCAATAGACATGAATATTGACATTAACAAAGAACTGTGTGACAACTTAAATAAAATTCGAACAAGTCACATGAACGAGGAGGAAAGGCGTGAAATAAATAAGCTTTGTTATAATTACCGTGAAATATTTCATTCTGAAAATATACCATTAACATTTACACACGCGGTTAAACACCAGTTAAGATTATCGAACGAAACACCAATATATGTTCGTAGTTACAGACAGCCTCCAAAACATCGCGCTGAAATTCGTAATCAAGTTGATAACTTACTCAAGCAGGGTATCATTAGAGAAAGTATATCCCCTTGGTCGTGTCCTGTTCATATAGTACCCAAAAAACCGGACGCATCGGGACATGTTAAATGGAGACTTGTAATAGATTACAGACGTTTAAACGATAGGATTGTCGAAGACAAGTACCCACTTCCGAACATTCATGACATACTAGACAGTCTGGGACGCGCACAGTATTTTACAACCCATGACCTAGCGAGCGGCTACCACCAGGTGGAAATGCACCCAGAAGACGTAAGAAAACCGCATTCACTACGGAAAGAGACCATTATGAATTTTTACGCATGCCATTCGGTCTAAAGAACGCACCGAGCACTTTCCAACGTTTAATGGATCATATCCTTAGAGGCTTACCTAACGTTTATACTTACCTTGATGACGTCATAATCATCAGTACTTCTCTACAAGAACACGTAGAAAGATTACGTCAAGTATTCGAAAGGTTTAAAACACATAATCTAAAAGTTCAACTTGATAAGTCTGAATTTCTTCAGAAACACGTTAACTTCCTTGGACATGAACTCACAGACGAAGGTCTTAAACCCAATAGAGACAAAATAAAAGCTGTACTTGATTTTCCCTTGCCTGAAAATCAGAAACAAATAAAGTCATTTTTAGGTCTCGTTGGATATTACCGAAAATTTATCAAAGACTTTGCAAAGTTAACTAAACCCATGACGTTATGTTTAAAGAAAGGCGGTAAAGTTATTCATACAAAAGAGTTTTTAGAATCATTCCATAAGTGTAAGCAAATATTAACTAACGACCCCATATTACAGTACCCTGATTTTGACGAGTCGTTCATATTAACTACAGACGCATCTGACTATGCGTTAGGCGCGGTTTTGTTTCAAGGAAATGTAGGATCTGACAAACCCGTAGCGTACGCGTCGCGTACTTTATCAGATACCGAATCACGCTATTCCACAATTGAAAAAGAGCTTTTAGGCATAGTATGGGCTATAAAGTATTTCCGACCTTATTTGTATGGGCGTAAGTTCACTATTTACACTGACCACAGGCCTTTAACATGGCTGATGTCACTGAAAGACCCTAACTCGAAACTGACTCGTTGGCGGTTGAAGTTAGCCGAATATGACTTTAAAGTTGTATATAAGAAAGGACGACATAACACAAATGCAGATGCGTTATCCCGAGCTAAAATATTTCATCACAGTATGGATTCACTCGCGGTTAATTTTGACGATATTGAAGACGATGACTTAATTAATCGAATGTTTAATCACGCCCCTACTGAAAATAACGATGGTCAGGAAGCAGCCCCTAGTAACCAAAATTTAAACATAAACAATGACGGACAGACAAATTCACAACCCCCTGAAAATACTGAATCCGATAGTATGACAGTTGTCACAATAGACGAACAACAGTTAGTTAGCACGAATCATACTCAGCCTGACAACGAAAACAACAGCATTCCCATATTATCTGACGCTATTGACAGACAACTAAAACAATTCCACATAAGATCAACCCCAGGCTCCACTTACAGAGTAGATAATAGATCAAGGAATCAACGTACAGTCATTAAAGACGAATTTATCCCTATTAACAACACAGAACAAGAAATAATTAGATTCCTTAGGGATCACACAATAGCAAATCGCATTTTTCACTGTTACTTTTATAACGATGAACTATATTTAGCATTCTGTAGAGTTTATACAACGGTGTTTAATGATAGAGGTCCAAAACTCATAAGATGTACTACGCGTGTCATATCAGTCGAAAACCAGGCCGAACCATTAGAACTAATTAAAAAATATCATGAAGGGAAGACTGTGCACCGCGGTATTCAAGAAACACATAAACAATTGCACAGAAACTACCATTGGCCCAATATGCTATTCACTATTCAAGGTTACATAAATCAATGTGACACTTGTCTCAAAGCCAAGTACGAACGCAACCCCTTGAGACCCCCTTTAGCACTAACTGAAACACCCCGTAAACCTATGGAACATTTATTTATAGACTTATACTCGACTGGAGGAGGTACTTTTCTAACTATAATAGATAACTTTTCTAAATTCGCGCAAGCAGTTGCATTAAACGCATCCAGTAGTGTACATGTAGCTGAAGCATTGTTACAAGTAATCTCTGTTTTAGGACTTCCCCACAAAATTACGACAGACTCCGACAATAAGTTTAACAATGAGGTTATTAAAAAAATATGTGCTTTACATGACATAAATATACATTTTACAACCCCGTACAATCCTAGCTCGAATTCACCTATAGAGCGATTTCATTCGACCATAGGCGAAATTATTAGAATACAGAGAATGACAAATAAAGATGACCCCATTCAGTTAATAATGAAATACGCAATCATAGCGTACAACAATGCTATCCACTCCGCAACAGGTTATTCGCCTCATGAACTTCTTTTTGGTCATACATCATCACGTAATCCATTAGAGCTACATTTCCCAAAAGAATTCTACCAAGATTACGTCTTAAAACATAAAGCAAATGCTGAATCAATACAGGTATGTATAACAGCTCTTATATCTAAGAACAAGCAACAGGTAATAGCCAAACGCAACAAAGAAGCAGAGGAAACAACATTCAAGGTAGGTGAAACAGTTTACAAACAAGTGGCGAAGACAGCGAGAAACGACAAAACAAAGACGGTATTCAAAGGACCATATAAGATCATTCATCTGCACCCCAATAATGTTGCAGAAATAATAGGAAATCATCCAAATTCAAAGTCTATAAGAGTTCATTATAAACTACTAAGAAGGCCTCACCTTGTCCCAGGACCCTCATCACAGGAGCAATCATGCTCCACGCAACAGCAGACATAACATTTAATCCCGCTAATAACGAACAGGGAATCCTTTTGCTTAAGCAAGGCCAAATAATTAAACAAAAGAATATTTTTTATTTAGTATGTTTTTATAATGTAACATATTTAAAATTAACAACGGTTATATTACTGCATTATATTCAAGTATTAAAACTTCCGAAACGTCTACCACGCATTCAGAACGTATTCAAAATTCTTATCGTAATCAAATATAGTATAACTTTAGTAAATAATATATCTTTAGTAAACAAGATATAATCATTTATATCTTGTTTACTAAAGATATTTACGTTCAAATAGATTTTAGTTTACAGATTATTTTAGATAAACTAATGATTTTAGAAGATGCTATAACATTTTCCCAATTAGGTGTTATGCATCCAAGTATAATTAGTCCCCAAAATGTGGTGTTAGAATTAAGACAACTTAAAACTAAGTTTAATCTAGTACCAGTGATAGATATAAATTTAAATAATATAAGAATTTTAGAAAAATCAATTAAAGTTAAAGCTTACAGTACGGAACACTCGTTAACATTTATATTAGAAATCCCTAACACCGACCCAAATATATATGACCTTATCAACCTTTATTCTATCCCTGATACAAAATATTTTACTATAGTCCCAAAATCCAAATACCTTGCACTTGGTAGAGATGAGTACGCATACCTAAAAGATAGTTGCAGGCAGCTAACCGAGAGCTCTCATCTCTGCGAGATAATAAACACCAAGAACATTAGGACATCGCAAGATTGCATAATAAACCTCGTTCAACATAGGGACGCCAACTGGACTCGCGCTAAAACCGTATTAACAGAAGATACAAAAGACACAAGACAACACTTGGCTGGCTATCCTTAGAAAAGAAGAAATAGTACGAGTTCGATGTGGATCCAGAACCTCGTACAGCACTTCGGGAATTCATCTCGTAACACTCACGGAGGATTGTCGTGTTGACGTCATTAACATAACCCTACAGACTCACATGACAACAACAAACATAGATGAAATCATACCGTTGCCATTGAAACAGAATGTACCCGTGGAAGCTGTAAAATATCAACTCAAAATAGAGGACCTAGAGCTGGACAACATACACAAACTTCTGGAGCGAGCTGAAGATATCGACGAAGATGACGTCGCAGACTGGCCAACACTTATGTCAACCCCAAGCTGGACGACTATCATCCTGTATCTGTTCCTGATCGGCGCAGCATCATGGAAGCTGTATCAATACCTTGGTGATTTTGAGCCATAAAATATAATTTCTTCAAATTTTCAACATGACAGATATTATTGATTGAAAATTACTAATTATTATTTTTTAATATGGATCATCTTTACTTATAGGTGTATTAAATTTCTAATTTTAAATAGTATAATTATTAGTTATTAGCTATAATATATATTACTCGTAATCGTTCGCTACACCGTCCACGTGGACTGTAAAAATAATATTTATATGGCTTATATACCTACCTACCTGAGATCCATGACTTATTTCAGAGTGTTTTTGTGCTAATATTTTGAAGAGTATAATAATAATAATATCACAGGACAAATTACACAAATTGATCTAACCCCTTAGTAAGCAATTATTTGCATGGTGTTAGACAACGATACAAATACATAGAAATACACATAAAAATACTAAGAATATATTTAATAAACGACCAAACCCAGAAATACAGACATCTATGCTTATCACATACATGCATCACATATGTCCCTGTCGGGGATCGAACCCGAGCCCCATTGCGTCGCTATACGTTAGGCGTCTGCGCTAACCACTTGACCAAAGGGGTAAGACTACATTCCACTTAAGATCAGGTGAAATGTAGTCAAGCATTGCCCTAGATCATATAACAATAAAGAAAATAAAAAAATAACTTAAAATTAAAATTAAATTAAATTAAAATTAAAATTAAATATACATATTTTAGTGTGTCATCAAATAACAGTATTAATAAAATTGATTATATTGACTGATTAAATATGATCAGAGGGGATGGTGAATATTGAACGCTTCATGTTATGGATGGGACTAGAACATTTTTTTCATATCATCAAACCACTAGTTGAGAGGCTCTATTGAAAAAAAAAATAGTAAGTGAGCTTTAACAGTGCTAGAGTTTTTATTATATTATTGTAGTAATTAACCGCATTTATATAACAAGTTATTAACCACGTTTATAAAACAAAGTTCATATGAAAATATTAATTATTTTATATATAGTTCAATAAATCTTAAAATGTCATCTATAATTTAATTGTTAATTTGTTTATACAAGTTGTAATTAAAGAAATGAAACAATTTATCTATCATCAAATACAATTATTTAATCAAAAGAATGAATGTATTATTTATTTCACTAATTAATTTTCAGCCCTTCCGGAGTCTGTTGTTCTAATTAATCTTATTTTATTTAGGAATTTTATTTCTCTTAGTATAATAATAAGGCAGATAAAATACTATTTTTCTATTGGTTATTAATATAACCAATACCAACCAAGTGTAAGGGGACGTGTCCGTGGATAGAAGTAAAAATTAATACAAGAAAAAAAAATATTGCTATATAATTAATTGCTCAAAAATTAAATAGTAGTATCGATTATTACGAACATACAAAGTAACACTGTCTTTTATAAAGATATAGTGTATCGGACTTGAAACGAAAGTTCGAAAGTTCGAAATGTCGACGAAAGTTCATTAATTCATTCATATTTTGGTAGCGTATGAAGAAAGTTCGGTTTTCTCTTTTGCCGTATGTGCCAAAGTGTCATTCCCCAAGTGGAACGACGGCAGAGACGACTGGCTAAAGTTGTCAAGAGCAACTTTGGGTAACATCCGGAACTCAGGTGTCCCAAACTAACAAGCTATTTGCTGATTTTGACGTCATACTTGAACTTTTGAATCCCGAGGCACGGTTGTATTTCCTTTAAGAACAAGAAAATTCAAATTACGAGCTTAAAAGCTTTTCCTCAGCGACTCCGCAAGCGCTGTATAGATAAAAACATTATTTCGTCGGACAATTGTTTAATAGTTATTTAAGTACCCTTCAGTACCAGTACGGTTTTTGAATGTCAGGCATTTTATATTATATTTTGATTAATATTATATATGATTAATAAGATACGTAATTATGTATTTAACATATTAATTAGGTTTCTATCTGCACTTTGTAAGTTATAAAATATAACCTTTAATTTAAATGTAAAAATTATACCTTTAATTTATATAACTATGCTATATATTATGATATATCTTGCAAGTAAGTCATTCAAGAAGATAATCAAGGTTGAGTTATTATTTTAGTTTAAATTGGTTGTAGGCGCTGTTAATTTTAATTTTTTTCTTTTTAAATACCTACAGTCTTACAAAAAACAATAAGAAAAGGATTGTTTTTTTTTAGTAAAGTATAATTATAGTACAAGAAAATGGATTGATTATTATAACGTATCTAATTTATTCTAAATTGCGTGAGTTAAAATAATAAATATATACTACATAATAATACGATTGACATGTAATAATTATATTACATAACAAAATATTTTAATAATAATGACTAATGAGTTTTCCGAAAACGCTTATCTTTAAACTAATATTTAAACCTTTTCGAGGTTATTATAAAAAACGTGAAACACCAGTAAATAGTTTTTTTTAAAGATTTTAATTTTTATTCCTTTCTCTTATTAACAGGCACGTAATTAATTATAAAAAATAACAGTTTCTTTTAACACTAGCTCATTAATTCGTAGCAGAGCCCATGAAGCTTGAAAATATCATTTTGTAGTTTCTAAAAAAAATAATAAAGTATGGTTCATAGTTTGCTAGCTTGTTTAATTATGATCTATTTATAATTTGTTTGATTAATTTATAATTTAGTTGTATGTCATATTAATAATCCTGATATATTTGTTTTAAGATTATAGACTATTAGTTTATTTTAGAAGAAATGTATTTAGTGTGCAATATAACTATAAATTTACTTGTTTTTATTTTGGTAATGTTTTATAATTGCGTCATCACCGATTTCGAAGAAGATTTTTGTTTTACATGTCTTGTAATATTAGAAATAGAAGGCGCATAACCTTTTTGAACATTAAAAAAACAAGTTAAATTAGTAAAAAGTAACTAACTTAAGCAAAAAAGAAATATCTCCATCGTATCTTGCTACAGTTGCTCTATTTTCTTAGCCAAAGCTTACTTACTAACTAACCTAATCTAAATCAATATCAAGAGAGCAAAACGGAATGTTCAATAGTTGGATATAATTTAGAAGCAAAAAGATCATGCGCCATCATAATAATACTGATTATGATGCTCGCAAAGCATAACTCAAATCTAAAAAACAATCTCAAAATCTTAAATTACCTTTTTTTAACCACCATGACGACAAAGCCTCAGAGCTTAGCTCAGAGCTATTATCAAGCTGCGTTGGGTGCGCCAGAAATCAACCAATCAATAATCATAACCGTCTCCAAACCCCGACAACTAGCTGAATTCTAACACTGCACCCGACAAAAATTTAAAGAAAAAATCGGATATATATTCACTATATTCGGATGATCAAATAAACTTCACAAATGAAACTCGATCATTATTATATGGGTAAGCTTCATTCGAAGATATAAACACCCACTCACCTTAAACACAATATAAGTTTTGTGTTAGAGATATTAAATCTCTAAAGATTGATGTCTCGTCCTGATGGAGGTAGTATGTAAAATTGTGCGAAGTTGTCTTGTAGATTAAAGTACTACATTGTTAATTTATATCTGAAGAATGAAGCTACGAAATATAATACATGTTTCTAGCCGATTACTCGAGAGAAATATTTGGTTAGCCCCTACATGTTACGAGTATGTCAACTAGCAACAACCTTTCAGTTAGATATAAAAAAAAATGTATATTTCTTTAAGTTTATTTGTCCCTCCCTCTCCCTATTCCCAAATTTTAATTAATGTTATGATTATAATATTAGTTAAAATTTGTACCTACCATGTTAATAAATACACACCAGGGAGTAAACTCGTTATATCAACCAATCAGTGAGAGACATGTGTTCTTACAAAATGTGACTTTTTTTAGTTACTGTAAAAAAGAGTGTATAAAGTACGCTTTTCTATCATTTTATTCAAGGAACTTTTGATGGAGATTAATGAACATAACCATTTGCTATATTCAAAAAGTTTAATCTAAGAGTTTATTATTAAAAATATTGAGCATATTTTTATGAATATTGTTATGAAGGAAGAATAAAATAAAAATTAATTGGCACCTGTACTTCAAAACAATTTATTTATTTTATATTAATCAGTCTTTGGAAAACTAAAGGCTTATTTCTTATTTAAGATCTACGCACTGTCACAAACATTGTAACTTACCTCATCCTGCCAATTTAAGACACTTATACATTTACTTACCCGGGGAGTCAGTCGTGACGTACTTGAAGATGAAACACAGAAATCATTTGATGATTTTAAAATTGATGGACTATATTTAAACGTATGTATGATATATTATTATATATCGATTTCTGATTATTTATTACGTTACAAAAAATCTAGATAGTTACTACTTTCAATCTCATGCAAGCGGAAATATGTTAAAAGCGTAAACCTGTGTTAAAGTTAACTATTACTTTAAAATATTAGAACGCGGGTAAATTGCACCGGTGCAAAGCCAAGGCTAATTACCAGTAAATACATAATGTACATTTTAACACTTATTCTATGTAACAAAAATACACTAAAATAGTTCAATCATTTGAGACTGACTGTTATCTCATCACATGATCTTGTACTTGTATGAAATAATAAAGTAATATATTATTAATAATTTTCTTATAATTTGATCTCCGACACGATTGCGATACGATCACGAAAAATTTCTGTCAAATTTTCATCAAAATATTTTTATTGAGTAAAGATGCGGAAATGAAAAAAAATCTTGGCCAGTTCTTAAAATATTGAAAATTATTATTAAATGGGTAACAAGATTATTCCTCTAAGAGATTTAAATAATTCTTTGAGAGAGAAGTTTTCTGGCAAACAAACTCATTAGTTATTTTTATTAATATATATATTTTTGTTACATTCAGTTGTTTGCAGTTCTCACGTATTATTTTTAATATTGATCCTGTGACTAGTATAAAAACCGTACGTTTTAGTAATAAACATATATACTGAAAAAAACGTTCCATTTTATCCATCCATCTGTATGTTAACGCGTCTCTCCGTATAAAAGCGTAAAAAGTACTGACCAGATTGACGTCTAGATTTCAATATTTTAAAGACTAAAAATCTCGCATAGATTATATACATAAATTCTAAATATTAATAAGTTGAAAAATTTACGAAACAAAATTTTAATTATTTTAATGATATCTGGGCTCCCAAACATCTACAACATCTAGTAAACTACAACAATTAAATATTTTCAATTAATTTTAAATTTAGTACAAAATTGTAGAATTATATTAATTTGATATAAGTGATAATTGCGACTTGTTCCTAAAATTGCTAAAATCCTTAAGAATATATTATAAAAATTTCTTATATATATAATAAAATATAATTTCATCATAGGATCATGAAGCCATACATAATGATGACCTATTTAAGCAAATTAACAAAAATGAGATAAATCTAGCTAATCCTAGGAATAATGAATGAGTCGGAGATTTTAACTATAAAAGATGCTGCAGCATTTAGTACCCCACTAGATGTTATTATATTTAAAACAAAAAACATTCAACATACAGTCAGATGAAAACATGATTGATATAAAATGCTTATATTTAAATGTATTTTGAATCAATAGAAGTTGAACGATATTTGTGCAAACAATAAAACCACTGGTTAAGATGATTTATCAAAAAGACACAAACAAAAAAAAAAAATATTCTATAAAATAAAATTCTGGTCTAAGGAATGTTAAAATATAAACTTGGCAATCTTTATAGAAAATATTCAGTAAACGTCCTTAACTATTATTAGGTTAAAAATATATATTTATTGAAATTCTTGTTTATTTGCTATATTACTTTTCTTCACTTGAATATCTATCTACGTATCAACAATCAAACCATCAAATTTATTCCCTTAGATAATCGTCAATTATAAAAAAAATAGTATTCTTTACAATAAAACCTCATAAACATTACAATAAAACGTCAAATATAAAAAAATTGTATTCTTTACAATAAAACCTCATATACATTACAATAAAACGTCAAATATAAAAAAATAGTATTCTTTACAATAAAACCTCATATATATTACAATAAAACGTTTAATATAAAAAAATTGTATTCTTTACAATAAAACCTCATATACATTACAATAAAACGTCAAATATAAAAAAATTGTATTCTTTACAATAAAACCTCATATACATTACAATAAAACGTCAAATATAAAAAAATTGTATTCTTTACAATAAAACCTCATATACATTACAATAAAACGTCAAATATTAAAAAATAGTATTCTTTACAATAAAACCTCATATACATTATAATAAAACGTCAAATATAAAAAAAAAGTATTCTTTACAATAAAACCTCATATACATTACAATAAAACGTCAAATATAAAAAAATTGTATTCTTTACAATAAAACCTCATATACATTACAATAAAACGTCTAATATAAAAAAATAGTATTTTTTACAATAAAACCTCATATACATTACAATAAAACGTCAAATATAAAAAAATAGTATTCTTTACAATAAAACCTCATATACATTACAATAAAACGTCAAATATAAAAAAAAAAGTATTCTTTACAATAAAACCTCATATACATTACAATAAAACTTCAAATATAAAAAAATAGTATTCTTTACAATAAAACCTCATATACATTACAACAAAACGTCAAATATAAAAAAATAGTATTCTTTACAATAAAACCTCATATACATTACAATAAAACGTCAAATATAAAAAAGAGTATTCTACAATAAAACCTCATATACATTACAATAAAACGTCAAATATAAAGAAATATGTTTCCTTTACAATAAAACCTCATATACATTACAATAAAACGTCTAATATAAAAAAATAGTATTCTTTACAATAAAACCTCATATACTTTACAATAAAACGTCAAATATAAAAAAATAGTATTCTTTACAATAAAACCTCATATACATTACAAAAAAACGTCAAATATAAAAAAATTGTATTCTTTACAATAATAATAATAATAATAATAATAATATCAGGACAAATTACACACATTGGTCTAACCCCTAAGTAAGCAAATTATTTGCTTGTGTTAAGGGTGTTAGACAACGATACAAATACATAGAAATACACATATAAATACTGAGAATATATTTAATAAACGACCAAACCCAGAAACACAATAAAACCTCTTTCATGCTTTTTATGAGAAACCAAATATATTATGAAAGCTATCATCATAATGCCACATAATAATATTCTTTCTATTCAGGATCTGTACCATTTGTCCTTAAAATTGCCATTTGTCCTTAAAAACATACATTAGAAAAAACTCATTAAGTAATGAAAATATATGGACATTATTTAATTAGATACGAACTAAGTACTAAAGCAGATGTAATCTTGGTCCGTCTGTCTGTTAATTAAAGATTCTTAACTTCCGAGAAAATGGAGATTAGCTTACTAACGGAGAATTCAGTCCGAATTTTAATTTGTTGAACAATTCCATACTAATATATTAAAGCTTAAAGGTTTACTTTTTATGGTTCTCGCTATTCTCTGGGTCATCTTCATAGAATTTAAAAAAGCATTTTATTGAGAATGGCTATAGGCTAGGTAAAGCTACACTGCGACCCTTATAACCAGAATTTGAAGATATCCTGCAAAATATTCCGGAAATAATATACGTCCCTGGTAATTTCGCGTTTCAACGTGTAACGTTCTTTTTTAGTCCACATAGAAAAAGTCGCGGCTTAGACTAGCATATTGTATTGAATATCGATAAATACAATATAATATGGAGTTACTACAGAACATTTATTCAATCTTTCATAAGAGAGCACTTGGGTAAGATATTGGGCAATAAATCATATGTACAAATATTTAATCATAAAATACTCGTTTTCGTTAGAGAAATATATACAGTATTTTGATAATCTAGTTTAATCTAAAGGAAAACACCTTTATATTTTATTTTTATTTTTTCGATTATATTGTCTAAGAAAGCATATTTTTTTTTAATATAATCTAGGGCAACGCTTGACCACTTTCCCCCTGGTGGTAAGTGGAATGTAGTCTTAGGTGGTAAGGCGCATTACTCTAGCAACCTCTACACTCTTCGTTTAAAGACACCCATATTGTATTCGCCACCCACCCACATTGTATTTTATCAACACGGTGGTCGAGTGGTTAGCGCAGACGTCTAAAGTGTCACGGCGCAATGGCGCTCCGGTTCGATTCCCGGCGGAGACAGGCATTTATGTGATGAGCATAGATGTCTGTGTTTCTAGGTTTGGTCGTTTATTAAATATATTCTCAGTATTTATATGTGTATTTTTATGTATTTGTATTTCGTTGTCTAACACCCTTAACACAAGCAAATAATTTACTTACTTAGGGGCTAGTTCAATGTGTGTAATTTTTCCTAATATTATTATTATATATTCGGACGGCAATACGGACGCAAGCAAGCTGTTCCAATCCTTCGCTCTACGAAATAAATAAGACGAAGCAAAGCGATTCGTTTGGACCGGTGGAATGTCCAAAAGCCTACCCTATGATACAGTCGGGTGATCGGATAGATAGCACATCCACCTAACCTCTAAGCAGGGGGCAATCCGAACCCCCGAAAGGATCTCTGCTCAAGCCCCGAAGTAAAAGACCGCAGCAGCCCTTTCCTTTAGGCTAGTCAATCACCTCTAGCTGCGCACAAGATCCGACGAGCCCAACTGTGGGGACCCAGACAAACAGCGCCGAATCTTTGCAGCTAACCACATTACTACTACGAATCCAACACCAAAACCGGTAAGCCGGCAGTTTACACACGCAAGCGCATGCATCGCTGCCGGTGGGCTTAGGTACCGGGGACCTATAGTAAACTGATCTTAGCAGCTGACCCGTAGTTCAGCTTTGCAGCTGACATATCTACCGTTGAGTATCTCACTAGAACGGGCACTGGAAACTCGTCGCTTCGGACCCCGCTACCCTCCTCGACTAAATACCCGACAAAACAAACACCAACTCGACGTCCAACTGGTTCGCCAACGCACTGCAGCTGTTCAGAACCATTTCCCATATACGGCTTCATCGAGCAACGTGCCGGAACACGACTAGGTAGCTTTGCGGCACGACTTTGGCCGATGGGTGGTAACTTTGCCGGCGACCCGATGTTGTGGTCTACCATCTAATGGTATGGTTTGAGCATACACACTTCACGAAAACTTTCACACGAAGTTATGTAAGTATTTCATATATTCTTATATGAAATAAAACAGTATCTAATATAGTAAAAACAACATGATTTTTCCTTATAAATTACAATCATATTTATATTAAAACGATGACTTCTAAAGTGCTTCTTTCTTTCCTTAACATTAAAATACAAAGTTAATTGAAATTATTATTTTTATTTTTGCAAGCAAGTATGTCATATAGCTTGTAATATATTTTAAAGCCACATTTAAATTATTTTCATAAACTATTAGGTCTATTAAAAATGCTCTTTAATTTTCATAATTTAAAAAGAATATTTTTATTTGTTAAAGTGAATTCACATAACGGAAACCCATTACAGCGGATCGTGCTTCGAATGTAAATTAGATACTTTTCTTATCTTATCTTTTATATATTATATTTACATATGATCAATGAGCCCATTGAAATTTATTTAGTTTATTATATATATTTTACATAATAACTCACGTACGTCACGATAATGTTGTTTAACTTACTTAGTTTAGTGAGTACCTGGATGATTTTTTTTGGAAATTTTATTTAGATAAATATTTCAGCGGTATCTCTTTTTCTTTACTTTTTAATATACTTAGATACGAATGAGATGCATTGATTTTTTTATTATATTTTTTCATAAATTAATAATTTTGTATATAAACAAGAACTGCCCGTCTAAAGTATAGGATACTGACAAAAAGCCACTTTATCTAATAGAGAGCTAATAACAACGGGTAGGTAATTTCAGTTCTATAATAAGAAAAAATATTATATATACACATGGTTTAGGTTGTTTGAATTTTACACACTTAAATTATTTTAATCCGTAATGAAAAGATAAGTTTATTTGTTTTTTATACTAAGTTTAGTCGTTCATGGAAACAATCAAAATTAAAAATACGCTGCTACATTTGAGAAAAGGGGACAGATATAGTATTTTCGAAAGGGAAGGGCATGATTTTGGGCACCCGGCTCTCTGTATTCGAAACATTAATAAAAAATATTTTCCGCCTATTTTTTTGAAGTAGTGGTACGAACTCGGTTGACTCAGTAAGTTTTCGAACTGTCCTAAATTGACTACGGCTATGTTCGACTATCTTAAATTAATAGATTAATAATATAAAGGCTTATACGAAGATATATATTTCAATGTGATTTAATTATTCTTATTTTGTCATCTTTACAATGTTGTTTGCAATTTGAGAGGAAACTCTGTATTAAGTATAAAGTTGAACTTGAAACTTAAAGTTGAGTAGTTATCGCTCTCAGAGAATTCTTTTCTTTCATAATCTTCGTTTCAGAATCCTTAATATTTACTATTGAAGCGTTTCCTGTCTCCAACACGAGGCGTCTAATTAAACCAGAACAGATAACACACACTTTTTAATAAATCGATTTGTATATACGTTTGTCTCTATTTTTATTAAGTTATTTTCTAATTATTACCCCAAATATTAAGTCCTTGGAAATGTATATTATTATTGTTATTAACGACCAATATTCATATCCATATAATTAAAATTGTATATAATGTATAATTTTGTTTAATTAGAAAGTTAATGTCGTGTCTATGTTTTAAATAGACACGACAATAATTAATACATTATTATAATGTATACAATTAATTTAATTTAAATTCTTCAGCATATAATATAATGTAATCCCATTTATATTCATTTTCATTATACTAAAGTATCGATCTTACCTTAATTATATCGCTTTTATTAATCTTCTCTGACGCTGAGTCTAATAATAAACTCTTACACGTTAAATTTAATTTATTCATTTTCGTGCTCCAAAATGTAAGTAATAAATAGTTATTTTTAATCGTTAAATACTATATCTTTTTCAGAATAAAATATCAATCTTATAATTCTCTCAAATTTATAATTAAATTTTGAAAATTAAATGATTAATACACCATTTCATGTTTAGTTTCTTGATAATTAAGTCTCGTTATGTTTTACTTATCTTTTATATTTTCTTTTCATATTAAAATCAAAACATTTACATATTTTTCTCTAGCTTAGTAGTATTGTTTTAAAACGTTGATTGCTACGTCAGTTTTATTGCATTATTTAAATTGAATTCTTTACTAACGTTTGAGACAGTAATAATTAACACGCATATAATACTTGTATAATGTAAATATGTATATAGAATTTCAATTCAGAATCCAGTTAAAATTGAAAAATTATTTAAATTAGAACATGGACATTTGATGTGTTTATGAATTTTTCAAGTAATATCAAGCAAGTTCGATCGAGTTTACGAATTGCCACAAAAGTTTTTATTGGTAGAGACGCGCAGGGGAGAGATTTTTCCATAATTAATATAGCTAGTGAAGGAATTAGAGCTACTTTAGTATGTACACCTGGGTAAGCTCTAATGATGGACAATATTAAACAGCTTAGGCTTTGTCTTATTATATAATGCAAATTCTATCTAAATTCTCCGTTAATATGTTCAGTATTATTTCTTGTAAATCCATTTTGTAAAGGTTAGTAAAGAAAAAGTATAAAGATTTTATGCACCAAAATTGTATTTAATTGAAAAATACTTATGTACTCGCTGTTATATCACTATGTAGCTTTTTTCTGACTTAGCGAAATATTATTGACAATTGACATTGCAGATACTAAAAATCATAACATTGGTATAAGAAGTAAAATAAATATTTTCTTAGATAAAGCCTGGTATTACTTTACCTTGCCAAACCAAACCAAACCAAACCTAGCTTGAAATATAGCTATTTTAATAAATGTTTTTCATTCGACATTACATAACAAAACGAAAACTTTTGTTTGTTTTGAAACAAAAAGATGTAAAACACCTAATTACAATTTCAGTATTCTGCTTATCTATACTAATATTATAAAGAGGAAAGGTTCGATTATTTTTTTGTATGTTTGAATTGAATAGGCTCCGAAACTACTGGACCGATTTCAAAAATTCTTTCACCGTTGGCAAGCTACACTATTCCCGAGTGACATAGGCTATGTTTCATTTTCAAAATGCAATGTAATGGAATGTAATTAGCAATGTAATGCCTATATATATAAAATTTCCACGGGAACAGGATACTATAGAATTAACTATAAGTCTATTATAGGTCTGGATAAATGTAGTTTCCACAGATTACGCGAAAAGCGACCTACACGCGGGCGGAGCCGCGGGCAACAGCTAGTATAGTATAAAAAGAGTATTGTTGCAACTGAAAAACAAACTCAATTAATCACACAGTCAAAGAATGTATAGAAAGAACAAATATATAACTGCAAAAAAAATACATCAATTATAAAGATTATTAAAATATTTACCCTGAACTTACTCAATTAATAAAAGTTATCATAGACCATAAAAGTTTAAATACAAAAATTGTTAAGCTCGTAAAAATTGTTAATATCACGTTTCACACGAAATGGAAAAACATCATACTTGGTACAATATAAACTTTTAAAAGTGCATACGTTAAAAAAATACTTTTGCGTATGAAAGTTATTCCTGCATGCCAGAAATATATATATAATTTTAACAACCACACCCATTAAATTCGCAATGCTTTCCATTTTCATATTATTTTTTTAAGAACTAACAGTTCACTTTATTTATGCTTGATTTTAAATTCCAATTATTTTTTGATATATTCAGTAAATCTATCTAGATATAATAAAATTGTTAAAAAGAAAAGCTCAATCATAATAATATAATAAGCTGCAAACCACAGAGCTTCCCATGGGAAATAGAATTTTATTAAAACGTACAAAAGACAATATAATAAGAAGATATCTAAATTACTTTATTATGTGAACGTTGGCACTCGACAATGGTTTTACTATCGTTACGTGAGTAGAAGCTTCTGAGTTGGAGCCTTGTTAGTAAATACAAATATTAAAGTTGTGGGTACACTCTATATATATCCTATTTCATTATGGTTAAATTACTTGCTGTGATTCTAATAAAATTTTATAGAATTTTATCCATTCCCTCTGAAGATAACTTTCTAAAAATACTAAAACTAGTTGGCAGTGCCGATTTATTATTACTCGATTTTTAAATAATAATTAGATTAATAGTTGAGAAATTTAGATATATTTTTTTGGTTGATAACAATATTAGACTTTGATTATGCGTTCTTAAGGTATTTAAAGGTTATATCTAGCGTCTGTCAACGTGTAATGTTTTTTATTACTCATTGATACACAATGTTTTATTTATTTATATCATTTCCACTTTGAATCCATACTATTGTAGTGATATGGTTATGGTATGGTACAGTTGTAGAAATTTATCAGTTTTATGTTGGCAACCTTGGATGAGATAATTCAAAAACACTTGTTTCAATCCGATGACCGGCTTAGTAGTGCATAAGGGAATGAGATTTTTTTTAATATTACATATGTATTGATTAATTAATAAAAAAAAGCAATAGAAGTTGCTTCAGCAAACAACCAAATGTGAGCATTTAATAAATTAAATGTAATAAAATGGAAATGCTAAGTTCCTTCTTTAGGTTACATTTTTATTGTTTTTTGTTTAACAGTTCAAAGGAATTATTTTTGTTGTCTGTTTTGAAATATTTTTTCTAAATATCCGAAAATACAATTTGTAACTAATGTTCACTATATTCGTAAAATTGTTTTTTTTTTTAATAAAGGACTTTTGATATATTTTTCAAAGTATTATATATTATTAATACGTTATTTACCAAATGTTATCAACCTATTATTTACCCTCATAAGAAAAATGGCCTTCTTTAAACATATTTGAGAAAGGAGGAGTAGCGAGGTACTTGTTATTTATAAGTGTCATAAATATTGTGAAGTGAAACATTTTTTCGTTTAATTTTTAGGCTATGGTACAACATTTCATTACACTCAAAGACTTAAAAATGAGATAATATAAAATTGTTTAGCTTAATAATAGCAACGAAGCATCATCCATTCATACACAACTATTTATCTATGTAAAATCATTATTTTGTACCGCACTATAATAGTAATAAAATATATTATTAATAGAAAACATGTAATGTAAAATTACTATTTTGAGTTCAGACTCAATCAAAGTAGACCCATTGCCTTGGGGCAATTTGTAGGTTTTAGTTTGTTTTTTATAGAGAAACAGTTGACCGGATATGAGAAAGGATAACACTTGAATAGTTAAATAAACATCTTTGGTTCATAAAGAAATATTTAAATAGTGGCATTAACTTTGTTCAAGCTGTCTGTTTAGTGAAAAGGTTTTGTGAAGGACATTTATTATTAAAAAAGTTGTGATGAAGTTTCATCTTCCTTTAATGTGCGAGATGTGACACAATGAAATAAGGTATTGTAAGTTATTATTTAAATAACTCATACAACATCATTATAATTTATAATAGCTATATAAATAGAGAATTTCTGCTAAGTAAGGTTACATTGTATATATGGCTAAGTGTTGTACACTAGTCATATATTTTTAAGCGCATGAGCTTTTATCATTTTGGTATAAATAATTTTAATTATATTTGAGTAGCTACCTCTACCTACTATATTTAATTCTACCTAGAACTAAAATTTTGGAAATTTTAAGCCATAAAGTCTCAAGACCATTTACACATTTTTGCATTTAAACTTTCGTGAACCATGATGATTATTAAATATGTATTAACTTGAACTTCATCCGCGATCCGAACACACTATGCTTCGAACTCATGAATAGGAACCCCGAATGAGTTTGAAACTAGACGTTCAAATTCCGTTTAAATTACGTGATTATAACAGTGTAAAAATGTATTTAATAACCATTAACACCATTTAAAACTACATTTTTAATTTATATTTTTGTATTCCACTATAAAACTAAAACTAGGGTTTAGATGTTTTATGATTGGCATTATTAAAATTATATCTTATTACATTCCAAATTACTCTCCAAGATCAAATAAATTAAAAAAATGGGGCAAAGTCACCAAAACATTCACTGGGATCACACATTTAAGTTTAACAAGTATTACAAACTAACCAACGAACTGTTCGGGAATAATCTTATATTTAATTTATACCTTGTCCGCAGCAGAAGTGGGAGCGAGAGGTATAATAGCGAAATCTCTCTATAACTTACTTTAAGACCTTGGCCTTCCTAAAACATACATTGGTAAACTTTTAGAATGTATTTCAAAGGCGTATTAGTAGGTTCTTTTCAAAGTTGGTTAGGTAGGGACAGGAGTGTAGTGTCTTTTCGAGAAAGAATTTTGTTAACCACATAAAAAATAGGTATTATTGTTTTAGATAATAATTCAGTATTAAAATATCAAACTTTTTTAATGGTTTTAGTAAGTATAGACAGGTGTATAATGAACCTAGTATTTACCTGCAGCGTTGACTATGCACCGGCGTAATCTACTTATGAACTCATATTACCTTATCCTTCTATGTATTATTACTACGTACTAAATACTACCAAAACCAAGTGTATATAAAAAATTCGGCAGTATTTAAAATAGTTATCGTAAATTAGCTACGTTCTCATACTTTTAAGTAATAGTTTACTTTTTCACGCGGCTTTTCCTATTTAAAAATGTTATATGAATTTAGAGAATTTCGGCCAGCATGCTCAGTCTTATGCGTGCCAAGCATTAAATATAAGATTACTTATGTTACTTATAAATATAAGATACAATTATTTTATTGTGACGTTTCTTTTTATTTTAACAGTTCAAATATTTTTATGACTTTGGCTGTATGTGATGTGATTTTAGATAAAGTATGAGAGTAATTAGGTAGGAAAAAACAAAATATAAAGGTGGAGCTCCATGTACTGCTATTTATTTAGAATAATAGGGTTACAAGCATTAACTTTACACTGGTTACCCTATAAGGTAGATCAAAAAAATATTTTATTTTAGGTAATTCTAACACCAAGAAAAGTTGCGTCGTGATTTTAAGACGTAATAATATTCTCTTACAAGAGATACTTTCTATCGTCTTTAATGCTCAAAGGTAATGTCAAATTTGAACGCTACGTCAATAAATTGTGTTCTTGGAAAATTTTGATTAGTAAATTTAAGTTGAAATGTAGAATGTTAAAAAATCTTTACATTATAGAATATCATAGATAAGTTTAAATGTAGTTAAGAGAATTTTTAATAACTGAATGATTTCTGTGCCTCTTCTACAAGTACTTCTCGGCGGGCACCTTAGTTAAGTAATTGGATTAAGTGCTTAAGTTGCAAGGGTGAGGTTAGTTATGATGTTGTTCACAATGGGTAGATATAAAATAAGACAGAAACATTAGAGTTCCGTAGGCTGATTTATATAAAAAAAAAATATTTTTTTTTTAAATTTCCTTCTAACATTTGACAGAGAATCGTTCCTAACAATGTTGCGGGTGTCGGAGATCAGGAGGCATATTGGTGGCTAGTTCGGTGTTGATGACGTCTTCTGGTACAGGATCCGAGGCGTAGGTCTCAGGCAATTAAACCACACAGACACAATATGACAATTACTTGTATTAAATGTAGGTAATCACAAATTACTTAGTAGGTATACAATTATCAGAGTTTCGTGAACCACCGGTCCCGTTTGGGGGGTCCGGACTGTAAGGCTCACACTAATCAATAATCCCCTCGTCTCGATGCTCTCGGATATTTAAAATGTCTCCGGTGTCCCTCCAAACGATTCCGATCACGTGACTCAATACGTCACGGCGTTCACACCCCACTATTACAATGATATCAATTGAGTTACTAATTATCGTTAAATTATCGTGATCTGCGACACGGGCAATATTTGTTTATTTTATTCATATTAATATTCCTAAAAAACATAATGATATTTTTAAAATATTTGCTCTAGATTTTTAATAATGTACTCGTAGATTTAAAACTTTTTGAATGTAGTAAAATGATGGCCGCATTTATATAATTCTACGTCAAAAGTTCCAGATAAAAAATATAGAAATGCGTATTTTAAGGATTCTTTTTTCTGGCAGCATAACAAAAATTAAAGTCACATTCTGTACGAAAACATGCATTCCTTTGATATATTGAAATAACAAGTTTACTCGCTGTAAACATAGTGTTGGTTTTCATCTTGGAAATATAAATGCATGTTAGAGAAGGACAACGTCAAGTAAACCCTTGTATTCAAATAAAAATAGGACCGGTGTCAAATAAAGTCGAAGAAACATAATTAAACTATATTTAATACGTAACTTGAAGATTGTTACTAGTTGATATAATCGTACGTACATACTTAGTGAATGTGGGGGCTAACCAAATACTTCTCTCCAGTAATTGGATAAAGACATTTATACCCGAACTATTCTTGAAACTTTTACCGGGTTCGAGGCTAGGGTTCACCCGGTTATAGAGGCTTAAAGCTGCCTTTTGCTGCCTGCCTTTTTTGGTTGCCTCAGAAACTATCCGAACGACTGCTCGTGGATAGTTTCTGAGGCAACCAATGTAGCCTGATGATATTATGAGGCTATCACGGTGTAGTTGTGATCCGAGATTTAAAAAAAAGTGAATGTGACAGTTAAATTGTGGCACTACTGAATACATATCTCCTGAAATAAACCAAGTCATTTATAGTCTCACAATAAATAAATAAATTAACAATATAATTATAAATAATTCAACACAATATCATTTCCCATCCTATTTACTTGTATATATATATTTTCATAAAAAGTACAACAAAAAGAACAAGTTTATGCAGCGGTTGCAGTCCTCCTCGCTCAAAGTGCACCTTACTAATATCAGGGGCTTACACTCTAATCTCTTACCTGTCCACCACCACCTGGAGATCGAGCAGCCGCACATGCTCTTTTTCAAGGAGATGCAGATACAATGTCCTGTTAGCAGTGTGCACCTGGAATATCCCGGTTACAAGTTAGAGCACAACTTTCACTCACGTGCCGGAGTTTGCGTATACGAGCGGAACGACCTCTTTTTACAGCGTATCCGCCCGTTGAAGACCCCATTTTTTCTTCACTATGGGTTTTAGTAGAATTAAAAAAATCAAAAAGAAAAAAAAACCTGTATTCTTGTATCTACCGTTCGCACTGCGGTCACCAGTAGAGAAATATATTATTTGAATATCTCGGTGAGGCTGCTGATATGGTTCTACAACAATATCTTTCAGTGCAGCCCGTCTTTCTGGGGAACTTTAAATCCTGTCATCAGCACTGGCTGTTCCAGTGGACAGACCGACCGAACGACCTTCGTTTTCACGAAGCGCAGAACTTTGCGTTGTCCTTGAACGTCATTCAGCTGGTGAGGCAAGCGAAAAGGGTTCCAAATATAGTAGGCCACGCAGCCAATTGCCTAGACCTTCTGATGACAACTGATCCGGAAAGGTATCGTGTAGAGGTCACCTCCCTCTTGGAAACCTCCAATCACTATCTGGTGAAATCTGTGTTTACATATTCCCCACCAGCACTCGAACCACATGGTGTTAGACGAGTATGGAAACACAAGTCAGCAGATTGAGATGAGATGCGGCGCTTTTTCGCATCTTATCCTTGGCGGCAGGTCTGCTTCTCTTCTCTGGATCCGTCGAGTTGCGCGAATGCTATAACCGATGTGGTGCATCAGGCAATGGAGTAGTTTATTCCCTTTGATGACGTACCCATCTGTGGCAAAGTTCACCCATCATTTAATGAGAATGTGGTCATGCTCAAGACCGAAAACATTCATCGTGACTCATCTGGGCTGATGCTCGAAGCTGCAAAACTCCGGATGTAAGTTCAGAGAAGAAAGCCTTTCACTAAGCTGTCCTACAAAAAGGCATTGCGGAAGTCTATTGCCAAGGCAATCAAGTCGAATTTCTGTCAACCCTTACTGCCTGCTTTGCTGAAGCCGGACGGATTCCTGGCCCATACGAAAATCGAAAACGGGAATGTTTTTTCTTCTCTGTTTGCTGATAATTCGCATCTAGATACTGGCACTGCTTTTACAGCACATCTTCCTCACTATGGTATTTCAATCCCTGAAATCCGCATCACGAACAAAGAAATATGGACAACTTTGTGTCGTTTCGATGTGAACAAAGCCAATGGTTCTGTTGGTATACCAGCCATTCTGATCAAGACATGTGCATGTCTGCTGCGTTGTCTTCTGTATTGACACATCTGTATTGCCTTTCTTTCAAGACTGGAATAGTATCTAATTTCTAGAAGTTTGCCAACGTGCAACTAGGGCCCAAAAAAGGCAGCCGTACCAATCCTGTCAATTATAGACCAATTTCAATCACCTCCACACTCTGCAAGATTATGGAGCGTGTATTGAACTCGCGCTTTCTAGTTTACCTAGAAAGTAACGATCTCCTCAGTGACCGACAGTACGGGTTTCGCCGTAATAGGTCTACTGGGGACCTCCTAATGTATGCTACAAACATTCTAGGCGAGGCCATCGAGAAGAACGGAGAAGCGGTCGCCGTCTCTCTGGTCGTCTCGAGGGCATTTGACAGGCTCTGGCATGCGAACCTTACAAGCAAGCTTTCGACGAACGGTGTACGGTGTTCTTATTGCAACTCTTTTTCTGCTGCACATTAAAGATCTGTCGAAGCCCGACGACAGAACAGTTGTAGAAAGATATCTGCTGAGTACTCGGACTCGGGCGAAAAGCCATGGTGCGACGTTTGAGTGACAAACTTCAAGCAGTCTTCGCATTTAGCAATGCCAATCTTGTCAAATTGAACGCCACCAAAACGCAGACGTGTCTGTTCACCGCCAAAAGGAGCCCTTTCAACTTGGCTCCTACTTTCCGGAAAGTATCCTTGGAATACAGTGACTGGCTTCAGTTGTAAGGCTTAGAGATTTACTCGATTATGGTCCAGATGTACTGAGTCCAGAGCAAGAGCAACAAAATATATAAATTTAATATTGTTTCATGTCTCATACAATAAACCAGTCAACTTCTTGGATGTATACATTCAACCAACACATCCGAGTCTGTATCAATTCAATTGTAGGTTGGTAGACTGAAAATACTCCACACTAAGATATTATGAATTACTGTAACTAAAAAAATATAAACACCCGAAATATTGAAGTTATTCCGAAAACATGTTGTTCTTCAAAACTATCTGACTCACTTACTAATATACTCAGATACTATTAAATGCTTGCCATGAACACACACAGACATATATCAATTTAACAAAATAATGCAATAAATGTTAGAATGTAGAAATAGAATAGAATAAAGCAAAAACCACAAGATTTTAACAGTAATGCCACAGCTAAAATACTTAAAATTTAAAAAAAATATAATTGTATTCATAATTCTGAATCGTAATCTCGTTAGGGTTTCTTGTATTTTTTTTTCACAATAAAAATAAGTTGTCCTTGTAATGTTACAACCGTTTTCCTAAATATACAAATTTTCTTTTATATTTGCATGTATATTGAACCTCCGCGCCGCGCCGGTACGAACGCATTTACAAATACGACATTTTTTGGTGACATAAATTTCAAAATATATTTATTGTGTAAGAGTTATCCGTCACGATATATGTGGAGATGGAATTCGAGAGACATCTTGGTGTACTTGACCTTTTCTTAAAATAATCTATATTATTAAATTCTTAGGTTTTGTTGGCTGATACAATCATTTACCGAAAGGTAAAATAATTACTTCAGAGATAAGAGTTTTTGGTTAGTTAATATTAGAATGAACATAATAAATAAATATCTTATTATTATATTACATATTAATTATTATATAGTATTTTTAAGGCTTTACGCAATTTTAAATACAAAAGATACGTTTTAATATGCAATTATTTTCTTGTATTAATACTATACTTTAATTCAAACAAAATATTACCTTTTAATGTTGTTCATTGAAAGAGTATGGGTTTTTAGAATAAAAGTCTTACAGCATTTACAAGTAACTAAAATTACAATAATAACTCAACTTTCAATATATTCTCGAATGAATAACTAATTTTTAAGATTATAAAAATATAACGTATATGTGATAAATAATACACAGACATGCTTTGAAATTGCCAAAGTAAAAAATGAAACCCAAGCAATATATTCTTAATTAATATAGAAAATACTTGATTTTGTTTGTTTTGTTAATTACTATTTATGAAAATTTGTACACACGTAATATAATATAAAATGCCTATCATTCTAAAAACAGAACTAAGGGATAGAAAAATAATTTTTAGACAGCTGTCTGACATAAGACTGTTTTTTATGTATACAGCACTTGCGAAGCCGCTGAGAAAAGTTGTGGCATAACAATACTCCATTCGTAAGCCGAATGCCAAGTATGTAGTTAGAGAAACTACGATATTCCTTCAAGGTTTTTTTTGATAAAATAATAGATATTGTACTTCATTAATGTTTTTAGCAATAAGGACTACAAGCATTTTGAGAAAATTTATATCTTATGGCGGGTTAGAAAAGTAATATTTTGGAAAGGAGGTTGGATTTCTTAAACTTAGTAGGTGAGGGTTCAAATCCGGTCTATTCATAAAGTAAATGTGAGGGAATTCACGAACTAATATTAATGATCTCAGTATTTATAACGCAGTGTATCAAATCCATCATTTATAAGGTCCAACTTACGATATCGAAATCGTTTTCTTTTTATGGTAATTGTGTGAAAACCAAACAATTACATGCTTTTGTGATAAATATGACACGTGCGTTATTATTATTACTACGTTGCATTATTTCTAATTAATAATGAAAATTGTTGCAATAAGACAAACCATCGCAGTGAGTTTACAGTCTAAGAATATTAATTTGTAGCAAAAATTATTATCAAGACTTACGTTAAGGTCAAAAAGCTAAAGCAAAACGATAATTTTTAATCAAATTCAATTAAGAGAGTGATTGACAAAAAAGAACTTGTATTATTTTGGTAAAGTGGCAAGAAAGAACTCGTCTTATTTTGGTAACAATAATTCATAAGTTGGTGAACATTTAACAATGATAATACACAATTTAAACTTTGTTAAATGTTATGATAAACTTTGTTAGGTTACAAATAAATGACTAGTATTAGTCGTGACTTTTTTTCTTAGACAAGTTATCATATAAAATGTATTTTTTTCTAATTTTGAACATTACGCACTTCTATACTTGAAAATTAAACCCTTCTTTAACAGACAGAAACCCTTCTTTAAACATATTGTGACCAATGAAAACTTCATGTTAAAGGAGGGACTGAAACATTTATTCTAATCTTAAAACCACTGTTTGAGAGGCTCCATTGAAATAAACTTTGTAAACAGGGTGCTTTATCGGCACTAGGGTTTTAGATAGATAGATAGATAAGCACTTTATTGCACACAAAATAAAAATAAAAGAAAATTACAATAATCAGCGGAATTCTAACATTTAAAAATAGTATGCAAAGGCGGTCTTATTGCTAAGAGCAATCTCTGACAGACAACCTTCATGTGAAAGAACTTAAGTAGAGGAGAATAAGGGATTGTGCGATCGAGGAGAAATAAATAGTGAAATAATACTTAAACTTAAAGCCTGTAATAAACTGTTTCCTTATAATACTTACAAATACATAAATTACAAATGAAATAATAAATAAATAGTATATATAATACAAACACGTACATACATATAGGTACACATCTACACATATATAATATATCACTTATACCAAATAAATATAAATACCATAAATAAAATACTTCAATAATGACACTATTACAATAGAAATACCAAAACAATGAGCATGGACAATACTAAGAAAATAATTTACTCTTGGGAAAGATAATAATTAAATAAATGAATTTTAAATGTATGTAAGGATTTTATATTATTGTATAGTATTATATTACTTATGTAATCTTAAAAATCGCTTTTTCATTGAACTTTATCCTGAAAAAATATATAAGTATATTGTTTCGTATCTTATCATAAAGATAATAATGTAAAAAATATATTTTATGGTTAAAGTTACAGAATTTTTATTTACTTTTTATTTGTAACTTTAAGATATCTTTTTTATGTATCATATAGGATATAAATAAATGTAGCCAATTATTGATTTGAACCAACAATTAATGGTAAAATACCTGTCCTATGTTGTAATTAAAGTGATGAAACAACTTATCTATCATCAAATACAATTATAGAGACAAAAGAATGAACCCATTATTTATTTCACTAATTAATCTTTGGCCCTTCCGGAGTCTGTTCTAATTAATCTTGTTTTGTTATTTAGGGATTTTATTTCCCTTAGTATTTTAATAAGGACGATAATGTAGGTACTTGTAATAATATTGGTAATATGTATTGATCATTTGTATGGATTGATTAATGGTATTATCTGAATTACTCAGAGTTTAAATATATAAAATCTATAAATATAATAAATTTGAAATAAGATTCTCCAAAAATATCTTAGTAATTATCGTTATAAGTTTATACTTAAACAAAGAAGAAAAAATAATAATCCAACGTTTTTAATTATTTTTTGTTGTTGCGTGATAATATTTTACGTATGAAATTACAGTATATTATCATCTTGATTTTGAGTGTCTGGATGTAAGATTGAACTATTATAATAAAAGAAGTTATTTGAAACATGAAGTACATGATACTTGGTAAGTCATGACACACATTTGGTGTTTTAAAATATTACATAAATGACACATAAATTATTTTCTTGAACCATGATGATGATTTAAATTATATTGACCCGGCTATATTCCCGTAAATTATCCGGAATTTTATCTGATTAGTTTCGAAATTATTCATGAACTCGACACATTGCGGACTTGTGGCGTGAACTGTACAGTTCTGGAGAGCTTACGTGACCATAAACATGTAAATGATCATCACGAAAATTTAATTACAAAAAGGTAATACTAATTATATAAATGTTGGCTATTATATTGTTTTCAATAAAAAAAATACAAGAGTCATTAGCACTTTTATTTTGTATTTTTAAAAACAACACTAAAGAAAATTTATCTGTGAGTTTAGCTTTCAGGAGTTATTAGAAATCTTGATATTGTGTTACTGATAGGATAGTTTCATAAATTTATATTTGTATTAATTAATTATTTTATTTAAATCAATAAAAATTTCCAAACTTTATTAATAATTTGAATAATTTTGTGTGAAGTTATTTAAACGTTGGTTTAATAATATCCAAATGCAACACGACAACCCATTTTTGTATTTTTTATTGAAAAATTTGTTAAAAATAATCAATTATTCAGTGAATAAATGAGAACTTGAACTTGATTTAATTGAAGAAAAATTAAACAAGCTTGAGAGACTTCAGAACCTTGCTATACGGTTCATATTTAGCTTACGCAAATATGACCACATTTCCGTTTTTCGTCAAAAACTCAAGTGGCCCCCCATACGTCGACGTCGGGATATACATATACTTTCTCTTTTGTACTGTGTATTATTCCACCCAAAAACACCTTCTTATCTGAAAGAATAATTTGAATACCTTGGTATTCAAGACACTGCACGAGCGTCACAAAAACTAATTATAAAAATGCCTGTTCATAATTCCTCTTTTTATAATCGTTCTTTCACAGTTCATGCCACTAAGCTATGGAATGCGCTTCCTCTAAATATACGTTTGTCAAAATCTTTAGAAGTATTTAAAAAATCCGTTAAAGAAATCTACTTCTCTGAAATTAACTAGTTGCTTTGTTTTTTTGTTTTTAATCTCTTGCTATTGTAGTTATTATTTATGTATTCTTGTATTTATTAGTATATTTTTGTTATATATTTTATATAATGATATATATTTACTACTGTTAAGTATTTGTGTGTAGATATTAGTAAGTATGTTTATTAAAACCGCACCACCTACCAATATTTCATATTGTTTTTTTAATTTCCTAACCCTAAGGTCGTCTGGAAGAAATCGCCGTTAGGCGATAAGGCCGCCTTTTGTACTTTACAATGTATTTTCTTTATATGTATTACTTTTTTTTCCTCTTGTATTGTGGTGTGCAATAAAGAGTATAAATAAATAAATAAACTTCACTTGATATTTATTCTCATCATTAATCGTCCTCTTTAAATAGCAAAGATCATACCTGTCTGTATTTGTGGGTTTGGTCGTTTATTAAATATATTTTCAGTGTTTATAATGTGTATTTCTATGTATTTGTATTTTGTCTAACACCTGTAAGACAAGCAAATAATTTGCTTACTTAGGGGTTAGATCAATTTGTGTAATTTGTCCTGATATTATTATTATTTTTAAAAATAACAAACTTCTTCTAGCGGCTTTACCGTTTATAAATAAAAAACACGGTCTCATAATGTCGGAGAGCTGTCAATTGTCATAAACTTATTTTTTGTATCCAGTGAGCTTTTCTTTTACGGGATGATCCCTGACAAAGTTTGAGAAACATTTTAAGATGATCGGTTGAGTAGTTAAGGCGTAAACACATATACACACATATTTATATGTGCATATTATTATATTAATAAGAAACAAATAGTTGAAAGGTCGGAATTAAATTTGATTTAAATGATATTATTGGATTCCTTGTATTTTTTAATTGAAAACATTTAAATAATATTAAATGTAGACTAGAATTTAATTTAGAGTATATCATCAGCTTAAAACACAAAACATTCGCTTACTTATATATCTTTTGTATAAACTTGAGTATGTTTTCATACAAACTGTGAACGAAACTTTAAAAATTTACATTGTATTATTTTTTTTAATTAAATAAACTATTTTACTAAAAAATTTACAAAAAATATTTTTACAACTTATGTTTTTTTTTTGATAAACTAAAATTAAACATAAATATTTAACTTTATATTATATAATCCAATACGTTGTAATAAAGTACGTTGAATTAAACTGCAGTCGTATTTCAAACAAGTTGCCTTCAAACGCTGCAGTAGCAATAGCTTTTAAATTGCTATTTACTAACTTCTGGAACGTATTGAAACTATACTCCTGTAAATAATATTGAACTCTCATTTATTTCAAGAGCATTCAAGCTTCAATGAGCATTCTGTTTTTTGTTTTAATTGCAGTCTTTGGGATGAATCTTGAAAGCTAGAGCTGAGTTTGTAGTCACTGATGCTAATAAATAAAATAAATGAAACGAGAGAATTCTAGTGATTTTATAAGAACTCCGCTCTTTTTACCAAACTAATTCCTTTAATTAAAAGAGCTGCTGAAATTCCGAGTGACTTCTAAAATACTTTATATTGATACAAGTATTTCGTATTTCGACTTAGTATGAAAAAAATATATTTAAGGAACTTGAAAATAATTAGTCTTTTAATAAAAAAGATCAAATGTTTTGTCGGATCTTGTAAAGAAAAAGTTTTTCATTAAAATTTTAAACCCCATTCTATGGTATAGTAAATTTACATTTGGTAATAATAAGTCAGAGAATGAGTTATTTATTAATTTTTTTTTTATTACAGAATGAGTATAAATAATTATAGATACAAAACTTTTTTGTGTGAATTTAAAATCTGACCATCTGCTATAGAACAGATGTTAAATCTTTTGTATTTATCACATAAAACATATTTTTTACCGTTTCTTTATCATATGAAAAAAGGAAACTATCTGTTTTTATACAACATTAATTTCATGTATTTTAAAAGTTCATAAAATCATGTTAACTTAAATATATTAACTAATTTGAAAGCCAGTAAAATATTTTTACTTAAATTTTCATAATATCTGAAAACCATCTTCAAAATTTAGATGGAAATCCAAAAAAATATGCAGCCATTATTCCGGCTCACGACGGCGCTGATACCCCTACATGACATTTTCATACAACAAATTCATTCATACATTCATATTCAATGTATTTCGTAAAATCTATATACCATCTCATTATCAAATTTTTAGGATTACTTTTATCTAAAATATATCTTCTTGGTGTAAAAAGGTAACTGAATAACATTTTTATTTAATAAAAGTTTTCGTTTTAAAAACTTATTAACTTAGTAAAATTGTAAGCTAAATGAAAACTTAGTAGAGTCGTAGAATATTTATTAAATGATTATATTAAATGATTATATTAAATGATTATATTAAATTTGTTATAAAAGGACAAAAACTTCAAAAATCTTCGCATATTCATTAAAATTTGTACCAACGCTTTGTTAAGTCACCTAACGTACGAATTTTGGAAATTAAGTAAGTAAGTGTTTATGTGTGTTTATGTGTTTAAGTGTGTGTTTATAGTATGCGTATGCCGTAACCCACTGACCTAAAAAAATATAGATGCAAATGCTTATAAAAAATACCAAGAGACTAAGAGAAATAGTGTTTCGGAGACCGTATAGAACGTAGTTAGTTTAAGCTGATTTTCTGTAAGAGGATTGAACTGCCCGGTCAAACTAGCCCGTATACGATCTGCAACTAAATGTTACTTCATCCACTGAGTTAAACAATTTGAATTTATAGTTGTTTCAAAAATGGATCGAAAATTGTGGCTGGTGCATTTACTAATTGATTAGTTCTTTAATCATGTGTTTTACCCAGCCATTTTTTATGTAATTCTGGTGACTGTTATAGTATGTAAAAGTATGTTTTAATACTTGATTTCACATAAAATTCGTGTCAAAATAATAAAAGTCTGTTGACTGTTCAGTTGTCCAATTTATAAGACGGAAATTACATAATTCAATAGAATTACCTAGTGAACATAACACCCAGCGACAAGACAATCTTAATCTATATCTATTATTAATTATAACAATGTACACATTTTTATTATTACGAGTATCAGTATAATCCGGTACGGATACCCGCCGGCCAAGAAAGTGATGACCGAGTTTCACGCTTCCGGGCGGAACCCCCTAAATGAGGGTGCCCGAGCAGTATATATATCATATTTAGGTTAACTGTCTATTATAAAATATTATAATTATTTAAAATACAACACTGAACGAAATAAAAATAATAAAAAAGGAAAGTATTCCTTATTAGACTTCATAAAGTAGGTTGCTTTAACATTTCAGCAACGAATGACAGAACTTCTTTTAAATAATATTCAGCAGAAGCGTAACAATATATTAATTTAATTAATGAGTTTAATTTTATTTATAATACTAGATTTATTTTTAGATAATTATCTAAAAATATAAAGAAATATATTTTTAGATAATTCACTTCATTCAATAATACATAGAGTATTAATTGTATAACATAATTATACATAGAGTATTAATTGTATAACATAATTATACATAGAGTAGGGGAGCCATAGGTATGCATGTGAATACGAGTGTCTATTTTTTTTTGTCTGTCTATGTTGTTAGCCCTGTTGGCTATTACAGCGTCACTGGGGGAATTACGAGTGTCTATCACATAATAAAAAAGAGAGGTTGAGAGACCCATACTTATCTTTATCTAATCACACAAAAAAGGAGACAGAAAGATAAATTCTCCTGTTTTCGATGAACACATTTCAGGCGGGCTCCCCTAATTTATGACCAATAACCCTATGCATTCAATAACTGAAATAGTACGAAATATCACAGACTAATTAAGTCGTTTTAATTAGATAGTTCGATAAATAATCTCTATAATGTCTTCGGATTTGACGAACAACAAACAATAAAAACGGAAATAACTGACAAAAAATATTTAAAAGATAAACGTTTTTTACAAAATATTACATGCATAAGAAAAAAAATATTAAGTTCGCGCTTTAGAAGGCTCTAATTTTCGAACTGTAACTTTCATAGTTCCTGCATATTACTTTATAAGAAGAGATACATTGGAAAGGTCGATATGACTTTGTCAAAGTTTAAGCGTAGTTTTATTATTTAACTTTTAGTATTTTATCGTTTTAAGTAGCGAAACTTCGTAATGTTTGACATCACGTTTTTTGAACGTGATGTGAAAACATAAAAATGAGCGTACAATAACATTTTAAAACGCGTAATTTGATTGATATTTTCATACAAAAAATATGTAATTATGATTGTACGTTAGGAATACAACATTTTATTCAGACAAATGTAACCACATAGATAATAGATATTACACCCCTAGGGAAGTGAAATAAGAAACGCTCAGATGGCACGCAATTGTCGACTGAGGCTAAGCCGAGGTTGACTAGAGGCGAGAAAATATAATTATTTTTACGTGTTAAATTTTTTATAAAAAAATTGTTTGTTTTATTTATAACGAGCATACCCAACCCGCTTTACCGGGCTTAATTTAATATGTATTTATACGAAAAAAAAAACAATAAAAACGTGCGGCACTCGGTGACTGCCGCGGTAAAGCTATTGCATAGCATTTTTGCTACGTGGTGACCGATAAGAAAACATTTTTTTCTTTTATTGAACAAATTATTATGAGAAGTTGTCATTGCTATGTAATGTCATAAAAAGGTTAATATTATCATTAGCTAAAAATATTTTCAACCTTCAATCTCACAAATAAAGTTCAATTACGTCTGTTAAGTACTTTCACTTAGACTCTTTTGTAACACGATAACAGAATGAAAAAGCCAGTTGAAAAAAATACCTTTGTACAAGTAAAACATTTATTTTAAACTAAACCTCAACAAGTAAGCAATAAAGTATATAATACATATTATCAAAATGGCGCTTACGCTATTTTTGAATGATATGTACACAAAACTCAGCCGAGCTACACAACAGGTGGAGTGGGGGGTGTTAGGTTTTTTTCGTTACGGAATTGCCGGAATTTTTCTCCACGCTCAAGGACCGAAAAAATAAATTAAATACAAGAAAGAAAAATGAAATTGGATTTTTTCTTTTGAATCTTTCTCCAAGTCAAATTATTCATTAAAATATGCCCAATCGTTATAATATAAGAAGATATGTAATGACTTTATAAAGTGATCATCGGTACTCGACAATGCTTTTACTCATGTTTCCTGTAATTGCATTTATAATTCTTTCAGTCTGTTCGTTCTGTTGTAAATAGGATTGGACAAATTTTTAACTTCACTTCACCTTAACATCAGTTTTATAATGATTGCTGTATCCTTATTTTTTTATTTACAATAGATTCATAGATTCCGAGTTATAACTCGGTAATCTTATAAGATTACTATATTAACCTAATATTGGTGAGCCTATCTATAAAGATAGGAAAATGAAAATCACCTATCAACAATGTCGATTCTGAAAGACATTGCGTCTGTCATTTTTATGACGTAATAAATATTCCCCACATAGCCTTCTTTTTATGTGAAAGAATATTTTCTGTATACTTTAAGGTTCAAGATTAATAATTTATAGTGAATGGAAGACACATGAAAAACTCAGATTGATATAAAATCTTAAGTTTCAATTAAGGTAGCTCCATTAGCAAGTATTTTGTAGCTCCAAAGATACTAACCTTTGCTCTATAAAACAAGCTGTTTTTGTGTCAATAAAAACTCCTCCGTAATTAAATGAATTTAGTAAGTTACCAGATTGTTACAAAATGGTGACAAACGGTAGATTTAAATATAAAATAATTTCCAGTTTACCATTTAATTAATACTAGGATCCGCCACAATGCGCTGCGGGAGTTGAGCTGAGCATCCTCCCCCTTTTTTATGCTACTAAAGTCGGTCCATACCACGCCCAAGGGCTTCCAATGAAGTTACTGGCACCGAAAAGGTTAAGAGTAACGATAGGCGAGCGCGCGCAGGTTAAGTTTAGCTTATGTTAGCTTTTATACATGTAGTAGTTTGGTTTTGACTAAAAATAAAGATATAAGTTGTTGATTTGACTAAAACAATTGAAACTCTGTATAGAAGTTTAATTGGTAAAATAAATGTAATATTGGATACTGATTTGACTAAGAATAAGAAGTATATAAGTCGCAGCTCGGTTAAGAGAAGACATTGTAAAATTGGGAGTACAAGTTGTGTGGTGGTACTATTATACTAAACCGCTGAGTGTGAGATCGAGAGACTAAGTTGTGTAACAGTGATAGTTGAGAGTTTAAATGGTAAACAGGTTATTTTTAACAGTTTATTCGTGAACAGTGTCATAAAGTGCTATAAAGAATAGAACGACCGTCGTTGGCGATTCTTTGCGGTAAGAGAGCTCTAAAACTTAAGTTTATGGGAGATTCAGTTTTTTGACCATATCCTTAAAACGAAATAATATTTTTTTATTCTGTTTTGTAGTAGAAGTCCAGTCACGTCCTTGACATGCGTGCCAATTTTGCTTAAAATTGATCAAGTGGTTTTGCTGTGAAGTTGCAAAAAATTGATTCCCAAACGGTTAAGAGCTTCGCTTACGTTCAGCTCAATAAAAAAGTTACTTTAAAACCCCACGTCAATGTTTCTTATTGGTTGATTAGCTAAATTAAATTAGATCAACAATGGCGTTGTAAGCAGCAAATCATAGAAGCCTGGCCAGTGCTGCTGCTAATTCAATTTTATTTTAATCAGTCCGTCCAGAAACATGTCGTTAAAATAACCTAAACTAAATATAAACTGTTAACCTTTTTTTTATATATACAAAAACTTTGTGTTTTTCAATAAAAAATTCTAAAACCTTTTCTTAAAAGATACAAATTAAAAGATAAAAAGACGTAAGAATATTTTCTAAATCTCTTTTCTGCTCGTAATGGTACACATATGTATTCCACTAATTGGTTGAGATATCGAGCTTTCTTGTCAAGCTATCTAATATTGTTTCGTTTTACTCTATGTACTAACATTTTAACTTATTGAAAATATATATTCAACCAACTTCATGAGCGCGTTCATTCTACTTCTGCAAAAACAAATTCAATTGAAAATACTGAAATCAATTTCCACACTTAACACCCTTTAAAATATATACCTAGGTATATTATCAGAACTCGATTTTACAAATCCTTTGTCACACTTATGTAATATATGTTTTATATTAACAATGATATATTTCGCAATTTAATTTTTTTTTTTTTTTTTAATTTTGTAATATATATGAAAAACCTGTAGGTATTAAATACTACCATGAAAACATTTTACATTGACGACCATAAAACGTGCAACAACACGCTCAGAATCACGTATTAGAAATTATTACAATCTTTAGTCAATCTGTTAATAAACAAATTTATTTATTTTTATTTTTCTTATGGAGTATCACAACTATTCATAACAATGTTTTAAAATGTAATAAACAATTGGTATTTTTTTCCAAAACTTCATTTTTTTCTTGCTAAAAAATTCAAATTGTAATAATATTTACCATATACATATTTATAAACTTACAAAAAGAATTTTTTTATGAACTAATAATTTTGCGTTATTTTCCGTAATTAGAATCACGTCATGCTCATTTCGTTAGGCGTTGTTTATTCGAAATAACATTTCAAAGTCAAATTGATTGACCACCAATAAAAACTCAAAATTAAATTAACTGATTACATTTTGACACCAAAAAAAAACAATTTTTAGTTTCTTTTGTTTTTTTGTTAAACTTTGTTTAACTTTAACACCCAGTTTTTCTCCCAGCGTCTATTTGTCTTACATTTTTCATAATAAAAGCAAGACCGTAATGTCAACTTTCAGTCGGTAAAAAAACAACCGCCTAATTTTTACCTCTTTACTGAATTTTAATTGCAACATTGCTTTTCACTTTCTCGTTGAATATTACGTTGGATAGTTTAGTACAAAAAGGAAATAAGGAATTCCTAAAGCGATATTGCAAGATTTGGTGTAACTAGATAATAATTTAATGTAGGTATGTCTAAATATTAATTATTTTGAATGAGACTTTTACGTAATCTATTGAAAATTTAATTAAACCATAAAACAGATTTCAAAGATTATAATCTTGAAAGATTGCGCATCTGTTCAAATTAAAAAAAAACTAGTTATAAAAAAAAATATTTTGATTTTCGAATTAATTTCTAAAACATCCATAACAATCCTTCTCCCCTCCTCATATGATTTTGACAATTTCAGGACTAGAAAAAAGTATCTGACCGTGCGTTCCAATTATCTGAGCATGTGTTTCAATGTTTGTATAATCCTGTGTACAATACGGGCAGTGTTCACAGATAAGGTATGTATCCTGTCACTGCAGACAAATCTCAAGTTCATTAACTTAACATGGATAAGAAGTTGCTAGAGTAATTTAATCAGGAACTTTAGGTACTAATAATAGGTTAGTATTGATTGACACAAGATATTCCCCATGCAGATTTCCGTAAATCCATCCATCTTTGAATTCATTTTACAAATAAACCGAAATGTCATTGAGGTTAATTGATTGTTGATCGAGTGGTTAGTGCAGACGCTTAACGTATACCGGCGCAACGGGGCTTGGGGTTCAATTCCTGACAGGGACTGGCATGTATGTGATGTCTGTATTTCTGGGTTTGGTAGTTTATTAATATGTTCGAAGAATTTATGATGTATGTGTATGTATTTATATCGTTGTCTAACACCCTTAACACAAACAAATAATTTGCTTATCCAGGGGTTAGATTAATTTGTGTTATTTGCCCTGGTATTATTATTATTACTTTTTATCATTAATCAAGTACAGAAATGAATATAAATCTAAATCTATTGCTATGCTGATAGTGTTACTTAAAACAATATCAAAAGAAGATACCACTGGCAGCAAATTATTAATCGATTGGTACTGAAAGTATTTCAATACTATTTTTATATTTTTCAAATAAGTATAAAAAGAAAAATTCCTAACCGAAAATCTAACCCAAAATCTAAACTTAGAATTCTATACATAATCGTCGTTAGCCTTGTTTTGACAATTATAATGAATGTTTCTAACCTCGCAACAACATTTAAAAGTTCCTACAACTTAAATTATTATATGAAATTTGGCCATGTTAAGTTCATTTAAAAAAAAATTACAAAAAAAATAATATAACAATATCAGAACAAAATATGAAACAGATATGTATTATTTCAAAGATAGACCATGTTATGAGAATAATCTAATATTATTGTAATACGACTAAAAAAGTTACTAAAATTGAATTAAATGTCCATTTAGTAATTCTGATGTTTCATTTGGTTTAGTTTCAAATTCAACGTTAAACCTACTTTTCAAATATAAACTGGAACTAATAGTTGCAGATCAATTTACGTTTTCGAATACCGAAGTTTCCTCCCTAGTACTTCCAATTATAAATTATTAGCTATATTTCCGCTAATACAGAACGCATTTGGTCCTTAAATCAAACTATTATGATAGTACGTTACATAGATTAAGATTAAGAAGATTAAAACCAAGGCTCTTTCGAAATTAAATGTACCTCGCAATTATGTAACGCGTATGCAATTCACACGTGTTGCTTGGACAAGCATATGGCAATTTTATTCGGAAAGCGTATCTTGCCATATGATTGCGCCGCTCTTTTATCATTCTGCTGTAAATAAATACATTTTTATTAAAATATTCCGTTCATAAAAATGAACTTCGTATATGAGAGTGAATTATGAATTCTATTCTGGTTTGAGTGAATTGTATAAGAAATCTATACAAACTGAATGTCTTTGAACAATGTTATTGCAAAACGAGCATCTAAAGTGAATGCATCCCTAGCTATATAACGCTCTTTACAGTTGCGTTGAGAGTCTCTTACGAAGATAAATACCTCTTTGTGGCTTATAAAGAATTGAAACATTAATAAAATAAAATAAATGATACCCGGTTTAGGATAAGTGTCGATGGGTCCAGATATCTGTTTCTTTGCCTTATGCTACCTCTGTTTCGTCGTCTCCAAATGTTAGTGGACGACGTTTAAGTTTGTTTGATATTGCAGAAATCCCCGTTTAAAGTGGAGTGGGGGGGAGGTACCGAACAATGCATGCTTCTCCAGTTCTGTGTTCACCTATGTATACAAAGTGCGGTCGGAGCAAGATGGTTCGGGAAGGGATTCTGTAGCTTTGGGGTAAATTTGGCACCAGTGCTTGATACTCGACTAAGCAAGACACAGCGGCATTGGATTAATGCTTCACACTGGTCTTCTGTGCGAGTGTGGCACAATTTTGCAGTCAGGAGACTGCAGCGTAATTCTACCACATGTTCGACCTTCAGTCGCTTTGTATAATCGATTATGGATACCAGGTGGTTATGATTCTTACTCGAGACCACACGGCCTAAAAATATGGCATTAGCGAATGTTAGTTTACTTCTTTATAGTTTTTTCAGATTACTAACAAAGCCGATTTTCATTAGTTATTGCACACACATTCTCACAGGTACGTAAAAGGAAAGAGGCTAAGGAGAAAAAGACATCAGGAAAATTATCGCCAGGAACACAAAAAATCCTCCCAGACTCACGTTCTTATTTCTTATATATACAGAGCTGATGAATCCGTTGGTAAAAGCTAATTAATTCAAAAAAGTTCTCCTTTATGCATTACATTTGATAAAAGTGAAAAAATACACCAATCTGTATTATTATTTTATTTAGTATAGAACCATAACTTGAATAATAGATTGTAGTTTATTAAATATGAAATGGTTATTTTCAAAATACATAAGATAAGAAATAATGAATATTTAATATAAGATGATAAATATTATATACGTACATATATAAAAAATCAAAATAAATAATATATTAAGGGGTTATACCTGTTTTGTATTTATAAAATAATTACTATACACGTTATCCTTGTTAAAATTTTTGTTGTTCCGCTTAACATTTCTTAATAATTTCCGTATACAAAAGTTATCGCAAAACTCGCCCATGTTTCAATGCTGAATGTCGTGCTGACGACCGAAAACATTCGGCATGCCTCATATGGGCTGATATTCGAAGCCGCAAAGCTCCAGCCGTAAGTTAAAAGAGAGCCCTTAACCAAGCTGCCAAGTCCTAAAACAAGGCATTGCGGAAGGCTCGTCTAAATCGAATCGCTAAGAATGGCGACAAGTTCTTTGTCAGATCTATTGTCATTCGAGCTTTGGTAAGGGACCAGCTCTTGCCAAAGCGATCGAGTCGAACTTCTGACAACCTTCACTGCCTGCTCTGCTGAAGCCGGATGGATCCCTGGTCCACACAATAACAGAGAGCGAATGTATTTACTTCTCTGTTTGAGTAACTAAGGTGAATAATTTAATTAAATTTTGACATTATTAACAATATTGTGCTTTTGGTTTCTTATCTTTTATTATATTTTTTTTACATGAATATTATATTATTTTAATAATTATAGGTATTTTAGTGAACATATTTTGAACTAAAATGAATTAAAATGCATTAAAATGAACTATAATAATAGTAATTATTATAGTCCATTTTAATTCTGACATAATAACTGAATATTTTTGATTTGACTATTTGTTCTATATATATTTTTCAATGTTTTCTTAATGATACAGATGTTTGTATAACTTGCTTGTTATTGGAGCAAGCCTCTGTAAATTTTTATGTATCGATGAGTGAATAAATAAAAAGTAAATAAATAAATGTTGAAACCAGTTTTTAATTATCTTTATTATTATTGTATGAGAAATAAATTTCTAAAAAAACAAAACAAAATTAATTAGAACAACAGACCCGGAAGACCTGAAGATTAAATAACGAAATGAATAATGGATTCATTCTTTTCTATCTATTCTTTTATTTTCTGATGGATAAATTATATTATTTCTGTTACCAGACAATACTAATGCATTGAAATTGTAGTTATGGATGATATTTTAATATTTATTTGTAAAACTGTGATCACAATAAAAATATATCCGGCTGAGTTTATTGTGTGGTTCTTCTCAGGCCAAAGCGCGCTTGAAACCCTCGTAAATGTCAGAAATTAAATTAAAATTTAAAAAATACCGGATACAAAAAGACCTCTGAGATGTGACTAAAAGACCTCTCAAAACAATAGAAATAATATTATTATGTACTTATTGAATTTGTTGCGTCGAGGGACCAATTTATTTTCTGCTTTTTAAAGCTGTTACTGGTTTCAATATTGTATTAAATGAACTCACAAATTTTCATTTGCTGAAGTATTTCTATCAATATTGTACAAGAACTTTTCACCTGTACCAATAAAACTCTCAATATATTGGAGACGACTGTTTCTATTTCAACTAAACATAGCTAAGAACCGTCTCGACAAACCAGGCTTCCGATTAAAAAAAACCACAATCAAATACGTCCACATGTTTGGCTGCTAATTGCCACAGACAGACATACAGATACACAGATACACAGATCGATAAGTCAAATTAATAACACCCGTCTTTTTAAGTCGGGGTTAAAAATAGGCTCTCCTAACACTCCCCTTTGACATACACAGGTGATCTCTGGTATGGAATTAAAGTGTATAAGATATAAATAAATAAACAAATAAATATTTATTATTTATATTATTTGTGTCTCTAACCATTAAATAGACTTAGTAAATTATTGTATTTTCGAGGTATTTAACATTATCAATACTTTTCTTCATTATCTACTTCAAACGAATGACGACCTCTTGATACAATTACGAATATCTTGTGAACTTTGTGAAATAAATTTTCTGTAACTCTATAACAATATTTAAACTCTCTAAAAGCACTTTTCTTACCAGTTTTATATCAATGGAGCCTCTTAACCAGTGGTTTTATGACTGGAATAAATGTTTCAGCCCGTCTCATAAGATACGGTGTCGAATGGTCATGATCCCTTCTTTGTCCAGATTTAACCATAAAGACTACTTTGTTATTAGGGTTATTTCTATATTGCATTACACACTACAAAACAATATTTACTTTAATTCTATACTTCAAAAATGTTTTCATATCAAACAGTACGACTACGGTGGTCCTTCTTATATATTTTATAATGTCAGTAAGAGTGATTAATAAAATGATGATGATGATTTCTAACGTCTTATATACTTAAGTGCTTAGAAATCAAATATTTTTTAAATTAGAATAATATATTATTACTATAAACTATAGAGTAAGTATGAATAAGAGTGTTAGGAAAAAAATATTATAATTAAAATATATATATATAATATCTATGATAAGTATAGATATATTATGTAATAATTTTTATTTATTTAAACTACCATATATATATTTGTATAAATTATATTTAAATTCGATTTTATAACAATAAAGTTCAATAAATGATATATGTATACTTTTTCTTCCACCTTTTCTAAATTAAATTCAGGTCAAGTTATATTTTAATACATGAATATTATAAACATAGTTTCCAAAATCTTGTGTTGTGTTTGTGTAGCTTTGGTATACTAACGAAAACTGTTAAATTTTAAGATTTTTTCAAACGATTCAGAGTATTCTATACTTTTCGTTACAATCAAAAGTTAATACTTGAAAATCAAGCAATTGTCAGAAAAACAGTTTCAATTTATAATTCTATTATTTCTTGAATGGAACGAATGTTTCTGTTTATTCATTCACTCGGAAGTCATCAATCCAGATTACAAAAGCCTGTGATTGTAGTTTGAATGGCGATGATTACTTTTATAACTGAATTAGTTACAATAAATAATGAAATATATAATAACATACATTTAAAATTCAATAAAGCAGATAGTTGCATGGTTCAAATTATTAACAAATGAAAAATATATTTTTCATGTACCTAATATTGAATTCGAAATTTAATAAAAAATTCTTGAAAGTGAAATTTTTTTTTTTGTTTTTTTTTTTTTTTTTCTGTAAGTTTTTCTAAATATATTAAAAGAATAAAAATCTATGAGTACTGACCAGAGTCTCGTCTTTCAAGTTTTAATAATATACAAAACAGATTTTGTATATTATTAAAACTTGAAAGACAATTAAATCAAGTCTTGAAAATAATATCTTTATTTTAGAAAACTCATCTTTTATTTAAAAGGTATTATCACGTAATATCTAAGATACCAGAAGGATCTGTAAATCGTTTATCAAACTTATAGCCGTTATTATGAAGCTTACGACATTCTCGTAGAGCACATTATGGCGTTTCATGAGTATTATGATGGGATAGGACGTGTGTCACATAGAAAGATGTAATAAGATATATAATACCAACGGTTCACTAGGTTTCACTTCATATAAAATAATGCTTTGTTTAGGGTACGTTTAGTTGGCTGTTAATTTTATTATTTATTAAAGATTCAGATTCAATGTTTAGAAAAAAAATATTTAAAATTGCTCAACTAGTGAGGCCGATTCATTGTGTCATTCAAGTTTTATAAGAATATTGTAAATATAAATACATTATATTAAAGAACCTCAATCTGTTGTTATAAATAAAATTTCTGATGGCTCGTCGTATACTACGTATTCTATGTTGTTATTCTTTGGCTGCATGTTATTGTTCACGCAAGTTATCAATGAATTTTTGTAAGAACATGTATTTTTCTTAATATTTGTATGCTGATGATCTTCAAATTTATGCTCATGCTAGATTGCTTCATTTCCATAATTGATGATATCAAAAATAACCCAAGTAATATTCCTAATTGGTGTAACAAATTTTAAAATAACGGAAATTATAATAAGTATCATGTAATACTTATAGCAACCATAATTTGATTAGTTATATAATAGTGACCTTTGAAATAAAATAATCTGAATATACCGTTTATCCCATCAATCATAAAATCTCAGCCTTATTGGTAAAACACTCTCCTGCAATGCCCACGTAGTTGAACTATTTCGTTAAGTGACATATTTGCTAAGTTTACTCTAACGACATAAAAACTTTTTGTCTTTTATTCTTTGGAACATCCTTTTGTTATCACCACGAACCTATTCTAATCCTTTCCCTTTCGTTTTGCCAGAAATATCTTTCGTTGCAAAGTAAATTGTTTTAATTTCAAGAATCACGCATCCATTTTACTTTTATTCCAAAATTGACAATGAATAGGCTCCGAAACTACTGGACCGATTTAATTTTGGCAATATCTAGACGCCTTTCTCGATCAAAATTCGATTCTGACTGACGAATTATACTCATAGTTTTACGTAGCTAAGATAAACGCTCGATTCTTTGTACTAGTGGCTCATGATATCGATCACAATGTTCTGTAACGAGGATATCATGCTGTTTTCAAAGTCGTGCTTTCCGTTTAGCGTGTCTAATCATTTTCTAATCTTTGCTATCTAAAGTCAGATGATTCTAAATTTTGGGAGACAGTGTGTAGAACACGATTACTTTCTAATCTACGCTACGCTCTTTCATCGCTTGGTTCTAGAATTCGCGAGTTAGCTTGTCGAAGACGATCATTTTCTAATCGCTGCTATTTTGGATTGAATACTGCAAGGTATCATTTCGAGAATGGTCATTTTCTAATCGCATCTCTCTTGAATCATTCCATTTTTCGCTTCGTGATATAGCGTGTCAAATATGATCCTTAGTGAACTAGTTAGTTCAAAATATGCAGTCTTTTTAGGCTAATCTGTGTTTTTGAACTCAGTCAACTTTTAACTTTGATAATAATTTTATTAATGTATATTGATCATCAACATTAATTCTAAAACCTTCTTTATTTGTATGATAAGAGTTATATATTCGAAAATAATACTATTAATAATATATAAATTTAATATTAATATTATATAAATTTCAGTCAGCTGATACAAGCAGCGTATACATTTTAAACAAAACAGTAAGATTTGATTTGCTATTTACTAATTTCTGAAACGTAATAAAACAATTCGCAGGTAAATAAAATTAAAATTTCATTTAGAATCAAAAGCAAAATGCTTTTCAGTCATTAATATTCCAATAAAAGTATGTTTTGTATTGTTGCCTTTTTTACCAACATCATAAAAGCTGAAGCTAAGTTCTTATTCTTTAATTCAAATTAAAAGAAATTTTGCAAATAAAAAAATGTATGAAAATGCACACGTGCTGAGAGAGTGAGCGCAGGTGAATGAATAAATAAGTGAGTGTAATGAAGTTCTGTGTTGTACCGGACGAGTTCAAAGCCATACAAAGCTGTACTTTTTAAATTAAAAGACTAACTAAAGAACGAATAGACTTAAAATAGAATTCGATAGATGACTAATCTAATTTTCTCTACTAATAACTGAAACTACAATCCGTTTTTATATAAACATATAAAAATGTAATATAAATAATGGAAATATGAAACAAATTGCGTTTGCTGATTTACATTCGAAATCCGAAATGAATATGGGATCTTGGCATCATTTTTATAAGACACTTAAAAATACAACATTTAAATTGGAAGAAATATTATTATTAATAAGCAAGAAAATATTGTTTTTTTTTAATCTTTTTGTCCAAGATATTGATAATAAAATAAGATATCATTAATATCAACGTGAAAACGCTTTTAAAGGTAAATAATTTAAAACATCATTTTTCCAGTCATTATCTCGTCTACATACTGTGATCACATAATAGCAATTTTTATATATCAATAAAATTATATATTCACTTTGTATAATGTGATTATTTTATATGTTGTAATGCAGATGTAAATAGAACGAACTATATAATAATCGCTTAGACTAATTTTATTCAAACTTGATAACTTCTGTGATATTTGTATAATATTATATTCAAAACTCTAACGTTATTATCAATTGTACGCTGCATCAGTATTCTTCCATCGTAACATACAGTGTTAAAATTATGCAAATAAGTCCGAAAATAGGTTATGCGTGACCCAAATGATGAAAAATATTTTTGTACCTATTTATCAATTCCAGCTGGAATTTTAAATATAAAGATATTTTTGCTAGAATACATATAAATAAATACACAACTACTTTTAGAAGACAAATATAAATATGTAATTAAAAAAAATAGATACGGGCAGGGATTCGAACCGGCGACCTTTGGGAAACCGTCCCATCGCTCTACCAATTGAACTACCGTATCGCTGTCCGTGAATGAAGCATTCTGTATGAAATTTCACAGGCAAATTACAAAATATAAATTTCCTATACTGTGAAAGCAGTATAGCTAGTTCCAGTATAGCTAGTTCCATTAAATCTATATCAATTATTCGACTAAAGCTTCAAAGTTTAACAATCTAATTCCACTCATCTGCAATGAATGCTTGATAAGGATCTATTTACAGTGGAAGCTTGGTTAATACTTCAATATTTCATTTAAATATATATAACAAGAAGACCATTTTCAAGATTGATTATTAAACAAAAAAGTTTTCTTTTTAAACACTGAAGTTCGATTAATCGTCAGTTATGTTATTAGCCTTTATTTTCTTTATCACTGGTCCGGTAACTTTTAATAAATGTTTATTGACTTCTTACCTCTAGATGATTTTCTTTATCGCATTTTACAAGACACTTCATGTCCTTGTATTCGTTGCATCAGAGACCATTCTGAACCAAAATCAATTATCCATAAAGATGTTCAGGTCACGTGCTCACCTGTAGTGTTCGCTGATGAAGATTTAGTGTCATAATTTAGGCAGATGATAAAATGATAACAGATCGTGTTTCTACAAATTAAAATAAAATATCCCCAACCGTTTGTCCCGGTGTAACAGCCCTTATAATTAATTGCTTTGACGTAATAAACCACATTAAGAAATGACGTATAAGATTTATTATTAGAGAAAATAAGTGTGTTATAATCACACTTCTTCAATAGTAAGAAATAGTTTTCTATTGTTTGAAATGATTGTATTACAATAGTATTGTGTTTATTTTTTTAATTTTATCTATAAAGGAATCACGCGATCACGAGACGTTTCTGATAATTTTCTGAATTCATGACAAGAAAATTATCCATGACATGAAGTAAAGACTAGAGTAATGGAATACGAACGAAATTCTATCAAATATGAAACACTGTGTAGATGATTTTCATTTATATTTTTATTATTTTTGGTCATGTTTGAATCTTTATTGTCTTCTGTCCAAGTCTAAGGGTGACGGCACCACTTACCATCTGGTTCTCCGTCTCCTCGCTTGCCATCCCTTAACATAACCAACCAATTTCAGTTATATCTAATAACCAAATTATCAATATATACAAAATTATTATAGCAGATATCTTGGCAAAATTTAGGAAATGTGCGTGTGTTAACTCTCACTCTCTGAGTTGTTAATATTGATAATTTCTCGTCCCTTTTTATATTTATTAGATCTTCTTTCTATAAATGTACATATAAATGTTTCGGCTCATCTAATAATACACAGCTTTAAATAGGCTTGACCCCTTCGTTAAATAGATTTAATAAGGACGATAATGTAGGTACTTGTAATAATATTGGTAATATGTATTGATCATATGTATGGATTGATTAATGGTATTATCTGCATTACTCAGAGTTTAAATATATAAAATCTATAAATATAATATATTTGAAATAAGATTGTCCAAAAATATCTTAGTCAATTATCGTTATAAGTATAAACAAAGAAGAAAAAATAATAATCCAACGTTTTTAATTATTTTTAGTTGTTGCGTGATAATATTTAACGTATGAAATTACAGTATATTATCATCTTGATTTTGAGTGATAAAAGAAGTTATTTGAAACATGAAGTACATGATACTTGGTAAGTCATGACACACATTTAGTGTTTTAAAATATTACATAAATGACATATAAATTATTTTCTTGAACCATGATGATGATTTAAATTATATTGACCCGGCTATATTCCCGTAAATTATCCGGAATTTTCTCTGATTAGTTTCGAAATTATTCATGAACTCGACACATTGCGGACTTGTGGCGTGAACTGTACAGTTCTGGAGAGTTTACGTGACCATAAACATGTAAATGATCATCACGAAAATTTAATTACAAAAAGGTAATACTAATTATATAAATGTTGGCTATTATATTGTTTTCAATAAAAAAAAATACAAGAGTCATTAGCACTTTTGTTTTGTACGTTTAAAAACAGGACTAAAGAAAATTTATCTGTGAGTTTAGCTTTCAGGAGTTATTAGAAATCTTGATATTGTGTTACTAAAAGGATACTTTCATCAATCTATATTTGTAATAATTAATTATTTTATTTAAATCAATAAAATAAAATCAATAAAAATTTCCAAACTTTTTTAATAATTTGAATAATTTTGTGTGAAGCAATTATTTAAACGTTGGTTTAATAATATCCAAATGCAATACGACAACATTCTATTTCACAATTAATTATTTTATAAATAAACCCATTTTTGTAATTGTTATTGAAAAATTTGTTAAAAATAATCAATTATTCAGTGAATAAATGAGAACTTCACTTGATATTTATTCTCATCATTAATCGTCCTCTTTAAATAGCAAAGAGCATACCTGTCTGTATTTCTGGGTTTGGTCGTTTATAAATTATATTTTCAGTATTTATATGTGTATTTCTATGTATTTGTATCGTTATCTAACACCTGTAAGACAAGCATATAATTTGTTTACTCAGGAGTTAGATCTATTTGTGTAGTTTGTCCTGATATTATTATTATTATCATTATTAAAAATAAAAAAACACGGTCTCATTATGTCGGAGAGCTGTCAATTATCATAAACTTATTTTTTGTATCCAGTGAGCTTTTCTTTTACGGGATGACCAATGACAAAGTTTGAAAAACATTTTAAGATGATCAGTTGAGTAGTTAAGGCGTAAACACATAACATGAACTTGAGTATGTTTTCATATAAACTGTGAACGAAACTTTAAAAATTTACATTGTATTATTTTTTTAAATTAAATAAACTATTTTACTAAACATTTTACAAAAAATATATTTACATCTTATATATATTTTTTTTGGTGAACTAAAATTATACATAAATATTTAACTTTATATTACATTTAACTTTATATACGTTGTAATAACGTACGTTGAATTAAACTGCAGTTGGTATTTGAAACAAGTTGCCTTCAAACGTTGCAGTAGCAATAGCTTTTAAATTGCTATTTACTAACTTCTGAAACGTATTGAAACTATACTCCTGTAAATAATATTGAACTCTCATTTATTTCAAGAGCATTCAAGCTTCAATGAGCATTCTGTTTTTTGTTTTAATTGCAGTCTTTGGGATGAATCTTGAAAGCTAGAGCTGAGTTTGTAGTCACTGATGCTATTAAATAAAACAAATGAAACGAGAGAAATCTAGTGATTTTATAAGAACTCCGCTCTTTTTACCAAACTAATTCCTTTAATTAAAAGAGCTGCTGAAATACCGAGTGACTTCTAAAAAAACTTTATATTGATACAAGTACTTCGTATTTCGACTTGGTATGAAAAAAAAATATTTTTAATGAACTTGAAAATAATTAGTCTTTTAATAAAAAAGATCAATTGTTTTGTCGGATCTTGTAAATAAAAAAGTTTTTCATTACAATTTTAAACTCCATTCTATAGCATAGTAAATTTACATTTGGTAATAATAAGTCAGAGAATAAGTTATTTATTCGTTTTATTTTTTTTACTATTATAGATACTAAACGCTTTGTTAAGTCACCTAACGTACGAGTTTTGGAAATTAAGTAACTAAGTTTTTTGTGTGTATGTCCATTCGAAGGTATGTGTGTGTGTTTATAGTATGCGTATGCCGTAACCCACTGACATAAGAAAATATAGATGCAAATGCTAATAAAAAAGACCAAGAGACTAAGAGAAATAGTGTTTCGGAGACCGTATGGAACGAAGTTAGTTTAAGCTGATTTTCTGTAAGAGGATTGAACTACCCGGTCAAACTAGCCCGTATACGATCTGGAACTAAATGTTACTTCATCCACTGAGTTAAACAATTTCAATTTTAAGTTGTTTCAAAAATGGATCGGAAATTGTGGCTGGTGCATTTACTAATTGATTAGTTCTTTAATCATGTGTTTTATCCAGCCATTTTTTATGTAATTCTGGTGACTGTTATAGTATGTAAGAGTATGTTTTAATACTTGATTTCACATAAAATTCGTGTCAAAATAATAAAAATCTGTTGACTGTCCAATTGTCTAATTTATAAGACGTAACTTACATAATTCAATAGAATTACCTAGTGAACACGACAAGACAATCTTAATCTATATCTATTATTAATTATAACAATGTACACATTTTTATTATTACGAGTATCAGTATAATCCGATACGGATACCCGCCGGCCAAGAAGGTGATGACCGAGTTTCACGCTTCCGGGCGGAACCCCCTAAAAGAGGGTGCTCGAGCAGTATATATAATATATTTAGGTTAACTGTCTATTATAAAATATAATGATTATTTAAAATACAACACTGAACGAAATAAAAATAATAAAAAAGGAAGGTATTCCTTATTAGACTTCAGAAAGTAGGTTGCTTTCACACTTCAGCAACGAATGACAGAACTTCTTTTAAATAATATTCAGCAGAAGCGTAACAATATATTAATTTAATATATAAGTTTAATTTAATTTATAATACTAATATATTTAATTATTTATAGAAATATATAGAAATATAGTTTTAGATAATTCACTTCATTCAATAATAGAGTTATTATACATAGAGTAGGGGAGCCATAGGTATGCATGTGAATACAAGTGTCTATCACATAATAAAAGAGAGAGGTTGAGAGACCCATACTTATCCTTATCTAATCACACAAAAAAAGGAGACAGAAAGATAAATTCTCCTGTTTTCGATAAACACATTTCAGGCGGGATCCCCTAATTTATGACCCTATGCATTCAATAACTGAAATAATACGAAATATCACTACTAATTAAGTCGTTTTAATTAGGTAGTTCGATAAATAATCTCTATAATGTCTTCGATTTTGACGAACAACAAACAATAAAAATGGGAATAACTGACAAAAAATATTTAAAAGATAAACGTTTTCTACAAAATATTACATGCATAAGAAAAAAATATTAAGTTAGCGCTTTAGAAGGCTCTAATTTTCGAACTGTCTGCGTATTAATTTAGTTTGAAAAAATAATCGTAACCTTCATAGTTCCTGCATATTACGTTATAAGAAGAGATACTTACATTGGAAAGGTCGATATGACTTTGTCAAAGTTTAAGCGTAGTTTTATTATTTAACTTTTAGTATTTTATCGTTTTAAGTGGCGAAACTTCGTAATGTTTGACATCACGATTTTTGAACGTGATGTGAAAACATAAAAATGAGCGTACAATAACATTTTAAAACGCGTAATTTGATTTTTCATACAAAAATATGTCATTATGATTGTATGTTAGGAATACAACATTTTATTCAGACAAATGTAACCACATAGATAATAGATTTTACACCCCTAGGGAAGTGAAATAAGAAACGCTCAGATGACACGCAATTGTCGACTGAGGCTAAGCCGAGGTTGACTAGAGGCGAGAAAATATAATTATTTTTACGTGTTAAATTTTTTATGAAAAAATTGTTTGTTTTATTTATAACGAGCATACCCAACCGCTTTACCGGGCTTAATTTAAATATGTATTTATACGAAAAAAAAACAAAAAAAATCTGCGGCACTCAGTGACTGCCGCGGTAAAGCTTTTGCATAGCATTTTTTATCTTTTTATTAACTTATGCAATTATAATTATTTATGCAGCATATTTTTTTATTCATGTTTATTCAAGTTTTTTCTTTTATATTATTTGAAGTTAAGCATGGTGACCGATAAGAAAACATTTTTTTTCTTTTATTGAACAAATTATTATAAGTTGTCATTGCTATGTAATATCATAAAAAGGTTAATATTATCATTAGTTAAAAATATTTGCAACCTTCAATCTCACAAATAAAGTTCAATTACGTTTGTTAAGTACTTTCACTTAGACTCTTTTGTAACACGATAACAGAATGAAAAGGCCAGTTGAAAAAAATACCTTTGTACAAGTAAAACATTTATTCTAAACTAAACCTTAACAAGTAAGCAATAAAGTATATAATACATATTATCAACATAGTGGTTACGCTATTTTTGAATGATATGTACACAATACTCAGCCGAGCTACACTGCTCACAAGTGGAGTGGGGGGTGTAAGGTTTTTTTTGTTACGGAATTTCCGGATTTCGTCTCCACGCTCAAGGCTCGAAAAAATAAATTAAATACAAGAAAGAAAAATGAAATTGGATTTTTTATTTCTGAATCTTTCTCCATGTCAAATTATTCATAAAATATGCTCAATCGTTACAATATAAGAAGATATCTAATGACTTTATAATGTAATCATCGGCACTCGACAATGCTTTTACTTATGCTTCCTGTAATTGCATTCATAATTCTTTCATCCTGTTCGTTCTGTTATAAATAGGATTGGACAAATTTTTAACTTCACTTAACATCAGTTTTAAAATGATTGCTATGTCCTTATTTTCATCTTATGATTTTTTTTAAAATTTAGATTAGATTCATAGATTTCGAGTTATAACTCGGTCATCTTATAAGATATATTAACCTAATATTGGTGAGCCTATCTATAAAGCTAGGAAAATGAAAATCACCTATCAACAATGTCGATTCTGAAAGACATTGCGTCTGTCATTTTGATGACGTAATAAATATTGCCCACATACCCTTCTTGTTATGTGAAAGAATATTTTCTTTATGCCTTAAGGTTTAAGATTAATAATTTATAGTGAATGGAAGACACATGAAAAACTCAGATTGATTTAAAATCTTAAGTTTCAATTAAGGTGAATTATATTAACTTAATAATAACTTTTTTTAACTTATGTAGCTCCATAGTACCTTTGCTCTACAAAACAAGCTGTTTTTGTGTCAATAAAAACTCCTTCGTAATTAAATGAATTTAGTAAGTTACCAGATTGTTACAAAATGGTGACAGACGGTAGATTTAAAATATAAAATAATTTCTAGTTTACCATTTAATTAATACTAGGATCCACCACAATGCGCTGCGGGAGTTGAGCTGAGCATCCTCCCCCTTTTTTATGCTACTAAAGTCGGTCCATACCGCGCCCAAGGACTTCCAATGAAGTTACTGGCACCGAAAAGGTTAAGAGTAACGATAGGCGAGCGCGCGCAGGTTCAGTTTAGCTTAAGTTTATGGGAGATTCAGTTTTTTGACCATATCTTTAAAACGAAATAATATTTTTTTATTCTGTTTTGGAGTAGAAGCCCAGTCTCGTCCTTGACAAGCGTGCCAATTTTGGTTAAAATTGGTAAAGTGGTTTTCCTGTGATGTTTCCTCAAAAAATTGATTTCCAAACGGTTAAAAGCTTCGCTTACGTTCAGCTCAATAAAAAAGTTACTTGAGAACCCCTCGTCAATGTTTCTTATTGGTTAATTAGCTAAATTAAATTAGATCAACAATGGCGTTGTAAACTGCAAATCATAGAAGCCTGGCCAGTGCTGCTGCTAATTCATTTTTATTTTAATCAGTCCGTCCAGAAACATGTCGTTAAAATAATTATTCAATGTATAATTTAACGAAAAGTAATAAATAGCTTATAATAATTTACTCGTAACTGTTAACCTTTTTTTATATATACAAAAACTTTGTGTTTTGTCATAAAAAAATTAAAAGATAAAAATTAAAAGATAAAAAGACGTAAGAATATTTTCTAAATCTCTTTCTGTTCATAATTGTACACACTAGAAGCATATGTATTCCACTAATTGGTTGAGATATCGAGTTTTCTTGTCAAGCTATCTAATATTGTTTCATTTTACTCTATGTACTAACATTTTAACTTATTGAAAATATATATTCAACCAACTCCATGAGCGAGTTCATTCTACTTCTGCAAAAAACAAATTCAATTGAAAATACTGAAATCAACTTCCACACTTAACACGCTTTTAAATATATACCTAGGTCATCAGAACTCGATTTTACAAATCCTTTGTCACACATATGTAATATATGTTTTATATTAACAATGATATATTTAGTTCAAATTTTTTTTTTAAATATTTTATAATATATATGCAAAGGTTCTACAGCTTTTATTAAATACCACCATGAAAACATTTTACATTGACGACGATGAAACGTGAAACACGTATTAGAAATTATTACAATCTTTAGTCAATTTATTAATAAACAAAATTTTTTTTTTATGGAGTATCACAACTACATATAACAATGTTTTAAAATATAATAAGCAATCAGTATTTTTTTTCAAAACTTCATTGTTTTTCTGTATGGTAACAAACACGTTCTAATAAATTCAAATTGTAATAATATTTACCTAGACATATTTATAAACTTACCATAAGATTTTTTATGAACTAATAATTTTGCGTTATTTTCCTTAATAAGAAACATGTCATTTCGTTAGACCTGTTGTTTATTCGAAATAATATTTTAAAGTCAAATTGATTGACCACCAATAAAAACCCTAAATTAAATTAACTGATTGCATTTTGACCCAAAAAAATCAATTTTTAGTTTCTTTTGTTCTTTTTGTTAAACTTAGTTTAACTTTAACACCCAGTTTTTCTCCCAGCGTCTATTTGTCTTACATTTTTCATAATAAAAGCAAGACCGTAATGTCAACTTTCAGTCGGTAAAAAAAACCTCGGGAAAAAAACAGCCGCCTAATTTTTACCTCTTTACGGAATTTTAATTGCAACGTTCGTTTTCAATTTCTCGTTGAATATTACGTTGGATAGTTTAGTACAAAAAGGAAATAAGGAATACCTAAAGCGATATTGCAAGATTTGGTGTAACTAGATAATAATTTAATGTAGGTATGTCTAAATATTAATTATTTTGAATGAGACTTTTACTTAATCTATTGAAAATTTAATTAAACCGTAAATCAGATTTCAAAGATTAAAATCTTGAAAGATTGCGCATCTGTTCAAATAAAAAAAAATATATAAAAAAAATATATTTTAATTTTCGAATTCATTTCTAAAACATTCATAACAACCCTCCTCCCCTCTTCGTATGATTTTGATAACTTCAGGGCTAGAAAAAAGTATCTGACCGTGCGTTTAATCAAGTACAGAAATGAATATAAATTTAAATCTATTGCTATGCCGATAGTGTTACTTAAAACAATATCAAAAGAAGATACCACTGGCAGTAAATTATTAATCGATTGGTACTGAAATTATTTCAAGTCTATTTTTATATTTTTCAAATAAGTATAAAAAGAAAAATTCCTAACCCAAAATCCCGTAGCTCAGACCCTAAACTTAGAATTCTATACATAATCGTCGCTAGTCTTGTTTTGACAATTATAATAAATGTTTCTAACCTCGCAACAACATTTAAAAGTTCCTACAACTTAAATTATTATATGAAATTTGGCCATGTTAAGTTCATTTAAAAAAAAATACAAGAAACATAAATAATATAACAATATCAGAACAAAATATGAAACAGATATGTATTATTTCAAAGATAGACCATGTTATGAGAATAATCTAATATTTATGTAATACGACTAAAAAAGATACCAAAATTAAATTGAATGTTGACCATTTAATAATTTTGATGTTTCGATTTACATTTGGTTCAGTTTCAAATTCAACGTTAAACCAACTTTTTAAATATAAATTGGAACTAATAGTTGCAGATCAATTTACGTTTTCGAATACCGAAGTTTCCTCCCTAGTACTTCCAATTATAATTAATTAGCTATATTTCCGCTAAAACAGAACGCATTTGGTCCTTAAATCAAACTACCGTGTTGATGTTGTTAATACGTTTCAAAACATTATCATAATACTTTACATAGATTAAGATTAAAAAGATTAAGACTAAGGCACTTTCGAAATTAAATGTACCTTTCAATTATGTAACGCGTATGCAATTCAAACGTATTGCTTGGACAAGCATATGGCAAATTTATTCGGAAAGCGTATCTTGCCATATGATTACGCTGCTCTTTTATCATCCTGCTGTAAATAAATACATTTTTATTAAATATTCCGTTTATAAAAATGAACTTCGTATATGAGAGTGAATTATGAATTCTATTCTGGTTTGAGTGAATTGTATAAGAAATCTATACAAACTGAATGTCTTTGAACTATGTTATAGCAAAACGAGCATCTAAAGTGAATGCATCCCTAGCTATATAACGCTGTTCACAGTTGCGTTGAGAGTCTCTTACGAAGATAAATACCTCTTTGTGGCTTATAAAGAATTGAAACATTAATAAAATAAAATAAATGATACCCGGTTTAGGATAAGTGTCGATGGGTCCAGATATCTGTTTCTTTGCCTTATGCTACCTCTGTTTCGTCGTCTCCAAATATTAGTGGACGACGTTTGAGTTTGTTTGATATTGCAGAAATCCCCGTTTAAAGTGGGGGGGGGGTACCGAGGAATGTATGCTTCTCCAGTTCTGTGTTCACCTATGTATACAAAGTACGGTCGGAGCAAGATGGTTCGGGAAGGGATTCTGTAGCTTTGGGGTAAATTTGGCACCAGAGCTCAATACTCGACAAGCAAACACAGCGGCATTGGATTAATGCTTCACACTGGTCTTCTGTGCGAGTATGGCATAATTTTGCAGTCAGGAGACTGCAGCGTAATTCTACCACATGTTCGACCTTCAGTCGCTTTGTATAAACGCCTATGGATACCATAGGTGGTTATGATTCTTACTCGAGACCACACGGCCTAAAAATATGGCATTAGCGAATGTTAGTTTACTTCTTCATAGTTTTTTCAGATTACTAACAAAGCCGATTTTGATCAGTTATTGCACACACATTCTCACAGGTACGTAAAAGGAAAGAGGCTAAGGAGAAAAAGACATCAGGAAAATTATCGCCAGGAACACAAAAAATCCTCCCAGACTCACGTTCTTATTTCTTATATATACAGAGCTGATGAATCCGTTGGTAAAAGCTAATTAATTCAAAAAAGTTCTCCTTTATGCATTACATTTGATAAAAGTGAAAAAATACACCAATCTGTATTATTATTTTATTTAGTATAGAACCATAACTTGAATAATAGATTGTAGTTTATTAAATATGAAATGGTTATTTTCAAAATACATAAGATAAGAAATAATGAATATTTAATATAAGATGATAAATATTATATACGTACATATATAAAAAATCAAAATAAATAATATATTAAGGGGTTATACCTGTTTTGTATTTATAAAATAATTACTATACACGTTATCCTTGTTAAAATTTTTGTTGTTCCGCTTAACATTTCTTAATAATTTCCGTATACAAAAGTTATCGCAAAACTCGCCCATGTTTCAATGCTGAATGTCGTGCTGACGACCGAAAACATTCGGCATGCCTCATATGGGCTGATATTCGAAGCCGCAAAGCTCCAGCCGTAAGTTAAAAGAGAGCCCTTAACCAAGCTGCCAAGTCCTAAAACAAGGCATTGCGGAAGGCTCGTCTAAATCGAATCGCTAAGAATGGCGACAAGTTCTTTGTCAGATCTATTGTCATTCGAGCTTTGGTAAGGGACCAGCTCTTGCCAAAGCGATCGAGTCGAACTTCTGACAACCTTCACTGCCTGCTCTGCTGAAGCCGGATGGATCCCTGGTCCACACAATAACAGAGAGCGAATGTATTTACTTCTCTGTTTGAGTAACTAAGGTGAATAATTTAATTAAATTTTGACATTATTAACAATATTGTGCTTTTGGTTTCTTATCTTTTATTATATTTTTTTTACATGAATATTATATTATTTTAATAATTATAGGTATTTTAGTGAACATATTTTGAACTAAAATGAATTAAAATGCATTAAAATGAACTATAATAATAGTAATTATTATAGTCCATTTTAATTCTGACATAATAACTGAATATTTTTGATTTGACTATTTGTTCTATATATATTTTTCAATGTTTTCTTAATGATACAGATGTTTGTATAACTTGCTTGTTATTGGAGCAAGCCTCTGTAAATTTTTATGTATCGATGAGTGAATAAATAAAAAGTAAATAAATAAATGTTGAAACCAGTTTTTAATTATCTTTATTATTATTGTATGAGAAATAAATTTCTAAAAAAACAAAACAAAATTAATTAGAACAACAGACCCGGAAGACCTGAAGATTAAATAACGAAATGAATAATGGATTCATTCTTTTCTATCTATTCTTTTATTTTCTGATGGATAAATTATATTATTTCTGTTACCAGACAATACTAATGCATTGAAATTGTAGTTATGGATGATATTTTAATATTTATTTGTAAAACTGTGATCACAATAAAAATATATCCGGCTGAGTTTATTGTGTGGTTCTTCTCAGGCCAAAGCGCGCTTGAAACCCTCGTAAATGTCAGAAATTAAATTAAAATTTAAAAAATACCGGATACAAAAAGACCTCTGAGATGTGACTAAAAGACCTCTCAAAACAATAGAAATAATATTATTATGTACTTATTGAATTTGTTGCGTCGAGGGACCAATTTATTTTCTGCTTTTTAAAGCTGTTACTGGTTTCAATATTGTATTAAATGAACTCACAAATTTTCATTTGCTGAAGTATTTCTATCAATATTGTACAAGAACTTTTCACCTGTACCAATAAAACTCTCAATATATTGGAGACGACTGTTTCTATTTCAACTAAACATAGCTAAGAACCGTCTCGACAAACCAGGCTTCCGATTAAAAAAAACCACAATCAAATACGTCCACATGTTTGGCTGCTAATTGCCACAGACAGACATACAGATACACAGATACACAGATCGATAAGTCAAATTAATAACACCCGTCTTTTTAAGTCGGGGTTAAAAATAGGCTCTCCTAACACTCCCCTTTGACATACACAGGTGATCTCTGGTATGGAATTAAAGTGTATAAGATATAAATAAATAAACAAATAAATATTTATTATTTATATTATTTGTGTCTCTAACCATTAAATAGACTTAGTAAATTATTGTATTTTCGAGGTATTTAACATTATCAATACTTTTCTTCATTATCTACTTCAAACGAATGACGACCTCTTGATACAATTACGAATATCTTGTGAACTTTGTGAAATAAATTTTCTGTAACTCTATAACAATATTTAAACTCTCTAAAAGCACTTTTCTTACCAGTTTTATATCAATGGAGCCTCTTAACCAGTGGTTTTATGACTGGAATAAATGTTTCAGCCCGTCTCATAAGATACGGTGTCGAATGGTCATGATCCCTTCTTTGTCCAGATTTAACCATAAAGACTACTTTGTTATTAGGGTTATTTCTATATTGCATTACACACTACAAAACAATATTTACTTTAATTCTATACTTCAAAAATGTTTTCATATCAAACAGTACGACTACGGTGGTCCTTCTTATATATTTTATAATGTCAGTAAGAGTGATTAATAAAATGATGATGATGATTTCTAACGTCTTATATACTTAAGTGCTTAGAAATCAAATATTTTTTAAATTAGAATAATATATTATTACTATAAACTATAGAGTAAGTATGAATAAGAGTGTTAGGAAAAAAATATTATAATTAAAATATATATATATAATATCTATGATAAGTATAGATATATTATGTAATAATTTTTATTTATTTAAACTACCATATATATATTTGTATAAATTATATTTAAATTCGATTTTATAACAATAAAGTTCAATAAATGATATATGTATACTTTTTCTTCCACCTTTTCTAAATTAAATTCAGGTCAAGTTATATTTTAATACATGAATATTATAAACATAGTTTCCAAAATCTTGTGTTGTGTTTGTGTAGCTTTGGTATACTAACGAAAACTGTTAAATTTTAAGATTTTTTCAAACGATTCAGAGTATTCTATACTTTTCGTTACAATCAAAAGTTAATACTTGAAAATCAAGCAATTGTCAGAAAAACAGTTTCAATTTATAATTCTATTATTTCTTGAATGGAACGAATGTTTCTGTTTATTCATTCACTCGGAAGTCATCAATCCAGATTACAAAAGCCTGTGATTGTAGTTTGAATGGCGATGATTACTTTTATAACTGAATTAGTTACAATAAATAATGAAATATATAATAACATACATTTAAAATTCAATAAAGCAGATAGTTGCATGGTTCAAATTATTAACAAATGAAAAATATATTTTTCATGTACCTAATATTGAATTCGAAATTTAATAAAAAATTCTTGAAAGTGAAATTTTTTTTTTTGTTTTTTTTTTTTTTTTTCTGTAAGTTTTTCTAAATATATTAAAAGAATAAAAATCTATGAGTACTGACCAGAGTCTCGTCTTTCAAGTTTTAATAATATACAAAACAGATTTTGTATATTATTAAAACTTGAAAGACAATTAAATCAAGTCTTGAAAATAATATCTTTATTTTAGAAAACTCATCTTTTATTTAAAAGGTATTATCACGTAATATCTAAGATACCAGAAGGATCTGTAAATCGTTTATCAAACTTATAGCCGTTATTATGAAGCTTACGACATTCTCGTAGAGCACATTATGGCGTTTCATGAGTATTATGATGGGATAGGACGTGTGTCACATAGAAAGATGTAATAAGATATATAATACCAACGGTTCACTAGGTTTCACTTCATATAAAATAATGCTTTGTTTAGGGTACGTTTAGTTGGCTGTTAATTTTATTATTTATTAAAGATTCAGATTCAATGTTTAGAAAAAAAATATTTAAAATTGCTCAACTAGTGAGGCCGATTCATTGTGTCATTCAAGTTTTATAAGAATATTGTAAATATAAATACATTATATTAAAGAACCTCAATCTGTTGTTATAAATAAAATTTCTGATGGCTCGTCGTATACTACGTATTCTATGTTGTTATTCTTTGGCTGCATGTTATTGTTCACGCAAGTTATCAATGAATTTTTGTAAGAACATGTATTTTTCTTAATATTTGTATGCTGATGATCTTCAAATTTATGCTCATGCTAGATTGCTTCATTTCCATAATTGATGATATCAAAAATAACCCAAGTAATATTCCTAATTGGTGTAACAAATTTTAAAATAACGGAAATTATAATAAGTATCATGTAATACTTATAGCAACCATAATTTGATTAGTTATATAATAGTGACCTTTGAAATAAAATAATCTGAATATACCGTTTATCCCATCAATCATAAAATCTCAGCCTTATTGGTAAAACACTCTCCTGCAATGCCCACGTAGTTGAACTATTTCGTTAAGTGACATATTTGCTAAGTTTACTCTAACGACATAAAAACTTTTTGTCTTTTATTCTTTGGAACATCCTTTTGTTATCACCACGAACCTATTCTAATCCTTTCCCTTTCGTTTTGCCAGAAATATCTTTCGTTGCAAAGTAAATTGTTTTAATTTCAAGAATCACGCATCCATTTTACTTTTATTCCAAAATTGACAATGAATAGGCTCCGAAACTACTGGACCGATTTAATTTTGGCAATATCTAGACGCCTTTCTCGATCAAAATTCGATTCTGACTGACGAATTATACTCATAGTTTTACGTAGCTAAGATAAACGCTCGATTCTTTGTACTAGTGGCTCATGATATCGATCACAATGTTCTGTAACGAGGATATCATGCTGTTTTCAAAGTCGTGCTTTCCGTTTAGCGTGTCTAATCATTTTCTAATCTTTGCTATCTAAAGTCAGATGATTCTAAATTTTGGGAGACAGTGTGTAGAACACGATTACTTTCTAATCTACGCTACGCTCTTTCATCGCTTGGTTCTAGAATTCGCGAGTTAGCTTGTCGAAGACGATCATTTTCTAATCGCTGCTATTTTGGATTGAATACTGCAAGGTATCATTTCGAGAATGGTCATTTTCTAATCGCATCTCTCTTGAATCATTCCATTTTTCGCTTCGTGATATAGCGTGTCAAATATGATCCTTAGTGAACTAGTTAGTTCAAAATATGCAGTCTTTTTAGGCTAATCTGTGTTTTTGAACTCAGTCAACTTTTAACTTTGATAATAATTTTATTAATGTATATTGATCATCAACATTAATTCTAAAACCTTCTTTATTTGTATGATAAGAGTTATATATTCGAAAATAATACTATTAATAATATATAAATTTAATATTAATATTATATAAATTTCAGTCAGCTGATACAAGCAGCGTATACATTTTAAACAAAACAGTAAGATTTGATTTGCTATTTACTAATTTCTGAAACGTAATAAAACAATTCGCAGGTAAATAAAATTAAAATTTCATTTAGAATCAAAAGCAAAATGCTTTTCAGTCATTAATATTCCAATAAAAGTATGTTTTGTATTGTTGCCTTTTTTACCAACATCATAAAAGCTGAAGCTAAGTTCTTATTCTTTAATTCAAATTAAAAGAAATTTTGCAAATAAAAAAATGTATGAAAATGCACACGTGCTGAGAGAGTGAGCGCAGGTGAATGAATAAATAAGTGAGTGTAATGAAGTTCTGTGTTGTACCGGACGAGTTCAAAGCCATACAAAGCTGTACTTTTTAAATTAAAAGACTAACTAAAGAACGAATAGACTTAAAATAGAATTCGATAGATGACTAATCTAATTTTCTCTACTAATAACTGAAACTACAATCCGTTTTTATATAAACATATAAAAATGTAATATAAATAATGGAAATATGAAACAAATTGCGTTTGCTGATTTACATTCGAAATCCGAAATGAATATGGGATCTTGGCATCATTTTTATAAGACACTTAAAAATACAACATTTAAATTGGAAGAAATATTATTATTAATAAGCAAGAAAATATTGTTTTTTTTTAATCTTTTTGTCCAAGATATTGATAATAAAATAAGATATCATTAATATCAACGTGAAAACGCTTTTAAAGGTAAATAATTTAAAACATCATTTTTCCAGTCATTATCTCGTCTACATACTGTGATCACATAATAGCAATTTTTATATATCAATAAAATTATATATTCACTTTGTATAATGTGATTATTTTATATGTTGTAATGCAGATGTAAATAGAACGAACTATATAATAATCGCTTAGACTAATTTTATTCAAACTTGATAACTTCTGTGATATTTGTATAATATTATATTCAAAACTCTAACGTTATTATCAATTGTACGCTGCATCAGTATTCTTCCATCGTAACATACAGTGTTAAAATTATGCAAATAAGTCCGAAAATAGGTTATGCGTGACCCAAATGATGAAAAATATTTTTGTACCTATTTATCAATTCCAGCTGGAATTTTAAATATAAAGATATTTTTGCTAGAATACATATAAATAAATACACAACTACTTTTAGAAGACAAATATAAATATGTAATTAAAAAAAATAGATACGGGCAGGGATTCGAACCGGCGACCTTTGGGAAACCGTCCCATCGCTCTACCAATTGAACTACCGTATCGCTGTCCGTGAATGAAGCATTCTGTATGAAATTTCACAGGCAAATTACAAAATATAAATTTCCTATACTGTGAAAGCAGTATAGCTAGTTCCAGTATAGCTAGTTCCATTAAATCTATATCAATTATTCGACTAAAGCTTCAAAGTTTAACAATCTAATTCCACTCATCTGCAATGAATGCTTGATAAGGATCTATTTACAGTGGAAGCTTGGTTAATACTTCAATATTTCATTTAAATATATATAACAAGAAGACCATTTTCAAGATTGATTATTAAACAAAAAAGTTTTCTTTTTAAACACTGAAGTTCGATTAATCGTCAGTTATGTTATTAGCCTTTATTTTCTTTATCACTGGTCCGGTAACTTTTAATAAATGTTTATTGACTTCTTACCTCTAGATGATTTTCTTTATCGCATTTTACAAGACACTTCATGTCCTTGTATTCGTTGCATCAGAGACCATTCTGAACCAAAATCAATTATCCATAAAGATGTTCAGGTCACGTGCTCACCTGTAGTGTTCGCTGATGAAGATTTAGTGTCATAATTTAGGCAGATGATAAAATGATAACAGATCGTGTTTCTACAAATTAAAATAAAATATCCCCAACCGTTTGTCCCGGTGTAACAGCCCTTATAATTAATTGCTTTGACGTAATAAACCACATTAAGAAATGACGTATAAGATTTATTATTAGAGAAAATAAGTGTGTTATAATCACACTTCTTCAATAGTAAGAAATAGTTTTCTATTGTTTGAAATGATTGTATTACAATAGTATTGTGTTTATTTTTTTAATTTTATCTATAAAGGAATCACGCGATCACGAGACGTTTCTGATAATTTTCTGAATTCATGACAAGAAAATTATCCATGACATGAAGTAAAGACTAGAGTAATGGAATACGAACGAAATTCTATCAAATATGAAACACTGTGTAGATGATTTTCATTTATATTTTTATTATTTTTGGTCATGTTTGAATCTTTATTGTCTTCTGTCCAAGTCTAAGGGTGACGGCACCACTTACCATCTGGTTCTCCGTCTCCTCGCTTGCCATCCCTTAACATAACCAACCAATTTCAGTTATATCTAATAACCAAATTATCAATATATACAAAATTATTATAGCAGATATCTTGGCAAAATTTAGGAAATGTGCGTGTGTTAACTCTCACTCTCTGAGTTGTTAATATTGATAATTTCTCGTCCCTTTTTATATTTATTAGATCTTCTTTCTATAAATGTACATATAAATGTTTCGGCTCATCTAATAATACACAGCTTTAAATAGGCTTGACCCCTTCGTTAAATAGATTTAATAAGGACGATAATGTAGGTACTTGTAATAATATTGGTAATATGTATTGATCATATGTATGGATTGATTAATGGTATTATCTGCATTACTCAGAGTTTAAATATATAAAATCTATAAATATAATATATTTGAAATAAGATTGTCCAAAAATATCTTAGTCAATTATCGTTATAAGTATAAACAAAGAAGAAAAAATAATAATCCAACGTTTTTAATTATTTTTAGTTGTTGCGTGATAATATTTAACGTATGAAATTACAGTATATTATCATCTTGATTTTGAGTGATAAAAGAAGTTATTTGAAACATGAAGTACATGATACTTGGTAAGTCATGACACACATTTAGTGTTTTAAAATATTACATAAATGACATATAAATTATTTTCTTGAACCATGATGATGATTTAAATTATATTGACCCGGCTATATTCCCGTAAATTATCCGGAATTTTCTCTGATTAGTTTCGAAATTATTCATGAACTCGACACATTGCGGACTTGTGGCGTGAACTGTACAGTTCTGGAGAGTTTACGTGACCATAAACATGTAAATGATCATCACGAAAATTTAATTACAAAAAGGTAATACTAATTATATAAATGTTGGCTATTATATTGTTTTCAATAAAAAAAAATACAAGAGTCATTAGCACTTTTGTTTTGTACGTTTAAAAACAGGACTAAAGAAAATTTATCTGTGAGTTTAGCTTTCAGGAGTTATTAGAAATCTTGATATTGTGTTACTAAAAGGATACTTTCATCAATCTATATTTGTAATAATTAATTATTTTATTTAAATCAATAAAATAAAATCAATAAAAATTTCCAAACTTTTTTAATAATTTGAATAATTTTGTGTGAAGCAATTATTTAAACGTTGGTTTAATAATATCCAAATGCAATACGACAACATTCTATTTCACAATTAATTATTTTATAAATAAACCCATTTTTGTAATTGTTATTGAAAAATTTGTTAAAAATAATCAATTATTCAGTGAATAAATGAGAACTTCACTTGATATTTATTCTCATCATTAATCGTCCTCTTTAAATAGCAAAGAGCATACCTGTCTGTATTTCTGGGTTTGGTCGTTTATAAATTATATTTTCAGTATTTATATGTGTATTTCTATGTATTTGTATCGTTATCTAACACCTGTAAGACAAGCATATAATTTGTTTACTCAGGAGTTAGATCTATTTGTGTAGTTTGTCCTGATATTATTATTATTATCATTATTAAAAATAAAAAAACACGGTCTCATTATGTCGGAGAGCTGTCAATTATCATAAACTTATTTTTTGTATCCAGTGAGCTTTTCTTTTACGGGATGACCAATGACAAAGTTTGAAAAACATTTTAAGATGATCAGTTGAGTAGTTAAGGCGTAAACACATAACATGAACTTGAGTATGTTTTCATATAAACTGTGAACGAAACTTTAAAAATTTACATTGTATTATTTTTTTAAATTAAATAAACTATTTTACTAAACATTTTACAAAAAATATATTTACATCTTATATATATTTTTTTTGGTGAACTAAAATTATACATAAATATTTAACTTTATATTACATTTAACTTTATATACGTTGTAATAACGTACGTTGAATTAAACTGCAGTTGGTATTTGAAACAAGTTGCCTTCAAACGTTGCAGTAGCAATAGCTTTTAAATTGCTATTTACTAACTTCTGAAACGTATTGAAACTATACTCCTGTAAATAATATTGAACTCTCATTTATTTCAAGAGCATTCAAGCTTCAATGAGCATTCTGTTTTTTGTTTTAATTGCAGTCTTTGGGATGAATCTTGAAAGCTAGAGCTGAGTTTGTAGTCACTGATGCTATTAAATAAAACAAATGAAACGAGAGAAATCTAGTGATTTTATAAGAACTCCGCTCTTTTTACCAAACTAATTCCTTTAATTAAAAGAGCTGCTGAAATACCGAGTGACTTCTAAAAAAACTTTATATTGATACAAGTACTTCGTATTTCGACTTGGTATGAAAAAAAAATATTTTTAATGAACTTGAAAATAATTAGTCTTTTAATAAAAAAGATCAATTGTTTTGTCGGATCTTGTAAATAAAAAAGTTTTTCATTACAATTTTAAACTCCATTCTATAGCATAGTAAATTTACATTTGGTAATAATAAGTCAGAGAATAAGTTATTTATTCGTTTTATTTTTTTTACTATTATAGATACTAAACGCTTTGTTAAGTCACCTAACGTACGAGTTTTGGAAATTAAGTAACTAAGTTTTTTGTGTGTATGTCCATTCGAAGGTATGTGTGTGTGTTTATAGTATGCGTATGCCGTAACCCACTGACATAAGAAAATATAGATGCAAATGCTAATAAAAAAGACCAAGAGACTAAGAGAAATAGTGTTTCGGAGACCGTATGGAACGAAGTTAGTTTAAGCTGATTTTCTGTAAGAGGATTGAACTACCCGGTCAAACTAGCCCGTATACGATCTGGAACTAAATGTTACTTCATCCACTGAGTTAAACAATTTCAATTTTAAGTTGTTTCAAAAATGGATCGGAAATTGTGGCTGGTGCATTTACTAATTGATTAGTTCTTTAATCATGTGTTTTATCCAGCCATTTTTTATGTAATTCTGGTGACTGTTATAGTATGTAAGAGTATGTTTTAATACTTGATTTCACATAAAATTCGTGTCAAAATAATAAAAATCTGTTGACTGTCCAATTGTCTAATTTATAAGACGTAACTTACATAATTCAATAGAATTACCTAGTGAACACGACAAGACAATCTTAATCTATATCTATTATTAATTATAACAATGTACACATTTTTATTATTACGAGTATCAGTATAATCCGATACGGATACCCGCCGGCCAAGAAGGTGATGACCGAGTTTCACGCTTCCGGGCGGAACCCCCTAAAAGAGGGTGCTCGAGCAGTATATATAATATATTTAGGTTAACTGTCTATTATAAAATATAATGATTATTTAAAATACAACACTGAACGAAATAAAAATAATAAAAAAGGAAGGTATTCCTTATTAGACTTCAGAAAGTAGGTTGCTTTCACACTTCAGCAACGAATGACAGAACTTCTTTTAAATAATATTCAGCAGAAGCGTAACAATATATTAATTTAATATATAAGTTTAATTTAATTTATAATACTAATATATTTAATTATTTATAGAAATATATAGAAATATAGTTTTAGATAATTCACTTCATTCAATAATAGAGTTATTATACATAGAGTAGGGGAGCCATAGGTATGCATGTGAATACAAGTGTCTATCACATAATAAAAGAGAGAGGTTGAGAGACCCATACTTATCCTTATCTAATCACACAAAAAAAGGAGACAGAAAGATAAATTCTCCTGTTTTCGATAAACACATTTCAGGCGGGATCCCCTAATTTATGACCCTATGCATTCAATAACTGAAATAATACGAAATATCACTACTAATTAAGTCGTTTTAATTAGGTAGTTCGATAAATAATCTCTATAATGTCTTCGATTTTGACGAACAACAAACAATAAAAATGGGAATAACTGACAAAAAATATTTAAAAGATAAACGTTTTCTACAAAATATTACATGCATAAGAAAAAAATATTAAGTTAGCGCTTTAGAAGGCTCTAATTTTCGAACTGTCTGCGTATTAATTTAGTTTGAAAAAATAATCGTAACCTTCATAGTTCCTGCATATTACGTTATAAGAAGAGATACTTACATTGGAAAGGTCGATATGACTTTGTCAAAGTTTAAGCGTAGTTTTATTATTTAACTTTTAGTATTTTATCGTTTTAAGTGGCGAAACTTCGTAATGTTTGACATCACGATTTTTGAACGTGATGTGAAAACATAAAAATGAGCGTACAATAACATTTTAAAACGCGTAATTTGATTTTTCATACAAAAATATGTCATTATGATTGTATGTTAGGAATACAACATTTTATTCAGACAAATGTAACCACATAGATAATAGATTTTACACCCCTAGGGAAGTGAAATAAGAAACGCTCAGATGACACGCAATTGTCGACTGAGGCTAAGCCGAGGTTGACTAGAGGCGAGAAAATATAATTATTTTTACGTGTTAAATTTTTTATGAAAAAATTGTTTGTTTTATTTATAACGAGCATACCCAACCGCTTTACCGGGCTTAATTTAAATATGTATTTATACGAAAAAAAAACAAAAAAAATCTGCGGCACTCAGTGACTGCCGCGGTAAAGCTTTTGCATAGCATTTTTTATCTTTTTATTAACTTATGCAATTATAATTATTTATGCAGCATATTTTTTTATTCATGTTTATTCAAGTTTTTTCTTTTATATTATTTGAAGTTAAGCATGGTGACCGATAAGAAAACATTTTTTTTCTTTTATTGAACAAATTATTATAAGTTGTCATTGCTATGTAATATCATAAAAAGGTTAATATTATCATTAGTTAAAAATATTTGCAACCTTCAATCTCACAAATAAAGTTCAATTACGTTTGTTAAGTACTTTCACTTAGACTCTTTTGTAACACGATAACAGAATGAAAAGGCCAGTTGAAAAAAATACCTTTGTACAAGTAAAACATTTATTCTAAACTAAACCTTAACAAGTAAGCAATAAAGTATATAATACATATTATCAACATAGTGGTTACGCTATTTTTGAATGATATGTACACAATACTCAGCCGAGCTACACTGCTCACAAGTGGAGTGGGGGGTGTAAGGTTTTTTTTGTTACGGAATTTCCGGATTTCGTCTCCACGCTCAAGGCTCGAAAAAATAAATTAAATACAAGAAAGAAAAATGAAATTGGATTTTTTATTTCTGAATCTTTCTCCATGTCAAATTATTCATAAAATATGCTCAATCGTTACAATATAAGAAGATATCTAATGACTTTATAATGTAATCATCGGCACTCGACAATGCTTTTACTTATGCTTCCTGTAATTGCATTCATAATTCTTTCATCCTGTTCGTTCTGTTATAAATAGGATTGGACAAATTTTTAACTTCACTTAACATCAGTTTTAAAATGATTGCTATGTCCTTATTTTCATCTTATGATTTTTTTTAAAATTTAGATTAGATTCATAGATTTCGAGTTATAACTCGGTCATCTTATAAGATATATTAACCTAATATTGGTGAGCCTATCTATAAAGCTAGGAAAATGAAAATCACCTATCAACAATGTCGATTCTGAAAGACATTGCGTCTGTCATTTTGATGACGTAATAAATATTGCCCACATACCCTTCTTGTTATGTGAAAGAATATTTTCTTTATGCCTTAAGGTTTAAGATTAATAATTTATAGTGAATGGAAGACACATGAAAAACTCAGATTGATTTAAAATCTTAAGTTTCAATTAACTTAATAATATATTTTTTTAACTTATGCAGCTCCATAGTACCTTTGCTCTACAAAACAAGCTGTTTTTGTGTCAATAAAAACTCCTTCATAATTAAATGAATTTAGTAAGTTACCAGATTGTTACAAAATGGTGAGAGACGGTAGATTTAAAATCCTACTACTATTATAAAGGCGAAAGTTTGTAAGTATGGATGTATGGATGTTTGTTACTCTTTCACGTAAAAACTACTGAATGGATTTGAATGAAACTTTACCACAATATAGCTTATACATCAGAATAACACATAGGCTATAGCTTATACATCAGAATAACACATAGGCTACAATTTTTGAGGTTTTTAATGTGAGGTCGTAAAAAAAACACTGACCGAATCCTACAAGATAGATCAAAACAATTTACTACAGTATTGTACAACTTAAAAAGGTCTACAAAAAAGTCCGTGATGGCATATGTTTATCTCTTAGGAATAATCCACAATAACCATTTTTTTATCCTTTACTTTGTACGAGAAATAATGGCTTATTTACGAAGCGATTTTAAGCAATACAGTATTAATCCTTATCCAATTAAGTATCTTAAATACATTGTGCATTTAATAAAGATCACGTGTTTCCAAAGCGAAGAATCTGCATGTTTATGCTGAAGGAAAAAGATCGTTAAATGTAGTTTATAGGAGCATACTGCAGTAGCTACCTATAGGCCTATGATTAGGGCTCTGCAGTGCTTAGTTACCGTATTTCTTACTTATTACTAGACTAGACGGGACGAACCTGAAGTCCACGCGAACGAAGTCGCGGGCAAAAGCTAGTATAAAATAATTTCCAGTTTACCATTTAATTAATACTAGGATCCGTCACAATGCGCTGCGGGAGTTGAGCTGAGCGCCCTCCCCTTTTTTATGCTACTAAAGTCGGTCCATACCACACCCAAGGACTTCCAATGAAGTTGCTGGCACCGAAAAGGTTAAGAGTAACGATTGGTGAGCGCGCGCAGGCTAAGTTTAGCTTAAGTTTATGGGAGATTCAGTTTTTTGACCATATCTTTAAAACGAAATAATATTTTTTTATTCTGTTTAGGAGTAGAAGCCCAGTCACGTCCTTGAAACCACTTGACCAATTTTGGTTAAAATTGGTCAAGTGGTTTTCCTGTGATGTTGCCTCAAAAAATTTATTCCCAAACGGTTAAGAGCTTCGCTTACGTTCAGCTCAATAAAAAAGTTACTTTAAAACCCCTCGTCAATATTTCTTATTGGTTGATTAACTAAATTAAATTAGATCAACAATGGCGTTGTAATCAGCAAATCATAGAAGCCTGGCCAGTGCTGCTGCTAATTCATTTTTTTTTAATCAGTCCGTCCAGTAACATGTCGTTAAAATAATTAATCAATGTATAATTTAACGAAAGGTAATAGCTTATAATAATTTACTCGTAACCGTTAACCTTTTTTTTATATATACAAAAACTTTGTGTTTTTCAATAAAAAATTCTAAAACCTTTTCTTAAAAGATAAAAATTAAAAGATAAAAAGACGTAAGAATATTTTCTAAATCTCTTTGTACTCGTTATGGTACACACTATAAGCATATGTATTACACTAATTGGTTGAGATATCGAGTTTTCTCGTCAGGATATCTAATATTGTTTCGTTTTACTCTATGTACTAACATTTTAACTTATTGAAAATGTATATTCAACCAACTTCATGAGCGAGTGCATTCTACTTCTGCAAAAAACAAATTCAATTGAAAATACTGAAATCAACTTCCACACTTAACACGCTTTTAAATATATACCTAAGTATATTATTAGACTTCGCTTTTACAAATCCTTTGTCACACATATGTAATATATGTTTTATATTAACAATGACATATTTAGCAATTTAATTATTATTTTTTTTTAATTTTGTTATATATATGCAAAAGCTGTAGGTATTAAATACTACCATGAAAACATTTTACATTGACGACCATGAAACGAGCAACAACACGCTCAGAATCACGTATTAGAAATTATTACAATCTTTAATCAATTTGTTAATAAACATTTTTTTTTTCATGGAGTATCACAACTATTTATAACAATGTTTTAAAATATAACAAACCATCGGTATTTTTTTCCAAAACTTCATTGTTTTTCCGTATCCCGTCTAAAAAATTCTAATTTTAATAATATTTATTTACCTAGACATATTTATAAACTTACAATTAGGTTTTTTATGAACTAATAATTTTGCGTTATTTTCCTTAATTAGTAACATGTCATTTCGTTAGACCTGTTGTTTATTCGAAATAATATTTTAAAGTCAAATTGATTGACCACCAATAAAAACCCTAAATTAAATTAACTGATTACATTTTGACACTAAAAAAATCAATTTTTAGTTTCTTTCGTTCTTTTTGTTAATCTTAGTTTAACTTTAACACCCAGTTTTTCTCCCAGCGTCTATTTGTCTTACAGTTTTCATAATAAAAGCAAGACCGTAATGTCAACTTTCAGTCGCTAAAAAAAACCTCGGTAAAAAAACAACCGCCTAATTTTTACCTCTTTACGGAATTTTAATTGCAACGTTCGTTTTCAATTTCTCGTTGAATATTACGTCGGAAAGTTACAAAAGTTACAAAAAGAAAATAAGGAATACCTAAAGCGATATTGCAAGATTTGCTGTAACGAGATAATAATTTAATGTAGGTATTTCTAAATATTAATTATTTTGAATGAGACTTTTACGTAATCTATTGAAAATTTAATTAAACCGTAAATCAGATTTCAAACATTATAATCTTGAAAGATTGGCCATCTATTCAAATTAAAAAAAAATAATTATAAAAAAAATATATATTTTAATTTTCGAATTGATTTCTAAAACATCCATAATAACCTTCCTCCCAACTTCGTATGATTTTGACAACTTCAGGACTACAAAAAAGTATATGACCGTGCGTTCCAATTATATGAGCATGTGTTTCAATGTTTGTATAATACTGTGTACAATACGGGCAGTGTTCACAGATAAGGTATGTATCCTGTCGCTGCAGACAAATCTCAAGTTCACTAACTAAACATGAATAAGAAGTTGCTAGAATTATTTAACCAAGATCCTTAGGTATTAACAATAGGTTAGTAATGATTGACACCAGATATTCCCCATGCAGACTACCGTAAATCTATCCATCTTTGAACCCATTTTACAAATAAACCAAAATGTCATTGAGGTTAATTGATTGTTGATCGAGTGGTTAGTGCAGACGCCTTACGCATACCGGCACAACCGGGCTCGGGTTCCATTCCTGACAGGGACTGGCATGTATGTGATGAGCATAGATGTCTGTATTTCTGGGTTTGGTAGCTTATTAAATATATTCATTGCATTTATGATGAATATTTCTATGTATTTATCGTTGTCTAACACCCTTAACACAAGCAAATAATTTGCTTACCCAATGGTTAGATTAATTTGTGTTATTTGCCCTGGTATTATCATTATTAATTTTTATCATTAATCAAGTACAGAAATGAATATAAATCAAAATTTATTGCTATGCTGATAGTGTTACTTAAAACAATATCAAAAGAAGATACCACTGGCAGCAAATTATTAATCGATTGGTACTGAAAGTATTTCAAGACTATTATTATATTTTTCAAATAAGTATAAAAAGAAAAATTCCTAACCCAAAATCTAACCCAAAATCCTAACCTAACCCAAAATCTAAACTTAGAATTCTATACATAATCGTCGTTAGCCTTGTTTTGACAATTATAATAAATATTTCTAACCTCGCCTAACCTACCTTGAATTATTATATGAAATTTGGCCATGTTAAGTTCATTTAAAAAAAAAATTACAAGAAACATAAATAATATAACAATATCAGAACAAAATATGAAAAAGATATGTATTATTTCAAAAATAGACCATGTTATGAGAATAATCTAATATTATTGTAATACGACTAAAAAAGTTACTAAAATTGAATTAAATATTCATTTAGTAATTTTGATGTTTCGATTTATATTTGGTTTAGTTTCAAATTCAACGTTACGTTAAACCTACTTTTCAAATATAAACTGGAACTAATAGTTGCAGATCAATTTACGTTTTCGAATACCGAAGTTTCCTCCCTAGTTCTTCCAATTATAATTAATTAGCTATATTTTCGCTAAAACAGAACGCATTTGCTCCTTAAATCAAACTACCGTGTTGATGTTGTTAATACGTTTCAAAACATTATCATAATACTTTACATAGATTAAGATTAAGAAGATTAAGACTAAGGCTCTTTCGATATTAAATGTACCTTTCAATTATGTAACGCATATGCAATTCACACGTTTTGCTTGGACAAGCATATGGCAGTTTTATTTGGACAGCGTATCTTGCCATATGATTGCTCCGCTCTTTTATCATCCTGCTGTAAATAAATACATTTTTATAAAATATTCCGTTTATAAAAATGAACTTCGTATATGAGAGTGAATTGTATAAGAAATCTATACAAACTGAATGTCTTTGAACTATGTTATTGCAAAACGAGCATCTAAAGTGAATGCATCCCTAGCTATATAACGCTCTTTACAGTTGCTTTGAGAGTCTCTTACGAAGATAAATACCTCTTTGTGGCTTATAAAGAACTGAAACATTAATAAAATAAAATAAATAATACCCGGTTTAGGATAAGTGTCGATGGGTCCAAATATCTGTTTCTTTGCCTTATGTGGCCTCTGTTTCGTTGTCTCCAAATGTTAGTGGACGACTCTTGAGTTTGTTTGATATTGCAGAAATCCCCGTTAAAGTGGAGGGGGGTGGTACCGAGGAATGTATGCTTCCACAGTTCTGTGTTCACCTAAGTATACAAAGTGCGGTCGAAGCAAGATGGTTCGGGAAGGGATTCTGTAGCTTTGGGTGAATTAGGCACTAGTGCTCGATACTCGACTAAACAAAACACAGCGGCATTGGATTTTTTTATTATTTTTTTTTTATATGATCTATGGCAATGCTTGACTACATTCCACCTGATGGTAAGTGGAATGTAGTCTTAGATGGTAAGTCGCATTGCCCTAGCAACCTATTCACTCTTCTCTTGAAGACACCCACATTATATTTGGCCGGAAATACCGACGCAGGCAAATTGTTCCACTCCTTCGCTGTACGCACTAAAAATGAGGAAGCAAAGCGCTTCGTTCGGACAGGTGGAATGTCCACAACAAAAGGATGGATACCTGCCGTGCGTCGGGACGTCCGGTGATGGAAGGGGGACGGGGGAACTAAGTCGTGTAGTTCCTGCGCACACTCACCAAAATGTATCCTATAGAATACTGAGAGGCTAGCAATTTTACGCCTGTGTTCAAGGCTTTGGAGGTCGGCTTCGACCAATTCGGGATCACCTATAAGCCTCTTTGCTCGCCTCTCAATTGAGTCCAGAACCGCAAGATGAGACTTTGCGGCACCAGCAAATATGTGTCCAAAGTACTCTATACACGACCGGATCTGTGCTTTGTATAAAACAAGAAGCTGTCCCGGTGTAAAGTACTGCCGAACCTTCGCAAGAACGGCAAGCTTTGCTGCTGCTGCTCTTGCTCTGGACTCAATGAACTGACCAAAGTTGAGGTTCGAGGAAATCTCTAAGCCTAACAACTGAAGCCGGTCACTGTATTCCAAGGATACATTCTGGAAAGTAGGAGCCAAAATGAAAGGGCTCCTTTTGGCGGTGAATAGACACGTCTGCGTTTTGGTGGCGTTGAACTTGACAAGATTGGCATTGCTCCATGCGGAGACTGCCTGAAGTTTGTCATTCAAACGTTGCACCATGGCTTCTCTTTCAGACTGTACTTGATCTCGACTAGCCCGAGTACTCGGCAGATATCTTTCTACAACTGTGCTGTCGTCTGCATACCCATAGATACCGGGCTTCAACAGATCATTAATGTGCAGCAAAAAAAGAGTTGCAGAAAGAACGGACCCCTGAGGCACTCCGGCATTTATTGTCAAGGGTTCCGAGGAACACCCGTCAACAACTACTCGGAGAGACCTCTGGCTCAAAAAGTCCGTTACCCAGCCGATCAGACCAGGAGATATACCGTACGCTGAAAGCTTGCTTATAAGGCTTGCATGCCAGACCCTGTCAAATGCCCTCGAGACGTCGAGAGAGACGGCGACCGCTTCTCCGTTCTTCTCGATGGCCTCGCCTAAAATGTGTGTAGCATACACTAGGAGGTCCCCAGTACACCTATTACGGCGAAACCCGTACTGTCGGTCACTGAGGAGATCGTTACCTTCTAGGTATGATAGTAGGCGCGAGTTCAATACACGCTCCATAATCTTGCAGAGTATGGAGGTGATTGAAATCGGTCTGTAATTGACAGGGTCGGCACGGCTGCCTTTTTTGGGCACGGGTTGCACATTAGCAAGCTTCCAGGATTTCGGCACTATTCCAGTCATGAAAGAGAGACAATACAGACGTGTCAGTACAGGAGACAACTCAGCTGCGCATGTCTTGAGCAGAATGGCTGGTATACCATCAGGACCATTGGCTTTATTCACATCTAAACGACACAATGTTCTCCAAACCTCTTTGTTAGTGATGCGGATTTCAGGCATCGAAATACCGCAGTGAGGAAGATGTGCTGGAGAAGCATTGCCAGTGTCTAGATGCGAATTATCAGCAAACAGAGAAGCAAATACATTCGCTTTCTCTGTTGCTGTGTGGGCCAGGGATCCATCCGGCTTCAGCAGAGCAGGCAGTGAGGGTTGGCAGAAAGTCGACTCGATCGCTTTCGCAAGAGACCAGAAAGCTCGACTGCCAGTTGGTCTGACAGAGAGCTTTTCGCCATTCTTAGCGATTCGATCGAGACGAGCCTTCCGCAATGCCTTTTTGAAGGACTTGGCAGCTTGGTTAAAGGCTCTATTCTTCGAACTTACATCCAGAGTTTTGCGGGTTCGAGCATCAGCCCAAATGAGATATGCCGAATGTTTTCGGTCTTGAGCATGACCACATTCGGCATTAAACCATGGGCGAGCTTTGCCACCGATGGGTACGTCAGCAAAAGGAATAAAATACTCCATTGCCTGATGCACCACTTCGGTTATAGCATCCGCGCAACTCGACGGATCCAAAGAAGAGAAGCAGACCTGCCGCCAAGGATAAGACGCAAAAAAGTGTCGCATCTCATCCCAATCTGCTGACTTGTATTTCCATACTCGCCTAAGACCATGAGGTTCGAAAGCTGGTGGGGAATATGTAAACACAGATTTCACCAGACAGTGATCGGAGGTTCCCAAGGGGGAGGTGACTTCTACACGATACCTGTCCGGATCAGTTGTCAGCAGAAGATTAAAGCTTCACACTGGTCTTCTTAATTAATAATAATAATTCTACCACATGTTCGACCTGAAGTCGTTTTGTATAAACACCTATGGATACCATAGGTGATTATGATTCTTACTCGAGACCACACGACCTAAAAATATTACGATCTTCATTAGTTATTGCACACACATTCTCGGAAAAGAAAAGAGGCTAAGGAGAAAAAGACATCATGAAAGTTTTCGCCAGAAATACAAAAAATCCTCTCAGACTCACGTTCTTATTTCTTATATATACAGAGCTGATGAATCCGTTGGTAAAAGCTAATTAATTGAAAAAAGTTCTCCTTTATACATTAAATTGTATAAAAGTGAAAAAAATACTCTAATCTGAATTATTATTTTATTTAGTATTGTAAACATTTTACACTTTAAAATAAAAGAGGGTTTCTTCATCAATTGATTCTTTTATATTTTTATAAATAACAATTGGTTTATATAACTATCACTTATCAATACATATGGATCCGAACACTAATTTGCTTAAGCGCCCAATGAAGACTGATGTCCTTTTATACAAATCTTAGAACTTCATTAAATTTTATTTACAAGTCTTCTATTGACTAACAATATGACAATTTGACACTTTAATCGGAAGTCAAAAGTGAACTACTAAATAAACTAAAACATTTTCTAATAATTCAACATAACTAATATATTATAAATACATTAAAAATACATTAAAAATAATAATTGATATAAACTTTATAAAATTTCACAAAATAACCGTTACGTTTAATAAAATTTACTACTTATTTTTAGAAGAATAATTACAATTATCTATAAAATACTCAATATTAATTACAGATCAAGACACTATTTTTTCACAAGCTAACAGTATAGAACCATAAATTGAATAATAGATTGTAGTTTATTAATTATGAAATGCTTATTTTCAAAATTCATATGTAAGAAATAATGAATATTTAATATAAGATGATAAATATTATATACGTACATATATAAAAGATCAAAATATATAATATATTAAGGGGTTATATCTGTTTTGTATTTATAAAATAATTACTATACACGTTATCCTTGTATACAAAAGTTATCATCAAAAGGCCTTTATTGTCAGGTCAAAAGAGATTGAAAAAGTTTTAATGACTGCCATTATATTATAAATGAAAAGAATATAATCCCTAAGCAGTACAGTAATTGTACCACCAGTTTTGCTTTCATTAAATTATTAATTAAAAAGCAACACTTACAGTCATTACCGCTTTATTCCCAAATATTATTATTATTATTATTTCTATGAACTGGTGTTAGGCGCATATAAGACAGCAGATTGGGATGGCATGCGGTACTTTTTTGCGTCTTATCCTTGGCGCCAGGTCTACATCTCTTCTTTGGATCCGTCGAGTTATGCGGATGCTAAAACCGATGTGGTGCATCAGCCAATGGAGCATTTTATTCCTTTTGCTGTACCCACCGTCGGCAAAACTCGCCCATGTTTCAATGCTGAATGTCGTGCTGACGACCGAAAACATTCGGCATGCCTCATATGGGCTGATACTCGAAGCCGCAAAACTCCAGTCGTAAGTTAAAAGAGAGCCCTTAACCAAGCTGCTAAGTCCTAAAAAAAGGCATTGCGGAAGGCTCGTCTCGATCGAATCGCTGAGAATGGCGACAAGTTCTTTGTCAGATCAACTGTCATTCGAGCTTTGGTAAGAGACCAGCTCTTGCCAAAGCGACCGAGTCGAACTTCTGCCAACCTTCACTGCCTGCTCTGTTGAAGCCGGATGGATCCCTGGTCCACACAACAACAGAGAGAGCGAATGTATTTTCTTCTCTGTTTGAGTAACTACGGTGAATAATTTAATTTAATTTTGACATTATTAACAATATTGTACTTTTGTTTTCTTATCTTTTGTTATACTTTTTTGACATGAATGTATTTTTCTAGGTATTTTAGTGAATATATTTTGTTACTATTATTATAGTTCATTTTAATTCTGACATAATAACTAAATATTTTTGATTTGACTATTTGTTCTATGTATATGTTTTAATGTTTTCTGAATGATATAAATGTTTGTATAACTTACTTGTTATTGGAGCAAGCCTTTGTAAATTTTTATGTATCGATGAGTGAATAAATAAAAAATAAATAAATAAATGTTGAAACCAGTTTTTAATTATCTTTATTATTATTGTATGAGAAATAAATTTCTAAAAAAACAAAACAAAATTAATTAGAACAGCAGACCCGGAAGACCTGAAGATTAATTAACGAAATGAATAATGGATTTATTCTTTTCTATGTATTCTTTTATTTGCTGATGGATAAATTATATTATTTCTGTTACCAGACAATACTAATGCATTGAAATTGTGGTTATGGATGATATTTTAATATTTATTTGTGAAACTGTGATCACAATAAAAATATACCCGGCTGAGTTTATTGTGTGGTTCTTTTCAGGCCAAAGCGCGCTTGAAACCCTCGTAAATGTCAGAAATTAAATTAAAATTTAAAAAATACCGGATACAAAAAGACCTCTGAGATGTGACTAAAAGACCTCTCAAAACATAGAAATAATATTATTATGTACTTATTGTATTTGTTGCTTCGAGGGACCATTTTTTTTTCTGCTTTTTAAAGCTGTTACTGGTTTCAATATTGTATTAAATGAACTCACAAATTTTCATTTGCTGAAGTATTTCTATCAATATTGTACAAGAACTTTTCACCTGTACCAATAAAACTCTCAATATATTGGAGACGACTTTTTCTATTTCAACTAAACATAGCTACCGACCTAACCGTCTCGACAGACCAGGCTTCCGATTAAAAAAAAACGCAATCAAATACGTCCACATTTTTTTTTTTTTTTTTTTTTTTTTTTATATGATCTAGGGCAATGCTTGACTACATTCCACCTGATGGTAAGTGGAATGTAGTCTTAGGTGGTAAGGCGCATTACCCTAGCAACCTATTCACTCTTCGCTTGAAGACACCCACATTGTATTCGGTCGGAAATACCGACGCAGGCAAGCTGTTCCAATCCTTTGCTGTACGCAGTAAAAATGAGGAAGCAAAGCGCTTCGTTCGGACAGGTGGAATGTCCACAACAAAAGGATGAAAACCAGCCGTGCGTCGGTACGTCCGGTGACGGAAGGGGGAAGGGGGAATTAAATTGTGTAATTCCTGCGCACACTCACCAAAATGTATCCTATAGAATACTGAAAGGCTAGCAATTCTACGCCTGTGCTCAAGGCTTTGGAGGTCGGCTTCGACCAATTCGGGATCGCCTATAAGCCTCTTTGCTCGCCTCTCAATTGAGTCCAGAACCGCAAGATGAGACTTTGCGGCACCAGCAAATATGTGACCACAGTACTCTACACACGACCGGATCTGTGCTTTGTATAAAACAAGAAGCTGTCCCGGTGTAAAGTACTGCCGAACCTTCGTAAGAACGGCAAGCTTTGCTGCTGCTGCTCTTGCTCTGGACTCAATGAACCGACCAAAGTTGAGGTTCGAGGAAATCTCTAAGCCTAACAACTGAAGCCGGTCACTGTATTCCAAGGATACATTCTGGAAAGTAGGAGCCAAGGTGAAAGGGCTCCTTTTGGCGGTGAATAGACACGTCTGCGTTTTGGTGGCGTTGAACTTGACAAGATTGGCATTGCTCCATGCGGAGACTGCCTGAAGTTTGTCATTCAAACGTTGCACCATGGCTTCTCTTTCAGACTGTACTTGATCTCGACTAGCCCGAGTACTCGGCAGATATCTTTCTACAACTGTGCTGTCGTCTGCATACCCATAGATACCGGGCTTCAACAGATCATTAATGTGCAGCAGAAACAGAGTTGCAGAAAGAACGGACCCCTGAGGCACTCCGGCATTTATTGTCAAGGGTTCCGAGGAACACCCGTCGACAACTACTCGGAGAGATCTGTGGCTCAGAAAGTCCGTTACCCAGCCGATCAGACCAGGAGATATACCATACGCTGAAAGCTTGCTTATAAGGCTCGCATGCCAGACCCTGTCAAATGCCCTCGAGACGTCCAGAGAGACGGCGACCGCTTCTCCGTTCTTCTCGATGGCCTCGCCTAAAATGTGAGTAGCATACACTAGGAGGTCCCCAGTAGACCTATTACGGCGAAACCCGTACTGTCGGTCACTGAGGAGATCGTTACCTTCTAGGTATGCTAGTAGGCGCGAGTTCAATACACGCTCCATAATCTTGCAGAGTATGGAGGTGATTGAAATCGGTCTGTAATTGACAGGGTCGGCACGGCTGCCTTTTTTGGGCACGGGTTGCACATTAGCAAGCTTCCAGGATTTCGGCACTATTCCAGTCATGAAAGAGAGACGATACAGACGTGTCAGTACAGGAGACAACTCAGCTGCGCATGTCTTGAGCAGAATGGCTGGTGTACCATCAGGACCACTGGCTTTATTCACATCTAAACGACACAATGTTCTCCATACCTCTTTATTAGTGATGCGGATTTCAGGCATCGAAACACCGCAGTGAGGAAGATGTGCTGGAGAAGCATTGCCAGTGTCTAGATGCGAATTATCAGCAAACAGAGAAGCGAGTACGTTCGCTTTCTCTGTTGCTGTGTGGGCCAGGGATCCATCCGGCTTTAGCAGAGCAGGCAGTGAGGGTTGGCAGAAATTCGACTCGATCGCTTTCGCAAGAGACCAGAAAGCTCGACTGCCAGTTGGTCTGACAGAGAGCTTTTCGCCATTCTTAGCGATTCGATCCAGACGAGCCTTCCGCAATGCCTTTTTGTAGGACTTGGCAGCTTGGTTAAAGGCTCTCTTCTTCAAACTTACATCCGGAGTTTTGCGGCTTCGAGCATCAGCCCAAATGAGATATGCCGAATGTTTTCGGTCTTGAGCATGACCACATTCGGCATTAAACCATGGGCGAGCTTTGCCACCGATGGGTACGTCAGCAAAAGGAATAAAATACTCCATTGCCTGATGCACCACATCGGTTATAGCATCCGCGCAACTCGACGGATCCAAAGAAGAGAAGCAGACCTGCCGCCAAGGATAAGACGCAAAAAAGTGCCGCATCTCATCCCAATCTGCTGACTTGTATTTCCATACTCGCCTAACACCATGAGGTTCGAAAGCTGGTGGGGAATATGTAAACACAGATTTCACCAGACAGTGATCGGAGGTTCCCAAGGGAGAGGTAACCTCTACCCGATACCTGTCCGGATCAGTTGTCAGCAGAAGGTCCAGGCAATTGGCTGTATGGCCTACCACATCCGGTACCCTTGTCGCTTGCTTCACCAGCTGAAAGAGGTCCAAGGACAACGCAAAGTTCCGCGCTTCTCTTCCAGCATGGTCGGTCTTCTGGTACGGGAACAGCCAGTCCTGATGACAGGCATTAAAATCCCCCAGAAAGACGAGCTGCGCTGAAGGGAACTGATGCAGAGCCATATCAGCAGCCTCACCGAGATACTCGAATAATCTAGTTGTCTCCTGGTCACCGCTGTGCGAACGGTAAACACAGGAATATAGGATTTTTTCGTTTCCTGTGTCTACTAAAATCCATAAAGAAGAAAAAGTGGGGTCTTCAAGGTGACGGAGACGCTGGATACAGAGGTCGTTCCGCGCATACACGCAGACTCCGGCACGTGAGCGAAAGTTGTGCTCTAACGTGTATCCGGGATAATCCAGGTGCGCAGCGCTTAAGGGACATTGTATCTGCGTCTCCGTCAAAAAGAACAGGTGCGGTTGTTCTGTCTCCAGGTGGTGATGGACAGGTAAGATATTAGAGTGCAAACCCCTAATATTACTGAGGTGCACTTTAAATGAGGAGGAGTGCAACCGCTGTACAAACTTTTTCCTTTTTTGGTTTATCTTCATGATAAAAATAAATAAAAGTGAATAGGGATGGGAAATGGCAGTTGAACGAGGCGGTACGTATCAAACCCGACTTTGAAATTGGTGATGTCTTGCCGCTGGGAGGCTAGACTGGAGACTGCGGGGACGCCCGAACCCCCCCAGGGATCGCCATCGGGCCTCCTCGCCTGGTCGCCAACCAGCACGATGGAGCCACCCTGGGATTTTTCGCAGCTGGCGGGGCAGCCTTTCGTGGGTGGCTAACCCACTAATTGGGCCCCCAACTATCTGCGGGCGGCCAGCGGAAAGCCGTCGCTTCGGATCCCGCTACCCTCCTCGACTAGACACCCGACAAAACAAACACCAACTCGACGTCAAACGGTTCGCCAACGTACCGCAGCTGTTCAGACCCATTTCCCATATACGGCTTCATCGAGCAACGTGCCGGAACACGACTAGGTCGCTTTGCGGCACGGCTTTGCCCGATGGGTGGTAACTTTGCCGGCGACCCGATGTTATGGTCTACCACCATGAATTTTGGCTGCTACATTGCCACAGACAGACATACAGATACACAGATACAAAGATCGACAAGTCAAATTAATAACACCCCTCCTTTTAAGTCGGGGTTAAAAATAGGCTCTCCTAACACTCCCCTTTGACCTACACAGGTGATCTCTGGTATGGAATTAAAGTGTATAAGATATAAATAAATAAACAAATAAATATTTATTATTTATATTATTTGTGTCTCTAACCATTAAATAGACTTAGTAAATTATTGTATTTTCGAGGTATTTAACATTATTAATACTTTTCTCCATTATCTACTTCAAACGAATGGCGACCTCTCGATACAATTATGAATATCTTGTGAACTTTGTGAAATAAATTTTCTGTAACTCTATAACAATATTTAAACTCTGTAAAAGCACTTTTCTTACCAGTTTTATATCAATAGAGCCTCTTAACCAGTGGTTTTATGACTGGAATAAATGTTTCAGCCCGTCTCATAAGATACAGTGTCGAATGGTCATGATCCCTTCTTTGTCCAGATTTAACCATAAAGACTACTTTGTTATTAGGGTTTTTTCTATATTGCAGGACACATTACAAAACAATATTTACTCTAATTCTATACTTCAAAAAAAATATTATAATTAAAATATATCTATGATAAGTATAGATATATTATGTAATAATTTTTGTTTATATAAACTATCATATATCTTTTTTTATAAATTATATTTAAATTCGATTTTATAACAATAAAGTTTAATAAATTATATATGCATATATACTTTTTCTTCCACCTTATATAAATTAAATTCAGTTCAAGTTATATTTTAATATATGAATATTATAAATATAGTTTCCAAAATCTTGTGTTGTGTTTGTGTAGCTTTGGTATACTAACGAAAACTGTTAAATTTTAAGATTTTTTCAAACGATTCAGAGTATCCTATACTCTTCGTTACAATCAAAAGTTAATACTTGAAAATCAAGCAATTGTCAGAAAAACAGTTTCAATTTATAATTCTATTATTTCTTGAATGGAACGAATGTTTCTGTTTATTCATTCACTCGGAAGTCATCAATCCAGATTACAAAAGCCTGTGATTGTAGTTTGAATGGCGATGATTGCTTTTATAACTGAATTAGTTACAATAAATAATGAAATATATAATAACATACATTTAAAATTCAATAAAGCAGATAGTTGCATGGTGCAAATTATTTACAAATGAAAAATATATTTATCATGTACCTAATATTAAATTCGAAATTTGAAAAAAAAATCTTGAAAGTGAAAATGTTTTTTCTGTAAGTTTTTCTAAATATATTAAAAGAATAAAAATCTATGAGTTCTGACTCAGTTTTGTATAAACTTGAAAGACAATTAAATCAATGTCTTAAAAATAATATATTTATTTTAGAAAACTCATCTTTTATTTAAAAGGTATTATCACGTAATATCTAAGATACCAGAAGGATCTGTAAATCGTTTATCAAACTTATAGCCGTTATTATGAAGCTTACGACATTCTCGTAGAGCACATTATGGCGTTTCATGAGTATTATGATGCGATAGGACGTGTGTCACATAGAAAGATGTAATAAGATATATAATACCAACGGTTCGCTAGGTTTCACTTTATATAAAATAATGCTTTGTTTAGGGTACGCATAGTTGGCTGTTAATTTTATTATTTATTAAAGATTTAGATTTAATGTTTAGAAAAAAAATAATTAAAATTGCTCAACTAGTGAGGCCGATTCATTATGACATTTAAGTTTTTATAAGAATATTGTAAATATAAAAATACATTATTTTAAAGAACCTCAATCTGTCGTTATAAACAAAATTTCTGATGGCTCGTCCAATACTACGTTTTATATGTTGTTATTTCTTTGGCTGCATGTTATTGTTCACGCAAGTCATCAATGTATTTTTGTAAGAACATGTATTTTTCTTAATATTTGTATGCTGATGATCTTCAAATTTATGCTCATGCTAGATTGCTTCATTTCCACAATTGATGATATCAAAAACGACCCAAGTAATATTCCTAAACGGTGTACCAAATTTTAAAATAACGGAAATTATAATAAGTATCAAGTAATACTTATAGCAACCATAATTTGATTAGTTATATAATAGTGACCTTTAAAATATAATAATCTGAATACACCGTTTATTCCATCAATCATAAAATCTCGGCCTTATTGATAAAACACTCTCCTGCAATGCCCACATAGTTGAACTATTTCGTTAAGTGACATATTTGCTAAGTTAACTCTAACGACATAAAAACTTTTTGTCTTTTATTCTCTGGTACATCTTTTCATTTTCTTTGGTACATTCATTCTTTGCCCTTTCGTTTTGCCAAAAATATCTTTCGTTGCTAAGTAAATTGTTTTAATTCCAAGAATCACGCATCAATTTTACTTTTATTCCAAAATTAACAATGTACACAATAATTAGAAAAACACAGATCGAAAGTTCAAACGTATAACACCCCTCTTTTTAGTCGGGGGGTAAAAATCGTCGATTGAGATCAGAAAATTGTCATGTGAATATCATCGTCATTAGTATGTATTAAAGTTTCAAGGTCTGCCACAAGCTAACAAGGATCCGTTGTTATTCCGTTGTTATACATAGTCAGGTCATAAGTTCTGTCACATGTGTAATATGAAATAATTTAGACATGTTTATTATTTATGTAACCATTTATTTAGAGCAAAATGAACGTAATAAAATATAAATTATTATAGTTATAAAGTTTATTCAAAATAACCCCCGCGATTTTGATTGCAGGCCTTCAATCTGCGAGGCCAATCGTCTATTGCAGCACGACCGAGGTCCATGTCAATATCGGCGGCTGCCTTAACCAAGGATACCTTAAGTGACTCCAAATCAGGATGAGGCTTTGAGCAGACCTTTTCCTCCAAGTGTTGCCATATCTTGTAATCTAAAGGACTGAAATCTGGACTGGAGAAGGGCCAGTCTTCGTGCCGGATGAAGTTGATTTCACGCGCCGCCAGTCAGTCTTGTGTGCTTTTCGCTCTATGAGCTGGCGCAGGAATCTTGTTGGAATACCCAGTGCCTATTATTAAACATAATATGAGAAACAGGTTCCTCAAGGTTCTTGAGTTCTGTATTTTGATACACAACTGCATTCGTTTTTACGCCTTTCTCACAAAAATGTACCTCAGTTAAGCCCCATTAAGAGACTCCCAACCAAACCATGAGCGAGGATGGAAAATGACCTTGTTGGAAACGCAGAATACGGTTGCTCGCTTCTTCACTGCTATGTGTGTAGTAGACATTATCATTTTGTTTGTTTTAGCTCTCTTCTACGGTGAAAATTTTTTCATCCAAAAAAACAAAATTCCCGATGCTTTTTTCCCGCGTATCGCTTCAACAAAGCGCGGCATCTCTTCAGTCTTAGGTCCTTTAAACGAGCGTCCAAACGATGTCCTGTTTTTCTTCGATATGCCCTAAGCCCTAAGTCTTTATTTAACACCCTTTTCACCGTGGTCCTGCTTAACCCCAACTGAAGAGCCAACAGTTTCTGCTTACGTATGAGATTTCTTTGAATTCGCGGCGCCACAGCATTCACCTACGCTCACTCTCTTAACACCATTTTTATACAATTTTGTATTTGCAAAATTTCTTTTAATTTAATATAAGAATAAGAATTTAACTTTAGCTGTTGGTAGAAAAGGCAGCAATACAAAACATACTTTTATTGACACTTTTGACTTTTGATTTTAAATGAGATTTTAATTTTATTTACCTGCGAATTGTTATATTACGTTTCAGAAGTTAATAAAAAGCTATTCAAATCTTACTGATGGTCGTGTCGTTTAAAATGTATACACTGCTAGTATGAGCTAACTGAAATTTATATAATATTAACATTAAATTTATATATTATTTTTATTATTTTCGAATATATAATCCTTAACATACAAATAAACAAGGTTTTAGAATTAATGTTGATGATCAATATACATTAATAAAATTAATATCAAAGTTAAAAGTTGACCGAGTTCAAAAACACAGATTAGCCTAAAAAGACTGCATATTTCGAACTAACTAGTTCACTAAGGATCATATTTGACACGCTATATCACGAAGCGAAAAATGTAATGATTCAAGAGAGATGCGATTAGAAAATGAGCATTCTCGAAATGCTACCTTGCAGTATTCAATCCAAAATAGCAAGCTTCGACAAGCTAACTCGCGAATTCTAGAACCAAGCGATGAAAGAGCGTAGCGTAGATTAGAAAGTAATCGTGTTCTACTCACTGTCTCCCAAATTTTAGAATCATCTGACTTTAGAGAGCAAAGATTAGAAAATGATGAGATTTCGTTTAGCGTGGATTTTGGTAATGACATTACCAAAATATACATTAATAAAATGAATATCAAAGATGATCAATATACATTAATAAAATTAATATCAAAGTTAAAAGTTGACTGAGTTCAAAAACACAGATTAGCCTAAAAAGACTGCATATTTCGAACTAACTAGTTCACTAAGGATCATATTTGACACGCTATATCACGAAGCGAAAAATGTAATGATTCAAGAGAGATGCGATTAGAAAATGAGCATTCTCGAAATGCTACCTTGCAGTATTCAATCCAAAATAGCAAGCTTCGACAAGCTAACTCGCGAATTCTAGAACCAAGCGATGAAAGAGCGTAGCGTAGATTAGAAAGTAATCGTGTTCTACTCACTGTCTCCCAAAATTTTGAATCATCTGACTTTAGAGAGCAAAGATTAGAAAATGATGAGATTCCGTTTAGCGTGGATTTTGGTAATGACATTACCAAAATCCACGCTAAACGGAAAGCACGACTTCGAAAACAGCATGATATCCTCTTTACAGAACATTGTGATCGATATCATGAGTCACTAGTACAAAGAATCAAGCGCTTATCTTAGCTACGTAAAAGTATGAGTATAGTTCATCAGTCAGAATCGAATTTTGATCGAGAATTTTCGTCTGGATATTGCCAAACGACGACTGGTCTAAATAATGAACAAATAAGACTAAATAATGAACAAATAAGAAAAAAAAACAGGGTAATATTGCACAGTGAGAAAAACATTGAGTTATGGTGCACAAATATTTTATTCCTATGAATTTATTATTATGAATTTATATTGCAACTACTGTAAAGTTTTTAGGTGGAACGATGGGTCAAAGTTGTGCGACTGTAAAAGTTTACTTAAACTCTATTCAACAGCCACCTATGACGCTTCAGTCTCTGTTATGTGGCGAAAATGATTAACCCCAACATTTCCTAAATAATATGACATATGAGTTGGCTTTGGAAATGACATCTTTTGGAACGAAAGAAATACACGAAGTAAAATATACCCAACATATGGAATATGGAACATATTTAACATAAAAATTTTGACCCAGTTGAACTTAAAATACTATATATAATAATAAACCAAGATTAAACGAAGAATAAAATCAAATTTTCTATCTTCTTATTGATAGGGTAAATAGAAGTTTTAGGTGGTACCGGAAAAATATTTTTGATTATTTTTTTTGTTGCCAAAATATTTGCAGTAAAGAATAATGTCATAGTAGTCACATTCTTACATCTTGGGGGGAAACTGGCACATTTGATGTTTAAAATGCCACTAGATTTAGACTATACGGAAAATTTAGTCTGCTGTTTTCCAAAAAATAGTCTCATATCACTACGGCTAACAAATTTTCTATAGTAGCCGTGACAATGCAGAACATAAGACGTAATAATCTATTATTTGAAGGAATCATACTTTATTCACTGGAGATTTTAGACAAATATTACCAGATGTGACTAACGATACGTGAGATAAAATTAACGCCTGTTTAAAAATATTTTGTAAAAATTATAAACAACTTAATTAAAAAAAATATATGAGAGCACATTCAGTCGATTTATAATTTAGCATAGTTCTTTATTGGAAAAGGTAAGCGTTTAGAAGAAAAGAGTGTATAGTAAAAAGTGAATAAGTAGTCTGTAAATACCTTGTCCGGTCATAAGTTCTGTCACACAATAAAAACTTTTTAATTAGAATGCTGGCCACAAAAAAGGTTATTGAATTTGAATTTCGAATTTTTCATGAAAATAAATATATGTACTTTTTAGAATTTTCCTAATTTTTAAATATGGTGTGGACACTTAAATAAGACCATGTCGCGGTTATTGCGTTGCACAGTTGCGGTTACGCGTCAATTCAGTTTTTCGACTTACTGAAAATTTTGAATATAACCCAAAGATTCGTTTAGTTCACTAGTGTAGATGACAAGTCAAGAAGTGGTCGCCCTCGCTCTGTTAGGACTCCAGCTGTGATAAAAGCTGTGGCGCCGCGAATTCAAAGAAATCCCATACGTAAGCAGAAAGTGTTGGCTCTTCAGTTGGGGTTAAGCAGGACCACGGTGAAAAGGGTGTTAAATAAAGACTTAGGGCTTAGGGCATATCGAAGAAAAACAGGACATCGTTTGGACGCTCGTTTAAAGGACCTAAGACTGAAGAGATGCCGCGCTTTGTTGAAGCGATACGCGGGAAAAAAGCATCGGGAATTTTTTTTTTTGGATGAAAAAATTTTCACCGTAGAAGAGAGCTAAAACAAACAAAATGATAATGTCTACTACACACATAGCAGTGAAGAAGCGAGCAACCGTATTCTGCGTTTCCAACAAGGTCATTTTCCATCCTCGCTCATGGTTTGGTTGGGAGTCTCTTAACGGGGCTTAACTGAGGTACATTTTTGTGAGAAAGGCGTAAAAACGAATGCAGTTGTGTATCAAAATACAGAACTCAAGAACCTTGAGGAACCTGTTTCTCATATTATGTTTAATAATAGGCACTGGGTATTCCAACAAGATTCCTGCGCCAGCTCATAGAGCGAAAAGCACACAAGACTGACAGGCGGCGCGTGAAATCAACTTCATCCGGCACGAAGACTGGCCCTTCTCCAGTCCAGATTTCAGTCCTTTAGATTGCAATAAAAGTATGTTTTGTATTGTTGCCTTTTCTACCAACATCATAAAAGCTGAAGCTAAGTTCTTATTCTTTAATTCAAATTAAAAGAAATTTTGCAAATAAAAAAATGTATGAAAATGCACACGTGCTGAGAGAGTGAGCGCAGGTGAATGATCAAGTGAATGAATAAATAAGTGAGTGTAATAAAGTTCTGTGTTGTACCGGACGAGTTCAAAGCCATACAAAGAAGTACTCTTTAAATTAAAAGACTTACTGAAGAACGAATAGACTTAAAATAGAATTTGATGGATGACTAATCTAATTTTCACTACTAATAACTCAAATTAAAATCCGTTTTTATATCAAGATATATAAGGATATGATATAAATAATGGAAATATGAAACAAATTGCGTTTGCTGATTTACATTAAGCCCGAAATGAATATGGGATCTTGGAATCATTATTATAAGACACTTGAAAATACATAATATAAATTGCGAGAAATATTATTATTATGGCAAATTTTAGGTAAAACAAATAGGCAAGAAAATATTTTGTTTTATTTTTTTTTAATCTTTAGTAGAACATATTGATAAATAAATTAGATATCATTAATATCAACGTGAAAAGGTTTTTGAACGTAAATAATTTAATACATCATTCTTCCAGCCATTAGCTCATCTACATACTGTGATCGCATAATAGCAATTTTCATATTTCAATAAAATTATACATTCACTTAGTATAATGTGATTATTTTATATATTGTAATGCAGATGTAAATAGAACGAACTATATAATAGTCGCTTAGACTAATTTTATTCAAACTTCATAACTTCTGTGATATTTGTATAATAATATATTCAAAACGCTAACGTTATTACGATTTGTCTGCATCAGTATTCTTTCATCGTAACATACAGTGTTAAAATTATGCAAATAAGTCCGAAAATAGGTTATGCGTGACCCAAATGATGAAAATATTTTTGTACCTATTTATCAGTTCCAGCTGGAATTTTAAATATAAAGATATTTTTGCTAGAATACATATAAATAAATACACAACTACTTTTAGAAGACAAATATAAATATGTAATAAAAAAAAATTGATACGGGCTGATTCGAACCGGCGACCTTTGGGAAACCGTCCCACAGCTCTACCAATTGAACTACCGTATCGCTGTCCGTGAATGAAGCATTCTGTATGTAATTTCGCAGGCAAATTACAAAATATACTTTTCCTATACTGTGAAAGCAGTATAGCTAGTTCCATGGTTGTTAAATCTATATCAATTATTCGACTAAAGCTTCAAAGTTAAACAATCTAATTCCACTCATCTGTAATGAATGCTTGATAAGGATCTGTTTACACTGGAAGCTTGGTTAATACTTCAATATTTCATTTATATATTTATAACAAGAAGACCATTTTCAAGATTGATTATAAAACAAAAAAATTTTCTTTTTAAACACTGAAATGCGATTAATAGTTAGTTATGTTATTAGCCTTTATTTTCTTTATCACTGGTTCTTTATCCTTGTATTCGTTGTATCAGAGACCATTCTGAACCAAAATCAATTATCCATAAAGATGTTCAGGTCATGTGCTCACCTGTAGTGTTCGTTGATGGAGTTTTAGTTTCATGATTTAGGCAGAAACCAATGATAACGGTTAGTGTTCCTACAAATTAAAATAAAATATCCCCAACCGTTTGTCCCGGTGTAACAACCCTTATAATTAATTGCTTTGACGTAATAAACCACACTAAGAAATGACGTATAAGATTTATTATTAGTGGAAATAAGTGTATTAAAATCACACTTCTTCAATAGTAAGAATTAGTTTTTTATTGTTTGAAATGATTGTATTACAATAGTATTGTGTTTATTTTTTTAAATTTGTGTCTATAAAGGAATCACGCGATCACGAAACGTTTGTGACAATTTTCTAAATTCATGACAAGAAAATTATTCATGACATGAAGTAAAGACTGGATGGAGTAATGGAATACGAACGAAATTCTATCCAATATGAAACACTGTGTAGATGATTTTCATTTATATGTTTATTATTTTTGTTCACGTTTGAATCTTTATTGTCTTCTGTCCAAGTCTAAGGGTGACGGCACCACTTACCATCTGGTTCTCCGTCTCCTCGCTTGCCATCCCTTAACATAACCAACCAATTTCAGTTATATCTAATAACAAAATTATAAATATACGGACTACACACACAATTATTATAGTAGATATCTTGGAAAAAATTAGGATAATAATCATAAAAGTTCACTAAAGTTTAATTACGAAATATTTCATGTTAGTGAAAATAAACCATATGTACCTAAGTTAAATATTTTTCTTTACGGAGCATACTTCTTCTGCTACACTGTATATTAAATCAATACTGTTATATTTTGAAAGATATTCAAGTCAGTGAATTCAAAATTATAGCTACATTTTAGGCAACTCATCATTTATTCAAACGGTATTATCACGTAATATCTGAGATTCCAAAGTTTTCTTTGATGAGTTGTCTGTAAACCGTTTAGAGCACTTGGAACCGTTATTATATTTCACGACGTTCTTAAAAAGCGCGTTATTGTTTTATGAAGAAGACAAGACGTGTGTTACTCAAAAATAAGTATTTATACAGATATTTGTAATTCCCATCTTCATTTGCTTAAATAAGGCTTTCTCTACGGTACCTATAGGTAGGTATATTATATTAGTTATTCAATTCTAATTTGGCTTCAAAACATAAAATGATTCTTAACTTAGGAGCATATTGGACATCAGTAAATAATACTTACAATATTAATATAGACTTAGTAATTTTAGTACTTACTGTTAGCTTTTATATAATTGGAGGGTAGGTTTTGATAAAAAAAAATAAGGATATCGGTTGGTGGTTTAACTAAAAGTAATGTAATATTTGTATAGAAGTTTAATTGACTAATTAAATAATTGTAATATCAGATACCGATTTGATTAAGAGTAGTGAATATAGAATTCGTCTTCCAGGTAAGAGAAGACAGCGTGTGATTTAGAGACTAAGTTATGTAACAGAACTAGTATAATAAATTGTAACAGTGATAATAAAGAGTTTAAATAGTAAACAGTGTAGTGTGTTTGTAAGCAGTGCCAATAAAGTGTTTTAAAGAATAGAACGACTGTTGGTGATTCTTTGCAGTAAGAGAGTTTTAATTTTGCTAATAATTATGGCACAGTACTTACTATATGTAACGATTTACAAGAAAACAACTTCTTAAAAATATATCATACAATTGCGTGAAATTAAAAAAGAGTGCAACAAATTAAAAATTTTAAATTTAATGAACATTGTTGTAACGATATGATACAAAAACGCAATACTAATTAAGTAAAAAAATAAATCTGTAAATTTAAATTAGAAACATAAAATGTAAATTTAGACTGAATTTAATAGATTCTGACTCTACTCTAAAGTAACTGCACAAAAGAGATTTAAAAGTATTATTGACTGATTTTTTTTTTCTAAGCAGATCAAACTGTAAGATACAAGATAAAAACATTTGATTTCGTTTAAAGAAAAGTTTCTAGAAAGAAAATTTTAAATATATATCTACCCGGCTATAATTATGTAATTTAATCGGAATTTGCCCGACTAGTTACGAACCCATCCGGGGTTGCTATTCATGATCTCGAATCATGTCGGATTCGCGGCGTAAAGTCCAAAGTTTATTTACTTTCTAATTAGGAGTTAACGATTATGTTAAGGTTAATAGGTTCTTAAAAATAATGTAGTAATCCGTAATATTAATAAAATATAAGAAACGGTTATTGTATAAATAACTGTTGCTCGTTTAATAATATAAGTACGTTTCGTGCGGAGAGTAAGCTTACCACAGGTGAACTGTTTGCTCTCTCAATCACTGTTTGCTCTCTCACTCACTCTTTGTCACCCTCTCCCATAAAATAAAACATAAAATTCTATTAAAACCAAACCACATACAGAGAACTCGTACTTTCGCTCGGTAATGTCATATTTTAACCCGAGGCACTGAACCCGTATCTCTGTATTATAATGATCGCATTTTGATGAAGTATTTTTTTTTCTCATATGTACTTTTAGTTTAAGTACACAAGTCACTTGAATGTAAGTATAGCATATATTTTTATTAATTATTGTTATTAATTGCGTACTTTATCCAAATTTAAACCTATATTCAAAGTACAAACAGTAAATTTAAAATATTTTCATTTAAACTACGCTTTATATTTAATATTTCACAAGTGTCCGAAACCTAGGTATATCTTGTTTCCAAATGAATAGCATTGCTGCAAAGTATTTAAAACGTTGGTTGAATTATTTATTTAATACATAAATTGAAACTGTATTTTTAAATATATTTAAAAATGGTCTATATATTTAAATAAATTGAAAAAAATGTGTAAGTACTAGCAGTAGTATTTCAATTTATATACGAATTTAACATATTTTAATGACTTCCGTGCAGACAAATTTGACTATATTTAAATTATAGTAATCGATTATAATAATCTACAGATAAGTTAGCCAGGTTACTTACTTTAACTTAAAATTAATGTGGAAATTGATTATTAAATTAGTTAAATTGGCCAGACATGTACGGGATGTTCAGTTTATAGATCAACTACGTATATCCAATAGTTGCATCTTCAAATCCTTCTGGGTTAGATATTGTTTTAATAAAAAAAATATTTTATGATATTTTTATATTGTACAGCAAAAAAGCGAGATCGCAATTATTAGGTAGTGTGAATTCCTAGTAGAGTGTAAGAGTGTAAGAGTTCTCTGTTGCAAGCGAGGTCAAGCTTAACACTCGTCTCTTCAAAGCTGTACCCCTTTAATTAAAGACCTGCTGAGAAACTAAGAGACTTTTAAATAGGTTGGAATTTATATAGCATTTGATGTTAAACGTTTATTTGTAATGGAATAGTTTTCGAAAAGATATTCTAGAAATTCTCTTTTATTTTCTCTATGATTGCTTGAACAAGTTTTAGATGCTGATAAACTGATTTTAACCATCGATGAATAATTAACAAATTAATGGTTCATTATTCTATAAAGAATATATAAGTTTACTTTTTTTATAACTTTCTTAGCTGAATTTGACACAAAGACTATATTTTCTATTATTGTTATTTATTAACTTATTTTAACAGGTCTAGTAATTTTAATGATATTAATTTATTCAATTATCGCTATTTATCTAAAAAAGATTTAATCGTAACATCATTATTCCAAGTAGGTTACACATATCCGACATATAAATTATAACTTCTAATTGATTTCTTTTAAATTCATCATTTTGTTACTTTATAATAGAAGAGATAATCATATGTAAGTCATCTAGTTAGTAATACTTAAAAATTGATGATGAGATGTTATAAGCCAATTTTACGTTATTTGTTATTATTAGTATTCACTCTTATAGTGAACATTCAACATTGACATATGTCAATGTTGAATGTTCACTACAGGAAATATATTACTAGGATCCTGTAAAAATATATTACTAGGATCTAGTAATATATTTTTACAGGAATCTTCCTGTAAAAATAGCAATATAATCCTATATTAATAATCCTATATTAGTAATAGCAAGAATGTAGATTGGCTTAACTAGAATATAAAACTCGAAAGAGTGACTCCCGAAGTGTAAAAAAATAGAACAAATATTATGTAATATAATTATATTTTTTTATAATATATTGAAATGTTAGGATAGGTATTTTTTTTTTCAAAAGATATTTAAATCGTGATTAAAAAAATATTTAAAACAGCTTCAAAAGTTTAAAAACGGTAGCATCTTTATAATAAATAATTGTTATTCCCTTAAGCCATCAGCGCGTAATCTTTTTTTTTGTCAAAAGATATTTAAATCGTGATTAAAAAAATATTTAAAACAACTTCAAAAGTTTAAAAACGGTAGCATCTTTATAATAAATAATTTTTATTCCCTTAAGCCATCAGCGCGTAATCTTTTTTTTTGTCAAAAGATATTTAAATCGTGATTAAAAAAATATTTAAAACAGCTTCAAAAGTTTAAAAACGGTAGCATCTTTATAATAAATAATTTTTATTCCCTTAAGCCATCAGCGCGTAATCTTTTTTTTTGTCAAAAGATATTTAAATCGTGATTAAAAAAATATTTAAAACAGCTTCAAAAGTTTAAAAACGGTAGCATCTTTATAATAAATAATTTTTATTCCCTTAAGCACCCAGCGCGTAAACTCATAATTCCAACCCTTCGGAATGTATGAAATATTGGTCTGACCTTTAAGATTCTATCGAGTAATGATATGTTATAGAAGCAAAATGGCACAACCGAAACGAAATTGTTTTAGTATTATTGGTCGTCTGAATCAACCTTAGATATTATAAGAAATACTTTACTTATAATATTTAAGGTTAAAATTAAATTTAATAGAACTTTATCAAATTTAATTTTACGTTTGTTATTATAAAAGTAGAAATAATAACACTAATAATTAAAGTCAAATAATAATTATAAGCGGGCGTGATATTTAAACACACAAACAAACATACTTACGCATACACACACACATACACACACACACACACACACACACACACACACACACACACACACACACACAAAAGAAAATAAAACAGTGAAGAATTGAACACACTTTTAAAATGTTTACTTCTGTCCGAATCTTATTAATTTTTGTTTATATTTTAATGTTAATTTTTGTTTAAATCTTACATTGTTACTTTTTTTTGTTTTTTTTTTTGCTTTATTTTTTTTGTTTGTTTTTACAATTTCTAATAACTCATTCTTAAGGGCATAAGATGTTGTATCTTGTAATCAAGGGGAGGATGCTGGCTTCTGCAATACAGTACTGCTAGTGCATTAATCGGGGTAATCTCTTTTCTGTACGACTTATGATGTGTAATATTTTAAATTCATGTGTATAAAAAATATTGTGCTTGAATAAGTTTGCCCTAAAAACTCAGGACAGAATCAAATTACCAAGATTCACCAAGTATACATAAGTCACTTAACAAGATTAAGATAAGCATTGTGTAAGGTCAAAGTGATCAATACTTGAGATTGTCAAATTGAGAGCTTAAAAGTTGAATATAAAAAATACTATCATAAGTTAAAAAATAATAATAACATACCTACATACACAAAAATACATATCAAAATCAATTTTTTTTTTTTAAATAAGTTTTACAAACATTTTTTCATTGTCAAAGCTACCACCAGCTCGGAAAAATATTTCCCACAGATCTGAGAAGTGCTGGCGACAGAAACTCAGCAGAATTACCATTTTTTAAGTAGTACTTAAATTAAAATACATTACAATACTAAGTGAATAGTCTTGAAGTAGCGATCGCTTCATACCCTCGGTCCGGTATAAAAGACCTATATCCAGAAGATCTATATCTATATCTAGAAGAACAGCCTCAGAAAAATAGAGTCACCGGCAATGTGGATGTAAGTATAGGTGTTATATCATAGATAGGATTCGGTATTACCTTGAACAGGATTTCGTTTCAATTAATAATTGTAGATAAAATTAATAAACTTACATCTCAATGCCCAACTACCTATACCTCAAAGTCTAAAACAGTTAAATGAACAACGTCATGAAGATCAATGTACAAATCAAATCAATTATAATAACTTAATTGTATTTTACCAACATTTTGTTCATCAAAAAGCAACAGAATATAAGAAAAGATAAAATAATTAAAATATACCTAACTAGGTGCTAAAACTAAGTGCTACCTTATCACTAAAAAGCAATCTCTTCCAGGTTATCTTAAGCCGCGACTCCAGCTCTAACTTTTTAAGTTAAGTCATTTGTTAACTTTAAATATTTATCAAAATTATTCTACTTTCTATAATGATTTTGATCCACTGTAAGCAAGTGTAGCTGATTATGTACATTATATATTATTTTTATTATCAAGTTTATCAATATAAAACACATTAAAAATACCACTTTAAAAACTTAGATGTTCATCTTTCTTCTCTATAGATGAAAACTCGGGGAAACTATCCCGTCACCTTACCATTTAGCTACCATATCGCTTTAGCTGACAATTCTTGGTTGTTAGATATAGTGAAGCAGATGTAAACAAAAAGGGGCCATAAAGCTCATAGCTCATTCTAAAGCCAGTTTTCGTTCAAAATTAAGTAGATGTGATAGAATGAAAAATAAACCGATACGGGCAGGGATTCGAACCCGCTACTACTGGGAAACCGTTCCGTCGCTCTACTAACTGAGCTACCATATCACTATCCGCATCGGTGAATTAAGCATTCTATATGTTATCGTCTTTATCGGGACGGTGGTGACATCTAATAGATGTATAACCTAATAGATGGGTTCGAATCCCTGCCCGTAACGGTTTATTTTTCATTCTATCTTTATATATATATTTCTTGTGTGCGTATGTTTGTCACTGAACTCCTCCTAAACGACTGGACCGCTTTTTATGAAATTCTTTGTGTGTGTTCAAGGGGACTTGAGAATTGTTTAGATTCACAATTTGGTCCACTGGAAAATGGTTTTTTGATTAATTTTTCATGTGTAAGTAAGTGGCGATTTTGGAATGTTTCACATTGGTTCCGACGAACTGCGTTACCATGGCAATGTCAAATATTAAATAAAATTATATTTTAATTATAGTCTGCCCTGACAGCTGGCGTTGCGAAAGAAATAAGAAAAATATTTTAGTACTAGCGGCCCGATACGTGCTTCGCTACGTAAAAAGTAAAATTAAAAAAAAAATTGGAACAAATTCATTTATTCAAACAAAAAATCTTTATTTACATGATCATAGGGTATCGATTGGTTGAATTATGATAAATGTACACGTAATGACGTTAGACATTATGATAACTTTTAATATATTTTTTTTAAAGTTTCAATTTTTTAAATTAAAGACGCGTGTACAAGACAACGTCTGTCGGGTCCGCTAGTATTAATATAAACTTAAATAAGCTTAACATGGCTATACGTTTATAGATATTTGCAAATATTACAATATACGTATAATTTTTATGAGCATTCTCTTAATTCCAGATATCTTTATTCAGTGAACAGAAACCCATGTCCAAAATGACGACAAATCAGCGTAAGCAAGACCCACCCGTACTGTTTCGGGGTTGTTAACATTATGTGTATCGGAATTTGCACGAATCGTACTAGTATTTCGAACCAATTCGACGTTCTTACTTCTGAACTCAAATAGCTGAATAGTTCAGTAAAGTTCAGAACTATCTATGAAATTCCGATATACAATTAACGCGAATATAGCCACACAAATTTATATTCATCAATAATACAACAATTTATTTATTGTTGTTTCATCTTTAATCATAGAATTGTCATTCAAAAATAACATTTCAAAAAAAATCACTGTTATTGCAATATTACAAATGTAATTTAAAATAATATAAAAGGTTTTTTATTCTTGCTAAAATACTCCAAATATTACTACTCACAAACAGAGAGATATGTTGGGGATGGCTGAAGAGCCAAAGCATTACTCCTAGTTTATTGGTTGTTGTTAATTTTTTTTGGATTCTTTGGCTGAAGCCGGAATCCTTAACATCTGATCAGTGTTCAATAAGGATTCGTTACCATCGAAAGTGCGGTTTTCAATAATTCAATGTTATTTATTTTTAAAAAAATAGCACTATGAGAGTTTCTCAAACATTATTTGTAAAAAAAAAAAATCATGTAGCTATAGCAAATATGCTAGTTGTATTCTGACTTCTGACCTTTACTATCTTTTACAAATTACTTCATGTTCTTATGTTCCTTACGTCAAAGATCATTCTAAACCAAGGTTAACACACCAAGGTGTTCAAGGCCGGGGTTAGAGATCGGAATAGATCCTTTTAAAAAAATATATAAAACTAGCGGACCCGGCAGATGTGTACACGCCTCTTTAATTTAAAAAAACAAACTTTAAAAAAAAATATTAAAAAGTTATCAGAAACATTCCAAAATCACCACCTACTTACACATTAAAAATTAACCAAAAAACCATTTTCCAGTGGACCAAATTGTGAAGCTAAACAATTCTCAAGTCATCTTGAACACACACAAAGAATTTCATAAAAATCGGTCCAGTCGTTTAGGACTCCTCCTTCAGTGACATACACACGCACACAAGAAATATATATATAAAGATTTACTATTTTCCAGACAAACTTAACGTTTACTGTACGTATTGGTGAAGATTGCATTAATAAGAGCCCGCCAAAATAAAGAGAGGCGTAGACAAGACGAAAATAATTCCCAAAGAACTCCGTCACATCCAGTTTGTTAAAGCAACTCGTCGTATTGTTTCCAACCTGCATTTACAGTCCCTATTTCTGTAACGGCAACGTAACTAGTTAATTATTGGAAGAAATTGGCAGAAAGCTGGGGCACTAATGAAAGTACAAACTAAGTAATTGACAATGAAGTTCATATTACGACAAAGTTAGGCGTCGTGTTTGCTGTCAAAGACAACAAGTTGTAATTTTGTTATATGTAACGTGAGCTTTGTTCCCTCGTTACAACTGTTCATTATATACGTTAGTTAATTTTTATTATTTTAAATGTTATGTTTAGTTTACAAACCAACCAATTTAAGAAAAGCCACTCTTACTATATCTTATCTTTCTTTGGTGAAACGTCATATCTCTTTTTTATAAGAGTATTAAAGTGCGCTTATGATTAATGTAATTAGATAAAAAAAACACTTGAAATATGAAAGCGAGGGCCTATTTTAGTTGGTCGTTTCTATCCTGTTATCCTGGAGGTGGTCAAAAGTTATACTATATTTCTTCAAATGTTTTTAGTACCATCCTATTTGTGGCATATTAGAGAGGCCATCATCTAAGTGAATTAACTCAAAGGGGCGGATTCATTTGTTGTTGTTTTACCTATAAACACCTTATTCTAAATGTTGAAAATCACAATTAAATAAAAATATCTTCACTTCTCAAAATCCAATGATCTATTTCTTATTCTTTTCTTTATTATCTACCCGCTACCATTGTCCTTAGAATTATTATTTACCTACCTATGGTCTTGTCACAGTTGGAAGTAAGAAAAGATTAGACAATAATTATGTGTTGTGTAACTACGTGATATGGCGTCGTTTGGATTAAAAAATACTAGGTATACTTGTAATTCAGAGCATTCATCATTTTTATTCCATTTTTTTGTGTTCCTAACAGTTCTAACAATAAGTTTTGCTATAAATTATTACAAATTCTCTGCGCTAGTGTGTCTCGGGGTAACATTCGTTATAATTAATTGATCTGACATAACTCACCGCACTGAGGAAGTACGAGTAAGATTATTATTATTAGAAAAAGATGCTTTATTATCACACATTTTCAATAATATAATTCATTTCCTACATCTGAAATAATTGCAAACGTATAGTTTGTGTTTTTCCAATTTGCATCTTTGTAAAAAACTCAGGTGAACAATGAATGGTTGTGACAATTTTCTGAAACTATTATTGTACTTTCTATAAAATAAAATAAAAGTAGAAAAAGTAATTCATTTAATAAGATCGGAATCGTATTATTATGATTGATATTTTGGAAAAATAAACACTCTCTCACTCTGCATTGTTAATATATAAAGTACATATTCTTGCCAGTTTTCGTAGTTATAGGATTTACTTTCTAAAAGAGGAATTTATTTAAAACATAGAAATTAACAAATAAATAAAAAACTTTTAACCTGATTTCGTTGGTTAACGTATTAATTACTTAAAATATATTTTTTTATAAGGACCAAAAGCCAAAGCTGCCTTTTAATACGTAATTAAGTCCCTTGGTTTCTAAGGAGCATTTTTAGTATAAGGGAACAGCTTTACACAGGCGAATGTCAACGCGTGCAATAGAGACCTTTTACTAGAGTCACTTATTTATGCAGTCACTCATTCACTCATACACGCCAATTCACTCACTCATTTGCGTTCATTCAATTCATATGTGTGCCATAGCTTATACTACTTTTGAATGTGTTCTTTTCAAATATGACTACTATTAATGACCAGAAACGCTTACTTCTAAACATGAAATGAAAATTAAAAGACTGAAATAAAAAAAACGGAAAACTCATTAAAGTTAAAACTGGTCTAAAAATAAATTGAGTTCAATATTATTCACAAGAGAGTCGTTTTAATGTAAGTCAAATGTTAGTGAAAAGCAATTTAAAAGCTATTGATGCCGTATTCAAAGGATTTTTTAACATAAATTTGGCTGTACAGTCCATTTTTGATAAGTCTTATCCAAATTTTTTGTCTCTATAAAAACATGGCATAAAATTTGTTATGAGATTTTATTAGATTCAATTTTTTTAGATAGTCAACCTCATAACTTAATTAACGTCGGGATGTAAATAATTAGAGTTGCATACAGAATAAATACATAATATATTATAATTTAAGTATTATTATACAAGCGAATGTGAGTTTGTTCGTTTGTTTTTCTTTACGCTTTCACTTCATTACTCAATTTTTGCACACACATAGTTGGGTGTACATTGTACAGAGTTGTAATCTGAGAATACTAGCCATACGACCTGCTCGAGCTACTACTGAATCATACTGTTCCAATTTAAATAATATTTTTTTTATCCGGATTCCCGATATCCCAAAACATCCATATCACCATCTGTCTGGTAGCGGTACAACCAGTTAGGGACATACATGAATATTCCCAAGGAGAGTTCGAGTCAGGTAGACGGCAAGCCATCAAAAATAAGCTTAAAAAATATCAGTATGACAAGGTTAATAGATACGTGCGATTAAGCAAGGGCCTTCAACTGAACTTTTGTACACAGCGGTTCCGGTTTTGCTAACCGTAATGATGAGGGTAAGGATTTACTGTAGACTGCTTTTACTTTCAACTTGGCAATGATCAATATTTGGTTTTAAAAAAAAAGATAAACACTTAAACCACCTGCAAAAGTAGCCCACAAATGAGGCAATTTGATCACTTTTTAATACGAAGGAACTAAATTTACTGCGTCAGCAGGTGGCGATAGGACGACAATGAGGTCTATGCACTTTATATTGTCTCATAGCATAGGCACCGCATCATGAAATTACACTTCAAATATTTTCAAGGAACAATCGCCACCCAAAATAAAATGGGATTGGTTTGAGAAGGAAGAAAGTGGGGGGAATTTAAAGAATGGTTAATAGAATTTAAAGTATGATTGGCATTCTGTATCAAAAATCTGTAGACTGAAATGATATAGTAGAATTTTTAAGAAGTGTTTCAAAGGATGTAATATTGGAAATGGAAGGATAGATAAAAATAATAATACTGTATTATATGTAGACGTCCATGAAAAATGTATTTATCCTATCAGTGTACAAGAGACCGATTTAGGCGTAAAAGAATAAAAAAACAACCAATCCATAATAACATATATATTAAGAAATAGAAAAACACTTTGAAGAGCTAAGCTTGCTAGCTTCTCGGTTACTTAAGTTGTTAATGTTAATATATTGATATCATAATATGTATTATATAATTTCTGTAAAAAACCTTATTTTTTTATTATTTATTAATTAGTGTTTATTGTATACTTACTATTTGAACATTAAATTTACTGATGAACAGAACTGTACAGTGATAAAAACAACGTATATTTTATGTCCTATATCTATACAAAAACAAATATTATAATCAAAGCGATAACTGGTGAGCTATCTATGCCAATATTCTAGAATAAATTCTATGAATTCAATTGTAATAGATAATTCAAAACAAACTGCCTTCAAACGGTATAGTGTTATTAGGTTTTCAATTGTTATTTACTAACTTCTGAAACGTATCGATACTGTACTACGGGAAACAATGTTTTTCTCTATTATTACAAAATCCATTTGAACTTTAATGAGTTTGCTAGTATTTTATTGCAGGCATTTTATCTTAAATGCTACAGTGGACTTTCTGATTATTACATCTGAGTGAAATTAAATTCTCAATTAAATGAAGGTGTGAACTACAATGGTACAAAAATTAAGTGAGTGAGCCCTAGATAGTTAGAGCGCGTTAAGTTTAAAAGTTTAAGGATCTAACAAAAAGTAACAATTTAATGAAAAATCTCAGGGAGTGAGTGGTTATTTTTATATTTTGGTGTGTATAGAATGCAGACAATTAATACAGCTATTTCTTGTATGAATTCATAATAAAAATAATATTGATTCTTTTATTATACTTATTGCATTACAAGTAATTGCAAATGCTTGTAAAGGGCTTTTACAAAAAGACACACAAATTCAACTAGGGCTTGATATGCAACCGATTAGCACTACAGAGTTTTGTATAAATATATCTATTTCCCGTATCACTTCAGAGATAGCGCCGTTACAATCAAGGATGTGAAGAAAGTCCGCATTCCATTTACATCTATTTCATTTTATATTTGTAGACAAAGTAAAGTCACAACTAAATGCTAGTAATTTATATGAAACCAAACAAAGTTGTTCACAACTTTCCCATAACTCATAACAAAGTTTAAATGGTTTACTATCATTGTTAAATGTTCGCCGCAACTCATGACTTATTATTAACCAAGTATATTATACAAAGTTATAAAAGCTCTAAATGCATATTTCGATAAATCGGTTCCTTAATAATATTTTTCTCAATGCTTTCGCTTTTTAACACTACCATTAAATTTTAATAATTAATTTTACCACAGATTATAATAATAAAAAAAAGTAATTATTTTATTAATACAAATTTTGTTTCAAAAAAAAATCTTTCGTGTGAAATGTTTTTTTGAGAAATTGATTTGATCTTTATTTCCATTACAAATTATAGAATTTTCACCTATATAGATATACTATTATAATATTGTCATTACATAGTATAAAGCAAAGTCGCTTCCCGCTGTGTATCCCTATGTATGCTTAGATCTATAAAACTATCCAACGTTTTTTTAATAGATAAAGTGATTCAAGGGGAAGGTTTATATGTATGAGTATATATTATACTATATATATTTTAATACAAAAAATATGGAAAATTTAGAGATTTGTAGTGTGATGTTGCAAAAAATGTTTGTACTCTTAAATTGCTTAAGATGGCTTATTTATCTTTAAAGAATAACCATAGGAACAATATTTTTATATATTACCAAATAATGTGTTATTTATCAATCTTTTTATACAATACAAAATTATTTCGTATTTAATTAAATGCATTACATATACAGTACATTTCATGTTGATCCATACTACCTGAAAGAGCATTAAATTATTAAAATGGATATCTTAGAAGATATCAGAGATTAATAAAGTGGAGGCACAGGGTAACTTTTGTTTTCAAAGATATCCAGTAGAAACCTAATATCAATGACTCTTCACTGCCATCATATTAGTATCTACATTTCACCCGTGCGAAGCCGATAGCAGCAGCAGTTAAGTGTTAAGGACATTTCAATCTTTACCTCTTGTTATAATTTAATGTAGGTAATGTAATAGGATTTGGTCGATTTTTTTTAGTTCAATTGCCATTATAAATAATATTTTTTTATACACTGATTAGATTATTTTATCTAATAACTATTTATTTTATTGAAACTTAAATTGGGTCAAAGGTCTAAAATATTTGGTGAATGCTATTTAACATGCCTTAAATAACAAAACAAATATATAAATTTGTTTACGAAATTAAACAAAATTTTGTTTGCAAATGTGAAGGCAGGGCATAAAATAATAATAATATGAGGTAAATTGCTTTCACAAGTAGCTGATTTACATTCGAAGCACGATCCCGTAATTGATTTCAGATGTTGGAATAAATTTTATATAGAATATTTTTAAATTAATTAGGTTTAAACAATTATTAAAATCCATGTATTTTTAGAATAAGAGAAAATGATGTAAGACATCTTTATTTTATTTTTGAAATTCTAGAAAATATTCCACTTCACTGATAAACAATAAATAATCTACGAAAATATTTAAGTATAAAGTTTAAAGAGAGGGTAAATAGTAAAATAAGTTTCTGTTATTCGATTCAAGCCGCTAATCCAAACCATTTAACTTTCAACTCGACTGTGAAGCGCAGCTAAGGCTAGCGGCTAATAGCTAAGGCTAGCGGAAACATTCAGTTTGGATGATCAGATTGCTACAACACGAATTCAATGATATTGTAAATTTGATGTCGTAGAAGGTTCAGACTTGAAAAACTCACTATCTATATATTTTGTGTCTTCAAGAGAAGAGTGAATAGGTTGCTAGGGCAATGCGCCTTACCATCTAAGACTACATTCCACTTACCATCAGGTGGAATGTAGTCAAGCATTGCCCTAGATAATATAAAAAAAAAAAGGTTGTATACATACATATTTATGTAGTTTACATATATATGTAAAACCGTTCCAACACTCTTCATCTTTATATTTTTTTTATTATTTTAGTCAAAAGTAAAAAAACAGTTGTTAGATGTTGACATCGGTCCTGATGATTAGGGATATTATAGAATAGCTAAATTCGATAAATTTGGTAGCAATACGGTAGTTCAATCGGCAAGGCGTCGGAATGGTTTCTCAAAGGTCGCAGGTTCGAATCCTTTCGAATAATATTAGTGCCGAATATGCTTAGCATGCAGACAAATCAATTCCTTTAATATCAAATCAACGTTGTATCATTTGCAAATATTTAACACCAGATATCACTAAAGTATAAAATATTTACTTACTATTACTCTCAGTACGCAATGAGATAAATTAATTAATATCACACTGTCACCGACCCGATAACCCAAATATTAATATTCGTAAACAATAAGTGCAATTTATGGAGTTGAAGTGTTCTTCAATCTTAAATAAGCTCTTATAGTTAGCAAGAGCCAAACTTGATTTGATGATTGAACAAACTTGAATTGTAAGAGAAACAGTTGATAAATTACAAACTTTTATTACGAAATATAATAAAGAACCCTTCCATTGAATGATAAAATAAAGATTCTATTTTCGAAATTCAAAGTTTAAAATATGTCACCGTAGGTGGTGGGCGAGTACTGTGACTCATCCTTGAAAATTCGGGCCTAAAGGTCCGAGAGACACGTCTCGTATTAATAATATAATAATATCGGGACAAAATACAAACATTGATCTAACTCCTAAGTAAGCAAATTATTTGCTTGTGTTAAGGGTGTTAGACAACGATACTAATACATAGAAATACACATATAAATACTGAGAATATATTTAATAAACGACCAAACTCCGAAACACAGACATCTATGCTCATCACATAAATGCCTGTCTCTGCCGGAAATCGAACCCGAGCCCCGTTCCGCCGTGACACGTTAGGCATCTGCGCTAACCACTCGACCAATGGGGCGGTTGAATATGGGTCTATGGAATATGGGTCTATCCTACATATCTAGTTGATACAACTTGTATCTCGGCCCGTTGTGCCAGACTCTGTCAAACGTCTTCGCCACGTCGATGAAAACCGCCCTTGTGTTATTGCGGCTATTAATAACGGTTAAAAAAAAGATTACTCAAAAATAAGTTATATGTTGGTAATACGTTTATGTATTATCTAGTAACAGCACTTTTTGCAATTTGCTCTGTTTATTCCTAATTATGGGCCTTCTTTATGCTAAACTATAAAACGTAGAAATTTAATGAGAAAGTGCAAAAGGAACGCTGCTATTGAAATCTAGTAACGAGGTGCCTTATTTAGTTAACAGTTCTCTTATCAGGGTCACTTGCAGTTGACATAGCACTCTTGATTTTATTGAGAAAAAGTATTTTAATTAGAAATATGAAGTGCATTTTTATGATTATTATATAAACAAATAGACGATAAGCTTTAATTTAAGTTAAAACAATAACTTGAGGATTTTTTTTAGTATTAGGAAGTATATTAAATATAAATATATGTGTTTAAACTATTTACATTCTTCTCTTTTTTATCTTTTTTTTCCACATATTATATTATTGCATACTCGCAGTGAATGTGACCACGAAATGATTTTAGAATAAACAATAAATAAATAATGTTTTATGAAAATTAAATAACTTATCGCAAACACATGCAAACATACCTATTTGTTTTTCAAAAATGATCTTTACGGTCTTGTCATAAGAATAATGGTTGAATGGTGAACAAGCTATGACAGCTTGGTAGATGTGTGTTCCTTTTAAGTAGCTGTTTATGTTATTTTATTTATTCTGATAAAATTAAAAAAAAATATGTGTTCGATTCTTTTTATCTCCTCTACACTGCTTTGTTCCCAAATCTATTATTTTTGTCATTCGAAATTAGAATATTTGTATTGTTACATTTTACATGATAGCAAAAGAAATATAATGTAACTTATCTTTACTTTTTATTTTTATTTTACTATTAGTGGGTTTTATTAAAGTGTACCTAAATAGGTCGATAATAATAATATGGGATATTCAATAAACTACATCTATACAAATCCGGGGATGGATTCAGGTAAATAATACACATGGTAAATAAAACTAATAGGTATATAATACACATGGATACTACTACTATTTAAAAATATTATATATATATAATTATTCAATCGTTTAAGACTGAATTGTTTTCTCATAACGTAATCTCATATTTATCTTCTCACTAATATTTTTCTGAAAATACATTTCCTTCTAAATTAACAAGTATATTATTGGATTGGCACAATTGCCATACGATTACGAAAAATATTTCCTCAAAAATATAATTATTCTTCTTGACTTATTATTGATTTGATTTTGATTGATTAAGATTTTAATTGAATTAAGTTGGAGTGTCATGTGGGTTTATCAGAGGAAAAAATCAGCCAGCGCCTATAAATAAGTAAAATTACAATTATATAATTTTCTTTGAATTATTGCTTGAATATTTATGAATTAATTCAAATATTAACAAATATCAAAACTGAATAAATATTCTGGTCGATTTATTTTTTGTGTTTACGTTTTACGCTTACTAACACGATTGAAATCTGGTTTTTAATATTCCATTTTTGACAACAGGCTTGTAGTCTTGCGTAAGTTATAATATGATGTATATTTAATATAATAAATGTACATTTAATATAATAAATGGACAAATTAACACAAAATCTTTAAAATTATGTCACATTCAACGTAAGCACTAGTAAACGACAACAAATGTAAAATTACTTGGACTTATTTTATGTACTACATAAATATTTAAGTGTTTCTAGACGAAGTATTTGTCTATTAAAATGTTTCAAGTGATAAATATAGTAAGGACGAAGCTGTTTACAAAACCTAGTCATATATGAAGAGACATTAATAAATAGCTAAGATTATATATTTAAATTATAGTGCGGTTTTATAATCTACCGAAGCTCACAACACCTCATTTAATTACACACATATAACGTGATGACAAACATAACAAGAACTCCTCTTATCACTTATAACTATAAATATCAATCCCAACCGTGTTTACGAAGACTCCTACACTTGAAAATTGACTAAGCCAATGCGACACTTGCTATATAATTATTCCCTTTTCTTGTATATATAATACTAGCTTTTGCACACGGCTTCGCCAACACCAAGTACTTTTAGTTCAATACCAAGTACTTTTGATATCGATACTTTAACTCCGATACTTTCAAAGTATCGATACCTTTTTTAAAGTAACGATAATTTCAAACACATTATTAATGATGGTTTGAATATGTCACAAAAGTCCTATGTGGAGAAAAATATATACCGTCAAGCAAAATAATCCCCACTGTAAACTGTCTTCGCTTTCAAATCAGAAAAGTTAAAGGTCATGTCATATTAAAGAAGGGAAAGAAAGAAACTTAACAAAACCATTAAAAGAATGTGCTTTAAAATAAATTCAGGAGAGATTTGGAAAATCGAATATAATAATATTTTAGCCATCAGCACCTTACTGGACCCCATATTTAGTAGCATTCACTTCTCTGTCCCCCAATTAATAGATCTTTAAGTTATTTTTTTAAAGTATACAATACTTAGTACATCATTTTCATTTATCTGGTAAAGTTCAGCCAGCGTTTGCAATGTAAGCGCAAAACAATGTGTTTGTTTACCACTTCGAATTAGAAATCTTGAAATTATCAGTGGTTCTCTAACATATTAAGCATGTTATTATACATATAAACCTTTCTCTTGAATCACTCTATTTATTAAAAAAAATTGCATCAAAATCCGTTGTGTAGTTTTAAAGATCTAAGCATACATACAGACATAGGGACAGACGCGGAAAGTGACTTTGTTTTATGCTATATAATGATAAACATATGCAAACGATGTTAGCGCGTACACCACTAAAACTAATGGCCTACCTACCGCCTAAAGTATACACAAACATACCTAGGAGGGTTATATAACATTATAATGTAACATTTTATAACAAGATAACCATTTATATACCTTATAATTGTGTATATATTGTGATCTACTAATATAGGTAATGTCTATTACTGACACAATTTTAGAATGTTGCATGAACTCAGTAATAAAGAGTTATATTGTCAGTACAATCTCCGAGAGAACTGCTTTCTTGTTTGATTTTAATACGTAGTTAATTACAAAAAATACATAGTGGTGTTAAACATTTTTATTAAATATAACTTTATTTCATAATAATACAAATGTTATCGTTTATTTTTTCAGTATAAATAATGAATTCGCTTTGTTATTAATTGCGTTTCTTCCCCCAGTTGCAGTTTTACATAATTTTTTTTAGTTGATACTGTATATTTAAGTTCCTGTATTTTTTTATTATCTTTGAAATCATTATATTTTTTATAAATAAATGTGTATTGATTGTGACATTGGACTGTGGGGTTTAATTCATTTATTTATAACCCATTTGTTTATTGATTGATTGATTGCAATTGTCAGGACAAAGTTTGTTTGACCGAAATTTAAAGAAAAATACGTACATATCTCAGGAAGAGTCTGTAGTTTGCAATGTATTTTTTATATTAGTAGATTCTTAGATTGCAGTTTTTATAACGTGCTTGCGATGAGACAAAAGTATGTCTCTGCAGAGAATAATGAGGTTTCTCTGATGCTGGCGACGGGACAAAATCAAGAAATCCTTGGAGAATAGTCTGAATAAAGCTCTTTCCTTCGTCTTCAATATGAGGCAAACTTCAATTATATCATACTAACAAGGTCTTTCTACTGATTCTGCGTCTTCACTTCAAAATTTATTTAAAATGTATGTAATTGCTGTATGCTGCAATACGACCTGTATTGCCAGTATAGCAACAGAGGCTTAAAATATTCCTGTACATGTGAAATTGTTTATTGACCAATAAATTATTATTATTAATAATTCGATGCCCTTCTAGATTTATTGTAACCTAATTTTTGGTTTTCCAGTTTAAAAAGGATAAATCTCTTAATTAAATCATGTTAACTATATTTTAAGCGTTTTGTTGTATTGTATTGTATTGGCGTTGTTGTGTCTGTGTTTGTAACAGTTTATTTTTTTGAGTAGAAAGTATCATTTTGGTTGACTTTTTGAAAAAGATACGTAGTCTTGTTATTTTTGCATGATTTGAATAAATAAATAAACAGATAACCAAACAATAATCTTATAATAAATTATCTTCTTAATAATAAATTAATAATAAATAATTCAAGATATTTTATTTATCTTAGAAAAGATTTTGGTAACTTTGTTAATGAAAATTATGTGAATGTTCAATTTAATTTACATTATTTATGGCTGGTTACATATTTCTCTCAAAAATGTATAACTTTTGAGTCTTTAACTTGGTGAATTAAAAATTGCACGAAAAAAATACACAAACTTTCTTTTTTAAAAATAAGATTTCTATTTTTCAAATCTATTCGAATACCAAAATTGTTTTTTATAAAAGTAAAATCCATTTTTAAGGTAATTGAAAGCTTTAAGATAATTTATATTGTACCAAAAAAATTTACTATCTTTTAAATTTAATCACAAAAAGAAAAATTAACCAAAATGTACTATGAAGCTGAAAAGTAATTTGAAGAAGGTGGACAGTCTGGATGAGTGTACAGAGAGCTCTTTGTTGCTAGTGACGAAGTCAAGCGTGTTAACACTTGACTGTACAAAGCTATTACTTTAATTAAAAGAGCTGCTGAAAATTTTTGGTCATTCATTTTAAAAATTCTGTGTATTATCTAAGTTTAATATAAAGCTAAAAATATACTTAAGAATTTTAAACCGTTTTCAATGATAAAAAGATAATTTACACTTTTTAACTATATCAAAAGTTACCCTAACTTAAATAGGATAAAAAAGAGATTGCAAAGTCAAAACTTTTGGTAATTTTGTTTGTTTTGAAATTTTCTAAAGATCATAAAATAAACAGATAAAGGTTTTTCGTGTTATCACAACAGTATCCTATAACTAAATCGTTTTTAGTTAATATGTGTTACCTATGTTATCCGTTATACCTCCTTGTTTTAATATGCATTAGTGATTCAATTTTATACTTCCTCAAGTACTTTTGCTTTTCCATGGAGTATTATACAATAAAATATACAATAGTAATAAGAAAACATAACTGTATTTCCATACGTTTCTACGTTACGGTTGAGTAACTGTAAAAAATATTTTGTAACAACATTTCAACACACATAAGTTAATTTTAGGTAGTAATATGACTAGGTTTTAATCTTATGTTTCTGCTGTATCTATTAAGTTCGTGTACCACTTAAAGCTATTACGTTAATGGAATTTTCGTTTAGAGGACTAAAAGGATTTAAACTAAGAACAGATTGAATGGTGTACGTTACTTTAAAATCCAACAATTAATGCCTGAATTATAGTATTAGTAGAACTTTTTATTGAGTTTTTACTGAGTTATTGTTTGGTATCATTGTCAAACTTTTTTTTACCCTTTTTACCAATTTTATACGTTCTGCTGATGTCTCTGAAGGATCTCCTTGGCTAATGAAAACAAACTACAAGCTTAGGCAACTTAACTGATGTTACAAATGTTCCACATATAATGTTATGTTATTTGCTTGGTTTAGTTGCGACGCTTTTGTTTAACTGGTACTTAGGTAATTTTGGTATCCAACGACGTTCAACTGAGTCTTGTACTGGACATGTTAAGCGAATTTTGTAAATTTAATCACAAAAAGAAACGATAATTAAAATGCAGCGATTTCTCGAAATTGGTATCTGTTGGGATCTGTCTACTTTTGGGATTGACCGTACAATTATTATTATATTCTTTCATTAGCATGAAACAAATTTACCTAATATCTAAAAGTAATATTTATTCATACAAGTATGCTTTACTTATTACTACTAACCTTTTTACTCTTAATATATGTTAAAGACTTTAAAAACATATAAAGTAAAATAATATTATATTTATCATAAAAAAAAACTTGTGTCCGATTCCAGTTTATTAATACTCGCAGCAATTAACTCAAGTTATGCTCAAGATGTTATTATAGATTTTTCTCCTAAAAATGCTTTATTTTTTAAAAACCTCTTTAAAATTTATTTATTTATATCTTTTAACTTTAAATCTATTGCAGAGATTATCTGTGTACATTATTATTATCATAAATATCGACTGTAAAGACACTCCCAACTTAAAATTAATTCTGAGAAGAACCACACAAACTACTGTGCAATTTACGAATAACTAGAACCTAGAACTAGAATATGTTAAAATGATAATACATTTATAGATAAGCATTTTTATAATATTTAATTATATTGAGTAATCAATTTAATAATACATTCTGAGCCTACAAGAAAAAACATTAAAAATGAATTTATTGAAACTTGTTTATTAAGGTTAGGCTAAATTATAATATAATTTGGAAACAGTTTTTAAAAATATAAAATTCTCACACAAATTTAAAAAAAAAATATTGAGAATACAGTAATTTAATTTGACTTTTACAACAACTTTTTCAAAAGTTGTCCTCGCCCATACGAGAGCACATGACAATTAAAGTTCATTAAAAAGTTTTTGCAACTTCAATGTACGTGAGACTTTTTTATAATTCGTCTAGAAAGTTAATCCTTATTATGAGTTTACGTATGAACAAAATTTTATTTTTACTCGTGAATTTTTAATGCAAATGTAAAAACAAAATACATCTGTTTGTATTATAAGGATTAATAATGTTAAAGTCTTTTATTTATTTCTCCTATTAGATTTATATTCACACTCTTGAATATGTTTTAAAATATCATGCTCCTAAATTAAAAATCATTAAAAATGAACGTACTAGAAGCAAATATCTTTTTAAGTCTCTTTCTTTAAGTTTTTCAGATAAAGTTCTATCAAAATGTAATGTGTCCTGCTTAAAAATAATTCGTAACAATTATCATTATAACATAGTATGGTTCATACGGTAGAAGTTATGTAATTTGTATGGTACAAACAAAAGTTCTTAAAGTTTTTATATCAAAAACATCTTTAAAAAAAATTAAATAGCTAGCATTATTTTCGACTACACTGTATACAAAATAATACTCTGTTTCTTATTATAATGTATGTTAAAATCATTTGAACTTAATAGTTATTTTTTATCGTTTCTATGACTTTTTAACATCCACCACCTTCTCTATCGATTTTTTTGCTTTCTTTGCGTTTGTTTATGTTTTAAATTAAAAAAAAACAAACATTAAAATAAAAGTTTGATTTCTCCCATGTTTGCCTATGCATACTATCCTACTAACATGAAGCGGTATATAATCAGCAATGTATAATCAATTATGTGAATGTGAATTCCCAAGGATCAATTCGAAGATGATACCCAAATGCTAAGTATTCTCAATAAACAATTTTCATATAATATAGGAGTGTTTCTTTTGTCATATAAACCGGAATATATAATATTAGATAAAAAAATTGGACCCTTCAATTAATAATGAATATTAAATACTATTGTGCTATATAGTCCTTCCAACAAATCCTATGAAAATGTATAAAATTTATAGAAATTAATTGTAGTTTATAACATTAATACAATTAATTGAAATTGTGTGCTGCAAGCCGACCATTCGAAATAAATGAATCTTTACGTACCTTTAAAATTTGGTCAAGTATGATATCTTTCAGATTTGAGGCTTCAGCCGAGGTTTCTAATCTTGGTTTATTTCGATTTAATCACCTTTTGAAAGTTGATTTAGAGAGTACTGTAGAATAATTTAAATGTATAATATTAAATGTCATTTCATTACAATAAGACACATTAATTTTTACAGATAAAAAAAAAATATCCGTAACTTAAACAGAAAGTCATATAAAATAATTTTTATTATCTATTAAAAAAATACAGGTCTTATAATAGTAACATGAAATATCATTTTTCTTCATAAAAGAAAGTCCAATTTACATAAAACGTCTTAATAAATTACTTACTTCTTAAAGATATAAAAATATTCCTGAGAATTTGCATTTCTCATAAAAGTCTTAAATATTAACAGTATTTTATAACTAGGGATACGTTTAAACTTAGTTTTATTCATTGTGCAAGTTATTGCATAACTAATTCTATTGTAAGAAGTCACTCACTCAGTCTTCAGCAGCTAATTTAAATACAGATAAGTTTCAGCGCCTCTCTACAAGCTCATCACTCATTACGGACCACAGACCGAAACCTCTTCACATATTTGTCATGTGAATAATCATATTATCTTTTAATTGATATCTTGTGTGAATTTAATTATAATTTTGACTGTAGGTACTACCTTATGGGTAATACAATTTGGAAAATACATATTATTTTTTTAATTTATTTTTAAAATAGTTCAATATATACCTCTTTAAAGCAGCCTCTCAATATCAATCCCAACAACATTTGTAAACAAACAACACAAAAAACAAAACAAAAAAAATTGGGCTACCTCTTTTAATTATTACTCTGTATTTTGTAAGAACTACTTAAGAAGTCAAGGTCCGGGCGCCATCCCTACGCTCAGCGTTAATGACAGCTCAGAGGCAACAATAAAATTTTGTACAGGAAAACTTAAATTAAAAAACTGTAAATTTTAAAAATTCGTAGAAGAATGTTATTGGGATTGATGTAGAGAGACTGCCTGCCAGAGGTGGCCAAATAATTAGAAATAAAAATGTATAAACTCTTAATGAGTTTATACATTTTTATTAGAGACTTTATATGCCCACGTAGCATTGGAAGTCTTAGTGTTTCTGAAGGAGATTGATACAAGATCAGATTTGGTTAATTTAAGCTAACATTTAAATGGTATTTTAGGGTATATAATTCTATGAAATAAATGTATTATAAACAATTTTAAATTAAATTAACAATATAAATATTTCAAGACCGATGAAATTTGATTTTCGACAATGAAGAAGTTTTATTTTATTTCAAAATGTACGATGTAACACGACTAAGTCGGGTTATCATGAACTGAATAATAAATTACAGATAAAGTTGATATGATCTGCGTCTGAATACATAATTTTATATTTGGTTACACGTAAAATATTGTTTGTAGAATCTGGAAAGCTTTGATTTTATATTTAACCTTGTCTTTGCATTTAAAATATTAAACTGAATTATTGTAGCACATTATCATGACATTTAGATGGTTTTGTCCATGCGTGCTTCTCAGTTAATGGTATTATATATTTAACAACTATAAACTGCATAGGATCTCATTGTTTTCTTTGTACATTTTATTAATGTCCAACTTGAATGATCTATTTCTCACATTGCTAGTCCATTGGTAGTCCTTTAAATATTACGATATATTAAATAATTGTAATAATATTAACTACATATGATAGAAATATCTTTTTCCAGGTCTCTTGAATTTCAAATGTTTAGTCAAGTAAAATAGAAGAAGTTAAATCCAAATCCAAAGACATAATAATCATTATGGTTACAGTATATACGACATTAATAAACGATCTTAATACATTTTTTATACATAATTACTCATTTGATGATTTATTTGGCAAGAGGTTCCGTAGTTTGGTGGAGGAATAATAAGATAAGATAGTGTATAAAGTAAAATCCTGTCGACCGTCATAGAATTTGACAAATAATCTACGCTTGAAATGCCACTTACAAGGTGATGATTGATGGTAATCAATCCAATTACAATTAACCTGATATCTAATTTGTTGATTGACTAACATTAATACTCTGTATATTCTGAATTCCTACTACCTAATATTCTGCTATATCCCGAGTTGAAGTTCCTGATTAGTTTATGTAACGAGCTGATAAAAAACTTTTCACAGCACTATTAGTTAGATTTCAATTTGACTTCCGTCCAAAAACTCGCTTACATCATCATTTCAATAGCATTATAGTTTTATATATTGAATACTAATTGCGTAATAGATGCAAAAAGGAAAAAAAAACGATTTCTATTTATTTATTTAATTTTTTATTGCACAAAAACAAAACAATGTACAAAACGCAGGTCACTTAGACATTCTCTACCAGGGAACCTTAGGATGTACAGGAGAGGATGTTGGTCCGAAAACGAAGCGGATACATGTGTTAAGTAGGCGGTCTAATTTATTTAGAAGTACTCCATTGGCGTCGACATAGCACACATCAGCATAGTCAATTGTATTGTCACTTGTCAATTTTACTATCATTCTTTTATTTTTAAGGTTCCGTTAGGGTTCCGAAAAAACTTATAGGATCACTTTGTTATCCGTCCGTCCGTTTATCAAGACCCTTTTTTCTTAGGAACGCGTGGAGGTAGTAAGCTGAAATTTATATCTAATACTCAAGTCTACTGATGTTACTTGGCTGTAAACCACTTGCGTCTAAAAAAACAACTTTATTCTACCCGCCAATATTATTCAAATCCGAAGCCAATGTGGGGAAATGTACGCCTTCATATTCTTTGACTTTTCAAAGTACAACAGAAGTCTCTGATAGGAAAATTGCTATTAGTGTAGAACTAAAATGCCTCAGCCACGTACAAATATTTAAAAATATAAAGGTTAATGCTATTATCGATATGATTATATTCAATAGCAAACTATACGCTTACCAATACAATAGACACGAGTTTCAACTGGATGCCACTGATTTCATATTTTTTTTTTGAAGATTTTGATATTATCTGGCTTACACAATCTACCCCGAAAACCAATGGTCGTTAGATGAAGACAGGTATAGAACTGTTCAGCAAAACCCATGTCAAGGGATAGGTATCTCAAGGGATAGGTATCAACATCTGTGTTGTGGATATTGCAGCTCAAAAGCGCGTTGGCAATGTAAGAAGTTGCTGAAAACACTTTGTGTTGAAAAAGCGTGTTTTATTATTTTTATACTTAGGCGGTCAGTGTACTGATAAACGAAATAAAAAAAAAAAACATTTAGATTTCATTACACCTTTAATGGGTTAGGTCAGGGATTCTATCAATGCAAATTAGCATACAATATACACTCACATTATCATACAATGTAATATACGTCTGTTACAGAGGTTTTGTGAATGTACATACATTACACATACATTATAATTTGCGAACTGTCTGGAATCTTATAGACACTAATAAATATTAATTTTTTTTTGTTCAATTATTAAGTAGTCTTTTTTAGTATTTAGTATGTGTATTTATTTTATTTTTTGTTAAATTGTGATTAAATATTATAATTAAATTATTAACAATAACACATAAAATGTTATTTTTTTTATCACAAATATATTTCAAAAAATATAACAATAATTAATATCCTTTCATTTATTTAATCTATCAATCAATATCCCATCCTATTTTTATTGTAATAAAGAATAAAATGCGTAATAATAATAAACTTCTGTACGTTATGGTAATTTCGTATCATTAGACCAAAAATTATAATAACTCAGCCTATAGAGGTTGTTCAGGAAACTTATATATGGAGGAATATCATAAAAAGTAAAGAAAATCTGTCTTTATATCTTTAAAAGTGTGTTTTACTTGGGGTTGACCCATTGTTTTTAACCCCCGACTCAAAAAGAGGGGTGTATAAGCTTGTATTTGTGTATGCAAACGCGTGGACGGATTTGGATGCGGTTTTTTAATCCAAAGTCTAGTTCGTCAAGGTGGTTCTTAGTTATGTTCGGTCGAAATAGAAACAGTCTAAGATATTGAGGTTATATTAGTGCGGGTGAAGGGTTATTATGCAATATTGATAGAAACACTTAAGCATGTAGAAATTTGTGTGTTCGTAGGTTTATTTAGTACAATAATGAAACCAGTAATAAAACTTAAAAAAGCAGAAAAACATTAAATTAAAAATTAAAAATTCCCCGATACAAAAAGAAGTAAGATGCAAGTAAGTTGCCAAGGCAAATAAAGAAATGACGATATCAAATCGTATAATCTAAGCCCTCGTAATATAGACACCATCGTCAACGTACGTAAAACACAGAACATTTTTCAATACGACATTAAATTCTTTAACACATTCGTCAATCAAATTAATACCATCTATTATTCCTGTAAGGATGTTATGATACTTGATATTTAACATCGAAATATCATTCAGTGGTTCAGTGAGCGACAAGAAACAAACTTCCAAAAAAACTTAATTATTCCGATGTATACTACTATAGCTAAAATATGTCCATAATTATTTTGATATTCAGACTTTATTTCAGAAAATATATATAAAGGTCAGGTTGCCGTTAAAAATCTTAAAACGAAACCTTTATGTGTTGTCTATTATATATATCAAAGCTAAAACTTATTATTTAGTAAAATTATTTTGTTTGGTCCGTTCGAATTAAAGTATTTGTAACCAACAGCAATGATATCCACCTGATTAATGATGGCTTAACGTAAAATGATATTATGTATCGTGATCTTGAACATTATAAAACATTACTTCTAAAAGGACGAAGGGATTTTAAGTAAATCTTGTAGCACAATAGGGAACATGCAAAAAAATTTAAATGGTCTCAAATATTTTTTTTTCGATTACTTTTTATCATCTTATTATAATAAAACCATTTTTTTAAAATTTACTAATCATTTAAGGCCATAAAATAATTTATGAAAAGTGTAACTTTAGGGAGCGAAATTCAAAATTCCAAAACGCGCCACCATTGGTCGAAAGGAAATGTGACGTCATTTGACACACCATTCAATATATCGGCGTCGAAGTTCATACTGTGGTATCAGTGTTACTGAGAAAAATAAATAATTTAAACCTGTATTTTCGTGCTTAAACTTTTTATTAAATGATACAATTGTTTAGGTAATCTTAAAAACATTTTCTAAATACTCAAACAACTCTAACAAAACAAATACCTACAAACTCTTTTTGAATAGCAGTTAGCATGCTACTACACAATACATTTTTAAAATGTTTCTGCCTCTGAATCATTTTTCACTTCACTTGACTCAGATAAATAACTTGGTTGATAATCAGCAGATATAGAAGATATAAGATGCTATAGAAGTATTATCAGCTGTGTTTTCAGTAAACAATTTTCTTTTTAAAACAGATAGTTTTACTTTTAAAACTGTTGTGTAACAATGTTGTGTGTTAAATGAGGAAATGGTGACAATGCTACATTTTGTTTTTCAGCAGGTATATTTACATTGACACCTTTACTTCCATATTTCGGTTTAATATTAACTTGCACAGCTTAGTCACTTGGTAATTTATCTTTAATATGCGAAAAGCAAGGCTCTGCCTTATGATCATCACATTCAATAGGAGAAGTACTGAGTCTTGGCTGATTAATATCACAGACATTTGTATGGGCAGTACTAGGACTTACTACCTATATCACTTCTTCGTAAAGGTCACCAATTTTTTTAAACACTACTTTTGATAGCTAACTCTTAAAAGGCTTCATTAACCGATGTCAATCTTTGCCTTTTGACTATGCACATTCTCATTCTATCAGCTGTTGTTTTTGCCACAAAAATATATAAGGAACAACTCCTTTCTTCAAACTTAGATTACATCTTTCTCCTTGTTGTTTCGTTACACATATTATATTCAATACAATTTGCTGTATCTTCCTTAACCTGAAATAAATCGACAGACCATAAAAATTGCGTAAAACAAAAAAAGATTACGGTTTTTATAGAAAGTTATACTGAAATTTGTAAGATAGGTTAGGTTAATTTTAAACTCAAATTTTCTAATGTTTAATACTTACTATTGTAAGGTTACATTATTGTTAAACGACTATTTTATAATAATCCGTAATGTTTTGATTCGTTTCAATGTTTTGATGGTCCCTGTATTGATCCATATAAATTAATGAATTACTAATTTAACTGTAATAAGAAGAACCAATAAGGTGTAATTATTTAAATCGTTGTTTTATTAACTTAAATAGTAATATTTAGAATTGTTATGTCAAGTAATGGTTATTTTCGTATGCTTAAAGTAGTTTATTTGACTAAGATTATTATTTATGTGAGGAGGGACATTTGCTTGATTAGTAAATACTTGAATAAGCTAGAAAAGTGGGAACCATTAAGACTTCATAATTAAATCCAGTATTTAATACCGTGTTTACTTATACTTACAATTGTTCATTTACGAGTATTGTTATTTTTGTACGTTTAAAGTAGATGATTTGACTATGATTATTGTTTATGTGAAGAGGGAGTTAATAAAGAAGGGTATATAAACTGCGGTTAGGACGATATTCGGGACAGACACTGCTGGATAGTACCAAGGAAGGATTAAATACAAGGATATAAAAGAGAAGAGTGAGAAGTAAAATCTGTGAAACAATACAATTGGACGTGGCCCTTATACTATAAATTTAAACTATTAGATTAAACTTATTATAAATAAAGTATACTTACGTTAAATTGATCTTCACAACCTATATAACCCGATTTAGGACATATATTATCCCTTTTAATTACCGTACACCATTGTTTTTGTATTTTCGCATCTCTTGGAATACAAAAAACACTTTGTCGAGTGTTTTTCTAATACTATTTTTGCACTCCGGTACTATACAATACTCGTAAGATGATTTTTATCTTCTTCCATGACTTGTAAAGCAATTAAAACTTAAAATATCTATGAAATTGCTAAAAAGTTCATAGTAAACATTCACTGGATGTATCATTTGACGTCACGCAAAGCGCGCGCAAAATGGCGGTGTTTAAACGGGTCAAATTTACTCAATGTTTTAATTTTCACTTTGAAAAAAAACTAGAATCTTTTCAAGCCTATTATTTCAAGATTATTATTAATTTTTTTCTACGATATAGAGAGGTAAATGATTAATTTACGTCAAAAAAAAAATACGTGAATGTTCCCTGTTACGATACTTATCTTACTATAGTTGAATTTAAAAAAGTTATTCACGACAAACAATTAAATATTAATTACCTTAACATTATATTGCGAAACCCGTTAGTCAGAAGCCTGATAGCTTACAAACAAAAAATAAGTCAAAATTATATCAAGATGATCAAGTCTTAATATTATTTTACTTCATCACCACTAACTACACCCATATAACTACAGGCCTATTGCTATTGCCTTCTTGCTCTCCAAAATAATTGAGACTATTATAAACCGTCAGTTTCTGAATTACCTAAAAAGTCGCCCTCTAATCAAGGACCAGGAATATGCCTTTTTCCATGGTCGAACATCGGGCGATCTTCTAGTGTATCAAACGCACCAATGGGTGGCGGCTATTGAAAGTAATGGAAAGGGCCTGGCGGTTAGTTTGGATATGTCGAAAGATCGAAGGATCGTGTATGACACTGATATGTTGGACACATCCATCATTCATTGTTAGGTGGATGACAGCACCAGGGTTTCTGTATACTCCGGCCCTGCGGGACTCTCTCGGGAAAACGTCAAAGAGTGCCGGAAAAATTTGTGTCTTCTGTTGAGACTTCCTTAGAGAAGGTTTTAGAATGGGTTAAACTGAACCTTGTTCAGTTTAATATCCAGAAAATATAAACTTGAGAACTAAAACTATATAGTGCAATAATTTTTTTTAACTGATTCCAACAGATACAATGATGCTGATGGTTTGGGCAGTTATAGTGATTTTTGTGTAGGTAGATGAATATCGTGTTGCAGATAAGTATCATTGTTTGATTATATTAGTTTAAAGAGATATATGTCTATAGTATTTCTTGTGATGATACTGAATAAAACTTATTAAATCATAAAAGCAAAAAATAAATAAAAAAGTATTTAATTTCAAAGCAGCTGAATGAAGAGCTACTGCAGGTATTATAAAAGACCTTTTGTTGTTTCTTAAATCAGATGGAAGTTTTGTTAAAAAAACGCAATTCTCTGGTTCTACCATAATGATAAAGGTACAAATGAATAGTTTAATTGAAAGCTTTTTACAAAACTATTTTTTGTAATATTTTTAATTTAAATTTAGTAAAACAGTATTAAGTTTCTTGTTTTTTTTTGCAATAATAAAGTATATTCCATATTTTTTATCAAATTTGAAGATAATTCTTACAAGTTTTTTCATTTTTATGGTAAAAGTTTACTTTCAACACTTTATTCTTCTTAATCAAAAGAATAAAAAAGAACTTGGTAGATACTTTTCAAACAATGTATTCAAAATTCTTGCAAAATCTTTAGACACGTTTTTCTCAAAACTATATGTTTGTAGCTAAACCCACTATTGCCTACCAGCATCCATATACGAATGCACATTGAGAATTATTTTTGTTATGTTTTACATAAATTGATTTTGGTACATGAATAAATAAATAAATAAATAAATAAATAAATCATGTTTGAAATTATCGTGCATACAATAAATTTGAATTCACATATAACATGTACATACAAAACAAAATTAATACCAAAAAAGACTTGGTCCAATTAATTTTTGAGGAAAGGAAGACTTGGTCTTAATTTTTTTCGTATACAGTACTGTGTCTACTATCCTTATTTTGAATCTAAACCGTTAAGCTAGAAATAGAAAATAATCATATAGTTGAACTTGTTTATCTATATTTTTAAAAGTACATCGTTGTTTTAATTTAATTCGTTAATTATTCAGTGTCCTCATTACACGTTGACTTTAGTCATTTGAGTGAAAGAATTAATGGTAAGTGTTTGTTCAATTCACTTTATTGACAACTAAAGATCCGCCCCAGCTTAAGCAAAAATAATAATCTACGCATGAAGACACTGTAGCATATAAATATTATGTATGTTTATTTAACATATTGTGTCTATACAGGAATTTTCTATCTAGAGTATTTCTATATTAGATACATTTAGCGTTTATGAAACCACCTATTTTTTATTTTTTTCTGATCGATTTGCTCAGTCGTCTTAAATAATATTATTTAAAGTTGCAAATGTTTGCAATTTCATTGAAAAATAAAAGATAAGACCTACAATAGGCTTTACAATATTTGTTTGTACATCAACATCACATTTATTGAACTTAAATGATATTTTGTGTACAGATAACTTATCTAAAAAACAAAAATAAAATTCATCAAAATACTCTTCTAAAAAGCACTTATTCCATCTTATTATTAATAAATATAAGTTCATCAAGAGTTTCCGAAAAAATATTTTACCTCAAAAAGTTTTTTTAACTAGTCTAGACTTTTCTAAAGAAGAGAATCTTTATTAAGTTTTGTCAACAAAGCTGGTTTTTGCCCAACTTAGTTCTGCTAAGTTAGAAAGAGCTTACTTAATGTCTAATGATTTATTTATCGAATACATCAAATAATATTATACAAAATTATCGTTTGAACTATGAATGTGAATTTACACTAACGGTCACCATCTGGCTGGCACCACTGGCTTTATTCGCATTTATTAGGAACTGAAATTTTCTGAGTGAGAGTGACTGCTCTCTGATGATGAATTTTGCTTGTGAATAATTCTAGAATCAAAAAACGATGTTTCTTGAACAAATAATGAGGAAAAAAACAGTTAATAGGTTGTTTCATTCCAATTTTAAGGAATCAAAAGCATTTATACACTTTTTGAACCATAAAAAAAACATTAATTTGTTTACTTTTCAAATAATGTGTAAAATGAAAGCTGATTTTTTTACGAGTGTTAGACATTATATTATTAATAACAGTCGCCAGCGACATCGTCCGCGTGGACTGTAAAAATATTATATACCTACCTGTGGCCCGTGACTTCTTCTAAAGTGTTTTGTTAATAAAATTTTGATGTGTATAAATAAAAAGTGCATACTAATCAAAATGTGGGTTGAAAAGCTGACTATGAAATGAACTATAAAAGGGAGGGAACAAAAGTGCGAAACAAAATTATATAGCGGCGTAAATTAAAAGAAAAACGGACACATGGTGCCATAGAAAAATATTAAACATTTTTCCTAATTTCTACAGACAAACAAAGCATTTTAGTTAGATCTATTGTTTTCTGCAAATACATGCAAACTTTGGGAACTGGAAAGACATAAACAACTAACATATGTATATTTTTGTATTTAAACTTTCGTGAACCATGATGATTATTAAATATATATTATATATATACATACCCGGCTATAAGCATATAGTCTTAATCGGAACTTGCCCAATTAGTTTCGAACTTCTCAGTTCACGCCGCGAGTCCGCGATTCTTCGAGCTCATGAATAGGAACCCCGAATGGGTTCGAAACTAGTCGGGCAAATTCCGATTAAAACTACATGATTATGGCCTGTTAATTATATTTATTTACCATATTTATAATTGACCAGACGAAAAGTATCCAAATAAATGCCTGCCAATTTTATAGTTTGGCCCTGGGATGTGTTGATCGTCATTGTAAAAAGTTAGTTTTAATGCCAATTGTAACTTCTGGCCGTATGTTGCTTGATAACTAAAGTTCCACTTTAGATCGTTATATACTGCTATTTTTATTATCTATTTATCTATTATATATATTTTTCTAATATTATTCTAATATTTTTATGTATCTTATTATATTTTCTATTGTATTTGCTAAAAATAAAAAATAGTAACAACTAATTAACAGTACCTCAAAAGTAAAATCCTTTAAGTAATTTAAGCTGTAGCAGGGAAAATACTAATAGACTAAATGGCTATATTTCTATGTACATAAATATATTTAAAACATAGAGATCCATTAAAATAAGTCGGATAATAAAAAGAATTTTCACAAATGCTTAAGAAAAATTCAGTGAACAAAACGATTTAAAATGTATGTTATAGACTAAACCATGATAGTGCAAATTTGACTATTTCTATAGCCTATGTATTATTCTGATGTATATTATTGTAAAAATGTATTAAAATCTATTCAATAGTTTTTACGTCAAAGAGTAATAAACATCCATCCATTCTTACAAACTACTCCGTTTATATTATATGTATATAAGTAGGACTTGTAAAGATTATGGAAATTCACAACTGTACTACATAAATTGTGTAGATTCTGAGATCTTAATATATATCCATGTTATATAATACATATATTAAAAATTTATTCCAAAAATATTTGTGTCGCTAAGTTGATCGAAGCTTCTAAATCACTTCAGTAAACTCAGATATATTTATTTAATAAAACCAAAAAGATAAAAAAATACAAATAGCTTAATTTTTCAACAAATATGTCGGTCGATCGATCGGGATCCAGAGAGCGTTCCGATAGCTTAATTGGTAGAGCGACGAGACGGTTTCCCAGAGGTTGCGGGTTCGAATCCCTGCCCGTATCGGTTTATTTTTGATTCTATATTTATATAAATGTATGTTAATTTTATTTAAAATACCTGCTTGGTTAGGACTTTCTCCCTTAGCGATCGCGTCTGCCTTACTGTGTGTTCTGCAATCTTAACAGTCTCCGCCACGGTCTTATTATTACTATTTTCGTAGGAAGACATTTTACAGTTGTTGAAAATTATTTGTTTATTATATTTTAATTACTATCTATTTGTAATGTGTTACTATTAATATTACTATTATTTTATCATTAATATAAATATGTATATATATATATATATATATATATATATATCTTGCAACTGCGCAAAGGACCCACCTGCGCTGATGTTCTGCGGTTTTGATGTATGTCCTGCTGATGTTCTTCTCCTTTGAGCACGTTGACGCGAAATGGTATTTAAAATACCATTTATTAATGCTAGGGTTTTTAATTGTTGACCGGGCTCAATAGGAATAAAATCATTAACTAATTGATTACAAATTCCGGAATCAATGGAATAGTTATATATCTTTACTCCAAATCAGCCATATTGTCAACACTACTATAATGTAAATCTCTTTTAAGATTTAAAATACGATTTCTCCTATTTTTATATAACCTTGGGGTCTTAGATTGCCGTAAATGGAAAATCTTGAATTATTATAAGGAATAACTCAAGGAAACATTCTAAAATTCTTACTGATGGTGTATCGATTTTTTTAAACTCCTCCTTCTGTAACATGGTGTAGGTTTCAGATAAAGTACGTCCTTGATCGATTCACTGACTTTAATTTTCGGCTATCCTACCGACTGCGCCAATTGCAACGGTCACAACCGGATCCAAAATAATACCAATTCTTGCCTTCATATTTAACAAGTACAGCTAATTTATAAAGCTATGTGTTACTTGCTCTAATTTGGAGAGAAAAATATCACAAAAATTAGTTGAAAAACAAAGGTTTCGGATATCTTAGCGTTCAGTTCTTGGATTCTTCTGAAAAACGTTTGATATATTGCACCATCACCAGCACCATTGTCTAATCAGCGACTCCACAATGCATGGGAATATAATAAATGTCTATCTATAAGAATATATAATGCCAAACTAAACAAGTAAATATTTATATACTAAATATTTATAAAAGTAATAATGAATATGTTAGTCCGTTAAAAATAAAAGGAGTGATGGATTTGCATGGAGTTTTACACTCGTAGAAATCGCTACGTAATATAATATTTTAAATATTTATATAATATTTACATATATATCTATATAGATATATATATATATATATATATATATATATATATATATATATATTCAATATATAATATTTTTAATATAATCTTATAATCAATTAATTTAATATCTTTAATATTGCACGAGGTATATAGATATTTATTACTCAAAACGTAATGTATAAACAATTACATAATAATATTTAAATAAATATAACAACATATACACTCATAATATTTAAATAAATATAACAACACATAAATTCATAAATTAGCAAATACATAACACAAAAAACACTTACCATAATATTAGCAACCGTGTCGGAACTGAAGTGTCGGAGTCCATGCGTCGAACGCTGTGGTCAATTCCAAGTGTCGTCTCTGAAGCAAACCGGCTCCAGCGGCGGCGCTCCCACGCCACCCGACATTTAGAATTTTATCTCGACGTCAAACGCATGTCACTTTGCTCCACGTGTAATTACCGCTAATGATTATAATTATTGTTTATTTACCAACCTGCTTACGCTTTATACCGCTTCGCACTATTACATATTGTGAATATGATGGGGTCGTTTTCTTTAAACTGTCACCCACGACGACCAACACACTCAATACTACCTGGAAACTGAAATACGGGGGTTAATTTGAGCAGTCAGCACTTTACCGTCTGTCATTTTCTCACTATCTGTTTTTCAATAGCTCTTCGAACACTCTTTTGAGCTCGAGAGAAATCCAGGGCACAAAACTCCATGTAAAATACCCGACAAATATTGACTTAATTCAATGAAAAAGAATATTATTTACAAAAAAATTGTCTTACAGATGAAAACAACACCAGTGTCAGAAGAGAGGTGGTCGTCGAGACACCGTCTGTCACACCCTCCCTCTGGAGATGAGGTCTTCATCACCGGTATCTCCGGATACTTCCCTGATTCCAACTCTGTGATGCACTTGCAAGAAAATCTATTCAATAAGGTATTGAGTTAACTAACATTATATGTTGTTATTCTTGGCTTTGATATTTTAAATTCTGATCTTGATTTCCCAGAGAACATTCGTATTAGTAAATATGTATATATTTTTAGTATATACGTATATTATAAATATATTTTTTATCTTCTAAATATCTCAACTTTGTTTATTGTTTAAACTTTCAATTTTATGTAAAGCTGATGCAGAAGAGCGGAGGCACCCACTACAAGCAATATGATTTGCTCAAGGGTGCTTTCAAATATGTAATAATTTAAACAAATTTTGTTGATGAAATAAACTTTTTTTGATTTTTTGATTTTTTTTATGTCTCTGATTATAGTTGAATAAAAACGGTACGGAGGAATAAATGTTATACTTTAAAATATTTAAGTATATATATATACTGTTACAATTAATAATAAAAAAAATATTACTTTTGAATTTGGAGTCTGTCATTTTTATAAGATTGTTTATTGTGTTTTCTCATTTTGGCACCACAACATTATACAATATTTTGCGATATTAAAATGGAGTGGGGTGATAAAGAGAACAGAATCGCTGTGATTGCATTACACAAAGTTTGGTATGGAGCCAAATGCAATTTTTAAAACTCTCCATGCACTATTAGTCAAATGTTTGTGTACCGGGCCGTTAATAAGTACAATGATACTTCTTCTATTTATGACAATACCTGGCCGTCCAAGTAGTGTTCGTATGAAAAAAGTGGAAAATAGGGTTATAAAATCGAAATAGTTAAGTCCCTTAATAATACCATGTTCAATAACCAAGTACCGTCCATCCAGCAAGACGAGGCGCCGGTCCATAAAGCTCTCTAAAGAAATAAACGTCTCGGACTTCATCAGAACTGAAGACTGGCCGTCGTCTAGTCCTGACCTTTATCCGCTGAATTATGATTTATGGTCAGTTTTATAGAGTACAGTTTACTCTAAACGCCATAATAATTAGGATTCACTAAAACAATCCATACGATTGGCAGTGAAGAATTACGTTTAAAGGACTGTATTGCAGCCAATGGACACCACTTTGAATAAACTTTTTCATATTTTAAATTGTTTTATACTTGTGTATTTAAACTAGCACACTTTAAAAGTAATTTATATTATTTGCAATATTATTTTTTTTCTTAACTACAATATTTATGGCAAGACTAGGTATATATAATTATGTATTATTAAAGTAGCGGCACGCTATGATAGCCGATTTAACGTTTGTCCGCTCATGAAGTTCCATAATATTTTATAACAACTTAAACGATAGTGTTGAGCAGAGTTTTATAAATTTTATTGAATGTAATTTCAAGACCCAAAGTTTATTTATTAATTTGATTTCTAAACTATATATATATATAAGGGTCCCGTGAACATTTATTTTTTATTTTTATTAAATTATAATTATTGGTGTACTTATTTACCACAAAACTCGGAATTTGTTTTTCTTTTATTAAACCTTTCTTTAATTTTGTTTATTTTATATTTTTGTTTTAATTAACTTTTTTATCAGGTACAGTAGTACCAGAGTAGTAGTTATCTATAAACTTTATTCCAAGTATGTAACAAAACTTATAAATCACTATTGTAATATGTCAAAACGGCTATTTGCCAACGCTAGTTAACTGACTGGGGTGGTGGTGTGATTTGCTTTTGTGTGCATCCTGAACTATACGCTCGGAAACTTGACAAACCTTGGAGGTAGATGACTATTTTACTGACATACTGACAGACACCTCTATCTTCTCTTACCGTAAACACAATTGGTGCAAAGCATTCGAAACGTCGGGTTTAATTTAAATAGAAAATTTAAAATTGAATTATACGCGAGTTAAATTATATATTTTTTAAATAAATATGCAAATATCCTCTTGATTTCCATCCACTTTGCATTGTCAATGTAATGTATAAACATGTACATTATTACCCAGGTGGATCTCATCTCCGGAGACAGTCGTCGGTGGAAGCACACCCATCCAGATATTCCTCAGCGTACTGGAAAGATCAACAATGTTAATAGATTCGATGCTTCCTTCTTCGGGGTCCATTTCAAGCAAGCACATACCATGGACCCCATGTGCAGAATCCTTTTGGAAAAGGCTTACGAGGCTATTATAGACGCAGGTACAATACTAATTTCACGAAAGACGATATAAAATGTTTTCATAACATTTGCTGTATTTTTTATTACTTACAAATTGTCTATGAGGATTATATTACTAAAATCTCCTCACCGCACTCGAAAATATATAGTAATCGGTCTATAACGGTGAAATTAAATCGGTATTCAAATGTATATAAATCGAAATGTTGTATATTAAACTTATATAAAATACGTCATGAAATTCGTACATTAAAGTATATAATTTTAGGTAAAAAAATAGATTACCAAGGCCGTACTCCATCGTTGGATGTTATAATCGGTAGCTTTTTAAATGATCTGAAGAAGGTAGACAATCAACCAATAAGTAACGTTAAAAAATCTATTGAAGTTATGACTCGGGTTAGCGCACTCAGCGGACTCTTCAACCTTATTTAGAGACCGAAACAACTTTGGGTTAAAATCAAAGAAACCATCGGATCTCTATAAACAACTAAGAGTTAATAAAAGACATATCATCGTAAAATCTAAAGATGATACTGTAACTTCTCTCCCAAAAGACAAAGTTGCTTCAAAGCTCGAGTCACGACTTCAATTCCATAAAAAAATTATGATAGGTGCTCCAAATAAAGTAGAGCTAGGATCAAGTAGGAAAGTTCAAAACATAGACATAACAAAGTCTTTTATTCGATAAGACGAAAGCGATAACTAAGGACAGCACGCCATGAGTCTCGAAATTCAAAATGAATGGGTGACCATAGGAGATTTTTGTATTTCACTAACTTTGATGTGGCGCACCTTGCTTTATGATTGGTCCCCAGCATTATTAAAATTCTATCTTAATGCATTCCAAATGACTCTCCCAAATCAAAGTAATTTAGTAACATGGGGCAAAAAGCCGCCGAAAAGTCTTTCAACTTCTGTGGAAAGGCAATAAGAACCGCAAAACACTTATTAGTAGGGTACTTCTAGATAGAGGTCAATACTCACGTCGCAACGATAAGGTATTAGAAACCATACGAGAAGCTGTTAGTCTTTCAGTAGCAAGCACGAGGAAGGGTATAACAACCACCAAGAATCTGTAGAATTCGTAAAAGAAGGCTCTTCCAAAAAATTAAAAACGAAGTCTTATTCAGTTTTAGGCGTGGCTCCTGATTGGACTCTCATGATAAACACGTATGAAAAGCATTTCAAAATCCCTGGGGATGTTGGTGTTTCGTCATCCAGACCGGACTTATTCCTGTATTCTAAACATCTAAGGCACGTGATACTGTTGGAGCTTACTGTTCCGTGAGAAACAAACAACCCTAGGGATCACATATTTAAGCTTAATAAGTATTACGAACTGACCAGGAAGAAATTTATAGTTATTTTGTACGCGGTAGAAGTGGGAGCGGGAGTTATAACAGCAAAATATCTCTATAATCTATTTAAAGACCCTGCACCGGTTCATTTTTAGAACGTATTTCAAAGGCGGCATTAGTTCTTTATTATTCTTATAAGTTCTTTCCAAATTTGGTTAGGTAGGGACAGGACTGTGGATAGTGGAGGCGAGCAAGTATGCGTATAATAAAGGAGCCCCTTAAACCTACACCTTGGGGCCTATGCTGAATATACGTAGATACGAAGTTCGGCCGCAACACGGTATTATATATATTAGAATATATTTGATTAATACAAGTGAAGAGTTTTAAGCATTATACGAAACTTTATTGATGCATACTAGAGATGGATGAATGTATAGCGCCACATCACCCAGTTTGGAGCCGCAACCAATCAGTTTTAAAGCGATTAAAACCTACATAAAAATAAATGATGAGTAAGTTATCGTACCTAAAGTTCGTCAACTTTTTGTTGTTCGAAGTAATAATACTACTAAATTCTCGAATGTCTGTCGGTTGAGTCTATTTAAAGAAATAAACACAATGTCGGGTATACTATCAATATTAAAAGTATTTTTTAACTAATACACTTACTGTTGCCATTCATTAGTTTTCTCTTTAAAGGTTAAACTGTTGAGAGTTCCGCCATAATTCTAAGTAAATTGAATAATATACATTCTTACATATTTGATAAAATCCTAAAAACAAATAAAATCAATAGCTATAATGTAAAAAATACTACTTACGAAACTCAAACGGCAACTCTTTTTCTAACGTTCATATTCCCTTTAAATTACGCACAAGAGTTTGACAAAAGTGACAATTTCTTCTTCGTTTCGTGTTTTGGGAATAGCAAATTATGAAAAACGTTGCCACAGCATCGAACGACGTCTCGATTTTGATCGCGAAGTAAGTTCAGAATAGGAATAGGACGAAACGAAAGACGAAGTAGCGTTCGGAATAGACGTCCTGGTTTGCAAGTCCCAGGCACTATTTGTACTTCTTTCCATGCAACGCGATGAGCCCGGCACAGACACGGTGAATCCATCCATTATGAGGGTAAAATTAAAACTATATTTAAATACATAAAAATATTAATGTTCAATATTAAACTAATATATAAATAGGTCACATAAAAAAGCTCATGATCGATACCATGAAGAACAACCGGTGAAAGGTACGCCGTCTCCAGAGGAAGTCGAGACAAACTCTTGACGCCTTTAAAGATGTATGCTATGCTAGCTAGCTTTGATAGTATGCTTTCGACGCTCTCTCCAACACACCAGGCATTTTGGCACTTGCAGCGAGCGTTAAAGGCGGATACTGTGTCCGCAATGCCTCCGCTATCACTTCGCGTTCGACAACTCTGACAAAGCTGAGTGTCTAGCCGACAGTTTAGAGAGCCAGTGCCGTCCTTCGTTATCATCCTAATAGTCTTCTTAGTTCCTTAGGGAAAGTATATGAGAGAATCATCCTCTGTAGACCTAGATCGGAAGTCAAGAGACTCAAAATTATTCCTGACGAGCAGTTCGGCTATAGAGCCAACCATTCATGTACCCACCAGGTGCAACGCCTCACGGAGCACATATTGTCAGGGGCTGTAAGAACCAAGTAGTATAGGACAGGAGCGCTCTTCTTTGATGTAGCTAAGGTCTTAAACAGGGCCTGGCATAATGGACTGGTGTACAAGCTATACCAGTTCACGGTGTCGGACAGACTCGTAGTCATTATACGGAACTACCTGTCAAATCGCTCCTTTCTTTACAGGGTGGAAGGCGTGTTGTCAACCCCCCGCCCCATCCGAGCATGTGGTCTCCAGGGTTCAGTTCCGTTAGGAACGTTAGTAGCAGAGGGGCCTACATATTAGGTCGTCTATATCCGCTTTTAGGCAAGAGGAGTAAAATGTCCCTACGCAATAAAGTGACACTTTACAAAGCCTGCATACGTTCTGTCATGTCCTATGCGAGTCCCATTTTTGCGCATGCTAATCTGAAACCCCTTTAGGTGATCCAGAACAGGTTTACACGGCTTGCGACCTTCCGACTATCGCTCAGTATTTCAAGGGGCTTTCCCAGAGTTACTTTAATAATGCTGAACGACACCCGAACCCACTGGTGGCTGACGCCGCAGAGTAAAGACCACGTAAGATTACTTTAGACGGAAAGAGAGTCTTCTCTTAAGTCCAAGTCCAAGTCAGTATTCGTTGACTCCGACGGCGCGTTCAGGTCAGATAATAATAATATAAGCTAAGGCATAATTCACACTACAAAACACATAGACAGACACCGTCTATACTAGTATAAACGAGGTCCTAACTGAGTAAGTGCTCCGTTGTTCCAGCGTTCTGTCTTCGGAGGACGCTAGTGTTAGTCTTTAGTTAGTCCTTAGCTTCCCTCCTGACTAACGTCCCCTGGTGACGCTGTAATAGCCGACAGGGTTATCAGCATAGACACAAACAAAAAAATAAAATATTAAAAAAAAAACGGTTGGGCACTGATCGCCATAGCTTAAAATCGGAAGAAACTTTTAAGAAAGGGATTATCGTAAAAACACCCTGAGTAGTAAATTTACAAACATTATCGTAGAAGAGCCCTGAGTCGTAAACGTATAAGAGATTATCGTTGAAGAGCCCTATAAATGTCTCTCGTTACTCGGTCAAACAGAACGTCGATATATTCTTGTTTCAATCAACTCCTTCGAATCGAGACCTTGTAATCCCTGAGAGACGAAGCACTGGAAAGGTACGGTAGCTGAGGTCTAATAAAGCGACCCTAAGCGTAACGACCTCGACCCCGACTTCGATACAAATGAAAACAATTTCTTCAATTCCTATCTAGTTTGATAGCGAATACTAAAATCATAGTATTATAATCTTTATTAAACAAGGAGTATTTCCTTCAAATCCATTAAAACTTTAGTTCGTGAACTATTATAATTTAATATTGCCTTTGACCGATCCCAAAAATTATTTTATATTATTTTTTATTTTATATTACTTTATATTTTATCCTAAATTTTAACTCTTCCAATTCTTAATAAGCTTCCAATTTTTATAATAGTGACGTAATTGTAAAGTTATGATATAAAAATCTGAGCAATTGAATTCCCTTTTGTGTCTCTATTTGAGTATTGATCATGCTTTTGGCAGCATCACTGAAGAGATCTCTGAATTGTAACGGTCAAATTTTTTCAATTTACGTTTTAGGTTAAATTTTTTATTACTTTCAGATATATTATTATTTCCTCGTAAATATTGAAGCTTAAAGTAATACTTCTTTATTTCTCTGGCTATTTATAAAGTCTAAGTCCTTTTTTAAATTTCAAATAGCCCTATATTGCATTTATGAAACGTCAGACATAATATTACTCATTATATTTACCTTTTGAGGCTAAGTCATAACTATTATATGAAAATACATTATAACTCTAGTAAAACGTGGTACCGAAAAAAAGACTAAAAGTAACCAACCACGCCACTACTAGTTCTATGATTCTCTCACATTTACAACAACTGAATACCTTATGTCAGACTGAAATATCTTATTACTTATTTGTATTTGGAATAAATAAAAACTATCTATATAATCATATTAAATATTGACGTCTGTTCCATTTTAGGTCTAAATCCAAAAGAGTTGCGTGGCACCAAGACGGGTGTGTTTATTGGAGCGTGCTTCTCGGAATCTGAACGAGCTTGGTTCTACGAGAAAATGCATGTTAACAGATTTGGAGTTACTGGGTGAGTTAATCAACCTTAATTTACATGCAATGGTTCCGTAATATTTTTTATATATATAAATATTTATATATGTATAAATGTATGATATATAAGTATATTGAAATTTTATAAAATATTTGTAAGATAACTATTTTTTTTTATATATTTATTTTGTAGAAAGCAATGTACAATACTTATTTTTCATACATTATCCAAGGTTAATTTGTAACATGTTAAATAATATTATATACATTCAAAATTCCCGTTCAAAAATCAATTTGATTACTCTATGACATCTTTATATATATATTTCTTGTGTGCGTGTGTATGTCACTGAACTCCTCCTAAACGACTGGACCGATTTTTATGAAATTCTTTGTGTGTGTTCAAGGGGACTTGAAAATTGTTTAGATTCACAATTTGGTCCACTGGAAAATGGTTTTTTGATTAATTTTTTATGTGTAAGTGGGTGGTGATTTTGGAATGTTTCACATTGGTTCCGACGGACTGCGTTACCATGGCAATGTCAAATATTAAATAACATTATATTTTAATTATAGTCTGCCCTGACAGTTGGGGTTGCGATAGAAATGAGAAAAATATTTTAGTACTAGCGGCCCGATACGTGCTTCGCTACGTAAAAAGTGAAATTTAAAAAAAAATATTGAAACAAATTCATTTATTCAAACAATAAGATTAACAAAAAAGATTTTTTATTTACATATACATACGGTACCGATTGGTCGAATTATGATAAGTGTACATGTAATGACGTTAGACATTGTGATAACTTTTTAATTTTTTTTTTTAGAGTTTGATTTTTTTTAATTAAAGACGCGTGTACAAGACAACGTCTGTCGGGTCCGCTAGTATCCTATATAAATCTATATTATAACTACTCGGTACTTTTTTCAATTCACATGTTATATAGCAGTTCTATTAATATTGTTCTTTTTACTTCGAGTGTCTGGCACATGTTGGAAGTTACGTGTCTAAGTATAAATAATATTTTTCTCTTATTCTATCGGAAGAAAGATAATTGTAACCCACGACTTAAGCAATAGATAAGATATCTATACATATAATAAAATTGTCCCTGATCGAAAACTGTACAAGTAAAATAAAAAAAACCCAAACAATGGTTTCATTTTTTCTGTATGTCTTTCGTTCTTTTCTCAGGAACGGTTTAACCAATTTGGATACAGTTTTCAGAAGTATATTGTAACAGACTTTTTTTTTTATACTAAACTAGGTTAATACAAGACTACATTCCACCTGATGGTAAGTGAAATGTAGTCTTAGGTGGTAACGCGAATTAACCTAGCCACTAATTCACTCTTCTCTTGAAGACACCCACATTATATTTGGCCGGAAATACCGACGCAGGCAAATTGTTCCAGTCCTTCTTTGTATGCACTAAAAAAGACGAAGCAAAGCGGACAGGTGGAGTGTCCACAACGTTAGGATGTATACCCGCCGTGCCTGTCGGGACGTCCAGTAATGGAACGGGAATGGGGTAATTAAATCGTGTTATTCCTGCGCACACTCACCAAAATGTATCCTATAGAATACTGAGAGGCTAGCAATTCTACGTCTGTGTTCAAGGCATTGGAGGTCGGCTTCGACCAATGCGGGATCGCCTATAAGCCTCTTCGTTCGCCTCTCACTTGAGTTCAGAACCGCAAGATGAGACTTTGCGGCACCAGCAAATATATGACCACAGTACTCCACACACGACCGGATCTGTGCTTTGTATAAAACAAGAAGCTTTCCCGGTGTAAAGTACTGCCGAACCTTTGCAAGAACGGCAAGCTTTGCTGCTGCTGCTCTTGCTCTGAACTCAATGAAACAACCAAAGTTTAAGTTCGAGGAAATCTCTAAGCCCTACAACTGAAGCCGGTCACTGTATTCCAAGGAAACATTCTGGAAAGTATGAGCCAAGGTTAAAGGGCTCCTTTTGACGGTAAATAGACACGTCTAAGCTTTGGTGGCGTTGAATTTGACAAGATTGGCATTGTCCCATGCGGAGACTGCCTAAAGTTTGTCATTCAAACGTTGCACCATGGCTTCTCTTTCAGATTGTACTTCATCTCTACTAGCGCGAGATTTTGGCAGATATCTTTCTACAACTGTGCTGTCGTCTTCATACCCATAGATACCGGGCTTCAGCAGATCGTCAATGTGCAGCAGAAAAAGAGTTGCAGAAAGAACGGACCCCTGAGGTACTATAAAGCAAATACATTCGCTTTTTCTGATGCATACATCAAGACAAAGCGAATAGGGCAAGGGATCCATCCGCCTTCAGCAGAGCAGGCAGTGAGGGATGGCAGAAGTTCGACTCGATCGCTTTGGCAAGAGACCAGAAAGCTCGACTGCCGGTTGTTTTGACAGAGAACTTTTCGCCATTATTAGCGATTCGGTCGAGAAGACCTTCCGCAATGCCTTTCTATAGGACTTGGCAGCTTGGTTAAAGGCTATCTTCTTTGTACTTTGTACCGGAGTTTTGCGGTTTCGAGCATCAGCCCAAATGAAGTATGCCGAATGTTTTCGGACTTGAGCATGACGACATTTGGCATTAAATCATAGGCGAGCTTTGCCACCGATGGGTACGTCAGCAAAAGGAGTAAAATACTCTATTGCCTGATGCACCACATCCGTTATAGCATCAATGCACTACGGATCCAAAGAAGAGAAGCAGACCTGCCGCCAAGGATAAGATGCAAAAAATTGCCGCATCTCATCTCAATCTGCAGACTTGTATTTCCATACTCGCCGAACACCATGTGGTTCGGGAGCTGGTGGGAAATATGTGAATATAGTTTTTAACAGACAGTGATCGGAAGTTCCCAAGGGAGGTGACCTCTACACTTTACCTGTCCGGATCAGTTGTCAGCAGAAGGTCCATTCAATTGGCTGTATGGCCTACTATATCTGTTACTCTCGTAACTTGCATCACTTGTTGTTGTTGACGCATCACGTAAAAATATTTAGCCAATGTAAATAACTTTAATACATAAAAATTGTGCGTACCTCTGTATAACATTTAGTTTTTCACTCTCAATGCACACTCTACACTCTATCAAAATATATAAGGATTTAAATCGTTTAAGAAATTTATCTATATACATATGGTAAAACTCTAACTAATCGTTGTCTGTACATATAAAATATTTTAACAATTCATCCTTTAAATATATTTCTATTTCAATTTTGAAAAAATGTTCAACCGCAATGGTACGAAATATAACTATTATTTTATAGAAATAATATGGTTTTTATTTCTAACTTAAAAGTTAATGAATTCTACATTATGAGTGAATTTTATCTGTCTTTTAGCAAGTATTATTATTACATGATCTTAATAATTATTAATTCCAGATGTTCCCGTGCTATGTTAGCGAACCACATTTCTTACTGGCTCGGGGTCACCGGACCTTCTTATACTGTTGACACAGCATGCTCAAGCTCACTATACGCCCTGGAACACGCCTTCAGGGCTATTAGAGATGGACATTGTGATACTGCCATCGTTGGAGGATCTAACTTGTGCTTGCATCCTTCCGTATCCCTACATTTTTCTAGGTTTGATAATGTTAAGAAAAAGTATGATATAGATAAGATCAAATATTGAATAATTTATATTTTGATAATAATTTAAATTTATATCACATAGTATTTTTATTTTGTCATAAGGTTGGGTTTGTTATCAGCAGACGGTAGGTGCAAAAGTTTTGACAACAGAGCCAACGGATTTACGCGTTCTGAAGCCATCGTTGTGGTCCTGATGCAGAAAGCTAAGGATTCTAGACGGTATGTTTAGATTGCGCTTATTATGAGTAATTTTAAAATTGAAGACTAGAAATAACATTTACACTATTTTTTTAAGAGTTTACGCTCAAGTTCTCCACGCAAAGACTAACTGCGACGGATACAAGGAACAAGGAATTGCATACCCTGCGGGAAAAATGCAGAAACTGCTTCTTGATGAGTTCTACGAAGAGTGCTCCATCCCTCCTAGCACACTAGAGTTTGTGGAAGCCCATGGCACTGGTAGGTTTATAATAAATGATCTTTGGGATATGTTTGAATTTATCTTAAGATTTACAATATGTATGGAATATAAGAGTAGTACATATATGTATTTAATTTATTGTATCAATGGTAAAAATGTATATGAATAAATAATATGTATAATTTTTAATTATTATTTTGGATTAAATACAACATTGGGGTGAGGTACGCTGAATTGCGATATTAATGAAGTAGAAAAAATATATTTAATACTCTTGGTCTACATTCATTTGGATCACTAACAAAAAAGTTCTTTCATGCTAATGTTCGAGATACAATGGTTGAGATAAATCACAATTTAAAGCCGAGAAAGCCCTGTTATATAAACTGATGTAAAAATATTTATTTCTGGAATGAACTTTAACATTACTTCTTTCAAAGCGAGCCTTTCTGTTATCCGAGAAAACTCTTCCTTTTCTTCTGATATAACCACTTTTTCAACCCGTTTTGACATGAATTATTACTGTTAGTATCTAACAGTAATTTGGATATTTTAAATTGGTAATATTTAAATTATATTTAAAAATGTGGTTAGTAATTAATGTTCAATATAGGCACACGAGTTGGAGATCCTGAAGAGTTACTGGCTATCGATGAAGTATTCTGTACGGGTCGCTCGGAGCCACTCATGATTGGATCAATAAAATCTAACATGGGGCACAGTGAAGCAGCTTCTGGCTTATGTTCAGTTGCCAAAGTGAGTATTGTATTGAGATTTTTTGTTTACATGGAAATCATATTTAGATAAATGGCATTTTATTCTATTTTTACTAATATTTAGTTTATGATAAGACGGAAATGTACTAGATGACAGTCGTATTTATGAATTATGTATATTACACTTTATAAAAAAATATAAGCATATTATGGTAGACACCTTAATAGATGATTTTAAATATGAAACAGTAACAGGTTTTAAGATTATTTTCAAATAATTCTGAATACATTTTTAGCTTTGCATTGCTTATATGACTGGATATATTCCACCCAATCTACACTTCAAAGTACCACGCGAGGGAGTGGCAGCACTTGCAGAAAACCGTCTTAAGGTCATTACGGACAAGCAGCCCTGGAACAAAGGCATGTCTGGTATCAACAACTTTGGCTTTGGAGGAGCAAATGCTCATGCATTATTAAAGAATGTCGCTTCAGAGAAGGTTAGTTTCATACATTACTCATTTACACACTTTTATGTCTACTTTTGTGCACATTTATGTACATATAATAAATAATGTAGACACACATATGGTTTGATGGTTTTTAACAAATATTTGTTTTGTAAGACTGATAGTTTTTTTCAGCGTGCAGGTTATGGTTAGAAAATATTTTAAATTTATTCATGTTTGTCTATTCATAGATAAACAACGGTATTCCATCTGATGACTTACCGCGTCTTGTATGCGCGTCCGGTCGTACAGAGGCTGCAGTCGCAAGAATTCTTGATGATCTTGAGTCCAGGACTGTAGATGTTGAAATGGTTAGACTGCTGCATGCGATCCATGCCAATGATATCTCAGGGCATGTTGTTCGAGGATATAGCGTACTGAGTAAGTTAACATATATGTAGTTAGTCCAATCATTAAAAGCAATAAATGTCTCAAATATAACCAATAAATAGCTTACTTAAGAAGTTTTATACAATTACCGATTTTATAATTTCTACACAATATATTGGCTGTCATTGTTAGCTATATAAACAAAAAGTAATTTTCTAGAATCAACTCCAACTAAGGCTGTCTCTCTCGCCCGGAACATCCAGTACTTCTCGGGAGTGAAACGGCCTGTGTGGTTTGTGTACTCCGGCATGGGCTCGCAGTGGGCCGGCATGGCAATACAACTTATGCGGATTCCTGTCTTTGCAGCTGCTATTAATAAGTTCGTTTTATTCTGTTATAACATTGCTACTTTCTCAAGTAATGCTTAAACAAATTACTGTACCCTCGATTTCCAACAAAAATAAAATACAATTAAAACTTCCACAGATGCCACAAAGTTCTAGAACCTAAAGGCATCCATCTCATAAAGATCGTAATAGAACCGGACCCTACTATTTACGACAACATTCTAAACTCCTTTATTGGAATCGCCGCGGTGCAAATCGGTCTTACTGATGTCTTGAAAGCTGTAGGAATTGAACCAGACTTTATAATCGGTGAGTCAGTTGTAGTTGTTGTGACGGTAATATTTCTTAAGAAATTGTTAGGAACTGCGTTTTTGCATTTTATTAATTTTTAATTTAAATGTGTCTAAAAAGGAAGTTCTTATCTAATTACACTTAAAATTTACTAGATTTACAACAACAAAAAAATATTATGGACATATATTTCATATGACATACATTATAATTTTTATTCACATAGGTCATAGTGTAGGCGAGTTGGGCTGCGCATACGCAGATGGTTGCTTCACTGCAGAGCAGATGATCCTCTCAGCGTACAGCCGCGGACTCGCTTCCATCGAGACACCCTTCATCAAGGGATCCATGGCCGCTGTAGGACTGGGTTACGCTCAGGTATAGTACATATGTTTAGATAAAATCTATTCCAATTTTCTTTCATTGTTTGTATTCTCCATAATTTAAATTTCGTAGATCATAAAAAATTCTAACTATTAACCAAAACTTTTCTACCTGATAGTTAAAAACAATAATTCCCCCTGAGATCGAAGTGGCATGCCACAATGGTGCGGATTCGAGTACCATATCTGGTCCGGCAGATATCATGAAGAGTTTTGTTGCAAAGCTTGTTGCACAAGGGGTATTCGCTAAAGAGGTTCCTTGTTCGAATATCGCTTACCATTCCAAATACATTTCTGAAGCAGGTAATATTATGAAGATATTGCAGCTATGATTATATATCATTAAATTTTCGACACTAACATAATAAGTATTTAAGAATTAAATAAATATAATGATTTAGTTCTTTATAGATTTAGAATAATTTGGTAATAAATAGGTTGGTAGGTAGGTAATTATTTGGTTCAAATTGTTTTCATCCCTTTTTTATTAGATAATTCAATTAACAAGATGAAGGAAAATTGTTTTTGGATATAAATCATATCTAACGTATTCGAATCTCATAGGTTGTATACTGAACTGTTTATATTTTTACATAAATTACTGTATTTTTTAAAACAATACGTTTGCTAGGATTTTTCCGAAGTAAATTATAAAACATAAAACTTAATTTTATTTATTATGAAATTTAAGTCGACTAATACATTGTAATACACTCACAGGTCCAAAACTATTACAATACCTGCGAGAAGTGATCTCAACACCGAAGCCTCGTTCAGAGCGCTGGCTGTCAACATCCGTGCCGCAAGCCATGTGGAAGGACCCAAGGGCCGCAATGTCCTCTGCTGAATACCACACTAACAACCTATTAGTGAGTTTTGAGTTATATAATTTATTGAGTGTGGCGTTTTCTTTTTAAGGGGGATGTATATAGGGGATGAAACTTTGATGGTTTTTTATCAACTTCATGAAACTTTATGTTTTGCTTTTTGATAAGAATTCTATTAAAAGTAAAATAGAGTCAGCTGTAAATAGGCACAATAAAACAATATTTAATTTAGACTCTAATATATACATTTAAGTATCTACACTTTCTTTTTAAATACTTTTTTTTTTCTTGTTTGTGATACCAAAGACTATGGCTAACTTCTAACCCTCAAGAAATTTATTAAAATTTTCGAAATGTTAAATTATACACACTTTTATTACAAAAAACTATAAATGTAGTTAGTTGTATGGGAAAACAAAAAAGATGTTATGTTAATATTTGATCTAAATTTTAAAGAGTCCAGTGCTTTTCGAAGAGACCTCGCGTCTTATCCCAGGAAATGCAGTAACAATTGAAATTGCACCGCATGGGTTGTTGCAAGCAATCCTTCGACGCTCCCTTAAAAAAGATGTAGTCAACGTCCCACTCACTGAAAAGAAAAACGTGGATAATGTACAATTCCTTTTGACTACCATAGGAAAGTAAGTATACTAAATTAATTTATAAAAACTACTTTCTAAAATCTTCGAGTTTTCAAGTAAACTAAAGCGTTCGATTACCACATTGTAGATATTATAAATATTCAATTAACTGGAAACAAAATACTACCTAAATATTTAATAAAAAAAAATTGATTATATTTATTTTTTCTCAGATTGTACGAGGCAGGTTTGAACCCACACCTAGCTAACATCTACCCCCACGTTCAGTTCCCGGTGTCTCAGGGTACTCCTATGATCTCGCACCTCGTGGAATGGGAACACAGTGAAGACTGGTGAGTTAATACAGATATTAAATTAATATATAAACCAATCGCCCCATTGGTCGAGTGGTTAGCGCAGACGCCCAACGTGTCACGGCGGGTTCGATTCCCGGTGGAGACAGGCATTTATGTGATGAACATAGACGTCTGTGTTTCTGGGTTTGGTCGTTTATTAAATATATTCTCAGTATTTATATGTGTATTTCTATAAATTTGTATCGTTGTCTAACACCCTTAACACAAGCAAACAATTTGCTTACTTAGGGGTTAGATTAATGTAGGTATGTAATTTGTCCTGATATTATTATTATTATTATTATTATTATATATAATTTTATCTGTATTACTAAAATGATAAGTGCGACGATTAATGAGACGGTACTTATAATTTTAAATGAATTCATACAATATAATAAATATTGAACAATACTAATAATACAATACTTAGACTAGATATCTTAATTATGTTTCATTAATTTTAATAAAAAAAAGGAATAGAATAAAAACAAATATCTCTTAAATCATTTATTTTAACTGGCACATTTATTTTAACTGGAATTAAATGGGTTCATATTACACCAAAACGTAAGATAAGCAAAATTCTTAGGTTAAAAATCCTGAACCCAAATTTAAAATTTGGTACCAAATTTCTAAATTTAACTTGTTTATTGTGCGATTATACAGGGTTATTTGTAATGAGTTGACTACCTCTTGCAGGCAGCCCCTCTACATCAATCCTAACAAAATTTGTTTTACGACTTTACAGAAATCTTGATAAATAACTCAAAACAAACGAAACAAAAAAAATTTTGCTCAGTCGGTTATTTATTACTCTGTATTTTGTAAGAAGTCTAAAGTATAGGTCGCGGCAGTCTAGCGCTGCACGAAATTTCTAACGTACCACGCACCTAATACTATTATAACTTTTTTTTGTTTTATTTCGAATAGTATTGTAATAATATTGTGTATTAAAATTTTAAAGTTATGATGTAAAAAAAAATAATTATTAATTCCTACTTGAGGTTTATATTTACTTACAATATCCAAAGATTTACTTTTACCAAACTTTTATTGTTAAATGCCGGCGTATTTAAAAAGTAGAATAAGCTAATTTACAATAATCTAATCGTTTAAACTAATTCAATGTCTCATTTACAGTTATTTAGGTAATAGAAAAAAATGATTACAAATTACCTCTTAGATAAAATCTCGCAGATGCCGGTGGACATCACGCACATACCGTTCAAACCCCTTCGCGTCCAACACAAAGACTACACCTAAAAATTAACTGTTCACTAACTCGTGACAGTACTTGCGAATTCGTTTTAGTTTGGTCAAACGCACAAACAATTTTGTCCATTAACATAACGCGGTTTGCTACTTTACCACCGAAATATACTAGGGCACGCTTTGCGCACATTGACACTACACCTAGCTAACACTCGCACCATCTCGGTGTACTCGTTACTATTAATTAAAAAACATCACTGTAAAATAGGCTCAAATATTAAACTTATAATTTAAATAAACTTCCTGTTATTTATATTACTCCTTGTGTTTCTTAATATTCTATTTTGTCGGATATCTGAATGAAGTTTATAGTTCGGATCACAAGATAGAGCTATTTTAAATAGTATTATATAATATTCTTCCGTGATGGTTTTAATTAATGGTAACACCAACTATCATTACCAAGTCTCCAAAGTTATTGTAATTTGATATTATTATCTTTGTTATTTGATAATTGATATTTCATTTATCTTGTGAGATTTATGGTGATGAAAGTGTGTAGTATTAATGATATTTTATATTAACTACCTGTATTGTTTCTGTATACCAACGCTTCTACTTGTGACTGACTGCAATTTCTAGGAATTTCGTAAAGAAATTCGTAAGTAACTTATTGTTTTATTTTCATGATATAAATATTAACAAACGAGATAAAATGATATGTATAAAGAATTTAAAAACAGTCCTATCAATTATATTGTAGGAAACTTTTAATCTTATTTTGTACATATATTATAAATTCAGTTAAAACTACAAATTATTGCATAACATTTCTGGAACTGGTGTAAATAGCAGTTTATCAAACAATTCACGGTGAATTCACGATGGTATTCCTCTAAAATTATCTACGGCGTATTTGACGCATCGCCTGGTTGCTGAACAGACAATGTAAAACAGCATATTGATAACTAGCATTCTTCAGCTACAGATTACTCAGCTGATTTATTACATGCGTTTATACAACTTTGGATGGTTGGAACAAGCGAATATATTATTTGTGTTATGTTTGCATTTGTTTATGTTAGCTATAGTTTAGGTGATGAGTTTTTAATTTATTATTATATATCAATGACGTCAGACGAAGCTTCTTAGCATTCCATGGATTTACCGTGCGGGTGCCAGGCCCATCGCGTTGCAAGGAGATGAGTGCAAGCAGTGCCTGGGACTTGCGACCCAGGAGTAGATTTAAGGGGCCCCTTTATTATGCGCAAAAACGCTCACTTTCACCCTCAAATTTGGAAAGAACCTACTAATGCCGCCTTTAAAATACGTTCTAGAAATGAACCAGTGCTTGTTCTAGAAAGACCAAGGTCTTTAATTAGGCTATAGAGAGATTTTTCTATAGCCTAATTAAAGACCTTGACATATTTAAATAAAGATAAACTAACTATAAATTTATTCCTGATCAGTTCGTTGGTCAGTTCGTAATACTTATTGAGCTTGAATGTGTGATCCCTGGGGAAGTTTGTTTCCCAAGGAACAGTAAGCTCCACAAGTATCACGCGCCTCAGATGTTTAGAATACAGGAATAAGTCCGGTCTGGATGACGAAAAACCAACATCCCCAGGAATTTTGTAATGCTTTTCATACGTGTCCATCATGAGATTCCAATCAGGAGCCGCGCCTAAAATCGAATAATTTTTCGCTTTTGATTTTTTGGAGGAGCCTTCTTTTAAGAATTCTACAGATCGTTTGGTGGTTGTTATACCTTTCCGCGCTCTTGCTACAGAAAGACTAACCGCTTCCCGTATGATTTCTAATACCTTATCGTGGCGACGCTAGTATTGACCTTTATCTAAAAGTACCCTACACCCTACTAATAAGTGTTTCGCGGTTCTTATTGCCTCCCCACAGATGTTGTAAGATTTTTCAGTTGCTTTGCCCCATCTTACTAAATTACTTTGATCTGGGAGAGTCGTTTGGAATGCATTAAGATAGAATTTTAATAATGCTGGGGACCAATCATAAATTAAGGTGCGCCACTTCAAAGCTAATGAAATACAAAAGTCTCCTATGGTCACCCATTCGTTTTGAATTTCTAGGCTCATCGCGTGGAGTCGGTAGTTATCGTTTTCGTCTTGTCGAATAAAAGATTTTTATTTATTAATATTTTATCGGAGTAGAAGCCTGTGAGTACTTTTTGATCACAATTTATCCTGGGGACCACTATTACTGAAATGAGCAGAAAGATTTTTGCATCTACTACTTTCTTAAAAAGATTTCGCAATTTCCTTCCAACTTACACCAAAATTGCCCTTGTCCAATCTCTAATCCTACCCATTCTGGACACTTCCTATCTTGATATTGTAGAAGAGAAGCTAAATAAACTTAAGCGCTCACAAAATGTGTGCCTTAGGTTTATATTTGGTTTGCGTAAATGCGATCATGTCTCACTATTACACAAAAAACTGAAGTGACTACCAATTGGTCTTCTCAGGAATACTCACATGCTTTGTGTTATTAACTCTATACTGTTCAATCCACTAACTCCTTGTTACCTAAAAGAGCGGTTTAATTTTTTAAAAGGCTTGTATAACCGTTGACTTCGTTGTTATACTTAGAACTAAAAAAAACCTCTCACGCTACTTCTTTCTATACAAATTCCTTCACTGTCCAAGCTTCTCGTCTTTGGAATTGTCCTTGTTTTTGGCTATTCGACGAGTTCAATCCATCAACATTTTCAAAAATAGTTTGATGTAAAAAACCAACAGCAGTAGTAAAAAAAACTGTCACTGACAGTTCAATAAAAAATGCTTCGATCGCCACCAAACGTTACAAGATTACCCGCTGGGTTAATCTCAAGATTCTCTGAAAAATTTGTTGAAATCGGTCAAACCGTTTCGGAGTTTATCCGGAAAATACATACATACTTTCTCTTTTATAGGTATAGTTTTAGATATTGGATGTATTTATTTTTTTGATGTTAGAAAAACTATAATTAAAATGTAGATTTATCGCAAAGAGCTTCTTTAAGCTTTGTATACTTCAATATTAAAGTTAGTAAGTCTATAAATAAATTAGTTATTGTAAGAAAATTCAACAAAATGTCTTTATTTATATAGATAAATCTATATTGTTTTAACCTGTCGCAGTACACTGCCGGAGGAAGATCTCCTTCATTTTGCGCCAAATATCCTTGTCCTCCGCTATCCTCATCATTTAATGATGATACCAGATCATTATTCTTTTAACAAAGACTACGTTAGACAAATAGATTCTTTTAATTATGACATTAAATCAAACAAATGTAATCAGGTGCGTAATATCATACAAGGCTCAAGAGAAGATGAAGTCTGAAGAGAGGACAGTCACAATGTCTATTGTTGACGAAGACAGTGAATTCATGGCGGGCCATGTTATCGACGGTACTTATTCAGCAAGATAATTATTTTTAATAAAAAGTCTATTTCATAAATCAAAATAGCAAAAAAGGATCTGATGATTCGGAACATTATGGAACTACTAGCAAATTTTAATTCTATTTTCATAATCTAGGTCGTAACCTTTACCCGGCGACGGGTTACTTGGTCATGGTTTGGGAAACTCTCGGTATGATGCTGGGAGAACTTTACATTGAATTGTCGGTTGTTTTCGAGAACGTGCGTTTCCAAAGAGCCACCAAAATTCCTAAGGATAGCAAAATTGAGTTCACTGTGATGATTCAGAAAGGTAGCGGAGATTTTGAGGTATTTCCCTACCACTAAAATCTAAGTCTCTAATGATTTTTAATTCAATTTTGTAAATAATAAAATTTACAGGTTGTAGAAAGTGGTACACCTATTGTTACTGGTCGTATTTACCCTAAAAAGAACATTGGAAGGGAATACCGTATTCTACCAGCAGTTCCAGAGGCCACTGGCCCTAATGTGAAACACTTGTTGACCAAGGACTTTTATAAAGAATTGCGTCTTAGAGGCTATCAGTACAGGTGATAATGATAAAAAAAAGTGGATAACAAACTAAATTATAAATTGTACCTCATTGTTCGGTATTGAAAATAATTCAAATGAATACAAACTAAAATTATTTACTAGTGGTCTATTCCGTGGTATCATCGGCTGCAACGTCGAAGGTACCCGCGGTCGTCTCGCTTGGAACAATAACTGGGTCACCTTCATGGATTGCATGCTCCAGTTAAAGCTGATCGCCGCAGATACTAGAGGACTCTTCGTACCAACCAGAATTGAAAGGCTATGCATTGATGCTAATATGCACTATGATGCAATATCGACCATGAATCCTGAATCGACACGTAAGTCGTTTGAGATTCGAGTATATCCAGATGTTGAAGTGATTAGGTAAGTGTGACAAATTATAATTATATAACTGTTTATTAATTTAAACCACCACTTTTAAAGACGTATGAATAATAAATTAACATAAATTAAAAAAGGGCTGGTGGTGTTGAAATTCGTGGTCTTGATGCAACCCCAATATCAAGAAAAAATTCTCTTGGTAATCCAGTATTAGAAAAGAATGTTTTCTTACCAAACTGCAGCAAAATCAAAATGAAGGTAATTACATAATTAGCTGGGGCTAAAGGTTGTTAGTTTTGATAGTTAAGAGGCATTAAATTCCTGGCACTATGTTTCTCTGTATTTGTAATATATATTATATTTTTAAAGCTCCTAATAATTGAAATTATTTGTTTTAATATATTTTTAGATTGAAGATATTCTACGTGCCAACATTCAACTGATTCTTGACAATATTCAAACATACAAAGTAAAAAGCATTGAAGTTGTGGACGAGGAATACAAAATAAATAACTATGGACCGATTATGAAGGTAGTTGCTGATGTCCTTGAGGACTTGCCGTTGATTCAAGCTGAACTTATAGTATATTCCGAAGATCCTATCGAAATGCCATCTAAAATAACTGTAGAAAATAAGAAAATGGCCGGAGAAACAAATACTGTTATTTACATTGGAGCTAATTTATTAAGGCGACCTGAGGCAAGTAAAAGATAGGAAATAATATATAGATTATTGTTTAAATTGAGTGTTTATTATAAACATTTTGATATTATTTTTGTTTTTTAATTGTATTATAATAAATTTTTAACAGGTCTTAAAATCAGCTTTAGGAACACTCCGAGATAAATGCTTCATCATAAGCCGAGAGCAAGACCGTATTGACCCTAAAGATTTTGCAGACACATTAGATATTATAACTTTACAAGATACTGGCGTCGAATATATCGTTTTGTTCAGAAAAAGGATTGGAGCTAAACCCGCTAAATTTGTCAAAATTGTGACCACGGATGAAAGTTATGCTTGGATAGATCAAATTAAGGAAGAACTTAAAGCCGGTCAGAAACTTGTTATTTATAACCAGGACGAACCTCTCAACGGGCTATTAGGTTTAGTCAATTGTTTGAGGAGGGAGCCTGGTGGAGAAGTTGTCCATGGGCTTCTTATTGCTGATCCTTCAGCTCCGCAATTTAACCCTGATTTGGAATTTTATGAAGAACAGTTAGATAAGGATTTGGCAATCAATATTTATCAAGATGTAAGTTTATTTAATATTGTAAAAACAACTATACTTGAACTGAAACCCAAAATATATAATACTAGCTGTTGCCCTCAGCTCTGCCCGCTTTTCGCGTAATCTGTGGAAACTAAACTTATCCAGACCTATAAGAGACTTATAGTTAATTCTATGGTATCCTATTCCCGTCGCAATTTTATACATATAGGCATTACATTGCTACGATATCAATCTGAAAATAATAACAAACATCCACATCACAACTCACACACATACACAGCCAGGACATTATTCAGTGTGGATACGAAATATTTTTTACCAAATATCATGTTTTTAAGAAAAGTTCAATTTAAGAACTTCTTTGTAGAATTTCAAACTGCTGTACCAAATACGAAAACATAATCATAGCAAGTTTTCAAAAAAGTCAGCTTCGTCTATTGAGACGTTATATGACTAAATTTAAAATGCTAATATTCAATTTGTTATTTCATTACAATTCAGATAAAACAAAGTAGAAATTCTAGCTTTATCTAAATTAAATACGTTCATGTAAACCGCATTCAGTTCTGTTTAAAAGTTTTGAAACAGTGTAATTTTGAATTGACCATAACTTCTTTTTCCCTTAACAGATTTTAACGAAACAAAGTTAAGTTTTAAACCGCGTTCAAATTCGTTGAATAGTTTGGACATTATAACGTCCAAACTATTTGGACATTATAACGTCCAGACAGACAGATAGACAGACAAAAATTCCAAGATTATTTTGCTGGTTTCTGTCATTGGTTTTTAATTAATGTACAAACACTCGATTTTTACTGTCTTATTATATATTTGAGATTAATAGTTAAAACAATACATATGATTTACTATGATACTGATCATGCATAATTGCATTGGCATTTAATAAATAAACTTCAAAAGAATAAACAAAAAACAACAGAAAAATACCATGCAACATAGAAAATAATTAACAAAGACTTTTTTATTTAACAACTATTAATGTGTAATTTTCGATAAATATCGAAAAAAACGCATTCAAAAATTTGATCGCTGTCTACAACCGTTCCGTAAGGAACTGACCCATAGATTATTATATGTATAAGGATATAGAGAGCCCTCTTCGATGATTTTTATGCGGAAATTTTGAAGGAGCGACCTCTGTAAATTAAATCCGAACTAATCCATTAGATCCTATAAATTTACTTGAAAATATTGTTAATTTTCTTCATTTATTTAATAAAAAAAACTATTTGCAATAAGAAAACAAAAAATAAAAATAATAAACAAACGACATTTAAATAAGTATTTAAAATGAAAAACATCATGTTTTATCAAGCTTTTATTTAGTAATTATTATAATATATGTGTGCTGCAATTTATAAAGTTAATATTCTTAGTCAGATGTCTAATCCAATTATCCACCAACAAGACAGACCCAAGCCATTGTTCGCTTAAGAAACTAGGATTTTTAAAAAGATGCGTAGGAACACCTGAAAACAATATTGAAAATGTCATTTTTATATTAAATTCATTCAAATTATAATATTTTGTTAATTCGTCGTAATGTCGTGAAAATAGGATTATACTAGTAATATTTAGATCTAAGTATAAGTAAGGTAGAGTTAAAGATAATGCACTTACGTCTTATAGTACTCTGCGTCTTACTACTAGGCGAACACGGATCATCCAAATAAACACAACTTATACGTATTCCAGTAGAATACTTTTTTTACTTATAAACAACACTAAAACTATGTCTTTTCATTATATTGTAATACACCAGCTCGAATATAGTAAGGAGGAGAAGCAAAAGAAACTCGACTCGTCAAATCACAATAGAAAATAGAAATGAAAAAATGGAAAGATCTAGAATTGTAGTGATGTTTAGTCAGCCGCCATCTGTCGATAAATAGCAAAAACTAAAATCGTACTGTTTCTGGATTTTGGGCACAGATGCCGCTTATTTTGGAGAAATCCTTGTACTAGGTAACTGTCCCCCCCCTGAACTGACCACACGTCTGAGCCGCGCGGCATGCTACCTCGCAGCTATCGACATTGTTAGCCCTCCCCTCTCACCGCACCACACACCCCGCACAACAAAGTGCGTGTGGTATTTGACCATTGTGTATTATTTTAAAACTATAATAACTCCTTACATATTGGTTCAAATCAAATGCTTTCAAGAGCAATGTTGTTCATAATGCCTGTGATATTTATATAAATTATTTGGATAAGGAATAATATCGTAATTATTAAAACACCTCCGAAACTGTATATTATTTTAGAACTAATTTCATAACCATAAAAAAGGTTATAGTGAGTCAACCTTAAAAGCTAGGTATATCTTGTCGCGGACTTCTTTTTAAAACTTTAAAGAGAAACAATTTCATAGAACATCATTTTTGCGTAACTTTCACCGTTTTCGCAGCGCACGCAGTTTTTTGTTTATTTTTTTACACCTTGCGTTAGAATATTCAAGTTTTAGTAATCATCCCTAATTTTTTGAGAATGAAACATAGCCTATGTCACTCGGGAATAGTGTAGCTTGCCAACGGTGACAGAATTTTAGAAATCGGTCCAGTAGTTTCGTAGCCTATTCATTTCAAACAAACAAACAAAAAATCAAACTTTTCCTCTTATAATATTAGTATATATATAGATATGGAAAAGCTATAAACCCATAATACGAAACCCATACATACGGTAACTCAATTGGTAGAGCGACGAGACAGTTTCCCAGAGGTCGCGGATTCAAATTCCTGCCCGTGTCGGTTTATTTTTCATTCTATATTTATATAAATTGAAATAAGCTTGACATGGCTATACATGTTTAAAGATATTTTCAAATATTATTATTATTTTAATGTATGTCTTAGGGTCAATGGGGAACCTACCGTCATTTGTTGCTGGGTGATCCGGACACAGTGAACGCTCATCATGCATTCGTTAACATTATAACTATTGGAGACTTGTCAATATTGAAGTGGCTCGAAGGACCAATAAGAGAAAATCCAGTATTTAAGAACCCACACAGCATTCTTATAACTGTATATTATTCACTATACTTAATGAAACATATATATAAAAAGTTATTTGTTATTTAAAATAATGTCATTTAGGTATATTGTGCTGCGTTGAATTTTCGTGATGTTATGACGGCAATGGGAAGGGTAGCTGTAGACGTGATAGCTCGTGGAAGATTAGCACAACAGTGTGTACAGGGGTGTGAAATCGTTGGCCGAACTTGCAAGTAAGTCGATACTCTCATAGGAAACGTATACAGAATGCTCATCGCAAGAATGAGAATGCAAAAATCTTTCTCGCATTTATGAATCTTTCATTTTACATTTATTCAAAATTTAAGGCGAACATGGTCAATACATACAAGTTCTACAATATTAGAATATAGGTTTATAATCATTACTCTATTATTCAGTGGTACTCGCGTAATGGCTATGGTAAGAAACAGTGGTATAGCAAATGTGGCGGAAGGAGATAAGTCCTTGATATGGAGCATCCCTGATGAGTGGACCTTTGAGGAAGCTGCGTCTATACCTATTGCTTATGGCACTGCGTATTACGCCTTGGTAAGTTTGAATTATATATTAGATCAGTAGTCAAGTAAGTAATTTAGTCACAAGGTTAGCATATTTTTACAACTTTCTTAAAAACAGGTTGTTCTTTATATATTATGTTGTTGAATTTATATTACGGAAAGATATTAAAAAACTGAATTGCTAATGGCATAAAATTATCAAAAGAAGTAGATCCAAACTTGTAATATATAAATAATTTTGTTGAATTACTAACAAATGATGGGAACTAAAGTAATTTGAGTTCGTACATTTCCCAGATTCTGGTAGGTCGTCTTCAGCGCGGTGAGTCTATCCTCATTCACGCTGGTTCTGGAGGAGTGGGTCAGGCTTCTATTAACGTGGCCCTGCACTATGGCTGCAAAGTCTTCACTACTGTGAGTAGTGAAGAGAAACGAGCATTCATCAAAAAGCTGTTTCCAAAGCTTAAAAGTAGGAAAATAATACCCAATTTTGGTATAATTGTCGATCAATAATAAATATTAGTATCAATTCTTAAGTAATGTTATGATATGCAGTTGCAATAAATCTCAATATTATGTTTTCTTTTTACACAGATAGTCATATTGGTAACTCCCGTGATACATCGTTTGAAGACATGATCCGTAGAGAAACCCATGGCAAGGGTGTGGATATGGTCCTCAACTCTTTATCAGATGAAAAACTGCAGGTATATAATATAAAATAGTTATCAATCTAATAATACCAAAGTTTATTTATTTAGAAAAATCGGAACAAGTAGCTTCATGTAGTAAAAAAAAAAACAAATATAACCATCCATTTCATACAAGATAATATGTTGAAACACGTCAATGGGTCTTAACAGACGTACTTTTATTTCTTTTAATATATAATAAAAAAATATTTTGTGATAACTTAAGGCATCATTTGGGAGTATAGTTTAGAAACGTATACAATTAACCTTAAAGGATTTATCTATTTTATAGAGCCTAGTGTTGGGCATAGCGAGTTTAGTTGATTTCTTGTATTAATTTTATGTAAATCACGATTTTTCATAAACTTAGAAATATTTTTATGAACGTAAATTAAATTTTTCATAAATATATTGAATATAAATAGTCAGAATTTTAAATTCTTTAAATTTGTTTCTTATAGGTTTCCTTGGTCTCATATTATAAATTGCTCGCACAGTCCTCTTCCGCAGTGTAAATATGGTATTAATGTTGGCTGCATTATCCCATAAGAGTATATAATGCTCAATTCATCGAGGCGGACAGCGATACGGTAGCTGAGTTGATGGAGCGTAGCTCAGTTGGTAGAGCGACGGGACGGTTTCCCAGTAGTCGCGGGTTCGAATCCCTGTCCGTATCGGTTTATTTTTCATTCTATATTTATATAAATTTAATTGTACATTTGTTCTAAAAATTTTTACATTTGGTAAAGGAATGTTACACATTATTTTTTTATTGAGCAACAAATTATTAGAGTTCAACCATTGTACAGCACCGGAGAGAGCATTGTTTACATCGTAACTAAAAGGTTGCCGTATATTTACTTTAAGAGTAAGAGTAAAATCGGATAAACAACAGTATCTCATGTTTTTCCCACACTAGGTGAGGTAACTCATTTATGTGGAACAAGAAAGGAAAAATAAATAAGGAACAAGAAAGGCCTAAAGATAAATTAAGCGTCCTATGGACTAGAATATGTAGAACGACTGGAAATAAACTTAAGTTAATGATTGTAAATTTATATATAATACTGTTAGGCACATACTATAATCTAAAACCTGATTGTAAATCAAGAAATAATCGACGAAGAAATACGATATATTTTTGTTTATATGATTATCACCTTTGTAAATAGTTACACGATTTAAAAAAAAAAAGACAACGATGAAAGAAATAAATAATAAACCATATGCGGCAGTTATTCTGGACATTGACCTAAAAGTTACTTAAATAAAAAGCAAAATGTAAATTATAACCTTAAATGAGTTAATACTAAACAATTGAAAATAGAATTAATTGAAAAATGAAATAAATTTACTGCCGCATAAGTATAAACCCACTTACACTCCACACGAATAACCAAATTACATTACTAAATTTCACAAACATGAAAAACTTATTATCCCCAAATACAAATTCCGTTTTACACACACGGGGGAAAATAGAGAACAAATTTAAAAAAATAAAAAAGGTAAATGTGGCACTCCTATTTTTACCAAAGATCCGGGGAACCGCTTTCCATATACTTTTATGAATTCTATCAATAAAATATGAACTAGTCAAATCTAGAGACTTATTCTTTACTCCATAATGTTCTAGCTTGTTTATAAAGATGTCATGTTCAACGCAGTTGAACGCTTTAGATAAATCACAAAAAATTACTACTGAAATATGCAACAAATTGATTAAGCATTATTTTTTCAAAGATCGTACTAAATGTGTGGGTGAGACTAAAATTGGTCTATATTTACAAGGATATAATGATCTGCCAGATTTAATTGATGGGGTTTGGTTTCATTATTATTACATATTAATGCTAAGTCTGGCGCAACAATGTCAATTATGGACTAGAGTATGTCAATAGATATTCCTCAAAGATAACTAGTCTTTTTAACGCTCATTAATTTAAATATTTTGATTACTTCCTGATTATTAACTTTTTAAAAATTAAAACTGTACCATGGATCTACATTCTCTCTAAACAAACTCATAGCTGCAACGATAGAAGAATTTAAACATGTTGTGATATTGACTGGCATGTTAGTAAATAAGGTTCCAAAGCTGTAGCAACCTCAAGATCAGACGTAACATATTTATTGGCTATATTTAATTTAAAATCGATCCTCTGGGATTTAGCTTTTCCAATTTCTTCATTAAATATTTTCCAACTGTTTTTGTTCTATCAATAATAAATATATCCTATTTTATTTTTAATATGTTAAGATTTTGGTAATTTACATTGTTCTTTAAAAGATTTGGAAATAATTTTACCTTATCTCTAAAGTCTAAACTCATTACTAGTACTTAACATCATTTCTGCATACATATTATATATTTTTTCTCTATTTTTGTGTAATACAGCAGATGCCTACTCACTAAATACCAATACACAACCACTGTTTTAGAGGTAAATACAAAGGTAAATCTATACCTATAAAAGAGAAAGTATGTATGTATGTTCCGGATAAAATCCGAAACGGTTTGACCGATTTTAACCAAATTTTCACAGGATCTTCAGATCCTGTAAAGTTTGGTGACGATCGGAGCATTTTTTATTGAACTGTCAGTGACAGTTTTTGTATGACTGATATTGTTTTATACATCAAACTATTTAAGGTCAGCTTTAACGTCACGTTACTATCCATGTACAAGCTGGAGAAACGAGTATAAGAAAATTAAATGCGGGTTGAATCATAATTATTATAGCGGTGGTTAATTCTAAATAAGTTAATTCTTATATTTTATATTTTTTATTCTGTATTTTGAGTTAGTAAATCTTTAAATTAAGCCCGGCAAAGCGGGCTGGATATGCTAGTAATGAAATAAAGCTCACTCACTTACTCATATAGTTTTTTTAAGATATTTCAAATTCCAAGGATTAATTTGACAAATACGGACTAAATGTGAAAAGTTCACGAGCGACGTCGTCGATAAAAGTGACAAAAGAACGACGTCTGTGGATAAAAGTGAATAATAAAAAAAAAACGTACTTTCTGTTTGGGTTTTTCTCTCTTGCTACAACTGAATTTGGTAAATAGGCCATAGTGGTCAGAATCCAATTTATTGAATAAACATGTGTAAAAGATTATAAGGTTTGAACAAATTTAAAAACTTTCTACTTGTTGAATTGTTTTTAAGAATGAAGAATAATAATTCAAATATTGAAATAAAAATAATAATTCACTATTTAAAATAAACACATGTTCTAGGCATCAGTCCGCTGTCTCGGATATCGCGGTCGTTTCCTGGAGATTGGCAAATTCGATATAGCTAATAATACGCCCATTGGCATGAAGTTCTTCCTCAAGGAAACCTCATTCCATGCTATCCAGTTAGAATTTATCTACGAACAGAGCTACAAGTTCAGAAAGGTTTGTACACTCAATTTAATGATGGACCCGCAACCTATGGGCTACCGTATCGTATCAATTGGTAGAGCGACGGGACGATTTCCCAGAAGTCGCGGGTACGAGTCCCTGCCCGTGTCGGTTTATTTGTCATTCTATATTTATATAAATTTAAATAAGATTAATATGGCTATACATGTTCATAGATATTCTCAGGTATACTTCGTGTTTTCTTGAAACATATATAGTCTTTTAAAGGTCATTATTTAACTTTTCTAATAAGATTTGTTATCTAAGATTATATATTTTTGGCACAGATATTCCAAAAACTCTTACTAAGCGGCATCGAAAGCGGTGCTATTCGTCCTCTCACATACTGTACGTTCAGGAAGAACGAAGTTGAAGCTGCTTACCGTTACATGATTGCCGGCAAACATATCGGCAAGGTGAAAAATACTTACTTTTAAAGCTATGTACTTATATATATATATTACAATTTCAATATTCGGTATATCACTACTAAAGATTATTTTTTCTTCCAGGTAATAATTAAAATTCGTGACGAAGAAAGAACTAATCGGCCAACTAAACCAGTGCCAATTAAAATTGACGCAGTGCCTCGGTCAGTTTATCTCGATATAAGATATGAATTAGTTATTTTTTTTTTTACGAATGCTTTAATAACAGGTATATGTGCTTGGATGAGTACGTGTACGTTGTGGTGGGTGGTTTGGGTGGATTTGGTCTGGAGCTGGCGGACTGGCTCATCTTGCGCGGCGCCCGGCAAGTTCTGCTCACCTCTAGGCGAGGGGTCACCAACGGATACCAGGCATCTAGGTTGAGGTGAGAGGCTCATTGTATTTTATGTTAAAACTCAGCCGTAGATAATTCCAACTCCGATATTTAACTAATTGATTAGTACTACCTTTTAATATCTGTTTAATTAGAGATCGGCGTTTAATATCTGTTATGGTTGCATTTCGGTGTGTTTTTATTTTATTCATTACTTCCGTTCATTAAATTTTCTTTGAAATGGCAAAAAAATAATTCATTTTTTTTACAGAGCATGGGCACTTTACAAAGCCAATGTGCAAATCTCCACCCACGATGTCACCACAGAAGATGGTTGCCGAAAACTTCTCGAAATGGCCAACTCCATGGGGAAAGTGGAGGCCATATTTAATTTAGCTGTCATCTTGAAGGACTCCATCTTCCAGAATCAGACTCCTGAGACATTTAAAACGTCTTTCGCACCCAAAGCCTTGGCTACGATGCACTTAGATAAATTGTCAAGAAAATTGTGTCCAGATCTCAAGTAAGGCGTTCTCAAAGATCAAATAAGTTTGAATTTCAGCTTTGTGTTTTTTTTAATATATAATATATAATATAGGTAAAACAAAATATATAATATACTATATATAAACTCCATGAAATAGGGACTTCGTCATCTTCTCATCTATTTCCTGCGGTCGGGGTAATGCCGGACAGACCAACTACGGATTTTCGAACTCAGTGATGGAGCGCATCTGCGAGTGGCGTCACAAACAGGGCCTGCCCGCTTTGACCGTGCAGTGGGGAGCCATTGGAGATGTGAGTATGCCTAGAAATATATACTATAATAATAATAATAATAATAATACAGAACAAGTTACACACATTGATCTAACCCCTAAGAAAGCAAATTGTTTGCTTGTGTTAAGGGTGTTAGACAACGATACAAATACATAGAAATAAACATTATAAATACTGAGAATATATTTATTAAACGACTAAACCCAGAAACACAGACATCTATGCTCATCACATACATGCCTGTCCCTGTCGGGGAACCCGAGCCCTATTGCGTCGCTGTACGTTAGGCGTCTGCGCTGACCACTCGACCAACAGGGCGGTAAACTATATATCTTAAATAGAAATTAATAAAGCCTTATATGATGATTTGATTGAGCATGAACACTGGCCGTGAATAAAGTTGACTTGACGTTAAGAGTAACTACAGATCACTCAGAGATTATTTTTAATTTTATTATTTATGAAGTTTTATTCTTGTGAGCTATGGTCTTAGAAATACAGTTACAATTGCTTTTAAACTTAATATACATAGGTTGATGTGAAAATACAATATAATTTTATTAAAACTCCATTAACTATAACACTATAATCAAAATAACGTAATATACTTTATAATAATCAATATAAAGTATATAACGTAAAACCTTAGAAAACACTATGTACTATAATTTATAGTATAATATATATTACAATAAACAAAAGTGTACTTGTAATATTTCGAAATTATTTATTTTAAGATGGAATCTTACGTGTTTTTTTCGAACGCATAGGTTGGTCTAGTAGCAGATATGCAAGACGAAGATATACATTTGGAAATTGGTGGTACCTTGCAGCAAAGAATTTCATCCTGTCTTCTGTCTTTAGACAAATTCTTGAAACAAGATGCAGTTATAGTCTCTTCAATAGTCGTAGCCGAGAAGAAGACCGGTGGGTCTGGTTGTGGTAGCATTGTGGATGCTGTTGCACAAATTATGGGTGAGTATAAAAAAAGTTATTAATAAAAGGAAGTTTTAACATATGGATTAATATATGAGTAAGCTTAAACGTATTAATAATTTATATATTTTTTGAAAATATTTAAATGAAGAAAGAATATTATTAACAATTTAAGATATTTAAATTCATTGAAATTTAAAATAATTAACTATGGTATGGTAAAAAAGCAAAAGCATGGTAATTTCAAATCAAATTGAAATTCATATTAACTACAGTCGATTTTATACACATGTGTGAGAAGCCAGTACAACCAGTAACTGAAAAAAGTAACGAACTAATGTTATAGATAAAATTAATTAATAAATGTTACATTTACGAAAGCATAATAATATTCTGATTTAATTTCTTAGGTATTAAGGATCTGAAGACTGTGTCCCAGCAAGTGTCCCTTGCTGAATTGGGAATGGACAGTATGATGGCGGTCGAGATCAAACAAACCCTTGAAAGAGAGTTCGAGATATTCCTCACTGCTCAGGACATCAGAACATTGACATTCGCAAGGTAATTTAAATCCGTATTTGGATTCTTCCTATTGTGACATTATATACGCGTGTTTTTTTATTTAGAATTTAATCTATGCCCTTCCTGACCAAACCTGTTTTTTCAATAGATTGGTAGAATTGACGGCTATTAAAGAAGCTGAAGCCTCCACGGCTGCTACTACTTGTCCCGCTACCACCGATAGTACGACCGGCCTGCGGGTACTTGTAAGGAACTTTGGAGATGAGAAATTGGCTTCGGAACGTTTTATTTATATGCCTACAATGGTCAGCGATGGATCCGAGGTTAGTGTGGCAAAAAAGTAAAAGTTGTTAAAATATTGACTATATATACACTTTTATAATTACAATAAATATTTTTATAGACGGATGTATCTGTTCATGAAAACGAATCGATAATGTTTATGTTGTCGGGACTTGAAGGTTGTGCTGCAGGCATGGCATCTCTATGTAAACGACTTAAAATCCAAATTTGCGTCTTGCAACTCGGTGTTGAGAATAAGAACGATACCCTGGACATTTTGGTGAATAGGTTACATCAGGTATGACATTCTTACTAATCATTTTTGAATGTTCTTCCTCAAAATGTGTGAAGTTGGTTTACTTCTAGATTTGTTGTATGACAATACAGAATGCAATATCAATTTTCAGTCCACAATAGTGTACAAAATGATTTTTAAATATCTTTATTATATTTTTGAATTCCAGACAATTAGATCGCGGTTGATTCAAGGCAAGCCATATATACTTCTGGGATACAGTTTTGGATGTCTACCAATGTTGAAGTTAGCTAGTATACTAGAAAGCGAAGGTTGGTGAAGCCAAAGTAGCACAATACTTATATAAGTAATCTGACGTGATATATTATTTTATTAAGGACACATTGAATGGATCTTTTTTTTTCCAATGACATTTAAGTTATCAAATAGATAGGATAAAAGATACAATTTATTAGTCTGTCTGTACACGTTTTAAATGACGTTTATTTGTTATTATTTGAGCCGGAGGTGAAGAAGGGATTCATAGACGACGACGACGTTTCTAATAGCTAGTGTTTAATAAGAATTATTTTTTTTAGGTCACGACGGTGTAATCTTCTGCGTAGATGGCAGCCCCGACTTCCTTTACACTATGATGACATCACTTATTAACGTTAAAAATGATACTCTCCTTCAAAACAGTCTCATTTGCAGAACTATTGATATAATCGCTCCGAATAACGAAGTCACCGACTCACTGATGGAAAAACTAATGCAAATAGAATCGTATGAAGAAAGGATTAATTATGCTTTAAAAGCTTGCCCCGTCCAGTCAAACTATTCTAATAAGTTCATCGGTAATATATCTACGATATGTTTTGATAGACTAAAAATGGTAGTGAATTACAATGAGAGTGACATTAAGAAAATAAAAGCCCCAATTGTACTTTTACGTCCCAAAGATCAGACGTACCAATTAGTCATTGATGAATATTATGGTCTTGATAAAATTACTCAAGGTACCGTTACATTGCACTATTTGGAAGGCAACCATGTCAGTATAGTTGAGAATAAGGATTGTGCAAATATAATTAATAGAGTATTAGCAGCACAGGAAACGAAAGAAAAAGTTGGACAAAATGTGGTTACAAATATGGTCGAAAAACCTAGAACGGTTGAAGTTTAGGAATTAGGTTTATTTAGGTTCCATTTTGAAAGACTGCAGTTATTTGCAGGTTATTTTTTTTTGTTATTTTTTTGTTTCTCATCGTGTTGATTACATATTGAATCTTTTGAGTTTTACTGTAGTTATGAAGTTCGCTTTATTAAATGATGAAATGATTATTATATTTTTATCATTTGAAGATCAACAAAAACATATAAGCAAATATTTAGTTTTCGTAATAATACACTTTTATTTACATATATCTTTGGGTAGCTTAAGATTTTTTTGTTATGTTTAGTGTAAAAGTTTTGTTAATTTTTAATTTATTTATTTAAGACAAGAACAGTACCAATTATTATAATATTCTGTGTGATGTTTTCGGTAGAAAAGGTTGCAATAATATAAAAATGGTATTTAGAAAAAAGTAAGAACTATAAAATATGGGGGAAAATATTACGGGACTAATGTCTAAAAATATCTATAATCATGTATAGCCATGTTAAGCTTATTTAAATTTATATAATTATAAAGGAGGGATTCGAACCCTCGACCTCTGGGAAACCGTCGCGTCGCTCTATCATTTAAGCTACCGTATCGCCGTCCGTCTCGGTGAATCAAGTATTTTTTATGTGATCGTCTTTACCGGAACGGAGGTGGTCTATTAGACTGCTTTCGAAAATCCTAACCAACGTTTCTAACTTTGCAGTATAGATTGACTTTTACTTTAGTCTACACCACAAAATCACTTTCATTATCCTTTTTTATTTTAGATTTTATGAGACATTGCTCAACACTTGTTTCACATACACACTTCACGAACATTTTTTTTCGAACAAATCAAAAGATAGTTAAACTTTAATTTATAATTTAAGATTTCGATGTTTGCCAAGCCTACGCGTGACATATTATATATAATAGATTTTATTCTTACACTTATTTTTACGTATACCTGAAACATTTCAAATGACATTTTGGAAAGAATATTTTTATTGTCAGTTGCACTGTTACTGAAATACTCGGAGAGGCGGTCAATGAAAATCGTTTTCAACATAGGCTGAGTGATCTACTTTTTTGCGTCCGTACACTGCTGTGCAGAATGTTATTGGTATTAATTGCGTATTGTGTTTTATATTATTTTATTGTAAGATATTGTTTTATTGTTAAATATTAATTTTGTTATTATATATGTACCTTAGCGGTGTCTGGCATAAATAAAGTTTTTGAATTTGTATTTCAATTTCAATAATACTCAGACTTTATAGAAATGATATATGTTAAGTATTTACGATTTTGATAGCATAGCTCTCAGTCAATTTTGGTGTTCGTTTTTAGCTCTCAGTCAATTTTGATATTTCTGATTGGCAATAAAGCAACGAGACACAAAGATACAAAGATTATTAAAATATATTTAGCTTTTTGAGACTATTGTTAAAGAAATTGTCCCCCCTTACGAAATTTTACAAAATTTTACACATCAATATTTTAATTTACATAATTAAGATTAAATATTTATTTTTATGATATTCAATAGTGTTATAAACGTCCCGTTAAAATTATTCAGTTATAACTTGCTCCCTCAAATTAAAAATAAAAGCTGTTGAACCTAAATATATTTTTTATTATCACAATCCTTTTTCGCTCATCTACATAAAAATATATAACACAAAGTGCAAAGAAATGCGACTTAATTTTTTTATTCATAAATTAAATGTTTGAACAAAACCTATTGGATAAAAAAAAGTATTATTAAAGCAATAATAAACTCTTTAAATTTACTTAAAGACGGTTATTATTTGTAATATTCGATGTCAGCCAAATTTCGTGTACCGCTCCGAGCGAGTCAGCAAATTCCAAAATGTTTGCATTTCAACCGAAAACTGCGAATAACCGCATACTACTCATATGATGTACGGACAATTGCAATATTCGTATTTCTGGCTAGTCCATTTTGAAACTTTACATTTGTACCTACATCATTAAAACTAAATGTGCTTTTATTATGATGTTACAATACTATAAAATTTTCTAGAAGATACTTCCAGGAAGTAGTGCTAAAATACACAGCACCGATCTGTTTTATACGTTTAATAAGATACTCAATTAAAACCATAGTCACGTCTGCAGCGTATACCCGTTATTTGGGCATATTTTATGGAGTTAGAGTCTTACGTTCACAGAATATAAGTATAAACAAACGATTTTGACCAATATTTCTTATTCGGTAAGAGCGTGACTCGCTTACATAAATTCGCAATGTCTGAAATGTATCCCAACATTCAATATACGCTAAGGTGGAAGTCTGCGTCTGTTTCCACTCTCATAATAGATTGGAGTATTTTACACTCCACACTTTCCATTCCAATAACGAATTGTTCTTTCGTAATAGTTAACTATCCTCTACTATAACTTAGTTCTTAGAAAAACCTTAAAGCTTTAAGAGAGAAAAAAAGGGCATAAGTTACTGATATTAAAAAGTATTATATTAGTTAATCATTTAAACTTCTTGAAAATAAACTTTAAAATGATCTTGTCAATTCAAAACAAATCATTTTTAAAATGATACCAACACAAAACTATGATTTTGTGAATAATAAATCAATAATCAAAAAATGTAGTTATGTGAAAAAATATCGAAAATCATCAGTAGTGTCAATTCAAAAATAGAACTTGTCCAAGCCTAATGGCGTCCCGAAAGTAAAACACAATGTCTGCTTAACTATAAACTCCATTACCATACATAACTGAATTAACATTATATATCTAAGTTACGTGTTATAGTATCTCTCTTCTTAAAAAAACCAAGTGTCGGTTTTTACCAGTGCGAATAACACACCTGGAGATTAGATTTGTAGAATCGAAGTTAGATTTTAATCCCACACTATCGATCGATATATTAATATCGGTAATTAACAACAAATGGATCATTCATACATTTTCATAAAAAAAACTATAAGTAAATATATTATGGCTTTAATACATCGAGAAAGTAATTAAACACTTTTAAATTGTATTTTATAGGACAATGGAGACATGCCACGCATCGCCATGGTGTTGTCTGGGTTTTTGTTTTCAATCAGCTTAAGCATTGACAAAGCTAATGTGACTTTCTATATAATTATATCCTTCTAAAGTATAAACATAAAGATTTTCAGGAGGTATCTTTACATAGTATATAACATTATAATGTAACATTTTTAATCCCCGACTTAAGAAGAGGGGTGTTATAAGTTTGACCTGTCGATCTGTGTATGTGTGTATCTGTGTGTCTGATTAGACAAAAATAAGTATCAATCTGTCATCTTGTGTTATTATTGTCTCTTATTTTATTGGTCCGACTCACTCATAGACCTGCCTCTGACTCCCCTATTCTATGTATAATAATTCAATGCAAGTTTGCAAACGACACGAATATTATGGGAACTATGTTGGGGTTGTAGTTATGATAAAATCCATAAAATATGTTATTTGAATATAAGAAATTATATGAAAATTGCGATCAAAACTCATGCAAAAAATTCAATCATCATCATCCTCCTACCCTGTTCCCATTATTTGGGGTCGGCGCAGTATGTATTTTTCTTCCATTCATCTCTATCAGCCGTCAACTCCTCACCCACGCCTTTCAAACACATGTCATTCATCACACAATCCATCCATCTCTTTTTGGGCCGTCCTCTACCTTTGTATCCTTCCATACGCAGATCTAATACTCTTTTCACAACCTGTCTTTCGTCCCTCCGCATTACATGTCCATACCATGCTAATCGTCTTCCTCTCATCTTATCGGTCACTGGTGCTACTTTCATGCTTCCTCTTATATACTCATTTCGTATCTTGTCCATTCTCTTAACTCCACACATCCATCGCAATATCCGCATTTCATTTGCATGCAATCTCCTTTCATCCTTTTTCTTAACAGGCCAGCATTCCGATGCATACATGACGACAGGTCTGATAATTGTTTTATATATTTTTCCCTTCAATTTGATGGGCATTCGGGGATCACAAGTTACACCTGTGACCTGTCGCCATTTCATCCATCCTGAGCTGATCCTGTATTCCACAGCGCGGTCTATATCTCCATTCCCCTGCAAGAGTGAACCGAGGTACTTAAAATCCGAGCAAGTAGGCAGTGCTACGCCATCTAGCATGATAGCAACAGGACCGGATAATCCGCCAAAGTCACAGAACAAATACTCTGTTTTTGTTCTGCTGATCCTTAGGCCAAAATTCTCCAGTTTCTGTTGCCATAATGCTAGTCTACTCTGTACCTCGAGTCCATCTTCACCAACGAGAACGATGTCGTCGGCGAATAGCATGCACCAGGGTGCCTCTTCCTGGATGTCTGACGTCAAGGCGTCCATAATCAACAGGAAAAGGTAGGGGCTTAGAGCTGACCCTTGATGCAAGCCTACAGCCACACCGAATTCATCGGTATTGCCAGCGGACGACCGAACGTGTGTACATGATGAAATGTACATAGCACGAATCAGCTCCACATACTTACCTGGCACTCTTTTCTCTTTCAAGGTCCACCACAAAACCTCTCGGGGTACACGGTCTTATGCCTTTTCTAGGTCTATGAACACCATATGCAAGTTTTTGTGAACCCGTCTGTATTTTTCGCATAATTGGCGAAGAGCGAAAATGGCATCCGTAGTCCCTCGGCCCGGCATGAACCCGAATTGGTTTTGGGTAATTTCACTCTCTTCTCTTATTCTTTTCTCAAGTATTTTTCCCACACTTTCATCGTATGTGACATAAGCTTTATGCCTCGGTAGTTATTGCAATCCTGAACATCACCCTTGTTTTTAAAGATGGGCACTAGCGTACTACTGCACCATTCATCCGGTATCGTGTTCTCGTGCAGCAACTTACCAAAGAATAAAGTCAGCCACCTCCTTCTATCCGCATCACACAATTTCCACACTTCGACTGGTATTTCATCTGGTCCCACCGCTCTTCCATTCTTCATACTCTTTACGGCCATTTTCACTTCTTCCCCACAAATTTCCCTCACCAGACCTATGTTTAACGGCGGACCTTCTAATACTCTGTCCCAATCATTTTCTTCATTCATCAGCCTTTCGAAGTATTCCTTCCAGCGATCTTTTATCTCCTCCCCATTCATCAATACCCTTCCACTATCGTCTTTTATGCACTTAATATGTGAAATATCTCTCGCATTCTTCTGCCGTGCTTTAGCTAATTTAAAGAGTCGTTTTTGGCCTTCAGGGCACTCTAGCGACTTGTAAATGTCGTCTTAGTTCACAGCCTTTGAGGTCGCAACAACTCTTCTAGCTATTTTCTTGCATTCTTTATACTTCTTTTTCTTATCTTATTTTAATCTTTCGTCTCCTAGTTCCACACTCTGCCACTCTTTGAATGCTTTCTTCTTCTCTTTCAATGCTTCTTGGACGTCTTCATTCCACCACCATGTATCCTTATCTATGGTTCCTTTACCCTTAGACTGTCCTAGAACTTCCTTAGCTACACTTCGGATACACTTTGCCATTTCATTCCAACACTCATTCACACTTTTTTCTTTCATATCCTTCATTTCCACCATATTGTCTTACTTGCTTCCTACACTCACATGCGTACTGATCCTTTCCTAGCAAATGCCACTTTATTTTGGGTGGGGGGCGGTTCTGGTATTTACTGGCAAGGACTCGGACTAGTATGTCCATTAGCAATAACCGGTGTTGTGAAACTAGTGTTTCACCTGGCAATATTTTACAGTCCTTGACGCAGTTGATTCTATTCCTTTTTACTAGAAAATAATCAATCTGCGTCTTGTTCAGGCCGCTTTTGTATGTAACGAGGTGTTCTTCTCGTTTCTGGAACCATGTATTTGTTATTGCCAGGTCAAATGCAGTAGCCGCTTGTAGGAGGGCCTCTCCTTCATTGTTCCGTGTTCCATACCCCCAGCCTCCGTGACCTCTTTCATACCCTCCATTCATTCTTCCTACATGGCCATTAAAGTCACCACCAATATATACCTCTTCGCTGTTTGGTATACTTATTACTAGGGCATCAAAGTCCTCCCAAAACTTCTCTTTCATACTTTCCTCACAGCCTGCTTGAGGGGCATACACACTTACAATATTCATAACCACATTCTCTAGCATCAGTTTGACAACGATTATTCTATCATTTTTCCTTTCAACCTCTGTAACTCTTTCTTTCATCTCTCTATCCAATACAATCCCTACCCCATTTCGCTTCCCATCGCTTCCACAATAATAGAACTTATATCCTTCTCCAATCTCTCTCGCCCTAGTACCTTTCCATTTCGTTTCCTGCAAGCACGCTACATTTATTCTTCGTCTTTTCAAAACATCCGCTAACTCTCTTCCTCTTCCATTCATCGTACCTACGTTCCAACTAGCAAACCTCAACTTAACATTCTTCACACTTCGGGCTCGCTTCTTACGTCGTACCCGCTCCGAGTGGTACGACAACCCTTGTCTATTTCTCACAGGGGCCGGGTGCTGCTCCTGCGCGTCGCCTAGGGGGGACGCCCTAACCCTGTCGCGCATCATATTAACCTTTGACATACTGCATGTGTTTTGGCTTTTCTTTTACAGTCGGCCGCCTGCCTGACACCAACCCTCCTTGGGAATGTATTCTTTATTTGAATAGAAAGGAAAAGGATGAGGACGTAGGGCAGGGAAGGTAGAGTTTAGATAGGGATAATAGGTTTAAGGGATACTACTTACTTGGAAGATTAGGTATAAGTCAGTAGTAGCTCGGGGGACCGGGGTCGCATACCCGTATATCATAGCATGGTCACCGAAGTAGTAGATCAGTATGATATCCCCTGATAACATGCAAAAAATTCAATATTGGACATAAACAAAATTCAAGTCTAGAATGTCTAGGTGATAGTAAGAATCATAAATTAATTATTTAGGTACTATTGGTAGCATAGAATTATATATAGTAACTCCATGTTGGGTACCGAGCGAAGTAAGCATAGTTTCATCAGATATCATTCTGCCAATATTAATTAATTTTCATTTATTTTATAAAACATTAGATTTAAAAAATGGCGTTTTTATTTAAGAATGTATGTTAAACACAAATATTCTGTATAGTTTTTTCAACGAACTATGAACTCGTATAAAATATATCAAATTTGTTTGTAATTTATAACATTAATTTCATGATTTGAGAATTAAATCGTTTGGATTCGCAAATCTTTACACTCTTTTTTCGAAAAAGCTGCACCTGTAGCCAAGTTTTCTAATCATGAGTTGATTAAATTTATTAACCCTCTTAAAATTATTTTAGAAGGTGTCGCAGAATATTTTAAATATATAATTTTATTTCATCACAATAAAAAACATTATTATTTACGATTTAAAAAAATATTAATATGTAATACTATTTAATTATTCAGTTATAAAAAAAAACATTTTTTTATTTTCCATGCAAATAATAAAACTCTTATAATAGTAACTAACATGAAATATCATTTTTCTTCATAAAAGAAAGTCCAATTTTCATAAAACGTCTTAATAAATTACTTTTTTCTTAAGGATATAAAAATATTCCTGAGAATTTGTATTTCTCGTAAAAGTCTTGAATCTTAATATGTAGTATTTTATAAGTAGGGATACGATTAAACTTAGTTTTATTCATTGTGCAAGTTATTGCAAAACTAATTCTATTGTAAGAAGTCAATGACTCAGTTTCCAGTTGCTAATTTAAATACAGATAAGTTTCAGCGCCTCTCTACAAGCGCACTCATTACGGACCACAGACCGAAAACTCTTCATATATTTGTCATGTGGATAATCATATTAACTTTTAATTGATATCTTGCGTGAATTTAATCATAATTCTGGCTGTAGGTACTACCGCATGGGCGAAATAATTTGGGGAACATATAGGAATTTATAAATTTATTTTAAAATTTAAAATAGTTCAATATATTATATACTGTTAGTAAGTGGCTTCATGTGCCCACGTAGCTTTGGAAAACTTAATGTTTATGAGGGAGATTAATACAAATAGTGGTTAATTTAAGTTAACATTTAGATCGTATTTTTGGGTATGGCCATGAAATAATTTTATTGTAATTAATCTTAAATTAACAATACATTTCAAGAAGAATGGTTGAAAATTAATTTCTAATTCAATCTGTCGAAAATAAAGATGTTTTATTTTATTTGAAAATGTACAATGTAACACGACTTAAACGAAAGCTTAGTTTGTCGAGATGGTTCTTAAGCTTTGTTTGGTCGAAATAGAAATAAATCAGTCGTCTATGACCAAGATATGGAACTTTTATTGGTGCTGGTGAAAGGTTTTTATACAATATTGATAGTAAAAACCTAAACAAGTGAAATTAGTGTGTTCTTACGTTTATTTACATTTACAATATAGACAAAAATATAAAAGCAGAAAAAAATAAAAAATAAAACAACAAACCTGATACAAAAATACGTCTAAAAAGGATAAAAACATTTCGTCTCGCGTCCGACTCGCCCTTTTTTATATTTTAATCTATATTTATAATTTTTATTTAATAGTCATTTTTTATATTAACAACCAAGATGTTTTTATTTTATTTCAATCCTAAATAAACATATATATTTAAAGTCTAATTAATGCAGATAATATAAGTACCTACATCTTAACCAATGTTAAGATAAGTATTTTATTATTGTTATTATTGTAGTAAAAGAAATGTATTAAATTACGAAATAAGATAAATTAGGAGAAAATACTCCGGAAGAGCTGGAGATTAATTAATTAAATAAATAATAGGTTCATTAGTTTGTGTTTCAAGTTGTATTTGCCGAAACCTGAATTGGTCCATCTTTTAAGTAAAAATATAAATTTACTAACTATTTATTTGCGGATAAAATTTTATATTTTTAAAATTTGCTTATATAATTAACAACTATCTACTATTTCTAGCAATTAGAATTTAGTTCAAACTCACATCGACTTCTTTGATAATATAATAATATTAAATATAATTCAACGACACTTTGTGAAATAAATTTGATTTATTCCTACAACAATATATAAAACCAAGCTCTATAAAAGTAACTTTTTTAATAGTTAATTTTCATTATAGCGTCGTAAGTACAGACTTTATAAGTAAATGTTTTAATGGTCACGAAGTAATACTACTTCGGTTAAGCCATTATGTATACGAGATACAGACAAACTGTTAATAAACCTATTAAGCTATACTGCCTCTACTGCTCCTGCTGCTATTGCTGCTTAAATAAATATGAAACGTTTAGTTAAAGGCATGTTTCTTCTAATATTTTTACAATATGTACATAGTTGTAAAGACCCTCTCATTTAGTCTAATTTTTGTATGTGTATAGAATCCCGCTCTTGACACACAATATTGAAATTTATTCGTGATAATACGTTAACATAAACATTTTTACTACAAATCAATAAAAGATATACCTATACCCTAATCAGGGCTCCAGTACGCTGTTGTTTACAGAAGCGTTGCGTGACTCTAACGTTTACTAAACTACACCAAGCGATTAATTAAATCAGATCAGATGAAACGCAGTTCAATCAAAGGGTTTGTCAAGTCGTTTGTTTGTATTTTGATTTAGATATTTTCTTATTATTGAAAGGTATAGTTATTGAAGTTTTCAATCATACGTATATACGTATGATTGCATTAACATATCTATATAGATATGTTATTTGAATAAAGACTCAATTTGTCTATGTTATAAATACGTACTATTAAAAAAAAATTACAAATTAATTTTTCATGTACTCATCTTAACTTATATTACAAAAATAAAAATTATATAACTTTCTATTTATGAAAGAAATAATTAAGAATAATAATTGACAATAAGATAAAATTACAAAGTAAAATAACAGCGATAACAAATGAATAAAACCCGTATTACAATTTTTTCTGTTTTTACATACATATTATTATAATATATACTGTTTTTAAAATCCATCCAATTTCCATCCAATTCCAAATCCAATAAAACATTAAATTTTTGTTATATTTTAAGAGAATCATATTTTAAGCTTAGTTAGTTAGGTAGTTTAGCTTAGCTTAGTATAATTCATACAAAATATATAATAAATTTTAAGCAACTTCCATGTTATTCCGAAGCTGTTATCCCTTATAATCTAAAAAACATCATCCCTAACTTAAACAGAACATTCACTTTTCATAAAAAATATATCAATTTATATATTTATTATTTCTTGAACGGAGATAATATATTTGTTTATTCATTCACTCGTCATTCATTCATTCAGTCGTCAATTCAAATCACGAAAGACTGATTGTCGAAATGATTGCTTTGATAAGTAACAATAAACAATCGCAAACATAACAACATAAATAAAATATACAACACAACAAATTAGAATTGATTAAATGTAAAAATTACATATTCTAGTTTATCAATTCTTGAGATAAATTTTATGATTTTCAACAATTTTGATTTTGGTATTTGAAATCTTTAAAAGTTAATCAGATTATATTTGAAGAAAAATATACGTTACAACGAGTACTTATTTTTGTGGCTAATTTGTTAACACCTTAAGCATATTTAAATCAGTAATTTATAAAATAATATTTTAAAAAGTTATCATTTATTAAAAAGGTATTATCACGTAATATCTAAGATACCAGAAAATTCTGTAAATCGTTTATCACACTTATAGGCATTATTATATAGCTTACGACATTCTCGTAGAGCACATTATGACATTTCATGAACTTTATTTCATAACTTTAACAGAATAAAACATGTTACATATAGAAATAAATATTTAGACACTTTTATATAATAACCATCTTTCCACCAACTACTTCACTCGCTCATAAAATAATGCTTTCAATCTTTTACTAAGACATAATTTAATTTTATTTAGGATTATAAATAAAAAAAAAATAAAAAAAAATGTTGTTTCACCTAAATTTCTATTGAAAATCTTTCATGCTAAAAACAAACAATCTGAAAACCATTTAGACATAGTGTAGAGTCGAGAATTGTCTGTTGCAAAGACGAGGTCAAGTTCAACACTTGACTATACAAAACCTTTAATTAAAAGAGGTTCTGTTAATCAGAGAAACTTTTCAATTGGTTTTAATTTATATAGCATTTGATGTGGAATTCTTATTTTATTTCTGAGCTAATTAACGTTGTACTAAACAAAGATATACTGTAACTGTAATGGCTTACGTATTAATTACTTTAAAGAGTGTAATTTATTTTACACTTTTAACGTTTAGAAACTTTTTGATACTAACTTGTGTTACAGAACGAGAAAAATTAGAAATCGAAAAATGTTTCTCGTATATTTTTTAATTGTCTTAATATGGGATTCAACTTTTATATTTAACAAACTTTTGAACTTTTGAACTATCTTACCTTAATACCTTGAGATTAATCAAACCAGAACTGACATTCATCAAATACTCGTAATACATAAATATTATTGTGTTTACTGTGATAAATCTTTTTTTAGAAACATTATTGCTGCTAGAAGTTTTTATACGTATAAATAATTATTAACTATAATTAATGAATAGTGCAATATAAATATTATCAAAACTATATGTTTATATTATATATAAAACGAATTAATTATAATATATTATTTTGTTCAATATTAAAAACAAGAATTAATTTACCATTATCCTTAAACATATCCAAACATAAATAGTTATTATGAATAGCAATTATTATAAATAGTTATTTAAATTTTAATAAATATAGAATCTCTTTGACTTTTAGTTAATAATATTTTCTCAAATCTCTGGGAATTTAACATGTATAATAAATCACCAAAACCGATTTCAGAGGGATTCATTAACATTATCTATAACTTGGTCACTAATAATAGTTTATACAGAGCACTGGGCTTATGACATAGCATTTACCAATGAATACTAATACACACTTTCACTGACTTAACACTTTTAATATAACTATTAAAAATATTTTCACGTCCTTATTTTTAATTATATTTACTTACATTATTTTTATTACAGCTCACTCTTTATTTCTGTAAAAAACACAATTTCAAACTTCATATTTTAATGAAAATATTTTTTCAGGCCAAGAAACACAGTGAAATGTCGACTGAAAAAGACCTGGATGAAAAGACTGTTAACTGAATTGCAACTCGTATTTGAATACGCAGTAACTGTCCTTTCGAATTTTCTCATTGAATTTTCTTGTATGATTTTCTAGTTTGGAGACACTAAGGAGTAAACTATAATTTTTAAACACTTTTTGGATTATATATACTATTATTCGAGGTCTGTAGTGTATCTTAGCAAAAGTGTTATGCCGTTTCTTAACCGGCAGAATATTAGTAAATATTTTTTCATAACTGACAATATAACAGTTGTCATTAAAAAAGCAATATATTGCATACGAGTACTCGTATGTGTGACATACTCTGACGTGAATGTTGTCCAATAGTTTTAAGTTGATTAAACGTCTCTTAGTATCATTGTCTCTCAAGTAACATTCTTTGTCGACCTTTCAACTATAAGACCGATTTAATAATTTCTTTTATTTTTGTGTTGCAGATTTTGTGTTATTAAATTTTTTAAATAGTATTATTTTCCACCACTGGCCTACTTCTAGAACAAAGTACCACAACGTAACTGAAGGTAAGATAGTGTATTTGTTATTCATATACACAGTATATCCTTTTTAAGCTTTTATTTGAAATAACAAATTTGTTTCATTTATATGATTACGATTATTATTATTTTTTTGGAAAAATAGGATATTTATAGAGAATCTGACGAATAATAAAAGACGGAAGATGAGAAACCCATACTCATCAATCGCGTCTCTACTATTTTATTAAATCTATATACATGTTCGACAAAATTCCTGATTTGGGGTTGTATAAATATTATTCATCAAATATACTTTTACTCACTTTTTTATTATAACTTTCCAAAAATACTCAATATTATTTTCAAATTGTCGATAAATCTCTCCCTCCTTAAGTTTAAATTCAAACAAAAAATGTCATTGAAACCATTGTCATTGTCATGTCATCTTCTGTTATTAAAAAAGTCAAGCATTCACGATTAAAGATATTATTAAGGATTATGTTACATTGAAATAAAGCGTAAATTTCAATATTTTGCAACTTCGAAAACTTTCACGTGGATCCTAATTTAATTAAATATAATATATATATTTTTCTTATCAAATATAAACTTTGTACATCATAATATAGGATTCTAATGCTAAAAGATTTTTTTTTAAATCGATCCCGTAGTTTCGGAGCCTTTTCAATTCAAACAAACAAACAAATCTGTTCTCTACATAACATTAGGATAAATTAATAGAAATACTTAACAATTGAAAATTTTTTGTCTGTAGGTTAATTTAGTACAATTCAGAAACCAGTAACATAACTTTAAAAAGCAGAAAAAAAAAAAATTTAAAAATTCTCCGATACAAAAAGTCCTCTAAAAAGAATAAAAATAATATTATTATGTACTTATTGAATTGGTTGCGTCGGGGGACAGTTTAATAAAGGAAGAAATTAAAATGCAAGTGAGTTAACAAGGCAAATAAAGAAATTACGGTATCGAATCGTATAGTCAAGTCCTCAATGATTAACTTCGTAAAATATAAACTATCAACGTACGTATAACAGTCCCCCGACGTAAGGACTTCGACCTTTAACACAAGCAAATAATTTGATTATTTAGGGTTTAGATGAGTTTGTGTAATTTGTCATGATATATTATTATTACTGTTATTATAATTAATTAAACTTAATCTGTTTATTTTCCAAGGTCAGATAGAGAAGGGCGTAGTTGACACTGATAATCTCATTTAATTCCGAAGGTCTATTAAAAAATGAGAATCAATTCGTTACAAGCATTTGTCTTGCTGTATGCTAATTTTAAAAATACACCTTTATTCTTTTTGAACTTTTGTTAAGTATCTGGTGTATGTGTATTTAAATGAGTGAGTATATTTTAGTTATTTCAAAGGTTGCTTATTGTATTATTTTATCTTAATAAAGCGTATTTATAAAATTATTATTTACTCTTGATTTAGCTTAAAATGACGTCACTACTACTTCCTAAGATATAACTGTTATGTCACTAATCGACTGATTGAATGAATTTAACCACTTGATTATTTAACAAAAAAGTTTATTATCAAAGAAAGGTTTTAAACATTTTACGACCTCTTCCCTTCTGATACGAAGTGTTAATAATTTTATTTAACCCGGCGAGCGAAGGTTCCTAATCTTTACACGGAGCGTAAGGTGGGTGTAGCACACCCATAAAATGGACTACTCATTTTGATGTGTTAATTTTATTTTATTTGTGTTTTTATTAGCTAATTAAATTATTCATTTATCCTTAAACGGATTGTGGGTGAGAAATAACCTATTAACTTTTATTTATGAAATTAAAAAAAATTACAATTTTTACTTAAATCTAAAATAACACTTGGTATTATAAGTTGTATAATAAAATCGACTATGAACAAACAACAACAAAAAATGCTTTTTCTCCTAGCTAATAGCATTTTTAAATTAATGAGATATCAAGTTATGCCTATTGACTATTCAGGCTTCTCGATATCGTCTTCCGTTTCAGTGCAATTTTTACAGGCAAAATCTGTGTGTTTCATACTTAAATATCTATGACATTTATAACAAGTGTGTTTAGTACTGCGGTCTTTTTTAAATATGCCCCGTTTGACATCTTCTTTTAGGATTAGGAAATTTATTTTGAGGTTGTTGCGAGCGTGAAGATTCAGCAACTTGAACCAAAAATCTTTTGTTAGAAGCTCTCGGGGTAAATGCTGATTTTCCTTTTAATATTGCAAGCGTTCCGAAATCAATCCTATTCCCAAGTCTCTGAGAAAATGCCGACGTGATATATTATTATTATTACATTTGTGTATAATTATGTTATTTATACCAGCCATATTCCAAACTACATAGAATATGACCATTGTCTAGAGCTTCGTACTGCGTGAAACCTGCCTAGTACTTGAATCATTTTGTACCATTTTTTCCAGTAAAATATGGTCTATTGTCTTCACTGTCACATTCATTGGGTCCATCTAACTGATTTTTTGATACATTTGGTAATCCTACGTCTTGTTCCGAATCACTTTCAGAACTTCTTTGGAACAGAACAGAACTTCTTGTTCTTTCAGAACAATGTCTATTTCGAATTCACTACCCGATTCATCGCAAATATTATCTAGATCAGCTTCGAAAAGCAACAATAATCTACTTTGGTCTTCTTCGTAAGACATATTAATTAATTATTTACCTAAAAAAAAACAAAAACAAACTAGTACTAATAAATAACGAAGAATATACAAAAAAGTGTTTACCCGAATTTGTAACACGGAGCGTAAGGTGGGTGTAACTCACCCAGGCGCAAGTTTAATCCCAACTAAATACCTCGTCGGTCAGCGCTCGACTGCGGGGTAAAACACAACGACTACTCACCTCCCCTTGCGCAGCTACTCATACGCACACCCTTTTTTGATGCACAGAACAGAAAATATCGAACGATTTACCAGAGGCTGGGTGTATTACACCCAACCTTACGCTCGCCGAGCTAAGCATAAGTGTTCTTATATTGATCACATTAATAACAAAGTATGATACCACTTCCACAGACCAAAAAACAATAGTCGTAATTAATGACACAAATTGGATACTTGGAATTGTATCAAATGTCTTACCAAAATTAATAGTTATACTATAATCCAAGATTACAAAAGAAAGGAGTCGATAAAATTTTCTCTTTCGGTTCAATGATCACAGAAAAACAAATCTGCATTCTTAACGTTATATACATCAGCATACGTGCAAAGATCTTGTTAATAAGGGTATATTTCAAAGTCACTCAGTTTCTTAGCAGGTCTTAATTAAAAGTTACATACAGCTTTATACATCTTTGACCTCAGGATGCTAACGAGACCTCTTTATACTTACTCATTCTCTTCACGCGTTGGCTTTTTAATAGTACTTTTTAATGGCGTAGTTTTTTTTAAAGGTTTGGGAATTAACACTCGCTACTAAGACGAATGCAGAAAAAACAGCAATAACAAAACATATTTATAAAGGAAAATTTATTACATTAAAACTGCTTTGTATTAAAATTAAATTTTAATTTTATTTGCATGAATACAGTTTCAATGCGTCTTGTAGTTAGCAAGTAACAATTCAAAACTTAGTGATAGCATTCTTATAACATTGTCCATGTCTTATAACTTTATAGTTAACGTTTTTGGATTATTTAGTAAACGTTTAAAAAATAATTGCATCCATTAAATTTTTATACTTTCCATGTCTATCTCTAATCTTATAGAGTTTAATAAGATATTCAGCATACCAGAACATATATTTCAGATTTTTGTTTTATTTGTACTTTTATTAATTATGAAATTAGTTGACAATCAAAAAACTGAAAACGTTTTGTGGTCATCCCCGCAATTTCCTAAAATGGTTAGCCAGTAAATGTCTTATACTAATTTAATAATTTCTCTGAAGTCAGCCTTAAAAAAAACACTAGATTTACTGTTAGTAACTTAAATCCCATATTGTCTTAAGACATATACAGAAAACTTTATCGATTTCTAAGTATTCTCGTTCTTTGACCCTTGCTAACTGATTATTTTGTAATTATGTTAAAGTAGATCAAATTATAACAGTCAGTACAGTTTTCAAAAAGAGAATTTTATATCTAAAATGGTTTAGGCATTAAATAATGCAGAAAATAATGAATTTCTATAATATCTTAACCCTTAGTTTAATATTAATTAGCTCAGAAACCAGCTGTATAATTATACTCTTTTAAAATAGGAATTTCACATCAAATGCTAGATAAATTACAACCACCTTATTAGTTAATTTGTTTAACATAAGCTCTTTTCATTAAAGTATTAGTACAGCTTTAAAAGAAGAATTTAACACCAAATGCTAAATAAAATCAAACCACTTTTAAAGTTACTCCATTACACAAAAGCTCTTTTAATTAAATGGTTTATAATTAAAGGCTTAGTACGGTCAAGTGTTGAACTTGACCCCGTTGCTTGAAACAGAGAACTCTAGACTAGGAATTTACACTGTGTCTGAATGGTTTTTAAATTGTAATTTTTTTAAAGGCATGAATGAATGGCATAAAACAGCTGTAAGTATAGTATACATAGTAGAGACCGCTATTATATAAATCTGTCTAAATATTTATTTATTTGTGATACACGTCTATCCCATCATAAAACTCATGATACGCCATAGTGCTCTCTACGAGAATGTTGTGAATTTAATAATAACGGCTCTAAGTGTGATAAACGATCTACAGATACTTTCTGGTGTCTCAGATATAATGTGATAATATCTTTGGATTAAATGATGACTTTTCTTATAAGAAAATATTATTTTTAAAACACTGGTTAAAATATTTCAAGTATTAAAAATATGGATGAGAATTAGCAACAAAGGATAAACGCTTATTAAAATAAATGTTGCTTCTAATATAATGTGAATAACTTATGTTGTTCTTAAATTCATATTATTCTTGTATACCGTAAAATAATATAATATTTACTACAAGATTTGATAAACTAGAATATGAAACTTTTTTTAAATAATTAATAAATCAATAGTAGGTACTCTGTTGTATTGAATATTTTATTCACATTTATTTGTTTGTAATAGTAATATAATCAAAACAATTATCTGCCTTCACAGTGACAATCAGAATCAGATTTATGTTTTTAATGTGTATTGACGACTGCCGACTGAACGAATAAATAGAAATAATCAAATTATAAATTTAAATTAAAAAAAAATAAATAAAAAAATGCTCTCTAAGCTTCAAGTCAGGGACATTATTTTCTTTTTAAAGAATAACAGCTTCTGAATTACATGAAAGTTGCTTAACTTTTAATACTAACAGCTTTTGTCGGTATTTCATATATAGAATGATTTACAGGAAAACCGTCTCAATAGATAATGATTTAAGAATCTAAGTTTTAATCATTATTAATTTTAAATAAATTAGATGGTTGGATTTTTTATTTATTCATTTCGTTTTAATTTTTTATATATATATTTGTTTTACTTAACGCTGGTATTAATATTATCCCTGTATCTTGTGTGTGTTTTAGGGAAGTGAGAGGGGGGGGGGGGGGGGGTCTTCACAAACATATAAATAACGGACGCAAAATACAACCAGACTCAGAACAACAATCTATGGTTCACAGGAAGAATTGTCTCATGTGGGGGTCGAACCAGCAACCTCTGGTTCAGCAGTTAGGACCACTACACCGACAAGTCAATTTAAAAGCATATCCCGTTTAATAGAAATGTGTTTAAGAAAAGCTAACTTTATAATAAAAGTTATATTGATCTTTTATATCTGTTAATAATTTTATTTTCTTATTTCACCCATTTGTTGATTTTTATTATTATCAATTATCTTTTCTCTACATAGAAAACTATACTTTATAAATTTTTGTGATATTAGTTTAAACGAGGCACATAAAAAAATCATTTGTTCATTTTCTTACATGTTACATATGTATAAGGCTCAGACACATTGAATCTTCACTCAAACAACATATCAATGTCTGTATGACAGAACAGTTTCTCAATAATTAGAGAATATCTAAATCAAAATACCGACAAACGTATTTACAAACCCTTTGATTGAACTGCGTTTCATCTGATCTGGTTTAATTAAACGCTTGGTGTAGTTTAGTAAACGTTAGAGTCACGCAACGGTTCTGTAAACAACAGCGCACTGGAGCCCTAGTCTAGGGTCTAGGGCATATGTGGGCAACAACCGGCCCGCGGGCCGGATCCGGCCCGCTGTATGATTTGATCCGACCCGCAAGACATTTTGTAAAACCTAATTAAAAAATATATATATATATTACACTACTTACTCATACTCACGGAATCAAGTGAGCGAGCAAGCCGAGTTGCGGCGATCATCAAAGAGTGAGGCGGCAAACATAAAAGCCTTTGATGTTTGCCGCCTCACTGGCGGCGCAACAAAAGATTATTTCTTTTCAACTGTTCTACACTAGACGATTCTAGATCATTCCTTCATTTTGCCTATATAAGCGGGTGGATGGCCCGAACTTAAGTTCAGTTCTATTTGAGCTACCGAGGTGATAACTTCGACAAGCGATATCCTAGCGAACTGCTAGTGCCGTCAATTTGCTTTGTGACTTTGTGTGCATCTTGAGTGCCTACTAATTATATTTTGTATAAGAAAATTATGTCTGGTGGAAAGAAACGAAAAGTAGATGCAGAGGGTCGCCAATTTCAAGAAAAATGGACTGAAGAATTCTCTTTTATCTTGCACAATGGTAAGCCTATTTGTTTGCTGTGTAATGAATTCATTTCAGTGATGAAAGAATTCAATATAAAGAGGCATTACTCAACTAAGCATCCTACGCTGCACTCACTGACAGGACAAATAAGAAAAGACAAAATACAGAAGCTTACTGCAAATTTGGGAAAGCAGCAGCAAATGTTTGATAAACAAAGAACACAAATTGATAATGTTGTGAAAGCTAGTTTTATAGTTAGTTCAAAATTGGCAAAGTCATTAAAACCATTTGCCGAAGGAGAATTTAACAAGGAGTGTATGTTAGAAGTTTGCAGTGTTTTGTGTCCTGAAAAGAAAAATGAATTTGAAAAAATTAGTTTGTCAAGACGAACTGTTGTCCGACGTATAGAAATGATGGCTAATGATATCAAAACAACATTGACTGACCGTATGGCTGGTTTTGAATCATTTTCCATAGCATTAGATGAGAGCCCCGATTTGTCGGACACAGCTCAACTCGCTATATTTATTCGAGGTGTTGATAAAGAGTTCACTGTTACTGAGGCATTGCTTGCTTTACAGCCGCTAAAAGGTACCACTACAGGAGAAAACATTTTTAATGAAGTTCAAAAGGTATTCACAAGTTTTGGCTTGCCATGGTCAAAATTAGTTGGAGTATACACAAATGGTGCACCTTCTATGGTCGGCTTACGTAAAGGTTTCATCGGAATTTTGAATGAAAAAGCAACTTTTTTTTTTTTTTTTTTTTTTTTTATGTAAGAGGAGGGCAAACGAGCTGGCGGGTCACAGATGACTTGTGATCACCGCCGCCCATGAACTCTTGCAACATCCGAGGATTTACAAGAGTGTTGCCGGCCATGTAGGTAGGAGTAAACGCCTTTTTTGAAGGTATCCATGTCGTACCGATCTGGAAATACCACCGAAGGGAGTTCGTTCCACAAGCGAGTGGAACGTGGGAAAAATGTCCTTGAAAACCGCACAGTAGAGGATCGCCACGCATCCAGGTGGTAGGGATGGTATTGGAGGCGATGGCGCGCTGTGCGGTGATGAAATTCGGCGGCAGGCATCAGATCGAATAGTTCTTCGGAACATTCCCCGTTGTAAATGCGGTAGAAGACGCACAAAGAAGCAACGTCTCTACGCAATGCCAAAGAGTCCAGCCGTTCACAGAGCACCGGGTCCCCGACAATCCGAACGGCTCTCCGTTGTACGCGGTCAAATGGTAGAAGCTGATATTGGGGTGATCCGGACCAGAGATGAGAACAGTACTCCATGTGTGGCCGGACCTGCGCCTTATAGAGCGCAAGTCTTTGGCCAGATTTGAAATACTGCCTCGCTCTATTAATCACTCCCAATTTCTTCGAGGCCAAGTTGGCCTTGCTCTCCAGATGACCACGAAACTGACAGTCGCTCGAAATGTCGAGACCCAGTATTTTGATACTTGGCGAGGCAATGAGGGGAGTGCTCTCGAAGAGCGGTGATACGACAAATGGAGTTTTCTTAGTGGTAAACGCGCAAACTTGTGTCTTCAGGGGATTGAACTGTACGTGGTTCAGTTCACCCCACTCAGAGATCAGCCCCAAGGAAGTCTCTATAGAAGACACAAGTTTCTTTCGGCACTCGTCGACGTTTTCCCGAGAGAGACCTGCACGGCCGGAATATACCGCATCCCCAGTGCTGTCATCCGCATAACAATGTATGTTGGAGATATCCAGCATATCATTGATGTGCAGGAGGAACAATGTTGGGGATAGCACGCAGCCTTGGGGTACACCAGCGTTCACGGGCTTAGGGTCCGAGCAAAAACCGTCGATAACGACCTGTATGCTCCGCCCAGTGAGGAAGCTGGTGATCCACTTGCATAAACTCTCGGGAAGCCCATAGGAAGGTAGCTTCGAAAGAAGCCCCCTGTGCCATACACGATCAAAGGCTTTCGCCATATCCAGACTAACTGCCAGACCCTCTCCCTTGCTTTCAATAACAGCTCCCCAACGGTGTGTAAGATACAACAGAAGATCACCAGCCGATCGACCATGGCGAAAGCCATATTGCCGGTCATTGACCAACTGGTGATCCTCGAGGTAGGTTAGGAGCTGTTTATTGATGATGCTCTCCATTACTTTGGAGAGAAGAGAGGTAATGGCGATAGGTCTGTAGTTAGCTGGGTCCGAGCTATCACCTTTTTTAGGGATCGGATGGACAAGGGCACGCTTCCATGAGACCGGGACTACGCCTTTCAAGTAGGAGTACCGAAATAGACGCGTTAGCACTGGTGTCAACTCAGGGGCACATGTTCGTAGCACAACTGGAGAGATACCATCTGGCCCACTCGACTTATGAACTTCCAAGGAAAGGAGGGTTTTTCGGATGAGTTTTTGCCGAAAAACTATTTCCGGCATAAAGCTCGAACTAAATGTGCAAAAAGATGATTTGATAGTCCTTCATTGCATTATCCACCAACAGAACTTGTGTTCTAAGTCCATTCGACTCCAGAATGTTATGAATGTGGTAGTAAAACACATCAATTATTCGATCCCGAGGGCTTAATCATCATCAGGTCAAGGCGTTTTTGAATGAAATATCAGCCGAATATGACGACGTACCATATTATTGTGAAGTCAGATGGCTAAGCAAAGGGAAAATAAGCAAAGGGAAAATGCTGAAACGGTTTTACGAGCTTATAAATGAGATAAAAGACTTTATGCAATAAATAGTGGTTTATCTATCTGAATTGAGTGACCCAAAATGGATATATGACTTAGCTTTTCTGGTCGACCTTACTGGCTATTTGAATGATTTAAATTTGAAACTTCAAAAACAAGGACAGTTAGTTAATGATTTGTACAGCCATTTGAAAGCGTTTCAGAATAAAATCAGCTTGTGGGAGGCACAGATGCTGTCTGGTAACAGTTACCATTTCCCCACGCTCTCTGCGTATGAGAATATTGCTCATGCTCAATATGCTGAAGAACTCAAGGTACTGTCGAAGCAATTTTCGAACAGATTTAGCGATTTCAAAAACATGGATGACGGTTTCAATTTATGTGCTACTCCAACAAAAAGGAATGTACAAAATGCTCCAATACACTTACAAATGGAGTTGATCGAGATTCAAGAAAACTCACTCCTAAAATCTAAATTTGAAGACGTGGAGTTGTGCGATTTCTACAAAAAATACCTTTAAGAAGACCATTTTCCGCAACTTAGAAAATTCGCAAGAAGATTGATTTGTGCGTTTGGCAGTACTTATAAATGCGAACATTTCTTTTCAATGATGAAAGTTAATAAATCAAAACATCGTACAAGGCTGACTGACGATAATTTGGAAAATTCTTTACGTCTTTGTATCAGTGGAATTAATCCAAACATCGATGGATTAGTTTCCCAAATTCAAGCTCAAGTGTCTCATTGATTTCGGTGTTGCTATTTAACTTTCGTAGTTTGTAACAATTCCAAATTTAACGATTTAATTATAATGTTGTACCAATTTTTTTCATTTCATTTTGTTATTTTAATAAATTGATATTATAATAATATTGTCGTATTATTTCATGTCTGATATATAGATATTTGCAATAGTGCAAAAAATTATGAACACTACTTGACAACACTACTTTAAAATGAACTACATTTAAACGCGGCCCGCGAATGTATTTGCACATTAAGTTTGGCCCACAACTTGTCAAAAGTTACCCATTATGGTCTAGGGTGTGTATCTCTTATTGATTTGTAGTACAAATGCTTCTGTTAACGTTAACGTTAATTTATCACGAATAAATTTCAATATTTTGTGTCAATACATAGGGCGAGATGCAACTACAAATTTTAAGATGTTGAAATAAAACATATTTCTTATATATAGCTTTAAATTCCACAATATTTAAGCAGGTATGTAATAAAAGAAAGTAAAAACTACAGTAAGGCTTTTATCAAAAAACACCAACTCTTTTGCTGTTACACACACAAACAGTTGTTTAATATAAATAAACATTAAAATATAAAATAGAAATTAGTATCCATAAGTAAATTGTTAGTAAATTTACATTTTTTGGTAAAATATGAAACAATTTAGCCTACGGCAAATACAAGTTGAAACACAAACTAATGAACCTATTATTTACTTAATTAATTAATCTCCAGCTCTTTCGGAGTATTTTCTCATAACTTATTTTGTTTCGTAATTTAATGCTAAATTTCTTTTACTAGAATAGTAGGAATGATAAATTACATGTTTTAATACTAGTTGAGATGTAATTATATTTTTAGGATACATGTAAAAATTTAATTAAAAAAATAATAATAAGAATTACAACATTGACATATTTCACATAATTTAATAACACGAATTCTACTTCTAAGGTTACAATGTTAACACTAATTTACTAATAAAACTTTGACACAAAACGACAAGTACCACGGTGATAAAAGGCTAAATAAACTACTTAAAGTAGGTACTCAAAGATCACATCGACTATCACTATTCACACCTACAGAGCTTCCGCTCTCAAACGAGTATGACACGATAATTCATAAACCTAACACTTGTTTGCTAATTTATAGAAGTTGATGCCTACTAATTATTTAGAAATACCCTCGACTCCTAACAATAATATTGTTAATTATTGTTCAATAATTGGACTTTAAATATATATATTTATACAGGATTGTTAAAAAATATATCTTATTAATGGATAAATAAACAAAAGATTAAATAAAAAAAGGAAATAAAGATCAAAATATAAAATAATGCAAATATATACGAATAAACAATTGATTTGCAATTTCTTTTTGTTGCATACTAATATTTAATATTTTTAATAATAATATTTATAATATTAGGGACGTGTTTTTGGACAGAACATTGAAATTTATTTAAGAGCTAAGTCCAGAGTGGTGATCGGCTCGTAACATCAACCAATCAGAAACTTCAACTTGGGATTTGACAGAATATTAGGTATTCTTCTATGAATCAATCAATTAGTTATCATGGCTTTGTAAGTGTTATATAAATTGCTAGCTTGTGGTCTACATTTCTGAGGACAAAACATTTTCGCAATAATAAGAGAATAGTTAAAACAAAATATAGAAAAACGAATTAACGAACCGTTTGATAGACCTGCTTGTCGGTTGAACTTATTTAATAAAACGCCTGGTAAGTTAGTGAACGTTTTAGTCACGCTTTTCTTGAGTCAATAATGAATTATTTTTAATATTATTATATTATCAAAAACGTCATAGTTCATTTAAAGTAAATCCAGTAAATAAGTAAAAATTATGGTGGGAATTTTATAAAAACACCAACTTATTTTACTGTTACATAGACAGTTGATTATAATCCATGAAAACAAAATATTATCCATACGTAGTAAGTTTATATTTATAGTTAAAACATGAAATAATTTAGCCTTCGGCAAATATTATTTCAAATATAAACTAATGAACCTATTATTTACTCAATTAATGAATCTCCAGTTCTTCCAGAGTATTTTTTCATGATTTTATCTTGTTTTGATATTTAAGAGGAAATTTCTTTTATTGAAAAATAATAAGAACAATACAATACGTTTTAACTACCCAGGAATAAATATATAGGTAGTTTGTTTGTACGCTTTAGAAGTGGTAGCGAGAGGTATAACAGCAAAATCTCTCTATAAGCTACTTAAATACCTTGGCATTTCTAGAACTAGCATCAGTTCATTCCTAGAACGAATTTCAAAGGCGACATTAATAGGTTCATTCCAAATTTGATTAGGAAGAGAGAGGAGTGTGGAAAGTGAATTTAGGCGCATCATAAAAGCGCCCCTTAAACCTACACTTGGGTCGCAAGTCCCAGGCATTGTTTGCACTACTCTCCATGCAATGCTATGGGTTCGGCACCCGCACAGTGAATCCATGGAATGATAAAATGCTTCGTCTTGTCTTTGTAAGAAAAAGGTAATTAAAAATAATAATTGACAATTGTGTGAAATAATAAATGTGTGAAAGTCAAATTAAAAACATATCAATATAAGCCGTAATTCCAATGTATGTTCCTAAACATACATTCCTTTAAAGAGATTTATGCATTCAAAATCCATCCAATTTAATTATAGTGCATTCAATTCTTGTTCTATTTCAAGACAATAATGTTTCAAACTTAGATCCTTAAGAGACGACGCTTCTTATTGAAATCATTCATTATTGAAATGGGTTTCCTGTAATTCTGTAATCTTTTAGTATGTGATATATTTACCTACATAACCTTAATCAAATGTTAGGCAACTTTCATGTAGGTTAAAAGTTTTTATAAAACAATGAATAAATCAACCCTAACTAATGGAACTGAGAATTCACTATACACAAATACTCCAGGATGCCGTGAAAGACGAATGGGACAACATACCCCAAGCAAGAGTGGTGACCCTCGTGAGCTCCATGAAGGATCGGCTGGAAGCTACCGTCACAGCAAGGGGTGGAAACACTAGATTTTAAGGCCTTATTTGTAATTTTTTATGATGTTATTAATTTTATTTTTTGTCACTTTGTCATGTTTTAAGTTTTTTGTTATTAAAGAATTAAAATGCATACACATGTTTTTTATTTTCTAATAGGCAATTGAATTACCTTTCCAATGATATCCTACAATCATATCCTTACAATTCAGAAAGTTTGAGTAAAATTATTTTGAAGTTGCTTTTTTAAAAGGTGCGATTTTTGTGACGCCGAGTATATTTCAATTTATAATTTTATTATATCTTGAATGGAGTGAATATTTCTGTTTATTTATTCAGTCGGAAGTCATCAATTCATATTACAAAAGGCTTCTGATTGTCGCTATGAACAGAGATGATTGTTTATAGCTATATATTATGTTTATAACTATATTAGTAACAAAAAACAATCAGGAACATTACAAAATAAATAAAATATTAAATGCAACAGATTAGAATTGACTATTGACAAAAGTTTATGTTGTAGTTAATAATATTTAATTTGCTTGTTTATTATAATATTTTTAATAATATCAGAACAAATTACATAAATTGATCTAACCCCTAATTAAGCATATTATTTGCTTGTGTTAAGGGTGTTAGATAACGAGACTAATACATAGAAATACACATTATTAACCTTTTTTTTTTTTTTTTATCGTTGGAAAAATGCGTTACGCATCATCCCTGCGGCCAGGAAGGTGATGACCGAGGGGGTATGTGGGACTACCCGGCAGCATAGAAGACGCTGCCATTTTTAAGGCTACCCACTAAAAAACCAACGGTTGACCTCATCGCCTTAGTGGGGCGACACGGGATCGCTTTCGCACTCACCGTGACGCCCCGGCGGAACCCCCTGCGAGGGGCCCCGATCAACTTAGGGACACCCTCACCTCGTAGGCCTATAACGGGCGGGAGAGGTCCCGTCCAGGCACTGCAGCTGGGGAAGGAGGCTGCGGGCGTAATCCCGCCTCCTTCGACCCAGCCTACCCCTGCGGAGCGGTTCAGAGGAGGCTGCCTCTCTTTCCCGCTCCGCGGCCTCCTTCGCGGCAATGACTTGCTCGCAGAAGGAGGCCATAGCGACCCAGGACCTCTCGTCGTCGAGCATCGCGGAAACAACGCTCGGCAACGAGAGGTCGCTGCCAACCACGGCCGTCAGCTCAGTACGCTGACGGTCCCAGGCTGCGCACTCCGCCAAGGTGTGACGAGCCGTATCCACGGGCTCGTCACAGTGGTGGCAGGAGGGGGCCGCCTCTCTGCGCGCGATCTTGTACAGGTACTCACCGAAGCATCCATGCCCCGTGAGCACCTGCACAAGACGGAACGTTAGAGTCCCGTGCCGCCGGCCGATCCAACGATCGAGATGGGGGGAAATAGCCCCCACCGTCGCAAGACCGGCCGACGGGGACTCTAAGTCCCTACTCCACTGTCGGATCAGGGCTCGGTGAGCTAAAGCCCTGATCCGATCCGCCTCGAGCCTAACCCGCCCGACCCTGGCATCCGCCCGGTGCCAATACACTCCGGCGAGGACCCGCGCCTGTAGCTCCCAGGGCGGATCGCTCGCCAGGAGTGTGGCCGCAGCGTATGACACCGTACGGTACACCCTGATCACCCTCACCGCTAGGACCCTTTGCGTGCGACGCAAAAGGGCCCTGGAATCCGCGGTGAGGGCTCCCGACCATATGGGAGCACCGTACAGGGCCATGCTCCTCACCACTCCGGCGTATAACCGGCGGCAAGGAGCCTGCGGCCCTCCGGCGTTGGGCAGAAGCCTACTCAAGGCGACTGCAGTGGAGAGTAACTTCGGGGCCAGCAGAGAGAAGTGGGCCCCGAAGTTCCATCTTCCGTCCAGGGTGAGGCCCAGATACTTCATCTGGGCCTTCACCGCCACCTGCGCACCCTGGACGGAGCATCCATATTGTAAAAAAATGTAAATATATTTAAACCAGTCTCTTTTTGAAACACTGATTTATAACCTAAATTATAAAAAACTTATTATTTATTTAAAAGGTATTATCACGTAATATCTGAGATACCAGAAGAATCTGTGGATCGTTTATCACACTTAGAGCCGTTGTGATGAAGTTAACGACGTTCTCGTAGATCGAATTATGGCGTTTCATGAGTTTTATTACGGCTTAGAACGTGTGTCACATAGGAATAAGTATTTAGACAGATTTATATAATAATGCGTCCAGCAACAGTTTTACACACTCATTTAAATTAATTTTTACTTCACTGTATCTAAAGCAGGCTTTCTTTCTCTAGTAAATAATTAAATTTTGATAGGAAGTCTAAATGTAAAATGTTATATTTCTTCTAAATATGTGTAACATTTATTACATGATGTTATAAAAAAATAATAGTCTTAGAACCATATATGCTATTTCATTTTGAATTCATGTTTTGAAAGGTTAACATGTGAGTACTATAGTTTTTCTTTTATTTTCCTGATTTAAGAACTCCTAAGACTTTTATTCGTTGATCTAAAATATAGATCAAAGAATAAAAGATAAGTTCAAAAAAAGCAATCCGAGAACCGTTTAGATAGTTTAGTGTAAATTCCTAGTCTAGAGTTTTCTGTTTCTGTTGCGAAGAGGTCAAGTTCAACACTTGACTATACTAAGCCTTTAATTAAAAGAGCTTCTGTGAAACAGAGTGACTTTAAAATTGGTTGTAATTTATATAGCATTTAATGTGGAATTCTCTCTTAAAAGAGTACTGTTGTTTTCTGAGCCGTAAAATAAAACAGATAATCTAGAAATTAATTATTTTTCTCTAAGAATATTTTAGATTGTCGCGTAAAAGTTTTAGGAGATGTTAACCAACGATGTACTGTAACTAATACATGGCTTACGTATTTAATAACTTTTTCAGCCAAAACGACTGTTTCCTTCGCTACATAATGATTGAAAAAAAAAACATAAGTTGTTTTCTTTAATAATTTTATCGATTATAATTAAATGTAAAATAATATATTATGTTTATTTATTTTAAAATTGATGTAGACTAGTAATGCATTTAAGGTACTATGTTTTCGATTACTAGTATTTGAATTTGATGCTGAGAGAATTTCATCATCTGAAGTGATGAAATTCTCTCAGCATCAAATGAAAATTTTCCACCAATTCTTGTTTTGTTAGATTACAGCCGTGCTTTTGATTGCCTTAATCATAAATTGCTCATAAAAAAATTGGAATACTACGGTTGTGATAATTTAGTTTGTACGTGGTTTAAAAGCTACTTTGAAAATCGGCAACAAATTGTGGAATGCACAGATAATAAAGGTAAAATACTGCGATCCTGTCCACTTGTTGTTCATAATGGTGTAGTCCAAGGTTCCATTTTAGGTCCGTTGCTTTATTCTTTATATACTGCTGACGTAGTAAATTCTATTAATTCGACATTACTTCATATGTATGCTGATGATACCCAAATTTTATTAAAATTCCATAATAGATCACCTCTTGAATCTAAAAAGTGCATAAAAAATTTAAATAGTGATTTAGAAAAAATCTATAATTGGTCTAAAAATAACAATTTATCCTTAAACCTATTAAAATGTACCTACATGGTAATAGGAATTAAAAAACAAATTGATACAGTTCACCAAAATAGACTTGAAATTTCTATTGGTAATACTATTATTAAAGAATCATTTACTGCCCGTAATTTAGGTTTAACCTTTGATAACTCATTGCACTTTAAAGAACACGTCGTCCAAAAGATCGGAAAATCGTATTCAGCACTTAAAATGCTTTATAAATTTAGGCCACATTTAAGTATGGATGTCAGACAAAAACTCGTTGATTCGTTAGTTCTCTCACATCTTGATTATTGTGATATTGTCTACGGTCCCTGTTTAAACAAACAATTAGAAAAAAAAATCCAAAGAGTACAAAACTCTTGTGTCAGATTTTGTTTTAACGTTCCGCGTCGCTCTCACATAACGCCCTTTCTTAATTTATATAACATTCTAAATATGAAAAACCACCGGATATATAAAATGAATTCTTTAATTAACAATCTGCACAAAAATATTGGACCTCGTTACCAAATTTCTAAGCTAAACTAATAGCAAAGGAATAAAAACGATAATGTTATATATAGAACATCACGTATCCTAAATTTAATAATTCCTAGACCGAAGCTAAATCATTTCAGAGGTAGCCTTCGTTTTGCAGCTTCAAAATGTTGGAACGACATTCCTCCTCCTATAAGAATGTCGAAGTTTTCTAAATTTAGATTGCTATGTAAAGATTGGCTTCTCAATGCGCAAAAACTGCAAAACAATTGGTCTGTGCTACATTAAACCCATGTATCAAGTATTCCTCAATTAGCTCCACTTGTTGTTTTATTTATTGATTTTATTTACTTATAATTGTTATTATTATTATTATTTTTTTTAATTTATAATTCAAGTAATTCCATCTTTTAATGGTCTAATAATGTATTTAAAACATTAATTAGTTAAATAAAAGTATCGGTCTATTATCTTACCTCCTTTATTATCACTATTCTATGTTTAATAATTCTATGGATTTGGTACCATTCATAGTGACGTTTATAGAACACAAATATATAATGAAACATGTATGTAATCCACGCATTTTTATCATGACAATTTAATTAAAAACTCTATTGATACTTTTATTACAGATAGAAAATGAATAATTAATAACGCCTTAACCGTTACAATATCTTAAAAGACCTGTGCTGACTTTTGGTAATTTGATCTGCCTTAACCTACATATTTTTTAAATATATTTAGCAGAACCATTTTGTTTCACATTTATAAGAATTTAAAACTCTTTTGTAGTAACTTAGGCAACGGAACGAGAAAAGTTAGAAATCGAAAAAAGTTTTACTGTATTTCTTAAGACAATATAAGATTTAACTTTTATACTTAGTATACTGCATATATATACACTGGATATACTGCATTTGCAACACATATAAATAAGTAGTATTGAAGCCAGTTGGCGCGTAGATTAGTGTGTCGCTACAGTGTGTCGCTACGTTCTACAGCGCTACGCCGACCATGAATTTAATTGAATCAGAGCTTTCATCAAATAATGTATAAATAACATAGTGTCTATGTTGTCATATACCTTTCTTTAGATACATTACTGTAGGTAGAAGTTTTTTATACGTAAAAATAATATTTACGACGTCAAATTAAACATTTGTAATATTATTAAGTATAATAATTAATGAATCGATCAATAGAAGTGCCATGATATGTATGTATTTATGATATGCATAAAACTAATTATTTATTATTATTATTTTAAGAAAAAAAAGAAGGTATTGATTTCTATTATCTCTAAAGCCTTGCACTTATTAAAATAATAAAATAGCTAAGTTAAGCTTATTAAAATTTAAATAAATATAGAATGAAAAAAACTGGTACGGGCAGGGTTTCGAACCCGGATCCTTTTATTAAATGCATGTTACTTAGTTACTTTTAGGGAAAAATAGTATAACTTAACCGTGAATAGAAATTTGAAGAAAGAAAATGTGTAATGTATATAAACTTAATGTATATGGTTTTAAGAGCGCCTTTCATCACTAAAGCACTGTCTAAAGAAAATTATTTCACCATAGAGATTTAAATCATCATTTTGATAAACGTTTGGATATTTTTTTAAACGTTACGAAAACAGCGGCATCGTTATATTAAGTGACCGTCATCTTCTCAAGCACCTAGCAACTCCCTTTATACTTAGAAATATATCCCCTCGAAAGCATGAAACATCAGGATGAGTTTTAAGTTTCTATTGAGCAAAAAAGTATATTTTCAGAGATAAGTAAAATAGCAAAACGTAAACTGGTGAGAAATAATTTAAATGTTTATATGATTTAAACATAAAATAAAACGTAATTGAACACAAATTATATTTATATTTTTTAATTAAATTCTTATCAGTTGCAATTATAACGAAATAGTGTTTATATTTTCAAATAAAGCTTATAAGTTATGTATTAGCGGGGTACGGGCATGTTATGCGAAGGGATGAATATCATGTGACGAGGAAAATGTTAAAGATGAATGTGGAAGGAAAGAAGAGGAGAGGAAGGCTAAAGAAGGTCTGGATGGACTGTGTGAAAAATGATATGCTGAGAAAAGGAGTGAATACTGAGATGACGAATGTTAGAGCTGAGTGGAAGAAAATGACATGTTATGCCAACCCCAGATAGTGGGATAAAGGCAGGAGAAAGAAAGAAGTTATGTGACTTCACAGAGCTGGATTTTAACATATATTGTTATTTTCAAATAATATAGACTCTAAGGATACCAATTGTTTTACTGATCTTAAAATAAATCGGTGGGAAATTGTAAAATTATCGTCACATTTTTTTTTAAATTTAGATATTGATTCATGTGCTTGTACTTTTAAACTGAATACCTATTGTCCATGAACACGTAAACGCAGCAAAATACCTAATAAACTAATAATACAATATTTTTTAAGTGTTGTACTTTGTTTTTAATTATTTTAATATACTTTAAAAAATATATATAATCCTCCTGTTAAAATTTAATCAGTACCAAATTGCATAAACCGCTTTAAAACTCAACATATATAGGTACGAGTACCTAAGTCAGAAAAATAACTAAATAAACTTCGTATAATGTGAAAATAACCTATATTTGACATTGTCAGAAATAGCTGAATACTTTATTTTAAAACATACTTACTACATACTTTATAAAAATAACAGTATTCATATAAAAGTAAATAATCTAACAAGAGTGTCAACATCAATATCCTGAGCAAGATAATTTCACCCTCAGTGGATACAAGTAATGATGTATTAACTTTGACAGGATTCACGTCACCTTGAGGAGGGTTTCAATTGACTTAGTTTTTATTCCAAATTAAGATTATATGTCAGATAAACTTTTAATTGATCACAAGACTTGGCAATATTAGTTTCTTTACAAACAGAAAGAAACAAGCACTTTATAAAATTATCTATAAAGTGTGATACTTTTAGAGTTCTTAGAGCTTATTGTAACAGTAATTTATTGTTTGGGTTAAATAAATACTCTTACTTCACAAAACCAAAACGTTTGACAATAAACAATCAAAAACAGTAAATTTAACTAAGTTTCGAAGAGCAAAGAACCAAAGCATCAAAAACAATTCAGTTAAAATAACATAATTGTATTTAAGATAAAGTTTGCTTGTTACCAACTAAATTCCTCAATAAACTGAATTCATTTAGTAAGAATTTACAACTCTGTATTATAAATTAACAAAAAAAATAAAAGAAAATATTGCAGATAATCTTGAAATTTCACCGCCCTGTTTGTCGGGTGGTTGAAAAAGACTCCTAAAGTGATTCCTGACTCATGTCATCTCATGTCATGTCTGTTCATAACAGGCATGTATGTGATAAGCATTGATGTCTGTATTTCTTGGCTTTTATTAAATATATTCGTAATATTTATAATGTGTGTTTCTATGTAATTGTATCGTTATCTAACACCCTTAACACATGCAAATAATTAACTAACTGAATATAATATATCTACTCATATAAATACATATACACCAGATAATAAGCACTAGTTCCACACAGCAACACAAATGGGTGTAACAAATTGAATCTAATTTTTTAAAAGACCTTCGGAATTAAATGACCTTGGCAATATCTTAATTAATGTCTCCCCGGTGTCAACTACACCCTTTTCTCTCTGACCTTCGCAAATTAACAGATTAAATTCAATTAATTACTTGGAGTGTCTTGTGACACTTGGAAGTGAGAACTGTTAAAGCTTAATTGTAAGGTTTACAGATAATACTCAGAGATATCTTAGATAATAGTGTTGTATGGATTTATGCCAATTCGATTTCATTATAAACGTTAATATCTTATGATATCAAAATCGGAGCTGTATAAAAATATCTTTGATTTTTCTACATTACGTGTCAACTTATTTTCTATTCGCAATTAGTTTTCAGGATAATTTTTGGACTCCAATCCAATCCAAAAGTTTAAAAAATAAATACGTAAACGTGTTTATAGATATTGATATGAATAATGTACTTAATAGGTATACTCTCCTTTAGAATCTACATATTACACAATAGTACTTTTTTATGATTGTCAATATTTTCTATTGTTTTTGGTAATCTCAATTAAATACCACATTTGCTTTACAGTACAGGATGGTATGTAAGTAACTTACCTTAGTCTTCTGGTCTTCTTAGGAAGCGGCTTTGCAGGGTTCTATATTACCAGTAAACAATATGGCGTCTTTTAGTTAGACGTTAGAGTTTTTACTAAGGATATATAAAATACTGAGCTAGAGGAATTTTAAGCATTCGTGTACTTTTATTGGTTTTATAATTTATAAAAAATGTACTTTAGGTGAATTATTTTATGTGTTTTGTGTTGATGTTGAGTTAAAAAGATAATTTTATCTTAGGATTTGATTTGAAAGAAAACATTTACTGATATACTCTACCTGTGGTCATTAGACAACAACTCCTAGGGGCTGACTCGGGACTAGGCGGAGTATACCAATATTGTCTAGTCTAAATAGACAATATCTGTATCGGACGGTCTGTGAAAGAACCTCCTGATTCTTTCCAAACTTTCCATATTCACAAAAGTCCATAAGTGGACTAGGGTCTATCTGATCTTGCAATCCAAGCAAAATAAAAAAAAAGACATATAAATTCATACATCCATTCCATTCATTCATCCATTTTAAACACAAGCTTTTTAATATGACTCTTGTTATCAAATAAGTTATTTGTGTATCAATCTTTTTTTGAAACAATTACTATATAAAGTATTGAGACAAAACAAAAATAATAATTATGAATCGTAAACTCCTTTGTTTTGCGAATTATGCAATCATATAACTATGGCAGCTGTTTTCTTATGAGATAAGAAATACAACATGAAAGTCATTACTTTTATTTTTCACTTTAAAATGGCAAAAAACATTAACAAGACCAAAGTACGATACAGACCTTTAAATATTAAATATAATTCAAAAAAACATTGCAAAATCCTAGTTGAAAAATCCCTTATAATATCTACGAACTAGAAAATCGTTTGAAAAAATAATTAAGTAAATTTGAAAGGGAAGTTACTGCATAATCAAATACCAAGTGCAATTCAGTTAACAGTCTTTTCATCCAGGCCACTTTAGTCGACATTTAGCTTTAGTTTATAGCATGAAAAAATATTGTTCTTAAAATAAGAAGCTAGAATTTATGTTTTTTACAGAAATACACATTTAGTTGAGAATAAAATAAGGTAAGGCAAATGAGTATAATTAAATGTAAAGATGAGAAAATATCTTTACTACTCGTATTAAGTCGTAATCAGTATAAATGTAATGTAGTAATTATTAGTAAATGCTGTGGCATAAACCTTGTATTATTAAACACCCTAATATGTGACCAAGCTATGTCCAATGTTGATGAATTCATCTGAAATCGCTTTTGGTGTTTTATTATTAATACGTACGTAGTCCTTTTAACATAAAAAGAAAGAGAATATTTTCACAACGCCAATAACAAGTTTTGTTCTATCTTAAAAAGATACGATTGAACCACCTACTTAAATAATCAATTATTTATATATATCAATATATGAAATTATATGAAATATTAACATTTATAACGGCAAAATATGTATGACGGTATAAATAAATTCGACAGGTTAAATGATCTTATAGAATTGCTATAAACAGTGTCCGATATACATTGGAAGTACGATCAGCTATTTGAATATTAATGGATATTAATGGATTTCAGTTATTTGAATATACATCATAAGTAATTTTTCATAACTATTTAAAATATCGCAAGTATTTATTTTGTAATTCAAGAATATTTAATTATTTGTTGAAAAATAAAATATAAGACGTCAGAGTGGAAACAATTAATGAAGTATTATACTAAAAATATATTAAAGTTATCAAATTGAAATCAAAATGAGAACGCTTTTAAGAATGAATAATTTATTTTCTTTTACGATATTATTTAAAGGTACTTTGTTGACTTACACCTATGTCGGTATTAAATGATGATAAATTTATTAATATTAATAAATTGAATATGAAAGTCCGATTAATATTTAATACTATACATTAAATAAATTATAGAATAGATGTGTTAATAGTTCACCACCTGATCTGCGGCTCTGTTACAGGTTACTTACTAAACATAAAACTATTCTAAGATATGGATTTTTTATACATAACTTTTCTGCCTTTACTGATTAGACTAAGATAGATTTACAAACAATCAGTAATTTATTAATCATATGATCACATAAATATTTTTTATCGACTAGTATCTTAGACTAGAACATTTCATAAAAATAAATATTTATTTAATACATAAATATTTTTTATCGCCTAGTATTTTGAGCAATGGGTCCTAAGACAGTCTTGATAGTAGATACATTTTAACAATATATTTTTAATAATGTATTGTTTGATGATATTCCATTTTATATTTTTTAAAGGTTTCAACAAATTAAATTAATATAAAATATATAATTTGTAATACTTCTGCCATAAATATATGCTTTATAATAAAAGGTAATGCATTCTAAGATTTATAAATAGAACGAACCTGAAAAAAAAAAGTTATTTTCATTCACAAAAGACAATAGCATTATATCACTATAATAAAAACTGTGCAATACTTTTAAAAGAAATATTATATAATAAAACATACGTTAAAAAACACTCTGCTGTAAATTGTAACACTATTCTTCTTCAATGATATCAACTTTATAGAAAAGGCATTGCAATTGGATTATTGGTTATAAATTAAATTAACAGACTAATCCCTAAAAACAAAACCATTTCCTTCTCCACTCAACTGTGAAAAGTGCCTAATGGTACATTCACTGAATCATCGACTGGCGAAAACATGACGTCACTGACATTTAATTGTTTCTATCATATACAGATAACATTTTTTTAAATTTTTTTTTAAGATATTATTGATGTACTTCTTGTAATAATATTTAGAATAATAATTTTAAAAACCATGTAATCATTCCTTTTAATATTATTTTTTTTAATAAATTTCCTTAAACCTATAAATAACATAAATTAAATATAAAAATACATTTTAATGTCATAATGGTAGATCAAATACAATCTTATCAATGGACCATAAAGGATAAATTTGTGTGAAAACGTTCTCAGAATACTATTGTAACAATTTCGAATTATTTAGTAAACTAAATGTAGAGAAGTTTGGGTCTTATTAAGGTATAGATACAATTTATATGATTTTGTGAAATATGTACTTGTAGCACGTAAATGCCGCAGTTATCCCAAGAACACTCTCAAACTATCATTATATTGCACACAAAACGTATTACATGTGTGAAATAATATTAACAATTTTAATAACTGTTATGAATGAATAATAACATTCGTTTAGTTTTTTCTTATAACGGCATGTTATATATATGCCGTTATATATAACTATCGAAATATATTATCTACTCAATTATATTTCAAGCAGAAATACAAACATAGTAATCAATAACAGTGAATTTATGTAAAATTCTACGACTATATTTGTTCACGTCATGGCTCTCTACTAAATAAATTACTTATTATGCATATGCTCTCATTATTAACAAGTCTAAATTTAAAGACAAGATAAACAAATATCGTAATCAGTTAAAATAAGCAGAACAATATTATCTACATTTTTTCTTTCGAACGGTCGATCCAACTAACGGTGCTGTTTCATTGCATTCTGTATTTACGGCCCCATTCACGCTACATCCAGTGTAGCGTGAGCTTAACGAATCGTCTTAATGAAAGCAACGGAAGCTACGAGACGCGAAATGGCGCTAATCGAACTGCAAACTGGCAGTTTCAATTATGAAGAATAAGAAAGTTTTACGTTTGCTGCAAACTGAAATGCTTAACAAATTATGTTTTGTATACTCGTATTATAATATGATATGTTTGTGATATTATACATATAACGATGATGGTCGTCAAAATTTTTGGGTTTGTGGGAATTAAGAATATAAATTTGATTTTTTTTAGGTTAAGGTTTTATTATGTTCTTTAATACAAATAAAATTATTTAGAATAGATATTAACTAATACAAATTAACAGTAATAATAATTATATTTACTTTAAAATCATCAGGGCACGTTCGACATCACCCATGTTCTAGATTTTTTTTTTCAAATAACAACTTTATAAAACAACACAACAAAATCGTAACGTAATAACACGATGTATCGAGCGAGCAATCGCGTTCCAGCCAATTATATAGTACCTATCTGTCAGCTGTCAGTGTCAAGAGTCACGGTGTTTTGATTAACACTATAAAGCTACATCCAGATTGCGTTTTTTTTTTTTCGAAATAGTACACGATTTTATAGAATAGAGAAATTACCACAGAATATGCTATCAATCATATAATAGAATAGAATTTTAAATAAATTTAAGAATTTATATTTATGTAATGTAAAGGTGAAATGTAGAAAATGTAACAGTAGCGTTTTTAAAGATTTTTAAAATATTCATTTTGTGAATATTATTATAAAAAAAATAAAAATTCAAATTGTCTCACCCCAAACTATTAAATTAAAAAATTCCATAGTCCCAAGTTGGGCGCCGTTTATTACTCTCTATTACTTAAAAAGTTTATAACTAAACCGTTGATCATGCTCGTTACCATTATACAGCATAATTTATTTATTTTATTAGAAATCAATAAAAAGCAACCACAAAATTTATATTTGGATTTTGGTTTAAAATCTAATAACTGTTCCTTTTCAGAAGCTATAGATTTCTAGGTATTATTTATATTTTTAAGTGTGAAGGATATGAAAGTAAGAACCGGAAGTGTTTAATAAAGTCTAGATATAAATCACAGTCAGCGTTAGTGAATTGTGAGACGCAGAACATCAATACAACCCCTATGGACCTATTTCTCCCTAAGTTTAATACGTATAGTCATCTGTTGCCAACCTTGCCTTGCCAATTGCTGCCTTGCTGTTAACCTAAACAAGTTAAGAAAATAATTGAGGGTAAATAATGGAGGGTTGATAAATTATTATGGGACCCTCAATTATTTTCTAAGATTTTAGTTCATAATCAAAATTGTTTCGGATAGGTACATTATAATTTAATTTTAATATTTCAATAGAAATATGTTTCAAAAGTTGATTACTATTCTATGAAAAATAATCAAATAGATGAAATCTAATCAAATATATATACCTATATATACATATATATACCCAGGGAGATTTCCCGTCATCTCGGTGCACCGCATGTACCGAGCGACCACTAGGGTCCCGTTCGATCTCGTTCTCGTCCATCTCGAGCTTTCCCCGGAAGGAAAGCAAATTTTTAACATCAAGGCAGTCTGCCAACTCTCCGGCCTTAGGGTCGAACCTCCACGCGGTCGCGGTTTTCCTGGTCAGTGTCATCGCTGCCAGCTCTATGGGCATTCCCAACGTTTTTGTCACGCGCGTCCAAGGTGCGTCAAGTGCCTGGACGACCACGCAACAGCCGACTGCTCGCGGAAGGGACCGGTCCCTGAGGATCCTCCCAGCTGCGTCCTGTGCGGACAGAAGGGCCATCCCGCGAATTATCGCGGGTGCCCCAAAGCGCCGCGCAGGACACAGCCGGCAAGGCATCCTCCTCGGTTCGTTAACTCCGTCGGTGTAGTTACGAGTTCGCTCGCGTGCGTCACGAGCCTCTTCGGTGTAATAGACATCGAAGAGCTCCTAGTCTTTTCGAATGAAATGAGGGATTCCACGCGGAACCCTTCCGCGAGGATGGAAGTGCTCCTCAAGCACGCCGTCCTAATCAAATCGATATACGAACACACGATGTCAACATGATGACATCGCGTGGAAGGGTAAAACCTCGCTCTCTGACTGTCGCTACATTCAACGCGAACGGGCTACTTAAGCAGATAGATCTAGTGCGCGACTTCGTGGTCACGCACCAGATAGACGTCCTGTTAGTACAAGAGACCTTTCTGAAGCCGTGTAATCGTGATCCGCGCATCGCGAATTACCGTCTCGTTAGGAACGATAGGGCAACCGCAAAGGGGGGAACCATCATCTACTACAGAAGGTCTCTTCATTGCACGCCAAGAAGCATAGGACAGGAGCGCTCTTCCTCGATGTAGCTAAGGCGTTCGACAGGGTCTGGCACAATGGACTGGTGTACAAGTTATACCAGTTCAAGGTGTCAGACAGACTCGTACTCATCATACGGGACTACCTGTCGAATCGCTCCTTTCGCTACAGAGTGGAAGGCGTTTTGTCAACCCCCCGCCCCATCAAGGCGGGTGTTCCCCAGGGTTCAGTTCTCTCGCCCATCCTCTACTCCATCTACGCTAGCGATATTCCTAGACCGCGATCTAAAGTGCACCTTGCCATGTACGCGGACGATACCGCGCTTTACACGTCCTCTAAGGATCACTGGGAGATATACCAACGTCTCCAATCCGCAGTCGACTCCCTGGAGAGTTGGCTGCGGAAATGGCGGATCGAGGTAAACCCTGAGAAGAGCGTTTCGGTGCTCTTCGAACGGGGCCAAGGATCCTCCCGCGAATCAAACTCTTTGATAAACCGATACCTTGGAAAGACGAGGCAAAATACCTAGGAGTACCGTTAGATAGAAAGTTAGTTTTCACTGCGCATATTAGGACCGTTCGTAGCAGAGCGGCCTACATATTAGGTCGTTTATATCCGCTGTTAGGCAAGCGGAGTAAAATGTCCCTTCGCAATAAGGTGACACTTTACAAAGCTTGCATACGTACCGTCATGTCCTATGCGAGTCCCGCTTTTGCGCACGCTAATCTGAAACCCCTTCAGGTGATTCAGAACAGGTTTACACGGATTGCAACCGGGGCGCCGTGGTTCGTACGCAACATCGATCTCCATAGAGACTTGAACCTTCCGACCATCGCTCAGTACTTCAAGGGGCTTTCCCAAAAGTACTTTGAACGTACTGAGCGACACCCGAACCCACTGGTGGCTGACGCCGCAGAGTATAGACCACGTAAGACTACTTTAGTCAGAAAAAGAAGACCCAAGTCGGTACTCGTTGACCCCGACGACGCGTTCACAGTAGGTAATAACGTGTACGCGTAGGCATAAGTGACACCACACAACATACAGACACACACCGTCTATACCGGTATAGACGAGGTCCCAACTGAGTAAGTGCTCCGTTGCTCCGGCGTTCTGCCGTCGGAGGACGCTAGTGTCCAAATTTCCTTAGCTTCCCTCCTGACTAACGACGCCCCGAGCCGAGGTCCGTGTCTCAATCTGAGACGCCCTCGGGACGCCGTTCCCCATGGGGGCCCATCTGGCCCCCCCTTGTTAAGGGTGGGTCTCCAGACCCACCCGCTCCCCCGGTGACGCTGTAATAGCCAACAGGGCTAACAGTATAGACAAAAAAAAAAAAAAAAAAAAACAGGGTGATTTTCGTCTTAAAATATAACACAATGTTATTCATCTAAAAGAGAGATTTAATTATTAAATACAATTAAGTTTTAAATATCAACTAATGAAATACTAACCTAAAACAGAGGATCAACAATAAATAATCATGGCTTACTATTGTTTTATCAAAATCCAAATCGTCTTTAGTACTATAAAATTAAAGAATATTTACAACCATTTAGAGTTTTAATGAAATTGAAGAACTAATATAAAAATGTGAACACATTAATGTTGTACCGGCATCTTTTCGTATCATTCGCATTTAGCGTTATCTTCTATCTCCTCGCTTATCGTTCTAAAGGTAAGTGAAAAAACTAAACACCAACATTGAAATATTATAGTACATCTTTTAAGTCTATTAAAACATGTTCAGCTTAAGTATAAGTTCACATTAAGTATTTTTATCATACAGTTCTTACGTCTCTTTAAGTTTTATTAAATAAAATTTTTAACATATTTTGTCAATTGTTGTGCGTTAAAAATATAGTTATATTATAGTGAATAAATTAAATGATAGAAAATTAAATATATTTATCACTTGTAATCAGTCCAAATGTTAACTAATTTTCAGTAATTAATTAATATAGGTTTCGTCAGGATACTAGCAATATAATAATGACCTATATTTAGAATTACCTGTGCACTATCGGTACGAGACTGTGGCATTAAATATAAATGCATTAAATAAATGTTTATCTCTGCGGAAATTTAGCGAATAAATAAACAGACCTGCGTTTATATTTGTAGGATTAGAAAACTTAGCAAAGTAAATTTAAATAGAGTCTGGAAAGTTTGCCGCCAGTGTGCTTTTAAGAAGTAGGTAATCTTTTTATTACACTTAGAGATCAGTTCTTTTCTTTGTATTAATGAAGACTGATGCTTTAATATGTTAAGTTTTTTTCAGAGTATTTGAAGTTATTATTAATGTTTTATTTAAATCAAATGATAATTTCTTCATTCTATACAAACCGGTGCTGACAAATAAGTAAAGTCTGCTAATGAAGACTGATTTTGCATTCTGAATTTGTCGTATATGAAATAGTGCACAGTAAATATTTATCTTACTTAGCAGACATTTTACCAGTATTCTAAGAATAATGATGAACATAAGGAACAATTACAAGTACGTCTTCATAAAGAGGTAGAATGAACTAAAGATTCATCTCAGATTACAATGGCAGGCATCTACAAAGTATCTCGCAAGGAAAGAGTACAATTTTAGAGCCGAGGAAGACGCAGTTCTTTGTATTCGACATACAACCATACAAACAACAAAATGTATTGGAACAAGGTTTTTAAAGACAAATTTAAATATTTTTTTTATAAGAAACCACAGACCACATAAATACACATTAGTGTAAGAGTTATTTAATACATAGAACAATAATTGCAATTGTCAGTTTGTTGCTGAGTAATTTTAAAGACATTTCTATATAACATCTGCAAGTTATTTAAAAAGTAATTATTGTTATTTATGTAAAATAATACTTGATTATACTAACTGATATTATAATTCATTTCTATCATATTCCAAGACAATATCAAGCAATAAAATCCAACAAAATATAATATTATTCTTCTTTAACAATATGATAGTTTAAAAAAAAACTAATGTATAAAAGTATGAATAAATTCTAAAAACTCAAGAAACAGCCTTTTTTAGTCGTTTACCAAATTACAATTTTCATCAAAGAAAACTCTCATCTTATTTAATATAACATGAACAAAGCCTTTTTCAACACGCTACGCTGTAATAAATAACTAAATATATAAAATAATAGAAAAAAATATCATGACATTAATAATAAAAAACGTTTAGTTTTTTTATTAAAGCTTGTAATTTAAAGACTAAATTCTTTAAGCCTAGGATAAATTCAATTCGATGATCATTTTCAAAGTTCGCTGTATAATATAGTACAAGAATACTTGCTCTTATTCTGTTGACAGTATGTGCTTTGATAATATAACCTACATCTTTAAAATTAAAATATATCTATTGACTGTTAAGCACAGGTCACACAGTGAATTAAATTGGCTTAGCTTAGGTCACATCACGTTAGCATTTTGTTCCCCTTGGTTTCACCGCCAACTATAAACTACAAAAGTTAAGCTAATCTAGCTATAAAATAACAACTTAGCTTACTTCGTGGTAAGGTTTGCGTTTTATTAAACTATATAGCACGGGATAAATATATAATTCATAAATTATTTTTTTTTGTTATAAATTATATTTTAAACCTAAAGACTCATTGGATCTATTGCATTTTTAAAAGTATATCACATGATCATCCATTTATCATGAATATTTGAAACTATATATGAGTTTAATTAAATGAATTATTTCATATACAAAGACGCCTTATGATAATTCCTCAACCTTTGTAAGTTCGATTTTTTTTTCGGGGGACATATTAAAATATTTTTTTATACTGTGATCTGCATAACAAGATTAGTACGGTAAGTAAAAAATAATTTATTTATACAATACTGTTAATTCTATTCGATTTGTTTTCCTGCTTAATAGGATAGAACAAACTAAGTTAATAATCGGAAAAAAGTTTTTCATACATTTATTACTTATCTAAAGAATTGTATGACACAACTTTCCTACTTAACAAACTTTATAACGGTTATTATATCATTATTCTACAAATAATAAAGTATTTGAATTTAGAACTCACACACCTGTTTACAAATTTACGTGAAAATGTATTTTATATGTACAACCCGCGGACACACATAATGTAATGCATTTTAAAACAATGAAACAACTACACCAAACTTTCTCGTTCTTCAGATCAACGATATCCATCCGTCCATTATATCATTAAAACCTTATAAAATATTTTGGATTATGTTATATTCCTAAAATATAGAATAATGAACCTTAGGAATTCAGTAGATTTAAAGCCTGTTGGTGATCTAGACCTAAAGTTGATCTAGATTTTAATTAAACCAAAGCAAACATAAAGGTTTTAAGAAACATTAATGTAGTAAAACCAATTTTTAAAAGTAATAAAATTATACTAGCATTAACTAGGTGTTATGTATTGAATAGCGTGATAGAAATACTAGAAAATAAATTGTAATTTTCTTTATTAATTTTATAGATAGAATTAATTTCATAGATAGATTATTGAGTTATTTTCCTACTCGAAATTATTATATTATAATAATAATGATTATAATTTGTAACTTCCTCGAGAATCTTATATATCACAAAGATCTGAATCAGTGTATCGAAGATTAGTCCATTAGAAAAGATGAATGAGTCCTGATGAGTTAATTACTACAGTTAGTTAGCTTAATTGACAGCATTTATAATTATAATTATTTACCTACATAGTCTACAAGAAAAATTTTACAAAGAAAATATAAAGGAACTAGGCTCTACATTTTTTCGTACATTGAAGTGTATCTAAAAAAGAAATATTTTAGAAAAGTGAAAAACTTTATACATAAAAAAATACTACATCAAAAATGTATTAGCAGTATGCATATGCTACCAAGATATTGGTGACATTTTACTAATATATTACTAACACTAGAAAACAGCGGCATTGTCGTAACAAATGGCCATCATCCCTTAAAGCACTCCGTACGTTGGTTAATATTTTCAACCCTCCGGAAAGTATACAAAGGAGGCTGAGCTTAAGTGTCTATTGAGTAATGTAATATATTATTAGAGGTGAAGGGCCCAACATACACTTGAAATAAATTAATCGTATTGCTTTAAATAAACTCTCAATAAAATATTTAAATACAGAAAATATTATATACGCATATATGTATATATCGGAGATAAGACCTTCGTTAGTGTTTTTAAAAAGTGTGACGTCAGCATTGCTGCCGTCACTGTGTTGTAGTCATCGCGATGGTTGTTCACTATTACTTCTTCAAAATAAAACATCACGAATAATTATAGCTTCATTTATTTAACTGGCAGCATGACAGTGTCCTTATAGAAATCCACACCGTCCGACGTCTTGAGCGAGAATGCCCGTAGCCGTCTCTGTGCGGCTCCTTTATTGGGATCGTCGCACGTTCATGTCGCTACAAGTTATTCCAAGTATTAATTTCTGTGCGGCTCATTTGTAGGGATCGTCGCACGTGCTTGTCGCTACAAGATTTTACAAGTAACATTTTGTTTATGTTCTTAAAACCACACAACTAGAAATGCTCTAATTTATGATGATTTTTACACTGATAAATAATCATCGTTATATTTAATCAATAAATTAGTTAATTTAATAATTATAATTGTTGAAGTATTGTCGTTGCGCCGATACGGCCATACTGACAGGCGGTGCGCGCTCTGCACCGGCCTCGTTGATTCTTGTTGCAACTATCTGTAAGCAAAGATACACCATACTTTGAGTTTGGCATCTGTAAGGCAACTAACGTTGCTTTTACGTTGATTATTATGTAAACATACAGCTGTTCTGTATGTTTGCGTATTCAATAAAGAATTTGACTTTGATGAAAGTCTGAAAAGGTCTCGGGGTAATTCGTAGAGATCTCGGAGGTTCTCCTAGAGTTCTCGGACATTTTGGTAGAGTTCTCAGAGAATCTCGTAGAGTTCTCGGAGGTTCTCGAAGAGTTCTCGGAGATTCTCGTGGAGTTCTCGGAGGTTCTCGTAGAGTTCTCGGAGATTCTCGTAGAGTTCTCGGAGATTCTCGTAGGTTCTCGTAGGGTTCTCGGAGATTCTCGTAGAGTTCTCGGAGGTTCTCGTAGAGTTCTCGGAGATTCTCGTAGAGTTCTCGGAGATTCTCGTAGAGTTCTCGGAGGTTCTCGTAGAGTTCTCGGAGATTGAAGAATTTAAGAGAGTTACTTACGTTTATTCAGATGTTTTGTAGATACCCTGTCGATTGGTCGACTGTAGTTCCAGTCCTGAAGTTAATGGAGTAGGTTCTGTTGATGCTGCAGCAAGATCTCATTGAAAAGGTGGTTCATTTTCCGCCGATACGGTCAACTATTCTCCGGGATGTAATTTATAAAAATAAAAAATAACTTCTCACTCTCAGAGAATGATCTGTAGTATGTGCGTTACACAAAGCTTCCCAACGGTATCTCATAGTTTTCTTAAAGATATACGAAGAACACTCGGCCAGTTCCTGGGCAACACATGGTTTAATCAGAGGTACCACTAGTTATTTATTATCGTAAATCTGTTGTGTGTACTTGTCTACTCACAGTTCCACAAGGCATCCCAACGGTATCTCATGGTTCTCTAAAGGATACATCAAGGACCCGTGGTTAGCTCAAGGGTAACACATGAGTAGCTCAGAGGTATCACTCCAGTTGTTTATTATCGTAAATGTGTGTGTATATGTCTACTCACAGTTCCACAAGGCGTCTCAACGGTATCTCATGGTTCTCTGAAGGATACATCAAGGACCCGTGGTTAGCTCAAGGGTAACACGTAAGTAGCTCACAGATATCATTTTAGTTATTTATTATCTGTTAAACAGGTATAACTCACGGTTGCACAGGATATTACAATGGTATCTCAAGCCTCACTTAAGGTAATATCAAAGATCCGTGGTCAGCTCAAGGCAAATGCACATATTAGAGATACCACTCTCTAGATATTTATAACGGTAGATTGTACTCGAAGGCTCTCGCAGATTATTCGTAGGTTCGTTGCACTATAAAAATGAGTTTCTTACCATATATGACTCGTTAAAATTGAGGTTTAGCAAGCTTTGGTGGGCTTTGGGTGGTGGTGGCTTGTAGCCAACAAAATCTATGGAAATTATAAATTTTATCCTTATGCAGGTAGGTACACAATCAACTTGTAGGTAGATAATACGAGTTGTAAGATAGTAGTGTTCAAACTTGAAACTTGTTATTCATGTGTCGGCCAAAAAGCGAAGTGAATCCCTGAATTGCTTCGTTAATTCAAAGACTGGGTCCTCACGAACATAAGACCGGACTCTGCCGAAGTGATGAGGTATGGCTTGCGCCTCGTTGTCATTTCAGCTCCCGTACTATTAATATCTCTGAGACGTATGTCCCTGTGTATAATTCTGAAACAATATTCATGACCAGTATCAAACCGTTCGATCACTCCTGACTGAGCATAACCTAACATTTAGTGATTGTCTAGCTAAAAAAGGAAAATAATTAAAAATAAAATCGTTATATCAAACAATTTCATTAAAAATAATTTTAAATTAATAATGTTCAAAGCATACCAATAATTTTAATATAAAACTAACAATCAAAAATAAATTAAAAACTCTCAAAATATTACTGACTTTATTATCACCGTATCTCACAAGAGATACCAATCAGACAAGATACACTGAAACACTTAAGCTCTACATTTCTAGATAAACATAACCCAGTAACCTCCAATTACAAGCTCTACATTTCTAGATAAACATAACCCAGTAACCTCCAGCTACTAATCTTATGCAAACCAACGAAGTTAACGTCAAGTCTATCCTGGAATCCATGGTTCCTTCTGAACTGGACCTTCGCAAGAGTTGACCCCTTACTGCGTACCTACAGACTACAATTAGTAGACACCGATTTCTACTGAGCTACGGCTACACGATTTCAGGTACGATTAATCATCTTGCAAATCCAAGTATTCTAAATAATATTAATATTATTTTGCTCCACATCGATGATATCGATAAATATACCCTGATTGTCTGGCGTTTTTTCTTTTTGTAATCTGTCATGAGTACTTATAGGAACAATTACAAACAAGTGCCTTTAAATTATAACAATCTCTCTAAAACATCTATAACTTGAAAACGCCCTTTATATTTTAGATCTTACTTAGTCTAGTTACGTTCCTCATTTTGTAATGATCATACGGTCATCGATTGGAAACAGCTTCACTTTTTTCTTTTAAATATAGTCAAAACGCGTTTATCCATATTTTTAACATCGTACTAAAATTTACAAATTATTGAGAAAGGAAAAAGTTATTATAATAAAATTGTCTTTACAATTTTGCTTTTATTCAAATTAATCTAAAATCGTAATGAGAATTCTATATTCAAATAAGTAAAACAACAAATTATTCTAAGAACATTATAAACCACAGAGCATGAATCTCATTCATAACATATGGCTTTTCAATAAGCCCTATCAACAAACTTCTTGTTTGTTATATTGCATTGCTCTCAATGTCGAGTCCTAAGGACCTTTTGCTTCAAGTCGTCTACCAGCCACACACCAGTCACACACTAACCACACAGCCGCACAGCCTTTAGGCATCGTTACACACCAGAAACATAAGTCTCTCAACTTCACCTATCTAGAAAAGAAGCTTGTGTCATCCGGTTTGTCATACAATTCAACACAACATAAAATTTACCTACTACATCTTATCACAATCTATTACCCCTAGTCTTTATAGCGATAAACGTTGATTTTAGTACACTCATACCTTTCTATCTGCCTTTCAGTACAAAACTAACCAGTTACTAAAACATGTAAATAGATTAACTTTTCTTACTTTCGCAAAGTCGCGAAATTATTTACTTTGAAAACATCGGCCCTGATAAGCAATGGTAAGAGTCGCCTTTATAACATATCTTACGATCAATAATTGCTTTTGAGTTAACCCGTTTTTATTCGACTCAATTGTAGACCAAAAATTAAAAATTCAGTGAATCGACTGCAGAATAGAATTTAGTCAACTTTCTAAGAGTGTCGTCTTATCGCACCCGGATGAATCTGAATAGATAGCTTTTAAATTTAACATTCTCTCGCAATCATTCAACAAATTTTGTCATTTAAACCCTTTACTCAAAAACCGTGATTTAAAATTTCGCGTCACGTAAAATTAGACTTAACTTTAGGTAATCATTAAATAAGACAACGAGAGGGTTATCGCTTATCATTGTACGTCTTTAAATCTATTATTGAATACCCACGTACTGAAAAGTACAAGCATATTACTGTTAGGTTTCATTATTATTAAACAACTTTTCTATAATCATTCGTAATGTTTTGACTTGTTTCAATATTTTGATGGTCACTATCGATCCATATAAATTAATGAATTACTATTTTTTTTTGTTTAATTAAAATCTTTTTTTTTTTTTTTTTTATTAACTTAAATAGTAATATTTAGAATTGTTATGTCAAGTAATGCTTAAAGGATTTTATTTGACTAAGACTATTATTTATGTGAGGAGAGAAATTGGCTTGATTAGTAAATACTTGCATTAGTTAGAAAAGTGAAAACTATTAAGACTTCATAATTAAAACCAGTATTCAATAGTTGTTATTTTCGTACGTTTAAAGTAGATGATTTGACTATGATTATTGTTTATGTGAAGAGGGAGTTAATAAAATCTGTGAAACATTACAATTGAACGTGGCCCTCATATTACGGACTACTAGCGCTTGACTAATACCAGTCATCACAATAACATTACTAAAGTGTTATTTATTAAATTTGGCCACTTAATATTATAATTTAAACTATTTTTTTTTGTATGTATTTAAACTCAAACCAGAATGGTAAGTAAATCGAATCGAATCACATATATCTACCTATAATTAATGCTGAGACTCATTGTACTGCCTGTTTAAAAGTTTAAAGACAATTTTAATTTTGAATTAAGCAATAATAACTTTTAAACTCTGACACATCACATTAACTTGTCATAAGATGAACAAAGTTATATGTAAGTGTAGGTCACCTTAAAACTGATGTATAACTTACAGTTTCAGAATCCCTTAAGATACCTTATGTCGGCTTCAAGTACTATTTCCTTACGCACCGGGCACATCTCGGTTTCACACGTCTGTAACTCCAACTGCCTACACCTCCCGCGTTGTACGTCGCTTTCATTTCCGTGCTCGAACCAGTGTAGTACAGGTACATCGCCGTTCGATGCACGGTGCAATATAGATGTCATATAAGCTTGGTCGTTGCAATGCTGAAAGTTTTATTAATTTAAATTAAGCAATCATGAAAGAGATGGGTTATATACCTGCATACTGTTTTGTTATGTCGCGAGAAATGACGTTATATGCAAGTCCAGATAAATAACGCAGGGTTAAATACAGCTGGCCCAGGTCTCGCGGAATGACGGAGTCACATTAAGTTCCATCCCACTTCTGATATCGGAGATAAGACCTCCGTTAGTGTTTTTAAAAAGTGTGACGTCAGCATTGCTGCCGTCACTGTGTTGTAGTCATCGCGATGGTTGTTCACTATTACTTCTTCAAAATAAAACATCACGAATAATTATAGCTTCATTTATTTAACTGGCAGCATGACAGTGTCCTTATAGAAATCCACACCGTCCGACGTCTTGAGCGAGAATGCCCGTAGCCGTCTCTGTGCGGCTCCTTTATTGGGATCGTCGCACGTTCATGTCGCTACAAGTTATTCCAAGTATTAATTTCTGTGCGGCTCATTTGTAGGGATCGTCGCACGTGCTTGTCGCTACAAGATTTTACAAGTAACATTTTGTTTATGTTCTTAAAACCACACAACTAGAAATGCTCTAATTTATGATGATTTTTACACTGATAAATAATCATCGTTATATTTAATCAATAAATTAGTTAATTTAATAATTATAATTGTTGAAGTATTGTCGTTGCGCCGATATATATAATATTTTCTTGGTGAAATCTATGTTAAGAAAAACTTTTATTCGAACTATAAAACTACGGGTTGATAGAATTTGTAATAAGTAATATGTTTTTTGTAAAATCAGGACTTATAATATATTATTATCATCGAATGATTAGACTCCTTAAAGTTTCTATTGTTTTGATGATGTTTAAGAAAATGATCACGAATTGTTAAGTTGCAGATATATACTGCTTTTGTGACTTAGGCACTGATTTATTACTAAAATATTGATGTGCTAACGTAGGAAGCCGTGATTTAAGACACAATTTTTTTTTTCATTTTTTCTATACCCGACTACAGTCCATCACTTTTACATTTACATGGCTGACATGACTTGGTAGTATTCTTAATAAACATATATATACTCATAAAGTTTGCAGAAAATTAAAAAGTTATAAAAATATAACAGCTCTAGTTACCACCGTCGCTCTACGTCACTTGTATAAGAAACAGTATTTTTTTATTATTTTATTTTTCCTCCAGAATGGGGAGGCCATTGGTCTCAATCGCCTGTGCCCAACGGTGATTCAGATATACGAGAAGGAAGCTGAGCGACCTCTACGGAAACCGTATTGTCAGTTAAACCGTTTTAAAATTTAATAAATACAAACCTATTTTTTTTAAATAAAGAAGAACGAACAAATATTTGTATTTTTACTAATTTATTTCAATGTAGAACTGAAACAAAATTAAGACAATATCAGTAAGGTTAGAATTACTATTAACTAAATCCTGGAGCGTATGAAACTTGTTCTCATTTAAATAATATTGAACTCGCATTTAAACCAGTGGTATTTTTAAGTGCGCTGAATGTTCCATTGAAAACATGTCTTTTATTGCCTTTCTACTTTCATCTTAGAAACTAGAACTCGGTTCCTTTTTAAAAACACTAATTAGAAGAAAACATGCATTTAAAAAGTAGTAAAATATGCCGCAAACGTAAAGAGAGTGAGCGCAAGTGTCAGAATGAGTGATTAAGTGAGTGAGTGTTTTACTCGTCACTCACGTGTGTGTAATAACACAATGTGGTTAAAGCTATGCAAAGTTACCTTTAATTAAAACAGCTGCTCTAAAAAACTTTAAAATATGCCTTAGTTGAAACACGAAACTTTACTTTTAGACTTAAAATGTTATATATATATATATATATTTCGAATCGAAAAATATATAGATATAGTTCGAATCCAAGCAAAATATTCAAGACATTTTCAGCTATAAGCCAAATAGAAGTAATTAAAATCAAAAAACGTTTCATAAAAGCATTACATATACTATATTTTTTATAATTTATATTATTTTCACTGCCATTCTCTTTATTGGCATTCTTTCAATATTTAAAATATACGATGAAATCGAAGATAAAAAAAAAGTAAATACGTAATTTGCCATTATTTTTGTGTTTAATACAGATTTATAGAAGCAAAAAGATATCAAATTTCAGGATATACTTTTCAAATCACTTAATAGGAAGTATTTTAACACTATTTTATCTTTAGTAAAGAACTCATATTGACAGTCATAATACACATGTCTCATATCTGAGATGAGAAGAGCCCGCCGCAGTAAAGCGGTGAGACGCTACGCCGTGCCGACAGAATAATTCCCGTAGCACTTCGTCAGATACTGCTTGTTAAAACCACTCGTAGCAAGACTCGTGATATTTTTTATGTCATGTTTGTGTCACATCCGCTTTTGATGTCTGACTTAACTCAGACTCTTCTTTCCATATCTGCCCTTTGTATTGTCATCAACATTATAAAATTAATACTTTCTTTAATAAGTTATGCTATTTTCAGATTAAAAGTGTATTGCTTACCTACATTTACCTATGTTCTTAACTATTGCTATTAAGTGATAAGCATATACGTTATATTAGTCTGATAATATCTATCGAATTCTTTAACTATTATATTTCTAATAAATATCAAGAAAGGCCATATTTGATTTTTATTCGACATTTATCAGATACTTATGATAGCAGCATCGTCCGCGCTTTATAAGTTTACGGAATTTGCTATGTTAGAAGGCTGTCAAAATGTTACTTTTCTCTTCTCAGGAACAGTACTTTTCTTCTGAATGAAATGTCCATTTCTGTACCTATTCTGTGTTATTCTGTACTTATTCTGTGTTAGAGGTTTCAAGATAGAAATTCCGACATATATAATAATGTAGATAGCAGAAAAATTTTCTATATTCAAAAACATTATTATTAACAACATATTTAAGTTTTTAAGTAGATAAATAAATAATTATTTTAAAACAAATAAAAAATTAAACAAAAAATCTTTTAAACATATGTAATTTAAATATAATCCAATTGATATATAAATATATAGTCTACTAGCTGTTGCCCGCGGCTCCGCCCGCGTGTAGGTCGCTTTTCGCGTAATCTGTGGAAACTACAAATATCCAGACCTATAATAAACTTATAGTTAATTCTATAGCATCCTATTCCCGTCGAAATTTTCTATATATTGGCATTACATTGCTACGATATCAAACTGAAAATAATAATATACATCCACATCAGACAACACACACACACACGCGACCAGGACATTATTCAGATATACGTATTAAAGCATATGGATTCGAAATATTATGTTTTTGAGACATGTTCAATTTAAGAATTTCTTTGTAGAATTTCAAACTGCTATACCAAATGCGAAAACATAATCATAGCGAGTTGTAAAAAAAGACAGCACGATCTATTGAGATTTTATGTGACTAAATTTAAAATGCTTATATTCAATTTGTTAAATTATTTTACAATTCAGATAAAATAAAGTAGAAATTCTAGCTTTATCTTAATTAAATATGTTTATGTAAACCGCATTCAATTCTGTTTAAAAGTTTTGAAACAGTGCTTAAAGTAAATTTTAAATTGACCATAACTTCTTTTACCCTTATCAGATTTTAACGAAACAAAGTTTTACCCTTTAGATTATTCATAATCAACTTGTAAAAACCGCGTTCAAATCCGTTGAGTAGTTTTGACGTTATAAAGTACCAGACAGACAGATAAAAATTCCAAGATTTATTTTTTAGTTTCTGTTCCTCGTTTTTAATTAATGTACAGACACTCGATTTTTACTGTCTTATTATATATTTGTGATTAATAGTTAAAACAGTATTTATGATTAACTACGATACTGATTATGCATAATTGCATTGCCATTTAATAAATAAACTTTAGAAGAATAAACAAAACAAAACAACAGAAAAATACCATACAACATAGAAAATAATTTATAATAAGCCTAGCCATAGCTTATGTCACTATGTCTATGTCTGTACACATTAGTGTAGCTTGCCAACGCGACGGTGAAAGACTTTTTGAAATCGGTCCAGTAGTTGCGGAGCCTATTCATTTCAAACAAACAAACAAAAAATCAAACCTTTCCTCTTTATAATATTAGTATAGATAGTATAGATATAGAAAATCAAATGCTGTTTAGAGCAATGTTGTTCATAATTAAATGTCTGTGACATTTAAATAATTTATTTGGATAAGGAATAATATCGTAATTATTAAAACACCTTCGAAAGTGTATATTATTGTAGAACTAATTTCATAACCATAAAAAACGTTATAGTGAGTCAACCTTAAAAGCTAGATATATGTTGTCCCGGACTTCTCTTTAGAACTTTTAAATAGGAACAATTTCATAGAACATCATTTTTGCGTAACTTTCACCGTTTTCGCAGCGCACGCAGCTTTTTTTTAATAGTTTTACACCTTGCGTTAGAATATTCAAGTTTTAGTAATCATCCCTAATTTTTTGAACATCAAACATAGCCTATGTCAGTCGGGAATAGTGTAGCTTGCCAACGGTGAAAGAATTTTTGAAATCGGTCCAGTAGTTTCGGAACCTATTCATTTCAAACAAACAAACAAAAAATCAAACCTTTCCTCTTTATAATATTAGTATAGATACAACAACAATACCTAAATGTCTAATTCGCCTCGACCGACGTCCACTACAATATCACACCACATGTTGTTATGTATATAACTACTAATGTACTAGGAAAACAATTCTTTAAATATTATTTTTAATTCATTTAAAGCATTTACTTTCAGATTTCAAAGACCTATAAAGCGTTTGTTGCTTACGTTGTGATGCAATCGTTAGAATGAGAGCTTTTGTTTTCTTTCATACAACATGAACAAAGTCTTTCTTTGTTATTATTTGTTACTTTTTTAATATATGTTGCAAAAACGATAAAAGATACATGATATCTATGCGAAGCTAGTCGATGTGAGAATCACAAAAATAACAATATGTTGGTGTATCATGTAAATAATTTAAGAATAAAGTTACTTACTTAAATATTAAAAGAAACTTAAATGTTAATCCGTCCGTCTGTAATAAATCTATACTAATATTATAAAGCTGAGTTTGTTTGTTTGAACGCGTTAATCTCTGGAAGTACTGGCTCAAATTGAAAAATTCTTTTTGTGTTGAATAGTCCGTTTATTGAGGAAGGCTATAGGGTATATGTCATCTCGCTGTGACTAATAGAAGTCAAGCAGCAATGAAAAATGCTGCAAAAACGGGAAAAGATTTATTTTTTGAGTGCTATCCTCGCGTACGCTGAGTAAACGGTGAAAGTTACCAAAAATAATGTATGATGAAATTGTTTCCCTTTAAAAGTTCTAAAAAGAAGTCCGCGACAGCATATATCTAGCTTTTAAGGTTGTACGTAGTGGTGTACTAGGAAAGGATTTTTAAATTCTACCCTTAAGGGTTTTAAATAGATGGATTTTGCAATTTTTTATGAAACTTGGCGGCAACACTAAAAACTGCGCGGACGAAGTCGCAGGCGACCCCTAGTATATTATATACCAACTATTACCCGGCTTTTCCTCTATGTGGATTACACAGGACATTAAACGTTCGAAACATTCTTTTAAAACTACTGGCAAAGAAAGCTTAATAATAATAATAATAATAATAATTTATTTCAAAGAGTACTTTTTATATCGCTATGATGTTATCTATAACCTTCCTCAATAAAATATTTTCTTCTACGACACGTTAGAGGAAGTCAATTACATTATTAATGGTCCCATACAACCGATATACATTAAAGTATAATATTAACACACACATATTATAATATGTATAATATAACAATGTGTTGTTACATTGATCATCATTATGTTATATTCAACATGGATCTGAAAAGGCCATTATAATATGCATCATATAAGGGTGGGTATGCATTATCCCAGGCGTCGGACACACACAACAGACAATTACAAAAAAGAATTAATATATCTTATAGACTGTAATCTTGAGTTGAATGATGGTCACCCACCTTATAAATATTTTGTTACAATTTTTATAATTATACGCACATGTATGCATCGCTATCTTTATAATGAAAAAAATAAGACACAGTAAATTTCTTCATGAAAATAAATTGTATAGTTCTTTTTATTTTATTTCCATTCACAAATGACAATATCATTGTTTCACGATAACAAAAACTATGTAATACTTTTAAAAGACATATTATGCGTTATATGACTTTTAAAAGTATCTCTTAAACATAAAATATCACGTAAATTATTGTTAAACAACAGACTAACAATTCTTATTCTATTACAAAGTGGATAATTCCTACACTAAATGGATTTATTGGATGCGAAAAATACTTAAATTATTCGACTTAAACCTCAAAGCTAAATGATTTCCCTCTCAATAGAACTGCAAAAAGCGCCAAGAAGATAAGGGTTTATTCACTTTGAACTATTGAGTTCAATGACATTGATTGATGTAAGATCTTAAGCACAGTTTCATGCAACGCTATAATATCCTCACTAACTGGTATTCATGTAAAATTGAGATAAATAGTCGTCTTTTAACATTTAGCAAAGAAAATAACCATAAAATTGAAATACTCACAACAACATTACGTACATTTTAATCTATTCTACGATTTTCTTTCGTTCCATTCTGAATTTACATTCCTGGCTGTAGTTCGAACATTATTAATTGCAGAAAGAAATCCAGTGGAAGTTGTTGGTTGTATGAAATCCAACTAATCGAACTGCAAACTGGCAGTTTATATCAGAAATAAGAAAGTTTGACGTCTAGTTTGCTACAAAATTAATTGCTTAACAGATGATAGTTTATGTACTGTTAAGACTTGTTTCAGTAATACACAGTACTTGCACTTCAGTGTTTAATATCCAACCATTTGTAATAGAATGGGCGAGAGCAGCCCTTACAACTCGTTTTATAATATTTTAACACTATAATATTTAGGTGAGGGTAAAACATTTAACAGTAAATACAAAATAACATTCCATAATTAAACTGTTGAAACTTATAAACTAAAACATGTAAATTCCAATGTTTTTACCATTTAAATTATTATAAATAAATATGACTAAGAGTACTTATAATGTACTTATGTGCACAGTTATATGAAGTGCCCTTACTTATATCGTAGTTCCTGGAAGTAAGTGTATAGTATTGATATTTATTACAATAAGGTTTTACTGTTTTCTATAACACAAGTAAAACAATTTAGCTTAGGTTGACACTGCTAACTAATAAATATGAATAGTGAGGTTGACGTACAAAGCAGTATAACATAAATTTATATTAACATCTTCAATACGTTTTCGACAACTTTCAACTTGTTACATTTTACAGTGACTTTTTCAAAATAACGAGGTAAATTTAATTACAACCACGTATCGAGTTTGCATTCTCGTTATTCCAACTAATTAGTATCTTATCTGTGTTCTCATGTGAAGGCATGATTTTTTCAATAACACTATAAGGTTACATTCAGATTGGATATACATATTTATGTATAAAATATTTACATTATATATACCTAATTGAAGAAAGCATATCGAGTTTTCTTATCAGGAAGACTTTATTCAAATAAATATCCAAATCAGATCATTATTTTTTGTTTAAAAATATCTTAAAACATGTATAGCCATGTTAAGCTTATTTAAATTTATATAAATATAGAATGTAAAAAACCGATACGGGCAGGGATTCGAACCCGCGACTACTGGGAAACCGTCCCGTCGCTCTACCAACTGAGCTACCGTATCATCATTATTTTTTCACTAACCCAAAATTTTACTAGCGGCACTTCATGTAATTGTGCTCCAAGAACTCTCTAAATTTATGAATTTGTTTTGTAGCGAACCTGTCGTCGAGCTTTATTATTCTGGTATAAACTGATTTTGCAGTACTACTAAACTACGCCTAATTTAAACGTCAGAGAGCATATTCTTGAGAATAGTTAAGGATACTCCTTTACAATGTGCTGAGTTATATAAACTTGTCTGAGATTGTCTATTGTCATGCATTGGTCAAGCAATATGGCGCGTCGACAGAAGAGATAGGAAGCATATCTCAGATACACATAATGCCCATACATCGAAATCAGCACTGTGTGAATATACCATAGATAAACCCGATGAATATATGAGGTTTGCAAAACCTTAAATTCTAAGAAAAAATGGTCATATTACAAATATGAAGCTATTGCAACTTTTAGTTTTAGATTTTAATCTAAAGATTTTAATCTATGAAATGTCATGGAGCTTCCGGTATTGCAAGCGGAGCATTCAAAGTGTTTGTCCTTAGTTACCTGACGCTCTTTACAGCTCAGTTGAGAATTAAATTACTTAGCTTTGTAGCTTTAGTCGAATAATTGAAGCTTGATTTGCATCCAATAAACTAGATGTAATATCGTATCTATTCAACCGTATTCAGTGCATGAATTATACACTTTGCATAGAATAATGTTTCGTCGTCAATAAATGTTTTAGTAATTTTTTATCTTTTACTTACAAAAAAATGAATAAGGTATTTAAAATTATATTACATTATATGTCTGTTTAAAGCATAGTAGAGTTTTCGGCATCGTAATATTATTAAAATGTAAAAAATAAATAAAAACAATTCTATATTTTTTTCTATAACTTTTGTAAATATTTTCTATAACTTTCTATTTTTAAATTATAAAAATTTTAAACTGTAAATTTTTTCTATTTTTCTATAACTTTTGTATATATATATATATATATATATATATATATATATATATATATATATATATATATATATATATATATATATATATATATATTATATATATATATACACTTGACCATCATCTCATCATAAAATGCCTAAGTGTGCAGTCTGAGTAGAATGAATTGGCTCTACTACACGGTGATGATGATAAATGATGATAGATTGATGATGAAGTGGATAGCTGAAAAAAGTTTAATTATATAAAAAATAAGCACCATCATTTTTAATGTATAATTCACATATACATTTTGATTAGTCTTTACATTGTTTGTATAATTAAATAAAAATATTTAATAGAATTTATAACCTAGTTACCCACAAATCTAATACATATTTATCTTTAGTGTATTTTTAATAAAAAATAAGTATTTGATAGTTGAATGTTCCTTTTTATGAACATCTGAGAGAATATATTATTTTTAATACAAATAAACAACGTTTTGTTCAGACGCAAATAAATAATGTAGTTTACATCACTATAATATTTTATTAAAGAATTCTTAGAATCCACTATTCTTCCAACTTCTATTTTCTTTCGAATACAATGCTCACGCAAGCGTATCTTTAGGGCTTATAACAAATATAGTTGTTGTACAATTTCACGAAAATATACTACTACTATTATTTTTTGATAAACTCGATACTCAAATTTACGTGTACTTTACTGATAAAGATACAAAATTAAAAATTTTTCTCGACTTTACTTTCTATTATACTTACTTCCTTATTATTGTTTCACTCTACATTGTATCTTCGTAACAAACATTATTTTTTACTTGTTATTTTAATAAATACCTACCTCTTCATGTTAAAAATGAGATCAGTCTTTTTTTTTCAGTTTAAGTCAGTTTAATATAATAAATATTCTATTGTACGAAAGCATTATTTCAACATGTCATAAGCGAAGAATCCCTTAGGATATTGGGCAATATATATCATGTAAAAATACTTCTAAAACAATCATGATCGTTAAAGAAAAGTAACCTAGTTTTATCTAAAAAACAAATATAAATTTTTCTTTTGAATTATTTATATTAATTGATTATATTTAATATATTCTATTTGTTAAAATTTTATATAGAAATACTTTTGCCGGCACGAATATGTAAAATCAATATAAGAAATAAAAACGACTTGGAATATCCTTACAAAATACTAAATTTACATAGTAAAGGACGTAATAAACTACTTCTTTCTTTCTTTAACTATAAAATGAAAACTATATCATAATTTGAATTTTACTATTTATAAAGAAGGTTATCAGACTTTTAGTATTTATTTTAAAGTGACATTGAAACTCGATGACAGTCCATTAACAAACCTAATAGTTTTTTTAAATCAAATAGCTCGTTTTTTTAAGTCTCTCACACTTTCAGTAGCTCTTTTAATTATAGATGACTCTCTGCTACAGAGAGCTCTCATTACAATTCGCAGACTGACGTGAACTCTCTTTATACGAGTATGTTGCTTGAACCTACCAAGTACTAGTTCATATTTCTTTATAATTGACATTCTACGTTGAAATGCTAACAAGGAACTGCTAATTAAATATAGATAGTAATATACAAGAAAAAATCTACCTTTATAAATAAAGGCACATTGTAAATTCAGTCGTAAACACATATATATTGTATCAACAAAAAACAAATATTTATTAGTTACAGAATAAAACATAAAATTGTAGACAATAAATGGAACGTTTAAAAGATTATTTTAAGACTGAGAGGCGAAGAAGATTAAAAAGAACATTTATAAATAAGATGAGTTCATTATTTTAAATAAAATGTAGAGAAACTTTAATGAAATACATAATTCTTACACGGAAATATTTTATCTTTTTTTATTTATTAGGAGCTAGCGACTTAGTCTTTCTTTACCTCCACTCCTGTCGAATTAATTTATAAATCTTAAGCATTTTGGATAATTATCCAACCTGAGGCGAATTCACTTCGAGTTGATATGTACCTTTATAGATCTGGCTTTATTACACACATGTAAAAAATATCTATATGCGATACCAGCCCATAAATAGTATTTAAAATGTTAACGCCCGGGTGCCATACCTACGCTCAGAGTTAGTTCCAGTTCAGAGGCAACAAATTAATTTTGTATGGGAAAACTTAAATTTTTAAAACTAATAATTTTAAAAAGTCCTGGAACAAGTGTTGTTGAGATTTATGTAGAGAGGCTGCCTGCAAGAGGTGACCAATGATATTAAAAGGAAGTGGGGTGATAAAGAGAACAGAATCGCTGTTTTTGCATTAAACAAAGTAGGTATGGAGCCAAATGCAATTTTTAAAACTCTCCATACACTTGGTATTAGTCTAATGTTGGTGTATCTAACGTTTGATGTAAGCTATTTATATAATATGTGTTAGCTATTTATATAACATGTGTTAATATGTATTTAGCTATTTTTGACAATCTACAGTCATTTTAATAATATACGATTTACATCTAATTCTTATTTGGTCTTTTTGAAATACTTCTGTTTGGTGAATAGCAGTTTCGGCAATTTAGTTCTTGTCATGGATTTTGGTTAGGACTACATTTTATTAATGACAATCGTTATTTATTCTAAATAATGTAATATATATTTTGAAAATAAGAATGAAATATAAAAATGTCAAAATTATTATAAGATCTGTTTTATTGAATACAAACTTTTGTTGCAACTGCGTTTGCATTGGTAACGGGTGTTCTGAATTTAATGAAATTTCCGGCTCGAAATAAGAATTCTTAAGATTCAATTTACCAGGATGCTGGTCAAAATTGTATTAACACGTTCGCTGCGTTATGAGGTCTATTAGATCTCTTGCGGGACTTTCGTATTGTGCGTGGACTGAAATGCTGTTGTTTCACTCCTTGCTGGGGGCTCTAACTTGTAAAGTTCTTTATGAATGAGCAAGACAAATATACACATTTGTATCCTACTTGAAGATGAGTTCATAGACATTATAAAAAAAATTAGGGATGGATTAGGTCCCTAACGCACAGTACTATATTTTTTTTCATTACTTGCGTTAGGGGACATTTTATTACTCGTGGAATCATACGCCTCGTAGACGCAAGACAGGGTGGTTAGGCGGCGCGGGCGCTGCGTGTCTCGTTTTAGTGTTGTTCAAGTATCGATGTTAGGTGAAGCTCTCACGTTTCAAAAATAGCACTCGCATAAATATATCGACGTGTTTATATTTTAAATTGTTTTGATTGTTGTTAAAAACAATGAGTTACTTTGAAAAAAAAAGTGTAAAAAGTCAATTAATTTTGGTGAGCATTCTAAGAAAGAAAAAGTATCGCCGGTTAATACCACGGCATTATCCAGTAAAATAAAAAAAATATTCCCTGAAGGAAGATGTGTTGATCATGTTTTCCACCGAGGAAACAAAAAAAAGACGTTGCGTGGGTTGTTATGAAAAATTACGATGCACGGTAAACAGCTGAAGCTTCTAATAAAACATTTTTTGGCGAGCAGCTAGATCTTTATTATTGTGCAGAATATTTTATACCATATTGGCCGCAAACTGTTAAGTGTGTCATATATGAAAAATAAAATTAAAAAAACATTACGATTTGCTCACAATGCGAAAAGTCGATGTGCTTGCTTTACTTTAGATGAAAAATTGCAATGGGGTCCTCATATATTCGATTTGTCAAGCAGACTAAGTTCTGCTGCATACGCGGTTAAAAAAATACGTCGATTAACAAATATGGAAACTGCTCGATTAGTATACTTTAGTTACTTTCATAGTTTAATGTCATACGGTATACTCTTATGGGGCAATGCGACTGACATTGATACCATATTTACATTGCAGAAGAGGGCTGTTCGCGCAATATATAATATGAGACCAAGAGACTCTTTAAGAAACAAATTTAAAGAATTTAAAATTATGACTGTTTACAATCAATATATTTATGAAAATTTAATTTACGTTCATAAAAATATTTCAAAATTCAAGAAAAATTGTGATTTACATAAAATTAATACAAGACAAAAAAATAAACTCGCTATGCCCGGCACTAGGCTCCATAAAATAGGTAAATCCTTTAAGGGTAATTGTATACGTTTTTATAATAAGCTCCCAAATGAAGCCTTAAGCCTATCATTAAATAAATTTAAATTATATGTTAAAAATAATTTAATAAAAAAATCCTACTATAGTGTAAAGGATTACATCGACGACGGTATGGCCTGGGAATGAATCTGTATTGTATTGCGAATAGCTAGTAATCTCCGCAATTTGTTTTTTGTTGCAAATTATTTTGCTTTATCGACCTTCTGCATCACACCGATTCCTTAGAAGTCACTACTTGCGGTAGCATCGGGAGTCGGGTTGCCTCCCTCCCTCAAATATGTGCGAAGGGGGTGATGGCTGGCTCTTGTGTTATGCTCGTGAACGGGTGCTGCTTGCGGTGACTGGTTGTGTGGCAGGCCGAAGATTTATATATATATATGTTCTTTCTGTTACTATTATTTAATTTTCGTTGCCTGAAATGATTAGGCTTCTTTTCCTATTGATTGCGACGGTTCTAGTTGTTCCAAATTTGCATTTAAGTTTGACGTTTGTGAAACAGTGATCACAATAACAAAAAATATATCCGGCTGAGTTTGTTATGTGGTTCTTCTCAGACCAGGACGCGTTTGGAACCCTCATAGCTTTAACATTAAGATGGAAAGTGCTTTCTTAGAAGGGCTTATTACGATAAATCTAGTATCGTAATAGGCCCTCCTGACACTTCCATGTTGACGTACACAAGTGATCACTGATTATGATTCTAAGTGGAAAAGATATAAATAAATAAATAAATAAATAAATAATGACAAACATTTTCCGTAGTTTATAATAAATAACTACTTCGTAAATTAAACTTTTTCTATCGACAAATGACATTTTATTTTATTCCCATCACTAGTCACTTCACATATTGCTCTATCTCTGGTTGCGGAACGAGATACAATCGATGTCTAATTTTTGATTTGTATTTGTGGCTTATTCTTATGTCATAACTGCGTGCGAACCTAGCAAAATATAGAACAGTAGACCATCTTTGACCCACGAAATTTTTAAGTACATGTCATTGTTTTTGTTGAAGATATAAATTATTTTCAGAATTGTACTTTTATGGGAACTGATTAGGTCCCCAACGCACCCGGGGATTTTAGTTATTAGTTTAGAGATCTTTTAGATCCCTAACGCACCAGCTGAAAGTTTTTTAAATATGATGCCGCAGGGAACGTGTTAAGCTTAACAGCACAATGATTCTCCTTGGTGGTAGTTTTATTAGAAGTTATTCAAATCATCAACGTCATTCCCTGAATATGTGGGTCTATAACAAAAAAATAACATTTACTAAAACTTCATAATTTCCGATTACTTCTTTTGAATATTTGCACGCCTTTAGCCTAGCTCTCTAAAAGTACTTTATTAACCAACTATATGTCAATATAGCCTTTAAACCGGTGGTTTTATGGTTAGAATAAGGGTTTTTGCTCAGATTCAAATATAAACAGTACGTTGTTATTAGATACGGTTACGTATAACAACATAAATATATTATAATAATATATAATAATAATAATTAAGGTTGATTTAGACACACTATAGGATTTATACGTATATGGCGTCATTTCGCTTTAAAAAACTTACTTTTCTTTTTACTCAATGGAAACTAAAAGTTGGGTTTGATGTTTGATGCTTTCAGGGGTATTGAAAGTTTATACTTTAAACCCCCTGAAAGTATCAAACATGGGTCTAAGCGCAGTACGTTAGTAATGGGTGCTGTAAGAGACGATGCCTATTTATTCTAACAATTCCTGCATGTTCTTACTTTAAAAACTAAGTAGTTATTTATTAATTTAAATATAATCAATTAATCAATATTAGTGAAATATCAAAATTAAGGACACGTGATTACAAATTTATTTCATAGGGTATATTTTATGTGAAATCTTTTTAAGAATCAAATTTATTTCTTTCTTGAATTATATTTCTTGTGAAGTCACATGATTTCGTGATTTGAATTAATTTATGAATTAGTGAATTGAACGTGAATTATTACTAATATACATTATAATTAGACATCACATCACAGAGATATTACATCTAGAAGTAAATATTTAATTGTTAGTGGAGAGAATGCTAATTATTACTCTTCAAATAATGTGTCTATAGGACGCTTCAAGAGAACACAGATCCAGTGGTATTTATATACTATTCGATGAATATCGTCAGCTGTGTGTTTAATTAAACTCTAGGTCAGTGTAGTGCAGTAGAATGCGTCGCTACACTAGTGTATCACTAACTGGCTTCAATATTAATAGTTACATACCATCAATCTAATTTTAGAAATATAAGCAAGCCGTAATATTTCATAAAAATGTGATGCTATTTTATAAAATGTTCAATTGTGTAAGAAAGTTTCATTTCATTTTATCAGTATTGTTTTTCAATACATGGTAAAAAATTTTGTTATTTACAATAAGTTCTTGAAACTTTTCACTACGAAGATAAATCATGAATCTTATTTTTCGTTATTTTTCGTTTCGTTTATGCAACGTGGACTAAAAGAGAACCAAACTTAAATGAAGAAAGACTTTGCTTATGTTATATAAGCGAAGATAGACACTCTGATAAAGATTGTATTTTAACGTAGAATATAAATTCAATGCAAATGATAGTTCTAGAGTTTTTAAAATATTCATTATTTTATGCTTGAAAAAACTATTTTAAAGAATTTCATTCAAATTCTATACAAGAAAAATAAAATAGTTTGATAAAGTGTAACTTGCGCTATTAGAATGATATGATCCTTTGAAGCGAATTGTATATTAAGTTAGTATATTTACATATAATTAAGTATTATCGTTCAAAAATATACATACAACGTAAATACTGATAATTGATTTGTAAACAATTTGAAGACACTAAATCTTGGCTGGTTATACATAAGAAGTTGGTATATGTTAATTAAAAAAATATAAGCTCAAAATCATACCAAAAATAAAAAAAAAATATTTTTTTTTTAAAAGAACAACCTTTTTTTAACCTTCGACTAAAAAGAGGGGTGTTATAAGTTTGACCTGTCAATATGTGTATCTGTGTGTCTGTCTGTGGCAATGTCCGCTACTAATTTGAATGCGATTTCTTTTAATCGAAAGCTATGTTCGTCGAGATGGTTCTTAGTCGTGATTGTTCGAAATAGAAACAGTCTTCTCCAAGATATAAAGCCTTGTTATGTAGGCCAAAAGTTTTTTTACACTTACTTACTGAGGTAAAGTACTTTATTAGGGGTAGCTGTTGCCCGTGACTGCGTCCACGTAGATTGTAAACAATATATTTATATGGCTCATAAAAAATCATGGGCAACAGCTAGTGATAATATAAAACCCTTCATCATAATGTTACTAGTGATTGTAAATCATTTTAACTCTAAATGTTTATATTTATTAATATTCGTATATACCTATATGAAAAATTCTTGAATCATGTTACTTAATACATTTATAATTTATTACATTGTCGAAATTTTCAAGCGGATCCTTCTTTCTTCTCGTATTAAATATAACCTTTGTTCATCAGAGGGATAATGTAGGATTCTAAAGCTAAAATATTTTCAAAAAGGAACATTATTTTTCCTGTTTTCCGTATGGGTAAAAACGGTTGCATATTTCTAAGACATCTCTGTCCGTCTGTACGTCAGCTTCCTTGGTTCGTAAAATAACTTAAAGTTGGTACTAAATATGAAAACGATTTGTAATACTAAACTTAGGATAATTTGAAATTTATTATTCTATAAATTAAATAAAACTTATATTTTTTTTGTCTTCATGGCCAAGCAATTGATTTTTAAAGTATCTGGATACTAATTTGTTTCTTTGTTACCACATAACAGAAATAGTATTAGGTATATATGTTTTATACGTCATCACGTAGTACTTTACTGTATCGGAAGATATATTAATATATTCCAGCTTAGTTTATTACAGTTTTCTTCACAAATGCATTTTTTTTTTGGGTTAAAACTTTCAAAAGGAGTCGTAATCACGATTACTACAAGGTTATGAAAAGATCGGAAAAGGTAAGATCGGTTTAAATTTAAGGGTTAATATAAATATATAAATACAATTAAAGGCTATTATAGTGAGATCCAAAAAAATCTCCTTCCTTTATGTAGTATAGTATGTACTCGTGAAAATCTAAGAAAATAATTGAGTGAACATGTCTGTTCATTTATTTGCAAAACTAACATATAGTAAATCTATGTATATTGATACAATCAACCGATAGTGCACTGATAATTATAACTGAAGAGCTCATTAGATTGCTAATGAACTGACGCACTCTGCATTGACTAATTACGTACTGAGACTGAACACACAATTTAACTAATTGCATGGTTCATATGAAGGTCTTTATTTTTGTATTTTAATTATGCTACTTTATAACACTTTCGCATATATGATAACTTAAGTATCGTTTAAAGTTATATCGTTAATTGCTACTTACTTACAATATAAGTAACAGAATTATAACTAAATTACAGCTAAACAAACGAACATTAGTTAAGCAATTCATTTTGACGTCAAACTCTTATAGTTGTTATAAACTGCCAGTTTGTTCTATTAGCGCCATTTTGCGTCCAGTAACTTCCGGTGGAATTCTTCCGACAATTAATCTCACGCTACAAGGCTGTAAATTCAGAATGGAATGAAACAGAACCGAACCAGAACCAGTGAAGATAATAATGTTGTTTATGTTTCAATTTATACGGCAATAGTTTCTTCTTAGTGCTAGATTTTATTTTAGCTATATTTAGGAGGTATCAGTCAGTAAACAAACATGATCCTAATCCCAAAAACTTTGAAATATTTCATTTTCATTAATCTTTATTCCTTATATCTGTGGCTAACTACGATTAGGAATATTATATATTACCACTGTTTTATTGTTAAAGTATTATTTACATTTTTAATAAAATGGTAAAATTTTATATACTCTACTTTACACCGCACCTTTGATCTCTAATAGTGATTATTCTGATCGTCATGTAGCGATTCTACAATAATAATGTCGTATTTATATCATAGATAATGTTCTTAAGTTATTTATTTGGTACTTAAAAATTGTATGTATCAAATAAGTATATGTACTAGAAACATGTGGCTATCATTTTAACATTCTCTTCTTGTGAAGAAAATATTTATTTTGTTACAGATATAATTAAATATATTATGTAACTTTCATAACGATTTATTGTTCACTCTATATAGAGTTAAGCTTATTTATATTTTCAATAAATATTTATTGAAGATATAAATAAGCTTAACAAGGTTTAAATGTCTATTAAAATTTTCAAATTTTAATTTAGGTAATTTCTTATCAATGTTAATCTATACTCCAAATGAAGTCTCATAGACGTCACCATCTTTATAAAAACTTTTATATATGGTCTCAATTCATGGAATCGGATAGTGACACGATGACTCAATGTTAAAGCGACGGGACGGTCTATCATAGGCCGCGAGTTCGAATCGAGTTATGAACAAAAACAGTTTCGATTAAAATATCATTTTTTTTATACTATATACTTTTTTTTATATTATACTATATGAAACAATGTTAAAGACATTTCAATATCATTTTTATTCATGAAGGTAGCAGTTATTTAGCAAAGCGATTGCTACTGACTTCTTAAATATTAAGACCACTTGTAATTACAAATCATCTCTCTATACTTATTAAAAATATAGTTTTTTAACAAATGTAATAGTAATGAGATTCTCTTGCTTTAGATGTGTGAAAAATGTTTTTCTTTAATAATTTTTTTTTTTTCAGTATCGATACTTACAGGTATTTGAAGATATTACAGTATGAAACATTGTTAATAGAATAAAAATAAACCGATACGTGCAGGGATTCGAACACGCGACCTCTGGGAAACCATCCCTTCGCTTTAGCAATTGAGCTACCGTATCGCTGTCCGCTGAATTAATCATTCTATATGTGATATCGATCAAACGTCATTAAAGCATTTTTATTGCCAGCCGATTATTCGAAAACTGAACCCTTATCTTCTTGTTGCTTTTGACTGTTAAGTTGAGAGTGAAATCCTTTGAGGCTTTAGTCGAATAATTTTACATCCAATAAACTAGAAGCAATGCCTTTGCTATTAAACCGTATTCAAGACAGGAATTATTCAGTTCTCAATTGAACAGCGAAATGTTTGCCACTAAAGGTTTTTTATGGTGTCTTATGTAAGTATTAAAGAACTATTTAATTTAATTCTGCATTATATTTTGTTAAGTCGTCTTTATCAGAACGGGGGGGACATTTGTGAAAGCTTCGTACAAAAATAAAATTATCCTTAATATTTTTTAGCTTGAAGACATAAAAAAGAGTGAACACACAATATGAATTTATTATTATGTGACAGATTTTGTCTTATATATTTTTTAATTACTACTGAATGTTGTCTATCAATGCACTACTGATGGACAAAAGTTGGTACTTTGAGTTGCTTGTGGTACCTATCAAGTTTAACATAATATGGTATTTAATTTTATTTGGATAGTGTATGTTTTATCTGTATGATTTTGTATAAAATAAATATATATATACTATAACTCGCTAAGGTGGTGGTGTGATTTACCATTGAGATACCTATCTGCATGTGTGGGTTTCCTATAAACAATGTTTCTTAAAGTGTTATCAGGATTCTTGATGATAAGAATATCAAGGAAAGCGAAAGTATTATTTGACTGCAATTTTATTGTAAATTGTATTTTATTGTTAATGAAATTAAGTTGTTCTAAAAATGCAGATATTTTATTTCTATCTAGTATTGTGAAGGTGTCATCTACATACCGTTTTAAGATCTTCAGCGTAGCCGGTGCAGGACAGGGCCCTCGCCTCGAAGTGCTCCATGTAGATATCGGCAACAACGGGGGAGACCGGGGAACCCATTAATACTCCATCAACTTGTACATAGAATTCATCCTTCCACATCAAGTAGCCAGATGTTAAGCAATGCTTCAGTAATTCTGCAAATTCTACAGGCATTCTGTTATCCTCCAGGTTTCTCTTGACAATTTCAATGCAGTCAATCACTGGAAAGCTGGTAAATAATGACTATATATCGAAATCAACCGTTATGTGATTGTTTTTTAATTTTACTTGTTGAATACCACTAACAAACTGAGAAGAATCCTTGACATGACCTGGTGTATGTCGTCCCTAAAACCAGCGTGTAGTGCTCGTGAATTTCTTAGAAAATACTATAATAACTTCAGTTTGTCATGAGAAACCAAACATTAAAAAATCACTCTATCATATTCACATAAATCAAAATCTATCCTATTAAACATCCAACTTTAGCGTGTACCATAAATAATTGATATAAGGGATTATATATGTTAAAATTCAGATCTAATGATATGATTTAATTTTTGTCCGTCTGTCTGTTAAATAATTTTAACTTTAGAATAATTTAAACAAGGTGATGGCACTCAATGAAAAAAATAACTAGCGGAAAAGTACAATTGAATTTCCATTTGTTCATTAAATCTGTCTTCTATAATAAAACTCAAGAGTTGCTCTTTTATTTAACCGTGTTTATTCGAAGATTAGTCGGATTTAAAAATACAAACAAATAAATTTTTTGGGTTCTATAATATCAAATTACAACCAGCATGAATTATGACTAAAAATATATAATATATGCTGATATTCCTGATTGCTTAGCAGTAATAGGGAACTAATATTTCAACCATAAAACGCCGCTTCATAGTCCATGTGGAATAAATGGCAGAAACAAGTAGTAAGTATTTAATGCGAGTAACCATTAGCTAATAAGTATCAAATAAAATAAATTTGCAATCATTTGAAGGCAATTTCTCAACATTCCATAAACGATCCTTGAATTCCCTTGGGTTAGATATTGGGTAATAAATATCATGTGTTGTTCTTTATATAATATTTGTTCTCTTTAAGGATAAAGGAAGAAATGTAAGAAATATTTCGGCAATTTAGTTTCATCTATATTAAATAGATTATATATATACGTAGATGTTGATATACGAGTAACAATGAATAGTTGTTTTACTTTTTCATATAACATATATTTCCCACAATCTTGATATTATATTAAAATCGTCGATAAAGTCACTGTATAAGTAAAAATTTAAACGAGAAAATGTCAATGAAGCTGATAATCTTCCGTTATTAAAAAAGTGGAGAAACTCTCAGTGAACATTATTATATTCTGATCACAGCGTTTTAGAATAAATATATAATTTGGAATAACCTCACACTGCAATAAGAATTGTAATGTAATATTCCGATATACATCGAAATTTCCGAAATGCGAAAACGAAAACCTAACTAATAAAAAACATTCAAATTAATGTTATTGTTCATACTTCAGACAGACCATCTTTTTTAGTTTTATAAAAATAATCTTATTCTGAAATTTACGAAGCTTCCATAGGAGATGCAGTTAAATATAATTAATCTCTACCATAGAATACCGTCACAAATGTTATGAAGGGTGTCAGCAAGGGCCCTGATAACAGTATTATCCATCTATTTGACAGTTGTGTTAATGAGACGTTGGAACAATGGTTATTTTTTACGTAGGATAAATTATTGAGTATAGTATTCAGTATAGTATGGGTTAATTTAAATCCACTCACTCGATATATCATGCACTAAAATGAAAGCCTTAGATAATGTTCAATTTTTATTTTTTGTTCTAAACAACGTCAATAATAAATATTAAATAACTTTATATAAATAAGCTTAACATGTTTATAGATATTTCCAAACATATTATTTACTAAATAATATTTGTTGTAATTTATTAGACCAAGTTAATTACATTGTCATTACAAAATATTACTTGAAATTGCTCTATTAAAGTTCTTTATTTGTAAAATGACAGGAAATTGTCATAATTTTGTTGGAATCTGGTTGGTGTCTGAGGACATTGTTTTCTACAAACATAAAAAACACACACAAAAGTAGTACAAAAAAATACTTCATTATAGTAATTTTTAAACTATCGCGTTTCATTACATATAATTATTTAAAAATCAGGAATTAACGCGTCCGGAATAGGTATCACATACCTTTTATTTGCCTGACGTTTCAACCAGGTTGCACCGGCCATGGTCACAGCCTATGATTCCAGTATTTTAAATAATTACTTGATTACCTAAATTAGTTAGAAGTACACCAAAGTTATAAATTCAACAGACGCTTCCACAGTGCGGTGTGTTACGTCAGAGCAATTAATTATAACATCTGTTACTCTGTGACAAGCGATCGTTTATTCAGAAAATTAATTATAATTTATAGCAAAACTAATTTAAAGAACTATTAGTAACAAAAAATAGGAATAGACGATGCTGATAATTATAACTAAATACCAAGTCATCTAAGCAATAATTAATTGATAATAATTTGTAGTTTTTAGTTTTGTTTGAATGTACTAAGATTACTGATACATATTATTGAATTGATACTAAAATTTTGACTGCTTATAACATTCTATTATGTATTATTAATCTAATATTTAAAACACATCATTTTCTTAGATCGGATACAATTTTTTATGTATTTATTTAAATTCTCTGTTTCACTGAAAAAATGTGCAAAAGGTGAGCTTAAACATAATGTATTCTTTAACATTCAACCAGGTCTTGAAAGAAAAGTCATGAGAAATGCAAATATATATAAAAAATACGAACACACATAAAAAGAGACAAATACATGGACATCAGTTCAAAAGAAGAATTTACAATGGTGACATATGGGATTGTAAAGGACTGAGTGTAAGGTACAAAGGATTACGAACGAACCTCACGAACCTACGTTCACGTATTCGTAACCAGTTCAGCTTGGGTCTAATTGAAGGAATGTACGAAAGTTGAAAACGAATCTTATTACAGAGTTGAACATAGGTTCAAGCTTGTCAAGCAACATGTCAAAATGTTTGCTAATTGTACTTTAGTTTTAATTGGGTAAAATTGTTAAAAATAATTTAATGAGTGTAAACAAAAATAAAACTTATGAGAAATTTCTTTAATTTTCGTTCTACGATAGATTTGAATATCCTTATTATTTTATGGTGTTTGATATTATTAAAATATTGTATTTTCTCATATTTATTTTTTATATCGTTTTCTTGTATCGACAAACCTTCTCCAAGTTTAAATTATTTAAATTATTTATATTTTTAGTAGATATTAGAATAACTAAAGAAAGATAACAGTTACGCTAAAGAACATCATTCATTTTACAAAAGAAATGTACATATAATATGCACCTATGTACTATGTACCTTGCCTATATACCTAACTATGCCATAGTGGAAAAACTACTGGATCAATTAGCTTGAGTTTTACAAAGTGTAGCCGGAACATATTCAATTCATTCTTGTCTTTAACAATCTGTAATAAGTATAAGTTTGGCATTATAGTATATTTTTGAGTGTCGATATTATTAAAAGGCCAATTTTTATTCAGAACTAGCTTTTGCCCGCGCCTTAAATTCGTAGTAAAACAATTCCCACTTCCCTTTTTTTGTATTGGCTTCTATATGATTTATTTTAAGTGATACAATCAAAAATACGACATCGCTGTCAAAAGTATATTTAAAGTTTTTAATAAGGATACAATATTAGGTAGTGTAATTATTTTTATACCTCTTTTGTTTTTACTTAAACATCCATTTAAATACTTCTTAAACAGAGGACTTAATAACCATTCTAACCATATATCACACTTACAGATTTTCATTGAACATAATCAAAATATTACCATGTAAACTTGAAAAATTCTGAGCTACACAATCGAATTTATTTTCACCATCAACTTGCAGGTCTAGTTTTATTAAAAAAAAAACTATTTTAAATGATAAACGTTCAATTAGCTTTATGCATTAATACAATTTTCGGTACATTCACAAAAGCCATTTTTGAGACGGTCTGCACGGTTCCATACCAGAGTGCGCCGCCGACTGTACCGCCGCAAACGCGAGGATCCTATATTTTAAATCTGTAATATCTTCGAAAATATTCATTAAAATTATATGCTGTAAGGTTCATTAAAATTATATGCTGTAAATATTGTTCCATATTAAATGTAAAATGTATTTAAGTTACTTAATTAGGTACGGATTAAAGCTGTATTTCTTAAAATCGCTTAAAATTACGTATTATTTTTCGTAAAAAGTAAAGGATAAAAATTCGCTGTTGTGGGTTATCCCTAAGAGATAAACATTTACCATCGCAGATTTTCTTGTAGAACTTTTTAAGGTATTTGATCTATCTCGTGGAGTTCAACCAGCGTTTGCATTGTAAGCGCAAACAAAAAGACAAACAGATAAACAGACAAAGATTAAAAAAATGCTGAAAATGGATTCTGTTAGTTTACTTTACATCCTGGTATATTTTTTAAATATTTTTAATGTACAAAGACTACTCCTCTACAGATTTATTACATGTATAGAATAAGATTTTCATGCTACCTATTACGTCATTGACATAAATAGTCATAACTTTTTTATTTCTTAACCGATTTAGATGAAATAAACACTAAATGTTAAGTGAAGACTGTAATAATATATTCTCGAAAACCGCATTCAAATTAGTTCAGCCGTTTCTGAGATTAGCGTGCACAAACATACAGACATACAGACATACAGAAATACAGACAAACAGAAAAACCATTGTTTTGGGTTCTCTTGCTCTTATAAAGCCCCCCTATGATGTTTTTTTTTTTATTCCATGTACAGGAATAGCTCAGTGACGATTATATTATATGTATAGATTTCTTTTTGGTATGAAAACTTTACTTAAAGGAATCGGACTATTTTATGTTCAGACAACATACATAATTATCGTAGAGACATCAAGTATAGACTAATATCCTCATAATTAAGCCTTAACATTTCTCACCTAAGAGTGACAAGACAGTCCAAGTAATTACCTAAATGAATTTAAACTTTAAGGTTGTCAAGGTCACATGAGGAAGGGTATAGATGTATACCCATAGAATATATACATATACATTTAGAATATATTAATTAAGAAAACAAGGATACGTTTATTTTATTACGAAATTCCTATTAGAAATATGAATAAATTCTATATAGGCAATTATACATAGTAATATAATATAATATAACTTTTATTTATTATCTAGTGCATTAATATGAGCAGCATTTTGCACGCCTTTATATATAATCTAATACAGTGCGTCTATAAAACTAGAACTTGCCTGTGACTTTGCTTAAAATAACATCACTACTACTACTTGAAACAGAAGTTTTTCTCTAGATTAAGCTATTTTAAATATATTTATTACCTATTAATCCATCTATAAATATCACAGTATGGTTCCAAAAGCATGTGAAGCATAATTTATACCTTTTACATTATTTTACTATTTATTTACATTCAACATAAAATTAATAACACTCTCAGTAAATATGAATTATTATCACATGAATGAATATAATGAATAACAAACAAACTTGACATTACAGTAACAAAATTACAACTTATCTCTGACAGTAAGCTCGACACCTAACTAAGTCTTCATATAAACTACTCCGCCTATTGCCTTGTTTGTAGATTCATTAATGCCCTAACTCTCAAGACATTTGTTCCGATAATTAATGGATAACGTTGCCGCTACAGAAATAGGTTGTAAATGAAGTAAATCCAGATTGTTGTTATGGTTTGTAATATTATAATTATTTGGAAATAAAAAGTCAGTAATTAGACAAAGATTTAATCCTATTTCGCTATTATATTTAAGTGAAAATAAATACCGAATGTAAAAAAATGTCTATGGAATTCCATAATAATCGAAAATTTAATTTTCTTTTCTTAGTTTCGTTTTTTTTACTTTTTCAAAGTTCGAAGCGGAGCTGATTTCTGGTTGGTTGACTAAAATATAATTGATTTAATAACGATAACACAGTTGAGTGAGAACCTTTCAACTATGCTACTTCAGCAATTCAGCCATTTATAAAATAGGAATTATATATTTTGTAATATTTAGTTAGAGTTAGTGAGATGAAAAGATGAAAATGTAAGTTTTAAAAACGTTCACGTTTTATTTTATAATACGAAAAATCATTTGAAGGAAAGTTTTCTTTTATTTTTAATAACAGAAATGTTTATTTAAATTTATATAATTATAGAATAAAAAATAAACCGTACGGGCAGAGATTCGAACCCGCGACCTCTGGGACACAGACCCGTTGCTCAAATAATCGCTCGTGCCAATACGGTAGCTCAATTGGTAGATAGGTAATAAGATTAACATGGCTATACATATTTATAGGTATTTTAAAACAGATATTTTCTTTATAATTTTATTATGTATTTTTTATAAAATGTATTTCATGCTTCGAAAGTAAATCAGCTGGTTGTAAAAGCTATTTAAATCATATTCTTATTATTTTTATTCCTTAAATATCATATCATAGATATATGACAATCCATATCTATGGTAGTGAGATCACGACAACATTAATAATGGAAGTGTTATTAAAAAATGTAGAAACCAGTATTTAAACTCACAACTAACCAATAATCAATCTAGAATTCAAGATTAAAAGTAAACTATCGTTGCATCTTGCAAACTCAATCTGCAGACAAACAAACCATATTAGAACTGATATATCAAAAATCTGATTGTTATTTAAATCTTTATAATGTTAAAATTTTATTAAAATGGATTAATTAATCGACTATCCAAGAGGCCGAATACATAAATAATAATATATATAATATTTACATCATTTCGCGATTAAGAGAGACAATAAAAAAATTTCTCTGGAATGATCATTGAAAAACATATCTTGTAATTTATATATAACGGATTTAAATCACTTCCTATATTTTTAAAAAGATCAGAGCCATCGACACCATTAGTGTCGTTGGCTCTGATGTCTGAGTTTTTATCCATAGCTAAGTTCCTTAAGTTTTAAAGAATCGACACACTATAAAATTAAACTAGGGAAAGACAAACTAAAGCTATTTTTAATGCACTTGATGACACACCCAACAAATCAACTACAAAGTAAAATAGAACTAAAATAAAAGTAGAAATAATTATAAGAACAAAAATGACAATTATTATTAGTAAAAATAGTGAATAATTGCTTACGACCTTTTCAAACGGCTGCTCTACCAAAAGTGAGCCAGGTCTCGCGCCGAGCTTCACCATCAACCCTTACGGTCGGACAATATCACAATACCGGGCAACGCTCGTCGCCTGAACAACTTTTTAACATATTTCTAATTAAATAAATTGATTTCTCTAACAATTGATATTGCATAATTCATTACCATAATAATGACGATTTACGAAAATCTTAGATTAATTAATTGATAGCTAAAACTTAATAAAGTAAGGTAATGTAATACAGTAAAGTTTGTAAACTAACCAACTTCTGAATCAAAATGTCATCCATTTACAATCATTTTACAGTTATTTACATGTAATAAAATGTAATACTAAGCGAAGGCCTTCTTAACAGAACATAATTAATTTTAGACTATAGTAAAATCTCACAACGGTAATTATTTAACTTCATCCCTAAAATAACATAGCAAAATACAACAACTAAGTCATGTCGATATTTAATTATCAAGATTTAAAGTAATATTGTTTTGAAAATACGAATGAAGCGATTACAATTATTATAAATAATTAACTTACATACTAGATTAAGTTAAGTTTGTCCCTTAATTTATTTTATTAAATCATCGCGGCGACATATTTATTTTTATAAATCAAAGTTTAACTATTAATACATTTTTTTTTGGTTAGAAATACTTTGAATTGATTGATTGAATTATTTTTGATGCTTAATAAGTAACAGTATGCATTTGTATGCAACAGAATTTTTTTTTAACTAATCTAGTTTGTTAAATATCAAAATTACTTTTTATTTTGTAGCAATGAATTTCTTAAAAATCCTGAGTACTTCACTTACAGACAAAATTTTGTTAAAGCCGAGTCAACAGAGATTGAAAAAGTTTTAATGACTTCTATTTTGAATGAAAACTATACAATCTCTACATAATGCAGCATTTTTATTATCAGTTAATATTTATTAAATTATAAATTAAATGTACCACTAACCATCACTACCTTTCTTGAAAAATGTTTATTCAGTATATCGTAATCATACACTTCAAATGTGAATACGTTATTGTTAGACAATTTTCCGCATTTTCCCCTTTTACAACTGGTGACTGATGTGCACAATTAAAAAATACGTCATGCCAATGCCATATTTCAATTGTATTTTGTGTTTTATTTTTTTGTGTTTGATATATTTACAAAGCATAAAAAATATTTAAAATTGCGAATTAAATACAATAAACACATCTTTTGACATTTTTTTTATTGAAAGTATTATGTTAATTAAAATATAAAACAAATTATTTCACTACGAAGCTTATAAGGATACTAAAGAGTTGTTTAATCTTCTATGACATAATACTTATCGTTGTGAGGCTCTTTAGGACATTGATAAATGATTCTGATATTTTTTTGTTTCTTAAAAATTAATTACTATCTACAAGTACGAAAATAATCGTTACTTTTCGTTGCCAACATCTGTAGCTTAAATTTACAGAACACTCTCTAAGGTTAATTTAGTTAAGGTTGGGCTCAAAACGATCATACATTGAAACAAAGCGAAGGAAAAAAATATCGAGGAAGTTACAGTTTCCCTGATATCAAAATTATATAAATAGATTCAACAAAAATAATTATTCTACGAGATTGTGTCTCAAGTTTTTGAATTATGTGTCAATCATGACAGCTAACCTTAACAATGAATCAATTGTCATTCTTGACATATCAATATTATTTTATTTTAGTCTTATGTCCAGAAACTCGTAAATAGTATGAAATTATATTGTTGACAAAAGATACTGACAATCGATCAATTGTTATTTTTGCATTTTATGTTTTTTCTATACTTCGAATGTTTATTAATCAATAACTCAGATGTTTTTGGGTCAATTATTTTATGAAAAAAAAAAAACATTTATATTGCAAATAATGCCCGTAGTACGTTGATATAACCAATATTAAAAATAGTATTTTATCTGCCTTATTATTATACTAAGAGAAATAAATTTCTTAAATAACAAAATAAGATTAATTAGAACAACATACTCCGGAAGGGCTGAAGATTAATTAGTGAAATAAATAAATACACTAATTCTTTTGTTTTAATAATTGTATTTGATGATAGATAAATTGTTTCATTTCTTTAATTACAACTTGTATAAACAAATTAACAATTAAATTATAGAATATATTTTACAATTTATTGAACTATATATAAAATAATTAATATTTTCATATGAACTTTGTTATATAAACGTGGTTAATAACTATAATAATATAAAAACTCTAGCACTGTTAAAGCTCACTTATACGTTTTATTTCAATAGAGCCGCTCAACTAGTAGTTTGATGATATGAAAAAATGTTCTAGTCCCATCCATAACATGAAGTGTTCAATATTCACCATCCCCTCTGATCATATTGAACCAGTCTCTATAATAAATTTTATTGATACTGTTATTTTATGACACACTAAAATATGAATATTTTATTTTAAATACCTGTAATGTTATATTAATATTATTTTTTTATTTTTTTTATTGTAATTGTATAATCTATTGTATGATCTAGGGTAATGCTTGACTTCATGCCACCTGATGGTAAGTGGAATGTAGTCTTAGGTGGTACGGCGTATTACCCTAGAAACCTATTCACTCTTCTCTTGAAGACACCCTAATTGTATTCGGCTGGAAATACCGACGCAAACAAGCTGTTCCAATCTTTCGCTTAAATCATATATATCTATTATAAATTTCCCCGGATATTTTTTATGATTTCACGTCGCCATATAGAGTTGTTTCGGACGTTTTCCACATTTTATAATCAGCATCACCAACATTTTAATAAATCCGCAGTTCCTATTCATACTCTCCGCCAACCTCTCAACCGCCCCGTTGGTCAAGTGGTTAGCGCAGACGCCTAACGTATAGCCACGCAATGGGGCTCGGGTTCGATCCCCGACAGGGACATATGTGATGCATGTATGTGATGAGCATAGAGGTCTGTATTTCTGGGTTTGGTCGTTTATTAAATATATTCTTAGTATTTTTATGTGTATTTCTATGTATTTGTATCGTTGTCTAACACCCTTAACACATGCAAATAATTGCTTACTAAGGGGTTAGATCAATTTGTGTAATTTGTCCTGTGATATTATTATTATTATACTCTTCAAAATATTAGTACAAAAACACTCTGAAATAAGTCATGGATCACAGGTAGGTAGGTATATAAGCCATATAAATATTATTTTTACAGTCCACGTGGACGGTGTAGCGGACGATTACGAGTAATATATATTATAGCTAATAACTAATAATAATATTATTTAAAATTAGAAATTTAATACACATATATGTAAAGATGATCCATATTATAAAATAATAATTATCAAACGGTTTTCAATCCATAATATCTGTCATGTTGAAAATTTGAAGAAATTATATTTTATACTTGTCCAAGAAATAGTCTCGACTAAAGCTAGTCATTTATATGTATGTTACACAACAGAGTTATTCCTAACTTTTAACAAAGTTTAAATTGTGTATTATCATTGTTAAATGTTCAGCGCAACTTATAACTTATTGTTAAGTAAGTACTTATTGTTACTAAAATTATACAAGCTCTTTCTTGTGACATTACTTGGTAAATCGGATTTCGTAAGAGTCTACTACTTTCCAATAGAATTAAAATAAGTTGTGATAATGAGTTCTCCTACAAATTATAATGAAATCTCCGAGATGGTTTGTTTTAATGTTGTAAAAGCGTTAATCAAAAAATATTAGAAATGTATATATTCTAACTTATAATAATAAAATCTTTAATATATATAACGAGGGATTTTGCCCAACCGAGTTTTTAGAAAGGGTGACGTCAGCATCGCTGACGTCACTATTCTCAATATTTTCACTCATAATGCAATGATAACACACTATATTAAAAGAAATACTTTATTAAATATTACACCAATTTTAAACTCTTTAATCAATCTAATTAATGCTATTTTCTTAGTCTTAATTATTTATAAAACTATGTCTATCTTTATAACTAAGCTGTATTCTTAATTGTTAAATTCTTATTCTAAAATTCTAATAATTATCAAAAATAACTGTACTTACAAGATCGTCTGCTTATTCCAAAGTCACAAGTAATAATGCCGCACATTTTAACAACACAAAAACATGTGGCGCTTTTTTGCCGCCAAAACGAAATTAACAATGTAATCTTCCTAAATAAATTGAATTTACATCTCATAATTTATGAGTTTATTTTTAATGATTTTTAAAAATAGCTAATCATTTTATAAACAGTTATTTAGAATTATTATTTCAAAATTCACATTCAAAAAGCAACAACTTTACTACAACGCCATCTAGTTGTGTAAACTATGATGAACAAATAATCAAAAGTTGTTTTTTTTTTAATGTTCATATTTATTGGTTTATTTTGGTAAATTAAATCAAGTTACTAAATTTCATGACTGTAAATAATAAAAGACAAATTAAATTTAACTAATCATAAAAATAATATCTTTAAAAACGAACGTCTACGCTTTTGCGTCGACACGGCCATTCTGCGGGGCGGTGCGTGCTCTGCGCCTGCCACGTTTCTGGAAGTGAAAATATTCATTTGAACTAGGTACCTGTGTATCGATACACTAGGTACTAGGCAGTTTGAAAACTTTAGTTAACCATAGTTAACATTATGAAGTATTTTAGTAAATAAAGTTATCGTAATGTTGTAATACTTTATAATGTTGTATTACTTGTTGCAAAATTAAAGTTCATATTTATAGTCATGGTAAATGTGTACTCAATAACAATGAGTCAGTTATACTACTACTACTATGTACTAAATGAGTACTGTTATAAAATAACACGTTATAAATTTGTTACTGTGCTTTAGGAATGAGCTATGAAGTAAAATATTTTCGTAGACGGTGTTTTTATGCTCCACGCATTTAACACACTTTATTAGTAGTTATTAAATGCAAATGTCTCCACGCATCCTTGCATTTTATTATAATATACTCGTAGACGGATGTTGCTGTGGTCTGGGCGGTCTTTTACGCCGTGGTCCACAAGGGCTCTAAGGGATTTGGGGGCTAGGTCGAAGCTGTGGTCTGGGCGGTCATGTACGCCGTGGTCCACAGTGGATCTAATTTTATTTATTTATTTATTTATTTTTTTATTATTATTATTATTTTTTTTTTACAAGCCACATAGTATTTAAGATTGTGAAATAATTGATAATTAAGATGAATTTATAATATAAAAGCTCATTGGAAATTGTTACTGTGGTATGGGCGGTCATGTACGCCGTGGTCCACAGAGTATAATTAAGGATGGGAGAGGCCGATGCTGTGGTCTAGGTTTTTATTTAACCGTGGTCCACAGAGGCTCTGAAAATGGCAGTAAAAGTAAGGAAACCGGTATTAAAAGGATAGCACAGTTTTAAGATAACGTTATTATAAAATTCATATTTAAAAATCTAGTATAAGATTAACTGTAGCACATGAAAATATGGCAAGTATCTTTAAAAATACGTCATTGGAATCTAAGCCCGAGACCATATTATGAAAAGAACTCACCTAAATTTAGGCATCACATGTCATCGCAGCTCGTGAAGTCGAAGGCTGCGGTTCGCTAGAGTTTGTTTGGGGCTGAAGGTCTGCTGGGCTTAACTGTTGGTCAGCATCAGGACACCTCGACACGGTTTCCTGCTCGCCTGGTTGTGGCGCGCGACGTAACTGATCGTGAGCAACCTTACGTGGTCGCCCTCTACCAGTAACTCGTTTGACGATGTATCTGTCATTATCTTCGATTCTTAGGATCTCGTATGGCTCACTGTATTTTAGGTAAAGGCATGTCTGGTTACGTGGATTATTTTTAATCAACACGTAGTCTCCTTTTTGAAAGGGGCGTACCTTGGCCTTATTCTTGTCAAACCGTTGTTTGTCGTACTGAGCAGCAGCTAGCATTTTTTGTTGAACTTGTTGGTCGAGTAGGTTAAAATCAATAGTTTCTTCATCAATGTTTACCAGTCGTAGGAGCTGTGGCGGGACACTATGCTGTCGACGAGTCAAAAGTGTAAGTGGTGCTACTCCAGTTACACGATGAAGAGTACAATTGAATGCTAATTGTAATGCTTCCAACGCAGTCTGCCAATTTTCAGTTTCATAATTTTTAATCATAGTCAAAGCATTCTTTAATGTTGCCATTATGCGCTCAACTTGACCATTAGCTCGGCTTGCTCCTGGTGTAATTGCGTGAATATTAATATTAAAGTTCTCGCAATAGTTTTTGAAGTCGCCTAGAAATTCCCTTCCTCCGTCAACAACCACTTGTATTGGTGTCCGAAATAAATGTATAGTGCGTTTTAATGCTGCAAGACTGTCACTTTGACTTTTACTGTTTGAATAATTTAACAGTACATATTTGGTAAACGCATCTATAGTGACAATCACATATTCATCATGACCCAACTGGTTTTTACTACCCAATTTGCCTGTAATATCCATATGGATAACTTGAAACGCCGCGGTTGGTTTCTGAATTGGATGAAGTTGTACTTGTATGGCTCCAGAAGGACCCTTTGAAGTTTTGCATACAATGTCGACAAACTTTCGGACCACTGTACTCATTTTGTGAAACCAGTAGCACTCTTTTAGTTTCTGTAGTGTTTTATCCCATCCCGGGTGTTGCAAAGCTGTATGGTAGGAGTTTATCAAACTCCACTGAAATGACCTTGGTACTACGACGGCTTTGTAAGTGCCGAGTAACGGGTCAGTAATACTTCTTTTGAGTACACCTTCCACCAAGACATAATTTTCAACTGGTTTGCCTTTTGCTATGTCATCAATAAGTAAACATAGGTCATTATCTCGCCTCTGTTCTACTTGGATCCATTCAGTGTCCCTAGTCATCATATTGACTGACCATTCAGTCGACGGATTTCTGCTGAAGAAATCTGCGTGTTGAATGTTTTCACCTTTTCGGTATTCTATGTCAAAATCATAATTCTGTAAAAACGCCCACCAGCGATGGATTCGTGGAAGTAAATCCTTCTTGAATTTTGATGCTTTTAACGCGTTGCAGTCCGTTATGACTTTAAATCTCCGCCCATATAGGTATTGGCGAAAATGTTTGATTGCTCTTACTACAGCCAAGGTTTCGAGTTCGTAGGAGTGGTAACGGCTCTCGACCTCGGTAGTACGCAGGCTCATGTAGGCAACTGGATGATGTCGCCCGTTGATTACTTGCACTAACACCGCCCCATAGCCAATGCTGCTTGCATCGGTGTAGAGTTCGATTGGTGCGTCTTCCTGGAAAAGTGAAAGGGTAGGCGCAGTAGACAGATGTTGGATAATATAATTCCTAGCCTTATCATGCCTATCGTTCCATTCCCACTTTGCATCTTTTTTCGTTAATTCATACAGAGGTGCCATAATAGATGAAAAATTGGGAATGAAACGCCTAAAATAACTAGCTAGCCCATTAAATTGCCTAACCTGTTTAACAGATGATGGTATGGGTGCTTTTGTTAAAGCCTCTACTTTCTTTGAGCTAGGACTAACTTGTCCGTCGGATATGATATTTCCCAAATACTCAATAGAGCGTTTAAAAAAAGCTGTTTTCTCTACATTGATCGAAAACCCAGCTTCTTGTAGAGCCACGAGTATTCTCTCAATGCGAGATAGACCTTCTGAAAAATCTTTACACTTCGTAAGGACATCATCGACATAAACTTGACATATTGGATCAGATTCATAAAGTAGAGGTTTCAAAGCTCTATTTATGCATCTTTGATAAACTGAAACAGCATTACTTAAGCCAAATGGCATGGCTAAATACTCATAAAGGCCATCGGGCGTCACGAAGGCAGTTTTATCAATTGAGCTATCTGAAACGGGAATCTGGTGAAAGCCTGCCGCCATATCAAAAGTGGAGTAATAAAAACCCCCTGACAATTGATCGATTTGATCGGAAATGATCGGCAGAGGATAATGATCTCTCAAGGTATTTTTGTTCAGCTCACGGTAGTCAATACACATGCGATCCTGTCCGTTTTTCTTTTTAACTAAGATTATTGGGCTAGAAAAAGCAGAGGAACTTTCCCTAATAATATTATTCTCCAACAGTTCGGTTATAATCTCTCTTACTTTTTCCCGCTCAACAGGACTTAGCTTATATGGTCTGCGTTCTACATATCGATTAGGATCTTTTAAACGTATCTCTAATTTTCCTGTATTTACGCGTGTCCGAGGGTACCCGCGAATAAATAAATGTGTATACTTATTTAACAAAAGTTTCAATTCATTTATCTGATCTTCATTAGACAGATCAGTGTTAAGTTTATCAAATTTACAATCTTGGGAGCGCATGTGGAAAACCACCGGTTGCCGAAGCAATTTAGCACCCTGCGGAGTAACCAGTACACTTAAGTTTGTGTTATCGATAAGATTTGTTCCAATTAACATATCAGAACATATTTCGTAATCAGGAACTACATGAAATTGTAACTCTACACGTAAATTATCAATAACACAAACAGTCACTAATGTAGTCAATGATACTACCGTAAACTGACCGATGCCCTTTAGACAATTAACCCCATTTACACGTTTACCTGGAATTTTTGCGGCTACCGACTCACGTACCAAAGAACATTCTGCTCCGCTATCAAAAATTGCATTTAATTTAAAATCTTCAATGGTAATAGGTATCCAAGTTAGTTTCGGTTTACCTACGATATTTACGTTTGAAACGACCGCGCGATCACGTTTATAACACGTTTCGTAAGTATGACCAATTTTGGAGCAAAATGTGCAGGTAGGCTTCGTGGTATTTTGCGTACCGCTGTTAGAATCATGGCGTGGCTGAGGAACTGTATTTTTATTTGCAAAACGACAGTCGCGTGTATCGTGATTTGTTCTCTTACATACTTGACAATACATATTCGATTTTTCAACTAAACGGGGGCGCTTATTCAAATTTTGTACCGACTGGTTAGAATTTGCACGTTTTGTTGGACGTATAGACGATGCAACTGAAATTAATTCCGGCACGGATTTTGCACGCGCGTTTAATAATTCAATACGTAATCTTTCATCACTAATGCAACCAATCACAGCCTCAACCGCATCATCATTCGATAACTTATCTTTTGTAATACGTTGCCATAAAACCCAGGCCTCGGACAGAAACTGCGCAATATTTTTACTACTATCGTAAACATGTTCTCTAAACCGAATTATATCTCTTGAATACCGACTTTCTGGTTCAAAAGTAGTTATAAAAATATCACGCATCTCTGGCCAAGAGTTAGTAGTAACAAGCCAGCTGTCTACGTACAACCTAGCGCGGCCTTTTAGCAGGCTACCTACTTTCATTCGTACATCATAATCATTTAGGTTGTACGTATCCATAGCAGTAGTTATATGTTTACACCATTCACGTATCCCAATATTAGAATCCGGATCGTATGACGGCAAAAACACATCACCGATTTTCATTTTAAACTCTGATGACGTCATGCGATCCGACATGTGTTTCATCATTTGCATCATTTGAGAGAAAAACTCAGCTGGGACCCCGACAACAGAAGTGTTTGCAACGGAAGGTTGATCAGAATGCCCGGCAGAAGTGGGTGGTAATCCCACTTCTGATAACGAGGGATTTTGCCCAACCGAGTTTTTAGAAAGGGTGACGTCAGCATCGCCGACGACGACACTATTCTCAATATTTTCACTCATAATGCAATGATAACACACTATATTAAAAGAAATACTTTATTAAATATTACACCAATTTTAAACTCTTTAATCAATCTAATTAATGCTATTTTCTTAGTCTTAATTATTTATAAAACTATGTCTATCTTTATAACTAAGCTGTATTCTTAATTGTTAAATTCTTATTCTAAAATTCTAATAATTATCAAAAATAACTGTACTTACAAGATCGTCTGCTTATTCCAAAGTCACAAATAATAATGCCGCACATTTTAACAACACAAAAACATGTGGCGCTTTTTTGCCGCCAAAACGAAATTAACAATGTAATCTTCCTAAATAAATTGAATTTATAATTCTCTCATAATTTATGAGTTTATTTTTAATGATTTTTAAAAATAGCTAATCATTTTATAAACAGTTATTTAGAATTATTATTTCAAAATTCACATTCAAAAAGCAACAAATTTACTACAACGCCATCTAGTTGTGTAAACTATGATGAACAAATAATCAAAAGTTGTTTTTTTTTTAATGTTCATATTTATTGGTTTATTTTGGTAAATTAAATCAAGTTACTAAATTTCATGACTGTAAATAATAAAAGACAAATTAAATTTAACTAATCATAAAAATAATATCTTTAAAAACGAACGTCTACGCTTTTGCGTCGGCATATATCAAATAATTAAATATTTCATATTATAACATTGTATATATGAATATGTCGTAGATCACGATAATTTAACGATAATTAGTAACTCAATTGATATCATCGTAACAGTGGGGTGTGAACAACGTGACGTAACGAGTCACGTGATCGGAATCGTTTGGAGGGGCGCCGGAGACATTTTAAATATTCGAGAGCATTGAGTCGAGGAGGAATTGATTAGTGAGAGCCTTACAGTTCGGACCCCCAAACGAGATCGATGGTTCATGCAACTCTGATAATTGTATACCTATTAAGTAATCTGTGATAATTGATTACGTACATTTAATACAAGAATTGTCATATTGTGTCTGTGTGGTTTAATTGCCTGAAACCTACGCCTCGGATCCTATACCAGAATACTCCATCAAGAACGTGCAAGTCACTAATATGCTTCTATCTCCGAAAAATATATAAATAAATAAATTAAAAAAAATAAAAATTAAAAAAATATATATATAATGATTACTGTGCAAAGGACTCACTAATATAGTTTTTAAGATATCTGTAACAGACTCTTTTTTGAGCATTTTATCTCAAAATTCAACGATTAATCTGACAAACACAGACGAAACGTCAAAAGTGTATGGGGACGTGTCCGTGGATAGAAGTAAAAATTAATACAAGAAAAAAAAATATTGCTATATAATTAATTGCTCAAAAATTAAATAGTAGTATCGATTATTACGAACTTAGGAAGTAACACTGTCTTTTATAAAGTGTATCGGACTTGAAACGAAAGTTCGAAAGTTCGAAATGTCGACGAAAGTTCATTAATTCATTCATATTTTGGTAGCGTATGAAGAAAGTTCGGTTTTCTCTTTTGCCGTATGTGCCAAAGTGTCATTCCCCAAGTGGAACGACGGCAGGAACGACTGGCCTAAAGTTGTCAAGAGCAACTTTGGGTAGCATCCGGAACTCAGGTGTCCCAAACTAACAAGCTATTTGCTGATTTTGACGTCATACTTGAACTTTTAAATCCCGAGGCACGGTTGTATTTCCTTTAAGAACTAGAAAGTTCAAATTACGGGCTTAACAGCTTTTTCCAGCGGCTTCGCAAGCGCTGAATAGATAAAAAAATTATTTCGTCGGACAATTGTTTAATAGTTATTTAAGTACCCTTCAGTACCAGTACGGTTTTTGAATGTCAGGCATTTTATATTATATTTTGAATCTGTGCCAACATGTGTAAAACATTTCATGAATAATAAGATACGTAATTATGTATTTAACATATTAATTAGGTTTCTATCTGCACTTTGTAAGTTATAAAATATATTATTGCGAGTAAAATGTATACATTTAATTTATATACATATGCTATACATTATGATATATATTATGATATATCTTGCAAGTAAGTCATTCAAGAAGATAATCAAGGTTGAGTTATTATTTTAGTTTAAATTGGTTGTAGGTAATTTTCCTTTTTTTGTTTTTAAATACCCACACTCTTACAAAAAAACAATAAGAATAGAATTGTTTTTTTTTTAAGTATAATAATCCCATCAGGATGGGAGGTAGTATTTAATTGTGTCAGGCTGAAATTACGTTTCATTTCACTCGGTCAATTGACCTTTTTTGTTTCAATGAATTGAATCTATTTTAAAGTGTGCGAAGTTGTCTTGTAGGTTAAAGTACTACATTGTTAATTTATATCTGAAAAATTAAGCTACGAAATATAATACATGTTTTTAGCCGATTACTCGAGAGAAATATTTGGTTGTACTCGTAAATTTAGTACATGTAGCCCCTACATGTACTAAATGTATGTCAACTAGCAACAACCTTTCAATTAGATATAAAAAAAAAAATGTATATTTCTTTAAGTTTATTTGTCTCTCCTTCTCCCTATTCCCAAATTTTAATTAATGTTATGATGATAATATTAATTAAAATTTGTACCTACCATGTTAATAAATACACACCAGCGAGTAAACTCGTTATATCAACCAATCAGTGGGAGACATGTGTTCTTACAAAATGTGACTTTTTTTAGTTACTGTAAAAAAGAGTGTATAAAATACGCTTTTCTAGCATTTTATTCAAGGAACTTTTGATGGAGATTAATGAACATAACCATTTGCTATATTCAAAAAGTTTAAATCTATGAGTTTATAATTATAATTTTTGAGCATAATTTTATGAATATTATTATGAAGGAAGAATAAAATAAAAATTAATTGGCACCTGTATTTCAAAACAATTTAATTATTTTATATTAATCAGTCTTTGGAAAACTAAAGGTTCATTTCTTATTTAAGATCTACCCACTGTCACAAACATTGTAACTTACCCCATCATGCCGACTTAAGACACTTATCCATTTACTTACTTACCCGGGGAGTCAGTCGTGACGTACTTGATGGTGAAACACAGAAATCATTTGATGATTTTAAAATTTATGGATTATTTTTAAAAGTATGTATGATATATTAAAAAATGGATTCTAGGGAGTTACTACTCTCAATCTTATGCAGGCGGAAATACATATACATAAAATTCATAAAATATTTTAAAAAGATAAAACTGCGTAAAAAGTTAACTAGTACCTATAAATATTAGAACGCTACTTTACTATAATGATTTAAGCGCATACGAGTTGTACGGTATGTTGCAGTAGGTAAAGGTCGATGGCTATCGGTGAAGGTGATCAGGGGGTATCGTACGGTGTCATACACTGCGGCCACACTCCTGGCGAGCGATCCGCCCTGGGAGCTACAGGCGCGAGTCCTCGCCGGAGTGTATTGGCACCGGGAGGAAGCCAGGGTCGGGCGGGTTAGGCTCGAGGCAGCCGGATCGGATCAGGGCTCTAGCTCACCGAGCCCTGATCCGACAGTGGAGTAGGGACTTAGAGTCCCCGTCGGCCGGTCTTATGACGTTGGGGGCTATTTCCCCCCATCTCGATCGTTGGATCGGCCGGTGGCACGGGACTCTAACGTTCCGTCTTGTGCAGGTGCTCACGGGGCATGGGTGCTTCGGCGAGTATCTGTACAAGATCGAGCGCAGAGAGGCGGCCCCCTCCTGCCACCACTGTGACGAGCCCGTGGACACGGCTCGTCACACCTTGGCGGAGTGCGCAGCCTGGGACCGTCAGCGTACTGAGCTGACGGCCGTGGTTGGCAGCGACCTCTCGTTGCCGAGTGTTGTTTCCGCGATGCTCGACGACGAGAGGTCCTGGTTCGCTATGGCCTCCTTCTGCGAGCTTCTTCTGCATTGCCGCGAAGGAGACGGCGGAGCGGGGCAGAGAGGCAGCCTCCTCTGAACCTCTCCGTAGGGGTAGGCTGGATCGAAGGAGGTGGGATTACGCCCGCAGCCTCCTTCCCAAGCTGTAGTGCCTGGACGGGAGAGGGGGGTGACCTCTCCCGCAGCTATAGACCTACGAGGTGAGGGTGTCCCTAAGTTGATTGAGGCCCCTCGCAGGGGGTTCTGCCGGGGCGTCACGGTGAGTGCGAAAGCGATCCCGTGACGTCCCACTAAGGCGATGAGGTCAACCGTTGGTTTTTTAGTGGGTAGCCTTAAAAATGGCAGCGTCTTCTATGCTGCCGGGTAGTCCCACATACCTCCTCGGTCATCACCTTCCTGGCCGAAGGGATGATGCGTAACGCATTTTTCCAACGATAAAAAAAAAAAAAAGAAAGGTAAAGGTCGATGTAGGTAGTAGTAGTAGTACCTAGCGGAATAGGGTGATATAGGTTAACTAGTAAATAACACCGGTGAAAAGCCAAGGCTGATTGCTAGTAAGTATATAATGTAAATGTTAACATTTATTTTATCTAACAAAAATATACTAAAATAGTTCAATAGTTTAAGGCTCACTGTTATCTCATCACATGGTCTTGTACTTGTATAAAATAATAAAGTAAATTTTCTTCGTATTGTTACAAGCATTTTTTAGAATTGACCTTTTTTCTTCAAAATTTTTTATATATTGATCTCCGACACAATAGCTATACGATAACGAAAATATTCTGTCAAATTTGAATCAAAATATTATTATTGTCAACGATTATCCATAACGATGAGTAAAGATGCAGTGGAAATGGAAAAAATTGTTGACCTGTTCTTAAAATATTGAATATTATTATTAAGTGGGTAGCAAGATTATATCTCTAAGAGAGTTAAATAATTCTTTGAGAGACAAGTTTTCTGGCAAACAAACTCGTTAGTTATTTTTATTAATATATATTTTTATGTTAGATTCAGTTTTTTGCAGTTCTCACGTATATTTTTAATATTGATCCTGTGACTAGTATAAAAACCGTACGTTTTAGTAATAAACATATATACTGAAAAAAACGTTCCATTTTATCCATCCGTCTGTATGTTGACGCGTCTCTCTGTATAAAAGCGTAAAAAGTACTAACCTGATTGACGTCTAGATTTCAATATTTTAAAGACTAAAAATCTCGCATAGATTATATACATAAATTCTAAATGTTAATATTTGAAAAATTTACGAAACAAAATTTTAATTATTTTAATGATTACATATCTGGGCTCCCAAACATCTACAACATCTAGTTAACTACAACAATTAAATATTTTCAATTAATTTTAAATTTAGTACAGAATTGTAGAATTATATTAATTTGATATAAGTGATAATTGCGACTTATTCCTAAAATTGCTAAAATCCTTAAGAATATATTATAAAATTTCTAATATATATTATAAAATATAATTTCATCATAGGATCATGAAGCCATACATAATGATGACCTATTTAAGCAAATTAACAAAAATGAGGTAAATCTAGCTAATGCTAGGAATAATGAATGAGTCGGAGATTTTAACTATAAAAGACGCTGCAGCATTTAGTACCTCACAAGATGTTATTATATTTAATACAAAAAACATTCAACATACAGTCAGATGAAAACGTAATTGATATAAAATGCTTATATTTAAATGTTTTTTGAATCAATAGAAGTTGAACGATATTTGTGCAAGCAATAAAACCACTGGTTAAGATGATTAATCAAAAAGACAAAAAAAATAAGATTCATTAAATAAAATTCTAGTTTAAAGAATATTAAAATATAAACTTGCCATATTTTCAGAAAATATTCTGTAGACGTTCTTAACTATAATATACAGTTTCAATAAAACCTCCTTAATGTTTTTTTACGAGAAACCAAACATATGAAAGCTATCATCATAATGCCACATAATAATATCCTTTCGATTCAGGATCTGTGCCATTTGTCCTTAAAATTTTATATACATTAGAAAAAAACTCATTAAGTAATGAAAATATATGGACATTATTTTATTAGATACGAACTAAGTACTAAAGCAGATGTAATCTTGGTCCGTCTGTCTGTTAATTAAAGATTCTGAACTTCCGAGAAAATGGAGATTAGCTTACTGACGGAGAATTTAGTCAGAATTTTAATTTGTTGAACAATTCCATACTAATATTTTAAAGGTTAAAGGTTTACTTTTTATGGTTCTCGCTATTCTCTGGGTCATCTTCATAGAATTTAAAAAAGCATTTTATTGAGAATGGCTATAGGCAAGGTAAAGCTACACTACGACCCTTATAACCAGAATTTGAAGATATCCTGCAAAATATATCGGAAATAATATACGTCCCTGGTAATTTTGCGTTTCAACGTGTAACGTTCTTTTTTAGTCCACATAGAAAAAGTCGCGGCTTAGAGCTAGCATATTGTATTGAATATCGTATATTACAATATAATATGGAGTTACTACAGAACATTTATTCAATCTTTCATAAGAGAGCCCTTGGGTTAGATATTGGGCAATAGATAATATGTACAAATATTTAATCATAAAATACTCGTTTTCGTTAGAGAAATGTATACAGTATTTTGATAATCTAGTTTAATCTAAAGGAAAACACCTTTATATTTTATTTTTATTTTTTCGATTATATTGTCTAAGAAAGCATATTTTATTATTATTTTTTTAAATATAATCTAGGGCAATGCTTGACTACATTCCACCTGGTGGTAAGTGGAATGTAGTCTTAGGTGGTAAGGCGCATTACCCTAGCAACCTCTTTACTCTTCGTTTGAAGAAACCCACATTGTATTCGCCACCCACCCACATTGTATTTTAACAACACGGTGGTCGAGTGGTTAGCGCAGACGTCTAACGTGTCACGGCGCAATGGCGCTCCGGTTCGATTCCCGGCGGAGACAGGCATTTATGTGATGAGCATAGATGTCTGTGTTTCTGGGTTTGGTTGTTTATTAAATATATTCTCAGTATTTATATGTGTATTTCTATGTATTTGTATCGTTGTCTAACACCCTTAACACAAGCAAATAATTTGCTTACTTAGGGGTTAGTTCAATGTGTGTAATTTGTCCTGATATTCTTCTTAAATATTCGGCCGGCAATACCGACGCAAGCAAGCTGTTCCAATCCTTTGCTGTACGAAATAAATAAGACGAACGAAGCAAAGCGCTTCGTTTGGACCGGTGGAATTTCCACATGCCTACCCTATGATACAGTCGGGTGACCGGATAGATGCTAGCACATCCACTTAACCTCTAAGCCCCCGAAAGGATCTCTGCTCAAGCCCCGAAGTAAAAGACCGCAGCAGGCCTTTCCTTTAGGCTAGTCAATCACCTCTAGCTGCGCACAAGATCCGACGAGCCCCCGACAACTGTGGGGACCCAGACGAACAGCACCGAATCTCTGCAGCTAACCACATTACCACTACAAATCCAACACCAAAACCGGTAACCCGGCAGTTTACACACGCAAGCGCATGTATCGCTGCCGGAGGACTTAGGTACCGGGGTCTGTAGTACCCTGATCTTAGCAGCTGACCCGTAGTTCAGCTGCAAACCTATCTACCGTTAAGTGTCTTACTAGGACGGGCACCGGAAAGTCGTCGCTTCGGATCCCGCTACCCTCCTCGACTAAATACCCGACAAAACAAACACCATCTCGACGTCAAACTGGTTCATCAACGCACTGCAGCTGTTCAGAACCATTTCCCATATACGGCTTTATCGCGCAACGTGCCGGAACCTGACTAGGTCACTTTGCGGCATGACTTTGCCTGATGGGTGTTAACTTTGCCGGCGACCCGATGTTATGGTCTACCACCTAATGGTATGGTTTAAGCATACACACTTCACGAAAACTTTCACACGAAATTATGTAAGTATTTCATATTTCATGATATGAAATTAAACAGTATCTAATATAGAAAAAACAACATGATTTATCCTCATAAATCACAATCATATTTATATTAAAACGATGACTTCTAAAGTTTCTTTCTTTCTTTCCTTAACATTCAAATACAAAGTTAATTGAAATTATTATTTTTATTTTTGCAAGCAGGTATGTCATATAGCTCGCAATATTTTTTAAAGCCACATTTAAATTCGTTTCATAAACTATAAAGTCTATTAAAAATGCTCATTAATTTTCATCATTTGAAATAAATATATTTTTTTTGTTAAAGTGAATTCACATAACGGAAACCCATTACAGCGGATCGTGCTACGAATGTAAATTAGATACTTTTCTTATCTTATCTTTTATGTATTATATTAACATACTATCAATAAGCCTATCGAATTTATTTAGTTTATTATATATATTTTACATAATAACTCACGTACGTCACGATAATGTTGTTTAACTTACTTAGTTTAGTGAGTTTTTGGATGTTTTTTTTGGAAATTTTATTTAGATAAATATTGCAGCAGTATCTCTTTTTCTATACTTTTTAATATACTTAAATACGAATGAGATGCATTGATTTTTTTAATAAATTAATAATCTTGTGTATAAACAAGAACTACTCGTCTAAAGTATAGGATACCCACAAAAAGCCACTTTATCTAATAGAGAGCTAATAACAATGGGTAGGTAATATCAGTTCTATAATAATAAAAATTCAAACAACCTAAACACATGCACTTAAATTATTTTAATCCGTAATGAAAAGTTAAGTTTATTTGTTCTCCCGGTTCTCTGTATTCGAAACATTAATAAAAAATATTTTCCGCCTATATTTTTGAAGCAGTTTTTTTTTTTTTTGGTCTGTCTATGCTGTTAGCCCTGTTGGCTATTAAAGCGTCACCGGGGGAGTGGGCAGGAGACCCGCCCTTACAAGGGCGTCGTTAGTCAGGAGGGAAGCTAAGAAAATTTGGACACTAGCGTCCTCCGACGGCAGAACGCCGGAGCAACGGAGCACTTACTCAATTGGGACCTCGTCTATACCGGTAAAGACGGTGTGTGTCTGTATGTTGTGTGGTGTCACTTATGCCTACGCGTACACGTTATTATCTACTGTGAACGCGTCGTCGGGGTCAACGAGTACCGACTTGGGTCTTGTTTTTCTGACTAAAGTAGTCTTACGTGGTCTATACTCTGCGGCGTCAGCCACCAGTGGGTTCGGGTGTCGCTCAGCACGTTCAAAGTACTTTTGGGAAAGCCCCTTGAAGTACTGAGCGATGGTCGGAAGGTCTAAGTCTCTATAGAGATCGATGTTGCGTACGAACCACGGCGCCCCGGTTGCAATCCGTGTAAACCTGTTCTGAATCACCTGAAGGGGTTTCAGATTAGCGTGCGCAAAAGCGGGACTCGCATAGGACATGACGGAACGTATGCATGCTTTGTAAAGTGTCACCTTATTGCGAAGGGACATTTTACTCCGCTTGCCTAACAGCGGATATAAACGACCTAATATGTAGGCCGCTCTGCTACGAACGGTCCTAATATGCGCAGTGAAAACTAACTTTCTATCTATCGTTACTCCTAGGTATTTTGCCTCGTCTTTCCAAGGTATCGGTCTATCAAAGAGTTTGATTCGCGGGAGGATCCTTGGGGGGCCCCGTTCGAAGAGCACCGAAACGCTCTTCTCAGGGTTTACCTCGATCCGCCATTTCCGCATCCAACTCTCGAGGGAGTCGACTGCGGATTGGAGACGTTGGTATATCTCCCAGTGATCCTTAGAGGACGTGTAAATCGCGGTATCGTCCGCGTAAATGGCAAGGTGCACTTTATGTCGCGGCCTAGGAATATCGCTAGCGTAGATGGAATACAGGATGGGCGAGAGAACTGAGCCCTGGGGGACACCCGCCCTGATGGGGCGGGGGGTTGACAAAACGCTTTCCACTCTGTAGTGAAAGGAGTGATTCGACAGGTAGTCCCGTATAATGAGTATGAGTCTGTCCGACACCTTGAACTGGTATAGCTTGTACACCAGTCCATTGTGCCAGACCCTGTCGAACGCCTTAGCTACATCGAGGAAGAGCGCTCCTGTCCTATGCTTCTTGGCCCTCACAGTGACCTCTATCACACAAATAGAACATGAATGGTTGGCTCTAAAGCCGAACTGCTCATTTGGGATGATTTTGAGTCTCTCGACTTCCGATCTAAGTCTACAGAGGATGATTCTCTCATATACTTTCCCTAAGGAATTAAGAAGACTAATGGGATGGTAACTACTAGGCAGATGCCGGGGTTTGCCCGGCTTATGGAACCTTATTACTATGGCCTCTTTCCACTAGGCCGGAAACGAGCAACCGGCCAGTAGACCGTTAAAAATGGTAACCAATAGGTAAATTAGAGGAGGCGGAAGGAGCTTTATCACTTTGTTAGTGATCCTATCGGGACCTGGCGATTTCTTGGCGTGAAGCGCCCTAACTATGGACGTCACCTCGTCTAGGTTCGTTTCCTTGATTGGAGGACCGACCGGTGGCTGAGAACACATTATATTGACCGATTTGTCGACTATTTCGACATGATCGCGATCAACCGATTGAGCAGACAGACGGCACTGGCTCTCTAGACTGTCGGCTAAGCACTCAGCTTTGTCAGGGTCGTCAAACGCAATGGCGGAGTTAGGTCCAACCAAGGGAGGCATATCTGAGACAGTGTCCGTCTTCAACGCTCTCTGCAACCGCCAGAATGCCTGGTGTGTTGGAGAGAGCGTCGCAAGCGTTCTATCCCAGCCGCTATCTCTGAAGTCGTCGAGAGCTTGTCTCGACTCCCTCTGGAGACAGCGCAGCCTCCGTCGGTTGTCATCTGTCGGGTTTGAAGCAGTGGTACGAACTCGGTTGAGTCAGTAAGTTTTCGAACTGCCCTAAATTGACTACGGCTATGTTCGACTATCTTAAATTAATAGATTAATATTCTAAAGGCTTATAAGAAGATATATATTTCAATGTTTTAATTATTCTTATTTTGTCATCTTTACAATGTTGTTTGCAATTTGAGAGGAAACTCTGTATTAAGTATAAATTTGAACTTGAAACTTGAAGTTGAGTTGTTATCGCTCTCAGAGAATTCTTTTCTTTCATAATCTTCGTTCAAGAATCCTTAATATTTACTATTGAAGCGTTTCCTGTCTCCAACGATTCATAAAATACACGAGGCGTCTAATTAAACCAGAACAGATGACACAGATTTTAATAAATCGATTTGTATATACGTTTGTCTCTATTTTTATTTAGTTATTTTCTGATTATTACCCCAAATATTTAATGCTTGGAAATGTATATTATTATTGTTATTAACGACCAACATTCATGTCCATTTAATTTAAATTGTATATAATGTATAATTTGCTTTAATTAGAAAGTTAATGTCGTGTCTATGTTTTAAATAGACACGACAATAATTAATACATTATTATCTATATATATATAGAAGGATGTTTGTATATATGAAATCGATGAACTCAGAAACTATTGGACCGATGATTATGAAAATTGGAATGTATATGTATTTTTCCACGGAGAAGGTTTATATGGTATGCCCATTGATGTAACTCGCCACCAGGCGGCGCTGTTAAATATAGACTTCCGTCCCGTTCAACCGATTGTCATAAAAGTTGGTATGACCATGTATGTTTCCTCGAAGAAAACGAATATGCTATGTCTATTGATGTAACTCGCCACCAGGCGGCGCTGTCAAATATCGACTTCCACCCCGTTCAACCGATTGTCATAAAAATTGGTAAGACCATGTATTTTTCCTCGAAGAAAACGAATATGCTATGCCCATTGATGTAACTCGCCACCAGGTAAAGTAAGGGTTAGCCCAGCGAAGCGGGCTGGGTTCGCTAGTAATTTATACAATTAATTTAATTTAAATTCTTCAGCATATAATATAATGTAATCCCATTTATATTCATTTTCATTATACTAAAGTATCGATCTTACCTTAATTATATCGCTTTTATTATTCTTCTTTGACGCTGAGTCTAATAATAAACTCTTACACGTTAAATTTAATTTATCCATTTTCGGGCTCCAAAATGTAACTAATAAATATTTATTTTTAGTCGTTAAATACTATATCTTTTTCAGAATAAGATATTAATCTTATAATTCTCTCAAATTTATAAATAAATTTTGTAAATTAAATGATCAATACACCACTTCATGTCTAGTTTCTTGATAATTAAAAGTCTCGTTATGTTTTACTAATCTTATATATTTTGTTTTCATATTAAAATCAAAACATTTACATATTTTCTCTAGCTTAGTAGTATTATTTTAAAACGTTTGTAAATATTGCTACGTCAGTTTTATTGCAGTATTTAAATTAAATTCTTTACTAACGTTTGAGACAGTAATAATTAACACGCATATAATACTTGTATAATGTAAATATGTATATAGAATTTTAATTCAGAATCCAGTTAAAATTTAAAAATTATTTAAACTAGTACATGGACAATTGATGTGTTCATGAATTTTTCTAGCAAGATCAAGCAAGTTCGTTCGAGTTTACGAATTGCCACAAAAGTTTTTATGGGTAAAGACGCGCATGGGTGAGATTTTTCCGTAATTAATATAGCTAGTGAAGGAATTAGAGCTACTTTAGTAGGAACACTTGGGTAAGCTCTAATGATGGACAATATTAAACAGCTTAGGCTTTGTCTTATTATATAATGCAAATTCTATCTAAATTCTCCGTTAATATGTTCAGTATTATTTCTTGTAAATCCATTTTGTAAAGATTAGTAAAGAAAAAGTACAAAGATTTTTTGCACCAAAATTGTATTTAATTGAAAAATACTCATGTACTCGCTGTTATATCACTATGTAGCTTTTTTCTGACTTAGCGAAATATTATTGAGAATTGACATTTCAGATCCTAAAAATCATAACATTGGTATAAGAAGTAAAATAAATATTTTCTTAGATAAAGTCTGGTATTACTTTACCTTGCCAAACCAAACCAAACCAAACCTAGCTTGAAATATAGCTATTTTAATAAATGTTTTTCATTCGACATTACATAACAAAACGAAAACTTTTGTTTGTTTTATAACAAAAAGATGATACAATTACACTTAACTACAATTTCAGTATTCTGCTTATATAGTATAAGAAGAGTACTGTTGCAACTGGGAAACAAACTCAATTAATCACACGGTCAAAGAATTTATAGAAAGAACAAATATATAACTGCAAAAAAAATACATCAATTATGAAGATTATAAAAATATTTACCCTGAACTTACCCCCTCAATTAATAAAAGTTATCATAGACCATAAAAGTTTAAATACAAAAATTGTTAAGCTCGTAAAAATTGTTAATATCACGTTTCACACGAAATGGAAAAACATCATACTTGGTACAATATAAACTTTTAAAAGTGCATACGTTAAAAAAATACTTTTGCGTATGAAAGTTATTCCTGCATGCCAGGAATATATGTATAATTTTAACAACCACACCCATTAAATTCGCGTTGCTTTCCATTTTCATATTATTTTTTTAAGAACTAACAGTTCACTTTATTTATGCTTGATTTTAAATTCCAATTATTTTTTGATATATTCAGTAAATCTATCTAGATATAATAAAATTGTTAAAAAGAAAAGCTCAATCATAATAATATAATAAGCTGCAAACCACAGAGCTTCCCATGGGAAATAGAATTTTATTAAAACGTACAAAAGACAATATAATAAGAAGATATCTAAATTACTTTATTATGTGAACGTTGGCCCTCGACAATGGTTTTACTATCGTTACGTGAGTAGAAGTTTCTGAGTTGGAACCTTGTTAGTAAATACAAATATTAAAGTTGTGGGTCCACTCTATATATATCATATTTCATTATGGTTAAATTACTTGCTGTGATTCAAATAAAATTTTATAGAATTTTATCCATTCACTCTGAAGATAACTTTCTAAAAATACAAAAACTAATTGGCTGTGCCGTCTTATTATCACTCGATTTTTAAATAATAATTAGATTAGTAGTTGAGAAATTTAGATATATATTTTTTGTTGATAACAATATAAGACTTTGATTATGCGTTTTTAAGTTATTTAAAGGTCATATCTATTGTCTGACAATGTTTTATTTATTTATATCTTTTCCACTTTGAATCCATACTTTTGTAGTGATATGGTTATTTTATGGTACAGTTGTAGTAATTTAGCAGTTTTATGTTGGCCACCTTGGATGAGATATTTCAAAAGCACTCGTTGCAATCGGATGACCGGCTGAGTAATGCATACGGGAATGAGTGTGAGCATTTAATAAATTAATGTTGCTGTTGCTTTTTTTTATCAAATTAATATGTAATCGGAAATGCTAAGTTCCTACTTAAGGCCACATTTAAATTATTAATTGTTTTTTGTTAAACAGTCTAAAGGATTTTTTTAATAAAGGACGTTTAATTGTTTTTTCAAAGTATTTAAAGTCTAAAAAGCATTACTTAATACCTTATTTACCAAATGTTATCAACCTATTCTTTACCCTCATAAGAAAAATGGCCTTCTTTAAACATATTTGAGAAAGGAGGAGTAGCGAGGTACTTGTTATTTATAAGTGTCATAAATATTGTGAAGTGAAACATTTTTTCGTTTAATTTTTAGGCTATGGTACAACATTTCATTACACTCAAAGACTTAAAAATGAGATAATATAAAATTGTTTAGCTTAATAATGGCAATGAAGCATTATCTATTCATACACAACTATTTATCTATGTATAATCATTATTTTGTACCGCACTATAATAGTAATAAAATAATTATACTATTAATAGAAAACATGTAATGTAAAATTACTATTTTGAGTTCAGACTCAATCAAAGTAGATCCATTGCCTTGGGGCAATTTGTAGGTTTTAGTTTGTTTTTTAAAGAGAAACAGTTGACTGGACATGAGAAAGGATAACACTTGAATACTTAAATAAACATCTTTGGTTCATAAAGAAATATTTAAATAGTGGCATTAACTTTGTTACAGCTGTCTGTTTAGTGAAAAGGGTTTGTGAAGGACATATATTATTAAAAAAGAACTCATCACATAGTTTTCATTTTCCTTTAATGTGCGAGATGTGACACAATGAAATAAGTTATTTTAAGTTATTATTTAAATAACTCATACAACATCATTATAATTTATAAACTATAATAGCTATATAGATAGAGAATTTCTGCTAAGTAAGGTTACATTATATATATGGCTAAGTGTTGTACACTAGTCATATATTTTTTAAGCGCATGAGCTTTTATCATTTTGGTATAAATAATCTTAATTGTATTTGAGTAGCTACCTATATATTTAATAAATTGTATTTGAGTAGCTACCTATATACCTACTATATTTAATTCTACCTAGAACTAAAATTTTGGATATTTTAAGCCATAAAGTCTCAAGACCATTTACACATTTTTGCATTTAAACCTTCGTGAACCATGATGATTATTAAATATATATTAACTTGAACTTCATCCGCGATCCGAACACACTATGCTTCGAACTCATGAATAGGAACCCCGAATGAGTTTGAAACTAGTTCAAATTCCGTTTAAATAAAGTGATTATAACCGAGTAAATATGTATTTAATAACCATTAACACCATTTAAAACTACATTTTTAATTTATATTTTTGTATTCCACTAGGGTTTAGATGGCGCACCCTGCTTTATGATTGGCATTGTTAAAGTTATATCTTATTACATTCCAAATGACTCTCCAAGATCAAATAAATTTAAAAGATGGGGCAAAGTCACCAAAACATTCACTGGGATCACACATTTAAGTTTAACAAGTATTACGAACTAACCAACGAACTGTTCGGGAATAAATTTATAGTTACCTTGTCCGCAGCAGAAGTGGGAGCGAGAGGTATAATAGCGAAATCTCTCTATAACTTACTTTAAGACCTTGGCCTTCCTAGAACACACATCGGTAAACTTTTAGAACGTATTTCAAAGGCGTATTAAAGGTTCTTTTCAAAATTGGTTAGGTAGGGACAGAAGTGTAGTGTCTTTTCGAGAAAGAATTTTGTTAACCACATTAAAATAGGTATTATTGTTTTAGATAATACTTCAGTATTAAAGTATCGAACTTTTTTTAATGGTTTTAGTAAGTATAGACAGGTGTATAATGTATGTAGTATTTACTTGCAACCAACCAACCAACGTAAAGTAGCTACGTTCTCATACTTTTAAGTAATAGTTTACTTTTTCACGCGGCTTTTCCTACTTGAAAATATTTTATGAATTAAAAAAATTTCGGCCAGCATATTCAGTCTCATGCTGGCCAAGCATTGAATATAAGATTACTTATGCTCCTTATAAATATAAGATACAATTATTTTATTGGGACTTTTCTGTTTATTTTAACAGTTCAAATATTTTTATGACTTTGGCTGTATGTGATGTGTATATAGATAAAGTATGAGAGTAATTAGGTACATAAAAAAACAAAATATAAAGGTGGAGCTCCATGTAGTGCTATTTATTTAGAATAATAGGGTTACAAGCATTAACTTTACACTGGTTACCCTATAAAGTAGATCAAAAAAATGTTTTATTTTAGGTAATTCTAACACCAAGAAAAGTTGCGTCGTGATTTTAAGACGTAATAATTTTCTCTTGTAAGAGATACTTTCTCTCGTCTTTAATGCTCAAAGGTAATGTCAAATTTGAACGCTACGTCAATAAATTGTGTTCTTGGAAAATTTTGATTAGTAAATTTAAGTTGAAATGTAGAATGTTAAAAAATCTTTACATTATAGAATATCATAGATAGATTTAAATTTAGTTAAGAGAATTTTTAATAACTGAATGATTTCTGTGACTCTTCTACAAGTACTTCTCGGCGGGCTTCTCAGTTAAGTAACTGGATTTAGTGCTTAAGTTGGAAGGGTGAGGTTAGTTATGATGTTGTTCATAATGGGTAGACAGAAACACTAGTTTTCCGTAGGCTGATTTATATAAAAAATATATATATATTTTTAAATTTCCTTCTAACATTTGACAGACAATCGTTCCAAACAATGTAGCGGGCAATATTTATTTATTTTATTCATATTAATATTCCTAAAAAACATAATGATATTTTTAAAATATTTGCTCTAGATTTTTAATAACTTACCCGTAGATTTAAAATTTTTTGAATGTAGTAAAACGATGGCCGCATTTATATTATTCTACGTCTAAAGTTCCAGATAAAAATTATAGAAATGCGTATTTTAAAGACTCTTATTTCTCGCAGCATAACTAAAAATAAAGTCACATTCTGTACGAAAACATGCATTCCTTTGATATACTGAAATAACAAGTTTACTCGCTGTAAACATAGTGTTGGTTTTCATCTTGGAAATATACATGGGAAATATAAATGCATGTTAGAATAAGGACAGCGTCAAGTAAACCCTTGTATTCAAATAAAAATAGGACCTGTGTCAAATAAAGTCGAAGAAACATAATTAAACTATTAATTAAATATTTAATACGTAACTTGAAGATTGTTACTAGTTTATAGTTTTTTCAACTGTAGGTCGGTAGACTGAAAACACTCCACACTAAGATATTATGAATTACTGTAACTAAAAAAATATAATCGCCCGAAATATTTAAGTTAATCCGAAAACATGTTGTTCTTCAAAAATATCTGACTCACTAATATACTCAGATACTATTAAATGCTTGCAATGAATACACACCCAGACATATATCAATTTAACAAAATACTGCAGTAAATGTTAGAATGTATAAATAAAATTTAATATAGCAAAAACCACAAGATTTTAACAGTAATGTCACAGCTAAAATAATAAAAATTAAAAAAAAATATAATTGTATTCATAATTCTGAATCGTAATCTCGTTAGGGTTTCTTGTATTTTTTTTCACAATAAAAATAAGTTGTCCTTGTTATGTTACAACCTTTTTCCTAAATATACAAATTTTCTTTTATATTTGCATGTATATTGAACCTCCGCGCCGCGCCGGTACGAACGCATTTACAATTACGACTATTTTTGGTGATATATTTTTCAAAACATATTTATTGTGTAAGAGTTATCCGTCACGATATATGTGGAGATGGAATTCGAGAGAAATCTTGGCGTACTTGACCTTTTCTTAAAATAATCTATATTATTAAATTCTTAGGTTTAGTTGACTGATACAATCATTTACCGAAAGGTTAAATAATTACTTCAGAGATAAGGGTTTTTGATTAGTTATTATTAGAATGATCATAATAACTAAATATCTTATTATTATATTACATATTAATTATTATGTAGTATTTTTAAGACTTTACACAAGTTTAAATTTAAAAGATACGTTTTAATATCTATTTTTTTTCTTGTATTAGGTACTACTATACTTTAATTCAAACCAAATATTACCTTTTAATGTTGCTGATTGAAAGAATATGGGTTTTTCAGAATAAAAATCTTACAGCATCTACATCTACAACTTACTAAAATGACAATAATGACTCAACTTTCAATATATTCTCGTATGAATAACTAACTTTTAAGATTAATATATAACGTAGCTGTGATAAATAATACCACAGACTTGCTTTGAAATTGGCAAAGTAAAAAAACAAACCCAAGCAATATAATTAGACCGTACTAGAGTATAAAATGCCCCACATTATAAACAGTACTGTTACTAAGGGATAGACATAAGACTGTTTTTTTATATAACAGTGCTTGCGAAGCCGCTGAGAAAAGTACATAACAATACATAACAATACTCTATTCGTAAGCCGAGTGCCAAGTATGTAGTTAGAGAAACTACGATATTCCTTCAAGTTTTTTTTTGATAAAATAATAAATATTGTACTTCATTAATGTTTTTTTTAGTAATAAGGACTACAAGCATTTTACGAAAATTTATAACTTATGGCGGATTAGAAAAGTAATATTTTGGGAAGGAGGTCGGATTTTTTAAACTTCGTAGGTAAGGGTTCAAATCCGGCCTGTTCATAAAGTAAATGTGAAGGAATTCACGAGCTTATATTAATGATCTCAGTATTTATAACGCAGTGTATTAAATCCATCATTTATAAGGTGAAACTTACGACATCGAATTAGTAAATTTAAGTTGAAATGTAGAATGTTAAAAAATCTTTACATTATAGAATATCATTATATATAGATTTAAATGTAGTTAAGAGAATTTTTAATAACTGAATGATTTCTGTGCCTCCTTTACAAGTACTTCACGGCGGGCTCCTCAGTTAAATAACTGAATTAAGTGCTTAAGTTGCAAGGGTGAGGTTAGTTATGATGTTGTACACAATGGGTAGATATAAAATAAGACAGAAACACTAGTTTTTCGTAGGCTGATTTATATTTAAAAAAAAAAAAAATAATTTCCTTCTCACATTTGACAGACAATCGTTCCTAACAATGTAGCGGGCAATATTTTTTTTATTTTATTCATATTAATATTCCTAAAAAACATAATGATATTCTTAAAATGTTTGCTCTAAATTTTTAATAACTTTCTCGTAGATTTAAAACTTTTTGAATGTAGTAAAACGATGGCCGCATTTATATTATTCTACGTCTAAAGTTCCAGATAAAAATTATAGAAATGCGTATTTTAAAGACTCTTATTTCTCGCAGCATAACTAAAAATAAAGTCACATTCTGTACAAAAACATGCATTCCTTTGATATACTGAAATAACAAGTTTACTCGCTGTAAACATAGTGTTGGTTTTCATCTTGGAAATATGCATGCATGTTAGAATAAGGACAGTGTCTAGTAAACCCTTGTATTCAAATAAAAATAGGACCTGTGTCAAATAAAGTCGAAGAAACATAATTAAACTATATTTAATACGTAACTTGAAGATTGTTACTAGTTGATATAATTGTAGACTTAGTGAATGTGGGGGCTAACCAAATACTTCTCTCCAGTAATTGGCTAAAGACATTTATACCCGAACTTTTCTTTGAAACTTTTACCGGGTTCGGGGCTAGGGTGCACCCGGTTATAGGGGCTTAAAGGCAGTCGTGGATAGTTTCTGAGGCAACCGATGTAGCCTGATGATATTATGAGACTGTCACGGTGTAGTTGTGATCCAAGATTTAAAAAAAATGTGAAAATGACAGTTAAATTGTAGCAATACTAAGTACATATCTTCTGAAATAAACCAAATCATTTATACTCTCACAATAAATAATAAAGTTAACAATTAAATTATCAAAGTGCACCTTACTAATATCTAGGGCTTACATTCTTATCTCTTACCTATCCACCACCACCTGGAGATGGAGCAGCCGCACATGCTCTTTTTCAAGGAGACGCAGATACAATGTCCTGTAAGCGGTGCGCACCTGGAATATCCCGGTTACACGTGCACAACTTTCACTCACGTGCCTGAGTTTGTGTGTACGAGTGGAGCGACTTATTTTTCCAGCGTATCCACCACTTTGAAGACTCCACTTTTTCTTCACTATGGGTTTTATTAGAAACAAAAAAAATCAAAAAGAAAGAAAAAAAATCCTGTATTCTTGTATATACCGATCGCACAGCGGTCACCAGTAGAGAAATAGATTATTTGAGTATCTCGGTGAGGCTGCTGATATGGCTCTACAGCACTATCCTTTAATGCAGCTCGTCTTTCTGGGGAACTTTAATGCCTGTCATCTGGACTGGCTGTTCCCGTATCAGAAGACCGACCATGCTAGAAGAGAAGCTCGGCACTTTGCATTGTCCTTGAACGTCAAACAAGCTGACTTACAAAACGGCATTGCCGAAGTCTCTTGCCAAGGCAATCAAGTCGAATTTCTGCCAACCCTCCCTGCCTGCTCTGCTGAAGCCGGAAGGATTCCTAGTCCATACGAAAAGTGAAAAGGCGAATGTCTTTGCTTCTCTGTTTGCTGATAATTCGCATCTAGACACTGGAAATACTTCTCCAGCACATTTACCTCACTGTGGTATTTCAATGCCTGAAATCCGGACCACAAACAAATAAATATGGAGAAGGTTGTGTCGTTTGGATGTGAACAAAGTCCTATTGGTATACTAGCCATTCTAATCAAGACATGCGCAGCTAGTTGACTCCTGTATTGACACGTCTGTATTGCCTTTCTTTCAAAACTGGAATAGTGCCGAATTTCTGGAAGCTTGCCAACGTGCAACCAGGGCCCAAAAAAGGCAGCCGTGCCGGTCCTGTCAATTATAGACCAATTTCAATCACCTCCATACTTTGCAAGATTACGGAGCGTGTATTAATTTCGCACCTTCCCGCGTTTCTAGAAAGTAACGATCGCCTGAGGGACCGACAGTACGGGTTTCGCCAAAATAGGTCCACTGGGAACCTTCTAGTGTAGGCTACACATTTTAGGCGAGGCCATGGAGAAGAACGGAGAAGCGCTTGCCGTCTTTCTGGACGTCTCGAGGGCATTTGACAGGATCTGGCATGCGAACCTTATAAGCAAGCTTTCGACGTACGGTGTACGGTTTTCTTTCTGCCACTTACTTATTAGATGTATACATTCAACCAACATCATCCGAGTCTGTATCTATTCAACTGTAGTTCGATAGACTGAAAACACTCCACACTAAGATATTATGAATTACTGTAACTAAAAAAAAATATGTGTGTGTGTATTAGTGTACACATGTAAGAAGTGAAACTTCTTTATGACATAATTTTTTGAAAAATGATTCACTAATTACAACTTTACAGGAATGGCTAATTAAGCTAAATTAGATAGTTTAAGCAAAAATAAAGATGGCGCGTAACAGAAAAACGTTACAATTTTTTGACATTGCTATAAAATTTCTCCCATCCGTCGATAAAAAAGTTTCACTTCAAATATGGCGCGTGACGGAAAAATGTGACTTAGAAATAAAGATGGAGCGTAACGGAAAAACGTCATAATTTTTTGACATTGCTATCAAATTTTATTCCATGTCGATAAAGAAGTTTCACTTTAAAAAAGATGGCTCGTAACGGAAAAATGTGACGCGTAACGAAAAAATGTAACACTAAATTTTTTTCCAACCCCGATAAAGAAGTTTCACTTCAAAAATATAATCGCCCGATATATTGAAGTTAATCCGAAAACATATTGTTCTTCAAAAATATCTGACTCACTAATATATTCAGATACTAATAAATGCTTGCCATGAATACACACCCAGACATATATCAATTTAACAAAATAATGCTATAAATGTTAGAATGTAGAAATAGAATAGAGTAAAGCAAAAACCACAAGATTTTAACAGTAATGTCACAGCTAAAATACTTAAAATTTAAAAAAAAATTAATTGTATTCATAATTCTGAATCGTAATCTCGTTAGGGTTTCTTGTATTTTTTTCCACGATAAAAATAAGTTGTCCTTGTTATGTTACAACCGTTTTCCTAAATATACAAATTTTCTTTTATATTTGCATGTATATTGAACCTCCGCCCCGCGCGTACGAACGCATTTACAAATACGACATTTTTTGGTGATATATATTTCAAAATATATTTATTGTGTAAGAGTTATCCGTCACTATATATGTGGAGATGGAATTCGAGAGAAATCTTGGCATACTTGACCTTTTCTTAAAATAATCTATATTATTAAATTCTTAGGTTAAATAATTACTTCAGAGATAAGGGTTTTTGGTTAGTTATTATTAGAATGATCATTATAACTAAATATCTTATTATTATATTACATATTAATTGTTATATAGTATTTTTAAGGCTTTACGCAATTTTAAATACAAAAGATACGTTTTAATATGCAATTATTTTCTTGTATTAATACTATACTTTAATTTAAACAAAATATTACCTTTTAATGTTGTTCATTGTAAGAGTATGGGTTTTTTAGAATAAAAGTCTTACAGCATCTACAAGTAACTAAAATTACAATAATAACTGAACTTTCCATATATTCTCGTATGAATAACTAATTTTTAAGATTAATATATATTATATAAACGTAACGTATATGTGATAAATAATACACAGACATGCTTTGAAATTGCCAAAGTAAAAAATGAGACACAAGCAATATATTCTTAATTAATATAGAAAATACTTGATTTTGTTTGTTTTGTTAATTACTATTTATGAAAATTTGTACACACGTAATAGAATACAAAATGCCTTAAATTCTAAAAACAGAACTAAGGGATAGGAAAATATGTTTTAGACAGCTGTCCGACATAAGACTGTTTTTTTTATATACAGCGCTTGCGAAGCCGCTGAGAAAAGTTGTGGCATAACAATACTCCATTCGTAAGCCGAATGCCAAGTATGTAGTTAGAGAAACTACGATATTCCTTCAAGGTTTTTTTTGATAAAATAATAGATATTGTACTTCATTAATATTCTTTAGCAATAAGGACTACAAGCATTTTAAGATAATTTATATCTTATGGCGGGTTAGAAAAGTAATATTTTGGGAAGGAGGTTGGATTTCTTAAACTTTGTAGGTAAGGGTTCAAATCTGGCCTATTCATAAAGTAAATGTGAGGGAATTCACGAACTTATATTAATGATCTCAATATTTATATCGCAGTGTATCAAATCCATCATTTATAAGGTCCAACTTACGATATCGAAATCGTTTTCTTTTTATGGTAATTGTGTGAAAACCAAACAATTACATGCTTTTGTGATAAATATGACACGTGCGTTATTATTATTACTACGTTGCATTATTTCAAATTAATAATGAAAATTGTTGCATTAAGACAAACCATCGCGGTGAGTTTAAAGTTTAAGTATATTAATTTGTAGCAAAAAATATTATCACGACTTACGTTAAGGTCAAAAAGGTAAAGTAAACCAAAACGATAATTTTACACAAAATTCTATTTAGAGAGTGATTGACAAGAAAGAACTCGTATTATTTTAATACAAATAATTCATAAGTTGGTGAACATTTAACAATGATAATACACAATTTAAACTTTGTTAAAAGTTATGAACAACTTTGTTAGGTTACAAATAAATGACAAGCATTAGTCGTTTTTTTCTTGGACAAGTTTTCATATAAAATGTATTTTTTCTAATTTTGAACATTACGCACTTCTATATACTTAACTTTAATCTGGACGTTAAACCCTTCTTTAACAGAATTTAATATTAGTTCGTATCTTAGTATAGAGGGCGCCACTCCGGCACTGTCAACATCGTGCTCGTATTTAAAGTAGTTTTAAAATTATTTAAGTGCTCCAAAACAAAGTGATACAATTAAAACCTAAAACCAGTGCTTAAAATACTTCGAACAATATATAAATCACAGTGCATATACAGCAAACTTTAATAAAAAGTGCCTAAAACCGTTACATCTAATGTCATTAAAATTTCGTCAAGATACCAGGACATATTATTATATAAGTGCGAAATATTAGTGGAGCAAGTGTACGAAAGAAATATAATCTGAAATTACATTAAAACGGGGAGTAAAAACTAAAGCATAAGAAATTATAACCTCAAAATTGCTAAATAATCCTCCGTTCCTGAATCATCGATCAAAAACCACCTAGTAGCGCCATCTATTTTGATCTATCGGAACTTCCTGGCAAGGATCTAGTTCGACAAACACTCCGTTACATCGCAAGGCTTAGACAAATCGACCGCTAGCATAAACAGTAGTACTTACTGTACCACATAGAGGGCGCTATGTGTATGTAAACAAATAATTATGGAAGAATTAAAAAATATGTTAATTAGCATGCAGCAAGATATAAAGCAACAAAAACAAGATATGCTCGAAATGAAACAAGATATTAAGGATACAATAATCAATAGTCTTAACGAGAAGTTCAATAGCCTACAACTGAAAAATGAGCTTTTGGAGGAAAAAATAGAGGAGCAATCACATAAAATTAACAACCTAGAGAGACAGTGCCGACGCAGAAATCTGATATTATTTGGCGTAGAAGAAGCAGAAAAGTCGTACGATGTATTGGAAAAACTGGTATTACACATAATAAATTCGGACATAAAAGTTTCATGCGATATTTACAGCATAGAAGCTGTTAGAAGACTGGGAAAAAAGGGGTCAAAAGTTCGACCAATAGCAATAACATTCAGCACCTTAGGTCTTAAATTAAAAATTCAAAAACACAAACACAACCTCAAAAATACTGCCTATTATATAAAAGAAGATTACCCTATTGAAATTTTAAACAAGCGTAAAGAGCTACAAATACAACTACAAAAAGAAAAAGATGCGGGAAATACCGCTTTTATAAAATATGATAAAATTGTAATACTAAGCAACAAAAATTCTCAACAGAAACAAGCAAACAAAAGAAACCTATCGGAATCCCCGGATAATCGCCACCCAGACAACCAAAATACACAACATTCGAGTAAAAAACCACATATTAAAAATCAAGGGGATATGAAGAACTATATAATACAAAAACCGAAACTAACTCTTGCTCAGACAGAACCAACTCAACGCCAACCGATGATATCAGACCACAACACAGCATAGCAATTAAAATCGGACCCTCTTCCAACCCCTAATCTCCCAATACGGCCGGTCACCGCGGGAGAGTTCGACCAAAACCCCCCAAGAACACCTTTTAAAACAAAAAATACAATTTACATTTGCACCCTTAACGTAAGATCTTTATCTTCTGACCAAAAATACATTGAGCTTAAAGCTGCACTGGAAGGTATTAAACACGATATAATAGGATTGAGCGAGGTACGCCGTCTAGGAGAAAAAACAATCGAAGACGACGAATACATTTTCTACTATATTGGCCAAACAAAAGGACTATATGGAGTAGGTTTTCTAGTAACGAAGAAACACAATGAAAACATTAAAAAATTTACTGGGATTTCCGAAAGAGTGTGTGTACTGGAAATCAGAATGGAAAATCTGTATTTTGCGATAATTCAAGCTCACGCCCCCATTGAAAACTCATCACAGGAAGAAATAGACCAGTTTTACGAGGACTTAGCGAAAGCTCATGATTCGACACCTACTGAGTACGTTTTTTGTATGGGAGACTTTAATGCTCAAATCGGTATTCCAAAAAAGTACGAACGCTCCGCTACAGGAGAGTACGGCTACGGCTCTAGAAGTGCTCGAGGTACGAGACTAATTCAATACGCGCAAGAGTACAACTTAAAAATTATAAATACAATGTTCAATCTAAAACCAAAAAACCGTTGGACATGGATTTCTCCAGATAAAAACACACGAAATGAAATTGATTACATCATGACCACGAAACACAGCACGGTCTCTAAATACGAAGTACTACCATCTTTCTCCTTTGGATCGGACCACAGGCTACTAAGAGCAACTATACTCCTGAATACAACAAAGAAAAGTAGGCGTAATTTCTCTAATTTATCCACTAAGCTAAAAACTCCAGCACAGCAGGAAAGGTACCTAACAAACCTCTATGGCTTTATACCACAAATTATAGAAAATCAAAACAATCTTAACGTGGAGGAGTACTACCAACAAATTGAGCACCACATTAAGATAAGTTTAAGAAATATTAAAGAAACACATAAGAGAAAAATTCTATCGGCGAGAGCGTTAGAACTCATGAAGGAAAGAAGCGAACTACAGAATAAGCCCAATCTAAGTAAAAATGACAAAGAGAAACTAAAAACTTTATACAAAAATACCAATAAAGAAATTAAAAGGTGCTACTCTACCTACAGATCAACAACTATACAAAGACACCTCAATAATTCTAGGTCTGCCAAAAAAGCTTACAAAGAGCTAAATCAAGCCAAAACATGGGCCCCTTTCCTCAAGTCTGGCAACAATAAATGCAATTCGCGCACGGAAATTATAAACGCTGCTACTGAGTTCTACGCTAATCTATACAGACAACCAGACACACAAAATCAAAACATGGTTTCCTATAGCTACAAAGCTACCCCTATAATACAAGAGTTTACAGAAAATGAAATATTGAAACAATTAACGAGGCTTAAACCAGAAAAAAGCCCAGGACCGGACGAAATCACCAACGAATGCATCAAAGTTGCGAAGACTCTTCTACTGGCACCAATAACCATCTTATGGAACAAAATACTTATTGAAGAAGTCGTGCCGCATGACTGGATGGCATCGGAAATTATACTACTATACAAAAAAGGCGACCCAGCTGATATAGGCAATTACCGTCCTATAAGTCTAATGTCTAGTTTCTATAAACTTTTTGCATCCTGCCTACTTGAAAGGATAGCTCCAGTCATCGATGTCAACCAACCGATGGAACAAGCTGGTTTCAGGAGCGGTTTCAGCACGATGGACCACATTCAAGTGGTCGACCAGGTGATAGAAAAATATCTAGAATTTAATGGGCCCCTATATTTGGCTTTCATCGATTACAAAAAAGCATTTGACTCAATCTCACACGAGAGCATCTGGGAGTCGCTGAAAGCACTAAATATAAATGAAAAGTACATCAATATCTTAAAAAATATCTACTCTAACAGCACAAGTAGAGTCAAATTGGATAGAGTGGGCGAAATAATCAACATAAAGAGAGGTGTCAGGCAAGGAGATCCGATCTCACCAAAACTATTCATTGCCGTCTTGCAACATGTAATGGGAGAGCTGGCATGGCGCAACAAAGGTATTAATATAAATGGGAAATTTTTAAGTCATCTTAGATTTGCCGATGACATCATTCTATTTTCGGAATGCCCTCATCAACTAAACAATATGGTAAACGAATTGAACCAGGCTAGCATAAAAGCTGGTTTGGAGATGAATCTAGAAAAGACTAAAATTATGTCTAACCGCAGTGCAACGTCCATGTCAATAAATAACACCCCTCTTGAGTTTGTTAACAGCTATATATACTTAGGAAAACAAATCTCGTTTAGTAAGGAAAGAAATTACGAGGAACTAAACCGAAGAGTGGCGATTACCTGGAACAAGTATTGGCATCATAAAGAAATATTAAAATCACAACTTCCGCTTCCGACCAAGAAAATAGTCATGGATACAGGACTGCTACCGTGCCTTACCTATGGATGTCAAACTTGGACCTTTGATCTCAAAACCAGGAACAAAATTCAAACTACCCAAAGAAGAATGGAGAGAAGCTGCCTAGATATAAAACTGAAAGATAAGGTGAAGAATGTTGACATTCGAAAGAAGACCAAAATATGCGATGCCTTAACTTTTGCAATGAAAGCGAAATGGAAGTGGGCTGGTCATATGGCCCGTTACATGGACGACAGATGGACTTTGCGGTCAGTGAAGTGGCCTGGGCCAAAAGGCACCAGATCAAGAGGTCGACCAAAGGCCAGATGGGCAGATGAATTAGTAGCATGTGCAGGTGAAAACTGGCTTGAAAGAGCTAAAGACAGAGAGGGATGGCAATACTTGGGGGAGGCTTTTACCCGAACGGGGTCCATGCATTAGAAATCGGAACCAATATCAATTAAAGTATCATTAGAATAATATTATCAATAATTGTAACTGAAAAATCAGATTTAATTATTAAAATGAAAAATCAAGTTAAGTCATTAAAATTGAAAATCAAATTTAAGTATTATAATTGAAAAACAGACTTAATTAGTATAATTGAAAATCTAATTTATTTAACACTTCAAATTGTTATTAAATTTTACAGTTCTGTAAGCGTTATCACATTATAACTATGTTTAGCTAATTATGTTTTTTTTTTTTGCATGGAATAAATAAAGCTTTATTATTATTATTATTATTATTATTATTATTATCTTAGTATAGAGATAATAATGTACAAAATATATTTTATGGTTAAAGATACAGAATTTTTATTTACTTTTTATTTGTAACTTTAAGATGTCTTTTTTATGTATCATATAGGATATAAATAAATGTAGCCAATTATTGATTTGAACCAACAATTAATGGTAAAATACCATTCCTATGTTGTAATTAAAGTGATGAAACAACTTATCTATCATCAAATACAATTATAGAGACAAAAGAATGAACCCATTATTTATTTCACTAATTAATCTTTGGCCCTTCCGGAGTCTGTTCTAATTAATCTTGTTTTGTTATTTAGGGATTTTATTTCCCTTAGTATTATAATAAGGATGATAATGTAGGTACTTGTAATAATATTGGTAATATGTATTGATCATATGTATGGATTGATTGATGGTATTACCTGCATTACTCAGAGTTTAAATATATAAAATCTATAAATATAATAAATTTGAAATATGATTCTCCAAAAATATCTTAGTCAATTATCGTTATAAGTTTATACTTAAACAAAGAAGAAAAAATAATAATCCAACGTTTTTAATTATTTTTTGTTGTTGCGTGATAATATTTAACGTAACGAGTGTCTGTATGTAAGATTGAACTATTGTAATAAAAGAAGTTATTTGAAACATGAAGTACATGATACTTGGTAAGTCATGACGCACATTCAGTGTTTTAAAATATGATTACATAAATATACTATATACTAATAATACACATAAATTATTTTCTTGAACCATGATGATTATTAAATTATATTTACCCGGCTATATTCCCGTAAATTATCCGGAATTTTCTCTGATTAGTTTCGAAATTATTCATGGATTCGACACATTGCGGACTTGTGGCGTGAACTGTACTGTTCTGTAGAGTTTACGTAACCATAAACATGTTAATGATCATTAGGAAAATTTAATTACAAAAAGGTAATACTAATTATTTAAATGTTGGCTATTATATTGCTTTCAATAAAAAAAATACATGACTCATTAGCACTTTTATTTTGTATTTTTAAAAACAACACTAAAGAAAATTTATTTCTAACACGACAACCCATTTTTGTATTTGTTATTGAAAAATTTGTTAAAAATAAACAATTATTCAGTGAATAAATGAGAACTTCACTTGATATTTATTCTCATCATTAATCGTCCTCTTTAAATAGCAATGAGCCTACATGTCTGTATTTCTGGGTTTGGTCGTTTATTAAATATATTCTCAGTATTTATATGTGTATTTCTATGTATTTGTATCGTTGTCTAACACCCTTAAGACAAGCAAATAATTTGCTTACTTAGGGGTTAGATCAATTTGTGTAATTTGTCCTGATATTATTATTATTATTAAAAATAACAAACTTCTGCTAGCGGCTTTTTATAAATAAAAAACACGGTCTCATTATGTCGGAGATCTGTCAATTATCATAAACTTATTTTTTGTATCCAGTGAGCTTTTCTTTTACGGGATGACCCCTGACAAAGTTTGAGAAACATTTTAAGATGATCGGTTGAGTAGTTAAGGCGTAAACACATATACACACGTATTTATATGTGCATATTTTTATATTAATAATAAACAAATAGTTGAAAGGTCGGAATTAAATTTGATTTAAATGATATTATTCGATTCCTTGTATTTATTTTATTGAAAAAAGTTAATTAATATTAAATTTAGACTAGTATATCATCAGCTTAAAACACAAAACATTCGGTTACTTATATATTTTTTGTATGAACTTGAGTATGTTTTCATATAAACTGTTAACGAAACTTTAAAAATTTACATTGTATTATTTTTTTTAATTAAATAAACTATTTTACTAAAAAAAATACAAAAAATATTTTTACATCTTATGTATTTTTTTTTTTGGTAAAATAAAATTAAACATAAATATTTAATTTTACATTATATAATCCAATACGTTGTAATAAAGTACGTTGAATTAAACTGCAGTCGGTATTTGAAACAAGTTGCCTTCAAACGCTGCAGTAGCAATAGCTTTTAAATTGCTATTTACTAACTTCTGAAACGTATTGAAACTATACTCCTGTAAATAATATTGAACTCTCATTTATTTCAAGAGCATTCAAGCTTCTATGAGCATTCCGTTTTTTGTTTTAATTGCAGTCTTTGGGATGAATCTTGGAAGCTAGAGCTGAGTTTGTAGTCACTGATGCTAATAAATAAAATAAATGAAACGAGAGAAATCTAGTGATTTTATAAGAACTCCACTCTTTTTACCAAACTAATTCCTTTAATTAAAAGAGCTGCTGAAATACCGAGTGACTTCGAAAATACTTTATATTGATACAAGTACTTCGTATTTCGACTTAGTATGAAAAAAATATATTTAAGGAACTTGAAAAGAATTAGTCTTTTAATAAAAAAAAAACAAATGTTTTGTCGGATCTTGTAAAGAAAAAGTTTTTCATTAAAATTTTAAACCCCATTATATAGTATAGTAAATTTACATTTGGTAATAATAAGTCAGAGAATGAGTTATTTATTCTTTTTTTTTTATTACAGAATGAGTATAAATAATTATAGATACAAAACTTTTTTGTGTGTATTTAAAATCTGACCATCTGCTATAGAACAGATGTTAAATCTTTTGTATTTATCACATAAAACATATTTTTTACCGTTTCTTTATCATATGGAAAAAGGTAAGTGTTTGTCTTTATCATATGAAAAAAGAAAATTATCTGTTTTTATACAACATTAATTTCATGTATTGTAAAAGTTCATAAAATCATATTAACTAATTCAAAAGCCAGTAAAATATTTTTACTTCAATTTTCATAATATCTGAAAATCATCTTCAAAGTTTAGATGGATATTCCAAAAAATATGCAGCCATTATTCCTCACGACGGCGCTGATACCCCTACATGACATTTTCATACAACAAATTCATTCATACATTCATATTCAATGTATTTCGTAAAATCAATATACCATCTCATTATCAAATTTTTACGATTAGTTTTATCTAAAATATATCTTCTTGGTGTAAAAAGGTAACTGAATAACATTTTTATTTAATAAAAGTTTTCGTTTTAAAAACTTATTAACTTAGTAAAATTATAAGCTAAATGAAAACTTAGTAGAGTGTTAGAATATTTATAAAATGGTTATATTAAATTCGTTATAAAAGGACAAAAACTTCAAAAATCTTCGCATCTTCATTAAAATTTGTACCAACGCTTTGTTAAGTCACCTAACGTACGAGTTTTGGAAATTAAGTAACTAAGTTTTTTGTGTGTATGTCCATTCGAAGGTATGTGTGTGTGCGTGTATAGTATGCGTATGCATAACCCACTGACATAAGAAAATATAGATGCAAATGCTAATAAAAAAGACCAAGAGAATAAGAGAAATAGTGTTTCAGAGACCGTATGGAACCAAGTTAGTTTAAGCTGATTTTCTGTAAGAGGATTGAACTACCCGGTCAAACTAGCCCGTATACGATCTGGAACTAAATGTTACTTCATCCACTGAGTTAAACAATTTCAATTTATAGTTGTTTCAAAAATGGATCGAAAATTGTGGCTGGTGCATTTACTAATTGATTAGTTCTTTAATCATGTGTTTCGCCCAGCCATTTTTTATGTAATTCTGGTGACTGTTATAGTATGTAAGAGTATGTTTTAATACTTGATTTCACATAAAATTCGTGTCAAAATAATAAAAGTCTGTTGACTGTTCAGTTGTCTAATTTATAAGACGTAACTTACATAATTCAATAGAATTACCTAGTGAACATAACACCCAGCGACAAGACAATCTTAATCTATATCTATTATTAATTATAACAATGTACACATTTTTATTATTACGAGTATCAGTATAATCCGGTACGGATACCCGCCGGCCAAGAAGGTGATGACCGGGTTTCACGCTTCCGGGCGGAACCCCTTAAATGAGGGTTCCCGAGCAGTATATATAATATATTTAGGTTAACTATCTATTATAAAATATAATGATTATTTAAAATACAACACTGAACGAAATAAAAATAATAAAAAAGGAAGGTATTCCTTATTAGACTTCAGAAAGTAGGTTGCTTTCACACTTCAGCAACGAATGACAGAACTTCTTTTAAATAATATTCAGCAGAAGCGTAACAATATATAAATTTAATTTATAAGTTTAATTTAATTTATAGTACTAGATATATTTTTAGATAATTATCTAAAAATATATAGAAATATATTTAATTATTTATAGTAATATATTTTTAGATAATTCACTTCTTTAAATAATAGAGTTATTATACATAGAGTAGGGGAGCCATAGGTATGAATGTCAATACGAGTGTCTATCACATAATAAAAGAGAGAGGATGAGAGACCCATACTTATATTTGTCTAATCACACAAAAAATGGAGACAGAAAGATAAATTCTCCTGTTTTCGATGAACACATTTCAGGCGGGCTCCCCTAATTTATGACCAATAACCCTATGCATTCAATAACTGAAATAGTACGAAATATCACAGACTAATTAATTCATTTTAATTAGCTAGTTAGATAAATAATCGCTATAATGTCTTCGGATTTTAAGTTCGCGCTTTAGAAGGCTCTTATTTTTGAACTGTCTGCGTATTAATTTAGTTTGAAAAAATAATCGTAACCTTCATAGTTCCTGCATATTACGTTATAAGAAGAGATACTTAGATTGGAAAGGTCGATATGACTTTGTCAAAGTTGAAGCGTAGTTTTATTATTTAACTTTTAGTATTTTATCGGTTTAAGTGGCGAAACTTCGTAATGTTTGACATCACGTTTTTTGAACGTGATGTGAAAGCATAAAAATGAGCGTACAATAACATTTTAAAACGCGTAATTTGATTTTTCATACAAAAATATGTAATTATGATTGTATGTTAGGAATACAACATTTTATTCAGACAAATGTAACCACATAGACAATAGATATTACACCCCTAAGGAAGTGAAATAAGAAACGCTCAGATGGCACGCAATTGTCGACTGAGGCTAAGCCGAGGTTGACTAGAGGCGAGAAAATATAATTATTTTTACGTGTTAAATTTTTTATGAAAAAATTGTTTGTTTTATTTAAAGCGAGCATACCCAACCCGCTTTACGGGCTTAATTTAAATATGTGTTTATACGAAAAAAAAACAATAAAAACGTGCGGCACTCGGTGACTGCCGCGGTAAAGCTATTGCATAGCATTTTTTATCTTTTTATCTTCTTATTAACTTATGCAATTATAATTATTTATGCAGCATATTTTTTTATTGATGTTTATTTAAGTTTTTTCTTTTATATTATTTGAAGTTGAGCGTGGTGACCGATAAGAAAACATTTTTTTTATTGCACAAATTATTATGACAAGTTGTCATTGCTATGTAATGTCATAAAAAGGTTAATATTATCATTAGCTAAAAATATTTTCAACCTTCAATCTCACAAATTAAGTTCAATTACGTTTGTTAAGTACTTTCACTTAGACTCTTTTGTAACACAATAACAGAATGAAATGGCCAGTTGAAAAAAATACCTTTGTACAAGTAAAACATTTATTCTAAACTAAACCTCAACAAGTAAGCAATAAAGTATATAATACATATTATCAAAATGGCGCTTACGCTATTTTTTAATGATATGTACACAATACTCAGCCGAGCTACACAGCGCACAGGTGGAGTGGGGGGTGTTAGGTTTTTTTTGGTTACGGAATTTCCGGATTTGAAGAAAGAAAAAAGAAATTGGATTTTTTATTTTTGTATCTTTCTCCATGTCAAATTGTTCATAAAATATGCTCAATCGTTATTATATAAGAAGATATCTAATGACTTTATAATGTAATCATCGGCACTCGACAATGCTTTTACTTATGTTTCCTGTAATTGCATTTATAATTCTTTCAGTCTGTTCTATCTGTTGTAAGTAAGGATTGGACAAATTTTTAACTTCACTTCACCTTAACATCAGTTTTATAATGATTGCTGTGTCCTTATTTTCATTTTATGATTTTTTATTTTTTATTTAGATTAGATTCATAGATTCTGAGTAAGTAAGAATAACTCGGTAATCTTATAAGATTACTATATTAACCTAATATTGGTGAGAATATCTATAAAGATAGGAAAATGAAAATCACCTATCAACAATGTCGATTCTGAAAGACATTGCGTCTGTCATTTTTATGACGTAATAAATATTTCCCACATTCTTTTTATGTGAAAGAATATTTTCTGTATGCTTTAAGGTTCAACATTAATAATTTATAGTGAATGGAAGACACATGAAAAACTCAGATTGATTTAAAATCTTAAGTTTCAATTAAGGTGAATTAAATTAACTTAATAATATATTTTTTTTAATTTTGTAGCTCCATAGTACCTTTGCTCTATAAAACAAGCTGTTTTTGTGTCAATAAAACCTCTTTCGTAATTAAATGAATTTAGTAAGTTACCAGATTGTTACAAAATGGTGACAGGCGGTAGATTTAAAATATAAAATAATTTCCAGTTTACCATTTAATTAATACTAGGATCCGCCACAATGCGCTGCGGGAGTTGAGCTGAGCGCCCTCCCCCTTTTTTATGCTACTAAAATCGGTCCATACCACGCCCAAGGACTTCCAATGAAGTTGCTGGCATCGGAAAGGTTAAGAGTAACGATAGGCGAGCGCGCGCAGGTTAAGTTTAGCTTATGTTAGCTTTTATACATGTAGTAGTTTGGTTTTGACTAAAAATAAAGATATAAGTTGTTGATTTGACTAAAACAATTGAATCTCTGTATAGAAGTTTAATTGATAAAATAAATGTAATATTGGATATTGATTTAACTAAGAATAAGAAGTTTATAAATCGCAGCTCGGTTAAGAGAAGGCATTGTGAAATTGGGAGTACAAGTTGTGGGGTGGTACTATTGTGATAAAAGTGTAACAGTTATAATAAACCGCTGAGTGTTTAAATGGTAAACAGTTTAGTGTATTTGTGAACAGTGTCATAAAGTGCAATAAAGAAAAGAACGACCGTTGTTGGCGATTCTTTGCGTTAAGAGAGCTCTAATACTCAAGTTTATGGGAGATTCAGTTTTTTGACCATATCTTTAAAACGAAATAATATTTTTTTATTCTTTTTAGGAGTAGAAGCCCAGTCACGTCCTTGACATGTGTGCCAATTTTGGTTAAATTGGTCAAGTGCTTTTTCTGTGATGTTGCCTCAAAAAATTGATTCCCAAACGGTTAAGAACTTCGCTTACGTTCAGCTCAATAAACTTTGAAATCCCTCGTTAATGTTTCTTATTGGTTGATTAACTAAAATAAATTAGATCAACAATGGCGTTGTAAACAGCAAATCATAGAAGCCTGGCCAGTGCCGCTGCTAATTAATTTTTTTTTTACTCAGTCCGTCCAGAAACATGTCGTTAAAATAATTAATCAATGTATAATTTAACGAAAGGTAATAGCTTATAATAATTTACTAGTAACTATTAACCTTTTTTTTATACAAAAACTTTGTGTCGTCAATAAAAAATTCTAAAACCTTTTCTTAAAAGATAAAAATTAAAAGATAAAAAGACGTAAGAATATTTTCTAAATCTCTTTCTGCTCGTTATGGTACACACTATAAGCATATGTATTCCACTAATTGGTTGAGATATTGAGTTTTCTTGTCAAGCTATCTAATATTGTTTCGTTTTACTCTATGTACTAACATTTTAACTTATTGAAAATATAATACATTCGACCAACTTCATGAGCGAGTGCATTCTACTTCTGCAAAAAAACAAATTCAATTGAAAATACTGAAATCAACTTCCACACTTAACACGTTTTTAAATATATACCTAGGCTTATTATCAGAACTCGCTTTTACAAATCCTTTGTCACACATATGTAATATATGTTTTATATTAACATTTTTAGATAATTCACTTCATTCAATAATAGAGCTATTATACATAGAGTAGGGAAGCCATAGGTATGAATGTCAATACGAGTATCTATCACATAATAAAAAAAAGAGGATGAGAGACCCATACTTATCTTTGTCTAATCACACAAAAAAAGGAAACAGAAAGATAAATTCTCCTGTTTTCGATGAACACATTTCAGACGGGCTCAACTAATTTATGACCAATAACCCTATGCATTCAATCGCTGAAATAGTACGAAATATCATAGACTAATTAAGTCGTTTTAATTAGCTAGTTTGATAAATAATCTTTTTAATGTCTTCGGATTTGACGAACAACAAATAATAAAAATGGGAATAACTGACAAAAAATATTTAAAAGATAAACGTTTTTTACAAAATATTGCATGCATAAGAAAAAATATTTAAAGTTCGCGCTTTAGAAGGCTCTAATTTTCGAACTGTCTGCGTATTAATTTAGTTTGAAAAAATAATCGTAACCTTCACAGTTCCTGCATATTACGTTATAAGAAGAGATACTGTAAATATGTACTAACATTTTAACTTATTGAAAATATAATACATTCGACCAACTTCATGAGCGAGTGCATTCTACTTCTGCAAAAAAACAAATTCAATTGAAAATACTGAAATCAACTTCCACACTTAACACGTTTTTAAATATATACCTAGGCTTATTATCAGAACTCGCTTTTACAAATCCTTTGTCACACATATGTAATATATGTTTTATATTAACAATGATATATTTAGCAATTTAATTAAAAAATATATTTAATTATGTAATATATATGAAAAACCTGTAGGTATTAAATGCTACCATGAAAAGATATTACATTGACGACCATGAAACCAGCAACAACACGCTCAGAATCACGTATTAGAAATTATTACAATCTTTAGTCAATTTGTTAATAAACAAATTTATTTATTTTTATTTTTCTCATGGAGTATCACTACTATTCATAACAATGTTTTAAAATATAATAAACAATTTGTATTTTTTTCCAAAACTTCATTGTTTTTCTATATGGTAAAACACATGTGCTAAAAAAATCAAATTGTAATAATATTTACCTGGACATATTTATAAACTTACAATAATACTTTTTATGAACTAATAATTTTGCCTTATATTTCATAATTAGAATCACGTCATGCCCATTTCGTTAGATGTTGTTTATTTGAAATAACATTTCAAAATCAAATTGATTGACCACCAATAAAAACCCTAAATTAAATTAACTGATTACATTTTGACACCAAAAAAAAAACAATTTTTAGTTTCTTTTGTTCTTTTTGTTAATCTTAGTTTAACTTTAACACCCAGTTTTTCACCCAGCGTCTATTTGTCTTACATTTTTCATAATAAAAGCAAGACTGTAATGTCAACTTTCAGTCGGTAAAAAAACCTCGATAAAAAAACAATAACCTAATTTTTACCTCTTTACTGAATTTTAATTGCAACGTTGCTTTTCAATTTCTCGTTGAATATTACGTTGGATAGTTTAGTACAAAAAGGAAATAAGGAATACCTAAAGCGATATTGCAAGATTTGGTGTAACGAGATAATAATTTAATGTAGGTATGTCTAAATATTAATTATTTTGAATGAGACTTTTACGTAATCTATTGAAAATTTAATTAAACCGTAAAACAGATTTCAAAGATCATAATCTTGCAAGATTACGCATCTGTTCAAATAAAAAAAAAATATATAAAAAAAATATATTTTAATTTTCGAATTCATTTCTAAAACATCTATAACAACCCTCCTCCCCTCTTCGTATGATTTTGAAAACTTCAGGACTAGAAAAAAGTATCCGACAGTGCGTTCCAATTATCTGAGCATGTGTGTCAATGTTTGTATAATCCTGTGTGCAATACGGGCAGTGTTCACAGATAAGGTATGTATCCTGTCGCTGCAGACAAATCTCAAGTTTACTAACTTAACATGGGTAAGAAGTTGCTAGAGTTAATAAATAGGAACCTTAGGTACTAACAATAGGTAAGTAATGATTGACACAAGATATTCCCCATGCAGACTACCGTAAATCCATCCATCTTTGAACCCATTTTACAAATAAACCGAAATGTCATTGAGGTTAATTGATTGTTGATCGAGTGGTTAGTGCAGACGCCTTACGTATACCGGCACAACGGGGCTCAGGTTCCATTCCTGACAGGGACTGGCATGTATGTGATGAGCATAGATGTCTTTATTTCTGGATTTGGTAGTTTATTTAATATATTCAAAGCATTTATGATGAGTATTTCTATGTATATGTATCGTTGTCTAACACCCTTAACACAAGCAAATAATTTGCTTACCCAGGGGTTAGATTAATTTCTGTTATTTGCCCTGGTATTATTATTATTAATTTTTATCATTAATCAAGTACAGAAATGAATATAAATCAAAATCTATTGCTATGCTGATAGTGTTACTTAAAACAATATCAAAAGAAGATACCACTGGCAGCAAATTATTAATCGATTGGTACTGAAAGTATTTCAAGACTATTTTTATATTTTTCAAATAAGTATAAAAAGATTAATTCCTAACCCAAAATCCTGTAGCTCAGACCCTAAACATAGAATTCTATACATAATCGTCGTTAGCCTTGTTTTGACAATTATAATAAATGTTTCTAACCTCGCAACAACATTTAAAAGTTCCTACAACTTAAATTATTATATGAAATTTGGCCATGTTAAGTTCATTTAAAAAAAAATGACGAGAAACATAAATAGTATAACAATATCAGAACAAAATATGAAACAGATATGTATTATTTCAAAGATAGACCATGTTATGAAAATAATCTAATATTATTGTAATACGACTAAAAAAGTTACTAAAATTGAATTAAATGTCCATTTAGTAATTTTGATGTTTCATTTGGTTTAGTTTCAAATTGAACGTTAAACCTACTTTTCAAATATAAACTGGAACTAATAGTTGCAGATCAATTTACGTTTTCGAATACCGAAGTTTCCTCCCTAGTACTTCTAATTATAATTAATTAGCTATATTTCCGCTAAAACAGAACGCATTTGGTCCTTAAATCAAACTACCGTGTTGATGTTGTCGATACGTATCAAAACATTATCATAATACGTTACATAGATTAAGATTAAGAAGATTAAGACTAAGGCACTTTCGAAATTAAATGTACCTTTCAATTATGTAACGCGTATACAATTCACACGTGTTGCTTGGACAAGCATATGGCAATTTTATTCGGAAAGCGTATCTTGCCATATGATTGCGCCGCTCTTTTATCATCCTGCTGTAAATAAATACATTTTTATTAAATATTCCGTTTATAAAAATGAACCTCGTATATGAGAGTGAATTATGAATTCTATTCTGGTTTGAGTGAATTGTATAAGAAATCTATACAAACTGAATGTCTTTGAACTATGTTATTGCAAAACGAGCATCTAAAGTGAATGCATCCCTGGCTATATAACGCTCTTCACAGTTGCGTTGAGAGTCTCTTACGAAGATAAATACCTCTTTGTGACTTATAAAGAATTGAAACATTAATAAAATAAAATAAATGATACCCGGTTTAGGATAAGTGTCGATGGGTCCAGATATCTGTTTCTTTGCCTTATGTTACCTCTGTTTCGTCGTCTCCAAATGTTAGTGGACGACGTTTGAGTTTGTTTGATATTGCAGAAATCCCCGTTTAAAGTGGAGGGGGGGGGGGGTACCGAGGAATGTATGCTTCTTCAGTTCTGTGTTCACCTATGTATACAAAGTACGGTCGGAGCAAGATGGTTCGGGAAGGGATTCTGTAGCTTTGGGGTAAATTTGGCACCAGAGCTCAATACTCGACAAGCAAACACAGCGGCATTGGATTAATGCTTCACACTGGTCTTCTGTGCGAGTATGGCACTATTTTGCAGTCAGGAGACTGCAGCGTAATTCTACCACATGTTCGACCTTCAGTCGCTTTGTATAAACGCCCATGGATACCATAGGTGATTATGATTCTTACTCGAGACCACACGGCCTAAAAATATGGCATTAGCGAATGTTAGTTTACTTCTTTATAGTTTTTTCAGATTACTAACAAAGCCGATTTTAATTAGTTATTGCACATACATTCTCACAGGTACGTAAAAGGAAAGAGGCTAAGGAGAAAAAGACATCAGGAAAATTATCGCCAGGAACACAAAATCCTCCCAGACTCACGTTCTTATTTCTTATATATACAGAGCTGATGAATCCGTTGGTAAAAGATAATTAATTTAAAAAAGTTCTCCTTTATGCATTACATTGGATAAAAGTGAAAAAATACACCAATCTGTATTATTATTTTATTTAGTATAGAACCATAAATTGAATAATAGATTGTATTTTATTAAATATGAAATGCTTATTTTCAAAATTCATAAGATAAGAAATAATGAATATTTAATATAAGATGATAAATATTATAACATCGTACATATGTAAAAAAATCAAAATAAATAATATATTAAGGGGTTATATCTGTTTTGTATTTATAAAATAATTACTATACACGTTATCCTTGTTAAGATTTTTGTTGTTCCGCTTAACATTTCTTAATAACTTCCGTATACAAAAGTTATCATCAAAAGGCCTTTATTGTCAGGTCAAAAGAGATTGAAAAAGTTTTAATGACTGCCATTATATTATGAATGAAAAGAATATAATCCCTAAGCAGTACAATAATTCTACCACCGGTTTTGCTTTCATTAAATTGTTAATTAAAAAGCAACACTTACAGTCATTACCGCTTTATTCCCAAATATTATTATTATTTCTATGAATTGGTGTTAGGCGAATATAAGACAGCAGATTGGGATGACATGCGGCACTTTCTTGCGTCTTATCCTTGGCGCCAGGTCTACATCTCTTCTTTGGACCTGTCGAGTTATGCGGATGCTAAAACCGATGTGGTGCATCAGCCAATGGAGCATTTTATTCCTTTTGCTGTACCCACCGTCGGCAAAACTCGCCCATGTTTCAATGTGCTGATTGTGGTCGTGCTGACAACCGAAAACATTCGGCATGCCTCATATGGGCTGATACTCGAAGCCGCAAAGCTCCAGTCGTAAGTTAAAAGAGAGCCCTTAACCAAGCTGCCAAGTCCTAAAAAAAGGCATTGCGGAAGGCTCGTCTCGATCGAATGGCTGAGAATGGCGACAAGTTCTTTGTCAGATCAACTGTCATTCGAGCTTTGGTAAGAGACCAGCTCTTGCCAAAGCGACTGAGTCGAACTTCTGCCAACCTTCACTGCCTGCTCTGCTGAAGCCGAATGAATCCTTGGTCCACACAACAACAGAGAGAGCGAATTTATTTACTTCTCTGTTTGAGTAACACGGTGAATAATTTAATTTAATTTTGACATTATTAACAACATTGTACTTTTGTTTTCTTATCTTTTGTTATACTTTTTTGACATGAATGTATTTTTCTAGGTATTTTAGTGAATATATTTTGTTACTATTATTATAGTTCATTTTAATTCTGACATAATAACTAAATATTTTTATTTGAATATTTGTTCTATGTATATGTTTCAATGTTTTCTGAATGATATAGATTTTTGTATAACTTGCTTGTTATTGGAGCAAGCCTTTGTAAATTTTTATGTATCGATGAGTGAATAAATAAAAAATAAATAAATAAATGTTGAAACTAGTTTTTAATTATCTTTATTATTATTGTATGAGAAATAAATTTCTAAAAAAACAAAACAAAATTAATTAGAACAGCAGACCGGGAAGACCTGAAGATTAATTAACGAAATGAATAATGGATTCATTCTTTTCTATCTATTCTGTTATTTGCTGATGAATAAATTATATTATTTCTGTTACCAGACAATACTAATGCATTGAAATTGTAGTTATGGATGATATTTTAATATTTATTTGTGAAACTGTGATCACAATAAAAATATACCCGGCTGAGTTTATCGTGTGGTTCTTTTCAGGCCAAAGCGCGCTTGAAACCCTCGTAAATGTCAGAAATTAAATTAAAATTTAAAAAATACCGGATACAAAAAGACCTCTAAAATGTGACTAAAAGACCTCTCAAAACAATAGAAATAATATTATTATGTACTTATTGAATTTGTTGCGTCGAGGGACCAATTTTTTTTCTGCTTTTTAAAGCTGTTACTGGTTTCAATATTGTATTAAATGAACTCACAAATTTTCACTTGCTGAAGTATTTCTATCAATATTGTACAAAAATTTTTCACCTGTACCAATAAAACTCTCAATATATTGGAGACGACTGTTTCTATTTCAACTAAACAAAGCTAAGAACCGTCTCGACAAACTAGGCTTCCGATTAAAAAAAACCGCAATCAAATACGTCCACATGTTTGGCTGCTACATTGCCACAGACAGACATACAGATACACAGATACACAGATCGACAAGTCAAATTAATAACACCCCTCCTTTTAAGTCGGGGTTAAAAATAGGCTCTCCTAACACTCCCCTTTGACCTACACAGGTGATCTCTGGTATGGAACTAAAGTGTATAAGATATAAATAAATAAACAAATAAATATTTATTATTTATATTATTTGTGTCTCTAACCATTAAATAGACTTAGTAAATTATTGTATTTTCGAGATATTTAACATTATTAATACTTTTCCTCATTATCTACTTCAAACGAATGACGACTTCTTGATACAATTATGAGTATCTTGTGAACTTTGTGAAATAAATTTACTGTAACTCTATAACAATATTTAAACTCTGTAAAAACACTTTACTTACCAGTTTTATTTCAATGGATTTTCTTAACCAGTGGTTTTATGACTGGAATAAATGTTTCAGCCCGTCTCATAAGATACGGTGTCGAATGGTCATGATCCCTTCTTTGACCAGATTTAACCATAAAGACTACTTTGTTATTAGGGTTTTTTCTATATTGCAGGACACACTACAAAACAATATTTACTTTGAATCTATACTTCAAAAATGTTTTCATATCAAACAGTACGACTACGGTGGTCCTTCTCATATATTTTATAATGTCAATAAGAGTGATTAATAAAATGATGATGATGTTTTCTAACGTCTTATATAATTAAATGCTTAGAAATCAAATATTTTTTAAATTAGAATAAATATATTATTACTATAGAATAAGTATGAATAAGAGTGTGAGGAAAAAAAATATTTTAATTAAAATATATGTATATATAATATCTATGATAAGTATAGATATATTATGTAATAATTTTTATTTATATAAACTATCATATTTTTTTTTATAAATTATATTTAAATTCGATTTTATAACAATAAAGTTCAATAAATTATATATGCATATATACTTTTTCTTCCACCTTATATAAATTAAATTCAGTTCAAGTTATATTTTAATACATGAATATTATAAACATAGTTTCCAAAATCTTGTGTTATGTTTGTGTAGCTTTGGTATACTAACGAAAACTGTTAAATTTTAAGATTTTTTCAAACGATTCAGAGTATCCTATACTCTTCGTTACAATGAAAAGTTAATACTTGAAAATCAAGCAATTGTCAGAAAAACAATTTCAGTTTATAATTGTATTATTTCTTGAATGGAACGAATGTTTCGTGTTTATTCATTCACTCGGAAGTCATCAATCCAGATTACAAAAGCCTGTGATTGTAGTTTGAATGACGATGATTGCTTTTATAACTGAATTAGTTACAATAAATAATGAAATATATAATAACATACATTTAAAATTCAATAAAGCAGGTAGTTGCATGGTTTTAATTATTAACAAATGAAAAATATATTTATCATGTACTGTTAGCTTTTATACATGTAGTAGTTTGGTTTTGACTAAAAATAAAGATATAAGTTGTTGATTTGACTAAAACAATTGAATCTCTGTATAGAAGTTTAATTGATAAAATAAATGTAATATTGAATACTGATTTGACTAAGAATAAGAAGTATATAAATCGCAGCTCGGTTAAGAGAAGGCATTGTGTGAAATTGGGAGTACAAGTTGTGGGGTGGTATTATTGTGATAAAAGTGTAACAGTTATAATAAACCGCTGAGTGTGAAATCGAGAAACTAAGTTGTGTAACAGTGATAATTAAGTGTTTAAATGGTAAACAGTTTAGTGTATTTGTGAACAGTGTCATAAAGTGCTTTAAAGAATAGAAGGACTGTCGTTGGCGATTCTTTGCGGTAAGAGAGTTCTAATAGTACCTAATATTGAATTCGAAATTTGATAAAAAATTCTTGAAAATGTAAATATTTTTTCTGTAAGTTTTTCTAAATATATTAAAAAAATAAAAATCTATGAGTACTCTGTTTTGTATAAACTTGAAAGACAATTAAATCAATGTCTTGAAAATAATATCTTTATTTTAGAAAACTCATCTTTTATTTAAAAGGTATTATCACGTAATATCTGAGATACCAGAAGGATCTGTAAATCGTTTATCACACTTATAGCCGTTATTATGAAGCTTACGACATTCTCGTAGAGCACATTATGGCGTTTCATGAGTATTATGATGCGATAGGACGTGTGTCACATAGAAAGATGTAATAAGATATATAATACCAACGGTTCGCTAGGTTTCACTTTATATAAAATAATGCTTTCTTTAGGGTACGTATAGTTGGCTGTTAATTTTATTATTTATTAAAGATTCAGATTCAATGTTTAGAAAAAAAATATTTAAAATTGCTCAACTAGTGAGGCCGATTCATTGTGACATTTAAGTTTTTATAAGGATATTGTAAATATAAAAATACATGATTTTAAAGAACCTCAATCTGTCGTTATAAATAAAATTTCTGATGGCTCTTCCAATACTACGTATTCTATGTTGTTATTCTTTGGCTGCATGTTATTGTTCACTCAAGTTATCAATGTATTTTTGTAAGAACATGTATTTTTCTTAATATTTGTATGCTGATGATCTTCAAATTTATGCTCATGCTAGATTGCTTCATTTCCATAATTGATGATATCAAAAACAACCCAAGTAATATTCCTAATTGGTGTAACAAATTTTAAAATAACGGAAATTATAATACGTATCATGTAATACTTATAGCAACCATAATTTGATTAGTTATATAATAGTGACCTTTGAAATATAATAATCTGAATATACCGTTTATCCCATCAATCATAAAATCTCAGCCTTATTGATAAAACACTTTCCTGCAATGCCCACGTAGTTGAACTATTTCGTTAAGTGACATATTTGCTAACTTTACTCTAACGACATAAAAACTTTTTGTCTTTTATTCTTTGGAACATCCTTTTTTTATTACCACGAGCCTATTCTAATCCTTTCCTTTTCGTTTTGCCAGAAATATCTTTCGTTGCAAAGTAAATTGTTTTAATTTCAAGAATCACGCATCCATTTTACTTTTATTCCAAAATTGACAATGAATAGGCTCTGAAACTACTGGACCGATTTAATTTTGGCAATATCTAGACGTCTTTTTAAGATCAAAATTCGATTCTGACTAACCAACTATACTCATAGTTTTACGTAGCTAAGATAAACGCTCGATTCTTTGTACTAGTGGCTCATGACATCGATCACAATGTTCTGTAACGAGGATATCATGCTGTTTTCAAAGTCGTGCTTTCCGTTTAGCGTGTCTAATCATTTTCTAATCTTTGCTCTCTAAAGTCAGATGATTCTAAATTTTGGGTGACAGTGTGTAGAACACGATTAGTTTCTAATCTACGCTACACTCTTTCATCGCTTGGTTCTAGAATTCGCGAGTTAGCTTGTCGAAGACGATCATTTTCTAATCGATGCTATTTTGGATTGAATACTGCAAGGTAGCATTTCGAGAATGGTCATTTTCTAATCGCATCTCTCTTGAATCATTCCATTTTTCGCTTCGTGATATAGCGTGTCAAATATAATCCTTAGTGAACTAGTTAGTTCAAAATATGCAGTCTTTTTAGGCTAATCTGTGTTTTTGAACTCAGTCAACTTTTAACTTTGATAATAATTTTATTAATGTATATTGCTCATCAACATTAATTCTAAAACCTTGTTTGTTTGTATGATAAAGATTATATATTCGAGAATAATAAAAATAATTCTATTAATAATATATAAATTTAATGTTAATATTATATAAATTTTAGTCAGCTGATACAAGCAGTGTATACATTTTGAACGACACGACCATCAGCTTTGACTTGCTATTTACAAATTTCTGAAACGTAAGAAAACAATTCGCAGGTAAATAAAATTAAAATTTCATTTAGAATCAAAAGCAAAATGCTTTTCAGTCATTAATGTTCCAATAAAAGTATGTTTTGTATTGTTGCCTTTTCTACGATCATCATAAAAGCTGAAGCTAAGTTCTTATTCTTTAATTCAAATTAAAAGAAATTTTGCAAATAAAAAAATGTATGAAAATGCACACGTGCTGAGAGAGTAAGCGCAGGTGAATGATCAAGTGAATGAATAAATGAGTGTAATGAAGTTCTGTGTTGTACCGGACGAGTTCAAAGCCATACAAAGCAGTACTCTTTAAATTAAAAGACTTACTGAAGAACGAATAGACTTAAAATAGAATTTGATGGATGACTAATCTAATTTTCACTACTTATGACTCAAATTTCAATTCCTTGTTATATAAACATATATAAAGATATGATATAAATAATGGAAATATGAAAGAAATTGCGTTTGCCGATTTACATTCGAAGCCCGAAATGAATATGGAATCTTGGCATCATTTTTTGACACATTTGAAAATACAACATTTAAATTGCGAGAAATATTATTATTACGGAAAATTTTAGGTAAAACAAATAAGCAAGAAAATATTGTGTTTTTTTTTTTAATCTTTAGTAGAACATATTGATAAAAAAATGCGATATCATTAATATCAACGTGAAAACGTTTTTGCAGGTAAATAATTTAATACATCATTCTTCTAGCCATTTGCTCATCTACATACTATGATCACATATTAGCAATTTTCATATTTCAATAAAGATATACATTCACTTTGTATAATGTGATTATTTTATATATTGTAATGCAAGATGGAAATAGACTATATAACCGTCACTTAGACTAATTTTATTCAAACTTAATAACTTCTGTGATATTTGTATAATAATATATTCAATAGGCTAACGTTATTTGTTACGAATTGTCTGCATCAGTATTCTTTCATCGTAACATACAGTGTTAAAATTATGCAAATAAGTCCGAAAATAGGTTATGCGTGACCCAAATGATGAAAAATATTTTTGTACCTATTTATCAGTTCCAGCTGGAATTTTAAATATAAATATATTTTTGCTAGAATACATATAAATAAATATACAACTACTTTTAGAAGACAAATATAAATATGTAATTAAAAAAAATAGATACGGACAGGGTTCGAACCGGCGACCTTTGGGAAACTGTCCCATCGCTCTACCAATTGAACTACCGTATCGCTGTCCGTGAATGAAGCATTCTGTATGTAATTTCACAGGCAAATTACAAAATATACATTTCCTATACTGTGAAAGCAGTATAGCTAGTTCCATTAAATCTATATCAATTATTCGACTAAAGCTTCAAAGTTTAACGATCTAATTCCACTCATCTGTAATGAATGCTTGATAAGGATCTATTTACACTGGAAGCTTGGTTAATACTTTAATATATCATTTATCTATACTCTATACTAATATTATAAAGAGGAAAGGTTAGATTATTTTTTTGTATGTTTGAAATGAATAGGCTCCGAAACTACTGGACCGATTTCAAAAATTCTTTCACCGTTGGCAAGCTACACTATTCCCGAGTGACATAGGCTATGTTTCATTTTCAAAAAAATAGGGATGATTACTAAAACTTGAATATTCTAACGCAAGGTGTAAAAAATAAACAAAAAGATTGTGTGGTTTTATGAAACCACCGTAAAAGTGAAACTTTTTTTCACATTATAGACATTTAACTAAAAATTTTCGGAATAATATTCCATTAAGGGTATAAAAATTGCTTCATCAATCTTAATTTTATACTTAGAAAATGGGAATGATAACGGGAAATGATAAAAGTAGACTTGGACTCACTAGCTGTGTCGTTGTTTACCAAAAGCGAATTAATAACAACATTTACACTAAACACTGACAAAAACAAACAAAATAGCGTGGAGCACTGGCACAAATGAGTAATAGTCTATACACTACACGGTCAGCTGATGCGAACTATAGGCGCCGCCATATTGGCCTCGGCTGCTCTGACGAGCGCCTTTCACTCTATCCCTACTCCGCGGCCGACCGTCACGCGACATGCAACACACAGACGAAAAAGTTTGAGACGATGTAATAAAAGTTTCACTTTAAAAACTGCGTGCGCTGCGAAAACTGTGACAGTTACGCAAAAATTATGTTCTATGAAATTGTTTCTCTTTAAAAGTTTTGAAAAGAAGTCCGCGACAAGATATATCTAGCTTTTAAGGTTGACTCACTATAACGTTTTCTATGGTTATGAAATTAGTTCTAAAATAATATCGTCTATTATATAATATTATATAGTCTATTATAGGTCTGGATAAATGTAGTTTCCACAGATTACGCGAAAAGCAACCTACACGCCGGCGAAGCCGCGGGCAACAGCTAATATATTTATAACAAGAAGACCATTTTCAAGATTGATTATTAAACAAAAAAGTTTTCGTTTTAAAAACTGAAGTTCGATTAATCGTCAGTTAAGTTATTAACCTTTATTTTTCTTTATCACCGGTCTCAATTTAGGTATAATTAAAACACATATCGTAATTTATGATTTAGATAACCTCAAAGTTTTAAAGCGAGGCAAACTCCTTCAGCAAGCTTTAAGTGCCTGCTGTTATTCCTTTGACTTTTAATAAATATGTTTATTGACTACTAACCTCTACATGATTTTCTTTATCGCATTTTACAAGTCACTTCCTGTCCTTGTATTCATTTCATCAGAGACCATTCTGAACCAAAATCAATTATCCATAAAGATGTTCAGGTCATGTACTCACTTGTAGTGTTCGTTGATGGAGTTTTAGTTTCATAATTTAGGCAGAAACCAATGATAACGGTTAGTGTTCCTACAAATTTAAATAAAATATCCCCAACCGTTTGTCCCGGTGTAACAGCCCTTATAATTAATTGCTTTGACGTAATAAACCACACTAAGAAATGACGTATAAGATTTATTAATAGTGGAAATAAGTGTATTAAAATCACACTTCTTCAATAGTAAGAATTAGTTTTCTATTGTTTGAAATGATTGTATTACAATAGTATTGTGTTTATTTTTTTAAATTTGTGTCTATAAAGGAATCACGCGATCACAAAACGTTTGTGACAATTTTCTAAATTCATGACAAGAAAATTATTCATGACATGAAGTAAAGACTGGATGGAGTAATGGAATACGAACGAAATTCTATCCAATATGAAACACTGTGTAGATGATTTTCATTTATATGTTTATTATTTTTGTTTGTTCGTTTGAATCTTTATTGTCTTCTGTCCAAGTCTAAAGGGGGCCGGCACCACTTACCATCTGGTTCTCCGTCTCCTCGCTTGCCATCCCTTAACATAACCAACCAATTTCAGTTATATCTAATAACCAAATTATAAATATATACAAAATTATTATAGCAGATATCTTGGAAAAATTTAGGAAATGTGCGTGTGTTAACTCTCACTCTCTGAGTTGTTAATATTGAATGACAATTTCTCGTCCCTTTTTATGTTTATTAGATCTTCTTTCTATAAATGTACATATAAATGTTTCGGCTCATCTAATAATACACAGCTTTAAATAGGCTGGACCCCTTCGTTAAATAGATTTAATAAGGACGATAATGTAGGTACTTGTAATAATATTGGTAATATGTATTGATCATTTGTTTGGATTGATTAATGGTATTATTTGCATTACTCAGAGTTTAAATATATAAAATCTATAAATATAATATATTTGAAATAAGATTGTCCAAAAATATCTTAGTCAATTATCGTTATAAGTATAAACAAAGAAGAAAAAATAATAATCCAACGTTTTTAATTATTTTTAGTTGTTGCGTGATAATATTTAACGTATGAAATTACAGTATATTATCATCTTGATTTTGAGTGATAAAAGAAACATGAAACATGTTATTTGAAACATGAAGTACATGATACTTGGTAAGTCATAACACACATTTAAGGTTTTAAAATATTACATAAATGACATATAAATAATTTTCTTGAACCATGATGATGATTTAAATTATATTTACCCGGCTATATTCCCGTAAATTATCCGGAATTTTCTCTGATTAGTTTCGAAATTATTCATGGACTCGACACATTGCGGACTTGTGGCGTGAACTGTACAGTTCTGTAGAGTTTACGTGACCATAACGTGACATGTAAATGATCGTTACGAAAATTTAATTACAAAAAGGTAATACTAATTATTTATGTTTTTTTATTGTTTTCAATAAAAAAAGTACATAACTGGGTACAAGGTATCCCCCTGTATATTAATCTGCCGCGCTTTAGTAACTCCCGAAACCCCCTCCTGGGCTCCCCTACTATTAGTAAAATTACAAACTTCTGCTAGCGGCTTTACCGTTTATAAATAAAAAACACGATCTCATTATGTCGGAGAGCTGTCAATTGTCATAAACTTATTTTTTGTATCTATATATTATATGTTGTATATATATATATTAGCTTTTCTTTTACGGGATGATCCCTGACAAAGTTTGAGAAACATTTTAAGATGATCGGTTAAGTAGTTAAGGCGTAAACACATATACACACGTATTTATATGTGCATATTATTATATTTATAATAAACAAATAGTTGAAAGGTCGGAATTAAATTTGATTTAAATGATATTATTGTATTTTTTTTATTGAAAACATTTAAATAATATTAAATTTAGACTAGTTTATCATCAGCTCAAAACACAAAACATTCGGTTACTTATATATCTTTTGTATAAACTTGAGTATGTTTTCATACAAACTGTGAACGAAACTTTAAAAATTTACATTGTATTATTTTTTTCTAATTAAATAAGCTATTTTACTAAAAATTTACAAAAAATATTTTTACATCTTATGTATTTTTTTTTGGTAAACTAAAATTAAACATAAATATTTAACTTTTTATTATATAATCCAATACGTTGTAATAAAGTACGTTGAATTAAACTGCAGTCGGTATTTGAAACAAGTTGCCTTCAAACGCTGCAGTAGCAATAGCTTTTAAATTGCTATTTACTAACTTCTGAAACGTATTGAAACTATACTCCTGTAAATAATATTGAACTCTCCTTTATTTCAAGAGCATTCAAGCTTCAATGAGCATTCCGTTTTTTGTTTTAATTGCAGTCTTTTGGAATGAATCTTGGAAGCTAGAGCTGAGTTTGTAGTCACTGATGCTAATAAATAAAACAAATGAAACGAGAGAATTCTAGTGATTTTATAAGAACTCCACTCTTTTTACCAAACTAATTCCTTTAATTAAAAGAGCTGCTGAAATACCGAGTGACTTCTAAAATACTTTATATGATACAAGTACTTCGTATTTCGACTTAGTATGAAAAAAATATATTTAAGGAACTTGAAAATAATTAGTCTTTTAATAAAAAAAGATCAAATGTTTTGTCGGATCTTGTAAAGAAAAAGTTTTTCATTAAAATTTTAAACCCCATTCTATAGTATAGTAAATTTACATTTGGTATTAATAAGTCAGAGAATGAGTTGTTTATTAGTTTTTTTTTTTATTACAGAATGAGTATAAATAATTACAGATACAAAACTTTTTTTTGCGTGTATTAAGATCTGACCATCTGCTATAGAACAGATGTTAAATCTTTTGTATTTGTTACATAAAACATATTTTTTACCGTTTCTTTATCATATGAAAAAAGGAAACTATCTGTTTTTATACATTAATTTCATGTATTTTAAAAGTTCATAAAATCATATTAACTTAAATATATTAACTAATTCAAAAGCCAGTAAAATATTTTTACTTCAATTTTCATAATATCTGAAAATCATCTTCAAAATTTAGATGGATATTCCAAAAAATATGCAGCCATTATTCCTCACGACGGCGCTGATACCTCTACATGACATTTTCATACAACAAATTCATTCATACATTCATATTCTTGGTATTTCATAAAATCAATTTACCATCTCATTATCAAATTTATAGGATTACTTTTGTCTAAAATATATCTTCTTGGTGTAAAAAGGTAACTAAATAACATTTTTATTTAATAAAAGTTTTCGTTTTAAAAACTTATTAACTTAGTAAAATTGTAAGCCAAATGAAAACTTAGTAGAGTCGTAGAATATTTATTAAATGATTATATTAAATTCGTTATAAAAGGACAAAAACTTCAAAAATCTTCGCATATTCATTAAAATTTGTACCAACGCTTTGTTAAGTCACCTAACGTACGAGTTTTGGAAATTAAGTAACTAAGTTTTTTGTGTGTATGTCCATTCGAAGGTATGTGTGTGTGCGTGTATAGTATGCGTATGCCGTAACCCACTGACCTAAGAAAATATAGATGCAAATGCTAATAAAAAAGACCAAGAGACTAAGAGAAATAGTGTTTCAGAGACCGTATGGAACCAAGTTAGTTTAAGCTGATTTTCTATAAGAGGATTGAACTACCCGGTCAAACTAGCCCGTATACGATCTGGAACTAAATGTTACTTCATCCACTGAGTTAAACAATTTCAATTTATAGTTGTTTCAAAAATGGATCGGAAATTGTGGCTGGTGCATTTACTAATTGATTAGTTCTTTAATCATGTGTTTTACCCAGCCATTTTTTATGTAATTCTGGTGACTGTTATAGTATGTAAGAGTATGTTTTTATACTTGATTTCACATAAAATTCGTGTCTAAATAATAAAAGTCTGTTGACTGTTCAGTTGTCTAATTTATAAGACGGAAATTACATAATTCAATAGAATTACCTAGTGAACATAACACCCGGCGACAAGACAATCTTAATCTATATATATTATTAATTATAACAATGTACACATTTTTATTATTACGAGTATCAGTATAATCCGGTACGGATACCCGCCGGCCAAGAAAGTGATGACCGGGTTTCACGCTTCCGGGCGGAACCCCCTAAATGAGGGTGCCCGAGCAGTATATATAACATATTTAGGTTAACTGTCTATTATAAAATATAATAATTATTTAAAATACAACACTGTACGAAATAAAAATAATAAAAAAGGAAAGTATTCCTTATTAGACTTCATAAAGTAGGTTGCTTTAACACTTCAGCAACGAATGACAGAACTTCTTTTAAATAATATTCAGCAGAAGCGTAACAATATATTAATTTAATTTATAAGTTTAATTTAATTTAAAATACTATATTTATTTTTAGATAATTATCTAAAAATATATAGAAATATATTATTAGATAATTTACTTCATTCGATAATAGATTCATTCATACTCTCTCTTACTTAAAGCAACGTTTTTCCTATCTCGGCTCTCACAATGAACGGCAAAACCTGAGGTCTAGCAAGGACAACCGTTTGCATAATCCTTCTAGGCTCACAGGTTATTTTGGTAATTCATTTACCTGCAAATCGGTGCTATTGTGGAACGATCTCCCCGCTGAAATCCGACATTCTGATCAATTTTAATTTTTAAAAGTCGCTTGTATAGTCATTACCTATCAATTGCTAATATTTAATCTTGTGTATATAACATATTTATTTATGTGCTATGTATGTATTTGTATGTATATATATATATATATATATATATATATATATATATATATATATATATATATATATATATATATATATATATATATATATATATATATATATATATATATATATATATATAAATATATTATATGTATTTGTATATATAGTATATGTATTTATGTGAATGTTATGTATTCATGTATTGTCTCTCTATCTACATAATACTAATTGTATTATTGTAATTATTTTGCTTATTTCATTTTTTTTTAATGCTTTATCCCGTGTTCTCAGTTTCTACTCCTTTCCCCAAAAGGTTGTCTGTAAGAGATTGCTTTAGCAATAAGACCGCCTTTGCACTCTTTTGTTGTTTATTTTGTTTTTATTTCACCTATTTTTGTTCATTTTTGTATTTTGTGTGTAGTAAAGTTTTTATCTATCTAATAGAGTTATTATACATAGAGTAGGGTAGCCATAGGTATACTTGTGAATACGAGTGTCTATCACATAATAAAAGAGAGAGGATGAGAGGCCCATACTTATCTTTGTCTAATCACACAAAAAAAGGAGACAGAAAGATAAATTCTCCTGTTTTCGATGAACACATTTCAGGCGGGCTTCCCTAATTTATGACCAATAACCCTATGCATTCAATAACTGAAATAGTACGAAATATCACAGACTAATTAATTCGTTTTAATTAGCTAGTTAGATAAATAATCGCTATAATGTCTTCGGATTTTAAGTTCGCGCTTTAGAAGGCTTTTATTTTTGAACTGTCTGCGTATTAATTTAGTTTGAAAAAATAATCGTAACCTTCATAGTTCCTGCATATTACGTTATAAGAAGAGATACTTATATTGGAAAGGTCGATATGACTTTGTCAAAGTTTAAGCGTAGTTTTATTATTTAACTTTTAGTATTTTATCGTTTTAAGTGGCGAAACTTCGTAATGTTTGACATCACGTTTTTTGAACGTGATGTGAAAACATAAAAATTGTACGCTACAATAACATTTTATAACGCGTAATTTGATTGATATTTTCATACAAAAAATATGTAATTATGATTGTATGTTAGGAATACAACATTTTATTCAGACAAATGTAACCACATAGATAATAGATATTACACCCCTAGGGAAGTGAAATAAGAAACGCTCAGATGGCACGCAATTGTCGACTGAGTCTAAGCCGAGGTTGACTAGAGGCGAGAAAATATAATTATTTTTACGTGTTAAATTTTTTATGAAAATATCTGTTCGTTTTATTTATAACGAGCATACCCAACCCGCTTTACCGGGCGCTAATTTAAATATGTATTTATACGAAAAAAAAAACAATAAAAACGTGCGGAACTCAGTGACTGCCGCGGTAAAGCTATTGCATAGCATTTTTTATCTATTTATTAACTTATGCAATTATAATTATTTATGCAGCATATTTTTTATTGATGTTTATTTAAGTTTTTTTTTATATTATTTGAAGTTGAGCGTGGTGACCGATAAGAAAACATTTTTTTTCTTTTATTGAACAAATTATTATGACAAGTTGTCATTGCTATGTAATGTCATAAAAAGGTTAATATTATCATTAGCTAAAAATATTTTCAACCTTCAATCTCACAAATAAAGTTCAATTACGTTTGTTAAGTACTTTCACTTAGACTCTTTTGTAACACGATAACAGAACGAAAAGGACAGTTGAAAAAAATACCTTTGTACAAGTAAAACATTTATTCTAAACTAAACCTCAACAAGTAAGCAATAAAGTATATAATACATATTATCAAAATGGCGCTTATGCTATTTTTAAATGATATTTACACAATACTCAGCCGAGCTACACAGCAGGTGAAGTGCCCCACTTCACCTGCTGTGTAGCTCGGCTAGTTAGTTAGTGTTAGGTTTTTTTTCGTTACGGAATTTTCGGATTTGTTCTCCACGCTCAATGCCCGAAAAAATAAATTAAATACAAGAAAGAAAATGAAATTGGATTTTTTATTTATGAATTTTTCTCCATGTCAATTTATTCATAAAATATGCTCAATCGTTATAATATAAGAAGATATGTAATGATTTTATAATGTAATCATCGGCAATCGACAATGCTTTTACTTATGTTTCCTGTAATTGCATTTATAATTCTTTCAGTCTGTTCGTTCTGTTGTAAATAGGATTAGAGAAATATTTAACTTCACTTCACCTTAACATCAGTTTTATAATGATTGCTGTGTCCTTATTTTCATTTTATGATTTTTTAATTTTTATTTTTTATTTAGATTAGATTCATAGTTTCCGAGTTATAACTCGGTAATCTTATAAGATTACTATATTAACCTAATATTGGTGAGCCTATCTATAAAGATAGGAAAATGAAAATCACCTATCAACAATGTCGATTCTGAAAGACATTGCGTCTGTCATTTTTATGACGTAATAAATATTGCCCACATAGCCTTCTTTTTATGTGAAAGAATATTTTCTGTATGTTTTACGGTTCAAGATTAATAATTTATAGTGAATGAAAGACACATGAAAAACTCAGAATGATTTAAAATCTTAAGTTTCATTTAAGGTGAATTATATTAACTTAATAATATATTTTTTTAAGTTTTTTAGCTCCATAGTACCTTTGTTCTATAAAACAAGCTGTTTTTGTGTCAATAAAAACTCCTTCGTAATTAAATGAATTTAGTAAGTTACCAGATTGTTACAAAATGGTGACAGACGGTAGATTTAAAATATAAAATAATTTCCAGTTTACCATTTAATTAATACTAGGATCCGCCACAATGCGCTGCGGGAGTTGAGCAAAGCGTCCTTCCCCTTTTTTAAGCTACTAAAGTCGGTCCATACCACACCCAAGGACTTCCAATGAAGTTACTGGCACCGAAAAGGTTAAGAGTAACGATTGGTGAGCGCGCGCAGGTTAAGTTTAGCCTAAGTTTATGGGAGATTCAGTTTTTTGACCATATCTTTAAAATGAAATAATATTTTTTTATTCTCTCTCTTCTCTCTCTCTTTGTACTCGTTATGGTACACACTATAAGCATATGTATTCCACTAATTGGTTGAGATATCGAGTTTTCTCGTCAAGATATCTAATATTGTTTCGTTTTACTCTATGTACTAACATTTTAACTTATTGAAAATGTATATTCAACCAACTTCATGAGCGAGTGCATTCTACTTCTGCAAAAAACAAATTCAATTGAAAATACTGAAATCAACTTCCACACTTAACACGTTTTTAAATATATACCTAGGTATATTATCAGAACTCGCTTTTACAAATCCTTTGTCACACATATGTAATATATGTTTTATATTAACAATGATATATTTAGTTTAAAAAATATTTTTTTATATTTTATAATATATATACAAAAGCTCTACAGCTTTTATTAAATACCACCATGAAAACATTTTACATTGACGACGATGAAACGTGAAACGAGCAACAACACGCTCAGAATCACGTATTAGAAATTATTACAATCTTTAGTCAATTTATTAATATTTTTTTTTTTATGGAGTATCACAACTATATATAACAATGTTTTAAAATATAATAAACAATAAGTATTTTTTTTCAAAACTTCATTGTTTTTCCGTATGGTAACACACACGTTCCAATAAATTCAAATTGTAAAAATATTTACCTAGACATATTTATAAACTTACCATAAGATTTTTTATGAACTAATAATTTTGCGCTATTTTCCATAATTAGAAACACGTCATTCCGTTAGGTGTTGTTTATTCGAAATAATATTTTAAAGTCAAATTGATTGACCACCAATAAAAACCCTAAATTAAATTAACTGATTTTATTTTGACACCAAAAAAAAACCATTTTTAGTTTCTTTTGTTCTTTTTGTTAATCTTAGTTTAGCTTCAACACCCAGTTTCTCCCAGCGTCTATTTGTCTTACATTCTTCATAATAAAAGCAAGACCGTAATGTCAACTTTCAGTCGGTAAAAAAAACCTCGGTAAAAAAACAATCACCTAATTTTAACCTCTTTACTGAATTTTAATTGCAACGTTGCTTTTCAATTTCTCGTTGACTATTACGTTGGATAGTTTAGTACAAAAAGGAAATGAGGAACTCCTAAAGCGATATTGCAAGAGTTGGTGTAACTATATAATAATTTAGTGTAGGTATGTCTAAATATTAATTATTTTGAATGAGACTTTTAGGTAATCTATTGAAAATTTAATTAAACCGTAAATCAGATTTCAAAGATCATAATCTTGAAAGATTACGCATCTGTTCAAATAAAAAATATATATATAAAAAAAAATATATTTTAATTTTCGAATTCATTTCTAAAACATCCATAACAACCCTCCTCCCCTCTTCGTATGATTTTGAAAACTTCAGGACTAGAAAAAAGTATCTGACAGTGCGTTCCAATTATCTGAGCATGTGTGTCAATGTTTGTATAATCCTGTGTGCAATACGGGCAGTGTTCACAGATAAGGTATGTATCCTGTCGCTGCAGACAAATCTCAAGTTTACTAACTTAACATGGGTAAGCAGTTGCTAGAGTTAATAAATAGGAACCTTAGGTACTAACAATAGGTAAGTAATGATTGACACAAGATATTCCCCATGCAGACTACCGTAAATCCATCCATCTTTGAACCCATTTTACAAATAAACCGAAATGTCATTGAGGTTAATTGATTGTTGATCGAGTGGTTAGTGCAGACGCCTTACGTATACCGGCACAACGGGGCTCAGGTTCCATTCCTGACAGGGACTGGCATGTATGTGATGAGCATAGATGTCTTCATTTCTGGATTTGGTAGTTTATTTAATATATTCAAAGCATTTATGATGAGTATTTCTATGTATGTGTATCGTTGTCTAACACCCTTAACACAAGCAAATAATTTGCTTACCCAGGGGTTAGATTAATTTGTGTTATTTGCCCAGGTATTATTATTATTAATTTTTATCATTAATCAAGTACAGAAATGAATATAAATCAAAATCTATTGCTATGCTGATAGTGTTACTTAAAACAATATCAAAAGAAGATACCACTGGCAGCAAATTATTAATCGATTGGTACTGAAAGTATTTCAAGACTATTTTTATATTTTTCAAATAAGTATAAAAAGAATAATTCTTAACCCAAAATCCCGTAGCTCAGACCCTAAACATAGAATTCTATACATAATCGTCGTTAGTCTTGTTTTGACAATTATAATAAATGTTTCTAACCTCGCAACAACATTTAAAAGTTCCTACAACTTAAATTATTATATGAAATAAATTTGGCCATGTTAAGTTCATTAAAAAAAAATACAAGAAACATAAATAATATAACAATATCAGAACAAAATATGAAACAGATATGTATTATTTCAAAGATAGACCATGTTATGAGAATAATCTAATCTACTTAAAAAGTTACTAAAATTGAATTAATTGTCCATTTAGTAATTTTGATGTTTCATTTGGTTTAGTTTCAAATTCAACGTTAAACCTACTTTTCAAATATAAACTGGAAACTAATAGTTGCAGATCAATTTACGATTTTTTATTTTTTTTTTATATGATCTAGGGCAATGCTTGACTACATTCCACCTGATGGTAAGTGGAATGTAGTCTTAGATGGTAAGTCGCATTGCCCTAGCAACCTATTCACTCTTCTCTTGAAGACACCCACATTATATTTGACCGGAAATACCGACGCAGGCAAATTGTTCCAGTCCTTCGCTGTACGCACTAAAAATGAGGAAGCAAAGCCCTTCGTTCGGACAGGTGGAATGTCCACAACAAAAGGATGAATACCTGCCGTGCGTCGGGACGTCCGGTGATGGAAGGGGGACGGGGGAATTAACTCGTGTAATTCCTGCGCACACTCACCAAAATGTATCCTATAGAATACTGAGAGGTTAGCAATTTTACGCCTGTGTTCAAGGCTTTGGAGGTCGGCTTCGACCAATTCGGGATCGCCTATAAGCCTCTTTGCTCGCCTCTCAATTGAGTCCAGAACCGCAAGATGAGACTTTGCGGCACCAGCAAATATGTGACCACAGTACTCTACACACGACCGGATCTGTGCTTTGTATAAAACAAGAAGCTGTCCCGATGTAAAGTACTGCCGAACCTTCGCAAGAACGGCAAGCTTTGCTGCTGCTGCTCTTGCTCTGGACTCAATGAACTGACCAAAGCAGAGGTTCGAGGACATCTCTAAGCCTAACAACTGAACCCGGTCACTGTATTCCAAGGATACATTCTGGAAAGTAGGAGCCAAGGTGAAAGGGCTCCTTTTGGCGGTAAATAGACACGTCTGCGTTTTGGTGGTATTAAATTTGAGAAGATTGGCATTGCCCCATGCGGAGACTGCCTGAAGTTTGTCATTCAAACGTTGCACCATGGCTTCTCTTTCAGATTGTACTTCATCACTACTAGCGCAATATTTTGGCAGATATCTTTCTACAACTGTGCTGTCGTCTGCATACCCATAGATACCGGGCTTCAACAGATCATTAATGTGCAGCAAAAAAAGAGTTGCAGAAAGAACGGACCCCTGAGGCACTCCGGCATTTATTGTCAAGGGTTCCGAGGAACACCCGTCAACAACTACTCGGAGAGACCTCTGGTTCAAAAAGTCCGTTACCCAGCCGATCAGACCAGGAGATATACCGTACGCTGAAAGCTTGCTTATAAGGCTCGCATGCCAGACCCTGTCAAATGCCCTCGAGACGTCCAGAGAGACGGCGACCGCTTCACCGTTCTTCTCGATGGCCTCGCCTAAAATGTGTGTAGCATACACTAGGAGGTCCGCAGTAGACCTATTACGGCGAAACCCGTACTGTCGGTCACTGAGGAGATCGTTACCTTCTAGGTATGCTAGTAGGCGCGAGTTCAATACACGCTCCATAATCTTGCAGAGTATGGAGGTGATTGAAATCGGTATGTAATTGACAGGGTCGGCACGGCTGCCTTTTTTGGGCACGGGTTGCACATTAGCAAGCTTCCAGGATTTCGGCACTATTCCAGTCATGAAAGAGAGACGATACAGACGTGTCAGTACAGGAGACAACTCAGATGCGCATGTCTTGAGCAGAATGGCTGGTATACCATCAGGACCATTGGCTTTATTCACATCTAAACGACACAATGTTCTCCAAACCTCTTTGTTAGTGATGCGGATTTCAGGCATCGAAATACCGCAGTGAGGAAGATGTGCTGGAGAAGCATTGCCAGTGTCTAGATGCGAATTATCAGCAAACAGAGAAGCAAATACATTCGCTTTCTCTGTTGCTGTGTGGGCCAGGGATCCATCCGGCTTCAGCAGAGCAGGCAGTGAGGGTTGGCAGAAATTCGACTCGATCGCTTTCGCAAGAGACCAGAAAGCTCGACTGCCAGTTGGTCTGACAGAGAGCTTTTCGCCATTCTTAGCGATTCGATCGAGACGAGCCTTCCGCAATGCCTTTTTGAAGGACTTGGCAGCTTGATTAAAGGCTCTCTTCTTCGAACTTACATCCGGAGTTTTGCGGGTTCGAGCATCAGCCCAAATGAGATATGCCGAATGTTTTCTGTCTTGAGCATGACCACATTCGGCATTAAACCATGGGCGAGCTTTGCCACCGATGGGTACGTCAGCAAAAGGAATAAAATACTCCATTGCCTGATGCACCACTTCGGTTATAGCATCCGCGCAACTCGACGGATCCAAAGAAGAGAAGCAGATCTGCCGCCAAGGATAAGACGCAAAAAAATGTCGCATCTTATCCCAATCTGCTGACTTGTATTTCCATACTCGCCTAACACCATGAGGTTCGAAAGCTGGTGGGGAATATGTAAACACAGATTTCACCAGACAGTGATCGGAGGTTCCCAAGGGGGAGGTGACTTCTACACGATACCTGTCCGGATCAGTTGTCAGCAGAAGATTAAAGCTTCACACTGGTCTTCTTAATTAATAATAATAATTCTACCACATGTTCGACCTGAAGTCGTTTTGTATAAACACCTATGGATACCATAGGTGATTATGATTCTTACTCGAGACCACACGACCTAAAAATATTACGATCTTCATTAGTTATTGCACACACATTCTCGGAAAAGGAAAGAGGCTAAGGAGAAAAAGACATCATGAAAATTTTCGACAGAAATACAAAAAATCCTCTCAGACTCACGTTCTTATTTCTTATATATACAGAGCTGATGAATCCGTTGGTAAAAGCTAATTAATTGAAAAAAGTTCTCCTTTATACATTAAATTGTATAAAAGTGAAAAAAATACTCTAATCTGAATTATTATTTTATTTAATATTGTAAACATTTTACACTTTAAAATAAAAGAGGGTTTCTTCATCAATTTATTCTTTTATATTTTTATAAATAACACTTGGTTTATATAACTATCACTTATCAATACATATGGATCTGAACACTAATTTGCTTAAGCGCCCAATGAAGACTGATGTCCTTTTATACAAATCTTAGAACTTCATTAAATTTTATTTACAAGCCTTCTATTGACTAACAATATGACAATTTGACACTTTAATCGGAAGTCAAAAGTGAACTACTAAATAAACTAAAACATTTTCTAATAATTCAACATAACTAATATATTATAAATACATTAAAAATACATTAAAAATAATAATTGATATAAACTTGTTTGAAAATATCTTAAAACATGTATATGTGTTAAGCTTATTTAAATTTATATAAATATAGAATGTAAAAAACCGATACGGGCAAGGATTCGAACCCGCGACTACGCTTAATTCACCGAAACGGACAGCGATACGGTAGCTCAGTTGGTAGAGCGACGGGACGGTTTCCCAGTAGTCGCGGGTTCGAACCCCTGCCCGTATCGGTTTTTTACATTCTATATTTATATAAATTGATATAAACTTTATAAAATTTCACAAAATAACCGTTACGTTTAATAAAATTTACTACTTATTTTTATAAGAATAATTACAATTATCTATAAAATACTCAATATTAATTACCGATCAGACACTATTTTTTCACAAGCTAACAGTAGGTATAGAACCATAAATTGAATAATAGATTGTAGTTTATTAATTATGAAATGCTTATTTTCAAAATTCATAGGTAAGAAATAATGAATATTTAATATAAGATGATAAATATTATATACGTACATATATAAAAGATCAAAATATATAATATATTAAGGGGTTATATCTGTTTTGTATTTATAAAATAATTACTATACACGTTATCCTTGTTAAGATTTTTGTTGTTCCGCTTAACATTTCTTAATAATTTCCGTATACAAAAGTTATCATCAAAAGGCCTTTATTGTCAGGTCAAAAGAGATTGAAAAAGTTTTAATGACTGCCATTATATTATAAATGAAAAGAATATAATCCCTAAGCAGTACAGTAATTGTACCACCAGTTTTGCTTTCATTAAATTATTAATTAAAAAGCAACACTTACAGTCATTACCGCTTTATTCCCAAATATTATTATTATTATTATTATGAACTGATGTTAGGCGAGTATAAGACAGCAGATTGGGATGACATGCGGTACTTTTTTGCGTCTTATCCTTGGCGCCAGGTCTACATCTCTTCTTTGGACCCGTCGAGTTATGCGGATGCTAAAACCGATGTGGTGCATCAGCCAATGGAGCATTTTATTCCTTTTGCTGTACCCACCGTCGGCAAAACTCGCCCATGTTTCAATGCTGAATGTCGTGCTGACGACCGAAAACATTCGGCATGCCTCATATGGGCTGATACTCGAAGCCGCAAAGCTCCAGTCGTAAGTTAAAAGAGAGCCCTTAACCAAGCTGCCAAGTCCTAAAAAAAGGCATTGCGGAAGGCTCGTCTCGATCGAATCGCTGAGAATGGCGACAAGTTCTTTGTCAGATCAACTGTCATTCGAGCTTTGGTAAGAGACCAGCTCTTGCCAAAGCGACCGAGTCGAACTTCTGCCAACCTTTACTGCCTGCTCTGCTGGAGCCGGATGGATCCCTGGTCCACACAACAACAGAGAGAGCGGTTGTATTTACTTCTCTGTTTGAGTAACTACGGTGAATAATTTAATTTAATTTTGACATTATTAACAATATTGTGCTTTTGTTTTCTTATCTTTTGTTATACTTTTTTTGACATGAATGTTTTGTAGGTATTTTAGTGAATATATTTTGTTACTATTATTATAGTTCATTTTAATTCTGACATAATAACTAAATGTTTTTGATTTTACTATTTGTTCTATGTATGTTTCAATGTTTTCTGAATGATATAGATGTTTGTATAACTTGCTTATTATTGGAGCAAGCCTTTGTAAATTTTTATGTATCGATGAGTGAATAAATAAAAAATAAATAAATAAATGTTGAAACCAGTTTTTAATTATCTTTATTATTATTGTATGAGAAATAAATTTCTAAAAAAACAAAACAAAATTAATTAGAACAGCAGACCCGGAAGACCTGAAGATTATTTAACGAAATGAATAATGGATTCATTCTTTTCTATCTATTCTTTTATTTGCTGATGGATAAATTATATTATTTCTGTTACCAGACAATACTAATGCATTGAAATTGTAGTTATGGATGATATTTTAATATTTATTTGTGAAACTGTGATCACAATAAAAATATACCCGGCTAAGTTTATCGTGTGGTTCTTCTCAGGCCAAAGCGCGCTTGAAACCCTCGTAAATGTCAGAAATTAAATTAAAATTTAAAAAATATTGGATACAAAAAGACCTCTGAGATGTGACTAAAAGACCTCTCAAAAGAATAGAAATAATATTATTATTTACTTATTGGATTTGTTGCGTGGAGGGACCAATTTTTTTTCTGCTTTTTAAAGCTATGTTACTGGTTTCAATATTATACTAAATGAACTCACAAATTTTCACTTGCTGAAGTATTTCTATCCATATTGTATAAGAACCTTTCACCTGCACCAATAAAACCCTCAATATATTGGAGACAACTGTTTCTATTTCAACTAAACATAGCTAAGAACCGTCTCGACCAACCAGGCTTCCGATTAAAAAAAACCGCAATCAAATACGTCCACATTTTTGGCTGCTACATTGCCACAGACAGACATATAGATACACAGATACACGGATCGACAAGTCAAATTAATAATACCCCTCCTTTTAAGCTGGGGTTAAAAATAGGCTCTCCTAATACTCCCCTTTGACCTACACAGGTGATCTCTGGTATGGAATTAAAGTGTATAAGATATAAATAAATAAACAAATAAATATTTATTATTTATATTATTTGTGTCTCTAACCATTACTAAGTCTAGTAAATTATTGTATTTAACATTATTAATACTTTTCCTTATTATCTACTTCAAACGAATGACGACCTCTTGATACAATTATGAATATCTTGACAACTTTGTGAAATAAATTTTCTGTAACTCTATAACAATATTTAAACTCTGTAAAAGCGCTTGTCTTACCAGATTTATATCAATGGAGCCTCTTAACCAGTGGTTTTATGACTGGAATAAATGTTTCAGCCCGTCTCATAAGATACAGTGTCGAATGGTCATGATCCCTTCTTTGTCCAGATTTAACCATAAAGACTACTTTGTTATTAGGGTTATTTCTATACTAAACAATACGACTACGGACCACCGTAGTCTAGTCGTACTATTGAAATTATAAAATATCTGAGAAGGACCACTTTCTCATATATTTTATAATATCAATAACAGTGATTAATAAAATAATGATGATAATTTCTAACGTCTTATATAAATGTTTAGAAAACAATATTTTTTTAATTAGAATTAATATATTATTACTATAGAGTAAGTATGAGTAAGAGTGTTGAATAAAAAAATATAATAATTAAATATAAATATATATATATATATATATATATATATAAATATTTGTATATATAATATCTATGATAAGTATAGATATATTATGTAATAATTTTTATTTATATAAACTATCATAAAAATATTTGTATAAATTATATTTAAGTTCGATTTTATAACAAAAAAGTTCAATAAATTATATATGCATATATTTTTTTCTTCCACCTAATCTATATTAAAGTCAGTTCAAATTATATTTTAATACATGAATATTATAAACATAGTTTCCAAAATCTTGTGTTATGTTTGTGTAGCTTTGGTATACTAACGAAAACTTTTTAATTTCAAACGATTCACGAGTATCCTATACTCTTCGTTACAATCAAAAGTTAATACTTGGAAATCAAGCAATTGTCAGAAAAAACAGTTTCAATTTATAATTATATTATTTCTTGAATGGAACGAATGTTTCTGTTTATTCATTCACTCGGAAGTCATCAATCCAGATTACAAAAGCCTGTGATTGTTTTGAATGGCGATGATTACTTTTATAACTGAATTAGTTACAATAAATAATGAAATATATAATAACATAGATTTAAAATTCAATAAAGCAGATAGTTGCATGTTTCAAATTATTAACAAATGAAAAATATATTTATCATGTACCTAATATTAAATTCGAAATTTGATAAAAAATTCTTGAAAATGTAAATAATTTTTCTGTAAGTTTTTCTAAATATATTAAAAGAATAAAAATCTATGAGTACTGACTCTGTTTTGTATAAACTTGAAAGACAATTAAATCAATGTCTTAAAAATAATATCTTTATTTTCGAAAACTCATCTTTTATTTAAAAGGTATTATCACGTAATATGTATCTAAGATACCAGAAGGATCTGTAAATCGTTTATCACACTTAGAGCCGTTATTATGAAGCCTACGACATTCGTAGAGCACATGATGGCGTTTCATGAGTATTATGATGGGATAGAACGTGTGTCACATAGAAAGATGTAATAAGATATATAATACCAACGGTTCGCTAGGTTTCACTTCATATAAAATAATGCTTTGTTTAGGGTACGTATAGCTGGCTGTTAATTTTATTATTTATTAAAGATTCAGATTCAATGTTCAGAAAAAATAAATTTAAAGTTACTGAACTAGTGAGGCCGATTCATTGTGTCATTTAAGTTTTTATAAGGATATTGTAAATATAAAAATACATTATTTTAAAGAACCTCAATCTGTCGTTATACACAAAATTTCTGATGGCTCTTCCAATACTACGTTTTGTTATTATTTATTTGACTGCTATCATGTCAGATGGCTTCATTTCCACAATTTATGATATCAAAAATGACCTAAATGGTGTAACAAATTTTAAAATAACGGAAATTATAATAAGTATCAGGTAATACTTATAGCAACCATAATTTGATTAGTTATATAATAGTGACCTTTAAAATATAATAATCTGAATACACCGTTTATCCCATCAATCATAAAATCTCGGTCTTATTGATAAAACACTCTCCTGCAATGCCCACATAGTTGAACTATTTCGTTAAGTGACATATTTGTTAAGTTTACTCTAACGACATAAAAACTTTTTGTCTTTTTTTCTTTGGTACATCCTTTTTTTATCACCACGAACCTATTCTAATCATTCCTTTCCCTTTCGTTTTGCAAGAAATATCTTTCGTTGCTAAGTAAATTGTTATACTTCCAAGAATCACGCATCCATTTTACTTTTATTTCAAAATTTACAATGAACACAATAATTAGAAAAACATCCTGTAAGTTCAAAATGACCTATACATTAAATTGTCTAATTAGCTTTGGTAGTTACTTGCGTTTTGATTTCTTCCTTTCTTTTAAACGGTCCCCCGATGCAACGACTTCAATAAGTACATAATAATATTATTTATATTCTTTTTAGAGGTCTGTTTGTATCGGGCGTTTTTAAATATTTAATTTAATTATTTTTTCTGCTTTTTAAAGTTATGACAGTGGTTTCTTAATTGTACTAAATAAACCTACTGACACACACATTTTCAGTTGTTTGAGTATTTCTATTAATCTATCCTAATATTATAAAGAGGAAAGATTTGTTTGTTTCTCTCTGATGAACATAGCTAAATTTTAATACGAGAAAAAATAAGATCCGCGTGTAAATTTCGACAATGTAAATGTATTAAGTAACATGATTCAAGACTTTTACATATAGGTATATACCATTAATAATAAATATAAACACTTAGAGTTAAAGTAATTTACAATCACCAATAACACTATGATGAAGGGATTTATATTATCACTAGTTGTTGCCCGTGACTCTTTATGACTACGATCATAATCACATAAGCCACATAAATATAATTTTTACAGTCTACGTGGACGCAGTCACGGGCAACAGCTATCCTTAATAAAGTACTTTACCTCAGTAAATAAGTGTAAAAACCTTTTGGCCTACATAACAAGGTTTTTTTATCTATATAGCGCAGGCGAAGCCACTGGGAACAGGTAATAATTGTATAAGTATGTGTATGTATAATAACCTTTCCCTCGCATGAATAAAACGTCAAAATCTTGGAGACGTCTGTTTCGACCAATCATAGCTAAGAACCATCATCTTTACAAACACAGCTTTTGATTTAAAAAGCCGCATTCAAATCCGTCCACGCGTTTGGCCGCTAGTTTGCCATGGACTTTCCTCCAAGTGTTGCCATATCTTGTAATCTAAAGGACTCAAATCTGGACTGGAGGAGGGTTATATTCAAAATTTTCAGTAAGTCGAAAATCTGAATTGACGCGTAAACGCAACTGTGCAACGCAATAACCGCGACATGGTCTTATTTAAGTGTCCACACCATATTTAAAAATGAGGAAAATTCTAAAAAGTACATATTTTTATTTTCATGAAAAATTCGAAATTCAAATTCAATAACCTTTTTTGTGGCCAGCATACTAATTCAAAAGTTTTTATTGTGTGACAGAACTTATGACCGGACAAGGTATTTACAGACTACTTATTCACTTTTTACTATACACTCTTTTCTTCTAAACGCTTACCTTTTCCAATAAAGAATTATGCTAAATTAAAAATCGACTTAATGTGCTCTCATATTTTTTAATGGAGTTGTTTATAATTTTTACAAAATATTTTTAAACAGGCGTTAATTTCATCTCACGTATCGTTAGTCACATCTGGTAATATTTGTCTAAAATCTCCAGTGAATAAAGTATGGTTCCTTCAAATAATAGATTATTACGTCTTACGTTCTGCATTGTCACGGTTACTATAGAAAATTTATTAGCCATAGTGATATGAGACTATTTTTGGTAAACAGCAGACAAAATTTTCCGCATAGTCTAAATCTAGTGGGATTTTAAACATCAAATGTGCCAGTTCCAAAAGATGTAAGAATGTGACTGCTATGGCATTATTCTTTACTGCAAATATTTTGGCAACAAAAAAAGTAATCAAAAATATTTTTCCGGTACCACCTAAAACTTCTATTTACCCTAATTTTAATCTTGGTTTATTATTATTTATAGTATTTTAAGTTCAACTGGGTCAAAATTTGTATGTTAAATATGTTCCATATTCCATATGTTGGGTATATTTTAGTTCGTGTATTTCTTTCGTTCCAAAAGATGTCATTTCCAAAGCCAACTCATATCTCATATTATTTAGGAAATGTTGGTGTTATTCATTTTCGCCACATAGAGTTCGCCAACAGAGACTGAAGCGTCATAGGTGGCTGTTGAATAGAGTTTAAGTAAACTTTTACAGACGAACAACATTGACCCATCGTTCCAACTTAAAGCTTTACCGTAGTTGCAATATAAATTCATAATAATAAATTCATAGGAATAAACTATTTGTGCACCATAACTCAATGTTGTTCTCGCTGGGCAATATAACCCCTGTTTTTTTTTCTTATTTGTTCATTATTTAGTCGCTGTTGTCGGTTTGCTTCACTTTTAATATCCCGCAGACCAGTCGTCGTTTGGTAATATCCAGACGCCATTCTCGATCAAAATTCGATTCTGACTGACGAACTACACTCATACTTTTACGTAGCTAAGATAAGCGCTCGATTCTTTGTACTAGTGACTCATAATATCGATCACAATGTTCTGTAACGAGGATATCATGCTGTTTTCGAAGTCGTGCTTTCCGTTTAGCGTGGATTTTGGTAATGACATTATCAAAATCCATCATTTTCTAATCTTTGCTCTCTAAAGTCAGATGATTCTAAATTTTGGGAGACAGTGAGTAGAACACGATTATTTTCTAATCTACGCTACGCTTTTTCATCGCTTGGTTCTAGAATTCGCGAGTTAGCTTGTCGAAGACGATCATTTTCTATTCGCTGCTTTCTTGAATTGACTACTGCAAGGTAGCATTTCGAGTATGGTCATTTTCTAATCGCTGATCTCTTGAATCATTTAATTTTTTGCGTCGCAATATAGCGTGTCAAATATGATCCTTAGTGAACTAGTTAGTTCAAAATATGCAGTCTTTTTAGGCTAATCTGTGTTTTTGAACTCAGTCAACTTTTAACTTTGATATTAATTTTATTAATGTATATTGATCATCAAAATTAATTCTAAAACCTTGTTTATTTGTATGTTAAGGATTATATATTCGAAAATAATAAAAATAATATATAAATTTAATGTTAATATTATATAAATTTCAGTTAGCTCATACTAGCAGTGTATACATTTTGAACGACACGACCATCAGTAAGATTTGAATAGCTATTTACTAACTTCTGAAACGTAATAAAACAATTCGCAGGTAAATAAAATTAAAATCTCATATAAAATCAAAAGTCAAAAGTTCCAATAAAAGTATGTTTTGTATTGCTGCCTTTTCTACCAACATCTTGAAAACTAAAGTTAAATTCTTATTCTTTAATTCAAATTAAAAGAAGTTTTGCAAATACAAAATTGTATAAAAATGGTGTTAAGAGAGTGAGCGTAGGTGAATGATTAAATAAGTGAGTGTAATGAAGTTCTGTGTTGTACCGGACGAGTTGAAAGCCATACAAAGCTGTACTTTTTAAATTAAAAGACTTACTGAAGAACGAATAGACTTAAAATAGAATTTGATAGATAACTAATCTAATTTTCAATACTAATAACTCAAATTACAACCAGTTGTTATATAAACATATATAAAGATATGATATAAATAATGGAAATATGAAAGAAGTTGCGTTTGCCGATTTAATCTTGAAAAAAAAACGAATCTTGGCATCATTTTTAGACACACTTGAAAATACAAAATTTAAATTGCGAGAAATATTATTATTACGGCAAATTTTAGATAAAACAAATAAGCAAGAAAATATTAGGTTTTATTTTTTTTTTATCTTTAGTAGAACATATTGATAAATAAATTAGATATCGTTAATATCAACGTGAAAACGGTTTTGAAGGTAAAGAATTTAATATATCATTTTTCCAGCCATTTGCTCATCTACATACTATGATCACATATTACAAATTTTCATATTTCAATAAAATTATACATTCTTTGTATAATGTGATTATTTTATATATTGTAATGCAGATGTAAATAGAACGAACTATATAATAGTCGCTTAGACAAATTTTATTCAAACTTGATAACGTCTGTGATATTTGTATATTATATTCAAAACGCTAACGTTATTGATTACGAATTGTCTACATCAGTATTCTTTCATCGTAACATACAGTGTTAAAATTATGCAAATAAGTCCGAAAATAGGTTATGCGTGACCCAAATGATGAAAAATATTTTTGTACCTATTTATCAGTTCCAGCTGGAATTTTAAATATAAAGATATTTTTGCTAGAATACATATAAATAAATACACAACTACTTTTAAAAGACAAATTTAAATATGTAATTAAAAAAAATAGATACGGGCTGATTCGAACCGGCGACCTTTGGGAAACCGTACCATCGCTCTACCAATTGAACTACCGTATCGCTGTCCGTGTATGAAGCATTCTGTATGTAATTTCACAGGCAAATTACAAAATATACATTTCCTATACTGTGAAAGCAGTATAGCTAGTTCCATGGTTGTTAAATCTATATCAATTATTCGACTAAAGCTTCAAAGTTTAACGATCTAATTCCACTTATCTGTAATGAATGCTGGATAAGGATCTATTTACACTGGAAGCTTGGTTAATACTTTAATATTTAATTTATATATTATAACAAAAACCATTTTCAAGATTGATTATTAAACAAAAAAGTTTTGTTTTTAACCACTGAAGTTCGATTAATCGTCAGTTAAGTTATAAGCCTTTATTTTCTTTATCACCGGTCTCAATGTAAGTATAATTAAAATACATATCGTAATTTATGATTTAGATAACCTCAAAGTTTTAAAGCGAGGCAACCTCCTTCAGCGAGCTTTAAGTGCCTGCTACTTTAACCAGTGGAATAAAGTAGCTTTCGGTTTAATGTAGCTTTTGTTTGTTATTCATTTGGCTTTTAATAGATATGTTTAAGGACTAGTCCATGATTTTATTTATCGCATTTTACAAGTCACTTCATGTCCTTGTATTTGTTGCGTCAGAGACCATGATGAAATTCAATTATCCATAAAGATGTTCAGCTCATGTACTCACCTGTAGTGTTCGCTGATGGAGTTTTAGTTTTATAATTTAGGCAGAAACCAATGATAACAGTTAGTGTTCCTACAAATTAAAATAAAATATCCCCACCGTTTGTCCCGGTGTAACAGCCCTTATAATTAATTGCTTTGACGTAATAAACCACACTAAGAATGGACGTATAAGATTTATTATTAGAGGAAATAAGTGTGTTATAATCACACTTTTTCAATAGTAAGAATTAGTTTTTTATTGTTTGAAATGATTGCATTACAATAGTATTGTGTTTATTTTTTGAATTTGTATCTATAAAGGAACCACGCGATCATGAAATGTTTGTGACAATTTTCTAAATTTATGACAAGAAAATTATCCATGAAATGAAGTAAAGACTGGATGGAGTAATGGAATACGAACGAAATTCTATCCAATATGAAACATTGTGCAGATGATTTTCATTTATATTTTTATTATTTTTGTTCACGTTTGAATCTTTATTGTCTTCTGTCCAAGTCTAAGGGTGACGGCACCACTTACCATCTGGTTCTCCGTCTCCTCGCTTGCCATCCCTTAACATAACCAACCAATTTCAGTTATATCTAAAGACCAAATTATAAATATACGAAATACATACAAAATTATTATAGTAGATATCTTGGAAAAATTTAGGAAATGTGCGTGTGTTACCTCTCACTCTCGGAGTTGTTAATATTGAATGATAATATCTCGTCCCTTTTTATATTTATTAGATCTTCTTTCTATAAATGTACATATAAATGTTTCGACTCATCTCATAATACACAGCTTTTAATAGGCTTGACCCCTCCGTTAAATAGATTTAACAATAATGACTACTGCGTTATATGACATACTGTATTTCATGAAAAAACCTAATAAAACCTGTTTGTTTTTATAACTCTGCGCGTTTGATCACTACTGACCCAGAAAGACCTTTCCGATATTTTAAATAATTACAACCCTCTTTTTGGGATGACGGTGATTTATTTTTATAATAAAGTTAGTTATTTCTAGTGTCTTATGTAATTGGTTAGAAATTAAATCATTGGAGGACTCGACTCAATATATATTTATAATAAAAATGATAAGGATTTGGATCAACCAAAACCAGATAGTTATATATTGCTACCTATAAATAAACGTGACACTTAGCTATAATTTTTTTTTGTGCAGACTGTGAGCCTGGTGGTACGTGGTTTCGTCGCCTATCAAACGCCATATCAGAAAAATCCATCAGCAAAGATTAAGATTACAACTTACCGCAATCACAATGAATCTTGTATACACCCGGAACGCCGCGAGTCCGCCATGCTTCGAGATCAGGAATAGGAACCCCGAATGAACTCTAACTATTCGAAACTAGTGGAGCAAATTCTGATTTAATTACGTAATTATAGCCGGGTAAATACATATTTAATAATCATAAAAGTTCACGAAAGTTTAATTACGAAATATTTCATGTTAGTGAAAATAAACCATATGTACCTAAGTTAAATATTTTTCTATACGGAGCATACTTCTTCTGCTACACTGTATATTATATCAATACTGTTATATTTTGAAATATATTCAAGTCAGTGTCTTTAAAATAACAGCTACATTTTAAACAAATCATCATTTATTCAAACGGTATTATCACGTAATATCTGAGATTCCAAAGTTTTCTTTGATGAGTTGTCTGTAAACCGTTTAGAGCACTTGGAACCGTTATTATATTTCACGACGTTCTCAAAAAGCGCATTATTGCTTTATTATGGGACATACGTGTGTTACTCAAAAATAAGTATTTATACAGATATTTGTAATTCCCATCTTCATTTGCTTAAATAAGGTTTTCTCTACGGTACCTATAGGTAAGTATATTATATTAGTTATTCAATTCTAATTTGGCTTCAAAACATAAAATGATTCTTAACTTATGAGCATATTGGACATCAGTAAATAATACTTACAATATTAATATATACTTAGTAATTTTAGTACTTACTGTTAGCTCTTATATAATTGGAGGGTAGGTTTTGATAAAAAAATTAGGATATCGGTTGGTGCTTTAACTTAAAGTAATGTAATGTTTGTATAGAAGTTTAATTGACTAAATAAATAATTGTAATATCAGATACCGATTTGATTAAGAGTAGTGAATATATAATTCGTCTTCCAGGTAAGAGGCGGTGTGTGATTTAGAGACTAAGTTGTGTAACAGAATTAGTATAATAAAGTGTAACAGTGATAAGAAAGAGTTTAAATAGTAAACAGTTAAGTGTGTTTGTAAGCAGTGCTAGTAAAGTGTTTTAAAGAATAGAACGACTGTCATTGGTGATTCTTTGCAGTAAGAGAGTTCTAATATTACTAATAATTATAGCACAGTACTTATTAAATGACAAGAAAACAACTACTTCAAAATATATCATAAAATTGCGTGAAATTAAAAAAAAGTGCAACAAATTTAAAAATTGTATAATTAATGAACATTATTGTAACGATTTATTACTAAAAACACAAAACTATTTAAGTACATAAATAAATCTTTATATTAAAATTAGAAACATAAAATGTAAATTTAGACTGAATTTAATAGATTCTGACTCTACTCTAAAGTAACTGCACAAAAGAGATTTAGAAGTATTATTGACTGATTTTTTTTTCTAAGCAGATCAAACTATAAGATCCAAGATAAAAACATTTGATTTCGTTTAAAGAAAAGTTTCTAGAAAGAAAATTTTAAATATATATCTACCCGGCTATAATTATGTAATTTAATCGGAATTATCCCGACTAGTTACGAACCCATTCATGACCTCGAATCATGTCGGATTCGCGGCGTAAAGTCTAAAGTTTATTTACTTTGTAGTTAGGAGTTAACGATCATGTTAAGGTTAATAGGTTCTTAAAAATAATGTAGTAATCCGTAATATTAATAAAATATAAGAAACGGTTATTGTATAAATAACTGTTGCTCGTTTAATAATATAAATACGTTTCGTGCGGAGAGTAAGCTTACCACAGGTGAACTGTTTGCTCTCTCAATCACTGTTTGCTCTCTCACTCACTCTTTGTCACCCTCTCCCATGAAATAAAATATAAAATGCTATTAAAACCAAACCACATACAGACAACTCGTACTTTCGCTTGGTAATGTCAAATTTTAACCCGAGGCGCTGAACCCGTATCTCTGTATTATAATGATCGCATTTTGATGAAGTATTTTTTTTTCTCATATGTATTTTTAGTTTAAGTACACAAGTCACTTGAATGTAAGTATAGCGTATATTTTTATTAATTATTGTTATTAATTGTGTACTTTATCCAAATTTAAACCTATATTCAAAGTACAAACAGTAAATTTAAAATATTTTCATTTAAACTACGCTTTATATTTAATATTTCACAAGTGTCCGAAACCTAGGTATATCTTGTTTCCAAATGAATAGCATTGCTGCAAAGTATTTAAAACGTTGGTTGAATTATTTATTTAATACATAAATTGGAACTGTATTTTTAAATATATTTAAAAATGTTCTATATATTTAAATAAATTGAAAAAATGTGTAAGTAACAGCGGTAGTATTTCAATTTATATACGAATTTAACATATTTTAATGACTTCCTTGCAGACAAATTTGACTATAATAAAATTATAATAATCAATTATAATAATCTACAGATATGTTAGCCAGGTACTTTAGATACTTTAACTTAAAATTAATGTGGAAATAGATTATTAAATTATTTAAATTGGCCAGACATATACGGGATGTTCAGTTTATAGATCAATTACGTATCTCCAATAGTAGCATCTTCAAATCCTTTTGGGTTAGATATTTTTTTAATAAAAAAAATATTTTATGATATTTTTATATTGTACAGCAAAAAAGCGAGATCGCAATTATTAGGTAGTGTGAATTCCTAGTAGAGTGTAATAAGAGTTCTCTGTTGCAAGCGAGGTCAAGCTTAACACTCGTCTCTTCAAAGCTGTACCCCTTTAATTAAAGAGCTGCTGAGAAACTAAGAGACTTTTAAATAGGTTGGAATTTATATAGCAATTGATGTTAAACGTTTATTTGTAATGGAATAGTTTTCGAAAAGATATTCTAGAAATGCCCTTTTATTTTCTTTATGATTGATTGAAACAAGTTTTAGATGCTGATAAACTGATTTTAACCATCGATGAACAATTAACAAATTAATGGTTCATTATTCTATAAAGAATATATAAGTTTACTTCTTTTATAACTTTCTTAGCTGAATTACTTTGACACAAAGACTATATTTTCTATTATTGTAATTTTAATGATATTAATTTATTCAATTATCGTTATTTATCTAAAAAAGATTTAATCGTAACATCATTATTCCAAGTAGGTTACACATATCCGACATATAAATTATAACTTCTAATTGATTTCTTTTAAATTCATCATTTTGTTATTTTATAATAGAAGAGATCATCATTTGTAAGTCATCTAGTCAGTAATATTTAAAAAAATATGATGAGATTTTACAAGCCAATTTTACGTTATTTGTTATTATTAGTATTCACTCTTATAGTGAACATTCAACATTGACATCTTCCTGTAAAAATATATTACTAGATCCTATATTAGTAATAGCAAGAATGTAGATTGGCTTAAATATAATTAAAAACTCAAAAGAGTGACTCCTGAAGTGTAAAAAAAATAGAACAAGTATTATGTAATAGAATTGTGTATCTGACATTAAAATATTTTTTTTATAATATATTGAAATGTTAGGATATTTTTTTTGTCAATAGATATTTAAATCGTGATTAAAAAAATATTAAGACAGCTTCAAAAGTTTAAAAACGGTAGCATCTTTATAATAAATATTTTTTTTTCCCTTAAGCACCCAGCGCGTAATCTCATAATTCCAACCCTTCGGAATGTATGAATTGGTCTGACCTTTAAGATTCAATTGAGTAATGATATGTTACAGAAGCAAGATGGCACAACAGAAACGTAATTGTTTTAGTATTATTGGTCGTCTGAATCAACCTTAGATATTATGAGAAATTCTTTACTTATAATATTTAAGGTTAAAATTAAATTTAATAGAACTTTATCAAATTTAATTTTACGTTTGTTATTATAAAAGTAGAAATAATAACACTTATAATTACAGTCAAATAATAATCAAAAGCGGGCGTGATATTTAAACACACAAACAAACATACTTACGCATACACACACCCATACACACACACACACACACACACAAAAGAAAATAAAACAGTGAAGAATTGAATACACTTTTAAAATGTTAACTTCTGTCCGAATCTTATTATTTTTTGTTTATATTTAAATGTTATTTTTTCTTTAAATCTTACATTGTTATTTTTTTTGTTTGTTTTTACAATTTCTAATAACTCATTCTTAAGGGCATAAGATGTTGTATCTTGTAATCAAGGGGAGGATACTGGCTTCTGCAACACAGCAATGCTAGAGCAGGGGTCGAGGTAATCTGTTTTCTGTACGACTTATAATGTGTAATATTTTAATTTCATATATATAAAAAAAATGTGCTTTAATAAGTTCGCCCTAAAAACTCAGGACAGAATCAGATTACGAAGATTCACCAAGTATACATAAGTCACTTAACAAGATTAAAATAAGCATTGTATAAGGTCAAAGTGATCAATACTTGAGATTGTCAAATTGAGAGCTTAAAAGTTGAATATAAAAAATACTATAAAAATAATAACAACATACATACACAAAAATACATATCAAATTTTTTTTTTTTTATAAAACAAGTTTTACTTAAAACATTTTTTTATTGTCAAAGCTACCACCAGCTCGGAAAAATATTTCCCACTGATCTGAAAAGTGCTGGCGACAGAAACTCAGCAGAATTACCTTTTTTTTAAGTAGTACTTAAATTAAAATACATTACAATACTAAGTAAATAGTCTTGAAGTAGCGATCGCTTCATACCCTCGGTCCGGTATAAAAGACCTATATCCAGAAGATCTATATCTATATCTAGAAAAACAGCCTCAGAAAAATAGAGAGACCGGCAATGTGGATAAGTATAGTTGTTGTATCATAGACAGAATTCGGTATCACCTTGAACAGGATTTCGTTTCAATTAATAATTGTAGATAAAATTAATAAACTTACATCTCAATGCCCAACTACCTATACCTCAAAGTCTAAAACAGTTAAATTAACAATGTCACGAAGATCAATGTACAAATCAAATCAAATATAAGAAAATATAAAATAATTAAAATATACTTATCTTATACTATATTTATATAAGTGCTACCTTATCACTAAAAAGCAATGTCTTCCAGGTTATCTTAAGCCGCGACACCAGCTCTAACTTTTTAAGTTAAGTCGTTTGTTAACTTTAAATACTTATCAAAATTATTCTTCTTTCTATAATGATTTTAATCCACTGTAAGCAAGTATAGCTGATTATGTATATTTTATATCATTTTTATCCTCAAGTTGATCAATATAAAACACATTAAAAATACCACTTTAAAAACTTAGATGTTCATCTCTATAGATGAAAACTCGGGGAAACTATCCCGTCACCGTACCATTTAGCTACCATATCGCTTCAGCTGACAATTCTTGGTTGTTAGATATAGTAAAGCAGATGTAAACAAAAAGGGGCCATAAAGTTCATAGCTCATTCTAAAGCTAGTTTTCGTTCAAAATTAATTAGATGTGTGATCCCGCCAGTAAACCAAAACAGTAATTTATAATTTATATAAATATACAATGAAAAATAAACCGATACGGGCAGGGATTCGAACCCGCGACTACTGGGCAACCGTTCCGTCGCTCTACCAACTGAGCTACCATATCGCTGTCCGCATCGGTGAATTAAGCATTCTATATGTGATCGTCTTTATCGGGACGGTGGTGACATTTATTAGATGTATGACCTAATAGATGGGTTTGAATCCCTACCCGTAACGGTTTATTTTTCATTCTATCTTTATACAGGGTTATTTTTAATTAGTTGAGCACCTTTTGCAGGCAGCCCCTCTACGTCAATCCTAACAACATTTGTTCTACGACTTTTTAAAATTAATAGTTTTAAAAATTTTGTTTTTCCCATACAAAATTTATTTATTGCCTCTGAACGTGCATTAAACTTGAGCAAAGAGAGGCCACGCAACTTGTCAAAATATGTGCCAAGGCCACGTGCATAGGGGCGCGGGGTGGCGGGGTGACGCAGCGGCGGCTATGCACGTTAGAACTTGATCATTTTCTAAGGTGTAATAAAAAATAGCATCGTTTTCCACTTTTATTTATTAAAATATTTTCTACAATAGTCGAAACACATATTGTCTAACTGTTTAAAAATCTAATGAAAAAACAAAATCTCCAATAGAAGTTGTCCACAAGTTGAATGTCCCAATATTTTTATTTGGTTTATGAAATAAGGGCACTGTAACGAAACCAAATAAATATTATTTTTACAAAACAATAACTTCTCTTTAACTTACTTTATACATATCATATTATCTCGTTTGTTAATATTTATATCATGACAATAAAACAATAAGTTACTCACGAATTTCTTTACGAAGTTCCTATAAATTGCAGTCAGTCACAAATAGAAGCGTCGGTATACAGAAACAATCCAGGTAGTTAATATTAAATATCAGTAATACTACACACTTTCATCACCATAAATCTCAAGAGACAAATGAAATATCAATTATCAAATAACAAAGATAATAATACCAAATTACAAATTACTTGACATTTGGTTGGTATTGACACCAACTATTAGTGTTACCATTAATTAAAAACATCACCGTAAATTGTAAAATAGTAACAGTATTTAAAATGGCTTCATCTTGTGATCCCAACTATAAACTTCATTCAGATATCTGACAAAATAAAATATTAAGAAACACCAGGAGGAATAATAGGAAGTTTATTTAAATTACGTCTAAATTGGCCTTTCCTCGTTTATGATATTAATAAAACTGAAAAAACGAAAACTTTAGTCTTTATTAAATATGTGTGTGTGTATTAGTGTACACATGTAAGAAGTTAAACTTCTTTATGACATGTAAATATAATTCACATTTTCTTTTAAATGTGACTTAGAAATAAAGATGGCGCGTAACAGAAAAACGTCATAATTTTCATTAATATTAATTAATTAAAACGTAAGAAGTGAATCGACTGTTTCTGACGTATAATATTCTCATAGAAGAAACACCAAGAATACCATAAAATCAGACAAATGTACACAATCCACTTTAAAAATAATAACTTTAGGCTTCTTAACATGTTGGATCGTCACTATATCACAAATAAAATTATTCTTCATCATAGTTTCTGCTGTTTCGAGTTGTTGTTCGTTCTAGGTGTAGCAAAACAGACCTTGTAAAGATCAGGACCCCAATGTTCCATTTCTCAGCCAAAACTCGTATTTCTTTTCATTCTTACTTCTTCTATTTCAGACAATGAATGTATTTTAAAAATATTATAAATTACATTTCATAATTTCTTCTTCATGTTATAATCTTGAATTTATTTATTAGTTTCAATAGCAAGTCCATAAAATCGTATTGTCCAGTATGAAATTACAATTCATTATTTAATTATAAAACTCTAATCCGATAATTTTATTTTTGGTTAATGTAAATTGTGTTTTGTAATCCACATACTTGTCATTTTGATTATTTAGTATTTCCATAGCAACTTGGTGTAAAAGAGATAAAGCTATACGAAAAAAGCTGGCACGCGCGTTTAACAGTTTCTGACTTTCGCTAAACTGCCGCGACCAATACTTTAGACTGCTTATAAAATACAGAGTAATAAATAATCGAGGGAGCAAACATTTTTTTGTTTCGTTTATTCTGAGTTATTTATCAAGATTTTTTAAAAGTCGTAGAACAAATGTTGTTGGGATTGATGTAGAGAGACTGCCTGCAAAAGGTGCTCAACTAATTAAAAATAACCCTGTATATATATTTCTTGAGTGCGTGTGTTTGTCACTGAACTCCTCTTAAACGACTGGACCGATTTTTATGAAATTCTTTTTGGGTGTTCAAGGGGACTTGAGAATTGTTTAGATTCACAATTTGGTCCACTGGAAAATGGTTTTTGGATTAATTTTTCATGTGTAAGTAGGTGGCGATTTTGGAATGTTTTTCATTGGTTCCGACGGACTGCGTTACCATGGCAATGTCAATTATTAAATAATATTATATTTTAATTATAGTTTGCCCTGACACTTGGCGTTGCGATAGAAATAAGAAAAATATTTTAGTACTAGCAGCCCGATACGTGCTTCGCTACGTAAAAAGTGAAATTAAAAAAAAAAATTGGAACAAATTCATTTATTCAAACAAAAAATCTTTATTTACATATTCATAGGATATCGATTGGTCGAATTATGATAAATGTACTCGTAATGACGTTAGACATTATGATAACTTTTTAATATATATTTTTTTAAAGTTTCAATTTTTTAAATTAAAGACACGTGTACAAGACAACGTCTGTCGGGTCCGCTAGTATTTATATAAACTTAAATAAGCTTAACATGGCTATATGTTTATAGATATTTTCAAATATTACAATATACGTATAATTTTTATGAGCATTCTCTTAATTCCAGATGTCTTTATTCAGTGAACAAAAAACCATGTCCAAAATGACGACAAATCAGCGCAAGCAAGACCCACCCGTACTGTTTCGAGGTTGTTAACATTATGTGTATCGAAATTTGCACGAATCGTACTAGTATTTCGAACCAATTCGACGTTCTTACTTCTGAGCTCAAATAGCTGAATAGTTCAGTAAAGTTCAGAACTATCTATGAAATTTCGATATACAATTAAGGCGAATATAGCCACACAAATTTATATTCATCAATAATACAGCAATTTATTTATTGTTGTTTCATCTTTACTCATAGAATTGTCATTGAACAATAACATTTCTAAAATAAAATCACTGTGATTGCAACATTAGAAATGTAATTTAAAATAAAATAAAAGGTTTTTTATTCTTGCTAAAATACTACAAATATCACTTCTCACAAACAGAGAGATATGTTGGGAAAGGCTGAAGAGCAAAAGCATTACTCCTAGTTTATTGGTTGTAAAATTCTTTGACTGAAGCCGGAACCCTTAATATCTGATCAGTGTTCAATAAGGATTCGTTACCATCGAAAGCGCGGTTTTCAATAATTCAATGTCATTTATTTTTATAAATTTAGCACTAAGAGCGTTTCTCAAAGATTATTTGTAAAAAAAAATAAAAAAATCATATAGCTATAGCAAATATGCTAGTTGTATTCTGACTTCTGACCTTTACTGTCTTTTACAAATCACTTCATGTTCTTATGTTCCTTACATCAAAGATCATTCTAAACCAAGGTTAACACACCAAGGTATTCAAGGCCGGGGTTAGAGATCGGAAATAGATCCTTTTAAAAATAATTATAAAATTTACTATTTTCCTGACAAACTTAACGTTTACTATACGTATTAGTGAAGATTGCATTGATAAGAGCCCGCCAAAATAAAGAGAGGCGTAGACGAGACGAAAATAATTCACATAGAACTCGGTCACATTCAGCTTGTTAAAGCAACTCGTCGTATTGTTTCCAACCTGCATTTACAGTCCCTATTTCTGTAACGGCAACGAAACTAGTTAATTATTGGAAGAAATTGGCAGAAAGCTGGGGCACTAATGAAAGTACAAACTAAGTAATTGACAATGAAGTTCATATTACGACAAAGTTAGGCGTCGTGTTTGCTGTCAAAGACAACAAGTTGTAATTTTGTTATATGTAACGTGAGCTTTGTTCCCTCGTTACAACTGTTCAATATACACGTTAGTTAATTCTTATTATTTTAAATGTTAGGTTTAGTTTACAAACAAACCAATTTAACAAAAACCACTCTTTCTATATCTTATCTTTCTTTGGTGAAACCTCATATCTCTTTTTTATAAGAGTATTAAAGCGCGCTTATGTTTATGTAATTATATAAAGAACAACACGTGTAATATGAAAGCGAGGGCCTATTTTAGTTCGTTCGTTTCTATCCTATTATCCTGGAGATGGTCAAAAGTTATACTATATTTCTTTATATGTTTTTAGTGCCATCCTATTTGTGGCATATTAAAGAGGTCATCATCTAAGTGAATTAACTCAAAGGGGCGGATTCATTTGTTGTTGTTTTACCTATAAACACCTTATTCTAAATGTTGAAAATCACAATTAAATAAAAATATCTTCACTTCTCAAAATCCAATGATCTATTTCTTATTCTTTTCTTTATTATCTACCCGCTACCATTGTCCTTAGAATTATTATTTACCTACCTATGGTCTTGTCACAGTTGGAAGTAAGAAAAGATTAGACAATAATTATGTGTTGTGTAACTACGTGATATGGCGTCGTTTGGATTAAAAAATACTAGGTATACTTGTAATTCAGAGCATTCATCATTTTTATTCCATTTTTTTGTGTTCCTAACAGTTCTAACAATAAGTTTTGCTATAAATTATTACAAATTCTCTGCGCTAGTGTGTCTCGGGGTAACATTCGTTATAATTAATTGATCTGACATAACTCACCGCACTGAGGAAGTACGAGTAAGATTATTATTATTAGAAAAAGATGCTTTATTATCACACATTTTCAATAATATAATTCATTTCCTACATCTGAAATAATTGCAAACGTATTGTTTGTGTTTTTCCAATTTGCATCTTTGTAAAAAACTCAGGTGAACAATGAATGGTTGTGACAATTTTCTGAAACTATTATTGTACTTTCCATAAAATAAAATAAAAGTAGAAAAAGTAATTCATTTAATAAGATCGGAATCGTATTATTATGATTGATATTTTGGAAAAATAAACACTCTCTCACTCTGCATTGTTAATATATAAAGTACATATTCTTGCCAGTTTTCATAGTTATAGGATTTACTTTCTAAAAGTAGAATTTATTTAAAACATAGAAATTAACAAATAAATAAAAAACTTTTAACCTGATGTCTTTGGTTAACGTATTAATTACTTAAAATATATTTTTTTATGAGGACCAAAAGCCAAAGCTTCCTTTTAATACGTAATTAAGTCCCTTGGTTTCTAAGGAGCATTTTTAGTATAAGGGAACAGCTTTACACAGGCGAATGTCAACGCGTGCAATAGAGACCTCTTACTAGAGTCACTTATTTATGCAGTCACTCATTCACTCATACACGCCAATTCACTCACTCATTTGCGTTCATTCAATTCATATGTGTGCCATAGCTTATACTACTTTTGAATGTGTTCTTTTCAAATATGACTACTATTAATGACCAGAAACGCTTACTTCTAAACATGAAATGAAAATTAAAAGACTGAAATAAAAAAAACGGAAAACTCATTAAAGTTAAAACTGGTCTAAAAATAAATTGAGTTCAATATTATTCACAAGAGAGTCGTTTTAATGTAAGTCAAATGTTAGTGAATAGCAATTTAAAAGCTATTGATGCTGTATTCAAAGGATTTTTTAACATCAATTTGGCTGTACAGTCCATTTTTGATAAGTCTTGTCCAAATTTGTTGTCTCTATAAAAACATGGCATAAAATTTGTCATGAGATTTTATTAGATTCAATTTTTTTAGATAGTCAACCTCATAACTTAATTAACGTCGGGATGTAAATAATTAGAGTTGCATACAGAATAAATACATAATATATTATAATTTAAGTATTATTATACAAGCGAATGTGAGTGTGAGTTTCTTCGTTTGTTTTTCTTTACGCTTTCACTTCATTACTCAATTTTTGCACATACATAGTTGGGGGTACATTATACAGAGTTGTAATCAGAGAATACTAGCCATACTACCTGCTCGAGCTTCTACTGAATCATACTGTTCCAATTTAAATAATATTTTTTTTTATCCGAATTCTATCCCAAAACAACCATATCACCACCTGTCTGGTAGCCAACCAGTTAGGGATATATATAAATATTCCCAAGGAGAGTTCAAGTCAGGTAGACGGCAAGCCATTAAAAATAAGCTTAAAAAATATGAGTATGACAAAGTTAATAGATACGTGCGATTAAGCAAGGGCCTTCCACTGGGGCAACGCGCAAAGGCAACACCCGATCTGCCACTTGGTCACACCAAACCAGGCATTTGAAACTTGGAATAGCTTTTGTACACAGCGGTTCCGGTTTTGATAACCGTAATGATGAGGGTAAGGATTTACTGTAGACTGCTTTTACTTTCTACTTGGCAATGAACAATATTTAGTTTTAAAAAAAAACACGTAAACCACCTGCAAAAGTAGCCCACAAATGAGGCAATTAGATCACTTTTTCATACAAAGGAAAAATTTGCTGCGTCCACAGGTGGCGATAGGACGACAATGAGGTCTATGCATATTCTATTGTCTCAGCATAGGCACCGCATCATGAAATTGTTCATGAAACATCAAATATGTTCAAGGAACAATCGCCACCCAAAATAAAATGGGATTGGTTTGAGAAGGAAGAAAGTGGGGGTGAATTAAAAGAATGGTTAAAAGAATTTAAAAAATGATTGGCATTGATGGAAAATCTGTAGACTGAAATGAAATAGTAGAATTTTTAAGAAGTGTTTCAAAGGATGTAATATTGGAAATGGAAGGATAGATAAAAATAATAATACTGTATTATATGTAGACGCCCATGAAAAATGTATTTATCCTATCAGTGTACAAGAGACCGATTTAGGCGTAAAAGAATAAAAAACAACCAATCCATAATAACATATATATTAAGAAATTGAAAAACACTTTGAAGAGCTAAGCTTGCTAGCTTCTCGGTTACTTAAGTTGTTAATGTTAATATATTGATATCATAATATGTATTATATAATTTCTGTAAAAAACCTTATTTTTTATTATTTATTGTATACTTACTATTTGAATATTAAATTTACTGATGGACATAACTGTACAGTGATAAAACAGCGTTTATTTTATGTCATATATCTATACAAAAACAAATATTATAATCAAAGCGATAACTGGTGAGCTATCTATGCCAATATTCTAGGATAAAAATCTATGAATTCAATTGTAATTGATAATTCAAAACAAACTGCCTTCAAACGGTGTAGTATTATTAGGTTTTTAATTGTTATTTACTAACTTCTGAAACGTATTGATACTGTACTACGGGAAACAATGTTTTTCTTTATTATTACAAAATCCATTTGAACTTTAATGAGTTTAAATTTATCTAAATATAGAATGAAAAATAAACCGATACGGGCAGGGATTCGAACCCGCGACTACTGGGAAACCGTCCCGTCCCATCCCAGTAGTCGCGGGTTCGAATCCCTGCCCGTATCGGTTTATTTTTCATTCTATATTTATATAAATTTAAATAAGCTTAACATGGTTATAAATGTGTATAGATATTTTCAAACTTTAATGAGTTTGCTAGTATTTTATTGCAGGCATTTTATCTTAAATGCTACAGTGGAGTTTCTGCTTATTAATTCTGAGTGAAATCAAATTCTCAATTAAATGAAGGTGTGAACTACAATGGTACAAAAATTAAGTGAGTGAGCCCTCGATACTTAGAGCCCGTTAAGTTTAAAAGTTTAAGGATTTAACAAAAAATATAAATTTAATGAAAAAACTCTTCTTCTTCTTCTTTTTGTATTTTGGTGCGTATAGAATGCAGACAATTAATATAGCTATTTCTTGTATGAATTCATAATAAAAATAATATTGATTCTTTTATTATACTTATTGCATTACAAGTAATTGCAAATGCTTGTAAAGGGCTTTTACAAAAAGACACACAAATTCAACTAGGGCTTGATATGCAATCGATTAGCACTACAGAGTTTTGTATAAATATATCTATTTCCCGTATCACTTCAGAGATAGCGCCGTTACAATCAAGGATGTGAAGAAAGTCCGCATTCCATTTTCATTTATTTCATTTCATATTTGTAGACAAAGTAAAGTCACAACTAAATGCTAGTAATTTATATGAAACCAAACAAAGTTGTTCACAACTTTCCCATAACTCATAACAAAGTTTAAATGGTGTACTATCATTGTTAAATGTTCGCCGCAACTTATGACTTATTATTAACCAAGTATATTATACAAAGTTATAAAAGCTCTAAATGCATATTTCGATAAATCGGTTCCTTAATAATATTTTTCTCATTGCTTTCGCTTTTTAACACTTTAAATTTAATTAAATTTTAATAATTAATTTTGCCACAGATTATAATAATAAAAAAAAGTAATTATTTTATTAATACAAATTTTGTTTCAAAAAAAAATCTTTGGTTGGAAATGTTTTTGAGAATTTGATTTGGTCTTTATTTCGATTACAAATTATAGAATTTTGCACCTATATAGAAATACTATTATAATATTGTCATTACATAGTATAAAGCAAAGTCGCTTCCCGCTGTCTATCCCTATGTATGCTTAGATCTATAAAACTATCCAACGGATTCGGATACGGTTTTTTAATAGATAGAGTGATTCAAGGTGAAGGTTTATATGTATGAGTATATATTATACCTACTATATATATATTTTAAAACAAAAAAGATGGACAATTTAGAGATTTGTAGTGTGATGTTACAACAAACATATGTTTGTACTCTTAAATTGCAAAAGATGGCTTAACCTTAAGATGTTAGCAAATTAATTTACTACTTAAATGTATATCTTTCAAACATCAATATGAAAGTCCACAATAGTTTATATTTATCTTTAAAGGATAACCCGAAATAACCATATTTTTATATATTACAAAATAATGTGTTATTTATCAAGCTTTTTATACAATACAATATTATTTCGTATTTAATTAAATGCATTACATATGCAGTACATTTCATGTTGATCAATACTTCCTGTAACAGCATTTCATTAAAATGGATATCTTAGAAGATATCAGAGGTTAATAAAGTGGAGGCATAGGGTAACTATTGTATACAAAGATATCCAGTAGAAACCTGTAATCAATCAATCTTCACTGCCATCATATTAGTATCTACATTTCACCCGTGCGAAGCCGATAGCAGCAGCAGTTAAGTGTTAAGGACATTTCAATCTTCACCTCTTGTTATAATTTAATGTAGGTAATGTAATGGGATTTGGTCGAATTTTCTTAGTTCTATTGCCATTATAAATAATATTTTTTTATACACTGATTACATTATTTTATCTAATAACTATTTATTTTATTGAAACTTAAATTGGGTCAAAGGTCTAAAATATTTGGTGAATGCTATTTATCATGCCTTAAATAACTAAACAAATATATAAATTTGTTTGCGAAATTAAACAAAATTTTGTTTGCAAATGTGAAGGCAGGGTATAAAATAATAATAATATGAGGTAAATTGCTTTTACAAGTAGCTGATTTACATTCGAAGCACGATCCCGTAATTGATTTCAGATGTTGGAATAAATTTTATAAAGAATATTTTTAAATTAATTAGATTTAAACAATTATTAAAATCCATATATTTTCAGAATAAGAGAAAGTGATGTAAGACATCTTTATTTTTAAATTAGTAGAAAATATTCCACTTCACTGATAAACAATAAATAATCTACGAAAATATTTAAGTATAAAGTTTAAAGAGAAGGTAAATAGTAGAATAAGTTTCTGTTATTCGATGCAAGTCGCAAATCCAAACCATTTAACTTTCAACTCGACTGTGAAAAGCAACTAAGGCGAACGGCTAATAGCTAAGGCTAGCGGAAAAATTCAGTTTGGATGGAGATTGCTACAACATGAATTCAATGACATTGTGAATTTGATGTAGAAGGCTCAGACTTGAAAAACTCACTATCTATATAGATAGTATACATACATATTTATGTAGCTTACATATATATGTAAAACCGTTCCAATACTCTTCATCTTTTATATTTTTTTTATTATTAGTAAAAAGTTAAAAAAACAGTTGTTAGATGTTGACATCGGTCCTGATGATTAGGTATATTATAGAATAGCTAAATTCGACAAAGTTGGTAGCAATACGGTAGTTCAATCGGCAAGGCGTCGGAATGGTTTCTCAAAGGTCGCAGGTTCGAATCCTTTCCTATAATATTAGGGCCAAATATGCTTAGCAAGCAGACAAATCAATTCCTTTAATATCAAATCAACGTTGTATCATTTACAAATATTTAACACCAGATATCACTAAAGTATAAAATAATTACTTACTATTGCTCCTGGTACGCAATGAGATAAATTAATGAATATCAAAACAATGTCATAGACACGATAATCCAACTGTATTTAATATTCGTAAACAATAAGTGCTATTTATAGAGTTGAAGTGTTCTTCAAGCTTAAATAAGCTCTTATAGTTGGCAAGAGCCAAACTTGATTTGATGATTGAACAAACTTGAATTGTAAGAGAAACAGTTATAAATTATCAACTTTAATTAGGAAATATAATAAAGAAATAATAATAATAAGAATAAGAATAATAATTTTATCATTCAATGGAAGGGTCCATTGAATGATAAATTCTACTTATGAAATTCAAAGTTTAAATTATGTCACCGTAGGTGGTGGGCGGGTACTGTGACTCATCCTTGAAAATTCGGGCCTAAAGATCCGGGAGACACGTCTCGTATTAATAATATAATAATATCGGGACAAATTACACACATTGATCTAACTCCTAAGTAAGCAAATTATTTGCTTGTGTTAAGGGTGTTAGACAACGATACTAATACATAGAACATACATACACATATAAATGCTGAGAATATATTTAATAAACGACCTGTCTCTGCCGGGAATCGAACCCGAGCCCCGTTCCGCCGTGACACGTTAGGCGTCTGCGCTACAAACTCGACCAACGGGGCGGTTGAATATGTTTCTATCCTACATATCCAGTTGATACAACTTGTATCCCGGCCCGTTGTGCCAGACTCTGTCAAACGTCTTCGCCACGTCGATGAAAAGCGCCCTTGTGTTATTGCGGCTATTAATAACGGTTAAAAGAAAGATTACTCAAAAATAAGTTATATGTTGGTAATACTTTTATGTATTATCTAGTAAGTAGTTACAGCACTTTTTGCAATTTGCTCTGTTTATTCCTAATTATGGGCCTTCTTTATGCTAAACTATAAAACGTAGAAATTTAATGAGAAAGTGCAAAAGGAACGCTGCTATTGAAATCTAGTAAAGAGGTGCCTTATTTAGTTAACAGTTCTCTTACCAGGGTCACTTGCAATTGACATAGCACTCTTGATTTTATTGAGAAATAGTATTTTAATTAGAAATATGAAGTGCATTTTTATGCTTATTATATAAACAAATAGATTATAGGCTTTAATGTAAGTTAAAATAACAACTTGAGGATTTTTTTTAGTATTAGGAAGTATATTAAATATAAATATATGTGTTTAAACTATTTACATTCTTCTCTTTCTTATCTTTTTTTTCCACATATTATATTATTGCATACTCGCAGTGAATGTGACAACGAAATGATTTTAGAATAAACAGTAAATAAATAATGTTTTATGAGAATTAAATAACTTAACGGAAACACATGCAAACTTATTTGTTTTTCAGAAATGATCTTTACGGTCTTGTCATAAGAATAATGGTTGAATGGTGAACAAGCTATGACAGCTTGGTAGATGTGGGTTCCTTTTAAGTAGTTGTTTATGTTATTTTATTTATTCTGATAAAATTTAAAAAAATTATGTGTTCGATTCTTTTTATCTCCTCTACACTGCTTTGTTCCTAAATCTATTATTTTTGTCATTCGAAATTAGAATATTTGTATTGTTACATTTTACATGATAGCAAAAGAAATATAATATAACTTATCATTACTTTTTATTTTTATTTTACTATTAGTAGGTTTTATTAAAGTGTACCTAAATACGTTGATAATAATAATATGGGATATTCAATAAACTCAACTATACAAATCCGGGGATGGATTCAGGTACATAATACACATGGATACTTATTTAAAAATATAATATATAAATAATTGTTCAATCGTTTAAGACTGAATTGTTTTCTCATAACGTAATCTTATATTTATCTTCTCACAAATATTTTTCTGAAAATAAATTTCCTTCTAAATTAACAAGTATATTATTGGATTGGCACAATTGCGATACGATTATGAAAAATGTATCTTCCAAATTATAATTATTGGTAAATATTCTGGTTCTTGCTTATTATTGATTTGATTTTGATTGATTAAGATTTTAATTGAATTAAGTTGTAGTGTCATGTGGGTTTACCAGAGGAAAAAATCGGCCAGCGCCTATAAATAAGTAAAATTACAATTATATAATTTTCTTTGAATTATTGCTTGAATATTTATGAATGAATTCAAATATTAACAAATATCAAAACTGAAAAAATATTCTGGTCGATTTCTTTTTTGTATTGTCCTTTTGTTTACGTTTTACGCTTACTAATACTATTGAAATCTGGTTTTTATATTCCATTATTGACAATAGGCTTGTAGTCTTGCGTAAGTTATAATATGATGTATATTTAATATAATAAATGTACATTTAATATAATAAATGGACAAATTAACACAAAATCTTTAAAATTATGTCACAAATATAAAATTATTTGGACTTGTTTTATCTATTACAAAATACTTAAGTGTTTCTAGACTAAGTACTTGTCTATTGAAATGTTTTAAGTGTAATAAATATAGTAAGGACGAAGCTGTTTACAAAACCTAGTAATACATGAAGAGTCATTATTAAATAGCTTAGATTACGTATTTAAATTATAGTGCGGTTTTATAATCTACCGAAGCTCACACCTCATTTAATTACACATTTAACGTGATGACAAACATAACAAGAACTCCCCTTATCACTTATAACTATAAATATCAATCCCAACTCTGTTTACGGAGACTCCTACACTTGAACATTGACTAAGCCAATGCGACACTTGCTATATAATTATCCCCTTTTCTTGTATATATAATACTAGCTTTTGCACACGGCTTCGCCAATACCAAGTACTTTTAGTTCAATACCAAGTACTTTCAGTTCGATACCAAGTATTTTCCGTTCGATACAAAGTACTTTCAGTTCAATATCAAGTACTTTTGATATCGATACTTTAACTCCGATAATTTCAAAGTATCGATACCTTTTTTAAAGTAACGATAATTTCAAACACATTATTAATGATGGTTTGAATATGTCACAAAAGTCCTATGTGGAGAAAAATATATACCGTCAAGCAAAATAATCCCCACTGTAAACTGTCTTCGCTTTCAAATCAGAAAAGTTAAAGGTCATTTCATATTAAAGAAGGGAAAGAAAGAAACTTAACAAAACCATTAAAAGAGTGTAGGAATACTTTAAAATAAATTCAGGAGAGATTTGGAAAATCGAACATAATAATATTTTAGCCATCAGCACCTTAATGCATCCTATATTTAGTAGCATTCACTTATCTGTCCCACAATTAATAGCTCTTTAAGTTATTTTTTTAAAGTATACAATACTTAGTACATTATTTTTAATAATCTGGTAAAGTTTAGCCAGCGTTTGCAATGTAAGCGCAAAACAATGTGTTTGTTTACCACTTCGAATTAGAAATCTTGAAATTATCAGTGGTTCTCTAATATATTAAGCATGTTATTATACATATAAACCTTCCTCTTGAATCACTCTATCCTATTAAAAAAATTGCATCAAAATCCGTTGTGTAGTTTTAAAGATCTAAGTATATATACAGACATAGTGACAGACGCGGAAAGCGACTTTGCTTTATACTATGTAATGATAAACATATGCAAACGATGTTAGCGCGTACACCACTAAAACTAATGGCCTACCTACCGTCTAAAGTATACACAAACATATCCCTAGGAGGGTTATATAACATTATAATGTTACATTTTATAACAAGATAACCATTTATATACCTTATAATTATGTATATATTGTGATCTACTAAGAGGCTATAATATAGATAATGCCTATTATAAGCACAATTTTAGAATGTTGCATGAACTCAGTAACAGTTATATTGCCGGTACAATCTCCGAGAGAACTGCTCTCTTTTTTGTTTTTAATATGTTAATTACAGAAAATAGTGGTGGTGTTAAACATTCTTATTAAATATAACTACATTTTATATTAATACAAATGTAATCATTTATTTTTTCAATATAAGGAATGAATTCACTTTGTTATTAATTGCGTTTCTACCCCAATTGCTGTCTTACATTATTTTTTTTAGTTGATACTGTATATTTAATTTACTGTTTATTTTTATTATCTTTGAAATCATTATATTTTTTATAAATAAATGTGTATTAATTATGACATTGGAATGTCGGGTTTAATTCATTTATTTATAACCCATTTTTTTATTGATTGATTGATTGCAATTGTCAGGACAAAGTTTGTTTAAACGAAATTTGAAGAAAAATACGTACAATTCTCAGGAAGAGTCTGTAGTTTGCAATGTATTTTTTATATTAGTAGATTCTTAGGTTGCAGTTTTTATAACGTGCTTGCGATGAGACAAAAGTATGTCTCTGCAGAGAATAATGAGGTTTCTCTGATGCTGGCGACGGGACAAAATCAAGAAATCCTTGGAGAATAGTCTGAATAAAGCTCTTTCCTTCGTCTTCAATATGAGGCAAACTTCAATTATATCTTACTAACAAGGGCTTTCTACTGATTCTGCGTCTTCACTTCAAAATTTATTTAAAATGTATGTAATAGCTGTATGCTGCAATACGACCTGTATTGCCAGTATAGCAACAGAGGCTTAAAATATTCCTGTATGTGAAATTGTTTATTGGCCAATAAATTATTATTATTGTTATTATTAATTCGATGCCCTTCTAGATTTATTGTAACCTAATTTTTGGTTTTCCAGTTTAAAAAAGATAAATCTCTTAATTAAATTATGTTAAGTATATTTCAAGCGTTTTCTTGTATTGTATTGGCGTTGTTGTCTCTGTGTTTGTAACAGTTTATTTTTTTGAGTAGAAAGTATCATTTTGGTTAACTTTTTGAAAAAGATACGTAGTCTTGCTGTTTTTGCATGATTGGAATAAATAAATAAACAGATAACCAAACAATAATCTAATAATAAATAATCTTTTTTATAATAAATAATTCAAGATATTTTATTTATCTTAGAAAAGATTTTGGTAACTTTGTTAATGAAAATTATGTGAAAGTTCAATTTAATTACATAACTTCAATTTAGTTACATATTTCTTTCAAAAATATATAACTTTTCAATTTTTAACCTGGTAAATTTAAAATTGCACGAAAAAAATATTTGCAAATAATGCGACAAAACTGTGTTATATTTATTAAAATAAGATTTCTATCAGATACAGTATCATAAACGCCGTATTTTTCAAATCCATTTGGATATCAAAATTGATTTTCATAAAAGTAAAAGTTACTTTTAAGGTAATTGAAAGCTTTAAGATAATTTATATTGTATCAAAAAGATTTCCTATCTTTTAAATGTAATCACAAAAAGAAACATTAACCAAAATGTACTATGAAGCTGAAAAGTAATTTGAAGAAGGTGGACAGTCTGGATGAGTGTACAGAGAGCTCTTTGTTGCTAGTGACGAGGTCAAGCGTGTTAACACTTGACTGTACAAAGCTATTACTTTAATTAAAAGAGCTGCTGAAAATTTTTGGTCATTCATTTTAAAAATTCTGTGTATTATCTAAGTTTAATATAAAGCTAAAAATATACTAAAGAATTTTAAACCGTTTTCAATGATAAAAAGATAATTTACACTTTTTAACTATACCAAAAGTTACCCTAACTTAAATAGGATAAAAAAGAGATTGCAAAGTCAAAACTTTTGGTAATTTTGTTTGTTTTGAAATTTTCTAAAGATCATAAAATAAACAGATAAAGATTTTTCGTGTTATCACAACAGTATCCTATAACTAAATCGTTTTTAGTTAATATGTGCTACCTATATTATCCGTTATCCCTCCTTGTTTTAATATGCATTCGTGATTCAATTTTATATTTCCACAAGTACTTTTGCTTTTCCATGGAGTATATTATACGATAAAGTACACAATAGTAACAAAAAAACATAACTGTATTTCCATACGTTTCTACGTCACGGTAAAAAATATTTTGTAACAAAATTTCAACACACATAAGTTAATTTTAGGTAGTAATATGACTAGGTTTTAATCTTATGAGTTTCTGCTGTATCTTTTAAATTCGTGTACCACTTAAAGCTATTACGTTAATGGAATTTTCGTTTAGAGGACTAAAAGGATTTAAACTAAGAACAAATTGAATGGCGTACGTTACTTTAAAATTCAACAATTAAGCGCTGAATGATAGTATTAGTAGAGCTTTTTATTGAGTTTTTATTGAGTTATTGATTGGTATCATTGTCAAACTTTTTTTTATCCTTTTTACCAATTTTATACGTTCTGCTGATGTCTCTGAAGGATCTCCTTGGCTAATGAAAACAAACTACAAGCTTAGGCAACTTAACTGATGTTACAAATGTTCCACATATAATGTTATGCTATTTGCTTGGTTTAGTTGCGACGCTTTTGTTTAACTGGTATTTAGGTAATTTTGGTATCTAACGACGTTCAACTGATTATTTATATCTTTTTACTTTAAATCTATTGCAGAGATTATCTGTGTACACTATTATTATCATAAATATCGACTGTAAAGACACTCCCAACTTAAAATTAATTCTGAGAAGAACCACACAAACAACTGTGCAATTTACGAATAACTAAAACCTAGAACTAGAATATGTTAAAATAATAACACATTTATAGATAAGCATTTTTATAATATATAATTATATTGAGCAATCAATTTAAAAATACATTCTAAGCCTACGAGAAAAAATATTATAAATGAATTTAACTTAAACTAAAAACTTGTTTATTAAGCTTAGGGTATATTATGATATAATTTAGAAACAGTTCTTAAAAATATATAATTCTCACACACAATTAAAAAAAATCATTCAGCATACAGTAATTTAACTTGACTTTTACAACAACTTTTACAAAAGTTGTCCTCGCCTATACGAGAGCATATGACAATTAAAGTTCATTAAAAAGTTTTTGCAACTTCAATGTACGTGAGACTTTTTATAATTCGTCTAGAAAGTTAATCCTTATTATGAGTTTACGTATGAACAAAATTTTATTTTTACTCGTGAATTTTTAATGCAAATGTAAAAAAAAATACATCTGTTGGTATGAAGATTAATAATAGTAAAGCCTTTATTTATTTCTCCTATTAGATTTATATTCACACTCTTAAATATGTTTTAAAATATCATACTCATAAATTAAAAATCATTAAAAATGTACGTACTAGAAGCGAATATCTTTTTAAGTCTCTTTCTTTAAGTTTTTCAGATAAAGTTCTATCAAAATGTAATCTGTGTCCTGCTTGACAATAATTGGTGATAATTATCTTTATAACATAGTATGGTTCATACAGTAGAAGTTATAAAATTTGTATGGTACACACATAAGCTATATTAGTTTTTATGGCAAAAAAAAAATCTTTAAAACAAAATAAATAGGATCTAGCATTATTTTCGACTACACTGTATACAAAATAATACTCTGTTCCTTATTATAATAACAATAATAATAAGTCTTTATTTCGAGCAACACAGACACATTTGGTTTACAGTTATGTCAAACAACAAATGAAAATTAATTACATTAAAAATAAAATTAATGATGTCACAAATTTAAATTTAAAAATTATTCTAATATACAATTAATCCAATTATAATAAAATAAATATTGTAAGCATTTGTCAATGTCATTTACACTTTAAACTAGGTTACTAATATACTAATAAAATGCTTTAACAAATGGGAATCGGTTTTAGATGTACGTTATATAATGTTAAAATCATTTGAACTTAATAGTTATTTGTTATGGTTTTTATGACTTTTTAACGTCCACCAACTTCTCTATCGATTTTTTTGCTTTCTTTGCGTTTATTAATGTTTAAAATTAAAAAAAATCCATATATTAAAAATAAACGTTTGATTTCTCCCATGTTTGCCTATGCATACCACATTCGCAACTATTACATACGCATCGGCAAGCGTGTAAATGGCATTCAAGCGTTTAGAGGCTTAGAGCTTGTGGATGCTTACTGAAACTTCCCAAGCGTGTAAGCAATACATACCATATTTATATATAAATATTAATACATAATTATATATACATATACACACATAAACATACGTATAATATTAGATGTTATATAAAATCTGCATACATACACACAATTTATGAGTTTCAAAGTTGAACAGTAACAACGGTGAAAGACCTGGAATAGAAGCTGATATTAAAATAAGGCACTTCTAGAAATTTTAGAATGACACACGAGCATTCATATCTGCAATAGACGACAGACGAAGCTTCTTAGCATTCCATGGATTCACCGTGCGGTTGCCGGGCCCATCGCGTTGCAAGGAGAGGAGTGCAAGCAGTGCCTGGGTCTTGCGACCCAGGAGTAGGTTTAAGGGGCTCCTTTATTATGCGCAAAAACGCTCACCTTCACCCTCCACACTCCACTCCCCACCTAACCAAATTTGGAAAGAACCTACTAATGCCGCCTTTGAAATACGTTATAGAAATGAACCGGTGCTTGTTTTAGAAAGGCCAGGGTCTTTAAATAGGCTATAGAGAGGTTTTGCTGTTATACCTCTCGCTCCCACTTCTACCGCGTACAAACTAACTGTAAATTTATTCCTGATCAGTTCGTTGGTCAGTTCGTAATACTTATTGAGCTTGAATGTGTGATCCCTTGGGGTGTATGTTTCCCAAGGAACAGTAAGCTCCACAAGTATCACGCGCCTCAGATGTTTCGAATACAGGAATAAGTCCGGTCTGGATGACGAAACACCATATCCCCAGGGATTTTGTAATGCTTTTGACAACGAGTTCAAATCCGCGAAGTGAACATTGACAAAAAAATATTTAGAAATAATTTGGTAAGGAACCTACTTACATGAAGCGGTACATAATCAGCAATGTATAATCAATTATAGGAATGTGAATTCCCAAGGATCAATTCGAAGATGATACCCAAATGCTAAGTATTCTCAATAAACAATTTTCATATAATATAGGAGTGTTTCTTTTGTCATATAAAACGGAATATATAATATTAAATAAAAAAATTGGACCCTTCAATTGAAGGGTAATATTCATTATTAATTAATAATGAATATTAAATACTATTGTTCTATATAGTCCTTCCAACAAATTCTATGAAAATATATCAAAATTATTGAAATGAATTGTAGTTTATAACATTAATAACATTAATTGAATTCGTGTAGGTACTGCAAGCCGAGCATTCGAAATAAATGAATCTTTACGTATCTGACTTTCTTTACAATTAGGTTGAGTATGAAATCTTTCAGATTTGAGGCTTCAGCCGAGTTTTCTAATCATGGGTTGTTTCAATTTAATCACCTTTTAAAAGTTAATCTAGAGTGCTGTAGAATATTTTAAATGTATAATATAAAATGTCATTTCATTACAATGAGACACATTCATATTAACAGATAAAAAAATATTTATATTATATCCGTAACTTTTATAGAAAGTCATATAAGAATCATTTTTATTATCTATTAAAAAAATACAACACTTATAATAGTAACATGAAATATCATTTTTCTTCATAAAAGAAAGTCCAATTTACATAAAATGTCTTAATAAATTACTTTCTTCTAAAAGATATAAAAATATTCCTGAGAATTTGCATTTCTCATAAAAGTCTTGAATCTTAACAGTATTTTATAACTAGGGATACGATTAAACTTAGTTTTATTCATTGTGCAAGTTATTGCATAACTAATTCTATTGTAAGAAGTCACTCACTCAGTTTCCAGCAGCTAATTTAAATACAAATAAGTTTCAGCGCCTCTCTATAAGCGCTTTACTAACGGACCACAGGCCGAAAACTCTTCATATATTTGTGATGTGAATAATCATATTAACTTTTAATTGATATCTTGCGTGAATTTAATCATAAGTTTGACTGTAGGTACTCGTGGGTGATACAATTTGGAAAATACATATTATTTTTTAAATTTATTTTTAAAAATAGTTTTATATATACCTCTTTCAAGCAGCCTCTCTATATCAATCCCAACAACATTTGTAAATAAACAACACAAAAAACAAAACAAAAAAAATTGGCTACCTCTTTTAATTATTACTCTGTATTTTGTAAGAACTACTTAAGAAGTCAAGGTCCGGGCGCCAACCCCAAGCTCAGCGTTAATGACAGCTCAGAGGCAATAATAAAATTTTGTTGCATTGGAAGTCTTAGTGTTTCTGAAGGAGATTGATACAAGGTCAAATTTGGTTAATTTAAGTTAACATTTACATGGTGTTTTAGGGTATATAATTCTATGAAATAAATTTATTATATACAATTTTAAATTAAATTAACAATATATTTCAAGACCGATGAAATTTGATTTTCGACAATGAAGAAGTTTAATTTTATTACAAAATGTACGATGTAACAAACACGAGACTAAGTCGGGTTATCATGAACTGAATAATAAATTACAGATAAAGTTGATATGATCTGCGTCTGAATACATAATTTTATATTTGGTTACACGTAAAATATTGTTTGTAGAATTCTGGAAAAGCTTTGATTTTATATTTAACCTTGTCTTCGCATTTAAAATATTAAACTGAATTATTGTAGCACATTATCATGACATTTAGATGGTTTTGTCCATGCGTGCTTCTCAGTAAATGGTATTATATATTTAACAACTATAAACTGCATAGGATCTCATTGTTTTCTTTGTACATTTTATTAATGTCCAACTTGAATGATCTATTTCTCACATTGCTAGTCCATTGGTAGTCCTTAAAATATTACGATGTATTAAATAATTGTAATAATATTAACTACATATGATAGAAATATCGTTTTCCAGGTCTCTTGAATTTCAAATATTGAGTCAAGTAAAATAGACAAGAAAGATCTTTACTACTGAGATTTGATCATTCATTTGGCAAGAGGTTTACGTAGTTTGGTGGGGGAATAATAAGATAAGATAGTGTATAAAGTAAAATCGTGTCGACCGTCATAGAATTTGACAAATAATCTACGCTTGAAATGCCACTTACAAGGTGATGATTGATGGTAATCAATCCAATTACAATTAACCTGATATCTAATTTGTTGATTGACTAACATTAATACTCTGTATATTCTGAATTCCTACTACCTAATATTCTGCTATATTCCGAGTTGAAGTTCCTGATTAGTTGATGTCACGAGCTGATAAAAAACTTTTCACAGCACTATTACTTAGATTTCAATTTGACTTCCGTCCATAAACTCGCTGACATCATCATTTCAATAGCGTTATAGTTTTATATATTGAATACTAATTGCGTAATAGATGCAAAAAGGAAAAAAAACGATTTTTATTTCTTTATTTAATTCCTTATTGCACAAAAACAAAACAATGTACAAAACGCAGGTCACTTGGACATTCTCTACCAGCGAACCTTAGGATGTACAGGAGAGGATGTTGGTCCGAAAACGAAGCGGATACATGTGTTAAGTAGGCGGTCTAATTTATTTAGAAGTACTCTATTGGCGTCGACATAGCACACATCAGCATAGTCAATTGTATTGTCACTTGTCAATTTTACTATCATTCTTTTATTTTTATTTTAAGGTTCCGTTAGGGTTCCAAAAAAAAATTATAGGATCACTTTGTTATCAAGACCCTTTTTCTTAGGAACGCGTGGAGGTAGTAAGCTAAAATTTATATCTAATACTCAAGTCTACTGGTGTTACTTGGCTGTAAACCACTTGCGTCTAAAAAAGACAACTTTATTCTACCCGCCAATATTATTCAAATCCGAACCCAATCTGGGGAAATGTACGCCTTCATATTCTTTGACTTTTCAAAGTTCAACAGAAGTCTCTGATATGAAAAGTGCTATTAGTGTAGAACTAAAATGTCAGTCACGTCAAATATTTAAAAATATAAAGGTTAATGCTATTATCGATATGATCATATTCAATAGCAAACTATACGCTTACCAAAACAATAGACACGAGTTTCAACTATATTCCACTGATTTCAAAAAGTTTTATATTATCTGGCTTGCACAATCTACCCCGAAAATCAATTGTCGTTAGATGAAGACAGGTGTAGAACTGTTCAGCAAAACCCATGCCATGGGATAGGTATCGTAATATATAAATGAAATAAAGAAAATCAAGACAAGCTGCATCAGTGGTCGAAGGACTATCTCAAGATGGAGTTGAACATTATCCCATCAAAATTGATAATATCTGTGGTGTGGATATTGCAGCTCAAAAGCGCGTTGGCAATGTAAGAAGTTGCTGAAAACACTTTGTGTTGAAAAAGCGTGTTTTATTATTTTATACTTAGGTGGTCAGTGTACTGATAAACAAAATAAAAAAAAAACATTTAGTTTTCATTACACCTTTAATGGGTTAGGTCAGGGATTCTATCAATGCAAATTAGCATACAATATACACTCACATTATCATACAATGTAATATACGTCTGTTACAGAGGTTTTGTGAATGTACATACATTACACATACATTATAATTTGCGAACTGTCTGGAATCTTATAGACACTAATAAATATTATTTTTTTTGTTCAATTATTAAGTAGTCTTTTTTAGTATTTAGTATGTGTATTTATTTTATTTTTTGTTAAATTGTGATTCAATATTATAATTAAATTATTAACAATAACAAATAAAATGTTATTTTTTTTATGACAAATATATTTCAAAAAATATAACAATAATTAATATCCGTTCATTTATTTAATCTATCAATCAATATCCCATCCTATTTTTATTGTAATAAAGAATAAAATGCGTAGTAATAATAAACTTATGTACGTTATGGTAATTTCGTATCATTAGACCAAAAATTATAATAACTCAGCCTATAGAGGTTGTTCAGGAAACTTATATATGGAGGAATATCATAAAAAGTAAAGAAAATCTGTCTTTATATCTTTAAAAGTGTGTTTTACTTGGGGTTGACCCATTGTTTTTAACCCCCGACTCAAAAAGAGGGGTGTATAAGCTTGTATTTGTGTATGCAAACGCGTGGACGGATTTGGATGCGGTTTTTTAATCCAAAGTCTAGTTCGTCAAGGTGGTTCTTAGTTATGTTCGGTCGAAATAGAAACAGTCTAAGATATTGAGGTTATATTAGTGCGGGTGAAGGGTTTTTATGCAATATTGATAGAAACACTTAAGCATGTAAAAATTTGTGTGTTCGTAGGTTTATTTAGTACAATAATGAAACCAGTAATAAAACTTTAAAAAAGCATAAAAACATTAAATTAAAAATTCCCCGATACAAAAAGAAGTAAGATGCAAGTAAGTTACCAAGGCAAATAAAGAAATTACGATATTGAATCGTATAATCTAAGCCCTCGTAATATAGACACCATCGTCAACGTACGTAAAACAAAAACCATTTTTCAATACGACATTAAATTCTTTAACACATTCGTCAATCAAATTAGTACCATCTATTATTCCTGTAAGGATGTTATGATACTTGATATTTAACATCAAAATATCATTCAGTGGTTCAGTGAGCGGCAAGAAACAAACTTCCAAAAAAACTTAATTATTCCGATGTATACTACTATAGCTAAAATATGTCCATAATTATTTTGATATTCAGACTTTATTTCAGAAAATGTATATAAAGGTCAGGTTGCCGTTAAAAATCTTGAAACAAATCCTATATGTGTTGCCTATTATACATTTCAAAGATAAAACTTATTTTATACTAAAATTATTTTGTTTGGTCCGTTCGAATTAAAGTATTTGTAACCAACAGCAATGATATCAACCTGATTAATTATGGCTTAACGTAAAATGATATTTTGTATCGTGCTCTTGAACATTTTAAAACATTACTTCTAAAAGGGCGAAGGGATTTTAAGTAAATCTTGTAGTACAATTACGATACTTATCTTACTATAGTTGAATTTAAAGTAGTTATTCACGATAAACAATTAAATATTAATTACCTTAACATTATATTGCGAAACCCGTTAATCAAAAGCCTGATAGCTTACAAACAAAAAATAAGTCATAATTATATCAAGATGATCAAGTCTTATTATTATATAACTTCATCACCACTAACTACACCCATCTAACTATAGGCCTATTGCTATTACCTTCTCGCTCTCCAAAATAATTGAGACTATTATAAACCGTCAGTTTCTGACTTACCTAAAAAGTCGCCCTCTCATCAAGGACCAGGAATATGCCTTTCCTCATGGTCGAACATCGGGCGATCTTCTAGTGCATCAATCACACCAATGAAAGTAATGGATAAGGCCTGACGGTTAGTTTGGATATGTCGAAAGATCGAAGGATCGTGTATGACACTGATATGTTGAACACATCCATCATTCATTGCTAGGTGGATGACAGCACCAGGGTTTATGTATACTCCGGCCCTGCAGGACTCTCTCGGGAAAACGTCAAAGAGTGCAGGAAAAACTTGTGTCTTCTGTTGAGACTTCTTTAGAGAAAGTTTCAGAATGGGTTAAACTGAACAAGGTTCAGTTTAATACCCAGAAAATATAAACTTGAGAACTAAAACACAAAATAGAGTGCAATATATTTTTTTAACTGATTCCAACACATACAATGATGCTGATGGTTTGGGCAGTTATAGTGATTTTTGTGTGGGTAGATGAATATCGTGTTGCAGATAAGTATCATTGTTTCGTTATATTAGTTTAAAGAGATATGTATCTATAGTATTTCTTGTGATGATACTGAATAAAATATTTGAATCATAAAAGCAAAAAAAAAATAAAAAGTATTTAATTTCAAAGCAGCTGAATGAAGAGACACTGCAGGTATTATTAAAAAGTATTATAAAAGACCTTTTGTTTTTTCTTAAATCAGATGGAAGTTTTGTTAAAAATAACGCAATTCTCTCGTTCTATCATAATAATAAAGGTACAAATGAATATTTTAATTGAAAGCATTTTACAAAACTATTTTATGTAATATTTTTAATTTAAATTTAGAAAAACAGTATTAAGTTTATTGATTTTTTTTTTTGCAATTATAAAATATATTCCATATTTTTTATAATGCAAATATCAAATTTGAAGATAATTTTTACAAGTTTTTTCATTTTTATGGTAAAAGTTTACTTACAACACTTTATTCTTCTTAATAAAGAGAATAAAAAAGAACTTGGTACATACAAGATACATTTCAAACAATGTATTTAAAATTCTTGTAAAATCTTTAGACACGTTTTTCTCAAAGCTATATGTTTGTAGCTTAACTACCTACCAGCATCCATATACGAATGCACATTGAGAATTATTTTTGTTATGTTTTATATAAATCATGTTTGAAATTATCGTGCTTACAATAAATATGAATTCACATATTACATGTACATACAAAACAAAATTAATACCAAAAAAGACTTGGTACAATTAATTTTTGAGGAAAGGAAGACTTGGTCTAATTTCTTTTCGTATACAGGACTGAGTCTACTATCCTGATTTTGAATATAAACCGTTATACTAGAAATAGAAAATAATAATAAAATTAAACTTGTTTATCTATATTTTTAAAACTAGGTACCTACATCGTTGTTCTAATTTAATTCGCTAATTATTCAGTGTCCTCGTTACACATTGACTTCGGTCATTTGAGTGAAAGAATTAATGGTAAGTGTTTGTTCAGTGCACTTTATTGATAACTAAAGGTCCACCCCAGCTTAAGCAAAAATAATAATCTACGCATGAAGACATTGCTCAGCATATCAATATTATGTATGTTTATTTAACATATTGTGTCTATACAGGAATTTTCTATCTAGAGTATTTCTATATTATATACATTCAGCGTTTATGAAACCACCGATTTTTTATTTTTTTCTGATCGATTTGCTAAAATTATTCAGTATTTAACCTCAATTGTAAATTCAATAAAAGTAAAAACATACCAATCTGTCGAGCGTTTTAAATAATAATATTTAAAGTTGTAAATGTTTGCAATTTCATTAAAAAATAAAAGATAAAATCTACAATAGGCTTTACAATGTTTGTAAAATGACATCAACATGACATTTATTGAACTTAAATAATATTTTGTGTACAGATAACTTATCTAAAAAACAAAAATAAAACTCATCAAAATACTCTTCTAAAAAGCACTTATTTTATCTTATTATTAATAAATATGTTCATCAAGGGTTTCCGAAAAAATATTTTACCTCAAAAAGTTTTGTTAACTAGTCTAGACTTTTCTTGAAGAAGAGAATCTTTATTAAGTTTTATCAACAAAGCTGGTTTTTGCTCAACTTAGTTCCGCTTAGTTAGAAAGAGCTTACTTAATGTCTAATGATTTATTTGAAGTTATCGAATACATCAAATAATATTATACAAAATTATCGTATTAACTATGGATGTGAAGTTACACTAACTGTCACCATCGGCTTTATTCGCATTTATTAGGAACTTAAATTTTCTGAGTGAGAGTGACTGCTTTCTGATGACGAAATTTGCTTGTGAATAATTCTAAAATCAAAAAACGATGTTTCTTGAACAAAAAATGAAGAAAAAAATAGTTAATAGGTTGTTTCATTCCAATTTTAAAGAATCAAAAACATTTATACACTTTTTGAACCATAAAAAAACATTAATTTGTTTAACTCTATTATAATTTATTGTTAAACCGTTTACATTTCAAATAATGTGTAAAATGAAAGCTGATTTTTTACGAGTGTTAGACATTATATTATTAATAACTTTTGTCAGCGACATCGTCCACGTGGACTGTAAAAATATTATATACCTACCTGTGGCCCGTGACTTCTTCTAAAGTGTTTTTTTAGTAAAACTTTGATGTGTATAAATAAAAAGTGCAGACTAATCAAAATGTGGGTTGAAATACTGACTATGAAATGAACTATGAAAGGGAGAGAACAAAAGTGCGAAACAAAATTATATAGCGGCGTAAATTAAAAAAAAAGGACACATGGCTCCACAGGAAAATATTAAACATTTTTCCTAATTTCTACAAACAAACAAAGCATTTTAGTTAGATCTATTGTTTTCTGCAAATACATGCAAACTTTGGGAACTGGAAAGACATGAACAACTAACATATGTATATTTTTGTATTTAAACTTTACTGAACCATGATAATTATTAAATATATATATATCCGGCTATAATCATATAGTCTTAATCGGAATTTGCCCTATTAGTTTCGAACTTCTCAGTTCACGCCGCGACTCCGCGATGCTTCGAGCTCATGAATAGGAACCCCGACTGGGTTCGAAACTAGTCGGGCAAATTCGGATTAAAACTACATGATTATGGCCGGTTAAATATATATATTTACCATATGTATAATTGACCAGACGAAAAGTATCGAAATAAATGCCTGCCAATTTTATAGTTTGGCCCTGGGATGTGTTAATCGTCATTGTAAAAAGCGAGTTTTAATGTTAATTGTAACTTCTGGCCGTATGTTGCTTGATAACTAAAGTTCCACTTTAGATCGGTATATACTCTTATTTTTTTTATATTTGGTAAAAATAAAAAATAATAATAACTAATTAACAGTACCTCAAAAGTAAAATCCTTTAAGTAATTTAGGCTGTAGCAGGGAAAATACAAATAGACTAAATGACTATATTTCTATGTACATAAATATATTTAAAAACATAGAGATCCATTAAAATAAGTCGGATAATAAAAAGGATTTTCACAAATACTTAAGAAAAATTCAGTGAACAAAACGATTTAAAATGTATGTTATAGTATAAACCATGATAGTGCAAAATTTACTATTTCTATAGCCTATGTATTATTCTGATGTATATTATTGTAAAAATGTAGTAAAATCCATTCAATAGTTTTTACGTCAAAGAGTAATAAACATCCATCCATACTTACAAACTACTCCGTTTATATTATATGTATATAAGTAGGACTTGTAAAGGTTATGGAAATTCACAACTGTACTACATAAGTTGTGTAGATTCCGAGATCTCAATATATATCCATGTTATATAATATATTAAAAATTTATTCCAAAAATATTTGTGTCGCTAAGTTGATCGAAGCTTTTAAATCACTTCAGTAAACTTAGATATAATATTTAATTAATAAAACCAAATAGATAAAAAAATACAAATAGCTTAATTTTTCAACAAATATGTCGGTTGATCGATCGGGATCAAGAGAGCATTCCGATAGCTTAATTGGTAGAGCGACGGGACGGTTTCCCAGAGGTTGCGGGTTCGAATCCCTGCCCATATCGGTTTATTTTTGATTCTATATTTATATAAATTAATGTTCATTTTATTTAAAATACCATTTATTAATGCTAGGGTTTTTAATTGTTGACCGGGCTCATTAGGAATAAAATCATTAAATAATTGATCACAAATTCTTTTAAATCGAATCAAAATATTAGGGTTCCCGTCAAATTCCGGAATCAATCGAATAGCTTTATATCTTTTCTCCAAATCAGCCATATTATCAACACTACTATAATTTAAATCTCTATTAAGATTTAAAATACGATTTCTCCTATTTTTATATAACCTTGGGGTCTTAGATTGCCATAAATAGAAAATCTTGAATTATTATAAGAAATAACTCAAGGAAACATTCTAAAATTCTTACTGATGGTGTATCGATTTTTTGAAACTCCTCCTGCTGTAACATGGTGTAGGATTCACTGACTTTAATTTTCGGCTATCCTACCGACTGCGCCAATTGCAACGGTCACAACCGGATCCAAAATAATACCAATACTTGCCTTCATATTTAACAAGTACAGCTAATTTATAAATCTATGTATTACTTGTTCAAATTTGGAGAGAAAAATATCACAAATATTAGTTGAAAAACAAAGGATTCGGATATCTTAGCGTTCAATTCATGGATTCTTCTGAAAAACGTTTGATATATTGCACCATCGTCTAATCAGCAAATCCACAATCCAAAGAAAATTAATAAATGTATTTCTATAAGAATATAACATATTATATAATGTCAAACTAAATAAGTAAATATCTATATACTAAATATTTAAACATTTATAGAAGTAATAATTAATACGTTAGTTCGTTAAAAATAAAAGGAGTGATGGATTTGCATGGAGTTTTACACTCGTAGAAATCGCTACTAATGTATGTTTAATATAATATTTTAAATATTTATATAATATTTACATATACATATATTCAATATATAATATTTTTTAATATAATCTTATATTCAATTAATTTAATATCTTTAATATTGCTCGAGGTATATAGATATTTATTACTCAAAACGTAGTGTATAAACAATTACATAATAATCTTTATATATATATATATATATATTTCTTGTGTGCGTGTGTATGTCACTGAACTCCTCCTAAACGACTGGACCGATTTTTATGAAATTCTTTGTGTGTGTTCAAGGGACTTGAGAATTGTTTAGATTCACAATTTGGTCCACTGGAAAATGGTTTTTTGATTAATTTTTAATGTGTAAGTAAATGGTGATTTTGGAATGTTTCACATTGGTTCCGACGGACTGCGTTACCATGGCAATGTCAAATAAATAAATAATAGGTATTGTATTTTAATTATAGTCTGCCCTGACAGTTGGCGTTGCGATAGAAATAAGAAAAATATTTTAGTACTAACGGCCCGATACGTGCTTCGCTACGTAAAAAGTGAAATTAAAAAAAAAAATTAACAAATTCTTTTATTGAAATATAAAATCTTTATTTATATATTCATACGGTATCCATTGGTCGAATTATGATAAATATACATGTAATGACGTTAGACATTGTGATAACTTTTTAATATATAATTTTTTAAAGTTTGAATTTTTTACATTAAAGACGCGTGTACAAGACAACGTCTGTTGGGTCCGCTAGTATTTAAATAAATATAACGACATATACACTCATAATATTTAAATAAATATAACAACACATAAACTCATAAATTAGCAAATACATAACACAAAAAACACTTACCATAATATTAGCAACCGTGCAACTGAAGTGTCGAAGTCCATGGGTCGAACGCTGTGGTCAATTCCAAGTGTCGTCTCTGAAGCAAACTCTCAAGCGGCAGCGCTCCCGGCCACGCCACCCGACATTTAGAATCTTATCTCGACGTCAAACGCATGTCGCTTTGCTCCACGTGTAATTACCGCTAATGATTATAATTATTGTTTAATTACCAACCTGCTTACGCTTTGTACCGCTTCGCACTATTACATATTGTGAATATGATGGGGTCGTTTTCTTTAAACTATCACCCATGACGACCAACACACTCAATACTACCTGGAAACTGAAATACGGGGGCTAATTTGAGCAGTCAACACTTTACCGTCTGTCATTTTCTTACTATCTGTTTTTCAATAGCTTTTCGAACACTCTTTTGAGCTCGAGAGAAATCCAGGGCACAAAACTCCATGTAAAATACCTGACAAATATTGCGGCAATTCAATGAAAAAGAATATTATTTACAAAACATTGTCTTACAGATGAAAACAACACCAGTGTCAGAAGAGAGGTGGTCGTCGAGACACCGTCTGTCACACCCTCCCTCTGGAGATGAGGTCTTCATCACCGGTATCTCCGGATACTTCCCTGATTCCAACTCTGTGATGCACTTGCAAGAAAATCTATTCAATAAGGTATCGAGTTAACTAACATTATATGTTGTTATTCTTGGCTTTGATATTTTTAATTCTGAGCTTGATTTCCCAGAGAACATTCGTATTAGTAAATATGTATATATTTTTTAATATATATGTATATTATAAATATATTTTTTATCTTCTAAATATCTCAACTTTGTTTATTGTTTAAACTTTCAATTTTATGTAAAGCTGATGCAGAAGAGCGGAGGCACCCACTACAAGCAATATGATTTGCTCAAAGGGTGCTTTCAAATATGTAATAATTTAAACAAATTTTGTTGATGAAATAAACTTTTTTGATTTTTTTTGATGTCTCTGATAGAGGAATTGTAGTTGAATAAACGGTACGGAGGAATAAATATTATACTTTAAAATATTTAAGTATATATATATACTGTTACAATTTATAATAAAAAAAAATATTATTTTTGAATTTGGAATCTGTCATTTTTATAAGATTGTTTATTGTGTTTTCTCATTTTGGCACCACAACAATATACAATATTTTGCTATATTAAAATGGAATGGGGTGATAAAGAGAACAGAATCGCTGTGATTGCATTACACAAAGTTTGGTATGGAGACAAATGCAATTTTTAAAACTCTCCATACACTATTAGTCAAATGTTTGTGTACCGGGCTATTAATAAGTACAATGATACTTCTTCTGTTTATGACAAGATCTGGCCGTCCAAGTAGTGTTCGTATGAAAAAAGTGGAAAATAGGGTTATAAAATCGAAATAGTTAAGTCCCTTAATAATACCATGTTCAATAACCAAGTACGGTCTATCCAGCAAGACGAAGCGCCGGTTCATAAAGCTCTCTAAAGAAATAAACGTCTCGGACTTCATCAGAACTGAAGACTGGCCGTCGCGTCGTCTAGTCCTGATCTTTATCCGCTGGATTATGATTTATGGTCAGTTTTATAGAGTACAGTTTACTCTAAACGCCATAATAATTTGGAGTCACTAAAACAATCCATAAGATTGGCGGTGAAGAATGACGTTTAAAGGACTGTATTGCAGCCAATGGACACCACTTTGAATAAGCTTTTTCATATTTTAAATTGTTTTATACTTGTGTATTTAAACTAGCACACTTTAAAAGTAATTTATATTAATTGCAATATAATTTTTTTCTTAACTACATATTTATGGCAAGACTAGGTATATATAATTATGTATTATTTGTCCGCTCATGAAGTTCCATAATATTTTATAACAACTTGAAGGAAAGAATTGCAGTACTTTATTGATGATAGTGTTGAGCAGAGATTTATAAATTTTATCGAATGTAATTTCAAGACCCAAAGTTTATTTATTAATTTGATTTCTAAACTATATATATATTAGGGTCCCGTGAACATTTATTTTTTATTTTTATTAAATTATAATTATTGGTGTACTTATTTACCATAAAAACTCGGAATTTGTTTTTCTTTTATTAAACCTTTCTTTAATTTTGTTTATCTTATATTTTTGTTTTAATTAACTTTTTTTATCAGGTACAGCAGTACCAGAGTAGTAGTTATCTATAAACTTTGTTCCAAGTATGTAACAAAACTTATAAATCACTATTGTAATATGTCAAAACGGCTATTTGCCAACGCTAGTTAATTAACTGACTAGGGTGGTGGTGTGATTTGCTTTTGTGTGCATCCTGAACTATACGCTCCGAAACTTGAGAAACCTTGGAGGTAGATGACTATTTTACTGACATACTAACAGACACCTCTATCTTCTCTTACCGTAAACACAATTGGTGCAAAGCATTCGAAACGTCGGGTTAAATTTAAATAGAAAATTTAAAATTGAATTATACCCGAGTTAAATTATATAATTTTATAAATAAATATATAAATATCCTCTTGATTTCCATCCACTTTGCATTGTCAATGTAATGTATAAACATGTACATTATTACCCAGGTGGATCTCATCTCCAGAGACAGTCGTCGATGGAAGCACACCCATCCAGATATTCCTCAGCGTACTGGAAAGATCAACAATGTTAATAGATTCGATGCTTCCTTCTTCGGGGTCCATTTCAAGCAAGCACATACCATGGACCCCATGTCCAGAATCCTTTTGGAAAAGGCTTACGAGGCTATTATAGACGCAGGTACAATACTAATTTCACGAAAAACGACATAAAATGTTTTCATAACATTTGCTGTATTTTTTATTACTTACAAATTGTCTATAATGACTATATCGTACATGAAAGTATATAATTTTAGGTAAAAAAATAGATTACCAAGGCCGTACTCCATCGTTGGATGTTATAGTCGGTAGCTTTTTAAATGATCTCAAGAAGGTAGACAATCAACCAATAATTAACGTCAAAAAATCTATTGAAGTTATGGCTTGGGTTAGCGCACTCAGCGGACTCTTCAACCTTATTTAGAGACCGAAACAACTTTGGGCTAAAATCAAGGAAACCTTCGGATCTCTATAAACAACTAAGAGTTAATAAAAGACATATCATCGTAAAATCTAAAGATGATACTGTAACTTCTCTCCCAAAAGACAAAGTTGCTTCAAAGCTCGAGTCACGACTTCAATTCCATAAAAAAATTATGATAGGTGCTCCAAATAAAGTAGAGCTAGGATCAAGTAGGAAAGTTCAAAACATAGACATAACAAAGTCTTTTATTCGATAAAACGAAAGCGATAACTAAGGACAGCACGCCATGAGCCTTGAAATTCAAAATGAATGGGTGACCATAGGAGATTTTTGTATTTTACTAACTTTGATGTGGCGCACCTTGCTTTATGATTGGTCACCAGTATTATTAAAATTTTAACTCAATGCAAATAACAAATAACTTTCCCAGATCAAAGTAATTTAGTAACAACCGCCGAAAAGTCTTGCAACTTCTGTGGAAAGGCAATAAGAACCGCGAAACACTTATTAGTACGGTACTTCTAGATAGAGGTCAATACTCACGTCGCAACGATAAGGTATTAGAACACATACGGGAAGCTGTTAGTCTTTCAGTAGCAAGCACGAGGAAGGGTATAACAACCACCAAGAATCTGTAGAATTCATAAAAGAAGGCTCTTCCAAAAAATTAAAAGCGAAGTCTTATTCAGTTTTAGGCGTGGCTCCTGATCGGACTCTCATGATAAACACGTATGAAAAGCATTTCAAAATCCCTGGGGATATTGGTATTTCGTCATCCAGACCGGACTTATTTCTGTATTCTAAACATCTAAGGCACGTGATACTGTTGGAACTTACTGTTCCGTGAGAAACAAACAACCCTAGGGATCACACATTTAAGCTTAATAAGTATTACGAACTGACCAGGAAGAAATTTATAGTTATTTTGTACGCGGTAGAAGTGGGGACGGGAGTTATAACAGCAAAATATCTCTATAATCTATTTAAAGACCCTGCACCGGTTCATTTTTAGAACGTATTTCAAAGGCGGCATTAGTTCTTTATTATTCTTATAGGTTCTTTCCAAATTTGGTTAGGTAGGGACAGGAGTGTGGATAGTGTAGGCGAGCAAGTATGCGTATAATAAAGGAGCCCCTTAAACCTACACCTGGGTTGCAAGTCCCAGGCACTATTTGTACTTCTTTCCATGCAACGCGATGAGCCCGGCACAGACACGGTGAATCCATCCATTATGAGGGTAAAATTAAAACCATATTTAAATACATAAAAATATTAATGTTCAATATTAAACTGATATATAAATAGGTCACATAAAAAAGGTATTAATTGTTTTATAACGATAAAATTAAATCTGTCTTGAAATATAAATATTATAAATATAAATATTAAATATTATCGCATGATACACTATTAAATTGTACTAAAATGCATTGAGCTTTTGAAAGCTAAATGTTTGAAGGCAGATTGAAATCTTGTCATTCCCAGTACCTTAATGCTATTGAAATATTTAGTTAAATTATTAAACTTTTTCAATGAATGCGAAATCTAAGTGTGAACATCAGTCAAACGTATTTTCTCCTAATAACACAGGATCGAGCTTAATTTCTTTTCGTACTCAATGAGAACTTCTCATATAATATTTTAATGAACCCTTAAATTGATTGTAAATAAAAAGTAAGGCGAAATCCTTGGAATTTGTTTTGTATACCATCCCTGTAAATTGCTTTACATTATAAGTCCGTCTATCATATTGTTGGCACGAATGCTGCTCAGGTAACATAAATTAAAGTAATACATGCAACATGCTGTACACTAAACTCTAACACTAAAATGTTTGTATGTATTTCGATTTGGAAAATAAATCTGATATGGTATAAATGTTACATACGTATAATGACTAAATGAAAAAACATCCAAGTAACGCTTTGCATGTTTAGAAAATAATAAAAAAATGTTTTTAATATTTATAAGAATACAGTATCAACTGCAAAATTTTAATATTTACAAAACATAATAAACTGTTTCTATAATCATAGTTTCCTGATTTCCTTTCATTTAAGAATGAGATCAATTTATCTAACACGTGAAGTTGGTTTGTGAACTAACTTGAAAACTGGTTTTGAACAGCTGGGTTCCATTGGAGAGCCGGTTTGGCGTCAAGTTGGTATTTGTTGTGTCGGGTGTCTAGTCGAGGAGGGTAACGGGATCCGAAGCGAAGGTCACTGAGCGCCCGCAGATAGTTGGGGCCCAATTAGTGTGTCAGCCACCCAAGAAAGGCTACCCTGCCAGCTGTAAAAAATCCCCGGGTGGCTCCATCGTTATGGTTGGTAACCAGAAGAGGAGGCCCAATGGCGGTCTCTGGGGGTCGAGCGTCCCCGCAATCTCCAGACTTGACTGCCAATACCATGACATCACCAAATTCGACGTCAGGTTTGATACTTATCGCCTCGTTCAACTGCAATTTCCCATCCTATTCACTTTTGCATCAGGCGATGTAGTATTTCATTCCTTTTGCTAAAGTACCCATCGGTGGGAAAGCTCGCCCATGGTTTAATGCCGAATATGGTCACGCTGAAGACCGAAAACATTCGGCACCTCATTTGGACTGATGTTCGAAGCCGCAAAGCTCCAGATGTAATTTCGAAAAGGAGAGCCTTTAACCAAGCCACCAAGTCCTACAAAAAGGCATTACGGAAGGCTCGTCTCGATTAGAACGCTAAGAATGACGAAAAGCTCTCTGCCAGACCAACTACCAGTTAAGCTTTCTGATCTCTTGCCAAAGTGATTGAGTTGAACTTCTACACATCCTCACTGCCTGCCCTACATCGTGGACATTCCTGCTGTCCGAACGTAGCGCGACCGGCCATCAACCGATCATACTAGCATCTGTCTATCTGTCTCTCAATAAAGCCTTGGTTGAGGGGGCCTTCAATCCTCACTCCAGTTAGGTAACGCAATCATTCGGGCCGGCGACCGAAACTGCAAAAATACCCGCTGGAACTCTACTGTCGCAAACAGTATAGGACATCTCCTAAATAGGCTAAGCTAGAAGGCTGGTCTCGACTAAGGGTTCACCGCCTTTGAGTCCCACGCGATTCTGCGACACAGACTTCCGAGAAAATAGACCCGAGGTGCTCGACGACAAAGCTTCGAGAGCATCTCCATTCCCCCGAACCGGGGGAATGAACCGCATCTCGATAAAATTCCTGAATAGATTGCATCGGTGGAGGACTCTGTATCAGCCACGAGTAACTTCACTGATCATTAAGTAGATAGCATAGACTATTGAATTGATTGAACTTCGAGGGTTACCGAGTACTCCCCCCAGACACAAGACTTCTTATTAACCATAAAAACGCCGTGATTAGAGCTCATGATCGATACCATAGAGAACAACCGGTGAAAGGTACGCCGTCTCCAGAGGAAGTCGAGACAAGCTCTTGACGCCTTTAGAGATAGCAGCTATGATAGTATGCTTTCGACGCTCTCTCCAACACACCAGACATTTTGGCACTTGCAGAGAGCGTTAAAGGCGGATACTGTGTCCGCAATGCCTCCGCTATCACTTCGCGTTCGACAACTCTTACAAAGCTGAGTGTCTAGCCGACAGTTTAGAGAGCCAGTGCCGTCCTTCGTTATCATCCCATTAGTCTTCTTAGTTCCTTAGGGAAAGTTTATGAGAGAATCATCCTCTGTAGACCTAGATCGGAAGTCAAGAGATTCAAAATTATTCCTAACGAGCAGTTCGGCTTTAGAGCCAACCATTCATGTACCCACCAGGTGCAACGCCTCACGGAGCACATATTGTCAGGGTCTGTAAGAACCAAGTAGTATAGGACAGGAGCGCTCTTCTTTGATGTAGCTAAGGTCTTAAACAGGGCCTGGCACAATGGACTGGTGTACAAGCTATACCAGTTCACGGTGTCGGACAGACTCGTAGTCATCATACGGAACTACCTGTCAAATCGCTCCTTTCTTTACAGGGTGGAAGGCGTGTTGTCAACCCCCCACCCCATCAGAGCATGCGGTCTCCAGGGTTCAGTTCCGTTAGGACCGTTAGTAGCAGAGGGGCCTACATATTAGGTCGTCTATATCGGCTTTTAGGCAAGAGGAGTAAAATGTCCCTACGCAATAAGGTGACACTTTACAAAGCCTGCATACGTTCTGTCATGTCCTATGCGAGTCCCATTTTTGCGCGCGCTAATCTGAAACCCCTTTAGGTGATCCAGAACAGGTTTACACGGCTTGCGACCTTCCGACTATCGCTCAGTATTTCAAGGGGCTTTTCCAGAGTTACTTTAGTAATGCTGAACGACACCCGAACCCACTGGTGGCTGACGCCGCAGAGTAAAGACCACGTAAGACTACTTTGGACGGAAAGAGAGTACCCAAGTCAGTACTCGTTGACCCCGACGTTCAGGTCAGATAATAATAATATAAGCTTAGGCATAATTCACACTACAAAACACACAGACAGACACCGTCTATACCAGTATAGACGAGGCCCCAACTGAGTAAGTGCTCCGTTGTTCCAGCGTTCTGTCTTCGGAGGACGCTAGTGTTAGTCTTTAGTTAGTCCTTAGCTTCCCTCCTGAGGTGACGCTGTAATAGCCGACAGGGCTGACAGCATAGACACGAACAAAAAAATAAAATATTAAAAAAAAAACGGTTGGGCACTGATCGCCATGGCTTAAAATCGGAAGAAACTTTTAAGAAAGGGATTATCGTAAAAACACCCGGAGTAGTAAATTTACAAACATTATTGTAGAAGAGCCCTGAGTCGTAAACGTATAAGAGATTATCGTTGAAGAGCCCTATAAATGTCTCTCGTTACTCCGTCAAACAGAACGTCGATATATTCTTGTTTCAATCAACTCCTTCGAGTCGAGACCTTGTAATCCCTGAGAAACGAAGTACTGGAAAGGTACGGTAGCTGAGGTCTAATAAAGCTACCCTAAGCGTAACGACCTCGACCCCGACTTCGATACAAATGAAAACAATTTCTTCAATTCCTATCTAGTTTGATAGCGAATACTAAAATCATAGTATTATAATCTTTATTAAACCAGGAGTATTTCCTTCAAATCCATTAAAACTTTAGTTCGGTAACTATTGGCCTTTGAACGATCCCAAAAATTTATTTATATTATTTTTTATTTTATATTACTTTATATTTTATCCTAAATCTTAATTCTTCCAATTCTTAATAAGCTTCCAATTTTTATAATAGTGACGTAATTGTAAAGTTATGATATAAAAATCTGAGCAATTGAATTCCCTTTTGTGTCTCTATTTGAGTATTGATCACGCTTTTAGCAGCATCACTGAAGAGATCTCTGATGCTCTCTGAATTGTAACGTTCAATTTTTTTCAATTTACGTTTTAGGTTAAATTTTTTATTACTTTCAGATATATTATTATTTCCTCTTAAATATTGAAGCTTAAAGTAATACTTCTTTATTTCTCTGGCTATTTATAAAGTCTAAGTCCTTTTTTAAATTTCAAATAGCCATCTATTGCATTTATGAAACGTCAGACATAATATTACTCATTATATTGACCTTTTGAGGCTAAGTCATAACTAATATATGAAAATAAATTAGAACTCTAGTAACACGTGGTACCGAAAAAAAGACTAAAAGTAACCAACCACGCCACTACTAGTTCTATGATTCTCTCACATTTACAACAATTGAATACATTATGTCAGACTGAAATATCGCATTACTTATTTGTATTTGGAATAAATAAAAACTATCTATATAATCATATTAAATATTGACGTCTGTTCCATTTTAGGTCTAAATCCAAAAGAGTTGCGTGGCACCAAGACGGGTGTGTTTATTGGAGCGTGCTTCTCGGAATCTGAACGAGCTTGGTTCTACGAGAAAATGCATGTTAACAGGTTTGGAGTTACTGGGTGAGTTAATCAACCTTAATTTACATGCAATGGTTCCGTAACAATTTTTATATATATAAATATTTATATATGTATAAATGTATGATATATAAGTATATTGAAATTTTAAAAATATTTGTAAGATTTTTTTAATATATTTATTTTGTAGAAAGCAATGTACAATACTTATTTTTTCATACATTATCCAAGGTTAATTTGAAACATGTTATATACATTCAAAATTCCCGTTCAAAAATCAGTTTGATTACTCTATGACATCTTTATATATATATTTCTTGTGTGCGTGTGTATGTCACTGAACTCCTCCTAAACAACTGGACCGATTTTTATGAAATTCTTTGTGTGTGTTCAAGGGGACTTGAGAATTGTTTAGATTCACAATTTGGTCCACTGGAAAATGTTTTTTTGATTAATTTTTTATGTGTAAGTAGGTGGTGATTTTGGTACGTTTCACATTGGTTCCGACGGACTGCGTTACCAAGGCAATGTCAAATATTAAATAATATTATATTTTAATTATAGTCTGCCCTGACAGTTGGCGTTGCGATAGAAATAAGAAAACTATTTTAGTACTAGCGGCCCGATACGTGCTTCGCTACGTAAAAAGTGATATTTAAAAAAAAATATTGAAACAAATTCATTTATTCAAACAAAAAATCTTTATTTACAAATACGGTATCGATTGTTCGAATTATGATAAATGTACATGTAATGACGGTAGACATTGTGATAACTTTTTAATATTTCTTTTTTAAAGTTTGATTTTTTTTAATTAAAGACGCGTGTACAATAAAATAAAATAAAATAAATATAATAAAATTGTCACTGATCGAAAATTGTACAAGTAAAATAAAAAAAACCCAAACAATGGTTTCATTTTTTCTGTATGTCTTTCGTTCTTTTCTCAGGAACGGTTTAACCAATTTGGATACAGTTTTCAGAAGTATATTGTAACAGACTTTTTTTTTTATAGAAAACTAGGTTAATATGTCAGTACATTCCACTTGATGGTAAGTGAAATGTAGTCTTAGGTGGTAACGCGAATTAACCTAGCAACTAATTCACTCTTCTCTTGAAGACACCCACATTATATTTGACCGGAAATACCGACGCAGGCAAATTGTTCCAGTCCTTCACTGTACGCACTAAAAAAGACGAAGCAAAGCGCTTCGTTCAGACAGGTGGAGTGTCCACAACGTTGGGATGTATACCCGCCGTGCCTGTCGGGATTTCCGGTAATGGAACGGGAATGGGGTAATTAAATCGTGTTATTCCTGCACACACTCACCAAAATGTATCCTATAGAATACTGAGAGGCTAGCAAATCTACGTCTGTGTTCAAGGCATTGGAGGGCAAGGCATTCGACCAATGCGGGATCGCCTATAAGCCTCTTCGCTCGCCTCTAACTTGAGTTAAAAACCGCAAGATGAGACTTTGCGGCACCAGCAAATATGTGACCACAGTACTCCACACACGACCGGATCTGTGCTTTGTATAAAACAAGAAGCTGTCCCGGTGTAAAGAACTGCCAGATCTTAGCAAGAACGGTAAGCTTTGCTGCTGCTGCTCTTGCTCTGGACTCAATGAACCAACCAAAGTTGAGGTTCGCGGAAATCTCTAAACCTAACAACTGAAGCCGGTCACTGTATTCCAAGGATACATTCTGGAAAGTAGGAGCCAAGGTGAAAGGGCTCCTTTTGGCGGTAAATAGACACGTCTGCGTTTTGGTGGTATTAAATTTGAGAAGATTGGCATTGCCCCATGCGGAGACTGCCTGAAGTTTGTCATTCAAACGTTGCACCATGGCTTCTCTTTCAGATTGTACTTCATCACTACTAGCGCAATATTTTGGCAGATATCTTTCTACAACTGTGCTGTCGTCTTCATACCCATAGATACCGGGCTTCAGCAGATCGTCAATGTGCAGCAGAAAAAAAGTTGCAGAAAGAACGGACCCCTGAGGTACTCCGGCATTTATTGTCAAGGGTTCCGAAGAACACCCTTCGACAACTACACGGAGAGATCTCTGGCTCAGAAAGTCCGTTATCCAGCCAATTAGACCAGGAGATATACCGTACGCTGAAAACTTGCTTAAAAGGCTCGTACGCCAGACCCTGTCAAAAGCCTTCGGGACGTCCAGAAAGACGACGACCGCTTCTCCGTTCCTCTCGATGGCCTCGCCTTAAATGTGTGTAACATACGCTAGAAGGTCCCCAGCGGACCTATTTCGGCGAAAGCCGTACTGTTGGTCACTAAAGAGATCGTTAACTTCTAGGTACGCTAGAAGCCGCGAGTTCAATACACGCTCCATAATCTTGCAGAGTATGGAGGTATTTGAAATGGGCCTATAATTGGCAGCATCGGCACGGCTGCCTTTTTTGGGCACAGGTTGCATGTTGGCAAGCTTCCAGGATTCCGGCACTATTCCAGTCTTGAAAGAACGATACCGACGTCTCAATACAGGAGACAACTCAGCTGCGCATGTCTTCAGCAGAATGGCTGGTATACCATCAGGACCACTGGCTTTATACACTTCTAAACGACACAATGTTCTCCATACCTCTTTGTTCGTGATGCGGATTTCAGGCATCGAAATATCGCAGTGAGGAAAATGTGCTGGAGAAGCATTGCCAGTGACTAGACGCGAATTCTCAGCAAGACAGAGAAGCAAATACATTCGCTTTTTCTGATGCATACAGCAAGACAAAGCGAATAGGGCAAGGGATCCATCCGCCTTCAGCAGAGCAGGCAGTGAAGGATGGCAGAAGTTCGACTCGATCGCTTTGGCAAGAGACCAGAAAGCTCGACTGCCAGTTGGTCTGATAGAGAAATTTTCGCCATTATTAGCGATTCGATCGAGACGAGCCTTCTGCAATGCCTTTCTATAGGATTTGGCAGCTTGGTTAAAGGCTATCTTCTTTGTACTTACACCCGGAGTTTTGCGGTTATGAGCATCAGCCCAAATGATGTATGCCGAATGTTTTCGGGTCTTGAGCATGACGACATTCGGCATTAAATCATAGGCGAACTTTGCCACCGGTGGATACGTCAGCAAAAGGAATAAAATACTCTATTGCCTGATGCACCACATCCGTTATAGCATCCGCGCAACACTACGGATCCAAAGAAGAGAAGCAAACCTGCCGTCAAGGATAAGACGCAAAAAAGTGCCGCATCTCATCCCAATCTGCAGACTTGTATTTCCATACTCGCCTAACACCATGTGGTTCGGAAGCTGGTGGGAAATATTTGAATATAGTTTTTACCAGACAGTAATCGGAAGTTCCCAAGGGAGGTGACCTCTACACGATACCTGTCCGGATCAGTTGTCAGCAGAAGGTCCATTCAATTGGCTGTATTGCCTACTATATCTGTTTCTCTCGTAACTTGCATCACTTGTTGTTGTTGACGCATCACGTAAAAATATTTAGCCAATGTAAATAACTTTAATACATAAAAATTGTGCATAACTCTGGATAACATTTAGTTTTTCACTCTCATTGCACACTCTACACTCTATCAAAATATATAAGTATTTAAATCGTTCAAGAAATTTATCTATATACATATGGTAAAACTATAACTAATCGTTGTCTGTACATATAAAATATTTTAACAATTCATTCTTTAAATATATTTCTATTTCAATTTTAAAAAAATGTTCAACCGCAATGATACGAAATATAATTATTATTTTATAGAAATAATATGGTTTTTATTTCTAACTTAAAAGTTAATGAATTCTACATTATGAATGAATTTTATCTGTCTTTTAGCAAGTATTATTATTACATGATCTTAATAATTATTAATTCCAGATGTTCCCGTGCTATGTTAGCGAACCACATTTCTTACTGGCTCGGGGTCAGCGGACCTTCTTATACTGTTGACACAGCATGCTCAAGCTCATTATACGCCCTGGAACACGCCTTCAGGGCTATTAGAGATGGACATTGTGATACTGCCATCGTTGGAGGATCTAACTTGTGCTTGCATCCTTCCGTATCCCTACATTTTTCTAGGTTTGTGAATGTTAAGAAAAAGTATGATATAGATAAGATCAAATATTGAATAATTTATATTTTGATAATAATTTAAATTTATATCACATAGTATTTTTATTTTGTCATAAGGTTGGGTTTGTTATCAGCAGACGGTAGGTGCAAAAGTTTTGACAACAGCGCCAACGGATATGCGCGTTCTGAAGCCATCGTTGTGGTCCTGATGCAGAAAGCTAAGGATTCTAGACGGTATGTTTAGATTGCGCTTATCATGATTAATTTTGAAATTAAAGACTAGAAATAACATTTACACAATTTTTTTAAGAGTTTACGCTCAAGTTCTTCACGCAAAAACTAACTGCGACGGATACAAGGAACAAGGAATTGCATACCCCGCGGGAAAAATGCAGAAACTGCTTCTTGATGAGTTCTACGAAGAGTGCTCCATCCCTCCTAGCACACTAGAGTTTGTGGAAGCCCATGGAACTGGTAGGTTTATAATAAATGATCTTTGGGATATGTTTGAATTTATCTTAAGATTTACAATATGTATGGAATATAAGAGTAGTACATATATTTAATTTATTGTATTAATGGTAAAAATGTATAGGACCAAATAATATGTATAAATTTTAATAATTATTTTGGATTAAATACAACATTACTTCTTTCAAAGCGAGCCTTTCTGTTATCCGAGAAAACTCTTCCTTTTCTTCTGATATAACCACCTTTTCAACCCGTTTTGACATGAATTATTACTGTAAGTATCTAACAGTAATTTGTATATTTTAAATTGGTAATATTGTATGTTCAATATAGGCACACGAGTTGGAGATCCTGAAGAGTTACTGGCTATCGATGAAGTATTCTGTACGGGTCGCTCGGAGCCACTCATGATTGGATCAATAAAATCTAACATGGGGCACAGTGAAGCAGCTTCTGGCTTATGTTCAGTTGCCAAAGTGAGTATTGTATTGAGATTTTTTGTTTACATGGAAATCATATTCAGATAAATGGCATTTTTTTCTATTTTTACTAATATTTAGTTCATGATAAGACGGAAATGTACTAGATGACAGTCGTATTTATGAATTATGTATATTACACTTTATAAAAAAATGTAAGCATATTATGGTAGACACCTTAATAGATGATTTTAAATATGAAACAGTAACAGGTTTTAAGATTATTTTCAAATAATTTTGAATACATTTTTAGCTTTGCATTGCTTACATGACTGGATATATTCCACCCAATCTACACTTCAAAGTACCACGCGAGGGAGTGGCAGCACTTACAGAAAACCGTCTCAAGGTCATTACGGACAAGCAGCCCTGGAACAAAGGCATGTCTGGTATCAACAACTTTGGCTTTGGAGGAGCAAATGCTCATGCATTATTAAAGAATGTCGCTGGAGAGAAGGTTAGTTTCATACATTACTCATTTATATACACTTTTATGTGCACTTTTGTGCACATTTATGTACACTTAATAAATATTGTAGTCACACATATGGTTAGATGGTTTTTAACAAATAATCGTTTTGTAAGACTGACAGTTTTTTTCAGGGTGCAGGTTATGGTTAAAATATATTCTAAATTTATCCATGTTTGTCTATTCGTAGATAAACAACGGTATCCCATCTGATGACTTACCGCGTCTTGTGTGCGCGTCCGGTCGTACAGAGGCTGCAGTCGCGAGAATTCTTGATGACCTTGAATTCAGGACTGTAGATGCTGAACTGGTTAGATTGCTGCATGCGATCCATGCCGATGATATCTCAGGGCATGTTGTTCGAGGATATAGCTTACTGAGTAAGTTGACATATATTTAGTTAGCCCAATCATTAAAAGCAATAATTGTCACAATTATAACTAATAAATAGCTTACTTAAGAAATTTTACACAGTTACCGATATTATAATTTCTACACATATTGGCTGTCATTGTCATAAACAAAAAGTAATTTTCTAGAATCAACTCCCACTAAGGGTGTTTCTCTCGCTCGGGACATCCAGTACTTCTCGGGAGTGAAACGGCCTGTGTGGTTTGTATACTCCGGCATGGGCTCACAGTGGGCCGGCATGGCAACACAACTTATGAGGATTCCTGTATTTGCGGCTGCTATTAATAAGTTCGTTTTATTCGTTTGTTATGACGTTGCTACTTTCTCAAGTAATGCTTAAACAAATTACCGTAACCTCGATTTCCAACAAAAATAAAATACAATTAAAAACTTCCACAGATGCCACAAAGCTCTAGAACCTAAAGGCGTCAATCTCATAAAGATCATTACAGAACCGGACCTTACTATTTACAATAACATTCTAAACTCGTTTATTGGAATCGCCGCGGTGCAAATCGGTCTTACTGATGTCTTGAAAGCTGTAGGAATTGAACCAGACTTTATAATCGGTGAGCCAGTTGTAGTTGTTGTGACCGTAATATTTCTTAAGAATTTTCCTTTAATGTTAGGAACTGTGTTTTAGCATTTTATTAATTTTTAATTTAAATTTGAATAAAAAGGAAGTTCTTATCTAATTACACTTAAAATTCACTAGACTTGCAACAAAAAAAAATATTATGGACATATATTTCTCATGAATTACATTATAATATTTATTTACACAGGTCATAGTGTAGGCGAATTGGGCTGCGCATACGCAGATGGTTGCTTCAGTGCAGAGCAGATGATAAACTCAGCATACAGCCGCGGACTCGCTTCCATTGAGACACCCTTCATCAAGGGATCCATGGCTGCTGTAGGACTGGGTTATGCTCAGGTATAGTACATATGTTTAGATAAAATCTATTCCAATTTTCTTTCATTGTTTGTATTCTCCATAATTTAAATTATCATAAAAAATTCTAACTATTAACCAAGAATTTTCTATCTGATAGATAAAAACAATAATTCCCCCTGAGATCGAAGTGGCATGCCACAATGGTGCGGATTCGAGTACCATATCTGGTCCGGCAGATATCATGAAGAGTTTTGTTGCAAAGCTTGTTGCACAAGGGGTATTCGCTAAAGAGGTTCCTTGTTCGAATATCGCTTTTCATTCCAAATACATTTCTGAAGCAGGTAATATTATATACATATTGCAGCTATGATTATATATATATCATTAAATTTTCGATACTAACATAATAAGTATTTAAGAATTAAATAAATATAATGATTTAGTTCTTTATAGATTTAGAATAATTTGGTAATAAATAGGTTGGTAGGTAGGTAATTATTTGGTTCAAATTGTTTTCATCACTTTTTTATTAGATAATTCAATTAACAAGATCAAGAAAAATTGTTATTGGACATAAATCATATCTAACGTATTCGAATCTCAAAGGTTGTTTACTGAATTATTTATATTTTTTACAGAAATTACTGTATTTTTTTAAAACAATACGTTTGCTAGGATTTTTTCTAAGTAAATTATAAAACATAAAACTCAATTTTATTTATTATGAAATTTAAGTCGACTAATACATTGTGATATACTAATAGGTCCAAAACTATTACAATACCTGCAAGAAGTCATCCCAAAACCGAAGCCTCGTTCAGAGCGTTGGGTGTCAACATCCGTGCCTCAAGCCTTGTGGAAGGACCCAAGGGCCGCAATGTCCTCTGCTGAATACCATACTAACAACCTATTAGTGAGTTTTGAGTTATACAAATAAGTTATTGAGTGTGGGGTTTTCTTTTTAAGAGAGATATAAATAGGGGATGAAACTTTGATGGTTTTTTTTATCAACTTCATGAAACTTTATGTTTTGCTTTTTATAAGAATTTTATTAAAAGTAAAATAGAGTCAGCTGTAAATAGGCACAATAAAAAAATATTTATTTTAGACTCTAATATATACATTTAAGTATCTACACTTCCTTTTTAAATACTTTTTTTTTCTTGTTTTTGATACCAAAGACTGTAGCTAACCTCTAACCCTCAAGAAATTTATTCAAATTTTCGAAATGTTAAATTATACACACTTTTATTACAAAAAACTATAAATGTAGTTAGTTATATGAGAAAACAAAAAAGATGTTATGTTAATATTTGATCTAAATTTTATAGAGTCCAGTGCTTTTCGAAGAGACCTCGCGTCTTATCCCAGGAAATGCAGTAACAATTGAAATTGTACCGCATGGGTTGTTGCAAGCTTTCCTTCAACCCTCCCTTAAAAAAGATGTAGTTAACATCTCACTTACTGAGAAGAAAAACGTGGATAATGTGCAATTCCTTTTGACTGCCATAGGAAAGTAAGTATACTAAATTAATTTATAAAAACTACTTTCTAAAATCTTCGAGTTTTCAAGTAACTAATGCTTTCGATTACCACATTGTAGATATTATGAATACTCAATTAAATAGAAACAAAATACTACCTAAATATTAAAAAAAGAAATTGATTATATTTTTTTTTCTCAGACTGTACGAGGCAGGTTTGAACCCACACCTAGCTAACATCTACCCCCACGTTCAGTTCCCGGTGACTCTGGGTACTCCTATGCTCTCGCATCTCGTGGAATGGGAACACAGTGAAGACTGGTGAGTTAATACAGACATTAAATTAATATATAATTTTACCTGTATTACTAAAATGATAAGTGCGAACTCATTAATCGAGACGGTATTTAAAATTTTAAATGAATCCATACAATATAATAAATATTTAACAATACTAATAATACAATACTTACACTAGATATCTTATTTATATTTCATTAATTATAATAAGAAAAAAGTAATAGAATAAAAACAAATATCTCTTATATCATTATCTCTTATTAATAGCACATTTATTTTAACTGGAATTAAATGGGTTCATATTACTACAAAACGTAAGATAAGAAAAATTTTTAGGTTAATAATCCTAAACCCAAATTTAAAATTTTGTACCAAATTTCTAAATTGAACTTTTTATTGTGCGATTATATAAACAGCAATCTATTTTTTTTTTTTTGCGGGTTAAAATTAAATGCGGGATCACCTATAAGCCTTCGCTCGCCTCTCACTTGAGTTCAGAACCGCAAGATGAGACTTTGCGGCATCAGCAAATATGTGACCATAGTACTCTACGCACTACCGGATCTGTGCTTTGTATAGAACAAGAAGCTGTCCCGATGTAAAGTACTGCCTGACCTTTGCAAGAACGGCAAGCTTTGCTGCTACTGCTCTTGCTCTGGACTCAATGAACCGATTAAAGTTTAAGTTCGAGGAAATCTCTAAACCCAACAACTGAAGCCGGTCACTGTATTCCAAGGATACATTCTGGAAAGTAGGAGCCAAGGTGAAAGGGCTCCTTTTGGCGGTAAATAGACACGTCTGCGTTTTGGTGGTATTAAATTTGAGAAGATTGGCATTGCCCCATGCGGAGACTGCCTGAAGTTTGTCATTCAAACGTTGCACCATGGCTTCTCTTTCAGATTGTACTTCATCTCTACTAGCGCGAGATTTTGTCAGATATCTTTCTACAACTATGCTGTCGTCTGCATACCCATAGATACCGGGCTTTAGCAGATCGTTAATGTGCAGCAGAAAAAGAGTTTCAGAAAGAACAGACCCCTGAGGTACTCCGGCATTTATTGTCAAGGGTTCCAAAGCACACCCGTCGATAACTACACGGAGAGATCTCTGGCTCAGAAAGTCCGTTATCCAGCCAATTAGACCAGGAGATATACCGTACGCTGAAAGCTTGCTTAAAAGGCTCGTATGTCAGACCCTGTCAAAAGCCTTCGAGACGTCCAGAAAGACGACGACCGCTTCTCCGTTCCTCTCGATGGCCTCGCCTAAAATGTGTGTAACATACGCTAGAAGGTCCCCAGCGGACCTATTTCGGCGAAAGCCGTACTGTTGGTCACTAAAGAGATCGTTAACTTCTAGGTACGCTAGAAGCCGCGAGTTCAATACACGCTCCATAATCTTGCAGAGTATGGAGGTGTTTGAAATGGGCCTATAATTGATCGGATCGGCACGGCTACCTTTTTGGGCACGGGTTGCACATTAGCAAGCTTCCAGGACAGAATAAGCCAAATGGCGGGTATACCATCAAGACCACTGGCTTTATTCACATCTAAACGACACAATGTTCTCCATACCTCTTTGTTCGTGATGCGGATTTCAGGCATCGAAATATCGCAGTGAGGAAAATGCGCTGGAGAAACATTGCCAGTGACTAAACGCGAATTCTCAGCAAACAGAGAAGCAAATACATTCGCTTTTTCTGATGAACACAGCAAGAGAAAGCGAATAGGGTAAGGGATCCATCCGTCTTCAGCAGAGCAGGCAGTGAAAGATGGCAGAAGTTCGACTCGATCGCTTTGGCAAGAGACCAGAAAGCTCGACTGCCAGTTGGTCTGACAGAGAACTTTTCGCCATTCTTAGCGATTTGATCGAGAAGAGCCTTCCGCAATGCCTTTTTATAGGACTTGGCAGCTTGGTTTAAGGCACTCTTCTTTGTACTTAGATCCGGAGTTTTGCGGCTTCGAGTATCAGCCCAAATGAGGTATGCCGAATGTTTTCGGTCTTGAGCATGACGACATTCGGCATTAAATCATGGGCGAACTTTTTCCACTGATGCAATGGGAACTTCAGTAAAAGGATTAAAATACTCCATTGCCTGATGCACCACATTGGTTATAGCATCCGCGCAACATGACGGATTCAAAGAAGAAAAGCAAACCTGCTTCCAAGGATAAGACGCAAAAAAGTGCCGCATCTCATCCCAATCTGCTGACTTGTATTTCCATACTCGCCTAACACCGTGTAGTTCGAGAGCTGGTGAGGAATATGTAAACACAGATTTCACCCGACAGTGATCGAAGATTTCCAACGGGGAGCAGACCTCTACACGATACCTGTCCGGATCTATTGTCAGCAAAAGGTCCAGGCAATTGGCTGTGTAGCCTACCCCATCTGGTACCCTTATCGCTTGCCTCACATGCTGAAAGAGGTCCAAGGACAACGCAAAGTTCCGCGCTTCTCTTCCACCATGGTCGGTTTTCTGGTACGGGAACAACCAGTCCTGATGACAGGCATTAAAGTCCCCCCGAAAGACGAGCTACGCCGAAGGGTACTGATACAGAGCCATATCTGCAGCCTCACTGATATACTCAAATAATCGAGTTGTCTCCTGTTCACCGCTGTGCGAACGGTAGAAACAGGAATACAGATTTTTTCGTTTCCTGTGTCTACTAAAACCCATATAGAAAAAAAGGGAGTCTTCAAGGATACAGAGGATACAGAGGTCAGTCCGCGCGTACGCGCAGACTCCGGCACGTGAGCGAATGTTGTGCTCTAACGTGTATCCGGGATTATCCAGGTGCACAGCGCTCAAAGACATTGTATTTGCGTCTCCGTCAAGAAGAAGAGGTGCTGCTGCTCTATTTCCAGGTGGTGATGGACAGCTAAGATATAAGAGTGCAAACCCCTGATATTAGTGAAGTGCACTTTAAATGAGGAGGAGTGCAACCGCTGTACAAACTTTTTCTTCTTTTTGACTTTCTTCATAAAAATAAATAAAAGAAAAAATGAATAGGGATGGGAAATGGCAGTGGAACGAGGCGGTACGTATCAAACCCGACTTCGAAATCGGTGATGTCTTGCTACTAAGAGTCTAGTCTGGAGACATCTGGGACGCCCGAACCCCCCCAGGAATCGCCATCGGGCCTCTTCGTCTGGTCGCCAACCAGTACGATGAAGCCACCCTGGGATTTTTCGCAGCTGGCGGGCAGCCTTTCGTGGGTAGCTAACCCACTAATTGAGCCCCCAACTATTTGCGGGCGACCAGCATAAAGCCGTAGCTTCGGATCCCGCTACCCTTCTCGACTAGACACCCGACATAACAAACACCAACTCGACGTCAAACCGGTTCGCTAACGCACTGCCGCTGTTCAGACTCATTTCCCATAAACGGCTTCATCGAGCAACGTGCCAGAACACGACTAGGTCGCTTTGCGGCTTAGTCCTATCTTTTATATTGTAGGAAACTTTTAATTTTGTTTTGTAGATATATAATTATAAATTCAGTTAAAACTACAAATTATTGCGTAACATTCTTGGAACTTGTGTAAATAGCAGTTTATCAAATAATTCACGATAAATTCACGATGATATTCGTCTAAACATATCCACAGCGAATTTGACGCATCGCCTGGTTGCTGAACAGACAATATGAAACAGCGTATTGATAGCTAGCACTCTCTAGCTACAGATTACTCAGCTGATTTATTACATACGTTTATTTAACTTTGGATGGTTGAAACAAGCGAATATATTATTTGTGTTATGTTTGCAATTGTTTATGTTAGCTATGGTTTAGGTTGATGAGTTTTTAATTTATTATTATATATCAATAATTTTTATTCATATTTTATCGGAGTAAAAGTCGGTGAGTAATTTTTGATCAGAATCTATCCTGGGGACCACAATTACTGAAGTGAACAGAAAGATTTTTGCCTCTACTACTTCCTTAAAAAGATTGCGCAATTTCCTTCCAACTTACACCAAAATTGCCCTTGTCCACTCTCTTATCCTACTCATTCTGGACTAAGCTGACACTTCCTATCTTGATATTGCAGAAGAGCAGCTAAACAAACTTAAGCGCTCACAAAATTTATGCCTTAGGTTTATATTTGGTTTGCATAAATACTATCATGTCTCACTATTGCACAAAAAACTGAAGTGACTACCAATTCGTCTTCGCAGGAATACTCACATACTTTGTATTCTTTACTTTATAATGTTCAATCCACTAACTCCTTGTTACCTAAAAGAGCGGTTTAAGTTTTTAAAAGACTCGCATAACCGTTCATTTCGTTGTTATACTTAGAACTAAAAAATCCCTCTCACGCTACCTCTTTCTATACAAATTCCTTCACTGTCCAAGCTTCTCGTCTTTGGTATTGTCCTTGTCTTTGGCTATTCGACGAGTTCAATCCATCAACATTTTCAAAAATGCCGTAAAGACCCATTTCCTTACATATTAGTTTCTCTTTTTCACACTATCTGTTTTGTGTCTTCGTTTTTTATATGTCTATTTTGTATATTGTTTTATAATAATCTATTATTATATTAATATATTTATGATATTTATTTAGGGATATATATAATATCAAATTATTATAAGTATGTATATTATATTTACTATATGTTATTATTGTATGTGTACTATACATATAAAGTCACATATATATTTTAATTTTAATAGTCAACTGTATATATTATATTTTATTTGTACTTACTTGATCACCTCTTGCAGGCAGGCTCTTTACATCAATACCAACAACATTTGCTCTATGACTTTTTAAAATTAATAGTTTTTTAAAATTTTGATTTTCGCATACAAATATTTATTTCTTGTCTCTGAGCTGGCTTTAAATCTGAGCGTCAGTATGGCGCCCGAGCGTTGACCTTTTAAGTACCTACTTCTAACAAAATACAGAGTAGTGTAAGTAAAAGAAGGAGAAAACATTTTTTGTTTCGTTTTTTTTTGTGTTTTAACCAACGCCATAATAGTTATGATTCAACCTGAATTTCATTTTCTTTGACTCGTTTCTCTAAATTGTATATGGATAGTGTCATGATGTTATAACTGACCTTAAATAGTGTGATGTAAAAAAACAATAGCAGTAGTAAAAAAAACTGTCACTGACAGTTCAATTAAAAATGTTCCGATCGCCACCAAACTTTACAGGATTACCCGCTGGGTTAATCTAAAGATTCTCTGAAAATTTTATTAAAATCGGTCAAACCGTTTCGGAGTTTATCCGGAACATACATACATACATTCTCTTTTATAGGTTATAGATTTAGACATTGGATGTATTTATTTTTTTTTGATATTACTACAATTAAAATTCTAAACTACAATTAATACTAAAATTAATACTAAACAATTAATACTAAAATACTAAACTACAACTAAACTACAATTAAAATGTAGATTTATCGCAAAGTGTTTTAGGCTTTTTATAATTCAATATTAAAGTTAGTAAGTCTATAAATAAATGAGTTATTGTAACAAAACTCAACAAAATTAATAAAATTTCTATATTTATATAGATAATTCTATATGGTTTTAACCTATAGCAGTACACTGCCGGACGTAGATCTCCCCCATTTTGCGCCAAATATCCTGGTCCTCCGCTATCCTCATCATCTAATGATGATACCAGTTCATTATTATTTTAGCAAAGACTACGTTAAACAAATAGATTCTTTTAATTATGATATTCAATCAAACAAATGTAATCAGGTGCGTAATATCATACAAGGCTCAAGAGAAGATGAAGTCTGGAGAGAGGACAGTCACAATGTCTATTGTTGACGAAGACAGTGAATTCATGGCTGGCCACGTTATCGACGGTACTTATCCAGCAAGAAAATATTTTTTAATAAAAAGTCTATTTAATAAATCAAAATAACAAAAAAGGATATTGATGATTCGGAACATTATGGAACTACTAGCAAATTTTAATTCTATTTTCATAATCTAGGTCGTAACCTTTACCCCGCGACGGGTTACTTGGTCATGGTTTGGGAAACTCTCGGTATGATGCTGGGAGAACTTTACATTGAATTGTCGGTTGTTTTCGAGAACGTGCGTTTCCAAAGAGCCACTAAAATTCCTAAGGATAGCAAAATTGAGTTCACTGTGATGATTCAGAAAGGTAGCGGAGATTTTGAGGTACGTACCACTAAAACCTAAGTCTCTAATGATTTTTAATTCAATTTTGTTAATAATAAAATTTACAGGTTGTAGAAAGTGGTACACCTATTGTTACTGGTCGTGTTTACCCTAAAAAGAACATTGGAAGGGAATACCGTATTCTACCAGCAGCTCCAGAGGCCACTGGCCCTAATGTGAAACACTTGTTGACCAAGGACTTTTATAAAGAATTGCGTCTTAGAGGCTATCAGTACAGGTGATAATGATAAAAAAATGTTGATAACAAACTAAATTATAAATTGTACCTCATGGTTTAGTATTGAAAATAATTCAAATGATTACAAACTAACATTACTTACTAGTGGTCTATTCCGTGGTATCATCGGCTGCAACGTCGAAGGTACCCGCGGTCGTCTCGCTTGGAACAATAACTGGGTCACTTTCATGGACTGCATGCTCCAGTTAAAGCTGATCGGCGCAGATACTAGAGGACTCTTCGTACCAACCAGAATTGAAAGGCTGTGCATTGATGCTAATATGCACTATGATGCAATATCGACCATGAATCCTGAATCGACACGTAAGTCGTTTGAGATTCGAGTATATCCAGATGTTGAAATGATTAGGTAAGTGTGACAAATCATAATTATATAACTGTTTATTAATTTTAACCACCGCTTTTAAAGGCGTATGAAAAATAAATTAACATAAATTAAAAAAGGGCTGGTGGTGTCGAAATTCGTGGTCTCGATGCAACCCCAATATCAAGAAAAAATCCTCTTGGTAATCCAGTATTAGAAAAGAATGTTTTCTTACCAAACTGCAGCAAATTCAAAATGAAGGTAATTACATAATTAGCTGGGGCTAAAGGTTGTCAGTTTTGATAGTTAAGAGGCATTAAATTCCTGGCACTATGTTTCTCTGTATTTGTAATATATTTTATATTTTTAAAGCTACTAAAAATATCAAATATATTTTTTTATATATTTTTAGATTGAAGATATTCTACGTGCCAACATTCAACTGATTCTTGACAATATTCAAACATACAAAGTGAAAAGCATTGAAGTTGTGGACGAGGAATACAAAATAAATAACTATGGCCCGATTATGGAAGTAGTTGCTGATGTCCTTGAGGACTTGCCGTTGATTCAAGCTGAACTAATAGTATATTCCGAAGATCTTATCGAAATGCCATCTAAAATTACTGTAGAAAATAAGAAAATGGCCGGAGAAACAAATACTGTTATCTATATTGGAGCTAATTTATTAAGGCGACCTGAGGCAAGTGAAAGAGAGGAAATAATATATTGATTGTTGTTTAAATTGAGTGTTTATTTATAAACATTTTGATAATATTTTTGTTTGTTAATTGTATTATAATAATTTTTTAACAGGTCCTAAAATCAGCTCTAGCAACACTCCGAGATAAATGCTTCATCATAAGCCGAGAGCAAAATCGTATTGACCCTAAAGATTTTGCAGACACATTAGATATTATAACTTTACAATATACTGGCGTCGAATATATCGTTTTGTTCAGAAAAAGGATTGGAGCTAAACCCGCTAAATTCGTCAAAATTATGACAACGGATGAAAGTTATGCTTGGATAGATCAAATTAAGGAAGAACTTAAAGGCGGTCAGAAACTTGTTATTTATAACCAGGATGAACCTCTCAACGGGCTATTAGGTTTAGTCAATTGTTTGAGGAGGGAGCCTGGTGGTGAAGTTGTCCATGGACTTCTTATTGCTGATCCTTCAGCTCCGCAGTTTAACCCTGATTTGGAATTTTATGAGGAACAGTTAGATAAGGATTTGGCAATCAATGTTTATCAAGATGTAAGTTTATTTAATGTTGTAATAAATACTACACTTGAACTTAAACCCAAAATATATAATACTAGCTGTTACCCTCAGCTCCACCCGCTTGTAAGTGGCTTTTCACAATTTTCCAGACCTATAAGAGACTTATAGTTAATTCTATGGTATCCTATTCCCGTGGCAATTTTATACATATAGGCATTACATTGCTACGAAATCAAACTGAAAATAATAACATACATCCACATCACAACTCACACACTAACACAGCCAGGACATTATTCAGATATACGTATTAAAGATTAAAACACCTTCGAAAGTATATATTATTTTATAACTAATTTCATAACCATATAAAAGGTTATAGTGAGCCGCTAGGGGAACAATTTCATAGAACATAATTTTTGCGTAACTTTCACCGTTTTCGCAGCGCACGCAGTTTTTTGTATATTTTTCTACACCTTGGATCAGAGTATGTAAGTTTTAGTAAGCATCTCTAATTTTTTTGAAATTGAAACGGTGAAAGAATTTTAGAAATCGTTCCAGTAGTTTCGGAGCCTATTCATTTCAAACAAACAAACAAAAAATCAAACCTTTCCTCTTTATAATATTAGTATATATAGAAGTATAGATATAGATATGGAAAAGCTATAAACCCATAATACGAAACCCATACATACGGTAGCTCAATTGGTAGAGCGACGGGACGGTTTTCCAGAGGTCGCGGGTTTGAATCGGTTTATTTTTCATTCTATATTTATATAAATTTAAATAATAATTATTATTTTAATGTATGTCTTAGGGTGAATGGGGAACATACCGTCATTTGTTGCTGGGTGACCTTGACACAGTGAACGCTCATCATGCATTCGTTAACATTATAACTATAGGAGACTTGTCAACATTGAAGTGGCTCGAAGGACCAATAAGAGAAAATCCAGTATTTAACAATCCATACAGCATTCTTATAAATGTATATTATTCACTATACTTAATGAAACATATATATAAAATGTTATTTGTTATTTAAAATAATGTCATTTAGGTATATTGTGCTGCGTTGAATTTCCGTGATGTTATGACGGCAATGGGAAGGATAGCTGTAGACGCGATAGCTCGTGGAAGATTGGCACAAGAGTGTGTACAGGGATGTGAAATCGTTGGCCGAACTTGCAAGTAAGTCGATACTCTCATAGGACACGTATACAGAATGTTCAACGCAAGAATTAGATTGCAAAAATCTTTCTCGCATTTATGAATATTTAATTTTACATGTATTCAAAATTTAAGGCGAACATGGTCAATACATACATGTACTTCAATAATAGAATATAAGTTTTTAATCATCACTCTATTATTCAGTGGTACTCGCGTAATGGCTATGGTAAGAAACAGTGGTATAGCAAATATGGTGGAAGGAGATAAATCCTTGTTATGGAGCATCCCTGATGAGTGGACCTTTGAGGAAGCTGCGTCTATACCTATTGCTTATGGCACTGTGTATTACGCCATGGTAAGTTTGAATTACATATTAGATCAGTAGTCAAGTAAGTAATTTAGTCACAAGGTTATCATATTTTTACAACTTTTTTAAAAGCAGGTTGTTCTTTGTATATGTTGTTGAATTAATATTACGGAGAGAGAATAAAAAATTGAATTGCTAATGGCATAAAATTATCAAAAGAAGTAGATCCAAACTTATAATATATAAATAATTTTGTTGAATTACTAACAAATGATTGGTACTAAAGTAATTTGAATTCTACATTTCCCAGATTTTGGTAGGTCGTCTTCAGCGCGGTGAGTCTATCCTCATCCACGCTGGTTCTGGAGGAGTGGGTCAGGCTTCTATTAACGTGGCACTGCACTATGGCTGCAAAGTCTTCACTACTGTGGGTACTGCAGAGAAACGAGCATTCATCAAAAAGCTGTTTCCAAAGCTTAAAGGTAGGAAAATGATACCCAATTTTGGTATAATTGTCGATCAATAATAAATATTAGTATCAATTCTTAAGTAATGTTATGATATGCAGTTGATATAAATCTGTCAATATTATGTTCTCGTTGTATACAGATAGTCATATTGGTAACTCCCGTGATACATCGTTTGAAGACATGATCCGCAGAGAAACCCATGGCATGGGTGTGGATATGGTCCTCAACTCTTTATCAGATGAAAAACTGCAGGTATATAATATAAAATAGTTATGAATCTAATAATATCAAAGTTTATTTATTAAAAAAAATCGGAACAAGTAGGTTCATGTAGTAAAAAAAATATCAAATATAACCATCCATTTCATACAAGTTTTCTACAGACTTATTCTTTACTCCATAATGTTCTAGCTTGTTTATAAAGATGTCATGTTCAACGCAGTTGAACGCTTTAGATAAATCACAGAAAATTACTACTGAAATATGCAACAAATTGATTAAGCATTATGTTTTCAAAGATCTTACTAAATGTGGGGGTGAGACTAAAATTGGTCTATATTTACAAGGATATAATGATCTGCCAGATTTTTGATGGGGTTTTGTTTCATTATTATTACATATTAATGCTAAGTCTGGCGCAACAATGTCAATTATGGACTAAAGTATGTCAATAGATATTCTTCAAAGATCACTAGTCTTTTCAACGCTAATTAATATAAATACTTTGATTACTTCCTGATTATTAACTTTTTAAAAATAAAAACTGTACCATGGATCTACATTCTCTCTAAACAAACTCATAGCTGCAACGATAGAAGAATTTAAACATGTTGTGATATTGATTGGCATGTTAGTAAAAAAGGTTCAAAAGCTGTAGCAACATCAAGATCAGACGTAACATATTTATTATCTATATTTAATTTAAAGTCGATCCTCTGAGACTTAGCTTTTTCTGTTTCTTCATTAAATATTTTCCAACTTGTTTTTGTTCTATCAATCATAAATATATCCTATTTTATTTTTAATATGTTAAGATTTTACATTGTTTTTAAAAGATTTGGAAATAATTTTACCTTATTTCTAAAGTCTAAACTCATTCCGCATACATATTATATATTTTTTCTCTATTTTTGTGTAATTCAGTAGATGCCCCCTCACTAAATACCAATATACAACCACTGTTTCTGAGGTAAATACAAAGGTAAATCTATACCTATAAAAGAGAAAGTATGTATGTATGTTCCGGATAAAATCCGAAACGGTTTGCTCGATTTTAACCAAATTTTCACAGGATCTCTAGATTGACCCAGCGGGTAATCCTGTAAAGTTTGGTGACGATCGGAGCATTTTTATTGAACTGTCTGTGACAGTTCTTTTACTACTGATATTGTTTTTTACATCAAACTATTTAAGGTCAGTTTTAATGTTACGATACTATCCATGTATAAGCTGGAGAAACGAGTATAAGAAAATTAAATTCGGGTTGAATCATAATTATTATAGCGGTGGTTAATTCTAAATAAGCTAATTCTTATATTTTTTATTTTTTATTCTGTATTTTGAGTTAGTAAATCTTTCAATTAAGCCCGGCGAAGCGGACTGGATATGCTAGTAATGAAATAAAACTCACTCATACAGTTTTTTAAGATATCTCAAATTCCAATGGTTAATTTGACAAATACAGACTAAACATGAAAAGTTAAAAAGTGAAAATTTAAAAAAAAAATCTCTGTTTGGGTTTTTCTCTCTTGCTACAACTGAATTAAATAAATAGGCCACAGTGGCCAGAATGTAATTTATCGAATAAACATTCAAAATTTGAAATAACTCTTGTAAAGATATTATCAATGCAAGTGGCACTAGTGGTTGTAATTCTAGTAAGTCGCATAAAAGCGTGTGAAAGATTATAAGATTTGACCAAATTTAAAAACTTCATACTTGTTGAATTGTTTTTAAGAATGATGAATAATAATTCAAATATTGAAATAAAAATAATAATTCATTATTTAAAATAAACACATGTTCTAGGCATCAGTCCGCTGTCTCGGATATCGCGGTCGTTTTCTGGAGATTGGCAAATTCGATATTGCTAACAATACGCCCATTGGTCTGAACTTCTTCCTCAAGGAGACCTCATTCCATGCTATCCAGTTAGAATTTATCTTCGATCACAGTTACAAGTTCAGAAAGGTTTGTACACTCAATGTAGTGATATACTTTGTATAAATTTGGATAAATATAGAATGAAAAATAAACCGACACGGACAGGGACTCGAACCCGCAACCTATGGGAAACCATCTCGGTGCTCTACCAATTGAGCTATCGTATCGTATGAATTGGTAGAGTGACGGGACGATCCCAGAAGTCGCGGGTACGAGTCCCTGCCCGTGTCGGTTTATTTTTCATTATATATTTATATAAATTTAAATATGTAAGCTTAATATGGTTATACATGTTCATAGATATTTTTAGGTATACTTTGTGTTTTCTTAAAACAGATATAGTCTTTTGAATAAGGTTTGTTGTCTAAGATTATATATTTTTGGCACAGATATTCCAAAAACTCTTACTAAGCGGCATCGAAAGCGGTGCTATTCGTCCTCTCACATACTGTACGTTCAGGAAGAACGAAGTTGAAGCTGCTTACCGTTACATGATTGCCGGCAAACATATCGGCAAGGTGAAAAATACTTAATTTTAAAGCTATGTACTATATTACACTTTTAATATTCGGTATATCACTAACAAAATTTAATTTTTCTTCTAGGTAATAATTAAAATTTGTGAAGAAGAAAGAACTAGTCACTTAACTAAACCAGTACCAATTAGAATTGATGCAGTACCTCGGTCAGTTAGTTTATCTAGATATAAATATAAGTTTAGTTTGTCTTTTTTTAATTTTTTTTACGAATTTTATTATGACAGGTATATGTGTACGGACGAGTATGTGTACGTTGTGGTCGGTGGTTTGGGCGGATTTGGTCTGGAGCTGGTCGACTGGCTCATCTTGCGCGGCGCCCGGCAAGTTCTGATCACCTCTAGGCGAGGTGTCAGCAACGGATACCAGGCGTCTAGGCTAAAGTGAAAGGCTTATTGTATTTATTGTTAAAGCTCAGCTGTAGCCAATTGATGAGTACCACTATCTCATAAAAGATAGGCGTTCAATTGCTAATATTACTACATTTCGGTGTGTCCTCATCATCTTCATTTCTTTCCTTCATGCGATTTTCTTTTAACTTGCAAATAAAAATAATTAATATTTTTACCAGAGCATGGGAGTTCTACAAAGTCAATGTGCAAATCTCCACCCACGATGTTACCACTGAAGATGGTTGCCGAAAAATACTCGAAATGGCCAACACCATGGGGAAAGTGGAGGCCATATTTAATTTAGCTGTTATCTTGAAAGACTCCATCTTCGAGAATCAGACTCCTGAGACATTTAAAACAGCTTTCGCACCCAAAGCCCTGGCCACAATGCATTTAGATAAAGTATCGAGAAAACTGTGCCCAGATCTCAAGTAAGGCCTTCTTAAAGATTGAAAAAGTTTAAATTTCAGATCGCATATTTTTTTCTAATATACGCTTTAATTTACCTATATTATATAATCGTATATTAAAAAAAAAACATGCGAAAAATTAGAATTAAATTGTAACATAGAAATAAAACGCAGATTAATTATTTTATGAGTTATATAGTACCTTATTATGTCAAAAACAATATAAAGCTTCATTAAATAGGGACTTCGTAATCTTCTCATCTGTTTCCTGCGGTCGCGGTAATGCCGGACAAACAAACTACGGATTTACTAATTCAGTGATGGAGCGCATCTGTGAATGGCGTCACAAACTGGGCCTGCCCGCTTTGGCCGTGCAGTGGGGAGCCATTGGGGATGTGAGTATGCCTAGAAATATATACTATATATCTTAAATAGAAATTAATAAAGCCTTATATGATGATTTGATTGAGCATGAACACTGGCCGTGAATAAAGTATTCAATGTATTTGTGATCAAGTGATTGACTACAGACCACTTAGTGAATATTTTTAATTCTATTATTTACTAAGTTTTATTCTTGTGAGCTATGGTCTTAGAAAGACAGTTACAATTGCTTTTAAACTTAATATACATAAGTTGATGTGAAAATACAATATAATTTTATTGGAACTCCATTAACTATAAAACTATAATTTGTGTTTTTATACTGTAAACGGGACTTAATCGCGTACAATTTTTAATCGAAGTATTGACCTCGACTCTCGACGTTTCGGCCGTAATGCAACGGCCGTAGTCACGAGTAGACTGATGCTCCATGGTGTCACCGTCTTGTAGCCGCGCGAGATTTTCGAACTACCCGCGGTTGATCTCCATTATTTTTATTCAAAACACTAAGGTCTCGACACACAACGCTCACAACATCCGATGATTCATCTGAAGATTGATAACGACGTCTACACTTCCCGATAATCGGCTTCCACGAAGCTGACAACCTATATTCGTCCTGCCGGTTAAAATTTTTGTATTTCCTGATTTCAATCGCTTCACGTACCATCCTATTATAGTAATGACGTTCAGTGGAGAGGATTTTCGGGTTGTGAAGTTCGATCCAGTGGTTCGGTCCCGACTCAAGTAGATGCTCCGCGATCGCTGAATTGTTTACCTGGCGATTTTTAACTGCTGCTATGTGCTCCTTAACTCTCTCAGCTATCGTGCGCTTAGTTTGACCTATATAGGAACTACCGCAACTGCAGTCAATCTTATAAACGCCAGGTGTTTGAAACGGTATCACATCCTTAGCCGTTCTCACAAATCCCGCGATCTTAGACGGTGGCATGAAAACGGTCTTGATGGAAAACCGGTCTAGCACTGCATCAACCTTATCTGTTATTTCTCTTATATATGGTAAAAACACGGGTTGTCTTGAGACATCTGGACGCTTTTCTCTCACTCTTCGCCGTGGTTGGTATCCTCCAACACGATATCCATTCCGCCGCAGTACCTCCTGAACATGTGATAATTCCTCATCCATGAACTCAGGGTCACACAAGTCCCGTACGCTGTTGAACAATGAAGTCATGACGGATTGCAAATGTCTAGGATGGTGGTGAGACATAGCATTCAAATACCTATCTGTGTGCGTCGGTTTCCTGTATACGGTGTGCGTTATGGATCCATTTTCTCTGATGATCACCTTCACGTCAAGAAAAGCAAGCAAAGCAAACATCTTCCCAATTCTAGCTCGAAAGTAAACCCTATGTTAGGATGCAGTGAGTTAAGATACTCCAGAAACTGTTTTACCTCCTGCTGCTCCCCACCCTTCAATATACAAAATACATCATCGACATAGCGCTTCCACAACTTCACCTTCCACAACTGCAGATCTATCATTGCCTCGATGTAATCCATCCCGATGTTGGCTATAACCGGTGCTACAGGACTACTCATGGAAACGAAATCCACCTGGAGGTAGTATTGTCCACGGTACAGAAAGTAGTTTCCTTCAACACAATTTCGGAGTAAAACCATGTAGGACTCTGACAGGCCCTCGACTCGGAACCGCTCCCTGATCAGCTCGAGGCATTCCTGAATGGGTACATTAGTAAACAACGATACTACATCAAAGCTTACTAAAATCTCATCTGGTCCCAACTTCACGCCTCTAATGATATCTACGAAATGGCGAAAATCATTCACGAAAGACGGCGTTTTTCCCACAAGAGGCTGTAGCACCGACGCAATGTACTTCGCTAGATCATATGTAGGCGAAGCAATCTGACTAACTATGGGGCGTAAGGGTACCCCAGATTTACGTACTTTAGGGACAATTTATAGTATATAACGTGAAAATCTTAGAAAACACTATGTACTATAATTTATAGTATACATATTACAATAAACAAAAGAGTACTTGTAATATTCTCAGATGTCGAAATTATTTATTTTAAGATGGAATCTTACGTGTTTTTTCCGAACGCATAGGTTGGTCTAGTAGCAGATACGCAAGACGAAGATGTACAACTGGAAATTGGTGGTACCTTGCAGCAAAGAATTTCATCCTGTCTTCTGTCTCTAGACAAATTCTTGAAACAAGATGCAATTATAGTGTCTTCAATAGTCGTAGCAAAGAAGAATACCGGTGGGTCTGGTTATGGTAGCATTGTGGATGCTGTTGCACGAATTATGGGTAAGTATAGAGAAAGTTAATAATAGAAGAAATTAAAACTTGGATTATTATATTTATATTTATGTATGAGTAACATTCAAGGTATAATGTATTAATATATTTTTGTTAATATAATAATCAGCAAGGATGAATATTATTAACAATTTAACAAATTTAAATGCATTCAAACTTAAGAACTCACATAAACTTCAAGCATGTTTTTTCTAACAGCAATGCAGTTTCAAATTTAATTTAAATTGATATTAAGTACCGTCGATTTTCTACATAATATGCGTGATAAGCCAGTACATCTAAATTGAAAAGTAATTAACGAATATTATATTAATTAATCAATATTAAATTTACGAAAGAATAATAATAATCTGATTTCCTCTCTCAGGTATTAAGAATCTGAAGACTGTGTCCCAGCAAGTGTCCCTTGCTGAATTGGGAATGGACAGTATGATGACGGTCGAGATCAAACAAACCCTTGAAAGAGAGTTCGAGATATTCCTCACTGCTCAAGATATCAGAACATTGACATTCGCAAGGTAATTAAAATCCGTATTTGGATTCTTCCTATTGTGACATTATATACGCTTGTTTTTTAAACTTGCATAAAATCTATGCCCTTCCTAACCAAACCTGTTTTTTTCAATAGATTGGTAGAATTGACGGCTATTAAAGAAGCTGAAGCCTCCACGGCTGCTACTACTTGTCCCGCTACCACCGATAGTACGACCGGCCTGCGGGTACTTGTAAGGAACTTTGGAGATGAGAAATTGGCTTCGGAACCTTTTATTTATATGCCTACAATGGTCAGCGATGGATCCGAGGTTAGTGTGGCAAAAAAGTAAAAGTTGTAAAAATATTGACTATATCATATCTTTTAGGTTTCAACAATAATTGGTGAAACGTAAAATATATACACTTTTTTAATTACAATAAATATTTTTATAGACGGATGTATCAGTTGATGAAAACGAATCGATAATGTTCATGTTGCCGGGACTTGAAGGTTGTGCTGCAGGCATGGCATCTCTATGTAAACGACTTAAAATCCAAATTTGCGTCTTGCAACTCGGTGTTGAGAATAAGAACGATACCCTGGACATTTTGGTGAATAGATTACATCAGGTATGATATTCTTATTAATTATTTTTGAATGTTCTTCCTTAAATTGTGTGAGGTTGGTCTACTTGTAGATTTCTTGTATATATACAATACAGGATGCAATATTAATTTTCAGTCCACAATAGTGTACAAAATGATTTTTAAATATCTTTATTATATTTTTGAATTCCAGACAATTAGATCGCGGTTGGTTCAAGGCAAGCCATACATACTTCTTGGGTACAGTTTTGGATGTCTACCAATGTTGAAGTTAGCTAGAATTCTAGAAAGCGAAGGTTGGTGAAGCCAAAGTAGCACAATACTTATATAAGTAATCTGACGTAATATATTATTTTATTAAGGACACATTGAATGGATCTTTTTTTTTCCAATGACATTTAAGTTATCAAATAGATAGGATAAAAGATACAATTTGTTAGTCTGTCTGAACACGTTTTAAATGACGTTTATTTGTTATTATTTGAGTCGGAGGTGGAGAAGGGATGCATAGACGAAGTTTCGTTTCCAACAGCTAGTGTTTAATAAGAATTACTTTTTTAGGTCACGACGGTGTAATCTTCTGCGTAGATGGCAGCCCCGACTTCCTTTACACTATGATGACATCACTTATTAACGTTAAAAATGATACTCTCCTTCAAAACAGTCTCATATGCAGAACTATTGATATAATCGCCCCGAATAACGAAATCACCGACTCACTGATGGAAGAACTAACGCAAATAGAATCGTATGAAGAAAGGATTTATTATGCCATAAAAACTTGCCCCGTCCAGCTAAACTATTCTTATAAGTTCATCGGTAATATATCTACGATATGTTTTGATAGACTAAAAATGGTATTGAATTACAATGAGAGTGACATTAAGAAGATAAAAGCCCCAATTGTACTTTTACGTCCCAAAGATCAGACGTACCAATTAGTCATTGATGATAATTATGGTCTTGATAAAATTACTGAAGGTACCATTACTTTGCACTATTTGGAAGGCAACCATGTCAGTATAGTTGAGAATAAGGATTGTGCAAATATAATTAATAGAGTATTAGCAGCTCAGGAAACGAAAGAAAAAGTTGGACAAAATGTGATTACAAATATGGTCGAAAAACCAAGAACGGTTGAAGCTTAGGAATAGGTTACAGGTTTATTTAGGTTCTATTTTGAAAGACTGCAGTGATTTGCAGGTTATTTTTTTTTTTGTTATTTTTATGTTTCTCATCGTGTTGATTACATATTGAATCTTTTGAGTTTTACTGTAGTTATGAAGTTCGCTTTATTAAATGAAAAATGTGTGGTTATATTTTTATCATTTGAGGATCAACAAAAACATATAAGCAAATATTTAATTTTCGTAATAATACACTTTTATTTACATATATCTTTGTGTAGCTTAAGATTTTTTTGTGTGTGAGTGTAAGAGTTTTGTTAATTTTTAATTTATTTATTTAAGACAAGAACAGTACCAATTATAATAATATTTTGTGTGATGTTTTCGTTAGAATAGGTTGCTATAATATAAAAATGGTATTTAGAAAAAAGTAAGAATTATAAAATATGGGGTAAAATATTACGGGACTAATGTCTAAAAATATCTATAATCATGTATAGCCATGTTAAGCTTATTTAAATTTATATAATTATAAAGGAGGGATTCGAACCCTCGACCTCTGGGAAACCGTCGCGTCGCTCTATCATTTAAGCTACCGTATCGCCGTCCGTCTCGGTGAATCAAGTATTTTTTATGTGATCGTCTTTACCGGAACGGAGGTGGTCTATTTGATTTTTTTCGAAAATCCTAACCAATGTTTCTAACTTTGCAGTATAGATTGACTTTTAATTTAGTCTACACCACAAAATCACTTTCATTATCCTTTTTTATTTTAGATTTTATGAGACATTTCTCAACACTTGTTTCACATACACACTTCACGAACATTTTTTGTCGAACAAATCAAAAGATAGTTAAACTTTAATTTATAATTTAAGATTTCGATGTTTGCCAAGCCTACGCGTGACATATTATATATAATAGATTTTATTCTTACACTTATTTTTACGTGTATACCTGAAACATTTCAAATGACATTTTGGAAAGAATATTTTTATTGGTAGGTTTACTGTTGCTGAAATACTCGGAGAGGCGGTCAATGAAAATCGTTTTCAACATAGGCTGAGTGATCTACCTTTTTGCGTCCGTACACTGCTGTGCAGAATGTTATTGTTATTAATTGCATATTATGTTTTATATTATTTTATTGTAAGATATTGTTTTATTGTTAATTATTAATTTTGTTATTATATATGTACCTTAGCGGTGTCTGGCATAGATAAAGTTTTTGAATTTGTATTTCAATTTCAATAATACTAAGACTTTATAAAAATGATATATGTTAAGTATTTACGATTTTGATAGCATAACTCTCAGTCAATTTTGGTGTTCCTTTTTTAGCTCTCAGTCAATTTTGGTATTTCTGATTGGCAATAAAGCAACGAGAGAGAAAGATTTTTGAGCTTTTTGAGACTATTGTTAAAGAAATTGTTCCCCCTTACGACGTTTCACAAACTTTTTACACATCAATATTTTAATTTACATAATTAAGATTAAATATTTATTTTTATGATATTCAATAGTGTTATAAACGTCCCGTTAAAATTATTCAGTTATAACTTGCTCCCTCAAATTAAAAATAAAAGCTGTTGAACCTAAATATATTTTTTATTATCACAATCCTTTTTCGCTCATCTACATAAAAATATATAACACAAAGTGCAAAGAAATGCGACTTAATTTTTTTATTCATAAATTAAATGTATGAACAAAACCTATTAGATAAAAAAAGTATTATTAAAGCAATAATAAACTCTTTAAATTTACTCAAAGACGGTTATTATTTGTAATATTCGATGTCAGCCAAATTTCGTGTACAGCTCCGAGCGAGTCAGCAAATTCCAAAATGTTTGCATTTCAACCGAAAACTGCGAATAACCGCATACAACTCATATGATGTACGGACAATTGCAATATTCGTATGTCTGGCTAGCCCATTTTGAAACTTTACATTTGTACCTACATCATTAAAACTAAATGTGCTTAACCGCTTTTATTATGATGTTACAATACTATAAAATTTTCTAGAAGATACTTCCAGGAAGTAGTGCTAAAATACACAGCACCGATCTGTTTTATACGTTTAATAAGATACTCAATTAAAACCATAGTCACGTCTGCAGCGTAGACCCGTTATTTGGGCATATTTTATGGAGTTAGAGTCTTACGTTCACAGAATATAAGTATAAACAAACGATTTTGACCAATATTTCTTATTTGGTAAGAGCGTGACTCGCTTACATAAATTCGCAATGTCTGAAATGTATCCCAACATTCAATATACGCTAAGGTGGAAGTCTGCGTCTGTTTCCACTCTCATAATAGATTGGAGTATTTTACACTCCACACTTTCCATTCCAATAACGAATAGTTCTTTCGTAATAGTTAACTATCCTCTACTATAACTTAGTTCTTAGAAAAACCTTAAAGCTTTCAGAGAGAAAAAAAGGGCATAAGTTACTGATATTAAAAAGTATTATATTAATTAATCATTTAAACTTCTTGAAAATAAACTCTAAAATGATCTTGTCAATTCAAAACAAACCATTTTTAAAATGATACCAACACAAAACTATGATTTTGTGAATAAGAAATCAATAATCAAAAAATGTAGTTATGTGAAAAAATATCGAAAATCATCAGTAGTGTCAATTCAAAAATAGAACTTGTTTCAGCCGAATGGCGTCCCGAAAGTAAAACACAATGTCTGCTTAGCTATAAACTACATTACTATACATAACTGAATTATCATTATATATCTAAGTTACGTGTTATAGTATCTCTTTTCTTAAAAACTCAAGAGTCTGTTTTTACCAGTGCGAATAACACACCTGGAGATTAGATTTGTAGAATCGAAGTTAGATTTTAATCCCACGCTATCGATCGATATATTAATATCGGTAATTAACAATGGATCATTTATACATTTTCATAAAAAAACTATAAGTAAATATATTATGGCTTTAATACATCGAGAAAGTAATTAAACACTTTTAAATTGTATTTTATAGGACAATGGAGCCATGCCACGCTCCGCCATGGTGTCGTCTGTGTTTTTGTTTTCAATCAGCTTGAACATTGACAAAGCTAATGTGACACTTTCTATATAATTATATCCTTCTAAAGTGTAAACATAAACATTTTCAGGAGGTATCTTTACATACTCGTATATAACATTATAATGTAACATTTTTAATCCCCGACTTAGAAGAGGGGTGTTTAAGTTTGACCTGTCGATCTGTGTATGTTCGTATCTGTGTGTCTGATTAGACAAAAATAAATATCGGTCTGTCATCTTGTGTTATTATTGTCTCTTATTTTATTGGTCCGACACCGACACTCAAAGGCCTGCCTCTGACTCCCCTATTCTATGTATAATAATTCTATGCAAGTTTGCAAACGACATGAATATTATGGGAACTATGTTGGGGTTGTAGTAATAATCAAATCCTTGAAATATGTTATTTGAATATAAGAAGTTATATGAAAATTGCGATCAAAACTCATGCAAAGAATTCAATATTGGACATAAACAAAATTCAAGTCTAGAATGTCTAGGTGACAGTAAGAATCACAAATTAATTATTTAGGTACTATTGGTATCATATAATACATAGTATATAACATTATAATGTAACATTTTTAATCCCCGACTTAAGAAGAGGGGTGTTATAAGTTTGACCTGTCGAACTGTGTATGTGTGTATCTGTGTGTCTGATCAGACAAAAATAAGTATCGGTCTGTCATCTTGTGTTATTATTGTCTCTTATTTTATTGGTCCGACACCGACACTCAAAGGCCTGCCTCTGACTCCCCTATTCTATGTATAATAATTCTATGCAAGTTTGCAAACGACACGAATATTATGGGAACTATGTTGGGGTTGAAATAATAATAATAATGAAATATGTTATTTGAATATAAGAAGTTATATGAAAATTGCGATCAAACTCATGCAAAGAATTCAATATTGGACATAAACAAAATTCAAGTCTAGAATGTCTAGGTGACAGTAAGAATCATAAATTAATTATTTAGGTACTATTGGTAGCATAGAATTATATATAGTAACTCCATGTTGGGTACCGACCGAAGTAAGCATAGTTTCATCAGATATCATTCTGCCAATATTAATTAATATTCGTTCATTTTATAACACATTCGATTTAAAAAATGGCGTTTTTATTTAAGAATGTATGTTAAACACAAATATTCTGTATAGTTTTTTCAACGAACTATGAACTCGTATAAAATATATGAAATTTGTTTGTAATTTATAACATTAATTTCATGATTTGAGAATTAAATCGTTTAGATTCGCAAATCTTTACACTCTTTTTTCGAAAAAGCTGCACCTGTAGCCAAGTTTTCTAATCATGAGTTGATTAAATTTATTACCCTCTCAAAATTATTTTAGAGGGTGTCATAGAATATTTTAAATATATAATTTTATTTCATCACAATAAAAAAACATTATTATTTACGATTTAAAAAAATATTAATATTTAATACTATTTAAATAAACAGTTATAAAAAAAACATTTTTTTTATTTTCCATGCAAATAATAAAACTCTTATAATAGTAACATGAAATATCATTTTTGTTCATAAAAGAAACTCCAATTTACATAAAACATCTTAATAAATTACTTTCTTCTAAAAGATATAAAAATATTTCTGAGAATTTGCATTTCTCATAAAAGTCTTGAATCTTAACAGTATTTTATAACTAGGAATACGATTAAACTTAGTTTTATTCATTGTGCAAGTTATTGCATAACTAATTCTATTTTAAGAAGTCACTCACTCAGTTTTCAGCAGCTAATTTAAATACAGATAAGTTTCAGCGCCTCTCTACAAGCGCACTCATTACGGACCACAGACCGAAAACTCTTCATATATTTGTCATGTGAATAATCATATTAACTTTTAATTGACATCTTGTGTAAAATTAATCATAACTTTGATTGTAGGTACTACCGCATGGGCGAAATAATTTGGAGAATATATAGGAATCTATAAATTTATTTTTAAAATAGTTCAATATATTATATATATATTTCAAGAAGAATGGTTGAAATTTAATTTCTGATTAAATCTGTCGAAAATAAAGATGTTTTATTTTATTTGAAAGTGTACAATGTAACACGGCTTAAACGAAAGCTTAGTTTGTCGAGATGGTTCTTAAGCTTTGTTTGATCGAAATAGAAGCAGTCGTCTATGACCAAGATATGGAACTTTTATTGGTGCTGGTGAAAGGTTTTTGTACAATATTGATAGTAAAAACCTAAACAAGTGAAATTAGTGTGTTCGTACGTTTATTTACATTTACAACATAGACAAAAATATAAAAGCAGAAAAAATAAAAAATAAAACAACAAACCTGATACAAAAATACGTCTAAAAAGGATAAAAATGACATCAAAAAAAGGACAAAAAAGTGCGAGTCTCGCGTCCGACTCGCACTTTTTTATATTTTAATCTATATTTATAATTTTTATTTAGTAGTCATTTTTCATATTAACAACCAAGATGTTTTTATTTTATTTCAATCCTAAATAAACATATATATTTAAAGTCTGATTAATGCAGATAATATAAGTACCTACATCTAAACCAATGTTAAGATAAGTATTTTATTATTGTTATTATTGTAGTAAAAGAAATGTACTGTTAAATTACGAAACAAGATAAATTAGGAGAAAATACTCCGGAAGAGCTGGAGATTAATTAATTAAATAAATAATAGGTTCATTAGTTTGTTTCAATTTGTATTTGCCGAATTGGTCCAACTTTTAAGTAAAAATATAAATTTACCAACTATTTATTTGGGGATAAAAATTTATATTTTTAAGATTTGCTTATATAATTAACATCTACTATTTCTAGCAATTAGGATTTAGTTCAAACGCACATCGACTTCTTTGATAACATAATAATATTAAATATAATTCAACGACACTTTGTGAAATAAATTTGATTTATTCCTACAACAATATATAAAACCAAGCTCTATAAAAGTAACTTTCTTAATAGTTTATTTTCATTATAGCGTCGTAAGTACAGACTTTATAAGTGAAGTAAATGTTCTAATGGCCACGAAGTAATACTACTTCGGTTAAGCCGTTATGTATACGAGATACAGACAAACTGTTAATAAACCTATTAAGCTATAATGCTTCTACTGCTATTGCTGCTACTGCTGGTTAAATAAATATGAAATGTTTAGTTAAAGGCATATTTATTCTAATATTTTTACAATATTGTACATAGTCGTAAAAACCCTCTATTAAAGTCTAACTTTTGTATTTATATTGTTATAGAATCTCGCTATTCTTGTCTATTAACACACAATATTTTAATTAATTTGTAATAAACCTTTAACAGAAGCATTTATAATACAAATTGATTAGAGATATACACCCTAGACAGGGCTCCAGTACGCTGTTGTTTACAGAAGCGTTGCGTGACTCTAACGTTTACTAAACTACACCAAGCGTTTAATTAAATCAGATCAGATGAAACGCAGTTCAATCAAAGGGTTTGTCAAGTCGTTTGTTTGTATTTTGATTTAGATGTTCTCTTATTATTGAAAGGTATAATTATTGAAGTTTGCAATCATACGTATATAGATATGTTATTTGAATAAAGACTCAATTTGTCTGTGTTATAAATACGTACTATATAAAAATATAAACAAGTTAATTTATCATGTACTAAACTAAAAAAAGTGTGACTTTCTATTTAGATAAAAAAATAATTAATAATAATAGCTGACAATAAAATAAAATTACAAAGTAAAACAACGGCGATAACAAATGAATAAAACCCGTATTACATTTTTTTTCTGCTCTTAAACATACATTTTAACAAATATTGTTTTTAAAATCCATCTAATTTATTAATAATACTTTAATTTTTTTTCTATTTTAAGAGAATAATATTTTAAGCCTAGTTAGTTAGGTAGTTTAGCTTAGCTTAGTATAATGCATACAAAACATATAATAAATTTTAAGCAACTTTCATGTTATTCCGAAGCTGTTATCCCTTATAATCTAAAAAACATCATCCCTAACTTAAACAGAACATCCACTATTCACAAAGATATATCAATTTATAATTTTATTATTCCTTGAACGGAGAGAATCCATTGTTTATTCATTCACTCGTCATTCATACATTCAGTCGTCAATTCAAATCAAGAAAGATTGATTGTCGAAATGATTGCTTTGATAAGTAACAATAAACAATCGCAAACATAACAACGTAAATAAAATATACAATACAACATATTAGAATTGATTAAATGTAAAGGTTACATATCCTAACTTATAAAATTTTGAGATAAATATTTTATCATTTTCAATAATTTTGATTTTGGTATTTGAAATCTTTAAAAGTTAATCAGATTATATTTGAAGAAAAATATACGTTACAAAGAGTACTTATTTTTGTGGCTAATTTGTTAAGCATATTTAAATCAGTATTTTAGAAATAATAATCATATTTTAAAAAGTCATCATTTATTTAAAAGGTATTATCACGTAATATCTTATCACGGATCTGTAAATCGTTTATCAGACTTACAGCCATTATTATATAGCTTACGACATTCTCGTAGAGCACATTATGACATTTCATGAACTTTATTTCATGACTTTAACAGAATAAAACATGTAACATATAGAAATAAATATTTAGACACTTTTATATAATAACCATCTTTCCACCAACTACTTCACTCGCTCATAAAATAATGCTTTCAATCTTTTACTAATACATAATTTAATTTTATTTAGAATTATAAATTAAAAATTTTGTTTCTTCTAAATCTCTATTGAATTACTTTTATGCTAAAAACAAACAATCTGAGAACCATTTAGACATAGTGTGGAGTCGAGAATTGTCTGTTGCAAAGACGAGGTCAAGTTCAACACTTGACTATACAAAACCTTTAATTAATAGAGGTTCTGTTAGAATAATTTTTTAATTGGTTTTAATTTATATAGCATTTGATGTGGAATTCTTATTTTATTTCTGAGCTAATTAACGTTGTACTAAAGAAATAAATACTGTAACTGTAATGACTTACGTATTAAATATCTTTAAAGAGTGTAATTTATTTTACACTTTTAAGGTTCAAGAACTCTTTAGTACTAACTTGTGTTACAGAATGAGAAAAGTTAGAAATCCAAAAATATTTCTGGTATATTTTTTAGTTATCTTAATGTGAGATTCAACTTTTATATTTAACAAACTTTTGAACTATAATATATAAATACCATTATATTTGCTGTGATATATCTTTTTTTAGAAACATTATTGCGGGAGTTATGTTCGGACGATCAGGAAAAGTCTTTTTAAAAATTATTTATTTAATTAAAATTACAATTATAATAATACGTCTTTTCCTAACTAAAGCTGAGACAAAAGTGACAAATTAAATAATGAATTAATTAATAATGAAATAACTAAATAAGCAAAATGGATTCCGCGACTCGGCGTGGGATCTGCAATTCAGCCACTTCACGGCGATGGGGTCCTGGTAACGCCTCCCCCCTTAAGAAGGAAGCTCATCTTGGAGATTCCTCCAGCGTCCTCGCTGATCTCTTCATTTGGCTTGGTCCATTTTCTTTTCATATAATGAAATAGTTTCCAAGTTATGAAAATAAGGCCAATAGCATATAGAACTAAAGTTGTCCAGCTAGGAGTAGCCATAACAAGAGGCCAATTGACTTCCTCCTTATCTTTCAGCTTCTGAGCCTGGTTCACTAGGTTACGAATGTTGTCAAGCGGTATGTCTTCCAGCTGCAATGTATATTCAACTGGATTTTTAAAGTTTGAGTTCTTTAAATTTGGTAGTGGTATAATTTCATTGATGTTTAATGTTTTTCTATGTGTTTGAAGTGTTACATTCATGAAGGTTATTTTACAACCTTCTGTAATGGTTATTAAATGGGGTTTTTCTATTTTCTGGTACTGAGTTCTTCCCTTACATATCTTCCTTAATAGTTCTTCTTTAGCTGGTAGTACTATCCAGGTGTTATCGTTGATCTTCTGGATTTTTCCTCTTTTCAAGACCATCCTGGCTCTTATACATCTGGCAGGTTGATGTTGTGTCATAGCGACGATACAGTCTTCAGAGTCTTTCGTAGATACTTCGTCTAGTTGACTGCATAGAAGATTCTTCTCAGAGATGTGGCGACATCCGTCGTTGAGGTAAGAGTACACTTCACTCCCAAGTACAAGGTATTTGGATTTGGGAATTATAGTAAGATTTTGCTTATCAGGAATGGAATAGATATGGACAAGGTCATATATATTAAGATCAATAGAGGGAATTTCTAGTACAAAATTAAGTGTATGCTTTGTACTGTAGGCCTTGACCACCACAGTTTTTTCTATGTTTTCTAATTCATGAATACCTATTTCCGAGATAGGGTTAAAAATATAATTTTGTTTTATAGTTAATAATTCGGTAATTAAATTTTTCCCGTTTATTATACTAGGGTGCATGATTCCCATTCGAGAGAATGTTATTGCGTTTTCTAATATCATCAGCTTATCTAAAATTAACTGCAAACTAAAACTTATCTGTACGTATATATCTAGAAAATGTAATTGATTATAAACTACATTACTACTATTAGTAACATTATAAACCAGGGCCGATAGTTTTAATTGATTATTATTTATTTTGTCTAAAACTGATGTAAATTCTTTAATAGTGTTTTCTGCTAAGATAATAGTTTTTTCTTGCTTATTATTAATACTACTTAATTTATTTTGAATATAAGAAATTTCTTGCTCTATCCTTTCTGCATCATCATTATCTAAATTGCCTGTAACTGCTTTAACTATCGATCCTAGACCATTTATTAGTCCTCGTTTAACTCTGTTACTATTACTTAAAGATCTAAATAAACTAAGCTTTTTATCAATTAGGCTAAACGAATATTCTAATTGATCTTTATAATTCTTATGTAAATCTTTATGTACTGTATATACTTCTGTTGATTTCGTATATAAGAAAAGTGTTAATAGTTTTAAAGAGGATATATGAAGTTCTGTAATATTGTATACACATACAAGATTAAAGGAATCTACTTGTTTAAAGACTTGCCCTTCTTTAATGAGCAAAATACCATTAGTATTATCTATGGGGTCTATAACTATATCTGCTTCTGCGTAGAGCACGAGGGCTCCTGCGATGAAGGTCCTGTAACAAGATGAGGCCTTCTAATGAGTTTGTAATGAACTCTAATAGATTTGGAATTAGGGTGACTACCTATGATTTCAGCTATATTATTAGGGTGTAAATGAATGATTTTATACGGACCTTTATATGCTGGTTTGGTCTTGTCGTTTCGTGCTGTCTTAGCAACCTGCTTATATACCATCTCACCTACCTTAAAGCCTATTTCTTCTGCTGCTTGATTTCGTTTACTTATTATTTGCTCTTTATTTTTAGATAAATGAGCTGCTACACATTCTTGTACTGCTTCGGCATTATTTTTATGTTTTAGAACATAGTTTTGATAGTACTCTTTAGGGTAATAAAGTTCTAGAGGATTTCTAGATGCTGTATGACCAAACATTAACTCGTGTGGTGTATAACTAGTACTAGAATGGATTGCATTATTATAAGCGATTACTGCATATTTCATTAATAAGGGAATAGGATCCTCTGTATTGGTCATTCTTTGTATTCTTATTATTTCACTAATAGTTGAATGAAACCGTTCGATAGGAGAATTAGAATTGGGATTATATGGGGTTGTAAAATGAATATTAATATCATGCAAAGAAAATAATTCTTTCATAAGATCGTTTTCAAATTTAGTATCAGAATCGGTAGTTATTTTCAGTGGCAAACCGAATACTGAAAATATTTGTAATAACGCATCTGCTACGTGTATACTACTAGATGCAGTTAAATGAATAGCTTGTGCGAATTTGGAAAAATTATCTATGATTGTTAGAAAGGTTGCTCCTCCTGTAGAATATAAATCCATAAAAAGATGTTCCATGGGCTTATTAGGGGTGTCTGTCAAAGCTAAGGGTGGTTTAAGAGGGTTTCTTTCGTATTTAGCTCGTAAACAAACATCACATTGATTAATATATTTTTGATTGCTAAGTAACATATTTTGCCAATGGTATTTTCTACGAAGTTGTTTATAAGTTTCTTGAATACCTCTATGAATAGATTTACCTATATGATAGTTCTTAATTAATTCTTCCTGTTCTATTTTACTTTCTACTGTAATTACACGAGATGTACATTTGAATAATTTAGGGCCTCTTTCATTAAATACTGTGGTATACACGCGTGAAAAAGCTAAATATAAATCTTCATTATGAAAATAACAATGAAACACACGATCTGCTATAGTATGTTCTTTCAGGAATTTAATAATTTCTTCTTCGGTATTGTTTACAGGAATAAATACATCTTTTATAATTTGCCTAGAATTTGTTGATCTATCCTCTACACGATAAGTTGATCCCGGTGTAGATCTAACGTGAAATTGCTTTTGTTGCCTATCAATAGCATCTGATATTATAGGTATGCCTCTATTCTCATTATCTGGCTGAGTGTGGTTGGTAGATATTAATTCTTCCTGATTATTGTCTACTGATGTACCACATTCAGTTTCCGGTAATACTGATTGTACATCTTCATTTATTACTATGTTTTCAGTTGGAGGTTCTACCTCTTGTTGCCTGCGTACATTATCAAAAATTCTATCTATTATTTCGTCATCATCATTATCATCAAAATTTACAGCTAAAGACTCTGCACTATTATGAAAAACTTTAATTCTAGATAATGTGTCTGCGTTTGTGTTTTGGCTTCCCTTTTTGTATATTATTTCATAATCGTACTCAGCTAATTTTAAACGCCATCTTGTTAATTTTGAGTTTGGATCTTTTAAAGACATTAACCATGTTAATGGGCGATGGTCAGTGTATATAGTAAACCTTCTACCGTATAAGTATGGTCTAAAATATTTAACTGCCCATACTATTGCTAACAATTCTTTTTCTATTGTTGAATATCTTATTTCAGTTTCTGAAAGTGTTCGGGATGCATATGCTACCGGTTTATCTGAACCAATGCGACCTTGTGATAGTACAGCTCCAAGGGCGACATCAGACGCATCCGTCGTTAAAATAAATGATTCATCAAAATTGGGGTATTGTAAGAGGGGTGCATTTGTTAAAATTTCTTTACACTTATTAAATGCATCTATGAACTCAGTTGAATGTATTACTTTATGGTTTTTCTTTAGACTTATGGTCATTGGTTTTGTTAGCTTTGCGAAGTCCTTTATAAACTTCCTGTAATAACCTACCAATCCTAGAAATGATTTAATTTCTTTTTGAGTTTTCGGGAGTGGAAAATGTAATACAGCTTTAATTTTATCTTTGTTAGGTTTTAAACCTTGGTCAGTAAGTTCATGACCTAAGAATTTAACTTGTTTTTGAAGAAATTCTGATTTATCTAATTGTATTTTAAGATTATGTAATTTAAAGCGTTGAAAAACTTGCTGTAATTTTTCTATATGTTCCTGTAATGATGTAGATGCTACAATTACGTCATCGAGATAAGTGAATACATTGGTTATACCGCGTAATATATGATCCATGAGACGCTGAAAAGTACTGGGTGCGTTTTTAAGACCAAAAGGCATCCTAAGAAATTCATAGTGCCCTCGTTCAGTAGTGAACGCTGTCTTTTCTACATCATCTGGATGCATTTCAATTTGGTGGTAGCCGCTAGCCAAATCTATTGTAGTAAAATATTGTGCTCTACCTAAACGGTCTAATATATCGTGGATGTTTGGAAGTGGATATTTATCTTCTATTATTCGATCGTTAAGTCTCCTATAGTCTATAACGAGTCTCCACTTTACTTTTCCTGAAGCATCTGGTTTTTTTGGAACTATGTGAACAGGGCATGACCACGGGGAAATGCTTTCACGGATTATTTCTTGTTTCAGAAGATTATCTACTTGCTCTCGAATTTGTTTACGTTGTTCTATTGATTGTCTGTAACTTCTAACAAATATAGGAGTATTGTCTGTCAATCTAAGTTGATGTTTTACTGAATTGGTAAATGATAAGGGAATATTTTCCGAATAGAAAAGCTCTCTATACTGATAACATATACGCATTATTTCTCTCTTTTCTTCTTCGTTCATATGGTCTGTTCTAATTTTACCTAAATTATTACAAAGTTCTTTATCAAAATCTGTTCTAGTTGTCATTGAGTTTAATTGACACTGCGTTTCCTCAGTTTTCAATTTATTAGAATAACGGTCTAGCTCAAATGGTGCCGGAATAGTTACATATTTTTTATTAGTATTAAAATTTAAAATAGATGTATAAAAGTAACCATTTCTAACGCTTACAATAGCAGCGGGGGAAATTACATCTTTATTCCAAGAGTAATCATCATGTGAATATTCGCCATCCAAATAGTGTGTCTTTATTTTAATTATCTTTTCACATCTTGGTTCAATGCAAATCTTTTTATTAGGATAATCAAAACAAATAGGTATCTTAGCATTTGTTGTACATAGTAATTTATTTTTTATATCAATGTTACTTGATAATACTTTCAATAGATCTAACCCTATAAGACCTCTGTATTTAGGATCAAAATCGAATAATAAAAATTTATGATATATTTCGTTATTAAACATTGGTGGTAATGGTAAATGAGCAACTAAATCATGACGTGTACTACCATGGGCTGTTTTTACCTCGAATGGTTCATGTTCTATGCAATATTCGAAAATAGTACCTACTATTGCATCGGGAGAAATCATAGAGCGGGATGCTCCTGTATCTATAAGAAACTTACCTTTATATTCGGGTATTTCAATATAAGGTAAATGGTCTTTATAATGATTAAGTTTTATTATTTGTCTATTTCTTTGAGGTTCACATTGTGAAAATCCTGCTCCTTATTTTCATCAATTAATTGATTTTCACATGTACTACCAATGTCGTCAGAGGGTTGTTGTTCCTCGAAATATTGTTCTTCGCTATTTTCATAAGGGTAGCTTACCAGATAATAATCCTCTGGGGTGTAAAAAAGCTCTTCAGAGACAAACTGTGGTTTCTCTGGTTTATTAACAGATCTCATACTTACGTCTGAAACTTTCTGGGGTTGATTTATTTGTTGTTGGGGTACATTGGGTTGTCTAAAATTACTACTATTATTACCTGAAGGTCTGAAGTTTCCTTGAGGAGTATTTTTCCAGGGCAACATGTTATTCACCCATTGCTGTCGTTGTTGTGGTGTCCAATTATTACGTTGGGTCACAAAATTAGGGTTTATAAATCGTGAGGGGTTGTTATTAAATGAACGTGAAAAATTTATAGGTTGAAAAGACCTAGGTTGTTCAAATTTAGGTTTTATTTGTGAAGTAGATACAGTATTTGCACTTGGATTTGCTTGTTTATAGTATATAAGTTTAGCCTCCTCTTGTCTAGCTGATACAATAGCTAACTCTAAGGTTGCTGGTTTCATAATACGAACACCTACTCCTACGTTGAATTCTAATTGACATATATAATGTTCAATGATCATAGAATCGTAATAAGTTTTATCGGTATGTTTACCTACTGTATATAACGTATCTAATATATCTCTTAGTCGCTTGCCAAAAGATTCAGCATCCTCCGATTTTAGGCGACGCATCCTTGTAAGCTCTTGCATAACCTGAATTTCATTCCTAGTTTCACCTAACCGTCTTAATAAAGCATGCTTAACCTCGTTCCACGTATCAAGCGAATTTTCGTAAGCGATAGCTTCTATAGCCGCGCCGCTAAGCTTGCTTTTTATTAAACTTATTAATAGGGGATGAGATTGCCAATTAACATCGATTAAATTAATAACATTCTCTACCTCCCTTATATAGTAATTTAATATTTTCGTATTACCGTTATATCTCGGAATTAAGTCTCCAATAGATTTAATAACATTATCGCAATCTTTAAGCGACATATTAACGCTTTAACTGTACTAATACTTTATAATAAGAATGGATAACAATAGAGTAATATGATACCCTATTGTAATCATACAATTACGGTGTGAATGCTGTGGCGATTTTAGCCTAACTACAATGCACACAATATAAATATTCAAATTGATTTTAAATTGGAATATTATATTTATAATATTTAAATATAATTAATATTATATAAATAACGACAGGAAATAGAGCAGAGGAACTTGGGAGTAAAAGAGTACTTACCACAAGCTCTGCATCTCTTGCCGGACCTTGACTCAGCACAGGATCTCCTTATTTCCGGAATTTCCCGTAGATTAATCGTCTTCACAGGTTCTATGTAATAGATCGCGGATTCTACGATTAGAACCGTACACTTGAGTTTGAAAGTGCCGCGATCCTACCGACTGCGCCAGTTATGTTCGGACGATCAGGAAAAGTCTTTTTAAAAATTATTTATTTAATTAAAATTACAATTATAATAATACGTCTTTTCCTAACTAAAGCTGAGACAAAAGTGACAAATTAAATAATGAATTAATTAATAATGAAATAACTAAATAAGCAAAATGGATTCCGCGACTCGGCGTGGGATCTGCAATTCAGCCACTTCACGGCGATGGGGTCCTGGTAACGCGGGTAGATACTTTTTTATACGTATCAATAATAGTCCAGTCATTTGGTCGAAAAAAGGGGGTTACCTGGAAAGTTTTCCGGGAGTTTTAAAAATTGGTTATTTTATAGATTTCGGTATGCTCTTTTCGAATTTCAATTGTGCCACCTCGTATCTCCACCGCTCGCGCCGCCATTTTGAAAAAATGGCGGCTAAAACCAGTTTTTTCGAAATATCTCCTTTCCAATGCATTTTTTGAAAAAAATATTTATGTGCAAAATTAAAGTAGAATAAATTTCCTACAATTTATGTATTTATAATTTTTTTCATAATATCAATAGTTTTTGGCGTACGAGCGTCACAAAGTATCTTCATCTATACCACCACGTGTTTTTGCTATATTTTTTCTAAAATATTCTACTATTGTCACCGGTATTGAAAAAGCAGTGTGGGTCTTTGTGTTGGGTCCCTTTCTTTCGACTATGGAGACTATAGACATTGTATAGCCTCCATACTCTCGACTTTCAACTCGACTCGATTTGGTTTAGGCGGAGTCATCAGTATACGTTTATATGTATGTACGTCGTACAGTGTTGTTTGTGTTCCTAGAGCCATGGCTTCAAATACAGAAAATTGTATAAAAATAACCAATTTTCAAAACTCCTGGAAAACTTTCCAGGTAACCCCCTTTTTTCGACCAAATGACTGGACTATAATTTTAACGAGTTCAACTCAGGCTGAGTTATAATTAATAAATAGTGCAATATTTTGTTAAATATTAAAAACAAGAATTACTTTACCATTATCCTTAAACATATCCTACTACTATTATAAAGGCGAAAGTTTGTAAGTATGGATGTATGGATGTTTGTTACTCTTTCACGTAAAAACTACTGAATGGATTTGAATGAAACTTTACCACAATATAGCTTATACATCAGAATAACACATAGGCTATAGCTTATACATCAGGGTCAAGGTCAGGGTCAACAAAACGCAGGGTCAAACCTTGAAGGTAGCAGGCCTACATTTGGGCACACCATGTTTTTCTCACGGTCAGCTCTATGTGGCTTGCTCACGTGTTTCCAAAGCGAAGAATCTGCATGTTTATGCTGAAGGAAAAAGATCGTTAAATGTAGTTTATAGGAGCATACTGCAGTAGCTACCTATAGGCCTATGATTAGGGCTTTGCAGTGCTTAGTTACCGTATTTCTTACTTATTACTAGACTAGACGGGACGAACCTGAAGTCCACGCGAACGAAGTCGCGGGCAAAAACTAGTCAAAACATAAATAGTTATTATAAATAGCATTTATTATAAATAGTTTTTTAAATTATAATTAATATAGAATCTTTTTGACTGTCAGTTATATATAGATTTGAGAAAATATTATTACTATATTTTCTCAAATCTCTGGGAATTTAACATGTACCTACAATAAATCACCAAAATCGATTTCAAAAGGATTCATTAACAGTGGCCACAACTTGGTCACTAATAAGAGTTTATAGAAAGCACTGGGCTTATGACATAGCATTTACCAATGAATACTAATACACACTTTCACTGACTTAACACTTTTATTATAACTATTAAAAATATTTTCTCGTCCTTATTTTTAATTATATTTACTTACATTATTTTTATTACTATTACTCTTTATTTTATTTCTGTAAAAAACAATTTCCAACTTCATATTTTAATGAAAATATTTTATCAGGCCAAGAAGCACAGTGAAATGTCGACTGAAAGAGACCTGGATGAAAAGACTGTTAACTGAATTGCAACTCGTATTTGAATACGCAGTAACTGTCCTTTCAAATTTTCTCATTGAATTTTCTTGTATGATTTTCTAGTTTGGAGACGATAAGGAGTAAACTATAATTTTGAAACACTTTCTGGATTATATATACAATTATTTGAGGTCTGTAGTGTGTCTTAGCAAAAGTGTTATCCCGTTATTTAACCGGCAGAATGTTAGTAAATATTTTTTCATAACTGACAATATAACGGTTGTCATTAAAAAAGCAATATATTGCATACGAGTACTCGTATGTGTGACATACTCTGACGTGAATGTTGTCCAATAATTTTAAGTTAATTAAGCGTCTCTTAGTATCATTGTCTCTCAAGTAACATTCTTTGTCGACCTTCCAACTATAAGACCGAGGTAATAAATTCTTTTATTTTTGTGTTGCAGATTTTGTGTTATAAAATTTTTTAAATAGTATTATTTTCCACCACTGGCCTACTTCTAGAACAAAGTACCACAACGTAACTCAAGGTAAGATAGTGTATTTGTTATTCATATACACAGTATATCCCTTTTAAGCTTTTATTTGAAATAACAAATTGGTTTATATGATTACGATTATCATTATTTTTTTGGAAAAATAGGATATTTATAAAGAATCTGACGAATAATAAAAGAGTGAAGATGAGAAACCCATACTCATCAATTGCGTCTCTACTATTTTATTAAATCTATATACATGTTCGACAAAATTTCTGATTTGGGGTTGTATAAATATTATTCATCAAATATACTTTTACTCACTTTTTTATTATAACTTTCCAAAAATACTCAATATTATTTTCAAATTGTCGATAAATCTCTCCCTCCTTAAGTTTAAATTCAAACAAAAAATGTCATTGAAACCGATAATCTTCTGTTATTAAAAAAGTCAAGCATTCACGATTAAAGATGTTATTAAGGATAATGTTACATAAAGTGTAAATTTCAATATTTTGCAACTTCGAAAACTTTCACATGGGTCCTAATTTTATTAAATATAATATATATATTTTTCTTATTAAATATAAACTTTGTACATCATAATGTAGGATTCTAATGCTAAAAGATTTTTTTTTTGAATCGATCCCGTAGTTTCGGAGCCTTTTCAATTCAAACAAACAAACAAATCTTTTCTCTACATAACATTAGGATAAATTAATATATTTTTTTTTTATATATAATATTGCGGGCAAACGAGCAGACGAAGCCATCTGATGTTAAATGACTACCGTCGCCCATGGACAACTGCAACACAAGGGGAGTTGCGGGTGCGTTTCCGGCCTTTAGGGAATAAACATACTTAAACAATTGAAAATTTGGTGTCTGTAGGTTCATTTAGTACAATTCAGAAACCAGTAACATAGCTTTAAAAAACAGAAAAAAGAATTAAAAACCTCCCATTCAAAAAGGCCTCTAAAAAGAATAAAAATAATATTATTATGTACTTATTGAATTCGTTGCGTCGGGGGACCGTTTAATAAAGGAAGAAATTAAAATGCAAATAAGTTAACAAGGCAAATAAAGAAATAACGATATCGAATCGTATAGTCTAAGTCCTCAATGATTAACTTCGTAATATATAATACACTATCAACGTACGTACAACGGTCTCCCGACGCAACGACTTCAATAAGTACATAAGAATATTATTTTTATTCTTTTTAGAGGTCTTTTTGTATCGGGGGATTTTTTAATTTTTAGTTATTTTTTTTTTATCTTATAACTTTATAAAATATTAATTGATAGATAGATAAATCAATAAATATTTTTGTTTAAATCAAACCCAAAGATATAATTATCACTTTTATTTTAAACATCATCATTAAAAGTATAAAATAATTACCTTAACTTAAAATTCATAATTGTAACGAAATCATATCAGAGCTTTTAAATTTATGTAAATATAAAATAAGCCATACAAAAAACTGCTACATGCGTAAATAATACTGGTTCTGTTACCATCAGAAAAACGTTTACTGAATATTAGTTATGATTTATAACTTTTAACTTTGTTAGAACTATTAAGGATAAAAAATAGGAATAGCAATCTGCAATGTTAACAATTACATGTAGATTAAGTGTTTTTAAGACTATTTGCTTTCTAGTAAAATACAATCCTGCTATGCAGCTTGTAGACGGTACCACTTATCTACCATCAGGACCGTCTACCATCCTATCCCGTGCCAAAAAGTTAATGTTGTATCCAATTCAGATTACCAAAAACATTAGAAGATGTTGATAATCATAAAAATGTATGCCTATGTATTGTATTCAAAAGTGTTGTTTCTAAGGAAAACTATTTTATTTTATTATTTTCTAAAAAAGATTACATAAATAATTTATTCATCTCAATATTTATTAAAACATTTACAGGTCGAACATTTAAATTTTATCATACCATGAACCATGAACTATGTTTGAAAATATCTTTAAATATGTATAGCCATGTTAAGCTTATTTAAATTTATAAATAAAGAATGAAAAATAAACCGTCCCGATAAAGACGATTATATATAGAATGCTTAATTCACCGAGACGGACAGCGATAGGTATGTATGTGATGAGTATAGATGTCTATATTTTTGGATCTGTTCGTCTGGTTTGGTTGGTGAAATATATTAGCATTATTTATTATTTGTATTTCTATATATTTATATGGTTGTTTCAACCTTTAACACAAGCAAATAATTTGCTTATTTAGGGTTTAGATGAATTTGTGTAATTTGTCATGATATATTATTATTACTGTTATTATAATTAATTGAACTTAATCTGTTTATTTTCCAACGTCAGATGGAGAAGGGCGTATTTGACACAGATAATGTCATTTCATTCCGAAGGTCTATTAATAAATGAGAATCAATTCGTTACAAGCGTTTGTCTTACTGTATGCTAATTAAAAAAAAAACCCCCATATTCTTTTTGGATCTTTTGTTAAGTATCTGGTGTATGTGTATTTAAATGAGTGAGTATATTTTTTGTTATTTCAAAGGTTGCTTATTGTATTCTTTAAGCTTAGTAAAATGTATTTATAAAATTACTATTTACTCTTGATTTAGCTTAAAATGACATCACTACTACTCCTTAAGATAAAGTGTTATGTCACTAATCGACTGATTGAATGAATTTAACCTCTTGATTATTAAAAAAAAAAAGTTTATTATCAAAGAAAGGTTTTAAACATTTTACGACCTCTTCCCTTCTGATACGAAGTGTTAATAATTTTATTTAACCCGGCGAGCGAAGGTTCCTAATCTTTATACGGAGCGTAAGGTGGGTGTAGCACCCACATAAAATGAACTACTCATTTTGATGTGTTAATTTTATTTTATTTGTGTTTTTATTAGCTAATTAAATTATTCATTTATCCTTAAACGGATTGTGGGTGAGAAATAAAACTAAATTATATCTATTAACTTTTATTTATGAAATTAAAATAAATTACAATTTTTACTTAAATCTAAAATAACACTTGGTATTATAAGTTGTATAATAAAATCGACTATAAACAAACAACAACAAAAAATGCTTTTTCTCCTAGCTAATAGCATTTGAAAATAAATGAGATATCAATTTAAGCTTATTTACAATTCAGGCTTCACGATATCGTCTTCTGTGTCAGTGCAATTTTTACACGCAAAATCTGTGTGTTTCATACATAGATATTTATGACATTTATAACAAGTGTGTTTAGTTCTGCGATCTTTTTAAATATGCCCCATTTGACATCTTCTTATAGGCTTAGGAACTTTATTTTGAGATTGTTGCGAGCGTAAAGATTCAGCAACTTGAACCAGAAATCTTTTGTTAGAAGCTCTCGGGGTAAATGCTGATTTTCCTTTTAATTTTGCAAGCGTTCCGAAATCAATCCTATTACCAGGTCTCTAAGAAAATTCCGACGTGATAAGACGAAGCTTCTTAGCAATCCATGGATTCACCGTGTGGGTGCCGGGCCCCTCGCGTTGCAAGGAGAGGAGTGCAAGCAGTGCCTGGGACATCCGACCCAGGAGTAGGTTTAAGGGGCACCTTTATTATGCGCAAAAACGCTCACCTTCACCCTCCACACTCCTCTCCCTACCTAGCCAAATTTGGAAAGAATCTACTAATGCCGCCTTTGAAATACGTTCTAGAAATGAACCGATGCTTGTTCTAGAAAGGCCAAGGTCTTTAAGTAGGCTATAGAGAGATTTTGGTGTTATACCTCTCGCTCCCACTTCTAACGCGTACAAACTAACTATATATTTATTCCTGATCAGTTCGTTGTTCAGCTCGTAATACTTATTGAGCTTGAATGTGTGATCCCTTGGGATGTTTGTTTCCCAAGGAACAGTAAGCTCCACAAGTATCACGCGCCTCAGATGTTTCGAATACAGGAATAAGTCCGGTCTGGATGACGAAACACCAACATCCCCAGGGATTTTGTAATGCTTTTCATACGTGTCCATCATGAGAATCCAATCAGGATTACTATTACATTTGTGAATAATTATGCTATTTATACCAGCCATATTCCAAACTACATAAAATATGACCATTGCCTAGCGCTTCGTACTGCGTGAAACCTGCCTGGTACCTTGAATCATTTTGTACCATTTTTTCCAGTAAAATATGGTCTGTTGTCTTCACTATCACATTTATTGGGTCCATTTTACTGATTTTTTGATACATTTGGTAATCCTACGTTTTATTCCTAATCACTTTCAGAACTTCTTTGGCCAACAATGTCTATTTCGAATTCACTACCCGATTCATCGCAAATATTATCTAGATCAGCTTCGAAAAGCAACAATAATCTACTTTGGTCTTCTTCCTAAGACATATTAATTATTTACCGAAAAAAATACAAAAACTGATACTAATAAATAACGAAAAATATACAAAAAAGTGTTTACCCAAATTTGTAACACGGAGCGTAAGGTGGGTGTAACTCACCCAGGCGCAAGTTTAATCCCAACTAAATACCTCGTCGGTCAGCGCTCGACTGCGGGGTAAAACACAACGACTACTCACCTCCCCTTGCGCAGCTACTCATGCGCACACCCTTTTTTGATGCACAGAACAGAAAATATCGAACGATTTACCAGAGGTTGGGTGTATTACACCCAAACTTACGCTCACCGAGATAAGCATAAGTGTTCTTGTATTGATCACATTAATAATGAAGTATGATACCACTTCCATAGACCAAAAAACATTAGTCGTAATTAATGACACAAATTGGATACTTGGAATTGTATCAAATGTCTTACCAAATTTAATAGTTATACTATAATCCAAGATTACAAAAGAAAAGAGTCGATAAAATTTTCTCTTTCGCTTCAATGATCACAGAAAAACAAATCTGCATTCTTAACGTTATATACATTAGCATACGTGCAAAGTTCTTGTTAATAAGAGTTCAAAGTTACCCAGTTTCTTAGCAGGTCTTAATTAAAAGTTACATACAGCTTTATACATCTTTGACCTCAGGATGCTAACGAGACCTCTTTACACTTACTCATTCTCTTCACGCGTTGGCTTTTTAATAGTACTTTTTAATAGCGTAGTTTTTTTTAAAGGTTTGGGAATTAACACTCGCTACTAATATAAAAGCAGAAAAAACAGCAATAACAAAACATATTTATAACGGAAAATTTATTACATTAAAATTGCTTTGTATTAAAATTAAATTTTATAATAATAATAATATCGGGACAAATTACACACATTGATCTAACCCCTAAGTAAGCAAATTATTTGCTTGTGTTAAGGGTGTTAGACAACGATACAAATACATAGAAATACACATATAAATACTGAGAATATATTTAATAAACGACCAAACCCAAAAACACAGACATCTATGCTCATCACATAAATGCCTGTCTCCGCCAGGAATCGAACCCGAGCCCCATTGCGTCGTGACACGTTCGGCGTCTGCGCTAACCACTCGACCAAAGGGGCGGTTAAAAATTTTAATTTTATTTGCATGAATACAGTTTCAATGCGTCTTGTAGTTAGCAAGTAACAATTCAAAACTTATTGATAGCATTCTTATAACATTGTCCGTGTCTTATTACGTTATAGTTAACGTTTTTTGGATTAATTAGTAAACATTTCAAAAATAATTGCATCCAGTAAATTTTTATACTTTCCATGTCTATCTCTAATCTTATAGAGTTTAATAAGATATTCAGCATACCAGAGCAGATATTCTAGATTTTTGTTTTATTTGTACATTTATTAATTATGAAATTAGTTGACAATAAAAAAACTGAAAATGTTTTGTCGACATCCCCGCAATTTCCTAAAATGGTTAGCCAGTAAATGTCTTATAGTAATTTAATGATTTCTCTGAAGTCAGCTTTAAAAAAAACACTATATCTACTGTTAATAACTTAAATCCCTATTGTCTTAATACATATACAGAAAACTTTATCAATTTCTAAGTATTCTCGTTCTTTGACCCTTGCTAACTGATTATTTTGTAATTATGTTAAAGTAGATCAAATTATAACAGTCAGTATTGTTTTCAAAAAGACAATTTTAAACTTAAAATGGTTTAGGCATTAAATAATGCAGAAAATATTGAATTTCTATAATATCTTAACCCTCAGTTTAATGTTAATTAGCTCAGAAACCAGCCGTATAATTATACTCTTTTAAAATAGGAATTCACATCAAATGCTAAATAAATTACAACCACCTTAACAGACACTTTGTTTAACATAAGCTCTTTTCATTACAGTATTAGTACAGCTTTAAAACAAGAATTTAACACCAAATGATAAATAAAATCAAACCACTTTTAAAGTTACTCCATTACACAAAAGCTCTTTTAATTAAATGGTTTATAATTAAAGGCTTAGTACGGTCAAGTGTTGAACTTGATCTCGTTGCTTGAAACAGAGAACTCTAGACTAGGAGTTAACCCTATGTCTAAATGGTTTTTATACTATTATGTTTTTAATGGCATGAATGAATGGTTATCTATGTACTGTATGAATAGTACAATAAAAACAATAAAAACAGCTGTAAGTATACTATATACATAGTAGAGACGGCTATTATATGAATCTGTCTAAATATTTATTTATTTGTGACACACGTCATATCCCATCATAAAACTCATGATACGCCATAATGCTCTCTACGAAAATGTTGTGAATTTAATAATAACGGTCTAAGTGTAATAAACGATCTACAGATACTTTTTGGTGTCTCAGATATAACGTGATAATATCTTTGGATTAAATGATGACTTTTCTTATATGGAGATATTCTTTTTAAAACACTAGTTTGAAAATATTTCAAGTATTAAAAATATGAATGAGTATTAGCAACAAAAGATAAACGCTTTTGAAAATTAATGTTGCTTCTTATATAATGTGAATAACTTGTGTTGTTCTTAAATTCATATTGTTGTATACCGTAAAATAATATAATATTAACTACGAGATTTGATAAAATAGAATATGAAACTTATATGAATAATTAAAAACATAGTACTCTGTTGTATCGAATATTTTATTCACATTTATTTTTTTATAATTGTTTATCGTAAGTAATACGAGGTGGTTCAAAAAAAAAGTTCGCGGAATGAGGGGTATGGAGGTTGAAAAGGCAACTTTTTACTACCTGCACTAGTTGTGACACTCATTAAGAGTATAAATACTAAGTTTCAAAACAATTAGGTCATAATTCACTGAGCTACACGTCAATCAACAAGTCAATCCGGAAGAATTTTTGCAACATGGAGAAAATTGAGTTTCGCGCCGTCATCAAATTCCTAACCAAGCAAGGAAAACCTTCCCAGACTATTTTGGAAGAGATGTCTTCTGTTTACGGGGACTCTTGCCCTGGTAAAACCATGGTTTACAAGTGGCACAACCTGTTTAAGCAAGGCAGGGATTCGATTGAAGATGATCCGAGGCCGGGGCGGCCCGTCGAGGCAACCACGGCAGAAAACGTCGAAAAACTTGAAAAAATCATATTAGAAGATGCCCGTTTAAAGAAGAAGCAGCTTGCAGAAATGATTGGAGTATCGGCTTCAACCATTTTAAACATCCTACACGACCATCTTGGATTTGTCAAAGGTGTGTGCAAGGTGGGTGCCGAGAATGCTCACGCCACACCAGAAGCAGCGGCGAGTTGAGTGTTGTCGCGAGTTTTTGGCGCTCTGTGGTGATCAAAAGGATGAAGTTTTGAACCGAATTGTGACTAGCGATGAAACTTGGGTTCATCATTATGAGTCTGAGTCTAAACAAGACTCCATGCAGTGGCACAAAAAGGGCACACCACCCCCGAAGAAATTTTAAGTGTCTCCGTCGGCTGGAAAACTCATGGCTTCTGTTTTCTGGGATTCAGAAGGAATCCTCCTTATTGATTATAAAGAAAAGGGTGTTTCTTTAACTGGGAAGTACTACGCTACATTATTAGAACGCCTGCGAGTTGCTGTGAGGGACAAAAGACGGGGAAAATTGACCCAAGGTGACAATGCACCTGTGCACAAGGCGCAAGTTACGATGGCTGCTGTACAAAGAATGGGCTTCGAAATCTTAGAACATCCTTCCTATAGCCCAGATCAAGCCCCTAGTGATTTTTATGTGTTCCCAAAAATGAAAAAAAAGATTCGAGGGAAGAAATTTTCCAGTGATGAAGAAGTGAAGAGCTCTATTTCGGCCTATTTTGACGACAAAGATAAATCATTTTTTTTCGATGGTATTAATAAATTAATTGATAGGTCTAATAAATGTATTAGAGTTAAGGGGGAATACATTGAGAAGGAAAAATAATTTTGTGTTTTATTTCTTACTTTTTACCCTCCATTCCGCGAACTTCTTGACCCACCTGCGTATAATCAAAACAATACTCTTCCTACATAGTGACAATCAGAATCAGAGTCATGTTTTTAATGTGTATTGACGAATGCCAACTGAACGAATTAACAGAAATAATCAAATTAAATTCTCAAGAGTGAATGCTCTCTAAGTTTCAAGTCAGGGATATTATTTTCTTTTTAAAGGATAACAGCTTCTGAATTACATGAAAGTTGCTTAACTTTTAATACTAACAGGTTTTGTCGGTATTTCATGTATAGAATGATTTACAGGAAAACCGTCTCAATAGATAATGATTTAAGAATCTAAGTTTTAATCATTATTAATTTTAAATAAGTTAGATGGTTGGTGTGTTTTTTTATTTATTCATTTCGTTTTTAATTTTATATATATATTTGTTTTACTTAACGCTGGTATTAATACTATCCCTGTATCTTGTGTGTGTGTTGGGGAAGTGAGAGGGGGAGGGGGGGGTCTTCACAAACATATAAATAAAGGACGCAAAATACAACCAGACTAGAACAACAATCTATGATTCACAGGAATAATTGTCCTTTGTGGGGGTCGAACCAGCAACCTCTGGTTTAGCAGTCAGAACCACTACACCGACAAGTCAATTTAAAAGCATATCCCGTTTAATAGAAATGTGTTTAAGAAAAGCTAACTTTATAGTACAAGTTATATTGATCTTTTATATCTGTTAATAATTTTATTTTCTTATTTCACCCATTTGTTGATTATTATTATTATCAATTATCTTTTCTCTACATAGAAAACTATACTTTTAAAATTTTTGTGATATTAGTTTAAACGAGGCACATAAAAAATTCATTTGTTCATTTTCTTACATGTTACATATGTATAAGGCTCAGACACATTGAATCTTCACTCAAACAACATATCAATGTATGTATGACAGAACAGTTTCTCAATAATTAGAGAATATCTAAATCAAAATACCGACAAACGTATTTACAAACCCTTTGATTGATCTGCGTTTCATCTGATCTGGTTTAATTAAACACTTGGTGTAGTTTAGTAAACGTTAGAGTCACGCAACGCTTCTGTAAACAACAGCGTACTGGAGCCCTGATTAGGGTATATATCTCTTATTAATTTGTAGTACAAACTGTTAACGTATTATCACGAATAAATTTCAATATTTTGTGTCAATACATAGGGCGGGATGCAACTGCAAAGATAAGACTATATTAGGGTCTTCACGACTATACCTATATACTAGGCTCCGCCACAATGCGCTGCGGGAGTTGAGCTGAGCGCCCTCCCCCCTTTTTTATGCTACTAAAGTTGGTCTATACCGCGCCCAAGGACTTCCAATGAAGTTGCTGGCACCGGAAAGGTTAAGAGTAACGATTGGCGAGCGCGCGCAGGTTCAGTTAAGCTTAAGTCTATGGAAGATGATTCACTTTTTTGACCATATCTTTAAAACGAAATAATATTTTTTTATTATGTTTTTTGGAGTACAAGCCCAGTCACGTCCTTGACATGCGTGCCAATTTTGGTTAAAATTGGTCAAGTGCTTTTCCTGTGATGTTGCTTCAAAAAAATTACAAAAAGTTGCCTCAATAATATCTTAAGATGTTTAAATAAAGAATGTTTCTTATATATAACTTTTAATTCCACATGTATTTATTTAAGCAGGTATGTAATAAAATATAGTAAAAACTATAGTAAGGATTTTATCAAAAAACTTTTTTGCTGTTAAACACACAAACCGTTGTTTAATATAAATAAACATTAAAATATAAAGTATAATAAGTAAATTAGTATCTATAAGTAAATTGTTAGTAAAATTATATTTTTTGATAAAATATGAAACAATTTAGCCTACGGCAAATACAAGTTGAAACACAAACTAATGAACCTATTATTTACTTAATTAATTAATCTCCAGCTCCTTCGGAGTATTTTCTCATAACTTATTTTGTTTCGTAATTTAATGCTAAATTTCTTTTACTAGAATAGTAAGAATGATAAATTACATTTTTTAATACTAGTTGAGATGTAATTATATTTTTAGGATACATGTAGAAATTTAATTAAAAAAATTATAATATGAATTCAAAGTAATTACAACATTGACATATTTCACATAATTGAATAACACGAATTCTAATTCTAAGGTAAAGAGAAACAATGTTAACAGTAATTTACTTATGAAACTATGACACAAAATGACAAGTACCACAGTATTAAAAGGCTAAATAAGCTACTTAAAGTAGGTACTCAAAGATCACATCGACAATCACTATTCACACCTACAGAGCTTTCGCTCTCAAACGAGTATGACACGATAATTCATAAACCTAACACTTGTACGCTAATTTATAGGAGTTGATGCCTACTAATTATATAGAATTACCCTCGACTCCTAACAATATTATGTTCAATAACTGGACCTTAAATATATATATTTATACAGGATTGTTAAAAAATATCTTAATAATGGACAAATAAACAAAAGATTAAATTAAAAATCGAAATAAGATCAAAATATAAAATTAATGCAAATATATACGAATAAACAATTGATTTGCAATTTCTTTTCGTTCTTTTCTTTTTGTTGCATACTAATATTTAATATTTTTAATAAGAATATAATATTAAGGACGAGTTTTTGGACAGGAGATTGAAATTTATTTAAGAGCTAAGTCCAGAGTGGTGATCGGCTCGTGACATCAATCAATCCGAAACTTCAACTTGGGATTTGACAGAATATTAGGTATTGTTCTATGAATCAATCAATTAGTTATCATGGCTTTGTAAGTGCTATATAAATTGCTCTTGTGATCTACATTTCTGAGGACAAAACATTTTCGCAATAATAAAAGAATAGTTAAAACAAAATATAGAAAAACGAATTAACGAACCGTTTGATAGAACTGCTTGTCGGTTGAACTTATTTAATAAAACGCCTGGTAAGTTAGTAAACGTTTTAGTCACGCTTTTCTTGAGTCAATAATGAATTATTTTTAATTTTATTATATTATCAAAAACGTCATAGTTCATTTGAAGTAAATCCAATAAATAAGTAAAAATTATGCTGCGAATTTTATAAAACCACCAACTTATTTTATTGTTACATTAGTCGCGTCAATGAAGCCGTATAACAGGCAATCTTCGAAAGTCCTCAGAAACAGCACCGATTATGATGTTTTTTTTTTTTAATTTTTGTTTTTTTATATTATTCAAAATCAGAAACCTTTCAGAGGGGGGAAATAATTATTTTTATTGTTTAAACAATATGGAAGGTTTTTGTATAAAAAAAATTTTTAGTTTTATTATTTTTTATTAACACTAACAAAATAATATTAAACAAGTAATTTTATTAATTTTTAAAAATTTAAAATAAAATAATTTTCAACATTACTTTCGGTATTGAAAACTTCATCTTCTTCAAGTGGTGGGTGATTATATTATCCATAGCATGATTGGTGTTAATAATTCGTGGATCTATTTTCTTTTCTACTGTATTTTCCTGTTTTATGATGTTTGCATAACAAGAACGATGGTATCTTGCACTTACAGATCTTAAATCAGTTAGAGAATTGATCCTCAAAAGAAGAGATCGAGAGAACTCATCTCTTGTATTTTTTATGGCATTAATTAATTTCTGTTTTGTATGATAAGAAGTAACAGCTGATATATTTTGACGCTGTTTAACTTTTTTTGTTCAAATAATAGTTGACTACAAATAAAACAATTGTGATTCCAATCAAAAGAGGGATCTGAAGATCTTCTCAACTTCAATTTAGGTGGGCTGAGCGATAATTTTTCACAAAATTCCATTCGTTTTATTTCAGCGGAAACAGTTTTACGCTCAGTAAATCGTTTCCGACAACTCGAATGAACAAATACTTTTCTTCCACTATTAAGGAAACCCACGAGCTGATTATTTTTTAAATTGGTAGCAACTGCTTTCAAATTTGGCAGTCCCCGAGTCACTTCCGTTAATTTTTCTTTAACTTGAGTTGAAGTACTAGCAGCATTAATATTTCCACCTTCTTGACAGATGCAACATACATTCTGAAGACGGACTGTGCAGTGTGGGCTACGGGAGAGCGCCCCTCCTGTGTAAACTGCCAGGCCGCTAAAATGGACCGGGTCGACCACTCGGCATTCGACCAGGACTGTCCGGTTCGCAGACGCTGGGATGAAATAGCTCGTTCCACAATATCGTACTGCTAAGGGCACCCGTGGCGACCTCCGGATATTGCAGGCAAACTTACAGCGCAGCAAACTAGCTACCCTGGAACTCATCCGCGAAGCGCAAATAAGGGGAATAGATGTCACCATGGTGCAGGAACCATACGTCGGCAGCGACGGCGTGATGGCTACATACTCAGGCACGAGGACGGTCCAAACTATGAGGACAAGGGTAAAGCCGGTGAAGGCTGCCATCATAGTGCACAACCCGAACCTCATAGTCACAAATGACCCCGACCAGCAGACGGAAAACGTCTCCTGCGCCAGCATTAAAATGGAACACGGCACCTTAAGCTTCGTGTCGGTATACTTCGAGGAGGACCTAGCGCTTGATCCATACCTTGGACAGGTCACACGTGTTCTGCACAAGTTAAAGTCAAGGAACACTATAATAGGGGGCGACGTAAATGCGTGGAGCCAATGGTGGGGCAGTACTCGCCAAAACCCTCGAGGAGCACAGATGAGCCGCTACATACACAGTCAAGGACTAAACATCTTGAACGTTGGGAGCCACCCAACGTTTGAGGCCATTCGAAACGGCAAGCTCGCCACAAGCATCGTGGATGTTACCCTGTGCACTGACGACGTCCTTGGCAAAGTGGAGGACTGGTTGGTGGACACGGGCGTCAAAAACTCGGACCATAACGCTATCACATTTAGCATAAAGAAGAAGGCTACAGTGCAGATTAGAGAAAAAACAACTAGAATATACAAGTGTAAAAAAGCAGATTGGCAAAAGTTTAGAATAGAGTTAGGAAATAATTTGGAACAAGAAAAAATTACACAGAATGAAATTGATAAAATTCAGAACAAAAAAGTCTTGGAAGAAACTATAAAAAGATTTGAAATGGCAATAGGTCGAGCCTGTGACGCGTCAATCCCGAAAATCCAGCACCGTGATAAACCCCCGATTCCTTGGTGGAATGACGAGTTAACGCGACTCAAGCGGGCCATGGTGACATTACGTAGACGTATCAGATGTGCAGCTGAGAAAAGAAAGAAGTACGTAGTGGCTGATTATCAGCGAGTAAGGAGAGGTATGTCACAGCTGCGAGGAAGGCACAGACGCAAAGTTGGGTGGACTTCCGCACCAAGCAAGATAGAGAGTCCATGTGGGACACCATCTACCGCGTAATTCGCGCGACGCAGAAAAGAACAGAGGACTCTCCTATGGTTCAGGGTGGAATCACCCTGAGCGCGACGCAATCGGCCGAACTTCTGGCGGATACATTCTTCCCTGAAGATATGACGAGTAGAGATGAGCCGCAACATACTGAGGCTCGTGTGAGGGTGGTAAACCTCGTACCACAGCATGATGACGACCCACCAATAACAAGGGAGGAACTCGACGCGGCGGCGTCGTCTTTCAGCCCGCGGAAGGCACCCGGAGCGGACGGGATGACGGCCGACATATGTCTGGAGGCAGTGAGACGGACCCAAGGGGAATTCTTGGGCCTTATTAACAAATGCCTTGAACTTGGTATCTTCCCAACATCATGGAAGGTAGCCGAGGTGATTGTCCTGAAGAAACCTGGCAGAATGAACCTTAATGAACCGAAGACGTATCGCCCAATCGGACTCCTCCCAATACTGGGAAAGATTTTTGAAAAAACGTTGATCAGAAGGCTGCGATGGCACCTCTTCCCTAGGTTAAACCCACGCCAATATGGATTCACGCCACAACGCGGCACGGAGGACGCCCTCTATGACTTGATTAACCACGTGAAGGATCGAAGAAACGCGAGGGAAATAGTAGTCATCATATCCCTAGACATAGAGGGCGCCTTCGACAATGCGTGGTGGCCGGCGATCATGATCCAGTTGGCTGAATTAGGATGTCCGGGAAACCTTTGGAGGATGGTGGGGAACTACCTCGAGGGACGTGCCGTGCGGGTAAATTACCTGGGACAAAAAATCGAACGAAGAACCAATAAAGGATGCGTACAAGGGTCCGTGGGGGGCCCGTTCCTGTGGAACGTGCTTCTGGACACGCTCCTGAACAAACTGGACCAGGAAAGTGTGCATTGTCAGGCTTTCGCCGATGATGTTGTCCTCGTTTTCTCCGGGCAAGAAACGATGGAGATACAGGCACGGGCAAACTCAGCCCTGGAACTGGTGAGGAGATGGGGACGGGCAAACAGACTCCAATTTGCGGCACACAAAACCAGGGCAATGGTGGTCACTAGAAAGTTAAAATACGACAATCCGATTTTAAGAATGGGAAACGAAGACATCGAAATAGCGAAGGAGATAAAAATTCTAGGGATCACCATTGACTCCAAGCTCACGTTTGCAAGCCATATCGCCAATACCACCTGCAAAGCACTGGGTATTTACAGACAAATGTCGCGAGCTGTAAAAGCGACGTGGGGACTGAACTCAACCATAACTAGAACCATCTATACGGCAGTAATAGTACCTATTATCTCATACGGGGCGAGCGTCTGGGCATCCGAGATAGACAAGGTATACATACAGAAAAAACTCTCGACGGTACAACGGGGCTTCGCCCAGAAAATTGCACGGACCCACAAAACGGTCTCGAAACATGCAGCGACGGTACTAGCGGGGCTTCTCCCCCTAGACCTTCAGATAAAAGAGTTTGCCAGGATCTATGAGATCCGGAGAGGAAGACCCCTGGCGCACCTAAACGATGACTACGGCCTGGAAAGACGGGTGGACTTCGCGATGTTACCTCACCCTGCAACTCGGACGAAGCTGAAATACACGTGCCTGGAAGAACTAACTCCCACCACAGAAAGGGCCCACGACATATCAGGAAAATCAATATACACCGACGGAAGCAAAATCGAAGGCCTAGTGGGAGCCGCCCTAACTGTGTGGGAAGATGGTAGGGAGATGTTTTTCAGAAAAATCCGCTTAGCAAAACACTGCACGGTCTTCCAGGCCGCCACCAACACCATCGACCGGAGAAACTGGAGGGAAACAAATATTTTCACCGACTCTCGATCCTCTCTAGATGCCCTGAATGCGGATCCCCTGACACACCCACTTGCGCTAAAAATTTACGACAATCTCAGGAAAATCGCCCTGAAGGGGCACACTGTTCGGCTGTTTTGGGTCAAGGCGCACGTGGGAGTGCCAGGAAACGAGAGAGCGGATGATCTGGCAAAGGACGCAGCAAGAAACACAAAACGGAAGGTAACATATGACAGTTTCCCCATCTCATATGCCAAGAAGACCATCAGAGACAGATCGATAGAGATATGGCAGGAACGATACACGGCGGGGGACACGGCGGCGGTGACCAGGGCGTTCATGCCTGACGTCAGGCGAGCAAAAAAGACTGTGACAAAACTTGACATCGACTCACTTACCTCGCAAATTCTTACCGGACACGGGGGGTTTGCGGGGTACTTGCATAGATTCAAACTGACGGACAGCCCGACCTGTAAATGTGACGATGACACTGAAGAAGAGATATTACACTTACTCACCGAGTGCCCCAGGTTTATGACCAAGAGACGCGAGACAGAAATGGAAATCGACATGACCATCAGCAAATCTAACTTACCTGACATTATGGACAACCATGGAGCACTCGAGACTTTCATGAAATACTGCCGACACGTGGGAGGACGGATTATACGGGAGAACAAAAACTGACCGACTGAGATCGAGGACAGGACAGGGACAGATGACAGGACAAGGACCGGAAAATAACATAATATGGCACTAACCTTGACATAGCCAGCACCATCCATGAACAATGAGTCAGCATAGCCATGCCTGAAACAGGACGGCAAACATAGGTAGACTACAAACTCGACAGACAAAGCCCATGAACCATGGACAAGCAAGAGGCCCTGGCTCCTTGTGGTTACAAGGCAGCTCCAGGACCAACCGGACATGAACGCGATTGCAGAAGACATCATGCGATGGCCTCTGCTGCAATCAGGGAAAGTTAACAGAAGAGGGAGCTCAACGGAAGTGGAGAGACGACACCGGCGACAGTCACATTGTACCAATGTGGCTCAGGCATGGGGGAGATGACCACCGCCAATGAAAAACGCCATCGGAAAAAAAAAATAAAAATATATATATAGTAATAATAATAATAAAAAAAAAAAAAAAAAAAAAAAAAACATAAAGCCATAAAGCAGCCTGTCCCTGAATTCCTAAGTTAAGATAATTAGAATATAGTTTTAACATATAGAACACATAGAACATAAGAAAAATACTTACCCCACCCGCGCCACCACTCTGGTGCCGGAGATCATAGAATACATAGAAAATAAGTTTAATACTTACCCCACCCGTGCCACCACTCTGGTGCCGGAGTACTTGAAATAAAATATGTATATAGACTAATTATAGTGAGTGTGTGTGTGTGTGTGTGTGTGAATGTGAGTGTGTAATAGATAGGAATAATTATAAATTTATAAGGATACTATAAAATATGTAAGATGTAAAGTACTTAACTAAACATGCCGTCTGCACTCTGCCCCGGCCTAGGAGAAAACCTGTAAAAAGATAAAAAAAAAAAAAAAGTTATAAGATGTATGCAAATGGAACGAACCCACGCCACCACTCTGGTGCCGGAGTATCAAAAGCAATCACAAATGTATAAAATAAAAACAGTGTATAAAAGATAGGAACAATTAAAAATGGATACTATAAAACATGTACATAAATACTTAGAATGTAAAGATACCAACTAAACATGCAATATGTTTCCTGCTCCGGCACGGGTAATTTGTATTCAACAATCATGTAAAATTATATAAGGAAACCAAATTAACCAAAGAAAGATAAGCCATATATTGTAAAACCTAGCATATAGTATAAAACTTAAGTGAATTCAAAATAAACACAGAAAACACAGTTAGAAGGAATAACATAATAAACACCAAACAACGTGCACCCAAATAAATTCAACAATCTGAAAAACTTAATTACCCCAGACACAGACTCCGATCCATCCAAATCGGAGGAACACAAGAGCACAAAAAAAAATAAAAAATAAAAAAATAAAAAAAACATACATTCTCTGTCGAATCTACGTCACTTTCTTCGTGGTCCTATAACATATGATTGATGATGAAACAATTACTAATTGAAGTAATTTGTAAAGAAAAAAGTACTGTATCTGACAATGTTTAAATATAATGGCATAAAAATTTCAAAATATTTTAAATATTTTATTCATTCTTTTACCAGGTAGAGAGTACCCAAACAAGAAAACAATTAAATATAATAATTAAACATGTTTTGTTTTAACGAAAATAATGCGAAAACTTGTTTTCTTCTATAAATAGCATCAATATTGTTTAAACAATAAAAATAATTATTTCCCCCCTTTGAAAGGTTTCTGATTTTAAATAATATAAAAAAACAAAAATTAAAAAAAAAAAAAGATCGAAATCGGAGCTGTATCTGAGGACTTTCGACGAAAAGGCTTCATTGACGCGACTACATAGACAGTTGTTTATAATCCATGAAAACAAAATATTATCCATACGTAGTAAGTCTATATTTATAGTTAAAACATGAAATTATTAGGCCTTCGGAAAATATTATTTTAAATATAAACTAATGAACCTATTATTTACTCAGTTAATCAATCTCCAGTTCTTCCAGAGTATTTTTTCATGACTTTATCTTATTTTGGTATTTAAGAGGAAATTTCTTTTATTGCAAAATAATAAGAACAATACAATATGTTTTAATTGTACAGGAATAAACATAAAGTTTGTTTGTACGCTGTAGAAGTGGTAGCGAGAGGTATAACAGCAAAATCTCTCTATAACCTACTTAAATACCCTGGTCTTTCTAGAACTAGCATCGGTTAATTCCTAGAACGAATTTCAAAGGCGACATTAATAGGTTCATTCTAATATATATATATATATATATATATATATATTAATATATATATATATAAATATATATATGTTCCTAAACATACATTCCTTTAAAGAGATCTATGCATTTAAAATTCATCTAATTTAATTATAGTGCATTCAATTCTTGTTCTATTTCAAGACCATAATGTTTCAAACTTCTTATTGAAATCATTCATTATTGAAATGGGTTTCCTGTAATTCTGTAATATTTTAGTATGTGATATATTTACCTACATACCTTAATCAAATGTTAGGCATCTTTCATGTAGGTTAACAGTTTTTATAAAACAATGAATAAATCAACCCTAACTAGAGGAGCTGAGAATTCACTATACACAAAATATATTACAATTTATAATTTTATTATATCTTGAATGGAGTGAATATTTCTGTTTATTTATTCAATCGGAAGTCATCAATTCATATTACAAAAGGCTTCTGATTGTCGCTATGAACAGAGATGCTTGCTTTGCTTTTAGCTTTTATAACTATATTAGTAACAATAAACAATCACGAACATTACAAAATAAATAAAATCTTCAATGCAAAAGATTAGTATTGACTATTGACAAAAGTTTCATTTTGTAGTTAATAATATTTAAATTTCTTGTTTATTATAATATTTTTAATAATATCAGAAAAAAATACATAAATTGATCTAACCCCTAAGTAAGCATATTATTTGCTTGTGTTAAGGGTGTTAGATAACGAGACTAATACATAGAAGTACACATTATTAACCTTTTTTTTTTTTTTTATTTTTTTATCGTTGGAAAAATGCGTTACGCATCATCCCTGCGGCCAGGAAGGTGATGACCGAGGGGGTATGTGGGACTACCCGGCAGCATAGAAGACGCTGCCATTTTTAAGGCTACCCACTATAAAACCAACGGTTGACCTCATCGCCTTAGTGGGGTGCCACGGGATCGCTTTCGCACTCACTGTGACGCCCCGGCGGAACCCCCTGCGAGGGGCCCCGATCAACTTAGGGACACCCTCACCTCGTAGGCCTATAACGGGCGGGAGAGGTCACCCCCCTCTCCCGTCCAGGCACTACAGCTGGGGAAGGAGGCTGCGGGCGTAATCCCGCCTCCTTCGACCCAGCCTTCCCCTGCGAAGGGGTTCAGAGGAGGCTGCCTCTCTGTCCCGCTCCGCGGCCTCCTTCGCGGCAATGGCTTGCTCGCAGAAGGAGGCCATAGCGACCCAGGACCTCTCGTCGTCGAGCATCGCGGAAACAACGCTCGGCAACGAGAGGTCGCTGCCAACCACGGCCGTCAGCTCAGTACGCTGACGGTCCCAGGCTGCGCACTCCGCCAAAGTGTGACGAGCCGTGTCCACGGGCTCGTCACAGTGGTGGCAGGAGGGGGCCGCCTCTCTGCGTGCGATCTTGTGCAGGTACTCACCGAAGCACCCATGCCCCGTGAGCACCTGCACAAGACAGAACGTTAGAGTCCCCTTGCCGCCGGCCGATCCAACGATCGAGATGGGGGGAAATAGCCCCCACCGTCGCAAGACCGGCCGACGGGGACTCTAAGTCCCTACTCCACTGTCGGATCAGGGCTCGGTGAGCTAGAGCCCTGATCCTATCCGCCTCGAGCCTAACCCGCCCGACCCGGGCTTCTACCCGGTGCCAATACACTCCGGGGAGGACCCGCGCCTGTAGCTCCCAGGGCGAATCGCTCGCCAGGAGTGTGGCCGCAGTGTATGACACCGTACGGTACCCCCTGATCACCCTCACCGCTAGGACCCTTTGCGTGCGACGCAAAAGGGCCCTGGAATCCGCGGTGAGGGCTCCCGACCATATGGGAGCACCGTACAGGGCCATGCTCCTCACCACTCCGGCGTATAACCGGCGGCAAGGAGTCTGCGGCCCTCCGGCGTTGGGTAGAAGCCTACTCAAGGCGACTGCAGTGGGGAGTAACTTCGGGGCCAGCAGAGAGAAGTGGGCGATACTGACCCTGCAGCTGGGCCTCCATCTCCGGGTCCGAGCCGCGTCTGCGGCGACACCGGAGGAAGGCCCTGCGAGCCCTGCAACAGGCCGCCCGAAGTTCGGCTATTTCGGGCGACCACCAGTAGACACCCCTGCGCCAGGGCCGGAACCCCACCCTCGGCATGGCCGCATCGCAGACCCTCGATAGGGCCCCGCGCATGCGGCCAGCCAACCCCTCGACGTCAGTTTCCTCGCTGGGGGTTCGGGAAAGGCCCAGCCCTGGACGATGGCTGCCTCGACCGCCATTTCCCGATCCAGCCGCTGGACTGCCCAGCGAGGAAACCGACATCCCGCCCGCGGTGGCCCGGCCAGATCCGGTCGGGAGGCGGAGATCTCAAATCGGACGTATAAATGGTCCGATAGAGTCTCCACCTCCGTCTCGACTCTCCAGTCGTCGACCATGCGCGCGACAGCTGAGGTGGCGAACGAAACGTCCACCACGGAACTCCCTTGCTGCCGCACGCAGGTCGGTTCGGTCCCTCTGTTAAGGAGGGACAGACCGGAGAGGAGTGACCAGACCCGGACAGCCCTACCCCTTGCGTCCGTGGCGTGGTTCCCCCAGGCCTCGGATTTGGCGTTCAGGTCGCTGAGGAAGATGACCTTCCCCGACGCCTGTCTGCGAATCGCAGCACTCACGGAGTCGAGAAAAACCTCGAACTCCGCCAGGCTACGATTGGGGGAGAAGTACGCGCCTTTGCCTTTGCCGCGGCCTCGGTCTGCAGCGTAATGATCACCGCAGGTGACCGAGACTGCGGCAACTTAGGCTGTGAACCCTTTCTCCCTTCCGCTTTTTTGGCTCTTGCCGCCTTTCTCCTCCTGTCCCGCCGCCGCTTGGAAGCGGGTCGTTGGGCCTGTGGTTGAGACACCGGGGGCGGAGCAGGAGCCTGAGCAAGCACACGAGGGGCGGCCACGGGAGCCTGAGCCAGAGCTGGTGCCGACTTACGAGGGGCACCGGGGGCACTCTTCTTGCCCCCTCGAGCAACGGTCGACCAGGCCTCAGGCTGTGGGGCTGGAGATGATCCAGGAGTTAAAGGCGGAGACCTTGCCTGTAAGACAGGCGACCCCGATCGCCTATAGGCGCAGACAGCTGGTCGTGAAGCCAGGTCTGCAGCCGTGGCTAAAGCAGCCTCTCGCCTCCTATCCGCGGCCAGGGAAGGCCGGAGGTTGCGCGCTGGGAGGAGCCGCTCCTCGATACCTCGGAAGCGAGCGTTGACCATCTCGCCTACCGAGGTAATAATGGAGCGCTTCAACTGCTCAGCCGCGTCTACCTCCGACGAGGGCATCTTTTGAACCGCGGCTTTGGCCGCAGGTGCCCCCATCTCGGCGAACTCCCTTCGATGGGCCCTCAACTCCTCCTTCAGGGCTTCGACCTCCCTGTGGAGACGCGCGTTATCCTCGCGGATACGGCGCGTCTCCTCAGGCTCGCTCCGGGTGGCCAAGACTCTGACGATATCGAGCAAACTGCTCGACTCGTCTCTGAGGGCCTTGACCACCGTGCCTTTGAGATTGCCCGACTTCCTGGTCCACTCGAAAATGGAAGCAGAATGTCGGGCGGCGGCTGCACTCAGCTCATCGGCACTTAAAACCGACGGATCCGGCTTAGGAAGCACCTCCAAGGAGGTATTCTCCTCGGAATCCGGTGCACTCCCAGCCTTGCCCGTCGTCTTTCGGAAAGCCTGGCGCTCGAGCCTACGCTCAAATGCGGCCTCCTCGGCCTCCATGTTCAGGGCTTGCAGCTCTGCCTTCGCCCTTGCGAGCCCTGAACCACGCGCGTTCGGAGTGGAGCGTCCACGACGAGCGGTGTTACACTTTGTAACACCAAGCTCCGAGTCGCTACCGGACGCTTCACACTGCAAGCGCGACACCTCTGAAAGAGGACCACGCTTGCGCCGTGCACAAACCTCTTGATCCGACGTGTCCGTCAAATCACAACCGTAAGCCAAACGTAATCCGATGGGCCTGCCAATGTCGTAAGCGGCTCATCCGCATCCAAGTCGATGATGTCCGAGTCAAAATGAAAATCCGTATCCAGTGAGCTTGCCAAGTCGTCCTCTCCTACGCGCCTCACACTCAGTTTTTTTGGACAGGTTGGTGTGGTCTCGACCTGTGCAGGGACTCCTGCACCAAGGCTTTTTTCGCCCACCCCGTAGTACGGAGGGCAGATGGCAGACGAATCTGCCATGAGGGTTTCTCCAGCGCGAAGCTTGGGACCCTCCCGGGGACATATTTTAAAAGAAGCCTTATCCATGATTCCTTTGAGGGGTGAGGTCCCCGCGGGTGGTGCCCTAGTCCTTACACAACCCCTCGGCAGGCACCGAACCTCAGGGTCGACAAAGAAGCACAAACACACATAAAACGAAACATAACAAAAAAGACGAAGACCAAACGAGACAAGACAAACACAAAACACGAAACACAAACCCCCCTGTCGGCCATGGACCGGGCACTGACACCTCCATGACCGACCCCCAGGGTGATTTTTTATAGAGGTTTTCTTCCTCGCAGCCAGACGAACAGAACAGGATCCGTCCGTCCAGCTCTCGTTCCCGATCAGTGCGGGCTTACGAGTTTGTGTGGCCGTGCAATGCTCGCCTCGAAAGGCAAGCAGCCACACATGCTAGTAGCTGTCCGCGCCGGCCGAAGCCGGTGCCCCCCATATCTGGGGGGACCTCCTCTATACGCAACCCGGGGGACGCGCCAGATGGCGGCACTAGCGACCGCACACTGGGCACATTATTAACCTAACCTAACCCAGAATTACAGACATCTGTGCTTATCATATACATGCTTGTCCTTGTCGGGAAACGAACCCGAGCCCCGTTGCGCCGCTACATGTTAGGCGACTGAGCTAAACACTCGACCGATACACTTTTGCGGTATAGAAAAATATATCAACATAAACCTATATTAGTTAATAAGATTATATTTTAGATAAAATATATTTTACTTGGAGTACTTATTCTTTGTCGCTAATATTCATCCATATTGTAAAAAAATGTATATATATTTAAACGAGAGTCTCTTTTTAAAACACTGATTTATAAGCTAAATTATAAAAAACTTATTATTTATTTAAAAGGTATTATCACGTAATATCTGAGACACCAGAAGAATCTGTGGATCGTTTATCACAATTAGAGCCGTTGTGATGAAGTTAACGACGTTCTCGTAGATCGAATTATGGCGTTTCATGAGTTTTATGACGGCTTAGAACGTGTGTCACATAGGAATAAGTATTTAGACAGATTTATAGAATAATGCGTCCAGCAACAGTTCTACACACTCATTTAAATTAATGTTTACTTCACTGTATCTAAAGCAGGCTTTCTTTCTCTAGGACATAATTAATTTTGATTGGAAGTCTAAATTTAAAAATGTTATGTTTCTTCTTAATTTATATAACATTTATTTCATGACGTTATAAAAAAAATAATAGTATTAGAACCATTTAAACATAGTGTAAGTTCTTAATCTGGAGTTTTCTGTTACAAGCTCAACACTTGACTGTACAAAACCTTTAATTAAAAGAGTTTCTGTGAAACAGAATGACTTTTCAATTGTTTTAACAAATATATGTTATTTGATTTTGAATTCATGTTTTGAAAAGTTATAATTTATTTCTGAAGTTAATTAGAACTTTAGACTAAAGGTTAACATGTGAGTACTATAGTTTTTTTTTTTTTTCTGATTTAAGAACTCCTAAAACTGTTATTCGTTGATCTATATTTTAGAGCTGATAATAAAATTTTCTATTGCGTTTATTTCATGTAAAAAAAGCAATCCGAGAACCGTTTAGATAGTTTAGTGTAAATTCCTAGTCTAGAGTTTTCTGTTTCTGTTGCGAAGAGGTCAAGTTCAACACTAGACTGTACTAAGCCTTTAATTAAAAGAGCTTCTGTGAAACAGTGACTTTAAAATTGGTTGTAATTTATATAGCATTTAATGTGGAATTCTCTCTTAAAAGGGTACTGTTGCTTTGTGAGCCTTAAAACAGATAATCTGGAAATTCATTATTTTTCTTTAAGAATATTTTAGATTATCGAGTAAAAGTTTTAGGAGATGTTAACCAACGATGTACTGTAACTAATACATGGCTTACGTATTTAAAAACTTCCTCAGCCAAAACGACTGTTTCCTTTGCTACATATTGATAGAAAAAAAAAAAACATAAGTTGTATTCTTTAATAATTTTATCGATTATAATTAAATGTAAAATAATATATTATGTTTATTTATTTTAAAATTGATGTTGACTAGTAATGTATTTAAGGTACTATGTTTTCGATTACTAGTAGTAGTACCAGATATCAGGGGATATCATACTGATCTACTACTTCGGTGACCATGCTCTGATATACGGGTATATAATATCTAGGAAATCTAATTCAAAATTATTTTTAAAGATTAGTCACAAAATAAGACACGGGATTTGGTCATAGATTTATTATAAACAAAGAGTATAAAAGGCAGCATAAAATGGCTCATTGATAACTGCCTATCTATCTCTCCTTTTTCCCTGTAATTAGATAAATATAAGTATCGGTCCATTATCTTACCTCCTTTTTATTATTATCACCACATTTATTATTATCACTATTCTATGTTTAATAATTCTATGGATTTGGTATCATTCATAGTGACGTTTATAGAACACAAATATATAATGAAACATGTATGTATGTCCACGCAGTTTTATCATGATAATTTAATTAAAAACTCTATTGATAGTTTTATTACAGATGGAAAATGAATAATTAATAACACCTTAACCGTTATAATATCTTAAGAGATCTGTGCTGACTTTTGGTAATTTAATCTGCCTTAACATATATATTTTTTAAATAAATTTAGCAGAACCATTTTGTTTCACATTTATAAGAATTTAAAACTCTTTTGTAGTAACTTAGGCAACGGAACGAGAAAAGTTAGAAATCGAAAAAAGTTTTACTGTATATTTCTTAAGACAATATAAGATTTAACTTTTATACTTAATATACTGCATATACATACACTGGATATACTGCATTTGAAACACATATAAATAAGTAGTATTGAAGCCAATTGGCGCGTAGACTAGTGTAGCGACACGTTCTACTGCGCTACGCCGACCATGAATTTAATTGAATCAGAGCTTTCATCAAATAATATATAAATAACATAGTGTCTATGTTGTCATATACCTTTCTTTAGATACATTACTGTAGGTAGAAGTTTTTTATACGTAAAAATAATATTTACGACGTCAAATTAAACATTTGTAATATTATTAGGTATAATAATTAATGAATCGATCAATAGAAGTGCCATGATATGTATGTACTTATGATATGCATAAAACTAATTATTTATTATTATTATTTTAAGAAAAAAAAGAAGGTATTGTTTTCTATTATCTCTTAAGCCTTAAACTTATTAAAATAATAAAATAGCTAAGTTAAGCTTATTAAAATTTAAATAAATATAGAATGAAAAAACTGGTACGGGCAGGGTTTCGAACCCGGGTCCTCTTAGTAAATGCATGTTACTTAGTTACTTTTAGGGAAAAATAGTATAACTTAACCGTGAACAGAAATTTGAAGAAAGAAAATGTTTAATGTATATAAACTATGGTTTTAAGAGCGCCTTTTGTGAGATATCACTAAAGCACTGTCTAAAGAAAATTATTTCACCATAGAGACTTAAATCATCATTTTGATAAACGTTTGCATCTTTTTTTAAACGTTACGAAAACAGCGACATCGTTATATTAAATGACCGTCATCTTCTCAAGCACCTAGCAACTACCCTTATACTTAGAAATATATCCCCTCGAAAGCATGAAACATCAGGGTGAGTTTTAAGTTTCTATTGAGCAAAAAAGTATATTTTCAGAGGTAAGTAAAATAGCAAAACGTAAACTGGTGTGAAATAATTTTAATGTTTATATAATTTAAACATAAATAAAAACGTAATTGAACACAAATTATATTTATATTTTTTAATTATATTTTTGTCAGTTGCAATTATAACGAAATAGTGTTTATATTTTCAAATAAAGCTTATAAGTTATGTATTAGCGGGGTACGGGCATGTTATGCGAAGGGATGTATGTCATGTGACGAGGAGAATGTTAAATATGAATGTGGATGGAAAGAAGAGGAAAGAAAGGCTGAAGAAGCTCTGGATGGACTGTGTGAAAGATGATATGCTGAGAAAAGGAGTGAATACTGAGATGACGAATGATAGAGCTGAGTGGAAGAAAATGACATGTTGTGCCGACCCCAGATAATAGGATAAAGGCAGGAGAAAGAAAGAAGTTATGTGACTTCACAGAGCTGGATTTTAACATCTATTGTTATTTTCAAATAAAATTGACTCTAAGGATGCCAATTACTTAACTGATCTCAAAATAAATCGGTTGGAAATTGTAAAATTATCGTCACAGTTTTTTTCTAATTTAGACATTGATTCATGTGCTTGTACTTTTAAACTGAATACCTATTGTCCATGAACACGCAAACGTAGCAAAATACCTAATAAACTAATAATACAATATTTTTTAAGTGTTGTACTTCGTTTTTATTTATTTTAATATACTTTAAAAAAATATATATAATCCTCCTGTTAAAATTTAATCAGTACCAAATTACATAAACCGCTTTAAAACTCAACATATATACGAGTATCTAAGTCAGAAAAAGAACTAAATAAACTTCGTATAATGTGAAAATAACCTATATTTGACATTGTCAGAAATAGCTGAATACTTTATTTTAAAACATACTTACTACATACTTTATAACAATAACAGTATTCATATAAAAGTAAATAATCTAACAAGAGCGTCAACATCAATATCCTGAGCAAGATAATATCACCCTCAGTGGATACAAGTAATGATGTATTAACTTTGACAGGATTCACGTCACCTTGAGGAGGGTTTCAATTGAATTAGTTTTTATTCCAAATTAAAAGTATGTGTCAGATAAACTTTTAATTGATAACAAGACTTGGCAATATTAGTTTCTTTATAAACAGAAAGAAACAAGCACTTTATAAAATTATCTATAAAGTGTGATACTTTTAGAGTTCTTAGAGCTTATTGTAACAGTAATTTATTGTTTGGGTTAAATAAATACTCTTACTTCACAAAACCAAAACGTTTGACAATAAACAATCAAAAACCATAAAATTAACTAAGTTTCAAAGGGCAAAGAACCAAAGCATCAAAAACAACTCGGTTGAAATAACATAATTGTATTTAAGACAAAGTTTGCTTGTTACCAACTAAATTCTTCAATAAACTGAATTCATTTAGTAAGAATTTACTACTCTGTATTATAAATTTACATAAAAAATAAAAGAAAACATTCAAGATAATCTTGAAATTTAACCGCCCCGTTTGTCGGGTGGTTGAAAAAGACTCCTAAAGTGATTACCGACATGGACAGACATGTATGTGATGAGCATTGATGTCCGTATTTCTGGGCTTGTCCGATTATTAAATATATTCGTTGTATTTATAATATGTGTTTCTATGTAATTGTATCCTTGTCTAACACCCTTTACGCATGCAAATAACTACCACTAATACTAATAATAATTAACTTACTTAATCAATATACCTACTTATATAAATACACATACACCAGATAATATGCACTAGTTCCACACAGCAACACTAATGGTTGTAACAAATTGAATCTAATTTTTTAACAAACCTTTGGAATTAAATGACCTTCTCAATATCTTAATTAATGTCTCCCCGGTGTCAACTACACCCTTTTCTCTCTGACCTTCGCAAATTAACAGATTAAATTCAATTAATTACTTGGAGTGTCTTGTGACACTTGGAAGTGAGAACTGTTAAAGCTTAATTGTAAGGTTTACAGATAATACTCAGAGATATCTTAGATAATTGTGTTGTATAGATTTATGATAATTCGATTTCATTATAAACGTTAATATTATAATAAATAGCTGAATAAAAATATCTTTGATTTTTCTACATTACCCGTCAACATATTTTCTATTCGCAATTAGTTTCCAGGATAGATTTTGGACTCCAATCCCTTATAAAAAATAAATACATAAACGTGTTTATAGATATTGATATGAATAATCTACTTAATAGGTATACTCTCCTTTAGAATCTACATTTTAAATACAATAGCACTTTTTTATAATTGTCCATATTTTCTATTGTTTTTGGTAATCCCAATTAAATACCACATTTGCTTACAGTACAGGATGGTATGTAAGTAACTTACCTTAGTCTTCTGGTCTTCTTAGGAAGCGGCTTTGCAGGGTTGTATATTACCAGTAATCAATATGGCGTCTTTTAGTTAGACGTTGGAGTTTTTACTAAAGATATATAAAATATTTACATAGAGGAATTTTAAGTAATCGTGTAATTTTATAAATTATAAAAATTGTACTTTACGTGAATTATTTAATGTGTTGTGTGTTATGTTTTGATGTTTAGCAAAAAAGATAATTTTATCTTAGGGTTTGATCTATCTACCTGTGTCATTAAACAGCAACTCCTGGGGGCTGACTCAGGACTGGGCGGAGTATACCAATATTGTCTAGTCTAAATAGACAATATCTGTATCGGGCGGTCTGTGAAAGAACCTCCTGATTCTTTCCAAACTCACAAAAGTCCATAAGTGGACTCTTTGTCTATCTGATCTTGCAATACAAGCAAAATAGAAAAAAGATATATAAATTCATACATCCATTCCATTCATTCATCTATTTTAAACACAAGCTTTTTAATACGACTCTTGTTATCAAATAAGTTATTTGTGTATCAATCTTTTTTTGAAACAATTACTATATAAAGTATTGAGACAAAACAAAAATAATAATTATGAATCGTAAACTCCTTTGTTTTGCGAATTATGCAATCATATAACTATGGCAGCTGTTTTCTTATGAGATAAGAATCACTTTAAAAATGGCAAAAAACATTAACAAGACCAAAGTACGATACAGACCTTTAAATATTAGATATAATTCAAAAAAACATTGCAAAATCCTAGTTGTAAAATCCCTTATAATGTCTACGAACTAGAAAATCGTTTGAAAAAATAAATAAGTAAATTTGAAAGGGAAGTTACTGCATAATCAAATACGAAGTGCAATTCAGTTAACAGTCTTTTCATCCAGGCCACTTTAGTCGACATTTAGCTTTAGTTCATAGCGTGAAAAAAAATTATTTTTAAAATAAGAAGCTAGAATTTATGTTTTTTACAAAAATACACAGTTAGTTGAGAATAAAATAAGGTAAGGCAAATGAGTATAATTAAAAGTAAAGATGAGAAAATATCTTCAATACTCGTATTAATTCGTAATCAGTATAAATGTAAGGTAGTATTTATTGGTAAATGCTGTGGCATAAGCCTTGTATTTTTTAAACAACCTAATTTGTGAGCAAGTTATGTCCAATATTGATGAATTCATCTGAAATCGCTTTTGGTGTTTTATTATTAATACGTACGTAGTTCGTTTAACATAAAAAGAAAGAAAATATTTGACAACGCCAACAAGAAGTCTTGTTCTATCTTAAAAAGATACGATTGAACTACCTACTTATATAATCAATTATATTATTTTTTTTTTTTTTTTTAATATCGGGACAAATCACACACATTGATCTAACCCCTAAGTAAGCAAATTATCTGCTTGTGTTAAGGGTGTTAGACAACGATACTAATACATAGAAATACACATATTAATACTGAGAATATATTTAATAAACGACCAAACCCAGAAACACAGACATCTATGCTCATCACATAAATGCCTGTGCTCTGCCGGGAATCGAACCCGAGCCCCGTTGCGCCGTGACACGCTAGGCGTCTGCGCTAACCACTCGACCAACGGGGCGGTAAAACCATTTATATATATCAATATATGAAATTATATGAAATAGTAATATATATATATAAATATATGAAATTATATGAAATATTAATATTTATAACGGTAAAATATGTATGACGGTATAAATAAATTCGACAGGTTAAATGATCTCATGGAATTGCTATAAAAAATGTCCGATATACATTCGAAGTACGATCAGCTATTTGAATATTAATGGATATTAATGGATTTCAGTTATTTGAATATACATCATAAGTATATTTTCATAGCTATTTAAAATATCACAAGTATTTATTTTGTAATTCAAGAATATTTAATTATTTGTTGAAAAATAAAATATAAGACGGCAGAGTGGAAACATTTATTTATTTATTTATTTATTTAATACTTTATTGCACACAAAACATAAAAAAAAAAGAGAAAAAAAGAAACAGATAAAATGCACAAAAGGTGAGTTTATCTCTAGGTACAGAGATTTCTTCCAGCCAACCCAAAAAATATGATGTGATAGAATATTGGAAGGCATCGTGTACAATTTATAATTAAAATATAAAAAAAAAAAGAAAACAATAAAAAAAAAGAAAAGATTAAAAAAATATATATATATCTAATACCTACAAAAAACAAAAATAGTAAAAATATATATATAGATTATATATAAGGTTGTATATCAATATCCACTACAACTTACAAATTCAAAGGCATATAATAATATCATGTGAATGATAAGTAATGCTCCTTCAACCGTTTTTTAAAAACAGGAAGAGAAGTACTATTGCGCACTTTAAGTGGGAGTGAATTCCACAATTTCACGGAAAGACAGGTAAAAGAATTAGAGTAACAATGGGTGTGAGAAACCGGGACACGAAGTACAAACTTACGGTCAAGCCGACAAGGAGATTCACCGGGATGCAAAAAAACAAAACGCTCACGCAGATATATAGGGGCGAATGGATTATACAGGATGTTATAAAGGAGGGATAAAATGTGAGTATTTATGCGAAGACGGATAGGGAGCCACTTGAGTTGTGCTCTGAAATTAGAAATATGGTCATGCTTACGAAGTCCAAAAATATATCGAATACAGGAATTTTGGAGCCTCTCAAGTTTATTTAAAAGAGCTGCAGTAACATCAAGAAAACATGAATCAGCATAATCAAGAATAGGAAGGATGAGAGTCTGGACAAGCGAGATTTTGGTCTTTATAGGGAGGAAATTTTTCAAAGAGTGCAATGAATGAAAAGTGAAGTAAATTTTCTTACTAACGTAATTTATGTGATTTTCCCAGGAAAGGTCCGAACTAAAGACAACGCCTAAATTGGTAACACTTGAAGACAAGGCAATCTGAGTGCCGTCATAAACTATTGGGGGACAATCTGAGTAATCTATGGACTTAAGCATGTGTCTATTGCCTACAATAATCGCCTTAGACTTAAGTGGATTCACTAAGAGACCAAAAGAAGTTGCCCAAGAACAAATTGCACTAAGGTCGTCATTAAGTAAATTCAAGGCTTGTGACACGTCCGCAGCACTAAAATGTCGGTAAATTTGCAGGTCATCGGCGTACAAATGAAAATGAGACGAAATCACCGATGTGACTGTGTTAATAAACAAAGAGAAAATTAAAGGGGACAAGACACATCCCTGCGGAACGCCCGCTACTATATTGCACCACTCAGACTCTACTTCATTTATAAAAACAAATTGAGAGCGTCCGCGCAGGTAAGAGTCGAACCAATTTAAAGTTGAAGGTGAAAAATTAAGGGCACTAAGAACACCAGTCACCAAATCAAAATCCACCGAATTAAACGCGCAACTGAAGTCCAGCAAAACAAGTACAGTAAGGAGTTTCGAATCGATTGCAGAACGAATATCATCGGAGACTTTAACTAACGTCGTCACTGTACTATGCCCCTGCCGGAAGCCAGATTGAAATGGGCTAAGTAGCTCATTGTGACGCAGAAAACGAGCCAATTGTTCATGGACTATATGTTCCAAGACCTTAGATAAGAAGGGTAGTATGGAAATAGGTCGAAAATCTGACGGACTTAAAGGATTGGATTTTTTAGGAAGCGGAATGACTTTCGCCTTTTTCCACGACGAGGGAAAAGTCTGAGATGATAAGGAAAAATTTAAAATGAAGGTTAGTACAGGAAGGATATGAGGGAGAATAGTAACTAACATCTTGGAGCATAAGCCATCACAACCGACAGCAGTAGAAGATATACATTTAATGTGTTTTTCAACTTCTAATTCAGTAACTGAAATAAAAGAGAAAGAACAGGAGGGACGAGAAATTAAAGAAAGATTATTGAGGGTAACCGATTTTGCAACACTATCCATGCATAAAGGGGGTGTGGAAAAATGTAAATTAAGAGAATTAGGGTCAACGGAATTATGAACAGGAGCAGGCTCCTTCCCTACGCCAAGAGATTTTAAGAAACGCCACATTCCTTGTGAGCTAGTATTCGAAATTTTGTTATGGATATAGAGGCGTCTAGCAATACGACAAAGCTTGTTGCAATTGTTACGAAGAATCTTATACTGAGCAAGATTATCATCCGACGGATGCTTTTTAAATCGCCTATTGGCTCTGTCTCGCGCAGCCATAGCCTTTCTAATGTCTTCAGACACCCAGGGGGAAGGATTATGCTTCTTCCTAATTTTTTTAAGTGGTGCGTGACGATCATAAAGATTTAAAATAGTAGAATTAAAGAAAGAAATTGCTGAGTCGATGTCACAAGCCTCAAACACCGGGGACCAGTCAATAGCATTATACTAAATTTTTGAATATAGAAGTATTATACTAAAACTATATTAAAATTATCGAATTGAAATCAACATGAGAACGCTTTTAAGAATGAATAATTTATTTTCTTTTACGATATTATTTAAACGTACTTTGTTGACTTACACCTATGTCGGTATTAAATGATGATAAATTTATTAATATTTAAAAATTGAATATGAAAGTCCGATTAATATTTAATACTATACATTAAATAAATTATAGAAGAGATGTGTTATTAGTTCACCACCTGATCTGCGGCTCTGTTACAAGTTACTTACTAAATATAAAACTATTCTAAGATATGGAATTTTTTGACATAACTTTTCTGTCTTTACTGATTAGACTAGGATAGATTAACAAACAATCACTAATACTTATTATTAATCATATTATCACATAAATATTTTTTATGGGCTAGTATTTTGAGCAATGGGTCCTAAGACAGTCTTGATGGTAGATACATTTTAACATTTGATGATGTTCCATTTTATATTTTTTTAAATGTTGTAACAAATTAAATTAAAATAAAATATATAATTTGTACTATTTCTGCCATAAATATATGCTTTATAATAAAAGGTAATGCATTCCAAGATTTATAAAGAGAACGAAACTGAAAAAAAAAAGTTATTTTCATTCACAAAAGACAATATTATTATATCACTATAATAAAAACTGTGCAATACTTTTAAAAGAAATATTATATAATAAAACATACGTTAAGAAACTCTCTGCTATAAATTGTAACACTATTCTTCTGCAATGATATCAGCTTTATAGAAAAGGCATTGCAATTGGTTTATTAATTATAAATTAAATTAACAGACTAATCCCTAAAAACAAAACCAATTCCTTCTCCACTCAACTGTGAAAAGCTTCTAATGGTACATTCACTGAATCATCGACTGGCGAAAACATGACCTCACTGACATTTGATTGTTTCTATCATATACAGATAACATTTTTTATTTTATTTTTTTGAAGATATTATTGATGTACTTCGTGTAATAATTTTTAGAATAATAATTTTAAAAACCATGTAATCAATCAAATGTAATCAATCAAGTAATCAATCAAGGGACCATAAAGGATAAATTTGTGTGAAAACGTGTTCAAAATACTACTGTAACAATTTCGAATTATGTAGTAAACTAAATGTAGTGAAGTTTGGGTCTTATTAAGTTATAGATACAATTTATATGATTTTGTGAAATATGTACTTGTAGCACGTAAATGCCGCAGTTATCCCAAGAACAGTCTCAAACTATCATTATATTGCACACAAAACGTATTACATGTGTGAAATAATATTAACAATTTTAATAACTGTTATGAATGAATAATAACATTCGTTTAGTTTTTTCTTATAACGGCATGTTATATATATGCCGTTATATATAACTATCGAAATATATTATCTACTCAATTATATTTCAAGCAGAAATACAAACATAGTAATCAATAACAGTGAATTTATGTAAAATTCTACGACTATATTTGTTCACGTCATGGCTCTCAACTAAATAAGTTACTTATTATGCATATGCTCTCATTATTAACAAGTCTAAATTTAAAGACAAGATAAACAAATATCGTAATCAGTTAAAATAAGCAGAACAATATTATCTACATTTTTTCTTTCGAACGGTCGATCCAACTAACGGTGCTGTTTCATTGCATTCTGTATTTACGGCCCCATTCACGCTACATCCGGTGTAGCGTGAGCTTAATGAATCGTCTTAATGAAAGCAGCGGAAGCTACGAGACGCGAAATGGCGCTAATCGAACTGCAAACTGGCAGTTTCAATTATCAAGAATAAGAAAGTTTTACGTTTGCTGCAAAATGAACTGCTTAACAAATTATGTTTCGTATATTCGTATTATAATATGATATGTTTGTGATATTATACATATAACGATGATGGTCGTCAAAATTTTTGGGTTTGTGGAAATTAAGAATATAAATTTGATTTTTTTTAGGTTAAGGTTTTATTATGTTCTTTACACAAATAAAATTATTTAGAATAGATATTAACTAATACAAATTAACAGTAATAATAATTATATTTACTTTAAAATCATCAGGGCACGTTCGACATCACCCATGTTCTAGATTTTTTTTTTCAAATAACAACGTTATAAAACAACACAACGAAATCGTAACGTAATAACACGATGTATCGAGCGAGCAATCGCGCTCCAGCCAATTATATAGTACCTATCTGTCAGTGTCAAGAGTCACGGTGTTTTGATTAACACTATAAGGCTTCGTCCAGATTGCGTTTTTTTTTCGAAATAGTACACGATTTTATAGAATAGAGAAATTACCACAGAATATGCAATTAATCATATAATAGAATAGAATTTTAAATAAATTTAAGAATTTATATTTATGTAATGTAAAGGTGACATTTCACCTTGAAAATGTAAATGTAGCGTTTTTAAAGATATTTAAAATATTCAATTTGTGAATATTATTATAAAAAAAATAAAAATTCAAATTGTCTTACCTTAAACTATTAAATTTAAAAATTCCATAGTCCCAAGTTAGGCGCCATTTATTACTCTCTATAAAAAAGTTTATAACTAAACCGTTCATCGCGCTCGTTACCATTATACAGCATAATTTATTTATTTTATTAGAAATCAATAAAAAGCCACCACAAAATTTATATTTGGATTTTGGTTTAAAATCTAATAACTGTTCGTTTTCAGAAGCTATAGATTTGTAGGTATTATTTATCTTTTTAAGTGTGAAGGATATGAAAGTAAGAACCGGAAGTGTTTAATAAAGTCTAGATATAAATCACAGTCAGCGTTAGTGAATTGTGAGACGCAGAACATCAATACAACCCCTATGGACCTATTTCTCCCTAAGTTTAATACGTATAGTCATCTGTTAACCTTGCCAATTGGCAAGGTTAAACAAGTTAAGAAAATAATCAAAATTGTTTCGGATAGGTTATTCATTCTATGAAAAATAAACAAATAGATGAAATCAAATTAAATATATATACCTATATATACATATATATATATATACCCAGGGTGACGTTCGTCTTAAAATATAACACAATGTTATTCATCTAAAAAAGAGATTTAATTTATTTAATTTACCGCCCCGTTGGTCGAGTGGTTAGCGCAGACGCCTAACGTGTCACGGCGCAACGGGGCTCGGGTTCGATTCCTGGCAGAGCACAGGCATTTATGTGATGAGCATAGATGTCTGTGTTTCTGGGTTTGGTCGTTTATTAAATATATTCTCAGTATTTATATGTGTATTTCTATGTATTAGTATCGTTGTCTAACACCCTTAACACAAGCAAATAATTTGCTTACTTAGGGGTTAGATCAATGTGTGTAATTTGTCCCGATATTATTATTATTATTATTATTAATTATTAAATACAATTAAGTTTTGTAACAAATATCAACTAATGAAATACCAACCTAAAACAGTTTGATATAAGAGGATCAACAATAAATGTTCATGCCTTACTATTGTTTTATCAAAATACAAATCGTCTTTAGTACTATAAAATTAAAGAATATTCACAACCATTTAGAGTTTTAATGAAATTGAAGAACTAATATAAAAATGTGAACACATTAATTTTGTACCGGCATCTTTTCGTATCATTCGCATTTAGCGCCGTGAATCAATACCGCTTATCGTTCTAAAGGTAAGTGAAAAAACTAAACACCAACATTGAAATATTATAGTCCATGTTTTAAGTCTATTAAAACGTGTTCAGCTTAAGTATAGGTTCACATTAAGTATTTTTATCATACAGTTCTTACGTCACTTTAAGTTTTATTAAATAAAAATTTTAACCATATCTTGTTAATTGTTGTGCGTTAAAATTATAGTTATATTATAGTGAATAAATGAAATGATAGAAAATCAAATATATTTATCACTTGTAATCAGTCCACATGTTAACTAATTTTCAGTAATTAATTAATACAGGTTTCGTCAGGATACCAGCAATATAATAATGACCTATATTTAGAATTACCTGTGCGCTATCGGTACGAGACTGTTTCATTAAATATAAATGCCTTAAATAAATGTTTATTTCTGCGGAAATTTAGCGAATAAATAAACAGACCTGCGTTTATATTTGTAGGATTAGAAAACTTAGCAAAGTAAATTAAAATAGAGTCTGGAAAGTTTGCCGCCAGTGTGCTTTTAAGAAGTAGGTAATCTTTTTATTACACTTAGAGATCAGTTCTTTTCTCTGTATTAATGAAGACTGATGCTTTAATATGTTAAGTTTTTTTCAGAGTATTTGATGTTTTTATAACAAATATATTTATATAACAATTAGTATTTATATTATTCATATTTAATAACGAACATTATTTTAATTCCGTAAAGGATGGTAAAGGCTTCGATAGGGATTTGAAACATCTAAAGAAGGAGTTCAGACAACCGAATGAATATATATTATTAATTCAGATATAAAAAACATTGTTTTATTTAAATCAAATGATAATTTCTCCATTCTATACAAACCAATGCCGAGAAATATGTAAAGTCCGCTAATGAAGACTGATTTTGCATTATGAATTTGTCGTATATGAAATAGTACACAGTAAATATTTATCTTACTTAGCAAACATTTTACCAGTATTCTAAGAATAATGATGAACATAAGGAACAATTACAAGTACGTCTTCATAAAGAGGTAGAATTAACTAAAGATTCATCTCAGATTACAATGGCAGGCATCTACAAAGTTATAAAGTATCAAAGTTACAAAGCATCTCGCAAGGAAAGAGTACAATTTAAGAGCCGAGGAATAATTACTATCGAGAATAATAGGCCTATTAGACGACGCAGTGCTTTGTATTCGACATACAACCATACAAACAACAAAATGTATTGGAACAGGGTTTTTAAAGACAAATTTAAATATTTTTTTTTAAGAAACCACTGACCACATGAATACACATTAGTGTAAGAGTTATTTAATCGATAAAACAATTATTGCCATTGTTAGTTTGTTGCTGAATTATTTTAAAGATTTTACTATATAACATCTGCAAGTTATTTTACAAAGTAATCATTGGTATTTATGTAAACTAATACTTGAATATGCTAATTTCGTTCCTATCATATTCCAAGACAATATCAACCATTACAATCCAACAAAATATATATATTATTCTTCTTTATAGATAGATTTTTAAGAAAAAAAAATCTCATGTTAAAAAAAAAGTATGAATAAACTCTAAACACTCAAGGACTCATTGCAATTTTCAAAGAAAACTCTTGTCTTATTTAATATAACATAAAAAAAGCCTTTTTAGCAAGCTACGCTGCATAACTAAATATAAATGATAATAGAAAGAACTAATCATGTTTTATTTAGAAGTAGACAACTTCAAGCACTTACATCGCATTATCATGACATTAATAATATTTTTTGTTTATTAAAGCTTGTAATTTAAAGACTAAATTCTTTAAGACTAGGATAAATTCAATTCGAAGATCATTTTCAAAGTTCGTTGTTATTCCGTTGACAGTATGTGCTTTGATAATATAACCTACATCTTTAAAATTAAAATATATCTATTGACTGTTAAGCAGAGGTCACACAGTGAATTAAAATGGCTTAGCTTAGCTTAGGTCACATCATGTTAGCATTTTGTTCCCCTTGGTTTCACCGCCAACTACAAACTACAAAAGTTAAGCTAATCTAGCTATAAAATAACAACTTAGCTTACTTCGTGGTAAGGTTTGCGTTTAATTACACTATATAACACGGGATAAATTTACAATGCGTATATTTTTTTTTGTTATAAATTATATTTCTAAAACTGAAGACTGATTGGATCTATTGTATTATTAAAAGTCCATTCATTTATCATGAATATTTTAAACTATATAAAATAAGTTTGTTCATATGGTTTTGGTATTATATATTAGTTTAATTAAATGAATTATTTAAATATTCAAAGATGCCTTGTAATAATTCCTCAACCTTTGTAATTTCGAAATTTTATCCGGGGGACAGGTTAAAATATTTTTTAATAATATGGTTTAACCAAAGGCAAATCAAAACCGATGCGGGTGCCGCGCTTCTTAAGCACATTTACGACGCATGGGAAAAGTCACAGAATGCAATCGGAGTGTTTTGTGATTTATCTAAAGCCTTTGATTGCGTGGACCATCAAACATTACTATGCAAACTTAATCACTACGGTGCGCGTACTGCTGCGCTTGATCTTATTGCCTCTTACTTGAATCAAAGAGTTCAGACGGTTGATTTAAATAATTGTTAATTGGTTGGATCTCACCTAAAAATGGGTGTTCCACAAGGATCTATTCTAGGTCATTTCTTATTTTTACTCTATATTAATGATTTGCCCTTTTACGTAAAAGGACTAAGTGGCATTGTATCTTTTGATGATGATACCTCACTTATTTTTAAAATTAATCGTAATAAAGCTAATTTTGACAAAGTGCTCTGTCACGTGTTCTTCATTGGTTCGAAATTAATAATTTGGTATTAAATACTAAGAAAACTAAGTGCATGGAATTTACACTTCCGAATGTCAAAAGTCAAAATTGTAGTTTATTCCTTAACAATGAAGTGTTAGAACTGACTGACTCGACAACTTTCTTAAGTATAACTTTAGATAAAAAGCTCCAGTGGAACCCCCGCAAACTTAGCTCAGCCGTCTTTGCATTTAAAAAAGTAAGACAATTAACAGACGTTAACACGGCTCGACTTGTTTATTTTAGTTATTTTCACAGTATATTGTCTTACGGTATTTTACTATGGGCCGAAATGAATTCTATATTTATTTTGCAAAAACGAGCTATACGGACTATTTGTAACTTTAAAGCTAGAGACTCCCTAAGAGATGTTTTTAAAGGAATTTGTATTCTTACGGTCGCTTCTCACATTTACTTCTACATTTTTAATAACTTACTATATATACGCCAAAATGTAAATGACTAAAATAATAACAGCGACTGACTTACGATCAATACAAGAAATAAAAATAAACTTGCAAAGCCTAAATTTCGACTTCAAAAAGTTAACAAATCCTTCATGGGCTTGAGTATACGCATATATAATAAAGTTCCACAAGATATCTTAGATCTTCCTTTTCTTGGTTTTAAATCTAAAATTAAAGGTATATTATTAAATAAACCTTACTATAACATTCAAGAGCTTTTGGTTGATCGAAATGTGTGGAACTGGTCATTGACTCATTTGCAGGGTTGATGTTATAATGTATAAGTCAAACATAGTTAAATTTCATTTAAAAAGAGCAACTGTTGAGTTTCTGGCCAGCTCTTCTCAGCAGAATAGCATTCCGAGCTGGTGGTAGCTTACTCACAGACTGACTATACTGACCAATTTAATGTAATTGACGATTCAAAAGTGCGTGTAAATGCCTACTTAAATAAAGATATTTTGAATTTAAATTTGAATATACTGTGATCTGCATAACAAGATTACTACGGTAAGTAAAAAATGATTTATTTTTACAATACTGTTAATTTTATTCGATTTGTTTTCGTATTTAATAGGATAGAACAAACTAAGTTAATAATCGGAAAAAAAAATCACACATTTATTACTAATCTAAAGAATTGTATGACACAATTTTATATAATATCATTATTCTACAAATAATAAAGTATTCGAATTTGGAACTCATATATCTGTTTACAAATTTACGTCAAAATGTACTTTATATATACAACCTGCACACACACATTATGTAATGCATTTTAAAACAATGAAACAACTCCACCAAACTTCCTCGTTCTTTAGATCCACCATATCCTTCCGTCAATTATATTATTAAAACCTTATAAAATATTTTGGATTATTTTATATTCCTAAAATATAGAATTATGAACCTTAATATTAAGAATTCATAGATTTTAGGTTTAGGAACCTTAGGATTTTAGGTTTAGGAACCTAGAGTTGACCTAGAGTTTAATTAAACCAGAGCAAACATAAAGGTTTTAAGAAACATTAATGTAGTAAAACCAATTTTTAAAAGTATTAAAATTATACTAGCATTAACTAGGTGTTATGTATTGAATAGCGTGATAGAAATACTAGAAAATAAATTATATATTTTTATATTAACTTTATAGATAGAAATTATTGAGTTATTTTTATACTCGAAATTATTATATTATAATAATAATGATTATAATTTGTAACTTCCTCGAGCCTCCTATATATCACAAAGATCTGAATCAGTCTATCGAAGATTAGTCCATTAGAAAAGATGAATGAGTCCTGATGAGTTAATTACTACAGTTAGCTTAATTGACAGCATTTATAATTATAATTATTTACCTACATAGTCTACAAGAAAAATTAAACATTTATTTTAAGATGCAAAGAAAATATAAAGGAACTAGGCTCTACATTTTAAATTCGTACATTGAAGTATATATAAAAAAGAAATATTTTAGAAAAGTGAAAAAATTTATACATAAAAAAAAACTGCATCAAAAATTTATTAGAAGTATGCATATGCTACCAAGATATTGGTGACATTTTACTAATATATTACTAACACTAGAAAACAGCGGCATTGTCGTAACAAATGGCCATCATCCCTTAAAGCACTCCGTACGTTGGTTAATATTTTCAACCCTCCGGAAAGTATACAAAGGAGGCTGAGCTTAAGTGTCTATTGAGTAATGTAATATCTTTTTAGAGGTGAAACGACACAACATACACTTGAATTGAATTAAGTATTGCCTTAAATAAACCTTAAATATTATATGTATATAATATTAATATTTTCTTGGTACTGTGCTAGTTGCAAGATAAATAAATTACTGTTTATACTGGAATTTGATCACGGATCCTAAAATCTATATTATGAGAAACTTTTATTCGAACTATAAAACTACTAGTTGATATAATTGAAATATATATTTTTATCATCGAATGCTTAGACGCCTAAGGGTTGCAATTGTTTTGATGATATTTAAAAAAAATATCACAAATTGTTAAGTTACAAATATATACTGTTTTGTGACTTAGGCACTGATTTATGTTGATAAACCGAGTGTGGCTGCCGAATATTAATTAATATATTAACTTTAACTCGTGACTCAAGGCACAATTGTTTTTAGATTTTTCGATACCTTATACAGTCCATCACTTTTACATTTACATGGCTGACATGACTTGATAGTATTTATTTCTTAACAAACAAAAAGAATTAAGCACTCTAAAAATTTCCTTATAAAGTTCGTAAAAATTTAAAAAGTTATAAAAATATAACAGCTCTAGTTACCACCGTCGTTCTACGTCACTTGTATAAGAAACAGTATTTTTTTTTATTTTATTTTGCCTCCAGAATGGGGAGGCCATTGATCTCAATCGCCTGTGCCCAAAGGTGACACAGATATACGAAAAGAAAGCTGAACGACCTCTACGGAAACCGTATTGTCAGTTAAACCGTTTTGAAATTTGTTAAATACACATCTAAATTAGTAGTCTTAGTTTTTTTTTCTGAAAACCTTTTTTCTTTAAATTAGGATTTAAATAAAGAAGAACGAATAAATATTTGTATTTTTACTAAGTTATTTCAATTTAGAACTGAAACAAAATTAAGAAAATATCAGTAAGGTTAGAATTACTATTAACTAAATCCTGGAGCGTATGAAACTTGTTCTTATTTAAATAATATTGAACTCGCATTTGAAACCAGTGGTATTTTTAAGTGCGCTGAATGTTCCATTGAAAACATGTGTTTTATTGCCTTTCTACTTTCATCTTAGAAACTAGAACTTGGTTCCTTTTCGAAAACACTAATTAGAAGAAAACATGCATTTAAAAAGTAGTAAAATATGCCGCAAGCGTAAATAGAATGAGCGCAAGTGTCAGAATGAGTGATTAAGTGAGTGAGTGTTTTACTCGTCACTCAGGTGTGTGTAATAACACAATGTGGTTAAAACTATGCAAAGTTACCTTTAATTAAAACAGCTGCTCTAAAAAACTTTAAAATATGCCTCAGGTGAAACACGAAACTTTACTTTTAAAAATGTTGGTTCGAATCCAAGCAAAATATTCAAGACATTTTCAGCTATAAGCCAAATAGAAGTAATTAAAATCAAAAAACGATTCATAAAAGCATTACATATACTATATTTTTTATAATTTATATTATTTTCAATGCCATTCTTTCAATATTTAAAATATACGATGAAATCGAAGATATAAAAAAAAAAGTAAATACGTAATTATACAGATTCCAGTGAATCTAAAATGGATATAATATGTTTGGTACAGTCTTTTACTTTTTTACTTTTTAAGATGATTATTATAATTATATTATTTAGAATATACATAATTTACCCTATTTTGAATTGAATTATTATATATATATTTGTTTGTTTCATATACAAATAACATGTACGTACAAGTATTGTAATATAGTTACCTGTTTCAGTTTCAGTCTTCAGATTGTAAGCATATTCGGTGGAGTAATATTGATTCAGTAATAAATTTTGTTCTCGCGCCTACGTCACTTCAAATACAGGGTTTCAGCTGAAAATCAGCGCTTTTTGTACGAGTATCATCCCGAACAAACAGCACATGCTGAGCTGAACGCCCATTCGGCGTTGTTTATTATATAACACAGTTATCCGTATAACATTAAAAACTTTCTTACTTTGTTATTAAAATTGATGCTAATGCACCTTAAAACATCACACCGCGTCGCCTTCTACTCGTCCTCTAAAACCGGTTTTTAAGGGCCTACAACTCGCGCGCGTATTGCATACGGGGCGAGAGGGTGGGGGACGTGTGATGTGCATGTCAAGAGTATTTAGTTTAGTTATTATTTTTATTATTATTTTGTTATTTCATTTAATGTAATGGTGTTTTTTTTTTTGTTTATATAATGTTTGTAAGATGTTTTTGGTTAGTTTATTTTATTGTTTATTTTGTTTTTTTTTTGTTCATATTTACAACGCTTGAATAAAAGTTTCTTTCTTTCTTTCTTTCTTTCTAATTTTTGTGTTTAATACAGATTTATAGAAGCAAAAAGATATCAAATTTCAGGATATATCTTTCAAATAACTTAATAGGAAGTATTTTAACACTATTTTATCTTTAGTAAAGAACTCATATTGACAGTCATAATACACATGTCTCATATCTGAGATGAGAAGAGCCCGCCGTAGTAAAGCGGTGAGACGCTACGCGGTGCCGACAGAATAATTCCCGTAGCACTTCGTCAGATACTGCTTGTTAAAACCACTCGTAGCAAGACTCGTGATATTTTTTATGTCATGTTTGTGTGACATCCGCTTTTGATGTCTGACTAAACTCAGGCTCTTCTTTCCACATCTGTCCTTTGTATTGTCATTAACATTATAAAATTAATACTTTCTTTAATAAGTTTTACTATTTTCAGATTAAAAGAGTGGGTATATTGCTTACCTACATTTACCTGTGTTCTTAACTATTGCTATCAAGTGATAAGCATATACCTTATATTAGTCTGATAATATCTATCGAATTCTTTAACTATTATATTTCTAATAAATATCAAGAAAGGCCATATTTGATTTTTATTCGACATTTATCAGATACTTATGATAGCAGCTTCATCCGCGCTTTATAAGTTGACGGAATTTGCTATGTTAGAAGGCTGTCAAAATGTTACTTTTCTATTCTCAGGAACAGTACTTTTCTTCTGAATGAAATGTCCTTTTCTGTACCTGTTCTGTGTTATTGTGTGTTAAAGGTTTCAAGATAAAAATTCCGACATATATAATAATGTAGATAGCATGAAAAAATTTTCTATATTCAAAAACATTATTATTAACAACATATTTAAGTTTTTAGGTAGATAAATAAATAATAATTTAAAAATAAATAAACATTTAAACAAAAACATCTTTTAAATATATGTAATTTAAATATAATCCAATTTATATATAAATATATAGTCTATTCGACAACATTACCTAAATGTCTAATTCGCCTCGACCGACGTCCACTACAATATCACACCATGTGTTATTATGTATATAACTACTAATGTACTAGGAAGACAATTTTTTAAATATTATTATCAATTCATTTAAAGCATTTTTTTCAGATTTCAAAGACCTATAAAGCGTTTGTTGCTTACGTTGTGATGCAATCTTTAGAATGAGAGCTTTTGTTTTCTTTCATACAACATGAACAAAGTCTTTCTTTGTTATTATTTGTTTCTCTTTTAATATATGTTGCAAAAACGATAAAAGATGCATGATTTCGATGCGAAGCTAGTCGATGTGAGAATCTCAAAAATAACAATGTGTTAGTATATCATGTAAATTATTTAAGAATAAAGTTACTTACTTAAATATTAAAAGAAATTTAAATGTTAATCTGACCAGAAAACCACTGGTTGAAAGTTCCCTTAGACATAAAGTTATATATTATTAAAGTTATGTATTATTATTATTAATTAAAGTTATATATTATTTGTACAAAATATTTATTGACTAAAACCTATACATAGATTAGGTTTGGATCCCTCGTTTATAAAATTTATATAAGTATAAGTTACTGTATATTTATTATATTAAATGCTTTCCAGAGATTATTTTAAATTATATACTGGTATAGTATTATAAATATATTATATACCAACTATTACCCGGTTTTTCCTCTATGTGGATTACACAGGACATTAAACGTTCGAAACATTCTTTTAAAACTACTGCCAAAGAAACCTTAATAATAATAATAATAATAATAATAATTTATTTCAAAGAGTACTTTTTACATCGCTATGATGTTATCTATAACCTTCCTCAATAAACTATTTTCTTCTACGACACGTTAGAGGAAGTCAATTACATTATTAATGGTCCCATACAACCGATATACATTAAAGTATAATATATTAACACACATATTATAATATGTATAATATAACAACACACAACATGGATCTGAAAAGGCCATTATAATATGCATCATATAAAGGGTGGGTATACATTATCCCAGGCCTCGGACACATCACACAACAGACAATTACAATAAAGAAATAATGTATCTCATAGACTGTAATCTTGAGTTGAATGATGGTGATCTTTATAAATATTTTGTTACAAAATATACGCACATGTATAAATCGCTATCTTTATAATGAAAAAAATAAGGCACAATAAATGTCTTCATGAAAATAAATTGTACAGTTGTTTTCATTTTATTTCCATTCACAAATGACAATATCATTGTTTCACGATGACAAAAACTATGCAATATTTTTAAAAGACATTATGCGTTATATGACTTTTAAAAGTATCTCTTAAACATAAAATATCTCGTAAATTATTGTTAAATAACAGACTAACAATTCTTATTCTATTACAAAGTGGATAATTCCGGCACCAAATGGATTCATTGGATGCGAAAAATACTTAAATTATTCGACTTAAGCCTCAAAGCTAAATGATTTCCCTCTCAATAGAACTGTAAAAAGCGCTAAGAAGATAAGGGTTTATTCACTTTGAACTATTGAGTTCAATGACATTGATTGATGTAAGATCTTAAGCACAGTTTCATGCAACGCTATAATATCCTCACTAACTGGTATTCATGTAAAATTGAGATAAATAGTCGCCTTTTAACATTTAGCAAAGAAAATAACCATAAAATTGAAATACACACAACAATATTATGTACATTTTTATCTATTCTACGATTTTCTTTCGTTCTATTCTGAATTTAAATTCCGGGCTGTAGTTCGACCATTATTAATTGCAGGAAGAAATCCAGTGGAAGTTGTGGGTTGTATGAAATCCAACTAATCGAACTGCAAACTGGCAGTTTATATAAGAAATAAGAAAGTTTGACGTCTAGTTTGCTACAAAATTAATTGCTTAACAAATGATAGTTTGTGTACTGTTAAGACTTGTTTCAGTAATACACAGTACTTGCACTTGAATGTTTAATATCCAACCATTTGTAATAGAATGGGCGAGAGCAGCCCTTACAACTCGTTTTATAATATTTTAATACTATAATATTTAGGTGAGGGTAAAACATTTAACAGTAAATACAAAATAACATTCCATAATTAATTGCGTAGGTGGCGCTACTGTTGAAACTTATAAACTAAAACATGTAAATTCCAATATTTTTACCATTTAAATTATTATAAATAAATATGACTAAGAGTACTTATAATGTACTTATGTGCACAGTTATATGAAGTGCCCTTACTTATATCGTAGTTGATGGGAGAAAGTATACAATATTGATATTTATCACAATAAGGTTTTACTGTTTTATATAACGCAAGTAAAACAATTTAGCTTAGGTTGACACTGCTATCTAATAAATATTAATAGTGAGGTTGACGTACAAAACAGTATAACATAAATTTATATTCACATCTTCAATACGTTTTCGACAAAATTCAACTTGTTACATTTTAGTGACCACTTCAAAATAACGAGGTAAATTTAATTACCATAACGTATCGAGCTTGCATTCTCGTTATTCCAATTAATTAGTACCTTACCTGTGTTCTCATGTGAAGGCATGATTTTTTCAATAACACTATAAGGTTACATTCAGTTTGGATATACATATTTATGTATAAAATATATACATTATATATACCTAACTGAAGAAATCATATCGAGTTTTTTTATCAGTAAGACTTTATTCAAATTAATATCCAAATCAGATCATTATTTTTTCACTAACTCAAAATTTTACTAACGGCACTTCATGTAATTATGCTCCAAGAACTCTCTAAATTTATGAGTTTGTTTTGTAGCGAACCTGTCGTCGAGCTTTATTATACTGGTATAAACTGATTTTGCAGTACTACTAAACTACGCCTAATTTAAACGTCAGAGAGCCTATTCTTGGGAACAGTTAAGGATACTCCTTTACAATGTGCTGAGTTATATAAACTTGTCTGAGATTGTCTATTGTCATGCATTGGTCAAGCCATATGGCGCATCGACAGAAAATGTAGGGAGCATATCTCGTATAGAAATAATACCCGTACATCGAAATCAGCACTGTGTGAATATACCATAGATAAACCCAATGAATATAAGAGGTTTGATAAACCTTAAATTCTAAGAAAAAATGGTCATATTCCAAATATGAAGCTATTGCAACTTTTAATTTTAGATTTAAATCTAAAGATTTAAATCTATGAAATGTCATGGAACTTCCGGTATTGCAAGCAGAGCATTCAAAGTGTTTATCCCCTTAGTTACCTGACGCTCTTTACAGCTCAGTTGAGAATTAAATTACTTAGCTTTGTAGCTTTAGTCGAATAATTGAAGATTAATTTGCATCCAATAAACTAGATGTTATATCGTATCTATTCAACCGTATTCAGTGCATGAATTATACACTTTGCGATAGAATAATGTTATACTGGGCAATAAATGTTTTAGTTATTTTTTATCTTTTACTTACAAAAAATGAACGAGGTATTTATAATTATATTACATTATATGTCTGTTTAAAGCATAGTAGAGTTTTCGGCATCGTAATATTATTAAAATGTAAAAAATAAATAAAAACAATTCTATATTTTTTTCTATAACTTTTGTAAATATTAAAATATATATATATATATATATATATATATATATATATATATATATATATATATATACACTTGACCATCATCACCATCCACTATCATCTCATCCTGAAATGCCTAAGTGTGCAGTCTGAGTAGAATGAATTGGCTCTTCTACACGGTGATAATGATAAATGATGATAGATTGATGATGAAGAGGATAGCTGAAAAAGTTTAATTATGTAAAAATTAAACACAATCATTTTTTATGTATAATTCACATATACATTTTGATTAGTCTTTACATTGTTTGTATAGTTAAATAAAATTATTTAATAGAACTTATAACCTATTTACCCGCAAACCTAATACATATTTATCTTTAGTGTATTTTCAACAGAAATAAATATTTGATAGTTGAATGTACCTCTTTATGAACATCTGAAAGAATATATTATTTTTAACAAAAATAAAGAACGTTTTGTTCAGACTCAAATAAATAATGTAGTTTACTTCACTTTAATATTTTATTAAAGAATTCTTAGAATCCTGTAGTCCACTATTCTTCCAACTTTTATTTCCTTTGGAATACAATGCTCACGCAAGCGTATCTTTAGGGCTTATAACAAATATAGTTGTTATACAATTTCACGAAAATATACTACTACTATTATTTTTTGATAAACTCGATACTAAAATTTACGTGTACTTTACTGATAAAGATACAAAATTAACAATTTTTCTCGACTTTACTTTCTATTATACTTACTTCCGTATTATTGTTTCACTCTACATTGTATCTTCGTAACAAACATTATTTTGTACATGTTATTGTAATAAATATCTAAATCTATCTATCTTCATGTTAAAAATGAGATCAGTCTTTTTTTTTCAGTTTAAGTCAGTTTAATATAATAAATATTCTATTGTACGAAAGCATTATTTCAACATGTCATAAGCGAAGAATCCCTTAGGATATTGGGCAATAAATATCATGTAAAAATACTTCTAAAACAATCTTGTTCGTTAAAGAAAAGTAACCTAGTTTTATCTAAAAAAGAAAAATATATTTTTCTTTTGATTTATTTATATTAATTGATTATATTTAATATATTATTCTATTTGTTAAAATTTCATATAGAAATACTTTTGCCGGCACGAATATGTAAAATCAATATAAGAAATAAAAACGACTTGGAATATCCTTACAAAATACTAAATTTACATAGTAAAGGACGTAATAAACTACTTCTTTCTTTCTTTAACTATGAAATGAAAACTATATCATAATTTGAATTTTACTATTTATAAAGAAGGTTATCAGACTTTTAGTATTTATTTTAAAGTGACATTGAAACTCGGTGACAGTCCATTAACAAACCTAATAGTTTTTTTAAATCAAATAGCTCGTTTTTTTAAGTCTCTTACATTTTCAGTAGCTCTTTTTATTATAGACGACTCTCTGCTACAGAGAGCTCTCATTACAATTCGCAGACTGATTCGTGAACTCTCTTTATACGAGTATGTTGCTTGAACCTACCAAGTGCTAGTTCATATTTCTTTGTAATTGACATTCTACGTTGAAATGCTAACAAGGAACTGCTAATTAAATATAGATAGTAATATACAAGAAAATATCTACCTTTATAAATAAAGGCACATTGTAAATTTAGTCGTAAACATATATATTGTATCAACAAGAAACAAATATTTATTAGTTACAGAATAAAACATAAAATTGTAGACAATAAATGGAACGTTCAAAAGAATATTTTAAGACTGAGAGGCGAAGATTAAAAAGAACATTTATAAATAAGATGAGTTCATTATTTTAAATAAAATGTAGAGTAATATTAATGAAATACATAATTCTTAGACGGAAATATTTTATCTTTTTTTATTTATTAGGAGCTAGCGACTTAGTCTTTTTTTACTTCCACTCCTATCGAATTAATTTATAAATCTTAAGCATTCACTTCGAGTTGATATGTATCTTTATAGATCTGGCTTTATTACACACATGTAAAAAATATCTATATGCAATACCAGACCATTAATAGTATTTAAAATGTTAACGCCCGGGTGCCATACCTACGCTCAGAGTTAATTCCAGTTCAGAGGCAACAAATTAATTTTGTATGGGAAAACTTAAATTTTTAAAACTAATAATTTTAAAAAGTCATGGAACAAATGTTGTTGAGATTTATGTAGAGAGGCTGCCTGCGAGAGGTGACCAATGATATTAAAAGGAAGTGGGATGATAAAGAGAACAGAATCGCTGTTTTTGCATTAAACAAAGTAGGTATGAAGCCAAATGCAATTTTTAAAACTCTCCATACACTTGGTATTAGTCTAATGTTGGTGTATCTAACGTTTTATGTAAGCTATTTATATAATATGTATTAGCTATTTATATAACATGTGTTAATATGTATTTAGCTATTTTTGACAATCTACAGTCATTTTAATAATATACGATTTACATCTAATTCTTATTTGGTCTTTTTGAAATACTTCTGTTTGGTGAATAGCAGTTTCGGCAATTTAGTTCTTGTCATGGATTTTGGTTGGGACTATGTTTTATTAATGACAATCGTTATTTATTCTAAATAAAGTAATAGTAATAATTATTATAATTAGTAATATTATAAGTAATATTTTGCAAATAAGAACGAATTACAAAATGTCAAATTATTATAAGACCTGTTTTATTGAATACAAACTTTTGTTGCAACTGCGTCTGCATTGACAGCTAAAGAAGGTAACGGGTGTTCTGAATTTAATGAAATTTCCGGCTCCAAATAAGAATTCTTAAGACTCAATTTACCAGGATGCTGGACAAAATTGTATTAAGCCTAACAGCACAGTGATTCTCCTTGGTGGTAGTTTTATTAGAAGTTATTCAAATCATCAACGTCATTCCCTGAATATGTGGGTCTATAACAAAAACATAACATTTACTAAAACTTCATAATGTCCGATTACTTCTTTTGAATATTTGCAATTGGGTTTCTTTTAGGACATTTTATTTGAAGATATGTGATTTAGCCTAGCTCTCTAAAAGTACTTTATTAACCAACTATATGTCAATATGACCTTTAAACCGGTGGTTTTATGGTTAGAATAAGGGTTTTTGCTCAGATTAAGATATAAACGGTACGTTGTTATTAGATACGGTTACGTATAACAATATAAATATATTATAACAACTAGCTTTTGCCCGCGGCTTCGCACGCCTTAAATTCGTAATAAAACAATTCCCACTTAACTTTTTTTTGTATTGACTTCTATATGACTTATTTTAAGTGATACGATAAAATTACGACATCGGCAGAAATCGCTCACTGTCAAAAGTATATTTATAAATTTTTAATAAGGATACAATATTAGGTGCTGTAATTATTTTTATACCTCTCTTGTTTTTACTTACGTCTGTTTCAATACTTCTTAAACAGAGTATTTATTAACCATTCTAACTATATATCACACTTACAGATTTTCATTGAACATAATCAAAATATTACCATGTAAACTTGAGGAATTCTGAGCTACATAATCGACGTTATTTTCACCATCAACTTGCAGGTCTAGTTTTATTTAAAAAAAAATCTATTTTTAATGATAAACATTGAATTAGCTATATGCATTAACAAAATTTTCCATACTGAATATTCACAAAAGCCATTTTTGAGACGGTTTGCACGGTTCTATTCCAGAGTGCGCCGGTAGAGCGTACCGCCGCAATCGCGAAGACTCTATATTTTAAATCTGTAATATCTTCGAAAATATTCATTGAAATTACATGCTGTACGGGGCTATATTGTTCCATATTAAATGTAAAATGTATTTAAGTTACTCAAATAGATAAGAATTAAAGCTGTATTTCTTAAAATCGCTTCGTAAATTACCTATTTTTTGTAAAAAGTAAAGGATAAAAATTTGCTATTGTGGGTTATCCTTAAGAGATAAACATATACCATCGCGGTTTTTTTTTTTGTAGAACTTTTTAATGTGTACAATACTTAGTACATTCTTTTGATCTATCTCGTGAAGTTCAACTAGCGTTTGCATTGTAAGCGCAGAACAATGTGTTTGTTTACGACTTCACATTAGAAATCTTGTAATTATCAGTGATTCTCTGATATACTAAGCATGTTATAATACATATAAACCTTCCTCTTGCATCACTCTATCTATTAAAAAAAACTGCATCAAAATCCTTTGCGTAGTTTTAAAGATACATACATACAGACATACAGACGCGAAAAGCGACTTTGCTTTATAATATGTAACTTGCTGTGCCTGCGACTTCGTACGCGTAGTTTTCGATTTTGATAAAAAGTACCCTTTATACTTACTAATGTATGTAAAGACTATAAACCTTCAAACCGGTAAGAAGCAATGGTACGACAATAAGAGATTATTAACTTCTTTATTTGTTATCCGATTGTTAAAAAAAAAAAAAAATATATAAAGTGAATCCCATGAATATATATTCCCGAAAACTGCATCCAAATCGACTAATCCGTTTCTGAAATTAGCGTGAACTAACATACAGACATTTAGACGAACAAAATTAAAAAAACATTGTTTTGGGTTCTCTTGCTTATATAAAGGTCCCCTGTATGAATTTTTAATTTTTTTTTTTTCGTGTTGTGTGCACAACTAAAAGACAAACAGATAAACATACAAAGATTTTAAAAATGCTGAAAATGCATTCTGTTAGTTATTACTAAACATCCTGGTATATTTTTTTAAATATTTTTAATGTACATAGACTACTCCTCTACAGATTTATTACGTGTATAGAATAAGATTCTCATGGTACCTATTACGTCATTGACATAAATTGTCATAACTTTTTTATTTCTTAACCGATTTAGATATACACATAAATAAACACTAAATGTTAAGTGAAGACTGTGATAATAAATTCCTGAAAACTGCATTCAAATTGGTTAAGCCGTTTCTGAGATTAGCGTGCACAAACATACAGACATACAGACATACAGACATACAGACATACAGACATACAGACATACAGACAAACAGACAAACTGAAAGACCATTGTTTTGGGTTCTCTTGCTCTTATAAAGCCCCCCTATAATGTTTTTTTTTTTTAATTCCATGTACGGAATGGCTCAGTGACGATTTTATTATATGTATAGATATATAATAATAATTAAGGTTGATTTAGACACACTATAGGATTTATACGTATATGGCGTCATTTCGCTTTAAAAACTTACTTTTCTCTTTACTCAATGGAAACTAAAAGTTGGGTTTGATGTTTGATGCTTTCACGGGGATTAAAAGTTTATACTTTCAATCCCCCTGAAAGTATCAAACATGGGCATAACCTCAGTGCGTTAGTAATGGGTGCTGTAAGAGACGATGCCTATTTATTTTAACGATTCCTGCATGTTCTTACTTTAAAAACTTGTTCTTACTTTAAAAACTAAGTTGTTATTTATTAATTTAAATATAATCAATTAATCAATATTGGTGAAATATCAAAATTAAGGACACGTGATTACAAATTTACTTCATAGGGTATATTTTATGTGAAATCTTTTTAAGAATCAAATTTATTTCTCTCTTGAATTATATTTCTTGTGAAGTCACATGAATTCGTGATTTAAATTAATTTATGAATCAGTGAATTGAACGTGAATTATTACTAATATACATTATAATTAGACATCACATCACAGAGATATTACATCTAGAAGTAAACATTTAATTGTTAGGGGAGACAATGATAATTATTACGCTTCAAATAATGTGTCTATAGGACGCTTCAAGAGAACACAGACCCAATGGTATTTATATGCTATTTGATGAATATCGTCAGCTGTTTAATTAAACTCTAGGTCAGTGTAGTGCAGTAGAATGCGTCGCTACACTAGTGTATCACAAACTGGCTTCAATATTAATAGTTACATACCATCAATCTAATTTTAGAAATATAAGAAAGGCGTAATATTTCATAAAAATGTGATGCTATTTTAGAAAATGTTCAATTATGTAAGAAAGTTTCATTTCATTATATCAGTTTTGTTTTTCAATACACGGTAAAAAAGCTATGTTGGTTGAGATGGTTCTTAGTCGTGATTGTTCGAAATAGAAACAGTCGTCTCTAAGATATAGCGCCTTGTTATGTAGGCCAAAAGTTTTTTACACTTACTTACTCAGGTAAAATACTTTATTAGGGATAGCTGTTGCCCGTGACTGTGTCCACGTAGACTGTAAAAATATATTTATATGGATCATAAAAAATCACAACAGCTAGTGATAATATAAATCCCTTCATCATAATGTTACTAGTGATTGTAAATCATTTTAACTCTAAATGTTTATATTTATTAATATTCGTATATACCTATATGAAAAATTCTTGAATCATGTTACTTAATACATTTATAATTTATTACATTGTCGAAATTTTCACGCGGATCCTTCTTTCTTCTCGTATTAAATATAACCTTTGTTCATCAGAGGGATAATTTAGGATTCTAAAGCTAAAATATTTTCAAAAAGGAACATTATTTTTCCTGTTTTCCGTATGGGTAAAAACGGTTCCATATTTCTAAGACATCTCTGTCCGTCTGTACGTCAGCTTCCTTGGTTCGTAAAATAACTTAAACTTGGTACTAAACATGAAAACGATTTGTAAAATACTTAATTTGGGATAATTTGAAACTTCTTATTCTATAAATTAAATAAAACTTATATTTTTTTTGTCTTCATGGCCAAACAAATGATTTTTGAAATATCTGGATACTAATTTGTTTCTTTGTTACCACATAAAAGAAATAGTATTAGGTATATATGTTTTATACGTTAACATCACGTAATACTTTACTATAAGGTAAGATATATTATTATATTCTACCTTAGTTTATTACAGTTTTCTTTATAATCGCAAAAAAATTTTTTTGGTTAGGAGTTTCAAAAGCAGTCGTAATCACGATTACTACAAGGTAATGAAAAGATCGGAAAAGGTAAGATCGGTTTAAATTTAAGGGTTAATAAAAATATATAAATACTATTAAAGGCTATTATAATGAGATCCAAAAAAACTCCTTCCTTTATGGAGTATAGTGTGTACTCGTGAAAATCTAAGAAAATACTTGAGTGATCATGTCCGTTTATTTATTTGTAAAACAAACTAACATATAGTGAATCTATGTATATTGATACAATCAACCGATAGTGCACTGATAATTATAACTGAAGAGCTCATTAGATTGCTAATGAACTGACGCAACCTGCATTGACTAATTACGTACTGAAACTGAACACACAATTTAACTAATTGAATGGTTCATATGAAGATCTTTATTTTTGTATTTTAATTATATGCTACTTTATAACACTTTCGGATATATGATAACTTAAGTATTGTTTAAAGTTATATCGTTAATTGCTACTTACTTACAATATAACGGCATTATAACTAAATTACAGCTAAACAAACGAACATTTGTTAAGCAATTCATTTTGACGTCAAACTCTTATAGTTGTTATAAACTGCCAGTTTGTTCTATTAGCGCCATTTTGCGTCCAGTAACTTCCGGTGGAATTCTTGCGACAATTAATCTCACGCTACAAGGCTGTAAATTCAGAATGGAATGAAACAGAACCGAACCAGAACCAGTGAAGATAATAATGTTGTATATGTTTCAATTAATACGTTTCTTCTTAGTGCAGTATTTCATTTTAGCTATATTTAGGAGGTATCAGTCAGTAAACAAACATGATCCCAAAAACTATGAAATATTTCATTTTCATTAATCTTTTTTCCTTATATCCGTGGCTAACTACGATTAGGAATACATATTATATATTTCCACTGTTTTATTGTGAAAGTATTATTTACATCTTTAATAAAATTATAAAATTTTATATACTGTTCTTTGCACCGCACCTTTGATCTCTAATAGTGATTATTCTGATCATCATGTAGCGATTCTACAATAATAATGTCGTATTCATATCATAGATAATGTTCTTAAGTTATTTATTTGGTACTTTAAAATTTTATGTATCAAATAAGTAATAGTAAATAGGTACTAGAAACATGTGACTATTATTTTAACATTTTCTGTCTGAGACTATTAATATTAAATATATGATATTAATAGTCTCAGAATATTTAATATTTTCACAAATCGTTATTGAAATACATGTATTTGTCAAAAAAATATTTATTTTGTTACAGATATAATTAAATATATTATGTAAATTTCATAACGATTTATTGTTCACTCTATATAGAGTTAAGCTTATTTATATTTTCAATAAATGTTTATTGAAAATATAAATAAGCTTAACAAGGTTTAAATGTCTATTCATATTTTCAAACTTTATTTTAGGCAATTTCTTATCAATGTTAATCTATACTCCAAATGAAGCCTAATAGACGTCACCATCTTTATAAAAACTATTATATATGGCCTGCATTTATGGAATCGGGTAGTGACACGATGACTCAATGTTAAAGCGACGGGACGGTCTATCATAGGCCGCGAGTTCGAATCGAGTTATGAAAAACCCAGTTTCGATTAAAATATCTCATTTTTTATACGACTATATGAAACAATGTTAAATACGTTAAAGATGTTAAATTTCAATATAATTTTTATTCATGAAGGTAGCAGTTATTTAGCGAAGTGATGGCTACTGACTTCTTAAATATTAAGACCACTTGTAATTACAAATCATCTCTCTATACAAAGATAGTTTTTTTTTTTTAACAAATGTAATAGTAATGAGATTCTCTTGTTTTAGATGTGTGAAAAATGCTGTTCTTTAATAAAATGTATTTTTTTTTTTCAGTATACTTACGGGTATTTGAAGATGTTACAGTATGAAACATTGCTAATAGAATAAAAATAAACCGATACAGGCAGAGATTCCAACACGCGACCTCTGGGAAACCGTCCCGTCGCTCTAGCAATTGAGCTACCGTATCGCTGTCCGCCCCGGTGAATTAAGCATTCTATATATGATCTTATATCGATCAAACGTCATTAAAGCACTGTTATTGCCAGCTGATTATTCGAAAATAGAACCCTTATCTTCTTGGTGCTTTTGATTGTTAAGTTGAGAGTGAAATCCTTTGGCTTTGAGGCTTTAGTCGAATAATTTTACATCCAATAAACTAGAAGCAATGCCTTTGCTATTAAACCGTATTGAAGGCAGGAATTATTCAGTTCTCAATTGAACAGCGAAATGTTTGCCACTAAAGGTTTTTTATGGTGTCTTATGTAAGTATTAAAGAACTATTTAATTTAATTTTGCGTTATATTTTGTGAAGTCGTCTTTATCAGAAGGGAGGAGACATTTGTGAAGGCTTCCTACAAAAATTTAATTATCCTTAATATTTTTTAGCTTGAAGACATAAAAAAGAGTGAACACACAATATGAATTTATTAATTACTACTGAATGTTGTCTATCAACTGATGGACAAAAGTAGGTACCTTGAGTTGCGTGTGGTACCTATCAAGTTTAACATATGGTATGTAATTTTATTTGGATAGTGTATATTTTATCTGTATGATTTTGTATAATATATATATATATATATATATATATATACTATAACTCGCTAAGGTGGTGGTGTGATTTACCATTGAGATACCTATCTGTATGTGTGGGTTTCCTATAAACAATGTTTCCTAAAGTGTTATCAGGATTCTTGATGATAAGAATATCAAGGAAAGCGAAAGTATTATTTGACTGCAATTTTATTGTAAATTGTATTTTATTGTTAATGAAATTAAGTTGTTCTAAAAATGGAGATATTTTATTTCTATCTAGTATTGTGAAGGTGTTCATCTACGTACCGTTTTAAGATCTTCAGCGTAGCCGGTGCAGGACAGGGCCCTCGCCTCGAAGTGCTCCATGTAGATATCGGCAACAATGGGGGAGACCGGGGAACCCGTTACCACTTCATCAACTTGTACATATAATTCATCCTTCCACATCAAGTAGCCAGATGTTAAGCAATGCTTCAGTAATTCTGCAAATTCTACAGGCATTCTGTTATCCTCCAGGTTTCTCTTGACAATTTCAATGCAGTCAATCACTGGAAAGCTGGTTTATTTATTATTTATGACTTTAGGTCATTATTTATGACTATATATCGAAACCAACCGGTATGTCATTGTTTTTTAATTTTACTTATTGAATACCACTACCAAACTGATAAGAATCCTTGACATGACCTTGTTTATGTCGTCCCTAAAAACAGTGTGTAGTGCTCGTGAATTTCTTAGAAAATACTATAATAACTTCAGTTTGTCATGAGAAACGAAACATTAAAAATCACTGTATCATATTCACATAAATCAAAATCTATCCTATTTAACATCCAACTTTAGCGTGTACCATAAATAATTAATATAAGGGATTATATATGTTTAATTTCAGATCTGATGATATGATTTAATTTTTGTCCGTCTGTCTGTTAAATATTTTTAACTTTAGAATAATTCAAACAAGGTGGTGGCAGTCAATGAGAAAAATTACGAACGGAAAGGTACAATCGAATTTCTATTTGTTCATTGTTGTTGTTGTTAAACTCTTTATTGTACACAATAACACAATGTAAATTACAATAGGTATATATAAAATACAAAAATAAAAAACAATTATTAAAGTATACAAAGACGGACTTATCCCTGAAGAGATCTCTTCCAGTCAACCTTCTTATAAAAAAAAATAACAAATAACATGTAACATGGTAGAAAACTAAAAATTTGAAATAAAAATAGTAACAATAATAAATGTGTACAAAAATAACAATAATAAAAAAGTACTAACTAAAAACTCTTATAAATAAAGAAAAAAAAAACTAATTAATTACTACCGATCACACTCATAAAACTTGCGGAGGTTGTGCTTAAATGACTTTAACGATTCTGCCTCCGTTCATTTCTGTTCATGTTCTGTTCATTAAATCTGTCTTCTATAATAAAACTTAAGAGATGCTCTTTTATTTGAGCGTGTTTATTCGAAGATTAGTCGGATTTAAAAATACATACAAATAAATTTTATGGGTTCTATAATATCAAATTACAACCACCATGAATTATGACTAAAAATATATCATATATGCTGATATTCCTGATTCCTTTGCAGTAATTCGGAACTAATATTTCAACCATAAAACGCCGCTTCATAGTCCATGTGGAATAAATGCGAGAAACAAGTAGTAAGTATTTAATGCGAGTAACCTAAGCTAAGCTAACAAGTATCAAATAAAATAAATTTGCAATTGGTTGAAGGCAATTTCTCAACATTCCATAAACGATCCTTGAATTCCCTTGGGTTAGATATTGGGTAATAAATATCATATGTTGTTCTTTATATAATATTTGTTCTCTTTGAAGATAAAGAAAGAAATGTAAGAAATATTTTGGCAATTTAGTTTCATCTATATTAAATAGATTATATATATAAGTAGATGTTGATATACGAGTAACAATGGATAGTTGCTTTACTTTTCCATATATCAAATATTGCCCACAATCTTGATATTATGTTCGAATCGTCGATAAAGTCACTGTATAAGTAAAAATTTAAACGAGAAAATGTCAATGAAGCCGATAATCTTCCGTTATTAAAAAAGTGGAGAAACTCTCAGTGAACATTATTTTATTCTGATCACAGCGTTTTAGAATAAATATATAATTTGGAATAATCTCACACTGCAATAAGAATTGTAATGTAATATTCCGATATACATCGAAACTTCCGAAATGCGAAAACGAAAACCTAACTAATAAAAAACATTCAAATTAATGTTATTGTTCATACTTCAGAAAGACCATCTTTGTTAGTTTAATATAAATAATCGTATTCTGAGACTTACATAGCTTCCATAGGAGATGCAGCTAAATATAATTAATCTCTACCATAGAATACCGTCACAGATGTTATGAAGGGTGTCAGCAAGGGCCCTGATAACATTATTATTTATCTATTTGACAGTTGTGTTAATGAGACGTTGGAACAATGATTAATTTTACTTAGAATACATTATTGAGTATAGTATAGTATTGAGTATAGTATAGGTTAATTTAAATCCACTCACTCGATATATCATGCACTAAAATGAAAGCCTTAGATAATGTTCAATTTTTATTTTTTGTTCTAAACAACATCAATAATAAGTATTAAATAACTTTATATAAATATAAATAAGCTTAACATACTATACATGTTTATAGATATTTCCAAACATATAATTTACTAAACAATAAATTTCATAAATTATAAGACCAAGTAAATTACATTGTCATTACAAAATATTACTTGAAATTGCTCTTTTGAAGTTCTTCATTTGTAAAATGACAATTGTCATAATTTTGTCGGAATCGTGTCGGAGGTCATTGTTTTCTACAAACATAAAAGACACACACAAAAGTAGTACAAAAAAAACTTGATTATACTATTTAAACTATCTCGTTTCATTACGTATAATTATTAAAAAATCAGGAATTAACGCGTCCGGAATAGGTATCACATACCTTTTATTTGCTTTACGTTTCGACAAGGTTGCACCGGCCATGGTCACAGCCTTTGATTCCAGTATTTTAAATAATTACTTTATTACCTAAATTAGTTAGAAGTACACCAAAGTTATAAATTCAGCAGACGCTTCCACAGTGCGGTGTGTTACGTCAGAGCAATTAATTATAACATCTGTTACTCTGTGACAAACGATCATTTATTCAGAGAATTAATTATAATTTATAGCTAAACTAATTTATAGAACTATTAGTAACAAAAATTAGGAATAGACGATGCTGATAATTATAACTAAATACCAAGTCATCTAAGCAATAATTAATTGATAATAATTTGTAGTTTTTAGTTTTGTTTGAATGTACTAAAATTACTGATACATATTATTGAATTGATACTAAAATTTTGACTGTTTATAACATTTTATTATGCATTATTAATCTAATATTTGAAACACATCATTTTCTTAGATCGGATACATTTTTAATGTATTTATTTAAATTCTCTGTTTCACTGAAAAAATGTGCAAAGGGTGGGCTTAAACATAATGCATTCTTTAACAGTCAACCAGGTCTTGCAACAAAAGTCATGAGAAATGCAAATATATATAAAAAATAGGAACACTTTTTGAAAATATATTTAAACATGTATAGCCATGTTAGGCTTATTTAAATTTATATAAATATAGAATGTAAAAAACCGATACTGGGAAACAGTCCCATCGCTCTACCAACTGAGCTACCGTATCGCTGTCCGTCTCGGTGAATTAAGCATTCTATATGTGATCGTCTTTATTGGGACGGTGGTGACACCTATTAGGTTTCTTTCGAAAATCCTAAATCGGTTTCGAATCCCTGCCCGTATCGGTTTTTTACATTCTATATTTTTATAAATTTAAATAGGAACACACATGAAAAAAGATTAATATCTGAACATCAGTACAAAGGAAGAATTTACAGTGGTGACATATGGGATTGTAAAGGACTGAGTGTAAGGTACAAAGGATTACGAACGAACCTCACAAACCTATGTTCACGTATTCGTAACTAGTTTAGCTTGGATCTAAATGAAGGAATGTACGAAAGTTGAAAACGAATCTTATTACAGAGTTGAACATAGGTTCAAGCTTGTCAAGCAACATGTCCAATGTTTGCTAATTGTACTTTAGTTTTAATGGGGTGAAAGTGTTTAAAATTATTTAATGAGTGTAAACAAAAATAAAACTTACGAGAAATATCTTTAATTTTTGTTCTACGATAGATTTGAATATCCTTATTATTTTATGGTTATTACAATATTTTATTTTCTCATATATTTTTTTTAAAGAACATCATTAATTTTACAAAAGAAATGTACATATAATATGTACCTATGTACTATGTACCTTGCCTATATACCTAACTATGCTATAGTGGAAAAACTACTGGATCGAAATGCTTAGGTTTTACAAAGTGTAGCCGGAACATATTTCATTAGCAACTTGGGTTTCACTTAGTATAGCATTGTCTTTAACAATCTGTAATAAGTATAAGTTTGCATTATATATTTTCGAGTTTCGAAATTATTGATAGGCAAATTTTTATTCAGCATTGCTTTTTGGGATGAAAACTATACTTAAAGACAACATCCATAATTATCGTAGAAACATCAAGTATAGACTATAATCCTCATAATTAAGCCTTAACATTTCTCACCTAAGAGTGACAGGACACTCCAAGTAATTACCTAAATGAATTTAAACTTTAAGGTTGTCAAGGTCACATGAGGAAGGGTACAGTAGACAAATGGAATATATTAATTAAGAAAACAGGGAAACGTTTATTTTATTGCGAAATTCCTATTAGAAATGTGAATAAATTCTATATAGGCAATTATATAGTCATGTGTTCATATAGAAATCAAAATTATAAATATAATATAACTTTTATTTATTATCTGGTGTATTAAAATGAGCAGCATTTTATATATAATCTAATACAGTGCGTCTATGAAACTAGAATTCGCCTGTGACTTTGCTTAAAATAACATCACTACTACTACTTGAAACAGAAGTTTTTTCTCTAGATTAAGTAATTTTAAATATATTTACAACCTAGGGAATCCATCTATAAATATCACAGTATGGTTCCAGAAGCATGTGAAGCATAATTTATACCTTATACATTATTTTTACTATTTATTTACGTTCAACATAATATTAATAATATGTACTCTCATTAAATACGAATTATTATCACATGAATGAATATATTGAATAACAAACAAACTTGACATTAAAATAACAAAATTACAACTTACCTCTGACAGTAAACTCGACACCTAACTAAGTCTTCATATAAACTACTCTGCCTATTGCCTTGTTTGTAGATTCATTAATGCTGTAACTCTCAAGACATTTGTTCAAATAATTAATGGATAACGTTGCCGCTACAGAAATAGGTTGTAAATGAAGTAAATCCAGATTGTTGTTATGGTTTGTAATATTATAATTATTTGGAAATAAAAAGTCAGTAAGTAGAGAAAGATTTAATCCTATTTCGCATTATTGTAAGTGAAAATAAATATCGAATTTAAAAAAATGTCTATGGAATTCTATATTATAATCGAAAATTTAATTTTCTTTTTTTTACTTTTTTAACCCTACAATGCATGATTTTATATTTTCGCCTCAAAAAAATATATTTGGTTCTAAATGGGGTCTAAATATATAAAATAGCAATAAAAATAATTTATATCCATTAAATTAGCAGATATATATATTTTTTTAATTGTTCCATATTTGGTACACCATGCATTTATAGTACTAATAGACTCTTAATAAGGAACAATCAACATAATAAAATATTTAGTTTTACTATAGTTATACTATTTACTGATGGAATTTGTAAAAACAATTGTTGTCTTTATTGAAACACAGTTCAACACGACACTTTTCGCATGAAATATAGGTTTTTCCTTTACACTGAGGAAACTTGCAGCGTTGTCTTTTCTCTTTCCATACAGGAAAATGATCCAATCTATCAATTCTCACATCTCGTGGAGGAAGGATTGCTGCATTACATTTTTTCTTCTCAATCATCTTATCCGTTACAGAAGATGGTCGACCTCTTTTTCTTTGTAATGATGGACCACACAGGCAAAGGCTTTTAGCTATTTCTAGTTTGAAATCTTTCAATTTAGTTTGTTGTGGTTCATTATTCTGTTCTCTGACCCTCTTGTGCAGCAACCAACAATTTATGGTGATAATGTCGAGAAAATGGTAAAATAAACGTAGATACCATTTTTTAGTACGCATTTTTATTTTGTACTTCCCAAGAAATGAATCTAGTAAGTCTACTCCCCCCATATGCTGGTTATAGACTTTTACTATTTTAGGACAATCTACTTCAATGTATTTTTTTTGTTTTTTGCAATACCGGCTAACCTTGTCAATAGGCTGTTGTCCAACAAAAGATGATGATAAGACTACAGGCTTGTTATCATACCACATTACTGTGCAAACTTCTGTTCCATCAACATCGGCTACCCATTCTTCTGAATGGCCTCGTTCTGTTTTAGTGCTCTTCAAATCTTTGAGTGATGGAATCTTTAAATCTTTTCCTAGTCGGCCTTTGTTAACCGTTCCCAATGACTGAATACCTTGTTTGGAAAGGTAAGAAATTAGTTCAGCTGAAGTGTAGTAGTTATCGAAGAATAATTTATACTCTTGCTGTCTCGGAATAGTTCGTGCTAGGCGAACTACTATATTTCCACTTGCGCCCAAGTCAGGCTCATTAGCAAGTCTCAGTTCAGAATTATTTTCCATTCCTGAGTATATCTCCAAGTCGTATGCCATCCCTTTATCATCGCACAATACAAGAAGCTTATATCCCCATTTGTGCGGTTTATTTGGAAGATATTGTCGTAGGAAATTCGTAGCTTTTGTGGCGCACATCTGTTCGTCCACAGATAACTTCTCTCGCTTAGGTATATTTTGGCATTTCTTTTTAAGGGTTTCTAGTATTGGCCTTATTTTGTGGAGGCGATCATGTCCTGGACGACCTGAGGGTACTTGTGAAGAGTTATCATTGAAGTGTAAGAATTGTCTTATCTTCTCGAAATGATTTACAGTCATCGTTTCTCTTACTAAAGGTAACCCTAACTCAGATTCCCAGTACATCCGTATATTAGGCAATGGAGCAATGCTCATGATCAGACATATTCCTAAAAACTTTTTCAATTCATTTAAGGTAATACAAAAGGGTTTAGATGGATCTTTTTGAATGCTGAATTTATGCATTTCTTCAACTATGTGGTGGAGCAAGTCGTCATCGAAAAAATATAAAAAATATTGCAATGGAGTCTCTAATTCTGTAATCGGTGGTTCTAAATTTACATTTCCGGAAAATGGAGGATGGTCGGGGCGTAAAAATTTCTTCTTCCAAATTAAATTTCGTTTTCTTCTTTGATTGGTACTTGCAGTGTTACAATTCGTTATAACTGGGTTAGTGCAAGAACTTCTTCTGTGGCATGATGATCTAGTTAGTTCTTTGGCTAATGATGGTGATGATATAGATATCCCCGTAGTACTGGTTTGAGGATCTATACCTGATGATGTGATGTGATGTGATGATCTTGGGAAGGTAATTTCATCTTCAGACTCACTAACAAATTCTTCGAAAGTCCTTCTTATTTTTTGTATGTCATCATCACTTTCTGCATCCGAAAAGTCTTGATCATCTTCACTATCAAATGGTATATTTAAATATTGCTCGATTTCTGCATCAGCCAATTTCTTCTTCGCCATTATCTGAAATAAGATCAAATCGAAACAATATGTTAGATGTCAACTAATGCATGGTGTGCCATATCTGGAACGTGTAATAAATGGATATTTTAGCATATAAAACAATTATATCTAGAAAAAAATTACTTACCGTTATTTACTTTATAATATTTCAAATATAAATATATTTTTTCCCGCTCTCAAATCTTCAAAAAACTATATTTTTTACAATTTTAAATTTGCGTAAACAATGAGTTCGCGCCGATCGTGCAAATTGTGAGCGATTCAATGTGGTAATTAATAGCGAACGCCATCTAATGACATTAGGCATTTATAAACCGTTGCTAGATGTGTAACGACTAATCTAGCGGCCAAACGATGTCGCTAGGAGTCTTTAAACGAACGCTCAATGTCATAATTTGTATTGTACCACATGTGGAACTGTATGCAATGTAGGGTTAAAGTTCAAAGCGGAGCTGATTTCTGGTTGGTTGACTAAAATACAATTGATTTAATAACGATAACACAGTTGAGTGAGAACCTTTCCACTATGCTACTTCAGCAATTCAGCCATTTATAAAGTAGGAATTATATATTTTGTAATATTTAGTTAGAGTGAGATGAAAAAATGAAAATGTAAGGTTAGAAGAATATTGTATTAAATGATTTAGTTTTAAAAGCGTTCACGTTTTATTTTATTATACGTAAAATCATTTAAAGCAAAATTTTCTTTTATTTTTAATTACAGAAACGTTTATTTAAATTTATATAAATATAGAATGAAAAATAAACCTTACGCGCAGGGATTCGAACCCGCGACCTCTGGACACAGTCTCGTTGCTCAATTAATCGCTCGTGTCAATACGGTAGCTCAATTGGTAGATAGGTAATAAGTTTAACATGGCATACATATTTATAGGTATTTTAAAACAGATATTTTCTTTATAATTTTATTCTCTATTTTTTATAAAATGTATTTTACAGGGTCGTGCTTCGAATGTAAATCAGCTGGTTGTAAACGCTATTTAAATCATATTCATATTATTTTTATTCATTAATCTGTATGGTAGTGAGATCACGACGTAACATTAATAATGTAAGTATTATTAAAAATATAGAAACCAGTATTATATTATAACTATTATTATTATTATTATATTATGACTAATATATTATTATTATTATTATATTATAACAACTAACCAATAATTGATCTACAATTCAAGATTAAAAGTAAACTATCGTTGCATCTTGCAAACTCAATCTGTCAGCAAACAAACCATATTAGAACTGATATATCAAGAAACTGATTGTTATTTAAATCTTTAAAATGTTAAAATTTTATCAAAGTGGATTAATTAATCGACCATCCAAGTGGCCGAATAAATAAATAATAATATATATATAATATTTACATCATTTCGCAATTAAGAAAGACTATATTTTTTTACTGAAATGATCACTAAAAAACATATCTTGCAATTCAAATACAATATACAAATATTAAAGCCTAAAGTATTTTAGAAGTCACGCGGTTTCTCAGCTTTTTTGATGAAAGAGAACAGCTTTATATAGTTTCTTTTAATTAGTGTCAAAGACTAGGAATTTAGCTCTAGTTTCTAAGATTAGTGCAGATAAGGCAAACAATAAAAATGTATCCCTTAACAGAACATTTGTTCCAGTTAAGAATGCTCTTAATTTTAAATAATATTTTAATGTCATTTAAATATGTTCCAGGAACTTATTGTTGTTCATATCGTTTAAACTTTGATAACAGATGGACTCAAGTAACTCCAATTAATATCTTAATTTTTTTAATATTTGTAAATAATCTGCAATATATTATTATTTTATAATTTACGAAAATTTCATAAAATTAATGAAAAGTAAAATTATGCCGAGTTCACAATGAAATCTTTCAAATTAGAATAAAAGGTTTCCTGTAATTCCTAATTAGGTGACGAAGAGTGATGTCGCCTTGAGCTGAAATCAATTAATAAAATATATTCGATTCAATGAGTCTTTTAAACAAGGTTTTATATATTTTTTTATTGTAGCTATATGGCTTTAAGTCATATAAGTCTAAAATGACTAGTGATGAATGACTTGATTAGGTTATTGATTATTGATAGAAACATTTCATAGTATTATTTTATACATGTTTAATACATAGTAATTTTACATCGAAAAATATTCAAACTACAAAGTTTGGATACAAAACATTTTTTTAAGTTGGTTACATGTTAGTTATAAAGAAAGGTAAAAGGTAACGGAATCTTAAATATATAATAAGATAGTAAAAATCGAGTGTCTGTACATAAAAATATTTTTTCAAATAACTGATAGGGAGCGATTAACAACAACAACGCCATCTATTTATACCTTAGGGAAACATAACTACATCTGTTATATAAACATATCTGTACAAAGTGAAACTGTTAGGTGGCGGGACAATCACCCATGGGCTTATTGATTAACACTTTTAATTAAGTTATTTATTTTATTTACATTTATTATACATTATCGGCAAAATATCATACAAAAATAATACTCAAATATTATTAATTAGCATATTAGCTTATATTAATAATTTAATATTTTTTTTATTACAATAGGTAATATTCATGTTTTTTTAACGTAAGTTAATCATTTACCTCTCTATATCGTAGAAAAAATATAAATAGGCTTGAAAAGATGCTAGTTCTTTTTCAAAGTGAAAATTAAAACATTGAGTAAATTTGAGCCGTTCAAACGCCGTCATTTTGCGCGCGCCCTGCGTGACGTCAAATGACACGTCCAGTCAATGTTTACTATGAACTTTTTATTTACTTCATACATATTTTAAATTTTAAGTGCTTTACAAGTCATGGAAGAAGTTAAAAACCATCCTACCCGACAAACACCCGACAAAGTGTTTTTTATATTCCAAGAGATGCGGAAATTCAAAAACAATGGTCTATGGTAATTAAAAGGATAATATATGTCTTAAATTGTGTTTATATTATTGTGAAGAATTGATCTTGTATACTTTATTTATAATTAATTTAATATAATAACTTAAATTTAATAGTTTAAATTTATAGTAAGTTGCATTAGCTATTAAACATTAGAAAATTTTTGAGTTTAAAATTAACCTAACCTAGCTTACAAAAGTTCAGTATAATTTTCTATAAAAACCGTATTCTTTTATTGGTTTTACGAAATTTTTAAGGTTGTCGATTTATTTCAGGTTAAGGAAGATGCAGCTAATAATATTTAATATAATATGTATAACGAATCAACAAAGAGAAAAATGTAATCTAAGTTTGAAGAAAGGAGTTGTTCCTCATATATTTTTGTGGCAAAAACACCAGCTGATAGAATGAGAATGTGCGTAGTCAAAAAGCAAAGATTGACATCGGTTAATACATAACATAACATAGCTATCAAAAGTAGTGTTTAAAAAAATTGGTGACATTTATAAAGAAGTGATATAGTAAGTAAGTCCTAGTACTGCCCATACAAATGTTTGTGATATTAATCAGCCAAAGACAATATTAATTGTGATCACAAGGCAGAGCCTTGCTTTTCGCATATCAAAAATAATTTACCAAGTGACTAAGCTGTGCAAGTTAATATTAAACCGAAGTACAGAAGTAAAGGTGTCAATGTAACAATGCCTGCTGAAAAACAAAATGTAGCATTGTCACCATTTCCTCATTCAACAAACAATACTTTTACTTTACCAGTAAAACTGACTATTTTACATAGTTTTACTTTACCAGTAAAACTATGTTTTAAGAAGAAAATTGTTTACTGAAAACAACACCTGATAATACTTCTATAGCATCTTATATCTTCTATATCTGCTGATTATCAACAAAGTTATTTATCTGAGTCAAGTGAAGCAGAAAATGATTACCTTAACAATCTTATCATTTAATAAAACCTTAAAGCACGAAAATAAAGGTTTATATTATTTATTTTTCTCAGTAACACTAATACCACAGTATGAACTTCGACGCCGATAATTTGAATGGCGTGTCAAATGACGTCACATTTCCTTTCGAATAATGGTGGCGCGTTTTGGAAGTTTGAATTTCGCTCCCTTAATTTACACTTTTCATAAATTATTTTATGGCCTTAAATGATTAGTAAATAAAAAAAATGATTTTATTATAATAAGATGATAATAAGTATCCGAAAAAAAGTATTTGAGACCATTTTAAATTTTATGCATATTCCCTATTCCTTCAATAATTAATCGAAAGGAACTTTGTTCCATCTGGGTGTCCCTTGACACCTCTTAGTTTTATTATTCTTGAACTATTTAGGTTCAAATCAGCAGTTATTTAGTTAAAAGAGAAATTCTTAGAAAATCTATTATTTATTTTTCAAATTACATAAGTTTATAACGCGTTCACAATCCTTGCTTAGATTTAAAAATAAGTATTACCTTGGTGTTATCGCAACTGATATAATAATTAGCCTAAGATAATATAATTTTATATCATAATAATTAAGGTAGATTTAGTAAATAGGATTACTAGGAGTATAATTCAGTTTATGTTGCGCCATTTCAGTTCTAAAACATTACTCGATAGAAACTTAAAGTTAAGCCTGATTTTTATATTTTCACAGGAAGTTGATAGTTTTATCTAATGTCGCGGATACTTTAGGTAATGATGATCATTTATTATAACGGGGCCGGCTTATAGTAACGCTAAAAAGGGTGGTATATTTAACAATTTGAAATATCGTATATAATATAATGCTCGTGTTTTAGTCGACAGACATAGGTTGTTATAAACATAAGAAAAATTTTCCTTGGCTTGTTGCACACGTATCGGTAACGTTGTAAATGTTTTAATTTTTTTTTTTAATTAAATAGTATATAGTGTTTGAGTAACGGTACCTTATATAATTATTATATATTACTTCTATAGAGTTGTACCAAGCACTATTAGTGGCAATTTATTTGTAACTAACTATATGTGAAACTTTCTTATTCTTGATATAAACTACCAGCTTGCAGTTCGATTAGCTGCATTCCACGGTCCGTAGTTTCCGCTGGAGTTCTTCCAACAATTACTTATGGGTTTGAGAATTAAGGATAAAACTTTGATATTTATGAGAATAATGTTTTCATATTTCTATAATACAATTTTCTTTTCTTTTCTTTTTTTTTCTTACATATGAACTAATCAATAATAACAATATTTTTATTGTACGTCCAAAATAATTTTAAATGTATTTATTTAAATTTTCTTATGCGGGCTCTTGAAATTATGTTGTGTAACAATATAATTGAAAATATCTATATAAATAAAGTTTAAGAGGGACACGAATCTTCATTTATGATTTTTTAGAAAAAAAAATGTATAAATTAAACGTTTTATAAGGTTTCATTATCATTGGGGCCTACCATGAACTCTTAAAAACTATGATAGTTTTAAGACGTTTTGTAGCAATATTACAGTAATATTACTTTGATTCGTACCATGAACTTTATAAAACAAAATTGTTTTATTCCTGCTTAGTGACGTAAATGAACGAATGCTTTCTATTCCTGCTATAGGAGGGAATGAGACATCACTATTATTTCGAATAGGTCATCTCTTTTACACCATGTCGCAAATTGTGTTCCTTAACACGCACTTAATAAAATAAATTGTAATATTAGGTAAAAAAAAATATTATTGATTATTTTAAGTATAGTCTTATCCTTAAATATAAAAAAAAATACTTATTTTCGTAAAAAGTAATAGTACATTATGGAATTATGGGAAAATTTATAAAATAATAAAATTATTAAATATAATAATTTTCCGAATCGGAACGCTTAAAGTGTCTTTTTTGTTTTGGTAATATGAATTTTCGCAACAATTTGAAATAATCAAAATGTCAGTGAGAGAGTAAGTATCAAATCTTTATAAAATTATTATTTATTTATAAAATGTATTAATAAAGTTAAAAATGAAAAAATCTATCGTAAAGTTGGATTTCAATTACAAATGTTCATAAATTTTGTAGAATGAGATGTCATCGCGTGTCTGGCAGCCAGCTAGAACTACTCTGGAGTTTTAAAATGATAATAGAGTTACAGCTGCTGCGCTTAACAGATCCTTGGCATCTAAATCTTTCGCAAGACGAAATGGAAAGACTTGGCAGACCAATTAAATGCCAAAGAAGATGGAGCCCATAAAGATTGGAAGGCCTGGTCTAAGGTAATAGTTATACATAATTAATTATTGGAATGAACCTAAGTATAATTAACGGTACCTTTGTTCCATATTATTATCCTAATATTATTTTTATGACAATTTTTAATAGGTATGTACTAACCGTTTCATTCCTTCATATTAAAACTTTAATTTTAAGTATTGGCAAAATTAAAAAAAAATCATCTTTTTTGGTATCCACCAATTAAAGAACTGGAGAAGGACCTCCAATAAAACCCTTAAGTTTAATCGACGCTAAATGCCTCGAATTACTTGGGCCAGATTTCGGACAAGGGTTGCCTGGAGTTCGGTTCGAGTCATTTCCCCAAGTATTAAAGATGATCCATTTCATAACAATAAATTATTATATTTTATGCTACATACAGTATACTAATATTAATGTTTGTTTTATTTTTTAACAGCATTACGTAAATTCATCAACGGCCAGTAGCACGCATATGACGTCGGCCTTAAAGTTAAATTTATACCCGCTCCTAGAAGTACAATTTCAGGAAATAACACCACTCCTGTCTCCTACCATTATTACTACAGCTACATCATATTATACAGATTTCATTATGTTTTTATTAAGAAGAAAAAAGACAAGAAAATCTATGAAGAATAAGATAATCATTCATTTACACAGGCACGATTTGTCCCTCTGACTTCTGGGTGTCGCTACTTTGAAATTTTTATGATTTGTATATCTGAAATGGTAGCTAACAGCAACGTTTATATTAAAAAAAGTGATTATAATTAAATTACTCTACTTTTAGTTTATTCCTATCTTGAATGCTTATTGGAAAGAATATATATTTTTGTCTAATTGTCGACGTGTTGAGAGTTTTTGTGACTTCGGAAATAACCGATGACACAGTTTGTTTGTGCCATACAATGCCCGTCTATATTGAAAACCGAGCGTTGGTAGGATCCAGTGGCGTAAAAAGATAACGCTGCTTAGAACTGACAAACCATTTTAAATTATTCTAACTTTTAAAACACATGGTAATGAATACTACTAAAATTACCTTTGTCTCTACAGATAAATATGTAGATTTTACTGGATTGCTTATAAAAGGTCTTAACTCGTCGCAAATAATATAATGATAAACAGGTACCCTTAAGAGTCTGTATCGCTTAACAAATTCTACATCTTCTAAAGAAAGGACATCACACCCCCATACGCAAATTTTTACGTTTTACTTTTACAGAAATGTCAGAAGAGGATTGCTCTTAAAAAAAAACAAATATTTCGTATTCATTAGCCATCTTGGAAGAACAACATGAAAATTTAAGGAAATGCAAGCAAATGAATTTTATGAAATGTAATGAATTAATAAATTATGTATTTATGTGCTGTAGTGTGACTAAAATCGTTATTCACTTACTTTTTAATAATACAGTTTTTTTTTTAATTACTGTAAATTCGTCGCGAAAACCTAACGATTTTCAAATGTTAAAATTAGACATAAAAGCAATATTACTTTCATGTTTCTATTGTCAAAAAATAGTTCATGGTACCAGTTAATAATGTTTCATATGGAAAAAGAATGAATAATTTAGGATGACGTCATCAACATTTCTTATCGAAACATTATTAAAGTAATATTACTTTTAGGGTGTCATGGTACGAAAATCGAAAGTAAGATTATTGTAATACTGCTATAAGAGTTCATGGTAGGCTCTATTATCCAACATAATATGATCGTTCATTAAATAGAAACAACATTTATTTATTATAATCCGTTTGCATTTCGCTTCCAAAATCAAATAATTTATTTTCAGAATATACAGATTCTTAAGTATTACCTATAAGAATTATACAATTGCCTAAGAAGTATATAAAAGTAAGAGAAGGAAGCATTTACCAAAGGTCTGAATATAAATCATTTTTAGTGTCATGAAATTGTGGGTCGCTGGGTATAATCCCTATTGCCTTACATTTTCCTTTTACTTTGCTAATTCTAGGAATACTCGAAATTGGAAAATTCGTAATCCTAGAATAAAAATTAGGATGAATACTCTATATTAATTGCTTCAAATAAGTATATTATCATGTATTTATATAACATTTCCATTTTTAAATATTAAGACACCAGTATAAATTTATTGATTTAGTTTTTTTTATTTATTTGATTTTTCTTTTGACTTGATTTTTTTTTTTATCGTGCATCAAAATCGCACGTCGCACATATCGAAAGTGATAGAAACTAAACACTACCGTAAAGGAAAAGATATAGGTACACCACTGAAACAATATAATAATGTATGAAAAGTCTTTACTAATTATTGTAGTAATCTCTTTTTCTTACGATCCGTTAAAATACTGTTTTAACGCAACATTACATTGAAATAGTTTTGTGCATCAATCGTATAACATTTTTCATCCACAAATACATTTTGAAATGTAATTTTACTATTGAAGTATTTTTTTACACAATTGTAGAATTACTTGTTGTTTTCATTAAAATTTTCACCTAACTCTAATATACGTTATTAAAATAAAGATATCTTTGTTAATTCTAAAACAAAACATGTTTTCCTAACGGATTACTGTATCATTATTAAAATATAAAATTAAATATCTTCACAATAGTTATTAAATCAGTTTTTTTTTTTTTTTTTGTTTGTTGTCTTTGTTTACTTTCAGTAATTAATTAATGCAGGTTCCTTCGGTTAAGTCCCAGACGAGAAGACGAAGCTTCTTAGCAATCCATGGATTCACCGTGCGGGTGCCGGGCCCATCGCATTGCAAGGAGAGGAGTGCAAGCAGTGCCTGGGACTTGCGACCCAGGAGTAGGTTTAAGGGGCCCCTTTATTATGCGCAAAAACGCTCACCTTCACCCTCCACACTCCTCTCCCTACCTAACCAAATTTGGAAAGAACCTACTAATGCCGCCTTTGAAGTACGTTCTAGAAATGAACCGATGCTTGTTCTAGAAAGGCCAAGATCTTTAAGTAGGCTATAGAGAGATTTTGCTGTTATACCTCTCGCTCCCACTTCTACCGCGTATAAACTAACTATAAATTTATTCCTGATCAGTTCGTTGGTTAGTTCGTAATACTTATTGAGCTTGAATGTGTGATCCCTTGGGATGTTTGTTTCCCAAGGAACAGTAAGCTCCACAAGTATCACGCGCCTCAGATGTTTCGAATACAGGAATAAGTCCGGTCTGGATGACGAAACACCAACATCCCCAGGGATTTTGTAATGCTTTTTATACGTGTCCATCATGAGAATCCAATCAGGAGCCGCGCCTAATATTGAATAAGGCTTCGCTTTTGATTTTTTGGAGGAGCCTTCTTTTACGAATTCTATAGATCGTTCGGTGGTTGTTATACCCTTCCGCGCTCTTGCTACTGAAAGACTAACCGCTTCCCGTATAATTTCTAATACCTTGTCGTGGCGACGCGAGTATTGACCTTTATCTAGAAGTACCCTACACCCTACTAATAGGTGTTTCGCGGTTCCTATTGCCTCCCCACAGATGTTGCAAGACTTTTCGGTGGCTTTGCCCCATCTTACTAAATTACTTTGATCTGGGAGAGTCATTTGGAATGCATTAAGATAGAATTTTAATAATGCTGGGGACCAATCATAAATTAAGGTGCGCCACTTCAAAGCTAGTGGAATACAAAAATCTCCTATGGTCACCCATTCGTTTTGAATTTCTAGGCTCATCGCGTGGAGTCGGTAATTATCGTTTTCGTCTTGTCGAATAAAAGATTTTGTTATGTCTATGTCTTGAACTTTCCTACTTGATCCTAGCCCTACTTTATTTGTTTGAGCACCTATCATAAACTTTTTATGGAATTGAAGTCGTGACTCGAGCTCTGAGGCAACTTTGTCTTTTGGGAGAGAAGTTACAGTATCATCTTTAGATTTTCCGATGATATGTCTTTTGGTAACTCTTAGATGTTTGTAGAGCTCCGATGGTTTCTTTAATTTTAATCCAAAGTTGTTACGATCTCTAAATAAGGTTGAAGAGTCCGCTGAGTGCGCTAACCCGAGCCATAACTTCAATGTCTTTATGACGCTTGCATCTAACTTTGACAAAAGGGTTTTATTTATATCATACACGAGGAAAGGCCAATTTAGACGTGATGTTAAATAATTATCGTAAATCCAAGCTTTTTTGACGTTACTTATTGGTTGGTTGTCTACCTTTTTGAGATCGTTTAAAAAGCTATCGACTATTACATCCAACGATGGAGTACGGCCTTGGTAATCGATTTTTTTACCTAAAAATTTAAACGGAGCTGCTTCCGTAACCGTACTAACGCACTGACCGCCTATTATAAGACCCGGATCGTAAGAGGTATATTTGGTATTCCGTCTACCCAGACACAGACTAAAACATTTACTTGGTTTTGTCCTCAATCCGCCCGTCCACGTACAGAAATCCTCAACTACATTTAAAAGTACCTGACATTGTTTCGGATTACGTGTCAGTATCGCGAGATCATCTGCAAAAGCTAGTATGGATTCTGTGTATTTGTTGTTGAACTTAAACCGATAGCCCCACTTTTTTTCATTTCTAATTAATTTGTCTATTAAAATATTAATAACTATATTAAATATAATAGGAGAAATACAACAGCCCTGAAATAAACCAACGTTATAATTAAGTGATTTTGAATGGTTTTCATTAAAAATTATTGAGAATTTTAATTTTGAATAATATGATGCAATAATGTCGCGAACTACCATAGGAAAGTTATACCATTTAAGCGCGAACATCATTAGTTCATGTCGTACCGACCCAAAGGCGTTTTCTAAGTCTATCCAACAAACCGTAATTTGTCTCTCGCTAGTTCTAGCATCTTTAAGGCTTTCCGATATTAACGTATTATGTTCCAGGCATCCAGAAATTCCGGGCAAAAACCCTTTCTGGTGATTAGGCCTGAAATATATAATAATGAGCTCTACACTTAGAATTAACTGTCTTCTATAGGTATTACAATGTGCTATTGCTTATATTTCGTATATGTAAGTAATGTTGCAAATAAATAAACATACTTTGATGTGCTTTATATTTTTTGCAATAAAAACTACTTAGCAGTTACAAAGATTAAATAAGTCGAGTCTGGAAAGTATGCCGGCAGCGTGCTTTTAAGAAAACTACTCAACCTTAAGATGTACCAAAGTCGTCCAGGTATATCCAGGTTGATCTAATGCAACATACTTACTCAAATATGACTTTTAAAATTATTAAGCTTTTGAAATCATTTTTGGCAAAAGTAATTGACAGAAAACTGTAATAATCCTGGTTAATCATAAAAATATGTATAATGAAGTAAGTTTTATATTAAGTTAAGAGTTATATTTTAAATTATTGAAAGTTAAAGTTAAAATTGTTTAAAGACATCATACGTAAGACGATCGCGGTGTAAGATAATGTATTTTTGAAAAATATATTGTTCATACCTCACAAATAAAGAAAGGCAAGGCAATTAACGAAATAACAATATCAAATAATATAACCTAAGCCCTCATTCATTAGCTTTATTACAAGGGTCCCCCGACGCAACGACTTTAATAAGAACATAATAATATTATTATTCTTTTTTTAGAGGTATTTATGTATCGGTTTTTTTTTCTATTAAGATATTATATTAATATTAAATTATTTGCATAGGATTTTTGATTGAGGTAATTTGATTTAAAGTAATTAATCTATTAAAACACAACAGTACTATTTTCGTAAAGTCATATAATAACTACTATCTGTTTCATCTAAACCATAAAGATTCGCTTCCGTGACCATTGTGTCCAAAGCAATAATGAATAGGGCAATACTAAAATCTGTTATAAAAGAATAAACAACATTATTTGTTTCTACTAAATTTACTTGATTCATTTTTATAAAAAAAAAATTTTTTTTGTAGGTGTTTGTACAAAGAGGAACCATTAAATAATTAGATAAATGTCCCCTAACGCAAGTAATGAAAAAAAATATAGTACTGTGCGTTAGGGACCTAATCCATCCCTAATTTTTTTTATAATGTCTATGAACTCATCTTCAAGTAGGATACAAATGTGTATATTTGTCTTGCTCATTCATAAAGAACTTTACAAGTTAGAGCCCCCAGCAAGGAGTGAAACAACAGCATTTCAGTCCACGCACAATACGAAAGTCCCGCAAGAGATCTAATAGACCTCATAACGCAGCGAACGTGTTAAGTCAGAAGGGACACATTTGTGAAGGCTTCCTACAAAAATAAAATTATCCTTAATAAAAGTCATTTTTTTATAAGCATAATCGGGAAGACTTGAAAATTCTATAGTTATTCATACGAAAATTGTCAAGATTTATTCCTTACTTAAATTCGTCCGTTTATAACAAATAACATCATTTTTCCGGATTCCTTCATTGAAATAAAACTATTTTTACAGATTTAACTCGTATATAATTTATTAAATATTATATTTACATTTTAAATTTAACCCCACGTTCGAATGCTTTGCAGCAATCGTGTTCACGGTAAGACGAGATGGAGGTGTCTGTCAGTAAGTCAGTTAATTAGTCATCTACCTCCATCGGTTTCTAAGCTTCCGGGCGTACAGTTCAGGATTCACACAAAACGCAGTAACAGTATCTTGAGGTCTTACAGTGCGATCACAGACATGGGATTTTATATTTTTAGAACTTGGTTGTTAGATAGTGCCCAAACATCTTCTCTATTAAAATAAGGATGTTTTTTTAATTTATTGAAATTAAAAGTCTCACGAACCATTTTTGGAAGGTAACGTTGTTCATTAGCGAGGACTTTAGGTTTATCAAATCCGTTATAATGAATGGGCTTTTCTATGGTATGTTCACACACTGCAGACTTCGATGTTCGCCTAATTCTTGATATCCCTCACTCTTTTACCGATGCTCCTCTTTGTTTGAAGTATGTATGACAAGCCACAATCGCAGTCAAGTTTATATACCTACTCCAGCACATTGTAAAGGAATATTACTTTTGATAGGTCACAAGAATTCAAAGATGTGTTGTGTTCTCTGAGACAAATATTTGCCAACGGTAGCTAACTCGCTAAGGTGGTGGTGTGATTTACCATTGAGATACCTATCTGTTAGGTAGTTAAATTTCAGATCTGATGATCTGAATTTAATAATCTGAATAAATATTTTAAACTTTAGAATAATTTAAACAAGGTGATGGCAGTCAATGAGAAAAATTATGAGCGGAAAGGTACAATCGAATTTTCATTTGTTCATTATATCTGCCTCCTATAGTAAAACTTAAGAGATGCTCTTTTATTTGAGCATGTTTATTCGAAGATTAGTCGGATTTAAAAATACATACAAATAAATTTGATGGGTTCTATAATATCAAATTACAACCAGCATGAATTATGACTAAAAATATATAATATATGCTGATATTCCTGATTGCTTAGCAGTAATACGGAACTAATATTTCAACCATAAAACGCCGCTTTATAGTCCACGTGGAATAAAGAGAGAAACAAGTAGTAAGTATTTAATGCGAGTAACCATTAGCTAACAAGTATCAAATAAAATAAATTTGCAAATGTTAGAAGGCAATTTCTCAACATTCCATAAACGATATTTGAATTCCCTTGGGTTAGATATTGAGTAATAAATATCATGTGTTGTTCTTTATATAATATTTGTTCTCTTTGAAGATAAAGAAAGAAATGTAAGAAATATTTTGGCAATTTAGTTTCATCTATATTAAATAGATTATATATATACGTAGATGTTGATATACGAGTAACAATGAATAGTTGCTTTACTTTTCCATATATCATATATTGCCCACAATCTTGATATTATGTTCGAATCGTCGATAAACTCACTGTATAAGTGAAAAATTAAACGAGAAAATGTCAATGAAGCCGATAATCTTCCGTTATTAAAAAAGTGGAGAAACTCTCAGTGAACATTATTATATTCTGATCACAGCGTTTTAGAATAAATATATAATTTAGAATAATCTCACACTGCAATAAGAATGGTAGAAAGAAAACCTAACTAATAAAAAGCATTCAAATTAATGTTATTGTTCATACTTCAGAAAGACCATCTTTGTTAGTTTAATATAAATAATCGTATTCTGAGACTTACATAGCTTCCATAGGAGATGCAGTTAAATATAATTAATTTCTACCATAGAATACCGTCACAAATGTTATGAAGGGTGTCAGCAAGGGCCCTGATAACAGTATTATCCATCTATTTGACAGTTGTGTTAATGAGACGTTGGAACAATGGCTATTTTTTACTTAGGATAAATTATTGAGTATAGTATTCAGTATAGTATGGGTTAATTTATATCCACTCACTCGATATATCATGCACGAAAATGGAAGCCTTATATAATGTTAAATTTTTATTTTTTGTTCTAGACAACGTCAATAACAAGTATTAAATAATTTTATATAAATATAAACAAGCTTAACATACTATACATGTTTATAGATATTTACAAACATATAATTTACTAAACAATAAATTTCATGAATTATAAGACCAAGTAAATTACATTGTCATTACAAGATATTACTTGAAATTGCTCTTTTGAAGTTCTTTATTTGTAAAATGACAGGTAATTGTCATAATTTTGTCGGAATCGTGTCGGAGGACATTGTTTTCTACAAACATAAGAAACACACACAAAAGTAGTATAAAAAAAACTTGATTATACTAACTTTTAAACTATCTCGTTTCATTGCGTATAATTATTAAAAAATCAGGAATTAACGCGTCCGTAATAGGTATCACATACCTTATATTTGCCTGACGTTTCGACCAGGTTGCACCGGCCATGGTCACAGCCTAGGAATCCAGATTTTGAAATAATTACTTGATTACCTAAATTAGTTAGAAGTACACCAAAGTTATAAATTCAACAGACGCTTCCACAGTGCGGTGTGTAACGTCAGAGCAATTAATTATAACATCTGTTACTCTGTGACAAGCGATCGTTTATTCAGAAAATTAATTATAATTTATAGCAAAACTAATTTATAGAATTATTAGTAACAAAAAATAGGAATAGACGATGCTAATAATTATAACTAAATACCAAGTCATCTAAGCAATAATTAATTGATAATAATTTTGTAGTTTTTAGTTTTGTTTGAATGTACTAAAATTACTGATACATATTATTGAATTGATGACAAATATCTGGACATCAGTACAAAGGAAGAATTTACAGTGATGACATATGGGATTGTAAAGGACTGAGTGTAAGGTACAAAGGATTACGAACGAAGCTCACGAACCTATGTTCACGTATTTGTAACCAGTTCAGCTTGGATCTAATTGAAGGAATGTACAAAAGTTGAAAACGAATCTTATTACAGAGTTGAACATAGGTTCAAGTTTGTCAAGCAACATGTCAAAATGTTTGCTAATTGTACTTTAGTTTTAATTGGGTAAAAGTGTTTAAAATGATTTAATGAGTGTAAACAAAAATAAAACTTAAGAGAAATTTCTTTAATAACATTTCTATGATAGTTTTGAATATCCTTATTATTTTATGGTTTTTGATATTATTAAAATATTGTATTTTCTCATATTTATTTTTTATATCGGTTTTGTTATATCGTTTTCTTGTATCGACAAACCTTTTCCAAGTTTAAATTATTTAAATTATTTATATTTCTAGTACATATTAGAATAGCTAAAGAAAGATAACAGTTACGCTAAAGAACATCATTCATTTTACAAAACAAATATACATATAATATGTACCTATGTACTATGTACCTTGCCTATATACGTAACTATGCCACGGGGGAAAAACTACTGGATCAATTAGCTTAGGTTTTACAAAGTGTAGCCGGAACATATTTCATTAGCAACTTGGATGTCATTTAGTGTTTAACAATCTGAATGAAATAAGTATTAGTTTTGGATTATATATTTTTGACTGTCGAAATTTTTGAAAGGCCAATTTTTATTCAGCATTGCTTTTTGGTATGAAAACTATACTTAAAGGAATCGGACTATATTATGTCTAGACAACATCCATAATTATCATAGAAACATCAAGTATAGACTATAATCCTCATAATTAAGCCTTAACATTTCTCACCTGAGTGTGACAAGACACTCCAAGTAATTACCTAAATGAATTTAAACTTTAAGGTTGTCAAGGTCACATGAGGAAGGGTACAGATGTATACCCATAGAATATATACATATACATTTAGAATATATTAATTAGGAAAACAAGGATACGTTTATTTTATTGCGATATTCCTATTAGAAATGTGAATAAATTCTGTATAGGCAATTATATAGTCATGTGTTCATTTAGAAAACAAAATTATAAATATAATATAACTTTTATTTATTATCTGGTGTATTAATATGAGCAGCATTTTGCACGCCTTTATATATAACCTAATACAGTGCGTCTATAAAACTAGAACTTGCCTGTGACTTTGCTTAAAATAACATCACTACGACTACTTGAAACAGAAGTTTTTTCTCTAGATTAAGTTATTTTAAATATATTTATTAACTATTAATCCATCTATAAATATCACAGTATGGTTCCAAAAGCATGTGAAACATAATTTATACCTTTTACATTCAACATAAAATTAATAATACTCTCATTAAATATAAATTATTATCACATGAATGAATATATTGAATAACAAACAAACTTGACATTACAATAACAAAATTACAACTTATCTCTGACAGTAAACTCGACACCTAACTAAGTCTTCATATAAACTACTCTGCCTATTGCCTTGTTTGTAGATTCATTAATGCTGTAACTCTTAAGACATTTGTTCCGATAATTAATGGATAAAAAGTCAGTCCTATTTCGCATTATTGTAAATCAAAATAAATATCGAATGTAAAAAAATGTCTATGGAATTCTATTATAATCGAAAATTTAATTTTCTTTTCTTAGTTTCGTTTTTTTAATTTTTCAAAGTTCAAAGCGAAGCTGATTTCTGGTTGGTTGACTAAAATATAATTGATTTAATAACGATAACACAGTTGAGTGAGAACCTTTCAACTATGCTACTTCAGCAATTCAGCCATTTATAAAGTAGGAATTATATATTTTGTAATATTTAGTTAGATTGAGATGAAAAAATGAAAATGTAAGGTTAGAAGAATATTGTATTAAATGATTTAGTTTTAAAAGCGTTCACGTTTTATTTTATTATACGTAAAATCATTTAAAGCAAAATTTTCTTTAATTTTTAATAATAGATATGTTTATTTAAATTTATATAAATAAAGAATGAAAAATAAACCGAACGGGCAGAGATTCGAACCCGCGACCTCTGGGACATAGACCCGTTGCTCAATTAATCGCTCGTGTCAATACGGTAGCTCAATTGGTAGATAGGTAATAAGTTTAACATGAAAAATAAACCGATACGGGCAGGGATTCGAACCCGCGACTACTGGGAAACCGTCCCGTCGCTCTACCAACTGAGCTACCGGATACGGTACCGGATACCCAGTAGTCGCGGGTTCGAATCCCTGCCCGTATCGGTTTATTTTTCATTCTTTATTTATATAAAATTAAATAAGCTTAACATGGCTATACATGTTTAAAGATATTTTCAAACAAGTTTAACATGGTTATACATATTTATAGGTATTTTAAAACAGATATTTTCTTTCTAATTTTTTTTCTGTATTTTTTATAAAATGTATTTCACAGGGTCGTGCTTCGAATGTAAATCCGCTGGTTGTAAAAGCTATTTAAATCATATTCTTATTATTTTTATTCCTTAAATATCATATCATAGATATATCTCTATGGTATTGAGATCACGACATAACATTAATAATGAAAGTATTATAAAAAAATATAGAAACCAGTATTTAATCTCACTAACCAATAATCGATCTACAATTTAAGATTAAAAGGAAACTATCGTTGCATCTTGCAAACTGAATCTGTCGGTAAACAAACCGTGTTAGAAGTGACATATCAAGAAACTGATTGTTATTTAAATCTTTAAAATGTTAAAATTTTATCAAAATGGATTAATTAATCGACCATCCAAGTGGCCGAATAAATAAATAATAATATATATAATATTTACATCATTTCGCGATTAAGAGAGACAATAAATTTTTTTCACTGGAATTATCATTGAAAAACATATCTTGCATTTCAAATATAATATACAAATATTAAGGTCCAAAGTATTTTAAGTATTTTACAAGTCACAAGTTTTCTCAGCTTTTTTGATGAAAAAGAACAGCTTTATTTAGAGTTTCTTTTAATTAGTGTCAAAGACTGGGAATTTAGCTTCAGTTTCTGAGATAAGTGCAGAAAAGGCAAACAATAAAAATGTATCCCTTAACAGAACATTTATTCTAGTTAAGAATGCTCTTAATTTTAAATAATATTTTAATGTTATTTAAATATATTCCAGGAACTTATTGTTTTTCATATCGTTTAAAATTTGATAGCAAGTGGACTCAGCTAACTCCAATTAATATCTTAAGTTTTTTAATATTTGTAAATAATCTGCAATATATTATGATTTTATAACTAACGAAAATTTCATAAAATTAATGAGAAGTAAAATTATTCCAATTTCACAATGAAATCTTTCAAATAAGAATAAAAGGTTTCCTGTAATTCCTAATTAGGTGACGAAGAGTGATGTCGCCTTGAGCTGAAATCAATGAATAAAATATATTCGATTCAATGAGTCTTTGAAAAGAAGTTTTTATATATTTTTTAATATTTGTAAATAATCTGCAATATATAATGATTTTATAATTAACGAAAATATCATAAAATTAATGAGAAGTAAAATTATTCCAAGTTCACAATGAAATCTTTCAAATAAGAATAAAAGGTTTCCTGTAATTCCTAATTAGGTGACGAAGAGTGATGTCGCCTTGAGCTGAAATCAATGAATAAAATATATTCGATTCAATGAGTCTTTGAAAAGAAGTTTTTATATATTTTTTAATATTTGTAAATAATCTGCAATATATTATGATTTTATAATTAACGAAAATTTCATAAAATTAATGAGAAGTAAAATTATTCCAATTTCACAATGAAATCTTTCAAATAAGAATAAAAGGTTTCCTGTAATTCCTAATTAGGTGACGAAGAGTGATGTCGCCTTGAGCTGAAATCAATGAATAAAATATATTCGATTCAATGAGTCTTTGAAAAGAAGTTTTTATATATTTTTTAATATTTGTAAATAATCTGCAATATATTATGATTTTATAATTAACGAAAATATCATAAAATTAATGAGAAGTAAAATTATTCCAAGTTCACAATGAAATCTTTCAAATAAGAATAAAAGGTTTCCTGTAATTCCTAATTAGGTGACGAAGAGTGATGTCACCTTGAGCTGAAATCAATTAATAAAATATATTCGATTCAATGAGTCTTTTAAACAAGGTTTTATATATTTTTTTATTGTAGCTATATGGCTTTAAGTCCTATAAGTCTAAAATGACTAGTGATGAATGACTTGATTAGATTATTGATTATTGATAGAAACATTTCATAGTATTATTTTATACATGTTTAATACATAGTTATTTTACATCGAAAAATATTCAAACTACAAAGTTTGGATACAAAACATTTTTTTAAGTTGGTTACATGTTAGTTATAAAGAAAGGTAAAAGGTAACGGAATCTTAAATATATAATAAGATAGTAAAAATCAAGTGTCTGTACATAAAAATATTTTTTCAAATAACTGATAGGGAGCGATTAACAACAACAACGCCATCTATTTATACCTTAGGGAAACATAACTTCATCTGTTATATAAACATGTCACTACAAAGTAAAACCGCTAGGTGGCGGGACAATAATTCATGGGTTTATTGATTAACACTTTTTAATTTAGTTATTTATTTTATTTACATTTATTATAAATTATCGGCAAAATATCATACAAAAATAATATACAAATATTATTCATTAGCATATTAGCTTATATTAATACATTATTATTTTTTTATTACAATAGGTAATATTCATGTTTTTTTTTAAAGTAAATTATTCATTTACCTCTCTAAATCGTAGAAAAAATATAAATAGGCTTGAAAAGATTCTAGTTCTTTTTCAAAGTGAAAATTAAAACATTGAGTAAATTTGAGCCGTTCAAACGCCGTCATTTTGCGCGGGCCCTGCGTGACGTCAAATGACACGTCCAGTCAATGTTTACTATGAACTTTTTATTTACTTCATACATATTTTAAATTTTAAGTGCTTTACAAGTCATGGAAGAAGAAAAAAACCATCCCGACAAACACCCGACAAAGTGTTTTTTATATTCCAAGAGATGCGAAAATACAAAAACAATGGTCTATGGTAATTAAAAGGGATAATATATGTCTTAAATTGTGTTTATATTGTTGTGAAGATCAATTTAACGTGAGTATACTTTATTTATAATAAATTTAATTTAATAGTTTAAATTTATACATACACTCGGCGTCACAAAAATCGCACCTTTTAAAAAAGCAACTTCAAAATAATTTTACTCAAACTTTGTGAATTGTTAGGATATGATTGTAGGATATCATTGGAAAGGTAATTCAATTGCCTATTAGAAAATAAAAAAACGTGTGTATGCATTTTAATCTTTAATAACAAAAAACTTAAAACATGACAAAGTGACAAAAAATAAAATTAATACCATCATAAAAAATTACAAATAAGGCCTTAAAATCTAGTGTTTCCACCCCTTGCTGTGATGGTAGCTTCCAGCCGATCTTTCATGGAGCTCACGAGGGTCACCACTCTTGCTTGGGGTATGTTGTCCCATTCGTCCTTCACGGCATTCTGGAGCTCTTGTAGAGTGGTGGGAGCAGGATCTCGTGCTCGTACTTGCCTCTTTACATCGTCCCAGAGATGCTCGATTGGGTTCAGGTCTGGACTTCGTGCTGGCCACTGCATAACAGGGATCTCAACCTCTTCCAAATAGCAACGGGCGTTATCATGCATTAACATGAACCCATCGCCAACAAAACCAGCATACGGAACCACATGGTCTTGTAAGATCTCCGTTATGTACCGCCGAGCATTCAGCGACCCTTGCCCGCGACCACCACCAGTCCGAGAGACGCACACAAGCTCCGTTTTCCCTTCGACGGATATGCCACCCCAGAGCAGAAAAGACATACTCGTGTCTCATCGGTGAAGAGAACGGCTTTCCACTGTTCACTCGTCCAGTTGACATGCTCCTGGGCAAATCGTAACCGCTCTCTTCGATGCTGCACGGTCAATTTTGGGCCCCTAGCAGGTCTGTGAGCTCTCAATTCCTTTACTTTCAGTCTTCTTCTAATCGTAGAAACACTCACAGACGTTCTGCAAGCTGATCGGAGCTCTTGTTGCAACTCAACAGCATTGCTGAAGCGGTGCCGCAAGGATGTGGAAACAACGAAGCGGTCGTCTCTTTCTGACGTGCAGCGTTTTCTTCCGGATCCACGTCTTCGAGTATAGCCACCAGTCTCAAGGAACCGTTGGTATATTCGTCGAACTGAGAATCGGCTAAGGTTCAACTGTCGAGCAACGTCAACCTGTCGCAGTCCTGATTGCAATAGCGCAATGATTTGAGCGGCTTTATCAGGGGTTGTATTCATCTTCAGGTACTGTTCTCTTGCGTATGTTGTTCCGGTGTGTTCACTCTGAAGTCTGAGTAGCGACTGACCCATTTTCTTCGTGCTTTCTTCTTCCCCCTTCTTAGGGGAAAGGTGAAACGATGACGGGTTTTTTGTCCCCTCGATCGTGGTGTCTTGCGACGCGCGTTACTACGCGCGTGGATGTGGTTAGGACCAAAAGGCCCTGGTTTTCTATGTTGGTAAGGTTATGAGCCTTAAACCAGTGGGGCGGTTAGGCCGGCCCGTGGGCTACCTGGTTTCCCCAAGTAAGGCCCGGACTGGTCAACCAGCGACCCGGTAATCCGTTGTGGTGCAAATTAATTTGCAGATGGAGCAGGAGGGACGATGTCTCTGGGTCTGGTTCTTGCTCTGTCCGGTGGGCGAGTGTGCCAGGGCGCGATGTTTTGCACGTGGACGTGCGTCGAGGCATCGGCCCGGCTGTAGACGTTGGTGGCGAGTCTGGTGATATGTTCCACCAGGGGTTCGGAGCGCAGGTCGCGTTGGATCGTAGCATTAGCTACGAACCAGGGGGCCTGCATAACTCGGCGCAGGGCAGTGTTTTCCACTGCTTGAAGGAAATGTGCCTGGCGTGGGCTCGCCAAAGCAAACCAGGCTGGTGTAGCGTATGTCAGGTGTGGCCTGACATACGTTTTATAGATATTCAATTTGGACCGTATGGAGAGTCTCGATTTAAATATCGGCAGCAATAGGTGCAATGCTACTTTGGTAGCGTTGCGCGCCTTTTTGACCTGAGGCGCCATGGACAGCTTCCTGTCCAGGATGACGCCTAGGTAGGTGACGTAGGGGCTCCATGGGACTTCTGTACCCTGGATGGTCAGGAGTGGGGGTGCCGTGACGTGGGTCCCAAACCTAATGGCTTGAGTCTTCCTCACGTTCAGCAGCAGCCTTTGCTCAACTAGCCACCGTGGGAGTAAGTCAAGGGCGCGTTGTAGTTTACGCGCGGCGTGGTTGGCGGACATGGATGATGTCCACAAGGCGACATCGTCCGCGTATAGAGCCAGTGTGACACTAGGGTCAACCGGAATGTCGTTAGTGTACGCCGAGTAGAGGGCTGGCGACAGGGTGCTGCCCTGAGGGACGCCTGCCAGGGCAGGGTGGCTTCGGGAAATCGCGTCCTCCACCCTTACACAGAATGTCCTGTCGGATAGAAATCCGACCAGGATCCGTGCGAGGTGGTGGGGGACGCCGACTCGGAGAATTTTCGAGAGTAGGCCCGGGTGCCATACTCTATCGAAAGCTTTGGATATATCGAGGAAGACCGCCACCGTGGTTTCATTTTGTTCAGTGCAGCAGCTGTGTGATGGATAATCCTGGAGAGTTGAAGTGTAGTGGAGTGTCCACTGCGAAAGCCAAACTGCTCTGGCCGTGGATGTAGATGCTTCATTAGCAGTGGGAGCAGCATCTGACCCATTTTTTACCTTTACATGAGCTTTTATACCCTTATAAGGTAGCACAAGGAGTGCTCCTTAAGTGAGCATTTTTTTTTTAACATTTTTTTGATTGGTCCCTGGTTAGAAATGGTAATTGTTTTTTTTTTTTAATGATACAGGTAATTAATATAAAGGTATTGAAGTGCACTTTAGAATGATTTATTTTTTTCATACGTAGTACTTATGTGCTAGATTCTAGGAGCGATTTACTGAAAAAAACATAGAGGTGCGATTTTTGTGACGCCGAGTTTAGTAAGTTGCATTAGCTAATAAACATTAGAAAATTTGAGTTTAAAATTAACCTAACCTAGTTTACAAAAGTTCAGTATAACTTTCTATAAAAACCGTATTCTTTTTTTGGTTTTACGAAATTTTTAAGGTTGTCGATTTATTTCAGGTTAAGGAAGATACAGCTAATAATATTTAATATAATATGTATAACGAATCAACAAGGAGAAAAATGTAATCTAAGTTTGAAGATAGGAGTTGTTCCTCATATATTTTTGTGGCAAAAACACCAGCTGATAGAATGAGAATGTGCATAATCAAAAGGCAAAGATTGACATTGGTTAATGAAGCCTTTTCAGAGTTAGCTATCAAAAGTAGTGTTTAAAAAAATTGGTGACATTTATAAAGAAGTGATATAGTAAGTCCTAGTACTGCCCATACAAATGTCTGTGATATTAATCAGCCAAGACAATATTAAATGTGGTCACAAGGCAGAGCCTTGCTTTTCGCATATTACTGATAATTTACCAAGTGACTAAGCTGTGCAAGTTAATATTAAACCGAAGTACAGAAGTAAGGTGTCAATGTATATATACCTGCTGAAAAACAAAATGTAGCATTGTTACCATTTCCTCATTCAATACACAATACTTTTACTTTACCAGTAAAACTAACTATTCGTGGATGAAGGGTACGGTGCGCAAAGCATTTTCCCCGCGGAAACAAAAAAAAAAAAAAAAGTAAAACTAACTATTTTACATAGTTTTACTTTACCAGTAAAATTATGTTTTAAATAGGAAATTGTTTACTGAAAACAACAGCTGATAATACTTCTATAGCATCTTATACCTTCTATATCTGCTGATTATCAACAAAGTTATTTATCTGAGTCAAGTGAAGTGGAAAATGATTACCTCAACAATTGTATCATTTAATAAAACCTTTAAGCACGAAAATAAAGGTTTAAATTATTTATTTTTCTCAGTAACACTAATACCACAGTATGAACTTCGATGCCGATAATTTGAATGGCGTGTCAAATGACGTCACATTTCCTTTCGAATAATGGTGGCGCGTTTTGGAAGTTTGAATTTCGCTCCCTTAATTTACACTTTCACAAATTATTTTATGGCCTTAAATGATTATTAAATAAAAAAAATGATTTTATTATAATAAGATGATAATAAGTATCCGAAAAAAAAGTATTTGAAACCATTTTAAATTTTATGCATATTCAATATTATTATTTTCCCTTTTATTATTATTATTATTATCCCTTTTATTATTCTTGAACGACTTAGGTTCAAATTAGCAGTTATTTAGTTACAAGCAAACTTAAGTTAAAATAAAAAATATATAACAAGTCTTGTTATCTGTTATAAGTTTTCCTGACTCACACTTTTAATTTGAAAGATGAACGAATTCGAACAAAACCCTCCTCAAAATTCTATCAAACGTAAATCTTTACTTTTATGATGTATCACTGCGGGTGACACTATCTTTCTCAGGATAATGTTTTTAATACCTCTATTTTATTATATACTTTTATATTAATGTTGCCATTATTAGTAGCATAAGATTTAAAATAATTTTACATATAAAAGTGTTCAGCTGTCTGAAAATCTAAAGTGATTTTGACATTATACTATGATTTGCGTCTATGTTTTCCTCTTGAGTGATCTATGTTTGGTGAAAAGCGGATTATGAAATCTGGTTCTGATCATACAGTTTGGATCAGACGGGATTCCATCAAGCTCAGTTATTTATTCAGAAAATCTATTAGATATTTTTCAAATTACAAAAGTACATAACGTATTCACAATCCTTGCTTAGATTTAAAAATAAGTATTACCTTGGTGTTATTGCAACTGACATATAAATTAGTCTAAGATAACATTATATATAATATAATTTTATATCATAATAATTAAGGTAGATTTAGACAATAGGATTAATAGGAGTATAATTCATTTTATGTTACGTCATTTCAGTTCTAAAACATTACTCGATAGAAACTTAAAGTTAAGCCTGATTTTTTATACTTTCACAGGAGGTTGAAAGTTTTATCTAATGTCGCGAATACTTTAGGTAATGATGATCATTTATTATAACGGCTTATAGTAACGTTAAAAAGGGTGGTATATTTAACAATTTGAAATATCGTATATAATTTAATGCTCGTGTTTTAGTCGACAGACATAGGTTGATATAAACATAAGAAAAATTTTCCTTGGCTCACGTATCGGTAACGTTGTAAATGTTTTAATTTTTTTTTTTAATTAAATAGTATAAAGTGTTTGAATAACGGTACCTCATATAATTATTATATATTACTTCTGTAAAGTTATATCAAGCACTATTAGTGGCAATTTATTTGTAAATAACTATATGCCTAACTTTCTTATTCTTGATATAAACTACCAGCTTGCAGTTCGATTAGCTGCATTACAATGCAATTACTGGCTGACTATGGGACGTAGTGGGACATTCTGTTTATGTATTTTGGGTAACCCATACAATTTTGGTGGTTTTGCACATGATGGTACGAGTGATTTTTTGTCTAAATTTAATTTAAGACTGTATTTTTGTATTAGATCGGCGGTTTGTTTTAAAACTTTATCGGTAGGATCTTTTTCAACCTTTTTATAAGTGTTATTATCCGCGAATATTTCTGATATTTTACTATTATAATCACTCGTATCCATTATCACAGTCGCGTTCCCCTTATCTGCACGGAGGATGGTAAGGTCTTCATTGCTCCGTAGGAGTTTTAGAGCAAGATGTTCGTCATGGGAGATGTTATTCTTCGGCAATTTGCTCCGGCGTTGAACACAAGAAATATCCTTGCGGATTGCTTGCTGATGATAAACCGAAAATCGCTAAAGAACAACGTACCATTCCAAGAATGGTTCGTGAGGCTATTGAAATTAAAAAACATCCTAATTTTAATAGAGAAGATGGTTGGAGATTATCTAACACCTGGGAACCACTTTTGAAAAATATAAAATCCCATGTCTGTGATCGCACTGTAAGACCTCAAGATACTGTTAGTGCGTTTTAGGTGAATCCTGAACTGTACGCCCGGAAGCTTAGAAACCGTTGGAGGTAGATGACTAATTAACTGACTTACTGAGTTATACGCGAGTTAAATCCGTAGAACTAGTTTTATTTCTTATTAAATGTAACAATTTTCCGAATCGGAAAGCTTAAAGTGTCTGTCTTAAAGTGTCTGTTTAGGTAATACGAATTTTCGCAACAATTTGAAATAATCAAAATGTCAGTAAGAGAGTAAGTATCAAATGTTTATAAAATTATTATTTATTTATAAAATGTAAATTGTAATATTAAAATATAATATTTATAAATTAAAAAAAAATTTTTTAGAATTTTGTAGAATGAGATGTAGTCGCGTGTCTGGCAGCCAGCTAGAACTACTCTGGAGTTTTAATTTAACAGATCCTTGGCCGAAAAATCTTTCGCAAAGACGAAATGGAAAAACTTGGCAGACCAATTAGATGCCCAAGGAGATGGAACCCATAAAGATTGGAAGGCCTGGTCCAAGGTAATAATTATCTAATATAAATAATTATTGGAATGAACCTAAGTATAATTAACGGTATGGTACCATATTATTTCCATATTGTATTGTTGTATTCCATCCATGGTACCATATGGTTCCATATTATTATCCTGATATTTTTATTACAATTTTTAATATGTACTAACAGTTTCATTACTTCATATTAAAACTTTAATTTTTAGTATTGGCAAAATTAAAAAAGGTATCCTTTTTGGTATCCACTAATAAAAGAACTGGAGAAGGACCTCCAATGCAACCCTTAAGTTTAATCGACGCTTAATTCCTTGAATTACTTGGCCCAGATTTTGAACAAGGGTTGCCTGGAGTTCGGATCGAGTCATTTCCCCAAGTATTGTTTCAGTGGAGTCATTTCCCCAAGTATTGGTTGCCGCCGCCGTCATAATGGGACACCACGGGATAGCTTTCGCACTCACCGCGATGGCCCGACGCGATCCACGGAGAAGGCACCCCGCAACTATGCAATAGATTGTGGAGGGATCCCCTTCCGACCACCCAAGCCTGCTGCCTCTGAAGGGAGCCGAGACCCCCTTCTGGCCGGACTCGGTCTCAGGGAATCAGGTGTAAAACCCGACTCGACCATCATCGACTGTGCCCAGCCCCACAGCGGTAGTCTCCCCGAGAGGAGACCACCGGTCAGGGCCCCTAGGAGAGCAGACTTTCGATACGACCCAGCGGACTCAGCAGCTCTGGTTAAGCCGCGAGCCACGCGCTGGGCCGCCCTAAAGCCCACTCAAGGCAGAGGACCCAACGTCGAACCCGAAAATTCGGGAACACACCACGCCCAGACTAACCATCGCCAAGCGCAACCGTGGCAGCGCACTCAGCAACCATCAACCCAGGCAACGTCTCGAACCGTTTCCCCACCAAGCAATGTTCTGTCAATGCTTGGTAGAAAGATGCTAGATCCCTAACCGACGCAGACGGCCTCTTCCTCAGCAAGAAAGAGACCGCTGCGCACCCCTCCCTATACCGCCGCGGAACCACTCCACAGTCCACTCTGCTAATCAGAGAAGTACCAGGAGCGATCCCGCGGCTAGCCCCGGCAAAGAGGACCTGCGCCCTCTCACCCTCGACACCCAGGCCAACTTTCCACCAACGAAGGCCGATGGAAAGAGGCCCGAGCCCTCCTCCCCGCGGGCAGGCCACCCCAAAAGGTTACCCGCCCTGTCCAACCATGGACCGGTCACAAACCCCCATGACCGACCCCCACCGCGCCGGGTATTAGCCAAAGGGAGAACTGGAAGGTTCTCAGTAACCGTTGTTGCCCAGGGAGCACCACGAGGAGGTTCCCGGCGTTGGCCCCCCACTACTACTACACCTGCCACAACTATTACTACTACTACTACTCCGGGACAAACTGTATTAACAGCGGTGACACCAGCACGCTCCCCACGCCACCGGTGACGTCGACGGAAGCCACTGATGTCGCCGGAGGCCGCCAGATGCGCTCTTGTTCAATCATCTCAGATGAAAGCAGAGCCTACTCTATGTAATAGTCGTGCTTCAGAGATGATTGGAGGAAGCCTAACAGAAATTAGTCGTACTATGTCCAAAATTGAACATGTTTTGCATAGATGTAGACCAAACTTTGTATTTTATTTTCAAATTATCCATGTTAAACTTATTTAAACTTCTTTTAACTTATTACAACTCTAATATTTCTTTTATCATTTCAGTTAGTATTTAGTAAACATATAAGAAGAGAAAACAAACATGAAATTTAATATAATGTGTATTGATCAATTATTAAATCTTTAAAATGTTATAAGGTTATATTTTATTATATTCCTTCATATTATGTGTATATTTTCTATTTTTTTCGTCCTATTTTTAATTCGTTATTTGTGTCACAAATAAAGACATACTTGTTACTTGTACTTATTTTGTTTTAATTTGTTCGTATTCATAAGTTTTTTATATTGACATTAATGTAAAATCAACACTTTACTCAAATGATATTAAATGAATGTTCACTTTTAGCGGATAACCCGTGTCACCTTAAATACGAAAAATCAATCATATAATGTATTTACATTTTTATTGCTTTGCTATATTTTTATTACTTAATTAACTTCAAAATCTCTATTTGTTAGTTATTAAATAAATAAAATATATAAATACCCAAAAGCAATTTTTTTTAATATTACGTAACTGAAGCTTAAGTGGATGATTAAGTGGATCCAGATAAAGAAGTCATGGTTATCACCCCTATGACTCGCATCTACGCTAATAATATTCATATGTGCATCACAAATCTGTAAATTTAAAATGCATAATTTTAATTTGTGGTTATTAACCATTTTTACTTTTAATATACTGAGTTTTGTCTATTGCAAGAAAAGATGCTGTTAATATTAAGAATAATAAAAGTGCTAACTAATTATTGCATTAAGATAAAGATTAGGTTGGAACATATGATTCACTAGCTCCACATTCAATGAGTAGTAATGCTTTCGACAATAGTATCGCTCTTCATATTATTAGTTAGACGTACCATGGCCACATGTGTGCAACAGATACACCGTAATACACCAGGAATTTTATTTTTTTGTAAAATCTGTAATATGCATTCAAATATCATTATGTTTTTATTAAGAAGAAAAAAGACAAGAAAATCTATGAAGAATAAGATAATCATTCATTTACACAGGCAGGATTTGAACCTGTGATTTCTGGGTGTCGCTATTTTGGATTTTTTATGACTTATATATCTAAAATTGTAGCTAACAGCAACGTTTCTATTAAAAAAAGTAATTATAATTAAATTACGCTACTTTTAGTTTGTTCCTATCTTGAATGCTTTTTGGAAAACATATATATTTTTCTCTAATTGTCGACGTTTTGAGAGCTTTTGTGACTTCGGAAATTGCCGGTAACAGTTTGTTTGTGCCATACGATGCCCGTCTATATTACCAACCGATCGTTGGTAGGATCCAGTGGTTGCTAATACCTGACAAACCATTTTAAATATAACCATTTTAACTTTTAAAACACATGGTAATAAATACTACTAAAATTACCTTTGTCTCTACAGATAAATCTGTAGATTTTACTGGACTGCTTTTAAAAATGTCTTAACTCGTCGCAAATTATATAATCATAAGCATGCACCTTTGAAAGTCTGTATGGCTTAACAAATTCTACATCTTCTAAAGAAAGGAGATAACACTCCATACGCAAATTTTTACGATTTACTTTTTTGAAAAATGTTAGAAGAGTATTGCTCTTCCAAAAAAACAAATGTTCCGTATTCATTAGACATCTTGGAAGAACAACATGAAAATTTAAGGAAATGCAAGCAAATGAACTTTATGAAATGTAATAAATTAATAAATTATGTATTTATGTGCTGTAATGTGACTAAAATCGTTATTCACTTACTTTTTAATAATACAGTTTTTTTTTAATTACTGTAAATTCGTCGCGAACACCTAACGATTTTCAAATGTTATAATTAGACATAAAAGCAATATTACTTTCATGTTTCTATTGTCAAAAAATAGTTCATGGTACCAGTTAATAATGTTTTATATGGTAAAAGAGTGAATGATTTAGGATGACGTCATCAAAATTTCTTATCGAAACATTATTAAAGTAATATTACTTTTAGGGTGTCATGGTACGAAACTCGAAAGTAAGACTATTGTAATACTGCTATAAGAGTTCATGGTAGGCTCTATTATCCAACATAATATGATCGTTCATTAAATAGAAACAACATTTATTTATTATAATCCGTTTGCATTTCGCTTCCAAAATCAAATAATTTATTTTCAGAATATATAGATTCTTAGGTATTAAAAGAATTATACAATTACCTAAGAGGTATATAAAAGTAAGAGAAGGAAGCATTTACCAAAGGTCTGAATATAAATCACTTTTAGTGTCATGAAATTGTGGGTCGCTGGGTATAATCCCTATTGCCTTACATTTTCCTTTTACTTTGTTAATTCTAGGAATTCTCGAAATTCGAAAATTCGTAATCCTAGAATTCAAATTTAGATGAATATTCTATAATAACTGTTTCAAATAAGTATATTATCATGTATTTATATAACATTTCCATTGATAGATTTTTCTTTTGACTTGATTTTTTTTATTTATAATAAAAAAAAACAAGGTGTACCAAACATTTATTTAAGATATTATTTACAAAAAGCTTATTTTAAGCGCTGTAGATCTATTAGAATTCCGCTTCATGCATCAATATCGCCCGTCGCACGTAACAATAGTAATAAAAGAAAAGAAATACACCACTGAAACAATATAACAAACAATGTATGAACACTTTATATTATTAATTAGTATAGTGATATATTTTTCTTACGATCCGTTAAAATACTGTTTTAACGAAAGATTACATTGAAATAGTTTTATGCATCAATCGTATAACATTTTTCACCCACAAATACATTTTGAAATGTTATTTTACTATTGAAGTAATTTTTACACAATTCTAGAATTACTTTTTTTTTCATTAAAATTTCAACCTAACTCTAATACACGTTAATAAAATAAATATATCTTTGTTAATTCTAAAACAAAATATGTTTTCCTAACCGATTACTGTATCATTATTAAAATATATAATTAAATATCTTCACAATAGTTATTAAATCAGTTTTTATTTTTTTTGTTATTTGTCTTTGTTTACTTTCAGTAATTAATTAATGCAGGTTCCTTCGGTTAAGTACCACAGTAATAATGAGCTCTACACTTAGAATTAACTGTCCTCTATGGGTATTACAATGTGCTATTGTTTATACTCGTATTTCGTATATGTAAGTAATGTTGCGAATAAATTAACATAATTTGATGTGCTTTATATTTTTTGCAATAAAAACTACTTAGCAGTTACAAAAATTAAATAAGTCGAATCTGGAAAGTATTGGCAGCGTGCTTTTAAGAAAACTACTCAACCTTAAGATGTATCAAATGCCTTCAGGTACAGCCAGGTTGATCTAATGCAACATACTTACTCAAATATGACTTTTAAAATTATTAAGCTTTTAAAATCATTTTTGGCAAAAGAAATTGACAAAAAACTGGTTAATCATAAAAATATGTATAATGAAGTAAGTTTTATATTAAGCGTTATATTTTAAATTATTGAAAGTTAAAGTTTAAATTGTTTAAAGACATCATACGTAAGACGATCGCGGTGTCAGATAATGTATTTTTGATAAATATATTGTTCATACCTGCATTTGATTTTTCTGTTCTTGTGATACGCTAAATAAAGAAAGGCAAGGCAATTAACGAAATAACAATATCAAATCATATAACCTAAGCCCTCATTCATTAGCTTTATTACAAGGGTCCCCCGACGCAACAACTTTAATAAGAACAGAATATTATTATTCTTTTTTTAGAGGTATTTTTGTATCGGTTTTTTTTTTCTATAAAGATATTATATTAAAAATAAAATGTTTGCAGAGGATTTTTGATTGAGGTTATTTCATTTAAATAATTAGTCTATTAAAACACAACAGTACTATTTTCGTAAAAACATATAATAACTAATATCTGTTTCATCTAAACCATAAAGATTCGCTTCCGTGACCATTGTGTCTAAAACAATAATGAATAGGGCAATACTAAGTTCTGTTATAAAAGAATAAACGACATTATTTGTTTCTACTAAGTTTTACTTGATTCATTTTTATCAAAAAATAATATTTTGTTGTAGGTGCTTGTACAAAGAGGAACCATTAAATAATTAGATACTTCTCTATTATTTCAAATATTGATACAGCAGTTATTTTGATGTATTTGTATAATATGCTATAGTATGTAATACTTTACATTAAAGGCTGTCCCCATCATAATCGATCTATCACCATCATCACTGAAAACATAAAATTTGGTAAATATGATTTTTAAAAGTTACCTTTGTGCTAAAAAATAAATAAATTACAAATAGGAAGCTGAACTTATCGAAACAGCTAGTCGTAGTAAAATAATATATGTATTCTTATAAAAAATACAGAGTAAACTTAAAATACTTTATGAATAAATTTTGAGTTATTTCCATTTTATTTCCTTATTTTTTCGATTAAGAAAACTTTCCAATTCCTATATTTCTTATAATAGAAAGAATTATAACGTATTATAACATAAAATAACTCATTTATTATTACTTAGATAAGAGACAAATAAAAAAGCCTTTACAAGAATGACACTATTCAATTGCAAAGTTTTCTTCACTGAAAACAATTTAAACTCAAAGGCTTTGCACTAGTTTATTGGATCTAAAATATGTTTCAATTATTCGACTAAAGCCTCGAAGTAAACGATTTCCTCCTCAACTCTGTAAAAAGCGCCGGGAAGATAAAGTTACATTCACTTTGAATTATCGACTTGAAATTACACGAGGTCAATGACATTTGATTGATATAAGATCATAGGCACAGTTTCATGCATCGCTATAATACCCTCATTTAATGGAATTTATGGGAAATTTTGAATAAGTGACCTTTTAGCAAAGCATGTAAGCTTCGTTATACGAGATCAATAGTTCAGGTGACACCTACATAGAGAACTTGTTTTCTATTTTAAGAATTTTGATCTAATCTTAAAGACATAAAACAATTTTATCTTCAGTTTTATTTGTACTTTGATCCTGTTTCATTCCACCCTGAATTTACAGCCCTGGCTGTAGCTTCGAACAATTAATTAATTGACGGAAGAAACCCGGCGGAAACTACGGTGCGGGAAATTGCGCTAATCAAACTGCTAACTGGTTGTTTATATCAATATTAAGAAAGTTTGACATCTAGTTTGCTACAAAATGAATTGACTAACAAATTTATTTTCAAGAAATAATTTATAAAGTAGTCGATATGATGAATACCTACGTATTTTATGTAGTTGATTTTTTACTTCAATCGGCTTTGTCGTTTTGCTCGCTTTGTATACTCGGAATATTCAGCATTTTCGTCTAGATATATATACTATATGAACTAGGCTTTATGTTAGCTAAACCACGAATGTACGTGACTTCACTAGAGATAAAATAGTTTATGTGAGCTATAAACTTTATCTGTTATTTTAAATCTAAATATTTTTTATATAGCAGTATTAAATGTATGTAGCTACAAAATAAAAAAATCTTTTTGTGTTGTTTCATTATGGTGTTATGTAATATAAAAAATTATATACTTTTTAACAATACAGATTATAGTAATGTTATTGAAATGTTATTTCACAGCAGAAATGATTTAATGGTATTCTTTAACTAAAGAAAACAAGCATGATATTTTTTTTTTATATTGTCATCTTTTTAGTATCTCAATAACAAAAATAAGAATGTACCTACTGTTCATTTGTATTTGAAACTTATTAAGGAAGCAATTGAATGAATGAATGAAACCATTGAATACTTTATTTTTAGAACAGACTGATACATAGACGCCAACAATAAAACCGCTGATTGCGACATCTCATAGGAATAAAGTTGGTTAATAATTTGCTTTTGAAAAGCTAGGTTTTATATTATTATCTTCAAACGATTGCCCTTAAGAATCCCAATTTAAGTCTCATGTTAAAAAATATCTATAATTCATGCATCAAAGAATAATTTATTTAATACTAAAATAATTCACCAATTTAAATATACTTTGATAAAGAAAATTCTTTAACCTGTACTAAAATTACGTGAATCAAAAACAAACAAAGATCAATAATTATTATAAGTGATGGTAGTACACCGGTACTATCTAGAAATTGTATTTGAATCTGTGGCAAAGAACAAATACGGCAGGTAGAATTGAAAACACAACAAAATATGTTGTTTATATATTATTTTGTAAATGTAATGTCTATTGCTCGTATAATGTATACTAACTATATATTATTATATTATAGTTAGTATAATGTATACTAACTAAGACAAGATGAGAGGTCATTCCTTACATAATAAAACAATTAATTATTAACAACATGGTGCACTATATGTAACAACACTACAAATACAGGTAAGGGTTTTATAAGTTGTAATAGTGCGACAATGTGTGTAATATGTAGTATTTATTATATTGTATCTATTTATACATACAATTTAAAATAATATATAAAACTATTACAATTGTGTTAAACATGACATGAAATAACAGTGATACGAAAGTATTTTAAACCAAAGCTCGGAATAACTGTTGAAGATTTAATAATAAGACCTAATTTGAATTAACGACGAAAATATCACAGACATCAGGAATGACCGAAAAATATATAACCAGGTAAAATTGTTACTCTATGACCTCATTATTCAAGCTCTTGTGGTGTTCTTTGTTGCGGTCCAGCAGGAAATGAATAAATGCAGCGATGCACCTGTTAACAGCCTGTTTGCGGAAGTGTCAACCCTCCACTTCCTCCTCGAGATAATAGTTTGTGTAGGGAGGTGAGGTAGGAAGGATGTAACCAAAGTGCACATATATTATGCATTGCTGAGAGTCGGGTAACTTAAAATATATTATATATATTATATTGTAAATAGTATTTTTTCTTAACTCACTTAGGTACCTCTCCCTATAACGATTTCTTTTGTATCAGTCGGTCTTTTGAATAAAAAGTTTATATAAAATAAACATTTACTTTTGAAACACATAAACTTTACATTGAGGGGAAGTGCTGAAAGCTAAAATATTTTCAACAATACATTTGAAATTAAACAAATTTATAAAAAAACGCTACACGGCGAAGCATTATACACAATCATCATCATGATCATATATAGATGTTCTTACCTATTAAAAATATAAATTAACGGTCAATTCTCTGCAGCCATCGAACTAATAAAAGCTCGATATCTTGGAAACGATTGCTTTTATTTCGACCAAACATAGCTAAGAACCATCGCGACAAACCGAGCTTTTTGATTAAAAAAACCACATTCGAATCCTTTCACGTCCTTGGCTGTTACGTTGCCACAAACAGACACACAAACACACAGATACACAGATACATAGGTCAAACTTATAACACCCCTCTTTTTGAGTGGGGGGTTAAAAAACATTACAAATATAATATTATGTATTACAAAATATCGATACATAATATTCTTGATCGTGGCTACATCCTTGTGAGTCTGAACTTTTAAATTTCATACAATTTACCAACCTTCTATCTTATCACGCTTCGGTTGAATTTTGAAGATATTGAAGCACATGTTATTTTATTTGTATTGTAGGTTTTATATATTATATAATCATACCATTTTCATCTCTCTAAAACTTTTCATCCTACCTATCCTAGTAAAATAATATTTTTTAAAGATTTTCACTGTTGCTAAAAATATATAGAATCACATAATATAATAAATGATCATCAATAAATATTGAATTGCTTTCTACTAACTTCACGAACGAACGAACTGTTTACATTTAAATAATATTGAATTCTTAATTTAAAATCAGAAGCATTTTTAAAGTGTAATGAATATTTCATTAAATATAAAAAGTCTACCCTTTTTAAAAACATCTTAGAAACTAAAGCTAAGTTTTTATTCATTAACAGTAATTAAAAAATAAGTCGCAGTTATAAAGTAGTTCACAAACGGGAAGAGAGTGAGTGAGTGTATGAATGAGTGAAGTTTAATGAGAATTCTCTGTTGCACGCGACGACCCTCGTCTAAAAAAAAATGTTTCCTTTAATTAAAAGAACGACTGAGAAACTGAGTATTTTTATTATACTCCTTAATTAATACTCGAACCTAAAAACATAATATTTGTTCATAATATGTTTGCAACGATAGGTTATTTTTAACCTGGGATAATTGATAGATTATTAAATTAGGTAATAAATGTTTCAAAATATCTTTAAATGATATAGCCATGTTAAGCTTATTTAAATTTATATAAATATAGAATGAAAAATAAAACGATGCGGGCAGGGATTCGAACCTCTGGGAGACGGTTTCCCAGAGGTCGCGGGTTCGAATCCCTACCCTAACGGTTTATTTGCATTTTATATTTATAAACATCTAGGTAATAAATGTCAAAAATGGAGTTGACACTCTTTGATAAGCCTTCTTTTATTAATGTAAAGAACTAATGAATTCATATCTATGGTGTTTTAAGATGTGATACAAAACAATATAAAACGATATAAGGTAGATGGATTTTACAAATAAATTATTTATATTAAAAATTTCTCCCGTTATTGATTTCATTTGATAGGATTGATTTTGTATAAAATACAGTCATTTAAAATAAATTCCATAATACAATATTGGAACCTGGATAATATTTGAATTAGTACCACAAAATAAAATTAGAACAATTATAATATAAAATATTCTGTTTCCAATCATTCTTTGTCAAAATTCTTGACTTTCTAAAAGACATCATTAAAATCCATATAACAACCTTTTAAAGGACAATCATTTAAAACTATATTTCTGTAGTGATTAGTACATAGATACATTCTGTGTTTTCGTCTCACTCACTCTTATCGCCGTCAAAGAGACTAATGCTTTACAAATTGCAAATTATATTTCTACTTTTGAATGCATCAACAGATAAAGTATTACTAGTTTATTGTTTTTAAATTGGATTTAATTCGACTGAAGCTGTAAGCTTAGCAATCTAACACAAATCAACTGCAAAAAAATCTACATCAGGATTCATTCACTCTGAGAGCTTTATTACGGATATTGCATTTTCGTTTTATTTTTTACACATATGACCGAACCTAGTTTCTCGGATAATTTCTTAAAAAAACTTTTTGCTACCAAACTCCTTATTAATATTTATGATCATTTGATGTGTTGATAGACTCTTGTCTCTTGTCTATTCTTATAGCTTTTACTGTTTTAATTAAATCATTTCATTTTAATCATCCTACCCGAAATGGGCTCGGCCTTGTACTTTGAGGTAATAAAGAAGACATTTCATTTCATTGTTAACAACAAATTCAAAACATTCAAAATATTTAAAATATACCTAATTATAACACAAAATTTAAATTAAATTTAACGTTAATAAAAATTAATAACGATTTCTAAAGTTATCAGTTTCAAAATCATTGTTGAACTTACTTTTCTTCTGTGAGAGTCGAATTACTAAAACTTAACCGAAGATAGTTCTTTGTAAAATTTATAACATTTTTAAAGAGTAGACACAACATAGAGAGGAGTCTTATTTTTGTTTTCTAATATGTAGTGCTTTTTTCCATAATTGCAACTTCCCGCCATTGCTGATTGAAAAATAAATTTGTGACTGCAAACATTTTTTACCTTCTTACAGCAAACAGTTGAAGGCAATGGTTTAATCTATTCATCCATGTAATACCTATAATATAGACTTTAAGGATAAGAAGCTACTGTAAATAAATATATATGTACACATGAATGTTTTTAAATTAAACACCATAGTTCAGAAATGTTGCTTGTATTGAAATTATCTAAAACCATTCATATTCCTAACGATTATTGCTTTTTTTTTTTTTAATTCAATAATATGATTAACACAAGTTGAATCAATACATTATTTTAAAAAATAAATAAAAAGTAGTTTAATAAGTTATTAACATTTAACATTTTGATTTTGTTGCTTTATTTAATTTTTTTCTTTTTCTTATAATGAGATGTTTTATTTAGTTTATTTTATTTATAATTTTTATTTAAAATATGTTTATAGAACCCCTTTTTAAGGGGTTTTGTTAGTTGTTTTTCTAGGGCATGACATTTATAGTGGTTAAAAAAGAAAACTGTAGTAGGTATTTAGTTAGTTATTAGTTTTTAATTGCAGACATGCTTTTAAAACCCAATAAAAAAGTAACACCAAATAAAATAAGTGTAACAGTTGATAAAAATAAGGATTTTAATAAATTTATTATGAAGTTTAGTTCACAATACTACGACGATGGAGTACCCATTTTATATTTCAGACTGAAGATATTTTGTTTATCGGGTTCTTTCCTTCCATTTTTGGTGTGATTACGCTCTCTATATATATATGAATTCTCTATACTCATCTAATAATGTCATTTCTCATATAGTGGCCTCCTTGTAAAATCATTTAATTAGATACCCATGTCGTAAAAAATCCAGACGCCATTTTGTTGTGGCCGCCATATTGGTTTTGCAAAGACGGCAATTTATAAAGTAATTAAATTATAGTGTCCTGCTCTTTGAGGCCTACAGTTTGATATTTATGGTGAAAATTAAGTTTTCCGCATTCTTATTACGTTCGCCATATTGAATTTTCAATAATATATTTTTAACACTTATCGTGTTCTTCTCGTTAAACCATTTTATTTGATACCCATATCCAAAAATCAGTCGCCATCTTGTTACGTCCGCCATGTTGGATTTTCAAAAATATTTTTTTTGCACTTTTGTGTTCTTTTTGGTAAACCATTTTAATTTGATAACCATGTCAAAAAATCAGTCGCCATCTTGTTATGTCCGCCATATTGGATATTCAATAAAATATTTTTTGGCAATTATCTTATTCTTCTCGGTAAACCATTTTATTTGATACCCATGTAAAGAAATCAGTGGACATCTTTTTCAGTTTTGTCCGCCATATTGGATTTTTCAGTTTTGTCCGCCATATTGGATTTTAAATGGGGTCGTCAATCAATTTAATAAGAACTAAATGTGTATGCAAAGTTTCAGTTCAATCGGGTTACGTACTCTTTATATAATTGAATTTTCAATTTCACACATCACATTCACACTCTACTACATATATACACAAAACATATTTATATTCCAATATAAAAAAATAAATAAAAAAATGTTATAAATTCGCAAAACTTAAACAACCTGTATGTGGCTATCGCAGGAATTATTTAATTAGTCAAATTTTGAGCGCAGATCAAAAAATACAGATCTCAAGAAACGGGAACGGATAAAAGTAGCCGTCTCCATAAAAATACTCTTCAAAAAACAATTTGACGTTCTTGTGAGACTATTAAAGGTTGTGAAAAACATAGACCATGAAGGCATATATGAAATCACGATTGCGTCAAGAAACTCTTGATCAGCATATTTCTAGACTTGGTAAGATCCAAGAGCGTCTTGCAAATGATTATTATGAGCAGATAGTTAATAGACTTGGTCCTATTAATGAGCGTTTAGAAAACGAGTCGGTTGAGAGATGAGTTGATGAGATGATGAGAGAAGTGTTACGAAACCGTACAGCAACTAAGTCTGCTCAGCAACTTGATAACCAGCTAGCAGCAGCGCGTCGGACTTCACAAAGACATCGTTCAATGAATGAGCGTAATATTATAACCACCATAACTCAATATGCTGAAGTACCATGTACAGTCTGTAAGAAATTATTATATCCAAAACAACAGCTATCATTAGTCACAACACGTTTTCATTTCCTTCCGGAGGCGCTAGTACAAAAAATTGACAAAAATACTCATAAAAAAAACTAATGGCCCTACCTGAATATTTTTTTTATGGGACCAATTCCAAACTTGAACTTGCATGAATCAAAAAAAGAATTACGTAAATCGGTTCGGAAACCTCGAAGAATTCGGTGTACATACATAAAGTATATATATATATCGGCCAAATTGTAAACCTCCTCCTTTTTGATGTCGGTTAAAAAATAAAAGTAATAATGACTAATACTTAATTTTACTTTAAAAACTTGGCGTTTTCAACTTCGGTTATGTATTTTTGTAAGTAATTAATCATCGGATGATTGATAGCGGTTTTCACTAACTAAAGTACAAATTGGGCAATAGGTAATGCATTTTAGTTTATCAAAGACTTAAGGGCGTCGAGTTTACTGTCAAAGACTACATACAAGAAGTAATTTTGTTACTTGTAATGTAAGGTTTGTAAGCATTCAATTCATTCATTCATTCATTTCATTATTATTATAATAGCTTTAATTCCATACACATTGTTTTTATTTCAAATTAATTTGGAAAATAATATATATGATTCATATTGCTTGTATAATCCTTGTAAGAGTAAAAACCTCCAGCATCTCCTTCCATTTTTCTTTGTTTTTTGCAAAGTAAGCAGTAACCATTTAATAAGCACATTGTTTCTTTATTATCATGTGATCTGTTACGTCTTTACTTTACAATTTAAAATTGCATATACATTTACAAGAATGAGAAAAATGTATGCTCAAGCCGTGTGTATAAATAAGACGCCGAACATTCCAGCCATGCAGAAGTCGGAAAACCTGAAAAACTTGTGTCTTCTTTTGAGACTATTCTAGGGAAGATGTTGGAATAAGGTAAACTGAACAATGATCAGATTGATCCCCTTAAGATACAAGTTTAGTTTAGATAGACCATAGATTACCCGTTTGAGAAGAAATACTTCGTCGATTTTATAAAACTTATTTTACAATTGTATTAATATTATATACAATGTCATCTGTTGTCAACGCATGCTTTTTTTTCATGTTTTAAGTTGTAGAAGTTGCCAGTCTTCGCATTTCGAGGTAGACTGTTATTTTAAATGTAATACGACCAAAGATATACAAAAATATATATCTATATATAAAGAGAGATTTTTCAAAGAATTTTAAAAGACTTTTTACTTATACTTGGAATTATTATTTTATAATATATATATATAATAAAAAAATCAATATATATATATATATTAAATTATTAAATTGAAAAACAGCTCAGATAATATCCAGGAGCATTGCGGAATGATGATATTGTTGAAAAATTTAACTCTGAGAAACTTAGAAATAAAGATAAAACGTCATTCCTAATGTAAATATACGAGTAGTTTTTGGTATTGACAAATCATATTATTTTAATTTTCTTAAAGGCAATGTCATTTGTAATTAGTTCCGTGTCCGTGTAAAAGTCGGTGTTAAACAAACAAACATTTTCAAATATTATCAAGTAGCATATACGAATAATCGGCATATTCGTTTAGATTAAACTAGATCAACAAAATATTCCATATATTTCTTTCATCTACTTCAAAGAAAAATAATATTATATAACGGAATATTTGTACATGATATTTATTACCCAATATCTAACCCAAGGGATCCCCAGTATATGAATTGTTAAGATACTTTTAAGGAATCGTTATTATATTTAGTTTTTAAATACTTAGAAGCACATGGTGTACTAGCTAAGTACCTTATAGATACGGTAAACGTCATACGGTAGCTCAGTTGATAAAGCGACGGTACGGTTTCCCACAGGTGGCGGGTTTGAATCTCTGCCCGTACTGGTTTACTTTTCATTGTATATGTATTTTAAAATAATAAATAAGCTTAATATAAAATAATAATCATAAATATTTACAAAGAATCTGCTGTTGAAAAACATTACTCGTTTAGAACATTAATTCAAAACTACGGGAAACTATCAGCTTTGTCCTCATATTAGATATATTTTCCACAAACTATTTTCTAATACTGATTACAAGACCCATAGTGTGATTTTATATAGTCCTACCGATACCTATGAAGGATCATAAGATATTTTATCAAATCTGATTGATTCAGAGATTAATAAAACAAAACAAAAAATAATCTTAGCAGTATATTATATTATAAAAATAGAGATATGGAAAGTGAACGCAAATGACTAAATTTTATCACTTAGGTTATACATATATCTTACCTTATACCATACCTTGTAGGTATGTAATAAATAAAAATATACTCACTATTTTATCAGTAGTTTATTTTTATCTAGTTTTACGTCTGGTGTAAACGAAAGTTTTTATGTAAACAAAATGACACAAATTATTTCTCTAAAATGTTTTTTCTCATTAAAAAATAAAAAAATCACCTTATTACCAAAAAATAATATTTATTATTATAAATCTAACAAAATATTTCTGAGCTTTTCAGGTTCTCGTAGCATGGCTCTTTTTTCTTATAATTAAAACTGATTTTAAAACCAAATATAAAAACAATAAATACACTTAATTTTAAGTAATACTTTAGCCTAGCAAGTTTTAAATAAGTAATACTTTAGCTTAACAAAATTAGCATAATTAAAAAAAGTAATACTTTACACTTTTTCTTCTACACTTGCCCCACTCTTTCGTAGTCGACCTAGGCCTATGCTTTTTAATATTCGGATTAATAAATGTAGATGAGCCCTGGATAGGATGGAGGGTATAAATTGTAGCATAGATGTCTGTATTTCAGGGTTTGGTCGTTTATTTAACATATCCGCATTATTTATGATATGTGTTTCTATGTATTCGTATCCATGTCTAACACCCTTAACACAACCAAATAATTTACTTACTTAGGGGTTAGATCAATGTGTGTAGTTTGTCTTGTGATATTAATATTATTATTTTTAGAAGAATTAAGGACTTATCTGTCAGTGTACGTCAGTACTCTTTCTACTTTAGAAGTTAAAATTATAGCCACATTTTTCTTGTACCTATAATAATATCTATACTGTACTGTAATGTATCAGTCAACGCTCCTTTGCTTACACTTAAATGAACTTAGTATTATGCAAAGAGCTATTATGAAATGACAAAACTATTTCATAATAGTTGTAAATACAAACAACAATATTACTTCCGTAATTAACTGTCGCAACCAAACGGCGGCAGCTACAATACGTGTACTGGAGCAAATCGAACTGCATACTGTCTGTTTATATCAAGAATAGAAAAGCTTTACGTCTAGTATGCTACAAAATAAATTGCTTAACCAATAATGGTTTGTGTAATTACAATGAAGAATATAATTTTGACTTTTATTGTAATAAAGTCTACAAATAAATTATATAGCCAAAAATATTAACCGTGGCGTACAAAATAATATTAAAACATCATAAACGCGCTTTCAAAATTTATCATACCGTTATATTTACGGCCACAATTTCAAAATGATATGGTTAATTAAAAGTACAACGATATATCGCAGGAGTAATCTCGTTATTTCAACCAATTAGCGTCTACCTGCGGTGTTCTTTAAAATGACATTGTTTTCATTAGCAATAGCTAGGTTTAATGAATACCGTAAACATTTTATCGAATAGAGCAATGATAACGGACCAAAAATTTAATAGTTATAATATTTTATATTATAACTGAAGAATATTATCCTGAAGTTTGTAAAAATGAATGGTTGAAAAATATTTTTTTTATTATTTTATCAAATAATTATGATGCGAGTGACTCTTTTTTTTTTTTTTTGTTTCCGCGGGGAAAATGCTTTACGAACCGTACCCCTCGCGGGGGAAGTGAGGGGCGTGTGTGGGACTCCCGAAATCGGGGTACCCACTAAAAACCCCGCGGCGCTCCTTCCTCGCCTTATTGGCGGAGTCGTGGGTACGGCTAGCCCTTCAACCACGACCCCGCCGGCGAAGATGCGAGTGACTCTTATATTTCTGTTGTATTTCTTCAAAAACAAACGTATATCACGTATCAAAGACTACCATTAAAATCGAGAATTATGAACAATGAATCTAATAATAAAAACTGCTACGCTCAGAATACGATCCGAGCGTAGCGGTTTTGAAAATACACTTTGTTACATTTTTATTGAAATAAACAATATGCAAATTGCAACTTTACATGTCAGTATATTATGTCCATTATTGAAAAACAATATCATCAAGAGAGTTTGTGTAGTTTTTAAGCAGAAATTAGTAGCCTTAAGTAAAAATGTATTTTATATATGGAGTATTTTTTATTGGCAACTGTGTTGTCAGTTTGGATATATTTAGGAACTTACCTATTACCAGCAACATTAGTGTTGTAGCGGAAGTGCACAGATACTACACTTTATTTGTCACGAGCATAGACTATGCGTAAAGATGTCAAATTATATCATAAACATGAGTATGACGTAACCAATACCTTTCATAGAAAATGGTTTATAAACTATATTTGTTACGTCATAAAACAGATTGACGCATTCATATTTGATTATATACACACAATTCATTCAAATGTTTCAAAAGTATGGAAAATTTTATAATATCAACCCCAGATTATTGATTAAAAAAATTTAATAGTCCCACGTTGGCAGCCATTTTATTCTCAAGGGAAATTTCCAATTATGAATTTTTAGAAAGAATTATAATAAATTATACGTTTTTGCTAAAACTTCGTTTACTTAATATAGCATACTATTAACATATATTAAGGAGAAACAACATTTTTAATACAAACATTTCATTGCATTTTGCTCGAAAACAAACTAGAGTTCATTTTCAGAATCAGACTTTTAGTTATTATTAACATTTTATATTTTATCTCAGAAGAATATAAAAAATGTATGTAAAAATAATAAATCACAATTTGCGATAAGGCATTGTGACTCTTAGAGCATCCCTACAACCCCTATCGTCCTAGTTCCCCTTCAATTTAATATGTCTAGGAATCCATTAGTCTTGCCATTAAGCGAACATATTAGATGAAATAAACAGTTCTTCCAAAGATTTTACGTCGAAAAAAATCTTTTAATTGTTAGAAAATTTTTCAATAAGATATGTAATTTAATATTTGATTAGAAAAAGTCAAGATGTCAGTTTTATAAATGAAAAATAAGTCGAACAATACAAAATGAATTTATTTAAAATAATACATATAAAACTGAAACAATTAATTTTGTAGATTTATTCGCATTCCGCTTCATGCATCAAAATCGCACGTCGCACGTAACGAAAGTGATAGAAACTAAACACTACCATGAAGGAAAAGAAATACACCACTGAAACAATATAATAATAATTAGTTATTTAGCGCTGGTAATAAAGCTGGAATATTTTCTACTTCAATAGTTATTTAACAGTAATAGTTAAAATAGTATGAAACAAGATTTTTTTTTTCAATTATATTTTTAATATATTTTATAATAAAATAATTCTAGGATGTGTTCAATCCTTGAATTATTTAATCTTTTATTCATTTAAGAAACAACCTAGTTCGTAAATTGGTGTACGTAGAAATTAATGTTAGGGTTCAAAAATCTTGATGCCTTAAGATTTTTGTAGTAAAATTAATATATGAATATTCAAATAGAACCTTTATACTTAGTTACAATATTGCGTTATCATAATTTTAATTAAATATCTCTATGTGAAGCATGCAATCAATTAAAATGTTCGTTCAGTTTCGGTTATAATTAACTGTGCACTACAGATACGAGACTGTATCATTGCATATATTTATACCCTATAGTTAAGTTTATTTCTCGGCAATTTGCGGATAAATGAACAGACTTATTAAGATGTATTGAAAAACTACTTAGCAGTTACAAAAAAGAAGTAAATAGAGTCTGGAAAGTTTCCCGACATCGCGCTTTTAACAAATAACTCGCCTGAATCCTGAGATGTAACAAAGACTTTGCTCCCGGCTATATAAAAAGTCACTTCTACATACCTAGTATACTACTATCTATTTAGTCTATATATTAAACATCTTTATAAGATGTTTTTAAAAACCGAGATCGTTATCCATACTTTAAGACACGACTGAATCATGTCTATTGATGGTATTTTTAGTTGGTTTATTAAAAAATATATATATTTGCTATGTACTGTTTTTTTAGTAATTAATTAACCCTATAAATCTATTTTCGTAAGGCAATTAAAAATAAAACAGTAATAACCTCCTACTGATTATAGACATAGGTACAGAATATGATCTATGAATATAATAAGCAACTAGGTAGTTTTACTCTTTTACTCAGGTCCTCTTTAACACATTCCATTAATCTCTTATTTTGGCTACCTCGACCCACATACCCTTCCACATTCATATCTATCATAACATTCTTCTTGATACATGGCATTCATCACTTCTCATAACATGGAAATACCACACAAGCCTTGTCGTTTTATTTATCACTGGCGCCACTTCCCAGATTCATCTGATAAAATGATTACGTATCTTATCCATTCTGTTCTCGCCACACATCCATCTCAAGATGCATCTCTGCCGTATGCAATCTCTTGTCATCCATATTTTTGGTTGCCCAACACTCAGAGCTGTATATCACCAGAGGTCTTATGACTGTTTTGCAGATTTTGCCTTCAATTTTAAGGCAAACTGTGACCTTTCGCCATTTCATCCATCCCGCATATATTCTATTTTTCAAACCTCGATCTTTGTAACCATTGTTTTGAATCATTGATCAAAATTCGGAGCAAATTACAAAGTATACACCATCTAAAGTAAGAGAGATAACAGTTTACAGGTTTATCAGGTCTACGTACTCCAGTAGATCCTGCTATTTTTCCAGACTTTTCAGAACCTGACACCTCTCCATCAAGAACATTGTCTTCAGCGAACAGCACGAGGGTGCCTCGTCCTGTACATCAATGTCAATGCATCCGTTACCGGTAAACAATTAAGGGCTTAAAGGCTTTCTTTTGTTTTCTTTCCATTTGTCAAAATCTTTTCTTACTCATCTTTCAGCCATTTAACATAAATTATCACCCTTGTATTCATCTCTCTCGTTCTTGTCATCTTTCTAAACACGCCGTCTTCCTAGCGCCTGGTACAAAATTTTCCTGTACCTTAACCTTAAGCTTAAACCTTAACCTTAGACGCAACATACGTTTAGTACTACAAATACTCTACATATTTAGTATCAAACTTTAGTTCATTTCGCGAAGGATGTTTAGGGTAACGGTTTATTGAAGCATCTAAATATATATTGATAAGAATGGGTTGAGAAAAAGTCTATTTCAAATCGATTTATTTCCAATCGAACACAAGATTCCAAAATCAAATTCTGTCGAATTAGTATAATCACAATGTATACATACCGGCGCCAAGGAACGTGAGAAGTCCGCTAACACAGGCTAGGTTGACCACTCTATGGTGGCTGTCCTTTATTTTAGGAGCTGATAAAAATATGTCAAATAAGTATGGGGAATAGACATATGTATATAAGTTACACTACTAATACTTGACTAGACGACGACTACTAAACTATATATCCTTTAGCATCTCATTTGCAAAAATAAAAGTTTTTAAGCAGTCTACTTAATACAATAAATAATCATAACTTATATTAAAAAAAAATAGACTATGAAAATATCACTAAGTAATGTGTGTCAGAAAGATTCTTAACATTCAAGAACACGTCCTCATAAAGAGGTATTATGAACTACTGTTTTATCCAAGATTACAAAGGCAGCAACCACAAAGTGTCTCGCAAGGATAGAGTAATATTTAAGAGCTGAAGAGTAATCACTTGCGAGAATAATGGGTCTATTAGACGACGCAGTTCTTTGTAAGTCGAAACCAAAGACTATTTTAATAAAAGACCTCATAATTGTAGTTTAGGCTTGGATATACAAAACGAACCTTCTTTAAATCTAACGCATGATCGTCCAACTTTAGTGACAGCCAATGACACGATTCCCAACCAGACCAACAACGCCACCATTAAGTACACCTACAAAACATGAAAATATATAAAACCTTTAGGCTGTTTATTTTTTTTTTATCAACATATTCTTCTTAAATATAAACCAATTACAAGCACAGGAATTACAGGTTTTTCCGTGACTAAAAAAAGGATTTAGTAATAAATGAATATGCTAAGTTAAATTATAATTCATTTCTGTCATCAAAATATATTATTTTTCTACACAAAGACGTTTCATGCATAAAATAATGAATAAACTACAAAAGCTCAAGAAATAGCATGTATATTGCATTTGTATTCTAGGTTAATATGCAATTTTTATCAAAGAAAGCATTGTATTTTAATAAAACTAGAACAAAGTCTCTTTATTTCCACTTGTACGTTTTTATACCATGCTGAGTAAACGGTAATAGAAAAATAAAATACATGTGTAATAATTAGTACTAGAAAACTTAAGGAACTTAAATAAAATCATCTTTATAATGGGAATGAATAATGTTATAATAAAATGATAAATTAATTACTTTTAAAATAAAATAACTTTAATTAGAAGAATCTTTATAGTCTTTAATGGATAATCCTCTTACTGTAGTTTTTCGTGCCTTTAAAACATAACTTACATCTTCCGTCTCTATATATTAGATTACCTTGTGGTGTGGCTGGCATACATAGCAAAACATACACAACTAGAGATCAAATTGCAATCAACAAATTGAAACAGCAATGTTTATAAAATACGTTAGACAAATTAAGTTACACTAAATTCCTAACACAGATATAGACTGAAATTGAAGGAATTGAATTGCATAAAAAAATACTGCATAGTTTTTAAAACAGCACCAACAAAACGGACAACATTTTTTTTTAAACTGAAAGAATTGAGCTTATATTCCAAAGTTACACACTGCCCGTTTTTTAAAACAATTGTTAAAGTCAACCCACCATGCTGTGAGGTGGATGGAAACTTATGAGGAATATAATCTTCTTAAATAAAATTCTTTGGTGTACAATTACAAAGTTTTAAGTGACCAGAAGAGATAAAAATGTTGTTTTCGCCCCACTAATATTTCAAGGCAAACATTGGTATCTTTCAAAAATAAAAAAAATACTCTAACCAGCATAGCTCTGCAATTCTCGGTAAGGGCCACGACAATGAGAAGAACGCCAGCTCCTGTTACTCCGCTCAAAACTGCACCAGTGGCCAAACTAATAACTGTAATGAATTACCGAAAAAGAGTGATATAAAACTAGTACAAGTAAATAACGGCATTATAATTTTAAATCTTTTATCCATTAAAAAGAGTTGAAAATTACAAGAATGAAAAAAAATAAAATTGCAAGATTACATACTCTGTGACTTTGGCGTTTGATGCATGAGATCGTATTCCTTTCCATGGGTTAAGATCAGTGTCAATAAAATAGACCCAACTAGTACTTGTGAGAATCCAATTAGAATGACTCCAGGGAATAGGTTGCAGGCTCCACAACAGCTCTCGAAATGATAACCTGGCTTGTGGATGGCGAAGTGTCCAGGGACGGGGGTACAAATACTGCTACCTCTCGGTTTTCTCTCACTAGATCTGGTATAGTCATCCGTCGTGCTTTTTGCCATGCTTACGAAAGATTTTATAACAAGATGTTGTATATTACTGTCAGAATGTGAATGACGTCTTGACGTTTGTATTATATAAAAGTAAAAAAATATTTGACCAGGTTTGTTTAATTTATTATAAGAATGTTCGAAACTTTTGAATACTCTTACTTTTTGTTTTATCTATAGACTAGCTGTTGCCAGCGACTTCATATGTGATACCTCCTCTACTTAAAAAAAAAGTTATAAACCATCACTTGAAATTTATATTAATCAATTATAGTGCTATTTTATTTTCGACTTATTTTAGTATACATTTATTATAAACAAGTCTTCTCATGAAAATAAGTTTATTTCCTGATTCTCGATAACAAGTCACACCAAAATTCTGAAAAATCTAATCTACTCACATATCAATTTATTTAGTTTAGATTTTTTTTGTTTTATAACTACAGCTCATTTTTTTTTTTGTATTTCCGTGAAAATTATAGATTTTTTCATTGTTGAAAAATATCTTATGTGTTGAAAGACTATACTCAAAAGCATAACAATAATTTTCATAATAATTAGTTAAATTATATTATAGTTGACATACTGCAATGCCATCTAGCAGCAATTTACAAAGAGAAAGCTTTATAATTTTGTTAGTAGTTATGAAATATAGTAGAACCTAAAAAATCACCTAGAACTTGATGGAAACCTGATGGAAGCATCGGCGATCGAGTCAAATAAAAAAAAATGTAAATCCAAATCATCCGGAGATTTCTTGAAACTGCAAGAAATTGGTGATTACTAATGGGAAGATATTTATTGGTTGAAGCTTATGTTTATCTGTTTCGAAGGCTTTTCTGAGTAACCTTCAAAATTGCTCTAGTTTAAAAACACGCAATATGTGATCTAAATCCGATAAATCTTGGATTAAATGCACACTTAATCTCGTTATGACGAGAAATGTGATAAGTTAGTTTTAGTGACACTCTCCTGCCACCTGACGGGTGATTCATAAAGGATTTGCCGACACCGAGGAACGAGGACCGAAATAATTATACTTCAAAGAGATATCTATCTCTTTCTGCTATCAATGCTGGTTAGCATAGTCAGTGGTTACTGATTTAGTGTAGAAGCAAAAAAAGGTTAATTTAATGTTTAATTTGTCATATTAAATATTTCTTAAAACAAAACTAGTACACAACTATATAGGTTTGAAGTTATTCATAAATATAAAGCCTTGTTAAGCCTATTTAAATTTTAAACAAATATCAAATGAAACATTATTTAACACGGGCAGAATATATTATTTATTTAAAATGTTAAGCTCTTATATAAGCTACAGGTAAAATAAAATGCTAAATCCTATTTTAGCGAGACCACGAGCAAGCTTAAAATTGTTAACCTATTTTGAAACATGGACAAAAACCAACAAGGCTTACGACTAAAAACACTGTACATTTTCAATTAACAATATGTAAGCTTCAACTGATTGCGAATAACTTCCATCGATTGAAAACAAACTGATTCGATTAGTATATGCTATTAACTATCATATATTCTTACGATCTACAATCCAAGATGGAAAACAATCTAAGAAGGCTTCACACAAACACTCAAATAGACCGATTTCGTTAACTTATAATTCAATAGAAGTGTTGTTTCAATCATTAGTAAGAAGATTATCAGCGCGTGAATTTTAATAATTTGTCCAAAATCATGAAAAATACAGAGTTATTTTTAATTAATTGGCTACCTTTTGCAAGCATCTCTACATCAATCCTAACAACATATGCTCTATGACTTTTAATAAATCTTATTAAACAACACAAAAAAAACGAATCAAAAAATGTTTGCTCCCTCTTTTACTTATTACTTCATATTTTGTAAAAAGAAACTAAAAAGGTAAACGTCCGGGGGCAATACCTACACTCAGAGTTAATGCCAATTCAGAGGCAACAAAAAAAATGTATGGGAAAACTTAAATATTAAAAAGTATTAATTGTAAAAAGGCGTAGAACGAATGTTATTGGTATTAATGTAGAGAGACTGCCTGCATGACGTGACCAATTAATTACAAATAACCCTGTATAAAAAAAAATATATTTTATAAATAACTGTTTTATTAATGAACATCAAATTAACATCTATAATTAGTGAAAATAATAAGTAAGAAGTTTAATAAAACTTAATAATTATCGAAACATAAACCATTTAGTATGAATAGAACATAAGGAACTTGAAGTTCCATTCTGAAGGAACATAGTTATATTAGCGTACATGACAATGCCTAAAATAAATAATATATTATATACAATTTCACTGAAATATTATATTTATTAAAACAACTTCCGATTATATAAAGCAAGCTTTAAATCATACAAACTTCAATTTATATTTCTTTATATTTAAATTAAGCGGAAAATACATAATAAAAATATATTGACAAATCAATGAAAATTTTATTGAGCATTCAAACACAATCATGTTTATTTTAACAAGAAGGATGCAAAGAAATAAACTTACAGAATAGAATAACAATTACAACTCTTCACTCTGTCTAAAGTGCTCCAGAAATCTATCTTTATACATATAATAAAACTGTACTGATCGCTGTCTGTACATGTAAAATATTTTCAAAAAATAATGATGGGGACCTTTATACAATGTTATTTTAATTAGTTGACCACCTCTTGCAGGCAGCTTATCTACATAAGACGAAGCTTCTTAGCAATCCATGGATTCACCGTGCGGGTGCCGGGCCCATCGCGTTGCAAGGAGAGGAGTGCAAGCAGTGCCTGGGACTTGCGACCCAGGAGTAGGTTTAAGGGGCCCCTTTATTATGCGCAAAAACGCTCACCTTCACCCTCCACACTCCTCTCCCTACCTAACCAAATTTGGAAAGAACCTACTAATGCCGCCTTTGAAGTACGTTCTAGAAATGAACCGATGCTTGTTCTAGAAAGGCCAAGATCTTTAAGTAGGCTATAGAGAGATTTTGCTGTTATACCTCTCGCTCCCACTTCTACCGCGTATAAACTAACTATAAATTTATTCCTGATCAGTTCGTTGGTTAGTTCGTAATACTTATTGAGCTTGAATGTGTGATCCCTTGGGATGTTTGTTTCCCAAGGAACAGTAAGCTCCACAAGTATCACGCGCCTCAGATGTTTCGAATACAGGAATAAGTCCGGTCTGGATGACGAAACACCAACATCCCCAGGGATTTTGTAATGCTTTTCATACGTGTCCATCATGAGAATCCAATCAGGAGCCGCGCCTAATATTGAATAAGGCTTCGCTTTTGATTTTTTGGAGGAGCCTTCTTTTACGAATTCTATAGATCGTTCGGTGGTTGTTATACCCTTCCGCGCTCTTGCTACTGAAAGACTAACCGCTTCCCGTATAATTTCTAATACCTTGTCGTGGCGACGCGAGTATTGACCTTTATCTAGAAGTACCCTACACCCTACTAATAGGTGTTTCGCGGTTCCTATTGCCTCCCCACAGATGTTGCAAGACTTTTTGGTGGCTTTGCCCCATCTTACTAAATTACTTTGATCTGGGAGAGTCATTTGGAATGCATTAAGATAGAATTTTAATAATGCTGGGGACCAATCATAAATTAAGGTGCGCCACTTCAAAGCTAGTGGAATACAAAAATCTCCTATGGTCACCCATTCGTTTTGAATTTCTAGGCTCATCGCGTGGAGTCGGTAATTATCGTTTTCGTCTTGTCGAATAAAAGATTTTGTTATGTCTATGTCTTGAACTTTCCTACTTGATCCTAGCCCTACTTTATTTGTTTGAGCACCTATCATAAACTTTTTATGGAATTGAAGTCGTGACTCGAGCTCTGAGGCAACTTTGTCTTTTGGGAGAGAAGTTACAGTATCATCTTTAGATTTTCCGATGATATGTCTTTTGGTAACTCTTAGATGTTTGTAGAGCTCCGATGGTTTCTTTAATTTTAATCCAAAGTTGTTACGGTCTCTAAATAAGGTTGAAGAGTCCGCTGAGTGCGCTAACCCGAGCCATAACTTCAATGTCTTTATGACGCTTGCATCTAACTTTGACAAAAGGGTTTTATTTATATCATACACGAGGAAAGGCCAATTTAGACGTGATGTTAAATAATTATCGTAAATCCAAGCTTTTTTGACGTTACTTATTGGTTGGTTGTCTACCTTTTTGAGATCGTTTAAAAAGCTATCGACTATTACATCCAACGATGGAGTACGGCCTTGGTAATCGATTTTTTTACCTAAAAATTTAAACGGAGCTGCTTCCGTAACCGTACTAACGCACTGACCGCCTATTATAAGACCCGGATCGTAAGAGGTATATTTGGTATTCCGTCTACCCAGACACAGACTAAAACATTTACTTGGTTTTGTCCTCAATCCGCCCGTCCACGTACAGAAATCCTCAACTACATTTAAAAGTACCTGACATTGTTTCGGATTACGTGTCAGTATCGCGAGATCATCTGCAAAAGCTAGTATGGATTCTGTGTATTTGTTGTTGAACTTAAACCGATAGCCCCACTTTTTTTCATTTCTAATTAATTTGTCTATTAAAATATTAATAACTATATTAAATATAATAGGAGAAATACAACAGCCCTGAAATAAACCAACGTTATAATTAAGTGATTTTGAATGGTTTTCATTAAAAATTATTGAGAATTTTAATTTTGAATAATATGATGCAATAATGTCGCGAACTACCATAGGAAAGTTATACCATTTAAGCGCGAACATCATTAGTTCATGTCGTACCGACCCAAAGGCGTTTTCTAAGTCTATCCAACAAACCGTAATTTGTCTCTCGCTAGTTCTAGCATCTTTAAGGCTTTCCGATATTAACGTATTATGTTCCAGGCATCCAGAAATTCCGGGCAAAAACCCTTTCTGGTGATTAGGCCTGAAATATCTATTGTTAATCATGAATTGCGTCATTTTAGTTTGTAAAAAAGAGAAAAATATTTTGGAAATTGTATTTGTTAGGGCTATCGGTCTAGTATCCTTAGGATTATTGACATTGTCGTTTTTCGGAATGAGGACAAAAAGGGCTTTTCCGAACGATACCGGTATTTGCTTTCTTGACCAGATTTTACCGAATATATTTAAAAGATGTTTATGGAGCGACGGACATTTTTTGTAAACTATATAAGGGATACCATCCGGACCTGGTGCTGATTTAGATGGTTTCATTTTAATTATTTTATTGATTTCCTCCAAAGTTGGTGGGTTGGCTTGAAAATCTTCAGTAGGAGTCTCAGGTTTGTGTTCGTTTGGATCCCCATATAGTCTTTGGTTTTCTGGCACTTCGTATGTGCTTTTATAATGGTCGAAAATTTGCTCGTTGGTCAAGAGAAGCTTACCTTTTTGATCTTTGAAAATGTTTTTTGAGTATTTAAAAGGATTTTTATCAAAGTCTACTTCATGTTTTGCCCGATCAAAGCTATCACGATTTTTCGTTATTTGATTTGTTATACCTTGGATAAGTTTAAGAATTGATCGCAATGCCCTAGACAGTTGGTGACTAAGTTGATTATCGCCTAAGGCTTTGGCTATACGAAGTTTCTTTATAAGATCTCTTTTTTTCCTCCTCATTTTCAATTTAAAACCGTTTTCTTTATTTTTGTGAGCATAACGATTCGTAGGTGGATAGTGCTCATTGAAGTAGTCATAAATAGTATTCTGGAAAGTCTCTACTTGCGCATCGAGTACCTGATTTGAGCCCGGGTGCTCTAACAGGGCCGCTATATTTTGGTCATGTACTTTCCAGGTCGATTGTTTAGTATTTGGAATGCTAAGACGCGTCCGGATGGTCATGGACTCCTGGTAGTTTTCATTCAATGGCTCACCATGAGATATATGAGGGTAAACTCTATCCGCAGTGAAAACTGAAGATCTTACCGACGGTTGCCGCACTTCAGCACCATTGTGTGTTTTAAGATGTTTAATAAACCAGGCTCGTCTTTTGTAATTTTTCCCGCACGTAGGGCATTTCAGTTCCGTTATCGCGCCGTTTTCGCCGTAATTGTCAACCGGTGGACAGTTCTTCCGCCCCCCCTCTCGGACTGTCCTAGGGGTATTTTTCTTATTTGGACTTTTAGCGTTTATCGACGTTCCCGGGCTTGGCTTGCTAGGCCATCGCCCTCGGCTGTCTTTCCAGCAGTCTGCTGTCTTCCCAGCTGCCAGCTGTCTTTCCAGCGTCAACTGTCTTTCCAGCGTCATCCCGTCTCTCCGGGCTGTCAATTTAGATAAGACGAAGCTTCTTAGCAATCCATGGATTCACCGTGCGGGTGCCGGGCCCATCGCGTTGCAAGGAGAGGAGTGCAAGCAGTGCCTGGGACTTGCGACCCAGGAGTAGGTTTAAGGGGCCCCTTTATTAATTTAATAATAGCATTTGTTCTTTGACTTTTTAACCGACTTCAAAAAGGAGGAGGTTCTCAATTTGGCCGGTATATATTTATGAACACACCGAATTTTCCGAGGTTTCCGAGGTTTCTGAATCGATTTACGTATTTTTTTTTTATTTATGCGGAATAGTTTTGAATTGGTCCCATAAAAATTTGATTCTGGTAGGCCCATTAGTTTTTATTTTATGAGCATTTTTGTCCAAGTTTTGATCTAGCTCCTCCGGAAGGAAATCAAAACGTGCTGTAACTAATGACATCTGTTGTTTTGGATATGTGAAGTGTGACACGCTGCTGCTAGCCGGTTCTCACGTTGCTGAGCAGACTTGGTTGCTGTACGGTTTAGTATCACTTCTAATCTATGAGCCATCTGCTCAGTCGACTCGTTCTCTAAACGCTCATTAATGAGGCCAAGTCTAATAGCTCTCTGCTCAACATACTCAAGATGCTCCTGGATCTTACCGAGTCTAGAATTATGCTGATCAAGAATTTGTTGACGTAATCGTGATTTCATATATGCTAACTAACGTTTTTCACGATCTTTAATTGTCGCACAAGAACGCGATATTGTGTTTCGAAGAGCATTTTTATGGAGACGACTACTTTTTTCCGTTCCCGTTTCTTGAGATCTGAATTTTTTAAGGCGCGCAGCACCTTTTGTAGGTCTACCCATGGCTAATTGACAATGTAGCAATAAACTAAAAAGTATTAAATAAAAATAACTACGTTAAAAAAACCGACTTCAAGACTAAAAAGTAATAAATAACGAAGATTTAATATAAATTATTTACTACCTATTATTTATATGTCCTATTTACTAATAGGTTTGAAGTCGGTGGCAAGCCAATTAGTATAGGAATTCGGTTGAATACATGGGATATACGTCCCATCCGATCATACATAGAATTCACTGTACATTTTGTGTTTTTTTATAATTAAATCCGTTAACAAATTAAGTTAATACTCTCTTATTTTCGAAACATTGCGGTAAACCCATTTTTCAAAACTATTTTGTTTTTTTTATATTTCAGGTAAGAACAAGTTTCAAACTTAGTAGTTACATACTTCTAGATGGGGGTTTAATATATTTTTCTTAAACATGCGCGGAAATAATGCCATTACCTTTGAATAAAGAACACGCGAGTATCATATTTACGTAGATTGAAAAACCAAAATCACTTCCCGGCGCGTTCTTTGAATTTCGAACGAAGAGCGCGCCGGCAATGTTGTATGAAACAGTGTGCTGTTTGAATTTAAATCTCATCTATCGTACACATTGCGTTCTCGTGGATGTATAGCCACAGATTAACCTTTCGACAAAAACTAAAAAAATTGGCGGTAAAGCGGAGTTCGTTGTTATTTTGTTAATAAATAATTAAAATGAGTTGCAATGATTCTGAAAGTGAAAATGAAATGAACATTGCAATAGCCTATTTCGCTGCCTCTGCAATAATGTACTATTATAGCTTCATAAAAATAAGTAGTATATTAATTTAAAATGTATTTTATTTAATATGAAGTATATTGGTAGATATATATAATATAATAGTACGTATTAATAGTACACATTGATGGTACGTATTGATATTACATATTAGTAGTACGCATTGATAGTATAATATGTGTATGTATAGTACCTATTGATAGTACACATTGATGGTACATATTGATAGTAAATATTGATAGTACATATTGATAGTACATATTAATAGTAAATATTGATAGTACATATTGATAGTACACATTGATGGTACGTATTGATAGTACGTATTGATAGTACACATTGATGGTACGTATTGATAGTACATATTGGTAGTACATATTGATAGTATAAATTGATAGTACATATTGATAGTACGTGTTGATAGTACATATTGATAATAATTATTGATAGTACGTATTACATATTCATAGTACATATTGATAGTACATATCGATATTACATATTGATAGTACATATTGATAGTACGTATTGATAGTACGTATTGATAGTACATATTAATAGTACATATTGATAGTACACATTGATGGTACATATTGATAGTAAATATTGATAGTACATATTGATAGTCCTCCCGTTAGGTATATATATACTTTCAAATAAGAAAATTTCAAATATAATAATATACTTTCAAATAAGAAAAAACGTAATTGGACTTAAAAATAAAAAAATATATAAACTAGAAATACACGCAAAAGCTACTTGCCAGAATTTGATGAAATTTTGAACAAGTACGTTATACCGAAATCGGAATCTCTGCATACAAAGTCACAGGCACAGCAAGTTAATTACTAAATATACAGTTATTATAACTCTAGAGACTGAACTGTCAGAACTGCTTGAAGGAAACTACAGTGTAAAAGGGGTTTGAATTAACTGTTTCAAGATACACAGTATAAAATTATTTTGTTATATGGATTCTTATTATAAACATTTTGCACGAAAACTGTGGCACAAAAGATTTTAGTTATTCTCAATTCGAAATTATATGCTGAATGTTGAACCCAAATTAAAAAATATATTTTACACGTATTTTTTTATAGACTTGCTCAAAATTTGTTTAATATTATAGAACATAATACCAATTTTTTTATACATTATAATCAGTAGGTTATTTAATATACAATATTGATAGGATTTGAAACTCTTTAGACATATTATTATGCATCTCTTTTCTAAAATTTATTACGTGTTAAATAAATAGAAAATATCTTGAAAAAAATGATTTAACAAAGTTTTAATATTTCTGGAGAAAAATCTAATTGTTTCTAAAAAGTATTAATATTTGTGACCGCTCCTCCAGGATAGTTATACATTATTGGTAGTAACTTAGCAGTATATTAAAGAAAATAAAATATAACCAAACAAATAACAGATTATATTTATTAAATAAAGAATAGACTCATCACATATTTCAATATATAATCTGTATAAGCTGTAGATATTAAGTATATTCTACATTTTCAATATTGTTACAAAAAGCTTTACCTAAACTATCCACCAGCAATCTATATTTACATTTACCTACGGACTAAACCTATTAACTGAGCGCTCAAAATTTGAAACTGTCGTGATCCTCTATTTGTATTTCAAATAGAACGCGAACAAACAAGGAGTGTCGAAAATCACAGGCATTTCAGTTCCCAGTTTCAAACATTGCCAGATGAATGCGGATTTCAATCGGAGATGAAACTAAGCTCGGTCTGTTTGGGTGATAGCACTAATAAGATTGCATCACCGACTTGTACTGTTCCATCAATAAAGAAGACTTCTGTTTATTGGACTCTCTATAAAGGATATGAATCTAGTTCGAATCACTATTGTTTTCTTCGGAAAGCTTTTCGTAACTACGGTTTTTCATTTGCTCTACGACATTTGTATTCAAATGTTCCTGATCTTGGTATATTTTATTATTGACCGTAATATAATTGAAGTTTTAATTACGCATTACCAAGTAATTCATGTTATAGAAATGATTACAAGCAATACAATTCTTGAATACCTCATAATAACTTCATTTCCTTAAAGATAATTTAACAATCCTTCGATAACTTTTATCAGCAAAATATTTTTGTACTTATAACAAATACTTTATAAGCGTTTGCTTATAACGTTAGTTTTAACGTAATATCAATTTAATATTAATATTATACTTGAAAAAATAATAAACCAATGCAGTATCCAGTAAGTTTGTTTTCTTATTATAATGTATTTAATATATATATAGAGTTATTTGTAATTAGTTTACCACCTCTTGCAGGCAGCCTCTTTTCATCAATCTTGACAACATTTATTCTAGGTTTTTTTAAAAATAATAGTTTTTATTATTTAAATTTTCTCATACAAAATTTATTTGTTATCTCTGACTACTGGCATTAACTCTTAGCGTCGGTATGGCGCCCGGGCGTTGACCTTTTAAGTACTTCTTACAAAATACAGAGTAATAAGTAAAAGAGGGAATATTTTTTTTTTTGTTTCGTTTTGATCGTGTTTTTTATCGAGATTTGTAAAAAGTTGTAAAAACAAATGTTGTTAGAATTGATGTAGAGAGGCTGCCTGCAAGAGGTGACTAACTAATTAAAATAATCTAAACATATATTAAAATTGTCACTGATCTATTTTTGTACATAGACAATATTATAAAAAAATATCATAGGGGGCCTTTATAAGAGAACCCAAAACAATGGTTTTTCATTTTGTCTGTTTGTCTGTATGTCTGTACGTTTGTGCACTCTAATCTCAGAAACGGCTTAACCAATTTGGATGCAATTTTCAGGAATATGTTATCACAGTCTTCACTTAACATTTAATCTTTATTTCATCTAAATCGGTTAAGAAATAAAAAAGTTATGTCAATTTATTTCAATCACGTAATAGGTACCATACAAATCTTATTCTTCTATACATGTAGTAAATCTGTAGAGGAGTAGTCTTTGTACATTGAAAATATTAAAAAAAATACATAAGTATGTGAAGTGATAACTAACAGGATCCATTTTCAACATTTTTAAAATCTTTGTATGTTCTGTTTGTCTTTTAGTTGTGCACACAAAACGAAAAAAAATTTTTTTTAATTCATACGGAGGGACCTTTATATCAGCAAGAGAACCCAAAACAAGCTTTTTTCATTTTGTCTGTTCGTCTGTATGTCTATATGTTTGTTCAGCTCATCTCAAAAACGGATTAATCTATTTGGATTCAGTTTTCGGGAATATATTGTCAATTTAATTTTTTTTTTTTAACAATGGGTTAACAAATAAAGAAGTTAATAATCTCTACCATTGCTGCTTACCAGTATGAAGGTTTATAGTTTTTACATACATTGGTAAGTACAAAGGGTATGTTTTATCAAAATCGAAATCTACGGTTACGAAGTCGCAGGCACAGCTAGTAATATATATATATACTAGCGGACCCAACAGACGTTGTCTTGTACACGCGTCTTTAATTAAAAAAATTTAAACTTAAAAAAAAATATATTAAAAAGTTATCACAGTATCTAACGTCATTAGATGTACATTTATCATAATTCGACCGATCGATACCGTATGAATAATAATAATTATAATAATATCAGGACAAATTACACACATTGATCTAACCCCTAAGTAAGCAAATTATTTGCTTGTGTTAAGGGTGTTAGATAACAACGATACAAATACATAGAAATACACATAAATACTGAGAATATATTTATTAAACGACCAAACCCAGAAACACAGACATCTATGCTCATCACATAAATGCCTGTCTCCGCCGGGAATCGAACCCGAGCCCCATTGCGTCGTGACAAGTTAGGCGTCTGCGCTAACCACTCGAACAACGGGGCGGTTATGTATGAATATGTAAATAAAGATTTTTTTGTTTGAATAAATGAATTTGATGTTCTAATATATTTTTTTGAAATTTCACTTTTTACGTAGCGAAGCACGTATCGGGCCGCTAGTACTAAAATATTTTTCTCATTTCTATCGCAACCCAAACTGTCAGGGCAGACTATAATTAAAATATAATATTATTTAATATTTGACATTGCCATGGTAACGCAGTCCGTCGAAACCAATGTGAAACATTCCAAAATCACCACCTACTTACACATTAAAAATTAATCAAAAAACCAATTTCCAGTGGACCAAATTGTAAATCTAAACAATTCTCAAGTCCCCTTGAACACACACAAAGAATTTCATAAAAATCGATCCAGTCGTTTAGGAGGAGTTCAGTGACATACACACGCACACAAGAAATATATATATAAAGATGAACCAAACTAGGCTACAACCTCATCACATTATTCAAAGTGTCTTAAAAACAACTGTCAAAAGAAGAGGTCAATCAATAATTCTGAAGCTTTCAGAACGAACAATACTGATCGAAAACAAAAACCACAGACAACACGACGCTGGCGGTCGCTGGCCTAGCTCCATTGTCCTCTAAAATATAATTTAAAAGTGATTAATTACTTTCTCGATGTATATAAGTTATATTATATATTTAGCTACAGATTTTTTATAAAAATATATAAATTCTTAATGGTTAACTTTATCTCAAAGCTTAACTTTGTTAAAAGTTTAATTTCGATTCTACAAATCCAATCTCCAGGTATGTTACTCGCACTGGCAAAAACAAAGGCTTTAGTTGTTAAGTAGAGAGATACTATAAGACGTAACTTAGATATATAATGTTCACTATGTATAGCAATGATGTTTATAGAGGAGCATACGTTGTATTCTTCACGCACGGGGCGTCTTTCGGCTTAGAGTAGCTCTGCTTTTGAATTAACACTACTAATGGTTTTCGATAATTTTTCACTTTACATTTTTTTTTGTTATTGCTTTCTTATACACAAAATAACAATTTCGAATTGATCTCATTTTTACAAGTGTTTTATTATAAATCATTTTCAAGTTTATTTTAAAGTATATAAATGAATAATTAAAATAATATGTATTAATATTAGTCACTTGTGCTTTTATTCTTACTTAAAGCTGAGCTTGAATATTTTTCGAACAAAATTAACTTATAGTAAGGGACAGTTAACTATTACGCCAGAGTAATGGAAGGTGTGTGGAGAGTAAATTACTCCAATCTATTTACGAGAGTGGAAACAGACGCAGACTTCCACCTCAGCGTATATTGAATGTTGGGATACATTTCAGACATTGCGAATTCATGTAAGCGAGTCACGCTCTTACCGAATAAGAAATATTGCTTATAATGGTTTGTTTATATTTATATCGTGTAAACGTATGGTTCTAACTCCATAAAATATGCCCAAATAACGGGTCTACGCTGCAGACGTGACTATGGTTTTAATTGAGTATTTTATTAAACATATAAAACAGAGTATTGCTCTCTGGAAGTATCTTGTAGGTGAAGTATACAGTAATGTAGCATCATAATAAAAACGCTTAAGCACATTTAGTTATGATTATGAGTTATTTGAAACGCTCGTTCCTAACGTAATGTTTCAAAATGGGGTAGACAGAAATACGAACATTGCAATTGTCCGAATATCATATGAATAGTAGGTATGCGGTTATTCGCAGTTTTGGGTTGAAATTCAGGCATTTTGGAATTTGCTGACTCGTTCGGTTCACGAAATTTGGCTAACATGTAATATTTCAAGCAAAAACTATCTTTATATATTTAAAGAATTTATTACTACTATTGTAATACTATTTTGTTAGCCATTATTTTTGTTTATACTTTTTAATTTATGAAATTCAAAAGCAAGTCGCATTTCTTTGCACTTTTTGTTATATATTTTTTAAAAACAATACTTATCAAAAAAACGCAAGTCTCGGAACTCAGATCTTCTACCGTAAATCGCTGTGAGTTCCCAATACCAAGTCGGTTATTAATTTGTATATTCAGTCCCTACTTAAGGGATCTTCTGTTCTAAGTTGTTACCTGACTGGGTAACCTAAAATACTTTAAAGTCTGGAATATCTTATATTAAAGGACGTGTTTACGGTTATGCCCAAAACTATCAACTTTTCGGTACATAATGCTACAAAATCAAACTTAATGTAATGAAACCAATAATTGCAAAATATGTAATCAAACCTAACTTGATACTTTACAGTTTATATATATATATATATATATATATATATATACTAGCGGACCCCACAGACGTTGTCTTGTACACGCGTCTTTTTAAAAAAAAATCAAACTTTAAAAAATATATATTAAAAAGTTATCACAATGTCTAACGTCATTACATGTACATTTATCATAATTCGACCAATCGATACCGTATGAATATGTTGATTGAATAAATGAATTTTATGTTCCAATATATTTCATTAAATTTCACTTTTTACGTAGCGAAATTAACAACGCAGATCGTAGACAAAAAACAACAAATACTGATAAAAAATTAAAAGAAATATACTTACTTCGATCCGTAATAAATTCGCAAAATGTATAGTTGTTTATGCACACTTCAAAGCTCTTTACAAACTCAGTACCTCTTGTTTTAATATTTAATTCAGCACGTGGATGAAAATAACACAATAATAAAATATTTTTCTCAATTCTATCGCAACGCCAACTGTCAGGGCAGACTATAATTAAAATATAATATTATTTAACATTTGACATTGGCATGGTAACGGAGTCCGTTGGAACCAATGTGAAACATTCCAAAATCACCACCTAATTACACATTAAAAATTAATCAAAAAACCATTTTCCAGTGGTCCAAATTGTGAATCTAAACAATTCTCAAGTCCCCTTGAACACACACAATTAATTTCATAAATTAGGTCCAGTCGTTTAGGAGGAGTTCAGTGACATACACACGCACACAAGAAATATATATATATAAAGATATATATATATATATATATATATATATATATATATATATATATATATATATATATATATATATATATATATATATATATATATATATATATATATATACAGGGTTATTTGTAATTAGTTGAGCACCTTTTGCAGGCAGCCCCTCTACATCAATCCTAACAACATTTATTCTACGACTTTTTAAAATTAATAGTTCTAAATATTTAGTTTTTCCCATACAAAATTTATTTATTGCCTCTAAACGTGCATTAAACTTGAGCAAAGAGAGGCCACGCAACTTGTCAAAATATGTGCCAAGGCCACGTGCATCGGGGCGCGGGGTAGCGGGGTGACGCAGCGGCGGCTATGCACGTTAGAACTTGATCATTTTCTAAGGTGTAATAAAAAATAGCATCGTTTTCCACTTTTATTTATTAAAATATTTTCTACAATAGTCGAAACACATATTGTCTAACTGTTTAAGAATCTAATGAAAAAACAAAATCTCCAATAGAAGTTGTCCACAAGTTGAATGTCTCAATATTTTTATTTGGTTTATGAAATAAGGGCACTGTAACTAAACCAAATAAATATTTTCTTTTACAAAACAATAACTTCTCTTTAACTTACTTTATACATATCATATTATCTCGTTTGTTAATATTTATATCATGACAATAAAACAATAAGTTACTTACTAATTCCTTTAAGATGGCGCGTAACAGAAAAACGTCATAATTTTCATTAATATTAATTAATTAAAACGTAAGAAGTGAATCGAGTGTTTCTGACGTATAATATTCTCATAGAAGAAACACATAAGTACCATAAAAACAGACAAATGTACACAATCCACTTTAAAAATAATTACTTTAGGCTTCTTAACATGTTGGATCGTCACTATATCACAAATAAAATTATTCTTCATCATGGTTTCTGCTGTTTCGAGTTGTTGTTCGTTCTAGGTATAGCAAAACAGACCTTGTAAAGATCAGGACCCCAATGCTCCATTTCTCAGCCAAAACTCGTATTTCTTTTCATTCTTACTTCTTCTATTTCAGACAATCAATGTATTTTAAAAATATTATGAATTATATTTCATAATTTCTTCTTCATGTTATAATCTTGAATTTATTTATTAGTTTTAATAGCAAGTCCATAAAATCGTATTGTCCAGTATGTAATTACAATTCATTATTCAATTATAAAACTAAATGTAAATTGTGTTTTGTAATCCACATACTTGTCATTTTGATTATTTAGTATTTCCATAGCAACATGGTGTAAAAGATATGAAGCTATACGAAAAAAGCAGGCGCGCGCGTTTAACAGTTTCTGACTTTCACTAGCCTGCCGCGACCTATACTTTAGACTGCTTACAAAGTACAGAGTAATAAATATTCGAGGGAGCAAAAATTTTTTTTGTTCGTTTATTCTGAGTTATTTATCAAGATTTTTTAAAAGTCGTAGAACAAATGTTGTTGGGATTGATGTAGAGAGGCTGCCTGCAAAAGGTGCTCAACTAATTAAAAATAACCCTGTATATATTGGTCAATTTGTCAAAGTGTTTATTTTGTATTTAATTTTGCTTCTGGTACGTACGTATTATTTGTACCGATTTGTCTTGACTTGATGGAGTGACCCTGATGAATGGATGGATGCTAGTAGATTTCCTAGACGAATAGAACTGGACGCACCGAATATGGGCTTGTTTTATTGCTTTCGATGAAATCTTACCATCAGACTTGATGGAGTGATCTGAAGGTACGCCGATGGATGGATGTTTGTGAATCTCACAGACGAATGGAGCTGGGTGCACCGAGTAAGGACTTGTTTTGTTGCTTTTGATGATATCTTACCGTCAGATTTGATACAGTGATCTGAAGGTACCCTGATGGATGGATGCTTGTAGATCTCATAGACGAATGGAGCTGGGTGCAACGAGTAAGGACTTGTTTTGTTGCTTTTGATGATATCTTACCGTCAGATTTGATACAGTGATCTGAATATACCCTGATGGATGGATTCTTGTAGATCTCATAGACGAATGGAGCTGGGTGCAACGAGTAAGGACTTGTTTTGTTGCTTTTCATGATATCTTACCGTCAGATTTGATACAGTGATCTGAAGGTACCCTAATGGATGGATGCTTGTAGATCTCATAGACGAATGGAGCTGGGTGCAACGAGTAAGGACCTGTTTTGTTGCTTTTGATGATATCTTACCGTCAGATTTGATACAGTGATCTGAATATACCCTGATGGATGGATGCTTGTAGATCTCATAGACGAATGGAGCTGGGTGCAACGAGTAAGGACTTGTTTTGTTGCCTTTGATGATATCTTACCGTCAGATTTGATACAGTGATCTGAATATACCCTGATGGATGGATGCTTGTAGATCTCATAGACGAATGGAGCTAGGTGCAACGAGTAAGGACTTGTTTTGTTGCCTTTGATGATATCTTACCGTCAGATTTGATACAGTGATCTGAATATACCCTGATGGATGGATGCTTGTAGATCTCATAGACGAATGGAGCTGGGTGCAACGAGTAAGGACTTGTTTTGTTGCTTTTCATGATATCTTACTGTCAGATTTGATACAGTGATCTGAAGGTACCCTGATGGATGGATGCTTGTAGATCTCATAGACCAATGGAGCTGGGTGCAACGAGTAAGGACTTGTTTTCTTGCTTTTGATGATATCTTACCGTCAGATTTGATACAGTGATCTGAATATACCCTGATGGATGGATGCTTGTAGATCTCATAGACGAATGGAGCTGGGTGCAACGAGTAAAGACTTGTTTTGTTGCTTTTGATGATATCTTACCGTCAGATTTGATACAGTGATCTGAAGGTACCCTAATGGATGGATGCTTGTAGATCTCATAGACGAATGGAGCTGGGTGCAACGAGTAAGGACCTGTTTTGTTGCTTTTGATGATATCTTACCGTCAGATTTGATACAGTGATCTGAATATACCCTGATGGATGGATGCTTGTAGATCTCATAGACGAATGGAGCTGGGTGCAACGAGTAAGGACTTGTTTTGTTGCCTTTGATGATATCTTACCGTCAGATTTGATACAATGATCTGAATATACCCTGATGGATGGATGCTTGTAGATCTCATAGACGAATGGAGCTAGGTGCAACGAGTAAGGACTTGTTTTGTTGCCTTTGATGATATCTTACCGTCAGATTTGATACAGTGATCTGAATATACCCTGATGGATGGATGCTTGTAGATCTCATAGACGAATGGAGCTGGGTGCAACGAGTAAGGACTTGTTTTGTTGCTTTTCATGATATCTTACCGTCAGATTTGATACAGTGATCTGAAGGTACCCTGATGGATGGATGCTTGTAGATCTCATAGACGAATGGAGCTGGGTGCAACGAGTAAGGACCTGTTTTGTTGCTTTTGATGATATCTTACCGTCAGATTTGATACAGTGATCTGAATATACCCTGATGGATGGATGCTTGTAGATCTCATAGACGAATGGAGCTGGGTGCAACGAGTAAGGACTTGTTTTGTTGCCTTTGATGATATCTTACCGTCAGATTTGATACAGTGATCTGAATATACCCTGATGGATGGATGCTTGTAGATCTCATAGACGAATGGAGCTAGGTGCAACGAGTAAGGACTTGTTTTGTTGCCTTTGATGATATCTTACCGTCAGATTTGATACAGTGATCTGAATATACCCTGATGGATGGATGCTTGTAGATCTCATAGACGAATGGAGCTGGGTGCAACGAGTAAGGACTTGTTTTGTTGCTTTTCATGATATCTTACCGTCAGATTTGATACAGTGATCTGAAGGTACCCTGATGGATGGATGCTTGTAGATCTCATAGACCAATGGAGCTGGGTGCAACGAGTAAGGACTTGTTTTCTTGCTTTTGATGATATCTTACCGTCAGATTTGATACAGTGATCTGAATATACCCTGATGGATGGATGCTTGTAGATCTCATAGACGAATGGAGCTGGGTGCAACGAGTAAAGACTTGTTTTGTTGCTTTTGATGATATCTTACCGTCAGATTTGATACAGTGATCTGAAGGTACCCTGATGGATGGATGCTTGTAGATCTCATAGACGAATGGAGCTGGGTGCAACGAGTAAGGACTTGTTTTGTTGCTTTTGATGATATCTTACCGTCAGATTTGATACAGTGATCTAAATATACCCTGATGGATGTATGCTTGTAGATCTCATAGACGAATGGAGCTGGGTGCAACGAGTAAGGACTTGTTTTGTTGCTTTTGATGATATCTTACCGTCAGATTTGATACAGTGATCTGAAGGTACCTTGATGGATGGATGCTTGTAGATCTTATAGACGAATGGAGCTGGGTGCAACGAGTAAGGACTTGTTTTGTTGCCTTTGATGATATCTTACCGTCAGATTTGATACAGTGATCTGAAGGTACCTTGATGGATGGATGCTTGTAGATCTTATAGACGAATGGAGCTGGGTGCAACGAGTAAGGACTTGTTTTGTTGCCTTTGATGATATCTTACCGTCAGATTTGATACAGTGATCTGAAGGTACCCTGATGGATGGATGCTTGTAGATCTCATAGACGAATAGAGCTGGGTGCAACGAGTAAGGACTTGTTTTGTTGCTTTTGATGATATCTTACCGTCAGATTTGATACAGTTATCTGAATATACCCTGATGGATGGATGCTTATAGATCTCATAGACGAATGGAGCTGGGTGCAACGAGTAAGGACTTGTTTTGTTGCTTTTCATGATATCTTACCGTCAGATTTGATACAGTGATCTGAAGGTACCCTGATGGATGGATGCTTGTAGATCTCATAGACGAATGGAGCTGGGTGCAACGAGTAAGGACTTGTTTTGTTGCTTTTGATGATATCTTACCGTCAGATTTGATACAGTGATCTGAAGGTACCCTGATGGATGGATGCTTGTAGATCTCATAGACGAATGGAGCTGGGTGCAACGAGTAAGGACTTGTTTTGTTGCTTTTGATGATATCTTACCGTCAGATTTGATACAGTGATCTAAATATACCCTGATGGATGTATGCTTGTAGATCTCATAGACGAATGGAGCTGGGTGCAACGAGTAAGGACTTGTTTTGTTGCTTTTGATGATATCTTACCGTCAGATTTGATACAGTGATCTGAAGGTACCCTGATGGATGGATGCTTGTAGATCTCATAGACGAATGGAGCTGGGTGCAACGAGTAAGGACTTGTTTTGTTGCTTTTGATGATATCTTACCGTCAGATTTGATACAGTGATCTAAATATACCCTGATGGATGTATGCTTGTAGATCTCATAGACGAATGGAGCTGGGTGCAACGTGTAAGGACTTGTTTTGTTGCTTTTGATGATATCTTACCGTCAGATTTGATACAGTGATCTGAAGGTACCTTGATGGATGGATGCTTGTAGATCTTATAGACGAATGGAGCTGGGTGCAACGAGTAAGGACTTGTTTTGTTGCCTTTGATGATATCTTACCGTCAGATTTGATACAGTGATCTGAAGGTACCTTGATGGATGGATGCTTGTAGATCTTATAGACGAATGGAGCTGGGTGCAACGAGTAAGGACTTGTTTTGTTGCCTTTGATGATATCTTACCGTCAGATTTGATACAGTGATCTGAAGGTACCCTGATGGATGGATGCTTGTAGATCTCATAGACGAATAGAGCTGGGTGCAACGAGTAAGGACTTGTTTTGTTGCTTTTGATGATATCTTACCGTCAGATTTGATACAGTTATCTGAATATACCCTGATGGATGGATGCTTATAGATCTCATAGACGAATGGAGCTGGGTGCAACGAGTAAGGACTTGTTTTGTTGCTTTTCATGATATCTTACCGTCAGATTTGATACAGTGATCTGAAGGTACCCTGATGGATGGATGCTTGTAGATCTCATAGACGAATGGAGCTGGGTGCAACGAGTAAGGACTTGTTTTGTTGCTTTTGATGATATCTTACCGTCAGATTTGATACAGTGATCTGAATATACCCTGATGGATGGATGCTAGTGGATCTTATAGATGAAAAGAGCTGGGTGTACCGTGTATGGGCTTGTTTTATTGCTGTTTATAATATGTTGCCATTAGACTTGATGGAGTGATTTGATAAAACTGGAAGCGACGAATAAATAATCTTTATATTCGTCTAGGAGATCTAGTAGCATCGATCCATCAGGAAACATTCAGATCACTCCGTCAACTCTGATGGTAAGATATCATCAAAAGCCACAAAACAAGCCCATACTGAGCGCACCAAGCCCTATTCATCTAGGAGATCCACTAGCATCCACTCATCAGTATACTTTCAGGTCAACTCCACGAAGCCTGGAGGTTGTCTCTTTTTATTTATTACTAGCTGTTGCCCGCGGCTCCGCCCGCGTGTAGGTAGCTTTTCGCGTAATCTGTGGAAACTACAATTATCCAGACCTATAATAGACTTAAAGTTAATTCTATAGTATCCTATTCCCGTGGAAATTTTATATATATAGGCATTACATTGCTACGATATCAAACTGAAAATAATAACATACATCCACATCACACACACACGACCAGGACATTATTCAGATATACGTATTAAAGCATATGGATTCGAAATATTATGTTTTTGAGACATAGTCAATTTAAGAATATCTTTGTAGAATTTCAAACTGCTATACCAAATGCGAAAACATAATCAAAGCGAGTTGTAAAAAAAGTCAGCGCGATCTACTGAGATTTTATGTGACTAAATTTAAAATGCTAATATTCAATTTGTTAAATTATTTTACAATTCAAATAAAACAAAGTAGAAATTCTAGCTTTATCTTAATTAAATACGTTTATGTAAACCGCATTCAATTCTGTTTAAAAGTTTGGAAACAGTGCTTGAAGTAAATTTTAAATTGACCATAACTTCTTTTACCCTTAACTGATTTTAACGAAACAAAGTTTTACGCTCCATAATCCACTTGTAAAAACCGCGTTCATATCCGTTAAGTAGTTTCGACGTTATAACGTACCAGACAGTCAGACAGAGAGACAAAAATTCCAAGATTTATTTTTTAGTTTCTGTTACTCATTTTGAATTGATGTACAGACACTCAATTTTTACTGTCTTATTATATATTTGAGATTAATAGTTAAAACAATACATATGATTAACTACGATATTGATTATGCATAATTGCATTGCCATTTAATAAATGAACTTTAGAAGACTAAACAAAAAAAAACAACAGAAAAATACCATACGGCATTGAAAATAATTTATAATGAGCCTAGCTATAGCCTATATCACTCGGGAATAGTGTAGCTTGCCAACGGTTAAAGAATTTTTGAAATCGGTCCAGTAGTTTCGGAGCCTATTCATTTCAAACAAACAAACAAAAAAACAAACCTTTCCTCTATAATATTAGTATAGATATAGAAAATCAAACGCTGTTTAGAGCAATGTTGTTCATAATTGAATGTCTGTGACATTTAAATAATTTATTTGGATAAAGAATAATATCGTAATTATTAAAACACCTTCGAAAGTGTATATTATTTTAGAACTAATTTCATAACCATAAAAAACGTTATAATGAGTCAACCTTAAAAGCTAGATATATCTTGTTGCGGACTTCTTGTTAAAACTTTTAAAGAGAAACAATTTCATAGAACATCATTTTTGCGTAACTTTCACCGTTTTCGCAGCGCACGCAGTTTTTTGTTTATTTTTTTACACCTAGCGTTAGAATATTCAAGTTTTAGTAATCATCCCAATTTTTTTGAAAATGAAACATAGCCTATGTCACTCGGGAATAGTGTAGCTTGCTAACGGTGAAAGAATTTTTGAAATCGGTCCAGTAGTTTCGGAGCCTATTCATTTCAAACATACAAAAAAATAATCAAACCTTTCCTCTTTATAATATTAGCATAGATTATATTTGTGTCTCAACGGGCCTAAACTCGACTAGCCTTGCTTGCTTTGTTGCCCGTGACTACGTCCACGTACCTAGTCTGTAAAAAGTATATTTATGTGGCTTATGATCGTAGTCATAAAGACAACAGGGCAACAGCTAGTGAATTATCACTATATTAATAAATCCCTTCATTATAGTGTTATTAGTGTTTGAAAGTCATTTTAACTCTAAATGTTTATATTTATTAATATTCGTATATATGAAACCTACCTATCTACCTACCCATATGAAAAAGTCTTGAATCATGTAACTTAATACATTTATAATTTATTACATTGTCCAAACTTTCACGCGGATCCTTATTTTATTAAATATAATATTAATATTTCTCGTATTAAATATAACCTTTGTACATCCGAGGCATAATGTAGGATTCTAAAGGTAAAAAAATATTTTATTAAATCGGTCTAGTAGTTTCGGAGCCTATTCAATTCAAACAAACAATCAAATCTTTCTTCTTTATAATATTAATGATGATGATGATGATGATGATGATCATGATAATTATAAAATAGAGCCAATTTTTATCAGGGATAATGTAGGATTCTAATGTTAATTTTTTTTTTTAATCGGTACTGTAGTTTCGGAGCCTATTCAATTCAAACAAACAAACATCTTTCCTCTTTATAATATTAGGATAGATTAATAGAAATACTTAAACAATTGACAATTTTGTGTGTCTGTAGGTTCATTTAGTACAATTCAGAAACCAGTAACATAACTTTAAAAAGCAGAAAAAAATAATTCAAAATTTAAAAATATCCCGATACAAAATGACCTCTAAAAAGAATAAAAATAATATTATTATGTACTTATTACTTATACTTTTTGTATGGGGGGTTTTTTAATTTTTAATTTATTAGTCTAAAAAATCAAGTAACAGACACCGAAGTATTCAGCTATTTTTAAGTCACAGAATAATTAATATGTGTATCATATATGTAATAGTAATCTGTTATTTTATCACATGTATAATATGTACATACTTAATTATCAATAATATAAAATAATTTAAGAAAGTAATAAGCATATAATAATTAAACATTAAATGTATGAAAAAAAAAACATATATATCGAAAGTATCAAAATTGTTTCATTCACACAATATTCTCGCACTATACATGCGTAAGTGTGCGTAGTCGAGATTTGTCTATGTAGTGATACGATTTTTTACCTATCAGTTTTGTAAACGCGTCCTTAACGTTTTAAATAAATATATTGACAGCCCCCGCATGAAATCACAATATATTTCATAAGCAATACTTATACAATCGTTTAATACAATTGCCAAGTCAATATCTCAAATATATAATAAGACAGTAAAAATCGAGTGGGGCGATTGAAGACAAGTAACAGAAACCAAAAAAACAATTTTTGGAATTTTGGTCTGTCTGGTACGTTATAACTTCGAAACCAGGAGCGTTGTCAAAATTGTTATTGTTGTTTCATCAAAATCGGTAAAGGTAAAAGAAGTAATGGTAAATTGAAAATTTACTTCAAGCACTGTTTCAAAAGTTTTAAACAGATTTTAATGCGGTTTACATAAACGTAATTAATTTAGATAAAGCTAGAATTTCTATTTCGTTTTATTAGAATTTTAATAAAATAACAAATTGAATATGAGCATATGTCCATTTTAAATTTAGGTACATAAAATCTCGATAGATTGCGCTGACTTTTTTTAGAACTCGCTATGATTATGTTTTCGCTTATGGTATAGCAGTTTGAAATTTTACATAATAATTTTTCAATGAACATCACTCGAAAACATAATATTTGGTGAAAATTATTTCGTATTTATTTTTTATATTATGTTATGCTTCATTATGTATATCTGAATAATGTCCTAGCTGTGTGTGTATGATGTGTATATATTAGAGGTTTGCACCGGAGAAAATTTTCGTCACCGAATGAATTCACCGGTGAATGGGGCAATCACCGGTGATTCACCGGTGATCACCGGAGAATTAAGCCTTTATAAATGAGAACTACAAATAATATTATTCTCTAATCTAAGGTGTAAATTCGTTTAAATTTTTACTTAATATATTAATAACGAAACATTTATAAAGGAAAAATAAATAAGAAATTCATATTTATAATTTATGATGGTTTTTGACCAGATCAAAACCAAACGAAGCGTGAGTCCATAAGAGAATATACCAAGACATTAAATACTTTTAATTGATTAACAACAAATATACAAAGATATAAATGCTGATTTTAATTTAAAAAAACAACATCTTCATTTTTATATTTATAGTTACATAGTATAGTAGTATAATTTAAATAAGTTTAACATAGCGATACCTGTTAATAGATATTTTCAAACATTAATTTCGGTAGTGACATCCTTTCAATGTTTATCTACACTGCAAAATTAGAAACATTAGTTAGGATTTTCGAAAGAAGCCTAATAAAGGTCTGAAAATATCTTTAAACATGTATAGCCATGTTAACCTTATTTAAATTTATATAAATATAGAATGAATAACACTATGATGAAGGGATTTTTATTATCACTAGCTGTGGCCCGTGATTCTTTATGACTACGATCATAAGCCATATAAATATATTTTTACAGTCTCCGTGGACGCAGTCACGGGCAACAGCTATCCCTAATAAAGTACTTTACCAAAGTACGTAAGTGTAAAAACCTTTTGGCCTTCATCCTTTTGGCGACACCGCTAGGAACAGCTAATTATTGCATAAGAACCTCTTCCCCGCACGAATAATACGTCAATATCTTGAAGACGACTATTTTTATTTCAATCAAACATAGATAAAAACCATCTCAACGAGCATAGCTTTCGATTGAACAAAACCGCATTCAAATCCGTCCACGCGTTTGGCCGCAAACAGCTAATTATTGCATAAGAACCTCTCCCCCGCACAAATAAAACGTCAATATCTTGGAGACGACTATTACTATTTCAATCAAACATAGATAAGAACCATCTCGACGAGCATAGCTTTCAATTAAAAAAAACCGCATTCAAATCCGTCTACGCGTTTGGCCGGAAATTTGCCACAGACAGATCCACAGATACACATATACACAGATACACAGATACACAGATACACAGATACACAGATCGACAGGTCAAACTTATAACACCCCTCTTTTTAATCGGAGGTTAAAAATAAATCGATACGGGCAGGGATTCGACGGTAGCTCAGTTGGTAGAGCGACGGGACGGTTTCCCAGTAGTCGCGGGTTCGAATCCCTGCCCGTATCGGTTTATTTTTCATTCTATATTTATATAAATCTAAAAGATGTCACCACCATTCCGATAAAAACGATCAAATATAGAATGCTTAATTTACTGATACGGTAGCTCAATTGGTAGAGCGATCTCTGGTCCCGTACCAGAGGTCGCGCTTTCGAATCCCTGTCCGAATCGATTTATTTTTCATTCTATATTTATATAAAGCTATTTAATTTCCAAAATGTTACCACATAAAAAATAAATTCAAATCGACTGCGATCATCAGAGTTTAACCGCTTATTCACCGATTGATTCAATCGAGTAGTTTTACCGGTACATCACCGGTGATTCTCCGGTACTCACTGCTCCGGTGAAAACCTCTAGTATATATGTTATTATTTTCAGGTTGATATCGTAGCAATGTAATGCCTATATGTATAAAATTGCCACGTGAGTAGGATACTATAGAACTAATTATAAGTCTATTAAAGGTCTGGATAATTGTAGTTTCCACAAATTATGCGAAAAGCGACCTACACGCGGGCGGAGCCGCAGGCAACAACTAGTGTTTAATAAAAACGTTAAAGATTTTTAATATTGCTAAGGTTACCGGTCATGGTAACCGGTCACCTAGTACCGCCCAGATAAGAGAAAAGGAATTAATGTAATAAATAAATATATATTGAGTTTTATTGCTTTTATCTCAAACTATACTTAATTTGAAAAATTAGGTATAGACTCAGATACATACACATACGTTAGTGATTGTCATGGTTATGGATGTAGGAGATGGCTCGATCATGTCTTGACAACTCACTCTGCTTTCAAAACAATCACTCAAATACAAGTATTACACGACGTATACTGGTCTGATCATTTTTCTATTTCTGTAAATTGCAACTTAAATTATGTAGATTCTAAATTTGTTAAAAATGACAGTAATGGGGAATATAGTAATGTAACATGGGGAACAGGAGTCCGAAAGAAATTATTAAATATACATGTTTATATACATAACTATCTTCGTGAAATACAAATACCCGACAAATGTTTAACCTGTTCTAACGATGATTGTAGTGTTTCGGATCATCAGTCTGTTATATGTGATCTTTACTCCAAAATTATTGCCTCCCTTCAGAACGCAGCTAGGGAGAGTAAACTAGTAAAAATAATAAAAAGAAAGGTTGGCTATATAACGGGATGGTATCGATATGTTAAAGAAAGTCACATTTTAGCACGCGAGAAGTATAATATGTGTCTGTGGTGTGGTAAGCCACTATCGGGTATGGTGCATAGAGAGATGATAGAATCGCGTAATTGTTTTAAAGGTAAAGTGAAATGGTGTCAACAGAATGAAAATATAATTAGAATGGATATAATTGCAAATAGTAGGTCAGAAAAAAAAATCGGTAAATTCTGGCAACAAACAAACAATTTAAACTATAAGCTTAGTCGTCCTGTTAGTGAATGGTATATGTGACTCTTCAAGCATAGCTAATTTGTTTAAGGATCATTTTCGTGTTAACTCTCCTCTATCCCCTAAATCGCAGTTGGCTGTTGATAAAAAGACAAAGTGTACTGGACAGGTGATACATACATTTTCGATCAGGGAGATAGAAACTGCTATTAGAACTATGAAAAATCACCTGGTCACGACAATCTTAGCATGGAGCATTTAGTGTATGGCGGGAAACATTTACCAAGAGTTTTGTACATTTTGTTTAATTTATGTATTAATCATGGGTATTTGCCACCGGGCCTGACAAGAAAAGTAGTTGTGCCAAATGTTAAAATTAGAACCGGTGACATATCTTCATTAAGTAACTATAGACCTATATTATTAGCTACTGTTTTGGCCAAAGTCCTTGATAGATTACTTGATGCTAGACTGCAAAAATGTTTAAATATTAATGAAGCTCAATTTGGTTTTAGACCTAAGCTTTCTACTAAAATGGCCATACTTAGTCTAAAGCACACAGTGTCGTATTGTAAAGCTCGTAAAACTAGTGTGTATGAGCATTTGATGTGGTTGATTATAATATATTATGGAACAAATTACATAAAAATGGATTGCCTACAGCGATTATAATTTTGTTTAAATATTGGTACAATACTCAAATTAATGTTGTAAAGTGGTCAAATTCTTTATCAGAAGAGTACAAGCTGGAATGTGGAGTAAGACAGGGGGGGCTTACTTCACCGAGTCTATTTAACTTATATGTTAATAAACTGATTGATGAACTAAGTAGTTCGCATATAGGATGTCACATCGGAGGTAGTAGTGTTAACAATCTTAGCTACGCTGATGATATGGTGCGGCTCAATCCATCAATCAGAGGCTTACAGAGACTCCTCTCAATATGTAAAAAATATGCAAAGAGTCATGGGCTAGTCTATAACACCATGAAGACTGTTACCATGGTCTTTAGATATAGAAATGGACCAGACTTTGTACCTCTAATTACATTAAATAATGATAATATCAATCATGTCTCTAAATTCAAGTACTTAGGCCATATTATTAATGAATGGTTAACCGATGATGATGACATGGAAAGGGAGCGTAGAGCACTGGCAATGCGTGGTAACATGTTGGCTCGGAGATTTGCTACAGGTACTGAACAAGTGAAAATAAGACTTTTTAAATCTTATTGTCAGACGCTATTCACATGCGGTCTCTGGACGAACTACACCAAGCGCGCCTTTAGTGTTTTACGAGTTCAATAAAATGACGTGTTCAAGGCAATGTTCCGGTTGCCTAGATATTGCAGTGCATCATGGATGTTCTGTGAGGCTCGCACTGATGGTTATGTGGCGGTTATGAGAAAGAGGATGTTGCTTTACTTAGACAACGGACCTTTGACAGTCGAATCGCCATCATTGCAGCTATAGCAGACAGCCATGATGCACAAATAGTTAGGTTCTGGGTAAAGTTTATCAATAAATAAATATTTAATTTATAAATTTATGTCACTTTTTGTATATAAAATTAATGTGTTATGGTATTTTAATGTTATTCTTTTTATTTTATTTGTTGTTTTGGTTTTAAATATTGAATAAGTGTAATTTAATTGATATTATGTAATAAACTTTTTATAATTTAATTTAATTTTTATATTTTAATGTAAATACTATATTGATGTGTAATTTTTATTTATTTTTTTAATTTTTGTACTTTAATTAATAGTGTTATTTTTCTAAATATGGGTTGAGCCCGAAATAAAGATTATTATTATTCATTTATTTTATTTTAATCTTATTATTTACATTTATACATATAACATTTAAAAAAACAACATTTTAAATATAAATATAAAAAAACAGTATCCCGCCAACGTGGGCCTTACGACCAGTCCGTCGGTGGTTAGGGCGACAGCGAAAGAAACTTCCTCACAATGCGTGCCGTACCCAAAACTGCTGCTCTTTGCATCCGACCCTTGATCCAGTTTTTTAGTGAGAGCCTCTTGAGATGATGATCGAGACTCTTCGCTATAAGACCATTGACGGAAACTACCATCGGGACAATTATTGTTGAGTCAACATCCCACATGTCGATAATCTCGTGAGCTAAGTCCAAGTATTTTGACAGTTTGTCCTTCTCAGATTTCACAAGATTAGCGTCACACGGGACACTGATATCAACAAGAAATGCCCGGCGCTCTAACCAATCTACCAGCACGATATCAGGCTTATTGGATACAATAGTCCTGTCCGTTATGATAGATCGGTCCCAATAGAGCTTAGCATGACCATTTTCCAAAACTGGCTCCGGTGAGTACATATAATAGGGCACTTCAAAAGGTGCAAGACCGTATCGAAGAGCAAGTTCTTGGTGGATAATCTTGGCTACTTGGTTGTGCCTGTGCAAATACTCTCCATTGGCAAGATGACAACAACCGAAAATAACATGTCTGATGGATTCTCCTGGTTGGTGGCACGCACGACATATGTCAACAGTGCCATCCTTTATTATGTATTTCCGATAGTTGTTCGTCTTGACAACTTCGTCAGCAATTGCACAAGCAAAACCTTCGGTTTCACCAAAGAGATCACCAAAGCGTAGCCAAGCCACGGACGCCAGAAGGTCTACATCAGGCCCATAAAGTGCCTGGTGGAACCGTCCATGAAGCTCCTTACTCTTCCATATACTTATACGGTCGTCTGTGCTAAGTACTACCGGTTTATGCCAGTTATCTTTGGCTAAGGAGAGCGGTGTAAGACCATTATCTACTGCAACAATGTCCCGATGCATTCCACACTAACCATGAAGGAAATATTCCCTAAGATTGCATACCTCACGGTTGTGTAAGTTTTTGGCATTAAGGAAGCCACGACCCCCACACTTCCGTGGAATATACAATCTCATCACTGATGAGCGCGGATGATGCATGCGATACATTGTCAATAGTTTTCGGGCCTTTCGGTCCAGGGCATCTAATTCAGTCTGAGTCCACCTTAATATGCCGAAAGTATACATCAGCACGGGCATTACCCAACTGTTGAATGCACGCACTTTGTTACCTCCTGACAAAAGACTTTTTAGAACTTTTGTCAAGCGATTAAAGAAGCGTTCCTTCACTAGCTGTTTAATGTCCCCACTTAGTATGCCTAAGCATTCCGACATACCAAGGTATTTGTAGCACTCGGTTTCGGAGAGGGATCTGAGGGACGTTGTCTCCGAGAGTTGTAAATATTCGCTATTTACAACTCGGCCACTCTGCACATGTGCAACCGCGCATTTATCTACACCAAACTCCATCCTAATGTCATTACTAAACGTTTGCGTAACGTTTAGTAATGATACCAGATCTGCTTTATTTGGTGCAAATAATTTGAGATCGTCCATATACAAAAGATGAGAAATGATCTCACCCCCTCTGCGAAAGCGAAAGCCCAGCTTTGAGTCCCTAAGCAACGCGCTTAAAGGGTTCAAAGCTAGGCAAAACCACAAAGGACTCAAACTGTCACCCTGGAAAATACCTCGCTCAATCCTTACAGGTTCGGAAGTAAGAGGATTTCCTCCGCCCCCTGGAAGACAAAGGACCGTTGTCCATTGCCTCATACATGAATCAAGAAAAGCGCATAAATCTGTGTCAATCTTATACACTTAGAGTACTCGTCTAAACCATGTATGAGGCACCGAATCATAGGCCTTTTTATAATCAATCCAGGCGGCGGAGAGACCCTTCTTACCTCGGCGAACCTTTTCATTAACGGCCATGTCAATAAGGAGGAGCTCCTTAGTACCACGAGACCCAATCTTACATCCATTATTAATTCTTATTATTATTATTATTATTAATTTGAGAGTGCAAAATCAAGGTGGCAAAAATTTAATAACTTTAATGGAACATTTATAATACAAATAATAGATCTAATCGATGTGAAAAGAGTTAGCGAAAATTTACAACAGGAAGGATTTCTTTAACAATAATCTCAAACATCTAAATATATTTTTATAATCTCTTTCTCTAAGTTCGTTGTTTTATTTTCAATCAGAAATTAATAGTACACAGAAACTTATTGAGCGTTATGCATCTCCCACGGTGACGCTGTAATAGCCAACAAGGTTAACAGTATAGACATACAAAAAAAAAAAAAACAAAAAAAAAGAGCGTTATGCTTTCAAAATTATAAATAGTTTTCATTTATCATTTCTGCTAAATCTAAGGATTATTTCTTATGCAACAGCAGTTTATTTCAATTGTCAACACAAATAAAACATGGACAAACATTTTGGAAAAATAATACAAGAATATAGTTCATTGTAAAAATCATATTTATTTACTAGTCCCATAATATTTTCCCCTATATTTTATAATTCTTACTCCTTTCGAAATACCATTTCTATATAATAGCAACCTTTTCTAAAACACAAGTTACAAGATCACACAAAATATTTTTATCCTATGCTATGAATATTATATTTGGTACTGTTCATCTCTTAAATAAATAAATTAAAAATTAACGAAGCTCTTATCTACACTAATTAGAACAAAAAAACTTAATCTACACAAGATATATGTAAACTAAATTATATTATCACCAAAATTAATTATTTGCTTATTTGTTTTTGTTGGCCCTCAAATGATAAAAGTATAAGCACGCACTTTACATTTAAAAAAGCAAATATTATAATAAGGACAAAACTCGAAGTTTCAAAATGTAATCAAAACGATAAGAAACAAAAACTTCAACAAAAAGAATAATCTGCAAAAAACAGCAGCCAATAAGACTAAACCTTTTCCTAAACTTCAACCGTTCTAGGTTTTTCGACCATATTTGTAACCACATTTTGTCCAACTTTTTCTTTCGTTTCCTGAGCTGCTAATACTCTATTAATTATATTTGCACAATCCTTATTCTCAACTATACTGACATGGTTGCCTTCCAAATAGTGCAAAGTAACGGTACCTTCAGTAATTTTATCAAGACCATAATTATCATCAATGACTAATTGGTGCATCTGATCTTTGGGACGTAAAAGTACAATTGGGGCTTTTATTTTCTTAATGTCACTCTCATTGTAATTCACTACCATTTTTAGTCTATCAAAACATATCGTAGATATATTACCGATGAACTTATGAGAATAGTTTGACTGGACGGGGCAAACTTTTAAGGCATAATTAATCCTTTCTTCATACGATTCTATTTGCATTAGTTTTTCCATCAGTGAGTCGGTGACTTCGTTATTCGGAGCGACTATATCAATAGTTCGGCAAATGAGACTGTTTTGAAGGAGAGTATCATTTTTAACGTTAACAACTGTTGTCATCAGAGTGTAAAGGAAGTCGGGGCTGCCATCTACGCAGAAGATTACACCGTCGTGACCTAAAAAATTAATCCTTATTAAACACTAGCTATTGGAAACGTCGTCGTCGTCTATGCATCCCTTCTTCACCTCCAGCTCAAATAATAACAAATAAACGTCATTTAAAACGTGTACAGACACACTAATAAATTGTATCTTTTATCCTATCTATTTGATAACTTAAATGTCATTGGAAAAAAAAAGATCCATTCAATGTGCCCTTAATAAAATAATATATCACGTCAGATTACTTATATAAGTATTGTGCTACTTTGACTTCACCAACCTTCGCTTTCTAGTATACTAGCTAACTTCAACATTGGTAGACATCCAAAACTGTATCCAAGAAGTATATATGGCTTGCCTTGAACCAACCGCGATCTAATGGTCTGGAATTCAAAAATATAATAAAGATATTTAAAAATCATTTTGTACACTATTGTGGACTGAAAATTGATATTGCATCCTGTATTGTCATACAAGAAATCTAGAAGTAAACCAACTTCACACATTTTGAGGAAGAACATTCTAAAATGATTAATAAGAATATCATACCTGATGTAACCTATTCACCAAAATGTCCAGGGTATCGTTCTTATTCTCAACACCGAGTTGCAAGACGCAAATTTGGATTTTAAGTCGTTTACATAGAGATGCCATGCCTGCAGCACAACCTTCAAGTCCCGGCAACATGAACATTATCGCTTCGTTTTCATGAACAGACACATCCGTCTATAAAAATATTTATTGTAATTAAAAAAGTGTATATATTTTACGTTTCACCAATTATTGTTGAAACATAAAAGATATGATATAGTCAATATTTTTACAACTTTTACTTTTTTGCCACACTAACCTCGGATCCATCGCTGACCATTGTAGGCATATAAATAAAAGGTTCCGAAGCCAATTTCTCATCTCCAAAGTTCCTTACAAATACCCGCAGGCCGGTCGTACTATCGGTGCTAGCAGAACAAGTAGTAGCAGCCGTGGAGGCTTCAGCTTCTTTAATAGCCGTCAATTCTACCAATCTATTGAAAAAACAGGTTTGGTTAGGAAGGGCATAGATTAAATGCTAATTAAAAAAACACGCGTATATAATGTCACAATAAGAATCCAAATACGGATTTAAATTACCTTGCGAATGTCAATGTTCTGATATCCTGAGCAGTGAGGAATATCTCGAACTCTCTTTCAAGGGTTTGTTTGATTTCGACCGCCATCATACTGTCCATTCCTAATTCAGCAAGGGACACTTGCTGGGACACAGTCTTCAGATCCTTAATACCTAAGAAATTGAATTGAAATATTATTATTACTACCTAACTACTAACTACTTTTTCAATTTAGATGTACTGGCTTATCACGCATATATAGAAAATCGACGGTGCTTAATATAAATTTTAATTCAATTTGAAATTGCCGTGCCGTTGGAAAAGGAATTCACATGCCCGAAGTTTACGTGAGTTTTTTAGATTTGAATGAATTTAAATATGTTAAATTGTTAATAATATCCTTGCTGATTTATATCTATTACAAAAAATATATTAATACATTATACGTTGAATCTTACTCATACATAAATATAAATATAATAATCCATATGTTGGAATTCCTTTTATTAACTTTCTCTATACTCACCCATAATTTGTGCAACAGCATCCACAATGCTACCACAACCGGATCCACCGGTCTTCTTCTCAGCTACGACTATTGAAGACACTATAACTGCATCTTGTTTCAAGAATTTGTCTAAAGACAGAAGACAGGATGAAATTCTTTGCTGCAAGGTACCACCAATTTCAAGTTGTACATCTTCGTCTTGCATATCTGCTACTAGACCAACCTATGCGTACGAAAAAATACACATAAGACTTTATCTTTTTACATAAACATTCTTTGAACTAATTGGTTTCATTTTTTTTTCTAGTATACCATAACAATATATACACAAATACTAATTAATAATATTATGTAACATTTTTTTTTAATAATTATTACAATGAAGATAATTTATAAGCAAACAATCTTAGATCCGAGAGATCTTTAATAACTGATCGATAAAAATGACACTGATTGATCAAGTCTAGGTTGGAATAAAATAAGTTTTATTTCTTAAGTTCATTTTTCCATTTACTTTTTTATTTATTACATTATATAATATTATAATACTTTCATATATATAGTTATAGCGAAATTATACTTTTAAATATTTCGATATCCGAGAATACGACAAGTACTCTTAATTATATTCCTTTGTTTACTGTTTTCATAAAAGATATATAAGTGATATATCTTTCATATAAAAGGTATTATATTTTCACATAAAACTATGCATCACAGTTTAAAAGCAATTGAAATTGTATTTCTTATCTTATTATTCCTAGTCTATCACTTGATCAAAAAAAACGTTGAAGACTTTACTTTATTACATTATATGGAATTGATAAAACATTGAAGACTTTCTTTTATGCTCATTTAAGTCGGAGTTAAGTCGTCATCATATGCGGCTAATTTCTATTGAAGATCTGTCAATAGAGTATTTATATCTGGGCATACTCACATCCCCAATGGCTCCCCACTGCACGGCCAAGGCGGGCAGGCCAAGCTTGTGACGCCACTCGCAGATGCGCTCCATCACTGAGTTCGAAAATCCGTAGTTGGTTTGTCCGGCGTTACCGCGACCGCAGGAAACAGATGAGAAGATGACGAAGTCCCTATTTAATTAATGGAGTTTATTATTGTTTTTATTCAAAATATAATGCCTTTTGCAGTAATTAATCTTCGTATTATTTATATAAAAATATTTTGTTCTGCCTATATTATATATGCGTATATTAAAAAAAAATCACGAAGCTGAAATTAAAACTTATTTGATCTTTGGAAAAGCCTTACTTGAGATCTGGACACATTTTTCTTGACAATTTATCTAAGTGCATCGTAGCCAAGGCTTTGGGTGCGAAAGACGTTTTAAATGTCTCAGGAGTCTGATTCTGGAAGATGGAGTCCTTCAAGATGACAGCTAAATTAAATATGGCCTCCACTTTCCCCATGGAGTTGGCCATTTCGAGAAGTTTTCGGCAACCATCTTCTGTGGTGACATCGTGGGTGGAGATTTGCACATTGGCTTTGTAAAGTGCCCATGCTCTGTAAAAAAATATGAATTATTTTTTTGCCACTTTAAAGAAAATTGAATGAACGGAAGGAATGAATAAAATAAAAATACACCGAAATGCAACGATAACAGATATTAAACGCCGATCTCTAATGAGAAGATGATACTCATCAATTAGCTAAGTATCGGAGTTGGAATTATCTACGGCTGGGTTTTAACATAAAATACAATGAGCCTCTCACCTCAACCTAGATGCCTGGTATCCGTTGGTGACCCCTCGCCTAGAAGTGAGCAGAACACGCCGTGCGCCGCGCAAGATGAGCCAGTCCGCCAACTCTAGACCAAATCCGCCCAGACCACCCACGACAACATACACGTACTCTTCCAAGCACATATACCTGTTGTAAAAGCATTGGTAAAAAAAAATAATATTAACTTATATCTTATATCGAGATAAACTGACCGAGGCACTGCGTCAATTCTAATTGGCACTGGTTTAGTTGGCCGATTAGCTCTTTCTTCGTCACGAATCTTAATTATTACCTGGAAGAAAAATTAATCTATAGTAGTGATATACCGAATATTAAAAGTGTAATACTGGATTAAGTGTGTAATGTATTTAAAATTTAGTAATCTATACCTTGCCAATATGTTTACCGGCAGCCATGTAACGGAAAGCAGCCTCAACTTCATTCTTCTCAAAGGTACAGTATGTGAGGGGTCGGACAGCACCACTTTCGATACCGCTTAATAAGAGATCTTGTAAACTCTGTGCAAAAAAAATATAATCTAAGAGAACAAACCTTCTGTAATATCTAAATTATGACCTCTAAATGACTATGTCTGATTAAATAAAACTCAAAGTACATTATTAAATTGAGAGTACGAACCCTTCTGAACTCGTAGCACTGATCGAAGATATAATCTAACATGATACCGTGGAAGGAGGTCTCCTTGAGGAAGAAGTACATGCCGATGGGCGTATTGTTGCCAATATCGAATTTGCCGATCTCGAGGAAACGACCGCGATATCCGAGACAGCGGACTGATGCCTAGAATATTTGTTTATTTACAATAATTAATTATTATTTATTATTGTTGGATTGCTTATGTATTAATTAAATATTATATGTATTAGGTATTTAGTTCTATATATTATGTATAGTAAAAAATATTTTACGTTATTTACTTATATGGAAATTGTAGACGTAATTCGCTACTCATTTCCTTAACCGACTCAATATACAGTAAATCTCAACAAGCAAAATTATAATATTGATGAGGTGAGAATTATAAATTAATACTTTATAAACATTTAAAAAGTAAAATATATTTAAGTGTACAAAAAAAAATATGGGACAAATGCAACTACGTCTTTTAAGACCCATTGCCGTATTTCAACAAAACTTAGACGTAATGCATTATTTTATTAGATTTATTGTTTACTACATGAAGCTACTTGTTCCGATTTTTTTAATAAATAAACTTTGGTATTATTAGATTGATAACTATTTTATTTTATATACCTGCAGTTTTTCATCTGATAAAGAGTTGAGGACCATATCTACACCCTTGCCATGGGTTTCTCTGCGGATCATGTCTTCAAACGATGTATCACGGGAGTTACCAATATGACTATCTGTGTAAAAAGAAAACATAATATTGAGAGATTTATATCAACTGCATATCATAACATTACTTAAGAATTGATACTAATATTTATTATTGATCGACAATTATACCAAAATTGGGTATCATTTTCCTACCTTTAAGCTTTGGAAACAGCTTTTTGATGAATGCTCGTTTTTCCGCAGTTCCCACAGTCGTGAAGATTTCACAGCCGTAGTGCAGTGCCACGTTAATAGCAGCCTGACCCACTCCTCCAGAACCAGCGTGGATGAGGATAGACTCACCGCGCTGAAGACGACCTACCATAATCTGGTGGAATGTAAAAATTCAATTGACTTTGGTTCTAACGCGGATTGCTATCAATGTACCATTTTAGTTATTAACAAAAACAAAGTCTCCTATTAAGGCAATCGTTACTTAGTAATTATCTAAAATGATAACTCTTTAGTTACTTCTTTTGATGATCTTATGATATAAAGAATTCGATTTTTTTAAATTCTCACCATATATTAAGCTTAAAAACAAGTACAAAAAAAATGATATTTGTTAAAAAAAAGTTGTAAAAATATTCTAACCTTGTGACTTGCTAATAAGTTATCCAAACTTACCATGGCATAATACACAGTTCCATAAGCAACAGGTATAGTCGCTGCTTCTTCAAAACTCCACTCATCAGGGATGTTCCACATCAGGGCCTTGTCTCCTTCCACCATGTTTGTCATACCACTGTTTCTTACCATAGTCATTATTCGGGTACCACTAGACAATATAGCTATGATTAAAACCTTATATTTTAATATTGAACAAGGAGTTATTGAAACATGTATACATTGACTATGTGTTCTCATATTTTCAAAGAAAAATATTTTAAAATTTTAAAAGATTTAATAAGTACGAGAAAGATTTTTGCGATCTTTTTCGTTCGTTTTGGAACTGGTATTGTCTTATTTTATTTTGTTGTGCATAAGCATTTTGTTCGTTCATAGTTGTAGATTTCCTATGAGAGTATTAACTTACTTGGAAGATCGGCCAACGATTTCAAAGCCCTGTACACACTCTTGTGCCAGTCTTCCACGAGCTACCGCGTCTACAGTTACCCTTCCCATCGCCGTCATGACATCACGGAAATTCAATGCTGCACAATATACCTAAATCACATTTTATTTTAAAAATATTGTATTCATACGTTTTATAAGGTATAGTAAATAATATACATTTATAAGAATGCTGTTGGGATCCTTAAACACTGGATTTTCTCTTATTGGCCCTTCGAGCCACTTCAATGTTGACAAGTCTCCGATAGTTGTAGTGTTAACGAATGCATGATGAGCGTTCACTGTCTCCAGGTCTCCCAGCAACAAATGACGGTATGTTCCCCATTGACCCTAAGACATACATTAAAATAATAATAATAATAAACGTTTAATAACTACGTATTGTAATAATTATGTTTACCGTTTAATGATAATTTAATAAAATTTACAGAGATTAAAATATTTTATGAGGGTTATTTTATCGTTACGAAAGAAGCTAACAAAAAAACATAATGATAATCATTATGTTACGACAATTCGTATTATGGGTTTATAGCTTTTATTATATATTTTGGGTTCAAGTTCAAATATAGTATTTTTTACACCATTAAATAAACTTACATCTTGATAAACATTGATTGCCAAATCCTTATCTAACTGTTCCTCATAAAATTCCAAATCAGGGTTAAACTGCGGAGCTGAAGGATCAGCAATAAGAAGCCCATGGACAACTTCACCACCAGGCTCCCTCCTCAAACAATTGACTAAACCTAATAGCCCGTTGAGAGGTTCATCCTGGTTATAAATAACAAGTTTCTGACCGGCTTTAAGTTCTTCCTTAATTTGATCTATCCAAGCATAACTTTCATCCGTGGTCACAACTTTGACGAATTTAGCGGGTTTAGCTCCAATCCTTTTTCTGAACAAAACGATATATTCGACGCCAGTATCTTGTAAAGTTATAATATCTAATGTGTCTGCAAAATCTTTAGGGTCAATACGATTTTGCTCTCGGCTTATGATGAAGCATTTATCTCGGAGTGTTGATAAAGCTGATTTTAGGACCTGTTAAAAATTTATTATAATACAATTAACAAACAAAAATATTATCAAAATGTTTATAAATAAACACTCAATTTAAACAACAATCAATATATTATTTCCTCTCTTTCACTTGCCTCAGGTCGCCTTAATAAATTAGCTCCAATATAGATAACAGTATTTGTTTCTCCGGCCATTTTCTTATTTTCTACAGTAATTTTAGATGGCATTTCGATAGGATCTTCGGAATATACTATTAGTTCAGCTTGAATCAACGGCAAGTCCTCAAGAACATTAGCAACTTCGTTCATAATCGGTTCATAGTTATTTATTTTGTATTCTTCATCTACAACTTCAATGCTTTTAACTTTGTATGTTTGAATATTGTCAAGAATGAGTTGAATGTTGGCACGTAGAATATCTTCTATCTAAAAATGTATAAAAAAAACTATTTTTACGGGATAAAATGTTTTGTAAGTAATTTTACAAGAATGGTAAAAATGTAATCAATAACACAAATAAAGATAAATACAGTACGAGGTATTTAATGCGTCTGGACTATCGAAACTGACAACTTTTGGCTGGCACCTAAATATTTAATTACCTTCATTTTTTCTTTGCCGCAGTTTGGTAAGAAGACATTCTTTTCTAATACTGGAATACCAAGAGGATTCTTTCTTGTTATTGGGGTTGCATGGAGACCGCGAATTTCAACACCACCAGCCCTTTTTAAGGTTATATGATGTTAATATAAATACACCTTTGAAAGTGTTTATTTTAATTGACAAAAAATTATTTAATTGTAATTCGTTACACTTACCTAATCACTTCAACATCGTGATATACCCGAATCTCAAACGACTGACGTGTCGAATCAGGATTCATGCTCGATATTGCATCATAGTGCATATTAGCGTCAATGCAGAGTCTCTCAATTCTGGTTGGCACGAAGAGTCCTCTAGTATCTACACCAATTAACTTCATCTGGAGCATACAGTCCATGAAGGCGACCCAGTTACTGTTCCAGGCAAGGCGACCGCGGGTACCTTCGACGTTGCAGCCGATGATACCACGGAATAGTCCACTAGTAAGACAATGTTAGTTTGTATTTATTAGAAGTAAAATTTAATCCTGAATGGTTAAATTTATCACTTTTTTGCATATTTTATCCATGTTTCATTATCACCTGTATTGATAGCCTCTAAGACGCAATTCTTTATAAAAGTCCTTGGTCAACAAGTGTTTTACATTAGGGCCAGTAGCCTCTGGAGCTACTGGTAGAACACGATATTCCTTTCCAACGTTTTTCTTAGGATAAATACGACCAGTAACGATAGATGCGCCGCTTTCAACAACCTGTAAATTTTATTATTAACAAATATTGGAATAACAATCAATCGAGACTTAGGTTTTAGTGACAGGGAAATACCTCGAAATCTCCGCTACCCTTCTGGATCATCACAATAAATTCAATATTGCCGTCCTTAGGAATGTTAGTGGCTCTTTGAAAGCGCACGTTCTCAAACACAACCGACACTTCAGTGTAAAGTTCTCCCAGCATCATACCAAGAGTTTCCCAAACCATTACCAAGTAACCCGTGGCGGGGTAAAGGTTACGACCTGAAAATAGAATTAAAATTAGCTAGTAGCAGTTCCATAATGATCTAAATCATCAGTATATATTTTTTTATAATTTGATTTACTTAATAGAGTTTTATATTAATAATATTTTTATATGTTTGTACGTACCATCAATAACATGCCCAGCCATGAATTCACTGTCTTCATCAACAATAGACATTCTGACTGTCCTCTCTCCAGACTTCATCTTCTCTTGAGCCTTGTATGATGTTACATACCTGATTACATTTGTTTGATTAAATGTCATAATTAGAATAACCTAGCTGTTCTTCAAAAGAACCTCGCAAAAGTATAAGAAACTAGTATCATCAATATATTAAAATATAGACATTTTGTCATAATAACTAATTCATTTATAGACTTACTAAGTTACTACTATCATTGAAATAAAAACTTTTTACAAGTTTAACTCGCGTATAACTTTAATATTTTAAATTTATCCGACGTTTCGAAAGCTTTGCAACAATCGTATCACGGTAAGAAGAGACAGAAAATCCGTAAACATAGTTTTATTTTAATTTGTAGTACTTGTGAAAAGCTTAAAAAAAATACTCCTATTAGTTTTGAATTATATTAAGAATAAATAATCGTAAATAATCTTTTAGCTATAGTTGAAATTATTACGTTTTTCTACCAATGTTTTTTCTATAATTTTGAAAACAGTTTCCGCCTGTATTTTAACATAATATTAATAAACATAATTGATATGTAGTATTAAATGAAAAATTTTACAAGTTTAACCATGTTTAACATGTTTATAAACATTTTCAAACATTACACAAATATATTTGTTTGTTTCAACCATCCAAAGTTAAATCAACGCATGTAATAAATCAGCTGAGTAATTTGTATGCGGGCAGCTGATGAATGCTAGCTATCAATACTCTGTTTCATATTGTCTGTTCAGCAACCAGGCGATGCGTCAAATTCGCTGTGGATATATTTAGACGAATACCATTGTGAATTCATCCTATTGGTTGTTATTTGATAAACTGCTATCTACACTACCAGTTACAGGAAAGTTAGGCAATAATTTGTAGTCTTAACTGAAATTTATAATATATCTACCATACGAGATTAAATTGTCCTGTATTATAATCGATATGACCATTGTTCCCGTTTAATTAGGTATTAACCATTATGTACGTAAAATTTACATTATAAACATAGAAAAAACATTCAACAATGTACTGTTTCCTGTGTGTATCTAACAAAAATGTTTATTTTAATAGCAAAAGCTGTAACCGCTGTCTGCCACTCCGAGAGCATTCATTCTAAATGGGCGGTTAAACGCAGTAGGTCACAATAAATCAGATAAGTATCACTTTGCTACTGTATAATCGCACAATAAACGAGTTCAATTTTGAATTCTGATAACAATGTTAAATTTGGGTTTAGGTTTATTAACCTGAGAATTTCTCTTATCTCACGTTTTGTAGTAATATGATCTCATTTAATTCCAGTTATAGTAAATGCTAGTATTAAGAGCTCAATACTATTAGTTATTGTGATTAAAGATATAAATGTTTTCATAACATTTCTTTATTCTTATTAACATGTTAGTTTAAAATATCATACGAGTATTGTCAATATTTATTGTATTGTATGAACTAATTTAAAATTTTAAACGTTGTCTCGTTAATCTTTGCTTTTATGAGTTCATTTCAGTAATCCAAATACCGTGATATACGTTAATTTCGGCATTAACTCACCAGTCTTCACTGTGTTCCCACTCCACGAGGTGCGAGAGCATAGGTGTGCCCTGAGACACCGGGAACTGAACGTGGGGGTAGATGTTAGCTAGATTTGGGTTCAAACCTGCCTCGTACAGTCTGGAAAAAAAATATAATACAGATTTTGTTATAAAATATTAGATAGATAGTATTTGGTATCTATTTGAATATATTATTTAAAATATTATATTATAAACAAACACATTATTTTACTGGAAAATTCTCGAAGATTTTCGAAATTTGTTTTTATAAACTATTTTAGTATACTTACTTTCCTAAGGCAGTCAAAAAGAATTGTACATTATCCACGTTTTTCTTTTCAGTGAGGGGGACATTGACTACGTCTTTTTTAAGGGAGCGTCGAAGGATAGCTTGCAATAGCCCATGCGGTGCAATTTCAATTGTTACTGCATTTCCTGGTATAAGCCGCGAGGTCTCTTCGAAAAGCACTGGACTCTATAAAATTGAGGTCAAATATTAACATCACATTTTTTTTTTATTTTCTCATACAACTAATTACATCGAACATTTATAGTTGTTTGTAATTAAAATATATATGGGTATATCTTGAAAGTTAGAAGTGTATAGGTACAGACTTTGTTACCACAAACAACAAAAATAATAAGATATTTAAAATAGAAGAGTCTATACTTAAATGTACATATTAGAGTCTAAAATAAATAATTTTTCATTGGACCTATATACAGCTGACTCTATTTTACTTTTATTAAAATTCTTATCAGAAATCAAAACATAAAGTTTCATAAAGTTTGTAAAAACAAAAAACTGCCATCAAATTTTCATCCCCTATTAACATCCCACTTAAGGAAAAAACGCCACACTCAATAACTTATAAAACTCAAAACTCACTAATAGGTTGTTAGTATGGTATTCAGCAGAGGACATTGCGGCCCTTGGATCCTTCCACAAGGCTTGCGGCACGGATGTTGACACCCAACGCTCTGAACGAGGCTTCGGTTTTGGGATCACTTCTCGCAGGTATTGTAATAGTTTTGGACCTATTAGTATATCACAATGTATTAGTCGACTTAAATTTTATAATAAATAAAATTAGGTTTTATGTTTTCTAATTTACTTCGGAAAAATCCTAGAAGACGTATTGTTCTAAAAAAAATAAAGTCATTTCTGTAAAAATATAAATAATTCAGTAAACAAGCTTTGAGATTCGAATACGTTAGATATGATTTATATCCAATAACAATTTTCCTTGACGGTTCGTAAACTACGGCGTAAAATATGTTGGCATAAATCAACACAAGATGGTGATGATAATTTTTTCGCTTTTATTGTAGATAAAGCTTTTGCCCAAATCATTTATTATATATTTAATAAAAAAAAAAGATAAAAACAATTTGAACCAAATAATTACCTACCTACCAACCTATTTATTACCAAATTATTCTAAATCCATAAAGAACTAAATCATTATATTTATTTAATTCTTAAATACTTATTATGTTGGTGTCGAAAATTTAATGATATCATAATCATAGCTGCAATTCATAATATTACCTGCTTCAGAGATGTATTTGGAATGATAAGCGATATTCGAACACGGAACCTCTTTAGCGAATACCCCTTGTGCAACAAGCTTGGCAACAAAACTCTTCATGATATCTGCCGGACCAGATATGGTACTCGAATCCGCACCATTGTGGCATGCCACTTCGATCTCAGGGGGAATTATTGTTTTAATCTATCAGGTAGAAAATTTCTGGTTAATAGTTAGAATTTTTTATGATCTACGAAATTTTAATGAAATATACAAACAATGAAAAGAAAATTTGAATAGATTTTATCTAAACTTATGTACTTTACCTGAGCATAACCCAATCCTACAGCGGCCATGGATCCCTTGATGAAGGGTGTCTCAATGGAAGCGAGTCCGCGGCTGTATGCTGAAAGTATCATCTGCTCTGCACTGAAGCAACCATCTGCGTATGCGCAGCCCAACTCGCCTACACTATGACCTGTGTAAATAAAAATTATAATGTAATTCATGAGAAATATATTATGTCCATAATCATTTTTTTTTCTTGTAAATCTAGTAAATTTTAAGGTTAGTTAGATAGAAGCTTTCTTACTAGACACATGACGAAATAAAAATAAATAAAATGCAAAAAGACAGTTCTTAACAGAAAGGGTAATTTCTTAAGAAATGTTACGGTCACAACAACTACAACTGGCTCACCGATTATAAAGTCTGGTTCAATTCCTACAGCTTTCAAGACATCAGTAAGACCGATTTGCACGGCGGCGATTCCAATAAATGAGTTTAGAATGTTGTCGTAAATAGTAGGGTCTGGTTCTGTAACGATCTTTATGAGATTGACGCCTTTAGGTTCTAGAGCTTTGTGGCACCTGTGGAAGTTTTTAATTGTATTTTATTTTTGTTCGAAATCGAGGTTACAGAAATTTGTTTAAGCATTACTTGAGAAAGTAGCAGTCATAACAGAATAAAACGAACTTATTAATAGCAGCCGCAAATACAGGAATCCTCATAAGTTGTGTTGCCATGCCGGCCCACTGCGAGCCCATGCCGGAGTACACAAACCACACAGGCCGTTTCACTCCCGAGAAGTACTGGATGTCCCGGGCGAGAGAAACACCCTTAGTTGGAGTTGATTCTAGAAAATTACTTTATGTTTATATAGCTAACAATGACCGCCAATAGAGAGAATAGTGTATGAGAATAGTAATGTGAGAATAGCCAATAGTGTAGAAATTAGAAAATCGGTAATGGTATAAAATTTCTCTAATACGCTATTTATTTGTTATATTTGAGACCATTATTGCTTTTAATAATTGGGCTAACTAAATAAATGTCAACTTACTCAGTACGCTATATCCTCGAACAACATGCCCTGAGATATCATCAGCATGGATCGCATGCAGCAGTCTAACCAGTTCAGCATCTACAGTCCTGGACTCAAGGTCATCAAGAATTCTCGCTACTGCAGCCTCTGTACGACCGGACGCGCACACAAGACGCGGTAAGTCATCAGATGGGATACCGTTGTTTATCTATGAACAGATAAACATAAATAAATATATAATATTTTCTACCAAAATGCTGTACGCTGAAAAAACTATCAGATTAACATAAGAAATATTTATTTAAAACCCTCTAAGCATAGGTATGCTTAGAGGGTATAGGTATGTCTTCAATATTTATTAAGTCTACTATAAATAAGTCACGTAGGTAACTAACCTTCTCTCCAGCCACATTCTTTAATAATGTATGAGCATTTGCTCCTCCAAAGCCAAAGCTGTTGATACCAGACATGCCTTTGTTCCAGGGATGCTTATCCGTAATAACCTTGAGACGGTTTTCTGCAAGCGCTGCCACTCCCTCACGTGGTACTTTAAAGTGCAGATTGGGTGGGATGTAGCCGGTCATGTAAGCGATGCAAAGCTAAAAATCAAATTAAAATAATTTGAAAGTAGTATTAAAACCTATTTCAGATTAATATTTAAAATCATCTATTAACCTGTCATACCATACTATGCTAGCATATTTCACCATATGTTACCATATTACGCTTATATATTTTTTTATTACATGTGATATATAAAATTCATCATTATATAATATAATTCAGCTGTTACCGAGTCCGTTTACCCGAATTATTATAAACTTAATATTATTAGACTATCTGAATATGGTTCCGTCTTAATAATAAATCTCAATACAATACTCACTTTGGCAACTGAACATAAGCCAGAAGCAGGTTCACTGTGTCCCAAGTTAGATTTTATTGATCCAATCATGAGTGGCTCCGAGCGACCCGTACAGAATACTTCATCGATAGCCAGTAACTCTTCAGGATCTCCAACTCGTGTGCCTTTATTGAACATACAATATTACCAATTTAAAATATACAAATTACTGTTAGATACTAACAGTAATAAATCATGCCATACGGGTTGAAAAAGTGGTCATATCAGAAGAAAAGGAAGAGTTTTCTCGGATAACAGAAAGGCTCGCTTTGAAAGAAGTAATGTTGAATCCCATTCAAAAATCAACATATTTACATCAGTTTATATAAACAGAGATGCTTTCTCGGCTTTAAATTGATATTTATCTCAACCATTGTATCTCGAACAATAGTATGAAAGAACTTTTTTGTTAGTGACCCAAATGAATGTAGGCCGAGTTTATTAGATATATTTTTTTGGACCTTCATTAATATCGTAATTTATATCTTTGTTGTATTTAACCCTAAATAATGTTCATAAATAATACATTTTTGGTCACATAAATTGTTAACATTGATACAATAAAGAAAATATATGTACTAGGTACTCTTATGTTCGATACATATTGTAAATATTAAGGTTAACTCCATATCCCAAAGAACATTTATTAAAAACCCACCAGTTCCGTGGGCTTCCACAAACTCTAGTGTGCTAGGAGGGATGGAGCACTCTTCGTAGAACTCATCAAGAAGCAGTTTCTGTATTTTTCCCGCGGGGTATGTAATTCCTTGTTCCTTATATCCATCGCAATTAGTCTTTGCGTGGAGAACTTGAGCGTATACTCTTAAAAAATATATTATAAATGTTATTTGTAGCTTTTAATTTTAAAATTTATGATAATAAGAGCAATCTAAACATACCGTCTAGAATCCTTAGCTTTCTGCAACAGGATCACAACGATGGCTTCAGAACGCGCATATCCGTTGGCGCTGTTGTCAAAACTTTTGCATCTACCGTCCGCTGATAACACACCCAACCTTATGACAAAATAAATATACTATATAATATAAATTAAAAACAATATAATATACCAATAAATGTTTGGTTTTATATATATTAACCTTTCCCTTAACATTTACAAACCTAGAAAACTGTAAGGATACGTAAGGATGCAAGCACAAGTTAGATCCTCCAACGATGGCAGTATCACAATGTCCATCTCGAATAGCCCTGAAGGCGTGTTCCAGGGCGTATAGTGAGCTTGAGCATGCTGAGTCAACAGTATAAGAAGGTCCGGTGACCCCGAGCCAGTAAGAGATGCGGTTCGCTAACATAGCACGGGAACATCTGGAATTAATAATTAATAAGATAGTGTAATAAAAAACAGATATATATTTTTTAATAATACATCAACTGTCTTTCGAGTTCATATTTAAAAAAAATAATAATAAGATTAATTAAAATAATAACCCTCGTTAGACTGACCAGTGGAACAGGAAATGATATGAAAAAACAGCGGAAACAAAATGAGCCCAAAGCGATTGTATTTATAATGTACTGTATGAAACAAATTGTTTTTAACATCATAACTGACATTGAAGATTCTTATATTCTTAGGTAATAATCAAAGTTTAATCTAATTTAATAAGTTGGTTCTTGTTACAAAATTCTTAAAAGTATTGGCACATGAAGCAGATTATTCTTAGGTACAGTATTTGTAAATATTGTCATTGTTGCGGCCTATCATTTTCACAGAAGTATTTTTTATGCTCGTATTTTTTTTTTGAATTATAATAATGTCACAAACATTTATGTAAAAAAGGCAATTTTCACACAAGAACAAACCTAAGTGTATTGGATAGCTTTGATGATAAATATACTACTATTATACAACACTCTATATGATATAAGTATGTTTGATTATCAACATATAACGGAATTTAGTTTCAAGTTGTAATTACTGACAAATATTTATCAATGAATTTCAAGTTAAGTCGTATCATACTATAATTGGCTTATTAATTATAATTAAGCTTTTGGTTAATTAACATAGACTTACTTTGATGAATATCGTCTCGGATTTCGCTTAATATTATTTGCCTAAATGTTACCCAAAGATCAATAATGTCTCGCTAATTCCAAGATGTAAATGTAATGTTATCTCCGTTATCACAAATACTCGTTAGTTAGATTAATACCATCGCCATTGATAATCAAGTAAGATTAATTATCTCCTGTCACTTGCATAATGTTAAATAAATGATAGATTACATCAACATTCGTGTCAAGCCAAACCGTTATATTATCATCGTGTGATGATGACGTGTTTATTTCACGAATAATGTAACTCTTAAAATAACTTCAGTGCCATATATCTTCTTTCCAAACAAAAAAAATATTTTAAAATATCCGTAAAATTTAAAATAATAGTTGTCTAATAATTAAATATATAAATTATTTTGGTTAAATATATCGAGCTTAATTTTTAAAAAATATAAGTTTTCTATTTTACGGTAAATAAAAATACAAAAAATATTATATAAACAAAACAAAATAATATAAAAATTTAATAAAACCAAAGTATTTAAGTTTGGTTCTTAAATTTGTAGTTTTAGATTGCTTTCGAAATTGAGCTATCAAAGTTTCTCTGTGAGACTAAGATTTAAGGATTAATGTCTGAAACGAAACTAGAAGTAGGATATTAATAGACTCATTATAGTATACTAATGAATTTCTCTTAATCCACGATCCTTCGGATTTATTACGGATATCTTATCTTTTGCTTAAGTCATGGATTACAATTATCTTTCTATAGTCTGAATAAAAGAAAAATGTATATCTTTTTTGTATATATATATACTAACATTTGTGAGATACTTGTTATATATTACGTTGTCTGAGACAGAAGGTAGTAATGTATATATATCATTTTTGCTTACTACAAAATGAATGAGTAGAAAAAAATAAACGTAATTTTACACACATTTTAAATATTTTAATATATAGCATATTTTTTTATATTTATTCAACGTATAAAACTTATTAAGTTGAGGTTGATCAACTCACCCGGTGACTCCAAACCCGTTGACTTGCATTTTCTCGTAGAACCAGGTCTTTTCAGATTCAGAGAAGCATGCTCCAATAAACACACCCGTCTTGGTGCCACGCAACTCTTTTGGATTTAGACCTATAATGGAACAAACGACAATATTCAATATTTAATTTCAATATTTATTCCAAATTCAAATAAGAAATAGGATATTTCAACCTGAGATGTAATAAATATCAAGAGAAATAAAGAAGTGTTACTTTAGGCTCCATTTTGTTAAGGGAAATAATAATAATAACTTTAATTTAATAACTTTAACTCAAAACGTAAATATTTGAACGTTACAATTCAGTTAGAATCAGAGACCTCTTCAGTGATGCTGCCAAAACCAATAAAGCTAACAGCATGATCAATACTCAGAGACTCAAAAGGGAATTCAATTTCTCAGATTTTATATCATAAGTTTACAATTACGTCACTAATATAAAAATTAGAAGCCTATTTGATTCCTGTGCTAGTGTTTATAGTTTTATATAATTTTGGGATATAATAATAATAATATACTTTATTGCACGCCACAAAGCTGAAAATACAGTCAGTTAAAAAAAACAGGTACAGACAGATAAAAAAAAATCCAATCTAGTGATGTGGTTAGTTACGAAACCTTATTTTCTCATTATATAAGTGGAAAGCAGCTGTAAACTCGGTAATAAGCTAATGGAATTTCTATCATTTTGTTTTACACAGAGCCAGTGTAAAACAAAATGATAATAATCTCAAATTTTATCTTAATATCTTCAGAACTTCATCCAACCACCGAAGTAACCAGATGCCTTTTATATAACTCTAACTTGTAATATAAAACGAATTTCAGGATCGGTCAAAGGCAATATTAAATTAAAATAATTACCGAACTAAAGTTTTAATGGATTCGAAGATAAGATTCTTTGTTTAATAAAGATTATAATTTTAAGATTTAAGTTCCTACCCTCGATTTAACTAGATAGGAAGTTATTTTAAATTTGTATATTAAAGAATGCTTATCTTTTTATTGTTTGTTTATAAGAAATTATACATACATTTGAATGATTTGTAGTAGAGTAGAGTACAGTGGTACATTGATATATTTATATAACTAATAAACGTTATATTTACAATTTATATTAATTGTTATAACATATGACCAATACCATCATCATTATTATATTTTATCTAGTGTTTGTTTATTTTTAATATTTAAAAATAAATGCTAGTATTGATCTCATTTACTAATCTTGCTAAAAGGAGGTAGAAACAAAATGGACGCCTAGTCCTCTGAAACGACATCTTCATGACCGCACTGAATTAATTCACAAACCACATATACGTATTAGATAAATTGATCTCATTCTTAAAGGAAACGGATCGGGAAACTACGGTTAGGCGTTTTACACTAATTTGTAAATATTTCAATTTTGCTATTGATTTTGTATTCTCATAAATATTAAAAACAATTTAAATTAATCTCTAAGCTGTCTAAACATTAAAGTAAAGTGTGTGATGTTTTCTTCATTAAATTATTATAAATTTATTTAGTATTTCAGTTCAGTTGCAAGCATAGTTTTCACCGAAGTGCATACAAACATTTTAGTGTTAGAGTTCAGTATACGTAGTTAAATTGATTTTACCTAAGCAGCATTCGTGCCAACAGTGTGATAGACGGACTTATAAAGTAAATCAATTCACAGAGACGGTATACAAAACAAATTCCAAGGTTTACCTTTATTTATTAATTACAATCAATTTAAGGATTCATTAAGTTAAATGAAAAGCGGTCATAGAATTCGAAAGTAAATTAAGCTTCGATCCAGTTATTTGAAAAAAATACCTTTGAATGATAAATGTTCAGTTTGATTTCACATTCATTGATAAAGCTTATCAAGTTAACTGAACATGTCAATAGCATAAAGGGACTGGAACTGACACGATTTCAATCTGTCTTCAAACATTTCGCTTTCAAAAGCACCTACTCGTATATGTCGTATTTAGGTCAGATATAACGAGCTTTTTAGTACAATGTAATAATATATCTTGTTAATATTTTATATTGATATTTATTTGAGACATTAATTTTACCATTGTAAAACTATTACTTTATTTTTTATGGGACGTATTTAAATATTACTTTTATATTTGATATTTATATTTGAATGCATATTAAATTAGTTGAATATTTAATGTTTCGATGTAAATGTATTTGAAAACAGATTTAGTTAAAATTTTATGTGACATATTATGATATTAGTAAAATACTCATTGCATAGCCAATATGTAACTGATAAGAAATAATCAAAAGATGATATGGAAACATTTGATTGCGTCTTTCGTGAAATTTTAATTTTACCTGCATCTATAACAGCCTCGTAGGCTTTTTCCAGAAGAATTCTGCACATGGGGTCCATGGTATGAGCTTGCTTGAAATGGACCCCGAAGAAGGAAGCATCGAATCTGTTGACATTGTTGATCTTGCCAGTTCGCTGAGGAATTTCTGGATGGGCGAGCTTCCATCGCCGACTGTCTCCGGAGATGAGATCCACCTGGGTAACGCATTACATTTAAATGGCAATACAAAATGGAGGGGGAAAAAAAGATTTTTTAATATTTATTTATAGAAAAATCATTTTAAATTGTAATTTTCTTTTTTACACCAAAATATCGGAATATTAGTAACTAAGCCGTGTACAACATTAATTACTGTACTTTTTAAATCAACATTCAGTTTGCTTTTGTAAAAGAAATGAATAAAGGGTAAATAAATAAAAAAATATACTAAAATATAATGTTTATTCTGTACTGCTTTCATCCGACAATAATATCAATTATAGACATGTATTTATTAATAGGAATATTCCCAGGGAGATCAAGTTCAGAATTAGAAATATCAAAAGCAAGAATTAGAAATAATAATTTAAGTTAACTAAATACCTTATTGAATAGATTTTCTTGCAAGTGCATCACAGAGTTGGAGTCAGGGAAGTATCCGGAGATACCAGTGATAAGGACCTCATCTCCAGGGGGAGGGTGTGACAGACGGTGTCCCGACGTCAACCTGTCTTCTGACACTGGTGTTGTTTCCATCTGCAAAACAATTCTTTTGTAAATAATATTCTTTTTCACTGATGTTAGTAAGGAAATGCTTTTCAGGTATTTTAGATTAAATTTTGTGTCCTGGGTTTCTCTCGATTTCAAAAGAGAGAATTCGAAAATTTACGAAGAACCCATTTACAAAAGATACAGCTATATGGAACAAAATATTTTGAATAAAATTCTCAATATCAACTCTCCAAAAAAAAAATTCTTACTTTCGATTTTTTGTAATTAATTTGATTTCTTTTGGTTATTAATATTTACATTATACCTATAAATTATTAGCTATAAATGTAATTTCGAATTTGAATAAAAATTCCTAAGGACATACTTTTCTAAAATGAAAAGGTAAATTACATTACCGAATGTTTATTAATTCGTGTGAAAAATAAATAAGTAATAAGTTTCTATAACTGAATTAATAACGGTTGACTTATAACATATTCAAAGCGCAAAAGCAAAGTGTATTGTGTGTAAATTACATTAGTGATAATTTCACGCTTACGTAAGTTTATTTAATAAATGCTTTAGAATATTTTATACTATATGTGTAATTAGTGCAGTTGGATTTATATAACGTTTACAAGCCTTGATTCGTGGCTCCTCCCGCCTAATGAATAATAAATAAATTATTTTTAAGGGCAGTTATTTTTATTCTTTGGTAATGTTACTTTTACTCTTTGATTTATTAGATAGAATCAAAAACCATCAAATTTATCTCATTGCTTATATAACTGTACCACATCTAACAGATGCGGGTCGAATGAGTAAACCCCCTTCAGTCAGAAGGGGAACGGATGTGCAATACCCCTTCAATCGGAAATGGAAACGTTGTCCCATTCCCCTTCAACTATCTCTTTCACACTCATAGAGGCACAGAGCCTCTATGTGTGTGTGAGTATCCTCCATCTTTTTAAATTCCTTGCGAGATGCAATGCAATTCAAAATTCCCATGTTTGCAAAATTTACCCCCAGGACTGTTTTTCTCGTTTTACGTTTACAAAAGGAGATAAATGGTCGATTGCACTTCATATATATTACATATATGTCATCATATACGTTACACACTTAACAACAAAATATCGAATACGTCATATCGAAATAATACATTTTGTAATGGCATAAAGTGGAATTAATAAATACTAAGAACAATGTAGGAATTAAAGTCATTTTGACTTGCAAATCGATGAACTCTGGCCCGTGTATGAATTAACTTATTTACTCTTTTGTTGTTTTACTATAAATTTTACAAAACTATTACGTCAATTCTTCTAGAAATAATAAAATTCTAAAATAACCTGATTTAAAAAACCAAACTCTACCCTAACTTTTAAACATGTATTCGTGGATACTTTATATGTATCTGAAAAAATTCAAATTGAGTGACAAGGGGTTATAAAAAATCTAAATGTCAACATTTAAATCAATTATACTTGTTAATACAATTGGTCCTTCAAATGAATTGCAAAAGCATAATGGACAACTAGAGTCAGCCTTGTTTAAATTCGATTCTGTTTTTTTCAACATTTTCAATTATTTATGAGATTAAATTCTGTTTAATTTAAACCATTTTAATTAAAATATTAAAAATACGACTACTGAAGAAAAACTTGTTTCAAACTTTGTTCTGTCAAGTTGGTTCGTCAGTTTGTCTTTTAGTCGTTAGTAATATATACGAAAATCCAAAACAAAAACTTATTATGAAAATTTTATTAATTTTTTATAATTTATATAAACATGATATATAAGCTATTGTTTTTTTAAATCTCTATAAACATGTACAGACATGTTGAGCCTGTCCATATCGGTTTATAATTCATTCTTTAATTATTTAAAAGTTAAATAAGCTTAACATGGCTATACATTTTTAAAGCTACAGTAGAACCTCGATAATTTAAAATCCAAGAGATGCACAAAATATTTTAAGTTATCGAGTTTTTAAGCTATCAAGGGTTTATGTTAGAGCGATGCCGAGAGCTGGAGGGGGGTGCTGTGTCGTAAGCTAATACTTAGCTATTTGTATCCAAATGCACATGGAAAAATAATAAATAATACACACATATGTTACATAAACATTTAAATTTTCCTTGACGTTTAATCTACAGAAAAAGTTATGAGATTTTCGTGTTTTAAAGTGTTTCCAATTCCTACATCGACGAGATTTTCAATGTAGAGAAGAGAACACTTCATCTTTTATTTTGCTACGTTGATAGATAAATGATATCAAACTCATAATAGCGTTAAACTGCTATAGATGAATAGATTGATGCTATAGATGAAAGTGCTTTTTCAGAAGGGCTTATTACGATAAATCTAGTATCGTAATAGGCCCTCCTGACACTTCCATGTTGACGTACACAAGTGATCACTGATTATGATTCTAAGTGGAAAAGATATAAATAAATAAATAAAATAACAACCTAAACAAACATCGTTCCAAAATAGAAAATTCCCTTTAATTTTTCGTTTTTATCCGGGAGACTTTCTCTCGATTCTTTTTTTTATGTTAAAAAAAAAATTAAGAAATTTATTGCTTGCTTGTATTTACCTATTATTTCTTATGAGTCTCTTAAAACTGTACTTCCAGTAATTCCATAACATATTACTGGAATTGATGGATAGTTTAAGTTGTAGAGTAAGCCGTAGCATGGTTATTTTAACTTATCGAAGTTGAATATTTTAAGTTATAGAGCTTATTGGGTCTGAGAGAGAAGGTAACAAATTATTTTTGAAGTTACAGAAATTTTCAAGTTATCGAGGTTTTACTGTATTTTTAAACGTTAATTTCGATTGTGACGTCTTTTCAATGTTTATCTATGCAAAGTTAGAAAGAAAGATTTTCGAAAGAAGCCTAATAAATGTCACCACCGTTCCGACAAAGACCAGATATAGAATGATATATATTGAATAGATAGTTTCCCAGAGGTCGCATGTTCGAATCCCTTCCTGTATCAGTTTATTTTTCATTCTATATTTATCGTAAATTTAAGCTCTCTGTATGTTTTCATATACTTGTATATCTAAGTTTTCTGAAGTAATTCAAAAGTTTCGAGCCTTTGATCAAGTCAACGACACTAATACTTGGAATAAAGTTTTTGATATATTATATAACATGGACATACATTTGCATAATTACAGAATTTATCTATTAGAGTTGTGAATTTTCATAACTTTTACAAGTATATAATAATATAATGTCTTACACTTATATGAAAACTGCTTTAATTTCATATATTACCATATGTTTGAAAAATAAATATATTATATAATACGATAAAAATATGTATAAATATTTTTGATTCCTTAAAATTGGAAAAAGAACGATCTACAGGCTATTCTTTTAAACATTTTCGTACTAAAGACGTCATTTTTAGATTCAAGAAGTATCGACAATCAACATTCGTCATCAAAAAACTTACTATTTAATTCACTACACTACTAATTTCAATTCCAAATAGTTACTTAGTAAATGCGAGTAAAGCCGCTGGTAACAGTTAGTGTAACTTCATAAACCTACTCGTATCCATAGTCGATACAATATTTTTTAATACAATTATTTGATGTATTCGATAACTTCAAAGAAATCATCAGACATTAAGTAAGCCCTTTATAACTTTGGAGAACTAAGTTGGGCGGAAACGAGAGCTTTGTTGACAAAACTTAATAAAGCTTCTCTTTTTCAAGAAAGTCCGTAAGCTAGTTAAGAAAACTTTTAAGGTAGGATATTTATACAGAAACTCTTTGATAAACTTATATAACTTATAAACTTTTATAAATTAATAAAACGATAGAATGCTTGCTTATTTGCGGTGGTTATTAGAAAAGTATTTTGTTAAATTTCATTTAAGTTAAAAAATAATCATTAGCCACATGAAATAATATCACGTAAGACGCTCGAGAAATTTGATTGTTTTTATTTTTATTGAAATCATAATTAAGGCTTAGTACATTTTTTCCAAATATACAAAACTACTAGATAGAGACATATAAAATAACAGTATAAATACCATATTATAAAGTAGTATAATAAAATAACAGTATTTATATCCTAAGAACAGTTGTCATCCGTATTTTTTTTTTGTAGAGGCGAACTAATCGTTAGTTATATATAAAACATACTGAACTTACCGTTAATTCTTTCACTCAAATGACTGAAGTCAATATGGAATTGTATGTAACGCGGACACCGATCAATCAACGACTGTCCACACCAATAGAACAACGATGTATTTAAAACGTACTATTTAAAAAATATATATACAGGGGGTTCAATTTTAATATACATTTCTATTTCTAGGTTAGCGCTTTCATTGTGTCAAAATAGGGATAGTAAACAGTGCTGTATACGAAAATAAATTAGACCAAGTCCTGTTTGATATTACGTTACGTTTTTTGATTACCAAAATATATATAGATTTTAAAGACATTTAAATTTGTTGCAAGCAAGAAAATTTCTAAAATTATTTCAATATAACATACAAATAATTCTTAATCTTCATTGGAGTTTACATATATTGAGCGCTAAAACTTCACAAAAGTATTATTAATAATAATAAATTTGTTATTTCTATTTATCAGTGTATACGTTTTAAGGGAAACCTTCTTTATGCAAATTCATTTATCTAACTTTTTGGCAGGGCGAGCAAGAATTAAGATTCTCCATTTCAGCTTGGACAAGAATACGTAAGTCTATCTCATTTTGCATTTCTCAAAATTATTGTCATTTTTTTTTATAAGCAAATAGGTTGTCAATTTTTTTGAGGACTTACTATTATCGTGATACAATTATGAGATAGTAGTTATTCAAAGTTTTGCGACTGACATTTAGACGTTTGAGTTGTGGATTAAGATACAATCTTGCAAACTCTTGTGGATTCTGTTTAAACTTAAACAATAACTTAATAATACCGGTGAATGAAGGAATGAATATTTTAAAACCTAAAGTGATTGGCTTCGTTTTATCATTTTGTGGTATTACGATAAACAAGGAAGTTTTCATTTTTAACTTTTTTTTACTCGTCACTTTGGTAATTTTATCGGCAACATTTGTTTTAAAAAAAATGACTTATACTTGATCAAAGAAATTTTGGACCTGATGATAGACAACAAGGAGAACATGTTTAATGATCATAAAAAAATCTTCTCGAAAAAACCTTCATTACTTTAAATGAATTTGAAGAATTTAATTAATACTACAGACAGACGGACTCTTCACTTCTTATATTATCCAATCAACCTTTACCAAATACATCAATATATAAGTTTTCTGAACAACCTGTACAGACTAAGTTATTATAATTTTTGGTCTAATGCTACGAAACTAACGTAAAATGCAGAACTTTACAATATTATCCATTTTATTCTTTATGGCAATAGTAATAAGATGGGATATTGATTGATAAGTTAAATAGATGTACGGAAAAAAATTGTTATAGGTTAACAAATATAAATGTGAACATAAGAAAAATATATTTTACTTTTGAAGTTGTTTAGAATAGTTTAAATATATTAAGTTGTTACAGATTATTATAAAAATAAAATAAATAAACAAATTACTATACTAAGTAAGACTATTTCACATTTAGATAAAAAAAAAACATTTATTTAATAGTGTCTATAAGATTCTAGACAGTTCACAAAATGTCCTAGTCTTCAGTGCATCTGTAACATGAAGGCGTATAGTACATTGTATGCTAATTGAGTGTTTTCAGCGTTTTGATAGAATCCCGTGACCCTTGGCGTAAAGTCAACTATATTATAATAATATCAATACCATGAATTTAACTGCATTTTATAAATACTATTTCAAAATATTATGACTTATAAATAATAATAATAAGAATTATTATTTTATTTTTAGGAAGATACAACACATTTTTTTTAACTCTTTTGACTAGTAATTCTAATACGAGTTTTGTAGTTACGAAAACTATGACAGTTTACAAAATCGAAAATCAAAACTGAATTATTATAAACTATATGAATCAATATATATTTACATATTTAAAAAAATCTGCTCATAATTTTATTATTTCGGATTATTTATAGAATTATTGTAAATAACTAAAGATAAATATATTTTAACAGATTTTTATAATATATAATATATTCAATACTTGTTACTGATTCACAGGTGTATAATCATAATATGTTTTATTTTACGATTTGGTAAACTGTCATAGTTTTCGTAACGTCAAAACACGTATTAGGGTACTTTGATGTATTTATTTTATGTGCACTGTTTTACGTAAGTGTAGCTTAATTTACTACTGATCAACGAATTACGTTGAAACATGTTTTTCATAACACCATAAGTTAATAAAACTTAAAGAAGTTTTTTTTTCAACTTTCAACCATTTTCCATTCAAGACTCTAATTTATCAATCCATGGAAGACTGAAAAATATGTCACATTAAAAATACTATATAACAAAAAATACTATTTTAACAATTGCTTTTATTTAAATTTTAGTGATTATTCACGTCAACGCAGAATCTTCCTGAGATAAACGTATTCATAAATTGATTAATTTTCTAATCCTAAAGTGAAAAAAGTACCGACTTCAAACACTAAATTAACTTGAACTATCACGGAAAAATAAATAATTCATACATTTTCATTGGTTTTACATTCATGAACTCTGCCAGCTAGGAATTATTAATAATATTCATACTTGACTTATTGTGTTGAATAAATAAACATTTTGTATGTCCATGTCTATAAACATGTATAGCTATGTTACTTATTTATATTTATTTATTTATTTAAAACTAAAAATATTTCCTTAAATAATTATGGACAAGAACTTTAACTATCATAATGTTAATACTGGGTTTGTCTCGTTGTCGTTACATAACGTAACCTAAATCAAATTAATTAATAATTATATTGAAAAATGTGTTGAATGAACCAGTCAACAATTATTTTATTTCTAGATACTATTATATATTAAAAATACCAATATTTTCAATTTTTTATGGTTCAATTGTTTTGTGCGTTCATAAATACTTAATGTGTTAATAGTGTTGTTATAGTTACATTATAATTAACATATACCTACATTATACATACGTATCATTAGTACGTGTTTTGACGATAGTAAAACTCTGAGAGTATTCGAAATAGCCGAATTAAAATCTTAATGATTTATAGAAATCATCCTAAATAACTGAACATAAATATAATTTTTAATATTTTTTTATTGTCATATATAATGGCCGACTCATTAATATGTAAATTATAATGTACTAATTATATGTTTTTTATTTATATCGTTATAGCACAAAAGAAAATTTAACGACCAATAGACTTAAAATAAACGGTCCCGAGTTCGATATCCGACGAATAATATTATTTATATAATCATACTTATATATTTGTCCGGGTCTGATCTGTGAATAATAACAAGATAAAAAAACTTGCGTATAGAATAAATTCTATGATAGGTATGTGGTTTTCGGTTTGAAAACATTTGATATAATATATTATTTATTATGGAACTTGTTACGTTTAAATATACATAACTTTAAATAAATTACATAACATTGTTTTACAATGAATGTTTTACGGACAGTAGATATACTTAACTCCAATAGTAAGGGTACATTGCTAAATAAATAGTAGGGGTCATTAGATCATCAATTCGGATTGAGTTATATCTCTTAAATCTGTTAGACATGAAGGAGAAATCACGAGATAAGGTGTAATGAAAAAATATATATATTATTTGAGATTGTCTTCAATATGTTCTCAAGTTATTAAAAATGATACGAAGAGGCATAAAATCTAAAAATTAGTTAACTTGGTTCCTCCTTCACGACCTGAAAGTGTCTTTTTTATTGATTTCGGTAGCAAATTCTTGGATACATGGACGGAACTTTTAAATGAAATCCATTTATAAGAGAAGAATATTCACTTTTATAGAATAAAAATACCAAACCTATGTTCTTCGTATTTCAACGGAATCTACGTAAAAATACTCGAACCGGTCTTTATAACTTACATTTTTTTAACGTTTCTTGCTGTTTAAGCTAAGTGCCAAAGAAAGCGCTTTTGGATCTGTTCAATTCTCAGCATTTGTGTGGAATGATGTGGTTGTCAAGCTACACTTCAGTAGGTATCCCATGCTAAGTAATAAAGATTTATACAGTAACAATTTGGTACTGATCTTAGTAAATTTCTTTGTTTTTTTTTTATAAATAAATAGATAATAAATCCTAGCTTTTATACTATTCTCAATGTGGGACACAAAAGTTAATTTACGATCTGTAGTCATTTCTAGATTCTTAACAAGTTCAACTTCCTTAAAACTGTTCCTCAACATAGTATTTTTAAGATATGAAATTGAATTTTTAAGTAAGTATAATATGTAAACACTTTGTTATATATATTTGGAAATTATTATTATCACACCACTAAAGTAATATAACAATATCAATTTGCCAAAACTTAACATCCTCCATGCTATTAACTATTCTAGCAATCTTTAACTCGACATACGTAAATGGTATAGACAAGTGAAAGCATTTAGCGACATCATTGACAAAAATATTGAAACGAATGGGACCTAAGTGCGAACCCAATGGAACTCCCAATTTAATCGTTCCTAGGATAGATTTATACCGACAACAAAAGAACGCACGGTTTAGGAACGATTTGTGAATTACCTATTATTACCTTAGTTGTGAATTTTTGATTACTATTTTTTTTCTTCATTATAGAATTATATTATTATGCACCCACGAATATTGAAACTATAATGACGTAGAAAATAAAGTTTTGATATATTTTAAAAGTTCAAAGTTAGGTCTTATCGTGCCTCTCATCTATATTTTTTATTATGATTTCATGTTATGAACATCAAACATTGGTGATGGTGAATGTTAAATCTAAAATTTAGAAAACGTTTGCCTATATTCGATTTGAATTCGGCTGTACCTACTTACCGAACTTGCCTACTTACTATAATTTATCTAAAATAATGTAAATTTAGTAAAAGTGATAGAGATTGTTTATCCAATGATTATTTAAATGGTTATAAACGACTCCCTCCAATCAAATTTGCTTAATGACAAGTTAGTATGATCTCTACTTTCTTTAATCTAATGTCAATCTATCTGCCAAAAGTTTTTGACAGCATTGACATTGACATGATATAACCCTTTCCGTTCTTATTGTTTTTAGGCCGTGTTCCGAAATACAAACCAGTATAAATTCAAATTCAAATTCAAAATATCTTTATTCAAGTAGGCATTTACACGCACTTTTGAATCGTCAATTACATTAAATTGGTCAGTATAGTCAGTCTGTGAGTAAACTACCACCAGCTCGGAATGCTGTTCTGCTGAGAAGAGCTGGCCAGAAACTCAACAGTTGCTCTTTTTAAATGAAATTAAACAATGTTTGACTTATACATTATAACATCAACCCTGCAAATGAGTCAACGACCCAAGTTCCATACATTTCGATCATCCAAAAATTCTTGAATTTTATAATAAGATTTATTTAATAATATACTTTTAATTTTAGATTTAAAACTATGAAAAGGAAGATCCAAAATATCTTGTGGAACCTTATTAAATATGCGTACACTGAAGCCCATGAAGGATTTGTTAACTTTTTGAAGTCGAAATTTAGGCGTTACGAGTTTATTTTTATTTCTTGTATTTATCGTATGTCTGTCGCTGTTTTTAGTATAAGTATTTAAATTTTGACGTATATATAATATATTATTAAAAATGTATTGAGAAGCAACCGTAAGTATACCGATTTCTTTAAAAACATCTCTTAGGGAGTCTCTAGCTCTTAGATTACAAATAGCCCGTATAGCTCTTTTTTGTAAAACAAATATAGAATTCATTTCGGCAGCACTGCCCCATAATAAAATACCGTAAGACAAAATACTATGAAAATAACTAAAATAAACGAGTCGAGCCGTATTAACATCTGTTAATTGTCTTACTTTTTTAATTGCAAAGACGGCAGAGCTGAGTTTGCCAGCGAGAGTTGAGAGATGGGGGTTCCACTGGAGCTTTTTATCTAAAGTTATACCTAAGAAAATTGTTGAGTCAGTCAGTTCTAACACTTCATTGTTAAGGCGTAAACTACAAATTTGACTTATGACATTAGGAAGTGTAAATTCCATGCATTTAGTTTTTTTAGTATTTAAGACCAAATTATTAATTTCGAACCAATGAAGAATACGTGACAGAGCACTGTTTACTTTGTCATAATTAGCTTTATTACGATCAACATTGAAAATAAGCGAGGTATCATCAGCAAAAAGTACAATGTCACATAGTCCTTTTACATAAAAGGGCAAATCATTAATATATAGTAAAAATAAAAAGGGGCCAAGAATAGATCCTTGTGGAACACCCATCTTTAGGTGAGAACCAGTCGATTTACAATTATTTACATCAACCGTCTGAACTCTTTGATTTAGGTAAGAGGCAATAAGATCAAGCGCAGCACTACGCACACCATAGTGGTTAAGTTTGCATAGTAATGTTTGATGGTCTACGCAATCAAAGGCTTTAGATAAATCACAAAATACCCCGATTGCATTCTGTGACTTCTCCCATGCATCGTAAATGTGCTTAAGAAGCGTGGCACCCGCATCAGTTGTTGACTTGCCTTTGGTGAAACCAAATTGTTTACTATGCATGATTTTATTGCTGTAAACGAATTCTGTCATTTGGTTGAGAATAATTTTTTCAAAGATTTTACTTAAGGTAGGCAAAATAGATATTGGCCTATAATTTCCCGGTTCAAGTCTATCGACGCTTTTAAACAAAGGAACTACTTTACTATTTTTCATTAAATCTGGGAATGTACCGGTTTCAATACATTTGTTAAAAATTAAGGATAATTGGGGAGCAATCTTATTTATAACAGTGGTAAGTAATTTAACTGACATACCCCAGAGATCCCCTGTTTTTTTCATATTTAGGTTTCTAAACGTTGTAACAATTTCATTTGATGAAACAGGTTTAAAAACAAAACATTTGTCACTGACTCTTACGTTATTCGTCAATTCCGCGATTGCATCAAATGGTGAAGAATTTAAATTCCGCGTGACTGTTACAGGAATTTCTTTAAAAAAAGTCTCAAAAGTAGCCGCAACATTTGAATCTGTATTTATTTCAATATTATCAATTTTTAGCTTAATAGGTCCATGAACAGCCCTAGTTTTCCCAGAAACACTAGATATAACATCCCACGTTGCTTTTATCTTATCATCAGAGTTTAAAATTTTATTTCTAATATAAATCGACTTGGCATGTACGCAAACGTTTTTAAATATTTTAGAGAAATTTCTAACTTTATTAAAGAACACGGGATCATGATTCCATTGCCTCTCACCATACAAATCATATAATTTTTCTCTACTTTTGTATATTCCCGGGGTAGCCCAATCACTAATTTTAAGTTTTAGGTATTTAGTTATAGTTTTTGGTTTAAAAATATTATTGAATTCTTGTAACAAAAAATCGAAAACTTTATTATATAAATTATTGGGATTGCCATCGCTCATGTCTACTTTATGCAGTTTTTGCGCAACAATATTCTTAAAAGCATTAGTTCGGTTTTTTGTTATCGGTCTGCAAGTAAATTTTTGGGGCTTTTCATTTTCACGATTGATTAATATAGAAAATTTTTGACCACAGTGGTCTGAACTTAAATTTGTCATTATCGTCTCTTCATAAATGTTACAGCGACAGAACACATTATCAATACAAGTCGAGGAAACACTAGTAATGCGAGTAGGTTCAAAAAATACGTTCAATAAGTTAAAAGATTTAAACAAATTTAATAAACGTACACTAGACGAAGTTACTTGTAATATATCTACATTAAAGTCACCGCACACAATCACGGACTTGTTTTTATGACAAAGTTTAGTTAAAATATCCTCCATTTTGTTTTCAAATTCATCAAAATCACCAGAGGGAGGTCGGTACACGCATAAAACAATATGTTCATTGAGCTCAATGCAGGATAGTTCAATAATTCGCTCGACAGAGAGCGCCACTATGTCTGATCGAGACTTAAACACTACATCGTTACGAGCTAAGATAAGTGAGCCACCGCGAATAGCTTTCTCTCTACAGAACGAACTTGACAATTTATAATTTTGTACATTTATAATATTGTTATTCTTTGACAACCAGTGCTCTGTAATGCATAATAAACTAATGTCATATTTTTGAACAAACAGTTCCACTTCCGATTCCTTGCCACCTAAGCCTTGTATATTTTGATGGACAATAGTAAACAGCTTAGGCTTTGTCTTAAAATTTAGTTTAAAGTGGAACGATTATGTTTTGTCAGTACTACACTATTTAAATTACAATCATTTTTCGTTATATCTCTTATAACGAAGTTTTTTAAATTAAATGCTACTAAAGTAGCAATCTGTTTTTTATAATATACAGGCAGATACATTGTACCTTTTGTCATCCTAAACCTATTATAAATAAATTTATTTACATCAAAGTAAAAGAATGCGTCACTATGACGGTATGTCAAATTATACAATGTCAAATTTAAATTATATATATACTTGTTTTGTATGTCCGAATAAGATGATGAATAAGGAAATGTACAAATTACAAATTTACAATTATTCCTATTATGTAATTTTAATAATTTTTCTATATTTTTAATAATTTCAATTTTCTTGACAGACAAACCATCTCCATGTAATAGTACAATAGTACTGTTTTCAGTCAAGTTAAAATTAATTATTTTGTCTAGATTATGCTGGTAACTGGCTCCAGGTGAGCATATATTATAAACATTATTTAATTTACTACTTAAAAGAGATCCAAAACCTTGACCTAATTGGTCAGAAAAAACAAAGTAATTATGTTTGACTGATACAGTAGAGGACTTATTAATTTTTTGTTTTTTTTCCAAAATATTTACATTTTTATTATTATTTTCAATATGTATAGCCGAATCACCCAACACCTCAGAGTTTAGGTTTGAAATTACATTTAATTTTTCAGTTAAACAGTTACAATTAACATAATTATTAGTTAAAGATTCAAACCGCTCTAAGTTATAACTACATAAATCAACTAAATTACTGGTAGCATGAATATGTTCCTTAATTTCATTCTGAGAAGACTCATATTTCTTACTCATAGATTGCAATGAACAAGTTAATTGAGAAATTTCATCCTGTAAGTTTTGGGTGTCTCGCTCATACATTGACCTACTCTCAATCATTTTCTTATTATAAATACTAACTTTTTTAATTAACTTTGTGCGTTCCATTTTTAAATCATTTATTTTCTTTGCAGAAAACTTGTTGTTAATGAGTTTATTACATTTTTTTATTAATTTGTTAACCTTTATATACTTTTTTAATTTGTTATGACTATACTGGCCAGTGCTGATGACGTCAAAAATCGACACCGACACCAGTGCAATATGGCGTGGGTGTTATGACGTCATTAGCCCTGGCCAGTATGTTGGTTTGTATTTCGGAACACGGCCTTAATATAATGTAATCTCGAAGTGGCTTAAAATTCCGTTATTTACAATTTTCTATAATCATATGTAAATAGAAAAAATATTTATATATTTGAAAATATTAAACATACGAGTATACCGAGAATACCAAATAGCTAGTTATAGCTAGCTGTAGAAACAGAAGTACTTTTCATTATCATATAAGAAACTCAAAAACCAGGGAAACTTAAAGACTGATAGGGATTTTTTAATATTGAAACTCTCTAACGACTTCCATATAGTAACGTCAGAATCATATTTATATTTTAGATTTTAGTCACGTACGAAAAGAAACTCACTACCATTCAGTGTTAGCTGCAAATAATAAAGGAAACACAAAAATTATAATCCTAGAAACCTTCTTCTTTCTCATACAAATATTATTAAAATATATTAACTATATAAACATAAGAATACAATTAATTGCTTTCGAAAGCAATTAGATTGTTACATTTATTATGTTAAGGTTATAAAGGAATTTTATTCCTTGTTTATTTATTTAAATAAATTAATCAATAAATATAAGATATATATCAACTCTAAGTTGTATTGAATAAATCAAAATATACATTTTCTATAAAAGATATAATTCATATTCAGACGACTCCAGATTGAGCGTGATCAAAGAGTGTCTGATAAGGACTTAATACGTACTTTTCCTCTCAAGACCTCTTAAAAGAGAAAATAATATAACTCGATAAATTAAGTATCAGTTATAATAATCTACAAGTCCTTTTACCCACCTATAAGTTTTAGAACAACCACAAAAGAATAATCTCCATCGGCACTTATTACTTATAATGTACCTAGGTATGTTACAATGTAATTTATATAATATGCTTTATTATTAATATTCCAATTTGAATGGAAACCGGCTTTTTAATATCTTACATAATTGTATTCTATTTTTTTTTTTAATATCTTACATATATTTTTAATATCTTATATAATTATATTCTACTACTACATTTAGTATAAATGTTTATTACAATATATTGTATACAAATTGCTTTATTGAATTTTTTTATTGCCCTCGTTCACAACTCGATCAATTTCGAATACCTGTAAGGGTTCGGCAAATATGAAAACCCTTTCGAATTTCTTTGAGCAAACAATAGCCAATGTTTGCCAACGTTCCGATCGGAAATAGGAACAAAATTAATAAAGGAATTTTGTCTGAGGCTTGAGCACGTGTGGCATAAAAGAAGGGTTAATAGGAAGACAGGAAAAAATAGAAAGAAATTGTAGACAATTATTTTCAAATCCCACCAGATGTGTCCATATCTACATGTTTTTATGCCTTGCCATTTTTTTAGTATCGCTAATAGGATTGCCACAAATACTACGTTATATAACATTACTATTAGTCAATTGTACTATACAATAAAGAAAAACAATATAGTAGCGAGAAATACTATATTTTTATGGCTAATTAAACTATGTGCGGTCTGTGCCTTTTGTGTTACTTGTGACCGGACACAGACACACACAGACTCCGACAGTGAAAGATAATGGAATAAAGGTTTTGGAGGTACGAAATTATAGATATAAATTGAATAAGAAAATAATGTTAATTTATATTACTATTGAGCTTAATGGTTTTGATTCTTATGATTATTTAATTAAATCCAAAAATAAATACACTAAAGAAAGAAAAATAAACCTGTAATATATATTTAAAAAAATATGTACTTTTTGTTTCCCTAAAGTATTCCTTTAAAAAAATGGCAACCCTAATAGCTAAGTGGTCTAACAATGATTTTGAGAATATGCAAAATATTTTAGTCTTCTGACGATTCTATCAGCTGAATCAGAAAACTTAAACAATATAAATTGTTAAAATATTTCAGTTACAATTTTATTTTATTTTTTACCACTATGATAACAGATAAGTAAATTAATAAAATAAATTAACTAAATCGGCTCTTTCCGTTAATTAAAACAAATTTTAAAAATAACGAAAGTGTTATTATCTACCTCAATCTTTTAAATGTACCTAGTACTTGTATTAAGCTTAGAGCAGTCACCACGAAATAATGTTAAATGTGAGTTTAGAAGCGAGTGTGAAGTAGGTAGGTAGTTTTAATTGTTTTGAAAAAGTCTAAGTTTGTAATTTATTATTTTTATTAAGCTTAAAGATAAAATCGGCTTAAATTTAAATATATTAAATTTATATAATAAGCTTAAATTTAAATATAAAAAAATAAAATTTTAACAATAACAAAGACTGTCAGTATTAAATAATTACAAGAAAAGAGAAAACAATACCAAAAACAAGAAGTAATTTAGATAAATAAGTAAAATTTTCCTATTTAATTTAATACAAACTAAACAAATATCATTGATATTGAGTATAATTTGGTTTATCCGGTAAGCCACTCAACCTAAGTTCTATTGCTCACAAGATCAATTCTGTTTTCTTAAATTAAGAGACTGTATAATGTAACTCATTACCAATCCTCCACTTACTAAAAACATTGTGTAACATAAACCTTAAGGCATTTCTACTACTATTTAAATGTACTAATAAATCTTATATTAAATCGGCATTAATGTCACATTCCAGTAACAGGTGAAACAGATTCTACTCTTTATCACAGACGATGCAGTTTGCACTCTCTGTCTTGCGCATCAGGTAGATGAATTTGTTCAGAGGAACATGTCCAGATCGCACTCTAAAAGAAATAACTAGTTACCTATATTTGATTCATTTTACCTAACAAAAACCAGAGAATCCGAGGAGGTTGATTAACTAAAGACTTGTACCATATTCCCATCTATCTCCTCCTCTGATTATAGCTAAATAATCCATAAACTGAGGTGTAACAAGGAGTGGAATTCCTTCAGACAAGGCCATCTGTCAGATACTAAAAAGTACCTAAATACTGCGATCTCCTGTATAAACTTTCTATGAGAGAATATTATCACTGCTTTATTATTTTCACTAATATTTTAAGTTATACTTAGTTAATGGAAAAATAACTTCTAAAAGAATTATAAATAATATTTGTAGAAAATATTTTTAAATAGATTAAAAAAATTGGTATTTTTAATGATATAATTATTGGTACTCATTATTTTAAAATACAACGGTAAAATTTTGTTTCTATTCACCCAGTGGCGACATCTTCTCTAATTTCTTTATACTATGTGGGTACGAAGGAGACAACCGAGAACAATTGTTAAACAACGCCATCTAGTTTTGTAGGTAATAAATAGAACCCAGCTGGATACCAATAAGTTGGCATTTATGAAATAATATTATTTATAGAGCATATTTATTGTTTGTCATTCAAGATACAAGTCGTAAATAGGTAATTAAAATTAAATGATTATCAGCTGATAATTGACTCATGTTAATGGCACGTAATTAATAATAAAATTTTGATAAATATGTATATATATATATATGTATATATAATATAATGTATAATGGTTGAGAAGTGATTGAATTGCTGTATTTTGATATAAGTTGTTGTAATTTCGCAATCATGTTTTAAGTTATATTGCCGTGTAATTATTCTATTGTGCTATTACATAATAGATAACATAATATTTCTGTATACAGAAATATTATATATCTGTGCCATACACGATAGGTGGCGTTATAAGTTCCATATATTCACCAAACAAAATGTCTTATTCAATGGTGACTTATAAGAACAAATTCGAAATCAAAATAGATTTATTATAACCATTAATTTGTATGTAACTCAAATGTTGCTTACAAGCTAGTAAAGTTAATATATACTGTCTATGGTATAGAAAAATTACAAAGACCAAAATACATGGGTTTAAAAAAGTTTATTTCTAATAATTGGAAGTAACATTAATCTGGGCAGTCTTTATGCTAGGTCTACAAACTTAAACGAATACCACAATATGGGTTTATCTAGAAATATTTTTTACATTGAGTACATATAATTACTTATCGTAATACTAGTAGTCTATAAATAGAGATCTATATAGAAAAGGATTCACACAATTATATGAAATATCTTAAATGATAGGGCTGCTTTGCAATATCGACAGTTGACAATTGTTTAATATAAAGAAATATTCCGTAACATACATACATACACTTTATATCAACCTGACATATAATAACTAATTATCAATTGAATAACCAAAAAAAATGCCTCAAAACGAACTTTCGTAATTGTTCTTCATAATAACTAGTCTAGAATCATACTCAAAAAAAAATGTTGCCATATCCTTGGTCACAGATATTTCTAAACATTTAGAGTTTCTAAATTATCTTATAAAATAATCATTCATTAGGGCTTATAATTTATCTTCTCGATTAATACGACAGGGTTAATGTTTATAATTTCGTTTAGTTTTTTTAGAGTGAATGGAACCATTGTGTTACAGAATGGCATCATAGTAGTAATATTATTTAGATCGTCTGTTGTAGGATTAGTGCCGTAAAATGAGTATGGCGCTCCCTCTTTGGAGGAATTGAACGGTAACTTTGTTGTAGATTTACGCGCAAATCTGCTATGTGGTAATTTTGTTGTCGATTTCTTTGCGACTTTCTTGTTGGAAACGTTTGTTGTGTCTATAATTTTGCGCTTACCACCGATCAGTTCTTCATCGTCTAAGTCTATAACTTCGTTACTAGTCGTGATGGTTGATGTTTTTTTAGTTGGTCCAGAACACTTAGATTTAAAATGAGTCCTAAGATCTATCATACATGTAAATTTGATTTGACACATGTTACACTTGTAATTAGTTCCTTTGGTAATGATAGGGTTTAACTTAGTAGAGGCGTAATTAACTTCCACAGTCGGATGAGAAGTTTTATGGTGCATCACGTGTGACGAAATATCCTTATTAATAGACATACACACATTACACTTGATAACAATATCACCTCTCTTGCCAAATATTTGTGTCGCATTACCGTGAACGTGTCCCTCGATTTCGTAAGCGGATACGGAATGTTGACACACCAGACATATAGCATTGTCGGCGTCTTCGCGCGCTCGGCGCTTCTCAATATACTCCTGGGGCGACTCTTGCGGCACGGTGGTCGACAATATCTGGAGAGGTTTGGTCGAATGAAATTTTCTCTGATGATTGACAACACTCTTCCTGGCCCCGTTGAAGTCGCAATATCCGCAGATGTAGGGCCTCAGATTGTAATGTTTCAGTGCATGATTACGAAACTGCCGGTTGTGGTACGACACGTGGCCGCATATATTACAGGTACGAGACGAGGCCATCCTCTTGTCGAGCGGCTCGTCGATCACCAATTTCTCGTCGTCGCTGTCGTGGTCCGAATTCCGAAGGTGGACCTCGGGGGTGGCTAGTTTTTCCTCGTAGCGCACGACCAGTAGCTCGTCGTCGGCGGCGGGCGGGTCGCTGGCGGTGGCGCACGCGGCGGGTGCGTGCTGCATGCCGCGGCGCTGCACAGCCAGCACGGTGCGCAGCCAGGCGGAGCGCGCGCCCGCGTCACGAGGCGCCTCCACCGGCCGCGCCGCCGGGCGGAGTGACAAGTGCGCGCTGCGACAGTGGAACTGCGCCTCGTGGTACGTTTGGAACGTCAAGAAGCACTCGCTGCAGTACCACCTGGAATGCAGCATTTTATATTAATTATTGCTTTTAAATTGAAACCAAAAAATATTTATTTTAGGTGGAATAGTTGTAACACCGAACGGTTGAACACATTGTTATTAAGTTTTTTTATTGTTTGTAAGGTGACTCGGTCAGAACAAAATCTTGAATGAGTAGTCTTTGAATGTTTGTATTAATTTTCTGTACATACCTAATTTTGTTAAGTTCGCCCTCCAGGTGATTTTGCATGAGGTCCTCGTCCTTGAAAGTGGCATTGCATTTGGGACAGCAGAAGGCGTCGGCGACGGGGCTACCGAACGACCCAAACAATTTTTCCAGTTCCTCAATAGATTTGTTTGAAGTATTGCTTATCTTGTTTGAAGTTTCATTGGTAGTGTTTTCTACACTTTTTTGTGGCAGAGGTTTAGAGGAGGAAGGACCGGGGTTGGATCTCAGTATTTCCGCCTTTTGTTTAACCAAGTTTTCCTTGTACTTCTCAATAAGTGAAGTTTGGTGTTCCAAGAGTTTATTTACCCACATCTCAACTCGGTGGTCAACTTGCAATGCGATCGGTTCTCTGTTCTGGTGATGCTCCATTATCATATGCTCACTTAAGCCGGCCTTATGAAACGCTTTATAGGAGCAGATACTGCAACCCCACCTAGAATTATATTTAAATCATAAATTTTTTAATTGAAAAGTTCGAAACATTGATTAGAATTGAAGCCTAATGATATCACCCCGTCTCAATAAAGACGATCACATATAGAATACTAAATTACTGAAACCGGTAGATACGGTAGTTTAATTGGTAGCTACGGGACAGTTTAGATTCCCTATGAATGCCCGTATCGGGTTAATTTTCATTCTATGTTTGTTTCAAATAAATATTTTGTATAAAAAGTTTATAAAATGTTTTGTAAGTGTTATATACTTTTACATAACGATAATGACTAAAGTTTTAAAAATTTATATTTAGTTTAGCACATACTTACTTCCTATATTTCAATTCCTCATACAAATGAGACTGAATGGCCTCTATATTGTCTTCAATTACATTTTTACACAATGAACATTTATATTTTAAGCCATTAGGTTCACAAAATTCACCAAAATCTCGACACAAATCCTCAATAGTCTCATCAACAGGTTCAATAATTTCTTTTTTAACTAGATTTAGATCAACTTGTTCAAGTGCAGGCTTTGATAACGGTTGTAGCGGAGGCAGAGTAATGCTTGTGGTCTCAGTTTTGATTTGAGTTTCATTGTCGCTGTTTTTTTGACTTTGCTTTTGCCATCTCTCGGTACCGTCCGGTTCGTCTGGCACAGACCCTTCTCTATAATAGTAGTAGAAAATCTCTTCAGTTTTACTAGGATGCGACTTGGACTGATGCTTGGTAATGTTTTCTGCATTCGATGTTCTAAACGCACAGAAAGCACATTTATACTGCATCTTTGAGTTATGTTCTTTGGCACAATGATCTACAACTTCAGGTCGGAGAAGACTCTTAAAACTGCACAAGCCACAATGCCATGGCTTTAAGTCCATAGTGGGTGCTTGAGTCTGCACTTGGGTCGCGCTACTAGTTCCCGTTGCTCCCTCTCTCACAATCATCACTTGCCCCCCCTTGTGCATATCATTTAAATGTTTCTGCACTATTTCTCGCTTATGATGATAATATGTACATGACGAACATGCATATAATTTTGAATCATGCATTTTTAGATGTGCCATTATTCTATCTAGAGTTAAAGGTTGTGACAGGTCCAAATTCTGGCGAGGAGGGCAATGGACACAGAGAAAATCAGTTGCACCGTGATGTAATGTTTCCCAGTGATATTTTAACATAGATTCGTCTACAGACGTATAAGAACACCCTCTGGCTCCACAAGTAAGGCGATGTTTTTCAGGAACATATTTCGGGAAGCGGGACGCAGCTTCTGGTGGTAACAATATGGCTGGTGCATTATTCTCAGTTTTGTTCTTGTCTGGTGTCCTAGTTATAATAGAACTTGAAGCCAAATTAACCATTTTGTCGAAATGTTTTTCGTTGGTCTCCAAGTGCGGCACTGGGTTCACAGGCGCGGTTTGCGGCACCGGCTGTTGTTGCGCATGAAGCTGTAAATGCCTCACCATGTTCAATCTCACTTTCGTATTAAATTCACAAAGTGTACAAAATACTAAGTCGTCTAATATTGGGTTAATAGGCAATTGGTCTACATCCTGTGGTCCGAACCTTCTAGTTTTTTCTGGAGGTTCTCCAGTTTTTTCTTTGCTACCTAGAGATCTTTTGACTTTCCCACTTACTGCTGGATATTGTTTGAGACCACTCAATACTGATCCATCAACACTTTTATTACCAGCAGTATTGGAATGTTCGGCTTTACGATGTGCTTTTAATTGAGAAATGGTATGAAATTCGCGGGAACATTTAGAACAACTTCTTTTCTGAGTTCTGCCTTCTAAACAATGAACATCAAGATAATGATTTATTAAACCGGCTTTATTTATTTTTATTGAACAGTGAGCACAAGAAATAGGATCAGAAACTGCGGCATAACACCAAAACATATGACGCTTCAAACCTATGCCTGTATTAAGAAGCATTTTACATTTGGCACACAAGAATAATTCTGCTAATGGCAGTTTTGTTTGTTTCTCACTGGATGTATTAGATGCATTATTACTTTTAGATGAAGCATCATCGTCGCTATCTAAGCAATACACAACCTCAGTAGCTTCCGTACTTTTTTCTGGACTAATTACTTCAGCTTTTATTAGATTATCTGTTTGTTTATCATTATCTTCCTTTACTTGTGGTATCGGAGTACTCGTTCTTGGTATTATCAATTCCGGTTCCGGTGCTTTTAAATTATTTGCATTTTCCAATCTAGATTCAGACTCATTCGATTTTGGATCTAATTCTTTATCGTTTTCGCTCGTGTCTACTGATGAGGCCATAGATTCAATCATAAGTGTGGTCTGCCGTATCAATTTTTCTAACTCTATTGATCTTTCAGCTTCCCTAACTGGATTTTCTTTAAATTTGCTTGGGGCGATATCTACTGCAGGAACATCCGATTTATTTAGATGAGCTAATGGTAGTACTCTTAATTCAGATGATCCTTCCTGAAAAAAGGAACCATCATGAGAAAAGATAATAAAATAAGTATCCTAGTTACTTATCATTATAGACTACTGACCTTATTTGTTATAATCCTTAAAAAGGCTTTTGGTTGCTGAGTATAATGAAAAGCTGAGGCATGTGCTAATAATTCGGCTTCATTATCTGCCCCATAAACACACCAAGAACATTGGTACAACTTCAGACCATGTGTTTTCAAATGACGGATCAAATCAGCTGGCGTTTTAAAATGAGAAGTACACATCTGTAATTTAAGATTACGTGTCAAAATAAATGATTACAGAAAATGTTACTGCTATTGAGGTAATACGTACAGAACACTTGAGTTCAGTGGTAGAACCGTGACGTAGTTGCAGGTGCTCGCAGAATTTTCCAGGTGTATATGTTCTAAACTTACATGGACCTTCTAAACTATTGTCACCTGAAGAGCGATTTCGAAATTAGAAAATTCGATTTAAACTCTTTACAAAGCAATACCACAAGCATTATTTATTCAGAATAAAGACACGAGGTGCATAATGCACCGGTTGTTAAAGACAATGCAGACGATGGCTTTATTATGTAAACATATCATGTATACATTTATTCGCAGACTATCGATTACTGATTAATAACACGGGCTCGTGAAAAAATATTTAAGTTCAAGAAAAGTGATATTAGCATAATGTTACATAGTTCACTTGGGATGAAATTGGTGATACCGAAAGCGTAGCTTTTATGTGGATTTATATTATTTTTACCTATATCTCCATACATTAATTACAAGAACTTTGAAAAATATTGCAGTATTAGACTCGCTTTTACTCGCCTTTTCTTCCTATTTATTTTTAATACAAATATTACAATTGTTCCTGCATTTTCTGAAATTTGCAATTTCTAAAAACACCAGTATAATTTGCGGCATTTATGCATAACGTCATAGGCATTTTTTTAAATTTAAATACATGCATACATTGTACTGGTGAAGAGAAAATGTTTTTATCAAGAAGCCTAGCAACCTAATATGTAACGATATTTTCAATTCCAACGATATTAAATACGTGCGGGTCGAGTTTATATTTTGTTTTTATTAAATCTGTTATAAATTTAATTGTCGAGTAAAGACCTGTACAATCGTTGTTATGTTGTATGAAAGAGAGAAACGAAAGAAAACAATATTAGTTAGACCACTTAGATACATACCACCACAAATGTAATGAGGGACAGCCTCTTCTCGGGACAATATTTTGTCTTCGATAGATGAAGTTGTTTTAAATGTTGTTCGTAAAATTACTACTGACGTGGCTGTCTCGTGCACTCTCTTGATATGTGCATTTACAAGCTGACTCGCGGCTGCACGATAGAAACACTGCCCACATAGATATTGGCAGCTACCATGATTTTTAAACACATGCGTTATCAAGTCAATTGCATTTTGATTAGAATCAAAGTCACAATAAACACAACTTAAGGAATCTTCCCCACCAAGTCGCGCGTGCGTTGATGCATGAAGGAGCGCGTCTTCGCCGCTATCGGTAGTGAATGAACAAAAGCGACCTGCACATTTAAAAACATGTCCTAGTTTAATTTCTGACATCATAGCATCTAAGACGACCCGATGCTTTTTTGTCATCATTTCTGCTTGAGCTTCTTCATACTTATAGCGTTTTACAATGTTAGCGATACTATTATCCGAGGTTGGGTAGGATGGACTAGGATGTGGTCGGTCTACTGTAATACCCAAGCTTACTACACTTTCTATAATTGGTAAGACGGAAGTATCAGAATTCTCAGAACTGCATTCGTTTGAAATAAGCTCCGATATGGGGCGTACATTAATATATGTCTTAGATCCTGATTTAACATTATCAGAATTAGATTCTGTAGCCTTAGATTCGACGTTCAAAGTAGCTTCGGTTGATTCTTCTAATATTGGAAAATTATCCATATGTTTATCCAGAAAATGTTGTAAGCAATCCTTAAAAAGGTGTTTACCTAGCGGTGTCACAATTACTTTACAAACGAAACAATATCCATCCCATATTTCTGAATGTTTTAATTGAACATGTTTTTTAAAAGAAATCAAAAGAGTAGTTCTGTAATGTTCATCGCCGTTTATACAACATATGTAATCTTTAGAGCCAGTACTACTATACTTTATTTTAAAATGAGGATAATCAAAGATATCTGAAACTTTAGCACCGTCACTTGCTTTAGTTTTTAAAGAGTTATCTGGATTAATCAGATTATCGAGATCTGGTTCTGGTTCGGATTGTAAACTTAAAGAGGCGTCTTGTTCACATTCATTTTCGATATCATTAGTCTCTGTTTCTACCTTTATATCGTGGCAAGGATTATTATAATTAGAAAGGTCATCCAGGTTATCATTTTCAAAAGTAATTTTCGATTGAATTTTGTTAGTCTGTAGAATTTGTTCCTTTATTCGACTGGAATCTTCGATTGACTTATTGGTTAATGAGCTCTTGTTCACATATGATGTACTTTCTTGTGTTGAATTATTTTGCTGGTCAAAACTGTCGAATACATTAAGATTCGATCGCGTACTTCTTAGCACTCGAGGAATGTCCATTTCGCTATTAACGTTGTCCGTTTCCCATTGCTTTAGCAGTGCATTTATAGATTTTTTTGTCATAACAGCTAAATTAATTGTATATACTGCAGTTTGCTCATCGTTGTGCCTCAAAATTACGTGAGTTTTAAGATTTTCAAGAGATATCTGAGTATAGTTACACTTTTCACAAATATAGCCCAGTAATTGACCTTTAGCCTCTTTTGGGGGAGGCGGTATATCTAAATTAAATGGACAGCGATTTGTATTGACGCATTCTGAACAAAGTTGTTTATATTCCCCCGTATGCATACTAACAACATGCCAAAAAAATGCTTCGATGAGTGGCTTCTTTTTAGAAAATTCTTTAAAACAAAATCTACATACATATTTTTTGGACGATATTCCACTGAAAGCTTGAAAGTTAACTTCCTCCGATTCTTTAATAGCTTCCTGAGCCATTGAAGGGCTCATACGCGCACATGGAATTTCTGTGTGGGGATGTTGCTTTTTATAATGATTAACTATATCGACACCACTATATACACAGAGACGACAATCGTAATTTATATTTTGTTTATCGAAATAATATGTCCTATCAATAAAACAATTTAAATCTGGTATTTCGACGCCAGGTTTTGTTAATACTGATTTATCATCTTGCAATGTGTCCTCACGAATATTATTAGTTTTCTTTTTCTTAGATTTAATGATTCCCGCTTTCCAACCTTTACCGCGTTTGCGTTTTGGTTTCTTTTTTATTTCAGTTAAATGTTCAGTACTCCCAAAGCTCTTGGATGAGCACATTGACTCAAAATCTGATTCAGATCCACCATCATTTTTATCGCTAATCTTATTAACCTCATTAATAGAATCTGTTTCAAAATCATATGGATCCATTTTATTATTATCCTTAATTTTTGTTTCAGCATTTTGAGATGATTTACATGTTATGTCGCCATCAATAGAATTTACCCCTTTAGTCTTTTTCACTCTTTCAATAGATGTACTCTCTTCTGATAAACTTAAATTTTTACATTTTTTGAGAACTACTATTGGTTCATTCTCATTCTGTGTGGGTTCTGTGTTGATTGGTTTAGTATTACGCTTTTCATCAACCAGTTTTGCTATACGGCACATCCTTATACCGGTTGCATTTAGTAGGTCACCTTTTATAGATTCCTTTAAATTTTCTAATTCTCTGGATGTCTTTTTCGGTGGAGTTTCAATACCTAAAACTGCCGCATCGGATCGGGTTAAGCGCCTGTTTACTGTGTTCATATTTTTTGTAAGAGTCTTCTTTTTACCCTTTTTAGAAGTTGCATTTTTTTTATTATTAGTTTTTAAATTATCAACTGTAGAATTTTGATCTTCCTTATCTATAGGCACATCTTTACTTTCTAAAGATACTACAGAGTACATTTGAATACCTTCCTCTTTATTTTCAAGTAAATTATTTAAGTCTACTTTTACTAGACTATCATTGGCATTGGATATAGGTTCTGGGTCGCTGATTTTTGACGATTGTAGAGACGTTGATTCTGTTTCTTTGGTTACAACTTTACTTGAAATCCCATCAACTTCTTTTTTTTCTGCAATTTTGGCAGAATCCTCGTCATCGGATACAATTTCACTAAGTTTTTCTAGTTTCTTTTTTATTTTGTCATTTTCATTTGACTGATCACCTAACAAACCGAGAAGCTCTTTAATTTTAGATTTGTCTTGTAAAATTGACAAAAGCTTCCCAATATTTTCAATCTCCGATGTTTCTGTATTAGACAAAACTGCCTCAGAGAAATCTTTGTTCGAGGTGACGTTAACATTGTGAGTAGAAGTTACGTCAGAATTCATCATATCAATAGGCAATTTGTCGGTGCTGTCTGGTAGATTCCTCTGTAAATCTGTTTCTATAATATCACTATTTTGAATTGTACTATCAGGGGCTGTTAAATTATTTCCATTATCAATCATATTTTTAAGTTCCGTTCTCTTTAATGGCAATGGTTGTTGCTTATTATCAGTTGTTGAAACAACACCTTCATTATGATTATCCGTCTCCGTAATATGTTCAGGTAGTATTTTTGTCGTTTCATCTTGTATTTTGGATAACGTATCGTTCGCGCAAGTTTTAAAGGGTAAAATTATAGATTGTTCGGCTTTTACAAGATTTTTCTCGCAAACTACATTATTAGAAAGATAGTCTTTTTCATTTGTCGTTGAAACTAAACATATTTCAAGTGGATTTTTATTACACAAAGCCTTTACATCTGTAGTAACGTCAGTAGAATTCAATGCTTTTTCCTCAATTAATGGTGTACTTTCAGACAAATTTAAATCATTCTTATTATTACATATATCTGGGTTAGATATATTTTCCAACATAGTTTCCAAATTCAATTCTTGAGTAAATTGACTTTTAGAAGACTCTAAGTTCTTATTGGACTCCAAATCATCATCCAAATCTGCAATAAGCGCATTAATATTGTCAATAACTGGATCTGATGCTATATTATCTGAAAAAATTTCAAGATCATCCATGCCAAAATTAGAATCCATTCCGTTACTTTCACCTTCTTTTACTTTCTCTGAAATATCAGCCAGGCTTTTAGTATTAACAGTACTCAAAGATTTTTCTTCAGAATCAAGAGCACCTAACAACGGGTTTTTTCTTTCAATTGCACTTAAACTGAATTTTGTTTCAGGATTCTCGTTTTTCGTGTCTAACTTAATATTATCATTACAAACAATGTCCAGGGTTTTTAATGTCGTCAAAGGTTCATTTACTGAATTTTCTGAAAGTTTTTCATTTATACTTTCTATCTCATTCGATTTGGTTAATTCTGAAGAATCATGTTTTTTAATATCTCTTTCATTATCATCGGAATCTGATTCGAAAAATACTTTTTTTGGTTTTCTTGTTCTTTTCACAGGCGAAATTTCCAAAAGACTTTTATCTCCACATAAATTTTTTCTCGCCGATCTAGTCATTCGTCTGTCGCTATTTTCAAACGAAGTTTCAGTTATGTTTTCAGATATATATTCTCCTTGTTTAATATCTTTTATTTCTTCATTTTGATCATTACTATCAGAGAGAGGATCAGATACAATACTATCTTTCTTAGCTTTCTTTTCATTATAATCTTTATTCTGTTTTTGTTTGCCTGTCGTAAATTGTATGTCTTTTACAAGGCCCATATCAGTTAATTTTACAGATAAGTGTTTCGTTTTGACCTCGTTTTTTTCTTCTTCAACTTTATTTTCATTTTTGATGTTAACTTTATTATCAACATCTGTATTACTATTGGGACTACTAGATTCTGTAACTTGTACATTACGTTTTATTTTGGGTATTTTATAATTTTTAACTCCATAACCAGATCCTAAAATGGTACCCTTAGTAATGTTATCATTAGAGTAAACTATTCCACAATTTTTTGAATCACGTGAATTGCTCCTTTTATAGTCTCTATATTTATTTTGTATGTCATAGCATTCCCGGCGCATTCTGGGATCCCTATTATTCTTTTTTGGCGAGTATTTTCCCTTCGCAATAGAGGATCTGTTATACGTATCATATATTTCTTTTCTACTAGTATTCCTTTGAATTTGTAATTGTTTTTGAGGTTCTTTTTTTTTCTCAAAATAACTGGCTACTCTTGTATCTGATTTTAGTTTGAATGATTTTAAGGATGCTTTAATATCTTTAAAATCAGTTTTACTATCTCTTACTTCTCTGCCTACACTACTAGCTCTTCGAAAATGTTTGTTTTTATTTTCACTTTCCGACATAGTGGACAATTGTTTTGATTCATAGGACCTCTGACTACTGGTTGACTCACTAGCTAATGACCTACCGACGCTAGAAGCACGTTGTCTTCGAACATCAAATGTTGAATTATTGTTTCTATTTCTTTCTTGAAATGTACTTTTTGTATCAATTGTAAAAAAGTTACCAGAATGGGATGATACATCAAGTTTATTTTCTTTTAAAATAGGATGTCCTGCAGTAGGCGATATTTGTGAACTAGATGGGGATGGATCGTGTGTATTTTTACTTGCTGACCTTTTGTGTTGAAATCCACGTCGGTTGCCTTCATCATAACTTTTAGATTCACTTTGTTGTCTATATTCATAACTTCGTGAATTGCCACGATTTCTTGTGAATGAACGATCTCCTTCTGCGTCCTTGTTATATTGACGACCAACAATAGCATCTCGCCGCGTTTGTGGCTCGCGGTAATCACGGCCACTTTGATCGTAAATTTGACTTCTCTCATTTCTACCTACACTTTGTTCTCGTTGAAATCTTCTATAGGAATCAGGATTATTATATCTATTATTTTGATCAGAATCATAAAAATTCAATCTGTCTCTATCACGGCCATGAGTATTATCATAATCTGAATTTCTATTTAATCTTGGAACTTGTGTATTGCAAAAGTTTTGGTTGGAAGTGAGGTGGGTGTAGTCAGATCCACCATAGATATTTGACATGGCGTTATGAGGCTCTCTGCCAAAAGGATGGTTTGGAGTCGGTGGACAGTCTGCACGACCAAAAGAATGAACAGGTGTCATAGTTGGATCTATACGACCAAATGAAGGAGTTGGAGTTGCAGGGCAATCCATCCTATTAAAGTGATTATTGGGTGTGATACAGTCTTGTCTACTAAATGGGTCTCTACTATCATTAAATGTATCATACCTTTGTCCTGTATTGCAATTATCATAAGTCGATATAAAATCACTGTCCCTCTGCATTGACCCACCTCTTGAATTAACTTCTTCCCAAGCAGGAAAGTTGTTAGAGGTGTTTCTTGAATATAAATCGTTTTCCCAAACAGGAATTTTGTGTGATCTGTTTCTTGAAACCCCAACATCTTCCCAGAAAGGAATATTGTTATCACAACCCCAACGCGATTTGCGCGGTTTTTCTTTATATCCTTGAGTATCAAAAGTTTGGTAAGTAGGGGCATAAACATGTTTACTATTTAAGCCATCATCATTATCAAATGCTTGTCGAGAAGGCGTCATATTTGGTGTCATATTTCCTAAATTGGTCCTATTTGGTGTCATATTTGGTGCTAAATTCGGAGACATACTAATCGGTTTTCTATTTGGTGTCATGTTCGGTATTATATTAGAAGGCACACCGGATACATTAACTGGTAAACTTTGCGTAAAATTAAGAGTCTCATTTATTGCTATGACCGAATTTGGAAGTGTGTTTGAAGATAAATTGCAAATAGCGTTTACTTGAATATTCAGCTGATTTGATTCTCTTTTCATTCGAGGATCCACCAACTGTGGTATCTGTGTATCAATATTTTTAAATAAATTATTTTCATTATTTGATATTTTTGGAGCGATTTCAACAAAATTGGGTGAAAGTGACATGATCTTGTTAGTTACCTCCGGCGTATGAAGATGTGATAAAATGTTTCTCATATCTACATCGGCTTCAGAACTGACAACAGGAGTTTCCACTGGATCACTTGGTATTATGACGGGCGGTTTAAGACCTTTATCGGCAAAATCATCGTGGTCGGGTGACTTTGGGGCTAAATTTCCATATATATCATCAATTGATACATTAGATTTGTCTTCATCGGAACTTGCATCAAGTGATAATTTCGATAAGAAATTAAAACGTTCACATTCTTTTTCTGTGAGTTTGAGACTCTGCTTTTTTGATACATCTGCTTCACTCATATAGTTCAGAACTGATTTGCAATTGGTTATAGTTTTAGCTTTATATTTTTCAATAGATATTCGTTTCTTACAACCTATTTCCTGAGCATTAGTTACCTTTGTGATTTTTGGCTGAAAAAGAGGTGTAACCACATCCGTGTTAAGAACGTTAGAAGTTTCACTTAAAATTTCATTCTTTAGGGCTTGCAAAATATCTATTTCTGATACTTCATTTTTTACAATATTCTGTTGAGGTATCGTGTGAGAGTCGAGTAATGGTATTTCAACATCAAATTTCTTATTTAGCGTTTGAACATTTTCAGAAATATCATCACTAGTATTCAAAACTCCCTTCTCAGTTTTCGAATCAGAAACTGATGTGTCAGCTAAATCCTTAATGTCTTCATTTTTATTATCTTCAGTTATGGGTTTATAAAAGTTAGGCTTAATAGTTTCTATTAAATTTGACGTCTCAATCTTCATTCTACATTCAATGCCATCACTGTCGTCCTTGTTATGTTTTGGTTTACTATCACTATCTAAACTGTTTTCACTAAACGTGTTTTTATCGTCCTCTGTAAAAGTTTCTGTCACCGGTGATTGACAAACAGGTGATTGTAATGCCGCCACATCTTCTATATTACTAGATTTTAGATTTTCAGTTTGAGTTAGTAACTTATTTTGTTGACTTCTTTCTGTTACTTTGTGAAATGTTTCAAAATCAGAAGTATCAAGATTAATAACTTGATCATCTTTATCTTTTGGAGAATTTTGATTTTGTTTATCAGAATTAATTACCAGGCAAATTTGTATTTTACATTGTGTATTATCAGTAGATTCAGTCTTAAAATTTTGAGAGGACTTATCTTTATCCATGATAACTAAACTTCCATAAATGCTTTCGATGGCTTCACTTTCACTGTCAGAAAGTTCACCTTCTTCAACTTCTTCAATATTTTTGTCTTTTGCATCTTTCTTTTTATAAGATTTGAGTATAATGTCGGATATATCATCTTTTGCACCAGTTTCTTTCAACTCTCCAAGAATCTGTGTTCTTAATTCACGCAAGGTATCGATGTCAACATCGTTGTCATTACAATTTATAATTCTAGATACTATATCTTTAGTGTTAAGTGAATGCAAACTTTCTTCAGGGACATTCAGAGTTATATTAAGATCTTTGGATTGACTAACATTTGTTTCATCTTTCTTGCGTTCTTTCCTATGATAAGATGGTAAGGGTCTTCGGGGCGAATTTTTAGGAGATCTACTGATGAATGGTTTTGCATCCGAGGGTTCATCTTTGGTCCAAGTTTTGGAATTGCGTTCTGGTGATAACAAGAGACGTGTATAATTTCGTTTAACATTTTGTGACAACGAATCTTTTTTGAGATTTGGAGATTGACACATCGGTGTTGCTGAAGATGCGTTCGGTCGTCTTTGAAAAAGAGCAGGTTCTTTACTTCCTGGAACACATATCTCTTCTGTCTCACTCGCTCTCGCGATCTCTGGTAAGGTATCGTCACTTTTGTCATGCAATTTAGACACGACAGATTTAAGTTTGTTTCTTGCTACATTTAAATCTGTCGAACTTTTTTCGGAAGAGGTTTCTTTTTGCGGAACCACCAGTGAATCCCTCTATAAAAAGAATATTGTGGTAAGTATATAGCCCTATTTTTAAGAATATCGCTGAAAGATTTCTAAATTCAAACAAACCTGTTCTACTTTTGCGTATAAGTTGACTAGAACTTGCTCACACTTTAATAAGTTTTCCATTTTCATTCTGAAATATTAAAAACAAAAAACGATTTCAAAAATGTTTTGTTGAAATTTAACTTCATTATTTATATTATTGCTTTCCTAAAATAAATAACAGAAACTACAAGGATTTATATTCGAATTTATTGGTTTATGAACCTGTTTATTGTTTGGTACCTAATTAGGAAATGTCGTTTATTTTCTTAATTCAACATTTAATTTATTTCATTACTATGTCCAATTTTATTTTATTACACTAGAAGCGTTCCAGAATTTCTTCTCACAGCCAATATACCTGACTCTTAACTCTCATTTTACAATTAATCATTTTGGTGTTTGTACTATTGCCATGGCAATGTTAACCTTTTAATAACTTTCGTAAAGGTTTTTAGTTGAGTAAGTAATAAGTATTTATTTTTTAAAGCATAGAATTCTTGAAATATATCGCGATTTTCCAAAACTTGTATTGTCAGACGATTAATTAACAAACACAATACTAAGACTAGTTTAAAACAAGTTTTAGTGCAATGTCTCTATCCTGATTAATTAATAATTAAATGCATTGGAATGTTATCTTGGTTGTTAATATATTTTATATCCATCTATTTTTTACTTTTTGATACCACAAAACATTTTTTTTTATTTTTCGTTTTGTTTCTTTTAAGAAATAAAATATTTACCAAGTTTCAGGATAGATTGTAATGGAACAAATCTATCGATATATCGTAAAAGTGTAGTGAAGAAACTAATTAGTCATATCTATAAATACTGTTTAAAGAGACACGCTATAAAAATCTCGTAGTAGTACGCAACAAAATTTCCATGAATAAACAGATATTTTCAGAATATCATATCTGACTTTAGATTTGTACACATTTATTATCCAAGGTTGCACCTTTTCTTTTTATCCATTAGAAGATCCCTCAAGGATCTGATTTTATCGAGTTGTGCTTGACGAGGGTTCGAAGTTGAAGTCGTGCTTTCCAGTCTTTTGATCATACTCTCCAAAAACGGAATGTATTTTTTCATCTCCTCGAACTTGCGATCGTATTCTGAATCCATTTTTCTGGCTGAAAGTTACAATTACTTTAATAATTGGATATAAAAATTTTGAAATCCCACAAATACAAAATCGAAAAATATCAAAAATATAGGTATAGTGACGAATTAACGTGTTTTATTACGTAATAACCCTTGTTTTCATCATGTTCGTGAGAACTAAGAAAAATGAAGGGTTTACGTAAATAATAGTGTAAAATTAAATACAAATATCTTTAGTTTTCTTATAGATAGTAAAAGAGAAACGTATAAAATCATGTTCCAAAAGTATATAAACATGAATTTCATAGAAATTAATAAGATCAAAGGTATGTTTAACCATACCTATTTAGATAATTAATGATAATAATATATCTCTTGTATACATAAGTATATATTATACTGATATTTGGATTGTTGATTTTATCCCGTTTTAACCACCCTCAAGTTTTTTTTATAATTGCTGATCACCTAGATAGATTTTAAGTAAATGTAATAAATATCGGATAATGAATTAATATCAACTACATAATAATACTTGCATTTTGATTGTAATAACAAACCAATCTGTCATTTACTACAGCAGTATCAAAACGTAAGCATTATTTTTTAACACAATGTTCATACATTTCAAGATAAAGTATACTACTAATAACTGATAGATTTTTAAAGATAAATGCTGAAACCAAGAACAAGGCATAAGAAAAGATAAAGAAGACACAAAGAATTTGTTTTAACAGACTAAAGTTATTAGTAATGTTCTACTGTACATTTTTTAATATCATTATGCTTTGCTAAAAGTCAGATTAACATGAAGTCGATGTTCATGGACCAACTCTAACTTCATGTGCCTTCGTTGTTTCAAAAATTCAGAAAACAAACTTAAAACAAATTCATAGGATAATATTCCAATGTGCAGTTAACGACGATCGTTTTATTCCCTTGGAGTCAAATAGCCGAAAAAAAAATGTCAATGTATTAAAATAGCAAAGTGTTATATAGTTAGCTTTGCAATTATATTTAACAGTAGATTTGTTTCATTTCTCGATTTATTTATCAAGGTTGATAAAAAATCTTATAGTTTGTTGCTTTCTTTAGAACTACACCAAAACATCAATTTCTCTAAAATATTTAACTCTTAATATGTATACTAAATGAACTATTAATACATATTGCTAGTCCATTACAGTATAAAATTTTATTAAAATTAATACTCTCTCATAATATATTTTTAAATTATGAGAGATTCTTAAAATATTTAGAAGACATTTTATTTCAAATAGCAATGTCTGTAGATAAATAGTCTTACATCTAACTAAATATGATACAAAGTTATTCTATATACAGGCTCGAGCCAATGCGGTAGGTACAAAGAACTCGGGTATCTTCGCAACTATTCGCGACTCGCCCGAACGAAACCGACATCGAAAGCAAACCATATTGAATTTTTTCATAACCCTAATTTAAAAATTGAAACTGTTAGTTGTTCTGTTATTTACTCTTCATATTGGCTGAAAATACTAAGATAGATTACACATTAGGTACGTGAAAGTATTCTCAAAAACAGACAAATTATTTTTTGCTTTTTATTAATATAATAAATAATAATTTAATGCCATCCAAATACTACCTTTCATATATATATATAATACAGGTATATAAAATATATTATCTAAAAACTTTAAATAAAATATTCAAACCACATCACCGTGAGGTAAAATAGTGACACAATTTTTAAATTTACTTTCAAATCAAAGTATTCCCGTTTCGCGTGACTTCTATTAAACAAAGGGCACAACAAAATCACTAATAAAGCCACTAATTATACAAAAGTTATAGCTCCAGTACCTTCTTAGTTCAATCGTATATAATAAACTATGAATTGTGTATTCTATTATGCAAGCAAAGCTAGATGTTAACGCGGACGCGCCAGCGCCGTCACTCGTCCCCTCAGTATCACTGCACCGATCGAAATGAACGACAAAATGGCGGCGCCTCATGTGTAGCGTTCCCTGTTCCTAGCACAGCTTGCCTGCTCGCGCCTTGCGCAGCATTGAGATTTGAGCGTGCCCTGTGTATTGCGACTTGCGCATACCGTTAACTTTTGTAAAGACTTCAGGTTTCTATACTCAAAACAATGGTCTAGGTATTATGTTGACTTTATAAGTAGGTTCTTATTAAATCCGTAGATAATATTTTTTGTATTTGTATACGTAGTGTAATAATTATTAATAAGTACACAGATGTTTCATATCACAAATTAATGAAATGTACCCACAACTAACAGGTTTACATAATACCTAAATCGTAAAAATCTTGATCTATTTTCTACTAACACATACCTTTGTCTCCAAATCATTTTAATATGATTTTAATTGTTATTCAACACTTCTGGTTCCGCTTGAGCAGCTAATAAAAACAATCGTTTTTAATAAGTAATCAAGCAAACATCACTATCATTGTTAAGTAACTAATATCAAAATTAGGTACCTATTATATTAAAGGTTTGTTTGTTGTAAATGTTCGGATTTATTTAGTTCCATCAGTCCGTGATTTGTACATACATTACATTAATAAACATACGTATCATGTAGGTAATTATAAGGATTCACTCGTAATTATTTTGTGATAAAGGAATTCGAAAGAACGCACTAAGACGATATCGATGCTTATCATAAACGATCAATGGCGGACGCCATTACATGCGTGGTAAATTCCATGTAGGATTAGGTATTATTTTTAATTTGAATTTGCACTAACCTTTTAAGCTAAACAAATATAAAAATCTATTGGCAAATTTTAGACACAGCTAACAAACACACGATGGTTTCTGATTTGTACATTTGTACATTTTCTTCCATAAGGAATGTACGCCGTACTGCACCTATCGTTCCTTTGTTCACTCCTCGGGCGTCGACGATACTGTTCGTAAATATAAGTGGAATGTAGCGGTCGATGTTAGCAAAATGCACCCACGCCCCACCGCCAACTAACGACGCAGATCCGAGCCCCGACCGAAGACCGAGTTGAGTTCATTCGACGGCCGAGCGCCAGTGTAGTTACGTGCCCCGTGAGTGATATTTTGGCGCGACCTAAATATTAAATGTCACGTATTTTAATACAATTGATAGACCTCAATACGTACAAATCACCATTTAATAGTAATAAATAACTAACGAGATCTTCTACCGACCAAAACGTTTTTTTATGAACGACTTTGGAGAAACTTTCAATTATTTCTGCTTTTTTAGTTTTTCGAAACGTCTTTGTTTTTTAAACTCTATACATATAGAAGCAAAACAGTTTTTACTATGCCGTGCAGTGAAATAATAGTCCATAGGTTACGATGTGGTTGAATAATAATGGCCTTATGATTAATGATAGATCTTTCGTATAGTTTGAGCGTTTTAAATAAATGTCTTCTTGCGTAAGGCAAAAATTCACAAAATATATTTTAAGGTGTACCGTGTACTAGGCCATTCTTTTGTGGAATGAAAAAACAAAAAAGATAACCATTTTGAAGTTTACTATCAGTCAAAATCTTGTCAATGTCGAATTTAGTTGTTTCAATCTACCTATTCATGGATTTTACATATCTATAAATAATGAAAATGTATAATCTACTTACTAGGTATATATGAATTAAAATATATAGTTCACAAGAGGGTATGGTAAGAAAGTCAAGTTTTCTATATGAGCATGGAGATTTAGCACAAGTGTTTTGTTGAATATTACTCAATATCGTTGTTATCAGAATATTTTATACAGATACGCTACGACAGTATGCTGTCTCACTCTTGCAATAGTTGTTCTCTTTCATGGCCTATTGTATAAAGAATTTACGAGTGATTAGAAGTTTTATTTTTAGCCTCAGAACATTTTGATTGTTCTTGTTAATAAAATGTATAATTCTTTAGAAAGTAAAGTTATTCTTACTATTCTATAGATAAAAAGCTTTATATTTATAGACAAAGGCCCAACAGTGCGCTATATTATTGATTATCAATAAATTTCACACTTCGTTTTCACATAGGTAGGTATTTAACGTTAATAAGAAGCTAGCTATTGTTATTGATTACTCATTATATATTTGTTTGGAATAGGAATAGTAGTTACCTTTTATTTGAATTAAAAAAACATATATCAAAATTACCTAGTATTCACCAAATCAATGTTTCTTTTGATAAAAAAATAAATAGTAGTCGAACCTGCAATCTTTAGTGAACCATCCTCCGTACATTATTAAGTCTATAATTTATTGTTAAACAACAATAAGCTTATTAGTACTGATAAGGATTAAAAAAAATTATTAAGTCACAAGTTTTAAACTACTGTATTGTTATTGTACCTACCTATTATATTACACATAGTAATTTTAAACAATAAACTGGGTCTTGTCTATCGCGTTGGTATAAAATGTTCTAGAATGTAAGTACCAAAGTTTTTTTTGTGATAAGATGGCTATTATGCGTCACTGTGAATTCCAACGAAAATTCTCTCCAAACAATATTTGTTACAAACAGGTACCAATGTAATCTGCTATTGATTTGTTTGCTTTCTTTTAGCCGGTTTTGTTATCTTTACGACGTCATAAAGATAAAAAGATGGCAGATTATTACTACCACTTACTTACAGTCGCTATCTAGTTAGGTACCTAACATTAAAATAGTAGGTATTACAAATGCCTTTGCAATAATCTTTTACTAAAACGCAAGGTACTTGAAGATCTCATTTAATAACTTCTGATGCTGCATTTTAGTGATATGCATATAAAATATATTTTGTGACGAACAAGACCAATCTACAATAACTTTTCCCCTGTTTTGCTCATTTTTATTTCATAGGAATATTTCCTGTAGTTGCCTATATTTAAAGTGCTATACTTTTTTACAGTTAGAATAATAGTTTATGTCTAAAGGAGTGAAAAGGATTTTGTTAATTATTCAGTAATCCCACTAGGCAAACGGCTAGTAGGTAGCAATAACAATAAACATGTAATAGGGCCGCAAGAAAGGCCTTAGTCGGTTTTAACGGATTCCAAACTGACATAATTTTACAATCCATGTTATTATCTACTGACTGGCCTTATTCTGGAACATAATCGTTTATAAGTAATGTAAATTCTAACTAAAACAGTACAGCTTCTTAAACATTCCATAAATTACCATTTAGTCTATATTAAATAATTCTCTTCATTTACCTAAAATAAAACTATCTGCATCCCTTCGGTTCGTCAGGTATATAAGTCATTTCTTACTTATTGGCATTTCTTAAACATCCGAAACCTATGAATTTATTTGTAACCAGCAGCCAGCTTCATTACATTTTCGATTACATTATCTGTACGAATAAATAATCATAAGTCTACAAGATCTAGCCTATAATTAAAGTGTAAAATTCCTTACATGTCATGAAACATGCATATAATACACAATTTTGGAACTGTAATTTTAATTATCTGTGCATGTTTTAACAATGAAAGAGCAAACGCTGGTGATTTGTCATTGAAATACTTTGGTTTTTTGAGACTGCGTGTTTTTAAAACTTAATTGATGATTTTATATTGTAATGTAAAATAATAATTTTAATTTACAATAGAAGGTAATAGAGAGGTATACAATCCAGGGTTCAGCTGCCCCCCTTGCCTCCTCTCGGTACGCCTATGTATGTATGACTAGATAATATGATGAACTGGCTTTTGTCAGTGGCTTCGTGTTTACCGATATTATGTTCAGCCTGTCGTATGTGCAATCGTAATATATTCATACTATACTACATTTGAGAGACATACAGATTGACCAGCATTAAAATAAGTTACCTAATTTGGGTCAGTAAATAAATATTAGGAACAAACTAAAAAGATAAAAAAATGGAAACAACTTACAGATTTATATAAGTATGTAGTAGTATAGATGCCTATGGAAGAGGGTAAAAATAATATTTACTTCGACAGATAATAACAACAGTGACAGTAAATTGAGTAACATTTTTTGATAGAATAATACAAAGGCAATCATTTGTGAATAAATGTCAGAATAGAAATATGAAGATTTTTGTTAATCTCACATGAAAGAGTTTAATAAGCCCATTTCATTAATCAATGTACGGCGCAAGATTTGACGTTTGACGTCATAATTAGCGAGTAAAGATGTCCACCTACCAATTAGATGGAAGCACTGGGGCTCATTAAGGGGCAACAGCCATTTCACAATGTGATGTTACTAATTATTGATCTAGCACTTAGTATATTAGATAATAAAATATAAAATCAAGCTGAATTTATTATTATTATTATTCCTAAACTAAATAATGTTAAGATATTTCTTAATATCATTATACACAAATTTCAGTACATGCTGAGTCTGTTCACATTTTTTTAGATATTTATATTTTATACCCTTGTAACTTTCATACGTCCATACCATAAAATTATCACAAGCGCCATCTACTAAAAAATAGACGCATTAGCCATGCTGCCAGATCCGATCACAACTTCCTAAAACTAGTATATACGATTCGAAGAAAGATGGCGTTGTTTTTAATAAATCCCAACTAGCATACAATTATTTCAACTTATTACAGTACATTTCAAATTTTATGATGTATATTGTCATCCAAAATCAGCATATAAAACTTTTTTTTTTAATTTTAAATGATTTGCCAATTTCCATTATATTTAAAATAATATTATTGAATATACATATTATGCGTAGGTAAGATTAGGAAAATATTTTTTCCAACCTTGAGGGTTGGGCACAGTATCAGAATTCCAATTTATAGTTAAAATAATTTGTCATAAAACTGCTAATTTCACATCTCCACCTCTTTGACGGTGGAGATGTCAAGAGTTATTAAGTCTTGCATGAATGATTCGAAAGTAGCAACACCAGCAGCAAGTCTTTCTTATAATATAAATGCACAATTACACCCCTATAGAGAGCTTTTGCCTTGTCAGCCCTGGAGAGCATACAGTTTCATCTTTGTATTCTTTCACAATATCAATATGAACTGAAAATGAGATTCCACAGAAAATTTCTACTGAACTACTGAAAGTTTTAGATAGTTGCTTGTAAAAACTCGATCTACGGAATATCTTTTGGTGTGATATTAATAGTTGTCATCAACTCAACTCAACTACCAGCAAAATAAGAGTCATTCTTGTAAGTTTTTATCAAATGAAGTGTAGAGACAAGTGTAGAGACTGATAGATATTGGAATATAGGGTTGCCAACCATACTTAAAAAAGTATTATACTTTTTTTATGATTTTTTTTTTACACTTTAAAAGTATACTTTTAAAGTGTGTGAAAATACTTTATTTTCAAACTTTACTGCAATGCATAGAACAAAACACTCATTATGGGATTTATGGGTAAGTACTTAACTATTTAACATATAGGTTAGTTAGAACAGATGATGGAAACGATTTATAATTACTGAACGAAATGTATCTAACATATCATCCAGTCAGTCACATGTTAATGTGTCATAATGACAATACATACTGAATAAAGTTATCAGTATTTTTTCACTTTTTACTGATAGGAGCTTAAATTATATTAAAAAATGGTTTGAATTTAGCGTGACATGTCTTTGTCATTAAATTTGAACTTTTTGAAATGGTAATAAATTTAATTAAAAACAAATTGTTTATTCATTTAAATTTCAAAGTTGTCAAGTTTTGAAAAATTAAAAATTAGTAAAAAAATGTTAGCTTTTGCTAAAAGCACACAAAAGTACGTAATAAATAAAACTTTATAAAACAATAAAAATCCTTTTTTATTACAATACTTTTTTTTTTACCAATACATTTTTTTCGTACTCAAACTATTTTATACGTTTTTTTCGTCAATAAAATTTGGCAACCCTACTGGAATACCACATTTGGATTTGGGAATTTCTTACAAAACCCAGACATGACGCTTTGTATTTAGTACTTAGCACGTAAACACTTTGGAATAATAATAAGAATAATAAACTTAACTTAATAATAAAATTAACTTTTTGAAATTTATTTTTACCTAGAAGTAGTAAGTAATAATAGTAATTTTATATAAAATGAACATTACATGTTTTAATTTTGTAATTAGTGCGATTGAGTATTGACAAATGACAAGTAACGCGTTTGACATTTTTTTTTAATTTTTGATTCGGACACATACAGTCCTACTTGACGTTGGCGAAATATTTTGTGCCCTGTAGGCGCAACCAAAAACCATTCCAAAAAAACCAATTGTGATAGAGATGTCATCATATATTCAAAAAACAAATATAATTAGTGCTATAAAAAACCATAATTCCCATAATAAAAATGATAAATTAAATACACAACACTTGGGATTAAAAGGAAATAATACGCCTATCTTCTGCTCGGAACATTTAACGCCAAACGGAAACAGGCTTTACTACTTAGCGAGGGAAATGTCAAGAGCTGTAAAATATAAATTTTGTTGGACCTCACTTGGAGAAGTACTAGTAAGGAAGGATGAAAATTCACCAATCATCAAACTTGTCAACGAGTCACAAATTAAGAGGTTGTATGAGTTCAACATTTGACTAACATTGTCAATTCTTGTGCACGTTTTGTTGTTTCTAGAAATTTACTTATCTAATCATTGTCTTTATTTAATTTTTATTTATAAAATACTAAATGTAATACTCACACAAACATTTACACACTTACATTCACCTTCAATACTTGCACACATTTTACATCAAACTTTTACTGTACTTCAATATTCAATGGAAACTACTTACGAACCTAAAAAGCTTAGGCTGCTTTTCGGTCTGCCTTTTGCAAGAATCAATCTAATATTATCAAAGCACTGCAAATGCGAACTTTTAATACTAAACATAAAATGGATTATATCCCATATCTTACAAATCAACAACAACGTTTTTAAATTGATTAATCGGATATATGAAATATTTAAGATTTGTGTATCGTACCAGTTAATTGTCTCATATAATGGATAGTAAATTATATACTGGCTCCGAACTGGATAATCTTAATATTGCACAAGCTTTCACCTGCAGACCTGAAGAGTGCAGCGTATACATTACAAAAAACCATATGACTATTCTTACTCAAAACATTCGTAGTATTTACAAAAACTTGGATGCGTTTCAAGTAGTTCTACACTCAATTAATCTTGATATAGATATATTAGTTATGACCGAGTGTCACTTGTCAAAGAATAAACCTATCCCTAACCTAAATAATGACTATAACACTTATTACACTAAAAATAACATTAATCAATGTGATGGAGTCATTTTTTATGTAAAAAAGAACTTAAAGTATAAGGTAATAGAACCATACATTAGAAATGCATCTTGTTTATTACTTACTCTTCCCGATACTGTGATCATGGGTATATATCGTACTCCTTCTATTAAAAATACTGATGACTTTACTTCCTCCCTTCAAACTATTTTAAGTGGCTATAAAAAATATCACAATATCGTTATAACAGGAGATATAAATATTGACATAAAAATCGACAGTAAGGATCCCAATTGTCCCAATTATCTAACATCGTTGGCTTACCATGGCTTACTACCAGCACATAGACTCCCCTAACACGTGATAAAATGTGTTATGATCACATGATGCTGAAAACGACCCACGCTGCAAAATCGCTTGTTCTTTTAAATTCACCAACTGATCACTGCACAGTACTACTGGGTTTTTCTTACTTTCCCACAAGACCTAAAATGTCTAAGACCAAAAAATCGGTAAATTATGTTGCTAGCTTGATGGAATTAAAAACAAAAATTACAAATATTTTTAAATTGACAGACCCAAATCTTGCTACTGAAGCTTTAGTTACCAGTATTTCTGAAGCAATGAAAAAAAATCGTACCGTCACTACAATCCCAAATAGAAAACGTCTTTTTTTTATTTTTTTATTTTTTTATTTATTTTTTTTTTTAACGTCGGGAATCCTCATGGATACACACCTCCATCCTGGGGAAGATGGAAGTGGTTATGTGAGACTCTTACTCACTAAACCAGACGGTCAACACCTCTTCGTCGTAATGGAGCGCCACGGGAACGCTTGCGCACACAACCGCGTTGCTCCGACGGAAGGCCGCGTGAGCAGCCACCACCTCCATGGAGTGACGCGTCCGGTTGACTTGAGCGCGTCCCACTCCGGGGCTTGTTGAATGGCGAAGGGCTCCCCTGCCCTCCACCCAAGCCGGCCGAGCCAAATCAGGACTCCCTCAACGAAGAAGGTGTCCCGATCCGACTCAACCTCCCGGGGCCGGACCCCGTCCGAAAACGGACGTGGTCCAGCCAACGAAGCCCTCCCTAGGAAGAGCTCCGCCGCCACCTCGCCCGGACTAATCATCGTCAAGCGCTATTGTACCTGACGATGACTATTCCGGGCCATCACCCTATCAGCGCAACGGCCTCCCCCTCAGCAAGAAAGAGACCGCCGCGTACCCCCCACACAACCACGGGACCGCCCCACAGTCCACTCTGCGCACAGAGAAGTACCAGGGGCGACCCCTAATTGTTGGGTATAAAGATGTGTAAATGTGTAAATTACATTTATATCTAACACATACATCTTATAATGCATATATACATATATCCAAATACATATGCATTGCAAGATGTATGTGTTAAAATATGTAAATGGTGGCAGGAAAAGCGGAAAGCTTTTAGCAAAAATAGATTTACAAGCAGGAAATTCGTAAATCTTGTGCTTTCTCTTAATCATTATCATTATCATTTGTCACTAGCCCCGTAAGAATGTTAAGGTCACAGTCAAAAATTCTTTATTCCATGAAAATGTTTTACTTTTATTTAGACACGTCAAGATCAACAAATTCTGCAAAAAAAAGTATGTTAATAAAAACAAAAATTAATTGTATAAAAAGCCCGTTTAATTAATTGAGCTCATGAAAACCTCATTCGGGCAAAGAAGATCATGGGCTTTTTTTATAAACTACCAATTTGATAATTATGTTGCTTTTATAAAAACTGTCTAATAGTTAGGACCCCAATTTCTTCATACTATTGTGAATACCTAAAATGCCTGCAGTTGTGATCACCTTTAAAATGCATCTTTGGGCTGTTTCAACTCTACTCAGAATAGTTTTACTCATGGGCGTACCGAGGGGAGGGGCTTCCCCTGGACATCGTATACCTCTCTACTACCTTCCTTTGTAAATTAAAATTGGTGTTTTAAATAAAAAAAATAAACCAATTAAGTTTTAAAAATTGTAAAACGTTTAGAAATGCTTTCTCAGGAGGGTTAGTCGAGGACGAGAAAAGTGGTTATTCAGTTGTTATAGATCTATGTATTACAAATAAATACAATTCTCATGTAAAACTATTAGCAAACACTTTAAAGTTAAAAATCTTTATTAGAAGCGAGATTCGGCAAAGACAAATCACCAGCGTTTGATCTTTCATTGTTAAACCATGCTCAGAAAAGTAAAATTACAGCTCCAAAATTACAAAAATAAAGTAGAGAAACTGAGTACGTTTGAAACGAAAAAAAAAGTAGGTACGTTCTGTCATTCTTAAGCAACACCTTTTTTTTTTCTTTTTTTTTAACGTCAGGAATCCTCATGGATACACACCTCCATCAAGGGGATGATGGAGGTGGTTATGTGAGACTCCTACTCACTAAACCTGACGGTTGCTGCCGCCGTCATAATGGGACACCACGGGATCGCTTTCGCACTCACCGCGATGCCCCGACGTGATCCATGGAGAGGGCACCCCGCAACGAGGAGCACCCATCCCTTTTTCGCAGGCTTGATAGATCGTGGAGGGATCCCCTTCCCCCCACCCAAGCCTGCTGCCTCTGAAGGGGGCCGAGACCCCTTTCTAGCTGGACTCAGTCTCAGAATCGAACCAGTTGGACAGACCGACTCGACCATGCCGTGTCCAGCTCCGCCGCCGGTTATCTCCCCGAGAGGAGACCACCGGTCAGACCCCCTGGAAGAGCACACTCCCATAAGACCCAGTGATGCGCAGACAGCCTCACTGCAACACACTGGAGTCGAACGTGAGTCCGCTCACGTAGGGGGCCCAACGTCGAACCCGACAGGCCCTTACCGTCGGCCACGGTGATCAGCCGAGACCAGCAAGAAAAAGGCATAAGTCGGGAACCCACCACGCCCAGACCAACCATCACCAAGCGCAACCGTGGCGTCGCGCTCGGCAACGATTAATCCAGGCAACGTCTCGGACCGTCTCCCCACCAAGCACCCTCTCTAAAGTGCTTGGTGGAAAGAGGTCCAGACCCTAACCGCCGCAGGCAGCCTCTCCCTCAGCAAGAAAGCGACCGCCGCGGAACCACTCCACAGTCCACTCTGCTATCAGAGAAGTACCAGGAGTAATTCCGCAGACGACCCCGGCAAAGAGGGCCTGCGCCCTCCCACCTTCAACGCCCAGGGCAACTTTCCAACGTGATCAAACGGTGGAAAGAGGCCCGAGCCCCCCCCGCAGACAGACCACCCCGAAAGGCAGCCTGCCCACCAGCCAGCCATGAACCGGGCACAAACCCGAAGGATCACATTAACCGTTGTTGCCCAGGGAGCACCGGCCCGTACCGCTTCCGATGCCACCGGACGAATCCGAGCAACAAGGGAAACAGATGGGCACACGAGGAGGTTCCCGGCGACGGCCCCCCTCTTAAGCAACACCTAGGTTAGTAAATTATTTTCAATTATAGATTAATTCATAGTAGTACTACGTAATTTTTAAACTATGGCGTTTCATAATAAATAATTATTCAAAAATCGAGTATTCACGTGTACGAATTAGGTATCACTACCTTTTATTTGTCTGACATTTCGGTTGCGCCGGCCGGGTCGTGGTCACAGACTGACTCACCTGATCTTTCTTCTTGCTTTTCTGCAAACTGGAACAGTAGTTTTAGCAAAAGGGACGGGTTGTGTAACAGGAAGCCGGGTAATGATCCCACGCGGTGAAGGAGTTTGGTACTATCAGTCAATAATATGTCTAAAGAGAATATAATTTTTACAGCAACATTTTTATAAAGTATATCAAAAATAATATGCAGCTCATTTATAAAGAATGCATCTACCTACTAGGTTGCAGTGTGAATTCTCGAATTTCAATTTTTATTTACTTTCTCACAATATAATAATATAGAGTTTTATTCCCGAATCGAGCCTACTGCTCGACTAATGTAAACAAAAAACGCGCGCCAGCTTATATCAATGGCAATCAATTGAAAATCGTTTTTGGTTGATTATTCCTCAACAAAATAAAGTATCACCGATATTTTTGCTCATAACTCTCACGTTAACCAAAGTCATCAAATAAAAAGAAAATCAAATCAGTTCAGTAATTACAGAGGGGTTCTATGACATAGAATGCATTTGACCCAACGACACAGAGCTTCACTCATCGCTTCGCTCATCGTTCATAATATTTATGTCAGAAGTACCACAGAAAAGTTGTATGTATGTACGTATCCACGTATAATCTTTCATCTTATTTGGAATACTCATTGCAACGAGTAGTATAAGCATGTCTTTTTATGAACTTTTATATTCGTTGTATATTATTTTGATATATAGGAAATTTAATTGGACAACAGTAGTCTAGAAGGCTGCTTATATATGGCTAAAATATAAAGTTTTGATAGCAGTTACCGATTTAAAATCTTTGGTTTTACAGTTACTAAAACCAAGCATTCGTAAACTTTTTCCAATTACAGAATCAACGTGACTGCAAAAACACAATTCGTCATCTATAAACACTCCAAGATTTTACTTCATAAATCTGATTAAACTTATTTCTATTGATTTTATATGAAGAATCATAATGTTTTCTTTTCCACAAAAATAACGTTGAAATATTTTTCTACAAGTTTTACTTCCATGATATTTACACCATTCTTTCACCATACATATAGTTTGTTGATGGCAATTTAGAGCTTTTGCTTGTTAAATGTCGTAGTAATACGATACGATACAATAGTTTTTATATACTTTTAAGTCTTCGCATAAATAGTTCAAATTTAGAGTTATACATTCTTTGATATGGTCAAAATAATATAGATAATAGAGAGGTCCCACTTGAGATCCTTGAGGAACACCTGAGGTTGGAATAAAATCTTATGATTTAAACCCATTTACATATACTGCTATACTTCTTTTCCACCTTTACCTTCTTTTAGATTTTTAAGTGATTCCTCAATAGAAATTTGAGTTATATTACTTATTAATAAATTTCAGTGTTAAATTGTCAGAACCTGTTTAATAAGAAGGTGATAAGTTGAATATAGCTTTTTCGTTATCAGCAATTTTGAATACCTAATTTCAGGGTTTATTTGGTTTAATCCTAAAATAAGACCAGAAATAATTAAAATCCTTACATATATTATTATGCATGTGAGAGATATATGTAATATTGATACATATAATATTGTTATTATATTGTAATTCTGTATGTAGGTAAAATAAAGATATTATTATTTATGAAACTACATAATACCGTTGACAATAAATATGCGAAATATTGATGTAGCAATAGATTTAAGAGTTTAGACTTATTTAGAACTATATATCATTGTTATTACTAGTACATTATTAAAGTAGTAAAATATATTGATTTGGCGAACTATCGGAAGTAGCCTGAAGATATTAAATATATTGTATTTACATATCTTATTAGGTAAGCCGTAAATGTGTGAAAGATATAAGATTGTTATAAATATTCTAGACATTTAAAATGGTTATGTACTATTATATTGTTATTATGAGATAATTAATGATGTTTAGAGTTGTGAATATGACCAATCTCCAGAAGCTGCTGTTGGCGCTTCTGTCGATGTTATTATGTTATAAATATGGCTGTTAGCCTCTATTAAAGGTAATCTGTATTGGACAACTGGCAAGATAAGTGATTCTTATACTGATATTGTTTATAATATGTGTAATAACTATTGTGGGTATTTCACTGTATTGAGTTATTGATAATTGTCTAAATAATTACACAGTAATAACTATATTACTGTATTTATTATATTCATGTACCGGGAGTCATTTTGTTATATTAAATGATATATTTGTTTAGTTCTCTCTTTTCTTTAAACTTATCCAGATAATATTATCATATATATATAGTGGGCAGAGCCTGATTAAATACTTAATAGTATATTATTTTAGTGGTTTTTAATTGTAGAATCTTATAATATCTTACATCAGAAGTGGGATCATCCCGGTCCTCGGTATCGACAGTTTGACTGCCGAAACTATATTTTATCGATAAAATCAAGATACCCTCATTGTTGTTGCTTTATTTGTTAATCTGTTGTATTCCATTTTGTGTGATTTAAACTTTACTAATATGTTAAAAACCTAATTCACAGGGAAAAAAACGCCGCCATCGCTATATACGTCGAAGTACCATCACCTCTACGATGTCCAGGCGTAGTTTGGGAAACGGCGGAGTGATTTCTAATTACGAAGTGGTTTACGAATTAAATTTAATTCACGATTTGTATTCTACGTACGAACTACACCATTCGGCGTCATCATGGCGATGGAGACCGAGCGGTTGCATTACGGCAGCCATGCCAGCTGAGTCTGCGGACCCAGTATGGCTCTCGCCGGTGCAGTGTCGAGCCTGTGATGCATCGGATGGAGAATCGATAATAAAGCTGAAGCTGATTGAACTGGATCACGGAAAAACTGGTGAAGCTTCCAGGGCTGAGGTGGCGTTGTTCGAGTCTCTCAAAAGAGATCCGAGGAGAGGAGGACAACGAGACTGTGGATCTTATTGCATCCCGTGTTACCGAGTTTTGTGACGTTGAAACTCGTCGAGTCTGAGGAGTATCGGGAACTAGCACGTCCGGGACACAGGAATTATTATATTAATTTCTATATTTTTTTTATAGAACTGCAGAATTTGCTACACTGCCATCTCCGATTCAAGGAGTTATCTGGGCGCTGAATTTTGGTGCAGCACCAGGAATGCCTTAGCTGGAGAATTGACTGGAGCCATTGTTGCAATGGCAACTGTTACTACGAAGGCCTTTCAAGTGGTCTGCATTGTGATTCAAATATTGGGACATTACAAGGGGAAGGTCATGAGAAAACTCATGAAACGAAAAAGAAAACATCGGAGACAACCTAAGAAGCAATTCTGTGTACTTTCGTTTAAGCGGACTCTTATTGTGAGTATGCTTGAAAAAAAATAGTGATTGTGTTGTACAAAATTAACTTTTGGTGAATAACAATTCTTTGAATTAGTGTGTGGTAGTATATCGGACGTTAATACCAAAATGGCATCTTTAGCAGTGTTAAAACGGCCTACAACTTGTTTACCTTATTTTTATTTAAATTGTAAAGTAAAAAAAAAAATCGTAAGAACAAAAAGTACCTACAACGTTCTAAAATAGATAGTCGGTCAAACGATAAAAATATTTTATCTGTGACAAATTTGGGAGTACCAAAAAGTGTAATGTTTTCAAAAATACTCGGATGTATTGTTCACTAGTACTTTGTGCCGGTAGCTAAATATTTTGTATTAATTATATGAAACCCGACGTACTTATTCGCTTTTTAGATTAAGCCTAACAGCGATAACAATGCTAGAAATAATCGTTTTTTAATGTATAAACGGTACAACCAAATTCATTCGTCGATAATTTATTATATATCATTCTTATCACTTTACGAGAACGTAGGTTACCAAGGTTTTAGATATTTAATGAATTTGTCATTGTTAACCTAGTGCTGTAAATAAATAAAAACCAAAAGTATCATCGTAAGAATCATGAGACAACAAACTTAAGCATTTGGATTAAAAAAAATTGGAGATATAATGTGCAAGTGTAACGTTACGTTTCTACGTATTTAATGTTAAATACTCTAATAACGTGTCGGATTGGCCGAACAGTTGGTAGAATGTTTAAATCGGTTATGGATATTACAAAAAAACAGTATTTCTTAACAATCATAAAACATAAATATTTAAATTTTATTATTGAAATATTATTATTTATATATGTTATCCTAAATATATCATTATTATTGTAGTATATATTATACATATATTACTGTTGTATTATATATAATGTAATTTAATTGTCCAATGAAAACATTAGACAATTCTGATCCTGTTAGATCTTAAAGTGCAATGAATTTATTTATTTTTAAATAGAAAATATATTATATATTTTAGTATAGTGATGTCAGTCATAGTTTTTCACCTTTTTTTTATATTGTACCCTAGTAGTTTTTTATCTGTGTGTGTTGACAGTATTTAATGCTGTAACATTAAAATCCCCCAATTGCAGATTTTTGTTGTACAATAAAGTTTAAAGAAATAAGAAAATATTTTTGTTGTTAGGAAATTTAAGGAATATTGTTATTACTTATAATAAATTGAGGTTATGGTCTGAAGAACTGGTCGATTCAAAATAAAATATAATAATTATTGTATTTCGGCATGAGGTGGTACTACTAAAAAGGTTTTGCTTATTGTTGAAAACGTCCACCGACTTAAAATAATAAACTTCAAATCTTTTAGATACTCAAGTTGGGAACTTTATAAATGTGGTAATGTATTGTCTGTTAGACATATTTTTATTTTAAGGCTTCTTGTAAGCCAATTTAAAACAAAAATAAGTGATTGTTGTCTTAACGTAACAGAATAATCTATACGGTTTCGAAAACAAAAATATAATATGCTCAAAAAGTTTTCTTTTTCTGGGTCTAGGTATTCTTTATAAATAAAGTATATAAAATATTAATCTTTCAAGACGGGCGACTACAAAATATATCTCCACATATATATTAGGTAGTATATTGAATAGATATACAAATGTATTAATTTATAATTATTAGTATTATAGTTACGATTTATGTTATTATTATAACGTTTATATGATTATTATGATTGTAACGTTTTCATGATTATTATGTAATGAAATAATAATAAATAAGTAGATACATTGATGTTATAAGAAAATATAACAGTATGTATACAAGAAAGATATTATTGGTTTGATATGATTCTATGTTATTTTGTTGATGTTATATGGGACTATAACAGTATATGAATAAGATCAGTTTGATGTGATTCTATGATGTTAATTAGTCGATGTTATATGGAAATATAACAGTATATGGATATGAGAGGAATATTATTTGTTGGAACTGAACTGCTGAAGTCCTTTGCTTTGTTCTAGCCTGTCTCATGTGCAGCAGGTGTGAGGCTAGTTGATATTGTTTTAAAGCATCCGACCGTTGTTATTTTGTCCTCTTAATGTGAGGAGTAGGACAATAACAATGTTATAATGTATTACTTTTAAGGAATGTTGTTTAAGTATATTAATATATAAAAAAAGAATGTTTCCGCTGGTCGGTCTTTTGCTTGGTGCAAATCTAGCTCACTAGCAGCGGGTGAAGGGGATTTGACACGTCTAGGCAACTGACAAAACAAAAAAATGTAATATATATTATATATATGTATATAAGAAGGCGTATATACTTCGAGAGCGAAGTATATGTCAGTATGGCCGTGAGAGATATATGTAATATTGATACATATAATATTGTTATTATATTGTAATTCTGTATGTAGGTAAAATAAAGATATTATTATTTATGAAACTACATAATACCGTTGACAATAAATATGCGAAATATTGATGTAGCAATAGATTTAAGAGTTTAGACTTATTTAGAACTATATATCATTGTTATTACTAGTACATTATTAAAGTAGTAAAATATATTGATTTGGCGAACTATCGGAAGTAGCCTGAAGATATTAAATATATTGTATTTACATATCTTATTAGGTAAGCCGTAAATGTGTGAAAGATATAAGATTGTTATAAATATTCTAGACATTTAAAATGGTTATGTACTATTATATTGTTATTATGAGATAATTAATGATGTTTAGAGTTGTGAATATGACCAATCTCCAGAAGCTGCTGTTGGCGCTTCTGTCGATGTTATTATGTTATAAATATGGCTGTTAGCCTCTATTAAAGGTAATCTGTATTGGACAACTGGCAAGATAAGTGATTCTTATACTGATATTGTTTATAATATGTGTAATAACTATTGTGGGTATTTCACTGTATTGAGTTATTGATAATTGTCTAAATAATTACACAGTAATAACTATATTACTGTATTTATTATATTCATGTACCGGGAGTCATTTTGTTATATTAAATGATATATTTGTTTAGTTCTCTCTTTTCTTTAAACTTATCCAGATAATATTATCATATATATATAGTGGGCAGAGCCTGATTAAATACTTAATAGTATATTATTTTAGTGGTTTTTAATTGTAGAATCTTATAATATCTTACACATGCATATAAACATAATAATCAACATCCATGTAATTCTTGGCTTTTTCTTTAAGAGTTTATGTTCAAATTAATCAATATCATTATTGAAAATTTCGCTTTTACCTTAGAAGAAATGATATATACATGATATAAGCGGCTAACACGCAGTGCTGTGAGCTAGGCTTCGTGGTGTTTCTGTATTTCGAATGAAAGCATGTGGATATAAACGGTACTTATAAGCGAAAACTACTAACATTATAGTGTTTTCTAAGGTTTTCACGAATACCTACTACACATTGAAATAAAACTATTTTTACAGATATAACTCGCGTATAATGAATTAAATTTTAAATTAAATTTTAAATCTAACTTGACGTTTTTAATGCTTTTGCAGCAATCATATTTACGGTAAGTTAAATCCGTGAAAATAGTTTTATTTCTACACTTATATTATGTCTACGTATTGTATGGTTTGTATTAAATATGGAGCTACGCAGTTTTATTATTAACAACTGTACCCTACAACTATCTTACACCGAAAGTTAACCAGAAGTAGAGAAGCTAGCTAGCTATTTAAGACACAAAATGCACAAATATTTATTTATTTATTTCTATTACAAGATTAGTGAAACAGATAAATACACAATTATAATATTTAAGTATTTCACATTAACTAAGCGTTTGACTGAATAAGAAGATCAGCTAGTTTTTCAGCAAGCACCATGACTGCGGCGTTAATGTTACTAGATACGACGTTGGGAAAAGCGCTGGCATCTCCTACTCTTAGTCTTCTCACACCTCGTACCCTCAACTCAGAATCCAAGACTGGCCCCATTGGACAAGTACTGCTGTAGTGGAAAGTCGTATCCATCATATTTAGTACGTAACATTTCCAATACTCTCTAGTCTTCGCCTGTAAGTGATCACATTTCGGTAAGCGAGGAAGCAATGTCTCTCCTCCTACACGTTTAAAATAACTAGATTCTGTTACTCTAATAAAATGTTCGATGTATCGGGCATTATTCTCTAGATCAGTGCTATTAGAAAGAAATCCGGTATAGATCTTAGGAGGGTCGTTTGGGTCTGCACTCCTCAATAACACCCTACCAGTAGATACCGGACGGCAAACATTCATTACAGTGAACAAGACTTCCCTACCGTTGCCCGCTTCTGCGAACTGGTTGCAGACGTCGTCATGCAAACCAAAAACAACTGCACAAAGTTGAAGTAAGCACGAAGGATTGTTTCTACATATAAGATTTAATGTTATATAGTCTGGGTGTCGTTGTAATGGATCAACAGAACCTAAACCTACAAAAGTTTCTAGCGGAAAATAATTAGGATTTACAGGTGCAGGGTTATCAGTAGTTGCTTCCAGACCGTGAGCCAGGATTACAGCTAAATGGTCTTGTAAATTTTCACCTACTGGTAGGTTCGAAATAACATCAATACCAAAACTTTCTAGTTCATTTTGCGGTCCAATTCCTGAGAGCTTCAACAATTTTGGTGTGTTGAAAACTCCAGCTGAGATAATGACTTCTTTTCGAGCAAAAACTTTGAATGATCTGCCGTCTTCTGAAGTACATTCGACACCTATAGCATTCTTATTAGAATCAAATATAATTTTGTTAACAGTTGTGCTTTTCATAAGATGCAGATTAGGTCTGTTATTAGATTTAATTAAATAACCCTCTGCACTACTTTGCCGTTTACCGTCGGCTATGGAAAACATCGGTTGACTAAATCCTTTGTTTTGGTTTCCGTTCAAATCATCAACAACCTCATGCCCTACTTCTTGGAATGCTTCTAAATATTTCAAAGGTGACGTGGTCAAATGTCTAGTAATTCCGATTTCACCATTGGTTCCATGAAATTTGCCATGGACTGAATTTAAGATTTCTTGGTCTTCGAGACGTTCACTTTTCATAAAGTAGGGTAAAAGGTTTTTCCACGTCCACGAATCATCGCCAGCAGCGTTTGCCCAATCATCATAGTCGTTAGGAGCCCCTCTGACGTAATAAAAGTGGTGGAGGGTACTGCTGCCGCCAAGCACTTTTCCCGATGGTAAGTCTAGATACTTATTCCGATGGTATTGAGCGCTGTAACCATCATCTTCGGATGTGTAATTCCAATCCATCTTAGTTTTTGGCAACACAAAAAAAATACCTGGAATCTGAAAAAAAAAATGTAATAATTTATTTAAATTAAACAATTTATTTAAATATTTTATTGTTTTAGTTTTAGGTAAAATATTTGTTGATTAGTTTCAGATAAAACATATTCTAAGGATTATATCTTTTTAATTTAAGTGAATGTTTATGCCATTATCAAAGATTTACTTACTTCTGATTCAAACGCGGTATCGCCTCCAGCCTCGATCATCATAACATTAACATTAGGGTCCTCTGTCAGCCGGTAGCCAACTATGCTGCCGGCAGTGCCAGCCCCTACCACTATATAATCAGTAGTCACAGCTTGGTTATCTAAAATAAAATCACAAAATTGAAGCCCTTTATACATTTCTTGACTATTAGAATATTATTCATATAAAATTAAGAACAAATACTTGGAATGTCGGTGCTAGGAGGCCATTTATATGCAGTTAGCCCCAAAGCAGTCAGGACAAAGAAGGCGTTCCTTATGGAATCAAATGTAGCCACAGTGCTGGCGACGTCCATGATCTATTACGGTCTGTTCTGGAATGGAAAACGAGCCTTATATATTTATATAAGAATAAGAAAACAAATTAAAAATAAATACCTTTATTATTTAAAATATTTTTAGTGTTCATGATGAATAATAATACTCTTTACTGCATTTCATATACGGAAATACATAATCTATTCCGAACGTTACTTCGTCTTTCGTTTCGTTTCGTCCTATTCCTATTCCGAACTTACTTCGCGATCAAAATCGAGACGTCGTTCGATGCTGTGGCCACGTTTTTAGTAATTTGCTATTCCCAAAACACGAAACGAAGAAGAAGTTGTCACTTTTGTCAAACTCTCTTGCGTAATTTAAAGCGAATATGAACGTTAGAAAAAGAGTTGCCGTTTGAGTTTCGTAAGTAGTACCTTTAAAGAGAAAACTAATGAATGGTGAGTGTATTGGTTAAAAAATACTTTTAATATTGATAGTATACCCAACGTTGAGTTTATTTCTTTAAATAGACTCAACCAACAGACATTCGAGAATTTAGTAGTATTATTACTTCGTACAACAAAAAGTTGACGAACTTTACATACGATAACAAAGGTAATTCATTTCATTATTTTCCTATTTTCTACTAGGTTTTAATCACTTTAAAACTGCATGGTAGCGGCTTCAAACTGGGTGATGTGGCGCTATACATTCATCCATCTTTAGCATCCACCAATAAAATTTCGTATGCTTAAAACTCTCCACTTATATTATTAAAATATATTAGATCCTCACAAACCCGACCAGAGAGACAAACATTAAAAATCAAATAATCAACTAATTTCTTATTTGCAACCAGATGTGGCTTTTCCATTTTCATAAAAAAAATGTTTTAATACTTATTTTGAAATATTATGTAGGTACTTTATTTATGAGTATTTATTAAAAGTTTGAATGTTTTGGATTTTTAAAAAAGAACAATATTCTTGGAGCACTTGGCTGCATCAATTTCACACATTTTGCAATTACGTGCAGAATAATTCTTTAAAAGAAAGATTATAGTTTAGTGTATTTTACAAAGAAAAGGTCTTTTTTTAGTTATATTAAGTAATCAAATTTCGAGCTTTTTTTTCTTTGCATTTATTTTCTAATATTTTATAGTCGCGGTAAATCAAGTTTTTATTTTTATTAGTTTGTCATTTTTGAAACGTCAAAAAAAACACCTAAAATATATTTCATACAGCCGGAATAAAATATTCGTATCTAAAATAATGAATACATATTATATATTATTCGCTAGGATATCGGTAAAGATATAAATAACCTCGAAATTTTATTATTTAAAATAATAAAAAAAGACCTTTTCTTTGTAAAATATACTATAATCTTCCTCTAAAAGAATTGTTCTGCACGTAATTGCAACATGTATAAAATTGATGCAGCCAAGTGCCCCAAGAATATTGTTCTTATTAAAAAATCCAAAGCATTCAAACTTTTATAAAATACTCATAAATAAAGTACATATTTCAAAATAAGTATTAAAACGTTTTTTTGTTTTATGAAAATGAAAAAGCCACACTTGGTTGCAAATAAGACAATAGTTGATTATTTGATTTTTAATTTTTATCTTTCGGGTCCGGTTTGTGAGAATCTAATATATTTTAATAATACAAGTGAAGAGTTTTAAGCATACGAAACTTTTTCGATGCATACTAGAGATGGATGAATGTATAGCGCCACAGCACCCAGTTTGAAGCCGCAACCAATCAGTTTTAAAGCGATTGAATCTACATAAAAATAAATGATGAGTAAGTTATCGTATGTAAAGTTCGTCGACTTTTTGTTGTTCGTAGTAATAATACTACTAAATTCTCGAATGTCTGTCGGTTGAGTCTATTTAAAGAAATAAACACAACGTCTGGTGTACTATCAATATTAAAAGTATTTTTTAACCAATACACTCACTATTGCCATTCATTAGTTTTCTCTTTAAAGGTATCTCAATTGTTGAGAGTTCCGCTATAATTCTAAGTAAATTGAATAATATTCATTCTTACATATTTGATAAGATCCTAAAAACAAATAAAATCAATAGCTATAATGTAAAAAATACTACTTACGAAACTCAAACGGCAACTCTTTTTCTAACGTTCATATTCGCTTTAAATTACGCAAGAGAGTTTGACAAAAGTGACAATTTCTTCTTCGTTTCGTGTTTTGGGAATAGCAAATTACGAAAAACGTTGCCACAGCATCGAACGACGTCTCGATTTTGATCGCGAAGTAAGTTCAGAATAGGAATAGGACGAAACGAAAGACGAAGTAGCGTTCGGAATAGACGTCCTGTTTTCATACAAAAATCCTCTTTGGAAATATTCTAGGAGTTAAGAAGGAGACGTAAGAGTATATAAAGGTCATAAAAATGTAGGTATATGAAATTTAAATTCATAAAATTACTCGTGAAAAAGATGATCAATAAAAAGAAATCTTGTAGAGAAATATATAACCCATCATAATTTTTGTGTGATATTTCAAATACTATTTAAACACTCATGTTCTAATAGAACAGTTTATTAAGATTGACAACTGGAACAGAATATATTATTTATACGTTTTCTAGCAAGCTGTATAATTTATATTTTATTTGAAACAGTTTCATATTATAAAAGTTTCCTTTGCTACTGGTAGCTATTTCTCATTTTATAGAGAAACAAGAATAAAATTTTTAAAAAAGATGAATAAAAATAAAAAAAAAACGTTAATAGAATAGTTGAATTACTTGGATGATGTTTTCACACTAGGGCTATCAAATTAAAATATAAAAAAATAATAGTGTCTGTTACAAAGTAGGAATTGATAATAAACAACGACTTCTACGCAATAATGATAATATGATGAATAATTATGTAAGTGTTAACTATATTAATTAATTAGGTAACCTTAAACTAAATACTTACTTGCCAAATCAAATATTGACTTCTTGACGTCCTGGTATGTTACGAGTAACTGGACGAAAATGGAGTCAACATTCAGCTAAATAAATGATCAAACTACGATACTACCATCCCCCGCACCGATACGACTTCCACTTCGCACACTTCCAGTGTACATTCGAGTACAGAATTGTTTTGTTATTATTGTTGATTTTTATTATTTTTTTTTGTTATTTTCCTTGATTTTGTTAAGTTTGTTTACTTTTTTTATTGCTACACCTAATCCTAAAAACCTTTTTAAATATCTTTGGTAAAATTTTATCTTTGGACATTGCAACTAAGTATAAAACTTATATAGGTATTCATTATTAACGTTTTTTTACAACTTAAGTTTAAAATTTTAATACACAATACGACTATTGGATAATTATTACAATACTATTCAAAATGTTAAAATAAATAAATTATATGAGTATATTGTGTGCGTGACAATACCAATGCGCAGTTTATTGCCCTTTATTAAAATTAGTTGCTCCTCCAAATTTCGCTCAGCGTTAGGCTTTTATGCCGCGGCTTACTTCTATAATAACTATTGTTATAAATACTATTACAATTGAAAAAAAATCGGGTGTTCTTAAAACCACACATTGGAATTTATAACTTTAATGACCAATTAATTAATATTCATATAAAAATATTTAGAAACACATGAACAAAATTTAATGTAATAATGTTTCAATTAATTTACTTTATACTTGTTATTTATTCTATAAATCAAACAATAAAAATAAAAGTTATCACATCTAAAAGAAAATTATTATTTAATTAATCTGTACATGTAATAATAAATATATCTGTTGACTAATAATGGTTCATTATGTTATGGTTTAATGTAAAATATTTAAAATGTAAGTAAAATTAATGATAAATTTGTTGCATTTGGATTTAATAAATATGATGAATAAATGTCTAAAAATAATCCTACTTTAAAGATAATATTTTTTTTATAATTACTTAAATAATTATTATAATACTAATTATAATAATAAAGATTAATTGTAATATAATAATACAACAAAAAGCTGTGACTGTGTTCGTACGCATAAATTTCGATTTCGATGTAATGTACCCTTTAAAAATTTCGTTTTAGTTTTTGCGTGTAGGAGTATTTCTAGTTTATTTTTATATGTTTTTTTTATTTCTAATCACAGTATTTTTTTCACAGAGTAGGTAGTCCAATATCGTATTTTTTTTATTGGAAATGGTACTATTATTCCCTGATTGGACGACTACTATTACAATTTATTTGTTACCGCTATGGTACGATAATAAGAGATTAATAATTTTTTTATTTGTAAACCGATTTGTAATTATAAAAATACACTAATGTAAATTGAAGCCCATGACCATATATATTCCCGAAAACTTTATCCAAATCGGTTATTCCGTTTCTGACATTACCGTGCACAAACATACATAGATATACAGACATATAAACATACAGACGAACAGACAAAATAAAAAAACATTGTTTTGGGTTCTCTTGCTTATATAAAGGTCCCCCCCTTATGATTTTTTTTTAATATTTTCCATTTACAGACATCGATCAGGTACAGTTTCGTTATATGTATAAAGATAAATTTCTAAACATTTTAAATACATATATCTTTTGATAGAGTGAAGAGTGTGCAATGTTTCTCAGAGTGACGCTCAACTATAAAAGTTATTTACTTACATAAGCCATATATTTTTATTGTGTTGCGTGTAATCCGAAAAGAGAAACAGATAATCGGACAAAAAAAATCATAAATATTAGAAATGGATTCCGTTAGTTATCCCTTCACAACCTGGCTATATATTTTTTTAATATTTTCAATGTATAGAGACTACTCCTCTACAGATTTATTACATGTATAGATATAGGAGAAGATTTGCATGGTACCTATTATGTCATTGACATATATTGACATAACTTTTTTATTTCTTAACCGATTTAAAAATAAATACACAATAAATGTTAATGAAAGACATAATATATTCCCGAAAACTGCATCTAAATTGGTTTAGTCGTTTCTGAGATTAGCGTGGATAAACATACAGACATACAGACAAACAGACAAAATGAAAAACCTTTTTTTTTCTTTTTTTTTTTTTTGTTTGTCTATGCTGTTAGCCCTGTTGGCTATTACAGCGTCACCGGGGGAGCGGGTGGGTCTGGAGACCCACCCTTAACAAGGGGCGGCCAGTTGGGCCCCCATGGGGAACGACGGCCCGAGGGCGTCTCAGATTGAGACACGGACCTCGGCTCGGGGCGTCGTTAGTCAGGAGGGAAGCTAAGGAAATTTGGACACTAGCGTCCTCCGACGGCAGAACGCCGGAGCAACGGAGCACTTACTCAGTTGGGACCTCGTCTATACCGGTACAGACGGTGTGTGTCTGTATGTTGTGTGGTGTCAATTATGCCTACGTGTACACGTTATTACCTACTGTGAACGCGTCGTCGGGGTCAACGAGTACCGACTTGGGTCTTCTTTTTCTGACTAAAGTAGTCTTACGTGGTCTATACTCTGCGGCGTCAGCCACCAGTGGGTTCGGGTGTCGCTCAGCACGTTCAAAGTACTTTTGGGAAAGCCCCTTGAAGTACTGAGCGATGGTCGGAAGGTCTAAATCTCTATGGAGATCGATGTTGCGTACGAACCACGGCGCCCCGGTTGCAATCCGTGTAAACCTGTTCTGAATCACCTGAAGGGGTTTCAGATTAGCGTGCGCAAAAGCGGGACTCGCATAGGACATGACGGAACGTATGCAAGCTTTATAAAGTGTCACCTTATTGCGAAGGGACATTTTACTCCGCTTGCCTAACAGCGGATATAAACGACCTAATATGTAGGCCGCTCTGCTACGAACGGTCCTAATATGCGCAGTGAAAACTAACTTTCTATCTAACTTTACTCCTAGGTATTTTGCCTCGTCTTTCCAAGGTATCGGTTTATCAAAGAGTTTGATTCGCGGGAGGATCCTTGGGGGGCCTCGTTCGAAGAGCACCGAAACGCTCTTCTCAGGGTTTACCTCGATCCGCCATTTCCGCAGCCAACTCTCGAGGGAGTCGACTGCGGATTGGAGACGTCGGTATATCTCCCAGTGATCCTTAGAGGACGTGTAAAGCGCGGTATCGTCCGCGTACATGGCAAGGTGCACTTTAGATCGCGGCCTAGGAATATCGCTAGCGTAGATGGAGTAGAGGATGGGCGAGAGAACTGAACCCTGGGGAACACCCGCCCTGATGGGGCGGGGGGTTGACAAAACGCCTTCCACTCTGTAGCGAAAGGAGCGATTCGACAGGTAGTCCCGTATGATGAGTACGAGTCTGTCCGACACCTTGAACTGGTATAACTTGTACACCAGTCCATTGTGCAGGGTCTGGCAGGGTCGAACGCCTTAGCTACATCGAGGAAGAGCGCTTCTGTCCTATGCTTCTTGGCCTTCACAGTGGCCCCTATCAGTATGTGCTCCGTGAGGCGTTGCACCTGATGGGAACATGAATGGTTGGCTCTAAAGCCGAACTGCTCATTTGGGATGATTTTGAGTCTCTCGACTTCCGATCTAAGTCTACAGAGGATGATTCTCTCATAGACTTTCCCTAAGGAACTAAGAAGACTAATGGGACGGTAACTACTAGGCAGATGCCGGGGTTTGCCCGGCTTATGGAACCCTATCACTATGGCCTCTTTCCACTGGGCCGGAAACGAGCAACCGGCCAGTAGAGCGTTAAAAATGGTAACCAATAGGTAAATTAAAGGAGGCGGAAGAAGCTTTATCACTTTGTTAGTGATCCTATCGGAACCTGGCGATTTCTTGGCGTGAAGCGCCCTAACTATGGACGTCACCTCGTCTAGGTTCGTTTCCTTGATTGGCGGACCGACCGGTGGCTGAGAACACATTGTATTGACCGATTTGTCGACTATTTCGACATGATCGCTATCAACCATGAGCAGACAGACGGCACTGGCTCTCTAGACTGTCGGCTAAGCACTCAGCTTTGTCAGGGTCGTCAAACGCGATGGCGGAGTTAGGTCCAACCAAGCGAGGCATATCTGAGACAGTGTCCGCCTTCAACGCTCTCTGCAACCGCCAGAATGCCTGGTGTGTTGGAGAGAGCGTCGCAAGCGTCCTATCCCAGCCGCTATCTCTGAAGTCGTCGAGAGCTTGTCTCGACTCCCTCTGGAGACGGCGCAGCCTCCGTCGGTTGTCATCTATCGGGTATCGGTCATGGGCTCTAATCGCGGCGTTTTTACGAGTGATGAGAAGTCTAATGTCCGGAGGGAGTGCTCGGTAACCCTCGAAGTTCACTCGGACCTCCCTCGAGGACTTTCCTATGCTGTCTACCAAATGTTCTGTGAAGTTAGTCGCGGCTGAGACAGCGTCCTCGACCGATGTAAGCTGGTCAGGAATTTTGTCGAGGTGCGCTGGTACGGGGGAATGGAATTGCTCTCGAAGCTTCGTCCAGTTAATAATTGTTTTGGTCGCGGGTTCCCTAAGGGGAGGAAGTCCTAGCTGAAATAGGACCGGTCGATGGTCAGAGTCTAGCTCGGATAGCGTCTCGATAGAACGTAACTGGAGTGTCACGCCCTTCAAGAGTACTATGTCGAGCACGTCGGGTCTGTCATGTCGGAAGTCTGTGTCGCAGTATCGCGTGGGACTCAAAGGCGCGGTGATCTCGAAGTCGAGACCAGCCTTGTAACTTAGCCTATCAAGGAGATTTCCTCTACTGTTTGCGACAGTGGAGTTCCAGCGGGGATGTTTGCAATTTAGGTCGCCGGCCAGAATGGTTGCGTTACCTAATTGGAGTAAGGACTTAAGGTCCCTCTCAACTAAAGCTTTATTGGGAGAAAGATAGACGGATGCTAGTACGATCGACTGATGGCCGGTCATACCCACCTGACATAATGACGCTTCTACGTTGACTAGTTGGGGCGGATCGAGCGGAGTGCAATGAAGAGACCTTCTGTGGTAGATGATGGTTCCCCCCTTCGCGGTTGCCCTATCGTTCCTAACGAGACGGTAATTCGCGATGCGCGGATCACGATTACACGGCTTCAGAAAGGTCTCTTGTACTAACAGGACGTCTATCTGGTGCGTGACCACGAAGTCGCGCACTAGATCTATCTGCTTAAGTAGCCCGTTCGCGTTGAATGTAACGACAGTCAGAGAGCGAGGTTTTACCCTTCCACGCGATGTCATCATGTTGACATCGTGTGTTCGTATATCGATTTGATTAGGACGGCGTGCTTGAGGAGCACTTCCATCCTCGCGGGAGGGTTCCGCGCGGAATCCCTCATTTCATTCGAAAAGACTAGGAGCTCTTCGATGTCTATTACACCGAAGAGGCTCGTGACGCACGCGAGTGAACTCGCTACTCCGTCGGTGGAGTTACGAACCGGCGGCGGCGGCAACGACTGGGGGACGGGCTGTGGGATAATCCTCGGAGGCTTCACCCAAGCGTTCGCGATCGCGTTCGCGGGTGCCTGAGGGGCCTGGGATGTCTGAGGGGCCGCGGGCCTCCTAGGGGCTAGAGGAGCCCATGGAGGCTGAGTGAACCGAGGAGGATGCCTTGCCGGCTGTGTCCTGAGCGGCGCTTTGGGGCACCCGCGATAATTCGCGGGATGGCCCTTCTGTCCGCACAGGGCGCAGCTGGGAGGATCCTCAGGGACCGGTCCCTTCCGCGAGCAGTCGGCTGTTGCGTGGTCGTCCAGGCACTTGACGCACCTTGGACGCGCGTGACAAAAACGTTGGGAATGCCCATAGAGCTGGCAGCGATGACACTGACCAGGAAAACCGCGACCGCGTGGAGGTTCGATCCTAAGGCCGGAGAGTTGGCAGACTGCCTTGACGTTAAAAATTTGCTTTCCTTCCGGGGAAAGCTCGAGATGGACGAGAACGAGATCGAACGGGACCCTAGTGGTCGCTCGGTACATGCGGTGCACCGAGATGACGGGGAAAGATTGGGACTTAAGGTCCTCGAAAATCCGCTCAGTAGTGAGCTCCACGGGGAGCCCTCGGATGACCACCGTTAAGCGGCGTTCATCCTCTAGCGCGTAGGTGTGGTATCCGTAACCACGTTCGCGGAGGAGACGAGTCAGACCACGGTGGTCCGACGAAGACGCGGTTTGAACGCGGATACCGTCGGCGGTATTTCGGGCGGACGTGAAATGGAGCTTGTGCTCCGTCATAAGTGCGGACAGAGTGTCCCACTTAGACTTGTTCCTTATGTAAAGCGGCGGCGGCGCGGGGGACTTCCGTGGCGCTGAAGGCGCAGGCGGTGAAGGCGCCTCTGCGGGCGCTGAAGGCGCGGACGACGGCGACGCGGAAGCGGGCGCTTCGGGCGCGATCGGCACGCATTCGCTAGTCGGGCTCGGGCCCGAAGAACGGTCGGGCGACGCGGGTTCGCTACTAGCGGGTTTTGAGGCCCGTTTTCGCGGGACGTTCGAGGAGAGCGCTTTCGTCGCCTTCCTCTTGGCCGATTTGGTCTGCACGGTCGTGAAACCGTCGTCCTCGTCAGCGTCCGAGGAAGGGGACGAACTCCCCGACTCGGAATCCGAGGCCGTCTGCTCCGTAGGAGTGGCGGCCTCGACCTCCATGTCGAAGGTGCTCTCGGTCGCGATCGCGGCGCGCGAGGTCGAGGGCGGAGACTCGATGCCTAACAGGACAGAGTACCGCAGGCATAATTCAGGCGCAATTCCGTGGACCCAACCAAAGAACTGCGACTTGGACAGATCTTCGGGTTCCACCGCGGATTTGGGGTCCATGGTGGAGCCCGGAGATATGAGCCGTCCTCCCTGCGTGAGCAGGGAGGAGAGTGCCTAACGTGAACCCTATCGAATCTCTGTCAGTAGGTGACAGAGGTGTGCCTAATACCCTAACGACTGTGTACTTACACGACGCAGGCTATTACGACGAAGTCTTTGAATTGCGTTTCGTACCCTAACTAGGGCGACGTCGGACTTGTTGGACCCCTATGCAGGCTCGCCGGCCCGCAGGTGTGCTTGCGGCGATGACTCACACACAAACACAATCACACCGCTGGCTTGCACACAATGGAGGTCGTTATCTTGACTGGCGCAGGTGTACGAACGGTCGGTGCAGGTGGTCCGCGCAGGTGGCTGGGCGGTCAGCGTGACGGCCCAGGTAGGTGGCGCGAATAGGCGGAGCAGGTAAAAGGGACATGTGTCCCGGTCGACTGCTCAACGGTGAATCAATGAAAAACCATTGTTTTGGGTTCTTTTGCTCTTATAAAGGCTCCCCATTATGTTATTATTTTAAATATTTGCCATGTACAAAAATCGATCAGTGACAATATCATTATTGAGCTGAGCGTAAGCGAAGCTCTTAACCGCTCATTTCGCTATTTTAGAAAACGAGTTAGCTTCAAAACCACTGAACAAATATGTGAAACACTGAAATAATATTCATGATTTTCAGCAGGGAATTAGAATTTTTATTAGAGATGGTTCCTAAAAAACAAACCAAAAATGTCGACTAGAAAAAATTTGTAGCAAAATTTGTCTCTGGGAGTTCCGTCAGTGTTAAATACAATTTTTTTGCTAAATTTAGTATCCTAAAAAAAGGGACCGGTCTCAGCTCAACTCTCGCAGCGCAAAGTGGCGGATGCTAGTAGATTTCGAAAACATATACTATATTATAATAGTGTTATTCATCATTAAATTATCTTGTTCAAAGTGGTGCCAAGAAAATAAATTCAATACATTGAAATTATATATTTTTTTGTAATAATTATACTACAAAGAATCTCCAACTTTAAAAAGAAATTATTAAAATTAATACAGAAAACAAACGAATAAATCTAGCTATTAAGCAACATTCTATTTATGGACACATCACACATTACATCCAAAGTTCAACGTCCCTCTACGCAAATTAGCGGGACCGGTTTTCATAGAATTTGCATAGTAACTATATGCCGGTTTTACCCTCGAGACAAAACGAGCCAATAAAATTTATCACTTCAAAAATCATAATATAGGTATCATAAATTGGTAATGGTCATTCTTATATATATATTCAATGTGTTTTCTTATTACCGCGCCAAATGGTGGTAAATGTTTCTGTGATATTAAAATCAGGTGAAAAAGAGAACCGAATTGCTGTAGTTACCTAACACAACGTAGGTATGGCGCAAAACACATTTTTTTTTAATCGCTTAGTTTTAGTCGAATGTTTGTGTTCCGGGGTAAGCTACAATGACAGATTTAATAATCCACCTAGATACTAGATACAAATAGTGTTCGTCAGAAAACGAGATCACAGCAGTGAAAGAAAAGCAGTGAACAAAAGATTTAATATCCAGCAATAAATATACCTAGCACATTAACGGTATTTAAAAAATGACTGAGGAATAGGAGTCTATAAAAGACGCACACCAGTGCGAAATGACCACATTTATCTGATAATTATAACAATAAAAGGGCTGTTAAAACCAAAACAACCTTTGAGCTGTAGGTACGCCAAAAGAAGCGTGGCATTCTCTAAGTGCCATGATAAGTTAGAGTCTCTGGATCCATAATACATATGTTCGTGATGATGACGGCTGTTTATGGTATTTAATAATAATTATTTTTTTATTACATATCAAAAACAGACATACTAGTAATTTCAAAATTTGAATAGGTTTAAATCAACTTTCGCAACCTTACCTATCCTTCAATCTATCAACATTCATAAATCACGGCTAGAATCGAAGATGGCTCCATATAAAGTCCTTAACCTCAAATAAAAAATATAGAAAACACAAACGACGACCCGTTTGAATCTCAACAATCGTTATCTTACGTCCTTCATTTTGATAGGCTCCTGGATGTATTTGCTTTCAAATATATTTTTTAGACCTCACAATATGGCGTAAAAAAACCAACATTTAACTTTTGTTAATATACCCATGCCGATACCTCTTACGTCAAAAACATTCAATCCGTTTAGGCTGTAGCAGGGAACATACAAATATCATAGTTAGCTATATTTCTATTTACGTACATATATTTGAATAACATAACATTCCTTCTAAAGTCGTCGGGGAAAAAGAAGGATTTTCAAAAATACTTACTTAGATTTAGTGCACCAAACGATTAAAAACAGGATCTCAAGTGGCAATTATGTAATTGCGCTACAATCTACGTTAGGTCACAGAAAAAACCACGTGTAAAAGTTAGTATTTCTATAGCCTATGTGTTTGGTTTATTCTGGTACAAAAGCTACTATATTCCGAAGTTTATTGAGTAACAAATATACATTCATCCAAACATTCCCAATTATATATTAATAAGATACGATTACGAAATAAGCCGCATCTTTCTAACATTAAACTTACAATTTTTAATTATTTATTTTTCTCAATAGCATATTTAACGATTATCTTTCACTATGGAAGATTACCAAACTAAAATTTTGTTACTTCGAGCTGAAAATGAAACTTTTAATGAGTGCTTAACGCGTCTATAATTTTTTAAAATTCCAAGTCCAAAGAGTCCAAAAAAGTTAATACAACAACCATTGATATCCGTTCCACGGAAAAGTTCATGGCGGATACATAAATTCTTAGTACCATTAAACAAGAATTTCGTATTAATATAGATAATATTAACGCATATAGCCTAAACATTAATCCTAAATACACGGTTGATTGTCAATCATTCATTTCATTTGATACTCGTGTGGAAAAGGTTCGGTCTCTTGTCGGCAAGCTATATGACCTCGTCGCATTCTCCAGATAACGTGTCTCAGCTCAGAGGTTGTGTTAAACTAACCCCTATTCAAATACTTTTTTTCGATGGAAAGATCGAGAATCGACCGGTTTTCTACGAATCATTTAAATCCAATATTCATGTAAATATTAATCTGTCAGATTCTCAACGAGTTCAGATTCTCAACGAGTTCAATATCTAGTAGTTCGATTGACGGGCTCCGCATTAAAATTAAGCGCGGGTATAATTCCATCAGGAGAAAATTATAATTCTATTCGGGATAGTTTAGTTCAAAAATATCAAGATACGTAAGACAACATATTAAATATTAAACCCGCTATAAATAATTCTACTTCTTTAAATATTGTTATTGAAAACTTTCACGAGTCAATTCCGCTTTAGAACAATTAAACATTGAAATTTGAAGGTTTAAATTTAGCTACAAGAAAAATTTATTCAACTACTGCTAACTAATTTGAAATGTCTATGAGAGACAAAGAAGTGCCTTCTAATATGGACTTGGCCGATTTTTTTAAATCTCAAGTAAAAATACTTGACCGCACCGTGCCGAGTTATGGTCATAACAATCGTATAACTTGTCCTACAGATGACAGTACGAAAAATACTCATTAAATTTCCAGTAATATTCAACCGCGAAATACAGTCCACCACTCTTTAGTCATCCGTGATAATTGTGTCTTGTTGTTCATTTTGTAATAAAATTGATCATTATCAACTTTATGAATGTCCGTCTTTTAAATTAAATAACTCTAAATAGCGTTTTGATTTCATAAAAAATAGATTTGTCTGTCTTAGTCTTACACACACCGCAAATAATTATAGATCGACTTATGTTTGTAAAATTGGTCAATAACATCATCATTCTCTTTTATTTATAATAACAGTGAAACTAACAAGTCGTATATTTCAGAAGACGATCCAACGAAATCTATCATTTTCGGTTCGAGAAAGATGCCACAGATATCGATTACTCCGGCCGAGAGCCATCAAACTAGGGACGGTGCTACATCACTATGCACTCGATCAACAATCGAAAGAGTTATGATACTATTTTATTATCGACCGCTCAAGTTTATATTACAAACTAGCTGTGCCTGCGACTTCTTACGCGTAAATTTCGATTTTGATAAAACGTACCCTTTGTACTTACCAATGTATGTAAAAACTATAAACCTTCAAAGATGCATCGGACTCAAAAAAGTAGTTTTTGCGTGTAGGATTATTTCTAGTTTATTTATGTATATTTTTTATGTTTAATCACTGGTATGCAGCAATGGTAAGAAAATAAGAAATTATTAACTTCTTTACTTATTAACCGATTGTTTAAAAAAACAAAATGTTAAATTTAAAATGTAATGTAAATGTTGTGTACAAAACTAAAAGACAAACAGATAAACAGACAAACATGTTAGAAATGTTTGAAAATATCTATAAACATGTATAGCCATGTTAAGCTTATTTTAAATTTATATAAATATAAAATGAAACTAAACTGACACGGGCAGGAATTCGAACCCGCGACTACTGGGAAACTGTCCCGTCACTCTACCAACTGAGCTACCGTATCGATGTTGTTTTCCCAGTAGTCACGGGTTCGAATCCCTGCCCGTGTCGGTTTATTTTTCATTCTATATTTATGTAAATGTTAGTTATCACTTCACATCCTGGTATTTTTTTTATATTTTCAATGTACAAAGACTACTCCTTTACAGATTTATTACATGTATTGAATAAGATTTGCGTGGTACCTTTTCCATAACTAAGATAAATTGACAAAACTTTTTTATTTCTTAACTGATTAAATAAACACTAAATGTTAAGTGGAGACTGTGATAGTATATTCCTGAAAACCGCATTCAAATTGGTTTAGCCGTTTCGGAGATTAGCGTGCACAAACATACAGACATACAGATATAGAGACAAACTGACAAACTGAAAAATCATAGTTTTGGGTTCTCTTGCTCTTATAAAGGCCTCCTATGATGTTTTTTTTTTAATATATTTCATGTACAGAAATGGATCATGACAATTTTATTATATGTACAGATAGATATAATATATAAAGATAGATTTCTGGAGCACTTTAAATACATACATCTTTTGATAGAGTGAAGAGTGTGTAATGAAATTTAAAAACTAAATGTTCCTCAGAGTGACGCTCAATTTCTATCTATAAAAATTTTTCGTGTTGCGTGCACAACTAAAACAAACAGAAACACAAAAAAGTAAAATGTTGAATATGTATTCTGTTAATTATCACTTCACATCCTGGTATTTTTTTTTATATTTTCAATGTACAATGTAAAAAGACAGATTTATTAGAATAAGATTTATAGTACCTATTATGTGATTGAAATAAATTGAATAACTATTTTATTTATTAACTGATTTAAATGAAATGAACACTATATGTCAAGTGAAAAGTGACAAACAAATGAAAAACCATTGTTTTTGGTTCTTTTGCTCTTATTCAGGCCTCCATCACGATTTTTATTAAATATTTTTTATGTACAGTTTTCGATCAGTGACAATTTTATTATATGTATAGATAGATAGAAAAATAAAATTTGAGTGGTACCTATTCCGTAATTGATTTAAATGAAATAAACAATAAATGTTAAGTGAAAACTGTGACAATATATTCCTGAAAACTGCATCAAAATTGGTTCAGTCTTTGATGAGATTAGCTTGAACAAACATACAGACAAACAGACAAAATGAAAAACCATTGTTTGGGTTATCTTGCCCTCATAAAGGCCCCCCATTATGTTTTTTTTTAATATTTTCCAAGTACAAAAATCGATCAGTGACAATTTTATTATATATACTAGATGTGCCTGCAACTTGATTTTTAAAAAATATTTTTTTTTAGTGTTGTGTGCACAACTAAAAGACAAACAGATAAACAGACAAAGATTTAAAAAATGCTGAGAATAGATTGTGTTAGTTATCACTTCACATCCTGGTATATTTTTTAAAATATTTTCAATGTACAAAGACTACTCCTCTACAGATTTATTACATGTATAGAATAAAATTTGCATAGTACCTATTACGCAATTGACATACATTTTTTCTTAACTGGTTAAGCTGAAATAAACACTAAATGTTAAGTGGAGACTGTGAATTATTGAAAATTTTGCTTAAATTTGAGATGAAATGTTATTATATAAGTAGCTATCCCGCAGTGCTGTGAGCTACCCCATCCTATAAATACGCTGTCTTAAGCCGAGGACGGCCTCTTATAGGCACCCTTAAGGCAGACGTGTCCCCCGGGCCCCTCAGGCCCGGGATTTTCAAGGGCGGGTCTCAGTACTCGCCCACTCCCCCGGTGACGCTGTAATAACCACTTGGCTACTTAGCTTGTAACAGCATACACATTACAAAAAAAAAAAAAAAGCTGTGGGCTACGCTTCGTGGTCTATTTGTATTTCAAATGAAGTCATGTGGATATGAACTGTCATAGTACGTCTTTGTATCTTCTATTGCTACTGCCTTAAGCCTGTTTAATTTAATTTATTTTTAAATTTTTATATTATTTGTAACTCCGTTCCGATTGTGAATACCATAATTCTGCTTACGGTTTTTCCTTTGCTAGATACACGTGGGATCACAATCGACGGAAGCACATTGATCGAATTTTAACTGTGAAATTATTCACTTATTAAAAAAAGACACCGAAACTGGCTGCATTTGCGTACCCTCAATTTTAAAGTTGGCAACGTCTTCCATCGTGCCTGCATCTCCACACCCCAACATCATCCGTGGCAGCAGGGGAGTAACGGACTACGGTAGTGAAAAGTCAGACGGGCCTGACCAACCCACGACTTGCTTATAAGTGTTTATATATTTAGTTATTTATTTAACATATATATATATATATATATGTTAAATAAATTTGATGAATACAAAAACGGTAATTGTGTTTTTATTAAAATTTAATAACATCCCGTACACTGTATCAAACTGTACTCTACAACTATCTCACACCAAAAGTTAACCAGCAATAGAGTAGCTAACTTTTTAAGACAAAAAATTCACAAATATTTATTTATTTATTTCTTCTACAAAATAAGTGAAACATAAATAAATACACAATTAGAATATTTAAGAATTTCACATTAATTAGACGTTTGACTGCTTGAGAAGATCGGCTAGTTTTTCAGCAAGCACCATGACTGCCGCGATGATGTTAGTAGATACTACGTTGGGAAAAGCGCTGGCATCTGCTACTCTTAGTTTTCTAACACCTCGTACCCTCAACTCAGAATCCAAGACCGTCCCCATCGGACAAGTACTGCTGTAGTGGAAAGTCGTATCCATCATATTTAGTACGTAACATTTCCAATACTCTCTAGTATTCGCATGTAAGTGATCACAATTCGGTAAGCGAGGAAGCAATGTCTCTCCTCCTACACGTTTAAAATAGCTAGATTCAGTTACTCTAATAAAATGTTCGATGTATCGGGCATTGTTTTCTAGATCAGTGCTATTAGAAAGAAATCCGGTATAGATCACAGGTGGGTCGATTGGGTCTGCACTCCTCAATAACACCCTACCTGTAGATACCGGACGGCAAACATTCATTACAGTGAACAAGACTTCCCTATTTACTCCCGCTTCTGCGAACTGGTTGCAGACGTCGTCATGCAAACCATAAACAACTGCACAAATTTGAAGTAAGCACGAAGGATTGTTTCTGCATATTAGATTTGTTGTCAGATAGTCTGGACATCGTTGTAATGGATCAACAGAACTTAAACCTACAAAATTTTCTAGTGGAAAATAAGCAGGATTTACAGGTGCAGGGTTATCAGTATTTGCTTCCAGACCGTGAGCCAAGATAACAGCTAAATGGTCTTGTAAATTTTCACCCACGGGTAGGTTCGAAATAACATCAATACCAAAACTTTCTAGTTCATTTTGCGGTCCAATTCCCGAGAGCTTTAACAATTTTGGTGTATTGAAAACTCCCGCTGAGATAATGACTTCTTTTCGAGCATAAACGTTGAATGATCTGCCGTCTTCTGAAGTACATTCGACACCTATAGCATTCTTATTAGAATCAAATATAATTTTGTTGACAGTGGTTCTTTTCATAAGACGCAGATTAGGTCTGTTATTAGTTTTAATTAAATAACCCTCTGCACTACTTTGCCGTTTACCGTCGGCTATGAAAAACATCGGTTGACTAAATCCTTTGGTTTGGTTTCCGTTCAAATCATCAACAACCTCATGCCCTACTTCTTGGAATGCTTCTAAATATTTCAAAGGTGACGTGGTCAAATGTCTAGAAATTCCGATTTCACCATTGGTTCCATGAAATTTGCCATGGACTGAATTTAAGATTTCTTGGTCCTCGAGACGTTCACTTTTCATAAAGTAGGGTAAAAGGTTTCTCCACGTCCACGAATCATCGCCAGCAGCGTTTGCCCAATCTTCATAGTCGTTAGGAGCTCCTCTGACGTAATAAAAGTGGTGGAGGGTACTGCTGCCGCCAAGTACTTTTCCCGATGGTAAGTCTAGAAACTTATTCCGATGGTATTGAGCGCTGTAACCATCATCTTCGGATGTGTAATTCCAATCAATCTTAGTTTTTGGCAACACAAAAAAAATACCTGGAATCTGAAAAAAAAAATGAAAAATATTACCATTAATCTGCGTGTTACGTTTGATTTGATTATTTAAAAAAAATATTTATAAAATGTATATTAGTATTAATTTCCAAAATTAAAGACATTTGTAGCTAAAAAAACATTTTATTCATGAAAACAATGAATGAATATTTTTAAATGATGTTTTGTTTTATATTAATTATTTCGCTATTCAATTTATTTAAATATTTTATTTTTTTAATTTTAGGTAAAATATTTGCCGATTAGTTTCAGATAAAACATATTCTAAGGATTATACCTTTTTTTATTTTAAGTAAATGTTTATTCCATTATCATAGATTTACTTACTTCTGATTCAAACGTGGTATCGCCTCCAGCCTCGATCATCATAACATTAACATCAGGGTCCTCTGTCAGTCGGTAGCCAACTATGCTACCGGCAGTTCCAGCCCCTACCACTATATAATCAGTAGCCACAGCTTGGTTGTCTAAAATAATATCACATTTATAAAATTAAAAAGTATCGAAAGTAAACAAAAAAACGAATAAATAATGAGAGTCATTAAACCAGGTAATAAAAAATAAAAGTATTTTATAGTTTATACATTTCTTGACGATTAGAATAATATTTATACAATATTAAGTACGAGATAAATACCTGGAATGTCGGTGCTAGGTGGCCATTTATACTCAGTTAGTCCCAAAGCGGTTAGGACAAGGAAGGCGTTCCTTATGGCATTAAATGTAGCCAAGGTGTTGGCGACGTCCATGTTTTACTGTGGTCTGGTCGGGAATTAAAAATGATCCAAATAAATATATTTCTCCGATACATAGCCACGGCAGCTAAAGCCAATATTATTTGTATTAAAATAAGAAACAAATTAAAAATTAATATTTTGTTAGGTGTTTTGTTTGTGTTAGCTATTTCTTATTTAACAGAAAATAAATACACCTGATTATTTAGAAACCGGGTTTTTTATTGTGGCGTATCTGGATGGTGTCTTTACAGTAGGGCTTATCAAATTAAAATAAATAAAAGAATAGTTTCAGTTAAAGAGCAGGAATTGATAACAAACGACGACTTCTACAAAGCTCAATTAAACAATCAATTTCAAATAGTGTGAACTACTTATAATAACTAAGTATCCTAAAACTAAATACTTGCCTGCCAAAATACATAATTATACGAGCATAATGTCTTGGTATATTTGGAATAATTAAACGATAACGAAGACAACATTCTAACTAATAAATATTCAAAACTATTTGAATATTTATTACTTTTTTTCATTGTATACATATATTTTTTATTCATAAGAACGAAACAAACGAAAGGTAAGACCTATACTCATTTTACTTATATATTTCGTTAAATCAGATTTTTCAGTTTTGCAAAAGCACCATCAAAAGGACAGATGTATGTAATGGAGTTGTAGGATAAGATAAAATTTGTTGCTATGTCAATTTTATAATCTATAGATAAGCCAAGCATACGTTGACATAAAGCTCTTTGAATACGCAATACTTGAACTTTACCAGCAACTTTTGTTTTTCAAATAACTTCCAGAAAAATTGCGTATCAAAAAAGAACACCGTTACACAATTTCTGGAGGTTATTTGAATTTGTATATATTTATTGACAACTTATTAGGTACTCCTATAAATACATCAAACGTGTCTATAATTTTATGTTATTAATTGAAACTATTTTTGATATTGTGATTGTTTAGCTCAGCTGTAACATGTTGTTCTCTTTGTAAATGTAACTCACATATTCATTACAGAAGTTGAGTTAGCACTTCCATTGAGTTAGTCTTTGAGACTTTGATTTAGCTCATTCGATTAAGTCACATGTAACTGTTGACTACGATATAGATGAAAGATCAAAGATACACGGGGGTCATGAGTTCAATAAATTGGATTTATCAATGGTATTTAACCAGTTGTTTTAGGAAACGAGTCTAAAAATATAATAGAAGATTCTGAGTTAACTTTCCAAACAGCCAAATGTAGGCTTTTCCAGGATGTAATTAACTATCTAGAAAAATCAAAGCTATGGTGGAAGCACCAACTCCCATAAATGGTAACACACTGCAATCGTTATCAGATCTAATTAACTATTATAGAAGTTTGTACCTAGCGCTTCCACTGTACTTAGTCCTTCATTTGAGCTATTGAAACAAATTGTTAAAAACAGTAAAAAGGTTAATGTGTTCCAATCAAGTACTTGCATATTTATACTTGAGAACCATAACCATATTAAATGTAGACCTCACTAAGAGGCTTAGATGGCTTTGAAAAGCCCATCTCATTCCTGTATTCCTGTCACGTACTTTGAACCCTGCAGAAAAAGGTGTGCCCAGATTCAAAAGGAAGCAACCGCTATTGACTACGACGTACACCATTTCCACCAATATTTATTCGACAAAGCTGAACCATTTATTTCACGCACGGACCACAAACCCCTACCTATATTTAGGCCCCATAGAAGGAATACCTGAAATGTCAGTGAACAGGTTACAAAGGTATGCGTAGATTTCAGTAGTTACAATTACAAATAGAGTACAAAAACAAACAAAACGGACTTAGTTTCTATTAAAAATCATTTGGTACTTGTTGACTAGAGTTTTGTTACTGACGTTGACTACGTCAACGAGGCCACCGAAGTATTTACCGATTTCTTAAACAAAATTGTAAATAAACACACACAGACAATCCGTCTTAGTAGATTGATATGTAATTAAAGCCCTGGATCACTCCAGGTCTCATGCGATGTATGAGAAAAAGGGATCGTCTCCATCAACACGCAAAACGTAACCCTGGCAATGTCACTTTGAATATTACCTACAAAAGATATCATAGCATCTTTGTTTCTCTTCTGCGTAAATTGCGAAGTGAATACGAAAGAAAGGAGCTAAATAAAAATAAAAACAACCCCCGAAAACTGTGGAAGTCAATAAAATAAATTAGTCAAATTTCAAATGATAAAAATATGTCAAGTGAGTTATTATCATTGCCAAACTCTAACACTCCCTTAACAAATACAATACCCATTTTTCAAATGTAGGTCAAAGTCTTGCCAATCAAATACTTAAAGACACTAACCAAACTCAGGAATCTCTGGTTAAATCTGTTGACAAAAAAATCAGTAGCTAATTCTTTTTTCATGAACCCCACAAATAATGAAGAGTTCGGAGAATTAATAATGGAACTACAGGTTGGTAAAGCACCTGGTTCAGATGATCTTACAAACTCGATGATACAAAATTTAAAAGAGGAAATCGTAATACCGCTAACTTATATATATAACCAGAGTTTTTCGTCGGGTGTGTTTCCTGTGGTCTGGAAAACTGCATCTGTCATTCGGATTCATAAGAGTGGTCAAAAGAACAGTGTCGAAAACTTTAGACCAATATCTTTATTAAGTTTTTTCTCGAAAATATTAGAAAAAATAGTAAATAACCGTCTGAATATCTTTCTGGAAAAACACAATATCATATCAGATAAACAATATGGTTTTCGAAGGCGAAAGTGCACTGAGGGAGGACGCAGTAACCTCGTTAATATCATCGGTCTCTTCCAAGTTGGACCAAAATCAGAAATGTGTGGCGGTCTTTATAGACCTGGCTAAGGCTTTTGACACTGTCTCCATCCCAATACTCTTGGAAAAGTTAGATAGGATGGGTATTAACTTGTACGCGATTGGTTTGAAAGCTATTTAAGCGATCGGAAGCAGTCTGTAAGAGTTGGCAATTTCACTAGTAGCATTCAAGCAGTTAGTTTTGGTGTAATTCAGGGTAGCATTTTGGGACCTACACTCTTTAATTTGTATATTAATGATATCCACGATGTACAGCGTGAAGATGTGGATATTGTGTGCTAAGCGGATGACACCGATGTTTTATTTTCCGGCTTATCCTGGGAGATTGTCATTAAACAGGCTGATTCTGGTATACGTGTTCTTTCCAGATGGTTATTGAAAAATTTTTTAACTCTCAACGCAAAAAAACGGTATGCCTTTGTTTTTTTAAAACAACTTCCTCAGCACCAAAGTTTCCATTTAACCTCAAAGTTCATAAGGCAACCTGTAACTCTACTACATGTACATGTGAAGCTTTAACTAGAATCGAAACCGTGAAGTACCTTGGAGTTATCCTGGATGAAAACCTAAATTTCAAAAGCCACATTGAGATACTCTCCGGCCGGGTGCGCAAGGTTATTGGAATCATGAAGAATTTGCGGGATGTGGCTCTTCCTGACATACTGATGTCCGTATATTTTGTATATTTTGTTTGCGTTATGTCAATCACTTTTAAATTACTGTATCACATGTTGGGGCAGTGCAGCCTCAACATTTATCATAAGGGCTGAGAGAGCGCAACGCTGCTTATTGAAAGTGATGTTTAAAAAGCCTCGGAGATATCCAACTGAAGATGTTTTTAAAGATAGCGCCGTCTTAAGTGTTTAACAAATATTTATTTTCAAAATTAAGCTCTCCGTCCATAAAACTATTAGAGCTGCCGATAACTACGCAGAATTAATTAAAAAGAAAGTTTACAAATTACCTATTCAACTCTTAAAATCTAGTTTTGCTCATCGTTTCGGTGATTATGTCAGAGCACATGTGTACAATGCCGTTGTGAAACATTGTAAATTAAAAGAAAAGACAGTATATGAGGCGAAGAAGTTGCTACAAAAGTTTTTGAAAAATCTCGACTACAAAGAAACTGAAGATTTGTTAAAAAACATAGGCCAAACATAACCAGTATTTACTTTTAAATATTTGTTTTATTAGTGGTGCATTAGTATCTTTATTTAGTATCTTCTTTATTTAGTATCATTTATTTTATTTTAATCTTATTATTTACATTTATACATATAACATTAACAACAACAACAAAACATTATAAATATAAATATAAAAAATAGTATCCCGCCGACCTGGGCCTTACGACCAGGCCGTCGGTGGTTAGGGCGACAGCGAAAGAAACTTCCTCACAATGCGTGCCGTACCCAAAACTGCTGCTCATTGCATCCGACCCTTGATCCAGTTTTTTTTTATTTAGTATATTATTAGTATTATTATTAGTATTATTATTAGTATTATTATTAGTATTATTATTAGTATTATTATTAGTATTATTATTAGTATTATTATTAGTATTATTATTAGTATTATTATTAGTATTATTATTAGTATTATTATTAGTATTATTATTAGTATTATTATTAGTATTATTATTAGTATTATTATTAGTATTATTATTAGTATTATTATTAGTATTATTATTAGTATCATTTATTTCATATTAATCTTATTATTTACATTTATACATATAACATTAAAAAAAACAACATTATAAATATAAATATAAAAAACAGTATCCCGCCGACGTGGGCCTTACGACCAGTCCGTGGGTGGTTAGGGCGACAGCGAAAGAAACTTCCTCACAATGCGTGCCGTACCCAAAACTGCTGCTCTTTGCATCCGACCCTTGATCCAGTTTTTTAGTGAGAGCCTCTTGAGATGATGATCGAGACTCTTCGCTATAAGACCATTGACGGAAACTACCATCGGGACAATTATTGTTGAGTCAACATCCCACATGTCGGTAATCTCGTGAGCTAAGTCCAAGTATTTTGACAGTTTGTCCTTCTCAGCTTTCACAAGATTAGCGTCACACGGGACACTGATATCAACAAGAAATGCCCGGCGCTCTAACCGATCTACCAGCACGATATCAGGCTTATTGGCTACAATAATCCTGTCCGTTATGATAGATCGGTCCCAATAGAGCTTAGCATGACCATTTTCCAAAACTGGCTCCGGTGAGTACTTATAATACGGCACTTCAAAAGGTACAAGACCGTATCGAAGAGCAAGTTCTTGGTGGATAATCTTGGCTACTTGGTTGTGCCTGTGCAAATACTCTCCATTGGCAAGATGACAACAACCGGAAATAACATGTCTGATGGATTCTCCAGGTTGGTGGCACGCACGACATATATCAACAGTGCCATCCTTTATTATGTATTTCCGATAGTTGTTCGTCTTGACAACTTCGTCAGCAATTGCACAAGCAAAACCTTCGGTTTCTCCAAAGAGATCACCAAATCGTAGCCAAGCCACGGACGCCAGAAGGTCTACATCAGGCCCATAGAGTGCCTGGTGGAACCGTCCATGAAGCTCCTTACTCTTCCATATATTTATACGGTCGTCAGTGCTAAGTACTACCGGTTTATGCCAGTTATCTTTGGCTAAGGAGAGCGGTGTGAGGCCTTTATCTACTGCAACAATGTCCCGATGCATTCCACACTCAGCATGAAGGAAATATTCTCTAAGATTGCATACCTCACGGTTGTGTAAGTTTTTGGCATTAAGGAAGCCGCGACCCCCACACTTCCGTGGAATATACAATCTCATCACTGATGAGCGCGGATGATGCATGCGATACATTGTCAATAGTTTTCGGGCCTTTCGGTCCAGGGCATCTAATTCAGTCTGAGTCCACCTTAATATGCCGAAAGTATACATCAGCAGGGGCATTACCCAACTGTTGAATGCACGCACTTTGTTACCTCCTGACAAAAGACTTTTTAGGACTTTTGTCAAGCGGTTAAAGAAACGTTCTTTCACTAGCTGTTTAATGTCCCCACTTAGTATGCCTAAGCATTCCGACATACCAAGGTATTTGTAGGATTCGGTTTCAGAGAGGGATCTGAGGGACATTGTCTCCGAGAGTTGTAAATATTCGCTATTTACAACTCGGCCATTCTGCACATGTGCAACCGCGCATTTATCTACACCAAACTCCATCCTAATGTCATTACTAAACGTTTGCGTAACGCTTAGTAATGATACCAGATCTGCTTTATTTGGTGCAAATAATTTGAGATCGTCCATGTACAAAAGATGTGAAATGATCTCACCCCCTCTGCGAAAGCGAAATTCCAGTTTTGAATCCCTAAGCAACGTGCTTAAGGGGTTCAAAGCCAGGCAAAACCACAAAGGACTCAAGCTATCACCCTGGAAAATACCTCGCTCAATCCTTACAGGTTCGGAAGTAGGAAGACTTCCTCCGCCCCCTGGAAGACAAAGGACCGTTGTCCATTGCCTCATACATGAATCAAGAAAAGCGCATAAATCTGTGTCAATCTTATACACTTCTAGTACTCGTCTTAACTATGTATGAGGCACCGAATCATAGGCCTTTTTATAATCAATCCAGGCGGCGGAGAGACCCTTCTTACCTCGGCGAACCTTTTCATTAATGGCCATGTCAATAAGGAGGAGCTCCTTAGTACCACGAGACCCAATCTTACATCCATTTTGAGCGGGATCTAAAATGCTATTTGCATACAAATGTGTGTTTAATTTTGAAGTCAAAATGGATGTAAGAAGCTTATAAATTGTTGGTAAGCACGTGATAGGTCGAAAATTCTTTGGATCCGTGATACTACCAGACTTGTGGAGCAGAAAGGTGATTCCTGTCATCATAAAAGATGGTAGGGATCCGGACAAGATGGCTTCCTGGAATTGCCCAGCCAAACGTTCGTGTGAAGACCGCAGCCATTTGAGCCAAAAGTTATGTAATCCGTCCGGCCCAGGACTTTTCCAGTTATGGGTCGAACGGATCGCATCTCTGACATTGTCTGGGCTTATAAATATAGTCCCCATTGGCTGCAGGTGTTCACACGCGCGCTCAACAACACGCATCCAGCCACCATCGTTGTGGTTAATAGGCACCGACCAAATATTTTTCCAAAATGTGAACATTTCTTCCATATTTGGTAACTGCCCATTAATCACACTCGTAGCAGATTCCTCCCAGCTTCTATAAACCTTTCTTTGGTCACTTTGGAATATGCGATTCTGCTTATACCTATTTACACGTTGTTTATAACGACGGATACGATTTGCCCACGCACAAACTTTCTGCTTCAGGTAGTCTATACGTTCTGTTACATAGGCCATGTAATCCTGAGGTCTAATGCCAGTACCGGCAAAGGCCTGTGTAACATAACGCATGACTCTCGGCCGGATGTTTCCCGATCTGAAGCAGATTAACTTGCCAATAATGACCCTAGCTGCGCTGATACGCCGTTCAATCCTCATCTGCCATGCGGGTGTGTCCTCAGTGGACCGCACCACCCTATCAGGCTCAGGAAATGTGACACGGTCGGAGCGGCACGCTGCAACAGCTGCACAATAAAGAATTGAATGGGTATCAGTGAGACTATTGCTAGAACGAAGATAAGAGTCTAGCATGCAGTCTAGAGCCATTACTAGCGACATATTACGTCTATGCGTGGGAAAACGGGGTAACCGTGGCCTGTCGCGGGCTGGTATGTCTTTAAATACCAAAATCGCATCCTCCAAAGTCCTCCTTAATTGCTCATTATCTTGGGTACTTACGGTTGTAATCTCAACGCCCCCCACATCAGCATCTCCAACCACTAACCCTGCCACCGAAGGAGCGGACGATAACTGGGCTCGCGAATGGATGCTTTCGGTGGTGGATGCAGAGACTGTCACCTCGGAGCGAAGCCGGTCAAGTGCGGAGTCATCCAACGCACGATTACGTTGAATAAACCGCACCTGATCCGATAGTCGTTGGGCCGAAACGGTTAACTCTGGTTCAAGGGCCTGAAACAAAGACAACAAACGGGTTCGCCACGCAGTGAGGTTAGTGCCACCCTCTGTCGCCCTATAGTACGCTCGCATGACATTTTCGTTCATATTTTGCGTCCATTTCATGCGGCGCACTGCACCACCGACGGCGGGGGCCGAACGCGGGGCGGATGCCCCAGTAGGCCCCAAGCGCGGCAGCGGTGGCTGCTCGACACGATTTCCTCAGGAGGAGTTGCGTACTCCTCCTCTGATGTCGTGGAGCTGCTCGGTGCGACGGGCTGCGGTGGTTGGCGTGCGTTGACGTTTTTACTCCTGGTGATCATCGGATCATCGAGTGCCAATTGTCACAGTTCTCTTATTTTTACTTATTTTTGGTTGTTCGTTTTGGTAACATTTTTGTTTGGTTTGGTTTTTTCTTTTTATTTTTCATTTTGCATTACTGAATTAATTAATTTTAATATTGTAAAAACTTGATTTTTGTTATTAAATATTTTTACCAAAAATTGACAATTAAAAACGTGACAACTCGTGGCAATTACCAAGGAGTTATTTTATTAGTATTATTAGTATTATTATTAGTATTATTATTAGTATCCTTATAACACTTATTTATAGCTGATACAGTTTCATTAAAACTTATTATTTGAGATAATAATTGTACACTCTCGCGTATGATTCAAATGCAATGTGTGTGTGTAATATATGTAGGTAATCTAGTGACGATATAAGACTGATGAAGAGGTTAGTATCATTTATTGTTAAGTATTTATATTTGTTTTTTGTTATTATTTTTGTTTTCTGGCGAAATTGTTTTACTCTTTTTAGCTATAAGTTCCAAATTAATAAATTCATGCAACGTTTTCCGCAGCACAGGCCCTGCCTAGTACGGGAAGCAATCTTTTATTCACGCTATCTTATCTCGCTCACAAACATAGTAATGTTACTTTTTAATATTTAATTTGTTCTTAAGATCCAAGTTTGTGTGGTATGTTTATGTAAACAAATAAATAAATAAAAGAGTACACGTAGTGGTAGCAGTAACAGTGTAGCAGATTTCTTATATTATATATTTGTTTCTTGGTAAACGGAAGTATGTCCATGTCTTTGGATAAATTGTGTGTAGATACAAGAGGCAACGTGATTTGAAGGTAAGTTCCGACATATATTGTAAATGATTAGCCTCCAGAAGTAAATGAAATATCAGACTAAAACCGTATCGTATATTTTTTTTATTGACATTTTTAACATATATTGTTAAATTTCTTTATACATATGACATTTTATTAATTGTGTATACTCATTATATATTCACGATGACATTACCTACTGTTTGCTATGCAAACAATTTTATATTATTATATTATTATTATTTGCTTTGTTTTTATTTTGTCATGGTTAGGTCTAAGTGGGTTGGCAGGCGGTCTGAGTACTTTACATGGCCTACGCAAATGTGCTTTCGTATAGAATGATCGTCAAATCATTGAGCTAATTTAGTTTGATTCGAGCTTAACAATACCTGACACTTGCGATGCTATTTTTCTGGAAAGGTCCACTCAGATCTGCATAGTACTCTCCTCAAGAGCTCATCTTAGACTCAATTGGTTCTTACTAAGCCTTTACATATCGAATTTGACATTGAATATTAATTGATTACTTTCACAACGACGTCACTGTTTAAAATGTAAACAATTTTTAAATGTATGCTAAGTCTAGTTATTATTTATTGTAATTACCATTGATATTAAGTATTTTTTGTGATAGTCAGGTGGGTTTGTAAGTACATTCTAAAAGTGTATACTTTTTATGATAGTATGGCGATTTGAGTAGTTTATGGAACCTACACAAATGTCCTATCTTATGGTAGTGTTCGTCAAATCATTGAGCTCCTTTTAATTAAGTCGAGCTTAATTAATACCTGACACTTGCGTGCCATTTGTCTGGACAGGTCCACTCAGATCTGCATGGTACTCTCCTCAAGAGCAAATCTCAGACTAACCCACATGGTTCTCACTACACCTTTACACTATGTTGTCTGGTCTTGAAAAGAGATAGTGACCTCTGAGTTTGTTTCGGTATTTCTTCTCAGAGTAGTCAGTTAGAAAATGCCTGCTTCATCTAGCCTTAACAACATGGCATGTAAAAGTGTTTGTAAAAACCTACTTGCAGAATAAATAGCATTTATCATTTATCATTTAACGTGCCGGAACACGACTAAGTTGCTTTGCAGCACGACTTTGCCCGATGAGTGTTAACCTTACCAGCGACCTGATGTTATGGTCTACCACCAAGAAATCTCTCTCTCTCTCAATTTAATAAATTGAAAAATCAACTACCTCTTCTTTCTTTTATTAAGATTCCGCATAATGTAGCCCGTGATACACGACAAAAATTGGAGGTTTTTCTGATGCCAGCACGAAAGCATGTGGCTTCGTTGTGTATCTGCTTATTACCGATCCATATGGTAATATACATGTTCGCTTAGTGTTCATTAAATCTAAAGATGAACCAATAAAAGTGGTTTTATTAGCTCGTCTTGAGTTATGCGCCGCTCTTTTTATTATATATTATGTTTTTATTGTTAGTAGTGTTCATAGTACACCTTTTTATCTTTTGCTACTGCATTAAGCCTATTTTTTTTTTTTATTTTTTATTTTTATATTATTTGTAACTCCGTTCCGATTGTGAATACCATAGTTACGGTTTCTTCTTTGCTAGATACACGTGGGATCACAATTTTCAAATTGACCAAATTTTTCCTGTAACATTATTCACCGGGTACCACGTTTAATTTAAAAAAAGTCAGTCGTTATTTTGTAATCTGAGTCGATGAGAATCGACTTGGGTCTTCTCTTAAAAGCTAACGGGGTGACTCTAGGCAGGTAGGTGGTCGCTTCAACCACCAGTGGGTTCGGATGTACCTCGGCCCTATCGAAGAAGCTCTGAGAGAGCTCCTTGAAATATTGCGCTATTGTAGGTAAACCTAGGTCTCTATGGAGGTCTGCATTGCGCATATACCACGGCGCGCCCGTGGCAGTGCGCATGAATCTATTCTGAATCACCTGAAGGGGTATCAGATCGGCGTGAGCGAAGGCGACACTCGCATAAGACATGACAGTGCGTATACAAACTTTATAAAGTGTGACCTTATTTCTAAGGGACAGCTTACTCCGCTTGCACACGAGGGGATAGAGTCAGCCTATAAAAAAGGCCGCTCTGTTCCTAACCGTTCTATTATTAGAACATATGTTTGCCGAAAGATAATTTACTATCGAGCGTTACTCCTAAGTATTTGGCTTCTTTTTGCCAGTCAATTCGACCCTTACCCGACAGAAGAGCACGGCGGTACTCTTCTGTGGGTTTAAATCAATCCTCTATTTCCTAAACCAATCGCCTAGGGTATTGGCCGCGGAATGGAGGAAAGCGGCGACAGCATGAGGGTCCCTACCGGAGGTAAAAACTGCGGTGTCGTCCGCGAATAAGGCTAATTTAATACCCGGTGCGAGATTAGGAGTATCGCACGTATAGAATGTGAATAAGCTGGGCGAGAGGACGGAGCCCTGAGGGGCACCCGCCTTGAGGGGGCGGGGGGATGACAGTGTCCCCTCTACTTTGTAGCGGAAGGAACGATTCGAAAGGTAGTCTCGTATTAAAAATACGAGCCTATCTGACATCTGGAGTCGTAGTAGCTTGTACATTAATCCGTTGTGCCTGACCTTATCGAATACCTTTGCTACATCGAAGAAGAGCGCTCCTGTTTTATTACGGTTAAATTTACGTCTATGAGAAAGAATGTGCTCCGTTAGCACGTTCGCTGCATTACGAGGTCTATTAGATCTCTTGCGGGACTTTCGTATTATGCGTGGACTGAAATGCTGTCGTTTCACTCCTTGCGGGGGGCTCTTACTTGTAAAGTTCTTTATGTATGAGCAAGACAAATATACACATATGTATCCTACTTGAAGGTGAGTTCATAGACATATTAAAAAAAAATAGGGATGGATCAGGTCCCTAACGCACAGTACTATAATTTTTTTCATTACTTGCGTTAGGGGATATTTTATTACTCGTGGAATCATACGCCTCGTAGATGCAAGATAGGGTGGGTAGGCGGCGCGGGCGCTGCGTGTCTCGTTTTAGTGTTGTTCAAGTATCGATGTGAGGGGACGCGCTCACGTTTCGAAAATAGCACTCGCGTAAATATATCGACGTGTTTATATTTTAAATTGTTTTGATTGTTGTTAAAAACAATGAGTTACATGGAAAAAAAAAAGTGTAAAAATCTTTTGAAAATATCTTTAAACATGTATAGCCATGTTAAGCTTATTTAAATTTATATAAATATAGAATGCAAAAAATCGATACGGGCAGGAATTCGAACCCGCGACTACTGGGAAACCGTCCCGTCGCTCTACCAACTGAGCCACCGTATCGCTGTCTGCCTCGGTGAATTAAGCATTCTATATGTGATAGTCTTTATCGGGACGGTGGTGACATCTATTAGGTTTCTTTCGAGGCGGACAGCGATACGGTGGCTCAGTTGGTAGAGCGACGGGACGGTTTCCCAGTAGTCGCGGGTTCGAATCCCTGCCCGTATCGGTTTTTTGCATTCTATATTTATATAAATTTAAAGTGTAAAAAGTCAATTAATTTTGGTGAGCATTCTAAGAAAGAAAAATTATCGCCGGTTAATACCGCGGCATTATCTAGTAAAATAAAAAAATAATTTCCTGAAGGAAGATGTGCTGATCATTTTTTCCAACGAGGTAAAAAAAGACGTTGCGTGGGTTGTTATGACAAATTACGACGCACGGTAAACAGCTCTGAAGCTTCTAAAAAAGCATTTTTTGGCGAGCGGCTAGATCTTTATTATTGTGCAGAATGTCTTATACCATATTGGCCGCAAACTGTTAAGTGTGTCATATATAAAATAAATAAAATAAAATAAAAAATAAATATAAAAAAGCCTTTATTTCTTGCATTTTTCGTGTATGTACAATAAACTTAATCCTACTTTCACTTATTTGTCTATTTATTTATTTTTTATTACAGTTTATCAGAAATTAAACAGATATTATATAATTGTGTATATTATAAACAAGTAGAGACATAAGTTCGAGGTAAGGCATTATCTAAGTCTTAATTTTTATTCTGCAAGAACCCCTCCGCAGGTGAAGGCCTCCTCCAAAGAATTCCAATGGTCCCTGTCTTGAGCTGTTTGCATCCAGCTAGGGCCAGCTACTTTTTTGATGTCGTCATCCCATGTTGTTAGCGGTCTTCCTCTGTTTCGCTTTCCATTCGGACCTCGCCAAGTTGTTGATCTTTTCGTCCAGCGTTCGTCTTTTAACCGTGCTACATGGCCCGCCCATTTCCATTTTAGTTTTTTAGTATATTGAAACACATCAGTGGCTTGTGTTGTTTGTCGTATTTTGGAGTGTCGTATTTTCTGTATTTTTTTAATATTTAGCATGCTTCGTTCAAGACCCCGCTGGCATGTTGTTAACTTTTTCTTTACGTTGGCTGTATACTTCCAGGTTTGACAAGCATATGTTAGGCACGGTAAGAGGCACCTCGACATGACATTCGTTTTAATTTTTATTGGCATATTGCTCTTAAAGATTTCCTTTAGACTCCAGTACTTGTTCCATGTAAGTTGGGTACGCCTCTCAATTTCCGAGAAGTTGCTGTCTTTGTCGAAGCTGATTTGTTTTCCTAGGTATATGTATTTGTTCGTATAGTTGATTAATTGTGTTAAAGTGTGTCATATATAATAAATAAAATAAAATAAAAAATCTTTATGTTTTGCTCACAATTCGAAAAGTCGATGTGCCTGCTTTAATGACAAACATTTTCCGTAGTTCGACAAATGACATTTTATTTTATTCCCATCACTAGTCACTTCACATATTGCTCTATCCCTGGTTGCGGATCGAGATACAATCGATGTCTAATTTTTGATTTGTATTTGTAGCTTATTCTTATGTATAACTGCGTGCGAACCCAGCAAAATATAGACAGTAGACTATCTTTGACCCACGAAATTTTTAAGTATATGTCATTGTTTTTGTTGAAGATATAAATTATTTTCAGGATTGAATGAATGAATTGAATGAACGCACCCGGGGATAAGTTAGTTTCGAAGTCTTTTAGATCCCTGAAGCACCAGCTGAAAGTTTTTTAAATATGATGTCGCAGAGAACGTGTTAGGCGGTGCACTAGATGGGTACACGAATGATTGGCATGAAAGTCGAACTGCTCATTTGGAATTAATTTTAACCTCTCGATTTCCCTATTGAGCCTAATGAGAACTATTTTCTCTTATAATTTGCCTAATGTATTAAGTAAACTAATCGGGCGGTAACTAGAAGGGAGATTGCGGGGTTTACCCGGCTTATGAATCCCTATAACAATGGCCTCCTTCCACTGATCCGGGAATGAGCACCCGGACCCGGAAAAGGTAAAGTAAATGAGGCGGGAGGACTTTAAGAACCCTGTTACTTACGCTATCTGGCCCTGGGGTTTCTTAGTCTTGAAAGACTTTATAATCGATCTAACCTCGTCGAGGTCCGTGTCCTCTAAAGGAGGTCCCACTGGAGGTTGACAGCAACGGCTACGGACAAAACTATCTACGTGCGTGACTTGAGCATCATCGCACAGCCCTGTACTTAAGGTACATTGCTCCTCCAAGCTATCGGCTAAGCAAACGGCCTTCTCCCTATCTTCAAGGGCAAATTTGTCGCTGTTCGGGATAACAAGCGGTGGCATTACTGAGACAGTATCGCGTACAAGGGCCCGCTCCAACGACCAGAAAGCCAGGTGCGTCGGGGCGAGTCCCTCAAGCCGCCTGTCCCATTCGCGTTCTCTAAAGGAAGCGAAAGCTTGTCTCAACTCCCTCTGAAGACGGCGTAACCTCCGCCTGTTATCGTCGGTCGGGCATCTGTCATGGGCTCTGGTAGCAGCGTTTTTCCTATTTACAATGTACCTAATGTCCGGAGGGAGCGCACCGCGACCATCGAAGATCACCGGGACCTCTCTCGTGGATTTACCTATATTATCTGTTAAGTAATTAGTAAATTTAATTGAACGGGAATTGGCGGCCTCGACCAAGCTAGTTATGCCAGGTATTGTGTCGAGGTGCGCCGGGACTGGTAATTGGATAAGCTCCAAGCTTATTCCAATTTATTATTTTTTTAACTAAGGGACTGCTTGTGGAGACTGCTTGTGGAGGGGGTCCTAGCTGGATTAGGACCGGTCTACGGTCTGAGTCTAGCTCTGATAACGCCTCGATAGAGCGCAACTGTAAAGCTACATTCCTCAAGAGTGCTATGTCGAGCACGTCTGGTCTGTCATTACTATTATCACTAAACGGATAGCGCGTCGGGTAAAGAGGTGCAATAATCTCAAATTTGAGACGTAATGAATATGTCAGTTTGTCAAGTACGAGTCCTCTGTTATTATTAATAAGTGAGTTCCAGCGGTGATGCTTAGCATTGAAGTCGCCAGCCAGAATGGTGGCGGCTCCCATATTGAGTAACGACTTAAGGTCACTCTCTAATAAGACTTTAGCGTGAGAGAGATATACGGATGCTAGTACGACAGATTGATGGCCAGTCATACTCACCTGACACACCGACGCTTCCATATTATCTAACTGTGGAGGAACGAGCGGTACACAATGAAGAGAACGTTTGTAATAAATAACAGTACCCCCGCCCCTAGTGGTCCTATCATTTATAACTATATTGAAATTCGCGATTTTAGGATCGCGATTACTAGGCTTTAAAAACATCTCTTGAACAAGTAAAATATCGATCTGACGTAGAAGGCCGTTCGCGTTAAAAGACGCGATTATTAGGGAGCGGGGCTTAACCCTACTTTTGCTAGCCATTTAAGATGACATAGTGGGAGCCGCAGGAGGGGGCCTACATACTAACGACGGTGGTTTGACTCACGCGTTCTGTGGAGCCTTAGCGGCTGGGACGGGGCGTGCCTTAAGGGCAGAATTAGCATTGGGGTCCAGAGGGACCCAAGGCGGTTGAACGCGGCGCGAAGGAGCCCTCACCGGCTGCGGCTTGCGCGGCGTTTGGGGGCACCTGCGATAATTCGCGGGGTGGCCCTTTTGCTGGCACAGTACACAGCATGGAGGGACCTCCAGGACTGGAACCTTACGCGGACAGTCGGCTGTCGCGTGATCATCAAGACACTTCACGCACCAAGGACGGGCGTGACAGAAGCGGGCAGAGTGCCCATATGATTGACAGCGATGACACTGACCGGGGAAGCCGCGACCGCGCGGGGTCTCGACTTTGATGCCAGAGAGCTGGCATATGGACCTAACGTTAAATACCTTTTTGCCCTCGGGAGAGTGCTCAAGGTGTACAAGGACAAGCTCATAAGGAGACTTGTTCTGACGCTTGTACATGCGGTGAACCGCAAGTACGGGGAGGCCTTGGGATTTGAGGTCCTCAAGGATACGGTCGCTTGAGAAAGCGACCGGAATGCCTCGGACGACTACCGTGAGGCGGCGCTCGTCTTCTAGGGCGTAAGTGTGGTATCCGATACCACGCTCAGTAAGGAGTTTCGTCAGACCCCGGTGGTCCGACGATAAGGTGCAAGATACCTTAATACCAAGCGCCGTCGAGCGGGCCTTGGTGAAGTTCAATTTGCGATCAGCCATAACCGAGGAGATCGAATCCCAGGCAGACTTGTCGCGATTGTACAAAGGCGGAGGCGCCTTTGTACGAGGAGGGACCTCCGCTGAAGAGGCGGAGGACGAGGCAACCGGGGTCAAACTGGAGGCCGAGGCGGTCACCGCCGGCGGCGCAGCGTGCGCGGGGTAGCGGCGGACGTAACGGGAGCAGAGGGCACCCGCTTACGCGTAGTAGGAGAGGAAGGCGGGGACGCCTTGCATTTCGCCGGTTTCAATTTGACGGTCTCGAAACCGTCATCGTCATCGGACGAGGAGGGGGAAGAGGGCGGAGGACACAAGTCCATATTCTCCGAGCTGGTCTCGGAGGGATCGGGGGACAAAACGTCCGATTGACGATCGAACGTCTTAAAACATGGGGAAAAGGGGCTCGTAGGAACTGGAGGAGTTCCTCTAACATCGGGTCCCTAGTATTGGGGTCCATGATGGACCGGGAGACAAGACAAAAGGCCCCCCTGCCAGACAGGGGGGGAGTGTGCACTTCAAACACTAATTCTCGGGCTGTCGCTCGCTCGTATTTATATTAAAATGACGACGGACATAAACAAGTCTAGTAACATAATAATTGTTGTTTTACCAATGTTAATAAATAACTCCTCACTATAAATTGATTCTGTTACAAGTAATAACCAGTTAATCTAATAAATTATAATCTAATGTTCTTATTTCGGCGATCATGATGTTGTTTTATAAAGCCTTCGCGCCGATACACAGGGTGTTTTGTAGAGGGTCCGAAAAACCAAGTAAGCGTTTTCAGGTACCTATTTAGAGAATACAAGTTGGCTAAAAAAAAAATCCCTGACCTTCATTTTTTTGTAAATTTTTCGTTTTTCACCGAAATTGTACCTAATCACTGAAATAACATTTCTAAACTCCGTTTTAGACCGAATGCTTTCATGTCATTTTAGTCTCAAATGCATGCTTAAGCCACGAAAAGCAAAATTACATACAATCTGAACTACGCAGGTGGGTCAAAAAGTTCGCGGAATGGAGGGTAAAAAGTAAGAAATAAAATACAAAATTAAACCTTTAACTCTAATACATTTATTAGACCTATCAATTCATTTATTAATACCATCGAAAAAAAATGATTTCTCTTTGTCGTCAAAACAGGCCGAAATAGCGCTCTTCACTTCTTCATCACTGAAAAATTTCTTCCCTCGAAGCTCTTTTTTCATTTTTGGGAACAAATAAAAATTACTAGGGGCTAGATCTGGGCTATAGGGAGGATGTTCTAAGATTTCGAAGCCCATTCTTTGAACAGCAGCCATCGCAACTTGCGCCTTGTGCACAGGTGCATTGTCGTGCAAAAGGAGCACACCTTGGGTAAATTTTCCCCGTCTTTTCTCCCTCACAGCAACTCATAGACGTTCTAATAATGTAGCGTAGTACTTTCCAGTTATAGAAACACCCTTTTCTTTATAATCAATAAGGAGGATTCCTTCTGAATCCCAGAAAACAGAAGCCATTAGTTTTCCAACCGACGGAGACACTTTAAATTTCTTCGGGGGTGGTGTGCCCTTTTTGTGCCACTGCATGGAGTCTTGTTTAGACTCAGGCTCATAATGATGAACCCAAGTTTCGTCACCAGTCACAATTCGGTTCAAAACTTCATCCTTTTGATCACCACAGAGCGCCAAAAACTCGCGACAACACTCAACTCGCCGCTGCTTTTCTCCATGTTGCAAAAATTCTTCCGGATTGACTTGTTGATTGACGTGTAGCTCAGTAAATTATGACCTAATTGTTTTGAAACTTAGTATTTATACTCTTAATGAGTGTCACAACTAGTGCAGGTAGTAAAAAGTTGCCTTTTCCCCCTCCATACCCCTCATTCCGCGAACTTTTTGACCCCCCCTCGTACCTAACTGATGAAGAACTCATAAAGTGAAAAAATAAGTTTAAGCTTGACATCTAAGTTCAACTTTCACTAAGATTAAAAAAAATCCACTAGCGATTCTGGAAGTAATATGCATTAAAAAAGTTCTCCATTTATCATTTATTACAACGACATAAAAAATGCTATAATACTTATCGTCTTGTTCAATAAATGAGGTACCAACAAAAATACAAAGAACAAAAATTTATCAAAATTATTTTTATTTCAAATCCTGTTCGAATACAGCTCCTCTGTTACGAATACACGCACGGCACCTACGACGTATTTCTTTTGTGTTTAGATGAATACAAAAATATATTAAATAAATTAGATGAATACAATAACGGTGATTGTGTTTTTATTAAAATTTAATAACATCACCGTACACTGTATCAAACTGTACTTTACAACTATGTCACACCAAAAGTTAACCAGAAATAGAGTAGCTAGCTTTTTAAAACACAAAATGCAAAATATTTATTTATTTCTTTGTACTACAAGATAAGTGAAACATAAATAAATACACCATTAGAATATTTAAGAATTTCACATTATTTAGACGTTTGACTGCTTGAGAAGATCGGCTAGTTTTTCAGCAAGCACCATGACTGCCGCGTTGATATTACTAGATACGACGTTGGGAAAAGCGCTGGCATCTCCTACTCTTAGTCTTCTCACACCTCGTACCCTCAATTCAGAATCCAAGACTGGCCCCATTGGACAAGTACTGCTGTAGTGGAAAGTTGTATCCATCATATTTAGTACGTAACATTTCCAATATTCTCTAGTATTCGCCTCTAAGTGATCACAATTCGGTAAGCGAGGAAGTAATGTCTCTCCTCGTACACTTTTAAAATAGCTAGATTCTGTTACTCTTATAAAATGTTCGATGTATCTGGCATTGTTTTCTAGATCATTGCTATTAGAAAGAAATCCGGTATAGATCATAGGTGGGTCGTTTGGGTTTGCACTCCTCAATAACACCCTACCTGTAGATTCCGGACGGCAAACATTCATTACAGTGAACAAGACTTCCCTATTGATGCCCGCTTCTGCGAACTGGTTACAGACGTCGTCATGCAAACCAAAAACAACTGCACAAAGTTGAAGTAAGCACGATGGATTGTTTCTACATATTAGATTTAATGTCAGATAGTCTGGACGTCGTTGTAATGGATCAACAGAACTTAAACCTACAAAAGTTTCTAGTGGAAAATAAGCAGGATTTACAGGTGCAGGGTTATCAGTAGTTGCTTCCAGACCGTGAGCCAGAATAACAGCTAAATGGTCTTGTAAATTTTCACCCACTGGTAGGTTCGAAATAACATCAATACCAAAACTTTCTAGTTCATTTTGCGGTCCAATTCCTGAGAGCTTCAACAATTTTGGCGTGTTGAAAACTCCCGCTGAGATAATAACTTCTTTTCGAGCGAAAACTTTGAATGATCTGCCATCTTCTGAAGTACATTCGACACCTATAGCATTCTTATTAGAATCAAATATAATTTTGTTAACAGTTGTGCTTTTCATAAGATGCAGATTAGGTCTGTTATTAGTTTTAATTAAATAACCTTCAGCACTACTTTGTCGTTTACCGTCGGCTATGAAAAACATCGGTTGACTAAATCCTTTGGTTTGATTTCCGTTTAAATCATCAACAATCTCCTGCCCTACTTCTTGGAATGCTTCTAAATATTTCAAAGGTGGCGTGGTCAAATGTCTAGTAATTCCGATTTCACCATTGGTTCCATGAAATTGTCCATTGGCCGAATTTAGGATTTCTTGGTCCTCGAGACGTTCACTTTTTTTAAAGTAGGATAAGAGGTTATTCTTCGTCCACGAATCATCGCCAGCAGCGTTTGCCCAATCTTCATAGTCGTTAGCAGCTCCTCTAAGGTAATAAAAGTGGTGGAGGGTACTGCTGCCTCCAAGTACTTTTCCCGATGGTAAGTCTAGATACTTATTCCGATGGTATTGAGCGCTGTAACCATCATCTTCGGATGTGTAATTCCAATCAATCTTAGTTTTTGGCAACACAAAAAATATACTTGGAATCTGAAAAAAGAAATTATTTTTGTAATAATAATTACCCCCGCATATTAACAGTTACATAAATATTACTATTAATATGCGTGTAACGTGTGACAATAATTTTCAAAAAAATATTTATAAAATATTTATTAGTATTAATTTCCAAACTTACAGACATTCTGTAGCTAAAGAAACATTTTATTCATGACAACTCTATGATTAATAGTTTTAAATTGGTTTTTTGTTTTGTAAAATATTTTGTGCTGTTCCATTTATTCAAATATTTGCTGATCAGTTTGTCATAAATCATTATCCTAAGGATTATACTTTTTTAATTTATTGAATGTTGACGCCATTATCATAAATTTACTTACTTCTGATTCAAACGTGGTATCGCCTCCAGCCTCGATCATCATAACATTAACATCAGGGTCTTCTGTCAGCCGGTATCCAACAATGCTGCCGGCAGTTCCAGCCCCTACCACTATATAGTCAGTAGTCACAGATTGGTTATCTGAAATAATACCACATTTTTAGCATTCTAAAAAAAAACAAAAAAACAAATTTATATAAAATCATCGAAAACCAGAAAAAAAAATACATTTTAAGACTATTAGAATATTATTTATACAAAATTAAGTTTTAGATGAATTAAACAAATACTTGGAATGTCGGTGCTAGGAGGCCATTTGTATGCAGTTAGTCCCAAAGCAGATAGGACAAGGAAAGCGTTCCTTATGCTATTAAATGTAGCCAAAGTGCTGGCGACGTCCATGATCTATTGTAGTCTGGTCTGGAATTGAAAACGATCCTTATATCTATTTTATATATTGTCCCGATATGTTATTAAAATAAGTATTATTAATTGATAGTAGTAAAATAAGAAAACAAATTAAAAATTAATACCTATATTATCTTAAATATTTTGAAATAATAATATTCTTAATTGCATACCACATACAGAAACGGAACAAATAAATTATTTTTAAAAAGCATGGGTATTATAAAGCTTATCGCCAAGTAGTGATCTTTTTCATAGAAAAATAGTTTTTGGAATTATTCGTGGTAATGAAGAAAGAGACGCAAAAATGTAGAAAGTTCATAAGAATGTAAGTACAGTAGAATTCCAAATTAAAACTCAAAATATTTTTATTCAAGTAGGCATTTATTTATTTATTCTTTATTATTCCAACAAAAACTGTTACAATGGGCGGATTTAATGCAAATAACATTCTCTAACTGTCTACCTTGGGATTCAAAGGCGGTACAATAAAACAAAAAAATACACGTACTTTTCAATCGTCAACGATTGAGTTTAATTTGGTCAGTACAGTCAGTCCGTGATTAAGCTACCTGGTGGTAGCTCGGCATTTTGTTCTGCTGAAATGCTCTGGCCTAAAACTCAACATTTCCTTTTTTTAAATGAAATTTAACAATGTTTGACTTCTAGATTTTAACAGTTGGCTACTGTGTGTTCGAATGTCCTCGGCCTTATATAAAATACCTAGATATTAATTTTCGTTAATATATATTTGTTTTTTTTTAATAAACATAACATTATGTGTTATTTATGCACAAAACTTGCTTCTTTTCATACATTGGATTATCCGGATTTTCGATTAATCCAGGCAACTATATGAAATTTAAGCTCAAAAATGACTCACGAAAAAGATGATCAATAAAAAGAAATCTTGTAGAGAAATATATAATAAAACAATATTCTTGTGTGATTTTTAAAATACTATTTAAATACTCATATTTTAATAGAATAGTTTATTATGATTGACAACTGGAACAGAATATATCATTAATGCGTTTTCTCGCAAGCTGTATAATTAAAATTTAATTTGAACTTTTTTAATATTGGTAGCTATTCCTTATTTTATAGAGAAACACGAATAAAATAAAAAAAAGTCGAATAAAATAAAATTATAAAAATAAAACTATTTTGTGGCGACCCTGGAAGATTTTTTCACACATTAAAATATAAAAAAATAATAGTGTATGAATACGCAAATTAATCAATTAATCAATCAATCAGTCTTACGTAGGTAAGTGTTAATTATTGAAATAAGACTATTTTTACGGATTTAACTCGCGTATAATGAATTAAATTTCAAATTTACATTTTAAATCTAACCCGACGTTTCCAATGCTTTGCAGCAATCGTGTTCATAGTAAAACGAGATGGAAATCTAAGGTAGATTTAAAATGTAAATTTAAAATTTAATTCATTATAATCTGTTAAATCCGTAAAAATAAATTTTATTTCAATATGTAATACTCGTGAAAACCTTAGAAAACACTAAGTGTTAACTATATTTATTAAGTAGCTAACCTAAAACTTAATATTTACTTGCCAACTCAAAGACGTAATTATTGACTTCTTGATGTCCTGGTATGTTACGAGTAACTGGATGAAAATGGAGGCAACATGCAGTTAAATAGATGATCAAACTACGATACTACCATCCCCCACACCGATATGACTTCCAGTGTACATTCGAGTACAGAATTGTTTTGTTATTATTGTTGATTTTTTAATACATTATAATTTTTATTACGTTATTATTGTTATTTTGTTATTTTTTTTGTTTTTGTTAAGTTTGTTTGCTTTTTATTTCTTCTTTGCTTTTCTTGTTTGCTTTTTTATTTCTAATCTTCATAAAACTTTTCAAATATCTTTGGTAAAATTAAATCTTTGGAAACTGCAACTAAATATAAACCTTATCTAGGTATTCATAATTAACATTTTTTACCACTTAAGTTTGAAATTTTAATACACAATACGACGATTGGGTAATTATTACAATACTATTCGAATACTACTAAATATCGCGTGCGCGACAGTACCGATGCCCAATTATCCCCTCCAAATTTTCTGTTAGCGCTAAGCTTATGTGCCGCGACTTATATCTATACTACTTATATAAATACTATTGAAACAAAAAGTCGGGTGTGCTTAAGACCACACATTGGAAGTTATACCTTTTATGACCAATTAATTAATATTCATATAAAAATATTTACAAATAAAAAACACATTAATAAATTTTAATGTAATAATGTTTCAATTAATTTACTTTATAAGTATAAAGTTATATATTCTACAAATTAAATAATAAAAATAAAATTATCACTTCGAAAAAAATATATATTTAATTAATCCCCACATGTAATAATATATCTGTTGACTAATAATGGTTTATTATGATAATATATGATAATATATATATGATAATGTTAAATATTTATACATTATAATGTTAAATATTTAAAAAGTAATTTTTTTTTAATAATTAACTTATTGGATATCAATAAAAATTATTAATAAATGTCTAAAATAATCGTACCTTAAAGATGGAATTTATATTTATGTAATAATAATAATACTAATTATAGTTATAACGATTTATTGTAATATTAATAATATGTATAATAATGACACTATTCCACAATCATTACATTATGAAGAAGTAAAATAGATCAACGTTAATTGGAACACCCACAGTAATAGAGAAATTTCCCCAAAATTTCAAAAAAAACGGAGTGCGAAATCTTAAAAATATTATATAATTTCTTAACTTATACTAAATGTTTATCTAGCTTGCTTCGTAAAATTACTGTTAAATACTTCCCAGCTGACTACTTTGTATTTTTAATAATATTAGATTAATAATTGGCATATTTACTGAATTTCCATAATAAAAGTAAGAAACATCATTCAAAACAGATAATTCACAGTGAATCGTTCATTTTTATATAAGTTATCATTACGAAAATATGTATTATAATATAATAATCATGAAATTATTTTTGTTCAAGGCACCACAAGAATATAATTTCAATGTAAATATCCCTTGTACTAATTATGTTAAAAATTATCTCAAACTTTAACTGAACTTGTGAAAAAAAGTACAGAAAAGCAATCGAATAAATCCAGCTATAAAACAACGTTCGAAACAAGGACCTACACACAACTGGACACTACTACCAAATCCCAACTTCCGTCTACGTAAATTAGCGTGCCCCAGATTTCGGTTTTACCTTCAAGACGAAGGGCCAATAAAAGTTCGCACTTCAAAAATCATAATATGTAGGAATTACATTTAAATTGGAGTCGGTCATTCTTATAAATATTCAATGTCTGGTGCCGACTGGTGGTAAATGTTTCTGTGATATTAAAATCTTATGATAAAGACAACCAAATTTCTGTAATTATGGCCAGTACACATGCTAGTTATGGCGTGAAATTTTATTTTAAACTCTCCATGCGCTTAGTTTTGTCGAATGTTTGTGTACTGGGATAATTTACAATGACAGATTTAATCATCTACATAAATACTAGATATTATTCGTACTAAAAACGTGATCAAAGCAGTGAAAGAAATAATTTAAAAAAAATGGTCCGAAACAAAAGGATTAGTTATGAACTTCGGCCATCAGTAGATAGCTTGTGCTTTACTGTTGGATTAAGCTGACGGACTTTTAAATGGGCCTCTAGGTCAGTGTTGCAGTAAATAATGAAACACCTATTAATATTATTACCTATTTACTAATTTTTTATGTCATATTAATATTATTAATTTTACATATTAATATTATTACCTATTTACTAAATAAACAATATTTTACTTTGTGTTTTCAGCTGACGGGCTTTTATGTAGGAATATTGGTCAGTGCTGCAAAAATAACTGATAAGGGGAAAGTTGTAAATTAAATGCAATGCTATACAATTAATATTTGTTACATTATTTTCTGCAGTGTTGACCCAGATTCCTGCACAAAAGCCAGTCAGCTTAAGGACCCGCTGTTATCACTACATGTAAATCCATCAACTACGACAATCTAGGATCCATTAATGACAGAATTTCATAATTAATCCAACATTTAGTAGGTACTAAAAATTAAAAATATTTATAATCCGTTTCTTACGGTATCAGTGAAAAAAACAAAACCGTAACAGCAGACGACATCAGCTAATTATATAAAATAAGTGCGAAATATTTAACATATTTGGCAAATTATTATAACAAGTGGTATAGAACCCATTTATTCTCAGATTTTGCAACTTTTTCCATTACCATATTAAAGTTTTTTTCCAGTCAACACGAAAGAGAAAAGTTGATAGTTAATTATGTTTTCCAAACTATAATTGAATTGTTAGCTACATTTTAAATATATACCCACCACTTTCTCAAGGGGTAGTTTCAGGTAGAAACACATTTGATAACAATGGACTGACTGTCCGAAGAGATGAGTAAGATTAAGTTACGATGAACCTATCTACGATACATTAAAAGAGTAGGTAAAAGTCAAAATCATTACAATTTTTTTGACAACCCCGACATTCTTAATGACCGAGCAAGGTCATGAAATTGAAGAATGAACAAATACAGTCAAGTTAAACTTAATAATCTCTTTGGATAGTTAGACAGTTCATTGTTATTGAATGAGTTTTTTCTGAACGCCACTCTTTTAAAATGTTTGTATTTCAATTTTCTGTATAAATAATATTTTGTATTTTATTAAATTCTCTAGTATTTACTGAAGAAGAGGAATTATTTTTTTATCAAAAACGGTAAATATTATAATATTTATTCAAATAATGATTAACTAATTTTTGCAAATATAATTTATAAATGATCTGCATATGATTATTATTATTATATATTTTGTAACTTACCTATAAAAAAATCGAACAGTTTAAATGCATGTAAATGACAGGACTTTTGCTATCGTTTTGCTTTTGCTATCGGAACCTTGCTTGTGATGAGTCGCAAAATAAAAAGGACAGCACAATAGAGTTACAATAGGGTTTTGGTAGGAAAACGTTAATCAGAACATAAATGAATTTAAATATTTTAATTAATAATATTGAAAACTTCAAAACTTGTTTAATATTTCATATTATAAATTTAAAAAAAAATTAAAGAAAAAAATATCATAACTGTGCTTACTAGAACAGTACAGACTCCTTTTAGACTATGTTACCTCAAACTTCAATGCGATAAATACACACGAAATGTGGAAACTGCACGGGCTATGTGTCCGTGAATAAAAGTTAAAAAATATATTTTTAAAAAGTATGCAAATGTAAGTTACATTGAAATGTGACTGTTAAACTGATATTCTCTTCAGACATACTTTTGGCTGAGAGTACCGAACGCCTTCACTGCGTGGGCTCTTTGGTGAAATCAAATAAAGCGCCCTTCCCCGACTTCTTGTTACACAGTATCTTTCCTTTTGCCGAAATTACTCTTCAAGTTTATAGAAAAGCAAGAATCAAAATATTTTAGAATGGGACTGTCTACAGTGTTCTAATACATAGTATGAGATTATTGTGTTTATTCTATATATAATATAATTAGTCTATAAAAAAATTACTTACTCATATTTTTCACCTAAACCCTTTACAGAAACTGTTTATTGAATATAAAACATTGAACAATTAAATATACAATATACTGTCATCTATTATTTATGAATAATATATATTTTATATTAATTATGATGAACACAATGATGTGGATCTGTTCACTATATTATGTTACAAGATGTGTTCGTAGTGTACCTACATAATATTGGTTTGTTATATTTGAATAATATTTGACATTATTAAGCATGACATTATGGAATTGGTTTTTAATTGTAAAATAATAATTTTATTTGTAAATGATTGAATTATTTATTTGTTATTGTAATGAATGATTGAATTTAATTATATTTCTTTCATGTCATTATTTATTAAATATGAAATTATTATTATCGTTTAATGTATCTTAATTGAGCTGAGCGAAAGCGAATCTCCTATCCATTTGGGAATCAACTTTTTGAGGCAACATCACAGGAAAACCACTTGACCAATTTTAACCAAAATTGGCACGCATATCAAGGGCGTAACTGGGCTTATTCTCCAAAAAACAGAATAAAAAAATATTATTTCGTTTTAAAGATATGGTCAAAAACTGAATCTCCTATAGACTTAAGCTTTACTGAACCTGCGCGCGCTCGCCAATCGTTACTCTTCACCTTTCCGGTGCCAGCAACTTCATTTGAAGTCCTTGGGTGCGGTATGGACCGACTTTAGTAGTATAAAAAAGGAGAGGGCGCTCAGCTCAACTCCCGCAGCGCATTGTGGCGGATCCTAGTAGTTTTAGTGTTTGGCATCAACTTATCTAAAAAAGTGGTTATACTGTAATATTAGATTTTAGTTAAATGGTTGAGTTAATTATTATTAGTTAATATAATTAAATTCACACTTAACTCGTAATAATTTCTCTTAAGTTAATTTATTTCACACTGCAAACCTATATTAAATATTTACATTGGGAGCTATGGAGGTCACTCGTGTTTAGGGTTGCCACCCGTACTTTATAATAAAGTATTGTACGTTATTTCCGGTAATTATTCTATACTTTATGAGCACAATAAAGTATACGAAATTACTTTATTTTGTATGTAATAGTAATAAGTAGACTTCTTAAATTTTTTAAAATATTTTAAAGAACGGTTTACACTTTTTTCTTTTTTTTACAAATTTCTATAATGGAAAGCAAACTAGCGAGATGAAAGAAATAAACCTTCTCTGAGTTTAAATTATTTACCCATTTATTTTCATATAAATATAACTAGTCTAGCCATAAATACTTTTACTGGCTAGGTTAGTTATATTTAAAGCTTTTACGATAAAAAAATAGACTACTTTTAGGCCATTATTGTACGTTTTTTGTTTAAACATTGTTTGTTTTATAATGGAGTGGGACACTAAAGATATTAGGGTTGCAATACTAGCACTTTACAAGGTAGGTAAGGAGCCAGCCGAGATTTTTAAAACATTGAAAAAGCTAGGGATTAGCAGAATGTTTGTGTATCGTACCGTCCAAAAGTATACTGAAACCCTGTCTGTTGATAACCTGTTGATGTCTATTCGTACAAACCAGGCCAATAATGCCGTCAAGGCCAGAATTCGTCGAAATCCCATAATGGTGCAGAAAATCCTTTCTAGAGAAATGACAATCCCACCGAAGACATTTTCTCGGATTATCAAATCAGACTTAGGTCTAGAGGCTTACAGGAGGAGATATACAGGACATACTCAGGAGGAGATAATCAGGCACTAAAACAAAAGAAAGTCGAAAGATCAAAACAGCTGTTCCTTCTATACGCGGACGAAGAACAGAGAAAAATTCAATCGAGGAGCACTACAACAAACAAAATGATCGAGTGCGTTCACACTGATTTAATGATGCTGCCGGTGTAGTGGTCAAAGTTCAGCGAGACCATCATCCAGTATACGTCATGGTTTGGTGGGGTGTCTCCTACCAAGGGGTTACGAAACTCCATTTTTGCGAAAAAGGAGTGAAAACTTCAGCCAAAGTGTATCAAGATACCGTTTTAAAATCGGTAGTTAAACCTTTCAAAAACATCTTATTCAAAAATGGAGGCAACAGTGACTAAATTTCCAATGGAAACCGTTCGTAAATCCATCGACCAATGGCCTGACCGTTTAAAAGCGTTCTATAAATTAAGTTCAGAACGGTAACAAATATTTTTTACTGTACATAATCACATATAAAACTTTGAAATAAAATTATATTTTTAGAAATTATCGGGTATTTTTTTTTTGTAACACAACTTATGGCTAGACTAGGTTGATTGGAAAGATGTTGTCGACTAAATATTTTTTTAGTCTAGATACTAATTGATTGCAAACTGCAAAAAACAATAATAATATGATATTTAAATAATCTGATAATAAAAAATAAATTGTACCTTATAGTGACACTATGTACTTATTTTTCTTACCTATGATAACACATGTACTTTGTTACAAAGTGGCAGCCCTACTCATGTTAGGTATACAATTTACACAGCTGGTTAAATAGTTGCACCGCTGACTCCTACACAAAAGCAAGATATGGAAGTTGAATAAGTATATCATAATAATGTCTATGAATAATAATTAATTAGGTAATTATAAACAGTTGACATAACAACAAAAGAGGTTACGTCACTCTTATATCATAATAGTATTAATTAGTTTCATTTACGACATTTTTACCTACAACAGGAGGGGTTGGCCAGAGGGAGTAGGATGTCCTTTAATAGTGGTCAGTCACAGGACTCCGGTTCTGTTTCGCAGAGTGAACTGAGGAATTGCTACGTAAATATCTTTTTGCCGGGCAAGTTGAAGGTCCTAGGTCGACCTTCTGTCTAATCCCACGAAATGTGTGAATATTATGAAATTTCTAAACTATAATGTATTTATTGGTGTTTATACGCAATAAACACGATGTAATGGACAATGAGAGTCCAATACGGATACTGTCCAGACGCAAAAAAAAGTAAGATCTTGACGATATTATTACCATATTTAAAATAGTCTATCCTGGACAGATGTCATTTTTTGTGGCTTATGACCTGTTATATACAAATTGATTATATACAAAAAAACCACTCGTTCGTTTTGACCATGTGGATGTTAAAAAGTTTTTGACAGATTTTAAAAATTTTTACCAAGCTGCAATAAGACATATGACATATCAAAAATAACTATATGAATAACACTGCAGATTTATTAGAAAAAATCATAATTATATAATAATATTTTCTTTATTGATAAAAGATAATTACAATAGGCAACATGGACCCGTTACAGGTTGAAAATATATAAAGCTAAAACAATAATAAAAACAAGAAAATAAAGAAATACTAGTTTTCCGCTGGTTAACTAAAAACACTAGAATAAAACCTAAGCAATTCATTAGACACTCTTTAGTGCCCTGATTATCAAGTTGCCGGACATAGCAAGCTGTACTCTTTAAAATTGCGTTAATCATAATCCAGCGGATTAAGATCGGGACAGAGGCGGAGTGAGGGGGAAGGGGGGGGAGGGAGGGGAGGCAAGGGGTGCAAGGGGTATTATCATACCCAGGGCGCTACTCACAAAGGGGCACCAAAAAGGTTCGCAAATAAAAAAAAATGGATATTTTTTTTTTTTATTGTAATTAATTTCTTAAAAATATATTTTAATTTTAATGTCAGTGTAATACACATGTATTAAATATGGAAAAGAACAGGCAAAGTTCTTGAAGTTGGACTTGCAAACGAAGGGTTCCGTAGGGTTTTTATTTAAAACAAAATATATAAGTAAATATTCTGGGAATATTTCAAGCGCCTACCTGTTGTCGTTATTAAAAGTCACATTTATACATTTTCATATTTTTTTTTTTCACTATTCTTCGTATTGATTGAACTGGTTATAATATTAAGATTTAATTGATTTTTATTATGTTTATTTACGTATCTTAATTTTTGAAGTAGGCATTTCATTGTATTAATTTGCTCGTATTCATTTAACTGGTTAAACATAATTATTTGTTTAACACTTGTCACCGACTTCAAACTTATTAGTAAATAGGACATATAAATAATAGGTAGTATAGAATAAATATTAAATTTTATTATTTTTTACTTTTTAGTTTTAAAGTCAGTTTTTCTAAGTTTGATTATATATATATATATATATATATATATATATATATATATATATATATATATATATATATATATATATATATATATATATATATATATATATATATATATATATATATATATATATATATATATTCGGAGATAGATGCATATTAGTGACTTGCTCGTTCTTGATGGAATATTCTGGTACAGGATCCGAGGCGTAGGTCTCAGGCAATTAAACCACACACACAATATGACAATTCTTGTATTAAATGTAGGTAATCAATTCTCACAAATTACTTAGTAGGTATACAATTATCAGAGTTGCGTGAACTACCGATCCCGTTTGGGGGTCCGAACTGTAAGGCTCTCACTAATCGATTCCTCCTCGACTCAAAGCTCCCCAATATTTAAAATGTCTCCGGTGCCCCTCCAAACGATTCCAGTCACGTGACTCGTTACGTCACGATGTTCACACCCCACTGTTACAATAACATCAATTGAGTTACTAATTATCGTTCAATTATCGTGATCTACGACACGGCCATACTGACAAGTCACACGTCCTCGTGTGCATGTATCTCTATGGAGTGACAATAACTATGTCCCCTCTGAGTGACGATAACTATGTCCCCTCTGAGTGACGATAACCAGGCCACCTCCATCGAGTGATGATAACCACGCCACCTCCATCGAGTGATGATAACCACGCCACCTCCATCGAGTGACGATAACCATGCCACCTCCATCGAGTAGCTTTAGGATTCGCGGTTGTCCTGGGATGTAGGGTCTGAAATAAAACAAATAACTCCAAGGATAACTTGCTCGGCTATTCTGACAAAACCAGTGAATGTCACGTCTCAGGTTTTTACTCTATATACATTCTTAACACAAGGTGCGCACTACACCTTATTTACAACAGTTAAAAACTACTCTGATCATTAGATCCATCACTTTACTTTACAAAATCAATCATGATTTTACCAGACTTGCGTACTCAACTCAGCCAACTCAATACTTTTGCAATATGATACAGTCCATCGATCATATACAAACAACTACCATCAACCAGTCCTTCGGTCATGTAAAACACAAAACAGACCCATCGCCTACACGTGTTACACCACACGTGAGGTGCGGTCAACAAGTATGAGTAGGCAAGCTATTATCTGTAGTGAATTCAATATCACTTTGCTCAACTAAAACATTTAGTTCCTGAGGGACCTTGTGATCGGAATGATTTGAAATAGACTTTCTAATAGAAAATTATTAATCATAACCTCTAATAAAGTCTGTAATGTACTCTGGACACTATGAACGTTGAGAGTTAGAATTATTGAATTATTTAAACGTTAGCCACTAAAATAGTTCGCAACTCATTCCAAGAATCAGAGAACTCTCGGCACAAAAATCAAAATCAAATGAAAATGACTCACCAAAGTCCTATAGTACCGTTAAGGTAGCTTACGTGACCACTTCAACCCTTCATTCTCTGTGACTGCCTACTGCTGGCAGTGTATAGAATCTACTCGGACCCCTGTTGCACCTGTGCCTTTACAACTTATTGAAAAAGGAAAAAGCCGTTATAATAAAGTTGAACATATTTGATTTATCAAACTAAATGACTACTCAACTAAAGCCTAAAGCAACCAAGCACCACTTTTCATTACATTTTAAACCAAAAATGTATTCTAAAAACATCATAAAACACAAAGCATGAATCTTATTCGTCACATATGGTTTTTCACTAAGCCCAGATCAGCCCAGAGAAGTACCCATTATGATTCAATAAATCTCAAATCAAACAAAATTCAAGTCAGTGTGTCTCTTTTGTCCGGCTATCCCAGTAGCCCTAAAATCAAGTCATCCCTGTGACTATCTGTGATCATCTCAGTGATCAAATTACCCATGGTCATCCCAGTGACCAACCGTGATCGTCCCTGTGAACACTCGTGATCATCCCTGTGACCAACCGAATTTATAACTCAAGAGGACACTACTCACAACTCACACACAACTTGATTGTCATAAAGCAACTAAATGTCACCCTCACAAGGTTCAGAATCACTAACATCAATGGGTACTTGTCCATCGGGCATTCTTCTTAGCCTATCATGAGGGTTGATTGCTAATCTCAATACCAAACATTGCAATAACAATAATAAAGTGCTTACCACCATATTTTATCGCTTAATTTTCTTTAACTAGCGAGTATTTAACGCAAAAATTGGAAGTAAATCGAAACGAATTCACCTTTATGCTGCGACGTGTCCGATGGTGGATAAATTGAGCAGACCTCAACGAGTTGCTCGCACCGCACTTTACCAGTACCGCTGCCATAGCTGCCATCGCCACGACCGCCGTTACCACCATCAGCAACATCAGCACCATCAGCACCATCAGCACCATCAGCGCCATCAGCGCCATCCACATCGCGCCATAACCGCCAACAGCGCAGTGTCGTCACCGCCAGCGCCGTGCTGTCACCGCCAGCCGCGCCGCACCGTCACCGCCAGCCGCGCCGCGCCATCATCGCCATCGGAGCCGCGCCATCATCGCCATTCGCGCCGCGCCATTACCGCCATAATTTCTCAGTTCTTTTCTTTGTTCATCAGCAGCGATTTCTTCTTTCATAAAAACTTCACTACATTTTTTTGATATGTGGGTAGATTTCAATTTTTGAAGTTTCGAGATAACATAAATTTATTTTGATTGATTGATTGATTTACAATCATTGATTATCAACTAATGATTGATTGTAATGATTCTGGAACTTCATTGTTATTATCTTGTAGTGTGCGTTTCAAAAATTAAAATCACAGCATTTCTTGCTTGACATGGTTTGTAGCTTCAATAAACTTATCTCGCGGGTAGTTGGTGGTTTTGATGCCCGAGTGAATCCCACTTCTGATTTCGGAGTTAGATGCATATTAGTGACTTGCTCGTTCTTGATGGAATATTCTGGTACAGGATCCGAGGCGTAGGTCTCAGGCAATTAAACCACACACACAATATGACAATTCTTGTATTAAATGTAGGTAATCAATTCTCACAAATTACTTAGTAGGTATACAATTATCAGAGTTGCGTGATCTACCGATCCCGTTTGGGGGTCCGAACTGTAAGGCTCTCACTAATCGATTCCTCCTCGACTCAAAGCTCCCCAATATTTAAAAAGTCTCCGGTGCCCCTCCAAACGATTCCGGTCACGTGACTCGTTACGTCACGATGTTCACACCCCACTGTTACAATAACATCAATTGAGTTACTAATTATCGTTAAATTATCGTGATCTACGACATATATATATATATATATATATATATATATATATATATATATATATATATATATATATATATATATATATATATATATATATATTATATGACATAAGTTATTTTTGTAAATGGAAAAAAGAATAGGCCCAAGCACAGATCCTTGGAGAAATCCAAAATTTACTTTTTGCTTGGCACTAAAAACATTCCCTAGTTTTATAGATTTGAACCTAACTAAGGTAGTCTCTAAAAAGATCGAGAGGAATGCCGCGTATGACAAATTTATATTAATATAGAATAAAACCCGCGACCTGTGGGAAACCGTCCCGTGGCTCTACCAATTGTGCTAATAAATCGCTGTCCGCCTCGTTTAATTAAGCATTCTATATGTGATCGTCTTTTCTCGGGACGATGGTGACATCGATTATTAATAACTTATTCAAACATTTTTGCAATTGTGACGAAGCTTTTTAGCTTTCCATGAATTCACCGAGCGGGTAGCGGGTCTATACTCCTCTTGCTACCGAATTCCAAATTATTTCAATTTAAAACCGTTTTCTTTATTTTTGTGAGCATAACGATTGGATAGGGTTCATTAAAATAGTCTTAAATAGTATTTTGGGAAGTCTCTGCTTGCGCATGCCTGATTTGAGCCCGGGTGCTCTAACAGGGCCACTATATTTTGGTCATGTACTTTCCAGGTCGATATTGGGCGATATAAAAGATATTGGGCGGCGGATATTTCATTCCCCTGAATAAAAAATGGGAACTACAACGGAATCCTTTAACACATACGAGAACTTATCTGAATATATGCATAAGTTATTGATATAAGCGCACAAGCTGAGAACTACGTTTTGTGATCTTTCTGTATATCGAATGAAGGCATGAACATGAACTATATAGGTGTAAACTACTTATATTGTGTCTACTTACTGTACCTCGTGTGATCAATAAATACGGTGAATAATGTTATATTATAAAAAGTATCACGCTTACATAGAATCTGTTTTAATCTCCTTCAAAGTATTCGCCTTGGCTAGCAATGCACTTATTCCAACGTTGACTCCATGACTGGATGCATTTCTGGAAGGCATCTTTTGGAAGGACTTTCAGCTGCTCGGTCGTGGCCCTTTCAATGTCAGCAATGGTATCAAAACGTTTTCCTTTAAGCACACTTTTAATTTTTGGGAAGAGCCAGAAGTCGCACGGTGCTAAATCCGGTGAGTATGGCGGATGTGGACAGACAGGAACATTTTTTTCTGCCAAAAACTCACGAATGAGGAAGCCATTGGCCCATTTTTCTGGCCGCTTTCTTCGTATGTCGTTTCGCAAGCGTTGCAGTACGCCCTTATAAAATTCCGAGTTTACAGTTGTTCCTCTTGGAACGAACTCTGATCGCACTATGCCCTCACTATCGAAGAAAACAATGAGCATGACCTTGATGTTTTTGATTTTGACTGACGTGCCTTTTTAGGGCGAGGAGATGAACTGGTTTTCCATTGGGAACTCTGAATTTTGGTCTCTGGGTCATAGCCATAGACCCAACTCTCATCTCCAGTCACAATTTTTGCCATAAAGTCGAAATGCGTTGTTCGAAATCCATGTTGCGCACAGACACGATAAACACAACCTCACTCTAGCGGCTCTGACAGCTGACTGACATGTTCAAACGTGATACAACTTGTCCCTGCCTGTGTCAGCGGATCACGCTACTTAACAAATTACAACATATGGCTGTAGCATAAGCTATTGCCGGTATAAAAATTCGTTCACCGTACGTAAATTAAATATGGAGGGTGCAGTTTTTACACCTATTTTACACCGAATGTAAACCAGAAATAGAATAGCTATTCAAGATTTAATATTCACAAATGTTTATATATTTAATTCTATTACTAAATAAGTGAATCAAATAAATAAATTAATTAGGAATCTGCTGTTTGATGAGATCCGCTAGTTTTTCAGCAAGCACCATGACTGCGCCGTTGATGTTATTAGATACGACGTTTGGCATAGCGCTGGCATCTCCTACTCTTAGTCTTCCCACACCTCGTACCCTCAACTCAGAATCCAAGACAGTCCCCATTGGACAAGTACTGCTGTAGTGGAAAGTTGTATCCATCATATTTAGTACGTAACATTTCCAATACTCTCTAGTATTCGCCTGTAAGTGATCACAATTCGGTAAGCGAGGATGCAATGTCTCTCCTCCTACACGTTTAAAATAGCTAGATTCTGTTACTCTAATAAAATGTTCGATGTATCGGGCATTATTCTCTAGATCAGTGCTATTAGAAAGAAATCCTGTAAAGATCTTGGGTGGGTCATTTGGGTCTGCACTCCTCAATAACACCCTACCTGTAGATACCGGACGGCAAACATTCATTATAGTGAACAAGACTTCCCTACCCATGCCCGCTTTTGCTAATTGGTTGCAGACATCGTCATGCAAACCAAAAAGAACTGCACAAAGTTGAAGTAAGCACGATGGATTGTTTCTACATATTAGATTTAATGTCAGATAGTCTGGATGTCGTTGTAATGGATTAACAGAACCTAAACCTATAAAAGTTTCTATCGGAAAATCAGCAGGATTTGAAGGTGCAGGATTATCAATAGTTGCTTCTAGTCCATGGGCCAGGATAACAGTTAAATGGTCTTGTAAATTTTCACCCACTGGTAGGTTCGAAATTACATTAATCCCAAAACTTTCTAATTCATTTTGCGGTCCAATTCCCGAGAGCTTTAACAATTTTGGTGTGTTGAAAACTCCCGCTGAGATAATAACTTCTTTTCGAGCATAAACGTTGAATGATCTGCCGTCTTCTGAAGTACATTCGACACCTATAGCATTCTTATTAGAATCAAATATAATTTTGTTGACAGTGGTTCTTTTCATAAGATGCAGATTTAGTCTGTTTTTAGTTTTAGTCAAATAGCCCTCTGCACTACTTTGCCGTTTACCATCGGCTATGAAAAACATCGGTTGAGTGAATCCCTTCGTTTGATATCCGTTTACATCATCAACAACGTCATGCCCTACTTCTCGGAATGCTTCTAAATATTTAATTGGCAACGTGGTCAAATGTCTAGTAATTCCGATTTCACCATTGGTTCCATGAAATTCTCCATTGATTGAATTTAAGATTTCAGGGTCTTCTAGACGTTCACTTTTCTTAAAGTAGGGTAAGAGGTTATTCCAGGTCCACGAATCATCGCCAGCAGCGTTTGCCCAATCTTCATAGTCGTTAGCATCTCCTCTGAAGTAATAAAAGTGGTGGAAGGCACTGCTGCCGCCAAGTACTTTTCCCGATGGTAAGTCTAGATACTTATTCCGATGGTATTGAGCGCTGTAACCATCATCTTCGGATGTGTAATTCCAATCAATCTTAGTTTTTGGCAACACCAAAAACATACCTGGAATCTGAGAAAAGTAATTATTTTTGTAATAATAATTACCCACATATTTAAAAATATTACAATTAATGTGTTTATTACATTAGATTATTATTTAAAAAAAAAATATTTTTAAATGTCCATTAGTATTAATTTAAAAATTAAAGACATTCCGTAGCTAAAGAGAAAATTTATTGATGACAATTTAAAGAATTAATAATTTTAATTGATTTTTTGTTTTACATTTAATATTGTGCTATTCAATTTACTAAAATATTTAATTAATTTAAGTTTTAGGTAAATTATTAGCTAATCAGTTTAAGATAAAATATATTCTAAGGATTATACCTTTTTTATTGAGCTGAGCGTAAAGCTCTTAACCGTTTAGGAATCAATTTTTTGAGGCAACATCACAGGAAAACTACTTGAACCAAAATTACTTTAACCAAAATTGGCACGCATGTCAAGGACGTTACTGGGCTTGATTTCCAAAAAACAGAATATAAAAATATTGTTTCGTTTCAAAGATATGGTCAAAAAACTGAATCTCCCATAGACTTAAGCTAACAGTTTCTAGATCTCAACCGAGGTCGCTGTGCATGTCCGTCGTATTTCTGAATCGCGGTATCACATACAAAAATGTTGTTATCATAGTAAATTGGCTTGTTACAAAAATATTTCTAAATATTTACCACAGTTCTGCCCTGGAATCAAAATAAATATCATCTGACGCCATTTGTTCATCATCATTTAGTCGTTTTAACATCGATATTTACAGTTTATAATACATAACTGTTTCGAATTAATTGAGCTGAGCGTAAGCTGGGGAATCAATTTTTTTAGCAAATATCACAGGAAAACCACTTGACCAATTTTACCAAAATTGGCACGCATGTCAAGGACGTGACTGGTTTTCTACTCCAAAAAACAGAATAAAAAATATTGTTTCGTTTTAAACATGTGGTCAAAAAACTGAATCTCCCATAGACTTAAGCTTAACTTAACCTGAGTGCGCTCGCCAATCGTTACTCTTAACCTTTCTGATGCCAGCAACTTCATTGGAAGAACTTCATGGGGCGCGGTATGGACCAATTTTAGTAGCATAAAACAGGGGAAGGGTGCTCAGCTCAAATCCCGCAGCGTATTGTGGCGAATCCTAGTTTAGGTGAATGTTGACGCCATTATAATAGATTTACTTACTTCTGATTCAAACGTGGTATCGACTCCAGCCTCGATCATCATAACATTAACTGCAGGGTTCTCTGTCAGCCGGTAGCCAACAATGCTGCCGGCAGTTCCAGCACCTACCACTATATAATCAGTAGCCACAGCTTGGTTGTCTAAAATAATATCACATTTATAAAATTTAAAAAGTATCGAAAAAGTTAACAAAAAAACGTATAAATAATGAGAGTCATTAAACCAAGTATTAAAAAAAATAGACACACATATACATTTCTTGACGATTAGAATATTATTTATACAATATTAAGTTTTAGATAAATTTAGCAAATACTTGGAATGTCGGTGCTAGGTGGCCATTTATACTCAGTTAGTCCCAAAGCGGTTAGAATAAGGAAGACGTTCTTTAGGGTATTAAATGTAGCCAAAGTGCTAGCGACGTCCATAATCTACTGTGGTATCGTCTTGAATTAAAAATGATCCATATGAATATATTTCTCCGATATATAGCCACGGTAGCTAACGCCAGTATTGTCTGTATTAAAATAAGAAACAAATTAAAAATTTATATTTTGGTAGGTATTTATTGTTACTGGTAGATATTTCTTATTTAATAGAAAAAAATCCACCTGACGAATAACATAAAAAATAAAATTATTTAGAAACGGGGATTTTATTGTGGCGTACCTGGACGATGTCTTCACAGTAGGGCCTATCAAATTAAAATAAATAAAAGAATAGTTTCAGTGGTTGAGCAGGAATTGATAATGAACAACGACTTCTACAAAGCTCAATTAAACAAACAATTTCAAATAAGAGTGAACTACTTGTATTCATTAAGTACCCTAAAATTAAATACTTGCCTGCCAAAATACATAATTATACGACCTTAATGTCTTGGAATATTAGGGATAATTACACGATAACGGAGACAACATTCAACCTTATAAATATTCAAAAGTATTTGAATATTTATAACTTTTTTCATTGAGTACATATATTTTTTATTCATAAGCACGACACACATGAAAGGTTAGACCTATTCTCAGTTATTCTATATTTCGTTAAATCAGATTTTTTAGTTTTTCAAATGGCACATAAAAATGACAGATGAATGTAATGGAGTTATAGGATAAGATTAAATTTGTTGCTATGTCGATTTTATGATCTATAGATATGCCAAGCATACGTTGAAATAATTCTCTTTGAATACGCAATACTTGAACCAGCAACTTTTGTTTTTTCAAATAACTTCCAGAAAAATTGCTTATCAAAAAAGAACACCGTTACACAATTTTCTGGAGGTTATTTGAATTTATTTATTTGAATTTTGAAAAAAAAAAAAATATATATATATATATATATATATATATATTTCTACTTCACATTCTGCAATGAACAATTTATGTTGCATTTATAAACTTCTTCCAATATTAAGAAGAACGTTTTCAACTGGCTCTCATATAGTTTTACCAGATGAGATATTTATTAACAACTTATTAGGTACTTCTATAAATACATCAAACGAGTCTACAATTTTGTGGAATTAGTTGAAACTATTTTTGATTTTGTGATTGTTTAGCTGAGCTGTAACATGTTGTTTTCTTTGTAAATCTAACTCTTTTTACACATTACTGAACATATTAATTACAGTTGAATTAGCATTTCCATTGAGTTAACTTTGAGACTTGTGCCATATCAAGACCTGTTGAAGTTTTTAGATAAGCATTTGAAATAGGCGGCATAGTTACGAGGCGCAAAAATGAAGTATGATTTTTTAATAATTAGGAAAGCGCCTCGTCATAGATTTGTCAGGAATTTATAATGTCTTGTAAAGAAAAGGAAAACAAATACACGAAAGACTTGACAAGTTTTGTTTTGGCAAATGTAAAAGAGATCGCGGAGGACCTGAACTGTTCGCATGCTGCCGCCGAGGCTGGTCATCAAGTACTTTGCCGCAGCCGGTGGTTCAAGATAGCTCATTCAGAATAGTGGATGAAAAACGTGTTACGGGTAAAGGGGTAAACGGGTGTAACGTGTGTTATACGAACCACAAAAGTGAAGACTGTATTTTTTTTAATTACAAGCAGGTGTAGGGACGGGTGATATGGGTGCGTATGACGACGACGATGGTAAACAAAACAAACACAATATTCGGTCGGTGGTCGGTATAAGGTGACGTTGGAAACAATTTTTATCAGTTACACACCGTTTCGGCTTGAAAAGTTTGCCGGGTCGACAGTTAGTTTAACCAAAGGGATGTTACAACAACTACTTCAAAGGTGTGTCATTATCAAAGAAATGCAAACAGCAACATGCAAAAGTAGATAAAGTAACATGTTTAGGCTCTTTAAAATTACTCGTGCATTACACAAATCAAACAAACGAAATTATGTTATCTGTAGGTCCGAGACGGAGGGCCGCTGCTTTTGGGTCGGGATTTTGTCTCGAAATTTAGCTTACAATTCATACCAGTAATTTATTGTGTGGATTTTCGGAAAGACTTTTTGGATGGGTTACGTACTTTTAACAAGTACAAAATTAAATTGTCCATAAAAAACGGGTTTTTTGTAAAAAACGGCCCGTATCATTGCGTGATAAGGAGAATAATGAAATAGATAGGTTAGTCAATTTACGTATACTTGAGCCTATAGAGTATTCGTAACAAGCATCCTCGATAATGCCGGTACTCAAGCAGAACGGAGCAGTTCGGTTGTGTGCCGATTATTCTATTAGTGTAAATAAACATTTATAAGTAGAACAATATTCTCTTCCCACAACGGATAAGCTATCTCAAAGATACACGGGGGTCATGAGTTCAGTAAATTGGATTCATCAATGGTATTTAACCAGTTTGTTTAGGAAACGAGTCTAAAAATATAATAGAAGATTCTGAATTAACTTTCCAAAAAGCGAAATGTAGGCTTTTTCAGGATGAAATTAGCTATCTACAAAAATCAAGGCTATGGTGGAAGCACCAACTCCCGTTAATGTTAGCCCACTGCAAACGTTATCAGATCTAATGAACTATTATAGAAGTTTGTACCTAACGCTTCAATTATTCTTAGTCCTTTATTTGAGCTATTAAAACAATTTGTAAAAAACCGTAAAAAGGTAAAAATATGCAAGTACTTGATTGGAAGACATTATTCAATCAAGTACTTGCATATTTTTACCCAAGAACCATAACCATATTAAATGTAGACCTCACAAAGGGGCTCAGATGGCATTGAAAAGCCCATCTTATTCCTGTCACGTACTTTGAACCCTGTAGAAATTATATATTTGTTTCTTGGTAAACGGAAGTATGCGCATGTCTTTGGATAAATTGTGTGTAGAGACAAGAGGCGACGTGATTTGAAGGTAAACTTCGACATATATTGTAAATGATTGGCCTCCAGAAGTAAACGAAATATCAGATTAAAACCGTAGCACTTATGCAAATCGTAATTATGAGACTTTATATGACACAGTTCTAAAGGAATTTCAGTCTACGCATCTAGGAATAGCTAAAACGAAACCGAAAGCAAGATCTAGATTTTGGTATCCAGGATTCGATCAAGCAGTTGAAAATATGAGAGGATCTAGCAATGTATGTATTCAACTGCGACCATCCCTCTCGCGTTCCTTGCACATTTTTTTACACATTTTGTTTTAGGTGGGTACCTATTTTCTTCCGCATGGGGGGACGGAATACGTGTTTGGGGAAAATATTTTTTTCAGTATGCTAGCTTTATTACGTGTGTTGTGAGTCATGTGAAGAGTTTGTGAGGTGAATTTTATCTTTCATGTGGCAGCTGTTTTGTTTTGTCCAGTTAGATAGAATAACAAGTTAGGGCTATTTAGACATGACGGGTAGTCCCTGTTGGACGCGGAGTGGTCGATCTTGTGAAGCTTACCTGCCGTGCAATTTACACAGGCAGGTCTTTCCCCTATTCCCCAAGCCGGGCAGTCTGCCGCCACAGTGGCTACAGGTGTCCACTGTCGCCCTGAAGTATCGTTTCCCGTGACCTACATGCGGTGGTGAGTGCTCTCCAGAGGTGCGGTGACACTTACAGGACGATGTGGCACTCCTGTGGGTTCCTCGTACCTCCTGTACGGACGGTTGAGCACGGCTCGGTAGTCGCCGTGGAGTATTCCTTTTAACAGATCTGGGTTTTGTTTTCTGATGGACTCTACGATCTCATCGTCCTTATTGTAGCTGAGTACATTGTGGATGATCACCAGCGGGTTCTTATTTCTGGCTTCCTCAATCTTGAGTTTTTCATCCCTCTGTATCAGCTGCTTTTTCAGCTTATCTACAGCCTCTCATGATGTGCAGCTGATGACCACTTTCTGATGCCTAGCCTTTCGGATGCGGTCCATCGGCGGCTACACGCATCATTATGTCCTCGGAAGTTTCGCGTTCCACTTTCGAGGTCACAATGATAGTGTGGCTAGGTTTCGGCATCTCGGTCGCTGGTTTTGGAAGCATTGCTACAGCGGCCTCTGCGTAAGTCCTTTTGAGACTGGCCTCCTCGATAATGTTGGCCGGCTTGGCCCCCGTCTCCTGAAGCTACTTATTCAAGGCCGAAGCCTGCTGCACATCTTGTTGTTGGCTGGACTTGGAGATCAAGTCAAGTCGATCACGTCATACGTAATTATCTGACGGACCCACTTGACCTCCTTGACCAGTTCCTTGATGTCCGCTCTAGCATCTGTATCCTGTTGCAACTCGGCTAGCTTCGTCAGTCGTTGCTAATGCTCCCACTCCTTCATTGCCGCCTGCAGTGCCATCATTGCCCTGGCGCGTTCCAACTGTAGCTAAAGGGTCTGTCGAGACTCGCTTAGGCGGAGAATCGAAGAGGCCCTCAGGTTTTCCAACACCTTCTCCTTGATGGTAGTCTTTAGGTTGCCCGACTGGTCGGTTTACCGTTGTGGGAACGCACGGGAACGCACGGTCCCAACTAGGGGACTACTAGCTAAACTTTGTGCGCTGGGAATTTTCCCCTGACGCGACGCTATGGATTGTTTGTCTTAGTATGCAATACCGAATCTAGGTTTTATGTTAATAACTATTTAAATACTAGTCGGAAAAATCTGAAATTTTGGCAATATGTTTATGAATAGATGCTTGACCTTATTCAATGAAATTTTCTATATGTTATCGATCTAAATTTTGTGTAAATGCACTCCAAACTTAACTGTAATTTCCTGGCATCTTTGATGCTTCGTAAATTTTCCAAAAGGTGTTCGATTTTCCAAATTCCTCGTTTTCTCGTTCCCTCCAAATCCTCGTTTTAAAGAGCTAAACAAGCTCTACACAACTACAGTTTTCGAATTTGCACAACACAACACTTGCGTAGCCGAATTTGGCCCGCACGCACTTTTCCGTTTTTTGTCTATAACTTTAATTTTTCTATTTCCAGGTCTAAAAATCCAGATTTTGTTTTCCCTTGTGCGGCTAAAAGAGAACTATTTAATGGTAATTTAAAAAATGGAAGTCGCCGCTTTAGTTTCGGCAGCGTTTTAGATTTTAGTTTTTTGAATTTTGACACATTAGGATATACCGCCTTATCCTTTTTATAGGATATATAGAGACTCTTAAGGCCTGATTAAAGACTGTATTTATTTGGTGGCAGTCGATGCACATACGAAAAAGGTAGAAATAATAATTGGTGTACCTTACTCTAGGGACACTCATTAAGGGTTATAAATCTAATTTTACGTGATAATTAATATAGTTTTTTATTACCTTAACTAGATATTTTTTTATCATAAATACTGTAATTAAAAATAATTTATTTATTAATAACTTTCGTCTTAAGCAAGAATGTATAATATTTGAATTTTCGTGTCTCAATATAAATCTTCAAAAAATAATATAAATCTTCAAAAATTGTTTTTCACAAATGTTTTAACTAATTTTAAATATAATAGTAATAAAGAATCCTCAAACATTTAGAAGATGTTCTAAAAAAATTACAAGTTATTGGAAACGTGACATAAATATTCTTTGCGCATGTGTGATTAGACAAAGACAAACAGTATCTTGCATCTTTTTTTATTTGTCTGAAGCCGACGCTCATAGGAATGCCTATGGCTCACCTATTCTATGTATAATATTTCTATGATCATAATAATAGGAAAATGATACATTATTATCATAGGTTCCAACCAACAGGCGGGATTGGCCAGAGGGCGTGGAATCTCCTTTAATGGAGTTCATTCACAGTTTTTATTTCAGATACTTTTGTTGTCTTGCAAAGTGGACTGAGAATGATTGTCCTGTAGGATATCTTTTTGCCGGAAAGTTGAGTGTCCTCGACATTGAGATTGACAAGAGATTGCTTTGTTTAGTTGTAAGAAAATTTACCTATTTTCTTGGTGGTAGACCATAACATCCGGTCGCCGGCAAAGTTACCACCCATCGGGCAGAGTCGTGCCGCAAAACGACCTAGTCGTGTTCCGGCACGTTGCTCGATGAAGTCGTTTATGGGAAATGGGTCTGAACAGTTGCGGTGCGTTGGCGAACCGGTCTGACGTCGGGTTGGTGTTTGTTTTGTCGGGTGTCTAGTCGAGGAGGGTAGCGGGATCCGAAGCGACGGCTTTCCGCTGGCCGCCCGCAGATAGTTGGGGGCCCAATTAGTGGGATAGCCAACCACGAAAGGCTGCCCCGCCAGCTGTGAAAAATCCCAGGGTGGCTCCATCGTGCTGGTTGGCGACCAGACGAGGAGGCCCGATGGCGATCCCTGGGGGGGTTCGGGCGTCCCCGCAGTCTCCAGACTAGCCTCCCAGTGGCAAGACATCACCAATTTCGACGTCGGGTTCGATACGTACCGTCTCGTTCAACTGCCATTTCCCATCCCTATTCACTTTTATATTTATTTATTTTTTTTATGAAAAAGTTAAGAAAAAAGAACAAGTTTACACAGCGGTTGCACTCCTCCTCATATAAAGTGCACCTTACTAATATCAGGGGTTTGCACTCAAATCTTTTAGCTGTCCACCACCACCTGGAGACAGAGCAGCCGCACTTGCTCTTTTTGACGGAGACGCAGATACAATGTCCTTTGAGCGCTGCATACTTGGATTATCCCGGTTACTCGTTAGAGCACAACTTTCGCTCACGGGCCGGAGTCAGTGTGTACGCGCGGAACGACCTCTGTGTTCAGCGTCTCCGTCACCTTGAAGACCCCACTTTTTCTTCCCTATGGGTTTTAGTGGACACAGGAAACGAAAAAATCCTGTATTCCTGTGTCTACCGTTCGCACAGCGGTGACCAGGAGACAACTCGTTTATTTGAGTATCTCAGTGAGGCTGCAGATATGGCTCTGTATCAGTACCCTTCGGCGCAGCTCGTCTTTCTGGGGGACTTTAATGCCTGTCATCAGGACTGGCTGTTCCCGTACCAGAAGACCGACCATGCTGGAAGAGAAGCGCGGAACTTTGCGTTGTCCTTGGACCTCTTTCAGCTGGTGAGGCAAGCGACAAGGGTACCAGATGTGGTAGGCCATACAGCCAATTGCCTGGACCTTCTGCTGACAACTGATCCGGACAGGTATCGTGTAGAGGTCACGTCCCCCTTGGGAACCTCCGATCACTGTCTGGTGAAATCTGTATTTACATATTCCCCACCAGCTTTCGAACCACATGGTGTTAGGCGAGTATGGAAATACAAGTCAGCAGATTGGGATGAGATGCGGCACTTTTTTGCGTCTTATCCTTGGCGGCAGGTCTGCTTCTCTTCTTTGGATCCGTCGAGTTGCGCGGATGCTATAACCGATGTGGTGCATCAGGCAATGGAGTATTTTATTCCTTTTGCTGACGTACCCATCGGTGGCAAAGCTCGCCCATGGTTTAATGCCGAATGTCGTCATGCACATGACCGTAAACATTCGGCATACCTCATTTGGGCTGATGCTCGAAGCCGCAAAACTCCGGATGTAAGTACAAAGAAGAGAGCCTTTAACCAAGCTGCCAAGTCCTATAAAAAGGCATTGCGGAAGGCTCGTCTTGATCGGATCGTTAAGAATGGCGAAAAGCTCTCTGTCAGACCAACTGGCAGTCGAGCTTTCTGGTCTCTTGCCAAAGCGATCGAGTCGAACTTCTGCCAACCCTCACTGCCTGCTCTGCTGAAGCCTGATGGATCCCTGGCCCACACAGCAACAGAGAAAGCGAATGTATTTGCTTCTCTGTTTGCTGAGAATTCGCATCTAGACACTGGCAATGCTTCTCCAGAACATCTTCCTCACTGCGGTATTTCGATGCCTGAAATCCGCATCACAAACAAAGAGGTATGGAGAACATTGTGTCGTTTAGATGTGAATAAAGCCAGTGGTCCTGATGGTATACCAGCCATTCTGCTCAAGACATGCGCAGGTGAGTTGTCTCCTGTATTGACACGTCTGTATCGCCTCTCTTTCAAGACTGGAAAAGTGCCGGAATCCTGGAAGCTTGCCAACGTGCAACCCGTGCCCAAAAAAGGCAGCCGTGCCGATCCTGCCAATTATAGGCCCATTTCAATCACCTCCATACTCTGCAAGATTATGGAGCGTGTATTGAACTCGCGGCTTCTAGCGTACGTAGAAGGTAACGATCTCCTCAGTGACCGACAGTACGGATTTCGCCGAAATAGGTCCACTGGGGACCTTCTAGCGTACGCAACACACATTTTAGGCGAAGCCATCGAGAGGAACGGAGAAGCGGTCGCCGTCTCTCTGGACGTCTCGAAGGCTTTTGACAGGGTCTGGCATGTGAGCCTTTTAAGCAAGCTTTCAGCTTACGGTATATCTCCTGGTCTGATTGGCTGGATAACGGACTTTTTGAGCCAGAGATCTCTGCGTGTTGTTGTCGACGGGTGTTCTTCGGAACCCTTGACAATAAATGCCGGAGTACCTCAGGGGTCCGTTCTTTCTGCAACTCTTTTTCTGCTGCACATTAACGATCTGCTGAAGCCCGGTATCTATGGGTATGCAGACGACAGCACAGTTGTAGAAAGATATCTGCCAAGTTCTCGGGCTAGTAGAGATGAAGTACAGTCTGAAAGAGAAGCCATGGTGCAACGTTTGAATGACAAACTTCAGGCAGTCTCCGCATGGGGCAATGCCAATCTTGTCAAATTCAACGCCACCAAAACGCAGACGTGTTTGTTCACCGCCAAAAGGAGCCCCTTCACCTTGGCTCCTACTTTCCAGAATGTATCCTTGGAATACAGTGACTGGCTTCAGTTGTTAGGCTTAGAGATCTCCTCGAACCTCAACTTTGGTCGGTACATTGAGTCCAGAGCAAGAGCAGCTGCGGGAAAGCTTGCTGTACTTGCGAAGGTGCGACAGTACTTTACACCGGGACAGCTTCTTGTATTATACAAAGCACAGATCCGGTCGTGTGTAGAGTACTGTGGCCATATATTTGCTGGTGCCGCAAAGACTCATCTTGCGGTTCTGGACTCAATTGAGAGGCGAGCAAAGAGGCTTATTGGCGACCCTAAATTGGTTGACGCCAAACTCCACAGCCTTGAACACAGGCGTAGAATTGCTAGCCTCTCAGTATTCTATAGGATACATTTTGGTGAGTGTGCGCAGGAATTGCACGACCTAATTCCCCCATCCCCGTTCCTTTGCCGGACGTCCCGACGCACGGCGGGTATCCATCCCTACGTTGTGGACACTCCACCTGTCCGAACGAAGCGCTATGCTTCATCTTTTTTAGTGCGTACAGCGAAGGACTGGAACAATCTGCCTGCGTCGGTATTTCCGGCAAAATATAATGTGGGTGTCTTCAAGAGGAGAGTGAATAGGCTGCTAGGTTAATGCGCTTTACCACCTAAGACTACATTTCACTTTCCATCAGGTGTAATGTAGTCAAGCATTAACCTAGTTTTGTATAAAAAAAAAAAAAAAAAAAATTTTGGTATTTTGTTTTATGTAATCTTTAATTGACCTTGACCTGATATAGAAATAATAGGGTTGTATCAATACTGGTGTTTGGTGAGTCCCGAGTTCGGTCTCTTGCTAAAGCAACTTATATCGATCTTAAGAAAAAACTGTATAGTATGTTTGAATAATAGTATGGTATGATATAAGCGCACTACTTATATTATGTCTATTTACTGTATGGCTTTAAATTAAATATTGAGGGATGCAGTTTTTACATATATTTTACACCGAAAGTAAACCAGAAATAGAGTAGCTATTCAAGATTTAATATTAAAAAATAATGATATATTTAATTCCATTACAAAATTAGTAAATCACATCAATTAGGAATCTGACTGTTTGATGAGGTCCGCTAGTTTTTCAGCAAGCACCATGACTGCGCCGTTGATGTTATTAGATACGATATTAGGCATAGCGCTGGCATCTCCTACTCTTAGTCTTCCCACACCTCTTACCCTCAACTCAGAATCCAAGACAGTCCCCATTGGACAAGTACTGCTGTAGTGGAAAGTTGTATCCATCATATTTAGTACGTAACATTTCCAATACTCTCTAGTATTCGCCTGTAAGTGATCACAATTCGGTAAGCGAGGATGCAATGTCTCTCCTCCTACACGTTTAAAATAGCTAGATTCTGTTACTCTAATAAAATGTTCGATGTATCGTGCATTGTTCTCTAGATCAGTGCTATTAGAAAGAAATCCTGTAAAGATCTTGGGTGGGTCATTTGGGTCTGCACTCCTCAATAACACCCTACCTGTAGATACCGGACGACAAACATTCATTATAGTGAACAAGACTTCCCTACCCATGCCCGCTTTTGCTAATTGGTTGCAGACGTCGTCATGCAAACCAAAAAGAACTGCACAAAGTTGAAGTAAGCACGATGGATTGTTTCTACATATTAGATTTAATGTCAGATAGTCTGGGTGTCGTTGTAATGGATCGACAGAACCTAAACCTATAAAAGTTTCTATCGGAAAATCAGCAGGATTTGAAGGTGCAGGATTATCAGTAGTTGCTTCTAGTCCATGGGCCAGGATAACAGTTAAATGGTCTTGTAAATTTTCACCCACTGGTAGGTTCGAAATTACATTAATCCCAAAACTTTCTAATTCATTTTGCGGTCCAATTCCCGAGAGCTTTAACAATTTTGGTGTGTTGAAAACTCCCGCTGAGATAATGACTTCTTTTCGAGCATAAACGTTGAATGATCTGCCGTCTTCTGAAGTACATTCGACACCTATAGCATTCTTATTAGAATCAAATATAATTTTGTTGACAGTGGTTCTCTTCATAAGATGCAGATTTGGTCTGTTTTTAGTTTTAGTTAAATAACCCTCTGCACTACTTTGCCGTTTACCATCGGCTATAAAAAACATCGGTTGAGTAAATCCCTTCGTTTTATATCCGTTCACATCATCAACAACCTCGTGCCCTACTTCTTGGAATGCTTCTAGATATTTAATTGGCAACGTGGTCAAATGTCTAGTAATTCCGATTTCACCATTGGTTCCATGAAATTCTCCATTGATTGAATTCAATATTTCCGTATCTTCGAGACGTTCACTTTTCTTAAAGTAGGGTAAGAGGTTATTCCAAGTCCACGAATCATCGCCAGCAGCGTTTGCCCAATCTTCATAGTCGTTAGCATCTCCTCTGAAGTAATAAAAGTGGTGGAGGGCACTGCTGCCGCCAAGTACTTTTCCGGATGATAAGTCTAGATACTTATTCCGATGGTATTGAGCGCTGTAACCATCATCTTCGGATGTGTAATTCCAATCAATCTTAGTTTTTGGCAATACCAAAAACATACCTGGAATCTGAAAAAGTAATTATTTTTGTAATAATAATTACCCACATATATAAAGTTACATAAATATTACAATTAATCTGCGTTTTTCATTAGATAATTATTTTCAAAAAAATATTTTTAAATGTTCATTAGTATTAATTTAAAAATTAAAGACATTCTGGAGCTAAAGATAAATTTTATTCATGACAATTCAAACAATTAATAATTTTATATGATGTTTTGTTTTATATTAATTATTGTGCTATTCAATTTACTTAAAAAAAATATTAATTTAAGTTTTAGGTAAAATATTTGCTGATTTGTTTGAGATAAAACATATTCTAAGGATTATACCTTTTTTTATTTAAGTGAATGTTGACGCCATTATCAAAGATTTACTTACTTCTGATTCAAACGTGGTATCGCCTCCAGCCTCGATCATCATAACATTAACATCAGGGTCCTCTGTCAGCCGGTATCCAACTATGCTGCCGGCAGTGCCAGCCCCTACCACTATATAGTCAGTAGCCACAGCTTGGTTGTCTAAAATAATATCACACATTTATAAAATTTAAAAAGTATTGAAAGTTAACAAAAAAACGTATAAATAATGAGAGTCATTAAACCAGGTATTAAAAAAAATAAAAGTACTTTATACATTTCTTGACGATTAGAATATTATTTATACAATATTAAGTTTCAGATAAATTGAGCAAATACTTGGAATGTCGGTGCTAGGTGGCCATTTATATGCAGTTAGTCCCAAAGCGGTTAGGATAAGGAAGACGTTCTTTAGGGTATTAAATGTAGCCAAAGTGCTAGCGACGTCCATGATCTACTGTGGTCCGGTCTTCAATTAAAATATACGGAAGCTAAAGCCCGTATTATCTGTATTAAAATAAGAAACAAATTTAAAATTAATACTTTTTTTTTAATTGAAAAAAGTCCGCCTAACCAAAAATATATTAAAAAAAATATTTAGAAACCGTTTTTTTGTGGCCTACCTGGACGATGGGTTTAAATAGGGATCTATCAAATTAAGATAAAAAAATAATAGTTCCAATTGCAGAGCAGACACTGAGACACAACGACTTCTACACAACTCATTAAAACAATCATTCTGAAATAAGTGTTAACTACTTATATTCATTAAGTGTCCTAAATCTAAATACTTGCTAACTAAAAGACATAATTATACAACCTTAATGTCTTGGTATATTAGGGGTAATTACACGATAATGGACACAACATATATCTAATAAATATTCAAAACTATTTAAATAATTATATTTTTGTATATTATAAATATACTATTGTATACAATATTTTTTATTCATAAGAACGGAACGGACAAAAGGCTATACCTATAAGAAGTCTAGTCTAAGTTTTCTATTGATTTTATTAAAGCACATTTTTGACTTTTGCAGAAGCACCATCAAAATGAACATGGATAATGGCATTGCAGTTATAGGATTCCCGATGAGATATTTATTAACAACTTGTTAGGTACCTACTCGTATAAAAACGTCGAAAGTATATCATAGTATCATCATCACCATCATGTATAACACGTATATCATATATATTTTTTCAAATCCTGCATTACTGTACTGTTAAAGAAAATGAAATATTCTAATGTTATAAGGTAGATTCAATTATTTTGTTTATGGTAGTACAGCACGGTGGGCCTCGGAGTTAAGTGAATTTGAAAAATTCATAAAAACAAAACAAAAGTAATATTAAAATAAATTAATTTTTAAATTAAAGTAAACATTTGGGAAAAACATTTTTTGAAAATAACATCATCCAGATGCGCACCATCCCGCTGCAAACATTCTTCGAATCTCGACTTCAAATTGCCGAAAACTCGTTCGCACATGGCGCGCGGAATTGCGGCCGTTTCTCCGTGGATATTGGCCTTCACTGGGCAATTGAGGTCGGATTATTACTGTAGACACTACTTTTCATGTAACCCCACAGAAAAAAGTCTAGTGGGGTTGAATCCGGACTCCTGGGTGGCCATGGAATATCACCTCGGCGCGAAACGAGTTTTCCAGCGAACTTCTCCTTTAAGACTGCCAAACTCTCGTTAGATGTATGGCATGTGGCATGTGGCGCGTAACGTCGCACTATCGCATTGTGCACTATTGTACCCTTGAAATTCTGACAGCTGCGGGAAAAAGAAATGGCGTAACATGGCTATGTATCGCTCAGTATTTACTGTCACAGAATTCCGTCACTGGTCTTCAAAGAAAAAGGGTCCGATAATTCCGTGTGCTGAAATAGCCGCCCAAACTGTCACTTTTGGCGAATGCAAAGGCTTTTGGTGTTTGAAACGTGGATTTTCTGAGGCCCAATAAGACTATTTTGTTTATTTACGTGCTCATTTAAGTGAAAATGGGCTTTGTCTGGTAAAAAAGAATATTGTTGAAGCTCCGAAACCGCTCAAACATTGTTTCGACGAAAAAACGTCGTAAATTGTGATCATTCGGCTTCAAATCTTGCACTAGTTGAAGTTTATAGGGGTGCAATTTTGAATCTTTCTTCAAAATTCTTTCAAATTTCAACGCAAAGTCGTTCTTGATACAGAGAGCTCTGCTGATCGCTTGCGAGTTGATTGCCCAGGATTGCGACTTCGTTTATGTTTTCCTCTGACCTTATTGTCCTTTTGGGCCCCTTAAGTTTCTGATTGAGGGTCGAACCAGTAGCCTCGAACTTTCTGACCCACGCTCTAATCAAACTTTCACTCGGACACTGTTTTAAGTCATGCAATCCATAGTGAGAGTGAAATAAACGTCGAACAATAACGCACGAATCGGCATTTTTGTAATAATTTTTAACACAGAACGCACGCTGTTCACCCGTGAAGCGCTCCATCGCCACTAAATTTCCGAAAACCGAGCTACAGATCCCCACCTCCCGGACTCCGCTCCCTTACCCTATTCCAACGCTGTATAATGCTGCTTCACACTTTTCGCAAATTGTTCGGAATACTTCAGTATTCCCAAACTGGGCAGTGTCAAATTTGGTAATATCTTGCCGTCAATGGAGGGATATCTTTGTTGGGAACTTGTGTTTTACGGCTTGAATTTAATTTTCAATCAACCTCCAATGGATTTGGATGGGATACTTCAGGCCAAGATGCATGAAGTTGCAGCAATCTCAGGTCAAAAATCTGCTGTAGATATTTGTTAGTCGCTACAGCTTTACAGCTTTCGTTACTCTTTGGTTTAACAGCCAAAAATTTGCCATAGTTGATCTAACCAAATGATAAAACATTCGAACCTAGCACCCTTTACTTTCTTATCGTAACGTCTGACTTTGACTTTGGGCTATTGACCAGCGTAAGATGATACGAGCGTTACACCTTTGTAGTGTTTCAATATGAAGTTTGACAAATTAATTCGTCCATATCCGTCATATATTGAACGGAAAATCCACGGTCTATTTTCATCACTTCTTTGTAAGTACGAATAATATGGAATTCGATAGTGCTGTTCTATTTCAAGAATAAATATGCCCTCTTTAGATAACTCCTCCAATAAAAGTAAAGTAGTTATCAAAAACAGAGTATTCTAATTAATTTCGCCAGTCTAATTACACCGCATGAGAAGGCTCCCAAATCTGGTTCTTTGGAAAGCACAATATTGTCAGTACTTGTTTCAAATTACTTTTATCTGTTCACTGCGTTCAGACTCTTCAAATTTTTAATTTATATCAATTCACGTATTTTCTTCACAATCACAAAAAGACTCCTAGTCTTGCTATAACAACTGTGAATCTGGATCAATAACTATCATAACTTGCTAATCCGTCTTCACATCATATTGCTTCAGTTTTGTTTTCTTAACCACAAAGAGTGAGGCTTTATTCTTAAATAAAATGGGATAATTTTGAACTAACATTTCCTATTTTTTAATACAACTAATACTACTATCGTCACTCGGTGTGACAGAATTGTGAAAACATAAAAATCTGGATCCATAATGATACCTTCATCGTTTTCTAATTCGTCTTTACATCGTTTTGCTTCAGTGTTTCCCTAATTTTGTAAATTTCAATAAAATGTAATGATTTCGAACTAACTTCTGCATACTTTCATTACAACTAATATTACTATCGATACTTAGTGTGACAGAACTGTGACAAACATAAAAAAATCTGAATCAATAACTCTATTTTCATAATTTTTAACCCGTCTTTACATCATATTACTTCACTGTCCCTAATCTTTCTATTCCGCAAATAACGAAGCTTCATTCTTCAATAAAATGTGATGATTTCGACTTATCGTCCCCATACTTTCATTTAATAAATAGGTATTACTATCATCACTCAATGTGACGAACGTCCCCAGAAAAGGTCGGGTAATATGATTTTTTTTATAATATTCGGTTTAATATATACCTATACATAAATCAATAATGCTTCGAATGTAACAAACGTAAGTTATATTCCTATCTACCTTCTTTACTTATCTGTGAGCGGGCCGACTAGCCAAGATAGCGAGTATTCTCCATTCCGTAAAATTCGTTATTTCAAAAGTAGGTAACAGCTTACATTATGACGTTACAAATAAAATAACGTAACCAATCGGTCATGCGCCGTCACGTGATGTTATTTACCATTTTATCAATTTTGATTACTTTTATTTATTTTCCAAGATTTTTAAATTTAACATTACATTGATATTACTAATGATAAAGTATATATAAATATAATATATAATAAGAATACATTGAATGTAAATTACCAATTATACTTTTATACTTTTAATCTATTTAGTTTAAATAAAGTAAAAAATCACAATGTGGGGGAAATATAAAATAATAAATCTAAAATATAAAAAATAAGTTTTTATATTAATAATTGTTACATTACTGTATAGTGCAACACTGACCCAGATTCCAATATAAAAGGCCATTAGCTGAATGACTCGCTGTTGTCACTAGATCTCAATCCAGCATCTATGACAAGGTCATCTACTGATGGCCGAAGTTCATAATCCTAATACAACTAGAGATATTAAGTAATTATAAGCCGTTTCTCGAGTTATCAATGAAAAAATAGTAGGGTATCAGCAGAAGATAACAACTTGTTATATAAGAGAAATAATTCTCATAATATATTATCTATGTATAAGAGCCACGTTGGATTGAATTGTTTTACGGATTTTACTATTTACAATTCAATTTTAATTACTTGTATTTAAATCTTCCTTGCACTATACAGCTGCTTCTCTGTCGAATATCGTCCTAAACGCAGCTTATATATCCTTCTTTATAAACTCCCCTCTTCACATAAACAATAATCATACTCTTAACGTACAAAAATAACAACTACTTGTAAATTAACAATTGTATCGGTAATGATTCTCACTTTTCTAGTTTTTTCAAGTATAGCTGTGCCTGCGACTTCATACGCGTTGATTTAGAGTTTGATAAAATCTACTCTTTGTACTGAGCAGTGTATGTAAAAACTATAAACCTTCAAAGTTTCTTCAAACTCAATCAAGTAGTTTTTGCGTATAGAAGTATTTCTATTTATGTATATTTTACTTTATGTTTAATCACTGGTAAGCAGCATTGATAGGAAAATAAAAGATTTAATAATTATAGAGTTATTAAATCTCTTAAAGTTAGTTTGATATCTTCTTTATTTGTTAAACGATAGAAAAAAACAAACATAATGTAAATTCAATCCCATTACAATATATTCCCGAAAACTGCATCAAAATCGATTAATCCGTTTCTGAGTTTCTTAGCGTGCATAAACACACACACACACACATATATATATATATATGTGTGTGTGTGTGTTTATGCACGTCATATTCAACACACACACACATATATATATATATATATGTGTGTGTGTGTTTAGGCACGTCATATTCATATGTTCGTCTGTATATATATATATATATATACAGAAGAACATATGAATATATGTATAAAGATAGATTTCTGGAGCATTTTAAATATATACATCTTTTGATAGAGTGAACAGTGTGTAATGAAAGTTAAAAAACTGAATGTTACTCGAAGTGACGCTCAATTTCTATGTATAAAAGTTTACATTCTGAATTTTTACCTTGTGACATTAATACATCTGTCTGTGCGACTAGTGGATCTCAGCGGTTATTAATTCTGTATAGTAAGGAGTGCAGTTAAAAATTTGTTTATAAAAGCGTCCGTTTTGTACGAAGTTTACGAATCTGATCACTATCCTGTAAATTTTGAATGTGTTACTATTGTTAACCCTAAAGTATTTGCTGTTAGTGTTTTTAGTGATAAGGGGAAATGGGGTGAAAGTGACAATATACAAATAAACAAATTTTAAGAACTTTGTTACAGAAAATTAAAATTTATTGAGTTTCCCTTTGAATGTATAGAATATACTTCTTTGAAAGTATGTAAAAATCATAGTCATCATAAAGAACAGATGATGAGTTCTGACATGTTTGGACATGGTAAAAGGCCCTTCCGTCCTTTTATTGGTAAAAGGCCCATATTTTTGGCTACTATTATTGCTAAGGTGTTGGACAGTTTGATTGAACAACAGCTGGCTGAATACTTTGAACCCTATGATCAGTTTGGGTTCAAGCCCGGACATCTACGCAAAATGCCATATTGTGGCTCAAGCAATCTGTACCTATTTATTTGGACCTGTCAAAGGATCTTGTATTTTATGATGTGGTTTGGAATAAGTTGTTTAAAGACTCAACCCTGCCGCATACAATAATATCTACTTCTGCATACTGGTATCTTAACCAATCAAATTGTGTGAGGTGGGCTAGAGCGAACTCGGATGTGTACAGGTTTGAGTGCGGGGTGTAGCAGGGGACTTAAGTTCGCCCCGGTTCTTTAATCTCTACGTGAACTGGCTGATCAATGAGCACCAATGTCAGATGTCATGTTGATGGAGTTTGTATGATCAATATCGGCTAAGCGGATGACATGGTGCTGCTGAGTCCATTAATTAGCGCTCTTCGAATACTGTTGGTAATGTATGATTCATATGCGGTGGTTCACAGGCTAAGGTATGACGTTGTTTAAAGTGAACTTATGGTCCTTAAGTCTGGTTCTAAGACATTGTGCCATGTAAATAAATTATCTGGATCACTGGTTCACAGACAATAAAAAAAATAAGTGTAGATGGAACGTAGGTCATTATCTGTCTGTTGCAATATTCTAGCTCGGGTATGAAGGCTGTCAAAATAACGCTGTTTAAAGCACACTCAGTCAGTCATTTTACACATTCAGTATTTAGGCAGATTACACTCGGCGTGCTGATTTACGGATCGAAATAAATTATTATTATTATTATAGACTTTAGTTATCTTAGTTATATGACTATTTCCTTTGTTCAGTTATATGAAATTTACAGATGCTATATGAAATAAGTACCTAATATACCTACATACATATAACTTTTAATTGACGTCCACCTGGTATACCCCTGTCATCGCAGTATCAACAACAGCGTTCGGCAAGTCCCGGGTTCTATACTTGGCTATGGCACTTGGCATCTTATAACATAGAATATTGAATATTTCTCAGAAGATTGCTATAATAAAAGCGGTAAACCCGAGCGCTGTAAGCTATGCTTCGAGTTCTATTTGTATTTCGAATGAAGGCATGTAGATATGAACTATATAAGCAGAAACTACGTATATTATGTCTACGCACTGTTTTACATGTACATTAATAACTGTATTGTACATTTACATTATTAATAACTACCATACCCTAAGTCGAAAATTTAACAAGAAATAGAATAGCTATTCAAGATAGGATATGCACTAATATTTGTATATTTATTCTTTTACAAATAAACAATTATAGGAATTTATTCTTTGACATTAGTAAGACGTTTGACTGTTTAAGAAGATCGGCTAGTCTTTCAGCAAGCACCATGACTGCAGCGTTGGTGTTACTAGATACGATGTTAGGCATAGCGCTGGCATCTGCTACTCTTAGTCTTCCCACACCTCGTACCCTCAATTCAGAATCCAAGACAGTCCCCATTGGACAAGTACTGCTGTAGTGGAAAGTTGTATCCATCATATTTAGTACGTAACATTTCCAATACTCTCTAGTATTCGCCTGTAAGTGATCACATTTCGGTAAGCGAGGACGCAATGTCTCTCCTCCTACACGTTTAAAATAGCTAGATTCTGTTACTCTAATAAAATGTTCGATGAATCGTGCATTATTCTCTAGATCAGTGCTATTAGATAGAAATCCTGTATAGATCTTGGGAGGGTCGTTTGGGTCTGCGCTTCTCAATAACACCCTACCTGTAGATACCGGACGGCAAACATTCATTATAGTGACCAAGACTTCTCTACCGATGCCCGCTGCTGCCAACTGACCGCAGACGTCTTCATGCAAACCAAAAACAACTGCACAAAGTTGAAGTAGGCACGATGGATTGTTTCTACATATAAGATTTAATGTCAGATAGTCTGGGTGTCGTTGTAATGGATCAACAGAACCTGAACCTACAAAAGTTTCTAAAGGAAAATCAGCTGGGTTCGGCGGTACAGGGATATCAACAGTTGCTTCTAATCCGTGGGCCAGGATAACAGCTAAATGGTCTTGTAAATTTTCACCCACTGGTAGGTTCGAAATAACATCAATACCAAAACTTTCTAGTTCATTTTGCGGTCCAATTCCCGAGAGCTTTAACAATTTTGGTGTGTTGAAAACCCCCGCTGAGATAATGACTTCTTTTCGAGCATAAACGTTGAATGACCTGCCGTCTTCTGAAGTACATTCGACACCTATAGCATTCTTATTAGAATCAAATATAATTTTGTTGACAGTGGTTCTTTTCATAAGATGCAGATTTGGTCTGTTTTTAGTTTTAATTAAATAACCCTCTGCACTACTTTGCCGTTTACCGTCGGCTATGAAAAACATCGGTTGAGTAAATCCCTTCGTTTGATTTCCGTTCAAATCATCAACAACTATATGCCCTATTTCTTGGAATGCTTTTAAATATTTCAAAGGTGACGTGGTCAAATGCCTAGTAATTCCGATTTCACCATTGGTTCCATGGAAGTCTCCATTGTCTGAATTTAAGATTTCTGGGTCTTCGAGACGTTCACTTTTCATAAAGTAGGGTAAGAGGTTTCTCCACGTCCATGAATCATCGCCAGCAGCGTTTACCCAATCTTCATAGTCGTTAGGAGCTCCTCTGACGTAATAAAAGTGGTGGAGGGTACTGCTGCCGCCAAGTACTTTTCCCGATGGTAAGTCTAGGAACTTATTCCGATGATACTGAGCGCTGTAACCGTCATCCTCGGATGTGTATTTCCAATCCACTTTAGATTTTGGCAACATAAAAAATAAACCTGGAAGCTGAAAAAATTAAATAAATTTGTAAAAATCAAATAATAATTATGTATATTTAATAATAATTACTCTTCATTATTATGCACATTTATTTGTGTAAAAAGATTATATATTATCATTATGCATTTTCATATTTAAAGACATGTTTAGCTATTAATAGTAATTTTATCCATGAAAACTAATTAATTTATAAATATTCTTTTTTAAACAGTGTTTGTTTTTATATTAATTATTGTGATATTCAAGTTATTTATTTATTTTATTAATTTAAGTTCCACGTTAGTAGATAATTTATGAACGTTGAGTAGTTTGAGTTAAAACATATTCTAATGATTATATTTTTTTTATTAATGTAATGTAGACGCCATATCATAGATTTACTTACTTCTGATTCAAAGGGAGGGTCGTCACCAGCTTCGATCATCATAACATTAACATCAGGGTCTTCTGTCAGCCTGTATCCAACAATGCTGCCGGCAGTGCCAGCCCCTACCACTATATAGTCAGTAGCCACAGTTTGGTTATCTAAAATAATATAACATTTATAAAATTCGAAAAGTATAAACTAATAAGAGTCATCAAACCAGAATATAAAAAATAGAAGTACATTATACATTTCTTCATTATTAGAATATTATTTATACAATATTAAGTATTAGATGAATTGAACAAATACTTGGAATGTCGGTGCTAGGAGGCCATTTGTATGCAGTTAGTCCCAAAGCAGATAGGACAAGGAAAGCGTTCCTTATGCTATTAAATGTAGCCAAGGTGTTTGAGACGTCCATGATCTATTGTAGTCTGGTCTGGAATTAAAAACAATCCCTCTAAATATATTACCCTATATGTATATATATATATATATATATATATATATATATATATATATATCCACGGCAACTAGAGCCATCATTGTCTGTATTTAAATTATATATACCTAAGTATATACATATACCTAAGTTGCGATTTCTTCCAGACAACCTTATACTGGTGGAATTGATACAAGAGAAGAAATAATATTGAGGCATGGTGTATAATTTATATTTATATTTAATATATTTATGTTTTATACATCACCCCTCTATATTCTTTCTTCTCTAAAAAAATATATAAAATTTAAACTCGTAAAATTAATTACCCATAAAAAAAGACAAAGTTATCTATAAAAAGAAATCTTTATAGATACTCAATTTATGAATTTTATTACCTATTTAAAATGATTATTGTTATTTAAAAATTCTGTCAGATTTAATACGTGACTATTAAAATAAGTAATTGTACTGACTTTTTAATATACCATTGTGTTTGGCTAATGTAATCGTTTTAGTGTTACTTTAAATTATTGTCGTGTTTACTAACTAAATTGAAAATGTAAATATTTGAATAATTAATGATCAATTCATAATTAATTATAGTCTTGCATTGACTGAAATGTAAGAAACTATTCATTATTAACGACCTGCAATTGTAATGTTAGGTCAACTTCATTTTATTGAGTGATTATTATGATCTGATCGGGATCGGGATCTAATCTGAGGAATATAATGAATTAATATTGGGAACTCAATATAATTGTTGCTCGAGTAGTCGAACACCGCCCTCGCCTACTTCAGTCCTAATACTTATGTATATAGCATCTCAACCATGTCAACCCTCTGGTTATAAAGGATTGAGCCGCTATTCATGTGGTCAAGGTTTACCCCTGTCACATGGACCCTTATACGGCAGGTCTGACCTCCGAAGTCGTCCGACAACGGCACTATAAGACTAGTAAGCTCGCAAGGCTATCGGTCATAGACAAGTCCAATCGCGACCACCAAGCTACCTTTTCTCCATAAAAGGTTCCGGAGCTATAAGACACGCTCACTTCCCGTGTGATTTCTCACACTTGCAATTCACTTGCTGAGAACGTCAGAGAGGCTAACTATCAGTTTCGAGCTGGCGCCGGAGCTGTAAGGCACGCTCACTTCCCGACAGGCAGTCAGGCCGCAAGCCTACCCTACGATACAGTCCGGTGACCGGATAGATGCTAGCACATCCATCTAACCTCTAAGTAGGGGGCTACCCGAACTGCAGTGACCCCCGAAAGGATCTCTGCTTAAGGGCCGTTCCAAGCCCCGAAGTAAAAGACCGCAGCAGCCCTTCGCCTTAGGCTGGTCAATCATCTCTCGCTGCGCACAAGATCCGACAATCCCCCGACAACTGTGGGGACCCAGACGAACAGCGCCAAATCTCTGCAGCTAACCACATTACCAATACGAATCCAACACCAAACCCGGCAGTTTACATACGCAAGCGCAAGCATCGCTGCCGGAGGGCTTAGGTACCGGGGTCCCGTAGTACCCTGATCTTAGCAGCTGACCCGTAGTTCAGCTGCAAACTATCTACCGCCGGGTGTCTCAGTAGATCGAGTAGTCGAACAGTAAGAATGTCTCTAAAACGTTGTAACGCTGCATGTTGAAACGAGACTTTCGATAAGCTTAAACAGCGCAACTTGTTAGCATTGACCACGACAACAACATATTATTAGTGATATTTTTTCTTGGAGACTGTATTGAAATAATATAAAACAAATAAAATAATTTTGCAAACCGTGATACCTGTTGTTACCTGGATGATGTCTTTACGGCAAGGTCTATCAAATTAAAATAGCAAATAATTGCCTCAGTTGCAGGTCAGAAATTGATAATACACAACGACTTCCACAAAGATCAATCAATCTCTTATAAATGTTAACTTTATTAATCAAGTCTCCTAAAACTACGTAAATACTAAAGATACGCGGAATATTCGGTAAGTATTCAGTATTCGGTATAGTCGGCATTTTTTTCACTATTCGTATTCGGCCGAATTATTCAGTTTTGCTGCCGAATATATTAGGTTCGAGTATATATTTTCTTGACTACACAACACGATATAGAACTAAAAGACAAAACTAAGATTTATATCATATTAAAAGTGAAAGAAATCCTATAAATAATGTATCGAATAAAGCTTAATAATATAAAGCATTTAAGCTTCAAATGAACATTTATTTTGAAAAATATCAAGTCAACATATTTGTTTTATTATTCCTAACCTACAGTTAGTATTTAGTATATTCATTCAACATTTATTTTGAACATTAAATTCAAAATAAATGTTGAATTTATTTTGAATTTACCTATTTATGAAAAACAGACAATGAAATGGTAAACCGAATATTTCGGCCGAATATTCTATTCGGTAAATAGCAAACCGCTAAATAGATATATTTGGCGGTTCGCTATTTACCAACTAAAAAAACTACTTAATTATAAATAAAGTCCCTACTTACGAACTTGATGTCCTGGTATATTACGAGTAACTGCACGATAATGGAGACAACATTCGACTAAATAAATAAACAAACTATTTGAATATTTATAGCTTCATCTTCATTGTATACAATAACTTTTTATTCAGAAGGACGAAACAAACGATTGGTTATATACCTATACTAAGTCTAACCATAAATACTGATAAAATTAAAAAAAATATCAAAATAATTTGCTTACATAGGGGTTAGATCAATTTGTGTAATTTGTCCTGATATTAGTATTAGAAATTTTGACAGAAATTGGTATGAATCATTCTTACATGAATATTGTTCTTAGATGAATATATGTTTCTGTGTTATTAAAACTAAGTGATAAAGAGAATAGAATTGCTGTAATTACATAACACAAGGTAGATATGACGACAAATATATTTTTTAAACGCTCGATGCGCTCTTTGTATTATTCAAATGGTTAGGTAGGTACTGGTGACCGGTCTAACCTACAATAAAACCTTTTATGCTTTGTGACAGATTTAACTATCCACGTAGATATTTGATAGGTGGGTAGGTACTATTCCTACGAAAAACATAATAAAAAAATCAAACGTTATCAAACCAATGAAAATCAAGAATTTGAAGAAAAAATATCCGAAAACAAAAAGAAAATATGTTATGCAATTAATATATCATCTAGTATCGTCGTGTCGTAATTTATCTTTACGATGCGTAACGCATTTTTCCAACTATAAAATAAAAAAAATGCGTTACGCATCGTCCCATCGGCCAGGAAGGTGATGGCCGAGGGGGTACTACCCGGCAGCATAAAAGACGCTGACATTTTAAGGCTACCCACTAAAAAACCAACCGTTGACCTCATCGCCTTAGTGGGACGCCAAGAGATCGCTTTCGCACTCTTCGTGACGCCCCGGCTTAACCCGCCATATGAGGGTGCCCTGATTAACTTATAGCACCCTCACGGCGTAGGCCTATGGTGGGCGAGAGAGGTCAAATTTAAATATTGCTATAGAGAATTTAAATCGGGACTTAAATAAAATAACTTTGCAGTATAGATAAACATTGAAAAGATGCCACTACTGAAAGTAATGTTTGAAAATATCTTTAAACATTTATAGCCATGTTAAGCTTTATTTAAAGTTAGAAGCATTGGTTAGGATTTTCGAAAGAAACCTAATAGATGTTACCATCGCCCCGAAAAAGACGATCACATATAGAATGTTTAATTCACCGAGACGGACAGCGATACGGTACCTCAGTTGGTAGAGCGACGGGACGGTTGCCCAGTAGTCGCGGGTTCGAATCCCTGCCCGTATCGGTTTATTTTTCATTCTATATTTATATAAATTTAACCTTAATTTTATAATTTTAGCATTTTATGTACATACATCATTTAAATAAACACAGTAATAAAGTTTTGATTCAAGAAAAAAAGTTTTTCCCTGTAGGATAAATATATATCTTCTGTTATAATAGATACATTATAACAGTAGATATTTATACCAAGACTAGGTATTTTCATTGATAGGTAGGTAATTGCTTTCTAATTAAATTGTTATAGCTAATTATTTGGCCACTGTAAAAGTAAAGTATTCATTGTTTTCAGGTCATGGTAAGGAAAAATAAATTTGTAGAAACAATTTAAGTTACAATTCTTGATAACATTCTTACTAGTTATCCATACTGTTATAATTTACAGTAATATTAAAATCAATACTAATATCATAAACGTAAAAGTCTTTTTGTCTGAAATTCGTAATGAATATCTAAAATGCTTAACTGATATATTAACTAAATAGTTTTAAAAAAAAATGCCAAATGCATGTTTGACTATAATCATTTTATATTGTTTTCCAAGGCTCATTTATTTTCAAGCAATCCTAATTAATATTTAATAGGTGTTTGTGTTTTTGTTTGTTTGTCACTTTTTACATTTTGAGTACTGAACCGATCAACATGAAACTTCGCTCACAGGTATCCAGCGTACAGAATAGAATATAAGAAAAAATAACTCTCTGTACTATACCCGAGGGAAAGTAGAGAAACGTTCTGTCCAACATAACAAGGATATATTTTGTGTTGGTTCGAAGCACAAAATATATAAGTAAGACGAAGCTTCTTAGTATTCCATGGATTCACCGTGCGGGTGCCGGGCCCATCGCTTTGCTAGGAGAGGAGTGCAAGCAGCGCCTGGGACTTGCGACCCAGGAGTAGGTTTAAGGGGCCCCTTTATTATGCGCAAAAACGCTCACCTTCACCCTCCACACTCCTCTCCCTACCTAACCAAATTTGGAAAGAACCTACTAATGCCGCCTTTGAAATACGTTCTAGAAATGAACCGATGCTTGTTCTAGAAAGGCCAAGGTCTTTATGTAGGCTAAAGAGAGATTTTGCTGTTATACCTCTCGCTCCCACTTCTACCGCGTACAATCTAACTATAAATTTATTCCTGATCAGTTCGTTGGTCAGTTCGTAATACTTATTGAGCTTGAATGTGTGATCCCTTGGAATGTTTGTTTCCCAAGAAACAGTAAGCTCCACAAGTATCACGCGCCTCAGATGTTTCGAATACAGGAATAAGTCCGGTCTGGATGACGAAAAACCAACATCCCCAGGGATTTTGTAATGCTTTTCAGACATGTCAATCAAGAGCCGCGCCTAATATTGAATAAGGCTTCCCTTTTGATTTTTTGGAGGAGCCTTCCCCTAAGGAATTCTACAGATCGTTTGGTGGTTGTTATACCCTTCCGCGCTATTGCTACTGAAAGACTAACCGCTTCCCGCACAATTTCTAATACCTTATCGTGACGACGCGATTGACCTTTATCTAGAAGTTCCCTACACCCTACTAATAGGTGTTTCGCGGTTCCTATTGCCTCCCCACAGATGTTGCAAGACTTTTCGGTGGCTTTGCCCCATCTTACTAAATTACTTTGATCTGGGAGAGTCATTTGGATGCATTAGAATTTTAATAATGCTGGGGACCAATCAAAACTTAAGGTGCGCCACTTCAAAGCTAGTGGAATACAAAAATCTCCTATGGTCACCCATTAGTTTTGAATTTCTAGGCTCATCGCGTGGAGTCGGTAATTATAGTTTTCGTCTAGTCGAATAAAAGATTTTGTTATGTGTATGTCTTGAACTTTCCTACTTGATCCTAGCCCTACTTTATTTGTTTGAGCACCTTTCATAATTTTTTTATGGAATTGAAGTCGTGACTCGAGCTCTGAGGCAACTGTCTTTTGGGAGAGAAGTTACAGTATCATCTTTAGATTTTCCGATGATATGTCTTTTGGTACTCTTAGATGTTTGTAGAGCTCCGATGGTTTCTTTAATTTTAATCCAAAATTGTTTCGGTCTCTAAATAAGGTTGAAGAGTCCGCTGAGTGCGCTAACCCGAGCCATAATTCAATGTCTTTATGACACTTGCATCTAACTTTGACAAAAGGGTTTTATTAATATCATAAACGAGGAAAGGCCAATTTAGACGTGATGTTAAAAAAATATCGTAAATCCAAGCTTTTTTGACGTTACTTATTGGTTGGTTGTCGACCTTTTTGAGATCATTTAAAAAGCTATCGACTATTACTTCCAACGATGGAGTACGGCCTTGGTATTCGATTTTTTTACCTAAAAATTTAAACGGAGCTGCTTCCGTAACCGTACTAACACACTGACCGCCTATTATAAGACCCGGATCGTAAGAGGTATATTTGGTATTCCGTCTACCCAGACACAGACTAAAACATTTACTTGGTTTTGTCCTCAATCCGCCCGTCCACGTACAGAAATCCTCAACTACATTTAAAAATACCTGACATTGTTTCAGATTACGTGTCAATATCGCGAGATCGTCTGCAAAAGCTAGTATGGATTCTGTGTATTTGTTGTTGAACTTAAACCGATAACCCCACTTTTTTTTTCATTTCTAAATACAATTTCTAAAAACAATAGCATTAATGTTTCGTGCTTTTGTTTAACCGAATTGGGGTACACACATTTATCGTTATAAATTCAATTTCAAAATATCTATATTCAAGTGGCCATTTACACGCAATTTTGAATCGTCAATTATTAAAAAGGTCAGTACAGTCAGTCCGTGAGTAAGCTACAACCAACTTGGCATGCTGGTCTGCTGAGAAGAGTTGGCCGGAAACTAAACAGTTGGTCTTTTTAATTTTTTTAATTAAATTTAACAATGTTTAACATATAACATCGACCCTCCAAATGAGTCAATAACCCAAGTTCCACACATTTTGACCAACCAAAAACTCCTGATTGCCATAAAAAAATATTTAATAATACACTTTTAATTTCACATTTAAAAGTAATAAAAGGAAGATATCTTTTGGAATTTTATTATATATGCGTACATATATTATATATTAGCCCATGAAAGATTTGTTATCTTTTTGAATACGAAATTTAGGCGTTAAGAGTTTATTCTTATTTACCGTATGTCACTGTTTTTTAAATAAGTACTGGCTTTTAAGTCTACCCTCACGATCTGCCAGTTATTTTTTTTTTAACTATAAAAGGTAGTCTATATTCTATATATTTTTAGTTGGATTGGCATAGGTCTAGGTACAGACACTCATACTATTCCCCCGGTGACGCTGTAATAGCCAACAGGGCTAACAGCATAGACAGACAGAAAAAAACTCATACTGTTGGTAGGGACTACACTTTGCGCCCAACCTTGAGGCTCTTGGCGTGCGAAATCACGTTGATATTTAACTTTCCGTACTTCTTAAACTATGCATATAGTCCAGTCATTTGGTAGTTTTACCTGAAAAGTTTTCCGGGAGTTTTGAAAATTGGTTATTTTATAGATTTCGGTATGCTCTTTTTGAATTTCAATTTTGCCACCTCGTATCTCCGCCGCTCGCGTCGCCATTTTGAAAAAATGGCGGCTAAAACCAGTTTTCTAGAAATATTTCCTTTCCAATGCATTTTTTGAAAAAAATATTTATGTACAAAATTAAACTAGAATAAATTTCCTACAATTTATGTATTTATATTTTTTTCATAATATCAAAAGTTTTTGGCGTACGAGCGTCACAAAGTATCTTCATCTACACCACCACGTGTTTTTGGTACCGGTATTGAAGAAGCAGTGTAAGTCTTTGTGTTGGGTCCCTTTCTCTCGACTATGGAGACTATAGACATTGTATAGCCTCCATACTCTCGACTTTCCACGAAACATCGGTCGAGAAGTATTTAGTTTAGGCGGAGTCATCAGTATACGTTTACCGTCGTACAGTGTTGTTTGTGTTCTTAGAGCCATGGCTTCTAAGACAGAAAATTGTTTTATTTAAGCCAATTTAGCTTTGTTGGCAGTGACCGTAAATAAAATATTATCAACGTATTTCTCGATCAACGATTCAACGATCTCGGCCGCCTTCAGAGACAGCAGGCTTGGGTGGGGGGAAGGGGATCCCTCCTTACGATAACGATTCCTGTCGTTTAAAAAAAAAAGGAAAAACAGAGCCTAGCCGGGGTGCCACGGTGAGTGCGTAAGCGATCCCGTGGCATCCTACTAAGGCGACGAGGTCAACCGTTGGCTTTTTAGAGGGTAGCTTTAAAAATGGCTTTATTTAAAAATACTCTATGCTACCGGGTAGTCAAACATAACCCCGCCCCCAGCCATCACCTTCCTGGCCGACGGGTATCCGTAATGGATCTTTCCAACGGAAAGGAAAAAGTAAAACAGAGCAGACCTCTAATTTATTTTTTTAATTGTAATCAAGGATGAAATATTTAGTAATAAAACAAATCAAACAACTTTCAATTTTTCTTTAATCAATAATTTAAAGCTGACAGGAGACATTTTTGTTATTAATGTGAGCGCATAACCTCGGTGTGCGCCTGAGAACATAATAGTGGCCTTCCGTTACACAAAATTTTACATCGGAACAAAAACCGGATCAGAAACGTGGCATTATATGCCCGCTATCAAAAACACATATCAAACCCATCACATGATTGCCGTTCGGCACAACTTATAAAACGTCAAAAAAAAATAATCTATCCTGAATTAAAATGCTTGTTCAATGAAATAGAAGGACAGCTCGCATCGCTTGGAACATTGAGCTGTTGATACTCTCACTGGACGGCAGAACACTAATCTATTGTCGGTGTACATTTAAAAAAATTGACATTATCAGCTCAGGTATCAATCTCCGTGGAACTGGGGGACGCTAAAATAAGAGATAATCAGACACAAATGCTATCACTTGTGCGAATTCCATATCGTTCCAACTATCGTCGGATATCATCAATTCATACATCCCACAAATGTATACTTTAATGACAATATATTTATTTCAACGTAAATATTTCTCCTCCTCAAGAAAATTACGTAGTAACAAAATGCTTACAAACACAACCGTAGACATACATATACATATACTCTTTGTCACGCACACAAACATTCTGTCTCATTCTCGCAATATCAATCGTCCAACTTCATCACTGAAAGAAAAAACTATTGTGTGGTCAAACTCACTGATAAAGTAAGGGGGGGGGGGGGGGGGATTTGGAAATATCTCCTAATCCTTAGTAAAATGCCGAGTATCAGGGAGCTCATACAGGATCGAACATAATTCACAACGACCGTGTCGAAAAGCCAAAAATCTAAACTACAATTTTTATAACTATAACATAATACACCAAACATTGAACCCTGTATGGCTACAACCTTTGTCAATCCAGGCAATTGTTCTACTTTCGTCAACAGCCAGGTTAAAACGCCGGTGAAACGGCGACATATTGGTATCTCTTCTCTTCACGGGTGTTATAAATGTAAATGTTTTACAACTATCATTTAAAGATTTCAACATGCACTATAGATAAAGGGATTAAATATCAATTGATTCTGTTAAGGATCAGTTCATCAGTCTCTTAAATTTTGTTAGTAACATTATAAAGCTTCCTCAGACTTTAGTCAGATAGTTGTAAAACATTATGTCGTTGCTAATATTTCAGTACTCAAAATATTTTTTTTACACAAGCCAGACAAATTATATAAAACCTATTACCATCTTAATGCAGTCACAAAATATATTTATTTCATTTCAAAAGTAATAAAATAATCACGTGGCTACCATCAATTTATGATTCCATTACCTACAAGTTATTGGAAAATTCTAAGAAAAAACATAATATTTTTAAATCATAAAAAAAGAGGCAGTGTAAAATATTTAAAGCAACCCAATGAAGAAGTCCCGCTCTAAATAAATATAATATGATTTAAATATTCCAACCGTTAGCGTGTAAGTACATTTAAATATTGATCTGATTATTTCTGTAATTAAAACCTTACTTAATTTATAAACCATATTGATGTTAATTCATAATCTATGAGATTAATACTGTTCTGTCACACGTTCTCTAAACGACTTCAATTGATTTATTCAAAACAATCATGCATAAATATCGACTGCTATAAGACAATAATAAGATAACAGTAACATAATAGATTTTATCAAACTCCTGACACCCGAGGGATGGGTCTCGAGGGTCACTTATTGACGACGAAACTTTTTCAGTTTTGATCAAACACGAAATCAAAGCTACTGCGAACACATTAACAGTTCATCGACGTCCCACATCACAACACTATACAGTAATTTAGTCTCCGATCACGTCACTTTAAATTTGAAACATCGTCCGTGAGTGGTGGGGGTGTGTTCAGTTGTGCACGGGCGGTGCCGGCGAGTGGTGGTGTCGCTCGAGGTCCTCCAGCGACAGTGCGTTGGGCACGTGCACCGAGGGCAGCTTGCCGGCCGACGCGCGCGCCAGCAGCTCCGGAGAGAACCATCTCGCCAGCTGGTTGTCGCCGGCACCACCGCCCATTTCTGACGAGAATCATACATTATACTTTATATAAAAGTGATATCAACGTTTCGATCTATTTACTTGTCCTTCATCTATCAAAGGAGAAAGTTTGACACGATTGCAATGACTAAAAAATTTCAGACAATTTTTAGATTGACCCAGTGAATAATCCAATAGGTTTGGTCGCGATTGAGTATTCTTTTGAACAATGACAGTTTTCTACTACTGATATGCTATGGTTTTTACAATGAAGTATCCATGGGTTATAACGCCATGGATCTATCCGGTGGAAAAACGAATAGAAGAAAATGAAATTCAGAATGAATCATAATTATTATTGCAATGGTTTCATTCTTATTTTTTATTATGCACATATTTCGAATTAATGTATTTTAAATAAGTCCAGTAAGCGGTCTGGGTATGTTAATATATTTATAAAACGACATGGATTCTTGTTAACACTGAGGCTTGCGATTTAATGAAACCAGTTTACAACAAGAAATTGTCAAGTACTATGTAGCTATACATACCTATCATAGAAACATAAGATATACTTTTCATTGTATCTCATATATTATATTTTGACATACCATTTAATGACCTCTGATGTGATTGCACGAGCAGCTGATGCAGAGTGGTACCACGCGCCATGCCGCCCATACCACCCATGCCACCCATGTTTCCCATACCACTCATGTTATTGAGCTACGAAATAATATCACAATTAGCTTATTTCCTTGGAAAAAAACTTACACTATGAGACATCCACTTACAGAATTCGTCACTTGTCTCGGCTGTTGGTGTGGGAACGCCCGGTTAGCATTCGACATTTGCTAGAAATAATAATAATTGGTATGAAGATTATCTTTGGTATAAAAACTTATCATACAATCTACTGTAAATCGAGTAGATGAAAATTCAATTATTTATGCAGCGATGCAACTTAAATATTAAAAATAATTTAATTTCTGCTTATTGTATTATAATTATACTTATCTATTTAAGTTTCTATTATGTATTGTTTCAGTTTAAAGAAATTATTAAAAAAAAATCGGTTGTATATAACAAATAAGTCTGAAGAAAATATAATATAAATTATTGAGTTTAAATTATTAAAACTTGCTAGTTAATTATAAACTTCATATTTTTATTGGCAATACATAGTGAACTAATGTATGGAGTAAACAATCTACAGAACTATCTTTAACAAACCTGTTGTTGCTGGTTCATGTAGTGCTGCTGGTAGTCTGGTTGCGAGGGCGCGTATCCCATGGGAGCCGTGCCGCTCTGGTTACCCTATATTGTTTCATATATATTAAATATCATCGACATACAATTATATATATAAAAAACATAATTATCTTATGGGTCTTAAGTTAATATATTGAATGGCAATTTTTTCCAGTTGAACGAACATTTTCTTTAGAATCACCGAAATGACCAAATATGTCAAAATAACAAAATTTTAACCAAATATAATTGAATATTATTGCATCTAATGTTTCGATTCATACGAAATTTAGACTAAAAATTGAATCAAAAACAGAGCTAGGATTTGTTATGGTAAATTATTAGCTTGCTGCTGTTAAAATAGGTATGTATGTAAGATGTATGTGTGTATGATGTATATGTGTGTATGATGTATATATGTGTGTATGATGTGTATATATATGTGTGTATGATGTATCTATGTGTGTATGATGTATGTACGTATGTATGTGTCACCTTAACGATGGGTCGTCCGTGCGGCTTCCCGTGCGCCAGTGCGTGCCAGGCGGCGCCCTTGGGGCTGCCGGCCTCGTCCTTGTCGGCCGCCGCCGACATCTTACGGAGCACCTGCGACACAACGTCACACTTATTCTTTCCCATACCAGACTTTTTATCTTTCAGAACTTATTTACACTTTCCACCAATGTGTATCGTGGGATTGTAGTCGCTATTCGGGTGAAGAGCGTTCATCGTAGTTCTTGAATCGTAGCTAAAATCTATACTTTTTTAAACACTCTTCTTCAACCACATATCTTTCCGATGACATTGTTTATATTATAAAAATTATTGTTCACAAATTTTTTTTAATAGAAAAAAGTAACTAAGTATTGCCCGATACTTCTACGCATACTATCACACACGCTCATTCATCAGTTCGAGTAAAGTGCAGACTAAAATGTCTAAAATTGAGACGTAGCAAACGCTCTTAGTTATTATTTTTACCATTTGCAATGTATTATTTTATCTTTCACAAGTTTTATTTGCGAGTGCATCGACCCCGGCACTCACCGAGGTGGGTGTGAAGGAGATGGGTGTGGGTTGCTTGGCGCTCATCTCGTGTCGTCGGCGGTAGTTCTCTCTCTGTTCCTCCAGCTTCTTCTTGATGAGCGCGCCCTGCATTATGGACTGCGTGTGCGCCGCCAGCTCGCGGGGGGAGGGGATGCGCGCCGGGACGCCTGGGGGAGATATCATAATACTATATTATATTATTTTAATTACTTTGTGATTCTTCATTCCGCTTCAAATATGTTAGAACTGTACATTACGATTACAATTAGCATATCTACAGTACATGTACCTGGATGATGAACGGCGAGCGAGTTTGGACTGGCCGCCATTATCGGAGACACGCAGAATGCTGCGTCCGTTATGACATAGCGATATAAACTTATGGACAATTTACTATTACATATGTATTAAATACAGTTTTCCGACTCTAGTGCATGGTTTTAAGGGTGAGTGAGTCCATGATTTGAAGAGCTTGCAAAATATTAGTATAAATTAAGTATTCTTTATAAGGATAACTCAATAACTTACCTTTAATTATTATTACCATTTTTAATTACATTCAAGCTTAGGTATACAGTAGAGAAGCAAAATATATTTGTTAATATGATCTACTATATAACTACGTCTAAATCACATTTTTTTTCTAAATGATGTGTTAAATATTAGTTTGAAAACTTACCGACCTACATATGGATATTTAAAAAAATTTTTTTTTTTCTTTCATAACTTAAAAACAGCTAAATTGATCGCGACAAAAATGTATATATATATGTTATAAGAACCCATGACAGCAAAGCTAGTGTATATATATAAACAGCAATATACCTGAGCTCGGTAACGGCGACAGTCTAAGCGGCTGGTGATGTGGTACCACCAGGTGGGGCGGAGACACTCCGGGCAAGGGGGATCCACCCATTTGCTGGAGAATTAAATATTTATATTAAATTTCACAACTAATATTAATTGAATTTGTATATTAAGATGAGTTTTATTATCCATTTGTAAGGCGAATCAGTAAATAATAAACAAACTTTCTGCGCTAGTTTTTATATATATAAGTACTTAAAGTATGTTAAATAAATTATGAGAAATTATTATCTAAATACTACTAGCATTTAGATAATAATAGTACAATTAAAAAAATCGGAAAGCAAATAACAAAAAAAAAATATATAAAAAACCCCCGGTGTCGAGAAATATTAAAAATAGGTCACATAGTATCGGTATGTTCCCTAACGAATGAGGATTAAGACTATGATGTGTTATTTCGTTATTTGCCTTGATAATTTAATTGCATTTCGTTTTGTTCCTTTATTTAGCGGTCCCCTATAATATTATCTTTATTCTTTTTTCTTACTGTATCGAGGGTTTTTAAATATATTTTTTACTCTTTTTTTCATTTTAAAATTATGTTACTGGTTTTTATATTACACTAAAAGAACCTACGAACACACATTTTTACTTGTTTAAGTCTTTAATACCAATATTGCATTAGAACCTTTCACCCAGCACCAATAAAAGCTCAATATCTTTAAGACAACTGTTTTTATTTTGACCAAACAGCTAAAAACCATCTCGACCATTCTTTCGATTAAAAAAAACCGCAATCAAATACGTCCACGTAATACGACTGTTACGATGCCACAGACAGACACACAGATACACAGATCTAACTTATAACATCCGTCTTCTTGGGTGGGGGGTTAAAAATATATCAATTATAGTTTTATTATTTTGAAATATTTTGAACATCAAAATCATACGACGTTAACCAACCAACCAACCATCAAATTGGCGAGTAAAGTCAGTTAGGACTTTCAGTTTATTTCAGTTTCTACGCTTAAAACATTTTAAAGTGAAAACCTGTCTTTGTTGGTGTACTCGTAGTATGGTGAGCAGTAGTTCCCGGTGTCTGCTCTGCAGTCCAGGGTTTCCCAGCTGCTGCATCAAGTTCTGGACGGTTATCTCGCCCGCTTTAAGACCTTGAATAACATAATTAAGTTATAATTAAAGTATAAACATACATGACCGAAATATATGTTAATAAAACTATTAGACAGCAAAGATTAGTAGTACTCGGGGTTAGATGACTGGTAAAAAATTACCCAGTATATCTCATACATAATACATTCCTTACGAAACTGGTAAATACGTCAAAAACCTACGACCATCAAAGATTAAATTCTGTCTGAATCAAATCTAAAATTATAATATGAAACTTAACTACCATACACACCATACACTCTTGCTTGAGAAATTCAAATACAAACAGTAGTTGAATTCTAATCAAACATATGCACAAGTAAAATATAAACAAGAACAATACCATGTATGATAGCCTGTGCTTCCGGTCTCTGTAGCAGTTCCCTCTCACTGGGCAGTCCCATACCCACGTCGCCTTGCTGACGCTGTTGCTGCTGGGAATACAATTAATATTTGTTACTATTATACTATTACAGCTACGTACTTAATTTATTTACTTATTACGACTTCTGTAACAATTATTAAAATACAAATTAAAAAAATCCCTGCTACAAAAGAACTCTAAAAAGAATAAGGAGGAAGGAAGGATGTCTATTTTACAAAGTTTTCGGAGCTAATGATCATTCATTCATCTTAGTCCATGAGGACTAAGACTATACGATTTGATATAATTATTTCGTTTATTTGCCTAGGTAATTTACTTGAATTTTGATTTCTTCCTTTATTTAGAGTACATAATAATATTATTTTTATCCTATTTTTAGGTCTTTTTATCGGGCATTTTAAAAATGTAAATTTTGCTTTTTTGTTTTTTCTTTTTTTAAACTATGTATATAATACTTAAAAAAAACATTTAATTTATATAATTTTATAAACATACCTGTTGCACCTGCAGAAGCTTGTAAAGGAGCTCCTGCGGGATATGCGGTGCGGATTTTTGTTGCTGTTGTTGTTGCTGCTGTTGTTGCTGTTGTTGTTGTTGCTGCTGCTGATGTTGTTGTTGCTGTTGCTGCTGCTGCTGCTGTTGCTGTTCCATACTCTTATTAAGCATCTGTAATATTAGAATCAATAAATGGTACACATCAATGAATATAAGATTTTTTTTGAAACTCATATGTAATATAGAACCACGCTCAGTATAATAATAATTAAAACACCAAAATTCACGGAAGCTATAAGACTTATAATAAAATGCGACCCCACGGTTAGAAACCGCCAGGATACATATGATATGACTGACTCGCAGGTTGAGAACCCCTGGTGTATATAACATGTCAGTACGTAGCCCACCTGCAGCAGGCTCATGGGCGGCTGTGGTCGCGGCGGCTCGGCCGGCACCGCGTGGCCGCCTGACACCTGCGCCAGCTGGAACAACACTTATATTACACTAGCTGTTGACAACGCTTTTATCTTTTTAACTCAATAATATGAAATAAATCATAACTTAATAAATATGAAGTATTCATACTTATATAAAATCCGTATGGTATGTTTTGAGTACTTACTAAGTATAGTCTTATTGTAATTATAGCTCAAATGATTTTTTTTGTTTCTTAAAAATGTTAAGATTGTATTTATGTTAAGTTATTGTAGTAATGCTTTAAATTTATATCAGTCCTCATAGTATGTAATACTAACAAGTCGTTTGAAGGCGGTGAGGTCATGTTCGTGATGCTGCGGCGGCGGCGCTGGTCTCAGTCTTGCCTCCAGCTCCTCCAGGCTGTGTATCTTACCGCCCACGTTGTTCAGCTCTAGGAAATGTATTATATTATTGACAAAATTCCGTTACACTTTTTTTGTTAGTTTTTACAACATTGACTTTTACATCATTATTTTGGCAGAAAAAAAGAGATTAAAAAAAAAAAGAGTATAAGTTCCTTATATTTTTAACTGAAAGCTGATGTGCATTTAAGATTTAATTAGTATTATTAATTTCAAAGAACCAACATTCACGCTCTTTTTAAGCTCCTTCAAATTTAAATTTTCGAAAAACAGGTTTTTTTTTAACCTTCAAACATAATACCTGTGTACCATTCATTCATATAACTTAAAAAAAAATAACGGATTTACACGCACGAACTTTTAACATTAGGATTCTAAATGTCAAAAAAAAATATTTTATATGAATACCTAAGTTTAAAGTTTAACCTAGAAACGTCAAAACAAAACTAATATTTGAAAGATAGCGTTTCTAATTTCAGCAATAACATATGATAAGATAAATCAGTTAATGATATATTGATTCATTCTTTAACCAAATACAAAACATAACTTAAAATTGATAACACTAGAACGCTCTAAGCAAGTACCAGTATAGCTAGACCCTATGTCAGTATGAACACGTACCGGGACGGGGGTCTGCGTCTGCGCCGGCTCGCCGCAGCAGCTCAAGCAGCGACGGCGCGGGCGCGGGCGGGGGCGGCGCCGGCTCGCGGCTCGAACTGTCTAGATCTGTTCATACATTTTAAACGCATTATTCAATACGTATATTATTTACTTGGATGACACACCAAATTACTGACACTCATCATAAGAAATATTACTTATTTATTTCTTTTTTTTTTTGTATAAAAAGTATACCACACGTAAAAAAAATGTGTGTGGCTTAAACTTAGATTTTTTTAATTCGTAAGAAGGATATTCACTTATAATATATTTTTGTTGTTTTTAACATTTAAATTTGAGAATTGAACATGCTTAAAAAGGAAGTTGTTACTAGGAATCTTTAGACACTATGTTTGCGCAGTTATCGTTTTTTTATTGATTTTTTTAACATAATAATACATATGCCTGATTATTAATTAGATGACAGACAATGACTACTATTAACAGTGCTGTTATATATTTTTTCTAGGAACCCACCATCTATAATGTTATGCATGAGCCTCTCGTAGTGTCTGTCGGCGTGTCTGTCGGCGTGCCTGTCCACGTGTCTGTCAGCGGGAGGCGAGTCGCGTCGGAACCAGCGACTGAAGCGACTGCCTTCATTCTCGCTGCTGCCGTTCTGTTGATACAGTATTCATTATTTTAAAGGGTTGTTGATAATATTTCTATAAAGGAATATAATTTTAATACATATATTTTTGTTATTTATTTTGATGATATGCAAATTATAACACATTTCAGCTTTTTCGGTTTTACACATCCAAACTTATCTAAATTTTAATTATTTTGAGATATTAGAGTCCACCGGAAGATACAATTCTGGTGTTCCGGCATTCATATATTGTAATTAATTGGCCACCTTTTGCAGGTAGCCTCTCTACAATAATTCCAACAACATTTGATCTACGACGTTTTAAAATAAATAGTTTTAAAAATTTAAATTGATATTTAAATAAGTCTTATTTATTCACATATTTTTTTCACTTCTCAAGTATATATGAAATCCGATTTAGTTTTAAAAAACTTAAATAAATTGTAGTGAAGTTTTAATTTCAAACTAAATATGTTTCAAATTTGCGTTTAGACGGGTCGTAACAAAAACATAACGGTATTCAGATTATTATAATTAATACACAAATAAAATATAAGTTTAAACACTTACGAAACTCAAGACTAAAGTTGGTTGACCCGTGAGTAAATAAAAAAGATTGAAGCGTGAAGTACTTAAATTATAAATGTATTGCATAATAAATCTGACGTGGTGTGTAATAATGTTAGGCTCAGTACTCACAGTCAGCACATCCGGTATAGAGTCGAACTTGAGGAACTCATCCAAGTTGAAGTCCGGCTCAGACGCCACTGGTTCTTCGTTCTTAGTCTCTACCACAGGCTCCTTTTCCTGTATTAAATATACATAATAATAATTTGGTATTCGAAGTTAGAACCTCTGAGAATCCGCCCCCGACCCTGCGACAATTGAGATACCGTGTCGTTGTTGTTAATGCCGCAATAAATTTAGCATTCTATATTTAAACTTTTCAATAGAGACATAGGCAACATGTGTTAAATTCATTTCAGTTAAATTCGTTTGAGTCCTGTTAGTATTATTTGTTTTATATATCAAAAAGTAAGTATTACATGTATCCGAGTTTCAACTTACAGTATTATTGGCGTGAGGTGATTGACCTCTCCAGCGCTCAGGCGAGCGGGATCCTGTACTGGACCATTTCTGAAGACAGACATACAAAACATATTTATGCTGACTCAGTCGCGTGATAAAAGTAAAAATTATAAACAATATTGATTTAATACACTAATATACTAAAGTCTGTTGGTTTTTTCTACGTAAATATTGACAATTGACGTATTAAACACCATCTGTATTAGTAAACACCACTTGTACTAGGAGATAACCAAAAACGGTTAAAAGAAATGTAGCCCATTTCTTGCTTTCATATTACATATAATATTCCTAAACAATAAATATATCTGATATTACCGAGTCTCTTCCCTCATCACTCTTCCTGTCTCCATTCTTCTTCACGGGCTCGTCGAAGCCCCGCAGCTCGATCGTCTCCAGCTGAGATGTCGGTCCTCCACTAAACCTGCGTATTAATATATATCTACTATTATCTACTATTTATTTATTTATAACATAAACATAAAACAAACATACATGAACCTTAGGAATAATTAAATATTAAAAAGTTACATTACTATGTTTATGAGTAGCTTAAGATAGTATGAATAAAACATTGCTTCCCCGCACTAGGCAGGGCCTGTGCTGAGGGAAACTAATAATATAATACTGTGGAGATACTTTTTCGTACTATAACCACACGATGGTTTTATTTAATATTTATATTATTTACTAGAATATATAAAACTGGCTAATATGAGTCTGTTCCATACCATTGTATATAAAAAAAACGGCAAGAGAATCTAGTTTCTTGTATGGTGGCCCCCACAAATATTTCTTATAATATATTTTTAGTACTAGTTATAGCGGCAATAACATACATCATTTGTGAAAATTTAGACTAAATAATAGGGTCACAAAACGGCTCCTTGGATATGAAACCTTATAAATTTTATATGCATGTATGGTGAATCCTACATTCATTCTCAAATCTTAAATAAATATAATTGTAAGATAAATAAAGTATAAATAATATTGTTCACAAAAATATTTTGTTTCAAGCACTAACATATAATTTTATAATTTGTTTTGTTAGATATAATATCTGATACTAACCATTCTGGTTCATCTTCCTTCTCAAAGCGTCGTTGAGAGAAGCGACCACCTGATCTACGGTTGTCCTCTCTGCAACAATATTATATTTATTAGATATACTAACACTCATTCAACCAATTACTCAAACGCAAATTGTAGGTAGTTTATGAGCATAATTGGAATTTGTTTACATTAAAATGACTGACTTTACATGTACTATTAAAATAATACTTAAATAAATATGTTAGGACTGATGCATCCCATATCATTATTCAATATAGTGCACTACTTGACCAGAAAAACAGCGAATAAAGGTATCCACAAATCAGCTAGCTCACCAACAGCCTCTCCACGAGGCGTTATTAGCACGCTAGTTAATCTAGCACTTATAAAATTAGACAATGAAATGGTTGTTCTTTGAGACGTTGATAACTAAAGCATTAAAAAATAAGTAACTTATTGATAATAAATATTGTGATATGAGAAATAAGTAAATATTAATTAATTATTAATGTTAGCCAATCGTCAATCTGCGTCGAAAAAAATGCACAAGTAATTTAAAACATACCTATCGCGTTTTTCGTTGTTGAATCGATCGTCCCTTTCCCTCTTGATCTCAGAGGAGTAGGAGTCTCGGTTGAACGAGCGACGATCGTACCTGGACACAGACATTGTACTTAATACATTAGTATATTATTAATATTTATAAATAAAACAAACAGCTACAGATCCTTAGAGGCCAACTAGGCTAACTAGTCTACCAGCGAAAATTTTAATTGCCGCCCTAGATACTACTAATTAAACTCTGTTTGTCTGTGAGCGTCAATAATTTAATATTGTTTGATAAATATAAAATTATAATCAAACAACATAGAAATATTGTTTGATCATAATTACATTTTTCCGGATCGGAGTTCACTTCGGTCTAAGTAAAAAGTGCTATTACTTTAATCATAGAAAAAACTGCTCCATAAAAAACTTCACATATATAACAATAATATATATAGATGTGTCTGTCTCACCGATCCCCATTAGTACGCCTGTCGTCTCGGTCACGTTCGCGGTCGCGCGGCGGACGGTAAGGCTCGTTGCGCTCGTGTCGTTCATTGCGCTCGTTACGTTCATTGCGCTCGTTCCGTTCATTTCGCTCGTTGCGGTCGGTCCTTTCGGTCCGCTCGTTTCGCTCGGGACGCTCGTTTCGCTCGCCGCGCAAATCGCCTTCCTCCCACTGGCCGGCCGGCACGTCTCGCAACATTATACGACCGGAGCCGATCCGACGACCCGCTACAAATGGATAAATACGCAATGAACAAATGTTTAAGCACCTTTCATATTTATTTAACAAAAATGATTATTTTTTGTTGGCAGAATATACAATGTGTGTTATAACTTGAATCACACATCACCTTATGTCTGCCGCCGTCATCTAGGTCCCATATTTACAGATGAATAATTTAAAATAAACATTGCAACTGCTAAAACGTCATATTGGGGACCATAGTTCTTATCTTCCGATATATAGTAATTAAGATGCAATACATTAAAATTACTTTTCAATCGATTAAACTGAAGATTAGTAGACCGAATGGAAATCTTTTCGCCATTTCCGATTCCAGTACCCACAGTATGTGTAGGTGCCTCACCTTGCTCCGTCTTGAGCGCGGGTGCGTGTGCTGTGAGCGGTGAGTCAGGCCTGGTCCGTGCAACGTGCGGCGGCGGCGGCGCGGCGGCGGGCGCCCCGCAGCCCGACGTGAAGGAGCGCCGTTGCGGGGACAGCACGATGCCGGTGCTGGGCTCGCTCTCCTTGCGCACACGCTCGCGCGGGTCCGCCGAGCGACGCTCGCGCTCGCGCCCGTACACGCCCTGCTGGAGATAAACGACATTTTACTTTTTAGTATTTTATTTTTATAAATTTCGTTATTAATATAGCATAATAATATAATTATTACTTAATTTTTATATATGTTAAGATTTTTTAAATAATTTTTAACCTTATGATTTTCCGCCGGCGCATCCCCCTTGGCTCCCTTGTCCTCGTCGTTGGGTGATTCGGACCTCTTCTTCAACACGCTAACGAAATAAACGGTTAATATCACAAATGATATATTACTGATATAACAATATGTATAAATGATAACGTACAGCGCGAGGTGATCGTTCCCGGCGAACGCGTTCTCGAGCCCCTGTTTGACGAGCGGCGAGTGTCGCAGACGCATGAGCTGATCGCGGGTGTACGTGAGCGGGCGGCGAGCGGGACCCATCGCCAGCACCGCGGGGTCACCGCCGCCGGACCCACCGCTCTCTTCGTGGCCTGAACATATTGTTGATACATAAATAAACAAACGTAACTTTAATAGCCTTAATAATACAACATTGTTATGATTTAAATGTAAACCAATTTCTGAAAGTAAGTCCATTTATAATTGTCTATTATGCTTAATTACTTATTGCGAAATGTTTATTAAATTTGTATTATACATTCCGGCCACGAGCGTTACAAATCACTTATCACTTACGCCACGACACACGTTTCACCCTTTTCGTGGGCGGACCCGCGTGCACTTTAGGCGGAAGTTGGGACGGCACCTTCCTGAGCGCACTCTGATACTTGAGTAGAAATGCGTGTACGGCACATTTCACAGGAGACATTACTTTCTCTACCGGTATCACAGTCACGTTAGCCATAGCCGCTAGCTTCCTAGCACGTCGTTTAGACGCGCGGCTGCCGGCCCTACGACGACGCCGGCGCGACTTCTTCGTCACCTCCATATCCTTGCTTACCATTACGAACGCGTGGCGCAAGACAAAATGGCGAAAAACAATTCTTAACCTAACACTAACTAAACTACATAAATTTTAAAACACTAACAATTATTGATTATCAATTTATATTAAATTATACTAGAACTTAAAACTAGGTTTGTCAGAGAGACGCAGTGGTTCGCGATTTCTACGTATTAAAAGGCTGCCAGCGCTCTAAACAACGCAGAAACACTCGGGATAAGGTTAAGATGAAATAGTGGATAAACTATGAAACACAACGTTTTCTCAAACACTACCGCGGACTCGCGCTACCAGATACGTCTCAAAGACTGAGGTGACGCGGCGAAGTATAAGTCGTTGAAGTAATATTTATGCAACTACCCTCAAATGAAACATTATTCAAAACCATAGACGACTTTCATATTAGCATACAGAAATAAATATTATTATGTATCCTTAACCAAGAGTATAATCAAATGTTTAGAATTATAAAAGATCATAGATTCATAATTATCATCATAGATTTATTCATTCTTGCAACTGTAAATAAATATTTAATTATCTATCCATATTATAAAGACATATTCAACAAAAATGTTAAATCATAATGCTATATAATTTAAAAACTTAAAATAATTACTAGATCTACATTATGTTAACTGCAACATATCATGTTACAATGTAATTGCTAGTATTATTATGTTCTCAAAGTCGAGGGTAAGTATACACCAATTCGCCATGTCGGATTAAATGTTTATCGAATCCGCATTTTTAAGGATTCCGTTCACAAATTCTGAGTAACAACTGAGGGTGAAACAATTACTTTTAATACTGAAACCTTTAAATTCTAATTTATATTAGAAATTGACAAAATACACAAGAAAAATACTATCATTATCATTTTTAACATAACTTTTTCTGGGATCATGAAATATTTATACTTACATAAAATGTTATATTTCGAAAATCAATATAAAATTATATTTACTTCAAACCCTGACTAAAAATAAATCATTATAATTAATAATGACATTTAAGAGTATCTGTTATATAATAATAATACTCGTAAACGACAGGGGAAGTGGCTGACCTTCATAACTTGCACCCTACACCCTACACGGGAACTGCTAGGGGCTGTGTTGAATGCTAGCTATTGTTGGACAATACAATATCTAGGATATCTAGATAAGAATACAAAAGATCTTTATTATAGAAATTTGCTTTTATAAAAACTATACCATCATATTTAATGCCAATAGTATTGAATTCCTTTTTATATGTAACTAAATAACTTATAATAATACCTATAATAATTTAAATGTTACTCGTCGCGAGTATGAAAGATAACCGACCGTTCTTATGGCTGGTTTTTTTTTTGTTTTTTTCTATATTGTCAGTACGTTTGTAACAAAGAAATTTAGAAAATCGATCAAGTGTTTATTTTTTACTTTATATTTGATTTGTTAAATCTTATTCTAAATGTCACATTCAATTTGACAGTTCTGATGTTAATAATATAATCAGCTGATTTTTTTTACAGAGGCACTTTTCCCTTTCATTTTGTTCTTACTTAAAACAAATTCACTTTCCCATTATTGAAAAAAAAAATGAAACTTGCACTTTTTCTATTCTCCTATTCCGGGCAATAAAATACTGATCCAATTTCTAGTAAGAAAAAACCTATTCAGTATTGTAATAAAACAAAAAAGATTATATAATTATGTAAAATCAACCAATCTATTAACAAGCAGTCATTGATAAAGGCAACTTATCATTAGTATAGTATAATCATCATTTACATCATTTATTTGGGGTTGTCACAATTTTTTTTTCCACACTCTTTTATCATGTCCTCTCAGTAGACCAGATTCTTTGCTATATAGTTTTTCCCAAACCTTGGCCATGGCTTTTGCAGTTGTCTTTTTGTTGTAAGCATCTACATTATGTGGTAGTTCGTGTCATTTTATAAAAATGGTATTGGATACTATACAAAACTAATATATAAACAATAACCTATATATATACAAACTTTTTCTAAGTGCAATAAAAAATATTGTTCTGGACATTTTCAATTCAGAATATCAGTTTAAAACTAACTACTGATTGAACCTGGGATAGTTTTACACATAATTGAATGTAATCTAAATGTGCTATGAAATACAAAAGCATTTTTCCAAATCCAACTGCTAACTTTTAGAGATTAGGATATGATTATACTAACTATACTTACTATTATTATATTAGTATAGTATAAATTGTCTGATGTGTCTTCTACAGAATTAAGTATTTGTAATTATACATTATTTAGCATTAAAGACTTATTAAGTATAGTAGTGAGTAATTTAACAAAATTAAGATTAGAATTAATTATATTCAAATATATGAAACAAATATAAAAACTTTTTTAAAGGAATTGTCTGACAGTAATACGTGATATATTTTATATTATGTATTACATCTCGAACTGTCAAACTTTTATACAAAATATTATTTTAAAACAATAATTTTCTTGTGACGTTATGGCCTATAGAAGATGAAGTAGGGGTGGATAGAACTGTTATTATCATTTTCATGCCCTCCCAAATTATATGTGGGGTTGATACATACTTTATTCTTTCATTTCCTAATATTATCCTTTATCTCCGTCTCCTTCTTTTTTTTTTTTGTCGCTCTCTCTCTCTCTCTCACTCTTTTCAATCAGATTTTAAATATTAATCATCAGCACACATCACACAGTTTTAAATATTAATCTGGTATTTATATCTTATCGCTTCAATTACTTTGGTGTTTAATTACAAATTGTTATAACAGTATTAACTTTTACTGAAAGCATTTCTTCAGTCTATCATCATATTAATATAGTAAAACCTGTTTCAGTTCAACATCGATAAGTCCAAAACCCCTAAAACTCGAAAAAAAAGAGTTGGTGCATTCAAGCCTTAAAAATCTGTTACTCAAATATTTAACCGACTATTAGTCAAAGTAATCAGAGATTCTCTGCAATATGTTTCGGTACATATTTTCCTTCTATAATTCAAAAAAAAATTTGGATCTCTGTATCTCAAACATAGCAATGTTAAACTTTACAACCATTACAACTTGTTTATTAGTAACTTATATTTCAAAAGAAAAAAGTTACTAACTTCACAAATTTGCGCACATTATAAGTTACGATGTGCCACCATGCACAGGTTTTTTATTTGAACTCTAGGCAAGTGAGACAATGTTGTCCATTGAAAAACTGTCAGAAGTCTGTAGTTCTACAGCAAATTGCTTGAAACAAATGTACTTCATGCCTCCAGACAAGAAGTAGAAAGTACATTCATTTCTAGAACCCAAAAAATAATTAAGAAAAAAAAGTTAAAAAAAAAAGTTTTAAGAAATATCTTACATTTTCCAACTCATTTCTAAAACATTCAACAAATCATTAAATAATTTCACAAAAACATATTGTAATTTCTAGGGCATAACCAGAGACACAATCAATATTATAATTAATAAAATAGAAGTTATTGTTTATCTCTGATTTCATATTATCATGCTGTTTATTTATTTACACAACAAAAGTGTAGTAATTTATCTGAATTGTTTTATATTTTATACTTGAAATCATATAAGATTTCATAGCAAAATTCGATATTGTAATCTTATTTTGCAAATTGACATTTTACTGCATCAAAATGGTGTTAAGCCTAATATATATCAGACTGGAAAAGCCTTTGGAAGGAAAGATGGGATTACTCTTGGAGAATAACCTGTGTAATTCTTTGAGTAACAATGTAACAGCAAGTATTTCATATAAGTGTCTAATTAGGACATCATAAAAAAGAGATGCATGAACTAGAATAAGATCAATAGTACTAATGGAAGGTAGATGTAAATACATTATGAAGACGGTTAAGAATTTAATTACCTGATTGGTTGGAGCCATTCGTTTGGCTTTCGTCCGTTGGTTTCTCTTTCAATGAGGACAATAGGTTCACAGCTGACATAGCTTGCAATCGCACACAGTTTCTCAGTCTTCGTTCAATATATTAAATCTACTAAAATTCTAAAATAACTTTACAATATTTACAAAAGTATTCAGGAAATTATACTATCAACTAGGTATTGTTTATATCACAGACTTTTCGTTTTTCACTAAACAATACGGATAAAAACGTCCACGCACGAAAATACTATCAATATTTACAAGAATCTAGGTATAATAAAGTTATTTACACATTAAAAACTAACGTTTAAAAGCTACGGTTAACAAATACTTTCTAGCGGTCACAAGATGTTCATAACTAAAAGAATTTATCAGTTTTCGATGCAAAAATATATAAAACGTCCGCCATATGCCTTTTGGGATCTGTATTATTTGACCAAATTTAGATGACAACGATCCGTTATATATTGCATTCCCTACACCACGTTGTCTAAATTTGTAGGGCTTATATCCAGTTGCCATTTTTTTTATTTTTTCTGTGAAACGGCTTTCTTTGCTGCACTAAAGTTTTGATCTTGAAATAAAAATATAACTTGATACCCAAATAATAGTTTGACATATTTAATTAATAATATAGTGTAAATATTATACCCTAATTAAATTAAAATATTTGTATTTAGAGTTTGAGTGCAATACTTACAATATTCAATCTCCACCATTCAACAGAGCTAATTAAAAATATAAACTGTTAAGTAAGAATAAAATTAAATGTATTTTCCATTTTTGCTCAATAGTATAAATATTTACTAATAATTTTAATGCTAGACCAATTAACATCTATGGCAATAGTAATTGATTGATTTAATATGGCAATAGTAATAGAAGTGTTGTCAATGTTGATATTTGACAATCAATCCACAAAAAAAGCAAATGGCTGCTTGATGTTATGTCGCTAGTCGCGTTTTGCTGTTGTAGTTTATGAACTAAATTTAAAGTTTTTATTTACTATATTTTAATTTGTTTTTTTTTCATCGAAATGTCTATAAAATGGACTGGAAATCACAATGAAACTGGAATATTACGAAAGAGTGAATCAAGTAGGGAGAAGAAAGAAGAGTTATTCGTGTTCGGTTATTCGTGCAAACTGTTCAGGGATGATGAGAAAGCCCTGCACATTGATCAAGGAAAGCATCTCATTCCGTGGATGGGGGATGAAACTTTGAAAATCGACAGGTTCGATATGTTTTTAACTATAAGACTGCTAACTGTGGCGCTAAAGTTTTTAAGTACAGTAAATAATCAGAAAATATTAATTTTTCGGAAGATGCTAAGTATTCGCAGAGAGTTGAATGTTGTGACAAGGCGTGGAGGGTGCTGGGCTGCCGTGTGAGCTCCGCTGCAATGCATAATGTTATAGTGACTTCAGCGGTGGTATGTATAACCTATAAAGGAACCCTTGCGTATGTATGCTATATGTGATTTGCCATGTCGCCGTTCAAACTGAAAAACTGATGTAATGTTTTATTCCTAGTTGTTAAGTGGTTAAAATTTTTCCATTAAGATATAAATAATATAACCCCTCATAAAGAATTTTAAGAAGATCAATAGCAATTAAGGACTGTACAAAACAGAGTTAACAGTATAAATATGATATGTATAGCCAATTTACATTGAAATGTACTTCTTATAAAATATATGTTAAGAAAGTATTGGATAGGTATACATACATAAGATTGTGTTGCATTTTCCATTGTACCTTAATTTACAATTAAAGCTTGAAATTTATGCTGGGTTTTATGTTGACAGGTATGATGCAAGGGGGGCGCTTCATGAATTGGTGACTCTGGAGGCTCCACCAGGGGGCTTCGACTGGCGAGTGGAGCTCTCCAAGACTGAGCAGGAGGTGGAACAGCTCTGTGATGAGGAGAGATACCGTGCTATGCACACTGACGAGGATGAAGAAGAAATGTATAAAGGTTTGTTTAATTTTTATTTCTCTTTGTTATAAAAAGTATTAATACATTCTTACATTATCCTAACATAAATGTTTTTTTAAGAGGAAGAGTTGAAACGTCTTCATGCAGCAGGCTACGGTCAAGTTGGCTTTAACTATGACACTCCCATTGAAATAGTTGCCGAAGCCCCAGCAGAGGTTGAAGAACCATTTGAACCAACACTTACATTCAAAGAACTTTTGCCTCCTAATACAGAGCTTGTAAGTTAATTAAGCATACATGATTATGAACTTAATAAGTTGCTACAAAACCTTTATGGAATAACTAATTTTAAGACACCTAAAAGTAAACTTTTTTTTTTCAGCCTGAAACTCTAAAACAAAATGCAATAATTGAGAAAACAGCCAATTTTATAGCACACCAGGGTGTTCAAATGGAAATTCTCATCAAGGCCAAGCAGGGTGACAATCCACAATTTAAGTTCCTGAACAAAGATTCTCCTCTGCATGCTTATTATACGGCACTCATTGCCATGATTAAGGACGGCAAGTGGCCCGAAAAGGCAGAAGTAGTGGAAGGTATATAATACCTAATTGTGTACTAATGGATCAAGTTAATAATCTTAGTCATAAATTTAAAGTTTTAAATTGAAATAATAATAGGCTTCCCGAATTATCAGACAAGAACAATAATAAAACTATGAATTTAGTTGTGTAGGAATCTAAGCTGATATTAATCTCTGATTGTAGATCAATTATCAATTTTCGTCGCTATCTCTGTTATTTTACTGTTAGCTAAAACCCAAATAACATGAAATGTGCATGTTTTTCACAGCATGTATACATATATTCATCCAAGTCAAAATACAAATTTCTATTTTACTTTAATTGATAAAATCTTAAATTACATATTTTAAAAATTTCTAATTTATGTAACATTTATTTTTTTGTTTTAGAAAAGCAAGATATAAGTGATGAGTATCTTCACCCAAGTTTAGCAGCAACAGTCATTGAAGCGGTAAGTGATGAATTTGATTAAAAAACTTTATTCAAAACATGGTTTGTATATTTTAGTCACTAGTAATTTGTCTTTAGTACTGGGTACTGACAAAATTATTACTGGGAACATGTAACCGCAATTGCTTACATACATTATCTTGTTGATCAGAAATAAAATAGAAATTATTAAAATAAATAATTGCTTTTTATATTTATTTCATCAGAAGATACAGGAAAAAATATAAAATATGCCTAAATTGTATGTCAATAATTTAAACTTAGTAAATATATAACTATAATAAGTAGATATATATATTTGTCTTATAGTTTTTATTGAAAATCATAATATCTCTGGACAAATTGATTGATTGATCTAACTTCTAATCAAATTATTTGCTTGTTTTAAGGTGTTAGACAACATATAAATACATAGAAATACACATTGTAAATACTTTGAATGTATTTAATAAACAGACAAACCAACAAGTACAGAGATTTATGCTCACATATATGCCTGTTCCTGTCGGTTAGCAAACCCGAGTACCTTTGGGCCGCGATACGTTAGGCATCTGCGCCAACCGCTCGACCAAACTGGCGCTAATTAATCAATATTTCATAGTTTTCACATGTTCATGTCCAGGCTCCTTCAATACCCAGCATCCACTACAAGCCCTCCGCAGACTGTGACTACACGCTCCTTATATCCAAAATGAGAGGCGAAACCCTAGAAGAGTACTCGGACCTCGCTCCCGGGGAGGTGGCTCCTCCGGGGACTGAACCGGTCCTGCCAAGAGCTGATATAATGAAGGCGCCTGTTATGTATAACAGGGGTGAACCAGGTATATATTGAATACAAGTTTATTATTTTTGTAATCTGTAAATTGGAAAATATATATTCAGCAAGTATAGCTGTTATTATAGTATAGCTTTAAGTTTTTTTTTTATTTGCAACTAGGTATTTGTTTTAATAAAAAGTTCCGAAAGTATAGTTGACATTGAAACTGATACTTATAATTCTATGTTTACTACGAGTCTGTATTATTTTTCAGTTCCAACAACTCCACCAATCACATCCCAGCAATATACAGCCTATTATAATCAGTACATGGCACAGTTGGTGCAGCCGCAGTCACAACCACCAGTGGTGGAGAAACCTCCCACTGCCATAACTCCAACTAAGTCAACAGGATTGAGCCTCATGAAAAATTATAACACAGATAGTGAGAGTGAAGAATCAGGTATGTATTTAAAATAGTTTTATTTAGATATAGGGTATAATTTAATTACTTTTAATTCTGTTTATACGTTTTTAATTAACACAGAATAGACTTTATGAAACTTCTTATTAATTGATAAAATATCGTCATGCTTTCTATCGTTGGTTATTTTCTAGATTTCGACGATAGTTCGTCATCAGAAAGCAAAATCAATATCGTGGCTCCGCCCGACGACATTAAAGTTGTGGTTGACAAGATGGCTGCGTACGTCGCTCGAAACGGCGATGAATTTGAGGAGATCGTACGAGCGAAAAACGACCCTCGGTTCACGTTCCTAGAGATCAATAATGTTTATCATCCGTTCTACAAACGATTGATGCTAGAGAAAAGAGGTGGTGTGAACGGAAATAAGAAGAAACATGATAAGGGTGAGTTGACACTTAAAATTAATTTATTCACTTGGTTACTGAATAATACATATTAGATTATTTTTTAGTTCCTGTATCGTTCTCTATAAAGAAGCATAAGGAACCGGATCCGATATTGCCGAAACCGGCTTTACCGTACGAGTCGAGTTCAGATGGTGAAGAAGACGTATCAGACAAGCATGAAGAACCAAAGGAGCTCCCAAAAACAAATATACCACAGATACAGACCACAAATAATTTGCCGCCTATTGTTGTGTACAAAATGGAAGCAGTTCAGGAGAATGATCTACCTTTAATTACAACGTTTGAACCTACTAATATTTCTAAAATTTTGACTGAGGTCCACGAAGTTCCAACAGAATCTTTGGTTCCGAATATAGAAGAAAAAGTTATGGAGAACATACAAACACCGGTGGTAGATAAGAAAGAGCATACACCAGATAAGAGAGATATTGAAAGAACTAAAGAAAGAGAAAAAAGTCCTAGAGACAAAAGGAAACATAGAGATAGAAAGAAAGATTATAGATCCAAATCTGAAAGAGATTCAAGAAGATCTAGACGAAGGAGTGTCGATAGAGAAAAAGAGAGGGAAAAGAAAAGAGACAGGGAGAGTGAGAGAGATAGAAGGAGAAAAAAGAACAAAGAAGTAATAGAAAGCGAAATTATTTCATTAGAAGATAATTCAGATGAAATGATTGACTTGACTGGGGATCTTTCAGACTCTAAAGGTATGTGTTTAAGGGTTCAATGTTAATAAATAATATGACAAGACAAACAATACCATATTATGTTGTCAATTGAAAAAAAAAACATTGTGGCTCACTTATTAGATTGCTAGCTATAATATAACTATCTTAATTTAGCGGCCGATGTAGCTTGTTCTTATTAATAAATTTTAAATACTCGCAAAAAAAACAGTAATAATAATACAGTTAATAGCCGGTTTTTGACCATTTAGAACTATTTACTCCGATTTGATCGTAGTGTGTATCGTTGCAGGCGAGGACCCCGCTGCGTCCCGTTGCAAGCAGCAGCAGCGCCGACGTCGCGCGGCCGAGTTCCTACGGCGAGTGTCGCGCCCCGCCCCTTCACCGCGCTCCGCCCCCTCACCGCGCCCCACCCCCGCGCCACGCCGCTCCCCCGCTCCTCCTGCTCTGCCGCACTCCTCGCTGGCCAGTGCTATGGTACGTAGTGAAAATTTCTTTTTATGTTTAGTGTTGGCGAAGCCTTCATTGTATCCAACGCAAGACATAGTTAGGTGCGACTCTTCATTGTACCGAGATATTTTTTTAATGACAACGCCCGTACTGGGGAATATATATATTATCTTCTTTACAATCAATAATTAACGGATACAAAGTATACCCAGACTCTTAACAATAATCCGTGGATCCCACAAAGAATTGTCCCGTGTGGGAATCGAACCCACCACCTTTGGTTATTACCCAATACACCAACAGGTCATTAAAATAAACCGTTACTCTCGTTGTCTCAGTGAGACTTTGAGACGTTACAAAATGGCTTTCTATGTAGTATTACACTATGTAGTATATTATATGTAACATCAAATTATTAAAAAATACGGTATATATATTACAATAGATATTATTCTAAGCAAGATTAGAAAATACAACATATACACGTCATGACCACATATGTAATATTTTCTTATATATCAATCATGTTTTAAAAATAATATTTGTTTATCAATGCATATTTACCAATATTTATTTCATCTTTAGGTGGATACATTAGAATCGCTATATAAGAAGAAATCTGAAGAAGACGAAAAAAAGAAGAGAAGAGAGAAGAGACGACGGAGAGACAAGAGAGGTAGTTAATTAACTATTTATTGTTCAGAATTTTGTTATTTATATTCATTTGTTTTTATTTTATAGATTACGAAGATGAAGACAGACATAGGAGAAGTAAACGGAAAAAGAATCGGTAAGTTTATTAATTGAGATTTTCAAAGTTTCCAAGGTATTTTACGAAAGACTTAATAGAATATTCAGTAGTTGTTTTCCATTTCATTTCTATATTTCCTTAAAATGTTCAATTATAGAGTTATTTAAGTATTATTATATATATGTTAAGCCGGGTGTAATTATTTTAGTTATATCAGTATTTTATTATATTTATTTATTCTTTATATCTATTTCAAATTATATATTAATATATATATTCACAAACATATACAATTTATATAACACATATTTTGACAGACTAGTTTCGAACCCTTTCCTGGTTCTTATTGTTGCATGTTGTTTATGATTTTTATTTACTTAATTTTACATAAATATACAAAAATACAATGTTTTTATTTTTGTATAAGTCGATATTATACTATATTTGTTTATTTAATTTTTTACTAAAAATATACGTATATGTATAATCTTTATTTTTTTAAAGAAATCGGTTTTCAAAACTCAAAATTACTCTGATAGCTTATTTATCTTGCATCAAGCACCTTTTGTATCTTATAAAATTTAATAATATAATTATTTCATGACAGGTCATCGGAGGAGGAAGACTCTGACTTTGGGTAAGTTAATATATTTATTCTATACCTAGGCTTCTTTGTAAGTACTACACAAATAACATTAATTGAATACCTTACGGTGAGGAAGGATTTTTTTAAAAAGAAGTTAAGTTGTTGGTAGATAACATCTTCGTATTCTTTGTTGGTTTTTTTACTCTAGTAGGCCTACAACTCGGTAAATTAGATAAAAAAATGTCTGCGCTACACCGGATAAGGTGGTATTTGTGTTTTAGAAATAATTGCAACAAATAATTAAATTTAAAATTTAAAAAATCCCCGATACAAAAAGACCTCTAAAAAGAATCAAAATAATGTTATTATGTACTAATTGAAATCCTTGCGTCGGGGGACCGTTGTACGTAGTGTCTATTTCACTAAGTTTTCGGAACTAATTAATGAGAACCTAGACTATACGATTTGACATCGTTATTTCGTTATTTGCTTTGGTAATTTACTTTCATTTCGTTTTATGTAGCGGTTCCCCGATGAAACGACTTTTACATAAAATTACATAAAATTGTTGTATATTTAGGAAACTGTAATGACTCGGTTATGAGTAGAATTTGCCTTGCAAAATCTATCAATTTTAATATAAATAATAGATTATTTTCCTTAATTTCAGTTCTAAAAAAAGAAAACGAAAAAAAGAGAGGAAGAACTCCATTAAAGATCAAAAGAAAAGACGCAGTATAACAGAGTTAGAAGAAGAACCACAGCCACTTATGAATGATCTTTCGACCACATTGAAAGAACTGAGGAATTCTTCCCCCACAAAAGAATTAAGACTCGAAGAGAGCAAAGGTGTATCACAAGAGAATTCACAAGAAAAAGGTAAGAAAAGAACGAAGAAAGAGAGGGAGTATAGCGAAGGAGAATGGTCTAGCGATAGTGAAGATGCTGTGGTTATACCAGTGACTTGAACCAAGTAAATTCCTCATTGTTTAATTGTAAAATATTTCAGTTTTGTTATGGAAAACAAAGAATACTTCAACAATATATAACAATATTTCATGCTGTATGTAAATATAATTATCTTTTCATTAGATACGAAGAAGTTTTTATATCCTTGATTGTAAATATGTATAATAATGTACGTATTTCTGTTGGTGACACTTGATTAAACATTTTAGTTTTTGTCTTATCTTTATTGGAACTTCATTCTACATTTTGTAAATTATATTGAGATATAAATACATTCAGATGAAATTTTACAAAATGTATTTGTTTTCTATATTTAAAGCTTAGATTCTTGGCTGTTTTTATATTGTAACTATTATAAACACATTTGGAAATAAAAACTTGAAGCATATTATTGTTCCATTGTATTATTATATTTGTAGAAATATACTTCCATTTATAAGCAATGTCTTTTATTAAAAATTGTTAAAAAAATTGAGTCAAGCTAGTTTAAAGTAACCTGAAACCGATTGCCAAATTCAATTTATAAAAAAACTTTATGCATGTAGGCATTTACACGCACTTTGAATATTTTGAATCGTTAATTATTACATGAAAGTTAGTAAGGTCAGTCCGTGAGTTAGCAACCAGCTCAAAGACCCTTCAGGCCCCATATTTTTCAAGGGTGAGGCGCCATTGGGAGGGTCACGCAGTTACGACCAATTGGCTAATTGCATTAGACAGTAACAAAAAAAACCAGCTAGGAAATAATGCTAATGTTAGCATTTCTGAAAGATAATAAAATTGATAATAATAAAAAAATCTAAATATACTGCTATAGTATAATATATGGTACTCGCCAAATATATTATAGAACTAGTTTTGCCCGCGGCTTCGCACGCCTTAAATTCGTAGTAAAACAATACCCACTTCCTTTTTTTTGTATTGGCTTCTATATGACTTATTTTAAGTGATACAATCATAATTATGACATCAGCAGACATCGCTCACTGTCAAAAGTATATTTGAAGTTTTTAATAAGGATACAATATTAAGTGCTGTAATTATTTTTATACCTCTCTTGTTTTTACTTAAACATCCATTTAAATACTTCTTAAAGAGAATACTTAATAACCATTCTAACCATATACATATCACATTTACAGATTTTCTTTGAGCATAATCTTGAGGAATTCCGAGCTACACAAACGACGTTATTTTCACCATCCACTTGCAGGTCCAGTTTTATAAAAAAAAAATCAATATTAAATGATAATCATTCAATTAGCTATATGCATTAACCAAATTTTCAATACTGAACATTCCATTTTAGAGACGGTTTGCACGGTTCCATACCAGAGTGCGCTGGTAGACCGTACTGGCGCAAACGCAAGACTCTATATATTTTAAATCTGTAATATCTTCGAAAATATTTATTTAAATTACATGCTATAAACGGCTATATTGTTCCATATTAAATGTAAAATATATTCAAGTTACTTAATTAGATAAGGATTAAAGCTGTTTTTCTTAAAATCGCTTCGTAAATAAACTATTATTTTTCGTAAAAACTAAAGGATAAAAATTTGCTATTGTGGATTATCCATAAGAGATAAACATACCGTCGCGGATTTTCTTGTAGAAATTTTTAAGGTATACAAAACTTAGTACATTATTTTGATCTATCTCGTAAAGTTTAGCCAGCGTTTGCATTGTAAGCGCAAAACAATGTGTTTGTTTACGACTTCGCATTAGAAATCTTGAAATTATCAGTGGTTCTCTGATATATTAAGCATGTTATTATACATATAAACCTTCCTCTTACATCACTCTATCTATTAAAAAAACCTGCATCAAAATCCGTTACGTAATTGCAAAGATCTAAGCATACATACATACATACAGACATAGGGACAGACGCGAAAAGCAACTTTGCTTTATAGTTTGTAACTTGCTGTGCCTGCGACTTCGTACGCGTAGTTTTTGATTTTGATAAAAAGTACTTGTACTTACTATTATATGTAAAAACTATAAACCTTCAAACTGGTAAGAAGCAATGGTACGACAATAAGAGATTATAAACTTCTTTATTTGTTAACCGATTGTTAAATAAAAAACCAATTATAAAGTGAACTTATAAGTTTTTCTTAACTTGCTTTAACGTATTTTAAGTAGTCTTCGATTTTTGTCTATTTAAAAAAATGAATCAAACAATTTGTATCATGGGTAGGTATATAAGTTACACATTTTCATATAATTACATTGTAATAATAAAACAAAAGCTATTTATTTTTCTCTTTTATTAAAAAACACCTTTACAGTTAATACATAATATTATTAGCAGACGATTTTTTTAGTATCTACATAAAAACGTATATTTCTTGCAGTCATCAGTGTTCGAAATGTGTCACACAAGATGTTAGAAACATCACACGACCGAGGGGAAAACCTCCAATACCTCAGGCCACATCATTTTTTCGGACCAACCAACCCCCCGGGCAACGGGGGAGATACAGAACCAGCATCAAAAAGTGGTTTGGAAAGCACAACATCAAGCCGAAGCCTCCACGCCAAAACCAAGACTTACATCAAAATCCTTCATGAAGGCAATCACAACCACCGTAGGGTCCATGGTAAAAGCATCAAGAACCTCACCAGGTAAGAAAGTGGTGTACGATGACCAGGAGGATCTCCATTCTCCAACACCCTAGTTCACGGCGTACACCAAAGCCCACCAGCTCCATAACAGCGGCGGTAATGAACTTCATAAAGATAAAAACTAAAACCAGCTGTGAATCTATAAAACCTCAAAAAACAACAAAGGTAAAGATGGGAATAGTCAGTTCGCCTTATCTTCATCTGGTGGAGGGACAACTGATTTACCGATTCTTGCGAAGGCTTGCTAATCCAGTAATCATATGGTGGTAAAAATCTGGTGTCATTTTGTCACCGCGATTCAGAATTACTCGGCCCATGAACAGCGACATTTAGGCCTAGCGTATACTGTTGTCACAAAATGTAGAGTTAGGCAAATTCAAGAAAAAAAATTGCCTAGCCATGTAAATACCAAATACAAGATTTTAATCTTTCTATGTGGTGAAATCTTTCTTCTGAATTATTTTAAGGTAACTATTATATATTTTAGAAATAATAATGATTACACGAAAGCATTTATACACAGAGATTACGTTATAGTATTTACTACAAGAAGTACACAATCAAGATAATGGGAAACCGCTAGGTGAATTATCTACTGAAATTTATATAAATGTCAACAATTGGTGACTATAATAAATCATAAAAGAAGTTTATTATCTTCATACAAAACGCGATAGTTCCAGGAATGCCGCTAGATGTCACTAGCACTCCTAGTAAATTTCTCTCGTTTGAGTTATTATTAAATAAACTTTTCATGCAAATTTAACCCTTAAAGTTTAGTTTTATGAGAAAACGTAACTGATTACACTTCTAGAGAGAGATCAAATTTGAAAAACCAGGTCCTTTTTTGGTAACATAGAGAAAACACCTCGACTCTACTTCAATGCTATCCGTGCATATGACTCTACATTATGTAACATTACTCCGCTAGATGTCTCTGTAAAATGTGCGTCTTTTCCTGAATCGCGATGATAAGATTTTTGCTCCTAGAATGACCCTCCATATTTTCGCCCACAATGTTATCGCTTCTCGGCCTTTTGGCTAAGATCAAAGTGTAGTATCTGTTCTTTTCAGCTTAATATCTGAAAGTTCCCGCATGTCGGGACCAGTATATTAATCTGATTTTTGTAAACCGATGGGATGTTCGGGGCTCGCTCCACTCCCGTCACGGGTCGGCCCGGCATTGCAGTGCCGCCGGGATCGGCCCACATAAATGATATATCTAATTAATAACTCTGTAATCGTATCTACAGTTCGATTATATTCTGATTAATATGAATGATGAATTTTGATTGTAAATGTACCAGTCTTTCCGTAAACTCTTGCCAGATATAGAGAACCTAAAAACATAAACTCGGACATTAGGCTAGTAAAGATATTGCTTATATGTATCATTTTCTCGTCAGTATATTAATTTTTAAACTATCAGTCAAATATTACCCATACTGGCTGCAAATCTGGTTTTGATCGCCTTTTTTCTACGAATACTAAGTCTTATGTTTTTGTCACTAAATAAAGAGGTTTTATTGTATCAATAGTACACAAACATTCGACTGATACCAAGCGGATGATGAATTTCTAAAATAACATGAAGTCCGTATTTACTTTGTGTAATGATATCACAGCAATTTGTTTTTTTTTATCACACCACTTAATTTTAATACTTAATATCGATTTATGGTAAGTAGTTTATCTTTATGAAGTAACTGCTGCATTGTTATAGAACTTTTATTCCCTAAAATATAAAAGGCATTCAAAGCAAATTATTTTTATTGTCTCCAGTTAATTTTATAATCGTCTTCGTAATATTGTTATTCGCAATACAAGTACAACTTATTAATCTCATCGTTTCTGATTATGATGAAAGGAATCAGATATTCAACAATTATCAATCAACTTATCGTATTGTTTTATATTTAATTAGTCTCTTCGGTACGAAAATCTTTACATTAGAAACTTAAAATTAAAAAAAAAAATAACTGGAGACAATAAAAATAATTTGCTTTGAATGCCTTTTATATTTTAGGGAATAAAAGTTCTATAACAATGCAGCAGTTACTTCATAAAGATAAACTACTTACCATAAATCGATATTAAGTATTAAAATTAAGTGGTGTGATAAAAAAAAACAAATTGCTGTGATATCATTACACAAAGTAAATACGGACTTCATGTTATTTTAGAAATTCATCATCCGCTTGGTATCAGTCGAATGTTTGTGTACTATTGATACAATAAAACCTCTTTATTTAGTGACAAAAACATAAGACTTAGTATTCGTAGAAAAAAGGCGATCAAAACCAGATTTGCAGCCAGTATGGGTAATATTTGACTGATAGTTTAAAAATTAATATACTGACGAGAAAATGATACATATAAGCAATATCTTTACTAGCCTAATGTCCGAGTTTATGTTTTTAGGTTCTCTATATCTGGCAAGAGTTTACGGAAAGACTGGTACATTTACAATCAAAATTCATCATTCATATTAATCAGAATATAATCGAACTGTAGATACGATTACAGAGTTATTAATTAGATATATCATTTATGTGGGCCGATCCCGGCGGCACTGCAATGCCGGGCCGACCCGTGACGGGAGTGGAGCGAGCCCCGAACATCCCATCGGTTTACAAAAATCAGATTAATATACTGGTCCCGACATGCGGGAACTTTCAGATATTAAGCTGAAAAGAACAGATACTACACTTTGATCTTAGCCAAAAGGCCGAGAAGCGATAACATTGTGGGCGAAAATATGGAGGGTCATTCTAGGAGCAAAAATCTTATCATCGCGATTCAGGAAAAGACGCACATTTTACAGAGACATCTAGCGGAGTAATGTTACATAATGTAGAGTCATATGCACGGATAGCATTGAAGTAGAGTCGAGGTGTTTTCTCTATGTTACCAAAAAAGGACCTGGTTTTTCAAATTTGATCTCTCTCTAGAAGTGTAATCAGTTACGTTTTCTCATAAAACTAAACTTTAAGGGTTAAATTTGCATGAAAAGTTTATTTAATAATAACTCAAACGAGAGAAATTTACTAGGAGTGCTAGTGACATCTAGCGGCATTCCTGGAACTATCGCGTTTTGTATGAAGATAATAAACTTCTTTTATGATTTATTATAGTCACCAATTGTTGACATTTATATAAATTTCAGTAGATAATTCACCTAGCGGTTTCCCATTATCTTGATTGTGTACTTCTTGTAGTAAATACTATAACGTAATCTCTGTGTATAAATGCTTTCGTGTAATCATTATTATTTCTAAAATATATAATAGTTACCTTAAAATAATTCAGAAGAAAGATTTCACCACATAGAAAGATTAAAATCTTGTATTTGGTATTTACATGGCTAGGCAATTTTTTTTCTTGAATTTGCCTAACTCTACATTTTGTGACAACAGTATACGCTAGGCCTAAATGTCGCTGTTCATGGGCCGAGTAATTCTGAATCGCGGTGACAAAATGACACCAGATTTTTACCACCATATGATTACTGGATTAGCAAGCCTTCGCAAGAATCGGTAAATCAGTTGTCCCTCCACCAGATGAAGATAAGGCGAACTGACTATTCCCATCTTTACCTTTGTTGTTTTTTGAGGTTTTATAGATTCACAGCTGGTTTTAGTTTTTATCTTTATGAAGTTCATTACCGCCGCTGTTATGGAGCTGGTGGGCTTTGGTGTACGCCGTGAACTAGGGTGTTGGAGAATGGAGATCCTCCTGGTCATCGTACACCACTTTCTTACCTGGTGAGGTTCTTGATGCTTTTACCATGGACCCTACGGTGGTTGTGATTGCCTTCATGAAGGATTTTGATGTAAGTCTTGGTTTTGGCGTGGAGGCTTCGGCTTGATGTTGTGCTTTCCAAACCACTTTTTGATGCTGGTTCTGTATCTCCCCCGTTGCCCGGGGGGTTGGTTGGTCCGAAAAAATGATGTGGCCTGAGGTATTGGAGGTTTTCCCCTCGGTCGTGTGATGTTTCTAACATCTTGTGTGACACATTTCGAACACTGATGACTGCAAGAAATATACGTTTTTATGTAGATACTAAAAAAATCGTCTGCTAATAATATTATGTATTAACTGTAAAGGTGTTTTTTAATAAAAGAGAAAAATAAATAGCTTTTGTTTTATTATTACAATGTAATTATATGAAAATGTGTAACTTATATACCTACCCATGATACAAATTGTTTGATTCATTTTTTTAAATAGACAAAAATCGAAGACTACTTAAAATACGTTAAAGCAAGTTAAGAAAAACTTATAAGTTCACTTTATAATTGGTTTTTTATTTAACAATCGGTTAACAAATAAAGAAGTTTATAATCTCTTATTGTCGTACCATTGCTTCTTACCAGTTTGAAGGTTTATAGTTTTTACATATAATAGTAAGTACAAGTACTTTTTATCAAAATCAAAAACTACGCGTACGAAGTCGCAGGCACAGCAAGTTACAAACTATAAAGCAAAGTTGCTTTTCGCGTCTGTCCCTATGTCTGTATGTATGTATGTATGCTTAGATCTTTGCAATTACGTAACGGATTTTGATGCAGGTTTTTTTAATAGATAGAGTGATGTAAGAGGAAGGTTTATATGTATAATAACATGCTTAATATATCAGAGAACCACTGATAATTTCAAGATTTCTAATGCGAAGTCGTAAACAAACACATTGTTTTGCGCTTACAATGCAAACGCTGGCTAAACTTTACGAGATAGATCAAAATAATGTACTAAGTTTTGTATACCTTAAAAATTTCTACAAGAAAATCCGCGACGGTATGTTTATCTCTTATGGATAATCCACAATAGCAAATTTTTATCCTTTAGTTTTTACGAAAAATAATAGTTTATTTACGAAGCGATTTTAAGAAAAACAGCTTTAATCCTTATCTAATTAAGTAACTTGAATATATTTTACATTTAATATGGAACAATATAGCCGTTTATAGCATGTAATTTAAATAAATATTTTCGAAGATATTACAGATTATAGTAAGAGCGCAATAAAATAAACTTCAAAATTTGGTCTTGCAGAAAACCCAATCGATTTTAAATTTTAGTCATCTTAAAAATTTTGGCGCCCCTCAAAATTTGCCGCCCTAGGCCCGGGCCTCACAGGCCTAAGCCTAAATCCGCTACTGTTGGAGATCCTCCTGGTCATCGTACACCACTTTCTTACCTGATGAGGTTCTTAATGCTTTTACCATGGACCCTACGGCGGTTGTGATTGCCTTCATGAAGGATTTTGATGTAAGTCTTGGTTTTGGCGTGGAGGCTTCGGCTTGATGTTGTGCTTTCCAAACCACTTTTTGATGCTGATTCTGTATCTCCCCCGTTGCCCGAGGAGTTGGTTGGTCCCAAAACATGAGGTGGCCTGAGGTATTGAAGGTTTTCCCCTCGGTCGTGTGATGTTTCTAACATCTTGTGTGACACATTTCGAACGCTGATGACTGCAAGAAATATACGTTTTTATGTAGATACTAAACAAATCGTCTGCTAATAATATTATGTATTAATTGTAAAGGTGTTTTTTAATAAAAGAGAAAAATAAATACCTTTTGTTTTATTATTTCAATGTAATTATATGAAAATGTGTAACTTATATACCTACCCATGATACAAATTGTTTGACACATTTTTTTAAATAGACAAAAATCGAAGACTATTTAAAATACTTTAAAGCAAAACAGCTGCCAAAAATTTACTAAACATTCAAAGTGGTCTACTTTGCCAGCATAAGTTAAGGACATATGGGCGTACCCAGATTCTGTGCTAGGGGGGGCAAACCAGATTTCATTGATATATTATTGTAATTTTGAGCTGTATTAATTTTTTTTGAGTATGGTACAGGCAGCTGCCCCCCCCCCTGCCCTCCCCTCGATACGCCCATGAAAGGACGTAAGTACCAACACAACAATAAAAAAAATATGCGAAAAAAAAAAAACTGTGCGTGTACTTATGTACGCGCGTAAGAAGTTATACTTCTTTGGCATCATTAAAAAAATGTTTTTTTAATTGCATGCAAATAATTAATTACAATGAAATAATAAAAGGACTGGAAAAGGATAGTCAAAACAGTCAATAAATTTTGGTTTAAATTTGAAAAATTAAATAAATAAATGGATAGGACATAATTTGTACTAAATATTTTGAGATTCTAAATTTTAAATGTTAATTATTGATTATTTAATATTCTTAAAGTAAATAAATAAATTTAATAATAAATAAAAAAATAGAATTTAAGTTTATTTAAATATTTTTATTATTTTCTTTATCTAATATTCACTTTTCATGTTTGTCAGATCAACAAAACCATCTATGGTGTCTTTGTGTTTGTCATATGTCAAGGCAGCTTCCATGAAAAAGGATTTAGTAATATTTCTTCTTTTCTTCCCAAGTATTCACCTAAAAGCAAATTACTAATTAGTCATGTTTCTATAATAATAATAAATAAAAGTCACGCAATATCTCTTTCGGGTTGGCAATACATTGAATTAATGATAACTTTTCTTTATATTAGAGAAATATTATTGACCCAACTTGGACTTTCTTTTTTAAATTGAACAAATTTCCCTTTTGGTGGTTTTGGGAATGAATATCATATAGTTCAACAGAATTCAAAAACAAATATTATACACACAAATTGATATACAGGCACATTAGCTAATTGCACTCTTTTTATTATATATAAACAATTGTATATAAACTCATACATTCATATATAGCCTATATAGTTAATGGAGAATTAATAGATTTTTGCACAAAAATATACAAGCATAGCATTGTTTAAAGGTTTAATAGTTACCTCTTGTTTTATAGCTTCAAAGATTTGAGGATTGATCCCTGTTTCAATGTTTAACTCAGAAATAATTTTATTAAGAGTGCATTTAGATGGCAATATAAATATCTTCTGTAAAAATTTGTAGCATTTTGGGCTTTGTTTAATTATAGACAGTGCTATAAGTTTATCTTCATAAGAGAACCGTCTCCCCTTAGATTTTTTAGTGCATTGTTTTATTTGCATCCACATGATTCTTTTTGCTAATGGATTCATTTTTTCTGTCATTCTTTCAAAAGAGTTCTCTTTTGAAAATTTCAATGCTCTATGTGTAAACTCCAATTGTTTTCCTCCTTTTACTCTACTAAAATACAAATAAAATACATAAATGCTTATTATATATAGCCTAGGGCTAAAGAATAGACAAAGGACACATTTAAAGAGCTGGTTCTAATTTTAAACCTTTGAATAATGACAAATACTTATTTAAAACAATAATTTTAAACTATTTTTTATTAAAATAAAGTAATGGTTATCAATATGTAATTGTAGTTCTAAACAATAGATAAGTAGGTCACCGGTTTAATAGCCACCACCTGCATTCAAGATAACTTGAGCTTGGTCTGTTTTTAAGTTAATTCAATTATTGTTTTTTTACATTTCTAATAATTACATGAAGTAACAAATTATTGTGTCCTAAAATCTGTCCTTCGTTTAGAAAATGATGATGTATATTCAAAAGTTACAGCTCATATTGTTCATCATTTTTATGAATAAAACAATATTAATACACATGTCTGATCTACTTCTTTTATATAAAGTATTTAATGGACTTCTGGACTCAGTGGGTTTGTTAAGTTGTTTGAAAATCTACACTTCATCTCTGCTTCTTATCTTTAAAGAAAATTGCATTTGGGTACTCATTTTAAAATAAATCAAACCTGCGTGTATAATTTATCTAAAAACTTATGTCCAAAATAAACTAAACATAGAAAATTACGAAGATATGTTCATAGGAATTACATACTTTTGTTGATGACGGTGCGAGTGGTTTGAGGGATACCACTAATAATTTCATCTTCTGTAAACAGTGTAGGATAAGCGCCGACACGAAGACGAGATCTCAACGACGATGATGTCAGAAATCTTTTTTCTAAGTGCTTCCGACACACGAAATGCTTGTGAATCGGTCGGATAAGCTCCGTAATCTATCACAATCAATGGTCTCTAACCACTTTTTGAGTCCTATCTCGTTCTTTGGAAAAGAATAAAAGTTAACGTCCTTTCGTATACTATCACAACACAATGATTATACATCGTGCAAGCTTTAAGGATATTATTACAATAACAGACACGGAGAGGATAAGAAACGGAATTAAAAACTCAACGCAACTTCACTCGATCAACTCTGAAACTGTAATAATGGCGATTATTTCATATTCAAATATTCATAGAATTAATATACAAATAATATTGTATAATATCTCTATGCAAATAATACTGTACTCTGTCAGTGAAAAAGGGGAAAGAGGAGAGGGGGAAAGAACTGTCAATTTCGATATGATAATGTGAGCCTTTTATTAATGCGAGTTTTTATGGTATGAAGTTATCCACCCGTACTTCATACTGTGAATTTCGTGTCACAGATGCGCGCGCATCGTAAAATTTCACTCTCATCATTTTTTCATAACGCGCCTAAAGAAGTATAACTTCAAAAATTCCAAAATTTCGATACTTATTGACCAGTCTTCGTATATCTTGCAAGGCTTAAGGAGGTAAAACTGCCTCCAAATGCTATTAACTGGAACTTGGCTTGACATGCTACCAGGTGTCTAGATTACTTAGTTATGATCAAATTGTCAAAAGTACATGTGTGACTACACAATATAATATATTTACTACTGATGTTACTAATGTAGAAAATCATAGAAATGTTTTATTATCATTCCGAAGCACGAAATAAAATTTAAAAAAATGTACAAATTGAAGTCTTATTGCTAGTATACTGTATACCAATCGATCGGCTTAGTAAGCAGAAAAGACCAAGAATAGGAGGCAGAAATGAAAACGAAAAAAATTATTATCAAATATTTATGAATAAAATTACTCTTCAATGTGTAAACATAACATTTTGTAAAACAACATTATAAATAGTACTGTTTATAATGTGAATATAACGTAACATTGTAACGTACGTAACATTAGAAAAAAATAAATGCAATAGAATAAAAATAAATGAAATAATGCATAAAATTATCATACATAATAATATAATATAAAGCTAACAAAAATTAAATTTACTAAAGATTATAAATTACTCACATAATACCTACTTATAAAAAGAACAATGTGATCAATATAAAAAAAAACTTATTTTTTTAATTTATTTTAAAAGTACTGGTACGTATGAATACACTTAAAAAAAATGAGAAAGAAGATGAAACATCTAGCAACAGTTAGTGGTAAATATGAGTGGTCTATTTCAATATTATAATTGACATTTTTATAAAATACATTTTAATTAATATCTTATAATATTTTTATTATATCTTTTCCTTAGAGGCAAACACATTTTATTTTTATAAAGCATATATCTATCAGGGCAAATCCCATTGATTGGTGTTAAGCGTACTAAACTTATTAAACTACGTACTAAACGCCTTCTTGATTTTGTAAAATTGTTTACGTCTTCAATGTCTTCACTCACTCTAGGCGTACTTAGACTTTCATTCGTTACATGTAACGTATGATTTAAATGTAGTTTCGACGTTGTTGTTGTAATATTTTCAACTTTACTGTAATATGTTCCATTAGAGTTCGAGTTGTTTACAGCATTACAAATCACACAAGATGTTAGAAACATCACAAAACTATTAAAACCCATCATCATTTCCTTGTAATATTAACGATTTGTTTTATATTTAGTGAAATAATTAAATACAGTCAGAGCAATAGCCGACTGTCTGTATTTGTCTGCACTCGACAATTGTATGCCACAATTTGGGAACTCTGTGATATATATATATATTATCGGGGGATTGACTAATTACAAGCCAATGTAATATTTGTGAAAAATAACTTTTGTGGTTTAATTATACAGTAGGTGTCTAAGAATGCACAATTTTTTTTTAACACCCGTATTCATTTAAAACCTTTATAAATATACCTACCTCATACATAAAAGGAAATTGAAGCTTGAAGCATATTACTGTTTCGTTGTATTGATATATTTGTAGCAATATATTACAATTCCTTTCATAATAATGATATAATTTATTGAAGAGACATAATATGTAAAAAACGGATAAAATACAATATGTGGGGTAAACAGGGGCATTGGCGCTCACCGGGTAATGTCGCTTACCTCTATAACTCGATAACAACAGAATCGTACTGTGTTACCCCCGTTATTTATATTTTTTTATTTGAATTGGTAGTTGAAATTTTTTTACAACCAGTGACATGTCAACTAAGTTAGTTCGCGACACAAGCTGCGTGTTTCTTTGTTTCGGCTGCGCTGATCTAATTTTCATTTTAAAATTTTAAGTCGAACAATAAACTATCGTTTGGGGTAATATCGCTTACGTGAGCGTTATTTAGTTAGCTTGTTATAAATTTGTTACTTTTGTATTTTTTTACAGACATATCCAAAAATTTCCAAAGAACCACCACTAAAGCATTTCGCTCGTGAAAGAGAAGATTAAAAAATATGGCATGCCATTTACTTGGTCTAAAATAACTCCAAATGATGTAGTATATCTCTTCAATAAAGCATATGCATAGCTTGCAAATATAAACAAGAAAAAAGCTAGTTTTCTGGTCACTGGAATATACCCTTTTGATCCAAATGTTTTCTCTGTTTAAGACTTTCTATCATTATCATGGTTGATTCAAGACACAGACAGACGAAGCTTCTTGGCAATCCATGGATTCACCGTGCGGGTGCCGGGCCCATCGCGATGCAAGGAGAGGAGTGCAAGCAGTGCCTGGGACTTACGACCCAGGAGTAGGCTTAAGGGGCCTCTTTATTATGCGCAAAAACGCTCACCTTCACCCTACACACTCCTCTCCCTACCTAACCAAATTTGGAAAGAACCTACTAATGCCGCCTTTGAAATACGTTCTAGAAATGAACCGATGCTTGTTCTAGAAAGGCCAAGGTCTTTAAGTAGGCTATAGAGAGATTTTGCTGTTATACCTCTCGCTCCCGCGTACAAACTAACTATAAATTTATTCTTGATCAGTTTGTTGGTCAGTTCGTAATACTTATTGAGCTTGAATGTGTGATCCCTTGGGATGTTTGTTTGCTTGTTGTTTGTAATGATTTCTCTGTAATTTGTGATAAACCTGTAATGTCAGGTTATACACCTTCCTTACCATCCCACCAAATCAATATCGATGCTCCGAATTTCAATTAGTAGTTCCTGGAACTTGACTAGATTTGACCAAGACTTTGTCAATTATTTCAATACTCATTTGTTGTAGACTCAGTACAAGGTAACAGTTGTACAAAGTTGATATTACGCCTTAGTGAAAGGGAGGGGTGACCCCTCTCACCTACGATAGGCCTAGGTCGTGAGGGTGTGCTAAGCATCTAGAGGCAACCTCATATGGGGGGACAGGACAGACATTCCGACAGGACGCCACGGTGATTGTGATGATGATCCCACTAAGATGATGAGGACAACCGTTGGTTTTTTAGATAGTAGTCTTAAACATGGCAGCGTCATCTATGCTGCCGGGTAATCACACATAACCCTCCCCGGTCATCACCTTCTTGGCCGGCGGGTATCCGTAAGGGATATATCCAACAAAAAATAAAAGACAAGGTTGATCTTACATATGTTTTTGAAATAAAAATTTATTAAAATCAAATATATGATGAAAATTTGAATTTTTCCATACAAAATTTATTTGTTGACTCTATAACCCAGGCGTTAACCTTTTAAGCTCTTCTTATAAAATACAGAGTAATAAGTAAAAGAGGGAACAAAATTATTTTGTTTAGTGTTTTTTGTTTTGTTTATCAACATTTTAAAAAAGTCTTAGAACAAATGTTGTTGTTATGCAGAGAGGCTGCCTGCAAGAGGTGGTCATCGAATTACAAATAAGCCTGTATACATTCATATTATTAATTATTACGAGCATCTAACAAACAGGAAAACTCTAAACGGTAACGAGTAAATGGTTGGTTGAACATTAATTATAAATAAATAAAAGATATGAATTCTTTAATTATATCGTATTTTTATTATAATGTACATAATATATTTACAATAATTTATCTAACAATAACTCATCATACTGAATATTAGTTAGGTTCGGTTCCATTAAATATAATATTTCAATGTTTAAAACTGCTTTTAAATATGAAAAACAATGTTAAGTTTTATTTAAAATCCATTTTTATTACCAGTCGCACAAACCGGGAATATACTTTTCAATTAGTTTCTCGTAGTATGGCCACAGAGCTTCAATATCAGGAACTTCTTCGCTTTTCGTGTATAAATCATATTTACTGTAAAAATATACTTATTAAATAGATATGATTATTAATTTGTTTATATTTAATGTCCTTTAATGAGTCAAATATGTTGGATAAATAATTTATGTTGGTAAATTTCCAGTTTTTTTTTTCGATACAATATTTTTGTTTTTACTCATAGTAGTAGTAAGACATTTGTTTTGTACAGGTAAATGTTAATTACGCTTGTCGTTCGCTTATTTGATTCATTAAAATATTTTATTAATAAGGCTTTTCGGGAAACAGTTCCCGAATTCAATCAAGCCAAGATCTGTTTGCGTGTATTATAATACCGCAAGTGGGTAATACCTACGTTTGAACTTCTGTTTCTCATATGTAGAATTATACAAAAAAAATCTATAATCTGACCTTGCAGGAAAATGTGTATGTTTCATAATAGATTCATCATTATTTTTTTATATAGGAAAATAATGTAAGGTAAAATAGTATTAGGTATATCTAAGTGAAAAAATTAAAATACAATAAAAACTCAGTATAAACTCATGTCAATAAAACAACTCACTTGAATTCCTCCACCCATTTCAGAATTTCTTCGTCTCTCTCATTGGTGAGATGACGGTAGTCGCCGCCAGCATGCCAAGGATACAGCGAGTGATATCTGAGATTTAAAAGAGTTAAAGACGACTTCGAATAATAATCGTTATTTGTATTATATAATCACCTGATCATGTAAAGCGCTTTCTCGGGCAAAGTCGACTTGTTGTGCAGCAGGAATTGGTATAAATATTCATCATGGCTCCACGAGATCAGCAGATTCTCCAGCCCGCAGTGCGGCTCGTACATGCCGTACTTTGTACTTTAAATATATAAAGATTTTACCCACAATTAATTTCTAATTGAGTTCTATATTAATTTTGTTTATTATTAATATTTTACTTATTTAACTACCTCATATTTTTTTAATTGTTCATGAGCATGTTTGCTATGTTATGCTTATTATTTGATTATATAAACATTGAATGTAACCAGGCAGGAATTGAACCTGCGACCTCTGGGAACTCCATCCGCGTACCGATACGGTTATGATATCTTTTATTGTTTAGTATTATTAACAAGTATGTCTTTAGATATTGTATTTTGAATTAATTTATTTTCTTGTAAGAATATATTTTTGTAAGCATACTTATATTTAGGATTGTAAGTGTCAGGGTTGTCCTTGAAGCTTTCTGGGCCGTACACGATGGAGTCAGACCATTGGCATCCCACGGGGAAGGTGTCTCCTACCACGCACCACTGCGGCTCCCCGTAGAACGCCATCACCTTTATTTTAATTTTGTTCTTTTATAAATAACTTAGAAAAAAATCTTTTTTAAATTCTGTCCAAGATAATATGACAAGGGCTAATGATTATTAAATAGTTATAGTTTTTGTTAAGTTAATGGTGTATGAATGTATTATTTTATTTTAATTGTTTTAGTAACTTTATTAAAACGGTACTTGATTAATTTAAGGTACATGAATTGTACCTTATATCGGGTACAAATACAAATTTTAGAATCAAGAAACAGTCAACCAGAAGAAGAGAATTTACACAAAACATTTTGGGACTAAAAATCGATTCTGTGCCAAATAAGGATTAAAATATTTGTGGCCTAATTGTTCTTAAAAAATGAAAATGTCACAATAGCAATGAAGCTTTAGCTTAACGTAATGTTTGAAATATTTGATTATTTGATTGAATATTTGATATTTGATCACTGAAACTATCTAACCTTTCCAAGATCATGGATAAGTCCAGTAAGATGGAACCAGTCATCATCAGGATGGTCCTGTTTGATCCTCTCAGCAGTCTGGAAGGCGTGTACGATGTTGGGGAGGTCAGTGTCGGGGTCTGACTCATCCACCAGCTCGTTCAGCTTTATCAGGGCATCCTTTACAGTCGACTTGAAATGGTTGAATTTTAACCACTTTTCTCGTTTTTCTGTAAGTTTTATATTTAATTTAATTATATATCTTGGTATACTTAAACAATTATAATGATTATGATAGTATCTCAATACTATCACCTGTACAAGAAATTATCAGTAGACTCCAGATTTATTTTTTCGGTGTAGTATTGTTCTTCTTTTCTTAATCTTCAAATCTGATTTCGACTAACTGACTAATGTTAACTCACGCTTGACCAGGTCCACAGTAACATTGGTATGCATGGTGTAGTATGTCCTGCGCACGCGCTCCTTGATGGGGTCGCTCTCATCGATGGAGTAGTCGCGGAAAGCTTCGATGGGTTTGTCGTTGAAGGTTGGCTCCGGTCGCAACAGCTGCGATGGATCTATCATCGACACTGGCGTTTTCTAAAAAACAGCATAAATTAACAAAGTAGTTAAGAATATACCTAATTTCTTGTTCTTGTTAACATTCGTTGGTAAACAATAATTCTTTCACTATTGCGTATTTTTGTTTGTTATATTATGTTTTTTTTTATAATAAATATAATATTTTATGCACACTACCTACAGAAACTATACAAATAAATTCATAATGAGGTATTAGTAATACAGATAATTTTTATTTGTAATCTAGATTTATATGTGATTATTGTATAATAGAATATTATGGAAAATGTTTAGACTTTCTGCATCCTCACTCTCTGAAGGAATTCTTGGTTCGTCGACATTCCTTGTCAAGTCAAATTAAAGCTCTTATTATTCACGAGCTTCGTCGAGAGACATACTCTACCTACATCATTGGGAGTTATTAGTATGTCTCTTCAATAAAGCTTATTCATAGGTTGCAAAAGCGAGTGCTTTGTCAACTAGAGTAATAGGAGAATTAAATTTGGTGTATAAAGAATAAAAAAAGAGTCGAAATATTGGAAAACTAATATAAAATAAAAACATGGCAATGATCCCGCAGTTATTTACGGGATATTAACGAAATATTAATTAATTATTAATTCCTGTTTATTTATACACACACAAAAATAACTGTGTATTATTGTCATTATTGCATTATTTTCCGTAAACAACTTTATTTAATAATAATAAATTGTAAATATACACTTACAACTTCAGCGGCCATTTTGTTAGACAACTTTTTGATCTTAAGACGTTGTTTTAGTTAGATCTTGAATTACAATAACAGAGAGAAGTCATCTTAACTCTTATATAGAAGCATTTAGATCTATCTATTGATAAATAGGATTTAATAATCGTACTCTGTATGATCATTGATAAGGATTGGTAAAACATCAAAATTTATTTACTAATAATAAAATACACTATTAATTTGTGCATCATTGTTGTTGAAATCTGAAAGCAATTTAAGAGTAACTTTTAATTTGATTAAAATTGAATCTTAAATTGATTTGTAGATACTCTGTATTTTTCTAAAATATTTATCGGTATGCAGCAGTAGAAGTAATCTGATCATTTTTTTTTAACCTCTGGAATCCCTTATGTATACATGCCACTCAAAGGAAAGGTGGGACGAATATGGACTCTTACTCACTAAATCGGATGGGTGCCGCCGCCGTCACAGTAGGACACCAGGGGATTGCTTTCGCACTTAACCACGGCGCCCCGACAGGTAAAACATGGAGAGAGCACCCTTCCTTATTCGCAGGTGACTCACCCTGCCCCTATCTCAAGTACCGGGAGTGACAGCAGACCGCAGCTGATCCCGTTAAAGAGGGCTTATAACCTTCCACAGACAGCACCCAGGCTAACTTTCCTCCGACGGAGGCCGATGTAACCCGAGCACAACACCGCAGTGGGCCACCCTGAAACTATTCTATGTCCATACAATTGTGAAAATAATATTTGCTAATTTGTGTTTGTTTGTCTCTGTGTTATGTTATGACCACGATTTACTAATTAGTTATTGTCAATGGAACGTTAAAATAGGTGTCAGTAAAAACTTCAATTTAAAACCCAAACAAGAGGAGCTGCGGGCTTGTAGCCAGTTAAGTAATCTGGTATTTAAATTATATCATAAACTATACATTTAGATGCAGTATAGACAACACTTTTGTAAATAATAGATATGACGGAGATTACTCTATCTTACCGTTTTATGAAACTATACAGTTCGGTCTGTACTAAGACTTGCAAAATCTTTTACATATGAAGTATCTGTCTTTCTGTCTTTTAAGAATAGAAACTTTACAAGAAAGAAAAAATTACAATCCAAGTCCAAAAGCCAGAGAACCTAAACCAGAGAACCACGGGTGCCACTTAAATGATAAACAAAGAGGTCATATTCTTATCATTGACCTTGGTAGCGGATGACATTGGCAGTTTATCATGACGTAATGACCTTAAACCTCAAAAAACAATAACTTAACGTAATATTATTATACTTAGTCTGGCCATAAATACTGTTACAATAAAAAAATAAAAATATTACATTTGAATTTGGAATCTGTCATTTTTATAGGATTATTCATTGTGTTTTCTCATTTTGGCGGCAATAGTCAATACATTGTACATTATTTTGTGATATTAAAATGGAGTGGGGTGATAAAGAGAACAGAATCGCTGTGATTAGTAGCCAAATGCAGTTTTTAAAACTCTCTATGCACTTGGTATTAGTCAAGTGTTTGTGTACCCGGCTATTAATAGGTATAATAAGGCTTCCTCTGTTTGTGACAGAGAAAGATCTGGCCGTCCACGTAGTATTCGTACGAAAAAGGTGCTCGAAGCAGTAAGGGAAGAAATTCGAAGAAATCCTGTCCGAAAGCAAAAGATTTTATCTCGGGAAATGAAGATAGCACATAGATGTCGCGTGTTTTAAGATATAACTTAGGACTTGCAGCCTATAAAGGACGCACTGGTCATTTCTTACCTAAATAAATAAATATGAATAGGGTGATAAAATCAAAACAACTACTGAAGCGGTAAGCAAAGGGAGATCACAGAAAAATTTTGTTTGTTGAAAAAAAAAATCACAATTGATCAACATTTTAACAAACAAAATGACTGTATTTATGCTCAAAGCTCTAAGGAAGCTTCCCAATTAGACGACAGAGTGCAACGTGGGAAATATCTATGAAAGTGTTAGCTATGAAGGAGTGACTGAACCATACATTTGTGAAAAAGGTATCAAAACATCGGCACAAGTGTATCAAGATACCATTCTTGAGAAGGTAGTTGAGCCCCTTAATAACACCATGTTCAATAACCAAGTATGGTCCTTTTAGCAAGTCTCGGCGTCGGGTCGTAAAGCTCAGTCCACGCAGTTTTAAGAGAGTACAACTTGCTCTAAACGCCATGATAATTTGGAGTCTCATCTATACCTACCAAGTATTTTAACTTTTTTTACCTTACGTCATTCATTATTACCAAGGTTACAAGCTTGAAGGCAAACCAAACACTCTACACGTATTAGGGATTGCAATCCCGACTCGAGATCGTAAAGTCGAGAGACCACGGGATAAGAAATATCGATCCGCGGGATCCCGAGATTTTCGAGATCTCGTCTAGTTAAAAAAATCACTATAAACGAAGAAAACTGCTTATTGTTTATAGTGAGCTTAAATAATACATAATAATTAAAAGTAACGAAATAATTAACAGTTCTGCTAAAATAATCAAAACAAGGTATAGAATAGTTAAAGATTAAAAAGTAGGTAGTTATGGGTGATTTTGAAAATAACTTCTTAAAAAATAAAGTGTATCAAGTGTACTATCTGCTAACCGGCATCAAATATCCCTTGCAATGTGGCCAGCTGCTGAGGTAGAGATAGAAGATAAACTAAGAACTACAATTAAGTATGACGCCTAACGTGCCACGGCGCAATGAGGCTTGGGTTCGATTCCCGGCAGAGACAGGCATTTATGTGATGAGCATATATGTCTGTCTTTCTGGGTTTGGTTTATTAAATATATTCTCAGTATTTATATGTATTTGTATCGTTGTCTAACACCCTTAACACAAGCAGTAGCAAGAGCGCGGAAGGGTATAACAACCACCAAACGATCTGTAGAATTTGTAAAAGAAGGCTCCTCCAAAAAATCAAAAGCGAAGCCTTATTCAAATTTAGGCGCGGCTCCTGATTGGATTCTCATGATGGACACGTATGAAAAACATTACAAAATCCCTGGGGATGTTGGTGTTTCGTCATCCAGACCGGACTTATTCCTGTATTCGAAACATCTGAGGCGCGTGATACTTGTGGAGCTTAATGTTCCTTGGGAAACAAACATCCCAAGGGATCACACATTCAAGCTCAATAAGTATTACGAACTGACCAACGAACTGATCAGGAATAAATTTATAGTTAGTTTGTACGCGGTAGAAGTGGGAGCGAGAGGTATAACAGCAAAATCTCTCTATAGCCTACTTAAAGACCTTGGCCTTTCTAGAACAAGCATGGGTTAATTTCTAGAACGTATTTCAAAGACGGCATTAGTAGGTTCTTTCCAAATTTGGTTAGGTAGGGAGAGGAGAGTGGAGCGAAGGTGAGCGTTTTGCGCATTATAAAGGGGCCCCTTAAACCTACTCCTGGGTCGCAAGTCCCAGGCACTGCTTGCACTCCTCTCCTTGCAACGCGATGGGCTCGGCACCCGCACGGTGAATCCATGGATTGCTAAGAAGCTTCGTCTGTCTCTCTGTGTATTTAGAAGATTTTATGTGTCTGATTTCTTTGCTTTCTCTCTTACTTTAGACCTTTTTTTTAATTTTTCCTGCTTCTTTTTCGATTTTTAATTATATATTTAGTTACCGCCCCGTTGGTCGAGTGGTTAGCGCAGACGCCTAACGTGTCACGGCGCAATGAGGCTCGGGTTCGATTCCCGGCGGAGACAGGCATGTATGTGATGAGCATAGATGTCTGTGTTTCTAGGTTTGGTCGTTTATTAAATATATTCTCAGTATTTATATGTGTATTTCTATGTATTTGTATCGTTGTCTAACACCCTTAACACAAGCAAATAATTTGCTTACTTAGGGGTTAGGTCAATGTGTGTAATTTGTCCTGATATTATTATTATTATTATTATTATTATATTTTTTAGATTGAATGGAAGATCTTTCGGCTAACCTGATAATACTCGTATAATTTGTAAATAAAGTTACCTCTGTCGGTATACTGATATGATAAGAAAGTCAAGTAGGGAAAAATTATACTTATTTCTGATAATGTTATGTCATTTTTAGTCTTTATTTATTTCTAGCTGTGTCTCGTGACTCCGTTCGTGAAATACAAAAGGAGTATTTGTAAGAAACGATTTCTCTACCGTTCTTCAACTGCATAAAAATTGGTGTCCAAGACTAAGCACTTATATTTTAACAGGATATTGTATAAAATATAGGTCGGATAATATTATCTTTTCAAGATAAGATGTATACATTTTTTGTTTTCCTGAAAACGCGTATGCAAAAAAAATATGATTATCGTTTGTTTTGTTAAGGCGAAACAAGAAAACAACCAACAAACAAACTCACATTTTTATTTATAACATTAGTTAAGATCACTATTATTTTATATTATCTAAATCATCTTGAGCAACAAGTCAGTAAGTGGATTTTAAGACTTCTTTTTTATCTCAACACAAATTCCCAGCTTTGATCTCTGAAGTATTGTTTTTCTCTGCGTATTGTTTACAGAAAATGTTTTTAAACTATTTTTTGAGTATTACGTATTAATAATAACGAACAGTACCAGCTGAATTTCATGAAACTGAATGGAGTATTCGAAACATATTTTCAAAATAAAATCAATTATAACTGAATACGCTAATGCGTAAGTTTAGGTAATATTAAAACTGATTTCATAAGAAAACAAAACACGTGAGATACGATGTTTACATAATTTGCAACAATAATTGTAGGGTTAATGATAAATAAAGACTTATTTTTAAAACTACTGCTGATGCTTCACCATTTGATTATATTGACCTTGGGATATCGACCTTGCAATAGAACAAAGTAGGTATACTATATATAAACAGAGAATTGAGATAAATTGCATTGAAATTGATTGTTAACCCAAATGATACTTGAGCGTACACAGGATAAGAAAAGAAATAACTTTTTTGAGGATACTGTTTTTTATTTATATATTGTTAATATAATTTATAATTTATAGCTGTTCTTTTATAAGGAATAAGATATTTTTAATTAAATTTTTAGGTTTATAAAATTAAAATAAAGTTTCCTCTACTTATGAGGATAATTTACACGCACGCAAATACCTACCTACGCAAGTACTTACGCAGTATAATAATCGTGTACATACGTTATATATAATAATATTTACAATATATAACAAAATTGAGATGCCAATAATAAAACAGCGATGCTGGTTTCGCAATAATCATGAAACCTTCTTAATTTAGACACATTAAGTTAAATAACTTTCTTAATAAATGCCGAAAAACATTAGAAATTATCTGACATCACTATTATATTAAATACTTTTTAATTGTTATTATTATATTTCTCTGAACGATAACAAAAACAGTATATTTGTTTACTTATCACAAAAAAATAAACGTAAATAAATAACTCTTAGAGAATACAACTTACAATACACATAATTAGATATTATATAATTAAAACTGTTCCAATTTTGTTAGGACCATAGATTAACGAACGATTAACGAACGAGTGATAAAAAAAATACGAATTTAAAATGGTTTATATTTCCGAATAAAAGTGACATCTAAATCAAATTCTGAATCGTAATACCGTGAATACGCCACGGGGGCTAAGATGTTATCATTTAGATGGGTGACATTTTAGCCCCCTTGACTGACCCGCGATAAATCATATTGTTGACAAAACTCTAAACATTTAAGATCATCGAGCTAGTGAGCTTCAGTCTTGATTCTCTCATCTTCACACGAAGAACACTGATCAAAAAATGAAGATTAAAATTTCTGTAAGTTTCATTATCTTTAATAAATACACATGTAACAAAATCGAATTAATTTAAATAATTAAAGAAAGAAAAGTCAAAAATATATATTTATTTTTCTTAATTTCGAAAATTTATATTTATTTATATTTATATTAAAAAAAAACAGGATAATGCGATCACTATGCTCGATCCATCCCTGCTGCTTCGGCCAGAGAAGGTATACGACGACAAACCAATAGAAGCATTCCGAAACTATGACGTTGACGAAAATGATATCATAAAACAACGAGTGAAAAGAACTTATTATGACATGCACACCAACCAGACCTACGATTTTGTACAGAGTACGAATATTAAATAGTCATTTTAATAATAAACACTTCTACTGTCAAATTATTTTAGATTTGGATTAATGTGATAACTAACATCAGCTACAATATGCAAAATATTGAAATTATCAGTAATACTCTATTTATATACAATAATTGGATTTATATTTATTTGTTATTCTAAAATTCATGATTAAAATAATTTATTAGGTAAGATGGAAAATTGGTTAAAATTCAACCATTTCAAGTCGACTGTGAAAGATGCTCTGATAAAGCTGAACGAGCTGGTGGATGAGTCAGACCCCGACACTGACCTCCCCAACATCGTACACGCCTTCCAGACCGCGGAGAGTATCCGAAAAGACCATCCTGATGATGACTGGTTCCATCTCACTGGACTTATCCATGATCTTGGAAAGGTAAGGGTGTTGTATATTTTTGGTATCGTTATCTGTAAAATTAAAAAATTGAGCGACATCGAGAACGGGAACCGAGTAATTTTATACAGATAATAAGTACTATTGTAATAAAAAATACCTAATATAATTAATAAGTTAAGAATATAGATTTGGCTCTAAAGAGTTAGTTTCGTATCAATTTATATCTATGCCGATATAATAAATCGGTAAAGTTTTTGTTTTAGTTTAGTTTATCTTTTGTTTTGAAGCCCTAATTGCCGGTTGGTATAAAATCGATATAGCAGTAGGACTGACACCAGTAAATGATCGAACAGGGGTGAACCCGAGCCATTTAAATGCAATGCTAGATGTCGATGCAGCTAGTTCTTAAATAATAGCGGTAAATAATTATTAGGTATAATTAAATAATCAATTGAAAGTGCTTTTTTTTATTACTTGGAACTTTAATTTAAATATATATATTCATTATACATTTAAAAAAATAAGAAGCTTACGGTTTTTACATTAAAAAATATGTATGTTACATAGGGGTTATAAGAATTTTAAAAAGGATAAAGTGGGACATAGGACAAAAAAAATAGCAGACACTGAGTTAGAGCGTCCACCAATCGGATGGGAGCACCAGCTCACGGACAATCTTTTCACAACACGATTAGTACTCTAGTTTACCCAATACTTAGTAAATTGGATAATAAAATGGCAGCTGATAGGCAGGAACATAAAGTAATATTAAAATACGCGGTTATTAAGTAGGTCGTTATATTATGCTTTGAAGATATCTCCCCGAGATCGCACTTCTCAATCAATTGCGATGAATCTATTGATGAGTTCTGTATTTGCCAGCGCTGTGTGTATTGTCCATGGAATAATCCCCAAATTACAAGATAAAATTTTAAAAAGTTTGTGACAAGAGAACGGTCATTGAAAAAAAAAGTGGTAACGTCTTCTTAATTTTAATATTTTTTTTCAGTTATGTAGCTTTTTTGATTAGAATAACATTGAGGATTGCTTATAAACTCGTGTCTAGTTCATTTTTAAATTTTCCTTGACAATTGAATTCCCTGCATTATATCATAATATGTATAAAATACATTTAATTAAGCATATAATATAGACTTAGGTATACCCGAATGAGGGATAATAAAAATAATATAATAAATAAATCATCTAATTGGAAATTAAAGTAAATTCATTAATTAAAATTTAATTGATTATTGTTTATGTTAATTATGTAAATAACCGTTACCGTTTTTACGTAATACAAATGTAATCAAATTAAAGCTATTATTATTATAGGTTACGGTCGGAGTAGATAAGAAATATGGATAATATTAATAAATTTGAGACGTAATAATACCACTGCACCGCCAAGGAATGTATAGGTATACCTTCTACTCTGCAAATCATTAAAATAAGTAGATCCTACGTTTTGGCATAATATTTTGTGTCCTGTAGGCACAGGCGTTGTTTGGAATCAAAAAAAAATATCTGATTCCAAATATGAATACTCGTAAACTCCATTTCGTTAAAAAACCGACAATACATAAAATGCAATATTCTTCGAACAATACGATAGCTTAATTGGTACCCTAAATTGGTATCTTAAATGATTTCCTGTCGTATCGTTTTATGTTTCATTCTAAATTATTAAAATAATAATAATAAGTATTCATCACATATAGTATAGTATAGTAAGCAAAACTGACAGGATGGCAGTAATTTTCTAAACTATTATTTTGTATATTTTCTAACTATACTAAACTTATTCAACTCTCATATAACAAGGTGATGGCGTTCTACGGAGAGCCACAGTGGTGCGTGGTGGGAGACACCTTCCCCGTGGGATGCCAGTGGGGTCCGAGCATTGTTTACGGCAACGATAGTTTTAAAGACAACCCTGACACATATAACCCGAAATACAAGTAAGTATTTAATTGAATTTTTAGTGATATCAAACTTTATCCACAACCTACATTACATTTACAAGAAATGGTTCCTTATATTTTGAATGTACGTTACAGGATAGTTAGAAATAAAGTTACAAGCTCTATGATCTTCTTTCGCTTCTTTAAAAATACTCAGTGTACTTTTGACTTTTCTGTCAATTTGCTAAAACGATTTTGTAATGCAAAATGAGATTTTATTAAAACTTGGTCTAAGAAGGCGATCTAAGTTCCCTGTGAAAGCCTACGTGGGATCTAGCATAAAGTCCAATTGAAAGGTCTTGTCAGAACTTTAGAGGTGTGAACTACTTTATCTATTTACAATTTGATGCTAGAAGTTAGACGAAAAACTAGAAAGTAATTTCTTTTTTCTTCTTTGATATTAAAGGACTGCCCAAGATTGGGTAGATAGTGCTTGCAACGTAAAAAAAATATTTTTATTTTTTTTGCAGCACTGAGCTCGGCATCTACAAGCCTCAATGCGGCATTGAACAGCTTGTGATGTCATGGGGTCACGACGAATACCTGTACCGAGTGTTAAAACACAACCGCGCCCGCATACCGCGAGAGGGACTTTTGATGATTCGGTAAGTTTCTTACAATGTTTGCGTTATTATGGATTAAAAGCGAAATTGTTTATAAGACTTTTTTATATACATTTATATATATTTTTTTACTGTTATTATTATTTCATTTTCGTTGCCTGAAAGATGGAAAGTGCTTTTACAGAAGGGCTTATTACGATAAATCTAGTATCGTAATAGGCCCTCCTGACACTTCCATGTTGACGTACACAAGTGATCACTGATAATGATTCTAAGTGGAAAAGATATAAATAAAATATAAAAAGCTAAAAATTGCTAAAAATTGTTTCAATATAATTATATATATTTTTTAAATTTGAGTATGCTGTCTGATATATTTCATATAAAATACATTGACCATGGTCTCAGATACCACTCGTTCTACCCGTGGCACGCAGGCGGTGATTACCACCACTTGACCACAGAAGAAGATGAGAAGATCAAAGAAGCTGTGCTTAAGTTTAAGTAAGTTTTAAATCATTAATATATATATATGAATTTATAATTGTTTTTGCCTGTATTAAGTGCTATAACTATTCAGTGAATATTTAATATGTTTAAGATCTTTTGTCGCAGCGTATCTAAATTGTTATACAGTGGACGCCGCTTATTGTGATCGCGGTTAATGTTATCAGCCGGCTATTGTTATCGAAAATGGTCGGTCTCAAATTTCTCCTTAAAAATACATTTGAAAAAAGGCGCTTATTGTGATCAAAAGTCGCTTATTGTTATCGATTTAGAAGGGTACAAATGCTATTTATAGAAATATTTATTACTAAGATAATCCTCATTCAAAAATCCTTTTGTTTGAATTTACAATCTTTACCTATTGTACAAATTCCGACCTTCCGATTAAAAGTTTCTCACTTTTCAAAAGGAAAAGAACACCTGGTCCCTTTCGTTAATTACCTTTTTGAAAACAATTAAGCGATGGTCCTGCATTTGTCTATAAAAGGCTTGAAAATTCGTATTTCCCTCAGTTCTCCTCAAACTACCGATAGAGTTGAAGTAATCGTATCTGAGACAGTTTTTGAAACATTTTTTGAGTTTCATCGTTCGAAGTGCTTAACTAAAATTAAAGTCATGCGTAAACGCCGAGATTATACGAATGAAGAAAAACAACAAATTCTCGAAAAGTACGATCAATTACCGAAAATAAGTCAACGTGATGCTGCGATTCAACTGGGAATTTCTCAACCACTCCTGTATAAATTTCTAAAAACAGATCTGAGATCGAAATATACTATAGAGTACTTAAATCAATTCTAAATTATTACAATTCATATTTTATCATTATGATCATTTATTAAGTGCACTAAAATCCCCCAACAAGCATGAAAAAGTACCATCCGCATAATGTTATCATTCGGCTATTGTTATCAAAACGGGCTGGGCTGAAAGTGATCACAATAAGCGGCGTCTACTGTATATTTTATTTTTTGTTACAGTCAATACGATTTATATACAAAGAGCTCAGCGGTACCAGACATCGAAGCACTGTGGCCCTACTACGAAGGTCTTATTGATAAATACATACCCGGTGTACTGGAATGGTAGAAAACAATTTAACAGAAATATGACTTGGTAGATTGTAAGAATATTTATGTAGAAGTAGATATTAATGTAAATTATAATATTATAAGATTATTAAATAAAACGCTTTTTTAATAAACCAGGAACTTTATTTTAGCTATATGTACAGTACAGATATCTGAAAATATATAATTCTATTTAGCTTCAACAGTCACAGTGCAAAACGAGGATTGGCATATATATTAGTATTTATAGACATTATACATACCAACTGCAATCGAAAATGGTCTTTATATATCACATGTAAAGTTCACAATTGGGTGAAATATTTTATATATTAATAACAGCTGCTCCTAGCAAGCAAACCGGTTGTGCAACAGAGACAACACTATAAAAAAGAAAGAGAAGTAAAACGAACTAATAAAGATATATAGATAAATATCATTCTCTTTCTTTCCTATGGATGCGTCTCAGTCTATGGTAGAATATTTCAAAAGTAGAGATTTTCTACATAATTACAATACATGGCTTTTATATAATTGTATAATCGTAATAGCATCCATTAATAATCTCCAATCATATCAAACACTGTCACCAATCACAAAAAAAATATTACCACAGATAAAAAATATTATTACCTCTTTTATTAAATACCGTGTTCCCGCACGTTCAAGTAACACCATCAGTGGACACAGTTCAATGAACCTTATTTATAAACCACGTAATTTAGCTTTCGAAAGTTAATACAACCCGTACAATTACGAAATTATTTTATTTAACATAGTACCTAAATCAGACAATCAAAGTATTAAAGATGTCAAAAAAGGTTGCGTACCTCTTTTTATCCATAGAAATATATACTGAAGTGAACTTAAATTGAATGTATTGGTGAAGTGTAATAATTAAGGGTAACATACACACATAATAATTGAATAAGGCATACTGGCTATAGACATCGAAGGCTTTATGTAAGATATAAATGCAAAACTGTCATTACTTTAATATATTGCATCTCTCTCACTCCTTCACGAACGAGAGAGAAAGATATTAGTCGATTATTAATTTTATTCTCCCATCTACTAATCGTTTCTCGAATAATCTTAAGGCCGTTTATACACAAAGACATACTCAGCTTTTATATCTACCTTAATCTAATGTCCTTTCTATACCCACTATTCAGGAATGGCCAACATTTTATTAGTACTTATAAATGGTGTTTGTTTTGTTATAAATGTATAATTTTATTTTAAAATGTTAACCGCACCTGAAAGTTCCTAATTAGTAAACCGTTATACAATATCAGTCTTTATTTGAAAGACGGCTATCAATTCCTCTTCAAGGCCATTAAAAGGCATCTCAATTTCAATCAAACAACACACGGACATGAATTTAATTATATATCTTGAAATCAAAAACAAAATTTACTAGCGAGATTACATTTCAAAAATTACAATATAGAATTTTCGGAATACATCAGAATCTTAATAAGCGATTATTGAAAATTGATCTTAAACTTGCTAATTATAAGGTTTATGTTTCAAAGTGCTTGTATATGCTGGTGACGTACGCCATCACCTGCTGCCAGTCGGGACGCTCCTGCTGGATCATGTCCTGGATATTCTGTGAACAAATCAATATCGAACCCTTATATGTATTCTTAAGTTGTCAATATTAGCTTTATCTCACTGATGATTTGACAATTTGACAATATGGTAATGGTAAGAATATTAACAAAACTTTGCATATGATGTAATTGGATGAATATATAGTAATAAAGAATTAACAGAATTTATTCGACAAGGGTAGAAGCAATAAAAAGCAGATGGTCCGTCTGATGGAAAATAATAAAATACTATGAAATATTGGAAGCTATAAAATAACAGACATAGCCACACTCGAAGAACTGGGACGATTGGAAAAGAATAGGAAGGAAAGAGATCTGTAAGAACTAACAATAAATTAAAAAAAAAATAAAGAGAGTAGAAGAAACAGATGACAGATGAAAGGAGGATAGAGAGGAATCAAAAAGAGTTCCTAATTTAAATAGTTTTTCTTTTTCGAAAAGAGATAAAAAGAAAGAATGAAAAAGAGTAAAATGTGGTCAATCAGTTTTACTCACCAGTGTGGTAGGGATGCCGACAGACTCAGCGGCAGCAAAGGCTACTGAAAAGTTGGTTCGCTTGTCCTGCTGAGAGAGTGTTCCGTACGGCACCACCTCCCCCAAGTACGAGTGTAACAACGCACATAGAGCCATGCCATCGTTCCATGAAGAGCTGGTGATTATATTTAAAGTTATATATAATATCACTATATTACTATGGCAACCCTGGTAACTGATAACAAATTATGTATGATAAAAACCAGAGTAGTAATGAAAATTTAAGGCATCTGGTTGCAATGAATGAATTATATTAGTACCATCTAATAAAGCAGTATTTGATTTTTATTTCCTTATCTTATATTCAGGATTTTAACAAGTTCCGTCAATAATTTTAGGTCAGACTGAAGTTCCATGTCTCCAACATGCTTTTTATTATTCTGAGGTGTCATTGCCAATTCTTTCTTGTTATATATTTTTGTTTGAAATAACATTACGAAGTAAGGCATGTGATCAACTTGTAAATTAAAAGCCAAGCCTACCAGAAGTTGAATACTCTATCATTTTATATTTTATTACACAATTTAATATTTTTATAGGAAAAGTATTAAAAAAAGTTACAAATTTCATGATTGGTTTAAATATTTTAAGATAGTTTCTTATTACAATATGAATACAACTCTACATATTTAGACATTAGTGCTAGTTCTAATCGCGACGATAGTGCATCTCTTTCATTTACATTCAGTTGTGCGAGAGAGATAGCTTGTCTCGCTGAACATTTAAGTTATATTGTATGTAATTATAGATAAAAAATAAAACATCAAGGAATAAAATTGATCGAAGGTTATTCTGCGTTGATGTCTAACATTTATAACAAAAACATCATTTTAAATTGTCTTAGATTTATTTTATGAAAAATAAAGTTCCATTTTGTCTTTTGCAAGTTTTGGAGGAAAAATACAATTAAAAATAAAATAACAGAAAGGATGAAATATTTGAAATTATCTATAAATTGATAGCCATATCATTCTTATAAAATAAAAAAAATATTATTTTAAGCTTTGACTTCTGTGATACTGTGGACTCCAGAGGTCACAAGCAAAGACACATTACTTTAAATTGAAGATTTACCTGAAATTAGTAATATCAATGTTGTTGTAGCCATAAGTTTTCTGTTGACACCATTTCAGCAGCGCGTTGCGTTTCGAACCACCGTTCTTAACTTGAAGAGCGTTCAACGGATCCTTCCTTTCACCTGTGATAAAAAAATAACAAAATTTGCAAAAAAATATTATCAACATGTATATGTTTATATTATGACTGAGAATTAATTAGATTTTCTCTACGGTGAGTAACTGGACTACAAGCTTAAAAAGCTGCAAAATTTGACTAATGATTCCAGAAAGTAAACTGCTGAACAGATTTTGATCAAACGCATTGAATATATTTCATGCGGAATAAAAAATCGTATATAATCTATAGTAATTACAATGCTAGACAGAGACATACAATGAGACGCAAGATCATAAACTTTACTTACAGATATCACCGTAGCTGTTCCTTCGTACAAAGGACTCCATGGCCTTCTGCTGCAGCGAGGCGAGCGCGCGCTGCTCGTCTGGCATGTTGGCCGTGTTGGCCATGTTGGGGATGCTGCCCAGGTTGGCCATGTTGGTCATGTTGGCGCCAGTACCCGCAGCCTCTGCCCCAGCGTTAGACACGTAAGCCACGGCATGTTTTATGTCAGTTACATGTTTTTTATTACATTTTATTAATTCATTTTTTTTTGTTTCAATTTTAGTTGTCTTTAGTGAACAGTTAATTAAAAAAGTCTTGAGTATAACCTACTTTAATTGTATTAGATGTTTATATTCTGTAACTGACACAAAAACATGAGAGAAAGTAAGAATATACAAAACCATCCCACTATTAGTTTACAATCACCGTAACCCACTTATTATATATTTATTAATGCTGGCAGACAAACTATTAGTTTTCTGAATAAAATAAATTAATTCATAATTATTATTATAGTTCATTCTTAATAACAAGACTGTTATTATAGTTGATATAGTATAATAGTTAGTTTCTTGACTTTTTTTTGGGATTTTATTTAAATTTGTTAATAATATTAACGTTAATAGGACAATTATACAAAAAAAAACACATTCTAATGGTAATAATTGGCAACATTTACGTATAATAAATATACTTAAATATATACAAAAACCATTTTACAAAACAAATAATAAATCAGCAACAGCTGCTAGAAGAGTTCAGGAGATAGACACAAAAAAGAACACAGACAAACAAACAAGGTTAGAAACGCGTGAGCTATGCGCGTTCATGCCGCCATGCTGTAATAGAAAACAAGCTTACATGCGGTCAATAGTAAAATAGTTTCAGTAATTATTATATTTACAGTACACATTAATATGATATTAACTAAAGAAATACAAAGTTATATTAGGTAGAAAATTTAGTAAAGAAATTAGGCATAATACAGATATAAATAAATATTTTCATTTATTTAATAAATAAAATATGATAAAAAAAAAAAAAAAACATATATATAATTACTGAGTTCTAATAGCTGTAAATATATAATAATGAACTGTTTTATATATATATATTTTTTTTCATATCTGTGTTGCTAGGTATATACATGTATATGGCAAGGTAAAACCATATACCCATGTAAGATAACAAAGTATATTTTTTATTTTACTGAAGATGATTTTTAATTCTCATTTTTTCAATATATTTGTTATCAAATATATTAGTATAGGCCCGACTACTTCATTAGACCTATAAGCATTTTTTAAATACCTGTATCAATATATCTGTATACGTCAACAGAGGTCATTCCGTCCAAACTATAACATTTCTACTATCTTGAATGCTACGCCATGTGATTTGAAATGAGTTGCAAATTAGTTTAATAGAAAAATAACCTTACTAATTTTATATATACTTTTTAAATACATGTTGAAAAGTACATATTTTTCTGTAATAAGAATGTTAGTACATACACATACATATATATATGTGTGTGTAAATATGCTGTTGTATGTGGAGTCCGTACCTGTGGTGACGGGGGTGGATCTGTTGTTTCTGGTGGCGGCTGGTTTAAAGTTGTTGACACTGGACGACTCGGATATACCGTTCTTGATGGTGTTTGCTGTACTCGTCTCACACGCAGTGGTTTGTACCTGAATTTTTAATTCTACTATTATTACAACACATTTTTAATTCTACTATTATTACAACACATTATTAATTCTACTATTAAGACAACTCTTGTATCTGGTATTGTTTTTGTTTTTAATGACTTTTTTCTGTTTCTAGTTTTTAAATAATTATTTGTCATTTAAAAAGAAACAATAGATTTTGATGGTTTGCAATAAAAGATCGCATCTATCTTTTACTAAATATTTTGTTACGATCAAAATAACCGCATTTTTTAAATATTTTTTGGAATTCAGTGAAATTAAAGTCAGATGCTTTCAAGAGGGCATTGATGACATATCAATGGTTTTTAAGTCTTAAAGTTTTTGCCCAGTATACCTTAAGGTATAAGGGTATCAGGCATGCAAAAATAGACAGTTGGTCTAGTGGTTAGTGTAGACGCTTAACGTATAGTGGCGCAATGGGGCTCGGGTTCGATTCCCGACAGGGACAGGCATGTGTATAATGAGCATAGATGCTGTATTTCTGCGTTTGGTCGGTTATTAATTATATTCATAGTATTTATAATGTGTATTTCTATGTAAATACATAGTATCGTTATCTAACACAAACAAATAATGTGCCTAATTTAGATCAATTTATGTAATTTGTCCTGTGATACTCTTATTATAAACTCTATGAACACTAAATGCATTACACTAAACACACTAAACACACGATTATTTTGACGTTAATAATAGATTATCTAATATTGTTGATATAATCACCTGCGGCCAGTCCGTGGCGGCGGGCGCCTGCTTGGCCGCCTTGGCCGCGTTCTCGATACTCTCTATGAGGGACTTCACTGACAGCCTGGAGTCCTGACGACTCACACCTGGAGTTACACTGATATTAAACATATTTATCTAAAAATAACATTACAAGTTATTGAGTATCAAGATCATATATAGAATGGTAAATTTATCAAGGCGAGTAGGAACACGATAGCTCAATATTCAGGTGACGAATACTGACTTTTAGAGATCACAGGTTTGACTGCTTATCGTATTGATGAATTTTTCATTCTGTATTTAAAATAAATGTAGCATTTAAAAAAGAAAATGGTATATTTAGCTAAATAGCTATGTGTATGTGTACCCTTGGTGCGTCTATGTGAGGCGGCGGTCGCCATGATGTCCTGCAGCGAGGCGCTGGACAGCAGCGGGGGAGGCGCGGGAGGTTCCTCCGTGCGGGGAGGGAGCGCTGGGGGGGAGGTATGTGTTATACTGATGGGACGCTATGAAATGACCGATCATAATGATATTTAGCTTACTTTGATATTTTTTTTTATTTTACGTAAAATATTTTAAAAAAATCAAAACAATTGCTAACCGACACCAAAAAAGCAGTATTGCGTTTTAAAAAGCCAAATAGTAGCTCTGATTTCAATAATTTTTTCTCCTTTATAACCAAACGATATCCCAATTTCCATACATTACTTTTCTTATATGCAAATCACGAGTAATATTATTATATATAGTATCATATAATAAATAATACTTATTATAATTATGAAAATTTAATTACGAAAAACCCATTCATTTACATATAACATTAAATAGACCGGATATTTTATTCTAGTATCGGAGTCGATATATGTTAAAACGACAAATCGATAATGTTAAATGAAATATCACGAAGCGAACAATGACCGCAACCACCACCACCATGGTACTAAAACGACACAAATTACAGAATTACAGACGCTTACAAAATTACAGTTAATTACATGGACAGACACACGTTACGACTCGCGCACTTACGTAGCGGTCTGGACGACGAATGGTTTAAGGATCTTATGGGATGCGATAGGCGCTTGTGCTCCAGATTCTTCCAATGGTAACATTTTCGTAAACGAGGCAGTGATCCTGAATCGGACTCCAAATCCGCGGTTTTTTGAACCTGTAGCGATAACTTTCGTAATGGCACCTTGGGAGCATTTCTAAGTTCTATTTGTTGATTCTGCAAGCTTTGGACTATTTCTCCTACAGATACCGTTGATTTTAATCCCTCACTGGGTTTTTCAATTTCTTTTTCGATTAATTCATCTTCAACGTAAGATTTTGTTTCGTGCGTTTTTGTTCTTCTCGGTCTTCGCGGAACTTTTAATATGTCTTCCCGAGGCATGCAATAAAGTTCCTCAGGCTTTGATGGTTTTTTATTCAACTTATCATCGTCTGCTATATTTATGGGTGGATTTGAACACGTTATTGGTTGCCCGATTTCTTCGTAATAATTCTCTTGTTCTTGTTCTTTTTTGAGTTCCGGAATTGGGAGGAATGGATTAACATTAGTAGTTTTGGGTCTTTCATCACTTTTTTCAGGGTTGACTGTTTGTATAGTGTTAATAACAAAAGGCAGGTTATGCATGGGTTGGTAATACTTGTTATCTACCAACCATTCAGGTGTTTTTGACAACCTTGCGACTAATTTAGGGGTTGATGGTACAGATTGAATCCTCGTGGAAGGTGACTTTGGTTCGGTCACATTTTCGCTTGAAGAAGCTTTTTTCAACAATAGAAACGGAAGGTGTTTTGATTTAGTATTTTTTAAATATATGCCGATTTTTCTCACCTCTCCATCTTTTGTAGGTGTTTTATCTCTAGTAACCACTTGATCTATATCGTCATAATATACTTTTTTATTCTCATTAATAACTTCATTTTGTATTGCTAAATTATGAGGTTTAAAAAATACCGGTTGTATTAGAACGGGGCTAATTATTATAGGAGTTGAACTACATTCAGTAGCGTTTACGTTTATTGGACAAATAGTTTTTACGCCATTATCAACCTTATGCACTTCTGAATAAGATGTTTTTTTGCCTGAAACTGTAGATAAATCTGTAGACGCTAAGTCAGTAAGTGTATTTATTTTTAAATGATAGCTGACATCATCTATGGGCGGTTTATGTTTTTCCTCTTTAGAATATTTTATTTCATTTATGTCGTATTTACTCTCAATTTTGACATCATTCATTTCAGATGTTAAGGTAATTTCATTAGGTTCTGATATAGACTTTTCTGTTTGTTTGTCACTTTCAGAACTTCCTAAAACTACAGATGATATTACAGCTAGTTCTTGTTTATCATCAGAACTTTCATCTTTTATTTCGACATTTGAACTTTCAGGATTATATTCCTCCATCTTTATTTGCCGTGGCTGCAATAGAGAATCTATTGGTGGTGTGTAATCTTTTCCTTTAAATGTAGACAATCTTACAACTGGTCTTTCTTGTATATCTAAATTATCTACAACCAAATTTGTTACATCATCTGTTTTATCACTAATATCTACAGTATGTTCATTTCTTTCCTTTTCAATAACCGCATCTTTATTGTTGCCAGATATTCTATCTAAAGCTGCTTTGAAATTAAATTTTAATTCTTCGCTAACAGTTTTAAAGTCTTGTTCTATTGGGTCATTGAAATCTGTAAAACATTTAGGTTGTATTGGTAGAATACTATCTTTAATTCTAATATCTTCAGGATATGGATATGGCAGAATATTTTCCGCCTTCACAACCGGTATTGGACTATCCTTCTCCAAAATAATTGCATAAGACATCTTAACACTAGCATTTTTGGTTTCAGCATTACTTTCTTTATCTTTTACGTTTGGTAAATTATTATTATCTTCTATACACGCGAACACACTATCCGATCCCTCACTAAGTAAGGAACTCTCACTAACATTATATGTATCACCTAAAAATTCTATACTAGTAGCCTCTCTTAGTGCATTTTTAAATTCACCATTTTCATTAAGATTATCTGTACTATACGATTTAGGTTTACCATTAAGTAATTCAGAGCGATTTCTACTAAAAATCGTCTCTCTAAACTGTTTAAAATTACTAGATTCAGATTTGGAGGTAATTTTCTTTGGATTAATGAGATCATCTAAGGCGTTCTGTCTACTAAGTTTTCTATTAGAAACGTAAATGGCGTCTTGCCTTTTCAACTTTCTGTCAATTTGAACTTCAGGGAATGTTTTAACAGTTAAATCAGATTTATCTGAATTCGTTCTAACATCATCGTTCGTTTCATCAATAGTTACATCATCAATATCAAGTTTAAATTCCTTTTGCACGTTAGCTTTAAAGAACGCTTGATCAACAAGACGTGTATCCTTGAGTTCATTGACACTATGAACTCTGGATAAGTACCGCGTTCGTATGTTCTTAAACACCTCTTTGGCGGAACTATCGCTATGGGAGTCTAGACTTTCAGGGTCTTTTAATAAACATTTGCCATCATTTGAATTTTTTGAGCTATCCATAGATTCTTGTCTGTCAACACCTGTTTTGATACATTAAATAATAATTAATATTTACATGTACAATTGCGATGACATTGTTAGTTCTACACAGGAACTACATCAGAAGCCTTACATATAATTAGTGCGTGATAATGTAGTTAATACTACTCTAATCAGCTTCTAATAAATTGCAACATGCTACTTAGAAATAACTTAAGAGAAACTGCACTTTAAATAAATATAAATTTAAAATCAAAGTCGACATGATAGTCTTAATTTAACAAGGCAAATGTTCATCAACGCAACTACGAAACATGCATCCGTCTCTTTCTATCAATATCTTCCTCTTACCTTTCAACGAGTGCATCTGGTCTTCAAGCAGTCGTATACGGTCTCTAGCGATCTTATTCTCTGACACGAGCCTCTCCAGCTCCCTTTGCGCTTCCGTTTTAAAGTCATTTGCTACTCGTACCGTCATTAGTAAGTCGCTCTGGAATTGTTTCCATTCTGCTTCCTGTACAAGGAAATTAAAGATAAGTTAGGTTAGTTTAAAGTTCAATGATATTTTGCATCTATAAAAACATTCTATCAAACATCGGTACCTTTTACATTGATCGTTATCTTTTACGGTAGTAGGATATTTGTCTATTATTTTGCAGTGCCAAATGGAATTGTAAACTTTAGTGCGACATTAATTAAGTTATATTTTTAATTATAGTAGGATTTAAAATCGATCAGTATTTGGTACTGCATCACACAGCAGTTAGCATTTAGGAATCGGTATTTTCTATGGTTATCGGTATTTTTCATTGTTCATCGCGGTGTATTCTATAATGTAGTATAACATACATCAATTTGCTTTTTGTAGTGTAATATAACATACAACATGTATTAGTGTAGAGTAACGAACATCGAGATATATTCTGTAGTGTAGAGTAACTAACTTCGAGATGTGTTCTGTAGTGTAGAGTATTTAACATCGGGATGTATTCTGTAGTGGAGAGTAACTAACTTCGGGATGTATTCTGTAGTGTAGAGTATTTAACATCGAGATGTATTCTGTAATGTAGACTAACTAACTTCAAGATGTATTCTGTAGTCTAGAGTATTTAACGTCGAGATGTATTATAAAGTGTAGGGTAACGAACTTTGAGATGTATTCTGTAGTGTTAAGTAATTAACATCGAGATGTATTCTGTAGTGGAGAGTAACTAACTTCAAGATGGGGTCTATAGTCTAGAGTATTTAACGTCGAGATGTATTATAAAGTGTAGGGTAACGAACTTCGAGATGTATTCTGTAGTGTTAAGTAACAAACATCGAGATGTATTCTGTATTATATAGTAGTGTATTGTGTACTGTATTCTGTATTGTTTAGTGCAGTTGGTACAGGTATGTAGCAGTGCTATACGTACATCTCTCTCCCTGTCCCTGGTGAGCGCGGCCAGTCGTGCTCGTGTGTCAGCGAGGTGTCTCTCGAGGTCGGCCGCACGCGCCAGCGCCTCACCCGCGCGACTCATCAGGGACAACTTCTCGTCGGACGCCACCTGCACCTGGAAATGAATATGGTTGGCTATTTTTAGGTTCGTGTTTCTCGATTTTTGTCGTTATTTTTTATCATAATTTCTATTGAATTTTTGTAACTGGACGAGTAAAAGAATCGTCTGCCTCTCACAAAATATTTTAAATTCCATTACAAAGCCTCCACCTGTATCTGCAGGTCAGCGCACGTCTCCTGCATAGTCCTGTTGTCCGCTTGCAGCGCGGTTCTCTCTTGCCGCGCCTGCTCCAGCTGGAACTCCAGCTCAGAAATTGTCGACTTGGCGTTGTTGCGAGACACCTGCGATTGATGTGATATACGATTGTTCGTTTTAATAATTTATTATTATATAGTTTCCGATATTGTTCGCGATTGTATTGTTTTGTATGTATGTATTGAGGAAGGAAATAAATATTCCGTCAATTTCAAAACCAAGTGGATATTATTTTAACGAATATATATAATGCAGATGAGGTGTAACTATCAATATTTCATCAAATATTGGAACAAGGTTATTTATTATAAAAATAAATATCCACATGCATGTTCTTAACTTCGAAGAAGGGTGTTACCGGTGCCGTTTATAGATAGAATAATAAATGAGTAACTGACGAGTGCGTCGTCGTGCAGCTTGCGTGCGTCGGAGTGCGCGCGGTCCAGTTGTCTCTGCGCGTGCGCGAGTCGCTCGGCCAGTGCGTGCGCCCGCGCCGCCGCCGCGTCCGCGTCCCGCCGCGCTGCCGCCGTCGCCGCGCACTCCGCCGCCGCCGCGCCCTCCGCCGCGCCCGCCAACTGACACATACAAACATATTATATGCAGTAGCCGTAGTCTAGCATAGTACAATAGTAATGTAGACCACCTACAATTACCCATACTTGATTCCAAATATAAAACGTATTAGTGAGCGTTCGACATTATATAATTGTAATTAATTACCATAAAGTGGATTTTACATTAAAAAAATAATTACCTTATATAGTTTCTTGGCTAAGGTCATATCTATATTAAGGCATTTATAGTGTAGCGTGCGAATATATATGTTCAGTGAGTGAATGTATCTGTTTGTTGTGTTATATTGTCTTTGTGTTGCGTGTGTGTAAATATGTCTGTCTGTTGTGTGTATGAATACGTCTCAGTTTTGCGTGTGTGTGAATGAGTCTGTGTGTTGGATGTGTGTGAATATATGTCTTACGTGAGTGCGAATGTTTCTGTGTGTTGCATGTGTGTGAATACGTCTGTCTGTTTTATATGAGCGTGTGTACCTGTGCCTGTGCTGCGGCCAGCAGGTCCCCCAATGTGCTAGCCTGTTGCTGCCTCGCGCCGGCCTCCTGCTCCCAGCGCGCTCGCTCACATTCGCTGCGCTCCACGCACACCTCCAGCGACCTACACACGAACACATCATACATAATTACAGTACCAGTACCATTGTACCAGTTCAGATATTGTACCTTGATTAAGCCATCGTACACATCGGTGTCTTTTTGTTTTTTTTTCGAAAGCAAACCTTCAGAGTATTTTTTCTTTGTTTAGAATACTAATATATAATACATTTATGCCACCCTTGGATCTTTTATTTCCTGCATCATTAATTTTATTTGATCTTAATATATATATTTTTTTAATATTTATTTCAAGATTTATTAAAAAGTACTCGGTTTAAAAACCTACCTAATTCTCTCAGTCAAGTTATCAATTTCTTTGGTTTTTTCATCTAACGCTGCTTTAGAGTCTGTAAGATCGGCCTCCAGTTGCTCCTGCTTGGTCAGTAAGAGACGTCGTTCCTCTTGAGAGACCTGTTGAGTTATTTTTATAATTAGAACTAGCTATACCCTCAGACTCCACGTGGATTACTGAAGGATCTTACTTGTTTAGAACTGTAGACCCTGTGTAAGTAGCTAAATCGAATATATATTTATCTAAGCGGCACTTTCTGTTAGTTATGGCATCGTAGAATAATTTTATAGTCTATACTGTTTACTATAGAGTATGTAGTCAATAATATAATTTTTAAATCCCACTACTATTTCCAGAGATTAGCATGTTCAAACAAACAAACTAATTCTGTAGCTTTATTAAATTAGCATTATTATAGTAGCCCAGTTTTAGTTCCTCTTATTAGTATCACCTTTAAAAAGTTAAAAAGATGTGAGTTTATTGAACTATAAGATAACAAATGAACCCCAAAACATTAACTTGTGATCTGACCTATCTCATTACCCTTATTATGATTAAGAAAGAACTAGAATAAGACATTGATAATTTACTTGTTTCCGTTCAATATTAATCAGCTTCAGATAAAGCACATGTTTAGTTTTTTTAAGAATTACATTATAACAACCATTTTTTTTTAATTATATCCTAGAAATATTATAACACATTTGAGGTTGTTTCTATCCTGCTAGGCAAGATGAAAACAACAATATATAAACATAAACAATATATTTTTAAACATATATAAATATATATATATATATATATATATATATATATATATATATATATATATATATATATATATATATATATATATATATATATGTTTAAAAATATATATATATATAGGGTTACATATTTGTTATTAGTTGACCACCGCTTGCAGGCAGCCTCTCTGCATCAATCCCATCGACATTGTTGTTCCCATCAACATTGTTGTTCTAAGACTTTTAAAAATCTTGACTTTTAAACACAATAAACACAAAACGAAAAAATTTAATAAGTTGTACTTGTAATTTAAAAAGATTAATAAGTTGTACTTGTATTGCGAATAACAATATTACGAAGACGATTATAAAATTAACTGGAGACAATAAAAATAATTTGCTTTGAATGCCTTTTATATTTTAGGGAATAAAAGTTCTATAACAATGCAGCAGTTACTTCATAAAGATAAACTACTTACCATAAATCGATATTAAGTATTAAAATTAAGTGGTGTGATAAAAAAAAACAAATTGCTGTGATATCATTACACAAAGTAAATACGGACTTCATGTTATTTTAGAAATTCATCATCCGCTTGGTATCAGTCGAATGTTTGTGTACTATTGATACAATAAAACCTCTTTATTTAGTGACAAAAACATAAGACTTAGTATTCGTAGAAAAAAGGCGATCAAAACCAGATTTGCAGCCAGTATGGGTAATATTTGACTGATAGTTTAAAAATTAATATACTGACGAGAAAATGATACATATAAGCAATATCTTTACTAGCCTAATGTCCGAGTTTATGTTTTTAGGTTCTCTATATCTGGCAAGAGTTTACGGAAAGACTGGTACATTTACAATCAAAATTCATCATTCATATTAATCAGAATATAATCGAACTGTAGATACGATTACAGAGTTATTAATTAGATATATCATTTATGTGGGCCGATCCCGGCGGCACTGCAATGCCGGGCCGACCCGTGACGGGAGTGGAGCGAGCCCCGAACATCCCATCGGTTTACAAAAATCAGATTAATATACTGGTCCCGACATGCGGGAACTTTCAGATATTAAGCTGAAAAGAACAGATACTACACTTTGATCTTAGCCAAAAGGCCGAGAAGCGATAACATTGTGGGCGAAAATATGGAGGGTCATTCTAGGAGCAAAAATCTTATCATCGCGATTCAGGAAAAGACGCACATTTTACAGAGACATCTAGCGGAGTAATGTTACATAATGTAGAGTCATATGCACGGATAGCATTGAAGTAGAGTCGAGGTGTTTTCTCTATGTTACCAAAAAAGGACCTGGTTTTTCAAATTTGATCTCTCTCTAGAAGTGTAATCAGTTACGTTTTCTCATAAAACTAAACTTTAAGGGTTAAATTTGCATGAAAAGTTTATTTAATAATAACTCAAACGAGAGAAATTTACTAGGAGTGCTAGTGACATCTAGCGGCATTCCTGGAACTATCGCGTTTTGTATGAAGATAATAAACTTCTTTTATGATTTATTATAGTCACCAATTGTTGACATTTATATAAATTTCAGTAGATAATTCACCTAGCGGTTTCCCATTATCTTGATTGTGTACTTCTTGTAGTAAATACTATAACGTAATCTCTGTGTATAAATGCTTTCGTGTAATCATTATTATTTCTAAAATATATAATAGTTACCTTAAAATAATTCAGAAGAAAGATTTCACCACATAGAAAGATTAAAATCTTGTATTTGGTATTTACATGGCTAGGCAATTTTTTTTCTTGAATTTGCCTAACTCTACATTTTGTGACAACAGTATACGCTAGGCCTAAATGTCGCTGTTCATGGGCCGAGTAATTCTGAATCGCGGTGACAAAATGACACCAGATTTTTACCACCATATGATTACTGGATTAGCAAGCCTTCGCAAGAATCGGTAAATCAGTTGTCCCTCCACCAGATGAAGATAAGGCGAACTGACTATTCCCATCTTTACCTTTGTTGTTTTTTGAGGTTTTATAGATTCACAGCTGGTTTTAGTTTTTATCTTTATGAAGTTCATTACCGCCGCTGTTATGGAGCTGGTGGGCTTTGGTGTACGCCGTGAACTAGGGTGTTGGAGAATGGAGATCCTCCTGGTCATCGTACACCACTTTCTTACCTGGTGAGGTTCTTGATGCTTTTACCATGGACCCTACGGTGGTTGTGATTGCCTTCATGAAGGATTTTGATGTAAGTCTTGGTTTTGGCGTGGAGGCTTCGGCTTGATGTTGTGCTTTCCAAACCACTTTTTGATGCTGGTTCTGTATCTCCCCCGTTGCCCGGGGGGTTGGTTGGTCCGAAAAAATGATGTGGCCTGAGGTATTGGAGGTTTTCCCCTCGGTCGTGTGATGTTTCTAACATCTTGTGTGACACATTTCGAACACTGATGACTGCAAGAAATATACGTTTTTATGTAGATACTAAAAAAATCGTCTGCTAATAATATTATGTATTAACTGTAAAGGTGTTTTTTAATAAAAGAGAAAAATAAATAGCTTTTGTTTTATTATTACAATGTAATTATATGAAAATGTGTAACTTATATACCTACCCATGATACAAATTGTTTGATTCATTTTTTTAAATAGACAAAAATCGAAGACTACTTAAAATACGTTAAAGCAAGTTAAGAAAAACTTATAAGTTCACTTTATAATTGGTTTTTTATTTAACAATCGGTTAACAAATAAAGAAGTTTATAATCTCTTATTGTCGTACCATTGCTTCTTACCAGTTTGAAGGTTTATAGTTTTTACATATAATAGTAAGTACAAGTACTTTTTATCAAAATCAAAAACTACGCGTACGAAGTCGCAGGCACAGCAAGTTACAAACTATAAAGCAAAGTTGCTTTTCGCGTCTGTCCCTATGTCTGTATGTATGTATGTATGCTTAGATCTTTGCAATTACGTAACGGATTTTGATGCAGGTTTTTTTAATAGATAGAGTGATGTAAGAGGAAGGTTTATATGTATAATAACATGCTTAATATATCAGAGAACCACTGATAATTTCAAGATTTCTAATGCGAAGTCGTAAACAAACACATTGTTTTGCGCTTACAATGCAAACGCTGGCTAAACTTTACGAGATAGATCAAAATAATGTACTAAGTTTTGTATACCTTAAAAATTTCTACAAGAAAATCCGCGACGGTATGTTTATCTCTTATGGATAATCCACAATAGCAAATTTTTATCCTTTAGTTTTTACGAAAAATAATAGTTTATTTACGAAGCGATTTTAAGAAAAACAGCTTTAATCCTTATCTAATTAAGTAACTTGAATATATTTTACATTTAATATGGAACAATATAGCCGTTTATAGCATGTAATTTAAATAAATATTTTCGAAGATATTACAGATTATAGTAAGAGCGCAATAAAATAAACTTCAAAATTTGGTCTTGCAGAAAACCCAATCGATTTTAAATTTTAGTCATCTTAAAAATTTTGGCGCCCCTCAAAATTTGCCGCCCTAGGCCCGGGCCTCACAGGCCTAAGCCTAAATCCGCTACTGTTGGAGATCCTCCTGGTCATCGTACACCACTTTCTTACCTGATGAGGTTCTTAATGCTTTTACCATGGACCCTACGGCGGTTGTGATTGCCTTCATGAAGGATTTTGATGTAAGTCTTGGTTTTGGCGTGGAGGCTTCGGCTTGATGTTGTGCTTTCCAAACCACTTTTTGATGCTGATTCTGTATCTCCCCCGTTGCCCGAGGAGTTGGTTGGTCCCAAAACATGAGGTGGCCTGAGGTATTGAAGGTTTTCCCCTCGGTCGTGTGATGTTTCTAACATCTTGTGTGACACATTTCGAACGCTGATGACTGCAAGAAATATACGTTTTTATGTAGATACTAAACAAATCGTCTGCTAATAATATTATGTATTAATTGTAAAGGTGTTTTTTAATAAAAGAGAAAAATAAATACCTTTTGTTTTATTATTTCAATGTAATTATATGAAAATGTGTAACTTATATACCTACCCATGATACAAATTGTTTGACACATTTTTTTAAATAGACAAAAATCGAAGACTATTTAAAATACTTTAAAGCAAAACAGCTGCCAAAAATTTACTAAACATTCAAAGTGGTCTACTTTGCCAGCATAAGTTAAGGACATATGGGCGTACCCAGATTCTGTGCTAGGGGGGGCAAACCAGATTTCATTGATATATTATTGTAATTTTGAGCTGTATTAATTTTTTTTGAGTATGGTACAGGCAGCTGCCCCCCCCCCTGCCCTCCCCTCGATACGCCCATGAAAGGACGTAAGTACCAACACAACAATAAAAAAAATATGCGAAAAAAAAAAAACTGTGCGTGTACTTATGTACGCGCGTAAGAAGTTATACTTCTTTGGCATCATTAAAAAAATGTTTTTTTAATTGCATGCAAATAATTAATTACAATGAAATAATAAAAGGACTGGAAAAGGATAGTCAAAACAGTCAATAAATTTTGGTTTAAATTTGAAAAATTAAATAAATAAATGGATAGGACATAATTTGTACTAAATATTTTGAGATTCTAAATTTTAAATGTTAATTATTGATTATTTAATATTCTTAAAGTAAATAAATAAATTTAATAATAAATAAAAAAATAGAATTTAAGTTTATTTAAATATTTTTATTATTTTCTTTATCTAATATTCACTTTTCATGTTTGTCAGATCAACAAAACCATCTATGGTGTCTTTGTGTTTGTCATATGTCAAGGCAGCTTCCATGAAAAAGGATTTAGTAATATTTCTTCTTTTCTTCCCAAGTATTCACCTAAAAGCAAATTACTAATTAGTCATGTTTCTATAATAATAATAAATAAAAGTCACGCAATATCTCTTTCGGGTTGGCAATACATTGAATTAATGATAACTTTTCTTTATATTAGAGAAATATTATTGACCCAACTTGGACTTTCTTTTTTAAATTGAACAAATTTCCCTTTTGGTGGTTTTGGGAATGAATATCATATAGTTCAACAGAATTCAAAAACAAATATTATACACACAAATTGATATACAGGCACATTAGCTAATTGCACTCTTTTTATTATATATAAACAATTGTATATAAACTCATACATTCATATATAGCCTATATAGTTAATGGAGAATTAATAGATTTTTGCACAAAAATATACAAGCATAGCATTGTTTAAAGGTTTAATAGTTACCTCTTGTTTTATAGCTTCAAAGATTTGAGGATTGATCCCTGTTTCAATGTTTAACTCAGAAATAATTTTATTAAGAGTGCATTTAGATGGCAATATAAATATCTTCTGTAAAAATTTGTAGCATTTTGGGCTTTGTTTAATTATAGACAGTGCTATAAGTTTATCTTCATAAGAGAACCGTCTCCCCTTAGATTTTTTAGTGCATTGTTTTATTTGCATCCACATGATTCTTTTTGCTAATGGATTCATTTTTTCTGTCATTCTTTCAAAAGAGTTCTCTTTTGAAAATTTCAATGCTCTATGTGTAAACTCCAATTGTTTTCCTCCTTTTACTCTACTAAAATACAAATAAAATACATAAATGCTTATTATATATAGCCTAGGGCTAAAGAATAGACAAAGGACACATTTAAAGAGCTGGTTCTAATTTTAAACCTTTGAATAATGACAAATACTTATTTAAAACAATAATTTTAAACTATTTTTTATTAAAATAAAGTAATGGTTATCAATATGTAATTGTAGTTCTAAACAATAGATAAGTAGGTCACCGGTTTAATAGCCACCACCTGCATTCAAGATAACTTGAGCTTGGTCTGTTTTTAAGTTAATTCAATTATTGTTTTTTTACATTTCTAATAATTACATGAAGTAACAAATTATTGTGTCCTAAAATCTGTCCTTCGTTTAGAAAATGATGATGTATATTCAAAAGTTACAGCTCATATTGTTCATCATTTTTATGAATAAAACAATATTAATACACATGTCTGATCTACTTCTTTTATATAAAGTATTTAATGGACTTCTGGACTCAGTGGGTTTGTTAAGTTGTTTGAAAATCTACACTTCATCTCTGCTTCTTATCTTTAAAGAAAATTGCATTTGGGTACTCATTTTAAAATAAATCAAACCTGCGTGTATAATTTATCTAAAAACTTATGTCCAAAATAAACTAAACATAGAAAATTACGAAGATATGTTCATAGGAATTACATACTTTTGTTGATGACGGTGCGAGTGGTTTGAGGGATACCACTAATAATTTCATCTTCTGTAAACAGTGTAGGATAAGCGCCGACACGAAGACGAGATCTCAACGACGATGATGTCAGAAATCTTTTTTCTAAGTGCTTCCGACACACGAAATGCTTGTGAATCGGTCGGATAAGCTCCGTAATCTATCACAATCAATGGTCTCTAACCACTTTTTGAGTCCTATCTCGTTCTTTGGAAAAGAATAAAAGTTAACGTCCTTTCGTATACTATCACAACACAATGATTATACATCGTGCAAGCTTTAAGGATATTATTACAATAACAGACACGGAGAGGATAAGAAACGGAATTAAAAACTCAACGCAACTTCACTCGATCAACTCTGAAACTGTAATAATGGCGATTATTTCATATTCAAATATTCATAGAATTAATATACAAATAATATTGTATAATATCTCTATGCAAATAATACTGTACTCTGTCAGTGAAAAAGGGGAAAGAGGAGAGGGGGAAAGAACTGTCAATTTCGATATGATAATGTGAGCCTTTTATTAATGCGAGTTTTTATGGTATGAAGTTATCCACCCGTACTTCATACTGTGAATTTCGTGTCACAGATGCGCGCGCATCGTAAAATTTCACTCTCATCATTTTTTCATAACGCGCCTAAAGAAGTATAACTTCAAAAATTCCAAAATTTCGATACTTATTGACCAGTCTTCGTATATCTTGCAAGGCTTAAGGAGGTAAAACTGCCTCCAAATGCTATTAACTGGAACTTGGCTTGACATGCTACCAGGTGTCTAGATTACTTAGTTATGATCAAATTGTCAAAAGTACATGTGTGACTACACAATATAATATATTTACTACTGATGTTACTAATGTAGAAAATCATAGAAATGTTTTATTATCATTCCGAAGCACGAAATAAAATTTAAAAAAATGTACAAATTGAAGTCTTATTGCTAGTATACTGTATACCAATCGATCGGCTTAGTAAGCAGAAAAGACCAAGAATAGGAGGCAGAAATGAAAACGAAAAAAATTATTATCAAATATTTATGAATAAAATTACTCTTCAATGTGTAAACATAACATTTTGTAAAACAACATTATAAATAGTACTGTTTATAATGTGAATATAACGTAACATTGTAACGTACGTAACATTAGAAAAAAATAAATGCAATAGAATAAAAATAAATGAAATAATGCATAAAATTATCATACATAATAATATAATATAAAGCTAACAAAAATTAAATTTACTAAAGATTATAAATTACTCACATAATACCTACTTATAAAAAGAACAATGTGATCAATATAAAAAAAAACTTATTTTTTTAATTTATTTTAAAAGTACTGGTACGTATGAATACACTTAAAAAAAATGAGAAAGAAGATGAAACATCTAGCAACAGTTAGTGGTAAATATGAGTGGTCTATTTCAATATTATAATTGACATTTTTATAAAATACATTTTAATTAATATCTTATAATATTTTTATTATATCTTTTCCTTAGAGGCAAACACATTTTATTTTTATAAAGCATATATCTATCAGGGCAAATCCCATTGATTGGTGTTAAGCGTACTAAACTTATTAAACTACGTACTAAACGCCTTCTTGATTTTGTAAAATTGTTTACGTCTTCAATGTCTTCACTCACTCTAGGCGTACTTAGACTTTCATTCGTTACATGTAACGTATGATTTAAATGTAGTTTCGACGTTGTTGTTGTAATATTTTCAACTTTACTGTAATATGTTCCATTAGAGTTCGAGTTGTTTACAGCATTACAAATCACACAAGATGTTAGAAACATCACAAAACTATTAAAACCCATCATCATTTCCTTGTAATATTAACGATTTGTTTTATATTTAGTGAAATAATTAAATACAGTCAGAGCAATAGCCGACTGTCTGTATTTGTCTGCACTCGACAATTGTATGCCACAATTTGGGAACTCTGTGATATATATATATATTATCGGGGGATTGACTAATTACAAGCCAATGTAATATTTGTGAAAAATAACTTTTGTGGTTTAATTATACAGTAGGTGTCTAAGAATGCACAATTTTTTTTTAACACCCGTATTCATTTAAAACCTTTATAAATATACCTACCTCATACATAAAAGGAAATTGAAGCTTGAAGCATATTACTGTTTCGTTGTATTGATATATTTGTAGCAATATATTACAATTCCTTTCATAATAATGATATAATTTATTGAAGAGACATAATATGTAAAAAACGGATAAAATACAATATGTGGGGTAAACAGGGGCATTGGCGCTCACCGGGTAATGTCGCTTACCTCTATAACTCGATAACAACAGAATCGTACTGTGTTACCCCCGTTATTTATATTTTTTTATTTGAATTGGTAGTTGAAATTTTTTTACAACCAGTGACATGTCAACTAAGTTAGTTCGCGACACAAGCTGCGTGTTTCTTTGTTTCGGCTGCGCTGATCTAATTTTCATTTTAAAATTTTAAGTCGAACAATAAACTATCGTTTGGGGTAATATCGCTTACGTGAGCGTTATTTAGTTAGCTTGTTATAAATTTGTTACTTTTGTATTTTTTTACAGACATATCCAAAAATTTCCAAAGAACCACCACTAAAGCATTTCGCTCGTGAAAGAGAAGATTAAAAAATATGGCATGCCATTTACTTGGTCTAAAATAACTCCAAATGATGTAGTATATCTCTTCAATAAAGCATATGCATAGCTTGCAAATATAAACAAGAAAAAAGCTAGTTTTCTGGTCACTGGAATATACCCTTTTGATCCAAATGTTTTCTCTGTTTAAGACTTTCTATCATTATCATGGTTGATTCAAGACACAGACAGACGAAGCTTCTTGGCAATCCATGGATTCACCGTGCGGGTGCCGGGCCCATCGCGATGCAAGGAGAGGAGTGCAAGCAGTGCCTGGGACTTACGACCCAGGAGTAGGCTTAAGGGGCCTCTTTATTATGCGCAAAAACGCTCACCTTCACCCTACACACTCCTCTCCCTACCTAACCAAATTTGGAAAGAACCTACTAATGCCGCCTTTGAAATACGTTCTAGAAATGAACCGATGCTTGTTCTAGAAAGGCCAAGGTCTTTAAGTAGGCTATAGAGAGATTTTGCTGTTATACCTCTCGCTCCCGCGTACAAACTAACTATAAATTTATTCTTGATCAGTTTGTTGGTCAGTTCGTAATACTTATTGAGCTTGAATGTGTGATCCCTTGGGATGTTTGTTTGCTTGTTGTTTGTAATGATTTCTCTGTAATTTGTGATAAACCTGTAATGTCAGGTTATACACCTTCCTTACCATCCCACCAAATCAATATCGATGCTCCGAATTTCAATTAGTAGTTCCTGGAACTTGACTAGATTTGACCAAGACTTTGTCAATTATTTCAATACTCATTTGTTGTAGACTCAGTACAAGGTAACAGTTGTACAAAGTTGATATTACGCCTTAGTGAAAGGGAGGGGTGACCCCTCTCACCTACGATAGGCCTAGGTCGTGAGGGTGTGCTAAGCATCTAGAGGCAACCTCATATGGGGGGACAGGACAGACATTCCGACAGGACGCCACGGTGATTGTGATGATGATCCCACTAAGATGATGAGGACAACCGTTGGTTTTTTAGATAGTAGTCTTAAACATGGCAGCGTCATCTATGCTGCCGGGTAATCACACATAACCCTCCCCGGTCATCACCTTCTTGGCCGGCGGGTATCCGTAAGGGATATATCCAACAAAAAATAAAAGACAAGGTTGATCTTACATATGTTTTTGAAATAAAAATTTATTAAAATCAAATATATGATGAAAATTTGAATTTTTCCATACAAAATTTATTTGTTGACTCTATAACCCAGGCGTTAACCTTTTAAGCTCTTCTTATAAAATACAGAGTAATAAGTAAAAGAGGGAACAAAATTATTTTGTTTAGTGTTTTTTGTTTTGTTTATCAACATTTTAAAAAAGTCTTAGAACAAATGTTGTTGTTATGCAGAGAGGCTGCCTGCAAGAGGTGGTCATCGAATTACAAATAAGCCTGTATACATTCATATTATTAATTATTACGAGCATCTAACAAACAGGAAAACTCTAAACGGTAACGAGTAAATGGTTGGTTGAACATTAATTATAAATAAATAAAAGATATGAATTCTTTAATTATATCGTATTTTTATTATAATGTACATAATATATTTACAATAATTTATCTAACAATAACTCATCATACTGAATATTAGTTAGGTTCGGTTCCATTAAATATAATATTTCAATGTTTAAAACTGCTTTTAAATATGAAAAACAATGTTAAGTTTTATTTAAAATCCATTTTTATTACCAGTCGCACAAACCGGGAATATACTTTTCAATTAGTTTCTCGTAGTATGGCCACAGAGCTTCAATATCAGGAACTTCTTCGCTTTTCGTGTATAAATCATATTTACTGTAAAAATATACTTATTAAATAGATATGATTATTAATTTGTTTATATTTAATGTCCTTTAATGAGTCAAATATGTTGGATAAATAATTTATGATGGTAAATTTCCAGTTTTTTTTTTCGATACAATATTTTTGTTTTTACTCATAGTAGTAGTAAGACATTTGTTTTGTACAGGTAAATGTTAATTACGCTTGTCGTTCGCTTATTTGATTCATTAAAATATTTTATTAATAAGGCTTTTCGGGAAACAGTTCCCGAATTCAATCAAGCCAAGATCTGTTTGCGTGTATTATAATACCGCAAGTGGGTAATACCTACGTTTGAACTTCTGTTTCTCATATGTAGAATTATACAAAAAAAATCTATAATCTGACCTTGCAGGAAAATGTGTATGTTTCATAATAGATTCATCATTATTTTTTTATATAGGAAAATAATGTAAGGTAAAATAGTATTAGGTATATCTAAGTGAAAAAATTAAAATACAATAAAAACTCAGTATAAACTCATGTCAATAAAACAACTCACTTGAATTCCTCCACCCATTTCAGAATTTCTTCGTCTCTCTCATTGGTGAGATGACGGTAGTCGCCGCCAGCATGCCAAGGATACAGCGAGTGATATCTGAGATTTAAAAGAGTTAAAGACGACTTCGAATAATAATCGTTATTTGTATTATATAATCACCTGATCATGTAAAGCGCTTTCTCGGGCAAAGTCGACTTGTTGTGCAGCAGGAATTGGTATAAATATTCATCATGGCTCCACGAGATCAGCAGATTCTCCAGCCCGCAGTGCGGCTCGTACATGCCGTACTTTGTACTTTAAATATATAAAGATTTTACCCACAATTAATTTCTAATTGAGTTCTATATTAATTTTGTTTATTATTAATATTTTACTTATTTAACTACCTCATATTTTTTTAATTGTTCATGAGCATGTTTGCTATGTTATGCTTATTATTTGATTATATAAACATTGAATGTAACCAGGCAGGAATTGAACCTGCGACCTCTGGGAACTCCATCCGCGTACCGATACGGTTATGATATCTTTTATTGTTTAGTATTATTAACAAGTATGTCTTTAGATATTGTATTTTGAATTAATTTATTTTCTTGTAAGAATATATTTTTGTAAGCATACTTATATTTAGGATTGTAAGTGTCAGGGTTGTCCTTGAAGCTTTCTGGGCCGTACACGATGGAGTCAGACCATTGGCATCCCACGGGGAAGGTGTCTCCTACCACGCACCACTGCGGCTCCCCGTAGAACGCCATCACCTTTATTTTAATTTTGTTCTTTTATAAATAACTTAGAAAAAAATCTTTTTTAAATTCTGTCCAAGATAATATGACAAGGGCTAATGATTATTAAATAGTTATAGTTTTTGTTAAGTTAATGGTGTATGAATGTATTATTTTATTTTAATTGTTTTAGTAACTTTATTAAAACGGTACTTGATTAATTTAAGGTACATGAATTGTACCTTATATCGGGTACAAATACAAATTTTAGAATCAAGAAACAGTCAACCAGAAGAAGAGAATTTACACAAAACATTTTGGGACTAAAAATCGATTCTGTGCCAAATAAGGATTAAAATATTTGTGGCCTAATTGTTCTTAAAAAATGAAAATGTCACAATAGCAATGAAGCTTTAGCTTAACGTAATGTTTGAAATATTTGATTATTTGATTGAATATTTGATATTTGATCACTGAAACTATCTAACCTTTCCAAGATCATGGATAAGTCCAGTAAGATGGAACCAGTCATCATCAGGATGGTCCTGTTTGATCCTCTCAGCAGTCTGGAAGGCGTGTACGATGTTGGGGAGGTCAGTGTCGGGGTCTGACTCATCCACCAGCTCGTTCAGCTTTATCAGGGCATCCTTTACAGTCGACTTGAAATGGTTGAATTTTAACCACTTTTCTCGTTTTTCTGTAAGTTTTATATTTAATTTAATTATATATCTTGGTATACTTAAACAATTATAATGATTATGATAGTATCTCAATACTATCACCTGTACAAGAAATTATCAGTAGACTCCAGATTTATTTTTTCGGTGTAGTATTGTTCTTCTTTTCTTAATCTTCAAATCTGATTTCGACTAACTGACTAATGTTAACTCACGCTTGACCAGGTCCACAGTAACATTGGTATGCATGGTGTAGTATGTCCTGCGCACGCGCTCCTTGATGGGGTCGCTCTCATCGATGGAGTAGTCGCGGAAAGCTTCGATGGGTTTGTCGTTGAAGGTTGGCTCCGGTCGCAACAGCTGCGATGGATCTATCATCGACACTGGCGTTTTCTAAAAAACAGCATAAATTAACAAAGTAGTTAAGAATATACCTAATTTCTTGTTCTTGTTAACATTCGTTGGTAAACAATAATTCTTTCACTATTGCGTATTTTTGTTTGTTATATTATGTTTTTTTTTATAATAAATATAATATTTTATGCACACTACCTACAGAAACTATACAAATAAATTCATAATGAGGTATTAGTAATACAGATAATTTTTATTTGTAATCTAGATTTATATGTGATTATTGTATAATAGAATATTATGGAAAATGTTTAGACTTTCTGCATCCTCACTCTCTGAAGGAATTCTTGGTTCGTCGACATTCCTTGTCAAGTCAAATTAAAGCTCTTATTATTCACGAGCTTCGTCGAGAGACATACTCTACCTACATCATTGGGAGTTATTAGTATGTCTCTTCAATAAAGCTTATTCATAGGTTGCAAAAGCGAGTGCTTTGTCAACTAGAGTAATAGGAGAATTAAATTTGGTGTATAAAGAATAAAAAAAGAGTCGAAATATTGGAAAACTAATATAAAATAAAAACATGGCAATGATCCCGCAGTTATTTACGGGATATTAACGAAATATTAATTAATTATTAATTCCTGTTTATTTATACACACACAAAAATAACTGTGTATTATTGTCATTATTGCATTATTTTCCGTAAACAACTTTATTTAATAATAATAAATTGTAAATATACACTTACAACTTCAGCGGCCATTTTGTTAGACAACTTTTTGATCTTAAGACGTTGTTTTAGTTAGATCTTGAATTACAATAACAGAGAGAAGTCATCTTAACTCTTATATAGAAGCATTTAGATCTATCTATTGATAAATAGGATTTAATAATCGTACTCTGTATGATCATTGATAAGGATTGGTAAAACATCAAAATTTATTTACTAATAATAAAATACACTATTAATTTGTGCATCATTGTTGTTGAAATCTGAAAGCAATTTAAGAGTAACTTTTAATTTGATTAAAATTGAATCTTAAATTGATTTGTAGATACTCTGTATTTTTCTAAAATATTTATCGGTATGCAGCAGTAGAAGTAATCTGATCATTTTTTTTTAACCTCTGGAATCCCTTATGTATACATGCCACTCAAAGGAAAGGTGGGACGAATATGGACTCTTACTCACTAAATCGGATGGGTGCCGCCGCCGTCACAGTAGGACACCAGGGGATTGCTTTCGCACTTAACCACGGCGCCCCGACAGGTAAAACATGGAGAGAGCACCCTTCCTTATTCGCAGGTGACTCACCCTGCCCCTATCTCAAGTACCGGGAGTGACAGCAGACCGCAGCTGATCCCGTTAAAGAGGGCTTATAACCTTCCACAGACAGCACCCAGGCTAACTTTCCTCCGACGGAGGCCGATGTAACCCGAGCACAACACCGCAGTGGGCCACCCTGAAACTATTCTATGTCCATACAATTGTGAAAATAATATTTGCTAATTTGTGTTTGTTTGTCTCTGTGTTATGTTATGACCACGATTTACTAATTAGTTATTGTCAATGGAACGTTAAAATAGGTGTCAGTAAAAACTTCAATTTAAAACCCAAACAAGAGGAGCTGCGGGCTTGTAGCCAGTTAAGTAATCTGGTATTTAAATTATATCATAAACTATACATTTAGATGCAGTATAGACAACACTTTTGTAAATAATAGATATGACGGAGATTACTCTATCTTACCGTTTTATGAAACTATACAGTTCGGTCTGTACTAAGACTTGCAAAATCTTTTACATATGAAGTATCTGTCTTTCTGTCTTTTAAGAATAGAAACTTTACAAGAAAGAAAAAATTACAATCCAAGTCCAAAAGCCAGAGAACCTAAACCAGAGAACCACGGGTGCCACTTAAATGATAAACAAAGAGGTCATATTCTTATCATTGACCTTGGTAGCGGATGACATTGGCAGTTTATCATGACGTAATGACCTTAAACCTCAAAAAACAATAACTTAACGTAATATTATTATACTTAGTCTGGCCATAAATACTGTTACAATAAAAAAATAAAAATATTACATTTGAATTTGGAATCTGTCATTTTTATAGGATTATTCATTGTGTTTTCTCATTTTGGCGGCAATAGTCAATACATTGTACATTATTTTGTGATATTAAAATGGAGTGGGGTGATAAAGAGAACAGAATCGCTGTGATTAGTAGCCAAATGCAGTTTTTAAAACTCTCTATGCACTTGGTATTAGTCAAGTGTTTGTGTACCCGGCTATTAATAGGTATAATAAGGCTTCCTCTGTTTGTGACAGAGAAAGATCTGGCCGTCCACGTAGTATTCGTACGAAAAAGGTGCTCGAAGCAGTAAGGGAAGAAATTCGAAGAAATCCTGTCCGAAAGCAAAAGATTTTATCTCGGGAAATGAAGATAGCACATAGATGTCGCGTGTTTTAAGATATAACTTAGGACTTGCAGCCTATAAAGGACGCACTGGTCATTTCTTACCTAAATAAATAAATATGAATAGGGTGATAAAATCAAAACAACTACTGAAGCGGTAAGCAAAGGGAGATCACAGAAAAATTTTGTTTGTTGAAAAAAAAAATCACAATTGATCAACATTTTAACAAACAAAATGACTGTATTTATGCTCAAAGCTCTAAGGAAGCTTCCCAATTAGACGACAGAGTGCAACGTGGGAAATATCTATGAAAGTGTTAGCTATGAAGGAGTGACTGAACCATACATTTGTGAAAAAGGTATCAAAACATCGGCACAAGTGTATCAAGATACCATTCTTGAGAAGGTAGTTGAGCCCCTTAATAACACCATGTTCAATAACCAAGTATGGTCCTTTTAGCAAGTCTCGGCGTCGGGTCGTAAAGCTCAGTCCACGCAGTTTTAAGAGAGTACAACTTGCTCTAAACGCCATGATAATTTGGAGTCTCATCTATACCTACCAAGTATTTTAACTTTTTTTACCTTACGTCATTCATTATTACCAAGGTTACAAGCTTGAAGGCAAACCAAACACTCTACACGTATTAGGGATTGCAATCCCGACTCGAGATCGTAAAGTCGAGAGACCACGGGATAAGAAATATCGATCCGCGGGATCCCGAGATTTTCGAGATCTCGTCTAGTTAAAAAAATCACTATAAACGAAGAAAACTGCTTATTGTTTATAGTGAGCTTAAATAATACATAATAATTAAAAGTAACGAAATAATTAACAGTTCTGCTAAAATAATCAAAACAAGGTATAGAATAGTTAAAGATTAAAAAGTAGGTAGTTATGGGTGATTTTGAAAATAACTTCTTAAAAAATAAAGTGTATCAAGTGTACTATCTGCTAACCGGCATCAAATATCCCTTGCAATGTGGCCAGCTGCTGAGGTAGAGATAGAAGATAAACTAAGAACTACAATTAAGTATGACGCCTAACGTGCCACGGCGCAATGAGGCTTGGGTTCGATTCCCGGCAGAGACAGGCATTTATGTGATGAGCATATATGTCTGTCTTTCTGGGTTTGGTTTATTAAATATATTCTCAGTATTTATATGTATTTGTATCGTTGTCTAACACCCTTAACACAAGCAGTAGCAAGAGCGCGGAAGGGTATAACAACCACCAAACGATCTGTAGAATTTGTAAAAGAAGGCTCCTCCAAAAAATCAAAAGCGAAGCCTTATTCAAATTTAGGCGCGGCTCCTGATTGGATTCTCATGATGGACACGTATGAAAAACATTACAAAATCCCTGGGGATGTTGGTGTTTCGTCATCCAGACCGGACTTATTCCTGTATTCGAAACATCTGAGGCGCGTGATACTTGTGGAGCTTAATGTTCCTTGGGAAACAAACATCCCAAGGGATCACACATTCAAGCTCAATAAGTATTACGAACTGACCAACGAACTGATCAGGAATAAATTTATAGTTAGTTTGTACGCGGTAGAAGTGGGAGCGAGAGGTATAACAGCAAAATCTCTCTATAGCCTACTTAAAGACCTTGGCCTTTCTAGAACAAGCATGGGTTAATTTCTAGAACGTATTTCAAAGACGGCATTAGTAGGTTCTTTCCAAATTTGGTTAGGTAGGGAGAGGAGAGTGGAGCGAAGGTGAGCGTTTTGCGCATTATAAAGGGGCCCCTTAAACCTACTCCTGGGTCGCAAGTCCCAGGCACTGCTTGCACTCCTCTCCTTGCAACGCGATGGGCTCGGCACCCGCACGGTGAATCCATGGATTGCTAAGAAGCTTCGTCTGTCTCTCTGTGTATTTAGAAGATTTTATGTGTCTGATTTCTTTGCTTTCTCTCTTACTTTAGACCTTTTTTTTAATTTTTCCTGCTTCTTTTTCGATTTTTAATTATATATTTAGTTACCGCCCCGTTGGTCGAGTGGTTAGCGCAGACGCCTAACGTGTCACGGCGCAATGAGGCTCGGGTTCGATTCCCGGCGGAGACAGGCATGTATGTGATGAGCATAGATGTCTGTGTTTCTAGGTTTGGTCGTTTATTAAATATATTCTCAGTATTTATATGTGTATTTCTATGTATTTGTATCGTTGTCTAACACCCTTAACACAAGCAAATAATTTGCTTACTTAGGGGTTAGGTCAATGTGTGTAATTTGTCCTGATATTATTATTATTATTATTATTATTATATTTTTTAGATTGAATGGAAGATCTTTCGGCTAACCTGATAATACTCGTATAATTTGTAAATAAAGTTACCTCTGTCGGTATACTGATATGATAAGAAAGTCAAGTAGGGAAAAATTATACTTATTTCTGATAATGTTATGTCATTTTTAGTCTTTATTTATTTCTAGCTGTGTCTCGTGACTCCGTTCGTGAAATACAAAAGGAGTATTTGTAAGAAACGATTTCTCTACCGTTCTTCAACTGCATAAAAATTGGTGTCCAAGACTAAGCACTTATATTTTAACAGGATATTGTATAAAATATAGGTCGGATAATATTATCTTTTCAAGATAAGATGTATACATTTTTTGTTTTCCTGAAAACGCGTATGCAAAAAAAATATGATTATCGTTTGTTTTGTTAAGGCGAAACAAGAAAACAACCAACAAACAAACTCACATTTTTATTTATAACATTAGTTAAGATCACTATTATTTTATATTATCTAAATCATCTTGAGCAACAAGTCAGTAAGTGGATTTTAAGACTTCTTTTTTATCTCAACACAAATTCCCAGCTTTGATCTCTGAAGTATTGTTTTTCTCTGCGTATTGTTTACAGAAAATGTTTTTAAACTATTTTTTGAGTATTACGTATTAATAATAACGAACAGTACCAGCTGAATTTCATGAAACTGAATGGAGTATTCGAAACATATTTTCAAAATAAAATCAATTATAACTGAATACGCTAATGCGTAAGTTTAGGTAATATTAAAACTGATTTCATAAGAAAACAAAACACGTGAGATACGATGTTTACATAATTTGCAACAATAATTGTAGGGTTAATGATAAATAAAGACTTATTTTTAAAACTACTGCTGATGCTTCACCATTTGATTATATTGACCTTGGGATATCGACCTTGCAATAGAACAAAGTAGGTATACTATATATAAACAGAGAATTGAGATAAATTGCATTGAAATTGATTGTTAACCCAAATGATACTTGAGCGTACACAGGATAAGAAAAGAAATAACTTTTTTGAGGATACTGTTTTTTATTTATATATTGTTAATATAATTTATAATTTATAGCTGTTCTTTTATAAGGAATAAGATATTTTTAATTAAATTTTTAGGTTTATAAAATTAAAATAAAGTTTCCTCTACTTATGAGGATAATTTACACGCACGCAAATACCTACCTACGCAAGTACTTACGCAGTATAATAATCGTGTACATACGTTATATATAATAATATTTACAATATATAACAAAATTGAGATGCCAATAATAAAACAGCGATGCTGGTTTCGCAATAATCATGAAACCTTCTTAATTTAGACACATTAAGTTAAATAACTTTCTTAATAAATGCCGAAAAACATTAGAAATTATCTGACATCACTATTATATTAAATACTTTTTAATTGTTATTATTATATTTCTCTGAACGATAACAAAAACAGTATATTTGTTTACTTATCACAAAAAAATAAACGTAAATAAATAACTCTTAGAGAATACAACTTACAATACACATAATTAGATATTATATAATTAAAACTGTTCCAATTTTGTTAGGACCATAGATTAACGAACGATTAACGAACGAGTGATAAAAAAAATACGAATTTAAAATGGTTTATATTTCCGAATAAAAGTGACATCTAAATCAAATTCTGAATCGTAATACCGTGAATACGCCACGGGGGCTAAGATGTTATCATTTAGATGGGTGACATTTTAGCCCCCTTGACTGACCCGCGATAAATCATATTGTTGACAAAACTCTAAACATTTAAGATCATCGAGCTAGTGAGCTTCAGTCTTGATTCTCTCATCTTCACACGAAGAACACTGATCAAAAAATGAAGATTAAAATTTCTGTAAGTTTCATTATCTTTAATAAATACACATGTAACAAAATCGAATTAATTTAAATAATTAAAGAAAGAAAAGTCAAAAATATATATTTATTTTTCTTAATTTCGAAAATTTATATTTATTTATATTTATATTAAAAAAAAACAGGATAATGCGATCACTATGCTCGATCCATCCCTGCTGCTTCGGCCAGAGAAGGTATACGACGACAAACCAATAGAAGCATTCCGAAACTATGACGTTGACGAAAATGATATCATAAAACAACGAGTGAAAAGAACTTATTATGACATGCACACCAACCAGACCTACGATTTTGTACAGAGTACGAATATTAAATAGTCATTTTAATAATAAACACTTCTACTGTCAAATTATTTTAGATTTGGATTAATGTGATAACTAACATCAGCTACAATATGCAAAATATTGAAATTATCAGTAATACTCTATTTATATACAATAATTGGATTTATATTTATTTGTTATTCTAAAATTCATGATTAAAATAATTTATTAGGTAAGATGGAAAATTGGTTAAAATTCAACCATTTCAAGTCGACTGTGAAAGATGCTCTGATAAAGCTGAACGAGCTGGTGGATGAGTCAGACCCCGACACTGACCTCCCCAACATCGTACACGCCTTCCAGACCGCGGAGAGTATCCGAAAAGACCATCCTGATGATGACTGGTTCCATCTCACTGGACTTATCCATGATCTTGGAAAGGTAAGGGTGTTGTATATTTTTGGTATCGTTATCTGTAAAATTAAAAAATTGAGCGACATCGAGAACGGGAACCGAGTAATTTTATACAGATAATAAGTACTATTGTAATAAAAAATACCTAATATAATTAATAAGTTAAGAATATAGATTTGGCTCTAAAGAGTTAGTTTCGTATCAATTTATATCTATGCCGATATAATAAATCGGTAAAGTTTTTGTTTTAGTTTAGTTTATCTTTTGTTTTGAAGCCCTAATTGCCGGTTGGTATAAAATCGATATAGCAGTAGGACTGACACCAGTAAATGATCGAACAGGGGTGAACCCGAGCCATTTAAATGCAATGCTAGATGTCGATGCAGCTAGTTCTTAAATAATAGCGGTAAATAATTATTAGGTATAATTAAATAATCAATTGAAAGTGCTTTTTTTTATTACTTGGAACTTTAATTTAAATATATATATTCATTATACATTTAAAAAAATAAGAAGCTTACGGTTTTTACATTAAAAAATATGTATGTTACATAGGGGTTATAAGAATTTTAAAAAGGATAAAGTGGGACATAGGACAAAAAAAATAGCAGACACTGAGTTAGAGCGTCCACCAATCGGATGGGAGCACCAGCTCACGGACAATCTTTTCACAACACGATTAGTACTCTAGTTTACCCAATACTTAGTAAATTGGATAATAAAATGGCAGCTGATAGGCAGGAACATAAAGTAATATTAAAATACGCGGTTATTAAGTAGGTCGTTATATTATGCTTTGAAGATATCTCCCCGAGATCGCACTTCTCAATCAATTGCGATGAATCTATTGATGAGTTCTGTATTTGCCAGCGCTGTGTGTATTGTCCATGGAATAATCCCCAAATTACAAGATAAAATTTTAAAAAGTTTGTGACAAGAGAACGGTCATTGAAAAAAAAAGTGGTAACGTCTTCTTAATTTTAATATTTTTTTTCAGTTATGTAGCTTTTTTGATTAGAATAACATTGAGGATTGCTTATAAACTCGTGTCTAGTTCATTTTTAAATTTTCCTTGACAATTGAATTCCCTGCATTATATCATAATATGTATAAAATACATTTAATTAAGCATATAATATAGACTTAGGTATACCCGAATGAGGGATAATAAAAATAATATAATAAATAAATCATCTAATTGGAAATTAAAGTAAATTCATTAATTAAAATTTAATTGATTATTGTTTATGTTAATTATGTAAATAACCGTTACCGTTTTTACGTAATACAAATGTAATCAAATTAAAGCTATTATTATTATAGGTTACGGTCGGAGTAGATAAGAAATATGGATAATATTAATAAATTTGAGACGTAATAATACCACTGCACCGCCAAGGAATGTATAGGTATACCTTCTACTCTGCAAATCATTAAAATAAGTAGATCCTACGTTTTGGCATAATATTTTGTGTCCTGTAGGCACAGGCGTTGTTTGGAATCAAAAAAAAATATCTGATTCCAAATATGAATACTCGTAAACTCCATTTCGTTAAAAAACCGACAATACATAAAATGCAATATTCTTCGAACAATACGATAGCTTAATTGGTACCCTAAATTGGTATCTTAAATGATTTCCTGTCGTATCGTTTTATGTTTCATTCTAAATTATTAAAATAATAATAATAAGTATTCATCACATATAGTATAGTATAGTAAGCAAAACTGACAGGATGGCAGTAATTTTCTAAACTATTATTTTGTATATTTTCTAACTATACTAAACTTATTCAACTCTCATATAACAAGGTGATGGCGTTCTACGGAGAGCCACAGTGGTGCGTGGTGGGAGACACCTTCCCCGTGGGATGCCAGTGGGGTCCGAGCATTGTTTACGGCAACGATAGTTTTAAAGACAACCCTGACACATATAACCCGAAATACAAGTAAGTATTTAATTGAATTTTTAGTGATATCAAACTTTATCCACAACCTACATTACATTTACAAGAAATGGTTCCTTATATTTTGAATGTACGTTACAGGATAGTTAGAAATAAAGTTACAAGCTCTATGATCTTCTTTCGCTTCTTTAAAAATACTCAGTGTACTTTTGACTTTTCTGTCAATTTGCTAAAACGATTTTGTAATGCAAAATGAGATTTTATTAAAACTTGGTCTAAGAAGGCGATCTAAGTTCCCTGTGAAAGCCTACGTGGGATCTAGCATAAAGTCCAATTGAAAGGTCTTGTCAGAACTTTAGAGGTGTGAACTACTTTATCTATTTACAATTTGATGCTAGAAGTTAGACGAAAAACTAGAAAGTAATTTCTTTTTTCTTCTTTGATATTAAAGGACTGCCCAAGATTGGGTAGATAGTGCTTGCAACGTAAAAAAAATATTTTTATTTTTTTTGCAGCACTGAGCTCGGCATCTACAAGCCTCAATGCGGCATTGAACAGCTTGTGATGTCATGGGGTCACGACGAATACCTGTACCGAGTGTTAAAACACAACCGCGCCCGCATACCGCGAGAGGGACTTTTGATGATTCGGTAAGTTTCTTACAATGTTTGCGTTATTATGGATTAAAAGCGAAATTGTTTATAAGACTTTTTTATATACATTTATATATATTTTTTTACTGTTATTATTATTTCATTTTCGTTGCCTGAAAGATGGAAAGTGCTTTTACAGAAGGGCTTATTACGATAAATCTAGTATCGTAATAGGCCCTCCTGACACTTCCATGTTGACGTACACAAGTGATCACTGATAATGATTCTAAGTGGAAAAGATATAAATAAAATATAAAAAGCTAAAAATTGCTAAAAATTGTTTCAATATAATTATATATATTTTTTAAATTTGAGTATGCTGTCTGATATATTTCATATAAAATACATTGACCATGGTCTCAGATACCACTCGTTCTACCCGTGGCACGCAGGCGGTGATTACCACCACTTGACCACAGAAGAAGATGAGAAGATCAAAGAAGCTGTGCTTAAGTTTAAGTAAGTTTTAAATCATTAATATATATATATGAATTTATAATTGTTTTTGCCTGTATTAAGTGCTATAACTATTCAGTGAATATTTAATATGTTTAAGATCTTTTGTCGCAGCGTATCTAAATTGTTATACAGTGGACGCCGCTTATTGTGATCGCGGTTAATGTTATCAGCCGGCTATTGTTATCGAAAATGGTCGGTCTCAAATTTCTCCTTAAAAATACATTTGAAAAAAGGCGCTTATTGTGATCAAAAGTCGCTTATTGTTATCGATTTAGAAGGGTACAAATGCTATTTATAGAAATATTTATTACTAAGATAATCCTCATTCAAAAATCCTTTTGTTTGAATTTACAATCTTTACCTATTGTACAAATTCCGACCTTCCGATTAAAAGTTTCTCACTTTTCAAAAGGAAAAGAACACCTGGTCCCTTTCGTTAATTACCTTTTTGAAAACAATTAAGCGATGGTCCTGCATTTGTCTATAAAAGGCTTGAAAATTCGTATTTCCCTCAGTTCTCCTCAAACTACCGATAGAGTTGAAGTAATCGTATCTGAGACAGTTTTTGAAACATTTTTTGAGTTTCATCGTTCGAAGTGCTTAACTAAAATTAAAGTCATGCGTAAACGCCGAGATTATACGAATGAAGAAAAACAACAAATTCTCGAAAAGTACGATCAATTACCGAAAATAAGTCAACGTGATGCTGCGATTCAACTGGGAATTTCTCAACCACTCCTGTATAAATTTCTAAAAACAGATCTGAGATCGAAATATACTATAGAGTACTTAAATCAATTCTAAATTATTACAATTCATATTTTATCATTATGATCATTTATTAAGTGCACTAAAATCCCCCAACAAGCATGAAAAAGTACCATCCGCATAATGTTATCATTCGGCTATTGTTATCAAAACGGGCTGGGCTGAAAGTGATCACAATAAGCGGCGTCTACTGTATATTTTATTTTTTGTTACAGTCAATACGATTTATATACAAAGAGCTCAGCGGTACCAGACATCGAAGCACTGTGGCCCTACTACGAAGGTCTTATTGATAAATACATACCCGGTGTACTGGAATGGTAGAAAACAATTTAACAGAAATATGACTTGGTAGATTGTAAGAATATTTATGTAGAAGTAGATATTAATGTAAATTATAATATTATAAGATTATTAAATAAAACGCTTTTTTAATAAACCAGGAACTTTATTTTAGCTATATGTACAGTACAGATATCTGAAAATATATAATTCTATTTAGCTTCAACAGTCACAGTGCAAAACGAGGATTGGCATATATATTAGTATTTATAGACATTATACATACCAACTGCAATCGAAAATGGTCTTTATATATCACATGTAAAGTTCACAATTGGGTGAAATATTTTATATATTAATAACAGCTGCTCCTAGCAAGCAAACCGGTTGTGCAACAGAGACAACACTATAAAAAAGAAAGAGAAGTAAAACGAACTAATAAAGATATATAGATAAATATCATTCTCTTTCTTTCCTATGGATGCGTCTCAGTCTATGGTAGAATATTTCAAAAGTAGAGATTTTCTACATAATTACAATACATGGCTTTTATATAATTGTATAATCGTAATAGCATCCATTAATAATCTCCAATCATATCAAACACTGTCACCAATCACAAAAAAAATATTACCACAGATAAAAAATATTATTACCTCTTTTATTAAATACCGTGTTCCCGCACGTTCAAGTAACACCATCAGTGGACACAGTTCAATGAACCTTATTTATAAACCACGTAATTTAGCTTTCGAAAGTTAATACAACCCGTACAATTACGAAATTATTTTATTTAACATAGTACCTAAATCAGACAATCAAAGTATTAAAGATGTCAAAAAAGGTTGCGTACCTCTTTTTATCCATAGAAATATATACTGAAGTGAACTTAAATTGAATGTATTGGTGAAGTGTAATAATTAAGGGTAACATACACACATAATAATTGAATAAGGCATACTGGCTATAGACATCGAAGGCTTTATGTAAGATATAAATGCAAAACTGTCATTACTTTAATATATTGCATCTCTCTCACTCCTTCACGAACGAGAGAGAAAGATATTAGTCGATTATTAATTTTATTCTCCCATCTACTAATCGTTTCTCGAATAATCTTAAGGCCGTTTATACACAAAGACATACTCAGCTTTTATATCTACCTTAATCTAATGTCCTTTCTATACCCACTATTCAGGAATGGCCAACATTTTATTAGTACTTATAAATGGTGTTTGTTTTGTTATAAATGTATAATTTTATTTTAAAATGTTAACCGCACCTGAAAGTTCCTAATTAGTAAACCGTTATACAATATCAGTCTTTATTTGAAAGACGGCTATCAATTCCTCTTCAAGGCCATTAAAAGGCATCTCAATTTCAATCAAACAACACACGGACATGAATTTAATTATATATCTTGAAATCAAAAACAAAATTTACTAGCGAGATTACATTTCAAAAATTACAATATAGAATTTTCGGAATACATCAGAATCTTAATAAGCGATTATTGAAAATTGATCTTAAACTTGCTAATTATAAGGTTTATGTTTCAAAGTGCTTGTATATGCTGGTGACGTACGCCATCACCTGCTGCCAGTCGGGACGCTCCTGCTGGATCATGTCCTGGATATTCTGTGAACAAATCAATATCGAACCCTTATATGTATTCTTAAGTTGTCAATATTAGCTTTATCTCACTGATGATTTGACAATTTGACAATATGGTAATGGTAAGAATATTAACAAAACTTTGCATATGATGTAATTGGATGAATATATAGTAATAAAGAATTAACAGAATTTATTCGACAAGGGTAGAAGCAATAAAAAGCAGATGGTCCGTCTGATGGAAAATAATAAAATACTATGAAATATTGGAAGCTATAAAATAACAGACATAGCCACACTCGAAGAACTGGGACGATTGGAAAAGAATAGGAAGGAAAGAGATCTGTAAGAACTAACAATAAATTAAAAAAAAAATAAAGAGAGTAGAAGAAACAGATGACAGATGAAAGGAGGATAGAGAGGAATCAAAAAGAGTTCCTAATTTAAATAGTTTTTCTTTTTCGAAAAGAGATAAAAAGAAAGAATGAAAAAGAGTAAAATGTGGTCAATCAGTTTTACTCACCAGTGTGGTAGGGATGCCGACAGACTCAGCGGCAGCAAAGGCTACTGAAAAGTTGGTTCGCTTGTCCTGCTGAGAGAGTGTTCCGTACGGCACCACCTCCCCCAAGTACGAGTGTAACAACGCACATAGAGCCATGCCATCGTTCCATGAAGAGCTGGTGATTATATTTAAAGTTATATATAATATCACTATATTACTATGGCAACCCTGGTAACTGATAACAAATTATGTATGATAAAAACCAGAGTAGTAATGAAAATTTAAGGCATCTGGTTGCAATGAATGAATTATATTAGTACCATCTAATAAAGCAGTATTTGATTTTTATTTCCTTATCTTATATTCAGGATTTTAACAAGTTCCGTCAATAATTTTAGGTCAGACTGAAGTTCCATGTCTCCAACATGCTTTTTATTATTCTGAGGTGTCATTGCCAATTCTTTCTTGTTATATATTTTTGTTTGAAATAACATTACGAAGTAAGGCATGTGATCAACTTGTAAATTAAAAGCCAAGCCTACCAGAAGTTGAATACTCTATCATTTTATATTTTATTACACAATTTAATATTTTTATAGGAAAAGTATTAAAAAAAGTTACAAATTTCATGATTGGTTTAAATATTTTAAGATAGTTTCTTATTACAATATGAATACAACTCTACATATTTAGACATTAGTGCTAGTTCTAATCGCGACGATAGTGCATCTCTTTCATTTACATTCAGTTGTGCGAGAGAGATAGCTTGTCTCGCTGAACATTTAAGTTATATTGTATGTAATTATAGATAAAAAATAAAACATCAAGGAATAAAATTGATCGAAGGTTATTCTGCGTTGATGTCTAACATTTATAACAAAAACATCATTTTAAATTGTCTTAGATTTATTTTATGAAAAATAAAGTTCCATTTTGTCTTTTGCAAGTTTTGGAGGAAAAATACAATTAAAAATAAAATAACAGAAAGGATGAAATATTTGAAATTATCTATAAATTGATAGCCATATCATTCTTATAAAATAAAAAAAATATTATTTTAAGCTTTGACTTCTGTGATACTGTGGACTCCAGAGGTCACAAGCAAAGACACATTACTTTAAATTGAAGATTTACCTGAAATTAGTAATATCAATGTTGTTGTAGCCATAAGTTTTCTGTTGACACCATTTCAGCAGCGCGTTGCGTTTCGAACCACCGTTCTTAACTTGAAGAGCGTTCAACGGATCCTTCCTTTCACCTGTGATAAAAAAATAACAAAATTTGCAAAAAAATATTATCAACATGTATATGTTTATATTATGACTGAGAATTAATTAGATTTTCTCTACGGTGAGTAACTGGACTACAAGCTTAAAAAGCTGCAAAATTTGACTAATGATTCCAGAAAGTAAACTGCTGAACAGATTTTGATCAAACGCATTGAATATATTTCATGCGGAATAAAAAATCGTATATAATCTATAGTAATTACAATGCTAGACAGAGACATACAATGAGACGCAAGATCATAAACTTTACTTACAGATATCACCGTAGCTGTTCCTTCGTACAAAGGACTCCATGGCCTTCTGCTGCAGCGAGGCGAGCGCGCGCTGCTCGTCTGGCATGTTGGCCGTGTTGGCCATGTTGGGGATGCTGCCCAGGTTGGCCATGTTGGTCATGTTGGCGCCAGTACCCGCAGCCTCTGCCCCAGCGTTAGACACGTAAGCCACGGCATGTTTTATGTCAGTTACATGTTTTTTATTACATTTTATTAATTCATTTTTTTTTGTTTCAATTTTAGTTGTCTTTAGTGAACAGTTAATTAAAAAAGTCTTGAGTATAACCTACTTTAATTGTATTAGATGTTTATATTCTGTAACTGACACAAAAACATGAGAGAAAGTAAGAATATACAAAACCATCCCACTATTAGTTTACAATCACCGTAACCCACTTATTATATATTTATTAATGCTGGCAGACAAACTATTAGTTTTCTGAATAAAATAAATTAATTCATAATTATTATTATAGTTCATTCTTAATAACAAGACTGTTATTATAGTTGATATAGTATAATAGTTAGTTTCTTGACTTTTTTTTGGGATTTTATTTAAATTTGTTAATAATATTAACGTTAATAGGACAATTATACAAAAAAAAACACATTCTAATGGTAATAATTGGCAACATTTACGTATAATAAATATACTTAAATATATACAAAAACCATTTTACAAAACAAATAATAAATCAGCAACAGCTGCTAGAAGAGTTCAGGAGATAGACACAAAAAAGAACACAGACAAACAAACAAGGTTAGAAACGCGTGAGCTATGCGCGTTCATGCCGCCATGCTGTAATAGAAAACAAGCTTACATGCGGTCAATAGTAAAATAGTTTCAGTAATTATTATATTTACAGTACACATTAATATGATATTAACTAAAGAAATACAAAGTTATATTAGGTAGAAAATTTAGTAAAGAAATTAGGCATAATACAGATATAAATAAATATTTTCATTTATTTAATAAATAAAATATGATAAAAAAAAAAAAAAAACATATATATAATTACTGAGTTCTAATAGCTGTAAATATATAATAATGAACTGTTTTATATATATATATTTTTTTTCATATCTGTGTTGCTAGGTATATACATGTATATGGCAAGGTAAAACCATATACCCATGTAAGATAACAAAGTATATTTTTTATTTTACTGAAGATGATTTTTAATTCTCATTTTTTCAATATATTTGTTATCAAATATATTAGTATAGGCCCGACTACTTCATTAGACCTATAAGCATTTTTTAAATACCTGTATCAATATATCTGTATACGTCAACAGAGGTCATTCCGTCCAAACTATAACATTTCTACTATCTTGAATGCTACGCCATGTGATTTGAAATGAGTTGCAAATTAGTTTAATAGAAAAATAACCTTACTAATTTTATATATACTTTTTAAATACATGTTGAAAAGTACATATTTTTCTGTAATAAGAATGTTAGTACATACACATACATATATATATGTGTGTGTAAATATGCTGTTGTATGTGGAGTCCGTACCTGTGGTGACGGGGGTGGATCTGTTGTTTCTGGTGGCGGCTGGTTTAAAGTTGTTGACACTGGACGACTCGGATATACCGTTCTTGATGGTGTTTGCTGTACTCGTCTCACACGCAGTGGTTTGTACCTGAATTTTTAATTCTACTATTATTACAACACATTTTTAATTCTACTATTATTACAACACATTATTAATTCTACTATTAAGACAACTCTTGTATCTGGTATTGTTTTTGTTTTTAATGACTTTTTTCTGTTTCTAGTTTTTAAATAATTATTTGTCATTTAAAAAGAAACAATAGATTTTGATGGTTTGCAATAAAAGATCGCATCTATCTTTTACTAAATATTTTGTTACGATCAAAATAACCGCATTTTTTAAATATTTTTTGGAATTCAGTGAAATTAAAGTCAGATGCTTTCAAGAGGGCATTGATGACATATCAATGGTTTTTAAGTCTTAAAGTTTTTGCCCAGTATACCTTAAGGTATAAGGGTATCAGGCATGCAAAAATAGACAGTTGGTCTAGTGGTTAGTGTAGACGCTTAACGTATAGTGGCGCAATGGGGCTCGGGTTCGATTCCCGACAGGGACAGGCATGTGTATAATGAGCATAGATGCTGTATTTCTGCGTTTGGTCGGTTATTAATTATATTCATAGTATTTATAATGTGTATTTCTATGTAAATACATAGTATCGTTATCTAACACAAACAAATAATGTGCCTAATTTAGATCAATTTATGTAATTTGTCCTGTGATACTCTTATTATAAACTCTATGAACACTAAATGCATTACACTAAACACACTAAACACACGATTATTTTGACGTTAATAATAGATTATCTAATATTGTTGATATAATCACCTGCGGCCAGTCCGTGGCGGCGGGCGCCTGCTTGGCCGCCTTGGCCGCGTTCTCGATACTCTCTATGAGGGACTTCACTGACAGCCTGGAGTCCTGACGACTCACACCTGGAGTTACACTGATATTAAACATATTTATCTAAAAATAACATTACAAGTTATTGAGTATCAAGATCATATATAGAATGGTAAATTTATCAAGGCGAGTAGGAACACGATAGCTCAATATTCAGGTGACGAATACTGACTTTTAGAGATCACAGGTTTGACTGCTTATCGTATTGATGAATTTTTCATTCTGTATTTAAAATAAATGTAGCATTTAAAAAAGAAAATGGTATATTTAGCTAAATAGCTATGTGTATGTGTACCCTTGGTGCGTCTATGTGAGGCGGCGGTCGCCATGATGTCCTGCAGCGAGGCGCTGGACAGCAGCGGGGGAGGCGCGGGAGGTTCCTCCGTGCGGGGAGGGAGCGCTGGGGGGGAGGTATGTGTTATACTGATGGGACGCTATGAAATGACCGATCATAATGATATTTAGCTTACTTTGATATTTTTTTTTATTTTACGTAAAATATTTTAAAAAAATCAAAACAATTGCTAACCGACACCAAAAAAGCAGTATTGCGTTTTAAAAAGCCAAATAGTAGCTCTGATTTCAATAATTTTTTCTCCTTTATAACCAAACGATATCCCAATTTCCATACATTACTTTTCTTATATGCAAATCACGAGTAATATTATTATATATAGTATCATATAATAAATAATACTTATTATAATTATGAAAATTTAATTACGAAAAACCCATTCATTTACATATAACATTAAATAGACCGGATATTTTATTCTAGTATCGGAGTCGATATATGTTAAAACGACAAATCGATAATGTTAAATGAAATATCACGAAGCGAACAATGACCGCAACCACCACCACCATGGTACTAAAACGACACAAATTACAGAATTACAGACGCTTACAAAATTACAGTTAATTACATGGACAGACACACGTTACGACTCGCGCACTTACGTAGCGGTCTGGACGACGAATGGTTTAAGGATCTTATGGGATGCGATAGGCGCTTGTGCTCCAGATTCTTCCAATGGTAACATTTTCGTAAACGAGGCAGTGATCCTGAATCGGACTCCAAATCCGCGGTTTTTTGAACCTGTAGCGATAACTTTCGTAATGGCACCTTGGGAGCATTTCTAAGTTCTATTTGTTGATTCTGCAAGCTTTGGACTATTTCTCCTACAGATACCGTTGATTTTAATCCCTCACTGGGTTTTTCAATTTCTTTTTCGATTAATTCATCTTCAACGTAAGATTTTGTTTCGTGCGTTTTTGTTCTTCTCGGTCTTCGCGGAACTTTTAATATGTCTTCCCGAGGCATGCAATAAAGTTCCTCAGGCTTTGATGGTTTTTTATTCAACTTATCATCGTCTGCTATATTTATGGGTGGATTTGAACACGTTATTGGTTGCCCGATTTCTTCGTAATAATTCTCTTGTTCTTGTTCTTTTTTGAGTTCCGGAATTGGGAGGAATGGATTAACATTAGTAGTTTTGGGTCTTTCATCACTTTTTTCAGGGTTGACTGTTTGTATAGTGTTAATAACAAAAGGCAGGTTATGCATGGGTTGGTAATACTTGTTATCTACCAACCATTCAGGTGTTTTTGACAACCTTGCGACTAATTTAGGGGTTGATGGTACAGATTGAATCCTCGTGGAAGGTGACTTTGGTTCGGTCACATTTTCGCTTGAAGAAGCTTTTTTCAACAATAGAAACGGAAGGTGTTTTGATTTAGTATTTTTTAAATATATGCCGATTTTTCTCACCTCTCCATCTTTTGTAGGTGTTTTATCTCTAGTAACCACTTGATCTATATCGTCATAATATACTTTTTTATTCTCATTAATAACTTCATTTTGTATTGCTAAATTATGAGGTTTAAAAAATACCGGTTGTATTAGAACGGGGCTAATTATTATAGGAGTTGAACTACATTCAGTAGCGTTTACGTTTATTGGACAAATAGTTTTTACGCCATTATCAACCTTATGCACTTCTGAATAAGATGTTTTTTTGCCTGAAACTGTAGATAAATCTGTAGACGCTAAGTCAGTAAGTGTATTTATTTTTAAATGATAGCTGACATCATCTATGGGCGGTTTATGTTTTTCCTCTTTAGAATATTTTATTTCATTTATGTCGTATTTACTCTCAATTTTGACATCATTCATTTCAGATGTTAAGGTAATTTCATTAGGTTCTGATATAGACTTTTCTGTTTGTTTGTCACTTTCAGAACTTCCTAAAACTACAGATGATATTACAGCTAGTTCTTGTTTATCATCAGAACTTTCATCTTTTATTTCGACATTTGAACTTTCAGGATTATATTCCTCCATCTTTATTTGCCGTGGCTGCAATAGAGAATCTATTGGTGGTGTGTAATCTTTTCCTTTAAATGTAGACAATCTTACAACTGGTCTTTCTTGTATATCTAAATTATCTACAACCAAATTTGTTACATCATCTGTTTTATCACTAATATCTACAGTATGTTCATTTCTTTCCTTTTCAATAACCGCATCTTTATTGTTGCCAGATATTCTATCTAAAGCTGCTTTGAAATTAAATTTTAATTCTTCGCTAACAGTTTTAAAGTCTTGTTCTATTGGGTCATTGAAATCTGTAAAACATTTAGGTTGTATTGGTAGAATACTATCTTTAATTCTAATATCTTCAGGATATGGATATGGCAGAATATTTTCCGCCTTCACAACCGGTATTGGACTATCCTTCTCCAAAATAATTGCATAAGACATCTTAACACTAGCATTTTTGGTTTCAGCATTACTTTCTTTATCTTTTACGTTTGGTAAATTATTATTATCTTCTATACACGCGAACACACTATCCGATCCCTCACTAAGTAAGGAACTCTCACTAACATTATATGTATCACCTAAAAATTCTATACTAGTAGCCTCTCTTAGTGCATTTTTAAATTCACCATTTTCATTAAGATTATCTGTACTATACGATTTAGGTTTACCATTAAGTAATTCAGAGCGATTTCTACTAAAAATCGTCTCTCTAAACTGTTTAAAATTACTAGATTCAGATTTGGAGGTAATTTTCTTTGGATTAATGAGATCATCTAAGGCGTTCTGTCTACTAAGTTTTCTATTAGAAACGTAAATGGCGTCTTGCCTTTTCAACTTTCTGTCAATTTGAACTTCAGGGAATGTTTTAACAGTTAAATCAGATTTATCTGAATTCGTTCTAACATCATCGTTCGTTTCATCAATAGTTACATCATCAATATCAAGTTTAAATTCCTTTTGCACGTTAGCTTTAAAGAACGCTTGATCAACAAGACGTGTATCCTTGAGTTCATTGACACTATGAACTCTGGATAAGTACCGCGTTCGTATGTTCTTAAACACCTCTTTGGCGGAACTATCGCTATGGGAGTCTAGACTTTCAGGGTCTTTTAATAAACATTTGCCATCATTTGAATTTTTTGAGCTATCCATAGATTCTTGTCTGTCAACACCTGTTTTGATACATTAAATAATAATTAATATTTACATGTACAATTGCGATGACATTGTTAGTTCTACACAGGAACTACATCAGAAGCCTTACATATAATTAGTGCGTGATAATGTAGTTAATACTACTCTAATCAGCTTCTAATAAATTGCAACATGCTACTTAGAAATAACTTAAGAGAAACTGCACTTTAAATAAATATAAATTTAAAATCAAAGTCGACATGATAGTCTTAATTTAACAAGGCAAATGTTCATCAACGCAACTACGAAACATGCATCCGTCTCTTTCTATCAATATCTTCCTCTTACCTTTCAACGAGTGCATCTGGTCTTCAAGCAGTCGTATACGGTCTCTAGCGATCTTATTCTCTGACACGAGCCTCTCCAGCTCCCTTTGCGCTTCCGTTTTAAAGTCATTTGCTACTCGTACCGTCATTAGTAAGTCGCTCTGGAATTGTTTCCATTCTGCTTCCTGTACAAGGAAATTAAAGATAAGTTAGGTTAGTTTAAAGTTCAATGATATTTTGCATCTATAAAAACATTCTATCAAACATCGGTACCTTTTACATTGATCGTTATCTTTTACGGTAGTAGGATATTTGTCTATTATTTTGCAGTGCCAAATGGAATTGTAAACTTTAGTGCGACATTAATTAAGTTATATTTTTAATTATAGTAGGATTTAAAATCGATCAGTATTTGGTACTGCATCACACAGCAGTTAGCATTTAGGAATCGGTATTTTCTATGGTTATCGGTATTTTTCATTGTTCATCGCGGTGTATTCTATAATGTAGTATAACATACATCAATTTGCTTTTTGTAGTGTAATATAACATACAACATGTATTAGTGTAGAGTAACGAACATCGAGATATATTCTGTAGTGTAGAGTAACTAACTTCGAGATGTGTTCTGTAGTGTAGAGTATTTAACATCGGGATGTATTCTGTAGTGGAGAGTAACTAACTTCGGGATGTATTCTGTAGTGTAGAGTATTTAACATCGAGATGTATTCTGTAATGTAGACTAACTAACTTCAAGATGTATTCTGTAGTCTAGAGTATTTAACGTCGAGATGTATTATAAAGTGTAGGGTAACGAACTTTGAGATGTATTCTGTAGTGTTAAGTAATTAACATCGAGATGTATTCTGTAGTGGAGAGTAACTAACTTCAAGATGGGGTCTATAGTCTAGAGTATTTAACGTCGAGATGTATTATAAAGTGTAGGGTAACGAACTTCGAGATGTATTCTGTAGTGTTAAGTAACAAACATCGAGATGTATTCTGTATTATATAGTAGTGTATTGTGTACTGTATTCTGTATTGTTTAGTGCAGTTGGTACAGGTATGTAGCAGTGCTATACGTACATCTCTCTCCCTGTCCCTGGTGAGCGCGGCCAGTCGTGCTCGTGTGTCAGCGAGGTGTCTCTCGAGGTCGGCCGCACGCGCCAGCGCCTCACCCGCGCGACTCATCAGGGACAACTTCTCGTCGGACGCCACCTGCACCTGGAAATGAATATGGTTGGCTATTTTTAGGTTCGTGTTTCTCGATTTTTGTCGTTATTTTTTATCATAATTTCTATTGAATTTTTGTAACTGGACGAGTAAAAGAATCGTCTGCCTCTCACAAAATATTTTAAATTCCATTACAAAGCCTCCACCTGTATCTGCAGGTCAGCGCACGTCTCCTGCATAGTCCTGTTGTCCGCTTGCAGCGCGGTTCTCTCTTGCCGCGCCTGCTCCAGCTGGAACTCCAGCTCAGAAATTGTCGACTTGGCGTTGTTGCGAGACACCTGCGATTGATGTGATATACGATTGTTCGTTTTAATAATTTATTATTATATAGTTTCCGATATTGTTCGCGATTGTATTGTTTTGTATGTATGTATTGAGGAAGGAAATAAATATTCCGTCAATTTCAAAACCAAGTGGATATTATTTTAACGAATATATATAATGCAGATGAGGTGTAACTATCAATATTTCATCAAATATTGGAACAAGGTTATTTATTATAAAAATAAATATCCACATGCATGTTCTTAACTTCGAAGAAGGGTGTTACCGGTGCCGTTTATAGATAGAATAATAAATGAGTAACTGACGAGTGCGTCGTCGTGCAGCTTGCGTGCGTCGGAGTGCGCGCGGTCCAGTTGTCTCTGCGCGTGCGCGAGTCGCTCGGCCAGTGCGTGCGCCCGCGCCGCCGCCGCGTCCGCGTCCCGCCGCGCTGCCGCCGTCGCCGCGCACTCCGCCGCCGCCGCGCCCTCCGCCGCGCCCGCCAACTGACACATACAAACATATTATATGCAGTAGCCGTAGTCTAGCATAGTACAATAGTAATGTAGACCACCTACAATTACCCATACTTGATTCCAAATATAAAACGTATTAGTGAGCGTTCGACATTATATAATTGTAATTAATTACCATAAAGTGGATTTTACATTAAAAAAATAATTACCTTATATAGTTTCTTGGCTAAGGTCATATCTATATTAAGGCATTTATAGTGTAGCGTGCGAATATATATGTTCAGTGAGTGAATGTATCTGTTTGTTGTGTTATATTGTCTTTGTGTTGCGTGTGTGTAAATATGTCTGTCTGTTGTGTGTATGAATACGTCTCAGTTTTGCGTGTGTGTGAATGAGTCTGTGTGTTGGATGTGTGTGAATATATGTCTTACGTGAGTGCGAATGTTTCTGTGTGTTGCATGTGTGTGAATACGTCTGTCTGTTTTATATGAGCGTGTGTACCTGTGCCTGTGCTGCGGCCAGCAGGTCCCCCAATGTGCTAGCCTGTTGCTGCCTCGCGCCGGCCTCCTGCTCCCAGCGCGCTCGCTCACATTCGCTGCGCTCCACGCACACCTCCAGCGACCTACACACGAACACATCATACATAATTACAGTACCAGTACCATTGTACCAGTTCAGATATTGTACCTTGATTAAGCCATCGTACACATCGGTGTCTTTTTGTTTTTTTTTCGAAAGCAAACCTTCAGAGTATTTTTTCTTTGTTTAGAATACTAATATATAATACATTTATGCCACCCTTGGATCTTTTATTTCCTGCATCATTAATTTTATTTGATCTTAATATATATATTTTTTTAATATTTATTTCAAGATTTATTAAAAAGTACTCGGTTTAAAAACCTACCTAATTCTCTCAGTCAAGTTATCAATTTCTTTGGTTTTTTCATCTAACGCTGCTTTAGAGTCTGTAAGATCGGCCTCCAGTTGCTCCTGCTTGGTCAGTAAGAGACGTCGTTCCTCTTGAGAGACCTGTTGAGTTATTTTTATAATTAGAACTAGCTATACCCTCAGACTCCACGTGGATTACTGAAGGATCTTACTTGTTTAGAACTGTAGACCCTGTGTAAGTAGCTAAATCGAATATATATTTATCTAAGCGGCACTTTCTGTTAGTTATGGCATCGTAGAATAATTTTATAGTCTATACTGTTTACTATAGAGTATGTAGTCAATAATATAATTTTTAAATCCCACTACTATTTCCAGAGATTAGCATGTTCAAACAAACAAACTAATTCTGTAGCTTTATTAAATTAGCATTATTATAGTAGCCCAGTTTTAGTTCCTCTTATTAGTATCACCTTTAAAAAGTTAAAAAGATGTGAGTTTATTGAACTATAAGATAACAAATGAACCCCAAAACATTAACTTGTGATCTGACCTATCTCATTACCCTTATTATGATTAAGAAAGAACTAGAATAAGACATTGATAATTTACTTGTTTCCGTTCAATATTAATCAGCTTCAGATAAAGCACATGTTTAGTTTTTTTAAGAATTACATTATAACAACCATTTTTTTTTAATTATATCCTAGAAATATTATAACACATTTGAGGTTGTTTCTATCCTGCTAGGCAAGATGAAAACAACAATATATAAACATAAACAATATATTTTTAAACATATATAAATATATATATATATATATATATATATATATATATATATATATATATATATATATATATATATATATATATGTTTAAAAATATATATATATATAGGGTTACATATTTGTTATTAGTTGACCACCGCTTGCAGGCAGCCTCTCTGCATCAATCCCATCGACATTGTTGTTCCCATCAACATTGTTGTTCTAAGACTTTTAAAAATCTTGACTTTTAAACACAATAAACACAAAACGAAAAAATTTTTACTCCCTCTTTTTCTTTTAATCTGTATTTTGTAAGAAGTGCTTAAAAGGTCAACGCCCGGGCGCCATACCTACGCTCAGAGTTAATTTCAGTTCAGAGGCAACAAATAAATTTTGTATGAGAATTTTTTTTATGAGAATTTTGTATGAGAAATTTTAAAACTACAAATTTTAAAAAGTTGTAAAACAAATGTTGTTAGGATTGATGTAGAGACATTGCCTGCAAGAGGTGATCAACTAATTACAATTAAATATATATTTTTAAGAAACCTACGAAAAATTATTTTAGACAAGCAGTACATGGAATGAATATTGATCTTACTTTAAGTACAGCTAGCAGTTGTTGGTCTGTGTCACCTGGAACCACGGTCTCCGGCTCCACGCCCTCACGTAACAACTCTTGTAGTGTGTCCACCTGCAAATAGTTTATTATTATTATTTTAATTAAAAAATATATTTATTATTATTTTAATAAATTGATTTTTAGATGCATTAACGTACCTTTGTCCGACTGTCCTCTAGTTTCTCAGTTTGCCGACACAGGGACTCGAGAAGCACCTGCTTTTCATCGGAGAGTCGTTCATTGTCGGCGTGTGCGTCGGCCAGTTGTGACTGTAAGTCGGCTAGTTCCGCGAGAGTCGCTTGAAGTTCTTCACTTGTACTAAAAGTTTATAATTATGATGTAAGTGACGAACCTTAAAATGTACATGTATTGTACGGTAGTTTTGATTGTACTAACTTCTACGACTTTTTGATTTAATAAAAAAAAAATGCTGAACCTATAGTGATGCTCCTCCATCTGCAGGATGCGGTCCTGGAGGCAGGCCACAGATACCTCGCTGAGAGATGAGGATGAGTGCTTGTCCCATTCCGGCGTAGTCGCTTCGCCATTGTCGCCTTCGCCCTGGACAAAATTATGACATAGATAACGATTACTTCCCAAAAATACAGTTCCCAAACATCATTCAAATATGAATATCATTCTGACCTATTGGTCACTAATTAGACAAACTTATTACAATGGTCATTCGTGTCGCAATAAGTAAGCAATATCAAAAACATTTTTGCCTAAAAAAGTAAACGATGGCAAATAATGGCAAAGTAAATAAAATATTTTTTTGAGTCTGATACAACAAAACTTCATTATACTCGATTATATAAGCTACCAGCTGTTTCTGCGACTTCGTACGCATAGATTTCGATTTCGATAAAACGTATCCTTTGTACATGTAAAAACTATATTCTTTCAAAGTTTCATCAAACTCAATCAAGTAGTTTTTGTGTAGGTAGGGAAGTAATTCTAGTTTATTGATGTATTTTTTTATGTTTTATGACTGATAAGTAGCAATGATAAGAAAATAAGCGATTAATATTTTTTTTACTTGTTAACCGATTGTTTAAAAAAAACAAAATGTGAAAGTGAAGCCTATGACAATATATTCCCGAGAACTGCATTCAAATCGTTTAACCAGTGTCTGAGATTAGCGTCCATAAACATACAGACGAACAGACAAAATGAAAAACCATTGTTTTTAGGTTCTCTTGCTTATACAAAGCCTCCAATTATGACATTTAAAATATTTTTTATGTATAGATAGCGATCAGTTAGTTTAGTTAGTTATAATATAATATAATAATATGTATATAGATAAATTTCTTGAACACTTTAAATACATATACCTTTCTTTTGGTGGAAGAAAAACTAAATGTTATACTTTATATAACTAACGTCAGAGTGACCCTCAATTTTTATGTATAAAAGTTATTTAATATAGCTATATATTTTTTTACGTGTTGCGTGCTCCACTAAAGACTAAAAGACTATAAACAGACAGAAATTTTAAAATGTTAGAAATGGATTTTGTTTGTCCCTTCACTATTTATTTTATAATATTTTCAATATACAATATATAGACCACTCCTCTACAGGTTTATTACATGTATAGAATAAGATTTGCTATGTGGTGCTCACGTGATTGACATAAATTGACATATTTTTTTAATTTCTTAACCAAACTAAATGAAATAAACAGTAAATGTTAAATGAAGACTGTTATAATATATTCCTGAAAATTGCATCCAAATATCTATTTCTGAGATTGAACACGCTAATGCAGAAAAAATGCAGAAAAAATGAAAAACCTTTGTTTTGGGTTCTCTTGCTCTTGTAAATGCCCTGCATTATTTTTTTTCAATATTTTCCATGTACAGAAATCGATCAGTAACAATTTGATTATATAATATATCGACATAAGACTAACGGTCCTTCGAGCCGGTTAAAACATGAGTGACATACGTTGTGCGCGAGTGCGATGGATGCGGGTGCGGAGGAGTGCATGCGTCTTGGCGCCGGCGCCAGCAGCAGCTGCCGCTTCTCGCTGTCCGACAGCGGCGAGTGCGCGACGCCACGCAGCCGCGCCCGCAGCGCACCGTTCTCGTCCGCGAGGCGCTCCAGCGCTGACTCGCGCTCCGACTCCTGGATCTGTAAGACGTGGGCGAGGTTACAGTGCTTTATTAGTGTTTTTGTATCTATGTAATTGACATTCGATGTTTTTTTAATGTCAAAACAATACTAATTTTGTGGTGTATAATTATAAAAGATGACAAAATTACTCGGTAAATGCTACTCAGAATCAGATGGCATATAATTTCATACATAAAAATACAAATACACACTTGTTTCATGATAATTTTATATTCTACATTTTGTATACAACGTATAAATGCGGTACCTTGAGTCGTTCGAGCTCAGTGCGCAGTCTCTCTGCATCGTTGGCTCTCTCCAGCAGCTCATCAACACGCGCCTGCAGCTGCACGCGCTCCATCGCGCTTGCTTCCAACTCTCGGCGGAGGGACTCTAGCTCCCGCACTCCAGATGTTAATGATGCCTGTAGAAAAATTGTTATTTCATTGACACAATCTATAATATTATTATGTATTGCTAGATCGGTAAATCTTTTTTATTTTGTCAAATAACAATAATTAAAATTTGGAACTGGCAATTTAAAATTTCTTCGAATGAGAGGTTACAAGTTGAAATGTTGTAGATATAGCTAGGGTATATTATGTAAGAAGTCTAATAGCTAACCTCAGATGATACTCGGGCTCGTAGTTCCACCTCCTGGAAGCCCGGCATGTGTTCGGCGTTCAGCGTCACCGGCAGGCTGATACACTCCTGGGAGCTCCGCTCGTCTACGGACCCCGACCCCAGTTCCTCGGAACTGCCGTAATCATGAGCCCTGATGCGCCCATCTTCGTATCCTTCTAAACCCTCTCTTAACTCAGGATCTTCTAGCACCGCATTATTATTCCCTAAATCTCTCTTCTTGTGCGCTTTGTGAAGCTTCTCTTTCGATCCAAATATTTTGATCGTTTTCTCTCTCGCCGGGGCTACTTTGTGGTGCTTCGAGTCGAGGCTGGAGACCGATGGAGCGCCTTTTAGGGCGGACTCCTGCTTCCCTTGACTTGGTCCTCTACGGAACAAGGATTTAAACTTCATCATCTTGATGATTATATCATATTCGTTATCGTATCACTATTTGAATGTGTTTGCATTTCTAACGGTCAGTATCCTGGTGTGATCGGAATTATTAACACTATTGTTTAGTGTCTGGACTCCAAATTGAGTTATATATGACAGTGATCAATAACCAAGGCGTGTTCCATGTGAAAGTTTTCATTCAAATTGTTAACAACAGTTAAGAATTTAAATATCAGGAAATGGAAAACTTTTGATATTATGATTTATTTATGACATGTATATACGTCCTAAGAATAGCCGTCGTTATCTATTATGGCATTGGTGATATAACGTGATAATAAAATACAACCACAACGCACATAAGTAGCTTGACTGAGTCAACTAATTACCTTCAGCAGATTTATAGAACTAGTAGCATAAATTAAACTTGCACCATTTATAAATTTATTACCATCAATTACACACAAGTAATTGAAATTACCTGTTTATTTGAATAAGTTATTCCGTTGTTTATAGAATAATTATTATTTATTGATATAATTTTCTGGATATTTGCTGTGAAACTATTAAGTAAAATAAGAAAAACTTATGTACAAGCTGTTGCTTGCTACTACGTCCGCACTTCCCCCTAAGTCGCTTAAATTATAATCTAATTATATATCATTACTCTCAAGTTATACCCGTTAATCGTTATGAGTAACTTTTAAGAGATATCCAATCCCAAAACCCTAATGTTTCTGGTATAAAATGTTACCTATATGAAGTTTTACAAACACCTCTATCCTCTATCTGCCAATTAGATAAAATTAGTTCAGTCTTTCAAAAGATTACCTCGGAAAAATAAAGACAGAGAACAAATTTAAAGAATGCCGTTCTTCTTGACACAATATAGCTATAAAATTCACAGTAATGACTGTGAATAGTAAATAGATTTTCAGATTCGTAATAGAATACTAATAAATACGATTTAATATTCTACGTTCAGTATACAAAAATGATTTCCTAGTACAAGTGAGACAAACCAAGTTATCTGCGCGACCGATCAATATCCCATCGTCTATACAATTACCTATTTTCCCCTCAACATGCAAATTCAGGGGAGAACCGATGACCACTCCCTCATAACACCATCACTAACATTGTTATGAGTTATTAGTGTCCTTTTATAACCACGAAGTTTATATTTCGTTGGAATCTCTGGGTTCTAGACACTTCTTGTAATATCTGTATAACATTTAATATAACGTCGTAATTATATATTTGAATTAAGAAATAATAAACTAATTATTAATATTATAAAAAACTAACACTTTGTAAAAAAACGTGAGATAATAAATAAATCACCGCCATCACAGATCACATTAATATATTTGTATCATTATTGAATAGCATTCCTTGATCTGAGGTATCTGTGATAGGGCGACTATCATTTTGTTTTATCGATTTTATTTATAGTTTTATCGATTTTATTTATAGTTTCATTGAAAATCAAAAAATCAGTGCATACTTACCGAGATATATATTTTATAAGTACTAAAACTTTTGCCATATTTTCTATTTATAATATGTAGTCTATAATGAATCAGTTGAGTTTTTAACCTAAATTAGTCATCTTATTACTAATACATTTATATTCTATTTATTACTACTTTGTATTAATTAATTTTATTATTGTATTATATTATTAATATTTATTTATTTATTTTTATAATATATAATATTTATTTATTTATAATAATCTCGTGGTCATTTAATGTATAATATATTAAGTCAAATATACCATATTAATAAGGTTACCTACTATAAATAAATACTTTTATCTTGTTTACGAGTGACAGGTTTCCTTATGCGAGATTTTATTATAAATTACCTATTCTAATTCCATTTTTTTTTTAATCCTAAAAATTCATGTATTCATGGCTACCCTTAGATAGGTGAGGGTGAATGACCAGCCGTGGCCGCGTAGCTCTGTCAGATCCAATATGGTAGCTTGGATTTCATTTTATTTCCATTCTTAATTTATTGTATACTATATAGGCTTCTAGAAATAACTTTTTGGTTAAAAAATGAAATAGCATTCCTCCTTTATAAGATGATATAACCATCTTGGATAAAATGTATTTCTATTTCAAAGACATATTTCGTTTTAAACTAGGTATATTGAATTTAACATTTTATGAAGGGATAAATTTAGTACAATCATATAACAGTAAAATCAATCAACAATAACTAATTGAAAACAAAAATTAATTGGGTAGATTTTTTAATTTATTTTATACAAAAACAGTTTATCAATATAGACATAAATTACCTGCCACACAGGTTAAATCCCAATGCAGGTAAATTAAATATACCATGTACATATGTAATTTTAAGAATCTTTGAAATAAATCTTTGTTATTATTGTAACTTATAAATATACATAATCCGTTCATGTGTATTGTCCGGTCATCACATTATACTTATTGATCAACGAGTATTTTTATAAAAACGATTCGACATACAAACCCACATACAGCCAAGCGTCTATGTAGTGCCGAAATGACATTCAAAACATTTAAATACATGAATTCTAACTCTAACATTCATTCCATTTGACCTTGTGTGAACAATTCATATAACTTATTACATGTCAATTAGTTTGGATGATCAAAATTTATAACTTGTACTGAGATATATCTATCTAATCTATTACTTTGAAAAAGGTAGTCGTTCAGAAACCTATAAAATAATACAGCTATTATTTCTGTGTTTGTTTTGTCAAATTAATCATAATTTTACAATAATTGTAAGTTGTAAAATATGTACAAGTTTTAGGTATTTAGTCATAAAACGTAATAATACAAATGAATTAATAATCTATTTTATAAATAATAAAAGAAACATTATACAGATACGACAATTTTATACGTATAATATTTAATATTTTATTGAATCGAAGTTATGTTAGCAATAAATAAATAATAAAAATAACAGCATACCTGCAACATTCTTTGTATTATAATTATTTACGTATACCTTTGTCTTTTGTCTACAATAATTATTTTAAAATAATTTAAAGTCATCTTTTGTTATTGTCAAAAAAGCTCAGTTGCAAATTATTTGGTCTCTTATGAAAATGACAGTTATTAATAACGCGTTTTATGATCTTTGCTTTTAAAATCTCTTAAATAATTTAGTTATTTAAATCATTGGTTAATTTACAGTATTGTCTACATTTCAATACAAGGACATCCATTCAAAAGTTAATTTGAAACTTCATAGATATATTTGTTAATTATGTCTGAGAAAACTTGGATTTTAACCTTTGGATATGAAAATGATAAATTAGGTACGGGAAGATAATAATTATCAATACAAATAAGAGAAAACTAATTGTATGGATTGTTTATTAAGACAATATAATAGTCATAATCAAATTATTTGCACAAAAGGTAAAAATGAACTCTGGCGACAGGATGTACTTGAAATTTGAGATGGGATGCTGGGGATACGTTACACAGAAACTGGGCGCCATGCAGTTTATTTAGTTTTAACATCTACATTTTATGAAGTATTAATAAATATATTATACTAAGTTTTAAAGCAAAAATTATTATTTTTTAATAACTATTGTTTTCTTTCATTTTACTTCTATATAAAGTACAAACAATATTAAAACAGTTATTTTATTGGTATTTATGGATGTATTTTTTTCTATCAACGGGTTTTTAGACGTAATCTCATTGTATACATTACTTTGGGAATTATAGAGTGTATATTATACACCGAAGAATAATGTATTACATAGAGGTATTAAATAAAAAGAGAAAGCTATATCCACAGTGTATTGTATAAGGAAAGTCCCATGTGAATATTTAACTATTGTCTTGTCCATTACATAAATGTTTGAATAATTAATTTAACAAACATGAGTATAAGAATCTATTTTCAGTTGTCTTCGTCACTACTCTGTGGTTACTTGGCTTGACGTATTGATAATAAACTACCAATCTGTATAACTAGAGTGAATTAAATTTCATATTAAAAGCATTTTATTATAGAAGTATTATACATATAATAGTCGAGCCATGGCAAACCTATGAATGTTAGTGTCTGACAAATAATAAAAGAGACAAGATACTTACTTTTATCTAATCACACATGCAAGAAAGAGAGACAAATAGGTCTAAATAGAATCATTTGTTCTTTATTTTTTCGATAGGCACAATTTAGGCTGGTTTCCCTACTTCATATATAATAACACTACTCATTTTATAAATCTTCTTGTAAAAGATTTTCTTGTTGAATATAATCTCATTTTAGAAGACTGTAATTGGAACTTGTAGTCTCTTAAAGTTTTCCAGGGTTTGCCTTTAAAATATTTTAATAACTTATACCTATGAGGTATACGTTGTACGATGTTTGAGAGGTAGGGTATATATAAGACGATAGATAAGTTTTTGTCTACATTTTAGATGTCGTGGGAGAATTACAACTATTGTTTAACATGTGGTTAGTTTGAATTTTACCTCCTACATATCCACTGCAATCAACGAATTTGATATGTCTGTACATAGATCATAAATTACTTTAACTAGTTTTACATTTTAAATATATGTATATTATTTCTAACTAGTAGCTATTTATTTTTATAAATCAGTTAAATACTGCAGATCTGATAGAAGGAAAACAATTGGACCTGACAAACGTCCTAGTTAAATCAAATATTATTCGGATATAAAATATATACATGTAAAGCTGTGACATAATCAATACACACCAATGGACCATTCGATAACATTATTTGCCCAAGTGTGGCCCAAGGATATGTTTTCAGTTTGTAATTACAAGGTTAAGCAACTGTTCAGCCGCTCATTATTTTGCATCACTTCGCAATTTTAAATTATCGTATTTGGGAAGGTTTTTTTCCTCGCGATCAACACATTTTATCGTTATTTATGCGTTATGTTGTTTATTCAATATTTATATATTCTTAAAAACTCTATAATCAATGAATATTTCTTTTAGGATAAAATAAATAAGTAAACAAATATTCCTCTTACTAGAATTAGCTCGATTTTACATTGAGGACCATTCAATGTTACGAATATACAACTATTTTCTGGGACAACTAAGTAGGTAGGTAGGTAATCTATAGGAAAGCGTAACACTTGTCATTAATTTATTTAAACGACAGCACCCGCCATCTTTATTGAACAAAAAATAAACGCGTTCCCAACCAGTTGAGAAACGTTTTCATTTTAACTGGATTTTCAAGTTCAATACTATTTATATTTAACTAAACCAGTATAAAAACTGGAATGATTGAGATAAGTGTACGAATATTAAACAAATTCGAAAACAGAAGAGTTCATTACGCAGAAATGCAACCAATTTAGCATTTGCTTACTATCTTACAATAAATAAAACAAAGTGCCAGTCTAATAATGACCCACAGCTAGGCAAAGGAATATATGAAGAGTACTTAAGCTTAAGTCAGAAGTGGGTCGCCACTACTCTATATGATTGGGTTTGTGGGAAGTAAATCAAAATATCTCAAGGTTTTCGTTGAATGATTTCAAAAATGGGTACAAAATTTTCGTCAACCAATAACGCTTCGAGTATTATCAAGCGTTGTTGGACGTCATATCGTACCGTTAAGGGATTCCTTTACGACGATGGAATACTAATGAAGATGAACGTCTGCCAAAGCCTTTTATATTCAATGACTACCACAAAGAGTAACTAATTATCACGCACTAAGGAATGTCACATCCGAGAGGAAAATCAGAAGAATTACGTGATGCGATATAAAGATCACTTACAACGTGTTTCAGATGTAAACGATTAATTGTATTTGATATTGAAATAATTAAAAAAGAATTCTAAGTACAGGGCATTTTACACAGAAGTTCAGTAACGAAACAAGAGAGTCAAACTTTTGAATCAATAAGATAAGGAATTGCATAATTATTGAAACTAGTATGTAGTTTAATCGTGAGATGCATCTCATTGATCAAAATCCATTATGGTTGCATGTACATATCTAGTTGATCTAGTTTAGATTTAGCTGACTTTAATCTGACCAAGTTAATATACTGACATAAAATATGATGTCATTGTAATCAATATCGAGAAACGGTATCAATTACCTTGAAGACTTTTATGCATGACATTGCATATAATTTTGCGATATAAATAAGAATTAAATTAGTAGAATGATTTCAAACTAACAAGTAATAAAATACAGAAACCGCAGACTTCCTTAGGATGCTCCCGTTATAGAGTGAAATCAGATTCAATGTACGAGTAGCATTGAACTATTAAGAATAAGCCACCGTAGTTAGTATTCGATTTAAAATTGCTTACAATAAGACAAGGACAATATTAGAGTATTTGGACCAACCTCTACGGAACTTCTTTTATGAATGCTATGATATAATTTCAGAAAAGTTTGACGACACATAAAAACATAAATATTTACCTGGATTAGAATTGGTCTATCTAAAGGCATATACTATCAGGTTACATTTGGATTAATTTGCGAGCAAGGATATCGACAAATTACTAGTAGAATATTTGGAAAAACCGTGTTAAAATTGAATATAAGTTACGCTTGCTCTAAATTCACCTATTAACTACGTTATGTACCAAAATGTTTATAAATAAGTAGAGCCTTTAATCAAAATATGACTTACATTACATTTAGCAAAAACAAATTGGTTCTTTTTACTACATAAACAAACTTTCAATGTTGATATTAACACATACATACTTACTTTGTTACTATAATTTTATATAACTAAAAAACTTTGTTTGATATTGTGCATAACATTTGTTGGAATAGATCACGGCTCAGATTGTAGCGGGGTTGAGGCAGGTCCTTATCACGGCGTAAAAATTTTCATTTTTACACACACACACAGTAAATTTTTCATTTTTATCTTACTTTTGACTTTTTGCTGCAAATTTGATTTTGTTGTCACTAACATTTTCTGTAAGTTATTAGATCAGGATTCCAAATGCTTATAAACAGAAACATCTTGAGTAAGTAGATGGAGTAAACTTTGCTTAAACATCATAATAAAAAATCTCCTACTACTCTTAGGAATCTTGTTCAACTAGCATATGTAGGCAGTCAATTAAAAAAAAGAGCCATTTCTAGCATACCAATCTCTGTTCACTCCCGGATGTTGCAACAAGACTTCCTCTTGCGACCGATGCGCATGTCTGAGCCAGTTTTCCCATCATTATTAATAGTATATCTTTTTTGTTACCTTTTAACTATAGCTTTTCTATTTCACTACTTAGTCAGTTTATGTGGTATAAGCCTAGTTGTAGTTATTTGAAGACAACTCGTATGCAGGCTAGCTCGATCGAGATAGTACCTCTCAAAGCATATGGTGAATTATCTATTATAGCCATATTTCGTACGGTGAGTGATAAAAACGAAAGCCAAAAATACTCTTTCCCACCCTGACCTAAGTCTAAGACTTTCCACCAAGTCTCCATTCCTCAAGAGTGTCAATTTGCAATTGACATGTCCATGGGGCGACGACACTACTTTTCATTAGATGGATCGTCTACTACTTATTAGACAACCTGACCAATTTGATATGCCCACATTTGAGACACACAGATGACATGATTTGACATGAGAACAAAATTTAGACAGTATATATTTTTTATAACTATAATTTATACATTTTTTTTTATGCCCCGTAAGATCTAGAATTAAAAAAATCAATATCATCTATTCAGTACCGATTTTCCATCTGATATAATTTAAGAGAGGAGTCTTATTAGTTATACTATTTCATAATATTTTTAAGAGTTTTAATAATCTAAACTGCATAATTTATACACGTTGGTTTTCGTAGATAAGAACGTTTATAATTTTACAAAGTGACGAACTGGTTGTAAAACTAATATATAATATATTTTATTTACTCATTACATACTTCTGCAATATATTATATATGATATAATAATCGATTGACAATCTTGTGCTTTATAAATATAAGTATGTTCCCATGTTTCTTGAGAGGACATATTCTTGGGTACACAATAAATATTTCATTTTGCAAATTTAGAAGGCTCTAAATTAAGATATTATGTCATGACACAGGCACTGGAAACCAGTGGAAGAGTCATGCTCTCCTGCGAGTGTTGAGTGGTACTTCGTTTTGGATGTCACACACACTCACAATTTGTTTTGCTAATGTTTTTCTTTGTTATTATATGTTTAAGGTTTAATTTTATTCGAAGTTATTTGAATATGAAAAAAGCAGATTTTTTTGTTTTGCTTCGATTTTGCGAGGAAAAAAAGGAGGGGTTTTGATATAAGATTTTGTATTGAAATATATAGCTTATAGCCTGAATTTAACAAATAGGTCAATTCTATAAATTTTATATTTAAAACTGGTAATATAAACTATAAGTACAGGGATAAATGGTTAATTACTTGGCAACAGTTATTTTTTAATAAAGATATAATTTTCAGGTAGACATCTTGCATACAATTAAATTGACCTTGAAATGACAGTATTCATCAGAGACAATATATCATTATTACGTTAAAACTAAATAAATACAGTTTATCTATAGATATAGTTAGATAATAGATAATCAGTTAAAATAACCTAAAACATAACCTTAGCAAATTATAATTAAAACGACTACTAAAAACTTCAAAATATAAACCGAACGTAAGTCCATCTAACTGTAAAATGTAAGTGTTACTTATTCATAATCGAATTCAATAAATCTAAGCGCAAGGGATGAGACAATAACTTTCACATAAACACACTTTGGAATATTAGTGTCTTTACTCGAGAAAGCGAGTAACCAGACACTAATTTTTGTTACATCTGCATTAAAGTGTGGATGCCAGACATTAAACAGAAAATAACTAATAAACCACACCACACTTTAATATTTCCGATCACTGACACATAAACACACCATTGTAAATAAAAAAAGTTCGTTTCGTTTTTTTAAAAGTTCGAATTTTAAAGCACCGGCCGACGGAACACGTCCGCGGCCAACCGTGGCAAACAAACTTGCTTCGTTATTCAGTCCTTTAAAATGTCTGATCGTGCATTTCTTTCTATAATACGACTTATTTTAAGATATCAGATTCGAGGCATTCTATCAATGCAACGAAGGGATATCAATAAAAGTCGTATTATACTTCAAGGAAAACATTACCAGCGTGAGATAGAGATGACAATAAGAAATTGTACATTAGTGTGAAAGAGACAGCTACATATAGCAGAGAGCCAGGTATACGTTACCATAACGTGTGGTAGAACTTCGTATTAATTGTAGCAACTTTCAAAAAAGATTTTATTACAAGTACACAAGGTGTAAATTACTAAACACGATTTAAACTACGATTTATTAATGGTTTCGGCGGGAAAATTAATTTGTTAAACTTCTTTTAAATTAGTTATTAACTTGTAATTCCAACTAAAGCAGGTACTTACTGATTATTTAAAGGCGGGACTCTTTTCTCTTTCAATATATTCGCGTTAGTCCACAAACTGTTATTGTTTAGATGTTTTTCTCTTTTTAACTTTAATTTTTCTTGGTTTGGTTTTAAAGATGGCGGCAAAATTGAATCAGGTGTTTTAGGTGCCGGTTTTAAAGGCGCAGGGCTCTTTTTTATTATTTTAAGAACATTGCCTAAGTCATTTTTCGTCTTTTCTCCTATATTCTTTTCTAATCCAGGGTCAGGAGTATTTGGTTTTGATCTCAGAGGTCTAGAAGGTTCTGAAGGCTTTTCAAGTTTTACGTTAAGAACTCTCTCGCTATTCCGTCTTTTAAATCTTGTTTCCACTTGAGGAACTGCGTGAAATAAATTTGAATAAGAAAATGTGTGAAGTTTTTTAACTTTTAGGGGTGGAGTATGAATAAAAAAATATTTTTTTATATTATTAACACAATTTGGTATATGCATTACTTGATCACAAAATATGATAATATACCTATTTAGTGTAAGAAAACTAAAATCTCATTTCAAATCGTGTTTATATAATCTTCGATTGGCCTGTTACTTAAAAATATTTAGTAGTACATTTATTAAAGTAATTAAAACACAACAAATTAATAAATTACCTGTTCTCGGTCTATTTCTAGTGACAGGTTTTGTCTCCGCGCTGCCTATTTTTGTAGTTACTTGAACCAAATTAGAAGAAGGAGCAGAGGGTATCGCTTTGCTGCGAGAACTGAAGGTTGTCTTGAAGAAATTAGCCCCAAAAGCTTTTCGAATTCCAGATGAACTTTGCCTAAAAGGTTTAAACAATAAAAAAATATATACAACATCGAAAAAATTAAAATGATCACAGGGGACACCCGGGTTTGAACCGGGGACCTCTCGATCTGCAGTCGAATGCTCTACCACTGAGCTATATCCCCAATGTCATCGAAGCTAAAATTGAGCTATAGAATCGAAAGAAAGTAGCGCCATCTAAGTAATCTTTAGCAATTATAACTTAGGCACCGCAAGATAGATGGCGTTAGCTGTTTATCAACGCGCCTATATTTTTTAAATACATTATTTCTGTATAATAGTTATATATTTTTATAATAGTTTGCTGTACTTACTGTAGTTTGGTATCGCTAGGCACCCCCGGCGCCTTCTGCTGCATAACCTCCTCGATCTAAACAGAAACAATAAATATTGATAACGATACCGATGTAACCGCATAAGTATTCCATATAATAGGCTCATTTATACGCACTATTTGATCCCAAAAAATAGTGAGTGAAATACACCAATCAGATGAGAGCACTAAATAACTAACAACCTTTTCAAAATGCTAAATTAGTACGCTAGTCGCTAGTTGAGTTAGTTGTAGATAGTATAAAAAAATAGTTTTAACGCACATTGACACCCACTACTTTTCTGGATGACATCGCGAATAACTGCACTAAAATTGCATTATAATATATAAGTACCCTCAATTCTTATCTCGAGAGTCATTATCGTTATTGATTACTTATTATTATTTACCACGATAAAGTTATACTGTCTCGTCCTTCTGACTCCTGTCCACATGATTACTCGAAAGATATATGACTATAATATATAATATATATGACTTATAAGTCGAAAGATATAATAATTGCGATGTATGATATTTGGTATTTATTAATAAAAGCTCTATTAAATTTATTTACTTTTATGATGTAATTGACATTAGATGTTAGCTGTCAAACTAACAAAAAGTTTTTATATTTGAAGGTTTTTTTATAAATTGTTTACTAAATAAACTAACAATAAGTTTGCCAAATAATATCATACAACAGGTTTTAGTTTACCGATTTTAATTTTTCAGTAGGTTTGTGTCAAATTTAAAATTACATACTAATATATTATGAGGAATGCTTAAATAGATTCAGTTTATACATAAGTACTATTTTAATGTAACTGTCAGCTAAACCATATCTTGTATTTTTAGTATTATAAAAGCATTTTGTTAAGTCATTTTGAATAACTTTCAAATTAATGCTAGCCAAAGAACATTTTATAGGAATTTATTACTAACTTTTTATACGAGTTTTAGTAATTTATGAACTTGAATAACTTGATAGTTTATTGGTTAAAAAATATACATAAAGACGTCTTGAATTATAACCTGTGACAAGTTTTACGTTGACAGACCATATTTATATTTATAAATAATGTATAAATAATAAGTAGAATTGAACCAGTTTAAGGGCATAAAACGTGTTGAAACGTGGAAATTCAAATCAAACAAATAGGTACTAAGTTCTTACCCTAGTCACGTGGTCAATCTCGTCACGTATAATCATTATTACCTACATACATATTATTACGATTTGTGACCCCTGATTAAAATATGTATACATACAAAGATTTCACATGTTTTAATATTATTTGGCGTCTAAAAAATATTACAAAAAAGTTTTACAATTTTTTTTCGTACATACTTACATACAAGGTGTTATACTTTTGTGATAATATATGTTTTCTTTATTTAATATATATTTTGCAATTTTACAACTAATTAACTTAAATAATAAAATTGCAACCCATAATACACTTTTGCTATCCAACCCACCATTTAAGGAATTAGCTTCCAACTACAGATTACGGAATATTCCTAAGTACGTAATAACTATTTTAATACCTCTTTATCGTAATTTAATAATTACTGCATGTTATTTGAAGTATCCTGCCTTTTCACCACCTACTGCCGATTTGAAATGATATCAGAGTAATCCTTAAACATTTGCATTTTACACGCCCCGAGGCATAAGCGACGAGCGGTTTAATTAATTGTCTTGATTATCAAAAGTTAAAAGCAATTTCGGAGATATTGTATACATTGTATTTGGTTATTTTATTATATATTTAAAAAGAATAAGTCGATCAAAACATTTTTGTTTCAAACCAGTCCACCAGGATATTGGCCACCTTAAACATGGTATAAAGACGATTAAGTACAATTACTACAAATATGTAGGTACATATAAAGTTATACAATATTGGTCTTAAAGGTTTGAAACAAATACCTTTATTTGAAAAGGATTATTAGATTTGTTTGGCACTTTCTCGATTGTTCAGATTCCATACGTTTTTATTTTTCATTCGTTTATAATTATCTAATTTTCTTTGGTACTTTGCAAAACTAAGGCTAGTGCGAAATATTTTATGAATAAAATATATGTTTTAAAATGTACTGAAACACTAGGCACTATAAAGGATAATTGATTAATAATATATTAAATGTGGTATATTAAATCGCTAGTCACTTGAACCACACGTACCCACCCACACCCCTGAACAAACCTACAGAAAAAGACGTTGAACCCTCCCCATGATATCATGTCATTTCCATATTACACTGCAAAATAAATCAAGTCACGATTTTTATAACTCGTATGTAGATATTAGCTACATAGATAGAAATTTACTCTACACAAGATTTATATAAAAATCTAGTGAGAACTCCTAGAACAGGTATAAAAGGAGACTCAATTTCATTCATCCCTGACCCTTATCCCAAATATTTTGGGACCCGGATATATTCTTTTTTTCCACACTTATATCATATGTCATCGTCTATCCTTACAACGACAGTCTTTACTTAAAATACTACTAATAGTACGTACTACTAGTGTCTACTTGAATTAAATTTAAATTAAAACAAAACCGTACTAAATATGTTGATGTGGTAAATAAAATAAACATTGCTATTACATAATATGATAATTAGATAATTTAAAGATAAAATAATGAAAAGCTGTAAAAAACATTCATATACATCATTATATTTTATTATAGATAGTTACATTTTAGTCATTTTTTAGGCACTGATAAGGTTCTATGTATACACAAAAAACTAGAGGCGACCTTCATCTCTTATCTTATCATAGTAACCAGATAGCTCATGTGTAATAGACTTCATATCTGTACGACCTTAAATACAAAAACAGGTTTTGGATAACTCATTCATATAAATATATGTTTTATAATATACTAGCTTTATGGTATGGCTTTGCCTGCGCAGTAGTCTATTTTATCTACACAGACTGTTATTTGAGTACCTAAAGTCTAAGAATTTTCAATACAGCTTCTTATTCGCCCAATCAAATGTTTTAGTATAAATGTAGGTATATGTAGTAATTTTCATCAAAATCTGTCCAGCGCGGCGGTATGAAAGATGAATAAGGACAAATTTAAATAAAAATTGGAACATAAAACAAATAATACAAAACTATACAATAACAAATGTAATCCCCAAACCTATAGATTTATATGATAATAAATATTTAATATTAGTATGAGAATCATTTACAGTTAGATTAAGTATTTATGTATGTATCGAAAAAAAACTACTTTGCCTCATATAAACGTTATGTTTTAAACACTATCTAGGTACAATTAATTCGTCATTCAGAAATACATGAATGAAGTAGTCTGGCCTCGTTTCCAATACTAAATTGTATTTCGTGTGATAAGAACTAAATATGTTCGGTTCGATTGTTTTTAACTACAACGAGTATTATTTAAAATATAATTTGCTGATTAACATACTTTTTTAATTATATAGTTTTGTGTTTATTATGTTTGTTTGTTGGTCCTTATGTATTATACAGTAAGTCTAATGAGAAGTATGTAACTAGCAAAGGCTGAAGAAGTTTATGCATTGTGTGAAAGATATATGCCAGAGAAGTAGAGATGATGTATGATAGTTTGAAAACGTGGAAGAAGGACATTGTGCTGATTACAACTAATATGGATAAGAGCAGGTGAATAATATTTTTCATATGTTATTACTGCTTATAGAAATACTCTTCACTGTTATGTTTAAAGTTTTTCTGTTTGTACATCCCTGTTTCTTATGTATTGATACAAAGTAAAATGCCCTCTTATATATTTTACTGTATGCATACTTTACTACTTTATAAATGATATCTGATGTACAAGCGATAAATTTATCTCGGTAAAACTATTTCATTTTAGCCAATGGCTAGGGCTGTCGTTCCTTTATTATAAAGTAAGAGGGGAAAGCTGGTCGTTTATTTTCATATTTTGATATATTATATTTTTGTTTTACCATTTTGATAACCCTATTAATAATTCATACATCTTAAAATCGTCTGAATTTATTAAAATTTAAGAAATTTTTCATTTAATATACAGTATACGAGCTAGATTCGAACCTGCGACCTTCCTAAAAACACATATAATGCTATTGCCTCACAATACAATACAATAGCTCAGTTGAAATAGTGACAATATGACCCAGAGCTAACAAGTTCGATACTTGCACATGTTAAAAAAAACATAAATATATATTTTGTAATTACAAAAAATACTGAAATACATACACATAGATAATTTATGTATTGTATTTTTTTGGTACGTATATAAAAATATAAATATAGATAATTAATAAATATTTATAAATCCAACCCTGGTGGTATCTAGAACGCCTTGCAACAGCCGCCCACTTGCACAAGAGTAACTTGATCACTTGTTAATGTACTGAAAACTATATGACATACAAACATTTATCTTTCTTTATCTTTTGTTATTAAGACATTTAATATAAATACTAAACTATCTGAAGTAACAAATGAAATTAACGAAAACTATATAGGTAATAATATAAAATTACCATTTATATTTCTTATTTAGTTTGTATTTAAAACAGTTTTGTATATAATAATATAACAACATAACATTATTTTCTAACATCTGTTTCTTTTATCATGGTTTGCTCGTTGGCTGACAGCTTTCTATTAGAAAATTGAGTTGATATAGAATCAGCACACATACTAGGTAACAGTTCAATAAGTGATGGTACTTGTATATGTTTTTGATAATACATTAGAAGTCATAGGAATTCTACTGCAAAGTTAATCAATCAATCAATCAATCATCGATTTTCAATTTTGTATCTATTGGATAACAGAGATTAAGGAGAATAATTATTAATATATAGAGTAAATGAGTCAGCCGCCGACTCTACAAGAATTTAAAGCAAATTGTAAAAAAATATCTGTATTTAAATTATTGTAGTTATTTTACATACATTTGTGTTTAAAAACTTATCATAATAATTAATCGAACCCATTTTTTTTTCTCATCTGACAAAATTAGGTTAATTATTTAGATTAACTTAGTTAACAAGTAAAATGTACATATAATATGCATAACAAGTTAAATATAGATATAATAATCGGGGTACATATATCAAATTCATAATGGTTTAATATGAATTCATCGTCAAAAAGTCCCGATACTATAGGTCTAATAGTTCAGTCGGTCACGTTGCGCTTAAGTTAGATTAAAAAAAAATATAATAATTAAATATTTTAAACTAAAAAGTCGTTATAATGTTATATGCATACACAATCATTGTAGCTTCTTTTATAACTACTTTTATTATCTAAATATTTTTATTTATCTAAATAGTTTTTCCTCATAATCCTTTAGATATCATAAAAATTACCGTGGAATGCAGGCTTAATTAGACCAAAGATAACAAATATTTGAAAAAGTTTTAAATAAATAACAAACCTGAAAATCAACCGAAATATATGTTCAAAACCTTTATCTGACACAACACTAGAAATTATTAAAACACAAAAATCACTTGCACATTATCCTGTAAATTCCAAACTGAACTAACGTTATCAGTATTTGATAAAAGAAAAAAAGATAAAGATATTTTTGATAAGTTTTTAGTCTGTGAGTCGCGCTCGCTGTCACTGCACTGGCGGGAAACGATTCTTGCGTCAAAGTGAAGTGGGTGTGATAAGCATAGTTTTGCGAATTAATAACATTCTATTTTAGCCTTAGATTAACAATAATGTTATATGTTTGTGTAATTCTTTTATGTGCATTATCTTACATCTGTCTATATATCTTTACGAATTACTCAAAATTATCGGATTAATATGAGTCGTTAAGAAAAAATAAGTTTAAGTAGAGATATATTATATCCTAATATAAAATATACATATAAATAAAACCCAGAAACCTATACCAAATCCAGGAACTTATGTTTCCGCTTGTCATAGGATTTGGAGGTTTAAAACAAAAAGTTTTAACTTTTTATTGTTCTTTGTCATTGTCACTTAATTTTTCCTTTTATGTATATTACTTATTGATTCCTTATTATGTTATACTATCTGTATAGGTAAAAAAATAGCTATCTTATGTCAAACGTTTTTATTCCATCCCTCATGTTTTTTTTTTCATTATGAAATATACCTTATATCCTTTTAAATACTCCTGGTAATGTTTGATGTTTCAACCTGATCAATTGACACTTAAAATATCGTAACAAACAAACAAACGCACATTATTATTTTAATTAGGCTTTATACAGGGTTATTTTTAATAAGTTGACCACCTCTTGCAGGCAGCCTCTCTACATCAATCCTAACAACATTTGACCTACTACTTTTTAAAATTAATAGGTTTTAAAATTTGAGTTTTCCCATACAAAATGTGTTTGTTGCCTTTGAACTGACATTAACTCAGAGCGTAGGTATAGGCATTGACCTTTTAAGCACTTCTTACAAAATACAGAGTAATAAGTAAAAGAGGGAGCAAAAACTTTTTTGTTTTGTTTCGTTAGTGTGTTGGTTATTAAGATTTTAAAAAAGTTGTAGAACAAATGTTGTTGGGATTGATGCAGAGAGGCTGCCTGCAAGAGGTGGTCAACTAATTAGAAATAACCCTGTATATCAATAATTGTTATATCGGTGATATAATTATAAGCTTCCAAGTTGATTTAACCAGTAGATAAGATAATCCTTACCACTTGAACACAGCTTTATATACTTGAATAACAAAACTAGTACTTATAAAGAGCCAATACACATAACCAATATACATAATGGAAAGTTAACTGTATATAAGGATAACAATGTAGTTACAACAGACGCCCACAGACACCTTGGCACCAGCAGTTCATCACCTTGAGACAACACGGTGACCCTAACACGATATATTCAAATTATTAGTCTGAGTATACATTTATTATTAATGTTTAGTAGGTATTGTATTTTGTCTTATAAAATTGTGTACTATTGATGATCAGTTACGAGGTGTGACCGACAGACAATACAATTATATTTATGTATACAAACGTGGTATTTCTTGATAATATGTTTTCACTTCCTTAGTAAGGTTTGTTGAAAAGCTAAACCGTTTTATAAATACCTAAATAATTGAGCGATGCTCATGTAGTTGGTTACAATACATGATGATTCTATTCCTGAACTACTGAACCGATTGTCATCTTGTTTTTCTATTTGATAGATGCACTGTCGTCGGTGGTTTAGCAACAAAAATAAAACTGATCGGTTATGTAGTTGAGGAATAAACACCGAAAAACTAACTTTCGCAAAATGTACGAATAAAATCAGTGAATCTGCGCTCATCTTACAGTGAGAATAGCTATCATCCTAGTAAGTTCTGAATTAAATAAATAATAAAAATTGTTTACTAAGACTTAAATGTTTAATTATAAATCACAAACAAGACAGAAATAAAGTTAAACACACACTGGCTTAAATATTAGCTTTGGATATATCTACCTAATTAGTACATACTTAATAAGTAGTTGACTTGAATGGATTTCGGTCAAAAAGTTCGAACTTCTAACCCCACTTAAAGAAATAATCGATTCTGATCCAATTTTTCCTACTAAAGATTGAAATTCAGATTTATAATACCATAAGCCGATCTGTGGATTAAGTTTGTAGAGCCATCCAGCAGCTTAATTTCAATCTTGGATCATAATACATTAATAGATCAGTCAGACAGTTATCTGTATATGTATTCGTAATATGAAATTGCAACTCATATAAATAGACCAGATCATAGCTATGCAATATTTTGCTGTTGAATATACAAATATCACTGTGGGCGGATTACAACACCATAATAGATATTAATTATTAGTACTGTGTATATGCAATTGATATATTCAACCATTTAAAACAATTTTAACTTACTTAATTATATATATTTATCCGGTTATGGTCACGTCAATTAATCGTTTTTTTTTTCGATTAGTCGACGTAGACGTAGACGTAGACGAATCTAGTCGGCAAAAATTCGGATTAGTTTACGTGTACATAGCTGGGTAAATATATATATATATATATATATATATATATTTAATAATCATCATGCTTCACGAAAGTTTAATTACAAAAATGTTAACTGACTTAACCATATCTTTGTTTTAGTTTAAGGTATGGTAAAGGTGGGAAGATGTTTTTGCTGGTTGAGTATAGCTGCAGCTTATATGACTGTCCAGCTCAAATGGGGGTTACAACTTTTTTAGAAATCCTACACATTTATCTTAGAACTGCATTACTCCCCATTCCTCAAACGAAGTAATACTTTTGCATCTTTCCTTACGCTGATGATAGGTGGACTGACTCAACTGGACTGTTTATTGGTTTACTCAACCAATACCATAAAATTATGAGTAATTGAAAATTATAAAATATACCCAAGTTAAAAGGTGTAGGAGAATTTTATTAATTTAGAAGTTCAAAGAGGTCAAACAGAATGTTAATGACCGAAAATATTTATATTAAGAAACTTCTATGACTAAATAATAATTGAATGCGGGCAAAACCTAAAATAAATTTTAAACTAGTAACACGTAAAAAGAAACGAAATAATAGAACCAACATCCTAAAATACAATTAACTGTTTATTATATCTGCTATGAGGGTAACTTACAGATTCCATTAATAGAAATATCTTCGATCAAAAGCCTTCAATACAAAGTATCTTAAATACCAGTCGTCATAATGTTAATTAAAAGCCCCCGGCTTATTTAATTATACAGTTTCAAGAAATACCATATTAATATGTATTTTGCATATTTCAATGTAAATCAATTAATAAATAAGGATAACTAGTAAAATAAAGCAATATATTTAACACCTTTTGGTCTTTTATCGGCCGCGTGGGCGCCACCTTCATAAATTAGTTGGGTTATATCATTTTGTATAAGGATTAAAAACTAAATTCTCATTTTCTCGTCAATTATTTGTAGTAATCGAGGTAAGACTCGTTATAGTGCCTAATAAGTAATTCATTCATTTCAATGGTTTCTTAAATGACGAAAATTATACGAATGTAACATATACATTCGTATAATTTTAGATTGTTATTAACAATAAAAATTATTCGATAATTGCAAAAGAAATAAAACATTAACATAGAAACACACATTCAAATGCGAAAGTCGTCTAAACGATATATGTAATTTATTTAACAGTTATGTTACTAAGTATAGTTACAACACTACTTCCAACGGTAACTTGCCATATACGGTATTTATTAAAAACATAAATACAGATAACATTTTAGAACGTCAATTACAATCAACGAGTTGGACTATGTTTCATGTTTATGGTATTTTGTTTAAATATTTGTTCGGTATTAAGTACCAGCTCGAAGGACCGATAATAAAGTTTTTTTGATGAATCGTATTAAAAGTATGAAATACAAATGTATGAAAAGATAAGAGCTAGGCGTATGCGTTGGCGATGCATTCGGGTCACGATGACAGGTATACCGGTTTAAATGTTATTGATAAATTATTAATGTATGATATAATGACTTATTAAGTTCATGATTCGTCAATATTTATAATTAAGAAAATTAATAAAAAAAATTAAATATCATCGCTGGTAAGAAGCAAAGAATTTCTAAATTAAATTTCTTATAATTATATTATTTCAAGTAAGCGTTTAATAATATTTTCAATAATATATCAAAATCCTTGACTTACCCATGATTATTTTTTCGGCACCTGTTTTCATAAAAATCTTCGTCTTCGTGTTCTATCGTCTTTATATTACTTTTTATTACTTATTATCACAGATTACACTTTTAATTCTTTGGAATCTAATCACAACTGCTTTTAAATAAAACATTTTAATACCATTTAAAAATACTAAATTTATTACGAAAAGAATAAGGTTTTTATTTCATAAGGTAATATAATAATATTTATGTGCTACTGGACACCTAATGATTTGGAAAATCTGAGGTTATAAAGCGTTATTATCTATAGATTATAGAAGGTGGCCAGGCTTTGAATACGAACTCTTTATTTTGTCTCCGTGTTAATTGATTGACTAGACGTGATAATTGGTCGACTAGACGAGAAGTTATCTCTAAAAACACTTTTACTAACTTTATCTTCCAGCCAATCCCAGGTGCAAGGAATATAAAAATTATCATTTTTATCATAGCTTTGCATGATTTTTTATGTTTATGTATTATAGGCATAGATTCACATATCTATTTCATAAATAAATATAATAGTTTTTACTATTTTATTACGATATTTTAAACTTTGTCGAAATTATGGAAGTACGAGCCATGTCGACAGTAAAAATGAGCGGCTAAGGTTAGTTTGACAAAAACTTCTTTTACTGTAAAACTCTCAAATGCGCTCTTTTGAAATAATTGCAAACCGGCGTAATATGATAAAAAAAATCTAGTTTAGAAATATTAATTAGTTATCAGAATCTAATAAATGTCACAAAATATTTGTCTGATTTGATTAAAGTTAACCAGGCCGACAACTAATACATTAAACTTAAAAATATTCATTCAGTTATTAATAAGACTTTATCGTAGACTAAACGGAAAGAATTACTTACCAATTAATTTTGTGGCAACTATAAATAAGGCTTTTCTTTTTATTTTTACAATTTTATAAGCACTTTTTAATACATATATCCTAAAGCTTCTGCACGTTCAAAAAGAACAAATAGCCATGAAATTTACGTTATAAGTTATTAGAGAGAAATATAAATAGAAATAATAAAATGCAGGGCTGTAGGAATAAATTGGATTATAACATTAGTTATTACAAACGAGTTAGAGTATTGGCGTCTATTATAAGGTAAATCTTTTGTCTACCAACACTAGGGAGTGTAGGGTTTCATTTACGTCACAGACAACGTACCTAAGCCAGATTTAAATGCTATGTCCATGATACTCTTAATTATATGTAATTGGATACGCATCTTGATTAGTTCCAGCTCAATTTTATCAGGTTATTTTCATGTCATTAAATTTTATCTAATTACTGTTTTTTTTAAGTGGCCGACATGTATTTTGTTAGATATGTCATAAATAAGTTTAAAGGTATCTCAGTAATTTAAATAACCGATCGAGACGAATTAAGAATTTATTTTGATCTTATTTTTATATAAAAATGATGATTTTTATATGCTATGAATAATAAACGAATTAAGAATCGCGAAAATAGGAGCCGATAACAAAAAAAAACTGTTAGAGCCAGTTCAATAACGGAGACTACTCGTCAATACTATCATACAATATTTTATTTTTATGATCCGGGTTCCAGTCAAGGAAACTTATTAAAAACTCAAAAATAAAAAAAAAATGAATGATATTCCAGTTAAACAATTATCTACATATCTATGGCAATTAAATAATTGTACTATTTTCCTGAAAAGTCTTAAAAATAGGTTGCACGATGTAAACAATACACGATTATTACCCTGCACCGGTGCAATGCAGTAGCGCGCCCCGATCGATAAACTTAGCACGCACAAAAAATCCGAAGGTTTCCCGCGTTTTTTCACGTCAATTCTAATCGTTAAAACTCGAATTTCATGCCGATTAACTTCTAATACTAATAGTGTCACATTTTTAAGCAAGATAAATAACAAATATCACTTCGTATAAAACAACGCTAATCAAATTATATAGTGCGAAACGGACGAATTTACTACGTTCGGCTTGTGGCGTAACTGACGACCGGCCGGGTGGGAAACGACAGGACGCTAGAGCGCGCGCCCAAACTATAACCTAGCAAGTTTAAATAGTAGGGTGATAGGGAGCCGCCTGCGTGAGACAGATGTGTATAACAGCTGGGCGGGTTGCTCTCATTCATGTCGCACTGGGGGAGCGTATCGAACAGCTTCCGCATTCATACAACGTAAACGAAAGTGACAAAAAAAAACAACATTTATTTCATACAAACTTTATTTAAATCAAAAAATAAAGTCTACAATAAATTTTACTTCAATAAGTATTAATATGTATAGTTATAAATTTGTTTCAGCTTTACCCAGTTCCACATAAGCGGTTTTCTTGCGGGACCTGCTTATTTTTACATCACAAGGCAAACTTACCCTCAACAATAATAATTGCTAGCGAACTTTTGTAAATTATAAACTTAACATCCCTTATGTTTATGCTGAACAACACAAAATTGGTTATTTTAACTAAAATGTATGGGAATCTGTTAAATTTGAAGTTATTTAATGTAATATAAAATTATCCACTTTGTTCTAAACTCTTTAATCATTAACACAATGTTATTTACGAAAATACGATATGTTAACACATATTAATTTTGCTACGATATAAACTTTTCAACCATTTTTTATACTATATTTAGTTAAGGCCTAATCAAATTTAATAATTGTATACATAATTGTTAATATCTCTTGTTAAGACTCCCATACCTTATTAGCAATAAATGTGAATTTTACTAAAAACCTTAACATATATCTTAACAAATTATATTATATCATCTTTTAAATCTAGTTACACGTCTTCATAAAATTTATTTTTAATAAAAAATACATAATATCTCATTTTATCAAAGAACACTTTTATCTATGTTTTTGTTGTTTAGTGGGTAACAAATGAGGCACATTATCTTATTTACTCTCCCTATGTATACATATATCTTATATGTACAACCTTGGACTTTTACTAGCAGTAAGAAATTTTACTCCTTACCTTAAATATAGTGATATTATGTTTAATAACAGTTTTATAATAAAATAATTACTCAACAAAATTGCAGTACACAAAAACCCTTTTTGGTTAATATAAATCAATGGTTCCGTGATCACAATATATTAAATCAAATATAGAATAGAATAGATGGTAAGTCACAATTTAAAATTGAATATTTTTTAGTTATTATTAGATAATACAAGCACCAAGAAACAGTAAAACTGCTAAAGTATTAAGTCTGTTGGAAACTGAAATATTATTTTGATAACTTCAAATGGACATCAAAGTCACATTGGAGCTACATACATAATAAACTTTTATAGGAAATACATAAATAATTCCTTTCTTAAAAGAATAACTTCTGCATCTTAACATTATCTTGCATACAAAATATATTTTTATCATTTTACAAAACTATTTTGGTGACGACTGTACAAAAAATATTCAGCATATATCAATATATTTTCTATTCTTATAGTTACTTAATATTCTTTTAGAAAAGCACTCTTGGTATATCAGTGATCTATGTATAGAATTTAACATTTGGCTAGAACAATGTTTATATAAAATAATATTTATGTGAACTACATCATGCTTCCTTGTAGCCTCTGCTTTGACATGATCAGTATGAAAATCAAATTTTCATATTTGTCTAGAATTAAATGCAACTCGATAGATGCTAATATAAATATAGACAAAATAAATAGTTACTTATTAAGGCTAATTTAATATGCCTGGTCCACGTTTTCGTTTAATAGTTAACTATCCAATTTACTTCTTTGTACTATTGGTTACTGTGTACCTCGACTTATTAATTAATTTAAATCTGTTAAGCGGAAATACCGAAACGCAGAACGAACCAACGAACAAGCAAATAAGAACAGTGACAAAATCTAAATTCAATAAAGCTTCACTAAATCTGAAACGGGTCTAGCGATAAAATAAAAATAACAACAGAAATCTAACCGTATACGACGCAGTCATCTTTGGATCCCCCGCACAGTCAAGGAGCACTCTGGCAGTACTAGAAGGCACCGTTGCAACCCAGCACACTCACAGGTAACCATAAAACATCGACGCGACACTACTTGACGAGTCTCCGTCGCAGGCGGTTGCGCAGCGCGAGCGCCGGCGCGGGCGCCCACGGGCCCGACGCGCGCTTGCCGAGCGACATGCGCGCCACCTTGCCGCCGCCGGCCACCTCCTCGCCGGAGCGCCGCTTGCAGGCGGGCAGGCCGCGCGGGGCCGCCGGCTCGTTGCGGGAGCGCAGCGCGCGCTCGGGGCCCGCGCCCGCCTCGCCCGTCGTTGAGTGCACCTCGGGCTCGTCTGGAGCGCTATCGGCGCGTCGCGTGCGCGGCGGCGGGCGCGAAGGCGGCGAGGGCGAGACGCGCGCGGCGCAGGCGCGTGCGCGGCGGCGAGCGACGCCGAGGTTCTCCTTGGAGCGGCCCCGCGCCGCCGGGGCCCGCCGCGCCGGCCCCGGGGCGCGCGGCGAGTTTCCCGCGACCGCACCGCCCGTCCCGTCGCGCACGACCCGCGGCGCCGGCGTTGAGGCCGCCGCCTGCGAGCGCGTCGCGCGACGCATATCCTCCCCGACCCCGTCCCCGCCCTCCCCCGGCGTCGGCGGCGGCTCGAGACCGGCCCGACGCGAGGGCAGGCGGGGGGTGACTGACGCGGCCCGAACCGCCGGTGTGACGGCCGGGTGTCCGCGTCGGTTGAGAATGACGACGCGATCGAGCGGCGCCGGCTGTCCGCTGGGCCGAGCGCGCGTTGCATTGAGGCGCGTGCGCGGTCGCTGCGGCGGCTCCAGCTCGTGGTGGGAGCGCAGCACTCGGTCGTTAGTGGCGGGCGTATCAACGCGATAGCGGCGTCCGCGCACCCTAGGCGGGCCTTCGGTGGGGGAGCTTGACGAAACTTCATTGATCTGGATGCCCACGTCGTCGGGACCGCGCACACGCTCCCCGGATGCCGGAATGGCGGGTGTCGCGGGGGGCGCGGTGGCAGCGGCTGACGCGTTAGGGAGCACGCGGCCGCCTGCGTCTCCACCTCCGTCCTCCGGAAGCTCGGTGGCAGTCGGCGGTGATGGCTCTCTCGTCTCCGACGCCGCCTTCGCCTGTCGGCCGTTGATGATTTCGTCATAGACTTCGGACAGAGTATTGATGATGCGTGTCCGGTTCAACAGACGAGCCATGAAGTATGATTCCGCCGGATTTCCATAATTGCTGATGACCTCCGAGTCGTCGCCGCCGTGATCCTCCTCGCGCACGTTCTCCTCTCTGGCTCCCACCGAGAACCGGCCGTCGAGAGTGGCGCACGGCGGTAGTGGTGTCCGCTCACTCTCTTCCGCCGATGAAACCGGCTTATCGACGTCAGAATACCTCGTCATTATGGTGAGACCATTTTGGGGTACCTGTCTCGCATCATTCTCGACTGTGACATCCGATTTTGGTTCCTCAACTTTGGAGGGCAATGTAGATACTCCGACATTAGCCATTGGTACAGTTGAAGGGACGGTGGACTGTGGTTTCTGTGCAGTGGTCCTCGAACGCAATACTGTAGCACGAGGAGGTCCCGGTGGGTCTAACATTAATGTCACGACAGATGTATTGTCAGCTCTCATTCTAGTGTTTGACCATCTTAAACACAAAAAAGCATTATGTTTAATAATATTTATAGTGATGTGTGAGGTAGTTATACTTATTATTAGTTTTGAGAGTGGTTTTCCGACATTGTATAAGTAAAAAAACAGTCTTCTTATTTCCGACATACGTCCAAAAGTTATTTATATAAATTAGGTACAGGGTATTTATATTATCGAGGCATGCTTATTTTAATAGTTTTATTTTCATACTAATTAATACATTATGTATTGACAAACTTAATTTTTAAAACCTATTAATTAAAAAGAAATTACAGAACAAATGTTGTTGGGGTTGATGTAGAGTCTGGCTGCAAGGGGTAATGCGTTAATTACAATTAACCGTGTATATAACGCCCCCTCCCCTCTCACCTTTATTTTGCATATATTTAATTAATCCTCTGAAAAAATCGCTTTTAGCGATAAAGCCGCTTTTTGCCCTTATCTATAATTTACTTCTTATAAAGCTTAATAAGCTTCATATTAAGCTAATTACACTTATTATTTCGTTTTTTATAGTTATTTGTTCTTTTCAGTGAAATAAAGAATATAACTATCTATATATTTACTTTATTCAGACTAATGGTATACTGTCCTTTACCGTCGCGGGTGAAATTTATATATACATATATAAAATGGTTTGCTATGCCATATGTATACTGGCCGTTACTCATTAGTTTAGATATGCTAATTCGAATTTAGTATAATTTTACAGGAAGTTTGATTATTGCACTGATATCCAAATATTTTTGGTATAATTATAATGTACGTACTCCTCCCAACTAGTCCTCTATCTTCCAGTGAAAGTCTCATTAAAATCTAAATAACAATCTAAAATATAAATGAATAAGCAATATCTAACTAAACATATAATTTCAATGACTCACCTCTCCAGAGCATGATCCACTAGGCTTTTAGAGGGGTTGAGCCAGTCTCTTGGTTGACTTGCACTCCCTCCTACCAATGCTGCTTCGTTATGTCTCTCTGTAGCTTGAACTAAATTGACAGCACCTTCCGGGGATATCATATTCCACAGGCCGTCTGTACCGAAAATAAGGCACCTGAAACAAGATTATAGGCATAATACAATAAATATGTTAGGAATATATAAAATTTTAATAAATTTCTACATTTGCAATGATATTAATATAAACATTGAACCAAATAACCATTTCCAACTTCATCTTATCTTTTTGCAAATAATTTAATCATATATAAATGTGAGATAAGAAAAAGGTCTAAAAATTCTGTTTCAAATTTTTTATAATTTTATTTATTTATTATAATATAATAAAATTTATATCTTTTCCACTTAAGTCCATACCAGTGATCAGAAATGGAGTTGTCAGAAGGAAATTTATGATACCATTTTTATAAAAAAAATATTAAATTTTGCATACATATTTAATTTAATTTGAAATAGTATTTATTTCACTTACATTAGTTAACTTAAAAATTTTAATTAATAATATTTATTTAAAATGATAACCTTATAAGAAATCCTATCATGGCACTCACAACAGTGCTGACATATCAGACTGATATATCATATCAATAGTTAGCAAAATCAATCCCTTTTATTGATTTTGTAACATTACTATAAATAACTTACAAATAACTTTTATTCCTTAGTAATATTTTGTGGTAAAATTTATTATTTTTACTACAATAATAAAATATATATGACACAAAATAGATATAATAAAAATAATTATTATTTAATATGTTTGCAACCTTTCTGCATCCATATTTACCTGAATTTTGAGGGATCTATAGTCAGGACTCCAACATCAGGATCGGGACTGACTATAAATTCATCATTTAAAGGATTGTAACTCCATAAGTCTCCAAGTGAACGGGCAACAGCTAAGAATGGTATTTCATCCATTGGAGTATTTTTTTTAATTGGTCCCTTGTGGCCAAGACGAGGTCGATTCCACACCACTCGAGGTACACCAGCTTTTGATATGACTTTACCTCCACATCTCTGAATACGTTCAATTTCGGCAGTAGACTCAGGTTTATGATCTAATGTTAATGGTTTTGCCGCCCATTCTTCACTACCTGTAATAATTAAATTACAAACTTAATAAATAAAATTAGAAATATATATGCAGAATTATTTTTAATTACTTGACCACCTCTTGCAGGCAGCGTCTCTACATAAATCCTAACAACATTTGTTCTATGACTTTTTAAAATTTGAGTTTTCCCATACAAAATTCATTTGTTGCCTCTGAATTGACATTAACTCTGAACGTAGGTATGGCACTCGGGCATTTACCTTTAAAGTACTTCTTACAAAATACAAAATAATAAGTAAAAGAGGGAAAAAATTTTTTTTGTTTCGTGTTTAGTGTGTTGTTTATCAATATTTTTAAAAAGTTGTAGATCAAATGTTGTTGGGATTGATGCAGAGGCTGCCAGCAAAATGTGGTTAACTAATTAAAAATAACCCTGTATAACTAATTATAATAAATAATAAAGTAAGTTTAGATAATAAATAACCTTTCAAATGATTTTGTAAGATGTCAACTTTGTAATGTCAATAATATAAAAAACAAGATACAAAATCACTTGAACATTAAAAAAAACCACTAAGCTAATCATATAACATGTTATCTATAGAACACTGTAAATATAATGAGGAATTTACCATCTTTTTGATAACCAAGGACAATAGCAGAGTCTCCGACATGGCCAATATAAATTTTTCCTCTTCTTATAAATGCAACACTTGCAGTTGTTCCCGCAGTGCTTGGCAACCCTGTTACTGTTTTTGGCCATTTCTCTGAAAACAAAATGAATTCATTATTGAGATAGTAACATACTAATATTATTATTGTAATTAAAACAAATTTATTACATTTTTTATTCTACAACTTTCAATGCTATTATATAATTGACCTTTGTATTGAAAGTTTTGGTAAGAGGCAACATGAATCTATATAAAAAACTTAAACTGGTAAAACAGCTTTCACTTTAGCAAAATGTGGGAGGATTTCCAAACTTGTGTAACATAAAATTATGTGAATGTTATCATGTGTATTATTGTCTATTGAAGTCATAAAAATAAAACATTGAACATTAGATATTCTTTTGTTGACTCAATGTCAAAGCACTCAAGAAAAAATGAGGAGATACAAGGTCAAATTAAACATTTCGTACAATCACTCTGTAATCCTTCAAATTGTTAGAAACATCGTGACCGAGAATACGAGTTAAAAATATAATAAAAATATCCTGGAATTGACATTTACCTACTTCTTTCCACATGTTCAAATGGGTCAACATGTAACCATTTCGAATGGCTTTCAGAACGTCCTCGTCATTATCTGACCAAAATTGACGTTGTTTTACTATAGAGTCCATCAAATGCTCTTTAGCAAAAGCTGCTGCTTCACCTCCACCGTGCCCATCATAAATTCCAAAAAAAGCATATTCCAAATCCCTCTCATCCTCCGTTTGTTGATACGCAACGGAAAACAAATCTTCCATATACTTTCTGCCCCCCTGGCTACAGTGGCCAGTGACACGTAAATTAACACCAATTGACGCAGGCATTTTACCACCATAATATACACTTAACCACAAAAAATAATGTTTTTAATATAACACAAACGACTCCACATTTTGCATTTGCAATTTAAGCGACCAACGAGTGGAGCTAGAGTTGGACTGATGTGAGGTCACGTGGACATATTGATCATTACGCGTGCCAAATATCTTATGACAATTTTAATATGACAAAACGAGACAGCTATAGAAATATCAGTTACCTGCAAGTTATAAAAGCAAAAGACGCCATCATGTTTTCCGCCATTTTCACTCCACAATCGTTTAACTACTTCTTAAAATTAATTTAACAAAAATATAAAATTTGAGGCATTTTCTATAAAAATACACAATTTAAATTTTTTATTTGAATAAACAAATCTTTCTTACTAGTAATCCGTTAATAACTTTACTTGTTTACTTAATAAATTTGTTTGCAAAAACTTTAAGGAAACTAAAGTTGCGTTCAAAATAATAACTTGGAATTCTTGACATAAAAACTTTAAAATAATCTCATAAATTTAATGTTATCAAATAATAAAGCCATTTATTGCAAACATTGAAATACTTTTGAAATTTGATACTATTATTAATACAATATGCATGAATGAATGTAGAAACGTATAACGAAACGAAAAGTACATCATGAATGTAGAAACTTAAATAAATGTATGTAAAACATTTCACGAAAATAAAGTATATTGTTTTAAATGGATCAGATATAAAATGAAACAAAATAAAACACTAAATACTTTAATATTATTTTAAATAATACAATAACTAAATTCGTAACTTTAACACTATTCCTCAGTAACTTCCCATGGCTTTTCCGGTCTGTGTAAATCCCATGGTCGGGCTTTACTGTAAACCTCCATTTCTGACAATTTAATACCACCTTTCACTACTTGTTCAAGGAACTTTTCTACCTTCCCACCTTCCAGCGGTTCAATGTTACAATGCATTTCCGTGATACCACACTCAAGGCATCGTTGTGCAAATAGCTTGCCTAGATTGATGTATGCACAAGTGTCTGTGGTGCTGTAGAGTTGATTGCGCAGAGCTGGTTCAGATGTTTTAGCTGTTATGACAGGTCCATTAATAAAATGTATGACCTCTGCTGATACAGTTCTGTTGGTAGAACTTAATACTAATCTGAAAAAGACATGTTTCTATGAAATAAATTATATGAAATGTTTTGTTAGAGCTTGCATACAGCTTGGTTGCAGACCACTCTTTAACAAAAAGCTTATTTTAACTAGTCTTCTAATTCTTTTGGAGATTGTATCAATTTATGGTCTCTATTTAAACATGTTTTCTTCTTATAATAAATTCTTACTAAAAACATGGAACACAATTCAAGCAATTTTTTAATAAAACTCACTTATGCCAGAATTTACGACCAGGTTTATCTAAATGATAACCATCGGGTTTGCGAGCTATTCTCATCTGTTCCAGATTTCTTGGATTTCTGTTAACGAATACATTTGGTGCTGTGGTTTTGAATCTGGCTAATTTTGAAAATATCAGCATATTTTTACCAGCATACATAGTTGTAATTTTATGGCCTGTATAAGTAAAATTAAGTATTTTATTTACACTTTATAGATTGATAATGGTTTGTTTTTATTCTAGTTTTTGAGGTTATGTAGATCTAGGGTTGCAACACGTAATAAATAATAATATGATAGTTCCTCAAAAATAATTGACAATTGCGTCTGATATTTCCCAAATATATATTTTTACCTACATACACTATCAGTCGTACATGTTATGAAAATGGTAAGGTATAAGGAAGAAAAGATTAAAATAAAATACTTTGTCTTTTATCGATTTAATGTAAAATTTTATAAGGTACTATATGCCTTTATCTTGGTTGATATTTTTTTGATGTTATTATATTTTAGAAAAAAAACATTTTTTTTTCTAAAATGTAATATATCTTATCTATTAATTATGATATATTATTTGGTACCAACAGCTTGGAAGAAAAAAAAAATTTCAACCATTAAATGAAAAATATACCAACTATACTTCCTTTATTTAATTTTTTCCTTTTTTACTTGCATTTTGGGCTTGGCTTTACTATATATGATGACTCCTGCGTTTTATCTAAAAAAATATTCAACATTTATATCATAAGTTATTTTCATTTTTGTAAACAATTGTTTACCTAGTTGACGACCCGTAACCGTACCTATATTCGTGCATTTCCTTGATTTTAAATATTAAACAATCGCCATTATAATGATTTTGATGTTTTTTGTGTGTTTGTATGGGCCTGTAGATAATTTAGATGCACAATTGCACCCGGTAGTTCATGGTTTGTATTATATATTTTAGGTATACATATATACCATTAATTTTAAACCTAATTACATTACGTGATAGGAAAATTTCACCGCAGCCGAGAATTTTGTATGACCCAAAGAGTATAACAAACGCGTTGCGGAACTTTGAAAAAAAAGTAAGCGTATTTCAACATGGAAACACCTTTGATGGAAGTTTATTCTATATTTTAATTATAACCAATTTTTTTTAGAACCGCACTGTAAAAGAACGATTTTGGCATGCAGATTTTGGGGATGGTGTCGTAGTCAGTAACATGCAGTACTATATTGCAAATTAGGGGCCAGGAATGAAGTCAAAAAGTTTTTGGAACACTCTCCGAGGCGTAGCGCAAGTGTAAAACGCTTAAAAATGGATTAAACCTTCCCGCCATGCCCAAGCATCTGAGAGCTATCACAATTCACAGAGCGCTGGTCACTGGGTCCCTGACAATTCAAGTGTTACGTCATTGCAAAGAATCAAATTATTCAAGCAGATACTGGGGCGAGCGGCGAGCCGGGCTAGATGAGAATTTTAAATATGGCGCGAACTGCGCCTTGATAATTGCCTACAGTAATTATAAAAAAAACATTACACTATAAAACCTTCCGAGCTCTAAATGTGTTTTGCACTTAATAACAATATAATAATAATAACAACCTGACAACATTTTACATTATACCAATTACAATTCTGCAGGCTAACTGCTTAGTTATTTAGGGCTCTGCAAATTGAGTAATGTAAGGCTGGCGTAAGAATCACAGACAATATTAAATTACACTGTAGAGCACAGCTGATATTATCAGTGATGTGAAACGGCCACAGCATGTAGTAAATTATAAATTGTACATTTTTAGCTGTGTATTGTACAAAAGCAAGACAAAAGTTTACCGTATTATATTTGCTAAACATCAATTCAGCAATCTGAAATTGTCATATATTCTTATTGCAATCTGTGCCTCGAACCAATGTTTTAGTTTTGATAAAAAGTGATAAATAATAGTTATTTTATAGCACGTTTTTTTACAATATTTGTTTTGTCTACGTGTGCACAGTAGGAATTGGAAAGAAATATTACTTGCTATGTATTATTTTACGAATATCATATGCCTTATGCGAATTAGTTTGTGATTGTTGATTTTTTAGACGGGCGTTAACATCCGGAAGAGTTATATGTTGTTCGCACGCCCACTCATTTCTGCATTGATGTAGTGTTTGTTGTTATGTGTAATACTATAAGTGATAAATAAATTCAATTCCACTAACATGTCACTACAGAAAAGTGTAAAAAGTGTAGGGGGTGACCAGGATAATACTTCGTTGTGTTCGTCAGTGACTACGCAGCCAGACAGGCATGGCTTTTTTGGTGGAGCCCAGTACAGTCCAGAACCGTAAGTAATGTTTCCAAAATATACTATGTTTAAAATAGTAAACAATCGCTTATCGAAATATTACTCCGTATGTTACTCTTTTCTAAAACCAGCACCGGTTGGTTATATACATAAACTTTGGTATAATGTTTAGCTGGCAGTTATGAAATGCTATTTAGATGTTTTACACCACTAATCACGGTTTTTATTGATTATTTATTTAATCTTTATTGAACAAAATAAAAGGAGGTACAATAGACGGACTTAATGCAACAAGGCATTCTCTACCAGTCAACCTGAAGAAAAACATTATAAATAACATGAACAATAAGGCGTAAAACTAGAATAATCGAATTTATAAGTATAAATTCGATAAATAGTAATTTACATTACTATTGTAGTTATAATATTCATTATATCAAAACACACACACACACACACACACACATATGTATATACGTGTGTGTGTTTGTGTATATATATATATATATATATATATATATATATATATATATATATATGCATACACAAAGATATTCATATATATATATACATATGATATTAAGAAAATATATTAATTTGATGACAAATACATAAAAACTATATAAGTAAATATATACCGCACATATAATATCAATTCTTAATACTCTCCCAAAGATATTTGTAGACAGATTTTTTAAAAACTAAGTTAATCTGAGACCATCTAATATGTTCTGGTAGGCCATTCCAGAGTTTTATTGCCTAAACTCAGAGTGATGGGAAGGAACAAAAAGTTTAAGATTAGACGAGTACCAATAATATTTAGAAAAACTTGGCATTTGAATTTAACAATAAACTATATTATATAGTATTATAGAAAACCGTATATTCATTCCAATTGCTGATGAATAAATGAATGATTGTATTTTGTAACAAACATAATCATAGATTAAAGTTAAATAAATCATCAACTCATAAGATAATTCAATTGTGAGATCACATTTATTGAAACCAAAACACAAAAGACATATTGAATTATGATTTAAAATTTTCTTCAATTTGAACATAAAAATGATCAAAACAAAATAGTCTTAATATCCATACTAGTATGGATATGATTGTAGAAATAAATCTATAGCATTATAAAGATGTTTATTAATTAAATACAGACATATTAATTTACTAGATTACATGAAATAAATATGATACTATGTTGTAAATTAATAATAATAATAATTGCACTATAAACTTAAACTAACCTAAACTCGGCAATAACTTTCATTAAACTTTCACATTCTCTTACATATAACAGTGAAAAAGTTATTACAATACACTAGAACAAAATTTAAAATTTAATATTGAGAAAAAATTCTCAAGTATAATTAGAATGCAAGCAATTATACAGTTTCATACCACATCTAATTAAAAGTGTGTTATTTGAAGGTTACTCACCTACTCTGACTTTACATCATTTACGTATGTAGGTTGGCCTTAGATAGAGACTAATTGATAATGCTGCCCTAGTTTTAGTTGTTGACTTTTTGACATGTTTTATTACATTTACATTTAGTCAATAATAACATAATAGTAACATATATTATATCATCTAAGATTCAAGATGATATTTAAATTTAAATTAAATATAGATTAAAAATATACCATACAAACTAAATATTCACTCTTAAGATGTTTTTTCTATAATCATAACAAAATAAATAATCTAATGTTACTCATATTGTATTAAATACATATTTTTATAATACTTAAAGAATTACTTATAAAAAATTACATATTTAATGTTATTTTTTCTCATATAAAATACAGATTAATGTTGAATATATTGTTGTATGAAATGATTATCAAATGGAAGGCAACTATAACTATGATATCACACTACAAATTGTACAAATTCATTGTTATTTTATTATCAATAATCCGAAGAGTGTTAGTCATTTTTTATGAATGAAGAATTGTACACTTATAATACATATACTATGTATATAAATTGTACTGCCATGTTAAGCAGATTTAATTTTAAATATGAATGAAATATAAATCTACATGGGCAGGGATTCTAACCGTCCCATCACTCTACCAATTGAGCTACCATATCCCTGCCCATATCGTTTTTTTCATACGGTAGTTCAATTGGTAGAGCTTGTCGTTCTATGGTTCCCCAGAAGTCCTTGGATAGAATGTCTGCTCGTATTGGTTTATTTTTCATTTTATATTTATTAGAATATATTTGTTTTAGAGTCAACAGCAATGATTTAGCAAGTGAATTAGTATGTACCCGTTCCAGTTATCATACATACTGTACCTTTTGAACATACGGAGTATTTAAATGGCAGATGTAATTTTGATCAGTGTTATTCAATTAAAGTTCCTGAGTGGAGTTAATTGCCACTGATGTGGTTGCTCTTTTATCAGTGGTCGGAATTAATTTTGATGTTGCTTAAATCTTTCATGAGTCACTTCTAATATCATTAAAATATTTCTGTGTATGTGTTTTATACTTTTTTTTTTTTTCAAATTTTACCTGTAGTTTATTTTTTATTATAAAATAAATAACTTACATTGTGTTCAAGTCATAAAATTATAAGGTTCCGAAAACAATATATTTTATATATAAGACAATAGATTCATAAACAAGCCATTGTTGCAAACATTTGTTTATAAAAACAAATATTAAAACACATTTGTAAACACACACACATTTGCAAACGTTTAACTCATAATACTGTTTAAAAATCACATATAATGGCAGCAGTAAATTCAAAGAGATTTACAATCATATATAATATAATATCAGGACAAATTACACACATTGATCTAACCCTAAGTAAACACATTATTTGCTTGGGTTAAGGGTGTTAGACAACAATACAAATACATAGAAATACTGAGAATATATTTAATAAACCACCAAACCCAGAAACACAGACATCTATGCTCATCTCATAAATGCCTGTCTCTGCCGGGAATCGAACCCGAACCCCATTGCGCCGGGACACGTTAGTCGTCTTCGCTAACCACTGGACCAACGGGGCGGTGAATATAAAAGTACATAACTTTTTTTACAAATATTTAACACAGAACTATTTTAATTATAAATTCAGTAAAGTTTATTATAATTAGATTTAATGTATTAAAGATAAAAATTTATTTACTATGCAGTGCTTATGTACCAAGTAAATAATGATAATAAATTATATTTAAATAGAAATCTGCATTTTGTGTTTAATGCCTACAGTTATCAATCATTTATTTAAAAGAACTTTTAATTTGAATCACAAATTACAGAAGGTTGCTAAAACAAGGATGTAAATTTCACAACTTCCCATAATTTTGCAACCTATAATTATATTCTGTATAAACTGTTCAATTGATATATTATATATTCTAGAATATTGTTTATGTATATTCTATTATATATTCAAATTAACTTATCTAGTGCCGTCTCCTTTTATCAAAAACTCAACCATTGATTTCTTATATCATGCAAAACAATACATTAGTACTAAAAAGTTTACGGCCACAGTAATTTCCTAATCCATTCAAGGTTCAGTTAATTTGCTACAGATTAATTCTTATATTTCTTATTAACACAAGTCAATGTAAAATATATATAATATATATTTTTTTATTGTTTATTACAATTATAACACTGCAACTAATATTAATTCTAATTAACTATAAATTATTATTAATAATAATCATTATATTGTAAGTACCTATTTTAGTTTCAAGATTTTCTAAAGACCTTTTGTTTTTGGGGAAAATAATACATTTCAAATGAAACTCAAACTATTTAGTACTAATTCTAGCAGGTTATTACCCCATATAATGGTTTTTCCTGTGGTGTTAATTTAACGGGTATGGGAAATAATTTATAATAATTTCTCATATACACCCAATTAGTTAATTACGTAGTAAGTCAAGACTTACGAAACGTCGTTAAATAACATTCTTTTTGTACAGTTTCTCCATTGAATTTGTGTTATGGGAAAGTTGGTGATAATAGTATTTTTTTTTTATTCACAACAATAATTTGTTTTACTAAAGTATTATCTTTCACTCTAAACAAACTTTATATATTACTCACGTATTTATTCAAATTATTTATTCGTTTATTCAAGTGTTATATTTCCGGAATTCTTAACTATTAGTCGTCATTTCAAATCGTAATTCATTTCGTACAGATGTAATTTATAACGGATATTGAATAATCACGCAAAATATTTATATTTGATCCAATCAGAATTCGCCGAATATTGCAATAAAATACCATTAATACGTGAATCACGGGTATGGGAATCGATTAGTTAGATATGATAGTTACACATTCGGGCTCTTAGATAACGGTTTAAGATGGTACGTCGAGTTTTCGTACAATTCAACAAATTATGATACAGAGAAATTTTTGATAAATTTTATATGTCCATTTTGATGAGGTGTTCTAATTTGTAATTTTGTTTATTTAGTATACATACTATATATTTTGTTATTAGGATGAATGCATTTTATTTAGACATAATTAATATTTTTATATATTTAATTAGTCCATATCGCACAATCTATACTAATATTATAAAAATGAAAGATTTGATTGTTTGTTTGTTTGAATTGAATGGGCTCCGAAACTACTGGACCGATTAAAAAAAAAATACCCTCAGAATTCTACATTATCCCTAATGAAATTAAATATAGCCTTATTTAATACGAGAAAAAATAAGGATTTGCGTGGAAATTTTAACAATGTAATAAATTATAAATGTATTAAGTAACAAGACTTTGTCATATATTTATATACGAATATTAATAAATATAAACATTTAGAGTTAAAATGATTTACAATCACTAGTTGTAGCCCGTGACACTTTAGGTATAGCTATGATAATAAGCCATATAAATATATTCTTAGAGTCTACGTGGACGCAGTATCGGGCAACAGCTATCCCTAATAAAGTACTTTATTTGAGTAAATAAGTGTAAAAACCTTTTGGCCTACATAACGTCGCGTTTTTTTCCTATATAACGCGGGCGAGGCCGCCGGGAATGTCTAGTTTAATATAAAAGAGAAGTGTACAATAGGCGGTCTTAATGTTAGCAAGCATTTTCTACCAGGCAACCAAAGGATGTACAGTTATTAACGTCTGTAGGAAAAAAACTAAAAATCAATTTAGTACAAAATAAATATTAAGTATGTACCTTTAATATAATTATGTAAATACATTAATAGTAGATCCACATACGTACAATATACATACATATATTCACGTAGTAACGAAGTCTTAAAACAATAATCTATTACGATATCTCAAATATTACCTCAAATATCTGAAATTAGTCGTAAGATATATGCTGTGATTGGTAGGTTGAGGAGATGGAAGAATTTCTTACCCATTTAAGCTAAAATATCCCTCGCTCAAGCTCTTCTACTACCTTCAATAGATTATGCAGATACATGCTATTCCGATATATCTCAAATTCATAAAAATAAAAGCTTGAACGTCTATAAAATATGATTATAAGTTTTATATTTGGACTGAGAAAATTTGATCACATTTCACAATATCGGGTCCAACAGAAATGGCTTACCATAAAGCAAAGACGTAATCTCCATATCCTCTCTCTTCTCTACATCATCCTCTTTAATCCTTATACCCCTCCCTATTTAGATAAAGGAAATATTCAGTTTTCCAGGAACTAGCCATCGTCTCAATCTCCGTTCCAGAAACGATAATATGTTAGCGTTACCTGTTAGCCACTCTCAAAGTTATGGGCAAGTTTGCTGTCAAGGCTGCTATCTTATGGAATTCGTTATCCCAAGATATCCGAAAGTCAGAGTCAATACACATTTTTAAAAAACGCCTTAAAAATATTATCTGATGCTATAAATTTATAAGTATAGTATCAATAAAATTTCCCCTTCTGTATTTAATATTGTATTGTTTTGTATATTGATATTATATATTGTATGTATTTATTGATATATGTTTATAATTTATGTAATTAATCGTATATATCCTATCTAGGTATACATTCTCTATGTCCATATATATATTTACTATATATGTCTATAATAATATAATTGAAAATATGTGTTTAAGTATTTCAACCACTATTACGAAACTTTTCCTTTTATAAGATACGGGTTGCCTGGAAGAGATCAACATTTTTATTAAAACCGCCTTCACACCCAAAATTGTACATTGATATTTTCTTTGTATCCTTATACTGTATTTTAATTTATATATTTGAGTGTAATAAACAATTTTACTAGTACTACTATGATATACTATAAAAAAAATATCATTGGCATCATAATTACCAAATATGTAGTCAGTTTTAACGGAAGTCGGAAATCATTCGAAAAGAGCGACTCAAAAATAGTTTCCAACATTTATCAATAACATTATTCGTCATCACTACAAAAAACATTCTTTTTTTGTCATTGTAGTTTTGATAAAATATATATTATAATAGTTAAGAAAAATGTGAAATTTTCTACAGTCTCTAGTGATGAAGTATAGTAAGTTAGGTATAAGTTTATTACTATTAGGTTTGATATACTTACCCAAAACATTGCTAACAGGTGTGACCGTGTAAGTGTAAATTGTTTGTTGGTTTTAGAAAAAATGTTGCATAGGAGTCCGCATAGTTCCTTAGTTATAAATATTGAAATTACTTTATTATTATTTTTTTAAATCAACTGGTGCAATATAAAATAATAGTTGTTGCCTCTTGTCTTAATACTTATCTCAAAGCCTAGTCTAATAAGTCTAGTCTATGATGTATAGTAGAAGAGTTTTACTTTTGCGTTAAGTTTGACTCTTTAATATATTATTGCTGAGGGTTTGCCCCTTTGGTTAATGCTTACCTCAAAGCAGTTTATTCTAGCACCAGGCAAAGGGTGTGAATTTACAAGTGACTTAAAAAAAATGCCACTACTTAAAACAATATTTATTTAATACGTTTTATTTATGTTTTACGTGATACTCAGTGAAAGTATAATACGGTATCAAAATCAAACCTAAATGTTAAAACTTAATTTACTTTAAAAAACCGTTAAATTCAAATACAATTCAAACGCCGTTTAGGTAATGACGTCACAGATTAACATGACAACCTTATATAACATAACATTTAGAGAAAATTTAATTGTATTAATATATAGCGTTCGAGAATTGGAAACAAACTAGCGTTCAAAAAATTACTACGTGTAATGACCACGTAATGATTTTATGGTCAATATGCCTTGCATTGATTTCATGCGATTCATTACACATACCATATAAATTAAGGAAATATTTTAGAAACTTACCTAAATATATAATACTTCAAGTTATAGTGCTATTATTTTTTAATTAAAAAGCTTAATTGATTTAGAAGATATGTTGTTTTACCATATTCGCTAGCATGTAAAGATCTACAAACTGATATATTTTTGTGTCTTAAATCTATATAAAACGTAGGTTAATGATTTAGAATACTTCTAAATATTTGTTTCCACATATATGTTAAGCTTATATCTAAATACAAAATTTTAATATTTTTATTATTATTGATTTATAAAATAATTTACTTACATGCCGGTATCGTACTCTAATTATGTTAATCTTTATTTCTTTGTAGCATACATGATACATTACCAATTAACTGTTCGTATTTTCTTTCGTAAAAATATATTTTTATTGATAAAAATAAATAAGGGTTAATCATTCGGAGATATAAAAGTTCATTGTGATAAATAGAAACCAATACTTTATTGTGGATGTAATAATCTATTAGCTAATGAAACTGGCGCCCGACATGGGACTATTTATTTTGCGAAAAAGGAATGGACATTTGCTCCAGTTTCATCCTCTTATACAGTTTATTCATATTATAGTTATACTACCAACGACAAACAAAATAAATATTCATTATACATTAATAAATACAAAGCTATTGTACGGTATTAACAATGGTGATTCATAATTTACTGTATTTTTAATATTTCAGTAAGAGGACTTTATCACCGAGCACAATTTTGAAAAGAGAACAAAAATGGCTTCGAATGCTAAATAACTGGGAGGCGTTTATGAGCAAAAACTATAAAAAAGTTCGTGAAAGATGCCGGAAAGGTAATAATAAGTATATTGATTATTTACACGTTTTTATATTATCGCTAGAGATAAGATGTAAGTACTAAAAGAAACTGCGTTACACTTTCGCGACACGGCTGCTTTCTAATGTTCTTACTACGAAAGCTTTTAAACGTGACTAGCAAAACAATGACAGACTTCATTTATCTCTATGTTGTAACATACTCGTGTGTAATATACAACAATCGTATTAAGTGTAAAGTTTGTATGCATGAATATTACCATATTTGAAAGTATGTAGATAAAAAAATATATTTATAATATACTCTTGAGTGGACATAGTGTTTATTATTATATAAATATTTTAAAAGGGCTTATTGCGACCAACTTTAAACTACAAAAGAATGATAAAGGGTAAATGCGTTTCTTACGAACGCTGGTTTACGTAGACTATCCGAACAAAATCGCAGACAACTGCAGTATATTTGGATAATTAACATCTTGATTTTAAATATGGAACAGTTTTATTAACTACCTACTTACCCACAAATTCAGTACCATTTATGTTTAACATATAAATTTAATGTTTTTATAAATGGTCAATAAAGATACTTATTATTAATGTTTTTACTAAGTGTATAAGAAGTCAATTTTGTAAAATCTTTTAGTTTTGCTATATTTAACCTAAATCACTAACATAATACTTTCCAGGCATTCCAGCGTCCGTACGGCCTAAAGCCTGGCTGTACCTCTGCGGAGGTCAGCTACTTCTGGAGAAACACCCTGACGAATATGAAGAGCTACTTAAAGCACCAGGAGACCCCAAGTGTATGGAGGATATAAGGAAAGATCTACACAGACAGTTCCCGTACCATGAGATGTTTATTAGAGAAGAGGGTCTTGGGTAAGTATTTATTAAAAAACTCTTCGACATTCTTTATGTGACATACGACATTTTTAAAAAATCTCAAGATTTGAAGACATATGTGATTAAATAAATAAATAAGTTATATTCATATTTTATTTTTAGGCAACAACAACTCTTCTGTGTACTCAAAGCCTACTCGGTACTGAATCCTAAAGTGGGTTACTTCCAAGCCCAGGCCCCAGTAGCAGCATTCCTGTTGATGCACATGCCGGCTGTCCAGGCCTTCTGGTGCCTCGTCAGTATCAGCGACAAGTATCTCAGCGGGTACTACAATCCTGGACTGGAGGTGAGCTATCAATGTCCTACTACTTACTATCCATTACTAGTGTTTCATATAGAAAATAAAATAAAACATATTTAATAATTTATTTAACTTTTGTGGTTCAAAGAGAAAGCTCCAGTGAGAAGAGACACCAAAAATCTTGATGGGTATTTTAAAATCAACCTAGCAAGTAACAAATGAATAAAACTTTTTTTTTATCTTGCTGCTAATCCAAAACTTTTTTGGTCCTACATTTTACTTGGTTTCTAAATTATTCTCACATAGAAATTGTGACCGACTAGATATTATAATATTTATTTATTAATATTACTAATTTATTAATATTAGTGATTCTTGCACGTTTTTTACTGTTTAAAAACCGGGCAACTTTTTTGACGTTTCATATTAATAATTCTATAAATGAGCTACACCGACCTCCTCCCCAGGTGCTGCAGCGTGACGGCGACATCCTGCACGCTCTGCTGCGCCGCACCGCGCCCGCCGTGCACCGCCACCTCGGCAAGCACCGCGTGGAGCCCGTGCTGTACGCCACCGAGTGGTTCCTGTGCGCGCTCACTCGCACGCTGCCCTGGGACAGCCTGCTGAGGGTCTGGGACTGCTTCCTATGCGAGGGGGTCAAGGTGGGTCGACAAATGATTATCCGGCTCGAAGGACCGGAAATTCTAGATTTTTTTCACAAATCGGTGTATTTTTATTGAATGTCTGACTGCATTATACTTTTATATAATTACTAGATAATGTAATTTATTTTAAGGTCACTTCGATTGCTTAGTTCAATAAAATATTGTCCAATTATTGTACCCAAGTATTTTACTAGAGGAACTATAAAATAAACGTGGTTCTCAGGTGCTGTTCAAGGCGTCGCTGGTGATCCTGGCGGGCGCGCTGGGCCCGGCCAAGGCCCGTCGTCGCGCGGGCGGGCTGTGCGAGACGCTGGAGGAGCTGCGCCACCCGCCCGAAGCCGTGCTGGCGGAGGACTACCTCGTGTACCACATGCAGCGACTCAACCTCACCGAGGAGGACTTCGAGTTCGAGCATCAGCGACAGACGGCTAAGCGACGCGCCATGGCCAATAGGAGGTTGCATATTTATTTATTAATTTTTATGATAAATATATAATATAGATAAATATAGAAGGAAAAATAAATCCATATTGGCCAGGGATTCGAACCCGCGACCTCTGGGTAACGGTCCAGTCGCTCTAACAATTGAGTTACCGTGTCGCTATACAGGGTTATTTGTAATTAGTTGACCACCACTTGCAGGCAGCGTCTCTGCATCAATCCCAACATTTGTTCTACGACTTTTTTAAAATCTTGGTAAACAACACAATAACGAAACATGAAACAAAAAGTTTTTGTTCCCTCTTTTACTTATTCCTCCGTATTTTGGAAGAAGTGCTTAAAAGCTCAGGCGCCATACCGACGCTCAAAATTAATGCCAGGTCAGAAACAACAAATAAATTTCGAATGGGATAATTTAAATTTTAAAAATTACTAATTTGAAAAAGTCGTAGAACAATTAATGTTGTTGGGATTGATCTAGAAAGGCTGCCTGCAACAGGTGGCCAACTATTTACAAATAACCATGTATATATAATTTTATTTTAACATAAGCGATTTTTCTTTCAGTGGTAGCTGATTCAGCGAGTGTTCCTACAAGCGTTATTCAAAGGATAACGCTAGGGACATCTTCCACACTCTTTAAAAACGAGTGCATAAACTGCCAAAATATACCTTGAACCGTTGTGATAAGGACGATTATACCGAATCGACTATAGTGATATAGAAGTGAAGTGATCCATGAACACTGCCATTGAAATGGCTGTAATACGAACGACAAAGATTGTAGATAGAAAATTTAGTACTAACTGATTTTTGGATACATAGATGATTCTATTTCATAATAAATAGTGAGAAAGAAAGAGATGCAGACATAAAGAGACAATAATTGTTTTTTTTAATCATCTGTGTATAAAATTGGTTATGTGGTGATTATGTTGGTTCAATTGTGTGGTTACCAATTGCAATATTCTGTAAATATTAAAAAGTTGCCTATTACATAGATTATAGAAATTAATACATAATTTCGAAACTCGTATAAATCAATCTGATTGAAGACATTTTTTTTTCTCGTAAAAAGGATAATAGGCCTGATATATAATAAAAGGATAATATTTCTATAAAAAATTCACAGTATATTACTTTCAAAGTATTATGTTTTATTTAGATTTTATTTTGACTACTTACTCGAATTCCAGTCTTGACCATTTTATTGACATTTCATATAATAAATAATGTGCAATTTTTTTTTACTTAAAAACCATTTTTTCATGATTTTAGTATAATAATAGATATCTCGTAAAAATAAGGCGAAGAAATGAATGAAGTAAAATGGTACGGATATAAACAGTATTTTAGAGCTATAAAATATTTTTTCTTGTAAATATTATAAAGATAAAATATTTGTTTCGTTTTTATAATTGTAATCAGAATTATTCTAAGATATTTACTTTGTAACGGAATGAAAATGAAATGTTTAATAAATTATTGTGATAAGTGAGTAACATATCTCGGTATTTGTAACATAATGACAGTTTGTATATGGAAAGTACAATTAGAATAGAAGTAGTGAAATAGTATGATGTTGAAGGTTTCTGTATTGTTTTATATCCAAAGTATATCTGGAAAAAAATATTTACCAATTTACACTATAAATATAATAAAAAAAGTTTTTTTTTTAGTTACTATCAACAATATTCTCTATATATCTAATGGTCTGAAATTTACAAGATTTTTATTCCTGAAAATAATAGACATTCCTATAAGTAACATTCTTCTTCCGATGGTTTTATTGGGTGGGACCAAGTTTCATTATTCACTCACTATTGTAACATTTGTAACAATGACTGCCCAAAATAGTCAAAATATAACACTAACAAGATTTAACATAGAAAACTTTTGTAAGCAAATTGTAAGCTATAAATAATATAAATACTTATTATATTTAAACTACATCTTGATAAGATTATTTATTATTTTGAGTTTTAAATGTAAAAAATGTTTGTAATATTCTAAATATTACTCATACTCTCCCTAGAACATGTTTCGAGATATTTCGACTTCTGTTTTTTACATTTTATAAACTTTTTACATTAAGTTATATTGCTCTTAAAATTTTATATTATTTTATAGTGTAATATTTCAATACTTAAATTTAATTAAAAAACTTAAGATTTTCACTCAGATAGATTTTCACTCATTCTTTTATTTTTATATGAAATTCAACTGAAACAGTTAGTAACTTAAAAATGATTATCGAAGATGATGTGAATAACATTTTTTCTATAGCTGTAAGTGTCTGCACATATTTCGAATGTAGGCTATGATTTAGTTATTAGTTACGTAATTGTACTGGTGCATAATGTTTTGATTTTATATTATTTTATTTAATATTTTGGTTATTATTGAAGTGTTGGACTTATGAGAGACTTTATGTATGGATGATTTTGTGTTGGAAGAAATAATTTTATTATCGAGGATTTAAATAATTTTACAGTATCTATCTAATACCTATTTTCTTACAAACTTCCAAATTATTGACTTAATTTACTTTGGTGTTACTTACAATAGCATTGTTTTATACAAAATGAATAGATTGTGTTGTTTGGAGTGTTGTGTGTTTTTGATTAGAACGGATTTTATTGAATGTTGTGTATTTGCTACTAGTTTTATATCAGTTGGTAAAATATTGTTCTGATTTTGCTAAATTATAGATGTTTTCGCATACTCTTATGCACAATCTCATAACATGGAGCATTTAGACTCATTGTATAAGTATGGTATACACAAAAATATCAAACTGACCAGTTTTGAATGTCTTTACATAACATACTAATTGTTTTTTATTACAATGGCTTTTGAACACTCTATAAACGGAGTTTATATTTTATTTATTTTAAGCTATGGTATATTTATCTTTAAGATAAAAAATCCACAATAGTTTGATATTTCTAAATTACCATAATATTTTTTTGTGACAGCCAATATGAAGATATCTTTGACTGATTAAAATATGAGACCACATGAATACGATATTCCATATGCACCACATTCCGTATTTTCAGACTGTTTTTTTATTTGTTATTATATACCTAAATCAGAATAGATCTTAACAGTATTTTTGTACTTCGCTGATTTCAATGTACCGCAATATTCTTGTTGTAAATAAAAATAAAGTCAACTGTGCTGTAGTCATTTCATTTGAGTTTGTTTTCTATAATATTATTTATATATTCCATTCTTGTATAACTTGTCTACTGTGCCTGAAGTCTTGTGTTCTGTAATACAAATACTAAGCTTGAACGATTTAAATTATAAGTAATTAATTATATGCAACAGATAATATATATGTATACATGTATTGTGCTTTTGATTATGGATTTGGATTGATAACTTAAAATGGATCAATTGGTCATGTAATAATGTAATAATGTAAAATAGTACATCATATGTCAGAGATATGTTTAACATTAAAGCCAAAATGATAAAAAACATAAGTTGTCAGAACATCATTAACATAAGAAAAAAAACTATTTTTTTTAATACCACCTTGGGCACATTTGTAAAGAAACTACAAGTAATAATAATGCAACCTATATATACGGCAGAAGAACAATTTAACAAAATTATGTCTTGTAAATTTAGTGCAAGGTATTAAAGAATTAAATTGAATTTTTGATTAATATATTAATCCTAAATGATATTTGACGGAACAAACAAAAATTGTGTTAAATCTTATATACAGGGTTATTTGTAATTAGTTGAGCACCTTTTGCAGGCAGCCCCTCTACATCAATCCTAACAACATTTGTTCTACGACTTTTTAAAATTAATAGTTTTAAAAATTAATTGTTAACAATTTTAATACACAATACGACGATTGGGTAATTATTACATACTGTTTGAAATAAAACAAAAAATAATAATAAGTTATAATAGTATTATGTGCGTGGTACCTTACAAATTTCGTACAGCGCTAGACTGCCGTTGACCTATACTTTAGACTGCTTACAAAATACAGAGTAATAAATAGTCGAGGGAGCAAAAATTTTTTTGTTTCGTCTATTCTGAGTTATTTATCAAGATTTTTTCAAAGTCGTAGAACAAATGTTGTTGGGATTGATGTAGAGAGGTTGCCTGCAAAAGGTGCTCAACTAATTAAAAATAACCCTGTATATCTCAGTAATGTATATCCGAATATTACCAAATCTAAGTACTTATCTTTCACAAAATTTGGCATCGTTTTAGATGTTAAGAAAAGTCCAGTTACGTTGAAGTATTGAAATATGAGACAACAGCAATGATTTCTTTATCTTTGACGAAAAATCAAAAGTAACCTTTATGTAATAAAACAAGAAAATCAATTATAAACTTTCGTATTTATTTCCGTTGTATAAGTACTTATAGTTTATCAAACACTATTTATAAATGTACATAAATAAGTTTTATTCAAACCAAACGACATTTGTGAACACTTATGACAAAACAAACTAAATCTAATGTTTATAAAGCGTATGAACTTATGTCTTTATTTGTCGTCTTCAAACGATCCAAGCGTAGCGATGCGGGTATTTACAAGATATGTCGAAAATATTATTATTTACTATTATAATGCACCTAACTTTATTGTAAAGTTTTTAAATATTTAGATTTCTTCTTTAACATATTCTTAGCATCTGTAAGTATTTCCTGAAGTCCGTCTTGTAACTTCTGCTTGACCGGGCACTGGTACTTGTTATTTATATCCAGTTTCGCGAACTGGTCTTCTAGCGTCGTCTCGTATTCATAAATAGGCCAATTTTCGAATACATCTTCTAGGAAGCTTATAACATCTTGAACATCGTCGTTAAGCTCGTTGAGCATCTCCGACGTCAATATCTGATCAGGTGACTGGTTGGCTTTCTTTTTGGACTTTCTAGTATTGTTCGGAACGGTCAGTTCATTGCACACGCCGAGGAGGAACGTGACGACGCCGATGAACTACAAAGAAAATAAAAAATATGATTTTTGAAATGTGATAGAGTTAATATAATTTCTCTCCGACATATAAATTAATAGCAAGCGCTAGATTAAATTTCAACTAGTCAAACTAATTAATATATAACAGGTCGAAACAGCCAGGTGTATGAACATAACATGGTAAACGTAGTCAATTCTACCTCCAGGTAGTTGGAGTACGTCTCCAGCGTGTCCCTGTGCGTCCATGCGGTGGTAGTATGGTGGTGTCCCTGTGGTCGCGCCACCCGCAGCAGCTCGCTCAGCGTACTGCCATGGTCGCGCGCGCTGGCCCCGTCGCCACAGCACAACGCACGCACCAGCCGCAACGTGCACACATACAGCTCACGATACGACACCACGGGGGTACTCACGAACGCTGAGGAGGTTACACGGTTACGATTAATGGGTAATTTTTCAAGTCAGACAGGTCTTATGGTAAGTCCTTCATCTGGACTCATAATGTCCAGATGAAAGGTCTGGTTGAAGGTGCCATGGATATCTGAATAATGCAAAGATGTAGATACGTTCCCAAAGAAACGGGGATATAAAGGATAGTATGGTGCGAGGAGGGAAGGATTTTGGAGATCGAGATAGAAATTTTCCACTGTTAATTCATATTCATAAATTGCATTTGAAAATTAGATGCAAGTTATATATTAAAATTTAATTAATATATATTATTATTAATCTAGTCTTACCTATAATCCTAGACGGGAAGGGCGCCGATATACAAAGTCTCTGTTTCCCGCTGTATTTCTCCTGACATTTTTCCATGGCGCTACTGAACGCGTCAATACAAGTCTGCATCTCCTCCAGTTGCTCTCGCTTCTCCTCTATACTTCTGTTATCCGCACACTCTATGCACAGGGCTGTACAAATAAATATATAAATTAGCAAAGTTAATTTTGTTTATAATACAGGAAAAAAAATATTAAATGAATACAGCAATCAATACGCTTTGCAGTTATATAAATACTTTTTCGAAAATATCAGAAAAAACTTCTCAGCAGCACTGAAAGTACAAACCGAATGGAGAAAAAAAAAACATTATCGAAGCTCACCAATACAAGAGACGAGTCCGTCCTTAAGTCGCATGTAAGCGACATCTTGTTCGAAGCTGCGCTCGCGCAGGCCGGGGTCCGTACACTGCGGCGGCTCCCAACTCACTATGGCATTAAGGTCTCGATTGTCACTGTGTTAAATGTATTTTACTTTAGTTGGGTTGTTATTTAGTTCGGTATAAATAATGCATTGTTTGATATTTTATTCGTGAATTATAAACAGTGTAGACGTCCAATTAAGTACAGATTTTGAGTGTGCTGGATGTGAATTTGAATGCAGTGTGCGGTGTGAGCATTAGCACGGGCGAGCAGTGTGTGTGTGTGTGTGTGTGTGTGTTTGCATGTGGGCGAGTCAGACAGCGAGTGCGGCGTATACAGGGGCGTGGGCGGGCGGTTTGTCTGTGTGTGTATGTAGGCTCACGAGCAAGCCGGGGAGCTAGTGAAGCGCATGTGTGCCCGGACGGGCCATATGTTAGTGTGCGTACGCACGTGGGCGGGTCGGGCAGCGGATGTGGCGCGTGCAAAGGCGCGGGCGGGCCGGCCAGCAGCGGCAGCAGTGCCAGTTCGCGGCCCACCAGCGCACACCACGCACACGCCTCCAGCCGAGCACCCCACGCACGCAACTCCAACAGCTTCTCGAACGTGCCGTACTTGTAGGCGTAAGTCAGATGTTCCATGCACTGGAATATGGATTCGGAATTTATTTATCTTTGCTTATAAATATTTTACAAATTGATCTTAAGAATATAAACATTTTCAATTATTTCCTTCCTTTTTCTTAGCTTCAAAGCATGGAATGCACAGATGTCAAAAGATGCCTCTCTTGTTCATGTAGCAAAATATAATCCTACTCACATCTTTCCCGTGATGTTTGTGGAAGGCGTGTGTATCTGCCAGTAGTCTCAGTGCGCGTGCGTGTGCGAGGCCGGGAGCCAGGCGCGCCGCGTGCACCCAGCCCACTGACAGCAGCTGCACGTGCTTGGCTTCTAGACGACGATAGATGGAGTCGGCCGCGGCGCCATTACCTGGACATTAAAATTAAGATGAACGCTTTTTCTCGTGACAATGAATACTGCTAGAATATAATTTAAAAAATCTAAATAGCCCAGGTACTTGAATGTTAAACATTTTATTTAAGTAAATAAACGGACTTGTATTTTTAAAGTTATTGATGGGGCCTCCACGGTCCTTACCTTATTGTATAGAAGAAATAATAGTGCTTATTTTTTTTACCTAAAACATGGTACAGTGTGATGAGCAGTAATTTCGCGTGGAAGTTGGAGGGCGAGTTGTGCAATACGAGCTCTAATAGACTTAGCGCGTCCACTATTGGGGCAGCACTTTGTTGCTGTACAGCTGAAATTAATATATATTTTTTAATAACAATATATATATTGTATTCCTTAAATTTAAAGGATAAGGAAAGAATGAAGGCATACCAGCATAGAAATAGAAATGCGCTGCTAAAGTTCCATATCCGTCAGCCGCACAGAATTCTGTTAATGTAGCAGTTATCAGTTTACGACTTGCACATCTCAAATACTGATAACGTAGAAATGAGGCAGTCTTGAGGTATTCCTCACTTGTGGCAAGTGGAGAAGTAAGTTGCCACGCACACAGGCAGGATATATGACGTTGTATATCATCTGGCTAAATATATCATTTTAAACATTTAAAAAGTATAAAAAATCTAAAACACGGGCAGAACTTAAGCCTGAGAGCTCTAAGATACCTGTCTGCAAAGATTATTTTTTAACACTTATTTTATTAACTGTTACAAATGTTTTCATAAACAAGCAAAAATGATTCTTATCTTATCTTTTATGCAGATCATAACTGTAAAGATTTAATAATGTTGAACCTAGTGATTAAATTATTTCTAACACATACCGATTCTGGTTCACTGTTTTCATCATAACCCAGACAAGTTAAGAAGTCTCTACAGTGTTCTTCTCTCTCCTTTTGAGGTATCATAGCTAAATAAGGTTTTAAGTCAGGTACTGCACAAGGCTTGCTGGCAAAAACTCTTAAATATTGAATACATAATGCAACACCACTACCAAGTAATGCAGTTGGATCACCGTCTATAGACAACCGTTTCCAAAGTTCTAATCTAGCTAAATACGGGCCTCTAAGGGTCCTTCCGGAAGACATACTTTCTACCAGCTGACAAATAAACTCATGGCACTTCTCTGCTGTGTCATCTACAGCATTGTTACTCTCAGACTCATTACTGTTCATTAATTGGAAGACAGAATCTAAGTAAGGCAGGTAATAATCCCAACGATCTTGATTATCAAAAAGCAACTCTTTACAATGTAAGTTTAAGCGGCTCCAGTGACCTAGTTTCTTCAAATACGGTAAGCTAGCCTGTGACGTTGATCCTGGTACTAATTGAGAATACAAGGGTCCTTCAATAAAACTAAGGATGTCATTCCATTTTTCTTGCAATTCTAAAATCATTATATACAAGCGTGCCTCTTGTTCAGCCTCCATTTTGTTCTCTGATATAAAATTATCCACCATTCTTTGAGCTAGAGTCAATAGAATACTTTTTTTTGTACAATCATCAGTAGTTTTAGCCTGTAAATGTAAATTAAGCAAGTTAAAATTTGTAACCGATTCAAATTTTTTTATGGATGAAAAAAATGTGATAAAATGCTTACTTGTAGTATAATACTCATAACAGCCCAGAAGTAGTAAGGATTTTTTGGTGCAAATTTATACAAAGCCATTGCTGCCCTCTGTTGGGAACGGAAGTCTCCAACCCTCACATATGACATAAATAGATGAGAATATAACTCTTCACTTGTCGGCTCCACTTTTACTGCAGCTTCATATAAGGCACAAACTTTATGGACTGATGGAGAAGAGAATTATACTTTATGTTATTGTAAAAAATATTATAAGCATTAAAGAGCAGGTTGTACAACAATTTATAAATTAATCAGGATTAGGAATTAAATTACAATTAAACTTACATTGCTGCGATTCCCGATAAGATATAGTCATTGCTTGTAACGTAGTATCATCACTAGGCTTCTCCTCGGCTAGGGCTTCGAGAACCGTATGAGCCTCGGTTCCCTTACCTAACCTATAGAGCGCTACAGCTTTCAGCGCTCGGGCCGACTGTAATGTAGGACTTTTCTTAAGAACTTTTTCTGCTTCTTGCAGTGCCTTTTTATTGTTTCCATTATCCAACCAATCTGCAAATGGAGTAATAAACCATTTTCACAACACCGAACAAGAAACAAATATGCACGTAGGTTACAAATAACAATTACCATAAATTGGACGCAATCTACGCTCTATAATACCACCGTCATGCATGTGCTGTGGCCGGACTGCCATTTTTCATTTATAAAAATCTTTTTCTTTGAAATATACGCTATTTCAAAGCCGTTTTATAGTTTTTTCACAGCACGTTTGTTTTGAGATTGTCTATGATAGTAGGTTGACAATCAGATTTTTGACAAAGACATTACTTGCCTCAGAGTTGCCTTAATAAAATAAAAAAAACTATTGTCATCATACATGGACATGTAAGGGGTTTGATAACGGTTGGTCATTTATTTATATAATAAATAACTTTTAATGTTAATATTTATTTATTAAATGAAAGACTTTATTATATTAAATTCATCATATTGTTATAAGTTTAAACTAATTTTATTGAACTCAAAATTCTGTATCAATTGCTTATATTGTGAGGTTTGATGATGTATATATTCAAGTAATACACTGAAAAGAGACGTATGTTACGAGAAAACTTAAGATAAGTATAATTGTAGGTAAAAGGTTGTAAGAGAAGACAACCAAATAAAACATGGATGGATGGAAGGGAAAACATTTTTTACTTAGATATCGTATGACGAAGAACATATATGTTATAACTGGCGGGGTTTTGCCTTTTGGTCTATTGGCATTCTTAAAGCAAAGGCAAGGTATTTAATTACTATTGTTTTAAAGGTTGAAAGTAAAATTTTGATATTAGGGCGTTGTAAATGAGAGCATCATAGAAGTAGTAGGTGCGTGGTGATTGCTTTTAGTCTTATTTTTTTAATAGAATTCTAATTTATTCTCACATATTAGTAATAACTGTGGCCCAAAAGGTCAATATAATGGATAGTTGTAATTTTATAAAAAAGCTAAATTATGTCTATGGAGTTTCTTGCCTTTAATGTATGCCTATTTAAAACAAATAATAATACTTTGACTTTAAATTAATATATTGCACCAAATCCAGATAATGAACTGAATAACATTTATTGTTGATGTATTAAAACTATCAACAGCCACAGGCCTTTTCTAAAATATAACATATTTCTCTAAAATTCAAAGGATTGGGCACCATAATAGTCCAGTCATTTGGTCGAAAAAAAGGGGGTTACCTGGAAAGTTTTCCGGGAGTTTTGAAAATTGGTTATTTTATAGATTTCGGTATGCTCTTTTCGAATTTCAATTTTGCCACCTCATATCTCCGCTGCTCGCGCCGCCATTTTGAAAAAATGGCGGCTAAAACCAGTTTTTTCGAAATATTTCCTTTCCAATGCATTTTTTGAAAAAAATATTTATGTACAAAATTAAGGTAGAATAAATTTCCTACAATTTATGTAATTATGTTTTTTTTCATAATATCAATAGTTTTTGGCGTACGAGCGTCACAAAGTATCTTCATCTACACCACCACGTGTTTTTGGTATATTTTTTCTAAAATATTCTACTATTGCCACAGGTATTGAAGAAGCAGTGTGGGTCTCTGTGTTGGGTCCCTTTCTTTCGACTATAGAGACTATAGACATTGTATAGCCTCCATACTCAACGAAACATCTGTCGGTAGAAGTTACGAGAAGTATTTAGTTTAGGCGGAGTCATCAGTATACGTTTATATGTATGTACGTCGTACAGTGTTGTTTGTGTTCTTAGAGCCATGGCTTCTAATATAGAAAATTGTTTTATTTAAGACAATTTAGCCTTATTGGCAGTGACGGTAATGAAAATATCATCAATGTCTTTTTTGAGCAGTTGCGTTTTTTTTTATGTGGGGACGGTAATCACCTTCAATTTTGTCCATTAATTCGTCCAAGGAAAACTGACACTCATTGAAATTCTGTTTAAGGTTAGAATTAATGCATTGCACTATCTATCTCATTGATATAAATTTGTTCATGCAGGAATTGAGATACTATGCATCTGCTGCGGCAAAATCATTCACGTCATTTTTAAGACGCTCAATAATTGCTCGACCCCAATCGTCATTACGAGTTCTAGCAAGATTTGAAATACTGTCTTTCATTGACAATTACCACACACTATACTATATACTATACTATATTACGCTTGCACAGCCGGATCTGTTTTTGTTTAGCTATAAATTCCGCTGTTATCTCATCAGCACATAAAAACAATGATATTTAAAAGATAATGCTGGGTGCGAGGATCACAGTAGTGGCTGAGGTTTCGTGGCATCACTTCCTCTACGCAATGATGTAGCAATTAACTTCTCATTATTATGTCGTTTTCGACACAGATCATGAACCATTATCGATTTTAGGCCCGCCAAAAGTTTTACTTTATTATCCTTGTTTTTGACACTCAATTAAAAAGTCTCCAATCCTTTTTCTTTTACTTCAACTGTTTCATTTTCTAATAATGAAGTAAAACAATTTTCTGTATTAGAAGCCATGGCTCTAAGAACACAAACAACACTGTACGACGTACATACATATAAACGTATACTGATGACTCCGCCTAAACTAAATACTTCTCGTAACTTCTACCGACAGATGTTTCGTTGAGTATGGAGGCTATACAATGTCTATAGTCTCTATAGTCGAAAGAAAGGGACCCAACACAGAGACCTGTGGCAATAGTAGAATATTTTAGAAAAAATATACCAAAAACACGTGGTGGTGTAGATGAAGATACTTTGTGACGCTCGTACGCCAAAAACTGTTGATATTATGAAAAAAAACATAATTACATAAATTGTAGGAAATTTATTCTACTTTAATTTTGTACATAAATATTTTTTTCAAAAAATGCATTGGAAAGGAGATATTTCGAAAAAACTGGTTTTAGCCGCCATTTTTTCAAAATGGCAGCGCGAGCGGCGGAGATACGAGGTGGCAAAATTGAAATTCGAAAAGAGCATACCGAAATCTATAAAATAACCAATTTTCAAAACTCCCGGAAAACTTTCCAGGTAAAACTACCAAATGACTGGACTATAACTAATATAGCAGTATTTAGTAGAATAGTTTTATATAACCGTCATAAAACCTAAGATAACATATAATTAGTATATAGAAAAAAAATATTGTTACATCACAATAAACAAATTTCTTTCATTTAGGTATTATAAATGTATCGAAATTATTTTAAGACTGATTTGAGCAGTGGATGTTAAATCGTTTATTGTTTTTTATTACTTTTTAAAAATCTTGATAAAGAACACAAAAAAAAAATTCACCGTCTTTTACTGAAAGACGGCGAAATAGGTCATTTCGCCTGTTTGCGTCCATTTAGTGGAGTTGCTGACTTTGAAAGAGAAAATAAAAATAATTTAGCACTAGTTTTGAATAAAAACTTATGTACAGTGTTAATAATATAGTCTTTTTTATATTCATTTAAAGTTTTGGTGGAAAGATATAACGATTTAAATATAAAAGTGATAAATATCAGATTTGGGCGATTTACCCAGTTTGCGTCCATAAAATCTAAATTGCGTCCACTCATGTCCAGTTTGCGTCCACCAACTTATATATAGAATGTAGGGGAGATTTTTATTAATTATTATTCAGAAAGATTAGATTTTAACAATTTATTGTTTTATGTCTAAATATTTAACTAATTAAATTTTAAAATATATTCAATAACAAATATATCATCTTATATATTTGTCACAGCCAATGTTTTCTTCGCCGTCTTCATCTACATCTGATATAAGTATGTCATTACATTCAGCGCACTTTGTACTATCCACGGCTGGTAAATTTTCTTTTCAGAGTATCAGTATCTACTGTGACTTTAACAGGAAGTGTCTTTTTCCTACGTTTTGGAGCAGTTCCTTGAAGTTTTTTTTCTCTATTCGTTCTTAATTTCTTTTTCTTACTGCTTTGTTTTTTTTTCTCCATCTGCTCTTTATGTTCATAATACTTTCTCGATGCAGACGAAGATATGGCCGCTGGAGTTCTTTGATTAAATTTTCTTGCTAAAAATTTCAGCCAACATCAGGTGGGTTTTAAATGGATCAAAGGTTTCTGAATGTGAAATTCCTTGAATAAATAATGAAGATGATTGTAAACTAGGAGGCTTTTCTATAGGTGAAATAGATGGTGATACAGTTGATGCTAAATGAATAAAATCAGTTGGAGGGGGTTTTGATATTTGTTGCTTAGTTTTCTCAAGACTTGGTGTAGTATGAGTTGCCATATCTTCTAGTGGTAAAATAAGAACTTCATCTGAAGACACTATTGAACTAAGCTACAGGTAACTGCCAAAAAGGTGTATAGGCAAAATCATTTTTATGCATGTCATGAGTTTCAGAGTTGCACCTTGATACACTGTGATTTCACAATTTCTAATTTGTTCAATCAGGAGCCGTTAATAAATTACGTTAATTTTTTTTATTATAATCACATTAAGATATTATTGATCTTAGGTATATACAATTTTATTAAATTTAAATAAGCTATACATTTTTAATTACTTTTATAAATAGATAACAAGAAAACAAAGGTGGACGCAATCTGGTCTGTCCTAAATAATAAGTCATAAAATTCGCGTCCACTGCGGACGCAAAGTGGAATTTTTAAAATTTGTATGTACTAGTTTGCGTCCACCTTATTTTAACTGTTAACAATTAAAAAACTTAAGGAAATTCATAATTATGTTTTTCCTTTCTTTATTATTAAGGCCTAGAAACATCTATGTATCGTTAACTTCACATAAAACAATGTAAAACTAACCGTGAGTGGTGTTGCTGCTCACTATTTTTTTACTAACATTTAAGACATTTGCAGTCTTTTGTCGCGTGGCTCAGATAAATTATTTTTTTTAAAGGGAAGGATTGCGCTCAAGGAAATTTTGTTTATGACTGTGTATCTCCTATATATTGAGGTATTGACAGAAATTACATTTGGTTTTGTTATAAATTTCATGAACTTATTTTCGAGTATTTTATGAAAGGATAGCCGTCGAATGGACGCAAACTGGCGATGGACGCAAACAGGCGAAATGACCTACTCTGTATTACTCTATATTTTGTAAGAAGTGCTTAAAAGGTCAACGCCCGGGCGCCATACCTACGCTCAGAGTTAATGTCTGTTCAAAAGCAACAAATATATTTTTTACGGGAAAACATAATTTTTAAAAACTATTAATTTTAAAAGTCGTAGAACAATTTTATTTATTTTTTTATTATTTAGTTAAGGGCTTTTGTTTTAAATAAAACATGCCAGCCCAATTAGTACTTATATTTTATATATATATTTTGATACAGCTTATAATGTTTCGGGGTATTTAAGAATCTGAATTTTATTTCAGGGTAATAAATTAATTGATTATGGGCCATTTGTAAGGAGTCAGAGTAATCATTAATTTATATTCTAAAATATAATAAACCTATAATACTGGTCACTGTAGCTACAGTCTTAGCCACCTGACTTTAGAGTCACAACGTACAGAAAAAAACAAACGGTACGGAAGGTTTTCTATTACCACAATGTCTAATGAATAAGACAGAAAACACATACATTATAACATTTGTATATTAGGTATTCATTCATTCAGTCATTCATTCACTTTATTACGTTTTTTCATTCGGTCTTGTGTAAAATAGGTTGGCCGTACCTTATTCTAAGATTTACAATAAAAGTAAACTATTAAAATCAAACCTATAAATTAACCGTGCCTCCACTGAATTTGGGACGGACAGGATGCTATGGAACATACCAACATCTAAACAATTTAATCTAAGATCCTTAATAATTTTCTTCCTAATGCTGTGTTACGATGACATTCATATAATGTATGCTGGGCATCTTCTATGTTTCCACACACTTGACAATTAGGGGAGTCAGATTTTTTCATTTAATGTAAAAAACTGTTTAACGGAAGGTGTCCAGATCGTAGCCTATGTGCTATTAATATTAAGGATCTACTCATATTGCTTATATTAAACCAGGGACCGCGAGGAGGCTGACACTGTAAAGTTTTATACCAATTCCTTTTTCTTTTGAACGTTGATTGAAATATTCTTTCCACATATTAAAAGTTTTACATTTATACTTAATCAACAGTTCAGAAAAGTTGGGTTTTTGTTGTTAGGATTGATGTAGAGAGGCTGCCTGGAAGAGATGGTCAACTAATTAAAAATAACCCTGTATATGCTTAATGCTTGTATAGCGTTCATCCCAGCTTTGCTAAGTTTGAAGTTGTGTTTTGTGGAAATGTCCGAATATATATTGTGTCTAACATAACGAATATGGTTCCATTAATATACAACAAAAATTCCTGAAAGTTTGATTTGCTATTTCTACATAAATTGTAGTACCAATTTTAATCAACTGTTGATCTTGACCTAAATCATATAGAGCGGAGAGGCTCACTATCATGCTTACTCGGGAATGGTAATATATGCATCTGTCTAGTTTAAAAGGATCTTTAATTACTATAATAAGACGGACGTATTCATAATCATTGTGTGTCGTAAACGGGATCGCCTGCGTTTCACGCATGCAACCGTATCGCCCGGACGGAACACCTATTGCTGTCAAGCATGACACGACGACACGAACGCCACGAAAGTGTGACTAAAGTTTAAGTTTTAACACAGTGTGAGCTGCACATTTTGGAACTGATGGCCTGTCAATCTGAAAATACAGTAAATATGACATCTGTCAGGTTTTGAGACAATTGTGTCAAACTTTTAAAATAACGGAAAAGTGCAAAATGAAAACATTCGTTTTTGGACACAACAAAGAAACACCTCACACCTAAATCGAAATTATCTTAGAACGGCGTCATAATTTTTCTCAATATTTATAAGTGCGCTTGATTTTAATTATAATATACGTAGGTATTGATAGAAAATAATACAACAATTTTATGTAATAATTTAATTTATAACATAATTAAAAATTTACAAAGTTTCATTCTAGGGACAAATTAAACTTTTACACCATTTTTTACATTGGCGACTTATTGTGAAGATAAGAAAATTCAAATCAAAAGATATGTATATATAATTATATAATATCATTAAAAGTACTTGTGTATTATATTTCATTAAAAATGTACAGTCAAAACATATAAGTATTTTTTACAATCGGAATAAGTTGTCCCAGAATGACTAAGAATCACACATTCTTACGAACAAGTACTTAAAACTAAAAGGCAGTGACAGTTACAAAGTCTATCCATCTAAATCATTTTGATCTTAAGTCTACTGTTTCAAAGCCTGATTCAGAAATTCCTTTAGGAGAAGTAATTTCGGGAGGAGTTTCTCTGGACAGCGATGATCTTTTATGTCTCGGAGGAGGAACTGGTGCGGGCGGAGGTACTTTCGACTTTAACAAGTTCTTTATTCTCATACCACCTCGGTAATAATACAAATATATTCCTGCCAACACTGCAACCGCGACGAACAGTGTGACGATGGCGATAATGACGCCGAACCAAGCACTTCCTGAAGACTCCGATTGTTCGGGTATTGGCACCGAGGGCGTCCTGTTCGGTGGCACATACGTAGGTCTCGGCCTTCTCGTGGTAGTGGTAAAGTTCTCACCTATCGCTATATCAGCGCAAGCACGGAACTCTTCTTGCGGACCACAACCAACAGCTCCAGTGCCATCTGCGCAAGTACCCCAATTGTTTCCAGCAATATATTTCCACTGCAACACGCAATGAGAACATTCCAAGTCTTCAGGAAGCTGGTACTTCATTTCATAAATCTTGTTGCCATCGCGAGGATAATATTTTGTCGCATCTTTTCCTTCTAAGTTTAGAACATGTTTGTCTAAGCAATTTTGATCTGTTCCTTGGTGTTTTTCACAGATTCTAAATTCAAAGAATCCGTTGTGGCTCGCTGTAAGTTGAACCTTAATAGTGATGACGTCTTTTGGAGCATATTTGCGTACGATCACGCCCTGTCCAAACCTGCCTCCCAGCTCATGGGCGCGGGGTTTGGGAGCATCCCAGGCATCTCCGCAGATGCCACATTTGCCTTCGTTTCTGGTCCATTGCCTGGTGAATCCGCCACAATATAACTCGTGGTCATTATAATTGTGTGGCGTGTCAAATCCGTAACGCCACGCTGACGCCCGTGACGGAGGTTCTATTAGCCTTCCATGTCCATTTACCTCATTTTCAAGTAAAACCAGGATTGCCACGCCATACCAAAATATCTGAAATAAGAAAAAACAGATTAACCACAATTACATAACATACTTTACATTCAATAGTCGTCGTTAAGTTCTTGCATATTTTCATGTGTTAATTCACATCACCTTGAAAAGATTTTGGCGAATTATGAAATTCAAAAATGTTTTGGTTGATCTTTATGTTTGTGTTTGCGTTACGTCATTTCAGTTTTAGAAGTAGGCTTATCATTTTTAAGGATATAAATATGTGTATTTTGATAGTATTATTCGTAGTTGCCTTGTAATAGATAATTTCTTAACTAGACAATTAAATCCCAAATTACTAAGGAGTTACTTTGTCCTATTTTAGGTATAGTTTTTTCGAGATGTAAAAAATCATTATAATATACATTTATTTTAATTTCGAAAAACATATATGATTATAACATAGAAGCAAAACCGCGAATAAAAATTGTATAGCAATAGAATAAGCATGTTCCTTTACCTAATTTGGTGAATCTTTATGGTATAACTAATTGTTACGGTCTTGTTTCGTTTATTGTGTAATATTTATTACATCACTAGTCCTAATTTAAATAGGGTTACTTTCACTTTCTGTTAACAGTTTGGGAATTTCAATTATTATAACAACTTAAAATATTATCTCTGTAATAAATAAAGTTTTCATACACTAAAAGTAATTTATTAATCAGTTACTACAGTCGACAGTTCTATATTTTTTGCAATACTAATAGAGATAAATTAATAGAAAAATAATTGCATCGTATCTTACTTAGAGTAACCACATAAATACCTTAGAAATATTGTATTTTATGACATTATCATAGTTTTTATGTTATATAAAATCAGGAATGGAATGTATAGTTTAGTTAATCAGAAACAAATCATAATTTTGCAATTGTTTTATATTATTTTTGAACAAAGAACAGAGAAAGCATGAAATAGATACTCATAAAAAATGTATTCAATTTACTAATTACATAGACTAAAATAAATAGGAGAGACCTCACACTTTGACTATTTAAGTTTCTACTATGTATGTGTGTGAGTGTGTACTAATTACTTTATATGATCGTCTGTAGTTTACAGTCTAGCTAAGCTACTTTTAAGCTTTCTCATCGTATCAGTGTCGTTTGTCGTAATGGTAATCAGGTATTGTATCGGAGAAAATCGTGGAATATGTAATAAAGATGCCTTTCTTAGTTTAGTGACTTTCTTTGTCAGATTGTCACTGTCAAAGCTGGTCATCAAATCAGTAGCTGTCAGTGATTGTAGCTGTCAAAGCAGGTATACTTGAAGGAGCACTCGAGTTCAATAAACAATAGTAACATTTTACATCCGTGTTTCATTACTAAAGGTAGGGTATGTGACAAGAATTTAGGAGAAACCAGTACGGATAAATGAGTTATATTATAAGATTTCTTCCTCGATATTAGATATAGAAGTCTGGACTTCTGGCTCTTTTAGTCACTGTACGAAATACAGGAATGACTTCTTTATGTAGGTAGGTACATGAACAAGGTACTTTTTTGAAAGGTGGTGTTGCAATACCACCACCTTGCACTTACTTAACTTATAAGGTACTGTTAATTAGATATAGATAAATACCTACCATCCATTCATCTAGTAAATGTAATATTGAAGATCTTTGTACATGCCAACATTTAAGTCGGGCCAATACCGTGGGAACTGATTGCGTGGTTTGTTCGGTGATTGTGTTTTTACAACGATTTCTAAAACTAAAGATTTTACATTGTTTCTAAGATTTACGTCGAAAGTGTGTTACGTGTTTTTGTTTACATGTGGGTTAATCCTTAAATTATTACGACATAGATGATATAAATCAAATTCTTTTCTTTCATTTCTATATTAACTTAATAATCATAAGACTTAAAATAATCATTCGAATGAAGAGTTATAATTATATACTTAAATTGCGAACGTTTGTCTGGTGATTTCATTTATAGGCAACTGAATTAAATTTGGTACGTACTATAACTACTTATCTCATAAATTTGTCCCCTACTATAAAGTGGTCAGTGAATAGAAAGACGTTTAAAATTAAGGCCGGATAAAAAATATGACCGGAAGAAGAAGACTTAATCAGCACAGAATTTTACCTAAGGTGGAAGTAAGTGACCTTGTATTCTTTAGAATTATTAAAAAAAAATAAACCTACAAAATAAATGTTTACATAACGTAATGCCTTATGTCCAAAATATATTTAAAAAATTGCGTAGTCTCAAATATAATAATAATTATTATACTAGTTTCTTATTCTAAAAGAAGTTTATAATTGAACTCGCAGGTGTCACTACAAGAACGTAATTATAACGACGCGACTTTCTCTGTTTCCGTATAAAGTCATATTGAGTATGTATGTCGGTTTCTTTTAACGTGTGACATGTGCTCATTTTAGCAACGACCTGTTGGTGTAGGAGTTAGTAACCTGATTGATAAACCAAAGGTTGTGGCTTCGAATACCACATTAGACAAATCCAGAATATTGTTCCGAGATTAGGTGTACTTTGTATTCGTTATTTATATGTAATAAAAAGAGAAACTCTTAATAAATACAGATAACGAAATCTTGTAGATAATTAATAAATGAAATGTACGATTGTGATTAACTGTCCTAACCTTTAACGGCAATGAGTTGTCGGGGACACTATTTCCTCCTATATTTTTTTCGGATATAAAAGGTACCTACCTACATTTAACAAATATTACAAATCTTTTGTAATTTCTTTAATTGTTTATTTATCTTTAATTATTCTAGTATTTTAACAATCCAATAATGTTTATTGTTCAAGTAGACGCTACTGCAATATTGGAATATTATAGGTATCATTAGTTGGAATTTTTAAAAATTAATATTAAATAATAAAGTTACAACTTTATTTTGATATTAGTATTTACAGCTTTATTGTTAATTTACAATCTATGTGACTTCCTCTGTTTGTGACAGAGAAAGATCTGGCCACGTAGTGTTCGTACGCAAAAGGTGGTAAAAGCAGTAAGGGAAAGAATTCAAAGAAATCCTGTCCGAAAGCAAAAGATTTTATCTTGGGCAATGGAGGTAGCACCTAGAACCACATTGCGTATTTTAAGAGATGACTTAGGAGTTGCAGCCTATAAGGGACGCAGTGGTCATTTCTTAACTGATAAAGATGAATAGGGTGGTAAAATCAAAACAACTACTGAAGCGGTTCGCCAAGGGAGGTCACAGAAAATTTTGTTTACGGATGAGAATTTTTTACAATTGAGCAACATTTTAACAAACAAAATGGCCGTGTTTATGCTCAAAGCTCTAAGGAAGCTTCCCAATTAGTCGACAGAGTGCAACGTGGGTATTATTCGATTTCAGTGATGGTTTGGTGGGGTGTTAGCTATGAAGGAGTGACTGAGCTATATTTTTGTGAAAAAGGTATCAATCACATCGGCACAATTGTATTAAGATACCAACCACTCTTGAGAAGGTAGTTAAGCCCCTTAATAACACCATGTTCAATAACCAAGTATGGTCTTTCCAGCAAGACTCGGAGCCGGGTCATTAAGCTTTTGGTTGGAAGCGAACGTCTCGGACTTCATCATAGCTGAATACTGGCCGTCGTCTAGTCCCGATCTTAATCCGTTGGATTATGATTTATAGTCAGTTTAAGAGAGTACAGCTTACTCTAAACGCCATGATAATTTGGGTCCGTAAAACAATCCATACGATTGGCAGTGAAGAATTTCCCCATGGAAAGAGCGCGTGCTTCTATTGATAACTGGCCTCAACGTTTAAAGGACTGTATTGCAGCCAATGGACACCACTGCGAATAAGCATTATATTTTTTTTTTATTTTTTTATTTGTGTATTAAACTTGCACACTGTAAAAGTAATAAACTTTATTTACAACTAAAAAAAAAAAATTCTTGGTTACAATATTTATGGCAAGACTAGGTATAATAAAACTGTAACTGATCGCTGTCTGTATATAGAAAATATTTTCAAAAATTCATAATTATGAGACTCTATATTATAAGCAAGAGAACCTAATACACTGGTTTTGCATTTTCTATGTTCTTCTGTATGTCTGTATATCTATTTTTATATGTCTGTTCACGGTAATTTCAATAACGGATTAATCGATTTGGATGCTGTTTTGGGAAAAAATATTGTCATAGACTTGACTTTATATTTATAAATTGGTTAACAAATAAAGAAGTTATTAATATCCTATTTTCTACGACAAAAATATTTTTTTCAAAATTAAAGATTTGGTCCTTCCCTCGGGGTATAATGAAACCCTTTCCAACAAAAAACAACGAAATCTAACCACCAAAAAAAATTGAAATACATCTACCTACACGCAAAAACTGTTGGACAGAGTTTGGTGAAACTTTGAAGGGTTAAAGTTTATTGGTATTTACAAAGTTTACATTTTATCGAAATTCAATATATATATTATAGTCAATATCTAGAAGGCATTGACACAAGAAAATGAAGTAATCAATACTGTAATCAATACAAGAGGGAAGTAGGAAAACTCGTTTCAAGGTGCGCCGGAACCTTACACGCTCTACATATTAAACAGACACAACGTCCCTATTACAATAAATCTTTTTATATATACAGTGTTAAGGGTGATTTCTGTTTGATTGTATTTAAATTTTCTGCATCAATGAACAACAATGAAATTGGTCGGGACTTGAGGTTAGATTTAAAAATTATTAGTAGTAGATTCGAATATAATTTCTACACGGTTCCTTAGTTTAATTATAACGATGAAATCAAAGTAGGTATACTTAAATAAATAAATAGAAATATTTATTTGGGATATTGCTTTTTAATATATATTTTTTTTATTATAAAAATGAGGCGATGCTATCTATCAGTCAAAAAAATAAAATCTCATTTTGATTTTAAATCAAAAAGTAGTTTTGCATAGGAAATACTTAAAAACATATTTTAATTCGCAACTCAAATTAACTCTTAATCAAGTAACTCTTAATTTATAATCAGAGTTTTTTCTATCCACATAAAACGAGAACGGTAAACGGTAAAATAACCATCCATTAGCAACCTTTTAAAAATGTAAATATATAACTTTCTCCAAGAGAATTTGATGAACAGGAACATTCCTTCTCTATGGTAGTCCTAAGTTGCCTAAAAGTTTTAAAGTTCATTTTGGAATTCAGTTTCTTTATTTTTCTTTAATAAATAAACAATGCAGATGCGATAATATAATCGGAGCAGATTATCTGCTTTGTTTCAAAATACTTTCGTTGTGTAAACAACAACAAAATAAATAGTCTGTAATTTGTTCGAATGTCACATAAACTGACGTTCCATTTTATTCGTTCGCTTTTGTTCAATGTTGCCACATTTTAAACAATTGTTCGTTTAGCAACAACGAAGCAATACGTGTAAAGCATGCTTATTATGGACTGATAAAACTTGGATATTATTTCGATGCTTTTGTGAAATAAAAACGATTGCAATACTAATGTGTAAAATCTTACCAACATAAGGGTATTAACGTTTAAAGTTTTGGTTTCTTAATTAGGACAATTTGTATAGAAATTAATTTAACCAGTTTGACCATTAGTTATTTGAAAAAAAAATATGTTTATTACATTATTATATTACGAAATTGAAAAACAAATCAACTGACAAGTTCTGTGTGAATGAAAACAGTGGATTTGTATTAGTATGCATCATTGCTGCCTTATTGAAGCAATAAAAGAAAGTGAAACTGCACTCAACAATATGAACTTACATGTGTATGGGTCATTTATTTCTAAATCAGTTTCACACACAAGTGTAATGAAAATGATCTTTAATGGTTTTTTTAAACTTTCTCAGTCATAGTAGGTAATTGGCTTAAAAGTGCATAGTATAATCTTTATTCTGATCCCAATACAGAAATAAATGCAAATTTTATTGATTAAAATATCAGAATTCAATATATTAGGAATATATCTAATTTACATTATTAATAATATAGTTCGTTAACTGTTTTTCTGAGAACTTGCTATGAGTCGCAAAAGACGAGTTTTCGGTCAAATATGTTGAAGTGACATTTGAAACGATGATTTACCAAAACTGGTTGTTACTTGATTAGGACGCTCCAATTAAAATGTAGACGAACACAAATTCCTTATTATTTTTGTATTATTGGTTAAACAGGATGTACGAAGTATGAAAACAACGTGGGCGCTTGATTTAACATTAAAAAGATAAAATGTCAATTTCGATTGATTTATTAAATCCATTATCTTTATAAGTTTATTGCGTCTACTTTATTATATTGTAATATCCAAAATATGTCTAATAAAGATGTGTAAAACCTTCATAGTTCTATGATGGGAAAACTTTTAACTTTACAAAGATTGTCAATAATTGGAACAGATTAAACAAAACTTTATGAAGAATTCAACTCAATACAGCATTTAAAATAAAACAATAAATACTTTAACGAATTAAACACTTCTTTAAAAATATTTTAAACAAATGAAGTTTTTAAACACCATTTAACTTAACATGATTTATAAATAAAGGTAAAATTTACTCACACAAGAACTTCACTACTTTGATAGTTGTTACTTTTTTTATTACTGAAGAAAGTTTTACGCGAAAGTTGTAGAACGCTTAATTGGTTATATCTCCGAAATGCATTGCATGTTTTCACAAAATAGTTATAAATAGTGAGATTAATTATTTCCGATTATCGAAAGTTATTGAAGTTAATTTTTAAATGTTCCTAGAATTTTCTAGAAATAAGGATTAGCATTTATATTGATCAAAGAATTTATATATTATTAATTTTATTTATAAAAAGAAAATGCGATAAGTATCCCTTAAGGCTTAAACAGTATTAATTACTGTAGTTTGAGTTAAAGTTACTTCAAAATCTTGACTTATGGGTATATTTATGATAATAGTCAAGCTTCACCGTTAAATTTCACCATGAGAAATGTAGTTGTTAAACCATTGAGTTCTGTGGCGAAAATAATGGTATTTACAGAGAAAACATTAAACTTAAATTATATATACTTAATGGTTTCACTTTTAGTTCATTTTAATATTTCATGAATGTTATAGAGTAATAGAAACTTGTTTAATCTGTATCAACAACGAATACCTACGTGCTATATTGTGTAATAATTCTATGATAATAACTAAGATATTGTTAGATTCCTCTGTCTGTTTTTTGTCTGGGCAATTTTATTAAAATATAAAAAATATATATTATTTGTGGAAAAAGCAAGTTAATCGTTTAGTAAAAAACCGACAACATTAACATTTAATAAGATCGGTTCACTTATTTTTAGGCCATATTCAGGGTACCGCACTATAATTTAAAAAATGATTCATTGTAAAAATTATAAAAATAATATATGTAATAACCAACCTAACGAATAATGCAATCTTTGTTAATAAAAAAATATACAACTTCACAAGTTACTCCGAGTTACCAAACTCATTTAAATACAAGAAAGTTATTGCGTTTTTTAATTTTCAATAGTAATTTGTAGAAAGCAAATGTATCCAATTTTCGATATTACGTAGATTGTTATGCATTCATGAGAATAATCTGACGTTCAACAAAATTTGAATATAATTTGATGGCATCTGTGGGAATTGTCTTACGTGTAATCAAGACGTAATTACAGAGCAAAAGAGCGGGATAAATGCTTTCGAAAGTTTTTTAAAATATAGTCAAATACGTCTAAATATAGTTTTAGATATCAGTAAAGATTACAAATTAGTATATTTAGGGTTGTCAGAAGTCAAAGCTGATTTTTAATATTTTTTTTATTAAAATAATCTCATGATAAAAACTATAGATAAAAATATATTGACAGATACCGAAGCAGCCATAAAAACAAATAAAATTAACGCAAGTCAACTAAACTACTGTTAAATAAATTATGCTCATAACGTGCTCTTGACTTACTTAACAAAAAATATGACCACAAATATGCTTGAAAATTTGAAATAAATACAAAATAATTGCTTTCTTATGCAATTGTGGTAAGGGCTATTATCATTTAACAAGTAGATTGTAATCAGTGATAACTTCCTCGAACACTTTTACTTGTTAGTTCTGACTTTCAATTCCCATCTTTATTATTAGTAAGGTAATGTATAAAATTGTTTATCAAGATTGAACAGATTAAAGCAACACAAACATGTGCTGTAAATATATTTTTTAAAAATGGTTTATATATTGCAATATTTTTAAAACAATTGAACTTTTTAGAGGAACCCAAAATAAACTCATAAAAAAGAAAAGACAGCTTATACATCCGACATGTCCGCTTGTCAGTCGTCCGTCGTCCAATTAGCTACTTCCTAAATAAAAATACAGTTGAAGTTACCAACATTACAATATGTGAACTGTAAATTTATTAAATTATATAACATTGTAATGTATATCACATCGTCGTAAGGTAACCGCCCAGATCTCGTTTCCAAACCGCAAATTTGCGTTCAATGGACTATCAAATGTTACAAATTTGCGTACAAAAGTCTATTAACTATATTCTGTAGTTTGATGTCATTGTGACCCTTTCTAATGATACTCGTACTGCATTTAAAGAAGGATGATTCATACATTTAGTATTAATTGCTGACCTTACAGAATCTATGAATCATAAAGAATTTAGATAACTTTATAAACTATATAAAACAGAAATATCTTACGCCACAAAATTATCCATTAATCTTACTCCATAACCTATCCATTATATATTAATCTTACCGAATAATTTATTTATAATTTATTTAAATACATGCCTTATTTCAAGATTTAGGCTCTTGAACTAAGCTAACTTAATTAAATAGCGAGTAGTTAGTTTATAGTTAAACTATAAGGAAAACATTAATTGAGTTCGCGGTATGGTTTCGGAATTAGCCACGCAATATAATTTACGCGACGCTATAATCTTGAAACTTTGTGGTTTTTTTACTAAAATTAATGTGCAATTAAATTATATTCTTGTTCATTGTCCAATACACGTTTTTTTTAATATTTCTGACTCAAACAACTAGCAGGCGGTTCACCCATTAAGTGGTGCCATTGAATATAAATATCTGCCAAACTTAGAAATAATTAGATTGAATGAAGAAAATACTAGAGAGGGAAAACTAGTTTAGGTATCGAACTCTCAATCCTATGTAATATAATTAAATTCTCTCCACGTGGTCGAGCTACAACTAGGCTAGAATACCTGACAACAGTTCTAATTATATATTATAATTACGTATTTATAATAACATAATAATCAACCGCCCCGTTGCATTGGTCGAGTGGATAGCGCAGACGCCTAACGTTTAGCGGCGCAGCGAGACTCGGATTCTATTCCCGACAGGGGCAGGCATGTATGGGATGAACATAGTTGTCTGTTATTCTGGGTTTGGTCGTTTATTAAATATATTCTCAGTATTTATAATGTGTATTTCTATGTATCGTTGTCTAACACCCTTAACACAAGCAAATAATTTGCTTACTTAGGGGTTAGATTAATTTATGTAATTTGTCCTGATATTATTATTATTATTATTATAGTAATAGAGACATGTCGTATATTCTGTAATGTAATAGGTTATTAAGCTTCCCTAATTTCAATTATTTGGAGACAGTCGCAAAATGTACTGTAATCTAAATCTTTCAAGTTATAGAGCAAAAGTTTCTAGGGCAGGCCACGGGCTGACGTCAACCCTCCTTAGGAATACCGGTTGTTAGGATTTTATTACCTTTCGCAGAAGTATTGTATGATGGAGGACACTTTTGTTTTTGTTTCCTAGGCGCTTGCGATACCTCGGGCAGATATGAGGCCGCCGAGATCCCACAAAGCCCTATGCAAGTATAATATAACTAATATTTACTTCGCACTTTAGGTTACATTACTTCAAATTTTAGAATTTTTGCGACATTTCACCTGATCAATTTATTTCCACTAGGTATCGTTCTTTATAATAACATAAAAAAAAAATATTGTACGTACATATATTTTTTTTTTCAAATATATTATGTTATTATAAATAAGTATTAGAAACTTACTGATTTGGATGTTGGTATTAATTAGCTAAATTTAAATATTTTAACAGTTACTGTGATTGAACTGATAGAGATAAGAATATCTATCTATATTCTAGTAAACGAGTTCGAAAACAGATTGATATTTATAAAAAAAAAATATCACAGTTATACATCCATCTACGGGGTTTTTGAAAACTATCAATATTTTATATCCATAAAACCTGTTATTGTAATCTGAAATCAGATTCAAATCCATAATAGGGAACATTCACGTATTTTTTTTTTGACGTAAATTAATCATTTACCTCTCCATATCGTAGAAAAAAATAAAAATAGGCTTGAAAAGATTCTAGTTTCTTTGCAAAATGAAAATTAAAACATTGAGTAAATTTCACCCGTTTAAACACCGCCATTTTGCGCGCGTTTTGCGTGACGTCAAATGATACGTCCAGTGAATGTTTACTATGAACTTTTTAGTTATTTCATGGATATTTTAAGTTTTAATTACTTTACAAGTCATGGAAAAAGATAAAAATCATCTTACGAGTATTGTATAGTACCGGAGTGCAAAAATAGTATTAGTAAAACACCCAACAAAGTGTTTTTTGTATTCCAATAGATGCGAAAATACAAAAACAACGGTGTATGGTTATTAAAAGGGATAATATATGTCCTAAATCGTGTTTATATGGTTGTGAAGATCAATTTAACGTAAGTATACTTTATTTATAATAAGTTTAATCTAATAGTTTAAATTTATAGTAAGTATTAAATATTAGAAAATGTGAGTTTAAAATTAACCTAACCTATCTTACAAATTTCAGTATAACTTTCTATAAAAACCGTAATCTTTTTTTGTTTTACGCAATTTTTATGGTCTGTCGACTTATTTCAGGTTAAGGAAGATACAGCAAATTGTATTGAATATAATATGTGTAACGAAACAACAAGGAGAAAGATGTAATCTAAGTTTGAAGAAAGGAGTTGTTCCTTATATATTTTTGTGGCAAAAACACCAGCTGATAGAATGAGAATGGGCATAGTCAAAAGGCAAAGATTGACATCGGTTAATGAAACCTTTTAAGAGTTAGCTATCAAAAGTAGTGTTTAAAAAAATTGGTGAACTTTACAAAAAAGTGATATACGTAGTAAGTCCTAGTACTGCCCATACAAATGTCTGTGATATTAAACAGCCAAGACTCAGTACTTCTCCTATTGAATGTGATGATCATAAGGCAGAGCCTTGCTTTTCGCATATTAAAGATAAATTACCAGGTGACTAAGCTGTGCAAGTTACTATTAAACCGAAGTAAGGAAGTAAAGGTGTCTATGTAAATATACTTGCTGAAAAACAAAATGTAGCATTGTCACCATTTCCTCATTTAACACACAACATTGTTACACAACAGTTTTGAAAGTAAAACTATCTGTTTTAAAAAGAAAATTGTTTACTGAAAACACAGCTAATAATACTTCTATAGCATCTTATATCTTCTATATCTGCTGATTATCAACCAAGTTATTTATCTGAGTCAAGTGAAGTGAAAAATGATTTAGAGGCAGAAACATTTTAAAAATGTATTGTGTAGTAGCATGCTAACTGCTATTCAAAAAAAAGAGTTTGTAGGTATTTGTTTTGTTAGAGTTGTTTGAGTATTATAAAATGTTTTTAAGATTACCTAAACAATTGTATCATTTAATAAAACCTTTAAGCACGAAAATATACGTTTAAATTATTTATTTTTCTCAGTCACACTGATACTACAGTATGAACTTAAACGCCGATATATTGAATGGTGTGTCAAATGACGTCACATTTCCTTTCGACCAATGGTGGCGCGTTTTGGAATTTTGAATTTCGCTCCCTAAATTTACACTTTTCATAAATTATTTTATGGCCTTAAATGATTAGTAAATTAAAAAAAAATGATTTTATTATAATAAGATGATAAAAAGTAATCGAAAAAAAAATAATTGAGACCATTTAAATTTTTTTGCATGTTCCCTATTATACTACACCCAAGCAGAGGATTTAATGAATATTCATAAATATACATGTATATGTATTATATATTAATTAATTATATTTGTATATAATTAATATAATAATATATATATATATATATATATATAATTCAAGCAAATTCATAATAAACTTACAGATATAGAATTAGAAAATAAAGTGAACAAGTTTCCAAGAAAGAAACTGGTTGACTCAATGTGTTTAATTTAATAATTAATATATTTAAAGAAAACCTCATTTATTAGTAACATTACTGTAATAACTTACATTACCTACTGTATTTTATTTAGGTATTACTATTTTATTCAATGTTACTAACTTTTACAAATGGCGGCCGTGAACTTTACTTTTTGTTACAATTTACACATGAATGAATAACGAAAATACTTTCTAACATTTTTTTACTATTTTTAAAATTTTATTTAATATAGACTCCATATTAAATTGAGTTTTATATTAATATCCTGTAGAAATGTTATGTCTTAGTTGCTGTAAAAATATCACAGACATTTTTTTTTTCTTACTGTCTATGCAGTTAGCCAATTGGCCGTAACTGTGTCACCCTGGCAATGGCGCCTCACCCTTAAAAATACTTAAGGGAACGTCCATCCTAAAGGGTACCTCTAGAAGGCCGGCCCTCGGCTCGACGTCGTCTAAGGGATACACATCCAGGGGAATTACAGACCGTCATTGAGTGGGTTGCTATTGAAAATCAGTGTTGGGTTCAGAAAGTAATGAAAACATACCGAGTGATAAACCTTTTCAAGACGGCGCGGCGTTAAGATAAGTTTAAAGATTTCCTTTTTTTACAATTATTTCGTCTGTTTTTTTGTACTTAATATTTCCCAAATTTTTATGACTAAAATCTCTGATCACGTTTTAGTATCTTGAAGAAGTTCTTTTTATACAATTACTAGGATGTAATAGTTAAATATACTTTAATTATTTGGTGTGTTTATGATAATGCCTAAATTTGTATCTGGATTTGCCTTTTAAGGAGGATCAGTCAGAAAAATAAATAAATATAACCTAGAACTCGATGTCCTACTTGTTTATAAAACATTATAAAATTAATTAAAACAAACCCACTTATTACAAAGCTATCTATAATAAATATTCCCTTTAACATAACAGCTGTGGAAAATAATAAAAGAATCACAATGGTTATGATGGATATCAACATTGAATATTATAAGGTATTTTTTAAATATAGCGTCGTTAGACGCCGACCGTTTAAAACCGTCCGTAATGGAGGAATGCTTATGTCCAACAGTGGACCGACCGAAAAATAGTCCTCATTATACTATATATGCTATACATATATGCTATAAATAACCGGTAAGCAGAGTTCATATTTCCAATAACGTCTCTACTGAATCACTGACCGCATGATTCATGAGTTTTAGGGCCATGATATTAGGCATTATTTATATAGAACATTGATGAATCAAAATTCAAAGTTTGTCCATAGATTTTATAATAATAACTTATTATTATTATTGAATTTACTTTCAATTTGTTGCTGTTTTTTAAAACGATAATTTACACACAGATAAGTATTTATTTTATATATAAAGTCTTGCCGTACCATTTGACTGCAGCTCATACGAACAGGTTCGCTGAGAGTTTTATCACTCTCTGACAGAAGTTCCGTAAGGGGAGTGAGAGACGGACACACCCCTTCCTCTTTTTATTCTTTACCATTATTTAAGGGTGGTAACTACTCATATTTGAAGTTCATGGGCAACATCGAACACTTACCATCACGTGAAACTTGTGTTTCTAGTTTTACAACACAAAAGTATTAATAAATATTTTTCAATCCAATGATTGACTGATCGTGACCAATATTTATTATTCCGCAAAATGTACTTTCCGTATAATTCAATAAATAAAAAAATCTAGATTTTCGTCGACTCTCTTTTGTGAAAGGTAAACTGGTTTTGTTATTATCGTGAAAAGGAAAGTTTTTAACAGAGGTCAGATGTGATATTTTTTTACTTATTATAGTGTAATGTTTACAGTTTATCTTAAGTTTTATCTGCGAAAAAGATTAACTTAACTTTTTGGTTTGGTACAGTAAGCGGTTGTCTAGTTAGAGCAAGGTTGGTTATTTAGAGTTTTAGTCTTAACAAATAATGCTATGTTTAATATAATTATTTCTATACGCTCATGGCTTTGTAAGTATAAAGATCCTAATAAATTAATATCCTCGCTGAAATGAATCATGTGCTTTATGACCCGGAAATTAATTAAATATATAAAACGAGTCATTTAATAATAATGCGTATTTTAAATGAAGCCATTACCACGTTATTTATTTTTATCTGTTTTTGGACGTAACAATATCCGCCTAATAGAACAAGTTCGCACATTATAGCGAATTAACAATTGAAAATTAATTGTGTTTACGTAATACTCAGTTATTGTACTTGAGGCTACTTTGTTTTTTAACATAATTATAACTATCAAACCAATGAAAATATTACTAAATAAATATTGCATTGCAAACATTTGCCTTCTGTATTTTTTAAATATTATTTTGAATGGTTGAAATGACAGAACGGAATGTGTTTTAACGTCTATAGTATAGGTGTCCAACCAGTCGATCGCGACCGCTAGTCGAGTCGATTCCGGCGAGGCAAAAACTATTTAAAATTTTTAAGTTAAATTTAAGATTAACCTGCCCTAAAGGTCCCTTAGAATATCAGGAAGTACGTAATTCTTTAAAATAAATAAAGTGGATCTAACAGCGATTCGTCGGTAAAAGTCGATCTTAGTTCTGATTAAGTTGGCCACCCCTGGTATAGATCATGTTAGTTTGGAAACCAATACGTAACAGATTAGTATAGAAACACTTAGATTTTATTGAAAAAAATATAGGATTTTTCAATGATTTCTGTTTATACGTATCAGATCCCATAACCTCTAATAAAAAGTAATATATACCGATGGTAGAGGGTTTTAAAGAGATAATTTAAACTTTTGCAGCCTTTTTTTTCAGTGTGTATTATTTTATCTACTATTGTATGGTTTACATAAATAAATGATTAATTATTACTGCGTGTATACCTACAGCGTAAATTAATAGTATATCTCAATCAAGCGATGCATTTCCAAAGTATATAAGGTTTTGAACATTACATAGTAAATACCTATTATTAATTAGTTAGAGAGCACATTACATACCTAGGTATATGTTGTTATATAGAGAACGTTCTTATGAACCGGTGTATTTGAATCAATTTCGCACTATATAATATTAAGGTATTTTTTTAATTATATAACAACCGTACAGGAAGTGTCAGAATATTTTATTTTTAATTAGGTACGGATATTTTATATTAGTTTAATATATTTCCGGGATATTTTAAATTTTACTTCATTCCGGACTTTTAAATGTATTTAAAGGTTATGGTATCTTTGGTAGGTATTGGTATCAAGTAATTTGGAAAATTACAATCAATTAATTATGAATTGTGACCGCTGACATCTGTATGTAAACAGACAGCTGTATGTAAAACTTTTGGTTTGTTTAGCAACCTAAAGGTTTTGTTCTTCACGCTGATATTTAATTAGGGTAATTTTATCAGAAAAAGCTTTATTATGTTCCCCCCATTTTTATTAAAATAATAAATGATATTAGATTCTTATTGTTATAATTATTATTTATAAGAAATTGGTATATATATATATAAATTCAGTATCTTCAGACTTTTGACTTTATTCGTATGTGCCGTGCGTGTTTATCGTGCTTCCTACTTTATGCTTTGAATATCAGCAGGTATGAGGTTTGATTTCCGTGCAAGGCACGTTTAATTATACCTACTTTAATCATCGCTTATGAATAAAATATATAATATCTTTATTATTATAAAGTTTGAAACCATTCCACGTTCTCAGGTGTCGATTTCTCTTTTGTTGATTTAAATCAACAAAAGTGAGAACAATGGGGACATAGAATGGGAATGTAAAACGTGTTCAGATACTTTTTGTTTCGACTGTAAAAGGACCCTGAAAAAAAACGTTATTATCTTGTAACTTACGTTCATATTTCACGGGCTTCAAGGCGTTCTGCTGAGTTAAATAACTACCATCAAAATGTCACGAAAACACAACTTTTTTTTGTAATTATTGAACTATCACAAATACACGGAACCACTCTACTTTGTGGTATTTTTTACAACGCACGTCCTTTCAACTCGACAGCCTATCGGCAACTGACCGCAGCTGTAAAACTTTCTCAACGATTTTAACCAGCTTTACGACATTCTGGAACGAAGGCCTAAGTAAACAGTTTAGGCTAACGACTCTTAATAACAAAAGAGATAAAAAACAAATAATATATAGAATACATGTTAATTTGGTTGCTCATTTTGAGTACTAGACTTGATCTTGTAAAAATATATACCTAGTTACCGAGTTCATAGCCTACTTAAATAAATAATATGAAATTATAAATAATATGGAATTCGTTACATTTAAGATGTTTCAATTATTTATTTGCAAATAAGCAAGGCACGCTTATGTATAGTTTAAGTATAACGGATATCTGCGTGTTTGGTGTATGTTTGCGTGCCAGTAGTCTTAGATAATAAGATAATGTAAATAAAAAATAATCGTTAGTATCTATTTATTAGTACCTAGTTCATGGGTTTTTTCTATATATTATATTTTAAATAGAATTAAAGTATTCCTTTTGTTATTTATTAGCAAGTAAAAATTTATTAACTAGAAAAATGTTACCATTAATAAGCGTGGGAAGATACGTCTGTTTATAAAATGTAATTTATTTTTTACATGATGGTTTTTATATTCTAGAATATTCTTTATAACTTTCCTTTTGTAGGTTTTCGTAATTTATATCAACGTTAGGTTTCTGAGAGCTTTCTATCGAATTCAATTTATTGTTGATAATAAAAACATATATTGCCAGTAAATATACGATTGACTTGTTAATTTATTTTTATTTCAATCTAGATTTAGTACGCCTATGGCATTTTTAAAGTATTGATGAACGCTAAAACTAATTGTTTTGTTGCGCAAAGTTACTTTGTTTACATTATTACGGTTATTAAATTTAAATAATTTTATTTTTTACAGGTAAAAATAGAAGAATATTATGTTATGAAAACTGTTATGGGTAAAAAAAATCTGATTGATCTAAACTTGTTTATAATTAAAATAAAATATTTTTTCAATGAACACGTTGATGAATTAAACAATGTGTGTGTTCTAAACGACAGATATTATGAATATTTAATTTAACAATCGTCTTCGATTGTAAAAGTTGTAGTTTAAAATGAAAATATTATTCGGAATTAAATTGTATATTCAAATTATACGGTTGCCTCAGCATTTCGTGAAGTCAAATTTCAGATTCTCATACAATAATAAGTAGGACTTAGGTTTAGTAATATAGTTTTTGGTCTGTGATTATTTTAAAACTGTAACAATGAAACATAACAGTTCCGAAATATAAATATTATTAAACTATTTCTCACCTTTACAAAGAGCTACCTTGCAGACGATTACTATAAAGGTTGTAGAGTTGTATTACAACAAGTAATCAAACTCAAAAGGGGTTCAAACCTGTTGTCCTTGACAATATCTAACATGTCTGGTAAGTCTTTTTAAGCCTAGACGGGCTAGAATCTAGAATATAAAATTTAAAAACATGGCCGTTACAATATCATATTTAGGTAACTTACTAATTACAATTGTAATGTGGATTGGTATTTATTCAACCGTTATTTTATTTTTGCGTATCGTTATAGAGTTAGAACTTTTAGGTGTGACTTTTGCATTAATAAAAAAACGTCATAAATATCTTTTTTCTTTTAGATGGCTCATGATTGACGTCATAAATATACTCTCCTAAATATTGTATTACGTTGTCAGTTCAATGTTTATGAAAACAATTTTCTAAATTCCTTGTATTCTTGAAAACACGAAGCAGATACAAACAATTTCTTTCAAGAAACAACACAACGTAATTGTTTTGAAAAGTTTTGATAGAATTGAATTTATGTCAATTTAAAAATATATATTTTGCTTTGCTATGAAATTTTTAATAAGTGTCATAAGTGATTATAGTATATACTCTGTATTCTAGATACGTTTTAAAATCTTAAACAAAATTGCTGTCATTAAATTTCAGTTTCATCACTACGGTATCCTTTAGAACGAATCTTATTGAATTTCAGGTGGATACAGCCTATTATAATAATTATGAGTCTTATCATAAAAACGTAGTTTAATTTTAGTTTTTTGTATCTATTCTTAATTGAAGTAGATATTTAGTATTTAAATAGATATTGAATATCTATATCATGAGATATCAAGACTCTTGTTTAATAAAGTAGTGTGGAATTCAAAACTGTTAGAGCGCATCGAGGCGGATACAGTGAGAATTGTAAATTTCTGGAATTTATCTGATAGTCCGTTATGTACGAAAATAACAATTCTAATTTATTCAACCACATGACTTACAAACCACTTGGGCTTGTAATACACTTAATAATTAGTATCGTTAAACACAACTAATAAAATTATTTTTAATTTAATTACTCTTTATGACTTACGTAATTACAACTTGAATTTTAATCAATTAAAATAATTATGTTATTTATTACTATGACGTTACGATATAACTAATTAGTCATGCATTGTATAGATAATATAATTAACCAGGAACTTATAGAAAGTAGATGAAAATTAGATATTTATTAACGTGAATAATAGTTATCATAGTTCACGAAAGTTAAAAAACATAAAGATGTCCTGAATTAATTTTAACGTCCTTGCTACTCTCCAACGAAGGTACTCAAATAGTATTATGTAACGAGTGCATACTTTATTCATAAAATATCCATTCATGAAGAATTTTATACTAACTGACACCCCCCATTTTCGTCGAGTCCAACCTGCGACTCAACTCGGAGTACGTAACGATTTATTTTTAATATGATATTTATTTAAAATTTTAATAATCTTAACTTATTTATGTATAGATTTTCAAAAATATAGTAAACTTCGTGGTATGATATATTACATTTTTTTCAATGGAAGAACTTTATAAAGCTGCAAAGTTTCTGTTTTACGCGAAAAATTAAGAACTCTGATTCGAGCTATACTATTAAAAAAAGTAGAATTTGGTTTTGGTGCCGAATATATTCGGTTCGAGTTTTTCTATTTACTTGACTAAAGAGGCGGTACTGAACTAAAAGACAAAACAAAGATTTATCTCTATGTGTCTATTTTACAGCCCAAGAAATCCTATAAATAATAAGTTGAATAAAGCTTAATTATTATTCCTAACCTACAATTAGTATTTTGTATACTCAAAATTTATTTTGAATGTTAAACCGGCATTTATTTTTAAACTTCAAAAAAAAAAAAAAAAAAATATTTTTACCAGAAAACAAGATATTTATTCATCTAGTCTGAACCCCCATGGAACTTTGTAGAACCTGTTTAAGAAAAACAAACTATGAAATGGTAAACCGAATCATTCGACCGAATATTTCGGTTTATTTATAATTCGGTTCAGTAAAAGTTAAACCGAATAATATTAGGTTATTCGGTGAAACCACTATTCGGCTATTTGGCGCATTTCTAATAATTATTGTAATTAAGTTATACGAACGACTCCCAAAAATCGAGTACCAGTACTTGAACTCGAGTGACGTAGTAATTCTACTCGAGTCGCATCACTATCCAGATACAATTTCAGAAATATTAATTAATGAATTAAATTTATAAATGTTACACAGCAATAAGTGGTCCTAAGATTCGTTGTAAATATATTATCAACAGAAAGACAGATGCCACAAAAATAGTCTATTCGACTTAATAATACCATTAAAAATTTTATTTCCATTAAAAAATAAAAACGCAGTGAACTAAAGAAGCATGTCATTCCATTCAGGTACCAATAATTTTTTTTTTTACAATTAAAAAGGTCACTAAATAAAACGCTATTATGTTCCGGATTCGTTTATACTTTATAAGATACATTCACAGTAAAAACAGACTATTAAAAATGGCAATAAATAAGGCATATTGACATATTACCTTCTTTATGAAGATACAATATATTTTAACAAGCGTTTTTAGTTTTAATTATTACCGATCAGTCAATGAACGATTTTAATATTGAATTAATACTACAAGAAATCTATCAAGTATGAAAAATAATAATTTTAGGATATCTACCTGCGCCAGCGCATGACGCGCTTCACCTACCCCCTTACATAATGCGTTCAATAACTTAGACATTATTGTAACTGAATTTAAAAATAATATCCTGCCTTACTTAATTGCCCATAAATCTAAACTACAAAATAAAAATTTGAGACATTTTTGTAACAGCATCAAAAAAACAATTAGTCAAAAGATTACATTAAATTGCCCGCAACCGAGGAAATAAAAGAAAGTGTTATTGTAATTAGCCATTTATATAGAAAATTTATATCGTACAAATACAATTAGCTGTAATCAAACAATACACATATGGCTAAATAATATAGTAAATAGTAATGGCATATAAAAAGATAAATATAAGTCCACATCAAGAGAAACAGGTCCTGGTTTTCATCATTTCCATTCATGTTTGTAAATTAGATGGACCAGACTCGGCAGTTTTATTACCTATTTTATATTTGTGTTACTACAAATAAAACATTAAAGAATTTAAATAATAATAAGTCTATAATGTATGTTATCTGCTGTAGTTTCAGTTCTATAACCATTAGAAAGATATTGTAGGTAATTTTTGTTGATATTTAAGAACCAATAGTATTGATTATAATTCTCATTTGATTGCAGTTAAATGTGAACTGCCAAGTCCATTGCAGTGTGTGGTTAACGCTTGCTGGGTACCTGCTGCCAGTCGTCCGGGTCGCGGGCTAGAAACATTATTATTGTTAATAATTTATTTATATGATTTGTCTCGAATATATATCAATATCTTGATTAAAAATATAATCAGTACTTCTGCTTGATTGTAATGTTGGATCTAATGGAAGTTGTACAAGTAACTAATAACACAGATCTTCTATAAAACAGAGGCCTGTCGCGTCAGACTCGTATCATAATATCCCTCTGAGGCCTACCAACTTATAATTATTAAAAAATTATAGATGGGATTTATTTCAGAGGAGATGAACAAAATATAATTTAATTAAGTTATAAAATGAACAATAAACTCACGTTTATCCTCCCGGCGTGGTGCCGGGCGACGCTCGTCACGACGCGGTCCGTCTCTGTCATCACGTCTGGGACCATCGCGGTCATCACGTTTAGGGCCATCGCGATCATCACGCCTTGGAGGGCCATCGCGGTCATCACGTCTCGGACCATCGCGGTCATCACGTCTAGGACCGTCGCGGTCATCACGACGAGGGCCGTCACTGAGATTATCAAAATATATTACTATAAATAATAATATTGTAATATATACTTAAATAAATTATTAATAAAATTAATAATTCAATATAGTCAAACCTTTATAATCTGGACGATTCAAACATTTTACGAAGTATTTTGAGTTTAAAGTATTCTAAAGTACAGTACAGAAGAATTAAACAACTATTTAATATACCGATAGTCTCTCCTGGGAGGGAGTCGCTCGCGGTCGCGTGGTGGTTCACGATAGCGGTCGTCACGCCTGTCGTCGCGTCTGTCGTCACGTCTATCGTCCCGTCGGTCATCACGTCTGTCGTCACGTCGATCCTCGCGCGGTGCGTCCTTAGTACGCCAAGTCGATGACCGCTCCTGTAAGATAGAAATGGTTTAAACAGGAAATCAAACATAAGAAGTACCCTTCACTCTTAGGTATATAATAAACAAGTTTTTTTTTAAAGTATTGTCGTAGTGACTAATAACACAGACATCTAATAATAAGGAGCCTGTCGCGTCAGAATACAAAATTATATGCCTCCGAGGCCTACCATCTTGTAAATGTTACGTACATATGGGATTTAGTTCGGAGGATAATGTTATATATTCAAATGTTAGTGTATGTGTACTTACGGCAGCAGGCGGCGGGTCGGCGGGTCCACGACGCCAGCTGCCGGACTCAGGACCGCTCGAACGACCAGTGTAGCGTGGCCTGTGGTGAACGGAGTTTGATAAGTATGTTAGAGCATAAATTAGGTTAACAATCCAAATGTAATACAAAACATACCTTTCTCTTTCTCTCTCCCTGTCGCGTTCAGGTTCACGGTGACTGGATCGCCAGGCGCCCTCATCCCTAGGACGATCGTCTCTCGGCCTCTCATCCCTAGGCCTGTCATCTCTCGGTCTTTCATCCCTGAAGCTACGTTCTTCTCTTGGTGGTCTATCGTCTCTAATGCTGACTTCGCGAGGTTTGTCGTCGCGTCTTTGAAAATTAATAAAATCGTAAATTGGAATCATCTAATGCATAATATATATGTATCTTGCTTACTCTCATACCTGTCGTCGTGTGCGCGGTCGTCTCGTGTACGTCCCGGGGAGCGCGGTCGCTCCTCACCAGCGGGTTCGCGGAGACGGCCTGAGATGCGTAATTCAGTTAAAAAATAATACTTCTTGTCAAACTGCTTTATGTTCAACGGAACAGGTTAAATCAATCCTATAATGTTATTATGTTGGACTTACTAGGACCCCAGGGCTCTTTCTTCTCGGGATCTTTGGTCGCAGAAGGTGCATCGGACCGTCTCCAGCTGGACAGAGCGGCTGCCTTCTGTTCATCCAACTTGCGGATGACTTCAGCCTCCATAGCGCGTGCCTTAGCCTCCGCGCGGGCTAACATCTCTTGATGCTCCCTGAAACGAGAATTTGTTAATAACCGCTTTGCGCCTACGATGATTACTTAAACAAATTTGCATTCTGTAGTGTAATGTTTGATTGAAATGCAAAGGTAAACTTTTAAGATTTATTGTAAACTCTTTCCCCCAGCAAATACGTACTTCAGCGACTTCTCTTTCTTCTCCTTAATCGCAGCGAGCTCCTCCTGCTGCTTTCTCTCCTTCTCCTTCTTTTCCTGCTCCTCTTGCGCCCTGCGAGCCTCCTCCGCCGCGCGTTCTTCCAAGCGACGCTTCTCTGTTATCCACTGAGTTAAGCAAAAAAATAAAATTTAGCTGAAACCATAATTTAACACGATAAAACTATAGCTACTCCATTTTGAAAACAGTTTATATACCTCTGTCCGTCTCTTTTCCACGCGTTGCAGCCGGCGCTGCGTAAGTCGTGCCTCTCGCTCTCTCGCTATGGTCTCCTGGAACTCCGCGAGGCGCGTGTGGTACGCGGCTCCGCGCTCTGAGTTCAACCTCGCCGTGAACTGTTCGCGCTGCACCGACATACGGGACAAACGGGTGGCGGTGGCCACGTCGTTGCCGCGTGCCTCTAATGGGTGGTTTTGTTGATTAATAATTACGTAATATTTACATCTGAACATGTATCTTATTTACATTATGTATTCCATTTTTAATTAATTTACTTTCGGCATTCAGCAGCATTGTACTGTACTAATCAAATGTATTTAATTGTTGTCGTTGCCAAAACTAATATTGGTTGATGTTAAAGACAAATGATCTTCTCCCCATCTCTATGGCATAATATAATATGATAAATATTATTACCAATAAGTTGAGCAATTCGCTCCTTCTCCTGCTGCTCCCAGAAAGCCTTATCTTGTACTTGTTTCTCTTCCAAACTTTTTTGCAGCAGCGGGATCTCCTCCAGACGTTTAGCACGTTCGAAATAATCCACCTTTGTGACGGAAATAATAATTACTTGACTTGTTACAAAACAATGAAATTATTGATGATTTTTTATTGATATATTATAAACCAACCTTCTTCTCTTGCGATTTGAGACGAGCTGTTAGTTCGCGTCGCTCCTTCATGAGTTCTTCCGCTTCACGTTGAGCAATCGCTTCTGCGTCCATTTTCTTCAAATCCTATTATAAAAATAATTTAAGAATAGTTAAAAAAATATCATAGTGTTTAGTTATTTTTAACTTTCAAATTAATATCTATCTAATATGTTTGTATCAATGAGAAAACCTATAGATAAACTACCTCTTCATCCAGCTTCTGCAGCACCTTCTTCCCGTGCATGGTCTGCGAGATATGAGCGATGCGCTCCCTGAGGTTCCTCTCTCTCATGGCGGCCAACTCGGAGGCATGGCGTCTCTTCTCCCGCTCCTCTCTCTCTTGTTCCTGACGGCGAGCTTCGGCTGCCGCTGCTGCTCGAAGCTGTTCTTCTTGACGACTGGATGGTAAAAGAAAAATAATAGTAAAGATAGTTTTACATTTCGCAAGTGCTATAAACAATTGGTATAATAATATATAACACTATATTATTTTTACTATTATTTACGTATTTCTGCATAATATAACTTAATTTAATAATTAATACAATATAAAGGTAACTTTTATCAGAACTATTGACATTAAAAGTAAAGGTAAATCGTAAAAAAAATTAAGAAATACTAGGCCATACGTAGCAATGAAAACAAATTTAAAAAGCAACATACCGCAGCTCCTCCTCCTCCCGCACCGTGTTGAGTCGCTCGATGTACTCCTTCCTCTCCTCGATGATCTTGTGTCTCTGCAGCACACGGTGGTGCTCGGCGTGTTTGTTCTCGTGGTAGTGCTGCACCATGGCGGCGCGCGCTCGCTCGCGCTCGGCTCGGCGCCGCGCGGGGAACAGCGTCTGCGCCGCGCGGGACACCACCTCCGCCGCACGGACCAGCTGCTCGCGGACCTGCCAAGTATATCAATATAATTAATGTTCTTCTATATTATTGTGTTTACATAGATTTATTTCGTTTTTATATTAGATATAGATAGTCGTATCCATCTGGTTTTACGAAACCTATTTTTACTTTAAATTGGTGCTATAGTAGTAATATACTGGTATTGTAGGCCAAATCTCTAATTACTATGTTCAATAACTCTTCAATTCATATTTCAGCTTTTCAAGAAGTTGTAAAAGAATCTGTCCAGAAACACATATTGAAATAATAATCTAATTTGTTGGTTATCAGTACCTTTTTTCGACTAATGAATTTAAATTATAGAAAGTTATATAATGCTGTTTTTAAAATCTGCTTTACGAATTTCGTTCTTAAGATAATCATAGGTGCCTCTACTACTACTACTATGTATTAGTGTGGGTACCTGTTCAGCGGGCGTGGCCTGCAAGATAGCTCCGCCACACGCCTCGTCCGCGGTGGAGCACCACTCACCACCACCCGCCTCCACGCCGAAGTGGACGCATCTGTATAGATATATCATATTAAAATATAATTGATTTAACTGAACGCATGTTGTTTGATTTATTATAACATTGTAACATTTTTCTTATTGGAGGAGCAAGAAGCCTTGATCAGGACTATGGCATTTGAATAATATAAAACTTATGAAATAAAGGACTAAATAAAAAAATATATATACACACTTATTGGCGTGATCAACACGTATTTGCATATCGTTATGACGGACGCAGTCTACCAGCAGGCGTTCGATGTGGAACAGGTCATCAGTAGAGGCTAGTTCAAGGAGCCTTGAGAACTGTATGCACGCGTAGCACTGAGCCACTTGACGTATCAGACGCACCAGCGCTACGTCGGTTATTGCGACCGTGTACTGCGCCAAAGGCGAATCTGAGCAATATAATTGAATAAATTTCTTTCTTTTGTAATTTAGTTGTTTACATTTTACCCAACTTATAAATTTGAAGAGATGTTTAATTATATATTTTTTGAAAACTACAACAAAGAAAAGTCAATAAGATATAAATCCATTCTACATTTTGAGTGTTGTACTTACTGGGATCTTCCTGCAGGCTTTTGACGACGCTGTGAACGTTCTGGCAAATAGAAAGAGGGTCAAACTCCACCTCGAGCCACGAGTACAACTGCTGCAGCTGCGGCGACGCCAGCGCCACCACGTTCAGACGAACAACATCTGAGGAATTGAGGGTTGATTATAAACTTTTATTATAGTTTAGAAATGTCTACCATACACATCATAAAAAAATAATTTTGAAGCAAAACGGATGTGTTTGGACCATGGTGTCCGGTGTACCTGATTGTCTCTGTCAACCACAATGGGAGACAGGTCTGAAGAAATCTAAGTATGTATTTTTAATAACATAATCTAGATGTTTTCATTTCTTAATGTGGATTTTTATTCATCTTGCTAAAGTTTTGGTTCTGAGTTATAGAACATAATAAATATGTATACTATAAGATTTGTGACAATTATTCAACTAATCTGTTAATCATTTGGTTGATTATGAAACATCTTGTATAAAAAAATGTGTAGACATAAGTTAACACAGACAACACTCTGTGTGTTATCTGTCGCGTCAAGTCGACTATATGATTTTCCTCCAAGGCCTACCACATCTTACTATTGAAGAGTTAGAAATGGGATTTATTTTGGAGGTACATTTACACTTCACTCGCTCATTTCGCTTATATATAAAGACTGACGATATTTTAGAAAGATAATGGTTTTATATGAACAAACGTGACATATTAACAGTATTTGTGTTTAATTACTTTTGTGAAAAAATTTTGGAATTACCAACAATAAAAAATAATATTAAGCTAAAATTATTTAATTAATATTTTTATTAAAATATTTATTACCTTTAAGCAAGCTGGTTCTAGTAGGAGGTTGAGCAAGACCTAGCAATACAGCAAGGCGTTGCGCTTTTTCCACAGGGCTCTTGTCAGTTTCAACGAAACGATCAAACTCGGGATGTAGCGATGGCAGAGGTACTGATAACACTGCTACTAGCACTCGGCAGGCCATCCTAGATGAAACATGTTATACATTGATGTTGGTGGGAGGTGAACTTTTAATTATCCTTGAAATGCATCTTGGACACACTTTTATAAATTTTGTGCAGACAATATTTAACACATACAATACTTTTTGTATAATATGTCGCGTCTAGTCTCCATTATAATGTTCCTCTGAGGCCTACCATTCCACATCTATTTAGTAGTTGAAAATGGGATTTATTTCAGAGGTAAGTCCCTAAAAACTACCAATGCAAAAATATACTTTATTTCATCTTACTGGGTTATATTAAATAAAAAAAAAACCAAAAATTAATGCTTACTTCTGCAATTCCTCTTGTGTGATATTTTTTTTCATCTCTCTTGACAGCTGGAAGAGCTTCAACAGTGCAGCTGCATGGAATAAGCAATGACCTGCCTTCCAGAACACCAGAGCTAGTTTGCCATAATAGTTAGCCATAGTCTTAGCTACCGGAGTCTTTTTTGACATGTTCATCAGGTTGTGGATATCTTCAATTGCTTTATAGGCTTCCTTATTGAAAATAATATACAAATTTTATTCTATACTAAGTTAATAAATAATATTTTTCTCTTATAGCTATTCTTTTAGTCTTGCTAATTTTTCATGGGTATGTAAATATTTTACAACTAACCTGCCACAGTTCCATCTGGATTGCACTATCCAGCTGGAACAGCCTGGTCTCCAGGTTGAGTTGCTGTGTCTCCGGCTTGCTAATGCTGACATTGCCAGGTTGAGACTGGTGTTACATGTAAATTTTTTAGTCATTTACATTGTTTCTTTATTTTATCAAACTCACATATGAATCATACTTTCAAAAGTGTGATTTAAACTTAATTAATTATTTTATAGAATGATTGATTTGTTATGATTTGTTATTATCTTTTTTTTTTAAGAATAATAATATTCAAACAACATAGAACGACCCTACCACGGACTTGCAAATGTCATCAAGATGTTTTCTGAGTTTGTCACAGAGCTTCCTGAACTCAGTCTTTCGGGAATACTTCAAGCAGAATTGAAATGCCATACGAGCAATGTCATGGTACAAAGTCTCTACATGAGCATTGGTACGCAGCAGCTCCAAACACTGGCAGTAAGACTCCCATAGGAACTTCACCTGTTAAATCCAAAAATATTCTATTACAAGGATTACATAATGAGTTATTGGTTATTTATTATTCTATATTTGAAAGTTAAGAGAAATCTAAAGTAATATTATAAATAGAATATATCTATTACATGATAGCCATAGTTTAGGTATAAAAAAAATCAAGAATAGATATTAAAATAAATTTAAATAAGTTTATTGATGTTTTCAAAACAATAATAGATATTATAGTTAGACAAACAAAAATTATATTTCTATTAGTTTCCACTTACCCATGGTGTCAATATAGTTCTATCAGAGCGGTCCTGTGCATCCTCTCCAGAGACTGCACTAAGCAGAATGCTTTCAGGGGTTGCCAGGTTATCAAGATCATCTGTATCAATGACCGCTTGAGTGGACTGCTCTCGGGCAGATTCGGTACGCTCTTCTGCCATGCGTAAGTAGCCTCTATTATTTTAACATAACATTGTAAGTTATTAACACATATTGATAAATAGAATATCATAAATAATTTACTATTTTTTTATTTATAAATATGTACAACTATTTTTACAAATAATTTACCTGATAACCTGTTCCAGAGAACCAACGTTTACAGATTGAAACATGTTTCTGTATTGAAAAAGTCCTTCTTTGGCGATATGAGACTTGCGTAAATCGACGCATAGTTCTAGATATTTGAACATAATCGGCTCCAACACTGATTCGGACCAGTTGTAAGCCCATTTTTTGTTTCGGAATACCTCCTGCAAGGTATCAAGAGCCCTTGCAGGCTTTTCCAAATCCATAAACTCTGTAATGTATCAACATTTTAATTTTACATCAAAATGTTTCGCTATTTTATAAAAAAATAATACTTTTTTCCCGCATTAAAAATTTTAAACAGTGTATAAGTGATTATAGTAATAAAATCTAGGAACATCTTGGGTGTAATTGTAATTCAGAAATTTATTGGTTACGAAGAAAAGGTCATAAAGCCGTGCAACGTGGTATGATATGGCGTAATAGATTTATGCTTATTGCTTACCATTCGCCCGTTTAAGAGCATTTTCCGGTCTCTGACCGTATCTGGCCATATTATATCGCACAGTATTCATTTTAAATGCATTAATTCAAATTTATAAGAAGATATTGGGCAGGAGAAGAATATTTTAGATATTCCTCAAACCACCGGTCTGTCAAACGACAGCAAATCAAAATGGCCTCTCTTCATAGATGATAGAGAACATTCAGAGACAACATTGGACATAATACCCATAGAGTTTTTATTCATCATTTTTGTTATGGTCTAAGCCAACAAAAACAAATGGTTAATACTAATGAATGCCTATTTTCATATTCAGATTTACTATTATTTTAAATTACTACTACTTTAAAATATAGGAAAGCTGAAATATAGTAAAAAACCTAAAAGATTGTCTTAATTTTTTTTTTTTTAAAGTTTACCGTAATAAAAGAAATCATTGCGTATAACTCGCGGCATTTATGTTAAGCCCTGAGCGAAATTTGGAGAGGCGCATCTGTACTGTCGCGCGCACTATACTTTTATAACAAATATTTTTTTAAATTTATTTTTGAATAGTAGGTAATGTAATAAGTCCCTAAAAATCGTGTTGTGTTATTTTAAAATTTATATTGTTAATAATTGTTGATAATTATTGCCTACCTATAGTTTATATTGTATCTAAAATAATATTAATTAAAGTTTATGAGGATTACATATAGTAATAAAAACACTATCAAAATAGATTATTGTTCAAAGACACATCAAACTTACCAAAACGATAACAATTGCGCAGTCGACTGTATACTTGAAGTGAGCGGGATGCCGTATAGTTGGGGGAGAGGGAAGGGGGACCTAACGCGACTGAGGAGCCAGTCAGCACTATGTACGCTCGTGCTTCATCCCTCGCAGCAACCTATGATACCTTAATTTAGACTTCTGCACAGGCTAGTCCATGGACGCTGTTTCATGCCGATAGTTATATTATTTGCGCGACAGTACAGATGCGCAGTTATCCCCTCCAAATGTCGCTCAGAGCTTTTGCTCAATGTCAATACTTATAAGTGATACTAAGTATTTATGATAGATAATTTTGTATTACGAAGTTGGTACGTTTATCCTTATTATTTTATCGTTCGAGCTCGTAGTGTCTGGGATTAGTCATTACTATATAGTATATTTTTATATACATATATATTTATAATACTGTCATTTATCAACTTTGTGGACTGTGTCTGTGGTTATGACTTTATAGTACTCTGTGATTATGACTTATTGTCAAAATGAGATGTTGAATTTGATTTAGTAAAATTAAAAAAAATGCAATTAGTTGCTAAAGTTCATCTTTTTAAGAGTCCTTATACTATATGTTTCATCTCTGAGGATAGTGTAACACTTTCAGATAAAAAAAGATACAAATCTATAGGTATAAAAGGTGATAAATGTGATTTGGATATTGTAGAGGAATTGGAAGATAAAAATGATGATTTTCCAAGTTCAAACAAAAAACAACTTAAACTATATGCAACAGCACTATTTCTGCAACCTTTTTTAAGAGAGTGTGCAAACTCAGATATATATAGAACCAATGTAATAGTAAATTTGAGTAAATTGTGTGGACAACCCAATAGTAGAACAGTGTTTTTAAAACTACTTTTAAAACCTCCTGATAAGGAAGTGATTGATTATGTATGGTAAGAATAGGATAAAATATATATTTGTATGTATATTTTACAATACAATACTATATATATACAACTGTTTCTATAAGTATTTAGTTTATATCCATATCATTAAAAACATACTTATTTTATATAACAGGAATGAAAAAATGTTACGATTAATATGGACAAAAGTGGAGATAGAGAACGCTTTCTCATGGCTTTCCACACTAGGAGGAGCATATTCTGCACTTGGAGAATATTTTGAGCATTGTGTAAGTGTGACTATTTTGAGTATTTTAATTTTTTTAGTAATGTACTGGTAAGCTTACTGGAATACTTTAAAATAGTATTTGTTCTCAGGCTGATGAAGCAGGAAGAATATCAGTCCGTCAATATAAATTATCTAAAATGCTGGGTGATGACAGTCTTGCTGCTAGAAGCAGGTTATATTCTGCTTTAGCCTTTGCTCAGAAAGGTCAGCTTAAACAATCTAGATATATTGTGAGACAGATAGCAGCATTTGCAAGACAAACTCACGATAACCGGTTAAACCGAATGTGCCAAGGTGTTTGGGCAAAGTTAATATACTTAAAACAATTAAAGTGTACAGCAATAAATAATGAAAAAGTAATTTCTGTATGATTGTTAATGTTTTTGTTGATTACGTGAATATGCTTATTGTTTATGTATGTTTTTTGGCATTGAAAGAAAATGATATGTGGCAGACATTTAAATATATTGTTTGTCAAAAAAATAAACCTGTATAAAAATGTATGTTGAAGTAATAAAGTTATGAACTAGTCTGTAACTGGGTTGGTAAGGGGTGAAAATTAAAATGTTGGTGCCTGTGGAAAAAATAAGTATATTTTTTAACTTCATAAATATGCTTAAATATTTCGGAATTTTTGTTATAACCTTTAATGTTTGTAAGGAATACTATTTTTATCTTATAAAGAAGCCATAACAACTTAACCTCCATTATGAATCTTAATTATGTAAACTTATCTGAACAAAACTTGCATTTTTACATTTTCGTATATATATTGAGAGCAAATATATTGAAATAAACTGTTACACAAACAACTTTTTTTTTACTCCAGATTTGCAAATTCGTTAGGCATGTTTTAAAATATTAAAAACAGTTAAAATTTTTATTCATATAAATAAAATGGTGATAACATAACTCACATCAACTTCTGTCTATTTACTTTGTTGTATTCTTACTTTTAAATTTACCTGCATTAAACTGTTGGATGACTACATCAAGTCTTTCCATGAACACAATTATTACTTACTAATTTATATATATTTAGTAGGAATGTATGTTTGTTAGGCATTTTAAAGCTAAGAAATGTGTGAAATAATAACAAAATATTATTTTTGAAACACTTTATTATCTTATTAAAAATAGCACCTGTTGGTAACTAGTTTTCAAACTTGTGTAAAATTTTCAATACATATAAAAATATAAAAAAGCTGAGATTAATTTTAGCCTTCATTTGATTTTAAAAAAAGATTCAAGTTTTATATATAAATTTTCTAGTAGTCATAAACAGCACTGACTCAACACTAAAAATATATATGTATTTACGATACTGAACACATCCAAACCATTGCACTAAAACTAACATCCGGTTTCTCAACAGCTCTTTATTAAAAAAAAATTGCTTTCAAAGGTTTATTGTTTGACGACTGACAGCCAATAGCAACTCTTGACAGTACTGTCAAATCATGTAGTTATTCATCCTTCCAGGAGCCGGATGAAAGTCAGCAAGAAAAAGCAAAAAGCTGTCATGACTTGAATAAACAAGTTAAGACTCCACTAAAATTAAAATATTATGATAATAGTAATGCATTATGGTAAAATGTATCTTAAACTCGTTAAATAAAGTCTATGTTTCTTTGGAGCATAGTGGGCAAGCCAGAGTGCCCATAGGATCCCAGGCCGGCAGCACTTTGGGTTGCTGGTTGAAGACGTCGAGGACTTCTTCTGGGACATATTTTTTGTCAACAACAACCTGGAAATAAAATTACTTATAGTCATTAAGTTCTTGTAGGATAAATCTAATTTTATTAATTTGGAATATGAAGCAATAATTAGTTATTGCAAACCAATAGATCATAGGGACTACTACATTTTACCACTGATTCTATTGAACTCAAATATTAATAAGATCTACATTACAATATTTGATTATAAAATAATATAAAAATGTATTTACGTGCAGATTATTTTATTTGACATTTTTACAGTAATTATGCATTTTATCAAAAAAACAATATATGATAATTATTATAAAAAAGTTAAAATGAAATAAAAACAAAATATTAACGTTATGTTGTAAAATTAGCTGTACTAATTCAGAAATATATTTAGGTACGACATTAGAATAAGATAAATAATCATTCTGTTCAGCTAAATAAAATGACGTTATTACCTCAAAAACAAATTCTCTGAACCAAGCTTCAGTCAGCAGCAGATATCCCTTGTCGTACTCCTTGTCGCCGTACGAGTTTTCGACGCGGAATTTTTTAACATTACCTAATTCCTGTTGATTTTATATAAAACTTTATTTTATAGTTTACATTCAAGAATATTGAATTAAATGTTTTATTTTAATTATTTATATATGTACCAAATTTAGTGATAAAAAAAAAACAAAAGGAAAACCAAAAATACATTGGATAAACTGATCTCTAAAAAGAGATAGATATATACTAGTTACCCGTAAAAGTGACACATTCGATTTTAATAGGACCTATTCCTATAAGAATAAAATTTCTAATGAAATATGTATATGAAAAAAAGGGAATAGCCCTTTTTAGCATCTGTTCTGCATCATAAATCCGATGTTTAATGTATATTTATGTGTATATGTTACTGTGTTACTCACGTCAGTGCCCACGGCGGTGAACACCATGGCGTGCGTCATACACGAGTCTCCGTACAGCAGCCGCGACGCCTTGCACAGACCCACCTGCACCTCCGTGTTGAACAACAGCCGGTAGTCGTGTCTGTGGGGCACAATCACTCATTATTAATCTATGGCATACACAGATATAGACACACATACATATTACTGACTGTGTGTGTCTACTGATATATGAATTGTAAACCTAAAAATAAACTTTAGAAAATAAGATTTATTGTAGGAGTTTTCATGGTGTTCTCATTAAGTGTAGCAGTTCTTCTAAGATTACTAAGAATATCATTTAAAAAATCCTCTGTATATAAATATATCATATATAGTATGTATGGAATCACTTGATATACCAGTAGAAATTACATTTATATATACTTCATAAGTTATTTCTCTAGGATATGTACTTGCATAAGTTTGATAAAAATATACCAGTCCCGGACAATATTAGTATTGATCATACAAAATCTTTAGTCTGTCGATTATTATTTTCGCAAAATGTTGATTTAAAAGTACAGCTATCACTGTTACTACAGTACATCATAATCTTAGTACAAATAGAAACAAAATATTTGCTTTTTCTTACGGAATTCTATAAAAAGATTGATTTTTAGATGAAATCAATAAACTGTGAAAACTATTCCTTTTTCGAATGTTATTAATTTAATCAAATAATAAATATTGTATATCACTTCCTTGAAAAATAATTAAAAAATCTCCATATAGCTACAAACACTAAAAGTGAATAATAATATAAAATTATATATAACAACTTACGCGTCCAAGTCTTCAAGTCCGTTTTTTCTCTCAAATCTCTTGCTGACTTCAGAACCAAACCACACCGCCTCACCGCCCTGGATACTGTCTTTGACAACTCTGTAATAAGAATTAAAAATTAAAGGAAAAATATAGTAGTAACATGGTTATATGCCATTTAAAAATAATTCATCATTGAATTTAATTTTGGAGTTCTTAATGCCATTGATTAATATATATATATATATGTATATATATATATGTATATATATATATATATATATATATATATATATATAAGTAAACGAGAAAAGGTAATAAAATTACCATCAACATTAATTTGTACCGAAATATTACAAGAAAAAATTAATAATAATAGTACATTTATCTGAGTCAAAAATATTTTAACTATATTACAATACTTAACAGGCAGTATATTATTATGTTATTGTTTTCTTCAGCTATGTACGTACTTAATGAGCGTCTCTATGGGCTGGTTGTTGTAGGCAGTGTCTCGCCCCCCCACCACGTTACCGAGGCACTGTAAGGTGTACAGCGCACCAAACGGGTTGGACGACCGCGGGTCACTTACCAGGCATACCTGGGGATGAACTTGATGTTATGTTGTACATACAAAGAATGTGCATAACCTTATACAACCTTGCGTTCACGCCCCTACGGGTGTGAGAGGGAGATAGAATAACATCTGTCCTTTTTATTATCGCTGTCGTTTGACTTGCTAGTAAAAGTTAATTGTTGCTACTCAATCAGTTATTATTACATGTATTGTAGTACCTTTATTTAATGCCGTAATATTGACGGATAAATTGAGCAAATTGGAGATGTGATGAGAAGGAATTAATGTAACAAGAAGAATGCTTGATATGAATTTGGAAGGATATATGTGTCGAGTTTGACCAAAGAAGATATGGATGAATGGAATAATGAAATGAGTAATGGAGGGGTGACTGATGAGCTGACAACTGATAGGTAAGCATGAACGAGAAGAAAATGTTCCGACTTCTTATTAAGTGGTAAAAGACCAGGAAGATAGTTTATTGCAGTACCTTATCATCGACGTTGTATAGTGGCTTGACGTGATCCTGGTAGAACTTTTGAGGAGTGAGAGGTCCGAAGGTGTTATAGGCCTTATCTTTGTTGTAGTACTCAAAAGTAAACTGATCAGGTGGAGTTCCTAGAAAAAAAACATAGTATTATTCCATTTTCCTTCAATATTTATATATTTTTAATTTTTATGTTTATACTGCTATTATTTGTGACCTGCCATTATATAAAGTCAAAAATTACAAAAAAAAAAAATAATCTGAATGTTTAAAAAATTTAAACCAATCCGTATAAGACAAAAAAAATGAAATATAAAAATCTATCAAATCTATAAAAATGCATGCAAGCATGTTATTTTGTTGTAGGTATGTGTACAATAAAGTAATAACTAGTACATAATATAGGTATACCAAATACAAACCCAGACACGTAGCTACAATGTTGTATATGACGGCTGTCTGTTTGCCGATAGCGGTCTGAAGATCATCGTCTGACGCCTTCGCCTCGACCATATCACGCAACTCCTTGGCATATTCTCGTAGCTACAAGTATATTATATATTTTAAATCTCAAGAAACGGTATTTATATATATTTTACTTATTCATTTTATTGCAGTTTTATTTTTTATTTTTTATAATTCATTCATAAATTTTACTGGTACTTTAAATATAAATAGTAAGTGATTTTTTTTAGTTGCATTGTCATAGTTGTTGATCGAAATCAACTCTTTATAGATAAGATTATAGAGACATGTAACTTTCCACTTGCTTCTATATTCACTTACAATAATAATGTATGATTAAAAAAAACAAATTAATTGTGAAGTGAAGGATTTGGCTTTAGATCTAAAACTTTACCCTTATTTGGAATAAGTAATACCTAGCTTTATTTTGTTATTTAAATATAAAGTTAATGTACTTTATAACATTTTCTATAGTCGGTATATGTAACACTTCACACACGCATATATATATATATATATATATATATATATATATATATATATATATATATATATATTATACATATATATGTAGTTTCATCAAGTCTCAGTGTCAAGCCTCGAGCTTCACAGGGAATCAGTATCTAATTGTGAAACAGGGCTCAGGGATTAGTATTATTAAATAATAGTAACAATATATAACATTACCTTAGTCTTAATAAGAGCGTTCATGTGCAAACTCCGTCTGGAGCTGAACGACTCCGGGAAGCACTTCTTGGGCATCAGCCCGTACTTGTTCACCAGGTTCACGATCATATCCCATTGACCACCATCGTTTATTGGATCCTGGGATTATGTTACAAGAATTGAATAATAATTTATCATTAGGCAGGTTCCTGTAACCATGAAGCGCATGGACCGAAGGAGCACATGCTTTTAAACATAATGATTTTTTAAACCTTCTTTTAGATAACTCTTAAGTTTTTATACTTGATATATTCACTGTATTTAAAATCTCAAAAAAACCTTTCCCATTTGGGCCATTCTAGACCAAATCATATATTTACAGTTGTTTGTAAGAGCACTATTATTCCTATTAGAACTTTCTTATGAATATAAGAGCACAGTGTAAACTCTACATAACGACACTGAAGGGACTGTACGTTTTATGGCTTTATAGAGTTGTCGTTAGATGTAGAGAAGAAAAATCAGAATTAAAAAAGTTTATTTCAGACTACTGTTAGTATGTAATAAAGAATCTTATTCGAATGTTACTGCGTATAGTCTGTTATTTTTATCTGACGTATTTTGCTGCACCAGTAATTTTATTGTATTTTTTTACTTATTCTATTCATATCTTGCGATATTGTGCATCTTGGTGATAAAGGAAGTAGCTTTCCAATAATAGCTATCCCAATTTGTAAACAAAAGCAGGAAATTCTTTGAAAGTTCCATATGCATGATGCCGACAATCGAGTTTTTTGCGGGCTAGGATAATAAAGCGACAAAAGAACTACTAATTTACTAATTTTAGCAACATAAAAGTTACTTTTTATTACTGAATTGTTATCGTTATTGAGAGTGGGTGTAATGCTATGAAGTGTATTATTGTATGGAAGACAAGCTAAACCAAGAAAAGCCAATTGATTTCGAGGCTTTAAGAGATTTTTTCGTTATATCGTTACATGAAGTTTACACTGTATTTTGAATATCATCATTCACCACCGAGTAAATATTAAAAGACTAGCATAACAAATAACAACCTATGTTATATATGACGACAACAAGTGTAGAGGAAAGTCAATATTGATAACTTAACTTGCTAACAGCGGCAAATATTTTCATTAACTTTGCAAAATTTATTGTCACAAAAAGAAGGGTTATTTTAACATAATAATAAACAATCTTATAGTCCTGGATATCAATTTTAAATATATATATTTTTATATTGGATGAGTATTATTTATTCTTTTATTAATTATTTGTGAACATAAACAATTTTATGTATCCTGACCTATCATGTGATTTGTTTATGTATAATATTTTTTTTTATTATAATTTTTATATATATGCTAAATTTCTTATATGTATATACCATCTTCCAGCAAACACAAAACTCAACATCACTCAATACAAACCCCTAACTTTGTAATGTAAATTAGATTATAATTTACAAGTCAAACATTGTTAAATTTCATTTAAAAAGGGCATCTGTTGAATTTCGGGTCAGCTCTTATCAGCAGAGCAGGATTCCAAGCTGGTGGTAGCTTACACACAGACTGGCTATATTGAACCTTTAAATGTTTTTATTGTAATCATTGACTTTTAAAAGTGTGTGTAAACATCTACTTGAATAAAGATATTTTGAATTTGAAATATTATTAATCATATCTGACACAAACCACTGATTTATTCATAATACAAAAATAATTCTAACGTTAGTTGTTTTTTGTCTTTCACAATAAAAGTAATTTTATTAAGCTTCATAGTTTTAGATAATTTGAATATAAACAAGTTATTTGACTGCAATTAATTTTATGATTCACGAACACTGAGCTGATAAGAGATAAGGAGTGTTTGTATCAATACATAATAACATTCATGTTATTGTAATATACATTTTACATATAATATTTTTTGCAAAATTATGCAGTTGAAACAGTGTTAATTGACCTAAGCTCATTTAATTTTAATGTTGTATTTGTAGACTTCAATCAAATTCTTCAAATCTCCCTGATGCTTCTTCTTTTGACCTACTATACCAATTGTCGTTGGTTTTTTTTTATTTGATAGCAGCAATATTATAACTGATAAAAGACGATCACATATAGAATGCTTAATTCACCGAGGCGGACAGCGACACGGCAGCTCAGTTGGTAGAGCGACGGGACGGTTTTCCAGTAGTCGCGGGTTCGAATCCCTATCCGTATCGGTTTATTTTTCATTCTATATTGATATAAAGCATTATTATAGATGAAATATCAACAAAAAAAATCAGTGATCAAAGATGTATTAAGGAATAATCAAATAATATCATAAAATAAAAAATGTATGAATATAATCATTAGACCAGCGCTCAAATAACAACTTGCCTGTCAACCTAGTTTAAAATATGGTCATTGTATATGTTACAATGTACCTACTTGTTTTGTGAGTCATGTTATAAAATGATATTATTATCACCTGAAATGCTTTATCGTACTATACACACTGTATTTAGTTCTTAAATAAATATACATGTAGAATATTTTTAAATACAAATACATATCTACATACACCTATTTATATATATATATATATATATATATACTCTGTATATATATTTAATATATGTTTAAGATTCAATATAATGTATTCTTAAAGGGAAAGGATTACAAAGGCAGAAATTAAACAGTACTCTGAGGAGTATTTGTCAATTAGTATATACAAAATTCATAATAGTAAATACTTATAATTAATCATAGTTCTTTGAGATACAGTTTGGATGGTTTTGTTTACCTACTTCCATCCATAAAGCTAGGCTTTGTTCCTTATAATACTATATTCCTTCACACTTAACATGGTTATCAAAAAGATTATTTATTTATGAACACAGTATTGTGTTCAAGTCTTTGTAAATACATGATAACTTCAGATAATGTGTCATACAAATATTATAATTAAAACTCTTGGTAAAATAAATATTTTTTACTAGTACTTATAAGGACTAATTAACATTTAATCCAACTTGTGTTTATGCATTTTTTTTATTTTATATAATTATTAACATGTTAATACTTATTTATTTAATATTTGTGTTGGATAAATATTATATTCATAAGCTTGACTTACCTTAAGTAAGAAGTTGACTAGTCGACCATCAAGTTTCTCTCCTTGTTTAGCGGTTGACACAATGTTGTTTAGCCAGTAGTGAGACCGCTCGATCTTATCCCAAAAGAACAGATAACTGAAATTATTTCGACTTTATTTGTTAAACTATCTATTTACTGAACGAATTGCAAATAAATGATTATACACCTCTGTGAGAATTCAAATTCTTCAATAGCATATTTCTTCATAAATGGCAATCTTATAACATTCAAAGCAGCAAACAGCCAACATCTGCCAGAGTTCTCTTGGTTGGTCACTGGCTTGCCTTCTGACTCAATCTGCACATTAATTTGTTTTAATTCATAAAACTAATAATTAAGAAAAATCTTCAATGCCATAAATTATATTCGTATATTGAGTTAATTTTTAGACAGACGAAGCTTCTTAGCAATCCATGGATACACCGTGCGGGTGCCGGGCCCATCGCGTTGCAAGGAGAGGAGTGCAAGCAGTGCCTGGGACTTGCGACCCAGGAGTAGGTTTAAGGGGCCCCTTTATTATGCGCAAAAACGCTCACCTTCACCCTCCACACTCCTCTCCCTACCTAACCAAATTTGGAAAGAACCTACTAATGCCGCCTTTGAAGTACGTTCTAGAAATGAACCGATGCTTGTTCTAGAAAGGCCAAGATCTTTAAGTAGGCTATAGAGAGATTTTGCTGTTATACCTCTCGCTCCCACTTCTACCGCGTACTAACTAACTATAAATTTATTCCTGATCAGTTCGTTGATTAGTTCGTAATATTTATTGAGCTTGAATGTGTGATCCCTTGGGATGTTTGTTTCCCAAGGAACAGTAAGCTCCACAAGTATCACGCGCCTCAGATGTTTCGAATACAGGAATAAGTCCGGTCTGGATGACGAAACACCAACATCCCCAGGGATTTTGTAATGCTTTTCATACGTGTCCATCATGAGAATCCAATCAGGAGCCGCGCCTAATATTGAATAAGGCTTCGCTTTTGATTTTTTGGAGGAGCCTTCTTTTACGAATTCTATAGATCGTTCGGTGGTTGTTACACCCTTCCGCGCTCTTGCTACTGAAAGACTAACCGCTTCCCGTATAATTTCTAATACCTTGTCGTGGCGACGCGAGTATTGACCTTTATCTAGAAGTACCCTACACCCTACTAATAGGTGTTTCGCGGTTCCTATTGCCTCCCCACAGATGTTGCAAGACTTTTCGGTGGCTTTGCCCCATCTTACTAAATTACTTTGATCTGGGAGAGTCATTTGGAATGCATTAAGATAGAATTTTAATAATGCTGGGGACCAATCATAAATTAAGGTGCGCCACTTCAAAGCTAGTGGAATACAAAAATCTCCTATGGTCACCCATTCGTTTTGAATTTCTAGGCTCATCGCGTGGAGTCGGTAATTATCGTTTTCGTCTTGTCGAATAAAAGATTTTGTTATGTCTATGTCTTGAACTTTCCTACTTGATCCTAGCCCTACTTTATTTGTTTGAGCACCTATCATAAACTTTTTATGGAATTGAAGTCGTGACTCGAGCTCTGAGGCAACTTTGTCTTTTGGGAGAGAAGTTACAGTATCATCTTTAGATTTTCCGATGATATGTCTTTTGGTAACTCTTAGATGTTTGTAGAGCTCCGATGGTTTCTTTAATTTTAATCCAAAGTTGTTACGGTCTCTAAATAAGGTTGAAGAGTCCGCTGAGTGCGCTAACCCGAGCCATGACTTCAATGTCTTTATGACGCTTGCATCTAACTTTGACAAAAGGGTTTTATTTATATCATACACGAGGAAAGGCCAATTTAGACGTGATGTTAAATAATTGTCGTAAATCCAAGCTTTTTTGACGTTACTTATTGGTTGGTTGTCTACCTTTTTGAGATCGTTTAAAAAGCTATCGACTATTACATCCAACGATGGAGTACGGCCTTGGTAATCGATTTTTTTACCTAAAAATTTAAACGGAGCTGCTTCCGTAACCGTACTAACGCACTGACCGCCTATTATAAGACCCGGATCGTAAGAGGTATATTTGGTATTCCGTCTACCCAGACACAGACTAAAACATTTACTTGGTTTTGTCCTCAATCCGCCCGTCCACGTACAGAAATCCTCAACTACATTTAACCTGTACCTGACATTGTTTCGGATTACGTGTCAGTATCGCGAGATCATCTGCAAAAGCTAGTATGGATTCTGTGTATTTGTTGTTGAACTTAAACCGATAGCCCCACTTTTTTTCATTTCTAATTAATTTGTCTATTAAAATGTTAATAACTATATTAAATATAATAGGAGAAATACAACAGCCCTGAAATAAACCAACGTTATAATTAAGTGGTTTTGAGTGGTTTTCATTAAAAATTATTGAGAATTTTAATTTTGAATAATATGATGCAATAATGTCGCGAACTACCATAGGAAAGTTATACCATTTAAGCGCGAACATCATTAGTTCATGTCGTACCGACCCAAAGGCGTTTTCTAAGTCTATCCAACAAACCGTAATTTGTCTCTCGCTAGTTCTAGCATCTTTAAGGCTTTCTGATATTAACGTATTATGTTCCAGGCATCCAGAAATTCCGGGCAAAAACCCTTTCTGGTGATAAGGCCTGAAATATCTATTGTTAATCATGAATTGCGTCATTTTAGTTTGTAAAAAAGAGAAAAATATTTTGGAAATTGTATTTGTTAGGGCTATCGGTCTAGTATCCTTGGGATTATTGACATTGTCGTTTTTCGGAATGAGGACAAAAAGGGCTTTTCCGAACGATACCGGTATTTGCTTTCTTGACCAGATTTTACCGAATATATTTAAAAGATGTTTATGGAGCGACGGACATTTTTTGTAAACTATATAAGGGATACCATCCGGACCTGGTGCTGACTTAGATGGTTTCATTTTAATTATTTTATTGATTTCCTCCAAAGTTGGTGGGTTGGCTTGAAAATCTTCAGTAGGAGTCTCAGGTTTGTGTTCGTTTGGATCCCCATATATTCTTTGGTTTTCTGGCACTTCGTATGTGCTTTTATAATGGTCGAAAATTTGCTCGTTGGTCAAGAGAAGCTTACCTTTTTGATCTTTGAAAATGTTTTTTGAGTATTTAAAAGGATTTTTATCAAAGTCTACTTCATGTTTTGCCCGATCAAAGCTATCAAAGTTATTTAAATAAAATTGTATTATATGCCACATTGTTTTAATTACCTTGATATTGTAAACATGTAATGATTTATCTGTCCTTGTTTTGCTAATTGCAACTTCAAATGGATCGAAACGGGTACACACGTTTTGAGCCAGTTCATTTTTAGGATTGGCATAGAAGTCACTCCTTAGTTTTTCTAACGTCTGAAGGGTCAGGGGTTCTGAAACAACAAATATATTATTTACTCACCTTTTATTTAATGTTAGAGATGATCTTGTTGTAAGCTAGTAATAGGTTGCCAAATAATGATTATTAGACATTATTCTATAGGCTTTCTGTAAAACAATACCAACCCAGACTCACACCGTCTCCGTCTCTAACACACTCCAGTTTGTATTAATTATTACAGTTGTTTCATACAAATGAACTCACTTGAGAAACACTTTATATTCTTGTATCTTACAAATGTAATATTGAATGCTTTATGTAAAGGTATTTTCATAAATGCATTCATTTCATGTTGCAGCCATTATAATTATTATATTAAATTACAAATGTATTCCTTTGTAAAATTTACTGAATTTATAAGAAGAAAACTAGGCATATAAAAAACTGACAACTGATTGACGTTTATTTTAATTATTTTTATTATCTGATAAATCAAACAGGTTTCTTTTAGAATAAAACTTTTTAAATAATTAATACCAAATTAAAAGGTTGAATGAATGAACAAATATTAACTTAACATCTACTTACTGGAAGACATAGCCACGGACGATACTTTAATAATAGAAAGTCTGCTATTAACAATTCCCTTAATTAAGTTGGTTTTAATGATCATCTAATAAAAGTCCCAACGTATAATAGTTTAAATGGAAAATCGAAAACTATAGTACCCACAGTGATAATACCTAGCTGGACGGAATCTGCCAAGTAACAGTTGCGGGTTGCCAGTTACAAATGTCAAAGTGTCAAATGTGAATTTCGATTCTAGGCAAATCATGATTACTCGATCTGCGATCATTATTGCAAATTTTACACCATTATACAAATTGAACCTTATAAAATGTAACGTACAAAATATATAATTAAACTCAAAATAAACTGAGAACTTAAAACAATTTCTAGAATTATCTAATTTTGGTTTGTTCAAACCATGACATCTTAAAGCATAATTGCTATATAAAACATTAAAAACATTAATAAATAAAAACAATATGTACATGTCTTGAAATTTGAACATTGAAATAAAAATCAATATATTTTAGCTTAGCATAGTAGGCAACATTAGACTTAAGGGTAACTTACATAAAGGCAAAACCTTTTTTCACTCCATCTAAATTACATGATAAACACACTATTCAGTATTGTTATTTTACAGCTGTTTAAAAATAAAAATGGCACAAAAAGCATATGAAGATGCTTGTATGAGATCAGAATTATTTGGTCTACCTAAGCCCGATAGAGAGGAGTTTTTGTCAAAACATAAACATTTGGACGTATCAGAATTTGAAGAGGTCGACATAAAGACTACCGAGGTACTTTTTAGACAATTATTTTAATGTAAAGTAATTTTAATCAAATACTTACGAATAACCTTGACGTGTGTTTTTGGTATTATATTTCACCAGGCACTTCATATTGTAATCAATAAATAATACCAATAACATTTGCGTGTGTTTTTGCTATTATATTTTAACCAGCACGTCATATTGTAATCAATAAATAATACCAATTACATTTGGGTGTAATTTTGCTATTTTATTTTACCAGGCCGTCTGTATTGTAATTATTGATTATAATACCATTAATATTGATGTGTGTTTTTGCTGGTACATGTTTTTAATAACTTCATATATCCTTAAATACTTTTTGAAATAATTTGACTAATTGACTGGCAATCACATCAATAGTCAGCTTTAACTGTTAAGGTAAGATTTTCACTAGAAGTTCCTTTAGTAATCTAGACAAGACCGAACTTTTAAAAAATATCAACTTTTTAAATAGGTGGAAACCAAAATCGTTTAAATAACATCTTATATAGTCTTTTTTCATAATAATCGTAAGTCTAATACATTTATCTTCATGAATATTTTTTATACAATTCTCAAAATAACAGAGTGATCATTTTTGTATATGCAATGATAGGTAATAGTATAAATGTAGTAATAATATATATTTTTTCAGAACACTGCAATGCTAGACGAAGAATTAAAAGAAGCTGGCGGGGGTCTCGCTGAGTTAAATACAATTCTTAGTTCTACTCAGACTAAATTAAACCGACTAAAGGTAAGTTTGTTGGTAATCTCTCCCTCTCGCTCTCTCTCACTCTTTCTTTTCCTGGCTATATATCCCACATGGTCGTAGAAGTTGTGTAACTTACTTTACTTCTCAACTTTATTTTGTCATTAATACCTTCGGAGATTCATATGGTTTCATTTCCTTTTGTACGTTTCCTAAAAAAAAATATACCAATTTATAGTTACAACTAATATTTCTTTTAACTACCGAATATCTTACATTAAATAATGCCTACTATTGTTGCTTCATTATGTTGCGACGTGGTAGTAAGTTAGCCTTACAACTATTTACGATTATGTTATAGTATCGTAGTTCATTTATATCAAATTTAGTTTTAGTTAAAAATGTTGTAGCTAGCGACAGAGATGTCTTATGTATTTTTATAAAGAAAAATGTAGTGTATTAAAGAGGTAGAGTTTAAAAAATATTTCCCTAAAGGTGCGTGTACTTTTTACTCATAAGATATCTATATGTTCACACTTCACGTGTACTTAAGTATGATGTGATACCTTTAAATGTGTTTATAATATATAAGTTACAAATCTTTTTTTTTATCTTTCAGGGAGTCTGCGGCACTGTTACAAACTTTTTCCGCATTAAACTCGCAGCAAAGGACAATTTATCATATTCCAGCGAACCGAGTTATATCGGTCAAACAAATTATGATAAAGACTATATTGCGCCAAAAAATTCTGACGTTGGCTTTATAAATACAGGCCTTGGCCCTGACGACAATGAAATGACTCCGCGCGCGGGTAAACTCAAACAAAATGGCGCCGATATTAATTCTGCGCTAGCTGATTTAGAAGCAATGGAAATAGTTGAAAATACATCGTTATTGGGCAAAGCGGCAGTTGTAGATCATCGTAAACAAGTTAGCTCTCAAATGAACAGGTTGGATAATATGATTCTTCAAGCAGACAGAGCCCAAGAGTCTTTAAACAGTCAAAATAAACAAATGAGATCGTTTTTACGATAATAGTTTATTATTTTAAAGTCAACGCTAAAGCCAAAGTATTTTAAGTGTCAATTATGGCTTATTTAGCACATAGAAAGAAAATATTTTTGCGCTGTAGTTAGAAAATTTTGAAGATATTACATAAATTATGATTCAATATTAACTTTCAAGTTTTAAATATTAAAATATAACTTTAGTATGAGAATAGAGGAGAATGTTCATAGATATATAAAATATTAGTCATATAGATAGGTCTGAATTGTCAGCTTGAGATCTAAGGTGAGGGTAAGACAAGTATTTAACTTATTTTTACTATACATAATAATACTTTTGTTGTAATGTTGATAAAATCTTCTTCCAATTTAAACCCTTTATTCATATTTTTTCGGTGAATTGAAATGTGTTGTGATATGATCTTGGTAGCATGATGTGATGCTGGTGCTTCTCTAACATTAATGTATTGTTTAAGAAAAGTCAATATAATCTTTAATAAGCTTAAAAAATCGTAGATTTTTTAACTGTAGTATGTTCTTTGAGAACGGTTCTGAAATGTATCGATAGAGTTATTATAGATAGAGTAAAATGAGTCCATTGAAAAAAAAAGAGAAAGAAAATGAGGCTACCTATCTGTGTCTCTTTCTTATAAGTGTGAATAGAGTAAGTATGGGTCTCCCATCTTCCCTCTTTTATTATTAGTTAGAAACCCTCACTTACAGCCCTGCCTATTGCTCTCCTACGCTATGTATAATAACCATATGAACCTTGTAACCTTTACTATAAAGTAATAAATAAATTGTTGAATAATATGTTAATTAAAAGTAATAAAAATACAAGTTTTATCTTAGCTTGGATGCTAGTGGTTTAATCTCAGTGATTTTTTATAAATAAGTAATACATAGCGGTAATTTAAAAAAAGCATTTTTTTTATTTAAAAGTATTATTTTAAAATTATTTTTATCTACTTATTTTGCTATTGCCAAATTATTTTATTTTTGGATATGGATATTTATAATTATTAAATACCAGAATAGCCATTAACTTATACTTATGTAATTGTTTACTTATAACATGACGTAATTTGACAACATAACAATTTTTTAACACTATTTGAAAACCGAAGTAAACATATTTATAAAATCAGTTTTTTATGTAAAAGCTATTAAAGTTATTTTATTAAGATAATTGTATATTTATGATAAACGATATGTTAAAAACACGTTTATCCGCAATGTTAATAAAAATAAACGTCTCAAATACTATTGTATTTTATTTCAGAGATATTTTTGTACGACAGATGTACTTGAAATCATTTTAACTGAACCTATTGATGTAACATTTTAGCCAATAACAGGGAAGTATATGAGAGAAACATGAACATCAAAGACTGTTAGCTGATCACCTTCGCCTTGTCGCTAACAAGGGCAAACAAAAACGAAATCATACGAAGCATGAAGTCGTCAATATATAAGTGATTCTTGTACCATGACCTATCAATCTTGATCAGATTGCACGTCGAAATGTTACTTCCATTTCTCGTCTCACAATTACTCGTTCTGACTATAGCTAATCCGTTTCATAAGTATCCGTACGTATTTTTACTTGATGTTGGAAATGAAGAAATTGAGAAAACTGAAGCTGAACAGATTAGATTGACGATACCTGGTGGGTCAATGGCTGTTAAATATCCTGCGACCGGTGATGGTGATTTGATTGGGCATGTCAGGGTTAGTGGTATTGATTTTGGGACCGATCTGAAGGCAAGTATCGTGGAAGGCGGCCCCGGTTACAATTACGTTGTTATAGTATTTGCTGGTAATCCAGGTAATTCCTATGATGCTGTTGTAACCATACAAACAATGCCAGTTAATAATGATGAAAATGATGATTCTCTTACAAGCTCTGATAATAGTGATGAGAATGATGATGGTAATGATTTAGATGATAGTGAAAACAGTATAGAAAACACTATTGATTCAGAATCCATGACTGTGTACAATAGTGAAGTTTCTGAAGTGATGCAATCTAGTTCTAATATTTATAAATATGCTGTCAACGATGAAGTTGATTCACAAAAGTATGAAGATGAATCTTCAAATAATGATGAAGCAGATGAACAAAACAACGAATTTATTGATAGCAATAATCAAAGTGACAATGCTAAAGATGATTTTACTGGAAGAGATGTATCTGTGAGTGAGAAAGTATCTGGTAAATATACAGCTTTCAAACCACATTTCTATGGTGGTGTGAGGTTTTATCCTCAAGCTGCGGTATATACTCAAAGTGTTTACGACCAAAGTGATGACACAGATGCAGTGAACGAAGATGTTAATCAAAGTGATAAATATAAAGACTCTAATAATCACCGTGAGGTAGATTACGCCTCTCCTGTAGAGTATTAATGTGTTTGTACGACTTCCATCGTGACTACTAGACTGTTAATAAATATTTACACGGACTATAAATAACGCTTTGAATAACTTATTAGCTTACAATTACCTATAAAATCATATTTATTATATGGAATCGCATTTGTAGTTTTATTGCTAGTATTTGTTATAAATCAATATAATTTATTTAATAATATATTCAATTATGAAATATTTTGTTTGAAACTACTTACACAATAATTTGTAAAAGAAAGATAGAGGTATATTTTTTTTGGTTTGGAACATTTATTCTCTTTCTTTAGGTCAGTGATGGGTCTGACCCATGTATTATCTGTTAATGCTGTACGGTCTACCTCCAGAAAAGAGAGATATTTAATTATGTTATAAGAAACTTCTAAAGATATACAGACATTTAAATGTTATAATATATTAAATATAAAAATCAGGAATAAAATGTCATCAAAGAATCAGTATTATATTTATAATATTATAAAACATTTTTAGTTTTCAGAGGAAAAGGGCCATTATTACGTACCTAAGCTTTTATTGTATAGTTTAAAAACAAATATAATGTCTGTTGCTAAAAATTTAATTAAAAATTTAAAAAACCCACGATGCAATAGTAAAGAGTATAAAAAATTATTATTATGTACTTGTTGAAGTCGTTGCTTCGGGGGACCGTTGTACGTACATTGACGATAGTGTTTATTTTACGAAGTTAATAATTAAGGACATAGACTATATGATTCGATATCGTACTTTTTTTTTGCCTTGGTAACTACTTTACTTTACTTGCATTTTAATTTCTTCCTTTACTTAGCGGTCCCTTAACGACGTCATTAAGTACATAATAATATTATTTGTAGAGATCTATTGTATCGCGGTTTTTTTTTTCTTTTCTGATTTTTAAAGGTATATTACTGGTTTTATTATTGTACTAAATGAACCTACTGACACAAAAATCTTCAATTGTTTAAGTATTTCACCCGCACCAATAAAACCTCAATATCTTGGAGACGACTGTTTCTTTTTCGACCAAACATAGCTAAGAACCATTTCGACGAACCAGGATTTCGATTAAAAAAGACCGCAATCAAATCCGTCCACGCGTTTGGCTGCTACATTGCCACATGCAGACACACAGATACACAGATCGATAGATCAAACTTTGAGTTTGATCAAACTCTTTTAAGTCGGTCGGTCGGTTATACAAAATTCGTTGTTAAATACGAAAACAATCTCATTCGAAACTGTAATGCAATTGAATATTACTTTATATTGTTTCAGTTATGTTATTAAATACAATTAGTGAGGGGAGGATTCATAAGTTATACATACTTGTGTGGGTGTACACGCGTCTCAGACACCGTTCCGATCCACGTGAGAGTAATTTTTACCGTCTCAAGGATTTATCTTCATTAATACAATGATTCAACCTGTATAGGGGAATCGAGATTTATATATTCCACGTTTCGTCCCTCATAATGATTAATTTTTTTGTATAACAGACTTTGTATTGAATTCATTTGCCTGTAATTTGTGATGTTATTTCCATGGGTATGTTTATTTCAGTGATCTCGAAAAAAGATACCTGTTGAAAGTTCTAGATTTCGTTACATTTCAAATAGTCCGCCATTATTAGATAGTTCTATTATAAATCTTGACCAAAGAAGTTATTCGAACTGCCCTATTTGTATAAAAGTCTAAGAGACGTTAATAGGTTTTTGACGTAATTTTTAAGTTTTCGACAAGTGAAATAGTCACATAAGTCATTATTGTCTCACATCAAAAAAACTTATTTGAAACGATTAAATTTTTATAATATAGTCAATTCTTACTTTTATTAAACATGCATATATTATATGCAGAAATATGATGATATAGACATAAAAAAATAATGCTTAACCCCTAAAAAGTAAACTGAATTGATTAATTATTAACCTCTAAAAAATAAACTACTATCTGATTAACAGAATTACAATTTCATAACCATAACACAGGCACTTTGATTATATAATTAAAATATATATATATATTTATATTGAATAAAAAAATTGTCTCTTAGACTACACGTCATGTAAATACGTTCCTATGTCTGTATAACGGTCACTAGAATTGCAAATTTTAGTTTTCAAGTAAACAATCTAACTGTTCCATTATTCCAATTGTTTTATCAATTCATATAACTGTTCGATGAAATAAGGTTAGACTGCATTTATTATTATTTATTTAACTACATTTGATGGTATGTCAACTTCATATATTTTTTTATTTTCTAATGATTTAGAAAATACAGGGTAGTCTATCGATTTTAATGTTTTTGGATGTCAGGAATTTGTAAACAAAAATACCTTAAGAATCGTTTTAGAAGTTCTTTTACTAAGTCGGTATTATTGATGTTTTCAAATTCCTGTTCAGATTTTATCACGTCATATTTTAACACAGAGAGATACAAACATTTCTGGTAGAAGTTGCTTACTGTTGCTGCTTTTAAAAGATAAAAGATCTGGTAAAGGAAAAAAGGTATAAAACTACAGCTTAAGATATCTTTTTTAAGGCTAATATATATCTTATATACATAAGATTTTTCTGGGTTAACTAAATGTATATTTATTAAACAAATTATTTGTAAACACTTATTAGTATAACAAAGTAAGAGTTTTTGTAGTTATAGTCTACTCTATGGTAGGTATGTCAGATACCTTTATAAAATAACTACAGAATATTTCATCTTATACATAAAACAACTTCTGCCACTACATATTTAGCACAAAATCGGTGACCGAATGAAATTTGAAATTGAAATATCATGTCGAAAATAGAACGACCCGTAACAGCGAGAACCGCTATCGAATAAATAGGTCTACAATAACTGTTGAATGTCATTTAAATTGCCCTCATTCCCAATTTACTTCATCTTTATTGATACTTAATCATTCATTCATTCATTCACCGTGACAATTTAGTTTGGTGTTTTTCTTGTTAAATAAAGATTAAAACTGTACTTGATTTAATAAAAGATGGAATGGTTTCATTGTACAAAATATTTCAGTATATTTTACAGGTTATAGATACTAAATCATTCATGCATTCATTCATTAATTCACCGTGACAACTAGTTTATTGATTTATTGTTTTTAAATAATGATTAAAACTGAACTTGATTTTAAAAAAGTTGGATTGGTTACATAATAAGTTGTAATACGTATGTTGTAGATATATAAATATATTGTGTACAGGTATTGAGAAATTAAATTAAAGTTTTATCAAACGTCAAAGCAAGATTAAAAAAAAGGGCCAATCCATAGACTTGGGACAGCATTCTCTAATTTCTGGGAAATGCTTGATAGTTGGGGTAAATTTTATGAATCGCTTTTGTCCAAATAAAAATGAAATGCCCTCCGGTTCATGAAACTAATCCACAAAATATGAATATAACTCCAAGGTTTTATTAATATAATTATAAGTGAATGTTATAAGGATTATAAAGTTTACAAACATATCATTCGAGTGTGTATAATTTTAGCGGTAATGGAGAACGTTCGGTGCTCTATATTTATTAGCCGATGAGTCACTCAAATATGGATCATGTTGAAATTACCAAAAATATTTCTGGAACTTTACCTATATTAAACATAACCTATTCAATTATTGGTCCATTATAAAGGAGTTTATATATGTTAAGTTTACTTTAAAAAAAATCACGGATATGATCTGTGTTAATACGAGGCATTTTTTTGTGTAATCTGTTTTTCAATTTTTTAAATTAAGCAAATGTAGAATTTCTTGTCTGTACTATTCTTAAAAAAAATGGCAGTTTTAAGTAACTAATGACTAATAATCTGTAATATTACTTTTACGAGACTCTTGACATTTAAATTTAATGTTCTTTTCAGGTCGACTGAAGCACGTGTAACAAGGTTTTGTAAATAGCTTTTAATGGTTTCAATCCAATAAGGGTTGCCAACTTTTATTGTAGAATATATTTAGAAATGTGTATTTTTTTATACTAGTGGTACATTTATATTTTAGGGAAATTCAGGTAAATAAAAGTACACTTTATATTTATACTTGTTTTCATCGGCATTTATTTTGCTTTAATCATAAAAGCTCCATAATTTTACAAATTATTAAAACAATATTCACAATCAAAATCAACTTATTGGATGTTGTATCATTATTTACTGTTTCTGTCAAAGTTAATAAAAAAAAGTTAGTTCTATTGGAGGTGAAAAAACAGTTTTTGTACTATATTGTTTTTCTTTAATATACTTATTAAAAATTGACTAAAATAGTAAGATGCGATATAATATAGTACTTATCAGTGTCAACCCTGAACTCAATAGTCCTTTATAGCTACCATTCACCTTAGAATCAAATATTATTGAATAATATCATGTATGTATGTTTCCTGTTTCTAACATATACGAAAGTATATTAGCTCTTACCTACTTCGTTCGTGTAGAAGAGAATTGAATTAGTGATACCTACACTACTTTTCAGAATACATTTTATATCTATAATTCTATTATATTTGAAAATATCATTAAACATGTATAGCATACATATATATCATTATATATGTGTCTCGGTGAAATAAGCATTCCATATGTCATCGTCTTTATCTGGACGGTGGTGACATCTACTAGGCTTCCAAAGGTTTTTTCCAGAGGTCGCAGGTTCGAATCCATGCTCGTATCGATTTATTTTTCATTCCAAATTTATATAAAATTCTATTCTATGTTTTAATTTAAATGAAGAAAAAACAAACACATAATTATAAATAGATTTTTTAATCTATTAATAATTATGTACCATACTTTTAGAAGGGCCATACTTTTATATATAAATCAATATTTATATATAAAAAGTTTTATAAATATTTACTTATTTGATAGATTACAAAAGACGAGGTAGGTATATTGGGCTTCCCAACAAAGTTAGTAATAAAATAATAATAATGATTTACGTAAATTATATTTAATAGAAACTTACAATTTGGGGAAAGAATGTATAAACATATATTCGATATTGGTTATTATATTGTCTAAGCTTAGGATATATTACAATAATTATTATAAACTGATGAAACTATGATTGACTTGATTGACTATCCTAGATCGATTATTGATTTTGATTTGAGCTCAAGTGCCTATGAATTTGCAAGAAGTTTTAGATTCCGACCTTGTACCATACATTTGTAAAGAATATACTCAAACTGTAATAATTCATTAAAGATTAAAGTGAAAATTGCCACTTGCACCTGCTTTATTCAAGGTTTCGGTAAATATATAAATTTGAGACTTTACAGTTCAAACGTCCCCTCGACGGTTTATTGTTTTGAGCTCCAGAACTACACTGGCCCAAATATAATGTTTTGTAAAGGTTCTTCATACTCATTTACATACTAGTTTTTGCCTGCAGCTTTCATACTTTGATTATCTCTCGATCTGTAAAATTTCGGTACAATTGATTTAGGCTTATATTTGTATATTAGGGCAATTTAAGACACATACCTATTAAATATTTTTAAACATGGGCGAGTTACTAAATAACATATTGACTAGAAATGACAAAATTAGTGACTATGCTTAAACTAACTTCTACTGACGAGTAGAAGGTCAAGTTTGCGCGCCTCACTTTAAGTTTATATATTACAATTGACGAATTTATATATATATATATATATATATATATATATATATATGATATATATATGATATATATATGATATATATATGAAGTCGTTGCGTCGGGGGACCGTATAATAAAGGAAGAAATTAAAATGCAAGTTAGTTACCAAGAAATTAAAATGCAAGCAAATAAATAAATTAAGATATTGAATCGTATAGTCTAAGTCCTTAATGATTAACTTCGTAAAGAGACACAACGTACGTACAACGGTCCCCCGACGCAACGACTTCAATAAGTAAATAATAATATTATTTTTATTCTTTTTAGAGGTCTTTTTGTAACGGGTGTTTTTAAAATTTTTAATTTAGTTTTTATGTCTCTACCGATGTTCAAACATAGAAGATGTAGACAGACAATTTAATCGAAAATTAACAATATGTCCTTATTATACAATTTGTTAAATTTTAATTAATTTATTTAGCATTTTTCTTTTTACAGCTCTAAGGGAGAATTAATTAATAAATTTTATTTAATCTGTCCATAACTAACTATTATGGTAATTTATTTATTGTAAAGGGTTGTTTCGGCTCGTCTGGTCACGTTTATTCCAAAACATTGGGTACCAGGCTTTCATGACTGCAGAAGAGGTACAGGAAAAGTACTATCATGTACATCTTACCAAAATATGTTTTATGTTCCACAACATAGAGTTTAAATTTCTGTACCTATAAATAATCGATAGAACTTCCCATGCCGTTACATCCTCCCTCCGTGGGGTTGATGTGTAGTGATGTTATCGATACTCGATATAGATGAATAAATAATAGAATTTAGTAGGATAAGCAAAGATGATATAAAGAGTATAAGTATTTTTTAAATATTTCTATTAATAAATAAACATATTTCACTTTTGTAATGTTAGACTCTAGTAGCACATTTCCAGAGGATTTCCTCTGTGATCAATGAATTAGAACTGGCAATAATCTCCTTCGATAGTCTTGCAGCGTTTGTTAATTTGTATATATATTTATTATAATCTTGACTGTGGACTGACATTATTTTTATTTAAATTCCGCATATATTGAAATTTTCTATCGATTGTGTGTTGTGTTTTTAATTTGTAAAAAGAAAAAAATATCGATATTTGTCGATAGTAATTGTCCATCCCTAGTTAATAGGCTTGCGTGTGGTAGCAATAACAGTGAATTATGGTAGGTACTTTTTTTATAACGAGCTTAGCCTGTCCACAAATTTCCACTACATTCTTAGGTAAAACAATTTTAATCGATTTTTCAAAACACTTTTATGGATTAAAAAAATACAGATGTTGTATAATACTAAAAAAAATTCTCCTTTGGAAAAAAATTACAATATTTTATATAAATTTATAAAAATTATAACAAGCTGTAATTTTCTAAAAAAATATAGTTCAATTAATATCTTATTTTTTACTATGACATTTGTTTATTTTTTTTAGTATTGAAATTTTTTTGTTGACATGACAGAAGATAAGAACAATGTAAATATTCCAAAAACAAGGAAAATTTGCAACGAAATTGTTTCGTGTGAAGCGGCATATTACCGGTCAAAGTAGCCGTAAATTTGTTTAGACATTAGTAGTCCTAGCTGAAGAAAGCTTGTTCGTTGTCTCGCCTCTTGCATCACTGACGTCAAGAACCCGAAATATAAAGTCCTTGTCCTAAAATATATGCACTGGTTTAATAACCCCTCCTTATTTACTTTAATAGTTTCTCTCTTAATAATTTAAATTGTTTTACTACATATTTATTATATAAATATCATCACGATCAAACATATTACTGGGACAATGCTCCTTTTAATTTGTTCTACACTAAGTGATATGTAAAGGTCTTTAGTTCTAAAACTTTCCCCTTTAATTGAATTGTTAGAGTTCATTACTCTTCTGAATACACAAGAATGTAGTGAACAAACAATTAATAATTTGGCACAAAGTGTCTTCTATTTAAGTAAACATTAAGGTTAATGCCTTATAAAATTATTCTTTACTTGATGCCTTCAATTGAACTGGATTGTAAATAAATATTTGATAATAAATTCACCAACATGTGCTAGACTTTATAATTTAAGTAATAATACCATGACATGTTTAAAGGTAATTTAAAATATTGATTTATTTGAACAATATGCTCCTCAACAGACATTCCTCAGACCTAAATCCTGAGTCACAGTTATTTCTGTTGAAAAATAACGTAACTGAAGACGCTGTTATTGCAATACTCAATCATCCGAATATTCAATATTGAGTTATTATAACTTATTAAGAATTATCTTATTTACACCAAACTCTAAATTATTTACAATAATATAATAACAAACTTTGACAATATTTTTAAACATTTGGTAAAGCGATGGGACGGTCTTCCCAGAGGTCGCGGTTAAATCCCTGCCCACTTTTTTTTTTAATAAATATAACGAAAAATAAACCAATTATTTTTCGTTCTATATTTATTAAAAAAAAAACTGTCATCAAATAACAACCACAAATGCATAACTGTACTTAAAGATAAAAATATTTTAAGACTGAATCGTTTTAATCAATTATTTTTACAAATCATCTTGATTAATTAATCAACTCGTTAATATTATTATTATCGTACAAAACTTCCTTATAACAAGGTTTCTTTATACGTTTATTTTTCATACAATGCATTTTATTCTTTTATTAATCATATGTTTATTGTACTAATGAAGGAAGAGTTTCTTTTGGAATAAATGATTCTTAACTTATTATAATCTTGCAATCGCAATTTCAACTTGTAATAGCAAATCGGATAATGAAAAGCAGAGAGTTTTTATCATTCGTATGTCTTTAATTATCTAGAATTTTTTTAATCTTCTTAATATTGTAGTGTGACATACTAAATGTATAGTAGTGTTATAAATCTTGGTTATAAACATTATTAATATTTTGGTTTGAAGATGAAAATGAAATTAACATCGTAGAGACTTAGTTATTTGATTTCAGATGTGTCATTATATCAAAATTAACTTTGTTTTATATTTACATCATAAATATTATAAGGTATATTTATTAGTTGAAGAGTAATTTAAATGTACTCCGGATATAATAAAACCCGAACCTACACCATGCAGAAATAAAACAATAATCAGTCTAATTTCGTGGTTATGGCGGGTCAACGACCTTTCAATGCCGACTCAACAAAATTACACTAACGAAGGGAGTACATGTAAATTTTGAATAAAAATCTCAGTTCCGGTTAGTAATGAAAAATATATTGCAGATGGACTTTGTATTTGTTATTTTGATATTTTTGTAAAGTCTGATTGATTGCGTATTGTTCTGAAGTGTTCTGCGGATAATGGATTGGATATATTTTTAATTTGAGCCGATTACAGACAAAGAGATTAAGACTCGTACAATATATTTAATATTAATATAGACTTGCGGAGGAAAAAAAAATAAATAAAAAAAAATTACATATTTAACCCATTTTTATCATCTTAAACAAAATGGATATAATATTTATTACAATAGATAACTTACTCACTCTGAAAAAACAATTCTAAATATCTTTGAGAGTTTCGAAATAATTTTGAGAGTATAAAATAAGGAGTTTCTAAAAAGATTGCCACAACAACAAAAAAATCTGTAGGTACATATAATGTCTTACGGTAACTGTCAAACTGGAAGTCGCATCTGAATCATTTTACGTTTGTTACTTGATAATTAGTGGTCAAGATTTATATAGATATAATTACATAAATATATTTAAATTCCAGTTTATTTTGTTTATTTTCCAGATGATTCTTTTCAAATATATAATTGTTTATGTTTCGTTGAGGTTTTCTATTTTTATCACTGACCTACTCTTAACTGGTAGGAATGTTTTTGAAGTACTTTTTTGTGTGTTTGAAACTTATCTATCTAGGGTTCCTAGTTGGTAAAGATTCATGATTACTCCCAAAAGATGGCGCTGTTTTTAAGTTCTATGATTCGTTTTTACACAAAAACAATGTCGGCAAATTTAGTCAAAAATACATAACGTTTTCATAAGCTCTATAGTTTTTTTACCCTTCCCTCAAGCCCTATACAAAATTAACAGTATTCGAGCATCGTCTGGTCTCAGCTTGACAGCCTTGGACTGCCTTGGGAACCCTTAAAGCCCCTATTTCGAGTCAAAGTAGGTACATACTCGTATGGGGCGTCACGGTGAGTGCAAAAGCGATCCCTTGGCGCTCCACTAAGGCGATAAGGTCAACCGTTGGTTTTTTAGTGGGTAGCCTTAAAAATGGCAGCGTCTTCTATGCTGCCGGGTAGTCCCACATACCCCCTCGGTCATCACCTTCCTGGCCGCAGGGATGATGCGTAACGCATTTTTCCAACGATAAAAAAAAAAAACAAAGGTACATACTCGTATAACCCCTAACCAATGATGCTGCCAACGTAATTATGGAAAAAAGCGAAAAAAAAAAAGTGAAGTTAAAATAAATATAGTTTTATATTATAAAATCTAATTCATCCCTCAATTTAATACGTTAAAGTCTGTTATTTGTCTTATTTTTTAATTGCAAAGTCGATGAAATGAAATGTTGAAATGAAACTGGATGATATGGAACAAATTGAAAAGTTGTACTCATACCTTTAGATATCCTTACATTAAATCATTTTGCAAAGCTATAAATAAAAAACTATTTAAGGAACCTCTAAAGACAATTTATTAATATTATTGTACAATCAGTGCTTTGGACAGTTATGACGCAATTTCCTAAGCCTTTGTTTTAAGGAGAAGAATCTTTGGTTTACTTTAAAAATACATCCAAGTAGAAGATACTCAGAGATTATTGAGAACGTAAATCGCTGAAGAGTTAAAATGTTTTTAGACTGTTAAACTCAAAACTCCTGAAACTATCTACTGTTGTATCATTTTGTACAATATTATTATTATTTATTATTATTGTTAATTTAATTATGAATACGTGTTAATTATTATTATTTTAGAAATTGATAAAATAATGTTATTATTGAAAAATACGGCTAATGACCGTAATTGACTATTTAAAGTATATAATTGCAAAATATTTCATCGTAATTTATTTATACGTATTATGAAAAAAAAAATGTTTAAATAATGTTATTATCGAAAAATACAGCTAATGACCATAATTGACTATTTAAACTATATAATTCAAAATATTTTATCGTAATTTATTTATACGTATTATGAAAAAATCTTATTCCGAAGCAAATTTATTTGAACTAATGATTATTACTGATAATAAAGATTCGCCTTAAGTTTCCAATGCAGGTGTCTTAGAAATAGATTTACTGTTGGCGTATTTCAATTCAAGCAGATAATGTTAGTCTAAAAATAAAGTATTGTAGCATGTTAAGCAATAAATTGTTACCAACTATCTCTAATTATAGGAAATATTGTTATGAGCATTATTATAAGATTTAGGTACTATAAATTTATATTATGTAAAGTTGCCTTACACAGGGCTATTTGTAATTAGTTGGCGACTGGCAGTTGGTTAATGCCAGTTCAGAGGTACCAAATAAATTTTGTATGGGAAAACCTAAATTTTATAAACTATTAATTTTAAAAAGTCGTAGAACAAATGTTTTTGGAATTGATGTAGAGAGGCTTCCTGTAAGAGGTGGCCAAAAAATAAACCTGTATATAACAGATTTAGGTACTATAAATAACAATAATATAAAGTTGGCTTATGTTATTTTGCTTATAAAAATATTAATCAAAATATTTCTAGATTAAAATAATGTTTTGGGATCTATAGTTTTTTTATTGTAGTACCCATAAAAACTATTTATTTGTAATCAAAATAATAATATAAAAATGTGCTTTCTTATTTTCTCTATTAAGTATAGCATTATTTACATGTGTGTATATTTATAGTGGTATGGGTAAATAATATAAAACATACAATTCAGAAGAATATATATAAGAAATAATATAAGAAACAAATATAATTTCCATAACATTAATGTAATAAATCCTTTAAGCGTCTGGTCTTATGTTTGTTATCATATTTATAGCAATCACATTTAGGAGTGCATCTGGTAGATTGAGGTCACTGTGATGTTCCTAAATGCATCCCTAACCGTTAAATTTACGGTCAATTTTGTGAAACCTTGTTTTGAAATGGAGTCCGTTTAATGGATTTTATTTTATGTAGAAAATAATCCGTCTGTATCCATACTTATCGTGTATAAATTGTATTTTATATTTAAATATAGAATAAAAAATAAACCGGTAACTAACTTTGCAGAGATTCGAAAAATCTGTAAAGTTCAAAACAACATTGGTTAGAATTTTCAAAAGAAACATAATAGATGTCACCACCGTCCCGACAAAGACTATCATGCATAGAATTCTTAATTTAATGACCCCACGGGCCGGTTTCCAAGAGGTAGTGGGTTCGAATCCCTCCCCGTAATGGTTTATTTTTCATTCTATATTTCTTTAAATTTAAATAAACTTAACATGGCTATACATGTTTAAAGATATTTTCAAAAAAATGTATTTTATTTCGAAGGAAAACATTAACAAATATTTTAACAGTTCCAGCAAATTAGTTTTTCGATTCTTACCGCTTGGATGCGTTTTCTTGGCTACCAATTTCCTTATTAGTTGCTACGCAAATTGATCTATTTTTTTTAATTATCTTTCAAAAACTGAAGGTTAGCTGAAAAGTCATTGTTTTCAACATTTCCTTGAACATCACTCAATCAATTCACTGGACCAGGTCAGCCTTGCTTTTTGTCTCGTCTTCCTCGTCGCGATCGTGACTCAGCAAAAAATATTTGTTTACATTTGTTTTTACTTATTGGACACTCATCTTGGTTTCCATTGAGTCAGTGGGAAAAGTAAGGTTGGGAAAAATACATACATAATATTATGAAATTATTATATATTTGATAGGAGTTATGGATATTTAATTGTCAATCGCTGGTGTAAAAATACGGAATGTTATAAATGTAACGTTGTGTGTGTATCTGTGTCTGTGTAAAAAAGATAAGATAATAAAGGGATGAAAAGTATCTGAAATAAAATTTGTTAATTTGTTTTGGGATACTTTTTAGGCCAGTATATTACTTGATAATACAGTAATACCAAGATATTTGTCTTGGTTTAATGATTGTTTTATCACGCAAAAAAAGCTTGACCGATCATTCATCTCAGTAATCTTGGTCATTTTTTTTCCTGGTTAATTAAATTACTAGATTCGGTATTAGGTTAACTTTTTTAACTTTTAGTTTGTTGTCCGACTTAACAAGGATGTTTTTTTAAAGGTAAACAGCGCAGCCGCTAGAAAAATCTACATAGTAATAATAGAATTAAGTATATACAAGAAAAGCCGTTTATATACTTATTAAATTGGAAATAAACGTAATTACGGAATGGATTACGGACTAAAAGATTTGAGTTTTCAAGGAAATTAAGACATGGAAAACTATTTGATATTATTATTATATCAATAGCTTTCCGTATTAATAGTATATAGCGGATCTTGCCATAAATATTGTTTTGGTACCTTTGTTTTCCGTATTAATAGTATATACCGAGTCTTACCATAAATATTGTTTTGGTACCTTTTTCACAACTATATGGCTCAGTCACTCCTTAACAGCTAACACCCCACCAAACCATCACTGAAGTCGGATAATGCGCACGTTGCACTCTGTCGACTAATTGGGAAGCTTTCTTAGAACTTTGAGCATAAATACGGCTAAAATTAAACATACATACATTTTGTTTGGTACATTTTTTTTGTTAAAATGTTGCTCAATAGTAAATTTTTTCTCATCCGTAAACAAAATTTTTCTGTGACCTCCCTTTGCTTACCGCTTCAGTAGTTGTTTCGATTTTACCACCCTATTCATCATTAATTTATCAGTTAAGAAATGACCAGTGCGTCTCTTATAGGCTGCAAGTCCGAAGTCATCTCTTAAAATACGCGACATGGTTCTATCCTTATTTCCCGAGATAAAATAATTGCTTTCGGACAGGATTTCTTCAATTCTTTTCCTTACTGCTTTGACCATCTTTTTCGTACGAACACTACGTGGACGGCCAGATCTTTCTCTGTGCAGAGGAAGTCTCATTGTACCTTTTAATAGTCCGGTACACAAACATTTGACTAATATTAAGTGTATGAATAGTTTTAAAAATTCCATTTGGCTCCATACCTTCTTTATGTAATGCAATCACAGCGATTCTAGTCTCTTTAACACCCCACTCTATTTTAATATCGCAAAATATTGTACAATGTATTGGCGCCAAAATGTGAAAAGACAATGAACAATCGCACAAAAATGACAGGTTCCAAATTCAAATGTAATATTTTTTTATTTTTAATTGTAACATTATTTATGGCCAGACTAAGTATAATAAAAATATTTCATTTTAGTCAGAACTTACATTTCATAGATATAGTTTATTATAATACATTTTATTATTAAATTTTAATTACACAGTACATACAGCATAAATGAATATATTATAATAATCCATGTAAACATTCAGAACTAGAAATTATTGAATTAAATATTCAAATTGAACAAATTAAACCATTAAATTATATGTATTTTACATGGAATACATAAAATTTAATTAAATGAAATGCAATTTTAATCACAATAAAAATATACTCTGATGGCCTTCATAGTCTGTCAATGTTAAAAGGCCTAGAAGACAACTTCCCCTTATTTTGTAACATTTTAAAGTCAAAATTAATCCGAAATATGATATGAAAGAGCTCTCCTGTCTTTTGTTATATTATGTTTTTATTGTCCATACAATACAAATACAATATTATCTGGTAATTTCGCCTGCTCTAGTATATAAATATATGTTAAAATCTTAGTGATACTCTATCAAATGTTATACTCAGGTCTAGGAAATAGGCAAATACTTTTTCAACCATATAATAAACAAATACCAGATTCTATTTGATTATTATATATTTTTTTATTATATTTAAAAACCCTCCAAAAGTATAAGTCTAAGATTAGCAGGTGTTCTTATAGCACTTTCTATCTCATTCTCTCTTATATTAATAAAGGAATATCGACATGGGATTGGATTAGAAGTGGGGTGGTATATGATTGGCCAACAAATTCATTCGCTTGTCTCTTTTTTATAGATGTCTTTAGAGATATTAGTGTGTACACTTAAACCTATTTTATTCTCTCCTATTCTTTCCGATTCACGAAAACATTTTTTTTTAAATATTTTTACACTTTAGTTCGTTTCGTAGCAATAAGTATCGTGATAGGTCTTGCGTGAGTCAGTTACGTAATAAAGGCTGTAATAGAGAATCATAACTTTCTTTTACTACATTATCCCAACCTTGAAATTGAAAGTTCTAGAAGTATCAGTCTGCATGGATTTAATGAAGATATTATAATAAACTGGGAATTTTTAGAGATTTACAGGTTCTGCTCTTAATTATTTAGATTGTTATTTGAAATCTTAGATTGTTATTTGAAATATATACCACGCGAATAGGAATAAAAAAGTTTTTTTGCTAAAAAAGTTTTTTGTTTTTTGTTTTGTTTTGTTTTGTTTTTTGTTTTTTTGTATAGTAGGGCCTATTACCTATACATTCCATATCGAGGGATACTGATATAACACTGTTGTAAGACCAATTCCAGTCGTATTGCATCAAAACCTTTTTTACTTTGGATCCTAAGCTAAAAGATCATGCAGTGATCTAGCCTTGCAACCCTGTTATGAGCACCTCTCTATATATGCGAATATTAATGCAAACAAAATACTTTTCTAAAGAAAAGAATTATCTTTTGAACAGACGATTAGGATCTCAATAAAACCGCTCATTATTGTACAGCCATGAAAAAAAAAAAAAAAAAAAAAAAAAAGCCATGACCTATGTTCAGAACGTAGATAAGCATTTTGTAATCTCTTCAAGCGTATCAAAACTTTCAGTTGGCATATACACAGTGAACACTACGAACCAATAATTTAAACAAAAGACGTCGGCTACAAACGGTTTTTTATTTGAATTAATGAGCACTGCAGCAACTCGCGGCATACCAAATCCAATCAGCGTTGCATTTATATTTTTTGTCCCATAAAATTCAAATTCCATTATAAGTGAGACCGTATAATCTACAGGTATCTATTGCTGAGATTTAACTTTGATTGTTTTTGTGTATTTCTGTAAGGACATGTTACTTAGCCATAAAGAGCAAGTCTCTAGGAGTAAACTTATATCACACCCATGAAATGAGTCTTATAATATTTTTGAGTTCGTTTTTGTTATTCTTAGTTTTATATTTTCTTACGTATTACCTGAAAAATTATTTGTATTTTTAGGTTTTAATGTTTTTTTAATTTATTTAAAAATCAAATGTATCCATTACTAGTCCCCTGCAACGTCGCTTAGATTAAAATAATCTATCCATTTGTAAGTATCTTCGACCTTCAATAATTTTGAATTGGAAAGCCACGTCAAGATTCTAAATTCCACAATATTTATTCAAATCAGCTAGACAAGCATCTAACTGCTGCCATTGAGAATACAGCAAAGATTTTAAAACATGATATTCGCTTAATGTCTTGTGTTAGTAAAAAAAATGTTTTGTCGGTATAAAAGTTTTAAGATGTTTTCTATCTTGACATTGCAGTTCAAATTATTACTTTAATTTTCAACTATTCTGTAGTAATTTTTTTCTACGTTATCGAAGTTTGCGGAAATAATAACTCTACCAAAAAAAAATATTCATTTTCACTGTCTTTTTGGCTGAATTTCGTCTTTTCTTAACAAAGTATTCCGTCATTATAATTACTCGATTCTATTAACATATATTAGGTGGTACTTGACTGGTTTCATTATTATTTGCATGATCACTAGCAAATAGTAAATCTCTTTGATTCTATATATTATTGGCTTCAAATGTGTTTTTCGCACCTCTTTCATTTTTATGAATTCTGTTATCATACCTCATCTTCCATATATATTTTGCGCGCTGATTTTCAAATTTAAATTAACTCTAGAACCTTAAGATATTAATTAAATTATAATAAAATTAAGTCAATTAACTTTAAACGCTAAAAATTTTAATGAAATCGTCGTACAATAACAGAATTCCTTACTTTGAAAAAAAAACTATTTTTATGGATTTAACTCGTGTATAATGAATTAAATTTAAAATCTAACCAGACGTTTCGAATGCTTCGCAGCAATCCTTATCTTTATAAACATGACAAGTACAATATGTAATATGTAATATGAAAATGTCCTTAAAGAGTAACCAGAATTTATCAAAATCTTAACTTATTTCTTTCTTTATATTATTTAATATTTATTTTTGTGTGTTTTTTCGTAAAATCCTAATTCTGTTCAATTTTTTTTGCTTCAATATATGTTGAGTATTCATCTTTATTTTTATCTTCAATTCCTAAACCTAATAATGTGAATTCAGTAAAGTGTTTCTACGTGACCTATCCTCTTTCTTCTATGCCCCGTTGTTTATGGCTGTAGTTGGCTGTAGCTGTAGTTGGCTTTCCCGGAGCTTACTCATTCAACAAAAAGCCACTGATGTTCTAGTGCCAGCCCTAGAAGTGTCCCGGTGATTGTTCTCTGGTTACTACCATGGAACCTACGCGTAGTGGTGGCATTATACGTTCAATATTGTCCGTTTTCTTCCTAATATAAACAGGTTTTCAACCCCATGTTCACAGTGCCAGCCAATTAATCTCGAATCCGCCCCTGGTATGAGTCAAAATCAACTCGAACGAATGGCTGGATTTTGGGATTTTTAGATTTTATTTTATTTGATTATTTTATTTTTTCCTTATTAGGTACGCAAAGAGGATCTAGCGCTTAATGTGGTGGTACTAACATGACACTCTTGTTCCTACTACTTACAATCATTTCAGCACTCTCTTGAATTTCTTTACTAAACGTTTTTTTCCATTTTAGATCCTTTTTTGTGTTCGGGTTTTATTATTTTGTATTTGCAAATATCTATATGCATGTTAGTCATGTCAAGAATATTTACATTTTAAAATAAATATTGAATAAAAAATCATTTTGAATCAAACAGGCCTTGAACCTGCGATCTCTGGTATAACGACCCCGTACATGGATATTTAGCTTGATGATTATTTCTCTACATTTAATAAAAAAATATGGTTTTATATTAAAAAAATGTACAATTATTCTATTTATCGAAGTGAAACTTCTTTATGGACAATTGGAAGTAATTTTATAGCAATGTAAAAAAAATAACGTTTTTCTGTTACGTGCCATATTTTTGTATGCATGTCTATGATAATAAAACAGCGTTAATTTAATACCAAATGATTTTTTTTTTGCTTAAACTTTATCTAATTTAGCTTTATTTAACCAATTCCTGTAAAGTTGTAAATAGTGGATCATTTTTCGAAAAATTATGTCATAAAGAAGTTTCACTTCTCACGGGTGTACACTAATACACAAACACACTTTTTTTCTTTATCAGCTAGTAACTACAGATCTAACATGAAAATTACGTTAATATGAAAATTTGTTTCAGACAAAAAAATAAAAAAAAAGTATAAATTATGCTAAAGTTATGTTTATGAATTATTAACGTATATTAACTACATATAATATAATAATGTATTTAATATATATCATTATATATAATCTTTATTTATTATCACATAAATTCTCATTACTTCTCGTGATTTAAACTGATTGATATTTCTGATTACCAGGAATACATAAAGGTAAAGATTACAAATAACTCAGGTCAAATATACTTTATAACATAAAAATGACTCATTATACAGAGTATGAAAAATTAAATAATAATTGTTCTCAACTCACGTTTTCACCAACGTGGAAACGAACACAGTCTCAAACATGTGGCATTTAAAATAATACGCTTCAATTATTTTAATTTTATATATATTTTATTTCGACATTTATAGCCAATAAAAATCTATGTTTGTATAGAATAATCATGTAAATTTGTTCAAAGTTAATACCAATATCTCATTCACATTACATAATCTACATAAATTATAATATTTATCTATTTTTACATACATATAATACTGTCAATAATTTTGTAGCTTGTAATTTATAAGAAAGATAAAAGTCAAATATTCTTAGCTGATTTGGACAAAATTAGCAAAACAGAATAAACAGTTTTTTTAATATATTTTTTAAAGACAGTTTCAGAAATAGATATTATATTATCCCTGTGTTGCGAGGATATTTACAATCATATAAAGCGGACAAAAAGTACATCCAGATTCTTAACAACAATCTGTGGATCATACATAGAATCGTCCCTTGTGGGAATCGAACTCATAACCGTTCATCAGACAAGGTCAACAACCGGAGTTTAAGATACATGTAACTTGTAAAATTAAAATTCTTGACATGATATTGAGCTGAGCGTAAACGAAGCTCTTAACCGTTTGGGCATCAATTTTTTGAGGCAACATCACAGGAAAACCACTTGACCATTTTTAACCAAAATTGGCACGCATATCAAGGGGACTGGGCTTCTACTCCAAAAAACAATATAAAAATATTGTTTCATTTTAAAGATATGGTTAAAAACTGAATCTCCCATAGACTTAAGCTTAATCTTTCCGGTGCCAGCAACTTCATTGGAAGTCCTTGGGTGTGGTATGGACCGACTTTAGTAGTATAAAAAAGGGGGAGAGCGCTCAGCTCAACTCCCGCAGCGCATTGTGGCGGATCCTAGTAATTTGTTACAATAGACTTGCAAAGTGAAAGATTTTCCTTTAAAGCTAATTAAAAAAAAACAAATATTAAAAAGAAAGCTAAGTATTAATTATAATATTGTACACAAATAGTGTGATTTGAAATATTTATAAATATGTTCAGGTCATTTGAGCCTCGGATAGTAAGAAATAATTGTAAGCGGTTTTAAACATTCATGGTATCATATTAAAATGACTTGCTGATTACGTGGAAACAGGATATTAACATAGTTTTACGAATTTTATTATCGTTTAATTTAATTAATTTATAAATAGTTATTTTTTTAAATAATTTAAAAACGAGTAAATTCTTCACCGGTGGTTAATGTATGCAGTGACCCGTGGGTGTTTAAATACCCGAGCAGACAGTGGAGCTAATGGTAGTTAATATAACCCATAGATATGTAAATAAGAGTATTTGAACAAAGAGATATGAAGGAAACGGAAGGAAAGGGAGAGATTGAGCCTCTGGTTCTCTAAAGATTTAGATTATAAAACATCGATACGCGGATTTTCTACCAGATTATGATACTTACATGATTAAACCAGTCAAATACAATACTTTTATTTGACGTCTGAATTCTTCATCAAGTCCTCCCTAATCCAATGGTGGTTGGTCATAACTAGTAAGAGTACTCCTTATTTTTTTTTGTTTACGGTAGAGAAACCCTCATGGGCTTCCCCCGCCCCTTGAGGGGTGCGGAGGGTGTGTCAGACTCCTACTGACTAAAACCCCACTTATGGCCTTCATCCGTGCGTCTTAGAGGGCTCTGGCTATTCTAAAAAGACCTGTCTGAATGTTAGAGTACTCCTACAGTGACTATGCGGTGATATGTACTTATCTACTACAATCATTTTTACTTAAAATAAATTTTACATTATCGTAATGGTATTCAATATTAAAAGAGGTGAACTTCATTTATATGTTACATCTTTTTAAAGTACAATTGTTTTATAACTCGTGTCTGATCATACGATTGATTCTAAAAGCACTTATACGAAATACATTACTCTTCACGGAGTGAATGAGAATTTATTATCCGTTCAGTACTTAAATCTTTTATTATCTTCAGTTTGGATTTGTGGATATCTTTAGAAAATCACTTGTTTTGTCGTTCTGTATTTAATTTTGAAATTTATCTTTGGTAAGTTCTAGTAACCATAATTTAAAAAGGTAATTATTTTATTAAATTCTAATATCCGTTTTTTGATATGTTAATTAACTTATTAGATTCTTATATCAATTATTTCATAAGTCGATTAATTTATTAAATCGTAATATAATTTTTCTATTTCTACAAGTATTTCCATTAAATTAGAGGGCTGTTGTATTTCTCCTATTATATTTAATATAGTTATTAATATTTTAATAGACAAATTAATTAGAAATGAAAAAAAGTGGGGCTATCGGTTTAAGTTCAACAACAAATACACAGAATCCATACTAGCTTTTGCAGATGATCTCGCGATACTGACACGTAATCCGAAACAATGTCAGGTACTTTTAAATGTAGTTGAGGATTTCTGTACGTGGACGGGCGGATTGAGGACAAAACCAAGTAAATGTTTTAGTCTGTGTCTGGGTAGACGGAATACCAAATATACCTCTTACGATCCGGGTCTTATAATAGGCGGTCAGTGCGTTAGTACGGTTACGGAAGCAGCTCCGTTTAAATTTTTAGGTAAAAAAATCGATTACCAAGGCCGTACTCCATCGTTGGATGTAATAGTCGATAGCTTTTTAAACGATCTCAAAAAGGTAGACAACCAACCAATAAGTAACGTCAAAAAAGCTTGGATTTACGATAATTATTTAACATCACGTCTAAATTGGCCTTTCCTCGTGTATGATATAAATAAAACCCTTTTGTCAAAGTTAGATGCAAGCGTCATAAAGACATTGAAGTTATGGCTCGGGTTAGCGCACTCAGCGGACTCTTCAACCTTATTTAGAGACCGTAACAACTTTGGATTAAAATTAAAGAAACCATCGGAGCTCTACAAACATCTAAGAGTTACCAAAAGACATATCATCGGAAAATCTAAAGATGATACTGTAACTTCTCTCCCAAAAGACAAAGTTGCCTCAGAGCTCGAGTCACGACTTCAATTCCATAAAAAGTTTATGATAGGTGCTCAAACAAATAAAGTAGGGCTAGGATCAAGTAGGAAAGTTCAAGACATAGACATAACAAAATCTTTTATTCGACAAGACGAAAACGATAATTACCGACTCCACGCGATGAGCCTAGAAATTCAAAACGAATGGGTGACCATAGGAGATTTTTGTATTCCACTAGCTTTGAAGTGGCGCACCTTAATTTATGATTGGTCCCCAGCATTATTAAAATTCTATCTTAATGCATTCCAAATGACTCTCCCAGATCAAAGTAATTTAGTAAGATGGGGCAAAGCCACCGAAAAGTCTTGCAACATCTGTGGGGAGGCAATAGGAACCGCGAAACACCTATTAGTAGGGTGTAGGGTACTTCTAGATAAAGGTCAATACTCGCGTCGCCACGACAAGGTATTAGAAATTATACGGGAAGCGGTTAGTCTTTCAGTAGCAAGAGCGCGGAAGGGTATAACAACCACCGAACAATCTATAGAATTCGTAAAAGAAGGCTCCTCCAAAAAATCAAAAGCGAAGCCTTATTCAATATTAGGCGCGGCTCCTGATTGGATTCTCATGATGGACACGTATGAAAAGCATTACAAAATCCCTGGGGATGTTGGTGTTTCGTCATCCAGACCGGACTTATTCCTGTATTCGAAACATCTGAGGCGCGTGATACTTGTGGAGCTTACTGTTCCTTGGGAAACAAACATCCCAAGGGATCACACATTCAAGCTCAATAAGTATTACGAACTAACCAACGAACTGATCAGGAATAAATTTATAGTTAGTTTGTACGCGGTAGAAGTGGGAGCGAGAGGTATAACAGCAAAATCTCTCTATAGCCTACTTAAAGATCTTGGCCTTTCTAGAACAAGCATCGGTTCATTTCTAGAACGTACTTCAAAGGCGGCATTAGTAGGTTCTTTCCAAATTTGGTTAGGTAGGGAGAGGAGTGTGGAGGGTGAAGGTGAGCGTTTTTGCGCATAATAAAGGGGCCCCTTAAACCTACTCCTGGGTCGCAAGTCCCAGGCACTGCTTGCACTCCTCTCCTTGCAACGCGATGGGCCCGGCACCCGCACGGTGAATCCATGGATTGCTAAGAAGCTTCGTCTCTCAGTTAGAAGATATAGAGTATATAGATAGTTCTAGTAATTGAAATGTTAATTATTATTTATATATTTTGTTACTCCAATAAATATCTAATAGATAAGTATAATAGTCTATAACTTTATAATACCTACTTGAATTATGCAAATTTAATTACTTTTTTCCTTGAAATCATCTAATTAGTTACTTTGTCAGCATAATATTAAAAAAATATGCTAATTATATTATATTCACTCTTAAGGACTGTGCTAATTATGTAAGAAACCAGAAAATGTAGGAAGTAACAAGAATATTAATTTAACATTTATTAGATTACACGACTACTATGATATCCTAGTCAATAAGAATGTTTTAAGAATTAGCTTTTGAACTTTTACATTTTTTATTTATTTAACAGATTATTAGATACAGAAACAAAATCTTCAAAAATTGTGGTAATGATATAACAGTTATAGATTTTTCTGCGTAAACTTAATGTATAAAATAGGTACATAATATATAGCGATCACTAACAAAAAAAATGAGTACACACATATACATTTGATATAGATTTGGAATTCCTAACTAGTACTACCCTTGGTTATTATTATTATATATAGCTATGTATGTGTTACATAAAATCATATATTCTAATAGCACAATCTTCCTATAAATATTAATAATAAGATAGTAGGTCTCGTTAAAGCACACGCGTGCTACGACCTTGCTGCATTGACTACAGATGGACTACGATGCGTTACGAGCATTAGTTCAGAACTACTGAACCTAAATCACCATCATCCAACAATTTCTAGATGAAAGTTACCACCATTATTATACATAACTATACATTTAATTACAAGGAAAAAATTGTTCAGTTTTCAACACTATAATGATTTAGGGATTTTTAATCTATTTAGTTCTATGAAACGAGGGTAATAAATTTAAATAAATATAATGAAAATATCGTATACGGTAGCTCAATTAGTAGAAAGACAGAAGGGCCCTCCTCAAAAGGGTTGCAGGTTTGAAAAACTGTCTATGTCAGTTTTTTTTAAATTCTATATTTATTAAAATTTAAAAAAGCTTAACATGGCTAAACATGTTTAAATATATTTCTAAAGAAGGTATTAAGCTGTTTTATTATCTAGAAACTCCACTAATATTGTGAAGAATAGACGTCGTTTAAAAATGACCTTTGTTCATTTCGTTTCACGTAAAAAGACAAATAGGTCAAAGATTTAATTTCGAAGGTTACTAGGGACTCATAAAAGTTTAGAGGCCATCTCTAATGTTCTTGGAAAAAATATAATTAAAGATACACTTGAGATATCATTATGATAATTTAATACCCGATATTTATCGAGATAAAGATTTGAAATTATTTACTATTTATAAAATTAACTAAATTGTGACCATAAGACTAAAAGTATCAGCTATTATTGTAGGAAAAAGTAGTAAAAACAATATTTTTATTAAAAATATTATTTTTACTACTTTTATACACGTCTTGAGTATTTATGTCAAACTATGAACACTGTTATATTTATAATATTATAGAATTTAAAATTATTTTGCACGATATTCTGGAAAAGTCTCGGTACTTATAAAAAGCTACTTGAAATAATACCTTGAAGGCAATTTCATGAAACAATAACAACGTTTATGTGACTTCTATTGTCGAACATTTTAGTTACAATATTAAATAGATCATGTACATTACATTTAATAATAAGATATAATTTTCAATATCCTATTTTCATTAAATAAAATATGACATACACAGACCTCATAAACAAAAAAAAAAAAAAAACCTTATAATTTTAGATATTTGTATTCTGTATAAAAAAAAACATCTAAAAAGATTCCATATGTCGTTGTAATAAATTTATGATATATCTGTATAAATTAACCAGATTCATAGACAACTGACCGAATTCGCAATATCATTGGCCAGTAAGAGTTTATATTTGTTAAAAAAAAAAAAACAATAGTTAGATATCCTATTGTTTTCTATACTTGTTTATTGTTGCTTGTGTAAAAGGGCATTGTACAGTTGTGTCTGTTTTCAGAACAACGTGAAGAATGTATAAACTGCATCGTTTACGTTTTCACATACATAAAACAAATACGGTACATCCTAAGTATTCGTATGACGTTATTCGATCAGGGAGGGAAAGGGGGGAGGCCATTGGTGCTTTATTCGTCATTTCTTTTATCAGTATAAAAATAATTTAATAAAATTGTAACATTATTATCATTTATTTTGATGTCTTTTTTGTGTATAGAACGTTTTTTTTTTCTGGAAGATATTCTAAATTACCTTACCTTTCTTATTACAACCTCCTTAGACCTAAACTATTTTGTCGCGCCTGCTAGTATTAAAATGTTAATCATACATCGTACATATACAACTATTAGTTGTAGACATTTTGTTTTACTTATATGAAACAATATCTCAACATTAAAAACAAAGCCAAGTATTTACTACATTTTTAGGTTTGGAAAGATACATACAGACACAAGACGCAAAACGATAATTTCTCTTTGCTTCTTAAAAATATATTGAAACTGATATTTCAGCACTCTACAATTTTCTAGGTAAATTCATGAATTTAATTTTACTATTTTATAATGACCTAGGTTATGCAAGAATAAAAGGGCATAATGGAGCAAGACCCACAATTATTTGGATTCTATCTAAACAAAACAAATCATAAAAATGTGTTACTACCTAACATATTTTAGATTTGTGGATAATTCAAAATGTTTTTGGTTTGCTTCATCAGTGCATAACACAGTTCATAGAGACTATATAATCTATATAAAATTATTATCTTAATCAATATTTACACAATAAATACACAATAGTAATAACTCCCACTGCATACGACAGATACTGGTAAAAACCACTAGTATTTGTATTGCTCTCATTCCACTAATACAGCATACCAGTAAAGATTCCTAGATAAGATAATACATAATTTTTTAAGTGTCATACCCGATACTAGATATTGGAACGTATTAGCTCGAATATGTCAGTTACAAGCATGGCTGCTTGACAGTATGTTTCAGTTATAGGTACCAAAGCCTTTATACTGATAAATACTTACCGGATATCAGTATCCCTAGTATGAGTTTTGACTTAACGAAAACTATGACAGTATAGCAAATCGTTAAATCAAAACAAAGAATTATTATATACCTTATGAATCTAAATCTATTGAAATATTTATGTTTGTTGTTATTACGATTCGGTAAACTGTCATAGTTTTCGTAATGTCAAAGCTCATGGGATATAGTACCTACCTTCTCCAAATGATATCAGGTACAATTCATGAAAACAAAAACTCATATTTAATTTATTCCATCATATATTAAATAACGTAACACTACTTCATATTTCGTTAGTTGAATATATTATGTTAAGGATTGTCAAAAGGAGTCAAATCGTGTGAAATATCATTCTACATAAAATGGCTTTACATAGCTTTTACATTATGAGAAAAGAACGGGTAATGTACAACCTTCTATAGTGCACCAGTAATGTATGAGACTCAGAAACATGTCACGTGTAGCCAATAATTTAGTAATTTACCCTCGGAATTTACACGAGACCGACTCCTTATAGATTCAGAGAGTTGGTGGACAGTCGAGTGAATAAGATGATTGTGTTGTATTTGCGTTTCATACATTTGTTGGATTGAAATACATCAATTAATTAGTAAATTACTTCATAATTAATTAATCAGTTATTTAATAAATAATTTATCATCCTACCACTACTGCTACTTACTTGTATTATCTATAATAGCCAATCATCTTAAGTGGTTGAAGTGCCGTAGTAAGATAATAATGTTATGTAGTGTAGTTTTTTTCTCTGCAAGCTAATAGCATCAAAAGTATCTATATATATAAAGATGGAATATATAAAAGAAAAACAGTACAATAGGAAAATAGATATATTTACTCGATATATACAAAATAGATTCATAAATAATGTCCACATATCATATTTGTAAGTTTTATAAAAAGTATATAATTCAAAATTTATTTACTGTTAAAAATGATAACACTTGTGTCCGTAACAGTACACAGTTAAGAGGACAGGCAAACTTGTGCGATTAGTAAAATAATGTCAATGCTGTATTTGTGGTGATCATTTATCATTCGTTTAAGCTGTGATCTGTTTACATTCTTATCAAATAAACTGTATCTATGGCAACCGTGAAGGTTGCAGTTGTTATTTAGGTTGATGGTTCGAAATAGATGAACTGTCAAGTATAAATAGATGCTTAGGAATTTGTGTTAATATTTATACGGATGTTATACATTTTTATTTTAAGACGTGTCGACTAATTTGCAATAATCACGTTCATGCATTTGGGTTTGTTGATACATTTTTTATATGGAAACAATTAACAAAGATTATTTTTTTATTTCATTTTTAAATTATAAGAGACGTTTTATAACTTACAAGTTTATAGTAAGCATAACATATATGTCATGAAAATAACATGCAAAATAGATTTGTGGTTATTTTTTTAATTTTTTTTTTTTTTATGAAAAAAAAATAAACGATAGTTTGGATTGTTCCATAGTGAGCTACAATTGAAAACTTGTACAACAACAAACAAACAAAAGCCACATTCTTGAGGGACAATCTAATCTATTCAATATCCAATAAATAATAAATACTACTACATATTTGTGATAATCCCTCAAACAATATTAGTAGTAAATAAATAAGATTACCACATTCCGCTAGGAAGAGTAAGTACTTAGAGCTTGTTGGGTTACAAGAAACAATATCAATGTTCTTGGACTCGCCTTGTATCAACCTCGGTCTAAGTGCTGACAGTGGTGTTCTTTAATTATTTATCGATAAATTTGAAGACAATACATTATTAGCTTAAATTAAAACTGAGATGTATAAGGAAATTTTATAATAATCATATTAAATATTCAAGGAAAATAGGCTTAGAAACTTTAATAGTTTATAAGCAACTCCATTCTTTATAAAATATTTTTGATGATTATTTTTAGACGTATTTAAAGATGTAGGTATATAATTATAAAGACAGGACAGATTGCTTTTAAACTAGAGGTAAATTAAACTTAGCTCTAAATATTAATATATCATAATATCGTTGTCGATGAAGAACATTCCTATATCTATAAAATTCCATTACTGTTCGATATCTCGGCCCCGAACTCAAGTGCTCCAGACACTAGCACATCCTTGTGTTATGAAGTTTACTATTTAGCAATACGTGATATTTCCAATACTGATATTATTTATTACTATCTAAATAAATTGCCTTCGTGATCATACCTTGCTTCACGGCCGAAATATCAGTAAATATGCCGTAAAATAATGTATATTATAATTTTGCTGTATAAGTTCTTATACGCCTACTTTTATTGTATTTTATTTGTTTAAATTCTTATGTTTTTCCATGGGAATGAGAGATTTGCCCCAGTAAAAAGTATCCTCAATATTGAGTCAGACAATAACCTTCAAAACGAATATCAGTTAATATTTTTATGGTATATACAAACAAATAAACAAACAAATATTTCTAGACTATTAGTGATTTATTTTTTTAAATATTTAAATAAAAATATTATGTTATATGTATGTTCTATGGTCGCTTGTCTCAAATATGATTATTGTGGCTAGATTTGGAAAAAAATAATAATAATATTTAATATCAACATGTATAACCATGTTAAGCTTATATAAATTTTAAATAAATAGAATGAAAAATAATAGGATTAAACTTTTTTTTTTTTTTTTAATGTGATAGGAGGCAAACGAGCAAACGATAAATACGATCATATTTAGAATGTTCACCGAGACGGGTAACGATTAAACGATTTACTTCTCATTCTATATTTGTTTAAAAATTTACTTTGTCTGTATGTTATACCGATAATATGAAGCATCATTTATAACTGTGGTATAAGATAAATAAAAATCGCCGTCTGAATAAATATATTAATACTCGTGAATGAAATAAGGATGCTAGCTCTTTAATCTTAGCATTTTTAAGAGTACATATTTGAGAAGGTTATATTGGGAAGAAATGTCATTTTAAGTTGTTGTTAAACTCTTTATTGTACACAATAACACAATGTAAACCCACACATTAAGTTATATAATATTACTAAAATGTAATTTTATTCAATTCAACATGTGATTAATTTGTTTCCTTGTTTTCGTATTCATAAAGATTAAAATATTTTTTTCATTATCCTCGTCAAATATAAAATTAACTTTAATTAAAAATTTAAATTGAGACCATAAATAAAAGAAGGCCATAAATAGAGAATAAAAAAGTTTTAAATAGTTTTATAAATATTTATAAAAAAATACCAGTGTATGTTACCTACTAATGGTACTTTTAAAATTAATATTTTTAAGGAACATATGTATTTATATCGTTTATTTATACGCAAGGTTATTTTAGTAGGGTGTTTAAATATATATATACATACAAATCAAAAAACAAATACATATTTCTATCGTTATAATAATAATATTATAAGCCAATCCATAAATATGAGTGTTATTTGTAATCTATCAAAAATATTTATACAAAAATATGTGAACGGTAACAAATATAAAAAACTATCTAAATTGCGATGAGGATGTGGTTATAATTTAATGTACTATATTGTCCAATTGTTATTAAATAATTATAATAACAATTGGATGCAGATAAGCAATAGTGTGTCAATCTACAAATAGTGATTTTTGGAGATATTTTTATATTCTTATAATGGGTCAAATATTCGACATTAAGCAAAACCACTTTAAGTCATTTAGGTAAGTCCAAAAAGTACACAAAAAAAATATTTTTATCACACATTACGATAAATTCTTTAACACATTCGTCAATCAAATTATTATCACTGTAAAGATGTTATGATACTTGACAATTTATTTTGAAATATCATTCAGTGGTTCAGCGGCAAGAAACAAACTTCCAAATAATAAAGAACTTGGTAGAATTTTTTCAAATAATGTATTTACAATTCTTGTAAAATCTTTAGACACGTTTTTCTCAAAACTAAGTGTTTGTGGCTTGACACACTATTGCTTAACAGCATCCAATTAAAATATAACCTGGTTCCAATAAATAATAGACCCAAGGATCAAGGAAACTTTTTATATTTATTTCTTAGTTTCCATGACGATGACATAATGACAGATAATAAACTATTTTCAATGTCAGATTTTTTAAGATATTTCATCATATTATTATTATTATATATCGGGTGATTCACATAGTTTTAGCCTTTTTAGAAGGCCATCTCCAGGGCGAGTGCGACGCGTGTTGCCGCCTCAAAACTAACATTTTTATTACAAAATTTAGTGATATTTTATAAAATTAACTGACATTTACTGTCGTTGATTTTAAAATCCTCAGATAATATTTATCAAAGTAATATTTTCTATTCTTTGACAGTTTTTCTATGATTTGTCAAAACATAAATGTCAATTAGTAGACAAAAAACATATTTATAAATTGAGCTTTTATTGCTATTTCTGATACACGATTAGTTTAAAGGTCATTTTAAATTCAATGTTTAATTTAATAAATAAAAAATAGATTTTTTTAAGTTTACTAATACAATTTAAAAGTTATAGAAATGCTCTATCTACATACAATAAAAAATAAAGAGATAAAACTCTGTAAATACATAAAAAAATACGTGCCATTTGTTCAGTACATGGGACAGTACTAAAATAATTATTTTTAAATTTATTTTTGAATATTCGTTCATCACGCTAAAACTCCTTAAAGGATTTTGGTGCCCAGAAAAAGTTGCTAACAACTGATAACCAAACAATTGTAGTAAATATGGTCCATTTTATAATGAAGTTGGTGTTGTATAATAGGACTTAGTCATCAGATTTTGGAAGTGATCATTTTGTAAAACCCACACATTAATTTACAAGGCGGCAAGTAGTTACATGTCCAGAATAATATTAAACATTTTGTTTTTGAAGGATACAATAATCATTTGGTTACATAAAAAACCATACAAAATAACATACAAGATAACGTGGTGAAAGTTCTTATAGGATTCCGTCACAGAAGGAAGAATAACCTTAGAGGAAACTGTATTGCTTTATTCATATCAATCTCTTTACGTAAATACACATTTCGTGGAATAAATTGTTCTGTGATAACGTCAATGGTGTCCTAGTTTAAGCTATACATAGCCTACTCGTAAATCTAACATCATTTATAACTTCTGCGAGGTCACGTGACAATCACGTGACACGTGACTTCACGTTGGATCATAAATCGAAAATCAATTTACGTGATTCATTTACAAATATATCGAATGAATGAACGATTGAATGTATGACGTACGGGAATAGATTTTGTTTATTTTCCTTATTTTCTAGTGTTCATTTGTTATAATATGTAAATGAGAAGGATAATATTTTAAAATGTTGACAATTTTTTATATAAATATTAAATTATTTAGATCTTGGATTTTCCAAGTTTATTTTTCTTTTATTGTATCCATATATTTTTTAAGACTCAGGACTGAGTTTAGTTGTAAAATTGAATTTATTGGAAATTTACGACTCTACAGTATCTTTTTTGGATAATCTGTAATACAAAGTTATTTTACTATTTAACACCATATAATCCATATATCCGCTTATTTTGAGTGACACGTTCTCCAAATATATGTTGATAAATATTTGCTTTAAATTGTCTTTGACATGTCAGCCTTGTTAAGATTATTAAAAATGATTTAATTATCATATAAACCAAACTATTTTCAGTTTGTTGCGGATGTTATTACAATAATTTAGAAAATACATCAAAATTCGAACCGGTAGTAAAACACCGATCGTTAGGCAAGCGCGTGACCACAGACTATACTACAATAGACATAGTCCTAAAACACGAGTACGATTTTAAGTACTGTATATTGCCTGCTATTAAACAAACAAGACTGGTTTTACAGCTTTTAAGACTTCCTTGACTTAGAAGATATTATTAGAAAAATATATGCATATGACAATGATTAGGTCTTAAACCTAAACCTTATCAGAGTTGACAGTTGTAAATGTTAATGTACACTAACATAGTTTTATGATTTGTACTAACAAACTGCGTTTTTTTTAAAAATCTCCAATTATAATTTTAAGAACGTAACAATAATATATTAATAGTAAAAAAATGTATAGGCGACATGTTCGTGGATAAAAGTTAAAATATATTAAAAAAAAATACTCCTAATACTGAAAACTTCGAGGTAAACATTTTTTTGGATAGTAATTTATCTACTCATATTTTTTTCACTCACAAATCTGCACCCAGAAAGTAGTTTTTGTTTGTATATTTTTGAACTTACTCATATTAACGATAATATTTTTTTGTTTAAAAGCTTATTTCTGGAAGGTTATCTAGTGCTCTGTGCTCTGAGCTCTCAGAAATTGAGTATCAAAAAAAAAAATAACTGTTCGAGTGTCACTGAATAAATAAATTAATAAAACTACTTCTAAGTTTAAAAATGTTATAGTTGTTGTTGAAAAGACGAATCGCAATATATTTTAATTTACATTTAAACTGTGACAAAATATTATGGAGACTATAACCTTATCTTAAACTACACGTTTCTCGTAAATGGTATCGTAAAATTTATTATTGTCCACATCAAAGAAATTCTATTGTGCAGTCGAACTTAATATTACCATTTTTTATGTAACACATCTATTATTATTTATAATAACTGCGGTTATATTATATAATAAATGATAGAAATAAACATGAACAAGATCAATAAATTGTGAATAAAACACGTGGAAGGTAGAATTAAGAATGCAATTATTTTGCATTAAATATAATTGAAATAAATAATAAAATAAATAAACTTAATATAAAGAGAGCAGGGGTTCGATCATTTGATCAATAATAAAATAGTCAAATAAAATTTACATCAACATTCCAAGTTACGAGTATACCTAAACTTTAATAACCATTTTACTTAAATTATATATTATCACATGCAAATACACTATTCTACGATTTGTATTATTTTTTCTTAAATAAAAACCAGCCGTTACATACCGATAAATTATTTAATAAAATAAATAGAAAAACTATTATTTATTTTATTTAGGGCCAAACATCCTTATAGTTTGGTTCTTTATGAGACAGACCAATCTTTTTAAATTATTATCTTTTGTACGAAAAATGTTTTAGTAACTTAGTTAACAAACCATATATAAGAGTATTCCTATATAACCCCACCTACGGTCTGAGGTAATGAAATAAGCAAAGTAAGCAGAGATCGTTCCGTACGTAGTTACCCGGTCGCTGATCCCGTAGTACATCACTGTGACAGAGTACACGATACCAGAGCTTTCATGGAAAAGTCCTTATATAGGTCATGTCTTACAAGTGCTTAGAGAGAAGCCTCTGCTTGGCTTCTAATGCCGCAATGAAGTCCTAGTGTTGTAGCCAATCTAATCTATCTATATCTTAACGTTTTCTTCTCTCCTAGTTATTTGTACATATTAGTATTTTTTATCTTATAAAAAAACGACTTGTGTTTGCAAAAAGAATCCAGTAGCAACTGATCTGTGGAATAAATAAAATGTTCATCCAAGAAATGTCTCCAAAAAGCTTTTATTAACGGTCAAACTAAACCAGTAAAGTAAATTTAAAAAATGCAATTTGAAAAACCAATTTTCTACAATAATTTTCGCATTAGCTTCTTATCTTGAGTTCAAGCACCGGCTGCCCTAAAACGATATCTTTAGGCACAAAGAGTGTTAGATTGATGAGGGCATTATAGGATTTGCAAGGATTTTGAACTTTGCATCCCAGATTTCAGAACACCCTTATTTGTACTACTTACGAGCAATAATTATATTCAATTATAAAATATAATTATATATTGTTAAAGTTCTTAATTTGACGTTCTGACATTGGCAGAGATAAATATTAAATGTCTATTTTTATTGTAATATAGTTATATACTTTCTTTTAATATATAAAATGTGTTCTTACCAAAATTTTAAATGTTAGAAAGAATGAAATATGGCTGTAATTACAATCTGAAAGTTATATAAAACATATTTCATTTTATATTTTTCACTTAGTGCTTTTATAATTAATATATTTTATTAAATATACATGATATCAAAATATGATGTATTTTATGAATAAAGAGATTCTCTTCCTCAACCAGTTTTTTTTAGACTACATAAAAAAGAAATTAATAAAAAAACTTTCACGAAAACGAAAACTAAAAATCAATTTGTACATAAATAGTTTTTTGTACAAAGTAAGTTTAAGATCTATATTTTTACGGGCACGTTTGAAACAATAAAAATAAAATCTATTACAAAGATAGGAGATGACATTTTAGTATTGCAATAACAATGAAGGGGTCACTAGTGGTGTCCTTGGTGAGGTCGATACACTTGTGGTCGCACGTGGCGTGAACCCGACCTGTGCATTTTCTTGGAAAGTTTTACGTTGTATATCATTTCAGTGTACGTCACAGAGTACTGTGTTGTCCGGTTGTTTGTCATACGTTCTTTGCTAGACTGTGACCCGAATATACATTGGAAAGTTTCGTGTGGATACACGTATTTGCTTTTGTTTTTCTAAATAAAGTTTGGTTGTTATTATCAATACTAAGTAGGAAGTTCGGAATAAATAAATTCTTGTAAATATTTTTATTTCAAATAAATGTATTTATCACGATGCAACCTGGCTGTGTGTAAATTTATTATACTTTTAAATTTTAATGTATTTCTTTAAAAAACACTTCCAAGCTTCTTTTTCAAGGCTTTTCTTTTATCTGTAGAAAATAACTTCCCGTATTGACGGCTTGGACAAATACTTTTTTATCTGAATTTATAACCGATATTAATTTTTATATTTTCTTTACTGATACTAAAAATTTCTAATGAAAAACTTCTTTTGCTATTTTAACAATTCCAATACTAATTCTAATGTCATTAAATTTTAAAATCAAATAGTTTGTAAGTTATGTAAAGAGGTCAATCACCCTGCCATGTAAATTTATTAACACGTCATTAAAATGTTTTTAACGAGGGGAATAATACTTTGTAATATAACTGTAGAATATATTACATTGTTAATACCTTCAGTTTCAGGAAATAAATGTATTTGAATATTGACAGAGCTCAGAATAGTGTTTTTTGAAAAAAAATATTTATAAAAGATTCAATCTAGTAAAAGGAATTAAATAGTTCTTATTTTTAAATATAACTAACCCTTGTCTGTCAGATTTGATCAGCTATTTTAAAGTCATTTTTGAGTCACATTGTATTTAAAATCCCCGGGACGCTGTAAAAGCCAACAGGGCTAACAATATAGAATTAAAAAAAAAATAAAAAAAGGAATTTAAAATAGTGAGATATTAAGTTTGACTTACCAATACTTGCTTTTGAATTGTTTTGGTGATTGGTTTTATGAATTTGGATCTCTTTTATAAAAAGGATTATTAGTAACAGCTGTTTTAGAAACAGTAATTATTATACAAAAATTTAATTTTACGAATTTAGTTTTCAGGTTCAGCCACATTCAGATCATTTAATATGAGGCTTAAATAATTGAATTAATTTTATTAATATTATAGTAGTAATAACATATATCTTAAAATATATCGTCCGAATTAGTGTAAATATGAACGTATGACATAACAATATCTCTTTTATATTGCTAGGGTTATAACTTATTACAAGTTTGATTGCAGTGTACGTTAAGCTGTGTACAGATGGCAGGCGATAAGCGCGTTTAAAAAGCGGGTTAATAAAAGCGTATTAGCAGGCTTTTATTAACACGTTTTTTATATTATTCAAAATGAGTTTCCGAAATAAACCACGTTGTAAGTAGACGCGTGTTTAAAGTCACGGCATAGCACTTTTTAGACGTTTTAAGTGAATAATTAGATCTTTTATTATTTATTTTATAGCTATACCTGACTACAGCCAGCGCGCTTTGAAGAGAAAATTATTGAGAGAGTTTGATAATGAATAGATGAAATATTGGGATTTAAATTCCTATAAAATATAAAATAATGTTATCTGATTACTTCTTGTCACCCGCGATAATATTATAGAATAGAGTTAATATTCCCTTCTTCGATTGTATGTCGCTAGTTCCGTTTTTGATACAGGATTAAAACATACATACATGATTCAGAAGTACATACAATCTCTCAATCTCTCTATAACTTAATGAAAGACCTTGACCTTTCTAGAACTAGCATCGGTTCATTTCTAGAACGTATTTCAAAGGCAGCATTAGTAGGTTCTTTCCAAATTTGGTTGGGTAGGGAGAGGAATGTAGACAGTGAAGGCGAGCGTGTTTGCGCATCATAAAGGGGCCCCTTAAACCTTCCCCTGGGTAGCAAGTCCCAGGCATTGTTTGCACTTCTCTCTTTGCAACGTGATGGGCCCGGCACTCGCACGGTGAATCCATGGAATGCTAAGAAGCATCGTCTACCACCTTTCAAAATTTTATCCTGTGCAGAATTTAAACAGATCTGTGGAAGTCTGCTCTCAGTGTCTAAAAACGCGTTCAATTTCCAACTTACGCCCGCAGTCTAAACATTGCACTGTATACTATTTGCAAGCTGACACTTTCTCATCTACATTTTAAATAGTTTGATACACGTGTAACGTTGTTGAGTTTTTATCATGTTTTATTTTTATATTTGAGGAATTAATTACAGTACGTAATTTTATGGCATTCCAATTAAAAAATATATATAGGTCAAGTGTTTATATTGGATTTCATATTGCATTCATAATATGCATTCTTTGTTTACTTTTTCTTTACAAACCTTATGTAAGTGAATCCGAAATATATATATACATATACATATATCTAAATGTAATTCGCCAGACGGTCACGGTCAAGGTTTGTTGTGACCGTATCCACTATACGTTTAACAGTTTATTTTTATGTTTTTCCATAATGTGCCGAGTCTACATAATACTTGGTCTATTTTGAGCGGATACGTCTAAAGATAACAAAACAAAACATTGTCTCTCACTGCATCACAAGCCTGTTGAGTTTCACTTGTCAGTTCTTTTTAGGTCTGTGTAATTTTCATAATAATGTTTTGTATAAAACTTACTTCCAGTAAAATTAATAATATCATTGATTTTATTGTAACATTATCAAAAATTTTAATCTGTGTAATAATAATTTTATTATTATCTTATATAGATATGGGTGGAATATAAACAAAGGTTAAAATATTTATGTTATTTCAATGTCACATTCGTATCAAAGTAAGGGTCCGTTCCAAGGATTCGACAAAATTGGAAATATATCTCATGTTTTATCATAAATAAATTATGATGAGGAAACCGTCATACGTTTGGAGTTTGCCTCTATAGACTCTTACTCTATACTCTATAGTCTTCCATAGACACTATTCGTAAAGGCTTTTATTATAGATTTAAGGCAAATATAATGACAGCTATTACTAATACTCTTACCACAGTAAATTATATTAAATTAAATTATATAAAAATAATATATGTATCACAGACATGACACCAATCTTTTTATATATATTGTATAAAGAAATTAAACGCCTTAGTTTTATAACTAAGTCTGAAATGTTATACTCTTTGAAAGATTAAAAATTATAAATATTCATACGTATTTATATAAATTAAAGTACATATAGTTACTTTACATATATCTCGACTAAAACTTCAAGTTCGGTTCTATCTTCGGACGCATCTTTCAACTGAGAGGTGTCGTATAAAATTTATACCCAGGTGTTTGTTCCCCATTTTTCTTTCTCATTGCGCAAGAAACACATTTAAATAAAGCTTTTAAAATCATTTACATGTTTTTAATGGACGTAGCGGGTCACTTGACTAATGGCGTCAAGATATTTCGGAATGTTCTATCCATGGTCCTACTTTCCTATGGAGAGGAACTATTTCTTAACATAAATAAATAAAACGTAAATTGTGTTTTAATATGTGTATCTCAAATGTAACGTAGTGTTTCTTCTTTAGCACTTAAAAAGATAATTCCTTTTTAATCTATGTTTGTTTTTATTCGAGGAATTCGTATCTTATCTTCAAAACGTGTTATTGGTATTTTTTGCTGGTATTTTAATTACAGTCATATCTGCTTTCAGGTATAAAGAAATTCAGATAGATATTTAAAATATTTAAAAAGAAAAAGTCTGACTGAACTCAACATCTCAAACTAGAAAATAAAAAAAAAAATCTAGTTTGGGTTTAAATTTTAAACAGGGGTGACAGTTTAAAGTGCTATTATTTTTTAATTTAAGAATAAAAATTGTCGGTAATAAATTACATTACAAGTTTACAAGTTCGTCAGGTTGTCGATACCAGAGATAATTAATATTTTTAGGACAGTTTTAGTTCGGTTAGTCTAAAAATAATTTAGGTATTAGGTTCTGAAACTAATTTTTCATGAGTTATATGAACATATTAATAAATAATAAATATATATACTATGTACCTAGTTATTTTATTTTTTGTATATATCTTAGAACCCATAAAAACTTCAAGACAAGACAGAATTTTGTTTAGTAACTACAACCTATTTAATGGTATGTTCACTCCAATATCAATTACTCAGGACAAAGCCCTGTCGAGTTAATTTCTGGGAATTTGTTGTTGCCTAGTGATGAACAAAATGTCCTCGCGTGACGAGAATAATACCACAAATATATTCACTTGGAGATAAATTCGGTGATCTCTTGATTTAAGTAGTTTTACTTTCAAAGAATTACTTATAATGCGAATTTTGATGATGTACAGTTTTTGAGTTTCTTCATGAATTTTGTAAAACTTTTTTTAATGAAACTGTTTTTAGAATTTAAAATTATTTTTCTGTTGACGCTACATTCGAAATAGTTATCTTAAATTTGGTTTAAGTACCAGTATGTGTATTTTACAGCTTGAAAACGACTTACACTTCTAGTTTAAATGATCTTTAAAGGTAATAAATGTCTATGTTTGGTTGCAGTGTTTTTAGTTTTTCTGGACATAGATAAAATTTTATTATTATAATATGTTTTTTTTTATATTATTAAACATATTAAAAATTATACAATCTCGGTCATTTGAAATGAAATTTGTAGGTATATTTCTAATTATTTCTCGCGACTTTTTGAGGATTCTAAAAAGGTTAAATCTAAAAAGGTTAAACTACTGGGAAACCGTCTCGTCGCTCTACCAACTGAGCTACCGTATCAACTGAGCGACGGGACGGTTTCCCAGTAGCCGCGGGTTCGAATCCCTGCCCGTATCGGTTAATTTTTCATTCTTTATTTATATAAATTTAAATAAGCTTAACATGGCTATAGATGTTTAAAGATATTTTTAAACAGGTTAAATATTTTTAATATATACTACTGTAGAAACAATTGTTTCTTTTAAAGGTTCTAATATTGTCTTTAATAAATGTTAGTGTCATGTCATAACCAATAAACTGTATATTTACCCGGCTATAATCTTGTAATAAAAAAAAATAAAAAATAATAATAATGATTATAGACTGGTAAATGTACATTTAATAAGTTTAAATACAAGAAAACCAATAAAAAAAAATCAGACACAGAAAGTACTTTCAAATCCGACTTTGTCCCAGAGAATCAAATAAAAAAAAAAAAAGTAGCTCTTTATCTATTTCGATTATGGAATGAAACCACTTCGCTATTAAGTAAGAAATGACAAGGTTTTCCTTTGTCACTCCATTAAACTATGGTGTATTAAAATTCTAGTATTGCCGTAACCATTGGAACTATTAACAAAGACAATAAAACCGTACGGACGGACACGTACATGTCAGTTTAGGCAGCGCATTCAAAATGGCGTCGATGCATGATAAGAATCTTATTGTCCCATTAGAGGTTTCAAATATGAAAAGGAAAGTGTCAGTTTGTGATTAATAGTTTATTTTATTAAAAAGAATCACGAGTTTTTATTTATTGTGTCTTTATTGCTGTAAAAATAAAATAAACACATTTTTTTTTGCATTTTACTCGAACGTTTTTACTGTAAATATTTTTAAATTAAATTGTCTAGTAATTTGATTAATTTATACAATTTAGAAATTCTTTAGTACCGTGAATATAATTTTTCAAGATGCAAGAGACTCTGATGTTATATTTATTTATATTTTTTTGCACACATCCTGCAAAGGCAAGCATAATGCCACAAGCATTCTTTTCCAGCAAGCCCTCAAATAACCAGTGAATACATAAAGGCGCATAAAAAATCAAATAAAATGAGAAAAAAAATAACCTAAGAAATTAATTTCGTAATGAAAAATTACAGCGAAAAAAATTTTAAATAAAAAATCAATTTAACAAATTAATAGACTGAGATCGAAAATGTTTTTAACAAGACATTTGAAAATATTTCTGTTCGGATCTTTCCTAATGTCAGTAGTTCTCTAAGACATTCCAGAGTTCGCAATTCATTATATATGCATACATTTTATATATATTTTAATAGCTTCACGAGTGCAACAGGTGTTAATAATAAAACAAGTATTTGTGCTCTGTCTACACAAGTTGGGGCAAATATGGGTGTTGGCTCAGCTGCCGATAGATTTAACGTATTCCAACGTACACGTAAATGAGGATCTGTACCCCTAGTACGAGTTTTGAGGTTATAAAAACTATGACAGTTTTAGAAATGGTCAAACCAAAACGTAGAATTTTTATAAACTTTTTTTTTTTGTCGGTATAGTGTTAGCCCTGTTGACTATTACAGCGTCACCGGTGGACTTTTTATACACTATGAATCCAAATCTTTTAGCATATTTAAAAAGTGTGTTCTATATTTTATTTATCTTTAGTTATTTAGGATCATTCTATAAATCATCTTAAACAACTAATGAATATATATATATATTTTATTTAAGATTAAGGGTATAAGACCAAATCCTAATAGTCTTTAATTAAACATGATCTAGGCGCTTATTTGGTTTAGATTTTTGCGGTACTACATTACCAGAATGATTTAGGCGGATAAAGTTACAAAAATTATATTAAATATCTAACATTCTCAGTGTTCTTTTTCATGTTCAAAAACAAATATCGGTTTACCGAAGGATTCATCCTTATCTTACTACACAGACTGACCTATATCTACATTACATAATAACCTTTGATATTAAGATATATGCTTAAGTACATTTTATTTGTTTGTTCCAATTGTCATTTGAAACCAACTAATCAGATGGCAATCAGCTATGCATTTCTGCCAGACGCGTGCTTCCGTGAGAGACAAGGACGTCAGTGAAGTGGGACGAACGTGGTTAATTATAATAAAAATACAAATAATATTTTTTTTTAATATCAAAAGTAATTTACTATTATTTATTGTATTTAAGATATGACAGTTTTTTTTTAATTTGTTTATTGTTGACTTTACTTAAGAGGTTTGTCAATTTGTTCTCGCGGAACCCCAGCATAGAATTTATAATAACGCTATGAATCTAAGCCGCCTATTTAGCTGAGTGTTGTAGTTTGACGTTTCTAAATGTTTTATAAGTGGAATTTTTACCTACATTTAAATTAAAATATTGTTATTATAAAAGTTATTATCCATTGTTAATTTACAACTATGTAACTCTAATTAAGTTTGTGAATGTTTACAATGAAATATATTTCATGAACATTGATTTAAGTGTCATTTAAGTCTGTTATTGTTTTAGCAAATGGCGTCAGCTGTCTTCAATCTCATATCATAATTTAGATCGTAATATAAAATAAGCGTTTGCCAGAAAATTACTCTATGTAAATATGAATGTAAACATTTATGGAAACGCAGGTAGGTATCTTCTGGAAATTTCTAAATGAAATGCCACGTGTAACTTTTTCTTAGGTCGTGTAATTCCTGCGCACACTCACCAAAATGTATCCTATAGAATTCTGAGGGGAATTCTTTGGCGAAACCCCTACTGTCGTTGACGAAATCGTTACCTCCTAGGTATGCTGGAAGTCTCGAGTTCAATACACCCTCCATAATCTTACAGAGTATGAAGGTGACTGAAATAGGTCTATAATTGGCAGGATCAGCACGGCTGCCTTTTTTGGGCACTGTTTGCACGTTGGCAAGCTTCCAATACTTCGGCACTATTCCAGTCCTGAAAGAGAGGCGATTCTGACGTGTCAATACAGGAGACAACTCAACTGCGCATGTCTTGAGCAGAATGACTGGTATACTATCAGGACCACTGGCTTTATTAACATCTAAACGACACAATGTTCTCCGTACCTCTTTGTTAGTGATGCGGATTTCAGGCATCACAGAGCAGGCAGTGAGGCTTGGCAGAAATTCGACTCGATCGCTTTCGCAAGAGACCAGAAAGCTCGACTGCCAGTTGGTCTGACAGAGAGCTTTTCGCCATTCTTAGCGATTCGATCGAGACGAGCCTTCCGCAATGCCTTTTTGTAGGACTTGGCATCTTGGTTAAAGGCTCTCTTCTTCGAACTTACATCCGGAGTTTTGCGGCTTCGAGCATCAGCACAAATAAGATATGCCGAATGTTTTCGGTCTTGAGCATGACCACATTCGGCATTAAACCATGGGCGAGTTTTGCCACCGATGGGTACGTCAGCAAAAGGAATAAAATACTCCAATGCCTGATGCACCACATCGGTTATAGCATCCGCGCAACTCGACGGATCCAAAGAAGAGAAGCAGACCTGCGGCCAAGGATAAGACGCAAAAAAGTGCCGCATCTCATCCCGAGGTTCGATAGCTAGTGGGGAATATGTAAACACAGATTTCACCAGACAGTGTTCGGAGGTTCCCAAGGGGGAGGTGACCTCTACACAATACTTGTCCGGATCAGTTGTCAGCAGAAGGTCCAGGCAATTGGCTGTATGGCCTACGAGTGGCCTACGAGGAGTGCAACCGCTGTACAAACTTTTCCTTTTTTGGTTTTTCTTCATAATAAAAAAAAATAAAAGTGAATAGGGATGGGAAATGGCAGTTGAACAAGGCGGTACGTATCGAACCCGACGACAAAGTTGATTAAGTTATGCCACTGGGAGGCTAGCCAGGAGACTGCGGGGACGCCCGAACTCCCCCAGGGATCGCCATCAGGCCTCATCGTCTGGTCGTGGCGTCGTGGCGGGGCAGCCTTTCGTGGGTGGCTAACCCATTAATTGGGCCCCCAAATATCTGCAGGTGGCCAGCGGAAAGCCGTTGCTTCGGATCCCGCTACCCTCCTCAAGTAGGCACCCGACACAACAAAAACCAACTCGACGCCAAACCGGTTCGCCAACGCAACGCAGCTGTTCAGACCCATTTCTCATATACGGCTTCATCGAGCATCGTGCCAACGTTTAAGAATATCTACCATTTCATTCTATAATAATATATTATAACAGCGATAAGTTTCGGAGTAAATAAAATTTATCAATAAAAGTAAGTAAGTGTAATAATCTAGAACTCCATTTGGCTGAATTTAGTAATAAAAGAGTCTACTAACAACAAATCAAAGTAAGTATTATGTTTACTAGAGTCATGTTTTATACATCTGTAATAAATGGTCGCAATCCGAGCCATAATGAGATAGCAATATAGTTTTTATTACAAAAGGTAATATTGTGCCTTCATACAAGTATACATGTCCATGTGTAAATACATAAACAAAAATGTAATACATACATAACTGCTCTAGTACAATTTAGTTGAATAATAACGAAACACTAAATGAATGTTGTGTTTGTGAAGATTCTATTCTACTAGGTTAGTTTTTCGTCTGTCACGCAAATTATGACAATATTATTTCACCTAATATTGTAATACTTAATACTATCTAATATTTTATTTTTTTAAGACTTATTGTTTATATTACGTTTATAGTTGTCGTTTTATAAAGAATTTCGTTATTTAGTTCTATCTTTTTTAATATTATAAAGTCGAGGAAAAGTTTGTTGGTTTGTTTTGAACGAATAGGAAAACTACAAACTGATTTTAAAAATTCTTTTACTTGTCTAAAGCTTTATTATCAGCGAGCAGCATACTCTTCTTTTTATCCTATACTATCTAAATCGGGATCTACATGAGTAAAACCGGTGTAAGTGGAGAAAAAAACGGTATGAAATCTATTTACGCATTACCCTGGGGTTATGATTAATTATTCTGTAAAAATAATGGTTTTCAGTAAATTTAAATAACTATTTCTGATATCTAGCTAAGTAGTTACGGGAACAGCCAATATTATGTATTATGGACCACGTACACACATTGCGCAAGATTATATAGAGATTATATAGAAGTCTCAAGAGAATAATCGGCCCTTATTTATTTATTTATTTTATTTGGACTAGCTAGAGAAAGCTTTCGATGCCATCGAGATATTGGTTGTGCTGCAGTCTTTTCAGCGTTTGTACCAAAATCTCACTATGTCGTCCGAGTACAGAACCAGAGAACCAATCCATCTACAAAGAGGTGTGAGACAGGGAGATGTTATTTCTCCGAAACTGTTTACGGCGGCACTGGATGATTCATCCACGTTTTTAGAAAGAAAAGAATATGAAACCAACGTCAACGACGAGAAAATCGGTCATCTAAAATTCCCGGATGATATCATAATCCTGGCAGAATAAGACCTAAGCAACATGCTCAGTAGCCTCTCCGCAGGTAGACGCTAAAATGCAATTTGCAGGGTACAATGTTCATACAATCGATAATCGAATGGTGAGAAAGGTTCTCGAGAGGTGACCAGGTTCAGGAAGACGTAATAGGGGACGGACCAACACTAGATGGTCCCACGACCTGATAAAGGCTAGCCTAAATGTTAGCCGTTGGATGCAGATCTCTACAGATCGTTCGTTGTGGAATTCTTTGCAGGTTTATGTTCAGGAGTGGACGTGTTTAGGCTAGCCGTAAACTTTTCCTTCTAACCACATCATACCTTAAAAAAAATCTTAAAAATCAATATAGTTATTTGTAAGAGTAAAAAAGATACAGAAGCGGATATAATTTATTATGTACTTATGTATTAAATTGTAAAATTATAGAGGATTGTGTAATTACTAACAAAGTATATAATAATTTGTAATAAACCAATCATTCTCGTAGTACACGTTTAATATTTACGCAACATTACACAACTATTAACCTTGAACTTGCTCGTTTACTTGAAGGACATTGAGATATATTACGTACATCGATCACAGTGTTATGTTACATGATTATTGTAATTTATAAAGTTCATTCACTGTATTGTATAATAAAATTACTTATTTAAAGACGCATGTCTATGGTCTAGTTTCTAGTGGTCCTAAGTGGTTAACCAAAAATCGTGATCTATAGATTATTTTTGCCAGTCTGGGTGTATTTTGTGTCTGTCAGTTATGTTTGAAACTTAAATGCAACACGCTGTGTTAATTATTACACACACACTTAATTTCTAATTGGGCAGTTGTTGAACAAAATAAAATATCATTGATAATAGTTATTATTTGTATTGTCTATGGCTGTTCTATTTACTTTGACAGCGTCAAGGAGTGGGAAATGATCTTTGTAATAGTTCAAGTGCTATGGATTTCAAATAGCCTCGTCTGCAGGGTCGATACTAAATGCACTAAAATTATAGTCCTCGGTATATCTCATAATTAGACATTACTTAGGATTATTACGAGATAAAGTTCTTAAAACTCCTGACTTTATTTAAGTGGAATTTGTAAGTTTTTCCTTAAGTTTTTTGTAAGAATTACTCTTAAATATCATAAAAGATCCCGTAGTGTTGAACTTCTAATTAAAGGTTTAATTAATAATGTTTAAACTATTACAGATTTTTAAATATTTTTGAAAGCTGAATACGTTAGGGGTAGAATTTTTAAACTAACTCTATTAGCGGATGCTAATGTTACAAACCAAACCGATTATTTTGGTTTTAGTTTTCTAGACTATGCTGTACGTCGACAAACAGTAAAGAAAACGGTTTTATAAAATAGATTAATTATCTATAATAAATTATTTAATTGTTCAATAAATATACAATAAAATATAAATCGGTATGGTTGAAATAATTTTAATTCTATATCCATTTAAAATTTAAATAAAATTGACATGGCTGAACATTTTTATAGGCAACTAGCATATTCAGTTTGCTTCGCCGGGCTTAATTTAAAGATATATTGACTCAAAATACAGAATAAAAATATATTAAATATAAGAATTAACTTATTTAGAATTAACCACCGCGATAATAATTATGATTCAACCTGAATTTCATTTTTTTCTACTCGTTTCTCTAGATTCTACATGGATAGTATCGTGACGTTAAAACTGGCCTTAAATAGTTTGATGTAAAAACAATATCAGTAGTAAAAAAACTGTCTACAGATCTATAAAATAAAATGCTCCGATCGTCACCAAACTTTACAGGATTACCCGCTGGGCCAAGCTAAAGATCCTCTGATAATTTGGTTATAATCGGTTAAACCGTTTCGGAGTTTATTCGGAACATACATACATACTTTTTTGTTATAGGTATAGATTTTAAATATTAGTAGGTAGTTACATCCCTAAAATAGATATAAATAACCACTATAAAACATTTCATTCTGAATAAGTGTGCAACATAAGCACTAAATGTAAACCTTATCAAGTCAATATTCTAATTTGTACGGATATATTTTTTTTTTTTTATAAAATACGTATATTCTATTTATTACTAATATATTATGACAAATATTTTATTAATATTTAAATTATATTCTAAATATTTTATTTAGTTTAAGTTTAGCGTTTTTCTAATATTTATGTGATATTTTATAGACATTAAGTAGGTACTTATGAATGAAAAATTTTAGACTTCTGTCTTAGTGGAAATTTCTATAACTTTGAACTATTAATTTGGAAGTTTAGTTTGCTTGACCTTGCAGAAATGACAACCGGATCTATCAGGTTCGAAACACTCCAATTCTGGTCGACGACGGTAAATGGCCGTTAATGTTATATGTTAATGACAATTTAGAACCAATAAAAACTTTTTTATTTTTTTTTTATAATCTGTGTATCTTTATTATATTATGGTACCTTTAGTGATTACTAGATTGTCGACTTTCTGGCAGCTGTTGAATGTCAAAATCTGAGGAAACCCGGTATTAACATGCTAGTGTTGGACTGTGATGTGTGATGATGACATTACTGTATTGATCACAAATGCGTTAAACAGTAGTTAGAGAAAATAATTTCACTATATAAATGATGACTACATAGCATCTTTCAAGCTTTTTTTTCTGATTGTGTCAGAACGTTTAGAAACAAAAGGAGTTCAAAAGAGGTGAAGTAAATTTGGAATTATTATTTTATTGTCAGATTTTTTCGTCATATACTATTTATTCATCATTATCAAATATTAATTGGTGCTATAGTTTAAATTTATATTCTTGAAATAAATAACAATAATTATGTATGAGTAATTGAATGTTAAAATTACCAACCTAGTTATTAATTAATCTTAGTACTTCAAACTAATACGTTTTTTTTATTTGTACACACGTTTTGATATGTTTCAACAAAGAAATTTATGAAGACATAGCTAGTGTTATCAGTACCTAAAATACGAATATTATTAATTAAAATTTGTAAATCCCAATGTTGCATAGAAACAAATTTATTTAAATTCATTTTTCTTGTAATATAAAAGCAATCGTCAAAGAACAGGTCAGTTATAATTAATATTGAATTATTGACCTGAAAACTAGATAATACTTTAAATATATTATAGTCTTCATACCACAATGGCTAATAATGATGATGATTATTAAAACAATGGTTAGAAATGTCATTAAGTGACACTTATGTATTCGTTTATAATTATTATAAATATGATTTTTTTATTGTTTTTATAATGAGAACCATTTTGAAGTGTCGTAATTTTTTATTTCTTTTTTGTTTTTGTAAGCTAAAGCAAATTAATGGCTACTTTACTTAAATACCTTTGTATATTTTTTGTAGAATTACAAATATTATTTTATCGATGTTATGTTTTTAATATTATGAATATCATTTGTTATTGTGAATGAAATGAATGCATATAATTTATTAGGACTTTGCAATACAGTAAGAATTATTTATTACTACTTACAATATTAAGCAATATTTGCAAAATTATTTCCGCTATATAATTAGTAATAACCAATAACCGAATATATTAATTGAAGTTAAAATTAATTTAAAATATTATTTATACGTCCTTATCTATACGAACATATTTTAAAATATCAAAATAAAAGGCACTCCTATATTTTTTATTTCAATGATTGATATAATAAGAAAATTTAAATTTAAATAGTTTCTTTATTGTTTTATTAATAAGGAAAAAGTTTTTATTTGGAATTATAAATGTGTAATATTACGAGTGATTGCAGTATGGTGATAGAAAACGTGATGATCACGTTCTTTATCACAAGCTATGTATTGGGTAACACACGTGTTGTGTGTTATGTTAAGAAACTATTCATGTTGCTCACAGAGTAATGTTTTATATGTATTCTGTGAATAATCTATATTATTGTTAATTTTGTATTCAAGTACATATATTTTTTTTTATAAAAAAGGCACAGTATATATTTGATAATGTAAAGTTTTCGGCTTTATATTCTCAGAGTTTTCGTCAAAAAATTTATTATTCGTTTCAAAATATCGCTTTGGTCTTTAGAGATAATTTTTATATCTATAATCGGATATTAAAATCAACATTAGATCAATCCACAGATTAGATATTGGATAACAAAGAAACTGAGCGTAGTTTTAGCCTTTGTAAAGAAAAAAGTTTTAAGAAGGCAGTTATCATATTTGTGTCAGTTCAATGTCAGATCATATTATCCATTGCTTGAGCATTTACAGATTCACAAAGAGATGAAAAGTAGTATAATTTAAAAAACGTAATAAGTATTATTTAAGTATAGTATTTCCGTCAACAATAAGTAATAACTGTCTTACTCTGTGTTGAAATTAATGATATACAATCGTTTTACAAACGTTAATTGCAGCCTTCCGTCTTGACTGACGAAATATAACTCTTGAAAGATAAATTACTTCTATACAAAGATATTTCAAATAGGGATGTGACTTAACAAATTAACCTATTCGAAAAGCTTTTAAATTTCAATATATCTTTTATTATTTTATATCTTTTATAATGATTAAAATAATATGAATTAAAGTTCTTTATTTTTAACTTTAACAGCTTTGATTTTTTTTTACATACAAATGTAAAATATTATCTGATTCTCGCGTATTTATTTGCACGTGATTCAATGTTAATTATTTTATAATTACATAACATTATGATAAATTCCGTATAGTTCTAGTTATTTTAAATAGCTCATACCAGTTTTTATGTTATCTCGTGAGAAATATTTTTTTCCATAGTAAAATACAAGTTTTATGTAATTCTGTATCTCTTGATCGAGTGGTTAGCGCAAACGCTTAACGTATAGCGGCTTGATGGGGCTCGGGTTCGATTCCCGACAGGGACAAGCATGTATGTGATGAGCGAAAATGTCTGTTTTTCTCTGTTTGGTCGTTTGTTAAATATATTTTCAGTATTTATAATGTGTATTTCTATGTGTTTGTATCGTTATCTAAAATCCTTTACATAAGTAAATAGTTTGCTTATTTAGGGGTTTAATGAATGTGTGTAATTTGTCTTGTAATATTATTATTTATTACGGTCGGTCTAAGGAATGTCTACGTCGAATTCGTCGGAATATTCACTAAAACCCAAAAAGCGTTAATTTTCGTAATGGGGTCACTTCTACCACGTGTACTCTGACAGTGTTTAATGTCATTTTAAACATAACACATATGAATATATAACATACCTTGTTAATGTATATATATGTAAAATATTATAGACACAAGAGTACGTCACATTGTTTATTTATGTATTACGAAATGAATGACATGACTATTTTATTTAATAAATTTAAAAAGGAAAATAGTAATAATATTGTTGTTTGTGAGATGAATTAATATCATCATATTTTGTCTTACTAATATTCAAATAACCCAATTCCCACGTTGTTGGAACGATGATTGGTATTGAGTTGTTTATGAATGAATATAATTTTCCTCTTATAACTCATCATTTGTACATTGAAAATCAGACCACAGTTGCTCACGTACTACTTATGAGATTAATGATAAGAGTTATTAAATATTGTGGCCATTTATGTTATTGCTATCTTTTACTATATTTACTTTTTTTAATTTTAATCAGATTATACGTGCAAAAGTAATAAAGTGTAGATGTTCTGAGGGTTAAAACCTTACAATCAAAGTAGCAGGTACAGAACGGAGAAAAAGACGAAAAAAAAGTAAATAACAAAGAACGGAGAATAAGTCTAAAAAATTTTAATTGAGTCGTCGTACTGTACCTACCACGCCCGGGATCGAACCCGATACTAGACAAATGCAAAAAATTGGTATCATTACATAACAGACATAATCAATAATATATAAGTTTCAAAATTTTCTAATCCAGTAATAAAATAGATTATATGGAGTAATATCTGTTTGATAAATTATCAGTTTCCTTTTCATTCGCAGCTGTTATTTCCGGGTGAGATGTAGCTATTTAATCCAATCTCAAGGATTTCCGAGTTAAATAATTATGCGTAAATAGAAAAGGAAGTGCTAATTTGAAATTATTCAAATGCAAAAAAGTAGTTTGTCTGTACCTACCTTTATATGGTACCAGGAGAACATACGAATATAAGAGTTCTTGTGTACATTCTTTTATTTATGGCACCGGTCAGTAGGCTAAGACCTTCCATATATGTATGTACTTATTAATTCCCAGCGCGTCACACTCCTTTGTTTACTTACTTATTGCTGGTCATTAAGTGAGAATCAAGGACTTCACCGAACTGGGAGTTTTTTTATGATTTCGAAATTTATTTTTTAGTGACCCTAACTGCTGTTAGTCTAGTGGCTAGTGTCGCTAAGTACTGATCCGATCGTGGGTTCGATTCCCACTCTGGATTTCTATTGAATCTCCTTCTCTATAGAAATGTGTCTTAAATATAATACTTCTAATAATAAAAAGTTGAATCATAGTAATAATATGTACATAAGTAGAGTTACGAGTTAGTTAATTATGGAAGTTATTGAATCACTGTGTTAACGTTTTTCTTTGTTATATACATTAAACATATTATATAAGATGTATTCACATGTATCTTGATAATTATGTATATCTGTGAAAGTTTGTGCATCTGTATGTGTGTGCGTAGGCGTGTGTCTATTAACTACTTCTATTTTCTACCCTGACCGAGTGCAAATCATTCTAAACTATCATAAGTCATAAATATCTGAAATAATTTCAGACATTCATTAGGTATATTTTATTATTGTTTAAACAAGTCTCGAGCCAATATTTGGTCGTCAATATTTATTTTCAAATATGGAAATAATTTCCACATGAAACATAACTATTAAATATATAAAGTTGTAGATATCATGTATTTACCTATTTTATTTATTAATTCAATTAAATAGTCGGTTTGTCTTAATATGCCAACTCAGAGTTTTTTTTCGTGTCTGTATATCTGATATAAGATTGTTATTGAAACTCAGCGATCTATCTATAGATAGACAGATATAACTAGACAGCACCTTCAAATATTGGAAAAGTACGAAAACTAAAATCAATTAAGTCCATGTGATATGTGGGTTATATATTTAATAATTGTATAATAATTCTAATAATACGGTCTTAGGTGTGTTTGTGAGTGAGATGAAGAAGATTTGTAGGAGAAAAGAAGAAAGATAGAAGGCTCCCCCCCATTAAAAAAGGTGAAACGTAGAGTAGCAGGTATTTAGCATTTTGAATGAACATGTCCTAATGAATATGTTTTTTTAAAACTTCATTCAGAAATGGGAAAGCTTTTTTTCGTATATAGAATAAACAGACGTAAAATAATCAATGTTTACCATTATATACGAAATGATTTAGTCATCCAGGTTCATTCACAACAGCTCAGTTTTCAGACAGACTCCAAGAGGTCCAAAGTTCGGTTTCTGCTTGTATGATGAATTTATCATTATTTAAGAATGGACTAACGCTGTAAAATATCTGTAATGTTATATATAATTTCCACAATCCTTATAAATATGATACAGTATCTTGAAATTCTTGACCGATCGATAAATAATAAATAAATAAATATGTAGTAGCAATTCATAATATTAATCCATTCTTAATAAATGAATGCACTGGTTATTCATTCAAACATTTTTAATAAATATACGATCTCATTTACGGTGATGTTTAAAAACATGATCATAATATTTCTGTCTGTTGATCCAACACATTTATTCAAAGTTCATGTAGTTGGCTTTAATGAGATCTCCCTGATGCTTCTTCTCCTGAACCACAGAACCCATTGACAAGTTTTTATTTTTTGAAAGAAGCATTATCATGATAACATTAACAAAAATCGTTAATCGGTCATGTACTTGAATAATCACCAAAAAACAAACAAAATATACGGATAAAATAATTGAATCTACGCTCGACTAAACGTCAAAATGTCTGTCAACCTGGTTAAAAATAACAGGAACTATATTTGTTCTATACTATTGAAATAGAGATAAAAGATTTAAGATTATTTATCTAATTGTGATATGTTTATCAAGGATTATAAAAATTCTTGATACATCTATCAGAATCCCAATGTTTTCGCGTCAATTTGTGTTACTTATCATTGCTTTTATAGTATTATTTAATATAACTTTATTACAAAATCTTTTGAAATATAATTAAAGAGATCTGAGATTATTTGACTGATTGTCATGTGATTATCAGTAGATTGGAAAGTTTTTGAAATGTAACAATTACGATGTTTTTAAACACTGTGCTACTTATCATTGCTTTTATGATATTTGTAATTTTAGTTTATTTGAATAAATTCTTTTTGAAAATTTTAAGCATCAGCATCATATAGTATGTATGAACTTGTAATAAAAAAATCTTTGGCTCTTCTAATACACCATACACATCTTTGATCACTCAGCAAATATTAAGAGAGTTTGGCTGCAGGTATTAATGATCTTGCACCTTCGATTTCTAACTTTTTCGGTTTTTACAGAATTCATTAGACTGTGTCGGGTTAACATCAAGAGAGGACTGCCAAAACTACTTGTCTCATTTTTTTGATTAGAACTCTCAAAATTTCTATAGCAACAGGACTATGCCCCTACCTACAATATGACAAAAAGTTATTGAACAAAATGGTACATATATATTTTAAATAAATGTAAATAAACTTTGAAAAAAAATTTTGGTTTTTCATAAAAATGCGAGGAAACTTTTCCTTCACCTTTTGTAATTGAAAACCAAATTAATTGTAAAATTGTGAAATACTATCTTAAGTATTTTTCCAAACCACTTATCATTTAACAATTAATCACGTTTTAAGTAGGAAAAGTGAGATAATATTGGATACGTCAGTGAACTTCAAGCTATTTTGGTCTTTATTATAAGAAAGATAATATATGTAATTGATTGTGTGATTATGAAAAGGGGGTTCCCTGTAAAGTGGGCTTCATTGTATCCTAGTGACACTAGCAGATATGTTTCAAACAATATTGCACTTCAAAAACCCCGGGGTTATAATGTATGTGCATAATTATAAAATATGGGTTCCTATTACGAAATATGGGTTCCTATTACGAAATATGGTTATTTGTTAATAATTACTAAAAGAAAATAAAAAAGTATGATTTTTGGGATTATTTTTTATGTGAAATAATTATGGGAAGAAATAAGTATTACAATTCATTAAGGTAGTTTGTAATTTTACAATAAAGCGTTAATAACAGTTACATAAACCATAATTATGTAAATCTTAATATAAAGAAAGTTTTATAGTTTCCGGACCATTGTTCTAAAGAAGGGTTCTCAAAAAATAATTTTTAATATGACACTTATAATTTGGTATGATTAATAGTTTTTTTTTATATTAGTTAGTTTAATTGGTTTTAAAACATTGGTAAGTCCTTGTTATTTTACTATTATTTTTACCTTAAAGCAGTAGGTTTTTAATTTCATTTATCCTCGTCGATACAGATATTTGTAATAGAGTTGAGTTTTCTCTACTTATTTTATGTACTAATTTATTATTTTTCCTTTACTTTGGTTATAAAAGCGTTTATATACTTACTTTTATTTACACAAATTTCTGTATACTGTTGCTATGTATATAATATATATCAATGCTTGAAAATGTTTATTAACATGTTTAGCCATATTAAGTTTAATTGGGCTACAGTATCGCAATTGGTAGATCGACGGGATGGTTTTTTATAAGTCGCGGTTTCAAATCCCTGCAGGTATCGGTTTCTTTTTCATACAAAATTTATTTCAAATTCAATATAAATTACTTACCGTGAATATAGATTATAAAAATATCTGATAAAACCCATTGCATTAGAATTTGTAATAATTATCTGATGTAATTGCAGATCAATTGCTTTGTTGAACTTCCCAATTTATGAACTGTCTGGATCGAGGTCAATTAAGCCATTTGTAAATTGAATTAATTTAATTTTTCAATTACGTGTCTCTGAACATAATATTATCCTTTTGAAGATGTTTTGTCTTCCCGTGAATATTATTTTAGATAATTATCCCTATGGAACTAATTAAATCAATGTTGCTTTAAGCACAAAAACCATTTTTGAAGAAAATTTTGAATATGGATTTAAATAAATTAAAGTTAGTTTATCTTTGTAAAAGGTATGTGCTAGAAATTTTACACTCCCGTGAATATAATTATTGTAGAATGTAGATAATTGTATGTATCATTGAATGAATTGAAAATGATAATTGTATCTAATTAAATGAATATTTCTTGAATCGCTTGTAAATATAGATATAAGTCAATCCGTGACTAAATTATTTCTTTTTTAAAAAAACGACTGCAAGTGTAATTTTATTTATATTATATTTATGTTTTTATATGTATACTGTTCTGATAATTGTTGTTAAGTAGATCATTGACATATATTTTACGTTTGACATATACTGACATATATTGTATTATTTTAAATATGTCTGTTTGTTAAATCGTTCAGATAAAGAAAAAATGTTTGAACCACAACACACAATAGTAATTTAAATTGTATATAAGTTTTTACAAAATATTTTGTTAAGAAAATTCAACGTAGAGGTTAGTTTAAACGGAAAAAGAAACAGTTGATTTTGTGCTATTTTTCTTTTAAATACATATTAATATGTTGACTAAAAAATAGAAATATAAGCTCAACACGAGTATTATCTATATTAAGTATATACATTTAGTAGTTTATTAACTACTATCTGTTTAGAAGCTGGTTTGACAAAAGTGACAAACTTCTTGGAAAATCGCTTAGAGGATAGGAAACTCAACTCCTTACCATTCCTTTACATTCGTCATTATTCCTACTTTTTCCTCAAGTGTGGGAATGCTTCGTAATACAAATGTCCGAGGCGGTTATCACATCAACTGGACCAACTGTTCCTTTGATATATCTTAACGTATAAAAGAGCTTGTCTTGTATACATCTATCTATTTTAATTTGTTCATACCCCGAGTTCGTGATATTAGTATTATTAATATGTTTATAGTTATATGTAGGAAATGTATTAATATCTTATGAACATGCTTAAGATTTTCGCATAATTTAATGATAAGCGATCATGACAATATCAATTTGTTAAAACCTATCTCGCAAAGAATCTTAAGTATTAATGGTCTAGAGTCTAGAGTTTAAGTACTTCCTAATATTATATTATTATATATTTTTTTTCTCACATTGGAACCCCAAATACCATTTTACGTTTTTTTTAAAGTTCAACCAGTATTATTTATTTATTTTTAATATTTATTGAGCCAAATAAAGGTACAAAAGGCGGACTTAATGCTAAGAGCATTCTCTACCACTCAACCTGAGAATACAGTACAATTTAACACAAAGAGGCGATATACAAGTTTAAATCAGTTAAATATTAAAAAAAAAAAAACATTGAAATAAGTATTTGAAACTAAGAACGTGCATAACAAATACAATGTACCAAACTCTATGAATCGAAATATATTGAACTATTTAAAAAAAACGTTTTAAATTATATTTATCTTTATATATTTAGGATCGTTCAATAAATCATTTTAAATAATATATTTATTAACAGATTTATTAAATACGTCAACATATTTTGATTAATAGAGTGTATAATAATTCTATGTTTTGATTTTACGATTTGGTAAACTGTCATAGTTTTCGTAACGTCAAAACTCATAGTAGGGGAACAGGAAGGAGTTGGTGAACAAAAGTTAGTAATGGTGTGATAAACGCCGCTGGGTGCCAATTTTTATCTTTCATGAATATTAGAGACCTGGACTCACTCATCTCTGATTTCATGTGTTCTTTGTCTTCGTGCCAACTGTTTATGATGTGCTTATCTTTAATATGGGATGGAAACGTTTCAGATTCTCAAGGGTATTCTCCTCAAATTCACTTATTTAACAAATTTTAAATAATTATTCTCGGGATTTCTTTTTTGGTTCTTAAGCAAATTTTTACAATTAGGTATTGCATATAGCCTTTGTCTGTGGTATTAGTACAAGGGTTTTGTAAATATAATATTTTATATATGTAAGTCAATTTTATTAAAAGATTACGAGTGTTTTTAATAACATTGTGTCAAAAGAAATTGTCAAAGAATCAATAACATATGATAGTATTGAGAAGATGTATTGATGAATGATATTTAATTACAAATATAATATTTTGTATACACAATAAATATTACAGTTTCGATGCACGGATGACTATACTTATATATTATTATTATTATTATTATATATACTTATAATAATATATATCATTAGTACATTTGGATTTTGGCGTTATCTCTTGTGATAGTTCAAAGATCTCTCTCAATAGTTGTATATGTATTCAGTTAAAATTATTAAAATTTCACAATAATTTTGGGAAATCTGTTTTGGCCATTTCTTATCCTTCTGATATTCATTTGTAACAATAATTTATCAATACTTATGAAAGATTATGAGAGAATTATTTGTAAATACTAATATAAGAGATAAAAACAGTATAATTGATGTGTGCCCAAAATTCCTAGACAAGGAAGTGTTTTCCTGACAAGAGATGACGCACCCGGTCGCCGACATACAAGCTGCTTATGGGAAGATTACTGTTAACTCGCTGTTCAGATATGAATTATGGTCACTTAATATCACTAGTTACATACCATGTTATTAATATTAGAATTATACATTTAATTTAATATTTTAAATTTAATTTATCATAAAATTTAAAAGTATATTTTTGTGATAAATGATTTTGACATTTTAAAAACATCTTCCTGCTCAAATGAAGATCTGAACTAGGTTATTACGAGTTACTGAAATTATATATGAGGATATGACACTCATTATATCTTTAAAGAGACGCTACGTTTTATTTATTCCAATTCATCTCAGCGAGTATTCTTCAATGTGGTATGTAATTGCTCTTAATGGAGGTGACGTAAAATAAAAGATTATTATGACGTTCTCAATCATAGTGAATAATATCAAGATATGCGGCATCTTTAAGATTTTTAGGGTTCCGTACCCAAAGCCTAAAAACGGAACCCTTTGTTCTTTTCACTGTGTGTCTGTCACCAGGCTGTGTCTGATAAACTATGACAGCTACTAGATCGTTGGATTTGATTTTCACAGATTTTGTAGTTCTGTTGCCACTATATAAAAATATAAAATAAATATCTGAAGGGAGCTCCCATTCAACATGCGATTTTTTTTTTGTTTTTTTTATAGCGGCAACAGGTAAAATAATAAAATATTTACAGAATATAAAATTATACAATTAGGTATATTAAAAATAATTATTTAAAACAAAATTAAATAAATACTGAAGGAGGGCTTTCATACAAGAAACGTGATTTTTTACCGTTTTTTGTATCAACGGAACCTTTGGTGCGAGAGTCCGACTCGCACATGGCAGGTGTTCTGTTCATGTTTTGCTATAAAGGTAATACATGTATCTCATTGAGTAATGATTGTATGCAATTGAAGACTATATAAATGTGATGTCTCTTTGTTAAATAGCACGTACGTCAAAATAATTTTCGTCCTCGACTTCCTCGTATTTTTCATCTTTATATGAGAAATTGTTTTTAATTGAATTTTATTTTTAGCACTTTTAAAAACTTATATTGGTTTTTTATGATATATATACCCTTTTTTTTTTATTTTTTGCTCTGTTTATTTTTGTCTTATGTTTATGAGAAAACATCAATAAATATGATTTAGGTTAAGCCATGTTATACTGAAAAATATAGTCACAATTTATTAAAATATTTCTTTCATTGTATACTTTTAGTGCATTACAGTATTGTAGTTATTGATTAGTAAAGATGATTTGACATTTTACTAACTATAAAAACGGGTAACAAAAAAAAATGTTTTGGAAATTTTGTGATTCCCAATAGCATTTCCAATGCCAAAATAAAAAAATGGATCACAATTTTAATATATCGTAGATGTTATTTGAAATAATGTTTTTTTGGCAACTAAATAATTGCTTCCTTGGCATTATATATTATTATAAATGTGCAAATTACTCATTGGTGAAGCTTTTCTAGTTTATTTGTAATATTTATTTAAAAGTAATTTATGGATTTGGCTATGGGTCAGTTAGTATAATTTTTCAGAGAAAATTACTTTTACAATTACTTTACAAATATGTAATCTACACCTTTCGTTATGGAAAACATCTGGCAGTTAAATAAACAGAGAAAGTTGTTTGTCTTTACAGAGAACAATGTCGAGAACTATAAAATTTTAACAATGTATGAAAATATCTACAAACATGTGTAGCCATATTAAGCTTATTGAAAATTTTAATAATATATAGAATTAAAAATAAACCACAGACAGGGAATCGAACCCTCGACCTCTGGAAACCCATCCTGTCGCTCTACCAATGAAGCTACCGTATCGCTATATTATTTTACATTTTCTAATTATTTCAAATTTTAACACCCTTTATGTTTAATTTTGAAAGATGTACGTAACAAACCATCTTGAAGCTATATGTATATAACGAATTTGTATATGTGTCAGTTACGCACATAAGTAATGTGAACGACCGAATGACACTATCGGTTCTGGGTCAAAGCCAACATCCCCGAATTGATTTGACGTTTTGGCGGAAATGATTTTAAATTTCTGTTTCTAGTCGTTTCTTCTTTTGTTAGTTTTATCTTTTCTGATAGTCTTTAAGAATTTATTGATAATTTTGTCAAATTACAAAGCAATATTCTACATTGGCATCGTTGACTTAGTTAGAGTCTCTTTGATGGTAAAAACTGATTTTGACCTTGAAAATGAAAATCTAAGTAGAAAAAGTAAGATGATTCTGGTAGTGGTAGAATAAGTTAGACAAAAAATATTTAATCACCAATACAATTGTATGATAATTCTTGTTCAAAATAACTTATGACTGATATTTCATATTAGTCATAAGTTATTATTATTATATTAATACCAATTTTGATCAGTCTTGATACTTGTATGATTTTCTATTAAAACCCACATTTAAAGTACATAATTAGTAAATATTAAGTCTTACAGTCAATATAATTATACAATTACATAAGGTCTTAAATGTATATTTAGATAATTATACAAATATCAGTTTATATAATTATCTAAATATAAAAAATGTAATGCTTAGATTATAAAAACGTGATACTATCATTTTATCAGTCATCAAACTACCAGATAACTTTTGCAATCTCAAATTGCACTAGTTTCCTAATATGATAATAATCAAAAATCTTCTAGAAATAGAGGTATGAGTGTTTTGGCAAAGTGAGAATAAATCTTATTCTTGGCATGTATTCTTTTCATCAATGTCCAATTCATTCGTTGTATATTTCTATTTATATGTATGATATTTGCTAAGCACAGAATATTGTTTTACCATACAAGCGTGCTCCAATTTTAAGTTTAAATCCCAACTGCCATTTCTGCCATTGCATAGCACAAAGCTCGGGGGCCGTATGTATGCGACTCACTGCTCACAGTTCGAAGTAAATTCACAAGGAGTGGGGATGGCAGTTGCCACGCGTTTCCGACCGAACTCAAATATACCAGCCGCTCGAATAACCAGTTGTCAACGGACAGCGTTGCGAGAAAGACGCGGCCGCTCAGACCAGCGTGTTCTCAAAACTTCACGCAACTTTACTGCAGTTGCGAGCGAACTAAGTGTTAGATTGCGTGCAAAGTGCTATAGTGTTAGTGATGACTTTTGTATGGAACAATCTGCTTTCTTGTCTCCTGGACGAACGTTGATGTCAGAGGGGATGGAAGCAAAGGACCGGCTTGTAGAGGAGGTGGTGCTCCTTGCCTTGTTTTTGGTTTCGACGGCGGGCAATTCGTTGGCCCTTTTAGTCTTCTGCCGTCGACCCGGATTAAGGACTATTTCCAATCGGTAAGTTATCTCGTCTTTTGCATAACTCGTTTTAGCTAAACGAAATAGTTTAAGATATAATTTTAACTTTTATAAATAAAAATCAAGGTTGACAAGTCTCAAATTTAATGCAAAACTAGGAAAATCCTTCAAATTACTTTGCTAAAATCTTCAAATTGAAATCAGTAAAGTATATTTGACAAATAAAGATAAAACGAGTACAAGTTACAATTACAATCAAAAAAGAATTCCGATCATTAAATGACAAATAAACGTTGATAACATACAAATGAAAGTCACGCCAAACATCCATGGTAATGATAAAAGGACAACGAAAGTCTATTGTGTGAAAGCCACATGCTAAATTGATGAAGACCCTATATTATGTTTTTTTCCGAGATGCATCCCTGGTACTTGGGTAACCGCCAAACCCCATATTATTATTAGATCATTAGCGTCGGTCAGTCCATCTACCTGCTCTCATGATCATGTTTATTTTACAAGTTTCGCAATACTAGATTTATGTACTTATGAGTGTCTCGATATCGCTAAGTCATAAGGTAAAAAATTGCTTGATCAGCTTATTTCGTCAGAGCTAGAGAAGGTCACGATCCGTTGTCCGTTCGAAGATAAATTAAAAACCTTTTGACCATTGTAACTGTTCAAGTTGATTCAAGCAATCCACGATTTGGAGGCATACAATAAAAATGTCCAATAAAAACAGATTTATCCTTTGTGGACACACTATAGGTATAATAGATCACAAAGTGATATAATTGAAAACGGATATTGTTAGGAAATTTTTCTCCTTTATCGGAATTAAAGGAGTCAGTATTATCGTAAAACTTCTTGTGCAGAAGTTTTAAAGAGAAACATCACAGGAGACATGTCCCAAATAGACTCAGCGACGGAGAATCAAACGCGACTCAATTAGAGATCGTAAAATAAAACGATTTAGAAGCTATTAACCAGATGAATTACTGACTTCGATTCTTAAGAAGTCGTTTCAATTACACTATTTGTCTTGCATCATCAATCCTGACTTTTACTATTTCAATGTATAAAAATACGGAAATTGGGTCCTAATTCAGCAAATTATAACAATCTATGTCTTATTCTATTGTCCGTCCATTTGGAGAGTCCTAATGGTGACAAAAACACATTACCTCGATTATTATTCATCAAAGATTATACAGAAAAAACACTTTTATTTCCACAGGATACAGTCTATAACATTCTGGAAGGTTTAATCTAACTACATATTAGTAAAAGCTGTTGGAAAGATTACCTTTTACATTTAAAATTACACATTTACCTCTGTTTTATTATAAATCTAGAGTCTAGATCAATTTGATTCGTTGACAGTCCACAGAGAATCAATGTGACAAATAAAACAAGTAAGGACTTTCATAAAAACTAACACAGAAAACATTTAGTTCAAAGATATAAACAGATAAGGAAAAATTGTGTCGACAAAATATATGAACTGGGTCCATCCATAGTGCATTACGCTTCGGTGACATAATATTGTTATCACATAATGAAGACATCACACAATATACATTGCTGCTGAACAGGTCTTTGAACTCCAACATCAAATGTTTGTCAAGTGTGTTGTCTGGTTGTCGTTATTTATCTGATTTAATCATTTTCCTGCCCTCAAATTATATCGCCCAGTCAATTGTTGGCTGATAGCCGTGGGTAGAATATTATAGAGTTCATGCATCCTTGATGTTTAAATTTCGTCTCTTAGTAATAGTTTTATTACTCTTGTTAAGCTAGAAAATTACTAATTTGGTTCCAAACTTCCATATTAGAATAGTACCTTTTGTCGTAAATAGATGTATATTATGAAGAATATCTTTAAAGCGAGTCAATTTGTTTATTTGTTAAATTGATTCGCGAGTCACGACTTGTTGAAAGTTCATTTACTTCATATTATTGTTATGTAACTATTTAGTCTATATTTTATGTGTAAAAAGTGTTTTTAATTACAGTTTAACGGAAACTAATGTAAGTTATCCATGTTTTAAGTAATGGAATAAACTGTAACATATGTAATATAATGTAATGACAAAAAATCGTGATCTGTTAATAAGAATTGTAAAGAAACGCACTAAGTTTCAACTGTATAATATTTAATACGCATAAGAATGTGCTTAATATGTTGATCAATATAATAAATTTATCTAAATTTGATAAATATATATTTGAATTAAAAACCATGAAGTAAATCGTGGAGTTAGGTAACCCACCTTTATATTTGCAAACAAATTCAAACATGAGCTGTTACAGATCTTGAATTTCATGTTTCATAAATAAACTGATGTTAACAAGATTACAATTCCCAAAAGTACTGCGTATTACACCTTTATATACCTCAATTATGTGTATTCAGCTGTATATTTATAATACAATAATATATAAAGAATATTTGCCTAAAAGTGTGCAAGATCAAAACATATTTTTACATATAGAATCGTATGGAAAGAACCAAGGATCAAGATATGACGTTGGTTAATCCTCATAACGACCAAGAGCTACTAGTAAACAATGTGGCCATCGATAAAATAAAATAACTCACGCATAGATAACAGATAATTCCATGAAAATTTCACAATAAATAATTTTTCAAGAACTTTAAGTCTTAATCATGTAGCAACTAGCATTGTAATTAGACATTGAAATTTTTTTTTTTTCAGTGAATCTACTATATTTCATAACTAATAATAATAATAATATCAGGACAAATTACACACATTGATCTAACCCTAAGTAAGCAAATTATTTGCTTGTGTTAAGGGTGTTAGACAACGATACAAATACATAGAAATACACATATAAATACTGAGAATATATTTAATAAACGACCAAACCCAGAAACACAGACATCTATGCTCATCACATAAATGCCTGTTTCCGCCGGGAATCGAACCCGAGCCCCATTGCGTCGTGACACGTTAGGCTTCTGCGCTAACCACTCGTCCAACGGGGCGGTTTAACAACTATCCTTGATTAACTAATAACTTAGATAAAGTAAACCATTCCTCTGGTTCGTGTTCATTAACAAACCGATTAGACAACTCATTTAGGTTTTACGAACCAATATCGTAATATGAAAATAATTGCTTTGTTTCAGTACACTGACGTTTTTTAACAAGAACAATTGGTCTAAAAATAATAAAAATCAATGATTCCGTTTACGAATGCCGTGGAAACTTTTGGATTGCTGATATTTGATGCGTTAAATTTTACTTATAAAAGGTCATGGCTAATATTACTAGCAAAAAATACTGAAGCACAATAATAACAGTAATTCACTATCACACAACTAACTCTAAACACAGGTCGATGAACCGTCAATGGAGAAAGTTATAGAATACAGACATTTGAATCCAAAATGAAGCTAAATAGAACTGCTTAAAAGTACTGTTTTGACATGCAAGTTGAAAAGGCGCCAAATCAGATCGAAAGATTAAACATTAAACAAGCAATAGCATAGATAATATAACACATTTTGATTCGAGACACTGACCAGACTGCACCACCAATCTGTATTTATTTAATCTGTGTCAAGAACTATCGTGCTAGACCACTTGAAATATAAATTATAATAGTAAATATTTACGCGTGCTGCCTTCGTTTATAATAAAGTAATAAAAGATTAAATATATTTGTCAGGTTCAACGAACATTAATTATGACGTTATTTGTATTTGATAGTTAAATAGAATAGATAACTTAATATCAAACCTCAAGTTTGATGTCAATCATTTGGTTTCGACTCAAAAGTAGGCTTAACCGATAATATAGTGTAATCTTACGACAACCTTACACATTTATCATTATTAGTTTTAATGCTACTAGTCTGAGGCTCATCGAAATTAGTGAGAACCTCTTACGATGCTATTCTGTATCCTACGAGAGCGGCCACCATCGACTTCACTTTCTAAAGAGCATTTCACGTTTGACTCACTATTATTAGAAATGTATGTGGTATATGGGATACATTTGAAATAAAAATATGTTTAAACTTTGGTTATCTGGCGCGTCACAAAACAAAATGGCCACCATAAAGATAGCTAAGCCTTAATTATTAAACAGAAATTTTATATTATAACATTTTTTTGTAATCTCTTGAGACCTTCAAGTTAGCAGTGTTTTAACTCCTGAGTCACAGACATTTCTATCCATCTATAAATAACGAGTTTATTATGTATACATATATACATAGCAACTAAAACTAAGTATCTATTATCTTATTTTTTTATACAATTCATTATTTAATTATGGAATAAGTTATACTTTGTTTTATTAAATACTACTACTTTTTTAAATAGGTATGTATATACATTATTCTATGAAAGTGTAATTTCTCTGACAGTTCGATCACTACTAATTTGAAATGTATATTATTTGACATTTGACTTATTGTTGAATTATTTATATTTAAATTGTTCTATAAAATAACTTGAAATTGCATATCAAAAAGCGTATATGTCATATTTTAAATTGAGTAGAATCTTCTTGTACATTCTCGGTAAACCTCATACATCCGTTGATAAAATATACAGAAGATATATTAAAAATAATATTACGTGAAGGACAGAGTTAGCATTGTGCAAAAATTAAACAGTTGGTAATTTTAAATACATATATGTATGTATTCTGCCAAAACTCATAACAACCGATACATAATTTATTACCTCGCTAAGGTTATCTGTTCCCGACGATTTTGTTTTTTTTTTATTTGCATTTGAAACGCGCCGGAAACGAGTTAGATGACCTCAGCTCATCTCCTAAAATATTTTGGCAGTACGTCATTTCTTTTTGAGTTGTTATTTTCCTTATATGTGAACTGTCAGTTCTAATACTGAAATTTAATGACGTATGTGCACAGACTAAGTACTTTCTGTAACAAATTGTATCTTGTAATTGGCAACTATTTATTTATTGCTGCTGCTAACAGCTGTGCACGAAAATTGGCCACGTGACCTTTCATTTTAAGGTTAACTTGAGAGCCAATGGCGTTTCATATTCAGATCGTTTTGTACATAGATTATTTTGATGTATTAACAATCAGCTATTTAATATATGAGAGAAAAGATTAATGAAATAAATTAAATATTTTAATGGGTTTAATAATGAACAACTATATAATATGATTAAACTTCAGCAAAGGCGATCAAAATATGTTAGAAAATTGTTTATAGATATAAGTTAAATGGCTTTGCTTTCTACTGTTAATATATTTATATGTACTTAGAAATTATACCAACTGTAGTTACAGCCGTGAATTCATGTCGATACTTATTTACAAATAATTAAAAAAAATATATAAATCAATAATAAAACTTGAAAGTAGTTTAAATCAACTATGATTCAGTCTTTGTGTGAAACTGGTTTAGTTGCTGAATCCATTTTAAGCTTGCCTGTAGGTGAATAATGAGATATATTGAATAACTATAACAGAACATTACCATTATTTAAATTTACCTGTACCTTATAAACATGAACGGGGTATACCTATATATAGATATGTTGAAAAGGTATTTGACGATTTATATGGGATCTTTTTACATTAAATATAGATTCTTTGATTTATATTCAAATTTTGTAAAATAGACTTTATTACAATGGGATAAATTATCTTTTCTATTGAATATTATTAGTAGTTGGCAATTAGTCATATTCAAAGATAACTAGGATTCTTAAATAATAGAATATGACAAATAGGTTTTGAATTCTTACAATAGCTCGTCATTGTATTGAAGTATAACACTTTATTATTTAACAATTCATATTTGTTCTTAGGGTTCCATACAAAAGGGTAAAAACGGAACCTTATTACTAAGACTTCTTTCTCTATGGGATAGTTTGTATCTAGTTTATATGTCATGATGCCTGATAGCTAAACGAATGAAATTTTTACTATTAGCGCTATAACAACAAATACTAAAAACAGAATAAAATAAATATTTGACACTAAAAAATTGTTATAAAAAAAGTAAAAACAATATTTAAGATGGGCTCCCATGCAACAAACGTCATTTATTTCCCATATTTTATATATAATGGTACGGAACATTTCGTGCCCGAATCCGACTCGCACTTGGCCGTTTTTATCTTAAAATAATATAATTGCAAGAGCATGCAGAAACTTCATTAGATTACAAATTGTAGTTTTAAGGTAACAGTGACCATGAATGGCGTTCAAACATAGGAAGTAAGCGGTAATTATCTTTGAAGAAATAATTTAATTGCACTATACCATTGCGTGTTTGAATCTATAGAAACAATTACTGTAGTCAGAAGAGAATGTATGTTAGTATTACTGGTTGATTCACGAGGTTAGGTTTACCCCAAAATAAAACAGTATCTACGTTTCACTAATCGTAATCCTGTTATCATAATTGGATAATAAAAGATTATATGTATATAATTCTTTAATTAATAATAATATGAAAAATAATTGTCATTTTAACTACCATAGAACCGAACCACGTGTAATTTTCATGTTGTTTGAGTGATTCAACCATTATACGAAGCCATTTAATTATAAGTGGGTTGTATATAACAATATTACCGGAAGATTGTAATTGTTGATATCTTTTTAATTAAATCTTACTGATTTATAAAACCTCATTGTTAATTCTACGTATTTCAGTTGAAATTACTTTAACAAATAACATTTGGTTAAACCAATATGAATATAGAACAGATAGTAATAACTTAAATACACACACACACACACACACACGCACACACACACACACACATAAATATGTGTATTCAATATTTAATATGTTTTTATATGTAATTTTGTTCTCTAATTGCACTTGAAACATTAGAAAAATGAGTGACATCCTACAATCAAAGTACAAACTATGTAATAAAGAATGACATAAGAAATCATTTTAATTGCTTCAGCCGTTTCATATTATTTATATCATAGAGTTATGTATCATCTTATCTCACTATCTTGTATCATTTCTTAACAATGGGTATTCCAGTGAAACAATTATAAAATGGACGTCTATTTAACAGCATTGTTTCGTATACAAATACTTATTTAACTAATGTTCTCAACAAATAGGGATTTTGTTTTATAGTTCATTGACCTTAGTCTTTACATTGATCCATTTCACAATGGAGCAAGGTATTGTTTAAACAATAACGATTTTACATACAAATATATTATGTAACAAGTTTTTTTAAATACACATTATATTTTTCTGAAGAGTGACGGTCCTTGCGTCATTGTTCTAAGAATTTTCAGGGACTCGTTTATAGTTTATGACCATGAACACATTATTGGCGATGAGAATATGTTTCTAGAAAAATATATAAAATAAAATAAATAATAACACATAGTAAAATTGAAGAGTTAATTTTTTATTTCTTTTGTTTGACCATCATATCCGGGAATGACCAATCGTCAGAATAGGAAAAATATTTCATATAGAACACACCCTTATCAACCAATATTAAAATGTTTTTTTAATATACATAATAAAATGGTATTTTTTTTATATATAGTTCGAACTTAAAAAGAGGGTATTATAATATGATTGAAATATGACATGTTGCAAATATGACTTTATATATCAAATATGATGACTGAAATCCATAAATCACAAATATCTTTATTCAATGTAAATTCTATTGAATTCTATTTAGTTTCTATGGGTGGGTGTTTATATAGGTCAGTCTATAGTATACCTGCAATGTTGATGTTTTCAGGTTAAGGTTAATACATCTTAACCACTACATACATATGGATAGGGTCACACTTCTTTACATTCATACATTCCTAGTAATACATTAAAAAAACATACAAATTGTTTGACTATTGAAATACTTGACTTATTGTATTATTTTAATATAGGTCATATCACTTGCGTTGATTTTGTTTTTTTTTATAAATATATTCATAAAAATTAAATGTCATTATTTGAATTCAAAACTTCACGCTCCGAGATTTAAAACACTTTTAATGGATTCTCTTGAAGTATTCGAAAGTACTATGATAATTTCCCCTATACACAAAATTTAATATAAAGGTTAAAATACAAGAATAAAATAAAATGTTATCTCAAGTGGCAACCCTATTTGCCACAGGGGATACTTTCAAGCAGACAACCATTTCATGGTCTGTTTCCCAAAGCTTTCTGCAGTTTTATTTCAGTTTTACTGTATTTGAGCGATCCATAAACTTAAGTCTAACAGTTTTTATTGTACAGGCTATATGAGAACTAAATGATACCATTATTCAGTCTTATAACATACTTTGTATGAGTGTTATTTTTAATATAATCTTAATCTATAACAAGAACTGACTCTTTTCTTTCTACCATTGTTTTATTCACCTGATCGGTGTTTGGTTGCGCATGCGCATGAACAATGGCGCCACTTCCTCAACAATGACAGCTATTGTGACATGTCTTCGTAGAAACTAAATAATATATCAAAGAATACAGTACATCATTAAATACTTTACCCTCACATAAATATAAACATACATTTTTAAGCACCAATAAAACTAAATGAAATTTCTAATGAAAAATGTGTTTAAGCTTATTAAAACGTTTATAATGGTAATAACAGACAATTGTAAGGAAGATATAAATTTTAATGACCGAATTTATCAATGTCCACACTTATAAAGCATGTTAACTGACCAACATGGCGTCATTTTGACTCATCAAATGCCATAATTAAATGCCAGTGTCCTTTACTACTGGTATTTATGTACTTGTCATTAAAAATATGTAAAGCTATATTCCCAAAGTACAATCATATCCAATTACCTTATTGAATGAAGAACTGTTTATGTTTTGTCCCGTTAAAGAACAGTTTTAAGATCGCGTCATAAATGACAATTGTAACTTGGTTTGCGTCATCAAGTACGTGAGAAATAACTTGGGTTTAAAGATTTATTGTTTACTAACGAATTGTATAACATATTTTATATATTACAATTAATTTTATAATGCGGATAAATATAATTTTCACTTCACATGAACCTATTATTCATGTAAGATGTATATTAAAACTGATCGAGTAATAATTGATACATTATTCAATATATATCGACGAGGAAGGTCGTTGCATCTAAATACCATTTGTATTCAAAGAAGATGATTCTTACATAAAAATAAACGAGACGAACTTTAATGTCCCAAATGTTGTTGATCATATTAATATATTATACCATATGTTAACAGGAAATAAAAAAAATATTTAAAATAGTTTTGTTATTTTTTTTTAAATTACAGAAAAATTATAAATAACTAATTTGAGCCACTTCCTAAAATATTCTAAATTTAAATATAATTCGTTAATTTTTAACTTATCCTTCATTTAAATTATACTTTTTCCGTTTAAATTATTTGTCTTGTTACTACATAAAGTATTACGTATATTTTATGTAATTTATCCTTATATATAGTATGAAACACTATGTACTTCATTATATTATTACTACGACATTGGTCACATGACCTACTTATCAATACACATTTGATTAATTTCTCTTATGAATTGGTGAAACTGTACCCAATGTTGTGATGTAAAAGGAAACGGGAAAGTTGAAGAAACGCGTAGATCAATTACAACTTAGGCATAGAAACTTTAATTAAATCATTTTTAAAGATGGACAGATGTATAATATTCTGACGTTTTTCATTTTAATTGTTATTATATAACTCTACCTTAATAATAAAACTCTTAAAACTATCCGGTTACGGTTATTGTAGTCGGAATTGCTGTCGGAAGTATTATCGAAAAATATCAAAAAGTATTCGAAAGTAATTTTATAAGGACCTAATACTTTGTCTTTACTCTATAAAGTTAACAATAATTAAAATGTCACGAGTCTGCAAGGAACCAGGAATTACCGGAAGCGTCAATTCGTAAGAAGTAATTAGTAAATATGGCCGATATGCTTCCTATATTCCTTCCTATGCCTCTATATGTCCACAACCTTTGATTTGCTTACGTAGTTTTCAATTATATACGTCACTGCTATTGTTTAAGCGATGAATTGGTACAAGGCACATCACTCTTACTTCTCAACTTCCTTGAACTGACTTGCCATTTGGTAATCAATATATCATTTCTTTATATAATATAATACACTGACTTCATATTTTAAAACAAGTGTAAATGCAACATTCTATCCAGACTTGCTTAGAACCAGTTTGAGAATGAGAGGAATCCCCTTTCTCTACAAACACTTGTGTAAGAGCTTTGATCATTTATGTTAATATAGCGAATGATTTAAAGAGTTTAAATATCAATGGAATATTAAAACGGTAATCATGTCATTAGTAAGAATATTAAAATGGTAATCATCTCATTAGTAAGAATATTGAAATGGTAATCAAATAATATTTTTAATTAAATTAGAACTAACTGTGTTAAAAATTTTCCACAGTTTAATTGTTGCCAAATATTGTTGTAACGTTTCATTAGCTGAACAATGTCTTTGACCGTCCTTACATGTTTAATGTACTCCTTTTAGAGGTCTCTTTTGATGGGTTATTAAGGTTACTTTGCACAATCCTTGAATTAATTATATTTTCTTACATCTAGACATTTTGATCGGAATTTTAATGAATTTACAATCTATAAATCTTTTAATGAGTTATTAATCATTTTATTTAAACCACAAACGAAGGCATTAAAGACATATATGAAGACATAAATGTCTTTAATGCCTTCTTATTATTATATTATAAAATAATTAATAAAATAATAACTTATCTATTTAATTGAGATTGAGGTAATATTCTGGTCTCAATAACTATGTACCTAATACTTTGAGTCCTAGAAAAAAATACTATTTACTATTCACAGTATTATAGGAAGAAGTTATACTAGTATGTATATTAACATCCGTCTTATAATATATTTATGAGAATATTAATTATATTATATCATACAATAACTGACTTTCTATTCAGATAACCTTAAAACTAAAAGTCTAAGTAAACAAAGAATATATAAATTACAGATAATTATAATAATTACAATGTAATTTCAATTCCTTATCACTATATGCTTTACTTTTTATATTAATGGCGTTTACGTTTCAATTTAGATAAAATGAGGTTATAAGAATGAGGACAGAATAGACATTAACAGCTGATGTAAATTAAAAAATTGACCGAATTTTGCGGAACAGAACAGCTGATCGGAATTTTTACTCAAATTGATTAATAATTGAATGTAGATTAACAAAATGTTTATTTAATGCAATAATCGAGGTATTTATTTATACTAAATGAATCATACTGCGGTTGAATGTATTCGTATGTAAATAATGTAATCGATTGCGATATCTTAAGGAAATTTCCTAAACGCGAGCTGGGATAGACATTTATAATTCTCTGACGTTTCATTTGTAACAGCGCTCAGGATATTGGCCTTGACATTTATTATGAGTCAAGGAAACGCCCAAATATAAATAAACTATAAAAATGATAATCAGTACTAGAGTTATTTGGCCAAAGTTAAATTAGACCATTTTGGATGTTACAGTTATGTTTTAAAGTAGTTTATATAATGTATGTTAATGTTTGTTCCAAATTATTTGATTAATCTTAAGTAATGTGGTAAGTAATGTGGAAAGATCGCTTTGATCTAGTTAAATGGGGTTTCCCCGACCTTGTATGATCAACTATCTCAAAATCATAGTAATTGTTTTTACTTAATGAGCGATGTTTCTGGGTATTGCTGGAACATAACAACCTTCCTATAAAATATATGCCCAATCTCTTAATCAAAGATCAATATATAGAAATATATTTTATATATTAGTAATAATATTATGAAGGAAATTGTGTGCATCTTCATTTAATGGAATTTCATTTGACACACTTTCTAACGTTAGAGCGGTGACGATCATATTTTTTATAGGTTTGTTTGTTCACCTTCAAAGAGTATAGCAAATCTTCCGGATACACTGGAAAAAACTTATTGGCAGACTTCGAATATTTTATTATTCTGCGAATTGTTTTTTGTTCCATCTTTCAATATTCTATGATGAATGTGATAAAAGATTTGTTAACGGATCTTGTTTTTTGAGCAATGGAAAAGTTTTTGGGATTATAGCTATGGAAAGTTTTTGCACAAAATTTGTTCGTTAATTAATACATTATAACAACGGACAGACAAACTCACATGCAACGCCGTGGGAGATTACCGCAGACGCCCTCGACATAGTTTTGTAAACTTGTGTTTTGTTGCAGTATTGGCATTTATAACGATTTTATGTATTTTTTTAAATATACAAATAAAAACAAAAAAAATGTTACACTTATTGATAACGACATTTATAATATTATACCGATAACGCAATTGTAATTCCTTTGATGAAGAGGGGAGAGGGAAGAGAGAGAGAGAGAGCGAGAGAGATTGATTGACTGACGATGACCGGACCGGAACCGGACGCATGTTTGTCCTTATAGCAAATCTTCTACCTTTTTATATGAAAAATAATATAATAAAATATACAATAGCGATTTATTGAGCAAGTGAAGAATGTTAACCAGCTATAGCTAATACCAAGGCTATAATTATAATTAAAGTATTCGCATCCTTGGCAACAGATTGATAGTCATCTATTCCAGCCGCGATTCCGCCTATATAAGAAATGTATGGCTGGTGCATACAATATTAAATGATTGATTTGCTTTTCAAATTTAACATGTTGGAAGGTCTCGGGGTTAACAATGTTATCTTATCGCCCACAAGGGCACAGACACACGGACCACAAGGGCAGTTTATTCTATATATGCTAATTGGAACTTTCTGGAACGTTAATATAACGTTGCCATGGTTACAAATAGATGAGAGAAAGAGTAGGAGGATGTAAGAAAGAGAAGGAACAGCTGCTGGTTTTTAGTGAAATTTCAAGAAAAATTATACTTATTCTAAAACGTGGATTTTAAGAAATATATCTGAATCATAGTCTGTTATGAAAATAAATGGTTTATTTTAATGTACAACTATTTAATCGCTGTTTCGGTTGTTTGTCTGTCCGCACTTCAGAGGTTATGTATGTTTCATTTCTGGACAACCTTCCCTTGAATTTTGGGAATTAAATAATAAGATAATGGGTAATTATAACAGCGTTTTAAAATACTGATATTAATAAGAAATAAATTATTTTATTTCGATGCGTAAGAAATTTTTTAAAAGTTTGAAACAAATATGAAAATATAATTATTGTTGTATAACACAGACAAACACACATAACCGCTTCAATATACAAATATTTTCCGTCCTCTATCCTTATCGAAGTTTAGTTTGGGGCATGAATACAATATCCATTGTTCTAATGGTAACTTGGTTATTTAATCTTCTAAACAGTAGGTTCGTTTCCTGACCCGGGCACGAGTTAGAGGCCAACATTTGTAATTGAGACCGGAATGGTAAATAGCACGTGAATAGTGTAACTCGGCCGTTCTGCAACACTTTACGAAAGTCCCCGGCACGTCAGTTTATAATCTAAAGACATATCTAAGTTACGGCATAAAAACAACAGGACAATCGAATCGATGACGCAACAAAATAGACTTTATTTCCTTTTACGAAAGCTCAAAATTACGTGCAAACAAACCATTACCCAAAGGTCATCTGCAAGTCGTTGCATTATAGTTCGTTCCATGTTATAGGGATTCTATTTTCGGTGTATTGATTTAGGATATGGCTGGGTGGTATTTAAACCCACTAGTTGACACTTCTTGCCCAACTATACGAGGATTGATTTCACTGTTTTGGTTTCTATTATAAATCATTGTTAGCATTCAAATAAACCGATTAAATTATTTGTGCGAATATTTTGATGTAACATCTGATCGATATCTTCAACCGCTTTTGAAATATAATTAAATAAACGTGACCTCGCTTTGAAACTTATCTTGTATACTAATTTTTATTTTTCTTTGTTCTAGGTTTGTCATTAACCTACTGGCGACGAATTTGGTGACGACCTCCCTGCTTGCGCCCGCGCTGTTTGGCGAGCACTCTGCAAGGGAAGGGGCTAGCTGGGTTGAAGCTGGTGACGCGGCTGCTTCAGCTTGCAGTCTGACTGCATTGTTGGCAGTTATGCTCATCGCTCTTGACCAGCATCACGCCGTTACCGACCCATTGCGATGCCACACCCGCCTGCTGCAACGCCGCCCAGCTGCACTGTGCGCCGCTACCTGGCTTGCCGCCGCTTTAGCAGCAACGATTCGTGCTACCATAGCAGTATTTCGTTATTGTTACCCGCTCGAGCTCGTTGTGCAAAGAGTCGAGCTTTCCTACTACGTCGTGTACTTAATTGCCGGTGTACTTCCTCCGGTGGCTACAGTATGCATAATGTATGCAAGAATATATCGTGCGGCACGATCTTCGGGTTTGAGAGCGCGGGCGCACGGCGCTAGTGCTCTTCAACTTCATGAGGCCCCGATTAGTTTGCCAGACTTGATAGAAGAAGGCGAAGGACTTACTTTAAAAATTGACGTTCCTGACAATGTTGCTGAAAGCGACCGCAAATTTGGACCGTTTTTACTACCTCCAGAGCGGCCTACACGATGCCCGTCTGTTGCGAGCTTACGGAATGCACGGAAAGAGGGCAAATCAAATGAAGATCTACGAAGGGGTCTGCCATCAGTAAGCTCTGCGCCGTCGCTTGCGGCACCTTTATTATCTGGTCAATCTCGTTCTATTGCACCACCAAACTGTTCAAGGATAACATCTATAAGATGCCGAATTTCGAACGCTTCGTTATTTAGATATAGGGAAGAATCTCGTGCAGCCCGAGTTGGACTATTAACGGGTGCGCTAGTGATGTTGCATTTGCCACATGCGGTGGCTGCTGTTGTGTCTGCTATAGTGCCAGGATTAGCGGTGAGCGTTCGGACTCCCGCTCTAGCCTTGCTGTTGCTCGCTTCAGCAGTTTCACCATTCTTGTTTGCATTGCGCTCGCGCCGTGTGCAGCGTGAAGCTCGACGTCTATTTCTGCCGGAGAAGAGTGCGTGGGATCGCGTCACGGGAGCAGCATCTGCTGCAGCCGCGGCTGCAGACGGTCAGCGCGCTCGCGCAGCTTTGGATCTGTTGCGAACTCTGACCCCGGGAGGCGATGGGGGCGAAAGTGGGGAGCGCGGTGCTGTGGCTCCTGATAGTGGAAACGAAGTGTACCGCAGCTCGTTCAGCTCCGGCGGCAGCACGCAGCTGTCCTCGGCTTCGGAGGAGTGACCGCCGGCTTGGCGCGCCCCGGTACCATCGAGGGTGCGTTTCGCTACTAGACCCACCGCTCTACTCATCTGTGATACTAGTTTAAGACGACCTGCGCTCGGCGCGACTGTTAGACTGATATAGTGTAAGATAATTTATTAGTATGTCCATGTACCTTTCCGCTGAGCGGACAAATTTTATTACCTGATATAAATGTAATAAAAAATAAAATTCATATTGAAATGTATTTTATGTTTGATTTTATCTCTCTAGTATACGTACAGACATAACCTCAATTACATAATAAGGTCGTAAGACAGTGAAGGTTACTATCCAATATATTAAAATATGAGCACTGCTTAAAACGAAGCTAATACACTTCTTAAAGGACAATATATTTCCCATTATGTCAGTTGCATAAATATTTGCATCTTTTAGAATGAGCAATTAAATAACAACTATTGAAAGTATAAACAAATGAATATTGCAACAGAAACATCACGTCTGCACAATACAATTAAGTTTATACAAAGTAAATAGCTGATGATTCAATCGACTTGAATATATTTAACTTCTCCCATGTTTATCTTCCTGCTGGACCACGTGCTACCAAATTAACACTATAGAACACAGATAATATATTATTTTAGGGGGAATTATAGACTGTAATAGATCCTTAATCATTACTTAGCTAATAAAATAAACAAGCAGACAATAATAGTCATATGAAGTTAGTAGAAATGTGTCTGTTCTGTTTTAACATATTGGTTTCTGGGAAATATATAGGCACATGAAAACAAAGCATCTCAAAGCATATCATGTTTTCACCGTAGAGATTTTAAGAATATAAACAATGAGAGTATTCACGAAAATATATGATAAAAGAGAAACAAGGTTATTTCCATTAATCATACAAGTATGATAAAAATATTAATAGTCTATTCTGGTAGTAGTCTTTTCTATAATGATAGTTGTCTATTACTAGGAATATATATATATATTTTAATGAGACGTCAGTTTCTAGCAGCTTCAAAATTCGTGGGTCAAAAAGATTTATGATAGAAGATAATAAGAGAAAATATTCGTATTATTATAAACCTTTTCGAGTACGATTATGTAAGATATAAAAAAAAATCCATAATAGTCATCACAGAAAAGTATTTCTAAACAACTTGCTTATAATGAATAGGTTTTCTATTTCTAATCTATATCTATACTAATAAATAAAATTGGAGTGTCTGTTTGTAATATTGAAATAATCACTTTTTAGTAATTGCATATGGATGTATACACGGTACATATTACAAAATATTTTTTTTTACAATTTTTGTCTGTCTGTCTGTCTGTTTGTTCACGCTCATCTCTGTAACCGCTGAACCCAATTTGACAGGACTTCTGCTTGCAGATAGCTGATGTAATAAACAGTAACTTAGGCTACTTTTATTCCAAGACTTATTATTTACTAGCTGTTGCCCGTTACTCCGTCCACTTAGACTGTAAAAATAATATTTATATGGCTAAGTACAAAAGTCAAATACCTAAATATTATTTTTACAGTCTACGTAGACGTAGTCACGGGCAAAAACTAGTAATCTAATAGAATATAAAATGAGGAAATTATAAAACATTGAACTAATAAATAGTACTAAGTGGAGCAGTGTTCTTAGTAATCATTAAGTTGAAATCATATCTTTGACTTAAAATGATGATGATAATTTGCAACCGTTTTTAAGACCGGTTACCGGTCTGACGTCAATCCTTGGGAATGCGTGTTGGTGGGATATCCGCCACCTTTCGGATGCTGTGGGATGATCCATTTTTTATCCCTTAAAAGACTTTCTTTACCTCAGGTAGGTATAGATTCTATACTGACTGGGATTAAACGATATTATGAATAAATACCTATACAATTTAAAACCATTTCATTATTTGTTTTTGCATTTGATTAAAATAATCAATCAAATGTTATCTGACGACAAACATCGATTATAGTTAGGGTTTGTCTGGAGTTAGCGGACTTTGAACCATGATATAAAAGGTCGTATACCAGTCACGTCAAATATTTTCAATCAATGTCGTTTCTTTTGCACAAAGTTCGAATGTCTTCATGAAGTTCAAATTTCTCTGATAAGTGACAGATTCAAATTATTTTTTATCTCAGTCTCATATTTTGAAAATACTTTCTATTTCATTTTAAAGCCATTCTTTTGGACTCTTTGTATGTAATCGTATAATCAATATTTTTATCAATCAAAAATAGTCTGATTACATTGTTTGTCTTGTAAATAATTAATTTATCACGCTTCATCATGATTGTATTAAAAATACATAAAATATTTTTGAATTGAATATGAGACTAATTATACTTAAATACAGGAAACAAATACGATAATTTTATATTATTAGGCACTTAATGTTTTTATGATTTAGCAATATATTTATAATTTTCCTTGGAATTAGCATGTTTTTGATTTTAAATGCTAACATAGATGATAGTTTGAGTGTCAAATTATTAACGTATTATTTTATCCTTTTGTTAGTTTAACGTTTAGAGTAGTAGCAAATAAATTATGTCGTTATAACAGTAAACACGTGAATTCTGAATCATACGTTACTATTTGGACAATTCAATATAAACATTACACCCCGGCTATTTATGACTAATACTATACACGTGAATTTGAGTTTGTTTGTTTGTGTTTCTTGCACGCTTTAACTACTCAACCGTTCATCCTGAAATTCAGCACATGCTTATATGGGTGCAGAAACTGACTTTCATTTCGAAAAGAGTAGTGTTCCTGAATACAAATATATTTTTTTGCCATCCGTGTTTTTTTACGTCATGCTATTTTTTTTTTTTTTTCGTTAACAGCGCGCGAAGTTGCTGACAAAGGCTAGTTTATAGTATTAAGCAGTCTTTATTATATAGAAATAATATAATTAAACATATTGCAGTATAACCATGTTAATTATAACTTCATTTCTTAACTACTGCTAGTTACGATTCATAAAGGATTTATTAGTAAGTTCGTACTATACGTATGTCGTTATTTATGATTGCTAATTAGTGAAGTGATATTTCACAGCTCCATTTTGTATTTTTCCATTTTTTTTATTGATTCATGAAATCGTAAAGGATTAATTTTTGTCTATAAGTTTGTATAAACAAGTCTAACGAGTAATTAGCATTAAAGTGTGAGAATAATAGATGTTAATTAAAACAAAATAGCGATAATATTGTATTTGATTTGTTTTTGAAAAGACGTCATAATTTATTATTTCTTCATACACATGGTTATTTATAGAAACACATGGATGTGATCTCTATGTGATTCTTATTATTCATAAATGATGCTGAAGAATGCTTTCAGTTCTTCGACTTATAAATAAAACATTACGTAAAAATAAATACTGTTTTTATTGGACAGATGGAATGGATGTAAGAAGATGAATGGGTAAGAATTAATATAGAGGTCTGACAGTCGGAGAGGAAAAGAGGTATTGGGCATCCGGCTCTTTCACTCACTTTACGATGCGTTGTCCCGAATTACCTCGTTCGAGCCAGTCCACGCGAGCTGCAGGTAAATAAATACGGTTAAAACTTCTACAATACTATATAGTTGAGTGAATTAATCTATATTTATAATTGGACAACTCTTGACTCTGACTATTCAAGGCGTCGCACATAAATCCTAGAAATATTGCATAGAAGTTCTCTACATTATGAAAATGGGAAGAAAGATAACATCTCTATCTATAGAGATAGGTTAGGTTGAATTGGTGTTGAGAGTTGGAGTTGGTCATAATGTCATGTTTCAAAATGAGGAAAATAGTAAATATATATTTTTTTTTGCAAGCTCTATAGAATGTATACTTAATTGTGAATAATACCTAGTTTGTACACCTACATTCGGAGCAAATTTATACAGGATATAAGTCTGTTAAGAGCAAAACGCTAATTAGTAAACGTTAGAAACAAAAGCTAATAATGCAGCTGTGACTGATGGAAGCCCAGAAGTACAAACATCTATGTTCATCGCATACATGGCTTTCCCTGTAGGGAATCAAACCCGAGCCCCGTTACGTAGCTATACGTTAGCGACGAAGTACCAAGAATACTTATCAAGATATCAGTGACTCTTATTAAATTTATATTGCAAAAGAGTCAGGGAATTGGTCTTTTCTAAGAAAATTCTATTTATATTATCAATTGGGATATTCAGATTTCAGTACCGTTATCTCGTTAGAATTAAATTTTTGTTTTTGTATTTCTAGATGGTTTATTTTCGCGCTAAATTATAGTTTTTAATATTATTTTCCTTATGTATTTTTAGCCATATTTAAATCAAGTCACGCCTAAATATTGTGGAATACGTAGTATCTGTGATAAAATTGAATAATATAAATATTTGGTTTTTAGCCAGTCACTTCTTTTGAGTGTATTTGTTTTTCGTCACGCGTTCATAAGATATGGATGTAGACTGTTGATGACTTATGTCCTATGACGAAATTTGGATGAAATCAATATAATACTAGAGGATATAAATAACACCATAAGAATATCGTCCTAACACTTCATTGCTGTTAGATTAGATACAATACTAAAAGCCTAAAACGTTTCCATTGCCAAATCCCTGCTGATAATGCAAAATCTGATGACGTAAGAGCGAAGTAAAATACAAGGGTTTTATGCAATTGATGTGAAATACCCTTGACTGTAACTTTCATATCATTGGAGACGTATATGTCAAAATATCTATAAGTGTTAAGTTATATAATATAGTAACACGGTATATCGTGTGTATAAAAACTAATTAATATTTATAAAATTAATCTTTTTTGGGCTCTCCTAATTTTTAGTGTTCCGTACGCAAAGATTAAAAACGGAACCCTATTACTAAGACTTCCCTGTCCGTCTGTCTGTCTCCTAGCTGTATCTCATGATCCGTGATAGCAGTTGAAATTGTAACGGATTCTGTATTTTGGTTTTCACTAGAACAACAAATTCTAAACACAAAATAAAATAAAAATATTTGAGGGTGGTTTTCATACCAACGTATATTTTTTGTCGTTTTCTTTACATAATGGTACGGAATTCGTGATCGAATCTGACTCACACTTGGCTGGGCTTTTTATTTATTATTTTTTTTTAGTTTTATTATGTACAAACAAAATTAAGTGGGTATCTGTTTTAATCACATTTCCGGGGATAAATGGGTCGTGTCGGAACACTGATAAACTATCATGACTTAACCCAAAAATACAGTCTCACGAAGTAGATCAGATAATTACTTAAGAGACCACTCCAGATAGCTCATGTTACCATCTTTCTTAGACCTATTTCGACACGTTTATTTACACATTTATTTTGGCTGACGTTTTTTCAGACATTATTAATGTAAAAAAAAAAATGTTTCCTGGTTCGTATTTCATACGTAATAAGAGATGCTTAGGTTGAAATAAATAAATCAATTTGTAATAAATATTGCAGAATGGCTATTGCTTACGTACTTAACCGCCATCATTTTGTGAGCCCATCGAGTAAGTGTCGACATTCATATTACTGCAACCTTGCTTAGGTTATAACGAAATATATATGTTTTGTCTTATTATTCTGAATTAATCCTACATATAATATGTGAAAGTCTGTATGTTTGTTTATAAATCCAAAAAGCCACATAAAATATTTAATGATAGAGATAAAATGATACCAAATTTTGTTCATGTTCCAGCTGTAATGAATGTTCACATAAATTCAAATAACAAAAAAATGATACAAACTTGTTATGTATAAAGAAAGTATGTTTGTTTTTTGGTCTTTGTTCTTGAAACGAAGTAAAATATTTTTGCATGATTCATATTGAAAATATATTTGGTTCCTTTTAAGTATCTATTAAAAGCTGCAATTAGTACTCTCTATAACTCTTCTTTGGTAAGAAAATACATAGCTTGACCTTGATAATGAAACCTAAGCTAGGTTTCATTATATAAGTTTGATAAACTATTAAATAGCCGGTATTTTAACTAAGTCATTTAAGTAAAAAAGTTAAACATTTAACAATAGTTATTTTACTAAGAACTTAGAAATGTAACTAGGAAGTATTTACGTGAAGTAGGCATCTAGATAATATATAGTTTTCAAATGCACGGACAACATTATTCTGCCAACAATTTAGGAAAACAACAATCAGTCATACATTACAAAATTCATTTTAATACTAAATTGTATTCATGTTAAAATAATGTAGAGATTTAGTTAAATTTATAGAGTACACAATAACAATGAATCACATTAATGAAATTATGTTTTTATGTTTATATTCAAACACATAACATAATAAATAAATACTATAACAATATTATTATTATTAGTTTCAAATTATTAATAAAAAAATTTCGTAGTTAAAATATAGACTAAGTTAAAACTGCTTTTAGTTTTAGTTTATGTAATAATAAATATGTTACATACTATATGGAAGGTAAGTCAGAGGAAAAAGCTAGTCTTAGATAATATATTGAATTTGTTACCTCACAAGTCGTGACCGGTGGAGCCCTGCGGCGCCTGTTGCTAAAACTGTCTGATCGACTTTCCTTTGTTTCTTAAGTATTAACTTTTACTTGTTTAATACATTAACTCTTATCTACATTAATGATTGTATCGAAATAATTATAATTTATTAATATGAAAGTATTTAATTTATTGAAGCATAATTGGCAAATGTTCCAAAATAGTTAAAAGATATCAAAATGGCGGATGTTGAAATGTGACTTTGGCGTATTCAGATGCTATAAAAAGTGACAAAGGGAAAACCGATTCTTGGGTGTTGAAATATCATTTTGATTTTATATGGATATATAAATCTTTATATGGGTACTAACTTTCTAGTGTAATTAATGTTTCATCGTAAATTTTATCCGAGGTATAAATTTGTAGCTTGCGTTGTTAGTATAAGAAATATTCACTAAAATATATTATTTCCTTGACTTCATATTTGTTATAATTAAAGTTATACATATTATGATACTGTTACAGGATAAGGATGAAATTTACGGAGTCCGGTAAATGTTTAACAACAGTTACCGATAGGGTGGTCAACTTTTTTTGTCGAAAAAAATGAATAAAATGATTTAAATAAAAAAAAAGTATTTTGTTGAAAAAATAAAAAGGATTATTAAAAGGTTATGCTTTTAATGCCTTAAAAACATATTTTTATGTGCTTATATCACAAACTAACATTTTTTACTATTTTTAAATGTTTCAAAGTTTGTTTGACAATCAATTTAAATAAATAAACAATTTGTTTCTAATTAACTTTATTACGTTTTCAAAATGTTCAAACTTAATCTCATTTTACAAAGACATGCTAGGATATATGGGAAGCCAGTTATGTTCGCTAAAATCAAACCATTTTGTCACATAATTTAAGCTCATATCAATAAAAAGTGAAAAAATAATGATAACTTTATTAAATATTCCGGGTGATGACAGATGCCCACTTACATTTGACTGACTGTATGAAATATTTGATACAATTTGTTCATTGATTATAAATCGTTTTGATCATCTGTGGTAACTCATATGCTAGATAGTTAAATACATACCCATAAATCCCACAATGAGTATTTTGTTCTATGCATCGCAGTAAAGCTTGGAAATAAAGTATTTACACATTGTACTTTATTTGAAAGTATAAAGTATAATTACCAAAAATAAAGAATAATACTTTATTATAAATGGCTGGCAACCCTAGTTACTGAGTTCAGGCGTCCGGCTATAGTCATGTGTTGTTTGGGTCTTACGGGTGTGTCCGGATAAATATTTACAAGTCTGGTCTACCGGCTATTATTACACTGTGACATTATTGCCAGTGGATATAATGGTCAATTGAATTTTGCGTATTTCGTGCAGTGCTTCGATTCTGTTATGGGACATAATAATTATTTTCTTAATCGCATAATATTTTTAAATCGTTTCTTTCTATGGTATTAATTGGATTTTTTTAATAGTACCTACCTCTTTTGTAAGCTACCTTCCGATCTAGTGCAATGAATCCGGTATTTATTCCGGAATTGTGATTTTCAATTTCAAAAATCAAGTAGAGAGAATGAGACCAGAAATAACAAATACATATTTTTTTTATATACTATTTCATAAGAAAACCTAAATAGCTTAAATCATACGCACTTTTCTTACTGCGTAAAACGTCACCAGTATATAAATCGTAAACATTTATCCTTATAAAAACATTCCAAGAATTGTAAATTGTAATCATTGTATTTAACACAGACTGATAGTAAAAAAAACACATACGTCATTGTCAATAATGTTCCAGTTAACAGTTTTGACATATTTTTTTTAAAACGTATTGGCAATCCCTATCACAGAAACAGTTTAGCCGAGTAATTTTTATTAACCAAATATTGATAATAAATATATTCTCAATATATTGGAGTTTAAAAATAATACAAAAACTTTACATTATAATACTTATTATCTAAGAATAAAAAACGTATTGGGGGGGCCGTCGCCGAGAACCTCCTCGTGTGCCCGTCTGTTTCCCTTGTTGCTCGGATTCGTTCGGTGGCATCGGAAGCGGTACGGGCCGGTGCTCCCTGGGCAACAACGGTTAATGTGATCCTTCGGGTTTGCATTAGTCGTTGGCTAATACTCGGCGCGAGGATGGTCGGCCATGGGGGTTTGTGCCCGATTCATGGCTGGCTGGCGGGCAGGCTGCCTTTCGGGGTGGTCTGTCTGCGGGGTGGGCTCGGGCCTTTTGGCCTGGGCACTGAGGGTGGGAGGGCGCAGGCCCTCTCTACCGGGGACAGCAGCGGGGTCGCCCCTGGTACTTCTCTGTGCGCAGAGTGGACTGTGGGGCGGTCCCGTGGTTGTGTGGGGGGTACGTGGCGGTCTCTTCCTTGCTGAGGGGGAGGCCGTTGCGCTGATAGGGTGATGGCCCGGAATAGTCATCGTCAGGTACAATAGTGCTTGACGATGATTAGTCCGGGCGACGTGGCGGCGGAGCTCTTCCTAGGGAGGGCTTCGTTGGCGGGGTGGCGGGACGGTCGAGGTCGCATATTCTGCGTCGTCTGCAGGTGGCAGTTTAAATTGCGGCGCAGATGTGTTTACCTCTTCCGGCCCCGTGTGTCGGGGTGATCTTCTTCGGAGGGTCGCCTGCGATGCACACCAGCCGCTGGTGGCGGCTTCGGGTTCGGACCAAGACCATTTTCGGACGGGGTCCGGCCCCGGGAGGTTGAGTCGGATCGGGACACCTTCTTCGTTGAGGGAGTCCTGATTTGGCTCGGCCGGCTTGGGTGGAGGGCAGGGGAGCCCTTCGCGATTCAACAAGCCGGCCACCGGAGTGGGACGCGCTCAAGTCAACCGGGCGCGTCACTCCATGGAGGTGGTGGTCGCTCACGCGGCCTTCCGTCGGAGCAACGCGGATGTGTGCGCAAGCGTTCCCGTGGCGCTCCATTATGACGGAGAGGTGTTGACCGTCTGGTTTAGTGAGTAAGAGTCTCACATAACCGCTTCCATCTTCCCCTGGATGGAGGTGTGTATCCATGAGGATTCCAGACGTTAAAAAAAAAAAAAAAGAATAAAAAACGTATATGTCAATTTTATTTATATTATTGTTTGTACTTTGCCCACTAATAAAGTAGTAATACGAGTGTCTACAAGCGACGGTTTTTTGTCAATTTAACTCCAAGAATAGGTAATAATGTTAATACGATAATAATTATAAGGTCCTCTCCAAGCACAGTGTTACAAACGCTGCGATTTTTCTCACTTCTGAGCTTGTGGTACAGATCATTTATTGAAGGTTTTATTTTATGGAATTTAAAAAAACTTTCAAGTCTTGTTCCGCGTATGGAATGAAATAGTTTCAAAAAGAAGATTTATTTAATAAAATAGCTGTTAAATATTTGATAGACCACAAATAAATGGCGGTAATTTCTTATTTTGTCATCATCAAACGTCATTATGTTTGCCGCGTTTTTAGAGTCTTCCGTTTAGAAATATTAACAAAATCAAAACCATTTGCCAAGCTTGTTTGGTTGGTTAAAAAAATACTACTTAATTTTATGTAAAATGTTAAATGTATTTGACTATAATCTAAATTTAGACTTACCGGCCTTACGTAAATGATAAACAGATCCGGTAAATTATTCAAATATTTGTTTTTACCTCGTACGTGTATACTTCATTTTCTTGTTTCATAATGATTATTTAATCACCCTGTAAATGAATGTACTTATAATGTTGTAGCATTTTTAGCATGTTACCTTATGAACTAAATAATAACTCCTCTAGAAGTCTGTTTGCCTAGTCTGTATGCATCTAGGTTACCTATTTGTTATCAACACTAAGTATTTGGGTCAGTATTGAGTAGTTACTGTATAGTATTGATAACGGGGTGAGTGACTACGTAATGGTCTAACGTCTTTACTGATAATATGTTGTCTAAATTATCGATTTTTTTTTGTGTTACTACTTACGAGTATGGTTTACGTTTAAATATATATATTAAGTTCTTTGTTTTCATTCAATTTTAATAACAATTTATTTTGTATGAACTTATATTATAAAAAAAATATAAAATAAACAAAACTTATTGTTACCAACTTTTAGTATTAATGTTATTAAAAGCGTAAGTGATATACAATTTACGAGTGTCGTGAGAGGCGCGGTCCTACGTCACTCATTCACTAATGATAAGAGTTATCAGGGTTCTATGGTCAGTGTTATTGACAACTACGAGGATAACTGAACTTTATGGATATATTTATTACGTACACAGGAATATTTATAAGATGTAAATATTTATATATTTAGATTTCATAAATTGTCTGAACTAAATATTAGTATGTAGATGCTTCGTCGTCTGTCTAATAAAAATGTCTTTAGAAATATGTTGACTTATAGACAACTTGAAAAAATATCATAAATGTAAAGCGATATCAATTATGTAAAAAATGGTGTAATATCATATATTGTGCGAGCTTTTAACATAAAACGTCATATCTATATGTAAAAGACAAAAGACTTGCAATATGTAAACAGAAATATTATTATGAAGAATCAAAACAAATTAATGATAAGATGTTGTTTACTGCGATGTGTCAGATTTATATCAGATGAGGCGCGAACAAACATACGACCGACCTGATGGTGAGTGGTCAGAGATGCGCTGACATCTGTGACATAAAAAAATAGTGGCTCCTCTTCCTTCCTGTCTGTTGCATCTGTGTCTTAGCCTCTCACAACCTTTCCTCTTTGTCATGGGTTTCCTGTTTCTCATGAGTGGTTGGGTGAAATATATATGAAAACGGAGTCAACTTTAGTAAATTTTAATGACTAAAACGTTTCAAACTAAATAATAGAATGCTTTTATTTCCGCACTACAGACTTTCTTGTGCCAGTTTTTTGGCAAACAATCACAAACAAAGTACTCTCAGATTTCGAAAAACAATCTGTGGATCAGACAAGGAATTCATCAATGTGGATAATTTTTTAGTGTGATCCACACAAATTGGACTGAACCCGCAATCTTTGATTTAGTTGTCAAATTCAATAACTTTTTTAATTTAGGACAAAACTTATGACGTTATAATCTACAACATTAGACTTAGTTATAACCTTCTAAGATTATTTATATAAAATAGAACTCGAATATTCTATGCTAAGTATTTCCAATAACAAGACATCATCAAGTTAATAGCTCAACTTCTTAACAAATGATTGATATATGTAACATGTTATTTGTATTTGTCTATAATTTAAATTTAGATTTACGGGTCTTTTATAAATAATAAACGGATCCGATAAATTATTCAAATATTTATACTAGGAAATAATAATTAATGACCCTTAAAATGTTTTAGTTTGTAAAGATTATTTGACAAATATTTAATCTTACCTTTTGTATATTTTGTATCTGTCATAGTACCGTTATAATTATTTTAACGGTTGGTTCCCAAGAATGAGTCAGTTCGTTAACAAAGTTTTTGTTTAATAAATATCTTCTTACATACTTCACATATAGTCAAGTCATTGTGAAAAATGTATGATCTAATCCACTAAATTATTCGAAAAGCGTTACATGTTGGGTTCAGCACTTTATATATTTTATATTAAAAAAAAAATAATAAAAAAAAAATAAAAATATAAAATAAAATAAAAAATAAATAATAATAATAATAATATCGGGACAAATTATTTGCTTGTGTTAAGGGTGTTAGACAACGATACTAATACATAGAAATACACATATAAATATTGAGAATATATTTAATAAACGACCAAACCCAGAAACACAGACATCTATGCTCATCACATAAATGCCTGTGCTCTGCCGGGAATCGAACCCGAGCCCCGTTGCGCCGTGACACGTTAGGCGTCTGCGCTAACCACTCGACCAACGGGGCGGTAATGTATTGATACTTGAATTATTTAACTATATTTTGTTATAATAATATGTTAAGAAGCTCTTAGTACATAACTATTATCCAAGCTTAATAAAATACATGAAGTCTTAGGTTAAAAAATGATAAGTACGTAATGGAAGGTTCCCAGAGTGCAGCTTCGATGTCTGTAACTTGACACCTGCAGTCTACACCTGTGTTGACAATCAACACGACACATGATGAGATATGAGAACTTAAAGCATTATAGTTCTTTGTTATAATCAATGATATCCTATACTAAGCAAAAGAATGGAACAAACACTAATTAAATGATTATTTACTAGCTTGTGCCCGTGATTTTGTCCCTCAATTAAAGAAGGTATTAAGTCTGTTCATCAACTTACTATCTCAAATTACTCCACACTATTTTACCAGGATAACATGGCCACCCATAAGAATACTTAGTAGAATGAACCCGCTTCTCTGTCTGGTGATTGATTGCAGAAGGTGACATTCGTAATGGCAATTCCGGCTTTTCGACAACTTACCGAATTTAACTTCAGAAAAAGTTATGTTACCAGGATAACATGACCACCATTTCTTCGGCTGACTACAGAAGGTGACTTAGTAAAGGCAATTTCGTCTTTTTGCTAGCTTACTAAATCTGACAAGACGAAAAGCCCTGTTTTTATACCAGGATAACATGAGAATCTAGAAGAATCATTCTAAATATGAATGAATTTTTAAAATGAGGTATTTTATGATCATAAATAAGTGGATAAAACCGCATTGCACATTTTATCTAGGTATTAATACTAATTCTTAGAAATGGTTTCATAAAAGAGAATGATTAATTGGTTTTTAAATAGAATAAATATTTTATGATGCTAATAGTTAAGACGGATGTTTTTAAATATTCAGTATGCTTTACTATTATTATGATATGATGAATATCATTTAATAAATTAGGTAATAAAATTAATGAATATTTTAGACATAAATTTAAACAGTAAAATTGTATTTAGTATATTAAACAATAACTTTTTATAAACATTATATACCCATAATGTATACCTTAATTTATTAGAATTGCTGAAAACTGAATTCATTAAATATTTTTCTACTCAATTTAAATGCTATGAAATCTCATTAGTGAAGAAATCTTAACGAGTGGGTCATTTGGAAAATTCGTAAATACAGACGGGGTCACTGATCTATGATTCATCGATAGACATGGCGTTCGAAGATGAATAAAAAGAAATGATGGGATTGTTTTTAGTAGTAGTCGACAAGACTCTACGAGGAGCATGTAGCCCAGTGGTATAAATATTTATTTTAGAATTTTGCAAGTAACTGGTTCTAATCTCGGTATACTTATTTATGTTAATATTGTATAGTTATTGTGCCTTAAAAATGTAAATATTAATATTCCTCCACATCCTAAATAGGTTTCTGCCATGCAATGACATATGTAGATAATGTAATATAATCATATATTTCTGAACGGAGGTAATCTTTGTATGTATTTTGAAGACAAGAACAAAAATATTTATAAATGGTTCGTAAAAATATTAATAATAATAAGGAAGAATGGAAAAAACCAGTAGAGCTACAAATAAAATAAAGTTATTTTTAAGGTTTTATTATCGTTTAAACTTATAAAATGTGAACAAAAATTTTATCGAATTAATATTCTTTTGGGTTACAGAGCGAAATCAACCATAGGACCTACCTGCTCGCCACCTTGGAATTAAGTGCATGCTTTAAAAATATTCATATAATGGCGTATAATGGTAATGCCATTTAAGATCTTACTGCTTCTTAAAATAAGGTTTATTGTTGCGTATAGTTATTTGTGATATACTATTTTATAGTGCGGAGTGTACATGTCGTAGTGACATCGAATTTAAATCCGTGATATGTGAACTGCGGGTGTAATTTGAGGAGAGAATAGACTCTGTTTAATTGGTTATCGTAATTGTGTTGACAACCCTGAATTTTATATTCATCATAATAGAAAAAAAATATGACTGAAAAATAAAACAACAATAAAATTTATTTCATTATACTTTAATGTATGGTTTTATCAAAAAAAAAAAATTATAAAGGTATATATTTTCAAATAATTTTATAATTTTTAATATCGTTATTAAATTCTCAAAAACATACTTAACTTGAAGACATTAAAAGTTGTATTTATACTTTATGTATATATGTATGTAATTATTCTTTGTACGTAAAACACGAGTTAAATGTTTTGTTTAGTTCACAGCGATGGTTATTGACGTATTATTTTGATTATCATTAGCCCGTATACAATCTAAAACATGTTTATATGTACGTCACTTCTACGTTATTTCCAAATCGTAATAGTTAACTATAAAAATATTTGTTTTTCCTTAAACGTTGCTCTAAGATGTATTTTGTCTGATTTTTATCGCAATATATTATATTGTTTTGTTTTTTCAAAGTAAAGGATTTTAAATGACTTAAGAAATATTAAATTACTGTCACCACGAGGACTTCCCTTGAACAGGTTTTAAAGAAGAATTTTCTTAATAAAATGATGACGTTATAAAAGATTTAATTTTATTTTAATACTATCTGTTTGCATTAAATTCGTCTGTAACTTAATCCTGAATCAAATTACTTCTCAATTTATATCAGTCATATCTTAAAAATTATACAAATTTGTATTTGTATTGTAATTTTAGTCCAAAATCAAGTTTTTTTGGTTTGCTGTAAAACAAGACAATTATCTGTATTAAAAACTAAATTGAACATTTAAAAAGCCTGCGATACATAAAAACCTCTAAAAAGAATAAAAATAATATTATTATGTACTTATTAAAGTCGTTGAGTCGGAGGACCGTTGTATGTTCGTTCACGTTGACGATGGTGTCTATTTTACGAAGTTAATCATTGAGCACTTAGGCTATACGATTTGATGTCGTAATTTATTTATATGCCTTGGTAACTTACTTGCATTTTAATTTCTTCCTTTACTAAGCGGTCCCCCGATGCAACGGCTTAAATTTTTTAAATTTTAAATTAATTTTTCTGCTTTTTAAAATAATATTACTGGTTTCTTTATTATACTAAATGAACTCACAAATTTTCATTTGTTTAAGTATTGCATAAGAACCTTTCACCCACACCGATAAAACCTTAATATCTTAGAAATGACTGTTTCTATGTCGATCAAACATAGCTAAAAACCGTCTCGATGAATATAGCTTTTAATTAAAAAACCGCTTTCAAATCCGTCCACGCGTTTGGCCGCAACGTTGTCACAGACAGATACACAGATCGACAGGTCAAACTTATAACGCCTATATGTTGGTAGAGACTCTACCTGGAATCTATAACCAAAAAGGTTTTAATTAAAGTCCGTCCAGTAACTTTTGCATGATGCATACACTGACAAACAGTTTAAACAGACTAACAAGAATTTTATAAACATTTGTTTCGTTTTAAGGTTTTGATTATGTGAAAGTAAATTTTGCTTATAAAAAACTTTGTATGGTCGCAATACTTTTACACTCTTTTTTTCAAAAACAAAAAGTGATAATTACAAATTACTATTACGAAGTAAATACGGCGTATTTTATTTAATTAAAATAAGATGGCCGCCCTGCGCTGTCAATTCGAATAATCATTATTTCTTGTCCTACTTAATACTACCGGGGACGTCAATTTCTTATTTATTTATAACTCATCTAAATAAAAATCAGTTCACTAAACAACGTCACTCATTTAGTTTGCTTTTTTTATATTTTAGTAAAGCATGACCTTTGACTTTTAAGTCATTAAATTTAGATCTTTAAAATAAATAAACTAATGTAGGAAGATTAGAAAATTGTTAAGTAATTTTAATATAATATTAGGTAAATATGTAAAAATTATAAGATATTTTGGGTACCCGACATGATACACTAGATCAAAGATGGTATTTGTGCTAACAGTACCTAATTAACATAAATAAATAATTATACTCATAACTAATTAGTTGAAATTCCTGTACCTTTTTATGTTAGTATTACACGATCTATTAATAAGCCTTATAATATCATTAACAATATAAAAAAAACTTTTTTTTTATCTGTCTTCGCTTTTAATTTAGAAAAAAATAATGATACAAATGAAATATAAACTTTGTTAAAAAAAATGTATATTTACGTATATACAATGTTTGTTTTGTCAAATTATTGTTTAATTTTTACTATATCTGTTTCCTGAGGGAAAATTGTTCATGCTTCATACTCATAGAAAAGTGCAGGCTTTTTACTGTTTTTTTTGTAACAGCAAAATATTTAATACACAGTTGGTTTTATTTCTATATTCCTTTAATTTAAATTTAATGACAATTTTATTTACATTTTTTTTATATGCATAATGTTACATTTTATGGCAAAGCTCAAAGTCATTGGCTTTAATATCACCCTTCCTTATACTCCTTTTTCAAGGACAGATTCAGTTTTCTAAATTAATAGATTTTTCCAGCGTCTTCGTCCGCGTTTATGATAAAAACAGTCTTGGTAAAAAGAAGTCGCACCAAAAAGTCGAATTATGTAGTAATTTAATTAACCAGAAACAATTTGAGTCTCCAAGATTACTGACACGGATGATCAGAGATTTTTTGCAAGAAAAATCATTAAAGCAAGCTATTTATCGGAAGAGAAAGTTATTTACTGGGATCATCTCAATAAAAAGTATCAGATAGAAATTAAAGTCAAGTCAAACCGTGTGTTCAATTATTTGGTTCATCATTCTTTTAATTCGATTTTTTTAACATAGAATAGAATCCTTTTTTATTCGATTCACTATTAACCAGGATTATCGGGATAGAAGTATCCTTAATATTATTCCGGATTGTAAGCTATTCCTGAAATGTTATCCAAATTCGTCCATAAACATACAAACTTTCACATTTATAATATTAGTTAGATTTTACATATACTATATTATTACGTATATTTATTTATTACTATCATATAATACCCGACACCCACACATTGAATCAATTCGTATGTGCATGTATGTGTGATACATATAATCATTTTAAATAACTAAGATTTTTTTAGAATAGGTATACCTTACACTAAACTTTTTCTATAAAATAAGACTGCGTGGATCTTTAACATAGATTAGATCTCCTTTTTACCCAAATTCGTAATTTGATCTTCCTTTTTCAAATATGTTTGTTGAGAATAATAATTAACTTAATATATTCGTAATATGGAATCTATATCTGATATATTAATATCTGTGGTTATAACCAAAGAGTCATCATCCAACTGGTAATTAAAAAAACTTGATATATTTAGTATCTACAAAATTTATTCCAGCAACTAAAACCAGCTCTAAATCCTAGTATGTTTCAATATCTCCAGCAATTTTATATTGTGTTATTGACCTTATGAAACAATACCTAGAAAAAACGTCCTGTAAAATCTAATAACTCACAAATTATATTTATTTTATAATTTCTCTGTCATTGTATCCCTGTTTCTTAATAATTTTCAATATCAAGCACAAAGACCCTACCGTTTATTAACCTTTGTAATTTCAAATGTCAATAACTTTAGGAAAAAACAATAGAATGTAATAAATTATAGTTGTTTTCTGAACAACAAAAATCTTTAACAAAACTGACTTTCAGATAAATCAAGTCATAGCTTGAACTTTTTGAAACAGGATCCTAATGAAAATAATATATTTATTTTACCAAGAAACATTTTCTTTTTCCGTTTTTATTAACAGAGATCGATTAGATTTTATTCACTCTGCATATTAAAATAAAACTATTTATTTTTTTACACGCGAGTTGAATCCGTAAAAAATAACTTTTATTTTAATATGTAGTACTCGTGAAAATCTAAAAAAATATCTGCATATTGTTTTACGAAATGTCAATATATAATACTGATGGTATTATCTAATAATCTGATCTTTAAATATTTTTGCTTCAAATAATGGAATTCATGAATTAAGATCAACCATGGGAAAACTTTATGAAGCAATAATGAAATTCCTATCGACTAGGGGTCACTTAAACCGTTGAACCCTTTCTAACATCTGGGTCAAACAACTCGTATTTACAAAGAACATTTTGACTTCACCCTTAAATCAAGTTGGAACTTTATATTGGTACTGGATGTAGAGTTCAAACACTTATAAGCTATTATTGTAAAAGATTTGGGTTAAAAAGTTTGGTTTGACTAACTATACTAGAATCTGGATAAACTAAAACTATAATTCCATTAAGAAACGACTATAATCATAATTCTAAAGCCTCCAAACGTGTAAATTTAATTAAACTAGTTGTAGCTCGCGGCTCTGTCGCTATATTTATTTCATCGTTCGTAAAAACGCATTGACTTGGTTTTTTTGTCAGCTACCATATATATTTATATATAAATATAAATACATATAGTAGATTTTATACCATATATATTTTTATTTTTAATATATATTTTTTCTACAAGATAATATATACTCTGTGGCTCTGAATCTCAATATGTCTTAAGGTCTAATTTAGAAACAGCTAGGATAAGGTCAATAAACCCATTATTATCAATACACTTCCCGGTCTTAACCTTCACAATATATTGAAGTCATTCTTCTTAATATTTACAAAATGTACTGTAAATAGAATACCCTTCAAGGGAATTGTTATTTTATTGTAAAGAGAAATTAATGGAACTAATATATTCCAAATCATTTTCTTTATCCAGAAAGTATTTCGATGTGTATATATCAATTCACCTAATGTGTTGGTACACCAAATTGACAGAGATGGAATTTGATAATATTTAAAAGCATTTGGTTTTGTAACAAATACATTTTACCAATATTCTTAAATAGTTACGCTACCGGGTTATAATTCTGCTATAATGATACAAAAACTGATAACAAATAAGAAGAAAAACAACATATAAAGCTTTATTTTGACCACAATAAAATACTATATTAGAAAATACAAACAACAAACAATACCTCAAAAATATTTAATGAACAGGTCTCACCAGTGACTTCCTATCTATGTATTGCTACCTATGTGTTTCAGAAGATACGTGACAAAACCATAGAGATATTATATTATTATTGTATATTAATTCTATTTACAAAACTGCCAACTTCTTTTATTATAACAGAATACTCTATAGAGTATATGTATCTGGAAAACATGTTTTATGTTTTGGTGAAAGACGTTTTGAAATCGAATGTGTAGCTTTAATTACATTACACACAAACATACAAACTTTTATAATGTTAGTAAAGACATTTTGGGATTAGGCGTAGGCAAAAGAGGTGACCTCATTATAGAAGAAAGATTATAAACCAACTTAGAACGTTACCCCTTTCACGGTGACAATAACACGTAGGGAAGTGAAAAGTACCGATAGGGATGTTTTTGTGATAAAGGTTAGTGACAAGTGAGGGTCTTTACGAAGTGTTTACGGTTATTGAACTTTGTCATATTTTCTGTACCGATTTTCGTAAAAGATTTATTTTTAGATTTTATTTTTCTAGCAATATGTAGAACAAAGAATAATTATTATTATGTATGTAGCAAAGTATTATTGATTACAAATAATATTAGAAATATGTGATATATATTTTAAAGGTTTTTATATAGGGATGTTCTTTTTATATCTTGTCGATTTCAGACGTGAATATTTTTTTTATTTAAGCAAGCAGTAGAAAAATGCAAAACGAATGTCAATAGTGTGGATTGATTGCCATTTCACATCAAATCTGGGATTTTCATAGAGAAATCAAATTTTCGTTCAATGATCTCGAACATCTTGAAAGCTACCAAATCAGAATTGAGTTTTCTCACAGACTTATTCTGCTGAATTATTAATATCTTCAAAATTTGTGGTCAAAATCAACCGCTCCATTGGTCGAGTGGTTAGCGCAGACGCCTAACGTATAACGACGCAATGGGGTTCGAGGTTCGATTCCCGACAGCCTAACACCCTTGACACAAGCAAATAATCTGCTTACTTAGGGGTTAGATCAATGTATTTGTCCTGTGATATTACAAAAAAAATCATCAAAGAAATTGTGTTTAAATTTAATAGACAATTTCTTCTTTATTTTCATAACTCGGTATAGAGTATGGTTAACATGAATCATGTGCTTCTTTTATCACAATTATTTGTCCATGTCCGTTGTTAATCTCATCCACACTTTTGTCTATTCTTCTATCTTCTATTATACGTTCTCTTAGTGGAGACTTGCTTCTTGCCATTATATTTTTAACGCACTCCATCCATGTTTTCTTCAGTTCTTCTTCTCTTATAACCACATATACATTTAAATAACTTCATTATATTAACATACTCTATTATAATAATAATAATTAATAATACTCCATTATAATAATAATGAAATACTCTATTATAGTTAAGATGTTCTGGGAAAATAAATTCTTAGTTTTATTTCAGATTGTCAATTCTGAACAACGGTTAAATGGTTATTAAAGAACAATGTAAGTATATAAATAATAATATATTTAAATTTATTTAAATGAATATATTGTTAATATAATTGTCCATAATTATAATAATATTAACAATACATTGATTATTTAAATGAAAATCGAAACAGAAAAGTATACAAATGAAATAATAGAGTTTATAATTAATAATATTTTTAAACCTGAATATTTGTTTTAAATGTTCATAAAGAAATTAAGCAATACATTTTTTCATTGAATATATAATGAAAAATAAACGATTTGTATACGGATTCAGATTCCTGTACAAATCGGATTCCCGCTAACTCCGAGTTTCCATACCGGCGCTCTACCAATCAAGATTCGGCTGATGTCTTATTATGATACAGCATTCCAAATCTGAATATGAATCTTTGCCCATATTTTTTTTTGTAGGTTTGTTTAAAAAAATGTTAACGAGCTTAACATGGCATATAAAAAAAAAATTAAACGACAAAATCTTTTTTAGAATTTTTGGTTTGAATTAAAGATTATTTTAGTGTATTTAATTGATAATTTATATATATTTTGTACAAAATATATATACATATATATCTATTGATAAAATTCTCTAATTTTTTGGTGTTTAAAAAATAATGGTTACTAATCTAACAAAAAATAACAGCAATACAGTGATTACACATGCATACTACTAGTTCTTATAGAAAATTGTGTTTTAATTATAATTTTTTTAAATGGTGTAAATTCTACATTTATTATAAGGTATATTGTTTTTATATCAGTGCAGCTTAGTGCACCTACCAGATAGCTGACTATATGAGGATTTTTTATATTACCGTATTTTCTCTATATAAAATATGAAACAAATAATAAAACCTCAATTCCTTAAAAAAACCATATAGTAACAAAAATAATCAATTGCCAAATAACAGCTCGTAAGTTCATATTACAGGTAGAGTCGTGTTCATGTTCCCACGTATAATATGATAAACAATTTAATTGCATGATAACGTTATTTGATCTATAGTCGAGTCCACACACGACGTCCCACGTGCTGGAACACACGACTATTTTGTAATGAGAGTTGTAACTATGAATAGATAACGGTATATTGAAGGTGAACTGATCGGTTTAAGTTAAATACAATCATATATTAGCTTTATCACGACTCCGCCTAAATGAATTTAAATTCTCAATATTGCTAGAGACCGTAGATGGCAGCAATCACTTACCACGTGACATACTCTCTCGAATGAACGCACATTTATCTAGTTCTATCCTTCTTTATTTTCTCCTTTATATATAATCAAAAAACGGCTTCAATTACTATTCCCATCCTGCGCACTGCGCACGCGCCTCTGCTCTGCCTTCATCTAGAGCTATGGTATGGTACTTCATTTACACAGATTTTTTCGATATAATATCTGTCAAGGCCATGACATGTAAATACACACATAAGTAATCATTTTACGAATATTTCTTTATATGTTTTTTGCATTTTATCAGTTTTAATAAAAATTATATACAAATGTTACCTAAATAACAAGTAAATTCTTTGGTTTCTTTAAAAACAATTTCGTAGTTAGAATAGAAGTCATAAAACTCTTTTTACAAGTTATTTTTACCTTAAATGAAAAGGTAAGTATTTCTAAAAATAAGAGTTAACGTAAAATGAAAATTGCTAACAATAAGTATTTTGTTGGATTATTTATCATCTCATTAGTTGTGTTTGTTATAATCGAGTTAGTATACACGTGGCTGGGGTAATTATATAATAGGTGTGATGAATTGTACTTATTTAGCATTTCTCCCGACGACGCGTTCACAGTAGGTAATAACGTGTACGCGTAGGCATAAGTGACACCACACAACATACAGACACACACCGTCTATACCGGTATAGACGAGGTCCCAACTGAGTAAGTGCTCCGTTGCTCCGGCGTTCTGCCGTCGGAGGACACTAGTGTCCAAATTTCCTTAGCTTCCCTCCTGACTAACGGCGCCCCGAGCCGAGGTACGTGTCTCAATCTGAGACGCCCTCGGGACGTCGTTCTCCATGGAGGCCCATCTGGCCCCCCCTTTTAAGGGCGCATCTCCTGACCCACCCGCTCCCCCGGTGACGCTGTAATAGCCAACAGGGCTAACAGTATAGACAGAACAAGAAAAAAAAAATTAGCATTTCTAATATAAAATAAGGAAAAGGTTGAATATATATAATTGGTAAACCGCTGTATAGTTCAAGTACCTACCACCAGCGCGACGGACTGAACTATATTATAAATGAATATTGACAACTATAAAACAAGTTTCCAGAATTTAAGACATATTTATTCCCATTTTCAGCTAAATATACAATGTTTGTGATTTACTAGTGGTGGGCAAAGTTATAAAAATCTCTGTAAGAAATAATATAGGTACTGAGAGAAATATATTTTATAACAAAATATTTCTTATCCACTTCTAATATTTTATAACAAAATATTTGAATATGTATACACAAAAAAGTAAAATTTATGGATTGTAAAATAGCACTTAAGGACATTTGCACTTAAAAGTAAATTTGTGTGCACGCCTAAGTTATTGTAATTTCATGTTAATTATAATTTGTGCATTTAGATAAGTATGTAATGTAATTAACTATATGTTGTATGTTATAGCGTACAGATTGTAGAAGTTTTTTGGTAAAAATATAATTATTATTATTATATACCTACGAGACAGGTTAGCGACAAGTTGACAATACTACGTTATAAAATCTCAATATTAATAATTATCGCTAAATATTTAAAAAAAACGCGTGTAAGACACTTTTTAATACTAGGTCGGTTTAAGACGGTTTCAGTATAAATCATCAAAACTTGGAGAATGGACAAGTAAGTCTTTGAAATAATAACGAATTTAATATTTTTTTTATTTATTTTTTTTTATATGATCTAGGGCAATGCTTGACTACATTCCACCTGATGGTAAATGGAATGTAGTCTTAGATGGTAAGTCGCATTGCCCTAGCAACCTATTCACTCTTCTCTTGAAGACACCCACATTATATTTGGCCGGAAATACCGACGCAGGCAAATTGTTCCAGTCCTTTGCTGTACGTACTAAAAATGAGGAAGCAAAGCGCTTCGTTCGGACAGGTGGAATGTCCACAACAAAAGGATGGATACCTGCCGTGCGTCGGGACGTCCGATGATGGAAGGGGGACGGGGGAATTAACTCGTGTAATTCCTGCGCACACTCACCAAAATGTATCCTATAGAATACTGAGAGGCTAGCAATTTTACGCCTGTGTTCAAGGCTTTGGAGGTCGGCTTCGACCAATTCGGGATCGCCTATAAGCCTCTTTGCTCGCCTCTCAATTGAGTCCAGAACCGCAAGATGAGACTTTGCGGCACCAGCAAATATGTGTCCACAGTACTCTACACACGACCGGATCTGTGCTTTGTATAAAACAAGAAGCTGTCCCGGTGTAAAGTACTGCCGAACCTTCGCAAGAACGGCAAGCTTTGCTGCTGCTGCTCTTGCTCTGGACTCAATGAACCGACCAAAGTTGAGGTTCGAGGAAATCTCTAAGCCTAACAACTGAAGCCGGTCACTGTATTCCAAGGATACATTCTGGAAAGTAGGAGCCAAGGTGAAAGGGCTCCTTTTGGAGGTGAATAGACACGTCTGCGTTTTGGTGGCGTTGAACTCGACAAGATTGGCATTGCTCCATGCGGAGACTGCCTGAAGTTTGTCATTCAAACGTTGCACCATGGCTTCTCTTTCAGACTGTACTTGATCTCGACTAGCCCGAGTACTCGGCAGATATCTTTCTACAACTGTGCTGTCGTCTGCATACCCATAGATACCGGGCTTCAACAGATCATTAATGTGCAGCAGAAACAGAGTTGCAGAAAGAACGGACCCCTGAGGCACTCCGGCATTTATTGTCAAGGGTTCCGAGGAACACCCGTCGACAACTACTCGGAGAGATCTGTGGCTCAGAAAGTCCGTTACCCAGCCGATCAGACCAGGAGATATACCGTACGCTGAAAGCTTGCATATAAGGCTCGCATGCCAGACCCTGTCAAATGCCCTCGAGACGTCCAGAGAGACGGCGACCGCTTCTCCGTTCTTCTCGATGGCCTCGCCTAAAATGTGAGTAGCATACACTAGGAGGTCCCCAGTAGACCTATTACGGCGAAACCCATACTGTCGGTCACTGAGGAGATCGTTACCTTCTAGGTATGCTAGTAGGCGCGAGTTCAATACACGCTCCATAATCTTACAGAGTATGGAGGTGATTGAAATCGGTCTGTAATTGACAGGGTCGGCACGGCTGCCTTTTTTGGGCACGGGTTGCACATTAGCAAGCTTCCAGGATTTCGGCACTATTCCAGTCATGAAAGAGAGGCGATACAGACGTGTCAGTATAGGAGACAACTCAGCTGCGCATGTCTTGAGCAGAATGGCTGGTATACCATCAGGACCACTGGCTTTATTCACATCTAAACGACACAATGTTCTCCATACCTCTTTGTTAGTGATGCGGATTTCAGGCATCGAAATACCGCAGTGAGGAAGATGTGCTGGAGAAGCATTGCCAGTGTCTAGATGCGAATTCTCAGCAAACAGAGAAGCAAATACATTCGCTTTCTCTGTTGCAGTGTGGGCCAGGGATCCATCAGGCTTCAGCAGAGCAGGCAGTGAGGGTTGGCAGAAGTTCGACTCGATCGCTTTGGCAAGAGACCAGAAAGCTCGACTGCCAGTTGGTCTGACAGAGAGCTTTTCGCCATTCTTAACGATCCGATCAAGACGAGACTTCCGCAATGTCTTCTTGTAGGACTTGGCAGCTTGGTTAAAGGCTCTCTTCTTCAAACTTACATCCGGAGTTTTGCGGGTTCGAGCATCAGCCCAAATGAGATATGCCGAATGTTTTCGGTCTTGAGCATGACCACATTCGGCATTAAACCATGGGCGAGCTTTACCACCGATGGGTACGTCAGCAAAAGGAATAAAATACTCCATTGCCTGATGCACCACATCGGTTATAGCATCCGCGCAACTCGACGGATCCAAAGAAGAGAAGCAGACCTGCCGCCAAGGATAAGACGCAAAAAAGTGTCGCATCTCATCCCAATCTGCTGACTTGTATTTCCATACTCGCCTAACACCATGAGGTTCGAAAGCTGGTGGGGAATATGTAAACACAGATTTCACCAGACAGTGATCGGAGGTTCCCAAGGGGGAGGTGACTTCTACACGATACCTGTCCGGATCAGTTGTCAGCAGAAGGTCCAGGCAATTGGCTGTATGGCCTACCACATCTGGTACCCTTGTCGCTTGCTTCACCAGCTGAAAGAGGTCCAAGGACAACGCAAATTTCCGCGCTTCTCTTCCAGCATGGTCGGTCTTCTGGTACGGGAACAGCCAGTCCTGATGACAGGCATTAAAGTCCCCCAGAAAGACGAGCTGCGCCGAAGGGTACTGATACAGAGCCATATCTGCAGCCTCACTGAGATACTCAAATAAACGAGTTGTCTCCTGGTCACCGCTGTGCGAACGGTAGACACAGGAATACAGGATTTTTATTATTATTGATTAATATTTTCATAAATTAGTACTTCATATTTGACAACCATTCTAACTGATTGTCAAGCGAGTGAGATCAGAAATGAAATGACTTAATTTCAAACTGTTAAATAAACAACATTAAAAAGTGGTTACTCCTCGACAAATCTTAATAAAAAGCGCGCTTAATAATCAACTTAATAATCAACTTAATACAAACCAATGAAAATACACTATGGTCGATTATTCCTCAAGGATCTATCAATGATCTATCATCGATTTTTAAATCATAAACTCTACCAGAACTACAGCAATCGTTAAAAAAAGATTTAAATCAGTTCAGTAATTACAAAGAAGTTCGATGACATAATGCATTTGACTCAAGAATACAAAGCTAATATAATTTACACATACCTATTATGGTTGTAGAAAATGTTTATCGGGATTACATTGTATTGATGAATTTAATGAATGAATAAATAATAAATTCATGATGGAATAAATGATGTGTGTAAGATGTCATAGCTCTGTATAGGTGTTAGTGACAAAATGTAAATGTATCTGCATTATATTATAATGACCGTTAAATGTAAGAGCATAAAACTTTTCTCTCCTCTAAGTAAAGTGTTTTCTGCTGAGCACCTGTGAGATTAGATCAGCAAGAAACTGGCATTTGACAATTCAAAAAACATACCTACTACATAATTCACTTTACGTAATTAGTAATAATTGTAATAAATATAACGCTGAATAAACAATGCATAATATATATTATATTTATTACAAAATCGATTTAAAGTAATATAAAGAATTAACATTTTCATAAGAGTTATTTTAAGATTACGTAAGCTGTGTTGTCTCTTATCGTTTAGAATGCATTTATTCTGAAGTTGCATATAGTAATGATTTATAGATAGTCTCGTAAAACTGATTAATTTATAAGTATAGTGTGATTACGTGTGTCTGTATATATTTGCGTGTGTGTGTTTGTCTATGTGTGTGATTATGTAATAAACTATAAGAAATAAAGATTAAAGATTACGTTCTTACATACTTAATAATAATAAATAAATACCCTTTATCATAGACAGATGTTCAGATAGTCAATGTTATAGTTATTAATAACTTTCTTTTGAAAGGAGTTGTCATTGCTATTCCTATTACATAATAGTACAAAAATAAATGTTTCTAACCCAGTAACTGTGTTATATAAAAAGTGACACATTTTCCTAATTTAATTGTATGAAAGGGAGCAGCCCATATCAAGTAATATAGCAATATATCTATTGAGGTGACCAACAGAGACGTAATTACTTTAGCAACCCAAGAGCGAGTATGTCGGTCAGACGTGGATCTATCCACATGACACTATTTTGGGCTTATAACGACATAATTTGATATCGAAAATATGTACTTTTATGTATTTCCTCTTAAAATGTATTCTTTATTGTAGTCCCAAAGATAAAAAAAGAAACTCTTAAAATATATATATAATAATGTATATGTTGCCAAAGATTAATCTCTTACACACTTTTGGGGAGACGAGATGTCCGTGGTTTATTTATACTAATATTATAAAGCTGAAGAGTTTGTTTGTTTGAACGCACTAATCTCTGGAACTACTAAAAAAATCTTTTTGTGTTGAATAGTCTGTTTATTGAGGAAGGCTATAGGGTATATGTCATCTCGCTGTGACTAATAGATGTCAAGCAGCAATGAAAAATGCTGCAAAAACGGGAAAAGATTTCTGTTTTGAGAGCTTTCCTCGCGTGCGCTGAGTAAACCGGGATAGTTACGCAAAAATAATGTATGATGAAGTTGTTCCTCTTTAAAAGTTCTAAAAAGAAGTCCGCGACAGCATATATTTAGCTCTTAAGGTTAACTCACTATAACCTTTTATGTGGTAATTTAATTAGTTCTCAAATCTAATAATCTAAAATACATATAATAAAATTGTAACTGATCCATTCCTGTACATGGAATTAAAAAAAAAACCAATAATGGTTTTTCAGTTTGTCTATTTGTCTGTATGTCTGTATGTCTATATGTTTGTGCACGCTAATTTCAGAAACGGGTTAATTAATTTTGATGCAGTTTGCGGGAATATATTGTCATGGGATTCACTTTACATTTTGTTTTTTTTTTAACATTTGGTTAACAAATGAAGAAGTTAATAATCTCTTATCGTTATAGCATTGCTGCTTACCAGTTTGAAGGTTTATAATTTTTACATACATTCGTAAGCATAAAGGGTACGTTTTATCAAATACGAAATCTACGCGTACGAAGTCGCAAGCACAGCTAGTAATTTATAAGTATATAATTGTCTACTACTACTATTGAAGGGATTTTTTTGTGTGAGCAAAACTATTTTAATCGAGGAAAAGTATATTATGTATGGCATTGCATTGGAAGTATTTTCTAAAAAATATGGAATATAATTCTAATGTAATTTTTTTATCAGTTTTGATCAGTAATTTGTATTTTTGGCAATGCAAAATGTAATTCTCGCCCATATAAACATTAAACTATAAAATGAAACACATGTTTGATCATAACGTTAAAAATTAACTATACATATAATAAGACAGTAAAAATCGAGTGCCTGTACATTAAATATTAAAAAAAAAACTGATAGGGGGTGATTAAAGACGAGAAACAGAAACCAAAAAACAAGTTTTTGAATTTTTGTCTGTCTGTCTGTCTATCTGATACATTATAACGTCAAAACTACTGAACGGATTTGAACGTGGTTCGTCAAAATCGGTTAAGGGAAGAAAAAGTTATGGTCATTTGAAAATTTATTTTGTTTTGCACACAGGTAGACAGGGGCAAAAAATAATAATATAGGGAATAATTAATACCTAAAAGTTTTGTATCCTAGGGAGAGAAGACAAACATTCCGTTCAACATAACAAGGCTGTTTTTTTACCTATACAGAGCGGGCGAAGCCGCTGGACAAGGCTAGTACTAAATAATTTAGGTAAAGTAAGTTCTATCCCAGTTTGTAGATTTAGATACATAATCAACAGAAGACACACGATGAAGTCTGAAACAAATTAATTTTGAAACGTTGTTCAGTTTGTTTAGAGAGGGGGACTGTTTTATTTATTGTAAGTTCAAAAACCTTAAAGCTGTTGTTGCCCTCGTAAAATTGGTACAATAAATACTTTATACTTTTATGTGATGAGCTGACACGAGCAGACGACCCATTTCTTTGTAAATGCCAACAAATTTATCTTACACTTACAACTTAAGAAAATGTCAACCCTCAAGGTACGTAGAAGTGTTAAAGGAAATGGACTCGTAAAGTGGTAGAGTTAAAACGGTAGCTATAATAACATATAAAATAATATATAATAAGTTACTGCGTGTCAACCAATAAGTATAACCAAAAAGACCAAAAAGATTATAAAAAATAATTACTTAATAAACGTCGAAAGTGCTTCGAATTCAGTGCCCATTGTAAAATATAAGTTACTTCCGCGTTTAATATTTTCACTTTCACGTAAGTAATTAACCCTGAAAAATATTTTTTCAGTAAAGTGAGGATAAATAGAAAAATAATCCGATATTTAAAAAAAAAACAAACAACATGTGTGTGCCCCATGCAAATAAAAATAATGTCTGTCAAATTTATGCCACACCTGAGAAAACCAAAACATTGAGTACCAGGATATCATAAATGTAGAGACAGTGTCCGAAACAGATTGCCACACCTCCCAATATCATATATAACACCTATGCCAAAAGTTCTTAGATAATTTCTTTTTTATTATTAAATAAAGAAAATGTGTCACTTTATTGATTAAGGGGCATTTAATTATTATATGAATGTAAAAGTTTTCCGTTACTAATAGATTTACTTTAATTAGGATAGTTTTGTTAATTCTAAGAATGATTTAAATTTTATTCACGGTTATGATAGTTACCGCCAGAAACTATCTGTATAGTTTGTGTCAACATCCTTTGGCAGATATAGATTAAATTATTTTTTTTGCTCAGCGTTAGTAAACTAATATGCAAAGTTAATGCATTGGCATTGTGACTGATGTTAAAATAGTTGGAAAATAATTGTATTGTACTTATTCTTGTCAGCTCAATTACTATTAAGGTTCCGCTCACTTATTTATTAAATACTAACTGTTCCCTGCGATTTTTTCTGAGCCTTCTCCGTAATAATCAGTTTCTGTGTTTTCCTGTAAAAGTGTGAAAACTTTTTTGAGTAAAAGTATCCTATATGTTGACGAGGATAATAATCTGTAACCACAGCAAATATTATCAATATCTGCTTAGTAGATTTTGCACAAATGGCGAACAAACAAACAGACATATTGTTTCATTCTCTTTACTATTTTATTTTTACAGACCGATTTCAATCACCTCCATACTCTGCAAGATTATGGAGCGTGTATTGAACTCGCGCCTACTAGCATACCTAGAAGGTAACGATCTCCTCAGTGACCGACAGTACGGGTTTCGCCGTAATAGGTCTACTGGGGACCTCCTAGTGTATGCTACACACATTTTAGGCGAGGCCATCGAGAAGAACGGAGAAGCGGTCGCCGTCTCTCTGGACGTCTCGAGGGCATTTGACAGGGTCTGGCATGCGAGCCTTATAAGCAAGCTTTCAGCGTATGGTATATCTCCTGGTCTGATCGGCTGGGTAACGGACTTTCTGAGCCACAGATCTCTCCGAGTAGTTGTCGACGGGTGTTCCTCGGAACCCTTGACAATAAATGCCGGAGTGCCTCAGGGGTCCGTTCTTTCTGCAACTCTGTTTCTGCTGCACATTAATGATCTGTTGAAGCCCGGTATCTATGGGTATGCAGACGACAGCACAGTTGTAGAAAGATATCTGCCGAGTACTCGGGCTAGTCGAGATCAAGTACAGTCTGAAAGAGAAGCCATGGTGCAACGTTTGAATGACAAACTTCAGGCAGTCTCCGCATGGAGCAATGCCAATCTTGTCAAGTTCAACGCCACCAAAACGCAGACGTGTCTATTCACCGCCAAAAGGAGCCCTTTCGCCTTGGCTCCTACTTTCCAGAATGTATCCTTGGAATACAGTGACCGGCTTCAGTTGTTAGGTTTAGAGATTTCCTCGAACCTCAACTTTGGTCGGTTCATTGAGTCCAGAGCAAGAGCAGCAGCAGCAAAGCTTGCCGTTCTTGCGAAGATTCGGCAGTACTTTACACCGGGACAGCTTCTTGTTCTATACAAAGCACAGATCCGGTCGTGTGTAGAGTACTGTGGTCACATATTTGCTGGTGCCGCTAAGTCTCATCTTGCGGTTCTGGATTCAATTGAGAGGCGAGCAAAGAGGCTTATCGGCGATCCCGAATTGGTCGAAGCCGACCTCCAAAGCCTTGAACACAGGCGTAAAATTGCTAGCCTCTCAGTATTCTATAGGATACATTTTGGTGAGTGTGCGCAGGAACTACACGACTTAGTTCCCCCGTCCCCCTTCCATCACCGGACGTCCCGACGCACGGCAGGTATCCATCCTTTTGTTGTGGACATTCCACCTGTCCGAACGAAGCGCTTTGCTTCCTCATTTTTACTGCGTACAGCAAAGGATTGGAACAGCTTGCCTGCGACGGTATTTCCGACCGAATACAATGTGGGTGTCTTCAAGCGAAGAGTGAATAGGTTGCTAGGGTAATGCGCCTTACCACCTAAGACTACATTCCACTTACCATCAGGTGGAATGTAGTCAAGCATTGCCCTAGATCATATAAAAAAAAAATATATATATATAATTAGAGAAATAAATTGTAATATATAATTATAATTATAACGTATATAATAAATTTAATATTGTGTCCTGTACTACTTTTAACATTTATCGAGGCTTAGATGTATACAGTAACATTTTAAACTGTCTGATTCATAAATTAATGGCATATTGCATATCTGAAGGCATGCATTAATATCATTAATTTCTTTTGTATGAAATAGAAATATAAGACATAATGTTAAGTTATTTTAAATGAAATATATTCATAACTATATCCCATATAAATAAATGTCCTTGCTATAACTTTTCTTACGATTTAAATCAAAAATAATATTTACCAACATTTAAAAATGACACAAATTATACATCGGTTTATTTGCTGTATATGCTTAATTAAACAAAAATCACTACTTAATAGATTACTATTTGTCTAAATTCTTGTCATGTTGTATCGTTTCATAGTATCTTGATAATTGTAGATAATTTACTTTATACCATAACTTTAACAATAAAACAGATGCTCGTATTTTGTTACTGCATCTAAAACGGTGAGTCAGTCAGATATTTTAAGATTTGTTTGAATATCTCGGAGTCTACGGAGTTTGGAATGTAGTATTGCCGGATATACATCCGTAGGAATCTCAAATATCATTCACTATGGGTGTTCCCTTGAGACGTAAGACTGTTAGAAATAATATATATATAGGGTAAACAGACAGTCGTTGGACACTGGATAGTTATTGGACAGTCGCTATTGATTTTCAAAAAATAAGAAAACAACAAGCAAAGAGTGACATCTATAGTTATTGATAAAATCTATGAATACTTAGCATTGTTTTAGTTTATAGGTTTTATAAGAGATGGCTGTAACAAAGTGTCAAAAAAATAATTCCCTTGCGGCTATCACGGAACCGGACAATTGTCTTGAAAAATTATTTTTTTCATAAGGTTGAGTCAAGTGTTTTGTTACGATATTTTCTTATTGGAGAATGTTATTGTTTTGGCTGTTTGGAGATTGGTAGGATATGATATAATTTACATTATAAAATGATTTTTAACTTATAAATATTATATTTTGAAGGTATTTTAACCCGTCCAGTGATTGTACACCACAATTTAAAAAAAAACTATTATTGGACAATGTCCAATAACTATATTTTTTCAAAAATTAGAATTTCTACGTTTTTTTTACTTTAATTTTATAGCCTTTAAATTCGTTGTAATTATAATTTCAAATTCAAATATCACGGACTATTTTGTCAGTTATTGGACAGCGTTCAATAACTGTCACTTATTGTGTCCAATAATTGTTTGGTTACAATTTTGAGTCTCAAAAATAGAAATAAGAAAAATTATGACCCAAACAATATGAATTTAGCACTCAAATAAATACAAGAAACTAAAAACCCGAAGATAAGAGAAATTGCCAGAAAATATGATATTCGAAAAAACGATTCTGCATTTTAAATTAAAAAATTCTGATCATAGGACTTCCTTCACACCCCAACCAGTTTTAATAACAGATGAAGAATATATCTTGAAACTTTGGATTAAAAAGTTAATGATGATGGACTTTCCCTTAAAAAATGAAAATTTGCAAATTAGTTTATCCAAATTTATTGAGGAAAATCCGCGGCCAAATCGTGTGCCACCTTCGTTACAGTGCATGAGGAATAATGATGATGATGATTTAAGCTTGGAAGAATGTGCTAACGATCCAGCTAATAAAACCATCGACTAAGAGACTAAGATGCTATTTGAGATGTACCAAAAAAGAGAATTCTAAAATTTTTAATGTGTTTCTAGCTATTTTCCTATCTACTTTAATTTCTTTGATGACCAAAAAGTTCAAAATAATAACTTCAAGTTGTTATGTTTCTAAAGTTTTACTTTAACTATATTTTTTTCCTTAAATTTTCATGATATCCAATAATTAAGACTGATTAAAGTTTAGTGATGAATCATTTATACTATTTAGTTTTAGGTGGTAATGAATATTTTATGATTTAGAAAAAAAAATAAAAAAAAGTAAACTATTAATAGTAAACAAAATGTTCTTATGATATTTTATTACATGTTTATCTATTATTTCTCTATATTCAAAGACTGTCCAATAATTGTTACCAACTGTCCAATAATTATAAATTTTGTCCAATGACTGTGTTTTTTGTTCATATTTTTTAATTTACTGATATTTTACAATTATTCACAAGTGTTAAGATTTTTAAATGATTTTTATGGTAGCTCATTTAATCTAGTTTCAAAATATCTATACAGTTTCTAAGATAGTGAAATAGTCGAAGGAAAAAAAATCTTCAAAGTATATTATTTGCTTAACTGTCCAATGACTGTCTGTTTACCCTATATATATATATTATTATTATTGTAAACATGACAAACACGGACATAATAAAAAATTCGGCCATAGATCAAATTACAAATAATTATTAAGATATACAAATAGATAATACATTATTAAGTAATAATATATATATACATAATAATAATATCCCTAGACAAATTACACACATTGATCTAACCTAAGTAAGCAAATCGTTTGCTTGTATTATGGGTGTAAGACAACACTACAAATACATAGAAATGCATATATAAACACTGAGAATATATACAGACGACACCTATGCTGCCTGTAATAAATGTCTGTCTCTTTCGGGACTCGAACCCGAGCTCCATAGCGCCGCTACACGTTAGGTGTCTGCGCTAACCACTCGACCAACGGGGCTGTTAAATATATATCATAAAAATATACCAGGCAATATACCTTATACATACATACATATGTTGTGGTACATAATATTAATGTAATATATACACCAAAGTAATATTAATATTTAACCTTGTGATAAAAAGTAGGATTTTAGGAATTACCTATATTATATGATAATTATTTTATAAATTATCTTTTATTTTTAAAGTAAAACTTTTATTACATCGTCTCAAACTTTTTCGTCTGTGTGTCGCATGTCGCGTGACGGTCGGCCGCGGAGTAGGATAAAGTGAAAGGCGCTCGTATCGATGCGGTTTTTACTAGATACATTGAAAAAATCGAATGTAAGTCACTGTTCACGTATTTTAGTTACCATAAAATATTGGTTACATTTATCAACTGTGAAATTCATGATGAAGATGGAATTGATAATAGAATGATTGAAAATAATTGAAAAACGGATCAAAATGACTCAACGATTATAAAATATTGTTTTCAGTGTTTTAATATGTGTATATCATCTAAATAATTGTTAAGTATTATGTATGTCGTACTCTAAGACACAGAGTTCAATAAAAATATTAGTTGGAGACCTAGTCTACTTTTATCATTTCCCATTATCATTCCCATTTTCTAAGTATAAAATTAAGATTGATGAAGCAATTTTTATACCCTTAATGGAATATTATTCCGAAAATTTTTAGTTAAATGTCTATAATGTGAAAAATGTCTATAATGTGAAAAAAAGTTTCACTTTTACGGTGGTTTCATAAAAACACACAAGTTTTTTTTATTTATTTAAGAAAGAGTTTTGTGGAGTCTTGCTACAATTACTAATTATTATTTTTTTAATTAACCTTAATTTTGTAAAATGTTAAGTGTGAAAAAAATATTGATTAACTTTACATATGAATATTAAATAGTTTATATTTATCACATATTATTTTTTATTTATTATGTTTTTCAGTATCGTGTTATGCAACACCTGAGAAAACCAAAACATCGAGTACCAGGATATCATAAATGCAAAGGCAGTGACGGATCCAGTTCAGTAAGTGACGCCACACCTCCCAATAGAACACACCCACTTAGCAACAGGTGGATAGCTACGACAATATTAATGTAAGTAGAGGTAAAATTAAAATAGTTAAAAAAACAAAAGAACACGCTTTAAAAATAAAAAATAGTAAAATAAAATAGAATAAAAAATAATATAAATAACAAAAAAGGATTTTATTGTAAAAAAAGCGTGGTAATTATAAATATTCTATTGACAGATATGAGCAGAAGGACAATAATTGTGATAATATCTTTAAAATATTTTTTTTTATAAAAGCGTATTTATTAGTTTATGTTATAAAATATTTTTAACTTAAAAATCTCTTAATATGTCTCTTAATATCCCGGCAAGGATAACGGAACGTAATGTTAAATTATTGAATTGTCATCGGTACTTGATAGGTATGCAAAAATTCAATTTAATTCGACATGTCAAAATTAGTCAAAATCACGATCAAAGTTTCCGTTACAAAGATCGAAGATCGAATGATACATCCAAAGCTAAAAACAGCATGTTAAAAAAACAGATTTGTTATCTTGGACGGGCGTCCAAAGTTTTTGTTCTGTCCCTGGGAACAGGAGTGTTTTAGGAACAAATGTACCCTTAATGCTTGTCTGTAAAGGATAGTCCTAACATTCAAATTCTCATTCTATTTTATAATAATAATTAGGATTTTTAAAGTTTAATTATAATTCGATGGGTTCTGATACTAAAATTCGCTAAAAAAACCACATGTTTAGAATTATTAAAATCATAAATAAATTATATATATTTACTTTTAACCGAAATTCTATAATGTACCATACATTGTTTTCTGTTGACGTAATTAAAGAAATTAACTTTCGTTTCAAAAATTTAATGATGAAATAAATATAAATCCTGTTTTAATGATTATTTAAAAAAAAATACAAGAATCAGTTTTTGAAATTTCAAGTACCTAACAGTCAATACGTAAAAGTCTTATTCGTATTGAAAATAGATTCAACTTTACGGTTCTAGGGCTATGTGGTCGAAGTAACATTTTTTTTATTGAAATGGAGTTATATACATATTTCGAATCAGCTTTTTTTTCTGATTCCAAATATCTGTATAAATCCATTTCGATAAAAAATGTAACCTAGATCAAATAGCCCTGGAAGCGTCGAAGCATTATTTTTGAACAAAAAAATAAACATAGGTATTAAAAGTGAAAACACAGATGCGGTAACAGTAACATCGTGAAGACGAATGGTGTCTAACACATCAATGCCACTATCAAAATATTTACCACAGTGGTAATTGTGGTATTTACCAAGTGGTAAAAATATTAAAAAACTATTTTTAGTTTATAAACTCCTTACAAACAAAGGTGATATATGTGTTCGAAATTTGTTATTTCGTTTGCTGATACTTATGTCCAATTTATTATACTAATAAATAAAATTCTTGCAAAACTTTATGATGGGAAGAAAAATATAATTATTTTATATATTTTTTGTCTTTAAGATAAAGATTTATTAAACAGTATATGGGGTTGGGTATGTCTAGAAAGCATGTAACTAGAAGGGACTTAAGAATGAATGGTGGTGGTATGAATAGAAACGAGGAGGGCGGGGGGAAGAAAACATGGATGGAATTCATGAAAAATAATATCCATTTATAGCGAAAAGCTTTCACTGAGAGGATGTATGATAGAAGAGAGTGGAAGCGATTGACATATTGCGACGATCCCAAATAATTGAGATAAGGATATGTTAATGATAATGATTCATTATTAAACTTTCAGGAACTTTAAATCTACATACTTGTTTATTTTGATTTTATTTTTTGATAGAAAAGATAGCATAAGAAGCGATCCTGGAACAGCCACTCTCTTATAATTTCTTTGAAAACGACTTCGGAACCTGCGTTATTGAAAAAATAAATCGGTATTTAAAATCCATTTTGATTTTAGTAACAGTGTGCGTAAACCTTTCTGTCAGCTATTAATCTTATTAACACAGATACTTTGTAGAAGCTCACAAAAATAGATTTCTAACGAAAACAATAATAGCATCAGAATCATTATAAAATCAATTTATATATAAGACGCTCCAGTAACCTACTTAGTCTCAACTTTCAATGCTCTCAAAATATTGTTTTAAAGATCATTTACTAGAGGCCATGGCACACTAAGGTACAGTGGCCGTGAACATTTTTCCCATAAACGCTAACAACATGGTGGGAAACTAGAAACTTCATGGTAAGATGTCAATTACTTTCTTTACCGAAGTTTTATAATGGATTTTTCTTCTTAGACTTGAATTTTATTATTTTAGTATTTAAATAAATAATAATTGTTGAATAATAATATTTCCATTCAAAATTCCCGCCTTCACTTATTTCTACTACTCTATGACCTGTACTATATTAACCACTAACCTTCACATGTTTTTAATTAAAATAGTTCTAATAACATTGTACTTTTTAATTAGAGAGTAGATTCCTTAAATAATACTAAAACCATAAATAATTATTATTATTTTCATCGCACTAACGCTATCAAAGGCAAAAGATTTAGACACCACAATATAAAAAAAAAACAATTCTTGTATCCATAAGTAAAATAAGACAAATACAGGGTATTCCTATCTTTGCACTGCGGTGTAATTGAATTTCTTGTCCTCGAATGTCAATATGTTGACTTACTATTGACCTCGTGCCATCGGTAAGAAGAGGTGTGTCCCATGAAGTTGTTTTCATGTCCTTGTCTCAGTGATAGCGGATGGCGATGTAAATAGTGTTATTTGGTTGTTAAAATTGATTTATATTGAATTGATTGTAATTATTTTACATTTATACTTTTGAACGACATTTTAAATTTCGAATATCGTATACACAGAAACTCAACATATTTGTCAATTGTTTTATTTGATATATCCAAAGATTTTTTAATATTCAGGAGTAAAGTTAAATATTATAATAATAGTCTTACAGCTTTTATTATTTTTTTTTTATTTGATTTAAATTATTTTACATTTATACTTTTGAAAGACATTTTGTATTTCGAATATCGTAGTTACGGGTAGACGAATATCTGTCAATAAGTTTATTTGACATCTCGAAAGATTTTTTAGTGTTCCGACTTCCGACGTAGAGTTCAAGATAGAGTTTTTTTTATAAAATAAAAGTTAATTATGCTATTTGTTTTGGCTGCTGTTTGTAGGGCCAACCTTAGCTTTTACGGCGTCAAGGGATTATAGTTAGGATCTTGTGTTGTTATATTTATGATATAATTATTATTGGCCTCCTAAACAGGTAAATGACCAATTTCGATGAAAACATCTAAAACATTTTGCTAATAAATTTTCTAACATTGTTTCAAAAGTGTTTTGATTAACCACTACATCTTTGATTTGTTTCTGTCTTACTGATTTTTTTAAGTATTGTATCTAACGCTCAAAATATGTATCTAATAAATGGTAACATACCCTTCTACAAACTTAGAGGAATTCTACTGGTCGTCGAGTAAGGAAATTTCTGCCTGAAAGATCCGATTGCTTACCGTATAAGTAGAAAATCTTGAAAGTGTTAGATTTTAGGATAAGTGATTGCCGTTAGTATATTAACGAATGGGGTTTACTCAAGTAATACTCAAGGAAGTCTTATAAAATAGTTTTTTAATACCATCATTATTTAACAAACAGTAGCAACTTCTTGGGAGTTAGGAGAAAAATAATTGATTGCTTGATTACATATTTTATTTATGTCAGGCCAAATAATCAAATATAATATTTGATATATTACATTAATAAATCTTAAAACTAAATTACATACACTAATAAGATACATTTATTTATAGTAACAGACTTCATTTTTTAAAAATTGTGTAAAATATGACAATTAACATTTTTCCGAGCTAATACAAAAGAAAGTGGAACTTAGTTAATACAAATTGAATTTCGTTTTACTTTTTTCTGAGACATAATTCTACTACTATCGTAAAAAAAAAATCTTTAAGTAGTTTTAATACTTACATGCAGATTCGCAACTGCACTCGTCGCACTTTCTTATAAATTTGTGGACATGAAGCTTTCATTCATATTCATTCATTTCATTCAGGCAAGGTAGAATATTTAATAAAATGATCTACACAAGTGATACATATATTCTACCGACATAAGATATTATCAAATTCTGACGGATCGAGAGATTGATAAGTTACATTTTAATTTTAATTTTCGTTTTTCATTTTATTTCATTCAGCGTTATTGATAATTATTTTCCGGGTAGTCTTGACTAATTCTGTGCCAAATAAATTGTCTATTAATGTTTGAAAATAATTATAAACATGTATAGAAATGTCAAGCTTATTTACTTTTATATAAATATAGAATGAAAAACCATCCCGTCGCTCTACCAATTGCTCAATTGGTAGAGCGACGGGACGGTTTCCCAGTTTTGTCTATTAATATCTAAAGAGGAAAAATGGAAATAAATGTTTAAAGAAAAAGTAGTCGTCATATTTGTTAAATAGATCTGTCAGAATCCGACCGCCGCACAATAGGCTTCGTTAAAACACATTTAACTTTATAATCTGTAACATCTGTTTGTCAACACTCAAAGTACAATGGTAACTACAAAACAAGTAATTTTGTTTCAGTATGCTAGATACTTGCTGATTAAGAACAACATTCCGAAAAAAAATTACCTGATCTTTTATTCGTAATGATAATGTTGTATTTTTTCAGCATCGCTTTGTACGAAAGCGTTATAAAAGAAAGAATACTCAAATCTGAACAAAGTTTTCGTTCACTAAAAGAGGAGGTACAGTAAGTTACATTTCTTTTCCACGCTAGTGCTATAGATTTATTTGAATCAAATAATCTTACAATTATTAACCTTACATCTTATAAATATCTTAAAATCTGTTAAACTAATTTTAAAATCATTTTGAATTGAAATATCGTTGAATAAACTTCAACATTTGGTACAAAATTTTCACCACTCAGTAATTTATATTGTATGAAAAAAAAGACATATTAAAAAAAAATTTGAGCGTAAAGTGATGTTAATTAAGGTGATTATTTTCAGCACACGAAACTTATTTCTATTAATTTTAAAATTTTTAGGGTTCCGTACTTCGAAAGAAAAAAAAGGAAACTTTACAGGACCACTTTGTTGTCCGTGCGTTTATCAAGACGTGGAGGTCCCCATGGACCTTCATTTTGTCCAAGCTGAAATCAAATACTCGGATCTACTGTTCCTTGGAGCTGTGAAAAATCAAAGTTCTACGCATAGAGGTAATAAATTATAATTCATATCAAATATCCACTCAGGTCTATAATACCTTTAGTCTGTAACTATTCGTCAAAATCGTTCGTCATATCAAAATTTCGTTTTTTTGTTAACGCAATTAAAAACAACAGCCATTAAAGCCGCATATTTTCTACCTCGCGAGTACTGGCAATGGAATCAAAACCCATAGGGTATCCCGTGGAAATAGAATAAAAATAGAATCTTGAAATTTGGCAGGAACTCTTATAGTACATAAAAAGATAAAAAAAATTACCATTATATGGAACTCTTCGTACGTGAGATCAACTTACACTTGGCCTATATTTTTTTTGCTTTTAGTGCGATTTTTTTGAAATAGTGCTGCCTAGACCTGCAATGGTATGTAGATATAATTCTACTGCGAAACACAACACATGTCAAGAAAATTACTTCCTGAGACAGTTATTTATTAAAGGTTTTTCTCTACTGATACTTTTAAAAGTAACATATTAAAAATAAATTGAGAATTAATAAGTTAATAATGTTGAAAGACCAATTATGATGTCCATTTTTTTTATACAAACTATTAGTATTTTAGTATAAAACAATACATAAAATAAATTTACGGTTTAGCCAAATATTTTTAAGAACCCATACAACTAAATTAAAGTCGTATGACAGAAATAATGTTGTGTTTTTTTAAATGGTTTATATAAAATTTTATAGAAAATACTTCAGAAATAAAGTTTTACATGAAAGTTATCATCAACTTCCAGTCGACTTTATCTGAAAAAAATTTAGTGCAACATTTTTCGTTAAGTTGCCCGAAATTTCTCCTTCACATTTACTAATATATACTTCACTTGCATTCAAATACCGAAACTGCATTATCACGAATCAACTTGCATGTAAGACTTTGCATATAAACGTTTGCCGCCGACTTGTCAATAACTTGACACTAATTCATCTGCAATCACTTAACTACGGATACTTTCACAAAAAGCCTGGGCATACAGGATGTACAAGTGAACCCAGATCTACCAGAGAAGTTACCCGAGGGTCGGTTCTACTGACAGCTCTCAAGGAAGTCACGCTCAAATTTCTACGTGGATGAATGATTTTCATCTTGAAGGAAAGAATCTGAAATCCAATTCAACGTAATGTTTATCTTCTATCACCTTTGTTTCAATTAAATACGATTCTTTCTTGACTTGACAAATATATTTGAATATCAATAACCATCTTTCATGGAATGTAAAATAAGGCAAGGGCAGTACATAGACTCTGTGGGTGAACTTACATTTTGGGATGCGTTCCCGAGTACAGACTGTAATATAAAAATCCATTGGCTATTGTTAAAAGAAACAGCCACTATTTTGACAAATAAAAGAGTTGTATACTCGTAAAATGTTAAAGACACTAGTTTGACCTTAAGATGGAATGGGAGAACTTGAGAGGCATAACAGTTACAAAAACCGAGATTCCAAAGTTTCAAATCGGATTTTTTTAAAATATCTTATCAATCGCCACTAAGCAACCGAGTCAGGTCGTCTTCCGATATATATAAAACGACGGGTTTATGGCTGTAGGGACAGAAGAGGTAATCCATACTGTTAAAATCACTCGCTGTTAAAATCACTCACTAAAAAGTACTAGAATCGACTACCGGTCTCGAAAGGAAATCAAAGTTTATTTTATTCTCTGTATCCGATATATTTATTATCTGTATTTTATTCTCATAGTAGTTTTTATTTCTCTGTAGTGGTTCGGTTAACTGTCAGATAATGTTTTAGCATTAAGCCAATTGTATAATTTTGTATAATAAAGTTGAAATAAATAAATAAATAATCATTAACTATGCCACCGAAAATTCGAGCAACATGCCACTAGAGGAGTACTACAAAATAGATGAAATTTGGTATACATTTATTCCAAAATTAGTGTAAGTTCCATGGTTTTAGGTAAATAAACATAAAAAAAGATGAATTTGACTTATGAAAAACCATTATATCTAGAAAAGGTCGGAATTTATACGCAACAAGAATTAAATAAAATGTGAGGACATATTATATCGTCCATAGATCAAACTGTGATAGAGCATATTATATCTCAACGATTCACCAACAATATGACGCGAGAAGTCTTCATTAATATTGTCCTCTGTGGAGATTTCTTGTAAGAGTGATTGAGAATCTTTGGTCAAAACTTGGGGACACTTTGTCGACTTGGGCACTATCAGAACCGGCATGGCATGGGCATTTTCGTATACAAAAATATATAGCGATCATTGAAGCCAACATTGATGGGGACGTTCTATAATCAGTGTGTGGTTAATTCATTCACATTCTTCTAGCTTTTTGGGACTCCCTATGGACAAAGGTCATCAGAGGCAATCACGGAGAAACCGAAAAAAATAAACAAAAAGTTAGATATTGTTAATTAGACACCCTCATTAGGAAAATGTTAAGGAATAATGTTTATCAAACAATTATCGAATCGCGTTGCTCGCAGTTATTAAAATAATAAGCCATAAGGACGAAAAGACATAAAATTCTTAATTGCCGGAATCGAAAGTTATCATTAAGTGCTCAGTTAACGGTGTTGTACAACATGTAGCCTTTTGGGACTATCACTCGTATTTTCCGTAAGTGCTTATTGATTTTATTTTTCATAAGCATACAGTGCAGAAATACTTAAAGCAAAAATATCTAAAAACAAGTTGATATCAATTATTTAAAGCGAACTAATATTGCACAATCACTTCTTTTTTTGTTATTCCATTTTGTCCATAATTGTAATAATGACGTTAGACCCTGCAATTTGTTTCTTCGTTTTTGAGTGTTGAAGTCAAATTGAAAATGTAAAAGCAATTTAACTTATAGATATGGAGAAAAGAGAAAAAGAAGAACAATGACATAGTAACGTTATACCCAAAAAGGGTCTATTGAATTAAAATCATTGCAAACACACTGATATTATTAAGTATAAAATGGAGATTTATCGCTAGATGTTTTTTTCGAAGATCTTCTCATAATTAGTAAGCAATGATCTCAGTCAATACGAGTATCCTGTCACTCATGAAATGTGCAAAACATGGCATAACAATGCCACTATGGTAATAGGAAGTGTTAAAAACAATGATTTTAATGTTAAAATTGCGTTAAACGAGCAATAATATTTACTGCAAAACTAATGTTGCTATCAAAAAAATAAATTATTATTTGGATCGCATAGGCAGTTGGTCCATAGTAATTAACGCTTTCAAAATTTGTAGTACATAATATTTGGAACCAAAAACAAGTAAATAAAGTAGTAAAATCCTATCATTAGTATCATGGAACAGAACATCGAATATGTTACGGAATCAACAATCTTACTATTTTGAACGACTAACAGCTACGTTTTGAGAAGTACGTAATTAATAACACAAGTAATTGCTTTTACAGACTTAAGACTCTGTACCATGGTCATACTAATTAACATCTGAACTACGAATAACATTTTGTGAGTTCCTGGTTGCCAAAAAAAGGTTAAGTTGACACTGTAATAGGGCCCAAGTCGTTTGCAAGTTCTAAAAATATAACCGAGAAGGTTTAAAATGCTTGCGAACGATATGGTTTTAGAACACCGCCAAGGGCCCATGTTATGCCGTTCATAAACAGTATTAGATATCCTAAAATGAAATGGATTACTGGAGACAGTTACATTTTTCGGTTCGGAATCATAAAGTTTAAATCACCTTCCTACCGTTATAATAAACTTCGCTGGGTACATGAAGATAATATTGGCTATGCAAGAAGGACTAACGCATATAAACTAAAATTACATCGGCACAGAATTGATTCGTTCTGTGGTAGTTTTAAATATATAGCTACCAAGTACTGGAAAGATTTGCTCTTTTTTAGAAGTATTTTAGGTTTGTTTATTTTATAGTTCAATTTGATTCTATTTTAATTGTATTTACAACGAAAGCCTAAAGTTTTGTAGTAGAATAATTTTTAAGGCTAAATAACGTAAGATTTGAGTTTAGAATAGACACCTCAGAAGGGTATATCGTTAGTTCATAAGCAGAAAAGTTTCTGTTTCAAAAACTTACTTGTCAATAGCCCTGCGAACGCCCATCAAAATGTCACCATTGTGACTAGCCTAATTATTCTGGAACACGATCGTCATTCAGACAAAGTTTATTAAACTATGAACACAAAAGATTAGACACTTAATTGATTGCAGCAAAGGTCATCATTGAAACTGTGATGAACTACCATGGCTGCTTACAGTAGATTCTTGTCAAGAATTAATACGAGTCATAAAGAAGATTTAGTACCTTTAGAAAAAAACTTAAACCATACTTGGTGCCAGACTCTACCGAGTCTGTGGATTTTTCATGAAAGCATAAAATATTTTTATTTTTTTTCCAAATTCACTGAAAGACAAGCCATACTAAGCCTTGTCTATTTATAACAAAAAAATGTTCTGTTACTATTCATTTTGTGGATTGATGAAATTTGCCTTGTTTTTATTTTCGTTAGAGGTTAACGTTCAAACTGCGATTAGCGTCATCACACATCCGCCTGTAAATTATACCTAACAAGGGCACAATAGCTTCATTTGAGTTCAAAGAATTTGACAAAATTGATTTAATATATATTATAAGCACATGATTGTTTTATGTATCCACCATCTTTAATGTCTGATAAATACAAGTTGATATTCCTCATGACTTATCATGGGCCATAGCTTCGGAATCTGAGGAGTTCTATTTTTTTTCTAGTGATTCAGGAAATTCTAGTATATAATGTACGGCTAATACTCTAACGAAACAAAGCACGACTTTATCTTTGAAGAAGATAACACTTATAAAATTATAACGATCTTATTATTAATTAAATCAATCTTATAAGAAAACACATAATGGCTTCCGTTTAAGTATTAATTATTATTGTTACTATAATTGGCTCTTTGTCCCGATTGTCTGTTGTGACCTGTATAACTCCATCATAAAATCTTTTCGCAAACTATTTAATTACTAATTAAAGTGTACGTTTTAAGTTTACTTGAACTTAAGATGTAAAAATATATGCTTATTTTCTGTTACTTGAAATATAAAAAGTAAATAGGTTTTTCTTATGAAATTATTTTTTATTTCTGAAATTGTATTTCATATGCTACAACCATTATTATTAAGGTATTAAGAGACTAGAACTTGCAGTCATTTAAATGCAATTCGTATAGGGATTGTCTCGACCGGGTAGTACTTTCCCTTTACAATATCCGACGAACAAAAAAAAAGCCAAAACGCATCCGTTGCCATGACGACCACGGAACGAAATTACATAACAATGTATTAGGGTAGCAGAAAGTAAGTGAGGGTTATTGTACGCTCTCCATTTTCTACGTACTGGGGTTTACCCATAAAGGTATTGATCAAATTCTCTCTCAGTGTAAGCAGGATGCAATGCTATTCATGGTAATAACATCTTTAACACTATAATCAAAGAGTCCATATTTGAAGTATGCTTTCACTTCATATTTGCCCTGCGCTAAGATAAGTATATTCTCTATCCTAAGTAACCTATGCACTCCTGGTATATCTATGAAAGTTGCCGGGAGGCAAAAATTATAAACGGATATTTATAGATACGTAGGATTCCGCAAAGTTCTAGATTTTTTGGCTAACAATTGAATTATGCCAATTAATTGATATTTAAAATAGTATTTGTATAAATGAATATATTAACCATGTGATATTGAAATTCTAAAAACACTGGTAATATTCCTTTGGCCGCTAAACCTCGGGGTTATCTTCGGTCCTTGCCTTTTTCCTACGCAAAACGAGTAAACAAATATCTGGGAATAGAAAACTACTATTCTGTCTCGTTTTCGTGATAAGAATAAGAGAGAGAGAGAACTTCTTAATTAAAATATAAAAAGTTATGTCGTTGCATCATACACAACCCTCTACTCATTTTCCTATGTTTTTTTTTAAGGTATTGATATAATTTTTGTCATAACAATATTTCCCGTACGGCTTAATGTTTAAGATTGTGTAGACATACAGTCCAATTTTGATTGCTTTACAGTTTACTCATAACATCTCTTTGGTAGTTGGTCTGTTTGTTTCGTGTATCTCATAGTGATGACACATCGCCTAAAGTATCATAAATCCTTTCAATAACCAGATGATAAACGGTCGATATCAATTCTACTCAAATCCATAAGCAATAGTATGATAAATCGTATTTAATTATATGTAACCCATAACATCATTCATTCGTCTATCTGTTATATATACTGCATCAAACACTTCCCCACAACTAGCTATGAAACAATGAATGAACGAATGACATTTAGAATGGTTCAATCGATTGCAACAAAATATGCGATAAATTTGGATTATCGTTGCTTCAATCACATCCCTTATATCTTTTCTCCTTATTGCTCTTATTAAAAGAAAAAGGACGGTAACATATTCGGAACTTTCTTTATGATGCGAATGTGTAAAAATGACTGAGTCTGAAGGGGAATGGTTCGTATAAATTAACTAAGAAACCGGTCAGGTGCGAGTCAGAATCCCGCATGAAGGGTTGCGTATAATTATTTTTAAAAAGCAGCAATAAAATACGTTTGTTGTATGAAAGCTCCCCTGAAATATAAGTTTTATTTTAATTAATTAATTTAGTCTTAAATTGAATATGTTATTAAATATTCAGTAAACATTTCAAACGCCAACATGTTGCAGATATTAAAATTGAGCAAAAGAGCTTCGTTTGTTGTATGGGAACAAAATAAAATAAATATTAAAGAGGGATCTCTTAAATATTTATTTTATTTCGTTTTTAGTGTTTGTTGTTATAGCAGCAACTGAAATCATCATCATCACCATCTGAAAAAAAAAACTTTCTAGCTATCACAGTTCCTGAGATACAGCCTGGAGACAGACAGACGGACAGCGAAGTCTTAATAATAGGGTTCGTTTTTACCCTTAAGGCACGGAACCCTACAAAAGAATAATAACAAGTTAGGACTAATCTTTTTTTATCTTTAATTTATTTTATAAACGTTTATTTTTTATGGAGAAACGATTTTCTAATACGACTTATTAATTTACATAAGAAGTTACCTGCTATGTGGTAATAGATGTTATTTACATAATCGTGTATTTTAAATGTACCAAGAATTACTTATAAAATTTTAAACATTTTATTCTCCTTTCCATTCTTTATTTCTTGTCTTATTAACATTCTATGGTATTGATAATTAAAAACGGGAAACCTTCTATAATTATTACTTACTAGGGCAGTGGGACAAAGATAAGTCAATCGCATCTCGCTAAATAGTGACGTTTGTTTTGCTTAGTTCTTGTGTATAGCAATATATTACTTATTCCATGAGAATAAAGACTTATTTCATTTGTATACATCTTCATTACTATTTGGAACGGTTTGTAATGGAAATAATAAAAAATATTTTATTTATAATTTACATGTTTTTTTTATAATGTTTGATAAATATTTATTATTTAGGAGTTATAAAATTATTTATTTATGTACATTAAATATAACATACAAAAATTACTTACCATATATAAATAACCTCTGACGTCATAAATAATTTATCCTTATGAGGCCTGCGCGGAACTTCTCGACCTATTTCGTATAGCGTTCCAGCGACCGTGTGGCCTAATGGATAAGGCGTCGGACTTCGGATCCGAAGATTGCAGGTTCGAGTCCTGTCACGGTCGAAGAAAAACATTTTTACTATTTTATTTTTGAAAGTTTAGTTTATCTACATAATGTTTTTTTAATTATAAAAATAATGTTTTTTTAATTTGTTATATTTTATGACAAAGCAGTATTTAAATGTACATTTAAGTCATACTTTTAACAAAATTCATTCAGACTCGTTTATTTATTTATTTTACCGGATTATGTTTTTTTCAACTTCTATTTGCTTGATCTTTTTTATATGCTAAAAATATTTGCTCTCAAAGTCGTTGGTTGAAGGCTTATAAAACAAGAATATTTTTTTATTTTAAGTAAAACTAGTCCTATTGTATGAACAATGATCATTTGTACAAATTAAAAAAAAAAATTAGCTTAAATAATTTAGTATTCAAAATAATACTTATACTATTTATATTTTTCATTTTACACCATAATTGGATCTAGATTAGGCAACCAATTTAAATAAAGTATATTATAATGTGTTGATTTCGTTAATTATATAAAGAATATAAATAAAACATCTTTTAAGTTCAATAAAGGTACAATATTGTTAACAAAAGTATATTATGCTGTTTATATGTATTTGTTATTTACTGGTCTAGTACCTACTGTACTAATTACTGATATTTGATACTTGACTCCGAGATTGATTCCGGACTCTGAGTCATAATGCATTTACTAAGTTTTTGTAAAGCTACACTGGTTGTTTCATAAATAAAAAATATTTGATATAAATATAAAATAAGTCATTAAGAGTATGAAATTAAATCGAGTTTTGAAGATAATATAAATTAAAATATATAAAATACTAATCTATTTATTTGGTAGGTATTGTATGGAGATAAGTATACGAGATAAAATCACAGCGTTTTCTATTTTACTTTTCAATTATTGGCATCTTTTAAAGTTAATTACGAAATCTATATATGATATGTTAGAATGACTAAATTGTTTCCTATGTATGTATCTACATCAATCAATCATCAATTTAATCTACATACACTACTACAAATGAGAAATAGCACTCACTGACTAACTATGAAACTCATTAACTAAGAAACTAATTGTAAAATTTTGTGATTCCATAATATCACCTCTAAATGGGTGAACATATGGTAGTAGCAACATTTCATAGAAATATGAAAAATTATATTAAAATATGGTAAGGAAAAAAAAACAACTAATTATCTTGAATTCACCGTTGAGCAGTCGACCGGGACACATGTCCCTCTTACCTGCTCCGCCTATCCGCGCCACCTACCTGGGCCGTCACGCTGACCGCCCAGCCACCTGCACCGACCACCTGCACCGACCGTTCGTACACCTGCGCCAGTCAAGATAACGACCTCCATTGTGTGCAAGCCAGCGGTGTGATTGTGTTTGTGTGTGAGTCATCGCCGCAAGCACACCTGCGGGCCGGCGAGCCTGCATAGGGGTCCAACAAGTCCGACGTCGCCCTAGTTAGGGTACGAAACGCAATTCAAAGACTTCGTCGTAATAGCCTGCGTCGTGTAAGTACACAGTCGTTAGGGTATTAGGCACACCTCTGTCACCTACTGACAGAGATTCGATAGGGTTCACGTTAGGCACTCGCCTCCCTGCTCACGCAGGGAGGACGGCTCATATCTCCGGGCTCCACCATGGACCCCAAATCCGCGGCGGAACCCGAAGATCTGCCCAAATCGCAGTTCTTTGGTTGGGTCCACGGAATTGCGCCTGAATTATGCCTGCGCTATGAGAGCACCTCCGACATGGAGGTCGAGGCCGCCACTCCTACGGAGCAGACGGCCTCGGATTCCGAGTCGGGGAGTTCGTCCCCTTCCTCGGACGCTGACGAGGACGACGGTTTCACGACCGTGCAGACCAAATCGGCCAAGAGGAAGGCGACGAAAGCGCTCTCCTCGAACATCCCGCGAAAACGGGCCTCAAAACCCGCTAGTAGCGAACCCGCGTCGCCCGACCGTTCTTCGGGCCCGGGCCCGACTCGCGAACGCGCGCCGATCGCGCCCGAAGCGCCCGCGTCCGCGTCGCCGTCGTCCGCGCCTTCAGCGCCCGCGGAGGCACCTTCAGCGCCTGCGCCTTCAGCGCCACGGAAGTCCCCCGCGCCGCCGCCGCTTTACATAAGGGACAAGTCTAAGTGGGACACTCTGTCCGCACTTATGACGGAGCACAAGCTCCATTTCACGTCCGCCCGAAATACCGCCGACGGTATCCGCGTTCAAACCGCCTCTTCGTCGGACCACCGTGGTCTGACTCGTCTCCTCCGCGAACGTGGTTACGGATACCACACCTACGCGCTAGAGGATGAACGCCGCTTAACGGTGGTCATCCGAGGGCTCCCCGTGGAGCTCACTACTAAGCGGATTTTCGAGGACCTTAAGTCCCAATCGTTCCCCGTCATCTCGGTGCACCGCATGTACCGAGCGACCACTAGGGTCCCGTTCGATCTCGTTCTCGTCCATCTCGAGCTTTCCCCGGAAGGAAAGCAAATTTTTAACGTTAAGGCAGTCTGCCAACTCTCCGGCCTTAGGGTCGAACCTCCACGCGGTCGCGGTTTTCCTGGTCAGTGTCATCGCTGCCAGCTCTATGGGCATTCCTAACGTTTTTGTCACGCGCGTCCAAGGTGCGTCAAGTGCCTGGACGACCACGCGACAGCCGACTGCTCGCGGAAGGGACCGGTCCCTGAGGATCCTCCCAGCTGCGTCCTGTGCGGACAGAAGGGCCATCCTGCGAATTATCGCGGGTGCCCCAAAGCGCCGCGCAGGACACAGCTGGCAAGGCATCCTCCTCGGTTCGCACAGCCTCCATGGGCTCCTCTAGCCCCTGGGAGGCCCGCGGCCCCTCAGGCATCCCAGGCCCCTCAGGCACCCGCGAACGCGATCGCGAACGCTTGGGTGAAGCCTCCGAGGATTATCCCACAGCCCGTCCCCCAGTCGTTGCCGCCGCCGCCGGTTCGTAACTCCACCGACGGAGTTGCGAGTTCGCTCGCGTGCGTCACGAGCCTCTTCGGTGTAATAGACATCGAAGAGCTCCTAGTCTTTTCGAATGAAATGAGGGATTCCGCGCGGAACCCTCCCGCGAGGATGGAAGTGCTCCTCAAGCACGCCGTCCTAATCAAATCGATATACGAACACACGATGTCAACATGATGACATCTGACTGTCGCTACATTCAACGCGAACGGGCTACTTAAGCAGATAGGTCTAGTGCGCGACTTCGTGGTCACGCACCAGATAGACGTCCTGTTAGTACAAGAGACCTTTCTGAAGCCGTGTAATCGTGATCCGCGCATCGCAAATTACCGTCTCGTTAGGAACGATAGGGCAACCGCGAAGGGGGGAACCATCATCTATTACAGAAGGTCTCTTCATTGCACTCCGCTCGATCCGCCCCAACTAGTCAACGTAGAAGCGTCATTATGTCAGGTGGGTATGACCGGCCATCAGTCGATCGTACTAGCATCCGTCTATCTTTCTCCCAATAAAGCCTTACTCGAGAGGGACCTTAAGTCCTTACTCCAATTAGGTAACGCAACCATTCTGGCCGGCGACCTAAATTGCAAACATCCCCGCTGGAACTCCACTGTCGCAAACAGTAGAGGAAATCTCCTTGATAGGCTAAGTTACAAGGCTGGTCTCGACTTCGAGATCACCGCGCCTTTGAGTGCCACGCGATACTGCGACACAGACTTCCGACATGACAGACCCGACGTGCTCGACATAGTACTCTTAAAGGGCGTGACACTCCAGTTACGTTCTATCGAGACGCTATCCGAGCTAGACTCTGACCATCGACCGGTCCTATTTCAGCTAGGACTTCCTCCCCTTAGGGAACCCGCGACCAAAACAATTATTAACTGGACGAAGCTTCGAGAGCAACTCCATTCCCCCGTACCAGCGCACCTCGACAAAATTCCTGACCAGCTTACATCGGTCGAGGACGCTGTCTCAGCCGCGACTAACTTCACAGAACATTTGGTAGACAGCATAGGAAAGTCCTCGAGGGAGGTCCGAGTGAACTTCGAGGGTTACCGAGCACTCCCTCCGGACATTAGAATTCTCATCACCCGTAAAAACGCCGCGATTAGAGCCCATGACCGATACCCGACAGATGACAACCGACGGAGGCTGCGCCGTCTTCAGAGGGAGTCGAGACAAGCTCTCGACGACTTCAGAGATAGCGGCTGGGATAGGACGCTTGCGACGCTCTCTCCAACACACCAGGCATTCTGGCGGTTGCAGAGAGCGTTGAAGGCGGACACTGTCTCAGATATGCCTCCCTTGGTTGGACCTAACTCCGCCATCGCGTTTGACGACCCTGACAAAGCTGAGTGCTTAGCCGACAGTCTAGAGAGCCAGTGCCGTCTGTCTGCTCAATCCGTTGATCGCGATCATGTCGAAATAGTCGACAAATCGGTCAATATAATGTGTTCTCAGCCACCGGCCGGTCCGCCAATCAAGGAAACGAACCTAGACGAGGTGACGTCCATAGTTAGGGCGCTTCACGTCAAGAAATCGCCAGGTCCCGATAGGATCACTAACAAAGTGATAAAGCTTCTTCCGCCTCCTTTAATTTACCTATTGGTTACCATTTTTAACGCTCTACTGGCCGGTTGCTCGTTTCCGGCCCAGTGGAAAGAGGCCATAGTGATAGGGTTCCATAAGCCGGGCAAACCCCGGCATCTGCCTAGTAGTTACCGTCCCATTAGTCTTCTTAGTTCCTTAGGGAAAGTATATGAGAGAATCATCCTCTGTAGACTTAGATCGGAAGTCGAGAGACTCAAAATCATCCCAAATGAGCAGTTCGGCTTTAGAGCCAACCATTCATGTTCCCATCAGGTGCAACGCCTCACGGAGCACATACTGATAGGGGCCACTGTGAGGGCCAAGAAGCATAGGACAGGAGCGCTCTTCCTCGATGTAGCTAAGGCGTTCGACAGGGTCTGGCACAATGGACTGGTGTACAAGTTATACCAGTTCAAGGTGTCGGACAGACTCGTACTCATCATACGGGACTACCTGACGAATCGCTCCTTTCGCTACAGAGTGGAAGGCGTCTTGTCAACCCCCCGCCCTATCAGGGCGGGTGTTCCCCAGGGTTCAGTTCTCTCGCCCATCCTCTATTCCATCTACGCTAGCGATATTCCTAGACCGCGATCTAAAGTGCACCTTGCCATGTACGCGGACGATACCGCGCTTTACACGTCCTCTAAGGATCACTGGGAGATATACCAACGTCTCCAATCCGCAGTCGACTCCCTTGAGAGTTGGCTGCGGAAATGGCGGATCGAGGTAAACCCTGAGAAGAGCGTTTCGGTGCTCTTCGAACGGGGCCCCCAAGGATCCTCCCGCGAGTCAAACTCTTTGATAAACCGATACCTTGGAAAGACGGGCAAAATACCTAGGAGTAACGTTAGATAGAAAGTTAGTTTTCACTGCGCATATTAGGACCGTTCGTAGCAGAGCGGCCTACATATTAGGTCGTTTATATCCGCTGTTAGGCAAGCGGAGTAAAATGTCCCTTCGCAATAAGGTGACACTTTACAAAGCTTGCATACGTTCCGTCATGTCCTATGCGAGTCTCGCTTTTGCGCACGCTAATCTGAAACCCCTTCAGGTGATTCAGAACAGGTTTACACGGATTGCAACCGGGGCGCCGTGGTTCGTACGCAACATCGATCTCCATAGAGATTTAGACCTTCCGACCATCGCTCAGTACTTCAAGGGGCTTTCCCAAAAGTACTTTGAACGTGCTGAGCGACACCCGAACCCACTGGTGGCTGACGCCGCAGAGTATAGACCACGTAAGACTACTTTAGTCAGAAAAAGAAGACCCAAGTCGGTACTCGTTGACCCCGACGACGCGTTCACAGTAGGTAATAACGTGTACGCGTAGGCATAATTGACACCACACAACATACAGACACACACCGTCTGTACCGGTATAGACGAGGTCCCAACTGATTAAGTGCTCCGTTGCTCCGGAAGTTGCCGTCGGAGGACGCTAGTGTCCAAATTTCCTTAGCTTCCCTCCTGACTAACGACGCCCCGAGCCGAGGTCCTTGTCTCAATCTGAGACGCCCTCGGGACGTCGTTCCCCATGGGGGCCCATCTGGCCCCCCCTTGTTAAGGGTGGGTCTCTAGACCCACCCGCTCCCCCGGTGACGCTGTAATAGCCAACAGGGCTAACAGCATAGACAAACAAAAAAAAAAAAAAAAAAAAAAAAAAAAAAAAAAAAAAAAAAAAAAAAAAAAAAATAATAATAATAATAATAATAATAATAATAATAATTATCTTGAATCCCTTTTTAAATATAGTATTAATAGATGTAACATATAAAGAAAAAAAAATCTTTTGAAATTAAAAATTTAAAAGAATTAAAGAACTACGAAAAAAATATTGTTAGTATGTTAACTAAGCCCACAGTAATGCAAATGATACAGCTCTACGTGAAAGGTTAGCCCTTTTGAAACCAAGAAGTAAGTAATTTATTTAATCTACTTACTTTTCTTTTCTTTTCCTTGTTTCTCTTATTTTTGCAAACACGGTAACAAATAGCATTTTAAATCACAAGAAATATAAAAGTGCAAATATTATTTATATCCACGTTTCGTGACAATATTCGGGTTACGGATAGCAAAAAATAAAGAGCCTTAGCACTCAATCAATTGGACAAGAGAACTGTATGGTCTGGGTTTGGGATGGAACGGGATACAACACAATTACTGATTTCCTCTTTTGATATATCTACATCATAGAAAACCGTTTTGTTAATAAATGATACTTCTTTGGATGAATCTAATCAGGTCTAAGTAATGTAGTGTATAGGTTATTTTTTTTTTCTGTCTATGCTGTTAGCCCTGTTGGCTATTACAGCGTCACCGGGGGAGCGGGTGGGTCAGGAGACCCGCCCTTAAAAAGGAGGGAGCCAGATGGACCCCCAAACTGACAAATCTGCTGAACTTTTAATTATTTTTTGTTTTTATATGTATTAGATTTTTGTGTTATCTAATTATTTGTTTCCCTTTAAAATAAATAAATAAACTTTACTCCTCATCGCTTTATTGTTCGTTAACATTGGTTACCTTTTTCGGTATTTCCATATTATGTGTGGCAATTTCTTGTCTGATGGTATTAATATTTAGGTCCATTATACTTTTACTGTATCTAAATATATCGTCATTGTCAAATCTCTTTGTTCCGTCTCTAGTAAAATGAGATTAGATAAAAATCACACTCCATTTCAATAATACTTCAAGATAACAAAGTGCCAAAATGTAAACAAGAATGACTTATGAAGTGACTTTTATCAATCAGGTGAGATTCGAATCCGAGTTGTGTTTATTTCAGAATTGCACTCCTAATAAGATTGCAATGAATTAAAATCTATTGTCATATGAAAAAAAAAGTTTAAAATTTTATTTATCTTTTGTTATTTAGAATTATTCTATGAAACATCGTAAATAATATATTTAATAACAGATTTATTTAAATATCTCAATATATTTTGAATTATAGAGTGCATAATAATTGTATTCTATTGTTTTCGTAACGTCAAAATTATTTATCCGTTTGTCTGTTAATCCGATATTACTAATAACGGTAATTGTAGCCTAAATTACCAAGTTAGAAACCTTTTACTTAGTTTTAGCTTTTACTGTAGGTACTACAGTTGTATAGAAAATAACTTCATATCAACAGGCAGAATGTAAATACTTTTTTAGGTGTATTACCTACTAAAGGTTCTCGATTTCAGTAAATACTTTGATTCTTTATATTACTTAGGGTTCTCGATTTCTATTCCTCTTTTAATTACATTTATAGGCCTTTGTCTCAACAATTTTTTTTTTAATAAACCGTATAATTTTAGTTTGGTTATAGTTCAAAGTTTTTTTATAACATATTGAAAATTTTATAAAATATTCAGTAAAAACATCCCATATGTTTGTATAAATATTAAATTTATTAAGTGGTATTCATGAACTTTGTTGTTTTGACAACAGAATTATCCGTTTGTATTGTGTGTATAAAACAAACAGGCACATTTTTTTTTGTGTTATTGGTTATCACACATAGAATGCCTAGCAATTACTTTGTTAAAAATATCCATAATTCAATTAATATTTTGGGTCCCACGTAATTTCAATATCATAGTTCCATCATCAAAATGTTGTTGTAGGCAATTTTGTGTATCGGAATGTAAAGTATTAGTAATAGTAATTATTGTTATACTAATAAGTTAAATAGCGAAACCTGATAAAACTGTATGAAAAAGCTGTTGGTATTGTAAATAAATAAATAAATTGCAAAATCAATCCATACATACATAATTTTAAAGGAGTATATGGATCTGAATATAAAAGTTCAAAAAGTCCATCTTTTAACAATAAAATATTTTTTAAATACGAAATGAAACCTATATGCAAATAACATAATAAAGAAATATTAAGTTAAACAAGAAATAATAAAACAATAACAATACAATAAATATAACAAAATACAAACAATGAGTATAGATAAAGTATGAATAACCATGGCTTCCCCTCAATTGTTCCCCATGTCTCACTAACCTTTGTGTAAACGTGAACAAATTACTAAAACAAAACAATCAGAAATTAATATGAATTCCAGTCATCGACGGTTAGGACGCAACAAACTGTCAAATTTTGAATTTCGAATGTTTACTTTGTTTACGTGAGGTAATAAATTATCATCGTGTCAGTAAGGACACAGCAAATTGTTATATTTTGAATTTCGAACGTTACCTTGATTTAACTTGAGTCGCTAAATTGTTTACATTAGAAAAAGTTACAATGGATTTAATATCCTATTAATTTAGAACAACACACATTTTACACACTTTTTTCTACACTTTAACTCAAATTAATATGGTATATTTTCAATTGTATTCAAATGTGTGGTTCTTTCCCATATTAAATTTTGACAGCGTTTGAGGATAATGTTTACTTGATGACCTCATGATTACATCATTGTGTACTAAATATGAGTGGAATATAATATATATTACAGTCCTTTGTAACGGTCAAAAACAGAACGAATTTAAAATATTGGAAAGGATCTAAAAAAATGTATTGCATAAATAATTCTTCTAACGACAATTTAAATAAACACATTTAATATTATTATTTAACGTTAATTTATTTTTACTTTTGCAATTTTTAATAGCGAAGTTTTTATGAATAATTTTTTTCTTTGTACCAAGTTTAAAGTGTATATAACAAAATTTATTACGGAAGTAATAAATTTTTTATTGACAATTTATTGATATTTATATATTTGTTATTTTTGCTTTCGAGACCTTATACTATTTTTCTTCTTTAGGTCAAGGTGCTTAGAGAGTAAATGTACATATCATTTAAATAAACATATTCTTTTATACTAACAAAATATTAATGTGGTACCTAGAACAGAAATCATATTCCTTGGAAAAGAAATTCTCACACTAATAATAATGTATCCCAATTTGATCCTTAAATGTATCTTTAATAATGCCCTATCTTGCTTGCAATGTTATAAATATATTAGCAATAATTGGTGTGTTGGCGTTCAAATGATATTAAGTACTTAACACATACTTCACTTGAAGAACCCACGCTTCGTTGGTTTGAACAAAAAATGCGATTAAGATCATCTGAAGGATATAAAAAACAAGGATATACAAAGAATGTTCTATTTATTTGTGTTTTATTTATTTATATTTATATACCCTTTATTGAATAACACAAAAGGCACAATTAATTATTATAATATAAAATATCTAATACTAATTAAAAAAAAAGAAAAGCGAGAAATTTACTTAATGTAGACAATAAATATTAATAACATGTTAATTTTTAAAAATATCTATAAACATATTAAGCTTATGTAAAAATAACATGTTACATATAATATATATAATCATTCAAAAATTTACTTATATATAATATTATATACAAGGTTATTTGTAATTAGTTGACCACCTCTTTAAAATTTAAATTTAAAAACTATTAATTTTAAAAAGTCGTAGAACAAATGTTTATATGTAGAGTTGATGTAGAGAGGCTGCCTGCAAGAGGTGGTCAACTAATTACAAATAACCCTGTATAAGTAGGTATATTTATATAATATTATATATAGGTGTACATACACATAATAGAAATTATAGTGCTTATCAGGATGATTAAAAGTAATGTTCTTTAATTATTTTTTTGCCAAATAATGATAAGATAAATTTCAGTTGACTTAAAAATAGCAATAGCTTATGTTTTGTTTTGATTTTTTGACACACTTTATAATTTCTTCCTGTAACTAGATCTATATAATTTTTAAACTTTTATTTTAGTAGAATACAAATACAATATTAAATTACAATCTATGTAATAACAATGTTTTATATAAGAAGCCTGTAAAAGATTACTTTTATCAATTAGATAGTCCGACTTATGTATAATAATTATTTGTGTATAAACGATATAAATAAATTACTACTTCTTATTTATTACTAGACGCGGCTCCGCCCGCGTGTAGGTCGCTTTTCGCGTAATCTGTGGAAACTACAATTATCTAGACCTATAATAGACTTATAGTTAATTCTATAGTACCCTATTCCCGTGGACATTTTATTCATTTAGGCATTGCTACGATATCAAACTGAAAATAAAAACATATATACACATCACGCACACACACAGCCAGGACATTATTCAGATATACGTAATAATGCATATGAATGTTTGAAAATATCTTTAAACATGTATAGCCATGTTAAGCTTATTTAAATTTATATAAATATAGAATGAAAAAAACCGATACGGGCAGGGATTCGAACCCGCGACTACTGGGAAACCGTCCCGTCGCTCTACCAACTGAGCTACCGTATCGCTGTCCGCCTCGGTGAATTAAGCATTCTATATGTGATCGTCTTTATCGGGACGGTGGTGACATCTATTAGGTTTCTTTCGAAAATCCTAACCAATGTTTCTAACTTTGCAGTATAGATAAACATTGAAAAGATGCCACTACCGAAATCAATGTTTGAAAATATCTTTAAACATGTATTAGCCATGTTAAGCTTATTTAAATTTATATAAATATAGAATGTAAAAAAACCGATACGGGCAGGTATTCGAACCCGCGACTACTGGGAAACCGTCCCGTCGCTCTACCAACTGAGCTACCGTATCGCTGTCCGCCTCGGTGAATTAAGCATTCTATATGTGATCGTCTTTATCGGGACGGTGGTGACATCTATTAGGTTTCTTTCGAAAATCCTAACCAATGTTTCTAACTTTGCAGTATAGATAAACATTGAAAAGATGCCACTACCGAAATCAATTTTTGAAAATATCTTTAAACATGTATAGCCATGTTAAGCTTATTTAAATTTATATAAATATAGAATGTAAAAAACCGATACGGGCAGGTATTCGAACCCGCGACTACTGGGAAACCGTCCCGTCGCTCTACCAACTGAGCTACCGTATCGCTGTCCGCCTCGGTGAATTAAGCATTCTATATGTGATCGTCTTTATCGGGACGGTGGTGACATCTATTAGGTTTCTTTCGAAAATCCTAACCAATGTTTCTAACTTTGCAGTATAGATAAACATTGAAAAGATGCCACTACCGAAATCAATTTTTGAAAATATCTTTAAACATGTATAGCCATGTTAAGCTTATTTAAATTTATATAAATATAGAATGTAAAAAACCGATACGGGCAGGTATTCGAACCCGCGACTACTGGGAAACCGTCCCGTCGCTCTACCAACTGAGCTACCGTATCGCTGTCCGCCTCGGTGAATTAAGCATTCTATATGTGATCGTCTTTATCGGGACGGTGGTGACATCTATTAGGTTTCTTTCGAAAATCCTAACCAATGTTTCTAACTTTGCAGTATAGATAAACATTGAAAAGATGCCACTACCGAAATCAAAACGTCCCGATAAAGACGATCACATATAGAATGCTTAATTCACCGAGGCGGACAGCGATACGGTAGCTCAGTTGGTAGAGCGACGGGACGGTTTCCCAGTAGTCGCGGGTTCGAATCCCTGCCCGTATCGGTTTTTTACATTCTATATTTATATAAATTTAAATAAGCTTAACATGGCTATACATGTTTAAAGATATTTTCAAACATTGATTTCGGTAGTGGCATCTTTTCAATGTTTATCTATACTGCAAAGTTAGAAACATTGGTTAGGATTTTCGAAAGAAACCTAATAGATGTCACCACCATCCCGATAAAGACGATCACATATAGAATGCTTAATTCACCGAGGCGGACAGCGATACGGTAGCTCAGTTGGTAGAGCGACGGGACGGTTTCCCAGTAGTCGCGGGTTCGAATCCCTGCCCGTATCGGTTTTTTACATTCTATATTTATATAAATTTAAATAAGCTTAACATGGCTATACATGTTTAAAGATATTTTCAAACATTGATTTCGGTAGTGGCATCTTTTCAATGTTTATCTATACTGCAAAGTTAGAAACATTGGTTAGGATTTTCGAAAGAAACCTAATAGATGTCACCACCATCCCGATAAAGACGATCACATATAGAATGCTTAATTCACCGAGGCGGACAGCGATACGGTAGCTCAGTTGGTAGAGCGACGGGACGGTTTCCCAGTAGTCGCGGGTTCGAATCCCTGCCCGTATCGGTTTTTTACATTCTATATTTATATAAATTTAAATAAGCTTAACATGGCTATACATGTTTAAAGATATTTTCAAAAAATAAAAGTTTTGAAACAGTGCTTAAAGTAAATTTTCAATTGACCATAACTTCTTTTTCCCTTAACCGATTTTGACGAAACAAAGTTTTCACAATGCTTAAGATGATGTTTAATCTATCTGTGAAAACCAATTTATCAATATATCAATTAATTATTAATATTTATTATCAATTAATTAAGTCCGTTTATGTGGTTTTTGATTTACTGATACACATTTTTTAAGAAAACTCTCTCATTAAAGATGATATTATCCGTCTGTCAAGGGGCCTTTATAAACATATAAATTTTATAAAATACAAAGTACATCCAGACTCGTAACAACAATCAATGGATTATGCAAACATATGTCCCGTGTGAGAATCGAACCCACCACCTTTGGTTCAGCAATCAGGTTTGTTAACCACCACACCAACAGGTCAAGAAATATATATAATCATGGTTTAGTGTCAGAAATCTTTATATGTTTATATATACGGAACTAAATCAATCACATAATATGTTAATTTATATAATATAATATCAAACTAACAACTTATGTTTAATTATTTTTGTTACTTATTGTACTGTATATGATCAAAAACTTAAATGAATTACATAACAAAATATAAACAAGCTGTTCAGAATTCTTACAGTCAAATTAGTTAGTCGTTAAAGCGTTTATTGTTTTAGTTTAGGAGATGGAAGCCAATAGTCGCGTAACGAATTATGTAATAATTTACATTAAAACATACTGACAATTAGTAAATATTTTGTTTGTTTTAATTAAAAAATTAAGTTCTTAATAAGATAAATAATTATAATAAAAACTATTTATGATTTCAATATGAATATTTATCTCCAAAACTTATCCTCAGATAATATCTAACCTGAGAATAAATTTGGTGCTTAGACAGTTTATCTATAGAATATATGACAAATATATTAGTTATTCTGTAGTTAGGAATAAAGTGTGCCAAAATATATTAGGTACAATTACTGTAATAATATGTTATAATATTTTAAATTACATATAGAGTTCAATGATCTTAAGTTTTATGATCGGTTTTGTATAGTTATGTTTATTTTTTTATAAATGAAAATGTGAAAGTTCTGTAGTTAAGAATAAAGTGTGTCAAAATATATTAGGTACAATTACTGTAATAATATGTTATAATATTTTAAATTACATATAGAGTTCAATGGTCTTAAATTTAATGATCGGTTTTGTATAGTTATGTTTATATTTTTATATATGAGAATGTGAAAGTTCTGTTACTTAGTGCCGAAATTATTAATTTATCCTGATAATTGGTTTTCTACTAAAGATTAAAGTTACAAAGCGTTATTTGTGTTACCAGTGTCAGTATAAGAAGTTATATATTTTTTATTTCAATCTTGGATCGCAGATCGAGTTAATATCGTTGATAATTTAAGCTGTTTTTTTTTAATATTGCTATTGGCAATAGTGATAATTATATAAAAGATATAAGTACTGTGTCAGTTACTGTGTCAAAATAAGGACTTTAAGGGACCTTATTTTGACGTTGTAAATGAGACGAATTTTGTCCAAAAGATTTTTAGTTAAATTACGTTTCAGTCGCTTACAATTAAACTTCATTCAAAGTTACATTAAGTTTTTATTAAAACATAATTTACAAAAATAATAATTTTGGTGTACAGTCTACTTTATTATGTTGAAATTCACGTTCAAAAAATAACATCATAACGTCGTATTTGTTTTGTTTACCCACTTATTATTTAATTATTACATTATTTATATACTTATCAAAGTAGAAATGGCAAATTGTTATTAATTCTCGGAGAAAGAAACTTTACCTTGACACTAATTCGTTGTTTCAAGAAATAGTGTCTATCCATAGACAATCAATACGTGAGGAGAGTTCCCATTGTCTCAAATCATAAACTATTAAAACCTTATTTATATTAAAATTATTAAAATCAATGAAAACAAATATAAACTATAACATATTACCTTATACTTATCTTCAGTTTTATTTATTATCTTATTATAGTTTAGTATTTTTTTTAATCTGCTAAGATATTGTCTCTAATGTTAGTCTTGATTTATATAAGCTTATTGAAATGTTAAATAAAAATGGAATAAATAATAAACCGACACGGGCACAGATTCGAACCCGCGACCCGCTTTTGTACCGGTACCACTAGTGGTTACCGGAAGATTAGTTAGAGCTACGGGGCGGTTTCCGGTTTATTTTTCGATCTATAGATATTTTATATCATATTTTTCATATATTATTTACAAGCAAAAAATGTTGTTACAAAATATATTATTAATAGTATATTCTGAAGCATATCAAAATTAACATAATCATTATTGTTTTAATAAGTTGACTTAATGTTGCTATGTTTAGCAACGAAATATATTTCCAGATTTACCATAAATTTTATAATATATCGTGTGATAATGAAAACTTCTCAGGGTAAGTGTTTCTGCGAAGCGCTAGTTAGTTTAATGGTGATCAAGCATGGTATCACTGGACGAGCCCATACCACCAACTAAATACCACCATTTAAATAGCACCACCCAAACATCACCACCCATAATCAGAATAATGAATATGAAGTGCTTTTATTCATATAATTTATTTTATATTTTAATATATTTCTAATTTAATTAAATGTGTGGTTATTTTCTTTATAGTAAAACTAATAGTTATTGAACATTTGTTTACTTTTAAATTTAACCTACGTTTGGAATACTTTAAATGTTAAATTTAAAGTTTAATATGGAATATAAATCTAATTGTAGGCCAGTTAGACCCATAAAAATAGTATTATTGTTTATTTATTTTACATAAAAGGGACAAAATATATATTTTGTGTCCTTTATAAGATGTGTTTGAAATAAATTACTCATTTATAAACATTAAGTAAGACTCTATTTCTTACTACTGTATTTTCTTTTGGCGTGACAGACGTTTGATCTCCTGGATAACGATTATATTATACTTTTCAAATAGTCTTCATAGTTTTCGGTTATTTTGAGAGTTAGTAACGGTTGTTCTATATGATCTAATAGAATTAAGAATTTTTGTGCATATCAAATATTATTTGCATTTTAACCTCATTTTAAGTTACTTAACAGATTTAACATCACACCTCTATCTCATAGTTTTCGGTTATTTTGAGAGTTAGTAACGGTTGTTCTATATGCTATAATAGATTTGAAAAATTTTTGTTCATAATAAATATTATTTGCATTTTAAGCCCCATTTTTAGTTACTTAATAAATTTATCATCACACCTCTATCTTTTAAATCAGTATTGAATATTTCATAAATGTGTTTATCTATCATAATATATAAATATCAGTTCAATTGTCTGTATATAACGGAATATAAACTGAAATACCAGTCGCTACAACACGCTATATAAAACCACAGGTCAAGGCTGAACCAATGAATTTAGTGACTGTACCATATATTAGAAATACATACATTACATAAAATATTTACGACTTATGCTTTCCTGGTCAAAACAATGATGTTTACTAAGACTGGGTGACCCACACATCCAGCATGTTTACACATTAATACACACAACGTAAGTGCCCCACGTCACCTGCGATGCCTGATGCAAGGGACGCGGGTAGGACGCTTTTGGTTTATGTGTACCTGGTACCAAAATACAAGGTTAGTTAGGGGTTGTATGGAATATGTTTTTTATAATGACTATGTTTTTTTTTTCATAGAATAAATATTCAAAGGTATTTTTTTTAAACATTATTATAATTAATTGTATATATATATAAAGCATAGTATTTTTTTTTAACAAAAATGATATAACAGACAAACATGATTCAATTAATACAAATAACTGTAAAATACGTTGCAATAACAATACTAAATTTTTATTTTACGTTGTTACTTTATGGTCTTTTTTTAATGTATTTTATGTTCATAGCAATAAGGTTACATTCTTTAAAAATATAAGCAGGTACTTCTGAACTTATCGCCGTTTTGGTAAATGCGTGCAATTCTCGAATACCACTTGTCTCTTCTATCTTTAAATAGCAAGTGCTCATCAATATGAAAAATTGTCTGAATAATAAATAAGCCCAATATTCATCGACTTAAGGCAGATTTTAGTGAAATAATATATAGGAATTAAAAAACTTCGTGCTCTCAGCCGCGACTAAAGTGCTCATATCACATTTCCTACTTCTCATTAAATACAAGCATGTGTCGCGATAATGGGACATTGTAAAGTTTGTTGTCCCATTTATTTTAACGACAGTCTTATTTTATTTTTATTACAATAATAGCTCGCGTAATAGTGGTCATATTTATTATAATATTTATATATTCATTATACCTGGCTTCAGGATGTATATAAAATTTATTTTACAACACAGTCAGATAATGTGTTTCGATATTTATCACGCTGCACACAATCACAAACCCTCACATGGAATTTGAAAAAAAAACATGTTTCAGGTATAATTAATTAGGTAAAATTAAGAACTATTCATATTTAACTGTAAATCACCTACCACGCAACCACCATGAACATTATGTAGGAGGAAAGAAATGAGGTGAATTCAAAATAAAAAGTAAAGTACCAGGATTACATTAGTTGCGAAGAGTAGAATAGGTTTTAAACTTAAACTTTGGAAAAAATCAATTGGTGCTCAATACTAAAGATTTTGAAGATGTTATTCGTGCAAGTAATAAACAAAATCTTGCTGCGGAATTATGTATTTCTTTATGTATATTGTATAAGTTAGACAGTTGGGAGATGACACAATTGTTTAATAACTGGTATTACATTCATAGAGTTATCTACACTAATATTATAAAGAGGAAAACTTTGTTTGTTTGGTTGTAATGAATAGGCTCAAAAACTACTGGACCGTTTTTAAAAATTCTTTCACCATTCGAAAGCTACATTATCCACGAGTAACATAGGCAAAATTTTATTTTGGAAAAAAATAGGGTTCCTTAAAATATTTGGGTTTTTCGGACACAAAGTGTAAAAAATCAACCAGAAAAGTTACTTATTTTGCGTACGCTGCCTAAACTATAAAAGATAGAAGCATAAAATGTTCTAATTAATTGGAGATCTTATAAATATCTACAAAAAAGTCCGCGACACACTATACCTATCTATGTCGAGTGAGGCACAACAACCATTTTTTTATTTAAAAATCTTAATTTTTTTTTGGACTACATTTAAACGCATTTATTTTACTCATGCTATTAATCCTTATCAAAATAAATTATTTCATCACTAAGTACAGTTTATGTAGATAATATTTGGTATTTAAAAGATTAAAATTGGACGTTTGGTTTTGAAGTTATGGCGAAATTAAAATATTACTATTTCTGCGTTGCGAAGTGGGCGTCACCAAGGCGGGGATGCGAGTGCGGGAGGGGAGTTTAGATCTATGAGTAAGGTACCCGCGCGGCTCAGTCGCGCGGTCGGCTCCCTACGCAGCGGTCGTGCGCGAAGTCTAATCATTTTCATTCGATTTTTATTAGACTTCATTCTTAAAACTACACCTACGCAAAAGTTCTTCTCAGAGCTAAACAACAGTTCTTCTCAGAGCTAATCAACAGTTCTTTTCAGGACTAAAAAACATTTCTTTTCAGGACTAAACAACAGTTCTTTTCAGGGCTAAACAACAGTTCTTTTCAGAGCTAGAATATTACAGGCTATTAACATTTTCTTAAACATTTGAAAATGCCTAAGAGAGCCAGGTCCCAACTTTCTAACCATAGTTCTCAAGCACGGGCAGCAAGAATACGTCGTATGGGAGAATCTTCACCTGAACGTTCACAACGCCTTGCTGAACAAAATCAGAGAAACTCTCAGGCTCGCGCACGAGAGTCGAGTGTCGAACGTTCGCAACGCCTTGCACAACAAAATCTGAGAACCTCTGAGTTACGTGCACGAGAGTCGAGGCTGGAGCGTTCCCAACGTCTTCGTGAACAAAATGTAAGGACCTCTCAGTTGCGCGAAAGCGAGTCGAATGTCGAGCGTTTGCAGCGACTTAGAGCTCAGGCAGAGAGACAGCAGTTGTCCACAAATAGAGTTCGCAATCGAAGTTTAGCTAACAGCAACAGACTGGCTTTCAGATATGATCCGCAGGTTGATTATGCACAACAAGCGTCCGTCCAAATCGGAGTCATGAATAAGATCTGCTCTAACTGTTCTGCCAAGAAATGGGCGGATGAACCTAATGGTATGTGCTGTGCTTCAGGTAAAGTTTGTCTTCCTAACCTTCAGGAGCCGCCACAACCAATAAAAAATCTTTTAACTAATAACCATCCATTATCTGGTCATTTTTTAACAAATACACGTAAATACAATAGTCTTTTTCAAATGACTTCTTTTGGGGCTAAAGAAATCAGGGAAGGTCATTTTATGCCCACTTTTAAAATTGAAGGACAGGTGTATCATCTCATTGGTAGCCTTTTACCACCATCAGGCCAAAACCCACAGTTCTTGCAAATATATTTTATTTCGGATGCAGACCAATTATCGTTGCGATCAAGCATCGCACCAACCTTAAAAATGGATTTAATTCGCGAATTACAGACCGTTCTGAATAATCATAACGCGTATATACAAAGTTTTAAACAAAATTTAGAACTCAACTCCTCAGATAATTTAAAGTTAATTATTCATTCAGATCGCACTCCACAGACAGCACACAGAGGCAGATATAATGCTCCTACTGTAAACGAGGTAGCCGTTCTCTTAGTCGATGAAGACAAAGGTCCCAAGGATATAGTCTTACACGGGAGAGACGGACAGCTCAAGAGAGTTTCTGAGCTACATCGGTCCTATGATCCACTACAGTATCCCATAATGTTTGTGTCAGGAGAAGACGGTTATTATTTGACTATCTCTCAGCAGGGTTCTGCGCGTAATAAGACTGTTTCATGTATGCAATTTTATGCATTTAGATTAATGTTTAGAACTAACTCTTTTAATCCGTTACATTATTACAGAGACTTATTTAGTCAATATTGTGTTGACATGATGGCGAAAATGATATCTGAAAGATTAAATTATATTTCCCGGAATCAACAAAGACTGAGGGCTGATGACTACATTCATCTCAGAGATGCCTTAAATCATGACGCAAATGTTGACCCATCAAACATTGGTCAACATGTCATATTGCCATCTTCATTTACGGGTTCTCCGCGTTTCATGCACGAGAAAACGCAGGACGCGATGACGTACGTCCGAAATTATGGTAGACCTGACCTATTTGTCACTTTTACATGTAACCCTGAATGGCCTGAGATTAAGGCGGAGTTACTACCAGGACAACGGTCTTTCGACCGTCATGATATAATTTCCCGTGTCTTTCATTTAAAGATGAAGAAATTCATCAAATTATTTGTCAAAGAACAGATATTCGGTAAAACAAAATGTTATATGGCAAGTGTGGAATGGCAAAAGCGCGGTTTACCTCATTGTCATTTGCTGTTCTGGCTAGAAAGTAAAATACAACCAGACGAGATTGACAGCGTCATAGTTGCGGAGCTACCCGATCAAGACATTGATCCGGTACTACACAATATTATAACTAAAAATATGGTACGTGGACCCTGCGGAGAGCATAATTTAGCTGCACCATGCATGAAGAACGGTGTCTGCACAAAAAAATACCCTCGCCGTTTCATGAACGATACCCAAACCGGAGAGGATGGGTATCCAGTTTATCGTAGGCGCGATACAGAAAATGGCGGTCGGAGCACTACGCTACAAATTAGGGGCAACATGGTGACGATAGATAATAGGTGGATTGTTCCATACTCCCCGCTACTATGTAAGACTTTTAACGCTCATATAAACGTGGAGTATTGCCACTCTGTCCAAGCCATTAAGTATATATGTAAATATATAAATAAAGGCTCAGATCAGGCAACTTTTAGCCTTAGGAACCCACAAGATGAGGTCGAAAACTATTTAAATGGCAGGTACATAAGCACATCTGAAGCTGTCTGGCGCTTATTTGAATTTCCCATTCACGACCGGTATCCTACTGTAGTGCATTTGGCTGTTCATCTAGAGAACGGTCAAAGGGTGTATTTTACACCAGGGACAGCTCATCAAGTTATCCAAAACCCACGCAATACCACATTACTGGCATTTTTTGCTCTCTGTAATGAAGATGAATTCGCGAAAACTCTTCTGTATCATGAAGTCCCGCAGTACTATACATGGGCAAATAATAAATTCACTAGAAGGAGGCGTGGTGAAGATGTAGTTGGACATCCGGGGATAAAAAAAGATGCCGCTTTAGGTAGAGTCTACGGGATACATCCATCACAATCGGAGTGTTTTTATCTTAGGATTCTACTGCACCACGTACGCGGTCCGACCTCATTTGCATACCTCAAAACTGTAAACGGTTTTGTCAAAGAGACGTATCAAGCAGCTTGCCGTGACCGAGGTTTACTTGAAAACGATGACCATTGGGGTAATACTTTAAGCGAAGCTTCGTTATCACATTGTCCAAAAAAACTAAGGGAGTTATTCGTAGTCATACTTTTATTTTGTCAACCATCGGAACCATTGAAGTTATGGCATACTTTCAAAGATCAGTTCTGTGAAGATATTAGACATCGTATCAGACAACAAAATCAGGATAACACTTTACCCTTTACTGAAGTAATTTATAATGAAGGATTAATTGAAATAGAAAACAAACTTCTAGAATTAAACGACAAAAATTTAAGTGATTTTGGATTACCTTCTCCCGTTCGTACCCAGAATAATACTATTGAGACAATGGTACAACAGTATAATAGAAATGATCTAACAGCGTTTGTAAATGACAATGTGCCAAAATTAGTACCAGATCAAAGACATGCTTATGAGACTATTGTGGATAGCGTGAACAATAACATGGGGAGATTATTTTTTTTGGACGCACCAGGAGGCACCGGAAAGACTTTTCTCGCAAATTTGATACTTGCTAAGATACGGCAATCAGGGAAGATAGCGATTGCAGTAGCTTCGTCAGGAATTGCTGCAACTCTCTTGAACGAAGGAAAAACTGCTCACTCTACGTTTAAACTCCCGCTATCTGTATCTTTAGATCAACGGTCTACGTGCTCTATTCGGAAAAATGGGCCTCTTGGTAAGTTACTGCAAGACGCGTCGTTGGTAATATGGGATGAATGCACCATGAGTCATAGAGCTCATGTGGAGGCCGTGGACCGTACTTTAAAAGACCTCCGAAGCTCTGCTAATGTTATGGGTGGTATCACTTTTGTATTTGCTGGAGATTTCCGACAAACGCTTCCAGTCGTCAACAGAGGTACGCGATCAGATATTATGAAGGCATGTTTAAAATCGTCTCAACTTTGGACATCTGTTCAACATTTGTATTTGCGCACCAACATGAGAGCTCACTTACATGGAAATGCGCATAGCAATTTTCCACAACAGCTGCTGAAACTTGGAGAAGGAATTTTTCCATTTTTAAATTTGGGCACCAATTATGCAGTTACTTTAGATGAGTCTCTAGGCCAAATAGTCCATAATTTAGATAGTCTGATAAATGCTATATATCCTGACATCGAAAACTTACATCAAAATGATTTTCGTTGGCTGTGTTGTAGAGCAATAGTTTCTCCCAGGAATGAAACAGTCAACGAAATAAACAATTTAATTATGCAGAAAGTACCGGGTGAAGTTAAGTGCTATAAATCCATAGACACCGTCACTAACATCGAGGACGCAGTACACTATCCCCAGGAATTTTTAAATTCTCTGAACCCCGCTGGGCTACCACCTCATGAACTGTCGTTAAAAGTAGGCACGCCGATAATGCTTCTCAGAAATTTAAACCCCCCTAACATGTGTAATGGCACGAGACTTCTTATAAAGGAGCTAAAAGATAATTTAATAGTAGCGAAGATTATCACCGGCCCTGCAGCTGGTGAATTAGCTCATATACCAAGAATACCCATGATTCCTACTGATTTGCCTATACCCTTCAAAAGGCTCCAATTTCCAGTAAAAATGTCTTTCGCACTAACGATAAACAAATCCCAGGGCCAAACATTCAAATTAGTAGGAATTGATTTACGAAAAGAATGTTTTACGCATGGGCAACTTTACGTTGCCCTATCACGGGTCGGGGCTCCCGACCATCAGTATATTTTGTTACCAGAAAATAATTTAACGTCTAATGTTGTTTATAGAGAAGCTCTACAATAATCGCTTTATTTATCTATCCTAAAACAACCGGGTTACACTTCGGGACTCCCGGCAGAAGTGAAAACTTAGTATTAATTACATTTAAATATTTTCATCATTAACAACTTTAACATCCTCATAAAGACAATCTATGCAGCCTGTGGATAATGATGATGTCGTTTGTCCATCTTTCGCGGCAAAACGGAGTGATGAATTGATGTTTTTTTTTTAAGTGGAGATAGTAGTTAAATAAAAGGATGGACAGTGACATGGGCTATTTACCACCCAACGAAGTGGGTGCGGGTCAGCTAGTTATACATAAAATAGTGAAGCCAGTCTAAAATATGTCTATCGAAAGAAGAGAGGAACCACATGAGGCTACCTATCGGTCTCCCTTTCATGCATGTGTGATTAGACAAGGATAAGTATCGATCTCTCATCTTACCTCTTTTATTATTTGTCAGACACTAAATTTCATATAGAGGAAGAGCCCGTGAGTACCAGGCAGTCGTTATTTAATAAAAGCTAAAGTTTGTCTGTGCATGTTCCCAACACAGGTAAGAACGATTACCGGCTATGAGTTTGGATCGCGGTTACTTGAGAAGATAATAGACTGCTGTCTATGTATGTAAGATATGATCTCAAATTTGTTAAAGTATAAAGCTTAGTTCTTATATTATCTTCGGAATAATATAATAAATCATGTCACCCATTGCCGGACATTAAGTCCACTTGCAAACCCATGGCAGACATCCCTGAAGTATAAAAAAATATTAACTAAATATCAGTTTCCATACACAGTTTCCATAGTTATTTCAAATTGTCGGACGCATTGAAAGTCTACAGTATGTACTTATCAATATGTATATGTATCAATATGTACTTGAGTGTGTACGAGTGAGATAGAAATTAGGAATGTCTGGCGGTCACGGGCTCTTGGACTAATTGGAATATCTGTCGCTCCCCTATTTTATATACAGGGTTATTTGTAATTAATTGGCCACCTCTTGCAGTCAGCCTCTCTACATCAATCCAAACAACATTTGTTCTACGACTTTTTAAAATTAATAGTTTTAAAATTTCAGTTTTACATACTAAATTTATTTGTTGCCTCTGAACTGGCATTAACTCTGAGCGTAGGTATGGCGCCCGGGTGTTTTTTAGACCTTTTAAGTACTTTTTACAAAATACAGAGTAATAAGTAAAAGAGGAAGCAAACATTTTGTGTTTTGTTTTTTTTGTATTGTTTATCAAGATTTGTAAAAACTCGTATAACAAATGTTATTGGGATTGATGTAGAGAGGCTGCCTGCAAGAGATGGTCAATTAATTACAAATAATACTATACAATCATTCTATGATTATATTATGCAATCATTGAATGATTCAACAACGTCACTGAAGTAGACAAGTCACAATTATAGTTAAGTCTAGAGACAATTAATATTTTAAACAAAGTTATCTTATCTTATCTTAACAAAGATAATATATACAAAGCGACAAACAGCGGTGCTTTTTAATGATGGAGAGGTACTTTGCATTGCATTGATTGCCAATTGTTAATGAAACATTAATTAATTTAATTTTTGTGAATAAAGGTAATATTTAGTGATCTTAATAAAAACATTTTCCGGCGAGACTGTTCTAAGAGTTTGAAGCCTTTTAAACGGTTACGTAACATCAATAACAGCCAAAATAGGCAATTAGCCGACTCCAGTAAACTAAATGAATTGACATTGACTAGCAAAATTCGTTAGGTATTATTATGCAACGAAGACGAAAAATTGTATCGAAGAAAAACAATTAATCAATAATTTAATTTAACCGCCCCGTTGGTCGAGTGGTTAGCGCAGACGCCTAACGTGTCACGGCGCAATGGGGCTCGGGTTCGATTCCCAGCGGAGACAGGCATTTATGTGATGATCATAGATGTCTGAGTTTCTGGGTTTGGTCGTTTATAAAATATATTCTCAGTATTCATATGTCTACTTCTATGTATTTGTATCGTTGTCTAACACCCTTAACACAAGCAAATAATTTGCTTACTTAGGGGTTAGATCAATGTGTGTAATTTGTCCTGATATTATTATTATTATTATTATTTAGTTTTTCTTCACGATAACGTTAATATGTTTTATAGATCTGTAATCAAACCTTTATTATTCGTATTTTTAAAGCGATATAACGTACTACAATAAAAGAACAATTTATTTAAACGAATTTATATTAAAGAAATGTAGGAGAGTACTGCTGTACAGTAAACAATATCATCCGAAAAAAATACAGTGCGCTTAGGCCTTGTTATGTCACGGTTGTTTCATAACATGCGTCACCAGGCGAGCATAAACCACGAGTATGTTAACGATATTATGAGTATTCCTATATATTAATATTTAAGTAAATAAAATTAAGGATTCAAATCATAGATTTCTAAAACAAAGAGGACCATGCTATGAACTTCTACTTAACCAGCTTTAAGCTAAAGCATGTTATAAGAATAGTTAATGTTTTGTTTAAAAGAATAGTTTCCAAAATTTGTAATTTAATAGCAAATAAAAATATATGTTTATATTATATATCAGGTTATTAAATTGATCGTTGGAAATTTTTGTCGAGGAATATTATTTTTTTTTATTAATTTAAAGGTAACTAGAAAGATTTGTTACTGCCATGTTGAAAGTTTATATAACTTTTAATGTTAACTACTGATTGACAACTTTCATATTTTTGTTACAAATAAATACAAGAGTAGTAGATTTGGATGGTTTTGGATCGGGAGAACTTTATAGGAACATTTGTTACCAAGGAATTTTAATGAAGAATGAGTGTATTCGGGCCTATAATATAATGGTTGAATATAAAATAATTATTATGTAATGGATATATGGTTCCAATAAAATAAGTTGCTCATATACTTTTTTGTTAAATATTACGTTATGATACGGTAGCTCAAATGTTTGAGCGACGGGACGGTTTCCTAGAGGTCATGGGTTCAAGTCCTAGCCCGTGTCTATTTATTTTTCATTCTATATTTATTTATAACTTAAATAAGCTTCATATAGCCAAACTTGTTTGAAGATATTTTCAAAGATTATCTGAGATATTAATATTTTATGCGTACATTGTTTTGTATTGGGGATAGAGACATTTGAGAAATATACTGAGCAAGTAAGGGAGAAGAGAAGGGTTCTTGAACTTCTGGCTCTCTCATTCCACTTGAAATATAGCTGTAATAGGTACACGTAGGTAGTCTGTGAAAGAGGTAATACACCGGTAGAGCTTGTAGAGGTTTCAGTCAAACACTACAGCTTATTATATATGCGAATATATATTATATATGTTGTTTCAAGCTGTAACCACTCCACTGTAAAGCGTTCACAGCGAAAACTGTAGAGCATTCGTATTTTTTAGTAAGAGCTTATAAGAGTGATGTGTCCGATAGATAGAAGAAATAAAACTTTTAGATGGGTGATTGATATAATAATTAATAGGTATCGGACCTATAGTAAATAAAAATAAAATACATTCATTTAATAATCAAAACCAGGACGAAATCAACTTAAGCTAATCTCTAGATTGCCATTGATAAAGCAGACACACACACACACACACACACACGCACGCACACACGCGCACACGCGCACACGCGCACACGCACACACGCACATACACGCGCACACACACGCACACACACACACACACACACACACACACACACCTTGCGTACAAGTATAACGGACAACTGCAAATACTGTAAAAGTAAGAGAACATATAAAACTAACAAGAAGTCCCTCGATCTTATCAGTGCGCTGCAGCCCTGTTATGTCACGTTTATTTCATAAAGCGGGGTACCAGGTAGTCATAAGTTAGCTACAGTTAACAAATAACCACTTGCCATGATTCTGTGGCAGTACTATAATGATTGTGAGAGTAAATTTAATCTTAAGTAAAGGAGCATATAGCTTATTTACTCTTTGCAATTGTGGGTTAGATGTAAGTAATGTTTGAAAATATCTATAAACATGTATAGCCATGTCAAGCTTATTTAAATTTATATAAATATAGAATGAAAAATAAAGCGATACGGTAGCTCAATTGGTAGACCGACGGGACGGTTTCCCAGAGGTCGCGGGTTCGAATCCATGCCCGTATCGGTTTATTTTTTATTTTATATTTATATAAATTTAGATTTAAGTAGTAATTAAACTATTATATTCTTGGATCTTCAGTTAAGGTATACATACAAACATATAATTTAGTCAAATTCATGGTGCGGTACAAAATATCAATAATTTTGATTTTGATTTTGATTGAGGAAGTGCTCGGGCAATTAATAGAAAAATAAGAAACTATTTGACTAAATCACTAAATAATTTAGTTATTTATTTATTACTTAAGTAACTACTTGGAGAGCTATTTACAGACAATTTAAGTAATAATGTAGTTAACATTAATTTTATAATTTGTTTACTTGGATGGTTTTTAACTAATCTATTATAGTTAAAAAAAATATGTCTTCTTTATTTTCAGATTATAAAAAAATATATCTAGCTTATTGTTATTATTATCGTTTGTATCGTGTTGTAAATCATCTCAATAAAACTCTTTTTGAAAATGCTCCGTCAGATTGGACAAAAAGTAATGGTCACATTTAGAGTACATAGCCGGCATTGGAAATTGGGCCTAAATTTTCTTAAGTAACTGTGGAATTTTCCCTATATATATTCCCTATATACTTTCTCTATTGCCATTATTTCGATATCCATGGCCAGACCGATAGATTGCTGTATCCGCCATTTCGAATTATTTTGAATTACCTAATAACGGATATTGCAATAAAAAAATAAGCATATTCTTGTTTTGTAGGCCTTTCTTTCGTTTTTTAGACATCAGTGAGTGAGTCCATTACGTAAAGTTTGATCAAAACATGTTACCAGGAGATCATAAAACGACTGCAGCGAAATGAAAATACCTATCACAAAAGGAGCTAGAAAGCGCCACCTATTGTAAAAAGTTACAAATAATACATCGCTGTTGCAAGCCGATGACCGTTTCAAAAATAAAAGCAATTAGAAAAAATAAACTCAGAAAAATTATAAATTAGTCAAATACGATACGGTTATTTTAGAAATATTTTAGAGTTAAAATGGTCAGTTAAATGGAACTAAATTTAAAGAAGACAGATGTACAATAATTTTAAATTAAATATAAGACTTTCTAATATTGCTGTTGAAACTTTTTTTTTATTATTAACTATTTTTACATTTATTATATTTATAGCCTTTTTCTCCAACTTTTAGCTTATGTAACTGTAAACTAAATTAATTAAGCAGTCTTTATAAAGATATTATAATTTTTTTAGGTCAGGAAATGAGTTTACAGTATTTTAATCCATCCCAAGAGGTTTTTTATATGTGGAGTTATTTATATGTAGTTAGAGTTATCTACAGAATCACGCAAGTATTGCAAAATTATTTCAAGGTAAGTTCAAAAGTATTCATTATTACCGATTGACGTATTACGATAATTACACACTGCGAAAATTATTGGTATTAAAAGTGTTTCAAAAAGGTCTTGCAAAGCATTGAATGCGCCTTTTAGATATATATAGCAAATTGCGAACAACTACTAGTTGCTATTGTGGTCGCTAGGGGTAACAAGATCTCTTTAAGGTTTGCGCAGTGAAATTGATTTATAAATATTAAACTTTTTAAAACATTTTGTTTATGATGATTTACTTCATTTCAGAAAATATCTATTAAGCTTATTTAAATTTTAAATAAATAAAGAATGAAAAATAAACTTATAAAGTTACAAACCGTTCCTTCACCATACCTACTGATCTACTATACCACTACCTGATTCTGTGAATATAGAATTATATATATAACCGTCTTTGTCAGGTATAGTGACATCTATTAGGCTTCTGTCGAATATTCTAACCATTGTTTTTATCTTTGCAGTACAGATGTCAGAACGGAAGTTATTGTTTGAAATTATCTATGAAATATATACGTATATTTCATAGATACATATATATTTGTATATACAGATGTATTTGAAATTTACTTCAACGTTTTACGTTTTTAGTTTGATTATTCTTTGGTAAGTTTCGATGCATAAAACAATTACATATAAGAATTAAAGTAACGTTCAGGGCATCCTAGGGACAATTAATTTATAACTACACACAAAAAACTCAAAAACGCACACATAACATAAAAACTCTATAGCTTATGTATACATTTGATTATTAATAATTGTTTTTGTTATTGTTATTTGTTGAATGTTTTTGATAATTAGTAAAAGAGAAGTAAATTAGGAATCTCAAATATGATGTTACTGAATTTATCTTTTTAATAGGTGTCCATCTGTGCGCTGTTGCCCTGTTATGTCACGTTTAACTCATAACATTGGGTACCAGGAGCACATAGGTATAGCAAAGGTTCTCCATAAGTATATTGGTATACTCTAAGCATACAGCCATAGAATAGTAGGAGTATCGAAGCCCCATTACTTTATGTAGGTATATTTTTTTAACTGCTAAGGAGTGTTAAAAAACAATAATATTATATATATAAATGAAATATATATCATCATAATGCTATGTGAGGTTGGTTTGTCTTAATTTTATTTCGAGACAATCAGGTCATAATTGGAATTATTCTGAAATTTACGAATTATTCGTAAAATTACTAGTAATTCGAAATTCGAATCGTTACTATTCAGTTCGATTCAATTTGAATGGTATTCGCACACCCCTACATAACACCCATTTTTTACTGTTGGTACCATTAACCCCATTATGATACTTCATATTGTAGATTGGTATCTAAAATCCCACCGGTCCTTATCTCTCTCTTATTCTCTCTACTTCTATAGCGGCTGGTTGAAGCTCTAGGTTTTCTTCGTCCCGATTCTAACGAAAATTATCCTAGCAGTTTTGAATTCTATACGAACTTAACTGAAGACATACTTAATAAACTTGAGAGACTTTAAATTTCTTCAATATAAATATAGAATGAAAAATAAACCGATACGGGCAAGGATACGAACCCGCGACTACTCGGAAACCGGGCCCGTCGCTCTACCAACTGAGCTACCGTATCGCTGTCCGCCTCGGTGAATTAAGTATTCTATATTTTATTGTCCTTATTGGGAAAGTGGTGACATCTATTAGGTTCCTTTCGAAAATCCTAACCAATGTTTCTAACTTTGCAGTATAGATAAACATTGAATAGATGCCACTACCGAAATGAATGAATGAATGAATTAAATTAAATTCTTAAATATAGTTTATATATCGATTATGCAAATTTGACTATATTTCACTTTCACTTGCATGGTAACGTTAGATTCGATTTCACTTTTGAATTACTATCTAGCGATAAGACCTCCCTATACCGTCCCTCCATTATATAAAAATTATATATTTTTTTTTATCTTCTACTTAGAACTACAATACTTATTATTCATTTATATTTAATATTTTAGTATAGAAATCATATTAACTATAAAATGTATAAAACTATAAAAAATACGGCAGTATTTTTTGCTGGAATAAAAAATTACTTAACTATGTATTTTAAATATAGATAGATAGATGATAATGTCTGTTGTTTCAGTTGATTTGGAGAAAAAAGTGCACTGTTGTTGTAATCTGTTTTTCTTAAATTTACGATGACGTCATAACAGTGCGCTGGGGCCCTATTAGGTCACGTTTATTTCATAACATGGGTACCAGGTATTCAGAGGACTGCAGAGGTGAATTGAAAACCATTCAGGATTGTCCAGTATCCACTAGACTGAGATCGGAAGCGCCCGTGTGGGGGATTAATATCGCCGTAGCAGAAGGCTTAAAGTAAGCTCAAACCAAAAACATAGTTACCAGGACCTCATAAGGCGTAGGAAGTTATAAGGTTCAAAGGTGGTATTGATTTAATGATAGCGAAAGTACACACAGCCTTACTGCATGTGTGTGTTACATACATATCGTTGCACTTACAAAACTAAAGTACGAAGTGGGCATGCGCATAACTCAACTATAAAATATATGAAGAGTGTAATGTAAAAAACGCATTGTAAAGGATGGGATACACATGCCAAATAACTGTAATCTAAATGATTTTAAAAATAAGCTGAAATCATAATTATAAGTAATCTTTAGCATTATAAATTAATTATTATCATTTCGATAGGTATGCACACATGACACAATAGGTACTTTAAGATTTTGACAAAATTGTATCGACATAAATTTTTAAAAGCGCTATACCACCAAAAAAAAATGTTTGTACCAATGTGACAGTTTGGTAAAACTAATACAGAATAAAAATAATATCATACATCTTTCGATCAAGAATATATAATTAAGTGAAGTTTAAATACGCAGGACAAAACTAAACTAACTTATCTCGTATCTGATTTTATTTTTTTATTTTTTTTATTTCAAAAATCCTGTTATATCACGTTTATTTCATAACACCGGTTACCAGGCAAGTATAAGCTACGAGAATGCTACGAAAACATTACAGAGAAGAACGATCGATTTTAAGCAATCCTGCATTGCTACTACGCTACTTTCCTGCATGGTATTTACTTGTTTAGTTTTAAATTTAATCTAGTGTCTAGATTTTAGCCACTAATTTCACGCTTTTATTTGACTTAATATTGGGTATACCGATATTTAAATAATTGCAACTAATTTTAAATAACTAATTAATTAGAGACAAATAATATGAAAACCTTTTATTAGAATATGTGACGGGCTGCCCCCGTCGAGTTAGCTGAGGGTATACAGTATTTAGATTTTACGAAAAACCTTAATTTTACAGAATAATTACTCAGAATCCCAGTGCATTCGTGTAAAAAAATTCAACAGTGATGCTCTCTCCAACTTATTCCGGTGTCACTCATATAGATTCCGATTCTGTAGTAATATCGACGTTGTAACATAATGTATGCTTCTCGCTGTTAGTGTAACTTTACAGATAAAAGAAACTTTAAGATCAGTATAGTAGTCATTGAGGTTAACCGTTACCAATAAATTTTCATACCAAAGGAAACTTCATTGTGAAGTTTTCTTATTATAATATACTTGTACTACCTTCTGGGCACGATTCCATCCGCATGAAATACTAGAAATAGCAAACTGACATCGAAATGTTAGCAAAAGTAAAAAAAAAACAGTTGAGTTAAAATACAACGTAGATACTTTTTTGAAACTATGATAATTCAATTTCAAATTTCTTACGAAAATTTTTATTATAACCTTGGCATAGTCTAAGATCTTCTACCATAGATAATGGTAAACAGATGTTTACTGGTAGGATACTTTCTCTTGGTAATGCTTATATTATCAATTTTTATTTACAGGCTAATAGATGCAACTCCAAACCTATCATTAGGTTATTATTGTATTGTAGGTTAATTGTAAAACAATATGTGTATACTTTTTATATTATTTGCAAAAGTTATAGATGTTAATTTACTTACATGCAATTTCGATCCAAAAATATTGTACTTCTGAATAAATAAACCATTGGGGTATTTACTATTTGTGCATTATCACTTTTAATTATAAAATTTATTAAAAGACTTATTTTACCACAATATGTAATTACATTTTGTTTGTGTTAATACTCGTAGAATAACTTTTTATCTACTATACTTATATACCATTCTTTGTCTACCCTCTTCACTTTCTACAGGGACGATTACGTAACGCTGACTCAAACTAAGTTACCAGGATAACATAAATCACTGCAAGTGGTCTTTATGCTAGGGGATGAATGTAAAAACTCGTTTTATGTAGAACTAGCTAGCGCACAATGTCTTGTCCATCATATTGTGTCTATCATCTTAATTATTGTTTATATAACTTTTTAAGGAATAATATAATATAATAATATCAGGACAAACTACACACATTGATCTAACCCCTAAGTAATCAAATTATTTGTTTGTGTTAAGGGTGTTAGACAACGATACAAATACATAGAAATACACATATAAATACTGTGAATATATTAAATAAACGACCAAACCCAGAAACACAGACATCTATGCTCATCACATAAATGCCTGTCTCTGCCGGGAATCGAACCCGAGCCCCATTGCGCCGTGACACTTTAGGCGTCTGCGCTAACCACTCGACCAACGGGGCGGTTAATGGTTCCATAGTTCAACAAACCCTAAGTCACCCACAGAAACAACAGACAACCTGAGTCAAAGCAGTCTTGTACGGTCTTCTATCAACGTAACCGCGACATTCGCCAGAACGTTAAGCTCTATTAAGCTCTTTCCCAGAGCTATTGTCTGGTAATGCAACTGCACTACACAATGGTGGTTTCCTTTTAAAATTTATCTGCAATACCTTTTCCGGAGTAAGGCTGGATATTAGCGAGTCGTAGCTGACGTTTAATATAATCTAAACGGCTTTTCATTGCTGCAAAAAAAATAACATAAAGATTGACTGAAGCCCTGTTAAGTCACGTTTATTTCATAACATTGTTACCAGGTGGTCAGAAGACTTTAGTAGTTAACAGATAACATGGAATCTTGTCATAGTACTCCTCCCTGTCAGTACCCAACTAGACTCCGCTAGGAGAGGTTGTATTTCAGGATGAGATTGTATCTCTCGTAAGCGGATCGGCTAGTAAGCTCCAACTGAAAACATTGGTACTAGGAACACATAAATCAAACGAAGGTCTGAAACTAAGGTATTATGTATAGCAAGAAACTTAGTACAATATTATTTTAAAAAATAGTTATGGATTTTATTCCTTACTTTTTTGCTATTACATATTTTGTATTCGTGAAATTTGAGTTAGAATTTCATTAAATTTATGTAATCAAAATATTTTTTTTGTGAATATAATATTTATAAAACTAATTGTATTTGCCAATTAATAAATAAGCTATTATTTTGACAAGATGTATAATATATTTCTTTCTATTAAATATGTCTCTTACAGAATCTGAAATGCATTGAATTATTTATATATAAAATTTAAGTTTACATTAAATACTATGCGTAAATATTGCTGTTGTTTAAACTTATATAAATATAGAATGAAAAATAAACCGATACGGGCAGGGATTCGAAACCGCGACTAGTGGGAAACCGTCCCGTCGCTTTACCAACTGAGCTACCGGATCGCTGTTCGCCTCGGTGAATTAAGCATTTAGGACCGATTCCCAGTATTTGCGGGTTCGAATCCCTGCCCGTATCGGTTTATATTTCTACATTTATATAAAAATGGCCATACATATTTATAAGATATTTTCACAAATTAAAACATCTTATAACAACACTTAGGCAAATTTGTGAGAATATTATGTTTTGACTCTAAGTTTTCTCTTGCCCTGTCTCTTTCAGTTCGAATAAACTAACTTAACTAACTTAGTGTTAAACTCTGTTACGGTCAACCTGTCACAGTCACGTTTACTTCATAACACGAATACCAGGCGAGTATAAGCTACGAGTATGCTACGAGTTTCCTACGTAAGATTGTCTTTCTGCAGTTTTAGTTGATATTTTTTGATTTCTTTGAAATTACAAGTTACATTAGTTGAATTCTTAAATTTCTAACTTACGAAAACTTCAAGCTAAAAGCTTTAGGGTTTAAGAAATACAAAATGTGTTTTCTAAATAATAACAATCTGATATTATCAGAGTTGACATAAAAAACAATCGGTTTAAACTTGGCAAGAAGTTATTTCTGTTTTATTTCTAAGACAAAAAGATGTAATTACTATTTATTAGTACTATTTACAGTAAATGTTATTAGGGTGTAGTTGTAACTATAGATCGAAAAAAAACTATTTAATTTTCAATAAATATCATATATACGTATATTTATGATTAGAAGAATATACTGTATATGCATACATATATATATATATATATATATATATATATATATATATATATATATATATATTTATATACAGGTTGCTCATCAAAATGTGGGTGCTAATATTATTAATTAAATTATTAAATAATAATTTTCGGAAAAATTTTTACCCATTTGTATTGTAAATAAAATATAAGTAGTCCATTTCATGGCAATCATCTTAAACTCAAACAAAACAAAATCTTGCTTAAATTTGATTTTGTAGTAAAGAAGGGATCAATAACACTTCAGAAATATAATTACCAGGGTTACATAACTCGGTAGACAGCATTTGAACAAGAATTAAAGTTCTATCTGCACTTTTTTTATCTATGTCAAAATTTGTTATTATTACATTATTTAAGTTTCATTAGACGTGAAAAAAAAAAAAAGTTGCTCATGATGTTAACCTTTCGGGAACTTTAAATGTTTTAAGATTCTATCTTTGTGAGGAGTTTAATACTTATTATCTAAGTCTGATTTTTGAAATAATAATAGTATAAAAAATATAAAAACTTATTCTTATAATTTATTGTTTCAAGGGTTTTAAATCACGCACAACTATTTAAACGTTATATTATTTAATAAAGACAAAGAAAGAGAGGTGATTGGATAACATTTTAGAAACATGACACTAGTATAGAAGATTATAGCTTAGGAAAGTAAATTTGGACATTGTATTGCATAGAAGGGCTTATTACGATAAATGTAGTATCGAAATAGGCCTTGAAACTTGCATTTCGACGTATACAAGTGATCACTAATAATTATTCAAAGTGGAAAAGATATAAAAATAAATAAATAAATAAAATTAGGAGCATATCCAAACCTAAGTGTTTTTATCCTAAAATAATTAAAAAATTGTCTTTGACTTTTATAAAACGTTGTTTTTATTATATTAATTGTTATTGTAGCGTATAATCTATTACAAGCCTTGATAGGGAAATCTGCTTCTTAATAATGTTTATTTTAAATTTTTGACCTAAATCCATGAAATGTAAAAACAAGACATTTTTTAGTTTAAGGATTTAAGTGTGAGTAAGAGAGTCTAATTTAATAAAACTTCTTATATTACTCACTGTTGTTTCACCGTGTAACAAAAATCTCTTATTTTTATTATTTAACGTTTCTTCTTCGTAACAAACAGTGCGCTAAAAGCATATTATGTCACGTTTATTTCATAGCATCGGTACCAGGTGAACAGGAGACTGTAGTAGCTACATTTAAAACAGCTCATAAAGTCCTCAGTCCTCAGTACCATACTAGGCTCTGCTGAGAGCGCTTGTGCTTTTTTATGAACATAGATTTCGCCGCATCGGCTAGTAAGCTCAAACTGAAAATATTGGTACCAGGAACATATAAATTGAACGAAGTTCAGAAGTACGAAATGTTAATGACTTATAACATTTTTTCACTTCTACAAAAACTGTTTTTTTTTCTACTTTTTAGTCTACTTTAATTTTTATTCTATTACATAGTAAAATTGTTAAAGTATGATGAAATTAAATCAATGTGCGGTTCTCAAGGAACTTTCTAGCTCGAACTACCAAGATGTAATGTGGAATAAGTTTCCTTTAGCGGTGGTCAAGAAGAGCGCTTTCTCCTCAAAGTCCGGCAAAGCCTTTGTGCATCCTCTGATATTGTGAGAGACCTTCTTCGCATTAATGTAAGATATTATAAGATATTGTAAGAGACAATCAAATATGGCGAAGGGGGTGATGGCTGGCTCTTGTGTTATGCTCGTGAACAGGTGCTGCTTGCGGTGACTGGTTGTGTGGCAGGCCAAAGATTTTTCAATTTTTTTCTCTTATTATTATTTCATTTTCGTTGCCTGAAATTATTAGGCTTCATTTCCGATTGATTGCGACGGTTCTAGTTGTTACAAAATTGCATTTAAGATTGACATTTGTGAAATAGTGTTCACAATAACAAAAAATATATCCGGTTGAGTTTGTTGAGTGATTCTTTTCAGACCAGGACGCGTTTGGAACCCTCACACTTCACAGCTTTAACATTACCATGGAAAGTGCTTTTACAGAAGGGCTTATTACGATAAGTCTCGTATCAAAATAGGCCCTCCTGACACTTCCATGTTGACGTACACAAGTGATCACTGATGATGATTCTAAGTGGAAAAGATATAAATAAAAAAATAAATAAATAGATTCCTCGCATAAAACAAAAAATCAAAGGGAAAATTTATTTTTATTAGCAAATTAATTCTTTCTTTAATTATATCTTAGTTGAAAATAAAAATATGAAATCAGAATATATCGGAAGCCCACGTCCCCACCGTCGAGATAAAAATTATCGTAAATTCATTGAAGCGAGAGGTCTTGGGCTCGAATCCCTGCCAATATCGGTTTATTTTTAATAAATATTTATTTAAAATTAAAAAAATATAATGTAAAAAAAATGATATGGCTATACATGCCTGGTAACCAGTTACCATCTTTGTAATTATAGAAAAGGTTGCGAAACTTATTGCACTACTCTGTTTTGCTGCGGATTTTATGTAATAATATGTAATGTATAAACAAAACAAACAAAATTTTGTGAATTAGGAAGCAAAGTGTAGGAATTCAAAATAAAAATATTTTTTGTAAAATATTCTAAAAATAAAATAAGTAAGTTACAATTAAATAAGTATATAGAATTTCATGCAGTTAATAATTGCATAGTTATTATGACAATAAAGATTTAATGGAACATTATAATAATGCTTTAAATAATGCGTATGACATAGCAGTGACGTTCAATAACTACACTGTGGATCGGACTAAAACAAATTATAATAGTGACATCTATAACAATACTTGGAGATATTTTTTAAATAATTAATTAGGTTTAATATCCTCAATATATAATGAGGTAACTTTCATAATAATTAAAACAGTAAATAATTCTAATGCTGTAGAATTCGAAGAAATATGTACAGAGGTAATAAAAAAATATTTTTTAAATAAAAATTGTTAATTGCTATTATACCTATTATAATTGCTATTATATTATACCTCGTATATTTGCAAGCTTACAGGGTTATTTGTAATTAATTGGCCACCTCTTGCTGGCAGCCTCTCTACATCAATCCGAACAACATTTGTTCTACGACTTTTTAAAATTCAAGTTTTCCCATACAAAATTTACTTGTAGCCTCTGAACCGCCCGGGCGTTGACCTCTTAAGTTCTTCTTACAAAATACAGTGTAATAAGTACTATAGAGGAAAAAAAACAATTGTTTCGTTTTTCTGTTTTGTTTATCAAGATTTGTAAAAGGTCGTAGAACAAAATATGTTGTTGGGACATGTAAACATTTTGTAACAGTTACCTTATTCAATACAAATAGGGATTATTATTATCAAAAATACTAGTATCAAGATATCATCAACTCAAAAAAAACAATACTTTTGAGCATAACATTTTTTTTAATAAAAGTTTTATTCAAAACACGGTACACTAGGCTAACATACACATATGAGAGATTTACTGATTTACACTTAACATTTGTACTTACAACATAGCCACATATTTTTTTCTAATGAGAATAATATATGTATAGTTGTAAAAAAAAATGAAATTATAAAATAAACAAATAATTCAAAAAATAAATAAATACAACAATATTTAATAAAAAAATCTTTTTACACTAAGCAAAGTAAAAAGAGAGAGTAAAATAAGAGTAAGAAATTGAGTCGTTCGGTGCCAAGCTTGTGGCTTCGCGACAATCAAAGAAAGAGCAAGCGTGTTGGTTTTGATTCATTAGGCTCTTTCTAGGCGTTAAGTAAGCCGCCTGCCTGTGTGGACGTAGTATTAGTTAGATAGGGAATAAAAGGGAAGAGAGCTAAAGATTGCGTAACATTTCAGAATAATTGTACCAGGAGGTCATAATTCAGTGGATCTTGCACTGAAAGTGCAGGTTTTAAGTAATATATAAGAATATTACTAGTATAATTAATAAAAAGATATATTTGTATGTATTAGTTAGTTGATCAATAAAATAAATTATTATTATTAGTTAGTCTATCTTTACTTTATAGATAAAAGCACTGAATAAATAGCTCAAAAAATGTATACTTACCTTTTTGTTCTCTGTTTGCAAACTATTTTTTTTCTTTTTTTTTGTAGGTTTCGTTTTTGGAATTGACGAACGAACGAACATGAAAATATTTAATTTTAATAGTGATAAAAAGATTTGTATCATTATATTAGATCTCTCTTACCGCAAAGAATCGCCAACGACAGTCCTTCTATTCTTTAAAGCACTTTATGACACTGTTCACAAATACACTAAACTGTTTACCATTTAAACTCTGAACTATCACTGTTACACATCTTACTCTCTCGATCTCACACTCAGCGGCTTATTATAACTGTTACACTTTTATCACAATAGTACCACCCCACAACTTGTACTCCCAATTTCACAATGCCTTCTCTTAACCGAGCTGCGATTTATATACTTCTTATTCTTAGTCAAACCAGTATCCAATATTACATTTATTTTATCAATTATACGTCTATACAGAGATTCAATTGTTTTAGTCAAATCAACAACTTATATTTTTATTTTTAGTCAAAACCAAACTACTACATGTATAAAAGCTAATAATTAGTACATATTGAAGGGTGTAGAGTCTCAAATATAAATGGACGATTGTCTAATTGTGCGTGGTCACGTGGTCACCATCTCGAGTCCATCATGAAACGAACTTACATTTTTATGGTCGTTTATTAAATATATTTTCAGTATTTATATGTGTATTTCTATGTATTTGTATCGTTGTCTAACACCCTTACCACAAGCAAATAATTTGCTTACTTAGGGGTTAGATCAATGTGTGTAATTTGTCCTGATATTATTATTATATTATTATTATTATGAAAGGAAAGCAAAGTTATCGACTAAGTGTTAAATACAGAAAGATTTTGATCATGTTGTCCAACCTTTCAAATATTATGTTGCAAAAGTTTTTAAGAATGTCTATGGACTTTCCAATGAGACTTGCATAGGTCAGAACTACTCAAGCCTGGCTAAAGGTCAAAGTTCCGATAATTTTTAGTTCTATCCGAGTTCTGTCATAAGAAGACACAATGACCCTTTTTTAATGTAGGTTTTTTTGTCGATTTGAATGAACTTTCGTCAAGAGGGAAACGTTTATTATTTACAAATTAACAAGAATTTAAAAAATATATATCAAACGTTCCTTAGGAGTGACAATTGGAAAACGGAAAAATTCTACACAATATTTTTAAACACAGTAAAACAACACCTAATAACTAATTTCATTAAATTTTATCTTATCTTAAATTAAAACTAAATAGCCAATATCAAATTTAACTTACTTATCTAGATTTTTCACTCCCTTTACTATATTCTGTGCCTATATTAAAAGAGAGTATCATGGTTGAAAAAAAATAAACACATACAGTATACATTATATAACAGGGTAGTTAACTATCATGGTATATATGTAATAGGTCATATTCATATTTATTTAATTAACTTTTTCGTAGCTAGCTAATAAATAGTTAGTGCGCTGGAGCCCTAATATATCACGTCTATTTCATAACACAGGTACCAGGTAGTCAGAATACTGCAGAAGCTAATTGGTTACAGCTTATGAACTGTCAGTATTCAACTGGTCTCCGTTTAGAGCGGTTGTGCTTATAAGATGAAATTGTTTCTTCGTGAGCGGATTGAATAGTAAGCTCAAAACTATAAACACTGGTACCAGGATCATATAAATTGCATGAAAGTCGAAAGCTTGAGGTGCTTGCTTTATTATTATTATTATTATTAATTATGTGCTGAAAGGGGTAGTTTTACTTTCATAATACATATTTATTTAAATTTTCTAAAAAAAATAATAATGACTTTACAATTATAGCGAAAATAGTGAAGTTCTTGTTACAGTTTTTAAATCAATAACTGCAACGGATACAAAAAAAGGATCGCGCCGTGAAAAAATACTTTTTTCATGTAGTGACACACATCAATTTTAAGGTATTTTAGAAAGGTTTATTTTATCTACTTTTTTAGTTGATTCTTTGGATAAATATTTATAAAATCAAGAATCACCTCAGTTGATGTGAGGTCGTTGTCGTGAGTGGTCACTTTATCACTTGTAGGCAAAAGTTTCAGTCGATTATGATCGCTGACAGAAAACAAGACATTAATAAAATCCAACTTTACAAATTACGTTAAATTCTTCATTGTCACAAAGAAAGATATTTTCTTATACGTTACGATATAAATAATTTGTCTTGAGTTAGTGACATGAAGATACACTGATGGATGGATGCTTCTTAATCTCTTGAACAAATGGAACTGAGTGCGCTGAACTTAAGCTCGTTTTGTTAGTTTTGGTTAGATGTTACTGTCAGACTTGATGTAGTAACCTGAAGGCACACTGATGTAAGATCTTCTAAGCAAATGGTACTGGGCTTACCGAGTTTAGGTTAGTTTAGTAGATTTCGCCAGAATGGATCTACTAGTGTAATAAGCTGACCTGTTGTTGAAGTGGTTAGTGATCCTAACTGCTGAACTTAAGGTTATGGGTTTAATGCCCGAACGTGATAATTCTTTGTGTTCCACAGATTGTGGTTCCGATTTTAAGGGTTATTTTAGTTATATGTTTTGTAACTCCCTGTGATAATATAAAAAAAAACTTGTACGGCTAAAACTGACGGAAACATGTAGATATAGTAAGATGTGTCTAAGGTAGTTAGTAAGGTATGTTGTACTTAAATAATGTTGTGGAATAAAATTGCTCTGTAGTTATATATCTATAACCTTTATGACCCGGAGGTTGTTATGGTTTGGTTGTATAAATAACCATAGAAATCTGTAATTTAGGTCGCAGTATATAATTAATATTTCTACCATTTAAAAAATAAATTCTAACCATTAAAATAGTTTAATTTATACATTGTGAAATAAAAAAAATAAAATTTAGTATATTTCCCTGTATCAAAAAAATGGTTGCTGAGATAATTAAATTGCTTATATTTAATTAAAAGAATTAAAATACAGTTTTGAATACTCATTCAACTTCTAGAAACTTAAAAAGATTTTTTTTATATGCAAAGATCAAACAAAACAGGTAGGTTTTTTTTTAACAAATAGAATTTTATTTATTTCTAAAAACTTCTTGTTATTTAACGTTTTTCATTATACAGGCTACTAGGTTAGTAAAAGCTACGAGAGTGCTACGAGAGAAATCATAGAGATAAACGATCGGTCTTTACTCTGCTGATGTATTTTAACAAAAATATATATTTGACCTACTCATTTATAAGCAGCATCAATAATTTAATAAAAAAGTTAGTATATAAATAAAAAACATTTACAAAATATTATTCTCAAATGACGAAATAAATGTTTTGAATAAACGCTAAAATATTTTTTACGGATCTCACAACGTTTTGATATGGATCTAAGACGAAATGTAGGTGTCTGACATCTACATCACGGCTTTTCGTTATCACAATTGCTGTATAGCATACGAAAGATATAGTTAGACTTAAAATTTAAAATTCTAAATATAAATCAAATTATACGCTAAAAAATAGTTTTATTCGAATGTACTTTCTAATAAAACTGCTTTTTGTACTCGTGAAACTTCAAGAAAATACTAGTAATAATAAATAGTTTATTTACACACCGATGGCTACGATAGTATTTTAACTAAAATAGTAAATAGTCTTTAGCGTAGTTTGGTGTGCTGTATTTAAAAAAAGTATATAAGACTAAAATTATATAAATAAATTAAGTTTTTTTAGTGTTCGATTACGTAACGCTGACTGCTCAAAACATAGATACTAGGGAGACATAAGCCACTGTAACTCACATCTATATATATAAAGAAGGATGTTTGTATATATGAAATCGATGAACTCAGAAACTATTGGACCGATGATTATGAAAATTGGTATGTATATGTATTTTTCCACGGAGAAGGTTTATATGGTATTCCCATTGATGTAACTCGCCACCAGGCGGCGCTGTCAAATATAGACTTCCGCCCCGTTCAACCGATTGTCATAAAAGTTGGTATGACCATGTATGTTTCCTCGAACAAAACGAATATGCTATGTCCATTGATGTAACTCGCCACCAGGCGGCGCTGTCAAATATCGACTACCGCCCCGTTCAACCGATTGTCATAAAAATTGGTATGACCATGTATTTTTCCTCGAAGAAAACGAATATGCTATGCCCATTGATGTAATTCGCCACCAGGTAAAGTAAGGGTTAGCCCAGCGAAACGGGCTGGGTTCGCTAGTTTATTATAAGGGAGGAAAGTGAAAGCTCTCATATGCTCGTGTCCTATGTGTGTGTTCATATTTTATGTTGTGTGCGTTTAATAATCAAAAACCGGTTGTTTTATAAGCCGTCTGTTAAACCACGTTATTTATACCTTCCGTTTAATAATTTATTATTTTAATAGGTGGGTAATAATTAATTGTTTATTTTAATATTTAATTAATTATTTTAATAGTGTCCCAGAAGATGCTTCTTGATATTTGTATAATTTTAAAAAAGGTAGCATGAATGCTTTCTAATATGCTCGTTTAAAAACCAGAGTCGAAATATATAATGTTAAGACTTGTTTTAGTAATACACAGTACTTGCACTTCAATGTTTAATATCCAACCATCTGTAATAGAATGGCCGAAAGCAGCCCTTACAACTCGTTTTATAATATTTTAACACTATAATATTTAGGTGAGGGTAATTTACAATTCCATAACCAATTTACAGATGCTATTATTTATACCTCATAATAAGTTCTAATAAGTAATAAAAGATTAAACATTATGTTAAAATATCCTATGCTTCTAATTCTTAAAACATTTAACAGTAAATACTAAATAACATTCCATAATTAATTGCGTAGGTGGCGCTACTGTTGAAACTTATAAACTAAAATATGTGATTTCCAATGTTTTTACCATTTAAATTATTATAAATAAATATGATTAACAATAAGTAATCTCAAGACCGAACCCGGGCCGGTGAATACAAAAATACATATTGCTATGGCGTAGAGTTAGTTATATGACATCATCTATGTATCTATAAAAGAGATATGTATGTATGTTTCTTATAGATTTTGAAACATCTGGACCGTTTTTTTTAGATTTTTGGGCGTCATTTTTAGAGACTTTATAGATTGACCCAGCGGATAATCCTGTAAAGTTTGGTGGCGATCGGATCATTTTGTATAAAACTGTCAGTAACAGTTAAAAATTAAATTCAGGATGATTCATAATTATTACTGCAATGGTTTGTTTCTTACCTTAATTAATAAAATTTTTATTACGTTTTTTAATACACGTTTTAAGCCGGCTGGCTATGCTAGTTATTAATAATATTCAATCAATTCTCATTTTGCAGAAAGAAAACTTAATTTTTTTTTATATATGTTTGCGATTTAAATAATTTTCGATATTGTATATAAGATAAAATATAATATTTATGTTATTAGGTAAAGACTACTTGAAAATGCTATATCAGAGATGTAAATTGTGCTTCTAGAACTTGCAAGCAACTATTTCCCCCTCCATATCAATACTACCTGCAGATTGACGGTTTTGCTATGGGTAGACATTTGGCTCTGGCTTTTTAGAGTTCCTTCAACGGTAAAGCCTCAAAAGAGATATAATGAGAATACTTTTAACGGTTTAAAAAGAGGGAGAGTAACCGTAAGGTTGACAATTTTTAACAGATTGAATTTAATAGAGTTAATTAAAATTAAATAATAAATTATATTAAAACATCTTAAAATAAATAATGGCATCACTTATTGTCGTTAAAATCAATTTTAAAAATGTCACAAAAATAATAATACCACAAAATAATTTTAATTGTAAAATAATTCAAAATATGTCATTAATTTTATAATTAAAGAAGTCATTAATGTCATAATAAAGTTTATTGAGAAGAAATTCAAATAAGGCTTTTTTAAATAAATTAAACTGATATTTTTTCAAATGGTATGGTAAATGATTATAAATTTTAATTGACATATACATTATTAATATACATTATTTTTATACAAGGACTTTTTTTGCATTGGCACATGTAGTTTGTGTCTGTGCCTTGTTTTACTGCCTATAACTTCAGTATTCGTTTTAAACATATTCAAGTGTTTTTTTACAAAAATACACATTTCAAATAAGTAGAGGCAGGGTAAGGGTAATATTTTAAGATATGTAAATAGCGTACGACAGCTTTCTAAGTACCCTACCCCGCATATTGAACGAATACATTTTTTTTGAATTTTGAACGCTTTACTAAAATCTACTGAATTTCCCCATAATATTATTCCATATCTTAGCACTGACGACACATATCCATGATATGCTAATAGTGTTGCTTTCATAGTGGTTATTTCTTTTAATCGTTTTAGGATGTATACAAATCTATCCAGCCTATTACATATTCCTTGGATATGAGCCTTCCAGTTACAAAAGTTGTCCAAAGTAATACCTAAAGATATAGTCGATTTTACGTTTTCTATTATATGATTATTAAATTTAAAATATTTTTTATCAATTTTGGCGTTAGGTGTTTGAAATTGCATTATTTTAGTTTTAGAAAGATTAATTTTTAAGTTATTTCTATTTAGCCAGTCTATTACATTTGTCAAAGATTGACTATTCACAGAAATCCTATACACACCAGCTGATACCTTCAAGCTCTGTTAGTTCGAGTGCTGTAATTACATGAATACATACACAATCTCACCTGTCAATCTCACCAATCTCAGACTGTCACCTCTAGTACGAGTTTTGAATTTACGAAAACTATGATAGTTAACCAAATCGTAAAATTAAAATAGAATTGTTCTTTGAACAAAAACTATTGATATATTAAAAACCTAGCATGGATAATTATTTCATAGTCAGTTGTTTGTTACGCGACTAGATAAATTATGTGCTGAAGTCCCATTATGTTACGTTGTTTTCATATCGCGATACTAGGAAGTCAGAAGATAGAACTAGTTTATTTAAGATAGTTCATAACCTCTCGAACTACGTTCAGTATCCAACTAGACCCCGCTAGGAGCACTTGTGCTTTTTATGTTTCATCGTCAAATTTTCAAGTAAGCTCAAAACTATAAACATTGGTACCAGGAAAATATAAATCGAAGAAGGTTGACTATTTATTTAACGACAAGAAATGCACTTACAATTCGTGTATTAGACATATTTTTTTTCTATAAATTTTTAATGGAATGGACTTTTAACGATGAGTTTATTTTGTATTTATTAAAAATCAGGTAACAATTTGATGGAAAAGCTTAGGAAAAACATAAATTTTTTGATCATCTTTCTTAAAACAATTGATTCATTGGCGATGCACTTATTTAGGAATATTAAACTAGCTGTAGATAGCAATCTTCTACACTTTAAAATTATAATATGTTTAGTTTTATATTAATGCTATTCAAATCCATTCTTTTTCCGTCTTTTACGAGTAATAATATAATATGAAAAAGTAGGCTATAATTATTGTTAATTATTATTGTTTTAGGAAGGGTATACGAATCTTGAGAATGTGGCTAGTCCTATATATATGACAATATTCTATAACCGAGAATGGTCCTTTCAGTAAGACTCAGCTTCAGTGTCATAAGACTTAGATTAATCAAAGCGTGTTTGGAAACGAGGCTGGCCTTGTAATCAGTTTAAGAGAATATGACATATTCGCATAATTTGGAGTTTCTCAAACAATCAATCACATTAGCAGTGCGCATTGACAAAGATTCCTTTGGTAACTGTTCTCAACCTTTAAAGGGCTGTGTTAGAGTCATTGCTGATCATGTTGAATGAGCTTCACATCTTTAAACTGGATAAACTAATACATATTAAAGTAATCATTGTTTTATACAAAAGAAAAAGAAAAGATTTTTCTTTCTAACAGTATTTTTGACACTAGGTAAATATGTTGAGACATATCATAAGTTCACAGAACACCTCACTCTAGTGTGAGGTCTAATGTTGTGTTTTCTTGTAAATATTAATTATTATTATACATTATTATTATTATACATCATTACATCATCATACATTATATTGTTTATAAAATAGATATATTTATTATAAATGTTTTTGCATAAATTTCAAAGTCAATAATTTGTTTGAACAACAAGAATCACTTTAAGAATAATAATTTTTTAATTGGCCTTCTTTTACATTTTTTCCTTTTTAAAAATGATGCAAAGTTTGTTTATATAGTTGGAAATTACTATTATTCACAATGTACATAATAAATGTACAAAATAAAATAAATAAATAAAAAATTTAAAAAACTTACGATAAAAAAATATATAAAAAGTATGCTATGTCGTATGTGTAATTCCGTAAGACCTGGTAAAAAAACCCAAGGCAAGGCAAATAACGAAATATATAAGATTTTTTTTGCTTTTCAAAGTTATATTACTGTTTTTTATACTGTATTATAAATTAATACGCGGGTTGTAGATTTGCTGATACATGCTGACCGACTCTCTTTCTATGAGAAAGACAGAGATGAAATAAAGTTCACAACACAGGGATGCTAACGTGAGGGGTTCAGGGTATCTCACCTTCTCTTTGAATTTTGTCTACGCGTAGTTAAAATCTCCAACTCATTTATGTGCACCTGGTAGTTGGTTCTATGAAAGAACGTGACATAAGAGGGTCAAAGCGCACTGACTTGTGTTGGTTGCAATGCATAAATTTGCTCTTTTAAAAATATTCGCCTTTACAGTGCGAGTATTGAAAATGAGAAATGATTAACGAAACTTTAAGAAAATACATAAAAAAGCAGATAATAAACAGATAAATAAGGAAAATAATGTATTTTTTATTTTCCTCAATCAAATACCGAACGAGCGCAACTTGTGTTATTTATTCCGTGAAAGAGTCAGCCACTTTTGTAATTGTTGCGTAATATTTCCGACTCCTATGTACCAAGACTTCATAAATAGAGTAGAGTAGACTAGAGGGTAGAGTAGCTTTCAAATGAAAGTAAAAGTTTTGTTTTCCCTGTATCTAGTAATTCTTAATTATCCTATAAGTGGGTATCACATAAAGTGACTGGTTCTGACAGAAACATTAAAATCTTTATATGAAATTGAAAATATAAGTTTTGTGTTTAATATCCTTTATTTATATTCAGATTTGGACTGCATCTATTATTTACGTCATTTATTTAAATGCATGCATGCAATGCAGAGCGGCAACTACTCTCGGCGATACCATCTGATTTATATCCGTGATATCAATTACTTACTGATTTATTATGGTTTTCAGATTGATTCAATGATGAAATATTTAAATAAAACTTCACTATGCATATAAATAAGTCTTGCATTTCTTACATCTGTGAAAGATCAAAATATTTGCGGTCGTGTAATTATAAGGGCCATTGACCCCTTTAAAAACTTTTTAATAAATATTCACACAATATAACATTTTTATCCTTTGTATTTTCGAATTATTATTAAATTTGCGATAGCGTCATCTGTTAAATTCAAAGTTAACTACTTTGTATACAAGAATGTGTCCATTCTTTAAACTGTAGTTTATATTACTTTGATCCTAGATGTCGCTAGAATAAGAAATTGTAAAAAAGCAGATTTGTATGAGTACCGAACAAAACTACATTCCGATTTAAAATATAAATGTAAATTGTGTACATTATTTTTCACACAACTGCAATAAATTTCTCTGGAATTTAACTTATCAAAGACTATTTTTTTTATATTTTTATTGTTTGAGACGAATATTTTTTGTTTGTTAAAAAAATAAGTTTTAAAAGAATGTTTACTTAAAATAATTTAATTCCTTGGATAATTTTTACATGAATTCTGAAATGTAATACATATTCAGTTCATAACTATAACCTGGAATCTCTACTTCATTCATGATCGCCTGGTATTACATGTTATGTAACGTGACATAACAGGGCCAAAGCGCACTAGGAGCAATGAAATTTTACTTTAGTTCCATTGAATTGTTAATTAATAATACATATATGAGTCTTTGCATACTTAATAAACACACATACCTTAATTACCGCCATACAACTATTGTGTAGTTCCGTTAAAAGCTTTAATTACAGCAAATTACATCGTTTGCAGCTAGGGAGGAAAAGTTTAGAAAAAGTCTGTTACAGAATATAAATTTTACCAATTTAATTCATCTAGAGAAATTCGATAATAGCTTCTTTCATTTTACAATCATTTCGAAAAAATAATTGCAAATGGAAGGTAAAAAAAAAATCAATGTCTACTACGTTTTGAATTCATTATAATGTATCCAATGGCTTGTTAATAAAGTTTGACATGATTTCTTAAATAAAGTCCTAACCATCTGGTTAGAAATTTATTAGAAGTTAATAGGGAAAACCATCTGGTTTTTCCTATTAACTTCTTTTTCTTAGTTAACTACCTCTTGCAGGCAGCCTCTTTACATCAATCCCAACAACATTTGTTCTTCGACTGTTTAAAATTAATAGTTTTTAAAATTTAAATTTTCCCATACAAAATTTATTTGTTGTCTCTGAACTGGCATTAACTCTGAGCGTCGCGTCGGTACTTCTTACAAAATACAGAGTACTAAGTAAAAGAGGGAGCAAAAATGTTTTTGTTTCGTTTTTTTTGTGTTGTTTATCAGTATTTGTAAAAAGTTGTAGAATAAATGTTGTTGGAATTGATGTAGAGAGGCTACCTACAAGAGGTGGTCAACTAATTAAAAATAACCCGATGGAAAAGTTAACTGATGAACAACCTAGGCTGGTCAATCGCTCCACACCACTGCTACTTCATGACACAACAAATTACCATTTTTTTCGAAATTAGGATAACTTCTTCTAGGGAAAAAAAAAATCAAATGGGGCAGTTCAAATCGCCTTCAAAGATTTCATTGATTCCCGACTGTTTTTTAGTAAAGGAATCAATGAACAAAATACCTATAAAATGGCAAATGTGCATAGAAATTATTGGCTTTTTTATACTTTGATTAATTAAATACATTTTGTTAAAAATTATTAGATTTTTTGTTCCTCCCATATAAAACACCAATTTCATATGTCCTTATAAAATAATAATAATTAATTCATAAAATGATTTATTTACGTTTATTTCATAAAATAGGTACCAGGTATTCATAAAATTGCTTTAGAAACCAAAAACTATTCCCGTATTGTGCAGCATGCGTTGTAGGTAGTAAGTACTTAGTACACAGAGTACTACTATAAAGTAGTTAGTATCCACCAGACTCTCCTAGAGTGAGGACGTAAGCTCCTTTCTCCGGAAAAATATTTGCAGTAACCGACAAGCTCAAACTAAAAACATAGGTACCAGGAATACATAAATCGTGTGAAGAGGCACACTTCGAGATAGTATTGATCTATCTCGTCTGCTGATTACGTAACAACTTCTTTCTGAAACATGAGTAGCAGGAAAACATAAATAACTGAGTACTATTTAAGACGTGGCACAAAAGAGAAAGTTGAACATATACATGTGTAGTATGCATTATACATTGCAATTACGTAGAATACAGCATATGCTCGGCTAAGATAGGTTCAATCTGGAACCGTGGTACCAGAAAAGTATAAGCTAGTAAGAAACAAATAATAAACAATTATTGATATTTACGTATTAACCGTATGTTATATGTCAGTATATATTGGTTTGGTAAGCTTATTAGAATATGGGAATAGCACTAATAGTCATAACTCACTATTGATTTATGAGACCTAAGTCATTAGTTTAATTTTCACGAACGACATAGAGTAAGGCGCTTAAAATATAAAACATTAATACAGGAAAAAGCAACATTAGAATAAATTAAATAAAACTTATATGTATATAAAACAGTGCACATAATGTATACAATAAATCATAAATACTTGTTTTCAATAAATCAATACACTTACACAAATACATACCTTATACATACATAAACATATTATACAAACATATACATATATTTAAATATATACACATACATATAAATATATACATATATACACATCAATTCACAATATAAATAATGATATATAAATAATGATTTCTAGAACGTATTTCAAAGGCGGCATTAGTAGGTTCTTTCCAAATTTGGTTAGGTAGGGACAGGAGTGTGGAGGGTGAAGGTTAGCGTTTTTGCGCATAATAAAGGGGTCCCTTAAACCTACTCCTGGGTCGCAAGTCCCAGGCACTGCTTGCAATCCTCTCCTTGCAACGCGATGGGCCCGGCATCCGCACGGTGAATCCATGGATTGCTAAGAAGCTTCGTCTCTCTATAAGAATAAGTATACACAAATAAATACACACTTTAATTATTATTCTGTAGATGTTCATAAAATACAGATAAACTGCCCTCTTAAAGGCTATTTTCTGTAAGATGAAGAGATATTTTATATTCTGGGTCTGTGTAGCGGGTCGTTATTTTTATTTTTATTAAATACTCTTATGATCCATTATGAGGATTTTATTTTATAAAATTTTATATACCATTTATGTAATTATATACTTTATAAAATATTTGTTTTTATACATTTGCCCTAACAGTGTTTTTATTTTGGGGTTCAGTCATCTTTCTGCTCAAAACTCATGAGTTTACTTATGAGTTTTGAGTTTACTCATGAGCTTATGAATCTCTAAATTGGTTCGAAACTAGTCGTGGAAAATCTATTTTAAATAACAAAAGTATAGCTACTTAAACGTATTTAATACTAATCAGGAATCACGAAAGCTCATAAATGTATCTATAATACTTCCGACAGTTCAAACCGTTACTCTTACTAGCTGATACTTCCCTGGTACTATGTTTTCAGTTTTGCAACGACTTTAGCCGACCTCCTGGCGTATCATCCCTACGTCATCTACACACATCGTATGTATACATAGTTCAAATTTCACTTTCATCCCCCGTCACAAAGACGACTTTCAGTCTTTTATGCTCTCCTGGTATCGCCAGTCTGCGTTACGTAATCGGAAAGGTAGAGAGAGCGACAAAAATATAAATTATTATTTTTTTTATTTAAATAAATAAAGTACATTGTTCGATATTTAATTCGATTACCCTTTAATAAAATAATAAAAAGATTGGTACATGTTTGTTTTTATTAAAAAAGCAAAGCCGGTAAAAAGAGTTTTTTTTTTATAATTTATTTATAAAGGATTTTTGCTTGTTCTTCTCCGTTGAACTATTTTTATTTATATTTAATGTTTAAACCGTTCAACTAAATTGTTACGTTTCATATGCACATAATATGAGCCTTTAAAATTAATAACTTTGATTTAGTTCGATTTGACTAAATGTGACTACGACACTACTCGTACTATACGTATAACTGGCAACATAATTTGTAAGTGATTTTGTATAAATATGGTTTGTATATTATGATGGTATATGTATGATTCTTTAACTTGAATCTTTATGGAATGGAATGGTATACAACCACTTGTTTAACTTAATGAGACTGGCAATAAATTAAATTTCTACGAAAATATTGCCCCTATATATTCACTTTCATATCTGTCTTGATTTTACACGATAAATACTAAACAAAATAACGAACTTCATTCTATTCAATTACTTTCTTAAAGTTTTCTATGAAACGCCATTTTACAAACTTCCTAGTCATGTGCCTTATCTTTATTTCTTTGTTTGCTCGTTGTTGTCTTTTTATGTGCTTTTTTAGGTTACGTCTATTTCATAACATGGGTACCAGGTATTCATAACACTGCTTTAGTAAACTGAAAGCCATCTCCATACTCAGCAGTTTGCATTACGTTATATCCAATAGACCATAGAAGAGTATATATTTTTTTAGTATACTTTTTTATATACCCACTATTATATATATACATTATAGAATCAACAGTGACTTGTGCGACCGAATACTCAGACTCTTACCCTAATTTTACAATACATCGAGATAGAGCTGGGGCCTTACCATCAACTTTTAGTAAGCGATTCTGTTCCGATGCAGTTCAGTTTAGGTTCAAAAAGTGAATCGCTTTTTTTCGTACCATCACCTATTACTAGTTGGGTCGAAAATGAATCGCTAAGAATGAACGAAAGTGTCGCTGGTCCGTTTTTGTTTCAAGTTGACATTTTACATTGAGAGCTTAAAAGAGGTTGACGTTCACAAATTTACCTTCAAACGCGGTTATTTTGATTGTGGAATTGTGTTACTAGTGTTATTTGAAGTTCAATAAGTAATAAAACAAACAATTATAATGGCGTGAGTAATGTTTCAAAGTATATTTATATTTTTAATCTTATAAATATGTATTTAAACCATATTATTGAAAGTGTGTTATATCGTAAAGAATGTGTAAAATATTTAGACCTCGTCACCCACTTCAGTTATCAAAGAATTTCAAGTGCTTTTTTTTGCAGTAGACCTTCACGCCGCCGAGTCACATATTTCCAACTCGAAACGCTTTGGGAAGTTTTAAATAAAAGGAGAGACTTAGCTTTAGGTTACAACAAAACTTCTCAAGCCAGAGAATTTTCACGCAGGATGTGGGAAGAATTAGCCTATAGTTTGAATTCTCAAGATGGAGCTCAAAAAGATTGGAAAGGATGGTGCAAAGTGAGAGTTATTACTTAATAATCTCTAATAAGAACCTTAAATTAAATAGAATTTGAAATACTGTCACTTTATAATTTATTATTTTTAGTACTGGAATAACTACAAATCTAAATTAAAAAAATTAGCTGCAGCCTGTAGAAGATCCCATCAGCAAACTGGAGGAGGCCCATCAACAATTAAAAAATTCTCAGATATTGAGAAAAAAATTCTCCTGATTGTAGGGGAGAATTATGGACTGGGCTTACCCTTAATAAGAGTGGAACCATTTGAAGAAGTATTGTGGTTTGAAGAAGTAAAACATAATGAAATCTTAATAAAAATAAATAAATAAAAAACTTTAATGTTTTCAGGAAGTACATGAAAGTACACCCAGCGTGTCTGATGTGGCAGGTGGATCTGAAAGTATTTTGACTGGTCTTCAGCTACATAATACCTATGAACCTGGAACATCACAGCAGAAGACACAACTTTCAGCACCAATACCCGTTCCCACAAAACCTCCACCACTACTACCACCCACTCCAACAGCACTACCACCTACTCCAACAGCTCTACCACCCACACCAAGAACACCTCCACAAGAAGCAGGCACTATTCATCCCACCACCCCACAAAGGGTCCCTCCGCGCCGCCGTCGTCAACGTGGTGAACGACCAATAACAGCGGAAGTTGCTCGTAGATTTTTTATGCGGGAATCTCGTAGACGAGCTGAAATTGATTTGAAAAACAGTGCAATGCTACGAGAACTCATTGATGAATTAAAACAAATTAAAGACATATTAAGGTTTGTTATACCATTTATTTTTATTATAAAACATTAATAAAATATATATATTTATAGTTTTAAAACTAATCTTAATAGTATCAATAAAAAGAAAATATATGTATTTACAGATTCAACGGGCCTCCCACAGACGGCGCATGAGGCCATTCCTTATAAGCGCACCTTGTTGAAGACCTTGAGTACAATTGCTGACACTCACAGAATTAGCATCAGGCATAGGCATTTGTGATTGCAATTCTTGAAGTACATCTTGTTCATTGAAGTCTAGTACAGGAATATTAGCCTTGTTACAAATATTATGCAAAATCACACGAGCATTCGTAATAGATGCAGCTACCATTGGCTTGTAATGCAGCACCCTGTGCACTAGAAGACAACGAAATCGTGCTTTCAGAAGACCAATTGTTCTCTCAATTACATTTCTTGTCCGCAAGTGCAAATCCATATAATGACTCTCTGGTGTATCTGGAATGGCGTTGATGAATGGTGTCATCATGTTTTTTCTTAATGCATATCCAGAGTCTCCTGTGTTATAGAAAATATTATTACGTAATATTATTACTTAATTATATTTTATCATCATTATCATCATATTATTTATCTTCAAATAATACATTATATATTAGACTAAACATTGTTTAATGCCAAAAACTACTTTTTATTTAAGTGTGATTTAGAGTAAGATAGTAATAAAATTATAAATTAAAAATATATTTCTAGTATTTTGTATTATTTACATTTGATACTATGGTAAAGATGACTATTTGTCATATCACAATTATATGTTTATTTGTTTATATTTTTCACTTACCTAGTAACCATGTGGATTCATTTAGATGTTCCAACTGATATTTAATTGGATGCTCATTCCAAATAAATGAATCATGAGTAGCTCCGCCATAGCTAGCATCAACACTTGTAATTTGCATATCTGCATCACAAATCTAAAAGTAAAAAAGTGACAATGATATCTAAGAGTGAAAAAGTGACAACAATATCCAAAACCAATTGGATTTTAATACACCAATTCAAATAATGGAATTTAAATATTAAATTTAAATATTACCAATTGAACATTTAATGAATGGTAATGTTTTCTGTTGAAATATCTTTCTTCATGTTCTGCCGGCCTCACTATAGCTATGTGTGTACAGTCAATGCATCCTAATACTCCAGGAAACTTAAAATTCTTGTAAAATCTATAATAAGATTTCTTTATATAGTTGGATGTTGAATATAATATTAAATATGTATTAAAAATTATATACATATTAGTTTAAAAATGAGAAGATGAATACTAACTTGGATCTAATTTTGTTTCTGTCTTCTAAAGTTTTTGGAAAACATATATATTTTTTCCTCATCTCAGGAGAATCAATGCAAGCAGTCACTTCAGCTATAACCGAAGACACTGATTGTTGAGCCATGGTGTGGGTACAGATGTCTCCAATAGGTCTTTGATAGGACCCCGTAGCATAAAATGATAGTGCAGTCAACACCTTTAATTTAACAATATTATCTAAAAATATATAAAACACTGTTTGAAAAAATCTTGTTTTATTTTAATAATCTTGAGTTGGTGATCATAATTAAAAATAAATAAAATAATTATTTTAATTTATAATTAGTACATAGGTATCAAAACTAATAAATTAAATTTTAACTATTTTAAATTATTACCTTTGTTTCAACAGACAAATCTGTAGATTTTATAGGAATTCTAAATTTTGATTTAAGCTCACTGCACATTTTTTTTACTAAGTCCTTAGAAAGCCGGTATCTCTTTATGAACTCTCTCTCATCAAATTGATGAAAGGGATTTAATTGATCACGAATCCTACGTCTTCTGCGAGGGTTGTTTTTTCTTAATAAAGCATTCTCTTCATAGTCACACTCCAAAAGTTCCGAAAAGAGGAATTCGTCAGACATTGCAATGATTACACTTGTTACGTGACGAAATTAGAACTTGTGTATTTAATATCTAAATATGTGTTGTATACAAAAATCAAGAAATGGAACTAATGTCAGGGTGTCGAAAACGGCCTCTCAATAGGTTAGTGTGGGAACAATCAATACTTACGTTATATTCCAAGAATGGTTCGTGAGGCTATTGAAATTTAAAAACATCCTAATGTTAATAGAGAAGATGGTTGGGGATTATCTAACACCTGGGACCCACTTTTGAAAAATATAAAATCCCATGTCTGTGACCGCACTGTAAGACCTCAAGATACTGTTAGTGCGTTTGTGAATCCTGAACTGTATGCCCGGAAGCTTAGAAACCGTTGGAGGTAGATGACTAATTAACTGACTTACTGACAGACACCTCCATCTCGTCTTTCCGTGAACACGATTGCTGCAAAGCATTCAAAACGCCGGGTTAGATTTAAAATGTAAATTTAAAATTTAATTCATTATACCTACGTGAGTTAAATCCGTAAAAATAGTTTCATTTCAATGTGTTGTACTCGTGAAAACCTTAGAAAACACTAAGTTTATGTTTATTTAAGACAATTTATAGTTTAAAGTTATTCTTATCTTTAAAACTAATATTATAATTATCTTTAACACTAATAAATAAGGATTAACATCAAGTATCTACAATATAAAATTCATAACAATTCTGTTTAGGCTACGATAATAGCAACTTTTATTGAATCGCTAGTTTTGATAGTTAAGCGGTTCAATTTAGGTCGAAAAGATAGCTCATGGTACGAATTGAATGAACGAATTAGCGTTAGCGGTTTATTTTGGGACTTGTTAAAGTCGCGACCTAAACTGGTCGTCTTATAAGCCTCATGGTACGATATATCAAAGCGATTTAATGTAGGTCGTAAATTGGATCGCAATAAGAGTTCATGGTAGGCCCGCTGGTCTTTAATTGTTAAACAGAGAAGTTAGTTTTGTTTGTTCTTCAAAAAGTATTTCGAAATACCCCTACTATTTAGATCAATGTGTGTAATTTGTCCTTATTTGTCCTTATTTCAAAATATTTTTGAATGTTTATTTACATGAAGTTAAATAACATTATTCATTTGCTTTATTGATTTAATTGTGTGACAAGTCTATACATATGTTTTAGTACTTTAATATTAACATTTCTTAATTTAAATTTAACATTACTTTAAGTACCAATATTGTTATATATAAAACTGAGACTATATTTGAAAAAAAATAATAATAATTGTAGCATAGCACTCGTATATATATATATATATATATATATATATATATATATATATATATATATATATTTATATACTAGAAAAATACAATATAGTAAGTATTTATCTTTTTCTTACAACTAGTTGTCGCCCAACGGCCGAAATTCGACCGTAATCTAAAGTGTTAGTTTAAGAAAGTTTGGGCTTAAACCTCTGTGCATATTATTATTTTTTTTTTGTTCTATTACGTAGACCGACAATCGACTTTAAGCATACAGTTTTTATACAATTTGACATCCAAAAAAAACATACTTGACATTGAACATGTCAACTGTTATCACCAATAAATATTATGAGGGTATTTTGAATATTCTCGACAGTTAGTGAGTAAGTTTGTCTAGCTATTATCAAAGATGGCATCACCGGTATAGTGAAATGTGCTTCGGACTTGTTTATAAGTTGCTCGTTCATAAGACGAAGGTGATTAAATCGTTGACAGTGTTTGTGTCAAGCAGTATATAAGCAGATTATATATAATTTATTTAAAGTGATCTTTGTATATACATGTGTTAGTAATTGAAGTGATATAGTTTATAATCAATGTATTACATATAGATAGTTACTTAATACATCGTTAACTACGAAGTAATGTGTGTAATGTTTTGCATTGTAGTGTGTGTCATGTTTTTATCATAAATTTGATGTATTAAAAGTACATTATTATTAAAAATATTAGCATTCTACACTTCTCCTACGGGGGGCGGGGGGCAAAGCAGATTTCTTTAATATATTTTTGTAATTTTCGAGCTGTAATTTTATTTTCTGAGCATAGTTTAACAATGAAAGAGCAACCGCTGGTAATTTGTCTTTGCCGAATCTCGCTTCTAATGAAGATTTTAGACTTTAAAGTGTTTCCTAAAAGTTATACTAGAGAACTGTATTTTTTTGTAATACATAAATCTATAACAACTGAAAAGCCACATTTTTCGTCCTCGACTAACCGTCCTGACAGCGCATTTTTTAAAACTTCTTCGATTTTTAAAAATTAAAATGATTTATTTTTTAATGTAAACTGTTTACTATAGAAGATAGTAGAGAGTGGTATTAATTATGATTCTCTCTTTAAATAGGTTACCATTTTTTTTGGAAAAAACTTCTTATTTGGTTGTGATCTGCTACCACCCTTACAAAAACTTCCATCACCCTAAGAGGCGTAACCACCCCCCTTGGGAACCTATACTGTAGCGGATGTAGTTAATTCCACTTTCACTATCATAAAATCAATAACATTTCGAACATTCAACCTGCGCACAATTTATGTTGTCCTGGTAAAGATGTTTTTGGTTTGAGCTATACCGAGATTTTAATGCCTCTGGAAACACGTCTACTTCCAAGTACTGTCTAGTGAATACTAAAGTTTGTTAAGGTTTCCAATTACATACTGCAGCTAGCGGCCTGGTATCAGCGTTTAAATATAAGGCCTTACAGGACTCCGTAATTGAGAATAACAATAATTATATATAAAAATAAAAAAATATCTAAAAAACAGATTCTTTAAGGAAGAACAAACCAAAATCCAAACTCTTAAAATAATTCTTAAATATGATTAACTATTTTAGTAACATTATGACTTAATTACATATATTTTTAAGTATATTCGCCACAAGCAACAAGAGTCAAAATAGAAAAAATAATATAACAAGCACATTATTATATACATTATTATATATTTTTTTTATTAATCTTTAAAATACTTAAAATCGACAATATTGACACACATTTTTGCAAACTGTTTACTATTTTAAATATTTTTTAAATGGTACTATAAAAAAATCAACTTTATTTTAATATTTCGTTTAAAATTTTATATTTAATTAAAAAAACGAAGTATTTTTGATGTTCAAGGTTGGTTGGCTGTGATTAATGTTCTTGAGCGGAAGGCCTCGATGGGTACTGCCCCGTATACCTGCAGGTTACGATTCTGATTCGTCCAGGGGAATGGGAAGGGGTATGAGCCATTGATCCCTGGGTGACGGCTAATGACTTTTCTCGTTATCCGCCGGCTATCCCGTTCGTACCCCGTTTTTATCTGATAGTCTAACTATCAGATAAAAACGGGGATAAAAATAGGTGAGGTGAGTCCAGTACCTACCCATTCTGCGTCGGGAGTTGTACTGACCAAACCAATACCGCTCTTTTAACCTTCTCTCCCTTATGGATTGCAGGATTCTTACAGTGCAGTTTTTTTTAAACGAAACAATATTAATGGTTTTAAAAGAATTAGTAGTCATATAAAGTAATATTAGATTGAATAAACAGGTCGGCTTTAAGTTCGTGTCGTTGGAGTTTTGGTTAGAAAATGGTCTTATTTGAAAGGGGTTGGTCTTCCCTTTCTTTTAATACTATTCACTGCCGGAGCAAAGGCGTAGTTTTTTTATTATAATTTTTTTAGGAGAGTAAGTTACCGTATTTTCATCAATGCTAGCAGAAAGACGCAATTTTATATCTCTGCGATGTATTTATCACTTATGTATTATTATTTCAATTTAATTTAACTAGAAAAACACAAGTCGTAACAACTTTGTTGTTTTATATTTCCGATGTTAAGTGACGGCTACTTGACAGATGACGTTTGTGATCTAATTATATATAATTAATAATCATTATATAATAATTAATATACAGTAATTAATATATAATAATTAATAGATAATAATTAATATACAATAATTAATATATAATAATTAATGTTTGAAAATATCTTTAAACATGTATAGCCATGTTAAGCTCATTTAAATTTATTTAAATATAGAATGAAAAATAAACCGATACGGGCATTGATTTAAATAAATATAATAATTAATAAATAATAATGAATATATATTTATTTATTACTTTTTTGTTAAAACCGATTCTGTCAACTCCAAGTCCACGTAGTCTTGTCTGTCCTACCCCCTAGAGTATTTTTTTGTAAATCCGGAGGTGCTAAAGGAGGGCAGCCCTCACCAGCTGTAATACTGTGTTAAAATCCAATCAAGCCGTAGCTAATGAGCCGAAGTGGCGAAGGCAATATTGGGTTTTAGTACAGTGTTACGCAAGGGTAAAAGAACTGGCCATTCTGAAGCGCCGGAGACTTCACAGAAGTCTTAATTACTTACATTTTAGGTTAGTTTTTGCGAAACTTCAAAACGGTATATCTCAAAAACTAAACATTGACTTCCAATATAAATGGTGTCAGGAGATAGGGTTTCGACCGCCCGCCCCCCTCTTTTCTCTTTCCTCCCTCCCTCCCTTTTACTCCAATGAAACGAAAGGAAAGAATAACAGAATAAACAATTTATTTATTTATTTATTTATTTATTTAAAAATTTTTGCACATATCCTGCAAAGGCAAGCATAATGCCACAAGCATTCTCTTCCAGCAAGCCCTCAAAAAACAGTAAATACATCAAGGTGCATAACAAAACCAAAATAAAATAGTAGTTATATATAAAAATGAAAAAAAAATATATAAAAAAAGAGAAATAAATGAAAAAAAAAAATACTAATCTACTAACAAAATTTTCTTAGGAATAATAGGATAAAACATAAAGTTACATAAGAAATTTTTACAAAGGAATAGCTTGAGATAACAAATGGTTTTTGACAAGGCATTTAAAAATATTTCTGTTAGGAGCTTTCCTAATGTCGGTAGGTAATGCATTCCAGAGTTTAATAGCTTGTGTAGTGAATGAGTTGAATTGAAAGTCAGTGCGACAGAGAGGCATTCGAAGTGTTAAATTTTCAGTGGAGCGAAGTTGACGGCTATGGGTATCACCAAGAAAATGAAAACGAGATTTTAAATAATTAGGAGAACATGGATCATATAAAAGAGAAAAGAGAGTGCACAAAATTCTTAAACTTCGGCGATGTTTGACAGAAAGCCATTTAAGTTTAGAACGATAGTTGGAGATGTGATCGTATTTGCGAAGACCAAAAACAAAACGTATACAATTATTGAGAAGACGATCAAGTTTATTTAGCAGTGAAACATTGATGTCAGAGTAACACACATCCGCATAGTCAATAATCGGTAATAATAAGGTTTGCACCAGAAGTAGTTTGGTGTTTGTAGGGAGAAAGTTTTTATGTCGATAAAGAGTTCGTAGTCCAGAGTTAGCTTTCTTGCATACTTCGTCTACTTGGGGTTCCCAAGATAACGCACAGTCAATATGCAGTCCTAAGTTTTTAACTCGACAAAGGAAAGGAATTTGAGAATTATTGAAGACTAAAGGAGAAATTGTTTTTAGATCAATCGTACTTATTCTGCGAGAACTACCAATTATAATCCCTTGGCATTTTTTCGGATTTACAGCCACTCCAAATTTGTGAGACCAATCAGCAATATACTTTAAGGCATCATTCAACTCAACCACTGCGGCATTTATATTACCACAGTCAGCTTGCGTATACAGTTGAAGATCATCCGCGTACAAATGGTAAGAGCAATTAAGATTACAGGTGATGAGGTTTATGAAAATCGAAAACAACAATGGGGAAAGTATGCCGCCTTGGGGAACACCGGCAGGTATGTCGCACCAATCAGACGAATTGCCATCAATGCGAACAGCCTGCCGACGACCCCGAAGATAAGAAGAGAACCAGTCTCGTTCTGTTGTAGAAATACCCAGTTGACAAAGGATGGCCAAAAGGATGTCATGATCGACAGAGTTGAAGGCATTGGAGAAACCAATTAAGACAAGGACTGTCAGACGTGACTCCTCCATAGCTGCCCTAGCATCTTCAACCACTTTAAGGAGAGCAGTGGAGGTACTATGACCAGGTCTGAAACCAGATTGGAATGGGCTGAGGAAATTGTTGTTGTAAATGTAGGATGAGAATTGTTTATGTACAACACCTTCAAGTATTTTAGACAAGAATGGGAGAATAGAGATGGGTCTGTAATGAGCACACGAAGAAGGATTAGATACTTTGGGGATAGGTATGACAAGCGCATTACGCCAGGCAGAAGGAAAGGAACCAGTGGAAAGGGAGAAATTGATAATGTGAGTAATGACAGGTAGAACATGATCTATGATACGAAATAACATATCACTGCTCACCTTATCACTACCAATTGCCTTAGATTTAATGGAGTGGATAATTTTGCGAATTTCATCAACAGAAACGAGAGAAAAACGAAATGTGCAGGAGGTATTTGGGATTAAAGAATTTAAAAGTGACAAAGTATATTGTTTAGAAGAAGTATCTAAAATTGGAACATTAGAGAAATGAAGATTAAATTCATCAGGCGTATTAGAAAACGAAGGAGTAACGGAGGATATCGGACAAATGCCAATGTTAGTTAAAAATTTCCAAATATCAGGAGAAGATAATTTACTTATGTTATTGTGAATATAGCGGCGTTTGGCTGCTCTTACCATCTGATTGCATCGGTTTCTAGCTTTCTTAAAAGAACTCCAGTATTCATCACAGCGATTACCCTTATATCTATTAAATGCCCGATCTCTATGGTTCATCGCCTTCCGAATTTCTGGTGTTATCCATGGAGCAGGTGGACGTTTCACTTTAACTTCACGAACAGGTGCATGTTTATTATATAAACTAATAATCAAATCATTGAATATATTAACTTTTGTATCAAGGCTGTGTTCGTCGTTTATGCAGGACCAGTCGATTAAAGCAGCGTCATATGAGAGGCGATCATTGTTTAATTTAGCAAAATTCCGCATAAGAACGACCTTAGTGAGCGTTTTAGGTGGATTTAAATTGTAAGAAAGGAAGATCAAATCGTGTCTAGAAAAGGCAGGTGCAGAGACCTGCCCATGGTCAACAACACTTGCAGATGAAGAGACAAGCATAAGGTCGATCCATGAGTCTGCAGTGTCTGTGTTTAGGTGAGTTGGGTTCAAAGGGAGTACAGAAAAGTTAACAGCAGTTACAATAGAAAGGAGTTGTCTCGACCTTACACTATCTTTCAATAGATCAGTATTGAAATCGCCCATGACTATGTGGTGTGTGTACTCTGCACAAGAGGAGAAAAGAAGGGACTCTAAGTCTGAGAAATAGTTAACAACAGGGGGACAATAGATAACTCCGAGTAAAACTTTTACCCTATTCACGAATATTTCAAGAAATAAAAATTCAATAGATCCTGAGTAAGAAGAAGGTGAGGCCGCAACTTTTTTGAAAGGGATGTTACTTCGCAAGTATATCGCAACACCACCACCACCCTTATCTTCGCGATCATTTCTGATCAAGATAAAGCCTGGTATACTGCAGTAAGTTGAGGGATAAGAACGCTTGAGCCAACTTTCCGATACAAGAATAGCATGAAGACTAGTTGATAAAAAAGTATCAAGAATATCGGAATAATGTTGCGGTATACTTTGAGCGTTTATGTGACACACATTAAAATGCTTAGGATATTGAGCGAAACGCCGCGTTATAAATTCTTTTGTACTAGGAATATTAGACTGGGAGTCAAAATAAGGAAGTGAAGATTCTGAGTCGCAGGCTGATTCAAAAGAGTCATTATTTACCGACATATGTTTGCAAAAAATAATAATATAAATATACTTAAATAAAATAAAAAACAATAATAATGAAAAAAAAAGCCAAATATAAGAAAAATAACAAAAAAAAAATAATAATCTTAAAACCACTAAACTAAGGTAACATACACAAGTTAATTAATTTAATTTACTTAGTAGAAACCTACCGAACGATATACACAAAACACTTACAGAATAATAAAAAGTGTTAAGTACCAAAGCAAACAAACGATAAAATAATTGTAAATGATAAAAAAAAAAAATAGCAAACTACATACACACACAGTGAAAGTTAAAACCATTATATAATTGTATAAAAAATAACTAACAAAGGTCATGAAATGCTTAAATAAAAAAAAATTTAGACCTAAACCAACAATATGATATGATTTCACAAATCACATGTCAATACTGTTTGTAATAATGCATAATGACGATATAAGTACCCGGTCCAATTCCAGGAGATGGAAGGCAAACTCTATTTCTTATTTGTACTTTCGTGTGCCTTAGTAGCATATACGGTTTTATTTTAGATCAAGCATTACGGGCGTTACGGGAAGCCAAGCAGGCTGATAGAACTTAGCGCTCAAAGAAACGACATCAAAAATCTGTCCCTCTGTTTGTTTTCTTTTTTCTTGGTAATTTTATTTCCTATCTCTTCATGTAAAAAAAGAGACCTTTTTTAGTTACATTTTTGTCCAATTGAAATAAACTCTTGTTTTGAAAAAAATCCTTGTTACTAACTATTTCTTGTATACCTAAAAAGAAAATAAAGCAACAATTTATTTATTTATTACTACTACTGTATGGTAAGCAAACTAACTTACTACAAAAAAGTAAGATATACATTGTAGGCTTTGGCCATACTATGTCACGTTTCTTAACACCAGGTACCAGGTAACCATAAGCGGCGTGGAGATAGTAATGTTCCCTAGCAAGTTGCAACGCGGGAAACGCTGAACAAGAGATGCAGCAATATTCATTACATTTTAACAGAATCCAAGAATTATAACAATAAAAAAAAGCTAAATTATCATTTAACATAAAATTGTATTTCTTAATAATTAATTTTAAATATAATTATCAGCATCTAAGAATTGCAACAATGAAAATGCTGAAACATCATTTCACACAAATTCTATTTCGATATAACTAATTCTAAATTTATATGTCTCTTTTGTATTCTATTATCCAGCAAACAGTCGGCATATTAGTTATAATTTAAATTGTATTTTTTTTTATATGGTTTTTTTTTGGATCTTCATTTGTCACCATACTTGATTAGATCCCGTCATAAAGTTTATGAAGTGTAAGGAAATAAATAAGAACAAAAATCTTAGCCTAAGGATAACTTTTAAATAAACAACGTTTATTTATTTTTCTATATAAACAATCTATTCTTAAAACATTTGTTATTTAAAATACTAAGTATAGAATATAGCATAAATTATAGTATGTCTTACTATTGAAGTCCAAAGCGCATCTGTTGTACTGAAGCGTTTTTAACAGGATTCTGCAAACTGAGTGATATATACAGGTCAAAGCATTTAAATTTTTTTTTCGTAATATGACTAATAATAAATGAAAATTTCAAAGTGATAGCACTGATTTAATATATATAAGGCCGAGTGACCAAAACCGGCATGAAGCCTCGGAAGACTATTATACACCCTACTCCGTCTCTTTTACTCTGACATAGAGCTGCTGTGCACAGTTCATATTTTAGTTCCGCTATGCTACGAGCTCATGAGAAAGGTCTAACTTCATCCCCCGTCACAAAAAGGACTCAGTGGTCTATGCTCTCCTGGTATCGTCACCCCGCCTTACGTAATCGGAAAAGTAAAGCAATTTAAAAAAATATTATTAATATTGTGAATAAAAAATAAGTATTTAAAGTTGTTGTTATGTAATGTGATCAATTTTACTTGATATATTGTCTATAAAATAAAAAATATACATAAGTCTAAATGGCCTAGTCAGCTTAGCACCGATCATAGTTTTAGTAAATGCAGTTTAAAAAATGCAAATAGTCTAAATGTGATGAGTTTGCTGTATCTTATTTTGTGATTCTATTAAATTCAACTCTTCAGTTTGCAATGGAAAATTAACGTCATTAAAAGTTTTTAAAAGGTATGTCAAAAAAGCGTTGTAATTTTTGAACTCAATTATTTTTTTGCTCTGTTTCTGATTTCAAGAAAGTCTTTTTATTCGTTTTTTGAGTAGTTGCTAGAGCACTACCTTTAACATTAAAAAATATATATATAATTTATTTCTCTTGTAAAAAAATGATATTAAATATGTTGTTCTTTTGTATCGGTTTATAATTTTCTTAAAAAAAAACAAACTGGTGTCAATTTTGTTCTTTTTTTTCTCTTTATTTAATAAGGAGGCTTTGGTCGCTTAGCGACTACCCCATTATTACAAATGACAATCACTGTCCTCTTAATCTACATAATTTTATAAATAAACAATATACCTTAAACGCTAATTTGGAAGTAGGATTGGAGAGAATCAAATTACAAGTTCCCACACATCTAAAATTTACACAAAATTCTTCTTCTAAATCTCGGCGGTCAGCTCCGACCCGAGGACACTCCACTAAAGCGTGGTATAACATCTTCTCGTGTGTTGCATAATTTACAATTAGGAGATTGTACAACTTTCATCATCAACCCAAACACATTCAATGGAACGTGCTCGGATCGAAGTCTCAAACTAGTAACCAACATTTGTCGACTTAAATTTGAATTATAAAACCAAGGTATCTTGGGAGGCTCGCTTTGAATTGTTTTATATCATATACCTTTTTCGACCGATCTTTTGTCAAAATACTCTTTCCAGTCGTCTAAGCACTTAACTTTAATATCTCTAAAAAAATCGGTTAAAAAACGGTACATGGTTTACAGGTATACCATATACAATTCCCATTTTTGCACCAGTATCTGCTAAATCATTACCCAACAAATTTATATGAGAATCCATTGAAATTTAATACTTTTACCTCCTTTTTCTAAATTTAAAAATGTTTGTAAAATATCATAAGCTACAGTTAACCCTCGTTTACCCGAGGTGCACCGAGCTACATGTTGTAGGGCACTTTTAGAATCACTAAGTACTACAAATTTATTCCCTTCGCACGAATTAATATAGGATAAACCTTCAAATATTGCAAACAGTTCCGCTCCTAAAATTGAAATGTTGTTATTTATTTTAAATTTTGCCGTTATATTAACTTGTGAATCATAAAATGAATCCCCAATTCCATTACCATCCTTAGACCCATCTGTATAAATTTGATAGCAATCAGAATATTTTCTTTTAATAGTTCTTTAAAATTTTTTGAATAATTTGTCACAGCTGTGAAATCTTTTGGACCCATGTACGTCGTCAAGGGACAGACATAACCTTGTCCTTATATCCACGTTTGAAACCCAGGTTGACAAAGAATACATTTCCAAAATTTTAGATTTTTTAACATTGATATCAGATAACTCATTAAATATATACAATAATAAAGAAAGTAAGGGTTTTCTTTTGTTATTCCAATAACGAGAATTCTCACACGTTGAAGCTAATTTTGAAATTATTGCTATGGAATCATAATTATCGACAGACTTAGATTTTAATAAAAATTTATGAGCCAAATAATTTCTTCGAAATAGTAATGGCGGAGGACATAATTCTGATTTCATGACGTGTATAGGACTGCTTTTTAAAAAACTACCTATAACTCTCATTGCTCGATTTTGAATCTTATTCAATTTCGCTAAATTGGTAAGAGAACTGGTATTTATTAAAAAATCTGCATAATCCAACCTACTTCTTATAATTGAGATATATAATTTCCTTAAATGCATAGGGTGAACACCCCAAGATGACCCAGCTAGTACACTAAAAACATTTAAGAACTTGTTTGACTTAATACTAATCTCTTTAATTTGTTTTCCCCACTCAATGACTTATCTAACCAAATACCCAAATATTTAACTTCCTGTACGTTTTTGAGATTGACACAATCAATAGAAATATTAACCTGCTGGTGTAATCGACGTCTCGAAAACAAACATAATTTGCTTTTTTTAGGTGGTAATTCTAACCCTACATCTCCTAATATTTTGCATAAATCATTTATTGCATGTTGTAATAAAGGTGTCATAAATCTTTGATTTTGACCTGATACATATAACACAAAATCATCTGCATACTGTGAAATAAAAACATCGTCAATATTTCTACAGATATCTAGAGTTGCAATGTTAAATAAAATTGGAGACATAGGATCTCCCTGTGCCAGACTCTTGATTTATGTCCCTTGATATGTGTACCCTGTCCACCTAGTGATGGATTTATTTGTGCCTGATTCATATATAGTTTTATGCCTTTCCTTCAAATACATCCAAATATAGCTACATATAGATGCCCCAACTTGCAACTCGTCTAGTTTATATATTATTTAGTATACTTGTTACCAACCAAACATCAATTAGCTAGTTTATAGTTAAACTTAATGTTTATTTAAATGTCTTATTTATGCCATGATAATAAGTTATTGTTATTGTTATCTAAGACTGCGAAGAGATAAAATGTTTTTTCATGGAAATAGATGTATTTTTAAAGTATTTTATTGTATTAAATTTTTAATTAAATGTCCCTTTTCGCCAATTATTTAAGGTTTGGACACTCTAGAGGGCGTTGTCCCCCCTATCTATGCTTTAATGAAAATAGTTCATTCCACTTTCACTTTCATAGGTTCTACAGTACTTCGAACGATCAACCTTCTCAAAATGTATGTGATCCTGGTAAAGATGTTTTAGTCTAAGCTATACTGAGATTTGATATCCTCTGGAAACACGTCCTCTCTCAAGGGCTATCTATTGGAACTGAAGTTTATTAAGGTTTTCAAATACATATTGCAGTTTGCTGCTTCATGAACTCCTAGTAACAGCGTTTGAAATATATGTGAAGAATAATATTAATAAAAAAATCACAGTTTTTTAAGCGTTATAAGAAATTGAGAATAAAGCAACATTTTGTAGTCTTAACAACTAATACCTATACTATATATTTAAGTCTTCTAAATCTTTAAATATTTAGTAAACAAATGAAAAAAATAAATTTTATTAACAAAAAACTGTCTAAAATTATAAAAATCATTATAGCTTTCCTTTAAACTGCAACATGGTAATCCTTGTTTGACATATTTTATTAAAATCTTAATTCTACTATATTTATTAAACTTGTACATATTTATTAATCACACGCGACGCAACGGTATGAATATCTTTGTTTCACTTATTTCGATGTTTAAAAATAATTTGGTCACTGCTGCTATTAATGTCCGGCAGACCTCTCCGGGTATTGCCTCCGGATCATAGATCATAACGGTTCATCACCCGTTCCTAAACGGCAGCGCTACATGAGTTTTACTACTATAAGCTACTTGAGTTTTTACACAGAAAGAAGCATATATATTTGTGTGCAATTGATTTAACTTAACTGTAATAAAACTTAAATTGAAATATTAATTTATGTAACATACAAAATTACTTTTAGTGTGATAACCATTATTTTGTCTAAAATTTTAATACAATAGAATATTATTCACACGGGTGTGTGATAATTTGTATGATTAGAAAAACCAATTTTACTTGATATATTGCCTTTATTTCTGAACTATATTTCAGTAATATTTCAGTAATTTTTAAAAAAAATCTACAAGAAATTATTCTCGATATTTTCATTAGCTTACTATCATATGCTTCTTACTTGCCTAGCAGATGTTATAAATCCAAAACCGTAAGTTAGAATCTCTAGTTCATCTATGATCCCCTGGTATTCCGTGTTATGAAACAACGTGACATAACAGGGTTTAAGCGCACTAGGAGACATACATTTTTTAATTCAGTTCAATAATCTCTTCTTTCTTATCGCATCGCTTGCTATCTTTAAGAGCATCATGGTTTAAACTATTTTTACAAGTTATTAATATTACCCGTTCATTGTCTAAATCATCAATTAAACCAGTCTAGTCAGTGTCTAGGTCAATCTATGTATGTTTTTTTGCTATACTGAGTAATAAATTTTAGGACATATATCTTAAAAGTGTTTTAAATTTTGTGGAGAACATTATTTCTTGTTTAATATATTGTAGGGATTTTTTTGCATTTTGTTGCACTGGATTATCAAAAACGTTTTCATTATACACAACTTACAGTCATATTACGAGAGAAAATATGCCATAATGTTATTCATAAATATAAATTATTACAATACATATAATGTGTAATAAAAAAATGGAATATTCGAATCATTTATCGATTTACTAAAAATGAAAACTAAAATTTAAGTTCGCTGGTCCAAAAGAATTAAAAGAATAAAAAACTATTTATATAAAAAATCTATAAAAAGTACGATATTGATGTTTTATGCTTAGCACATAAGCACAATATCGCTAAATAAAATAAGAAATCTAAATGCAAGTAAGTAAGGAAGGAAAATAACGAAATGACATTATCATTTTTTTTTAATTTTTTTTTTATGTCTGTCTATGCTGTTAGCCCTGTTGGCTATTACAGCGTCCTTAACAGCGGATATAAACGACCTAATATGTAGGCCGCTCTGCTACGAACGGTTCTAATATGCGCAGTGAAAACTAACTTTCTATCTAACGTTACTCCTAGGTATTTTGCCTCGTCTTTCCAAGGTATCGGTCTATCAAAGAGTTTGATTCGCGGGAGGATCCTTGGGGGGCCCCGTTCGAAGAGCACCGAAACGCTCTTCTCAGGGTTTACCTCGATCCGCCATTTTCGCAGCCAACTCTCGAGGGAGTCGACTGCGGATTGGAGACGTTGGTATATCTCCCAGTGATCCTTAGAGGATATGTAAAGCGCGGTATCATCCGCGTACATGGCAAGGTATGACATTATCAATCGTTTTGTCTAAGTTCTCAGTCATTAGCTGCGAAAACTTTGTACAGACACCATCTTCAATATACGTACAACGGTCCTTCGACGCAATGACTTAAATAAATACATAATGATATTATTTTTATCCTTTTTAGAGGTCTTTTTTACAGGAGGATTTTTTAATTATTTTAATTTCTTACAACTTTACGTCTTATTTGAAACTTGATGAATCGTTTAATCGACTACCATTATCATTTATTGATAAAATATCATTGTAAACAACTCTATACCACTGGTCTAACAAATAAACTACGGTTACGAAAATTTAAAGAAAGGAATATTTCTTTTTCGGCTGCTGAAAGAAAAGGTTTTTTAACTTAAGTCTAAATTTAAGCAGTTTCTTAAATAGAATAATATGACCTAGAAGCAAACCTCAAGTCAACAGTATGACAATTTAAAATGAATCAAGGGCTTCGTATTGAAATTGAAACGTAAGAGCAGCACTAGGAAAATATCATCCAAAGGGAAATACAATTTTCATTACCAGAAGATGAGTTAATGTTTTTTCGAGAAGGACGTTAAGGAAGTACCTGTTGCATAGACATTGAACTTAATATGGATGCTGGTGGAAGAAATGATGAAATATTGTGGCACTTAGCGGCTAATGGCAAACTGAGTACAATTTCATGGCATTCAATGAAAACAATATAGATAAATGTAACTTTAGCATTCTGATATAAAAGAATCAAATTTAACATTTGCCACTTAAAGATTGCACATTATCCTACTGGTCATTGAATTAATTATTTAACAAATTTCAATTAAATTAACTATACTGAATAATTTCGCATATTTGTTTCTAATATATGATAGGATAACATAAATGTATGTCAAGGAAACTCTTTTTAACGGATTTTATAGGCTTATATTTGATTACATTTTAATATTTATTTTTATTCGCTAAGACGAGGTGTAGGTATCGAGTTCTTTGAAAAAAAATATTACAGCCTATGATAAAAATTATAAAACGTCAATAGTTTTCAAATTAAGTACAAAGTAAAGTAAAAATATATTTATAGTTAATAAAATTAAAGATAAATCAAAGGATAAATCCCACACTTAAATGTTAAATACATACGAGTATTTCATCATTTAAGTTTTTCACTTTCAATAAATCTATAACAGAAGATTTCCAAAGTGATACGATTAGTTCAATGTGTACATAAGTACGAGTGATGAAGAACTGCATGAAATCTCCGAACACAATATTATATCTTCCTCCCCTCCTTAGCAACCTGACGGTTCACACCATTAAGGGATCGACTCTTACAAGTTAATAGTTCCCTGGTACTATGTTTTCAGATTTGCACCGACTTTAGCCGACCTTATGGCGTATCATTCTACGTCATCTAAATATACATACTAAACGTCGTATCTATACACAAAGTTCAAATTTCACTTTCATCCAACGTCAGAAACTAGATTTTCAGTGAAATATGCTCTCCTGGTATCTCCGGTTTGCGTTACGTAGTTAATCGTGAAAGTCGCAAGCGTTATCTTTATCATCCATCCATCCATGGCATGCCTATCTAATCCCATCTTATTCATATATAAAAAAGGTATTATAAAGGTATACTCGTATATAGCTTAAGTCTTGTTATCAAAAACGCATAGTCCGAGATAGATATATTTCTGTATCAATGGAGTTTCATCGAAAAACATTTGAAGGTAGCAATTAGATTCTAACCTTTTTAAATATTTTTTAAAGTATTCCAGAATTGATGTAATGCAATAAAAACATTAGCTAACCCGCAAATTTTCGTTTTGTCAAACAGTCAACAAATGAGCACTATTAGGTTTTTTTTATTAGCATATAAATTAAAAAAAATATTATTGGTATGCCTATATAAAGCCAGCAAGACACTTGTTTCATGAGATGAGGTTCAATCTTCAGTGAAGCACCTTCTCATAAACGATTTTTTCAATTTATTGTCATTCCATACTAAGTTGAAACTCTTCACTTGCGATTTTTTCTTATTTTCTGTAGTTTCATTCGCGAAGTCTCACTATTGTAAATCATAATATCGACACAATAAGAAATATTAAAATAATCGTACTATAGATCAATCGTTATATATTCTTATGTTACCTCTTTAAAGCAATGCGTTAGTTCTACATTAAATCTCTAAAATAAACTGAAAGATGTATTCTTCTAAAGCAAATGAATAGTTCGCAATCTATCTGTGTGGTAGTAGGTATTTAATGCACCATACAAGTAAAGTTTATACATACTAGAATCGATTTATATCTAGAACGTATTTTAAATAGGGCATTAGTACTTATTCTGTACTCTTATTGTTTTTTAACCCCCGACTAAAAAGAGGGGTGTTATAAGTTTGACCTGTCGATCTGTGTATCTGTGTATCTGTCTGTGGCAAATTTCCGGCGAAACGCGTGGACGGATTTGAATGCGGTTTTTTTAATCGAAAGCTATGCTCGTCGAGATATTTCTTATTTTTGTTTGATTAAAATAAAAATAGTCGTCTTCAAGATATTGACGTTTTATTCGTGCGGGGAGGGGTTCTTATGCCATAATTAGCTGTTTGCGGCCAAACGCTTGGACGGATTTAAATGTGGTTTTCTTTAATCGAAAGCTATGCTCGTCGAAATGTTTCTTATCCATGTTTGATTGAAATAAAAATAGTCGTCTTTAAGATATTGACGTTTTATTCGTGCGGGGGAGAGGTTCTTATGCAATAATTAGCTGTTTGCGACCAAACGCATGGACGGATTCGAATGTGGTTTTTTTTAATCGAAAGGTATGCTTGTCAAGATGTTTTTTTTCCATGTTTGATTAAAATAAAAATAGTAGTCTTCAAAATATTGACGTTTTATTCGTGCGGGGGAGAGGTTCTTATGCAATAATTAGCTGTTCCCAGCTGTTTCGCCCGCTATATAGGAAAAAAGCCTTGTTATGAAGGCCAAAAGGTTTTTACACTTACTTACTCAGGTAAAGGACTTTATTAGGGATAGATGTTGCCCGTGACTGCGTCCACGTAGACTGTAAAAATATATTTATATGGCTTATGATCGTAGTCATAAAGAATCACGGGCAACAGCTAGTGATAATATAAATCCCTTGATCATAGTGTCATAAGTGATTGTAAATCATTTTAACTCTAAATGTTTATATCTATTAATATTCGTATATATGAAACCTACCTATCTACCTACCCATATGAAAAAGTCTTGAATCATGTTACTTAAAACATTTATAATTTATTACATTGTCGAAACTTTCACGTGGATTTTATTATATATAATATATATTTCTCGTATTAAATGTAATCTTTGTACATCATAATATAGGATTCTAATAATAAAAGATTTTTTTAAAAATCGGTCCTGTAGCTTTCGGAGCCTATTCAATTCAAACAAACAAACTAATCTTTCCTACTTAAACAATTGAAAACTTTGTGTATCTGTAGGTTCATTTAGTACAATTCAGAAACAAGTTACATAATTTTAAAAAGCAGAAAAAAAAAAATAAAAATTTAAAAAACCCCCGATACAAAAAGACCTCTAAAAGAATAAAAATAATATTATTATGTACTTATTGAATTCGTTGCGTCGGGGGACCGTTTAATAAAGGAAGAAATTAAAATGCAGGTAAGTTAACAAGGCAAATAAAGAAATTACAATATCGAATCGTATAGTCCTCAATGATTAACTTCGTAATATATACACTATCAACGTACGTACAACGGTCCCCCGACGCAACGAATTCAATAAGTACATACTAATATTATTTTTATTATTTTTAGAGGTCTTTTTGTATCGGGGGTTTTTAAAAATTTTAATTTTTATGATATTAAGTACTTTTCTAATTTGCTTAGGTCCGGTAGGGTAGAGGAGTGTGAACAGTGAAGGTGAGCGTGTATGTCCTATTCAATTTTTAATATTATCGGATTTTTTTCTGAATTTTGTAAAAAAAATAAACTAAAGAAATTTTAGATATATAGTATTGGTGTCGCTAATCTTTGCAACTATTATTAGAGCTCTCTTACCGCAAAGAATCGCCACCGACAGACGTTCTATTCTTTAAAGCACTTTATGACACTGTTCATAAATACACTAAACTGTTTACCATTTAAACACTTAATTATCACTGTTACACAACCTAGTTTCTCGATCTCACACTCAGCGGTTTATTATAACTGTTACACTTTTATCACAATAATACCACCCCACAACTTGTACTCCCAATTTCACACAATGCCTTCTCTTAACCGAGCTGCGATTTATATACTTCTTATTCTTAGTCAAATCAGTATCCAATATTACATTTATTTTATCAATTAAACTTCTATACAGACATTCAATTGTTTTAGTCAAATCAACAAATTATATCTTTATTTTTAGTCAAAACCAAACTACTACATGTATAAAAGCTAACACTATAATTGTTCATACACGTGAATGATAAGCTTGGATTCTATTTTTTAAATTTTCTTATTATTGCTTTCAAAAACCACAAACACTGTACAAAAAAAAACTGTATTCACTTAGGGATAAGATGTCAGTGGCATCACGTCGTGTGTCGTGTCATATGGTGTATAAGTGGAGAAAAAAAAAATAGAAAAAAGTTATTGCAGTAGCTAATTTTTTTAAAACCAATGATGAGGACACTACATGATTCCTAATACAATTAAAAACAACAGAATTACCTAATACTGAAAAGTTAATTTCATTTTTCAATTCAGACAAATGTGATGTGACTTTTTAAAATAAAATTTCACCCTTTGTTCTTACATTGTAAATTATCATAACTATTTTATGTCTGTTTTTTTTGAATCTCAATTAAAAATAATAATATTCTTTCTATCTCTATTTCTCTGTATTCGTTCTGCTTGTAGCCGTATGGAATTATTATTTTTCTATCGGTCCTTGATATTTGTACCTACAAAGTTGGAACAAATTCAGGCCTTGGGAAATGAGACAAAAATCGCATTTGAAAAAGTCGGTTACAAGCAAACATAAACGTGAAACTAATAAAAGCGTGTTAAAAAGTGGAATATCCAGATGATTTATCGATTTATTAAAAAATGAAAACTTAAATTCACTGGTACAAAAATATTCAAAGCATGAAACTTTATTTATGTCAAAAATAAATCAAAAGTACTTTTAAGGCAAAAAATATGACATAATTTAATTCAAAGTAATCATCGCCGTCCTCGGTGATGTTCTTTAATTACATTTTTAACTACCAAGGTGTTTCAAATTAAGAACACAGTAAATTAAAAATGTATTTACTGTAAAGAATATAATTTATCATTATACATACATACATAAACATTATATTTATAAACAATTGAAAATATAGAAAGTTCACATATAAACATATATAACAATCGACGATTTTACTCTTACTAGTTAATGTTTTCCTGGTACTATGTTTTCAATTTTGCAACGACTTTAGCCGACCTCATGGCGTATCATCCCTGCGTCATCTAAATACACAAACTACAACGAAGTTGTATGTAGTTATAATTTCACTTTCATCCCTCGTCACAAACAAGACTGTCAGTAAAGTATGATCTCCTGGTATCTCCAGTTTGCGTTACGTAGGTAATCGTGAAAGTCGCAAGCGTATATCGGACATCATGACATGAAAAAGCTTTGTAAATAAATAAGTCTCTAAAATCATCTTGTGCTTTGAAAAAAACGTTATTACAAATATAAAAAGGTCGCACTGTTAAAAAAAAGTGACTACGTGCATATAATTTAATGCATCATATAAGTAAAAACAGTAGTGCGCTTTGGTCATATTATGTCACGTTGTTTCTTAATACCAAGTACCAGGCAAGCAAAAATGAATGAGAGATTCTTACATAAAGTTTCTGTAGTTTAAATAAACATGTTAACAAGAAAGCACAATCATTTGAGCTGGTGACGGGTTTTTAAATTAATTGCAAACAAATATTGTGTTTATATTAATTCAATCTATTCCTTAAGCATTTACTATTTTTTGATTTATGAAATGAAACAATAATGAATTAAACATCTTACCACTGAAGTCTCAGCATACTCTAATAGATACTGAAAAGTTTTCAATTTGATTATGCAATCTGATGAGAGGTAATTATGTGGTCCCAGCATTTAATGTGCATTTCACTTCACAGGATTTATATTACGAGTATCAAAATTACTATACTAAAAGAAATGCTGCACGGATTGATAGAGGTACCCTGTTGTCACACATATTAATTCAACATTTTCGGAATTTTCCAATTCTTAAGTTAATAACAAAAGCGTATTATTTTAAAATTTATATTTTATTATTGCTGTCGCAAAACTACAACTAAAACAGTTAGGTATAATTTCAATGTTGTGTTCGTAAGTTTTAGTTTTTTTAACTATTTATAATTTTATTACATTTTTTATTAAAGCGAGTTTTTTTGTTTTTTTAAACTGTTATTCATTCATTAAAGATTGATTTTTCGGGAAATCCTGGCCATGATAACGGGACGATTTGTTTAAATTATTGCGTTGTGATCGGTCCTTTAAATCAAATCTATTCAATAATCAAATCAAATCAATCATACATCTTTAAATGTTTTAATGTTCATTGACAGCCATGACAGTCCCATTTGTCCTTGATACCGGTACTGCCCCCACGAAAAGTTCGAACTCTCCTTCACCTAAGCAATATTCAATGTAGTTCATATAACTTTCACTATCATAAAATCAATAGTACTTCGAAAGTTCAACTTGCACTGCATTTATGTAGTCCTGGTAAAGATGTTTTTTGTTTAAGCTATACCGAGATTTGATTACCTTTGAAAGCACGTCTTCTCAAGTACGTACGTACTTACGCACGTACGTTTAAATTATTATTCAAGGTTTTCTTTCAATTACATCCTCAGTTACCGCATAATGAGTTTCTGGTTGCTGCGTTTGAAATACATGTGACAGGACTTCATAATACATAACAAAATAAAAAATATTTGAAATAAAAAAAAAATCACATAACAAAAATTAAAAAAAACTTTCTTTAAAAACAAAAGCAACATTTATACCTATTATGTTTTGTTGAAATTTTATTTTATGTAAATAAATATCCTTTATCCTTATCGTCTTATACATTTATAATTTTTTAAATTCATTCTAGTATTGGTTTATTTCTACAAGCTAAATCATTTAGCTACAAAAACCCTTCTTACAGGTAAAGGCCATTCTTCCTTCCTTCCTTAGTGACCATTTTTTTCTAAACTGGGCTGTATGAATGCAATATGGACCCTGTGTTTTATGAAAATTGTCCTTCCATTGGCTAAAGGGTTTTTCATTTAGCCAATGGAAGGACATCATTTCACGTTCATTTCACGTTTCTAGAATTTTATTACTATTATTATTTTAGTCCATATTTTATCTTTAATACGGGATACTTCATCCACTCGTCCACATGGCTGCTCCACTGAATGAATTGTAGATATTGTAAAATTTAATCCTTTCGATGTTTGAAAATATCTATAAACATATATAGCCACGTTCAGTTTATTTACACGGGACGGTTTCCCAGTAGTCGCGGGTTCGAATCCCTGCCCGTAACGGTTTATTTTTCATTTTATATTTATATACATCCTTTCGATATTTTCATGTAATTTCGTTAAATTTAATTAATAAGTAAATAATTGTAGAAAAATTACTGACAACAATTATTTAATTCTTTATTATTTTTTATGAATTTAATAAGTTTAATTTTTATAAATGCATTAATATTCATTATTAGTCCAGTCATTTGGTCGAAAAAAAGGGGGTTACCTGGAAAGTTTTCCGGGAGTTTTGAAAATTGGTTATTTTATAGATTTCGGTATGCTCTTTTCGAATTTCAATTTTGCCACCTCGTATCTCCGCCGCTCGCGCCGCCATTTTGAAAAAATGGCGGCTAAAACCAGTTTTTTCGAAATTTCTCCTTTCCAATGCATTTTTTGAAAAAAATATTTATGTACAAAATTAAAGTAGAATAAATTTCCTACAATTTATGTAATTATGTTTTTTTTCATAATATCAATAGTTTTTGGAGTACGAGCGTCACAAAGTATCTTCATCTACACCACCACGTGTTTTTGGTATATTTTTTCTAAAATATTCTACTATTGCCACAGGTATTGAAGAAGCAGTGTGGGTCTCTGTGTTGGGTCCCTTTCTTTCGACTATAGAGACTATAGACATTGTATAGCCTCCATACTCAACGAAACATCTGTCGGTAGAAGTTACGAGAAGTATTTAGTTTAGGCGGAGTCATCAGTATACGTTTATATGTATGTACGTCGTACAGTGTTGTTTGTGTTCTTAGAGCCATGGCTTCTAATACAGAAAATTGTTTTATTTAAGACAATTTAGCCTTATTGGCAGTGACGGTAATGAAAATATCATCAACGTCTTTTTTGAGCAGTTGCGTTTTTTTTTATGCGGGGACGGTAATCACCTTCAATTTTGTCCATTAATTCGTCCAAGGAAAACTGACACTCATTGAAATTCTGTTTAAGGTTAGAATTAATGCATTGCACTATCTATCTCATTGATATAAATTTGTTCATGTTCATGGAATTGAGATACTATGCATCTGCTGCGGCAAAATCATTCACGTCATGTTTAAGACGCTCAATAATTGCTCGACCCCAATCGTCATTACGAGTTCTAGCAAGATTTGAAATACTGTCTTTCATTGACAATTACCACACACTATACTATATACTATACTATATTACGCTTGCACAGCCGGATCTGTTTTTGTTTAGCTATAAATTCCGCTGTTATCTCATCAGCACATAAAAACAATGATATTTAAAAGATAATGCTGGGCGCGAGGATCACAGTAGTGGCTGAGGTTTCGTGGCATCACTTCCTCTACGCAATGATGTAGCAATTAACTTCTCATTATTATGTCGTTTTCGATACAGATCATGAACCATTATCGATTTTAGGCCCGCCAAAAGTTTTACTTTATTATCCTTGTTTTTGACACTCAATTAAAAAGTCTCCAATCCTTTTTCTTTTACTTCAACTGTTTCATTTTCTAATAATGAAGTAAAACAATTTTCTGTATTAGAAGCCATGGCTCTAAGAACACAAACAACACTGTACGACGTACATACATATAAACGTATACTGATGACTCCGCCTAAACTAAATACTTCTCGTAACTTCTACTGACAGATGTTTCGTTGAAAGTCGAGAGTATGGAGGCTATACAATGTTTATAGTCTCTATAGTCGAAAGAAAGGGACCCAACACAGAGACCCACACTGCTTCTTCAATACCTGTGGCAATAGTAGAATATTTTAGAAAAAATATACCAAAAACACGTGGTGGTGTAGATGAAGATACTTTGTGACGCTCGTACGCCAAAAACTATTGATATTATGAAAAAAAACATAATTACATAAATTGTAGGAAATTTATTCTACTTTAATTTTGTACATAAATATTTTTTTCAAAAAATGCATTGGAAAGGAGATATTTCGAAAAAACTGGTTTTAGCCGCCATTTTTTCAAAATGGCGGCGCGAGCGGCTGAGATACGAGGTGGCAAAATTGAAATTCGACAAGAGCATACCGAAATCTATAAAATAACCAATTTTCAAAACTCCCGGAAAACTTTCCAGGTAAAACTACCAAATGACTGGACTATATATGATTTTTACGAAAACTAAATAGAGAAAAAAGCGTTCATAAGACAAGTTTAGAAGTCATCAATTTATAATGTATTTTTGTAATACAGATAATAAACATATAAACTATAATTTCAACACCAGGTGGTAGTTGAGTAATCTATTTATTTATTTATTTATTTATTTTATTTATTTACCCAACTATTTAAATTTAAATTTTCATAACTCCATAAAACCATAACTCCTCTCACTATATAGCTCTTACTGACACATATTTTCCTGGTACATTGGTTTGTGCTTGAACCGACGTTAGCCGAGTTTTCGTCGTTTCCTACGTCATTTAAATACATCCTACGCGTATGTACGTTCAACTTTCTCTTTCATTTCACGTCATCCATGTCTCAATGGTTTATGTAATCCTGCTACCTATGTTTCATATTATTGTTTTTCGCAGTATATTTTGCCATATTGATTATTTTGTTTACTAGTAATTAAAAAACAGGTTTTTTATCAAACCAACGTACCTAACCTATATTTGCATCAAGTTGAAGGTGGGTTTGAGGTGGGTGGGGTGTTCTACCTATGATCTTTATTTTTCTTATAACTAATTTAATAGTAAGTTACGACGTCCCAAACTTAAAGTCTATGTAACATTGTCTGCCAACCAATATTCTAGGAATGTGAATAATAGGAACCACCTTCTGAGGGGGTTTTACCCGCTTCAATTGAGAGCCATGGTAATTATAGAAACTAAGTATCATCTGTTTAAGATAATTAAAATAATCATGTTTGTAACACCCAATATAAGAAATGAAAAATATTTGATTCTAATCACGTGACGGGCTACCCGCTACGTTCACGCCCATGTAAGGGTGTTACAACAATATCAATTGAGTTTCAATTATCGTTAAGTTATCGTAATCAACGACAAATAAAAATGTTAAGTATACACTATACATAGAATACGTTTTTTTATGTCAGTTTATTTCGAAAGTTGATTTAAAAAAATAATTATTTGTGTATAAACTTTTGCAGTTTTATTTACTATATGTATTTAACACAAGGAACGAAGCTATACGAATCTGTGCCTTACTTATACCTTAAATATTTCTTGAGAACCGATAACTATAGAAATGTGTATTATAAGTCAAATTTCACCCAATCGAAACCGGGTTTTCATCTAGTATAACATAATTAAGATTTCACTACTTATAGAATGTCTATGAATAACTACAGTCACACCAACCACAGAATAACTTAAGTCGATAAGGAAATGAACCAGAACAATCCAGGGGAGGTAGAAATAAACGAAATTTTAGAAACTATAGATAAACTAAAGACCGACAAAAGCCCATTCTTAAAAAAACATAACAAATGAAGCCCAAAAAAGCAGCGTGCCACAAGTACAGTAAGCCACAAATATGGGGACCCCAATATTATTAATTGTTTTATTTATTTAATTCTTCATTGCACAATAAACAATATAATGTACAAAGAGTAAGCTATAGACAATAAGCTTATTCTCATAAACATTTTTTCTTCAATTTTAAATAATAGATTAAAAAATATATTACATGCCTGCCTGCCCAACGGGTTGTGCGGGCAAGATTCGGAAAAAATACTAACTGATTGATCGTATTATATAGGTACACAAAAAAAATCAAAACAAAAGTCTTACGTACCTGCCTTATACCATAAAAAAGGTACGCTTGCCAATCGTGGATCTTCAATAACTATCATAAAACTTTTGGGAGTACTCCACATAACGCTTTTTCTTTAAAAATAGGTAGGTTGGTGTAACCAAAAGTGCTATTAAAATCCATTGTATTTATGTATTTATTTACTTACTACTTTTTGTAATCTTATTTATATATAATCTTATTTATATTATAATTGAAAATACAGATAGTACATTTTGATGGTATATAATGATAGTAAATATCGATAGTACGTATCGATAATAAGTGTGGGTAGTATGTATTGATAGTACGTAGTACGTATCGATAGTACGTATCGATAGTTCGTGTTGATAGTAAGTGTCGGGAGTAGAACACGAACTATAGATACGTACTATCGATACGTACTATCAATATGTACTATCAATGTGTATTATCAATATGTACTATCAATATTTACTATCAACACTTTCTATCAATACTTACTATCAATACTTACTATCAATACTTACTATCAATACTTACTATCAATATGTACTATCAATATTTACTATCAATATATTTTTATATTTATAATATAATTTTATATTATAATATAATTTTCATATTATCGATTTCTTATTATCTGTCAAATTCGTAGACAAGGTAAATTATTTATCTGTTGACAGTTAATTACAATATCTTAATTAGTCTGTGACATTTCTTTTTGTTTAAGATATTGAATGTTGCCAGCTTAAGCTAACTTTATAGTCCCCAAAATGTTATTGAAAATATAAACATTTTATTAATAATTACTATTCTAAATTTCATTTATTAATCATTATTAAAGTTAGCACATCGCTAGATATTTATTTAAAAGTAGCTGTCATATTGTTTCAGAAGTTTAATAGCAGCCAACGTTGTTTTATTATTATATTTATTAGTATAACAATTTGTTATAAATTTATTACACTCGTTTCATTCTTTAGATAATTGGTGCATTGTTCTTAAATTGTTTAAATTTTGGTCTTCTTCTGATTAATATCAATTTTACCCACATTTCGTGTAACGCGGCTGCGCATAGCCACATTGTTTGCTTATTATGCATATTTTGACTATAAAATTCAATGTCGTGACCTTTAGAGTCTTTTCTTTCGGAAGCACTTCCGAATTGAATATCTTATTAGCCTTCGGTGAGTGTTTTAGTTATTTGTGATCTTATTAACGCATGTGAAGCGTTGTTTCTTAAATTCATTAGCGTGTTTAATTGCAGGGCTAATAATTTAATATGGAATCATTATAATTCCTATTGTCGGCACTTCCCGGGCAGTTTCAAAGTTTGTTGGAACAATATTTCGTAAGTAATTTGAATCTTTACTCTAAATTAGGAGATGTTTCATAGGTTTTGAGACTTTATTTAATCTTATTACGTGGTAATATTCCAGTATTGGTCCTGATCCGACCCTGTGAGTCGACATAGGCTAATATTAGTGCTTGCGAGGCCTTTTTCCTCCATAAGGTAGGTATTATAAATTATTGTTATTTGAATAGATCAATATGAGATTAGTGTTATTATGTAGTTTAACCTGTAATTTAATCATTACAGGAGGTTTTTTTAGTTTGTACCCTAGAAGATACGGGTAAATTTATAATTGGTTCGCGGGGGTAGACGTGAATCTTCGGAGCGTCGTCCTGTTGGTCCTTTATCCTGCTTCCTGACTAGCTGAGTTTAAGAAGCTCGTCTTTATTGTAATCCCGATATTATGGTGATGTACAAAATCTATTTATATCAATAATCAACACTTCCACTTTTGAAAATTTTATAAAGAACAAGTGTTCGACTGTGGTTCTCCAGTACTGACAAGCAGGAGGATCATATATATGTCTTCGCTTGTTATTTGTCAATGGCGCTTAGGATATTACTATTTTAGTAATTAATATATATATAATTTAAAATAAAGTATTATCTCAAGTAACCCACCGCTGAGTCTAGCTGGCATTCTTTTTTTTGGCATTATGTCATAATTTAACAAATTCTCCTATTTGTTGTTTAACATTATAAATTATAAGGTTTAATGTTCTTTGTTTGTATTTAACTGAATAAATTTATTTAAATCACAAGTTACTTTTATTATTTTTGTAACATAGTACATACCGATAGTAGATTGTAATAGTATATAATTGTAGTAGATATTGATAGTACGTATTGATAGTACGAATTGATAGTACGAATTGATAGTACGAATTGATAGTACGAATTGATAGTAAATATTGATAGTAAATATTGATAGTAAATATTGATAGTACGTATTAATAGTACATATTGATAGTATGAATTGATAGTACGAATTGATAGTAAATATTGATAGTACGAATTGATTGATAGTTTGTATCGGTAGTACGTATCGGTAGTAGGTATCGATATTACGTATTGGTAGTGCGTATCTATAGTAAGTGTCGGTAGTTCGTATTGATAGTACGTATCGATAGAACGTATTGATAGTAGGTATTGATAGTAGGTATTGATAGTAGGTATTGATAGTAGGTATTGATAGTAGGTATTGATAGTACGTGTTGATAGTACGTATCGATAGAACATATCGATAAAACGTATTGATAGTACTTATCGATAGTACGTATTGATAGTATATAATGGTAGTACATATTGATAGTACGTATTCATAGTACATGTCGATGGTTTATATCGGTAGTACATATCGGTAGTAGGTATCGATAGTACGTATTGATAGTACGTATCGATAGTGCGTATCGGTAGTACGTATCGGCAGTACGTATCGGTAGTGCATATTAATAGTACATACCGATAGTAGATGGTAATAGTATATAATTGTAGTAGATATTGATAGTACGTATTGATAGTAAATATTGATTGCACATATCGATGGTATATTATGATAGTACATATTGATAGTACGTCTCGGTCTCGGCTCGTTGTAAAGGAATTTTACTTTTATTTTGTCTCAAGGACTGGCTTATTTTTTTATGAGGTAGATAAATAATTCATATTTGAAACCTTTTTTAAGATATTGTCAATTATCAGAAATTTCTTTCACATATGGTAGTAGGTCTCGTTGTTACTCAATTATGGCTGATGTGGTTACTGTGTATCTAGTTAGGTTTGCTGACCTTTTTTTTTATATGCTCTTTATTTTATTATAATCGACTTCGATTAATTTTGCACCGTGCTATCCGGTGGCGATGAAACTTTGCTGTTAAGAGAAGTATGACTCATTTCAAAGTTTATGTATTTAACAGAATCGATTTCAAAGGCTTTGAATATTAGTGACAGAGTGATAATTGGTAAAAGGGATACTTGTTCGGTTGAGCCAGATTTTAGAGTTTGAATATGCCTCGAGCTAGCATCGGAAGTCGCTGTGGCTACCGCGCGGCTGTGAAGTTCCATGCGTGTATGACCGGAATGTGACCTTGATGTGATGACGTAATTTCTAACGTGGAGATGGGGTATCTTAAGGGATATTGAAACTGAGTTATTTATTCGTATTGACCATCCGTAACCCAAGTTGACTTGTATAATAACTTTGTTTATCTCAAGACAGGATACATACATATAGTCTGACATGTTTAATCACAGGTTGATCATATGTATTCATACATCGAACCAAGGACATGTCAGTTGGACCGTTTGCACGCAGTAGAAATCAATAAGAATTTGTTTCTCATTTTTCATCAAAATTTCTTAAACTTTGGCAATTGAAAGAAAGTAGTGTAATATTACTTTTATTTGCAAGATCACAAAATTGTTTTGACAATGAGCAATCCACTTACTATCCAACACGTTGGTGGTTGTAGCAAAGCATTGAAGGGTCGGGTTAAATTTAAAAATTTAATTATACGCATATTATAAGTATAATGCTTTAGAAATGCAACTCTATAAATACCACTTATTTGATATTTGATAAAAAACATTTAAACATAAATATTATGATCAATTGGCTTCTACGATAATTAAAATTAATTACGGATTAAAGACTGAAATTAATACGCAAAATGTAAATTGTAGAGTGAAACAAAGCAGAAAAGTGAAAGGTGTGCATATAGACTGCACACAAAAACCATTACATTAGTCAGAAAAAATATCCGAATACTGTATAGTCGTGGCTAAAGAAGTTTTAATTCAATAAAAAAACCTATAGCAAAACCTTTTTTATTTCTTTCATTATATTAATCACAGCAACTAAAATGACACTTAATTATATAATCAATATTTTATTTTAAAAAGCTGTTTGCAGCAGAACTATAGTATAAGTAGCACAGACGTGAATGAAGCCAGTGATGAGACACATGTCCACAGGAAACAGTCTATACATATAAACTGATGGAGGTCTGTATTCTAAATATTCCAATCCATTGTACAGAGCCATACGTAGTTGTTCGTCTAAAAATAACACGTATTAAAAAAACATATACACTACACAAATTGTTACAATTATTTTTACCAATTTATATATTTTCGTATGGTTATTACTGTTAACTAATGATAATAAATAAAGAGAATTATAAGTATGAAATATAGTTGACCTGAGCATCGAATAAGTTGATAAGCCAATGTTAATTTTATTTTCTCATATTCTTCTTTTGCGAATTCACAGAGCACAGCAGGCATCAATAAACAAACACATAATAATATGTTATCTAATAATGGTAAAATAATACTTATGCTATTCAAATTCTGAAAACAAAAAGGTGTTAAAGAGTTTGTTTTGCATTATTATAGCCGTTAATTTAATTTAAAATTTATTTACAAATAATTTAATTTATTACTGCCATATATTTTATTGTCACTAATGTATATTTTATAAAACATTTGTATTGCATAAAGAGACAAGTAAAACTGTTATTTATTGGTGAATATTCTAGAAATCAGGTATTCACAATTGATTGATATAACAGTTGTTTTGTGTAGTTTATCACGTATTTTTGCTTGAGGTGATCATATTAGGGACCTTTATAATTATTAAGACCAACTAAAATCTCTGAGTACATTATTATATCTTACTGTTACTATATTCTCTGTTGTTAGATTACTGTTACTATATTATCTGTTGTTAGATTACTGTTGCTATATTCTCTGTTGTTAGATTACCGCTTATGTAAGATCAGACGTTATATCGAATGAAAAAAATATCACTTACTTTATATAAAATAGCATCCAGGAAAAAGAATGTAAAATAAGTTATTTTGAAAAAATGGATCAAAATGTTTACAAAATACTGGAAATAATTAAAAAGATGAATTATATTATATATTGTAAAATTTATTGAATTGTTTGAACAGAAATGAGAACAAAGCTGTTTTATTAAATAGTAATTGACGGTTAAAAAAATTGTGAATTGTGAAAAAAGTGAATAATTGAATACTTACATTGAATGTCAGGGCTTTGTTATTATTTTGTAAATTATTTAATAAATGTTTATAGGACAATAAATATTTTTGTATGACATATGGTTTATTTAAGTTATCTAAATCTCTGCTTAATAATTTTCTTATAAACATCATTCTTTTGAAAAATAAACTATATGTAATTATTACACTTGAATTCATCGTAGTATTGAATATTAATAATAAGATTATAGTGATGTGAAAAAACCATAAACTTGGAAAAGCGATTAATAACCAGGTAAGGTGAAGTAATTTAAATAGACTATGAAGGAAAAGCATGAATATAAAAGGAGATTGAAGGGGAGTTGTAAATCCAAGACTCCTATCAATAATCTTAATTATCACACAGTATCTCTGGAAAGATGTTTGACCTGTATATAAACATGAAATAGAGTAAATTAATTTTTCCAAGGCGGAAAAGCAGCAGACTGTCACAATATCAATAGTAACATCAGAAGGTTTATAATTGTACATTAGGAACAGGCAAAATATTGGAAATAATGATACGACCATGGATACAAATAAACAGTAAAACTTAACTAAAACCTTAATATTTCTTGATCTCTGTATATCGTGGTAATGTCCTATTGCCAAATTCACAGTAACGATATTTTCTACTAAACATAATTTCTTGAAGGTTTTCTTTACTTCATCAAAAGAGATCATTTTAATTTTTATACAAGTTGTACAGTATAGTTTAAAATTCGAGATAGTTCTCAATCCAAATATTTTTTTGTACTCTACGCTTTGTAGTTAATAATGTAACTTTATTTTATCAGATATAACAAAACCATTACAATAAAAATATAACTATAATTGCTTGATGAGTTTCATTACTTAGATGTCCATTTCATTACTTACAGTACATAAAATTACTTAGCTATATTATGTATTTTAATTTATTGTATCGGCCCTATAATTTTAAAAGTAAATTTAAATTTCAGTCATGTGATAAAAACATAGATAGACTCTTATTCTAATCAAAAAATCTCTCTTCACAAAAGCAATAATATTATTTACAGAATAACAATATAATCATAAATATTTTTTTTATTAATATATATTTTTTATCATTTTTTTATCATATATATTTTTTATCATTTTTTAATATATATTTTTTATCATTTTTAAAGTCTAGTTGTCTAATTATGAATAATTTAATGTATTTGTATTAACAAGTTGGTTTTGAATTTATTCAAATTGTAATAATTACAATATAATTATAATTTCTACTCGAGATATCTAATAAATAATGTAAATAAAAATAAGAAAAATATATTTTTCATCTGAAAACGAATCTATCCGAATGTCTGTTCATATATTATATTCAGTCCCAAAAGTTGAGTGACATTCCACCTGTCCGAAAAAACCTTTTGCTTCGTCTTTTTTACTTCTTACAGCGAAGGATTTGATCAGCTTGCCTGCGTCGGTATTTCCCGCCGAATACAATGTGGGTGTCTTCAAGAGAAGAGTGAATAAGTTGCTAGGGTAATGCGCCTTACCACCTAAGACTACATTCCACTTACCACCTGGTGGAATATAGTCAAGCTTGCCCTAGATCATATAAAAAAAAAGTTATTACTGCGACTCCTATAATCACTACGAACTTATTGCCGCAAGTGTATAAAACTGGACCCATCAAGACCATACTATAATGCAGTGTTTATGGTGTATCTATTTTTTTTTTTTTTATACGATCTAGGGCAATGCTTGACTACATTCCACCTGATGGTAAGTGGAATGTAGTCTTAGATGGTAAGGCGCATTGCCCTAGCAACCTATTCACTCTTCTCTTGAAGACACCCACATTATATTTGGCCGGAAATACCGACGCAGGCAAATTGTTCCAGTCCTTCGCTGTACGCACTAAAAATGAGGAAGCAAAGCGCTTCGTTCGGACAGGTGGAATGTCCACAACAAAAGGATGGATACCTGCCGTGCGTCGGGACGTCCGGTGATGGAAGGGGGACGGGGGAACTAAGTCGTGTAGTTCCTGAGCACACTCACCAAAATGTATCCTATAGAATACTGAGAGGCTAGCAATTTTACGCCTGTGTTCAAGGCTTTGGAGGTCGGCTTCGACCGATTCGGGATCGCCGATAAGCCTCTTTGCTCGCCTCTCAATTGAGTCCAGAACCACAAGATGAGACTTTGCGGCACCAGCAAATATGTGACCACAGTACTCTACACACGACCGGATCTGTGCTTTGTATAGAACAAGAAGCAGTCCCGGTGTAAAGTACTGCCGAACCTTCGCAAGAACGGCAAGCTTTGCTGCTGCTGCTCTTGCTCTGGACTCAATGAACCGACCAAAGTTGAGGTTCGAGGAAATCTCTAAGCCTAACAACTGAAGCCGGTCACTGTATTCCAAGGATACATTCTGGAAAGTAGGAGCCAAGGTGAAAGGGCTCCTTTTGGCGGTGAATAGACACGTCTGCGTTTTGGTGGCGTTGAACTTGACAAGATTGGCATTGCTCCATGCGGAGACTGCCTGAAGATTGTCATTCAAACGTTGCACCATGGCTTCTCTTTCAGACTGTACTTTATCTCGACTAGCCCGAGTACTCGGCAGATATCTTTCTACAACTGTGCTGTCGTCTGCATACCCATAGATACCGGGCTTCAACAGATCATTAATGTGCAGCAGAAACAGAGTTGCAGAAAGAACGGACCCCTGAGACATTCCGGCATTTATTGTCAAGGGTTCCGAGGAACACTCGTCGACAACTACTCGGAGAGATCTGTGGCTCAGAAAGTCCGTTACCCAGCCGATCAGACCAGGAGATATACCGTACGCTGAAAGCTTGCGTATAAGGCTCGCATGCCAGACCCTGTCAAATGCCCTCGAGACGTCCAGAGAGACGGCGACCACTTCTCCGTTCTTCTCGATGGCCTCGCCTAAAATGTGAGTAGGATACACTAGGAGGTCCCCAGTAGACCTATTACGGCGAAACCCGTACTGTCGGTCACTGAGGAGATCGTTACCTTCTAGGTATGCTAGTAGGCGCGAGTTCAATACACGCTCCATAATCTTGCAGAGTATGGGGGTGATTGAAATCGGTCTGTAATTGACAGGGTCGGCACGGCTGCCTTTTTTGGGCACGGGTTGCACATTAGCAAGCTTCCAGGATTTCGGCACTATTCCAGTCATGAAAGAGAGGCGATACAGACGTGTCAGTACAGGAGACAACTCAGCTGCGCATGTCTTGAGTAGAATGGCTGGTATACCATCAGGACCACTGGCTTTATTCACATCTAAACGACACAATGTTCTCCATACCTCTTTGTTAGTGATGCGGATTTCAGGCATCGAAATACCGCAGTGAGGAAGATGTGCTGGAGAAGCACTGCCAGTGTCTAGATGCGAATTATCAGCAAACAGAGAAGCAAGTACATTCACTTTCTCTGTTGCTGTGTGGGCCAGGGATCCATCCGGCTTCAGCAGAGCAGGCAGTGAGGGTTGGCCGAAATTCGACTCGATCGCTTTCGCAAGAGACCAGAAAGCTCGACTGCCCGTTGGTCTGACAGAGAGCTTTTTGCCATTCTTAGCGATTCGATCGAGACGAGCCTTCCGCAATGCCTTTTTGTAGGACTTGGCAGCTTGGTTAAAGGCTCTCTTCTTCAAACTTACATCCGGAGTTTTGCGGGTTCGAGCATCAGCCCAAATGAGATATGCCGAATGTTTTCGGTCTTGAGCATGACCACATTCGGCATTAAACCATGGGCGAGCTTTGCCACCGATGGGTACGTCAGCAAAAGGAATAAAATAATCCATTGCCTGATGCACCACATCGGTTATAGCATCCGCGCAACTCGATGGATCCAAAGAAGAGAAGCAGACCTGCCGCCAAGGATAAGACGCAAAAAAGTGTCGCATCTCATCCCAATCTGCTGACTTGTATTTCCATACTCGCCTAACACCATGAGGTTCGAAAGCTGGTGGGGAATATGTAAACACAGATTTCACCAGACAGTGATCGGAGGTTCCCAAGGGGGAGGTAACCTCTACACGATACCTGTCCGGATCAGTTGTCAGCAGAAGGTCCAGGCAATTGGCTGTGTGGCCTACCACATCTGGTACCCTTGTCGCTTGCTTCACCAGCTGAAAGAGGTCCAAGGACAATTCAAATTTCCGCGCTTCTCTTCCAGCATGGTCGGTCTTCTGGTACGGGAACAGCCAGTCCTGATGACAAGCATTAAAGTCCCCCAGAGAGACGAGCTGCGCCGAATGGTACTGATACAGAGCCATATCTGCAGCCTCACTGAGATACTGAAATAAACGAGTTGTCTCCTGGTCACCGCTGTGCGAACGGTAGACACAGGAATACAGGATTTTTTCGTTTCCTGTGTCCACTAAAACCCATAGGGAAGAAAAAGTGGGGTCTTCAAGTCATACATACTGACTCCGGCCCGTGAGCGAAAGTTGTGCTCCAACGAGTAACCGGGATAATCCAAGTATGTAGCGCTCAAAGGACATTGTATCTGCGTCTCCGTCAAAAAGAGCAAGTGCGGCTGCTCTGTCTCCAGGTGGTGGTGGACAGCTAAAAGATTTGAGTGCAAACCCCTTATATTAGTGAGGTGCACTTTGTATGAGGAGGAGTGCAACCGCTGTGTCAACTTGTTTCTTTTTTTTACCTTTTTCATAATAAAAAATAAATAAAAGTGAATAGGGATGGGAAATGGAGTTGAACGAGGCGGTACGTATCAAACCCGACTATTAATTGGTGATGTCTTGTCGCTGGGAGGCTAGCCTGGAGACTGCGGGGACGCCCTAACCCCCCCAGGGATCGCCATCGGGCCTCCTCGCCTGGTCGCCAACCAGCACGATGGAGCCACCCTGGGATTTTTCGCAGCTGGCGGGGCAGCCTTTCGTGGGTGGCTAACCCACTAATTGGGCCCCCAACTATCTGCGGGCGGCCAGCGGAAAGCCGTCGCTTCGGATCCCGCTACCCTCCTCGATTAGACACCCGACAAAACAAACACCAACTCGACGTCAACCGGTTCGCCAACGTACCGCAGCTGTTCAGACCCATTTCCCATAAACGGCTTCATCGAGCAACGTGCCGGAACACGACTATGTCGCTTTGCGGCACGACTTTGCCCGATGGGTGGTAACTTTGCCGGCGACCCGATGTTATGGTCTACCACCAAGAAAAAATCTATATTGTGACCAGTGCGCTTGTAGTCTCCGCAGAAAGAAGAACGATGTAGAGAACCCCAGTAAGTCTTCCCCATACTTCTACCTATCCCCGTGACGTTGCTTTCTTCTGATCTGATCTGATTATGATGAAAAAATATTCAACTTTTTGTTCCACCCATACAAAATGCCAATTTTATTTGTAAGGACCTGAATAAGAAAGTGCAAAACTATTACCTTCACTCCCAAACGTAAGTCCCTACTGGTAGTTTATAAACTATTTGCGGTTCTTTGGAAAGAATAAATTCTATTTGTGATCTCGAACTTACTTTAGATAGTCTTGATTGATAGTCTTAGATTTTGACTTTCGTGAACATGTGATGTGTATTTGTGAGACTATAGGTTTCATTATAAGAACTTCTTCACAGCTTACCAACCGAAATATAGCTAAGGTTTTATTCTACTCGTATGTCCGTAGCAAGCTGGAATATGTCTGTATCATCTGGGATGCTTATGAAAATAAATATAATGTCATTGAAGAACGCGTAAAAAACTACAAGGTATATATACAAGCGCCAGTATGGGTACTATCCTTATCTATACCCGTCTTTATTTGTGTACGGCATGGTTAAATAAAACCGCAATAACTTAGGCGAAAGCTATATAGTACCTTCGCATTTTGCACAGAAAAGTAGACAGTCCAGTTTTACTAGAGAATTTGGATATTGCGTGTTTCCCAAAATAGTCTCGGAATGGTTGTTCATTGGCGTTATCCGCGTGTACTGAAGAAGGCAGCAGTGCGTACTCGGTATGCTGCAAACGTTCCTACAATACGTGCCCTACGTCTGATCAGAGATTCGCTGAACCATTGTGAGAACATAGACTTTTTTGATGATAAATCTTTGACATCTCTAAAAATGCCCAAAAAATTCTCTGTACCTTGTAATATGACTACTATAATTTAATTCTCACATTGGTAATAACAGTCGCTTTTTGTTTTATTTTTTGACATGTGTTTTTGAATTTTAATGATTGCATTTTGATACTATTATTATTGCACATTTTACCTCTGACATATTTACTAATTATTTTTGTAGAAACAAAGATACAATGGTTCGTTAGAATTTTTGAAAGAAGCCTTATAGCTATCGTCTTACCTAAGACTACAACAACTCCATCATTGATATTGACGGTTCTTGTAGATATTTTTTTGATACTGTTAATAATGAGATAGATAGATAGAAAAGTCAAAATAAAGAATATACAAACATCAGTATGATACTTTAACTACTACCAAAGGATAATATTAAACCAAAGTATTTCATGTCAAAAAAATTCGCACAAGTGTGGGTCGTAACAGCGCACGAAGTTTTTCGTACTGTTGTATATAAAAACGGCAAAAAACGAATTCTGTTCTTATATGGGACAGCGAACAGCGAAGTCTTAGTAATAGGGTTTAATTTTTACTCTTTGGGTACGGAACTCCAAAAAAACATTTTATAAAACTTTTTACTATTAAAGTAAGTGTCAAACAACTAATTTATATGTCGCTCCTCATAATGCTACGTAATATTATGTATGGTAAGTAATGAAATAGATAGCTTAGTAATAAAACACTTGAAGCATGATTGTATAAAGATTTATATCTATAATTAATGTATTGTGTTTAATAATTTGAGATTTTTGAAAGATTGAGATCTCCAATAAGATCTCCTTTTATCTTAGTTCTTTACTTTTATATTACATTCCAATTACTTTATACGACCTTGTTATTATTAATATTTCCAAAACTAAGGTTTTTATCTATGTCTTTAAGCTTGTTAGGCATATTCAATACTATGATATTTGCAACTACAATAATGACTTATAATTTATTTTTCAAACGAATGATGTATATAAGAATATTACTAATTCAACATTTAAAAAACTCAAATAAAATTAATGTTGTACAAAAATATTTATTATCGTATAAACATTTATTAAACAATTTTCAAAGAAATAATAAAGCTGTTACGTTTAATGTAAGTAGTCAGTGTTACGTTAAAAGTCAGTTAGTTCGTTTTTTTAGACATCACTTATTACTTCTCTGATTAGCTTTTTTCATACTTGTTTTTATTCTGTCTACTTAAAAATAATTTTCATATATTAGCTAATTAATTATTTTCAGTATTTTGTGAACATTATTTCATATTTTTTCATGATAACTTTTTATGCTTACCTTGTTATCGATGCAATTGTGGAAAATGTAAGTTATGTTTTTTCCTAATACTATACACTATTTTAAAATTATTAAAGGTAATGTATTTTAAAATCATGATGTTACGACGATTATTTGTTATCGTAGACATCATATTACAAAGTACTTAGCAACAGGTTGTCTAGTAAAAGGAAGATATTTTATTTTGTTAATAATTATAAAATGGTAATGAAAATAATTTGATACAATCATATATTACAAAATTCCCCAAAGTAAAGTACAAAAATACAGTAATTCACTAATCAGAAAAAGTAGAGCTCAAGTCTATTTAGGTACTGTTTTATACTTTTAAAGTCTCTTATTTTAAACTTATAGATGTACTTATAGGTATATATATATATATATATATATATATATATATATATATATATATATATATATATATATATATATATATATATATATATATATATATATATATATATTATATGTATATATAAAATATATATAAAACGTATATATATTTTATATATACATATAATATATATACGTTGGGTATATATACGGTTACCTACTATATATTTATATGATTTATAAAACAGAATATATAACAACAATTTTAATTGCAGAAATTTAATATTTTACCGACTTATGCTTCGTTATTAGATGTCCTATTTTTAAGTGGTTGCTTATTAATACCTAGTGTACTATGTGAGTTGGCAATGGCAGAATATTATAAAATAAAATTAACATTAGCCTATGAACTTCTTGGATGTACAGGTACCTCAGTTTTAATTTATACCAATTATTGTCCCGTTTTATTCTTGTCGTAAGTGTGCGTAGCAGTCCATTTCAGGAAGGATACAACTATTAAGGAATATAACATACTATAGCTTAAGTTTAATAGTATCAAATATAATATATCGCAGACAATTACTGCTGAACAAATTCATATTACTTCAATGGTTTTTTTTCTTTATATGATCTAGGGCAATGTTTGACTACATTCCACCTGATGGTAAGTGGAATGTAGTCTTAGATGGTAAGGCGCGTTGCTCTAGCAACCTATTGACTCTTCTTTTGAAGACACTAACATTATATTTGGCCGGAAATACCGACTCAGGCAAATTGTTCCAGTCCTTCGCTGTACGTACTAAAAATGAGGAAGCAAAGCGCTTCGTTCGCACAGGTGGAATGTCCACAACAAAGGATGAAAACCTGCCGTGCGTTGGGACGTCTGGTGATGGAAGGGGGACGGGAGAATTATATCGTTTAATTCCTGCGCACACTCACCGAAATGTATCCTATAGAACACTGAGAGGCTAGCAATTCTACGCCTGTGTTCAAGGCTTTGGAGGTCGGCTTCGACCAATTCGGGATCGCCTATAAGCCTCTTTGCTCGCCTCTCAATCGAGTCCAGAACCGCAAGATGAGACTTTGCGGCACCAGCAAATATGTGACCACAGTACTCTACACACGACCGGATCTGTGCTTTGTATAAAACAAGAAGCTGTCCCGATGTAAAGTACTGCCGAACCTTTGCAAGAACGGCAAGCTTTGCTGCTGCTGCTCTTGCTCTAGACTCAATGAACTATCAAAGTTGAGGCGTTGAACTTGACAAAATTGGCATTGGTCCATGCGGAGACTGCCTAAAGTTTGTCAATCAAACGTTGCACCATGGCTTCTTAATCTTGCAGAGAATGGCTATTACAGCGTCACCGTGGGAGCGGGTGGGTCAGGAGACCCGCCCTTAGAAGTAGACCCGCCCTTATACAGAGAATGGAGGTGATTAAAATCGGTCTGTAATTGACAGGGTTGGCACGGCGGCCTTTTTTGGGCACGGGTTGCACATTAGCAAGCTTCCAGGATTTCAGCACTATTCCAGTCATGAAAGAGAGGCGATACAGACGTGTCAGTACAGGAGACAACTCAGCTGCGCATTACTTAAACAGAATGGCTGGAATACCATCAGGACCACTGGCTTTATCCACATCTAAACGACACAATGTTCTCCATACCTCTTTGTTCGTTGAAAACCGTAGTGGGGAAGAAGTTCTGGAGAAGCATTGCCTGTGTCTAGATGCGAATTCTCAGCAAACAGAGAAGCAAATACTTCAGCAGAGCAGGCAGTAAGGGTTGGCAGAAGTTCGACTCGATCGCTTTTGCAAGAGACAGAGACAGAGAGCTTTTCGCCATTCTTAACGATCCGATCAAGACGAGCCTTCCGCAATGCCTTTTCATAGGGCTTTGCAGTTTGGTTAAAGGCTTTCTTCTTTATACTTACATCCGGTGTTTTGCGGCTTCGAGCATCAGCCCAAATGAGGTATGCCGAATGTTTTCGGTCATAAGCATGACGACATTCGGCATTAAACCATGGGCGAGCCTTGCCACCGACCGATGGGTACGTCAGCAAAAGGAATAAAATACTCCATTGCCTGATCTACCACATCGGTTATAGCATCCGCGCAACTCGACGGATCCAAAGAAGAGAAGCAGACCTGCGGCCAAGGATAAGACGCAAAAAAGTGCCGCATCTCATCCCAATCTGCTGACTTGTATTTCCATATTCGCCTAACACCATGAGGTCCGAAAGCTGGTCCGACAGATTTCACCAGACAGTGATCGGAGGTTTCCAAGGGAGAGGTAACCTCTACACAATACCTGTCTGGATCAGTTGTCAGCAAAAGGTCCAGGCAATTGGCTGTATGGCCTACCAATTCTGGTACCTTTGTCGCTTGCTTCACCAGTTGAAAGAAGTCCAAGGACAACGCAAAGTTCCCCGCTCCTCTTCCAGCATGGTCGGTTTTCTGGTATGGGAACAGCCAGTCCTGATGACAGGCATTAAAGTCCCCCAGAAAGACGAGCTGATGCAGAGCCATATCAGTAGCCTCACTAAGATACTCAAATAATTGAGTTGTCTCCTGGTCACCACTGTGCGAACGGTAGGTACAGGAATACAGGATTTTTTCGTTTCGTGTGTCCACTAAAACCGAAAGAGAAGAAAAGGTAGGGTCTTCAAGGTGACAGAGACGCTGGATACAGAGGTCATTCCGCGCAATCACACAGACTTACGATGCAGCAGTTCAGCACGATGGAGCCACCCTGGGATTTTTCGCAGTTGGCGGGGCAGCCTTTCGTGGGTGGCTAACCTACTAATTGGGCCCCCAACTATCTGCGGGCGGCCAGCGGAAAGCCGTCGCTTCGGACCCCGCTACCCTCCTCGACTAGACACCCTACAAAACAAACACCAACTCGACGTCAACCGGTTCGCCAACATACCGCAGCTGTTCAGACCCATTTCCCATAAACGGCTTCATCGAGCAACGTGCCCGACGACTAGGTCGCTTTGCGGCACGACTTTGCCCGATGGGTGGTAACTTTGCCGGCGACCCGATGTTATGGTCTACCACCAAGAAAAATCGATGGCCACCAATGAACATCTCATCTTTTTTTTATTTAAAAACTTGAAATTTAAAAAATATTTTATTATAATTCTAAACTTGAGGAACACTAAGTCTAAAGTTACGTATGATATGTGTTTCTTTTAGATGAACAACTACGTGCGGCTCTGTACAATGGATTAGAATATTTGGAATATAGACCTCCATCAGTTACTATTTATAGACTTTTTTCTGTGGACATATCTTTCATCACAAGCTTCATTCACGTCTGCTCTACTTATGTTATCGTTTTGCTGCAAACTGTCTTTTAAGTCAAAATATTGGTTATCATGTTAAGTTATTTGAAATGTATTGTGTAACACAAATAAAATAATATTAAGGTTATGGGTGTCTTTTATTTTTAATTCATGTATAAATTGTAATTAGTAACATGGACATGAACGGTTACCACCTGAACTCAATATTACACGTATTTAGGAGTTGTGATTTAAAACAGTCGCATCAGATCGATACATTATTTTTGTTGATTCGTTTTTAAAAATATGATTCATGGATTTTTAAAACTATATACATAGTAACAGAAATTGAATAGATGTAAATTTATAAGTAACGACGACCTTACAGAAAAAAAATATTTTTCTCAGCGAGAATATTCAGGGTTATTTATAATTAGTTGACCACCTCTTGCAGGCAGCCTCTCTAAATCAATCCCAACAACATTTGTTCTACGACTTTTTACAAATCTTGATAAACAACACAAAAAAAAACAAAAAATGTTTGCTCCCTTTTTTACTTATTATTCTGTATTTGTAAGAAGTACTTAAAAGGTCAACGCCCGGACCCCATACCAACGAGAAAAATTTAAATTTTAAAATGTATATACAGCAGAGACCATATATGAAAATTAAATATAAGACAACAATATCTTCTAGTACAATTTCAAATTATGTGAGGGGGTTAGTGTATTTACCTGCGGTGACACTGACGGTGTTTTTGGCCCCTAAAAAAATTCCCTACGACTCTAAAAACCCTAGCTCCTGTAATAACAGACAGAAATAACGTAATTATAATATATCTTCCGTGCGCATTCTGGAGATATCTTAGTGAGGATTCAGCTCACAAAACAACCTCACCTCACCGCCATGCTTTAAGCGCATGTTTATGTATATAAATTATATGAATATAGCTGGGCACATATATATTTATGAATCTTTATGTTTAACAAAAGTTTAGTTATGACTATAATGGAACCTCAACAGGTGTACCTGGCTAAATTGGTGTAGTTGAAAATGGATGGAAATATCTATAGCTTATAATATAATGTTAAGCTTATTAATGTTTTTTTTTAATATAATTTATGATAAATCAATACAGGAAGGGATTATAACTTACGACCTCCGGTAAACCCTGCCGTCGATCTAAAGATTGAAGTACCTGCTACGATTCGTTTATTCACTAATATATTTATTTAATATGTATTTAAGTAAGCTTAATCTTATTTTCAAACATGTCACATTTTGAACACACTAAATACTGCCGATAACCATATCGGGAGATAATGCGCGGAAATTATATACAAAGAATACTTTAAGACAATTATTATTTATTTTAAACAATAACATTTTTTTAGTAGCATTAGTTATCCGATCGGCTTATTCATTAGTAACATTAAATTTATCTTGTTTAGTTCTTAAGTGAAATCTTTATATGAATGAACATCGTTATCTGACCGAATAATGTACTATTTCGGGTAGACCTCTATCCGCATCCTGAACTACATTTCGTCTTACCGTGAACATTGAAGTAGTGTACTCTTAAAAATGGAAGCATAGTGCATTTGGTCAATTAATACATTTGCATCTTGTTCTGTTTAAGAACACCAAGACTGCTGGAATAAAAAACAATATTCCAACTATGTTCGCCTTGTTTAGTTCTAAATGTAGTGATGGTATCACTTGTAAAATGTTTGTGTTAGCTCTTAATACCATTTTTCCCACAAGCTCATAACATTATCACCCTATTTTCATTCTCCTATTGTTAAGGTTTTGTTGTAATAAGCATATAGAGGTAAAAGTAAAACTATCTTTAGATTTTTAATTTAATATAATGGACAGTTTATGATTCTTCGATAAGAAGTTAATTATTGATAAAGTTATAGTATTGATACCATAGACCAACTCTGTTCAACATAATTTTGTGGAGGGCCGGATTTGTAATTTTGTAACTGTAGCGGCTATAATAAAACGACAATTTGAATGTAAATTGTTTTATTTATTAAGGAAGAAAGCCTTAATTTTACTTATCACTCTAAAAACCTTATTACTAATGAGATGTTTGACGTTTTTTCTGTTTGCACAGTGTATCTTTGTCACCTGGTATTTTAGAAGTAGCTTTGCGCAGAATGCCTGTCAGATGATTGTCTGATAAAGATGATCTCGTTCTCGATTTATTATATTTCATGCGAGAAAAAAGCTGCTCGGAAATATATGTACTACCAAATAAAGAAATTTGTTGAAGAGCTAATTTGGTAAGGTTTGGGTATTGGTTCTGATTAATATATTTTTTATAAAACTCAACTAATCTGTTCGGAAGGCCACCTTGATATGCCGTTTTTAGAAGAGAGTCACTTTGTAGTTCCATCAATTCCATCTGTAAGTTCAGTACAACACCATCAATTTCAACTTCAAACGGATTTTGGAACACTTTCATGTTAGGAATTTATAATTCGAAGTCTACGAATCTCTCTTCAAACTCATTCCTCAATCTTTGCAACAATGACACGTACTTGGCTAAGTCCATCATTTCTTGATTTTTGGCAGATAGAGTCTCCCAATGAACCAACTGTTTTTGTTCCAGTTGTTTTTCTAACAATATGAGCTTCTTTGTGAAAGCTTGAATGTGTTCATATAACTGCGTGCATAATTGATCTGTTCCTTGCAGTTTTAAGTTAAGATCAAAGAGGAGCTTAGTAATGTCAACCAGGAAGGTCAGATCAGCCAACCACTGCTCATCAGTTAGGAAATCAATTTCTTGACCTTCGTTTTCAAGAAAAATCTTTACTTCGTCGAGCAACGAATAGAATCGTTTAAGTGTGAATGCTCTACTGAGTCAGCGAACGCGACTGAAGTACACGATTTTTCGTGATCTGAACCGACATCAGACAGAAAAGCCTGGAACTGTCAGTGATTCAGTCCTCTTGCACGCATAATATTAACTGTCTGCACTATTTTATTCATCCCGTGTTTCAATTCAAGTACTTTTGCACACAGCTGTTCTTGATGCATAATACAATGATGCTGTATGATTTTATGTGTGACGTTCTTGCGCATTAAAGCTACAAAACCACTTGTTCTTCCTGTCATTGCTGGCGCACCGTCTGTAGTCAATCCGCAAAGATTTTCAATTCGTAGTTCATATTTTTCGACTCAATATCTTTGGTCATGTCATCAATTCTACTTGCTATGGTTTGATGCTACAAGCTTATATTTTTAACTAATGCTTTTTGCTCCGGACACGCTACCGATGCAAACATCTCCAAGCATTCCTTGACAAATTCTCCGTCTGATAGGGGTTTGCTTCGCTTGGCAATGGCTTCTGCTATCGTGAAGCTAATTGCTGCTACTGTTGTGGCTGTCTCGGAGTTTTCTGTTGGTATTTAGAACATCGCTTGTTTACCGATCATATTTTTTTTCAACGAATTTACTCGATCGATTTTAAATACCTTGGTATTCATCGTACTTAGAAGCGTGTTTTGTAAAATAATGCCTAGAAAAGATATTTCTTTGATACAGTTAATAATGAGATAGATAGATAGTAAAGTCAAAATAAAGAATATACAAACATCAGTATGATACTTTAACTACTACCAAAGGATACTATTTAACCAAAGTATTTCAGATGTCAAAAAATATCGCTCATGTGTGAGTTGAACATTTACGAAGATTTTCGTACTGTTGTGTATAAAAACGTCAAAAAACTAATTCTGTTCTTATATGGAACAGCGGACAGCGAAGTCTTAGTAATAGGGTTTAATTTTTACTCTTTGAGTAGGGAACCCTAACAACATTTTATACCACTTTTTACTATTAAAGTAAGTGTCAAGCAACTAATTTATATGTCGCCCCTCATAATCATAATGCTACGTAATATTATGTATGGTAAGTAATGAAATAGATAGCTTAGTAATAAAACACTTGAAGCATGATTGTATAAAGATTTAAATCTATAATTAATGTATTGTGTTTAATAATTTGAAGTTGCATTATTGTCCTTAAAGTAGAAAGCATTCTAAAGCTTGGGTTGTATATAGTTTTTTCAAACTTAAAAATATTGAAATGGTTTTATTCACGAAATTTAAAAAAACAATAGAAAAAATATGCTTAGTAGAAAATGTTCTTAAAGTGAAGTTAACAATGGGATTTTACTGCAACATACAGAGTTGGAAACGAAATACTTTCCTAGTTACGCTTTATTGTATAGTCTTATCGTTTGTAGTATCGTTGTTACCTTTTGTTTGCTTCGATTGATGTGATGTTCTCTTGTTTTTACGCTGTGAATTATTTTATTTACTCTGTTTCATGTCTATATACAAGACTATTATCGTTTCAAAGATACTGTTTGGGAATAAAGATTATTGATAGGACTTTAGGATTGAGATCTCCAATTAGATCTGATTTTATCTTAGTTCTTTACTTTTATATTACATTCCAATTACTTTATACGATCTTGTTATTTTTAACATTTCCAAAACTAAGGTTTTTATATACGTCTCTAAGCTTGTTAGGCATATTCAATACTATGATATTTGCAACTACAATAATCACTTATAATTTATTTTTCAAACGAATGATGTATATAAGAATATTACTAATTAAACATTTAAAAAACTCAGATAAAATTAATGTTATACAAAAATATTTATTATCGTATAAACATTTATTAAACAATTTTCAAAGAAATAACAAAGCTGTTACGTTTAATGTAAGTATTCAGTTAGTCACGGTAGTTTTTTTAGACATCACTTATTACTTCTCTGATTAGCTTTTTTCAGACTTGTTTTTATTCTGGCTACTAAAAAAATATTTGCAGATTAATGACCTAATTAATTATTTTCAGTATTTTATGAACATTATTTCACATTTTTTCAAGATAACTTTTTATGCTTACTTTGTTATCGATTCAATTGTGAACAATGTAAGTATTAGAACTCTCTTACCGCAAAGAATCGCCAACGACAGTCGTTCTATTCTTTAAAGCACTTTATGACACTGTTCACAAATACACTAAACTGTTTACCATTTAAACACTTAATTATCATTGTTACAGAACTTAGTCTCTCGATCTCACATTCAGCGGTTTATTATAACTGTTACACTTTTATCACAATAATACCACCCCACAACTTGTACTCCCAATTTCACACAATGCCTTCTCTTAACCGAACTACGATTTATATTCTTCTTATTCTTAGTCAAATCAGTATCCAATATTACATTTATTTTATCAATTAAACTTCTATACAGACATTCAATTGTTTTAGTCAAATCAACAAATTATATCTTTATTTTTAGTCAAAACCAAACTACTACATGTATAAAAGCTAACAGCTCGGCCATCCTAAACATAACGAGTCCGCTCGTTATCAAAAACCATTTACTTACAATATTAATTCTGAAGTAAATTGTAAATCTAATTATTATAATTGTAAATTCACAAAATCTAATCTAAAGTGTATATATTATGATACATTAATATTTATAAATTTTTCGGCCATCATATATAAATAATTGGTCCTCCAATTTAGAAAATGTTTTGAAATTTATAGACTTAACAATTTCAACTATAATAATCAATTGGTATAAGTTGTCTGATTACGTGTTCAATCTGGCTCAGCAGCCTCTTTCAAAAAAAAAAAAAATCTACAGGACACAAAAATTTTATTTATTTATTTATTTATTTTATTTATTTAATCTTTATTGCCCAAAATAAAAGATGAACAATAGGCGGACTTAATGCAACAAGGCATTCTCTACCAGTCAACCATAGGAAAAAAACATTATAAATAACATGAACAATAAGACGGTAAAACTAGAATAATCAAATTTATACTTAATTTATATTACTTTTACAGTTATAATATTCATTATATGCAAACATACACACATATATACATATATACATATACATACACATAGATACACAAAAATATACACATACATACACAAAAATATACATATATATATACATACAAACATATACATAAATAAATATAAATAAGATACATACGATATTAAGAAAATATATTAATTTGATGACAAATACATAAAACTTATATAAGTAAATGTATACCATACATATAATATTAATCCTTAATACTCTCCCAAAGATATTTGTATACGGATTTCTTAAAAACTAGTTTATTCGGAGACTGTCTAATATGTTCTGGTAAGCTGTTCCAGAGTTTTATTGCGTATACTGTGAAGGAACTTGCGCGAAAATCGGAGTGATGGGAAGGAACAAAAAGTTTAAGATTAGAAGAGGAGCGAAGATGAAAGTCATGAGTGTTACCTAATAATTTGAAATTAGGCTGTAAGTACAAGGGAGAAAGTGGATCGTTGAGAATAGAGAATAATTGACATAAATATCTTGAAGTTCTTTGCTAACGGATAGGAAGCCATTTCAACTGCGAACGGTAGCAGGATATATGGTCATATTTACGGAGACCGAAGATAAAGCGTATGCAGCTATTTAGAAGACGATCTAATTTATTAAGATGGTGTTCAGAGATATTAGAGCAACAGACATCAGCATAGTCAATGAGAGGAAGGATCAGAGATTGCACTAGCAGAGTTTTGGTCCGAATGGGTAAAAAGTTTTTGTGACGATAAAGCGCGCGTAGAGAGAAAGTTACTTTACAGCATTCTTCAGAAACGTGAACTTTCCAACTAAGGGTTGGGTCGATAAAGAGGCCAAGATTTTTAACTGATTGTGCAAACGGAATCGGTAAGTTGTCAAATTTTACTGAAAGAAGGTCCAAATCATCCAATTTGCACAATTGACGCTGGCTACCTAGAACTATGGCCTGACATTTTAGCGGATTCACACTAATTCCAAACATACAGCACCAATTCAGAATGTGATTTAAGTCCTTATTAATTAAATTGATGGCATCATTCAGGCTACTTTCTGTCGGATTAGCGTGTGCATAGATTTGTAGGTCGTCAGCATACAGATGATAAGAGGATTTGAGATCATTAGTGATAGAGTTAATAAATAAGGAGAACAGAAGGGGAGAAAGAATACCGCCTTGTGGCACGCCAGAAGCCAAATTACGCCACCCTGACATGGTATTATCAATGCGTATGGCTTGCTGTCGACCACGAAGATAAGTGGATAGCCAATTCAGTTCCTTGGAAGAAATATTTAGTTGCGAAAAGAGAGCAATAAGAATGTCATGATCGACTGAATTAAATGCATTTGAGAAATTTATAAGTACTAACACAGTCAATCGTCCACTCTCCATTGCAACTCGGACGTCTTCAACAACCTTAAGAAGAGCGGTGCTTGTACTGTGGCCCGGACGAAACCCGGACTGAAATTGGGATATGAGATTGTTATAGTAAACAAGTGAAGAAAGTTGCTTATATACGATGGCTTATATATTTTGCCTCATAAATCATAATTATAGTCATAGTCATAGTCAGTTCAATATCCTCAATGTACCAAATACTACTCAGAATTTGGCTTATCGGCCTCATGTGAGTATTTGATCTTCTCAAACGCTACTCAAAAATTGGCTTATCGGCCTCATGTGAGCGCTTGATGTCCCTATACCTCAAATGCTACACTCATCATTTGGCTTATCGGCCTCATGTGAGCATTTGATGTCACTAGTCATAGTCAGTTCAATATCCTCAATGTACCAAATACTACTCGGAAGTTGGCTTATCGGCCTCATGTGAGTGATCAGACAACAAAACCCTCATCCACATAAAATACTTTTTAGAAAACAATTCAAAGTAATTACTTTTATCATCTTAGTATATTCTACATATTAAATATATTGAATTAATAAATAAATAAGCACATGTAATAGCTAAGTTGCCACATTGGAGGCGAAGACTCGGCAAAAACAACCCGTGATCACAGATGAATGCAGTTCCAATTGTATTTTCTTCATTGCACGTTATACTATTTTTCTTGATGCCAAGGAACAATCCCACTTCTGAACTATTAGAACTCTCTTACCGCAAAGAATCGCCAACGACAGTCGTTCTATTCTTTAAAGCACTTTATGACACTGTTCACAAATACACTAAACTGTTTACCATTTAAACACTTAGTTATCACTGTTACACAACTTAGTCTCTCGATCTCACATTCAGCGGTTTATTATAACTGTTACACTTTTATCACAATAATACCACCCCACAACTTGTACTCCCAATTTCACACAATGCCTTCTCTTAACCGAGCTACGATTTATATACTTCTTATTCTTAGTCAAATCAGTATCCAATATTACATTTATTTTATCAATTAAACTTCTATACAGACATTCAATTGTTTTAGTCAAATCAACAAATTATATCTTTATTTTTAGTCAAAACCAAACTACTACATGTATAAAAGCTAACATAAGTTATATTTTTTCCTAATACTATACACTATTTTAAAATTATTAAAGGTAATGTATTTTAAAAGCATGAAGTTAACAGGTTGCCTAGTAAAAGGAAGATATTTTATTTTGTTAATAATTATAAAATGGTAATGAAAATAATTTGATACAATCATATATTACAAAATTCCCCAAAGTAAAGTACAAAAATACAGTAATTCACTAATCAGAATAAGTAGAGCTCAAGTCTATTTAGGTACTGTTTTATACTTTTTAAGTCTCTTATCGTAACCGTATAGACGTACTTATAGGTAGATATATATATATATATATATATATATATATATATATATATATATATATATATATATATATATATATATATATATATATATATATATATATTTATATTATATATATATATATATATATATATATATATATATATATATATATATATATATATATATATATCTACCTACGTTAGGTATATGTACGGTTACCTACTATATAATTATATGATTTATAAAACAAAATATATAACAACACTTTTTATTTGCAGAATTTTGATATTTTATCGATTTATGCTTCGTTATTAGATGTCCTATTTTTATGTTGTTGCTTATTAATACCTAGTGTACTATGTGAGTTGGCAATGGCAGAATATTATAAAATAAAAATAACATTAGCCTATGAACTTCTTGGATGTAGAGGTACTTCAGTTTTAATTTACACTAATTATTGTCCCCTTTTATCGTCGTCGTAAATGTGCGTAGCAGTCCATTTCAGGAAGGATAAAACTATTTAGGAATATAACACACTCTAGCTTAAGTTTAATAGTATCAAATATAATATATCGTAGACAATTACTGCCGATCAAATTTATATTACTTCAATGGTTCGATGGCGACCAATGAACATCTCATCTTTTTTTTTTATTTAAAAACTTGAAATTTAAAAAAAATATTTTATTGTAATTCTAAACTTGAGGAACACCAAGTCTAAAGTTACGTATGATATGTGTTTCTTTTAGATGAACAACTACGTGCGGCTCTGTACAATGGATTAGAATATTTGGAATATAGACCTCCATCAGTTACTATTTATAGACTTTTTTCTGTGGACATATCTTTCACCACAAGCTTTATTCACGTCTGCTCTACTTATGTTATTGTTTTGCTGCAAACTTCTTTTAAGTCAAAATAATGATTATCATATTAAGTTATTTAAAATGTATTGTGTAACACAAATAAAATAATATTGAGATTATGGGTGCCTTTTATTTTTAATTAATGTATAGATAGTAATAATTTATAAGTAACATGGACGTTAACGGTTACCACCTGAACCCAATATTACACGTATTTAAGAGTTGTGGTTTAATATAGTTGCATCAGAACGATACATTATTTTTGTTGATTTGTTAATAAAAATATAATTTATGGATTTTAAAAACTAAAAGACAATGTTTCTTTGCATTCCATGGATTTACCGTATTCCTGGACAGTTCGTTGGTCAGTTCGTAATACTTATTAAGCTTAAATTTGTGATCCCTAGGATGTTTGTTTCTTAGGGCACAGTGAGTTTCACAAGTATCACGTGCCTTAGATGTTTAGAATATAGGAATAAGTCCGGTCTGGATAACGAAAAACCGACATCCCCAGGGATTTTGTAATGTTTTTCATACGTTTCCATCATGATAGTTCAATAAAATAGAATAAGGCTTCGGTTTTGACTTTTTAGAGCAGCCTACTTTTACAAACTCCACAGATCTTTTGATGGTTATTATACCCTTCCGCGCTCTTGCTACTGAAAGGCTAACCGCTTCCCGTACGATTTCTTATAACTTATCGTGGCGACGCGAGTATTGACCCTTATCTAGAAGTACCCTACACCCTACTAATAAGTGTTTCGTGGTTTCTACTGCCTTCCCGCAGATGTTGCAAGACTTTTCGGTGGCTTTGCCCCCTCTTACTAAATTACTTTGATCTAGAACAGTCACTTGGAATGCATTTAGATAAAAAAAATATAATGCTGGGGCCCAATCATGAAGCAGGGAGAGCCATCGAAAAGGTAATGGAATACAAAAATCTCCTATGGTCACCCATTTGTTTTGGATTTTGAAAAAAGGATATTTTTTTATGTCTTGATCTTTCCTACCTAATCTTAATCCTACTTTATTCGTTTGAGCACCTATCATATTTTTAATGGAATTGAAGTCGTGACCCAAGCTCTGAGGAAATTTATCTTTTGGGATAGCTGTTACAGTATCATCTTTAGAATTGCCAATGATATGTCTTTTGTTAGCTCTTAGATGTTTATAGATCTCCGATGGTTTCTTTGATTTTAACCCAAAATTGTTTCGGTCTCTAAATAAGGTTGAAGAGTCCACTGAGTGCGCTAACCGGAACCAAAACTTCAATGTCTTTATGACGTTTGCTTCAAGTTTGACAAAAGTGTTTTATTGATATCATAAACGAGGAAAGACCAATTTAGACGTGATGTTAAAAATTGTCGTATATCCAAGCTTTTTTGACGTCACTTATTTGTATACCTTTTTGAGAGCATTTAAAAAGCTATAGACTATTACATCCAACGATGGAATATGACCTTGGTAATCGATTTTTTTACCTAGAAATTTAAACGGAGCTGCTTCCGTAACCGTACTGACGCATTGACCACCTATTTTAAGACCCGGATCGTAAGAGGTATACGTATTTGGAATTCCGTCTACCCAGACATAGACTAAAACATTTACTTGGTTTTGTCCTCAATCCGCCCGTCCACGTACAAAAATCCTCCAGTACATTTAAGAGTACCTGGCATTGTTTTGGATTACGTGTCACTTGTCAGTATCGCAAGATCATCTGCAAAAGCTAGTATGGATTCTGAGTATTTGTTGTTAAACTTAAACCGATAACCCTACTTTTTTTCATTTCTAATTAATTTGTCTATTAAAATATTAATGACTATATTGAATATAATTGGAGAAATACAACAACCCTTAAATAAACCTATATTATAATTGAGTGGTTTTAAATGGTTTTCATTAAAAGTTATGGACAATTTCAATTTTGAATAGTATGATGCAATAATGTATCTAACTACCGTGGGAAAGTTATGGCATTTTAACGCGAACATCATAAGTTCATGCTGTATCGACCCAAAATCATTCTCTAAATCTATCTAACAAACTGTAATTTGTCCCTCACTAGTTCTAGCATCTTTAAGGCTTTCCGATATTAACGTATTATGTTCCAGGCATCCAGAGATGCCGGTCAAAAACCATTTTCGGTTATTCGGCCTGAAATATCTATTATTAATCATGAATTGCGTCATTTTTGTTTGTAAATTAGAAAATAATATTTTTGAAATTGTATTTGTTAGGGCTATCGGTCTAGTGTTTAGGGTTACTGACATTGTTTATGACATCGCTTGTGAAATGTCGGAATGAGGACAAAAAGGGCTTTTCCGAATGATGCCGTTATTTGTTTTCTTGACCAGATTAACTTTTTCTTGACAGATTGCTTTCTTGACATAGTAACAGAAACTAATTGAATAGATGTAAATTTATAAGTAACGACGACCTTCTCAGCGAGAATATACAAGGTTATTTGTAATTAGTTGACCACCTTTTGCAGGCAGCCTCTCTACATGAATCCCAACAACATTTGTTCTACGATTTTTTACAAATCTTGATAAACAACACAAATAAAACGAAACAAAAAATGTTTCCTCCCTCTTTTACTTATTACTCTGTATTTGTAAGAAGTACTTAAAAGGTCCGGACGCCATACTGACGGAAAAAAATAAATTTAAAAAGTATAATAATAGAGTATATTAAAATTAAATATAAGACAACAATATCTTCTAGTACAGTACAATTTCAAACCATGTGAGAGGCTGAGGTGTATATACTTGCGGTGACTTTGATATGAATAGAATACTTTACAATTATTTATTTTAAACAATAACAAGTTTTTAGGACCATTAGTTGTCCGATCGGCTTATTCTTTAGTAATATTTAATCTATCTTGTTTCATTTTTAATTGAAATCTTTATGAATGAACATCGTTATCTGATCGAATAATGTACTATTCCGGGTAGAGCTCTATCTGCATCCTGAAGTACATTTCGTCTTACCGTGAACATTAAAGTAGTGTACTCTTAAAAAAGGAAGCATAGTACATTTGGTCAATTAATACATTTGCATCTTGTTCTATTTAAGAACACTAAGATTGCTGGAATAAAAAACAATGTTCCAATTATGTTCGCTTTATTTAGCTCTAAAAGTAGGTATGGTATCACTCGTAAAATGACGTTGTTAGCTCTTAATGCTTTTGATCACACATGCTCTTTAGACAAATTATAACTCTTTGGTAACAAGTTAATTGGTGAAGATGGTTTTTATGTTTTAAGATATGGGATGTCTTATGTTATATGATTGATATCATAGAAGATTAAATACAATATAACGTTAATAGGTAAAGCAACGGTATTTGCCAATTGTTAAATATTTTTTATTTCTGCAAAGGTACCATTTACCAAGGTATATATACCATATGAAAATACTTTGAGAATATCGTCATCCTAGTTAACAAATTTAATATGTGTAGGCCCTATGAGGAAACATGTGTTTATCGAAGGTATTTGACTTAACGATGATAGTCTGCTGACATAATATGAATTTTACGAAAAAAAACTATGACATTGTGTCTAAACTGTTGGATCGATTTATTTACATGTTTGTAGGTTTACTCAAAACATACTTACTAATTTGGAATTCTATTTATTTTAGCATAGCCACTAACACGTTGTATATAATTCAAGTAAATGATTGAAAGCCAGACACCGCGAATACCTTAAGCTTTACTTGATTGTCGTTTAGTTATATGTAGGCAAATTGAAATAAATGTTTATAATCATTCTTCATTTAATGAACTTACATAATGCGATAACAGTTGTTTTTAATATTAATTAATTTATAAGATATAAGTCAAGTATTCAACAATGGCAAAAATATTAATTATTGCAATTATTATTATAATAAACAAAGAATTTAAACAAAACAAACAACATCTACTACTTAATAAAGGAAGAAATTAAAATGCAAGTAAGTTACCAAGGCAAATTTTTCAAAACCGACTCAGTCAACCCCGACTCCTCATAGTCTTGTCTGTCCTACCCCCAGAGTGTTTTTGTAAATCCGGTTGAGAGGAAGGAGGGCAGGCCCCACCCGCTGTAACACTGTGTTTAAAATCTAATTGAGCCGTAGCGACTGCAGCTGGTGATGAGTTTTTTTCATTACCTAGTAAGTTCTGTTTTTATAACCTAGTAAGTTCTGTTTTTAACGTATGATTTTCAACGTATGATGATGATTATTATTATTTTTTTTTTATTTCATAATAAATAATCGTCGTTTTGTGTTAATATTTTTTTATATGATCTAGGGCAATGCTTGACTACATTCCACCTAATGGTAAGTGGAATGTAGTCTTAGGTGGTAAGGCGCATTGCCCTAGCGACCTATTCACTCTTCTCTTGAAGACACCCACATTATATTACTGTATTCCAAGGATACATTCTGAAAAGTAGGAGCCAAGGTGAAAGGGCTCCTTTTGGCGGTGAACAGACACGTCTGCATTTTGGTGGCGTTGAACTTGAGAAGATTGGCATTGTTCCATGCGGAGACTGCCTGAAGTTTGTTATTCAAATGTTGCACCATGGCTTCTCTTTCAGACTGTACTTGATCTCGACTAGCCCGACTACTCGGCAGATATCTTTCTACAACTGTGAAAAAAGAATTGCAGAAAGAACGTACCCCTGAGGCACTCCGGCATTTATTGTCAAGGATTCCGAGGAACACCCGTCGACAACTACTCGGAGAGATCTCTGGCTCAGAAAGTCCGTTACCCAGCCCATCAGACCAGGAGATATACCGTACGCTGAAAGCTTGCTTATAAGGCTCGCATGCCAGACCCTGTCAAATGCCCTCGAGACGTCCAGAGAGACGGCGACCGCTTCTCCATTCTTCTCGATGGCCTGGCCTAAAATGTGTGTAGCATACACTAGGAGGTCCCCAGTAGACCTATTACGGCGAAACCCGTACTGTCGGTCACTGAGGAGATCGTTACCTTCTAGGTATGCTAGTAGGCGCGAGTTCAATACACGCTCCATAATCTTGCAGAGTATGGAGGTGATTGAAATCGGTCTGTAATTGACAGGTCCGCACGGCTGCATTTTTTGGGCACGGGTTGCATGTTGGCAAGCTTCCAGGATTTCGGCACTATTCCACTCATGAAAGAGAGGCCATACAGTACAGGAGACAACTCAGCTGCACATGTCTTGAGCAGAATGGCTGGTATACCATCAGGACCACTATCTTTACTCACATCCAAACGACACAATGTTCTCCATACCTCTTTATTAGTGATGCGGATTTCAGGCATCGAAATACCGCAGTGAGGAAGATGTGCTGGAGAAGCATTGCCAGTGTCTAGATGCAAATTATCAGCAAACAGAGAAGCAAATACATTCGCTTTCTCTGTTGCTGTGTGGGCCAGGGATCCGTCCGGCTTCAGCAGAGCAGGCAGTGAGGGTTGGCAGAAATTCGACTCGATCGCTTTCGCAAGAGACCAGAAAGCTCGACTGCCAGTTGGTCTGACAGAGAGCTTTTCGCCATTCTTAGCGATTTGATCGAGACGAGCCTTCCGCAATGCCTTTTTGTAGGACTTAGCAGCTAGGTTAAATGCTCTCTTCTTTGTTCTTACATCCGAAGTTTTACGGCTTCGAGCATCAGCTCAAATGAGGTATGCCGAATGTTTTCGGTCTTAAGCATGACCACATTCGGCATTAAACCATGGGCGAGCTTTGCTACCGACGGGAACTTCAGCAAAGGGAATAAAATACTCCATTGCCTGATGCACCACATCGGTTATAGCATCCGCGCAACTCGACGGATTCAAAGAAGAGGAGCAGACCTGCCGCCAAGGATAAGATGCAAAAAAGTGCCGCATCTCATCCCAATCTGCTGACTTGTATTTCCATACTCGCCTAACACCATGTGGTTCGAGAGCTGGTGGGGAATATGTAAACACAGATTTCACCAGACAGTTATCGGAGGTTCCCAAGGGGGAGGTGACCTCAACACGATACATGTCCGGATCAGTTGTTAGCAGAAGGTCCAGACAATTGGCTGTATGGCCTACCACATCTGGTACCCTTGTCGCTTGCCTCACCAGCTGAAAGAGGTCCAAGGATAACGCAAAGTTCCGCGCTTCTCTTCCAGCATGGTTGGTTTTCTGGTACGGGAACAGCCAGTCCTGATGACAAGCATTAAAGTCCCCCAGAAAAACAAGCTGCGCTGAAGGGTACTGATGCAAAGCCATATCAGCAGCCTCACCGATATACTCAAATAATCTAGTTGTCTCCTGGTCACCGCTGTGCGAACGGTAGACACAGGAATACAGGATTTTTTTGTTTCCTGTGTCTACTAAAACCCATATAGAAGAAAGAGTGGGGTCTTCAAGGTGACAGAGACGCTGGATACAGAGGTCGTTCCTTGCGTACACGCAGACTCCGGCACGTGAGCGAAAGTTATGCTCTAACGTGTATCCAGCATAATCCAGGTGCGCAGCGCTTAAAGGACATTGAATCTGCGTCTCCGTCAAAAAAACAGGTGCGGTTGTTCTGTCTCCAGGTGGTGATGGACAGGTAATATATTAGAGTGCAAGCTTCTGATATTACTGAGGTGCACTTTAAATGAGGAGAAGTGCAACCGCTGTACAAACTATTTTCATTTTTGGTTTTTGTTCATAATAATAATAAAAATAAAAGTGAATAGGGATGGGAAATGGCAGTTGAACGAGGCGGTACGTATCGAAACCAACGTCGAAGTTGGTTAAGTTATGCCACTGGGAGGCTAGCCTGGAGACTGCAGGGACGCCCGAACCCCCCCAGGGATCGCCATTGGGCCTCCTCGTCTGGTCACCAACCAGCACGATGGAGCCAACCTGGGATATTTCGCAGCTGGCGGGGCAGCCTTTCGTGGGTGGCTAACCCACTAATTGGGCCCCCAACTATCTGCGAGCGGCCAGCGGAAAGCCGTCGCTTCGGATCCCGCTACCCTCCTCGGCTAAACATCCGACAAAACAAACACCATTTCGACGTCAACGGGTTCGCCAACGTAACCGCAGCTGTTCAGACCCATTTCCCATAAACTGCTTCATCGAGCAACGTGCCGAAACACGACTAGGTCGCTTTGCGGCACGACTTTGCCCGATGGGTGGTAATTTTGCCGGCAACCCGATGTTATGGTCTACCACCAATATATCATATAATATATAATATAATAGTGTTATGTTCCTCATCTAATTGTATTCACGGAATTGTGGATTGTAGAGTTCCGCACGCCGAGTATGGTAGAGACACTAGTATTATGTATAATAAGTAATAAAATTGAAAGCAAAATGATAAAATGATAGCGACGCGATTGTATAAAGATTAGTATATTTAATGATTGAATGGTTTCTAATATTATAATGTCACAACATTAACTATAACTAGAAAATTAGAAAGTATTATTTATTTTTGGTTATAGGTCGTCTCCTAAATAGAACTAGAATTTAAATATAAAAATGATATTATTTACTGAATTAAAGAAGATCTTTCAAAAAATTTGTTTAGTAGAAAATATTCTTAAGGTGAAGTTGGTACTGGGATCTTATTACAATATAAAGAAATCAAAATCAATTACTATTCTAGTTAAGCTTTATTGTATAATTTTCTCTCTGGCCGTATTGTCATTACCATTTTTGTTACTGATCTTAATATACAATAACAGCGCTTCAGAAATACCTTTCTTTATTTATTTATTCGGTTGTGTATCCTTCGTCCAATATTTTATTTATACTATTTCATGTGTATTTACAAGTCAAACGTCTTTCCATAAATACTGTTCAGGAATAAGGATTATTGATAGGACTCTTGGATTAAGAATTCCACTAAACTCTCCTTTTATATTATTTTTTTACTCTTCTGTTCTATTTCAATTATTTCGCCTTACCTCGTCATTATTCACTTCATCAAGCCACTGGTTTATACATATATATTATCAATTGATGTTAATGTTCAATACTACGAGGTATGCTAATACAATAATTATTTATAATTTATTTTTCCAACGTATGACGTTCATAACAAAATTATTGAGAAAACATTTAATTTTTTTTAATAAAACGTATGTCGTACAAAAATATATATTATCATATAAACATTTATTAAATAATTTACAAAATAATACCAAAGCTGTGACGTTTAATGTAAGTATTCAATTATTTTAGCATTATTTAGCATTTTCTTTTTAGCACTTACTTAATATTTGCTTAATAAACTAGATTTTCTTATTTTTATTTTGCCTATAAATGAAATGCTACGAGATAAAAAATATTTTATTTATTTATTTTTAGTATTTTGTAAACATTTTGGTGAATTTCTTCAAGATAACTTTTTTTACCTACTTTATTGTGGATTTTATTGTTCATAAAGTAAGTAATATTTCTTTCTAACAATAAGTTCTATAAATTTAAAATGTACACCTTTTGTAATTAAGTTAATAGATCCTTAATATGAGCAAACAAAACAAACTTATGTCATTATCTCACAATAATTACTGAAATTTAAGACGGGTCATAATACCCGAAATCTAAATTTTTGAAATTTAACGTATATATTTTAAGAAGTTATTTTTCTCAGAAATTTATTACAACAGTAAAAGCCTATAACTCGTTATTGGACATCACATTAGTGTGTGTTTGCTTTCTGATGCCTGCTGTGCTGTGTGAATTAGCCATAGCAGAATATGAGAAAATACAATTAATACTGGAATATGAACTACTTCAGTGTGAAGGTACCATAATTATAATTTAAATAAATAATTTAATTTAATTTAAATAAAATTAGACACGTTCCTATAACATCTCATTGTCCTCATTTAATTATTAACTGTAATATTACTTAACTGATTTAAAATCTTATAAGTTTCTTAGATTTCATTCATCGGTTATTAATACTTTATTCGGTTACTGCTGAGAAAATATTATAACAATAGGAAATGAAAAATATAATTATACATATTTTTTCTCATATTATTGTCTTTCTACAAGCGACTTTTAAATTGAAATAATGGTTATGTAAATAAGTTATGAATAAAAGTTACTGAATTACAGAGTCCTTGTGAAATAAAAAAAAAAAAAAAGCTTCCGTTATGTGTAAATTTCTTATTTGTAATTTTTATTAAAACATTTTAAAAACTACTTAGTACAAAAATATTAGAACAGTGTATGAAAATATCTTTAGACATGTATAACTGTGTAAAACTTTTTTTAATTTAAATAAATATAGAATGATAAATAAACCAATTGCGATACGGTCTACTCAATTGATATAGCGGTGGGACGGTTTCCCAGAGATCGCGGGTTTGAATCCCTGCCCGTATCGGTTTATTTTCATTATATATTTATTAAAACGAATTTTACATTTAAAAGTTCGATGTATATATTTTAAAAAATATATGCTTTTTAGATGAGCAACTACGTGTGGTTGTGTGCAATGGATTGAAATATTTAGAATATAGACCTCCTACAGTTTATATTTATAGGCTTTTTCCGATTGACATCTCTTTCATCTCTAGCTTTATTCAAGTCTGCATCACTTATACTATCGTTTTACTGCAAACTGTATTTTAAAATAAAACAGTGATTATGGAATTAAGCTTTATTTAAAGATTTGTAATTCATCTTGTGAAACAAATAAAAAAGATTGCTTTACGGATTGGTATTTTTATTGATTAATTGGAAGAAATATCTACTTTTTGTAAGGAAAATAATTGAGATAGTAATAGTGTACAGATATTAATGGTTTTCTCTACTACACACCACATTTTCAGAACAAAATTATTAGACCCTTTATAGTTTTTTAAGTTTCAATTCTTCGCTGTACGAACTATGAAAGACAAAGTAAAGCGCTTCGTTTGGACAGGTGGTACAAACTCAGGCAAGCAATTTCAGTTCTTTGCTGTACGAACCATGAAAAATGAAGTAAAGCGCTTCATTTGGATAGGTGGTACCAACTCAGGCAAGCTATTTCAGTTCTTTGCTGTACGAACTATGAAAGACGAAGTAAAGCGCTTCGTTTGGTAAGGATGGATACGTGCCATGCGTCGGACCGTCCGATGATGGAAGGGTGACGGGTCATTAACTCGTGTAATTTAGATGTTGAGTAGATGAGATGATTTGATAATGTAGAGTTTTAGCGTTAGTAAGTTAGTTTTAGTTTGTGACTTATTTCCTACAAGATGCTTATTTTTTTATAGTATCTTCTTCTAATTTAGCTTCACTTCGTTAATACATTTATTATTAGTTAATCTTCAGGATATTCACTCTAGTACAATGGATACCCTTATACCCAAAATGGGATGTCAAAGGATTGCTTCCACACTCGACCGTTAAACCCTTATGGATATACCACCCATATAAAAGTGACAAACCCAAATTTGTGGCAATGCATTTCACTGCCGAGTTTAGGCCACGATCGACAGAAATGTTCATCTCCTACATCGACCACCAATAGGCATTCAATACGCAAACAGTTCCAGGCGGTGCACGTTTCTACGGTATGATAAATAGTGTCGAATTATCTGTCACCGTGGTGGCAATCAGTAGATATTCTCTCCTTGCAATCATGTGCATTTACTAATTTGGTTCTAGCCTCTGCTCAAGGTTGATAAATGCGATCGTCACCTACTAAAAAAATGTGTAGCCTTCGACCAACTTTTAATAACGCCATAGACTGCATTATTCTATCATCATAATATTTAAAAATATATAGACAATGCTATGATACACCTTTTAACGTCTGTCTCAAATTCGTGCAATTCTTGGAGAAAGCGTACATACTATCTATCTACTAGGACCGTCTAGTGGATACTGCGTAATGCAAACTGCACAGTATGAAAATTGTTTTTAATGTACTATAGAATTTTTATGAATATCTTGTACTCCAATATAAATTTTACTTTACTCGATCGATTTTTATTTATAGAGATCTCCCTCTCTCTCTCTCTCTCTCTCTCTCTCTATGTAAAGTAACATCTGTTTAAGTAAGAGGTAAGTCAATAATTAACGAGGCATATGTACGAGGCATATGGAATAGACTACATTTAAATTATAAAAGGAACCCCAGTGATGAAACTCTGTCGATTACCTACAGACGGTACCGAAATTTCTGTAACTCTCTTTTAAAAAAGTGTAAAGAACATACGAGTCATCACTTTTAGATAAGGCACAAAATAATAAAGAAAAGTGGACCGCCATTAAAAGTATAGCCGATATTAATAATCAAAAATCATCAGCATCCGAATTATTAACATCGAATGTCGACCCAATTATTACCCTTAATAAAATCAACAAATATTTCTCATTGATAGGATAGGATTGTGTTGGTAATTTTAATAAGAATACCGATACTCTAAACATGAATATTTCTAGACTATCTAATTCTATAGTGTTATTTGATCCTGATGAATTGGAGATATTAAGCGTCATCAGCAACTAAAGAAATGTTTCTTCTGTGGGGTGGGACTCTAACCCAACGAAATTTGTAAAATATGCTAAACATATTATTTTAGCGCCTTTGACTAAATTACTTGTAATTTGTTTCGAACAAGGCGTTTTTCCAAAAGTATTTAAAAAATCCATAATTTGTCCGATATACAAAAGTGGCTCTAGAAATTCCTTTACAAACTATAGACCTATCTCAGTTCTTACGTGCTTTTCTAAAGTAATGGAAAAGATATTAAATCTACGACTTACTAATTTCTTAGAAATTACTGTCTAGTTCACAATTTGGTTTCCGATCAGGAAAAAGTACTACAGTTGCTGTATCTTAGTTAACTGAACATTTTGTGACTAATCTACACATAAAAATAAGAAGTGTTTAGGCATCTTTTTAGACCTATCCAAGGCTTATGATACGGTATCCTTTTCTATCCTTTCTCATAAGACGCAGTATATTGGCATAAGAGGAGAAGCACTTAAAAGGGTTTTCTAGGATTTTCTATTGGAAAGAACTGAGCAAGTTAAAATTTACCATCTTCTCAGTTCCCAGACTTCTATCACATCTGGAATCCCTCAAGGCAGTATCCTGGGGTCAAATCTTTTTTACTATATGTAAACGAACTTCTTAACGAAGAATTGCATAACGGGAAAATCTTTTCGTATGCAGATGACGCTGCTCTTATTTTTATTGGGGATACTTGGGAAGAGGTTATTAGATCCGCTCAAATTGGAGTACATAAAGTTAGCACATGGCTAAACAATAATCATTTAAAACTTAATTTAAGGAAAACTTATTTCTTGCCTTTTTCTTTTTCCAGCATACCTGAAAATATAAGTCTAAGAGCACATTCGTGTGACTACAATTCCAACGTTAGTTTATGTAAATGTCCCAACATAACTAAAACTAAATGTGTTAAATATCTAGGAGTCGAAATAGATTTTAAGCTCTGTTGGCTTCCACACATAAAGTCGATTTGCTCACGGGTTAGAAAATAAGTCTGGATTTTCAGTAAGTTAAGACAAGCTGCAAGTTTAAAAATTTTGCGCGAAACCTATTCAGCATTAGCTCAACCTATCATCTCTTATTGCATTTCCGTCTGGGGTGTTGCATGTAAATTGTTTATGATAAGTCTTGAACGAGTACGTATATCTCTCTTCTTAAAACAATGAATTTCCGTCCTTATCGGTATCCAACAAAGTTTCTATATAAGAAATGTGATGTCCTTACTTAATTATACATATACAGCGTTATATGTAAGCAACACGCATCCATTCCATATTATAGCAGTAGTCTGAAAACAAGGAGGGTAAATCACTGGATTATTTATCAAATAAAATGTCGCACTACATCTGCAAAGCGTCAAGCTTATTTTCTAGCAGCCTTTCTATATAATAAAATAAACCAAAATATTTGCAAAATTTAATTTAATTTAATTTAATTTAGTTTAGTTTAATTTAGTTTAGTTCAGTTCAGTTCAGTTCAGTTCAGTTCAGTTCAGTTCAGTTCAGTTCAGTTCAGTTCAGTTCAGTTCAGTTCAGTTCAGTTCAGTTCAGTTCAGTTCAGTTCAGTTCAGTTCAGTTCAGTTCAGTTCAGTTCAGTTCAGTTCAGTTCAGTTCAGTTCAGTTCAGTTCAGTTCAGTTCAGTTCAGTTCAGTTCAGTTCAGTTCAGTTCAGTTCAGTTCAGTTCAGTTCAGTTCAGTTCAGTTCAGTTCAGTTCAGTTCAGTTCAGTTCAGTTCAGTTCAGTTCAGTTCAGTTCAGTTCAGTTCAGTTCAGTTCAGTTCAGTTCAGTTCAGTTCAGTTCAGTTCAGTTCAGTTCAGTTCAGTTCAGTTCAGTTCAGTTCAGTTCAGTTCAGTTCAGTTCAGTTCAGTTCAGTTCAGTTCAGTTCAGTTCAGTTCAGTTCAGTTCAGTTCAGTTCAGTTCAGTTCAGTTCAGTTCAGTTCAGTTCAGTTCAGTTCAGTTCAGTTCAGTTCAGTTCAGTTCAGTTCAGTTCAGTTCAGTTCAGTTCAGTTCAGTTCAGTTCAGTTCAGTTCAGTTCAGTTCAGTTTAGTTTAGTTTAGTTAAGTGTCAATTTTGGTTTCGTTTCGTTTCGTTTCGATTCGTTTCGTTTCGTTTCGTTTCAATTCAATTCAATTCCATTTCATTTCATTTCATTTTAATTTAATGTAAATTGGTCTGATTCTATTTAATTGGATTATATTATGATATTTTATTTTTTGTACATTTTCCTTATATATATTTTACATAACTTTAAGCTAGCATAGTTTTTAGTAAATTAATCTTTAATAACATAACACATTATTTCAATAAATAAAATAATATTATTTTGTTAATTGTTATAATTGTACGGGGATTGTGACTACAAATCAAAACCTATTATTGTGTTCATTGGGTTAATATAAACAAATAAATTGCTTGCAATACAGGTTTATTCTTAGTGCAGGTAATTTAATTTTGCTTTTTGTTTTGTAACTATTTTTGTACCCTATTGTTTTTAATATTAGAGTTGTATCTTTTGAATCTTTTTGGAAATAAATTATTATTATTATTTAAAATAGGCGCAAAAAAAAATTAAAAAGTCTGTAACATCAGTCACAAACATTTAGGAATTGAATCTTAAAAAAATCTTAAAAATGAGTGCAAAGAGTCTTTAAAAATAGATCAATTTTGGTTATATTAATTATTATTATTATGAATGCAGTTAACGAAAAGAAAACATCTTTAATATATAGTTATTAAGGTACAAATCTATAGTTTTCTTTAAAACCTTATGACTTTGGTCCATTGGAATTGGTTAAAATTCTTTTATATTCTAATATATGTATATAAAACGCCAATTTCATTTGCAAAGACCTATCTTTAAACAAGAAATTAGCGTAATGTATGGCACAAACAAAAAGTCGAATATTTTTTAATTAATCAAAGTATGAACCACTGTTTTCTATGCAATTTTGCCATCTTATGGGTAGTTCATTGATCCCTTTATAAAAAATCAAATCAAATAAAACCTTTGAAAGCGATTTGGACTGCCCCATCGGAGCTAAATTTTTTCCCATGCAGAAAGTTATCCGAATTTCAAAAAAAATGGTAATTTGATGGAGCAAGGATGTCTTAGACATTCTAATTGAAGCTTGTCTTAGTCATTCTAATTTTCTAGTATCTCCACGGTTCGTTTATCCAAATTTTATTTTTACATATTAACAACTGAAAGGTATGTGTATGCTACTATTACTAGCTAATTTTGTTTTATTTGACTTAATATCTGATTTATACGTAATAGGTTTGTCGAATTTATTTATTTGTCTCTCATAAAATTAATTGTATTTAGTTGTGCCGCGTTTATTAGTAATATCGGAATATTTTTGCCAATCTGCACACAATGTGCTGGAGTATATAAACTTGACTGGGATTGTGGTTTGTCAAACAAAGAGGAGCATTGGTATAAGAGCTAAGGAAACCATGTCGGATATCAAGCATATGCGTACATCGAAGTCAGCAGTGTGTGAACATGCCATAGACAAGCCCACCCATTTTATAAGATTTGATAAACATCAAATCTTCGTTAAAGAACAACGTTACATTCCAAGAATGGTTCGTGAGGATAGTTGGGGATTATACAGGACCTGCTCTTGAAAAAAAAAATCTCATGTCTATGACCACAAGATACTGTTAGTGCATTTTGTACGAATCATGAACTGTACGCCCGGGAAACTTATTTATACAGTGCGAGCTTACAATCCTACATTATCCCTGATGAGCATATGCTATATTTTATAATCATCATCATCATCATCATCACTAATATTATAAAAAGGGAAGATTTGATTGTTTGTTTGTTTGAATTTAATAGACTCCGAAACTACTGGACCGATTTAAGACATTATCCCTCTGATGAACGTAGGCTATATTTAATACGAGAAAAATAAGTATCCACGAGAAAATTTCGACAATGTAATAAATTAAATATTTATTAGGTAACATGATTCAATATATTTTCATATACGAATATAGGTATATACGAATATTAATAAATATAAACATTTAGAGTTAAAATTATTTACAATCAGTAATAATACTATGATCAAGGGATATTATCACTAGTTGTTGCCCGTGACTCTTTATAATTACGATCATCAGCTATATAAATATATTTTTACAGTCTACGTGGATGCAATCACGAGCAACAGCTATTCTTAATAAAGTACTATACCGGAGTAAATAAGTTTAAAAACTTTTTGGCCTACATAACAAGGCTTTTTTCGCAATATAGCGAAGGCGAAGCCGCTGGGAACAGCTAATTATTGCATAAGAACCTTTCACCAATAAAACGTCAATATCTTGGAGACGATAGTTTCTATTTCGACCAATCATAACTAATAACCAGCACGACAAACACAGCTTTCGATTTAAAAAAACTGCATTTAAATCCGTTTACGCCTTTGGCCTCTAGATTGCCACAAACAGACACATAGATACACAGGTATACAGATACACAGATCGACAGGTCAAACTTATAACACCCCTCTTTTTAGTCGGGGGTTAAAAACCAGCAAAGACATAAGGCGATTTAAGTCGAGTTCACAATCCTAATGTTCTATCAATAATATTTATTCCCAAGTGGTATCCTTAAAAAGATATTCTTGTGAGACATGAAACAAAGTGAATAAAATATAACACAAGTAAGAAAGTTATTTGTTAGGAACTCTGTATGGTAAAGTCTATGGAAAGCTAACTTAGCTTTAAGGACATTTTCTACAAAACATATTTTTCTATAATTGTATTAATATTGTAAAGTTTTATTTCAATATATAAATACTAGTAAGGTTCGAAATAACAAGATACAATCTAAGCTATACGTTTTTTCTATTGTTTACTTTGTATTTAATAATACAACTTCATATTATTAGACACAACACAATAATTAGAGATATAAATCTGTAAAATACAACCACTCTCCAAATATTTTATTAATAAGCTATTTTTTCATTACTTACTATATGTATATAATATACCGTAGCATTATCAAGAAAAATATATTAATTAGTTATTTCACACTTGCTTTAATTGTAAAAAATAGTATAAAAAGGTTTTAGGATTCCGTACTCAAAGATTAAAAATGTAACGCTATTACTAAACTTTGCTGTCCCTCCATCCGTATGTCTATCTAAAGGCTGTATGTCTATCTATGTATATGTACTAGACAAAGATCTCGTCGCTCCGACGAACTGTCGTTCGAGAGCGGCGCGCGTCTGCAGGATTTGAGGAAGGGAGACGACCACGAGCGGGAGTGGTAGTGGTGCCGCGACCCCCAACACGACGACGGATACGTGCCCAGGAACTTGCTGGGGGTGAGATACCACATGACACGACACACGACACGACATGATACACCACACGACACGATACACTACACGACACGACACACGACACACGACACACGACACGATACAGGACACGACACACGACACGACACACGACACACGACACACGACACACGACACACGACACGACACCCGACACGACACACGACACCCGACACGACACACGACACCCGACACGACACACGAAACGACACACCACACGACACACCACACCTTATTTTTTTTTTCAATTAGGTATACATCTCACTCGAAACGTCGGACTCTATAGTCTGTTTTAAAAGGCGCGGTTCACGGACGAGAACCGATAAAGAACGACCCCATCACATCACAGTACATCGCATGTGTTGTAGAACTTTATGCCATGTGGAGTTTAAGACTTATTTTATGCAATTTCTCCTTTCATCTTTTATCGTCTGTTTAATTCTATGAAGTATAAAAATTATGTAACTTGAGTTAGCTGATGTTCCTTCAACATCTTGTATTTATAACTAATATTTGATTTTGGTATTAGGTACATGTAATTACTTTTATTATAAGTAATATTTCTACCATTTCTTTGTTTCTTAACGACGCACGACTTATGTTAGTTATGTTACGAGCATTAAGACTAAAATTAGGTAAAATTAAAAAAAACTCAGATTGTTTATAATATTATTATTTGTATTGTCAATAATATTTCACAACTAGCTTTTGCCCGCGGCTTCGCACGGCTTAAATTCGTAGTAAAACAATTCCCACTTCCCTTTTTTTGTATTGGCTTCTATATGACTTATTTCAAGTGATACAATCAAAATTACGACATCGGCAGACTTCGCTCACTGTCAAAAGTATATTTAAAGTTTTTAATAAGGATACAATACTATGTGCTGTAATTGTTTTTTTACCTCTCTCTCTCTATAAACGTCCATTTAAATACTTATTAAACAGAGTATTTAATAACCATTCTAACCATATTTTTTTAACATACTCGTAATTAAAATTACTATGTAAACTTGAGGAATTCTGAGCTACACAATCGACATTATTTTCACCATCAATTTGCAGGTCCAGTTTTATTAAAAAAAAATTATGTGTGTGTGTATTAGTGTACACACATTAGTGTACACAGTGAAACTTCTTTATGACATATTTTTTTGAAAAATGATTCACTAATTACAACTTTACAGGAATGGCTAATTAATAACAGAAAAACGTTACAATATTTTGACATTGCTATAAAATTTCTCCCATCCGTCGATAAAAAAGTTTCACTTCAAATATGGCGCGTAACGGAAAAATGTGACTTAGAAATAAAGATGAATGAAAATGTTTGTATTTTGTCAAAAAGTTTTATTTTCTACCTTCTTTATAAATGGTTCTTTTAGAACAAATCAAAATATGTATCCAAGCTATAATAATAACTGGACTGTATAATCGCAAACGTAGGGAAAAAAATCGTCGATTCAGATTCTATAATTTCGCGCTTAGTGTACCCTCATTTTTGATAAATAATTGTTAACGTATTACTTATATTTCTTCCTACTGTAATAATAACTCATTATTCAAGATTATTAGAGTGCTTTTATGTAGCTACAAAAGCAATAGATTTTTCATAAAAAAATAGAATAATAAATTTGCTTTTAGAAATCGGGACTGTTGTAGTCTATTCATTTCAAGGTTACATATTTGTTATATTTTTATCAATAAAAACACAAAACTCGCTGTTATTGTAATTTATATAGATTGAAAACACTATCGACTACAGAAATGAAACATTACTTTCCGCTTTTAATTCATAAATTTAAAGATATTCGTAACAATTGATCGTCTTACAGTTCTACGCCCGTACTGAACAAAGGCGCTGAATTGAAAGACGATTACGTAATTATTTTCTAGTAAGCCGAGTTAGTAAAAAAATTCTTACGGGCTTCTGGTTATTTGGCAATGCATTAGTAATGTTAGAAATAAAAGAATATAAACATTTAATTCGTAAATTTATTAATTCCCAAGGAGTTATTTCAGGGCGTTTCGTAACGCCCAAACGGTATCACGGATGTTTACCCTTTTTCAAAACGGGCGTTTCCTAACGTCGGTCGGATGCTAAGGGGTATTAATTAATTAAAACGTAGGAAGTGAATCGAGTGTTTCTGAGGTATAATATTCTCATAGAAGAAACACATAAGTACCATAAAAACAGACAAATGTACACAATCCACTTTAAAAATAATAATTTTAGGCTTCTTAACATGTTGGATCGTCACTATATCACAAATAAAATTATTCTTCATCATGGTTTCTGCTGTTTCGAGTTTTTGTTCGTTCTAGGTATAGCAAAACAGACCTTGTAAAGATCAGGACCCCAATGCTCCATTTCTCAGCCAAAACTCGTATTTCTTTTCATTCTTACTTCTTCTATTTCAGACAATCAATGTATTTTAAAAATATTATAAATTATATTTCATAATTTCTTCTTCATGTTATAATCTTGAATTTATTTATTAGTTTCAATAGCAAGTCCATAAAATCGTATTGTCCAGTATGTAATTACAATTCATTATTTAATTATAAAACTGTAATCCGATAATTTTATTTTTGGTTAATGTAAATTGTGTTTTGTAATCCACATACTTGTCATTTTGATTATTTAGTATTTCCATAGCAACATGGTGTAAAAGAGATGAAGCTTTACGAAAAAAGGTGGCGCGTAACGGAAAAATGTCACCGTAACGAAAAAATGTTACACTAAAGTTTTTTCCAACCCCGATAAAGAAGTTTCACTTAAAAAAAAAACTATTTTTAATGATACCGGGGGAGCGGGTGGGTCAGGAGACCCGCCCTTAAAAGGGGGGCCAGGTGGGCCCCATGGGAAACGACGTCGCGGGGGCATCTCAGATTGAAATTCGGACCTCGGCTCGGGGCGTCGTTAAGAAACAAAGAAATGGTAGAAAAATTACTTATAATTAAAGTAAATACATGTACCTAATACCAAAATGAAATATTAGTTATAAATACAAGATGTTGAAGGAACTTCAGCTAACTCAAGTTACATGCGATACATGCGATGTACTGTGATGTGATGTGATGGGGTCGTTCTTTATCGGTTCTCGTCCGTGAACCGCGCCTTTTAAAACAGACTATAGAGTCCGACGTTTCGAGTGAGATGTATACCTAATTGAAAAAAAAATAAGGTATGGTGTGTCGTTTCGTGTGTCGTGTGTCGTGTCGGATGTCGTGTCGTGTCGTGTGTCGTGTCGTGTGTCGTGTCGTGTGTCGTGTCGTGTGTCGTGTCGTGTGTCGTGTGTCGTGTCGTGTGTCGTGTCGTGTGTCGTGTCGTGTGTCGTGTCGTGTGTCGTGTCGTGTGTCGTGTCGTGTCGGATGTCGTGTCGTGTGTCGTGTCGTGTGTCGTGTCGGATGTCGTGTGGTGTGTCGTGTCGTGTGTCGTGTCGTGTGTCGTGTGTCGTGTGTCTTGTGTCGTGTAGTGTGTCGTGTCGTGTGTCGTGTCATGTCTGGTGTCGTGTTGTGTCGTGTGGTGTGTCGTGTCGTGTGTCGTGTCGGGTGTCGTGTCGTGTACGGTGTCGTGTACGGTGTCGTGTGGTGTATCGTGTCGTGTGGTGTGTCGTGTCGTTTGGTGTGTCAAGTTGTGTGTCGTGTGGTGTATCAAGTCGTGTCGTGTGTCGTGTCATGTGGTATCTCACCCCCAGCAAGTTCCTGGGCACGTATCCGTCCTCGTATTGGTGGTCGCGGCACGACCACCACCACTCCCGCTCGTGGTCGTCTCCCTTCCTCAAAACCTGCAGACGCGCGCCGCTGTCGAACGACAGTTCGTCGGAGCGACACGCCGAGTACGAGATCTTTGTCTAGATTATAAATGGTGTCAGGAGTAAAACATAATGATAGTTAAATGATTAAAGAAATTTATTTGAGTATTTATTTAACGTTCAAAATAGTTGAAATAACGTTTTATATTAATCAATGACAATTGACACCACAAATATTTTTTATTAAATTATTGTCCAGAAGCTTTTGTGGATCTGGTGTTTACATTAACAATATGATAGTAACATTAAGTTTTCGGAAAAAATATATTCTCTTTACATTATTTATTAAATATCTCAAGTAATAGTCAATAATTATATTGTACATATTCATTACAATTTGAATGAATAAAAAATAAAAAAAAAGTTAATACAAATACTAGAAAATATTAATATAATATTATTGTTTTATGTGTATATTGAATTATTAGTCAATTAAAATAAAATAATATTATTTTATTTTTATCAAAAGACTGGATTTTGTTTTATAACTTTATTGCAGATGTAATAAATTAAACAACAAAATAAAGCTACGTAATTTTAAGTTTTGTAAGTAATGAAATGGACAGCTAAGTAATGAAAAGCATTAAGCGCTATTACATATTTTTTTATCTGTAAGAACTGTGTTGTGTCTCATAACATTAAGTTATTATTAACACAAAGCGTAAGATAGAAAAAATATTTGGCTTGGAAACAACTACTTATTATTTTAAACAATACTATAATAATTGTTTAAAAATGAAAATAATGCCATTTACTAAAATAAAGAAAGTCTTAAAAAAAATATGTTTAGTAGAAAATATCGTTAAAGTGAAGTTGGCAATGGGATTTTACTACAACATACAGAGATCGGGATCTATTTCTGTCTTAGTTAAGCTTTACTGTTTGTTTTTATCATTGATGGTGTCGCTATCACCTTTATTTTGCCTGTACTTAATGTACAATGATAACGATTCTATTGTTACTATTGAGATTGTGATGCTCTGCGGCTTATCCTCCTTGGAACATTTAATTTACTCTATTTCATGTCTATATTCAGGTCAAACATCTTTCCATAGATATTGTACGATAATTAAGATTATTGACAGGTCTCTTGGATTCAGAATTCCTCTACAATCTCCCTTTATATTAATTCTTTACCTTCATAGCCTATTTAAACTACTTCACTTTACCTGGTTATTAGTTGCTTTTCCAAGCTTGTATTATTTAAATATAACTTTATGCTTATTAATGATATTCAATTATACGATGTATGCAAATACAATAATTACATATAATTTATTTTTCAAAAGAATGATGTTTATAAGAAAATTATTAACTAAACATTTAAATACCTCCAATAAAATATATGTCTTACGAAAATATTTATTGTCATATAAACATTTATTAAATAATTTACAAAACAATAAGAAAGTGCTGACGTTCAATGTAAGTATTCAATTGTTCAATCTGAATGTTCTCATTCGTCAATAACTGTTTAATAGAACTGCTTTACATTTTATTTCTATTCTATCAATACAAAAAATGCTACTAGAATAAATATATTTCATCTTTTTATTTATTTCCAGTATTTGGTAAATATTTTGATACATTTTTTCAAAATAACCTTTTTTACTTACGTTTCCCTGGAAGCTGTTTTAGATAAAGTAAGTGATATTTATATTTATTAATATACAACTTTTTAAAATTTTCTCTGAACTGGCATTAACACTAAGCGTCGGTATGGCGCCCGGGCATTGACCTTTTAAGTACTTTTTACAAAATACAGAGTAATAAGTAAAAAAGGAAGCATTTTTTTTTTGTTTTGTGTATTTTGTTTTGTTTCTAAAGATTTGTAAAAAGTTGTAGAACGAATGTTGTTGGGATTAATGTAGAGAGACTGCCTGCAAGAGGTGGTCAACTAATTAAAAATAACCCTGTATATGTCGTCTAATCGCAGGAATATTTACATGGTGCCTAGTAAGAGATAATCTCATAACATATAATATAGTAACGGGAAGATATGGTAACATGTACTCAGAGATTTTAGTTAGTGTCATTACAAGGTTTTTACTATGATCTTAAGAAAAATACATCAAAAACTACACAAAGACAACTTTATAATGACTCAGTTATGAATACCAGATATCCAGAAGATTTACAAATAAATAATGGTTTAATATAATCGTATAATTTATAATAAGTGATTAATTATTTTAAAATTAATATTAAATTAAATAACGGAACTAATAATGCAAGTCAAACCCAACAAAAACTTTTTTATTTTCAGAAACTTGATAGTATAACTAATTTTTTCCCGCTATTAGATACAATATTATTATGTGTTTGTTTGTTGATGCCTGCTGTGCTCTGTGAATTCGCAAAAGTAGAATATGAGAAAATAAAATTAACAGTGGCTTATCAACTTATAAAATGTTCAGGTACCTTCATTTCGATGATTTTTTTTAACATTACCTTATAATATTTTTTACCAGTTTGTAACTACTACGAAACTATATTAATAGGTTTTATAACTAAATATAACAATTCAAACAGCCTATTTGTTTTTTTTTCTAATCACTGTTTTTTTAGATGAACAACTACGTGCGGCTCTGTACAATGGACTAGAATATTTGGAATATAGACCTCCATCAGTTTATATTTATAGACTTTTTCCAGTGGATATCTCTCTCATCACCAACTTCATACACATCTGCATTACTTATATTATTGTTTTGCTGCAAACTGTCGTTTGAAGTAAAGTTTAATGTAATTTATAATGAAAACAAATACATAGGAAGTGTGATTTTTAATGTTTTTTTTATTAAAAAAAAATATGATTATTATAATTGTTAAGAAAAAAATATATATACAAAATGTAACGTTTGATATATAATGCCGGCGCTGTAGATAGATGAGTATGCAAAACATGAGGACAGTATACTCTTAATGGTTTTGAACTCGGAAAAGCTTGCAGATTAGGAATCTGCAAGCCAGGTGCTATATTGGTCAAATTTATTGTTCTGTTACCTGTAAATATCTCCCTCATAACTATTAGCTTTATTCACGTCTGCACTACTTTTGTTATTGTTATGCTGCAAACTGCTTTTTAAAATGAAATATTGATTATATAACTATTAAATAATTGAGTGTTTTTGAAGTATTGTAATTTATCATGTGTTACTAATAAAAAGTGTTATGGTTATAGATGTATATTTTTTAATGTCAATATAAGCATACCCCATTCAATCTTGTTATATATGTAGGCAGGGGTTCAAGAAGTATAAAAGTTGATCGGAGTGATCCCAAATCAAAAATTAATATTGTACCTATAAGTGTCGTAGTTAAATAAATTGTTGTTCATGAATTCATTGATATCCCATTAATTGATTATTATTTTACTGTTTTAAGTTAAATATTTAACAATGAATATTATAATCATATTACTATTATAGTTTCAATATTGAATTCGTATATTCTCGGCTGCAATATTATAGCTTGCAATTTCTTACTCAAACTCGAGTTCGCTGAGAGTGAGTTACGTATTATTTTTTATAATTTTAGTTTTGTTTTGTTATAGTTTATTCTAAATTATGCTAAAAATACTCTTTCCAAATATTTGTTAAGGCTTTAAAAATATTTTTGGACAAATTACTGTTAAAGACATTCTTTTTCAAATAAAGAGATAACTCTGTCTAATGATTTCCAGTGATAATGAATGTAAACATTACTTGATGCTCTCATTCAGGCAGGATAGATAGAAATTTGTTCGATTAATAAATGTTTATTTATTCCACTCGTTATGACTGATCTTGAAAAAAGGTAATAATAACAGCACTGATAACATCAACAACAAAACACCAACAGTTCTCAGGGTAGTAATATTTCTTCATATGCCGGGATATAATTAACAGATCACTAATTCACCGTTGTTTACGTACAATTTTCGGCGTTTAATGATAATAAAACACTTCGAAGACAATACCAGGAATTTCCTTTTTTTCAAAATCCCTATACGTTGCCACCAAATTAAATAAAGTTTAGGGGTTGGGCCTGTTTAAAAAAAACTAATTCGATTTTCTCAAGACAACCTTAGGGCTTCGATTTTCTTAAGTCGGGTATAGGAGTTGGAATGGGACTGCCTGCCTACTCGTCAGGATATGTGGACGCTATGGCGATGGAAATGTTGAGTACACTAGTAAAATGATGAGTAGGCTTTATAGGGTGCAAAGGACAGTTGTAACAGAACGTTGTATGTTAGTAGTTTGCTACTTGATCTAAATATAGTATTTTGTAAATCTATGTAAACTTTACATAAACTTTAAATTTAAGCCGAAGTTTCGAATACTTTTGCAACAATCAAAAAAATCTGTTTGCTAAATTGAAGTGTGTTTATCAAATATCTTTTACCTTTCAGTGATAGTCTACTAACATAACATTTAAGCTATGGCATAGTTAATAAAAACAAAAAAAAACTGTTATGTGTCATTGTGGCTAAGCTGTGAATATACTTGGAATATAATAGGAAATTTGGGATTTCATTTAGTGTAGCATTATCTGTAACATCTTGTAACAAAAACCAGTATATGCTAAACAGTGCTGGGAAGCAGATGTTTCAATAGGTCTTTTAATCTCAGTACAGCTTAAACTAAAAATATATTTACCAGGAACTAATAAACTCTGAGTAGGTTAAATAGTCATCTAATGTCAGATATATAATTATTAAAAATAAATATATGAGGAGTAAATACAATGCTGGCCATTTTTGAGTATGGTCGCTTGCAAATTTGAATATTTTTTTTTTATAAAGTATAAAGTACATTAATGTTACATGAAAATTACAGAATTTACAACAAATGAAAATGATAAAATTGTTGGATTGAGTGTATAAAACTATTATTGAAATCAGGAATTAACAGAAAGTTCTAGTATAGTTTTGTCTGTCCATAAATACGTACGTAGCTGTAAAATAAAAACTAATTCGAAAATAATTAAAATAACCTGACATTGTATTGATATACATTGTCAGGTTATTTTAAAGAAAGATATCATCTTTAATACTATTTTTGTTTTATAAATTGACTGTCGTCTGATTTTTTCATACATATTAATAAAAATTAAAGTGACTGACTAATATATCAATTAAATTTAACAATTCATGATATAACCTACATTTACAAAGTAGCAAGAAAGACATTGAAATGAAATTCCTTACTTAGTTAATAATGAGATATTGTGTATAGGGTATAAAAAGATCTTTAAACATATATAGCCATGTTAAGCTTAGTTTAATTTAAATAAATATATATTTTTTTTATTCATATCTTTTCCACTTAGAATCATAATCAGTGATCACTTGTGTACGTCAATATGGAAGTGTCAGGAGGGCCTATTACGATACTAGATTTATCGTAATAAGCCCTTCTGAAAAAGCACTTTCCATCTTAATGTTAAATCTATGAGGGTTCCAAACGCGTCCTGGTCTGAGAAGAACCACACAACAAACTCAGCCGGATATATTTTTTGTTATTGTGATCACTGTTTCACAAACGTCAATCTTAAATGCAATTTTGGAACAACTAGAACCGTCGCAATCAATCGGAAAAGAAGCCTAATGATTTCAGGCAACGAAAATTAAATAATAATAACAGAAAAAAAAAAAAAAAAAAAAAAAAAAAAAATATATATATATATATATATATATATATATATATATATATATATAAACAAATCTTCGGCCTGCCACACAACCAGTCACCGCAAGCAGCACCCGTTCACGAGCATAACACAAGAGCCAGCAATCACCCCCTTCGCCATATTTGAGGGAGGAAGACAACCCGACTCCCGATGCTACCGCAAGAAGTGACTTCTAAGGAATCGGTGTGATGCAGAAGGTCGATAAAGCAAAATTAATTTACAACAAAAAACAAATTGCGGAGATTACTAGCTATTCGCAATACAATACAGTTCATTCCCAGGCCATACCGTCGTCGATGTAATCCTTTACACTATAGTAGGATTTTTTGATTATTTTTTTCTTAACATATAATTTAAATTTATTTTATACATATATACTTTATATATACACATAATGTCTTTTGTCGATGACAGTGATACTTTTTATCTCTTTCTTCTGATGGGCATTCCAGTGATACTAGTTACCACAGTGCAAATTCTCCTCTATTTAATATTACCTTAGAAAATATTTTTTCCAAACTTGACAAAAATTTCAATGTAGTGCATCTAAATACCCAAAGTATTCCGGCACATTTTTCAGAAATGCTTGCGTCGTTTGAGTCAAAAAATATTCACGCTATCCTTGTTTCTGAATCCTGGCTTAAACCTTGCTTAACCTCTTTTTCTTATTCCCTACCAGGATATCGTCTTATTCGCAATGACCGCATAGGCAGAGGTGGAGGGGGAGTTGCGATTTATCTTCGCACTTCTATACCTTTCACTGTGATAAATCACGGTCAGTGTGCCGCTGATGGTTTCTCTCACCATGATTTTATATACCTTTCATACATGCTACATCCTCCTAAATCTAAGAATAAAATACTTTTGCAGCGTAATTTTGGGGGAATGGACCTTATTCGACTATGTGACGATGCACGCAAAATAAACTGGTCTAATGTCTATACTTTTGGAAATTTGGACTCTAAAGTTAAAACATTCAACACGTTGTTAATCCAGCTTTATGACATTCATGCTCCAATAAAATCAGTTAAGATTAAACACTTGCCTGCGCCGTGGCTTACAAAAGATTTAAAAGAGCTAATTCTCAAGAAATGTCTTGCAAAATCTAAATACAAAGCAAATAGCTCCGATACAAATCTTTTAAAGTATAAAAACCTGAGAAATCGCTGTAATACACTGTGTAGGGATGCACAACGACGCCATATTCATAAACATGTCGAGAACGGCGACGCAGTACGTACATGGAAATTTCTTAAATCTCTAGGAGTAGGGAAGTCGTCAAAACAAGCTCCCCCTAATAATATCGATCTAGAAGGTCTCAACACTTCATTCTCCAGGACAAGTAATACTTTGGAGAATATTTTAAAAACTAATATTCTAAATTCCATCGCAGCACCACTTCTGATTCTCCACCGTTTACTTTTGATCAATTTACTGAATGTGATGTTAGGGGTTGCATATTGACCGTTTCTTCTAACGCCGTTGGTAGCGATTCTATCAGTCGTAATATGATTGTCCCTATTTTAGATACCTTGATTCTCGTGATAACCCATATCCTTAATCATTCCATATTAACTGGTGAGTTCCCTACTTTATGGAAAGATGCCCACATTATACCCCTTCCTAAAAAACCTCACCCCTCCTCTTTCTCCGATTACCGACTTATTTCTATTTTACCCCTCCTTTCAAAAATTTTGGAAAAATTAGTATTTAAACAATTCAACTCCTTTATCGATAAAAATAACTTGTTAAATACATTTCAGTCTGGGTTTCGAAGAGGCCACAGTACTACATCTGCATTAATCAAAGTTACTGACGACATTAGAATGGGAATGGATAATAAACAACTTACAGTATTGACCTTGCTCGATTTTAGTAATGCGTTTAATAACGTTGACTTTGACATCATACTTAGTCTGTTAGCCTCTCTTAATATATCTCCATTAGTAATTGATTGGTTTCGTAGTTACCTGAGTGGACGCCGACAATGCATTCGTATTGATCAATTATTTTCCTCTTGGTGCAGTGTAAATGCCGGTGTCCCTCAGGGAGGCGTGTTGTCACCATTACTATTCTCCATCTTTATTAATACTATTACTCACAATATTTCTTCTCCCTATCACATGTATGCAGATGATTTATAAATTTACTCTCATTCAACTTTGGCAGACCTGTCTAGCGCTGTTGCTCAACTTAATAATAATCTTTGCTCTATTTTCAACTGGAGTTTATCTTACGGCATAAAAGTGAATGCAACCAAGTATAATTGGATCCCCAAGCATGATCGCTAAACTTGATAGTCCAAACCTGCTTCCGATTTTATTTGATGGTGCCACAATATCTTATAGCCGCAAAATAAAAAATCTTGGATTGCGAATGGACAACACTTTATCGTGAACCTATCAAATAAATGAGGTTAGTAGGAAATCTTTTGCTGCATTTTGTTCACTACGACGGTTGCAAAATTTTCTTCCCATACCTACCAAAATTATGTTAGCACAATCTCTCCTTCTTTCTATACTCGACTACGCCGATGCAAGTTATCCTGATCTAACTGAGGCACAACTTAATAAGCTTGAGAGACTTCAAAATCTCGGTATTCGGTTCATATTTGGCTTGCGCAAATTTGATCATGTATCTCAGTTTCGGTCTCAACTTCAGTGATTGCCTATCCGTGCTCGCCGGAATTTACATATTTTTAACCGCATATGCAGCAGATCTTAGTCTGCTTGACATATCAAATATATGAGGACCCTATTGCAATTTATCATCTAAAGTAATGCCCAAGAAAGTAGTAGATTTGACCAAGTCCAATTCCTCATTATTTAATTGTACATTGGTTCTAACATTTTTAACATTTGGTAAACTAAATTTGACACATTTCGTCTTTTTTTTATTGAGCAACAAATTATTGGCGTTAAACCATTGTACAACATCTGAGAGAGCATTGTTTACATCGTCAATAACAGATTGCCGTCTATTAACTTTAAAAGTAAGAGAAGTATTATCAGCAAACAACACTATCCCATGTTTTTCCCTCACTAGGTGAGGTAAGTCATTTATGTAAATGAGGAACAAGAAAGGCCCTAAGATAGAGCCCTGTGGCACACCTATTTTTACCAAAGAACCAGGGAACGTTTTCCATTTACATCAACTTTTTGAATTCTATCATTGAGATATGAACTAATTAAATCTAGGGACTTATTTTTAACTCCATAATGTTCTAACTTTTTTATAAGGATTTCGTGTTGAACGCAGTCAAACGCCTTAGATAGATCACAGAAAATGCCAAGTGCATCCTGTGATCCTTCCCAGGCTTCAAATATGTTTAGTAATAGCTCAACACCAGCATCTGTTGTATTTCGACCGGCAGTGAAACCAAATTGGTTTTTGTGTAAGAGATTGTTTTTACTGATCTATGCAACAAGTTAATTAAGAATTATTTTCTCAAAAATCTTACTAAAAGTGGGTAGGACAGAAATAGGTCTATAGTTACTAGGATCTAATGAACAGCCGGATTTGAATAATGGAGTTATTTTACTTTGTTTCATTAGATCAGGAAATATACCATATTCTAAACAATTATTAAATATTAATGCTAAGTCTGGCGCTACAATGTCAATTATGGACTTAAGTATGTCAACAGAAAACCCCCAAAGATCACTAGTATCATATATTATCATTAGTCACTGTATAGAATGGAAAAGAAACCAATACGGGCAGGGATTCGAACCCGCGACCTCTGGAAAAAAGGCCCGTCTCTACCAATTGAGTTACCGTATCGCAACCCGTTTCAGTGAATTAAGCATTCTATATATGAACGTCTTTATAGGTACGTTCGTGACATCTAGCCCTGAAGATCGTGTGTCATCTAAATGGGTCTGCCAAGATTGTAAACCAAACCAGAATATTACCAGTAAACGCCATAATAAACAATGCACACCTGTCCTGGACTCTTCAAAGGATTTATCCGGTGATTTCGAAGATGCCTTCGCTGGGGCTGAGATAAATAATAATTCAGATGTAGTCATTTTAGTTCACGAAATACGTTTATTACGAAGGGAAATGGCTACCACCTCTAGAGAAATGTCTTTTTTTCGTGAAGAAATATGGCGGTTGAATGGAGTCATTAGTGATTTCAATGATCGCCTATCAATTCTGGAAAATAGGGTGTCGGCATTGGAGTCCTTGACTGAAGAACATAATGCGCAGAATGAGGGTACCACTACCGATCAAATCTCACGTCTGCGTATGGACTTCAATGAAAGCGAGCAAGATCACCTTTCTAATGATTTAGAAATTGCGTGTCTGCAAGAAAAGCCAGGTAAAAATGTTACCAACATCGTGCATCTTGCAGCCAAGAAAATAGGTGTCGATCTTGCTATTCAAGATATAGTAAGTGCGGAACGCTCGGGCCAGCGACGCTCAGAGGCCGGAGGCGGGGGGCGAGATCACGCCCGTCCTATTGTGGTGCGGCTTGCACGACGGGCTGTGCGCGACGAACTGCTGCGAGCGGCGCGAGTGCGTCGCAATACTGACTCGACCGGTGTCATTGACGGAGAGTCTAGGCGCTTTTACTTGAATGAGCGCTTAACCCCTCTCAACCGTTTCTTATTATACAAGACGTGTGAGGAAGGCAAGAAAAAAGGATGGCGTTTTGTTTGGACAAGAAGTGGTCGGATATGTATCAGACGTGATATGGCAATAACTGTTTATCGCATACGCACGGAATCTGATATACCCAAGTTTTTTTGTGTAAATGTAATTTAGTGTCTATGAATTTAGTATTATGCCTTTTTTTTATCCACTTAATGTTTATTGTATTTATTCCAACGTCGCGTTTCGAAATATCTTGTTTGTTTTCTTTACCTATGATTTGTTAATTTAAAATTATAAAAATTTATCTATTGCATATGACCCTGCCACATTAATTACAATTTTTTGTTTTGTAGCATATGCTCATGTATTCTGTTTCTCCATGCTACCTTATAATTTATTAATTACTATTATCTTTTTAATCTATATCCAATTAATAACAATAACAATCTATTACATATACGAATGTGCATAAATAACTTGTTCACTATTTGTATTATTGTTTTTAATTATAATATTATAAAATATAATAATTTATTTAACCAATATTTTATGCTATCAACCAATTACTTATTAAAATGTTAGGATCACGACATTTGAAAATTGGTTTTTTAAACGTGTGCTCGTTAGGAACGCGGCATGACGAATTTGTAGTTGCCACTAACCGACATAATGTTGATATCATCGCCTTAAACGGAACCTGGGTGAGAGATTGTGAAGAGGGACGCGCTCCGGCGATGCCTGGCTATCGCCTACGTCACAAGCCAAGGCCCTTAGAGGTGCGTACACGTGCTGGCGGAGTAGGCTTTTATGTAAAAAGCAACATTACCTTTCGATCTATTTCACACCCAGAAACAGAATGCGTAGAACAAATGTGGTTAAATGTTAACGTTGGAGGAAAGAAACTTATTATTGGTACTGCTTATAGACCCCCTTGGTTAAGTCCTGTAGTGTTTATAGATGCCTTAACAGACACGTTCGCCTCCTTTTCGTTCTACGACAATATCGTATTGATGGGCGACTTCAACATAAACCTTCTTGATTCTAGCAATGTACACACTCGAATGCTGTATGATTTTTTTACTTATACAAACCTAAACCAAAAAATTGACAAACCAACAAACTTCACCTCCCACAGTGAAACATTAATTGATCTCATATGTGTTGATGGTAACGTTAGTAATGTCTGGGTGGATTACATTGGAGACCTCGGTAGTCACGCCATGTTATCCTTTAACCTTGATATAATAAAAGAAAAGTCAAAACCTCACATTAAATACTTTAGACCAATTAAAAATATTGATATTGGGGATCTCAGGAACCTAATAACCTCGATCGATTGGGAATGTATACACACCAAAGATGTTAACACTATAGTTAGTGAATTTACTAGAGACTTCCTAATTGTATTCGATATATTAGCCCCCTTAACAAGCCGTTATTTTAGGACCCAATAATATCCCTGGATCACACATAATATTATTCAAATGATGAGAAAGCGAGACTCAGCGTATATTAGGGCGCGGCGTACGTCTAAAGGATCTCACATGTCCTATTACAAAGAATTGAAGGGTTTAGTGGAATCGGCATTAAATAGTGAGAAAACTGCATATTGTACTCATTTTATTAACAATAATGCCAAGAATTCGAAGTACATGTGGAACCATCTTAAGCGCAATATAGAATATAAAAAAAGGCACGATGGTTTCCTGTCTGAAGGTCTTAATGACCCAGATATATTATATAATCATTTTCTACAAAAACCGGGAAAATTATAGGTATCGGACACATGTGTGCGTTTTTTCGCGACAAATAGATTCAATGACTCGCTCCACTTTAACCTCAATACCGTAGATGGTATCACAATTATTAAAACTTTAAAAAATCTGAAATCAAATGCTATAGGTGTTGATGGTATTTCGCTAGAAATGTTAAGCATATCTTTTCCTTTCATATCAAATACCGTTTTACACATTATTAATAAATCTATACAGTCCGGCACTTTTCCTGACCTATGGAAACAGGCCATTCTTATTCCTCTAGCAAAAAAAGACAACCCTAGTAACTTAAATGATCTTCGTCCCATAAGTATTCTGCCATGTCTTTCAAAAATTTTAGAAAAAATAGTTTGTCGTCAACTTACTTTATACTTAGAAACCAACAATATATTACCGGATTTACAGTCAGGCTTCAGAAAAGGAAGAGGCACTACTACGGCGCTTGCCAATGTAGTGGACGATATCCTAACTGCACAGGATGATGGGTGGGGCACAGTTCTTGTGTTCCTTGATTTCTCTCGTGCTTTTGAAACCATTAATTTAACCCTACTCTTGGCCAAGCTTTCATATTATGGTTTTAGTGAAGAAGCTATTAAATGGTTTAAAAGCTACCTTTTGGATAGATCACAAGTTGTTGAGGTCACCCAAGAGGACGGTTCTAAGAATTTGTCGCTACGCAAAAGTGTTCCCAGAGGTGTGCCTCAGGGCTCTATTTTAGGTCCCGTACTGTTTACACTTTTTTGCGCAGATATTGTTAATTGTATAAGACATTGTAAATATCACATTTACGCTGATGATATACAATTATATATATCTTTTAAGCCAGAGAATGTAGATGTCGCTTTAAAAAAACTCAACGATGATCTTAGTAGTATTGCTTTATGGTCCGACTCGAATAATTTAATTCTCAATCCGAATAAAACAAAATTTATGATACTAGGAACTCCAACGCAGATACGTAAAATCTCAAATTTAGCTCCTCCCATTGTGATGCAAAACATTCACATAGAACGTGTTTCTGAGGTTAGAAATCTTGGTGTTTTAGTAGATGAAGGCTTAAGATTTGAAAGCCATGTGAAACATACCATCCGATCGTGTTTTTACCGCCTAAAGTTATTATACCGCATTAGAAAATATTTAATTACTAGAGTAAGAGTCAACTTGTGCGAGGCTCTTATTTTATCAAAGTTAAATTATGCCGATGCTGTGTGGGGCCCCAGACTACTATCACGTACTAAAAGAATCATACAATGTGTTCAAAATGCATGTGCGAGATTTTGCTTTAACATCCCTCCGCGATCACATATTACACCGTTTTTAAATACCGCACGGATTTTGAAGATGGACTATCGCAGACAACTACACTTCGCTACCTTATTATTCGGAACTATTAAATATAACATGCCACCATATCTATATCGTAAATTAAAATGGGTCGGTGAAGCACGTTTTACTCATCAGACAAGAGCTATGTCAAACATGCTTAGTATGCCTAGGTTCCATTCGGCCGCCTTTCGAGGTAGTTTCAAATATGTTGCAACGAAGTGCTGGAACAATCTCCCACCGCCCTTACGTGCAGTAAAAACAATACATGGTTTTAAATTGAAATACAAAAGGTTTTTATTAGATTTACAGATTAGGCAATGATTATCCTTCTTTTTCAAAAGCAATCTACATAGTTATTACATTTATTATATATATATATATATATATATATATATATATATATATATATATATATATATGTATGTGTGTGTGTATGTGTGTATGTATATGTATATATATATATATATATATATATATCTGTATATGTATGTATATGTATGTATGTATATATGTGTATATATGTATGTGTGTGTGTATGTGTATATATATATATAAATTTATATTAATATATTTATTATTTTATACATATTTATTATGTTATATATATTTGTTATATTACACATATAATTTTACTTGCATTGTGAGACAAAATATGTTTAAACTTTAAAATAAATATCTGTCCTAGTTTTTTTAAACAAACAAATAATAGGTTTCTTAAACAAATTTCTATTTAATTTTCTGACGACTGACGTTAGTTCCAAAATATTTTTTTTTATACTATTTGTTAATGTTATTTATTTATCAACCGCATGTATAATCTCAAACGAACAAAAAATATGTTGCATCTATAGTTTTTTAATGTAAATTTACTAATACATCATACAAGGTTTTTCATATATTAACAGTTTTTATATTTTTTCTTTAAATTGATTTCGACTCGTGACGTAACTCCAAAAATGGCAGCCACAGAATACCAGCGTTGAAAACATTGTATTCAACATTTGCTGAGTGGTCAACCAATTTGGACGACATATTATATTTCTTTGTTTACTTTTATATTTCCATGTTTTTCTTTATATTTTTATTATGATCATTTCTAATTTAATGGTTTTACGTTAAGAGTTATGTCCTTTTTATTTTTAATTTTGTTATTGATTTTATTTTTTGTTTTATATGTTGTCCAAATAAAGTTTTTTGATTTGATTGATTTGATTTGATTTGATTTGAAAATATAATATTTATAAGTTAAAAATCATTTAATTATGTTAATTATATCATATCTTACTAATCTCCAAATAGCCAAAACAATAACATTCTCCACTAAATCAATATCGTAACAAAACACTTGACTCAACCTTATCAAAAAAATAATGATTTAAGGCAATTGTCCGTTTCCGTGATCGCCGCTAGGGAATTATTATTTTGACACTTTGTTACAGCCATCTTTTATAAAACCTTTAAACTAAAACAATGCTAAGTATTCATAGATTTTATCAATAACTATAGATGTCACTCTTTGCTTGTTGTTTTCTTATTTTTTGAAAATCATTAGCGACTGTCCAATAACTATCCAGTGTCCAACGACTGTCTGTTTACCTATCTTGTTTAATTTTTAATTGAAATCTTTATATGAATGAACATCGTTATCTGATCGAATAATGTACTATTCCGGGTAGAGCTCTATCCGCATCCTGAACTACATTTCGTCTTACCGTGAACATTGAAGTAGTGTACTCTTAAAAAAGGAAGCATAGTACATTTGGTCAACTAATACATTTGCATCTTGTTCTATTTAAGAACACTAAGATTGCTGGAATAAAAACAATGTTCCAACTATGTTCGCCTTATTTAGCTCTAAAAGTAGGTATGGTATGACTCGTAAAATGACGTTGTTAGCTCTTAATACTTTTGATCACACATGCTCTTTAGACAAATTATAACTCTTTGGTAACAAGTTAATTGGTGAAGATGGTTTTTAAGTTTTAAGATATGGGATGTCTTATGTTATATAATTGATATCATAGAACAGAGGTTCCCAAACTTCTTTCGTCCAACGCCCACTTTGAAAGTCAGTTATTTTGTAACGCCCCCCAATTTTTTTCATCTTAAAAACTTGAATAACAGATTAGATTCGTTTCCTTTAGTTTCCTTAAACCTATATTCTAATTGAGACTTATCTTACCAGAAAAAGTAATAATAATACAACCTTACAATATTAAAAATATTTTTGATTAAAAAATTACATTTAATATTGAGCACTAGCAACACAACTTTTCATAATGAAAGGCAACTTTTATAAAAAAATAACAACAGTTAAGATTGATCAATAGTAATACCACTTTTCACAATTAAAAGTTTTCTTCTTCATCTTCCTGGTTTTCATCCTGACATATATCAAGGTCTGTCTTCCTGTTCAACATACTCCACTTTGCACGGTCTTCGACATCCATCCAGCACTTCCTAGTACGTCGGAAAGATCTCACTCCAGGAACAGATATATCAAGGCTTTTCCATCCGACATATTTCATAGACGGGCGCGCGACGTGGCTTCTTCATCTTCGACTACTTCAAATGAATGTTCAAATCCAATTCAGCATCATTTCCTCCCTCGTCATTCAGTCAGTCATATCCGTGACTTGAATTTCCTGGGTCTGCCGAGATAGTACTGGCAAACATTCGCTGCCGTATATAAGAACCGGTCGGATGACGCTTCTTTTTATCAGCCCCTTGATTTTAGGCGATATTCTGCGATTACAGACTACACCAGTCCAGGCAGCGCTTATCCGGCCTTGGGAATCGTAATCGATGCCTCCAGGCTCATGCATAACAGATCCAGGTTACCTGAATTTTTCAAATTTAACGGCTTTCTCAGGACCTATATGGATAGTATTCGAGTCTGGGCTCCTGCAAGCCATGTACTCGGTCTTCGATACATTTAGTTTAAGACCACCGTTCTCAAGCGTACCCCTCCATAGGTTTAACTTACGCTCCGGTCCGTTCTTTCTGCAACCTGCTTTACCTGCTGTACATTAACGATCATCTGAAGCCCGGTATCTATGGGTATGGGTATCAGATGAGAGCACAGTTGTAGAAAGATATCTGCTAAGTTATCGAACTAGTAGAGATTAAGTACAGTCTCAAAGAGAAGCCATGGTGTAACGTTTGAATGACAAACTCCAGGCAGTTTCCGCATTGGGCAATGCTAATCTTGTCAATTTCAATGCCACCAAAACGCAGACGTGTCTGTTTACTGCTATAAGAAGCCCTTTCACGTTGGCTCCTACTTTTCAGAATGTATCCTTGGAATATAGGGACCGGCTTCAGTAGTTAGGCTTGAAGAACTTCAACTTTGGTCGGTTCATTGAGTCCAGAGCAAAAGCAGAAGCAGGAAAGCTTACTGGTCTTGCGAAGGTCCGACAGTACTTTACACCGGGACAGCTACTTGTACTATACAAAGCACAAATTCGGTCGTGTGTGTAGAGTAATGTGGTCACATATATACTGGTGCCGCAAAGTCTCATCTTGCGGTTCTGAACTCAATTGAGAGGCGAGCAAAGACGCTAATAAGCGACCCTGAATAAGTTAAAGCCAACCTCCACAGCCTCGACCGCTGGCTTAGAATGACTCATCTTAGTATTCTATAGGATACATTTTGGTGAGTGTGCGCAGGACGACACTACTTAATTTCCCCATCCCCCATCCTTGCTTCATCACCGGACGTTCCGATGCACGGTGGGTATCCATCCCTACTATCTGGACATTCCTTCTGCCCGAACGACTTTTCTTGTGTCTACTAGAGTAAAGTGAATAGGTTGCTAAGTTAATGCGCCTTACCATTTTTGACTACATTTCCACTTTCCATCAGGTGGAATGTAGTCAAGCAATAACTAAGTTTGTATAAAAAATAGGCCATTAGTGGATTCTCATCAATAAGTGTTATTTCATCGGCATACATCATCAACCATCGTGGTAGATGTCTCTGATAGTCTCAATATAAGGATGGATGGATTTTTTTAAATCACAATATCCACCATATACACTGACGAGGCACACAGCCAAAGGCCTACTGCATATTTAAAAAGGTTACGTACTCGATATTGGCTGAAATCCACATTGAGACTCAGAGACAGCGCACTTTTGGCGGAGCCTGAGGTCGCTCATGTGCACGAAGATTTTTATGGCTCATAAGATTAATGCCCTTATAATTACCACAGTCTTGAACAAGGCCTTGTCCCTTGTAAATAGGTTTAATAAAACTATGTCGCCACTGCTTAGGCATCTTTCCAGTGTTCCAAATATGGTTAAAAAGGTCAGTAAGCACGAGCACACCAGCAGAGCCAGACGATATTCAAGCTTCTATCCGAAGATCGTCGGGTCCTACCATTTTTCCGTTCTTCATACGTCGAAGGCAATCACGAGTTTCGACAAAGGTTATTAGGATAAGTCCGAGTTTAGATGGTAGGTCGGGAGGAAGCCCGCACGCATTCTGACTGATCTGATGTATAATGACAAAGCAGCGTGCCCTGAATTTCTGACGCAAGGATATTTTGCGATATCTCGCGTCATTTCATCTCGAGCTCGTGCCATAATAATTATATATTATAAGGTTAATTTAATATATTGTCAAGTTTTATTTATACAATAAACTAGAATATTAATGGTTTAAAAATAATTATAAACTTGTATGTAACTATTGAAAGCGTATTCTTTGTATTAAATTTAGATGAAAAATAAATCGATACGGGTAAAGATACGAATTTGCGACTTGTGGGAAACTGTACCTAGAAGGGATGTGTTTCGGTCACCATGTATTTTTCATTTTACATTTATTTAAAATTTAAAAACATTAATAAATGGATGTTGTGTAGTAGAAGGATATTATTTTTAGTGAATTTTCAAATATGAATGAGATAAAGTTACAAATCATCTATCGCCCCCCTAAATGACACCAACGCCCCCCAAATCTTTCTCGGTCCCTTAGGGGGCGGCCCTTCTAGAGTTCCAGCGCCCACAAGGGGGCGTTATCGCCCACTTTGGGAAAGACTGTCATAGAAGATTAAATACAATATAACGTTAATAGGTAAAGCAACGGTGTTTGCCAATTGTTAAATATTTTTTATTTCTGCAAAGGTACCATTTACCCAGGTATATATACCATATGAAAACACTTTGAGAATATCGTCATCCTAGTTAACAAATTTAATATGTGTAGGCCCTATGAGGAAACATGTGTTTATCGAAGATATTTGATCTAACGATGATAGTCTGCTGACATAACATGAATAAATTTTACGAAAAAAAACTATGACATAGTGTCTAAATTGCTGGATCGATTTATTTACATGTTTGTAGGTTTACTCGAAACATACCAATTTGGAACTCTATTTATTTTAGCATAGTCACTAACACGTTGTATATAACTCAAGTAAATGAATTTTCAAGCCAGATACCGTGAATACCTTAAGCTTTACTTGATTGTTGTTTAGTTATAAGTAGGCAAATTGAAAAAAATGTTTATAATCATTCTTCATTTAATGAACTTACATAATGCTAATAACAGTTGTTTTTAATATTCATTAATTTATAAAATGTATAAGCTATAAGTCCAATTTTCAACAATGGCACAATTATTAATTATTGCAATTATTATTATAATAAACAAAGTATTTAAACAAAACAAACCAACATCCAGATATAGATGCATCTAAAAAAAACCTTTACTGTCTTCATTTGAAGAACACTCTTCGTGACACCACTAAGTACAATTCTAAAATCTTAGGCATCTTCCATGATCATCTTTTTTACCACGGAAGATGCACCTTACATCATCAAATTTCTTTACTTCCTTTTTTTTGTTATTCTTTTTTGCAGTCTTATGTTTTGCAGGAGAGATTTTTGATTTACCAGTCATTTGTTAGTAATTCTTTTTAACCGTTTCTGATAAGCTTTTATCAAAATGTCATCCGGTGAGTTCCATAAAACTGTATAACTTGCCATGGCCGGGCCAAGTGTACGCCAAACCAATAAAACCTCAATATCTTGGAGACGTCTGCTTCTATTTCGACCAAACATAGCTAAGAACCTTCTCGACAAACAAGGATTTCTATTAAAAAAACCGGACTCAAATCCGTGGACACGTTTGGCTGCTACATTGCCACAGACAGACACACATACACAGAACGACAGGTCAAAAATATAGCACCCATCTTTTTGAGTCGGGGGTTAAAAATTAAAACTCCCGACACAAAAAGACCTCTAAAAAGTATTAAAAAATAATATTATTATGTACTTATTGAAGTCGTTGCGTCGAGGGACCACTTAATAAAGGAAGAAATTAAAATGCAAGTAAGTTACCAAGGCAAATAAAGAATAGCCTAAGCCCTTGTAACATCGTAAAATAGACGCCATCGTCAACATTCGTAAAACGGTCCCATAAGTACGGACTTCCATAGGTACATAATAATATTATTTTTATTCATTTTAGAGGTCTTTTTGTATCGGGGTTTCTTTAATTTTGAATTTAATTGTTTTCATTCTATATTTATATGAATACTCTATTTAGTTTTCAAATACATCAAACAATATTTTCTCTGAACTCAATGCATATGAATAGTTTAATAATTTGCTCGACAGGGATCGCCACTGTGTGTGATTGAGAGTAACACTACATCTTTACGAGCTAAGATAAGTCAGCCCTTGCGAATAGTTTTCTCTCTACAGAACAAACTTGTCAAATAATAATTTTGTACATTTAAAATATTGTTACAAGCACTTACTTTTGCTACTTTGATAACCAGTGATTTGTAATGCACAATAAAGTTATGTTATATTTTAACTTTTATTTTTATAATTTTGTTACTGAATATTAATAATTTTATACATTAAATTTTCATAATTATATTGTAGTATACTGTTAAAATTCCAGTTTTTTTTGGTTTTTTTTTTCAACCATTCACGTGGCCTCATTTTATAGATTGCTCGAACAGCTTTCGTCTGCAATACAAATGTAGTGTCAATATCCGATGCTTTCCTCCAAATAGCATGCCATATGACTTTAAACTTTAGAAATAAGTTATTAGAACTCTCTTACCGCAAAGAATCCCCGACGACGGTCATTCTATTCTTTATAGCACTTTATGACACTGTTCACAAATACACTAAACTGTTTACCATTTAAACTCTTAACTATCACTGTTACACAACTTAGTCTCTCGATCGCACACTCAGCGGCTTATTATAACTGTTACACTTTTATCACAATAGCACCACCACACAACTTGTACTCCCAATTTTACAATGCCTTCTCTTAACCGAGCTGTGATTTATATACTTCTTATTCTTAGTCAAATCAGTATCCAATATTACATTTATTTTATCAATTAAACTTCTATACAGAGATTCAAATGTTTTAGTCAAATCAACAACTTATATCTTTATTTTTAGTCAAAACCAAACTACTACATGTATAAAAGCTAACAATCTCATCTTTTTTACACACATTTAAAAACTAGAAATTGAAAAATATTTTATTGTAATTCTAAACTTGAGGAACACCAAGTCTAAAGTTACGTATAATATGTGTTTCTTTTAGATGAACAACTACGTGCGGCTCTGTACAATGGATTAGAATATTTGGAATATAGACCTCCATCAGTTACTATTTATAGACTTTTTTCTGTGGACATATCTTTCATCAGAAGCTTCATTCACGTCTGTTCTACTTATGTTATTGTTTTGCTGCAAACTGTCTTTTAAGTCAAAATATTGATTATCATGAAGTTGTTTGAAATGTATTGTGTAACACAAATAATATAATATTAAGGTTATGGGTGTCTTTTATTTTTAATTAATGTATAAATTGTAATAATTACAATAATAAATAATATAAACTCTTTACTATCACTGTTACACAACTTAGTCTCTCGATCTCACACTCGGCGGTTTATTATAACTATTACACTTTTATCACAATAGTACCACCCCACAGCTTATACTCCCAATTTCACAATGACTTCTCTTAACCGCGCTGCGATTTATATACTTCTTATTCTTAGTCAAATCGGTATCCAATATTACATTTATTTTATCAATGAAACTTCTATACAGAGATTCAATTGTTTTAATCAAATCAACAACTTATATCTTTATTTTTACTCAAAACCAAACTACTAAATGTATAAAAGCTAACAAAGTAAAGTAAACTAAGCTACCGATTTTAATGTTTGTCAGCAAATTAAATACATTGCAATTTTGCATCTAAGATAATAACCAAAAATACAGCAGAACTAAATACATTTAAGGGTTGGCTTTTCTATAGTGTCTGTAGTGTCTTTATTTGGATTTTTGGTTTGAAAATTGTCTTATTTGAAAGGGGTTGGTCTTTCCTTTCTTTTAATACTATTCCCAGCTGAAGCAAGCACGTAGTTTTTTTTTAATATTTGCTTTTGTTTGCGAGTAATTTACCATATTTTCACCAATATTAGCATAATATAAGGTATATTTATTAGTATACTATTATATATATATATTTTAAAGAAAAATTTTATATCAATTAGGTTTATTATGATATAAGTATTTAATATATATTTAATTAAATCATTAAAACTAGAAACAAAATTCGTAACTTTGTTGTTTTAACATGACTTAATGTCAATGTCGGCAGCTGGACACTTGACATTCATGGTTTGAATCATTTCGTTTAAAATTCGTTAAAACCCGTATATCTCTACAACTATAAATTTGTTTACGGTATAACTGGTGTCAGAGGATAAATCATTCGTTTAAAATTCAGATTTTTTTTCAAAACCGACTCAGTCAACCCCGACTCCTCATAGTCTTGTCTGTCCTACCCCCAGAGTGTTTTTGTAAATCCGGTTGAGAGGAAGGAGGGCAGGCCCCACCCGCTGTAACACTGTGTTTAAAATCTAATTGAGCCGTAGCGACTGCAGCTGGTGATGAGTTTTTTTCATTACCTAGTAAGTTCTGTTTTTATAACCTAGTAAGTTCTGTTTTTAACGTATGATTTTCAACGTATGATGATGATTATTATTATTTTTTTTTTATTTCATAATAAATAATTGGTCGTTTTGTGTTAATATTTTTTTTATATGATCTAGGGCAATGCTTGACTACATTCCACCTAATGGTAAGTGGAATGTAGTCTTAGGTGGTAAGGCGCATTGCCCTAGCGACCTATTCACTCTTCTCTTGAAGACACCCACATTATATTACTGTATTCCAAGGATACATTCTGAAAAGTAGGAGCCAAGGTGAAAGGGCTCCTTTTGGCCGTGAACAGACACGTCTGCGTTTTGGTGGCGTTGAACTTGAGAAGATTGGCATTGCCCCATGCGGAGACTGCCTGAAGTTTGTTATTCAAATGTTGCCCCATGGCTTCTCTTTCAGACTGTACTTGATCTCGACTAGCCCAAGTACTCGGCAGATATCTTTCTACAACTGTGAAAAAAGAGTTGCAGAAAGAACGGACCCCTGAGGCACTCCGGCATTTATTGTCAAGGGTTCCGAGGAACACCCGTCGACAACTACTCGGAGAGATCGCTGGCTCAGAAAGTCCGTTACCCAGCCGATCAGACCAGGAGATATACCGTACGCTGAAAGCTTGCTTATAAGTCTCGCATGCCAGACCCTGTCAAATGCCCTCGAGACGTCCAGAGAGACGGCGACCGCTTCTCCATTCTTCTCGATGGCCTGGCCTAAAATGTGTGTAGCATACACTAGAAGGTCCCCAGTAGACCTATTACGGCGAAACCCGTACTGTCGGTCACTGAGGAGATCGTTACCTTCTAGGTATGCTAGTAGGCGCGAGTTTAATACACGCTCCATAATCTTGCAGAGTATGGAGGTGATTGAAATCGGTCTGTAATTGACAGGTCCGCACGGCTGCATTTTTTGGGCACGGGTTGCACGTTGGCAAGCTTCCAGGATTTCGGCACTATTTCAGTCATGAAAGAGAGGCCATACAGACGTGTCAGTACAGGAGACAACTCAGCTGCACATGTCTTGAGCAGAATGGCTGGTATACCATCAGGACCACTATCTTTACTCACATCCAAAAGACACAATGTTCTCCATTCCTCTTTATTAGTGACGCGGATTTTAGGCATCGAAATACCGCAGTGAGGAAGATGTGCTGGAGAAGCATTGCCAGTGTCTAGATGCAAATTATCAGCAAACAGAGAAGCAAATACATTCGCTTTCTCTGTTGCTGTGTGGGCCAGGGATCCGGCTTCAGCAAAGCAGGCAGTGAGGGTTGGCAGAAATTCGACTCGATCGCTTTCGCAAGAGACCAGAAAGCTCGACTGCCAGTTGGTCTGACAGAGAGCTTTTCGCCATTCTTAGCGATTCGATCGAGACGAGCCTTCCGCAATGCCTTTTTGTAGGACTTAGCAGCTAGGTTAAAGGCTCTCTTCTTTGTACTTACATCCGAAGTTTTACGGATTCGAGCATCAGCCCAAATGAGGTATGCCGAATGTTTTCGGTCATGTGCATGACGACATTCGGCATTAAACCATGGGCGAGTTTTGCCACCGACGGGAACTTCAGCAAAGGGAATAAAATACTCCATTGCCTGATGCACCACATCGGTTATAGCATCCGCGCAACTCGACGGATTCAAAGAAGAGAAGCAGACCTGCCGCCAAGGATAAGATGCAAAAAAGTGCCGCATCTCATCCCAATCTTCTGACTTGTATTTCCATACTCGCCTAACACCATGTGGTTCGAGAGCTGGTGGGAAATATGTAAACACAGATTTCACCGGTGGGGAATATGTAAACAGTGATCGGAGGTTCCCAAGGGGGAGGTGACCTCAACACGATACTTGTCCGGATCAGTTGTCAGCAGAAGGTCCAGGCAATTGGCTGTATGGCCTACCACATCTGGTACCCTTGTCGCTTGCCTCACCAGCTGAAAGAGGTCCAAGTACAACGCAAAGTTCCGCGTTCCAGCATGGTTGTTTTTTTGGTACGGGAACAGCCAGTCCTGATGACAAGCATTAAAGTCCCCCAGAAAAACAAGCTGCGCTGAAGGGTACTGATACAAAGCCATATCAGCAGCCTCACCGAGATACTCAAATAATCTAGTTGTCTCCTGGTCACCGCTGTGCGAACGGTAGACACAGGAATACAGGATTTTTTTGTTTCCTGTGTCTACTAAAACCCATATAGAAGAAAAAGTGAGGTCTTCAAGGTGACAGAGACGCTGGATACTGAGGTCGTTCCTTGCGTACACGCAGACTCCGGCACGTGAGCGAAAGTTGTGCTCTAACGTGTATCCAGCATAATCCAGGTGCGCAGCGCTTAAAGGACATTGAATCTGCGTCTCCGTCAAAAAAACAGGTGCGGTTGTTCTGTCTCCAGGTGGTGATGGACAGGTAATATATTAGAGTGCAAGCTTCTGATATTACTGAGGTGCACTTTAAATGCGGAGAAGTGCAACCGCTGTACAAACTATTTTCTTTTTTGGTTTTTGTTCATAATAATAATAAAAATAAAAGTGAATAGGGATGGGAAATGGCAGTTGAACGAGGCGGTACGTATCGAAACCAACGTCGAAGTTGGTTAAGTTATGCCACTGGGAGGCTAGCCTGGAGACTGCGGGGACGCCCGAACCCCCTCAGGGATCGCCATCGGGCCTCCTTGTCTGGTCACCAACCAGCACGATCTAGTCACCCTGGGATTTTTCGCAGCTGGCGGTGCAGCCTTTCGTGGGTGGCTAACCCACTAATTGGGCCCCCAACTATCTGCGGGCGGCCAGCGGAAAGCCGTCGCTTCGGATCCCGCTACCCTTCTCGGCTAAACACCCGACAAAACAAACACCATTTCGACGTCAACGGGTTCGCCAACGTAACCGCAGCTGTTCAGACCCATTTCCCATAAACTGCTTCATCGAGCAACGTGCCGAAACACGACTAGGTCGCTTTGCGGCACGACTTTGCCCGATGGGTGGTAATTTTGCCGGCAACCCGATGTTATGGTCTACCACCAATATATCATATAATATATAATATAATAGTGTTATGTTCCTCATCTAATTGCATTCACGGAATTGTGGATTGTAGAGTTCCACACGCCGAGTATGGTAGAGACACTAGTATTATGTATAATAAGTAATAAAATTGAAAGCAAAATGATAAAATGATAGCGACGCGATTGTATAAAGATTAGTATATTTAATGATTGAATGGTTTCTAATATTATAATGTCACAACATTAACTATAACTAGAAAATTAAAAAGTATCATTTATTTTTGGTTTTAGGTCGTCTCTTAAATAGAACTAGAATTTAAATATAAAAATGATATTATTTACTGAATTAAAGAAGGTCTTTCAAAAAATATGTTTAGTAGAAAATATTCTTAAGGTGAAGTTGGTACTGGGATCTTATTACAATATAAAGAAATCAAAATCAATTACTATTCTAGTTAAGCTTTATTGTATAATTTTGTCTGTGGCCGTTTTGTCATTACCATTTTTGTTACTGATCTTAATATACAATAACAGCGCTTCAGAAATACCTATCTTTATTTATTTATTCGGTTGTGTATCCTTCGTCCAATATTTTATTTATACTATTTCATGTGTATTTACAAGTCAAACGTCTTTCCATAAATACTGTTCAGGAATAAGGATTATTGATAGGACTCTTGGATTAAGAACTCCACTAAACTCTCCTTTTATATTATTTTTTTACTCTTCTGTTCTATTTCAATTATTTCGCCTTACCTCGTCATTATTCACTTCATCAAGCCACTGGTTTATACATATATATTATCAATTGATGTTAATGTTCAATACTACGAGGTATGCTAGTACAATAATTATATATAATTTATTTTTCCAACGTATGACGTTCATAAGAAAATTATTGAGAAAACATTTAAAAATTTTTAATAAAACGTATGTCGTACAAAAATATATATTATCATATAAACATTTATTAAATAATTTACAAAATAATACCAAAGCTGTGACGTTTAATGTAAGTATTCAATTATTTTAGCATTATTTAGCATTTTCTTTTTAGCACTTACTTAATATTTGCTTAATAAACTAGATTTTCTTATTTTTATTTTGCCTATAAATTGAATGCTACGAGATAAAAAATATTTTATTTATTTATTTTCAGTATTTTGTAAACATTTTGGTGAATTTCTTCAAGATAACTTTTTTTACCTACTTTGTTCTGGATTTTATTGTTCATAAAGTAAGTAATATTTCTTCCTAACAATAAGTTCTATAGTAGTAATAGTAGTAGTAATAATTAATTAAATTAGTATAGTAGTAGTAATTAAGATAATTTAGATCCTTAATATGAGCAAACAAAACAAACTTATGTCATTATCTCACAATAATTACTGAAATTTAAGACAGGTCATAATACCCGAAATCTAAATTTTTGAAATTTAACGTATATATTTTAAGAAGTTATTTTTCTCAGAAATTTAGTGGTATACAAAAGATTACAACAGTAAAAGCCTATAATTCGTTATTGGACATCACATTAGTGTGTGTTTGCTTTCTGATGCCTGCTGTGCTGTGTGAATTAGCCATAGCAGAATATGAGAAAATACAATTAATACTGGAATATGAACTACTTCTGTGTGAAGGTACCTTAATTATAATTTAAATAAATAATTTAATTTAATTTAAATAAAATTAGACACGTTCCTATAACATCTCATTGTCCTCATTTAATTATTAACTGTAATATTACTTAACTGATTTAAAATCTTATAAGTTTCTTAGATTTCATTCATCGGTTATTAATACTTTTATTCGGTTACTGCTGAGAAAATATTATAACAATACGAAATGAAAAATATAATTACATATATTTTTTTCTCATATTATTGGCTTTCTACAAGCGACTTTTAAATTAAAATACTGATTACGTAAATAAGTTATGATAAAAGATTAACAGTTCTCCTTGTGAAATAAATAAAAAAAAAGCTTGCGTTTTGTGTAAATTTCTTATTTGTAATTTTTATTAAAACATTTTAAAAACTACTTAGTACAAAAATATTAAAACAGTGTATGAAAATATCTTTAGACATGTATAGCTATGAAAAACTGATTTTCTTTTAAATTAATATATAATGTTAAATAAACCAACTGCGATACGGTCTACTCAATTGATATAGCGGTGGGACGGTTTCCCAGAGATCGCGGGTTTGAATCCCTGCCCGTATCGGTTTATTTTCATTCTATATTTATTAAAACGAATTTTACATTTAAAAGTTCAATGTATATATTTTTAAAAATATATGCTTTTTAGATGAGCAACTACGTGTGGTTTTGTGCAATGGATTGAAATATTTAGAATATAGACCTCCAACAGTTTATATTTATAGACTTTTTCCGATTGACATCTCTTTCATCTCTAGCTTTATTCAAGTTTGCATCACTTATACTATCGTTTTACTGCAAACTGTCTTTTAAAAAAAAACAGTGATTATGGAATTAAGCTTTATTTAAAGAGTTGTAGTTGTAATTCATCTTGTGAAACAAATAAAAAAGGTTTCTTTACGGATTGGTATTTTTATTGATTAATTGAAAGAAATATCTACTTTTTGTAAGGAAAATAAGTGAGATAGTAATAGTCTATAGATATTTGTTTTCTCTACTACACACCACATTTCCAGAACAAAATTATTAGACCCTTTATAGTTTTTTAAGTTTCAATTCTTCGCTGTACGAACTATGAAAGACAAAGTAAAGCCTGGGAAGGATCACAGGATGCACTTGGCATTTTCTGTGATCTATCTAAGGCGTTTGACTGCGTTCAACATGAAATCCTTATAAAAAAGTTAGAACATTATGGAGTTAAAAATAAGTCCCTAGATTTAATTAGTTCATATCTTAATGATAGAATCCAAAAAGTTGATGTAAATGGAAAACGTTCCCCTGGTTCTTTGGTAAAAATAGGTGTGCCACAGGGCTCTATCTTAGGGCCTTTCTTGTTCCTCATTTACATAAATGACTTACCTCACCTAGTGAGGGAAAAACATGGGATAGTATTGTTTGCTGATGATACTTCTCTTACTTTTAAAGTTAATAGACGGCAATCTGTTATTGACGATGTAAACAATGCTCTCTCAGATGTTGTACAATGGTTTAATGCCAATAATTTGTTGCTCAATAAAAAAAAGATGAAATGTGTCAAATTTAGTTTACCAAATGTTAAAAATGTTAGAACCAATGTACAATTAAATAATGAGGATTTGGATTTGGTCAAATCTACTACTTTCTTGGGCATTACTCTAGATGAAAAATTGCAATGGGGTCCTCATATATTTGACTTGTCAAGCAGACTAAGTTCTGCTGCATACGCGGTTAAAAAAATACGTCTATTAACAAATATGGAAACTGCTCGATTAGTTTACTTTAGTTACTTTCATAGCTTAATGTCATACGGTATACTCTTATGGGGCAATGCGGCTGACATTGATACCATATTTAAAATGCAGAAGAGAGCTGTTCGCGCAATATATAATATGAGACCAAGAGACTCTTTAAGAAAAAAAATTTAAAGATTTTAAAATTATGATTATGTTTATAATCAATATATTTATGAAAACTTAATTTACGTTCATAAAAATATTTCAAAGTTCAAGAAAAATTGTGATTTACATAAAATTAATACAAGAAATAAAAATAAACTCGCTATGCCCGGCACTAGGCTCCATAAAATAGGTAAATCTTTTAAGGGTAATTGTATACGTTTTTATAATAAGCTCCCAAATGAAGCCTTAAGCCTCTCATTAAATAAATTTAAATTATATGTTAAAAATAATTTAATAAAAAAATCCTACTATAGTGTAAAGGATTACATCGACGACGGTATGGCCTGAGAATGAATCTGTATTGTATTGCGAATAGCTAGTAATCTCCGCAATTTGTTTTTTGCTGTAAATTAATTTTGCTTTATCGACCTTCTGTATCACACCGATTCCTTAGAAGTCACTACTTGCGGTAGCATCGGGAGTCGGGTTGCCTCCCTCCCTCAAATATGTGCGAAGGGGGTGATGGCTGGCTCTTGTGTTATGCTCGTGAACGGGTGCTGCTTGCGGTGACTGGTTGTGTGGCAGGCCGAAGATTTATATATATTTATTTTTTCTGTTATTATTATTTAATTTTCGTTGCCTGAAATCATTAGGCTTCTTTTCCGATTGATTGCGACGGTTCTAGTTGTTCCAAAATTGCATTTAAGTTTGACGTTTGTGAAACAGTGATCACAATAACAAAAAATATATCCGGCTGAGTTTGTTGTGTGGTTCTTCTCAGACCAGGACGCGTTTGGAACCCTCATAGCTTTAACATTAAGATGGAAAGTGCTTTTTCAGAAGGGCTTATTACGATAAATCTAGTATCGTAATAGGCCCTCCTGACATTTCCATGTTGACGTACACAAGTGATCACTGATTATGATTCTAAGTGGAAAAGATATAAATAAATAAATAAATAAAGCGTTAGTAAGTTAGTTTTAGTTTGTGACTTATTTCCTACAAGATGCTTATTTTCTTATAATATCTTCTTCTAATTTAGCTTCACTTCGTTAATACATTTATTATTAGTTAATCTTCAGGATATTCACTTTAGTACAATGGATACCCTTATACCCAAAATGGGATGTCAGAGGATTGCTTCCACACTCGACCGTTAAACCCTTATGGATATACCACCCATATAAAAGTGACAAACCCAAATTTGTGGCAATGCATTTCACTGCCGAGTTTAGGCCACGATCGACAGAAATGTTCATCTCCTACATCGACCACCAGTAGGCATTCAATACGCAAACAGTTCCAGGCGGTGCACGTTTCTACGGTATGATAAATAGTGTCGAATTATCTGTCACCGTGGTGGCAATCAGTAGATATTCTCTCCTTGCAATCATGTGCATTTACTAATTTGGTTCTAGCCTCTGCTCAAGGTTGATAAATGCGATCGTCATCTACTAAAAAAATGTGTAGTCTTCGACACACTTTTAATAACGCTATAGACTGCATTATTTTATCATAATAATATTTAAAAATACATAGACAATGCTATGATATACCTTTTAACGTCTGTCTCAAATTCGTGCAATTCTTGGAGAAAGCGTACATACTATCTAGCTACTAGGACCGTCTAGTGGATACTGCGTAATGCAAACTGCACAGTATGAAAATTACACACAGTACTATAGAATTTTTATGAATATCTTGTACTCCAATATAAATTTTACTTTACTCGATCGATTTTTATTTATAGAGATCTCCCTCTCTCTCCCTCTCTCTCTCTCTATGTAAAGTAACATCTGTTTAAGTATGAGGTAAGTCAATAATTAACGAGGCATATGTACGAGGCATATGGAATAGACTACATTTAAATTTTAAAAGGAACCCCCAGTGATGAAACTCTGTCGATTACCTACAGACGGTACCGAAATGTCTGTAACTCTCTTTTAAAAAAGTGTAAAGAACATACGAGTCATCACTTTTAGATAAGGCACAAAATAATAAAGAAAAGTGGACCGCCATTAAAAGTATAGCCGATATTAATAATCAAAAATCATCAGCATCCGAATTATTAACATCGAATGTCGACCCAATTATTACCCTTAATAAAATCAACAAATATTTCTCATCGATAGGAAAGGATTGTGTTGGTAATTTTAATAAGAATACCGATACTCTAAACATGAATATTTCTAGACTATCTAATTCTATAGTGTTATTTGATCCTGATGAATTGGAGATATTAAGCGTCATCAGCAACTTAAGAAATGTTTCTTCTGTGGGGTGGGACTCTATCCCAACGAAATTTATAAAATATGCTAAACATATTATTTTAGCGCCTTTGACTAAATTACTTGTAATTTGTTTCGAACAAGGCGTTTTTCCAAAAGTATTTAAAAAATCCATAATTTGTCCGATATACAAAAGTGGCTCTAGAAATTCCTTTACAAACTATAGACCTATCTCAGTTCTTACGTGCTTTTCTAAAGTAATGGAAAAGATATTAAATCTACGACTTACTAATTTCTTAGAAAGCTATAAATTACTGTCTAGTTCACAATTTGGTTTCCGATCAGGAAAAAGTACTACAGTTGCTGTATCTCAGTTAACTGAACATTTTGTGACTAATCTACACATAAAAATAAGAAGTGTTTAGGCATCTTTTTAGACCTATCCAAGGCTTATGATACGGTATCCTTTTCTATCCTTTCTCATAAGACGGAGCATATTGGCATAAGAGGAGAAGCACTTAAAAGGGTTTTCTAGGATTTTCTATTGGAAAGAACTGAGCAAGTTAAAATTTACCATCTTCTCAGTTCCCAGACTTCTATCACATCTGAAATCTCTCAAGGCATTATCCTGGGGTCAAATCTTTTTTTACTATATGTAAACGAACTTCTTAACGAAGAATTGCATAACGGGAAAATCTTTTCGTATGCAGATGACACTGCTCTTATTTTTATTGGGGATACTTGGGAAGAGGTTATTAGATCCGCTCAAATTGGAGTACATAAAGTTAGCACATGGCTAAACAATAATCATTTAAAACTTAATTTAAGGAAAACTTATTTCTTGCCTTTTTCTTTTTCCAGCATACCTGAAAATATAAGTCTAAGAGCACATTCGTGTGACTACAATTCCAACGTTAGTTTATGTAAATGTCCTAACATAACTAAAACTAAATGTGTTAAATATCTAGGAGACGAAATAGATTTTAAGCTCTGTTGGCTTCCACACATAAAGTCGATTTGCTCACGGGTTAGAAAATAAGTCTGGATTTTCAGTAAGCTATAAGACAAGCTGCAAGTTTAAAAATTTTGCGCGAAACCTATTTAGCATTAGCTCAACCTATCATCTCTTATTGCATTTCCGTCTGGGGTGTTGCATGTAAATCGTTTATGATAAGTCTTGAACGAGTACGGATATATCTCTTCTTAAAACAAAGAATTTCAGTCCTTATCGGTATCCAACAAAGTTTCTATATAAGAAATGTGATGTCCTTACTTACGACAATTATACATATACAGCGTTATATGTAAGCAACACGCATCCATTCCATATTATAGCAGTAGTCTGAACACAAGGAGGGTAAATCACTGGATTATTGATCAAATAAAATGTCGCACTACATCTGCAAAGCGTCAAGCTTATTTTCTAGCAGCCTTTCTATATAATAAAATAAACCAAAATATTTTTTATATTGAATTAAATTAAATAAATTTAATTTAATTTGATTTGATTTGATTTGATTTGATTTGATTTGATTTGATTTGATTTGATTTGATTTGATTTGATTTGATTTGATTCGATTCGATTCGATTCGATTCGATTCGATTCGATTCGATTCGATTCGATTCGATTCGATTCGATTCGATTCGATTTGATTTGATTCGATTCGATTCGATTTGATTTGATTTGATTTGATTTGATTTGATTTCTTTTCGTTTCGTTTCGTTTCGTTTCGTTTCATTTCATTTCATTTCATTTTAATTTAATATAAATTGGTCTGATTCTATTTAATTGGATTATATTACTATTATGATATTTATTTTTTGTACATTTTCCATATATATATTTTACATAACTTTAAGCTAGCATAGTTTTTAGTAAATTAATCTTTAATAACATAACACATAATTTCAATAAATAAAATAATATTATTTTGTTAATTGTTATAATTGTACGGGGATTGTGACTACAAATCAAAACCTATTATTGTGTTCATTGGGTTAATATAAACAAATAAATTGCTTGCAATACAGGTTTATTCTTAGTGAAGGTAATTTAATATTGCTTTTTGTTTTGTAACTATTTTTGTACCCTATTGTTTTTAATATTTTAGTTGTATCTTTTGAATCTATTTGGAAATAAATTATTATTATTATTTAAAATAGGCGCAAAAAAAAATTAAAAAGTCTGTAACATCAGTCACAAACATTTAGGAATTGAATCTTAAAAAAATCTTAAAAATGAGTGCTAAGAGTCTTTAAAAATAGATCAATTTTGGTTATATTAATTATTATTATTATGAATGCAGTTAACGAAAAGAAAACATAAGGTACAAATCTATAGTTTTCTTTAAAACCTTATGACTTTGGTCCATTGGAATTGGTTAAAATTCTTTTATATTCTAATATATGTATATAAAACGCCAATTTCATTTGCAAAGACCTATCTTTAAACAAGAAATTAGCGTAATGTATGGCACAAACAAAAAGTCGAATATTTTTTAATTAATCAAAGTATGAACCACTGTTTTCTATGCGATTTTGCCATCTTATGGGTAGTTCATTGATCCCTTTACTTAAAAAATCAAATCAAATAAAACCTTTGAAAGCGATTTGGACTGCCCCATCGGAGCTAAATTTTTTCCCATGCAGAAAGTTATCCGAATTTCAAAAAAAATGGTAATTTGATGGAGCAAGGATGTCTTAGACATTCTAATTGAAGCTTGTCTTAGTCATTCTAATTTTCTAGTATCTCCACGGTTCGTTTATCCAAATTTTGTTTTTACATATTAAGAACTGAGAGGTATGTGTATGCTACTATTACTAGCTAATTTTGTTTTATTTGACTTAATATCTGATTTATACGTAATAAGTTTGTCGAATTTATTTATTTGTCTCTCATAAAATTAATTGTATTTAGTTGTGCCGCGTTTATTAGTAATATCGGAATATTTTTGCCAATCTGCACACAATGTGCTGGAGTATATAAACTTGACTGGGATTGTGGTTTGTCAAACAAAGAGGAGCATTGGTATAAGAGCTAAGGAAACCATGTCGGATATCAAGCATATGCGTACATCGAAGTCAGCAGTGTGTGAACATGCCATAGACAAGCCCACCCATTTTATAAGATTTGATAAACATCAAATCTTCGTTAAAGAACAACGTTACATTCCAAGAATGGTTCGTGAGGATAGTTGGGGATTATACAGGACCTGCTCTTGAAAAAAAAAATCTCATGTCTATGACCACACTATAAGGCCTCAAGATACTGTTAGTGCATTTTGTACGAATCATGAACTGTACGCCCGGGAAACTTATTTATACAGTGCGAGCTTACAATCCTACATTATCCCTGATGAGCATATGCTATATTTTATAATCATCATCATCATCATCATCACTAATATTATAAAAAGGGAAGATTTGATTGTTTGTTTGTTTGAATTTAATAGACTCCGAAACTACTGGACCGATTTAAGACATTATCCCTCTGATGAACGTAGGCTATATTTAATACGAGAAAAATAAGTATCCACGAGAAAATTTCGACAATGTAATAAATTAAATATTTATTAGGTAACATGATTCAATATATTTTCATATACGAATATAGGTATATACGAATATTAATAAATATAAACATTTAGAGTTAAAATTATTTACAATCAGTAATAACACTATGATCAAGGGATTTATATTATCACTAGCTGTTGCCCGTGACTCTTTATAATTACGATCATCAGCTATATAAATATATTTTTACAGTCTACGTGGATGCAATCACGAGCAACAGCTATTCTTAATAAAGTACTTTACCGGAGTAAATAAGTTTAAAAACTTTTTGGCCTACATAACAAGGCTTTTTTCGCAATATAGCGAAGGCGAAGCCGCTGGGAACAGCTAATTATTGCATAAGAACCTTTCACCAATAAAACGTCAATATCTTGGAGACGATAGTTTCTATTTCGATCAATCATAACTAATAACCAGCACGACAAACACAGCTTTCGATTTAAAAAACTGCATTTAAATCCGTTTACGCCTTTGGTCTCTAGATTGCCACAAACAGACACATAGATACACAGGTATACAGATACACAGATCGACAGGTCAAACTTATAACACCCCTCTTTTTAGTCGGGGGTTAAAAACCAGCAAAGACATAAGGCGATTTAAGTCGAGTTCACAATCCTAATGTTCTATCAATAATATTTATTCCCAAGTGGTATCCTTAAAAAGATATTCTTGTAACACATGAAACAAATTGAATAAAATATTACACAAGTAAGAATGTTATTTGTTAGGAACTCTGTATGGTAAAGTCTATGGAAAGCTAACTTAGCTTTAAGGACATTTTCTACAAAACATATTTTTCTATAATTGTATTAATTTTGTAAAGTTTTATTTCAATGTATAAATACTAGTAAGGTTCGAAATAACAAGATACAATCTAAGCTATATCGTTTTTTCTATTGTTTACTTTGTATTTAATAATACTACTTCAAATTATTAGACACAACACAATAATTAGAGATATAAATCTGTAAAATACCACCACTCTCCAAATATTTTATTACTAAGCTATTTTTTCATTACTTACTATATATAATATACCGTAGCATTATCAAGAAAAGTATATAAATTAGTTATTTCACACTTGCTTTAATTGTAAAAAATAGTATAAAAAGGTTTTAGAATTCCGTACTCAAAGGTTAAAAATGTAACGTTATTACTAAACTTTGCTGTCTCTCCATCCGTATGTCTATCTAAAGGCTGTATGTCTATCTATGTATATGTACTAGACAAAGATCTCGTACTAGGCGTGTCGCTCCGACGAGCTATCGTGCGAGAGCGGCGCGCGTCTGCAGGATTTGAGGTAGGGAGACGACCACGAGCAGGAGTGGTGGTGGTGCCGCGACCACCAACACGACGACGGATACGTGCCCAGGAACTTGCTGGGGGTGAGATACCACATGACACGACACACGACACGACATGATACACCACACGACACACAACTTGACACACCAAACGACAAGACACACCATACGACACGATACACCACACGACACGATACACCACACGACACATGACACACGACACACGACACGACACACGACACGACACACGACACGACACACGACACGACACACGACACGACACACGACACGACACACGACACGGAAACAGATACGACACGACACACGACACACGACACGACACACCACACCTTATTTTTTTTTCCATTAGGTATACATCTCACTCGAAACGTCGGACTCTATAGTCTGTTTTAAAAGGCGCGGTTCACGGACGAGAACCGATAAAGAACGATCCCATCACATCACATCACAGTACATCGCATGTGTTGTAGAACTTTATGCCTTGTAGAGTTTAAGACTTATTTTATGCAATTTCTCCTTTCATCTTTTATCGTCTCGCTCTCGAACGACAGTTCGTCGGAGCGACACGCCGAGTACGAGGTCTTTGTCTAGTTAATAAATGGTGTCAGGAGATAAGGTTTAAACACCCTCCTTTCTCTAATCCAACGACACTGAAGGAAAGATTGTCCTCTGTTCGGTTCAGGTAGTTTTAAAAAGAAGCGCCTTGTACTATAAACGTAAGAGGGCTTTTGCAGTATGTAGAAATATATATGTAGACAAACAACAACAAAAACATAATGATAGTTAAATGATTTGGGTATTTATTTAACGTTCAAAATAGTTCAAATAACGTTTTATATTAATCAATGACAATTGACACCACAAATATTTTTTATTAAATTATTGTCCAGAAGCTTTTGTGGATCTGGTGTTTACATTAACAATATGATAGTAACATTAAGTTTTCGGAAAAAATATATTCTCTTTACATTATTTATTAAATATCTCAAGTAATGGTCAATAATTATATTGTACATATTCATTACAATTTGAATGAATAAAAAAAAAAAAAGTTAATACAAATACTAGAAAATATTAATATAATATTATTGTTTTATGTGTATATTGAATTATTAGTCAATTAAAATAAAATAATATTTTTTTATTTTTATCAAAAGACTGGATTTTGTTTTATAACTTTATTGCAGATGTAATAAATCAAACAACAAAATAAAGCTACGTAATTTTAAATTTTGTAAGTAATGAAATGGACAGCTAAGTAATGAAAAGCATCAAGCGCTATTACATATTTTTTTATCTGTAAGAATTGTGTTGTGTCTAATAACATTAAGTTATTATTAATACAAAGCGTAAGATACAAAAAATATTTGGCTTGGAAACAACTACTTATTATTTTAAACAATACTATAATAATTGTTTAAAAATGAAAATAATGCCATTTACTAAAATAAAGAAAGTCTTAAAAAAAATATGTTTAGTAGAAAATATCGTTAAAGTGAAGTTGGCAATGGGATTTTACTACAACATACAGAGATCGGGATCTATTTCTGTCTTAGTTAAGCTTTACTGTTTGTTTTTATCATTGATACTATCGCTATCATCTTTATTTCCCCTGTACTTAATGTACAATGATAACGATTCTACGGTTACTATTGATATTGTGATGCTCTGCGGCTTATCCTCCTTGGAACATTTAATTTACTCTATGTCATGTCTATATTCAGCTCAAACATCTTTCCATAGATACTGTACCATAATTAAGATTATTGACAGGTCTCTTGGATTCAGAATTCCTCTACAATCACCTTTTATATTAATTCTTTACCTTCATAGTCTATTTAAACTACTTCACCTTACCTGGTTATTAGTTGCTTTTCCAAGCTTGTATTATTTAAATATAACTTTATGCTTGTTAATGATATTCAATTATACGATGTATGCAAATACAATAATTACATATAATTTATTTTTCAAAAGAATGATGTTTATAAGAAAATTATTAAATAAACAATTAAATACCTCCAATAAAATATATGTATTACGAAAGTATTTATTGTCATATAAACATTTATTAAATAATCTACAAAATAATAAGAAAGTGCTGACGTTCAATGTAAGTATTCAATTGTTTAAACTGAATTTTCTCATTCGTTATTTTATAGAACTGCTTTACATTTTATTTCTATTCTATCAATACAAAAAATGCTACTAGATTAAATATATTTCATCTTTTTATTTATTTCCAGTATTTGGTAAATATTTTGATACATTTTTTCAAAATAACCTTTTTTACTTACGTTTCCCTGGAAGCTGTTATAGATAAAGTAAGTGATATTTATATTTATTATTAAACAGGGTTATTTCTATATAGTGGGCCACCTCTTGCAGGCAGCCTCTTTACATCAATCCCAACAACATTTGTTCTACGACTTTTTAAAATCAATAGTTATTAAAATATACATTTTCCCATACCAAATTTAATTTTCGTCTCTGAACTGGCATTAACTCTGAGCGTCGGTATGGGGCCCGAGCATTGACCTTTTAAGTACTTCTTACAAAATACAGAGTCAGAGTAATAAGTAAAAGAGGGAGTAAATATTTTTTTTGTTTCTTTTTTTGTGTTGTTTATCAAGTATTTGTAAAAAGTTGTAGAACAAATGTTGTTGGGATTGATGTAGAGACGCTGCCTGCAAGAAGTAACTAATTAATAATAACCCTGTATATGTCGTCTAATCGCAAAAATATTTACATGGTGCTTAGTAAGAGATATTATCATAACACATAATATAGTAACGGGAAGATATGGTAGCATGTACTCAGAGATTTTAGTTAGTGTTATTACAAGGTACTTAATATGATCTTAAGAAAAATACATCAAAAACTACACAAAGACAACTTTATTATGACTCAGTTATGAATACCAGATATCCAAAAGACATACAAATGAATAATGGTTTTACTTTCTCTCTATGCAATATAATCGCATAATTTATAATTAGTGATTAATTATTTTAAAATTAATATTAAATTAAATAACGGAACTAATAATGCAAGTCAAACCCAATAAAAACTTTTTTGTTTTCAGAAATTTGATAGTATAACAAATTTTTTCCCGTTAATAGATACAATATTATTATGTGTTTGTTTGTTGATGCCTGCTGTGCTGTGTGAATTCGCAAAAGTAGAATATGAGAAAATAAAATTAACATTGGCTTATCAACTTATTGAATGTTCAGGTACCTCCATTACGATAATTTCTTTTTTAACATTACTTAATTATATTTTTTACCAGTTTGTAACTACGACGAAACTATATCAATAGGTTTTATAACTAAATATAACAATTCGAGCAGCCTATTTGTTCCTTTTCTAATCACTGTTTTTTTAGATGAACAACTACGTGCAGCTCTGTACAATGGACTAGAATATTTGGAGTATAGACCTCCATCAGTTTATATTTATAGACTTTTTCCAATGGATATCTCTCTCATCACAAGCTTCATACACGTCTGCATTACTTATATTATTGTTTTGCTGCAAACTGTCGTTTGAAGTAAAGTTTAATAGGAAGTGTGATATTTAATTATTTTTTTATTCATAAAAAAATATATGATTATTATAATTGTTAAGAAAAATATATATGTAAAGAATGTAACGTTTGACATACAGTATGGCGCTGTAGATAGTTGAGTATGCAAAATATGAGGACAGTATACTCTTAATGATTTTGAGCTCGGAAAAGCTTGCAGATTAGGAATCTAATGTTGCCAGGTGCTATAATGGTCAAATTTATTGTTCAGTTACCTGTAAATATCTCCCTCATAACTACTAGCTTTATTCACGTCTGCACTACTTTTGTTATTGTTATGCTGCAAACTGCTTTTTAAAATGAAATATTGATTATATAATTATTAAATAATTGAGTGTTTTTGAAGTATTGTAATTTATCATGTGTTACTAATAAAAAGTGTTATGGTTATAGATGTATATTTTTTTAATGTCAATATAAGCATACCCCATTCAATCTTGTTATATATGTAGGCAGGGGTTGCCGCAGTTCAAGAAGTATAAAAGTTGATCGGAGTGGTCACAAATCAAAAATTTATCTTGTACCTATAAGTGTCGTAGTTAAATAAGTTGTTGTTCATGAATTCATTGATATCCCATTAATTTATTATTATTTAACTGTTTTAAGTAAAATATTTTACAATGTAATATTATAATCATATTACTATTATAGTTTCAATATTGTATGCGTATATTCTCGGCTGCAATATTATAGCTTGCAATTTCTAACTCAAACTCGAGTTCGCTGAGATTGAGTTACGTATTATTTACATTTTTATAATTTTAGTTTTGTTATAGTTTATTCTAAATTATGCTAAAAATACTCTTTCCTAATATTTGTTAAAGCTTTAAAAATATTTTTGGACAAATTACTGTTGAAGACATTCTTTTTCAAATAAAGAGATAATTATTTCTAATGATTTCTAGTGATAATGAATGTAAACATTACTTGATGCTCTCATTCAGGCAGGATAGATAGGAATTTGTTCGATTAATAAATGTTTATTTATTCTCACTCGTTATGACTGATCTTGAAAACAGGTAATAATAACAGCACTGATATCAGCAACAACAAAACACCAACAGTTCTCAGGGTAGTAATATTTTTCATATGCCGGGATATAATTCACGGATCACTAATTCACCGTTGTTTATGTACAATTTTCGTCCTTTAATGGTAATAAAACACTTCGACGACAATAACAGGGATTTCCTTTTTTTCAAAATTCCTTTATGTTGCCACCAAATTAAATAAGGTTTAGGGGTTAAGCATTTAAAAAAAAACTAATTCGATTTTCTTAAGTCGGGTTTAGGAGTTGGAATGGGACTACCTGGCTTCGTCAGGATATGTGGACGCTAAGGCGATGGAAATGATAAGTACACTAGTAAGATGACGAGTAGGCTTTATAGGGTGCAAAGGACAGTTATAACAGAACGTTGTATGTTAGTAGTTTGCTACTTGATCTAGATATGGTATTTTGCAAATCTTTGCGAACTTTACACCATAAACTTTAAATTTAATCTGAAGTTTCGAATACTTTTGCAACAATAAAAAAAAATCAGTTTGCTAAACTAAAGTGTGTTTATCAAATATCTTTTGCCTTTCGGTGATAGTCTACTAACATAACATTTAAGCTATGGCATAGTTAATAAAAACAAAAAAAAACTGTTATGTGTCATTGTGGCTAAGCTGTGAATATACTTGGAATATAATAGGAAATTTGGGATTTCATTTAGTGTAGCATTATCTTTCACATCTTGTAACAAAAACCAGTATCTGTTATACGGTGCTGGGAAGCAGATGTTTCAAGAGGTAAAGTACATTGGACACAGTCTGGCTGTGCGAAAATAAAGAAAACAATTGAAAATTACAGAATTTACAACAAATGAAAATGATAAAATTGTTGGATTGAGTGTATAGGACATTGTATTATTGAAATCAAGGATTGACAGAAAGTTCTAGTATAGTTTTGTCTGTCCATAAATACGAACCGTAGCGGTAAAATAATCTGACAATGTATATCAATACATTGTCAGGTTATTTTAAAGAAAGATATAATCTTTAATACTATTTTTGTTTTGTAATCTGTTTTCTAATCTGTTTTGTCGTCTGATTTTTTCATACATCCATACACATTAATAAAAATTAAAGTGACTGACTAATATATCAATTAAATTTAACAATTCATGATATAACCTACATTTACAAAGTAGCAAGAAAGACATTGAAATGAAATTCCTTACTTAGTTAATAATGAGATATTATGTATAGGGTATTAAAATATCTTTAAACATGTATAGCCATGTTAAGGTCAGTTAAATTTAAATAAACATAGAATTTCCCCTTGTTAAAAAAATCAAGGTTTTAGGAAGATGTAAGTGACTTAAGATAAAATTCCTTGACTTTCGTTTTAAAAGTTGCCTGAAATTTTGCATATGCGGGTAGAAACAATGAGTTCCATAGAAGAGCACCTTGAACCATGACGCGTGAACCGTAAAAACAGAAAGTATGAGGATGATGTTTTAAGATAAAATTTTCCTTAATATTTTTGGTTATCTCTGATATAGTAAATAAAACTTAAAATGTTAATGACTCAAAAGTTGACATTCATATCGAATTTTTAAAATAACAACTTAATTTGCATACACATTTGTAATAATACACCACGATACTTTACACCATTTATTGATTTATTTACATTCTCCGTGGGAACCACAATAAGTAAACATATTATAGTTATAAATACAATTAAAAAAAAATACCCGAAATATAAAAGATGGTCTAGTCATTTAAAGGCGTAAAATCACACAACCTTAATATTTATTTCAAATGATAAATTACACAACGTCATCAAACGGCAGTTTGCAGCAAAACAATAATATAAGTGGTGCATATATGAATGAAGCCAGTGATGAGAGAGATATCCACTGGAAAAAGTCTATAAATATAAACCGATGGAGGTCTATATTCTAAGAATTCTAATCCAACGTACAGAGCCGCACGTAATTGTTCATCTGAAAATAATATGTAATTTAAAAATTTTAAAAACACAGACTACACTTTCAGGATTGGAAACAGCTTCTTTTTTTTAACTTATCCATATATTTTCGTTTTAGGTACCAACTGTTAATGAACTAAAACACTGTTAATAGTATTAATAAGCGGTTTAAAATATCTGATTGAAACTTTCTTAAGAACATCTTAAAAAGTCTTAGTAACTTATGTTTTTAAACTAGTTACGTAGTACGTTTTAAAAGGGAGGTTTGATGTATAAGTATTAAAGAATTTAGTATATAATGATGTTCATTAGTTGTATATTTGGATCAGATGCTTCAAAATCATTCAAGTAATATAACTTTGTTAACGAGTAAGACTCCGCGGTTCCTTACATATTTTGTGGCTTATTACTGTTATTTCGTAATATTTATTTGCATTTTTATAAATCCTGACATGAAATGCGAAGAACGAATACTATGACAATAAAAACGGACAATTATTTAGACAAATTTAAATGAAGATACCTGAGCACTGAAGAAGTTGATAAGCCAATGTTAATTTTATTTTCTCATATTCCACTTTTGCGAATTCACACAGCACACCAGGCGTCAACAAACAAACATATAATAATAAGATTTCTAATAACGGTACCAAAATAGTTAAAATATCAAATTTCTGAAAACAATAAAATTGACATTATAATAAGATTAACATTATTATTACCATTAATTTACGTTTATTTAAAAATAATTAATCAAATATAGTAATAAAAACAAATATCACTTACTTTATTTATTACAATGTCCAGGAAAAAGTATGATAAGTAAATTATCTTGAAAAAATGGATCGTAATATTTACGAAATACTAGAAAAAATGAATAAGACGAAATATATCTTATCTCGTAGATAGATTATATTGTTAGAACATAAAAAAGAACAAAATTGTTTTTTTAAACAATTAATTAATAAACAAAAATACTTACATTGAACGTCACGGCTGTGTTATTATTTTGTAAATTATTTAATAAATTTTTATATGCTAATAAATATTTTTGTATAACATATATTTTATTGAAGTAATTTAAATGTTGGCTTAATAATTTTCTTATAAACATCATTCTTTGAAAGAATAAATTATATGTAATTATTGTACTTGCATACATCAGAGTATTAGATATTATTAAGAAGTTTATAGTTATATGAAAAAACCACGAGGTTGGTAAAACGATTAATAACCAGGTAAGGTGAAGTAGTTTAAATAGACTATAAAGGTAAAGAACTAATATAAAAGGAGATTGTAGTGGAGTTCTGAATCCAAGAGACCTATCAATAATCTTGATTATCGTACAGTATCTCTGGAAAGATAATTGACTCGTATACAGACATGAAATAGAGTAAATTAAATGTTCCAAGGCGGAAAAGCAGCAGAGCTTCCCAACATCAATAGCCACATCAGAAATGCTATAATAGTATATTAAGAACAGGGAAAATATAGGTAGAAACTATACTATCATGGATAAAAATAAACAGTAAAGCTTAACTAGGATAGTAACACTTCCTGATCTCTGTATATCGTAGTAATATCCCATTGCTAAATTCACTTTAACGACACTTTCTACTAAACATAAATGTTTTAAGAATCTCTTTACTTTAGTAAATGGCATAGTTTTTTTTTTACATAATTAGTATAGTATTGTTTGAAATTCGAGATAGTTGACAAACCAAATATTTTCAGTTGACAAACCAAATAGTCTCACAAGAACGTATAATTGTGTTTCGAAGAGCATATTTACGGAGTCAACTAATTTTATCAGTTGCCGTTTCTTGGATCTATATTTTTTAATGGGCGCATCACCTTTTGTAGGTCTACCCATGGCTAATAGATAATTTAGCAAAAAACTAAAAAGTATTAAATAAAAATAACTAAGTTAAAAAGTGTTTTATAACAGTCTGAATAGCAGCGTTTTACCTGAAATAAAACGCATATTAAAATACTTACCTCACTGGAAGCTTTATATGAGAGAAGCATTTCCGTTTCCGTCAATATTTAAACATTTTTCGTACTTTTTTATCGCTTTATTTCCGGTTTGTGGCGTCACCTAGCGGAATTTGCACGCGTCATATTTCTTTATATAGACTTGCGTGCAATTTGATTCTCATTGGCTCAGTTTTTAATACCACCTGGCAGAATTTAAGTGAAAGCTTCCAGTGAGGTAAGTATTTTAATATGCGTTTTATTTCAGGTAAAACGCTGCTATTAAATAACTTGACCGTCACTGGAAGCTTTATATGAGATCTGTTTGTTTTCGCCAGGTGACGCCATCTGTAAATAATAATTATAAAATGCGTAAGTTACGCCAATGTGATGAAAATGAAATAAATGTAATCACCAATATTCTATATATTTATTTATTAAATTATTAAAGACATGACTTTATCAAATAAAGAATCACTTTATTAATCAAAAAATAATAACAATAAAAATTGTAATAATCATTGGCTTATTGGATTAAATAACTGTGTTATACTTAGTGAATTACTACTGTAATTATTGGTTTTGATTATTTCCCGTTGGTAATATTTCTTGAATGTGTTAGCCGACTTCCAGTTTCCTCGGGACAATATATCTTCAAGGGTATGATTGTCGAGCCAATTTTTTGAAGCCACCGCAGATCTAATACTGCCGGGAGAATCACTTATACCAGCTTCCTTGAAGAGGGTTTTAATCCAGCCAGCTATAATAGTCCGAGAAGCGGGTTTTGCGGTACCTCTAACTGTAATAAATAAATTATTAGATTTTGCACGGTTACGTCTTTCATTTAATAAAACTATGGCCTTATCTATCCAGAAAAGAGGATCAAGCTTAGAGTTGTTTTTGTTACAAAGTAGCTTCCAACCTGATTGTCGGTAATCAGTATTATCCGTTTTTGAACCGAATTGCGGCCAAAATATTACATGATCATCAAATTTTTCATAATGCTCCTTATCTAACGTAAGCAATGTTAAATCATGTATCCGTCGTCCTGAGCAAAGTAATAATAATATTGCTGTATGTCGCAATACTTGGAAATGATTATTATAATTAATGGAATAGTTAGATAGGAAGAAAGATAATTCATTGACATCCCAAACCGGTGTTTTGGAGATTTTAGGTTTTTTAAGAGCAATTGACTTTAAAATATGTTTGACTAAAACATGTGAGCTTAGTTGACTTGACATATTAACGTTGCATAATGTAGAAACAACCGATTTATGCAATAGTATTGTGTTATAAGATAAGTTATTTTTTATGTACAAATCCGATAAAAATTGAGCTAGTTGGGTACCTGAAGGGTTTTTGGGCTCTATATTTTTAAAACTACACCAACTAACCCATCGTTTCCATGCAACATCATATGTTTTCAAGGTAGACTTTCGCCAAGAATTTTTTAACAATAATATTTGTTCGTAGCTCCAATCTTCTACGGCCTCTGACCACCCCCACATCTCCAAACCTCCAAGATTATGTTCTCGATTTTTGGTGGTGGTAACCCCGTTGTTGTATCGATTAGATGTTTCTGTAGATTTTTCAATGTGAATGGAGCTTCGAGAGCACGGGCTTTGAGATCCGGCCGCCAAAACACCTTTTTCCATCGAGGTACCACCACTAGAAATATGCCTGTCGATTTGTTTAAGTGTGTTAATACCTTTGGGACTAGAAATGGTGGGGGAAATATCCATGCTAGTGGGTAATTCCACAGAGTGCTGAAGGCATTGTGAAACAGAGCCTGAGGGTCTCTTACATCTCGCGACACATAATTGCTTACTACATGCGCAGTCTCCGAGGCAAATAGGTCGATCATCGGAGTTCCCCACCTTTTGAACACTTTCTTTACACACGGTGGTAGTAAATGCCACTCTGGGGGTTGGAGATGTCGTGACAGATGGTCGGCATGGTTGTTGTATTTGCCAGGAATATACTGTATGCTGTGATGTATCCGATATTTGTCCAGTAAAGTTAAGATCTGAAAAGTGATTTTTATTAGAGGTAAAGATTTTGTGCCTCCCTCGTTCCGGAGGTATGCAACTGCGGTTTTGTTGTCGCATTGTATTAAAATCGAGCTGCGATATAGTAAATGGGCTTGGTTCTGGAGGGCATATAGTATGGCCAACATTTCTTTTTGGTTGCAATGTAAATTTTGTTCCTCTGGAGACCAAGTGCCCGATAGAGCCAGATCGTTTATTTGTGCTCCCCAAGCTTGATCCGAGGCATCTGTAACTAAGAAGATTAGCGGCGGAGGGTAATGGAGAGGCGTCGTTAATTTGAAATTTTGTGCCCACCATTTCAAATCCCTTACGACACTTTCTGGCAATGGATAACTTCTTGGCAACATATCTTGTATTTTGATCATGAATAATAGCAGATGTCGATAGTTTAGACGGCCTCGAGGGATGATGAAACTGGCAAAATTCAGATGGCCTATTAAACTCTGTAAATCTTTTAGACATGCCTTTCTTTGTAACATAATTAAATTTATTTTCTCCACTATTTTGATAATTTTTTGTTTTGGTAGAGCTTTTAAGTTTTCCCAAGGCTTCCACACTATCCCTAAGTAAAGTATACTTTTTTGTGGGAGCAAAATTGACTTTTTGAAATTTACTAACCAACCCAGTGTCTGTAAGATTTGAATTGTAATTTTGACATGATTTGATAGGGTTTGACGGTTTTGATTTGCCAATAAAAAATCGTCGAGATATACTAGGATTCTTATATTCCACTTTTCTCGTAGTATTTGAGCTACCCAGTTGGATAAAATCGAAAAGGTTTTTGGAGCAGTGCTTAACCCGAACGGAAGGCATGTCATCTCTAGTAATTCTTGGTCGTATACAAGACGTAGAAAACGTCTGTGAGTCTCGCTTACTTTCAGATGAAAATACGCTTGGGATATATCGATTTTGCATAACCAGTCTTGGGGCTGAAGAAAGTCTGGTATTCGATGCATGTTTATCAAATGAAATGGATCGACTCGCACATAATTGTTCAGTGATTTGAGATTGAAAATTGGTCGGACTGTGCCGTCGGGTTTTGGCACTAGGAACAAAGGGGATATGAAACTTGGTGTGGGTGGAGCAGTTCTTAAAACACCTTGTTTTTTCATTTTTAGTATAACTGCAGTCATCTGTTCTGAAACGGGAGTGTGAGCAGTGTTCAAATTTAGATGTGGGTATATTAGAGGTGGTTTTTGAATGAATGGAATGCGATACCCCTGAATTATTTTTAGTATGATTTCTGGTGCCCCCATCTCTCTCCACTGTACAATGTAATTTGCTAGCTGACCCGCTTGAAAACGAGTCGAGTCATATTTTATATCCTTTTTGATTTCCTCTAATAACATTTGACTTGTCGGAACGTCTTCGATGACTTCCTCGGTCGGGCCGCGAGCCCCGGTTTGGAAATGAATTGTTACTTTTTTCAGGTATATTGTTACAATAGTGCTGTATATTTGAGAACTGATTTCTGTGAGGGTAATTCGAATGATGATGATATACACCCCGCGAGGGTGGATTATTTAAAGCGTATGATTTCCCAGAGTATCCTGGTTCATATCGGCTTCCACGCGATGGAAACGTTGTGCTTCGCATGCCTCTCCCCCGCGAGGGGCGGCTATTACTCACCCTTGTATGCAAAATTCCATCACTTTTTGGAGGCCAAAATGCTTTTCGTACTCCGCCAGCCTTTTCCAATGTTGCGGTAAAAGGCTCCGAATCAAAAATGTATGTAGATGAAGGTGGTATCCTATTTAAGGATGACTTGACTAAAGGATCTTTAACCTGGCTAGTGATGGATTCACGTCGTATTTCTATACATTCGGCACGGTGTCCACAAACTAACTGTAAAAGATCTGAAGAAGTTTTTTGAAAATCACCCTTTAAAATTAATTCTTCAACCTTCTGACTTAAATTCTCAAAATTTAAGCCCGTCACTTTAGCCCATGAAAGTAATTTGCAAATACCTTCTTGTAAAGCTTCTTTTTGTTTCAATACACAGTAAGTAATAGCTGCATATGACTTTTCTGAATTTGCAACGTGACGTAGACTATCGTAAATTTTAACCTCCTCATTTACATTCAAATCTTCGAATCCTGGAGTATGATTATACAATTTTTGTGTTTCGGCATATCTTACTTCTGACCATGAAGTAGTACCCAAACGCTGGACGCTTAACAACATGTCTAGGAAATTTTGAGGTGTTTTTGGAACGGGTGGTTCCTTTAATTTAGTTTCGATATCAAAGGTAAACTCTGAATTGGAATTTACGTAATTTTTGGACTCGACCGGAGAGTCCGTAGTGTTATATTGTTCGTACAACTCTCCGCTGGCTTCGGACCAAATGGAGTCGTCATTATTCTGTTCCTTATTAGTAAAATTATTATCACTGTTAGATATAAAAATATGTTTACGAAGCTCACCCATTTCCTTCATCAGTTTGTCCAATTTGCGATCAGAACTTCTAATGCGTTTTTCCTTTTTTCGACGTTGGCGGCGTGATCGCTTTGTCCGTTTACAGCCCGAATTACTAGAACTAGACGACTCGCTGCTTGTCGAAGAACTTGAACTGGTGCGATTTCGCCCTCGTTTTGCAGCCTGTCCGATAGGACTGGCAGTAATTAAATCAGAAACATCATTTGTCCTCTGATTGTCCATAACTGAAAACAATTAAAGTTAGTCTAATTTCGTTAATCGATGTATTTTAGATGTATTATTTTACCATATAAACACAACATTAAAATATTTCCTGGTTATTACTTAATGACCCAATAAAACTTTTTACTTCAAGAATAATTACCGAGGGTAAATACTAATTGTTAATAACTATTTAAAAATAAATTTTGAGGGTAATTATTAATTAGTAAAAGGTATTTAAGAAAAAACTTTGAGGGTAAATTTTGAGGGTAATTATTAATTGGTAAAAGGTATTTAAGAAAAAACTTTGAGGGTAAATACTAAACTTTGTTTAAAGGTATTTAAGAATAAATTCTGAAGGTAAATACTGATTGCTATACTGCAAGGGTATATTTCATTTAACACATTTTGGGTCATAATGCATATTATGTTAAAAATAGAATCATTAACATTTGTACGAAAAGTTTGAACCACTGAAATTTTTCTTTTTATATACAGGTAATTCGAACGGAAAAACCGTTAAAATAATGATCACTTACCTATTTCGGTAGTAATAATTGTTATTTATATACCGATATCCGATACTGTATATATATATATATCACTTTCTGTATTTATATAACTAATTTCACTTGTAATTTCACTGTTTCTTATAACGATCGCACTTGGCAGCGATTTGCTTATCACCAGTTGTCTTGACGGAAAACTGAACGCCAATGAGAATCAAATTGCACGCAAGTCTATATAAAGAAATATGACGCGTGCAAATTCCGCTAGGTGACGCCACAAACCGGAAATAAAGCGATAAAAAAGTACGAAAAATGTTTAAATATTGACGGAAACGGAAATGCTTCTCTCATATAAAGCTTCCAGTGACGGTCAAGTTATTTAATCTGAAATTGCTTACATTTTGATAAGTATTTCTTAGATACTTCTTTTCTTGTTACTAAATCTTTAAACGTCTCACCCTTGTTAGCAGAAGCATTGTTGAAAATAGGTGTAGAAAAACATCCTAGTAACTTTAAATTCAAATACCTATATCAATCATAATAATGTTATTAATGTATTTAAAAATAAATTTATTATTTTTTTTTAATAATAAGTTAGCTTAGTTAAATCTACACTCACTATTATGCTTCCTATATAGCAATAGTATTTAACAGATGTATTGACAGCGGTGTATTCCCTGATCTCATGAAGTACAGTAAGATTATTTCAATATTTAAAGCAGGTAGTACTACTGACCCCTCTAACTTTAGACCTATTTCTATTTTACTTGATTATTATATTGCTATTTTTTTGCAACATTTGATTATATTGACGTGTCCAAATAAATGTAAAACATTTCCATAGAATAAAGAATTTTTGATTTTGACTTTGACTTTGATTATCATCTTTAGAAATTCAGATGATATATCTTTGGGTAACTCTTAGATATTTATTGAGTGAAGATGTTTTCTTTAATTTTAACCCAAAGTTGTTTCGGTCTCTAATAAGGTTAAAGAGTTCGCTGAGCGCGCAAACCCGAGCCATAAGATAAAACAAAAGGTTGAATACATTAAAATACACATTTATAACCACAACACTTTTTATTAGTTACACTTGATAAATTACAATACTTCAAAAACACTCAATTATTTAATAATTATATAATCAATATTTAATTTTAAAAAGCAGTTTGCAGCATTACAATAACAACAGTAGTAGTTAGGTATGTAATTCGATGAATGATAGTACTATAATCGGAATGGTATCGCATTCGAGAATCTTCAGGACATCACCAAACCTATAAATCGTCGAGTTGTCAAAAGACTGATAATATAATGGACAAAGTATAGTTATAAGAGATATATGAACAGAACAATAAATTTAGACAATATAGCTTCTGGCAACATTAGATTCCTAATCTGCAAGCTTTTCTGAGCTCAAAACCGTTAAGAGTATACTGTCCTCATAATTTGCATACTCATCTATCTACAGCGCCGTACTGTATATCAAACGTTACATTCTTAATATATATATATTTCTTAATAATTATAATAATCATATATTTTTTGTGACTATAATATATCAAACGTTACATTCTTTACAAATATATTTTTCTTAACAATTATAATAATCATATATTTTTCGTGAATAAAAAAATCATTAAAAATCCCACTTCCTATGTATTTGTTTTCATTATAGATTACATTAAACTTTACTTCAAACGACAGTTTGCAGCAAAACAATAATATAAGTAATGCAGACATGTATGAAGCTAGTTATAAGAGAGATATTGACAGGAAACAGATTATAAATAGAAATTTTTGGAGGCCTATATTCTAAATATTCCAATCCATTAATAAGAGCCCCACGTAGTTGACCATCTAAAAGAAATAGTTATGAAAATCATACAAATTTTACTTAGATTAAAATATTATTAACATTTTTTTTATAAAGTTGTTTTTAGTTCTAACAAAATTAATAATCGATTAACATTACAAGATTTAATCTTAAATAATTTTAAACAATTTAAGTTACACAATATAAGGGGAATAAGAGAGGCTGTAGATACTGTCAGTTAGTCAGTCTCATTTCACTATATTATACATTATATAGTGAAATCACTATAAACATTAAAATTATATATCTTAGTTCCAGTAAAGATTAAGCTTAAGCTGTTGTTATGTTATAATATTTCAACTATTCTATGTTGTATTGTATTGTGTTGTGTTGTGTTGTGTTGTGTTGTGTTGTGTTGTGTTGTGTTGTGTTGTGTTGTATTGTATTGCATTGTACTGTATTGTATATGTTTTATACTTCCCGACATAATAATAATAACATCAAAGAGAAAAATAATTAATATATTTTAAAATTGAGGTACCTGTACATTCAAGCAGTTCATAGGTCAATATTATTTTGATTTCATCATATTCTGCCCTTGCTAATTCACACAGTACACCAGGCATCAATAAGCAAATACATAAAAGTAAATTTTCAAACAATAATGAATAAAATAATATACCATCATGTTTCTGAAAACAAAAATATATTTTGTACAAAAAAGGATATATATATTTGGTTTATTTAATGGTGATTAAATTATTGTATTGTTAAAGTCGTAGAACAAATGTTGTTGGGATTGATGTAGAGAAGCTGCCTGCAAAAGGTGCTCAACTAATTAAAAATAACCCTGTATAATAGGATTACTAGGTTAAGAAATTTGAAAACGTCATAATTTTGATAACTTTTTTATTTTAAGATTTTATTGCATATTACTAGAATAAAATATCACTTACCTCATAAGCAATCCAATCAATAATAAAGTAGGTAAAATAAGTAATCTTGACAAAATTTATCAAAATGTTTACAAAATACTGAAAATAATTAAATATATAAAATAAATTTTATGTATTTGTATGATGTAGCATTCAGTGAATGAGTAAAATAACAATAAGCACAATAAAAAAATATATGTTACTGAAAAAAGTCACAGTTAATCAACACATACTTACATTAAACGTCACGGCTTTGTTATTATTTTGTAAATTATTTAATAAATGTTTATATGATAATAAATATTTTCGTACGACATATATTTTATTTAAGTTGTTTAAATCTTTACTTAATAATTTTCTAATAAACATCATACGATCGAAAAACAAATTATATATAACTATTGCAGTAGCAAATATCATAGTATTCAATATTACTAACAAGTGCAGAGATATGTGTAAAAGCCACTTGCTCGGAAAAAAGTATAATGATGTGATAGCTTGAAATAATTGAAAAAGAATATTTAAGTAAAGAATAAATATGAAAGAAGATTGTAATGGAGTTCTCAATCCAAGAAACCTATCAAGAGATTGTATCCCTGATAAAAATCCATAAAGATGTGTTTGACTTGTACATACACATGAAATAGTAGAAATAAGATATTCCACAGCGGATAAACATCGGAAAGTTACGATATGAATAGTGATTTCTGCAGATCTATCATTGTAAATAGAGAACAAAAAAAAAGGTACAAACGACACAATGCCAGATAAACATAAGCAATAAAGCTTAACGAGAATAGTTAAACATCTTGAGTTCTGTATATTGTAGTAAAATCCCATTGCCAACTTCACTTTTAGGATATTTTCTACTAAAAATACAATTTTGAAGATTTTTTTCAATTCAGTAAAAAATGTCATTTTAAACTTGACGTACACCGAGTCAAATAATACTTTCTACTGTACTGAACTGTTTAGTTAATATTGCGACAATATATTTCTAGATACAACATAATCGAAACAGAGATAAAAAAAAATCCACAAAACCGCCGCAACCGTTTCATTACTTAGCTTTCCTTTTCATTAATTATCACACATACTCGTATTAGTAGGCAGTAATAAAATGAAAACACTTTCATTTAATTTTTTTGTTAAATTATATATTTTTTTTCATTATCTATATATTTATGAATATTCTAAAAACACTTAAAAATACCTGTGAGACCACTTGTGTACATTTTATTGCACTGCAAATGTATTGCAAATCTTAGATGGTTAACTGACTGTCTACCGGTATCGTTTTCCGTAAAAGAGAAATTAATCGCGATTATATAAATAGATCATTGAGAGATATAAAAAAAGATTTACCTTAATTGGTAGAGTTTCAAATGTAAAGAAATGGCTATCCCCCACTAAGTGTTCAATAAGACAACAGTGGAGCGTAACCCTATAAGATAGATTTATGAGTGAATGTGAGAGTTAACGTTCTATTTAATCGTGAAGTACAGGTATACATCTCTATGCCGTTAATTAAAGTGTTGGGCAGATAATTAGATTTCTATGAGTAGTTTTACATACAAAATCAATCGTGAATAATTATTGAATAGTACCAAATAGAGTTCTATGAAATGTATTTAAAAAAAACGGTCAAGTGCGAGTCGGACTCCAGCACGAAGGGTTCCGTACCATTGTATCTAAAAACGACAAAAAAATCAAATTGGTATAATATGAGAAGGCGATAAATTAATATTTTTTAAATGTTATTATTTGTTTTTAAAGTAAATATGTAACTAAATATTCCTCAAATTTTTCAACCGCCTACCTGTTGCCGTTATTAAGATCGAGTCAGAAAATCACGTGTGTTATATGTTGTGTTGGGATTTTCAAAAGAAACCTAATAAATGTCACCACCCTCGCAATAACGACGATCATATATATATTGCCTAATTCACCGAGACGGGTCGAGATACGGTAGCTCAATTGATAGAGCGACGGGACGGTTTCCCAGAGGTTGCGGGGTCGAATCCCTGCCCGTTTCGGTTTTGTTTTAACCCTCACCTCAAAAAGAGGGGTGATATAAGTTTGACCTGTCGATCTGTGTATCTGTGAGTCTGTCTGTGGCATTCTAATATTCAAACGCGTGGACGGATTAGATTGCGGTTTTTTTCATCGAAAGCCTGGTTCGTCGAGATAGTTTTTAGCGATGTTTGTTTGCAATAAAAACAGTCGTCTCCAAGATATTGAGGTTTTATTGATGCGGGTGCAAAGAACTTGTGCAATATTGATAGAAATCATTTAACAAGTGAAAAATTGTGTATCCGTAGGTTCTTTTATTACAATAATAAAATCCACTTTGTTTTATGATACTATTCCCATACCATTTACAGACAAATCGAAAAACCTTGGCATCATTCTCGATTGTAATCTTTCTTGGTCAGAGCAAGTTAATGATGTTAACAGAAAGCTGCACTACTCTCTTCATTCACTTAAGCGGTTGCAGAATTTCCTTCCTCTAAGCACAAAAATAATGTTAACACAAACTCTTTTACTTCCTATTCTTGATTACTCCGACGTTTGCTACTTAGATGTCTCTGAGGAGTTACTTAATAAGCTTGATCGACTTCAAAATTTGTGCATTCGTTTTATCTACGGATTGCGCAAATACGACCATGTGTCCGAATACCGAAAAAAATTAAAGTGGCTCCCTATTCGTCTTCGCCGGAATGTAAATATTCTATCCCTGATCTTTAAAATCTTTAGAACTTCTTCTCCTTCCTACTTACGTGAACGTTTTCAACTTCCAATTCCACGAACGAGACCTCTTCGTTCGTGTGTCTCATTAAATTCTCTGGAAGTACCTTCTTACAATACCACTTTCTATTCGAACTCCTTTACTATTGTTGCAGCTCGCCTTTGGAACTCTCTTCCAAAACATATCTTTGAAGGAAATCCATCTGTTAGCACCTTTAAAACTAGAGTTAAAGAGCACTATCTTTCTTCAATAACTTAAATTCTTATTAATATATGATGAAGTATGTATGTATGTATGTATCTATGTATGTATATTTGTATGTAAATATGTAACATTAATATATTTACAATTATTATTATTATTATTATTATATATACATAACGTATATATTTTATGTAGTATGTATGATTTATATATTAAAAATATCATTAAAATTATTTTTGTCTATCTACGTGCCCGACCGCATATTTATAATGTTTTTATCCTACTTTGGAGGATAACTGGGAGAGATCACTTAAAGAGATAAGTTGATCCTTTGTACATGTTTTTTTTTTCTTTGTATATGTTCATATTTTGTAAGTTTTGATGGTACATAAATAAATAAATAAATAAAAAAAAAATAAAATAATAAAACATAACATAGCCTTAAAAAGCAGAAAAAAAAGTCAAAACTCCGATACACAAAGACCTGTAAAAAGAATAAAAATAATATTATTATGTACCTACTTATTGAAGTTGTTGCGTCGGTGGACCGCTTAATAAAGGAAGAAATTAAAATGCAAGCTAGTTATCAAGATAAATAAAGAAATTAGGATATCAAATCGTATAGTCTAAGAAGAAAATAGACACCATCGTCTAAGTACTTACAACGATCCCCCGACGCAACGGCTTTAATAATTACATAATAATATTATTTTTATTCCTTTCAGAAGTATTTTTGTATCGGAGGATTTTTCAATTTTTTATTATTTTATTTTTCATTCTAAATTTATTCAAACTTACAATATAATAAGCAAAATAAAAACTGTTTTGACACTAGTTACGTACACATACTCCAGGAGGATTGCTGATATTCACATTCCCTACGTGTGAATAAAATGTGTATTGTGTCATCGCGACGGAATGCATAGTTTCAGTTTAATTATAATATAAACCTTAATTATTAATAAAATATTGTCATTATTATTTGTACTTACATCGAGTAGGTCAGATTATAATTGTGTTAGTTAATAAGTACGTAATTGTAATTCTTTTAATTAAAGTTAATTTAAATCAGTTTTGTTTTTTTTTCAACTCTCCGTCTGTAGCTAACGTAATTGGCGCTGTCGGTAGGATACTAGAATAGGGACTGTTAGGTCATCGCTAGTATCCTGAATCTACGGACCAGCTGCAGCAACGGGAGACGAATCCAAACTTCGATTCACGGGAAGAAACCAGAAATGAAATTTATGTGAGTACATTTGAACCATTCTCGTGTTGCTCTTTTCCTAGTTATAATTCCTTTCCAAAATTTATTACCCTAGAGTTTATAGTCATCGGGAATCTGCATCTCAGCAGGCCCGTAAGCGTAGTTTAGATATTAATAGGAATTTAGATAATAATTATATATTATCGAATTCAATTAGTAGTAATATATATTTAAATATGGCTCAAGATCCAGATAACATTTATAAAATCCTTAGGATCGTGCCCGAATTTGACGGGAACCCTAACGTACTTACTAGATTTATTAATATTTGTGACCAAATTGTAACGCAATATTTAAATAACTCGCCCGGTAGTGAATTATCTAATTTCTGTTTATTAAACGGCATTTTAAATAAAATAACTGGAACCGCCGCTGCTACCATCAACTCTAACGGTATTCCAGATAGTTGGTTAGGTATTAGAACATCTTTAATAAATATTTTTTCCGATCAACGTGACGAAACAGCCTTATACAACGACCTCTCATTAGCCGTGCAAGGAAATAAGACACCTCAGGAATTTTATAGCCATTGTCAAACGCTATTCAGTACGATAATTACTTATGTTACATTACACGAAACTTTATTAACTACAATTGAGGCTAAGCGCGATTTATATAAAAAAGTGACTAAGCAGGCATTTGTACGTGGCTTAAAGGAGCCCTTAGGGTCACGAATCCTGTGTATGCGCCCGGATACTATTGAAAAAGCCCTTGAATACGTTCAAGAGGAACTAAATGTTACATACTTGCAGCAACGTACAGATGGACTAAAACAATCATCTTCTAACAAGCACATGGTACATCCCCTGACATTTACTAACCCTCGACCTCATAGTTTTCAATCTTCAACCCCTAATTGGCCAGCCCCTGTAGCACAACGGCCAATACAACCATCACAGCCTTTTAAATTTAATCTTAACCATAATCAACCGTATTACAGTGCGCCCATGCATTCTAGAACAAGACAGATGTTGAGCGCACCCCCACCGAACTATAACCCGCGTAGTAATATTTTCCGCTTACCACCTAGAAATAATTTTAATCAAAATCCTGTACCAAAGCCAATGAGTGGAATTCAAAGTTTTAATCCTAAACCCATGCCTCATACCTTAATGACTGGACATGACTGGCGTAAATCGGGTAACCCGCCACCAACAAATTACTTGAAAGCTCGCGAAATGAACTTGAATGAATGTTTATCATATGACGATATGTACTATAGTTACCCAGAGTACTATTACGAACCAGACTACAATAATTATACCAAACAAGAGGACTATGACAGTAATTACAATCCGAACTTTTGTAATAATAATTCTATTACTTATTATGAAACGGACAATTACCAGTTAAGTAAGGAAAATGAACCTCAATCGGATTCTAGTTGCCTACTTCAAAACCAGGATTTTCGACTAGACCAGAAATCACCCAGACACAAAGACAACTCCCATATATTCAAATTAAAAATCCCCCACTTAAACTTTTAATAGATACTGGTGCAAACCAATCCTTTATTAGTCCTATCGCTGTTGAAAAATATTTCTCTAATTTTCCCTTAAATTATGACCCGTTTGAAGTTACCAATGTATATACCACCAGTAGAAATTAATATTCTATTACCTCACCTTGCTTTGAGGAATTTACAGACCCAGAAAATATCAAATTATTTATCTATAAGTTTCATGACTATTTTGACGGATTAATAGGACTAGATCTATTAACGAAATGGGAAGCAAAAATTGACTTAAAAGACCGAAATTTAATTACTCGTACTGGCTCAAATCCTATTAGCATATATAATTCTTGTAATGTTAATCTTTACGAGGATATCATACCAGCAGGAACTTCAAAACTTATTCGTATCCCTATAAATTCCCAGGATGGACAAGTGTTTATAAAAGAACAATTAATTTGTAACTGTATTTTGCATGAGTGTTTGACTAACGTGACTAACAACCGAGGATACGTAGAAGTAGAGAACCCGACATCAAATGACATAATACTATCGCTAAACGAACTGACAAGTGCCGACTTATTTAATACTGAGTACGAGTGCACTCAATATAAGAACCGTGGACAAGACGTTATATCACGATTACGTACCGATCATTTAAATAATGAAGAAAAAGCTAATCTTACACGACTCTGTTCAAAATACTCAGATGTTTTTTATATTGAAGGTGAACATTTAACCTTTACTAACAAGATTAAACATCGTATCAAGACCACTGACGAGGTCCCTGTACATGGTAAAAATTATTGTTACCCCTTTATACATCGACAAGAAGTTAGGGACCAAATAACTAAAATGTTAGATCAAGGTATTATACGACCATCCCACTCTGATTGGAGTTCACCCTTATGGGTAGTGCCGAAAAAGGGCGACGCTTCAGGTAAGCGAAAATGGCGTTTAGTAGTCGATTATCGAAAACTAAACGAGAAAACTGTAGATGATAAGTACCCAATTCCTAATATTAACGATGTACTTGACAAACTAGGGAAGTGTCAATACTTTACAACCCTGGATTTAGCGAGTGGGTTTTACCAGGTGGAAATGGAGCCACAGGACATTTGTAAAACCGGATTTAATGTAGAACATAGTCATTTTGAATTTCTTCGTATGCCCATGGGTTTGAAAAATTTACCATCTACTTGTCAAAGAGTTATGGACAATGTCTTGGCCTTCAGAATGAAATATGCTTAGTTTATTTAGATGATATAATCGTATTTAGCACATCCCTACAAGAACATATGAACAATTTGGAAAAGGTTTTTCAACGACTTCGCGAGTCCAACTTTAAAATCCAATTAAATAAATCTGAATTTTTAAAACTTGAAACAGGCTATCTTGGACATATTATCAGAAGAGGTGGTATAAAGCCAAACCCTGATAAAATTTCAGCTATTAAAGGCTATCCTGTCCCAAAAACCGCTAAAGAAATAAAACAATTTTTAGGCCTTCTCGGTTACTACCGAAAGTTTATCCCAGACTTTGCCCGTATTACTAAACCGTTAACACAATGTTTAAAAAAAGGTAAAAAGATTTTATTCGATCAAGAATACACCAATTGTTTTGAGAAATGTAAAACGCTCTTAACAAACGACCCCATCTTACAATACCCCGACTTTACTAAAGAATTTAACTTGACAACTGACGCTTCTAACTTAGCTATTGGTGCCATTTTATCGCAAGGTCCAATAGGATCCGACAGACCCGTGTGTTATGCATCTCGTACCTTAAATGACAATGAAATTAATTACAGTACCATTGAGAAGGAACTTTTAGCCATAGTTTGGGCTACAAAATACTTTAGACCTTACCTTTTTGGAAGAAAATTTAAAATACTGACTGACCATAAACCTTTACAGTGGTTGATGAATATGAAAGAATCAAGTTCTCGTCTTACTAGATGGCGACTGGGACTGAGTGAATATGACTATACAGTAATATACAAAAAGGGTAAAATGCACACTAACGCTGACGCTCTGTCTAGAGTTGAGATACATAACGACGAAACTAGGACCTTAATTGAAGAAATTGACGAATTAAATTCTTTACTGGGAAATCCTTCAGAACATGTACAAGCTTTAACAAACTCTTCGACTGACACCGTACATACTGACCAAGAGAACCCTATATTAAACATTCCAATTACCGACGACCCTCTTAACAAATTTTCTAGACAATTAATTTTTACAGTCGTAAATGACGTTAAAAAGAAACCTACAGTTACAAAGCCATTCGATAATCATACACGAACATCCATACAATTGTTAGAATCCAATTTAGAGGAAGACGTGGTCAATGCTATAAAAGAATACGTAAACCCAAAAATTAAAACCGCTATTCTCATAAATCCACCCCTTGCAATGTATTCAATAATTCCCATAGTACAAGATAAATTTAAAAGTTCATCAATGAACCTCGTCTTATCAAAATCTGAAAATGAAAATATAAGGGAATACTTACAACAACAAGAAATTAAATCTCATTACCATAATGGTAAAACAAACCACCGAGGAATAAATGAATGTTATTTAGCTTCATCCCGGAAATATTATTGGCCGAAAATGAAGGAGCAAATTTCAAAATTCATAAGCGAATGTACAATATGCGGACAAGCTAAGTATGATAGAAATCCTATAAGACCCCAATTTAATATTGTACCCCCAGCTAACAAACCCTTTGAAATTATTCATATAGACTTATTAACAATACATAGTGAGAAATACATAACTTTTATAGATGTTTTTACAAAATATGGCCAAGCCTATCATTTATGAGACGGAAGAGCTGTTAGCATTATACAAGCAATATTAAAATATTTTACTCACCATGGTGTACCCCTTACTATTATAACTGACAACGGAACGGAATTCACAAATCAATTATTTTCCGAATTTACAAGATTACATAAAATTAACCATCATAAAATCCTAGCTCACTCACCTAACGACAATGGAAATATTGAACGATTCCATTTAACAATACTAGAACGTTTTCGACTTTTAAAACTACAACGTCCAGACGAACCATTAATTAATATTATGCCATATGCTCTCATAGCTTATAATAGTTCAATACACAGCTTTACCAAATGTAGACCCTTTGACTTATTAAATGGACATTTTGACCCGAGAGACTGTCATGACCTGGATTTCACCCAACATTTACTACAACAATATGTAATTAATCATAAAGATAACATGAAAAAAGTATATGAAATTATTAATAGTTCTTCGTTTGAAAATCGTAGTGCCTTAATAAATAATAGGAATAAAAATCGTGAACCTGAAATCTTGTGTGCACCTGAACAACAAATTTTTATTAGAAACCCTCTGGCAAGCCGTCAGAAAGTTGCACCCCGTTATACGCAAGATAAAGTTATAGCTGATCTACCAATCCATATATACACCTCCAAAAAACGTGGCCCTGTAGCTAAATCCCGATTAAAACGAACCCCTAAAGGAGCCAACTTGTTACAGGACAATACTAGTTCTGCTGACCATCCACGCGACGAACCCACTAGAAATAAAACTTGAAAACTTGGACGACGGACCTGGACTATTACAAACTTGGACTGATCAGACTTACCTCTCATCACCATACCTTTCTATAATATATTAAACTAGACTGTGTGGAAGATAAAGTAGAACTTTTAATGACTCAATTGAATAGCCTTCAAAAACTTTTTAGTAATGAAACATATCTACTCTTTGAACTTCAAATAAATTATCTTACTGAAAAGCTTGTTAAAGTTTCAAATCAATTAAAAACTTTAAAACCAAAGCGTGTAAGAAGAGGTCTTGTAGACCGTTATCAAAAGTATAACAGGAAACTTAGATTATAAGGATGCATTAAAATATAATCATGCAATAAAAGTGTTAGAAAATAATGAAAATAAGATAGCTTCCGAATTTAATAACCATATAAGCTTAAGTAAAGAATGGATGTCAAAACAAAGTGAAGTAATTATTCACTTAGTTGAGAACCAAGTTAAAATTAATAATACTTTACAGATCATTTTAAATTCATATGCATACAAGGATAATATTTTATTAAAATACGCCAAATTTGCCCAACTCTTAGTGATAATAGGAGAAAATATAGAAGATCTAATGGCCGAATTAATTAGGATTGAAAATATCTTAGCGTTTATTCATACGTCAAGTACGCATTATTCTATGATAGACATAAGTGTTTTAAAGTTAATGATAGATAAATTAAGAAAAATATATAATAAGGACCAAATTATAGATTTGGAGTTGAGGGAATACTATGATATTATAAAGCCGGCATGCTACTATACAGAAAATCAAATAGTAATAATTTTTTAAGTTTCCAATAGTCTCTGCAGATATCGACGATCTCTATAAGCTCTCTATTGTTCCTAATAAAATCCAAAACGTCCTTATACCCCCATATCCTTTCATAGCAATTAACGAGAAATCGTTCTTGTACATGGAGACAGAATGTCCGAAGCTCAAATACTGGTACCTTTGTGAAATGGAAGTGAATCAGCGTATTCGTACAGAACCTGACTGCGTGCAGCAGCTTATTACTCATCAAGTCTTAAACGAAAACTGCAAATACACAAGAGTTACTTTAGCAAAAGAAGCAATGGAAAAGCTGGATGATCAACATTATGTCTTTTCCTTTCCTCACATCACTAAAATACAACTAGTTTGTGAAAGGGAAGAATTTACATCACTTCAGGGTAGCTTTTTAATTATCATCCCTGTCAAATGCTACATAAAAACCGCCGAATTTACTATTATAAACGATAGTGATGAAACGAAGGGGCAGCCGCTGAAATGGATGCAAATACCATTCGGAGCAGCAAACCATACGGAGATTCCTACTCATCTCAATTTAAACTCAATAAATTTACAAGAACTCTACGGTATTCAAGACAAGATAATTAAAGAAAAACCTGTACAACTAGAGAAAATTAATGTAGATACACTTTACCACACTACGATACCTTTCTACGTCTTTATGTTAAGTGCATGTCCACTTATTATTGTGCTTGGATATCATCGTTATAAATTACTGAGCAAAAGAAAAGTTAACAAAACTACAGCTTCACCGATCACTTTATCTACTTCAAGTGATAACATCGATGAAAAACTGGAAGAAGAAGGGACATCAGCACCGCGTAAGAAGATGCCAGCAACATTTTATCTCAATGTTCTAAAATAGTTGCTGATCTGAGGATGGAGGAGTTACGTACACATACTTTATGGTTTCAACAGCTGTTCACCAGACAATAATTTAATAAATATTACTAGACAAATAAAGAATTCAAGTAAACAATTTACTAAGTCAACTAATATAATAATTTTTGTAGGAAATAGAGATAATGTAAATCATTTGGAATTTAAAAATTTTTTTAAAACTATAAGTAACTTAGATGTTAATAAAATTGTCTGGTTTTCATTACCCTATAATCAAGGTTTGCCACAGGCCGAAAATAAAATTATATATAAGATAAACTTACTGATATATAATTTATGTTTGTATAATGACAAATTTCATGTAATTGACACTAACACTAATGTTAGTAAATTTTATAATTTGACTAATGGTAGGTATTACCTATCTCCATATATTAAAAGACAGGTAGCTTCATCGCTATTATATTATTTTACTATGACAGCCAATAATTTGGCTAAAATTGTTTCTATTGAACAGCATTTAGTTACTTGTATAAGTAAAAACAGCTTGGAAATAAATCCAACTAGTAATAGTAGTATTAGTAGTAGTTTAAACTAGACATTAAGACAGTAGAGATATCCTCTAGCCAAATAATTAAGATATCAAATAATTATATTAATGATGATCATAGAAATACAAAAATTGTTAAAATAAATAATAAAAACCATAACATAAACTGTATCAACCTGGTGCATCAGAACATTCAGTGTATTAGAAATAAGGAATTAGAAATTGAATTGTTTTTAAATACTTTTAATATTAATATTTTTTGTGTCACTGAGCATTGGCTTAAGAATGATGAATTAATATTTAATTTCAATAACCACCAGGTTGGTAGTTCGTTCAACAGAGTTAATTCCATACATGGTGGCTCTTTAATTATTTTAAATAAACAGATAAAATTCAAAGAACGCAAGGACATAGTGAGCCACTCTGTTGAGCGGACAACTGAACTTGCTTCAGTTGAATTAGAAGAGTTCATAATTGTAAATGTTTATAGGCCACCGTCATCTAACTTTGAACATTTTGAAAAGATTATGGATGAGGTATTGTATAAACTATCACATTCTAGTAAAAAGGTAATCATTTGTGAAGACTTCAATATTAATATTCTTGAACAAAATTCAATAAGTATAAAGTTTTTAAATTTGTTCAAATCTTATAATATTTTACACATGTTTATGGAGCCTACTAGAGTCACAACCACTAGTGCCACTTGTATTGATAACATTTTTACAAGTCTTATTCCAAATTTTAAATGTTTATTCAATACATTAGATTCTGACCACTATGGCCAATTTAATAAATTCAGTTGTAGCAAGAAAGAAAAATCAAAACAGAAATTAAATTTTATACCAGTGACTGTAGAACGTATCGAACAAATTAAAAATGGCTTAGTACGCTATTTGCCCTTGATGAAAAATTCAGACCCCAATATTATGTATAATGACTTTTTTAGTACTTTCACTAAATTATTTAACTTTATATTTACTCCAAAAACAGTGGTTGTTAATGATAAATTAGTGTTTAGTGATTGGGCATCTGCTGAGTTACACAAAAATAGAGAAAAATTATATAATATGTATGCGGAATACATGTTTAATACTAGTAATGAGTTTAGGGATGAGGTAAAATTATTTTCCAAATCTTTTAAAAAACAATGCTTAGCTTAGCTAAAAATCAACATATTAAAAATAAAATAGGAAATAGCAATAATAAAATAAAAACAACTTGGAAAATAATTAATGAGGAAACTGGAAGAGCTAAATCCCAGAGGATCGACTTTAAATTAAATATAGATAATAAATATGTTACGTCTGACCTCGAAGTTGCTACTGCTTTTGAAACCTTTTTTACTAATATTCCAGTGACTACAACGTTATCTTTAAATTCTTCTACCGCTGCAGCTATGGGTTTACTTAGAGAAAATGTAGATCAATGTATTAGCAGTTTTAAGTTTGAAAAAGTTAATGCTCAAGAAGTAATCAAAGTATTTAGATCAATTAGCGTTAAAAAGACTAGTGATCTTTGGGGGTTTTCTGTTGACATACTTAAGTCCATAATTGGCATTGTATCGCCAGACTTAGCATTAATATTTAATAATTGTTTAGAATATGGTATATTTCCTGATCTAATGAAACAAAGTAAAATAACTCCATTATTCAAATCCGGCTGTTCATAAGATCCTACTAACTATAGACCTATTTCAGTCTTACCCACTTTTAGTAAGATTTTTGAGAAAATAATTCTTAATCAACTTGTGGCATATTTCAGTAAAAACAATCTCTTACACAAAAACCAGTTTGGTTTCACTGCCGGTCGCTCTACAACAGATGCTGGTGTTGAGCTATTACTAAACATATTTGAAGCCTGGGAAGGATCACAGGATGCACTTGGCATTTTCTGTGATCTATCTAAGGCGTTTGACTGCGTTCAACACGAAATCCTTATAAAAAAGTTAGAACATTATGGAGTTAAAAATAAGTCCCTAGATTTAATTAGTTCATATCTTAATGATAGAATTCAAAAAGTTGATGTAAACGGAAAACGTTCCCCTGGTTCTTTGGTAAAGATAGGTGTGCCACAGGGCTCTATCTTAGGGCCTTTCTTGTTCCTCATTTACATAAATGACTTACCTCACCTAGTGAAGGAAAAACATGGGATAGTGTTGTTTGCTGATGATACTTCTCTTACTTTTAAAGTTAATAGACGGGAATCTGTTATTGACGATGTAAACAATGCTCTCTCAGATGTTGTACAATGGTTTAAAGCCAATAATTTATTGCTCAATAAAAAAAAGACGAAATGTGTCAAATTTAGTTTACCAAATGTTAAAAATGTTAGAACCAATGTACAATTAAATAATGAGGATTTGGACTTGGTCAAATCTACTACTTTCTTGGGCATTAATTTAGATGAAAAATTGCAATGGGGTCCTCATATATTTGATTTGTCAAGCAGACTAAGTTCTGCTGCATACGCGGTTAAAAAAATACGTCTATTAACAAATATAGAAACTGCTCGATTAGTTTACTTTAGTTACTTTCATAGCTTAATGTCATACGGTATACTCTTATGGGGCAATGCGGCTGACATTGATACCATATTTACATTGCAGAAGAGAGCTGTTCGCGCAATATATAATATGAGACCAAGAGACTCTTTAAGAAACAAATTTAAAGAATTTAAAATTATGACTGTTTATAACCAATATATTTATGAAAACTTAATTTACGTTCATAAAAATATTTCAAAGTTCAAGAAAAATTGTGATTTACATAAAATTAATACAAGAAATAAAAATAAACTCCCAAATGAAGCCTTAAGCCTGTCATTAAATAAATTTAAATTATATGTTAAAAATAATTTAATAAAAAAATCCTACTACAGTGTAAAGGATTACATCGACGACGGTATGGCCTGGGAATGAATCTGTATTGTATTGCGAATAGCTAGTAATCTCCGCAATTTGTTTTTTGTTGTAAATTAATTTTGCTGTATCGACCTTCTGCATCACACCGATTCCTTGGAAGTCACTACTTGCGGTAGCATCGGGAGTCGGGTTGCCTCCCTCCCTCAAATATGTGCGAAGGGGGTGATGGCTGGCTCTTGTGTTATGCTCGTGAACGGGTGCTGCTTGCGGTGACTGGTTGTGTGGCAGACCGAAGATTTATATATATATATATTTTTTTCTGTTATTATTATTTAATTTTTGTTGCCTGAAATCATTAGGCTTCTTTTCAGATTGATTGCGAAGGTTCTAGTTGTTCCAAAATTGCACTTAAGTTTGACGTTTGTGAAACAGTGATCACAATAACAAAAAATATATCCGGCTGAGTTTGTTGTGTGGTTCTTCTCAGACCAGGACGCGTTTGGAACCCTCATAGCTTTAACATTAAGATGGAAAGTGCTTTTTCAGAAGGGCTTATTAGGATAAATCTAGTATCGTAATAGGCCCTCCTGACATTTCCATGTTGACGTACACAAGTGATCACTGATTATGATTCTAAGTGGAAAAGATATAAATAAATAAAAAAAAAATACTTCAGGAGGATTGCTGATATTCACATTCCCTCCGTGTGAATAAAATGTGTATTGTGTCATCGCGACGGAATGCATAGTTGCAGTTTAATTATAATATAAACCTTAATTATTAATAAAATATTGTCATTATTATTTGTACTTACATCGAGTAGGTCAGATTATTGTGTTAGTTAATAAGTACGTAATTGTAATTCTTTTAATTAAAGTTAATTTAAATCAGTTTTGTTTTTTTTTTCAACCCTCCGTCTGTAGCTAACGCAATTCACTTATTGTTTTTTAGATACTCTAAAAATAAATAGGTAATCCTTCCCTTGAAAATAAGTAAGTAGAAAATAAAAAAATCTGCTTTAAATAAAATGAATATTTATAATTTGTGAAGTTTATTTGGTAAGCGGTCGTGAACATTTAATGTTGTACATAAAACATTTAATATCTATAAATTATCTGTATCTCAATGAAAAGCCTTAAAATATTTAGATTTTAAATCTGAATTACATAATCCATATTTTATTTTAAAAAACCGTTTGCAGCAAAACAATAGTATAAGTAGCACAGACGTGAATGAAGCCAGTGATGAGAGACATGTCCACAGGAAACAGTCTATACATATAAACTGATGGAGGTCTGTATTCTAAATATTCCAATCCATTGTACAGAGCCATACGTAGTTGTTCATCTATAAAAATATATAACTTATAAAATACACCGTTAAATTTAATACTTGTTATATTTATATTTTTCTAAATACTAATTTACGATGTTATCTTAATAGCAATTAAAAATACTAAAAAGTAAAGGACCTTCAAATAACTAACTAAAATTGAGGCACCTTTACACAGAAGTAGTTCATATGCCAGTATTAATTGTATTTCCTCATATTCTGCTTTGGCTAATTCACACAGCACAGCAGGCATCAATAAGCAAACACACATGAATATGATGTCCAATAATGATATATAAACTAATATTCCACTAAATCTCTGAGAACATAAACTTTGTTATTTAATTAATTTGATCGTGTTTATACCATTACACTGACAGTGTTGTTGAAATTTCAACTCCAATATTACATAGAATATTTAAATTAAATTTAATACAACGACAAAACAAAACAATTATTTATGAATAAATATTATGTATTTTAATTCTGAAAAAACAGTTCTTATTTTGAGTATATTGACATTTGTTTGTTCAGTTTGTTCATATTAAGGATCTTTTAAATTAATTAATTGTTTTCATGGCCTTTTAAATTAATCTAAAATGCTTAAGCTTGTTTACTAAACCATATTTTCCTGCTTCTAAATTAACTTCTATTAGATGTGCATTTTATATTTATAGTGCATATTGTTAGGGAAAATATTACTTACTTCATTAACAATCAAATCCATAACAAGGTATAAAGAATAAGTTATCTTGAAGAAATTTACCAAAACGACTAAAAAATATTGAAAATAATTAAATTTTGGCATTGGCATTGGAATTGGCAAATAAAAAATAAGAATAATTAGTTGTTGTTAAAAAGAGCCAAAGTATAATTGAATACTTACATTAAACATAACAGTTTCGGTATTATTTTGTAGATTATTTAATAAATGTTTATAGGATAACATATATTTTTGTACGACATATATTTTATTACCGGTATTTAAATGTTTACTTAATAATTTTCTTATAAACATCACACGTTCGAAAAATAAATTGTATGTAATTATTGAATTTGCATATATCATGATATTAAATGTTACTAACAATTTATTATATATATGTGAAAACCACTCGCTTGGTAAAATGAGTAATAAGAAGGTAAAGTAAAGTGATTGAAATAGAACATAGAAGTAAAGAATTAATGTAAAGGGAGATCTTAGTGGAGTTCTTAATCCAAGAGTCCTATCGATAATCCTCATTCCTGAACAGTAATTAGAAAAAGATGTTTGATTTGTATATACACAAAAAATAGTATAAATGAAATATTCCACCGAGGATGTACAACCGAATATAAATAGCTTTAAATGAACATCTGAAAGGGTGTTATTGTATATTAAGATCAGGAACAAAAATGGGAATGCCAATACGGCCACAGATAAAATTATACAATAAAGCTTAGCTAGGAGGAGGATACATGTTGAACTCTGTATGTTATAGTAAAATCCCATTGCCAACTTCACTTTAAGGATAGTTTCTACTAAATATAATTTTTTAAAGTGTTTTTTTTAATACAGTAAAGGGTATCATTTTTTATTTAAATACAAGTTATGTTTAAGAATCGACTTGTAACTCAGGCTAAGTAATACTTACTAATTTTCTCTTTGTAGTTAATAATGCGACTCAATATCATTAGAAAACTTAATCATTAAAGATACTAATCTTTTCACAATCGCACTACTATCATTTCATCGCTCTGTTTTCCATTTTATTACTTACCATTCATTATATTAAGCAGTCATAAAATTATGGACTTCAATTCATGCATATCATTAAATTGAGTTATTCTTCGTTATCACGCCATTTGCGTTTTCGAGACTGTTTTTTTATATAAGTGAGCATGAGTTTTTTACAATCTTGTAATATTACAATCAGTTATGTCATGTTTTCACATAATATTTTTGTGCGTAAAAACAAATCAAACATTTGATCACTCTGCGTTGTTCCTGTGAAATCGAGTTAGGTTAGGTTAGTTACTTTTCGTCTCTTGCAGGTACTCACGGGGCATAGGTGCTTCGGTAAGTAACTGCACAAGATCCCCTCCTGCCACCATTGTAACGAGTACATCGACACGGCTCGTCACGATCTGGGAACGCCAGCCTACTGAGCTGGCGGCTGTGGTAGGCAGTAACCTCCAGCTGCCACGGTTTGTGCAATTATCGGCAGCGATAGGTATTGGGTCACAACGGCACACTTCCTGTTCGACACACTTTTAATGGTTGTTATGTTGTTTACAAGGGATTTCTGGACGATGAATCCGACACCACCTTGGAATTGCTTTTCGGGTGAAAATTGCTTAGCGGGACGGTTCCCGGTAGAAAAATAAGTTTCCGGAATTGCGGCAACTTATTCTCACATGTCCTCCCTTCTCTTCGGAAAAACAACTACGGTATCAAAAGCCTTGTGTACAGACACAAGTGATTTCTGATGTCGATTCAAAGTGGCAAAGATATAAATATATAGAAAATTACCTACAGCTGAAGTTATATCTAATTCAACGGCGCGGGCAAGGCCTATATTAGGCGTGAGGCTTAGGATGCAAAAATATTTAAGAGAATTTATTGTTTTAATATTTATTTTACTGTTTCTACATATTTTAAATAAGTTTGATTCGACAAAATTTAAGAAAATAAAAATTAAGTTACTCCTTATTGATTTACTTCTTTTCACAGTTCTTATAACCATAATTAATTATTATTCTTTTATTTTATATCCGTTAAACCGTTAATATTGTTTATTAATTAAATCAATCAACTCAAATCAACAGATCACCGTTCTCGTAGCGAGAAGCAAAATCGCAAACGAACTACTGTCTACGATTACACTTTGGATCTGCCACCACCGTGGATGTCCGAATGCGATGACCACCATCATCTTTACCAGGGGACAATCATAATTAGGGCCCAGTCCCAATCTCAATTTCGCCTCGGTTTCGGTTTTTCGAACTGTGAACGTGTAATGATGATGTGATGATGAAAAACATGCTTTTTCTATTTTCAGATTATTTCTTTTTTGACTCCCGACTAAAAATAGGGGTATTGTAAGTTTGACCTGTCGATCTATTTATCTGTGTATCTGTGTGTCTGTCTGTGGCAATGTAGCGCCAAAACGCGTGAAAGGATTTGTTTTTTTTTTAATCGAAAGCTATGTTCGTGCAAAAAGATGGTTCTTAGCTATGTTTGATCAAAATAAAAACAGTCGTCTCCAAAAGATAATGAGGTTTTATTGCTGGGGGTGAAAGGTTTTAATGTAATATTGGTAGAAATACTTAATGAAGTGAACATTTATGTGTCCGTAGGTTCATTTAGTACAACAATGAAACCAGTAACCAGATAACTTAAAAAAGCAGAAAAAAATAGTAAAAAAAAACTCCCGATACAAAAAACCTCCAAAAAACATCAGGGAACTACTTAACACGTTCGCTGCGTTACGAGGTCTATTAGATCTCTATCCTACTTGAAGATGAGTTCATAGACATAATAAAAAAAATTAGGGATGGATGAGGTCCCTAACGCACAGTACTATAATTTTTTTCATTACTTGCGTTAGGGGACATTTTATTACTCGTGGAACCATACGCCTCGTAGACGCAAGACAGGGTGGGTAGGCGGCGCGGGCGCTGCGTGTCTCGTTTTAGTGTTGTTCAAGTATCGATGTGAGGGGACGCGCTCACGTTTCAAAAATAGCACTCGCGTAAATCTTTCGACGTTTTTATATTTTAAATTGTTTTGATTGTTGTTAAAAACAATGAGTTACTTTGAAAAAAAAAGTGTAAAAAGTCAATTAATTTTGGTGAGCATTCTAAGAAAGAAAAATTATCGCCGGTTAATACCCCGGCAATATCCAGTAAAATAAAAAAAATATTTCCTGAAGGGTGTTGATCATGTTTTCCAACGAGGAAACAAAAAAAAGACGTTGCGTGGGTTGTTATGAAAAATTACGACGCACGGTAAACAGCTCTGAAACTTCTAAAAGAACATTTTGTGGCGAGCAGCTAGATCTTTATTATTGTGCAGAATATCTTATACCATATTGGCCGCAAACTGTTAAGTGTGTTCATATATAAAAAATAAAATAAAAAAAAATCATTACGATTTGCTCACAATACGAAAAGTCTATGTGCTGCTTAATTACATATTGCATAATTACGACAATTGACATTCTACGAAAACTGGAACAATGGTGGTCTTTCGACATGAGGCAACTGCATCAACCATGTAGACCGCTGAGGTAGCTGGAAGCGAGCCACCCAGTCCGTGGGATTGCAACACATTGTTGGAAGCGCGGGATTGCAACACATTGTGGGGAGCGTGGAAACGGACGATGGCTGGGGGCGATCGCGTCACTTCAGATTCACACTTCGAATGGAGCACATAGTTTAGTTTAAACTTAAGAATTTTATTATAATATTTTAATTTTAATAAATTAGTTGCAAAGATTTTTGGTTTCTTAAAGTCCTTCGGCAGCTACTCGCATAATTGGCGCAGTCGGTAGGATCTAGAGTCAGTGCGCGGCGGTCTAATTAAAATCGGCTAGACTCCGATAGTCGCTGGCAAGCTCCTTAGCCTTCATCTGGATCCGAATCTACGTGGGCGCAACACCGGGGACGAGTATCCGACCATTGATACGCGGAGGAAACCAGAATGCAAATGTAAGTACGCAAAACTTTCTTTTTGTGTTGCTTCCTTCCTAGTTCTTATCCTTAATCGTTCAAAATTTTTCATCCTCCTATTAAGGGTGCTAGCGAGACTGCATCGCGCCAGTCTCGCCGTAATAGAGAGTTAGATAGTAATAGGCAGATAGAAATAATAGATTTAAATTCACCATTTAATACTGAAATAAAAATGCCCTACGACCCAGACGTAATTTATAAGGCCTTACGCCCAGTTCCGGATTTCAACGGAAATTCGAATATATTAACTAGATTTATTAAAATATGTGACCAAATTGTTACGACTTATATGAGTAACGAGCCCGGTAGTGAGTTACCTAACTTATGCTTGTTGAATGGTATATTAAACAAGATAACGGGGCCCGCCGCTACAATTATCAACTCTAATGGCATCCCTGATAATTGGTTAGGAATTCGCGATTCCCTCATAAATAATTTCGCTGACCAGAGGGACGAAACTGCATTGTATAACTATCTTTCTCTAGCTACACAAGGCCATAAAACACCACAGGAATTTTATGAACATTGTCAGTCATTATTCAGCACAATAATGACTTACGTGTCTTTGCATGAAACTATTCCTACAACTATAGAGTCAAAACGCATGCTTTATAAAAAACTTACTAAACAAGCCTTTGTGCGCGGTTTGCAAGAGCCTATTGGCTCACGAATTAGATGTATGAGACCATCCACTGTAGAGCAGGCATTGGAATTTGTACAGGAAGAACTTAATATATTATATTTACAGCAGCGCAATAATGAAGTGCATAAAACTCAGCCACTTGTAAAAGGCCATACTTCAATTCAAATGCCTCCTCCAACCAAGCAGGCTTTCCAGCCTTCACCACATATGTTGTTACCACCTGTTACTCAAAGACCGTTATTTATGCCACCCCAGGCGTCTCAACCATTTAAATTTGTTCAACCGCAGAACCAACCTAGATATAATACGGGACCTCAAAATACTAACCCATATCGTATGCATACACGCACACAGCAAATGTTCGCTGCGCAACCACCGAATTATAATCCGCGAAGTAACGTTTTTCGCATGACACCTCGAAATCATCCACAAAATTTTAACCCTAAGCCAATGAGTGGAGTACAACATTTCACCCCTAGAGCTTTACCCCCGACGGGACTAACTGGACATGACTGGACAAAACACGGCAACCCATCACCTACTAGTTATTTTAGAAGCCGTGAGATGAATTTTAATGAGTGTGTCGACGACGGCTACGCTAGCTACGTAGACTATTGCTACGACCCCGACCTTAGTTACTATCCTGACTACTATGAGTGCCCGACTTATGTAAACGCACCCGACTATGACTGTTACATTGACCCCGAGAGTCACACTACTGAAACAGCTGAAGTACATGACTTTAATGAATTAGCCACTGAACCACAGCCTTCCACTAGCCATAAGGAAAATTTTCAGAAGGCTTCAGTGTCAGAAAGGCCAAAATAGAAGTAAACTTACAGACTCAAAGGCAACTGCCATTTATTCAGACTTCAAATCCGCCTTTGAAACTTCTTATAGACACTGGTGCGAACCAATCTTTCTTAAGCCCGGATGCTGTAAAATATTATTATCCACATGTGCAGTTAGATTATGATCCGTTTGAAGTCACGAACGTTCATGCAGTAAGCCAAAATGAGTATTCTATCACGTTACCATGTTTTAGCGAAGTCAACGACAGCGAACCTATAAATTTTTTTGTATACAAATTTCACCACCATTTTGACGGACTAATTGGCCTCGATTTACTAACTAAATGGGAGGCAAAAATCGATCTCAAGGAGTTGCGGTTAAACACCAAATTATCTATTATACAACTCGACTATAAATCTATCTTATTATACAACTCGCGAAATGTGAACTTTTATGAAGATATTATCCCGGGAAAAACCACTAAGATAGCCAGGATACCTATTAATGCGGTGGACGGTGACGCTTACATTCCTGAACAAATACTGTGTAACTGTATTATTCATGAATGCGTTAGAAAGAAAGAAAGAAAAATACTTTTATTTAGACAACACAACTGCAAGGGGTTATAAAGTAAAAACGTTAAAAAGAATTAACTAAAAAGTAAATTAACACAAAAAAAAAATATATACAATAATAAACAAAGGAAAAAAAAAACAATAATACTAGTAATAAAAATATCAATATAAAATAAAAATAGTTCGAATATACAAACAAAAAATAAAAAAAACAAAATTCTAGTTGGTGTCCAAATAAGGATAGCCTCTCAGGATATGTCGAAGGCGTGAACCTTCGACCCTGATTTTCAGAGGTTGCCTTAAATGCATCAACGAACAGCTGTGATGCAGTCCACAAATCCACAAAGTGTACATATTTCTTTTTTTTTTCATATACAGATGTGTGTGTAAATACCATAATATATACATATATACGAAATTACAAAATATATATATACTTATTAAAAATAATTAAACAATATATACTGCTGTGTTTTTAAGTTAATTTCAAATAAATTAAAATTACAACATACTAAAATATTTATATATCCAATATAAAATACAATCTATAGGCCGGAAATAAAAAAAACGGATGATTCAACCAATCAGATCCCTCCGTTCGGACTTCGGTCACAATGGCGCCCATTAGATGACAGTGTGTACGCCCTGTGTTAAATAAATACTTTCATATAAGTTTTATATTAGTTAAAATGGATATAAATGTAATAAATGTGGATCTTGATAAAGTTAGGAAAAGAAGTTATATGTAGACGTAGCCCAGCATATCAGAGAGAAATTGAAACATGGTAAGTCAAACTTTATTATTACATTACTAAGACAGCCATATTTTGGGTCATTATATATTTTCAAAAAGCACGAGTCTAATATTTTAACAGTTTTTATTATGTAGTATACAGTTTTTTTATTTATCCTCTCCTATGCCATTAAATTAATTGAAAATTAAACAAATATTGTTTGCACTTGAAACGGAAAATTTTTAATGTTTTTAGGTTCTTAAGCGGCGGTGGGAGATCGTTCCAGCATTTGGTTGCAGCGTATCGGAAGCTTCCTTCAAAGGCTGCGGAACGGTGCGGATGTACTAGTAGCAGGGAAGAGGAAGACCTTGTTCTATGTGTAGTGTTCACGTCACCAGCCCAACGCAACTTATTATATAAGTAATGTGGAGTTTTATTTTTTATTACTTACTTACGTTACTAGCGTAGTTCAGAATAGAGGATATTTAGAGATCGAAAATCCGAACGAAAACGACGTGGTTTTCTCGTTAGACCGTCCTGCTCAAGCGGAGCTATTTAATATTGAATACACGCGAACTGAAGGGTCGTCAGCGCGAGTAAAAAATGTCGTGTCGCGACTACGTACGGAACATCTTAACGAAGAGGAAAAAGCGAACTTAATGACTCTTTGTTCGAAGTACGTTGACGTTTTTTATCTTGACGGTGAAGATTTAACTTTTACAAACCAAGTAAAGCATCGTATTTGCACAACCGACGAAGTCCCGGTTTACACAAAAAGCTATCGCTACCCTTTTGTTCATAGACAGGAGGTTAGCGAACAAATTGATAAAATGCTGACCCAAGGCATTATACGCCCATCCGAATCCGCATGGAGCTCACCTATCTGGATTGTTCCCAAGAAAACGGATGCTTCGGGTAAAAAAAAGTGGCGTCTAGTGGTTGACTTTCGCAAGTTAAATGAAAAAACCATAGACGATAAATACCCTATCCCGAACATAACGGATGTTTTGGATAAATTAGGCAAATGTCAATATTTCACCACCCTGGACCTGGCCAGTGGATTCCATCAGGTCGAAATGGACCCCATTGACATTTCGAAGACAGCATTCACAGTAGAACATGGCCACTTTGAGTTCTTCAGAATGCCAATGGGACTGAAAAATTCATCATCAACGTTCCAAAGAGTCATGAATAATGTCCTCAGGGGACTTCAGAACCGGATCTGTCTGGTCTACCTTGATGATATTATTGTATACAGTACCTCCTTGCAGGAACACATGACCAATCTAGAAATGGTGTTCCAAAGGCTCAGACAGTCCAATTTTAAAATACAAATGGACAAATCCGAATTTTTAAAGTTGGAAACGGCTTATTTGGGTCATATTATTAGCAGTGAAGGAGTGAAGCCTAACCCGGATAAGATAGCAGCAATCGAGAAGTATCCGATCCCTAAAACGCCTAAAGAAATAAAACAATTCGTAGGCCTACTCGGATATTATCGGAAATTCATACCGGATTTCGCACGAATCACTAAACCGTTAACCCAATGTCTCAAGAAGGGCAAAAAGATAACTTTTGACCCTGATTACGTCAAGAGTTTTGAGATGTGCAAAACTCTGCTAACAAATGATCCGATTCTCCAGTACCAAGACTTTGATAAAGAGTTTCTCCTTACCACCGACGCATCCAACGTAGCTATAGGCGCTATTCTATCTCAGGGACCCGTTGGCTCCGATAAGCCCATTTCCACCAGTCAACGGTCAGTACTAAACAGCGGTTCTACAACTGTAACGGCACACACTAGTCAGGAAAACCCTATACTGGAAGTTCCCATAAGCGATGAGCCGCTAAATAAATTCCACCGACAGTTAGTTCTTTCAATAGTTAATATTGTCAAAAGAAGACCGGCAGTATCTAAGCCGTTTGACACCCATACACGCGTTTCCATTCAAATTACAGAGTCTAATTTAGAGCAAGACGTCATTAACGCGATTAAAGAATTTGTTACCCCGAAGATTAAAACTGGAATTTTGATCAATCCCCCTCTAGGCATATACTCGATAATACCTGTAATACAAAACCACTTTAAAAGTTCCGCCATGAATCTCATTCTTACAAAACGCGAACTTGAAAACGTAAAACCTTATTTGAGACAACAGGAAATTATAAGGCACTATCACGACGGTAAAACAAATCATAGGGGCATTAATGAATGCTACCTTTCTCTTTCTAGAAAATACTATTGGCCAAGAATGAACGAACAAATTACTAAATTTATTAACGAGTGTACTGTATGCGGATACAAGGGAAATATGATCGTCACCCCATACAACAACGGTTTAATGTCGTACTACCTCCTAGTAAACCAATGGAAATAATTCATATGGATTTACTTACAGTAGACAGCGAGAAATACGTAACGATTGTCGACGCATTCTCAAAGTATGGACAGGCCTACCACCTTCGCGACGGCACTGCCATCAGTATCTTACAAGCTTTGTTAAAATATTGTACACACCATGGATTACCTTTAACTATCGTTACTGATAACGGCCCGGAATTCAATAACCAGTTATTCTTAGAGTTTTTACGTATACACAGCGTTAACCACCATAAAGTTCTTCCCCATTCCCCCAACGACAACGGCATGATAGAACGATTTCATTCGACTATCCTTGAACACCTACGTCTTCTAAAAATACAACGCAAAGATGAACCGGTAGCAAATTTAATGGCATATGCACTTATCGCCTACAATAGCTCAGTTCATAGCTTTACCAGGTGCAGACCGTTCGACATTATTACAGGTCATTTCGACCCGAGAGATCCAGTTAGTATAGAAGTTTTCGACCTTTATAAACTCTCTATAGCCCCAAATAGTTATAACCAAATCCTTATTCCACCCTACCCATTCCTTGCAACCAACAAGGAAGCCTATGCGTACATGGAGGCTGAATGCCCGAAGATAGACAAGCAGTACCTCTGCGAAGAAGATACTATCGCACGCGTCAAGAACCAGCATGATTGCGCTCGGGAACTCACAATCAACCACGTCCTAGGAGAAGCCTGTAACCTGACCACTGTAGTACTGAAGACTGAAGCCATGGAGCATTTGGATGACAAGAATTACGTCATGTCATTCCCCCATCTTACAAAAATTCATTTGCAATGCGGGAGAGAAGAATTCAAGCAACTTCAAGGAAGCTACCTAGTCACGGTACCCCTAAACTGTACCTTGATAACATCGAAATTTACAGTAGTTAACGAAGATAATGAAGTACATGGCCAGCCTGTAATAATAACTGGCACCTCATATAACTTTGAACAGAAGTATACGTCGCCGCACAAACTGACGCTACAGTCTATCGACTTAAGAAGACTACACAGTTCATACAATCAAGTCATGATGGAGCGAAGCATAGAACGAGATACGACAGCGGACGACGCACTTTATCACACCACTGTCCCCTTCTATGTGGTACCATGCGGTGTGGTCGCACTTGCTCTTGCATTAATATGGCGACGATTCTATCTTTGCCCACGCAACCGCAACATGCCTCAGCGCCGAGATAACCAGACTACAGAACCAGAAATTTCTGAAGATTTTCCAGCAACATTTTCACTAAAAGTTGGAAATTAGTTGCTGAACTGCGGGTGGAGAAATTACATATTGCATAATTACGACAATTGACATTCTACGAAAACTGGAACAATGGTGGTCTTTCGACATGAGACAACTGCATCAACCATGTAGACCGCTGAGGTAGCTGGAAGCGAGCCACCCAGTCCGTGGGATTGCAACACATTGTTAGAAGCGCGGGATTGCAACACATTGTGGGGAGCGTGGAAACGGACGATGGCTGGGGGCGATCGCGTCACTTCAGATTCACACTTCGAATCGAGCACATAGTTTAGTTTAAACTTAAGAATTTTATTATAATATTTTAATATTTTAATTTTAATAAATTAGTTGCAAAGATTTTTGGTTTCTTTAAGTCCTTCGGCTGCTGCTCGCATAATTGCTTTAATGACAAACATTTTCCGTAGTTTATAATAAATAACTAATTCGTAAATTAAACTTTTTCTATCGACAAATGACATTTTATTTTATTCCCATCACTAGTCACTTCACATATTGCTCTATCTCTGGTTGCGGAACGAGATACAATCGATGTCTAATTTTTGATTTGTATTTGTGGCTTATTCTTATGTCATAACTGCGTGCGAACCTAGCAAGATATAGAACAGTAGACTATCTTTGACCCACGAAATTTTTAAGTAAATGTCATTGTTTTTGTTGAAGATATAAATTATATTCAGAATTGTACTTTTAGGGGACTGATTAGGTCCCCAACGCACCCGGGGATAAATTAGTTTCGAGATCTTTTAGATCCCTAACGCACCAGCTAAAAGTTTTTTAATTATGATCTCGCAGGGAACGTGTTAAATCTCAGTTTTCACTTTCTTTAAAACCATAACTCCTCCCACTCCATAGCTTTTACTGACACATATTTTCCTGGTACATTGGTTTGTGCTTGAACCGACGTTAGCCGAATTTTCGTCGTTTCCTACGTCATTTAAATACATCCTACGCGTATGTACGTTCAACTTTCTCTTTCATTTCACGTCATCCATGTCTCAATGGTTTATGTAATCCTGCTACCTATGTTTCATATTATTGTTTTTCGCAGTATATTTTGCCATATAGATTATTTGTTTGTTACTAGTAATTAAAAAACAGGTTTTTTTATCAAACCAACGTACCTTACCTATATTTGCATCAAGTTGAAGGTGGGTTTGAGGTGGGTGGGGTGTTCTACCTATGATCTTTATTTTTTTTATAACTAATTTAATAGTAAGTTACGACGTCCCAAACCGCTTAGTCTAAGTAACATTGTCCGCCAACCAATATTCTAGGAATGTAAATAATAGGAACACCTTCTGGATGGTAGTTATAGAAACTAGTAGTAGTAGTAATTATAGTATCATCTGGTTAAGATAATTAAAATAATCATGTTTGTAACATCCAACATAAGAAATAAAAAATTTTTGACGGTGTCTGATTTCCAATATTTAACGACAACAACAACGACAAATAAAAATGTTAAGTATACACTATACATAGAATATGCAGATCAAGTATAGTAGTATAGTATACATTATATTTAACAACGAGAATTGTATCATTCTGGTAACAACGAAGCAGTGTTAACTCCGCAGTTGACGCGTGAGAACGAGCTACGTGCCGCATTTTTTCCGAAAAATGTAACACTTTTTAGTTATTATTTTTAATTATAAATTAAATAATTGTAATTAATTAATCAATTTCTACTTTAGTAACATCTTTTTTTTTAGTCCTGCCTGTCGTCCTGACTTTATTAATATATAATGGCTCGTGTTTTATTTTGACCGATAATTGTTTGTAGATAATTAAGAATTAGGATAGTTGTTGTTAATGTCTCCGTCAAGTTTTTTTTTTTTTAATATATCCACCCAAATGGATTAGAAAGTGGCGGGTATTATTGTAATCGTTTAATTTTGGTGGTTTTTAATTTAAACAATGAATACAGTAATCAGATTATATTGTGATACTTATTGTTACAAATACCTGCGCGTGCAAACCTGTACGATCCTAAAATGTCGAATCTACCTTCGAATACATCTGAACAGACGTCTGATATTCCGAAATACATATATTTTTGTGCATTTAAGTTATTTCATGCATAGCAGAGAAGTTAAAAATTAAGAAACTCTTTCTAAAGGCAGTTTCTTATTATGGGAAGTGAATTTAGAATCTAGATGCTATATCACGTTTTTTTTTAAATGAACTAGGACTTGCAGTCTATACTATAATACAGCTCTATCCTACGGTTCGGTAGATCTTAGTATAGATATTCGTGATTGATAACAAAATAAGTAAGATTTAAATCTATTTTAATAATTTTGTCAAAGAGTACGGTAGACTCGATCAAAAGCTTATATGAATAACAAAACATAAAAAATATTGATTTCTTTGTAAAATTCTAATGTCACTGACAAACAAACAGCAATCGCCATCTTAGGTAGGTAGTTAATAGTTCCGTTTCATAGCTTAGATACGCGTCACCAATTAACACATCGCGTGCGTCGTGCCAAAAAAGTATCCATCACAAAGAACTGTGACTCATGTGACTGTGTAAAACGAAACGTCTTGCCGGAAACATTGAATGAATCATAACAAAACTAAACAATTTTCATCAGTCGTTGACGTTTCATAATAGTGGTAGTTTTAGTTCAAATGTCATTTATTTTTGCATAGTGAATTATTTTGTTTGGATTTCACACATCATGCCGAAAATCATAAGTATTTCATAAATTTTTTAACTGGTAGTGTTTCTGTCTTCGTTTAGTCTTTTTATTGTTTTTTTGATAATGTAATGGACCCCATCATACACAAATTTAACATGACTTTGCTGATTTTTATTATACAATAGACATTATAAATTGTATAATGTATTTTTGCAGATAATTTCAATTATTGCGATTATTGTGGCCTAGAAACAATGAGGCAGTTAAGAAGAACCAAGGCTTGGCCACTTTCAAACCTTTTTCCAAAACAAATTAAAGTAGAGAAAAATAATAAGTGCTTAAAATAAAGAGGTTTACGAAGAATAAATCTTAAAAATTATACGTTTTTTAATGTCAGTTTATTTGGAAAGTTGATTTAAAATATAAATTATTTGTGTATAAATTTTTACAGTTTTTATTTACTATATTTATTAAACACATTGAACGAAGCTATACGAATCTATACCTTATTTATACCTTAAATGTTTCTTAAGAACCGATGACAACAGAAATATTTACCTACATTTTACACCTAGATGTGTATTATGATTCAAATTTCACCTGAGCGAAACCGGGTTTTCATCCAGTATAACATAATTAAGATTCCTCTACTTGCAGAATGTCTATGAATTGCTACAGTCACACCAATCACAGAACAACTTAAGTCGATATGGAAATGAACCAAAACAATCCAGGCGAGGTAGAAATAAACGAAATTTTAGAAACTATAGATAAACTAAAGACCGACAAAAATCAAACTCGACTCATGCTCAAGTAACATGATAATGAAGCCCAAAAAGCAGCGTGTAGAACACTTGGGCTACCCTTGACAAATCTGTTCAAACACAACACAATGGTTAGAATCTAACACCATTTTAAGCCACAAATATGAGGACCCCAATGATATTAATTATTTTATTTCTTTCTTGTATAAACATTTTTTCTTCATAGATTAAAAAATACATTACATGCCTGCCTACACAACGGGTTGTGCGGGCAAGATTCGGAAAAAAATACTGATTGATCATATTATGTAGGTACACCAAAAAAATCAAAACAAAATTATACACACCCGCCTTATACCCAGAAAAATGTACGCTTGTTAATCGTGGATATTCAATACTAAAACACAAAATAAATGATTAACTTGTCAACCCAAACATAAGAAAGAGTACCAAAGCAAAAGACGAGCTAACCTAGGCATGATCACTCAAGTGGAGCTATGTTAGCGAGTGGATTAAGTAGTCCGTATGAAGTACAAAAAAAAATAGTCTAAAATAATATTAGTAATAAAATGGTCGTATGGTTTTAGAGGAAAACGTGAAAAGGGGAGACCCTTTAGGAAATGAGAAGACCATATTCGTAAAACATTGGGCCTATATTGCATTCATACAGCCCAGTTGGGAAAACTTGGTCACCTTGGAGGTAGCGTTACCTGGAAGAGAGGTTCTTGCAACTTAATAATTTACCATTGTCATAACCTAAGAAATGAAAAACATATTAATAAGTTAATACTAATAGTAAAAATATTTTTGTAAGATAAGGAGATAAGACTTTTTGTTATATTTATTTATTTATAAATAGGATTTCAAGAAAACATAACAAGGATTACAAATGTTGCTATTGTTTTAAATGAAAGTTCTTTTGATTTTTGTTATTTAAAACACATTTTTTATTTTGAAAATATAATTTTATTTGTTCTGATACTGTTTTCAAAATAGGTATATATATACAAATATTTTAAGTGTTCGATTAACAAATGTTGGCTTTCTCTTCTACTGTCCTAATAACGCATGTCAAAATATTTATTTTGTTTTTATGTATTATAGAGTCGTGTAAAACCGTCACATGTATTTTAAACGCTGCTGCTGCTACCAGGAATTGCATGTAATACTGTTAACTGCAGGATGTAATTGAAAACCTTAAAGAAATGTTCCCTAAACAGTACTAGGGAGGAATTTGTGCTTTTCCAGAGGTAATTAATGAAATGCTGGTATAATTTAAACTAAAAACACCTTTAACAGGACGACATAAATTCTGCGCAGGTTGTACGTTTGAAGTATTATTGAATAAGATAGTAAAAGTTGAATGAACTACATCGAATACTGCATAGGTGAAGGGGGTGGGAGCTTTTCGTTAAAGCAGTACCGGTATCAAACAAATCGGTCATAACCGTTAATGAACATTAAAACATTCAAAGATGCACGATTGATTTGATTTAATTATTGAATTGATATGATTTAAAGGGCTTATCGCCACGTCCCTTTATGGTGGCCAGGATTTTCAAGATAAGCGATTTTTAAGTACTAAATAATAGTTTAAAAAACTAAAAACCTCCTTCTATAAGAAATGTAACTAAAAAATAATATAAAAAACACTCTTATAAGAATTGTAACTAAAATATAAAAATAGTTAAAAAAAACTAAAGCTTACTCCCAAAACTTTGAAACTGTCACTGTTTTTGTTCTACGACGACAATAGTACGTTTCTATAAATTTTATAAAAACGCCACGCTTTTATTCTATTATCATAAAACTTTTGACAAAATTTCTACACAACGCTTTTACTTTAAATATAGGTAGGTTGGTGAAACCAAAAATGCTATTGAAATTCATTGTATTTATATATTTATTAACTTACTCCTTCTTATAATCTTATATATTTATCTATATATATCTAGATAAACAAATAATGTCTTTCACGGTTACCTATGTAATGCAAACTACAAATACCGGGAGAGCATATTTTACTGGCAGTTTTCTTTGTGACGGGGGGTGAAAGTGAAATTTAAACTAACAACGACGTGTAGTATGAACATTTTGATGTCGTCGTCGTTGCAAAATTTAAAATATGGTACCAGGGAAATATTAAATAGTAAAAGTCGAATCGTCAAAATTGTTATAGATGTTAATATGTGTTTTTTTTATATTTCTAGTATTTTATTGTTGAGCTATACTCAATATTATAATCTTTATATAGGTGTGTATAATATGTAATAATGAATTATATCATTTAGTGTTAATAAAATACACGATAAACAAGTCTTCCCTTGGAAATGCCAAGTATCGTCTGCTTGACGCAATGATTGCCGATTAAGCTCGATCCCAAGCATCCTGTGCTGTGTCGGTGTTAGTCACGAGATCTTCACTTTTCACCTCTACCAGGTAGTTGATCTGCATAGGTCCATTCAGCAATCACCACTTGGTCTGAGGTCAATGTTTCTCGGCAACTTTTTTTTAGAGTAACGTTAAAGTCCATTACAAGAAGACGATTGTGGGTCGTCAGGCTTTGGCAAGGAATGACCTTACAGTTAGTCTCCCTGCCAATATGATATCATCTGGTCAACAAGTAATCAATCGGAGTTAAGTGGGTCCCACTCTTATAAGTTATAAGATACTGAGGATTTTTTTGGAAGAACGTATTTACGACGGCCAAGTCAGACGCAAAAGCAGTTGCATTCCATCACAGAGTGATGTGAGTGGTGACCAGCAATAATGGAATGCAACTGATATTTTTTCATTTGGCATTCCATAAAAACGTGCACAATTGATAACATGTCAAGGCTACTATACTTCTAAGGCTAATGCAGTTAGCACTACCTTCAACTAGGATAACTACCTACATAATTTACAGACTGACTGTTTAGGTTTACGTATCGATAGTACGTATTAATAGAAAATACAGATAGCACATTTTGATGATATATAATGATAGTAAATATCGATAGTACGTATCAATAGTAAGTATCGGTAGTACGTATCGATAGTAAGTATCGGTATTAAGTATCGGTAGTAGGTATCGGTAGTAGGTATCGGTAGTAAGTATCGGTAGTAAGTTTCGGTAGTAAGTATCGGTAGTAAGTATCGGTAGTAAGTATCGGTAGTAAGTATCGGTAACAAGTATCGGTAGTAAGTATCGGTAGTACGTATTGATAGTACGTATCGATAATATGTGTGGGTAGTACGTATTGATAGTACGTAGTACGTATCGATAGTTCGTGTTGATAGTAAGTGTCGGGAGTAAAACAAGAACTATAAATACGTACTATCGAAACGTACTATCAATACTTACTATCAATATGTACTATCAATATGTACTATTAATATGTACTATCAATATGTACTAACAATATGTACTATCAATACGTACTACCATTATATACTATCGATACGTACTATCAATACGTACTATCGATACGTCCTACAGATACTTACTACCGATACGTACCACCAAGACGTACTACCGATAGTTACTATCAATACGTACTACCAATACGTAATATCAACACGAACTATAGCATCGGTAGTAAGTATCGATAGTACGTATCGGTAGTACGTATTGGTAGTGCGTATCGATAGTAAGTGTCGGTAGTACGTATCGATAGTAAGTATCGGTAGTAAGTAACGGTAGTACGTATTTGTAGTACGCATCGATAATACGTATCGATAGTACGTATTGATAGTACGTATCGATAGTATATAATGGTAGTACATATTGAAAGAACATATTTATAGTACATATTGATAGTAAATATCGATAGAACATATTGGAAAAACGTATTGATATTACTTATCGATAGTACGTATTGATAGAATATAATGGTAGTACATATTGATAGTACGTATTGATAGTATATATTGGTAGTACATATTGATAGTATATATTGATAGTACGTATCGGTAGTTCGTATTGATAGTGAGTGAGTGAGTGAGTGGTGACTAGCAATAATGGAATGCATTTGATATTTTTCGTTTAGCATTCCATTAAAACGTGCACAATTGATGTCATGTCAAAGTACTTCTAAGGCTAATGCAGTTAGCACTACCTTCAACTAGGATAACTACCTACATAATTTACGGACTGACTGTTTAGGTTTACGTATCGATAGAACGTATTGATAAAAAATACAGATAGTAGTTAGTACATATTGATGGTATATAATGATAGTAAATATCGATAGTACGTATCGATAGTAAGTATCAGTAGAACGTATCGATAGTAAGTATTGGTAGTAAGTATCGGTAGTACGTATCGATAGTAAGTATCGTTAGTAAGTATCGGTAGTAAGTATCGGTAGTAAGTATCGGTAGTAAGTATCGGTAGTACATATTGATAGTACGTATCGATAGTAAATGTCAGTAGTACGACGTATCGATAGTTCGTGTTGATAGTAAGTGTCGGTAGTAGAACACGAACTATCGATACGTACTATCAATACGTACTATCAATATGTACTATCAATATTTAATATCAATACGTACTATCAATACTTACTATCAATACGTACTATCAATATTTACTATCAATACTTACTATCAATACTTACTATCAATACTTACTATCAATACGTACTATCAATACTTACTATCAATACGTACTATCAATATGTACTTTCAATATTTAATATCAATACGTACTATCAATACTTACTATCAATACGTACTATCAATACTTACTATCAATATGTACTACTATTATTTACTACTATTATATACTATCAATATTTACTATCAATACGTACTATCAATACGTACGATAGAAATATAATAAAGATCATATTATGCTCTTTATTTTATAATAATCGACTTCAATTAATTTTGCACCGTGCTATCCGGTGGCGGTGGCCTGACAAGAACAGTAGTTGTGCCAATTGTTAAAAATAGAACCGGTGACATATCTTCATTAAGTAACTATAGACCTATATCATTAGCTACTGTTTTGGCCAAAGTCCTTGATAGATTACTTGATGCTAGACTGCAAAAATGTTTAAATATTAATGAAGCTCAATTTGGTTTTAGACCTAAGCTTTCTACTGAAATGGCCATACTAAGTCTAAAGCACACAGTGTCGTATTATAAAGCTCGTAAAACTAGTGTGTATGGTTGTTTTCTTGATTTATCACGAGCATTTGATCTGGTTGATTATAATATATTATGGAACAAATTACATAAAAATGGTTTGCCTACAGCGATTATAAATTTGTTTAAATATTGGTACAATACTCAAATTAATGTTGTAAAGTGGTCAAATTCTTTATCAGAAGAGTACAAGCTGGAATGTGGAGTAAGACAGGGGGGGCTTACTTTACCGAGTCTATTTAACTTATATGTTAATGAACTGATTGATGAACTGAGTAGTTCGCATATAGGATGTCACATAGGAGGTAGAAGTGTTAACAATCTTAGCTACGCTGATGATATGGTACTGCTCAGTCCATCAATCAGAGGCCTACAGAGACTCCTCTCAATATGTGAAAAATATGCAAAGAGTCATGGGCTAGTCTATAACACCATGAAGACTGTTACCATGGTCTTTAGATATAGAAATGGACCAGACTTTGTACCTCTAATTACATTAAATAATGTGAAAATCAATCATGTCTCTAAATTCAAGTACTTAAGCCATATTATTAATGAATGGTTAACCGATGATGATGACATGGAAAGGGAGCGTAGAGCACTGGCAATGCGTGGTAACATGTTGGCTCGGAGATTTGCTGCCTGTACTGACCAAGTGAAGATAACACTTTTTAAATCTTATTGTCAGACGCTATACACATGCGGTCTCTGGACGAACTACACCAAGCGCGCGTTTAGTGTTCTACGCGTCCAATATAATGACGTGTTCAGGGCAATGTTCCGGTTGCCTAGATATTGCAGTGCATCATGGATGTTCTGTGAGGCTCGCACTGATGGTTTTGTGGCTGTCATGAGAAAGAGGATTGCTTCACATAGACAACGGACCTTTGACAGTCGCAACGCCATCATTGCAGCTATAGTAGACAGCCATGATGCACAAATAGTTAGGTTCTGGGTAAAGTTTATCAATAAATAAATATTTAATTTTTAAATTTATGTTTTAAGTTTATATCACTTTTTGTATATAAAATTAATGTGTTATGTTGTTTTAATGTTATTCTTTTTATTTTACTTGTTGTTTTGGTTTTAAATATTGAATAAGTGTAATTTAATTTGACATTGTATTATTAACTTTTTATAATTTAATTTAATTTTTATATTTTAATGTTAATACTATATTGATGTGTAATTTTTAATTTTTGTACTTGAATTATTAGTGTTATTTTTCCAAATATGGGTTGAGCCCGAAATAAAGATTATTATTATTATTATTTATTTGTTGAAGTTTTACTTGCTCGAGCTGAGCTCGGTAATGTTCTGGTCTGCCACCCTAAAACAATTAGGGAAAAGCAGATTCAGAATCCCCATTCAAAAAAACTGTATCTCCCATAACTTTTCTTACTATTGTTACTGTGTGTATTGCGGCTTGTGTTTGGATGATTTGTATGTTTATTTGTGCATCTAATTTTTTTATGTATCTATGAAGGCTTTTAGCTATTACACCTGTTGTTCCTATTACTATGGGTATAACTTCCGTCGGCATTTTCCATAACCTAGTAAGTTCTGTTTTCAATGTATGATATTTACTTAATTTTTCTATTTCTTTGGCTCCAAGGTTATAATCAGATGGTACGGCTATATCTATGATGTATATTTTGTTTTCTAATTTGTTTACGTATATTATATCTGGTCTATTATGTGTAACTGTAGTATCTGTTTGGATCGGTATCTCCCACATTAATTTTACAGTTTCATTTTCTTTGACTTCAGGTTCTATAAGAGCTTGATGCCACCAGTGATTTTCTATTTTGAGGTTATGTTTTTTGCATAAAGTCCAGAAAATATACTGTACTATATTGTTATGGCGTTTGGTGTAATAAGTGGCGGCTAGCTTTTCACAACCCGAGATGACGTGGTGAATAGTCTCATCTTTTGCTGAACATAACCGACACTTACCATCTACAGTTGTTTTATGTATATCTCTAGCATGTTGTTTGGTTACTATGGCTTGATCTTGAATTGCAAATATTGATGATTCTAGTGAAGGTGATACCGGCTGTGTCTTGAGCCAACTAAATGAATTTTCCCTATCTATGTTATCCTTTTCTAGAACTGATCTATAGAACTGTCCGTGTAACGGTTTGGCTTTCCACTTACTTATTTCTTTCTTCATAATTGCCTTTTTTATTTCTATATCTGTATATTTTTCAGTAAATTTTAACCCCAATTCTGTTAAATTGTGTTTTGCTTCTTTCTGTATTGAGTATTTATCTTTATTTTTATCGTGTTTTGCTATTGCTTTGATTATATGATCATTTCGTGTTTTTAAATAATCTCTATACTTAATTATGTGGCATTTGTAAAGTGTTTCTATGTTTGTTAGACCTCTTCCTCCTTCTTCTATCGGTAAATATAATCGTCCTACATCTGCTTTTAGCGTTTGTATTTTAGTCATGGCTAGTAGTTTTCTGGTTTTACTATCTATTTTATTAAGATCACTGGTTTTAAAGTTAATTATTCCAAATGTATACATAAGAGTTGGGACAGCATAAATATTAATTGCCTTCAGCAGATTTCGAGAATTAAGATGAGATTTTATGATCATTTTTACCCTATAAAAGTATTCTTTTTGTGTGTGTTCCCTTATTATATTATGGTCTATTTTTCCTCCTTCATGAATACCTAAATATTTATACTTCTGGTCAGATTTTAAATGTTGAAACTCTTCTCCGTTCAGTAGTAAATGACCTTCACCCTGATGTCCGAATCTTTTCCCGGCTTTCAAATGTAGAATATTGCATTTATCCAATCCGAATTGCATCCCAATGTCTCTGGTAAAAATTTCTGTGCTATGTATCAAGATTGTCAGGTTATTATTATTATTGGAATAAAGTTTTAAATCGTCCATATAAAGTAAATGGTTAATACTAGTACTGTCCTTTAATTTGTATCCTTTAGATTGATAATTAGTTAAGATTTGAGATAATGGGTTTATGGCAACACAGAATAAAAGAGGTGATAAGGAGTCTCCTTGAAATATACCGCGGTTAATGGATATAGGGTCGGTGGTTACAGAACTACTTACTCCACGAGCGGTCATGACTACATTCCATTTGGGTATAACTTGTTTAAGGAAATCTATTATTACACGAGGACATCTATACACTGACATTATTTTTAATAACCATTCGTGAGAAATACTGTCAAATGCTTTCCGGTAATCGATCCAGCCCATACTAAGATTTTTTTGCCATTGATGTGCGTCTTCTAATATAACTTTATTAATCATAAGATGATCCTTGCAACCCCTAAAGCCACGTCTACATCCTCTTTGTTCCGGTTCTACTATTTTGTTATTTTCGCAATGTGTATAAAGTTCGTTAGCTAAAATGGAAGTTAAAAGTTTGTACATAGTGGGGAGGCAAGCTATAGGGCGCCAGTTTTGAGGTTCTTGCGTACTTTCATTTTTTGGAATTAAAATAACTTTTCCTGTTGTAAACCAGTCTTCTAATTGTTCTGTTCTATGTATGATTCTATTATAGAGTCTAATTATATGTTCATGTGTGTGTGTGAGGTATTTTATGTAATAGTTTTGTACTTTATCTATTCCAGGTGTTTTCCAATTATGTAGCTTCTTAATAGCTTTACTGAGCATTACTTTGTCTATTGTTTCAAATTTATACTCCTCTAAATCTCTTGACTTACTTTCAATATCAGAAAGCCAAGTTGCATCTTTATTGTACGTTGTAGGGGTAGAGAACAATGATGTCCAGAAGTCTTCTATTGCTTCTTTTGAAAGAACTTGTGTAGGTGTTTGTTGCTTAGCAATTAGTGACTTAAAGAAAGTGTGCTGATTTTGATGAAATTTAATGTTTTGTTCTTTTCTGTTATTTATGTCCTCGTAGCGTCTAATTCTTCCTGCTAGTGCTTTTACTTTTTGTTTTAAAATTTCTATTTTGATATCTAAATCCTGTTCTGTAAAAATGTTATATTTGTCAAAAAGTTTCCATTTAAGTTTTTGTATGCGAGTGCTATTTATACCTCTCTTGATCTCTATTAGTTGTCCTAGCTCTTTTCTAACGTTTTGTAATTTATTCTTTATTCTTTTTTTCCATGGTGGATCTTGCTTTGGTCTTATGACATCAGATGGAGTATAGGGTTTCTGTTTGTTTTTGACTATTAAAGTCTTAGCTACTGAGTAAAGAATGTTATTTAAATCGCGTAAACTGGTGTCAACGGTTAAGAGGTTTGGAAGATAATTGTTAATTTTATTTAAATTAAAAATGAAATCTTTATTAAATTTTGGTTTGGGTAAACATTTTCTATTGGCAATAGGTATTTCCTTTGTTTCAGCTAAAGTTTGCAAAAAATCTGATATAATTGATAGTTCTACGTTATTAGTACAATTTTGTGTTGAATGAGACTGGTCCGATATTTGCGTGTTTGTTTCTGGTGTAAGAGTGACATTTGACAATATACTAGATATGTTCGTGTTGAAATTTGGTGAGTTTATCTGTGTAGTATCTTCTAGTAAATCGTTATTTTGTTGTAATGCTTTCAGTTTGATTATATCTAAAAGTTCTAAAGAGAGGAATTTGCGTGTTATTATACTGCGTGCTTGGTTTGCAAGTGTATTACCATTAAATTTTTTTATTTTTATATTTGTAGGATTTCTTTCGGTAAAAAGTTTAAAAAGTCTTTTGATATAGCCAGGCCCATCAGCTTTGGCTCTGTAGTAACAAAACATAAGCTCTTCTAATTCTGTTTGAGACCATTTTCTTCTATCGTCTTCTTTAGCAGAACGTGTCATGGTCCCCTCCGATGTACCGGCAAGACTAGTGGGAGTAGTTACCCTGTCTCGCAAAATATCATCAGCGTCCCCGTTGTTTTCGGCTGTAGTAACTTCGGGTTCCCCGGCTCCTGCCCGCCTGTTCAACAGAAAGCCACTGGCGGTCCACATGCTGTCACGTCCAGCGCCAGCTCTAGACGTGCCCCGGCGATTGTCCCCGGGAAGCGACCCTAAACGTACTTTACTTGTTTGTCTCTCCATCGTGAAGGTTAGAGAGTGGTAATTCCTTCACTCGGGGTCCACTCAGGTCCCTCGAGGAGGCTGTATGAAAGGTCAGCTGCCTTGAATGGGGGAGCAAAGATTGTGTGTAGCTCCCCAATGCCCTTAGTCGCCTCGTACGACACCCACGGGTTAGGAAGGGGTGGCACTATTCTACTCTGCCGGTGCCACAATTTATATAATTTCGTATGGTTATATATTACTGTTAACTAATTATAATGAAAAAGACAGTTATTTGTATGAAATATAGTTGACCTGAGCATCGAATAAGTTGATAAGCCAATGTTAATTTTATTTTCTCATATTCTTCTTTTGCGAATTCACACAGCACACCAGGCGTCAACAAACAAACACATAATAATATGATATCTAATAATGGTAAAATAATAATTATGCTATTCAATTTCTGAAAACAAAAAGGCGTTAAAGAGTTTGTTTTGCAGTATTATTACCGTTAATTTAATTTAACGTTTATTTACAAATAATTTATCACTGCTGTATATTTTATTATCACTAATGTATATTTTATAAAACATTTGTATTCCATAAAGAGACAAGTAAAACTGTTATTTATTAGTAAATATTCTGGAAATCAGGTATTCATTATTAATTTATATTACAGTTGTTTTTATGTAGTTTATCACGTATTTTTGATTGAAGTGATCATATTAAGGACCTTGATAATTATTAAGACCAACTAAAATCTCTGAGTACATTATTATATTTTACTGTTACTATATTCTCTGTTGTTAGATTACTGTTGCTATATTATCTGTTGTTAGATTACCGCTTACATAAAATCAGACGTAATATCGAATGAAAAAATATCACTTACCTTATATAAAATAGCCTCCAGGAAAAAGAATGTAAAATAAGTTATTTTGAAAAAGTGGATCAAAATGTTTACAAAATACTGGAAATAATTAAAAAGATGAAACATATTATATATTGTAAAATTTATTGAATTGTTTGAGCAGAAATAAGAACAAAGCTGTTTTGTTAAACAGTAATTGACGATTAAGAAAATTGTGAATTGTGAAAAAAGTGAATAATTGAATACTTACATTGAATGTCAGGGCTTTGTTATTATTTTGTAAATTATTTAATAAATGTTTATAGGACAATAAATATTTTTGTATGACATATGGTTTATTTAAGTTATCTAAATCTCTGCTTAATAATTTTCTTATAAACATCATTCTTTTGAAAAATAAACTATATATAATTATTACACTTGAATTCATCGTAGTATTGAATATAAATAATAAGATTATAGTGATGTGAAAAAACCATAAACTTGGAAAAGCGATTAATAACCAGGTAAGACGAAGCAATTTAAATGGACTATGAAGGAAAAGCATGATTATAAAAGGAGATTGAAGAGGAGTTGTAAATCCAAGACTCCTATCAATAATCTTAATTATCACACAGTATCTCTGGAAAGATGTTTGACCTGTATATAAACATGAAATAGAGTAAATTAATTTTTCCAAGGCGGAAAAGCAGCAGATTGTCACAATATCAATAATAACATCAGAAGGTTTATAATTGTACATTAAGAACAGGCAAAATATTGGAAATAATGATACGACCATGGATACAAATAAACAGTAAAGCTTAACTAAAACCTTCATATTTCTTGATCTCTGTATGTCGTGGTAATGTCCTATTGCCAAATTCACAGTAACGATATTTTCTACTAAACATAATTTCTTGAAGGTTTTCTTTACTTCATCAAAAGAGATCATTTTAATTTTTATACAAGTTGTACAGTATAGTTTAAAATTAGAGATAGTTCTCAATCCAAATATTTTTTTGTACTCTACGCTTTGTAGTTAATAATGTAACTTTATTTTATCAGATATAACAAAACCATTACAATAAAAATATAACTATAATTGCTTGATGAGTTTCATTACTTAGATATCCATTTCATTACTTACAGTGCATAAAATTACTTAGCTATATTATCTATTTTGATTTATTATATCTGCCCTATAATTTTAAAAGTAAATTTAAATTTCAGTCATGTGATAAAAACATAGATAGACTCTTATTCTAATCAAAAAATCTCTCTTCACAAAAGCAATAATATTATTTACATAATAACAATATAAATCGTAAATGTTTTTTATTTATATTTCTTAATATATATTTTTTATCATTTTTAAAGTCTAGTTATCTAATTGTGAATAATTTAATGTATTTGTATTAACAAGTTCGTTTTGAATTTATTCAAATTGTAATAATTACAATATAATTATAAATTCTACTCGAGATATCTAATAAATAATGTAAAGAAAAATTTTTTTTTCATCTCAAAACGAATCTATCTGAATGACTGTGCATATATTGTAATCAGTCCCAAAAGTTGATGAACAAATCCAAACACTGTGACATACAAAAGTTTCGGAAGAGTTTCCAGATTGACGGAAGATTCTGAAAATGATTTAAAGATAGCTTATACAAGACGTGTTTATGCTATTTTGTAAATATTATTTCTTTACATCTAATTATAAATTTGAATAAGCAACTTTGGCATCCTTAGATATCCTTTAACCTATCAACATACATCAATCACCGCAAGTATCGAAGATGGTTCCATCTAGCGAAGTATATCTTGCATTGCATGCAAAGATATATAAGTCCTTATTCTTGCATAAAAAATATAGAAACCACGAACTACGAACCCGTTTGGAGCTCAGCAAATCATTAGTTATGATCAAGTAACACTGCGACCTAATTCCCCCGTCCCCCTTCCATCACCGGACGTCCCCACGCACTGCAGGTATCCATCCTTTTGTTGTGGACATTCCACCTGTCCGAACGAAGCGCTTTGCTTCGTCTTTTTTACTTCTTACAGCGAAGGATTTGAACAGCTTGCCTGCGTTGGTATTTCCGGCAGAATACAATGTGGGTGTCTTCAAGAGAAGAGTGAATAGGTTACTAGGGTAATGCACCTTACCACCTAAGAATACATTCCAATTACCATCTGGTGGAATGTAGTCAAGCTTGCCCTAGATCATATAAAAAAAAGTTATTACCGCGACTCCTATAATCACTACGAACTTATTGCTGCACGTGTATAAAACTGGACCCATCAAGACCATACTATAGTGCAGTGTTTATGGTGTATCTATATTGTGACCAATGCGCTTGTAGTCTCCGCAGGAAGAAGAACGACGTAGAGAACCCCAGTAAATCTTCCCCATACTTCTACCTATCCCCGTGACGTTGCTTTCTTCTAATCTAATCTGATTATGATGAAAAAATATTCAACTTTTTGTTCCACCCATACAATGTGCCAATTTTATTTGTAAGGACCTGAATAAGAAAGTGCAAAACTATTACCTTCACTCCCAAACGTAAGTCCATACTGGTAGTTTATAAACTATTTGCGGTTCTTTGGAAAGAATAAATTCTATTTGTGATCTCGAACTTACTTTAGATAGTCTTGATTGATAGTCTTAGATTTAGACTTTCGTGAACATGTGATGTGTATTTGTGAGACTGCCAACAAGACACTAGGTTTCATTATAAGAACTTCTTCACAGTTTACCAACCGAAATATAGCTAAAGTTTTATTCTACTCGTATGTCCGTAGCAAGTTGGAATATGTCTGTATCATCTGGGATTCTTATGAAAATAAATATAATGTCATTGAAGAAAGCGTAAAAAATACTACAAGGTATATATACAAGCGTCAGTATGGGTACTATCCTTATCTATACCCGTCTTTATTTGTGTACGGCATGGTTAAATAAAACCGCAATAACTTAGGCGAAAGCTATATAGTACCTTCGCATTCTGCACAGAAAAGTAGACAGTCCAGTTTTACTAGAGAATTTGGATATTGCGTGTTTCCCAAAATAGTCTCGGAATGGTTGTTCATTGGCGTTATCCGCGTGTACTGAAGAAGGCAGCAGTGCGTACTCGGTATGCTGCAAACGTTCTTACAATACGTGCCCTACGTCTGATCAGAGATTCGCTGAATCATTGTGAGAACATAGACTTTTATGACGATAAATCTTTGACATCTCTAAAAATGCCCATAAATATCTCTGTACCTTGTAATATGACTACGGTGAATAATTTAATTCTGACATTGGTAATAACACTAGCTTTTTGTTTTTTTTTTGATATAAATATGTTTTTGTATTTTAATGATTGCATTTTGATACTATTATTATTGCACATTTTAACTCTGACATATTTACTAAATATTTTTGTAGAAACAAAGATAGAATGGTTCGTTAGAATTTTTGAAAGAAGCCTAATAGTTATCGTCTTATTTTAGACTACAACAACTCCATCATTGATATTGACGGTTCTTGTAGATATTTCTTTGATACAGTTAATAATGAGATAGATAGATAGTAAAGTCAAAATAAAGAAAATACAAACATCAGTGTGATACTGTAACTACTACCAAAGGATAATATTTAATCAAAGTATTTCAGATATCAAAAAATATCGCTCAAGTGTGAGTCGAACTTGCGCACTAAGGTTTTCGAACCGTTGTATATAAAAACGGCAAAAACTAATTCTGTTCTTATATGGGACAGCGAACAGCGAAGTCTTAGTAATAGGGTTTAATTTTTACTCTTTGGGTACGGAACCCCAAAAAAACATTTTATACCACTTTTTACTATTAAAGTAAGTGTCAAGCAACTAATTTATATGTCGCTCCTCATCATGCTACGTAATATTATGTATGGTAAGTAATGAAATAGATAGCTTAGTAATAAAACACTTGAATCATGATTGTATAAAGATTTATATCTATAATTAATGTATTGTGTTTAATAATTTGAAGTTGCATTATTGTCCTTAAAGTAGAAAGCATTGTAAAGCTTGGGTTGTATATAGTTTTTTCAAACGTTAAAATATTGAAATGGTTCTTTTTACGAAATTTAAAAAAATAGTAGAAAAAATATGTTTAGTAGAAAATGTTCTTAAAGTGAGGTTGGCAATGGGATTTTACTGCAACATACAGAGTTGGAAACGAAATAATTTCCTAGTTACGCTTTATTGTATAGTCTTATCTTTTGTAGTATCGTTGTTACCTTTTGTTTGCTTGATTTCTCTATACTATTATGACCCTTCAGAAATTGCTATGATTGATGTGATATTCTGTTGTTTTTACGCTGTGAATTATTTTTTTTACTCTGTGTCATGTCTATATACAAAACTATTATCGTTTCAAAGATACTGTTTGGGAATAAAGATTATTGATAGGACTTTAGGATTGAGATCTCCAATTAGATCTGATTTTATCTTAGTACTTTACTTTTATATTACATTCCAATTACTTTATATGACCTTGTTATTTTTAACATTTCCAAAACTAAGGTTTTTATATACGTCTCTAAGCTTGTTAGGCATATTCAATACTATGATATTTGCAACTACAATAATCACTTATAATTTATTTTTCAAACGAATGATGTATACAAGAACATTACTAATTAAACATTTAAAAAACTCAAATAAAATTAATGTTATACAAAAATATTTATTATCCTATAAACATTTATTAAACAATTTTCAAAGAAATAATAAAGCTGTTACGTTTAATGTAAGTATTCAGTTAGTCACGGTAGTTTTTTAGACATCACTTATTACTTATCTGATTAGTTTTTTTCAGACTTGTTTTTATTCTGGCTACTAAAAAATTATTTGCAGATTAATTAACTAATTAATTATTTTCAGTATTTTATGAACATTATTTCACATTTTTTCAATATAACATTTTATGCTTACTTTGTTATCGATTCAATTGTGAACAATGTAAGTTATATTTTTTCCTAATACTATACACTATTTTAAATTATTAAACGTAATGTATTTTAAAATCATGAAGTTACGACGATTATTTGTTAGCGTAGTCATCATATTGCAAAGTACTTAGCAACAGGTTGCCTATTAAAAGGAAGATATTTTATTTTGTTAATAATTACAAAATGGTTAGGAAAATAATTTGATACAATGATATATTACAAAATTCCCCAAAGTAAAATAGAAAAATACAGTAATTCACTAATCAAAATAAGTAGAGCTCATTCTATCTATTTAGGTACTGTTTTATACTTTTTAAGTCTCTTATCGTAACCATATAGATGTACTTATAGGTATATATATATATATATATATATATATATATATATACCTATAAGTACATCTTCAGACGATATATATATATATATATATATATATATATCGTCGTTATATACATATACGTTGGGTATATGTACGGTTACCTACTATATATTTATATGATTTATAAAACAAAATATATAACAACACTTTTTATTTGCAGAATTTGGATATTTTACCGATTTATGCTTCGTTATTAGATGTCCTATTTTTATGTTGTTGCTTATTAATACCTAGTGTACTATGTGAGTTGGCAATGGCAGAATATTATAAAATAAAATTAACATTAGCCTATGAACTTCTTGGATGTAGAGGTACCTCAGTTTTAATTTATACTAATTATTGTCCCCTTTTATCGTCGTCGTAAGTGTGCGTAGCAGTCCATTTCAGGAAGGATAAAACTATTAAGGAATATAACACACTGTAGCTTAAGTTTAATAGTATCAAATATAATATATCGTAGACAATTACTGCCAATCAAATTCATATTACTTCAATGGTTCGATGGCGAACAATGAACATCTCATCTTTTTTTTTTATTTAAAAACTTGAAATTTTAAAAATATTTTATTGTAATTCTAAACTTGAGGAACACCAAGTCTAAAGTTACGTATAATATGTGTTTCTTTTAGATGAACAACTACGTGCGGCTCTGTACAATGGATTAGAATATTTGGAATATAGACCTCCATCAGTTACTATTTATAGACTTTTTTCTGTGGACATATCTTTCACCACAAGCTTCATTCACGTCTGCTCTATTTATGTTATTGTTTTGCTGCAAACTTCTTTTAAGTCAAAATATTGATTATCATATTAAGTTATTTAAAATGTATTGTGTAACACAAATAAAATAATATTGAGATTATGGGTGCCTTTTATTTTTAATTAATGTATAGATAGTAATAATTTATAAGTAACATGGACGTGAACGGTTACCACCTGAACTCAATATTACACGTATTTGAGAGTTGTGGTTTAAAACAGTTGCATCAGAACGATACATTATTTTTGTTGATTTGTTAATAAAAATATGATTTATGGATTTTAAAAACTAAAAGACAATGTTTCTTTGCATTCCATGGATTTACCGTGCGGGTGCCGGGCCCATCGCGTTGCTAGGAGAGAAGTGCAAACAATGCCTGGGACTTGCGACCCAGGCGTAGGTTAAAGGGGCCCCCTTTATGATGCGCAAACACCCTCGCCTTCACTCTCTACACTTCTCTCCCTACCTAACCAAATTTGGATAGAACCTACCAATGCCGCCTTGGAAATACGTTCTAGAAATGAACCGATGCTTGTTCTAGAAAGGCCAAGGTCTTTAAGTAAGTTATAGAGAGATTTTGCTGTTATACCTCTCGCTCCCACTTCTACCACGTACAAGCTAACTATAAATTTATTCCTGGACAGTTCGTTGGTCAGTTCGTAATACTTATTAAGCTTAAATTTGTGATCCCTAGGATGTTTGTTTCCTAGGGCACAGTGGGTTTCACAAGTATCACGCGCCTTAGATGTTTAGAATACAGGAATAAATCCGGTCTGGATGACAAAAAACCGACATCCCCAGGGATTTTGTAATGTTTTTCATACGTTTTTATCATGACAGTTCAATCAGGAGCCGCGTCTAAAATAGAATAAGGCTTCGGTTTTGACTTTTTAGAGCAGCCTACTTTTAAAAACTCCACAGATCTTTTGATGGTTATTCTACCCTTCTGCGCTCTTACTACTGAAAGGCTAACCGCTTTCCGTACGATTTCTAATAACTTATCATTACGACGCGAGTATTGACCTGTCAAGAAGTACCCTAGCTTTGAGCTGAAGTACCCCAGCTTTGAGCTGTCAAGAAGTACCCTACACCCTACTAATAAGTGTTTAGTGGTTTCTACTGCCTTCCCGCAGATGTTGCAAGTCTTTTCGGTGGCTTTGCCCCATCTCACTAAATTACTTTGATCTAGAAGAGTCACTTGGAATGTATTTAGATAAAAAAAATTATAATGCTGGGGCCCAATCATAAAGCAGGGAGAGCCAACGAAAAGGTAGTGGAATACAAAAATCTCCTATGGTCACCCATTCGTTTTGGATTTTGAAAAAAGGTTATTTTTATGTCCATGTCTCGATCTTTCTTACATAATCTTAGTCCTACTTTATTCGTTTGAGCACCTATCATAATTTTTTTATGGAATTGAAGTCGTGACCCAAGCTCTGAGAAAATTTATCTTTTAGGATAGATGTTACAGTATCATCTTTAGAATTGCCGATGATATGTCTTTTGTTAGATCTTTATAGATCTCCGATGGTTTCTTTGATTTTAACCCAAAATTGTTTCGGTCTCTAAATAAGGTTGAAGAGTCCACTGAGTGCGCTAACCGGAGCCAAAACTTCAATGTCTTTATGACGTTTGCATCTAACTTTGACAAAAGTGTTTTATTAATATCATAAACGAGGAAAGGCCAATTTAGACGTGATGTTAAAAATTATCGTATATCCAAGCTTTTTTGACGTCACTTATTTGTCTACCTTTTTGAGAGCATTTAAAAAGTTATCGACTATTACATTCAACGATGGAATATGGCCTTGGTAATCGATTTTTTTACCTAGAAATTTAAATGGAGCTGCTTCCATAACCGTACTGACGCATTGACCACCTATTTTAAGACCCGGATCGTAAGAGGTATTTGTATTTGGAATTCCTCCAGACATAGACTAAAGCATTTACTTGGTTTTGTCCTCAATCCGCCCCTCCACGTACAGAAATCCTCCGGTACATTTAAGAGTACCTGACATTGTTTTGGATTACGTGTCAGTATCGCAAGATCATCTGCAAAAGCTAGTATGGATTCTGGGTATTTGTTGTTAAACTTAAACCGATAACCCTATTTTTTTCATTTCTAATTAATTTGTATTAAAATAGTAATGACTATATTGAATATAATTGGAGAAATACAACAACCCTTAAATAAACCTATATTATAATTGAGTGGTTTTAAATGGTTTTCATTAAAAGTTATGGACAATTTCAATTTTGAATAGTATGATGCAATAATGTATCTAACTACCGTGGGTAAGTTATACCATTTTAATGCGAACATCATATGTTCATGCCGTATCGACCCAAAAGCATTCTCTAAATTTATCTAACAAACTGTAATTTGTCCCTCACAAGTTCTAGCATCTTTAAGGCTTTCCGATATTAACGTATTTTGTTCCAGGCATCCAGAGATGCCGGTCAAAAACGCTTTTCAGTTATTAGACCTGAAATATCTATTATTAATCATGAATTGCGTCATTTTTGTTTGTAAATTAGAAAATAATATTTTTGAAATTGTATTTGTTAGGGCTATCGGTCTAGTGTTTAGGGTTACTAACATCGTTTATGACATGTCAGAATGAGGACAAAAACGGCTTTTCCGAATGATGCCGGTATTTGGTTTCTTGACCAGATTAACTTTCTTGACAGATTGCTTTCTTGACATAGTAACAGAAATTAATTGAATAGATGTAAATTTATAAGTAACGATGACCTTTTCAGCGAGAATATACAAGATTATTTGTAATTAGTTGACCACCTTTTGCAGGCACCCTGAATCCCAACAACATTTGTTCTACGACTTTTTACAAATCTTGATAAACAACACAAATAAAACGAAACAAAAAATAATGGAAATAAAACTTCTAAAAGAATAGTAAACAATATTTGTAGAAAATATTTTTTAAATAGATTAAAAAAAATGGTATTTTTAATGATAGGGTAAACAGACAGTCATTGGACAGTTAAGCAAATAATATACTTTGAAGATTTTTTTCCTTCGACTATTTCACTATTTTAGAAACTGTATAGATATTTTGAAACTAGATTAAATGAGCTACTATAAAAATAATTTAAAAATCTTAACATTTGTGAATAATTGTAAAATATCAGTATATTAAAAAATATGAACAAAAAACACAGTCATTGGACAAAATTTATAATTATTGGACAGTTGGTAACAATTATTGGACAGTCTTTGAATATAGCGAAATAATAGATAAACATGTAATAAAACATTATAAGAACATTTTGTTTACTATTAATAGTTAAATTCTTTTTTTTTTTCTAAATAATAAAATATTCATTACCACCTAAAACTAAATAGTATGCAAATGATTCATTACTAAACTTTAATCAGTCTTAATTATTGGATATCATAAAAATTTAAGGAAAAAAATATAGCTAAAGTAAAACTTTAGAAAGATAACAACTTGAAGTCTTTATTTTAAACTTTTTGGTCATCAAAGAAATTAAAATAAATAGGAAAATTGCTAGATACACATTAAATTTTTTTGAATTCTCATTTTTGGTACATATCAAACAGCATTTTTGCCTTTTAGTGTTCGATGGTATTATTAGCTGGATCGTTAGCACATTCTTCCAAGCTTAAATCATCATCATCATCATTGTCGCGGTCGGGGGCTGCGGTCTTAGAAGACCGGAGCGGCGTTACGCTGAGGTCGCTAGATTGGACCTCAGCTACCGCACCCTTCCGCTTTAGACTCCTAACGGGCGCCGGTGTTTCGTCTCTCATGGATATAGGGGTCTCGACTCGAAGGGGTAATTAAAACGAGAATGTACGGACACTTAGTTAACCCAGTCACGAGTAGCTTTTCGATCGGGCTCTTCTACGATCCTCCCGTACAATATTAGGGCTCTTCTACGATAATCCCTCACGACGTTACTATTCAGGGCTCTTCTACGATATTTCCCTGTTTTTCTTTCTTCAATGTTGCGGTCCGAGGCGAATGGAATACCTCATCCCCATACTAGCCGTTTATTAACCGGCCGGCTTTACCGTAAAGAGAGCCGCTGAATAGCAACGCGTTTTACGCGTATTTTTAACTATGCCCCCGTGACTGAGTTTCACATAACTTTATTTGTTTTATATACACAGACATTACAATGCAATATTCAAAAAGGTTACAAAATTATCTTTACATACACATATAATGGTTAATGAAGGTTATACAAATACAAAAGTTACGAGGAATAAAATAGTAAAAATATAAGAAATTCTATACAATATAAACATTTTCAAAGTCTTATTTCTTATAAACTATTATTCTTTCACATAAAGTGTAATACCATATTATGTTCGCCCCGTTATATACTATCTATTTAATTTACTATTAACAAGTTTTACCTAATTTTATATTCCTTCGGGGTATATTGAGAGCGAAAGAGATAGCCTTCGAATGCTATCTCTCTCTTTCTTATTGTTGCACAAAAGAATGCTCTGTAGCAAGTGCGACAAACGCTTACTATTTAATGTTTCTAAGTGATTTTAAATTTCTAACAAGTTATATGAAAATTAATAAATTATGATTAAAACAATGAAATATCAATAATATTAATGTCGAGAATTGTCGCCGACAATCATTATTGCTCACTGCACTGTAACAGAGATGGCACATGAATTGGCCGCGAATTTTCCTCAATAAATTTTGATAAACTACATTGCAAATTTTTAAAGGAAAGTCCTTTTTCATTAACCTTTTAACCCAAAGTTTCAAGATATATTCTTCATCTTTTGTTAAAACTGGTTTGGGGTGTGAAGGAAGTCCTATGAGCAGAATTTTTAAATTAAAATGCAGAGTCGTTTTTTCGAATATCATATATTCTGGCAATTTCTCTTATCTTTGGGTTTTTAGTTTCTCGTATTTATTTGAGTGTTAAATTCATATTGTCTGGGTCATAATTTTTCTTATTTCTATTTTTGAGACTCCAAATTGTAAGCAAACAATTATTGGACACAATAAGTTACAGTTATTGAACGCTGTCCAATAACTGACAAAATTGTCCGTGATATTTGAATTTGAAATTATAATTATAACGAATTTAAATGCCATAAAATTAAAGTAAAAAAAACGTAGAAACTCTAATTTTTGAAAAAATATAGTTATTGGACATTGTCCAATAATAGTTTTTTTTTTAATTGTGGCGTACAATCACTGGACGGGTTAAAATACCTTCAAAATATAATATTTATAAGTTAAAAATCATTTAATTATGTTAATTATATCATATCTTACTAATCTCCAAATAGCCAAAACAATAACATTCTCCACTAAATCAATATCGTAACAAAACACTTGACTCAACCTTATCAAAAAAATAATGATTTAAGGCAATTGTCCGTTTCCGTGATCGCCGCTAGGGAATTATTATTTTAACACTTTGTTACAGCCATCTTTTATAAAACCTTTAAACTAAAACAATGCTAAGTATTCATAGATTTTATCAATAACTATAGATGTCACTCTTTGCTTGTTGTTTTCTTATTTTTTGAAAATCATTAGCGACTGTCCAATAACTATCCAGTGTCCAACGGCTGTCTGTTTACCTATCTTGTTTAATTTTTAATTGAAATCTTTATATGAATGAACATCGTTATCTGATCGAATAATGTACTATTCCGGGTAGAGCTCTATCCGCATCCTGAACTACATTTCGTCTTACCGTGAACATTGAAGTAGTGTACTCTTAAAAAAGGAAGCATAGTACATTTGGTCAACTAATACATTTGCATCTTGTTCTATTTAAGAACACTAAGATTGCTGGAATAAAAACAATGTTCCAACTATGTTCGCCTTAATTAGCTCTAAAAGTAGGTATGGTATGACTCGTAAAATGACGTTGTTAGCTCTTAATACTTTTGATCACACATGCTCTTTAGACAAATTATAACTCTTTGGTAACAAGTTAATTGGTGAAGATGGTTTTTAAGTTTTAAGATATGGGATGTCTTATGTTATATAATTGATATCATAGAACAGAGGTTCCCAAACTTCTTTCGTCCAACGCCCACTTTGAAAGTCAGTTATTTTGTAACGCCCCCCGATTTTTTTCATCTTAAAAACTTGAATAACAGATTAGATTCGTTTCCTTTAGTTTCCTTAAACCTATATTCTAATTGAGACTTATCTTACCAGAAAAAGTAATAATAATACAACCTTACAATATTAAAAATATTTTTGATTAAAAAATTACATTTAATATTGAGCACTAGCAACACAACTTTTCATAATGAAAGGCAACTTTTATAAAAAAATAACAACAGTTAAGATTGATCAATAGTAATACCACTTTTCACAATTAAAAGTTTTCTTCTTCATCTTCCTGGTTTTCATCCTGACATATATCAAGGTCTGTCTTCCTGTTCAACATACTCCACTTTGCACGGTCTTCGACATCCATCCAGCACTTCCTAGTACGTCGGAGAGATCTCACTCCAGGAACAGATATATCAAGGCTTTTCCATCTGACATATTTCATAGACGGGCGCGCGACGTGGCTTCTTCATCTTCGACTACTTCAAATGAATGTTCAAATCCAATTCAGCATCATTTCCTCCCTCGTCATTCAGTCAGTCATATCCGTGACTTGAATTTCCTGGGTGTGCCGAGATAGTACTGGACTCAATGTACCGACCAAAGTTGAGGTTCGAGGAGATCTCTAAGCCTAACAACTGAAGCCAGTCACTGTATTCCAAGGATACATTCTGGAAAGTAGGAGCCAAGGTGAAAGGGCTCCTTTTGGCGGTGAACAAACACGTCTGCGTTTTGGTGGCGTTGAATTTGACAAGATTGGCATTGCCCCATGCGGAGACTGCCTGAAGTTTGTCATTCAAACGTTGCACCATGGGACAGCTTCTTGTATTATACAAAGCACAGATCCGGTCGTGTGTAGAGTACTGTGGCCATATATTTGCTGGTGCCGCAAAGACTCATCTTGCGGTTCTGGACTCAATTGAGAGGCGAGCAAAGAGGCTTATTGGCGACCCTAAATTGGTTGACGCCAAACTCCACAGCCTTGAACACAGGCGTAGAATTGCTAGCCTCTCAGTATTCTATAGGATACATTTTGGTGAGTGTGCGCAGGAATTGCACGACCTAATTCCCCCATCCCCGTTCCTTTGCCGGACGTCCCGACGCACGGCGGGTATCCATCCCTACGTTGTGGACACTCCACCTGTCCGAACGAAGCGCTATGCTTCATCTTTTTTAGTGCGTACAGCGAAGGACTGGAACAATCTGCCTGCGTCGGTATTTCCGGCAAAATATAATGTGGGTGTCTTCAAGAGGAGAGTGAATAGGCTGCTAGGTTAATGCGCTTTACCACCTAAGACTACATTTCACTTTCCATCAGGTGTAATGTAGTCAAGCATTAACCTAGTTTTGTATAAAAAAAAAAAAAAAAAAACATTCGCTGCCGTATATAAGAACCGGTCGGATGACGCTTCTTTTTATCAGCCCCTTGATTTTTGGCGATATTCTGCGATTACAGACTACACCAGTCCAGGCAGCGCTTATCCGGCCTTGGGAATCGTAATCGATGCCTCCAGGCTCATGCATAACAGATCAAGGTTACCTGAATTTTTCAAATTTAACGGCTTTCTCAGGACCTATATGGATAGTATTCGAGTCTGGGCTCCTGCAAGCCATGTACTCGGTCTTCGATACATTTAGTTTAAGACCACCGTTCTCAAGCGTACCCCTCCATAGGTTTAACTTACGCTCCGGTCCGTTCTTTCTGCAACCTGCTTTACCTGCTGTACATTAACGATCATCTGAAGCCCGGTATCTATGGGTATGGGTATCAGATGAGAGCACAGTTGTAGAAAGATATCTGCTAAGTTATCGAACTAGTAGAGATTAAGTACAGTCTCAAAGAGAAGCCATGGTGTAACGTTTGAATGACAAACTCCAGGCAGTTTCCGCATTGGGCAATGCTAATCTTGTCAATTTCAATGCCACCAAAACGCAGACGTGTCTGTTTACTGCTATAAGAAGCCCTTTCACGTTGGCTCCTACTTTTCAGAATGTATCCTTGGAATATAGTGACCGGCTTCAGTAGTTAGGCTTGAAGAACTTCAACTTTGGTCGGTTCATTGAGTCCAGAGCAAAAGCAGAAGCAGGAAAGCTTACTGGTCTTGCGAAGGTCCGACAGTACTTTACACCGGGACAGCTACTTGTACTATACAAAGCACAAATTCGGTCGTGTGTGTAGAGTAATGTGGTCACATATATACTGGTGCCGCAAAGTCTCATCTTGCGGTTCTGAACTCAATTGAGAGGCGAGCAAAGACGCTAATAAGCGACCCTGAATAAGTTAAAGCCAACCTCCACAGCCTTGAACGCTGGCTTAGAATGACTCATCTTAGTATTCTATAGGATACATTTTGGTGAGTGTGCGCAGGACGACACTACTTAATTTCCCCATCCCCCATCCTTGCTTCATCACCGGACGTTCCGATGCACGGTGGGTATCCATCCCTACTATCTGGACATTCCTTCTGCCCGAACGACTTTTCTTGTGTCTACTAGAGTAAAGTGAATAGGTTGCTAAGTTAATGCGCCTTACCATTTTTGACTACATTTCCACTTTCCATCAGGTGGAATGTAGTCAAGCAATAACTAAGTTTGTATAAAAAATAGGCCATTAGTGGATTCTCATCAATGAGTGTTATTTCATCGGCATACATCATCAACCATCGTGGTAGATGTCTCTGATAGTCTCAATATAAGGATGGATGGATTTTTTTAAATCACAATATCCACCAGATACACTGACGAGGCACACAGCCAAAGGCCTACTGCATATTTAAAAAGGTTACGTACTCGATCTTGGCTGAAATCCATATTGAGACTCAGAGACAGCGCACTTTTGGCGGAGCCTGAGGTCGCTCATGTGCACGAAGATTTTTATGGCTCATAAGATTAATGCCCTTATAATTACCACAGTCTTGAACAAGGCCTTGTCCCTTGTAAATAGGTTTAATAAAACTATGTCGCCACTGCTTAGGCATCTTTCCAGTGTTCCAAATATGGTTAAAAAGGTCAGTAAGCACGAGCACACCAGCAGAGCCAGACGATATTCAAGCTTCTATCCGAAGATCGTCGGGTCCTACCATTTTTCCGTTCTTCATACGTCGAAGGCAATCACGAGTTTCGACAAAGGTTATTAGGATAAGTCCGAGTTTAGATGGTAGGTCGGGAGGAAGCCCGCACGCATTCTGACTGATCTGATGTATAATGACAAAGCAGCGTGCCCTGAATTTCTGACGCAAGGATATTTTGCGATATCTCGCGTCATTTCATCTCGAGCTCGTGCCATAATAATTATACAGGGTTATTTTTAATTAGTTGAGAGATTATATTGTATATTATAAGGTTAATTTAATATATTGTCAAGTTTTATTTATACAATAAACTAGAATATTAATGGTTTAAAAATAATTATAAACTTGTATGTAACTATTGAAAGCGTATTCTTTGTATTAAATTTAGATGAAAAATAAATCGATACGGGTAAAGATACGAATTTGCGACTTGTGGGAAACCGTACCTAGAAGGGATGTGTTTCGGTCACCATGTATTTTTCATTTTACATTTATTTAAAATTTAAAAACATTAATAAATGGATGTTGTGTAGTAGAAGGATATTATTTTAGTGAATTAGTTAACAAATTTAATATGTGTAGGCCCTATGAGGAAACATGTGTTTATCGAAGATATTTGATCTAACGATGATAGTTTGCTGACATAACATGAATAAATTTTACGAAAAAAAACTATGACATAGTGTCTGAATTGCTGGATCGATTTATTTACATGTTTGTAGGTTTACTTGAAACATACCAATTTGGAACTCTATTTATTTTAGCATTAGTGACTACTAACACGTTGTATATAACTCAAGTAAATGAATTTTCAAGCCAGACACCGTGAATACCTTAAGCTTTACTTGATTGTTGTTTAGTTATAAGTAGGCAAATTGAAAAAAATGTTTATAATCATTCTTCATTTAATGAACTTACATAATGCTAATAACAGTTGTTTTTAATATTCATTAATTTATAAAATGTATAAGCTATAAGTCCAGTTTTCAACAATGGCACAATTATTAATTATTGCAATTATTATTATAATAAACAAAGTATTTAAACAAAACAAACCAACATCCAGATATAGATGCATCTAAAAAAAACCTTTACTGTCTTCATTTGAAGAACACTCTTCGTGACACCACTAAGTACAATTCTAAAATCTTAGGCATCTTCCATGATCATCTTTTTTACCACGGAAGATGCACCTTACATCATCAAATTTCTTTACTTCCTTTTTTTTGTTATTCTTTTTTGCAGTCTTATGTTTTGCAGGAGAGATTTTTGATTTACCAGTCATTTGTTAGTAATTATTTTAACCGTTTCTGATAAGCTTTTATCAAAATGTCATCCGGTGAGTTCCATAAAACTGTATAACTTGCCATGGCCGGGCCAAGTGTACGCCAAACCAATAAAACCTCAATATCTTGGAGACGTCTGCTTCTATTTCGACCAAACATAGCTAAGAACCTTCAATCAAGGATTTCTATTAAAAAAACCGGACTCAAATCCGTGGACACGTTTGGCTGCTACATTGCCACAGACAGACACACAAATACACAGAACGACAGGTCAAAAATATAGCACCCATCTTTTTGAGTCGGGGGTTAAAAATTAAAACTCCCGACACAAAAAGACCTCTAAAAAGTATTAAAAAATAATATTATTATGTACTTATTGAAGTCGTTGCGTCGAGGGACCACTTAATAAAGGAAGAAATTAAAATGCAAGTAAGTTACCAAGGCAAATAAAGAATAGCCTAAGCCCTTGTAACATCGTAAAATAGACGCCATCGTCAACATTCGTAAAACGGTCCCATAAGTACGGACTTCCATAGGTACATAATAATATTATTTTTATTCCTTTTAGAGGTCTTTTTGTATCGGGGTTTCTTTAATTTTGAATTTAATTGTTTTCATTCTATATTTATATGAATACTCTATTTAGTTTTCAAATACATCAAACAATATTTTCTCTGAACTCAATGCATATGAATAGTTTAATAATTTGCTCGACAGGGATCGCCACTGTGTGTGATTGAGAGTAACACTACATCTTTACGAGCTAAGATAAGTCAGCCCTTGCGAATAGTTTTCTCTCTACAGAACAAACTTGTCAAATAATAATTTTGTACATTTAAAATATTGTTACAAGCACTTACTTTTGCTACTTTGATAACCAGTGATTTGTAATGCACAATAAAGTTATGTTATATTTTAACTTTTATTTTTATAATTTTGTTACTGAATATTAATAATTTTATACATTAAATTTTCATAATTATATTGTAGTATACTGTTAAAATTCCAGTTTTTTTGGTTTTTTTTTTCAACCATTCACGTGGCCTCATTTTATAGATTGCTCGAACAGCTTTCGTCTGCAATACAAATGTAGTGTCAATATCCGATGCTTTCCTCCAAATAGCATGCCATATGACTTTAAACTTTAGAAATAAGTTATTAGAACTCTCTTACCGCAAAGAATCCCCGACGACGGTCATTCTATTCTTTATAGCACTTTATGACACTGTTCACAAATACACTAAACTGTTTACCATTTAAACTCTTAACTATCACTGTTACACAACTTAGTCTCTCGATCGCATACTCAGCGGCTTATTATAACTGTTACACTTTTATCACAATTACACCACCACACAACTTGTATTCCCAATTTTACAATGCCTTCTCTTAACCGAGCTGTGATTTATATACTTCTTATTCTTAGTCAAATCAGTATCCAATATTACATTTATTTTATCAATTAAACTTCTATACAGAGATTCAATTGTTTTAGTCAAATCAACAACTTATATCTTTATTTTTAGTCAAAACCAAACTACTACATGTATAAAAGCTAACAATCTCATCTTTTTTACATTCATTTAAAAACTAGAAATTGAAAAATATTTTATTGTAATTCTAAACTTGAGGAACACCAAGTCTAAAGTTACGTATAATATGTGTTTCTTTTAGATGAACAACTACGTGCGGCTCTGTACAATGGATTAGAATATTTGGAATATAGACCTCCATCAGTTACTATTTATAGACTTTTTTCTGTGGACATATCTTTCATCAGAAGCTAGCTTCATTCACGTCTGTTCTACTTATGTTATTGTTTTGCTGCAAACTGTCTTTTAAGTCAAAATATTAATTATCATGAAGTTGTTTGAAATGTATTGTGTAACACAAATAAAATAATATTAAGGTTATGGGTGTCTTTTATTTTTAATTAATGTATAAATTGTAATAATTACAATAATAAATAATATAAACTCTTTACGATCACTGTTACACAACTTAGTCTCTCGATCTCACACTCGGCGGTTTATTATAACTATTACACTTTTATCACAATAGTACCACCCCACAGCTTATTTCACAATGACTTCTCTTAACCGCGCTGCGATTTATATACTTCTTATTCTTAGTCAAATCGGTATCCAATATTACATTTATTTTATCAATGAAACTTCTATACATAGATTCAATTGTTTTAATCAAATCAACAACTTATATCTTTATTTTTACTCAAAACCAAACTACTACATGTATAAAAGCTAACAAAGTAAAGTAAACTAAGCTACCGATTTTAATGTTTGTCAGCAAATTACATACATTGCAATTTTGCATCTAAGATAATAACCAAAAATACAGCTGAACTCAATACATTTAAGGGTTGGCTTTTCTATAGTGTCTGTAGTGTCTTTATTTGGATTTTTGGTTTGAAAATTATCTCATTTGAAAGGGGTTGGTCTTTCTTTTCTTTTAATACTATTCCCAGCTGAAGCAAGCACATAGTTTTTTTTTAATATTTGCTTTTGTTTGCGAGTAATTTACCATATTTTCACCAATATTAGCATAATATAAGGTATATTTATTAGTATACTATTATATATATGTATATATTTTAAAGAAGAATTTTATATCAATTAGGTTTATTATTATATAAGTATTTAATTTATATTTAATTAAATCATTAAAACTAGAAAAAAAATCGTAACTTTGTTGTTTTAACATGACTTAATGTCAATGCCGAAGGAATAAAACAATTATGATTGGAGGAAGAGCAAAGATGAAGGTCGTGAGTACTTCCTAGTAATTGAAACATACATTTTAAATACTGATGAGACAGGATCGCTAAATATAGAGAACGACTTGCACAAATATCTAGAAGGTCATCGCTCGCGTATAGGTAACTATTTAAGCTTTGAACGATATTGAGAGATATACGAACATATTTACGAAGACCGAAATAAAACGAATGCAACTGTTAAAAAGACGATGCCATTTACTTATGCTGCATTCGGAGATTTTAGAGCAACATACATCAGCATATACAATGGACGAGAGATATATAGATAGATAGAGGGAGGGAGAGATAGATAGATAGATAGAAGGATAGATAGATAGAGGGATAGATAGATAGATAGAGGGATAGATTGATAGATAGATAGATAGAGGGATAGATAGATCCCCGCACCGCAGACGTCGAAGGGGCCGGAGAAGACGTCAATACGAACTTCTCCAGCCTGGTGGTGGCCAGTGGGCAGGGGGTGTGGGGACACTCCCGCCCACATTGAACAGGGCACCACCCGCGTCGGGTGGGAACGACCGGGCGCTCCCGGTCGCTCTCACAGGCCCCCCCACTCAGCCAGGGGGGCAGGTGGGGTCCGTCGTGTAATAGACGGGCCGTCGCCGGCGGGGTCGTGGATGAAGGGCTAGCCGTACCCACGACTCCGTCAATAAGGCGAGGAAGGGGCGCCGCGGGGTTTTTAGTGGGTACACCGTTCTCGGGAGACCACACACGCCCCTCGCTTCCCCGGCGAGGGGTACGGTGCGCAAAGCATTTTCCCTGCAGAAACAAAAAAAAAAAACAAAAAAAAAAAAGAAAAAAAAAAAAAATGGTAGTTTATTCTTATTTTTTTTTTATACCACGGGACGCATCCATTAATGGCATTTCTTATACTTTTACTACTACCATCGGATCACACCAGTATGGTAGTTTATTCTTATTTTTATTTTATACCACGGGACGCACCCATTGATGGTATTTCTTATACTTTCACTTACCACTTACTTACCACGGGACACACCTACATGTATAAGGGCCACGTCCAATTATATTGTTTCAAAGATTTTACTTCTCACTCTTCACTTTTATATACTTGTATTTAATCCTTCCTTGGTACTATCCAGCAGTGTCTGTCCCGAATATCGTCCTAGCCGCAGTTTATATACCCTTCTTTATTAACTCCCTCTTCACATAAATAATAATCATAGTCAAATCATCTACTTTAAACGTACAAAAATAACAAGTACTCGTATATGAACAATTGTAAGTATAGGTAAACACGGTATTAAATACTGGATTTAATTATGAAGTCTTAATGGTTCCCACTTTTCTAGCTTATTCAAGTATTTACTAATCAAGCAAATGTTCCTCCTCACATAAATAATAATCTTCGTCAAATAAACTACTTTAAGCATACAAAAATAACCATTACTTGACATAACAATTCTAAATATTACTATTTAAGTTAATAAAACAACGATTTAAATAATTACACCTTATTGGTTCTTCTTATTACAGTTAAATTAGTAATTCATTGATTTATATGGATCAATACAGGGACCATCAAAACATTGAAACGAATCAAAACATTACGGATTATTATAAAATAGTCGTTGAACAATAATGTAACCTTACAGCTCGGCCGTCCTGCTCTAAGCAAGTCCCTTTGCTTATAAAATGTAAATAACGAAAACAATCGATAATTATTCGTATTTTCTAAAGCGGTTGAGAAGCATCACTTAAATCTGAAGTTTCTAGGACGGGCTGTCTTTTCCCTGCCTTAAAGGTTTTCCCTGGCTTACAGGTAGGTCCTTTCTCTCCTCATTTTCCATTTTGACACCGTATGACGAGGCTTCTTTTTGGGATTCTATCCATATAGCTACCCAAACTACATAGCGTGCTAGGCTTACTCTCGTCCGTAATTAGAATTAGTCCTTCTTTTCGGCTGATTAAACTATAATAAACACCTGAGATCCCAGGTGTTCACATTGAGTAACAGTCCTTTCCCTCAACTGATACAACTATAGCTAAAAGCCTCCGTTTTCGGTTCAGTCAGTTCAGTCGGTCCTTTGGTTATCCAGACCCTTATTCTTGGGTTTACATTAACCTTTATCCTTGGGTTTCCTTAACCCTTATCCTTGGGTTTCCTTAACCCTTATCCTTGGGTTTCCTTAACCCTTATCCTTGGGTTTCCTTAACCCTTATCCTTGGGTTTCCCTTAACCCTTATCCTTGGGTTTCCCTTAACCCTTATCCTTGGGTTTCCCTTAACACTTACCCTTGGGTTTCCATTAACTTTCCCCTGGGTTTTTCCTTAAAACTTTGCCTTGGGTTTTCACCATTACATTAAATGTAATGTGATGGTGGTGTTTGTTTCATCATTTACTGTAGTATGATATGTAATTCAAGTTATGTATTAGTGATGATGTTACAAGCAATGAAATCTAAATTATAAGTGTTATAACTCCAAAAGAATAAAAAATCCAAATTATAATCCGAGTAAGTTTCCAACAAAATGACAAATTGACTCTGTACTCTTTCTTAGCCATTATGTCAAAGTCATATTTTTTTTGCTTTCGTAATCTATTGTTGAACCAGTCATTTCCTTATCGACTTAAGATATTCTGTGATTGGTGTGACTGTAGTAATTCATAGATATTCTGCAAGTAGTGAAATCTTAATTATGTTATACTAGATGAAAACCCGGTTTCGCTTGGGTGAAATTTGACTTATAATACACATCTAAGTGTAAAATGTAAAAATATGAAATACTTATAATTTTTGGCATGATGTGTGTAATCCAAACAAAATGAGTCACTATGCAAAAATAATGTCATTTGAACTAAAACTTCCACTTTTATAAAAGTCAGCGACTGATGAAAATTGTTTAGTTTTGTTATGATTCATTCAATGTTGCCGGCAAGACGTTTCGTTTTACACAGTCACATGAGTCACAGTTCTTTGTGATGGATATTTTTTTGTCATTACGCACGCGATGTGTTAATGGGCGAGGCGTATCTAAGAGATAGTATGAAACGAAACGTTTATTAACTACCTAAGACGGCGAATGCGGTTTGTTTGACAGTGACATTAGAATTTTACAAAGAAATCAATATTTTTTTTATGTTTTGTTATTCATATAAGCTTTCGATTGAGTGTACCGTACTCCTTGACAAAATTATTAATATAGATTTAAACCTTATTTATTTAGTTATCAATCGTGACTGCGGGAATATCTATACTAAGATCTACCGAACCGTAGGGTAGCGCTGTATAGTATAGACTGCAAGTTGTAGTTCATTTTTTAAAAGACGTGACATAGCTCTAGATTCTAAATTCATTTCCTATAATAAGAAACTTTGGCTTTAGAAAAGATTTCTTAATTGTTCCATTTTTCGAAAAAAATGCGGCACGTGGCTCGTTCTCATGCGTCAACTGCGGAGTTAACACTGCTTCGTTGTTACCAGGCTGATGCAATTCTCGTTGTTAAATATAATGTACTATAATACTATACTTGATCTGCATATTCTATTTTATTTGTCGTTGATTACGATAATTTAACGATAATTGAAACTCAATTAATATTATTGTGAGGGTGGGTTGCGAACGTAACCCGTCACGTCATTGGAATCGCTCAGAGAGACAAGTGTTACATTTTAAATATTGGAAATCAGACACCGTCAAATATTTTTTATTTCTTATGTTGGATGTTACAAACATGTATTTTAATTATCTTAAACAGATGATACTATAATTACTACTACTACTAGTTTCTATAATTACCATGGCTTATCAATTGAAGCGAGTAAAACCTCCAGAAGGTGTTCCTATTATTCACAGTCCTAGAATATTTATTGGCGGACAATGTTACATAGACTAAGCGGTTTGGGACGTCGTAACTTACTATATAATTAGTTATAAAAAAAATAAAGATCATAGGTAGAACACCCCACCCACCTCAAACCCACCTTCAACTTGATGCAAATATAGGTTAGGTACGTTGGTTTGATAAAAAACCTGTTTTTTAATTACTAGTAACAAAATAAATCTATATGGCAAAATATACTGCGAAAAACAATAATATGAAACATAGGTAGCAGGGTTACATAAACCATTGAAACATTAATGACGTGAAATGAAAGAGAAAGTTGAACATGTACATACGCGTAGGATGTATTTAAATGACGTAGGAAACGGCGATAACTCGGCTAACGTCGGTTCAAGCACAAACCAATGTACCAGGAAAATATGTGTCAGTAAGAGCTATATATAGTGAGAGGAGTTATGGTTTTATGAAGTTATGAAAATTGAAATTTAAATAATTGGGTAAATAAATAAATAAAAAATAGATTACTCAACTACCACCCGGTGTTGAAATTATAGTTTATATGTTTATTATCTGTATTACAAAAATACATTATAAATTGATGACTTCTAAACTTGTCTTATGAACGCTTTTTTCTCTATTTAGTTTTCGTAAAAATCATACAATGAATATTAATGCATTCATTAAAAAATAAACTTATTAAATTCATAAAAAATAATAAAGAATTAAATAATTGTTGTCAGTAATTTTATTGTTCTACAATTATTTATTTAGTAATTAAATTTAACGAAATTACATGAAAATATCGAAAGGATGTATATAAATATAAAATGAGAAATAAACCGTTACGGGCAGGGATTCGAACCCGCGACTACTGGGAAACCGTCCCGTGTAAATAAGCTGAACATGGCTATATATGTTTATAGATATTTTCAAACATCGAAAGGATTAAATTTTACAATATCTACAATTCATTCAGTGGAGCAGCCATGTGGACGAGTGGATGAAGTATCCCGTATTAAAGATAAAATATGGACTAAAATAATAATAGTAATAAAATTCTAGAAACGTGAAATGAACGTGAAATGATGTCCTTCCATTGGCTAAATGAAAAACCCTTTAGCCAATGGAAGGACAATTTTCATAAAACACAGGGTCCATATTGCATTCATACAGCCCAGTTTAGAAAAAAATAGTCACTAAGGAGGAGGCCTTTACCTGTAAGAAGGGTATTTGTAGCTAAATGATTTAGCTTGTAGTAATGAACCAATACTAGAATGAATTTAAAAAATTATAAATGTATAAGACGATAAGGCTTTTTGGATAAAGGATATTTATTTATTTATATTTCGACGAATTCAGGTACCTATAACAAATGTTGCTTTTGTTTTTAAAAAAAGTTTTTTTTATTTTTTTTTTTTTAATATTTTTTATCTTGTTATGTATTTCAAACGCAGCAACCAGAAACTTATTATGCGGTAACTGAAGATGTAATTGAAAACCTTGAATAATAATTGTAACTAAACCGTACTTGAGAAAGACGTGCATTTCAAGGGTAATCAAATCTCGGTATAGCTTAAACAAAAAACATCTTTACCAGGACAACATAATTGCAGTGCAAGTTGAACTTTCGAAGTGCTATTGATTTTATGATAGTGAAAGTTATATGAACTACATTGAATATTGCATAGGTGAAGGAGAGTTCGAACTTTTCGTGGGGGCAGTACCGGTATCAAGGACAAATGGAAGGCGTCAATGAAACTTAAAACATTTAAAGATGTATGATTGATTTGATTTGATTATTGAATAGATATGATTTAAAGGACCGATCACAACGCAATAATTTAAACAATTCGTCCTTTTATCCTTAGCAGTATTTCACGGATAAGCAATGTTTAATGAATAAATAATAGTTAAAAAAACGAATACAACACGCTTTTATAGAAAATGTAATAAAATTAAAAATGGGTGAAAAAAAAGTAAAACTTACGAACACAACATTGAAATTATAACTGTTATTTTAAGAGTTAGCTATCAAAAGTAGTGTTTAAAAAAATTGGTGACCTTTACGAAGAAGTGATATAGGTAGTAAGTCCTAGTACTGCCCATACAAATGTCTCTGATATTAATCAGCCAAGACTCAGTACTTCTCCTATTGAATGTGATGATCATAAGGCAGAGCCTTGCTTTTCGCATATTAAAGATAAATTACCAAGTGACTAAGCTGTGCAAGTTAATATTAAACCGAAGTATGGAAGTAAAGGTGTCAATGTAAATATACCTGCTGAAAAACAAAATGTAGCATTGTCACCATTCCCTCATTTAACACAACATTGTTACACAACAGTATTCAAAGTAAAACTATCTGTTTTAAAAAGAAAATTGTTTACTGAAAACACAGCTGATAATACTTCTATAGCATCTTATATCTTCTATATCTGCTGATTATCAACCAAGTTATTTATCTGAGTCAAGTGAAGTGAAAAATGATTCAGAGGCAAAAACATTTTAAAAATGTATTGTGTAGTAGCATGCTAACTGCTATTCAAAAAGAGTTTGTAGGTATTTGTTTTGTTAGAGTTGTTTGAGTATTTAGAAAATGTTTTTAAGATTACCTAAACAATTGTATCATTTAATAAAACCTTTAAGTACGAAAATATAGGTTTAAATTATTTATTTTTCTCAGTCACACTGATACCACAGTATGAACTTAAACGCCGATATATTGAATGGCGTGTCAAATGACGTCACATTTCCTTTCGACCAATGGTGGCGTTTTGGAATTTTGAATTTCGCTCCCTAAAGTTACACTTTTCATAAATTATTTTATGGTCTTAAATGATTAGTAAATTAAAAAAAAATGATTTTATTTTAAAAAGATGATAAAAAGTAATCGAAAAAAAAATATTTGAGACCATTTAAATTTTTTTGCATGTTCCCTATTATGGAATATTATTTAGTATTTACTGTTAAATGTTTTAAAAATTAGAAGCATAGAATATTTTAACGTAAAGTTTAATCTTTTATTAATTATTAGAACTTATTATAAGGTATAAATAATATCATCTGTAAGTTGGTTATGAAATTGTAAATTACCCTCGCCTAAATATTATAGTGTTAAAATATTATAAAACGAGTTGTAAGGGCTGCTCTCGCCCATTCTATTACAAATGGTTGAATATTAAATATTGAAGTGCAAATACTGTGTATTACTAAAACAAGTCTTAACACTATCGATTTATAAAAAAATGAAAACTTAATTTCATTAGTACAAAAATAATAAAAGTATTAAGAAATAATCATGTCAAAAATTAATCAAAAGTTCTTTTAAGGCAAAAAATATGACATAATTTAATTGAAAGTGATCATCGCTATCATCGGTGGTGTTCTTTAATTAAATTTTTAACTACCCATAAGCCCAAGAAGTTGCTTGGATGTAAGCAGATGCTGTGAATACCTGCTAACCGTAGTTTATAAAAATATTTTTAGATTTATAAGCAATATTTTCAGAAAAAAATTGTCATTTATATGTAGGTACGTATCATATAGAGTGATAGATAAATATTACTTCGAGCAGGAGTAAAAACAGGATGCCCGCAAAGTTATTGATCTGTTGATCATCTATGGACTAACTGACTTCCTGACATACACCTATATCTTGTCTTATCGTGATAAGCTTATTAGAATTTATATGAAGGCTAATGGAAGAAATAAATAAATTGATTACAATTCTGTGGAATTTTCTAAAAAAAATATAGATAAATGTAACGTTATCACTTTAAATATAAAAGTTTAAAATTGATTGATTGATAGACGTCACTTAAAGACGGCACAATTAGGCCACTGGTCAATAAATTAATTATTTAACTATTTTACTTAAATTAATTTTGCTGAATAATTGCGTTCTAGTATTTAATACATATCAATAAAACTATTTTTAATGGAGTTTATTGACCCTATATGCAATTACATTTTGATATTTACTTTAATTCGGTAGGACTAGTTCGTCGGTTGTCCGATTCGTTGAGAAAATATAAATGATATCCACAGAACTATGGAAATTACAGTCTTTGATAAAAATTACAAGAAACCAAGGTGTTACAAATTAAGGACACAGTAAATTAAACATATATTTACTATAAAGAATATAATTTATCATTATATATATATACATAACTATATAATGATTATGATATTGAGTATAGTCTAGCTCAACAATAAACAACTGGATATATAAGAAAGCTCACATATATAAACATCTATAACAGTTGACGATTTGACTCTTACTAGTTAATATTTCCCTGGTACTATGTTTTCAATTTTGCAACGACTTTAGCCGACCTCATGGCATATCATCCCTACGTCATCTAAATACACACACTACAACTTCGTATCTATGTTGTTACAATTTCACTTTCATCCCTCGTCACAAACAAGACTGTCAGTAAAATATGCTCTCCTGGTATCTCCAGTTTGCGTTACGTAGGTAATCGTGAAAGTCGCAAGCGTATATCGGACATGACTGAAAAAGCTTTGTAAATAAATAAGAATCTCTAAAATAATCTTTTACTTTGAAAAAAATAACAAATATCAAAAGCTCGCACTGTGGAAAAAAAGTGACTACGTGCATATAATTTAATGCATCATATAAGTAAAAACAGTAGTGCGCTTTGGCCATATTATGTCACGTTGTTTAATAATACCAAGTACTAGGCAAGCAAAAATGAATTAGAGATTCTTACATAAAGTTTGTGTAGTTTAAATAAATATGTTAACAAGAAAGCCCAATCATTTGAGATGGGGGCTGTTTTTAAATTAACTGCAAACAATTACTGTGTTTATATTTTATCAATCTATTCTTAAGGAATTTATTACTTGTTGATTTTATGAAACGTCCCAATAATAAATTAAACATCTTACCACTGCAGTCTCAGCACACTCTAATATATTCTGAAAAGTTTTTAATCTGATTTTGCAATCTGATGACGTAATTACGAGGTCCCAGCATTTAATGTGCATTTCACCTCACAGGATTTAATTGTACTACGAGTATCAACATTACTATACTAAAAGAAATGCTATGGATTGATAGAGGTCCCCGGTAAGACAACACATGTTAATTCAACACTTTCGGAATTTTCCAAAAGTCTTAAGTTAATATAACAAAAGCGTTTTTTTTTTATTTATATTTATATAGTATTGTTGTCGCAAAACTACAACTAAAACAGTTATAATTTCAATGTTGTGTTCGTAAGTTTTACTTTTTTTTTACCCATTTTTAATTTTATTACATTTTCTATAAAAGTGTGTTGTATTCGTTTTTTTAACTATTATTTATTCATTAAACATTGCTTATCCGTGAAATTTGACTAAATGTATTGATTAATTGACATGTATATACAATCACAATACAATTATATCTGGAATTTGTGACATAATTAATAATTATAAATACTTGTATCCAAAACGGTTTGACGTATAATGTATATTTATGAATAAATGACTATTGACTATTGACTATTGACTATAACTTTCACTATCATAAAATCAATAGCACTTCGAAAGTTCAACTTGCACTGCAATTATGTTGTCCTGGTAAAGATGTTTTTTGTTTAAGCTATACCGAGATTTGATTACCCTTGAAATGCACGTCTTTCTCAAGTACGGTTTAGTTACAATTATTATTCAAGGTTTTCAATTACATCTTCAGTTACCGCATAATAAGTTTCTGGTTGCTGCGTTTGAAATACATAACAAGATAAAAAATATTAAAAAAAAAAAATAAAAAAAACTTTTTTTAAAAACAAAAGCAACATTTGTTATAGGTACCTGAATTCGTCGAAATATAAATAAATAAATATCCTTTATCCAAAAAGCCTTATCGTCTTATACATTTATAATTTTTTAAATTCATTCTAGTATTGGTTCATTACTACAAGCTAAATCATTTAGCTACAAATACCCTTCTTACAGGTAAAGGCCTCCTCCTTAGTGACTATTTTTTTCTAAACTGGGCTGTATGAATGCAATATGGACCCTGTGTTTTATGAAAATTGTCCTTCCATTGGCTAAAGGGTTTTTCATTTAGCCAATGGAAGGACATCATTTCACGTTCATTTCACGTTTCTAGAATTTTATTACTATTATTATTTTAGTCCATATTTTATCTTTAATACGGGATACTTCATCCACTCGTCCACATGGCTGCTCCACTGAATGAATTGTAGATATTGTAAAATTTAATCCTTTCGATGTTTGAAAATATCTATAAACATATATAGCCATGTTCAGCTTATTTACACGGGACGGTTTCCCAGTAGTCGCGGGTTCGAATCCCTGCCCGTAACGGTTTATTTCTCATTTTATATTTATATACATCCTTTCGATATTTTCATGTAATTTCGTTAAATTTAATTACTAAATAAATAATTGTAGAACAATAAAATTACTGACAACAATTATTTAATTCTTTATTATTTTTTATGAATTTAATAAGTTTATTTTTTAATGAATGCATTAATATTCATTGTATGATTTTTACGAAAACTAAATAGAGAAAAAAGCGTTCATAAGACAAGTTTAGAAGTCATCAATTTATAATGTATTTTTGTAATACAGATAATAAACATATAAACTATAATTTCAACACCGGGTGGTAGTTGAGTAATCTATTTTTTATTTATTTATTTACCCAATTATTTAAATTTCAATTTTCATAACTCCATAAAACCATAACTCCTCTCACTATATAGCTCTTACTGACACATATTTTCCTGGTACATTGGTTTGTGCTTGAACCGACGTTAGCCGAGTTATCGCCGTTTCCTACGTCATTTAAATACATCCTACGCGTATGTACATGTTCAACTTTCTCTTTCATTTCACGTCATTAATGTTTCAATGGTTTATGTAACCCTGCTACCTATGTTTCATATTATTGTTTTTCGCAGTATATTTTGCCATATAGATTTATTTTGTTACTAGTAATTAAAAAACAGGTTTTTTATCAAACCAACGTACCTAACCTATATTTGCATCAAGTTGAAGGTGGGTTTGAGGTGGGTGGGGTGTTCTACCTATGATCTTTATTTTTTTTATAACTAATTATATAGTAAGTTACGACGTCCCAAACCGCTTAGTCTATGTAACATTGTCCGCCAATAAATATTCTAGGACTGTGAATAATAGGAACACCTTCTGGAGGTTTTACTCGCTTCAATTGATAAGCCATGGTAATTATAGAAACTAGTAGTAGTAGTAATTATAGTACCATCTGTTTAAGATAATTAAAATACATGTTTGTAACATCCAACATAAGAAATAAAAAATATTTGACGGTGTCTGATTTCCAATATTTAAAATGTAACACTTGTCTCTCTGAGCGATTCCAATGACGTGACGGGTTACGTTCGCAACCCACCCTCACAATAATATTAATTGAGTTTCAATTATCGTTAAATTATCGTAATCAACGACAAATAAAATAGAATATGCAGATCAAGTATAGTATTATAGTACATTATATTTAACAACGAGAATTGCATCAGCCTGGTAACAACGAAGCAGTGTTAACTCCGCAGTTGACGCATGAGAACGAGCCACGTGCCGCATTTTTTTCGAAAAATGGAACAATTAAGAAATCTTTTCTAAAGCCAAAGTTTCTTATTATAGGAAATGAATTTAGAATCTAGAGCTATGTCACGTCTTTTAAAAAATGAACTACAACTTGCAGTCTATACTATACAGCGCTACCCTACGGTTCGGTAGATCTTAGTATAGATATTCCCGCAGTCACGATTGATAACTAAATAAATAAGGTTTAAATCTATATTAATAATTTTGTCAAGGAGTACGGTACACTCAATCGAAAGCTTATATGAATAACAAAACATAAAAAAAATATTGATTTCTTTGTAAAATTCTAATGTTACTGTCAAACAAACCGCATTCGCCGTCTTAGGTAGTTAATAAACGTTTCGTTTCATACTATCTCTTAGATACGCCTCGCCCATTAACACATCGCGTGCGTAATGACAAAAAAATATCCATCACAAAGAACTGTGACTCATGTGACTGTGTAAAACGAAACGTCTTGCCGGCAACATTGAATGAATCATAACAAAACTAAACAATTTTCATCAGTCGCTGACTTTTATAAAAGTGGAAGTTTTAGTTCAAATGACATTATTTTTGCATAGTGACTCATTTTGTTTGGATTACACACATCATGCCAAAAATTATAAGTATTTCATATTTTTACATTTTACACTTAGATGTGTATTATAAGTCAAATTTCACCCAAGCGAAACAGGGTTTTCATCTAGTATAACATAATTAAGATTTCACTACTTGCAGAATATCTATGAATTACTACAGTCACACCAATCACAGAATATCTTAAGTCGATAAGGAAATGACTGGTTCAACAATAGATTGATATAATATATTGATAGATTTTAGAAACTATGGAAACTATAGAAAACTAATATAATAACTAATATATAACTAATATAACTAATATAACTATAGAAAACTAATACTAATAACTATAGAAACTATAGAAATTTTAGAAACTATAGATAAATTAAAGACCGACAAAAGCACATGCTCAAATAACATAACAAATGAAGCCCAAAAAAGCAGCGTGTAGGATACTTGCCACAAGTACAGTAAGCCACAAATATGGGGACCCCAATATTATTAATTGTTTTATTTAATTAATTATTTTTTGCGCAATAAACAATATAATGTACAAAGAGTAAGCTTATAGACAATAAGCTTATTCTCATAAACATTTTTTCTTCAATTTTAAATAATAGATTAAGAAATATATTACATGCCTGCCTGCCCAACGCGTTGTGCGGGCAATATTCGGAAAAAAAATACTTACTGATTGATCGTATTATATAGGTACACCAATAAAATCAAAACAAAAGTCTTACATACCTGCCTTATACCATGAAAATTGTATCTATGCTTGCCAATCGTGGATCTTCAATAACTATCATAAAACTTTGGGAATACTCCACATAACGCTTTTTTTTTTTAATAGGTAGGTTGGTGTAACCAAAAGTGCTATTAAAATTCATTGTATTTATGTTTTTATTTACTTAATACTTTTTGTTATCTTTTTTATATATAAGATAAATAAATAATGACTTTCACGATTACCTATGTAATGCAAACTACAGATACCGGGAGAGCATATTTTACTGGCAGTTTTGTTTGTACGGGGGATGGAAGTGAAATTTAAACTAACTACGACGTGTAGTATGTACATTTTGATGTCGTAGAATAACACGCTATGAAGTCGGGTAAAGTCGTTGCAAAATTTAAAATATGATACCAGGGAAATATTAAATAGTAAAAGTCATATCGTCAAAATTATTATAGATGTTTATTTGTGATTTTTTTATATTTCTAGTTTTTTATTGTTGAGTTATACTATACGCACTATTATAGTCATTATATAAGTGTGTATATGTAATAATAAATAATATCGTTTAGTGTTAATAAAATAAACGACAAACACGTCTTCCCTTGGAAATGCCAAGAACTCGTCTGCTTGACGCAATGATTGCTGACTTCGCTCCATCCCAAGCATCCTGTGCAGTCTCGGTGTTAGTCGTGAGATCTTCACTTTTCACCTCTACCAGGTAGTTGATCTGCATAGGTCCATTCAGCAATCACTACTTGGTCAACGTTTCTCGGCAACTTTTTTTTAGAGTAACGTTAAAGTCCATTACAAGAAGACGATTGTGGGTCGTCAGGCTTTGGCAAGGAATGACCTTACAGTTAGTCTCCCTGCCAATATGATATCATCTGGTCAACAAGTAATCAATCTGAGTTGAGTGGGTTCCAGTCTTATAAGTTATAAAGCGCTGAGGATTTTTTTGGAGAACTCATTTACGACGGCCAAGTCAGACGCAAAGGCGGTTGCATTCCATCACAGAGTGATGTGAGTGATTCCATTCCATCACAGAGACCAGTAATAATGGAATGCAACTGATATTTTTTCGTTTGGCATTCCATTAAAACGTGCACAATTGATAACATGTCAAGGTACTTCTAAGGCTAATGCAGTTAGCACTACCTTCAACTAGGATAACTACCTACATAATTTACAGACTGACTGTTTAGGTTTACGTATCGATAGTACGTATTGATAGAAAATACAGATAGTACATTTTGATGGTATATAATGATAGTAAATATCGATAGTACGTATCGATAGTAAGTATCGGTAGTAAGTATCGGTAATAAGTATCGGTAGTAAGTATCGGTAGTAAGTATCGGTAGTAATTATCGGTAGTAAGTATCGGTAGTACGTATTGATATTACGTATCGATAGTAAGTGTGGGTAGTATGTATTGATAGTACGTAGTACGTATCGATAGTACGTAACGATAGTTCGTCTTGATAGTAAGTGTCGGGAGTAGAACACGAACTATAGATACGTACTATCGATACGTACTATCAATACTTACTATCAATATGTACTATCAATATTTACTATCAATACTTACTATCAATATGTACTATCAATATGTAATATCAATGTGTACTATCAATATGTACTATCAATATTTACTATCAATTCGTACTATCAATATTTACTATCAATACGTACTATCAATACGTACTATCAATACGTACTATCAATACGTACTATCAATATGTACTATGAAACGAAAACGGCGAAAACGGCGCGATAACGGAACTGAAATGCCCTACGTGCGGGAAAAATTACAAAAGACGAGCCTGGTTTATTAAACATCTTAAAACACACAATGGTGCTTAAGTGCGGCAACCGTCGGTAAGATCTTCAGTTTTCACTGCGGATTGAGTTTACCCTCATATATCTCATGGTGAGCCATTGAATGAAAACTACCAGGAGTCCATGACCATCCGGACGCGTCTTAGCATTCCAAATACTAAACAATAGACCTGGAAAGTACATGACCAAAATATAGCGGCCCTGTTAGAGCACCCGGGCTCAAATCAGGTACTCGATGCGCAAGTAGAGACTTTCCAAAATACTATTTACGACTACTTTAATGAGCACTATCCACCGTTTTCATTATTTTTGTGAGCATAGGAATCGTTATGCTCACAAAAATAAAGAAAACGGTTTTAAATTGAAAATAAGGAGGAAAAAAAGAGACCTTATAAAGAAACTTCGTATAGCCAAAGCCTTAGGCGATAATCCACTTAGTCACCAACTGTCTAGGGCATTGCGATCAATTCTTAAACTTATCCAAGGTATAACAAATCAAATAACGAAAAATCGTGATAGCTTTGATCGGGCAAAACATGATAACATGATAAATGAAACTTTGATAAAAATCCTTTTAAATACTCAAAAAACATTTTCAAAGATCAAAAAGGTAAGCTTCTCTTGACAACGAGTAAATTTTCGATCATTATAAAAGCACATACGAAGTGCCAGAAAACCAAAGACTATATGGGGATCCAAACGAACTCAAACCTGAGACTCCTACTGAAGATTTTCAAGCCAACCAACCAACTTTGGAGGAAATCAATAAAATAATTAAAATGAAACCATCTAAGTCAGCACCAGGTCAGGATGGTACCCCTTATATAGTTTACAAAAAATGTCCGTCGCTCCATAAACATCTTTTAAATATATTCTTTAAAATCTGGTCAAGAAAGCAAATACCGGTATCATTCGGAAAAGCCCTTTTTGTCCTCATTCCGAAAAACGACAATGTCAATAATCCTAAGGATACTAGACGGATAGCCCTAACAAATACAATTTACAAAATATTTTTCTCTTTTTTACAAACTAAAATGACGCAGTTCATGATTAACAATAAATATTTCAGGCCTAATCACCAGAAAGGGTTTTTGCCCGGAATTTCTGGATGCCTGGAACATAATACGTTAATATCGGAAAGCCTTAAAGATGCTAGAACTAGCGAGAGACAAATTACGGTTTGTTGGATAGACTTAGAAAACGCCTTTGGGTCGGTACGACATGAACTAATGATGTTCGCGCTTAAATGGTATAATTTTCCTATGGTAGTTCGCGACATTATTACATCATATTATTCAAAATTAAAATTCTCTATAATTTTTAATGAAAACCATTCAAAACCACTTAATTATAACGTTGGTTTATTTCAGGGCTGTTGTATTTCTCGTATTATATTTAATATAGTTATTAATATTTTAATAGACAAATTAATTAGAAATGAAAAAAAGTGGGGCTATCGGTTTAAGTTCAATAACAAATACACAGAATCCATACTAGCTTTTGCAAATGATCTCGCGATACTGACACGTAATCCGAAACAATGTCAGGTACTTTTAAATGTAGTTGAGGATTTCTGTACGTGGACGGGTGGATTGAGGACAAAACCAAGTAAATGTTTTAGTCTGTGTCTGGGTAGACGGAATACCAAATATACCTCTTACGATCCGGGTCTTATAATAGGCGGTCAGTGCGTTAGTACGGTTACGGAAGCAGCTCCGTTTAAATTTTTAGGTAAAAAAATCGATTACCAAGGCCGTACTCCATCGTTGGATGTAATAGTCGATAGCTTTTTAAACGATCTCAAAAAGGTAGACAACCAACCAATAAGTAACGTCAAAAAAGCTTGGATTTACGATAATTATTTAACATCACGTCTAAATTGGCCTTTCCTCGTGTATGATATAAATAAAACCCTTTTGTCAAAGTTAGATGCAAGCGTCATAAAGACATTGAAGTTATGGCTCGGGTTAGCGCACTCAGCGGACTCTTCAACCTTATTTAGAGACCGTAACAACTTTGGATTAAAATTAAAGAAACCATCGGAGCTCTACAAACATCTAAGAGTTACCAAAAGACATATCATCGGAAAATCTAAAGATGATACTGTAACTTCTCTCCCAAAAGACAAAGTTGCCTCAGAGCTCGAGTCACGACTTGAATTCCATAAAAAGTTTATGATAGGCGCTCAAACAAATAAAGTAGGGCTAGGATCAAGTAGGAAAGTTCAAGACATAGACATAACAAAATCTTTTATTCGACAAGACGAAAACGATAATTACCGACTCCACGCGATGAGCCTAGAAATTCAAAACGAATGGGTGACCATAGGAGATTTTTGTATTCCACTAGCTTTGAAGTGGCGCACCTTAATTTATGATTGGTCCCCAGCATTATTAAAATTCTATCTTAATGCATTCCAAATGACTCTCCCAGATCAAAGTAATTTAGTAAGATGGGGCAAAGCCACCGAAAAGTCTTGCAACATCTGTGGGGAGGCAATAGGAACCGCGAAACACCTATTAGTGGGGTGTAGGGTACTTCTAGATAAAGGTCAATACTCGCGTCGCCACGACAAGGTATTAGAAATTATACGGGAAGCGGTTAGTCTTTCAGTAGCAAGAGCGCGGAAGGGTATAACAACCACCAAACGATCTATAGAATTCGTAAAAGAAGGCTCCTCCAAAAAATCTAAAGCAAAGCCTTATTCAATATTAGGCGCGGCTCCTGATTGGATTCTCATGATGGACACGTATGAAAAGCATTACAAAATCCCTGGGGATGTTGGTGTTTCGTCATCCAGACTGGATTTATTCCTGTATTCGAAACATCTGAGGCGAGTGATACTTGTGGAGCTTACTGTTCCTTGGGAAACAAACATCCCAAGGGACCACACATTCAAGCTCAATAAGTATTATGAACTAACCAACTAACTGATCAGGAATAAATTTATAGTTAGATTGTAAGCGATAGAAGTGGGAGCGAGAGGTATAACAGCAAAATCTCTCTATAGCCTACTTAAAGACATTGGCCTTTCTAGAACAAGCATCGGTTCATTTCTAGAACGTATTTCCAAGGCGACAGTAGGTTCTATCCAAATTTGGTTAGGTAGGGGAGGAGTGTAGAGAGTGAAGGCGAGCGTGTTTGCGCATCATAAAAGGGCCCCTTAAACCTACGCAAGGGTAGCAATTCCTAGGCATTGTTTGCACTTCTCTACTTGCAACGCGATGGGCCCGGCACCCGCACGGTGAATCGATGGATTGCTAAGAAGAGCAGAGCTACGTCTCCGTCGTACTATCAATATTTACTATCAATACGTACTATCAATTCGTACTATCAATACGTACTATCAATACGTACTATCAATACGTACTATCAATTCGTACTATCAATTTGTACTATCAATATTTACTATTAATACGTACTATCGATATTTACTATCAATATATATCAATATCAATAGTGCATATTGATAGTACGAATTGATAGTACGTATTAATAGTACGAATTGATAGTACAAATTGATAGTACGTATTGATAGTAAATATTGATAGTACGTATTGATAGTATATATTGATAGTACGAATTGATAGTACGAATGATAGTAAGTATTGATAGTACGTATTGATAGTAAATATTGATAGTACGTATTGATAGTAAATATTGATGGTACGTATTGATAGTAAGTATTGATAATACGATAAGACGAAGCTTCTTAGCAATCCATGGATTCACCGTGCGGGTGCCGGGCCCATCGCGTTGCAAGGAGAGGAGTGCAAGCAGTGCCTGGGACTTGCGACCCAGGAGTAGGTTTAAGGGGCCCCTTTATTATGCGCAAAAACGCTCACCTTCACCCTCCACACTCCTCTCCCTACCTAACCAAATTTGGAAAGAACCTACTAATGCCGCCTTTGAAGTACGTTCTAGAAATGAACCGATGCTTGTTCTAGAAAGGCCAAGATCTTTAAGTAGGCTATAGAGAGATTTTGCTGTTATACCTCTCGCTCCCACTTCTACCGCGTACAAACTAACTATAAATTTATTCCCGATCAGTTCGTTGGTTAGTTCGTAATATTTATTGAGCTTGAATGTGTGATCCCTTGGGATGTTTGTTTCCCAAGGAACAGTAAGCTCCACAAGTATCACGCGCCTCAGATATTTCGAATACAGGAATAAGTCCGGTCTGGATGACGAAACACCAACATCCCCAGGGATTTTGTAATGCCTTTCATACGTGTCCATCATGAGAATCCAATCAGGAGCCGCGCCTAATATTGAGTAAGGCTTCGCTTTTGATTTTTTGGAGGAGCCTTCTTTTACGAATTCTATAGATCGTTCGGTGGTTGTTATACCCTTCCGCGCTCTTGCTACTGAAAGACTAACCGCTTCCCGTATAATTTCTAATACCTTGTCGTGGCGACGCGAGTATTGACCTTTATCTAGAAGTACCCTACACCCCACTAATAGGTGTTTCGCGGTTCCTATTGCCTCCCCACAGATGTTGCAAGACTTTTCGGTGGCTTTGCCCCATCTTACTAAATTACTTTGATCTGGGAGAGTCATTTGGAATGCATTAAGATAGAATTTTAATAATGCTGGGGACCAATCATAAATTAAGGTGCGCCACTTCAAAGCTAGTGGAATACAAAAATCTCCTATGGTCACCCATTCGTTTTGAATTTCTAGGCTCATCGCGTGGAGTCGGTAATTATCGTTTTCGTCTTGTCGAATAAAAGATTTTGTTATGTCTATGTCTTGAACTTTCCTACTTGATCCTAGCCCTACTTTATTTGTTTGAGCACCTATCATAAACTTTTTATGGAATTGAAGTCGTGACTCGAGCTCTGAGGCAACTTTGTCTTTTGGGAGAGAAGTTACAGTATCATCTTTAGATTTTCCGATGATATGTCTTTTGGTAACTCTTAGATGTTTGTAGAGCTCCGATGGTTTCTTTAATTTTAATCCAAAGTTGTTACGGTCTCTAAATAAGGTTGAAGAGTCCGCTGAGTGCGCTAACCCGAGCCATAACTTCAATGTCTTTATGACGCTTGCATCTAACTTTGACAAAAGGGTTTTATTTATATCATACACGAGGAAAGGCCAATTTAGACGTGATGTTAAATAATTATCGTAAATCCAAGCTTTTTTGACGTTACTTATTGGTTGGTTGTCTACCTTTTTGAGATCGTTTAAAAAGCTATCGACTATTACATCCAACGATGGAGTACGGCCTTGGTAATCGATTTTTTTACCTAAAAATTTAAACGGAGCTGCTTCCGTAACCGTACTAACGCACTGACCGCCTATTATAAGACCCGGATCGTAAGAGGTATTTGGTATTCCGTCTACCCAGACACAGACTAAAACATTTACTTGGTTTTGTCCTCAATCCGCCCGTCCACGTACAGAAATCCTCAACTACATTTAAAAGTACCTGACATTGTTTCGGATTACGTGTCAGTATCGCGAGATCATCTGCAAAAGCTAGTATGGATTCTGTGTATTTGTTGTTGAACTTAAACCGATAGCCCCACTTTTTTTCATTTCTAATTAATTTGTCTATTAAAATATTAATAACTATATTAAATATAATAGGAGAAATACAACAGCCCTGAAATAAACCAACGTTATAATTAAGTGGTTTTGAATGGTTTTCATTAAAAATTATTGAGAATTTTAATTTTGAATAATATGATGCAATAATGTCGCGAACTACCATAGGAAAGTTATACCATTTAAGCGCGAATATCATTAGTTCATGTCGTACCGACCCAAAAGCGTTTTCTAAGTCTATCCAACAAACCGTAATTTGTCTCTCGCTAGTTCTAGCATCTTTAAGGCTTTCCGATATTAACGTATTATGTTCCAGGCATCCAGAAATTCCGGGCAAAAACCCTTTCTGGTGATTAGGCCTGAAATATCTATTGTTAATCATGAATTGCGTCATTTTAGTTTGTAAAAAATTGATAATACGTATTGATAGTACGAATTGATAGTACGTATTGATAGTACGAATTGATAGTACGTATTTTTGATAGTAAATATTGATAGTACGTATTGATAGTACGAATTGATATTACGTATTGATAGTACGAATTGATAGTACGTATTGATAGTAAATATTGATAGTACGTATTGATAGTAAATATTGATGGTACGTGTTGATAGTATATAATGGTAGTACATACTGATAGTACGTATTGATAGTAAATATTGATTGCACATATCGATGGTATATTATAATAGTACATTTAGATAGTACGTCTCGGTCTCGGCTCGTTGTAAAGGAATATTACTTTTATTTGGTCTCAAGGACTGGCTTATTTTTATATAAGCTAGATAAATAATTCATATTTGAAACCTTTTTTAAGATATTGTCAATTATAAGATAATTTCTTTCATATATGGTAGTAGGTCTCGTTGTTACTCAATTATGGGTGATGTGGTTACTGTGAATCTAGTTAGGTTTGCTGCCCTTTATTTTTTATATGCTCTTTATTTTATAATAATTGACTTCGATTAATTCGTACTATTAATATTTACTATCAATACGTACTATCAATTCGTACTATCAATACGTACTATCAATACGTACAATCAATATTTACTATCAATACTTACTATCAATATGTACTATCAATGTGTACTATTAAAACGTACTATCAATTCGTACTATCAATATTTACTATCAATACGTACTATCAATATTTACTATCAATACTTACTATCAATACGTACTATCAATATTTACTATCAAAACGTACTATTAATACGTACTATCAATATTTACTATCAATATTTACTATCAATACATACTATCAATTCGTACTATCAATTCGTATTATCAATACGTACTATCAATTCGTACTATCAATGCGTTCTATCAATATTTACTATCAATACGTATTATCAATTCGTACTATCAATTCGTACTATCAATACATACTATCATTACGTACTATCAATATTTACTATCAATACGTACTATCAATTCGTACTATCAATATTTACTATTAATAGGTACTATCGATATTTACTATCAATATATATCAATATCAATAGTACATATTGATAGTACGAATTGATAGTACGTATTGATAGTACGAATTGATAGTACGTATTGATAGTAAATATTGATAGTACGTATTGATAGTATATATTGATAGTACGAATTGATAGTACGTATTGATATTAAATATTGATAGTACGAATGATAGTAAGTATTGATAGTACGTATTGATAGTACGTATTGATAGCAAATATTGATAGTACGTATTGATAGTAAATATTGATAGTACGTATTGATAGTAAATATTGATAGTACGTATTGATAGTAAATATTGATGGTACGCATTGATAGTAAATATTGATAGTACGTATCGATAGTGCGTATCGGTAGTACGTATCGGTAGTGCGTATTAATAGTACATACCGATAGTAGATGTTAATAGTATATAATTGTAGTAGATATTGATAGTACGTATTGATAGTAAATATTGATTGCACATATCGATGGTATATTATAATAATACATTTTGATAGTACGTCTCGGTCTCGGCTCGTTGTAAAGGAATATTACTTTTATTTGGTCTCAAGGACTGGCTTATTTTTTTATAAGCTAGATAAATAATTCATATTTGAAACCTTTTTTAAGATATTGTCAATTATAAGAAAATTTCTTTCATATATGGTAGTAGGTCTCGTTGTTACTCAATTATGGGTGATGTGGTTACTGTGAATCTAGTTAGGTTTGCTGCCCTTTATTTTTTATATGCTCTTTATTTTATAATAATCGACTTCGATTAATTTTGCACCGTGCTATCCGGTGGCTATGAAACTTGCTGTTAAGAGAAGTATGACTCATTTCAAAGTTTATGTATTTAACAGAATCGATTTCAAAGGCTTTGAATATTAGTGACAGAGTGATAATTGGTAGAAGGGATACTTGTTCGGTTGAGCCAGATTTTAGAGTTTGAATATGCCTCGAGCTAGCATCGGAAGTCGCTGTGGCTACCGGGCGGCAGTGAAGTTCCACGCGTATATGATTGGAATGTGACCTTGATGTAATGACGTAATTTCTAACGTGGAGATGGGGTATCTTAAGGGATATTGAAACTGAGTTATTTATTCGTATTGACCATCCGTAACCCAAGTTGACTTGTATAATAACTTTGTTTATCTCAAGACCGGATACATACATATAGTCTGACATGTTTAATCACAGGTTGATCATATGTATTCATACATCGAACCAAGGACATGTCAGTTGGACCGTTTGTACGCAGTAGAAATCAATAAGAATTGTTCCTCATTTTTCATCAAAATTTCTTAAACTTTGGCGATTGAAAGAAAATAGTGTAATATTACTTTTATTTGCAAGATCACAAAATTGTTTTGACAATGAACAATCCACTTATTTCCCAACACGTTGGTGGTTGTAGCAAAGCATTGAAGGGTCGGGTTAAATTTAAAATTTAATTATACGCATATATAAGTATAATGTTTTAGAAATGCAAATCTATAAATACCACTTATTTGATATTTGATAAAAAACATTTAAACATAAATATTATGATCAATTGGCTTCTACGATACCTAAAATTAATTACGGATTAAAGACTGAAATTAATACGCAAAATGTAAATTGTAGAGTGAAACAAAGCAGAAAAGTGAAAGGTGTGCATATAGGACTGCACACAAAAACCGTTACATCTGTCAGAAAAAATATCCGAATACTGTATAGTCGTGGCTAAAGAAGTTTTAGTTCAATAAAAAAACCTATAGCAAAACCTTTTTTATTTCTTTCATTACATTAATCACAGCAACTAAAATGACACTTAATTATATAATCAATATTTTATTTTAAAAAGCTGTTTGCAGCAGAAGTATAGTATAAGTAGCACAGACGTGAATGAAGCCAGTGATGAGAGACATGTCCACAGGAAACAGTCTATACATATAAACTGATGGAGGTCTGTATTCTAAATATTCCAATCCATTGTACAGAGCCATACGTAGTTGTTCATCTAAAAATAACACGTATTAAAAAAACATATACACTACACATATTGTTACATTTATTTTTACCAATTTATATATTTTCGTATGGTTATATATTACTTTTAACTAATGATAATAAAAAAAGAGAATTATAAGTATGAAATATAGTTGACCTGAGCATCGAATAAGTTGATAAGCTAATGTTAATTTTATTTTCTCATATTCTTCTTTTGCGAATTCACACAGCACACCAGGCGTCAACAAACAAACACATAATAATATGATATCTAGTAATGGTAAAATAATACTTATGCTATTCAATTTCTGAAAACAAAAAAGTGTTAAAGAGTTTGATTTGCATTATTATAGCCGTTAATTTAATTTAAAATTTATTTACAAATAATTTATCACTGCTGTATATTTTATTATCACTAATGTATATTTTATAAAACATTTGTATTCCATAAAGAGACAAGTAAAACTGTTATTTATTAGTAAATATTCTAGAAATCAGGTATTCATTATTAAATGATATTACAGTTGTTTTGTGTAGTTTATCACGTATTTTTGCTTGAGGTGATCATATTAGGGACATTTATAATTATTAAGACCAACTAAAATATCTGAGTACATTATTATATCTTACTGTTACTATATTCTCTGTTGTTAGATTACTGTTACTATATTCTCTGTTGTTAGATTACTGTTGTTAGATTACCGCTTACATAAGATCAGACGTAATATCGAATGAAAAAAATATCACTTACCTTATATAAAATAGCATCCAGGAAAAAGAATGTAAAATAAGTTATTTTGAAAAAATGGATCAAAATGTTTACAAAATACTGAAAATAATTAAAAAGATGAATTATATTATATGTTGTAAAATTTATTGAATTGTTTGAGCAGAAATGAGAACAAAGCTGTTTTATTAAACAGTAATTGACGGTTAAAAAAATTGTGAATTGTGAAAAAACCGAATAATTCAATACTTACATTGAACGTCAGGGCTTTGTTATTATTTTGTAAATAATTTAATAAATGTTTATAGGACAGTAAATATTTTTGTATGACATATGGTTTATTTAACTTATCTAAACCTCTACTTAATAATTTTCTTATAAACATCATTCTTTTGAAAAATAAACTATATATAACTATTACACTTGAATTCATCGTAGTATTGAATATTAATAATAAGATTATAGTGATGTGAAAAAACCATAAACTTGGAAAAGCGATTAATAACCAGGTAAGGTGAAGTAATTTAAATAGACTATGAAGGAAAAGCATGAATATAAAATGAGATTGAAGAGGAGTAGTAAATCCTAGACTCCTATCAATAATCTTAATTATCACACAGTATCTCTGGAAAGATGTTTGACCTGTACATAGACATGAAATAGAGTAAATTAAATTTTCTAAGGCGGAAAAGCAGCAGATTGTCACAATATCAATAGTAACATCAGAAGGTTTATAATTGTACATTAGGAACAGGCAAAATGTTGGAAATAATGATACGACCATGGATACAAATAAACAGTAAAGCTTAACTAAAACCTTAATATTTCCTGATCCTATTGCCAAATTCACAGTAACGACATTTTCTACAAAACATAATTTCTTGAATGTTTTCTTTACTTCATCAAAAGAGATCATTTTAATTTTTACACCAGTTGTACAGTATAGTTTACAATTCGAGATAGTTCTCAATCCAAATATTTTTTTGTAGTTTACGCTTTGTAGTTAATAATGTAACTTTATTTTATCGGATATAATAAAACCATTACAATAAAAATATAACTATAATTACTTGATGAGTTTCATTACTTAGATGTCCATTTCATTACTTACAGTACGTAAAAAAAACTCAGCTATATTATCTATTTTGATTTATTATATCTGCCCTATAATTTTAAAAGTAAATTTAAATTTCAGTCATGTGATAAGAACATAGATAGACTCTTATTTTAATCAAAAAATCTCTCTTCACATAAGCAATAATATTATTTACATAATAACAATATAAATCATAAATATTTTTTATTTATATTTCTTAATATATATATTTTATCATTTTTAAAGTCTAGTTGTCTAATTGTGAATAATTTAATGTATTTGTATTAACAAGTTGGTTTTTAATTTATTCAAATTGTAATAATTACAATATAATTATAAATTCTACTCGAGATATCTAATAAATAATGTAAAGAAAAATATATTTTTCATCTAAAAACGAATCTATCCGAATGTTACAGACATATATTAAAATCAGTCCCAAAAGTTGATGAACAAATCCAAAACATTGTGACACACAAAAGTTTCTTAACAGACACCAGATTGACGGAAGATTCTGAAAATGATTTAAAGATAGCTTATACAAGACGTGTTTATGCTATTTTGTAAATATTATTTTTTTACATCTAATTATAAATTTAAAAAAGCAACGTTCGCATCCCCAGATATCCTTTAACCTATCAACATACATCAATCACCGCAAGAATCGAAGATGGTTTCATCTAGCGAAGTATATCTTGCATTGCATGGAAAGATATATAAGCTCTTATCCTCGCATAAAAAATATAGAAACCACGAACTACGAACCCGCTTGGAGCTCAGCAAATCATTAGTTATCATCAAGTAATACGGCGACCTAATTCCCCCGGCCTCCTTCCATCACCGGAAGTCCCCACGCACGGCAGGTATCCATGCTTTTGTTGTGGACATTCCACCTATCCGAACGAAGCGCTTCGTCTTTTTTACTTTTTACAGCGAAGGATTTGAACAGCTTGCCTGCGTTGGTATTTCCGGCTGAATACAATGTGTTTATCTTCAAGAGAAGAGTGAATAGGTTGCTAGGGTAATGCGCCTTACCACCTAAGACTACATTCCACTTACCATCTGGTGGAATGTAGTCAAGCTTGCCCTAGATCATATAAAAAAAAGTTATTACCGCGACTCCTATAATCACTACGAACTTATTGCCGCAAGTGTATAAAACTGAACCCATCAAGACCATACTACAGTGCAGTGTTTATGGTGTATCGTTAAAAAGACTAGTGATCTTTGGGGGTTTTCTGTTGACATACTTAAGTCTATAATTGACATTGTAGCGCCAGACTTAGCATTAATATTTAATAATTGTTTAGAATATGGTATATTTCCTGATCTAATGAAACAAAGTAAAATAACTCCATTATTCAAATCCGGCTGTTCATTAGATCCTAGTAACTATAGACTATTTCAGTCTCACCCACTTTTAGTAAGATTTTTGAGAAAATAATTCTTAATCAACTTGTGGCATATTTCAGTAAAAACAATCTCTTACACAAAAACCAGTTTGGTTTCACTGCCGGTCGTTCTACAATAGATGCTGGTGTTGAGCTATTACTAAAAACATATTTGAAGCTTGGGAAAGATCACAGGATGCACTTTGCATTTTCTGTGATCTATCCAAGGCGTTTGACTGCGTTCAATATGAAATCCTTATAAAAAAATTAGAACATTATGGAGTTAGAAATAAGTCCCTAGATTTAATTAGTTCATATCTTAATGATAGAATTCAAAAAGTTGATGTAAATGGAAAACGTTCCCCTGGTTCTTTGGTAAAAATAGGTGTGCCACAGGGCTCTATCTTAGAGCCTTTCTTGTTCCTCATTTACATAAATGACTTACCTCACCTAGTGAGGGAAAAACATGGGATAGTGTTGTGTGCTGATGATACTTCTCTTACTTTTAATGTTAATAGACGGCAATCTGTTATTGACGATGTAAACAGTGCTCTCTCAGATGTTGTACAATGGTTTAACGCCAATAATTTTTGCTCAATAAAAAAAAGACGAAATGTGTCAAATTTAGTTTACCAAATGTTAAAAATGTTAGAACCAATGTACAATTAAATAATGAGGATTTGGACTTGGTCAAATCTACTACTTTCTTGGGCATTACTTTAGATGAAAATTTGCAATGGGGTCCTCATATATTTGATTTGTCAAGCAGACTAAGTTCTGCTGCATACGCGGTTAAAAAAATACGTCTATTAACAAATATGGAAACTGCTCGATTAGTTTACTTTAGTTACTTTCATAGCTTAATGTCATACGGTATACTTTTTTTTTTTTTTTTTTTTTTTTTTTTTTTTTTTTTTTTTTTTTTTTTTATACAAAACTAGGTTAATGCTTGACTACATTCCACCTGATGAAAAGTGAAATGTAGTCTTAGGTGGTAAAGCGCATTAACCTAGCAGCCTATTCACTCTCCTCTTGAAGACACTCACATTATATTTTGCCGGAATGTATCCTATAGAATACTGAGAGGCTAGCAATTTTACGTCTGTGTTCAAGGCTGTGGAGATTGGCGTCAACCAATTTAGGGTCGCCAATAAGCCTCTTTGCTCGCCTCTCAATTGAGTCCAGAACCGCAAGATGAGTCTTTGCGGCACCAGCAAATATGTGGCCACAGTACTCTACACACGACCGGATCTGTGCTTTGTATAGTACAAGAAGCTGTCCCGGTGTAAAGTACTGTCGCACCTTCGCAAGACCAGTAAGCTTTCCTGCTTCTGCTTTTGCTCTGGACTCAATGAACCGACCAAAGTTGAAGTTCTTCAAGCCTAACTACTGAAGCCGGTCACTATATTCCAAGGATACATTCTGAAAAGTAGGAGCCAAGGTGAAGGGGCTCCTTTTGGCGGTGAACAAACACGTCTGCGTTTTGGTGGCGTTGAATTTGACAAGATTGGCATTGCCCCATGCGGAGACTGCCTGAAGTTTGTCATTCAAACGTTGCACCATGGCTTCTCTTTCAGATTGTACTTCATCTCTACTAGCCCGAGAACTTGGCAGATATCTTTCTACAACTGTGTTGTCGTCTGCATACCCATAGATACCGGGCTTCAGCAGATCGTTAATGTGCAGCAGAAAAAGAGTTGCAGAAAGAACGGACCCCTGAGGCACTCCGGAATTTATTGTCAAGGGTTCCGAAGAACACCCGTCGAAAACAACACGGAGAGATCTCCGGCTCAAAGTCCGTTATCCAGCCAATCAGACCAGGAGATATACCGTACGCTGAAAGCTTGCTTAAAAGGCTCACATGCCAGACCCTGTCAAAAGCCTTCGAGACGTCCAGAGAGACGGCGACTGCTTCTCCGTTCCTCTCGATGGCTTCGCCTAAAATGTGTGTTGCGTACGTTAGAAGGTCCCCAGTGGACCTATTTCGGCGAAATCCGTACCGTCGGTCACTGAGGAGATCGTTACCTTCTACGTACGCTAGAAGCCGCGAGTTCAATACACGCTCCATAATCTTGCAGAGTATGGAGGTGATTGAAATGGGCCTATAATTGGCAGGATCGGCACGGCTGCCTTTTTTGGGCACGGGTTGCACGTTGGCAAGCTTCCAGGATTCCGGCACTTTTCCAGTCTTGAAAGAGAGGCGATACAGACGTGTCAATACAGGAGACAACTCAGCTGCACATGTCTTGAGCAGAATGGCTGGTATACCATCAGGACCACTGGCTTTATTCACATCTAAACGACACAATGTTCTCCATACCTCTTTGTTAGTGATGCGGATTTCAGGCATCGAAATACCGCAGTGAGGAAGATGTTCTGGAGAAGCATTGCCAGTGTCTAGATGCGAATTCTCAGCAAACAGAGATGCAAATACATTCGCTTTCTCTGTTGCTGTGTGGGCCAGGGATCCATCAGGCTTCAGCAGAGCAGGCAGTGATGGTTGGCAGAAGTTCGACTCGATCGCTTTGGCAAGAGACCAGAAAGCTCGACTGCCAGTTGGTCTGACAGAGAGCTTTTCGCCATTCTTAACGATCCGATCAAGACGAGCCTTCCGCAATGCCTTTTTATAGGACTTGGCAGCTTGGTTAAAGGCTCTCTTCTTTGTACTTACATCCGGAGTTTTGCGGCTTCGAGCATCAGCCCAAATGAGGTATGCCGAATGTTTACGATCATGTGCATGACGACATTCGGCATTAAACCATGGGCGAGCTTTGCCACCGATGGGTACGTCAGCAAAAGGAATAAAATACTCCATTGCCTGATGCACCACATCGGTTATAGCATCCGCGCAACTCGACGGATCCAAAGAAGAGAAGCAGACCTGCCGCCAAGGATAAGATGCAAAATGTGCCGCATCTCATCCCAATCTGCTGACTTGTATTTCCATACTCGCCTAACACCATGTGGTTCGAAAGCTGGTGGGGAATATGTAAATACAGATTTCACCAGACAGTGATCGGAGGTTCCCAAGGGGGACGTGACCTCTACACGATACCTGTCCGGATCAGTTGTCAGCAGAAGGTCCAGGCAATTGGCTGTATGGCCTACCACATCTGGTACCCTTGTCGCTTGCCTCACCAGCTGAAAGAGGTCCAAGGACAACGCAAAGTTCCGCGCTTCTCTTCCAGCATGGTCGGTCTTCTGGTACGGGAACAGCCAGTCCTGATGACAGGCATTAAAGTCCCCCAGAAAGACGAGCTGCGCCGAAGGGTACTGATATAGAGCCATATCTGCAGCCTCACTGAGATACTCAAATAAACGAGTTGTCTCCTGGTCACCGCTGTGCGAACGGTAGACACAGGAATACAGGATTTTTTCGTTTCCTGTGTCCACTAAAACCCATAGGGAAGAAAAAGTGGGGTCTTCAAGGTGACGGAGACGCTGAACACAGAGGTCGTTCCGCGCGTACACACTGACTCCGGCCCGTGAGCGAAAGTTGTGCTCTAACGAGTAACCGGGATAATCCAAGTAATAATAGATAATCATACTCTTATGGGGCAATGCGGCTGACATTGATACCATATTTACATTGCAGAAGAGAGCTGTTCGCGCAATATATAATATGAGACCAAGAGAAACAAATTTAAAGAATTTAAAATTATGACTGTTTATAATCAATATATTTATGAAAACTTAATTTACGTTCATAAAAATATTTCAAAGTTCAAGAAAAATTGTGATTTACATAAAATTAATACAAGAAATAAAAATAAACTCGCTATGCCCGGCACTAGGCTCCATAAAATAGGTAAATCCTTAAGGGTAATTGTATACGTTTTTATAATAAGCTCCCAAATGAAGCCTTAAGCCTCTCATTAAATAAATTTCAATTATATGTTAAAAATAATTTAATAAAAAAATCCTACTACAGTGTAAAGGATTACATCGACGACGGTATGGCCTGGGAATGAATCTGTATTGTATTGCGAATAGCTAGTAATCTCCGCAATTTGTTTTTTGTTGTAAATTAATTTTGCTTTATCGACCTTCTGCATCACACCGATTCCTTAGAAGTCACTACTTGCGGTAGCATCGGGAGTCGGGTTGCCTCCCTCCCTCAAATATGTGCGCAGGGGGTGATGGCTGGCTCTTGTGTTATGCTCGTGAACGGGTGCTGCTTGCGGTGACTGGTTGTGTGGCAGGCCGAAGATTTATATATATATTTTTTTTCTGTTATTATTATTTAATTTTCGTTGCCTGAAATCATTAGGCTTCTTTTCCGATTGATTGCGACGGTTCTAGTTGTTCCAAAATTGCACTTAAGTTTGACGTTTGTGAAACAGTGATCACAATAACAAAAAATATATCCGGCTGAGTTTGTTGTGTGGTTCTTCTCAGACCAGGACGCGTTTGGAACCCTCATAGCTTTAACATTAAGATGGAAAGTGCTTTTTCAGAAGGGCTTATTACGATAAATCTAGTATCGTAATAGGCCCTCCTGACATTTCCATGTTGACGTACACAAGTGATCACTGATTATGATTCTAAGTGGAAAAGATATAAATAAATAAATAAAGTATCTATATTGTGACCAGTGCAGTACCCTTGTAGTCTCCGCAGGAAGAAGAACGACGTAGAGAACCCCAGTAAGTCTTCCCCATACTTCTACCTATCCCCGTGACGTTGCTTTCTTCTGATCTGATCTGATTATGATGAAAAAATATTCAACTTTTTTGTTCCACCCATACAAAACGCCAATTTTATTTGTAAGGACCTGAATAAGAAAGTGCAAAACTATTACCTTCACTCCCAAACATAAGTCCATACTGGACTTATAAACTATTTGCGGTTCTTTGGAAAGAATAAATTCTATTTGTGATCTCGAACTTACTTTAGATAGTCTTGATTGATAGTCTTAGATTTTGACTTTCGTGAACATGTGATGTGTATTTGTGAGACTGCCAACAAGACATTAGGTTTCATTATAAGAACTTCTTCACAGCTTACCAACCGAAATATAGCTAAGGTTTTATTCTACTCGTATGACCGTAGCAAGCTGGAATATGTCTGTATCATCTGGGATTTTTATGAAAATAAATATAATGTCATTGAAGAACGCGTAAAAAAAACTACAAGGTATATATACAAGCGCCAGTAGGGTACTATCCTTATCTATACCCGTCTTTATTTGTGTACGGCATGGTTAAAATAAAACCGCAATGTCTTAGGCGAAAGCTATATAGTACCTTCGCATTCTGCACAGAAAAGTAGACAGTCCAGTTTTACTAGAGAATTTGGATATTGCGTGTTCCCCAAAATAACCTCGGAATGGTTGCTCATCGGCGTTGTCCGCGTTTACTGAAGAAGGCAGCAGTGCGTACTCGATATGCTGCAAACGTTCTTACAATACGTGCCCTACGTCTGATCAGAGATTCGGTGAATCATTGTGAGAACATAGACTTTTTTGACGATAAATCTTTGACATCTCTAAAAATGCCCATAAATATCTCTGTACCATGTAATATGACATTGGTAATAACAGCCGCTTTTTGTTTTTTTTTTGACATAAATATGTTTTTGTATTTTAATGATTGCATTTTGATACTTTTATTATTGCACATTTTAACTCTGACATATTTACTAATTATTTTTGTAGAAACAAAGATAGAATGGTTCGTTAGAATTTTTGAAAGAAGCCTAATAGTTATCGTCTTATTTTAGACTACAACAACTCCATCATTGATATTGACGGTTCTTGTAGATATTTTTTGATACAGTTAATAATGACATAGATAGATAGTAAAGTCAAAATAAAGAATATACAAACATCAGTATGATACTTTAACTACTACCAAAGGATAATATTTAACCATAGTCTTTCATGTCAAAAAAATTCGCTCAAGTGTGGGTCGTACCAGCGCACGAAGTTTTTCGTACTGTTGTATATAAAAACGTCAAAAAACTAATTCTGTTCTTATATGGGACAGCGGACAGTGAAGTATTAGTAATAGGGTTTAATTTTTACTCTGTGGGTAGGGAACCCTAAAAAAACATTTTGTACCACTTTTTACTATTAAAGTAAGTGTTAAACAACTAATTTATATGTTGACCCTCTTAATGCTACGTAATATTATGTATGGTAAGTAATGAAATAGATAACTTAGTAATAAAACATTTGAAGCATGATTGTATAAAGATTTATATCTATAATTAATGTATTGTGTCTAATAATTTGAAGTTGCATTATTGTCCTTAAAGTAGAAAGCATTGTAAAGCTTGGGTTGTATATAGTTTTTTCAAACGTTAAAATATTGAAATGGTCCTTTTTACGAAATTTAAAAAAATAGTAGAAAAAATATGTTTAGTAGAAAATGTTCTTAAAGTGAGGTTGGCAATGGGATTTTACTCCAACATACAGAGTTGGAAAAGAAATAATTTCCTAGTCACGCTTTATTGTATAGTCTTATCTTTTGTCGTATCGTTGTTACCTTTTGTTTGCTTGATTTATCTATACTATTATGACCCTTCAGAAATTGCTATGATTGATGTGATATTCTGTTGTTTTTACGCTGTGAATTATTTTATTCACTCTGTTTCATGTTTATATACAAGACTATTATCGTTTCAAAGATACTGCTCGGGAATAAAGATTATTGATAGGACTTTAGGATTGAGATCTCCAATAAGATCTCCTTTTATCATAGTTCTTTACTTTTATATTACATTCCAATTACTTTATACGACCTTGTTATTATTAACATTTCCAAAACTAAGGTTTTTATCTACGTCTTTAAGCTTGTTAGGCATATTCAATACTATGATATTTGCAACTACAATAATCACTTATAATTTATTTTTCAAACGAATGATGTATATAAGAACATTACTAATTAAGCATTTAAAAAAATCAAACAAAATTAATGTTGTACAAAAATATTTATTATCGTATAAACATTTATTAAACAATTTTCAAAGAAATAACAAAGCTGTTACGTTTAATGTAAGTAGTCAGTGTTACGTTTAAAGTCAGTTAGTAAGTTTTTTTAGACATCACTTATTACTTATCTGATTAGCTTTTTTCATACTTGTTTTTATTCTGTCTACTTAAAAATAATTTGCAAATAATAAATTATTATTTTCAGTATTTTGTGAACATTATTTCATATTTTTTCATGATAACTTTTTATGCTTACCTTGTTATCGATTCAATTGTGGAAAATGTAAGTTATATTTTTTACTAATACTATACACTATTATAGTTAAAGAATAAAGAATAATTATTAAAGAAAATGTATTTTAAAATCATGATGTTACGACAATTTTTTGTTATCGTAGACATCATATTATAAAGTACTTAGCAACAGGTTTCCTAGTAAAAGGAAGATATGTTATTTTGTTGTAAAATGTTTTTTTTTTGTAAATCATTACAAAAAGTTAAAGAGAATAATTTGACACAATCGTAAATTCCATATCGACATAATCGTATATAATAATTTGACAAAATCCTCAAAGTAAAGTACAAAAATACAGTAAATCACTAATGTATTTAGGTACTGTTTTATACTTTTTAAGTGTCTAATCGTAACCGTATAGATGTACTTATAGGTATATATATATACGTTGGGTATATATACGGTTATCTACTATATATTTATATGATTTATAAAACAAAATATATAACAACACTTTTTATTTGCAGAATTTTGATATTTTACCGATTTATGCTTCGTTATTAGATGTCCTATTTTTATGTTGTTGCTTATTAATACCTAGTGTACTATGTGAGTTGGCAATGGCAGAATATTATAAAATAAAATTAACATTAGCCTATGAACTTCTTGGATGTAGAGGTACCTCAGTTTTAATTTATACTAATTATTGTCCCGTTTTATCGTCGTCGTAAGTGTGCGTAGCAGTCCATTTCAGGAAGGATAAAACTATTAAGGAATATAACACACTGTAGCTTAAGTTTAATAGTATCAAATATAATATATCGTAGACAATTACTGCTGAACAAATTCATATTATGGTTCAATGGTTCGACGGCGACCAATGAACATCTTATAAGAGCTCTCTTACCGCAAAGAATCGCCAACGATAGTCGTTTTATTCTTTAAATCACTTTATGACACTGTTCACAAATACACTAAACTGTTTACCATTTAAACTCTTAACTATCACTGTTACACAACTTAGTCTCTCGATCGCACACTCAGCGGCTTATTATAACTGTTACACTTTTATCACAATAGCACCACCACACAACTTGTACTCCCAATTTTACAATGCCTTCTCTTAACCGAGCTGTGATTTATATACTTCTTATTCTTAGTCAAATCAGTATCCAATATTACATTTATTTTATCAATTAAACTTCTATACAGAGATTCAATTGTTTTAGTCAAATCAACAACTTATATCTTTATTTTTAGTCAAAACCAAACTACTACATGTATAAAAGCTAACAATCTCATCTTTTTTACATTCATTTAAAAACTAGAAATTGAAAAATATTTTATTGTAATTCTAAACTTGAGGAACACCAAGTCTAAAGTTACGTATAATATGTGTTTCTTTTAGATGAACAACTACGTGCGGCTCTGTACAATGGATTAGAATATTTGGAATATAGACCTCCATCAGTTACTATTTATAGACTTTTTTCTGTGGACATATCTTTCATCAGAAGCTTCATTCACGTCTGTTCTACTTATGTTATTGTTTTGCTGCAAACTGTCTTTTAAGTCAAAATATTGATTATCATGAAGTTTTTGAAATGTATTGTGTAACACAAATAAAATAATATTAAGGTTATGGGTGTCTTTTATTTTTAATTAATGTATAAATTGTAATAATTACAATAATAAATAATATAAATTGTAATTAGTAAACATGGACATGAACGGTTACCAGCTGAATTCAATATTTCACGTATTTAAGATTTGTGTTTTAAAACAGTTGCATCAGATCGATACATTATTTTTGTTGGTTCGTTTATAAAAATATGATTCATGGATTTTTAAAACTATAAACATAGTAACAGAAATTGAATAGATGTAAATTTATAAGTAACGACGACCTTACTGAAAAAAATATTTTTCTCAGCGAGAATATGCAGGGTTATTTATAATAAGTTGACCACCTCTTGCAGGCAGCCTCTCTAAATCAATCCTAACAACATTTGTTCTATGATTTTTTACAAATCTTGATAAACAACACAAAAAAACAAAACAAAAAATGTTTGCTCCCTCTTTTACTTATTACTCTGTATTTGTAAGAAGTACTTAAAAGGTCAACGCCCGGACCCCATAGCGACGAGGAAAATTTAAATTTTAAAATGTATATACAGCAGAGACCATATATGAAAATTAAATATAAGACAACAATATCTTCTAATACAATTTGAAATTATGTGAGGGGGTTTGTGTATTTACCTGCGGTGACATTGCCGGTGTTTTTGGGCCTAAAAAAAAATCCCTACGACTCTAAAAACCCCAGCTCCTGTAATAACAGACAGAAATAACGTAATTATAATATATCTTCCGTGCGCATTCTGGAGATATCTTAGTTAGGATTCAGCTCACAAAACAACCTCACTTTTTTTTTGACATAAATGTCTTTGTATTAATATTTTTTTTTTTTTGTATTTTAATGATTGCATTTTGATATTATTATTATTGTACATTTTAATTCTGACATATTTAGTAATTATTTTTGGTTTTGACTATTTGTTCTTTTTAAATTCTAAAAATGTTACATGTTTCTTTGTCTTACGAATGATTTAGATGTAGTTGTGTTTAACAACATTAATCTATTCTGCAAAGATAGAATGTTTCGTTAGAATTTTTGAAGGAAGCCTAATAGTTATCGTCACCGTCCTTATAAATTCTTGATATTAGAATCATAAAGTCATCGAAGCGTAATTCATTCTAAATTTATTTTCAATTAAAAAAGCCTACAAGTACTCCATCATTGATATTGGACGGTTCTTGTAGATATATCTTTGATACAGTTAATAATGAGATAGATAGATAGAAAAGTCAAAACAAAGAATATACAAACATCAGTATGATACTTTAACTACAATTTTTTTTTTTTTTTTTTTTTTTTTTCGTTGGAAAAATGCGTTTTCGCATCTTCACCCAGGCCAGGAAGGCGATGGCCGGGCGGTATGTGCGGCACCCGGCGACTGCCATTTTTAAGGCACCCCACTAAAAAACCAACGGCTGCCCACGACGCTACAATGGGACGCCACGGGATCGCTTTCGCACTCACCGTGGCGCCCCGGCGGAACTCCTCCATATAGGGGTACCCCGGGCAACCAGTGTACCCCTACCTCATAGACCTAGTGCAATGGCGAGAGAGGTCGCCCCCCTCTCTCACCTAGGCCTACGGCTGGGAAGGAATGGGCTGAACCCTTCTCCTTCCCAACCTCCAGCGCTGTAAATACATCAACGGAACCACTCCACAGTCAACTCTGCTATCAGAGAAGTACCAGGAGCGATCCCGCGACCCTACACCACACGCGCTCCAGCGCACTCCTCCCACGACAGCCATGGAATTCCTCCCGGCGATGCTGGATACCTGAGGAGGAATCCATCACTGTTTCCGAACCCCCCGCAACCAAGTGCGCCCCAGCACCGCACCTGGAGCAAGAAGTTCGGCCCACTCTACCCCACACGCCCATCATCAGACAGCCACGGGATACCTCCCGGCGATGCTGGATACCTGAGGAGGCTGCGACTGCCCCCGAAACCTCCGCCACCGAATGCGCCCCAGCACCGCAAACGGCAACGGAAATCCCAGGCACCGCAAAATGCCCCGACCATCTCCAGGTCCAAGCCTCCCTCTCGCAGACAGACCACCCCGAAAGGCAGCCTGCCCGCCGGCCAGCCATGAACCGGGCACAAACCCCCATGGCCGACCCACCTCGCGCCGAGTATTAGCCAACGGCTAATGCAAACCCGAAGGATCACATTAACCGTTGTTGCCCAGGGAGCACCGGTCCGTACCGCTTCCGATGCCACCGAACGAATCCGAGCAACAAGGGAAACAGACGGGCACACAAGGAGGTTCTCGGCGATGACGCCCCCCAATATACTTTAACTACTACCAAAGGATAATATTTAACCAAAGTATTTCAGATGTCAAAAAATATCGCTCAAGTGTGAGTCACTTAGTACATTAATTTGATCTCTCTTGTAGAGTTTAGCCAGCGTTTGCATTGTAAGTACAAAACAATGTGTTTGTTTACGACTTCGCATTAGAATAGTATCAGATCAGTGGTTCTCTGATATATTAAGCAAGTTGTTATACATATAAACCTTCCTCTTGTATCACTCTATCTATTAAAAAAAAACTGTATCTAAATCCGTTGCGTAGTTTTAAAGATCTAAGCATACATACATACAGACATAGGGACAGACGCGAAAAGCGACTTTGCTTTATAGTATGTAACTTGCTGTGCGTGCAACGTCGTACGCGTAGTTTTCGATTTCGATAAAAATTACCCTTTGTACTTTCTAATGTATGTAAAAACTATAAACCTTCAAACTGCTAAGAAGCAATGGTACGACAATAAGAGATTATTAACTTCTTTATTTGTTAACCGATTGTTAAAAAAAAACAAATATATAAAGTGAATCCCATGACTATATATTCCCGAAAACAGCATCCAAATCCACTAATCCGTTTCTGAGATTAGCGTGCACAAACATACAGACATACAGACAAACAGACAAACTGAAAAACCATTGTTTTGGGTTCTCTTGGTCTTATAAATCCCCCTATGATGTTTTTTTTAATTCCATGTACATGAATGGATCAGTGACAATTTTATTATATGTATAGATTCCGTCGTCTACCCAGGCACAGACTAAAGCATTTACTTGGTTTTGTCCTCAATCCGCCCGTCGACGTACAGATATCCTCAACTACATTTAAAAGTACCTGACATTGTTTTGGATTACGTGTCAGTATCGCAAGATCATCTGCAAAAGCTAGATTCTGTGTATTTATTGTTAAAATTAAGTAATAAAATATTAATAATTATATTAAATACTATCTTTTGCCCGCGGCTTCGCACGCCTTAAATTCGTAGTAAAATAATTCCCACTTCCCTTTTTTATGTTGGCTTCTATATGACTTATTTTAAGGGATACAATCGAAATTACGACATCGGCAGACATCGCTCACTGTCAAAAGTATATTTAAAGTTTTTAATAAGGATACAATATTAGGTACTGTAATTTTTTTTATACCTCTCTTGTTTTTACTTAAACGTTCATTTAAATACTTCTTAAAGACCAGAGTACTTAATAACCATTCTAACCATATATCACACTTACAGATTTTCATCGAACATAATCAAAATATTACCATGTGAAGTTGAGAAATTCTGAGCTACACAATCGACGTTATTTTCACCATCAACTTGCAGGTCTAGTTTTATTAAAAAAAATCTATTTTAAATGATAAACATTCAGTTACTTATATGCATTAACAAAATTTTCAATACTGAACATTCACAAAAGCCATTTTTGAGACGGTTTACACGGCTCAATACCAGAGTAGGCCGGTAGACCGTACCGCGGCAAACGCGAAGATTCTATATTTTAAATCTGTAATATCTTCCAAAATATTTATTTAAATTACATGTTGTAAAGGGCTATATTGATCCATATTAAATGGAAAATGTATTTAAGTTACTTAATTAGATAAGCATTAAAGCTGTATTTCTTAAAATCGCTTCGTAAATAACCTATTATTTTTCGTAAAAAGTAAAGGATAAAAATTTGCTATTGTGGGTTATCCCTAAGAGACAAACATATACCATCGTGGATTTTTTCTTACTGATATAAAGGTTATATGCTGAATGAATTTTTGAATTTTTTTTTTTGTTTTATGTGTACAACTAAAAGATAAACAGATAAACAGACAAAGATTTTAAAAATGCTGAAAATGGATTCTGATAGTTATTACTTCACATCCTGGTATATATTTTTTTTAGATTTTCAATGTACAAAGACCTCTATAGATTTATTACATGTATAGAATAAGATTTTCATGGTACCTATTACATCATTGACATAAATTGTCATAACTTTTTTATTTCTTAATCGATATAGATATAATAAACACTAAATGTTAAGTGAAGACTGTCATAGTATATTTCTAAAAACCGCATTCAAATTGGTTAAGCCGTTTCTGAGATTAGTGTGCACAAACATACAGACATACAGACAAACTGAAAAACCATTGTTTTGGGTTCTCTTGCTCTAATAAAGCCCCCCTATGATGTTTTTTTTTTTTATTCCATGAACATGAATGTGTCAGTGACAATTTTATTATATGTATAGATGGGACAGCGAACAGCGAAGTCTTAGTAATAGGGTTTAATTTTTACTCTTTGGGTACGGAACCCTAAAAAAACATTTAATACCACTTTTTACTATTAAAATAAGTGTCAAGCAACTAATTTATATGTCGCTCCTCATAATGCTACGTAATATTATGTATGGTAAGTAATGAAATAGATAGCTTAGTAATAAAACACTTGAAACATGATTGTATTAAGATTTATATCTGTAATTATTGTATTGTGTCTAATAATTTGAAGTTGCATTATTATCTTTAAAGTAGAAAGCATTGTAAAGCTTGGGTTGTATATTGTTTTTTCAAACGTTAAAATATTGAAATGACCCTATTTACCAAATTAAAAAAAAACAATAGAAAAAATATGCTTAGTAGAAAATGTTCTTAAAGTGAAGTTGGCAATGGGATTTTACTGCAACATACCGAGTTGGAAACGAAATACTTTCCTAGTTACGCTTTATTGTATAGTCTTATCTTTTGTAGTATCGTTGTTACCTTTTGTTTGCTTGATTAGTCTATACTATTATGACCCTTCAGAAATTGCTTCGATTGATGTGATGTTCTCTTGTTTTTACACTGTGAATTATTTTATTTACCCTGTTTCATGTCTATATACAAGACTATTATCGTTTCAAAGATACTGTTTGGGAATAAAGATTATTGATAGGACTTTAGGATTGAGATCTCCAATTAGATTTGATTTTATCTTAGTACTTTACTTTTATATTACATTCCAATTACTTTATATGACCTTGTTATTTTTCACATTTCCAAAACTAAGATTTTTATATACGTCTCTAAGCTTGTTAGGCATATTCAATACTATGATATTTGCAACTACAATAATGACTTATAATTTATTTTTCAAACGAATGATGTATATAAGAACATTACTAATTAAACATTTAAAAAATTCAAATAAAATTAATGTTTTACAAAAATATTTATTATCGTATAAACATTTATTAAACAATTTTCAAAGAAATAATAAAGCTGTTACGTTTAATGTAAGTATTCAGTTAGTTACAGTTGTTTGTTTAGACATCACTTATTACTTATCTGATTAGCTTTTTTCAGACTTGTTTTTATTCTGGCTACTAAAAAATAATTTGCAGATTAATTACCTAATTAATTATTTTCAGTATTTTATGAACATTATTACACATTTTTTCAAGATAACTTTTTATGCTTACTTTGTTATCGATTCAATTGTGAACAATGTAAGTTATATTTTTTCCTAATACTATACACTATTTTAAAATCATGAAGTTACGACGATTATTTGTTATAGTAGACATCATATTGCAAAGTACTTAGCATCAGGTTGCCTAGTAAAAGGAAGATATTTTATTTTGTTAATAATTACAAAATGGTAATGAAAATAATTTGATACAATCTAGGTACTGTTTTATACTTTTTAAGTGTCTTATCGTAACCATATAGATGCATATATATGTACGTTGGGTATATGTACGGTTACCTATTATATATTTATATGATTTATTAAACAAAATATATAACAACACTTTTTATTTGCAGAATTTTGATATTTTACCGATTTATGATTCGTTATTAGATGTCCTATTTTTATGTTGTTGCTTATTAATACCTAGTGTACTATGTGAGTTGGCAATGGCAGAATATTATAAAATAAAATTAACATTAGCCTATGAACTTCTTGGATGTAGAGGTACCTCAGTTTTAATTTATACTAATTATTGTCCCCTTTTATCGTCGTCGTAAGTGTGCGTAGCAGTCCATTTCAGGAAGGATAAAACTATTAAGGAATATAACACACTGTAGCTTAAGTTTAATAGTATCAAATATAATATATCGTAGACAATTACTGCCAATCAAATTCATATTACTTCAATGGTTCGATGGCGAACAATGAACATCTCATCTTTTTTTTTTATTTAAAAACTTGAAATTTTAAAAATATTTTATTGTAATTCTAAACTTGAGGAACACCAAGTCTAAAGTTACGTATAATATGTGTTTCTTTTAGATGAACAACTACGTGCGGCTCTGTACAATGGATTAGAATATTTGGAATATAGACCTCCATCAGTTACTATTTATAGACTTTTTTCTGTGGACATATCTTTCATCACAAGCTTCATTCACGTCTGCTCTACTTATGTTATTGTTTTGCTGCAAACTTCTTTTAAGTCAAAATATTGATTATCATATTAAGTTATTTGAAATGTATTGTGTAACACAAATAAAATAATATTGAGATTATGGTTGCCTTTTATTTTTAATTATTGTATAAATAGTAATAATTTATAAGTAACATGGACATGAACGGTTACCAGCTGAACTCAATATTACACGTATTTAAGAGTTGTGTTTTAAAACAGCTGCATCAGAACGATACATTATTTTTGTTGATTTGTTAATAAAAATATGATTTATGGATTTTAAAAACTAAAAGACAATGTTTCTTTGCATTCCATGGATTTACCGTGCGGGTGCCAGGCCCATCGCGTTGCAAGGAGAGAAGTGCAAACAATGCCTGAGACTTGCGACCCAGGCGTAGGTTTAAGGGGCCCCTTTATGATGCGCAAACACGCTCGCCTTCACTCTCTATACTCCTCTCCCTACCTAACCAAATTTGGATAGAACCTACCAATGGAAATACGTTCTAGAAATGAACCGATGCTTGTTGTAGAAAGGCCAAGGTCTTTAAGTATGTTATAGAGAGATTTTGCTGTTATACCTGTCGCTCCCACTTCTACCGCGTACAAGCTAACTATAAATTTATTCCTGGACAGTTCGTTGGTCCGTTCGTAATACTATTAAGCTTAAATTTGTGATCCCTAGGATGTTTGTTTCCTAGAGCACAGTGAGTTTCACAAGTATCACGCGCCTTAGATGTTTAGAATACAGGAATAAGTCCGGTCTGGATGACGAAAAACCGACATCCCCAGGAATTTAGTAATGTTTTTCATACGTTTCCATCATGACAGTTCAATCAGGAGCCGCGTCTAAAATAGAGTAAGGCTTAGGTTTTGACTTTTTAGAGCAGCCTACTTTTACAAACTCCACAGATCTTTTGATGGTTATTTTACCCTTCTGCGCTCTTGCTACTGAAAGGCTAACCGCTTCCCGTACGATTTCTAATAACTTATCGTGGCGACGCGAGTATTGAGCGCTGTCAAGAAGTACCCTACACCCTACTAATAAGTGTTTCGTAGTTTCTACTGCCTTCCCGCATATGTTGCAAGTCTTTTCGGTGGCTTTGCCCCATCTTACTAAATAACTTTGATCTAGAAGAGTCACTTGGAATGCATTTAGATAAAAAAAATATAATGCTGGGGCGCAATCATAAAGCAGGGAGAGCCAACGAAAAAGGTAGTGGAATACAAAAGTCTCCTATGGTCACCCATTCGTTTTGGATTTTGAAAAAAGGATATTTTTATGTCTATGTCTCGATCTTTCCTACTTAATCTTAGTCCTACTTTATTCGTTTGAGCACCTATCATAATTTTTTTATGGAATTGAAGTCGTGACCCAAGCTCTGACTAAATTTATCTTTTGGGATAGATGTTACAGTATCATCTTTAGAATTGCCGATGATATGTCTTTTGTTAGCTCTTAGATATTTATAGATCTCCGATGGTTTCTTTGATTTTGACCCATAATTGTTTCGGTCTCTAAATAAGGTTGAAGAGTCCACTGAGTGCGCTAACCGGAGCCAAAACTTCAATGTCTTTATGACGTTTGCATCTAACTTTGACAAAAGTGTTTTATTAATATCATAAACGAGGAAAGGCCAATTTAGACGTGATGTTAAAAATTATCGTATATCCAAGCTTTTTTGACGTCACTTATTTGTCTACCTTTTTGAGAGCATTTAAAAAGCTATCGACTATTACATTCAACGATGGAATATGGCCTTGGTAATCGATTTTTTTACCTAGAAGTTTAAACGGAGCTGCTTCCGTAACCGTACTGACGCATTGACCACCTATTTTAAGACCCGGATCGTAAGAGGTATACGTATTTGGAATTCCGTCTACCCAGACATAGACTAAAACATTTACTTGGTTTTGTTCTCAATCCGCTCGTCCACGTACAGAAATCCTCGAGTACATTTAAGAGTACCTGGCGTCTTTTTGGATTACGTGTCACTTGTCAGTATCGCAAGATCATCTGCAAAAGCTAGTATGGATTCTGAGTATTTGTTGTTAAACTTAAACCGATAACCCTACTTTTTTTCATTTCTAATTAATTCGTCTATTAAAATATTAATGACCATATTGAATATAATTGGAGAAATACAACAACCCTTAAATAAACCTATATTATAATTGAGTGGTTTTAAATGGTTTTCATTAAAAGTTATGGACAATTTCAATTTTGAATAGTATGATGCAATAATGTATCTAACTACCGTGGGAAAGTTATGGCATTTTAACGCGAACATCATAAGTTCATGCCGTATCGACCCAAAATCATTCTCTAAATCTATTTAACAAACTGTAATTTGTCCCTCACTAGTTCTAGCATCTTTAAGGCTTTCCGATATTAACATATTATGTTCCAGGCATCCAGAGATGCCGGTCAAAAACCATTTTCGGTTATTCGGCCTGAAATATCTATTATTAATCATGAATTGCGTCATTTTTGTTTGTAAATTAGAAAATAATATTTTTGAAATTGTATTTGTTAGGGCTATCGGTCTAGTGTTTAGGGTTACTGACATTGTTTATGACATCGCTTGTGACATGTCGGAATGAGGACAAAAAGGGCTTTTCCGAATGATGCCGGTATTTGTTTTCTTGACCAGATTAACTTTTTCTTGACAGATTGCTTTCTTGACATAGTAACAGAAATTAATTGAATAGATGTAAATTTATAAGTAACGACGACCTTCTCAGCGAGAATATACAAGGTTATTTGTAATTAGTTGACCACCTTTTGCAGGCAGCCTCTCTACATGAATCCCAACAACATTTGTTCTACGATTTTTTACAAATCTTGATAAACAACACAAATAAAACGAAACAAAAAATGTTTCCTCCCTCTTTTACTTATTACTCTGTATTTGTAAGAAGTACTTAAAAGGTCCGGACGCCATACTGACGGAAAAAAATAAATTTAAAAAGTATAATAATAGAGTATATTAAAATTAAATATAAGACAACAATATCTTCTAGTTCAGTACAATTTCAAACCATGTGAGAGGCTGAGGTGTATATACTTGCGGTGACTTTGATATGAATAGAATACTTTACAATTATTTATTTTAAACAATAACAAGTTTTTAGGACCATTAGTTGTCCGATCGGCTTATTCTTTAGTAATATTTAATCTATCTTGTTTCATTTTTAATTGAAATCTTTATGAATGAACATCGTTATCTGGTCGAATAATGTACTATTCCGGGTAGAGCTCTATCTGCATCCTGAAATACATTTCGTCTTACCGTGAACATTGAAGTAGTGTACTCTTAAAAAAGGAAGCGTAGTACATTTGGTCAACTAATACATTTGCATCTTGTTCTATTTAAGAACACTAAGATTGCTGGAATAAAAAACAATGTTCCAACTATGTTCGCCTTATTTAGCTCTAAAAGTAGGTATGGTATCACTCGTAAAATGACGTTGTTAGCTCTTAATGCTTTTGATCACACATGCTCTTTAGACAAATTATAACTCTTTGGTAACAAGTTAATTGGTGAAGATGGTTTTTATGTTTTAAGATATGGGATGTCTTATGTTATATGATTGATATCATAGAAGATTAAATACAATATAACGTTAATAGGTAAAGCAACGGTGTTTGCCAATTGTTAAATATTTTTTATTTCTGCAAAGGTACCATTTACCAAGGTATATATACCATATGAAAACACTTTGAGAATATCGTCATCCTAGTTAACAAATTTAATATGTGTAGGCCCTATGAGGAAACATGTGTTTATCGAAGGTATTTGACCTAACGATGATAGTCTGCTGACATAATATGAATTTTACGAAAAAAAACTATGACATTGTGTCTAAACTGTTGGATCGATTTATTTACATGTTTGTAGGTTTACACAAAACATACTTACTAATTTGGAATTCTATTTATTTTAGCATAGCCACTAACACGTTGTATATAATTCAAGTAAATGATTGAAAGCCAGACACCGCGAATACCTTAAGCTTTACTTGATTGTCGTTTAGTTATATGTAGGCAAATTGAAACAAATGTTTATAATCATTCTTCATTTAATGAACTTACATAATGCGATAACAGTTGTTTTTAATATTAATTAATTTATAAGATATAAGTCAAGTATTCAACAATGGCACAAATATTAATTATTGCAATTATTATTATAATAAACAAAGAATTTAAACAAAACAAACAACATCCAGATATCATCTATATCTATCATAAAAAAAACCCTCACTGTTTTCGAATGCTGAACACTCTTCGTGACACCACTAAGTACAATTCGACAATCTTAGGCATCTTCCATGATCATCTTTTTCACCACGGAAGATGCACCTTACATCATAAAATTTCTTTACTTCCTTTTTCTTGTTATTCTTTTTTGCAGTCTTATGTTTTACAGGAGAGATTTTTGATTTACCAGTCTTTTGTTAGTAATTTTTTTAACCGGTTATGAGAAGCTTTTGTCAAAATATCATCCGGTGACTTCCATAAAACTGTATAACTAGTCATGGCCGGGCCAAGTGTACGCCAAACCAATAAAACCTCAATATCTTGGAGTCGTCTGCTTCTATTTCGACCAAACATATCTAAGAACCTTCTCGAGAAACAAGGATTTCTATTAAAAAAACCGGACTCAAATCCGTGGACAAGTTTGGCTGCTACATTGCCACAGACAGACACACAAATACACAGATCGACAGGTCAAAAATATAGCACCCATCTCTTGAGTCGGGGGTTAAAAATTAAAACTCCCGACACAAAAAGACCTCTAAAAAGTATAAAAATAATATTATTATGTACTTATTTAGCATTTTTTACAATGTGTGTAATTTGTCCTGATATTATTATTATTATTATTATTATTGAAGTCGTTGCCTCGAGGGACTACTTAATAAAGGAAGAAATTAAAATACAAGTAAGTTACCAAGGCAAATAAAGAATAGCCTAAGCCCTTGTAACATCGTAAAATAGACGCCATCGTCAACATTCGTAAAACGGTCCCATAAGTACGGACTTCCATAAGTACATAATAATATTATTTTTATTCCTTTTAGAGGTCTTTTTGTATCGGGGTTTCTTTAATTTTGAATTTAATTGTTTTCATTCTATATTTATATGAATCCTCTATTTAGTTTTCAAATACATCAAATAATATTTTCTCTGAACTCAATGCATATAAATAGTTTAATAATTTGCTCGACAGGGATCGCCACTGTGTGTGATTGTGAGTAACACTACATCTTTACGAGCTAAGATAAGTCAGCCCTTGCGAATAGTTTTCTCTCTACAGAACAAACTTGTCAAATAATAATTTTGTACATTTAAAATATTGTTACAAGCACTTACTTTTGCTACTTTGACAACCAGTGATTTGTAATGCACAATAAAGTTATGTTATATTTTAATTTTAATTTTTATAATTTTGTTACTGAATATTAATAATTTTATACATTAAATTTTCATAATTATATTGTAGTATACTGTTAAAATTCCAGTTTTTTGTTTTTTTTTTTTCAACAATTCAAGTGGCCTCATTTTATAGATTGCTCGAACAGCTTTCGTCTGCAATACAAATGTAGTGTCAATATCCGATGCTATCATCCAAATAGCATGCCATATGACTTTAAACTCTAGAAATAAGTAAAGTAAACTAAGCTACCGATTTTAATGTTTGTCAGCAAATTACATACATTGCAATTTTGCATCTAAGATAATAACCAAAAATACAGCAGAACTAAATACATTTAAGGGTTGGCTTTTCTATAGTGCCTGTAGTGTCTTTATTTGGATTTTTGGTTTGAAAATTGTCTCATTTGAAAGGGGTTGGTCTTTCCTTTCTTTTAATACTATTCCCAGCTGAAGCAAGCACGTAGTTTTTTTTTTAATATTTGCTTTTGTTTGCGAGTAATTTACCATATTTTCACCAATATTAGCATAATATAAGGTATATTTATTAGTATACTATTATATATATATATTTTAAAGAAGAATTTTATATCAATTAGGTTTATTATTATATAAGTATTTAATTTATATTTAATTAAATCATTAAAACTAGAAACAAAATTCGTAACTTTGTTGTTTTAACATGACTTAATGTCAATGCCGGCAGCTGGACACTTGACATTCATGGTTTGAATCATTTGTTTAAATTTCGTTAAAACCCGTATATCTCTACAACTATAAATTTGTTTACGGTATAAATGGTGTCAGAGGATAAATCATTCGTTTAAAATTCAGATTTTTTTCAAAACCGACTCAGTCAACCCCGACTCCTTATAGTCTTGTCTGTCCTACCCCCAGAGTGTTTTGTAAATCCGGTTGAGAGGAAGGAGGGCAGGCCCCACCCGCTGTAACACTGTGTTTAAAATCTAATTGAGCCGTAGCGACTGCAGCTGGTGATGAGTTTTTTTTCATTACCTAGTAAGTTCTGTTTTTATAACCTAGTAAGTTCTGTTTTTAACGTATGATTTTCAACGTATGATGATGATTATTATTATTTTTTTTTTATTTCATAATAAATAATTGGTCGTTTTGTGTTAATATTTTTTTTATATGATCTAGGGCAATGCTTGACTACATTCCACCTAATGGTAAGTGGAATGTAGTCTTAGGTGGTAAGGCGCATTGCCCTAGCGACCTATTCACTCTTCTCTTGAAGACACCCACATTATATTACTGTATTCCAAGGATACATTCTGACAAGTAGGAGCCAAGGTGAAAGGGCTCCTTTTGGCGGTGAACAGACACGTCTGCGTTTTGGTGGCGTTGAACTTGAGAAGATTGGCATTGCCCCATGCGGAGACTGCCTGAAGTTTGTTATTCAAACGTTGCACCATGGCTTCTCTTTCAGAATGTACTTGATTTCGACTAGCCCGAGTACTCGGCAGATATCTTTCTACAACTGTGCTGTCGTCTGCATACCCATAGATACCGGGCTTCAACAGATCATTAATGTGCAGCAGAAACAGAGTTGCAGAAAGAACGGACCCCTGAGGCACTCCGGCATTTATTGTCAAGGGTTCCGAGGAACACCCGTCGACAACTACTCGGAGAGATCTGTGGCTCAGAAAGTCCGTTACCCAGCCGATCAGACCAGGAGATATACCGTACGCTGAAAGCTTGCTTATAAGGCTCGCATGCCAGACCCTGTCAAATGCCCTCGAGACGTCCAGAGAGACGGCGACCGCTTCTCCGTTCTTCTCGATGGCCTCGCCTAAAATGTGAGTAGCATACACTAGGAGGTCCCCAGTAGACCTATTACGGCGAAACCCGTACTGTCGGTCACTGAGGAGATCTTTACCTTCTAGGTATGCTAGTAGGCGCGAGTTCAATACACGCTCCATAATCTTGCAGAGTATGGAGGTGATTGAAATCGGTCTATAATTGACAGGGTCGGCACGGCTGCCTTTTTTGGGCACGGGTTGCACATTAGCAAGCTTCCAGGATTTCGGCACTATTCCAGTCATGAAAGAGAGACGATACAGACGTGTCAGTACAGGAGACAACTCAGCTGCGCATGTCTTGAGCAGAATGGCTGGTATACCATCAGGACCACTGGCTTTATTCACATCTAAACGACACAATGTTCTCCATACCTCTTTGTTAGTGATGCGGATTTCAGGCATCGGAACACCGCAGTGAGGAAGATGTGCTGGAGAAGCATTGCCAGTGTCTAGATGCGAATTATCAGCAAACAGAGAAGCAAGTACATTCGCTTTCTCTGTTGCTGTGTGGGCCAGGGATCCATCCGGCTTTAGCAGAGCAGGCAGTGAGGGTTGGCAGAAATTCGACTCGATCGCTTTCGCAAGAGACCAGAAAGCTCGACTGCCAGTTGGTCTGACAGAGAGCTTTTCGCCATTCTTAGCGATTCGATCGAGACGAGCCTTCCGCAATGCCTTTTTGTAGGACTTGGCAGCTTGGTTAAAGGCTCTCTTCTTCGAACTTACATCCAGAGTTTTGCGGCTTCAAGCATCAGCCCAAATGAAATGTGCCGAATGTTTTCGGTCTTGAGCATGACCACATTCGGCATTAAACCAGGGGCGAGCTTTGCCACCGATAGGTACGTCAGCAAAAGGAATAAAATACTCCATTGCCTGATGCACCACATCGGTTATAGCACCCGCGCAACTCGACGGATTCAAAGAAGAGAAGCAGACCTGCCGCCAAGGATAAGATGCAAAAAAGTGCCCCATCTCATCCCAATCTGCTGACTTGTATTTCCATACTCGCCTAACACCATGAGGTTCGAAAGCTGGTGGGGAATATGTAAACACAGATTTCACCAGACAGTGATCGGAGGTTCCCAAGGGAGAGGTAACCTCTACCCGATACCTGTTCGGATCAGTTGTCAGCAGAAGGTCCAGGCAATTGGCTGTATGGCCTATCACATCTGGTACCCTTGTCGCTTGTTTCACCAGCTGAAAGAGGTCCAAGGACAACGCAAAGTTCCGTGCTTCTCTTCCAGCATGGTCGGTCTTCTGGTACGGGAACAGCCAGTCCTGATGACAGGCATTAAAATCCCCCAGAAAGACGAGCTGCGCTGAAGGGAACTGATGCAGAGCCATATCAGCAGCCTCACCGAGATACTCGAATAATCTAGTTGTCTCCTGGTCACCGCTGTGCGAACGGTAAACACAGGAATACAGGATTTTTTCGTTTCCTGTGTCTACTAAAACCCATAAAGAAGAAAAAGTGGGGTCTTCAAGGAGACGGAGACGCTGGATACAGAACTCGTTCCGCGCATACACGCAGACTCCGGCACGTGAGCGAAAATTGTGCTCTAACTTGTATACGGGATAATCCATGTGCGCAGCGCTTAAGGGACATTGTATCTGCGTCTCCGTCAAAAAGAACAAGTGCGGTTGTTCTGTCTCCAGGTGGTGATGGACAGGTAAGATATTAGAGTGCAAACCCCTAATATTACTGAGGTGCACTTTAAATGAGGAGGAGTGCAACCGCTGTACAAACTTTTTCCTTTTTTGGTTTTTGTTAATAATAATTATAAAAATAAAAGTGAATAGGGATGGGAAATGGCAGTTGAACGAGGCGGTACGTATCGAAACCAACGTTGAAGTTGGTTAAGTTATGCCACTGGGAGGCTAGCCTGGAGACTGCAGGGACGCCCGAACCCCCCCAGGGATCGCCATCGGGCCTCCTAGTCTGGTCACCAAGCAGCACGATGGAGCCACCCTGGGATTTTTCGCAGCTGGCGGGGCAGCCTTTCGTGGGTGGCTAACCCACTAATTGGGCCCCCAACTATCTGCGGGCGGCCAGCGGAAAGCCGTCGCTTCGGATCCCGCTACCCTCCTCGGCTAAACACCCGACAAAACAAACACCAACTCGACGTCAATCGGTTCGCCAACATAACCGCAGCTGTTCAGACCCATTTCCCATAAACTGCTTCATTGAGCAACGTGCCGAAACACGACTAGGTCGCTTTGCGGCACGACTTTGCCCGATGGGTGGTAACTTTGCCGGCAACCCGATGTTATGGTCTACCACCAATATATCATATAACATATAATATAATAGTGTTATGTTCCTCATCTAATTGCATTCACGGAATTGTGGATTGTAGAGTATCACACGCCGAGTATGGTAGAGACACTAGTATTATGTATAATAAGTAATAAAATTGAAAGCAAAATGATAAAATGATAGCGACGCGATTGTATAAAGATTAGTATATTTAATGATTGAATGGTTTCTAATATTATAATGTCACAACATTAACTATAACTAGAAAATTAGAAAGTATTATTTATTTTTGGTTTTAGGTCGTCTCTTAAATAGAACTAGAATTTAAATATAAAAATGATATTATTTACTGAATTAAAGAAGATCTTTCAAAAAATTTGTTTAGTAGAAAATATTCTTAAGGTGAAGTTGGTACTGGGATCTTATTACAATATAAAGAAATCAAAATCAATTACTATTCTAGTTAAGCTTTATTGTATAATTTTGTCTGTGGCCGTATTGTCATTACCATTTTTGTTACTGATCTTAATATACAATAACAGCGCTTCAGAAATACCTTTCTTTATTTATTTATTCGGTTGTGTATCCTTCGTCCAATATTTTATTTATACTATTTCATGTGTATTTACAAGCCAAACGTCTTTCCATAAATACTGTTCAGAAATAAGGATTATTGATAGGACTCTTGGATTAAGAACTCCACTAAACTCTCCTTTTATATTATTTTTTTACTCTTCTGTTCTATTTCAATTATTTCGTCTTACCTCGTCATTATTCACTTCATCAAGCCACTGGTTTATACATATATATTATCAATTGATGTTAATGTTCAATACTACGAGGTATGCTAGTACAATAATTATATATAATTTATTTTTCCAACGTATGACGTTCATAAGAAAATTATTGAGAAAACATTTAAATTTTTTTAATAAAACATATGTCGTACAAAAATTTATATTATCATATAAACATTTATTAAATAATTTACAAAATAATACCAAAGCTGTGACGTTTAATGTAAGTATTCAATTATTTTAGCATTATTTAGCATTTTCTTTTTAGCACTTACATAATATTTGCTTAATAAACTAGATTTTCTTATTTTTATTTTGCCTATAAATTGAATGCTACGAGATAAAAAATATTTTATTTATTTATTTTCAGTATTTTGTAAACATTTTGGTGAATTTCTTCAAGATAACTTTTTTTACCTACTTTGTTCTGGATTTTATTGTTCATAAAGTAAGTAATATTTCTTCCTAACAATAAGTTCTATAAATTTAAAATGTACACCTTTTGTAATTAAGTTAATAGATCCTTAATATGAGCAAACAAAACAAACTTATGTCATTATCTCACAATAATTACTGAAATTTAAGACAGGTCATAATACCCGAAATCTAAATTTTTGAAATTTAACGTATATATTTCAAGAAGTTATTTTTCTCAGAAATTTAGTGATATACAACAGATTACAACAGTAAAAGCCTATAACTCGTTATTGGACATCACATTAGTGTGTGTTTGCTTTCTGATGCCTGCTGTGCTGTGTGAATTAGCCATAGCAGAATATGAGAAAATACAATTAATACTGGAATATGAACTACTTCAGTGTGAAGGTACCTTAATTATAATTTAAATAAATATTTAATTTAATTTAAATAAAATTAGACACGTTCCTATAACATCTCATTGTCGTCATTTAATTATTAACTGTAATATTACTTAACTGATTTAAAATCTTATAATTTTCTTAGATTCCAATTTCAGATTGGTTATTAATACTTTTATTTAGTTGCTGCTAAGAAAATATTTTAACAATAGGAAATGAAAAATATAATTATATATATTTTTTTCTCATATTATTGTCTTTCTACAAGCGACTTTTAAATTAAAATACTGATTACGTAAATAAGTTATAATTAAATATTTACAGTTCTCCTTGTGAAATAAATAAAAAAAAAAGCTTGTGTTATGTGTAAATTTCTTAATTGTTATGACTAATAAAACATTTTAAAAACCACTTAGTACAAAAATATTAAAACAATGTATGAAAATATCTTTAGACATGTATAGCTATTTAAAACTTATTTTAATTTAAATAAATATATAATGATAAATAAACCAATTGCGATACGGTTTACTCAATTGATATAGCGACGGGACGGTTTCCCAGTCGCGGGTTTGAATCCCTGCCCGTACGGTTTATTTTCATTCTATATTTATTAAAACGAATTTTAAATTTAAAAGTTCAATGTATATATTTAAAAAATATATATGCTTTTTAGATGAGCAACTACGTGTGGTTTTGTGCAATGGATTGAAATATTTAGAATATAGACCTCCTACAGTTTATATTTATAGGCTTTTTCCGATTGACATCTCTTTCATCTCTAGCTTTATTCAAGTCTGCATCACTTATACTATCGTTTTACTGCAAACTGTCTTTTAAAATAAAACAATGATTATGGAATTAAGCTTTATTTAAAGATTTGTAATTCATCTTGTGAAACAAATAAAAAAGATTGCTTTACGGATTGGTATTTTTATTGATTAATTGAAAGAAATCTCTACTTTTTGTAAGGAAAATAATTGAGATAGTAATAGTCTATAGATATTGGTTTTCTCTACTACACACCACATTTTCAGAACAAAATTATTAGACCCTATTAGTTTTTTAAGTTTCAATTCTTCGCTGTACGAACTATGAAAGACAAAGTAAAGCGTTTCTTTTGGACAGGTGGTACAAACTCAGGCCAGCTATTTCAGTTCTTTGCTGTACGAACCATGAAAAACGAAGTAAAGCGCTTCATTTGGACAGGTGGTACCAACTCAGGCAAGCTATTTCAGTTCTTTGCTGTACGAACTATGAAAGTCGAAGTAAAGCGCTTCGTTTGGTAAGGATGGATACGTGCCATGCGTCGGACCGTCCGATGATGGAAGGGTGACGGGTCATTAACTCATGTAATTTAGATGTTGAGTAGATGAGATGAGTTGATAATGTAGAGTTTTAGCGTTAGTAAGTTAGTTTTAGTTTGTGACTTATTTCCTACAAGATGCTTATTTTCTTATAATATCTTCTTCTAATTTAGTTTCACTTCGTTAATAAATTTATTATTAGTTAATCTTCAGGATATTCACTCTAGTACAATGGATACCCTTATACCCAAAATGGGATGTCAGAGGATTGCTTCCACTATCTATGATAAACAGCGTCGAATTATCTGTCACCGTGGTGGCAATCAGTAGATATTCTCTCCTTGCAATCATGTGCATTTACTAATTTGGTTCTAGCCTCTGCTCAAGGTTGATAAATGCGATCGTCACCTACTAAAAAAAATGTGTAGTCTTCGACACACTTTTAATAACGCTATAGATTGCATTATTTTATCATAATAATATTTAAAAATACATAGACAATGCTATGATACACCTTTTAACGTCTGTCTCAAATTCGTGCAATTCTTGGAGAAAGCGTACATACTATCTATCTACTAGGACCGTCTAGTGGATACTGCGTAATGCAAACTGCACAGTATGAAAATTGTTTTTAATGTACTATAGAATTTTTATGAATATCTTGTACTCCAATATAAATTTTACTTTACTCGATCGATTTTTATTTATAGAGATCTCCCTCTCTCTCTCTCTCTCTCTCTCTCTCTCTCTCTCTCTCTCTCTCTCTCTCTCTATATATATAAAGTAACATCTGTTTAAGTAAGAGGTAAGTCAATAATTAACGAGGCATATCTACGAGGCATATGGAATAGACTACATTTAAATTATAAAAGGAACCCCCAGTGATGAAACTCTGTCGATTACCTACAGACGGTACCGAAATGTCTGTAACTCTCTTTTAAAAAAGTGTAAAGAACATACGAGTCATCACTTTTAGATAAGGCACAAAATAATAAAGAAAAGTGGACCGCCATTAAAAGTATAGCCGATATTAATAATCAAAAATCATCAGCATCCGAATTATTAACATCGAATGTCGACCCAGTTATTACCCTTAATAAAATCAACAAATATTTCTCATCGATAGGAAAGGATTGTGTTGGTAATTTTAATAAGAATACCGATACTCTAAACATGAATATTTCTAGACTATCTAATTCTATAGTGTTATTTGATCCTGATGAATTGGAGATATTAAGCGTCATCAGCAACTTAAGAAATGTTTCTTCTGTGGGATGGGACTCTATCCCAACGAAATTTATAAAATATGCTAAACATATTATTTTAGCGCCTTTGACTAAATTACTTGTAATTTGTTTCGAACAAGGCGTTTTTCCAATAGTATTTAAAAAATCCATAATTTGTCCGATATACAAAAGTGGCTATAGAAATTCCTTTACAAACTATAGACCTATCTCAGTTCTTACGTGCTTTTCTAAAGTAATGGAAAAGATATTAAATCTACGACTTACTAATTTCTTAGAAAGCTATAAATTACTGTCTAGTTCACAATTTCGTTTCCGATCAGGAAAAAGTACTACAGTTGCTGTATCTCAGTTAACTGAACATTTTGTGACTAATCTACACATAAAAATAAGAAGTGTTTAGGCATCTTTTTAGACCTATCCAAGGCTTATGATACGGTATCCTTTTCTATCCTTTCTCATAAGACGGAGCATATTAGCATAAGAGGAGAAGCACTTAAAAGGGTTTTCTAGGATTTTCTATTGGAAAGAACTGAGCAAGTTAAAATTCACCATCTTCTCAGTTCCCAGACTTCTATCACATCTGAAATCCCTCAAGGCATTATCCTGGGGTCAAATCTTTTTTACTATATGTAAACGAACTTCTTAACGAAGAATTGCATAACGGGAAAATCTTTTCGTATGCAGATGACACTGCTCTTATTTTTATTGGGGATACTTGGGAAGAGGTTATTAGATCCGCTCAAATTGGAGTACATAAAGTTAGCACATGGCTAAACAATAATCATTTAAAACTTAATTTAAGGAAAACTTATTTCTTGCCTTTTTCTTTTTCCAGCATACCTGAAAATATAAGTCTTAGAGCACATTCGTGTGACTACAATTCCAACGTTAGTCTATGTAAATGTCCTAACATAACTAAAACTAAATGTGTTAAATATCTAGGAGTCGAAATAGATTTTAAGCTCTGTTGGCTTCCACACATAAAGTCGATTTGCTCACGGGTTAGAAAATAAGTCTGGATTTTCAGTAAGCTAAGACAAGCTGCAAGTTTAAAAATTTTGCGCGAAACCTATTTAGCATTAGCTCAACCTATCATCTCTTATTGCATTTCCGTCTGGGGTGTTGCATGTAAATCGTTTATGATAAGTCTTGAAAGAGTACGGATATCTCTCTTCTTAAAACAATGAATTTCAGTCCTTATCGGTATCCAACAAAGTTTCTATATAAGAAATGTGATGTCCTTACTTACGACAATAGGGAACATTCACGTATTTTTTTTTTGACGTAAATTAATCATTTACCTCTCTATATTGTAGAAAAAAATATAAATAGGCTTGAAAAGATTCTAGTTTTTTTTCAAAGTGAAAATTAAAACATTGAGTAAATTTGACCCGTTTAAACACCGCCATTTTGCGCGCGTTTTGCGTGACGTCAAATGATACGTCCAGTGAATGTTTACTATGAACTTTTTAGTTATTTCATAGATATTTTAAGTTTTTATTGCTTTACAAGTCATGGAAGAAGATAAAAATCATCTTACGAGTATTGTATAGTACCGGAGTGCAAAAATAGTATTAGAAAAACACCCGACAAAGTGTTTTTTGTATTCCAAGAGATGCGACAATACAAAAACAAAGGTGTATGGTAATTAAAAGGGATAATATATGTCCTAAGTCGTGTTTATTTGGTTGTGAAGATCAATTTAACGTAAGTATACTTTATTTATAATAAGTTTAATCTAATAATTTAAATTTATAATAAGTATTAAACATTAGAACATTTGAGTTTAAAATTAACCTAACCTATCTTACAAATTTCAGTATAACTTTCTATAAAAACCGTAATCTTTTTTTGTTTTACGCAATTTTTATGGTCTGTCGATTTATTTCAGGTTAAGGAAGATACAGCAAATTGTATTGAATATAATATGTGTAACGAAACAACAAGGAGAAAGATGTAATCTAAGTTAGAAGTAAGGAGTTGTTCCTTATATATTTTTGTGGCAAAAACACCAGCTGATAGAATGAGAATGTGCATAGTCAAAAGGCAAAGATTGACATTGGTTAATGAAGCCTTTTCAGAGTTAGATATCAAAAGTAGTGTTTAAATTAATTGTTGACCTTTACAAAGAAGTGATATAGGTAGTAAGTCCTAGTACTGCCCATACAAATGTCTGTGATATTTATCAGCTAAGACTCAGTACTTCTCCTATTGAATGTGATGATCATAAGGCAGAGCCTTGCTTTTCGCATATTAAAGATAAAATACCAAGTGACTAAGCTGTGCAAGTTAATATTAAACTGAAATATGTAAGTAAAGGTGTCAATGTAAACATACCTGCTGAAAAACAAAATGTAGCATTATCACCATTTCCTCATTTAACCACAACATTGTTACACAACAGTTTCTTGGTGGTAGACCATAACATCGGGTCGCCGGCAAAGTTACCACCCATCGGGCAAAGTCGTGCCGCAAAGCGACCTAGTCGTGTTCCGGCACGTTGCTCGATGAAGCCGTATATGGGAAATGGGTCTGAACAGCTGCGGTACGTTGGCGAACCGGTTGACGTCGAGTTGGTGTTTGTTTTGTCGGGTGTCTAGTCGAGGAGGGTAGCGGGATCCGAAGCGACGGCTTTCCGCTGGCCGCCCGCAGATAGTTGGGGGCCCAATTAGTGGGTTAGCCACCCACGAAAGGCTGCCCCGCCAGCTGCGAAAAATCCCAGGGTGGCTCCATCGTGCTGGTTGGCGACCAGGCGAGGAGGCCCGATGGCGATCCCTGGGGGGGTTCGGGCGTCCCCGCAGTCTTCAGGCTAGCCTCCCAGCGGCAAGACATCACCAATTTCGAAGTCGGGTTTGATACGTACCGCCTCGTTCAACTGCCATTTCCCATCCCTATTCACTTTTATTTATTTTTACCATGAAAAAAAAACAAAAAAGAAAAAAGTTTGTACAGCGGTTGCACTCCTCCTCATTTAAAGTGCACCTCAGTAATATTAGGGGTTTGCACTCTAATATCTTACCTGTCCATCACCACCTGGAGACAGAACAACCGCACCTGTTCTTTTTGACGGAGACGCAGATACAATGTCCCTTAAGCGCTGCGCACCTGGATTATCCCGGATACACGTTAGAGCACAACTTTCGCTCACGTGCCGGAGTCTGCGTGTATGCGCGGAACGACCTCTGTATCCAGCGTCTCCGTCACCTTGAAGACCCCACTTTTTCTTCTTTATGGGTTTTAGTAGACACAGGAAACGAAAAAATCCTGTATTCTTGTGTTTACCGTTCGCACAGCGGTGACCAGGAGACAACTAGATAATTCGAGTATCTCGGTGAGGCTGCTGATATGGCTCTGCATCAGTTCCCTTCGGCGCAGCTCGTCTTTCTGGGGGATTTTAATGCCTGTCATCAGGACTGGCTGTTCCCGTACCAGAAAACCGACCATGCTGGAAGAGAAGCGCGGAACTTTGCGTTGTCCTTGGACCTCTATCAGCTGGTGAGGCAAGCGACAAGGGTACCAGATGTGGTAGGCCATACAGCCAATTGCCTGGACCTTCTGCTGACAACTGATCCGGACAGGTATCGTGTTGAGGTCACCTCCCCCTTGGGAACCTCCGATCACTGTCTGGTGAAATCTGTGTTTACATATTCCCCACCAGCTTTCGAACCTCATGGTGTTAGGCGAGTATGGAAATACAAGTCAGCGGATTGGGATGAGATGCGGCACTTTTTTGCGTCTTATCCTTGGCGGCAGGTCTGCTTCTCTTCTTTGGATCCGTCGAGTTGCGCGGATGCTATAACCGATGTGGTGCATCAGGCAATGGAGTATTTTATTCCTTTTGCTGACGTACCCATCGGTGGCAAAGCTCGCCCATGGTTTAATGCCGAATGTGGTCATGCTCAAGACCGAAAACATTCGGCATATCTCATTTGGGCTGATGCTCGAACCCGCAAAACTCCGGATGTAAGTTCGAAGAAGAGAGCCTTTAACCAAGCTGCCAAGTCCTACAAAAAGGCATTGCGGAAGGCTCGTCTCGATCGAATCGCTAAGAATGGCGAAAAGCTCTCTGCCAGACCAACTGGCAGTCGAGCTTTCTGGTCTCTTGCGAAAGCGATCGAGTCGAATTTCTGCCAACCCTCACTGCCTGCTCTGCTGAAGCCGGATGGATCCCTGGCCCACACAGCAACAGAGAAAGCGAACGTACTTGCTTCTCTGTTTGCTGATAATTCGCATCTAGACACTGGCAATGCTTCTCCAGCACATCTTCCTCACTGCGGTGTTTCGATGCCTGAAATCCGCATCACTAACAAAGAGGTATGGAGAACATTGTGTCGTTTAGATGTGAATAAAGCCAGTGGTCTTGATGGTATACCAGCCATTCTGCTCAAGACATGCGCAGCTGAGTTGTCTCCTGTACTGACACGTCTGTATCGTCTCTCTTTCATGACTGGAATAATGCCGAAATCCTGGAAGCTTGCTAATGTGCAACCCGTGCCCAAAAAAGGCAGCCGTGCCGACCCTGTCAATTACAGACCGATTTCAATCACCTCCATACTCTGCAAGATTATGGAGCGTGTATTGAACTCGCGCCTACTAGCATACCTAGAAGGTAACGATCTCCTCAGTGACCGACAGTACGGGTTTCGCCGTAATAGGTCTACTGGGGACCTCCTAGTGTATGCTACTCACATTTAAGGCGAGGCCATCGAGAAGAACGGAGAAGCGGTCGCCGTCTCTCTGGACGTCTCGAGGGCATTTGACAGGGTCTGGCATGCGAGCCTTATAAGCAAGCTTTCAGCGTACGGTATATCTCCTGGTCTGATCGGCTGGGTAACGGACTTTCTGAGCCACAGATCTCTCCGAGTAGTTGTCGACGGGTGTTCCTCGGAACCCTTGACAATAAATGCCGGAGTGCCTCAGGGGTCCGTTCTTTCTGCAACTCTGTTTCTGCTGCACATTAATGATCTGTTGAAGCCCGGTATCTATGGGTATGCAGACGACAGCACAGTTGTAGAAAGATATCTGCCGAGTACTCGGGCTAGTCGAGATCAAGTACAGTCTGAAAGAGAAGCCATGGTGCAACGTTTGAATGACAAACTTCAGGCAGTCTCCGCATGGAGCAATGCCAATCTTGTCAAGTTCAACGCCACCAAAACGCAGACGTGTCTATTCACCGCCAAAAGGAGCCCTTTCACCTTGGCTCCTACTTTCCAGAATGTATCCTTGGAATACAGTGACCGGCTTCAGTTGTTAGGCTTAGAGATTTCCTCGAACCTCAACTTTGGTCGGTTCATTGAGTCCAGAGCAAGAGCAGCAGCAGCAAAGCTTGCCGTTCTGGCGAAGGTTCGGCAGTACTTTACACCGGGACAGCTTCTTGTTTTATACAAAGCGCAGATCCGGTCGTGTGTAGAGTACTGTTGTCACATATTTGCTGGTGCCGCAAAGTCTCATCTTGCGGTTCTGGACTCAATTGAGAGGCGAGCAAAGAGGCTTATAGGCGATCCCGAATTGGTCGGAGCCAAACTCCAAAGCCTTGAGCACAGGCGTAGAATTGCTAGCCTCTCAGTATTCTATAGGATACATTTTGGTGAGTGTGCGCAGGAATTACACAATTTAATTCCCCCGTCCCCCTTCCATCACCGGACGTCCCGACGCACGGCAGGTTTTCATCCTTTTGTTGTGGACATTCCACCTGTCCGAACGAAGCGCTTTGCTTCCTCATTTTTACTGCGTACAGCAAAGGATTGGAACAGCTTGCCTGCGTCGGTATTTCCGACCGAATACAATGTGGGTGTCTTCAAGCGAAGAGTGAATAGGTTGCTAGGGTAATGCGCCTTACCACCTAAGACTACATTCCACTTACCATCAGGTGGAATGTAGTCAAGCATTGCCCTAGAGAATATAAAAAAAAAAAAAAAAAAAAAAAACAGTTTTAAAAGTAAAACTATCTGTTTTAAAAAGAAAATTGTTTACTGAAAACACAGCTGATAATACTTCTATAGCATCTTACATCTTCTATATCTGCTGATTATCAACCAAGTTATTTATCTGAGTCAAGTGAAGTGAAAAATGATTCAGAGGAAGAAACATTTTAAAAATGTATTGTGTAGTAGCATGCTAACTGCTATTCAAAAAGAGTTTGTAGGTATTTGTTTTGTTAGAGTTGTTTGAGTATTTAGAAAATGTTTTTAATATTACCTAAACAATTGTATTATTTAATAAAACCTTTAAGCACGAAAATATAGGTTTAAATTATTTATTTTTCTCAGTCACACTGATACCATAGTATGAACTTAAACGCCGATATATTGAATGGCGTGTCAAATGACGTCACATTTCCTTTCGACCAATGGTGGCGCGTTTTGGAATTTTGAATTTCGCTCCCTAAATTTACACTTTTCGTAAATTATTTTATGGCCTTAAATGATTAGTAAATTAAAAAAAAATGATTTTATTATAATAAGATGATAAAAAGTAATCGAAAAAAAAATATTTGAGATCATTTAAATTTTTTCGCATGTTCCCTATTATACATATACAGCGTTATATGTAAGCAACACGCATCCATTCCATATTATAGCAGTAGTCTGAACACAAGGAGGGTAAATCACTGGATTATTGATCAAATAAAATGTCGCACTACATCTGCAAAGCGTCAAGCTTATTTTCTAGCAGCCTTTCTATATAATAAAATAAACCAAAATATTTTTTATATTAAATTAAATTAAATAAATTTAATTTCATTTAATTTAATTTGATTTGATTTGATTTGATTTGATTTGATTTGATTTGATTTGATTTGATTTGATTTGATTTGATTTGATTTGATTTGATTTCGTTTCGTTTCGTTTCGTTTCGTTTCGTTTCATTTCATTTCATTTTAATTGAATATAAATTGGTCTGATTCCATATAATTGGATTATATTACTATTATGATATTTTATTTTTTGTACATTTTCCATATATATATTTTACATAACTTTAAGCTAGCATAGTTTTTAGTAAATTAATCTTTAATAACATAACACATAATTTCAATAAATAAAATAATATTATTTTGTTAATTGTTATAATTGTACGGGGATTGTGACTACAAATCAAAACCTATTATTGTGTTCATTGGGTTAATATAAACAAATAAATTGCTTGCAATACAGGTTTATTCTTAGTGCAGGTAATTTAATATTGCTTTTTGTTTTGTAACTATTTTTGTACCCTATTGTTTTTAATATTTTAGTTGTATCTTTTGAATCTATTTGGAAATAAATTATTATTATTATTTAAAATAGGCGCAAAAAAAAATAAGAAGTCTGTAACATCAGTCACATACATTTAGGAATTGAATCTTAAAAAAATCTTAAAAATGAGTGCTAAGAGTCTTTAAAAATAGATCAATTTTGGTTATATTAATTATTATTATTATGAATGCAGTTAACGAAAAGAAAACATCTTTAATATATAGTTATTAAGGTACAAATCTATAGTTTTCTTTAAAACCTTATGACTTTGGTCCATTGGAATTGGTTAAAATTCTTTTATATTCTAATATATGTATATAAAACGCCAATTTAATTTACAAAGACCTATCTTTAAACATGAAATTAGCGTAATGTATGGCACAAACAAAAAGTCGAATATTTTTTAATTAATCAAAGTATGAACCACTGTTTTCTATGCGATTTTGCCATCTTATGGGTAGTTCATTGATCCCTTTACTTAAAAAATTAAATCAAATAAAACCTTTGAAAGCGATTTGGACTGCCCCATCGTAGCTAAATTTTTTCCCATGCAGAAAGTTATCCGAATTTCAAAAAAAATGGTAATTTGATGGAGCAAGGATGTCTTAGACATTCTAATTGAAGCTTGTCTTAGTCATTCTAATTTTCTAGTATCTCCACGGTTCGTTTATCCAAATTTTATTTTTACATATTAACAACTGAAAGGTATGTGTATGCTACTATTACTAGCTAATTTTGTTTTATTTGACTTAATATCTGATTTATACTTAATAAGTTTGTCGAATTTATTTATTTGTCTCTCATAAAATTAATTGTATTTAGTTGTGTCGCGTTTATTAGTAATATCGGAATATTTTTGCCAATCTGCACACAATGTGCTGGAGTATATAAACTTGACTGGGATTGTGGTTTGTCAAACAAAGAGGAGCATTGGTATAAGAGCTAAAGAAACATGTCGGATATCAAGCATATAATATAATATAATAATATAATATCAGGACATATTACACACATTGATCTAACCCCTAAGTAAGCAAATTATTTGCTTGTGTTAAGGGTGTTAGACAACGATACAAATACATAGAAATACACAAATAAATACTGAGAATATATATAATAAACGACCAAACCCAGAAACACAGACATCTATTATGCTCATCACATAAATACGTGTCTCCGCCGGGCCCGAGCCCAATTGCGCCGTGACACGTTAGGCGTCTGCGCTAACCACTCGACCAACGGGGCGGTTAATATGCGTACATCGAAGTCAGCAGTGTGTGAACATGCCATGCATAGACAAGCCCACCCATTTTATAAGATTTGATAAACATCAAATCTTCGTTAAAGAACAACGTTACATTCCAAGAATGGTTCGTGAGGATAGTTGGGGATTATACAGGACCTGCTCTTAAAAAAAAAATCTCATGTCTATGACCACACTATAAGACCTCAAGATACTGTTAGTGCATTTTGTACGAATCATGAACTGTACGCCTGGAAACTTAGTTATACAGTGCGAGCTTACAATCCTACATTATCCCTGATGAGCATATGCTATATTTTATAATCATCATCATCATCATCAACACTAATATTATAAAAAGGGAAGATTTGATTGTTTGTTTGTTTGAATTTAATAGACTCTGAAACTACTGGACCGATTTAAGACATTCTCCCTCTGATGAACGTAGGCTATATTTAATACGAGAAAAATAAGTATCAACGAGAAAATTTCGACAATGTAATAAATTAAATATTTATTAGGTAACATGATTCAATATATTTTCATATACGAATATAGGTATATACGAATATTAATAAATATAAACATTTAGAGTTAAAATGATTTACAATCAGTAATAACACTATGATGAAGGGATTTATATTATCACTAGCTGTTGCCCGTGACTCTTTATAATTACGATCATCAGCTATATAAATATATTTTTACAGTTTACGTGGATGCAATCACGAGCAACAGCTATTCTTAATAAAGTACTATACCGGAGTAAATAAGTTTAAAAACTTTTTGGCCTACATAACAAGGCTTTTTTCCAATATAGCGAGGGCGAAGCCGCTGGGAACAGCTAATTATTGCATAAGAACCTTTCACCAATAAAACGTCAATATCTTGGAGACGATAGTTTCTATTTCGACCAATCATAACTAATAACCAGCACACAAACACAGCTTTCGATTTAAAAAAACTGCATTTAAATCCGTTTACGCCTTTGGCCTCTAGATTGCCACAAACAGACACATAGATACACAGGTATACAGATACACAGATCGACAGGTCAAACTTATAACACCCCTCTTTTTAGTCGGGGGTTAAAAACCAGCAAAGACATAAGGCGATTTAAGTCGAGTTCACAATCCTAATGTTCTATCAATAATATTTATTCCCAAGTGGTATCCTTAAAAAGATATTCTTGTGAGACATGAAACAAAGTGAATAAAATATAACACAAGTAAGAAAGTTATTTGTTAGGAACTCTGTATGGTAAAGTCTATGGAAAGATAACTTAGCTTTAAGGACATTTTCTACAAAACATATTTTTCTATAATTGTATTAATTTTGTAAAGTTTTATTTCAATATATAAATACTAGTAAGGTTCGAAATAACAAGATACAATCTAAGCTATATCGTTTTTTCTATTGTTTACTTTGTATTTAATAATACAACTTCATATTATTAGACACAACACAATAATTAGAGATATAAATCTGTAAAATACCACCACTCTCCAAATATTTTATTACTAAGCTATTTTTTCATTACTTACATTACAAACGACACACCACACGACACACCACACCTTATTTTTTTTTTCAATTAGGTATACATCTCACTCGAAACGTCGGACTCTATAGTCTGTTTTAAAAGGCGCGGTTAACGGACGAGAACCGATAAAGAACGACCCCATCACATCACATCACAGTACATCGCATGTTTTGTAGAACTTTATGCCATGTGGAGTTTAAGACTTATTTTATGCAATTTCTCCTTTAATCTTTTATCATCTGTTTAATTCTATGAAGTATAAAAATTATGTAACTTGAGTTAGCTGAAGTTCCTTCAACATCTTGTATTTATAACTAATATTTGATTTTGGTATTAGGTACATGTATTTACTTTAATTATAAGTAATATTTCTACCATTTCTTTGTTTCTTAACGACGCCCGACTTATGTTAGTTATGTTACGGACATTAAGACTAAAATTAGGAAGATTAAAAAAAAACTCATATTGTTTGTAATATTATTATTTGTATTGTCAATAATATTTCACAACTAGACTACTCTACTAAAGACTACTCCTCTAAAGATTTATTACATGTATAAAATAAGATTTTCATGGTACCTATTAGGTCATTGACATAAAATGTCACAACTTTGTTATTTCTTAACCGATTTAGATGAAATAAACACTAAATGTTAAGTGAAGACCGTTACAATATATTCCTGAAAACCGCATTCAAATTGGTCAGGCCCTTACCGAGATTAGCGTGCACAAACATACAGACATACAGACAAACAGACAAACTGAAAAACCATTGTTTTGGGTTTTCTTGCTCTTATAAAGACCCCCTATGATGTTTTTTTTTTTAATTCCATGTACATGAATGGATCAGTGACAATTTTATTATATGTCTAGATATCCTTAGAATAATACAAATTTAATAACCAATTACAATGATGACTCGTGTATTCGTGTACTCGAGGTGTCGTGTGTCGTTTCGGGTGTCGTGTCGTGTGTCGTGTGTCGTGTCGTTATATATTTAATAAACGACCAAACCCAGAAATATAGTAAGCCTAGAACAAGTAAAGATCAACTAGGAAACGGTAAAGTTTAAATGATTACAGGTGGCTTAGTGATGAAATGATGGCTATTATAATAAAAATGTAAACGAGGAGTCGTCACTTACTGTACAAGTAGACCATTATTCCTGCTGCGGGGTTACTCTTGGATATAACTGAAACAAAGATTTTTTTTTTGTCTGTCTATGCTGTTAGCCCTGTTGGCTATTACAGCGTCGCCGGGGGAGCGGGTGGGTCAGGAAACCCGCCCTTAAAAAGGGGGCCAGATGGACCCCATGGGAAACGACGTCCCGAGGGCGTCTCAGATTGAGACACGGACATCGGCTCGGGGCGTCGTTAAGAAACAAAGAAATGGTAGAAATATTACTTATAATTAAAGTAAATACATGTACCTAATACCAAAATGAAATATTAGTTATAAATACAAGATGTTGAAGAAACTTCAGTTAACTCAAGTTACATAATTTTTATACTTCATAGAATTTAACAGATGATAAAAGATGAAAGGAGAAATTGCATAAAATAAGTCTTAAACTCCACATTGCATAAAGTTCTACAACACATGCGATGTACTGTGATGTGATGTGATGGGGTCGTTCTTTATCGGTTCTCGTCCGTTAACCGCGTCTTTTAAAACAGACTATAGAGTCCGACGTTTCGAGTGAGATGTATACCTAATTGAAAAAAAACTTTAGGTGTGGTGTGTCGTGTCGTGTGGTGTGTCGTCTCGTGTGTCGTCTCGTGTGTCGTGTCGGATGTCGTGTGTCGTGTCGGGTGGTGTGTCGTGTCGTGTGTCGTGTGTCGTGTCATTTGTCGTGTCGGGTGTCGTGTCGTGTCGTGTCGTGTCGTGTCTTGTGTCGTGTCGTGTGTCGTGTCGTGTGTCGTGTCGTGTATGGTGTCGTGTGGTGTATCGTGTCGTGTGGTGTGTCGTGTCGTTCGGTGTGTCAAGTTGTGTGTCTTGTGATGTATCATGTCGTGTCATGTGTCGTGTCATGAGGTATCTCACCCCCAGCAAGTTCCTGGGCACGTATCCGTCGTCGTGTTGGTGGTCGCGGCACCACCACCACTCCCGCTCGTGGTCGTCTCCCTTCCTCAAAACCTGCAGACGCGCGCCGCTCTCGAACGACAGTTCGTCGGCGCGACACGCCGAGTACGAAATCTTTGTCTAGATATTATAAATGGTGTCAGGAGATAGGGTTTAAACACCCTGCTTTCTCGAATCCAACGACACTAAAGGAAAGATTGTCCTCTGTTCGGTTCAGGTAGCTTTAAAAAGAAGCGCCTTGTACTATAAACGTACGAGGGCTTTTGCAGTATGTAGAAATATATATGTAGACAATCAACAACAAAAACATAATGATAGTTAAATGATTTGGGTATTTATTTAACGTTCAAAATAGTTGAAATAACGTTTTATATTAATCAATGACAATTGACACCACAAATATTTTTTATTAAATTATTGTCCAGAAGCTTTTGTGGATCTGGTGTTTATTATTGTTTTATGTGTGTATTGAATTATTAGTTAATTAAAATAGAAAAATAAATTTTTATTTTTATCAAAAGACTGGATTTTCTTTTATAACTTTAGTGCAGGTGTAATAAATCAAACAATCAAATAAAGCTACGTAATTTTAAATTTTGTAAGTAATGAAATGGACAGCTAAGTAATGAAAAGCATCAAGCGCTATTACATATTTTTTTATCTGTAAGAATTGTGTTGTGTCTAATAACATTAAGTTACATTATTAACACAAAGCGAAAGATAGAAAAAATATTTGGCTTGGAAACAACTACTTATTATTTTAAACAGTACTATAATAATTGTGTAAAAATAAAAATAATGACATTTACTAAAATAAAGAAAGTCTTAAAAAATTTATGTTTAGTAGAAAATATCGTTAAAGTGAAGTTGGCGATGGGATTTTACTACAACATACAGAGATCGGGAGCTATTTCTGTCTTAGTTAAGCTTTACTGTTTGTTTTTCTCATTGGTAGTATCGCTATCACCTTTATTTTGCCTGTACTTAATGTGCAATTATAACGATTCTACTTTTAATATTGATATTGTGATGCTCTGCTGCTTATCCTCCTTGGAACATTTAATTTACTCTATTTCATGTCTATATACAGGTCAAACATCTTTCCATAGATACTGTACGATAATTAAGATTATAGACAGGTCTCTTGGATTCAGAATTCCTCTACAATCCCCTTTTATATTAATTCTTTATCTTCATAGTCTATTTAAACTACTTCACCTTACCTGGTTATTAGTTGCTTTTCCAAGCTTGTATTATTTAAATATAACTTTATGTTTGTTAATGATATTTAATTATACGATGTATGCAAATACAATAATTACATATAATTTATTTTTCAAAAGAATGATGTTTATAAGAAAATTATTAATTAAACATTTAAATACCTCCAATAAAATATATGTTTTACAAAAATATTTATTGTCATATAAACATTTATTAAATAATCTACAAAACAATAAGAAAGTGTTGACGTTCAATGTAAGTATTCAATTGTTCAATCTGAATTTTCTTATTCGTCAATAACTGTTAATAGAACTTCTTTACATCTTATTTCTATTCTATCAATACAAAAAATGCTACTAGATTAAATATATTTCATCTTTTTAATTATTTCCAGTATTTGGTAAATATTTTGATACATTTTTTCAAAATAACCTTTTTTACTTATGTTTCCCTGGAAGCTGTATTAGATAAAGTAAGTGATATTTATATATATTATTATACAGGGTTATTTCTAATAAGTTGACCACCTCTTGAAGGCAGCGTCTTTACATCAATCCAATCAACATTTGTTCTACAACTTTTTAAAATTAATTGTTTTTAAAATTTGAATTTTCCGATACATTTTGTATTTTTTTTGAAAATATCTTTAAACATGTATAGCCATGTTAAGCTTATTTAAATTTATATAAATATAGAATGAAAAAAACCGATACGGGCAGGGATTCGAACCCGCGACTACTGGGAAACCGTCCCGTCGCTCTACCAACTGAGCTACCGTATCGCTGTCCGTCTCGGTGAATTAAGCATTCTATATGTGATCGTCCTTAACGGGACGGTGGTGGTGGTATATAAATCACTGTCGGTATGGCCCCCGAGCGTTGACCTTTTAAGTACTTCTTACAAAATACAGAGTAATAAGTAAAAGAGGAAGCAAAAAATTTTTTGTTTCATGTATTTTGTGTTGTTTCTCAAGATTTGTAAAAAGTTGTAGAACGAATGTTGTTGGGATTGATGTAGAGACTGCCTGCAAGAGATGGTCAATTAATTAAAAATAACCCTGTATATGTCGTCTAATCGCAGGAATATTTACGTGGTGCTTAGTAAGAGATAATCTCATAACAGATAATATAATAACGGGAAGATATGGTAGCATGTACTCAGAGACTATAGTTAGTGTAATTACAAGGTCCTTAATGTGATCTAAAGAAAAATACATCAAAAACAACACAAAGACAACTTTATTATGACTCAATTATGAATACCAGATATCCAGAATATTTACAAATAAATACTTTTACTTTTCTCTTTATGCAATATAAGCGTATAATTTATAATTAGTGATTAATTATTTTAAACTAATACTGTAAGTCAAACCCAACAATTTTTTTTATTATTTTCAGAAACTTGATAGTATAACAAATTTTTTCCCGTTATTAGATACAATATTATTATGTGTTTGTTTGTTGATGCCTGCTGTGCTCTGTGAATTCGCAAAAGTAGAATATGAGAAAATAAAATTAACATTGGCTTATCAACTTATTGAATGTTCAGGTACCTCCATTTCGATGATTTATTTTTTTAACATTACTTAATATTATTTTTTACCAGTTTGTAACTACAACGAAACTATATTAATAGTTTTATAACTAAATATAACAATTCGAGCAGCCTATTTGGTTTTTTTTTCTAATCACTGTTTTTTTAGATGAAGAACTACGTGCAGCTCTATACAATGGACTAGAATATTTGGAGTATAGACCTCCATCATTTTATATTTATAGACTTTTTCCTGTGGACATCTCTCTCATCACAAGCTTCATACACATTTGCATTACTTATATTATTGTTTTGCTGCAAACTGTCGTTTGAAGTAAAGTTTAATAGGAAGTGTGATATTAAATGGTTTTTTTATTCAAGAAAAATATATGATCATTATAATTGTTAAGAAAAATATATATTTTAAGAATGTAACGTTTGATATATAGTGCCTGCGCTGTAGATAGTTGAGTATGCAAAATATGAGGACAGTATACTCTTAATGGTTTTGAGATCAGAAAAGCTTGCAGATTAGGAATCTAATGTTGCCAGGTGCTATATTGGTCAAATTTATTGTTCTGTTACCTGTAAATATCTCCCTCATAACAACTAGCTTTATTCACGTCTGCACTACTTTTGTTATTGTTATGCTGCAAACTGCTTTTTAAAATGAAATATTGATTATATAATTATTAAATAATTGAGTGTTTTTGAAGTATTGTAATTTATCATGTGTTACTAATAAAAAGTGTTATGGTTATAGATGTATATTTTTTAATGTCAATATAAGCATACCCCATTCAATCATGTTATATATGTAGGCAGGGGTTGCCGCAGTTCAAGAAGTATAAAAGTTGATCGGAGTGATCCCAAATCAAAAATTAATATTGTACCTATAAGTGTCGTAGTTAAATAAATTGTTGTTCATGAATTCATTGATATCCCATTAATTGATTATTATTTTACTGTTTTAAGTAAAATATTTTATAATATAATATTATAATCATATTACTATTATAGTTTCAATATTGAATGCGTATATTCTCGGCTGCAATATTATAGCTTGCAATTTCTTACTCAAACTCGAGTTCGCTGAGACTGAGTTACGTATTATTTTTTATAATTTTAGTTTTGTTTTGTTATAGTTTATTCTAAATTATGCTAAAAATACTCTTTCCTAATATTTGTTAAGGCTTTAAAAATATTTTTGGACCAATTACTGTTAAAGACATTCTTTTTCAAATAAAGAGATAACTCTGTCTAATGATTTCCAGTGATAATGAATGTAAACATTACTTGATGCTCTCATTCAGGCAGGATAGATAGAAATTTGTTCGATTAATAAATGTTTATTTATTCCACTCGTTATGACTGATCTTGAAAAAAGGTAATAATAACAGCACTGATAACAGTAACAACAAAACACCAACAGTTCTCAGGGTAGTAATATTTCTTCATATGCCGGGAAATAATTCACAGATCACTAATTCACCGTTGTTTATGTACAATTTTCGTCGTTTAATGATAATAAAACACTTCAAAGACAATACCAGATTATTTTTTTTCAAACTCTTTACGTTGCCACCAAATTAAATAAGTTTTAGGTGTTGAGCCCCCCCACCCCCCCCCCCCCCCCCGGTCATCAACTTCCTGGCCGCAGGGATGATGCGTAACGCATTTTTCCAACGATAAAAAAAAAAGGTGTTTAGCCTGTTTAGGCTCTTTTTTAGTTTTTTATCGTTTTATTTAGTTATTTAGTCGGGTATAGGAGTTGGAATGGGACTGCCTGCCTACTCGTCAGGATATGTGGACGCTAAAGCGATGGAAATGATGAGTACACTAGTAAGATGATGAGTAGGCTTTATAGGGTGCAAAGGACAGTTATAACAGAACGTTGTATGTTAGTAGTTTGCTACTTGATCTAGATATAGTGTTTTGTAAATCTATGTGAACTTTACAGAAACTTTACATTTAAGCCGAAGTTTCGAATACTTTTGAAACATTTAAAAAATCTGTTTACTAAATTAAATTGTGTTTATCAAATATCTTTTACCTTTCGGTGATAGTCTACTAACATAACATTTAAGCTATGGCATAGTTAATAAAAACAAAAAAAAACTATTATGTGTCATTGTGGCTAAGCTGTGAATATACTTGGAATATAATAGGAAATTTGGGATTTCATTTAGTGTAGCATTCTTCACATCTTGTAACATCAGCATCCTTCACATCTTGTAACAAAAACCAGTATCTGTTACACGGTGCTGGGAAGCAAATGTTTCAAGAGGTAAAGTACATTGGACACAGTCTGGCTGTGCGAAACTAAAGAAAACCATTGAAAATTACAGAATTTACAACAAATGAAAATGATAAAACTGTTGGATTGAGTATACCATACATTGTATTATTGAAATCAGGGATTGACAGAAAGTTCTAGTATAGTTTTGTCTGTCCATAAATACGTACGTAGCTGTAAAATAGCCTGACAATGTATATCAATACATTGTCTGGTTATTTCAAAGAAAGATATAATCTTTAATACTATTTTTGTTTTTTAAATTGACTGTCTGATTTTTTCAGACATCCATATACATTAATAAAAATTAAAGTGACTGACTAATATATCAATTAAATTTAACAATTCATGATATAACCTACATTTACAAAGTAGCAAGAAAGACATTGAAATTAAATTCCTTACTTAGTTAATAATGAGATATTATGTATAGGGTATTCAAATAATTTTAAACATATATAGCCATGTTAAGCTTAGTTAAATTTAAATAAACATAGAATTTCCCCTTGTTAAAAAAAATCAAGGTTTTAGGAAGATGTAAGTGACGTAAGTGAAGTGAAGTGATGTAAGTGAAGATGTAAGTAAAATTCTTTGACTTTCGTTTTAAAAGTTGCCTGAAATTTTGCATATGTGGGTAGAAACAATGAGTTCCATAGAAGGGCAGCTTGAACCGTGACGCGTGAACCGTAAAAACAGATAGTGTGAAGATGATGTTTTAAGATAAAATTATCCTTAAAGCGAAAGACGTTCATGAGACGTACCCAAAAAAAATAAAACATTTTAGTAGTTACGTAGTTTACAATGTTCGTTTTTTCTGGTTATCTCTGATATTGTAAATAAAACTTAAAATGTTAATAACTCAAAAAATAACATTCATATTGAATTTTTAAAAAACAACTTAATTTGCATATACATTTGTAATAATACACCACCATACTTTACACCATTTATTGATTTATTTACATTCGCTATGTGAACCACAATAAGTAAACATTTTATAGAATACCATAAAAAAAAACACGAGAAATACAAAAGATGGTCTAGTCTAACCTTAATATTTATTTCAAATGATAAATTACACAACGTCATCAAACGGCAGTTTGCAGCAAAACACTAATATAAGTGGTGCAGACGTGAATGAAGCCAGTGATGAGAGAGATATCCACTGGAATAAGTCTATAAATATAAACTGATGGAGGTCTATATTCTAAGAATTCTAATCCAATGTACAGAGCCGCACGTAATTGTTCATCTTAAAATAATATGTGATTAAAAAAAATAAAAAACACAGACTACACTTGCAGAATTGAAAACAGTTTCTCTTTTTAACTTATCAATATATTTTCGTTTTAGGTACCAACTGTTAATGAATTAAAACACTGTTAACAGTATTATTGAGCGATTTAAAACTTCTTATTGATGTCTTAGAAACTTTAATGATTTTAAACTAATTACGTAGTACGTTTTAAAAGGGAGCTTTGATGTATAAGTATTAAAGAATTTGGTATATAATGATGTTCATTAGTTGTATATTTGGATCAGATGCTTCAAAACCATTTAAGTAGTAGCTTTGTTCATAGCTCCATCACGCGGACCCCGCCTTAACAAAATCCTTACTTTTTTCGCTCATATTTAACTACAAACGATACTAATGATTGTAGTGAAGTTGATTTTTTTGTAGTAATAATAATTACGCGGCAAACCTAATAAACACTGTTCTCAACCAGAAATATAAATAATACTGCACTAAAAAGTTTTGAAGTACACTTTAAATTGTTTGTAGTTTATTTTATTAAAAAAAATATATGTATAATATCCAAGAAAAATAAAAAAAAAAACAAAGTTTTAATAAGTCAGAAAACCTTCTCGAAAACTACAAACGATACTAATGATTGTAGTGAAGTTGATTTTTTTGTAGTACTAATAAATACGCAGCAAACCTAATAAACACTGTTCTCAACCAGAAATATAAATAATGCTGCTATAAAACCTTTTGGAATACACTCTAAATCGTTTGTAGTTTATTGTAGTGAAAAAAAAAATTACATGTATAATTTCCGAGAAAAATAAAAAAAACTAAGTTTTAAAAGTCAGAAAACCTTCTCGAAAACTACAAACGATACTAATGATTGTAGTGAAGTTGATTTTTTTGTAGTACTACTAATTACGCGGCAAACCTAATAAACACTGTTCTCAACCAGAAATATAAATAATACTGCTCTAAAAACTTTAGGAATACTCTCTAAATTGTTTGAAGTTTTTTGTTGTGAAAGAATATAAATTATTAATACTTTTTTTTTATCTATTTTTCTCAAAATTAAACATATATTTTTTTTCATTACAATACCCAGTGAACAGAACAGAACAGTGTTTATTAGGTTTTGTAGTTAAATATGAGCGAAAAAAGTAGGATTTTTTTTAAGACGGGGTCCAGCGTGATGGAGCTTTTGTTCATGAGTAAGGCTCCGCGGTTTCTTACATATTTTGTGGCTTATTAGTGCCATTTAACAATAAAAGCGGACAATCATTTATGCAAATTTAAATGGAGATACCTGAGCACTGAAGAAGTTGATAAGCCAATGTTAATTTTATTTTCTCATATTCAACTTTTGCGAATTCACACAGCACACCAGGCGTCAACAAACAAACATATAATAATAAGATTTCTAATAACGGTACCAAAATAGTTAAAATATCAAATTTCTGAAAACAATAAAAGGTGCTATTGAGTTTGATTAACATTATTATTACCATTAATTTACGTTTATTTAAAAATAATTAATCAAATATAGTAATAAAAATAACTATCACTTACTTTATTTATTACAATGTCCAGGAAAAAGTATGACAAGTAAATTATCTTGAAAAAATGGATCGTAATATTTACGAAATACTAGAAAAAATTAATAAGACGAAATATATCTTATCTCGTAGAATTTATTTATATTGTTAGAACATAAAAAAGAACAAAATTGTAGTTTTAAACAATTAATTAATAAACAAAAATACTTACATTGAATAATTTAATAATTTTCTTATAAACATCATTCTTTGAAAGAATAAATTATATGTAATTATTGTACTTGCATACATCAGAGTATTAGATATTATTAAGAAGTTTATAGTTATATGAAAAAACCACGAGGTTGGTAAAACGATTAATAACCAGGTAAGGTGAAGTAGTTTAAATAGACTATAAAGGTAAAGAACTAATATAAAAGGAGATTGTAGTGAAGTTCTGAATCGAAGAGACCTATCAATAATCTTGATTATCGTACAGTATCTCTGGAAAGATAATTGACTCGTATATAAACATGAAATAGAGTAAATTAAGTGTTCCAAGGCGGTAAAGCAGTAGAGCTTCCCAACATCCATTGCCACATCAGAAATTCTATAATTGTATATTAAGAACAGGCAAAATATAGGTAGAAACGATACTATCATGGATAAAAATAAACAGTAAAGCTTAACTAGGATAGTAACACTTCCTGATCTCTGTATATCGTAGTAATATCCCATTGCTAAATTCACTTTAACGACACTTTCTACTAAACATAAATGTTTTAAGAATCTCTTTACTTTCTATCTATCTATTTACTAAATGGCATAGTTTTTTTTTTACATAATTAGTATAGTATTGTTTGAAATTCGAGATAGTTGACAAACCAAATATTTTCAGTTGACAAACCAAATAGTCTCACAAGAACGTATAATTGTGTTTCGAAGAGCATATTTACGGAGTCAACTAATTTTATCAGTTGCCGTTTCTTGGATCTATATTTTTTAAGCGGCGCAGCACCTTTTGTAGGTCTACCCATGGCTAATAGATAATTTAGCAAAAAACTAAAAAGTATTAAATAAAAATAACTAAGTTAAAAAGTGTTTTATAACAGTGAATGAATGAATGAATGAATCTGAAATTGCTTACATTTTGATAAGTATTTCTTAGATACTTCTTTTCTTATTACTAAATCTTTAAACGTCTCACCCTTGTTAGCAGAGGCATTGTTGAAAATAGGTGTAGAAAAACATCCTAGTAACTTTAAATTCAAATATATCAATCATAATAATGTTATTAATGTATTTAAAAATAAATTTATTAATTTTTTTTAATAATAAGTTAGCTTAGTTAAATCTACACTCACTATTATGCTTCCTATATAGCAATAGTATTTAACAGATGTATTGACAGCGGTGTATTTCCTGATCTCATGAAGTACAGTAAGATTATTCCAATATTTAAAGCAGGTAGTACTACTGACCCCTCTAACTTTAGACCTATTTCTACTTTACTTGATTATTATATTGCTATTTTTTTGCAACATTTGTTTATATTGACGTGTCCAAATAAATGTAAAACATTTCCATAGAATAAAGAATTTTTGATTTTGACTTTGACTTTGACTTTGATTATCATCTTTAGAAATTCAGATGATATATCTTTGGGTAACTCTTAGATATTTATTGAGTGAAGATGTTTTCTTTAATTTTAACCCAAAGTGGTTTCGGTCTCTAATAAGGTTAAAGAGTTCGCTGAGCGCGCAAACCCGAGCCATAAGATAAAACAATAGGTTGAATACATTAAAATACACATTTCTAACCACAACACTTTTTATTAGTTACACTTGATAAATTACAATACTTCAAAAACACTCAATTATTTAATAATTATATAATCAATATTTAATTTTAAAAAGCAGTTTGCAGCATTACTATAACAACAGTAGTAGTTAGGTATGTAATTCGATGAATGATAGTACTATAATCAGAATGCTATAGCATTTGAGAATCTTCAGGACATCATCAAACCTATAAATCGTCGAGTTGTCAAAAGACTGATAATATAATGGACAAAGTATAGTTATAAGAGATATATGAACAGGACAATAAATTTAACCAATATAGCTTCTGGCAACATTGGATTCCTAATCTGCAAGCTTTTCTGAGCTCAAAACCGTTAAGAGTATATTGTCCTCATAATTTGCATACTCATTTATCTACAGCGCCGTACTGTATATCAAACGTTACATTCTTTATATATATATATATATATATATATATATATATATATATATATATATTTCTTAATAATTATAATAATCATATATTTTTCGTGAATAAAAAAATCATTAAAAATCACACTTCCTATGTATTTGTTTTCATTATGGATTACATTAAACTTTACTTCAAACGACAGTTTGCAGCAAAACAATAATATAAGTAATGCAGACATGTATGAAGCTAGTTATAAGAGAGATATTGACAGGAAACAGATTATAAATAGAAATTTTTGGAGGCCTATATTCTAAATATTCCAATCCATTAATAAGAGCCCCACGTAGTTGACCATCTAAAAGAAATACTTATGAAAATCATACAAATTTTACTTAGATTAAAATATTATTAACATTTTTTTTATAAAGTTGTTTTTAGTTCTAACAAAATTAATAATCGATTAACATTACAAGATTTAATCTTAAATAATTTCAAACAATTTAAGCTACACAATATAAGGGGAATAAGAGAGGCTGTAGATACTGTCAGTTAGTCATTCTCATTTCACTATATTATACATTATATAGTGAAATCACTATAAACATTAAAATTATATATCTTATTTCCAGTAAAGATTAAGCTTAAGCTGTTGTTATGTTATAATATTTCAACTATTCTATGTTGTATTGTATTGTATTGTGTTGTGTTGTGTTGTGTTGTGTTGTGTTGTGTTGTGTTGTGTTGTGTTGTGTTGTGTTGTGTTGTGTTGTGTTGTGTTGTGTTGTGTTGTGTTGTGTTGTGTTGTGTTGTGTTGTGTTGTGTTGTATTGTATTGTATTGTATTGTATATGTTTTATATTTCCCGACATAATAATAATAACATCAAAGAGAAAATTAATTAGTATATTTTAAAATTGAGGTACCTGTACTTTCAAGCAGTTCATAGGTCAATATTATTTTGATTTCATCATATTCTGCCCTTGCTAATTCACACAGTACACCAGGCATCAATAAGCAAATACATAAAAGTAAATTTTCTAACAATAATGAATAAAATAGTATACCATCATGTTTCTGAAAACAAAAATATTTTTGTTCAAAAATGGTATATATTTGGTTTATTTGATGGTGATTAAATTATTGTATTGTTAGAGTCGCTACAATTTCTAATTTTATACAAATAAAAAAATATATATTTTAAAAAGGAAAAAAACGACATAAAATCTCAGATATCATGGTTATTTATTTATTTATTTATTTAATTCTTTATTGCACAATATACAATATAAAGCACAAAAGGCGGTCTTAATGCCACAAAGACATTCTCTACCAGCCAACCTTACGAAGTACAGGAGAGGATGTTGGTGCCTACCCTGTGTGCACGCCTCTGCAAAAACATAAAAAGTAAAAGAAAAAAAAATCTCTAAATCTACATATAAAAAATCATAAAAATAATAATATAAAAGACATATAATACATACGTTATCAGGTACCTGTATCAAATTACAGCTGTTATATTGAATTTTATGACGTAACTTTATTTTACATAATAAGGGTCTTCATAATTTACGATAAAAATTAAAAAAATACATCTTTTTGCAAAATTTCTTGTACTAGGTTTTATATAATAGGATTACTAGGTTAAGAAATTTGAAAACGTCATAATTTTGATAACTTTTTTATTTTAAGATTTTATTACATATTACTAGAAAAAAATATCACTTACCTCATAAGCAATCCAATCAATAATAAAGTAGGTAAAATAAGTAATCTTGACAAAATTTATCAAAATGTTTACAAAATACTGAAAATAATTAAATATATAAAATAAATTTTATGTATTTGTATGTTGTAGCATTCAGTGAATTAGTAAAATAACAATAAGCACAAAAAATATATATATGTTACTGAAAAAAGCCACAGTTAATCAACACATACTTACATTGAACGTCACGGCTTTGTTATTATTTTGTAAATTATTTAATAAATGTTTATATGATAATAAATATTTTCGTACGACATATATTTTATTTAAGTTGTTTAAATCTTTACTTAATAATTTTCTAATAAACATCATACGATCGAAAAACAAATTATATATAACTATTGCAGTAGCAAATATCATAATATTCAATATTACTAATAAGTGCAGAGATATGTGTAAAAGCCACTTCCTTGGAAAAAAGAATAATGATGTGATAGCTTGAAATAATTGAAAAAGAATATTTAAGTAAAGAATAAATATGAAAGAAGATTGTAATGGAGTTCTCAATCCAAGAAACCTGTCAAGAGATTGTATCCCTGATAAAAATCCATAAAGATGTGTTTGACTTGTACATACACATGAAATAGTGGAAATAAGATATTCCACAGCGGATAAACATCGGAAAGTTACGATATGAATAGTGATTTCTGCAGATCTATCATTGTAAATAGAGAACAAAAAAAAAGGTACAAACGACACAATGCCAGATAAACATAAGCAATAAAGCTTAACGAGAATAGTTAAACATCTTGAATTCTGTATATTGTAGTAAAATCCCATTGCCAACTTCACTTTTAGGATATTTTCTACTAAAAATACATTTTTGAAGATTTTTTTCAATTCAGTAAAAAATGTCATTTTAAACGTGATATACACCGAGTCAAGTAATACTTTCTACTGTACTGAACTGTTTAGTTAATATTGCGACAATATATTTCTAGATACAACATAATCGAAACAGAGATAAAAAAAAACCATAAAACCGCCTCAACCGTTTCATTACTTAGCTATCCTTTTCATTAATTATCACACATATTAGTAGGCAGTAATAAAATGAAAACACTTTCATTTAGTTTTTTTGTTAAATTATATATTTTTTTTCATTATCTATATATTTATGAAAATTCTAAAAACACTTAAAAATACCTGTGAGATCACTTGTGTACATTTTATTGCACTGCAAATGTATTGCAAATCTTAGACGGTTAACTGGCTGTCTAACGGTATCGTTTTCCGTAAAAGAGAAATTAATCGCGATTATATAAATAGATCATTGAGAGATATAAAAAAAGATTTACCTTAATTGGTAGAGTTTCAAATGTAAAGAAATGGCTATCCGCCACTAAGTGTTCAATAAGACAACAGTGGACCGTAACCCTATAAGATAGATTTATGAGTGAATGTGAGAGTTAACGTTCTATTTAATCGTGAAGTACAGGTATACATCTCTATGCCGTTAATTAAAGTGTTGGGCAAATAATTAGATTTCTATGAGTAGTTTTACATACAAAATCGTGAATAATTATTGAATAGTACCAAATAGAGTTCTATGAAATGTATTTAAAAAAAACGGTCAAGTGCGAGTCGGACTCCAGCACGAAGGGTTCCGTACCATTGTATCTAAAAACGACAAAAAAATCATATTGGTATAATATGAGAAGGCGATAAATTAATATTTTTTAAATGTTATTATTTGTTTTTAAAGTAAATATGTAACTAAATATTCCTCAAATATTTCAACCGCCTACCTGTTGCCGTTATTAAGATCGAGTCAGAAAATCACGTGTGTTATATGTTGTGTTGGGATTTTCAAAAGAAACCTAATAAATGTCACCACCCTCGCAATAACGACGATCATATATATATTGCCTAATTCACCGAGACGGGTCGAGATACGGTAGCTCAATTGCTAGAGCGACGGGACGGTTTCCCAGAGGTCGCGGGGTCGAATCCCTGCCCGTTTCGGTTTTGTTTTAACCCTCACCTCAAAAAGAGGGGTGATATAAGTTTGACCTGTCGATCTGTAAATCTGTGAGTCTGTCTGTGGCATTCTAATAGTCAAACGCGTGGACGGATTAGATTGTGGAATTTTTCATCGAAAGCCTGGTTCGTCGAGATATAATTTTTAGCGATGTTTGGTTGCAATAAAAGCTGTCGTCTCCAAGATATTGAGGTTTTATTGATGCGGGTGCAAAGCTCTTGTGCAATATTGATAGAAATAATTTAACAATTGAAAAATTGTGTGTCCGTAGGTTCTTTTTTTACAATAATAAAACATAACATAACCTTAAAAAGCAGAAAAAAAAATCAAAACTCCGATACACAAAGACCTCTAAAAAGAATAAAAATAATATTATTATGTACTTATTGAAGTTGTTGCGTCGGTGGACCGTGAAATGCAAGCTACTTACCAAGATAAATATTTTTTTTTTTTTGTTTGTCTATACTGTTAGCCCTGTTGGCTATTACAGTGTCACCGGGGGAGCGGGTGGGTCTGGAGACCCACCCTTAACAAGGGGGGGCCAGATGGGCCCCCATGGGGAACGACGTCCCGAGGGCGTCTCAGATTGAGACACGGACCTCGGCTCCGTGCGTTGTTAGTCAGGAGGGAAGCTAAGGAAATTTGGACACTAGCGTCCTCCGACGGCAGAACGCCGGAGCAACGGAGCACGGAGCAACGGAGCACTTACTCAGTTGGGACCTCGTCTATACCGGTACAGACGGTGTGTGTCTGTGTGTGGTGTGGTGTCACTTATGCCTACGCGTACACGTTATTACCTACTGTGAACGCGTCGTCGGGGTCAACGAGTACCGACTTGGGTCTTCTTTTTCTGACTAAAGTAGTCTTACGTGGTCTATACTCTGCGGCGTCAGCCACCAGTGGGTTCGGGTGTCGCTCAGCACGTTCAAGTACTTTTGGGAAAGCCCCTTGAAGTACTGAGCGATGGTCGGAAGGTCTAAATCTCTATGGAGATCGATGTGGCGTACGAACCACGGCGCCCCGGTTGCAATCCGTGTAAACCTGTTCTGAATCACTTGAAGGGGTTTCAGATTAGCGTGCGCAAAAGCGGGACTCGCATAGGACATGACGGAACGTATGCAAGCTTTGTAAAGTGTCACCTTATTGCGAAGGGACATTTTACTCCGCTTGCCTAACAGCGGATATAAACGACCTAATATTTAGGCCGCTCTGCTACGAACGGTCCTAATATGCGCAGTGAAAACTAACTTTCTATCTAACGTTACTCCTAGGTATTTTGCCTCGTCTTTCCAAGGTATCGGTTTATCAAAGAGTTTGATTCGCGGGAGGATCCTTGGGGGGCCCCGTTCGAAGAGCACCGAAACGCTCTTCTCAGGGTTTACCTCGATCCGCCATTTCCGCAGCCAACTCTCGAGGGAGTCGACTGCGGATTGGAGACGTTGGTATATCTCCCAGTGATCCTTAGAGGACGTGTAAAGCGCGGTATCGTCCGCGTACATGGCAAGGTGTACTTTAGATCGCGGTCTAGGAATATCGCTAGCGTAGATGGAATAGAGGATGGGCGAGAGAACTGAACCCTGGGGAACACCCGCCCTGATGGGGCGGGGGGTTGACAAGACGCCTTCCACTCTGTAGCGAAAGGAGCGATTCGTCAGGTAGTCCCGTATGATGAGTACGAGTCTGTCCAACACCTTGAACTGGTATAACTTGTACACCAGTCCATTGTGCCAGACCCTGTCGAACGCCTTAGCTACATCGAGGAAGAGCGCTCCTGTCCTATGCTTCTTGGCCCTCATAGTGGTCCCTATCAGTATGTGCTCCGTGAGGCGTTGCACCTGATGGGAACATGAATGGTTGGCTCTAAAGCCGAACTGCTCATTTGGAATGATTTTGAGTCTCTCGACTTCCGATCTAAGTCTACAGAGGATGATTCTCTCATATACTTTCCCTAAGGAACTAAGAAGACTAATGGGACGGTAGCTACTAGGCAGATGCCGGGGTTTGCCCGGCTTATGGAACCCTATCACTATGGCCTCTTTCCACTGGGTCGGAAACGAGCAACCGGCCAGTAGAGCGTTAAAAATGGTAACCAATAGGTAAATTAAAGGAGGCGGAAGAAGCTTTATCACTTTGTTAGTGATCCTATCGGGACCTGGCGATTTCTTGGCGTGAAGCGCCCTAACTATGGACGTCACCTCGTCTAGGTTCGTTTCCTTGATTGGCGGACTGACCGGTGGCTGAGAACACATTATATTGACCGATTTGTCGACTATTTCATATCATATCTGAGACAGTGTCCGCCTTCAACGCTCTCTGCAACCGCCAGAATGCCTGGTGTGTTGGAGAGAGCGTCGCAAGCGTCCTATCCCAGCCGCTATCTCTGAAGTCGTCGAGAGCTTGTCTCGACTCCCTCTGGAGACGGCGCAGCCTCCGTCGCTTGTCATCTGTCGGGTATCAGTCGTGGGCTCTAATCGCGGCGTTTTTACGGGTGATTAGATGTCTAATGTCCGGAGGGAGTGCTCGGTAACCCTCGAAGTTCACTCGGACCTCCCTCGAGGACTTTCCTATGCTATCTACCAAATGTTCAGTGAAGTTAGTCGCGGCTGAGACAGCGTCCTCGACCGATGTAAGCTGGTCAGGAATTTTGTCGAGGTGCGCTGATACGGGGCAATGGAGTTGCTCTCGAAGCTTCGTCCAGTTAATAATTGTTTTTGTCGCGGGTTCCCTAAGGGGAGGAAGTCCTAGCTGAAATAGGACCGGTCGATGGTCAGAGTCTAGCTCGGATAGCGTCTCGATAGAACGTAACTGGAGTGTCACGTCCTTCAAGAGTACTATGTCGAGCACGTCGGGTCTGTCGTGTCGGAAGTCTGTGTCGCAGTATCGCGTGGGACTCAAAGGCGCGGTGATCTCGAAGTCGAGACCAGCCTTGTAGCTTAGCCTATCCAGGAGATTTCCTCTACTGTTTGCGACAATAGAGTTCCAGCGGGGATGTTTGCAACTTAGGTCGCCGGCCAGAATGGTTGCGTTACCTAATTGGAGTAAGGACTTAAGGTCCCTCTCAACTAAGGATTTATTGGGAGAAAGATAGACGGATGCTAGTACGATCGACTGATGGCCGGTCATACCCACCTGACATAATGACGCTTCTACGTTGACTAGTTGGGGCGGATCGAGCGGAGTGCAATGAAGAGTCCTTCTATAGTAGATGATGGTTCCCCCCTTCGCGGTTGCCCTATCGTTCCTAACGAGACGGTAATTCGCGATGCGCGGATCACGATTACACGGCTTCAGAAAGGTCTCTTGTACTAACAGGACGTCTATCTGGTACGTAACCACGAAGTCGCGCACTAGATCTATCTGCTTAAGTAGCCCGTTCGCGTTGAATGTAGCGACAGTCAGAGAGCGAGGTTTTACCCTTCCACGCGATGTCATCATGTTGACATCGTGTGTTCGTATATCGATTTGATTAGGACGGCGTGCTTGAGGAGCATTTCCATCCTCGCGGGAGGGTTCCGCGCGGAATCCCTCATTTCATTCGAGAAGACTAGGAGCTCTTCGATGTCTATTACACCGAAGAGGCTCGTGACGCACGCGAGCGAACTCGCAACTCCGTCGGTGGAGTTTCGAACCGGCGGCGGCGGCAACGACTGGGGGACGGGCTGTGGGATAATCCTCGGAGGCTTCACCCAAGCGTTCGCGATCGCGTTCGCGGGTGCCTGAGGGGCCTGGGATGCCTGAGGGGCCGCGGGCCTTCTAGGGGCTAGAGGAGCCCATGGAGGCTGGGCGAACCGAGGAGGATGCCTTGCCGGCTGTGTCCTGCGCGGCGCTTTGGGGCACCCGCGATAATTCGCGGGATGGCCCTTCTGTCCACACAGGACGCAGCTGGGAGGATCCTCAGGGACCGGTCCCTTCGGCGAGCAGTCGGCTGTCGCGTGGTCGTCCAGGCACGTGACAAAAACGTTGGGAATGCCCATAGAGCTGGCAGCGATGACACTGACCAGGAAAACCGCGACCGCGTGGAGGTTCGACCCTAAGGCCGGAGAGTTGGCAGACTGCCTTGACGTTAAAAATTTGCTTTCCTTCCGGGGAAAGCTCGAGATGGACGAGAACGAGATCGAACGGGACCCTAGTGGTCGCTCGGTACATGCGGTGCACCGAGATGACGGGGAACGATTGGGACTTAAGGTCCTCGAAAATCCGCTCAGTAGTGAGCTCCACGGGGAGCCCTCGGATGACCACCGTTAAGCGGCGTTCATCCTCTAGCGCGTAAGTGTGGTATCCGTAACCACGTTCGCGGAGTAGACGAGTCAGACCACGGTGGTCCGACGAAGACGCGGTTTGAACGAGGATACCGTCGGCGGTATTTCGGGCGGACGTGAAATGGAGCTTGTGCTCCGTCATAAGTGCGGACAGAGTGTCCCACTTAGACTTGTCCCTTATGTAAAGCGGCGGCGCCGCGGGGGACTTCCGTGGCGCTGATGGCGCCTCCGCGGGCGCTCAAGGCGCGGACGACGGCGACGCGGACGCGGGCGCTTCGGGCGCGATCGGCGCGCGTTCGCGAGTCGGGCCCGTGCCCGAAGAACGGTCGGGCGACGCGGGTTCGCTACTAGCGGGTTTTGAGGCCCGTTTTCGCGGGACGTTCGAGGAGAGCGCTTTCGTCGCCTTCCTCTTGGCCGATTTGGTCTGCACGGTCGTGAAACCGTCGTCCTCGTCAGCGTCCGAGGAAGGGGACGAACTCCCCGACTCGGAATACGAGGCCGCCACTCCTACGGAGCAGACGTGACCTCCGACCTCCATGTCGGAGGTGCTCTCGGTCGCGATCGCGGCGCGCGAGGTCGAGGGCGGCGACTCGATGCCTAACAGGACAGAGTACTGCAGGCATAATTCAGGCGCAATTCCGTGGACCCAGCCAAAGAACTGCGACTTGGACAGATCTTCGGCTTCCGCCGCGGATTTGGGGTCCATGGTGGAGCCCGGAGATATGAGCCGTCCTCCCTGCGTGAGCAGGGAGGCGAGTGCCTAACGTGAACCCTATCGAATCTCTGTCAGTAGGTGACAGAGGTGTGCCTAATACCCTAACGACTGTGTACTTACAAGACGCAGGCTATTACGACGAAGTCTTTGAATTGCGTTTCGTACCCTAACTAGGGCGACGTCGGACTTGTTGGACCCCTATGCAGGCTCGCTGGCCCGCAGGTGTGCTTGCGGCGATGACTCACACACAAACACAATCACACCGCTGGCTTGCACACAATGGAGGTCGTTATTTTGACTGGCGCAGGTGTACGAACGGTCGGTGCAGGTGGTCGGCGCAGGTGGCTGGGGGGTCAGCGTGAAGGCCCAGGTAGGTGGTGCGAATAGGCGGAGCAGGTAAAAAGGACATGTGTCCCGGTCGACTGCTCAACGGTGAATGTCCAAGATAAATAAAGAAATTAGGATATCAAATCGTATAGTCTAAGAAGAAAATAGACACCATCGTCTAAGTACTTACAACGATCCCCCGACGCAACGGCTTTAATAATTACATAATAATATTATTTTTATTTCTTTCAGAAGTATTTTTGTATCGGAGGATTTTTAAATTTTTTATTATTTTATTTTTCATTCTATATTTATTCAAACTTACAATATAATAAGCAAAATAAAAACTGTTTTGACACTAGTTACGTACACATACTCCAGGAGGATTGCTGATATTCACATTCCCTCCGTGTGAATAAAATGTGTATTGTGTCATCGCGACGGAATGCATAGTTGCAGTTTAATTATAATATAAACCTTAATTATTAATAAAATATTGTCATTATTATTTGTACTTACACCGAGTAGGTCAGATTATTGTGTTAGTTAATAAGTACGTAATTGTAATTCTTTTAATTAAAGTTAATTTAAATCAGTTTTGGTTTTTTTTCAACTCTCCGTCTGTAGCTAACGTAATTGGCGCAGTCGGTAGGATACTAGAATAGGGACTGTTAGGTCATCGCTAGTATCCTGAATCTACGGACCAGCTGCAGCAACGGGAGACGAATCCAAACTTCGATTCACGGGAAGAAACCAGAAATGAAATTTATGTGAGTACATTTTAACCATTCTCGTGTTGCTCTTTTCCTAGTTATAATTCCTTTCCAAAATTTATCACCCTAGAGTTTATAGTCATCGGGAATCTGCATCGCAGCAGGCCCGTAAGCGTAGTTTTGATATTAATTGGAATTTAGATAATAATTATATATTATCTAATTCAATTAGTAGTAATATATATTTAAATATGGCTCAAGATCCAGATAACATTTATAAAATCCTTAGGATCGTGCCCGAATTTGACGGGAACCCTAACGTACTTACTAGATTTATTAATATTTGTGACCAAATTGTAACGCAATATTTAAATAACTCGCCCGGTAGTGAATTATGTAATTTGTGTTTATTAAACGGCATTTTAAATAAAATAACTGGAACCGCCGCTGCTACCATCAACTCTAACGGTATTCCAGATAGTTGGTTAGGTATTAGAACATCTTTAATAAATAATTTTTCCGATCAACGTGACGAAACAGCCTTATACAACGACCTCTCATTAGCCGTGCAAGGAAATAAGACACCTCAGGAATTTTATAGCCATTGTCAAACGCTATTCAGTACGATAATTACTTATGTTACATTACACGAAACTTTATTAACTACAATTGAGGCTAAGCGCGATTTATATAAAAAGTGACTAAGCAGGCATTTGTACGTAGCTTAAAGGAGCCCTTAGGGTCACGAATCCGGTGTATGCGCCCGGATACTATTGAAAAAGCCCTTGAATACGTTCAAGAGGAACTAAATGTTACATACTTGCAGCAACGTACAGATGGACTAAAACAATCATCTTCTAACAAGTACATGGTACATCCCCTGACATTTACTAACCCTCGACCTCATAGTTTTCAATCTTCAACCCCTAATTGGCCAGCCCCTGTAGCACAACGGCCAATACAACCATCACAGCCTTTTAAATTTAATCTTAACCATAATCAACCGTATTACAGTGCGCCCATGCATTTTTGAACAAGACAGATGTTGAGCGCACACCCACCGAACTATAACCCGCGTAGTAATATTTTCCGCTTACCACCTAGAAATAATTTTAATCAAAATCCTGTACCAAAGCCTATGGGTGGAATTTAAAGTTTTAATCCTAAACCCATGCCTCATACCTTAATGACTGGACATGACTGGGGTAAATCGGGTAACCCGCCACCAACAAATTACTTGAAAGCTCGCGAAATGAACATGAATGAATGTTTATCATATGACGATATGTACTATAGTTACCCAGAGTACTATTACGAACCAGACTACAATAATTATACCGAACAAGAGGACTATGACAGTAATTACAATCCGAACTTTTGTAATAATAATTCTATTACTTATTATGAAACGGACAATGACCAGTTAAGTAAGGAAAATGAACCTCAATCGGATTCTAGTTGCCTACTTCAAAACCAGGATTTTCGACTAGACCAGAAATCACCCAGACCAAAATAGAATTAAATTTACAGACACAAAGACAACTCCCATATATTCAAATTAAAAATCCCCCACTTAAACTTTTAATAGATACTGGTGAAAATCAATCCTTTATTAGTCCTATCGCTGTTGAAAAATATTTCTCTAATTTTCCCTTAAATTATGACCCCTTTGAAGTTACCAATGTATATACCACCAGTAGAAATGAATATTCTATTACCTTACCTTGCTTTGAGGAATTTACAGACCCAGAAAATATCAAATTATTTATCTATAAGTTTCATGACTATTTTGACGGATTAATAGGACTAGATCTATTAACGAAATAGGAAGCAAAAATTGACTTAAAGGACCGAAATTTAATTAATCGTACTGGCTCAAATCCTATTAGCATGTATAATTCTTGTAATGTTAATCTTTACGAGGATATCATACCAGCAGGAACTTCAAAACTTATTCGTATCCCTATAAATTCCCAGGATGGACAAGTGTTTATAAAAGAACAATTAATTTGTAACTGTATTTTGCATGAGTGTTTGACTAACGTGACTAACAACCGAGGATACGTAGAAGTAGAGAACCCGACACCAAATGACATAATACTATCACTAAACGAACTGACAAGTGCCGACTTATTTAATACTGAGTACGAGTGCACTCAATATAAGAACCGTGGACAAGACGTTATATCACAATTACGTACCGATCATTTAAATAATGAAGAAAAAGCTAATCTTACACGACTCTATTCAAAATACTCAGATGTTTTTTATATTGAAGGTGAACATTTAACCTTTACTAACAAGATTAAACATCGTATCAAGACCACTGACGAGGTCCCTGTACATGGTAAAAATTATCGTTACCCCTTTATACATCGACAAGAAGTTAGGGACCAAGTAACTAAAATGATAGATCAAGGTATTATACGACCATCCCACTCTGCTTGGAGTTCACCCATATGGGTAGTGCCGAAAAAGGGCGACGCTTCAGGTAAGCGAAAATGGCGTTTAGTAGTCGATTATCGAAAACTAAACGAGAAAACTATAGATGATAAGTACCCAATTCCTAATATTAACGATGTACTTGACAAACTAGGGAAGTGTCAATACTTTACAACCCTGGATTTAGCGAGTGGATTTTACCAGGTGGAAATGGAGCCACAGGACATTTGTAAAACCGGATTTAATGTAGAACATGGTCATTTTGAATTTCTTTGTATGCCCATGGGTTTGAAAAATTCACCGTCTACTTTTCAAAGAGTTATAGACAATGTCCTACGAGGCCTTCAGAATGAAATATGTTTAGTTTATTTAGATGATATAATCGTATTTAGCACATCCCTACAAGAACATATGAACAATTTGGAAAAGGTTTTTCAACGACTTCGCGAGTCCAACTTTAAAATCCAATTAAATAAATCTGAATTTTTAAAACTTGAAACAGGCTATCTTGGACATATTATCAGTAGATATGGTATAAAGCCAAACCCTGATAAAATTTCAGCTATTAAAGGCTATCCTATCCCAAAAACCGCTAAAGAAATAAAACAATTTTTAGGCCTTCTCGGCTACTACCGAAAGTTTATCCCAGACTTTGCCCGTATTACTAAACCGTTAACACAATGTTTAAAAAAAGGTAAAAAGATTTTATTCGATCAAGAATACACCAATTGTTTTGAGCAATGTAAAACGCTCTTAACAAACGACCCCATCTTACAATACCCCGACTTTACTAAAGAATTTATCTTGACAACTGACGCTTCTAACTTAGCTATTGGTGCCATTTTATCGCAAGGTCCAATAGGATGCGACAGACCCGTGTGTTATGCATCTCGTACCTTAAATGACAATGAAATTAATTACAGTACCATTGAGAAGGAACTTTTAGCCATAGTTTGGGCTACAAAATACTTTAGACCTTACCTTTTTGGAAGAAAATTTAAAATACTGACTGACCATAAACCTTTACAGTGGTTGATGAATATGAAAGAACCAAGTTCTCGTCTTACTAGATGGCGACTGGGACTGAGTGAATATGACTATACAGTAATATAAAAAAAGGGTAAAATGAACACTAACGCTGACGCTCTGTCTAGAGTTGAGATACATAACGACGAAACTAGGACCTTAATTAAAGAAATTGACGAATTAAATTCTTTACTGGGAAATCCTTCAGAACATGTACAAGCTTTAACAAACTCTTCGACTGACACCGTACATACTGACCAAGAAAACCCTATATTAAACATTCCAATTACCGACGACCCTCTTAACAAATTTTCTAGACAATTAATTTTTAAAGTCGTAAATGACGTTAAAAAAAAACCTACAGTTACAAAGCCATTCGATAATCATACACGAACATCCATACAATTGTTAGAATCCAATTTAGAGGAAGACGTGGTCAATGCTATAAAAGAATACGTAAACCCAAAAATTAAAACCGCTATTCTCATAAATCCACCCCTTGCAATGTATTCAATAATCCCCATAGTACAAGATAAATTTAAAAGTTCATCAATGAACCTCGTCTTATCAAAATCTGAAAATGAAAATATAAGGGAATACTTACAACAACAAGAAATTATTTCTCATTACCATAATGGTAAAACAAACCACCGAGGAATAAATGAATGTTATTTAGCTTCATCCCGGAAATATTATTGGCCGAAAATGAAGGAGCAAATTTCAAAATTCATAAGCGAATGTACAATATGCGGACAAGCTAAGTATGATAGAAATCCTATAAGACCCCAATTTAATATTGTACCCCCAGCTAACAAACACTTTGAAATTATTCATATAGATTTATTAACAATACATAGTGAGAAATACATAACTTTTATAGATGTTTTTACAAAATATGGCCAAGCCTATCATTTACGAGACGGAACAGCTGTTAGCATTATACAAGCAATATTAAAATATTTTACTCACCATGGTGTACCCCTTACTATTATAACTGACAACGGAACGGAATACATAAAATTAACCATCATAAAATCCTAGCTCACTCACCTAATGACAATGGAAATATTGAACGATTTCATTCAACAATACTAGAACATTTTCGACTTTTAAAACTACAACGTCCAGACGAACCATTAATTAATCTTATGCCATATGCTCCCATAGCTTATAATAGTTCAATACACAGCTTTACCAAATGTAGACCCTTTGACTTATTAAATGGACATTTTGACCCGAGAGACTGTCATGACCTGGATTTCACCCAACATTTACTACAACAATATGTAATTAATCATAAAGATAACATGAAAAAAGTATATGAAATTATTAATAGTTCTTCACATGAAAATCGTAGTGTATTAATAAATAATAGGAATAAAAATCGTGAACCTGAAATCTTGTATGCACCTGAACAACAAATTTTTATTAGAAACCCTCTGGCAAGCCGTCAGAAAGTTGCACCCCGTTATACGCAAGATAAAGTTATAGCTGATCTACCAATCCATATATGCACCTCCAAAAAACGTGGCCCTGTAGCTAAATCCCGATTAAAAGGAATCCCTAAAGGAGGCAACTTGTTACAGGACAATACTAGTTCTGCTGACCATCCACGCGACGAACCCACTAGAAATAAAACTTGAAAGCTTGGACGACGGACCTTTTATTCCAAGTTTGTATTACCATACAAACTTGGACTGATCAGACTTACCACTCATCACCATACCTTTCTACAATATATTAAACTAAACTGTATAGAAGATAAAGTAGAACTTTTAATGACTCAATTGAATAGCCTTCAAAAACTTTTAAGTAATGAAACATATCTACTCTTTGAACTTCAAATAAATTATCTTACTGAAAAGCTTGTTAAAGTTTCAAATCAATTAAAAACTTTGAAACCAAATCGTGTAAGAAGAGGTCTTGTAGACGGTTTGGGCTCCGTTATCAAAAGTATAACAGGAAACTTAGATTATAAGGATGCATTAAAATATAATCATGCAATAAAAGTGTTAGAAAATAATGAAAATAAGATAGCTTCCGAATTTAATAACCATATAAGCTTAAGTAAAGAATGGATGTCAAAACAAAGTGAAGTAATTATTCACTTAGTTGAGAACCAAGTTAAAATTAATAATACTTTACAGATCATTTTAAATTCATATGCATACAAGGATAATATTTTATTAAAATACGCCAAATTTGCCCAACTCTTAGTGATAATAGGAGAAAATATAGAAGATCTAATGGCCGAATTAATTAGGATTGAAAATATCTTAGCGTTTATTCATACGTCAAGTACGCATTATTCTATGATAGACATAAGTGTTTTAAAGTTAATGATAGATAAATTAAGAAAAATATATAATAAGGACCAAATTATAGATTTGGAGTTGAAGCCGGCATGCTACTATACAGAAAATCAAATAGTAATATTTTTTTAAGTTTCCAATAGTCTCTGCAGATATCTACGATCTCTATAAGCTCTCTATTGTTCCTAATAAAATCCAAAACGTCCTTATACCCCCATATCTTTTCATAGCAATTAACGAGAAATCGTTCTTGTACATGGAGAAAGAATGTCCGAAGCTCAAATACTGGTACCTTTGTGAAATGGAAGTGAATCAGCGTATTCGTACAGAACCTGACTGCGTGCAGCAGCTTATTACTCATCAAGTCTTAAACGAAAACTGCAAATACACAACAGTTACTTTAGCAAAAGAAGCAATGGAAAAACTGGATGATCAACATTATGTCTTTTCCTTTCCTTATATCACTAAAATACAACTAGTTTGTGAAAGGGAAGAATTTACATCACTTCAGGGTTTTTAATTATCATCCCTGTGAAATGCTACATAAAAACCGCCGAATTCACTATTGTGAACGATAGTGATGAAACAAAGGGGCAGCCGCTGAAATTGATGCAAATACCATTCGGAGCAGCAAACCATACGGAGATTCCTACTCATCTCAATTTAAACTCAATAAATTTACAACTCTACGGTATTCAAGACAAGATAATTAAAGAAAAACTTGTACAACTAGAGAAAATTAATGTAGATACACTTTACCACACTACGATACCTTTCTACGACTTTATGTTAAGTGCATGTGCACTTATTATTGTGCTTTTTTTTTTTTTTTTTTGTTTCCGCGGGGAAAATGCTTTGCGCACCGTACCCCTCGCGGGGGAAGCGAGGCGCGTGTGTGGGACTCCCGAAAACGGTGTACCCACTAAAAACCCCGCGGCGCTCCTTCCTCGCCTTATTGGCGGAGTCGTGGGTACGGCTAGCCCTTCATCCACGACCCCGCCGGCGACGGCCCGTCTATTACACGACGGACCCCACCTGCCCCCCTGGCTGAGTGGGTTGGCCTGTGAGAGCGACCGGGAGCGCCCGGTCGTTCCCACCCGACGCGGGTGGTGCCCTGTTCAATGTGGGCGGGAGTGTCCCCACACCCCCTGAACACTGGCCACCACCAGGCTGGAGAAGTTCGAATTGCCGTCTTCTCCGGCCCCTTCGACGTCTGCGGTGCGGGGGCGCAAGGGGATCGTCCATGCGCGCCCGCTCCGTCTCTTCCTTCCGCGACATGACCTCCTCACAGAAGGAGGCCACCTCCACCCAGACCTCCTCGCTGCCCAACATGGCAGTGACTACCGCAGGCAGCGTTAGGTCCGGGCCTACCGACTCCTGGAGTCGTCGGCGCTGCTCCACCCAGGCCGGACACTCGACCAGGGTGTGCTGCACCGAATCAACGAGCGCGCCACAGTGGTGGCACGCCGGGGTCTCCTCACTTTTTATCCGGTGCAGGAACTTCCCGAAGCAGCCATGCCCGGAAAGTACCTGCGACAACCGGTATGTGAGGAACCCGTGCCTCCTATCGGTCCATGCCTCCATGACTGGACCGATGGTGTCCAGACTCCACCGTCCGAATTTGGCTTCGGCCATCTCCGCCATCCATTGGCGGAGAACGTTCTCGCGGGCAGCCAGCCGGACGGCGACCCTCTCCTCTGGTGCGGGGCGCTCTCCCCGCGCCCTCTTGTCCGCCGTCCAGTGATAGACGGCGGATAGCACCTCGGCCTCCAAGTGCCACGTTGGGGCCTACGTAGGTGAGCCTGATTGTACCCCCCCAGGGCGTCCGCCCATATGGGGGAGCCGTACAGGGCCATGCTCTTCAGCACGCCGGCATAGAGGCGCCGGCATGCTGTGGCTGGCCCTCCCACGTTCGGGAGGAGCCAATTTAGGCTCCTCGCCGCCTTTAGGAGGCGCGGTGAAAGTTCACGAAAGTGTTCTCGGAACTTCCACCGCCCGTCCAGGGTGAGGCCCAGATATTTTATGGTGGCACTCACCCGCACCCTCTCGACACCCACCATGATATGGGCGTCAGGTGGCGCACCCCGCCGCGGCCAATGAAAATATAGGGCCTCAGTCTTGGGTAGCGCCACTTTCAACCCCAGTTGCCGGATCCGATCCGCAACCAGGGTCCCCCCATTTGACGCCCGGGTGGCTGCCTCCCCGAATGTTCTCCCCCGCGCCGTGACAAGGGTGTCATTCGCATAGCAAATGACACCCACTCCATCGGGGAGGGCGCCCCGGAGGAGCCAGTCGAAACCGACGTTCCACAGGAGTGGTCCAAGGACCGACCCCTGCGGAACACCCAACTGCACCGGCCGCCGCCTCATGCGGCCGTCCCCGCCGACGAACAGGACTTCCCTCTCCCGGAGGTAGTCCGCCAGCAGGGCCCGCAAATATGGAGGCACCCCATTGTATCGGAGTGCCTCAGTAATTGTGGCGTGGGGGATGGTGTTGAAGGCATTGGCGATGTCAAACGACACAGCCAACACGCCATCCCCCGCCGCTACCGCCTCCTGTGTGACGCGCTTCAGCTCCTGGAGCGCGTCTATCGTGGACCGACCCGCCCGAAACCCGTACTGGGCCCCGGATAAGTCCGGGCCGGTCCCCCTCAGGTGCTCCCTGAGCCGTGCTGCTATCACGGACTCAAAGAGCTTGGCCGCGTCGTCCAAGAGGACGACCGGCCTATATCCGGCAGGAGAATCCACCGGCCGCCCCGCCTTCCGGAGGAGGCACAAAACCCCCTCCTTCCACACCCTTGGGAACCTCCCAGACGTGAAGCAGCGGTCGAAGAGGTCCCGGAAGCGTCGCTCCATTTGGCTGGTGGTTATCGCCACCACCCGCGCCGGCACCCCGTCAGGCCCCGGCGCCGTCTTCTTTCCTCGGAGGCGGAGCGCCGCCGAGGAAAACTCCTCCTCCGACATCGGGACGAAACCGGTGTCGGCCGGAGGGCCCACCCGCCGAGGCGGAGTCATCCGAGGAGGGACGAACTCCGTCGATCGGTCCGGGAACAGCCCCCGGACTACCTCCGACAGGAGCGCCGGCTCGAGGGTCTCGACGACGGGGGGGCCGACCGGTCGCAGCTTATTCCGTGCCGCACGATACGGCCTGCCCCAGGGATCTTCATCGAGCCCCCCTAACATCTCCTCCCTCGCCGCCTTTTTGGCCTGCAGGATTGCCACTTTGAGGACGTGCCGGGCCTCCATATAGGCGGTATGGAGGCGGTCCGCATTGGCGGCATCGCCGGCGAGTTCCGCCGACCACCAGTAGACCGCGCGCTTGGGAGGCGGCCGGCGGGACCGAGGCATGCTGGAATCGCACACCTCAGTCATCGCCTCCCTCAGCCGGAGGGCGGCGGTGTCGACGTCCATATTCGGACTTGCAGGCGGAGCGAACCAGTCCTGGATGATCGCCGCTTCCCTGGCCGCGTCGCGGTCTAACCGCGTCAGGGCCCACCGCGGCAGGGACGACCGTTTTCCCAGCCCCCCCGACCGTGGACTCTGGGTGGAGAACTCTATCCGAATGTACCTGTGGTCGGATAGATTCTCCTGCAGGTCCACTTCCCACCTGCAGACGTCGGCGGCCAGGGCTGGGGTGGCGAACGAAACGTCCACCACCGAGCTCCTGTTGTGCCGCACGCACGTCTGCACTGCCCCCCTGTTGAGGAACACCAAACCGTTCGACGCCACCCACGACTCGAGAGCCGAGCTGCAGGCGTTTGTTGTCTTGCACCCCCAGGCCGCAGATCTGGCATTTAAATCGCCCAAAACTGCGACCTTGCTCCTCCCTATACGCGCAATCGCCGCGGTCAGAGATTGGAGATATCTCTCAAACTGCAACCGCGGGCGACTTGGGGGAAAGTAGACGCCCAAGAGAGCGGCATCTCCCCACGCGGCGGCCACGTATCCATGTCCCCTCTCGATGAGCGAGAGGGGAGGGGAGTCCGCGGAGGGTCGCGGCGCGATGGCCACCCTGCCGGTATTATCTTGCAGCCAGCTGGCTGCAATGTAGTAAGGCTCGGCGACCACTGCAAGATCCCCCAACCACTCAGCTAGCACCTGACTCATGAGGTCCTGTGCCGTTATGCAGTGGTTGAGGTTAATCTGCATTATTGTGCGATGTCCCGGTCCTGACATTATTGGGACATCGCACCGTCAGAGGAGCCCGGTGAAACCTTTTTTTTTTTTATTTTTTATTTTTTTTTATGGTGGGGAAATGCTTTTAGGCATCCCCAGCCGCGAATGGGGCGCGAGCCGGGGTATGTGGGACTCGACCCGGCATGAGAAGCCGGATAATACCCACTAAAACCCCACCGGTCTGCCATCCGTCGCCATTTGGGGTGGAGCAGGATCGCGTTGGCATTCGACTGCTTCCACCTCGGCGTGAGCCACAAGGTAGGGCGCCCTCTGCGCCCTCAATCCTGTGCGCCTGGTGAGAGGTGGTCCCCAGACCCCCCCTCGGCGACACTAAGGCGGTGGTAATAGGCGCGCGTAGCGCCGCCTACGGACTCCCCGCCTTCCTCGACGGAGCGGGTTGGAGGACGCCGCCTTCCTCTCCCGTTCCGCTGCCTCCTTCTGCGACATCACGTCCTCGCAGAAGGAGACCATCGCAGACCACGACTCGTCGCTACCGAGCATGGCGTCGATGATGCTCGGCAGCGAAAGGTCCAGTCCCACGTGCGCTGCCAGGGTGAGCCTTTGTGAGGCCCAGGCGTCACTCCCCAGCAGAGTGTGACGAGCCGTGTCCATCGACTCATCACACTCGTGGCAGGCCGGAGTCGGTTCCCGGCCCGCTATTTTGTGCAGGTACTTACCGAAGCAGCCGTGTCCGGTAAGGACCTGCACCAGCCGAAAAGTCAGGGTCCCAGAGCGACGCGACAGCCACCGGGATAAGTGAGGCCTGATCGCCTCCACAGTCTCCCGGCCGGCTGCCGGGGACCCCAGATTCTCCTCCCAGCGTCGGATCAGAGCCTCATCTGCCTGTGCTCTGACCCGACACACCTCGACCGGGTTCGGCCCCCCACCTCGCGCGGTGATGTCCACCCTGCAGCGGTGAACTTCCGCGAGGACCCCAGCCTGGAGTTCCCAGGGGGGGTCGCCTGCTAGGAGGGTGGCCGCCGTCCACGACACCGTACGGTATCCCCGTATCGCTCTCACCGCTATGACCCTCTGAGGCCTCCTTATTTATTTATTTATATCTTTTCCACTTAGAATCATAATCAGTGATCACTTGTGTACGTCAACATGGAAATGTCAGGAGGGCCTATTACGATACTAGATTTATCGAAATAAGCCCTTCTGAAAAAGCACTTTCCATCTTAATGTTAAAGCTATGAGGGTTCCAAACGCGTCCTGGTCTGAGAAGAACCACACAACAAACTCAGCCGGATATATTTTTTGTTATTGTGATCACTGTTTCACAAACGTCAAGCTTAAGTGCAATTTTGGAACAACTAGAACCTTCGCAATCAATCTGAAAAGAAGCCTAATGATTTCAGGCAACGAAAATTAAATAATAATAACAGAAAAAATATATAATATATAAATCTTCGGCCTGCCACACAACCAGTCACCGCAAGCAGCACCCGTTCACGAGCATAACACAAGAGCCAGCCATCACCCCCTTCGCACATATTTGAGGGAGGGAGGCAACCCGACTCCCGATGCTACCGCAAGTAGTGACTTCTAAGGAATCGGTGTGATGCAGAAGGTCGATAAAGCAAAATTAATTTACAACAAAAAACAAATTGCGGAGATTACTAGCTATTCGCAATACAATACACATTCATTCCCAGGCCATACCGTCGTCGATGTAATCCTTTACACTATAGTAGGATTTTTTTATTAAATTATTTTTAACATATAATTTAAATTTATTTAATGAGAGGCTTAAGGCTTCATTTGGGAGCTTATTATAAAAACGTATACAATTACCCTTAAAGGATTTACCTATTTTATGGAGCCTAGTGCCGGGCATAGCGAGTTTATTTTTATTTCTTGTATTAATTTTATGTATATCACAATTTTTCTTGAACTTTGAAATATTTTTATGAACGTAAATTAAGTTTTCATAAATATATTGATTATAAACAGTCATAATTTTAAATTCTTTAAATTTGTTTCTTAAAGAGTCTCTTGGTCTCATATTATATATTGCGCGAACAGCTCTCTTCTGCAATGTAAATATGGTATCAATGTCGGCCGCATTGCCCCATAAGAGTATACCGTATGACATTAAGCTATGAAAGTAACTAAAGTAAACTAATCGAGCAGTTTCTATATTTGTTAATAGACGTATTTTTTTAACCGCGTATGCAGCAGAACTTAGTCTGCTTGACAAATCAAATATATGAGGACCCCATTGCAATTTTTCATCTAAAGTAATGCCCAAGAAAGTAGTAGATTTGACCAAGTCCAAATCCTCATTATTTAATTGTACAGTGGTTCTAACATTTTTAACATTTGGTAAACTAAATTTGACACATTTCGTCTTTTTTTTATTGAGCAACAAATTATTGGTGTTAAACCATTGTACAACATCTGAGAGAGCATTGTTTACATCGTCAATAACAGATTGCCGTCTATTAACTTTAAAAGTAAGAGAAGTATCATCAGCAAACAACACTATCCCATGTTTTTCCCTCACTAGGTGAGGTAAGTCATTTATGTAAATGAGGAACAAGAAAGGCCCTAAGATAGAGCCCTGTGGCACACCTATTTTTACCAAAGAACCAGGGGAACGTTTTCCATTTACATCAACTTTTTGAATTCTATCATTAAGATATGAACTAATTAAATCTAGGGACTTATTTTTAACTCCATAATGTTCTAACTTTTTTATAAGGATTTCATGTTGAACGCAGTCAAACGCCTTAGATAGATCACAGAAAATGCCAAGTGCATCCTGTGATCCTTCCCAGGCTTCAAATATGTTTAGTAATAGCTCTACACCAGCATCTGTTGTAGAGCGACCGGCACTGAAACCAAACTGGTTTTTGTGTAAGAGATTGTTTTTACTGAAATATGCTACAAGTTGATTAAGAATTATTTTCTCAAAAATCTTACTAAAAGTGGGTAAGACTGAAATAGGTCTATAGTTACTAGGATCTAATGAACAGCCGGATTTGAATAATGGAGTTATTTTACTTTGTTTCATTAGATCAGGAAATATACCATATTCTAAACAATTATTAAATATTAATGCTAAGTCTGGCGCTACAATGTCAATTATGGACTTAAGTATGTCAACAGAAAACCCCCAAAGATCACTAGTCTTTTTAACGCAAATTGATCTAAATACTTTGATTACTTCTTGAGCATTAACTTTTTCAAACTTAAAACTACTAACACATTGATCTACATTCTCTCTAAGTAAACCCATAGCTGCAGCGGTAGAAGAATTTAAAGATAACGTTGTAGTCACTGGAATATTAGTAAAAAAGGTTTCAAAAGCAGTAGCAACCTCGAGGTCAGACGTGACATATTTATTATCTATATTTAATTTAAAGTCGATCCTCTGGGATTTAGCTCTTCCAGTTTCCTCATTAATTATTTTCCAAGTTGTTTTTATTTTATTAATGCTATTTCCTATTTTATTTTGAATATGTTGATTTTTTGCTATTTTACATTGTTTTTTAAAAGATTTGGAAAATAATTTTACCTCATCCCTAAACTCATTACTAGTATTAAACATCAATTCCGCATACAAATTAAATAATTTTTCTCTATTTTTGTGTAACTCAGCAGATGCCCAATCACTAAACACTAATTTATCATTAACAACCACTGTTTTTGGAGTAAATATAAAGTTAAATAATTTAGTGAAAGTACTAAAAAAGTCATTATACATAATATTGGGGTCTGAATTTTTCATCAAGGGCAAATAGCGTACTAAGCCATTTTTAATTTGTTCGATACGTTCTACAGTCACTGGTATAAAATTTAATTTCTGTTTTGATTTTTCTTTCTTGCTACAACTGAATTTAATAAATTGGCCATAGTGGTCAGAATCTAATGTATTGAATAAACATTTAAAATTTGGAATAACACTTGTAAAAATGTTATCAATACAAGTGGCACTAGTGGTTGTGACTCTAGTAGGCTCCATAAACATGTGTAAAAGATTATAAGATTTGAACAAATTTAAAAACTTTATACTTATTGAATTTTGTTCAAGAATATTAATATTGAAGTCTCCACAAATGATTACCTTTTTACTAGAATGTGATAGTTTATACAATACCTCATCCATAATCTTTTCAAAATGTTCAAAGTTAGATGACGGTGGCCTATAAACATTTACAATTATGAACTCTTCTAATTCAACTGAAGCAAGTTCAGTTGTCCGCTCAACAGAGTGGCTCACTATGTCCTTGCGTTCTTTGAATTTTATCTGTTTATTTAAAATAATTAAAGAGCCACCATGTATGGAATTAACTCTGTTGAACGAACTACCAACCTGGTGGTTATTGAAATTAAATATTAATTCATCATTCTTAAGCCAATGCTCAGTGACACAAAAAATATTAATATTAAAAGTATTTAAAAACAATTCAATTTCTAATTCCTTATTTCTAATACACTGAATGTTCTGATGCACCAGGTTGATACAGTTTATGTTATGGTTTTTATTATTTATTTTAACAATTTTTGTATTTCTATGATCATCATTAATATCATTATTTGATATCTTAATTATTTGGCTAGAGGATATCTCTACTGTCTTAATGTCTAGTTTAAACTACTACTAATACTACTATTACTAGTTGGATTTATTTCCAAGCTGTTTTTACTTATACAAGTAACTAAATGCTGTTCAATAGAAACAGTTTTAGCCAAATTATTGGCTGTCATGGTAAAATAATATAATAGCGATGAAGCTACTTGTCTTTTAATATATGGAGATAGGTAATACCTACCATTAGTCAAGTTATAAATGTTACTAACATTAGTGTTAGTGTCAATCACATGAAATTTGTCATTATACAAACATAAATTATATATCAGTAAGTTTATCTTATATCTAATTTTATTTTCGGCCTGTGGCAAACCTTGATTATAGGGTAATGAAAACCAGACAATTTTATTAACATCTAAGTTACTTATAGTTTCAAAACATTTTTTAAATTCCAAATGATTTACATTATCTCTGTTTCCTACAAAAATTATTATATTTGTTGACTTAGTAAATTGTTTACTTGAATTCTTTATTTGTCTAGTAATATTTATTAAATTATTGTCAGGTGAACAGCTGTTGAATACATTTTGTTTTTCAAAATAAGAATTCAGTACAGATCCCATTCCTTTTCCAATATTATCACTAAACATATAAGTATCATGTACATGAGTTAATTTAAGGGAGCCACTATTATTAGAAACAGGGATATCAACCTTGTCACACAATATTTTAGCGGGGGAGGACAATGTTGGTTTTACAGAAAATAACTTATTATTACATTCAATTGAACAACTGTTAGTCTGTGAGTTCATACATTCCAAACTATTTTGTGATTTTTTTAATAGTTCATCTACTTTTAACTTTTGTTCGCTTAGCATTATTTGTGTGTTTTCATATTTTTTTGTAACACTTCTTAAAGTAGTCTGCAAACGGGCTAAATGTGTTTCTAATAATTGTGTGTCAGATTCATATCTCCTATTTCTATTTTCTAATTCTATATTACAAAAGTTAATTTTTTTTAACAATATATTTTTATTAACAATTGATTTTGTAAAAAACTTGTTCTTTTTAGTTAATTTTTGAATTTTCTTAATATATCTATTAATTCTAATATATTTTTTTAATTTCTTATTGCTGCAGCTACCCAGCCTTTGTGAGTTCAATGTGTCATTTGTTAAATCTATAGTGACACAGGGGTTTTTAGTTGCAGTAGTCGGGGAGTTGACCAACTGAGAAGCGCTGCCAATTAACTCTTCATACAAGCTGTGAGTGTGAATGTTAGTTGAGTTTTGAGCGGCCTCTTCCAGTTCCAAGATTTGTTGGTGGGCATCTCTCAGCTCCAGCTCCAGGGTGTTGGTACGCCGAAGGGCCTGCTCATACTCAAGACCACACTCATCAAACCTAGCCACTAATAACTGTAGCCTGTTACGCTCCTCTTCAACATCATTATATTTAACATGTAACTTAGAAAGTTCTATTTTTAATTTGTCATTATTCTTTAAAACATCTAATAGTTCCCTCTCATTAGCATCTCTTTCATTGTTTAGCTGGGCACACAAGTCCTTACTCACTTTTAATTCTTGTAATGCCAGTTGGAGTTTGTTCTCCTCTTGGCGTGAAAGGGCACGTGAACGAGTCCTCATTTTTTTAATATTAAATAAGGTACCAATGTGCAAAACCAAACAAAGGTTATTAAAGGTATATTGCTTTGTTTCCGCAATAGATGAGACAAAACAAAGAAACTGAGATTTGCAGAAACAAAACTAATATGAAATTGAATGAGACAGTTGTTATATAATAAAGAAGAACTAAAAACACTTAAAAACTGGAATATATATCTATTTTAGAAAATTTAAAGTTTGTACGTTACCAATCAACTGTCACTTTTCACTTTCTTAGAGATTTACAATATTGAAGAATAACTTAAACACTATAATACTTATTACACTAGTATCAATACACTTTAATTGAATAATTGATTGGGAATTTAGCTAAAATTATACACTACAAATAATTTTACTTAATAAAACTATTAGGAACAATTCAAATCAGCTGTTGACCTTAGTGTTGCCACAGACCAAAAACTTAGAAGAATCTTGTTTTTGGCGGTGAGAGCATCCGCCCATAACGGAGCACCGTACAGTGCCATGCTCCGGAGTATGCCCGAGTAAAGTCTCCTGCAGGGTGAACCCGGACCCCCTATGTTGGGCAGCAGTCTGCCGAGGGCGGTAGCGGCGGCCACGAGCTTCGGGGCGAGTTGGACAAAGTGTGCCCCGAAGCTCCATCGTCCGTCCAGGACGAGGCCCAGATACTTCATCTGGGCCCCGACCACCACCTCTTCACCCCGGACAGCGATGCTTGCGCCCCGAGGCGGTCCCTTGCGTGGGCCGTGGAATAAAAGGGCCTCCGTTTTCGACACGGAGACCCTCAGACCCAGTGACGCAATTCTCTCCACCACCATGTTCGTAACGGTGGTGGCCAATTGCGCCGCCTCCGCATACGAACCGCCCCGGGCGTGGACGAGGGTGTTATCTGCATAGCATATCATCCCCGTCCCTGGGGGGACCGGCTGCCGCAGGAGCCAGTCGTACCCGAGGTTCCACAGATGTTCGGACCCAGAACCGACCCCTGTGGAACACCACACCCGATGCGCCGTTCGTACAGCCGCCCATCGCTTCCCTCCCAAACTACCGCTCGGTCGCAGAGGTACGCCTTCAGCAGCCTTCTGAGATACGGAGGCACTCCATGATATCGGAGTGCCTCCGCAACCGTCTCAAAGGGAAGGTTATTGAAGGCGTTCGCAATATCTAGCGACACCCCCAGAACAACCTTCCCCTCCTTCACCGCTTCCGTTGTGAGACCCTTCAGAGCGGTCAGGGCGTCGATTGTCGACCGCCCTGACCGAAAACCGTACTGTGTCTTCGATAGCGGAGGCCCCACCTCCTCCAGGTGGCGGACGAGACGGGCAGCGAGGATTTTTTCCAATAGTTTGCCCGTCTCATCCAGCAGCACGATGGGTTTGTATGCTGAAGGGGACTCGGGATCTCCCCCCTTCGGCAGCAGGCACAACCGACCCACTTTCCATGGCTTCGGAAACTCTCCGCCGGCTATGCACGCGTCAAAGAGTTCCCGAAGTCTGCCGCCCAGGTGCTTGAGGGCGAGCGCAAGCACTCGCCCTGGGACTCCGTCAGGACCTGGTGCAGTCTTCCTTCCGCGAAGACGTTCCAGGGCCATCTCTATCTTCCCCTCCGTGACTGGAGATGGTGCGTCCTCGTCCACCAGCAGGAGAGGGGGCGCCATTATGGGAGGTGAGTGGCCCGGCGGGTCGGGGAATAACTCTCCGACCACCCTCTCCAGATGATCCGGCGCGAGCGTCTCCGTGAGCGGGGAGCTCCTTGTGCGCAGCTTATTTCGCGCTGCGCGGTAGGGACGCCCCCACGGATCGCCATCCAGCCCGGCCAGTATTTCTTCTCTGGCCGCTGCTTTCGCTCGACTGATAGCGAGCTGCAGGGTCTTCTTCGCTGTCTTATATAGGCCCCGCAGCTCCTCCTCTGCAACGGAATCGTTCCCGTTGCGTCTACGGCAACGGGTATACATCCTTCGGGCTCTGTTAGCAGTTGACCGGAGAGCCGCTATCTCTGGTGACCACCAATACACCGCGCGACGACGAGGGCATCGACCAGCCTTCGGCATGGCTGCATTGCACACCCTGGTTAGGGCTGTGCGCATGCGGCCGGCCAAATCGTCCACGTTATCGCTGGCTCCCACCACCGTCCCGGAGGCGGACCATCTTTGCACGATGGCCGCCTCCTCCGCCAGCTCGGGGTCGAGCCGGCTCACATTCCACCTTGGTAAGGTGCTACGGCCCCTCGAGGCTACAGCACTAACTCCAGGGAGGGAGGAGACCTCAAACCTGATATAGAGGTGGTCCGAGAGGGTCTCTACTCCCTCCTCCACCCTCCATCCGAACACCCTGCGCGCGACCGCTGGGGTGGCAAACGAGAGGTCCACCACTGACCCCCCATTGTGCCGCACGCAGGTGTGGGCCGTCCCCCTGTTGAGCAGAGAAAGCCCGCATAGAAGACTCCACAACTCGACCGCCTCTCCCCGAACGTCAGTGGTAGCGTTGCCCCAGGCCCGGGATTTGGCATTGAAGTCGCCGAGGACCACGACGGACCCCGACGACCTGCGAGCCACGGCGGCCCTGACGGAGTCGAGGAACACTTCGAATTCCGCCAGGGGACGGTTGGGGGAGAAATACACACCGATTACGGTGTACTCCCCCCAAACCACCACCACGTACCCCGCTCCCCTCTCCACGGTTGAGAGAGGAGGGCCATCCGCCGTCCCGGCTACGACCGCCACTGAACCATCCAAATCCCCAACCCAGCGAGGGTGAGGCTGTGTGGGGACAAAATATGGTTCGCTCGCAACCGCGACACCTACCTCCCACTGCGCCAGGGATTGCAGAAAGAGATCCTGTGCCCCCGCGCAGTGGTTCAGGTTCGCCTGTAGGAAGCCATGTCTTTGTCTGATCATTGTGACATGGCTTCAACAGGCGGTTGATCCCGCACTACGCTTCGGGCAGCTGGCAAGGGACCAGCGGCCTTTCCTCTTTTTCGGGGAGCTTTGCAAACGCCACTTCCCAATTCATGGCCCGCTGCAAGACCCAGGTCGGAGCAGACTGCGCATCGCAAAACTCCGGTGCAGTTAGCACGTACGTGTCCTGAGACGCCGCACCGGAAACAAACGGCGCTGCGATCGGTCTCCGTTGGGCAAAGTGCCCGCGTGTGCCCCAGTTCCTGACACCGGAAGCACCGCATAGGGCGATCTTCTAGGAGTTCCACGCCGGCCGAGCTCCTACCCACAAGCAGGCGGCCCGCAGTCAGCAGAACCTTGGCCGCGTCAACGGGGCACCGGGTAATTGTAGTCCCCATTGCCCCAGAGCCCCAGCGGATCTCACCGATCTGGAGAGACTCACTGGAACAATTTGTGACGCGACAGATCGCCGCCGCGATCTTCTCCTTCGTTGCAGAGTCGTCCAGTCCCTTGATTTTAACTGAGACCCTCCTAACGGGTCGGATGACATCTGCCACGCCGTCAAGTGCTGTGCGGAGAGTGGTGGCAAAACTCTCCGCCTTATCTAACGCCACCTTGGGCAGCTCTAAGATCCTGGCGCCAGTGGCGCATCGCCGGATCTTTAAGCCGCTCTCAAATCCCAGAGCGCTTAGATCCACCTTCTCCGCTGCACGCTCCAGGACTTGAGCATACGTAACGCCTTTTTCGGCCGCCTCGGTCTGCAGTGTAATGATCACTGCTGGAGACCGGGGAGGCGACAGCTTAGGCTTGGACCTCTTTCCAGCCTTCTGAGCCTCTTTGTCTATTTTCTTTTCACCCCCCTTTTCCGAAGGTCTTACAGCCTTAACCGCGCCTTTCGACGGCTGAGGCACTGTCGGGGGTACAGCCTTTTGAGGGGCCCTTTTCTTGCCCCTTTTTACAACGGCCGTCCACTCAGAGACCGTAGACGGTCCTACAGTAGACGACCGTAACGGAACCTTTTTAGCAGGGCCATTTACACGTAGGAGAGGTGGACCTGTGCGCTGACTAGGATGTACGTCTAGATTCCCTGCTGTCGTCGTGGCTGCATCCATTCTCGTATCTGCAGCTAGAGGCGCACCGAGATTCTTTTCCGGGAGGAGGTGCTCTTCAATGTTTCTGAAGCGGGCGTTTATCATGTCGCCTACCGACGAAATCACCGAGCGCCTAAAGTCCTCGAAAAACTTAGCATCAAGAGATGGAGTTTTAGGAGCCGAAACGGCGGCTATGGATGCTGACGCCCTCATTTCCGAGAACTCGCGCCTATGAGCTTTAAGCTCTGCCCGGAGATTATCAACCTCACGGGAGAGGCGAGAGTTGTCCGCCCTTAGACGACGAGTTTCGTCCACCTCCGTGCGACCCGCCAAGGTCTCCACTATCTCCAGGAGATCCCGCGATGCTTCCTTGAGGACTCTGACCATTCCTCCTTGGAGGTGGCCCGATTTGCGACTCACCTCAACAATGGAGGCTGCACAACGACCTGCTACCGCCCTAAGCTCTACAGCCCCCAACGAATCTGGATTGGGCCTCGATTTCGCAGGGATTTCCTTTACGAAACCACTCCCTATGTGTGCGACTTTATCCCGCGAGCTCAACCCTTCTTCAGACGTGGCCTGTTCGGCCTCTAAGGTACAGGCTCTCAAGTCAGCTTTTGCCCGAGTAAGTCCAGTTCCCCGCGGACTTGCATTTTCGTCACTACAATCTACGTATAAGTCCATTGACTCTACGTAGACGTCTTCTGCCTCTGAGAAGAAATGGCCCTGAGGAAGGCCTTGTGATTGGCCCTGAGAAAGGGCTTGTAATTGGCCCTGGGAAGGGCCTTTAGATTGGCCCTGAGAAGGGCCGTTAACTTTACCCAGAGAAGGGTGTTTATACTGGCTCTGAGAAGAGCCTTTGGGTTGGCCCGGAGACGGGCCTTTTGATTGGCCCTGAGAAGGGACTTTTGGGAGGCCCTGAGAAGGGCCTTTTGTTTGGCCCGGAGACGGGCCTTTTGGCCCGGTGGAACCTGGACCGACTCGTAGGTCTCGCCCGCGGCCGCGGCCTCCTGGGAGATGGTGACGACCACGGCAGCTGTCTTCGTGGCCATCTTCTTTTTCCGGCCTTTCTTCGAGGCCGGAACGGGGGCTGCCTTATTGGCAGGCCCCTTATGCGCCACTGAGGAAGAAGACGGCTGAGGCGCCTTCTTCTTCTTCCCCTTCCTTTTAACTTCCGTCCACTCATTGGCCGCGGTGGCAGAGGGCAGCATCGGGTCCTCCTGCGAGGGCAACCCGATCTCCATCGGCTCAAGACCGGACGGCCCGGCGACCGGGACTGTCGGGACGGGAGCCGAAGCAACCGTGGCAATGGGAGTGGCCTGCTTTTTGGCCCCTTTCTTCTTTTTTGCCGCCGTAGCGGCGAAATTTGGAGCAGGCGCTGGGGCCGACACCGAGGTCGGCGCCTTAGAGCGCCTGTCAGCCGCAAGCGGCGGCCGAACGGTCTTTGCGGGGAGGAGGCGGTCCTCCAACGCCGCTAGACAGGCGCGAGTGAAGGCGCGCTCCTCCTGCGCGATCTCTCGCAGCGCCTCCCGCAGCTCCTGGGACGTCGTCGCCTTCCCCTTCTGGGGCTGGCGGAGCCCCTTCAGTTCCTCCCGGAGGGCCGCGATCTCGAGGCTCTGGCTAGTTACCTGTGCCTCAAGTCGCTGGACCTCCTCAGAGGCGCTCCGGTTCATGGCCTCCGCCACAATCTCTCGAAGCGCTACCACCGACGCCTTTAAGGCCGTCTGGCATGCCTTCGGCAGCTTCGATGATTGGGTGGCCACGGTTATGATTGTGTCCACCTCCACCTGAGCCTGTTTGCTTAAGAGGTCGTCACCGAATGTCGTCATGCACATGACCAAAAACATTCGGCATACCTCATTTGGGCTGATGCTCGAAGCCGCAAAACTCCGGATGTAAGTACAAAGAAGAGAGCCTTTAACCAAGCTGCCAAGTCTTATAAAAAGGCATTGCGGAAGGCTCGTCTTGATCGGATCGTTAAGAATGGCGAAAAGCTCTCTGTCAGACCAACTGGCAGTCGAGCTTTCTGGTCTCTTGCCAAAGCGATCGAGTCGAACTTCTGCCAACCCTCACTGCCTGCTCTGCTGAAGCCGGATGGATCCCTGGCCCACACAGCAACAGAGAAAGCGAATGTATTTGCTTCTCTGTTTGCTGAGAATTCGCATCTAGACACTGGCAATGCTTCTCCAGAACATCTTCCTCACTGCGGTATTTCGATGCCTGAAATCCGCATCACGAACAAAGAGGTATGGAGAACATTGTGTCGTTTAGATGTGAATAAAGCTAGTGGTCCTGATGGTATACCAGCCATTCTGCTCAAGACATGCGCAGGTGAGTTGTCTCCTGTATTGACACGTCTGTATCGCCTCTCTTTCAAGACTGGAAAAGTGCCGGAATCCTGGAAGCTTGCCAACGTGCAACCCGTGCCCAAAAAAGGCAGCCGTGCCGATCCTGCCAATTATAGGCCCATTTCAATCACCTCCATACTCTGCAAGATTATGGAGCGTGTATTGAACTCGGGCCCACTAGCATACCTAGAAGGTAACGATCTCCTCAGTGACCGACAGTACGGGTTTCGCCGTAATAGGTCCACTGGGGACCTTCTAGCGTACGCAACACACATTTTAGGCGAAGCCATCGAGAGGAACGGAGAAGCGGTCGCCGTCTCTCTGGACGTCTCGAAGGCTTTTGACAGGGTCTGGCATGTGAGCCTTTTAAGCAAGCTTTCAGCGTACGGTATATCTCCTGGTCTGATTGGCTGGATAACGGACTTTTTAAGCCAGAGATCTCTCCGTGTTGTTGTCGACGGGTGTTCTTCGGAACCCTTGACAATAAATGCCGGAGTACCTCAGGGGTCCGTTCTTTCTGCAACTCTTTTTCTGCTGCACATTAACGATCTGCTGAAGCCCGGTATCTATGGGTATGCAGACGACAGCACAGTTGTAGAAAGATATCTGCCAAGTTCTCAGGCTAGTAGAGTTGAAGTACAATCTGAAAGAGAAGCCATGGTGCAACGTTTGAATGACAAACTTCAGGCAGTCTCCGCATGGGGCAATGCCAATCTTGTCAAATTCAACGCCACCAAAACGCAGACGTGTTTGTTCACCGCCAAAAGGAGCCCCTTCACCCTGGCTCCTACTTTCCAGAATGTATCCTTGGAATACAGTGACTGGCTTCAGTTGTTAGGCTTAGAGATCTCCTCGAACCTCAACTTTGGTCGGTACATTGAGTCCAGAGCAAGAGCAGCTGCAGCTTGCCGTACTTGCGAAGGTGCGACAGTATTTTACACCGGGACAGCTTCTTGTATTATACAAAGCACAGATCCGGTCGTGTGTAGAGTACTGTGGCCACATATTTGCTGGTGCCGCAAAGACTCATCTTGCGGTTCTGGACTCAATTGAGAGGCAAGCAAAGAGGCTTATTGGCGACCCTAAATTGGTTGACGCCAAACTCCACAGCCTTGAACACAGACGTAGAATTGCCAGCCTCTCAGTATTCTATAGGATACATTTTGGTGAGTGTGCGCAGGAATTGCACGACCTAATTCCCCCATCCCCGTTCCTTTGCCGGACGTCCCGACGCACGGCGGGTATCCATCCCTACGTTGTGGACACTCCATCTGTCCGAACGAAGCGCTATGGTTCATCTTTTTTAGTGCGTACAGCGAAGGACTGGAACAATCTGCCTGCGTCGGTATTTCTGGCAAAATATAATGTGGGTGTCTTCAAGAGGAGAGTGAATAGGCTTCTAGGTTAATGCGCTTTACCACGTAAGACTACATTTCACTTTCCATCAGGTGGAATGTAGTCAAGCATTAACCTAGTTTTGTATAAAAAAAAAAAAAAAAAAAAAGGTAGGCCATCCTCTCCATTTCCATTTTGGCGGCTGGGGTATTCCTAGCCGCCAAAAACCTGGCGCGCGCCTCTTTGGCGTGCTTAACTCCTTTCGCCAATATTTCGGCCTCCTCTTTTGCTCTGGCCGCAGCTGGATCAGAGGACGCCAACATGGCACGACGGCCACCTGCCGGGGTGCGCCCGCTACCACGGCCGCAGCCGCGCTTCGACTTCGCCTCCTTGATCGTCAAAGAGCTCGACGACCCAGACACACGAGCCCGCAGGCGTTTGCGCGTGTACATATTTGACACGTCGCTGGCCACCGTCGAGTCCGTCATCTCCTCTTCCGTGAGGTCGCTTGGCCTCACGAAAATAGGCGACACGGTTCCGCTCCTAGGCGGCACTACAACTGGTCCTGAAGGACCGGGTGGGCCCTGAGAAGGGCCGTTAGGTTGGCCCTGAGAAGGGCCGTTAGGTTGGCCCTGAGAAGGGCCGTTAGGTTGGCCCTGAGAAGGGCCGTTCGGAGTCCCGGGGGACACGGGATTCACCTCACTATTCATATCTTTCACTCCTATTCCACACAGTATTGTCACTTGAGATTTGGCTCCACTACTGGCCACTGCGTTACCGCGCACCAAGTAGGGATTTCCAGGGCAGACGACGAGGACGTACTCAAAAACACTGTGGGGACTGCCCCACTTATTATTGTGCTTGGATATCATCGTTATAAATTACTGAGCAAAAGAAAAGTTAACAAAACTACAGCTTCACCGATCACTTTATCTACTTCAAGTGATAACATCGATGAAAAACTGGAAGAAGAAGGGATATCAGGACCGCGTAAGAAGATGCCACCAACATTTTATCTCAATGTTCTAAAATAGTTGCTGATCTGAGGATGGAGGAGTTACGTACACATACTTTAATGTATTCAACAGCTGTACACCAGACAATAATTTAATAAATATTACTAGACAAATAAAGAATTCAAGTAAACAATTTACTAAGTCAACTAATATAATAATTTTTGTAGGAAATAGAGATAATGTAAATCATTTGGAATTTAAAAAATGTTTTGAAACTATAAGTAACTTAGATGTTAATAAAATTGTCTGGTTTTCATTACCCTATAATCAAGGTTTGCCACAGGCCGAAAATAAAATTAGATATAAGATAAACTTACTGATATATAATTTATGTTTGTATAATGACAAATTTCATGTAATTGACACTAACACTAATGTTAGTAAATTTTATAATTTGACTAATGGTAGGTATTACCTATCTCCATATATTAAAAGACAGGTAGCTTCATCGCTATTATATTATTTTACTATGACAGCCAATAATTTGGCTAAAATTGTTTCTATTGAACAGCATTTAGTTACTTGTATAAGTAAAAACAGCTTGGAAATAAATCCAACTAGTAATAGTAGTATTAGTAGTAGTTTAAACTAGACATTAAGACAGTAGAGATATCCTCTAGCCAAATAATTAAGATATCAAATAATGATATTAATGATGATCATAGAAATACAAAAATTGTTAAAATAAATAATAAAAACCATAACATAAACTGTATCAACCTGGTGCATCAGAACATTCAGTGTATTAGAAATAAGGAATTAGAAATTGAATTGTTTTTAAATACTTTTAATATTAATATTTTTTGTGTCACTGAGCATTGGCTTAAGAATGATGAATTAATATTTAATTTCAATAACCACCAGGTTGGTAGTTCGTTCAACAGAGTTAATTCCATACATGGTGGCTCTTTAATTATTTTAAATAAACAGATAAAATTCAAAGAACGCAAGGACATAGTGAGCCACTCTGTTGAGCGGACAACTGAACTTGCTTCAGTTGAATTAGAAGAGTTCATAATTGTAAATGTTTATAGGCCACCGTCATCTAACTTTGAACATTTTGAAAAGATTATGGATGAGGTATTGTATAAACTATCACATTCTAGTAAAAAGGTAATCATTTGTGGAGACTTCAATATTAATATTCTTGAACAAAATTCAATAAGTATAAAGTTTTTAAATTTGTTCAAATCTTATAATCTTTTACACATGTTTATGGAGCCTACTAGAGTCACAACCACTAGTGCCACTTGTATTGATAACATTTTTACAAGTGTTATTCCAAATTTTAAATGTTTATTCAATACATTAGATTCTGACCACTATGGCCAATTTATTAAATTCAGTTGTAGCAAGAAAGAAAAATCAAAACAGAAATTAAATTTTATACCAGTGACTGTAGAACGTATCGAACAAATTAAAAATGGCTTAGTACGCTATTTGCCCTTGATGAAAAATTCAGACCCCAATATTATGTATAATGACTTTTTTAGTACTTTCACTAAATTATTTAACTTTATATTTACTTCAAAAACAGTGGTTGTTAATGATAAATTAGTGTTTAGTGATTGGGCATCTGCTGAGTTAAACAAAAATAGAGAAAAATTATATAATATGTATGCGGAATACATGTTTAATACTAGTAATGAGTTTAGGGATGAGGTAAAATTATTTTCCAAATCTTTTAAAAAACAATGTAAAATAGCTAAAAATCAACATATTAAAAATAAAATAGGAAATAGCAATAATAAAATAAAAACATAGTTGCAGTTTAATTATAATATAAACCTTAATTATTAATAAAATATTGTCATTATTATTTGTACTTACATCGAGTAGGTCAGATTATTGTGTTAGTTAATAAGTACGTAATTGTAATTCTTTTAATTAAAGTTAATTTAAATCAGTTTTGGTTTTTTTTCAACCCTCCGTCTGTAGCTAACGTAATTCACTTATTGTTTTTTAGATACTCTAAAAATAAATAGGTAATCCTCCCCTTGAAAATAAGTAAGTAGAAAATAAAAAAATCTGCTTTAAATAAAATGAATATTTATAATTTGTGAAGTTTATTTGGTAAGCGGTCGTGAACATTTAATGTTGTACATAAAACATTTAATATCTATAAATTATCTGTATCTCAATGAAAAGCCTTAAAATATTTAGATTTTAAATCTGAATTACATAATCCATATTTTATTTCAAAAAACCGTTTGCAGCAAAACAATAGTATAAGTAGCACAGACGTGAATGAAGCCAGTGATGAGAGACATGTCCACAGGAAACAGTCTATACATATAAACTGCTGGAGGTCTGTATTCTAAATATTCCAATCCATTGTACAGAGCCATACGTAGTTGTTCATCTATAAAAATATATAACTTATAAAATACACCGTTAAATTTAATACTTGTTATATTTATATTTTTCTAAATACTAATTTACGATGTTATCTTAACAGCAATTAAAAATACTAAAAATTAAAGGACCTTCAAATAATTATTAACTAACTAAAATTGAGGCACCTTTACACAGAAGTAGTTCATATGCCAGTATTAATTGTATTTCCTCATATTCTGCTTTGGCTAATTCACACAGCACAGCAGGAATTAATAAGCAAACACACATGAATATGATGTGCAATAATGATATATAAACTAATATTCCACTAAATCTCTGAGAACATAAACTTTGTTATTTAATTAATTTGATCGTGTTTATACCATTACACTGACAGTGTTGTTGAAATTTCAACTCCAATATTACATAGAATATTTAAATTAAATTTAATACAACGACAAAACAAAACAATTATTTATGAATAAATATTATGTATTTTAATTCTGAAAAAACAGTTCTTATTTTGAGTACATTGACATTTGTTTGTTCAGTTTGTTCATATTAAGGATCTTTTAAATTAATTAATTGTTTTCATGGCCTTTTAAATTAATCTAAAATGCTTAAGCTTGTTTACTAAACCATATTTTCCTGCTTCTAAATTAACTTCTATTAGAAGTGCATTTTATATTTATAGTGCATATTGTTAGGGAAAATATTACTTACTTCATTAACAATCAAATCCATAACAAGGTATAAAAAATAAGTTATCTTGAAAAAATTTACCAAAACGAGTAAAAAATACTGGAAATAATTAATTAATTGAAGTACATTTAACTCGTAGCATTCAATGAATTGGCAAATAAAAAATAAGAATAATTAGTTGTTGTTAAAAAGAGCAAAGGTTAATAATTGAATACTTACATTAAACATAACAGTTTCGGTATTATTTTGTAAATTATTTAATAAATGTTTATAGGATAACATATATTTTTGTACGACATATATTTTATTACCGGTATTTAAATGTTTACTTAATAATTTTCTTATAAACATCACACGTTCGAAAAATAAATTGTATGTAATTATTGAATTTGCATATATCATGATATTAAATGTTACTAACAAGTTATGATATATATGTGAAAACCACTCGCTTGGTAAAATGAGTAATAAGAAGGTAAAGTAAAGTGATTGAAATAGAACATAGAAGTAAAGAATTACTGTAAATCGAGATCTTAGTGGAGTTCTTAATCCAAGAGTCCTATCGATAATCCTCATTCCTGAACAGTAATTAGAAAAAGATGTTTGATTTGTATATACACAAACAATAGTATAAATGAAATATTCCACCGAGGATGTACAACCGAATATAAATAGCTTTAAATGAACATCTGAAAGGGTGTTATTGTTTATTAAGATCAGGAACAAAAATGGGAATGCTAATACGGCCACAGATAAAATTATACAATAAAGCTTAGCTAGGATAGTAATACATGTTGAACTCTGTATGTTATAGTAAAATCCCATTGCCAACTTCACTTTAAGGATAGTTTCTACTAAATATAATTTCTTAAAGTGTTTTTTTAATACAGTAAAGGGTATAATTTTTTATTTAAATACAAGTTATGTTTAAGAATCGACTTGTAACTCAGGCTAAGTAATACTTACTAATTTTCTCTAGTCGCGGGTTCGAATCCCTGCCCGTATCGGTTTTTTACATTCTATATTTATATAAATTTAAATAAGCCTAACATGGCTATACATGTTTAAAGATATTTTCAAAAATTAATTTCGGTAGTGGCATCTTTTCAATGTTTATCTATACTGCAAAGTTAGAAACATTGGTTTGGATTTTCGAAAGAAACCTAATAGATGTCACCACCGTCCCGATAAAGACGATCACATATAGAATGCTTAATTCACCGAGACGGACAGCGATACGGTAGCTCAGTTGGTAGAGCGACGGGACGGTTTCCCAGTAGTCGCGGGTTCGAATCCCTGCCCGTATCGTTTTTTTTACATTCTTTTCAAAGTTTTTGATCAAACTCTGCGTTGTTCCTGTGAAATTGAGTTAGGTTAGGTTAGTTACTTTTGGTCTCTTGCTCACGGGGCATAGGTGCTTCGGTAAATAACTGCGCAAGATCCCCTCCTGCCACCATTGTAACATTGTAAGTATATCGACACGGCTCGTCACATCTTGGCGGAGTGCACGATCTGGGAACGCCAGCCTACTGAGCTGGCGGCTGTGGTAGGCAGTAACCTCTAGCTGCCACGGTTTGTGCAATTATCAGCAGTGATAGGTGTTGGGTCACAATGGCACACTTCCTGTTCGACACACTTTTAATGGTTGTTTACAAGGGATTTGTGGACGATGAATCTTGGAATTGCTTTTCGGGTGAAAATTTGTATGAAATTTTCGGGTAAAAATTGCTTACCGGGACGGTTCCCGGTAGAAAAATAAGTTGCCGGAATTGCGACTTATTCTCACATATCCTCTTCCTCTCTTCGAACTTCCAATAACCCAATTATGTCCCAGTTCAACTTACTTAATTCTTCTTCCAGCTCCACAGTCTTGTCGTCTGTTCTCACTAGGGGCCTGATTTTATTTTTCTGGCGCATAAGGGGTATTGCCCGTACTTGGAAACGCTGGTCAGGCGGGTTGGCGAGCACGGTACATTTGGAACATATAACATAAAAAGGGAAAACGCTACTGGCCATTTCTCCTCGGCAATGTTATGCCGGGTTGCTCTATCTACACCTTTTACGGCACCCACGAGAAGATAGAGGGCGATGGAAATAGTATTCTTAAGCCAAGACCACACGGTAAAACAGGCCACAAACACTTAGTTTTGAGTAAAACGTGTCTAAAGATTTTACAAGAATTTTAAATACATTTTTTGAAATATCTATCAAGTTCTTTTTTTATCCTTTTGGTTAAAATGAATAAAGTATTAAAAGTAGATGTTTACCATAAAAAAGAGATAAAACTGATAAATTAACAATAAAAAAAACTATTTTTGCGTTATTTTGATATTTAATGATAGTAAGTGCAATTTAAGGAACTTAAATTAATATTGCTTAAACTTAATTATACACAATAGTTTGTAAAATGCTTTAACGTAAAACTTATAAATATTTTTTTTTATCTTTATTATTATGGCACAACAAGATAATAGTGTATTTTTTAATAAAACCTATTTTTTTAAGCTCATCATTTATACTCCAGTTCGAAGACGGATTCATAATATTGCTGATGTGCTATCCCTTTAATAATGGGAAGGAAATTAGTTTCAGGTTATTTTGAAGTTACCGATATAATATTTTTATTACACACTTCATTTTAGTTCTCAAGTTAATGTTTTTTGGGTATCAAACTAAACAAGGCTCAGTTTACCCCAATTTGAAACCATCTCTTAGGAACTCTCAACAGAAGACACAAGATTTTTCGACATTCTATGGCGTTTTCCCGAGAACCCCTGGTGCTGTCATCCGCCTAGCGATGAAAATTGGTATGAAGAAGGAACAGTGTTGGGGATAGCACACAGCCCTGGGGAACTCCAGCATTCACGGGCTTTAAGTCTAAGCAAAATAAGTCAATAAGGACCAGTATGCTCCTCCACTTGCATATGTTCTCGGGAAGCTTAGAAAGGACGCTTCACAAGAGGCGCCTTGAGCTATACACGATCGAATGCTTTCGACATATCAAAACTAACCGCCAGGCCCTTTCCATTACTTTCAATTGCCACCACCCATTGCTGTATTAGATACACTAGAAGATCGCTCAATGATCGACCATGGTAAAAGCCATATTCGTGGTCCTTGATTTACTGACGATCTTCTAGCTGAGTCAGGAGCTGGCGGTTTATAAAAGTCTTCATTATTTTGTAGATCAGGGGGGCAATAGCAATAGGCTTTTAGTTAGATGGGCTGGATTAGTTGCCCTTTTTAGGGATCGGATGGATCAGGACGGTCTGATATGACTTCGGGAATTAAATTCCTTTTGAATCGGAGTGAGGAAATAGATGCATTACTATAGCAGTCAGTCAGACGCACATGTTCGAAGCATGATTAGGAAATTGACATCCGGCCCGCTCGACTTATGAACGTTTGAAAAATGGATTTTTGTCAGAACATAATGTCCGGGTTTGAACCCTCACACTCTCTACCTGCTGATCTACGGAACTACATATTCGTCGATGACAAAGACTCAATTTTACGATTACGTAATGTCATGACACTCGAGAGACCTGCAGCAATCTTAGATAACATTGCTTGCTTATATATACATAGCATATTAAACATTAATATTATTATAACGTTAATTCGACAATAACTACACACAGTTACATTTATTTCAATAAAAACATAAATAAATATGACCGAGAACCGAGTTTAGAGATAGCGAGTAATGAATTGAGTAAATAAGATAGTGGCGGGCAAAAATGATTGGCATTTCAGTCGTTTAAAAATATTCGTTGGTTACAAAATCTTTCTGTAACGGTCATTCATTGCTGAAAACGCACGACAATCTGTTCCGAGAAATCCGTTCGTGTTTCCTGGAAGCGCTACTATAGCCGCACACATGCTTAGCTCGTGTGCGTACGGGAAACAGGCGCCCACGGCCCTGATAACACACAGCCGTGTTGAACCGTATCCGTGAGAGCACGGATTGCATTAATCAACTCATATTGCGTGCCCGGCTCGGTTTACAAGCAATCAAACAATCTACTACACTCAAAGCGCTACAATACCGACGCGCTATATATTGAATAGTAGTTTCAAAGGAACAAATAAATATCTTCTCACTTATCATAAGAACTCCTTATGTCAAATTTGGTCGACGTAAGATATTGATACAGGTAATAGACACTGAAAATATCTCAGGTAATAGTCTTGTTTTTAAAAAAGATATTTTAAAATAAGAAAAGATAATAAATGATGTTAGTCAATGAGATTAAAATCTTGAAGTATCACTCTTAACAATATCAAATATATTATTTTGTTTTGGATTAACGGTGTTTGAATACTAGCAACATACATATATTAATGTCAACTTATAAGTTGTATTAAACTTACAGTACCTATAAAAGCGACACAGTACTAATAGAACTCTAAAAAAGTATGTTAATGAAATATTTATATTAGGTGGCAAAGGACAGACGGTCCATCATATGGTAAGTGGTGTCGTCTTCAATTTACATTTACAAATTTAGACACAAATGCATCCAATCGTCTTGAGAATCGGAAGGGATGAAGTAGACAAGTGGTGTGGTCCTACAAGGTCTAACTTAGCACTAAATTATAAACCATCATTAGGAAGTCGTTAATGATAAATCATATGGATAATCATAGTAACTATCATCTGCCATAAACTATACTAACTAACTTATATACTAACTTGGTTAGACTTCAGGTACTGGTGGCTTGGTAGCCAGCAGCAGCGGCGGCCCGGCGCTTAGCAGCTGCGTCCACCATGCCTCTGTATCACCGCAAGCATTGTATCACCGCAAGCAATGCACTGATCACCACTTATCTCCATCATAACCATAATTAATTATTATTCTTTTATTTTATGTCCGTTAAACTGTTAATATTGTTTATTAATTAAATCAATCAACTCAAATCAACAGATCACCGTTCTCGTAGCGAAAAGCAAAATCGCAAACGAACTACTGTCTACGATTACACTTTACGCACGATTGACTTGGAGAGTAAGCTGGCGAATTCATGACAATAGTGTTACGAGAAACGTTCATTTACATCCTGATTCGTGCCGCCACCACCGTGGATATCCGAATGACATCCACGGAGAGGTTTTATTGCTGGGGGTGAAAGGTTTTAATGTAATATTGATAGAAATACTTAATGAAGTGAACATTTATGTGTAGGTTCATTTAGTACATCAATGAAACCAGTAAGATAAAATAAAAAAGCAGAAAAAAAATAGTAAAAAAAAACACCCGATACAAAAAACCTCTAAAAAACATCAGGGGACTTAATAAAGGAATAAATTAAAATGCAAGTAATTTACCAAGGCAAATAAAGAAATTACGATATCGTATAGTCGAAGTCCTCAATGATTAACTTCGTAAAATAGACACCATCGTCAACGTACTTACAACGGTCCCCCGACGCAACGACTTCAATAAGTACATAATAATATTATTTTTATTCTTTTTACAGGTCTTTTTGTATCGGGGGTTTTTTAACTTTTTAATTTAATCTATTTTTAAATTATTTATTTTTCTATTTTCAGACCACAAACATTTAAGGATTGTTCTTTTGATTTGCTAATAATAGTCATGGTCATGCAATACAAATTAGAAATTAAAGTTGTTGAACCTTAAACTGTATAATTGGTTGGGAATATCGGAGTCCTTGAAATAAAAACTTTGAATTTTCTATTAAATTTCATATTTCAACATATGTTATAACATTTATAATAATAAGAAAAAAAAGGATATTTATAAAAAATGTATATATATAGGGTCTGGTTGGAAACCACTTCTTCATAAACATAATGTCTTTGCGATATTATAATAATTAGCTTTTATGTACATTCAGAAAAAATACAATATACCTAGATATATTTATTGTAAAATAGATTGTTACAAGGGTACTGCTTATTTCGAAATAAATTCCAAGAGATCAGGTATACATAAAATGATTGCCTGTTTATGAGCGTATCAAATAAAACATGAAAAAAAGCTGTTTTACATAAAGTCGACATTCTAAAATAATTCTGTTTCGAACCTTATAAATAGTTTCTAATGTATCATATGTGCAATATATGCCATAAGAAAATAAAAATGATCGTTTTTAATTCATTTTATTCATTAACATATTGCACTGGTTTTTTTAAAGAGGTAATTAGTAAATCCCCGTTACAATTTTACTAATCACCTGTCTCCATGAATCAATTAAGATAATTAATACATTTATAATATCTGATACTTTAATGGCCTATATAAGTATAGGTTTGAAGATCTCAAATCATTATATCAATGGTAGTTCCGAAGTACACACTACAAGTATAGTATTACTGAAAAACTCATCGAAAATGAAGTGCATTGTAAGTACCAGTTTCCTAACATTCTTAATTTTGCAACTGTGTTCTTTTTTTCTTCTAATTGTCCTTTATTAACTATCATATTTTTTTTTTAGATCTTAACAGTCATTGCGTGCGTGGTCGCAATTGAAGCCAAACCTTATTTGGGACTTGGTGGCATCGGCATGGGATTAGGAGGTGGAGCAGGTCTTGGGATGGGAGGTTTGGGAATGGGAGGTCTTGGAATGGGAGGTCTTGGATTAGGTTTGGGCCTAGGAGGAGGAGCAGCTAATGGATTCTCAAATGGTGGCTCTTTTGGTAATAATATGTACAATAATGGTGCGAACGGTTTTGGCAATCAGGGTTTTCACAATGGCGGTCTCAATAACTTCCACAATATTGGCCAACATCACAACAGTCTATCCTCGGTTAGTAACTTTATCAATTATTTTTTAACTGTTTTTTAATTATTAATACCATATGACAAAATTAGTTACTTGACGTAACTTACTTGACGTTACTTCTCACAAATAGATAACTTTATCTTATCCTCATCTTTATCTTATAGGTCACCCAAGCCGAAAACACTGACAATCATGATATCGGCGGCAGTCAACTCTTCGACACGGGAGCCCTTTCCAACAATGGCTTCAACCAGTTTGGTAACGGAGGTAGCCAGTTTGGTAACGGATACGGGAGTGGACATCAAATGTCTTCTTTCCTATAAACAATTGTTAATATTTGTTAATTGTATTTGTCCATCAATAAATCATACCAAATGACCAGAATTGTTTTCATAGTAAAAAATCCTTAATTTTAATATTAATAATAAATCATATTTCTAAATAAACTTACATTCAATATTAAAAAGAAATAATTGCTCTTTAGTAAATTACAATGAAAATAATTAGAAAAATCATCACGAGATTGTGTATTCACTGATTTTAATGACATTCTTGTAGTATTCGCATATCTCCCAGCTAAAGTAGATGACTAACTAACTAACTAACAATAATTTATAGAAAAAAATAAAAATAACAAACCATTTATTTAAGAAAACCCTGAAATAACAATAACAACGTATATTAACAGAATGATCGGTTAATCTGGATCGCGGTGAATTAAACAACAACGTATCGGAAATAGGTGTAATCGCAGGCTGACTTGACATATGACGGCATATGTTCGCCGATATTCTACAATATAGTGCAGGCGCTGTAGATAGTTGAGTATGCAAAATAAGAGGACCGCATATTGTTGATGGTTTTGACCCCTAAAAAGCTTGCAGATTATGATTCTGTATGAGGCCAGGATACAGAATGTATGTTTGTTCAAGCTGTGATAAGTGTTTATTTTTATATACAGTTGTTAAATATATGACATCCCCGTTAAATCTGCACAGCCACTACAGCAGACAACTGATCCACCGAGAGCTGATTCAAGTCGTGTTAAACGTGTCACTACTAAGAAAAAGTATGTACTATCAATATTAAAAAAGTATGTACTTAAAATCTTAGTGTTTCTTTTTTTCCTTATTTTGTTTTTTCAGAACATAATATATTGGTCCAATATTTTTTTACACTCTTCCTTAGATATTCATATAAATACGCTGAACAAATGATTTGAAACTATTTTTATTGTTGTTTATTTTGACAGTATCATTATATCCTTTTCTTATAATTAACGATATTTACTGCTAGGCCATATATAAATAAACAATAAAAAATATAAAAAAAAAACGAAATAATAGCAATAAATTGTAAATAATTATTCAAAAGCAAAAATGTATAAAAAAACAATATTTTATATTTCGAAAATCCATATTAATACATTTGCAAAAAAAAATCAATTTAGCCTAATAAACAAAATTGGCCGCAAAACTTGGTTTTACAATACGAAGAACATTTACAAGGCTAACCCAATAGTTTCGGTAACAGTTCCGTATATTGTAAAACTGCAAGTTTGGCATCTCATTTAATATATCATTCTGTTAATTTATTTTATTTATTTATTATTATAATATAAACAAACATACATATATTTAAACACATTTTAAACACAAAAGATAAACTCGTTAGAATTTTACCGTGTGTTTGATTCGTTGAACACTACAATTTAATAGATAAAAAAAAGCATATAAAACTAATAATAATAATAATAATTCTCTAAAACTTAAATGTAACTAAAACTAAATTGATTAAACTAAACAAAGAATAATGAACAGTGACGTCAGTGTTATTCACTAGACAGATTTGTTTATAAAAGTGTAGATTAGGAGGTAAAATATATTCACGCCTCGATGCAGTATTTTTATCTCTTACTATTGTTTGATAGTGTGCGTATTTGCGTCCTTGTTAACGAATATTGTACAAAGTTATTAGTATGGCATACAGGTTGTTATGATTAGGAATATAATATATACATATATATAAATATATATTATTTTTTTTTTGTTTGTCTATACTGTTAGCCCTGTTGGCTATTACAGCGTCACCGGGGAAGCGGGTGGGTCTGGAGACCCACACTTAACAAGGGGGGGCCAGATGGGCCCCCATGGGGAACGACGTCCCGAGGGCGTCTCAGATTGAGACACGGACCTCGGCTCGGGGCGTCGTTAGTCAGGAGGGAAGCTAAGGAAATTTGGACACTAGCGTCCTCCGACGGCAGAACGCTGGAGCAACGGAGCACTTACTCAATTGGGACCTCGTCTATACCGGTACAGACGGTGTGTGTCTGTGTGTTGTGTGGTAACACTTATGCCTATGCGTACACGTTATTACCTACTGTGAACGCGTCGTCGGGGTCAACGAGTACCGACTTGGGTCTTCTTTTTCTGACTAAAGTAGTCTTACGTGGTCTATACTCTGCGGCGTCAGCCACCAGTGGGTTCGGGTGTCGCTCAGCACGTTCAAAGTACTTTTGGGAAAGCCCCTTGAAGTACTGAGCGATGATCGGAAGGTCTAAATCTCTATGGAGATCGATGTTGCGTACGAACCACGGCGCCCCGGTTGCAATCCGTGTAAACCTGTTCTGAATCACCTGAAGGGGTTTCAGATTAGCGTGCGCAAAAGCGGGACTCGCATAGGACATGACGGAACGTATGCAAGCTTTGTAAAGTGTCACCTTATTGCGAAGGGACATTTTACTCCGCTTGCCTAACAGCGGATATAAACGACCCAATATGTAGGCCGCTCTGCTACGAACGGTCCTAATATGCGCAGTGAAAACTAACTTTCTATCTAACGTTACTCCTAGGTATTTTGCCTCGTCTTTACAAGGTATCGGTTTAACAAAGAGTTTGATTCGCGGGAGGATCCTTGGGGGGCCCCGTTCGAAGAGCACCGAAACGCTCTTCTCAGGGTTTACCTCGATCCGCCATTTCCGCAGCCAACTCTCGAGGGAGTCGACTGCGGATTGGAGACGTTGGTATATCTCCCAGTGATCCTTAGAGGACGTGTAAAGCGCGGTATCGTCCGCGTACATGGCAAGGTGCACTTTAGATCGCGGTCTAGGAATATCGCTAGCGTAGATGGAATAGAGGATGGGCGAGAGAACTGAACCCTGGGGAACACCCGCCCTGATGGGGCGGGGGGTTGACAAGACGCCTTCCACTCTGTAGCGAAAGGAGCGATTCGTCAGGTAGTCCCGTATGATGAGTACGAGTCTGTCCGACACCTTGAACTGGTATAACTTGTACACCAGTCCATTGTGCCAGACCCTGTCGAACGCTTTAGCTACATCGAGAAAGAGCGCTCCTGTCCTATGCTTCTTGACCCTCACAGTGGCCCCTATCAGTATGTGCTCCGTGAGGCGTTGCACCTGATGGGAACATGAATGGTTGGCTCTAAAGCCGAACTGCTCATTTGGAATGATTTTGAGTCTCTCGACTTCCGATCTAAGTCTACAGAGGATGATTCTCTCATATACTTTCCCTAAGCAACTAAGAAGACTAATGGGACGGTAACTACTAGGCAGATGCCGGGGTTTGCCCGGCTTATGGAACCCTATCACTATGGCCTCTTTCCACTGGGTCGGAAACGAGCAACCGGCCAGTAGAGCGTTAAAAATGGTAACCAATAGGTAAATTAAAGGAGGCGGAAGAAGCTTTATCACTTTGTTAGTGATCCTATCGGGACCTGGCGATTTCTTGGCGTAAAGCGCCCTAACTATGGACGTCACCTCGTCTAGGTTCGTTTCCTTGATTGGCGGACCGACCGGTGGCTGAGAACACATTATATTGACCGATTTGTCGACTATTTCGACATGATCGCGATCAACCGATTGAGCTGACAGACGGCACTGGCTCTCTAGACTGTCAGCTAAGCACTCAGCTTTGTCAGGGTCGTCAAACGCGATGGCGGAGTGAGGTTCAACCAAGGGAGGCATATCTGAGACAGTGTCCGCCTTCAACGCTCTCTGCAACCGCCAGAATGCCTGGTGTGTTGGAGAGAGCGTCCTATCCCAGCCGCTATCTCTGAAGTCGTCGAGAGCTTGTCTCGACTCCCTCTGGAGACGGCGCAGCCTCCGTCGGTTGTCATCTGTCGGGTATCGGTCATGGGCTCTAATCGCGGCGTTTTTACGGGTGATTAGAAGTCTAATGTCCGGAGGGAGTGCTCGGTAACCCTCGAAGTTCACTCGGACCTCCCTCGAGGACTTTCCTATGCTGTCTACCAAATGTTCTGTGAAGTTAGTCGCGGCTGAGACAGCGTCCTCGACCGATGTAAGCTGGTCAGGAATTTTGTCGAGGTGCGCTGATACGGGGCAATGGAGTTGCTCTCGAAGCTTCGTCCAGTTAATAATTGTTTTTGTCGCGGGTTCCCTAAGGGGAGGAATTCCTAGCTGAAATAGGACCGGTCGATGGTCAGAGTCTAGCTCGGATAGCGTCTCGATAGAACGTAACTGGAGTGTCACCCCCTTCAAGAGTACTATGTCGAGCATGTCGGGTCTGTCATGTCGGAAGTCTGTGTCGCAGTATCGCGTGGGACTCAAAGGAGCGGTGATCTCGAAGTCTAGACCAGCCTTGTAGCTTAGCCTATCCAGGAGATTTCCACTACTGTTTGCGACAGTAGAGTTCCAGCGGGGATGTTTGCAATTTAGGTCGCCGGCCAGAATGGTTGCGTTACCTAATTGGAGTAAGGACTTAAGGTCCCTCTCAACTAAGGCTTTATTGGGAGAAAGATAGACGGATGCTAGTACGATCGACTGATGGCCGGTCATACCCACCTGACATAATGACGCTTCTACGTTAACTAGTTGGGGCGGATCGAGCGGAGTGCAATGAAGAGACCTTCTATAGTAGATGATGGTTCCCCCCTTCGCGGTTGCTTTATCGTTCCTAACGAGACGGTAATTCGCGATGCGCGGATTACGATTACACGGCTTCAGAAAGGTCTCTTGTACTAACAGGACGTCTATCTGGTACGTGACCACGAAGTCGCGCACTAGATCTATCTGCTTAAGTAGCCCGTTCGCATTGAATGTAGCGACAGTCAGAGAGTGAGGTTTTATCCTTCCACGCGATGTCATCATGTTGACATCGTGTGTTCGTATATCGATTTGATTAGGACGGCGTGCTTGAGGAGCACTTCCATTCTCGCGGGAGGGTTCCGCGCGGAATCCCTCATTTCATTTGAAAAGACTAGGAGCTCTTCGATGTCTATTTCACCGAAGAGGCTCGTGACGCACGCGAGCGAACTCGCAACTCCGTCGGTGGAGTTTCGAACCGGCGGCGGCGGCAACGACTGGGGGACGGGCTGTGGCATAATCCTCGGAGGCTTCACCCAAGCGTTCGCGACCGCGTTCGCGGGTGCCTGAGGGGCCTGGGATGCCTGAGGGGCCGCGGGCCTCCTAGGGGCTAGAAGAGCCCATGGAGGCTGGGCGAACCGAGGAGGATGCCTTGCCGGCTGTGTCCTGCGCGGCGCTTTGGGGCACCCGCGATAATTCGCGGGATGGCCGTTCTGTCCGCACAGGACGCAGCTGGGAGGATCCTCGGGGACCGGTCCCTTCCGCGAGCAGTCGGCTGTCGCGTGGTCGTCCAGGCACTTGACGCACCTTGGACGCGCGTGACAAAAACGTTGGGAATGCCCATAGAGCTGGCAGCGATGACACTGACCAGGAAAACCGCGACCGCGTCGAGGTTCGACCCTAAGGCCGGAGAGTTGGCAGACTGCCTTGACGTTAAAAATTTGCTTTCCTTCCGGGGAAAGCTCGAGATGGACGAGAACGAGATCGAACGGGACCCTAGTGGTCGCTCGGTACATGCGGTGCACCGAGATGACGGGGAACGATTGGGACTTAAGGTCCTCTAAAATTCGCTCAGTAGTGAGCTCCACGGGGAGCCCTCGGATGACCACCGTTAAGCGGCGTTCATCCTCTAGCGCGTAGGTGTGGTATCCGTAACCACGTTCGCGGAGGAGACGAGTCAGACCACGGTGGTCCGACGAAGACGCGGTTTGAATGCGGATACCGTCGGCGGTATTTCGGGCGGACGTGAAATGGAGCTTGTGCTCCGTCATAAGTGCGGACAGAGTGTCCCACTTAGACTTGTCCCTTATGTAAAGCGGCGGCGGCGCGGGGGACTTCCGTGACGCTGAAGGTGCCTCCGCGGGCGCTGAAGGCGCGGACGACGGCGACGCGGACGCGGGCGCTTCGGGCGCGATCGGCGCGCGTTTGCGAGTCAGGCCCGGGCCCGAAGAACGGTCGGGCGACGCGGGTTCACTACTAGCAGGTTTTGAGGCCCGTTTTCGCGGGACGTTCGAGGAGAGCGCTTTCGTCGCCTTCCTCTTGGCCGATTTGGTCTGCACGGTCGTGAAACCGTCGTCCTCGTCAGCGTCCGAGGAAGGGGACGAACTCCCCGACTCGGAATCCGAGGCCGTCTGCTCCGGAGGAGTGGCGGCCTACACCTCCATGTCGGAGGTGCTCTCGGTCGCGATCGCGGCGCGCGATGTCGAGGGCGGAGACTTGATGCCTAACAGGACAGAGTACTGCAGGCATAATTCAGGCGCAATTCCGTGGACCCAGCCAAAGAACTGCGACTTGGACAGATCTTCGGGTTCCGCCGCGGATTTGGGGTCCATGGTGGAGCCCGGAGATATGAGCCGTCCTCCCTGCGTGAGCAGGGTAGGCGAGTGCCTAACGTGAACCCTATCGAATCTCTATCAGTAGGTGACAGAGGTGTGCCTAATACCCTAACGACTGTGTACTTACACGACGCAGGCTATTACGACGAAGTCTTTGAATTGCGTTTCGTACCCTAACTAGGGCGTCGTCAGACTTGTTGGACCCCTATGCAGACTTGCCGGCCCGCAGGTGTGCTTGCGGCGATGACTCACACACAAACACAATCACACCGCTGGCTTGCACACAATGGAGGTCGTTATCTTGACTGGCGCAGGTGTACGAACGGTCGGTGCAGGTAATCGGCGCAGGTGGCTGGGCGGTCAGCGTGACGGCCCAGGTAGGTGGCGCGAATAGGCGGAGCAGGTAAAAGGGACATGTGTCCCGGTCGACTGCTCAACGGTGAATGTTTTTGTATATAAATATATACCTACATAAACACATACACCCACACACACACATACCTATATAGATATATACATATATATATATATATATATATATATATATATATATATATATATATATATATATATATATATATATATATATACATAAAATAAAATTAGGTTTTTTTATTTTATTTTTTTTATTTTAAAATATGTTCCCATTTATTAACGTATAAATTATTTATTATTATATATTTTTTTCTTATTGAACTGAGTTATTGGTTATAGGTGTTGTTGTTCCATGATATACTTATAAGTATATTAATATATACACTCCTTATAATCCACACACACAAATACACATATACATACGTATACACACACACATATATACAGACACCCAAATATGCGTACCTTTTACAAAATATTTCAAATAAATCAATTAGATTTCTTTTATCTGAAAGTATTTTTTTAATTTATGTTTTAAATTTTGTTTAGTGAGCTTCTGAGTTAATGTTTTGGGCAATTTGTTTATGAGATTAGGAACTATGTAATTTAACTTATACTTTCCGTAAGTGTTAGAAAATGTTGGCAAAAAGTAATTTTTCATTAATTAAGCTACGTGTACATACCTTGCTAGGATTTATAGGTTTTACAATTTTCAGACTCTTATTAAAGTATTCTTCAATTAACAATTGCATATTATAATTACATATTTTCATGTATTGGTACTATTTTACAATGTTTAAATAGTTTGTGGTAATCATGTTTACATGTATTTTTAATATTATCTGGTACAAGACTTTTTAGAATTCGCAATTGTAAGGCGTATATTTTATAAAGATGACTTTTATGTCTTTGATGACTTTGATGTTCTTCCATAGCTTGATAGTCCATAACTTATTATCGAATCAGCCAAAGATTTATACAGTAGTAACAGAATTTTAAATGGTATTCTACATTTTATTATGGCAAACTTTGCAAGGATGGCTCGTAGTTTATCACATACAGTGTTAATGTGATCTTTCCAGTTAAGTCTATTATCTACCAGAAGACCTAAGAAGGTAAGGGTTCTGACGACTTTCTTCGTTCGACTGTTTCGCAGCTACATTCATTAAACCTAGTATTATGCAAACAGTCGTGATCGTGTGCAGTCAATCTGGGCTCGTATTGGATTCTGTTTTGACTGCTGCTAATATACATTTTTTAGTTTTATCAGTATTAAGGACCAGTCCAACATCATGCGACCACTTTAGAATTTTGTTAAAGTCTAGTTGTAATTTTTTGAGAGCATCATGTGGACCTTCCCCACCTGATAACAAACAGGTATCGTCGGCGAATTAAAATAGTCCACTATTCTTAATTAAATTCGGTAGGCTGTTTACATAGGTTAAGAAGCGCAGTGGTCCAATTATTGAGCCCTGTGCTGTGCCTTTAGAGACTGGTACGGTGTCAGTATAAGTATTATTGATCTTTACTACATGTTTTTTGTCTTCGAGATAGTTTTTATACCAATCAAGAACGTTCCCTCTGAGACCATGATCCTCCAAACAATTTAATAAATTGTGGTGTTGCAAAGTGTCGAAAGCTTTGCAATAATCAATAAATACAACCATAACATGTCTTTTTTTATCTAGGTGTTCGTATATTTTATCAGTAAATGCAGACAGCAATTGTGTAAAAACATACCATATAGTTAAAATATTATTTTTTCCAAAAAATTGATAAATTTGGTGACAAGTATACTTTTCTGCTATTTTATCAATTACTGGTAATATTGTTATCGGCCTGTAGTTGCTATATAGTGTTCGATTAACTTTCTTATGAATAGTTCTTATAATACCTGTCTTCAGATTATTAGGAAATATAGACTTATTTATACCTTTATTAATTAGGTTAGCTATTACAGTACTTATTTTTTTACAAAATGCTTTTATATCTATAGTTCTTATACCGTCAAAACCTGGTGATTTATGAGGATTTATAGATTTAATAATTTTTCGATATCTGTACTGGTGGCCTTTTTAAAGCGCATTGTTACGTTGGCTGTGTTAGTATAAGAAGATCTATTTAGTAATGGTCGCGCGCATACAGGTGTATATTGTGTACAACTTTATGGGCTTCATCGTTTGTGTCGATATTCACATTGGCAATTTCAACGAATTTACAAAGTTTTTCTTGTTCCAATTCTTGTATGCGTTGTTCAATGACACTAACCCGTATTTCTAGATTAGTGTTTTTATTGGCAAGCTCGATATTTTTACGTTCTAACGTTTTTATTGTTCTTTTAAAAGTTTCAATAAATTCCACTACTTCGTCTAATTTTGCGCTGTGGAACTGCTATGAATCATTTAATTCTTTCATTTCCCTATTAAAAGCTTTTTCTACTTCTTTTGTAATGTTGTTGAGTCGTTTCTTAGTGTTGACGTGTACAGCATCTTGTTCATCGTCGTCCTCGTCATCAGGTACAATTATAGATAATGTCCTCCTTGGTGTTTCTTTCTGGCATTGTAGACATTGTAGACATGTCCACTCCAGACTGAGAGCGGCTTTCAAAGCAGAAATTTGCTTGTTGCTAAGCCCTGTACATTTCGTATTGAGGTGCACAATTTTTTCGCCTTTTCCACATTCAGCACCAGGTAGAGCTTTGGTAATTGTTTTATTACAGTTTTCACAATTATTCACCATTGTGTTTACCGACCAGTTTCGAGTAAATTAAGAATCAGTCAGAATTTACACGTTCCACATTAGCACTTTGCACCTTAAACAATATTTAATTATAATTTTAAGGATTTACTATAAAAATACTAAATCATACTTTATTTAAAATAAATTTAAGTAGGAGCTTAGTTTAAAACCGCTTAACGTTACAGTGTTGCCAGCACGAATGAGAATATAAGTTGTTATTGTTATTTAAGGGTTTTCTTAAATAAATGATTTGTTATTTTTATTGTTTTCTATAAATTATCGTTAGTTAGTTAGTTAGTCATCTACTTTAGCTGGGAGATATGCGAATACTACAAGAATGTCATTAAAATCAGTGAATTCACAATCTCGTGATGATTTTTCTAATTATTTTCTTTGTAATTTACTAAAGAACAATTATTTCTTTTTAATATTGAATGTAAATTTATTTAGAAATATGATTTATTACTAATATTAAAACTAAAGGATTTTTTTATTATGTAAACAATTTTGCTCATTTGGTATGATTTATTGATGGACAAATACAATTAACAAATATTAACAATTGTTTATAGGAAAGAAGACATTTGATGTCCACTCCCGTATCCGTTACCAAACTGGCTACCTCCGTTACCAAACTGGTTGAAGCCATTGTTGGAAAGGGCTCCCGTGTCGAAGAGTTGACTGCCGCCGATATCATGATTGTCAGTGTTTTCGGCTTGGGTGACCTATAAGATAAAGATGAGGATAAGATAAAGTTATCTATTTGTGAGAAGTAACGTCAAGTAAGTTACGTCAAGTAACTAATTTTGTCATATGGTATTAATAATTAAAAACAGTTAAAAATAATTGATAAAGTTACTAACCGAGGATAGACTGTTGTGATGTTGGCCAATATTGTGGAAGTTATTGAGACCGCCATTGTGAAAACCTTGATTGCCAAAACCGTTCGCACCATTATTGTACATATTATTACCAAAAGAGCCACCATTTGAGAATCCATTAGCTGCTCCTCCTCCTAGGCCCAAACCTAATCCAAGACCTCCCATTCCAAGACCTCCCATTCCCAAACCTCCCATCCCAAGACCTGCTCCAGATCCTAATCCCATTCCGATGCCACCAAGTCCTAAATAAGGTTTGGCTTCAATTGCGACCACGCAAGCAATGTTAAGATCTAAAAAAATGTTTATAAAGGACACTTAGAAGAAAAAAGAACACAGTTGCAAAATTAAGAATGTTAGGAAACTGGTACTTACAATGCACTTCATTTTCGATGAGTTTTTCAGTAATACTATACTTGTAGTGTGTACTTCGGAACTACCATTGATATAATGATTTGAGATCTTCAAACCTATACTTATATAGGCCATTAAAGTATCAGATATTATAAATGTATTAATTATCTTAATTGATTCATGGAGACAGGTGATTAGTAAAATTGTAACGGGGATTTACTAATTACCTCTTTAAAAAAACCAGTGCAATATGTTAATGAATAAAATGAATTAAAAACGATCATTTTTATTTTCTTATGGCATATATTGCACATATGATACATTAGAAACTATTTATAAGGTTCGAAACAGAATTATTTTAGAATGTCGACTTTATGTAAAACAGCTTTTTTTCATGTTTTATTTGATACGCTCATAAACAGGCAATCATTTTATGTATACCTGATCTCTTGGAATTTATTTCGAAATAAGCAGTACCCTTGTAACAATCTATTTTACAATAAATATATCTAGGTATATTGTATTTTTTCTGAATGTACATAAAAGCTAATTATTATAATATCGCAAAGACATTATGTTTATGAAGAAGTGGTTTCCAACCAACTCTATTAAAGTAGATTACAAAGTGACGTTCGGAATATTGGCTCGGATACTAGATATACTTTTTTTACTTCTTCTTATTATTTATTATTATAAATGTTATAACATATGTTGAAACTTACTTAATAGAAAATTTAAAGTTCTTATTTCAAGGATTCGGATACTCCCAACCAATTATGCCGTTTGAGTTTAAACAACTACAATTTCTAATTTGTTTTGCAGACCATGACTACTATTAGCAAATCAAAAGAACAATCTTAATGTTTGTGGTCCGAAAATAGAAAGAGAAATAATTAAAAAAATAGATTAAATTTAAAATGTATAATACCCCCGATACAAAAAGAGGACATCGACTAAACGATTCGATATCGTAATTTCTTTATTTGCCTGGGTAACTTACTTGTATTTTAATTTCTTCCTTTATTAAGAAGTCCCCCGACGCAACCACTTCAACTACTACATAATAATATTATTTTTGTTTTTTTGAAGTTTTTTTTTGTACGGGGTTTATTTTAATAATTTTAATTTTTTTTTCTGCTTCTTAAAGTTATATTACTGAATATTACTCTGTTTAAATTTCTAGGTAACAAAATCGATTACCGAGGCCGTACTCCATCGTTGGATGCAATAGTCGATAGCTTTTTAAATGATCTTAAAAAGGTAGACCATCAACCAATAAGTAACCTGAAAAAAGCTTGGATATACGATAATTTTTTAACATCACGTCTAAATTGGCCTTTCCTCGTTTATGATATTAATAAAACCCTTTTGTCAAAGTTAGATGCAAACGTCATTAGGACATTGAAGTTTTGGCTCGGGTTAGCGCACTCAGCGGACTCTTTAACCTTATTTAGAGACCGAAACAATTTCGGGTTAAAATTAAAGAAACCATTGGAGCTCTATAAACATCTAAAAGCTACCAAAAGACATATCATCGGCAATTCTAAAGATGATCCTGTAACATCTCTCCCAAAAGATAAATTGCCTCAGAACTTGAGTCACGACTTAAATTCCATAAAAAAATTATTATAGGTGCTCAAATGAATAAAGTAGGGCTAGGATCAGGTAGGAAAGCTCGAGACATAGATATAACAAAATCCTTTTTTAGACAAGACTAAAACGATAATATGCCGTCTGCACGCGATGAGCCTAGAAATCCAAAACGAATAGGTGACCATAGGAGATTTTTTTATTCCACTAGCTTTGCGTTGGCACACCCACTACCACACTATAATTGATCCCCAGCACACCGCACTATGATTGATCCCCAGCATTATTAAAATTTTATCCAAAATCTCTCTATAACTTACTTAAAGATCTTGGCCTTTCTAGAACTAGCATCGGTTCATTTCTAGAACGTATTTCAAAGGCGGTATTAGTAGGTTCTTTCCAAATTTATTTAGGTAGGGAGAGGAGTGTAGACAGTGAAGGCTAGCGTATTTGCGCATCATAAAGGGACCCCTTAAACCTACCTCTGGGTCGCAAGACCCAAGCATTGCCCGGAACCCGCACGGTGAATCCATGGAATGCGACGAAGATGGAAGACGATGCTTCTTAAAGCATAGTCTTATTATCTTATATTGGCTGGAGGTGGAGAACATTTTTCGGGGATGCTCCCTCTGTTCATTAATACAAGCGAAATTAATCGTAGGCAGTAGTTCGTCTGCGATTTTGCCTTACTTTACGTAAACGATGATCTATTGTTTGAGTTAATTGTTTCTGTTTTTTAATTTGTTAATTGTTTTTTAATTTTCTTTCTCTGTTTTCTTTTGATACCGTAGTTGTTTTCTTACTTTAAACAAGAAAGCATTAATTAAACATTATATTCTTATCATGAGGTTTTATTTTAAATATTTTTATTCTATGGTTTTTATGAATACCGATGCGGAACATAATTTACATACTCATTACTTTTTCATTTACATCTACAAAGTATGTACAAAGAGTTCCAGAGTAGCGTTCAATTTTATTTTTATATAAATTAAAACAAAAATATCTCATGTTCCAGAAAACATTTGCTTTTTTCATTATTTTTAAATAATAAAAGCTTTTTTAAAACAGTAATAAATCAAACCTAAGCATACATGTCTGCCAGCCTAAAGGAAATAATGGGAACTAAGCATTCTCTACGTATCATGCCATTGGGTAATTCTTTTATGGTCTCTCCATCACGTTGATACGCATTAATGGGGCAGATTATATTTGGTTTATACAGTAAGTAATTTGTCTAGTGTTTTACATATAACATAATTTCTTTTGTTTTATTAGAAGTAGGTATAATATATTGATGATAATTATTTTCAGTCGCGTACAATATTTACAGTAGTATATACGAAGAAATAATTAGACGAGATGATCAGCATTTTCGTGTTCGTTCATTACTGTCAGTAATATATCTCAGTAAACAAATCCTAACAGCTACCACGTTAGGTTTTATCTCTATCAATGGTATAAAGAGGATGCATCATATGTTTTATTATTTAAACGTTTTGAAAAAGGTGTGAAATTTAAAGAGAAATCGCTTAAAAGATTTTAATCAAATTTAGTTTCAAGATTAGTGACTTAAGCTATAAAACATCTTCGAGTTTATAGATCGAGGCAAAATATTCTGTATGAAAGATTTTTGTATGGTATAGCTTTAACATTTTCATATTTTTTTAGTTAAATAAAAACTTAGAAATTAACAATTCCTACTTAGTCGTAAAGTGAGACGTTTGATATTATAAATGTTTAGTTATTGGTTCGTTATATTCTTATTTTTTTATGAGAATTTCTATACTTTGATCGATGAATTATCCTTCGACATTTACAAAAGTAAGTAGCATTATTATTATTTTGGAATTCCATTTATTTTCTGATTCAATTTAGATTCTTTTCCAAATATTTTACCTTTTTTTATTTACCCAATATCAAGTATATTTTTTGTTTGTTGCAGCATTTGTTACATTCCATCATTTAAGTGATTAGTTTAAGAGTATCACTATAATAATGATTCAAATACAGATAATATTTGTGATATACAACATTTACGTAGCATTGCACGAGATGAAAGATCGTTTAAGGAGTTTTAGTAAACAGAACAAGATTTTAAGTTTGTATATAATATACCCAGTCTTGCAGTAAATATTGTTATTAAGAAAAACGTTTTTTTTATTATAAATAACATTTATTACTTTTACAGTGTGTTAGTTAAAACACAAATATAAAACAATTAAAAATGGAAAAAGCTTATTAGAAGTGGTGTCCATTGGCTGCAATACCGTTCTTTAAACGTTGAGGCCAGCTATTAATATAAGCACGCGCTCTTTCCATGGGGAAATGTCACTGTCAATCGTATGGATTGTTTTAGGGACTCCAAACTACCATGGCGATTAGAGCAAGATGTACTCTATAAAACTGACCATAAATAATAATCCAGCGGATTAAAATCGGGACTAGATGACGGCTAGTGTTCAGCTCTGATGAAGTCCGAGACGTTCGCTTTCAACCAAGACTGCGTGGATCGAGCTTTATGACCCGACGCCGAGTCTTGCTGGAAGGAGCTTAGTTGCTTATTGAATATGGTGTTATTGAGGAGCTTAACTGCCTTCTCAAGAATTGTATCTTGATTCACTTGCTCCGATGTTTTGATACCTCTTTCACAAAAATATGGCTCAGTCACTCCTACATAACTAACACCCCACCAAACCATCACTGAAGTCGAATAATGCCCACGTTGCACTCTGTCGACTGATTGGGAAGCTTCCTTAGATTTTTGAGCATAAATACGGTCATTTTGTTTGTCAAAATGTTGCTCAATTGTATTTTTTTTCTCATCCGTAAACAAAATTTTTCTGTGATCCTTTGCGATTTTAAAAACCTATTCATCTTTAATTTATCACTTAAGAAATGACCAGCGTCTCTTATAGGACTTACATCCTAAGTCATCTCTTAAAATGCGCGACATGGTGCTATCGTCATTTCTTCGAATGCTTTTCCTTACTGCTTTGACCACCTTTATCGTACGAAAACTACGTAGATAGCCAGATCTTTCTCTGTTACAAACAGAGGAAGTCTCGTTGTACTTATTGTAAGCCTGGTATACAAATATTTGACTAATACCAAGTGTATGGAGAGTTTTCAAAATTGCATTTGGTTACTTTGTTACCATACCTACTTTGTGTTTAATCACAGTAATTCTGTTCTCTTTATCACCCCACTCCATACTAATATCGCAAAATATTGTCCGAAACATTGTAATGTTTCGGCGCCAAAATGAGAAAACATAATAAACAATCGTATAAAAATGATAGATTTCAAATTCAAATGTAATATTTTTTTATTTTAATTGTAACAGTTTTTATGCCCAGACTAAGTAGCTTTTTAGCTCCGCAAGTAACAGTCTGTGCCTTTTGACTTTTATATAAATGTACAATAAGCTATGCAAGCAAATATATATAAATACTTGTAGATCAGATTAGACAAGAAGCCATTTAAAAATATAAATATTATATTTTAATAATCGACAACAATTGCACATGTCTGCTATCGTTTTGCAATCTTTTTCCATAATAAGGCATAAAAAATATTTGCTAAACATCAGTTTATATCAGCCTACGTTATTATAATATTTAATAAAATCATTTAATTTAATTAAATAAACAACAAACACCTAATACATATATCTAAATATTTATCTTATTATTTATAATTATTACTGTCTTCAGAAGTATCAGTTTTGCTAATTTATTCAAATTCTGTTATTGTTTTTATTGGTATAAATATTCAGTGGGTATTGCATATAAATGTATTTATTATAGAATATATTTACTGCCCTGAAGTATTATTTTGCATTCCTTGGATATAATTACGTCAGCCGAGAACTAAACTTTGGCTAATGTATCTGTGTCTATCCTTTATCAGCCTAAACTTTTGTAAAGACTTTTATATTGTAAAACTGTGACACTTATACATTCAGGGTTATTTTTAATTAATTGACCACCTCTTGCAGGCAGCCTCTCTAAACCAATCCCAACAACATTAGTTCTACGACTTTTTAAAATTAATAGTTTTTAAAAGTTAAGTTTTGCCAAACAAAATTTATTTGTTTTATCTGAACTGGCATTAACACTGAGCGTCGGTATGGCGTCGGTATGACAAGTACAAAGGGTACGTTTTATCGAAATCAAAATCTACGCGTACTAAGTCGCAGGCAGACCTAGTAATAAGTATATTGGGGCTAGTGAATGTGACGTATGTAGATGTAATAAGTGGTTTTTTCAAGCAAAAAGTTGTCGATATGAGAATAATAATATACTTTTATATTGTAAAAACTGTGTTGTAATAACTATACTGGGGCCAGTGAATGTGAAGTAGCGTTAAACTTCTACGTATTAACCTTTTATTTAAACAAAAAGTTATCGATATGAGAATAAAAAATAAACAGTTGATTATCGATAATGTTAAGAAACACTTTTTGCAACAAATTACAACAAACTCTTTTATATTCTTCAAACAGGTATATACAATATTATTAGTATTCTTTATTTTTTAGACGCTAGTGTATTTTATTTTCCAGTAATTATATCCTTTAACTATTCTCTTAACATGATCGAAAAGTGATTTAGTAATTTCCCATAAATCTCTTATAAAAAAGACACTTTACTAATCACCTTTCATCGTGTAATAATTAGGATCATTAATTAATACATATGTACTATGCTTTGTTTAACTATATAAGAATAAGTTTGAAAATTTAAAATCATTCAGCGACTGATTGTTGCACGACCTGTATAGTTCCATTGAAGAATTCAATCCAAAACATGAAGTGCATCGTGAGTACCTATTTATATATTATATCTACTGTTCTATAGGTTTCCACGTTATTTGAATTATTATGTAATATTTGTTTGAATTATCTTTTAATAACTGGCAACTGTTCTTTGTAGTTCTTAGCCGTCCTCGCTTGCGTGGCTACTCTCGAAGCTAAACCCAAGCCTTACATGGGTCACAGAGCCCTCGGAATGGGATTTGGAACGGACATTGGAACGGACATAGGAATGGGTTTGGGAAATGGCATCAGAACCGGTTTGGGTCTTGGTATGAGAGGTTTTGATCTTGGCAGCAATCTTGCCACCAGGCTCGGCTCTGGTCTAGGCATTGGAGGTGCAGGCATTGGCCTAGGAAGAAGAGCTAGTGGGTACTCACAAGGTGGCTCATTTGGTGATAATGAGTACAATTCTGGTGCAAATGGTTTTGGAAACCAAGGCTTCCACAGTGGAGGGTTTAAAAATTTCCACGATATTGGCCAACACCACAGCAGTCTCAACTCGGTTAGTAAATATAAAAAAACTTCTATTTTTCAAACAATTAAAGTTGTATTGCATTTTGATAATAATGATGATTGCTTTCTCTAGATCACCCAAGCTGAGAACACTGATAGTCATGACATCGGCGGTAGTCAGGCCTTCGACACGGGAGCCCAGTCCAATACTGGTTTCAACCAGTTCGGTAACGGTCACAGTCGTTTTGGTAATCAATACAGAAATGGACATCAAATGTCTTCTTTTCTCTAAATTTAGTTAATAATATTCTTACTTTCTTGAAACCAGTCAATAAATAAATGTTCAGAAAAAAAATGTTTATTATTACAAAAAAAAACTAATACTAAATAAAACATATGCTATCTATAACGACCGATATTAATGTTTCACCTATCCCTTTGATGCATGAGCCGGATCGTTTTAAGAAACTCCAAGTCTCCTTTTAAGGTTTATTTGAATTGCACAAGCTGCAAATATATACTTTAAGAAAATAATATAATAATTGATTGAGAAAACATTATTAGTAAGTATAATACATTTACAATTAGTGGTCAAATGCTCTCTAAATATTATTTAAATAACTGTGCCAGAAAGCGTTTGCGCATTAAAAGTTATCACAGCTTAATTTTAATTATGAAATCCTTACTTACCTAAGTGTTACTAATTTCTTAACCTAGAACAAAATCTACAAAAACATGATTAAAAATAAACTAAAATATGTTTATAGAAATTTAATAGTAAATAATATATAAGTAATGATTGAAACGGGCAATAAAAACCAGCGAACCAAACTGCACCAGCTACGCTGATTTTTTTGTTTTTATTAAATATAAGTGTAAAATGTATTGACGATTGATCTCTGAATATCGATGCTATCTCTTGAACACCGTCACGTCGTTCCGTCAATGTAGATATCGTCACGTCAACATAAATAAAATAATAGTCAAATTTCCTTTCGATTTTCTTACATGAGCTACGCGTTTTCTACCTGCGTATTTCATTTTTTTTGAAGCACGCACTTCGTTTTGCGTAGATTGTGAACCTCATACTGTGTAAAAACGAGCTTTCGGACAATTCAAGAATTCAATTTGCATTTTCACGTCGAACGCTTGAAGACATTTGAATAATAAAGTTCACTGTCTCCACGAAATATTAGAGTATTAGATAAATATGAAATAAAAAAAAATATCAATACGGCTCGATTAGAACATGTGACCTCTCATAAACCTCCCGTCACTCTGCTGATTGAGCTACCGTATCACACCTGCCGTACCGTATCGGTTTCTATATTTTAGCATTTTATATGTAATCGTCATTGTAGGGACGGTAGTGACTTTTTTAGGCTTCTATCGAAAATTCTAACGAATGTTTTTACTTTGAAATATAAATGATGACATTTATAGGTAATTTCAAACGTTAAATTCGTATATCTTCGTTTATTCATACACACGGACAGGACGGAAGGAGGTTTGACCGTCTGGCTCCATGACACGCGGTACGAAACCTACGATGATTTTCTGTGCGATTGTTATACTACCGATGGTTGTGCTACCCTATATAGGAGGAGCAGTCAAAAGACCACATAGAGTCTCCATTAGAATACCGACAGAAGATAACCAAGAGAATTTCGATATCTCCTGTCGTATTTTTTTTATGGATTTATATAGTGTTCTTCTTCTTTTACGTTTGTCAGAAATGATAGGTAAGCATAATATTTTCATCATTTCTAAATCGTTTATTGATTGTTTATGGTAGGGATTGGAATAAAAAAGAAATACTGTTGTTCCTCATCTCTTAGTTAGATGCATTAAGAACATAATAAGAACCGACGACTAAATTATTGTAACGATAATAAAATGAGTCAGCCGAGAACTGAACTTTAGATAATGTATCTGTGTTTGTCCCTTATCGTCCTTAACTTTTTTTTAAACTTTTATATTGTAAATACTGTGTTATAATGACTTTACTGGGGCCAGTGAATGTGAAGTAGCGTAAAACTTCTACGTATTAACCTTTTATTGATACAAAAAGTTATCGATATGAGAATAAAAAATAAGCAGTTGACTATCGATAATGTTTAGAAACATTATTTTCTAAGAATCTCACGAGTGGCACACACTTTAATAAAATTACAACAAACTCTTATATATTATATAGGTATGTATGATGGTCCAAACAGGTATACACAATATTATTAGTATTCTTTATTTTTTAGACGCTAGTGTATTTTATTTTCTAGTAATAATATCCTTTAACTATTCTCTTAACATGATTGAAAAGTGATTTAGTAATTTCCCATAAATCTCTTATAAAAAAGACACTTTACTAATCACCTTTCATCGTGTAATAATTAGGATCATTAATTAATACATATGTACTATACTTTGTTTAACTATATAAGAATAAGTTTGAAAATTTAAAACCATTCAGCGACTGATTGTTGAACAACCTGTATAGTTCCATTGAAGAATTCAATCTAAAACATGAAGTGCATTGTGAGTAGCTATTTATATATTATATCTAATGTTCTATAGGCTTCCATTTTATTTGAATTATTATGTAATATTTGTTTGAATGATCTTTTAATAACTGGCAACTGTTCTTTGTAGTTCTTAGCCGTCCTTGCTTGCGTGGCTACTCTCGAAGCTAAACCCAAGCCTTACATGGGTCACGGAGCCCTCGGAATGGGATTGGGAAGGGACATTGGAACTGGCATAGGAATGGGTTTGGGAAATGGCGTCGGAACCGGTATGGGTCTTGGCAGCGATCTCGCCACCGAGCTCGGCTCTGGTCTAGGCGTTGGAGGCGCAGGCATGGGCCTAGGAAGAAGAGCTAGTGGGTACTCGCAAGGTGACTCTTTTGGTGACAATGAGTACAATTCTGGTGCAAATGGTTTTGGAAACCAAGGCTTCCACAGTGGAGGGTTTAAAAATTTCCACGATATTGGCCAACACCACAGCAGTCGCACCTCGGTTAGTGAATTTAAAAAAACTTCTAGAATTCAAACAATTAAAGTTGTATTGCATTTTGATAATAATGATGATTGCTTTCTCTAGATCACCCAAGCTGAGAACACTGATAGTCATGACATCGGCGGTAGTCAGGCCTTCGACACGGGAGCCCAGTCCAATACTGGTTTCAACCAGTTCGGTAACGGTCACAGTCGTTTTGGTAATCAATACAGAAATGGACATCAAATGTCTTCTTTTCTCTAAATTTAGTTAATAATATTCTTACTTTCTTGAAACCAGTCAATAAATAAATGTTCAGAAAAAAAATGTTTATTATTACAAAAAAAAACTAATACTAAATAAAACATATGCTATCTATAACGACCGATATTAATGTTTCACCTATCCCTTTGATGCATGAGCCGGATCGTTTTAAGAAACTCCAAGTCTCCTTTTAAGGTTTATTTGAATTGCACAAGCTGCAAATATATACTTTAAGAAAATAATATAATAATTGATTGAGAAAACATTATTAGTAAGTATAATACATTTACAATTAGTGGTCAAATGCTCTCTAAATATTATTTAAATAACTGTGCCAGAAAGCGTTTGCGCATTAAAAGTTATCACAGCTTAATTTTAATTATGAAATCCTTACTTACCTAAGTGTTACTAATTTCTTAACCTAGAACAAAATCTACAAAAACATGATTAAAAATAAACTAAAATATGTTTATAGAAATTTAATAGTAAATAATATATAAGTAATGATTGAAACGGGCAATAAAAACCAGCGAACCAAACTGCACCAGCTACGCTGATTTTTTTGTTTTTATTAAATATAAGTGTAAAATGTATTGACGATTGATCTCTGAATATCGATGCTATCTCTTGAACACCGTCACGTCGTTCCGTCAATGTAGATATCGTCACGTCAACATAAATAAAATAATAGTCAAATTTCCTTTCGATTTTCTTACATGAGCTACGCGTTTTCTACCTGCGTATTTCATTTTTTTTGAAGCACGCACTTCGTTTTGCGTAGATTGTGAACCTCATACTGTGTAAAAACGAGCTTTCGGACAATTCAAGAATTCAATTTGCATTTTCACGTCGAACGCTTGAAGACATTTGAATAATAAAGTTCACTGTCTCCACGAAATATTAGAGTATTAGATAAATATGAAATAAAAAAAAATATCAATACGGCTCGATTAGAACATGTGACCTCTCATAAACCTCCCGTCACTCTGCTGATTGAGCTACCGTATCACACCTGCCGTACCGTATCGGTTTCTATATTTTAGCATTTTATATGTAATCGTCATTGTAGGGACGGTAGTGACTTTTTTAGGCTTCTATCGAAAATTCTAACGAATGTTTTTACTTTGAAATATAAATGATGACATTTATAGGTAATTTCAAACGTTAAATTCGTATATCTTCGTTTATTCATACACACGGACAGGACGGAAGGAGGTTTGACCGTCTGGCTCCATGACACGCGGTACGAAACCTACGATGATTTTCTGTGCGATTGTTATACTACCGATGGTTGTGCTACCCTATATAGGAGGAGCAGTCAAAAGACCACATAGAGTCTCCATTAGAATACCGACAGAAGATAACCAAGAGAATTTCGATATCTCCTGTCGTATTTTTTTTATGGATTTATATAGTGTTCTTCTTCTTTTACGTTTGTCAGAAATGATAGGTAAGCATAATATTTTCATCATTTCTAAATCGTTTATTGATTGTTTATGGTAGGGATTGGAATAAAAAAGAAATACTGTTGTTCCTCATCTCTTAGTTAGATGCATTAAGAACATAATAAGAACCGACGACTAAATTATTGTAACGATAATAAAATGAGTCAGCCGAGAACTGAACTTTAGATAATGTATCTGTGTTTGTCCCTTATCGTCCTTAACTTTTTTTTTAAACTTTTATATTGTAAATACTGTGTTATAATGACTTTACTGGGGCCAGTGAATGTGAAGTAGCGTAAAACTTCTACGTATTAACCTTTTATTGATACAAAAAGTTATCGATATGAGAATAAAAAATAAGCAGTTGACTATCGATAATGTTTAGAAACATTATTTTTTAAGAATCTCACGAGTGGCACACACTTTAATAAAATTACAACAAACTCTTATATATTATATAGGTATGTATGATGGTCCAAACAGGTATACACAATATTATTAGTATTCTTTATTTTTTAGACGCTAGTGTATTTTATTTTCTAGTAATAATATCCTTTAACTATTCTCTTAACATGATTGAAAAGTGATTTAGTAATTTCCCATAAATCTCTTATAAAAAAGACACTTTACTAATCACCTTTCATCGTGTAATAATTAGGATCATTAATTAATACATATGTACTATACTTTGTTTAACTATATAAGAATAAGTTTGAAAATTTAAAACCATTCAGCGACTGATTGTTGAACAACCTGTATAGTTCCATTGAAGAATTCAATCTAAAACATGAAGTGCATTGTGAGTAGCTATTTATATATTATATCTAATGTTCTATAGGCTTCCATTTTATTTGAATTATTATGTAATATTTTTTTGAATGATCTTTTAATAACTGGCAACTGTTCTTTGTAGTTCTTAGCCGTCCTTGCTTGCGTGGCTACTCTCGAAGCTAAACCCAAGCCTTACATGGGTCACGGAGCCCTCGGAATGGGATTGGGAAGGGACATTGGAACTGGCATAGGAATGGGTTTGGGAAATGGCGTCGGAACCGGTATGGGTCTTGGCAGCGATCTCGCCACCGAGCTCGGCTCTGGTCTAGGCGTTGGAGGCGCAGGCATGGGCCTAGGAAGAAGAGCTAGTGGGTACTCGCAAGGTGACTCTTTTGGTGACAATGAGTACAATTCTGGTGCAAATGGTTTTGGAAACCAAGGCTTCCACAGTGGAGGGTTTAAAAATTTCCACGATATTGGCCAACACCACAGCAGTCGCACCTCGGTTAGTGAATTTTAAAAAACTTCTAGAATTCAAACAATTAAAGTTGTATTGCATTTTGATAATAATGATGATTGCTTTCTCTAGATCACCCAAGCTGAGAACACTGATAGTCATGACATCGGCGGTAGTCAGGCCTTCGACACGGGAGCCCAGTCCAATACCGGTTTCAACCAGTTCGGTAACGGTCGCAGTCGTTTTGGTAATCAATACAGAAATGGACATCAAATGTCTTCTTTTCTCTAAATTTAGTTAACAATATTCTAACTTCCTTGAAACCAGTCAATAAATAAATGTTCAGAAAAAAAATGTTTATTATTACAAAAAAAAACTAATACTAAATAAAACATATGCTATCTATAACGACCGATATTAATGTTTCACCTATCCCTTTGATGCATGAGCCGGATCGTTTTAAGAAACTCCAAGTCTCCTTTTAAGGTTTATTTGAATTGCACAAGCTGCAAATATATACTTTAAGAAAATAATATAATAATTGATTGAGAAAACATTATTAGTAAGTATAATACATTTACAATTAGTGGTCAAATGCTCTCTAAATATTATTTAAATAACTGTGCCAGAAAGCGTTTGCGCATTTAAAGTTATCACAGCTTAATTTTAATTATGAAATCCTTACTTACCTAAGTGTAACTAATTTCTTAACCTAGAACAAAATCTACAAAAACATGATTAAAAATAAACTAAAATATGTTTATAGAAATTTAATAGTAAATAATATATAAGTAATGATTGAAACGGGCAATAAAAACCAGCGAACCAAATTGCACCAGCTACGCTGACTTTTTTGTTTTTATTAAATATAAGTGTAAAATGTATTGACGATTGATCTCTGAATATCGATGCTATCTCTTGAACACCGTCACGTCGTTCCGTCAATGTAGATATCGTCACGTCAACATAAACAAAATAATCGTCAAATTTCCTTTCGATTTTCTTACATGAGCTACGCGTTTTCTACCTGCGTATTTCATTTTTTTTGAAGCACGCACTTCGTTTTGCGTAGATTGTGGACCTAATACTGTGTAAAAACGAGCTTTCGGACAATTCAAGAATTCAATTTGCATTTACACGTCTAACGCTTGAAGACATTTGAATAATAAAGTTCACTGTCTCCACGAAATATTAGAGTATTAGATAAATATGAAATAAAAAAAAATATCAATACGGCTCGATTAGAACATGTGACCTCTCATAAACCTCCCGTCACTCTGCTGATTGAGCTACCGTATCACACCTGCCGTACCGTATCGGTTTCCATATTTTAACATTTTATATGTAATCGTCATTGTAGGGACGGTAGTGATTTTTTTTGGCTTCTATCGAAAATTCTAACGAATATTTTTACTTTGAAATATAAATGATGACATTTATAGGTAATTTCAAACGTTAAATTCGTATATCTTCGTTTATTCATACACACGGACAGGACGGAAGGAGGTTTGACCGTCTGGCTCCATGACACGCGGTACGAAACCTACGATGATTTTCTGTGCGATTGTTATACTACCGATGGTTGTGCTACCCTATATAGGAGGAGCAGTCAAAAGACCACATAGAGTCTCCATTAGAATACCGACAGAAGCTAACCAAGAGAATTTCGATATCTCCTGTCGTATTTTTTTTATGGATTTATATAGTGTTCTTCTTCTTTTACGTTTGTCAGAAATGATAGGTAAGCATAATATTTTCATCATTTCTAAATCGTTTATTGATTGTTTATGGTAGGGATTGGAATAAAAAAGAAATACTGTTGTTCCTCATCTCTTAGTCAGATGCATTAAGAACATAATAAGAACCGACGACTAAATTATTGTAACGATAATAAAATGAGTCAGCCGAGAACTGAACTTTAGATAATGTATCTGTGTTTGTCCCTTATCGTCCTTAACTTTTTTTTTAAACTTTTATATTGTAAATACTGTGTTATAATGACTTTACTGGGGCCAGTGAATGTGAAGTAGCGTAAAACTTCTACGTATTAACCTTTTATTGATACAAAAAGTTATCGATATGAGAATAAAAAATAAGCAGTTGACTATCGATAATGTTTAGAAACATTATTTTCTAAGAATCTCACGAGTGGCACACACTTTAATAAAATTACAACAAACTCTTATATATTATATAGGTATGTATGATGGTCCAAACAGGTATACACAATATTATTAGTATTTTTTATTTTTTAGACGCTAGTGTATTTTATTTTCTAGTAATAATATCCTTTAACTATTCTCTTAACATGATTGAAAAGTGATTTAGTAATTTCCCATAAATCTCTTATAAAAAAGACACTTTACTAATCACCTTTCATCGTGTAATAATTAGGATCATTAATTAATACATATGTACTATACTTTGTTTAACTATATAAGAATAAGTTTGAAAATTTAAAACCATTCAGCGACTGATTGTTGCACAACCTGTATAGTTCCATTGAAGAATTCAATCTAAAACATGAAGTGCATTGTGAGTAGCTATTTATATATTATATCTAATGTTCTATAGGCTTCCATTTTATTTGAATTATTATGTAATATTTGTTTGAATGATCTTTTAATAACTGGCAACTGTTCTTTGTAGTTCTTAGCCGTCCTTGCTTGCGTGGCTACTCTCGAAGCTAAACCCAAGCCTTACATGGGTCACGGAGCCCTCGGAATGGGATTGGGAAGGGACATTGGAACTGGCATAGGAATGGGTTTGGGAAATGGCGTCGGAACCGGTATGGTTCTTGGCAGCGATCTCGCCACCGAGCTCGGCTCTGGTCTAGGCGTTGGAGGCGCAGGCATGGACCTAGGAAGAAGAGCTAGTGGGTACTCGCAAGGTGACTCTTTTGGTGACAATGAGTACAATTCTGGTGCAAATGGTTTTGGAAACCAAGGCTTCCACAGTGGAGGGTTTAAAAATTTCCACGATATTGGCCAACACCATAGCAGTCGCACCTCGGTTAGTGAATTTTAAAAAACTTCTAGAATTCAAATAATTAAAGTTGTATTGCATTTTGATAATAATGATGATTGCTTTCTCTAGATCACCCAAGCTGAGAACACTGATAGTCATGACATCGGCGGTAGTCAGGCCTTCGACACGGGAGCCCAGTCCAATACCGGTTTCAACCAGTTCGGTAACGGTCGCAGTCGTTTTGGTAATCAATACAGAAATGGACATCAAATGTCTTCTTTTCTCTAAATTTAGTTAACAATATTCTAACTTCCTTGAAACCAGTCAATAAATAAATGTTCAGAAAAAAAATGTTTATTATTACAAAAAAAAACTAATACTAAATAAAACATATGCTATCTATAACGACCGATATTAATATTTCACCTATCCCTTTGATGCATGAGCCGGATCGTTTTAAGAAACTCCAAGTCTCCTTTTAAGGTTTATTTGAATTGCACAAGCTGCAAATATATACTTTAAGAAAATAATATAATAATTGATTGAGAAAACATTATTAGTATAATACATTTACAATTAGTGGTCAAATGCTCTCTAAATATTATTTAAATAACTGTGCCAGAAAGCGTTTGCGCATTTAAAGTTATCACAGCTTAATTTTAATTATGAAATCCTTACTTACCTAAGTGTAACTAATTTCTTAACCTAGAACAAAATCTACAAAAACATGATTAAAAATAAACTAAAATATGTTTATAGAAATTTAATAGTAAATAATATATAAGTAATGATTGAAACGGGCAATAAAAACCAGCGAACCAAATTGCACCAGCTACGCTGACTTTTTTGTTTTTATTAAATATAAGTGTAAAATGTATTGACGATTGATCTCTGAATATCGATGCTATCTCTTGAACACCGTCACGTCGTTCCGTCAATGTAGATATCGTCACGTCAACATAAACAAAATAATCGTCAAATTTCCTTTCGATTTTCTTACATGAGCTACGCGTTTTCTACCTGCGTATTTCATTTTTTTTGAAGCACGCACTTCGTTTTGCGTAGATTGTGGACCTAATACTGTGTAAAAACGAGCTTTCGGACAATTCAAGAATTCAATTTGCATTTACACGTCTAACGCTTGAAGACATTTGAATAATAAAGTTCACTGTCTCCACGAAATATTAGAGTATTAGATAAATATGAAATAAAAAAAAATATCAATACGGCTCGATTAGAACATGTGACCTCTCATAAACCTCCCGTCACTCTGCTGATTGAGCTACCGTATCACACCTGCCGTACCGTATCGGTTTCCATATTTTAACATTTTATATGTAATCGTCATTGTAGGGACGGTAGTGATTTTTTTGGCTTCTATCGAAAATTCTAACGAATATTTTACTTTGAAATATAAATGATGACATTTATAGGTAATTTCAAACGTTAAATTCGTATATCTTCGTTTATTCATACACACGGACAGGACGGAAGGAGGTTTGACCGTCTGGCTCCATGACACGCGGTACGAAACCTACGATGATTTTCTGTGCGATTGTTATACTACCGATGGTTGTGCTACCCTATATAGGAGGAGCAGTCAAAAGACCACATAGAGTCTCCATTAGAATACCGACAGAAGATAACCAAGAGAATTTCGATATCTCCTGTCGTATTTTTTTTATGGATTTATATAGTGTTCTTCTTCTTTTACGTTTGTCAGAAATGATAGGTAAGCATAATATTTTCATCATTTCTAAATCGTTTATTGATTGTTTATGGTAGGGATTGGAATAAAAAAGAAATACTGTTGTTCCTCATCTCTTAGTCAGATGCATTAAGAACATAATAAGAACCGACGACTAAATTATTGTAACGATAATAAAATGAGTCAGCCGAGAACTGAACTTTAGATAATGTATCTGTGTTTGTCCCTTATCGTCCTTAACTTTTTTTTTTAACTTTTATATTGTAAATACTGTGTTATAATGACTTTACTGGGGCCAGTGAATGTGAAGTAGCGTAAAACTTCTACGTATTAACCTTTTATTGATACAAAAAGTTATCGATATGAGAATAAAAAATAAGCAGTTGACTATCGATAATGTTTAGAAACATTATTTTCTAAGAATCTCACGAGTGGCACACACTTTAATAAAATTACAACAAACTCTTATATATTATATAGGTATGTATGATGGTCCAAACAGGTATACACAATATTATTAGTATTTTTTTTTTTTAGACGCTAGTGTATTTTATTTTCTAGTAATAATATCCTTTAACTATTCTCTTAACATGATTGAAAAGTGATTTAGTAATTTCCCATAAATCTCATATAAAAAAGACACTTTACTAATCACCTTTCATCGTGTAATAATTAGGATCATTAATTAATACATATGTACTATACTTTGTTTAACTATATAAGAATAAGTTTGAAAATTTAAAACCATTCAGCGACTGATTGTTGCACAACCTGTATAGTTCCATTGAAGAATTCAATCTAAAACATGAAGTGCATTGTGAGTAGCTATTTATATATTATATCTAATGTTCTATAGGCTTCCATTTTATTTGAATTATTATGTAATATTTTTTTGAATGATCTTTTAATAACTGGCAACTGTTCTTTGTAGTTCTTAGCCGTCCTTGCTTGCGTGGCTACTCTCGAAGCTAAACCCAAGCCTTACATGGGTCACGGAGCCCTCGGAATGGGATTGGGAAGGGACATTGGAACTGGCATAGGAATGGGTTTGGGAAATGGCGTCGGAACCGGTATGGGTCTTGGCAGCGATCTCGCCACCGAGCTCGGCTCTGGTCTAGGCGTTGGAGGCGCAGGCATGGGCCTAGGAAGAAGAGCTAGTGGGTACTCGCAAGGTGACTCTTTTGGTGACAATGAGTACAATTCTGGTGCAAATGGTTTTGGAAACCAAGGCTTCCACAGTGGAGGGTTTAAAAATTTCCACGATATTGGCCAACACCACAGCAGTCGCACCTCGGTTAGTGAATTTTAAAAAACTTCTAGAATTCAAACAATTAAAGTTGTATTGCATTTTGATAATAATGATGATTGCTTTCTCTAGATCACCCAAGCTGAGAACACTGATAGTCATGACATCGGCGGTAGTCAGGCCTTCGACACGGGAGCCCAGTCCAATACCGGTTTCAACCAGTTCGGTAACGGTCGCAGTCGTTTTGGTAATCAATACAGAAATGGACATCAAATGTCTTCTTTTCTCTAAATTTAGTTAACAATATTCTAACTTCCTTGAAACCAGTCAATAAATAAATGTTCAGAAAAAAAATGTTTATTATTACAAAAAAAAACTAATACTAAATAAAACATATGCTATCTATAACGACCGATATTAATGTTTCACCTATCCCTTTGATGCATGAGCCGGATCGTTTTAAGAAACTCCAAGTCTCCTTTTAAGGTTTATTTGAATTGCACAAGCTGCAAATATATACTTTAAGAAAATAATATAATAATTGATTGAGAAAACATTATTAGTAAGTATAATACATTTACAATTAGTGGTCAAATGCTCTCTAAATATTATTTAAATAACTGTGCCAGAAAGCGTTTGCGCATTTAAAGTTATCACAGCTTAATTTTAATTATGAAATCCTTACTTACCTAAGTGTAACTAATTTCTTAACCTAGAACAAAATCTACAAAAACATGATTAAAAATAAACTAAAATATGTTTATAGAAATTTAATAGTAAATAATATATAAGTAATGATTGAAACGGGCAATAAAAACCAGCGAACCAAATTGCACCAGCTACGCTGACTTTTTTGTTTTTATTAAATATAAGTGTAAAATGTATTGACGATTGATCTCTGAATATCGATGCTATCTCTTGAACACCGTCACGTCGTTCCGTCAATGTAGATATCGTCACGTCAACATAAACAAAATAATCGTCAAATTTCCTTTCGATTTTCTTACATGAGCTACGCGTTTTCTACCTGCGTATTTCATTTTTTTTGAAGCACGCACTTCGTTTTGCGTAGATTGTGGACCTAATACTGTGTAAAAACGAGCTTTCGGACAATTCAAGAATTCAATTTGCATTTACACGTCTAACGCTTGAAGACATTTGAATAATAAAGTTCACTGTCTCCACGAAATATTAGAGTATTAGATAAATATGAAATAAAAAAAAATATCAATACGGCTCGATTAGAACATGTGACCTCTCATAAACCTCCCGTCACTCTGCTGATTGAGCTACCGTATCACACCTGCCGTACCGTATCGGTTTCCATATTTTAACATTTTATATGTAATCGTCATTGTAGGGACGGTAGTGATTTTTTTGGCTTCTATCGAAAATTCTAACGAATATTTTACTTTGAAATATAAATGATGACATTTATAGGTAATTTCAAACGTTAAATTCGTATATCTTCGTTTATTCATACACACGGACAGGACGGAAGGAGGTTTGACCGTCTGGCTCCATGACACGCGGTACGAAACCTACGATGATTTTCTGTGCGATTGTTATACTACCGATGGTTGTGCTACCCTATATAGGAGGAGCAGTCAAAAGACCACATAGAGTCTCCATTAGAATACCGACAGAAGATAACCAAGAGAATTTCGATATCTCCTGTCGTATTTTTTTTATGGATTTATATAGTGTTCTTCTTCTTTTACGTTTGTCAGAAATGATAGGTAAGCATAATATTTTCATCATTTCTAAATCGTTTATTGATTGTTTATGGTAGGGATTGGAATAAAAAAGAAATACTGTTGTTCCTCATCTCTTAGTCAGATGCATTAAGAACATAATAAGAACCGACGACTAAATTATTGTAACGATAATAAAATGAGTCAGCCGAGAACTGAACTTTAGATAATGTATCTGTGTTTGTCCCTTATCGTCCTTAACTTTTTTTTTTAACTTTTATATTGTAAATACTGTGTTATAATGACTTTACTGGGGCCAGTGAATGTGAAGTAGCGTAAAACTTCTACGTATTAACCTTTTATTGATACAAAAAGTTATCGATATGAGAATAAAAAATAAGCAGTTGACTATCGATAATGTTTAGAAACATTATTTTCTAAGAATCTCACGAGTGGCACACACTTTAATAAAATTACAACAAACTCTTATATATTATATAGGTATGTATGATGGTCCAAACAGGTATACACAATATTATTAGTATTTTTTTTTTTTAGACGCTAGTGTATTTTATTTTCTAGTAATAATATCCTTTAACTATTCTCTTAACATGATTGAAAAGTGATTTAGTAATTTCCCATAAATCTCATATAAAAAAGACACTTTACTAATCACCTTTCATCGTGTAATAATTAGGATCATTAATTAATACATATGTACTATACTTTGTTTAACTATATAAGAATAAGTTTGAAAATTTAAAACCATTCAGCGACTGATTGTTGCACAACCTGTATAGTTCCATTGAAGAATTCAATCTAAAACATGAAGTGCATTGTGAGTAGCTATTTATATATTATATCTAATGTTCTATAGGCTTCCATTTTATTTGAATTATTATGTAATATTTGTTTGAATGATCTTTTAATAACTGGCAACTGTTCTTTGTAGTTCTTAGCCGTCCTTGCTTGCGTGGCTACTCTCGAAGCTAAACCCAAGCCTTACATGGGTCACGGAGCCCTCGGAATGGGATTGGGAAGGGACATTGGAACTGGCATAGGAATGGGTTTGGGAAATGGCGTCGGAACCGGTATGGTTCTTGGCAGCGATCTCGCCACCGAGCTCGGCTCTGGTCTAGGCGTTGGAGGCGCAGGCATGGACCTAGGAAGAAGAGCTAGTGGGTACTCGCAAGGTGACTCTTTTGGTGACAATGAGTACAATTCTGGTGCAAATGGTTTTGGAAACCAAGGCTTCCACAGTGGAGGGTTTAAAAATTTCCACGATATTGGCCAACACCATAGCAGTCGCACCTCGGTTAGTGAATTTTAAAAAACTTCTAGAATTCAAATAATTAAAGTTGTATTGCATTTTGATAATAATGATGATTGCTTTCTCTAGATCACCCAAGCTGAGAACACTGATAGTCATGACATCGGCGGTAGTCAGGCCTTCGACACGGGAGCCCAGTCCAATACCGGTTTCAACCAGTTCGGTAACGGTCGCAGTCGTTTTGGTAATCAATACAGAAATGGACATCAAATGTCTTCTTTTCTCTAAATTTAGTTAACAATATTCTAACTTCCTTGAAACCAGTCAATAAATAAATGTTCAGAAAAAAAATGTTTATTATTACAAAAAAAAACTAATACTAAATAAAACATATGCTATCTATAACGACCGATATTAATGTTTCACCTATCCCTTTGATGCATGAGCCGGATCGTTTTAAGAAACTCCAAGTCTCCTTTTAAGGTTTATTTGAATTGCACAAGCTGCAAATATATACTTTAAGAAAATAATATAATAATTGATTGAGAAAACATTATTAGTATAATACATTTACAATTAGTGGTCAAATGCTCTCTAAATATTATTTAAATAACTGTGCCAGAAAGCGTTTGCGCATTTAAAGTTATCACAGCTTAATTTTAATTATGAAATCCTTACTTACCTAAGTGTAACTAATTTCTTAACCTAGAACAAAATCTACAAAAACATGATTAAAAATAAACTAAAATATGTTTATAGAAATTTAATAGTAAATAATATATAAGTAATGATTGAAACGGGCAATAAAAACCAGCGAACCAAATTGCACCAGCTACGCTGACTTTTTTGTTTTTATTAAATATAAGTGTAAAATGTATTGACGATTGATCTCTGAATATCGATGCTATCTCTTGAACACCGTCACGTCGTTCCGTCAATGTAGATATCGTCACGTCAACATAAACAAAATAATCGTCAAATTTCCTTTCGATTTTCTTACATGAGCTACGCGTTTTCTACCTGCGTATTTCATTTTTTTTGAAGCACGCACTTCGTTTTGCGTAGATTGTGGACCTAATACTGTGTAAAAACGAGCTTTCGGACAATTCAAGAATTCAATTTGCATTTACACGTCTAACGCTTGAAGACATTTGAATAATAAAGTTCACTGTCTCCACGAAATATTAGAGTATTAGATAAATATGAAATAAAAAAAAATATCAATACGGCTCGATTAGAACATGTGACCTCTCATAAACCTCCCGTCACTCTGCTGATTGAGCTACCGTATCACACCTGCCGTACCGTATCGGTTTCCATATTTTAACATTTTATATGTAATCGTCATTGTAGGGACGGTAGTGATTTTTTTGGCTTCTATCGAAAATTCTAACGAATATTTTACTTTGAAATATAAATGATGACATTTATAGGTAATTTCAAACGTTAAATTCGTATATCTTCGTTTATTCATACACACGGACAGGACGGAAGGAGGTTTGACCGTCTGGCTCCATGACACGCGGTACGAAACCTACGATGATTTTCTGTGCGATTGTTATACTACCGATGGTTGTGCTACCCTATATAGGAGGAGCAGTCAAAAGACCACATAGAGTCTCCATTAGAATACCGACAGAAGATAACCAAGAGAATTTCGATATCTCCTGTCGTATTTTTTTTATGGATTTATATAGTGTTCTTCTTCTTTTACGTTTGTCAGAAATGATAGGTAAGCATAATATTTTCATCATTTCTAAATCGTTTATTGATTGTTTATGGTAGGGATTGGAATAAAAAAGAAATACTGTTGTTCCTCATCTCTTAGTCAGATGCATTAAGAACATAATAAGAACCGACGACTAAATTATTGTAACGATAATAAAATGAGTCAGCCGAGAACTGAACTTTAGATAATGTATCTGTGTTTGTCCCTTATCGTCCTTAACTTTTTTTTTTAACTTTTATATTGTAAATACTGTGTTATAATGACTTTACTGGGGCCAGTGAATGTGAAGTAGCGTAAAACTTCTACGTATTAACCTTTTATTGATACAAAAAGTTATCGATATGAGAATAAAAAATAAGCAGTTGACTATCGATAATGTTTAGAAACATTATTTTCTAAGAATCTCACGAGTGGCACACACTTTAATAAAATTACAACAAACTCTTATATATTATATAGGTATGTATGATGGTCCAAACAGGTATACACAATATTATTAGTATTTTTTTTTTTTTAGACGCTAGTGTATTTTATTTTCTAGTAATAATATCCTTTAACTATTCTCTTAACATGATTGAAAAGTGATTTAGTAATTTCCCATAAATCTCTTATAAAAAAGACACTTTACTAATCACCTTTCATCGTGTAATAATTAGGATCATTAATTAATACATATGTACTATACTTTGTTTAACTATATAAGAATAAGTTTGAAAATTTAAAACCATTCAGCGACTGATTGTTGCACAACCTGTATAGTTCCATTGAAGAATTCAATCTAAAACATGAAGTGCATTGTGAGTAGCTATTTATATATTATATCTAATGTTCTATAGGCTTCCATTTTATTTGAATTATTATGTAATATTTGTTTGAATGATCTTTTAATAACTGGCAACTGTTCTTTGTAGTTCTTAGCCGTCCTTGCTTGCGTGGCTACTCTCGAAGCTAAACCCAAGCCTTACATGGGTCACGGAGCCCTCGGAATGGGATTGGGAAGGGACATTGGAACTGGCATAGGAATGGGTTTGGGAAATGGCGTCGGAACCGGTATGGGTCTTGGCAGCGATCTCGCCACCGAGCTCGGCTCTGGTCTAGGCGTTGGAGGCGCAGGCATGGACCTAGGAAGAAGAGCTAGTGGGTACTCGCAAGGTGACTCTTTTGGTGACAATGAGTACAATTCTGGTGCAAATGGTTTTGGAAACCAAGGCTTCCACAGTGGAGGGTTTAAAAATTTCCACGATATTGGCCAACACCATAGCAGTCGCACCTCGGTTAGTGAATTTTAAAAAACTTCTAGAATTCAAATAATTAAAGTTGTATTGCATTTTGATAATAATGATGATTGCTTTCTCTAGATCACCCAAGCTGAGAACACTGATAGTCATGACATCGGCGGTAGTCAGGCCTTCGACACGGGAGCCCAGTCCAATACCGGTTTCAACCAGTTCGGTAACGGTCGCAGTCGTTTTGGTAATCAATACAGAAATGGACATCAAATGTCTTCTTTTCTCTAAATTTAGTTAACAATATTCTAACTTCCTTGAAACCAGTCAATAAATAAATGTTCAGAAAAAAAATGTTTATTATTACAAAAAAAAACTAATACTAAATAAAACATATGCTATCTATAACGACCGATATTAATGTTTCACCTATCCCTTTGATGCATGAGCCGGATCGTTTTAAGAAACTCCAAGTCTCCTTTTAAGGTTTATTTGAATTGCACAAGCTGCAAATATATACTTTAAGAAAATAATATAATAATTGATTGAGAAAACATTATTAGTATAATACATTTACAATTAGTGGTCAAATGCTCTCTAAATATTATTTAAATAACTGTGCCAGAAAGCGTTTGCGCATTTAAAGTTATCACAGCTTAATTTTAATTATGAAATCCTTACTTACCTAAGTGTTACTAATTTTTTAACCTAGAACAAAATCTACAAAAACATGATTAAAAATAAACTAAAATATGTTTATAGAAATTTAATAGTAAATAATATATAAGTAATGATTGAAACGGGCAATAAAAACCAGCGAACCAAACTGCACCAGCTACGCTGATTTTTTTGTTTTTATTAAATATAAGTGTAAAATGTATTGACGATTGATCTCTGAATATCGATGCTATCTCTTGAACACCGTCACGTCGTTCCGTTAATGTAGATATCGTCACGTCAACATAAACAAAATAATCGTCAAATTTCCTTTCGATTTTCTTACATGAGCTACGCGTTTTCTACCTGCGTATTTCATTTTTTTTGAAGCACGCACTTCGTTTTGCGTAGATTGTGGACCTAATACTGTGTAAAAACGAGCTTTCGGACAATTCAAGAATTCAATTTGCATTTACACGTCTAACGCTTGAAGACATTTGAATAATAAAGTTCACTGTCTCCACGAAATATTAGAGTATTAGATAAATATGAAATAAAAAAAAATATCAATACGGCTCGATTAGAACATGTGACCTCTCATAAACCTCCCGTCACTCTGCTGATTGAGCTACCGTATCACACCTGCCGTACCGTATCGGTTTCCATATTTTAACATTTTATATGTAATCGTCATTGTAGGGACGGTAGTGATTTTTTTTGGCTTCTATCGAAAATTCTAACGAATATTTTTACTTTGAAATATAAATGATGACATTTATAGGTAATTTCAAACGTTAAATTCGTATATCTTCGTTTATTCATACACACGGACAGGACGGAAGGAGGTTTGACCGTCTGGCTCCATGACACGCGGTACGAAACCTACGATGATTTTCTGTGCGATTGTTATACTACCGATGGTTGTGCTACCCTATATAGGAGGAGCAGTCAAAAGACCACATAGAGTCTCCATTAGAATACCGACAGAAGCTAACCAAGAGAATTTCGATATCTCCTGTCGTATTTTTTTTATGGATTTATATAGTGTTCTTCTTCTTTTACGTTTGTCAGAAATGATAGGTAAGCATAATATTTTCATCATTTCTAAATCGTTTATTGATTGTTTATGGTAGGGATTGGAATAAAAAAGAAATACTGTTGTTCCTCATCTCTTAGTCAGATGCATTAAGAACATAATAAGAACCGACGACTAAATTATTGTAACGATAATAAAATGAGTCAGCCGAGAACTGAACTTTAGATAATGTATCTGTGTTTGTCCCTTATCGTCCTTAACTTTTTTTTTAAACTTTTATATTGTAAATACTGTGTTATAATGACTTTACTGGGGCCAGTGAATGTGAAGTAGCGTAAAACTTCTACGTATTAACCTTTTATTGATACAAAAAGTTATCGATATGAGAATAAAAAATAAGCAGTTGACTATCGATAATGTTTAGAAACATTATTTTCTAAGAATCTCACGAGTGGCACACACTTTAATAAAATTACAACAAACTCTTATATATTATATAGGTATGTATGATGGTCCAAACAGGTATACACAATATTATTAGTATTTTTTATTTTTTAGACGCTAGTGTATTTTATTTTCTAGTAATAATATCCTTTAACTATTCTCTTAACATGATTGAAAAGTGATTTAGTAATTTCCCATAAATCTCTTATAAAAAAGACACTTTACTAATCACCTTTCATCGTGTAATAATTAGGATCATTAATTAATACATATGTACTATACTTTGTTTAACTATATAAGAATAAGTTTGAAAATTTAAAACCATTCAGCGACTGATTGTTGCACAACCTGTATAGTTCCATTGAAGAATTCAATCTAAAACATGAAGTGCATTGTGAGTAGCTATTTATATATTATATCTAATGTTCTATAGGCTTCCATTTTATTTGAATTATTATGTAATATTTGTTTGAATGATCTTTTAATAACTGGCAACTGTTCTTTGTAGTTCTTAGCCGTCCTTGCTTGCGTGGCTACTCTCGAAGCTAAACCCAAGCCTTACATGGGTCACGGAGCCCTCGGAATGGGATTGGGAAGGGACATTGGAACTGGCATAGGAATGGGTTTGGGAAATGGCGTCGGAACCGGTATGGTTCTTGGCAGCGATCTCGCCACCGAGCTCGGCTCTGGTCTAGGCGTTGGAGGCGCAGGCATGGACCTAGGAAGAAGAGCTAGTGGGTACTCGCAAGGTGACTCTTTTGGTGACAATGAGTACAATTCTGGTGCAAATGGTTTTGGAAACCAAGGCTTCCACAGTGGAGGGTTTAAAAATTTCCACGATATTGGCCAACACCATAGCAGTCGCACCTCGGTTAGTGAATTTTAAAAAACTTCTAGAATTCAAATAATTAAAGTTGTATTGCATTTTGATAATAATGATGATTGCTTTCTCTAGATCACCCAAGCTGAGAACACTGATAGTCATGACATCGGCGGTAGTCAGGCCTTCGACACGGGAGCCCAGTCCAATACCGGTTTCAACCAGTTCGGTAACGGTCGCAGTCGTTTTGGTAATCAATACAGAAATGGACATCAAATGTCTTCTTTTCTCTAAATTTAGTTAACAATATTCTAACTTCCTTGAAACCAGTCAATAAATAAATGTTCAGAAAAAAAATGTTTATTATTACAAAAAAAAACTAATACTAAATAAAACATATGCTATCTATAACGACCGATATTAATATTTCACCTATCCCTTTGATGCATGAGCCGGATCGTTTTAAGAAACTCCAAGTCTCCTTTTAAGGTTTATTTGAATTGCACAAGCTGCAAATATATACTTTAAGAAAATAATATAATAATTGATTGAGAAAACATTATTAGTATAATACATTTACAATTAGTGGTCAAATGCTCTCTAAATATTATTTAAATAACTGTGCCAGAAAGCGTTTGCGCATTTAAAGTTATCACAGCTTAATTTTAATTATGAAATCCTTACTTACCTAAGTGTAACTAATTTCTTAACCTAGAACAAAATCTACAAAAACATGATTAAAAATAAACTAAAATATGTTTATAGAAATTTAATAGTAAATAATATATAAGTAATGATTGAAACGGGCAATAAAAACCAGCGAACCAAATTGTACCAGCTACGCTGACTTTTTTGTTTTTATTAAATATAAGTGTAAAATGTATTGACGATTGATCTCTGAATATCGATGCTATCTCTTGAACACCGTCACGTCGTTCCGTCAATGTAGATATCGTCACGTCAACATAAACAAAATAATCGTCAAATTTCCTTTCGATTTTCTTACATGAGCTACGCGTTTTCTACCTGCGTATTTCATTTTTTTTGAAGCACGCACTTCGTTTTGCGTAGATTGTGGACCTAATACTGTGTAAAAACGAGCTTTCGGACAATTCAAGAATTCAATTTGCATTTACACGTCTAACGCTTGAAGACATTTGAATAATAAAGTTCACTGTCTCCACGAAATATTAGAGTATTAGATAAATATGAAATAAAAAAAAATATCAATACGGCTCGATTAGAACATGTGACCTCTCATAAACCTCCCGTCACTCTGCTGATTGAGCTACCGTATCACACCTGCCGTACCGTATCGGTTTCCATATTTTAACATTTTATATGTAATCGTCATTGTAGGGACGGTAGTGATTTTTTTGGCTTCTATCGAAAATTCTAACGAATATTTTACTTTGAAATATAAATGATGACATTTATAGGTAATTTCAAACGTTAAATTCGTATATCTTCGTTTATTCATACACACGGACAGGACGGAAGGAGGTTTGACCGTCTGGCTCCATGACACGCGGTACGAAACCTACGATGATTTTCTGTGCGATTGTTATACTACCGATGGTTGTGCTACCCTATATAGGAGGAGCAGTCAAAAGACCACATAGAGTCTCCATTAGAATACCGACAGAAGATAACCAAGAGAATTTCGATATCTCCTGTCGTATTTTTTTTATGGATTTATATAGTGTTCTTCTTCTTTTACGTTTGTCAGAAATGATAGGTAAGCATAATATTTTCATCATTTCTAAATCGTTTATTGATTGTTTATGGTAGGGATTGGAATAAAAAAGAAATACTGTTGTTCCTCATCTCTTAGTCAGATGCATTAAGAACATAATAAGAACCGACGACTAAATTATTGTAACGATAATAAAATGAGTCAGCCGAGAACTGAACTTTAGATAATGTATCTGTGTTTGTCCCTTATCGTCCTTAACTTTTTTTTTTAACTTTTATATTGTAAATACTGTGTTATAATGACTTTACTGGGGCCAGTGAATGTGAAGTAGCGTAAAACTTCTACGTATTAACCTTTTATTGATACAAAAAGTTATCGATATGAGAATAAAAAATAAGCAGTTGACTATCGATAATGTTTAGAAACATTATTTTCTAAGAATCTCACGAGTGGCACACACTTTAATAAAATTACAACAAACTCTTATATATTATATAGGTATGTATGATGGTCCAAACAGGTATACACAATATTATTAGTATTTTTTTTTTTTTAGACGCTAGTGTATTTTATTTTCTAGTAATAATATCCTTTAACTATTCTCTTAACATGATTGAAAAGTGATTTAGTAATTTCCCATAAATCTCTTATAAAAAAGACACTTTACTAATCACCTTTCATCGTGTAATAATTAGGATCATTAATTAATACATATGTACTATACTTTGTTTAACTATATAAGAATAAGTTTGAAAATTTAAAACCATTCAGCGACTGATTGTTGCACAACCTGTATAGTTCCATTGAAGAATTCAATCTAAAACATGAAGTGCATTGTGAGTAGCTATTTATATATTATATCTAATATTCTATAGGCTTCCATTTTATTTGAATTATTATGTAATATTTGTTTGAATGATCTTTTAATAACTGGCAACTGTTCTTTGTAGTTCTTAGCCGTCCTTGCTTGCGTGGCTACTCTCGAAGCTAAACCCAAGCCTTACATGGGTCACGGAGCCCTCGGAATGGGATTGGGAAGGGACATTGGAACTGGCATAGGAATGGGTTTGGGAAATGGCGTCGGAACCGGTATGGGTCTTGGCAGCGATCTCGCCACCGAGCTCGGCTCTGGTCTAGGCGTTGGAGGCGCAGGCATGGACCTAGGAAGAAGAGCTAGTGGGTACTCGCAAGGTGACTCTTTTGGTGACAATGAGTACAATTCTGGTGCAAATGGTTTTGGAAACCAAGGCTTCCACAGTGGAGGGTTTAAAAATTTCCACGATATTGGCCAACACCATAGCAGTCGCACCTCGGTTAGTGAATTTTAAAAAACTTCTAGAATTCAAATAATTAAAGTTGTATTGCATTTTGATAATAATGATGATTGCTTTCTCTAGATCACCCAAGCTGAGAACACTGATAGTCATGACATCGGCGGTAGTCAGGCCTTCGACACGGGAGCCCAGTCCAATACCGGTTTCAACCAGTTCGGTAACGGTCGCAGTCGTTTTGGTAATCAATACAGAAATGGACATCAAATGTCTTCTTTTCTCTAAATTTAGTTAACAATATTCTAACTTCCTTGAAACCAGTCAATAAATAAATGTTCAGAAAAAAAATGTTTATTATTACAAAAAAAAACTAATACTAAATAAAACATATGCTATCTATAACGACCGATATTAATGTTTCACCTATCCCTTTGATGCATGAGCCGGATCGTTTTAAGAAACTCCAAGTCTCCTTTTAAGGTTTATTTGAATTGCACAAGCTGCAAATATATACTTTAAGAAAATAATATAATAATTGATTGAGAAAACATTATTAGTATAATACATTTACAATTAGTGGTCAAATGCTCTCTAAATATTATTTAAATAACTGTGCCAGAAAGCGTTTGCGCATTTAAAGTTATCACAGCTTAATTTTAATTATGAAATCCTTACTTACCTAAGTGTTACTAATTTTTTAACCTAGAACAAAATCTACAAAAACATGATTAAAAATAAACTAAAATATGTTTATAGAAATTTAATAGTAAATAATATATAAGTAATGATTGAAACGGGCAATAAAAACCAGCGAACCAAACTGCACCAGCTACGCTGATTTTTTTGTTTTTATTAAATATAAGTGTAAAATGTATTGACGATTGATCTCTGAATATCGATGCTATCTCTTGAACACCGTCACGTCGTTCCGTTAATGTAGATATCGTCACGTCAACATAAACAAAATAATCGTCAAATTTCCTTTCGATTTTCTTACATGAGCTACGCGTTTTCTACCTGCGTATTTCATTTTTTTTGAAGCACGCACTTCGTTTTGCGTAGATTGTGGACCTCATACTGTGTAAAAACGAGCTTTCGGACAATTCAAAAATTCAATTTGCATTTACACGTCTAACGCTTGAAGACATTTGAATAATAAAGTTCACTGTCTCCACGAAATATTAGAGTATTAGATAAATATGAAATAAAAAAAAATATCAATACGGCTCGATTAGAACATGTGACCTCTCATAAACCTCCCGTCACTCTGCTGATTGAGCTACCGTATCACACCTGCCGTACCGTATCGGTTTCCATATTTTAACATTTTATATGTAATCGTCATTGTAGGGACGGTAGTGATTTTTTTGGCTTCTATCGAAAATTCTAACGAATATTTTTACTTTGAAATATAAATGATGACATTTATAGGTAATTTCAAACGTTAAATTCGTATATCTTCGTTTATTCATACACACGGACAGGACGGAAGGAGGTTTGACCGTCTGGCTCCATGACACGCGGTACGAAACCTACGATGATTTTCTGTGCGATTGTTATACTACCGATGGTTGTGCTACCCTATATAGGAGGAGCAGTCAAAAGACCACATAGAGTCTCCATTAGAATACCGACAGAAGATAACCAAGAGAATTTCGATATCTCCTGTCGTATTTTTTTAATGGATTTATATAGTGTTCTTCTTCTTTTACGTTTGTCAGAAATGATAGGTAAGCATAATATTTTCATCATTTCTAAATCGTTTATTGATTGTTTATGGTAGGGATTGGAATAAAAAAGAAATACTGTTGTTCCTCATCTCTTAGTCAGATGCATTAAGAACATAATAAGAACCGACGACTAATTTATTGTAACGATAATAAAATGAGTCAGCCGAGAACTGAACTTTAGATAATGTATCTGTGTTTGTCCCTTATCGTCCTTAACTTTTTTTTTTAACTTTTATATTGTAAATACTGTGTTATAATGACTTTACTGGGGCCAGTGAATGTGAAGTAGCGTAAAACTTCTACGTATTAACCTTTTATTGATACAAAAAGTTATCGATATGAGAATAAAAAATAAGCAGTTGACTATCGATAATGTTTAGAAACATTATTTTCTAAGAATCTCACGAGTGGCACACACTTTAATAAAATTACAACAAACTCTTATATATTATATAGGTATGTATGATGGTCCAAACAGGTATACACAATATTATTAGTATTCTTTATTTTTTAGACGCTAGTGTATTTTATTTTCTAGTAATAATATCCTTTAACTATTCTCTTAACATGATTGAAAAGTGATTTAGTAATTTCCCATAAATCTCTTATAAAAAAGACACTTTACTAATCACCTTTCATCGTGTAATAATTAGGATCATTAATTAATACATATGTACTATACTTTGTTTAACTATATAAGAATAAGTTTGAAAATTTAAAACCATTCAGCGACTGATTGTTGCACAACCTGTATAGTTCCATTGAAGAATTCAATCTAAAACATGAAGTGCATTGTGAGTAGCTATTTATATATTATATCTAATGTTCTATAGGCTTCCATTTTATTTGAATTATTATGTAATATTTGTTTGAATGATCTTTTAATAACTGGCAACTGTTCTTTGTAGTTCTTAGCCGTCCTTGCTTGCGTGGCTACTCTCGAAGCTAAACCCAAGCCTTACATGGGTCACGGAGCCCTCGGAATGGGATTGGGAAGGGACATTGGAACTGGCATAGGAATGGGTTTGGGAAATGGCGTCGGAACCGGTATGGGTCTTGGCAGCGATCTCGCCACCGAGCTCGGCTCTGGTCTAGGCGTTGGAGGCGCAGGCATGGGCCTAGGAAGAAGAGCTAGTGGGTACTCGCAAGCTGACTCTTTTGGTGACAATGAGTACAATTCTGGTGCAAATGGTTTTGGAAACCAAGGCTTCCACAGTGGAGGGTTTAAAAATTTCCACGATATTGGCCAACACCACAGCAGTCTCAACTCGGTTAGTAAATATAAAAAAACTTCTATTTTTCAAACAATTAAAGTTGTATTGCATTTTGATAATAATGATGATTGCTTTCTCTAGATCACCCAAGCTGAGAACACTGATAGTCATGACATCGGCGGTAGTCAGGCCTTCGACACGGGAGCCCAGTCCAATACTGGTTTCAACCAGTTCGGTAACGGTCGCAGTCGTTTTGGTAATCAATACAGAAATGGACATCAAATGTCTTCTTTTCTCTAAATTTAGTTAATAATATTCTTACTTTCTTGAAACCAGTCAATAAATAAATGTTCAGAAAAAAAATGTTTATTATTACAAAAAAAAACTAATACTAAATAAAACATATGCTATCTATAACGACCGATATTAATGTTTCACCTATCCCTTTGATGCATGAGCCGGATCGTTTTAAGAAACTCCAAGTCTCCTTTTAAGGTTTATTTGAATTGCACAAGCTGCAAATATATACTTTAAGAAAATAATATAATAATTGATTGAGAAAACATTATTAGTAAGTATAATACATTTACAATTAGTGGTCAAATGCTCTCTAAATATTATTTAAATAACTGTGCCAGAAAGCGTTTGCGCATTTAAAGTTATCACAGCTTAATTTTAATTATGAAATCCTTACTTACCTAAGTGTAACTAATTTCTTAACCTAGAACAAAATCTACAAAAACATGATTAAAAATAAACTAAAATATGTTTATAGAAATTTAATAGTAAATAATATATAAGTAATGATTGAAACGGGCAATAAAAACCAGCGAACCAAATTGCACCAGCTACGCTGACTTTTTTGTTTTTATTAAATATAAGTGTAAAATGTATTGACGATTGATCTCTGAATATCGATGCTATCTCTTGAACACCGTCACGTCGTTCCGTCAATGTAGATATCGTCACGTCAACATAAACAAAATAATCGTCAAATTTCCTTTCGATTTTCTTACATGAGCTACGCGTTTTCTACCTGCGTATTTCATTTTTTTTGAAGCACGCACTTCGTTTTGCGTAGATTGTGGACCTAATACTGTGTAAAAACGAGCTTTCGGACAATTCAAGAATTCAATTTGCATTTACACGTCTAACGCTTGAAGACATTTGAATAATAAAGTTCACTGTCTCCACGAAATATTAGAGTATTAGATAAATATGAAATAAAAAAAAATATCAATACGGCTCGATTAGAACATGTGACCTCTCATAAACCTCCCGTCACTCTGCTGATTGAGCTACCGTATCACACCTGCCGTACCGTATCGGTTTCCATATTTTAACATTTTATATGTAATCGTCATTGTAGGGACGGTAGTGATTTTTTTGGCTTCTATCGAAAATTCTAACGAATATTTTACTTTGAAATATAAATGATGACATTTATAGGTAATTTCAAACGTTAAATTCGTATATCTTCGTTTATTCATACACACGGACAGGACGGAAGGAGGTTTGACCGTCTGGCTCCATGACACGCGGTACGAAACCTACGATGATTTTCTGTGCGATTGTTATACTACCGATGGTTGTGCTACCCTATATAGGAGGAGCAGTCAAAAGACCACATAGAGTCTCCATTAGAATACCGACAGAAGATAACCAAGAGAATTTCGATATCTCCTGTCGTATTTTTTTTATGGATTTATATAGTGTTCTTCTTCTTTTACGTTTGTCAGAAATGATAGGTAAGCATAATATTTTCATCATTTCTAAATCGTTTATTGATTGTTTATGGTAGGGATTGGAATAAAAAAGAAATACTGTTGTTCCTCATCTCTTAGTCAGATGCATTAAGAACATAATAAGAACCGACGACTAAATTATTGTAACGATAATAAAATGAGTCAGCCGAGAACTGAACTTTAGATAATGTATCTGTGTTTGTCCCTTATCGTCCTTAACTTTTTTTTTAAACTTTTATATTGTAAATACTGTGTTATAATGACTTTACTGGGGCCAGTGAATGTGAAGTAGCGTAAAACTTCTACGTATTAACCTTTTATTGATACAAAAAGTTATCGATATGAGAATAAAAAATAAGCAGTTGACTATCGATAATGTTTAGAAACATTATTTTCTAAGAATCTCACGAGTGGCACACACTTTAATAAAATTACAACAAACTCTTATATATTATATAGGTATGTATGATGGTCCAAACAGGTATACACAATATTATTAGTATTTTTTATTTTTTAGACGCTAGTGTATTTTATTTTCTAGTAATAATATCCTTTAACTATTCTCTTAACATGATTGAAAAGTGATTTAGTAATTTCCCATAAATCTCTTATAAAAAAGACACTTTACTAATCACCTTTCATCGTGTAATAATTAGGATCATTAATTAATACATATGTACTATACTTTGTTTAACTATATAAGAATAAGTTTGAAAATTTAAAACCATTCAGCGACTGATTGTTGCACAACCTGTATAGTTCCATTGAAGAATTCAATCTAAAACATGAAGTGCATTGTGAGTAGCTATTTATATATTATATCTAATGTTCTATAGGCTTCCATTTTATTTGAATTATTATGTAATATTTGTTTGAATGATCTTTTAATAACTGGCAACTGTTCTTTGTAGTTCTTAGCCGTCCTTGCTTGCGTGGCTACTCTCGAAGCTAAACCCAAGCCTTACATGGGTGACGGAGCCCTCGGAATGGGATTGGGAAGGGACATTGGAACTGGCATAGGAATGGGTTTGGGAAATGGCGTCGGAACCGGTATGGGTCTTGGCAGCGATCTCGCCACCGAGCTCGGCTCTGGTCTAGGCGTTGGAGGCGCAGGCATGGACCTAGGAAGAAGAGCTAGTGGGTACTCGCAAGGTGACTCTTTTGGTGACAATGAGTACAATTCTGGTGCAAATGGTTTTGGAAACCAAGGCTTCCACAGTGGAGGGTTTAAAAATTTCCACGATATTGGCCAACACCATAGCAGTCGCACCTCGGTTAGTGAATTTTAAAAAACTTCTAGAATTCAAATAATTAAAGTTGTATTGCATTTTGATAATAATGATGATTGCTTTCTCTAGATCACCCAAGCTGAGAACACTGATAGTCATGACATCGGCGGTAGTCAGGCCTTCGACACGGGAGCCCAGTCCAATACCGGTTTCAACCAGTTCGGTAACGGTCGCAGTCGTTTTGGTAATCAATACAGAAATGGACATCAAATGTCTTCTTTTCTCTAAATTTAGTTAACAATATTCTAACTTCCTTGAAACCAGTCAATAAATAAATGTTCAGAAAAAAAATGTTTATTATTACAAAAAAAAACTAATACTAAATAAAACATATGCTATCTATAACGACCGATATTAATGTTTCACCTATCCCTTTGATGCATGAGCCGGATCGTTTTAAGAAACTCCAAGTCTCCTTTTAAGGTTTATTTGAATTGCACAAGCTGCAAATATATACTTTAAGAAAATAATATAATAATTGATTGAGAAAACATTATTAGTATAATACATTTACAATTAGTGGTCAAATGCTCTCTAAATATTATTTAAATAACTGTGCCAGAAAGCGTTTGCGCATTTAAAGTTATCACAGCTTAATTTTAATTATGAAATCCTTACTTACCTAAGTGTTACTAATTTTTTAACCTAGAACAAAATCTACAAAAACATGATTAAAAATAAACTAAAATATGTTTATAGAAATTTAATAGTAAATAATATATAAGTAATGATTGAAACGGGCAATAAAAACCAGCGAACCAAACTGCACCAGCTACGCTGATTTTTTTGTTTTTATTAAATATAAGTGTAAAATGTATTGACGATTGATCTCTGAATATCGATGCTATCTCTTGAACACCGTCACGTCGTTCCGTCAATGTAGATATCGTCACGTCAACATAAACAAAATAATCGTCAAATTTCCTTTCGATTTTCTTACATGAGCTACGCGTTTTCTACCTGCGTATTTCATTTTTTTTGAAGCACGCACTTCGTTTTGCGTAGATTGTGGACCTAATACTGTGTAAAAACGAGCTTTCGGACAATTCAAGAATTCAATTTGCATTTACACGTCTAACGCTTGAAGACATTTGAATAATAAAGTTCACTGTCTCCACGAAATATTAGAGTATTAGATAAATATGAAATAAAAAAAAATATCAATACGGCTCGATTAGAACATGTGACCTCTCATAAACCTCCCGTCACTCTGCTGATTGAGCTACCGTATCACACCTGCCGTACCGTATCGGTTTCCATATTTTAACATTTTATATGTAATCGTCATTGTAGGGACGGTAGTGATTTTTTTGGCTTCTATCGAAAATTCTAACGAATATTTTACTTTGAAATATAAATGATGACATTTATAGGTAATTTCAAACGTTAAATTCGTATATCTTCGTTTATTCATACACACGGACAGGACGGAAGGAGGTTTGACCGTCTGGCTCCATGACACGCGGTACGAAACCTACGATGATTTTCTGTGCGATTGTTATACTACCGATGGTTGTGCTACCCTATATAGGAGGAGCAGTCAAAAGACCACATAGAGTCTCCATTAGAATACCGACAGAAGATAACCAAGAGAATTTCGATATCTCCTGTCGTATTTTTTTTATGGATTTATATAGTGTTCTTCTTCTTTTACGTTTGTCAGAAATGATAGGTAAGCATAATATTTTCATCATTTCTAAATCGTTTATTGATTGTTTATGGTAGGGATTGGAATAAAAAAGAAATACTGTTGTTCCTCATCTCTTAGTCAGATGCATTAAGAACATAATAAGAACCGACGACTAAATTATTGTAACGATAATAAAATGAGTCAGCCGAGAACTGAACTTTAGATAATGTATCTGTGTTTGTCCCTTATCGTCCTTAACTTTTTTTTTAAACTTTTATATTGTAAATACTGTGTTATAATGACTTTACTGGGGCCAGTGAATGTGAAGTAGCGTAAAACTTCTACGTATTAACCTTTTATTGATACAAAAAGTTATCGATATGAGAATAAAAAATAAGCAGTTGACTATCGATAATGTTTAGAAACATTATTTTCTAAGAATCTCACGAGTGGCACACACTTTAATAAAATTACAACAAACTCTTATATATTATATAGGTATGTATGATGGTCCAAACAGGTATACACAATATTATTAGTATTCTTTATTTTTTAGACGCTAGTGTATTTTATTTTCTAGTAATAATATCCTTTAACTATTCTCTTAACATGATTGAAAAGTGATTTAGTAATTTCCCATAAATCTCTTATAAAAAAGACACTTTACTAATCACCTTTCATCGTGTAATAATTAGGATCATTAATTAATACATATGTACTATACTTTGTTTAACTATATAAGAATAAGTTTGAAAATTTAAAACCATTCAGCGACTGATTGTTGCACAACCTGTATAGTTCCATTGAAGAATTCAATCTAAAACATGAAGTGCATTGTGAGTAGCTATTTATATATTATATCTAATGTTCTATAGGCTTCCATTTTATTTGAATTATTATGTAATATTTGTTTGAATGATCTTTTAATAACTGGCAACTGTTCTTTGTAGTTCTTAGCCGTCCTTGCTTGCGTGGCTACTCTCGAAGCTAAACCCAAGCCTTACATGGGTCACGGAGCCCTCGGAATGGGATTGGGAAGGGACATTGGAACTGGCATAGGAATGGGTTTGGGAAATGGCGTCGGAACCGGTATGGGTCTTGGCAGCGATCTCGCCACCGAGCTCGGCTCTGGTCTAGGCGTTGGAGGCGCAGGCATGGGCCTAGGAAGAAGAGCTAGTGGGTACTCGCAAGGTGACTCTTTTGGTGACAGTGAGTACAATTCTGGTGCAAATGGTTTTGGAAACCAAGGCTTCCACAGTGGAGGGTTTAAAAATTTCCACGATATTGGCCAACACCACAGCAGTCTCAACTCGGTTAGTAAATATAAAAAAACTTCTATTTTTCAAACAATTAAAGTTGTATTGCATTTTGATAATAATGATGATTGCTTTCTCTAGATCACCCAAGCTGAGAACACTGATAGTCATGACATCGGCGGTAGTCAGGCCTTCGACACGGGAGCCCAGTCCAATACTGGTTTCAACCAGTTCGGTAACGGTCGCAGTCGTTTTGGTAATCAATACAGAAATGGACATCAAATGTCTTCTTTTCTCTAAATTTAGTTAATAATATTCTTACTTTCTTGAAACCAGTCAATAAATAAATGTTCAGAAAAAAAATGTTTATTATTACAAAAAAAAACTAATACTAAATAAAACATATGCTATCTATAACGACCGATATTAATGTTTCACCTATCCCTTTGATGCATGAGCCGGATCGTTTTAAGAAACTCCAAGTCTCCTTTTAAGGTTTATTTGAATTGCACAAGCTGCAAATATATACTTTAAGAAAATAATATAATAATTGATTGAGAAAACATTATTAGTAAGTATAATACATTTACAATTAGTGGTCAAATGCTCTCTAAATATTATTTAAATAACTGTGCCAGAAAGCGTTTGCGCATTTAAAGTTATCACAGCTTAATTTTAATTATGAAATCCTTACTTACCTAAGTGTAACTAATTTCTTAACCTAGAACAAAATCTACAAAAACATGATTAAAAATAAACTAAAATATGTTTATAGAAATTTAATAGTAAATAATATATAAGTAATGATTGAAACGGGCAATAAAAACCAGCGAACCAAATTGCACCAGCTACGCTGACTTTTTTGTTTTTATTAAATATAAGTGTAAAATGTATTGACGATTGATCTCTGAATATCGATGCTATCTCTTGAACACCGTCACGTCGTTCCGTCAATGTAGATATCGTCACGTCAACATAAACAAAATAATCGTCAAATTTCCTTTCGATTTTCTTACATGAGCTACGCGTTTTCTACCTGCGTATTTCATTTTTTTTGAAGCACGCACTTCGTTTTGCGTAGATTGTGGACCTAATACTGTGTAAAAACGAGCTTTCGGACAATTCAAGAATTCAATTTGCATTTACACGTCTAACGCTTGAAGACATTTGAATAATAAAGTTCACTGTCTCCACGAAATATTAGAGTATTAGATAAATATGAAATAAAAAAAAATATCAATACGGCTCGATTAGAACATGTGACCTCTCATAAACCTCCCGTCACTCTGCTGATTGAGCTACCGTATCACACCTGCCGTACCGTATCGGTTTCCATATTTTAACATTTTATATGTAATCGTCATTGTAGGGACGGTAGTGATTTTTTTGGCTTCTATCGAAAATTCTAACGAATATTTTACTTTGAAATATAAATGATGACATTTATAGGTAATTTCAAACGTTAAATTCGTATATCTTCGTTTATTCATACACACGGACAGGACGGAAGGAGGTTTGACCGTCTGGCTCCATGACACGCGGTACGAAACCTACGATGATTTTCTGTGCGATTGTTATACTACCGATGGTTGTGCTACCCTATATAGGAGGAGCAGTCAAAAGACCACATAGAGTCTCCATTAGAATACCGACAGAAGATAACCAAGAGAATTTCGATATCTCCTGTCGTATTTTTTTTATGGATTTATATAGTGTTCTTCTTCTTTTACGTTTGTCAGAAATGATAGGTAAGCATAATATTTTCATCATTTCTAAATCGTTTATTGATTGTTTATGGTAGGGATTGGAATAAAAAAGAAATACTGTTGTTCCTCATCTCTTAGTCAGATGCATTAAGAACATAATAAGAACCGACGACTAAATTATTGTAACGATAATAAAATGAGTCAGCCGAGAACTGAACTTTAGATAATGTATCTGTGTTTGTCCCTTATCGTCCTTAACTTTTTTTTTAAACTTTTATATTGTAAATACTGTGTTATAATGACTTTACTGGGGCCAGTGAATGTGAAGTAGCGTAAAACTTCTACGTATTAACCTTTTATTGATACAAAAAGTTATCGATATGAGAATAAAAAATAAGCAGTTGACTATCGATAATGTTTAGAAACATTATTTTCTAAGAATCTCACGAGTGGCACACACTTTAATAAAATTACAACAAACTCTTATATATTATATAGGTATGTATGATGGTCCAAACAGGTATACACAATATTATTAGTATTTTTTATTTTTTAGACGCTAGTGTATTTTATTTTCTAGTAATAATATCCTTTAACTATTCTCTTAACATGATTGAAAAGTGATTTAGTAATTTCCCATAAATCTCTTATAAAAAAGACACTTTACTAATCACCTTTCATCGTGTAATAATTAGGATCATTAATTAATACATATGTACTATACTTTGTTTAACTATATAAGAATAAGTTTGAAAATTTAAAACCATTCAGCGACTGATTGTTGCACAACCTGTATAGTTCCATTGAAGAATTCAATCTAAAACATGAAGTGCATTGTGAGTAGCTATTTATATATTATATCTAATGTTCTATAGGCTTCCATTTTATTTGAATTATTATGTAATATTTGTTTGAATGATCTTTTAATAACTGGCAACTGTTCTTTGTAGTTCTTAGCCGTCCTTGCTTGCGTGGCTACTCTCGAAGCTAAACCCAAGCCTTACATGGGTCACGGAGCCCTCGGAATGGGATTGGGAAGGGACATTGGAACTGGCATAGGAATGGGTTTGGGAAATGGCGTCGGAACCGGTATGGGTCTTGGCAGCGATCTCGCCACCGAGCTCGGCTCTGGTCTAGGCGTTGGAGGCGCAGGCATGGACCTAGGAAGAAGAGCTAGTGGGTACTCGCAAGGTGACTCTTTTGGTGACAATGAGTACAATTCTGGTGCAAATGGTTTTGGAAACCAAGGCTTCCACAGTGGAGGGTTTAAAAATTTCCACGATATTGGCCAACACCATAGCAGTCGCACCTCGGTTAGTGAATTTTAAAAAACTTCTAGAATTCAAATAATTAAAGTTGTATTGCATTTTGATAATAATGATGATTGCTTTCTCTAGATCACCCAAGCTGAGAACACTGATAGTCATGACATCGGTGGTAGTCAGGCCTTCGACACGGGAGCCCAGTCCAATACCGGTTTCAACCAGTTCGGTAACGGTCGCAGTCGTTTTGGTAATCAATACAGAAATGGACATCAAATGTCTTCTTTTCTCTAAATTTAGTTAACAATATTCTAACTTCCTTGAAACCAGTCAATAAATAAATGTTCAGAAAAAAAATGTTTATTATTACAAAAAAAAACTAATACTAAATAAAACATATGCTATCTATAACGACCGATATTAATGTTTCACCTATCCCTTTGATGCATGAGCCGGATCGTTTTAAGAAACTCCAAGTCTCCTTTTAAGGTTTATTTGAATTGCACAAGCTGCAAATATATACTTTAAGAAAATAATATAATAATTGATTGAGAAAACATTATTAGTATAATACATTTACAATTAGTGGTCAAATGCTCTCTAAATATTATTTAAATAACTGTGCCAGAAAGCGTTTGCGCATTTAAAGTTATCACAGCTTAATTTTAATTATGAAATCCTTACTTACCTAAGTGTTACTAATTTTTTAACCTAGAACAAAATCTACAAAAACATGATTAAAAATAAACTAAAATATGTTTATAGAAATTTAATAGTAAATAATATATAAGTAATGATTGAAACGGGCAATAAAAACCAGCGAACCAAACTGCACCAGCTACGCTGATTTTTTTGTTTTTATTAAATATAAGTGTAAAATGTATTGACGATTGATCTCTGAATATCGATGCTATCTCTTGAACACCGTCACGTCGTTCCGTCAATGTAGATATCGTCACGTCAACATAAACAAAATAATCGTCAAATTTCCTTTCGATTTTCTTACATGAGCTACGCGTTTTCTACCTGCGTATTTCATTTTTTTTGAAGCACGCACTTCGTTTTGCGTAGATTGTGGACCTAATACTGTGTAAAAACGAGCTTTCGGACAATTCAAGAATTCAATTTGCATTTACACGTCTAACGCTTGAAGACATTTGAATAATAAAGTTCACTGTCTCCACGAAATATTAGAGTATTAGATAAATATGAAATAAAAAAAAATATCAATACGGCTCGATTAGAACATGTGACCTCTCATAAACCTCCCGTCACTCTGCTGATTGAGCTACCGTATCACACCTGCCGTACCGTATCGGTTTCCATATTTTAACATTTTATATGTAATCGTCATTGTAGGGACGGTAGTGATTTTTTTGGCTTCTATCGAAAATTCTAACGAATATTTTACTTTGAAATATAAATGATGACATTTATAGGTAATTTCAAACGTTAAATTCGTATATCTTCGTTTATTCATACACACGGACAGGACGGAAGGAGGTTTGACCGTCTGGCTCCATGACACGCGGTACGAAACCTACGATGATTTTCTGTGCGATTGTTATACTACCGATGGTTGTGCTACCCTATATAGGAGGAGCAGTCAAAAGACCACATAGAGTCTCCATTAGAATACCGACAGAAGATAACCAAGAGAATTTCGATATCTCCTGTCGTATTTTTTTTATGGATTTATATAGTGTTCTTCTTCTTTTACGTTTGTCAGAAATGATAGGTAAGCATAATATTTTCATCATTTCTAAATCGTTTATTGATTGTTTATGGTAGGGATTGGAATAAAAAAGAAATACTGTTGTTCCTCATCTCTTAGTCAGATGCATTAAGAACATAATAAGAACCGACGACTAAATTATTGTAACGATAATAAAATGAGTCAGCCGAGAACTGAACTTTAGATAATGTATCTGTGTTTGTCCCTTATCGTCCTTAACTTTTTTTTTAAACTTTTATATTGTAAATACTGTGTTATAATGACTTTACTGGGGCCAGTGAATGTGAAGTAGCGTAAAACTTCTACGTATTAACCTTTTATTGATACAAAAAGTTATCGATATGAGAATAAAAAATAAGCAGTTGACTATCGATAATGTTTAGAAACATTATTTTCTAAGAATCTCACGAGTGGCACACACTTTAATAAAATTACAACAAACTCTTATATATTATATAGGTATGTATGATGGTCCAAACAGGTATACACAATATTATTAGTATTCTTTATTTTTTAGACGCTAGTGTATTTTATTTTCTAGTAATAATATCCTTTAACTATTCTCTTAACATGATTGAAAAGTGATTTAGTAATTTCCCATAAATCTCTTATAAAAAAGACACTTTACTAATCACCTTTCATCGTGTAATAATTAGGATCATTAATTAATACATATGTACTATACTTTGTTTAACTATATAAGAATAAGTTTGAAAATTTAAAACCATTCAGCGACTGATTGTTGCACAACCTGTATAGTTCCATTGAAGAATTCAATCTAAAACATGAAGTGCATTGTGAGTAGCTATTTATATATTATATCTAATGTTCTATAGGCTTCCATTTTATTTGAATTATTATGTAATATTTGTTTGAATGATCTTTTAATAACTGGCAACTGTTCTTTGTAGTTCTTAGCCGTCCTTGCTTGCGTGGCTACTCTCGAAGCTAAACCCAAGCCTTACATGGGTCACGGAGCCCTCGGAATGGGATTGGGAAGGGACATTGGAACTGGCATAGGAATGGGTTTGGGAAATGGCGTCGGAACCGGTATGGGTCTTGGCAGCGATCTCGCCACCGAGCTCGGCTCTGGTCTAGGCGTTGGAGGCGCAGGCATGGGCCTAGGAAGAAGAGCTAGTGGGTACTCGCAAGGTGACTCTTTTGGTGACAGTGAGTACAATTCTGGTGCAAATGGTTTTGGAAACCAAGGCTTCCACAGTGGAGGGTTTAAAAATTTCCACGATATTGGCCAACACCACAGCAGTCTCAACTCGGTTAGTAAATATAAAAAAACTTCTATTTTTCAAACAATTAAAGTTGTATTGCATTTTGATAATAATGATGATTGCTTTCTCTAGATCACCCAAGCTGAGAACACTGATAGTCATGACATCGGCGGTAGTCAGGCCTTCGACACGGGAGCCCAGTCCAATACTGGTTTCAACCAGTTCGGTAACGGTCACAGTCGTTTTGGTAATCAATACAGAAATGGACATCAAATGTCTTCTTTTCTCTAAATTTAGTTAATAATATTCTAACTTTCTTGAAACCAGTCAATAAATAAATGTTCAGAAAAAAAATGTTTATTATTACAAAAAAAAAACTAATACTAAATAAAACATATGCTATCTATAACGACCGACATTAATGTTTCACCTATCCCTTTGATGCATGAGCCGGATCGTTTTAAGAAACTCCAAGTCTCCTTTTAAGGTTTATTTGAATTGCACAAGCTGCAAATATATACTTTAAGAAAATAATATAATAATTGATTGAGAAAACATTATTAGTATAATACATTTACAATTAGTGGTCAAATGCTCTCTAAATATTATTTAAATAACTGTGCCAGAAAGCGTTTGCGCATTTAAAGTTATCACAGCTTAATTTTAATTATGAAATCCTTACTTACCTAAGTGTTACTAATTTTTTAACCTAGAACAAAATCTACAAAAACATGATTAAAAATAAACTAAAATATGTTTATAGAAGTTTAATAGTAAATAATATATAAGTAATGATTGAAACGGGCAATAAAAACCAGCGAACCAAACTGCACCAGCTACGCTGATTTTTTTGTTTTTATTAAATATAAGTGTAAAATGTATTGACGATTGATCTCTGAATATCGATGCTATCTCTTGAACACCGTCACGTCGTTCCGTTAATGTAGATATCGTCACGTCAACATAAACAAAATAATCGTCAAATTTCCTTTCGATTTTCTTACATGAGCTACGCGTTTTCTACCTGCGTATTTCATTTTTTTTGAAGCACGCACTTCGTTTTGCGTAGATTGTGGACCTAATACTGTGTAAAAACGAGCTTTCGGACAATTCAAGAATTCAATTTGCATTTACACGTCTAACGCTTGAAGACATTTGAATAATAAAGTTCACTGTCTCCACGAAATATTAGAGTATTAGATAAATATGAAATAAAAAAAAATATCAATACGGCTCGATTAGAACATGTGACCTCTCATAAACCTCCCGTCACTCTGCTGATTGAGCTACCGTATCACACCTGCCGTACCGTATCGGTTTCCATATTTTAACATTTTATATGTAATCGTCATTGTAGGGACGGTAGTGATTTTTTTGGCTTCTATCGAAAATTCTAACGAATATTTTACTTTGAAATATAAATGATGACATTTATAGGTAATTTCAAACGTTAAATTCGTATATCTTCGTTTATTCATACACACGGACAGGACGGAAGGAGGTTTGACCGTCTGGCTCCATGACACGCGGTACGAAACCTACGATGATTTTCTGTGCGATTGTTATACTACCGATGGTTGTGCTACCCTATATAGGAGGAGCAGTCAAAAGACCACATAGAGTCTCCATTAGAATACCGACAGAAGATAACCAAGAGAATTTCGATATCTCCTGTCGTATTTTTTTTATGGATTTATATAGTGTTCTTCTTCTTTTACGTTTGTCAGAAATGATAGGTAAGCATAATATTTTCATCATTTCTAAATCGTTTATTGATTGTTTATGGTAGGGATTGGAATAAAAAAGAAATACTGTTGTTCCTCATCTCTTAGTCAGATGCATTAAGAACATAATAAGAACCGACGACTAAATTATTGTAACGATAATAAAATGAGTCAGCCGAGAACTGAACTTTAGATAATGTATCTGTGTTTGTCCCTTATCGTCCTTAACTTTTTTTTTAAACTTTTATATTGTAAATACTGTGTTATAATGACTTTACTGGGGCCAGTGAATGTGAAGTAGCGTAAAACTTCTACGTATTAACCTTTTATTGATACAAAAAGTTATCGATATGAGAATAAAAAATAAGCAGTTGACTATCGATAATGTTTAGAAACATTATTTTCTAAGAATCTCACGAGTGGCACACACTTTAATAAAATTACAACAAACTCTTATATATTATATAGGTATGTATGATGGTCCAAACAGGTATACACAATATTATTAGTATTCTTTATTTTTTAGACGCTAGTGTATTTTATTTTCTAGTAATAATATCCTTTAACTATTCTCTTAACATGATTGAAAAGTGATTTAGTAATTTCCCATAAATCTCTTATAAAAAAGACACTTTACTAATCACCTTTCATCGTGTAATAATTAGGATCATTAATTAATACATATGTACTATACTTTGTTTAACTATATAAGAATAAGTTTGAAAATTTAAAACCATTCAGCGACTGATTGTTGCACAACCTGTATAGTTCCATTGAAGAATTCAATCTAAAACATGAAGTGCATTGTGAGTAGCTATTTATATATTATATCTAATGTTCTATAGGCTTCCATTTTATTTGAATTATTATGTAATATTTGTTTGAATGATCTTTTAATAACTGGCAACTGTTCTTTGTAGTTCTTAGCCGTCCTTGCTTGCGTGGCTACTCTCGAAGCTAAACCCAAGCCTTACATGGGTCACGGAGCCCTCGGAATGGGATTGGGAAGGGACATTGGAACTGGCATAGGAATGGGTTTGGGAAATGGCGTCGGAACCGGTATGGGTCTTGGCAGCGATCTCGCCACCGAGCTCGGCTCTGGTCTAGGCGTTGGAGGCGCAGGCATGGGCCTAGGAAGAAGAGCTAGTGGGTACTCGCAAGGTGACTCTTTTGGTGACAGTGAGTACAATTCTGGTGCAAATGGTTTTGGAAACCAAGGCTTCCACAGTGGAGGGTTTAAAAATTTCCACGATATTGGCCAACACCACAGCAGTCTCAACTCGGTTAGTAAATATAAAAAAACTTCTATTTTTCAAACAATTAAAGTTGTATTGCATTTTGATAATAATGATGATTGCTTTCTCTAGATCACCCAAGCTGAGAACACTGATAGTCATGACATCGGCGGTAGTCAGGCCTTCGACACGGGAGCCCAGTCCAATACTGGTTTCAACCAGTTCGGTAACGGTCGCAGTCGTTTTGGTAATCAATACAGAAATGGACATCAAATGTCTTCTTTTCTCTAAATTTAGTTAATAATATTCTTACTTTCTTGAAACCAGTCAATAAATAAATGTTCAGAAAAAAAATGTTTATTATTACAAAAAAAAACTAATACTAAATAAAACATATGCTATCTATAACGACCGATATTAATGTTTCACCTATCCCTTTGATGCATGAGCCGGATCGTTTTAAGAAACTCCAAGTCTCCTTTTAAGGTTTATTTGAATTGCACAAGCTGCAAATATATACTTTAAGAAAATAATATAATAATTGATTGAGAAAACATTATTAGTAAGTATAATACATTTACAATTAGTGGTCAAATGCTCTCTAAATATTATTTAAATAACTGTGCCAGAAAGCGTTTGCGCATTTAAAGTTATCACAGCTTAATTTTAATTATGAAATCCTTACTTACCTAAGTGTTACTAATTTCTTAACCTAGAACAAAATCTACAAAAACATGATTAAAAATAAACTAAAATATGTTTATAGAAATTTAATAGTAAATAATATATAAGTAATGATTGAAACGGACAATAAAAACCAGCGAACCAAATTGCACCAGCTACGCTGACTTTTTTGTTTTTATTAAATATAAGTGTAAAATGTATTGACGATTGATCTCTGAATATCGATGCTATCTCTTGAACACCGTCACGTCGTTCCGTCAATGTAGATATCGTCACGTCAACATAAATAAAATAATCGTCAAATTTCCTTTCGATTTTCTTACATGAGCTACGCGTTTTCTACCTGCGTATTTCATTTTTTTTGAAGCACGCACTTCGTTTTCTGTAGATTGTGAACCTCATACTGTGTAAAAACGAGCTTTCGGACAATTCAAGAATTCAATTTGCATTTTCACGTCTAACGCTTGAAGACATTTGAATAATAAAGTTCACTGTCTCCACGAAATATTAGAGTATTAGATAAATATGAAATAAAAAAAAATATCAATACGGCTCGATTAGAACATGTGACCTCTCATAAACCTCCCGTCACTCTGCTGATTGAGCTACCGTATCACACCTGCCGTACCGTATCGGTTTCCATATTTTAACATTTTATATGTAATCGTCATTGTAGGGACGGTAGTGATTTTTTTGGCTTCTATCGAAAATTCTAACGAATATTTTACTTTGAAATATAAATGATGACATTTATAGGTAATTTCAAACGTTAAATTCGTATATCTTCGTTTATTCATACACACGGACAGGACGGAAGGAGGTTTGACCGTCTGGCTCCATGACACGCGGTACGAAACCTACGATGATTTTCTGTGCGATTGTTATACTACCGATGGTTGTGCTACCCTATATAGGAGGAGCAGTCAAAAGACCACATAGAGTCTCCATTAGAATACCGACAGAAGATAACCAAGAGAATTTCGATATCTCCTGTCGTATTTTTTTTATGGATTTATATAGTGTTCTTCTTCTTTTACGTTTGTCAGAAATGATAGGTAAGCATAATATTTTCATCATTTCTAAATCGTTTATTGATTGTTTATGGTAGGGATTGGAATAAAAAAGAAATACTGTTGTTCCTCATCTCTTAGTCAGATGCATTAAGAACATAATAAGAACCGACGACTAAATTATTGTAACGATAATAAAATGAGTCAGCCGAGAACTGAACTTTAGATAATGTATCTGTGTTTGTCCCTTATCGTCCTTAACTTTTTTTTTAAACTTTTATATTGTAAATACTGTGTTATAATGACTTTACTGGGGCCAGTGAATGTGAAGTAGCGTAAAACTTCTACGTATTAACCTTTTATTGATACAAAAAGTTATCGATATGAGAATAAAAAATAAGCAGTTGACTATCGATAATGTTTAGAAACATTATTTTCTAAGAATCTCACGAGTGGCACACACTTTAATAAAATTACAACAAACTCTTATATATTATATAGGTATGTATGATGGTCCAAACAGGTATACACAATATTATTAGTATTCTTTATTTTTTAGACGCTAGTGTATTTTATTTTCTAGTAATAATATCCTTTAACTATTCTCTTAACATGATTGAAAAGTGATTTAGTAATTTCCCATAAATCTCTTATAAAAAAGACACTTTACTAATCACCTTTCATCGTGTAATAATTAGGATCATTAATTAATACATATGTACTATACTTTGTTTAACTATATAAGAATAAGTTTGAAAATTTAAAACCATTCAGCGACTGATTGTTGCACAACCTGTATAGTTCCATTGAAGAATTCAATCTAAAACATGAAGTGCATTGTGAGTAGCTATTTATATATTATATCTAATGTTCTATAGGCTTCCATTTTATTTGAATTATTATGTAATATTTGTTTGAATGATCTTTTAATAACTGGCAACTGTTCTTTGTAGTTCTTAGCCGTCCTTGCTTGCGTGGCTACTCTCGAAGCTAAACCCAAGCCTTACATGGGTCACGGAGCCCTCGGAATGGGATTGGGAAGGGACATTGGAACTGGCATAGGAATGGGTTTGGGAAATGGCGTCGGAACCGGTATGGGTCTTGGCAGCGATCTCGCCACCGAGCTCGGCTCTGGTCTAGGCGTTGGAGGCGCAGGCATGGGCCTAGGAAGAAGAGCTAGTGGGTACTCGCAAGGTGACTCTTTTGGTGACAGTGAGTACAATTCTGGTGCAAATGGTTTTGGAAACCAAGGCTTCCACAGTGGAGGGTTTAAAAATTTCCACGATATTGGCCAACACCACAGCAGTCTCAACTCGGTTAGTAAATATAAAAAAACTTCTATTTTTCAAACAATTAAAGTTGTATTGCATTTTGATAATAATGATGATTGCTTTCTCTAGATCACCCAAGCTGAGAACACTGATAGTCATGACATCGGCGGTAGTCAGGCCTTCGACACGGGAGCCCAGTCCAATACCGGTTTCAACCAGTTCGGTAACGGTCGCAGTCGTTTTGGTAATCAATACAGAAATGGACATCAAATGTCTTCTTTTCTCTAAATTTAGTTAACAATATTCTAACTTCCTTGAAACCAGTCAATAAATAAATGTTCAGAAAAAAAATGTTTATTATTACAAAAAAAAACTAATACTAAATAAAACATATGCTATCTATAACGACCGATATTAATGTTTCACCTATCCCTTTGATGCATGAGCCGGATCGTTTTAAGAAACTCCAAGTCTCCTTTTAAGGTTTATTTGAATTGCACAAGCTGCAAATATATACTTTAAGAAAATAATATAATAATTGATTGAGAAAACATTATTAGTATAATACATTTACAATTAGTGGTCAAATGCTCTCTAAATATTATTTAAATAACTGTGCCAGAAAGCGTTTGCGCATTTAAAGTTATCACAGCTTAATTTTAATTATGAAATCCTTACTTACCTAAGTGTTACTAATTTTTTAACCTAGAACAAAATCTACAAAAACATGATTAAAAATAAACTAAAATATGTTTATAGAAATTTAATAGTAAATAATATATAAGTAATGATTGAAACGGGCAATAAAAACCAGCGAACCAAACTGCACCAGCTACGCTGATTTTTTTGTTTTTATTAAATATAAGTGTAAAATGTATTGACGATTGATCTCTGAATATCGATGCTATCTCTTGAACACCGTCACGTCGTTCCGTCAATGTAGATATCGTCACGTCAACATAAACAAAATAATCGTCAAATTTCCTTTCGATTTTCTTACATGAGCTACGCGTTTTCTACCTGCGTATTTCATTTTTTTTGAAGCACGCACTTCGTTTTGCGTAGATTGTGGACCTAATACTGTGTAAAAACGAGCTTTCGGACAATTCAAGAATTCAATTTGCATTTACACGTCTAACGCTTGAAGACATTTGAATAATAAAGTTCACTGTCTCCACGAAATATTAGAGTATTAGATAAATATGAAATAAAAAAAAATATCAATACGGCTCGATTAGAACATGTGACCTCTCATAAACCTCCCGTCACTCTGCTGATTGAGCTACCGTATCACACCTGCCGTACCGTATCGGTTTCCATATTTTAACATTTTATATGTAATCGTCATTGTAGGGACGGTAGTGATTTTTTTGGCTTCTATCGAAAATTCTAACGAATATTTTACTTTGAAATATAAATGATGACATTTATAGGTAATTTCAAACGTTAAATTCGTATATCTTCGTTTATTCATACACACGGACAGGACGGAAGGAGGTTTGACCGTCTGGCTCCATGACACGCGGTACGAAACCTACGATGATTTTCTGTGCGATTGTTATACTACCGATGGTTGTGCTACCCTATATAGGAGGAGCAGTCAAAAGACCACATAGAGTCTCCATTAGAATACCGACAGAAGATAACCAAGAGAATTTCGATATCTCCTGTCGTATTTTTTTTATGGATTTATATAGTGTTCTTCTTCTTTTACGTTTGTCAGAAATGATAGGTAAGCATAATATTTTCATCATTTCTAAATCGTTTATTGATTGTTTATGGTAGGGATTGGAATAAAAAAGAAATACTGTTGTTCCTCATCTCTTAGTCAGATGCATTAAGAACATAATAAGAACCGACGACTAAATTATTGTAACGATAATAAAATGAGTCAGCCGAGAACTGAACTTTAGATAATGTATCTGTGTTTGTCCCTTATCGTCCTTAACTTTTTTTTTAAACTTTTATATTGTAAATACTGTGTTATAATGACTTTACTGGGGCCAGTGAATGTGAAGTAGCGTAAAACTTCTACGTATTAACCTTTTATTGATACAAAAAGTTATCGATATGAGAATAAAAAATAAGCAGTTGACTATCGATAATGTTTAGAAACATTATTTTCTAAGAATCTCACGAGTGGCACACACTTTAATAAAATTACAACAAACTCTTATATATTATATAGGTATGTATGATGGTCCAAACAGGTATACACAATATTATTAGTATTCTTTATTTTTTAGACGCTAGTGTATTTTATTTTCTAGTAATAATATCCTTTAACTATTCTCTTAACATGATTGAAAAGTGATTTAGTAATTTCCCATAAATCTCTTATAAAAAAGACACTTTACTAATCACCTTTCATCGTGTAATAATTAGGATCATTAATTAATACATATGTACTATACTTTGTTTAACTATATAAGAATAAGTTTGAAAATTTAAAACCATTCAGCGACTGATTGTTGCACAACCTGTATAGTTCCATTGAAGAATTCAATCTAAAACATGAAGTGCATTGTGAGTAGCTATTTATATATTATATCTAATGTTCTATAGGCTTCCATTTTATTTGAATTATTATGTAATATTTGTTTGAATGATCTTTTAATAACTGGCAACTGTTCTTTGTAGTTCTTAGCCGTCCTTGCTTGCGTGGCTACTCTCGAAGCTAAACCCAAGCCTTACATGGGTCACGGAGCCCTCGGAATGGGATTGGGAAGGGACATTGGAACTGGCATAGGAATGGGTTTGGGAAATGGCGTCGGAACCGGTATGGGTCTTGGCAGCGATCTCGCCACCGAGCTCGGCTCTGGTCTAGGCGTTGGAGGCGCAGGCATGGGCCTAGGAAGAAGAGCTAGTGGGTACTCGCAAGGTGACTCTTTTGGTGACAGTGAGTACAATTCTGGTGCAAATGGTTTTGGAAACCAAGGCTTCCACAGTGGAGGGTTTAAAAATTTCCACGATATTGGCCAACACCACAGCAGTCTCAACTCGGTTAGTAAATATAAAAAAACTTCTATTTTTCAAACAATTAAAGTTGTATTGCATTTTGATAATAATGATGATTGCTTTCTCTAGATCACCCAAGCTGAGAACACTGATAGTCATGACATCGGCGGTAGTCAGGCCTTCGACACGGGAGCCCAGTCCAATACTGGTTTCAACCAGTTCGGTAACGGTCGCAGTCGTTTTGGTAATCAATACAGAAATGGACATCAAATGTCTTCTTTTCTCTAAATTTAGTTAATAATATTCTTACTTTCTTGAAACCAGTCAATAAATAAATGTTCAGAAAAAAAATGTTTATTATTACAAAAAAAAACTAATACTAAATAAAACATATGCTATCTATAACGACCGATATTAATGTTTCACCTATCCCTTTGATGCATGAGCCGGATCGTTTTAAGAAACTCCAAGTCTCCTTTTAAGGTTTATTTGAATTGCACAAGCTGCAAATATATACTTTAAGAAAATAATATAATAATTGATTGAGAAAACATTATTAGTATAATACATTTACAATTAGTGGTCAAATGCTCTCTAAATATTATTTAAATAACTGTGCCAGAAAGCGTTTGCGCATTTAAAGTTATCACAGCTTAATTTTAATTATGAAATCCTTACTTACCTAAGTGTTACTAATTTTTTAACCTAGAACAAAATCTACAAAAACATGATTAAAAATAAACTAAAATATGTTTATAGAAGTTTAATAGTAAATAATATATAAGTAATGATTGAAACGGGCAATAAAAACCAGCGAACCAAACTGCACCAGCTACGCTGATTTTTTTGTTTTTATTAAATATAAGTGTAAAATGTATTGACGATTGATCTCTGAATATCGATGCTATCTCTTGAACACCGTCACGTCGTTCCGTTAATGTAGATATCGTCACGTCAACATAAACAAAATAATCGTCAAATTTCCTTTCGATTTTCTTACATGAGCTACGCGTTTTCTACCTGCGTATTTCATTTTTTTTGAAGCACGCACTTCGTTTTGCGTAGATTGTGGACCTAATACTGTGTAAAAACGAGCTTTCGGACAATTCAAGAATTCAATTTGCATTTACACGTCTAACGCTTGAAGACATTTGAATAATAAAGTTCACTGTCTCCACGAAATATTAGAGTATTAGATAAATATGAAATAAAAAAAAATATCAATACGGCTCGATTAGAACATGTGACCTCTCATAAACCTCCCGTCACTCTGCTGATTGAGCTACCGTATCACACCTGCCGTACCGTATCGGTTTCCATATTTTAACATTTTATATGTAATCGTCATTGTAGGGACGGTAGTGATTTTTTTGGCTTCTATCGAAAATTCTAACGAATATTTTACTTTGAAATATAAATGATGACATTTATAGGTAATTTCAAACGTTAAATTCGTATATCTTCGTTTATTCATACACACGGACAGGACGGAAGGAGGTTTGACCGTCTGGCTCCATGACACGCGGTACGAAACCTACGATGATTTTCTGTGCGATTGTTATACTACCGATGGTTGTGCTACCCTATATAGGAGGAGCAGTCAAAAGACCACATAGAGTCTCCATTAGAATACCGACAGAAGATAACCAAGAGAATTTCGATATCTCCTGTCGTATTTTTTTTATGGATTTATATAGTGTTCTTCTTCTTTTACGTTTGTCAGAAATGATAGGTAAGCATAATATTTTCATCATTTCTAAATCGTTTATTGATTGTTTATGGTAGGGATTGGAATAAAAAAGAAATACTGTTGTTCCTCATCTCTTAGTCAGATGCATTAAGAACATAATAAGAACCGACGACTAAATTATTGTAACGATAATAAAATGAGTCAGCCGAGAACTGAACTTTAGATAATGTATCTGTGTTTGTCCCTTATCGTCCTTAACTTTTTTTTTAAACTTTTATATTGTAAATACTGTGTTATAATGACTTTACTGGGGCCAGTGAATGTGAAGTAGCGTAAAACTTCTACGTATTAACCTTTTATTGATACAAAAAGTTATCGATATGAGAATAAAAAATAAGCAGTTGACTATCGATAATGTTTAGAAACATTATTTTCTAAGAATCTCACGAGTGGCACACACTTTAATAAAATTACAACAAACTCTTATATATTATATAGGTATGTATGATGGTCCAAACAGGTATACACAATATTATTAGTATTCTTTATTTTTTAGACGCTAGTGTATTTTATTTTCTAGTAATAATATCCTTTAACTATTCTCTTAACATGATTGAAAAGTGATTTAGTAATTTCCCATAAATCTCTTATAAAAAAGACACTTTACTAATCACCTTTCATCGTGTAATAATTAGGATCATTTATTAATACATATGTACTATACTTTGTTTGACTATATAAGAATAAGTTTGAAAATTTAAAACCATTCAGCGACTGATTGTTGCACAACCTGTATAGTTCCATTGAAGAATTCAATCTAAAACATGAAGTGCATTGTGAGTAGCTATTTATATATTATATCTAATGTTCTATAGGCTTCCATTTTATTTGAATTATTATGTAATATTTGTTTGAATGATCTTTTAATAACTGGCAACTGTTCTTTGTAGTTCTTAGCCGTCCTTGCTTGCGTGGCTACTCTCGAAGCTAAACCCAAGCCTTACATGGGTCACGGAGCCCTCGGAATGGGATTGGGAAGGGACATTGGAACTGGCATAGGAATGGGTTTGGAAAATGGCGTCGGAACCGGTATGGGTCTTGGCAGCGATCTCGCCACCGAGCTCGGCTCTGGTCTAGGCGTTGGAGGCGCAGGCATGGGCCTAGGAAGAAGAGCTAGTGGGTACTCGCAAGGTGACTCTTTTGGTGACAATGAGTACAATTCTGGTGCAAATGGTTTTGGAAACCAAGGCTTCCACAGTGGAGGGTTTAAAAATTTCCACGATATTGGCCAACACCACAGCAGTCTCAACTCGGTTAGTAAATATAAAAAAACTTCTATTTTTCAAACAATTAAAGTTGTATTGCATTTTGATAATAATGATGATTGCTTTCTCTAGATCACCCAAGCTGAGAACACTGATAGTCATGACATCGGCGGTAGTCAGGCCTTCGACACGGGAGCCCAGTCCAATACTGGTTTCAACCAGTTCGGTAACGGTCACAGTCGTTTTGGTAATCAATACAGAAATGGACATCAAATGTCTTCTTTTCTCTAAATTTAGTTAATAATATTCTTACTTTCTTGAAACCAGTCAATAAATAAATGTTCAGAAAAAAAATGTTTATTATTACAAAAAAAAACTAATACTAAATAAAACATATGCTATCTATAACGACCGATATTAATGTTTCACCTATCCCTTTGATGCATGAGCCGGATCGTTTTAAGAAACTCCAAGTCTCCTTTTAAGGTTTATTTGAATTGCACAAGCTGCAAATATATACTTTAAGAAAATAATATAATAATTGATTGAGAAAACATTATTAGTAAGTATAATACATTTACAATTAGTGGTCAAGTGCTCTCTAAATATCATTTAAATAACTGTGCCAGAAAGCGTTTGCGCATTTAAAGTTATCACAGCTTAATTTTAATTATGAAATCCTTACTTACCTAAGTGTTACTAATTTCTTAACCTAGAACAAAATCTACAAAAACATGATTAAAAATAAACTAAAATATGTTTATAGAAATTTAATAGTAAATAATATATAAGTAATGATTGAAACGGACAATAAAAACCAGCGAACCAAACTGCACCAGCTACGCTAATTTTTTTGTTTTTATTAAATTTAAGTGTAAAATGTATTGACGATTGATCTCTGAATATCGATGCTATCTCTTGAACACCGTCACGTCGTTCCGTCAATGTAGATATCGTCACTATCTCAACATAAACAAAATAATCGTCAAATTTCCTTTCGATTTTCTTACATGAGCTACGCGTTTTCTACCTGCGTATTTCATTCTTTTTGAAGCACGCACTTCGTTTTGCGTAGATTGCGTAGATTGTGCGAACCTCATACTGTGTAAAAACGAGCCTTCGGACAATTCAAGAATTCAATTTGCATTTTCACGTCTAACGCTTGAAGACATTTGAATAATAAAGTTCACTGTCTCCACGAAATATTAGAGTATTAGATAAATATGAAATAAAAAAAAATATCAATACGGCTCGATTAGAACATGTGACCTCTCATAAACCTCCCGTCACTCTGCTGATTGAGCTACCGTATCACACCTGCCGTACCGTATCGGTTTCCATATTTTAACATTTTATATGTAATCGTCATTGTAGGGACGGTAGTGATTTTTTTTGGCTTCTATCGAAAATTCTAACGAATATTTTTACTTTGAAATATAAATGATGACATTTATAGGTAATTTCAAACGTTAAATTCGTATATCTTCGTTTATTCATACACACGGACAGGACGGAAGGAGGTTTGACCGTCTGGCTCCATGACACGCGGTACGAAACCTACGATGATTTTCTGTGCGATTGTTATACTACCGATGGTTGTGCTACCCTATATAGGAGGAGCAGTCAAAAGACCACATAGAGTCTCCATTAGAATACCGACAGAAGATAACCAAGAGAATTTCGATATCTCCTGTCGTATTTTTTTTATGGATTTATATAGTGTTCTTCTTCTTTTACGTTTGTCAGAAATGATAGGTAAGCATAATATTTTCATCATTTCTAAATCGTTTATTGATTGTTTATGGTAGGGATTGGAATAAAAAAGAAATACTGTTGTTCCTCATCTCTTAGTCAGATGCATTAAGAACATAATAAGAACCGACGACTAAATTATTGTAACGATAATAAAATGAGTCAGCCGAGAACTGAACTTTAGATAATGTATCTGTGTTTGTCCCTTATCGTCCTTAACTTTTTTTTAAAACTTTTATATTGTAAATACTGTGTTATAATGACTTTACTGGGGCCAGTTAATGTGAAGTAGCGTAAAACTTCTACGTATTAACCTTTTATTGATACAAAAAGTTATCGATATGAGAATAAAAAATAAGCAGTTGACTATCGATAATGTTTAGAAACATTATTTTCTAAGAATCTCACGAGTGGCACACACTTTAATAAAATTACAACAAACTCTTATATATTATATAGGTATGTATGATGGTCCAAACAGGTATACACAATATTATTAGTATTCTTTATTTTTTAGACGCTAGTGTATTTTATTTTCTAGTAATAATATCCTTTAACTATTCTCTTAACATGATTGAAAAGTGATTTAGTAATTTCCCATAAATCTCTTATAAAAGAGACACTTTACTAATCACCTTTCATCGTGTAATAATTAGGATCATTTATTAATACATATGTACTATACTTTGTTTGACTATATAAGAATAAGTTTGAAAATTTAAAACCATTCAGCGACTGATTGTTGCACAACCTGTATAGTTCCATTGAAGAATTCAATCTAAAACATGAAGTGCATTGTGAGTAGCTATTTATATATTATATCTAATGTTCTATAGGCTTCCATTTTATTTGAATTATTATGTAATATTTGTTTGAATGATCTTTTAATAACTGGCAACTGTTCTTTGTAGTTCTTAGCCGTCCTTGCTTGCGTGGCTACTCTCGAAGCTAAACCCAAGCCTTACATGGGTCACGGAGCCCTCGGAATGGGATTGGGAAGGGACATTGGAACTGGCATAGGAATGGGTTTGGGAAATGGCGTCGGAACCGGTATGGGTCTTGGCAGCGATCTCGCCACCGAGCTCGGCTCTGGTCTAGGCGTTGGAGGCGCAGGCATGGGCCTAGGAAGAAGAGCTAGTGGGTGGGTACTCACAAGGTGGCTCATTTGGTGATAATGAGTACAATTCTGGTGCAAATGGTTTTGGAAACCAAGGCTTCCACAGTGGAGGGTTTAAAAATTTCCACGATATTGGCCAACACCATAGCAGTCGCACCTCGGTTAGTGAATTTTAAAAAACTTCTAGAATTCAAACAATTAAAGTTGTATTGCATTTTGATAATAATGATGATTGCTTTCTCTAGATCACCCAAGCTGAGAACACTGATAGTCATGACATCGGCGGTAGTCAGGCCTTCGACACGGGAGCCCAGTCCAATACTGGTTTCAACCAGTTCGGTAACGGTCACAGTCGTTTTGGTAATCAATACAGAAATGGACATCAAATGTCTTCTTTTCTCTAAATTTAGTTAATAATATTCTAACTTTCTTGAAACCAGTCAATAAATAAATGTTCAGAAAAAAAATGTTTATTATTACAAAAAAAAAACTAATACTAAATAAAACATATGCTATCTATAACGACCGATATTAATGTTTCACCTATCCCTTTGATGCATGAGCCGGATCGTTTTAAGAAACTCCAAGTCTCCTTTTAAGGTTTATTTGAATTGCACAAGCTGCAAATATATACTTTAAGAAAATAATATAATAATTGATTGAGAAAACATTATTAGTATAATACATTTACAATTAGTGGTCAAATGCTCTCTAAATATTATTTAAATAACTGTGCCAGAAAGCGTTTGCGCATTTAAAGTTATCACAGCTTAATTTTAATTATGAAATCCTTACTTACCTAAGTGTTACTAATTTTTTAACCTAGAACAAAATCTACAAAAACATGATTAAAAATAAACTAAAATATGTTTATAGAAGTTTAATAGTAAATAATATATAAGTAATGATTGAAACGGGCAATAAAAACCAGCGAACCAAACTGCACCAGCTACGCTGATTTTTTTGTTTTTATTAAATATAAGTGTAAAATGTATTGACGATTGATCTCTGAATATCGATGCTATCTCTTGAACACCGTCACGTCGTTCCGTTAATGTAGATATCGTCACGTCAACATAAACAAAATAATCGTCAAATTTCCTTTCGATTTTCTTACATGAGCTACGCGTTTTCTACCTGCGTATTTCATTTTTTTTGAAGCACGCACTTCGTTTTGCGTAGATTGTGGACCTAATACTGTGTAAAAACGAGCTTTCGGACAATTCAAGAATTCAATTTGCATTTACACGTCTAACGCTTGAAGACATTTGAATAATAAAGTTCACTGTCTCCACGAAATATTAGAGTATTAGATAAATATGAAATAAAAAAAAATATCAATACGGCTCGATTAGAACATGTGACCTCTCATAAACCTCCCGTCACTCTGCTGATTGAGCTACCGTATCACACCTGCCGTACCGTATCGGTTTCCATATTTTAACATTTTATATGTAATCGTCATTGTAGGGACGGTAGTGATTTTTTTGGCTTCTATCGAAAATTCTAACGAATATTTTACTTTGAAATATAAATGATGACATTTATAGGTAATTTCAAACGTTAAATTCGTATATCTTCGTTTATTCATACACACGGACAGGACGGAAGGAGGTTTGACCGTCTGGCTCCATGACACGCGGTACGAAACCTACGATGATTTTCTGTGCGATTGTTATACTACCGATGGTTGTGCTACCCTATATAGGAGGAGCAGTCAAAAGACCACATAGAGTCTCCATTAGAATACCGACAGAAGATAACCAAGAGAATTTCGATATCTCCTGTCGTATTTTTTTTATGGATTTATATAGTGTTCTTCTTCTTTTACGTTTGTCAGAAATGATAGGTAAGCATAATATTTTCATCATTTCTAAATCGTTTATTGATTGTTTATGGTAGGGATTGGAATAAAAAAGAAATACTGTTGTTCCTCATCTCTTAGTCAGATGCATTAAGAACATAATAAGAACCGACGACTAAATTATTGTAACGATAATAAAATGAGTCAGCCGAGAACTGAACTTTAGATAATGTATCTGTGTTTGTCCCTTATCGTCCTTAACTTTTTTTTTAAACTTTTATATTGTAAATACTGTGTTATAATGACTTTACTGGGGCCAGTGAATGTGAAGTAGCGTAAAACTTCTACGTATTAACCTTTTATTGATACAAAAAGTTATCGATATGAGAATAAAAAATAAGCAGTTGACTATCGATAATGTTTAGAAACATTATTTTCTAAGAATCTCACGAGTGGCACACACTTTAATAAAATTACAACAAACTCTTATATATTATATAGGTATGTATGATGGTCCAAACAGGTATACACAATATTATTAGTATTCTTTATTTTTTAGACGCTAGTGTATTTTATTTTCTAGTAATAATATCCTTTAACTATTCTCTTAACATGATTGAAAAGTGATTTAGTAATTTCCCATAAATCTCTTATAAAAAAGACACTTTACTAATCACCTTTCATCGTGTAATAATTAGGATCATTTATTAATACATATGTACTATACTTTGTTTGACTATATAAGAATAAGTTTGAAAATTTAAAACCATTCAGCGACTGATTGTTGCACAACCTGTATAGTTCCATTGAAGAATTCAATCTAAAACATGAAGTGCATTGTGAGTAGCTATTTATATATTATATCTAATGTTCTATAGGCTTCCATTTTATTTGAATTATTATGTAATATTTGTTTGAATGATCTTTTAATAACTGGCAACTGTTCTTTGTAGTTCTTAGCCGTCCTTGCTTGCGTGGCTACTCTCGAAGCTAAACCCAAGCCTTACATGGGTCACGGAGCCCTCGGAATGGGATTGGGAAGGGACATTGGAACTGGCATAGGAATGGGTTTGGAAAATGGCGTCGGAACCGGTATGGGTCTTGGCAGCGATCTCGCCACCGAGCTCGGCTCTGGTCTAGGCGTTGGAGGCGCAGGCATGGGCCTAGGAAGAAGAGCTAGTGGGTACTCGCAAGGTGACTCTTTTGGTGACAATGAGTACAATTCTGGTGCAAATGGTTTTGGAAACCAAGGCTTCCACAGTGGAGGGTTTAAAAATTTCCACGATATTGGCCAACACCACAGCAGTCTCAACTCGGTTAGTAAATATAAAAAAACTTCTATTTTTCAAACAATTAAAGTTGTATTGCATTTTGATAATAATGATGATTGCTTTCTCTAGATCACCCAAGCTGAGAACACTGATAGTCATGACATCGGCGGTAGTCAGGCCTTCGACACGGGAGCCCAGTCCAATACTGGTTTCAACCAGTTCGGTAACGGTCACAGTCGTTTTGGTAATCAATACAGAAATGGACATCAAATGTCTTCTTTTCTCTAAATTTAGTTAATAATATTCTTACTTTCTTGAAACCAGTCAATAAATAAATGTTCAGAAAAAAAATGTTTATTATTACAAAAAAAAACTAATACTAAATAAAACATATGCTATCTATAACGACCGATATTAATGTTTCACCTATCCCTTTGATGCATGAGCCGGATCGTTTTAAGAAACTCCAAGTCTCCTTTTAAGGTTTATTTGAATTGCACAAGCTGCAAATATATACTTTAAGAAAATAATATAATAATTGATTGAGAAAACATTATTAGTAAGTATAATACATTTACAATTAGTGGTCAAGTGCTCTCTAAATATCATTTAAATAACTGTGCCAGAAAGCGTTTGCGCATTTAAAGTTATCACAGCTTAATTTTAATTATGAAATCCTTACTTACCTAAGTGTTACTAATTTCTTAACCTAGAACAAAATCTACAAAAACATGATTAAAAATAAACTAAAATATGTTTATAGAAATTTAATAGTAAATAATATATAAGTAATGATTGAAACGGACAATAAAAACCAGCGAACCAAACTGCACCAGCTACGCTAATTTTTTTGTTTTTATTAAATTTAAGTGTAAAATGTATTGACGATTGATCTCTGAATATCGATGCTATCTCTTGAACACCGTCACGTCGTTCCGTCAATGTAGATATCGTCACTATCTCAACATAAACAAAATAATCGTCAAATTTCCTTTCGATTTTCTTACATGAGCTACGCGTTTTCTACCTGCGTATTTCATTCTTTTTGAAGCACGCACTTCGTTTTGCGTAGATTGCGTAGATTGTGCGAACCTCATACTGTGTAAAAACGAGCCTTCGGACAATTCAAGAATTCAATTTGCATTTTCACGTCTAACGCTTGAAGACATTTGAATAATAAAGTTCACTGTCTCCACGAAATATTAGAGTATTAGATAAATATGAAATAAAAAAAAATATCAATACGGCTCGATTAGAACATGTGACCTCTCATAAACCTCCCGTCACTCTGCTGATTGAGCTACCGTATCACACCTGCCGTACCGTATCGGTTTCCATATTTTAACATTTTATATGTAATCGTCATTGTAGGGACGGTAGTGATTTTTTTTGGCTTCTATCGAAAATTCTAACGAATATTTTTACTTTGAAATATAAATGATGACATTTATAGGTAATTTCAAACGTTAAATTCGTATATCTTCGTTTATTCATACACACGGACAGGACGGAAGGAGGTTTGACCGTCTGGCTCCATGACACGCGGTACGAAACCTACGATGATTTTCTGTGCGATTGTTATACTACCGATGGTTGTGCTACCCTATATAGGAGGAGCAGTCAAAAGACCACATAGAGTCTCCATTAGAATACCGACAGAAGATAACCAAGAGAATTTCGATATCTCCTGTCGTATTTTTTTTATGGATTTATATAGTGTTCTTCTTCTTTTACGTTTGTCAGAAATGATAGGTAAGCATAATATTTTCATCATTTCTAAATCGTTTATTGATTGTTTATGGTAGGGATTGGAATAAAAAAGAAATACTGTTGTTCCTCATCTCTTAGTCAGATGCATTAAGAACATAATAAGAACCGACGACTAAATTATTGTAACGATAATAAAATGAGTCAGCCGAGAACTGAACTTTAGATAATGTATCTGTGTTTGTCCCTTATCGTCCTTAACTTTTTTTTAAAACTTTTATATTGTAAATACTGTGTTATAATGACTTTACTGGGGCCAGTTAATGTGAAGTAGCGTAAAACTTCTACGTATTAACCTTTTATTGATACAAAAAGTTATCGATATGAGAATAAAAAATAAGCAGTTGACTATCGATAATGTTTAGAAACATTATTTTCTAAGAATCTCACGAGTGGCACACACTTTAATAAAATTACAACAAACTCTTATATATTATATAGGTATGTATGATGGTCCAAACAGGTATACACAATATTATTAGTATTCTTTATTTTTTAGACGCTAGTGTATTTTATTTTCTAGTAATAATATCCTTTAACTATTCTCTTAACATGATTGAAAAGTGATTTAGTAATTTCCCATAAATCTCTTATAAAAGAGACACTTTACTAATCACCTTTCATCGTGTAATAATTAGGATCATTTATTAATACATATGTACTATACTTTGTTTGACTATATAAGAATAAGTTTGAAAATTTAAAACCATTCAGCGACTGATTGTTGCACAACCTGTATAGTTCCATTGAAGAATTCAATCTAAAACATGAAGTGCATTGTGAGTAGCTATTTATATATTATATCTAATGTTCTATAGGCTTCCATTTTATTTGAATTATTATGTAATATTTGTTTGAATGATCTTTTAATAACTGGCAACTGTTCTTTGTAGTTCTTAGCCGTCCTTGCTTGCGTGGCTACTCTCGAAGCTAAACCCAAGCCTTACATGGGTCACGGAGCCCTCGGAATGGGATTGGGAAGGGACATTGGAACTGGCATAGGAATGGGTTTGGGAAATGGCGTCGGAACCGGTATGGGTCTTGGCAGCGATCTCGCCACCGAGCTCGGCTCTGGTCTAGGCGTTGGAGGCGCAGGCATGGGCCTAGGAAGAAGAGCTAGTGGGTGGGTACTCACAAGGTGGCTCATTTGGTGATAATGAGTACAATTCTGGTGCAAATGGTTTTGGAAACCAAGGCTTCCACAGTGGAGGGTTTAAAAATTTCCACGATATTGGCCAACACCATAGCAGTCGCACCTCGGTTAGTGAATTTTAAAAAACTTCTAGAATTCAAACAATTAAAGTTGTATTGCATTTTGATAATAATGATGATTGCTTTCTCTAGATCACCCAAGCTGAGAACACTGATAGTCATGACATCGGCGGTAGTCAGGCCTTCGACACGGGAGCCCAGTCCAATACTGGTTTCAACCAGTTCGGTAACGGTCACAGTCGTTTTGGTAATCAATACAGAAATGGACATCAAATGTCTTCTTTTCTCTAAATTTAGTCAATAATATTCTAACTTTCTTGAAACCAGTCAATAAATAAATGTTCAGAAAAAAAATGTTTATTATTACAAAAAAAAACTAATACTAAATAAAACATATGCTATCTATAACGACCGATATTAATGTTTCACCTATCCCTTTGATGCATGAGCCGGATCGTTTTAAGAAACTCCAAGTCTCCTTTTAAGGTTTATTTGAATTGCACAAGCTGCAAATATATACTTTAAGAAAATAATATAATAATTGATTGAGAAAACATTATTAGTAAGTATAATACATTTACAATTAGTGGTCAAATGCTCTCTAAATATTATTTAAATAACTGTGCCAGAAAGCGTTTGCGCATTTAAAGTTATCACAGCTTAATTTTAATTATGAAATCCTTACTTACCTAAGTGTTACTAATTTCTTAACCTAGAACAAAATCTACAAAAACATGATTAAAAATAAACTAAAATATGTTTATAGAAATTTAATAGTAAATAATATATAAGTAATGATTGAAACGGGCAATAAAAACCAGCGAACCAAATTGCACCAGCTACGCTGACTTTTTTGTTTTTATTAAATATAAGTGTAAAATGTATTGACGATTGATCTCTGAATATCGATGCTATCTCTTGAACACCGTCACGTCGTTCCGTCAATGTAGATATCGTCACGTCAACATAAATAAAATAATCGTCAAATTTCCTTTCGATTTTCTTACATGAGCTACGCGTTTTCTACCTGCGTATTTCATTTTTTTTGAAGCACGCACTTCGTTTTCTGTAGATTGTGAACCTCATACTGTGTAAAAACGAGCTTTCGGACAATTCAAGAATTCAATTTGCATTTTCACGTCTAACGCTTGAAGACATTTGAATAATAAAGTTCACTGTCTCCACGAAATATTAGAGTATTAGATAAATATGAAATAAAAAAAAATATCAATACGGCTCGATTAGAACATGTGACCTCTCATAAACCTCCCGTCACTCTGCTGATTGAGCTACCGTATCACACCTGCCGTACCGTATCGGTTTCCATATTTTAACATTTTATATGTAATCGTCATTGTAGGGACGGTAGTGATTTTTTTTGGCTTCTATCGAAAATTCTAACGAATATTTTTACTTTGAAATATAAATGATGACATTTATAGGTAATTTCAAACGTTAAATTCGTATATCTTCGTTTATTCATACACACGGACAGGACGGAAGGAGGTTTGACCGTCTGGCTCCATGACACGCGGTACGAAACCTACGATGATTTTCTGTGCGATTGTTATACTACCGATGGTTGTGCTACCCTATATAGGAGGAGCAGTCAAAAGACCACATAGAGTCTCCATTAGAATACCGACAGAAGATAACCAAGAGAATTTCGATATCTCCTGTCGTATTTTTTTTATGGATTTATATAGTGTTCTTCTTCTTTTACGTTTGTCAGAAATGATAGGTAAGCATAATATTTTCATCATTTCTAAATCGTTTATTGATTGTTTATGGTAGGGATTGGAATAAAAAAGAAATACTGTTGTTCCTCATCTCTTAGTCAGATGCATTAAGAACATAATAAGAACCGACGACTAAATTATTGTAACGATAATAAAATGAGTCAGCCGAGAACTGAACTTTAGATAATGTATCTGTGTTTGTCCCTTATCGTCCTTAACTTTTTTTTAAAACTTTTATATTGTAAATACTGTGTTATAATGACTTTACTGGGGCCAGTTAATGTGAAGTAGCGTAAAACTTCTACGTATTAACCTTTTATTGATACAAAAAGTTATCGATATGAGAATAAAAAATAAGCAGTTGACTATCGATAATGTTTAGAAACATTATTTTCTAAGAATCTCACGAGTGGCACACACTTTAATAAAATTACAACAAACTCTTATATATTATATAGGTATGTATGATGGTCCAAACAGGTATACACAATATTATTAGTATTCTTTATTTTTTAGACGCTAGTGTATTTTATTTTCTAGTAATAATATCCTTTAACTATTCTCTTAACATGATTGAAAAGTGATTTAGTAATTTCCCATAAATCTCTTATAAAAGAGACACTTTACTAATCACCTTTCATCGTGTAATAATTAGGATCATTTATTAATACATATGTACTATACTTTGTTTGACTATATAAGAATAAGTTTGAAAATTTAAAACCATTCAGCGACTGATTGTTGCACAACCTGTATAGTTCCATTGAAGAATTCAATCTAAAACATGAAGTGCATTGTGAGTAGCTATTTATATATTATATCTAATGTTCTATAGGCTTCCATTTTATTTGAATTATTATGTAATATTTGTTTGAATGATCTTTTAATAACTGGCAACTGTTCTTTGTAGTTCTTAGCCGTCCTTGCTTGCGTGGCTACTCTCGAAGCTAAACCCAAGCCTTACATGGGTCACGGAGCCCTCGGAATGGGATTGGGAAGGGACATTGGAACTGGCATAGGAATGGGTTTGGGAAATGGCGTCGGAACCGGTATGGGTCTTGGCAGCGATCTCGCCACCGAGCTCGGCTCTGGTCTAGGCGTTGGAGGCGCAGGCATGGGCCTAGGAAGAAGAGCTAGTGGGTGGGTACTCACAAGGTGGCTCATTTGGTGATAATGAGTACAATTCTGGTGCAAATGGTTTTGGAAACCAAGGCTTCCACAGTGGAGGGTTTAAAAATTTCCACGATATTGGCCAACACCATAGCAGTCGCACCTCGGTTAGTGAATTTTAAAAAACTTCTAGAATTCAAACAATTAAAGTTGTATTGCATTTTGATAATAATGATGATTGCTTTCTCTAGATCACCCAAGCTGAGAACACTGATAGTCATGACATCGGCGGTAGTCAGGCCTTCGACACGGGAGCCCAGTCCAATACTGGTTTCAACCAGTTCGGTAACGGTCACAGTCGTTTTGGTAATCAATACAGAAATGGACATCAAATGTCTTCTTTTCTCTAAATTTAGTTAATAATATTCTAACTTTCTTGAAACCAGTCAATAAATAAATGTTCAGAAAAAAAATGTTTATTATTACAAAAAAAAACTAATACTAAATAAAACATATGCTATCTATAACGACCGATATTAATGTTTCACCTATCCCTTTGATGCATGAGCCGGATCGTTTTAAGAAACTCCAAGTCTCCTTTTAAGGTTTATTTGAATTGCACAAGCTGCAAATATATACTTTAAGAAAATAATATAATAATTGATTGAGAAAACATTATTTGTAAGTATAATACATTTACAATTAGTGGTCAAATGCTCTCTAAATATTATTTAAATAACTGTGCCAGAAAGCGTTTGCGCATTTAAAGTTATCACAGCTTAATTTTAATTATGAAATCCTTACTTACCTAAGTGTTACTAATTTCTTAACCTAGAACAAAATCTACAAAAACATGATTAAAAATAAACTAAAATATGTTTATAGAAATTTAATAGTAAATAATATATAAGTAATGATTGAAACGGGCAATAAAAACCAGCGAACCAAATTGCACCAGCTACGCTGACTTTTTAGTTTTTATTAAATATAAGTGTAAAATGTATTGACGATTGATCTCTGAATATCGATGCTATCTCTTGAACACCGTCACGTCGTTCCGTCAATGTAGATATCGTCACGTCAACATAAATAAAATAATCGTCAAATTTCCTTTCGATTTTCTTACATGAGCTACGCGTTTTCTACCTGCGTATTTCATTTTTTTTGAAGCACGCACTTCGTTTTCTGTAGATTGTGAACCTCATACTGTGTAAAAACGAGCTTTCGGACAATTCAAGAATTCAATTTGCATTTTCACGTCTAACGCTTGAAGACATTTGAATAATAAAGTTCACTGTCTCCACGAAATATTAGAGTATTAGATAAATATGAAATAAAAAAAAATATCAATACGGCTCGATTAGAACATGTGACCTCTCATAAACCTCCCGTCACTCTGCTGATTGAGCTACCGTATCACACCTGCCGTACCGTATCGGTTTCCATATTTTAACATTTTATATGTAATCGTCATTGTAGGGACGGTAGTGATTTTTTTTGGCTTCTATCGAAAATTCTAACGAATATTTTTACTTTGAAATATAAATGATGACATTTATAGGTAATTTCAAACGTTAAATTCGTATATCTTCGTTTATTCATACACACGGACAGGACGGAAGGAGGTTTGACCGTCTGGCTCCATGACACGCGGTACGAAACCTACGATGATTTTCTGTGCGATTGTTATACTACCGATGGTTGTGCTACCCTATATAGGAGGAGCAGTCAAAAGACCACATAGAGTCTCCATTAGAATACCGACAGAAGATAACCAAGAGAATTTCGATATCTCCTGTCGTATTTTTTTTATGGATTTATATAGTGTTCTTCTTCTTTTACGTTTGTCAGAAATGATAGGTAAGCATAATATTTTCATCATTTCTAAATCGTTTATTGATTGTTTATGGTAGGGATTGGAATAAAAAAGAAATACTGTTGTTCCTCATCTCTTAGTCAGATGCATTAAGAACATAATAAGAACCGACGACTAAATTATTGTAACGATAATAAAATGAGTCAGCCGAGAACTGAACTTTAGATAATGTATCTGTGTTTGTCCCTTATCGTCCTTAACTTTTTTTTAAAACTTTTATATTGTAAATACTGTGTTATAATGACTTTACTGGGGCCAGTTAATGTGAAGTAGCGTAAAACTTCTACATATTAACCTTTTATTGATACAAAAAGTTATCGATATGAGAATAAAAAATAAGCAGTTGACTATCGATAATGTTTAGAAACATTATTTTCTAAGAATCTCACGAGTGGCACACACTTTAATAAAATTACAACAAACTCTTATATATTATATAGGTATGTATGATGGTCCAAACAGGTATACACAATATTATTAGTATTCTTTATTTTTTAGACGCTAGTGTATTTTATTTTCTAGTAATAATATCCTTTAACTATTCTCTTAACATGATTGAAAAGTGATTTAGTAATTTCCCATAAATCTCTTATAAAAGAGACACTTTACTAATCACCTTTCATCGTGTAATAATTAGGATCATTTATTAATACATATGTACTATACTTTGTTTGACTATATAAGAATAAGTTTGAAAATTTAAAACCATTCAGCGACTGATTGTTGCACAACCTGTATAGTTCCATTGAAGAATTCAATCTAAAACATGAAGTGCATTGTGAGTAGCTATTTATATATTATATCTAATGTTCTATAGGCTTCCATTTTATTTGAATTATTATGTAATATTTGTTTGAATGATCTTTTAATAACTGGCAACTGTTCTTTGTAGTTCTTAGCCGTCCTTGCTTGCGTGGCTACTCTCGAAGCTAAACCCAAGCCTTACATGGGTCACGGAGCCCTCGGAATGGGATTGGGAAGGGACATTGGAACTGGCATAGGAATGGGTTTGGGAAATGGCGTCGGAACCGGTATGGGTCTTGGCAGCGATCTCGCCACCGAGCTCGGCTCTGGTCTAGGCGTTGGAGGCGCAGGCATGGGCCTAGGAAGAAGAGCTAGTGGGTGGGTACTCACAAGGTGGCTCATTTGGTGATAATGAGTACAATTCTGGTGCAAATGGTTTTGGAAACCAAGGCTTCCACAGTGGAGGGTTTAAAAATTTCCACGATATTGGCCAACACCATAGCAGTCGCACCTCGGTTAGTGAATTTTAAAAAACTTCTAGAATTCAAACAATTAAAGTTGTATTGCATTTTGATAATAATGATGATTGCTTTCTCTAGATCACCCAAGCTGAGAACACTGATAGTCATGACATCGGCGGTAGTCAGGCCTTCGACACGGGAGCCCAGTCCAATACTGGTTTCAACCAGTTCGGTAACGGTCACAGTCGTTTTGGTAATCAATACAGAAATGGACATCAAATGTCTTCTTTTCTCTAAATTTAGTTAATAATATTCTAACTTTCTTGAAACCAGTCAATAAATAAATGTTCAGAAAAAAAATGTTTATTATTACAAAAAAAAACTAATACTAAATAAAACATATGCTATCTATAACGACCGATATTAATGTTTCACCTATCCCTTTGATGCATGAGCCGGATCGTTTTAAGAAACTCCAAGTCTCCTTTTAAGGTTTATTTGAATTGCACAAGCTGCAAATATATACTTTAAGAAAATAATATAATAATTGATTGAGAAAACATTATTAGTATAATACATTTACAATTAGTGGTTAAATGCTCTCTAAATATTATTTAAATAACTGTGCCAGAAAGCGTTTGCGCATTTAAAGTTATCACAGCTTAATTTTAATTATGAAATCCTTACTTACCTAAGTGTTACTAATTTTTTAACCTAGAACAAAATCTACAAAAACATGATTAAAAATAAACTAAAATATGTTTATAGAAATTTAATAGTAAATAATATATAAGTAATGATTGAAACGGGCAATAAAAACCAGCGAACCAAACTGCACCAGCTACGCTGATTTTTTTGTTTTTATTAAATATAAGTGTAAAATGTATTGACGATTGATCTCTGAATATCGATGCTATCTCTTGAACACCGTCACGTCGTTCCGTTAATGTAGATATCGTCACGTCAACATAAACAAAATAATCGTCAAATTTCCTTTCGATTTTCTTACATGAGCTACGCGTTTTCTACCTGCGTATTTCATTTTTTTTGAAGCACGCACTTCGTTTTGCGTAGATTGTGAACCTCATACTGTGTAAAAACGAGCTTTCGGACAATTCAAGAATTCAATTTGCATTTTCACGTCTAACGCTTGAAGACATTTGAATAATAAAGTTCACTGTCTCCACGAAATATTAGAGTATTAGATAAATATGAAATAAAAAAAAATATCAATACGGCTCGATTAGAACATGTGACCTCTCATAAACCTCCCGTCACTCTGCTGATTGAGCTACCGTATCACACCTGCCGTACCGTATCGGTTTCCATATTTTAACATTTTATATGTAATCGTCATTGTAGGGACGGTAGTGATTTTTTTTGGCTTCTATCGAAAATTCTAACGAATATTTTTACTTTGAAATATAAATGATGACATTTATAGGTAATTTCAAACGTTAAATTCGTATATCTTCGTTTATTCATACACACGGACAGGACGGAAGGAGGTTTGACCGTCTGGCTCCATGACACGCGGTACGAAACCTACGATGATTTTCTGTGCGATTGTTATACTACCGATGGTTGTGCTACCCTATATAGGAGGAGCAGTCAAAAGACCACATAGAGTCTCCATTAGAATACCGACAGAAGATAACCAAGAGAATTTCGATATCTCCTGTCGTATTTTTTTTATGGATTTATATAGTGTTCTTCTTCTTTTACGTTTGTCAGAAATGATAGGTAAGCATAATATTTTCATCATTTCTAAATCGTTTATTGATTGTTTATGGTAGGGATTGGAATAAAAAAGAAATACTGTTATTCCTCATCTCTTAGTCAGATGCATTAAGAACATAATAAGAACCGACGACTAAATTATTGTAACGATAATAAAATGAGTCAGCCGAGAACTGAACTTTAGATAATGTATCTGTGTTTGTCCCTTATCGTCCTTAACTTTTTTTTAAAACTTTTATATTGTAAATACTGTGTTATAATGACTTTACTGGGGCCAGTGAATGTGAAGTAGCGTAAAACTTCTACGTATTAACCTTTTATTGATACAAAAAGTTATCGATATGAGAATAAAAAATAAGCAGTTGACTATCGATAATGTTTAGAAACATTATTTTCTAAGAATCTCACGAGTGGCACACACTTTAATAAAATTACAACAAACTCTTATATATTATATAGGTATGTATGATGGTCCAAACAGGTATACACAATATTATTAGTATTCTTTATTTTTTAGACGCTAGTGTATTTTATTTTCTAGTAATAATATCCTTTAACTATTCTCTTAACATGATTGAAAAGTGATTTAGTAATTTCCCATAAATCTCTTATAAAAAAGACACTTTACTAATCACCTTTCATCGTGTAATAATTAGGATCATTTATTAATACATATGTACTATACTTTGTTTGACTATATAAGAATAAGTTTGAAAATTTAAAACCATTCAGCGACTGATTGTTGCACAACCTGTATAGTTCCATTGAAGAATTCAATCTAAAACATGAAGTGCATTGTGAGTAGCTATTTATATATTATATCTAATGTTCTATAGGCTTCCATTTTATTTGAATTATTATGTAATATTTGTTTGAATGATCTTTTAATAACTGGCAACTGTTCTTTGTAGTTCTTAGCCGTCCTTGCTTGCGTGGCTACTCTCGAAGCTAAACCCAAGCCTTACATGGGTCACGGAGCCCTCGGAATGGGATTGGGAAGGGACATTGGAACTGGCATAGGAATGGGTTTGGGAAATGGCGTCGGAACCGGTATGGGTCTTGGCAGCGATCTCGCCACCGAGCTCGGCTCTGGTCTAGGCGTTGGAGGCGCAGGCATGGGCCTAGGAAGAAGAGCTAGTGGGTACTCACAAGGTGGCTCATTTGGTGATAATGAGTACAATTCTGGTGCAAATGGTTTTGGAAACCAAGGCTTCCACAGTGGAGGGTTTAAAAATTTCCACGATATTGGCCAACACCATAGCAGTCGCACCTCGGTTAGTGAATTTTAAAAAACTTCTAGAATTCAAACAATTAAAGTTGTATTGCATTTTGATAATAATGATGATTGCTTTCTCTAGATCACCCAAGCTGAGAACACTGATAGTCATGACATCGGCGGTAGTCAGGCCTTCGACACGGGAGCCCAGTCCAATACTGGTTTCAACCAGTTCGGTAACGGTCGCAGTCGTTTTGGTAATCAATACAGAAATGGACATCAAATGTCTTCTTTTCTCTAAATTTAGTTAACAATATTCTAACTTCCTTGAAACCAGTCAATAAATAAATGTTCAGAAAAAAAATGTTTATTATTACAAAAAAAAACTAATACTAAATAAAACATATGCTATCTATAACGACCGATATTAATGTTTCACCTATCCCTTTGATGCATGAGCCGGATCGTTTTAAGAAACTCCAAGTCTCCTTTTAAGGTTTATTTGAATTGCACAAGCTGCAAATATATACTTTAAGAAAATAATATAATAATTGATTGAGAAAACATTATTAGTATAATACATTTACAATTAGTGGTCAAATGCTCTCTAAATATTATTTAAATAACTGTGCCAGAAAGCGTTTGCGCATTTAAAGTTATCACAGCTTAATTTTAATTATGAAATCCTTACTTACCTAAGTGTTACTAATTTTTTAACCTAGAACAAAATCTACAAAAACATGATTAAAAATAAACTAAAATATGTTTATAGAAATTTAATAGTAAATAATATATAAGTAATGATTGAAACGGGCAATAAAAACCAGCGAACCAAACTGCACCAGCTACGCTGATTTTTTTGTTTTTATTAAATATAAGTGTAAAATGTATTGACGATTGATCTCTGAATATCGATGCTATCTCTTGAACACCGTCACGTCGTTCCGTTAATGTAGATATCGTCACGTCAACATAAACAAAATAATCGTCAAATTTCCTTTCGATTTTCTTACATGAGCTACGCGTTTTCTACCTGCGTATTTCATTTTTTTTGAAGCACGCACTTCGTTTTGCGTAGATTGTGAACCTCATACTGTGTAAAAACGAGCTTTCGGACAATTCAAGAATTCAATTTGCATTTTCACGTCTAACGCTTGAAGACATTTGAATAATAAAGTTCACTGTCTCCACGAAATATTAGAGTATTAGATAAATATGAAATAAAAAAAAATATCAATACGGCTCGATTAGAACATGTGACCTCTCATAAACCTCCCGTCACTCTGCTGATTGAGCTACCGTATCACACCTGCCGTACCGTATCGGTTTCCATATTTTAACATTTTATATGTAATCGTCATTGTAGGGACGGTAGTGATTTTTTTTGGCTTCTATCGAAAATTCTAACGAATATTTTTACTTTGAAATATAAATGATGACATTTATAGGTAATTTCAAACGTTAAATTCGTATATCTTCGTTTATTCATACACACGGACAGGACGGAAGGAGGTTTGACCGTCTGGCTCCATGACACGCGGTACGAAACCTACGATGATTTTCTGTACGATTGTTATACTACCGATGGTTGTGCTACCCTATATAGGAGGAGCAGTCAAAAGACCACATAGAGTCTCCATTAGAATACCGACAGAAGATAACCAAGAGAATTTCGATATCTCCTGTCGTATTTTTTTTATAGATTTATATAGTGTTCTTCTTTTTTTACGTTTGTCAGAAATGATAGGTAAGCATAATATTTTCATCATTTCTAAATCGTTTATTGATTGTTTATGGTAGGGATTGGAATAAAAAAGAAATACTGTTGTTCCTCATCTCTTAGTCAGATGCATTATGTAACATAATAAGAACCGACGACTAAATTATTGTAACGATAATAAAATGAGTCAGCCGAGAACTGAACTTTAGATAATGTATCTGTGTTTGTCCCTTATCGTCTTAAACTTTTTTTTTAAACTTTTATATTGTAAATACTGTGTTATAATGACTTTACTGGGGCCAGTGAATGTGAAGTAGCGTAAAACTTCTACGTATTAACCTTTTATTGATACAAAAAGTTATCGATATGAGAATAAAAAATAAGCAGTTGACTATCGATAATGTTTAGAAACATTATTTTCTAAGAATCTCACGAGTGGCACACACTTTAATAAAATTACAACAAACTCTTATATATTATATAGGTATGTATGATGGTCCAAACAGGTATACACAATATTATTAGTATTCTTTATTTTTTAGACGCTAGTGTATTTTATTTTCTAGTAATAATATCCTTTAACTGTTCTCTTAACATGATTGAAAAGTGATTTAGTAATTTCCCATAAATCTCTTATAAAAAAGACACTTTACTAATCACCTTTCATCGTGTAATAATTAGGATCATTAATTAATACATATGTACTATACTTTGTTTAACTATATAAGAATAACTTTGGAAATTTAAAACCATTCAGCGACTGATTGTTGCACAACCTGTATAGTTCCATTGAAGAATTCAATCCAAAACATGAAGTGCATTGTGAGTAGCTATTTATATATTATATCTAATGTTCTATAGGCTTCCATTTTATTTGAATTATTATGTAATATTTGTTTGAATGATCTTTTAATAACTGGCAACTGTTCTTTGTAGTTCTTAGCCGTCCTTGCTTGCGTGGCTACTCTCGAAGCTAAACCCAAGCCTTACATGGGTCACGGAGCCCTCGGAATGGGTTGGGGAAGGGACGTTGGAACTGGCATAGAAATGGGTTTGGGAAATGGCGTCGGAACCGGTATGGGTCTTGGCAGCGATCTCGCCACCGAGCTCGGCTCTGGTCTAGGCGTTGGAGGCGCAGCCATGGGCCTAGGAAGAAGAGCTAGTGGGTACTCGCAAGGTGACTCTTTTGGTGACAATGAGTACAATTCTGGTGCAAATGGTTTTGGAAACCAAGGCTTCCACAGTGGAGGGTTTAAAAATTTCCACGATATTGGCCAACACCACAGCAGTCACACCTCGGTTAGTGAATTTTAAAAAACTTCTAGAATTCAAACAATTAAAGTTGTATTGCATTTTGATAATAATGATGATTGCTTTCTCTAGATCACCCAAGCTGAGAACACTGATAGTCATGACATCGGCGGTAGTCAGGCCTTCGACACGGGAGCCCAGTCCAATACCGGTTTCAACCAGTTCGGTAACGGTCGCAGTCGTTTTGGTAATCAATACAGAAATGGACATCAAATGTCTTCTTTTCTCTAAATTTAGTTAACAATATTCTAACTTTCTTGAAACCAGTCAATAAATAAATGTTCAGAAAAAAAATGTTTATTATTACAAAAAAAAACTAATACTAAATAAAACATATGCTATCTATAACGACCGATATTAATATTTCACCTATCCCTTTGATGCATGAGCCGGATCGTTTTAAGAAACTCCAAGTCTCCTTTTAAGGTCTTATTTGAATTGCACAAGCTGCAAATATATACTTTAAGAAAATAATATAATAATTGATTGAGAAAACATTATTAGTAAGTATAATACATTTACAATTAGTGGTCAAGTGCTCTCTAAATATCATTTAAATAACTGTGCCAGAAAGCGTTTGCGCATTTAAAGTTATCACAGCTTAATTTTAATTATGAAATCCTTACTTACCTAAGTGTTACTAATTTCTTAACCTAGAACAAAATCTACAAAAACATGATTAAAAATAAACTAAAATATGTTTATAGAAATTTAATAGTAAATAATATATAAGTAATGATTGAAACGGACAATAAAAACCAGCGAACCAAACTGCACCAGCTACGCTAATTTTTTTGTTTTTATTAAATTTAAGTGTAAAATGTATTGACGATTGATCTCTGAATATCGATGCTATCTCTTGAACACCGTCACGTCGTTCCGTCAATGTAGATATCGTCACTATCTCAACATAAACAAAATAATCGTCAAATTTCCTTTCGATTTTCTTACATGAGCTACGCGTTTTCTACCTGCGTATTTCATTCTTTTTGAAGCACGCACTTCGTTTTGCGTAGATTGCGTAGATTGTGCGAACCTCATACTGTGTAAAAACGAGCCTTCGGACAATTCAAGAATTCAATTTGCATTTTCACGTCTAACGCTTGAAGACATTTGAATAATAAAGTTCACTGTCTCCACGAAATATTAGAGTATTAGATAAATATGAAATAAAAAAAAATATCAATACGGCTCGATTAGAACATGTGACCTCTCATAAACCTCCCGTCACTCTGCTGATTGAGCTACCGTATCACACCTGCCGTACCGTATCGGTTTCCATATTTTAACATTTTATATGTAATCGTCATTGTAGGGACGGTAGTGATTTTTTTTGGCTTCTATCGAAAATTCTAACGAATATTTTTACTTTGAAATATAAATGATGACATTTATAGGTAATTTCAAACGTTAAATTCGTATATCTTCGTTTATTCATACACACGGACAGGACGGAAGGAGGTTTGACCGTCTGGCTCCATGACACGCGGTACGAAACCTACGATGATTTTCTGTGCGATTGTTATACTACCGATGGTTGTGCTACCCTATATAGGAGGAGCAGTCAAAAGTCCACATAGAGTCTCCATTAGAATACCGACAGATGATAACCAAGAGAATTTCGATATCTCCTATCGTACATTTTTTATGGATTTATATAGTGTTCTTCTTCTTTTACGTTTGTCACAAATCATAGGTAAGCATAATATTTTCATAATTTCTAAATCGTTTATTGATTGTTTATGATAGGGATTGGAATAAAAAAGAAATACTGTTATTCCTCATCTCTTAGTCAGATGCATTAAGAACATAATAAGAACCGACGACTAAATTATTGTAACGATAATAAAATGAGTCAGCCGGGATCTGAACTTTAGATAATGTATCTGTGTTTGTCCCTTATCGTCCTTAACTTTTTTTTTTAAACTTTTATATTGTAAATACTGTGTTATAATGACTATACTGGGGCCAGTGAATGTGAAGTAGCGTAAAACTTCTACGTATTAACCTTTTATTGAAACAAAAAGTTATCGATATGAGAATAAAAAAAAAGCAGTTGACTATCGATAATGTTTAGAAACACTTTTTTCTAAGAATCTCACGAGTGGCACACACTTCAATAAAATTACAACAAACTCTTATATATTATATAGGTATGTATGATGGTCCAAACAGGTATACACAATATTATTAGTATTCTTTATTTTTTAGACGCTAGTGTATTTTATTTTCTAGTAATTACATCCTTTCACTATTCTCTTAACATGATTGAAAAGTGATTTAGTAATTTCCCATAAATCTCTTATAAAAAAGACACTTTACTAATCACCTTTCATCGTGTAATAATTAGGATCATTAATTAATACATATGTACTATACTTTGTTTAACTATATAAGAATAAGTTTGAAAATTTAAAACCATTCAGCGACTGATTGTTGCACGACCTTTATAGTTCCATTGAAGAATTCAATCCAAAACATGAAGTGCATCGTGAGTACCTATAGACGAAGCTTCTTAGCAATCCATGGATTCACCGTGCGGGTGCCGGGCCCATCGCGTTGCAAGGAGAGGAGTGCAAGCAGTGCCTGGGACTTGCGACCCAGGAGTAGGTTTAAGGGGCCCCTTTATTATGCGCAAAAACGCTCACCTTCACCCTCCACACTCCTCTCCCTACCTAACCAAATTTGGAAAGAACCTACTAATGCCGCCTTTGAAGTACGTTCTAGAAATGAACCGATGCTTGTTCTAGAAAGGCCAAGATCTTTAAGTAGGCTATAGAGAGATTTTGCTGTTATACCTCTCGCTCCCACTTCTACCGCGTACAAACTAACTATAAATTTATTCCTGATCAGTTCGTTGGTTAGTTCGTAATACTTATTGAGCTTGAATGTGTGATCCCTTGGGATGTTTGTTTCCCAAGGAACAGTAAGCTCCACAAGTATCACGCGCCTCAGATGTTTCGAATACAGGAATAAGTCCGGTCTGGATGACGAAACACCAACATCCCCAGGGATTTTGTAATGCTTTTCATACGTGTCCATCATGAGAATCCAATCAGGAGCCGCGCCTAATATTGAATAAGGCTTCGCTTTTGATTTTTTGGAGGAGCCTTCTTTTACGAATTCTACAGATCGTTCGGTGGTTGTTATACCCTTCCGCGCTCTTGCTACTGAAAGACTAACCGCTTCCCGTATAATTTCTAATACCTTGTCGTGGCGACGCGAGTATTGACCTTTATCTAGAAGTACCCTACACCCTACTAATAGGTGTTTCGCGGTTCCTATTGCCTCCCCACAGATGTTGCAAGACTTTTCGGTGGCTTTGCCCCATCTTACTAAATTACTTTGATCTGGGAGAGTCATTTGGAATGCATTAAGATAGAATTTTAATAATGCTGGGGACCAATCATAAATTAAGGTGCGCCACTTCAAAGCTAGTGGAATACAAAAATCTCCTATGGTCACCCATTCGTTTTGAATTTCTAGGCTCATCGCGTGGAGTCGGTAATTATCGTTTTCGTCTTGTCGAATAAAAGATTTTGTTATGTCTATGTCTTGAACTTTCCTACTTGATCCTAGCCCTACTTTATTTGTTTGAGCACCTATCATAAACTTTTTATGGAATTGAAGTCGTGACTCGAGCTCTGAGGCAACTTTGTCTTTTGGGAGAGAAGTTACAGTATCATCTTTAGATTTTCCGATGATATGTCTTTTGGTAACTCTTAGATGTTTGTAGAGCTCCGATGGTTTCTTTAATTTTAATCCAAAGTTGTTACGGTCTCTAAATAAGGTTGAAGAGTCCGCTGAGTGCGCTAACCCGAGCCATAACTTCAATGTCTTTATGACGCTTGCATCTAACTTTGACAAAAGGGTTTTATTTATATCATACACGAGGAAAGGCCAATTTAGACGTGATGTTAAATAATTATCGTAAATCCAAGCTTTTTTGACGTTACTTATTGGTTGGTTGTCTACCTTTTTGAGATCGTTTAAAAAGCTATCGACTATTACATCCAACGATGGAGTACGGCCTTGGTAATCGATTTTTTTACCTAAAAATTTAAACGGAGCTGCTTCCGTAACCGTACTAACGCACTGACCGCCTATTATAAGACCCGGATCGTAAGAGGTATATTTGGTATTCCGTCTACCCAGACACAGACTAAAACATTTACTTGGTTTTGTCCTCAATCCGCCCGTCCACGTACAGAAATCCTCAACTACATTTAAAAGTACCTGACATTGTTTCGGATTACGTGTCAGTATCGCGAGATCATCTGCAAAAGCTAGTATGGATTCTGTGTATTTGTTGTTGAACTTAAACCGATAGCCCCACTTTTTTTCATTTCTAATTAATTTGTCTATTAAAATATTAATAACTATATTAAATATAATAGGAGAAATACAACAGCCCTGAAATAAACCAACGTTATAATTAAGTGGTTTTGAATGGTTTTCATTAAAAATTATTGAGAATTTTAATTTTGAATAATATGATGCAATAATGTCGCGAACCACCGTAGGAAAGTTATACCATTTAAGCGCGAACATCATTAGTTCATGTCGTACCGACCCAAAGGCGTTTTCTAAGTCTATCCAACAAACCGTAATTTGTCTCTCGCTAGTTCTAGCATCTTTAAGGCTTTCCGATATTAACGTATTATGTTCCAGGCATCCAGAAATTCCGGGCAAAAACCCTTTCTGGTGATTAGGCCTGAAATATCTATTGTTAATCATGAATTGCGTCATTTTAGTTTGTAAAAAAGAGAAAAATATTTTGGAAATTGTATTTGTTAGGGCTATCGGTCTAGTATCCCTGGGATTATTGACATTGTCGTTTTTCGGAATGAGGACAAAAAGGGCTTTTCCGAACGATACCGGTATTTGCTTTCTTGACCAGATTTTACCGAATATATTTAAAAGATGTTTATGGAGCGACGGACATTTTTTGTAAACTATATAAGGGATACCATCCGGACCTGGTGCTGACTTAGATGGTTTCATTTTAATTATTTTATTGATTTCCTCCAAAGTTGGTGGGTTGGCTTGAAAATCTTCAGTAGGAGTCTCAGGTTTGTGTTCGTTTGGATCCCCATATAGTCTTTGGTTTTCTGGCACTTCGTATGTGCTTTTATAATGGTCGAAAATTTGCTCGTTGGTCAAGAGAAGCTTACCTTTTTGATCTTTGAAAATGTTTTTTGAGTATTTAAAAGGATTTTTATCAAAGTCTACTTCATGTTTTGCCCGATCAAAGCTATCACGATTTTTCGTTATTTGATTTGTTATACCTTGGATAAGTTTAAGAATTGATCGCAATGCCCTAGACAGTTGGTGACTAAGTTGATTATCGCCTAAGGCTTTGGCTATACGAAGTTTCTTTATAAGATCTCTTTTTTTCCTCCTCATTTTCAATTTAAAACCGTTTTCTTTATTTTTGTGAGCATAACGATTCGTAGGTGGATAGTGCTCATTAAAGTAGTCGTAAATAGTATTTTGGAAAGTCTCTACTTGCGCATCGAGTACCTGATTTGAGCCCGGGTGCTCTAACAGGGCCGCTATATTTTGGTCATGTACTTTCCAGGTCGATTGTTTAGTATTTGGAATGCTAAGACGCGTCCGGATGGTCATGGACTCCTGATAGTTTTCATTCAATGGCTCACCATGAGATATATGAGGGTAAACTCTATCCGCAGTGAAAACTGAAGATCTTACCGACGGTTGCCGCACTTCAGCACCATTGTGTGTTTTAAGATGTTTAATAAACCAGGCTCGTCTTTTGTAATTTTTCCCGCACGTAGGGCATTTCAGTTCCGTTATCGCGCCGTTTTCGCCGTAATTGTCAACCGGTGGACAGTTCTTCCGCCCCCCCTCTCGGACTGTCCTAGGGGTATTTTTCTTATTTGGACTTTTAGCGTTTATCGACGTTCCCGGGCTTGGCTTGCTAGGCCATCGCCCTCGGCTGTCTTTCCAGCAGTCTGCTGTCTTCCCAGCTGCCAGCTGTCTTTCCAGCGTCAACTGTCTTTCCAGCGTCATCCCGTCTCTCCGGGCTGTCAATTTAGATAAGACGAAGCTTCTTAGCAATCCATGGATTCACCGTGCGGGTGCCGGGCCCATCGCGTTGCAAGGAGAGGAGTGCAAGCAGTGCCTGGGACTTGCGACCCAGGAGTAGGTTTAAGGGGCCCCTTTATTATGCGCAAAAACGCTCACCTTCACCCTCCACACTCCTCTCCCTACCTAACCAAATTTGGAAAGAACCTACTAATGCCGCCTTTGAAGTACGTTCTAGAAATGAACCGATGCTTGTTCTAGAAAGGCCAAGATCTTTAAGTAGGCTATAGAGAGATTTTGCTGTTATACCTCTCGCTCCCACTTCTACCGCGTACAAACTAACTATAAATTTATTCCTGATCAGTTCGTTGGTTAGTTCGTAATACTTATTGAGCTTGAATGTGTGATCCCTTGGGATGTTTGTTTCCCAAGGAACAGTAAGCTCCACAAGTATCACGCGCCTCAGATGTTTCGAATACAGGAATAAGTCCGGTCTGGATGACGAAACACCAACATCCCCAGGGATTTTGTAATGCTTTTCATACGTGTCCATCATGAGAATCCAATCAGGAGCCGCGCCTAATATTGAATAAGGCTTCGCTTTTGATTTTTTGGAGGAGCCTTCTTTTACGAATTCTATAGATCGTTCGGTGGTTGTTATACCCTTCCGCGCTCTTGCTACTGAAAGACTAACCGCTTCCCGTATAATTTCTAATACCTTGTCGTGGCGACGCGAGTATTGACCTTTATCTAGAAGTACCCTACACCCTACTAATAGGTGTTTCGCGGTTCCTATTGCCTCCCCACAGATGTTGCAAGACTTTTCGGTGGCTTTGCCCCATCTTACTAAATTACTTTGATCTGGGAGAGTCATTTGGAATGCATTAAGATAGAATTTTAATAATGCTGGGGACCAATCATAAATTAAGGTGCGCCACTTCAAAGCTAGTGGAATACAAAAATCTCCTATGGTCACCCATTCGTTTTGAATTTCTAGGCTCATCGCGTGGAGTCGGTAATTATCGTTTTCGTCTTGTCGAATAAAAGATTTTGTTATGTCTATGTCTTGAACTTTCCTACTTGATCCTAGCCCTACTTTATTTGTTTGAGCACCTATCATAAACTTTTTATGGAATTGAAGTCGTGACTCGAGCTCTGAGGCAACTTTGTCTTTTGGGAGAGAAGTTACAGTATCATCTTTAGATTTTCCGATGATATGTCTTTTGGTAACTCTTAGATGTTTGTAGAGCTCCGATGGTTTCTTTAATTTTAATCCAAAGTTGTTACGGTCTCTAAATAAGGTTGAAGAGTCCGCTGAGTGCGCTAACCCGAGCCATAACTTCAATGTCTTTATGACGCTTGCATCTAACTTTGACAAAAGGGTTTTATTTATATCATACACGAGGAAAGGCCAATTTAGACGTGATGTTAAATAATTATCGTAAATCCAAGCTTTTTTGACGTTACTTATTGGTTGGTTGTCTACCTTTTTGAGATCGTTTAAAAAGCTATCGACTATTACATCCAACGATGGAGTACGGCCTTGGTAATCGATTTTTTTACCTAAAAATTTAAACGGAGCTGCTTCCGTAACCGTACTAACGCACTGACCGCCTATTATAAGACCCGGATCGTAAGAGGTATATTTGGTATTCCGTCTACCCAGACACAGACTAAAACATTTACTTGGTTTTGTCCTCAATCCGCCCGTCCACGTACAGAAATCCTCAACTACATTTAAAAGTACCTGACATTGTTTCGGATTACGTGTCAGTATCGCGAGATCATCTGCAAAAGCTAGTATGGATTCTGTGTATTTGTTGTTGAACTTAAACCGATAGCCCCACTTTTTTTCATTTCTAATTAATTTGTCTATTAAAATATTAATAACTATATTAAATATAATAGGAGAAATACAACAGCCCTGAAATAAACCAACGTTATAATTAAGTGGTTTTGAATGGTTTTCATTAAAAATTATTGAGAATTTTAATTTTGAATAATATGATGCAATAATGTCGCGAACCACCGTAGGAAAGTTATACCATTTAAGCGCGAACATCATTAGTTCATGTCGTACCGACCCAAAGGCGTTTTCTAAGTCTATCCAACAAACCGTAATTTGTCTCTCGCTAGTTCTAGCATCTTTAAGGCTTTCCGATATTAACGTATTATGTTCCAGGCATCCAGAAATTCCGGGCAAAAACCCTTTCTGGTGATTAGGCCTGAAATATCTATTGTTAATCATGAATTGCGTCATTTTAGTTTGTAAAAAAGAGAAAAATATTTTGGAAATTGTATTTGTTAGGGCTATCGGTCTAGTATCCCTGGGATTATTGACATTGTCGTTTTTCGGAATGAGGACAAAAAGGGCTTTTCCGAACGATACCGGTATTTGCTTTCTTGACCAGATTTTACCGAATATATTTAAAAGATGTTTATGGAGCGACGGACATTTTTTGTAAACTATATAAGGGATACCATCCGGACCTGGTGCTGACTTAGATGGTTTCATTTTAATTATTTTATTGATTTCCTCCAAAGTTGGTGGGTTGGCTTGAAAATCTTCAGTAGGAGTCTCAGGTTTGTGTTCGTTTGGATCCCCATATAGTCTTTGGTTTTCTGGCACTTCGTATGTGCTTTTATAATGGTCGAAAATTTGCTCGTTGGTCAAGAGAAGCTTACCTTTTTGATCTTTGAAAATGTTTTTTGAGTATTTAAAAGGATTTTTATCAAAGTCTACTTCATGTTTTGCCCGATCAAAGCTATCACGATTTTTCGTTATTTGATTTGTTATACCTTGGATAAGTTTAAGAATTGATCGCAATGCCCTAGACAGTTGGTGACTAAGTTGATTATCGCCTAAGGCTTTGGCTATACGAAGTTTCTTTATAAGATCTCTTTTTTTCCTCCTCATTTTCAATTTAAAACCGTTTTCTTTATTTTTGTGAGCATAACGATTCGTAGGTGGATAGTGCTCATTAAAGTAGTCGTAAATAGTATTTTGGAAAGTCTCTACTTGCGCATCGAGTACCTGATTTGAGCCCGGGTGCTCTAACAGGGCCGCTATATTTTGGTCATGTACTTTCCAGGTCGATTGTTTAGTATTTGGAATGCTAAGACGCGTCCGGATGGTCATGGACTCCTGATAGTTTTCATTCAATGGCTCACCATGAGATATATGAGGGTAAACTCTATCCGCAGTGAAAACTGAAGATCTTACCGACGGTTGCCGCACTTCAGCACCATTGTGTGTTTTAAGATGTTTAATAAACCAGGCTCGTCTTTTGTAATTTTTCCCGCACGTAGGGCATTTCAGTTCCGTTATCGCGCCGTTTTCGCCGTAATTGTCAACCGGTGGACAGTTCTTCCGCCCCCCCTCTCGGACTGTCCTAGGGGTATTTTTCTTATTTGGACTTTTAGCGTTTATCGACGTTCCCGGGCTTGGCTTGCTAGGCCATCGCCCTCGGCTGTCTTTCCAGCAGTCTGCTGTCTTCCCAGCTGCCAGCTGTCTTTCCAGCGTCAACTGTCTTTCCAGCGTCATCCCGTCTCTCCGGGCTGTCAATTTAGATAAGACGAAGCTTCTTAGCAATCCATGGATTCACCGTGCGGGTGCCGGGCCCATCGCGTTGCAAGGAGAGGAGTGCAAGCAGTGCCTGGGACTTGCGACCCAGGAGTAGGTTTAAGGGGCCCCTTTATTATGCGCAAAAACGCTCACCTTCACCCTCCACACTCCTCTCCCTACCTAACCAAATTTGGAAAGAACCTACTAATGCCGCCTTTGAAGTACGTTCTAGAAATGAACCGATGCTTGTTCTAGAAAGGCCAAGATCTTTAAGTAGGCTATAGAGAGATTTTGCTGTTATACCTCTCGCTCCCACTTCTACCGCGTACAAACTAACTATAAATTTATTCCTGATCAGTTCGTTGGTTAGTTCGTAATACTTATTGAGCTTGAATGTGTGATCCCTTGGGATGTTTGTTTCCCAAGGAACAGTAAGCTCCACAAGTATCACGCGCCTCAGATGTTTCGAATACAGGAATAAGTCCGGTCTGGATGACGAAACACCAACATCCCCAGGGATTTTGTAATGCTTTTCATACGTGTCCATCATGAGAATCCAATCAGGAGCCGCGCCTAATATTGAATAAGGCTTCGCTTTTGATTTTTTGGAGGAGCCTTCTTTTACGAATTCTATAGATCGTTCGGTGGTTGTTATACCCTTCCGCGCTCTTGCTACTGAAAGACTAACCGCTTCCCGTATAATTTCTAATACCTTGTCGTGGCGACGCGAGTATTGACCTTTATCTAGAAGTACCCTACACCCTACTAATAGGTGTTTCGCGGTTCCTATTGCCTCCCCACAGATGTTGCAAGACTTTTCGGTGGCTTTGCCCCATCTTACTAAATTACTTTGATCTGGGAGAGTCATTTGGAATGCATTAAGATAGAATTTTAATAATGCTGGGGACCAATCATAAATTAAGGTGCGCCACTTCAAAGCTAGTGGAATACAAAAATCTCCTATGGTCACCCATTCGTTTTGAATTTCTAGGCTCATCGCGTGGAGTCGGTAATTATCGTTTTCGTCTTGTCGAATAAAAGATTTTGTTATGTCTATGTCTTGAACTTTCCTACTTGATCCTAGCCCTACTTTATTTGTTTGAGCACCTATCATAAACTTTTTATGGAATTGAAGTCGTGACTCGAGCTCTGAGGCAACTTTGTCTTTTGGGAGAGAAGTTACAGTATCATCTTTAGATTTTCCGATGATATGTCTTTTGGTAACTCTTAGATGTTTGTAGAGCTCCGATGGTTTCTTTAATTTTAATCCAAAGTTGTTACGGTCTCTAAATAAGGTTGAAGAGTCCGCTGAGTGCGCTAACCCGAGCCATAACTTCAATGTCTTTATGACGCTTGCATCTAACTTTGACAAAAGGGTTTTATTTATATCATACACGAGGAAAGGCCAATTTAGACGTGATGTTAAATAATTATCGTAAATCCAAGCTTTTTTGACGTTACTTATTGGTTGGTTGTCTACCTTTTTGAGATCGTTTAAAAAGCTATCGACTATTACATCCAACGATGGAGTACGGCCTTGGTAATCGATTTTTTTACCTAAAAATTTAAACGGAGCTGCTTCCGTAACCGTACTAACGCACTGACCGCCTATTATAAGACCCGGATCGTAAGAGGTATATTTGGTATTCCGTCTACCCAGACACAGACTAAAACATTTACTTGGTTTTGTCCTCAATCCGCCCGTCCACGTACAGAAATCCTCAACTACATTTAAAAGTACCTGACATTGTTTCGGATTACGTGTCAGTATCGCGAGATCATCTGCAAAAGCTAGTATGGATTCTGTGTATTTGTTGTTGAACTTAAACCGATAGCCCCACTTTTTTTCATTTCTAATTAATTTGTCTATTAAAATATTAATAACTATATTAAATATAATAGGAGAAATACAACAGCCCTGAAATAAACCAACGTTATAATTAAGTGGTTTTGAATGGTTTTCATTAAAAATTATTGAGAATTTTAATTTTGAATAATATGATGCAATAATGTCGCGAACCACCGTAGGAAAGTTATACCATTTAAGCGCGAACATCATTAGTTCATGTCGTACCGACCCAAAGGCGTTTTCTAAGTCTATCCAACAAACCGTAATTTGTCTCTCGCTAGTTCTAGCATCTTTAAGGCTTTCCGATATTAACGTATTATGTTCCAGGCATCCAGAAATTCCGGGCAAAAACCCTTTCTGGTGATTAGGCCTGAAATATCTATTGTTAATCATGAATTGCGTCATTTTAGTTTGTAAAAAGGAGAAAAATATTTTGGAAATTGTATTTGTTAGGGCTATCGGTCTAGTATCCCTGGGATTATTGACATTGTCGTTTTTCGGAATGAGGACAAAAAGGGCTTTTCCGAACGATACCGGTATTTGCTTTCTTGACCAGATTTTACCGAATATATTTAAAAGATGTTTATGGAGCGACGGACATTTTTTGTAAACTATATAAGGGATACCATCCGGACCTGGTGCTGACTTAGATGGTTTCATTTTAATTATTTTATTGATTTCCTCCAAAGTTGGTGGGTTGGCTTGAAAATCTTCAGTAGGAGTCTCAGGTTTGTGTTCGTTTGGATCCCCATATAGTCTTTGGTTTTCTGGCACTTCGTATGTGCTTTTATAATGGTCGAAAATTTGCTCGTTGGTCAAGAGAAGCTTACCTTTTTGATCTTTGAAAATGTTTTTTGAGTATTTAAAAGGATTTTTATCAAAGTCTACTTCATGTTTTGCCCGATCAAAGCTATCACGATTTTTCGTTATTTGATTTGTTATACCTTGGATAAGTTTAAGAATTGATCGCAATGCCCTAGACAGTTGGTGACTAAGTTGATTATCGCCTAAGGCTTTGGCTATACGAAGTTTCTTTATAAGATCTCTTTTTTTCCTCCTCATTTTCAATTTAAAACCGTTTTCTTTATTTTTGTGAGCATAACGATTCGTAGGTGGATAGTGCTCATTAAAGTAGTCGTAAATAGTATTTTGGTAAGTCTCTACTTGCGCATCGAGTACCTGATTTGAGCCCGGGTGCTCTAACAGGGCCGCTATATTTTGGTCATGTACTTTCCAGGTCGATTGTTTAGTATTTGGAATGCTAAGACGCGTCCGGATGGTCATGGACTCCTGATAGTTTTCATTCAATGGCTCACCATGAGATATATGAGGGTAAACTCTATCCGCAGTGAAAACTGAAGATCTTACCGACGGTTGCCGCACTTCAGCACCATTGTGTGTTTTAAGATGTTTAATAAACCAGGCTCGTCTTTTGTAATTTTTCCCGCACGTAGGGCATTTCAGTTCCGTTATCGCGCCGTTTTCGCCGTAATTGTCAACCGGTGGACAGTTCTTCCGCCCCCCCTCTCGGACTGTCCTAGGGGTATTTTTCTTATTTGGACTTTTAGCGTTTATCGACGTTCCCGGGCTTGGCTTGCTAGGCCATCGCCCTCGGCTGTCTTTCCAGCAGTCTGCTGTCTTCCCAGCTGCCAGCTGTCTTTCCAGCGTCAACTGTCTTTCCAGCGTCATCCCGTCTCTCCGGGCTGTCAATTTAGATAAGACGAAGCTTCTTAGCAATCCATGGATTCACCGTGCGGGTGCCGGGCCCATCGCGTTGCAAGGAGAGGAGTGCAAGCAGTGCCTGGGACTTGCGACCCAGGAGTAGGTTTAAGGGGCCCCTTTATTATGCGCAAAAACGCTCACCTTCACCCTCCACACTCCTCTCCCTACCTAACCAAATTTGGAAAGAACCTACTAATGCCGCCTTTGAAGTACGTTCTAGAAATGAACCGATGCTTGTTCTAGAAAGGCCAAGATCTTTAAGTAGGCTATAGAGAGATTTTGCTGTTATACCTCTCGCTCCCACTTCTACCGCGTACAAACTAACTATAAATTTATTCCTGATCAGTTCGTTGGTTAGTTCGTAATACTTATTGAGCTTGAATGTGTGATCCCTTGGGATGTTTGTTTCCCAAGGAACAGTAAGCTCCACAAGTATCACGCGCCTCAGATGTTTCGAATACAGGAATAAGTCCGGTCTGGATGACGAAACACCAACATCCCCAGGGATTTTGTAATGCTTTTCATACGTGTCCATCATGAGAATCCAATCAGGAGCCGCGCCTAATATTGAATAAGGCTTCGCTTTTGATTTTTTGGAGGAGCCTTCTTTTACGAATTCTATAGATCGTTCGGTGGTTGTTATACCCTTCCGCGCTCTTGCTACTGAAAGACTAACCGCTTCCCGTATAATTTCTAATACCTTGTCGTGGCGACGCGAGTATTGACCTTTATCTAGAAGTACCCTACACCCTACTAATAGGTGTTTCGCGGTTCCTATTGCCTCCCCACAGATGTTGCAAGACTTTTCGGTGGCTTTGCCCCATCTTACTAAATTACTTTGATCTGGGAGAGTCATTTGGAATGCATTAAGATAGAATTTTAATAATGCTGGGGACCAATCATAAATTAAGGTGCGCCACTTCAAAGCTAGTGGAATACAAAAATCTCCTATGGTCACCCATTCGTTTTGAATTTCTAGGCTCATCGCGTGGAGTCGGTAATTATCGTTTTCGTCTTGTCGAATAAAAGATTTTGTTATGTCTATGTCTTGAACTTTCCTACTTGATCCTAGCCCTACTTTATTTGTTTGAGCACCTATCATAAACTTTTTATGGAATTGAAGTCGTGACTCGAGCTCTGAGGCAACTTTGTCTTTTGGGAGAGAAGTTACAGTATCATCTTTAGATTTTCCGATGATATGTCTTTTGGTAACTCTTAGATGTTTGTAGAGCTCCGATGGTTTCTTTAATTTTAATCCAAAGTTGTTACGGTCTCTAAATAAGGTTGAAGAGTCCGCTGAGTGCGCTAACCCGAGCCATAACTTCAATGTCTTTATGACGCTTGCATCTAACTTTGACAAAAGGGTTTTATTTATATCATACACGAGGAAAGGCCAATTTAGACGTGATGTTAAATAATTATCGTAAATCCAAGCTTTTTTGACGTTACTTATTGGTTGGTTGTCTACCTTTTTGAGATCGTTTAAAAAGCTATCGACTATTACATCCAACGATGGAGTACGGCCTTGGTAATCGATTTTTTTTACCTAAAAATTTAAACGGAGCTGCTTCCGTAACCGTACTAACGCACTGACCGCCTATTATAAGACCCGGATCGTAAGAGGTATATTTGGTATTCCGTCTACCCAGACACAGACTAAAACATTTACTTGGTTTTGTCCTCAATCCGCCCGTCCACGTACAGAAATCCTCAACTACATTTAAAAGTACCTGACATTGTTTCGGATTACGTGTCAGTATCGCGAGATCATCTGCAAAAGCTAGTATGGATTCTGTGTATTTGTTGTTGAACTTAAACCGATAGCCCCACTTTTTTTCATTTCTAATTAATTTGTCTATTAAAATATTAATAACTATATTAAATATAATAGGAGAAATACAACAGCCCTGAAATAAACCAACGTTATAATTAAGTGGTTTTGAATGGTTTTCATTAAAAATTATTGAGAATTTTAATTTTGAATAATATGATGCAATAATGTCGCGAACCACCGTAGGAAAGTTATACCATTTAAGCGCGAACATCATTAGTTCATGTCGTACCGACCCAAAGGCGTTTTCTAAGTCTATCCAACAAACCGTAATTTGTCTCTCGCTAGTTCTAGCATCTTTAAGGCTTTCCGATATTAACGTATTATGTTCCAGGCATCCAGAAATTCCGGGCAAAAACCCTTTCTGGTGATTAGGCCTGAAATATCTATTGTTAATCATGAATTGCGTCATTTTAGTTTGTAAAAAAGAGAAAAATATTTTGGAAATTGTATTTGTTAGGGCTATCGGTCTAGTATCCCTGGGATTATTGACATTGTCGTTTTTCGGAATGAGGACAAAAAGGGCTTTTCCGAACGATACCGGTATTTGCTTTCTTGACCAGATTTTACCGAATATATTTAAAAGATGTTTATGGAGCGACGGACATTTTTTGTAAACTATATAAGGGATACCATCCGGACCTGGTGCTGACTTAGATGGTTTCATTTTAATTATTTTATTGATTTCCTCCAAAGTTGGTGGGTTGGCTTGAAAATCTTCAGTAGGAGTCTCAGGTTTGTGTTCGTTTGGATCCCCATATAGTCTTTGGTTTTCTGGCACTTCGTATGTGCTTTTATAATGGTCGAAAATTTGCTCGTTGGTCAAGAGAAGCTTACCTTTTTGATCTTTGAAAATGTTTTTTGAGTATTTAAAAGGATTTTTATCAAAGTCTACTTCATGTTTTGCCCGATCAAAGCTATCACGATTTTTCGTTATTTGATTTGTTATACCTTGGATAAGTTTAAGAATTGATCGCAATGCCCTAGACAGTTGGTGACTAAGTTGATTATCGCCTAAGGCTTTGGCTATACGAAGTTTCTTTATAAGATCTCTTTTTTTCCTCCTCATTTTCAATTTAAAACCGTTTTCTTTATTTTTGTGAGCATAACGATTCGTAGGTGGATAGTGCTCATTAAAGTAGTCGTAAATAGTATTTTGGAAAGTCTCTACTTGCGCATCGAGTACCTGATTTGAGCCCGGGTGCTCTAACAGGGCCGCTATATTTTGGTCATGTACTTTCCAGGTCGATTGTTTAGTATTTGGAATGCTAAGACGCGTCCGGATGGTCATGGACTCCTGATAGTTTTCATTCAATGGCTCACCATGAGATATATGAGGGTAAACTCTATCCGCAGTGAAAACTGAAGATCTTACCGACGGTTGCCGCACTTCAGCACCATTGTGTGTTTTAAGATGTTTAATAAACCAGGCTCGTCTTTTGTAATTTTTCCCGCACGTAGGGCATTTCAGTTCCGTTATCGCGCCGTTTTCGCCGTAATTGTCAACCGGTGGACAGTTCTTCCGCCCCCCCTCTCGGACTGTCCTAGGGGTATTTTTCTTATTTGGACTTTTAGCGTTTATCGACGTTCCCGGGCTTGGCTTGCTAGGCCATCGCCCTCGGCTGTCTTTCCAGCAGTCTGCTGTCTTCCCAGCTGCCAGCTGTCTTTCCAGCGTCAACTGTCTTTCCAGCGTCATCCCGTCTCTCCGGGCTGTCAATTTAGATAAGACGAAGCTTCTTAGCAATCCATGGATTCACCGTGCGGGTGCCGGGCCCATCGCGTTGCAAGGAGAGGAGTGCAAGCAGTGCCTGGGACTTGCGACCCAGGAGTAGGTTTAAGGGGCCCCTTTATTATGCGCAAAAACGCTCACCTTCACCCTCCACACTCCTCTCCCTACCTAACCAAATTTGGAAAGAACCTACTAATGCCGCCTTTGAAGTACGTTCTAGAAATGAACCGATGCTTGTTCTAGAAAGGCCAAGATCTTTAAGTAGGCTATAGAGAGATTTTGCTGTTATACCTCTCGCTCCCACTTCTACCGCGTACAAACTAACTATAAATTTATTCCTGATCAGTTCGTTGGTTAGTTCGTAATACTTATTGAGCTTGAATGTGTGATCCCTTGGGATGTTTGTTTCCCAAGGAACAGTAAGCTCCACAAGTATCACGCGCCTCAGATGTTTCGAATACAGGAATAAGTCCGGTCTGGATGACGAAACACCAACATCCCCAGGGATTTTGTAATGCTTTTCATACGTGTCCATCATGAGAATCCAATCAGGAGCCGCGCCTAATATTGAATAAGGCTTCGCTTTTGATTTTTTGGAGGAGCCTTCTTTTACGAATTCTATAGATCGTTCGGTGGTTGTTATACCCTTCCGCGCTCTTGCTACTGAAAGACTAACCGCTTCCCGTATAATTTCTAATACCTTGTCGTGGCGACGCGAGTATTGACCTTTATCTAGAAGTACCCTACACCCTACTAATAGGTGTTTCGCGGTTCCTATTGCCTCCCCACAGATGTTGCAAGACTTTTCGGTGGCTTTGCCCCATCTTACTAAATTACTTTGATCTGGGAGAGTCATTTGGAATGCATTAAGATAGAATTTTAATAATGCTGGGGACCAATCATAAATTAAGGTGCGCCACTTCAAAGCTAGTGGAATACAAAAATCTCCTATGGTCACCCATTCGTTTTGAATTTCTAGGCTCATCGCGTGGAGTCGGTAATTATCGTTTTCGTCTTGTCGAATAAAAGATTTTGTTATGTCTATGTCTTGAACTTTCCTACTTGATCCTAGCCCTACTTTATTTGTTTGAGCACCTATCATAAACTTTTTATGGAATTGAAGTCGTGACTCGAGCTCTGAGGCAACTTTGTCTTTTGGGAGAGAAGTTACAGTATCATCTTTAGATTTTCCGATGATATGTCTTTTGGTAACTCTTAGATGTTTGTAGAGCTCCGATGGTTTCTTTAATTTTAATCCAAAGTTGTTACGGTCTCTAAATAAGGTTGAAGAGTCCGCTGAGTGCGCTAACCCGAGCCATAACTTCAATGTCTTTATGACGCTTGCATCTAACTTTGACAAAAGGGTTTTATTTATATCATACACGAGGAAAGGCCAATTTAGACGTGATGTTAAATAATTATCGTAAATCCAAGCTTTTTTGACGTTACTTATTGGTTGGTTGTCTACCTTTTTGAGATCGTTTAAAAAGCTATCGACTATTACATCCAACGATGGAGTACGGCCTTGGTAATCGATTTTTTTACCTAAAAATTTAAACGGAGCTGCTTCCGTAACCGTACTAACGCACTGACCGCCTATTATAAGACCCGGATCGTAAGAGGTATATTTGGTATTCCGTCTACCCAGACACAGACTAAAACATTTACTTGGTTTTGTCCTCAATCCGCCCGTCCACGTACAGAAATCCTCAACTACATTTAAAAGTACCTGACATTGTTTCGGATTACGTGTCAGTATCGCGAGATCATCTGCAAAAGCTAGTATGGATTCTGTGTATTTGTTGTTGAACTTAAACCGATAGCCCCACTTTTTTTCATTTCTAATTAATTTGTCTATTAAAATATTAATAACTATATTAAATATAATAGGAGAAATACAACAGCCCTGAAATAAACCAACGTTATAATTAAGTGGTTTTGAATGGTTTTCATTAAAAATTATTGAGAATTTTAATTTTGAATAATATGATGCAATAATGTCGCGAACCACCGTAGGAAAGTTATACCATTTAAGCGCGAACATCATTAGTTCATGTCGTACCGACCCAAAGGCGTTTTCTAAGTCTATCCAACAAACCGTAATTTGTCTCTCGCTAGTTCTAGCATCTTTAAGGCTTTCCGATATTAACGTATTATGTTCCAGGCATCCAGAAATTCCGGGCAAAAACCCTTTCTGGTGATTAGGCCTGAAATATCTATTGTTAATCATGAATTGCGTCATTTTAGTTTGTAAAAAGGAGAAAAATATTTTGGAAATTGTATTTGTTAGGGCTATCGGTCTAGTATCCCTGGGATTATTGACATTGTCGTTTTTCGGAATGAGGACAAAAAGGGCTTTTCCGAACGATACCGGTATTTGCTTTCTTGACCAGATTTTACCGAATATATTTAAAAGATGTTTATGGAGCGACGGACATTTTTTGTAAACTATATAAGGGATACCATCCGGACCTGGTGCTGACTTAGATGGTTTCATTTTAATTATTTTATTGATTTCCTCCAAAGTTGGTGGGTTGGCTTGAAAATCTTCAGTAGGAGTCTCAGGTTTGTGTTCGTTTGGATCCCCATATAGTCTTTGGTTTTCTGGCACTTCGTATGTGCTTTTATAATGGTCGAAAATTTGCTCGTTGGTCAAGAGAAGCTTACCTTTTTGATCTTTGAAAATGTTTTTTGAGTATTTAAAAGGATTTTTATCAAAGTCTACTTCATGTTTTGCCCGATCAAAGCTATCACGATTTTTCGTTATTTGATTTGTTATACCTTGGATAAGTTTAAGAATTGATCGCAATGCCCTAGACAGTTGGTGACTAAGTTGATTATCGCCTAAGGCTTTGGCTATACGAAGTTTCTTTATAAGATCTCTTTTTTTCCTCCTCATTTTCAATTTAAAACCGTTTTCTTTATTTTTGTGAGCATAACGATTCGTAGGTGGATAGTGCTCATTAAAGTAGTCGTAAATAGTATTTTGGTAAGTCTCTACTTGCGCATCGAGTACCTGATTTGAGCCCGGGTGCTCTAACAGGGCCGCTATATTTTGGTCATGTACTTTCCAGGTCGATTGTTTAGTATTTGGAATGCTAAGACGCGTCCGGATGGTCATGGACTCCTGATAGTTTTCATTCAATGGCTCACCATGAGATATATGAGGGTAAACTCTATCCGCAGTGAAAACTGAAGATCTTACCGACGGTTGCCGCACTTCAGCACCATTGTGTGTTTTAAGATGTTTAATAAACCAGGCTCGTCTTTTGTAATTTTTCCCGCACGTAGGGCATTTCAGTTCCGTTATCGCGCCGTTTTCGCCGTAATTGTCAACCGGTGGACAGTTCTTCCGCCCCCCCTCTCGGACTGTCCTAGGGGTATTTTTCTTATTTGGACTTTTAGCGTTTATCGACGTTCCCGGGCTTGGCTTGCTAGGCCATCGCCCTCGGCTGTCTTTCCAGCAGTCTGCTGTCTTCCCAGCTGCCAGCTGTCTTTCCAGCGTCAACTGTCTTTCCAGCGTCATCCCGTCTCTCCGGGCTGTCAATTTAGATAAGACGAAGCTTCTTAGCAATCCATGGATTCACCGTGCGGGTGCCGGGCCCATCGCGTTGCAAGGAGAGGAGTGCAAGCAGTGCCTGGGACTTGCGACCCAGGAGTAGGTTTAAGGGGCCCCTTTATTATGCGCAAAAACGCTCACCTTCACCCTCCACACTCCTCTCCCTACCTAACCAAATTTGGAAAGAACCTACTAATGCCGCCTTTGAAGTACGTTCTAGAAATGAACCGATGCTTGTTCTAGAAAGGCCAAGATCTTTAAGTAGGCTATAGAGAGATTTTGCTGTTATACCTCTCGCTCCCACTTCTACCGCGTACAAACTAACTATAAATTTATTCCTGATCAGTTCGTTGGTTAGTTCGTAATACTTATTGAGCTTGAATGTGTGATCCCTTGGGATGTTTGTTTCCCAAGGAACAGTAAGCTCCACAAGTATCACGCGCCTCAGATGTTTCGAATACAGGAATAAGTCCGGTCTGGATGACGAAACACCAACATCCCCAGGGATTTTGTAATGCTTTTCATACGTGTCCATCATGAGAATCCAATCAGGAGCCGCGCCTAATATTGAATAAGGCTTCGCTTTTGATTTTTTGGAGGAGCCTTCTTTTACGAATTCTATAGATCGTTCGGTGGTTGTTATACCCTTCCGCGCTCTTGCTACTGAAAGACTAACCGCTTCCCGTATAATTTCTAATACCTTGTCGTGGCGACGCGAGTATTGACCTTTATCTAGAAGTACCCTACACCCTACTAATAGGTGTTTCGCGGTTCCTATTGCCTCCCCACAGATGTTGCAAGACTTTTCGGTGGCTTTGCCCCATCTTACTAAATTACTTTGATCTGGGAGAGTCATTTGGAATGCATTAAGATAGAATTTTAATAATGCTGGGGACCAATCATAAATTAAGGTGCGCCACTTCAAAGCTAGTGGAATACAAAAATCTCCTATGGTCACCCATTCGTTTTGAATTTCTAGGCTCATCGCGTGGAGTCGGTAATTATCGTTTTCGTCTTGTCGAATAAAAGATTTTGTTATGTCTATGTCTTGAACTTTCCTACTTGATCCTAGCCCTACTTTATTTGTTTGAGCACCTATCATAAACTTTTTATGGAATTGAAGTCGTGACTCGAGCTCTGAGGCAACTTTGTCTTTTGGGAGAGAAGTTACAGTATCATCTTTAGATTTTCCGATGATATGTCTTTTGGTAACTCTTAGATGTTTGTAGAGCTCCGATGGTTTCTTTAATTTTAATCCAAAGTTGTTACGGTCTCTAAATAAGGTTGAAGAGTCCGCTGAGTGCGCTAACCCGAGCCATAACTTCAATGTCTTTATGACGCTTGCATCTAACTTTGACAAAAGGGTTTTATTTATATCATACACGAGGAAAGGCCAATTTAGACGTGATGTTAAATAATTATCGTAAATCCAAGCTTTTTTGACGTTACTTATTGGTTGGTTGTCTACCTTTTTGAGATCGTTTAAAAAGCTATCGACTATTACATCCAACGATGGAGTACGGCCTTGGTAATCGATTTTTTTTACCTAAAAATTTAAACGGAGCTGCTTCCGTAACCGTACTAACGCACTGACCGCCTATTATAAGACCCGGATCGTAAGAGGTATATTTGGTATTCCGTCTACCCAGACACAGACTAAAACATTTACTTGGTTTTGTCCTCAATCCGCCCGTCCACGTACAGAAATCCTCAACTACATTTAAAAGTACCTGACATTGTTTCGGATTACGTGTCAGTATCGCGAGATCATCTGCAAAAGCTAGTATGGATTCTGTGTATTTGTTGTTGAACTTAAACCGATAGCCCCACTTTTTTTCATTTCTAATTAATTTGTCTATTAAAATATTAATAACTATATTAAATATAATAGGAGAAATACAACAGCCCTGAAATAAACCAACGTTATAATTAAGTGGTTTTGAATGGTTTTCATTAAAAATTATTGAGAATTTTAATTTTGAATAATATGATGCAATAATGTCGCGAACCACCGTAGGAAAGTTATACCATTTAAGCGCGAACATCATTAGTTCATGTCGTACCGACCCAAAGGCGTTTTCTAAGTCTATCCAACAAACCGTAATTTGTCTCTCGCTAGTTCTAGCATCTTTAAGGCTTTCCGATATTAACGTATTATGTTCCAGGCATCCAGAAATTCCGGGCAAAAACCCTTTCTGGTGATTAGGCCTGAAATATCTATTGTTAATCATGAATTGCGTCATTTTAGTTTGTAAAAAAGAGAAAAATATTTTGGAAATTGTATTTGTTAGGGCTATCGGTCTAGTATCCCTGGGATTATTGACATTGTCGTTTTTCGGAATGAGGACAAAAAGGGCTTTTCCGAACGATACCGGTATTTGCTTTCTTGACCAGATTTTACCGAATATATTTAAAAGATGTTTATGGAGCGACGGACATTTTTTGTAAACTATATAAGGGATACCATCCGGACCTGGTGCTGACTTAGATGGTTTCATTTTAATTATTTTATTGATTTCCTCCAAAGTTGGTGGGTTGGCTTGAAAATCTTCAGTAGGAGTCTCAGGTTTGTGTTCGTTTGGATCCCCATATAGTCTTTGGTTTTCTGGCACTTCGTATGTGCTTTTATAATGGTCGAAAATTTGCTCGTTGGTCAAGAGAAGCTTACCTTTTTGATCTTTGAAAATGTTTTTTGAGTATTTAAAAGGATTTTTATCAAAGTCTACTTCATGTTTTGCCCGATCAAAGCTATCACGATTTTTCGTTATTTGATTTGTTATACCTTGGATAAGTTTAAGAATTGATCGCAATGCCCTAGACAGTTGGTGACTAAGTTGATTATCGCCTAAGGCTTTGGCTATACGAAGTTTCTTTATAAGATCTCTTTTTTTCCTCCTCATTTTCAATTTAAAACCGTTTTCTTTATTTTTGTGAGCATAACGATTCGTAGGTGGATAGTGCTCATTAAAGTAGTCGTAAATAGTATTTTGGAAAGTCTCTACTTGCGCATCGAGTACCTGATTTGAGCCCGGGTGCTCTAACAGGGCCGCTATATTTTGGTCATGTACTTTCCAGGTCGATTGTTTAGTATTTGGAATGCTAAGACGCGTCCGGATGGTCATGGACTCCTGATAGTTTTCATTCAATGGCTCACCATGAGATATATGAGGGTAAACTCTATCCGCAGTGAAAACTGAAGATCTTACCGACGGTTGCCGCACTTCAGCACCATTGTGTGTTTTAAGATGTTTAATAAACCAGGCTCGTCTTTTGTAATTTTTCCCGCACGTAGGGCATTTCAGTTCCGTTATCGCGCCGTTTTCGCCGTAATTGTCAACCGGTGGACAGTTCTTCCGCCCCCCCTCTCGGACTGTCCTAGGGGTATTTTTCTTATTTGGACTTTTAGCGTTTATCGACGTTCCCGGGCTTGGCTTGCTAGGCCATCGCCCTCGGCTGTCTTTCCAGCAGTCTGCTGTCTTCCCAGCTGCCAGCTGTCTTTCCAGCGTCAACTGTCTTTCCAGCGTCATCCCGTCTCTCCGGGCTGTCAATTTAGATAAGACGAAGCTTCTTAGCAATCCATGGATTCACCGTGCGGGTGCCGGGCCCATCGCGTTGCAAGGAGAGGAGTGCAAGCAGTGCCTGGGACTTGCGACCCAGGAGTAGGTTTAAGGGGCCCCTTTATTATGCGCAAAAACGCTCACCTTCACCCTCCACACTCCTCTCCCTACCTAACCAAATTTGGAAAGAACCTACTAATGCCGCCTTTGAAGTACGTTCTAGAAATGAACCGATGCTTGTTCTAGAAAGGCCAAGATCTTTAAGTAGGCTATAGAGAGATTTTGCTGTTATACCTCTCGCTCCCACTTCTACCGCGTACAAACTAACTATAAATTTATTCCTGATCAGTTCGTTGGTTAGTTCGTAATACTTATTGAGCTTGAATGTGTGATCCCTTGGGATGTTTGTTTCCCAAGGAACAGTAAGCTCCACAAGTATCACGCGCCTCAGATGTTTCGAATACAGGAATAAGTCCGGTCTGGATGACGAAACACCAACATCCCCAGGGATTTTGTAATGCTTTTCATACGTGTCCATCATGAGAATCCAATCAGGAGCCGCGCCTAATATTGAATAAGGCTTCGCTTTTGATTTTTTGGAGGAGCCTTCTTTTACGAATTCTATAGATCGTTCGGTGGTTGTTATACCCTTCCGCGCTCTTGCTACTGAAAGACTAACCGCTTCCCGTATAATTTCTAATACCTTGTCGTGGCGACGCGAGTATTGACCTTTATCTAGAAGTACCCTACACCCTACTAATAGGTGTTTCGCGGTTCCTATTGCCTCCCCACAGATGTTGCAAGACTTTTCGGTGGCTTTGCCCCATCTTACTAAATTACTTTGATCTGGGAGAGTCATTTGGAATGCATTAAGATAGAATTTTAATAATGCTGGGGACCAATCATAAATTAAGGTGCGCCACTTCAAAGCTAGTGGAATACAAAAATCTCCTATGGTCACCCATTCGTTTTGAATTTCTAGGCTCATCGCGTGGAGTCGGTAATTATCGTTTTCGTCTTGTCGAATAAAAGATTTTGTTATGTCTATGTCTTGAACTTTCCTACTTGATCCTAGCCCTACTTTATTTGTTTGAGCACCTATCATAAACTTTTTATGGAATTGAAGTCGTGACTCGAGCTCTGAGGCAACTTTGTCTTTTGGGAGAGAAGTTACAGTATCATCTTTAGATTTTCCGATGATATGTCTTTTGGTAACTCTTAGATGTTTGTAGAGCTCCGATGGTTTCTTTAATTTTAATCCAAAGTTGTTACGGTCTCTAAATAAGGTTGAAGAGTCCGCTGAGTGCGCTAACCCGAGCCATAACTTCAATGTCTTTATGACGCTTGCATCTAACTTTGACAAAAGGGTTTTATTTATATCATACACGAGGAAAGGCCAATTTAGACGTGATGTTAAATAATTATCGTAAATCCAAGCTTTTTTGACGTTACTTATTGGTTGGTTGTCTACCTTTTTGAGATCGTTTAAAAAGCTATCGACTATTACATCCAACGATGGAGTACGGCCTTGGTAATCGATTTTTTTACCTAAAAATTTAAACGGAGCTGCTTCCGTAACCGAACTAACGCACTGACCGCCTATTATAAGACCCGGATCGTAAGAGGTATATTTGGTATTCCGTCTACCCAGACACAGACTAAAACATTTACTTGGTTTTGTCCTCAATCCGCCCGTCCACGTACAGAAATCCTCAACTACATTTAAAAGTACCTGACATTGTTTCGGATTACGTGTCAGTATCGCGAGATCATCTGCAAAAGCTAGTATGGATTCTGTGTATTTGTTGTTGAACTTAAACCGATAGCCCCACTTTTTTTCATTTCTAATTAATTTGTCTATTAAAATATTAATAACTATATTAAATATAATAGGAGAAATACAACAGCCCTGAAATAAACCAACGTTATAATTAAGTGGTTTTGAATGGTTTTCATTAAAAATTATTGAGAATTTTAATTTTGAATAATATGATGCAATAATGTCGCGAACCACCGTAGGAAAGTTATACCATTTAAGCGCGAACATCATTAGTTCATGTCGTACCGACCCAAAGGCGTTTTCTAAGTCTATCCAACAAACCGTAATTTGTCTCTCGCTAGTTCTAGCATCTTTAAGGCTTTCCGATATTAACGTATTATGTTCCAGGCATCCAGAAATTCCGGGCAAAAACCCTTTCTGGTGATTAGGCCTGAAATATCTATTGTTAATCATGAATTGCGTCATTTTAGTTTGTAAAAAAGAGAAAAATATTTTGGAAATTGTATTTGTTAGGGCTATCGGTCTAGTATCCCTGGGATTATTGACATTGTCGTTTTTCGGAATGAGGACAAAAAGGGCTTTTCCGAACGATACCGGTATTTGCTTTCTTGACCAGATTTTACCGAATATATTTAAAAGATGTTTATGGAGCGACGGACATTTTTTGTAAACTATATAAGGGATACCATCCGGACCTGGTGCTGACTTAGATGGTTTCATTTTAATTATTTTATTGATTTCCTCCAAAGTTGGTGGGTTGGCTTGAAAATCTTCAGTAGGAGTCTCAGGTTTGTGTTCGTTTGGATCCCCATATAGTCTTTGGTTTTCTGGCACTTCGTATGTGCTTTTATAATGGTCGAAAATTTGCTCGTTGGTCAAGAGAAGCTTACCTTTTTGATCTTTGAAAATGTTTTTTGAGTATTTAAAAGGATTTTTATCAAAGTCTACTTCATGTTTTGCCCGATCAAAGCTATCACGATTTTTCGTTATTTGATTTGTTATACCTTGGATAAGTTTAAGAATTGATCGCAATGCCCTAGACAGTTGGTGACTAAGTTGATTATCGCCTAAGGCTTTGGCTATACGAAGTTTCTTTATAAGATCTCTTTTTTTCCTCCTCATTTTCAATTTAAAACCGTTTTCTTTATTTTTGTGAGCATAACGATTCGTAGGTGGATAGTGCTCATTAAAGTAGTCGTAAATAGTATTTTGGAAAGTCTCTACTTGCGCATCGAGTACCTGATTTGAGCCCGGGTGCTCTAACAGGGCCGCTATATTTTGGTCATGTACTTTCCAGGTCGATTGTTTAGTATTTGGAATGCTAAGACGCGTCCGGATGGTCATGGACTCCTGATAGTTTTCATTCAATGGCTCACCATGAGATATATGAGGGTAAACTCTATCCGCAGTGAAAACTGAAGATCTTACCGACGGTTGCCGCACTTCAGCACCATTGTGTGTTTTAAGATGTTTAATAAACCAGGCTCGTCTTTTGTAATTTTTCCCGCACGTAGGGCATTTCAGTTCCGTTATCGCGCCGTTTTCGCCGTAATTGTCAACCGGTGGACAGTTCTTCCGCCCCCCCTCTCGGACTGTCCTAGGGGTATTTTTCTTATTTGGACTTTTAGCGTTTATCGACGTTCCCGGGCTTGGCTTGCTAGGCCATCGCCCTCGGCTGTCTTTCCAGCAGTCTGCTGTCTTCCCAGCTGCCAGCTGTCTTTCCAGCGTCAACTGTCTTTCCAGCGTCATCCCGTCTCTCCGGGCTGTCAATTTAGATAAGACGAAGCTTCTTAGCAATCCATGGATTCACCGTGCGGGTGCCGGGCCCATCGCGTTGCAAGGAGAGGAGTGCAAGCAGTGCCTGGGACTTGCGACCCAGGAGTAGGTTTAAGGGGCCCCTTTATTATGCGCAAAAACGCTCACCTTCACCCTCCACACTCCTCTCCCTACCTAACCAAATTTGGAAAGAACCTACTAATGCCGCCTTTGAAGTACGTTCTAGAAATGAACCGATGCTTGTTCTAGAAAGGCCAAGATCTTTAAGTAGGCTATAGAGAGATTTTGCTGTTATACCTCTCGCTCCCACTTCTACCGCGTACAAACTAACTATAAATTTATTCCTGATCAGTTCGTTGGTTAGTTCGTAATACTTATTGAGCTTGAATGTGTGATCCCTTGGGATGTTTGTTTCCCAAGGAACAGTAAGCTCCACAAGTATCACGCGCCTCAGATGTTTCGAATACAGGAATAAGTCCGGTCTGGATGACGAAACACCAACATCCCCAGGGATTTTGTAATGCTTTTCATACGTGTCCATCATGAGAATCCAATCAGGAGCCGCGCCTAATATTGAATAAGGCTTCGCTTTTGATTTTTTGGAGGAGCCTTCTTTTACGAATTCTATAGATCGTTCGGTGGTTGTTATACCCTTCCGCGCTCTTGCTACTGAAAGACTAACCGCTTCCCGTATAATTTCTAATACCTTGTCGTGGCGACGCGAGTATTGACCTTTATCTAGAAGTACCCTACACCCTACTAATAGGTGTTTCGCGGTTCCTATTGCCTCCCCACAGATGTTGCAAGACTTTTCGGTGGCTTTGCCCCATCTTACTAAATTACTTTGATCTGGGAGAGTCATTTGGAATGCATTAAGATAGAATTTTAATAATGCTGGGGACCAATCATAAATTAAGGTGCGCCACTTCAAAGCTAGTGGAATACAAAAATCTCCTATGGTCACCCATTCGTTTTGAATTTCTAGGCTCATCGCGTGGAGTCGGTAATTATCGTTTTCGTCTTGTCGAATAAAAGATTTTGTTATGTCTATGTCTTGAACTTTCCTACTTGATCCTAGCCCTACTTTATTTGTTTGAGCACCTATCATAAACTTTTTATGGAATTGAAGTCGTGACTCGAGCTCTGAGGCAACTTTGTCTTTTGGGAGAGAAGTTACAGTATCATCTTTAGATTTTCCGATGATATGTCTTTTGGTAACTCTTAGATGTTTGTAGAGCTCCGATGGTTTCTTTAATTTTAATCCAAAGTTGTTACGGTCTCTAAATAAGGTTGAAGAGTCCGCTGAGTGCGCTAACCCGAGCCATAACTTCAATGTCTTTATGACGCTTGCATCTAACTTTGACAAAAGGGTTTTATTTATATCATACACGAGGAAAGGCCAATTTAGACGTGATGTTAAATAATTATCGTAAATCCAAGCTTTTTTGACGTTACTTATTGGTTGGTTGTCTACCTTTTTGAGATCGTTTAAAAAGCTATCGACTATTACATCCAACGATGGAGTACGGCCTTGGTAATCGATTTTTTTTACCTAAAAATTTAAACGGAGCTGCTTCCGTAACCGTACTAACGCACTGACCGCCTATTATAAGACCCGGATCGTAAGAGGTATATTTGGTATTCCGTCTACCCAGACACAGACTAAAACATTTACTTGGTTTTGTCCTCAATCCGCCCGTCCACGTACAGAAATCCTCAACTACATTTAAAAGTACCTGACATTGTTTCGGATTACGTGTCAGTATCGCGAGATCATCTGCAAAAGCTAGTATGGATTCTGTGTATTTGTTGTTGAACTTAAACCGATAGCCCCACTTTTTTTCATTTCTAATTAATTTGTCTATTAAAATATTAATAACTATATTAAATATAATAGGAGAAATACAACAGCCCTGAAATAAACCAACGTTATAATTAAGTGGTTTTGAATGGTTTTCATTAAAAATTATTGAGAATTTTAATTTTGAATAATATGATGCAATAATGTCGCGAACCACCGTAGGAAAGTTATACCATTTAAGCGCGAACATCATTAGTTCATGTCGTACCGACCCAAAGGCGTTTTCTAAGTCTATCCAACAAACCGTAATTTGTCTCTCGCTAGTTCTAGCATCTTTAAGGCTTTCCGATATTAACGTATTATGTTCCAGGCATCCAGAAATTCCGGGCAAAAACCCTTTCTGGTGATTAGGCCTGAAATATCTATTGTTAATCATGAATTGCGTCATTTTAGTTTGTAAAAAAGAGAAAAATATTTTGGAAATTGTATTTGTTAGGGCTATCGGTCTAGTATCCCTGGGATTATTGACATTGTCGTTTTTCGGAATGAGGACAAAAAGGGCTTTTCCGAACGATACCGGTATTTGCTTTCTTGACCAGATTTTACCGAATATATTTAAAAGATGTTTATGGAGCGACGGACATTTTTTGTAAACTATATAAGGGATACCATCCGGACCTGGTGCTGACTTAGATGGTTTCATTTTAATTATTTTATTGATTTCCTCCAAAGTTGGTGGGTTGGCTTGAAAATCTTCAGTAGGAGTCTCAGGTTTGTGTTCGTTTGGATCCCCATATAGTCTTTGGTTTTCTGGCACTTCGTATGTGCTTTTATAATGGTCGAAAATTTGCTCGTTGGTCAAGAGAAGCTTACCTTTTTGATCTTTGAAAATGTTTTTTGAGTATTTAAAAGGATTTTTATCAAAGTCTACTTCATGTTTTGCCCGATCAAAGCTATCACGATTTTTCGTTATTTGATTTGTTATACCTTGGATAAGTTTAAGAATTGATCGCAATGCCCTAGACAGTTGGTGACTAAGTTGATTATCGCCTAAGGCTTTGGCTATACGAAGTTTCTTTATAAGATCTCTTTTTTTCCTCCTCATTTTCAATTTAAAACCGTTTTCTTTATTTTTGTGAGCATAACGATTCGTAGGTGGATAGTGCTCATTAAAGTAGTCGTAAATAGTATTTTGGAAAGTCTCTACTTGCGCATCGAGTACCTGATTTGAGCCCGGGTGCTCTAACAGGGCCGCTATATTTTGGTCATGTACTTTCCAGGTCGATTGTTTAGTATTTGGAATGCTAAGACGCGTCCGGATGGTCATGGACTCCTGATAGTTTTCATTCAATGGCTCACCATGAGATATATGAGGGTAAACTCTATCCGCAGTGAAAACTGAAGATCTTACCGACGGTTGCCGCACTTCAGCACCATTGTGTGTTTTAAGATGTTTAATAAACCAGGCTCGTCTTTTGTAATTTTTCCCGCACGTAGGGCATTTCAGTTCCGTTATCGCGCCGTTTTCGCCGTAATTGTCAACCGGTGGACAGTTCTTCCGCCCCCCCTCTCGGACTGTCCTAGGGGTATTTTTCTTATTTGGACTTTTAGCGTTTATCGACGTTCCCGGGCTTGGCTTGCTAGGCCATCGCCCTCGGCTGTCTTTCCAGCAGTCTGCTGTCTTCCCAGCTGCCAGCTGTCTTTCCAGCGTCAACTGTCTTTCCAGCGTCATCCAGTCTCTCCGGGCTGTCAATTTAGATAAGACGAAGCTTCTTAGCAATCCATGGATTCACCGTGCGGGTGCCGGGCCCATCGCGTTGCAAGGAGAGGAGTGCAAGCAGTGCCTGGGACTTGCGACCCAGGAGTAGGTTTAAGGGGCCCCTTTATTATGCGCAAAAACGCTCACCTTCACCCTCCACACTCCTCTCCCTACCTAACCAAATTTGGAAAGAACCTACTAATGCCGCCTTTGAAGTACGTTCTAGAAATGAACCGATGCTTGTTCTAGAAAGGCCAAGATCTTTAAGTAGGCTATAGAGAGATTTTGCTGTTATACCTCTCGCTCCCACTTCTACCGCGTACAAACTAACTATAAATTTATTCCTGATCAGTTCGTTGGTTAGTTCGTAATACTTATTGAGCTTGAATGTGTGATCCCTTGGGATGTTTGTTTCCCAAGGAACAGTAAGCTCCACAAGTATCACGCGCCTCAGATGTTTCGAATACAGGAATAAGTCCGGTCTGGATGACGAAACACCAACATCCCCAGGGATTTTGTAATGCTTTTCATACGTGTCCATCATGAGAATCCAATCAGGAGCCGCGCCTAATATTGAATAAGGCTTCGCTTTTGATTTTTTGGAGGAGCCTTCTTTTACGAATTCTATAGATCGTTCGGTGGTTGTTATACCCTTCCGCGCTCTTGCTACTGAAAGACTAACCGCTTCCCGTATAATTTCTAATACCTTGTCGTGGCGACGCGAGTATTGACCTTTATCTAGAAGTACCCTACACCCTACTAATAGGTGTTTCGCGGTTCCTATTGCCTCCCCACAGATGTTGCAAGACTTTTCGGTGGCTTTGCCCCATCTTACTAAATTACTTTGATCTGGGAGAGTCATTTGGAATGCATTAAGATAGAATTTTAATAATGCTGGGGACCAATCATAAATTAAGGTGCGCCACTTCAAAGCTAGTGGAATACAAAAATCTCCTATGGTCACCCATTCGTTTTGAATTTCTAGGCTCATCGCGTGGAGTCGGTAATTATCGTTTTCGTCTTGTCGAATAAAAGATTTTGTTATGTCTATGTCTTGAACTTTCCTACTTGATCCTAGCCCTACTTTATTTGTTTGAGCACCTATCATAAACTTTTTATGGAATTGAAGTCGTGACTCGAGCTCTGAGGCAACTTTGTCTTTTGGGAGAGAAGTTACAGTATCATCTTTAGATTTTCCGATGATATGTCTTTTGGTAACTCTTAGATGTTTGTAGAGCTCCGATGGTTTCTTTAATTTTAATCCAAAGTTGTTACGGTCTCTAAATAAGGTTGAAGAGTCCGCTGAGTGCGCTAACCCGAGCCATAACTTCAATGTCTTTATGACGCTTGCATCTAACTTTGACAAAAGGGTTTTATTTATATCATACACGAGGAAAGGCCAATTTAGACGTGATGTTAAATAATTATCGTAAATCCAAGCTTTTTTGACGTTACTTATTGGTTGGTTGTCTACCTTTTTGAGATCGTTTAAAAAGCTATCGACTATTACATCCAACGATGGAGTACGGCCTTGGTAATCGATTTTTTTACCTAAAAATTTAAACGGAGCTGCTTCCGTAACCGTACTAACGCACTGACCGCCTATTATAAGACCCGGATCGTAAGAGGTATATTTGGTATTCCGTCTACCCAGACACAGACTAAAACATTTACTTGGTTTTGTCCTCAATCCGCCCGTCCACGTACAGAAATCCTCAACTACATTTAAAAGTACCTGACATTGTTTCGGATTACGTGTCAGTATCGCGAGATCATCTGCAAAAGCTAGTATGGATTCTGTGTATTTGTTGTTGAACTTAAACCGATAGCCCCACTTTTTTTCATTTCTAATTAATTTGTCTATTAAAATATTAATAACTATATTAAATATAATAGGAGAAATACAACAGCCCTGAAATAAACCAACGTTATAATTAAGTGGTTTTGAATGGTTTTCATTAAAAATTATTGAGAATTTTAATTTTGAATAATATGATGCAATAATGTCGCGAACCACCGTAGGAAAGTTATACCATTTAAGCGCGAACATCATTAGTTCATGTCGTACCGACCCAAAGGCGTTTTCTAAGTCTATCCAACAAACCGTAATTTGTCTCTCGCTAGTTCTAGCATCTTTAAGGCTTTCCGATATTAACGTATTATGTTCCAGGCATCCAGAAATTCCGGGCAAAAACCCTTTCTGGTGATTAGGCCTGAAATATCTATTGTTAATCATGAATTGCGTCATTTTAGTTTGTAAAAAAGAGAAAAATATTTTGGAAATTGTATTTGTTAGGGCTATCGGTCTAGTATCCCTGGGATTATTGACATTGTCGTTTTTCGGAATGAGGACAAAAAGGGCTTTTCCGAACGATACCGGTATTTGCTTTCTTGACCAGATTTTACCGAATATATTTAAAAGATGTTTATGGAGCGACGGACATTTTTTGTAAACTATATAAGGGATACCATCCGGACCTGGTGCTGACTTAGATGGTTTCATTTTAATTATTTTATTGATTTCCTCCAAAGTTGGTGGGTTGGCTTGAAAATCTTCAGTAGGAGTCTCAGGTTTGTGTTCGTTTGGATCCCCATATAGTCTTTGGTTTTCTGGCACTTCGTATGTGCTTTTATAATGGTCGAAAATTTGCTCGTTGGTCAAGAGAAGCTTACCTTTTTGATCTTTGAAAATGTTTTTTGAGTATTTAAAAGGATTTTTATCAAAGTCTACTTCATGTTTTGCCCGATCAAAGCTATCACGATTTTTCGTTATTTGATTTGTTATACCTTGGATAAGTTTAAGAATTGATCGCAATGCCCTAGACAGTTGGTGACTAAGTTGATTATCGCCTAAGGCTTTGGCTATACGAAGTTTCTTTATAAGATCTCTTTTTTTCCTCCTCATTTTCAATTTAAAACCGTTTTCTTTATTTTTGTGAGCATAACGATTCGTAGGTGGATAGTGCTCATTAAAGTAGTCGTAAATAGTATTTTGGAAAGTCTCTACTTGCGCATCGAGTACCTGATTTGAGCCCGGGTGCTCTAACAGGGCCGCTATATTTTGGTCATGTACTTTCCAGGTCGATTGTTTAGTATTTGGAATGCTAAGACGCGTCCGGATGGTCATGGACTCCTGATAGTTTTCATTCAATGGCTCACCATGAGATATATGAGGGTAAACTCTATCCGCAGTGAAAACTGAAGATCTTACCGACGGTTGCCGCACTTCAGCACCATTGTGTGTTTTAAGATGTTTAATAAACCAGGCTCGTCTTTTGTAATTTTTCCCGCACGTAGGGCATTTCAGTTCCGTTATCGCGCCGTTTTCGCCGTAATTGTCAACCGGTGGACAGTTCTTCCGCCCCCCCTCTCGGACTGTCCTAGGGGTATTTTTCTTATTTGGACTTTTAGCGTTTATCGACGTTCCCGGGCTTGGCTTGCTAGGCCATCGCCCTCGGCTGTCTTTCCAGCAGTCTGCTGTCTTCCCAGCTGCCAGCTGTCTTTCCAGCGTCAACTGTCTTTCCAGCGTCATCCCGTCTCTCCGGGCTGTCAATTTAGATAAGACGAAGCTTCTTAGCAATCCATGGATTCACCGTGCGGGTGCCGGGCCCATCGCGTTGCAAGGAGAGGAGTGCAAGCAGTGCCTGGGACTTGCGACCCAGGAGTAGGTTTAAGGGGCCCCTTTATTATGCGCAAAAACGCTCACCTTCACCCTCCACACTCCTCTCCCTACCTAACCAAATTTGGAAAGAACCTACTAATGCCGCCTTTGAAGTACGTTCTAGAAATGAACCGATGCTTGTTCTAGAAAGGCCAAGATCTTTAAGTAGGCTATAGAGAGATTTTGCTGTTATACCTCTCGCTCCCACTTCTACCGCGTACAAACTAACTATAAATTTATTCCTGATCAGTTCGTTGGTTAGTTCGTAATACTTATTGAGCTTGAATGTGTGATCCCTTGGGATGTTTGTTTCCCAAGGAACAGTAAGCTCCACAAGTATCACGCGCCTCAGATGTTTCGAATACAGGAATAAGTCCGGTCTGGATGACGAAACACCAACATCCCCAGGGATTTTGTAATGCTTTTCATACGTGTCCATCATGAGAATCCAATCAGGAGCCGCGCCTAATATTGAATAAGGCTTCGCTTTTGATTTTTTGGAGGAGCCTTCTTTTACGAATTCTATAGATCGTTCGGTGGTTGTTATACCCTTCCGCGCTCTTGCTACTGAAAGACTAACCGCTTCCCGTATAATTTCTAATACCTTGTCGTGGCGACGCGAGTATTGACCTTTATCTAGAAGTACCCTACACCCTACTAATAGGTGTTTCGCGGTTCCTATTGCCTCCCCACAGATGTTGCAAGACTTTTCGGTGGCTTTGCCCCATCTTACTAAATTACTTTGATCTGGGAGAGTCATTTGGAATGCATTAAGATAGAATTTTAATAATGCTGGGGACCAATCATAAATTAAGGTGCGCCACTTCAAAGCTAGTGGAATACAAAAATCTCCTATGGTCACCCATTCGTTTTGAATTTCTAGGCTCATCGCGTGGAGTCGGTAATTATCGTTTTCGTCTTGTCGAATAAAAGATTTTGTTATGTCTATGTCTTGAACTTTCCTACTTGATCCTAGCCCTACTTTATTTGTTTGAGCACCTATCATAAACTTTTTATGGAATTGAAGTCGTGACTCGAGCTCTGAGGCAACTTTGTCTTTTGGGAGAGAAGTTACAGTATCATCTTTAGATTTTCCGATGATATGTCTTTTGGTAACTCTTAGATGTTTGTAGAGCTCCGATGGTTTCTTTAATTTTAATCCAAAGTTGTTACGGTCTCTAAATAAGGTTGAAGAGTCCGCTGAGTGCGCTAACCCGAGCCATAACTTCAATGTCTTTATGACGCTTGCATCTAACTTTGACAAAAGGGTTTTATTTATATCATACACGAGGAAAGGCCAATTTAGACGTGATGTTAAATAATTATCGTAAATCCAAGCTTTTTTGACGTTACTTATTGGTTGGTTGTCTACCTTTTTGAGATCGTTTAAAAAGCTATCGACTATTACATCCAACGATGGAGTACGGCCTTGGTAATCGATTTTTTTACCTAAAAATTTAAACGGAGCTGCTTCCGTAACCGTACTAACGCACTGACCGCCTATTATAAGACCCGGATCGTAAGAGGTATATTTGGTATTCCGTCTACCCAGACACAGACTAAAACATTTACTTGGTTTTGTCCTCAATCCGCCCGTCCACGTACAGAAATCCTCAACTACATTTAAAAGTACCTGACATTGTTTCGGATTACGTGTCAGTATCGCGAGATCATCTGCAAAAGCTAGTATGGATTCTGTGTATTTGTTGTTGAACTTAAACCGATAGCCCCACTTTTTTTCATTTCTAATTAATTTGTCTATTAAAATATTAATAACTATATTAAATATAATAGGAGAAATACAACAGCCCTGAAATAAACCAACGTTATAATTAAGTGGTTTTGAATGGTTTTCATTAAAAATTATTGAGAATTTTAATTTTGAATAATATGATGCAATAATGTCGCGAACCACCGTAGGAAAGTTATACCATTTAAGCGCGAACATCATTAGTTCATGTCGTACCGACCCAAAGGCGTTTTCTAAGTCTATCCAACAAACCGTAATTTGTCTCTCGCTAGTTCTAGCATCTTTAAGGCTTTCCGATATTAACGTATTATGTTCCAGGCATCCAGAAATTCCGGGCAAAAACCCTTTCTGGTGATTAGGCCTGAAATATCTATTGTTAATCATGAATTGCGTCATTTTAGTTTGTAAAAAAGAGAAAAATATTTTGGAAATTGTATTTGTTAGGGCTATCGGTCTAGTATCCCTGGGATTATTGACATTGTCGTTTTTCGGAATGAGGACAAAAAGGGCTTTTCCGAACGATACCGGTATTTGCTTTCTTGACCAGATTTTACCGAATATATTTAAAAGATGTTTATGGAGCGACGGACATTTTTTGTAAACTATATAAGGGATACCATCCGGACCTGGTGCTGACTTAGATGGTTTCATTTTAATTATTTTATTGATTTCCTCCAAAGTTGGTGGGTTGGCTTGAAAATCTTCAGTAGGAGTCTCAGGTTTGTGTTCGTTTGGATCCCCATATAGTCTTTGGTTTTCTGGCACTTCGTATGTGCTATATTATATCTACTGTTCTATAGGTTTCCACGTTATTTGAATTATTATGTAATATTTGTTTGAATTATCTTTTAATAACTGGCAACTGTTCTTTGTAGTTCTTAGCCGTCATCGCTTGCGTGGCTACTCTCGAAGCTAAACCCAATCCTTACATGGGTCACAGAGCCCTCGGAATGGGATTTGGAACGGACATTGGAACGGACATAGGAAAGGGTTTGGGAAATGGCATCAGAACCGGTATGGGTCTTGGTATGAGAGGTTTTGATCTTGGCAGCAATCTTGCCACCAGGCTCGGCTATGGTCTAGGCATTGGAGGTGCAGGCATTGGCCTAGGAAGAAGAGCTAGTGGGTACTCACAAGGTGGCTCATTTGGTGATAATGAGTACAATTCTGGTGCAAATGGTTTTGGAAACCAAGGCTTCCACAGTGGAGGGTTTAAAAATTTCCACGATATTGGCCAACACCACAGCAGTCTCAACTCGGTTAGTAAATATAAAAAAACTTCTATTTTTCAAACAATTAAAGTTGTATTGCATTTTGATAATAATGATGATTGCTTTCTCTAGATCACCCAAGCTGAGAACACTGATAGTCATGACATCGGCGGTAGTCAGGCCTTCGACACGGGAGCCCAGTCCAATACTGGTTTCAACCAGTTCGGTAACGGTCACAGTCGTTTTGGTAATCAATACAGAAATGGACATCAAATGTCTTCTTTTCTCTAAATTTAGTTAATAATATTCTAACTTTCTTGAAACCAGTCAATAAATAAATGTTCAGAAAAAAAATGTTTATTATTACAAAAAAAAAATTAATACTAAATAAAACATATGCTATCTATAACGACCGATATTAATATTTCACCTATCCCTTTGATGCATGAGCCGGATCGTTTTAAGAAACTCCAAGTCTCCTTTTAAGGTTTATTTGAATTGCACAAGCTGCAAATATATACTTTAAGAAAATAATATAATAATTGATTGAGAAAACATTATTAGTAAGTATAATACATTTACAATTAGTGGTCAAGTGCTCTCTAAATATCATTTAAATAACTGTGCCAGAAAGCGTTTGCGCATTTAAAGTTATCGCAGCTCAAATTTAATTATGAAATCCTTACTTACCTAATTGTTACTAATTTCTTAACCTAGAGCATAACGTACAAAAACATGATTAAAATAAACTAAAATATGTTTATAGAAATTTAATAGTAAATAATATATAAGTAATGATTGAAACGGACAATAAAAACCAGCGAACCAAACTGCACCAGCTACGCTGATTTTTTTGTTTTTATTAAATTTAAGTGTAAAATGTATTGACGATTGATCTCTGAATATCGATGCTATCTCTTGAACACCGTCACGTCGTTCTGTCAATGTAGATATCGTCACTATCTCAACATAAACAAAATAATCGTCAAATTTCCTTTCGATTTTCTTACATGAGCTACGCGTTTTCTACCTGCGTATTTCATTCTTTTTGAAGCACGCACTTCGTTTTGCGTAGATTGCGTAGATTGTGCGAACCTCATACTGTGTAAAAACGAGCCTTCGGACAATTCAAGAATTCAATTTGCATTTTCACGTCTAACGCTTGAAGACATTTGAATAATAAAGTTCACTGTCTCCACGAAATATTAGAGTATTAGATAAATATGAAATAAAAAAAAATATCAATACGGCTCGATTAGAACATGTGACCTCTCATAAACCTCCCGTCACTCTGCTGATTGAGCTACCGTATCACACCTGCCGTACCGTATCGGTTTCTATATTTTAGCATTTTATATGTAATCGTCATTGTAGGGACGGTAGTGACTTTTTAGGCTTCTATCGAAAATTCTAACGAATGTTTTTACTTTGAAATATAAATGATGACATTTATAGGTAATTTCAAACGTTAAATTCGTATATCTTCGTTTATTCATACACACGGACAGGACGGAAGGAGGTTTGACCGTCTGGCTCCATGACACGCGGTACGAAACCTACGATGATTTTCTGTGCGATTGTTATACTACCGATGGTTGTGCTACCCTATATAGGAGGAGCAGTCAAAAGTCCACATAGAGTCTCCATTAGAATACCGACAGATGATAACCAAGAGAATTTCGATATCTCCTATCGTACATTTTTTATGGATTTATATAGTGTTCTTCTTCTTTTACGTTTGTCACAAATGATAGGTAAGCATAATATTTTCATAATTTCTAAATCGTTTATTGATTGTTTATGATAGGGATTGGAATAAAAAAGAAATACTGTTATTCCTCATCTCTTAGTCAGATGCATTAAGAACATAATAAGAACCGACGACTAAATTATTGTAACGATAATAAAATGAGTCAGCCGAGATCTGAACTTTAGATAATGTATCTGTGTTTGTCCCTTATCGTCCTTAACTTTTTTTTTTAAACTTTTATATTGTAAATACTGTGTTATAATGACTATACTGGGGCCAGTGAATGTGAAGTAGCGTAAAACTTCTACGTATTAACCTTTTATTGAAACAAAAAGTTATCGATATGAGAATAAAAAATAAGCAGTTGACTATCGATAATGTTTAGAAACACTTTTTTCTAAGAATCTCACGAGTGGCACACACTTCAATAAAATTACAACAAACTCTTATATATTATATAGGTATGTATGATGGTCCAAACAGGTATACACAATATTATTAGTATTCTTTATTTTTTAGACGCTAATGTATTTTATTTTCTAGTAATTACATCCTTTCACTATTCTCTTAACATGATTGAAAAGTGATTTAGTAATTTCCCATAAATCTCTTATAAAAAAGACACTTTACTAATCACCTTTCATCGTGTAATAATTAGGATCATTAATTAATACATATATACTATACTTTGTTTAACTATATAAGAATAAGTTTGAAAATTTAAAACCATTCAGCGACTGATTGTTGCACGACCTGTATAGTTCCATTGAAGAATTCAATCCAAAACATGAAGTGCATCGTGAGTACCTATTTATATATTATATCTACTGTTCTATAGGTTTCCACGTTATTTGAATTATTATGTAATATTTGTTTGAATTATCTTTTAATAACTGGCAACTGTTCTTTGTAGTTCTTAGCCGTCATCGCTTGCGTGGCTACTCTCGAAGCTAAACCCAATCCTTACATGGGTCACAGAGCCCTCGGAATGGGATTTGGAACGGACATTGGAACGGACATAGGAATGGGTTTGGGAAATGGCATCAGAACCGGTTTGGGTCTTGGTATGAGAGGTTTTGATCTTGGCAGCAATCTTGCCACCAGGCTCGGCTCTGGTCTAGGCATTGGAGGTGCAGGCATTGGCCTAGGAAGAAGAGCTAGTGGGTACTCACAAGGTGGCTCATTTGGTGATAATGAGTACAATTCTGGTGCAAATGGTTTTGGAAACCAAGGCTTCCACAGTGGAGGGTTTAAAAATTTCCACGATATTGGCCAACACCACAGCAGTCTCAACTCGGTTAGTAAATATAAAAAAACTTCTATTTTTCAAACAATTAAAGTTGTATTGCATTTTGATAATAATGATGATTGCTTTCTCTAGATCACCCAAGCTGAGAACACTGATAGTCATGACATCGGCGGTAGTCAGGCCTTCGACACGGGAGCCCAGTCCAATACTGGTTTCAACCAGTTCGGTAACGGTCACAGTCGTTTTGGTAATCAATACAGAAATGGACATCAAATGTCTTCTTTTCTCTAAATTTAGTTAATAATATTCTAACTTTCTTGAAACCAGTCAATAAATAAATGTTCAGAAAAAAAATGTTTATTATTACAAAAAAAAAATTAATACTAAATAAAACATATGCTATCTATAACGACCGATATTAATGTTTCACCTATCCCTTTGATGCATGAGCCGGATCGTTTTAAGAAACTCCAAGTCTCCTTTTAAGGTTTATTTGAATTGCACAAGCTGCAAATATATACTTTAAGAAAATAATATAATAATTGATTGAGAAAACATTATTAGTATAATACATTTACAATTAGTGGTCAAATGCTCTCTAAATATTATTTAAATAACTGTGCCAGAAAGCGTTTTGCGCATTTAAAGTTATCACAGCTTAATTTTAATTATGAAATCCTTACTTACCTAAGTGTTACTAATTTCTTAACCTAGAACAAAATCTACAAAAACATGATTAAAAATAAACTAAAATATGTTTATAGAAATTTAATAGTAAATAATATATAAGTAATGATTGAAACGGGCAATAAAAACCAGCGAACCAAACTGCACCAGCTACGCTGATTTTTTTGTTTTTATTAAATATAAGTGTAAAATGTATTGACGATTGATCTCTGAATATCGATGCTATCTCTTGAACACCGTCACGTCGTTCCGTTAATGTAGATATCGTCACGTCAACATAAACAAAATAATCGTCAAATTTCCTTTCGATTTTCTTACATGAGCTACGCGTTTTCTACCTGCGTATTTCATTTTTTTTGAAGCACGCACTTCGTTTTGCGTAGATTGTGAACCTCATACTGTGTAAAAACGAGCTTTCGGACAATTCAAGAATTCAATTTGCATTTTCACGTCTAACGCTTGAAGACATTTGAATAATAAAGTTCACTGTCTCCACGAAATATTAGAGTATTAGATAAATATGAAATAAAAAAAAATATCAATACGGCTCGATTAGAACATGTGACCTCTCATAAACCTCCCGTCACTCTGCTGATTGAGCTACCGTATCACACCTGCCGTACCGTATCGGTTTCCATATTTTAACATTTTATATGTAATCGTCATTGTAGGGACGGTAGTGATTTTTTTTGGCTTCTATCGAAAATTCTAACGAATATTTTTACTTTGAAATATAAATGATGACATTTATAGGTAATTTCAAACGTTAAATTCGTATATCTTCGTTTATTCATACACACGGACAGGACGGAAGGAGGTTTGACCGTCTGGCTCCATGACACGCGGTACGAAACCTACGATGATTTTCTGTGCGATTGTTATACTACCGATGGTTGTGCTACCCTATATAGGAGGAGCAGTCAAAAGACCACATAGAGTCTCCATTAGAATACCGACAGAAGATAACCAAGAGAATTTCGATATCTCCTGTCGTATTTTTTTTATGGATTTATATAGTGTTCTTCTTCTTTTACGTTTGTCAGAAATGATAGGTAAGCATAATATTTTCATCATTTCTAAATCGTTTATTGATTGTTTATGGTAGGGATTGGAATAAAAAAGAAATACTGTTGTTCCTCATCTCTTAGTCAGATGCATTAAGAACATAATAAGAACCGACGACTAAATTATTGTAACGATAATAAAATGAGTCAGCCGAGAACTGAACTTTAGATAATGTATCTGTGTTTGTCCCTTATCGTCCTTAACTTTTTTTTAAAACTTTTATATTGTAAATACTGTGTTATAATGACTTTACTGGGGCCAGTGAATGTGAAGTAGCGTAAAACTTCTACGTATTAACCTTTTATTGATACAAAAAGTTATCGATATGAGAATAAAAAATAAGCAGTTGACTATCGATAATGTTTAGAAACATTATTTTCTAAGAATCTCACGAGTGGCACACACTTTAATAAAATTACAACAAACTCTTATATATTATATAGGTATGTATGATGGTCCAAACAGGTATACACAATATTATTAGTATTCTTTATTTTTTAGACGCTAGTGTATTTTATTTTCTAGTAATAATATCCTTTAACTATTCTCTTAACATGATTGAAAAGTGATTTAGTAATTTCCCATAAATCTCTTATAAAAAAGACACTTTACTAATCACCTTTCATCGTGTAATAATTAGGATCATTTATTAATACATATGTACTATACTTTGTTTGACTATATAAGAATAAGTTTGAAAATTTAAAACCATTCAGCGACTGATTGTTGCACAACCTGTATAGTTCCATTGAAGAATTCAATCTAAAACATGAAGTGCATTGTGAGTAGCTATTTATATATTATATCTAATGTTCTATAGGCTTCCATTTTATTTGAATTATTATGTAATATTTGTTTGAATGATCTTTTAATAACTGGCAACTGTTCTTTGTAGTTCTTAGCCGTCCTTGCTTGCGTGGCTACTCTCGAAGCTAAACCCAAGCCTTACATGGGTCACGGAGCCCTCGGAATGGGATTGGGAAGGGACATTGGAACTGGCATAGGAATGGGTTTGGGAAATGGCGTCGGAACCGGTATGGGTCTTGGCAGCGATCTCGCCACCGAGCTCGGCTCTGGTCTAGGCGTTGGAGGCGCAGGCATGGGCCTAGGAAGAAGAGCTAGTGGGTACTCACAAGGTGGCTCATTTGGTGATAATGAGTACAATTCTGGTGCAAATGGTTTTGGAAACCAAGGCTTCCACAGTGGAGGGTTTAAAAATTTCCACGATATTGGCCAACACCATAGCAGTCGCACCTCGGTTAGTGAATTTTAAAAAACTTCTAGAATTCAAACAATTAAAGTTGTATTGCATTTTGATAATAATGATGATTGCTTTCTCTAGATCACCCAAGCTGAGAACACTGATAGTCATGACATCGGCGGTAGTCAGGCCTTCGACACGGGAGCCCAGTCCAATACCGGTTTCAACCAGTTCGGTAACGGTCGCAGTCGTTTTGGTAATCAATACAGAAATGGACATCAAATGTCTTCTTTTCTCTAAATTTAGTTAACAATATTCTAACTTCCTTGAAACCAGTCAATAAATAAATGTTCAGAAAAAAAATGTTTATTATTACAAAAAAAAACTAATACTAAATAAAACATATGCTATCTATAACGACCGATATTAATGTTTCACCTATCCCTTTGATGCATGAGCCGGATCGTTTTAAGAAACTCCAAGTCTCCTTTTAAGGTTTATTTGAATTGCACAAGCTGCAAATATATACTTTAAGAAAATAATATAATAATTGATTGAGAAAACATTATTAGTATAATACATTTACAATTAGTGGTCAAATGCTCTCTAAATATTATTTAAATAACTGTGCCAGAAAGCGTTTGCGCATTTAAAGTTATCACAGCTTAATTTTAATTATGAAATCCTTACTTACCTAAGTGTTACTAATTTTTTAACCTAGAACTAAATCTACAAAAACATGATTAAAAATAAACTAAAATATGTTTATAGAAATTTAATAGTAAATAATATATAAGTAATGATTGAAACGGGCAATAAAAACCAGCGAACCAAACTGCACCAGCTACGCTGATTTTTTTGTTTTTATTAAATATAAGTGTAAAATGTATTGACGATTGATCTCTGAATATCGATGCTATCTCTTGAACACCGTCACGTCGTTCCGTTAATGTAGATATCGTCACGTCAACATAAACAAAATAATCGTCAAATTTCCTTTCGATTTTCTTACATGAGCTACGCGTTTTCTACCTGCGTATTTCATTTTTTTTGAAGCACGCACTTCGTTTTGCGTAGATTGTGAACCTCATACTGTGTAAAAACGAGCTTTCGGACAATTCAAGAATTCAATTTGCATTTTCACGTCTAACGCTTGAAGACATTTGAATAATAAAGTTCACTGTCTCCACGAAATATTAGAGTATTAGATAAATATGAAATAAAAAAAAATATCAATACGGCTCGATTAGAACATGTGACCTCTCATAAACCTCCCGTCACTCTGCTGATTGAGCTACCGTATCACACCTGCCGTACCGTATCGGTTTCCATATTTTAACATTTTATATGTAATCGTCATTGTAGGGACGGTAGTGATTTTTTTTGGCTTCTATCGAAAATTCTAACGAATATTTTTACTTTGAAATATAAATGATGACATTTATAGGTAATTTCAAACGTTAAATTCGTATATCTTCGTTTATTCATACACACGGACAGGACGGAAGGAGGTTTGACCGTCTGGCTCCATGACACGCGGTACGAAACCTACGATGATTTTCTGTGCGATTGTTATACTACCGATGGTTGTGCTACCCTATATAGGAGGAGCAGTCAAAAGACCACATAGAGTCTCCATTAGAATACCGACAGAAGATAACCAAGAGAATTTCGATATCTCCTGTCGTATTTTTTTTATGGATTTATATAGTGTTCTTCTTCTTTTACGTTTGTCAGAAATGATAGGTAAGCATAATATTTTCATCATTTCTAAATCGTTTATTGATTGTTTATGGTAGGGATTGGAATAAAAAAGAAATACTGTTGTTCCTCATCTCTTAGTCAGATGCATTAAGAACATAATAAGAACCGACGACTAAATTATTGTAACGATAATAAAATGAGTCAGCCGAGAACTGAACTTTAGATAATGTATCTGTGTTTGTCCCTTATCGTCCTTAACTTTTTTTTAAAACTTTTATATTGTAAATACTGTGTTATAATGACTTTACTGGGGCCAGTGAATGTGAAGTAGCGTAAAACTTCTACGTATTAACCTTTTATTGATACAAAAAGTTATCGATATGAGAATAAAAAATAAGCAGTTGACTATCGATAATGTTTAGAAACATTATTTTCTAAGAATCTCACGAGTGGCACACACTTTAATAAAATTACAACAAACTCTTATATATTATATAGGTATGTATGATGGTCCAAACAGGTATACACAATATTATTAGTATTCTTTATTTTTTAGACGCTAGTGTATTTTATTTTCTAGTAATAATATCCTTTAACTATTCTCTTAACATGATTGAAAAGTGATTTAGTAATTTCCCATAAATCTCTTATAAAAAAGACACTTTACTAATCACCTTTCATCGTGTAATAATTAGGATCATTTATTAATACATATGTACTATACTTTGTTTGACTATATAAGAATAAGTTTGAAAATTTAAAACCATTCAGCGACTGATTGTTGCACAACCTGTATAGTTCCATTGAAGAATTCAATCTAAAACATGAAGTGCATTGTGAGTAGCTATTTATATATTATATCTAATGTTCTATAGGCTTCCATTTTATTTGAATTATTATGTAATATTTGTTTGAATGATCTTTTAATAACTGGCAACTGTTCTTTGTAGTTCTTAGCCGTCCTTGCTTGCGTGGCTACTCTCGAAGCTAAACCCAAGCCTTACATGGGTCACGGAGCCCTCGGAATGGGATTGGGAAGGGACATTGGAACTGGCATAGGAATGGGTTTGGGAAATGGCGTCGGAACCGGTATGGGTCTTGGCAGCGATCTCGCCACCGAGCTCGGCTCTGGTCTAGGCGTTGGAGGCGCAGGCATGGGCCTAGGAAGAAGAGCTAGTGGGTACTCACAAGGTGGCTCATTTGGTGATAATGAGTACAATTCTGGTGCAAATGGTTTTGGAAACCAAGGCTTCCACAGTGGAGGGTTTAAAAATTTCCACGATATTGGCCAACACCATAGCAGTCGCACCTCGGTTAGTGAATTTTAAAAAACTTCTAGAATTCAAACAATTAAAGTTGTATTGCATTTTGATAATAATGATGATTGCTTTCTCTAGATCACCCAAGCTGAGAACACTGATAGTCATGACATCGGCGGTAGTCAGGCCTTCGACACGGGAGCCCAGTCCAATACTGGTTTCAACCAGTTCGGTAACGGTCGCAGTCGTTTTGGTAATCAATACAGAAATGGACATCAAATGTCTTCTTTTCTCTAAATTTAGTTAACAATATTCTAACTTCCTTGAAACCAGTCAATAAATAAATGTTCAGAAAAAAAATGTTTATTATTACAAAAAAAAACTAATACTAAATAAAACATATGCTATCTATAACGACCGATATTAATGTTTCACCTATCCCTTTGATGCATGAGCCGGATCGTTTTAAGAAACTCCAAGTCTCCTTTTAAGGTTTATTTGAATTGCACAAGCTGCAAATATATACTTTAAGAAAATAATATAATAATTGATTGAGAAAACATTATTAGTATAATACATTTACAATTAGTGGTCAAATGCTCTCTAAATATTATTTAAATAACTGTGCCAGAAAGCGTTTGCGCATTTAAAGTTATCACAGCTTAATTTTAATTATGAAATCCTTACTTACCTAAGTGTTACTAATTTTTTAACCTAGAACAAAATCTACAAAAACATGATTAAAAATAAACTAAAATATGTTTATAGAAATTTAATAGTAAATAATATATAAGTAATGATTGAAACGGGCAATAAAAACCAGCGAACCAAACTGCACCAGCTACGCTGATTTTTTTGTTTTTATTAAATATAAGTGTAAAATGTATTGACGATTGATCTCTGAATATCGATGCTATCTCTTGAACACCGTCACGTCGTTCCGTTAATGTAGATATCGTCACGTCAACATAAACAAAATAATCGTCAAATTTCCTTTCGATTTTCTTACATGAGCTACGCGTTTTCTACCTGCGTATTTCATTTTTTTTGAAGCACGCACTTCGTTTTGCGTAGATTGTGAACCTCATACTGTGTAAAAACGAGCTTTCGGACAATTCAAGAATTCAATTTGCATTTTCACGTCTAACGCTTGAAGACATTTGAATAATAAAGTTCACTGTCTCCACGAAATATTAGAGTATTAGATAAATATGAAATAAAAAAAAATATCAATACGGCTCGATTAGAACATGTGACCTCTCATAAACCTCCCGTCACTCTGCTGATTGAGCTACCGTATCACACCTGCCGTACCGTATCGGTTTCCATATTTTAACATTTTATATGTAATCGTCATTGTAGGGACGGTAGTGATTTTTTTTGGCTTCTATCGAAAATTCTAACGAATATTTTTACTTTGAAATATAAATGATGACATTTATAGGTAATTTCAAACGTTAAATTCGTATATCTTCGTTTATTCATACACACGGACAGGACGGAAGGAGGTTTGACCGTCTGGCTCCATGACACGCGGTACGAAACCTACGATGATTTTCTGTACGATTGTTATACTACCGATGGTTGTGCTACCCTATATAGGAGGAGCAGTCAAAAGACCACATAGAGTCTCCATTAGAATACCGACAGAAGATAACCAAGAGAATTTCGATATCTCCTGTCGTATTTTTTTTATAGATTTATATAGTGTTCTTCTTTTTTTACGTTTGTCAGAAATGATAGGTAAGCATAATATTTTCATCATTTCTAAATCGTTTATTGATTGTTTATGGTAGGGATTGGAATAAAAAAGAAATACTGTTGTTCCTCATCTCTTAGTCAGATGCATTATGTAACATAATAAGAACCGACGACTAAATTATTGTAACGATAATAAAATGAGTCAGCCGAGAACTGAACTTTAGATAATGTATCTGTGTTTGTCCCTTATCGTCTTAAACTTTTTTTTTAAACTTTTATATTGTAAATACTGTGTTATAATGACTTTACTGGGGCCAGTGAATGTGAAGTAGCGTAAAACTTCTACGTATTAACCTTTTATTGATACAAAAAGTTATCGATATGAGAATAAAAAATAAGCAGTTGACTATCGATAATGTTTAGAAACATTATTTTCTAAGAATCTCACGAGTGGCACACACTTTAATAAAATTACAACAAACTCTTATATATTATATAGGTATGTATGATGGTCCAAACAGGTATACACAATATTATTAGTATTCTTTATTTTTTAGACGCTAGTGTATTTTATTTTCTAGTAATAATATCCTTTAACTGTTCTCTTAACATGATTGAAAAGTGATTTAGTAATTTCCCATAAATCTCTTATAAAAAAGACACTTTACTAATCACCTTTCATCGTGTAATAATTAGGATCATTAATTAATACATATGTACTATACTTTGTTTAACTATATAAGAATAACTTTGGAAATTTAAAACCATTCAGCGACTGATTGTTGCACAACCTGTATAGTTCCATTGAAGAATTCAATCCAAAACATGAAGTGCATTGTGAGTAGCTATTTATATATTATATCTAATGTTCTATAGGCTTCCATTTTATTTGAATTATTATGTAATATTTGTTTGAATGATCTTTTAATAACTGGCAACTGTTCTTTGTAGTTCTTAGCCGTCCTTGCTTGCGTGGCTACTCTCGAAGCTAAACCCAAGCCTTACATGGGTCACGGAGCCCTCGGAATGGGTTGGGGAAGGGACGTTGGAACTGGCATAGAAATGGGTTTGGGAAATGGCGTCGGAACCGGTATGGGTCTTGGCAGCGATCTCGCCACCGAGCTCGGCTCTGGTCTAGGCGTTGGAGGCGCAGCCATGGGCCTAGGAAGAAGAGCTAGTGGGTACTCGCAAGGTGACTCTTTTGGTGACAATGAGTACAATTCTGGTGCAAATGGTTTTGGAAACCAAGGCTTCCACAGTGGAGGGTTTAAAAATTTCCACGATATTGGCCAACACCATAGCAGTCGCACCTCGGTTAGTGAATTTTAAAAAACTTCTAGAATTCAAACAATTAAAGTTGTATTGCATTTTGATAATAATGATGATTGCTTTCTCTAGATCACCCAAGCTGAGAACACTGATAGTCATGACATCGGCGGTAGTCAGGCCTTCGACACGGGAGCCCAGTCCAATACCGGTTTCAACCAGTTCGGTAACGGTCGCAGTCGTTTTGGTAATCAATACAGAAATGGACATCAAATGTCTTCTTTTCTCTAAATTTAGTTAACAATATTCTAACTTCCTTGAAACCAGTCAATAAATAAATGTTCAGAAAAAAAATGTTTATTATTACAAAAAAAACTAATACTAAATAAAACATATGCTATCTATAACGACCGATATTAATGTTTCACCTATCCCTTTGATGCATGAGCCGGATCGTTTTAAGAAACTCCAAGTCTCCTTTTAAGGTTTATTTGAATTGCACAAGCTGCAAATATATACTTTAAGAAAATAATATAATAATTGATTGAGAAAACATTATTAGTATAATACATTTACAATTAGTGGTCAAATGCTCTCTAAATATTATTTAAATAACTGTGCCAGAAAGCGTTTGCGCATTTAAAGTTATCACAGCTTAATTTTAATTATGAAATCCTTACTTACCTAAGTGTTACTAATTTTTTAACCTAGAACAAAATCTACAAAAACATGATTAAAAATAAACTAAAATATGTTTATAGAAATTTAATAGTAAATAATATATAAGTAATGATTGAAACGGGCAATAAAAACCAGCGAACCAAACTGCACCAGCTACGCTGATTTTTTTGTTTTTATTAAATATAAGTGTAAAATGTATTGACGATTGATCTCTGAATATCGATGCTATCTCTTGAACACCGTCACGTCGTTCCGTCAATGTAGATATCGTCACGTCAACATAAACAAAATAATCGTCAAATTTCCTTTCGATTTTCTTACATGAGCTACGCGTTTTCTACCTGCGTATTTCATTTTTTTTGAAGCACGCACTTCGTTTTGCGTAGATTGTGGACCTAATACTGTGTAAAAACGAGCTTTCGGACAATTCAAGAATTCAATTTGCATTTACACGTCTAACGCTTGAAGACATTTGAATAATAAAGTTCACTGTCTCCACGAAATATTAGAGTATTAGATAAATATGAAATAAAAAAAAATATCAATACGGCTCGATTAGAACATGTGACCTCTCATAAACCTCCCGTCACTCTGCTGATTGAGCTACCGTATCACACCTGCCGTACCGTATCGGTTTCCATATTTTAACATTTTATATGTAATCGTCATTGTAGGGACGGTAGTGATTTTTTTGGCTTCTATCGAAAATTCTAACGAATATTTTACTTTGAAATATAAATGATGACATTTATAGGTAATTTCAAACGTTAAATTCGTATATCTTCGTTTATTCATACACACGGACAGGACGGAAGGAGGTTTGACCGTCTGGCTCCATGACACGCGGTACGAAACCTACGATGATTTTCTGTGCGATTGTTATACTACCGATGGTTGTGCTACCCTATATAGGAGGAGCAGTCAAAAGACCACATAGAGTCTCCATTAGAATACCGACAGAAGATAACCAAGAGAATTTCGATATCTCCTGTCGTATTTTTTTTATGGATTTATATAGTGTTCTTCTTCTTTTACGTTTGTCAGAAATGATAGGTAAGCATAATATTTTCATCATTTCTAAATCGTTTATTGATTGTTTATGGTAGGGATTGGAATAAAAAAGAAATACTGTTGTTCCTCATCTCTTAGTCAGATGCATTAAGAACATAATAAGAACCGACGACTAAATTATTGTAACGATAATAAAATGAGTCAGCCGAGAACTGAACTTTAGATAATGTATCTGTGTTTGTCCCTTATCGTCCTTAACTTTTTTTTTTAAACTTTTATATTGTAAATACTGTGTTATAATGACTATACTGGGGCCAGTGAATGTGAAGTAGCGTAAAACTTCTACGTATTAACCTTTTATTGAAACAAAAAGTTATCGATATGAGAATAAAAAATAAGCAGTTGACTATCGATAATGTTTAGAAACACTTTTTTCTAAGAATCTCACGAGTGGCACACACTTCAATAAAATTACAACAAACTCTTATATATTATATAGGTATGTATGATGGTCCAAACAGGTATACACAATATTATTAGTATTCTTTATTTTTTAGACGCTAGTGTATTTTATTTTCTAGTAATTACATCCTTTCACTATTCTCTTAACATGATTGAAAAGTGATTTAGTAATTTCCCATAAATCTCTTATAAAAAAGACACTTTACTAATCACCTTTCATCGTGTAATAATTAGGATCATTAATTAATACATATGTACTATACTTTGTTTAACTATATAAGAATAAGTTTGAAAATTTAAAACCATTCAGCGACTGATTGTTGCACGACCTTTATAGTTCCATTGAAGAATTCAATCCAAAACATGAAGTGCATCGTGAGTACCTATTTATATATTATATCTACTGTTCTATAGGTTTCCACGTTATTTGAATTATTATGTAATATTTGTTTGAATTATCTTTTAATAACTGGCAACTGTTCTTTGTAGTTCTTAGCCGTCATCGCTTGCGTGGCTACTCTCGAAGCTAAACCCAATCCTTACATGGGTCACAGAGCCCTCGGAATGGGATTTGGAACGGACATTGGAACGGACATAGGAATGGGTTTGGGAAATGGCATCAGAACCGGTTTGGGTCTTGGTATGAGAGGTTTTGATCTTGGCAGCAATCTTGCCACCAGGCTCGGCTATGGTCTAGGCATTGGAGGTGCAGGCATTGGCCTAGGAAGAAGAGCTAGTGGGTACTCACAAGGTGGCTCATTTGGTGATAATGAGTACAATTCTGGTGCAAATGGTTTTGGAAACCAAGGCTTCCACAGTGGAGGGTTTAAAAATTTCCACGATATTGGCCAACACCACAGCAGTCTCAACTCGGTTAGTAAATATAAAAAAACTTCTATTTTTCAAACAATTAAAGTTGTATTGCATTTTGATAATAATGATGATTGCTTTCTCTAGATCACCCAAGCTGAGAACACTGATAGTCATGACATCGGCGGTAGTCAGGCCTTCGACACGGGAGCCCAGTCCAATACTGGTTTCAACCAGTTCGGTAACGGTCACAGTCGTTTTGGTAATCAATACAGAAATGGACATCAAATGTCTTCTTTTCTCTAAATTTAGTTAATAATATTCTAACTTTCTTGAAACCAGTCAATAAATAAATGTTCAGAAAAAAAATGTTTATTATTACAAAAAAAAAATTAATACTAAATAAAACATATGCTATCTATAACGACCGATATTAATATTTCACCTATCCCTTTGATGCATGAGCCGGATCGTTTTAAGAAACTCCAAGTCTCCTTTTAAGGTTTATTTGAATTGCACAAGCTGCAAATATATACTTTAAGAAAATAATATAATAATTGATTGAGAAAACATTATTAGTAAGTATAATACATTTACAATTAGTGGTCAAGTGCTCTCTAAATATCATTTAAATAACTGTGCCAGAAAGCGTTTGCGCATTTAAAGTTATCGCAGCTCAAATTTAATTATGAAATCCTTACTTACCTAATTGTTACTAATTTCTTAACCTAGAGCATAACGTACAAAAACATGATTAAAATAAACTAAAATATGTTTATAGAAATTTAATAGTAAATAATATATAAGTAATGATTGAAACGGACAATAAAAACCAGCGAACCAAACTGCACCAGCTACGCTGATTTTTTTGTTTTTATTAAATTTAAGTGTAAAATGTATTGACGATTGATCTCTGAATATCGATGCTATCTCTTGAACACCGTCACGTCGTTCCGTCAATGTAGATATCGTCACTATCTCAACATAAACAAAATAATCGTCAAATTTCCTTTCGATTTTCTTACATGAGCTACGCGTTTTCTACCTGCGTATTTCATTCTTTTTGAAGCACGCACTTCGTTTTGCGTAGATTGCGTAGATTGTGCGAACCTCATACTGTGTAAAAACGAGCCTTCGGACAATTCAAGAATTCAATTTGCATTTTCACGTCTAACGCTTGAAGACATTTGAATAATAAAGTTCACTGTCTCCACGAAATATTAGAGTATTAGATAAATATGAAATAAAAAAAAATATCAATACGGCTCGATTAGAACATGTGACCTCTCATAAACCTCCCGTCACTCTGCTGATTGAGCTACCGTATCACACCTGCCGTACCGTATCGGTTTCCATATTTTAACATTTTATATGTAATCGTCATTGTAGGGACGGTAGTGATTTTTTTTGGCTTCTATCGAAAATTCTAACGAATATTTTTACTTTGAAATATAAATGATGACATTTATAGGTAATTTCAAACGTTAAATTCGTATATCTTCGTTTATTCATACACACGGACAGGACGGAAGGAGGTTTGACCGTCTGGCTCCATGACACGCGGTACGAAACCTACGATGATTTTCTGTGCGATTGTTATACTACCGATGGTTGTGCTACCCTATATAGGAGGAGCAGTCAAAAGTCCACATAGAGTCTCCATTAGAATACCGACAGATGATAACCAAGAGAATTTCGATATCTCCTATCGTACATTTTTTATGGATTTATATAGTGTTCTTCTTCTTTTACGTTTGTCACAGATGATAGGTAAGCATAATATTTTCATAATTTCTAAATCGTTTATTGATTGTTTATGATAGGGATTGGAATAAAAAAGAAATACTGTTATTCCTCATCTCTTAGTCAGATGCATTAAGAACATAATAAGAACCGACGACTAAATTATTGTAACGATAATAAAATGAGTCAGCCGGGATCTGAACTTTAGATAATGTATCTGTGTTTGTCCCTTATCGTCCTTAACTTTTTTTTTTAAACTTTTATATTGTAAATACTGTGTTATAATGACTATACTGGGGCCAGTGAATGTGAAGTAGCGTAAAACTTCTACGTATTAACCTTTTATTGAAACAAAAAGTTATCGATATGAGAATAAAAAATAAGCAGTTGACTATCGATAATGTTTAGAAACACTTTTTTCTAAGAATCTCACGAGTGGCACACACTTCAATAAAATTACAACAAACTCTTATATATTATATAGGTATGTATGATGGTCCAAACAGGTATACACAATATTATTAGTATTCTTTATTTTTTAGACGCTAGTGTATTTTATTTTCTAGTAATTACATCCTTTCACTATTCTCTTAACATGATTGAAAAGTGATTTAGTAATTTCCCATAAATCTCTTATAAAAAAGACACTTTACTAATCACCTTTCATCGTGTAATAATTAGGATCATTAATTAATACATATGTACTATACTTTGTTTAACTATATAAGAATAAGTTTGAAAATTTAAAACCATTCAGCGACTGATTGTTGCACGACCTGTATAGTTCCATTGAAGAATTCAATCCAAAACATGAAGTGCATCGTGAGTACCTATTTATATATTATATCTACTGTTCTATAGGTTTCCACGTTATTTGAATTATTATGTAATATTTGTTTGAATTATCTTTTAATAACTGGCAACTGTTCTTTGTAGTTCTTAGCCGTCATCGCTTGCGTGGCTACTCTCGAAGCTAAACCCAATCCTTACATGGGTCACAGAGCCCTCGGAATGGGATTTGGAACGGACATTGGAACGGACATAGGAATGGGTTTGGGAAATGGCATCAGAACCGGTTTGGGTCTTGGTATGAGAGGTTTTGATCTTGGCAGCAATCTTGCCACCAGGCTCGGCTATGGTCTAGGCATTGGAGGTGCAGGCATTGGCCTAGGAAGAAGAGCTAGTGGGTACTCACAAGGTGGCTCATTTGGTGATAATGAGTACAATTCTGGTGCAAATGGTTTTGGAAACCAAGGCTTCCACAGTGGAGGGTTTAAAAATTTCCACGATATTGGCCAACACCACAGCAGTCTCAACTCGGTTAGTGAATTTTAAAGAACTTCTAGAATTCAAACAATTAAAGTTGTATTGCATTTTGATAATAATGATGATTGCTTTCTCCAGATCACCCAAGCTGAGAACACTGATAGTCATGACATCGGCGGTAGTCAGGCCTTTGACACGGGAGCCCAGTCCAATACCGGTTTCAACCAGTTCGGTAACGGTCGCAGTCGTTTTGGTAATCAATACAGAAATGGACATCAAATGTCTTCTTTTCTTTAAATTTAGTTAACAATATTCTAACTTTCTTGAAACCAGTCAATAAATAAATGTTCAGAAAAAAAATGTTTATTATTACAAAAAAAGCTTATACTAAATAAAACATTTGCTATCTATAACGACCGATGTTAATGTTTCACCTATCCCTTTGATGCATGAGCCGGATCGTTTTAAGAAACTCCAAGTCTCCTTTTAAGGTTTATTTGAATTGCACAAGCTGCAAATATATACTTTAAGAAAATAATATAATAATTGGTTGAGAAAACATTATTAGTAAGTATAATACATTTACAATTAGTGGTCAAATGCTCTCTAAATATCATTTAAATAACTGTGCCAGAAAGAGTTTGCGCATTTAAAGTTATCGCAGCTCAAATTTAATTATGAAATCCTTACTTAGCTAATTGTTACTAATTTCTTAACCTAGAACATAACGTACAAAAACATGATTAAAATAAACTAAAATATGTTTATAGAAATTTAATAGTAAATAATATATAAGTAATGATTGAAACGGGCAATAAAAACCAGCGAACCAAACTGCACCAGCTACGCTGATTTTTTAGTTTTTATTAAATATAAGTGTAAAATGTATTGACGATTAATCCCAGAATATCAATGCTATCTCTTGAACACCGTCACGTCGTTCCGTCAATGTAGATATCGTCACTATCTCAACATAAACAAAATAATCGTCAAATTTCCTTTCGATTTTCTTACATGAGCTACGCGTTTTCTACCTGCGTATTTCATTTTTTTTGAAGCACGCACTTCGTTTTGCGTAGATTGTGAACCTCATACTGTGTAAAAACGAGCCTTCGGACAATTCAAGAATTCAATTTGCATTTTCACGTCTAACGCTTGAAGACATTTGAATAATAAAGTTCACTGTCTCCACGAAATATTAGAGTATTAGATAAATATGAAATAAAAAAAAATATCAATACGGCTCGATTAGAACATGTGACCTCTCATAAACCTCCCGTCACTCTGCTGATTGAGCTACCGTATCACACCTGCCGTACCGTATCGGTTTCTATATTTTAGCATTTTATATGTAATCGTCATTGTAGGGACGGTAGTGACTTTTTTAGGCTTCTATCGAAAATTCTAACGAATGTTTTTACTTTGAAATATAAATGATGACATTTATAGGTAATTTCAAACGTTAAATTTGTATATCTTCGTTTATTCATACACACGGACAGGACGGAAGGAGGTTTGACCGTCTGGCTCCATGAAACGCGGTACGAAACCTACGATGATTTTCTATGCGATTGTTATACTACCGATGGTTGTGCTACCCTATATAGGAGGAGCAGTCAAAAGACCACATAGAGTCTCCATTAGAATACCGACAGATGATAACCAAGAGAATTTCGATATCTCCTATCGTACATTTTTTATGGATTTATATAGTGTTCTTCTTCTTTTACGTTTGTCACAAATGATAGGTAAGCATAATATTTTCATAATTTCTAAATCGTTTATTGATTGTTTATGATAGGGATTGGAATAAAAAAGAAATACTGTTATTCCTCATCTCTTAGTCAGATGCATTAAGAACATAATAAGAACCGACGACTAAATTATTGTAACGATAATAAAATGAGTCAGCCGAGATCTGAACTTTAGATAATGTATCTGTGTTTGTCCCTTATCGTCCTTAACTTTTTTTTTTAAACTTTTATATTGTAAATACTGTGTTATAATGACTATACTGGGGCCAGTGAATGTGAAGTAGCGTAAAACTTCTACGTATTAACCTTTTATTGAAACAAAAAGTTATCGATATGAGAATAAAAAATAAGCAGTTGACTATCGATAATGTTTAGAAACACTTTTTTCTAAGAATCTCACGAGTGGCACACACTTCAATAAAATTACAACAAACTCTTATATATTATATAGGTATGTATGATGGTCCAAACAGGTATACACAATATTATTAGTATTCTTTATTTTTTTAGACGCTAGTGTATTTTATTTTCTAGTAATTATATCCTTTAACTATTCTCTTAACATGATTGAAAAGTGATTTAGTAATTTCCCATAAATCTCTTATAAAAAAGACACTTTACTAATCACCTTTCATCGTGTAATAATTAGGATCATTAATTAATACATATGTACTATACTTTGTTTAACTATATAAGAATAAGTTTGAAAATTTAAAACCATTCAGCGACTGATTGTTGCACAACCTGTATAGTTCCATTGAAGAATTCAATCCAAAACATGAAGTGCATTGTAAGTAGCTATTTATATATTATATCTAATGTTCTATAGGTTTTCATTTTATTTGAATTATTATGACGTAATATTTGTTTGAATGATCTTTTAATAACTGGCAACTGTTCTTTGTAGTTCTTAGCCGTCCTTGCTTGCGTGGCTACTCTCGAAGCTAAACCCAAGCCTTACATGGGTCACGGAGCCCTCGGAATGGGATTGGGAAGGGACATTGGAACTGGCATAGGAATGGGTTTGGGCAATGGCGTCGGAACCGGTATGGGTCTTGGCAGCGATCTCGCCACCGAGCTCGGCTCTGGTCTAGGCGTTGGAGGCGCAGGCATGGGCCTAGGAAGAAGAGCTAGTGGGTACTCGCAAGGTGACTCTTTTGGTGACAATGAGTACAATTCTGGTGCAAATGGTTTTGGAAACCAAGGCTTCCACAGTGGAGGGTTTAAAAATTTCCACGATATTGGCCAACACCACAGCAGTCGCACCTCGGTTAGTGAATTTTAAAGAACTTCTAGAATTCCAACAATTAAAGTTGTATTGCATTTTGATAATAATGATGATTGCTTTCTCCAGATCACCCAAGCTGAGAACACTGATAGTCATGACATCGACGGTAGTCAGGCCTTTGACACGGGAGTCCAGTCCAATACCGGTTTCAACCAGTTCGGTAACGGTCGCAGTCGTTTTGGTAATCAATACAGAAATGGACATCAAATGTCTTCTTTTCTCTAATTTTAGTTAACAATATTCTAACTTTCTTGAAACCAGTCAATAAATAAATGTTCAGAAAAAAAATGTTTATTATTACAAAAAAAGCTTATACTAAATAAAACATGTGCTATCTATAACGACCGATGTTAATGTTTCACCTATCCCTTTGATGCATGAGCCGGATCGTTTGAAGAAACTCCAAGTCTCCTTTTAAGGTTTATTTGAATTGCACAAGCTGCAAATATATACTTTAAGAAAATAATATAATAATTGATTGATAAAACATTATTAGTATAATACATTTACAATTAGTGGTCAAATGCTCTCTAAATATCATTTAAATAACTGTGCCAGAAAGCGTTTGCGCATTTAAAGTTATCGCAGCTCAGATTTAATTATGAAATCCTTACTTACCCAATTGTTAATAAATTCTTACCTAGAAAATAACGTACAAAAACATGATTAAAATAAACTAAAATATGTTTATAGAAATTTAATAGTAAATAATATATAAGTAATGATTGAAACGGGCAATAAAAACCAGCGAACCAAATTGCACCAGCTACGCTGATTTTTTTGTTTTTATTAAATATAAGTGTAAAATGTATTGACGATTGATCTCTGAATATCGATGCTATCTCTTGGACACCGTCACGTCGTTCCGTCAATGTAGATATCGTCACTATCTCAACATAAATAAAATAATCGTCAAATTTCCTTTCGATTTTCTTACATGAGCTACGCGTTTTCTACCTGCGTATTTCATTTCTTTTGAAGCAGGCACTTCGTTTTGCGTAGATTTTGAACCTCATACTGTGTAAAAACGAGCCTTCGGACAATTCAAGTATTCAATTTGCATTTTTACGTCTAACGCTTGAAGACATTTGAATAATAAAGTTCACTGTCTCCACGAAATATTAGAGTATTAGATAAATATGAAATAAAAAAAATATCAATACGGCTCGATTAGAACATGTGACCTCTCATAAACCTCCCGTCACTCTGCTGATTGAGCTACCGTATCACACCTGCCGTACCGTATCGGTTTCTATATTTTAGCATTTTATATGTAATCGTCATTGTAGGGACGGTAGTGATTTTTTTAGGCTTCTATCGAAAATTCTAACGAAAAACATTCGTTTGAACAACTTTGAAATATAAATGATGACATTTATAGGTAATTTCAAACGTTAAATTTGTATATCTTCGTTTATTCATACACACGGACAGGACGGAAGGAGGTTTGACCGTCTGGCTCCATGACACGCGGTACGAAACCTACGATGATTTTCTGTGCGATTGTTATACTACCGATGGTTGTGCTACCCTATATAGGAGGAGCAGTCAAAAGACCACATAGAGTCTCCATTAGAATACCGACAGATGATAACCAAGAGAATTTCGATATCTCCTATCGTACATTTTTATGGATTTATATAGTGTTCTTCTTCTTTTACGTTTGTCACAAATGATAGGTAAGCATAATATTTTCATAATTTCTAAATCGTTTATTGATTGTTTATGATAGGGATTGGAATAAAAAAGAAATACTGTTATTCCTCATCTCTTAGTCAGATGCATTAAGAACATAATAAGAACCGACGACTAAATTATTGTAACGATAATAAAATGAGTCAGCCGAGATCTGAACTTTAGATAATGTATCTGTGTTTGTCCCTTATCGTCCTTAACTTTTTTTTTTAAACTTTTATATTGTAAATACTGTGTTATAATGACTATACTGGGGCCAGTGAATGTGAAGTAGCGTAAAACTTCTACGTATTAACCTTTTATTGAAACAAAAAGTTATCGATATGAGAATAAAAAATAAGCAGTTGACTATCGATAATGTTTAGAAACACTTTTTTCTAAGAATCTCACGAGTGGCACACACTTCAATAAAATTACAACAAACTCTTATATATTATATAGGTATGTATGATGGTCCAAAGAAGTATATACAATATTATTAGTATTCAATATGTAGACGCCAGTTAATATAAATTAATTAAATATTTCATGCGTGGTATAGTTCCGAATTCCCACCTTCCCAATTCCTTTACAAGCAGCGCCCTTTGCGACGGTTGTCGCCCTCTGGCGACGAAGAACAGGTATAGCAGTTCAAATGATATGGCCGTGCCACGAACTCGTGCTCTTGTGAATTAATTTACAGGATTCTAATAAATCCATTTTAACGTGTTTGGGAATTACCCCGTTGTAAGTTTCGGTAAAGAAGGTCGTGCCAAAGTGGTGGAAGACGTGGGTGAAGTGCTGATCGGTTTCTATCCTCGATTCCCGGAGCGGATTCGCCTCCAGGCGGTTTGGGTAAGCGCTGCATGCTTCATTTACTCTTCTTTTTTAATACCACGCATTATACCTAATTTTATAAACAGTCCACTCCATTTATAAATTTCTTATTAGGCGCGACCATCGAAAGTGGTTCTTTCGTGCCGGATAATGTTCCGTGTTTTCGGTTCCATATACATATAAATTACAACTACAACAAACCATATAAACCATATTAAGTATTCAATATTTTTTTAGACGCTAGTGTATTTTATTTTCTAGTAATTATATCCTTTAACTATTCTCTTAAAATGATCGAAAAGTGATTAAATAATTTCCTATCTCTTATAAAAAAGACACTTTACTAATCACCTTTCATCGTGTAATAATTAGGATCATTAATTAATACATATGTACTATAGTTTGTTTAACTATATAAGAATAAGTTTGAAAATTTAAAACCATTCAGCGACTGATTGTTGAACAACCTGTATAGTTCCATTGAAGAATTCAATCCAAAACATGAAGTGCATTGTGAGTGTACCTATTTATATATTATATCTAATGTTCTATAGGTTTCCAGTTTATTTGAATTATGATGTAATATTTGTTTAAATGATCTTTTAATAACTGGCAACTGTTCTTTGTAGTTCTTAGCCGTCCTTGCTTGCGTGGCTACTCTCGAAGCTAAACCCAAGCCTTACATGGGTCACGGAGCCCTCGGAATGGGATTTGGAACGGACATTGGAACTGACATAGGAATGGGTTTGGGAAATGGCATCGGAACCGGTATGGGTCTTGGTATGAGAGATTTTGATCTTGGCAGCGATCTTGCCACCGGGCTCGGCTCTGGTCTAAGCGTTGGAGGCGCAGGCATGGGCCTAGGAAGAAGAGCTAGTGGGTACTCACAAGGTGGCTCATTTGGTGATAATGAGTACAATTCTGGTGCAAACGGTTTTGGAAACCAAGGCTTCCACAGTGGAGGGTTTAAAAATTTCCACGATATTGGCCAACACCACAGCAGTCTCAACTCGGTTAGGGAATTTAAAAAAAAACTTCTATAATTCAAACAATTAAAGTTGTATTGCATTTTGATAATAATGATGATTCCTTTCCTCTAGATCACCCACGCTGAGAACACTGACAATCATGACATCGGCAGTAGTCAAGCTTTCGACACGGGAGCCCAGTCCAATACTGGTTTCAACCAGTTCGGTAACGGTCGCAGTCGTTTTGGTAATCAATACAGAAATGGACATCAAATGTCTTCTTTTCTCTAAATTTAGTTAACAATATTCTGACTTTCTTGAAACCAGTCAATAAATTAATGTTCAGAAAAAATATGTTTATTATTACAAAAAAAAACGAATACTAAATTTAACATATGATATCTATGGGACCGATATTAATATTTCACCTATCCCTTTGATGCATGAGCCGGAACGCTTTAAGAAACTCCAAGTCTCCTTTTAAGGTTTATTTGAATTGCACAAGCTGCAAATATCTACTTTAAGAAAATAATATAATAATTGATTGAGAAAACATTATTAGTATAATACATTTACAATTAGTGGTCAAATGCTCTCTCAATAAGCGTTTGCGCATTTAACCCCTTACTGCAGGAATTATTAAAGAGATGAAATAAAACATTTTTTTTAACGAAAATCTGTTTATTTAGGCTTAAATGATGAGATCAAATTGAAAAAAATATATATTTACTTCAATTATAGAAGTTATTAAATGACGCCATATATGGCTTCGTATACACTCTAGCTAACTAATGTTCAGTCATATATGGCTTCGTATGCATCTAAGAAATGGAATTATGCTTCGTGAAATTCTTTATAACAATTGTGTTAGTCGTTATAACAAAAAAAACATTACATTTTTCACATAATGTGGAAGAACGAAATTTAGAACAATATTGGCATAATTGTCGGGCGTTCTTCTTCCAAATCGGAAAATGGCAAATTCCATCAGAACGCACAGAATGTAAAGGCATATCCTGATGTCTAGCTGGAGTCTTTCTTGACTTTTTTTCGGGTACTGGAGAGTCTGGCAAACTGATGGGAGTGCCACCCCGGCTAGATGTCGGTGTTCCGAGGATACTGGATGCACGACCACGTTTCTTGGTAATAACTGCTTTCTCTGCCTTTCGCATATGCTCGGCAACGGCAGGTTTAAAATCATATAAGGGCATGTAGGTGTCTTTATTGATTCGGCGCCACAACAACCAAGCATTTACAAGCGACATATCCACCATATGAAAAAAAAATCTCTTGTACCATTGACGAGACCGCAAATGGATTCTGTAATAGCCCAGCATAGAATCAAGTAAATCTACTCCTCCCATATGCTGGTTATAAACATCGACAGCTTGAGGAGAAGGTATCTGAACATATTTTTTGTCTTGTCGAACATAACGCCGTTTCGTTGTCGTTGGCTCGCTTCCAACGTAAGCTGAAAGAAGATTTACATTCTTGTTATCAAACCAGGAAACTAGGCCTAGCTTTACGTCATCTATGATTGCTACTTTTTCTTCCATGCTTCCGCATCCTCGCTTCTTTAGTTGCTTTTCAGAAGGCATAATTGAGTTTGGAACACGATTTAGTCGCACAGTTCCTAAAGGAAGTAAACCTTTTTTGTAAAGATAAACTTGAAGATTTGGGCTATTGAACTAGTTATCAAAACAAATTTTATAGTTTTGATGTCGTGGAACTGTCGATGTCAAACGAGTGAACACATTTGAGCTAACACCAAGATCTGGCGCATCTGAAGGGTACGAATTGCTTTGGTCACCAGCAAAGATGTCGAAATCGTAGCTAAAGCCACTAACGCCGCTTAGAACTTGATTTTTGTAACCCCATTTATGAGGTTTAGCTGGGTTATACTGCTTTAATTCGTGACGACATTTGGTAGGAATTATTTGTTCGTCTACAGCTAAAAACTCTTCTTTAGGGACTAACATTAAACGCTCACGAATCATATCCAATAAAGGCCGAATTTTAAATAATTTGTCATGCCCGTTCTCTCCACGGGGTACAAACTTCTCATTATTATTTAAATGTAAAAATCTTTTGATAGATTCGAATCTGTTACAGATCATAGTTTCGTAAACCTGTGACTGCCCTCCTTCTTTAGACCAATACTTTCTTGTTGCCGGTAATTTCACACAGGACATAAATATGGCGATCCCTATAAATTTTTCAATTTCTTTTTTCGTGATCATTGCTGGTTTATTGATGTTGTCTTGAATAGACTTGAGGTTAGATTGCTCAGTAATAAAATCAATCATGTCAGTTGTGAACAAGAACTTGAAAACTTCTGCCGGAGAATCTAGTTGTTTTATAGTATCCGGTAAATCTTTGTTTTCCATAAATTCAAAATTGTTGTCATCGTAAGCTGGCATTTTCCCTTTTTTTCCAAATAACCTGTTTTTTTTAGTTGTCTTTCCTTTGGATTTGGACGTTGTTGCAGACTGTAAATTTATCAAAGGCACGTCATCTGCTTCAGAATAATCAGATTCAGACTCGGGTATAATAATGTGTCTTTTTGGAGGTAAACGAATTGAGCTTAGGTCATAATTATCATCACGATCTGAATCAATATCATCATCGCTCACGGTACCATCACCAGGAATAATATTAACATGCTTAGCAGTGCCGTAGAAGCGTGCTGGGTGCATTTCTGGAATAAGCAATAAGAATCCTTAAATGCATACCAAGCCATATATGGCAGATTTTAAAAAGTGAAAAAAAAAAGTAAAAGAAGCAAAATCCAGCCAACATCAAACTTTTCCCATATTTTAGAAAGTCAAAAGAATCTTAATATATTTTTTTAAATGGTTTTACTAACCTTTTTGGTATTTATTTCTAATTTACAAAGTAGCACTTTTTTCCTTCTACCCGACCCGTCGTATGCGCTGCACATAACCGTCAAAAAAATTGACAGGTGACATTTGCAATGCACAAACTATTAACGTTTCGTTTTACGACAAAATTCCGGTTCGAATGCAAGTTAGTTTTTTAAAATGAGATATATCATTGGCCTATAAAAAAATCATAAACTTCTGCGTCCAAATATGCCAATTCGAAACTAACACAACGAAAATTCTAACCAATGTTTCTTACTTTGAAATATAAATGATGACATTTATAGGTAATTTCAAACGTTAAATTCGTATATCTTCGTTTATTAATACACACGGAGAGGACGGAAGGAGGTTTGACCGTCTGGCTCCATGACACGCGGTATGAAACCTACGACGATTTTCTGTGCGATTGTTATACTACCGATGGTTGTACTACCCTATATGCGAGGAGCATTCAAAACTCCACATAAAGTCTCCATTAGAAAAGCGACAGATGATAACCAAGAGAAGTTCGATATCTCCTATCGTATTTTTTGATGGATTTATATAGTGTTCTTCTTCTTTTACGTTTGTCAGAAATGATATGTAAGCATAATATTTTCATAATTTCTAAATCGTTTATTGATTGTTTATAATAGGGATAGGAATAAAAAAGAAATACTGTTATTCCTCATCTCTTAGTCAGATAATACCGAAATAAGCAAAATAAAACCCATAACTTCAAAATGTTAAAAAAAAGACATAACTATTTTGGATTAATTTATCATTAGGTATTTGGCATCGTTCACCGTGATGAACATAACAAATTGTAGGTACTTTATAGGTTATTTGGCAATGTTCATCACAATAAACATAAGCTTTTGGCGGGTCATAAAACTTGAGGATTCACATAAAGGCACATAATTCACACACCAAAATATAACAAATAGTCTAGATAAGTTAGTGAAAGCATTAAAATACTTGAAACAATAGAAAATCAAGTAAAATCTTTATATTTACCTTGCGGAACATAGACGACCCGCGAGGCGCCGACATTTTGCTTTGACAATGACAAGTAAAAGTGTTGCCAGGTGCGTAGACTATTTTTTTACTATTAAAAATATTATATACGGAGACAGACGAAGCTTCTTAGCAATCCATGGATTCACCGTGCGGGTGCCGGGCCCATCGCGTTGCAAGGAGAGGAGTGCAAGCAGTGCCTGGGACTTGCGACCCAGGAGTAGGTTTAAGGGGCCCCTTTATTATGCGCAAAAACGCTCACCTTCACCCTCCACACTCCTCTCCCTACCTAACCAAATTTGGAAAGAACCTACTAATGCCGCCTTTGAAGTACGTTCTAGAAATGAACCGATGCTTGTTCTAGAAAGGCCAAGATCTTTAAGTAGGCTATAGAGAGATTTTGCTGTTATACCTCTCGCTCCCACTTCTACCGCGTACAAACTAACTATAAATTTATTCCTGATCAGTTCGTTGGTTAGTTCGTAATACTTATTGAGCTTGAATGTGTGATCCCTTGGGATGTTTGTTTCCCAAGGAACAGTAAGCTCCACAAGTATCACGCGCCTCAGATGTTTCGAATACAGGAATAAGTCCGGTCTGGATGACGAAACACCAACATCCCCAGGGATTTTGTAATGCTTTTCATACGTGTCCATCATGAGAATCCAATCAGGAGCCGCGCCTAATATTGAATAAGGCTTCGCTTTTGATTTTTTGGAGGAGCCTTCTTTTACGAATTCTATAGATCGTTCGGTGGTTGTTATACCCTTCCGCGCTCTTGCTACTGAAAGACTAACCGCTTCCCGTATAATTTCTAATACCTTGTCGTGGCGACGCGAGTATTGACCTTTATCTAGAAGTACCCTACACCCTACTAATAGGTGTTTCGCGGTTCCTATTGCCTCCCCACAGATGTTGCAAGACTTTTCGGTGGCTTTGCCCCATCTTACTAAATTACTTTGATCTGGGAGAGTCATTTGGAATGCATTAAGATAGAATTTTAATAATGCTGGGGACCAATCATAAATTAAGGTGCGCCACTTCAAAGCTAGTGGAATACAAAAATCTCCTATGGTCACCCATTCGTTTTGAATTTCTAGGCTCATCGCGTGGAGTCGGTAATTATCGTTTTCGTCTTGTCGAATAAAAGATTTTGTTATGTCTATGTCTTGAACTTTCCTACTTGATCCTAGCCCTACTTTATTTGTTTGAGCACCTATCATAAACTTTTTATGGAATTGAAGTCGTGACTCGAGCTCTGAGGCAACTTTGTCTTTTGGGAGAGAAGTTACAGTATCATCTTTAGATTTTCCGATGATATGTCTTTTGGTAACTCTTAGATGTTTGTAGAGCTCCGATGGTTTCTTTAATTTTAATCCAAAGTTGTTACGGTCTCTAAATAAGGTTGAAGAGTCCGCTGAGTGCGCTAACCCGAGCCATAACTTCAATGTCTTTATGACGCTTGCATCTAACTTTGACAAAAGGGTTTTATTTATATCATACACGAGGAAAGGCCAATTTAGACGTGATGTTAAATAATTATCGTAAATCCAAGCTTTTTTGACGTTACTTATTGGTTGGTTGTCTACCTTTTTGAGATCGTTTAAAAAGCTATCGACTATTACATCCAACGATGGAGTACGGCCTTGGTAATCGATTTTTTTACCTAAAAATTTAAACGGAGCTGCTTCCGTAACCGTACTAACGCACTGACCGCCTATTATAAGACCCGGATCGTAAGAGGTATATTTGGTATTCCGTCTACCCAGACACAGACTAAAACATTTACTTGGTTTTGTCCTCAATCCGCCCGTCCACGTACAGAAATCCTCAACTACATTTAAAAGTACCTGACATTGTTTCGGATTACGTGTCAGTATCGCGAGATCATCTGCAAAAGCTAGTATGGATTCTGTGTATTTGTTGTTGAACTTAAACCGATAGCCCCACTTTTTTTCATTTCTAATTAATTTGTCTATTAAAATATTAATAACTATATTAAATATAATAGGAGAAATACAACAGCCCTGAAATAAACCAACGTTATAATTAAGTGGTTTTGAATGGTTTTCATTAAAAATTATTGAGAATTTTAATTTTGAATAATATGATGCAATAATGTCGCGAACCACCGTAGGAAAGTTATACCATTTAAGCGCGAACATCATTAGTTCATGTCGTACCGACCCAAAGGCGTTTTCTAAGTCTATCCAACAAACCGTAATTTGTCTCTCGCTAGTTCTAGCATCTTTAAGGCTTTCCGATATTAACGTATTATGTTCCAGGCATCCAGAAATTCCGGGCAAAAACCCTTTCTGGTGATTAGGCCTGAAATATCTATTGTTAATCATGAATTGCGTCATTTTAGTTTGTAAAAAAGAGAAAAATATTTTGGAAATTGTATTTGTTAGGGCTATCGGTCTAGTATCCTTGGGATTATTGACATTGTCGTTTTTCGGAATGAGGACAAAAAGGGCTTTTCCGAACGATACCGGTATTTGCTTTCTTGACCAGATTTTACCGAATATATTTAAAAGATGTTTATGGAGCGACGGACATTTTTTGTAAACTATATAAGGGATACCATCCGGACCTGGTGCTGACTTAGATGGTTTCATTTTAATTATTTTATTGATTTCCTCCAAAGTTGGTGGGTTGGCTTGAAAATCTTCAGTAGGAGTCTCAGGTTTGTGTTCGTTTGGATCCCCATATAGTCTTTGGTTTTCTGGCACTTCGTATGTGCTTTTATAATGGTCGAAAATTTGCTCGTTGGTCAAGAGAAGCTTACCTTTTTGATCTTTGAAAATGTTTTTTGAGTATTTAAAAGGATTTTTATCAAAGTCTACTTCATGTTTTGCCCGATCAAAGCTATCACGATTTTTCGTTATTTGATTTGTTATACCTTGGATAAGTTTAAGAATTGATCGCAATGCCCTAGACAGTTGGTGACTAAGTTGATTATCGCCTAAGGCTTTGGCTATACGAAGTTTCTTTATAAGATCTCTTTTTTTCCTCCTCATTTTCAATTTAAAACCGTTTTCTTTATTTTTGTGAGCATAACGATTCGTAGGTGGATAGTGCTCATTAAAGTAGTCGTAAATAGTATTTTGGAAAGTCTCTACTTGCGCATCGAGTACCTGATTTGAGCCCGGGTGCTCTAACAGGGCCGCTATATTTTGGTCATGTACTTTCCAGGTCGATTGTTTAGTATTTGGAATGCTAAGACGCGTCCGGATGGTCATGGACTCCTGATAGTTTTCATTCAATGGCTCACCATGAGATATATGAGGGTAAACTCTATCCGCAGTGAAAACTGAAGATCTTACCGACGGTTGCCGCACTTCAGCACCATTGTGTGTTTTAAGATGTTTAATAAACCAGGCTCGTCTTTTGTAATTTTTCCCGCACGTAGGGCATTTCAGTTCCGTTATCGCGCCGTTTTCGCCGTAATTGTCAACCGGTGGACAGTTCTTCCGCCCCCCCTCTCGGACTGTCCTAGGGGTATTTTTCTTATTTGGACTTTTAGCGTTTATCGACGTTCCCGGGCTTGGCTTGCTAGGCCATCGCCCTCGGCTGTCTTTCCAGCAGTCTGCTGTCTTCCCAGCTGCCAGCTGTCTTTCCAGCGTCAACTGTCTTTCCAGCGTCATCCCGTCTCTCCGGGCTGTCAATTTAGATAAGACGAAGCTTCTTAGCAATCCATGGATTCACCGTGCGGGTGCCGGGCCCATCGCGTTGCAAGGAGAGGAGTGCAAGCAGTGCCTGGGACTTGCGACCCAGGAGTAGGTTTAAGGGGCCCCTTTATTATGCGCAAAAACGCTCACCTTCACCCTCCACACTCCTCTCCCTACCTAACCAAATTTGGAAAGAACCTACTAATGCCGCCTTTGAAGTACGTTCTAGAAATGAACCGATGCTTGTTCTAGAAAGGCCAAGATCTTTAAGTAGGCTATAGAGAGATTTTGCTGTTATACCTCTCGCTCCCACTTCTACCGCGTACAAACTAACTATAAATTTATTCCTGATCAGTTCGTTGGTTAGTTCGTAATACTTATTGAGCTTGAATGTGTGATCCCTTGGGATGTTTGTTTCCCAAGGAACAGTAAGCTCCACAAGTATCACGCGCCTCAGATGTTTCGAATACAGGAATAAGTCCGGTCTGGATGACGAAACACCAACATCCCCAGGGATTTTGTAATGCTTTTCATACGTGTCCATCATGAGAATCCAATCAGGAGCCGCGCCTAATATTGAATAAGGCTTCGCTTTTGATTTTTTGGAGGAGCCTTCTTTTACGAATTCTATAGATCGTTCGGTGGTTGTTATACCCTTCCGCGCTCTTGCTACTGAAAGACTAACCGCTTCCCGTATAATTTCTAATACCTTGTCGTGGCGACGCGAGTATTGACCTTTATCTAGAAGTACCCTACACCCTACTAATAGGTGTTTCGCGGTTCCTATTGCCTCCCCACAGATGTTGCAAGACTTTTCGGTGGCTTTGCCCCATCTTACTAAATTACTTTGATCTGGGAGAGTCATTTGGAATGCATTAAGATAGAATTTTAATAATGCTGGGGACCAATCATAAATTAAGGTGCGCCACTTCAAAGCTAGTGGAATACAAAAATCTCCTATGGTCACCCATTCGTTTTGAATTTCTAGGCTCATCGCGTGGAGTCGGTAATTATCGTTTTCGTCTTGTCGAATAAAAGATTTTGTTATGTCTATGTCTTGAACTTTCCTACTTGATCCTAGCCCTACTTTATTTGTTTGAGCACCTATCATAAACTTTTTATGGAATTGAAGTCGTGACTCGAGCTCTGAGGCAACTTTGTCTTTTGGGAGAGAAGTTACAGTATCATCTTTAGATTTTCCGATGATATGTCTTTTGGTAACTCTTAGATGTTTGTAGAGCTCCGATGGTTTCTTTAATTTTAATCCAAAGTTGTTACGGTCTCTAAATAAGGTTGAAGAGTCCGCTGAGTGCGCTAACCCGAGCCATAACTTCAATGTCTTTATGACGCTTGCATCTAACTTTGACAAAAGGGTTTTATTTATATCATACACGAGGAAAGGCCAATTTAGACGTGATGTTAAATAATTATCGTAAATCCAAGCTTTTTTGACGTTACTTATTGGTTGGTTGTCTACCTTTTTGAGATCGTTTAAAAAGCTATCGACTATTACATCCAACGATGGAGTACGGCCTTGGTAATCGATTTTTTTACCTAAAAATTTAAACGGAGCTGCTTCCGTAACCGTACTAACGCACTGACCGCCTATTATAAGACCCGGATCGTAAGAGGTATATTTGGTATTCCGTCTACCCAGACACAGACTAAAACATTTACTTGGTTTTGTCCTCAATCCGCCCGTCCACGTACAGAAATCCTCAACTACATTTAAAAGTACCTGACATTGTTTCGGATTACGTGTCAGTATCGCGAGATCATCTGCAAAAGCTAGTATGGATTCTGTGTATTTGTTGTTGAACTTAAACCGATAGCCCCACTTTTTTTCATTTCTAATTAATTTGTCTATTAAAATATTAATAACTATATTAAATATAATAGGAGAAATACAACAGCCCTGAAATAAACCAACGTTATAATTAAGTGGTTTTGAATGGTTTTCATTAAAAATTATTGAGAATTTTAATTTTGAATAATATGATGCAATAATGTCGCGAACCACCGTAGGAAAGTTATACCATTTAAGCGCGAACATCATTAGTTCATGTCGTACCGACCCAAAGGCGTTTTCTAAGTCTATCCAACAAACCGTAATTTGTCTCTCGCTAGTTCTAGCATCTTTAAGGCTTTCCGATATTAACGTATTATGTTCCAGGCATCCAGAAATTCCGGGCAAAAACCCTTTCTGGTGATTAGGCCTGAAATATCTATTGTTAATCATGAATTGCGTCATGATAATATTACAAAAAATACGAATTTGGTGTAAAAATATAACGAAATCATTTTTTTTCTCATATGTTTCTCACAGTGAACAAAATCAAATTAAGGGTTAACATGATTGAAAAGTGATTTAGTAATTTCCCATAAATCTCTTATAAAAAAGACACTTTACTAATCACCTTTCATCGTGTAATAATTAGGATCATTAATTAATACATATGTACTATACTTTGTTTAACTATATAAGAATAAGTTTGAAAATTTAAAACCATTCAGCGACTGATTGTTGCACAACCTGTATAGTTCCATTGAAGAATTCAATCCAAAACATGAAGTGCATTGTGAGTAGCTATTTATATATTATATCTAATGTTCTATAGGTTTCCATTTTATTTGAATTATTATGACGTAATATTTGTTTGAATGATCTTTTAATAACTGGCAATTGTTCTTTGTAGTTCTTAGCCGTCCTTGCTTGCGTGGCTACTCTCGAAGCTAAACCCAAGCCTTACATGGGTCACGGAGCCCTCGGAATGGGATTGGGAAGGGACATTGGAACTGGCATAGGAATGGGTTTGGGAAATGGCGTCGGAACCGGTATGGGTCTTGGCAGCGATCTCGCCACCGAGCTCGGCTCTGGTCTAGGCGTTGGAGGCGCAGGCATGGGCCTAGGAAGAAGAGCTAGTGGGTACTCGCAAGGTGACTCTTTTGGTGACAATGAGTACAATTCTGGTGCAAATGGTTTTGGAAACCAAGGCTTCCACAGTGGAGGGTTTAAAAATTTCCACGATATTGGCCAACACCACAGCAGTCGCACCTCGGTTAGTGAATTTTAAAGAACTTCTAGAATTCAAACAATTAAAGTTGTATTGCATTTTGATAATAATGATGATTGCTTTCTCCAGAACACCCAAGCTGAGAACACTGATAGTCATGACATCGGCGGTAGTCAGGCCTTTGACACGGGAGCCCAGTTCAATACCGGTTTCAACCAGTTCGGTAACGGTCACAGTCGTTTTGGTAATCAATACAGAAATGGACATCAAATGTCTTCTTTTCTCTAAATTTAGTTAACAATATTCTAACTTTCTTGAAACCAGTCAATAAATAAATGTTCAGAAAAAAAATGTTTATTATTACAAAAAAAAGCTTATACTAAATAAAACATGTGCTATCTATAACGACCGATGTTAATGTTTCACCTATCCCTTTGATGCATGAGCCGGATCGTTTTAAGAAACTCCAAGTCTCCTTTTAAGGTTTATTTGAATTGCACAAGCTGCAAATATATACTTTTAGAAAATAATATAATAATTGATTGAAAAAACATTATTAGTAAGTATAATACATTTACAATTAGTGGTCAAATGCTCTCTAAATATCATTTAAATAACTGTGCCAGAAAGCGTTTGCGCATTTAAAGTTATCGCAGCTCAAATTTAATTATGAAATCCTTACTTAGCTAATTGTTACTAATTTCTTAACCTAGAACATAACGTACAAAAACATGATTAAAATAAACTAAAATATGTTTATAGAAATTTAATAGTAAATAATATATAAGTAATGATTGAAACGGGCAATAAAAACCAGCGAACCAAACTGCACCAGCTACGCTGATTTTTTTGTTTTTATTAAATATAAGTGTAAAATGTATTGACGATTAATCTCTGAATATCGATGCTATCTCTTGAACACCGTCACGTCGTTCCGTCAATGTAGATATCGTCACTATCTCAACATAAACAAAATAATCGTCAAATTTCCTTTCGATTTTCTTACATGAGCTACGCGTTTTCTACCTGCGTATTTCATTTTTTTTGAAGCACGCACTTCGTTTTGCGTAGATTGTGAACCTCATACTGTGTAAAAACGAGCCTTCGGACAATTCAAGAATTCAATTTGCATTTTCACGTCTAACGCTTGAAGACATTTGAATAATAAAGTTCACTGTCTCCACGAAATATTAGAGTATTAGATAAATATGAAATAAAAAAAATATCAATACGGCTCGATTAGAACATGTGACCTCTCATAAACCTCCCGTCACTCTGCTGATTGAGCTACCGTATCACACCTGCCGTACCGTATCGGTTCCTATATTTTAGCATTTTATATGTAATCGTCATTGTAAGGACGGTAGTGACTTTTTTAGGCTTCTATCGAAAATTCTAACGAATGTTTTTACTTTGAAATATAAATGATGACATTTATAGGTAATTTCAAACGTTAAATTTGTATATCTTCGTTTATTCATACACACGGACAGGACGGAAGGAGGTTTGACCGTCTGGCTCCATGACACGCGGTACGAAACCTACGATGATTTTCTGTGCGATTGTTATACTACCGATGGTTGTGCTACCTTATATAGGAGGAGCAGTCAAAAGACCACATAGAGTCTTCATTAGAATACCGACAGAAGATAACCAAGAGAATTTCGATATCTCCTGTCGTATTTTTTTTATGGATTTATATAGTGTTCTTCTTCTTTTACGTTTGTCAGAAATGATAGGTAAGCATAATCTTTTCATAATTTCTAAATCGTTTATTGATTGTTTATGATAGGGATTGGAATAAAAAAGAAATACTGTTATTCCTCATCTCTTAGTCAGATGCATTAAGAACATAATAAGAACCGACGACTAAATTATTGTAACGATAATAAAATGTGTCAGCCGAGAACTGAACTTTAGATAATGTATCTATGTGTTTGTCCCTTATCGTCCTAAACGTTTTTTTTAACTTTTATATTAAAATACTGTGTTATAATGACTATACTGGGGCCACTGAATGTGAAGTGGCGTTAAACTTCTACGTATTAAACTTTTATTGAAACAAAAAGTTATCGATATGAGAATAAAAAATAAACAGTTGACTATCGATAATGTTTAGAAACACTTTTTCTAAGAATCTCACGAGTGGCACACACTTCAATAAAATTACAACAAACTCTTATATATTATATAGGTATGTATTATGGTCCAAAGAAGTATATACAATATTATTAGTATTCAATATGTAGACGCCAGTTAATATAAATTAATTAAATATTTCATGCGTGGTATAGTTCCGAATTCCCACCTTCCCAATTCCTTTACAAGCAGCGCCCTTTGCGACGGTTGTCGCCCTCTGGCGACGAAGAACAGGTATAGCAGTTCAAATGATATGGCCGTGCCACGAACTCGTGCTCTTGTGAATTAATTTACAGGATTCTAATAAATCCATTTTAACGTGTTTGGGAATTACCCCGTTGTAAGTTTCGGTAAAGAAGGTCGTGCCAAAGTGGTGGAAGACGTGGGTGAAGTGCTGATCGGTTTCTATCCTCGATTCCCGGAGCGGATTCGCCTCCAGGCGGTTTGGGTAAGCGCTGCATACTTCATTTACTCCTCTTTTTAATACCACGCATTATACCTAATTTTATAAACAGTCCACTCCATTTATAAATTTCTTATTAGGCGCGACCATCGAAAGTGGTTCTTTCGTGCCGGATAATGTTCCGTGTTTTCGGTTCCATATACATATAAATTACAACTACAACAAACCATATAAACCATATTAAGTATTCAATATTTTTTTAGACGCTAGTGTATTTTATTTTCTAGTAATTATATCCTTTAACTATTCTCTTAAAATGATCGAAAAGTGATTAAGTAATTTCCTATCTCTTATAAAAAAGACACTTTACTAATCACCTTTCATCGTGTTATAATTAGGATCATTAATTAATACATATGTACTATAGTTTGTTTAACTATATAAGAATAAGTTTGAAAATTTAAAACCATTCAGCGACTGATTGTTGAAAACCTGTATAGTTCCATTGAAGAATTCAATCCAAAACATGAAGTGCATTGTGAGTGTACCTATTTATATATTATATCTAATGTTCTATAGGTTTCCAGTTTATTTGAATTATGATGTAATATTTGTTTAAATGATCTTTTAATAACTGGCAACTGTTCTTTGTAGTTCTTAGCCGTCCTTGCTTGCGTGGCTACTCTCGAAGCTAAACCCAAGCCTTACAAGGGTCACGGAGCCCTCGGAATGGGATTTGGAACGGACATTGGAACTGACATAGGAATGGGTTTGAGAAATGGCATCGGAACCGGTATGGGTCTTGGTATGAGAGATTTTGATCTTGGCAGCGATCTTGCCACCGGGCTCGGCTCTGGTCTAAGCGTTGGAGGCGCAGGCATGGGCCTAGGAAGAAGAGCTAGTGGGTACTCACAAGGTGGCTCATTTGGTGATAATGAGTACAATTCTGGTGCAAATGGTTTTGGAAACCAAGGCTTCCACAGTGGAGGGTTTAAAAATTTCCACGATATTGGCCAACACCACAGCAGTCTCAACTCGGTTAGTGAATTTAAAAAAAAACTTCTATAATTCAAACAATTAAAGTTGTATTGCATTTTGATAATAATGATGATTCCTTTCCTCTAGATCACCCACGCTGAGAACACTGACAATCATGACATCGGCAGTAGTCAAGCTTTCGACACGGGAGCCCAGTCCAATACTGGTTTCAACCAGTTCGGTAACGGTCGCAGTCGTTTTGGTAATCAATACAGAAATGGACATCAAATGTCTTCTTTTCTCTAAATTTAGTTAACAATATTCTGACTTTCTTGAAACCAGTCAATAAATAAATGTTCAGAAAAAATATGTTTATTATTACAAAAAAAAACGAATACTAAATTTAACATATGATATCTATGGGACCGATATTAATATTTCACCTATCCCTTTGATGCATGAGCCGGAACGCTTTAAGAAACTCCAAGTCTCCTTTTAAGGTTTATTTGAATTGCACAAGCTGCAAATATCTACTTTAAGAAAATAATATAATAATTGATTGAGAAAACATTATTAGTATAATACATTTACAATTAGTGGTCAAATGCTCTCTCAATAAGCGTTTGCGCATTTAACCCCTTACTGCAGGAATTATTAAAGAGATGAAATAAAACATTTTTTTTAACGAAAATCTGTTTATTTAGGCTTAAATGATGAGATCAAATTGAAAAAAATATATATTTACTTCAATTATAGAAGTTATTAAATGACGCCATATATGGCTTCGTATACACTCTAGCTAACTAATGTTCAGTCATATATGGCTTCGTATGCATCTAAGAAATGGAATTATGCTTCGTGAAATTCTTTATAACAATTGTGTTAGTCGTTATAACAAAAAAAACATTACATTTTTCACATAATGTGGAAGAACGAAATTTAGAACAATATTGGCATAATTGTCGGGCGTTCTTCTTCCAAATCGGAAAATGGCAAATTCCATCAGAACGCACAGAATGTAAAGGCATATCCTGATGTCTAGCTGGAGTCTTTCTTGACTTTTTTTCGGGTACTGGAGAGTCTGGCAAACTGATGGGAGTGCCACCCCGGCTAGATGTCGGTGTTCCGAGGATACTGGATGCACGACCACGTTTCTTGGTAATAACTGCTTTCTCTGCCTTTCGCATATGCTCGGCAACGGCAGGTTTAAAATCATATAAGGGCATGTAGGTGTCTTTATTGATTCGGCGCCACAACAACCAAGCATTTACAAGCGACATATCCACCATATGAAAAAAAAATCTCTTGTACCATTGACGAGACCGCAAATGGATTCTGTAATAGCCCAGCATAGAATCAAGTAAATCTACTCCTCCCATATGCTGGTTATAAACATCGACAGCTTGAGGAGAAGGTATCTGAACATATTTTTTGTCTTGTCGAACATAACGCCGTTTCGTTGTCGTTGACTCGCTTCCAACGTAAGCTGAAAGTAGATTTACATTCTTGTTATCAAACCAGGAAACTAGACCTAGCTTTACGTCATCTATGATTGCTACTTTTTCTTCCATGCTTCCGCATCCTCGCTTCTTTAGTTGCTTTTCAGAAGGCATAATTGAGTTTGGAACACGATTTAGTCGCACAGTTCCTAAAGGAAGTAAACCTTTTTTGTAAAGATAAACTTGAAGATTTGGGCTATTGAACTAGTTATCAAAACAAATTTTATAGTTTTGATGTCGTGGAACTGTCGATGTCAAACGAGTGACCACATTTGAGCTAACACCAAGATCTGGCGCATCTGAAGGGTACGAATTGCTTTGGTCACCAGCAAAGATGTCGAAATCGTAGCTAAAGCCACTAACGCCGCTTAGAACTTGATTTTTGTAACCCCATTTATGAGGTTTAGCTGGGTTATACTGCTTTAATTCGTGACGACATTTGGTAGGAATTATTTGTTCGTCTACAGCTAAAAACTCTTCTTTAGGGACTAACATTAAACGCTCACGAATCATATCCAATAAAGGCCGAATTTTAAATAATTTGTCATGCCCGTTCTCTCCACGGGGTACAAACTTCTCATTATTATTTAAATGTAAAAATCTTTTGATAGATTCGAATCTGTTACAGATCATAGTTTCGTAAACCTGTGACTGCCCTCCTTCTTTAGACCAATACTTTCTTGTTGCCGGTAATTTCACACAGGACATAAATATGGCGATCCCTATAAATTTTTCAATTTCTTTTTTCGTGATCATTGCTGGTTTATTGATGTTGTCTTGAATAGACTTGAGGTTAGATTGCTCAGTAATAAAATCAATCATGTCAGTTGTGAACAAGAACTTGAAAACTTCTGCCGGAGAATCTAGTTGTTTTATAGTATCCGGTAAATCTGTGTTTTCCATAAATTCAAAATTGTTGTCATCGTAAGCTGGCATTTTCCCTTTTTTTCCAAATAACCTGTTTTTTTTAGTTGTCTTTCCTTTGGATTTGGACGTTGTTGCAGACTGTAAATTTATCAAAGGCACGTCATCTGCTTCAGAATAATCAGATTCAGACTCGGGTACAATAATGTGTCTTTTTGGAGGTAAACAAATTGAGCTTAGGTCATAATTATCATCACGATCTGAATCAATATCATCATCGCTCACGGTACCATCACCAGGAATAATATTAACATGCTTAGCAGTGCCGTAGAAGCGTGCTGGGTGCATTTCTGGAATAAGCAATAAGAATCCTTAAATGCATACCAAGCCATATATGGCAGATTTTAAAAAGTGAAAAAAAAAAGTAAAAGAAGCAAAATCCAGCCAACATCAAACTTTTCCCATATTTTAGAAAGTCAAAAAAATCTTAATATATTTTTTTAAATGGTTTTACTAACCTTTTTGGTATTTATTTCTAATTTACAAAGTAGCACTTTTTTCCTTCTACTCGACCCGTCGTATGCGCTGCACGTAACCGTCAAAAAAATTGACAGGTGACATTTGCAATGCACAAACTATTAACGTTTCGTTTGACGACAAAATTCCGGTTCGAATGCAAGTTAGTTTTTTAAAATGAGATATATCATTGGCCTATAAAAAAATCATAAACTTCTGCGTCCAAATATGCCAATTCGAAACTAACACAACGAAAATTCTAACCAATGTTTCTTACTTTGAAATATAAATGATGACATTTATAGGTAATTTCAAACGTTAAATTCGTATATCTTCGTTTATTAATACACACGGAGAGGACGGAAGGAGGTTTGACCGTCTGGCTCCATGACACGCGGTATGAAACCTACGACGATTTTCTGTGCGATTGTTATACTACCGATGGTTGTACTACCCTATATGCGAGGAGCATTCAAAACACCACATAAAGTCTCCATTAGAAAAGCGACAGATGATAACCAAGAGAAGTTCGATATCTCCTATCGTATTTTTTGATGGATTTATATAGTGTTCTTCTTCTTTTACGTTTGTCAGAAATGATATGTAAGCATAATATTTTCATAATTTCTAAATCGTTTATTGATTGTTTATAATAGGGATAGGAATAAAAAAGAAATACTGTTATTCCTCATCTCTTAGTCAGATGCATTAAGAACATAATAAGAACCGACGACTAAATTATTGTAACGATAATAAAATGTGTCAGCCGAGAACTGAACTTTAGATAATGTATCTATGTGTTTGTCCCTTATCGTCCTAAACGTTTTTTTTTAACTTTTATATTAAAATACTGTGTTATAATGACTATACTGGGGCCACTGAATGTGAAGTGGCGTTAAACTTCTACGTATTAAACTTTTATTGAAACAAAAAGTTATCGATATGAGAATAAAAAATAAACAGTTGACTATCGATAATGTTTAGAAACACTTTTTCTAAGAATCTCACGAGTGGCACACACTTCAATAAAATTACAACAAACTCTTATATATTATATAGGTATGTATTATGGTCCAAAGAAGTATATACAATATTATTAGTATTCAATATGTAGACGCCAGTTAATATAAATTAATTAAATATTTCATGCGTGGTATAGTTCCGAATTCCCACCTTCCCAATTCCTTTACAAGCAGCGCCCTTTGCGACGGTTGTCGCCCTCTGGCGACGAAGAACAGGTATAGCAGTTCAAATGATATGGCCGTGCCACGAACTCGTGCTCTTGTGAATTAATTTACAGGATTCTAATAAATCCATTTTAACGTGTTTGGGAATTACCCCGTTGTAAGTTTCGGTAAAGAAGGTCGTGCCAAAGTGGTGGAAGACGTGGGTGAAGTGCTGATCGGTTTCTATCCTCGATTCCCGGAGCGGATTCGCCTCCAGGCGGTTTGGGTAAGCGCTGCATGCTTCATTTACTCTTCTTTTTTAATACCACGCATTATACCTAATTTTATAAACAGTCCACTCCATTTATAAATTTCTTATTAGGCGCGACCATCGAAAGTGGTTCTTTCGTGCCGGATAATGTTCCGTGTTTTCGGTTCCATATACATATAAATTACAACTACAACAAACCATATAAACCATATTAAGTATTCAATATTTTTTTAGACGCTAGTGTATTTTATTTTCTAGTAATTATATCCTTTAACTATTCTCTTAAAATGATCGAAAAGTGATTAAGTAATTTCCTATCTCTTATAAAAAAGACACTTTACTAATCACCTTTCATCGTGTAATAATTAGGATCATTAATTAATACATATGTACTATAGTTTGTTTAACTATATAAGAATAAGTTTGAAAATTTAAAACCATTCAGCGACTGATTGTTGAACAACCTGTATAGTTCCATTGAAGAATTCAATCCAAAACATGAAGTGCATTGTGAGTGTACCTATTTATATATTATATCTAATGTTCTATAGGTTTCCAGTTTATTTGAATTATGATGTAATATTTGTTTAAATGATCTTTTAATAACTGGCAACTGTTCTTTGTAGTTCTTAGCCGTCCTTGCTTGCGTGGCTACTCTCGAAGCTAAACCCAAGCCTTACATGGGTCACGGAGCCCTCGGAATGGGATTTGGAACGGACATTGGAACTGACATAGGAATGGGTTTGGGAAATGGCATCGGAACCGGTATGGGTCTTGGTATGAGAGATTTTGATCTTGGCAGCGATCTTGCCACCGGGCTCGACTCTGGTCTAAGCGTTGGAGGCGCAGGCATGGGCCTAGGAAGAAGAGCTAGTGGGTACTCACAAGGTGGCTCATTTGGTGATAATGAGTACAATTCTGGTGCAAATGGTTTTGGAAACCAAGGCTTCCACAGTGGAGGGTTTAAAAATTTCCACGATATTGGCCAACACCACAGCAGTCTCAACTCGGTTAGTGAATTTAAAAAAAAACTTCTATAATTCAAACAATTAAAGTTGTATTGCATTTTGATAATAATGATGATTCCTTTCCTCTAGATCACCCACGCTGAGAACACTGACAATCATGACATCGGCAGTAGTCAAGCTTTCGACACGGGAGCCCAGTCCAATACTGGTTTCAACCAGTTCGGTAACGGTCGCAGTCGTTTTGGTAATCAATACAGAAATGGACATCAAATGTCTTCTTTTCTCTAAATTTAGTTAACAATATTCTGACTTTCTTGAAACCAGTCAATAAATAAATGTTCAGAAAAAATATGTTTATTATTACAAAAAAAAACGAATACTAAATTTAACATATGATATCTATGGGACCGATATTAATATTTCACCTATCCCTTTGATGCATGAGCCGGAACGCTTTAAGAAACTCCAAGTCTCCTTTTAAGGTTTATTTGAATTGCACAAGCTGCAAATATCTACTTTAAGAAAATAATATAATAATTGATTGAGAAAACATTATTAGTATAATACATTTACAATTAGTGGTCAAATGCTCTCTCAATAAGCGTTTGCGCATTTAACCCCTTACTGCAGGAATTATTAAAGAGATGAAATAAAACATTTTTTTTAACGAAAATCTGTTTATTTAGGCTTAAATGATGAGATCAAATTGAAAAAAATATATATTTACTTCAATTATAGAAGTTATTAAATGACGCCATATATGGCTTCGTATACACTCTAGCTAACTAATGTTCAGTCATATATGGCTTCGTATGCATCTAAGAAATGGAATTATGCTTCGTGAAATTCTTTATAACAATTGTGTTAGTCGTTATAACAAAAAAAACATTACATTTTTCACATAATGTGGAAGAACGAAATTTAGAACAATATTGGCATAATTGTCGGGCGTTCTTCTTCCAAATCGGAAAATGGCAAATTCCATCAGAACGCACAGAATGTAAAGGCATATCCTGATGTCTAGCTGGAGTCTTTCTTGACTTTTTTTCGGGTACTGGAGAGTCTGGCAAACTGATGGGAGTGCCACCCCGGCTAGATGTCGGTGTTCCGAGGATACTGGATGCACGACCACGTTTCTTGGTAATAACTGCTTTCTCTGCCTTTCGCATATGCTCGGCAACGGCAGGTTTAAAATCATATAAGGGCATGTAGGTGTCTTTATTGATTCGGCGCCACAACAACCAAGCATTTACAAGCGACATATCCACCATATGAAAAAAAAATCTCTTGTACCATTGACGAGACCGCAAATGGATTCTGTAATAGCCCAGCATAGAATCAAGTAAATCTACTCCTCCCATATGCTGGTTATAAACATCGACAGCTTGAGGAGAAGGTATCTGAACATATTTTTTGTCTTGTCGAACATAACGCCGTTTCGTTGTCGTTGGCTCGCTTCCAACGTAAGCTGAAAGAAGATTTACATTCTTGTTATCAAACCAGGAAACTAGGCCTAGCTTTACGTCATCTATGATTGCTACTTTTTCTTCCATGCTTCCGCGTCCTCGCTTCTTTAGTTGCTTTTCAGAAGGCATAATTGAGTTTGGAACACGATTTAGTCGCACAGTTCCTAAAGGAAGTAAACCTTTTTTGTAAAGATAAACTTGAAGATTTGGGCTATTGAACTAGTTATCAAAACAAATTTTATAGTTTTGATGTCGTGGAACTGTCGATGTCAAACGAGTGACCACATTTGAGCTAACACCAAGATCTGGCGCATCTGAAGGGTACGAATTGCTTTGGTCACCAGCAAAGATGTCGAAATCGTAGCTAAAGCCACTAACGCCGCTTAGAACTTGATTTTTGTAACCCCATTTATGAGGTTTAGCTGGGTTATACTGCTTTAATTCGTGACGACATTTGGTAGGAATTATTTGTTCGTCTACAGCTAAAAACTCTTCTTTAGGGACTAACATTAAACGCTCACGAATCATATCCAATAAAGGCCGAATTTTAAATAATTTGTCATGCCCGTTCTCTCCACGGGGTACAAACTTCTCATTATTATTTAAATGTAAAAATCTTTTGATAGATTCGAATCTGTTACAGATCATAGTTTCGTAAACCTGTGACTGCCCTCCTTCTTTAGACCAATACTTTCTTGTTGCCGGTAATTTCACACAGGACATAAATATGGCGATCCCTATAAATTTTTCAATTTCTTTTTTCGTGATCATTGCTGGTTTATTGATGTTGTCTTGAATAGACTTGAGGTTAGATTGCTCAGTAATAAAATCAATCATGTCAGTTGTGAACAAGAACTTGAAAACTTCTGCCGGAGAATCTAGTTGTTTTATAGTATCCGGTAAATCTTTGTTTTCCATAAATTCAAAATTGTTGTCATCGTAATCTGGCATTTTCCCTTTTTTTCCAAATAACCTGTTTTTTTTAGTTGTCTTTCCTTTGGATTTGGACGTTGTTGCAGACTGTAAATTTATCAAAGGCACGTCATCTGCTTCAGAATAATCAGATTCAGACTCGGGTATAATAATGTGTCTTTTTGGAGGTAAACGAATTGAGCTTAGGTCATAATTATCATCACGATCTGAATCAATATCATCATCGCTCACGGTACCATCACCAGGAATAATATTAACATGCTTAGCAGTGCCGTAGAAGCGTGCTGGGTGCATTTCTGGAATAAGCAATAAGAATCCTTAAATGCATACCAAGCCATATATGGCAGATTTTAAAAAGTGAAAAAAAAAAGTAAAAGAAGCAAAATCCAGCCAACATCAAACTTTTCCCATATTTTAGAAAGTCAAAAAAATCTTAATATATTTTTTTAAATGGTTTTACTAACCTTTTTGGTATTTATTTCTAATTTACAAAGTAGCACTTTTTTCCTTCTACTCGACCCGTCGTATGCGCTGCACGTAACCGTCAAAAAAATTGACAGGTGACATTTGCAATGCACAAACTATTAACGTTTCGTTTTACGACAAAATTCCGGTTCGAATGCAAGTTAGTTTTTTAAAATGAGATATATCATTGGCCTATAAAAAAATCATAAACTTCTGCGTCCAAATATGGTTTCGTATGCGGTAAGGGGTTAAAGTTATCACAGCTTAATTTTATTTATGAAATCCTTACTTATCTAAGTGTTACTAATTTCTTAACCTAGAACAAAACCTACAAAAACATTATTAAAAATAAACTGAAATATGTTAATAGAAATTTAACAGTAAATAATATATAAGTAATGATTGAAAAGGTCAATAAAAACCAGCGAACAAAATTGCACCAGCTACGCTGACTTTTTTGTTTTTATTAAATATAAGTGTAAAATGTATTGACGATTGATCTCTGAATATCGATGCTATCTCTTGGACACCGTCACGTCGTTCTGTCAATTTAGATATCGTCACTATCCCAACATAAATAAAATAATCGTCAAATTTCATTTCGATTTTCTTACATGAGCTACGCGTTTTCTACCTGCGTATTTCATTTCTTTTGAAGCAGGCACTTCGTTTTGCGTAGATTGTGAACCTCATACTGTGTAAAAACGAGCCTTCCGACAATTCAAGTATTCAATTTGCATTTTTACGTCTAACGCTTTGAAAAAGACATTTAAATAATAAAGTCCACTGTCTCCACGAAATATTAGAGTATTAGATAAATATGAAATAAAAAAATATCAATATGGCTCGATTAGAACATAAACCTCCCGTCATCACACCTGCCGTACCGTATCGGTTTCTATATTTTAGCATTTTATATGTAATCGTCATTGTAGGGACGGTAGTGATTTTTTTTAGGCTTCTATCGAAAATTCTAACCAATGTTTCTTACTTTGAAATATAAGTGATGACATTTATAGGTAATTTCAAACGTTAAATTCGTATATCTTCGTTTATTAATACACACGGAGAGAACGGAAGGAGGTTTGACCGTCTGGCTCCATGACACGCGGTATGAAACCTACGACGATTTTCTGTGCGATTGTTATACTACCGATGGTTGTACTACCCTATATGCGAGGAGCATTCAAAACACCACATAAAGTCTCCATTAGAAAAGCGACAGATGATAACCAAGAGAAGTTCGATATCTCCTATCGTATTTTTTGATGGATTTATATAGTGTTCTTCTTCTTTTACGTTTGTCAGAAATGATATGTAAGCATAATATTTTCATAATTTCTAAATCGTTTATTGATTGTTTATAATAGGGATAAGAATAAAAAAGAAATACTGTTATTCCTCATCTCTTAGTCAGATGCATTAAGAACATAATAAGAACCGACGACTAAATTATTGTAACGATAATAAAATGTGTCAGCCGAGAACTGAACTTTAGATAATGTATCTATGTGTTTGTCCCTTATCGTCCTAAACGTTTTTTTTTTAACTTTTATATTAAAATACTGTGTTATAATGACTATACTGGGGCCACTGAATGTGAAGTGGCGTTAAACTTCTACGTATTAAACTTTTATTGAAACAAAAAGTTATCGATATGAGAATAAAAAATAAACAGTTGACTATCGATAATGTTTAGAAACACTTTTTCTAAGAATCTCACGAGTGGCACACACTTCAATAAAATTACAACAAACTCTTATATATTATATAGGTATGTATTATGGTCCAAAGAAGTATATACAATATTATTAGTATTCAATATGTAGACGCCAGTTAATATAAATTAATTAAATATTTCATGCGTGGTATAGTTCCGAATTCCCACCTTCCCAATTCCTTTACAAGCAGCGCCCTTTGCGACGGTTGTCGCCCTCTGGCGACGAAGAACAGGTATAGCAGTTCAAATGATATGGCCGTGCCACGAACTCGTGCTCTTGTGAATTAATTTACAGGATTCTAATAAATCCATTTTAACGTGTTTGGGAATTACCCCGTTGTAAGTTTCGGTAAAGAAGGTCGTGCCAAAGTGGTGGAAGACGTGGGTGATCGGTTTCTATCCTCGATTCCCGGAGCGGATTCGCCTCCAGGCTGTTTGGGTAAGCGCTGCATGCTTCATTTACTCTTCTTTTTTAATACCACGCATTATACCTAATTTTATAAACAGTCCACTCCATTTATAAATTTCTTATTAGGCGCGACCATCGAAAGTGGTTCTTTCGTGCCGGATAATGTTCCGTGTTTTCGGTTCCATATACATATAAATTACAACTACAACAAACCATATAAACCATATTAAGTATTCAATATTTTTTTAGACGCTAGTGTATTTTATTTTCTAGTAATTATATCCTTTAACTATTCTCTTAAAATGATCGAAAAGTGATTAAGTAATTTCCTATCTCTTATAAAAAAGACACTTTACTAATCACCTTTCATCGTGTAATAATTAGGATCATTAATTAATACATATGTACTATAGTTTGTTTAACTATATAAGAATAAGTTTGAAAATTTAAAACCATTCAGCGACTGATTGTTGAACAACCTGTATAGTTCCATTGAAGAATTCAATCCAAAACATGAAGTGCATTGTGAGTGTACCTATTTATATATTATATCTAATGTTCTATAGGTTTCCAGTTTATTTGAATTATGATGTAATATTTGTTTAAATGATCTTTTAATAACTGGCAACTGTTCTTTGTAGTTCTTAGCCGTCCTTGCTTGCGTGGCTACTCTCGAAGCTAAACCCAAGCCTTACATGGGTCACGGAGCCCTCGGAATGGGATTTGGAACGGACATTGGAACTGACATAGGAATGGGTTTGGGAAATGGCATCGGAACCGGTATGGGTCTTGGTATGAGAGATTTTGATCTTGGCAGCGATCTTGCCACCGGGCTCGACTCTGGTCTAAGCGTTGGAGGCGCAGGCATGGGCCTAGGAAGAAGAGCTAGTGGGTACTCACAAGGTGGCTCATTTGGTGATAATGAGTACAATTCTGGTGCAAATGGTTTTGGAAACCAAGGCTTCCACATTGGAGGGTTTAAAAATTTCCACGATATTGGCCAACACCACAGCAGTCTCAACTCGGTTAGTGAATTTAAAAAAAAACTTCTATAATTCAAACAATTAAAGTTGTATTGCATTTTGATAATAATGATGATTCCTTTCCTCTAGATCACCCACGCTGAGAACACTGACAATCATGACATCGGCAGTAGTCAAGCTTTCGACACGGGAGCCCAGTCCAATACTGGTTTCAACCAGTTCGGTAACGGTCGCAGTCGTTTTGGTAATCAATACAGAAATGGACATCAAATGTCTTCTTTTCTCTAAATTTAGTTAACAATATTCTGACTTTCTTGAAACCAGTCAATAAATAAATGTTCAGAAAAAATATGTTTATTATTACAAAAAAAAACGAATACTAAATTTAACATATGATATCTATGGGACCGATATTAATATTTCACCTATCCCTTTGATGCATGAGCCGGAACGCTTTAAGAAACTCCAAGTCTCCTTTTAAGGTTTATTTGAATTGCACAAGCTGCAAATATCTACTTTAAGAAAATAATATAATAATTGATTGAGAAAACATTATTAGTATAATACATTTACAATTAGTGGTCAAATGCTCTCTCAATAAGCGTTTGCGCATTTAACCCCTTACTGCAGGAATTATTAAAGAGATGAAATAAAACATTTTTTTTAACGAAAATCTGTTTATTTAGGCTCAAATGATGAGATCAAATTGAAAAAAATATATATTTACTTCAATTATAGAAGTTATTAAATGACGCCATATATGGCTTCGTATACACTCTAGCTAACTAATGTTCAGTCATATATGGCTTCGTATGCATCTAAGAAATGGAATTATGCTTCGTGAAATTCTTTATAACAATTGTGTTAGTCGTTATAACAAAAAAAACATTACATTTTTCACATAATGTGGAAGAACGAAATTTAGAACAATATTGGCATAATTGTCGGGCGTTCTTCTTCCAAATCGGAAAATGGCAAATTCCATCAGAACGCACAGAATGTAAAGGCATATCCTGATGTCTAGCTGGAGTCTTTCTTGACTTTTTTTCGGGTACTGGAGAGTCTGGCAAACTGATGGGAGTGCCACCCCGGCTAGATGTCGGTGTTCCGAGGATACTGGATGCACGACCACGTTTCTTGGTAATAACTGCTTTCTCTGCCTTTCGCATATGCTCGGCAACGGCAGGTTTAAAATCATATAAGGGCATGTAGGTGTCTTTATTGATTCGGCGCCACAACAACCAAGCATTTACAAGCGACATATCCACCATATGAAAAAAAAATCTCTTGTACCATTGACGAGACCGCAAATGGATTCTGTAATAGCCCAGCATAGAATCAAGTAAATCTACTCCTCCCATATGCTGGTTATAAACATCGACAGCTTGAGGAGAAGGTATCTGAACATATTTTTTGTCTTGTCGAACATAACGCCGTTTCGTTGTCGTTGGCTCGCTTCCAACGTAAGCTGAAAGAAGATTTACATTCTTGTTATCAAACCAGGAAACTAGGCCTAGCTTTACGTCATCTATGATTGCTACTTTTTCTTCCATGCTTCCGCGTCCTCGCTTCTTTAGTTGCTTTTCAGAAGGCATAATTGAGTTTGGAACACGATTTAGTCGCACAGTTCCTAAAGGAAGTAAACCTTTTTTGTAAAGATAAACTTGAAGATTTGGGCTATTGAACTAGTTATCAAAACAAATTTTATAGTTTTGATGTCGTGGAACTGTCGATGTCAAACGAGTGACCACATTTGAGCTAACACCAAGATCTGGCGCATCTGAAGGGTACGAATTGCTTTGGTCACCAGCAAAGATGTCGAAATCGTAGCTAAAGCCACTAACGCCGCTTAGAACTTGATTTTTGTAACCCCATTTATGAGGTTTAGCTGGGTTATACTGCTTTAATTCGTGACGACATTTGGTAGGAATTATTTGTTCGTCTACAGCTAAAAACTCTTCTTTAGGGACTAACATTAAACGCTCACGAATCATATCCAATAAAGGCCGAATTTTAAATAATTTGTCATGCCCGTTCTCTCCACGGGGTACAAACTTCTCATTATTATTTAAATGTAAAAATCTTTTGATAGATTCGAATCTGTTACAGATCATAGTTTCGTAAACCTGTGACTGCCCTCCTTCTTTAGACCAATACTTTCTTGTTGCCGGTAATTTCACACAGGACATAAATATGGCGATCCCTATAAATTTTTCAATTTCTTTTTTCGTGATCATTGCTGGTTTATTGATGTTGTCTTGAATAGACTTGAGGTTAGATTGCTCAGTAATAAAATCAATCATGTCAGTTGTGAACAAGAACTTGAAAACTTCTGCCGGAGAATCTAGTTGTTTTATAGTATCCGGTAAATCTTTGTTTTCCATAAATTCAAAATTGTTGTCATCGTAATCTGGCATTTTCCCTTTTTTTCCAAATAACCTGTTTTTTTTAGTTGTCTTTCCTTTGGATTTGGACGTTGTTGCAGACTGTAAATTTATCAAAGGCACGTCATCTGCTTCAGAATAATCAGATTCAGACTCGGGTATAATAATGTGTCTTTTTGGAGGTAAACGAATTGAGCTTAGGTCATAATTATCATCACGATCTGAATCAATATCATCATCGCTCACGGTACCATCACCAGGAATAATATTAACATGCTTAGCAGTGCCGTAGAAGCGTGCTGGGTGCATTTCTGGAATAAGCAATAAGAATCCTTAAATGCATACCAAGCCATATATGGCAGATTTTAAAAAGTGAAAAAAAAAAGTAAAAGAAGCAAAATCCAGCCAACATCAAACTTTTCCCATATTTTAGAAAGTCAAAAAAATCTTAATATATTTTTTTAAATGGTTTTACTAACCTTTTTGGTATTTATTTCTAATTTACAAAGTAGCACTTTTTTCCTTCTACCCGACCCGTCGTATGCGCTGCACGTAACCGTCAAAAAAATTTACAGGTGACATTTGCAATGCACAAACTATTAACGTTTCGTTTTACGACAAAATTCCGGTTCGAATGCAAGTTAGTTTTTTAAAATGAGATATATCATTGGCCTATAAAAAAATCATAAACTTCTGCGTCCAAATATGCCAATTCGAAACTAACACAACGAAAATTCTAACCAATGTTTCTTACTTTGAAATATAAATGATGACATTTATAGGTAATTTCAAACGTTAAATTCGTATATCTTCGTTTATTAATACACACGGAGAGGACGGAAGGAGGTTTGACCGTCTGGCTCCATGACACGCGGTATGAAACCTACGACGATTTTCTGTGCGATTCTTATACTACCGATGGTTGTACTACCCTATATGCGAGGAGCATTCAAAACTCCACATAAAGTCTCCATTAGAAAAGCGACAGATGATAACCAAGAGAAGTTCGATATCTCCTATCGTATTTTTTGATGGATTTATATAGTGTTCTTCTTCTTTTACGTTTGTCAGAAATGATATGTAAGCATAATATTTTCATAATTTCTAAATCGTTTATTGATTGTTTATAATAGGGATAGGAATAAAAAAGAAATACTGTTATTCCTCATCTCTTAGTCAGATGCATTAAGAACATAATAAGAACCGACGACTAAATTATTGTAACGATAATAAAATGTGTCAGCCGAGAACTGAACTTTAGATAATGTATCTATGTGTTTGTCCCTTATCGTCCTAAACGTTTTTTTTAAACTTTTATATTAAAATACTGTGTTATAATGACTATACTGGGGCCACTGAATGTGAAGTGGCGTTAAACTTCTACGTATTAAACTTTTATTGAAACAAAAAGTTATCGATATGAGAATAAGAAATAAACAGTTGACTATCGATAATGTTTAGAAACACTTTTTCTAAGAATCTCACGAGTGGCACACACTTCAATAAAATTACAACAAACTCTTATATATTATATAGGTATGTATGATGGTCCAAAGAAGTATATACAATATTATTAGTATTCTATATGTAGACGCCAGTTAATATAAATTAATTAAATATTTCATGCGTGGTATAGTTCCGAATTCCCACCTTCCCAATTCCTTTACAAGCAGCGCCCTTTGCGACAGTTGTCGCCCTCTGGCGACGAAGAACAGGTATAGCAGTTCAAATGATATGGCCGTGCCACGAACTCGTGCTCTTGTGAATTAATTTACAGGATTCTAATATATCCATTTTAACGTGTTTGGGAATTACCCCGTTGTAAGTTTCGGTAAAGAAGGTCGTGCCAAAGTGGTGGAAGACGTGGGTGAAGTGCTGATCGGTTTCTATCCTCGATTCCCGGAGCGGATTCGCCTCCAGGCGGTTTGGGTAAGCGCTGCATGCTTCATTTACTCTTCTTTTTTAATACCACGCATTATACCTAATTTTATAAACAGTCCACTCCATTTATAAATTTCTTATTAGGCGCGACCATCGAAAGTGGTTCTTTCGTGCCGGATAATGTTCCGTGTTTTCGGTTCCATATACATATAAATTACAACTACAACAAACCATATAAACCATATTAAGTATTCAATATTTTTTTAGACGCTACTGTATTTTATTTTCTAGTAATTATATCCTTTAACTATTCTCTTAAAATGATCGAAAAGTGATTAAGTAATTTCCTATCTCTTATAAAAAAGACACTTTACTAATCACCTTTCATCGTGTAATAATTAGGATCATTAATTAATACATATGTACTATAGTTTGTTTAACTATATAAGAATAAGTTTGAAAATTTAAAACCATTCAGCGACTGATTGTTGAACAACCTGTATAGTTCCATTGAAGAATTCAATCCAAAACATGAAGTGCATTGTGAGTGTACCTATTTATATATTATATCTAATGTTCTATAGGTTTCCAGTTTATTTGAATTATGATGTAATATTTGTTTAAATGATCTTTTAATAACTGGCAACTGTTCTTTGTAGTTCTTAGCCGTCCTTGCTTGCGTGGCTACTCTCGAAGCTAAACCCAAGCCTTACATGGGTCACGGAGCCCTCGGAATGGGATTTGGAACGGACATTGGAACTGACATAGGAATGGGTTTGGGAAATGGCATCGGAACCGGTATGGGTCTTGGTATGAGAGATTTTGATCTTGGCAGCGATCTTGCCACCGGGCTCGGCTCTGGTCTAAGCGTTGGAGGCGCAGGCATGGGCCTAGGAAGAAGAGCTAGTGGGTACTCACAAGGTGGCTCATTTGGTGATAATGAGTACAATTCTGGTGCAAATGGTTTTGGAAACCAAGGCTTCCACAGTGGAGGGTTTAAAAATTTCCACGATATTGGCCAACACCACAGCAGTCTCAACTCGGTTAGTGAATTTAAAAAAAAACTTCTATAATTCAAACAATTAAAGTTGTATTGCATTTTGATAATAATGATGATTCCTTTCCTCTAGATCACCCACGCTGAGAACACTGACAATCATGACATCGGCAGTAGTCAAGCTTTCGACACGGGAGCCCAGTCCAATACTGGTTTCAACCAGTTCGGTAACGGTCGCAGTCGTTTTGGTAATCAATACAGAAATGGACATCAAATGTCTTCTTTTCTCTAAATTTAGTTAACAATATTCTGACTTTCTTGAAACCAGTCAATAAATAAATGTTCAGAAAAAATATGTTTATTATTACAAAAAAAAACGAATACTAAATTTAACATATGATATCTATGGGACCGATATTAATATTTCACCTATCCCTTTGATGCATGAGCCGGAACGCTTTAAGAAACTCCAAGTCTCCTTTTAAGGTTTATTTGAATTGCACAAGCTGCAAATATCTACTTTAAGAAAATAATATAATAATTGATTGAGAAAACATTATTAGTATAATACATTTACAATTAGTGGTCAAATGCTCTCTCAATAAGCGTTTGCGCATTTAACCCCTTACTGCAGGAATTATTAAAGAGATGAAATAAAACATTTTTTTTAACGAAAATCTGTTTATTTAGGCTTAAATGATGAGATCAAATTGAAAAAAATATATATTTACTTCAATTATAGAAGTTATTAAATGACGCCATATATGGCTTCGTATACACTCTAGCTAACTAATGTTCAGTCATATATGGCTTCGTATGCATCTAAGAAATGGAATTATGCTTCGTGAAATTCTTTATAACAATTGTGTTAGTCGTTATAACAAAAAAAACATTACATTTTTCACATAATGTGGAAGAACGAAATTTAGAACAATATTGGCATAATTGTCGGGCGTTCTTCTTCCAAATCGGAAAATGGCAAATTCCATCAGAACGCACAGAATGTAAAGGCATATCCTGATGTCTAGCTGGAGTCTTTCTTGACTTTTTTTCGGGTACTGGAGAGTCTGGCAAACTGATGGGAGTGCCACCCCGGCTAGATGTCGGTGTTCCGAGGATACTGGATGCACGACCACGTTTCTTGGTAATAACTGCTTTCTCTGCCTTTCGCATATGCTCGGCAACGGCAGGTTTAAAATCATATAAGGGCATGTAGGTGTCTTTATTGATTCGGCGCCACAACAACCAAGCATTTACAAGCGACATATCCACCATATGAAAAAAAAATCTCTTGTACCATTGACGAGACCGCAAATGGATTCTGTAATAGCCCAGCATAGAATCAAGTAAATCTACTCCTCCCATATGCTGGTTATAAACATCGACAGCTTGAGGAGAAGGTATCTGAACATATTTTTTGTCTTGTCGAACATAACGCCGTTTCGTTGTCGTTGGCTCGCTTCCAACGTAAGCTGAAAGAAGATTTACATTCTTGTTATCAAACCAGGAAACTAGGCCTAGCTTTACGTCATCTATGATTGCTACTTTTTCTTCCATGCTTCCGCGTCCTCGCTTCTTTAGTTGCTTTTCAGAAGGCATAATTGAGTTTGGAACACGATTTAGTCGCACAGTTCCTAAAGGAAGTAAACCTTTTTTGTAAAGATAAACTTGAAGATTTGGGCTATTGAACTAGTTATCAAAACAAATTTTATAGTTTTGATGTCGTGGAACTGTCGATGTCAAACGAGTGACCACATTTGAGCTAACACCAAGATCTGGCGCATCTGAAGGGTACGAATTGCTTTGGTCACCAGCAAAGATGTCGAAATCGTAGCTAAAGCCACTAACGCCGCTTAGAACTTGATTTTTGTAACCCCATTTATGAGGTTTAGCTGGGTTATACTGCTTTAATTCGTGACGACATTTGGTAGGAATTATTTGTTCGTCTACAGCTAAAAACTCTTCTTTAGGGACTAACATTAAACGCTCACGAATCATATCCAATAAAGGCCGAATTTTAAATAATTTGTCATGCCCGTTCTCTCCACGGGGTACAAACTTCTCATTATTATTTAAATGTAAAAATCTTTTGATAGATTCGAATCTGTTACAGATCATAGTTTCGTAAACCTGTGACTGCCCTCCTTCTTTAGACCAATACTTTCTTGTTGCCGGTAATTTCACACAGGACATAAATATGGCGATCCCTATAAATTTTTCAATTTCTTTTTTCGTGATCATTGCTGGTTTATTGATGTTGTCTTGAATAGACTTGAGGTTAGATTGCTCAGTAATAAAATCAATCATGTCAGTTGTGAACAAGAACTTGAAAACTTCTGCCGGAGAATCTAGTTGTTTTATAGTATCCGGTAAATCTTTGTTTTCCATAAATTCAAAATTGTTGTCATCGTAATCTGGCATTTTCCCTTTTTTTCCAAATAACCTGTTTTTTTAGTTGTCTTTCCTTTGGATTTGGACGTTGTTGCAGACTGTAAATTTATCAAAGGCACGTCATCTGCTTCAGAATAATCAGATTCAGACTCGGGTATAATAATGTGTCTTTTTGGAGGTAAACGAATTGAGCTTAGGTCATAATTATCATCACGATCTGAATCAATATCATCATCGCTCACGGTACCATCACCAGGAATAATATTAACATGCTTAGCAGTGCCGTAGAAGCGTGCTGGGTGCATTTCTGGAATAAGCAATAAGAATCCTTAAATGCATACCAAGCCATATATGGCAGATTTTAAAAAGTGAAAAAAAAAAGTAAAAGAAGCAAAATCCAGCCAACATCAAACTTTTCCCATATTTTAGAAAGTCAAAAAAATCTTAATATATTTTTTTAAATGGTTTTACTAACCTTTTTGGTATTTATTTCTAATTTACAAAGTAGCACTTTTTTCCTTCTACCCGACCCGTCGTATGCGCTGCACGTAACCGTCAAAAAAATTTACAGGTGACATTTGCAATGCACAAACTATTAACGTTTCGTTTTACGACAAAATTCCGGTTCGAATGCAAGTTAGTTTTTTAAAATGAGATATATCATTGGCCTATAAAAAAATCATAAACTTCTGCGTCCAAATATGCCAATTCGAAACTAACACAACGAAAATTCTAACCAATGTTTCTTACTTTGAAATATAAATGATGACATTTATAGGTAATTTCAAACGTTAAATTCGTATATCTTCGTTTATTAATACACACGGAGAGGACGGAAGGAGGTTTGACCGTCTGGCTCCATGACACGCGGTATGAAACCTACGACGATTTTCTGTGCGATTCTTATACTACCGATGGTTGTACTACCCTATATGCGAGGAGCATTCAAAACTCCACATAAAGTCTCCATTAGAAAAGCGACAGATGATAACCAAGAGAAGTTCGATATCTCCTATCGTATTTTTTGATGGATTTATATAGTGTTCTTCTTCTTTTACGTTTGTCAGAAATGATATGTAAGCATAATATTTTCATAATTTCTAAATCGTTTATTGATTGTTTATAATAGGGATAGGAATAAAAAAGAAATACTGTTATTCCTCATCTCTTAGTCAGATGCATTAAGAACATAATAAGAACCGACGACTAAATTATTGTAACGATAATAAAATGTGTCAGCCGAGAACTGAACTTTAGATAATGTATCTATGTGTTTGTCCCTTATCGTCCTAAACGTTTTTTTTAAACTTTTATATTAAAATACTGTGTTATAATGACTATACTGGGGCCACTGAATGTGAAGTGGCGTTAAACTTCTACGTATTAAACTTTTATTGAAACAAAAAGTTATCGATATGAGAATAAGAAATAAACAGTTGACTATCGATAATGTTTAGAAACACTTTTTCTAAGAATCTCACGAGTGGCACACACTTCAATAAAATTACAACAAACTCTTATATATTATATAGGTATGTATGATGGTCCAAAGAAGTATATACAATATTATTAGTATTCTATATGTAGACGCCAGTTAATATAAATTAATTAAATATTTCATGCGTGGTATAGTTCCGAATTCCCACCTTCCCAATTCCTTTACAAGCAGCGCCCTTTGCGACAGTTGTCGCCCTCTGGCGACGAAGAACAGGTATAGCAGTTCAAATGATATGGCCGTGCCACGAACTCGTGCTCTTGTGAATTAATTTACAGGATTCTAATATATCCATTTTAACGTGTTTGGGAATTACCCCGTTGTAAGTTTCGGTAAAGAAGGTCGTGCCAAAGTGGTGGAAGACGTGGGTGAAGTGCTGATCGGTTTCTATCCTCGATTCCCGGAGCGGATTCGCCTCCAGGCGGTTTGGGTAAGCGCTGCATGCTTCATTTACTCTTCTTTTTTAATACCACGCATTATACCTAATTTTATAAACAGTCCACTCCATTTATAAATTTCTTATTAGGCGCGACCATCGAAAGTGGTTCTTTCGTGCCGGATAATGTTCCGTGTTTTCGGTTCCATATACATATAAATTACAACTACAACAAACCATATAAACCATATTAAGTATTCAATATTTTTTTAGACGCTAGTGTATTTTATTTTCTAGTAATTATATCCTTTAACTATTCTCTTAAAATGATCGAAAAGTGATTAAGTAATTTCCTATCTCTTATAAAAAAGACACTTTACTAATCACCTTTCATCGTGTAATAATTAGGATCATTAATTAATACATATGTACTATAGTTTGTTTAACTATATAAGAATAAGTTTGAAAATTTAAAACCATTCAGCGACTGATTGTTGAACAACCTGTATAGTTCCATTGAAGAATTCAATCCAAAACATGAAGTGCATTGTGAGTGTACCTATTTATATATTATATCTAATGTTCTATAGGTTTCCAGTTTATTTGAATTATGATGTAATATTTGTTTAAATGATCTTTTAATAACTGGCAACTGTTCTTTGTAGTTCTTAGCCGTCCTTGCTTGCGTGGCTACTCTCGAAGCTAAACCCAAGCCTTACATGGGTCACGGAGCCCTCGGAATGGGATTTGGAACGGACATTGGAACTGACATAGGAATGGGTTTGGGAAATGGCATCGGAACCGGTATGGGTCTTGGTATGAGAGATTTTGATCTTGGCAGCGATCTTGCCACCGGGCTCGGCTCTGGTCTAAGCGTTGGAGGCGCAGGCATGGGCCTAGGAAGAAGAGCTAGTGGGTACTCACAAGGTGGCTCATTTGGTGATAATGAGTACAATTCTGGTGCAAATGGTTTTGGAAACCAAGGCTTCCACAGTGGAGGGTTTAAAAATTTCCACGATATTGACCAACACCACAGCAGTCTCAACTCGGTTAGTGAATTTAAAAAAAAACTTCTATAATTCAAACAATTAAAGTTGTATTGCATTTTGATAATAATGATGATTCCTTTCCTCTAGATCACCCACGCTGAGAACACTGACAATCATGACATCGGCAGTAGTCAAGCTTTCGACACGGGAGCCCAGTCCAATACTGGTTTCAACCAGTTCGGTAACGGTCGCAGTCGTTTTGGTAATCAATACAGAAATGGACATCAAATGTCTTCTTTTCTCTAAATTTAGTTAACAATATTCTGACTTTCTTGAAACCAGTCAATAAATAAATGTTCAGAAAAAATATGTTTATTATTACAAAAAAAAACGAATACTAAATTTAACATATGATATCTATGGGACCGATATTAATATTTCACCTATCCCTTTGATGCATGAGCCGGAACGCTTTAAGAAACTCCAAGTCTCCTTTTAAGGTTTATTTGAATTGCACAAGCTGCAAATATCTACTTTAAGAAAATAATATAATAATTGATTGAGAAAACATTATTAGTATAATACATTTACAATTAGTGGTCAAATGCTCTCTCAATAAGCGTTTGCGCATTTAACCCCTTACTGCAGGAATTATTAAAGAGATGAAATAAAACATTTTTTTTAACGAAAATCTGTTTATTTAGGCTTAAATGATGAGATCAAATTGAAAAAAATATATATTTACTTCAATTATAGAAGTTATTAAATGACGCCATATATGGCTTCGTATACACTCTAGCTAACTAATGTTCAGTCATATATGGCTTCGTATGCATCTAAGAAATGGAATTATGCTTCGTGAAATTCTTTATAACAATTGTGTTAGTCGTTATAACAAAAAAAACATTACATTTTTCACATAATGTGGAAGAACGAAATTTAGAACAATATTGGCATAATTGTCGGGCGTTCTTCTTCCAAATCGGAAAATGGCAAATTCCATCAGAACGCACAGAATGTAAAGGCATATCCTGATGTCTAGCTGGAGTCTTTCTTGACTTTTTTTCGGGTACTGGAGAGTCTGGCAAACTGATGGGAGTGCCACCCCGGCTAGATGTCGGTGTTCCGAGGATACTGGATGCACGACCACGTTTCTTGGTAATAACTGCTTTCTCTGCCTTTCGCATATGCTCGGCAACGGCAGGTTTAAAATCATATAAGGGCATGTAGGTGTCTTTATTGATTCGGCGCCACAACAACCAAGCATTTACAAGCGACATATCCACCATATGAAAAAAAAATCTCTTGTACCATTGACGAGACCGCAAATGGATTCTGTAATAGCCCAGCATAGAATCAAGTAAATCTACTCCTCCCATATGCTGGTTATAAACATCGACAGCTTGAGGAGAAGGTATCTGAACATATTTTTTGTCTTGTCGAACATAACGCCGTTTCGTTGTCGTTGGCTCGCTTCCAACGTAAGCTGAAAGAAGATTTACATTCTTGTTATCAAACCAGGAAACTAGGCCTAGCTTTACGTCATCTATGATTGCTACTTTTTCTTCCATGCTTCCGCATCCTCGCTTCTTTAGTTGCTTTTCAGAAGGCATAATTGAGTTTGGAACACGATTTAGTCGCACAGTTCCTAAAGGAAGTAAACCTTTTTTGTAAAGATAAACTTGAAGATTTGGGCTATTGAACTAGTTATCAAAACAAATTTTATAGTTTTGATGTCGTGGAACTGTCGATGTCAAACGAGTGACCACATTTGAGCTAACACCAAGATCTGGCGCATCTGAAGGGTACGAATTGCTTTGGTCACCAGCAAAGATGTCGAAATCGTAGCTAAAGCCACTAACGCCGCTTAGAACTTGATTTTTGTAACCCCATTTATGAGGTTTAGCTGGGTTATACTGCTTTAATTCGTGACGACATTTGGTAGGAATTATTTGTTCGTCTACAGCTAAAAACTCTTCTTTAGGGACTAACATTAAACGCTCACGAATCATATCCAATAAAGGCCGAATTTTAAATAATTTGTCATGCCCGTTCTCTCCACGGGGTACAAACTTCTCATTATTATTTAAATGTAAAAATCTTTTGATAGATTCGAATCTGTTACAGATCATAGTTTCGTAAACCTGTGACTGCCCTCCTTCTTTAGACCAATACTTTCTTGTTGCCGGTAATTTCACACAGGACATAAATATGGCGATCCCTATAAATTTTTCAATTTCTTTTTTCGTGATCATTGCTGGTTTATTGATGTTGTCTTGAATAGACTTGAGGTTAGATTGCTCAGTAATAAAATCAATCATGTCAGTTGTGAACAAGAACTTGAAAACTTCTGCCGGAGAATCTAGTTGTTTTATAGTATCCGGTAAATCTTTGTTTTCCATAAATTCAAAATTGTTGTCATCGTAAGCTGGCATTTTCCCTTTTTTTCCAAATAACCTGTTTTTTTTAGTTGTCTTTCCTTTGGATTTGGACGTTGTTGCAGACTGTAAATTTATCAAAGGCACGTCATCTGCTTCAGAATAATCAGATTCAGACTCGGGTATAATAATGTGTCTTTTTGGAGGTAAACGAATTGAGCTTAGGTCATAATTATCATCACGATCTGAATCAATATCATCATCGCTCACGGTACCATCACCAGGAATAATATTAACATGCTTAGCAGTGCCGTAGAAGCGTGCTGGGTGCATTTCTGGAATAAGCAATAAGAATCCTTAAATGCATACCAAGCCATATATGGCAGATTTTAAAAAGTGAAAAAAAAAAGTAAAAGAAGCAAAATCCAGCCAACATCAAACTTTTCCCATATTTTAGAAAGTCAAAAGAATCTTAATATATTTTTTTAAATGGTTTTACTAACCTTTTTGGTATTTATTTCTAATTTACAAAGTAGCACTTTTTTCCTTCTACCCGACCCGTCGTATGCGCTGCACATAACCGTCAAAAAAATTGACAGGTGACATTTGCAATGCACAAACTATTAACGTTTCGTTTTATGACAAAATTCCGGTTCGAATGCAAGTTAGTTTTTTAAAATGAGATATATCATTGGCCTATAAAAAAATCATAAACTTCTGCGTCCAAATATGGTTTCGTATGCGGTAAGGGGTTAAAGTTATCACAGCTTAATTTTATTTATGAAATCCTTACTTATCTAAGTGTTACTAATTTCTTAACCTAGAACAAAACCTACAAAAACATTATTAAAAATAAACTGAAATATGTTAATAGAAATTTAACAGTAAATAATATATAAGTAATGATTGAAAAGGTCAATAAAAACCAGCGAACAAAATTGCACCAGCTACGCTGACTTTTTTGTTTTTATTAAATATAAGTGTAAAATGTATTGACGATTGATCTCTGAATATCGATGCTATCTCTTGGACACCGTCACGTCGTTCTGTCAATTTAGATATCGTCACTATCCCAACATAAATAAAATAATCGTCAAATTTCATTTCGATTTTCTTACATGAGCTACGCGTTTTCTACCTGCGTATTTCATTTCTTTTGAAGCAGGCACTTCGTTTTGCGTAGATTGTGAACCTCATACTGTGTAAAAACGAGCCTTCCGACAATTCAAGTATTCAATTTGCATTTTTACGTCTAACGCTTTGAAAAAGACATTTAAATAATAAAGTCCACTGTCTCCACGAAATATTAGAGTATTAGATAAATATGAAATAAAAAAATATCAATATGGCTCGATTAGAACATAAACCTCCCGTCATCACACCTGCCGTACCGTATCGGTTTCTATATTTTAGCATTTTATATGTAATCGTCATTGTAGGGACGGTAGTGATTTTTTTTAGGCTTCTATCGAAAATTCTAACCAATGTTTCTTACTTTGAAATATAAGTGATGACATTTATAGGTAATTTCAAACGTTAAATTCGTATATCTTCGTTTATTAATACACACGGAGAGGACGGAAGGAGGTTTGACCGTCTGGCTCCATGACACGCGGTATGAAACCTACGACGATTTTCTGTGCGATTGTTATACTACCGATGGTTGTACTACCCTATATGCGAGGAGCATTCAAAACACCACATAAAGTCTCCATTAGAAAAGCGACAGATGATAACCAAGAGAAGTTCGATATCTCCTATCGTATTTTTTGATGGATTTATATAGTGTTCTTCTTCTTTTACGTTTGTCAGAAATGATATGTAAGCATAATATTTTCATAATTTCTAAATCGTTTATTGATTGTTTATAATAGGGATAAGAATAAAAAAGAAATACTGTTATTCCTCATCTCTTAGTCAGATGCATTAAGAACATAATAAGAACCGACGACTAAATTATTGTAACGATAATAAAATGTGTCAGCCGAGAACTGAACTTTAGATAATGTATCTATGTGTTTGTCCCTTATCGTCCTAAACGTTTTTTTTTTAACTTTTATATTAAAATACTGTGTTATAATGACTATACTGGGGCCACTGAATGTGAAGTGGCGTTAAACTTCTACGTATTAAACTTTTATTGAAACAAAAAGTTATCGATATGAGAATAAAAAATAAACAGTTGACTATCGATAATGTTTAGAAACACTTTTTCTAAGAATCTCACGAGTGGCACACACTTCAATAAAATTACAACAAACTCTTATATATTATATAGGTATGTATGATGGTCCAAAGAAGTATATACAATATTATTAGTATTCTATATGTAGACGCCAGTTAATATAAATTAATTAAATATTTCATGCGTGGTATAGTTCCGAATTCCCACCTTCCCAATTCCTTTACAAGCAGCGCCCTTTACGACGGTTGTCGCCCTCTGGCGACGAAGAACAGGTATAGCAGTTCAAATGATATGGCCGTGCCATGAACTCGTGCTCTTGTGAATTAATTTACAGGATTCTAATATATCCATTTTAACGTGTTTGGGAATTACCCCGTTGTAAGTTTCGGTAAAGAAGGTCGTGCCAAAGTGGTGGAAGACGTGGGTGAAGTGCTGATCGGTTTCTATCCTCGATTCCCGGAGCGGATTCGCCTCCAGGCGGTTTGGGTAAGCGCTGCATGCTTCATTTACTCTTCTTTTTTAATACCACGCATTATACCTAATTTTATAAACAGTCCACTCCATTTATAAATTTCTTATTAGGCGCGACCATCGAAAGTGGTTCTTTCGTGCCGGATAATGTTCCGTGTTTTCGGTTCCATATACATATAAATTACAACTACAACAAACCATATAAACCATATTAAGTATTCAATATTTTTTTAGACGCTAGTGTATTTTATTTTCTAGTAATTATATCCTTTAACTATTCTCTTAAAATGATCGAAAAGTGATTAAGTAATTTCCTATCTCTTATAAAAAAGACACTTTACTAATCACCTTTCATCGTGTAATAATTAGGATCATTAATTAATACATATGTACTATAGTTTGTTTAACTATATAAGAATAAGTTTGAAAATTTAAAACCATTCAGCGACTGATTGTTGAACAACCTGTATAGTTCCATTGAAGAATTCAATCCAAAACATGAAGTGCATTGTGAGTGTACCTATTTATATATTATATCTAATGTTCTATAGGTTTCCAGTTTATTTGAATTATGATGTAATATTTGTTTAAATGATCTTTTAATAACTGGCAACTGTTCTTTGTAGTTCTTAGCCGTCCTTGCTTGCGTGGCTACTCTCGAAGCTAAACCCAAGCCTTACATGGGTCACGGAGCCCTCGGAATGGGATTTGGAACGGACATTGGAACTGACATAGGAATGGGTTTGGGAAATGGCATCGGAACCGGTATGGGTCTTGGTATGAGAGATTTTGATCTTGGCAGCGATCTTGCCACCGGGCTCGGCTCTGGTCTAAGCGTTGGAGGCGCAGGCATGGGCCTAGGAAGAAGAGCTAGTGGGTACTCACAAGGTGGCTCATTTGGTGATAATGAGTACAATTCTGGTGCAAATGGTTTTGGAAACCAAGGCTTCCACAGTGGAGGGTTTAAAAATTTCCACGATATTGGCCAACACCACAGCAGTCTCAACTCGGTTAGTGAATTTAAAAAAAAACTTCTATAATTCAAACAATTAAAGTTGTATTGCATTTTGATAATAATGATGATTCCTTTCCTCTAGATCACCCACGCTGAGAACACTGACAATCATGACATCGGCAGTAGTCAAGCTTTCGACACGGGAGCCCAGTCCAATACTGGTTTCAACCAGTTCGGTAACGGTCGCAGTCGTTTTGGTAATCAATACAGAAATGGACATCAAATGTCTTCTTTTCTCTAAATTTAGTTAACAATATTCTGACTTTCTTGAAACCAGTCAATAAATAAATGTTCAGAAAAAATATGTTTATTATTACAAAAAAAAACGAATACTAAATTTAACATATGATATCTATGGGACCGATATTAATATTTCACCTATCCCTTTGATGCATGAGCCGGAACGCTTTAAGAAACTCCAAGTCTCCTTTTAAGGTTTATTTGAATTGCACAAGCTGCAAATATCTACTTTAAGAAAATAATATAATAATTGATTGAGAAAACATTATTAGTATAATACATTTACAATTAGTGGTCAAATGCTCTCTCAATAAGCGTTTGCGCATTTAACCCCTTACTGCAGGAATTATTAAAGAGATGAAATAAAACATTTTTTTTAACGAAAATCTGTTTATTTAGGCTTAAATGATGAGATCAAATTGAAAAAAATATATATTTACTTCAATTATAGAAGTTATTAAATGACGCCATATATGGCTTCGTATACACTCTAGCTAACTAATGTTCAGTCATATATGGCTTCGTATGCATCTAAGAAATGGAATTATGCTTCGTGAAATTCTTTATAACAATTGTGTTAGTCGTTATAACAAAAAAAACATTACATTTTTCACATAATGTGGAAGAACGAAATTTAGAACAATATTGGCATAATTGTCGGGCGTTCTTCTTCCAAATCGGAAAATGGCAAATTCCATCAGAACGCACAGAATGTAAAGGCATATCCTGATGTCTAGCTGGAGTCTTTCTTGACTTTTTTTCGGGTACTGGAGAGTCTGGCAAACTGATGGGAGTGCCACCCCGGCTAGATGTCGGTGTTCCGAGGATACTGGATGCACGACCACGTTTCTTGGTAATAACTGCTTTCTCTGCCTTTCGCATATGCTCGGCAACGGCAGGTTTAAAATCATATAAGGGCATGTAGGTGTCTTTATTGATTCGGCGCCACAACAACCAAGCATTTACAAGCGACATATCCACCATATGAAAAAAAAATCTCTTGTACCATTGACGAGACCGCAAATGGATTCTGTAATAGCCCAGCATAGAATCAAGTAAATCTACTCCTCCCATATGCTGGTTATAAACATCGACAGCTTGAGGAGAAGGTATCTGAACATATTTTTTGTCTTGTCGAACATAACGCCGTTTCGTTGTCGTTGGCTCGCTTCCAACGTAAGCTGAAAGAAGATTTACATTCTTGTTATCAAACCAGGAAACTAGGCCTAGCTTTACGTCATCTATGATTGCTACTTTTTCTTCCATGCTTCCGCATCCTCGCTTCTTTAGTTGCTTTTCAGAAGGCATAATTGAGTTTGGAACACGATTTAGTCGCACAGTTCCTAAAGGAAGTAAACCTTTTTTGTAAAGATAAACTTGAAGATTTGGGCTATTGAACTAGTTATCAAAACAAATTTTATAGTTTTGATGTCGTGGAACTGTCGATGTCAAACGAGTGACCACATTTGAGCTAACACCAAGATCTGGCGCATCTGAAGGGTACGAATTGCTTTGGTCACCAGCAAAGATGTCGAAATCGTAGCTAAAGCCACTAACGCCGCTTAGAACTTGATTTTTGTAACCCCATTTATGAGGTTTAGCTGGGTTATACTGCTTTAATTCGTGACGACATTTGGTAGGAATTATTTGTTCGTCTACAGCTAAAAACTCTTCTTTAGGGACTAACATTAAACGCTCACGAATCATATCCAATAAAGGCCGAATTTTAAATAATTTGTCATGCCCGTTCTCTCCACGGGGTACAAACTTCTCATTATTATTTAAATGTAAAAATCTTTTGATAGATTCGAATCTGTTACAGATCATAGTTTCGTAAACCTGTGACTGCCCTCCTTCTTTAGACCAATACTTTCTTGTTGCCGGTAATTTCACACAGGACATAAATATGGCGATCCCTATAAATTTTTCAATTTCTTTTTTCGTGATCATTGCTGGTTTATTGATGTTGTCTTGAATAGACTTGAGGTTAGATTGCTCAGTAATAAAATCAATCATGTCAGTTGTGAACAAGAACTTGAAAACTTCTGCCGGAGAATCTAGTTGTTTTATAGTATCCGGTAAATCTTTGTTTTCCATAAATTCAAAATTGTTGTCATCGTAAGCTGGCATTTTCCCTTTTTTTCCAAATAACCTGTTTTTTTTAGTTGTCTTTCCTTTGGATTTGGACGTTGTTGCAGACTGTAAATTTATCAAAGGCACGTCATCTGCTTCAGAATAATCAGATTCAGACTCGGGTATAATAATGTGTCTTTTTGGAGGTAAACGAATTGAGCTTAGGTCATAATTATCATCACGATCTGAATCAATATCATCATCGCTCACGGTACCATCACCAGGAATAATATTAACATGCTTAGCAGTGCCGTAGAAGCGTGCTGGGTGCATTTCTGGAATAAGCAATAAGAATCCTTAAATGCATACCAAGCCATATATGGCAGATTTTAAAAAGTGAAAAAAAAAAGTAAAAGAAGCAAAATCCAGCCAACATCAAACTTTTCCCATATTTTAGAAAGTCAAAAGAATCTTAATATATTTTTTTAAATGGTTTTACTAACCTTTTTGGTATTTATTTCTAATTTACAAAGTAGCACTTTTTTCCTTCTACCCGACCCGTCGTATGCGCTGCACATAACCGTCAAAAAAATTGACAGGTGACATTTGCAATGCACAAACTATTAACGTTTCGTTTTATGACAAAATTCCGGTTCGAATGCAAGTTAGTTTTTTAAAATGAGATATATCATTGGCCTATAAAAAAATCATAAACTTCTGCGTCCAAATATGGTTTCGTATGCGGTAAGGGGTTAAAGTTATCACAGCTTAATTTTATTTATGAAATCCTTACTTATCTAAGTGTTACTAATTTCTTAACCTAGAACAAAACCTACAAAAACATTATTAAAAATAAACTGAAATATGTTAATAGAAATTTAACAGTAAATAATATATAAGTAATGATTGAAAAGGTCAATAAAAACCAGCGAACAAAATTGCACCAGCTACGCTGACTTTTTTGTTTTTATTAAATATAAGTGTAAAATGTATTGACGATTGATCTCTGAATATCGATGCTATCTCTTGGACACCGTCACGTCGTTCTGTCAATTTAGATATCGTCACTATCCCAACATAAATAAAATAATCGTCAAATTTCATTTCGATTTTCTTACATGAGCTACGCGTTTTCTACCTGCGTATTTCATTTCTTTTGAAGCAGGCACTTCGTTTTGCGTAGATTGTGAACCTCATACTGTGTAAAAACGAGCCTTCCGACAATTCAAGTATTCAATTTGCATTTTTACGTCTAACGCTTTGAAAAAGACATTTAAATAATAAAGTCCACTGTCTCCACGAAATATTAGAGTATTAGATAAATATGAAATAAAAAAATATCAATATGGCTCGATTAGAACATAAACCTCCCGTCATCACACCTGCCGTACCGTATCGGTTTCTATATTTTAGCATTTTATATGTAATCGTCATTGTAGGGACGGTAGTGATTTTTTTTAGGCTTCTATCGAAAATTCTAACCAATGTTTCTTACTTTGAAATATAAGTGATGACATTTATAGGTAATTTCAAACGTTAAATTCGTATATCTTCGTTTATTAATACACACGGAGAGGACGGAAGGAGGTTTGACCGTCTGGCTCCATGACACGCGGTATGAAACCTACGACGATTTTCTGTGCGATTGTTATACTACCGATGGTTGTACTACCCTATATGCGAGGAGCATTCAAAACACCACATAAAGTCTCCATTAGAAAAGCGACAGATGATAACCAAGAGAAGTTCGATATCTCCTATCGTATTTTTTGATGGATTTATATAGTGTTCTTCTTCTTTTACATTTGTCAGAAATGATATGTAAGCATAATATTTTCATAATTTCTAAATCGTTTATTGATTGTTTATAATAGGGATAAGAATAAAAAAGAAATACTGTTATTCCTCATCTCTTAGTCAGATGCATTAAGAACATAATAAGAACCGACGACTAAATTATTGTAACGATAATAAAATGTGTCAGCCGAGAACTGAACTTTAGATAATGTATCTATGTGTTTGTCCCTTATCGTCCTAAACGTTTTTTTTTTAACTTTTATATTAAAATACTGTGTTATAATGACTATACTGGGGCCACTGAATGTGAAGTGGCGTTAAACTTCTACGTATTAAACTTTTATTGAAACAAAAAGTTATCGATATGAGAATAAAAAATAAACAGTTGACTATCGATAATGTTTAGAAACACTTTTTCTAAGAATCTCACGAGTGGCACACACTTCAATAAAATTACAACAAACTCTTATATATTATATAGGTATGTATGATGGTCCAAAGAAGTATATACAATATTATTAGTATTCTATATGTAGACGCCAGTTAATATAAATTAATTAAATATTTCATGCGTGGTATAGTTCCGAATTCCCACCTTCCCAATTCCTTTACAAGCAGCGCCCTTTACGACGGTTGTCGCCCTCTGGCGACGAAGAACAGGTATAGCAGTTCAAATGATATGGCCGTGCCATGAACTCGTGCTCTTGTGAATTAATTTACAGGATTCTAATATATCCATTTTAACGTGTTTGGGAATTACCCCGTTGTAAGTTTCGGTAAAGAAGGTCGTGCCAAAGTGGTGGAAGACGTGGGTGAAGTGCTGATCGGTTTCTATCCTCGATTCCCGGAGCGGATTCGCCTCCAGGCGGTTTGGGTAAGCGCTGCATGCTTCATTTACTCTTCTTTTTTAATACCACGCATTATACCTAATTTTATAAACAGTCCACTCCATTTATAAATTTCTTATTAGGCGCGACCATCGAAAGTGGTTCTTTCGTGCCGGATAATGTTCCGTGTTTTCGGTTCCATATACATATAAATTACAACTACAACAAACCATATAAACCATATTAAGTATTCAATATTTTTTTAGACGCTAGTGTATTTTATTTTCTAGTAATTATATCCTTTAACTATTCTCTTAAAATGATCGAAAAGTGATTAAGTAATTTCCTATCTCTTATAAAAAAGACACTTTACTAATCACCTTTCATCGTGTAATAATTAGGATCATTAATTAATACATATGTACTATAGTTTGTTTAACTATATAAGAATAAGTTTGAAAATTTAAAACCATTCAGCGACTGATTGTTGAACAACCTGTATAGTTCCATTGAAGAATTCAATCCAAAACATGAAGTGCATTGTGAGTGTACCTATTTATATATTATATCTAATGTTCTATAGGTTTCCAGTTTATTTGAATTATGATGTAATATTTGTTTAAATGATCTTTTAATAACTGGCAACTGTTCTTTGTAGTTCTTAGCCGTCCTTGCTTGCGTGGCTACTCTCGAAGCTAAACCCAAGCCTTACATGGGTCACGGAGCCCTCGGAATGGGATTTGGAACGGACATTGGAACTGACATAGGAATGGGTTTGGGAAATGGCATCGGAACCGGTATGGGTCTTGGTATGAGAGATTTTGATCTTGGCAGCGATCTTGCCACCGGGCTCGGCTCTGGTCTAAGCGTTGGAGGCGCAGGCATGGGCCTAGGAAGAAGAGCTAGTGGGTACTCACAAGGTGGCTCATTTGGTGATAATGAGTACAATTCTGGTGCAAATGGTTTTGGAAACCAAGGCTTCCACAGTGGAGGGTTTAAAAATTTCCACGATATTGGCCAACACCACAGCAGTCTCAACTCGGTTAGTGAATTTAAAAAAAAACTTCTATAATTCAAACAATTAAAGTTGTATTGCATTTTGATAATAATGATGATTCCTTTCCTCTAGATCACCCACGCTGAGAACACTGACAATCATGACATCGGCAGTAGTCAAGCTTTCGACACGGGAGCCCAGTCCAATACTGGTTTCAACCAGTTCGGTAACGGTCGCAGTCGTTTTGGTAATCAATACAGAAATGGACATCAAATGTCTTCTTTTCTCTAAATTTAGTTAACAATATTCTGACTTTCTTGAAACCAGTCAATAAATAAATGTTCAGAAAAAATATGTTTATTATTACAAAAAAAAACGAATACTAAATTTAACATATGATATCTATGGGACCGATATTAATATTTCACCTATCCCTTTGATGCATGAGCCGGAACGCTTTAAGAAACTCCAAGTCTCCTTTTAAGGTTTATTTGAATTGCACAAGCTGCAAATATCTACTTTAAGAAAATAATATAATAATTGATTGAGAAAACATTATTAGTATAATACATTTACAATTAGTGGTCAAATGCTCTCTCAATAAGCGTTTGCGCATTTAACCCCTTACTGCAGGAATTATTAAAGAGATGAAATAAAACATTTTTTTTAACGAAAATCTGTTTATTTAGGCTTAAATGATGAGATCAAATTGAAAAAAATATATATTTACTTCAATTATAGAAGTTATTAAATGACGCCATATATGGCTTCGTATACACTCTAGCTAACTAATGTTCAGTCATATATGGCTTCGTATGCATCTAAGAAATGGAATTATGCTTCGTGAAATTCTTTATAACAATTGTGTTAGTCGTTATAACAAAAAAAACATTACATTTTTCACATAATGTGGAAGAACGAAATTTAGAACAATATTGGCATAATTGTCGGGCGTTCTTCTTCCAAATCGGAAAATGGCAAATTCCATCAGAACGCACAGAATGTAAAGGCATATCCTGATGTCTAGCTGGAGTCTTTCTTGACTTTTTTTCGGGTACTGGAGAGTCTGGCAAACTGATGGGAGTGCCACCCCGGCTAGATGTCGGTGTTCCGAGGATACTGGATGCACGACCACGTTTTTTGGTAATAACTGCTTTCTCTGCCTTTCGCATATGCTCGGCAAAGGCAGGTTTAAAATCATATAAGGGCATGTAGGTGTCTTTATTGATTCGGCGCCACAACAACCAAGCATTTACAAGCGACATATCCACCATATGAAAAAAAAATCTCTTGTACCATTGACGAGACCGCAAATGGATTCTGTAATAGCCCAGCATAGAATCAAGTAAATCTACTCCTCCCATATGCTGGTTATAAACATCGACAGCTTGAGGAGAAGGTATCTGAACATATTTTTTGTCTTGTCGAACATAACGCCGTTTCGTTGTCGTTGGCTCGCTTCCAACGTAAGCTGAAAGAAGATTTACATTCTTGTTATCAAACCAGGAAACTAGGCCTAGCTTTACGTCATCTATGATTGCTACTTTTTCTTCCATGCTTCCGCATCCTCGCTTCTTTAGTTGCTTTTCAGAAGGCATAATTGAGTTTGGAACACGATTTAGTCGCACAGTTCCTAAAGGAAGTAAACCTTTTTTGTAAAGATAAACTTGAAGATTTGGGCTATTGAACTAGTTATCAAAACAAATTTTATAGTTTTGATGTCGTGGAACTGTCGATGTCAAACGAGTGACCACATTTGAGCTAACACCAAGATCTGGCGCATCTGAAGGGTACGAATTGCTTTGGTCACCAGCAAAGATGTCGAAATCGTAGCTAAAGCCACTAACGCCGCTTAGAACTTGATTTTTGTAACCCCATTTATGAGGTTTAGCTGGGTTATACTGCTTTAATTCGTGACGACATTTGGTAGGAATTATTTGTTCGTCTACAGCTAAAAACTCTTCTTTAGGGACTAACATTAAACGCTCACGAATCATATCCAATAAAGGCCGAATTTTAAATAATTTGTCATGCCCGTTCTCTCCACGGGGTACAAACTTCTCATTATTATTTAAATGTAAAAATCTTTTGATAGATTCGAATCTGTTACAGATCATAGTTTCGTAAACCTGTGACTGCCCTCCTTCTTTAGACCAATACTTTCTTGTTGCCGGTAATTTCACACAGGACATAAATATGGCGATCCCTATAAATTTTTCAATTTCTTTTTTCGTGATCATTGCTGGTTTATTGATGTTGTCTTGAATAGACTTGAGGTTAGATTGCTCAGTAATAAAATCAATCATGTCAGTTGTGAACAAGAACTTGAAAACTTCTGCCGGAGAATCTAGTTGTTTTATAGTATCCGGTAAATCTTTGTTTTCCATAAATTCAAAATTGTTGTCATCGTAAGCTGGCATTTTCCCTTTTTTTCCAAATAACCTGTTTTTTTTAGTTGTCTTTCCTTTGGATTTGGACGTTGTTGCAGACTGTAAATTTATCAAAGGCACGTCATCTGCTTCAGAATAATCAGATTCAGACTCGGGTATAATAATGTGTCTTTTTGGAGGTAAACGAATTGAGCTTAGGTCATAATTATCATCACGATCTGAATCAATATCATCATCGCTCACGGTACCATCACCAGGAATAATATTAACATGCTTAGCAGTGCCGTAGAAGCGTGCTGGGTGCATTTCTGGAATAAGCAATAAGAATCCTTAAATGCATACCAAGCCATATATGGCAGATTTTAAAAAGTGAAAAAAAAAAGTAAAAGAAGCAAAATCCAGCCAACATCAAACTTTTCCCATATTTTAGAAAGTCAAAAGAATCTTAATATATTTTTTTAAATGGTTTTACTAACCTTTTTGGTATTTATTTCTAATTTACAAAGTAGCACTTTTTTCCTTCTACCCGACCCGTCGTATGCGCTGCACATAACCGTCAAAAAAATTGACAGGTGACATTTGCAATGCACAAACTATTAACGTTTCGTTTTATGACAAAATTCCGGTTCGAATGCAAGTTAGTTTTTTAAAATGAGATATATCATTGGCCTATAAAAAAATCATAAACTTCTGCGTCCAAATATGGTTTCGTATGCGGTAAGGGGTTAAAGTTATCACAGCTTAATTTTATTTATGAAATCCTTACTTATCTAAGTGTTACTAATTTCTTAACCTAGAACAAAACCTACAAAAACATTATTAAAAATAAACTGAAATATGTTAATAGAAATTTAACAGTAAATAATATATAAGTAATGATTGAAAAGGTCAATAAAAACCAGCGAACAAAATTGCACCAGCTACGCTGACTTTTTTGTTTTTATTAAATATAAGTGTAAAATGTATTGACGATTGATCTCTGAATATCGATGCTATCTCTTGGACACCGTCACGTCGTTCTGTCAATTTAGATATCGTCACTATCCCAACATAAATAAAATAATCGTCAAATTTCATTTCGATTTTCTTACATGAGCTACGCGTTTTCTACCTGCGTATTTCATTTCTTTTGAAGCAGGCACTTCGTTTTGCGTAGATTGTGAACCTCATACTGTGTAAAAACGAGCCTTCCGACAATTCAAGTATTCAATTTGCATTTTTACGTCTAACGCTTTGAAAAAGACATTTAAATAATAAAGTCCACTGTCTCCACGAAATATTAGAGTATTAGATAAATATGAAATAAAAAAATATCAATATGGCTCGATTAGAACATAAACCTCCCGTCATCACACCTGCCGTACCGTATCGGTTTCTATATTTTAGCATTTTATATGTAATCGTCATTGTAGGGACGGTAGTGATTTTTTTTAGGCTTCTATCGAAAATTCTAACCAATGTTTCTTACTTTGAAATATAAGTGATGACATTTATAGGTAATTTCAAACGTTAAATTCGTATATCTTCGTTTATTAATACACACGGAGAGGACGGAAGGAGGTTTGACCGTCTGGCTCCATGACACGCGGTATGAAACCTACGACGATTTTCTGTGCGATTGTTATACTACCGATGGTTGTACTACCCTATATGCGAGGAGCATTCAAAACACCACATAAAGTCTCCATTAGAAAAGCGACAGATGATAACCAAGAGAAGTTCGATATCTCCTATCGTATTTTTTGATGGATTTATATAGTGTTCTTCTTCTTTTACGTTTGTCAGAAATGATATGTAAGCATAATATTTTCATAATTTCTAAATCGTTTATTGATTGTTTATAATAGGGATAAGAATAAAAAAGAAATACTGTTATTCCTCATCTCTTAGTCAGATGCATTAAGAACATAATAAGAACCGACGACTAAATTATTGTAACGATAATAAAATGTGTCAGCCGAGAACTGAACTTTAGATAATGTATCTATGTGTTTGTCCCTTATCGTCCTAAACGTTTTTTTTTTAACTTTTATATTAAAATACTGTGTTATAATGACTATACTGGGGCCACTGAATGTGAAGTGGCGTTAAACTTCTACGTATTAAACTTTTATTGAAACAAAAAGTTATCGATATGAGAATAAAAAATAAACAGTTGACTATCGATAATGTTTAGAAACACTTTTTCTAAGAATCTCACGAGTGGCACACACTTCAATAAAATTACAACAAACTCTTATATATTATATAGGTATGTATTATGGTCCAAAGAAGTATATACAATATTATTAGTATTCAATATGTAGACGCCAGTTAATATAAATTAATTAAATATTTCATGCGTGGTATAGTTCCGAATTCCCACCTTCCCAATTCCTTTACAAGCAGCGCCCTTTGCGACGGTTGTCGCCCTCTGGCGACGAAGAACAGGTATAGCAGTTCAAATGATATGGCCGTGCCACGAACTCGTGCTCTTGTGAATTAATTTACAGGATTCTAATAAATCCATTTTAACGTGTTTGGGAATTACCCCGTTGTAAGTTTCGGTAAAGAAGGTCGTGCCAAAGTGGTGGAAGACGTGGGTGATCGGTTTCTATCCTCGATTCCCGGAGCGGATTCGCCTCCAGGCTGTTTGGGTAAGCGCTGCATGCTTCATTTACTCTTCTTTTTTAATACCACGCATTATACCTAATTTTATAAACAGTCCACTCCATTTATAAATTTCTTATTAGGCGCGACCATCGAAAGTGGTTCTTTCGTGCCGGATAATGTTCCGTGTTTTCGGTTCCATATACATATAAATTACAACTACAACAAACCATATAAACCATATTAAGTATTCAATATTTTTTTAGACGCTAGTGTATTTTATTTTCTAGTAATTATATCCTTTAACTATTCTCTTAAAATGATCGAAAAGTGATTAAGTAATTTCCTATCTCTTATAAAAAAGACACTTTACTAATCACCTTTCATCGTGTAATAATTAGGATCATTAATTAATACATATGTACTATAGTTTGTTTAACTATATAAGAATAAGTTTGAAAATTTAAAACCATTCAGCGACTGATTGTTGAACCACCTGTATAGTTCCATTGAAGAATTCAATCCAAAACATGAAGTGCATTGTGAGTGTACCTATTTATATATTATATCTAATGTTCTATAGGTTTCCAGTTTATTTGAATTATGATGTAATATTTGTTTAAATGATCTTTTAATAACTGGCAACTGTTCTTTGTAGTTCTTAGCCGTCCTTGCTTGCGTGGCTACTCTCGAAGCTAAACCCAAGCCTTACATGGGTCACGGAGCCCTCGGAATGGGATTTGGAACGGACATTGGAACTGGCATAGGAATGGGTTTGGGAAATGGCATCGGAACCGGTATGGGTCTTGGTATGAGAGATTTTGATCGTGGCAGCGATCTTGCCACCGGGCTCGGCTCTGGTCTAGGCGTTGGAGGCGCAGGCATGGGCCTAGGAAGAAGAGCTAGTGGGTACTCACAAGGTGGCTCATTTGGTGATAATGAGTACAATTCTGGTGCAAATGGTTTTGGAAACCAAGGCTTCCACAGTGGAGGGTTTAAAAATTTCCACGATATTGGCCAACACCACAGCAGTCTCAACTCGGTTAGTGATTTTAAAAAAAAACTTCTATAATTCAAACAATTAAAGTTGTATTACATTTTGATAATAATGATGATTCCTTTCCTCTAGATCACCCAAGCTGAGAACACTGACAATCATGACATCGGCAGTAGTCAAGCTTTCGACACGGGAGCCCAGTCCAATACTGGTTTCAACCAGTTCGGTAACGGTCGCAGTCGTTTTGGTAATCAATACAGAAATGGACATCAAATGTCTTCTTTTCTCTAAATTTAGTTAACAATATTCTGACTTTCTTGAAACCAGTCAATAAATAAATGTTCAGAAAAAATATGTTTATTATTACAAAAAAAAACGAATACTAAATTTAACATATGATATCTATGGGACCGATATTAATATTTCACCTATCCCTTTGATGCATGAGCCGGAACGCTTTAAGAAACTCCAAGTCTCCTTTTAAGGTTTATTTGAATTGCACAAGCTGCAAATATCTACTTTAAGAAAATAATATAATAATTGATTGAGAAAACATTATTAGTATAATACATTTACAATTGTCAGTGGTCAAATGCTCTCTCAATAAGCGTTTGCGCATTTAACCCCTTACTGCAGGAATTATTAAAGAGATGAAATAAAACATTTTTTTTAACGAAAATCTGTTTATTTAGGCTTAAATGATGAGATCAAATTGAAAAAAATATATATTTACTTCAATTATAGAAGTTATTAAATGACGCCATATATGGCTTCGTATACACTCTAGCTAACTAATGTTCAGTCATATATGGCTTCGTATGCATCTAAGAAATGGAATTATGCTTCGTGAAATTCTTTATAACAATTGTGTTAGTCGTTATAACAAAAAAAACATTACATTTTTCACATAATGTGGAAGAACGAAATTTAGAACAATATTGGCATAATTGTCGGGCGTTCTTCTTCCAAATCGGAAAATGGCAAATTCCATCAGAACGCACAGAATGTAAAGGCATATCCTGATGTCTAGCTGGAGTCTTTCTTGACTTTTTTTCGGGTACTGGAGAGTCTGGCAAACTGATGGGAGTGCCACCCCGGCTAGATGTCGGTGTTCCGAGGATACTGGATGCACGACCACGTTTCTTGGTAATAACTGCTTTCTCTGCCTTTCGCATATGCTCGGCAAAGGCAGGTTTAAAATCATATAAGGGCATGTAGGTGTCTTTATTGATTCGGCGCCACAACAACCAAGCATTTACAAGCGACATATCCACCATATGAAAAAAAAATCTCTTGTACCATTGACGAGACCGCAAATGGATTCTGTAATAGCCCAGCATAGAATCAAGTAAATCTACTCCTCCCATATGCTGGTTATAAACATCGACAGCTTGAGGAGAAGGTATCTGAACATATTTTTTGTCTTGTCGAACATAACGCCGTTTCGTTGTCGTTGGCTCGCTTCCAACGTAAGCTGAAAGAAGATTTACATTCTTGTTATCAAACCAGGAAACTAGGCCTAGCTTTACGTCATCTATGATTGCTACTTTTTCTTAGATGCTTCCGCATCCTCGCTTCTTTAGTTGCTTTTCAGAAGGCATAATTGAGTTTGGAACACGATTTAGTCGCACAGTTCCTAAAGGAAGTAAACCTTTTTTGTAAAGATAAACTTGAAGATTTGGGCTATTGAACTAGTTATCAAAACAAATTTTATAGTTTTGATGTCGTGGAACTGTCGATGTCAAACGAGTGACCACATTTGAGCTAACACCAAGATCTGGCGCATCTGAAGGGTACGAATTGCTTTGGTCACCAGCAAAGATGTCGAAATCGTAGCTAAAGCCACTAACGCCGCTTAGAACTTGATTTTTGTAACCCCATTTATGAGGTTTAGCTGGGTTATACTGCTTTAATTCGTGACGACATTTGGTAGGAATTATTTGTTCGTCTACAGCTAAAAACTCTTCTTTAGGGACTAACATTAAACGCTCACGAATCATATCCAATAAAGGCCGAATTTTAAATAATTTGTCATGCCCGTTCTCTCCACGGGGTACAAACTTCTCATTATTATTTAAATGTAAAAATCTTTTGATAGATTCGAATCTGTTACAGATCATAGTTTCGTAAACCTGTGACTGCCCTCCTTCTTTAGACCAATACTTTCTTGTTGCCGGTAATTTCACACAGGACATAAATATGGCGATCCCTATAAATTTTTCAATTTCTTTTTTCGTGATCATTGCTGGTTTATTGATGTTGTCTTGAATAGACTTGAGGTTAGATTGCTCAGTAATAAAATCAATCATGTCAGTTGTGAACAAGAACTTGAAAACTTCTGCCGGAGAATCTAGTTGTTTTATAGTATCCGGTAAATCTTTGTTTTCCATAAATTCAAAATTGTTGTCATCGTAAGCTGGCATTTTCCCTTTTTTTCCAAATAACCTGTTTTTTTAGTTGTCTTTCCTTTGGATTTGGACGTTGTTGCAGACTGTAAATTTATCAAAGGCACGTCATCTGCTTCAGAATAATCAGATTCAGACTCGGGTATAATAATGTGTCTTTTTGGAGGTAAACGAATTGAGCTTAGGTCATAATTATCATCACGATCTGAATCAATATCATCATCGCTCACGGTACCATCACCAGGAATAATATTAACATGCTTAGCAGTGCCGTAGAAGCGTGCTGGGTGCATTTCTGGAATAAGCAATAAGAATCCTTAAATGCATACCAAGCCATATATGGCAGATTTTAAAAAGTGAAAAAAAAAAGTAAAAGAAGCAAAATCCAGCCAACATCAAACTTTTCCCATATTTTAGAAAGTCAAAAGAATCTTAATATATTTTTTTAAATGGTTTTACTAACCTTTTTGGTATTTATTTCTAATTTACAAAGTAGCACTTTTTTCCTTCTACCCGACCCGTCGTATGCGCTGCACGTAACCGTCAAAAAAATTGACAGGTGACATTTGCAATGCACAAACTATTAACGTTTCGTTTTACGACAAAATTCCGGTTCGAATGCAAGTTAGTTTTTTAAAATGAGATATATCATTGGCCTATAAAAAAATCATAAACTTCTGCGTCCAAATATGGTTTCGTATGCGGTAAGGGGTTAAAGTTATCACAGCTTAATTTTATTTATGAAATCCTTACTTATCTAAGTGTTACTAATTTCTTAACCTAGAACAAAACCTACAAAAACATTATTAAAAATAAACTGAAATATGTTAATAGAAATTTAACAGTAAATAATATATAAGTAATGATTGAAAAGGTCAATAAAAACCAGCGAACAAAATTGCACCAGCTACGCTGACTTTTTTGTTTTTATTAAATATAAGTGTAAAATGTATTGACGATTGATCTCTGAATATCGATGCTATCTCTTGGACACCGTCACGTCGTTCTGTCAATTTAGATATCGTCACTATCCCAACATAAATAAAATAATCGTCAAATTTCATTTCGATTTTCTTACATGAGCTACGCGTTTTCTACCTGCGTATTTCATTTCTTTTGAAGCAGGCACTTCGTTTTGCGTAGATTGTGAACCTCATACTGTGTAAAAACGAGCCTTCCGACAATTCAAGTATTCAATTTGCATTTTTACGTCTAACGCTTTGAAAAAGACATTTAAATAATAAAGTCCACTGTCTCCACGAAATATTAGAGTATTAGATAAATATGAAATAAAAAAATATCAATATGGCTCGATTAGAACATAAACCTCCCGTCATCACACCTGCCGTACCGTATCGGTTTCTATATTTTAGCATTTTATATGTAATCGTCATTGTAGGGACGGTAGTGATTTTTTTTAGGCTTCTATCGAAAATTCTAACCAATGTTTCTTACTTTGAAATATAAGTGATGACATTTATAGGTAATTTCAAACGTTAAATTCGTATATCTTCGTTTATTAATACACACGGAGAGGACGGAAGGAGGTTTGACCGTCTGGCTCCATGACACGCGGTATGAAACCTACGACGATTTTCTGTGCGATTGTTATACTACCGATGGTTGTACTACCCTATATGCGAGGAGCATTCAAAACACCACATAAAGTCTCCATTAGAAAAGCGACAGATGATAACCAAGAGAAGTTCGATATCTCCTATCGTATTTTTTGATGGATTTATATAGTGTTCTTCTTCTTTTACGTTTGTCAGAAATGATATGTAAGCATAATATTTTCATAATTTCTAAATCGTTTATTGATTGTTTATAATAGGGATAAGAATAAAAAAGAAATACTGTTATTCCTCATCTCTTAGTCAGATGCATTAAGAACATAATAAGAACCGACGACTAAATTATTGTAACGATAATAAAATGTGTCAGCCGAGAACTGAACTTTAGATAATGTATCTATGTGTTTGTCCCTTATCGTCCTAAACGTTTTTTTTTTAACTTTTATATTAAAATACTGTGTTATAATGACTATACTGGGGCCACTGAATGTGAAGTGGCGTTAAACTTCTACGTATTAAACTTTTATTGAAACAAAAAGTTATCGATATGAGAATAAAAAATAAACAGTTGACTATCGATAATGTTTAGAAACACTTTTTCTAAGAATCTCACGAGTGGCACACACTTCAATAAAATTACAACAAACTCTTATATATTATATAGGTATGTATTATGGTCCAAAGAAGTATATACAATATTATTAGTATTCAATATGTAGACGCCAGTTAATATAAATTAATTAAATATTTCATGCGTGGTATAGTTCCGAATTCCCACCTTCCCAATTCCTTTACAAGCAGCGCCCTTTGCGACGGTTGTCGCCCTCTGGCGACGAAGAACAGGTATAGCAGTTCAAATGATATGGCCGTGCCACGAACTCGTGCTCTTGTGAATTAATTTACAGGATTCTAATAAATCCATTTTAACGTGTTTGGGAATTACCCCGTTGTAAGTTTCGGTAAAGAAGGTCGTGCCAAAGTGGTGGAAGACGTGGGTGATCGGTTTCTATCCTCGATTCCCGGAGCGGATTCGCCTCCAGGCTGTTTGGGTAAGCGCTGCATGCTTCATTTACTCTTCTTTTTTAATACCACGCATTATACCTAATTTTATAAACAGTCCACTCCATTTATAAATTTCTTATTAGGCGCGACCATCGAAAGTGGTTCTTTCGTGCCGGATAATGTTCCGTGTTTTCGGTTCCATATACATATAAATTACAACTACAACAAACCATATAAACCATATTAAGTATTCAATATTTTTTTAGACGCTAGTGTATTTTATTTTCTAGTAATTATATCCTTTAACTATTCTCTTAAAATGATCGAAAAGTGATTAAGTAATTTCCTATCTCTTATAAAAAAGACACTTTACTAATCACCTTTCATCGTGTAATAATTAGGATCATTAATTAATACATATGTACTATAGTTTGTTTAACTATATAAGAATAAGTTTGAAAATTTAAAACCATTCAGCGACTGATTGTTGAACCACCTGTATAGTTCCATTGAAGAATTCAATCCAAAACATGAAGTGCATTGTGAGTGTACCTATTTATATATTATATCTAATGTTCTATAGGTTTCCAGTTTATTTGAATTATGATGTAATATTTGTTTAAATGATCTTTTAATAACTGGCAACTGTTCTTTGTAGTTCTTAGCCGTCCTTGCTTGCGTGGCTACTCTCGAAGCTAAACCCAAGCCTTACATGGGTCACGGAGCCCTCGGAATGGGATTTGGAACGGACATTGGAACTGGCATAGGAATGGGTTTGGGAAATGGCATCGGAACCGGTATGGGTCTTGGTATGAGAGATTTTGATCGTGGCAGCGATCTTGCCACCGGGCTCGGCTCTGGTCTAGGCGTTGGAGGCGCAGGCATGGGCCTAGGAAGAAGAGCTAGTGGGTACTCACAAGGTGGCTCATTTGGTGATAATGAGTACAATTCTGGTGCAAATGGTTTTGGAAACCAAGGCTTCCACAGTGGAGGGTTTAAAAATTTCCACGATATTGGCCAACACCACAGCAGTCTCAACTCGGTTAGTGATTTTAAAAAAAAACTTCTATAATTCAAACAATTAAAGTTGTATTACATTTTGATAATAATGATGATTCCTTTCCTCTAGATCACCCAAGCTGAGAACACTGACAATCATGACATCGGCAGTAGTCAAGCTTTCGACACGGGAGCCCAGTCCAATACTGGTTTCAACCAGTTCGGTAACGGTCGCAGTCGTTTTGGTAATCAATACAGAAATGGACATCAAATGTCTTCTTTTCTCTAAATTTAGTTAACAATATTCTGACTTTCTTGAAACCAGTCAATAAATAAATGTTCAGAAAAAATATGTTTATTATTACAAAAAAAAACGAATACTAAATTTAACATATGATATCTATGGGACCGATATTAATATTTCACCTATCCCTTTGATGCATGAGCCGGAACGCTTTAAGAAACTCCAAGTCTCCTTTTAAGGTTTATTTGAATTGCACAAGCTGCAAATATCTACTTTAAGAAAATAATATAATAATTGATTGAGAAAACATTATTAGTATAATACATTTACAATTGTCAGTGGTCAAATGCTCTCTCAATAAGCGTTTGCGCATTTAACCCCTTACTGCAGGAATTATTAAAGAGATGAAATAAAACATTTTTTTTAACGAAAATCTGTTTATTTAGGCTTAAATGATGAGATCAAATTGAAAAAAATATATATTTACTTCAATTATAGAAGTTATTAAATGACGCCATATATGGCTTCGTATACACTCTAGCTAACTAATGTTCAGTCATATATGGCTTCGTATGCATCTAAGAAATGGAATTATGCTTCGTGAAATTCTTTATAACAATTGTGTTAGTCGTTATAACAAAAAAAACATTACATTTTTCACATAATGTGGAAGAACGAAATTTAGAACAATATTGGCATAATTGTCGGGCGTTCTTCTTCCAAATCGGAAAATGGCAAATTCCATCAGAACGCACAGAATGTAAAGGCATATCCTGATGTCTAGCTGGAGTCTTTCTTGACTTTTTTTCGGGTACTGGAGAGTCTGGCAAACTGATGGGAGTGCCACCCCGGCTAGATGTCGGTGTTCCGAGGATACTGGATGCACGACCACGTTTCTTGGTAATAACTGCTTTCTCTGCCTTTCGCATATGCTCGGCAAAGGCAGGTTTAAAATCATATAAGGGCATGTAGGTGTCTTTATTGATTCGGCGCCACAACAACCAAGCATTTACAAGCGACATATCCACCATATGAAAAAAAAATCTCTTGTACCATTGACGAGACCGCAAATGGATTCTGTAATAGCCCAGCATAGAATCAAGTAAATCTACTCCTCCCATATGCTGGTTATAAACATCGACAGCTTGAGGAGAAGGTATCTGAACATATTTTTTGTCTTGTCGAACATAACGCCGTTTCGTTGTCGTTGGCTCGCTTCCAACGTAAGCTGAAAGAAGATTTACATTCTTGTTATCAAACCAGGAAACTAGGCCTAGCTTTACGTCATCTATGATTGCTACTTTTTCTTAGATGCTTCCGCATCCTCGCTTCTTTAGTTGCTTTTCAGAAGGCATAATTGAGTTTGGAACACGATTTAGTCGCACAGTTCCTAAAGGAAGTAAACCTTTTTTGTAAAGATAAACTTGAAGATTTGGGCTATTGAACTAGTTATCAAAACAAATTTTATAGTTTTGATGTCGTGGAACTGTCGATGTCAAACGAGTGACCACATTTGAGCTAACACCAAGATCTGGCGCATCTGAAGGGTACGAATTGCTTTGGTCACCAGCAAAGATGTCGAAATCGTAGCTAAAGCCACTAACGCCGCTTAGAACTTGATTTTTGTAACCCCATTTATGAGGTTTAGCTGGGTTATACTGCTTTAATTCGTGACGACATTTGGTAGGAATTATTTGTTCGTCTACAGCTAAAAACTCTTCTTTAGGGACTAACATTAAACGCTCACGAATCATATCCAATAAAGGCCGAATTTTAAATAATTTGTCATGCCCGTTCTCTCCACGGGGTACAAACTTCTCATTATTATTTAAATGTAAAAATCTTTTGATAGATTCGAATCTGTTACAGATCATAGTTTCGTAAACCTGTGACTGCCCTCCTTCTTTAGACCAATACTTTCTTGTTGCCGGTAATTTCACACAGGACATAAATATGGCGATCCCTATAAATTTTTCAATTTCTTTTTTCGTGATCATTGCTGGTTTATTGATGTTGTCTTGAATAGACTTGAGGTTAGATTGCTCAGTAATAAAATCAATCATGTCAGTTGTGAACAAGAACTTGAAAACTTCTGCCGGAGAATCTAGTTGTTTTATAGTATCCGGTAAATCTTTGTTTTCCATAAATTCAAAATTGTTGTCAACGTAAGCTGGCATTTTCCCTTTTTTTCCAAATAACCTGTTTTTTTTAGTTGTCTTTCCTTTGGATTTGGACGTTGTTGCAGACTGTAAATTTATCAAAGGCACGTCATCTGCTTCAGAATAATCAGATTCAGACTCGGGTATAATAATGTGTCTTTTTGGAGGTAAACGAATTGAGCTTAGGTCATAATTATCATCACGATCTGAATCAATATCATCATCGCTCACGGTACCATCACCAGGAATAATATTAACATGCTTAGCAGTGCCGTAGAAGCGTGCTGGGTGCATTTCTGGAATAAGCAATAAGAATCCTTAAATGCATACCAAGCCATATATGGCAGATTTTAAAAAGTGAAAAAAAAAAGTAAAAGAAGCAAAATCCAGCCAACATCAAACTTTTCCCATATTTTAGAAAGTCAAAAGAATCTTAATATATTTTTTTAAATGGTTTTACTAACCTTTTTGGTATTTATTTCTAATTTACAAAGTAGCACTTTTTTCCTTCTACCCGACCCGTCGTATGCGCTGCACATAACCGTCAAAAAAATTGACAGGTGACATTTGCAATGCACAAACTATTAACGTTTCGTTTTACGACAAAATTCCGGTTCGAATGCAAGTTAGTTTTTTAAAATGAGATATATCATTGGCCTATAAAAAAATCATAAACTTCTGCGTCCAAATATGGTTTCGTATGCGGTAAGGGGTTAAAGTTATCACAGCTTAATTTTATTTATGAAATCCTTACTTATCTAAGTGTTACTAATTTCTTAACCTAGAACAAAACCTACAAAAACATTATTAAAAATAAACTGAAATATGTTAATAGAAATTTAACAGTAAATAATATATAAGTAATGATTGAAAAGGTCAATAAAAACCAGCGAACAAAATTGCACCAGCTACGCTGACTTTTTTGTTTTTATTAAATATAAGTGTAAAATGTATTGACGATTGATCTCTGAATATCGATGCTATCTCTTGGACACCGTCACGTCGTTCTGTCAATTTAGATATCGTCACTATCCCAACATAAATAAAATAATCGTCAAATTTCATTTCGATTTTCTTACATGAGCTACGCGTTTTCTACCTGCGTATTTCATTTCTTTTGAAGCAGGCACTTCGTTTTGCGTAGATTGTGAACCTCATACTGTGTAAAAACGAGCCTTCCGACAATTCAAGTATTCAATTTGCATTTTTACGTCTAACGCTTTGAAAAAGACATTTAAATAATAAAGTCCACTGTCTCCACGAAATATTAGAGTATTAGATAAATATGAAATAAAAAAATATCAATATGGCTCGATTAGAACATAAACCTCCCGTCATCACACCTGCCGTACCGTATCGGTTTCTATATTTTAGCATTTTATATGTAATCGTCATTGTAGGGACGGTAGTGATTTTTTTTAGGCTTCTATCGAAAATTCTAACCAATGTTTCTTACTTTGAAATATAAGTGATGACATTTATAGGTAATTTCAAACGTTAAATTCGTATATCTTCGTTTATTAATACACACGGAGAGGACGGAAGGAGGTTTGACCGTCTGGCTCCATGACACGCGGTATGAAACCTACGACGATTTTCTGTGCGATTGTTATACTACCGATGGTTGTACTACCCTATATGCGAGGAGCATTCAAAACACCACATAAAGTCTCCATTAGAAAAGCGACAGATGATAACCAAGAGAAGTTCGATATCTCCTATCGTATTTTTTGATGGATTTATATAGTGTTCTTCTTCTTTTACATTTGTCAGAAATGATATGTAAGCATAATATTTTCATAATTTCTAAATCGTTTATTGATTGTTTATAATAGGGATAAGAATAAAAAAGAAATACTGTTATTCCTCATCTCTTAGTCAGATGCATTAAGAACATAATAAGAACCGACGACTAAATTATTGTAACGATAATAAAATGTGTCAGCCGAGAACTGAACTTTAGATAATGTATCTATGTGTTTGTCCCTTATCGTCCTAAACGTTTTTTTTTAACTTTTATATTAAAATACTGTGTTATAATGACTATACTGGGGCCACTGAATGTGAAGTGGCGTTAAACTTCTACGTATTAAACTTTTATTGAAACAAAAAGTTATCGATATGAGAATAAAAAATAAACAGTTGACTATCGATAATGTTTAGAAACACTTTTTCTAAGAATCTCACGAGTGGCACACACTTCAATAAAATTACAACAAACTCTTATATATTATATAGGTATGTATGATGGTCCAAAGAAGTATATACAATATTATTAGTATTCAATATGTAGACGCCAGTTAATATAAATTAATTAAATATTTCATGCGTGGTATAGTTCCGAATTCCCACCTTCCCAATTCCTTTACAAGCAGCGCCCTTTGCGACGGTTGTCGCCCTCTGGCGACGAAGAACAGGTATAGCAGTTCAAATGATATGGCCGTGCCACGAACTCGTGCTCTTGTGAATTAATTTACAGGATTCTAATAAATCCATTTTAACGTGTTTGGGAATTACCCCGTTGTAAGTTTCGGTAAAGAAGGTCGTGCCAAAGTGGTGGAAGACGTGGGTGATCGGTTTCTATCCTCGATTCCCGGAGCGGATTCGCCTCCAGGCTGTTTGGGTAAGCGCTGCATGCTTCATTTACTCTTCTTTTTTAATACCACGCATTATACCTAATTTTATAAACAGTCCACTCCATTTATAAATTTCTTATTAGGCGCGACCATCGAAAGTGGTTCTTTCGTGCCGGATAATGTTCCGTGTTTTCGGTTCCATATACATATAAATTACAACTACAACAAACCATATAAACCATATTAAGTATTCAATATTTTTTTAGACGCTAGTGTATTTTATTTTCTAGTAATTATATCCTTTAACTATTCTCTTAAAATGATCGAAAAGTGATTAAGTAATTTCCTATCTCTTATAAAAAAGACACTTTACTAATCACCTTTCATCGTGTAATAATTAGGATCATTAATTAATACATATGTACTATAGTTTGTTTAACTATATAAGAATAAGTTTGAAAATTTAAAACCATTCAGCGACTGATTGTTGAACCACCTGTATAGTTCCATTGAAGAATTCAATCCAAAACATGAAGTGCATTGTGAGTGTACCTATTTATATATTATATCTAATGTTCTATAGGTTTCCAGTTTATTTGAATTATGATGTAATATTTGTTTAAATGATCTTTTAATAACTGGCAACTGTTCTTTGTAGTTCTTAGCCGTCCTTGCTTGCGTGGCTACTCTCGAAGCTAAACCCAAGCCTTACATGGGTCACGGAGCCCTCGGAATGGGATTTGGAACGGACATTGGAACTGGCATAGGAATGGGTTTGGGAAATGGCATCGGAACCGGTATGGGTCTTGGTATGAGAGATTTTGATCGTGGCAGCGATCTTGCCACCGGGCTCGGCTCTGGTCTAGGCGTTGGAGGCGCAGGCATGGGCCTAGGAAGAAGAGCTAGTGGGTACTCACAAGGTGGCTCATTTGGTGATAATGAGTACAATTCTGGTGCAAATGGTTTTGGAAACCAAGGCTTCCACAGTGGAGGGTTTAAAAATTTCCACGATATTGGCCAACACCACAGCAGTCTCAACTCGGTTAGTGATTTTAAAAAAAAACTTCTATAATTCAAACAATTAAAGTTGTATTACATTTTGATAATAATGATGATTCCTTTCCTCTAGATCACCCACGCTGAGAACACTGACAATCATGACATCGGCAGTAGTCAAGCTTTCGACACGGGAGCCCAGTCCAATACTGGTTTCAACCAGTTTGGTAACGGTCGCAGTCGTTTTGGTAATCAATACAGAAATGGACATCAAATGTCTTCTTTTCTCTAAATTTAGTTAACAATATTCTGACTTTCTTGAAACCAGTCAATAAATAAATGTTCAGAAAAAATATGTTTATTATTACAAAAAAAAACGAATACTAAATTTAACATATGATATCTATGGGACCGATATTAATATTTCACCTATCCCTTTGATGCATGAGCCGGAACGCTTTAAGAAACTCCAAGTCTCCTTTTAAGGTTTATTTGAATTGCACAAGCTGCAAATATCTACTTTAAGAAAATAATATAATAATTGATTGAGAAAACATTATTAGTATAATACATTTACAATTGTCAGTGGTCAAATGCTCTCTCAATAAGCGTTTGCGCATTTAACCCCTTACTGCAGGAATTATTAAAGAGATGAAATAAAACATTTTTTTTAACGAAAATCTGTTTATTTAGGCTTAAATGATGAGATCAAATTGAAAAAAATATATATTTACTTCAATTATAGAAGTTATTAAATGACGCCATATATGGCTTCGTATACACTCTAGCTAACTAATGTTCAGTCATATATGGCTTCGTATGCATCTAAGAAATGGAATTATGCTTCGTGAAATTCTTTATAACAATTGTGTTAGTCGTTATAACAAAAAAAACATTACATTTTTCACATAATGTGGAAGAACGAAATTTAGAACAATATTGGCATAATTGTCGGGCGTTCTTCTTCCAAATCGGAAAATGGCAAATTCCATCAGAACGCACAGAATGTTAAGGCATATCCTGATGTCTAGCTGGAGTCTTTCTTGACTTTTTTTCGGGTACTGGAGAGTCTGGCAAACTGATGGGAGTGCCACCCCGGCTAGATGTCGGTGTTCCGAGGATACTGGATGCACGACCACGTTTCTTGGTAATAACTGCTTTCTCTGCCTTTCGCATATGCTCGGCAAAGGCAGGTTTAAAATCATATAAGGGCATGTAGGTGTCTTTATTGATTCGGCGCCACAACAACCAAGCATTTACAAGCGACATATCCACCATATGAAAAAAAAATCTCTTGTACCATTGACGAGACCGCAAATGGATTCTGTAATAGCCCAGCATAGAATCAAGTAAATCTACTCCTCCCATATGCTGGTTATAAACATCGACAGCTTGAGGAGAAGGTATCTGAACATATTTTTTGTCTTGTCGAACATAACGCCGTTTCGTTGTCGTTGGCTCGCTTCCAACGTAAGCTGAAAGAAGATTTACATTCTTGTTATCAAACCAGGAAACTAGGCCTAGCTTTACGTCATCTATGATTGCTACTTTTTCTTAGATGCTTCCGCATCCTCGCTTCTTTAGTTGCTTTTCAGAAGGCATAATTGAGTTTGGAACACGATTTAGTCGCACAGTTCCTAAAGGAAGTAAACCTTTTTTGTAAAGATAAACTTGAAGATTTGGGCTATTGAACTAGTTATCAAAACAAATTTTATAGTTTTGATGTCGTGGAACTGTCGATGTCAAACGAGTGACCACATTTGAGCTAACACCAAGATCTGGCGCATCTGAAGGGTACGAATTGCTTTGGTCACCAGCAAAGATGTCGAAATCGTAGCTAAAGCCACTAACGCCGCTTAGAACTTGATTTTTGTAACCCCATTTATGAGGTTTAGCTGGGTTAAACTGCTTTAATTCGTGACGACATTTGGTAGGAATTATTTGTTCGTCTACAGCTAAAAACTCTTCTTTAGGGACTAACATTAAACGCTCACGAATCATATCCAATAAAGGCCGAATTTTAAATAATTTGTCATGCCCGTTCTCTCTACGGGGTACAAACTTCTCATTATTATTTAAATGTAAAAATCTTTTGATAGATTCGAATCTGTTACAGATCATAGTTTCGTAAACCTGTGACTGCCCTCCTTCTTTAGACCAATACTTTCTTGTTGCCGGTAATTTCACACAGGACATAAATATGGCGATCCCTATAAATTTTTCAATTTCTTTTTTCGTGATCATTGCTGGTTTATTGATGTTGTCTTGAATAGACTTGAGGTTAGATTGCTCAGTAATAAAATCAATCATGTCAGTTGTGAACAAGAACTTGAAAACTTCTGCCGGAGAATCTAGTTGTTTTATAGTATCCGGTAAATCTTTGTTTTCCATAAATTCAAAATTGTTGTCATCGTAAGCTGGCATTTTCCCTTTTTTTCCAAATAACCTGTTTTTTTTAGTTGTCTTTCCTTTGGATTTGGACGTTGTTGCAGACTGTAAATTTATCAAAGGCACGTCATCTGCTTCAGAATAATCAGATTCAGACTCGGGTATAATAATGTGTCTTTTTGGAGGTAAACGAATTGAGCTTAGGTCATAATTATCATCACGATCTGAATCAATATCATCATCGCTCACGGTACCATCACCAGGAATAATATTAACATGCTTAGCAGTGCCGTAGAAGCGTGCTGGGTGCATTTCTGGAATAAGCAATAAGAATCCTTAAATGCATACCAAGCCATATATGGCAGATTTTAAAAAGTGAAAAAAAAAAAGTAAAAGAAGCAAAATCCAGCCAACATCAAACTTTTCCCATATTTTAGAAAGTCAAAAGAATCTTAATATATTTTTTTAAATGGTTTTACTAACCTTTTTGGTATTTATTTCTAATTTACAAAGTAGCACTTTTTTCCTTCTACCCGACCCGTCGTATGCGCTGCACATAACCGTCAAAAAAATTGACAGGTGACATTTGCAATGCACAAACTATTAACGTTTCGTTTTACGACAAAATTCCGGTTCGAATGCAAGTTAGTTTTTTAAAATGAGATATATCATTGGCCTATAAAAAAATCATAAACTTCTGCGTCCAAATATGGTTTCGTATGCGGTAAGGGGTTAAAGTTATCACAGCTTAATTTTATTTATGAAATCCTTACTTATCTAAGTGTTACTAATTTCTTAACCTAGAACAAAACCTACAAAAACATTATTAAAAATAAACTGAAATATGTTAATAGAAATTTAACAGTAAATAATATATAAGTAATGATTGAAAAGGTCAATAAAAACCAGCGAACAAAATTGCACCAGCTACGCTGACTTTTTTGTTTTTATTAAATATAAGTGTAAAATGTATTGACGATTGATCTCTGAATATCGATGCTATCTCTTGGACACCGTCACGTCGTTCTGTCAATTTAGATATCGTCACTATCCCAACATAAATAAAATAATCGTCAAATTTCATTTCGATTTTCTTACATGAGCTACGCGTTTTCTACCTGCGTATTTCATTTCTTTTGAAGCAGGCACTTCGTTTTGCGTAGATTGTGAACCTCATACTGTGTAAAAACGAGCCTTCCGACAATTCAAGTATTCAATTTGCATTTTTACGTCTAACGCTTTGAAAAAGACATTTAAATAATAAAGTCCACTGTCTCCACGAAATATTAGAGTATTAGATAAATATGAAATAAAAAAATATCAATATGGCTCGATTAGAACATAAACCTCCCGTCATCACACCTGCCGTACCGTATCGGTTTCTATATTTTAGCATTTTATATGTAATCGTCATTGTAGGGACGGTAGTGATTTTTTTTAGGCTTCTATCGAAAATTCTAACCAATGTTTCTTACTTTGAAATATAAGTGATGACATTTATAGGTAATTTCAAACGTTAAATTCGTATATCTTCGTTTATTAATACACACGGAGAGGACGGAAGGAGGTTTGACCGTCTGGCTCCATGACACGCGGTATGAAACCTACGACGATTTTCTGTGCGATTGTTATACTACCGATGGTTGTACTACCCTATATGCGAGGAGCATTCAAAACACCACATAAAGTCTCCATTAGAAAAGCGACAGATGATAACCAAGAGAAGTTCGATATCTCCTATCGTATTTTTTGATGGATTTATATAGTGTTCTTCTTCTTTTACGTTTGTCAGAAATGATATGTAAGCATAATATTTTCATAATTTCTAAATCGTTTATTGATTGTTTATAATAGGGATAAGAATAAAAAAGAAATACTGTTATTCCTCATCTCTTAGTCAGATGCATTAAGAACATAATAAGAACCGACGACTAAATTATTGTAACGATAATAAAATGTGTCAGCCGAGAACTGAACTTTAGATAATGTATCTATGTGTTTGTCCCTTATCGTCCTAAACGTTTTTTTTTAACTTTTATATTAAAATACTGTGTTATAATGACTATACTGGGGCCACTGAATGTGAAGTGGCGTTAAACTTCTACGTATTAAACTTTTATTGAAACAAAAAGTTATCGATATGAGAATAAAAAATAAACAGTTGACTATCGATAATGTTTAGAAACACTTTTTCTAAGAATCTCACGAGTGGCACACACTTCAATAAAATTACAACAAACTCTTATATATTATATAGGTATGTATGATGGTCCAAAGAAGTATATACAATATTATTAGTATTCAATATGTAGACGCCAGTTAATATAAATTAATTAAATATTTCATGCGTGGTATAGTTCCGAATTCCCACCTTCCCAATTCCTTTACAAGCAGCGCCCTTTGCGACGGTTGTCGCCCTCTGGCGACGAAGAACAGGTATAGCAGTTCAAATGATATGGCCGTGCCACGAACTCGTGCTCTTGTGAATTAATTTACAGGATTCTAATAAATCCATTTTAACGTGTTTGGGAATTACCCCGTTGTAAGTTTCGGTAAAGAAGGTCGTGCCAAAGTGGTGGAAGACGTGGGTGATCGGTTTCTATCCTCGATTCCCGGAGCGGATTCGCCTCCAGGCTGTTTGGGTAAGCGCTGCATGCTTCATTTACTCTTCTTTTTTAATACCACGCATTATACCTAATTTTATAAACAGTCCACTCCATTTATAAATTTCTTATTAGGCGCGACCATCGAAAGTGGTTCTTTCGTGCCGGATAATGTTCCGTGTTTTCGGTTCCATATACATATAAATTACAACTACAACAAACCATATAAACCATATTAAGTATTCAATATTTTTTTAGACGCTAGTGTATTTTATTTTCTAGTAATTATATCCTTTAACTATTCTCTTAAAATGATCGAAAAGTGATTAAGTAATTTCCTATCTCTTATAAAAAAGACACTTTACTAATCACCTTTCATCGTGTAATAATTAGGATCATTAATTAATACATATGTACTATAGTTTGTTTAACTATATAAGAATAAGTTTGAAAATTTAAAACCATTCAGCGACTGATTGTTGAACCACCTGTATAGTTCCATTGAAGAATTCAATCCAAAACATGAAGTGCATTGTGAGTGTACCTATTTATATATTATATCTAATGTTCTATAGGTTTCCAGTTTATTTGAATTATGATGTAATATTTGTTTAAATGATCTTTTAATAACTGGCAACTGTTCTTTGTAGTTCTTAGCCGTCCTTGCTTGCGTGGCTACTCTCGAAGCTAAACCCAAGCCTTACATGGGTCACGGAGCCCTCGGAATGGGATTTGGAACGGACATTGGAACTGGCATAGGAATGGGTTTGGGAAATGGCATCGGAACCGGTATGGGTCTTGGTATGAGAGATTTTGATCGTGGCAGCGATCTTGCCACCGGGCTCGGCTCTGGTCTAGGCGTTGGAGGCGCAGGCATGGGCCTAGGAAGAAGAGCTAGTGGGTACTCACAAGGTGGCTCATTTGGTGATAATGAGTACAATTCTGGTGCAAATGGTTTTGGAAACCAAGGCTTCCACAGTGGAGGGTTTAAAAATTTCCACGATATTGGCCAACACCACAGCAGTCTCAACTCGGTTAGTGATTTTAAAAAAAAACTTCTATAATTCAAACAATTAAAGTTGTATTACATTTTGATAATAATGATGATTCCTTTCCTCTAGATCACCCACGCTGAGAACACTGACAATCATGACATCGGCAGTAGTCAAGCTTTCGACACGGGAGCCCAGTCCAATACTGGTTTCAACCAGTTCGGTAACGGTCGCAGTCGTTTTGGTAATCAATACAGAAATGGACATCAAATGTCTTCTTTTCTCTAAATTTAGTTAACAATATTCTGACTTTCTTGAAACCAGTCAATAAATTAATGTTCAGAAAAAATATGTTTATTATTACAAAAAAAAACGAATACTAAATTTAACATATGATATCTATGGGACCGATATTAATATTTCACCTATCCCTTTGATGCATGAGCCGGAACGCTTTAAGAAACTCCAAGTCTCCTTTTAAGGTTTATTTGAATTGCACAAGCTGCAAATATCTACTTTAAGAAAATAATATAATAATTGATTGAGAAAACATTATTAGTATAATACATTTACAATTGTCAGTGGTCAAATGCTCTCTCAATAAGCGTTTGCGCATTTAACCCCTTACTGCAGGAATTATTAAAGAGATGAAATAAAACATTTTTTTTAACGAAAATCTGTTTATTTAGGCTTAAATGATGAGATCAAATTGAAAAAAATATATATTTACTTCAATTATAGAAGTTATTAAATGACGCCATATATGGCTTCGTATACACTCTAGCTAACTAATGTTCAGTCATATATGGCTTCGTATGCATCTAAGAAATGGAATTATGCTTCGTGAAATTCTTTATAACAATTGTGTTAGTCGTTATAACAAAAAAAACATTACATTTTTCACATAATGTGGAAGAACGAAATTTAGAACAATATTGGCATAATTGTCGGGCGTTCTTCTTCCAAATCGGAAAATGGCAAATTCCATCAGAACGCACAGAATGTAAAGGCATATCCTGATGTCTAGCTGGAGTCTTTCTTGACTTTTTTTCGGGTACTGGAGAGTCTGGCAAACTGATGGGAGTGCCACCCCGGCTAGATGTCGGTGTTCCGAGGATACTGGATGCACGACCACGTTTCTTGGTAATAACTGCTTTCTCTGCCTTTCGCATATGCTCGGCAAAGGCAGGTTTAAAATCATATAAGGGCATGTAGGTGTCTTTATTGATTCGGCGCCACAACAACCAAGCATTTACAAGCGACATATCCACCATATGAAAAAAAAATCTCTTGTACCATTGACGAGACCGCAAATGGATTCTGTAATAGCCCAGCATAGAATCAAGTAAATCTACTCCTCCCATATGCTGGTTATAAACATCGACAGCTTGAGGAGAAGGTATCTGAACATATTTTTTGTCTTGTCGAACATAACGCCGTTTCGTTGTCGTTGGCTCGCTTCCAACGTAAGCTGAAAGAAGATTTACATTCTTGTTATCAAACCAGGAAACTAGGCCTAGCTTTACGTCATCTATGATTGCTACTTTTTCTTAGATGCTTCCGCATCCTCGCTTCTTTAGTTGCTTTTCAGAAGGCATAATTGAGTTTGGAACACGATTTAGTCGCACAGTTCCTAAAGGAAGTAAACCTTTTTTGTAAAGATAAACTTGAAGATTTGGGCTATTGAACTAGTTATCAAAACAAATTTTATAGTTTTGATGTCGTGGAACTGTCGATGTCAAACGAGTGACCACATTTGAGCTAACACCAAGATCTGGCGCATCTGAAGGGTACGAATTGCTTTGGTCACCAGCAAAGATGTCGAAATCGTAGCTAAAGCCACTAACGCCGCTTAGAACTTGATTTTTGTAACCCCATTTATGAGGTTTAGCTGGGTTATACTGCTTTAATTCGTGACGACATTTGGTAGGAATTATTTGTTCGTCTACAGCTAAAAACTCTTCTTTAGGGACTAACATTAAACGCTCACGAATCATATCCAATAAAGGCCGAATTTTAAATAATTTGTCATGCCCGTTCTCTCCACGGGGTACAAACTTCTCATTATTATTTAAATGTAAAAATCTTTTGATAGATTCGAATCTGTTACAGATCATAGTTTCGTAAACCTGTGACTGCCCTCCTTCTTTAGACCAATACTTTCTTGTTGCCGGTAATTTCACACAGGACATAAATATGGCGATCCCTATAAATTTTTCAATTTCTTTTTTCGTGATCATTGCTGGTTTATTGATGTTGTCTTGAATAGACTTGAGGTTAGATTGCTCAGTAATAAAATCAATCATGTCAGTTGTGAACAAGAACTTGAAAACTTCTGCCGGAGAATCTAGTTGTTTTATAGTATCCGGTAAATCTTTGTTTTCCATAAATTCAAAATTGTTGTCAACGTAAGCTGGCATTTTCCCTTTTTTTCCAAATAACCTGTTTTTTTTAGTTGTCTTTCCTTTGGATTTGGACGTTGTTGCAGACTGTAAATTTATCAAAGGCACGTCATCTGCTTCAGAATAATCAGATTCAGACTCGGGTATAATAATGTGTCTTTTTGGAGGTAAACGAATTGAGCTTAGGTCATAATTATCATCACGATCTGAATCAATATCATCATCGCTCACGGTACCATCACCAGGAATAATATTAACATGCTTAGCAGTGCCGTAGAAGCGTGCTGGGTGCATTTCTGGAATAAGCAATAAGAATCCTTAAATGCATACCAAGCCATATATGGCAGATTTTAAAAAGTGAAAAAAAAAAGTAAAAGAAGCAAAATCCAGCCAACATCAAACTTTTCCCATATTTTAGAAAGTCAAAAGAATCTTAATATATTTTTTTAAATGGTTTTACTAACCTTTTTGGTATTTATTTCTAATTTACAAAGTAGCACTTTTTTCCTTCTACCCGACCCGTCGTATGCGCTGCACATAACCGTCAAAAAAATTGACAGGTGACATTTGCAATGCACAAACTATTAACGTTTCGTTTTACGACAAAATTCCGGTTCGAATGCAAGTTAGTTTTTTAAAATGAGATATATCATTGGCCTATAAAAAAATCATAAACTTCTGCGTCCAAATATGGTTTCGTATGCGGTAAGGGGTTAAAGTTATCACAGCTTAATTTTATTTATGAAATCCTTACTTATCTAAGTGTTACTAATTTCTTAACCTAGAACAAAACCTACAAAAACATTATTAAAAATAAACTGAAATATGTTAATAGAAATTTAACAGTAAATAATATATAAGTAATGATTGAAAAGGTCAATAAAAACCAGCGAACAAAATTGCACCAGCTACGCTGACTTTTTTGTTTTTATTAAATATAAGTGTAAAATGTATTGACGATTGATCTCTGAATATCGATGCTATCTCTTGGACACCGTCACGTCGTTCTGTCAATTTAGATATCGTCACTATCCCAACATAAATAAAATAATCGTCAAATTTCATTTCGATTTTCTTACATGAGCTACGCGTTTTCTACCTGCGTATTTCATTTCTTTTGAAGCAGGCACTTCGTTTTGCGTAGATTGTGAACCTCATACTGTGTAAAAACGAGCCTTCCGACAATTCAAGTATTCAATTTGCATTTTTATGTCTAACGCTTTGAAAAAGACATTTAAATAATAAAGTCCACTGTCTCCACGAAATATTAGAGTATTAGATAAATATGAAATAAAAAAATATCAATATGGCTCGATTAGAACATGTGACCTCTCATAAACCTCCCGTCATCACACCTGCCGTACCGTATCGGTTTCTATATTTTAGCATTTTATATGTAATCGTCATTGTAGGGACGGTAGTGATTTTTTTAGGCTTCTATCGAAAATTCTAACCAATGTTTCTTACTTTGAAATATAAATGATGACATTTATAGGTAATTTCAAACGTTAAATTCGTATATCTTCGTTTATTAATACACACGGAGAGGACGGAAGGAGGTTTGACCGTCTGGCTCCATGACACGCGGTATGAAACCTACGACGATTTTCTGTGCGATTGTTATACTACCGATGGTTGTACTACCCTATATGCGAGGAGCATTCAAAACACCACATAAAGTCTCCATTAGAAAAGCGACAGATGATAACCAAGAGAAGTTCGATATCTCCTATCGTATTTTTTGATGGATTTATATAGTGTTCTTCTTCTTTTACGTTTGTCAGAAATGATATGTAAGCATAATATTTTCATAATTTCTAAATCGTTTATTGATTGTTTATAATAGGGATAAGAATAAAAAAGAAATACTGTTATTCCTCATCTCTTAGTCAGATGCATTAAGAACATAATAAGAACCGACGACTAAATTATTGTAACGATAATAAAATGTGTCAGCCGAGAACTGAACTTTAGATAATGTATCTATGTGTTTGTCCCTTATCGTCCTAAACGTTTTTTTTTAACTTTTATATTAAAATACTGTGTTATAATGACTATACTGGGGCCACTGAATGTGAAGTGGCGTTAAACTTCTACGTATTAAACTTTTATTGAAACAAAAAGTTATCGATATGAGAATAAAAAATAAACAGTTGACTATCGATAATGTTTAGAAACACTTTTTCTAAGAATCTCACGAGTGGCACACACTTCAATAAAATTACAACAAACTCTTATATATTATATAGGTATGTATGATGGTCCAAAGAAGTATATACAATATTATTAGTATTCAATATGTAGACGCCAGTTAATATAAATTAATTAAATATTTCATGCGTGGTATAGTTCCGAATTCCCACCTTCCCAATTCCTTTCTTATCTCTTATAAAAAAGACACTTTACTAATCACCTTTCATCGTGTAATAATTAGGATCATTAATTAATACATATGTACTATAGTTTGTTTAACTATATAAGAATAAGTTTGAAAATTTAAAACCATTCAGCGACTGATTGTTGAACCACCTGTATAGTTCCATTGAAGAATTCAATCCAAAACATGAAGTGCATTGTGAGTGTACCTATTTATATATTATATCTAATGTTCTATAGGTTTCCAGTTTATTTGAATTATGATGTAATATTTGTTTAAATGATCTTTTAATAACTGGCAACTGTTCTTTGTAGTTCTTAGCCGTCCTTGCTTGCGTGGCTACTCTCGAAGCTAAACCCAAGCCTTACATGGGTCACGGAGCCCTCGGAATGGGATTTGGAACGGACATTGGAACTGGCATAGGAATGGGTTTGGGAAATGGCATCGGAACCGGTATGGGTCTTGGTATGAGAGATTTTGATCGTGGCAGCGAGCTTGCCACCGGGCTCGGCTCTGGTCTAGGCGTTGGAGGCGCAGGCATGGGCCTAGGAAGAAGAGCTAGTGGGTACTCACAAGGTGGCTCATTTGGTGATAATGAGTACAATTCTGGTGCAAATGGTTTTGGAAACCAAGGCTTCCACAGTGGAGGGTTTAAAAATTTCCACGATATTGGCCAACACCACAGCAGTCTCAACTCGGTTAGTGATTTAAAAAAAAAACTTCTATAATTCAAACAATTAAAGTTGTATTACATTTTGATAATAATGATGATTCCTTTCCTCTAGATCACCCACGCTGAGAACACTGACAATCATGACATCGGCAGTAGTCAAGCTTTCGACACGGGAGCCCAGTCCAATACTGGTTTCAACCAGTTCGGTAACGGTCGCAGTCGTTTTGGTAATCAATACAGAAATGGACATCAAATGTCTTCTTTTCTCTAAATTTAAATTTTAAAGTTAACAATATTCTGACTTTCTTGAAACCAGTCAATAAATAAATGTTCAGAAAAAATATGTTTATTATTACAAAAAAAAACGAATACTAAATTTAACATATGATATCTATGGGACCGATATTAATATTTCACCTATCCCTTTGATGCATGAGCCGGAACGCTTTAAGAAACTCCAAGTCTCCTTTTAAGGTTTATTTGAATTGCACAAGCTGCAAATATCTACTTTAAGAAAATAATATAATAATTGATTGAGAAAACATTATTAGTATAATACATTTACAATTGTCAGTGGTCAAATGCTCTCTCAATAAGCGTTTGCGCATTTAACCCCTTACTGCAGGAATTATTAAAGAGATGAAATAAAACATTTTTTTTAACGAAAATCTGTTTATTTAGGCTTAAATGATGAGATCAAATTGAAAAAAATATATATTTACTTCAATTATAGAAGTTATTAAATGACGCCATATATGGCTTCGTATACACTCTAGCTAACTAATGTTCAGTCATATATGGCTTCGTATGCATCTAAGAAATGGAATTATGCTTCGTGAAATTCTTTATAACAATTGTGTTAGTCGTTATAACAAAAAAAACATTACATTTTTCACATAATGTGGAAGAACGAAATTTAGAACAATATTGGCATAATTGTCGGGCGTTCTTCTTCCAAATCGGAAAATGGCAAATTCCATCAGAACGCACAGAATGTAAAGGCATATCCTGATGTCTAGCTGGAGTCTTTCTTGACTTTTTTTCGGGTACTGGAGAGTCTGGCAAACTGATGGGAGTGCCACCCCGGCTAGATGTCGGTGTTCCGAGGATACTGGATGCACGACCACGTTTCTTGGTAATAACTGCTTTCTCTGCCTTTCGCATATGCTCGGCAAAGGCAGGTTTAAAATCATATAAGGGCATGTAGGTGTCTTTATTGATTCGGCGCCACAACAACCAAGCATTTACAAGCGACATATCCACCATATGAAAAAAAAATCTCTTGTACCATTGACGAGACCGCAAATGGATTCTGTAATAGCCCAGCATAGAATCAAGTAAATCTACTCCTCCCATATGCTGGTTATAAACATCGACAGCTTGAGGAGAAGGTATCTGAACATATTTTTTGTCTTGTCGAACATAACGCCGTTTCGTTGTCGTTGGCTCGCTTCCAACGTAAGCTGAAAGAAGATTTACATTCTTGTTATCAAACCAGGAAACTAGGCCTAGCTTTACGTCATCTATGATTGCTACTTTTTCTTAGATGCTTCCGCATCCTCGCTTCTTTAGTTGCTTTTCAGAAGGCATAATTGAGTTTGGAACACGATTTAGTCGCACAGTTCCTAAAGGAAGTAAACCTTTTTTGTAAAGATAAACTTGAAGATTTGGGCTATTGAACTAGTTATCAAAACAAATTTTATAGTTTTGATGTCGTGGAACTGTCGATGTCAAACGAGTGACCACATTTGAGCTAACACCAAGATCTGGCGCATCTGAAGGGTACGAATTGCTTTGGTCACCAGCAAAGATGTCGAAATCGTAGCTAAAGCCACTAACGCCGCTTAGAACTTGATTTTTGTAACCCCATTTATGAGGTTTAGCTGGGTTATACTGCTTTAATTCGTGACGACATTTGGTAGGAATTATTTGTTCGTCTACAGCTAAAAACTCTTCTTTAGGGACTAACATTAAACGCTCACGAATCATATCCAATAAAGGCCGAATTTTAAATAATTTGTCATGCCCGTTCTCTCCACGGGGTACAAACTTCTCATTATTATTTAAATGTAAAAATCTTTTGATAGATTCGAATCTGTTACAGATCATAGTTTCGTAAACCTGTGACTGCCCTCCTTCTTTAGACCAATACTTTCTTGTTGCCGGTAATTTCACACAGGACATAAATATGGCGATCCCTATAAATTTTTCAATTTCTTTTTTCGTGATCATTGCTGGTTTATTGATGTTGTCTTGAATAGACTTGAGGTTAGATTGCTCAGTAATAAAATCAATCATGTCACACGGATCACACGGAGAGGACGGAAGGAGGTTTGACCGTCTGGCTCCATGACACGCGGTATGAAACCTACGACGATTTTCTGTGCGATTGTTATACTACCGATGGTTGTACTACCCTATATGCGAGGAGCATTCAAAACACCACATAAAGTCTCCATTAGAAAAGCGACAGATGATAACCAAGAGAAGTTCGATATCTCCTATCGTATTTTTTGATGGATTTATATAGTGTTCTTCTTCTTTTACGTTTGTCAGAAATGATATGTAAGCATAATATTTTCATAATTTCTAAATCGTTTATTGATTGTTTATAATAGGGATAAGAATAAAAAAGAAATACTGTTATTCCTCATCTCTTAGTCAGATGCATTAAGAACATAATAAGAACCGACGACTAAATTATTGTAACGATAATAAAATGTGTCAGCCGAGAACTGAACTTTAGATAATGTATCTATGTGTTTGTCCCTTATCGTCCTAAACGTTTTTTTTTAACTTTTATATTAAAATACTGTGTTATAATGACTATACTGGGGCCACTGAATGTGAAGTTTCGTTAAACTTCTACGTATTAAACTTTTATTGAAACAAAAAGTTATCGATATGAGAATAAAAAATAAACAGTTGACTATCGATAATGTTTAGAAACACTTTTTCTAAGAATCTCACGAGTGGCACACACTTCAATAAAATTACAACAAACTCTTATATATTATATAGGTATGTATGATGGTCCAAAGAAGTATATACAATATTATTAGTATTCAATATGTAGACGCCAGTTAATATAAATTAATTAAATATTTCATGCGTGGTATAGTTCCGAATTCCCATCTTCCCAATTCCTTTACAAGCAGCGCCCTTTGCGACGGTTGTCGCCCTCTGGCGACGAAGAACAGGTATAGCAGTTCAAATGATATGGCCGTGCCACGAACTCGTGCTCTTGTGAATTAATTTACAGGATTCTAATAAATCCATTTTAACGTGTTTGGGAATTACCCCGTTGTAAGTTTCGGTAAAGAAGGTCGTGCCAAAGTGGTGGAAGACGTGGGTGAAGTGCTGATCGGTTTCTATCCTCGATTCCCGGAGCGGATTCGCCTCCAGGCGGTTTGGGTAAGCGCTGCATGCTTCATTTACTCTTCTTTTTTAATACCACGCATTATACCTAATTTTATAAACAGTCCACTCCATTTATAAATTTCTTATTAGGCGCGACCATCGAAAGTGGTTCTTTCGTGCCGGATAATGTTCCGTGTTTTCGGTTCCATATACATATAAATTACAACTACAACAAACCATATAAACCATATTAAGTATTCAATATTTTTTTAGACGCTAGTGTATTTTATTTTCTAGTAATTATATCCTTTAACTATTCTCTTAAAATGATCGAAAAGTGATTAAGTAATTTCCTATCTCTTATAAAAAAGACACTTTACTAATCACCTTTCATCGTGTAATAATTAGGATCATTAATTAATACATATGTACTATAGTTTGTTTAACTATATAAGAATAAGTTTGAAAATTTAAAACCATTCAGCGACTGATTGTTGAACCACCTGTATAGTTCCATTGAAGAATTCAATCCAAAACATGAAGTGCATTGTGAGTGTACCTATTTATATATTATATCTAATGTTCTATAGGTTTCCAGTTTATTTGAATTATGATGTAATATTTGTTTAAATGATCTTTTAATAACTGGCAACTGTTCTTTGTAGTTCTTAGCCGTCCTTGCTTGCGTGGCTACTCTCGAAGCTAAACCCAAGCCTTACATGGGTCACGGAGCCCTCGGAATGGGATTTGGAACGGACATTGGAACTGGCATAGGAATGGGTTTGGGAAATGGCATCGGAACCGGTATGGGTCTTGGTATGAGAGATTTTGATCGTGGCAGCGAGCTTGCCACCGGGCTCGGCTCTGGTCTAGGCGTTGGAGGCGCAGGCATGGGCCTAGGAAGAAGAGCTAGTGGGTACTCACAAGGTGGCTCATTTGGTGATAATGAGTACAATTCTGGTGCAAATGGTTTTGGAAACCAAGGCTTCCACAGTGGAGGGTTTAAAAATTTCCACGATATTGGCCAACACCACAGCAGTCTCAACTCGGTTAGTGATTTAAAAAAAAAACTTCTATAATTCAAACAATTAAAGTTGTATTACATTTTGATAATAATGATGATTCCTTTCCTCTAGATCACCCACGCTGAGAACACTGACAATCATGACATCGGCAGTAGTCAAGCTTTCGACACGGGAGCCCAGTCCAATACTGGTTTCAACCAGTTCGGTAACGGTCGCAGTCGTTTTGGTAATCAATACAGAAATGGACATCAAATGTCTTCTTTTCTCTAAATTTAAATTTTAAAGTTAACAATATTCTGACTTTCTTGAAACCAGTCAATAAATAAATGTTCAGAAAAAATATGTTTATTATTACAAAAAAAAACGAATACTAAATTTAACATATGATATCTATGGGACCGATATTAATATTTCACCTATCCCTTTGATGCATGAGCCGGAACGCTTTAAGAAACTCCAAGTCTCCTTTTAAGGTTTATTTGAATTGCACAAGCTGCAAATATCTACTTTAAGAAAATAATATAATAATTGATTGAGAAAACATTATTAGTATAATACATTTACAATTGTCAGTGGTCAAATGCTCTCTCAATAAGCGTTTGCGCATTTAACCCCTTACTGCAGGAATTATTAAAGAGATGAAATAAAACATTTTTTTTAACGAAAATCTGTTTATTTAGGCTTAAATGATGAGATCAAATTGAAAAAAATATATATTTACTTCAATTATAGAAGTTATTAAATGACGCCATATATGGCTTCGTATACACTCTAGCTAACTAATGTTCAGTCATATATGGCTTCGTATGCATCTAAGAAATGGAATTATGCTTCGTGAAATTCTTTATAACAATTGTGTTAGTCGTTATAACAAAAAAAACATTACATTTTTCACATAATGTGGAAGAACGAAATTTAGAACAATATTGGCATAATTGTCGGGCGTTCTTCTTCCAAATCGGAAAATGGCAAATTCCATCAGAACGCACAGAATGTAAAGGCATATCCTGATGTCTAGCTGGAGTCTTTCTTGACTTTTTTTCGGGTACTGGAGAGTCTGGCAAACTGATGGGAGTGCCACCCCGGCTAGATGTCGGTGTTCCGAGGATACTGGATGCACGACCACGTTTCTTGGTAATAACTGCTTTCTCTGCCTTTCGCATATGCTCGGCAAAGGCAGGTTTAAAATCATATAAGGGCATGTAGGTGTCTTTATTGATTCGGCGCCACAACAACCAAGCATTTACAAGCGACATATCCACCATATGAAAAAAAAATCTCTTGTACCATTGACGAGACCGCAAATGGATTCTGTAATAGCCCAGCATAGAATCAAGTAAATCTACTCCTCCCATATGCTGGTTATAAACATCGACAGCTTGAGGAGAAGGTATCTGAACATATTTTTTGTCTTGTCGAACATAACGCCGTTTCGTTGTCGTTGGCTCGCTTCCAACGTAAGCTGAAAGAAGATTTACATTCTTGTTATCAAACCAGGAAACTAGGCCTAGCTTTACGTCATCTATGATTGCTACTTTTTCTTAGATGCTTCCGCATCCTCGCTTCTTTAGTTGCTTTTCAGAAGGCATAATTGAGTTTGGAACACGATTTAGTCGCACAGTTCCTAAAGGAAGTAAACCTTTTTTGTAAAGATAAACTTGAAGATTTGGGCTATTGAACTAGTTATCAAAACAAATTTTATAGTTTTGATGTCGTGGAACTGTCGATGTCAAACGAGTGACCACATTTGAGCTAACACCAAGATCTGGCGCATCTGAAGGGTACGAATTGCTTTGGTCACCAGCAAAGATGTCGAAATCGTAGCTAAAGCCACTAACGCCGCTTAGAACTTGATTTTTGTAACCCCATTTATGAGGTTTAGCTGGGTTATACTGCTTTAATTCGTGACGACATTTGGTAGGAATTATTTGTTCGTCTACAGCTAAAAACTCTTCTTTAGGGACTAACATTAAACGCTCACGAATCATATCCAATAAAGGCCGAATTTTAAATAATTTGTCATGCCCGTTCTCTCCACGGGGTACAAACTTCTCATTATTATTTAAATGTAAAAATCTTTTGATAGATTCGAATCTGTTACAGATCATAGTTTCGTAAACCTGTGACTGCCCTCCTTCTTTAGACCAATACTTTCTTGTTGCCGGTAATTTCACACAGGACATAAATATGGCGATCCCTATAAATTTTTCAATTTCTTTTTTCGTGATCATTGCTGGTTTATTGATGTTGTCTTGAATAGACTTGAGGTTAGATTGCTCAGTAATAAAATCAATCATGTCAGTTGTGAACAAGAACTTGAAAACTTCTGCCGGAGAATCTAGTTGTTTTATAGTATCCGGTAAATCTTTGTTTTCCATAAATTCAAAATTGTTGTCAACGTAAGCTGGCATTTTCCCTTTTTTTCCAAATAACCTGTTTTTTTTAGTTGTCTTTCCTTTGGATTTGGACGTTGTTGCAGACTGTAAATTTATCAAAGGCACGTCATCTGCTTCAGAATAATCAGATTCAGACTCGGGTATAATAATGTGTCTTTTTGGAGGTAAACGAATTGAGCTTAGGTCATAATTATCATCACGATCTGAATCAATATCATCATCGCTCACGGTACCATCACCAGGAATAATATTAACATGCTTAGCAGTGCCGTAGAAGCGTGCTGGGTGCATTTCTGGAATAAGCAATAAGAATCCTTAAATGCATACCAAGCCATATATGGCAGATTTTAAAAAGTGAAAAAAAAAAGTAAAAGAAGCAAAATCCAGCCAACATCAAACTTTTCCCATATTTTAGAAAGTCAAAAGAATCTTAATATATTTTTTTAAATGGTTTTACTAACCTTTTTGGTATTTATTTCTAATTTACAAAGTAGCACTTTTTTCCTTCTACCCGACCCGTCGTATGCGCTGCACATAACCGTCAAAAAAATTGACAGGTGACATTTGCAATGCACAAACTATTAACGTTTCGTTTTACGACAAAATTCCGGTTCGAATGCAAGTTAGTTTTTTAAAATGAGATATATCATTGGCCTATAAAAAAATCATAAACTTCTGCGTCCAAATATGGTTTCGTATGCGGTAAGGGGTTAAAGTTATCACAGCTTAATTTTATTTATGAAATCCTTACTTATCTAAGTGTTACTAATTTCTTAACCTAGAACAAAACCTACAAAAACATTATTAAAAATAAACTGAAATATGTTAATAGAAATTTAACAGTAAATAATATATAAGTAATGATTGAAAAGGTCAATAAAAACCAGCGAACAAAATTGCACCAGCTACGCTGACTTTTTTGTTTTTATTAAATATAAGTGTAAAATGTATTGACGATTGATCTCTGAATATCGATGCTATCTCTTGGACACCGTCACGTCGTTCTGTCAATTTAGATATCGTCACTATCCCAACATAAATAAAATAATCGTCAAATTTCATTTCGATTTTCTTACATGAGCTACGCGTTTTCTACCTGCGTATTTCATTTCTTTTGACGCAGGCACTTCGTTTTGCGTAGATTGTGAACCTCATACTGTGTAAAAACGAGCCTTCCGACAATTCAAGTATTCAATTTGCATTTTTATGTCTAACGCTTTGAAAAAGACATTTAAATAATAAAGTCCACTGTCTCCACGAAATATTAGAGTATTAGATAAATATGAAATAAAAAAATATCAATATGGCTCGATTAGAACATGTGACCTCTCATAAACCTCCCGTCATCACACCTGCCGTACCGTATCGGTTTCTATATTTTAGCATTTTATATGTAATCGTCATTGTAGGGACGGTAGTGATTTTTTTAGGCTTCTATCGAAAATTCTAACCAATGTTTCTTACTTTGAAATATAAATGATGACATTTATAGGTAATTTCAAACGTTAAATTCGTATATCTTCGTTTATTAATACACACGGAGAGGACGGAAGGAGGTTTGACCGTCTGGCTCCATGACACGCGGTATGAAACCTACGACGATTTTCTGTGCGATTGTTATACTACCGATGGTTGTACTACCCTATATGCGAGGAGCATTCAAAACACCACATAAAGTCTCCATTAGAAAAGCTACAGATGATAACCAAGAGAAGTTCGATATCTCCTATCGTATTTTTTGATGGATTTATATAGTGTTCTTCTTCTTTTACGTTTGTCAGAAATGATATGTAAGCATAATATTTTCATAATTTCTAAATCGTTTATTGATTGTTTATAATAGGGATAAGAATAAAAAAGAAATACTGTTATTCCTCATCTCTTAGTCAGATGCATTAAGAACATAATAAGAACCGACGACTAAATTATTGTAACGATAATAAAATGTGTCAGCCGAGAACTGAACTTTAGATAATGTATCTATGTGTTTGTCCCTTATCGTCCTAAACGTTTTTTTTAACTTTTATATTAGAATACTGTGTTATAATGACTATACTGGGGCCACTGAATGTGAAGTGGCGTTAAACTTCTACGTATTAAACTTTTATTGAAACAAAAAGTTATCGATATGAGAATATAAAATAAACAGTTGACTATCGATAATGTTTAGAAACACTTTTTCTAAGAATCTCACGAGTGGCACACACTTCAATAAAATTACAACAAACTCTTATATATTATATAGGTATGTATGATGGTCCAAAGAAGTATATACAATATTATTAGTATTCAATATGTAGACGCCAGTTAATATAAATTAATTAAATATTTCATGCGTGGTATAGTTCCGAATTCCCACCTTCCCAATTCCTTTACAAGCAGCGCCCTTTGCGACGGTTGTCGCCCTCTGGCGACGAAGAACAGGTATAGAAGTTCAAATGATATGGCCGTGCCACGAACTCGTGCTCTTGTGAATTAATTTACAGGATTCTAATAAATCCATTTTAACGTGTTTGGGAATTACCCCGTTGTAAGTTTCGGTAAAGAAGGTCGTGCCAAAGTGGTGGAAGACGTGGGTGATCGGTTTCTATCCTCGATTCCCGGAGCGGATTCGCCTCCAGGCTGTTTGGGTAAGCGCTGCATGCTTCATTTACTCTTCTTTTTTAATACCACGCATTATACCTAATTTTATAAACAGTCCACTCCATTTATAAATTTCTTATTAGGCGCGACCATCGAAAGTGGTTCTTTCGTGCCGGATAATGTTCCGTGTTTTCGGTTCCATATACATATAAATTACAACTACAACAAACCATATAAACCATATTAAGTATTCAATATTTTTTTAGACGCTAGTGTATTTTATTTTCTAGTAATTATATCCTTTAACTATTCTCTTAAAATGATCGAAAAGTGATTAAGTAATTTCCTATCTCTTATAAAAAAGACACTTTACTAATCACCTTTCATCGTGTAATAATTAGGATCATTAATTAATACATATGTACTATAGTTTGTTTAACTATATAAGAATAAGTTTGAAAATTTAAAACCATTCAGCGACTGATTGTTGAACCACCTGTATAGTTCCATTGAAGAATTCAATCCAAAACATGAAGTGCATTGTGAGTGTACCTATTTATATATTATATCTAATGTTCTATAGGTTTCCAGTTTATTTGAATTATGATGTAATATTTGTTTAAATGATCTTTTAATAACTGGCAACTGTTCTTTGTAGTTCTTAGCCGTCCTTGCTTGCGTGGCTACTCTCGAAGCTAAACCCAAGCCTTACATGGGTCACGGAGCCCTCGGAATGGGATTTGGAACGGACATTGGAACTGGCATAGGAATGGGTTTGGGAAATGGCATCGGAACCGGTATGGGTCTTGGTATGAGAGATTTTGATCGTGGCAGCGAGCTTGCCACCGGGCTCGGCTCTGGTCTAGGCGTTGGAGGCGCAGGCATGGGCCTAGGAAGAAGAGCTAGTGGGTACTCACAAGGTGGCTCATTTGGTGATAATGAGTACAATTCTGGTGCAAATGGTTTTGGAAACCAAGGCTTCCACAGTGGAGGGTTTAAAAATTTCCACGATATTGGCCAACACCACAGCAGTCTCAACTCGGTTAGTGATTTAAAAAAAAAACTTCTATAATTCAAACAATTAAAGTTGTATTACATTTTGATAATAATGATGATTCCTTTCCTCTAGATCACCCACGCTGAGAACACTGACAATCATGACATCGGCAGTAGTCAAGCTTTCGACACGGGAGCCCAGTCCAATACTGGTTTCAACCAGTTCGGTAACGGTCGCAGTCGTTTTGGTAATCAATACAGAAATGGACATCAAATGTCTTCTTTTCTCTAAATTTAGTTAACAATATTCTGACTTTCTTGAAACCAGTCAATAAATAAATGTTCAGAAAAAATATGTTTATTATTACAAAAAAAAACGAATACTAAATTTAACATATGATATCTATGGGACCGATATTAATATTTCACCTATCCCTTTGATGCATGAGCCGGAACGCTTTAAGAAACTCCAAGTCTCCTTTTAAGGTTTATTTGAATTGCACAAGCTGCAAATATCTACTTTAAGAAAATAATATAATAATTGATTGAGAAAACATTATTAGTATAATACATTTACAATTGTCAGTGGTCAAATGCTCTCTCAATAAGCGTTTGCGCATTTAACCCCTTACTGCAGGAATTATTAAAGAGATGAAATAAAACATTTTTTTTAACGAAAATCTGTTTATTTAGGCTTAAATGATGAGATCAAATTGAAAAAAATATATATTTACTTCAATTATAGAAGTTATTAAATGACGCCATATATGGCTTCGTATACACTCTAGCTAACTAATGTTCAGTCATATATGGCTTCGTATGCATCTAAGAAATGGAATTATGCTTCGTGAAATTCTTTATAACAATTGTGTTAGTCGTTATAACAAAAAAAACATTACATTTTTCACATAATGTGGAAGAACGAAATTTAGAACAATATTGGCATAATTGTCGGGCGTTCTTCTTCCAAATCGGAAAATGGCAAATTCCATCAGAACGCACAGAATGTAAAGGCATATCCTGATGTCTAGCTGGAGTCTTTCTTGACTTTTTTTCGGGTACTGGAGAGTCTGGCAAACTGATGGGAGTGCCACCCCGGCTAGATGTCGGTGTTCCGAGGATACTGGATGCACGACCACGTTTCTTGGTAATAACTGCTTTCTCTGCCTTTCGCATATGCTCGGCAAAGGCAGGTTTAAAATCATATAAGGGCATGTAGGTGTCTTTATTGATTCGGCGCCACAACAACCAAGCATTTACAAGCGACATATCCACCATATGAAAAAAAAATCTCTTGTACCATTGACGAGACCGCAAATGGATTCTGTAATAGCCCAGCATAGAATCAAGTAAATCTACTCCTCCCATATGCTGGTTATAAACATCGACAGCTTGAGGAGAAGGTATCTGAACATATTTTTTGTCTTGTCGAACATAACGCCGTTTCGTTGTCGTTGGCTCGCTTCCAACGTAAGCTGAAAGAAGATTTACATTCTTGTTATCAAACCAGGAAACTAGGCCTAGCTTTACGTCATCTATGATTGCTACTTTTTCTTAGATGCTTCCGCATCCTCGCTTCTTTAGTTGCTTTTCAGAAGGCATAATTGAGTTTGGAACACGATTTAGTCGCACAGTTCCTAAAGGAAGTAAACCTTTTTTGTAAAGATAAACTTGAAGATTTGGGCTATTGAACTAGTTATCAAAACAAATTTTATAGTTTTGATGTCGTGGAACTGTCGATGTCAAACGAGTGACCACATTTGAGCTAACACCAAGATCTGGCGCATCTGAAGGGTACGAATTGCTTTGGTCACCAGCAAAGATGTCGAAATCGTAGCTAAAGCCACTAACGCCGCTTAGAACTTGATTTTTGTAACCCCATTTATGAGGTTTAGCTGGGTTATACTGCTTTAATTCGTGACGACATTTGGTAGGAATTATTTGTTCGTCTACAGCTAAAAACTCTTCTTTAGGGACTAACATTAAACGCTCACGAATCATATCCAATAAAGGCCGAATTTTAAATAATTTGTCATGCCCGTTCTCTCCACGGGGTACAAACTTCTCATTATTATTTAAATGTAAAAATCTTTTGATAGATTCGAATCTGTTACAGATCATAGTTTCGTAAACCTGTGACTGCCCTCCTTCTTTAGACCAATACTTTCTTGTTGCCGGTAATTTCACACAGGACATAAATATGGCGATCCCTATAAATTTTTCAATTTCTTTTTTCGTGATCATTGCTGGTTTATTGATGTTGTCTTGAATAGACTTGAGGTTAGATTGCTCAGTAATAAAATCAATCATGTCAGTTGTGAACAAGAACTTGAAAACTTCTGCCGGAGAATCTAGTTGTTTTATAGTATCCGGTAAATCTTTGTTTTCCATAAATTCAAAATTGTTGTCATCGTAAGCTGGCATTTTCCCTTTTTTTCCAAATAACCTGTTTTTTTTAGTTGTCTTTCCTTTGGATTTGGACGTTGTTGCAGACTGTAAATTTATCAAAGGCACGTCATCTGCTTCAGAATAATCAGATTCAGACTCGGGTATAATAATGTGTCTTTTTGGAGGTAAACGAATTGAGCTTAGGTCATAATTATCATCACGATCTGAATCAATATCATCATCGCTCACGGTACCATCACCAGGAATAATATTAACATGCTTAGCAGTGCCGTAGAAGCGTGCTGGGTGCATTTCTGGAATAAGCAATAAGAATCCTTAAATGCATACCAAGCCATATATGGCAGATTTTAAAAAGTGAAAAAAAAAAGTAAAAGAAGCAAAATCCAGCCAACATCAAACTTTTCCCATATTTTAGAAAGTCAAAAAAATCTTAATATATTTTTTTAAATGGTTTTACTAACCTTTTTGGTATTTATTTCTAATTAACAAAGTAGCACTTTTTTCCTTCTACCCGACCCGTCGTATGCGCTGCACGTAACCGTCAAAAAAATTGACAGGTGACATTTGCAATGCACAAACTATTAACGTTTCGTTTTACGACAAAATTCCGGTTCGAATGCAAGTTAGTTTTTTAAAATGAGATATATCATTGGCCTATAAAAAAATCATAAACTTCTGCGTCCAAATATGGTTTCGTATGCGGTAAGGGGTTAAAGTTATCACAGCTTAATTTTATTTATGAAATCCTTACTTATCTAAGTGTTACTAATTTCTTAACCTAGAACAAAACCTACAAAAACATTATTAAAAATAAACTGAAATATGTTAATAGAAATTTAACAGTAAATAATATATAAGTAATGATTGAAAAGGTCAATAAAAACCAGCGAACAAAATTGCACCAGCTACGCTGACTTTTTTGTTTTTATTAAATATAAGTGTAAAATGTATTGACGATTGATCTCTGAATATCGATGCTATCTCTTGGACACCGTCACGTCGTTCTGTCAATTTAGATATCGTCACTATCCCAACATAAATAAAATAATCGTCAAATTTCATTTCGATTTTCTTACATGAGCTACGCGTTTTCTACCTGCGTATTTCATTTCTTTTGAAGCAGGCACTTCGTTTTGCGTAGATTGTGAACCTCATACTGTGTAAAAACGAGCCTTCCGACAATTCAAGTATTCAATTTGCATTTTTACGTCTAACGCTTTGAAAAAGACATTTAAATAATAAAGTCCACTGTCTCCACGAAATATTAGAGTATTAGATAAATATGAAATAAAAAAATATCAATATGGCTCGATTAGAACATAAAACTCCCGTCATCACACCTGCCGTACCGTATCGGTTTCTATATTTTAGCATTTTATATGTAATCGTCATTGTAGGGACGGTAGTGATTTTTTTTAGGCTTCTATCGAAAATTCTAACCAATGTTTCTTACTTTGAAATATAAATGATGACATTTATAGGTAATTTCAAACGTTAAATTCGTATATCTTCGTTTATTAATACACACGGAGAGGACGGAAGGAGGTTTGACCGTCTGGCTCCATGACACGCGGTATGAAACCTACGACGATTTTCTGTGCGATTGTTATACTACCGATGGTTGTACTACCCTATATGCGAGGAGCATTCAAAACACCACATAAAGTCTCCATTAGAAAAGCGACAGATGATAACCAAGAGAAGTTCGATATCTCCTATCGTATTTTTTGATGGATTTATATAGTGTTCTTCTTCTTTTACGTTTGTCAGAAATGATAGGTAAGCATAATATTTTCATAATTTCTAAATCGTTTATTGATTGTTTATAATAGGGATAGGAATAAAAAAGAAATACTGTTATTCCTCATCTCTTAGTCAAATGCATTAAGAACATAATAAGAACCGACGACTAAATTATTGTAACGATAATAAAATGTGTCAGCCGAGAACTGAACTTTAGATAATGTATCTATGTGTTTGTCCCTTATCGTCCTAAACGTTTTTTTTAAACTTATATTAAAATACTGTGTTATAATGACTATACTGGGGCCACTGAATGTGAAGTGGCGTTAAACTTCTACGTATTAAACTTTTATTGAAACAAAAAGTTATCGATATGAGAATAAAAAATAAACAGTTGACTATCGATAATGTTTAGAAACACTTTTTCTATATTACTAGCGGACCCGACAGACGTTGTCTTGTACACGCGTCTTTAATTTAAAAAATCAAACTTAAAAAAAAAATATTAAAAAGTTATCATAATGTCTAACGTCATTACATGTACATTTATCATATTTCGACCAATCGATACCGTATGAATATGTAAATAAAGATTTTTTTGTTTGAATAAATGAATTTGTTCCAATATTTTTTTAACTTTCACTTTTTACGTAATGAAGCACGTATCGGGCCGCTAGTACTAAAATATTTTTCTTATTTCTATCGCAACGCCAACTTTCAGGGCAGACTATAATTAAAATATAATATTATTTAATATTTGACATTGCCATGGTAACGCAGTCCGTCGGAACCAATGTGAAACATTCCAAAATCACCACCTACTTACGCATTAAAAATTAATCAAAAAACCATTTTCCAGTGGACCAAATTGTGAATCTAAACAATGCTCAAGTCCCCTTGAACACACACAAGGAATTTCATAAAAATCGGTCCAGTCGTTTAGGAGGAGTTCAGTGACATACAAACGCACACAAGAAATATATATATAAAGACTAGCGGACCTGACAGACGTTGTCTTGTACACGCGTCTTTAATTTAAAAAATCAAACCTTAAAAAAATATATTAAAAAAGTCGTCACAATATATAACGTCATTACATGTACATTTATCATAATTCGACCAATCGATACCGTATGAATATGTAAATAAAGATTTTTTGTTTGAATAAATGAATTTGTTCCAATATTTTTTTAACTTTCACTTTTTACGTAATGAAGCACGTATCGGGCCGCTAGTACTAAAATATTTTTCTTATTTCTATCGCAACGCCAACTTTCAGGGCAGACTATAATTAAAATATAATATTATTTAATATTTGACATTGCCATGGTAACGCAGTCCGTCGGAACCAATGTGAAACATTCCAAAATCACCACCTACTTACGCATTAAAAATTAATCAAAAAACCATTTTCCAGTGGACCAAATTGTGAATCTAAACAATGCTCAAGTCCCCTTGAATACACACAAAGAATTTCATAAAAATCGGTCCAGTCGTTTAGGAGGAGTTCAGTGACATACACACGCACACAAGAAATATATATATAAAGATATAGGTATGTATGATGGTCCAAAGAGGTATATACGATATTATTAGTATTCAATATGTTGACGCCAGTTAATATAAATTAATTAAATATTTCATGCGTGGTATAGTTCCGAATTCCCACCTTCCCAATTCCTTTACAAGCAGCGCCCTTTGCGACGATTGTCGCCCTCTGGCGACGAAGAACAGATGTAGCAGTTCAAATGATATGGCCGTGCCACGAACTCGAGCTCTTGTGAATTAATTTACAGGATTCTAATAAATGCACTTTAGCGTGTTTGGGAATTACCCCGTTGTAAGTTTCGGTTAAGAAGGTCGTGCCAAAGTGGTGGAAGACGTGGGTGAAGTGCTGATCGGTTTCTATCCTCGATTGCCGGGGCGGATTCGCCTCCAGGCTGTTTGGGTAAGCGCTGCATACTTCATTTACTCCTCTTTTTTAATACCACGCATTATACCTAATTTTATAAACAGTCCACTCAATTTATAAATTTCTTATTAGGCGCGACCATCGAAAGAGGTTCCTTCGTGCCGGATAATGTTCCGTGTCTTCGGTTCCATATACATATAAATTACAACTACAACAAACCATATAAACCATATAAATTACAACAAACTCTTGTATATTATATAGGTATGTATGATGGTCCAAACAGGTATACACAATATTATTAGTATTCTTTATTTTTTAGACGCTAGTGTATTTTATTTTCTAGTAATTATATTCATTAACTATTCTCTTAAAATGATCGAAAAGTGATTAAGTAATTTCCTATCTCTTATAAAAAAGACACTTTACTAATCACCTTTCATCGTGTAATAATTAGGATCATTAATTAATACATATGTACTATAGTTTGTTTAACTATATAAGAATAAGTTTGAAAATTTAAAACCATTCAGCGACTGATTGTTGAACAACCTGTATAGTTCCATTGAAGAATTCAATCCAAAACATGAAGTGCATTGTGAGTGTACCTATTTATATATTATATCTAATGTTCTATAGGTTTCCAGTTTATTTGAATTATGATGTAATATTTGTTTAAATGATCTTTTAATAACTGGCAACTGTTCTTTGTAGTTCTTAGCCGTCCTTGCTTGCGTGGCTACTCTCGAAGCTAAACCCAAGCCTTACATGGGTCACGGAGCCCTCGGAATGGGATGGGGAAGGGACATTGGAACTGGCATAGGAATGGGTTTGGGAAATGGCATCGGAACCGGTATGGGTCTTGGCAGCGCTCTCGCCACCGAGCTCGGCTCTGGTCTAGGCTTTGGAGGCGCAGGCATGGGCCTAGGAAGAAGAGCTAGTGGGTACTCGCAAGGTGACTCTTTTAGTGACAATGAGTACAATTCTGGTGCAAATGGTTTTGGAAACCAAGGCTTCCACAGTGGAGGGTTTAAAAATTTCCACGATATTGGCCAACACCACAGCAGTCGCACCTCGGTTAGTGAATTTTAAAAAACTTCTAGAATTCAAACAATTAAAGTTGTATTGCATTTTGATAATAATGATGATTGCTTTTCTCTAGATCACCCAAGCTGAGAACACTGATAGTCATGACATCGGCGGTAGTCAGGCCTTCGACACGGGAGCCCAGTCCAATACTGGTTTCAACCAGTTCGGTAACGGTCGCAGTCGTTTTGGTAATCAATACAGAAATGGACATCAAATGTCTTCTTTTCTCTAAATTTAGTTAACAATATTCTAACTTTCTTGAAACCAGTCAATAAATAAATGTTCAGAAAAAAAATGTTTATTATTACAAAAAAAAACTAATACTAAATAAAACATATGCTATCTATAACGACCGATATTAATGTTTCACCTATCCCTATGATGCATGAGCCGGATCGTTTTAAGAAACTCCAAGTCTGATTTTAAGGTTTATTTGAATTGCACAAGCTGCAAATATATACTTTAAGAAAATAGTATAATAATTGATTGAGAAAACATTATTAGTATAATACATTTACAATTAGCAGTCAAATGCTCTCTAAATATCATTTAAATAACTGTGCCAGAAAGCGTTTGGCATTTAAAGTTATCGCAGCTTAATTTTAATTATGAAATCCTTACTCACCTAAGTGTTACTAATTTCTTAACCTAGAGCAAAACCTAAACCTCCCGTCACTCTGCCGATTGAACTACCGTATCACACCAGTGCAGTCTTACCGTACCAGTTTCTATTTTTTAGCAGACGGCTTCACCTTTCGAGATCAGTCAATTTTGTCAGATGACTTTTTCCCAGTGGTTTTGTAAAGATTTTGGATTCCTGATTTCACTCGTTTGTCTTCGGTATGGGGGAGTGTTCCAGCTTCGTTGGTCGCGACATACCAAGCTCCCGATCTTTTTGTGGAGCAAATGCGTATCTGACAAAGGATCCTCTTGTGTTTCTCGTCCGGGTCGCATCAGTTCCAGGGTTTAACTTGAAAATTTGGTCTTATCCGGTTAACTTTTCCGAAAGTGCCCTATTCCCACTTCGCGTACAACTCCTGTTATGACGTTTAAGTCCTCGTCAACATTTGCCGCAGATTCGAGTGCAGTGAATCTGTATTGCAATTCCTGCTGGAACGCATCATGCCCGGCTTGGTCCACAGTTCGACGAAGAGCAGATCTCATTATGCGGTTCCGCTTGAGCTTAAAATTAATATTTAGGGTGCCCCTTACAAATCGGTGATTTCTTCCAGTATTATTCGGTATATATGTTGTTCATCACTAACACTAAATATGTTCTTCTTATCCGTTATGATAAAGTCAAGAAAAATTACCTTTTTCTGATTATGAAATTTTATAAAAAAAAACTCACAAAAAGACAGATACGTTATCTTAATTGGTAAAACAACGGGACGGCGAACCCAGAGTTCGCGGGTTCGAATCCCTCCCCGTATCGGTTTATTTTGCATTCTATACTTATTTACAATTTAAATAAGTTGATGATGATTAGTACGGGCGAGGTGGCTGCGGAGCTCTTCTTAGGGAGGGCTCCGCAGCCAGTCAGGGTGACGGGAAGGTCGAGGTCGCATCTCCTGCGTCGTCTGCAGGCGGCGGTTTAAATGCGGCGCAGATTTGCGTACCTCTTCCGGCCCCGTGCGTCGGGGTGGTCTTCTTCGGAGGGTCACCTGCGACGTACACCGGAGGGTGAGTCGGATCGGGACACCTTCTTCGCCGGGGCGTCAGCTTGATGGCATCTCGGTGGGGGGGGAAGTCTTGATCTGGCACGGTCGGCTTGGGTTGGGTCGGCTTGGGCAGGGGAGCCCTTCACGATCTTTCAATCCAGCCACCGGAGTGGGACGCGTCCAAGTCAACCGGGCGCGTCCCTCCATAGGGGTGGTGGCTGCTCACGCGGCCTGCCGTCGGAGCAACGCGGATGTGTGCGCAAGCGTTCCCGTGGCGCTCCACTATGACGGTGAGGTGTTGACCGTCTGGGGTAGTGAATAAGAGTCTCACATAACCGCTTCCATCTTCCCCCGGATGGAGGTGTGTATCCATGAGGATTCCAGACGTTAAAAAAAAAAGAGTCTTCTTCGGAGGGTCACCTGCGACGTACACCGGAGGGTGAGTCGGATCGGGACACCTTCTTCGCCGGGGCGTCAGCTTGATGGCATCTCGGTGGGGGGGGGAGTCTTGATCTAGCACGGTCGGCTTGGGCAGGGGAGCCCTTCACGATCTTTCAATCCAGCCACCGGAGTGGGACGCGTCCAAGTCAACCGGGCGCGTCCCTCTATAGGTGTGGTGGCTGCTCACGCGGCCTGCCGTCGGAGCAACGCGGATGTGTGCTCAAGCGTTCCCGTGGCGCTCCACTATGACGGTGAGGTGTTGACTGTCTGGGGTAGTGAATAAGAGTCTCACATAACCGCTTCCATCTTCCCCCGGATGGAGGTGTGTATCCATGAGGATTCCAGACGTTAAAAAAAAAAAGATAGATAAGAAAGATTGTATCATGAACCATCTTCTTGAGGAAATTCATCTAAATCGATCAAGTGGTTTACATTTTTCATACAAACTTTCTATCTCTATTTTAACTGGTTATTGGTAAGCTTTTTAAAAAACCAACCCTTTATGTAGCCTAGGTATGACCCTATGGTCAGAATCAATCAAACATAGGAATCAATCAAAATAGTTATAGAACTATTTTGATTCTATCCTAATCAGACCAGTGGCTTACCGTTTAGCTGCGAAATTCAAATAAAATAATAAGAAATCGTGTCCTAAAAATATATATAAAATGTAAGAATTGAAAGACGAGATAAGGCGTAAACAATTTATTTGCAACATACGAAGCATATAATATAGCAAAGATTTTAAATGTTCTACATGTGACGTTTGTTTTTTCATAAAATGCACCCAAGCTTGAACTTTTAATTCTTTTTTCTATACTAACAGTAACAACACCTCTTTCTATCCCCACATATAATTTATCTATGGCTAGAAGGAAGGGATAGATGAGATTAATTAATCACAGGCCTGTGATTTAAAACTATAGAATTATTATACGTAGAGTAGGTGAGCCATATAGGCAGGACTATGAGTGCCAGTGTCTAACAGATAATAAGAGACGCAAGATGACGGACCGACACTTATCTTTGTCGAATCGCTCATGCAAAAAAGAGAGACAGATAGGTAACTTTATTTGCTTCCACTTTTTAAATTTCGATAGACAGATTTTAGGCTTGGCTTCCCTACTCGATGTATAATAAATAACTCTGAATTAAATGCCTGATATAGTAATTGAACTATCGAATGATTGTTCTCTTTGATTTCGCGGTATTTGGACAAGTGTCTGAGTCACTTGTGCAAATAGTAAATACCGTGTCGCTTTTAAATAGCAACGCATGCGTAAAATAAAATATCTAGGATCGCTCAATTAGTGTCTTGCCTTGCAAGTTTTATTTAAGCTTACAATCTGTTCGGGACACTTATATATCATTGAGACATTGAGCATTGTCATTAATTACGTAACTCTTCATTTTATTAATACATGAACAAGTTTATGAACTTAGTATACAAATTTTAACCGCCTTGGCCTCTTAGAGATGGAATTGATGTATATATAATGTAAAATGAATATACTGAAACAAAAAAAAACAATAACTTTGAAATAAAAAAACAACAATTTATTTAAGGCTCCAATATAAGCAAATAATAATTTAGCGTGTTTTACACAATGGTAATAAATAAAACATGACAGATCAAGTTTATTATATAGGTCCTAGGGTGTGCATCTGTCGAGGAAACGAGGGTAAAGGCACACTTCGCGGATGTGGTGTCGGTCGAGCAACCAGCATAGGAAGCGTTCTAACCCGAGCCCGTAACCTCCGTGAGGAACCGAGCCGAACTTGCGCTGATCCGTGTACCAGTAGTACGGAGTGGGGTCGATGCCTTCCCGGCGGTACCCTGTAATACACAATAAACTGGTTAATAAGCATAAGTCACCAGTTATCCAGTCCGAACTAATCACTCACCTTCCAGCAACTCTTCATGATCCCATATCCTCATGGAGCCGCCTACGATCTCTCCCACACCCGGCATCAGAACGTCCACGGACTCCGTGAGACGCTGGTCTTCAGGACATCTCGGCATGTAGAAGGATTTAATGGCAGCGGGAAACTTGCACAGCAATATGGGGACCCCGATTTTATCCGTCATCTTACGTTCCGGGCCCTCTGGAATGTCCTGAAAAACGAGTTTAGATTATAAATATGTAAGATTAATATGCCATGTAAATCACACTCGACCCGCGCTGTTATACTTCACCTCTCCAAACTCGTAGAAGCTACCGTCGTCTTTAGTGATGTTATTGGCTCGTAAGTACTCGATAGCTTCAATGTAAGACATGCGTTTAAAAGGTTTCTGCGGAGGCTGCAAAAAAAAAACATTCAGTCTACAATCATAAACACCACAGACTATAATAACTCAGGTAGCTTACCTTAAAGTTGGGGTTCAGTTCATGAACCAGCTGTGCTGCTGCCGGTGAGTCCAGGACGCGCGCCACCACGTCTACTACCAGATCCTCGATCCTGTCAAGCAGATCTTCAAACGTGATGAACGGACACTCAGCCTCCACGTGGCTGTACCTGCGGGGGAAAGGGTATGTTGTGAGAGGAAGCAGTGCAAAAAAGAGTAGACATGAGGGTGCTATCTCACTCTGCCAAGTGTCGTCGGGTGCGTGATTGCTCCGCGCGGTAGCTTTGAGCCACGCAATACACGTCACCCAGCGCCGCGAGACACGTCTCCAAGTACAGCTGCGAGCTCTGGGTCAGGTAAGCCTGTTGACTGCAGAAGTAAAATGGAGTTAGAGAATTATGGTCTACAGTTTACATAAATAAGACAAACAATCGTGCCACTTACCCGAAATAGTCAAACTTGAACAGAGTAGAGCCACCCTCACACTGTGTCTGCACTAGCGTGGGCGGAGTCACCTCGGTGTAATCTCTGGCAGCGAAATGCTCGCGGAAGGCACGAGTCACCATCGCTCGCGCATGAAGCACCTTGGTGGTGACCTCACCTCGGATCATTATGTGCCTGAATTTTTTAGGAATAATGCTCAATCCCAATTATTGAATGTTTCATAGATCTGAAATGCCACTCACCTGTTATCCAATTGGACATCGGGAAGTGCTTCTTCATTAAGAATGGCATCAGAGCCACCGGGTGGAGCTAATCCTACTAATTTCCAGTAGTCTACTGTCAGCTCATGACCACCTGGCGCCTTGAAAGGTATAAAAGTAATTTGACAACTATCACATAATTAAATGACAACTATAACATTATTATCCATTTTAAATAGGGATTATGTTTATCATAAATAAAATTACTTATTAGTTAAAAGTAGAAATTTCAATTAAAAATATGTATGTTATACAATATGTATACAATTGAAGAAACGGAGGGGGAGCATCCCAGAACCACTATAACACTGTGTTGAAACCCAAGTGAGCCGAAGTGGCGAAGGCAAGCTTGAGTTTCAGTACAGTGTTACACAGGTTATATTGTAAATAATGATTATTATTTTGCTTTATTCACAAAATTGGATTGAAATGTTACTTTTTAGTAACATTTAAATTTTGCAAATTATGACTTGAGAAGTTGTTGACTTTAAAATTTTCAAGTGTATAACAATAAATCTTAGATTATTTATAAGAATGTAGGTCTTCCTTACTGTTTGTCCTTCCGGAACAGCTTCCAGTTTTCCATACATAATCACAGATGACTCAGTTGACAGTACTAGAGCATCATAAGTCTGACAGAGTACACCATGCAGTACACATTGCATGTAGCCAGTACCATCTCTTAGTGTCAAAAATGTTAGAGCTTTGCCCTGACATCTCATACGATGAACCCAACCACGCACACATATTCTTTGACCTCTATATGCTCCAGCTAAAAGCAATATTAATTTTAACTGTACTTTATATAACTAATATATCAGTATTTATTCAATAATAAATACCTATATTACCTAAATATAAAGCTTAAATTTTTAATGATGTGCTAATTTCCTAATAATTTCTTTATCATTGTTGTATTAAACAAGTTTATATTTTACTTAAATGTTGAACATTAGTAACTAAGTAACATGAGATAATTGCACTGCAGTAGTGATGCAATAACAATGTATGTTATTGCATCATACCTGTTTTAATTTAAAGTTAGAAAGTTAGTAGTGTGTACTATTTGATTTTTTAATGCAATTCCAACTAATATTAAACCAATAGACATTTAAAAAAAATCTGGTACCTTTAATAATTTTTACAGTAACTGCCTTAGGTAAGGATAGGTCTTCTTTGATTACAATTTTTTTGGCCTCTTCCAAGTTTTGACGCCGCTTCTCTTCTTTTTCCTCTTCAAGTTTTTCTTTGTTACCTGCTTTATGTACCTCTCTCACCCAGATTTTTTGAATTTTCTTTAACTGGGATTTGGCTGCGACGTCATATTGACCAACTTTTTCTTTAGAGTCAACATATATGGTTGGAAAAGGTTCTTTACCAGCATGCCGCATAGCTTGTAATATAGTCTTGAAGGGTTTCTCGGAAGAACCATCTCCGGATTCATCGTTACCATTTTTCTCAGAGGTGTATAATGCACCTATAATATGAATGCATTTATACTCATGTAATTAAGGTTACAACTACTGAAACCGGTACTTACTAATAGATAGATCTTGAATATCCGGCATAGTGGAAGAGGTGTAATTTAATGTTGCACAATTAATCTCTCAAATAAATTACAATTTTTTTTTTAAACTGAACCAACTATCCTTATAAGACACGACACAGTACACATAACACGTTTAAGTTTAAAAATTTCAATAGTTCTGACAATTGACAGGTATAGTGCAAGTAGGCACAAGCCATAGCCCATAAGGTTTTATTTTCCTGTTAACTTTTGACATATGTCATAATATGGATGTGTTCCGAAGTATACTGACCAGTGGTAATGACTTCATAAATTTACCATATATATTCACATCTTTTATCAAACCAATTTGTTCACACCTTTTGTCTAACTGCTCCTGCAATAACTGATTATTTTGTAGGGATGTCAGTATTTTAAATAATCAGAATACATTTACACGTGCACCGACTCACGCAAAAGTTACATCTGCTATAGTACTCTATGCAGTCGTGTAATATCATAATTAAATCACAACTGTTTACTATTTTACAAAAATGTACAAAAAATATCTTGGAAAACCGTCTTATAAATTAATTTGACCACAATGATAATAGTGTCTACAAAAAAATCGTTTAAGTACTTCTTTATTTGTACATTGACGACATGAAAACTACGAAAAGGGCCACAACGCGCTTACTGTGTGAAACAGTTTTATTTAAACAACTTTTCGCTCATTACTTTGAGACGCCTATTTCGCGTTGAATATGGTTTACACGACTTAAGTCAGTGTCCAAGTGCTCCTTTAATAAAGAAATGGGTGAAGAAGTTCGAGGAGACGGGATCTACACTATATGTGAAACAAACCGGCGACCCGCGGACTTCTCGTAGCGAAGAGAACGTGCAGCAAGTTTCCGCTTCTGTTCGACGTGATCCAGATTTATCGACGCGCAAACGTTCGGCTGAATTAGAATTATCCCGCACATCATTACGCCGTATTTTGAAATTAGATTTGAAATTAGATTTGAAATTACATCCATATAAGATCCAGATAGTGCAAGAACTAAACCCTAATGATTTAAATTTGCGTAAGTCATATGCCGAAACAATGTTAACTCGATTCAGTAATTTTGACAACATCTTATTCTCGAACGAAGCCCATTTCCACCTAAATGGACATGTAAACAAACAGAATTGCAGGTATTGGAGCAGCGAAAATCCCAAAGCTAAACATGAGAGGCCACTTCACTCTCCTAAGGTAACTGTATGGGCTGCAATTTCAGCAAAAGTAATCATCGGACCTTACTTTTTTGAAGATTCTCGAGGCCGTTCAGTTACTGTTAATTCTGCCGAATATGTGAAAATGTTACGGGAGTTTTTAGCACCGATGCTACTGGAATTTGCTGGCTATAATCGTAACACATGGTTTCAACAAGATGGAGCCACGTGTCACACATCGAACGAATCCTTGCCGGTGGTCAAAGAAATGTTTCCGGAAAAGCTGATTTTCAGACGAGGTGACATCCCATGGCCGCCTAGAAGTCCAGATCTATCCCCAGCAGACATCTTTTTATGGGGTTGTTTAAAGAGTCGTATTTCAGTTTCGTAAAAAAATATGAAAATTGTATCAGACCATAATTACAATAAAATTGACCTATATATAAATAAGATAAATTTTAATTGGAATCAGAGAGAGATTTGACTACGGTTTTTTTAATCGAAACCCTGGTCCATTGAGATGGTTCTTAGCTATATTTGGTCGAAATGAAAGCTGTTGTCTCCAAGATATTGAGCTTTTGTTGGATCTGGTAAGAGGTTTTTATGCCATATTAATAGTAAAAACCTAAACAAGTGAAAAATACTGTGTTCGTAGGTTCGTTCGTTCACCCTTAACCAGTGACTTTAAAAAGTAAAAAAAAAATAATAATAAAATAAATTTAATTAATAATATTATTTTTATTCTTTTTACAAGGTGTTTTTGTAGGGTTTTTTTAATTTTTAATTTCATTCTTCTTACGACTGAAATTCAACTCAATGTTCACTCATGTTGCTCGAAAAATTGGTAATAATTTTATTTGCATAATAAGTAGTTCTATGATTGAATATTTATAAGATTACTTATTTTCATGTTTGATATGAATAATTTAGAATTTATAACAGTCAAAGGTGACGCGCCGGAGGTAGGTACTTATTTACTGTATCGAAAAAGAACAATATTTTATTCAAATTCACGAATAGGGTGCAACAAACTTAAAGATATTATATATTATAGATAGGTACCATAAAGAACTGTGATTAAAAAGTATTGTTTTTATTTTTATGACTTAAAATATATAAAAAAATATATAAGTGAAATTAAGTAATTACATAAGGAACTGCGTTACTAGGCTAAGAAAAGCAGCTGGATCCTCAGCATGCACGTTGTGACCTACACCTTGGACGTATTTTATTTCGGCTTTTGGAAAGTATTTTTTAATACCTGTTATATCCTCTTGTCTGGAATAATATAATAACATAATGAAACTTCAGTCACTCTTTCCAATATTGGAATATATACTGAGTATCTTTTGAATAAGACTAGATATACTATACTTTAGATATTTTAAGGGACGTATTGTGAATCAGGTATGTAAATATTATATTTATTAAAAGGTCTTACGGTAAATATTTCGATCGTCTGCTTCCTATAAAAAGAGTTCTACCAGTGTATTCCTTTCCACTCATTTCACCAGGAAATGTAGCAATATCTTTAAAATATCTCTCCAAAACATCTATATTACACATCCAGCCGATAGTTTTGTCTTCTTTTACTCCTATATTCATTAGAATAAATCCTATAGATTCGCTATCAACTGAACCTGAAGCTGCAAGAGTTTCCTTTGCCTTAGTTCTTGCTTTAACGATGTTATCGAAATTACTAAAATCAACTGCTTTCATTGCTGTCACCAGCTTTGGGAAATAATTATTGAGGAGTCCTGGAGTAGTCACCGGCGATATATCAACCACTATTAAACTATCTACTCTGGAAGGCTGAAATTATAATGGTTACTGAAATATTACACCGAATTTTTTTAACAATCCAAATGGTGCAAATATTGTCTTTGTCCTATTGTAGGATCATCAATCATTAACTTTATTTATAACGTTTATATTAACTATACCTGTATATGTATTTATCGTTTAAGTGATCCACAATTCTAGGTAATAAATACGGTACTTAACCTCGGATAGTGCTAAAACCATGCCAGTCCTGCCTCCCATACTGTGTCCTATAATTACGGCTCGTTTGATGGATAATTTATTTATTAGTTGAAGCACATCAGCCGCAAGATCTAGGTAAGTATGACTCGCTGCATGCGGACTGTTCCCATGATTCCGCGTGTCTACTGCTATTACGGTCTTTTTAGTAGCGGTATTGATTTTCTTAGACATACTTTCCCAGTTCTTTTTAGACCCGAGTAAACCATGGATTATTATAATAGGTATGTCAGTCATGGCACCGTGGACTTTGTATGCCAGGTTAACAGCTGTGCGAGTAAATATTTTAGGGACTGTGTACTGTGATAAGTGTGGCATTTTAGAGAAGTATATTGCACCCATGCCTTGCAATGCATCCTAAATTTTGATGTTATTTTTATCAATGACAATGTGTGAATAGTTGTCAGAAATGTTAAGTTTTATGTTTCGTCTATGGGTGTAAGTATAATAATATCAAAAAGATCTAATTTCTAACCGGAATTTTCTTGTTGTTTGCGATGTTTGTAAGCGTGCAAAAAAGATTTAAAAAGAAATGATTGATACACATACATATAATATTTCATTATCTTTTGGGGGACACTTTAACACTACGTTTAAAAACATCGTGTTAGTTTTTTTCTTAAACTGATTCTGGCAATTTATTCATAATTCGATCGGCAGTCACCGCAAACTATTGGTATTGGAAATCCGTCTGATAAAGAAGAATTTAAAACAGTAAGTGATATATTTATCTGCGTATTCAAATTCTGTGCTAGGGGGAGTAAATCAAATTTCATTGCTATATATATTTGTAATTTTGGAGCTGTAATTTTAATTTTCTGAGCGTGGTTGAACAATGAAAGAGCAAACGCTGGTGATTTGTCTTTGCCGAAGCTTGCTTCTAATGAAGACTTTTGACTTTAAAGTGTTTGCTAAAAGTTTTACTAGAGTAAAAGTTTGTATTTGTTTGTAATACATAGATCTATAACAACGGAAAAGCTACTTTTCTCGTCCCCGACTAACCTTCTTGAGAAAGCATTTCTAAACCGTCTTCAATTTTTAAAACTTAATTGGTTTTATTTTTTAATGTAAAATACCAATTTAGATTTACAATAGAAGGTAGCTCTATTACCTTAGCCTTAGCTATACGACTGCCTCCCACTCGGTACGCCCATGGATATATCTATATCAGATAAGAAGGTGCAACATTTAAGATGAGCAGCTGTACAAGGATTGAACAATAGAGAGTAAAAGATACATTGAATTTAGAGTTTTCGGCGCTAGCGTATAGGTAAAAACTTTAGTTAGGATTTGAATTGATCTGACATTTGACATGTGATCCAATTCACGAAGTCCGAAATAAAAAGTATACAGGTGCTAAGTAGGCGGTTGAGTTTGTTAAGACGTTCTTCATTGGCAATAAAATAGTATACAACTGCATAATTGAGAATTGGAAGTATTTATTCTATTTATTTTTATTTATTTATATCTTTTCCACTTAGAATCATAATCAGTGATCACTTGTGTACGTCAACATGGAAGTGTCAGGAGGGCCTATTACGATACTAGATTTATCGTAATAAGCCTTTCCGAAAAAGCACTTTCCATCTTAATGTTAAAGCTATGAGGGTTCCAAACGCGTCCTGATCTGAGAAGAACCACACAACAAACTCAGCCGGATATATTTTTTGTTATTGTGATCACTGTTTCACAAACGTCAAACTTAAATGCAATTTTGGAACAACTAGAACCGTCGCAATCAATCAGAAAATAAGCCTAATGATTTCAGGCAACGGAAATTAAATAATAATAACAGAAAAAATATATAAACGTAACGTATAAATATAAACGTATAAATAAATAAAAAGTAAAAAATATAAACCAAATTTAATTTAGCACTAAAAGAAAAAGAAACATTCGTAGCTGGATCTAAAGAATTTAACGGATAATTTTAGGACATGTATATTCCAAATAACAGAACTGTTTACAAATATGCCTAAATTTTAACGTGTGAAGAGAAAAGTAACATGTTGCTATTAAATTACAATGTCAATATTAGCTGGCGAGAACTACATAAATAGTCACTCGACATTTAGTTAGGTTAACTTTGATATCGAACACAGAGGACTAGGTCAGTATTCGGATTAATCAAGTGGATAGGGAAAAGTTGATTAAATGGGTAAGATGATTTACGAGGAGGTCATTGATAAGCACGATATCACGATGAATCTCATCACAATGAGCCTTTGAAGCTATGGCTAATTAAGAGTGTAGTTTTAATTAGAGAGTTAATAGTATTGGCAGAAGTAAAATGGATGTTAAGGATATACTTTGGGTGTTAGGAGGTTTCCTGAAGTATTCCGGTGAGGATGTTGGTATTTAAAAAAAGAAATCATTTCGGCCGATCTATGTCAGATCCTGTATTGCATTCTAAGTTATAGAACTAAAAGGTAAACTGGAATATTTTGAGCATTATCACGCAAGTTATTTCCGAAAGGGGTCAAATCCTTTGATAGCAGACCTTGATTAGTCTGGAAATTATAATCTAAACTACTAAAAGAGATAACGTCAGCCGTATGTTAAGTATACGTAAAAATATAAATAAAAATAATATAGCATAAGAAAAGGATAAACAATATAAAAATATATATTATGTATACTGATATAAATAAACTTCTATCTTATTTTAGATTATACTATCGTGTTATAATAGAGGCAACAAGAAAGTACGCGTTTTCTAATTTTCTATTTTTACTTTTGATTTGATTGAAAAGATTAGGGAAGAATAAACCTGATAATGATTATATATCTATGTTAGGGTTTTTTAACTTAAAAGGTATCTAATAAATAATATAAAATAGTATTTGCTCTAAACAATTCGTTTTTATCACTGAAAGCTTTTGTAAACGTAAAAAAGACTTTATATATATTATTTTGTTGAGAATTGTAGTTGCTATTTGATCTATCTAACTGAATTATGATTTCAAAATACATTGGATATGATATAAGTAACAGTCAACAGTTTATATTATATGTTGGTAATACAATAAAATAGCAGAACTTTTTTATAAATAATATATATTTCATATAATAAAAGTACACAATCTAGATCTTTGAGCACTAATCTCATCTGCTAATTTGTACAGTATAATAACTTTTCACTTATCACTTCTTATGAAAGCTATGGCTAGCTCCAAGAACGTCTTTGGGTCTTCAATGTGGACATTATGACCCGTCTGTGGCAAGTATGTAACGACTGCGCGAGGAAACATCTCGCGGATAGATGACAAATCATCTGGCCTGGAAAATAATATTAGACTAAAAATTCTGCACTTGAGTAAATGATCTAAAAGTCTTTCATAACATTGTTTGCAAGACGTAGGCTCTGGCCTCTGCTTCGTCTGCTCCTGTCTGTCCCGAGTAATAAACCAATGTACGATTATTTTACCAAAATCTTTTAGAGGGTTTAGACTAGATTTTTAATCAATTTCTTATGTAACATGAGGCAATGTCTTTCTTCAAGTGTTTTATGTACAGTTAAAATTATGTGAATTTTCAGATGATCCCTGCACAAAGATATAAACAGACCCAAATATCAAATTGTAAAAATAAGTTGTATTTATTGGTAAAGTATTTTCAATAACCATGAAAACAATATATATTATTTTATGATGTCTATATATATTTTAATAGGTCTATAGTTTATAGTTTACCGATTTTGAAGTTTCCTTAAAATGATAGATAGGTATAACGATTAAAATATCAGATATATATAGATATATTGGTGAGTTTGAAATCATATAAAACTATAGATTCAAGTACAAATCAATACATAATTAAAGTAATTTCAACATATGAGTCGTGAATGTTATATAGAAGCCATAATTATTATGTGTAAAATAATTATATAATATAATATAATGATATGACGTACGGAAGGTATTCCGATTGTTGACCTCCAATAAATAACGTGGGGCCGTGATATGTTTTCTTTCTTAAAGTCTCGGGAAATGACGATATGTACTCAAATTGTTTTATTAATATATCCAAATTACACTTCCAACCAATAGTTTTGTCTGATTTCATTTTAACATTCGACAGCACTTCCTTCAAGAGTATATCGTTATTTATTATAGTTTCCAGTTCCCTCCTCGCGTATTCTTTAGCTTCCTTAATAGTCTTATGTTTCTTGAAGCTTACTTTTTTCATGGCAGCCATAACTTTAGGCAAATCATTAGTGAAGTGCCTTGATTCTGATACCGGTGATATATCTACCACTAAAAGCCCGGCTACTTTTTGTGGCTGTAAAAATGATTCAATTATTTACTTTAATTTAATTAATAAATTACTTATTAATTTATTTGCACTATTCACAGCCAGCTAACTGCTAAATAAAACTTTTTTTAAAGAATCTAACTTGAGTATATTTAGTTTTTTATTTACTAAAGTCACAGACATTTACCTACATGTCGTCTTCCCGGAAACACGATTGTTGTAAAGCATTCAAAAAAAAAATCGCCTAGTTTTCTTAATTAGATGAATAATCGTGAAAATCGAAGAAAATAATAACTTACAGCTAATAATGAAACGCTCATCGACGCTCTTCCACCCATACTGTGTCCTACTAAGTAAGCTTTCTCTATTTCTAACTTTTCTAGAAGTTTCAATATATCTGCCGTCAAATCTTCATATTTATGGGAATTTAAATGTGGACTATCTCCGTGGTTTCTTAAATCCACGGACAGGACTGGTCGTTTAGTTATATTCACCATGGTCTTTCCAATACTGTCCCAATGTTTCTTGGTCCCCAGAAGACCATGTAACAACAGCACCGGTGGGTCATCAGCATCCACCGTAGACTCTCCATAGATTTTATAAGATAAACTTGCAGCAGTTTTCATAGAATATTGGGGTATTATCATAGAGTTTGTTTTGTGCCTAACAATGGAAAAAAATATTGATTGTATCGCGAATATGCCATTTTTGTGTAAATGAAAACGTAACATGTTTTGACAAATATAAATGTCATTTTTTAAAACATATTTCAGATCATAGGTCAGTTTTGAGTAATATTAAATTGTCGTTTAAACTTTTAAGCAATGTTATGCAACATGCGCTATCCATTTAAAAATCTTATAGACTTATATATAAATTGCGTTTTAACTTTTCGAAGCTAACATCATGTAGGTACCACTGGTGTGCCAACTTAAGTTTAAATGTAGGTATGTATTGTTTTTTCTATTCCGTGAAAAAAATTAAAATCTGCTTCCTTAATTATATAAATGTCATATTCAATCTGGCCTTAACTTATAGTAAGTATATTTTTACTTTACGATCAAAAGTTTCTTATAAGTGTATATGACATGCTAAAATCAAAGCACAATAAAAATAAAAGTTTTTTTTTTATTTTAACCTTTGATTCCTTTGCGAGTAGTTGCGAGTTTGAAAATATGCGGCTTAAATTACTGTTTCTTTTGATTTGATTTGTTACAGCTTAAAGGTATTTAGACCTGAGTAGGTATTTGATATAAATTTCTATTTAATACCTCTACGTGTTCATGAGGAAAAGGGTAGTAGGTAAGTAACTTTAAAATTAAATATAATCACTAAAAAACAAATATGTGATGTAACAAAAAAATTACGGTTTTTGCAATTTTTCTTTATTTTTATCTTGGTACCGAATATCAAGATTCTGAGTTTATAGGACGACTGTACATTTTGAGTCCCTTACGAGTTTCGAAAAATTGCGGCATAAACGGCTGTATCTTTTGATTGCGTTAGTTTAGAAGTTTGGTTCACAGCTTTAAGCGACAGTAGACTAGACTAGACTAGAGTACCTATTTAATATAAATTTTAACTTGAACCTGCACGTGTTCATGAGAAAAAGGCTATTTACGTACGAACGTACGGAAAACAAAGTGATCCTTTATGAATGATGAGTATAATTTTCTTCTTTCGAGTTACGAAACCCTAAAAGCACGCAGTTATAAACTCTTTTTATAAGACTACTTATATTATTTATCTAAAACTGTAAGTATATAACGACCATTCATGTAGGTAGGTGCATACGATTATAATAAACAAAACAGGGCACAAAGATATTATGTTAGTTCTATATGACAAATACAAAACATACAAGACATATCACAAAAGTACGTCAGAGGAAGTAAGATAATGGGGGTTATCCCATGTTTGGGTTTCAATATTCCTTCCACATTCCTCAAGGGGATAAAGGGTTGATAGTTATTGGTTGCCAAAGGAATGTCTTTAATACAGAAGATTGAAATTATAATTCGTTTTTTAAGTTCTCGATTTAAAATAACCAATCCTGTGATGCGTTAGAATTCTCGAACTCTAGGTATTCCTAAGCTCTACTCCGTAGCATGTGGGTCCGCATTACACTTACTTACTGAAAAAAATAGGACCAAATATTACTATTTTAATTACGAAAAAGTAGCTCTAACCTTCACGTTAATATGTATTTTTTTTTTTCATAAAAATGGTTGATTTTTTACAAAAAAGTGCTAAGTTTATTCCTATGTTTTATACTTCAATCCGCGGACTGAAAAAGGTTAAGAGTTCTAGTTCTAAGGGTAAGGGTCTAGTTAACAGTGACCATACTCCTGAACCAAAGTTTATGGTCATGTGATTTACAGATTGTTCTGAGTTTGAGTGTACTTTATATCCATATTTAAGTTTGAGTAAACCTCGACACAGAGAATATTTATGTTCAAACCTGTTTTAAAAAGGTATCATATATTGTGTATTATAATACTATATCCATTTTATCATACTAAGATATTATTATAACGTGATATGTTTTTGCTAGTAATATATGAATATTTTTTTCCTTGCATTGCTAATTATGAATGCTGATGACTTATTGTCTAATTACAGTAATCTATTACACAAGTAATGTTTATGTAGAATATTTATCTTATTACCTATATTATATTTATTCTATTTGCTATGTCTATTGATAAGTTTCTTGTACTTATGTGTTACTTAGTGAGGGAAATGAACAACGGACCTAATCATAGGCGTATCGAGGGGGCCAAGGGGGGCAGCTGCCCCTTCCCCCGGAAATCGTATACCTCTCAACTACTTTCTGTTATCAATTAAAATTCTCATTTTACATTAAAATATAATATCAAAATACCAAAGTATATTAGAAGCTTTTTGTGAACATTGCAGAAGGTTGAAAAAAAAAATTTAAGGAAGCTAATTCGGGGATAAGAAAAGTGGATTTTCATTTGTTATATTACCTCTATATATTATAGACAAATACAATTCTCTAGTAAAACATGTCGCAAACACTTTACAATCTATAATCATCTTTACAGCAAGATGCGGCAGAAACGGTGATTTGTTTCTTTATCTCTTTCATTGTTACACCACGCTCAGATAATTAAAATTACAGCTCCAAAACTACAAAAATATATTGAAGGTATCTGATTAAACACCCCTCCCCCCCTCCACTTCCCCACCCAAACATCTGGGTACACCCATGGAACCTGACTTTAAATTGTCACTGTTGATCTAAGTTATATACAATGTTATAGAAGGAGAGGGATTTGAAAGAGATGAAGAGATCGTAAAGGAGAGGTTAAAGAAGATTGAAGGTTTCGGTTCTGCTATTTATAGAATTAAACTATGGTTACGGTATATTATATATTCGATTCTACTGTTGAGTCACCCCGAGTGCTAGAAGTAGTTAAATCATAATAATTAATTATATTTTGATATGAAATCCACCCAGAGGGCCATTTTAGTTTAAATAAGTATATACATTAGAAATTGAATTAATCGAGGTTAAAAGTGAAATATGTTATTCCAAGAAATTATAATCTTTTATAAAATTTACAATAACCTTCCGTATGTATTAATAAATATGATCATTAATTAAAAACAATTGATTTGATGGTGTTAAAGTCATAAAGTATCAGATTCGGTGTCCAGGTGATGAAAATTTGTGAAAGTGTACCAAAACCATTCAATTACCAACATCATTCAATATTTTTTCCATTTTAAATCCATACTAGTGATCACTTACGAACGAACTCTTACGAACAGTTACATGGCAACAAAAGAAGATATATATACAGGATTATTTGTAATTAATTGGCCACCTCTTCCAGGCAGCCTCTCTACATCAATCCCAACATTTGTTTTACGACCTTTTAAAATTAATAGTTTTAAAAATTTAAGTTTTCCCATACAAAATTTATTTGTTGCCTCTGAACTGGCATTAACTCTGAGCGTAGGTATAGCGCCCGGCCGATGAACTTTTAAGTACTTCTTACAAAATACAGAGTAATAAGTAAAAGAGGAAGCAAACATATTTTTGTTTCGGATTTTTTGTGTTGTTTATCAAGATTTGTAAAAAGTCGTAGAACAAATGTTGTTAGGATTGATGTAGAGAGGCAAATTTATTACAAATAACCTTGTATAATAATATAAATAATATAAATTCAATTGATACCTAATTTGTTGTCATAGATATATTTGGGATTTAAAATAAATCAAGAAAAAAATTTTATTAAAAAAAAACTTATTATATTTAACATTATATTTTGAATGCGGATCCCTAAGGTATGCATAACATTGCATCTATGTTAATTGTCGGTAGTATAGTTTAACAACAGTAATGTATTTACAATCACTATAGGCGATAGTGGCGCGGGCGCAAGACGTCCTCAGTGATTGTGAAAGTGACGTTTCAAAGGTAAATATTATAATATAATATTTCATATTCATTTGTTAAAATATAAACATTTTAATTTAATGAATGAAGTTTTTATTGTTTTTTTTAATTATATGATATCGATTTTAATTTAAAAATATAATATTTTTTTCCAATGTTACATTTTTATCACAAGTAATGGTTGCTAAAGATTCAGTTTATAATTTATAAAAAATATTATATTTATAGAAAGTATATAATTATCATAACATAAATAAAACTATGTATAATTAATTATAACAAAAAAATATTAAAAGTCAGCCTATGACTAAGACCATTGCAACCTGATTGAAAATTCAGAAAATTAAAAGAAAGAAAGAAAAAACTATTAAAAGCTTATGCTCTAGCGCATTATTTTTCGTTTAAAATTACTATATTATAAAATTGTTTAAAAGTATTTATAAATAAAAAGTTAATTACATAGATAGATGTATTTCGATGAAATTATTTGCCCTTTAACCACACGCAATGTTTGTTGCATGTAAATGCTACATGAGTGCATACATTGTTTAAATTTCATCAACCATTTGGTATTTAGTACTTATGTTGTTGTTATGGTCCTTAACCTGCCCACTCAGTGCAAGTGGGTTAACTAAACTTTGCACTTGCAAAGTTTATCTCGAACGCTTGAATTATTATTTAACTACAACGTATAACACAATTCAATTTCTTATTCTGCGCGCCATTTCTTTTATAAATAAAGCACTTTGTATCGTTATTCATCATCAATTATATTACCTATATTATTTCTATAAGGAATTAATTAAAGCTGATATAATCTTGATTGATATAATCTTGATAGAAATCATTTTATACAATAATGTATATATTTTTATTATTTTTACTCCATCAAGCTAAGATAAAAAAAAATATTGTTATCCCTATATTCCTCCTAATTATAACATTTGAAACTTATTTCGCTGTAACTCATGGTATTATTAATTTTTCTTTACAACTTAAGCAAATTGTAAATGTGAAATTGCATTAACAATTTTTGAATTATTATTTGTTAGGGAAATATCGATTATCCTGTCATGTATTTTCCATATACGATGTAAATAAAGAGTTCGTAATATCAACATTCAAGTAACCTTAAAAAGTATATCACTATAAAGTTTATGGCTGACCTCAAACTAAAGAACGAAATCATTTAATTATTTATCTTCACGAAAATAAAATAGGATACACTTTTATATATATACATAAAAATACGTCTTTATTGCGTTTTACATAATTTTACACGGTTACCTAATTTTATTATAATTTTTGGACGCATACATTTTTATTATTAAACTTAATGTAAAGATCGTACAATAGGTAATACAGGTCATTAACATAAAAATATAGTATTCGTAGTTATAACGTAGAATTGCTTCATGTAAAAAACACCACCAAAACATTATGAAAGATCGGCTCACGCGATACAGAGGAAGGATTGCAATAAATAATTTGCACTAAGCATTTAAATAATTTCAATGAAAATAAGTATTTTTAAGTAAATTTAATATAAAATAACGTGAATAATTAAATTAATTACATTTAATATAAAACAACGAATTGGAACTTGTGAACTAGGAAAAAAATATAAATTTGACGTCAACAGCTGTTTTAAGAAGTCGCCACGTTATAATACTGACATATGAAATGAATAATTTCGTTTATAATTTATTTTTAAGTAAATTTAATATAAAATAACGTGAATAATTAATTTAATATAAAATAACGTGAATAATTAAATTAATGACATTTAATTTAAAACAACGAACTAGAACTTGTGAACTAGGAAATAAATATAAATTTCACGTCAACAGCTGTTTCAAGAAGTCGCCATGTTATAATACTGACATATGAAATGAATAATTTCGTTTATAATTTAAAACTTAACAAAATACAAGGCAAATATAACATTTTATGATATTAACATACATATTAAAACTTAGTAATACGATTAACTAAATATTTACAGTTTATTTATTATTGATACTTAAAATATTTTTTCATTAAAGAAATTTTTCTTGACTTTAATTAATGGTTAGTTTTATAAATAAAATACCCTCACCGGCAGAAGTCAAATTTTAAATTGAATGCAAGGGAGATAATTTGTTATACTACATAATATTTAAATATAATAATTATACTCTTAAAGGCTTTTATTTTTCAAAGTAAATCGTGTTTTAAACAAATACTAACCACAATAGACTTCGCAATATTACATGACGGGAGATTTTGAAACAGAGTCATATTATAATTTAGTATTGTGTTTACTATATAAAAGTATTGCGTCAGTCAGTGCATGTCCTGCACTGTCTGTCTGTCCTACTGGGTACACGCCTTCTCTTTCTTTTTTTACTCAACCCACCATCCTGTTTTATTTTTTATGATGGAGGTTTCTCTTTTTTCCATAACCAGACCCGAACAGATCTAAATCACAACCGTGGATCGAACCTAAGACCTATTAATTTGACATTATTAAGCATTGATGTTCAAATGTTGTATAAAACACTTATTACTTCATTTCTAGGCCAACATTGTACAGGATTGTGATACTGTGCTATAAAATAATAGTTAAGGGATTTTTCGGTGAAATTTCCATCAATTTAATAAATTTATTAAGAAAAATGTACATTTAAGTCTTTTTTTTTTTTATACAAAACTAGGTTAATGCTTGACTACATTCCACCTGATGGAAAGTGAAATGTAGTCTTAGGTGGTAAAGCGCATTAACCTAGCAGTCTATTCACTCTCCTCTTGAAGACACCCACATTATATTTTGCCGGAAATACCGACGCAGGCAGATTGTTCCAGTCCTTCTCTGTACGCACTAAAAAAGATGAAGCATAGCGCTTCGTTCGGACAGGTGGAGTGTCCACAACGTAGGGATGGATACCTGCCGTGCGTCGGGACGTCCGGCAAAGGAACGGGGATGGGGGAATTAGGTCGTGCAATTCCAGCGCACACTCACCAAAATGTATCCTATAGAATACTGAGAGGCTAGCAATTCTACGCCTGTGTTCAAGGCTGTGGAGTTTGGCGTCAACCAATTTAGGGTCGCCAATAAGCCTCTTTGCTCGCCTCTCAATTGAGTCCAGAACCGCAAGATGAGTCTTTGCGGCACCAGCAAATATGTGGCCACAGTACTCTACACACGACCGGATCTGTGCTTTGTATAATACAAGAAGCTGTCCCGGTGTAAAGTACTGTCGCACCTTCGCAAGTACGGCAAGCTTTCCTGCAGCTGCTCTTGCTCTGGACTCAATGTACCGACCAAAGTTGAGGTTCTGATACAGAGCCATATCTGCAGCCTCACTGAGATACTCAAATAAACGAGTTGTCTCCTGGTCACCGCTGTGCGAACGGTAGACACAGGATTACAGGATTTTTTCGTTTCCTGTGTCCACTAAAACCCAAAGGGAAGAAAAAGTGGGTTCTTCAAGGTGACGGAGACTCTGAACACAGAGGTCGAAAACCTACTAAAACCCAAAGGGAAGAAAAAGTGGGTTCTTCAAGGTGACGGAGACTCTGAACACAGAGGTCGTTCCGCGCGTACACACTGACTCCGGCCCGTGAGCGAAAGTTGTGCTCTAACAAGTAACCGGGATAATCCAAGTATGCAGCGCTCAAAGGACATTGTATCTGCGACTCCATCAAAAAGAGCAAGTGCGGCTGCTCTGTCTCCAGGTGGTGGTGGACAGCTAAAAGATTTGAGTGCAAACCCCTGATATTAGTGAGGTGCACTTTAAATGAGGAGGAGTGCAACCGCTGTGTAACCTTGTTCCTTTTTCTTAACTTTTTCATAAAAAAAAATAAATATAAAAGTGAATAGGGATGGGAAATGGCAGTTGAACGAGACGGTACGTATCGAACCCGACGTCGAAATTGGTGAAGTCTTGCCACTGGGAGGCTAGTCTGGAGACTGCGGGGACGCCCGAACCCCCCCAGGGATCGCCATCGGACCTCCTCGTCTGGTCGCCAACCAGCACGATGGAGCCACCCTGGGATTTTTCACAGCTGGCGGGGCAGCCTTACGTGGTTGGCTATCCCACTAATTGAGCCCCCAACTATCTGCGGGCGGCCAGCGGAAAGCCGTCGCTTCGGATCCCGCTACCCTCCTCGACTAGACACCCGACAAAACAAACACCAACCCGACGTCAGACCGGTTCGCCAACGCACCGCAACTGTTCAGACCCATTTCCCATAAACGGCTTCAACGAGCAACGTGCCGGAGCACGACTAGGTCGCTTTGCGGCACGACTCTGCCCGATGGGTGGTAACTTTGCCGGCGACCGGATGTTGTGGTCTACCACCAAGAAAAAATAATGATATTTATTGATTATGGTCACCTATTTAAATAGAAACAGTAATAAATACTTTTTTTGCAAAGGTATATAACTGAATAAAACTGAACGAACAGTAATTTTATTGCTGAGTCAGGGGAAGACTGAATTTCCGAATGATAATCCTACACCGACATGATTTATTCATTAAATTTAAATTTGGTAGTTTATTTACCATATCGTTAATTATATATGCTTTCTTGATTATGTAACTAAGTTTTACGTTCTGACCAATCATTTTTCATTCTATTAATCTATTAAATTTGGAAGAAAATCCCTATAAGAGTAACGTTTTTTCTAATATTTATATTTGTTCATGGTATTTTAATATTTAAGTAATTCAAAATTTGTTTTTATTACGAATCCAGAATCTTTGTAGTACCTACGACTTACGAGTCCATAACAGTCAGAACCTACCTATGTCTGTAATTATGAACCTATGTTTCTAATTTTGAGTATTAATAATATGATAATCAAATGTACTTTAAAACCGATTACCGTATAAATAATTAAATTCGGGATGTTTTCTTTTCTTTGATTTTTACGATTTGGGTAAATAAACTATAATTGTTTCTGTTTAAAATAATTTTATAAGAATATTCAATACAATATTTTAAAATATTAAACAAAAAATACCGAATCAAATGCCCTCAAATTTAAATTATTAATAGAACAAACAAAACATTTACCAAAATTAAAAAAACATAATTTATAACTGTTCTTGCTTAAAACAATATTAAAAAATAAGTAAGTATAATTAAAAATATTAAACAAAATATACCAAATCAAATTCAGACAAATTTAAATTATTACATGTTCTAGAAACTTATAAAAAACATAAAAAAATCGGTTTTAATAATATTTTAAAAATATAAAATATTCTATTTAAATTTATTTATTCTATTATTGACTGAACAAACAAAACATTTTCTAATTCGATTTTTTTTTTATAAAAAAATATTTATATAAAAGTGTGTATGTTAAACATAAAGCCATCTTTTAATATTAAAAAATATTAAATATATCTATATGAAAGTGTGTGTTCTAAAAATATGAACTTTGTTTCAGGAGGCTCCGGTATGGGAACCTTTATAACAAATGTAACGGAATACTATAAATACCTGAATAATGACCTGGCAGGTAACCGACTTTATCGTTATAAATATTAATTTATTAAAACGGTCAAAGGTTGCTAACATTTAAAATGGACTCTATAGATTCAACTGGCCCAGATTATACAATGTAGTAATTAAATATGAATACAGTTTGTATTGAATTGTAATTTTATTTTTATGATTAAGTCATATGTATTAATCATTTTAACGTTTGACAAATGTTGTGTTATGTTATCAGTTATTATCGATAATATTTTCTGAATACTTCTATATTAATGCCTTGCTACATTACACACACATAATGAACACAACACATTCACATCACATTCGTATTCACACAACATATTTTTACATTACATTAACACTTATTTTGTAAGTTTTTGTAACTTCCATGAACATAAAAATGTAACCATATGTCTGCATCCGGTTATATTTTTATGTAATTGATTAGCTCTTTGATCATATTATATCTTAAACAGCTTTAATGTTTAATGTCATTCTGGCCACGGTTAGGTGAGAGATAGAGTTGAGAAATAGAGGAGAGAGAGAGAACTACAGTAGTAGAACTTTAGTAGGTACTTAATATTAATTTAATTCAGTTGTATATTAATTTAATCACTTAATCAAGACTTGTCTTGTGATTAAATTGTATATTAATTTAATCACAAGACAAGTTTGTACACTACCTACATTTGTAGGTAGGTAGGTGTAGGTAGTGTACAAACCATTATTACAAAGTCATCCTTATTTAAATGTATATAATTATAGAATGGTAAATAAATCGATACGGGCAGGGATTCGAACCCGCGACCTCTGAGAAACCATTCCTTCGCTCTACCAATTGAACTACCGGATCGCTGTCCGTCTCGGTAAATTGAGCATTCTATATGTGATCGTCTTCATCAGGACGATGGTAACATCTATTAGGCTTCTTTCGAAAATCCTAACCAATATTTTTAACTTTGCAGTATAGATAAACATTAAAATGATGCCACTACAAAAAATTATGTTAGAAAATATCTATAAACATGTATAGCTATGTTAAGGTCATATAAATTTATATAAATATAGAATTAAAAATAAACCGATACGGGCAGGGATTCGAACCCGCGACATCTGGGAAACCGTCCCGTTGCTCTACCAACTGAGTTACCGTAACGCTGTCCGTCTCGGAGAATAAAGCATTCTATATGTGATCGTCTTATTGGGACGGTGGTGACATCTATTAGACTTCTTTCGAAAATCCAAACCAATATTTCTAACTTTGCAGTATAGATAAATATTGAAAAGATGCCACTACCGAAATTAATGTTTGAATCGTATACCGTATCCGTAAACCGTATCGGTTTATTTTTCATTCTATATTTATATAAATTTAAATAAGTTTAACATGGCTTTACATGTTTATAGATATTTTCAAATACCAAAGCCATCCTATCATTACATTCGTGTACCAAAGAAAAACACAGCAAAAGTTTTGTTCCAGATCCCCGTACTAACAAATTCTGGTTGGTTTCCTCTCCCATACCGGTGATGACGATAATGTTTTTGTACCACCGGTTCGTACAGTCCTGGGGGCCGTCTTTCATGGCCAATAGAAACGCGTATAAGTTAAAAAACCTCCTTGTGCTCTACAACATTGTTCAGATCGTCCTTTCAGGCTTGCTGGCTTTTGAGGTAATATAATTTAAGACCGACATTTAGAAATTATTATACATATTTTCAAATACCACAACTCATTCAGCCAATGTGTTAATATTTTTATATCTACCAAAACAATATTAAGAGATTATTAACTTCTTTATTTGTTAATCCCATGACAATATATTCCTGAAAACTGCATCCAAATCGATTAATCCGTTCTGAGATTAGCGTGTACAAATATATAGACATATTAAGACATACACACGAACAGAGAAAATGAAAAAACATTGTTTTGGTTTCTCTTGATTATATATAGGTCCCCCATTATACATTTTTGAAAATATTTGACATGTACAGACAGCGATCAGTTACAGTTTTATTATATGTATAAGGATAGATTTTTGGAGCACATTGAATATACATCTATAGATAGAGTGTGTAATGAAAACAAACTAAATGATACTAAGAGTGACGCTCAATTTCTATGTATAAAAGTTTACATTAGCTATATATTTTTTTCGTGTTACGTGCACAACTAAAAGATAAACACATAAACAGAAAAAAAAAATTAACATGTTGGAAAAGGATTCTGTTAGTTATCACTTCACATTCTGGTATATTTTTTTTTATATTTTTAATGTACAAAGACTACTCCTCTACAGATTTATTGACATAAATTGACATAACTTTTTTACTTCTTAACCGATTTAGATGAAATAAACACTAATGTTAAATGAGGACTGAATTCCAATTAGTCAAGCCGTTTCTGAGATTAATGCGCACAAACAGACAAAATTAAAAACCATTGTTTTGACTTCTCTTACTGTTATAAAGGCTCCATCATGATTTTTCACTGAAAATTTTATTACATGTTATTATGTGTTTTAGTGCCTTCGATGGCTGTATATCCCGAGATATTACAGCATCTGGTGCCAGAAGATTAACTACGAAGACACAGAAGTAGAGAGGAAGGTGATCCACTACGTGTGGCTTTACTACGCCATCAAACTTATAGATTTACTGGATACGGTATATAATATAATAATATATAGTATAATTAATTTCAATCTTCAGATTATGCAAAATCATTTTTATCATACTTCAAGTACATAATATTTACTAAATGATATTCAAATGCTTTTTCTTTTTATAAACATTTTATGGCTGAGAATTCCTAAACCAGTTCAAAGATTAAATAACATTGTAAATTAATTAATGCAAAATAAATGAATTCCTAAATTCTTTTATACTTGATAAAATAATTAATCTACACATTGGAACAATGTAACAACTAAAGTTTTCTTATACATATATTACATACATACATATATTCATACTTGCATATATTACAATTAACTGGACTAATTCTTGTCGTAAGGCATTCGGATAATCGAATGTACGAAAAAAGCGGGTGTATAGTTTAATACTACATATATTTTTTTAGGTTTTCTTTGTGTTTCGTAAGAAATTCAACCAAGTATCGTTTCTCCACGTGTATCATCATCTTGGCATGTGTCTGTTGGGCTTCATCGGAACTAAATACGTTCCAGGTAAGAGGGTTCTGTATACCTACTCTTTGTTTTTAGGGCACCGTATCTTTTAATTTATTTATTTTACTTTACTTAGTTACTTTACTTAGTTACTTTACTTTAAATCAATATCTGTGATCACTTGTGTATGTCAAATAGAAGTGTCAGGAAGACCTATTTCAATACCAGATTTACCGCAATAAAAAAGCATTTTTCAACTTAATGTTCTTTAACTAAGCAAGCTATGAGGGTTCCAAACGCGTCCTGGTCTGAAAAGAACCACTCAATAAACTCAGCAGGATATATTTTTTTGTGATCACTGTTTCACAAACGTCAATTTTAAGACCAATTCTTGTACAACTAGAACCGTCGCAATCAATCGGAAATGAAGTCTAATGATTTCAGCCAACGAATATAAAAAAATAATAGTAAAATAATAATAATAAAAACTCGGCCTGCAGGCTGCAACACAACAATTTCCGCAAGCAGCACCCGTTCCCGAACGTAATGCAAGAGCGTAAGGAATGAACTTCTATATCGTTGTTCGTCTGTCTGTCTAATAATTATATTAAAATCAAAACCTATAGGAACTTACCGTTGACCTCTAATCATGAAATTTGAATCAATATCTTCTAACACAAGTAAAAACCGAAAACCGTTAATTTGTGGTCAGGTATTCAACATAATAAAACCTTCTTGTTAAGTCTTTAGGAAAAAAAAACAACTAGGTAGCACTTGACCATCTGTTTTATTTATACTAAGTAGGTAGTAGGTATGTCAGATAAATAGTTGACCAATATAAATAAATTTTAAAATAACCTTACTTCATTTATAAATTATAAAATCTAATTATAGAGATGTATGTTCAAAATTTTATAAAGTAAGTAACTTATATAACTTGATAAGTTTGATATCTATTTTAGCTTTGTTATCCTTTAATCTGCTAACTTGCAGGAAAACTAATAAGCTATTTTTTCCTAAATAAACGACAAATTAATCTTTAAACATGCCTATTACTTTTATATTTTTATAATTAACCATCATACAATTATGCCAAATAAGGTCATAGAATTGTTAAAGTTATGACACCTTTAATTTTTGCAAGGTCAAATCAGGGCCATTCCTGCAAATGTCAAGAAGACGTACGAGGTCAAAGTTCATGTAATCTTATGACACACTGCTCTCACAACCTACTTGAGTCAAAAACGATTTAATTCGACCTCTGGACCTTATTTAAAATTAATTGTATGGTCCTTAAAAGAGTTGTTCAACTCTGATATACTTTTTAGTTATATATTTATTTAATAGAAACTATATTAGACTAATATCTACAATATGATTCATATTTTCTCAAATAGGTTGTTATCAGCTTCCTAAAACATCCTTTATATGATGATTATAGGAAACTGTCAAAGTCAAACAATGTCGAAACTCGTTAAAGTAGTAAAACCTTTTTACACATACTTTTTTCTTAAGTTTAAATGCTTTAAAAGTATAATTTTCCGGTATATTGATAACAGAAGCAGATGGAAACTATGTGATAACGAAAAGTGTAGGCTTCGTTAAACTACGAACATTTCAAGCATGCGTTGATCAATATCGCATCTCTCTCTAACGGGTACTCCAGATTCCAGTTATCGTTGCAATTTTTTAAAACAATTCTTATTTTATTATTATTATATTTTACTATTTTATTCTTACATCAAATTTATTAATAAATACATAACAAATTCTATAAATTATACATAAACTACATGGTCTTCTTAAATTTTCTGGTTGTGAATTGGTTTTACATATTTAATTGAATTTTGATCTTTCAGGTGGTCATGGCATAATGCTCGGATTCATAAACTCCATGGTACATGCAGTGATGTACACCTACTATTTGATATCGGCTGTCAAACCTGAATGGGTCAGGATGTGGTGGAAAAAGTACATCACTCAATTACAAATCGTAAGTTTCAAAGCTATTTAATAAATTTGATATGCGTCATTATTTAATTAACAAAAAAACAATACCTATTAGAACAGTTTTATTAGCAACGTTCTCTCACGCTTTTTGTGTTAATTTTCGATAACTAATAAAAACTATGCTTGTAATATTATTCTTAATACTAAACGTATATTATAAATATACTTTATTTTAATTAAAGACACTCACTGGACATAACAGTACCATCACACAGTTTTTGTTTTTAATTTTAATAAAAATATATTTTATTATCTGTGATAAAAACCGAGTGTTAACAATTAGGAATAGCCATAAAAACTTTTTACTGTTTAGAAAAATATTATGTTTTGTGAAATTAATTTGTTGCATGTGAATATCGTTTTCTTATACTCAATAGTTATATACATATTGTAAATTAAGACTCGTACACGGAATACGTAACATATATTATGATTAACTGTTCTGTATTTTAATGTTTATAAATTGACCAACATGCTATAAATAAACCGTTTTCCATTTCATATTAAGTCATTGTTTTCAAAGTAACTAATGGTCCAGAAATATTTAAATATTATACTATTAAGCTCTTGTTTTTCGATGAATAAAATACTCAAGTATTATTAAAAACAAGCGGTTCCGTACCCAAAGATAAAAAGGGTTAGTTGTAATTAATTGGCCACCTCTTGCAGGCAGCCTCTTTACATCAATCCCAACAACATTTGTTCTACGACTTTTTAAAAATCTTGATAAACAACGCAATAAACACGAAACAAAAAAAATTGCTTCCTCTTTTACTTATTACTCTGTATTTTGTAAGAAGTGTTTAAAAGGTCAACGTCAAAAAAATATTAATATTTTTTTTATTTCAGTTGCAGTTCTTGCTTCTAATTTTACACTTCGGCCACATCATATTCGAACCTTCGTGCGGTTATCCTAAATGGGTATCCTTTGTATTTTTGCCGCATAATATATTCATACTGTTCCTATTTTCCGACTTTTACCTCAAGGAGTATATTAACAAAAAGAAGAAATAAATTACCCTTTTGTATAGCAAATTATGATGTTTATAGAATAATAAAGTAATTTTATATATTTTTATTTTTTTATTTGTTATATTTATTTATTTATATGCAACATTTTATTAATAGGTACTATAAGCGAATCAATAGTTGGTTAAAACAAAGTTGATAAGTCATTGTTATTTAATTTTCTAAGCTATTATTGTTGAGACATGTTAACGAAGTGAAATGCTTAGTGCATCTATATATGTATTTTTTAATGTTCACTTAACATTTTATAAAGAACAATAATATAATAATAAAAATATATAATAATAAAAATATATAATAATAAAATAAATAATAACCATTTTAGTTTAATATAATATTCATATTTTAACCTATTATAAAAGAACAATCGTTTTTGATGAAAGATAATAAAAAAAAATTGGCACTTTTAATTTAAATAAGCAAAACTTGTCGGTAATAGTACACAATTTATTAATAAACTAGCTTTTGCCCGTGGCCTCGCACGCCTTAAATTAGTAGTAAAAGAATTCGGCAGACATCGCTCACTGTCAAAAATCTTTTTAAAATTATTAATAAGGATACAATATAAATTACTGTATTTTATTTATTCCTCTCTTGTTTTTACTTAAACGTCCATTTAAATACTTTTTAAACAGAGTAGGTACTTAATAACCATTCTAACCAAATATCACATTAATAGATTTTCATAGAACATTATCAAAATATGACCATGTAAACTTGAGGAATTCTGAGCTAAACAATCGACGTTATTGTGACCATCAACTTGCAGGTCTGATTTTATAAAAAAAAACTATTTTAAATTCTAAATAATATGTATTAGACATTCAGTTAGCTATATGTATTAACAAAATTTTAATCACTAAACATTCACAAAAGCCATTTTTGAGATGGTTTGCACGGTTCGGTCCCTATATTTTAAATCTGTAATATCTTCGGAAATATTCATTTAAATTACATGCTGTAAAGGGCTATATTGTTCCATATTAAAGGTAAAATGTATTAAAGGTACTTAATTAGATAAGGATTAATGCTGTATTGCTTAAAATCGCTTCGTAATTAAGCCATTATTTCGCGTAAAAAGTAAATAATAAAAATTGGCTATTTATAAAAAAAAATGGTTATCCCTAAGACATAAACATATACCATTGCGGACGTTCTTGTACAACTTTTTAAGGTATAGGTACAATACTTAGAACATTGTTTTAATCGATCTCGTAAAGTTCAGCCAGTGTTTACAATGTAAACGCAAAACAATGTATTTGTTTACGACTTCGCGTTAGAAATGACGCGTAATCAAATGAAAATAATTATTATAATTGTGCAATAGGTTGATTTGATTTTTACAATAGCTAAAATATATCTATAAGAGACGAAGCTTCGAAGCAAATGCAGGACCCATCACGTTGTATGGCGAGGAGTGCAAACAATACCTAGGACTTGCTACCCAGGTGTAGGTTTAGGGCGCCCCTTTATGATGCCCAAACACCCTTGCCTCCACTATCCACACTCCTCTCCCTATCTAACCAAATTCGGAAAGAACCTACTAATGCTGCCTTTGAACTAAGTTCTAGAAATGAACCGATGCTAGTTCTAGAAAGGCCAAAGTCTTTAAGTAAGTTGTAGAGAGATTTTGGTGTTATACCGCTCTCGCTCCCACTTCTACCGCTTACAAGCTAACTATAAATTTATTCCTGGACAGTTCGTTTGTCAGTTCGTAAAACGTATAGTAAGCTAAGATGTGTGATCACTGTGGATGTTTGTTTCCTAGGGAACATTAAGCTCCATAACTATCATCCTAATAAGTACCTCATGTTTAGAATACAGGAATAAGTCCGGTCTGGATGACGAAACACCAACATCTCCAAGGATTTTGTAATGTTTTTCATACGTCTCCAGTATGAGAATCCAATCAGAAGTCGTGCTTGAAATTGAATAAGGCTTCGGTATTTGTTTTTTAGGAGGAGCCTTCTTTTAAGAACTCTACAGATCGTTTGGTGGTTCTTATACCCTTCCGCGTTCTTGCTACTAAAAGACTAACCGCATCCCGTACATTTCTAATATCTTATCGTGGCAACGCAAGTATTTCCCTCTATCTAGAAGTACCCGACACCCTACTAATAAGTGTTTCGCGGTTACCTACTACCTCCCTACAGACGTTACAAGACTTTTCGGCGACTTTGTCTTACTAAATTACTTTGATCTGGGAGAGTCAGAGTCATTATTTACATTTTCTCTTAATGCATTCCGCATTAAGATAAAATTTAAATAATGCTCGGGACCAATCACAAAGTAAGGTGCACCATCTCAAAGCTAGTGGAACACGAATATCACATATAGTCACCAGTTCATTTTGAATTTGTAGGCTCATACTGTCGGTTGTTAGCTTTTTCGTCTTGTCGATTAAAAGATTTTGTTATGTCTTTGTCTTAAACTTTTCTATTTGATCCTAGCCCTACTTTATTCATCTAAGCACCTATCATATATTTTTCATCTTTTGGGAGAGCAGTTACAGTATCATCTTTAGATTTGTCGATGATATGTCTTTTGATGATTCTTAGATGTTTATAGAGCTCCGATGGTTTTTTTAATTTTATCCTAAAATTGTTTCGATCTCCAAATAAGGTTGAAGAGTCCGCTGAGTGCGCTAACCCGAGCCACAACTTTTATGTTTTTATGACGCATGCATCTAACTTTGACAAAAGGGTTTTATTAATATCATAAACGAGGAAAGGCCAATTTCCAGCTTATGATAATTTTTCAAGCTTATGATAATTTTTCAAGCTTATGATAATTTCCAGCTTTCGAGTATCCAAGCTTTTTTGAGATTACTTATAGGTTGGTTCTCTACCTCTTTGAGATCATTTAAAAAGCTATCGACTATTGCATCCAACAATAGAGTACGGCCTTGTTAACCGTTTTCTTTTACCAAAAAAATTTAAACGGGGCTGCTTCCGTAACCGTACTAACGCTCTGACAGCCTATTATAAAACCCAAATCGTAAGAGGTATATTTTTTTTTTTTTTTTTATATGATCTAGGGCAATGCTTGACTACATTCCACCTGATGGTAAGTGGAATGTAGTCTTAGGTGGTAAGGCGCATTACCCTAGCAACCTATTCACTCTTCGCTTGAAGACACCCACATTGTATTCGGTATTCCGTTTACCCAGACCCAAACTAAAGCATTTACTTGGTTTTGTCCTTAATCCGACCGTCCACGCACCTGTCGCAGGTACTTTCCGGGCATGGTTGCTTCGGGAAATTCCTGCACCGGATAAAGCGTGAAGAGACCCCGGCGTGCCACCACTGTGGCGCGCAAGTTGATTCGGAGCAGCACACCCTGGTCGAGTGTCCGGCCTGGGTGGAGCAGCGCCGACGACTCCAGGCGTCGGTAGGCCCGGACCTAACGCTGCCTGCGGTCGTTACTGCCATGTTGGGCAGCGAGGAGGTCTGGGTGGAGGTGCCTTCCTTCTGCGAGGAGGTAATGTCGCGGAAGGAAGAGGCGGAGCGGGCGCGCATGGACGATCCCCTTGCGCCCCCGCACCGCAGACGTCGAAGGGGCCGGAGAAGACGTCGATTCGAATTTCTCCAGCCTGGTGGTGGCCAGTGGGCAGGGGGTGTGGGGACAATCCCGCCCACATTGAACAGGGCACCACCCGCGTCGGGTGGGAACGACCGGGCGCTCCCGGTCGCTCTCACAGGCCCCCCCGCTCAGCCAGGGAGGCAGGTGGGGTCCGTCGTGTAAAGACGGGCCCTCGCCGGCGGGGTCGTGGTTGAAGGGCTAGCCGTACCCACGACTCCGCCAATAAGGCGAGGAAAGCATTTTCCCCGCGGAAAAAAAAAAAAAAAAAAAACCGTCCACGCACATTAATCCTCGACTACCTTTAAGAGTACCTGGCATTGTTTTGGATACGTGTCAGTGTCATGAGATCATCTGATAAAACTTAAACCGATAACCCCACTTTTTCGGTTCTAATTAATTTGTCTTTTAAAATATTCACAACGATATATAATATAATTGGAGAAATACAACAACCCTTAAGTAAGCCTATGTTATAATTGAGTACTTTTGAATGTTTTTTATTTCAAGTTCAAGTTACAAGTTATTATTATGCTCCAGGCATCCAGAAATTCCGGGAAAAAGCCCTTTCTGGTGATTAGGCCTGAAATATTTATTATTAATCAAGAACTTTGTCATTTTTGTTGGTAAAGAAAAAAAGAAATTGTATTTGTTTGGTATCTTTACGATTATTGACATTGTCGTTTTTTCGGAAAAGGACTTTATCCAATGATGCTGGTACTTGCTTTCTTGAAGAGATTTTACCGAATACATTTAAATGATGTTTATGGACCGACGGAATACCATCTGGACCTGGTGCTGAATTAGATGGTTTCATTTCAATAATGTTATTGATTTCCTCTCAGGTTTCTGTTCGTTTGAATCCCCATAAAGTCTTTGAGCTTCTGGCACTTTTTAGGTACTTTTGTAACGGTCAAAAATTGGCTCGTTAGTCAAGAGAAGCATACCTTTTTCATCTTTGAAATGTTTTTGAACATTTAAAACAATTTTTATCAAGTTTACTTCATGTTTTACCCGATCAAAACTATCACGATTTTTGTTTTTTGATTTGTTGTGCCTTGGATTAGTTTAACTAAGTTGATTATCGTCTAAGACCTTGGATCTACGAAGTTATAAGGTATCTTATTTCCTCCTCATTTTCAATTTATTTTTGTGAGCATAATTTTTTGTAGGCGGATAGTGCTCATTAAAGTAGTCGTAAATAGTATTTTGGAAAGTCTCTACTTGCGTTATATACGCAAATTAAATACGGAAAAAAGAAATATTATGCTAAAATATTTCATCAAGTTGTATTTGTAATCGCTGTTTACACGAATTACGTGGATGAGTTCTCTTTTACTTTAGATTTAAAAAATAGAGATCATCCTCTCTCCTAGATACAAGAGCGGCAACAGTTACGATTGCTCTATCATTTCTATTTCCTAACATAATATTCATGGTAATAATTATACTCTGTAGAAAAAAGGGCGGGAACTTTAGGTGCGCTATTTAAAGTAATAAGAAACATATTACTTTAGAGTTTGTTTTTCTAGCCTAGACTCCACAGTGGTTTTAAACAGAAACGAAAACGGAATATCCAAACATCACATCCAGATCCTCGGGCGTAATCATAATGGTGGAAACAAACTACTTATATTTATGGTGACCCGAGGTAAGTACTTCCATTCTTATTCACAGAGTACTATAAATTCCTATTGTTAGACAGTATATTCACTTCCTCCAATATGGCATATATTTCATCAAGTAATTATATTGTGGTTTACAATCACATTAGAAAAGGCTGTGTGATACCTGTATCGTATTATTTCTATAAGAAAAGTTGAATGACAACAACATTTACTCCGTACAGCTCTCTTAAGTTAGCGGGGAGAAGTATTTTTTTTTCAATTTTTTTTTGCTAATTCGATTGTTCGTCGTTTGTTCTTGATTGTTCGATTAAATTTAGCGTTTGTTCGATAAGGACTTTTTTTAAAATAATTATTCAAAATTTTATTTGAACCTGGCTCTTTATGTTTAATTGTCTGTACTTTTTTTTATTTTTTTAATCAATATTGATGAGTTTTTGTTTGTTCGATTAAAAAGAACGTTTGTTCGATCGTATTTTTTTTATAATCATTTTTTTAATATCATTACACCCACGCTCCTGCACATATTCAAATAAATATTTGCCAAGAAAATATATTTGCTATTCAAACGCTAAAGGATTTCCAGTACATGGACGGTATTTGAAAAGCAAATATATTTATTATTGTTATTTATCATTCTTATAAATCTATTGATTAGGATTTATTTATAAATAACTAATTGTTTTAACATCCTTAAAATTAATATTTTTTATTTTTGTTGATTGACTATTTCGATATATTACCACAACTACGTAAACAAACTCAGGTTCTTATTTACTGAATGTTTTCGTGATACTGTGAAGTATATAAATTCTATTATTTATTATATATTTATCTGATGTATTTATCCGAGATAAAATTTGTTAAATTGGACGGAATAAGAATACAATTTTAATTTAATAACTTAACATGATTATCATTACATAATTATCGAAATAATCAATTAGGTACTGTTAGTAATTTAGAAATTTATTTCTATTTAACTTATTTTGTTATATATTTTTCAGATTTTTTTATTTTATCAAACATCCATTCATCAGCAAGAACGTGAGGTTTTGATGGAAGGAAAAATTAAACATATATTAATCCGTCTGGATAAATAGTTAGATATTTTTGAGATTTTTGAGATTATAATACTCTTAAGGTGATATATTTGTAAGTTTTATCAGATCATTTTTAGTTTGAAATGATTTTTGTTTTTCAAATTGTACAACTATTAATTTTACAACATGAATGTCGGGGTTCATGTTTATCAGAATCAACATAATTCTACTTTTGTCTGAGGCTAAGTGTTGTTTGTAAGATATATAATTTGTAATAAAAATGAATAAAACGAAGTTAAAAGTTAAAGAATACATTTATTAACCTAAAATAAGAATTACCTCTACGTCTTGGAAGACCGTTAAAATTTAAAAAAGTCGCACTGGAGCTTTTGTACCTAAATGCCAGACCTATTACGTTCGAAAAATATAAAGACATAAAGCAGCTACTACCCTATATACCTCCGGTGCATCATGCATATTTTGAAACACTACCACATGCAGAGAATAAGTAAATTCTTGTAATCAATATCAATCAGTATCTTGTAATTTTGCCAATGTAATTGGCGTCTAAAATAAAATTTTATGTATTGTTATTCATATTTGTAAACAAAACTATATTAAAATGAAGTATATTTTAAGCGATATTTGATTCTTCAAAATTGAAATTAAACAATTATTACAATTGTCTAATTTTGAAAGTGGTGTAAGTCCATTTACAGCACATAAATATTTTTTATCGTAATCTAATTAGCCAAAAACAAATTTATAGAAACAAATTAAATTTTGATAAAACAATAGAAACTATGCCCGACCTCATATAAATTGCCTGTATTTTTACAGCAACAAATATATTATTTAATTTTCTAAAACAAAAATAAAATGGACTTACACCACTTTCAAAATAAACGGTCCATACATATATAATTCAAATATCGAAAAAAATAATTAATTTAATTAAATTTTTCTAGGTAAGATAATTTTTTCACTTGATTGAGTGAAAACGCATACAATCATTAGTCTCTAGATGACCTGGATGAACTAGCTTTGTTCGGTGTTTTTTTAGTAAATCATGTTTTTTTTGGAATTATATAAAAAAAGGAAAAAAATATAAAAGTAAAAAAATAAAAGTAACAATCGGACCGAGATTTGAACCCGGGAATTATATAAAAAAAGAAAAAAATGCAAAAATAAAAAAAATGCACTAACCCTGGGTTCATCCAATAAAACTATCCTGATTTCCCAACCACGCTATTGAACCTTATTGAAATTAGGCGAAATTTAGCTTTGTATATTAATGATATTTTTGGAAAATTGTTAATCACTGAAAATACGGTTAATACGATTTTTTCTGAAAATCAAACCCAGCTAGATCGATTTATCGCCCCCAAAAAAAATTTCAAGAAAATCGTGGGAGCCATTTTCGAGATCGCTGATATATAATATATAAATATAGGTATTAAAGGATGTTCAAGAACAATTTGATATGCGGGACTTAATAAACTTTGTAATAGCATTATTCTTCTACATTTATAATTTGTATACTGTTATATTTATACAATGACCAATTTAAATATTATTATAACAATTTTTTTCTTTATGAAATCATAAATTTTTCATAATAGGTAAGTTTCATAATTATTTCGAAATTTTCTGGGCGATAAATGACTTATCTGAATAACGGTTGGTAATGTAGATTCTCATGGGAATAAAGAATTTCCACTTTGGAGTAAAGTATGTATTAAGTACACAACCTCACGTGCTACTTCATCATATGTTGAAGAAAGTTTTAAATGTGGCTACATTATACCGAAAAAGTTAAACGAAAACGTTGACGATGATGATAGCATGACTGATAACAGCGATGATAGCATTGAAAAAGACGATAAAAATAATAAAGATTATGTTCCCAAGCTTTATAAAGCAGAACTTCCAAAATTGGATTTATTTGATGTTGTTATTAATGAAGCTTTATGGAAGCATATCATTATACGAATAAAAAAAGAAGATGGTTCTATTAACAAAAGATTACGACCGAAAGTTTGGACTCAAATACTTACATGCGAATTCTGGAAGCAATATAGATTGAAGTGTGCTTTTATTTTTAAGAAAGGCGAAATTCATGACACTGGCAATTATTATGCGACAATGCATGGTAAATGCAAAAGTAAAAAGTGTAAAAATCCGATTTTTGGTTATATTGAGAAAGATCCAGGTGAAGAAGGTCCTGTAATCGTTAATTTTCAATGCCGAGATACTCGTTTTCTGCCGCATGACGATGTACATCGGCCACTTCAAGGAGAAGAAAAAATAAAAGTAAGAACTAGTGTCAAAGAAAAAGGAGTTAAAAGTACAAGAATCCACGAAGCAAACAATCTGTTACAACCTGGAGATACTCAGTGTCCATTATTGTTTCCTCCTAATGTGTTATATCAGCTGAAAAAAGAGTCAGTTGATAAAGAATTTAATGTCAAACCGGAAGATAGAGGAGATTTAATTAAAGCTGTAACGAATATGGAAGTGGATGCAATACACAGATATTGTATCATCTACGTAGGCAGTAAGCCATTTTCAGCATTCTAGGCAACTCCTTCCCGACTTCATTGTTACAAGAAATATAGAAGTTTATTCAAACAAACGTCTTCGATTTGCATCGATGCAACCGGTGGAGTTGTTAGAAAGTTTGCTAATAGTAATAATGATAAGACAAGTTACATATTATTCTATCAAATTGTCATCAATTGCAACAACACAACACAACCTATTTATCAAATGCTTTCCGAAACACATGATTCTGATATTATCAGCCTTTGGTTATCTAGATGGGTAAATATGAAGATTATGCTGCCTAAGGAAGTTGTATGTGATGGATCAAGAGCTCTTCTCAATGCTACTTGCTTATCGTTTAATAAATACTCTTTGTCCCATTATATACAACTAAGTTTTCAGTGCGCTCAAAAAAATATCACGGCAAAATCTATAAAGACTTATATAAGACTGGATACCGCACACTTTATGCATTCAATTAGCAAATGGAAATGCTGGAATTCGGTAGCTCATAAAACAGTAAAATCATTTTATTTATTTCTATGGGTTTACTTATAGATTCACAGGATTTTGAAACATTACAGTTTTTATCAATTCTCATTTTTATAATTTGCAATGTCGAGTATGAAGATTCTGTTATTGATTACAAGTATGAAAACGAGTATTTAACTCCATTGAGAGCGAGACAAATAATAGAAAACATAATTGGTACAAAAAAAACTGATGTGTTCATTGATGGATTAGAGGAACAAATTAATAAGATCGATACCGAATTAGACCCTGAAAAACAAAGTCATTTAAATCATCATAAAAATAATATTATCGAGCAGTCACCGGAAGATATTTTGAATTGGTTAATTCAAATCGAGAGTCACTCTTCTATTATAATTAAAAAAGGATCTAAATTAAATTGTTTTTATGTGCCAAATATAAGTCGTCAATTAAAGGACAAGTTGAAAGAATTTCCACTTTGGAGTAAAGTATGTATTAAGTACACAACCTCACGTGCTACTTCATCATAAGTTGAAGAAAGTTTTAAAGATTTGAAAACGATGTTAAACAAATTAATTTCTCTGCCAGCTAGGGTTGACATTTTTATAAAAGCTCATTTAAAAATTCTTATTGGAGGAGGGAAATTATTTCAATTAAAATTAACGAAATATATAGAAGATACAATAAACCTTAAAAATGATCACCTAAATGATGAAAGTGAAAACGAAGATGACTCTAATGAATCTTATTATGAAAATTGGAGAGGCTTTGGTAAGGATCCAAAACATACAAAGTTTAATTGGGTTGAACCTAATCACTTGGAGAGTGATTATGATTCAAGGAAGTATTCAGACGACAACCCGTTGAATAATTCAGATCCTTTTTATCCAAGGTTTGATAACAATATTTTAAGTAATCAAAATCTCGATGACAGCAATCCAAGTTATCAAGATCCCAGTGACAACAAGGAAAATAATTATAATATAAATATTATCAAAGACAGTAGTATTGTTAGATTAAGCTCTAATAATTCGATCAGTGAAGACCACTGTTATCATTTGACCATGCCACCTTCGGTAAATATCAAAACAGAAAAATTAGATACTACAGTCACTGGTAAAGCTCTTGATAAAAAACACGAAGGAAAATATTTTAAAAGATTGCCTGATATCAAACTTATTAACGATGGACTTCAAATTAAGAAGAGTAAAACAGAGCAAAAGGACAATAATCTCAAGATACGCAAAAATTCAAATATGGCTAGAAATTTATTGCTGAATGGAAATAATTCTGGGCCAGTAAAAACTAAGGATTACACCTGGTTTCTTTACAACACTTGTCCATTTGATTCTCTTATTCAAATAATATTTAATGGAGCTGTAGAAGATATTGAATTCCTTAATTTTTTGAAAAGTTCAAAAAACAATACTTTTCTATTTGTTAATTATTTCTTGTCATTGGGCTTAACATCAGAAACATGTAAAAATATTTACTCTAAAAGATTCGAGATACTCTATCCCATTTATAAAGACAGAGAATTAAACCCGATGACAATTCAAATAAAAAATCGGGCTTAAAGCCATTATCACGTACTATAAGTTGTTCAGATAATGTAAATGTTTTATGGAAAAAAATATTTTCAGATGAGCCTAGCATTTTTGAAGAGTATTTCTGTTTAACTGCAACATGTAAAGACATCAAAAGAAATATCCCGATTCTGAGTGTTAATTATAATACGCTGCTTAATTCTGGTTATCAATCTCTCGAAGAGTCTATAATATTTCAGGGTGTTACTGAAAACTTATATTGTCAAACTTGTAAAGAGTTTAATAGCACTTGCACAAGGACGTTAAATAGGTATATATATATTGAGTTGGATGTGCCATGCAAAGGTACTAATGAGTCAAAAAAATGTAAATTACGAGAGTTACCAAAACAAATTAATCTCACAGAAAAAAGCTTACATGATAAAAAACGTTACCGGTATGTAAATAACAAATATTTTATTTGTGCAATCAACAATACTTTTTTAAAACCAAGACGTTTCTATTTTTACTTTTTCTTTTTTATTTGATTACAGATTATCTGGTGTTGTTGGTTACCAAAATAAGCACTATATAGCCTATTGCCAAAACCTATCAGGTGCATGGCAGTTTTTCAATGACTGTTTAACGTCGCCCAAAAGCATAAATTCGTCTATCGATATCGTCGCACATGGAGCGCTATATATATTGGCTTAAAATACTACCTACTATTTGATAGCTTATATGTATAAGTGATTTTGTATACATATAAGCCTTATATTTGTTTTCAGTTAAAAGTAAATTAAGGTCATACTACAAAAATAGTATTTAATTGCTACTGCTATTAATGAAAATATTTTATTAATATTATTTGTTCTTTTAGATTCATTAATGGTTCATATATGGTTTTAAAAATTTCATAATATTGTTTATAAATTGATTTTATTATGTAGACAATTTCAAAAATAAACCAAAGAACTATTTTTATGAAACTTTTTATGAAACTAAATAAATCCTTATCAATAGATTTATAAGAATGATAAATAACAATAATAAATATATTTGCTTTTCAAATACCGTCCATGTACTGGAAATCCTTTAGCGTTTGAATAGCAAATATATTTTCTTGGCAAATATTTATTTGAATATGTGCAGAAGCGTGGGTGTAATGATATTAAAAAAATGATTATAAAAAAAATACGATCGAACAAACGTTCTTTTTAATCGAACAAACACAAACTCATCAAAATTGATTAAAAAAATAAAAAAAAAGTACAGACAATTAAACATAAAGAGCCAGGTTCAAATAAAATTTTGAATAATTATTTTAAAAAAAGTCCTTATCGAACAAACGCTAAATTTAATCGAACAATCAAGAACAAACGACGAACAATCGAATTAGCAAAAAAAAATTGAAAAAAAAATACTTCTCCCCGCTAACTTAAGAGAGCTACTCCGTACTCCGTAGGATTTACCACAGAGCACTAGATTACTGCCAAAACCAAGTGACATATGACAAGTGACAACCTAACTCCAACTGTCAAATCGTGTAATTGGCAATTGCAGTAGTGTTGTCTTTTTTTGTAAAAAAATATTCTCAAGTGATTTATTGATCTTTTCGGTAAATATTATATTTACAAATTAATTTTAAATTATAAACTAAGTTCTTAAGATGACACAAGAAAATAAGAAGCGCCCAGGCGAATCGGCCTTACAGAATATGAAGATACTAAAAAATGAGAGTTCTCTTTTCAAAGTTCCAAAAGTGCCACCAATGAAGAAAAAAATACGAAATGCACATATATTGGAAGAAGAGGATTATGTACAGGTACCCTATTTTGAAAATGCTAAAGAATAGTAATAATCATGTCTATTAAATTGAATTATTTTGGCTTATTTTCAGGGCATAGCAAAAATTATACAAAGAGACTTCTTCCCTGATTTAGAAAAACTAAAGGCACAAAATGATTATTTGGAAGCTACTGAAAACAAAGATTATGCAAAACTTCGTGAAATTGCAAGAAAATACAGTGGACATAGACCACCTACAGAACCTTGTAAGTAATTTGTATTATACCTATTGGTACCAGATTTAAGATTATAACTAAGGACATATATAAAATATCCATAATCTTGCCCTAAAGACAACTTAGGAATGCAATGTAATTTGATTTTATCTTTTTTTAATGGAACTAAAAGTAGCTGTAATTTTTACATTCAATGCAATCATAAATACTTGAATCAAAATTTGATCTTTCAATTGATAGTTCCAATCACTAACCTTGCAACTTTTTCATAGATAATTCTCCAGCCACATTTGACACACCAGGAGCCGACAGACCATTCTCTCCATCCACAACCGAAATTCAAACGGTACCTGAAGAAACTACTGAAATGCAAAAGGATATCACCGATAAACACACACTAGGTGAGATGTGATTCAAACTAATGTTAACTTTTGCTAAACTCTTTAGGTTTTATTATTTAAAAATGTGTGGATATTTTAGGATATAGAATATAGAAATACATGTCAATCTTCAGATTCCTTTCTCGCCCATCACACAAGTGAAGATAATGCAAGTTACGTCCGTGTGATTGCACTTGAGAATAAGAAGCGAGCTGGTAAATTAGCTTCCCAGATGCAATCGGAGATAACCTCGGCTATCCTGGCTGATACTGCATTAGCATTACCACCTATTGAAGTACAGGCTGCCCAGACAGTTAGGCCAGAGGAGGTATGTTAATTAGATTGTATTAAAAAATTATAAACTTATTTGATTAAGATCACACCCACATGGAATAGTAGCAACATGCATTTCTACTATGAATTTCAATAACTTTGTTACTATAATTGATTTATAAAAATAAAGAATGAAAAATAACCCGATACGGGCAGGGATTCGAACCCGCGACTACTGGGAAACCGTCCCGTCGCTCTACCAACTGAGCTACCGTATCGCTGTCCGTCTCGGTGAATTAAGCATTCTATATGTAATCGTCTTTATCGGGACGGTGGTGACATCTATTAGGTTTCTTTCGAAAATCCTAACCAATGTTTCTAACTTTGCAGTATAGAAAAACATTGAAAAGATGCCACTACCGAAATTAATGTTTGAAAATATCTTTTAAACATGTATAGCCATGTAATAAAGAATGAAAAATAAACCGATACGATCCCTGCCCGTATCGGTTTATTTTTCATTCTTTATTTATATAAATTTAAATAAGCTTAATATGGCTATACATGTTTAAAAGATATTTTCAAACACTATAATTGATTTTTAAGTATTTGTTTTATTTGAAACAACTTTGATTTGATACATAATTATTTTAAGAATGATATGAATATTTAAAATTTAATTTTGTATAAAAGCTTCTTAACAATGTTCTCTTTTACATAAATAATTTAGACAATACTGTATTTAAATATATCTGACTATGTCTCATGTAAATTACAGCTAGACACATGGAGATATCGAGCTAAGAACTTCATAATGTATGTACCGGATGGTGCAGAATCCCAAGTCCCAGGCCCCAAGCCTGAGCTTCAGCATCATAATACCAGGCTGAGGGCTCAAGTATTTGATACCGTGAAAAACAAAGAAGCCATTAGTGCTTTAGCCAGAAACCAGGTAACCTTTACTTATTTGGAATTATGCTATAATTAGTTAACTTAAATATGAATAGCTAATTATTATTATTTACAAATATTTGGTATTCATTTGGTAGAACAATATTACAGGTTTAATATATTTTTCTTCATTTAGAAATACAAGGGTATATTGTATTTCAGGACACAGCAATCCAAGGTAAAATTGGTGTAGATGGTGTAAGCATATCCGAGAAGCCAGAGTACACATTTGTGGCGACACCATCTCCGCGACCCGGTGCTGGACCTGATCAGTCACCACTTATGACTTGGGGGGAGATAGAGGGGACGCCCTTCAGACTTGACGGGGGGGACACACCGTTGCCTGCGTGAGTATTATGTTAAAGCTAAATGAAGTGTTTGATAATTAAATGACAATCTATAAGTGATGTTAATCTTTTTTTAGAGATTTTTTTATTCTTTACTTTAATACCACTTTTTATATAACCACACACACCACAGATTAAGACAGATACACTTATAATTTAACTGAAAATGTAATTACCACAAATGAATAATTGATGAATCAAAATCAAAAACTATTTTCAAATCATGAATAGTATCACTAATAGTTTATAATGATGTGTTTGCAGTGTGGGCGCGGGCGCGGCGTACCGCATGTTGGAGGCGGGGTCTCGCGAGCGCATCGCGCTGCAGCTTGCGGAGCGTGCGGCGCGGCGACGCAGACCCTCGCCCGCGCCGCACGCCACGCCCACCACGTAACTATTGTTTATTACTAATATTAAAATGCTATTTTTTGATTCTGCCAACTTTAAAAAAATAATCTTAATATAAATAAAGCAGTGTTACGAAGGCCTCTTAAGTTATATCATAAATTTGGATAGTACTCTCTTCAAATGTAAAGCACTTTTAATGACAACGCAGTTGTTTCTTAATTATGACAACCAGTTTATATATAAAACGATATTATATATCGCACTATACCCTATATCGCAATTACACAAATTCAAATTAAAATTAAACTAACTTGCTTTAAATAACAATAACTTCAAATGTTGTTTAAAAAATTATATTATCATCTTTCATATTTAGTTTCAGAACAAACACTGAAAGATTGGCGAGCATGTCTCCAGCGGCGAGAAAATTGGCGGCGAAACATTTGTTATCCCCGCGTTTGAAATTAACTCCAAACGATATGGGAATATCTCATAAAACTCCCAAACTAACACCAACTTCAAGAACACCATTAGTGGCAACTCCAAAAACACCGAACTCTCGACAATCTGCCACTTCATCTACAACTTCAAATGTCACCGGACTGACAGATAACAATAATATCACAGATAATCTATTACAGATTAACTTAGCAAAGAGGACAAGGTTAAAAGCTCAAGATTTCTTTAAATAAATGTACTTAAGAAATAAATTTGATCATAAGCCTTGGTTTTTCTGTTTATAATACTGTTATGATGACCATTAATGTAAGACATCATCTGAATTTTACATCACAACTAGCTCATACACGAGTCATAACTTTTTAAGGAAAGACTTAAGGTTTCCTTAATTAATGTAACTAAAAAATAAATATTTATAAGTCTTGGTCTTTGTTTTATATAAATGTATATATGTATTATATTATGTGCGTAGTATATGTGATGTTATGCATGGCTTTTACTCTTATAGTAAGTGAAAATGTAGCCGTAGATGGTAGTGCACTAATTTAGTAGTTGCCTTTTCAGTATAGTTTCGAAGAAACTCAAGTGCCTAGATGTAAATTACTTGCAAATAGATAAACCTTCTCCGTCGTTGAAGTCAGGGTCCAGTCAAACTCTACCAGAGGAGAGAGCCGGCAGAAGTTCGACTATAGCTCATTTAAATGTATATAAATATAGAATGAAAAATTTATATTCATATAAATTAAAATAAGCGTAACATGGCTATACATGTTTAAAGATATATTCAAACATTAATTTCGGAAGTGGTATCTTTTCAGTGTTTATCTATACTGCAAGTTAAAAACATTGGTTAGGATTTTCGAAAGAAACCTAATAGATGTCACCACCGGCCCAATAAAGACGATCACATATAGAATGATTAATTCACCGGACACCGAGGCGGACAGCGATACGGTAGCCACAGAGTACTATAAAACGGTAGCACAGTTGGTAGAGCGTCGGTTTCCCAGTAGTCGCGGGTTGGAATCCCTGCCCGTATCGGTTTATTTTCCATTCTATATTTATATAAATGTCAAATATATAAAGACTCGCGAGATACATTTAGGAGCTCAAAATTTCATAGATAACTCAAAATATTATAAAGATACATATTAACGTTCAAAAATTCAACATTTTTATCAGTGACTGGTCTATAGTTCAAAATCATAACCCAGTTCTAGATGACCTACAATGTTCAAATTTAACATCTAGACAGGTGTTTGGATAAATACAGGAATAAATCAGAAACTACTAAATTCTTCATTCCTACTTTTTTATATTTTTAAAAATTATTTCTTCTATTGGGAACACTTACTTTTAATGCGGTAAAAATCAATAATCAAAATTGATGACAGCCTGTCCTTATGTGGATTTTAAGGTCTTCAAGTGAATATAAGTATACAACATGTGGAATGCCAGCCTTAAATTTGTTTAATCCAAACATCAGTTTTAGTACTTAACACTAAGAGTATAGCCGATTTTCTGATTTATTAAATTTAAAAATAGTATTAAGATTTTTTATCGTTTAAGTATTTACAGCACAGCAATAGTGTGACCTCATTACTTAAAAAAAATAATAATAATAGGTATTTCAGACCACGCCACACGGTGCCCAAAAATCGACAGTTTGGGATATAACTGTCAATTTTTGTTTGTCAATGTGTGCGTATTTGAGAATCAAGATTCTAGACCATATGTGGGCAACAACCGGCCCGCGGGCCGGATCCGGCCCGCTGTATGATTTGATCCGGCCCGCAAGACATTTTGTAAAACCTAATTAAAAAAAATATATATTACACTACTTACTCATACTCACGGAATCAAGTGAGCGAGCAAGCCGAGTGGCTGCGATCATCAAAGAGTGAGGTGGCAAACATAAAAGCCTTTGATGTTTGCCGCCTCACTGGCAGCGCAACAAAAGATTATTTCTTCTCAATTGTTCTACACTAGACGATTCTAGATCATTCCTTCATTTTGCCTATATAAGCGGGTGGATGGCCCGAACTTAAGTTCAGTTCTATTTGAGCTACCGAGGTGATAACTTCGACAAGCGATATCCTAGCGAACTGCTAGTGCCGTCAATTTGCTTTGTGACTTTGTGTGCATCTTGAGTGCCTACTAATTATATTTTGTATACGAAAATAATGTCTGGTGGAAAGAAACGAAAAGTAGATGCAGAGGGTCGCCAATTTCGAGAAAAATGGACTGAAGAATTCTTTTTTATCTTGCACAATGGTAAGCCTATATTTGTTTGCTGTGTAATGAATCCATTTCAGTGATGAAAGAATTCAATATAAAGAGGCATTGTTCAACTAAGCATCCTACGCTGCACTCACTGACAGGAGAAATAAGAAAATACAAAATACAGAAGCTTACTGCAAATTTAGGAAAGCAGCAGCAAATGTTTGATAAACAAAGAACACAACTTGATAATGTTGTGAAAGCTAGTTTTATAGCTAGTTCAAAATTGGCAAAGTCATTAAAACCATTTGCCGAAGAAGATTTATCAAGGAGTGTATGTTAGAAGTTTGCAGTGTTTTGTGTCCTGAAAAGAAAAATGAATTTGAAAAAATTTGTTTGTCAAGACGAACTGTTGTCCGACGTATAGAAATGATGGCTAATGATATTAAAACAACATTGACTGACCGTATGGCTGGTTTTGAATCATTTTCCATAGCATTAGACGAGAGCACCGATTTGTCGGATAAAGAGTTCACTGTTACTAAGGAATTGCTTGCTTTACAGCCGCTAAAAGGTACCACTACAGGAGAGAACATTTTTAATGAAGTTCAAAAGGTATTCACAAGTTTTGGCTTGCCATGGTCAAAATTAGTTGGAGTATGCACAGATGGTGCGCCTTCTATGGTCGGCTTACGTAAAGGTTTCATCGGAATTTTGAATGAAAAAGCAACTGAACTAAATGTGCAAAAAGATGATTTGATAGTCCTTCATTGCATTATCCACCAACAGAACTTGTGTTCTAAGTCCATTCGACTCTAGAATGTTATGAATGTGGTAGAAAAACCGTCAATTTTATTCGATCCCGAGGGCTTAATCATCGTCAGTTCAAGGCGTTTTTGGATGAAATATCAGCCGAATATGACGACGTACCATATTATTGTGAAGTCAGATGGCTAAGCAAAGGGAAAATGCTGAAACGGTTTTACGAGCTTATAAATGAGATAAAAGACTTTATGCAAATAAAAGATAAACCACTATCTGAATTGAGTGACCCAAAATGGATATGTGACTTAGCATTTCTGGTCGACCTTACTGGCTTTTTGAATGATTTAAATTTGAAACTTTAAAAACAAGGACAGTTAGTTAATGATTTTTACAGTCATTTGAAAGCGTTTCAGAATAAAATCCGCTTGTGGGAGGCACATATGCTGTCTGGTAACAGTTACCATTTCCCCACGCTCTCTGCGTATGAGAATATTGCTCATTCTCAATATGCTGAAGAACTCAAGGTACTGTCGGAGCAATTTTCGAACAGATTTAGCGATTTCAAAAACATGAATGACTGTTTCAATTTATTTGCTACTCCAACAAAAAGTAATGTACAAAATGCTCCAATACACTTACAAATGGAGTTGATCGAGATTCAAGAAAACTCACTCCTAAAATCTAAATTTGAAGACGTGGAGTTGTGCGATTTCTACAAAAAATACCTCGAAGAAGACCATTTTCCGCAACTTAGAAAATTCGCAAGAAGATTTATTTGTGCGTTTGGCAGTACTTATAAATGCGAACAGTTCTTTTCAATGATGAAAGTTAATAAATCAAAACATCGTACAAGGCTGACTGACGATAATTTGGAAAATTCTTTACGTCTGTATCAGTGGAATTAATCCAAACATCGATGGATTAATTCCACATTTCCCAAATTCAAGCTCAAGTGTCTCATTGATTTCGGTGTTGCTATTTAACTTTCGTAGTTTGTAACAATTCCAAATTTAACGATTTAATTATAATGTTGTACCATTTTTTTTCATTTCATTTTGTTATTTTAATAAATTGATATTATAATAATATTGTCGTATTATTTCAAGTCTGATATATAGATATTTGCAATACTGCAAGAAATTATGAACACTACTTGACAACTACTTTTAAATGAACTACTTTTAAACGCGGCCCGCGAATGTATTTGCACACTAAAGTTTGGCCCACAACTTGTCAAAGGTTGCCCATACATGTTCTAGACGATCTAGTTCTGCTTTTATAGTACTCTGTGGTTCTGCTTTCACGAATCGCGGCATATCGACGATATTTGTTAATTCTACTACATACTGTGACTTGTGAGTTGGTTTGAATACGAACTTAAACCTTTGAGTAGATGAGTTTTGATAAAGGTGAAATAAATTAGAATAAAAATGATTTTGTACCTAATTTTAAAAGTAGAAAAGTTCAAAAAAGTTAAAACATGAATTAAAGTAGTATTAATATATTATGTGGGCTTCAAACAAAAAACTATCAGAGCAAAATTTTTAAGTTTAAACTATACAAATATGAATACAAAATAACCTAAGTATTTATTATTCATCTTGTACCTATTTATCGAGTGTAATTAATTTAAAGTAATTTAAAATGATATAAGATACAGATAATAAAGTCGACATATTTCTTTAGATATATCTTATTCCGATATCTATTATCTTAATCCGGATAATAGGACAAGAAAGCGATATACCTTATATTTTAATCATGAACGTCATTTTTGATCTTAGGTTATTAATAAAAACAACACTGTATAGATAATAATACAGTTCAAATTACACACATTGATCTAATCTATGTAAGCAAATTATTTACTTGCGTTAAGGATGTTAGACAACGATAAAAATACATGGATATACACATTATAAATACTGAGAATATATTCAATAAACGACCACACCCAGAAATAATGACATTTATGCTCATCACATACTGTCCCTGTCGAACCCGAACCCGAACCCCATTGCGTCGCTAAGCGTAGGCGTCTGCGCTTACCACTCGACCAACCTATCAGAAACCTAAAAGTGAAATAAAAGCCAAGTTTAATTTTATATTATATATGCCTTGGTTGTTTGTTGACTTCAATGACAAGAGAAGGGAGATCTAAATGGTTGCGAAGTTCAATGGTCAGTTCTGAAAATTATAATATATTGAAGCCTTAGGTATGACTTGGATAGCTCTATAATACGAAATATTATTCAGTACCAGTCGAGAAAGAACACTATGTTCATTAGCTAGTTTCTACCAGCAAGCCAAATTTTCGGAAGAATAAAATAAGAACCTACAGCTTGCGAAGTTTATAACATAATTCGTATATGAAAACTATTCAAGTATCGCTGCGAGATCTAGCCCTCAAACATTTTGAGTTTATAGGTTGCTCTATACTTAAACCGCTATAAAACGGTATACGCTAGTCAGAAGAACTATCTTCTGACCTGTGATTGGAAAACCTATATCTATTATTGGAGAGTCCTTTGACATTTTATTAGGATGGAAGATAGGTATACGTGTAGAATAAGATGATAAAAATACTTTTACTATTTGTTATCTTATCTTGTAAGATCTTATCTTCTAAGATTATTACAATTATGTGTGTATGCTAGTTGTGACTATCAATTGCTATTTTTATACTAATATTGCTATAAACGCTATTAGATGCCCCAGATCTCGAGAAAACAATATACTCTTAATATTTTTTAAAACACCTATAAATTGCTTTGGAGACAGTTGGTCTCCGAACGTTACTCTTTTTTTCCAATTTTGATCTCTTCTCGTCTTTTTCCTAGCTTCTTTCTACTTGTATTTTTGCGGAGTTGTTTTTTATTATATTTATATATTTCTTATTGATGTTTCGTCCACTTCGTAAATCGTAAGGGCATCCCATATTGATTTGTGGAGTATTGAAGTATTGATGTGAATAATTTGTACATACTGGGTACTAAACTGATGGGCCTAATCTAATGAGTTGCCTTTCCTGCACAGTAGTACTATGTCTGAAATGTACCATTATTAGAGTACTTCTTCTTGTTGCAGTATTAGATTTAAAAGTTCTCTCAAATAAGATTCGTTACTAAAATAGTCTTGGTAGCTTTAACTTCCTTATATGGTTTAAAATTTCTATTTCATCTATGATTTTAATTATATTTTCTTCACCATCTGGATCGCTATCTGTTTCCCCTGGTTTGTCTGTTGGCTCTTCGTATACTTCTTTATAGAATGCAGTGCACAGTTCATTATGTCTTTATTAGATTTTGTTACTTCGTCTTCATCATCTGAATCACTATCTGTTTCTCCTGGTTTGTCTGTTGACTCTTCGTATACTTCTTAATAGAATGCCGTGCACAGTTCATTATGTCTTTATTAGATTTTGTTACTTCGTCTTCATCATCTGGATCACTATCTGTTTCTCCTGGTTTGTCTGTTGACTCTTCGTATACTTCTTAATAGAATGCCGTGCACAGTTCATTATGTCTTTATTAGATTTTGTTACTTCGTCTTCATCATCTGAATCACTATCTGTTTCTCCTGGTTTGTCTGTTGACTCTTCGTATACTTCTTAATAGAATGCAGTGCACAGTTCATTATGTCTTTATTAGATTTTGTTACTTCGTCTTCATCATCTGGATCACTATCTGTTTCTCCTGGTTTGTCTGTTGACTCTTCGTATACTTCTTAATAGAATGCAGTGCACAGTTCATTATGTCTTTATTAGATTTTGTTACTTCGTCTTCATCATCTGGATCACTATCTGTTTCTCCTGGTTTGTCTGTTGACTCTTCGTATACTTCTTAATAGAATGCCGTGCACAGTTCATTATGTCTTTATTAGATTTTGTTACTTCGTCTTCATCATCTGGATCACTATCTGTTTCTCCTGGTTTGTCTGTTGACTCTTCGTATACTTCTTAATAGAATGCCGTGCACAGTTCATTATGTCTTTATTGGATTTTGTTACTTCGTCTTCATCATCTGGATCACTATCTGTTTCTCCTGGTTTGTCTGTTGACTCTTCGTATACTTCTTAATAGAATGCAGTGCACAGTTCATTATGTCTTTATTGGATTTTGTTACTTCGTCTTCATCATCTGGATCACTATCTGTTTCTCCTGGTTTGTATACTTCTTAATAGAATGTACTGTACTTACTGTTCGTATACTTCTTAATAGAATGCCATGCACAGTTCATTATGTCTTTATTGGATTTTGTTACTTCGTCTTCATCATCTGGATCGCTATCTGTTTCAATTATTCATAATGTAGTTTGTTCATAAAAATGTTCAGCCATGTCAGGTTATTTAAAAGGCAGAATTCAAACCCGCTACCTCTTGGAAACTGTTTCCTTGTTTATACGATATTTCATCAAGGAAGGACGATTTTATTAAATAAAGACCATATCTTGTTTTTGACATAATTTATTAAACAAAAAAAAAACAAATATAAGTACATAAAAAAATAAACCTGGTAGCCTAATTATGTTTAAATGATCAAAATAATATTACCAAATGTAGCTTTATAAAATAAGTTCCTTGCAGGTAATTTATTTCTATAAAATTTATAAGCTTAATAAATTTAAAAGCATAGTTATTTCAGAACTCTTTTTTATCATTTTACCATAGAGCTTTATTGTTCAATCATTGTTTCACAAAATATCTTATTTCACATTTTGGTTTTTAAAACATTTATTTATGTCGTTACAATATTAACTGGTGTTAACAAAACATTTCACGTTATCAAAATACTGAAGTTTTTAAGTGACTATAATATTTTAACGTTCAATGTAAATCAATTGCTTAACTAATTATTTTACTTCTCTTTCCAAATAAATACATCGCTTTTAATCAAAAATCAAGACATACATCACCAAATCAGTGACAATAATTCCTTATATAGCGGCAATGCCGGTTGCGGCTTCTCATATTCTGAATTGGGCTTCGGTTCAGTATTATCTGTAGGATCGTCGTCAAAAAGTCTAGCATAGGATTTAATTACACCAAACTTGAAGAAAGCCATGTATGGAAAGTATTTCATGAATAATAAATTAAATTTGAAGTTAAAGTTCAAATATAATCTCCCTATGTAGGATTTGTAAAAAGTGGCCAAGATTTTAGTGAGGCTCAATTTGTATTTGGCTGCTAAGGGCATTCTCTTGTATGGGGGTGCTACGTCTAAACTGTCGTAGTCACGGATATAAATGTAACGTGGTTTACGAGCCGGCAGATCGATTAATGGCTTTGCCATTAACGATGACGTGTCTATACCTGAAATTAAGAAGAGTATTCATATCAGCAAACAAGATTAATGGAGCACAACAAATAATAACATGACTTTTAAAGTTCAGATCAGACTTGTTCCGTCTTGCGGCGCCTATGAACGTATCCGCAATTATAAAAACGTTTTTTTTTTATGGAATTGATGGTGAGAGCTTATAAACTGTTTTAATAACTACTACTACTTACTAAGTCTATAGTAACAGAATACTAACCAACATCATGAGATTGTCCTTTCAACTGCTCCAAACACTTAGCTTGCAGCTCAACCCTGTCCTGTTCGGTGTAAATGTAACCAGGAACCTCTCCCAGATATTTGGTGAAGTACAACACGCTATCGATGTGCACCGTAGGGTTAACACACCATATGCCTTCCAGCATCACTCGTGACATGTGCTCGAAGTATTCTGGAACATTCTCCAAACAGGGCGTGTATACCCGCTCGAGGACGATCTTGCATGCCTTACGCGTTTCGTCGATGTTTTTCCGACATATGTTGTACCTGTCATTATATAAATATTATATTCACCAGATTAACCAAAATGCTTAAATTTTATTTTATTTTAGTGAGCGTTCTCTTATATTTTTTTATTTTAAACACATTGCAGTAATAGTACCCACAAAACGATCATATCTACTTGGGTCAGTGAGTCATTCTTTGTAAAATGCCTCAAACGTTGCCTTTGTTTTAGGGCTATTTAGGGATAGTTAACTATATCTATTATAGACAAGGGACTTACGTTTTTTTAAGATATTACCCAAATACGAACCATTTAATATGCAACCATTTTTTATTTTTAAAATAAATCTTTATGAATATATATAACATATGTAGCTAAAAATAACTAATTGTAATAATCTTATAAAATAACTACATAAGTAATCTAACTAAAACTTGTATATTATATGCATGTATATACCTATCTTCCAGTCCAATGAGATGTCCAATGACCCTCCAAAAATGGTTATAAGCTTCCCAATCACCTTCTTCAAACTGGCGTATACCGAATTTGTCTGGTTTAAGTATGGAGAAACCCACAAACCCGAACTGGGTGAGGGCTAGGTCTCGCTGAGAAACAATGCCCTGGTCTTTAAGCTTGGCTGACAATGTAGCTTTAGCGTGACGCGTGCGTACTGTTAGAAGAGATCTCCAGGATCTAAAAATGTATCATTGTGATAAAAATACTTTCTAGCAAAAGCAATGGAACGGTGTAATTTTTAATATCCAAGTTTTATAAAATATTCAACAAATCTTTGCCTTTAATGCTATTTTTTTTGAAAAAGGTAACACTGTTAAAATAACATTTTTTTTTTATTTTATAAGTGTATATACAATTAATAATCTGATTGCAATGCTGTTGAACTGTGTTTATATATGAACTCTTTACTCTACATTGTACACATATTTCTTTGCAAGCTAATCAGCGTTTTGCTAATTACTAAATGAGTACATAATTTTGAACAAAAAAAACTGTAAAACATGAATTCATGAAATCATAATTTAAACATTGTTTTCGTGGTTTTATTATTGTTGATTTATTAATCTCATACATAATATCTAATGATATCCGTGATTAATATTCCAAGTCGATTTATTTCTTGTCGTAATATTCGGATTAAGATAATGTATTACCTATATTTTTTCTCAAAGATTATATCGAAATATGTATCTGAATCTTTTGTTTTCTTTCAGAGTACAACAAGATACTTAATCTATGGTTGTTTCATAGTTTATGTACTTTGTACAAATTGTTAATTGTGCTCTCAAAGTAATTATTCATTTCAATTTAAAACTTACATTTGTCGTGATTTTTTTTATTCATTTAGTTTTAAAAGTTTTATTTGCTTCTTTTCTAAATTTAATATAAACTAAATTTTTACGCAATTTTCTTTCACCTCTATCAAACTCACCTACTCCCAGGTTTAAGGTCGTGTTCGAACCAACTCACAGTATGAAGTAGAGTTGACAAATATCGTCGATACGCCGTGAAAGCAGAACTAGATCGTCGAGTGCCAACTAGTATTCGTAAGATGGATGGTATTGAGAACACTGCGACGAGGCCCACGAGCATTGACGCGGTTAACATGAAACAATTATCCCAATAGAACCTTCGACCTCTGTAAAAATATTTAATATACATAAAATGTAGGGGTACATTTTAAATCAATATGTGTATAATGAACAATTACTATCAACACTGGCAATTCTCGAACCAGCGATATTGCAGATATTCCTATTAAACTTTATTATACATATATAAACATAGTAATATTCTATAGTGAGACATATATAATTATTTATCATTTGTATAATTGAAATGGCAGATCCTATGGTAAACGAACATTTTACTCATATATTTCTTTGTTATCATGTTATTCTAGATTACCTGGAACTGGATTATACTCTTGATTTATAGGTTAGTAGGTAATTAAAATATCAATTTTTTGAACGGTAATATCTATATAACCATTTAAGGCGTCAAAATTAACTTATTTGTTTGAAACTGTTTTTGAGTTATGAAGGAATCAAAAGTAGTCCCAATGGTAGGTAGCCGCACCGTGAGTAATAGTAGTAAAGTAGGTACAGGGGACGAAGAGCCGGATGGTTTTATTAAGCGTTGCCACTTAAAATATAAAATATCCATTGAAGAGTTATTTGAGTAGATATCTACATTACATTAAATTTATTATACAAAAAAGGACTTTGTTTGAAAATATCTATAAACATGTATAGCCATGTTAAGTTGAGAACAATGGTTGATGACTGTCATGTTACTTAATTTTATCCTACCTACTCCATATCATATCATCAATAAGTCCTTATCCAATTGAATCAAAAATTTTCCGAGCGTCCATATACTATTATTCCAATATTATCGTGATTATATAAGGTTTATGAAGTATTTTTCCACCAAACAATTTTCTAACTACGTATTAAAGATTAATCTTTTACGTAGTTTGCACTTTAGATTTTTTCCGAACTATGGCACTCCTACAGCTATTCTCAAAACCACCAGAGATTTTCAACAAGCGAAGGAACATTAAATATATAAATTATTCTGTAAGTAGGTAGTCTGTCCAAAAAATATTGCAACTTTTTTTTTCTAAAAGGATTTATTTACTCATCAATCCCTTTTTGTCAACAAAAAGATTATAAACCTATGTCAACGTTTCTCCCATTCCTCGACGCACCTCTTAAATTCTTTTTTGTGATGTTGGTAAAAAGATCATAAACTTATGTCAACGTTTTTCCCAATCTTCGAAGCACCACTTAAATTATTTTTGTGTGATTTTGGTCTTCTTGGATGCCGTCTTTATCTCGTCAATAGTAGCGGAGCATAAGAATGACCCTTCATAGGCCTCCTCAGTTTCGGGAAGAAGACAAATTCATAGGGGCCAAGATCTGGGGAGAGAGATGGCTCCGGCATCGTTAGTGAGTTTGTTTTGACCTAAAAATCGCTCAAAAGCAACGAACGAAGTAACCAAGAGAATCGCGCATAAGTAACCAGGGTCGTTATCATGTTGCAAATAACAATTTTTGTTTTTCTACGAATCTTGACGTATTTGACTAATTGCTTCGCGCAAATTGGGCATCACTTACAGATAACAAATTCCTTTTTAACAATTCTACCATGTAGCAAGAATTTATGATGCACCACGCTCCTCCAGTCGTAGTGGAAGTCGTGGAGAGCTAGTTCCAGTGATTTGAAAAGAGGAAACACGAGTGCGTGCGCCTTTGTTTTGAGCGAACGATTGCGTACCTTAATATAGCCAGAGCAAATGATTGCTTTCTATTGTTCGGACACCGATACGATAATTCCTATGACGATGGGCTGACGTACAGTGGTCTGGCGTGATGCAAGTTAGGCTTTGTGTGATGTCTGCTTATGGACGATCCTGGGGGAGTGAGTACACTTCGTGGTCGCTTTCGCATTGAGGATTCGGAACGACAATGCGGAATCGTCAGCACCTGAAGACACAAAGCAGCCCTATTTAGGGAGGCACTGCTTTGGTTGCTCAGCCGAGAAAGGGGCTATTAAAGGTGTCCTAAAAAAATTTATTAAATTGGTCGAAAGATTGCGTTGGTTAGGGAAAAATATGCCAAAGCGTAATTTTAAAAGCCGTTCGTTGATGCCTGGCGGGCTTTGTCTTGTCTTTTATTAGAAACCGTTCTAACTACACTGAGTACGAAAAGCGACGCAGGGAGGACTGGTTCGATGACAATAACAAGGCATCAGCGTCCGACAAACATCGAGAGCTCTTGCGACAACACAATCGAAGGAGATGGAAGCGTTGCAGAGTTCAAAGAGAGTTGTCAAGAATTTCATAATCTGTCTCGAAAACTAAAAAAGAAATGGTGGCAGAACAAATCTGTTCAAAAGTAGCGGCTTGCTGGTACAAACGAACCTGCTTGGCGAGTTTTTTGGCAAAGTGCGTAAGGTAATTGGTACGCCCTGCCGATCAATAGTGCCTTTAAAGTCTTTAGACGGTATGCCCTTCCTGACTAGCAAGAAGGACGTTCAAACGACGGAAGCTAAACACTTCAACATATTGTTTAAAGTAGATTGATCAAGCGACTTGCAACATGTCAGTTTAAATAAGGCATAGGTGTTGCATACTTCTGTTTAGACCTTTTTGTTCAAATGTGGGAGGGAAAGCGAGATGACAAGGACAAGGAAGACCCATCCGACTGCAACTAATATCGTAGTTGTTCTTGTTCAGTATATTTTCGGTATGTTAACTGCAAGAAAAAATTAGAGGTCGTCAATTGTATTTCCGCTTTGTTTAAGTGGAGGTAGCATTCGACAGTATATCTCGAGAAACTCTCTGGGCTTGGATGCAAGGAAAAGATCCGGAGACTTCGTAGACGCCTCCGGATCTTCGTAGGCACACGTAGACATCTTTGTAGACGGCGAACAGACAGAGCTCTTTCCCGTCACCTGTAGAATGAAACAGGGTGCGTACTAGCACCTACACTGTTCGCCTTATACATTGCAATAGTAATCAAGGAGGTCTCAGGTAATGTTTCCGAGATAATTCACATCTCCTTTTGAACAGAACGGTAGTCTTTTCAACTTAGCCAGACTTAAAGACGAATATGAACTATAATTATATATTTTATTAGATAACTAAGATGAACAACTAAATCTCGCATGCACTGATCACAGAGATTATGTATGCTTATGACCTATGTTTTTTGTTGTTTCTTATGATTTAATTACACCACGCATGCCGTGAGTTCGCTTTGAAGATCAGTCTCAAAAAGATGGAGGTTATGTATTTTTATACACGTGGTCACGAGGCACTGGCTAATATGCTTGAACAAGGCATGATGCTTGAACGAGGCACTGACTAATATGCTTGTTCTAAAACCATTCGATAACTTCCGTTATCTGAGGAACGCTGTAACACCCAAGTGTGACCTTGATGCTGAAATCAACACCAAAATTGTCATCAAATCAAATCAATATCAAAACAGCTGACTTTCGCATGACTTTAAGCAGGCTACTAAAGTATCTGTGTATATGGCGATTGTGCTTAGAAACCTTCTTTACTCCTCCGAGACACGGTGCGTGTATCGCCATCACATTCGTGGCCTGGATCGTTTCCATCGTATCAGATGGTCCGACCGAGTACGCAATACCGAAGTTCTGAGACGAGCTAATGTCAACGACAGCTTCGGTGCGGTCACGTATCATTGATGGAGGAGGAGAGAGTGACGAAGCACTTTCATTATTTTGAGCTGGTGTAGAGGTTGTATAAATAAAGGGCATATATATATATATTTTTTTTAGACTTTGAAATAAATATGAAAAAGTAAGTACTGTTTATATATGAGCTTATATATATATATATATATAAATTATATATATATATATATATATATATATATATATATATATATATATATATATATATATATATACGGCTTAGGAACGTAGTTAGTGAGATAAAATAATTTCTGATCTTACATACATACATACGTACGTATATACGTATGCGATACTTTTTTCTTGGCAATGTTTAAACAAAGCGTATTCTATGTATGCACTACTTATTTACGTATGTATGTTTTATTACAAAGCATACGTATTAGTTTATTACCGCTTTGTTAGGGAAAGTCGTTGACATAGAATTATGCCATATATTATTATAACCAAGTATGTATTATATATACAAAAATATGTAAATTATATATTCGAATGTATAACTAAAATAAAGAAACTTATTAAAGCACTGAACAGTCTCCATTTCTATTTTTTTTTATTAATTACTTGTTATCCATACAAAATTAAAACATTAAGTAACTCAAGTGGTAGAGCGACGGGAAAGTTTCGTAGGTTCGAATCCATGTCCGTGTCGGTATTTTTCACTCTATATTTATTTGAAATTTATTTAATTAAAGCTTAATTAAATTTTATGCACTTTTTTGTGCAATAAAGTTTTTATGTTCTGCAAGTCATCCTGCAAATGCAATTTTCCTTGTTAAAGTAAACAATTCTTATGTTTCTTATTTTTTCCTTAAATGTTCGTTTCAAATTGCATCTTGCAGGCTGTGCATTGCTACTGATGATGTGTGTGTGCAAAAATTCGCAAAAAGAAAAACGAATAGATAGAAGATGACACATTATTCTACAAGTTCATATTCAATACTTACTTATTACATTGTTTTTCGTCAAACCATTCCGGTACTTCCAACTCCAGGTCCTCAGGTTTTTTCGTATCTGATGGTTGGTCTGTCGCATTTTTAGAAAGCAGACCTTCTATATATTCGTCGACTGTAAAAAAAACATTACTTAGATTTCTTTAAAATATATTACTTTTAAAGTTCAAACAAACATCGCTTAGAATGCTATTACGTAATATGTATCAGACTCTAGATTTACAGTCAGGAGTAATAATTTTTTAGACTTTGAAATAAATATGAAAAAGTAAGTACTGTTTATATATGACCTTATATAATGAGCTTATATAATCCAATATAATGGATATATTGGATACGACTGTTTAAATAAACTTAAACCTTGGTTTCATTCTTGATGAAACATTCTCTCTTTTAATATGCAACATAAGAAGGCACAATATGTATATTATATAGGAGCTTATCACAGATTTGTTAACGAAAAAGAATAGAGATTCAATTTTATTTATGATAAGAAGACACAATATGTATATTATATATGAGTTAATCACAAATTTGTTACCGAAGAAGAGTAGAGGTTTAATTTTGTTAATTACCTCAATAAAATGACAGTATAAGTGATTTTATTATTGTGCAAATTATGCTTATAAATTAAAATTAAATTTATAAAGGTAAATTTTATTATATAAACAACACAAAAACATAAAATCAATTATGGTTAGTTGTTTTTTACTAATTTTTTGCATGTGCTCAACGTAACTTTAGAGTATCTACTAATAAGCTCGCTCATTTAGATCATAAGCACTATATATTATTTATGTAATAATGCGAAGATACTTCTAATGAGCATTGCTTAATATAAATTCTAACAGCTTGGAAATAATTAAAAAACAATAATATTTTAAATTAAACTTTAAGACAGTAGAGATATTCTCTATCGTGTTACTATTATTTATTTTATATCTTTTAATTACCATTCTTCAATATTCTACATTATCGAATTAGTGAGTTTCTGTTACAGAGAAAACAAATTAAATATATGTCACTTAATACAAATGAGCCACTTGAGATATCTTCGCAACCGTCAACACATGTTGACGAATTCACTATTGCAGTTAACTAAATTATGATATCAATCAGGAATTCTTTGTAATTATTTGTTTTTCAATAGATTTTTATGTTATTATTAATATTATATGTCACGTCGTGAATCATGTATCACGTATTTGTATAATTTATCATGTATTATGTTGTATGTACAGGGTTATTTTTAATTAGTTGACCACCTCTTTCGGGCAGCTTCTCTAAGTCAATTTGTCTCTGAACTGGCATTAACACTGAGAGTCGGTATGGCACCCGAGCGATGACCTCTTAAATACTTCTTACAAAATACAGAGTAATACCTAAGTAAAAGGGGGAGCAAACATTTTTTCTTTTCTTTTTTTTGTGTTGTTTATCAAGATTCGTAAAAAGTTGTAAAACAAATGTTGTCGGGATTGATGTAGAGACGCTGCCTGCAAGAAGTGGTCAACTAATTAAAAATAACCCTGTATATCTTTATCGCGTATAATGTCTAGTAGTTTAGTGATGTTTATCTCAACCACGTGGAAGGCTAAGACTGAAACATGTAGCAAGGTCACGTCTTCCATCCCACTCTTTCTTTTGATATGGTGGACGTGGGAATGATTTTTTTATATCCTTGCTTGGTTATGTTTCCTGTTTTATTGTATTTTTATTTTATATGTAAATTGAATTTTAAAGTTATATATTTTTTATTGTATATGTTGTTTTAAGTAATTTTGGTAGGTTAATTAATTTTCACTAGTGTTAGTTACGTCATGGCACGCCGGCCACTGAAAATTAGCGCTGGAGTCATTTAGTTATTTAAGCAACAACTGAGTGGCCATTAATACTGGATGTCGCAGTAACTATTTGTTCTTAAAATTTGTTTTTTACTTCATTTCATTTTTTTTGTTTGTTTTAATTTGTTTTCTTTACTGCTTTGTATTTTTTTGTTGTATGTTAATGTATGTGATGTCCAAATAAGGTTTATTTAATTTAATTTAATTTAAGTAAACCATAATATTATAATAACTTTATTGGAAAACCAAATATTGCTAATATGATTAAAAAGAAAGATAATGTAAACTATATCACCCTAGTGTATTACAATATTCAGAATATTCATGAGAATTAAGGAATTAGAGATTGAGTTATTTTTCAATACTTTTAATTTTTTTTTGTTTAGCACTGCCTTAAAATTAAGAATTAATGTTTAATTTCAATTACCTCCAGGGTGGTAGTTTATTCAACAGAGTTAATTCCATATATGGACACTCTTTAATCCTATTAAATTAATAGCTAAACCAACACTGTTTTGTAGGTAACCTAACAGTGTTTTGCGATTTATCTAAGTTTTCTTTCATTTCGTAGCCATCATTCATGGTTATGTTTGATGGCTACTCAATGAAAGAATATACTATTCTGACTTAACCACTATGGTGTGTTTAGTGATGCGCTTGATCTTCTTATCTATTGCCTAAATCAAAGAGTCCAGATGGTTGAAGTAAGTAATTGTAAATGGCCTGTTTCCCGCCATAGACTGGGTGTTCCACAAGGATCTATTCTTAGCCCCTTTTTATTTGTAGTTTATTATAAGGATTTGCTCTTTTTTAACCCCCAAATAGAGGGGTGTTATAAGTCTGACCTGTGTATCAGTGTGTCTGTCTGTGGCAATGTAGCAACCAAATGCGTGGAAAGCTTGATTCGTGTCGAGATGGTTCTTAGCTATGTTTGGTCGAAATAGAAGCAGTCGCCTCCAAGATATGAAGCTTTTGATGGCACTGGTGAAAGATTATTATACAATATACAATACAATATTGATAGTAAAAACCTAAACAAGTGAAATTAGAGTGTTCGTAGGTTAACTTAGTACAACATAGAAAAATTAAAATAATTTTAAAAAGCAGAAAAAAACATAAATTTAAAATTTAAAAAACCCCGATAGCAAAAGACGTCTAAAAAAGAATACTATTATGTACTTATTGAAGTCGCTTCGTCGGGGGGCCGCTAACTAATCCTTTAGTTACCTATAATTTAAAATGCCAGTAAGTTACCAAGGCAAATAATTAAATAACAATATCAAATCGTGTAAACTAAGTCCTCATTCATTAACTCCTAATTTTTAGTAAAATAGACACCATCGTCAACGTACGTACAACGGTTCCCCGACGCAATGACTTCAATAAGTACATAAGAATATTATTTTTTTAGACGTATTTTGGTATCGGGGTTTTTAAATTTAAATCATTGTTTCGTAAAAGTTCTATGTAACTTTGTACTTTTGATTCCAGATGACACCTCGGTTTTTTTAAGGTTAAGCGTAATAAGACTTATTATGACGAAGTAAAAAGTGCTCTGTCACGTTTTTTTCATTGATTGTAAATTAATAATGCATGGAGTTTACACTTCCTAATGTAAAAAGTCTAAATTGTTATTTACTGCTTTACAGTAAAGTGTTAGAACTTACTGACTCGAAAATTTTCTTAGTTATAACTCTAAAGAAAAAACTCCAGTAGAACCCTAATTTAAACATTTGCAGGGAAACTCAGCCCGGCCGTCTTTACAATTAAAAAGTAAGACAATTAACAACACTTAAACATGTAAAAACACTAGTTTAAAACGTCGGAAACTATTTGTAAACGGTCCAAAAAATGTAGAATTGCGCCTAAAGTAGTTACAATCTATTCAGAGGAATCGAAAAAGTATCGATCGATCAATAAACAGCTATCTAATATAAATTAAAGATAAAATAAAATATAAAAATACTTAATATTTTGTAATTAATTTATATCTGCATAATTCACCTAGTACCTAAGTCTTAGTTTTTCAAACACTTTTGCATTCGCCGTATTTTAGTTCGGCAAAATGCAGAGACCTTTAAGTCTATCTTAAAACAATTATCTTATTTTATTTTTAATTCGGCTGGACTGTAATATTATTAAAAGAAACAACATAAATATTCATAAAACAATTTAATTGTTATCTATACTGTTTTTCGTTTATTAGTCTTCCAAATTATCCATTACTATCTTAATCACAAATGTTTTTTTCGTGATTGTGTTTATTATGATAATTTTAAAGGAAGGTCAAGAATATCTTCTATTTTATCATATTACGTTACATTATTTAATATTATTATCAATTCTAAAAACAATTACAAATGGTGACAATTATACCGAAAATTTTATTCACAACAAAGTTAACTTTTTTAACTAAACAGTGATATAATAATTATGTATAGGTACTGTCTGTATGTCAGTACTGTTTTTATGATAATATTTCTTTTTGTACTTCATGCACACTGAACTGACCTGACCTTGACAGCTGTCAGATCGATGAGCGAAGTCTTTAGCCGTCGGGACGTAAACAAATGTATGTAATCGTAGGACAGAGAGAGGAATGACCGATCTAACCATAGATATTCGTTATGCCGATCGCTTTTAGAAGGATTTAAATCTAATCAATGGAAGTCACACTATCATAACATTTTTTTGTTAAATAATTCCTGTAGGCTTATTGATTGAATTTGTAAGGACTGTATTTTTATAATTTAATATAGACTTCTTATTATGCCATTATTAATTAAACTATTAAAAAAAATATCATATAAGATTATCGTAAACATTTAAAGGTTTATATTTTATTTTATTTTATTTGCTATTTTTTAGCAATTTTTTAAACAATGTAGTATATTTTTTGTAAATAATAAATAAATAAGCTTTTCAAGTTTGTGTTTTCAAAATCAACACTTGTTTTATTAATATTTGCATATTTTTTATGTAATTTCGTTGTATATAATAACTTATATTTATTAATTCTTGGTGTAAATAAACCATAAATACCTATATAGAGTTTCTTACGAAATATATATTCTTTACTTCATTTAAGACCGTCACAATAAAGCGTAACTTATAACATTAATGTAACTAATATGTGTGTATGTATTATAACTACTATAACTTATAACACTACTATAAGATATGCATTTCCTCTAAATACGTGACGGTAAAAGATATGACGCTAGCTACAAATACTCACCGCTCAAATCCATATTAGAGTGTGCAGAAAATTTGAGGAAATTATAACTTTAGACGATAGGTAGCCGGTTTCATTCTATAATTACAAACACAGCACTGCTCGCGTCCAACACACAACCACAGACTAATAAGATATTCTTCGTACTGCAGTCTGCACGCGACTCACAATAAACTCCTAAAGTCCAAATCCGTAGACCGTGTCAACTGCCAAATTCTACAAGCTTCATTATTCGTTCCAGAACAAAGATAATATAATTTTGGTATCAAAAATACATCATGCTATTTTTTGGGGTTCTGCATCCAAATTGTAAAAACGGACTCCTATTACTTAGTCACCGCTTTCCGTCTGTCCTTCACTAAGCTTTTTATCATGATCTTTCATAGTTAGACAGATAAAGTCTTTTCGCATATAGTATGTATGAACTTGTAACAAAAATATTCTTTGGCTGTACTGTTTGTATCTGGCTGCTTTTAATGACATTAAAACCGTTACTTTTTAAACAGGAAACAATTAAGTAAAACATTATTCTCGCCATTTTTCATTTGATTTCTTTCTGTCAAAATGAGTGAATCTGGTGAAGAAATTCGATTCATTTGAATGTTTTATTAGGAAATAGAAAAATGGGATCTCAGCCCCGAAAAAAAAATGTAACGTTTATGGAGCTCATGGAGTGTTAATAAGACTAGCACAAAGTTGGTTTAAAAGTTTTCAATCTGGAAATTTGGACGTCAAAGATGCACCTCGCTCTGGTCGCCCTGTTAAAAAGGACGCAATCTTTGAAAAAGTGGACCAAGATCGACATGACATTATTTACAACGTAACTGAAGAATTGGAGATTTTGGAGATTTTAAGTTATAACCGTTTTATAATCAGTTTTAACAGTTTTAACCCAATAAAAAAAGGTGGGTGCACAAAATAGCTTCATCTTAGCTTCTTTATTATAGTCTCCAGGCTTTTAATAAATCATCAAGTAAAACATTAGTTAAATTTTAATTCGAACATGTTGCTGAGACATATTCATATACAACCTAGCTGTTTTTATGTGTTTTAACTCTCTTTGTTACTTATTTCTGTAAACAGAATTTGGAAAAGTGCCCAACATTTTTAAAATTATCTGATTGAGAACCCCGAGTGGGTTCGAAACTAGACTTGAAAGTTTCAAGACTATGCAGCCTTTATAGTTAACTCTATAGTTGCCCTCGCAAAAGACACATTTAACCTCTTTTGATTTATTCTTTTGAAAGCAAACTCTGATGTGTTGCAAATTGGCACTACTGACTGATCTGGTCTATTTTATTGTAGAACTTTTTTGTGAAGTACAGTATGGCAATAGGCTTGTATGAAAATTCAGTAGCTCGAGTGTTAGAAGTAACCCTGGCTCTAGAATTTGAGAAAACGAAACTCAGTTTGTTCAATGCTCTCATGAAGACGACACGTAAATTTAAAAACATCAACGGGATTATTTATTGGAGATGCAGTCAAGGTCACTAGCGTAGCTTAGAAAAAACAAAAATTATATAACAATACTTCGAATTTTTATTCATATTAATAATATTTTTAGCCTTCTCTAACTAAAAGCTATATTTCATATACCTCGTCTTGTTATAATTTTCGTAGGATGCCATTTGACTCTACCAATTACGATAGTCCATTCACTTCTAGACCAAGACCAAGTCAAATATAGATCTACCCGCGTAGTCAGTGGTATCCTACTGTGTAGTCAGTGGTCCTTGATCAAAACCAATCGGCACGGCGCCCATTGAAGACTTCGATTTTGATCTTGAAGGAGACTTGTGATCTTATGTCATAAATTGTCGTTTGAACAAGATCCATGAGACGATACATCTCTGCATTACTAGTATATTGATACTAGCCTGTAAATGAGATATTTTCCGAAGTCAGCATGTACCATGGTATTTTTATATTCATAATGTAGTGAATGATTAAAATATTCGATAAATCAATATGATAAGAAGGATTTTCACAAATACTTATGTAAAAAGTAAAAGTAAAATTCAGTGAACCAAACGATTAAAAACACGATCTCCCATGACAATTACATAATCGTGCTACAACCACAGATTTATCTCACACACAAAACCACGTGCAAAAGTTAGTATGTCTACAGCCTGTGTGTTATTTTGGTACTTAAGCTACAATATTGCCAAGTTTCATCAAAATCCGTCGAGTAGTTTTGGCGTGATTGAGTAATAAACTTCTTCACTTCACTTATATGTTAGTAAGATAAGATTTAGAGTTAAGTCAATAACGGCTATAATATTTCATAATGCTGTTTGAAATCATTTATGAACATGTGCAGCTATGTTAAGATTATTTATAATGTAGAATGCAGAATTGACAGATGGGCAGGTTCAAACCGTTTCCCGGGTTATACATTTTATCAAGGAAGGGCGATTTTATTAAACAAAGACCATATATTATTTTTGTCATTATTTAATAAAAAAATATAAATATTTATACATAATGTGACAGTGACATAATCACAGAATAAAACTCGTAGCCTAATGCTGTGTTAATGACCCAAATAAAATTACCAAAGCTAAGTTTGTAAAATAAGTTTTTTGTAGGCGATTTATATCTATAAAAACTTTGCATAAAATCCTTTAGGTAAGAAAAATAAAAGCATAATTATTTCATACCACCTTTTCATGATATTATCATACCAATTTAAGTTTTTAAAATTGTGATGTCTACATTACTAAATAAATAAAAATAAACACATATAAATATTTCTAATAAAATGAACCACCAAACATTATATATTTTTTTGTTTTTAAAACAGTTATTTTTGGTGTTACAATATTAACTGGGATTTTGAAAACATTTTATGTTATCAAAATACTTAACATTTTCAAGTAACTATAAAATATTAAGGTTCAGTGTAATTAACTATATCTTTTAATCATAAATCAAGATATATTTTATATCACCAAATCATTGACAGGAACTCCTTATATAGCGGCAATGCCGGTTGTGGCTTCTCATATTCTGAATTAGGCTTTGGTTCAGTATCATCTGTAGGATCCTCGCTAAAAAGTCTAGCATAGGATTTAATTATACCAAACTTGAAGAAAGCCATGTATGGGAAATATTTCATCAATAATAGACTAAACTTGAAGTTAAGGTTCAAATATAATCTCCCGATGTAAGATGTGTAAAAAGACGCCAAGATAGTATTGAGGCCCAATTTGTATTTGGCTGCTAAGGGCATTCTCTTATATGGAGGTGCTACGTCTAAACTGTCGTAGTCACGGATATAAATGTAACGTGGTTTACGAGCAGGCAGATCGATTAACGGCTTTGCCATTAACGATGAAGTGTCTATACCTGAAATTAAGAAAAGTATTCATATCAGCAAACAAGTTAGGTAAATGGAGCAAAACAAATTAGCGCATAGTAATTTATTAACAGAAGGGTCTAAAATTAATTAAAGTATGTAAGTTAATTAAAATAATAATATATATTTAAAAGTTCAGACCACAGACTTGTTTCGCCTTACAGCATATGAATATTTGTAAACAATCAAAAGTGATTTATTTAATTTTACAATAGGTGATTTTGCTAAGCAAAGAACTTGGATCAAATATTGTTTGCGAAACGAATATTCTTATGTAGACACGTCGAAGATGTTGGTGATCAAATTATGAAACAAAACAATGTTCATATGTGGTACAAAGAGTCCAAAGCTGGCTGAGAACGCCTTGAAAACGAACCGTGTTTTGTAGGACCATCAACGTCTACCAATAATAACCAAGGACCAAGAACCACGTCCAATAAATCTTCGATTTACTGGATGTGGTCCTCATTACTAGACGTTGACGGTATAACTCGATTGACAATTAGAGACCTCGAGACAAAACTATGTTGGAATATCATTTGGCTCAGCCCAAACCATTTTGAAGGATGCTTTGTGTTTCAACCCTTCAAGTCTCGATTTTTGCCAAAATTTTGATACAATTGGGGAAACAAAAACTGAATCGAAGAAGGTCTTGCTATACTTGCAAAAGACTGTTCCGACTGTTTCGAGGACTGAAAACGTGTGCAAAAGTGCGCAAAAGTGTGTTTTAACTGACTAACTAGTTTTTCTTGACGGTGATTTCTTTAAAGGGTTTAAATTAATTTAGATGAATAAATAGAGAATTTACATTTTATAAACAAATTCACCTTACGTTTTGATCACATTTAGTAAATCCAGCTAAAATAGTAATTATATACCAAATACTAACCAACATCGGGCGACCGTCCTTTCAACTGCTCCATACACTTAGCTTGCAGTTCAATCCTCTCCTGTTCGGTGTAAATGTAACCAGGAACCTCTCCCAGATACTTGGTAAAGTACAACATGCTATCGATGTGAACCGTAGGGTTAACACACCACATGCCTTCCAGCATCGCTCGTGACATGTGCTCGAAGTATTCTGGAACGTTCTCCAAACAGGGCGTGTATACCCGCTCGAGGACAATCTTGCACGCTTTACGCGTTTCGTAAATGTTTTTCCGACATAAGTTGTATCTGTAATTATATATATATTTATGTAAGTCAACCTAAAAGATATAATGTGTTTTCTAAGATATACGAGAGTACTTCATAATGGTAATAATAAATATTATTAATTGCACACAAATTACAAAACAATGATAACAAACAAACAAAAATACAATAAAGTATATGAATTCTTGAAAGGTGATATTTTTTCCCAATTAATACGTGAGAGAAAAGTTTAGGACTACCTTGTAATTGCCTGAGATTTACCTGGATTTTCAGTCAATCCAAAGGAATTGCTCGGATGATAAGCAACTGATGAAGATATCTGAGCAACGTTTTTATTTACATAATGAATCGCTTCAGTCAAGTTCGCATAAAATGTCTGTGTGTAGATTTGAAGATCATACGCGTAAAAGTGGTGGAAAAAAGAAATATGTTCTCCGATAGGGTTTATAAATATTTAAAAATAAGAGGAGAGAACTCGTAACCTTGTGCTGTACTAGCTTTAATTTTACTCCGATCTGATAAAGAGTTGGGGAAACTGGTGATTGTTTATTAACCAGTAGTACTTGTTGGCAATGACCGTGCAAGCAACCATAAAAGCAGTCAAGTGTTGCAGGAGATATATTATTATTAGAATTGACTGTCAGAATCGCGCCATCTAGGATAGTGATAACCCTCCGTTTTTGACATTCCGTAGAAAATCTTAGATCATCAGTTGTTTTCACCAAAGCAGTAGTCGTGCTATGACCGTTACGAAATCCAGATATATTTATATTACATATATGTATATACCTATCTTCCAGTCCAATGAGATGTCCAATAACCCTCCAAAAATGGTTATAAGCTTCCCAATCACCTTCTTCAAACTGGCGTATACCAAATTTGTCTGGTTTAAGTATGGAGAAACCGACAAACCCGAACTGAGTGAGGGCTAGATCTCGCTGAGAGACAATGCCCTGGTCTTTAAGCTTGGCTGACAATGTAGCTTTAGCGTGACGAGTGCGTACTGTTAGCAGAGATCTCCAGGATCTGAAAAGGAATAATTGTTAGATAAATACAAAAAAAATGCAAGTATTTAGTATCAAATATTCTATATATCTTGGCATTTGATAGCATATCTTTTCAGAGAGGTTATTATAACACTTTGCTAAAATAGCAACAGAGTAATATGTTATAAGTATATTACAATTGATATTTTAATTGTAATGCTACGTCTATAGCTATTTGTAGAATTGAGGTTTTTTGAAGGTTAATCACCTTTTTGCTAATTATTAATAAAGTATATATTTCATACAAACTAAACTATAAAACATGAATAAATTGAGAGTTATTATAACTTAAACATTGTTTTGTTGGTTTAATTATTGTTGATTTATTAATATCCTGCATACTATTTTGTTTTTATTTGATGCGTCATATCTAATGATATTCATGATTACAAGTAAATCGATTTCTTGTCGAATTATTTTGATTAAAATAATGTATCATACTTTTTGTTGAAGATTAGATCAAAATATGTACGTAAGTCATGTTTTTTTCTTTAAGCGGATAAATTACATAATAAAATGTTGTTTAATAGTTTTTTGTTTTGTATAATGTTTTTAATTTTATTCTCAAATGTATTATTATTTATAGATTGAAACTCGAATACATCGAGAATTTTATTTTATTTATTTAGTTTCAAGTTTTTATTTTCCTACCTTTATAAAATTAGATTCAAATGCATTTTTTATTTTATTTTATTTCATCTTTATTCAAACTTACCTACTCCCGGGTTTAAGGTCGTGTTCGAACCAACTCACAGTATGAAGTAGAGTTGACAAATATCGTCGATACGCCGTGAAAGCAGAACTAGATCGTCGAGTGCCAACTAGTATTCGTAAGATGGATGGTATTGAGAACACTGCGACGAGGCCCACGAGCATTGACGCGGATAACATGAAACAATTGTCCCAATAGAACCTTCGACCTCTGTAAAAAAAAATATAAAGGGTATACTTTAAATCAATACATAATAATTAACACGGACAATTCTCGAACCGGTGACCTCTAACATCTTACTATTAATGTATAAATAAGTTTAACATGCTAACAAAGAAATATAAATAATAATAAAGTAATATGTTCGATTACACATTCAAAGCCGTGGTTTGTTGAGTCATTGCAATTAGGACGGAAATCATACTTCATACTTCATCCTTCTCTTCTCTCTTTTTTTTTAAATTGGAATATTGTCTTATTTAATCCCAGACATAAAAATAGGGGTTTTATAAGTTTTAAGTATCTGTGTGTCTGTCTGTGGCAGCGTAGAAACCAAAGGAATTAAAAAAAAATATTGCGTTTTTTTAAGTCTTATCCGTCGAGATGTTTTCAGCTATATTTGGAAATAAAAGCGGTAGCCAAGATATTGAGCTCTAATTAGTGGTGGAAAAAGTAATTAATATTGATAGTAAAAACCTAAACTTGTGAAAATCAGTGTGTTCGTAGGTTCATTTAGTATTAATTTATTATTATTGTTCTTAATGAACCTACTAGAATGTAAAGCTACTAGAAACTAGTAACATAACTTAAAAAAGCAGAAAAAAAAATAATAAAAAAAGCTTCCGTTACAAAAACCTCTAAAAAGAATGAAAAAAAGTATTATGTTCTTATTGAAATCAATGTGTTGGGGGACCGCTAAATAAAGGAGGAAATCAAAATGCAAGTTATGAAGGAAAACACGGAAGTACAATATCAAATCGTATAGTTTAAGTCCTCATTCATTAACTTCGAAAACTTAGTAAAACGTCATCATCAAAGTACGTGCGACGATTCCCCGACGCGACGCAACGCCTTTCATAAGTACATAATATTTTAATCCTTTTTAGAGGTATTTTTGTATTGAGAACTATTAATTATTTTATTATTGTATGTGTTAGTATAAATTCAGGTCAAATAAGCTAATAAAATTACTAAGTTTTAAAAGTACGTGTACTTTTAAAACTTAGTAATTTTACTATAATTGCTCTATTAGAATATAAGAATATTGATTAACAATTTGTATACTTATAACTTAGAGCGCGTTGCGTTATATATTCTAAATAATTGTATATATAAACTACCAACTACTAATAAAATTAATAGTTTTTATAATTTAAGTTTTCCCATAAAAAAAATATTTGTTGTTTCTGAACTGGCATTAACTCTGAGCGTAAGTATGGCGCCCGGGCGTTGATCTTTTAAATATTTCTTACAAAATACAGAGTAATAAGTAAAAGAGTGAGCAAACATTTTTTTGTTTCCTTTTTTTGTGTTGTTTATCGAGACTTGTAAAAAATCGCTGATCAAATGGTGATTGATGTAGAGAGGCAGCCTGCAAGAGGTTACCAATTAATTACAAATAACCACGTGTATATTGCCTGCAAGAGGTGGCCAATTAATTACAAACAACCCTATGTATATGTTATGTTAATATATGTTTATTTAAAATTATCTACAGGTTTAAAAATGGTATCTCATTATTTAGGCGTAATAGAAGAGCTTTATTTTTCTGATATATTAATCTCAATAGTGTAAACAAATACGCTTTAACGAAGTCAGTTGATACAACAGTCACTGCAAACTATTGATATATAACTTGTTATTATGGAGTATATAACAAACCTATAATTATGATATGAGGCTAAACTACTATTAGTGAGGTAGGTGCGGGGGACGGAGAACCGGATGGTGTTATTAATATTAAGCCTTGCCACTATATATAATTAGATTTTATAAAGAGTCTTTGTTTGTTTCTGTATATAGTTTGTACATATTTATTAGTGAAAAGAACTGACTTGTTTAATACACTGTTAAGTGGACTTGATTCAACAAAATAAATATTTTTGTATTTAAACTTTCGTGAACCATAACAATTATTAAATATATATTTACGTGAATACGTGAATACGAACGCCGCGAGTCCGTCATGCTTCGAGCTCATGAATAGGAACCCCGAATGGGTTCGAAACTAGTCGGGCAAATTCCGATAAAAAATTACATGATTACAGCCGGATAAATATAAAATAAACATTTCTTATTTTTTCCTAATTCAATACGGATAAAGGCTATTATGCTAAGTTAACCTACACTATAATGGCATAGAAGCTCAGTTGCTAGAGAAGGACTGACTCCTCAAAGTTACTGGATTGAATGCCCTGCCTTTGTTGATAATTTATTGATATCTATGTTTATTGAAAAATATTAATATGCGTAATTTGGCTAATGGTTGAAGACTATTTGAAATATACTTATGTTATTTTGTTATTATATTAATGCTGTAAATACTACCTTTTTGATATTGACTGCAGATTTATCAGTTATATTTATAGTTACATATATATTTATAGTTACGTCCTATCGTTATACAGGCTGTCTTGCCAAATAATTTAATTTACAAGTATCTTGAAATAACTATCTACCACTCTATTGATAACACTCTAATGTTCATTAGTATACAGTCATATAACGATGATATGATAACCCTGTATACTGTACTGTACTGTACTGTACTGTATTGTATTGTATGGTTCTATTGTTATTGATGATGGTAATAATTATAATATTATCTCATATGACTGGTGTTAAAAATTCAAATATTAAATAAATATAGAATGAAAATGCTACATTCATTTTACAATTAAAATTAACGTGGTTATGTTATGTTATATTTATAGATATTTTTAATCTAACATCAAGCTCATTGAAAATGAACTGCATTAAGAATTAGCAAATCTCTTTCGAGGGTTGTTAACAAAAGTTAAAACTTTGTAACTGGTAACGTGTACTGTCTTCCTTTCACTAATTATTTTGGAGTCTGTTCTTGGAAGCATCAGCTCATATACATATATGATAAATACATAATAATGATAGCTATGGGTGATTACGATACAATTTTTTATTGAATTTTTCCCAAAAATTAAATCTGTTCTTATATTTAGCAGAATACCTTCAAACCCGACTAAAATGAACTAAAATCAAGACTGGATTAGCTTATCCCGATACTAAGATTGACCTGAATCTCATCGTCTGAAGTGGTGGTAAATCATGGTCGGTTACTCTCTCATTTTCTCCGGACATGAATCTTCATTTCTCTCTAATAACATTAAACCTCCTACACTTAAGCATTTTTCAAAATTAAATTAAATGAAGCATCCCTTATAGTTTAAAATACGTGTATGTGGTCTATGCTGCTAAAACATAATCGGGAACCTGCTTTTGCGGCTGGCTCATCATCGAAACGCGCGAGATGATTCGTGATGACTCTCGGAAACAACTTGTAAATTTAGCTCTGAATCGAAATCGGTATATAATTCTGCAATAGGGTGTTATCGCCTTTATTATGGAAGAGAACAACCACGCTTGCTCGACGCCTCGGGCGTAAAGCCCTCAAACAAGACGGAATGGAAGGGACTTTAAATGACTGTAAAGCTAAACGAACGGCAAGTTCAGTTATTGAAGTGTTTACTACGTAATATAGGTAGTAGGGAACCGTTGGATGCAGACCGCTGAAGATTGGTCACTGTGAAAGTCTTTAGGAGGCCTATGTTCAGCGAACGTACGTCTATAGGCTGATGGTTGTGATGATGATGTCTGGATGTTACAACTTCTGGTGTCCCGCAAGGTGCTGTGTTCTCTCCACTTCTTTTACTTATTTACTAAATGGAATGATATACAATTTATGACGATGTTATACAAATTTATGTTCATGCCACATTTAATTGTACCAATTCCGTTCTTGAACGTTTAATTTTTAAATGGGTTAAATCAGATCCAATATTTATATTACCATTTAAAAATTGATGTCAACCCACAAAAGTAAGTAAGTATCAAGCGATAATAATAGACAACAACCGTGATTTGACCAAAATAGACAATAGTGACCATACCTAAAATTGACGTTATCTCTCATGTTATCAGAAAAAATCTTGACCTTCGTATGAATTAAGTTGGAATTTCCATATAACTGAGTTATATAGAAAAGTTACAATATTGTTACGCTTATTTTATCGGTAAACAAAAACTCTCTATCTATCTCTCATCTTGTAGACAATCATGTTCGTCATCATAATACTTTTATTGTAGAGCACATTACAGTTAAATGTCATATAAATAACCTACATACATATCTCTGACAGATAAATCGTATTAATAGTTGCAGTCTCCTTATTTTTAATTTACTTAAATTTGATCATATTATGAATATCAATCTAAGCTTTAATGATTCCCATCCTCGGGTACATATATACTTTGAAGAACTCCCAAAAAGTGTCTGTAGGTATTTTTTATGAGATTCTTCATATTATTGGTACTACGTTTTAGATTTTAGTAGTGTATCAACTATAGTAGATAGGGTAAGATAGATATAATTATACAATTAATAGTATAATTACACCATCTTCTACAATTACCTATACAATTGTAATTATAATAAATTGGTGTAGTTGGTTTATTCTATATCAAGTTAAATATTCTGTATGTATTTATTATTATCTGACTACGTTAGTTAAGTGTTATATCATAAGTTATTTTTTAATTTATTTATTTTGTTGATAGTCTACTATATAATGCTTTAAAATTAAGTCCTCTAATTGTGCCAATTTTGTACAATTATACGATTACAATAAATTATAATAAATAATGCCGAATTCCGAATGTGTATGTATGTATGTATAAACTACACTATATGAATCATATAATGTTATAATTAACTAATTTTATGAATTATTTCTTAGTCTAAACTAAAAAATTAAAAAGATTGTAGAGGATTTTTTTTTGGAAGTTAATATATTTCTATAGAGAGGACCATATTTAGAATGCTATATTATTCAGAGCGGGTAGCGATACGGTAGCTAAATTGGTAGAGCGACAGGAACGCTTCGCAGGTTCAAATCCATGTCCGTATCGGTTTATTTTTCATTCCATATTTATTTAAAATTAATTTTCTAAAGCTTAACTTAGTTCTATTAACGTACTATTTATAACGTAAAATGTGTTTCTAGACGTTTTCAAAACAATTAATTACTATACATAATATTTTTTTCGTTTATTTTAAATCGACAAAAATTGCAAAAATAAAAACAAAGAAATAGAAGATGACAATATTCTACAAATTCATATTCAATACTTACTTATTACATTGTTTTTCGTCAAACCATTCCGGTACTTCCAACTTCAGGTCCTCAGGCTTCTTCGTATCCGATGGTTGGTCTGAAGACTTTTTAGAAAGCAGACCTTCTATATATTCGTCAACTAAAAAAAATCATTATTTAGATTTTTCCAAAAATACGTAGATACTTGGAATGTTATGTTATGTGGTGTAATTACATATTTGTTATTCTTATAATTATATAATCATTATACACTTCTCTTATATTATAACCAATTATAAGCAGACTCGTAATTTTATACATTTTAATTCAATGTACATACCTAATAATAAATGGTTGAGTATCCAGGTGACTGCGTTATATTTAAATACAAATTCTTATTATAATGACTTTCAGCCAAAAGTAATAACTAATACTTTTTAGTAATACTAGCATAACGGTTTTAAGCTTTGAATATGGTTAAAGGAGTTTTTTCAAAAAATAGTCATGCTCAATAATAACGTTATGTTCTTTGTATGCGAATCACATATATTTTATGTAAAAATTAGATCAAACTGATATTTATCTTACCTACACTGATATTTTATTCGTATCCCAGACGTACATAATATTAAAGCTAAATATTTTCTAATATGCGGCTCTAATAACAATAAATATAACAGACTTTTAAGCACTGTCAAAATATTTTCATCAACCGTTACATAATTGTCATAAGTTACGTACTTCAAAGTTCAAGGTTTCGTAAGAACAATAAACCACATTATCATTCACAATATTACAATCTGAGACGCCCTCGGGACGTCGTTCCCCATGGGGGCCCATCTGGCCCCCCCTTTTAAGGTGGGTCTCCTGACCCACCCATTCCCCCGGTGACGCTGTAATAGCCAACAGGGCTAACAGCATAGACAGACAAAAAAAAAAAAAAAAAAAATACATTATGTAAAATCGCGCTATTAGCTAATAGTGTGATTTTTGACAATATTAAAAATAATTAAGGGATATTCATTCCTTGGCTTTTTTTTTCTATATTCTATGTTGAACTTTAATTCTATATTTAAAATTAGTAAAGTTAGGTAATCTAACAAAAAGTGGTATATCTGCTAAGATAACTTAACTATGCTGTCTTATTTTAGTCTTATAATGACAATAAGCTTGATGACTGAAAAATACTGGGTATACCACTATATTTTATTTCTTTAATCTTTTATTCACATCATCTCGTTTATCTTTTACTCACAAGCTAAACTAAATACCTGTATAAGGATTTTAGTAAATAATGGTCTTTTGTTTACATCTATATGGATATAGTATTCAAGGTCTCCCTCTTATTTATTTATTTATTCAAACGCCAGTAAATTAACATAAAATTACTATCATGAATAGAAAAATATATATATTGAAGCTGTTTGCTTCGTAAGTTATATGAATGATATAAAAAATAACATTTTTAAACTTTTTATAGACTAAATCATAAACTAGTAAAACATAATATTTATGGATTCTGTAACATGTATTATATAGCACAATTAAAAAATATAGGTGTTTTATTTTTGGTAAGAATCTTCTTACTACGTAATCTACCTGTGTTAAGGGAATTCGGATTTCCATAAATGAATACAATTGAATAAATTTTACAAGATTTACACAAAATTTACATTATAATATAAATTTCTATAAAATGTTATAAAAATAAATAAGATTGAGTGTGTGTGTGTAATGCTTTAAAATAAATAACTCAATAAAAGTTTATTAAGTATGTCATGTAATATCTAAGAAAAGTTTATATTGCACCTAAATTCATTTTTTTAATAGGATTTCGATTTTTGAGTTCTGCCAAACCGTTAGAGACGTTTTACATAGTTTATAGATTATCGGATAATTATTTGATCTATTGTTTACTTTAATATCAATATCGGATTGAGGTTGATTTCTAGTATAATTTGTAAAGCAAATACATATATTGAGTTTTCGAAATGTATACAGATAGAAATTTTCGCCCTTCCTCCCACGTATTTCCAGTAAATAATATTCCAGTATCATCTGCATATGAAAATATATATCCATTACTCATTTTAATATTACAAAGGCGATTAACATACATTAAAAATAATTCTGGAGCCAACAAGCCTCCCTTCGAAACTCTGTGAGTAACATTTAACTTGTCGTTAAAATAATTAACAATTTTTGCAGACGGTTTTTGCATCTTGCAATTAAATTTTAAACGAACCCAAGAGAATATATACCCCTTACACTTATGTCTGCTAGACTCTGCACAAGGTTTTTTATGGATACGGTATCGAAAGCTTTTTGTAAATCTATAAAGTTTGCTAAACAATTTTCTCTTGCTATAAGAGAAGTGAGCGATGTAACAGCATCTTCTATACAAAACTATTTTCTAAGTATTTTGAAAGTACCTAAATATTTGATTAACTGTTTATTTATCAGTTTATCTGTAATTTTGGAAATTACTGGTAAAACTGATATAGGCCAGATCCCTGCGCGGGGAAAAAAAATAAAATATATATAAAATACGTATACGTATTACACCTTAATTGGTAAGGCAAGACAAAAAAGGATTTCTAATCCCACATGAATTACCTCGTCTACACCTTCATATGGATTATGAACCATTTTATTATACTAGCTGAATTTCTCTTAGCTTTTTTCAAATGATATTTGTAATGTATATTCAATTTTTAAAAAATACTAAAATAATAAAAGATATTTCTGAGGTATATAAAATTCCAATCTGCATTTTTAGAAGAATTATATAAATTATTCTGTATTCCAACAAAAGCAAATAATTTAAGAGGTTTACCTCTGATCCTGTTAGCATGAACGAACATGTAGCTTACTTCGACTTTTTTATGATTGAAAAACTGTTTAAGATATTGAATGTTGCCAGCTTAAGCTAACTTTATAGTCCCCAAATTGTTATTGAAAATGTAAACATTTTATTAATATTACTATTTTAAATTACATTTATTAATTATTTTTAAATAGCATATCGATAATTATTATTTAAAGGAGCTGTCAAATTGTTTCAGAAGTTCAGTTTTTTTATATTTATTAACATAATAAATGGTTGCCAATTTATTACACTTGTTTCTTCATTTAAATAATTAGTGCATTGTTCTAAAATTATTTAAATATTGGTCTTCTCTCTATTATTTTCAATTTAACCCACATGTCGTTGACGCTGTATGTGCGTAACAACATTGTTTGCTTATTATGGATATTTTGATTATACAATTTAATGTCGTTCAAAACCTTTAGAGCCTTTTCTTTCGGAAACATTTCCGAATCCATTATCTTATTAGCCATCGGTGAGTGTTTTAGTTATTTGTGATTTTATTAACGCATTCGAAGCTTTGTTTCTTAAATTCATCAGAGTGTTGAATTGCAGGGCTAATTTATTACTTTAGAATAATTATCCTATTGCCGGCACTTCCCGGGCAGTTTCAGAGTTTGTTGGAACAATATTTCGTAAGTAATTCAATCTTTACTCTAAATTATAGTGTTTCATAGATTTTGATACATTATTTAATGTTATTACGTGGTAATATTTCAGTATTTGTTCTCATTCGACCCTCGGAGACGACATAGGCTAATAATTTTGCTTGTAGGGCCTCTATAAGGTATTATAACCTATTGTTATCTGAATAGATAATGCGAGATTGGTGTTATTATGTGGTTTAACCTGTAATTTAATCAACACAGGAGGTTTTTTGTTTGTACCCTAGAAGATACGGGTAAATTTATAACTGGTACACGGGGGTAGACGTGAATCTTACTGTTAGACCTGTATCCTGCTTCCTGACTAGCTGAGTTTAAGAAGCTCGTCTATATTGTAATCCCGATAAAATGGTTATGTACAAAATTAATCTATACCATTATTCAACACTTCCATTTTCAAACTTTTATAAAGAACAAGTGTTTGACTGTGAGTTTCAAGTACTGACAAGCAGGAGGATCAATTATAGAAGATTATTTATAGACTTTTTTATAGAAGTATATAATTTGAAATTAAATAGTGGTGTCTCAAGTAACCCACTGAATCTAGCAGGCAGAATTTTATACATTTTACTTATTTTGTTTCGCTAATTAATTATAAGGATCAATGTTATTTATACTTAATTAATAAATTAATAAAACCCCGATAGTTATTTTTTATGGATAACAAAACTAAATTATGATAATAATTATTATGTAATTAAAAATAATTATTATCATAAACTTTATTGCACACAAATATAAAATCGATCGATCGACAAGCAGCGATCTTTTTCTGTCAACCTTATTTTAAAGATCATAAGATTAAACAAAGATAATCAAAAGCCGTGATTAATTAATATTTTAATTTTAAAGCCGACTTTTTACTGAATAGTACATAGAGGAAATAATTCATTTAGTGATATATGAAAGATAAAATGAAATAAAATAAACTTGGTTTATTATTAGATTTTCACGAGTAGGTACTACGATTGCACTGTATTGAATTCGCCATATTTTACTGAGGAAAAATGCATAAACTTAAACTCTATCTTAAAACAATTCTATACGATATTTATTCCGACAACATCATAATTATTTTTACTCTGACAGGACTGTAATAGTATTAAAAGATACAGAATAAATATTCAAAAAGCATTTGAATATTTATACTGTATCTTGTAATACTATTACTTTGGTCGAGTGGTTAGAGTATACGTCTAACTTTTAGCGAAGCATTGGGGTTCGGGTTCGATTCCTGACAATGACAGGCCTGTATGTGATGAGCATAGATGTCTGTATTTCTGGGTTCGGTTTGGTTTATTAAATATATTCGCAGTATTTATAAGTGTATTTCTATGTCTCCATGTTTGTAGCGTTGTCTAACACCCTTAACTCAAGCAAATGATTAGCTTACTTAGGGGTTAGATCCATGTGTGTAATTTTTTCTGTGATATTATTTATATATTTAATTTAGATTTTTATATAGTTTCTAGTTTACGAATTCTCCAAATAATCTGTTATAATCTTAATCACGAATGTTTTTCGTGATTGCGATTATGTGATAATTTAATAGGAAGGTAAAAAAAAATATTCCATTTTACGTTAGATTATTTAATATTATCACCAATTCTAAAAACAATTACATATTGTGACGATTATAACAAAAAAAATATTCAGAACAAAGTTAAGTTTTTTAACTGAGTGCTATGAAAGTGATTCAATAATATGTATACTGTCAGTCGGTACACACGGTGCTGTTTCAATGGGTATTTCTCTTTTTTTTTTAATTCAGACTGAATTGATTTGACCTTGGTAGCCGACAGATTGATGAGCGGGACGTAAAGCAATATGTAGGACAGAGAAAGCAACAAACGACCTAACCGTAGCCTTAGATATTCCGTATAAAACCCATCAGGGTTTTAAAAGAATTTAAATCTAATCAAAGAACAATCACACTATCAAAACTTGTTGGAATAAAAAACAATTTATTTTGCAAGTAAATTTCTTTTTAAACTGTGATTTATTGATCGTATGCTATGATCGTATTTATTGATTGTATACCTATTTAATACGTAATGCATGTAAGTAAAAAAAAGTCGTAAATTTTTAAAGATTTTGTTATTTATGAGCTGTTTATGATATTTTTATAAATGATAAATAAATGTGCTTTTCAAGTTTGTGTTACCAAAATCAACTCTGGTTTACTTAAAATTTGCATAAAAAAATGTGAATTCGTTTTATATATAATAACTTAAATTAATTAATTCTTGTTGTATATAAAATATAAACATACAGAGTTACTTACAAAATATAAATTCTTTACTCTATTAAAGACCGACACAGTGAAGCGAAACTTATTACATAAATTTAAGACGTACATTTCCTCTAAATACGTAATTCATTTTAATATTTATTACGCTAGTTACAAATACTCACCACTCAAATCCATTCTTAAAGTGTGTGAAGATAGAAAAAGAAAATATAAATTATAACTGTAGACTGGAAGCCGGTTTCATTCTATAATCACAAACACATCACTGCTCGCGGCCGACACACAACCACAGACTAATAAGTTTTACTTCCTACTGCACACTACTACACGCAACGGCCAATATACTACCAAAGTATAAGCCCGCAGACCACACACATGAGAAGGCTCAGACACACCATACAAAACACTCTGTGTCAACGCTAATTCAAACTTCGTTGATTATTCCATATCAAAGATATAAAAAAAACCTTATATAAAAGTCATAGAGTTATTATACATAGAGAAGGGAAGCCAGCCTAAAATGTGTCGTACACGAACGTCTAAGTACAAAGACATATAATTTTCGTAAATATTATGGTATACATAAAAGAACCAAATAATAATAGCATGTAGGAAATTGAATTTATTTAAGTTAACACGACAATTTAAGTTAAAAATGTAATAAACTCATTATTCTATTGCAGATTATTTAGTTAAAAAAGATTTTAAATTTAAACATCAAATAAAAACTTCTAACTGAATATATCACACTCAAATAAATAAAACACCATTTGTATGTATGGGTTCAATGACCTCTCACAATAACGGTCTACTGCCTACTGTTCCTAGAGAATATCTTTTACAACTACAGCATGCTTTGTAAAGATGTGTTTGTCTTATTTTTTACGCACATTTTACATACATTAAAAAGCTATTAGATTTAATGAATCTTTAGCTAATGCAAGTAATTTTTTTACCAAATACAAAACCATTTAAGAAATGAATAAAGTTACAATGTCAGAGCCATCAAAAACGGGAAGTGGTAAGGCTTCATCTAATTGTTTATACTGATGTTTTTTACAAATAATAATTTTATATAAGGCTTATTTAAAACATTTGGTAGTAAGTACACATTCAACTTGATTATTCAAAACTTGGTCCAGACTAAAATAACTATATAGTCTTATAAATAATTAGAGAACTTAAGGAATTATTCGAACTATTTAAAACAACCTCATAACAAAATGATTTGCTATTGATAGCAATAGCCAATACACAATTGTATATAAAAACTTTTATAAAAAGTAATTCAAAATATTTAACTTAAGAGAACGTAAACTATATTTTGAACTGTATTTTTATAATTAATGATTTTTATCAACCTAACCATTTAAAATGTTAATAAAAAACATAAGAATAAAATTGTATAGCTTGAAGGTTAAAGCTGAATTGCCTAATATATTTACTTGTTGCTATGTTATGTAGGTTTCTTTATTTAGTAGACACCATCTGGTATATTCACAGCAATAAGGCTTTAGACAGACTCCCCTTCCATGAAAATTTGTTTTATATATTGGTATTATATCATGTACTAACAACAGTATTTTATCGAACTTCGAAATTTTTGTCCTGAGAAAGTTCATAATATTTTGATTGTTGAAATATAAGATTATTTAGAACTTTACAGAGTTAATCATTAACACATACATACCTACATGGCTTTTTATATGTATGCCTTATACATCATATTGTGTATAACGGAATTATCATTACCGAACCCCATAGATAATCATCCAAACCGCCAACAAACTTAATACTCTGTTATGTAAAGCGTTGTTTTATGTTTGTGAAGTACGTTTCTATAAGAATCTAATGAGGCAATACAAATAGTTCTAGAATTACATACATACCCACTTTATTATTTAAAGTTAGAGAATATGTATTTTTTTGAATAGAAACGTTTTAGTCCTAAATTATTGATATATAATGTTAAGACTTATTATATTATATATTTATTATTTTTATACCTTCGACACGCTCTCAGGGGAGCAGTAAAACGTAAATATGTGACTCGCAAAGGTAATGGGATAAAATGGGAAACCATGCGTGCACCAACCTCAGAATCCAAAGCAGCTCCAGCAAGATAATCCAAGAAGTTTGAAAATATCTTTAAACATGTATAGCCATGTTAAGCTTATTTAAATTTATATAAATATAGAATGTAAAAAACCGATACGGGCAGGGATTCGAACCCGCGACTACTGGGAAGCCGTCCCGTCGCTCTACCAACTGAGCTACCGTATCGCTGGTAGTTGGTAGAGCGACGGGACGGTTTCCCAGTAGTCGCGGGTTCGAATCCCTGCCCGTATCGGTTTTTTACATTCTATATTTATATAAATTTAATCCAAGAAGGTTGAAGGCGCGTAACGAAAAATCCTTTAAACACACAGGTCAATTCCACTGATGTCGAATAACACTCGCGATCAAGTTTTGGCACTACCACTTAATAGCGGGAGACTATTACAATGTCTCTTCATGATCCCAAAGTGTAGCACTCAAGCTTTGATCGGGAAGCAGGAGGTGAAGACGGAGATAATAATAATAATAATAATATAACCGGAAAAATTACACAAATCGTCTAACTCCTAAGTAAGAAAATTATTTGCTTGTGTTAAGGGTGTTAGACTACGATAAAAATACATAGAAATACATAGAATAAATACTGAGAATATATTTAATAAACGACTAAACCCAGAAATACAGACTCTATGCTCATCACATACTTGCCTGTCCCGGTCGGGAATCGGACTCGAGCCACTTTGAGGCGCAATACGTTAGCCGTCTGCGCTAACCACTCGACCAACGGGGCGGTAAGGCTGCGTCTTCTGCCGATGCTATATTCGCTGCTTGACTGGCGTGCGTGGTAATGCGGAAGGCGCTGGTGTACACGGATTCAAGGAAGAGTGAAAGAAATGGATCTCGGAGTCATATAAAATTACTCATTCACTATTTATTAAGAAGAGCCACAAGGTGGCGTTACTAATATATATTACTTATATTTCATCTGTTTTTTTGTGAGTGACAAGGAAATGAAACTAAATCCGACTTCCAAAGAAGGTTTATTGAATAGACCTTAACCTAAGACGAATTTACGACAAGTCAATTCATAATTACTTATTATGGTTATAGATTGTACTATAAGTAATGTGTTATGTTATGTTACCATAGAATATCCCAAGCCACCTTATACCATGGTACAGGAGGCAAGGGTTTATAAAATACAGAATTTGGCTTTGGCTCCGTGTCATCAGCTGGGCCTTCTTTGAACATGTTCACAAAAGCATTTTGAATCCCAAATCTCCATATAGCAATATACGGGATATAGGTGGCAATGAATATTAAAAATTTCAAGTAATAATTGAAATAAAGACGACCTACACGTGTGGTGTAGACAGTTAATATTATATTTACTAAAGCGAGCTTCCATTTTACGATCGTAGGTAAGTTTTTGTAAGCCGGTGCTGAATCCAAGCTGTCAAAATCGTGCAAGTACAGGATCTGTCTGACGTTCTTCGGGAGACCGTCTACTGCTGATTTCTGAATTAATGCGGTAGACTCCACGCCTGAAAAAAAAAGGTGTATATTGAAATAAATAATGTTATAACTGTAAGCAGGAGTTGTGATACCAGATTTTTAGTCTATGGGTCTATAATAGTGCAATGGACACATCAATTTTCCTTGAAAATTAAAGTTGTATTGTATAGAAAAACTATGTAGAATAAAAAAGTAAACAGAAAAAAATATGAAGATTATCCCTTATCAATTTGCAAAATTTAATAAGTTTTCATCGACGATAAGCATATTGCTTAGAAGACTAATAAATAAGAAAAAAACTATTACTGAATAAAATTTCGTTTAAACTATTCCAGGATTGGTCCAGACACGGGGTATTGAAGAGATGAAATTTAATAATAGAAACCTGACCAATTGATAGATAACAACCAGTGCGCCGCTTAAGTTATTAGGCCTGGGCTCTGACAAGAGTTTTACTAAAGGCGTATTTTGTGAAACGTATTTATGTACGAATGTAGATTTCTTATTAAGCAATGCAACGCAAAACTGAATTGTTTTTTTTTTTATCTAAAACATTCGTTAGTATTACGTCTTTAGAGTAGAAGAATTTATTTCGCGGTCATCCGATAGCACCATCCACCATACAAATAATATAAAATTCATTGTGGCTCGGGAGTGGAATAAACAAGTGTATAAGTTAGAAAAATAATAACTAATAAAAACTACAACTAATAATAAAAACAACATCTATAAAAAATCTATTATACGATAGAAGTTTCTGTCTATAGAGGCAGAAACAGCAACTCTGCTCGCCCTTTTAAAGGGTCTTATTATTCTCTCTGTTGACTTTACAATGTTTAAATTATTTTGTGCTCACATTATTTTACAGACGGGTCTAATGTATGTACCAGAGTTTTTTTAATTAAAAAAGAGAGAAGAGTTCATGGAAATTGGAAACCAAATGAGAATGTTGTTGGATGTACGGTTCAAGATGAATGGATAAAGTAAAAAATTAATATGTTAGAGGAAAGTTGAAAGTTGTTGGGAAGGTTTTGTCTGTTGCGGATAGAAGGTCGTTCTGACAACAGTTCCTTTCGCCTTGTTTTTTTAGTTTTATAAGCCAATAGAGATGTTAGATGAAATGGAAAAGCTCCTTGGTAAGAACCTTTCCACCCATCTCATCAATTACCGCAACGAAGTGGGTCCTAGTCCCTCAAAAGTCCTAGTCAAAAGCCCAGTTTGATTTCAGATCGGGTCGATCAACGACCGCCACTATGAGGACTCTGAAAGACGATACACAAGAGATATAGTCCGAGGAGAACGTCATTCCGATTGTATTGCTGGACGTCGCCAATGCCTTTAACATCTTCCCGTTTGAGACTGTGGTTGAGGCACTCTGATTTCATAGAGTGGTCACACACCTACAGGTCTATCAATGCATCGTTAGTTGTGGGGTTTGAGAGAGCTCTGTGCTCGGGCTCGTTTTGTGGAACCTTAACAAAAATTTAATGTTCCAAAAAACTTTAGCTAAATTATTTAGTCTTTGCTGGAGCATTGTAGATCTTCAATAGTTTATAATATTTTTTAATTTTGAAAATGATGCAAACGTAAATATTCCAGTGCCAATAATTTCTTAGAACGAAATAAAATAGTAACAGAATGATAACCTTTTGGAAAAGCAAGAAAATATAATAAAAAAAATAAAGGAAAAATAAATTAAAGGCAATCTGAGTTCGGAAAAGGGGTGGGGATGAGCTTTTAAGAGTAAAAAACGGTTTATTGCAATTTCCGGCAAAACTACGAGTCTTATGAAAAAAAGTTAAATGGTAAAGTTGTAGGTAATAAGCTGTAAATAATAAGCCCTACAACCTATTTATTTACAATTCAATTTTCTTTATGAAATTTGGTAAAAACTTACCTTTTTATATCCCAAACACGCTGTAATTTTTTAGACTATTATTTTTTTTATTTTTCCCCTTCGTTTAATTTAATTACGAAAAAGCACCCTAATTTTCAGTCAAAAAATCTCACGTCTAAATTTCTGATTTTTTGAGAAAATCACCGAGCTTTTTATTCGTTGAAATCTCTACTTTTTGATGGTTATATATATATATAAATTAAACCATCTTTTATATTGGCAAATTACCACCCACAGAAGGTGCAGCAGAACAACATTGTTACAGGGCATATTATCAGGTTCGAACTTGGCTGGGTAACTGTCAACAACAGATTCAGGCTGGAAGCTACTTCAACCGGGCATTACGCCGGAAAAAACAAAAAAAAAGATGGTTTAATATAGAATGTTACATTAATTCATCATTGGAATAATTGAATAAATTAACACTGAAGAAGCTGAATATTTTCCGTAAATATTTTTAAATCCTTAAATCTGTCTTTTAAAGAATTTACCGTTTGATCTAGGATTCTCTAATAAAACTTTACTGTGTATTTAACTTTGGGGTATATTAAAACTTTATCATTATGCTCATATTGGATTTGTGTTGGTTTTCTTCTCGACCAAATTGTGCTTACAGGAGGGAAATTAGTTTCTACATTGAGATCGTGAGCCACTTTGCATGCTTCGCTACCACAATTTTTCGCAGGCCCGGGTATGTCCATGTAACCCACCAGTATACCACAATACCTTTTGATCCGTAACGGATTTTTCCAACCCCAAAAAATAAATAGTTTTTGGTAGTAATAAGTAGTTTATAGTACATAGTTAAACGTTTTTGGTTGGCATTAAACATTTTATTTTAAGCTCCAAGATTTTTCAATTGCAATTTTTACCTTTTAACATTTCAACTACAAAATTGGTTACCTAATTATGTAGAATTCAAGTATCAACGAATTATTCGTATATTATAGGTAGCATAATAGTATACTTACCGTCGCTAGCTGAACTTTCTTTTAAATATTTCTTTATCTTCTCACGTAGAACCTGCCGTTCCTCTTCATTAATGATATACCCCGGTACGTCAGCTAAATATTTAGTCAGGTATATAAGGGTGTGGGACTCCAAGGGTGGCATAGCTGAACTTAATCCATGTACCATCACCCGCGTCATGTGCTCGAAATATTCTGGAACGTTGTTCAGGCACGGAGTGTAAACACGCTCGAGAATTATTTTACAGACTTGTCGTGTTTCTTCGGCAGTTGCTCGGCAAATATTGTACCTATTGATAAGACTTAACTTAATCATATCATTGTTTTATTTATTATGGAATTAGTGAAGTTTTGACAGTATAAGCAAAATAAGTTTAAATATAGAAAAGTAAAGTTCCAAACTTTCTTATTTAATTCTAAATGTATTTCGAACTATAATAAGCCATTTAAACTTCAAATAAGGAATAATTTTATATTCTAAAACTCACATAGCTTCTTACCTATCTTGCAATCCAAGCATGTGTCCCAAAACGCTTGTAAGGTGGTTCAAACCTTCCCAGTCACCATCTTCCAATTGCGTCACAGAGAACCGATCGGGCTTAAGAATTAAAAATCCAATAAAACCAAATAAAGTTAAAGCCACATCTCTCTGGGATACAATACCTTGGCCCTTCAATTTGGCCGCTCGTCCAGCATGAATATGGCGAGTCCTTACTGCGTACAAGGATTTCCATGACCTAATATATTAAAGTAAAAAAAAGTTAAATTATTAATGTTATTTATGAAAACATAAATACTTCGTATTAAATAATAACAATAAGAAATAGATACCCACGTAGAACCCGGTTTCAAGTCATCACGAAACCAAGAGAAGACGTGCATAAATGTGGATAAATATCTCCGATAGGCTGTATAAGGAGAACTGGAGCGACGGCTGCCGATGAGGACTTTCAGTATCGATGGTATAGAGAAGACGGCGATCAAACCGGGTATCAATGATACTGACATCATAAAATAAAAGTCTTGATAGAATCTCCGTCCTCTGTAAATTAAAGGTTTATTTGTAATTACAAATCCAGTTTTAAATTTTTGAGGTTTTCACAGACGTATGTTTATGATTTGTAAACGATATATACACAATAAGTTAAAAAACTGACAAACGATAGTTACAAGAAGCCGTTAAGGAGCCTAGTTGGTACACAACTAGCTGGTCCACTCCACCAATGGTCATAAATATGCAACTGTTCCCTCATATAATTTTTTATTAAATACGTAGATACCTGGTACTTACTGGTTATACTTCTTCTCATCGAACCATTTCGGTAGTTTCATCTCCAAGTCCTCCGCTTTAACGGAGTCTGATGGTGTTTCACGTGCTTCATCACTGAACAAACCGTCGATGAATTCATCAACTGAAACAAATATAGCTGAAATTTATTTACCTACTTTATTTACACGACACTAAAACAGAAATATTTAAAACTTTTTGGATTGTATATTTTAGTAATTTAATGTAGTTGTTTTCTTGTTTAAGTTTTACAGTAATGTACAAACATACAAAAAAAACTAGGACCTGCCACAATGGACTGTGGGAGTTGAGCTGAGCGCCCTTCCCCTGTTTTATGCTACTAAAGTCGGTCCATACCACACCCAAGGACTTCCAATGAAGTTGCTGGCACCGGAAAGGTTAAGAGTAACGATTCGCGAGCGCGCGCAGGTTAAGTTAAGCTTAAGTCTATGGAAGATTCAGTTTTTTGACCTGATCTTTAAAACGACACAATATTTTTTTATATTGTTTTTTGGAGTAGAAGCCCAGTCACATCCTTGACATGCGTGCCAATTTTGGTTAAAATTGGTCAAGTGGTTTTCCTGTGATGTTGACTCAAAAAATTGATTCCCAAACGGTTAAGAGCTTCGCTTACGCTCAGGTCAATAATAAATAAACTGGTTATATGATATCTTTTTATTGTAATCTCATAATCTTTTGCAAGATATTCACTTCTCCAAGATTAATACATATTTATAAATATTTATTATCTATTAAGTGTACCAACTTATATGAGTTTGAGTTAACGTAATTTTATATAGCTTATATGAATCAGTAATAATTATGCTTTTTAGTTACATATATAATAATAAACTGTAGTTATATAAACATAAAAAATAATATGTAATAAGATTATGAAGCAACTTATCTTTCTTATAAAATAACTGACGGATTATACCTAGTGAATTTATATTTTTTTTTAACATTTAAAACGTTGTTTACAACAAAAAATTAAAAAAACAAGGAATTACAAATACGACAATCTTTTTATTAACCGAAATATTTTATTGTAATGATTGATACTCTATGTTGAAAAAAATACAAATAAAATAGAACTGAATGCACTTTTTTCTTTTACTAGTAGAAACAACTTTTTAGTTCTTTTTGTTCGCAAACAATGCCCATTATGATGGTCACTTATCGGTGAATTTGAAAACAATTCGTCAATACATTTACCGCCCATGTCAAGAAACATTTAGACGATTTTTGGATATATTTAAATAATAATGCGTGTGTTCTTGTTAGTTATTTATTTAAGTGGAGTGTTCGCTGATTGGGTAAAATATTTGTAATATTATATAAAGACTCTACTTTGTACTTTGTAGTATAAAGTATTCTCAAAACTAGACCCGCTAATAGAATATAATTTTCGGAGACTTCTATAAATGGCAATAACTGCGATTAGATTCATTCTTATTATATAGATTCGCTCATTTCCCGTTTTATCACTTAAAGAGTTATAAAAACTTTTTTAGTGTCCTTTTAGAACTTCATAATCCTATAACTTCCACTTTTCATTACGCGTTTGTTTTGTTAAAAAAATAATTTATTTAGTTAATAACATATTGCTTAGGTTTCAGAATGGTTGACTCCAGTAGAAAATCAATTGTAAGTTTTTCAATATTAATCACATACACTGTCTGTTCAAAAAGTATCGCAAATTTCGTATTTTTTTAAGAGTACTTTTATTCATAGATGAATCTTGTCTCCTTCAAAATGCTTCCCTATAGATATAATGCGCTTTTGCCAACCTTTTTTTCAATCATCAAAGCACTTAAAAAACATCTTTTGTGATTATGTTCATCTCCTTCTTCGATGGTGTCTTTATCTCCTCAATCATGGCTTAGGGTCGTCCATTCATGGGCCTTTTCAGTTTTGGGAACAGGAAAACGACACTGGGGCTTGGGGAATACGGTAGCTGCGGCACCACTACTGTCTCGTTTTTGGCGAAATATTCGAAGCGTTATCATGGTGCAAAATCTAGTTTTTGGTTCTTCTATGAATCCGGGCGTTTTTAGGGGTGCTTCGCGTAAGTTGCGCATAACTTGCAGGTAATATTCCTTATTGACCGTATTACCCTGTGGCAACTCATGATCTTGACTCATGCGGCAGCTTCCATTGGGACTAATGACCTATAGTTTCCACGTCGTAACCATAAACCTAATTCAAAAATACATCTAAGAAAACAGCCGACAAATAATTACTAAACATTCAAAATGGCCGACCTAGTATAATAAGTAAGGGACATATGTACTAACACAGCAACAACATAAAATCAAAAATTAAATATACTTATCCCGCGAAAATTCAAAATTCGTGATACTTTTTGAACATACCTCGAATATATACCATCCAAATATGACCCCTACAGAATTAGAAAAAACTTATGTCTTAAGAAAATTGAGATATTTCATTGATGTTCAGAACTATAAAGTACGTCTGTCTGAGGCTCAAATAGTAGTTCTGAACCAATGTTTCGAAAGAATGTCTCTCATCTCTTAATTCCTTGAGGCCCAAGTCACGGGCGGCAACTGGTTTATGTATAATACTTAGTAAAATATATCTAAAACAGAGTAAAAATACACACTACATTTCAGCAAAGATTTACTACCACAAACGGCAAACGATACAATCACAACTTTCGAAGACGATGGTAACTTTAAAGTTACCCCTAACAAATATTTACCGAATATTGCTGATTTGAAGACCAACATACAACCGAATGATGATTTATCTCCAACACTTCTCAAAAACAAATTAGAGGAAACATTAAATACCGCTAAGAAATTAGCTGAAACTCTGAAAAAACAAATCATTTTGGTTGAGAATCGTGAATTGTTGCTAAAACAAACGATCGCTGATGGCAGGTTTGGACAGACATTTTTAATTTACAATCGTTAAAGTGATAATTTATAAACGTAATATTATGTCTCAATTTATCAAATTCAAGAATCAGATTTTCCAGAAACCGCTTTTGTTTAACACATTTCTGTTATTAAAGGAGCAAAAACCAAAATAAGAAAACTCATGTATTAAAATAAATATGAATATATGTTTGAAAATATTTATAAACAAGTCCAACTTAATAAAATAACTTAATAAAATAACTTAATAAAATAACTTAATTCACCGAGACGGACAGTGATACGGTAGCTCAATTGGTAGAGCGACAGGACGGTTTCCCAGAGGTCGCGAGTTCAAATCTCTGCTCGTATCGGTTTATTTTTCATTCTATATTTATATAAATTTTAATATGAACATAATTAAGATTTAGTGTTTTAAGATTTCAAGTCATGCCTATGATCATTAATAAACTAAGTCACAAAGAAAGCCGTTTATTGCAGGTCTGGGGTAACAACTGTTACTGTGTCAACAATTGGACAGTTACCCCGCTCATATATTGTTCGAGACGGCTTTTGGACACTATGTAATGGTATAGTCCAGCATCCAAGTAATAGCCAGACGTCTAATTTGTATACAAATTTATTTTCTATACCCCGATGCATTGGCCAAGAGGTAAGCCATGTAACATGCGAGTAAAATACTTTGAGAATATCTTAAAACATTTTAAAAAGCCATTGAAGAAATCACTTATACAATTTTAAGTTGGAGTACAATCACGAACCCACTAACTTTGTAGTAATACTTTGTCCGTGTCTGTATGTCTATATTTGTATATGAGGTCAAAATGATTATAAGCTAACGTGATTTGCAAAAAGAAGCATATATAATTTGTTCAATGTTTTTATTAACTTGTCTTTGCTAACTCATCATACTGTAGTATAAAACTAAGTAACTCTCTGCGTATGTTTTTCTATGTAAGTTTAATAATTTTAAAAACATTTATATGTATACTATACAGAAATAATGATAATAGTTAAATCAGTTAATTTTGCTGTTTATGCTGCCGATGACAGAAGATTCTGGCTCTAGTTTACTATATATTTTGCATATTAACAGCTTGTTTAGATATTATATAGCTCTATATTATTCATAACTTCGTTTTATAATAATATTCTAGACAGGATCGTTTGTCAAAATTAAATTTGAAGAATTATTTATAATGTTAATAAGATACAAAAACATCCTGTTTGAATTCTTTAAGTAACAAGTTTTATTAAATTTTTTATCTCTAAACAAAAAATTGAAGCTAAATTAATTTAAACAGATAACTTCAAGAAGAGATCCATGTGTATTCAACTCAATAATACAATATGATACTATACCCACTACCCGGCGATCCTCGTACTCTGAGGACAACTACTTGTGTTTAAAAACTTCATTTAACAACACGTTAGAGCACTACTTGTCGGTGCCGAAACGAACTGTGGACGAGACTTGCAATGGTAATATCCTATCAAATATATTCATATTACTTTATATGACAGACTTTGACTTTGACTTTTTTTAGGAATCATCAAGAGGTTGACCGACAACGTGTCTGATTGTGGTTTGAGGATATTATCTGAATACACATACTATCCACAAAACCTTCAATCTTCATCACTTTCCACGGAATATTGTTCAGAAAAAGACGGCACCTGCAAACTGATGGTTGGGTGGCACCTCTCTAACAATACCATTGAGAATTTTGAATTTTTAAAACATGATATCGATTTCAAAAACTTTTTTATACAAACGGAACCTTACATGGAGTCTTTTAAATAAATACAATTATAATCACGTTATAATTTAAACATATTTTGGGTTTTTCAAAAATAATACCTTATAGATCTAGACCCTAAATTGTTTTAACGTATTTTCAAACTAATGAAAAGTTATAGCTGTTGTTTTATTAATAAGTTAAATAATATAAAATATTGTTATTTGTTTGTTATTTAAAATTAATCCTTTCCCATAATGTTAATACGAACCCAAGCATATCCTTTTATAAGCTTTATCTATTAAATTAAAGACTTTATAATAAATATCAAATTAATTCCTACTACGTACTAAAAGTAAATGTTTCAAGGCTTTACACTAATTTATGCAAAATTATATTCTCAAACATTAAAATGTTTGAGAATATAATTTTGCTTTAATTAACTTATACAACTTCGGAGTACATATTTACTTTGCAATTTAAAAACAGCAGCAGTTAAATATATAAATATGCTATAACTTACCTGTCAAATCCATACCTTCAACTGAAAACACTTGATATAACTGGGGAAAACTGGCCAATGACTGTCGTTAATGTAATATTATTTTGTAAATAAAATATTCAACATTTTATTAATAGATTTGCAATTTGAGTGATTGTGGTCTGGTCGCTTAAAAGACCGTGTTGTATCTGCAGTCTGCAATGAAATCAAAAGTCAGACATTTTATTATAGGGTTCCGTCTCTTTATAAGAAAAACCTCTTAATATACATTATTTAATTTTTCTAAAAAATATATACAGGGTTATTTGTAATTAATTGGCCACTTCTTGCAGACAGCCTCTCTTCGTGCATCCCAACAACATTTGTTCTACGACTTTTTAAAAATCTTGATAAACAACACAAAAAACACAAAACAAAAAAATTTTAGCTTCGCCTACGTACTCTGTATTTTGTAAAAAGTACTTTAAAGGTACTACGCTTAAAGTTAATGCCAATTCAGAGACAACAAATACATTTTGTATGGGAAAACTTAAATTTTAGGCGAAGCTTCTTAGCATTCCATGGATTCACCGTGCGGGTGCCGGGCCCATCGCGTTGCAAGGAGAGGAGTGCAAGCAGTGCCTGGGACTTGCGACCCAGGAGTAGGTTTAAGGGGCCCCTTTATTATGCGCAAAAACGCTCACCTTCACCCTCCACACTCCTCTCCCTACCTAACCAAATTTGGAAAGAACCTACTAATGCCGCCTATTTATTTTAAAAAGTCGTAAAACAAATGTTGTTGGGATTGATGTAGAGAGGCTGCCTGCAAGAGATGGTCAATTAATTACAAATAACCATGTATATGTAGCGTATCTAGATTCTGGTCTAAACAACCTATGAAAAGTTTACTCTAATACATATTAAGTTTAGATATACATAAAAACTGTTATCACTTTTTATGTCTATTTTTCATATTGGAAATAATCTTTATTGATATCTTGTTACACTTGAAACAAATGTTTTTACAATACACCTAATTAATTTAAATTTTTATGTCATACGTTTCAGACATGCTAATGTTTTTATTTATTATTATACGTAGCTATTTGACTAAAATGCATCTATTTAAATAATATATGTATGTATTTAAATTTATATGGTTTTTAAAGAACACACAAAATTTGAAAATGAATATAAAATGCATTAAGTCCTTGGTGAATTCTTAGTAATGGGGAACTATGACACATTTATCTTCTTTATATTTTCAGATTTCACTTGAAATTTTTATTGTCTTTCCCGTCAAGATACCATAAATTCGAAAAATATATCACGAAAATATATATATATATATATATATATATATATATATATATATATATATATATATATATATATATATATATATATATATATATATATATATATATATATATATATATATATATATATATATATATATACATAAATTAATGTTTTCGTGATATCATTCCATTACGTGATATTCACAAAAAAAGTAGTTAAGCCCACTAAGAATATCGTAGTAATCCGAGCACAGAAAAATGTTAGACAGTTACGATTTTGTTTTAGAACAATTTTTCTGTACGTTTTTAAAACTTACTTAAAAAGCCTGTCCTATATTAACAGGATACACTTTTTGAAGTGAAACTTCTTTATCGGGTTTGGAAAAAAAATTAGTGTAACATTTTTTCATTACACGTCACATTTTTCCGTTACGCGCCATCTTTTTGAAGTGAAACTTCTTTATCGACAGATGGGATAAAATTTTATAGCAATGTCAAAAAATTATGACGTTTTTACATTTACATTACAATACTTGTGATCTAAGTTGCTTATAAAATTATTTGTTTGTAGTTAAATAATAAATAGATAAGAAAAACTATTAAAAAAACGTGCTACCATTGTTACCATTATATGTATTATAATAATTATCCTAATTAGTACTGTAAGCATTAGTCACTTGAAGACAAGCTGCAATTACTAATACAGTATCAAATAAGAATAAATAATTAACATCTATACCATGTATGGGCGACCTTTAACAAGTTGCGGGCCAAACTTTAATGTGCAAATACATTCGCGGGCCGCGTTTAAAAGTAGTTCATTCTAAAGTAGTGTTGTCAAGTAGTGTTCATAATTTTTTGCACTATTGCAAATATCTATATATCAGACATGAAATAATACGACAATATTATTATCAAAGGCTTTTATGTTTGCCGCCTCACTCTATGATGATCGCCGCCACTCGGCTTGCTCGCTCACTTGATTCCGTGAGTATGAGTAAGTAGTGTAATATTTTTTTTTTTAATTATGTTTTACAAAATGTCTTGCGGGCCGGATCAAATCAAACAGCGGGCCGGATACGGCCCGCGGGCCGGTTGTTGCCCACATATGATCTATACTATAATATTATTGTTTGCGAAAGTTTGATGTTTGCATGGATGGATGTTTGTTACTCAATAACGCCAAAACTACTAAACGGATTTGGATGAATCTTAACTTTTACGAATCTGAAATCTTAACTTTGCACGTGGTTTTACCTGTGACATATGTACAGTTTTTTTCATAGACTTCAAAATTTTACGTCAAAAACACTATAAAAGAATTCACGGGTCACAGGTTTTTTTCAAATATAAGCCATATAAATATTCTCTTTACAGTCCACTTGGACAGACTCGCGGGCAACAGGTAGTATCAAATAAATAACCATTTTTATAAATAATTTATTGTAATATATTTATGCAAAATACATCAATTGTTTACGATTAAGATAAAGTTAAAGTTAAGATAAAGTTAAAAAAATCTGTGCATTGAATGCAAATTAAAATGATAAAAGTTTGACTAAGTTCAAACTGAATTCGAGAACATGGAACTGAACGGTGTAAAATTAAGTGATTTACTTACAGATCTAAATTAAAGGATGTAATAAACATAAACTTATTATTTGTTGTTAAATTTCCTTTAATAAAACCTTCGATTAAGTAGGTACACTAATTATTCAACTACTAGGTCCATAAATCAGAGTGTTCACCTATATATCATAATTCTACAAATACATACCTGCAAGGAAAAACATCGCAACTTAAACGAAAAAAAATTAGGTCACTGTATAAAATTCAAGAAGGATACATTTAGTTTATATGTAAACCTTAAATTTGTTTTTCTTAAGGTCTGAAATCCAATATGTATAGGCGTCCCTATCCAGGGGCAGGATTGGCGGCCTTCTTCGAAGACCCGGTCGAATCTAGGTTCGGTTCCTTCGGCGTTAGTCCCTAACTAACGGGAGACCACTGTTCACCGTTCCCAAGATGTGCAGACAATCAAGTGCAACCCTGCGGTACTAGAGGCGTTTTAAAAAGATCATTTCTTAAAATTCTATAGTATCCTACGTCTTGGAAGTCAGGCAAAATATATCACGAATGCTTAAGGACGCGTTTACGAAACTTATTAAATTATTGGTATATTATTGATGTATACACATTCACCGTTGAGCAGTCGACCGGGACACATGTCCCTCTTACCTGCTCCGCCTATCCGCGCCACCTACCTGGGCCGTCACGCTGACCGCCCAGCCACCTGCACCGACCACCTGCACCGACCGTTCGTACACCTGCGCCAGTCAAGATAACGACCTCCATTGTGTGCAAGCCAGCGGTGTGATTGTGTTTGTGTGTGAGTCATCGCCGCAAGCACACCTGCGGGCCGGCGAGCCTGCATAGGGGTCCAACAAGTCCGACGTCGCCCTAGTTAGGGTACGAAACGCAATTCAAAGACTTCGTCGTAATAGCCTGCGTCGTGTAAGTACACAGTCGTTAGGGTATTAGGCACACCTCTGTCACCTACTGACAGAGATTCGATAGGGTTCACGTTAGGCACTCGCCTCCCTGCTCACGCAGGGAGGACGGTTCATATCTCCGGGCTCCACCATGGACCCCAAATCCGCGGCGGAACCCGAAGATCTGTCCAAGTCGCAGTTCTATGGTTGGGTCCACGGAATTGCGCCTCAATTATGCCTGCGCTACTCTGTCTTGTTAGGCATCGAGTCTCCGCCCTCGACCTCGCGCGCCGCGATCGTGACCGAGAGCACCTCCGACATGGAGGTCGAGGCCGAGGCCACTCCTACGGAGCAGACGGCCTCGGATTCCGAGTCGGGGAGTTCGTCCCCTTCCTCGGACGCTGACGAGGACGACGGTTTCACGACCGTGCAGACCAAATCGGCCAAGAGGAAGGCGACGAAAGCGCTCTCCTCGAACGTCCCGCGAAAACGGGCCTCAAAACCCGCTAGTAGCGAACCCGAGTCGCCCGACCGTTCTTCGGGCCCGGGCCCGACTCGCGAACGCGCGCCGATCGCGCCCGAAGCGCCCGCGTCCGCGTCGCCGTCGTCCGCGCCTTCAGCGCCCGCGGAGGCACCTTCAGCGCCTGCGCCTTCAGCGCCACGGAAGTCCCCCGCGCCGCCGCCGCTTTACATAAGGGACAAGTCTAAGTGGGACACTCTGTCCGCACTTATGACGGAGCACAAGCTCCATTTCACGTCCGCCCGAAATACCGCCGACGGTATCCGCGTTCAAACCGCGTCTTCGTCGGACCACCGTGGTCTGACTCGTCTCCTCCGCGAACGTGGTTACGGATACCACACCTACGCGCTAGAGGATGAACGCCGCTTAACGGTGGTCATCCGAGGGCTCCCCGTGGAGCTCACTACTGAGCGGATTTTCGAGGACCTTAAGTCCCAATCCTTCCCCGTCATCTCGGTGCACCGCATGTACCGAGCGACCACTAGGGTCCCGTTGGATCTTGTTCTCGTCCATCTCGAGCTTTCCCCGGAAGGAAAGCAAATTTTTAACGTTAAGGCAGTCTGCCAACTCTCCGGCCTTAGGGTCGAACCTCCACGTGGTCGCGGTTTTCCTGGTCAGTGTCATCGCTGCCAGCTCTATGGGCATTCCCAACGTTTTTGTCACGCGCGTCCAAGGTGCGTCAAGTGCCTGGACGACCACGCGACAGCCGACTGCTCGCGGAAGGGACCGGTCCCTGAGGATCCCAGCTGCGTCCTGTGCGGACAGAAGGGCCATCCTGCGAATTATCGCGGGTGCCCCAAAGCGCCGCGCAGGACACAGCCGGCAAGGCATCCTCCTCGGTTCGCACAGCCTCCATGGGCTCCTCTAGCCCCTGGGAGGCCCGCGGCCCCTCAGGCATCCCAGGCCCCTCAGGCACCCGCGAACGCTTGGGTGAAGCCTCCGAGGATTATCCCACAGCCCGTCCCCCAGTCGTTGCCGCCGCCGCCGGTTCGTAACTCCACCGACGGAGTTGCGAGTTCGCTCGCGTGCGTCACGAGCCTCTTCGGTGTAATAGACATCGAAGAGCTCCTAGTCTTTTCAAATGAAATGAAGGATTCCGCGCGGAACCCTCCCGCGAGGATGGAAGTGCTCCTCAAGCACGCCGTACTAATCAAATCGATATACGAACACACGATGTCAACATGATGACATCGCGTGGAAGGGTAAAACCTCGCTCTCTGACTGTCGCTACATTCAACGCGAACGGGCTACTTAAGCAGATAGATCTAGTGCGCGACTTCGTGGTCACGCACCAGATAGACGTCCTGTTAGTACAAGAGACCTTTCTGAAGCCGTGTAATCGTGATCCGCGCATCGCAAATTACCGTCTCGTTAGGAACGATAGGGCAACCGCGAAGGGGGGAACCATCATCTATTACAGAAGGTCTCTTCATTGCACTCCGCTCGATCCGCCCCAACTAGTCAACGTAGAAGCGTCATTATGTCAGGTGGGTATGACCGGCCATCAGTCGATCGTACTAGCATCCGTCTATCTTTCTCCCAATAAAGCCTTAGTTGAGTGGGACCTTAAGTCCTTACTCCAATTAGGTAACGCAACCATTCTGGCCGGCGACCTAAATTGCAAACATCCCCGCTGGAACTCCACTGTCGCAAACAGTAGAGGAAATCTCCTTGATAGGCTAAGTTACAAGGCTGGTCTCGACTTCGAGATCACCGCGCCTTTGAGTCCCACGCGATACTGCGACACAGACTTCCGACATGACAGACCCGACGTGCTCGACATAGTACTCTTGAAGGGCGTGACACTCCAGTTACGTTCTATCGAGACGCTATCCGAGCTAGACTCTGACCATCGACCGGTCCTATTTCAGCTAGGACTTCCTCCCCTTAGGGAACCCGCGACCAAAACAATTATTAACTGGACGAAGCTTCGAGAGCAACTCCATTCCCCCGTACCAGCGCACCTCGACAAAATTCCTGACCAGCTTACATCGGTCGAGGACGCTGTCTCAGCCGCGACTAACTTCACAGAACATTTGGTAGACAGCATAGGAAAGTCCTCGAGGGAGGTCCGAGTGAACTTCGAGGGTTACCGAGCACTCCCTCCGGACATTAGACTCCTCATCACCCGTAAAAACGCCGCGATTAGAGCCCATGACCGATACCCGACAGATGACAACCGACGGAGGCTGCGCCGTCTTCAGAGGGAGTCGAGACAAGCTCTCGACGACTTCAGAGATAGCGGCTGGGATAGGACGCTTGCGACGCTCTCTCCAACACACCAGGCATTCTGGCGGTTGCAGAGAGCGTTGAAGGCGGACACTGTCTCAGATATGCCTCCCTTGGTTGGACCTAACTCCGCCATCGCGTTTGACGACTCTGACAAAGCTGAGTGCTTAGGCGACAGTCTAGAGAGCCAGTGCCGTCTGTCTGCTCAATCCGTTGATCGCGATCATGTCGAAATAGTCGACAAATCGGTCAATATAATGTGTTCTCAGCCACCGGCCGGTCCGCCAATCGAGGAAACGAACCTAGACGAGGTGACGTCCATAGTTAGGGCGCTTCACGTCAAGAAATCGCCAGGTCCCGATAGGATCACTAACAAAGTGATAAAGCTTCTTCCGCCTCCTTTAATTTACCTATTGGTTACCATTTTTAACGCTCTACTGGCCGGTTGCTAGTTTCCGGCCCAGTGGAAAGAGGCCATAGTGATAGGGTTCCATAAGCCGGGCAAACCCCGGCATCTGCCTAGTAGTTACCGTCCCATTAGTCTTCTTAGTTCCTTAGGGAAAGTATATGAGAGAATCATCCTCTGTAGACTTAGATCGGAAGTCGAGAGACTCAAAATCATCCCAAATGAGCAGTTCGGCTTTAGAGCCAACCATTCATGTTCCCATCAGGTGCAACGCCTCACGGAGCACATACTGATAGGGGCCACTGTGAGGGCCAAGAAGCATAGGACAGGAGCGCTCTTCCTCGATGTAGCTAAGGCGTTCGACAGGGTCTGGCACAATGGACTGGTGTACAAGTTATACCAGTTCAAGGTGTCGGACAGACTCGTACTCATCATACGGGACTACCTGACGAATCGCTCCTTTCGCTACAGAGTGGAAGGCGTCTTGTCAACTCCCCGCCCCATCAGGGCGGGTGTTCCCCAGGGTTCAGTTCTCTCGCCCATCCTCTATTCCATCTACGCTAGCGATATTCCTAGACCGCGATCTAAAGTGCACCTTGCCATGTACGCGGACGATACCGCGCTTTACACGTCCTCTAAGGATCACTGGGAGATATACCAACGTCTCCAATCCGCAGTCGACTCCCTTGAGAGTTGGCTGCGGAAATGGCGGATCGAGGTAAACCCTGAGAAGAGCGTTTCGGTGCTCTTCGAACGGGGCCCCCCAAGGATCCTCCCGCGAATCAAACTCTTTGATAAACCGATACCTTGGAAAGACGAGGCAAAATACCTAGGAGTAACGTTAGATAGAAAGTTAGTTTTCACTGCGCATATTAGGACCGTTCGTAGCAGAGCGGCCTACATATTAGGTCGTTTATATCCGCTGTTAGGCAAGCGGAGTAAAATGTCCCTTCGCAATAAGGTGACACTTTACAAAGCTTGCATACGTTCCGTCATGTCCTATGCGAGTCCCGCTTTTGCGCACGCTAATCTGAAACCCCTTCAGGTGATTCAGAACAGGTTTACACGGATTGCAACCGGGGCGCCGTGGTTCGTACGCAACATCGATCTCCATAGAGACTTGAACCTTCCGACCATCGCTCAGTACTTCAAGGGGCTTTCCCAAAAGTACTTTGAACGTGCTGAGCGACACCCGAACCCACTGGTGGCTGACGCCGCAGAGTATAGACCACGTAAGACTACTTTAGTCAGAAAAAGAAGACCCAAGTCGGTACTCGTTGACCCCGACGACGCGTTCACAGTAGGTAATAACGTGTACGCGTAGGCATAATTGACACCACACAACATACAGACACACACCGTCTGTACCGGTATAGACGAGGTCCCAACTGAGTAAGTGCTCCGTTGCTCCGGCGTTCTGCCGTCGGAGGACGCTAGTGTCCAAATTTCTTTAGCTTCCCTCCTGACTAACGACGCCCCGAGCCGAGGTCCGTGTCTCAATCTGAGACGCCCTCGGGACGTCGTTCCCCATGGGGGCCCATCTGGCCCCCCCTTTTTAAGGGTGGGTCTCCTGACCCATCCATTCCCCCGGTGACGCTGTAATAGCCAACAGGGCTAACAGCATAGACAGACAAAAAAAAAAAAAAATAAAAAAATAAAAAAATAAAAAAATAAAAAAAAAAAAAAAAAACAAAAAAAAAAAATATTGATGTATATATATTATTTATGTACATGTGAAACATTAAATAATTTATATATTATCATTATACGATAAAAGTATTAGGTAATATATAAGATATAGTCTGTATCGATGCAGTTTCTAAACAAGACTACATTTTTACGTTAAACTTTCTCATACTTTATATATTCACATCAAAAGCAAATACTCTGAAATGTTTTAATACCTAATATTAGTTTAACTTTTAAAATCGCCGTCTTTTACACAAAGTGCACAAATTTAAACTTATGTTTTGCTGGTATAAATATCGTATAGAACGACAACGTCATATTTATTTTTAATCCGTCTGGACTGTAAATCTCTAAATTAAAAAAAAAGTGCATAAATATTCACAAAGCAATTTAGATATTTTCTATACTGTGTTTAATATCCGACTTCTCAAATTATCTCCTATAATCGTAATCGGGAATGTTTTCATGATTGTGTTGTATTGATTAAAGGAAGGATTAAAATTTACATATATACAGGGTTATTTGTAATTAGTTGAGCACCTTTTGCAGGCAGCCCCTCTACATCAATCCTAACAACATTTGTTCTACGACTTTTTAAAATTAATAGTTTTAAAAATTTAGTTTTTCAGATACAAAATTTATTTATTGCCTCTGAACGTGCATTAAACTTGAGCAAAGAGAGGCCACGCAACTTGTCAAAATATGTGCCAAGGCCACGTACATCGGGGCGCGGGGTGGCGGGGTGACGCAGCGGCGGCTATGCACGTTAGAACTTGATCATTTTCTAAGGTGTAATAAAAAATAGCATCGTTTTCCACTTTTATTTATTTAAATATTTTCTACAATAATCGAAACACATATTGTCTAACTGTTTAAGAATCTAATGAAAAAACAAAATCTGCAATAGAAGTTGTCCACAAGTTGAATGTCTCAATATTTTTATTTGGTTTATGAAATAAGGGCACTGTAACGAAACCAAATAAATATTATTTTTACAAAACAATAACTTCACTTTAACTTACTTTATACATATAATATTATCTCGTTTGTTAATATTTATATCATGACATTATTATCTTGGTGGTAGAGCATAACATCCGGTCGCCGGCAAAGTTACCACCCATCGGGCAGAGTCGTGCCGCAAAGCGACCTAGTCGTGTTCCGGCACGTTGCTCGATGAAGCCGTTTATGGGAAATGGGTCTGAACAGTTGCGGTGCGTTGGCGAACCGGTCTGACGTCGGGTTGGTGTTTGTTTTGTCGGGTGTCTAGTCGAGGAGGGTAGCGGGATCCGAAGCGACGGCTTTCCGCTGGCCGCCCGCAGATAGTTGGGGGCCCAATTAGTGGTATAGCCAACCACGAAAGGCTGCCCCGCCAGCTGTGAAAAATCCCAGGGTGGCTCCATCGTGCTGGTTGGCGACCAGACGAGGAGGCCCGATGGCGATCCCTGGGGGGGTTCGGGCGTCCCCGCAGTCTCCAGACTAGCCTCCCAGTGGCAAGACATCACCAATTTCGACGTCGGGTTCGATACGTACCGTCTCGTTCAACTGCCATTTCCCATCCCTATTCACTTTTATATTTATTTTTTTTATGAAAAAGTTAAGAAAAAGGAACAAGGTTACACAGCGGTTGCACTCCTCCTCATATAAAGTGCACCTCACTAATATCAGGGGTTTGCACTCAAATCTTTTAGCTGTCCACCACCACCTGGAGACAGAGCAGCCGCACTTGCTCTTTTTGACGGAGACGCAGATACAATGTCCTTTGAGCGCTGCATACTTGGATTATCCCGGTTACTCGTTAGAGCACAACTTTCGCTCACGGGCCGGAGTCAGTGTGTACGCGCGGAACGACCTCTGTGTTCAGCGTCTCCGTCACCTTGAAGACCCCACTTTTTCTTCCCTATGGGTTTTAGTGGACACAGGAAACGAAAAAATCCTGTATTCCTGTGTCTACCGTTCGCACAGCGGTGACCAGGAGACAACTCGTTTATTTGAGTATCTCAGTGAGGCTGCAGATATGGCTCTGTATCAGTACCCTTCGGCGCAGCTCGTCTTTCTGGGGGACTTTAATGCCTGTCATCAGGACTGGCTGTTCCCGTACCAGAAGACCGACCATGCTGGAAGAGAAGCGCGGAAATTTGCGTTGTCCTTGGACCTCTTTCAGCTGGTGAGGCAAGCGACAAGGGTACCAGATGTGGTAGGCCATACAGCCAATTGCCTGGACCTTCTGCTGACAACTGATCCGGACAGGTATCGTGTAGAAGTCACCTCCCCCTTGGGAACCTCCGATCACTGTCTGGTGAAATCTGTATTTACATATTCCCCACCAGCTTTCGAACCACATGGTGTTAGACGAGTATGGAAATACAAGTCAGCAGATTGGGATGAGATGCGGCACTTTTTTGCGTCTTATCCTTGGCGGCAGGTCTGCTTCTCTTCTTTGGATCCGTCGAGTTGCGCGGATGCTATAACCGATGTGGTGCATCAGGCAATGGAGTATTTTATTCCTTTTGCTGACGTACCCATCGGTGGCAAAGCTCGCCCATGGTTTAATGCCGAATGTCGTCATGCACATGACCGAAAACATTCGGCATACCTCATTTGGGCTGATGCTCGAAGCCGCAAAACTCCGGATGTAAGTACAAAGAAGAGAGCCTTTAACCAAGCTGCCAAGTCCTATAAAAAGGCATTACGGAAGGCTCGTCTTGATCGGATCGTTAAGAATGGCGAAAAGCTCGCTGTCAGACCAACTGGCAGTCGAGCTTTCTGGTCTCTTGCCAAAGCGATCGAGTCGAACTTCTGCCAACCCTCACTGCCTGCTTTGCTGAAGCCTGATGGATCCCTGGCCCACACAGCAACAGAGAAAGCGAATGTATTTGCTTCTCTGTTTGCTGAGAATTCGCATCTAGACACTGGCAATGCTTCTCCAGAACATCTTCCTCACTGCGGTATTTCGATGCCTGAAATCCGCATCACGAACAAAGAGGTATGGAGAACATTGTGTCGTTTAGATGTGAATAAAGCCAGTGGTCCTGATGGTATACCAGCCATTCTGCTCAAGACATGCGCAGGTGAGTTGTCTCCTGTATTGACACGTCTGTATCGCCTCTCTTTCAAGACTGGAAAAGTGCCGGAATCCTGGAAGCTTGCCAACGTGCAACCCGTGCCCAAAAAAGGCAGCCGTGCCGATCCTGCCAATTATAGGCCCATTTCAATCACCTCCATACTCTGCAAGATTATGGAGCGTGTATTGAACTCGCGGCTTCTAGCGTACGTAGAAGGTAACGATCTCCTCAGTGACCGACAGTACGGATTTCGCCGAAATAGGTCCACTGGGGACCTTCTAGCGTACGCAACACACATTTTAGGCGAAGCCATCGAGAGGAACGGAGAAGCGGTCGCCGTCTCTCTGGACGTCTCGAAGGCTTTTGACAGGGTCTGGCATGTGAGCCTTTTAAGCAAGCTTTCAGCGTACGGTATATCTCCTGGTCTGATTGGCTGGATAACGGACTTTTTGAGCCAGAGATCTCTCCGTGTTGTTGTCGACGGGTGTTCTTCGGAACCCTTGACAATAAATGCCGGAGTACCTCAGGGGTCCGTTCTTTCTGCAACTCTTTTTTTGCTGCACATTAATGATCTGCTGAAGCCCGGTATCTATGGGTATGCAGACGACAGCACAGTTGTAGAAAGATATCTGCCAAGTTCTCGGGCTAGTAGAGATGAAGTACAATCTGAAAGAGAAGCCATGGTGCAACGTTTGAATGACAAACTTCAGGCAGTCTCCGCATGGGGCAATGCCAATCTTGTCAAATTCAACGCCACCAAAACGCAGACGTGTTTGTTCACCGCCAAAAGGAGCCCCTTCACCTTGGCTCCTACTTTCCAGAATGTATCCTTGGAATACAGTGACTGGCTTCAGTTGTTAGGCTTAGAGATCTCCTCGAACCTCAACTTTGGTCGGTACATTGAGTCCAGAGCAAGAGCAGCTGCAGGAAAGCTTGCCGTACTTGCGAAGGTGCGACAGTACTTTACACCGGGACAGCTTCTTGTATTATACAAAGCACAGATCCGGTCGTGTGTAGAGTACTGTGGCCACATATTTGCTGGTGCCGCAAAGACTCATCTTGCTGTTCTGGACTCAATTGAGAGGCGAGCAAAGAGGCTTATTGGCGACCCTAAATTGGTTGACGCCAAACTCCACAGCCTTGAACACAGGCGTAGAATTGCTAGCCTCTCAGTATTCTATAGGATACATTTTGGCGAGTGTGCGCAGGAATTGCACGACCTAATTCCCCCATCCCCGTTCCTTTGCCGGACGTCCCGACGCACGGCGGGTATCCATCCCTACGTTGTGGACACTCCACATGTCCGAACGAAGCGCTATGCTTCATCTTTTTTAGTGCGTACAGCGAAGGACTGGAACAATCTGCCTGCGTCGGTATTTCCGGCAAAATATAATGTGGGTGTCTTCAAGAGGAGAGTGAATAGGCTGCTAGGTTAATGCGCTTTACCACCTAAGACTACATTTCACTTTCCATCAGGTGGAATGTAGTCAAGCATTAACCTAGTTTTGTATAAAAAAAAAAAAAAAAAATGACAATAAAACAATAAGTTACTTACGAATTTCTTGAAGATGGCGCGTAACAGAAAAACGTCATAATTTTCATTAATATTATTTAATTAAAACGTAAGAAGTGAATCGACTGTTTCTGACGTATAATATTCTCATAGAAGAAACACATAAGTACCATAAAAACAGACAAATGTACACAATCCACTTTAAAAATAATAACTTTAGGCTTCTTAACATGTTGGATCGTCACTATATCACAAATAAAATTATTCTTCATCATGGTTTCTGCTGTTTCGAGTTGTTATTCGTTGTAAGCATAGCAAAACAGACCTTGTAAAGATCAGGACCCCAATGCTCCATTTCTCAGCCAAAACTCGTATTTCTTTTCATTCTCACTTCTTCTATTTCAGACAATCAATGTATTTTAAAAATATTATAAATTACATTTCATAATTTCTTCTTCATGTGATAATCTTGAATTTATTTATAAGTTTTAATAGCAAGGCCATAAAATCGTATTGTCCAGTATGTAATTACAATTCATTATTTAATTATAAAACTCTAATCCGATAATTTTATTTTTGGTTAATGTAAATTGAGTTTTGTAATCCACATACTTGTCATTTTGATTATTTAGTATTTCCATAGCAACATGGTGTAAAAGAGATGAAGCTATACGAAAAAAGCTGGCGCGCGCATTTAACAGTTTCTGACTTTCGCTAGCCTGCCGCGACCTATACTTTAGACTGCTTACAAAATACAGAGTAATAAATAATCGAGGGAGCAAAAATTTTTTTTGTTCGTTTATTCTGAGTTATTTATCAAGATTTTTTTAAAGTCGTAGAACAAATGTTGTTGGGATTGATGTAGAGAGGCTGCCTGCAAAAGGTGCTCAACTAATTAAAAATAACCCTGTATATATATATATATATACGAGTATATTATCTTGCTTCTAACATAGTCAATTACAAAATTGTGACAGTTATGACGAAAATTTTCTTTAGAACAAAGTTATCTTTTCAACTAAACCAGTAATGATGATGACATTAATTGTAATTGTATATTGTATATATGTAATGTAATTCAATAATATGTATACTGTCGGTCTGTACATACAGTGTTGTTTTAATGGTTATTTCACTTTTTCTATTTCATAGGAATTGAACTGACCTGATCCTGGTAGCTAGCGGACCGATCGTTGAATGACCTAACCATAGACATTCCGTATGTCGACAGGTTTTAGAATTTAAATCTTATCAAGAGCGATCACACTATCAAAACCTTTTGATATCGTTTTTTTTTCAAGCAAATTGGTTTTAAACTGTGATTTATAGATTGTATAGAGATTGTATTTTTATAATTTATATACTTAATATTATGTCCCCTAGAGAAACTTTTGACTGACGAGTGCCAATTGCGGTTATGTTCCTAGTTTTTAGAATATGAATGAGCTAGTTAAGATAAGAAGAAATCAAAGTCGCGGGGATAAATAAAAGTAAGAGGAGGACTTACTCGAGGTTTTCTACGTCGTTCTTCTTCCTGCGATGACTGTCGGAGACTACAAGTGCACTGATCACAATATGGATATAATCTTGATGGGTTCAGTTTTATAAACTTGCGGTAATGAGTTCATAGTGACTGTAGGAGTTGCGGTACTTGATGATAATAACTAATGAGAATTTCTGAGCTCCAAGCGGATCGTCGTTCGTGATTTCTACGATTTCTATTTGAATTTAAGGCTTTTAAATATTGTAACAAAGAAAAAAAATATTTTATTAATTGCAAATAACATTTATAACTTTTAGTTAGTTTAATACACAAATATAAGACAATTAAAAGCATAAAAAGTTTATTCGAAGTGGTGTCCATTGGCTGCAATAAAGTCTTTTAAACGTTGAGGCCAGTTATCAATAGAAGCACGGACTCTTTCGGACCCGGCGCCGAGTCTTGCTGGAAGGACCATACTTAGTTTTTAAACATGATGTTATTATGGGGCTTAGCTACCTTCTCAAGAATGGTATCTTGATACACTTGTGCCGATGTTTTGATACCTTTCTCACAAAAATATGGCTCAGTCATTACTTCATAGCTAACAACCCCCCAACTCATCACTGAAATCGGATAATGCCCACGTTGCACTTTGTCGACTAAGTGGGAAGCTTCCTTAGAGCTTTATGCATAAATACGGTCATTTTGTTTGTTAAAATGTTGCTCAATTCTAAACATTTTCTCAACCGTAAACGACATTTTTCTGTGACCTCTCTTTGCGTAACGCTTCAGTAATTGTTTCAATTTTACCACCCTATTCATCTTTAATTTATCAGTTAAGAAATGACAAGTGCGTCTCTTATAGGCTACAAGTCCTAAGTCATCTCAGTAAAATACGCGACATGGTTCTAGATGCTATCTTCATTTCCCGAGATAAAATCTTTTACTTTCGGACAGGGTTTCTTAGAATTCTTTCCCTTACTGCTTTGAACACTACGTGGAAGGCCAGGTCTTTCTCTGTCACGAACAGAGGAAGTCTCATTGTACCTATTAATAGCCCGGTACACAAACATTTGACTAATACCAAGTGTATGGAGAGTTTTAAAAAATGCATTTGGCTCCACACCTACTTTTTGTAATGCAATCACAGCGGTTCTGTTCTCTTTATCACCCCACTCCATTTTAATATCCGAAAGTATTGTACAATGTATTGGCGCCAAAATGAGAAAAAACAATGAACAATCGTATAAAATTACAGATTCCAAATTCAAATGTAATATTTTTTATTTTTTATTTTAACAGTATTTATGCCAGACTATGTATATCTTTCCATGTAATGCAAAATATGTTTCGCTAGATGGACCCATCTTCGATTTTTGCGGTCATAAATGTAAGTTGGTAGGTTGAAGCATAGGTAAGAATGCGAAAGTTTCTTATTAAAATTTTGAAATTACTAGTATCTATGTTTGTTCGGGGAAAGTAATAAGAAAATAATAATTATGAAATAGCATAAACATTCTCCGCCTCCTTAGAATTCTTAAGATGCTCAAAAAGAACTTAAATAAATTAATTAATATCTTAATGAAATGAATTGATAAGGAAAATAATAATAATATGTAGAAGCGGATGCGGGAATAAATTATTGAAATGGTAAAGTACATAGTTTTGCAATGGCCATTTTAAAAGACCCATTGGCGCATTTTACTATAGCAACACTGGTTATACCGTCCTTGCTTGATACAATTGTGTTATGTACCATCATTTATTATTATTATTATTTTATCTGTACATATACTTTATTTGTGCTATAACCGGTCTACTGTTTGTCTTTTGTTACAATTTGTTTTCAACGGGACTAAGGCCGTTGTTGATTTTCGTTGCGTCATAGCACGGCGTCCACTGAAAATCAGCGCGGGAGTCACGAATTCTCGCAAATGCTGAATGGTCCACCGTTTTGGATGTCACAGTTTCTATGCTTTTAGTCTTGTATAAAAACTATGTACATTTTAAACTGTATGTGACATTCAAATAAAGCTTTTTTGATTTTGTTTTTGATTTCTTTTATTATGCCTAAAGGCCAGCGTAAAGAAGGAACATCGTCATGGTGTATGAGCACAACAGTAGGTATTGTTTTAGTAGTAGTTGCATTATAGAGCCATTTCTGTCTTACTTGTAAGTTGTGTAAGTACTCCGTTCGCCATCTTTGAAATAGGTACAGATCATTTGATCTAACAGCTGTTTTCTACAACTCAAAGACCTGGTGGTTTCGGAACGTCATGGACGGGTAACGAAGTTTAGAGAGAAGCCATAATGAAATATGAAGTAAGCCGAACAGAATATGGCACGTTAGCTAAAACGCAAAGAGGCCTAGAATTAAGTAAGGACTCAATTTGAGTAAGGACCGTAAGCATTGCCTCATAAGTGAAAAATTGGGATCCTATACTCACTTATACTCGGTATAAATGAGTTTTAATAGAATTAATATTAGACTTCCATAAATCTCCAAAGTGTGAAACGCGGGTTGGAATCATTTTCCACTGTATATGAAAATTATTCGACATGAACTCCTGAAGTTGATTTCTTGCTCCTACAAAGTTAGTTCTTAGTATCGGAATATAGACAAGTCACGGGATCTCTACGAGATATGAATCTTTCAAATGCAGAAACAAATATGTTTGACGAGACATCAGTATCATATTCATATTCAATACGAACAGCTTTAGTTGTAAAGACAACGAAAAAGCAAATGTAAGAATTTTCTGCCCTGTGCTTCTGCAGGGAGTGATTTTTATAGGGCCTGCATAATCTACGCCAGTGTGAACAAAAGCCTTGTTCTTGGCCTGTATCCTGGCCTGAGATCGAGACGCTTCAACTGAGGACGTAATTTATCCTTTTTGATTTCTTCGATAACATTTTAAAAGTGAAATTGTTGAACAGCGCGGATTAAATATGATTCAGCAGTATTTAATTGAGAAATGGAAGTGATTTTCACCACAATTCTTCTTTCTTTCTTCACCACGAATAATTCTAGTGAATCTAAGAACATTAACTATTATGCTTACTATTTTATTCCAAGAAGAATATTGTTGTAATAAATTGTAAATTAAATTTGACTCTACAGTTGCGGTAAAATTAAAGTTTTTTTTTTTTTGGTTTTTAGTATTAAAATCTGGAAGCTCTTCCGAACTGTGAGGAGTAAATGGAGTGATATTCCACTCGGTTACTGGATAGCATCTAGGGCCATACCAGCACATTTCGTGTGGTATTATTAATTGTTCAGGTAAAAGAAGTGCGATGTGCTACTGCATAGCATAAGAATTGCCCAAGAGTTTAGGGTTCTTAGATAACGGAAGAGCAACGCTATACCTACCGCTGGGGTCACGTTTTTAACTAGCGTAGTTAAAAAAAAAGTTCACATACCGTGTCGGCGGAACTCATAAACCTTTGAGTGGGAATTTCTTCGACAATCAAAAAACGTTCTAACGATTCTTCAAGGTTTTTGAATAATGTTACAGAATGTAACGCGCTCAAAGGTTATTTTAGCAACAAATGGCGTGAACATCCCCCATGAGCGTATAACCGAAAACTTAATATAAGAGTTTAGAGGTAGAATAATATGTAAACCAAGTAGCTTACATCAAGGGTACGTAATAATGTATTTCTGCGAGCCATTATGTAAGACGCATCAACCGGAAATCAATTTATTATATTTATTTGTAATATAAACTTGAGCGATCGATAATAAAATACTACCATAACTATTTAGATTGTCACAAACATTGTTAGTTATCTTCGATCGAGCAACTGTGATGTAGCACCGTCCTTTATTTGTTGGCTCTCAGCCGGAGTAATCAATGTCTGTACCAACTGTCTAAAATTGAAAAAGATAGATGTCGTTGGATCGCCTTGTAAAATTAACGACTTGTTAATTTCACTGCTGTAATTTAAAAGAGTAGGGGAAAAGGTGTAATGGGAACCACTTAAGAGAGAAATTAAAAAAAAAATCAACACAACATATTGATTGCAACCGCCTTTAAACATAATATACTTCATTTACTATCAACTGAAATCAGTTTCAATTACTTTAGCAATCAACTTTAAAAATTATATGAAGATTAAAAAAAAACACATTTGACTCCCATTGCACCGATATGAGGTAATGGTGGTCACCCTGGGGGCAATCGGAGTCAATGAAATTTTGTCACATATCGAAAACATAACTTTGTGCTGAGTCCCACCATGTCCTCATCATCCTGGAACAAATCGTTAGTCTTTGTATCTGTATCTGATGTTGGGACTAACGATTTGTGCCAGAGGTTTCATTCGATTCTTGGAGTACTTGACGTTTTACCTTTTCAGGACCCTTCTTCTGAACTTTAGTTTTCATTCCCTGAGCTTTACCTTTTCATTACTTATTTTCTTTCTGTTTTTCTCCATTTTTCTTTATTTTCTTTTTCTATCAGGTTTTCTTTCAGTGGCGTTGAAGTTAAAATTGTTGCATGTAGCTTCTATCGGCCTTCGGTCTTCTCGGATAACTTGATGAAATCATGCAATGTAATTTGACTTGAAGTGCTAGGACCTGGTGATTCGATCTGTTTTGATGTGCTCGATATGGCGGGATGAACTTCTTTTGATGTGCTCGAAACTTGTGATGGAATTTCTTTTGCTGCACTAGGCTGGAAGTGGTAGTAGTAGTTGCAAGAGGATGCATTGCTTTGCAATCATGGATTGTAATAATTACAGATTGGAAAATTTCTGGGACTGAAAAAATCTTCTTCTGTGAATACTTCTGAATTGACTAGAAATATTCCAATTGATCTAAATCCTGATTCTCCTTTGCTAATAGACGCAACATTATTAAATACTTTTCACCAAAGACTTATAGTGATCATTTGCGGAAAATGGCAGTCACCCGACTCTCATTACCCACTTCTGTACAAAATGAAAAAAAAACATATTAACACAATATGAACTGCACTTTACAATTTTAAATGTCTAACTAAGCACGTGTGAATGTCTTAATCGAATACTATATATTATTCGCCAGTTATCTTTTAATTTACTTTGACGAAAAATAAGATCATCATAAAAATAAAATTTGACGAAAAATAAAAACAAAATGAGGCTATGTCTCAGAAGTGCAGGCGCTGAATGAAAAATAAGACGCAAAAAAGTGCCGCATCTCATCCCAATCTGCTGACTTGTATTTCTTATTAATATGTAAACACAGATTTCACCAGACAGTGTTTGGAGGTTCCCAATGGAGAGGTGACCTCTACACGAGACCTGTCCGGATCAGTTGTCTGTATTTCAGTTCAGTTATCTGTATGCCATACAGCAATTGGCTGTATGGCCTACCATATGTGGTACCTTTGTCGCTCCCCTCACCAGCTGAAAGAGGTTCAAGGACAACGCAAAGTTCCGCGCTTTTGTACCAGCATGCTCGGTTTTCTGGTACGGGAACAGCAAGTCCTGATGAGAGGCATTAAAGTTCCCCAGAAAGACGAATTGCGCTGAAGGGTACTGATGCAGAGCCATATCAGCAGTCTCACCGAGATACTCAAATAATCTAGTTGTCTCCTGGTCACCGCTGTACGAACGGTAGACACAGGAATACAGGATTTTTTCGTTTCCTATGTCTACTAAAACCCATAGAGAAGAAAAAGTAGGGTCATCAAGGTGACGGAGACGCTGGATACGGGGGTAGTTCCACCCTTGCACGCAACCAGCACGATGGAGCCACCCTGGGATTTTTCGAAGCTGGCGGGGCAGCCTTTCGTGAGTGACTAAGGTCCCCCAAATATCTGCGGGCAGCTAGCGGAAAGCCGTCGCTTCGGATCCCGCTACCCTCCTCGACTAGATACCCGATAAAACAAACACCAACTCGACCTCAAACCGGTTCGTCAACGCACCGCAGCAGTTCAGACCCATGTCCCATAAACGGCTTTATCAAGCAACAATTAACTAACACTGACTTTTACTTTGACTTTTTTAGGAATCATCAGATCGTATCAGATTGTGGTTTAAGAATATTGTCTGAATACTCATACTATCCACAAAACCGGCAATATTCATCACTTTCCATGGAATATTATTCAGAAAAAGATGGCACCTGCCGGCAACTTATGGTTGGGTGGCACCTTTCCAACAATACCATTAAGTATTTTGAATTTTTAAAACATGATGCCAACTTCAAAAACTTTTTTATGCAAAAACTGAAAAATGGTATATATATTACAACTATAATCACTTTATATTTTAAAAATAATGTATTTTGGGATTTTAAAGATAATACTCTATAGACTCTATATATGTTATTTTAACGTATTATCGGTATATTGAATAACATTTGTAGTAACCCGAACCCGCGACCTGTGGGACCCCGTCCCGTCGCGGGTCCGTAATAATAGACCAAAAAAAATTTTTCCCCACATTGTACTGTACAACCGAATACGGATATACAGCATCATAGTCATGTTACTGAACATTTCGTTAAATATTAATAGATAACTGTCATTTTCGTTTGGCGTTTCAATATTGACATGATTTGACTATTGACCTGACACAAATTTTGAATTTTGAAATTTGATAATCATTAGTCAACATCTAGTTTAAGCTTACAAAGTTATTTACGTATTGAATTTATTTTTTCCATTGTATTAATAATGTAATACAATTAATAAAGTTATCCTTATCTTGTAATTAAGATAACAATGAAATGTCATGTACCGGGACCCAATGTTAAAGGTTCAAAATCTTAATTATGTTTTTATTTGTAGTCTTAAGTTTAAAGGTTTTACCTCCTACTAATGTAAGAAATATTTCAGTGTTGGGAAGGACCGTACATGCATTAGCAAGATTTGGTGATGAATTATATTTAGAATCCCTTGTGGATTGTATACTATTAAGAACTCTCAATGCCTCTGAAAGTGCCTATGCTATGGTTAAATTCAATAAAAATTTCTTTTCCCACTTTAATTATAATTTTTATTGCACGGAGGAAAAGGAGGGACTAAAATGCAAAATATCCATGAAATCCGCCTTAAATGCTTTTAAATCCCCTGCTCATATGGATAAACAAGTTGAAAATCTTGAAATAAAACTAGATCCTAATTCTTCAAAACTAATATTCCAACTTAAATGTAAACATGGCATTATTAAGACTCATTATTTATCAATCTTGGATTGCAAAGCTATGCAAGCTGTTTACACTAAGGACCTGGTACCTAACAGGTAATTTATTGTTAGATAGGCATTAAATATTAAATATGATATGCTTATGGAATGTCTTCTCATGAATTTTATTTTTAGGATAACATCATCTCAGAGGCTGCTCTCAGAAGCTTTAGGAAATTTTCAAGCTTCAGACGATCAAGTGACTTTAGAGGTGACAAGCCAATCACTGATACTGCGCAACTATGTTGACACCCACTTAGATTTGTCAAGAATTATAAGAAGTCAAGTTACCATAAAACCATCAGAGTTTAGCAGTTACATAATTGGAACTGATACAACCATAACATTTACACTCAAAGAATTTCGAGCTTTATTGGCATTTGCTGAAGCTTTAAGCCTGCCTTTACAGTTGCACTTTGAGATTACAGGTAAACCTGCAGTATTTATAGTACATAATGGTACTACTTTAGAGGCACATTTTGTTTTAGCCACCTCTAAACCTGATTTAATAACTCCTAATTCCACACAACACACCACAAATTCTGACAGAAAAAGAAAAGATAATGGAAATGTAAGTCACGGCTCTGCTAAGAAGGTCCATTTAGACATAGATTTATCAAAATGTTTTGAAGATGACTCAAATTTGTTTAATTTCATTCCTGAGGATATCTCTCATAAACAGCTTAATGTAAATAATAGGGAAAAAGAGAATTCTATAGCAATGGACTGTGATAATATTCCTGCCTCACCAACTTCCAAAATTAAAATAAAATCTGTATTTAAAAGATGCTTTGAAAATACTTTTGATCCAAGGAGCCTTCATGGTGTGGTGTTAGCTGAAAACTCAGATAGTGATTAGTATTTATAAGTGTTATTTAAATAAAGTATTTAAATAGTCTTTTATTTTTAATTTTTAGGGAAAAATTAAACATCTAGTCATGGCATTATGATTTTATAGTAAAAAATATACATACAAGTAAATATTGTACACACTTCACAAATCAATCTTTGAGGGTGTTTTATAAACATTTGCAATTAAATATTACAACAGTTTATTTGATGCACTGCTAACTCCGAGCTACTGAGGAACCATTTTTAGGTATTGTTGCTATTGTATATATTGTGTTAAAAACTAAAATATATAACAAGGTTAACAATTCATATGAATTTTGTTGAAACTTCACAAAAAGCATATTTATAAATTTGATTAAGTGTAGCTATATTAACTATATATCAGATTAATTCAAAGCAATGGTGATGGCTGCATCAATTCGATTATAATTTCCAATATATGGTGTGACCGCTAATGAATATATTATACAACTCAACTGTGCCATATCCTGTGGGTAAGGTTATATCAATACAAAAAGATGATTATACAAAACTTGCATTTATTCATTGAAGTTATTAGGTTTTAATTTATAACTAACATTGCATTACAGAAAGACATTGTGGTTCAAAAAATTATCACAAAATCTTAATTCATATTCAATGATTCATTGCAATAGATTGGTAACTAAAATTTACACATACACAAAAGTTTTTACAATTTTATAATTTGACTGTAGCCATGTCTATGATATACATATCTAACAAATAATAGATTACAGCATATTATTTTATAGATTTGGTTTTACAATAAAGAGATCAACCAAAGAACAAATGCAGATTTGTTTTCTGTAGAAAAAAATATCATACACCATTTAATTATATCATAACAATAGCTATGTAACATGTCTTAAAAAAGATGAAAAAGACCTCCAGGTTCTACATTTTATTTATTTTTTTATAAAATACTGCAGCAATACAATTTAATTACAATAGTTATTTACTTTAAATCAATTTCAATATTGTCTCTGTCCCGGGTGGGCGGGCATGCACTATAAGTCATGGTGAGGCCTCGCGATGGCAAGACTTCAAACTTTCACCAAACACTCACTATCCAAATAAATAAATGAAAAAGGGCACTGTTATTTAAGAACAATCCTCTTGACTCTTTCTCACACACTGTGCTACTTTTCTTTTAAACTCCGAATATGATTCTCTCCATTCCTTCTGTAAAAAGAAAGAGAATGTACTCACAGCTACTACTATCGGCTTGGTTTATAGCGACAGCTAGTGTGTGCAACCTAAAGTTAAAATAATTATGTCTTGTTTGAATGGTGTCAGATGGCCCTTTTCCAACACAACACTCTGCTGTAAAATATCTCTCTCCTAAAAACAATCTTCTTGACTTTTCCTAACACATCTGGCAACTTTCTTTTTGAAATCCGAATACCTCTCTCTCCATTCTTTCTGTGAATACAAATAATATGAATATGAGTATACATTAATGATGTCATACAGTTGGACGCCCATACTGATTATTTACAACAATTAATGATAATGGTAACTAAAACAAATATAATTGTGGATTACAATATCAAAAACATATCAATAAATACAATATGATGATTATGTTGCAATGCTTAATAATGACAAACATGTAAAAGATAAGATTTTCTATCTATATAATGAAAACAAAACTTACTCTACTATAAAATATGAACCTGCAAATATTTTTGGGATATAATATTAGTGGATAGTAAAACTCTTGCCCAGAAATTATACTTACTGCAGCATCAACATTAGCGGGGCTCTCGTCGTTAGGATCAGCTAGCATAGATATTACACTTATGAGAATAGTTTCAACCGTGTGTACCGGTAGCCATCTTTCTGACGCTTTTTCATAACCCCATTTATCATCTCCTGGTTCATGCAATATTGATATGCAGACATCACCATTTTTTTCAACTAAAATTAAATATATAATTTATTCTCAATAAGTTATCAATTATAATTGATTCCAATAAAAGTGATAAGTTTATAGACACTTTCCATAATGAAAATGTATATAAGCATTAATAAACTATTAAATATAATTTTAATATAGAAAAAGTTAAAATAGATCATTACTCACTATTTGGATGCCATATTTCAGTAACAAATTTCATTCTCGGAGGTCTCAGAGGATACTCTTTTGGAAAATGCAAGTGTGCCTTAAAAAACCCACCCTCACTGGAAATTAAAGAACATTATAACTATTTTAGCTAATTATATATGAATTAAAAAATCTTTATGCTTGCTTTAAATTTAAAGTGCCTGCAGTCAATATCCAAAAGCCAAAAATAGTTCTGAATTAAATTACTTACTGATTATATACTAAGCTAATCTTAACATACAAAGAATGTAATATTAAAAAACTCACTATAATGTATCTGGAGGACCAATAATGAGAACCTCCCATCTGTATATGTCATTATCATCTATTAAGCCAGCAGAAAATCCTTCCACTGGATTTTTGTTCAGTTCTGAAAAAAATCGCCATGTCATGAATCATAGGAAAACTAGCATATTCTATTTGTTATAAAACACACTTTAAATATAAATGAAACGTGAAACTTTGCCAAATACAAATGAAATCCCTCATTATTATTTGTCTTTGGCAACTTAAACCTGTCACTGCGGTAGGTATTGATTTTATTTAGTCTTCTGTATTTTTTTACAAATATTAACACTTTAGTTTTAAAAAATACTAATTTGTGAAATAATTAACACGCTTCTAAATTCACAAAGAAACCTTAAATTTGACCCGCTAAGGTCAATGATTGCACGAAGAGTTATGTCGCTTCACTCTCACTGCGATAATATTTAAAGATACTCGAAAAAAATAAGTGTACTACACCTACCTGCTAATTGCTTTTTTAATAAAAGCGAAGACTGTGGCTCTGACATTAATTACAATTATGAAATTTACCCTGACGACACGAAACAAATGATTTTTCACAAAAGATGGCTGGCTGAATTTGTGCAGGTTGTGAAACATATGAGCTGTGCTTGTTTCCGGTATGTCAATGTTACCATTTCTTTTTAACCTGCATATACAGACAACATAAATAATATCAGATAATATTATACTAATATAGATTTTTTTATTCATATTTAGCCCAATAACATAATTCCCTTTCCTGTTATAATATTTATAGAGAGAATAATTTAAAACTTTTATCTGGGCATTCCATTTTTTGTAATTTATAATTTTTCATAACGTACGTGTATACTAACTACGATATAAACCTAAAACCATTTTCAAAAATAAACATAGAATTAAAAATTAATAAACACTAGAAGGATATGAACCCACGACTTTTTATAAGAATGTTTTTAACATTAAAACTATTTTGACTGTGACAGTTAATTATTAACGCAAAATCAAGTCCATGTAAATCTAGGTAGTGCATAAGAATTGTATAATTTTGGTGAATTTTATTTATTACCATCATATTTACATCACGCTCATATATGATATTCATAACGCTCGCCTTCACCCTCTACACTCCTCTCCCTAGCTAACAAAATTTGTAAAGAACCTACCAATGCTGCCTTTGAAATACGTTCTAGAAATGAACCGGTGTGTGTTCTAGAAAGGCCAAGGTCTTTAAGTAGGTTATAGAGGGATTTTGCTGTTATACCTCTCGCTCCCACTTCTACTGCGTACAAACTAACTATAAATTTATTCCTGATCAGTTCGTTGGTCAGTTCGTAATACTTATTAAGCTTGAATGTGTGATCCCTGGGGATGTTTGTTTCCTAGGGAACAGAAAGCTCCACAAGTATCACGCGCCTCAGATGTTTAGAATACAGGAATAAGTCCGGTCTGGATGACGAAACACCAACATCCCCAGGGATTTTATAATGTTTTTCATACGTGTCCTTCATGAGAGTCCAATCAGGAGCCGCGCCTAAAATTGAATAAGGTTTCGGAATTGATTTTTTGGAGCAGCCTTCTTTTACGAATTCTACAGATCGTTGTTATACCCTTCCGCGCTCTTGCTACTGAAAGACTAACCACTTCCCTTATAATTTCTAATACCTTATCGTGGCGACGCGAGTATTGACCTTTATCTAAAAGTATCCTACACCATACTAATAGGTGTTTCGCGGTTCCTACTGCCTCGCCACAGATGTTGCAAGACTTTTCGGTGGCTTTTCCCCATATTACTAAATAATTTGATCTGGGAGAGTCATTTGGAATGCATTAAGATATAATTTTAATAATGCTGGGGACCAATCATAAATTAAGGTGCGCCACTTTAAAGCTAGTGGAATACAAAAATCTCCTATGGTCACCCATTCGTTTTGAATTTCTAGGCTCATCGCGTGGAGTCGGTAGTTATTGTTTTCGTCTTGTCGAATAAAAGATTTTGTTATGTCTATGTCTTGAACTTTCCTACTTTATCCTAGCTCTACTTTATTCGTTTGAGCACCTATCATATTTTTTTTATGGAATTGATTGATCTCTTTTGGGAGAATCTTTAGATTTTTCGATGATATGTCTTTTGATAACTCTTAGATGTTTGTAGAGCTCCGATGGTTTCTTTAATTTTAACCCAAAATTGTTTCGGTCTCTAAATAAGGTTGAAGAGTCCTCTGAGTGCGCTAATTCGAGCCATAATTTCAATGTCTTTATGACGCTTGCATCTAACTTTGACAAAAGGGTTTTATTAATATCATAAACGAGGAAAGGCCAATGCAGACGTGATGTTAAAAAATATCGTATATCCAAGCTTTTTTGACGTTATTTATTAGTTGGTCGTCTAACTTTTTGAGATCATTTAAAAAGCTATCGACTATTACATCTAACGATGGAGTACGGCCTTGGTAATCGATTATTTTACTTAGAAATTTAACAGGAGTTGCTTCCGTGACCGTACTAACACACTGACCGCCTATTATAAGACCCGGATCGTAAGAGGTATATTTGGTATTCCGTCTACCCAGACACAGACTAAAACATTTACTTTGTTTTGTCCTCAATCCGCCCGTCCACGTACAGAAATCTTCAACTACATTTAAAAGTACCTGACATTTTTTAGAATTACGTGTCAGTATCGCGAGATCATCTGCAAAAGCTAGTAAGGATTCTGTGTATTTGTTGTTAAACTTACACCGATAACCCCACTTTTTGTCATTTCTAATTAATTTGTCTATTAAAATATTAATAACCATTTTCATTTATAGGACCGAAACGTAATAAAATCGATCTAGAAAATGATCTTTAATAAATAATTATATACTAGCTGTGCCTGCGACTTCGTACGCACAGGATTTCGATAAAACCTACCCTTTGTACCCATGTACAAACTATAAGCTTTCAAAGTTTCACCAAACTCCTTCAAGTAGTTTTTTCATGTAGGAGTGTTTCTAGTTTTTTTTAAGTCACAGATATTATTTTACAAAGTAGTTCAATTTCGTATTTTTTTATTGAAAAGGGTGTTATTATTCCCTAAGAGGAGGATCTCTATTTCAATTTTGATAAAATGTCTTACCGCGATGGAACGCAAATAAAAGATTAATTACTTCTTTATTTGTAAACCAATTTAAATTAAAAAAAAACACTAAATGTAAGGTGAAGCCCATGACAACATATTCCCGAAAACTTCATCCAAACCGTTACGTTAATCCGTTTCTGATATTAGCGTGCACACACATACAGACAAAATAAAACAAGATTGTTTTGGGTTCTCTTGCTCTTATAAAGGCCCCCCATATTGTTTTTTTTTTAATTTCCCATGTACATGTAAAGAAATCGATCAGTGACAATTTCAGCATAAACTATATAAGATGCTAGCTTTGTATTAAACTTCTGAGAATTCATATATAACATAAGATTAAATTTAACCATTTAAATTGGAGGTTATTTTCAGAACAATCTTTATAGTTGATTTTTTAACCAACATTTAGAAAACATCCCTACTAAAGGTTGTTTGTAACGAAACAACATTGTCTTCTGTTGTCCACATGGATGAAGAAGCAGGAAACAGCTTTATGTAGTAGCTAGTAGGTAGTATAAAATGATAAATCTTCTTTTAACTTTCAAATAATCTGAAACCTATCTTATATAAGTACGGTTGTGTATCTTTATAATGACTTCCAGAATATAATTATTAGAAAAAGAAGTATTAAAATTACAAGAACGAGATGTAATCGATAACATTAAAAATTTACTTGTATTTTTATATATGTGTTGTCTCTGTCTCATACTAGTATGTTCAAAAATGTAAGACAGAGAGCTTCAGATGATAAGATTTGTAACACTTCATTCGAAATAAAAAAATCTAATATACAAATGATATTTTATTGTAATTTACAATATTTTTGTTATGGAATTAATTTTAAATATTATTCACTATCATTTGATTCCTTTTTAGATCTCTTAGCTACTACATCTCCATTGCTTTGTACTTGCTTTCTTTTATTTTTGTTTTTCTTGTTTTTAGTTGGTTTTGTACCATTTTCTATATTTTGGGGTTTTGTATCTTCATTCTTATTAACAGTCTTCACGGTTGCTTTAAGCTTTAATAAAACACTGGACATAGATTGAAAATCGAGTTTTGATTCAATTTTACAACTTGCATGATACATTTTTATAATGTTGAGTAATTTTTTCAAAGATTCCAAGAAATTAGCTTTAATTTGCAACTCATTTTCAACTTTAAAAGTATTTGAAAAAGTCTCTTCGAAATTCTTCTCTATGTTTGTTATCTCACCCAATGCCCTTTCTGTAGTGGGTTTTAATCTGTTAAGTATTTGATAAAAGCCAGTCAAAAGTTTCACTCCTTCATTTCGTCGAAATTGTCGCACGCTATCATCAAAGATATTTTTTGTTATAATCAGAGCCAAATCATATTTTCCATCCCATTCCATCTGTAAAATGTTGTGGAAGAAAATAATTGGTAGCTGACAATTACGATTATGAAAATAGCTCTCAACTGTTTCCTTAAGAATTTCCTGTATAGGGGAAATTTTTCGTTTTTTAGGTGATTTAGAAATCTTGATGTCAATTTTTTGTGAACAGTTAATGATAAATATTGAGAAATATGTTAGAACATCACCAAGAGCTTGGTACATGAAGTGAGAGCGTTCCCCTTTAACAATAACTGATTTTAAATAATCACTCAATATATCCATTGTAATATCACCAGTTGTAGCGAATTTCTTGATTTTGGACAGATTTTTAATAGTCTTTCGCACTCTATTTTCCAATTCCTTGAACTGATTATCTTGCATGCAAAATTCAAGACATCTCGTCAGTGGAGCAATCATATTCAAACAGATATCCATAGCCGGATCTTTTTCTAGATAAATATCAATTAAATCAAGAACCCTAATTCTGAAATCGGAAAGAGATTTCTTATTTTTTCGTTCCTTTTTAGATTTTTTATTTTTCCCTTGATGAAATTGTTTAAACGCCTCGGCAAGGGCTTCGTCAAGTTTCTTCCCTTCCTCCTCACTTATCATATCTGCGTCTATACTCTCCGCATCGGTGTCAGGCGCAGTATTGCCGAGTGCTTTTTGAACGGCTAATCGGAGTTGATCTGGCGTTTTTAAGTCTCCTTCATCGTCATCGATTTCACTGCCTTCGCTATTCTCATCACCATTTTCGTTTTCTTCACTTTTGTCATCATCCTCGTTTTCTTCATCATCAGATTCTTCACCCTCGTCATTTTCATCCTCTTCAGAATCACTTCCTTGTTCTAAAGGATTATCCTCGCTCTCTGGATCAATCACGGAAACAATTTGTCCAATGGATGAAGGCGTCAAATATTCCCATAGAAGGCGGAACACGCATTGTACAATTGAACGCAAAACGCTTGATTCAATAGACAAAACCGAGAGGAGAACTTCAGTCATCACTTCTATCCACTCTGGTTCTTCCATTATAGAATTATCCTTTTTATTTGATTTCTTCTTGTTACCTTTTTTATAATGCTCGTAACAACTTTTGAGTTCAACAATAGAGCTACTAGCTACTTTAACGTGGGACGGCTCAGAAAATAAAAATAAACCCAGTTGGTACAGTAAAATAAGAAACACATTATCAACTTTTGATCTAGTTTCATTCTCTTCTATCTTTTTACAGACTTCAGTTAGCATTTCCCAGCAGGCCATGTTCTCTTTTTCAAACTGTTTTTCGAGCTTAGTTCGGACCTGTTCTTTATTCATTATAGAAGTAATGAAATTGCTTAGAGATGATAACACTTGCACTAAGTTATCAACGTTTGAAAACCGATTCGTGAAACAGCGATAGAAACATGATTTTATGGAACCTGCAAACAATAGTATGTTCAATATACTGAAAAACCAATAAAGATAATAAGAAACATGTATATATATCGTATTCTTTGAAATTGTGTTTTAAGATGTTACCCAAATTAAGCTTATATAATTGTGAAATGACATCGAATTTAATAATCTATTATGCTTAACATGTCTAACATATTTTTAGACAAATGATCATCATGGCATTTTTTTATGTTACTGTATACTACACACAATTAAAACATTCAGATTTCGCCTACTTCATTTAAATTAAGATATATATAGAATGCTTAATTCATATATAGTGACATGGTAGCTCAGTTGGCAAGATCAAATCTAGAACACACAGGCTAGATTTGATTGATTATTCACTCTTATGTATATTAAAATGAATAATTATATATATAATGTATTACCTGCCAAGCTACTACTGACTGCAACACTGTCATCGCCGCCAATTTTGAAAAATCCAAAACACATTAGTAGTTGCATGTAAGTGATTTTAAACTCTGTATCATCTTTCACAGCCTCATGGCTAACAATATAAGATATCAGTTCAGCGGCTTTAACCCTTTCATTATTATACCAATTTCTTTCTACATTTTCTTTTATAACTTTCTTTGATGTGCCTAATAGAACCTTCTTCAAAGATTTGGCCATTTTCTTGAGGCCATCTATATCTAAATCTGCTATAACAGATTTGACAATAGTGGATCCAGTTATTTCGGTGAAATTAATATCACCAGGGTTAAAAAGCAGTTTGTTTAAAGTTTCAACTCTTATTTTGTTATCAACAGATTTCTGTTTTAATGCTTTAGCCAAGGAAGTAAGGACATCTTTTTGTTTTTTGACCATTATCTTAGAATCATCCTCGTTGTCTCTTTTATTGCGTATTTTGCTGGCAGTTTGTAAACCTTTAAACCAATCCATGAATAGCTTGAAGAAATTATCACTTAGTAAATCAGGAATGACTTCTACATTGTCTTGTAAGTTTAAAAATATGGTATTTAATATATTTAAAGACACCAACTCCCTGTTTCTGTTGTGTTTGACAAGTTGTGTTTCGATTTTATTCCAAAAAACTTGTAGATGTGGTGAATTAGCTATATGTTTACCAATTTCTTGGTATATTGGATGACTTATTGAGTTGAAATCAACTCCAGTCTGAAATAAATAATATGACAATAATTTAACATTGTAATTTTGGCTCATAAAATCTTGCTAATATACAGTTATTTGTAATTAGTTGGCCACCTCTTGCAGGCAGCTTTTCTACCTCAATCCCAACAGCATTTGTTCTACGACTTTTTAAAATTAATAGGTTTTTTAATTTAAGTTTTTCCAAACAAAATATATTTGAAGCCTCTGAACTGGCAGTAACTCTGAGCGTAGGTATCGCACCCGGGGCGTTGACCTTTTAAGTACTTGTTACAAAATAGATTTGGAAAAAGTCTTAGAACAATGTTGTTAGGTTTGTTGTAGAGATGCTGCCTGCAAGAGGTGGCCAATTAATTACAAATAACCCTGTATAGTGTATATGTATTAAAATAATAAAAAACAGCAATAAAATTTTAATTAATTCCATATTCTGATTATGCTTATACATATAAAAATTCTAATAAATCAGTTCAGTAGTGAAGACTATGAAATAGACGACGAAGCTTCTTAGCATTCCGTGGATTCACCGAGCGGGTGCCGGGCCCATCGCGTTGCAAGGAGAGGAGTGCAAACAGTGCCTAGGATTCGCGACCCAGGAATAGGTTTATTAGGCCCCTTTATTATGCGCAAAAACGCTCGCCTTCACCCTCTACACTCCTCTACCTAGCCAAATTTTGAAAGAACCTACTAATGCCGCTTTTGAAATACGGATTATTAAGGAGCCTTCTTTTACGAATTCTACAGATCGTTTGGTAGTTGTTATACCCTTCCGCGCTCTTGCTACTGAACGACTAACTGCTTCCCGTATAATTTCTAATACCTTATCGTGGCGACGCGAGTAATGACCTTTATCTAGAAGTACCCTACTCCCTACTAATAAGTATTTCGCGGTTCCTACTGCCTCCCCACAGATGTTGTAAAAGTTTTCGGTGGCTTTGCCCCATCTTACTAAATTACTTTTATCTGGGAGAGTCATTTGGAATGTATTAAAATAAAATTTTATTAATGCTGGGGTACCAATCATAAATTAAGGTGCGCCACTTCAAAGCTAGTGGAATACAAAAATCTCCTATGGTCACCCTTTCGTTTTGCATTTCTAGGCTTATGGAGTCGGTAGTTATCGTTTTCGTCTTGTCGAATAAAAGCCCTCTCTCGGTGACGCTGTAATAGCCAACAAGGCTAACAGTATAGACAGACAAAAAAAAACGAATAAAAGATTTTGTTATGTCTATGTCTTGAACTTTCCTACTTGATTCTAGCCCTACTTTATTCGTTTGAGTTCCTATCATTTTTTTTATGGAATTGAAGTCGTGACTCGAGCTCTGAGGCAACTTTGTCTTTTGGGAGAGAAGTTACAGTATCATCATTAGATTTTTCGATGATATGTCTTTTGATAACTCTTAGATGGTTTCTTTAATTTTAACCCAAATTTGTCTCTAAATAAGGTTGAAGAGTCCGCTGAGTGCGCTGACCCGAGCCATAACTTCAATGTCTTTATGACGCTTGCATCTAACTTTGACAAAAGGGTTTTATTAATATCATAAACGAGGAAAGGCCAATTTAGACGTGATATTAAAAAATTATCGTAAATCCAAGCTTTTTTGACGTTACTTATTGGTTGGTTGTCTACCTTTTTGAGATCATTTAAAAAGCTATCGACTATTACATCCAACGATGGAGTACGGCCTTGGTAATCGAATTTTTTACCTAAAAATTTAAACGGAGCTGCTTCCGTGACCGTACTAACGCTCTGAGCGCCTATTATAAGACCCGGATCGTGAGAGGTATATTTAGTATTCCGTCTATGCTTACCCGGCTGTATTTACGTAAGTTAATAAGAAATTTGTCCAATCTTTTTCAAACAAATTCATAAGTTCGAAGCATGGTACTCGGTGTTCACGCCGCAAGAAATTAGTCAAGCAAATTCCAATCAATTTACGTGAGTACAGCCAGGTAAATATATATTAAATAAAACTTATTAGGGTGATTGTATTATTTTGTTTTAATTATAGTGATATTAAATATTCTGTTCAATTTCAGTGACAGCATTAATTTAAAATGTTAATATACTTTCAATTGAAGAGTACTAATTAAACATAGTACAATTCAAGTAGATGGTGAAATTAAAAAATAATTACCATTAACTTTTCACATATATCAGAGATGTGATCCTCGTGTAGTATATCTGCTACACCAATAAGTTTCCTTAACTTTACTTTGTCAGGAAACTTTGCAGAGACAACCATTAAAAAATACAATGAGTCCAAATTGTGTTCATTTAATGGTTTCTTGTAATTTTTCTTTATATTTGACCACACTATATTAACAAATTGATCCTGGTCAAGCTAAAAATAAGAAAAAGTTAGTAATATTGAATGAAAATTGTATAATTACATATATTGAATATATTCAAATATATATTTGCAAGTAATTAACTATTGTGATTGTATATTTGAGTATTAGAGTTATTGTTGAGTTATAAATATGTATAATATTGTTGAGTTATAATCTTGTTAAAAATAGTTATCTAGCTTTATTACCTTCCTTAAATTGAAATTCACTTACTATGTTTTTTTAGGTTGACTATTTGATTTGATCCATGTCTAGTAACAATACAGGTTTTTAAACTAGGTATCAATTTATTTTGTACCAATAAATAAAATGTATAAAATAGGATTAAAATATTCTAAATAAAATTATAAACTTACATTAATAATAAAGTCAAGAAAAATTAAAGTTGCCACAGTGCTCAAATATGACTTTTTACTACTAGCTGTTTCAAACAACTGTAATATTGATTTTTGCTCTTCTACCGTACATCTCAACATAAGGCCCGAACGGAAGATGGCACCACATACTAATATCTGACCAAGAGCAACATCTCCCACTTCCTGCAAACCAAAGAATTTTAAGAGAGGATTCATTGTTTGGTCCTAATGCGAAATTAGTAATAGAACATGTTTGCTCACATTAAACAATATTTTTACTGTTTAAAAATTGTACATGACACCTAGACATGTAGACATGTTTTATTACGAAGATCAGAAAAAAAATCCGTACTTATTGTAAGCATCACAAATATAAAAACTTACACTTTTTGATGATCCACTAGCATGTAGTTCCTTTTTAATGAAATCAAGTAGCTCTGACACTGTTATTTCTTGAAACCTCGACAAAAGGCTCACAAGTGCTGCAAAATAGCCCGTTCGTAACTCAGGAACATTGGCGCCAAGACTTCTAACTAATCTCTTCAGGGCATATTGCAAATTTTTACCATTCTGAAAATATATATAACACAAAGTTTATACTAAGTTAATAAAATCAATAAACACTATTTACCTGTGATATTTTTCCTAAATATAAAGAAAAATTAACATTAAAACTAACCTCATTTTCTCGTAACCGCGAATGAATTTCAATACCAGCTACAATTTTTAAATCATCTTTCGGTGATTTAAGTGAATCAAATGCATCTAGCAAAGAAGCAGTTACTGCTTTCTCTGGTTTATCCATACTTATGTTGTCCTTCATTTTATTTAACCATAATAAAGTTTGCCTCAATGTTTTTTACTAAACAATTGTCAGGTGTAAATCCACATGGGTTTTGTAAATTTAGATTATGTGATACTTAATTTCAATGTCAGAACGAAGTTGATTGAATAACTAGGTGCTGCCACTATTAAATAAACATTTATTTAAGCTACACCGTAGTGGAAGCGTATATGTATCTAAATATTAAACAATAAACCAAATCATGTTCTTTATATAAATAATAAAAACTGTTTTTAAATTTTGAAATACTTTACTTTGTTTTTTTTTAATAATTTTCAGTAAAAAGTAAATGCAAAGATTTTAGAATTATGAGAATAAATATGTAATTTATAAGTTTTTAATATTATTTTACTTTCTAAATTATGTATGTCATATACATTTTCTACAATAGTTTTATCTAACTATTGTCGTATTATATTTTTAATTTTAGATAGATACATTTAATATTTAAGAAAAGATATCAAAATGAAAAGACTAAATATTTATTTTATATATTTATTAAATAATTAATGATAATGAAGACGTTAATGATTGCACATTAAACATGATTAAATTCCATTTAGAAATTCAGGACTTATCTACAAAAAGGGGGGACCCCTTCTAGAAATTGATGCGCGCGCATTTAGTATTCCATGTTTCTAAACATGGCAGGTCGCAGTGGTTTTGATGATGGTAATCCGAGGTATTTATTCCTAAAATGTGAAATTACTTATTATATTTACTGTTTTAATAACTTTGTAATAAATATCTTCTTTTAAAATACTTTACATCACATGTTTCCCCGATAATCACATTATTTTCAGTTTTTCTGACAGTGCGATAACATTGAATGAAAGTGGTATTTTAACAAAGCGTGCGATTGTAATTAAATTTGTCAAAAGTCTCCCGGCTTGCAGTGATATTAGTGAAAGCATGACCAACGCGGAAAAGTGTGTGATATGTGTATTTTTAGGTTATAATTTTCCCATGGTTATCATGATTGTGCAGGGACTATGGTGGCGGCAGGAGAACAGTGGGCGGCCGCCCTCTCCCAACCGAACCACCTTATAAAGCCTATGTTGGGAACTTACCTTCCGGCCTCATTCAAGGCGATATTAACAGAATCTTTCCAGTGAGTACACACTCTATTTTCAATTAACATTCATTTTGGCGCAAGTTTTATCGATTGTTCATATAACCAAATAAAATATTGAAACTCAATATTTTATATTGTTTTGGTTTTTTTAATGTTTAGAGCAAAATAATTATAACTTAAAAATCATTATAATTATCCAATTAAAGTTATCACCAGAAACAATAATAAAATTTTATAATTTATTTTGGTTCTATAGCTTTTATTTAAGATTAAAACATTCTTGTCATAGAAATAATGTAGTATATGAAAAATGCTAGTGTGATTAATTTTTATTATTGCCTCATAGTAAAGTGGATAATTTTGATAATGATATTTAATTACCATATAATAAGTGAATCCTGCTCGTAGACAAGTTAGTTCTTTAAACATCTTATAATTTAACAAACTTACAGTTCCCTAAAACCCCTCCCTTTCTCAGCATGTTTACTTATCTCCTATATTATTAATGTTTGTTTTATTTTTCTCAAATTATTTTTATATTTATTTAAAAGATTAATGACTTGTTTGTTATAAATATAGAACATTTACATAGACTATATTTTAAACATTCAATTAAACATAACAAGCCCAAACCTGTTTATTGTTACTTTAAAATATAGATAAATATTTATTATATTTGTATTTTATTTACTTATTTTATGAATAATAAAATTTGTATTTACTTTTTTAGTATAACAGGAATAAGGAACAAAAGAAGGATGATTATATTTTTTTTATTATATTAAATAATAATACAATAGTATACATATTTTTTTAATACCTTGAAATTCCATTAAATAATAATATCTCAATTCTAAATAAATAAAAAATGATATAACAATAACTAGTATTATTACTATTGTATGCAATTATTCTCAAATTTTGCTAGATACTATTGGAGTAGCAATTATTCTCTTATCAGTACTAAAAAAATACGTATGATTTTGTTAATATTAAGCTATTCAAGGTTGAGTTAAATCTCAGATTGTAGATCAATTAATTAATTTGTTTTATTAACTTTCAGGATCTGGCTGTCAAAAATGTCCGTCTGGTTATGGATAAGGAAACAGATCTATTCAAAGGTTTTTGCTATGTGGAATTTGAATATCTCACTGATTTGATAAAGGCAATTGAAATGAATGGTTCTTTAAATGTAGATGGTAAATTTGTAAAAATTGATGTCGCAGAGGAAAAAAGAAATGATAGGTAAGTTACACATAAATATATACCTAGGATTTGATGACAACTTCTTTTTCTCTTGTTATACTAACTATATAGTCTAAAATCTGTAAAGAATATGCGGCACAAGTAATAAGTAAGCATCTTAAGTGTTTAATTAGAAATAGTGTTAAGTTTAGTATGTATTGGTAACAAACAACAACATTAGTAACTATTATTGCTTGTAATTAGGAAAACAAAATACACTATTAGATTGATAATTTTATCAATGATTTTAACTTTTAACCTAAATAACATTTCTTTGTAAATTTTAATTTTTATCTACATAATTAGTATATTAATTTCTTATATTTAAAAAAATCATGGTCATGAGAAGGACAGACATACATAGATACATTTATTCACATTTTGTAAGACTAAATAATAAAGATAAAGACTTATGCCACCAATATCATAAAAATATTATTATCAAGGACAACTAGATTTAAATGTTATCCTCAATTTAAACATGTCATAATTGTATCCTATAAATAAACAATAAACATCTCATTCATCCAGAGGGGGTGGCTTTGACCGGGGCCGACGCGAGGGTCGCGACGGAGGCCGTGAGGGACGCGGCGGCTTTCGGCGGGAAGGCGGAGGTGGGGGTGGCGCTGGAGGGGGAGGGGGAGGTGGTCGCGGTACGTACTAGCTCAATACACACCTGTGATCTAGATTGGATTTTAGGACCCACCTACACTTGTCTTTGAGGCTTATAATTTTTAAATGATTCTCAACATCATAGGGTTTTGGCGTTTTTGGTTGTCACCTTCATATTATTCAGGCCTTGCTAACTGATTGTCAAGATCATAATATAATGTTGTTAATTTTGGTGGAAATGATCATATTATACTGTTTGACACTTGGTTGCCAAATGCCAAGGTCATATTAGATTTAGATAGAAGTTTTAATTTAAATAACATTACCAGATTGAGTGGCACATTAACAACCATCTATAACCTTGGGTTTTTGAGCAAAACAAACTATATTAAGTGTAGTTAAGATGTTTCCAGTTGGCTAGGCTACAAAAGGATTGTCTTTGACACATCCAAATATTTGTATAAGCCTCAGCTAGTACTAAATTTATACTAAATTGAAGCCGATCTTAAATACATCATATTATAGAATGATGCTTGATTAATCTATATATGACTGAGAGCCGTTGTATAAGTGAACAAGAATAACAAATATCAAAGCACTTTTTACATGAGTACAAGTATTATTGGATTTGTAAGTTTTCAGTTACATGACGTCAAATGCATCACTACTGAAGATTATTTTATGTATACAAACAATTTCTAAGATTTATTTAGATTCATATTCAGCTTCAACATAAATATATATTAAATTTAGCCAATTCATAAATATTTGGGATAGTCTTTGTTTTTAAATATTTTTAAAAGGTTTATATTTTATAACATAAATATTAGCAGAGACATACCGACTTAAAAGATTTTTATTCTAGTCGTTCTTTCCATGAAGGTTCAGAATACAGATGCATATGCATCACTGAAAAAACCAACATAAATTATAAAACCAAAAATAAAAAAAAATTTAAACAATCTCCTTATTAAAAATAAAAACTTGATATCTGTAAAAAAAAATATAATGAATATCTTAATAATTAAACATATTATCTTAGACCGCGAGCGAGGTGGCGGTGCGAGCGGTGAGAGATGGAACGAAAGAGGGGAGCGCGGCGGGGAGCGGTGGAGCGGAGGCGGCGGCGAGCGCGGCGGGGAACGGGGAGCGCGGGGGGGCTCGGAGGAGGCTCGTGGGGGCGACTGGGGACGGATGGGCCGGCAGCCCTCCGCGCCCAGGCAGCCGCCCCGTCGCTTTGACGACATGCCGCCTCCGAGAGCTGGTGAGGGTTAGGAGGCTTTTATATTTTATTTGTTTTAGAATTACAATTAGTAATTATCAATGGTTTTAGTTTTTTCAAATATTTATTTTATTGTAGACTATAATAATTATATTAACTCATATTATTATCGCAGATACATCTGGCAGACCGAAATTGGTGCTAGAGCCTCGGACGGTGAAGGAGCCGGTGAACTCCCTAGCGGCTACGAGCCAGGCCTCTTCGATATTTGGCGGCGCCCGACCGAGGGAGGAACGACTCAAGGAACTTGCCGAGGAATAGTCCTTCCCGCCCGAGCCTCCTCTGTGTAAATGTATCGCCCGCAATACTTCCATTCTAAATTCAACATTGTACATGAACCGGATTTTTTTGTTAGGTTGTGAAGTTGTAAATCATTTTTTTTTAATTAGCTTTATTGTAATGCTTATTTAAGCGAGTGTCCCTTAAATTGCTAGTTTTTTTATTGTCCGGGCTTGTGTGTATGATATACTTAGCTGCATATAATGTTTCGAAATTCAACTCTAAATATTCACTTTGGGTGATATGAAGTTATTTTTATTGTTTTATTTTTTATTAGTTTGGCTATTTGTGAGAATTAAAATACAATTAGTTCTCTATTGTAATGGATTATCATTAAATATTTGTTTAATTTGTTAGGTCTTAAAAATTAATCATTGAACAAGTAATAATGAAACATAATTTAAGAGTTGATTAATATAATGTAATTATGGTGTCATTAATAAATTAAACTTCCACGTAAATGGATTTCTACTTTATTAGATATTGTGTAATGTCATTACTTACGTGGCAGAGAAAAAAATCGCAAAATTGTAACGGAAAATAGAAAAAATTAATAAAAAGTGAATTCTTTCTACAATTTGTCTTGAGTTCCTTTTCCTACCCTCAATTCCATATAAAGTTATATAAAATTTATGAAAGCATTTTAACCTGCAGTAGTGCTGGAATTTCTTTGCGTTATTTTTCTCCGCAACGAAAAAATCCTCAGTTACATATTCATACAATACACATTGTTGACAATTTGTCTTTAGAATATGCATTAAGTTTTTAAGATCATTCAATCTAATTATCAACTTTAATATTGATTTCTTTCTTCCAGTGTTATAGTTCTTATTATAAAGATAAATATTTTTGGTAAAACCATGAATAATACAAACTACATTTATGCAATTTGAATTCAAAAACATTCTTACACAAAACAACATTCTGGTTCTCTTCTTTGTTCTATTTCATGTTAACCTAGATATAAACTAGTCTTGGATTCATGAAGTAAAGTTTATTAATTAAGTGACTGCCATTGCCATAAAACATATTCAAATAAAATTATCGCCATAGTAAGTTTATTTAAAGATATTAATATCATCAGACCACAACTAGCGGCGCATGTGAAATCACAGCTAACAGTTAGATTTCAATAAATTAGTTTTAATTCTATAACTGCTACAAATAAAGAACCATTCTCAAAAATATATTACTAACCCCATTTGAATGATCAATATCATACATGGTGGATACAAATATTGTATCTTATTTAAATAAAGTGACAGCAAATTTAATATGAATAAACATTTTATTACTTTTAAAATAATAAAGCAAGAAGATGCTAAATAAAAAATCTACTTTTAAATATTATTTTAATTCTCTTAAGTTAGAGGTGCAAAAAACCTGAGTGAGTACAAATAAAAGAATGTAATATCTATAAATATTTTATTTATATGTCTAAATCATCATCTGGGTCCTCGTCATCCCAGTCATCAACTGCATCAGGTTCATAGTACACTTTACCTTTGCCTTCATTAATCTTACTCATGTATGGCAGTTTCAATTTATTTTTTTCTAATTGTTGTAATTGATTGGTTTCTATTTTGAATGTGGTGAGGTTAGCAGGTGATATTTTCTCTGATTCTGTAACTACTTTATCCTCTTTTAATATTGGAGACAATCTGAATGTGGATGTCACAGCATCAAATGACATAATTTCTTCACTTTTGAAATATTTACCATTCTTTTTCACTTGTATCCAAACTTTATTTGATTTAGTTTCATCAAATAATATTACAGCATTAGAAATATGGCTGAGATGTGTTTCTAACTTAGAATTTTGTAAAAGACAGTCCCGGTGCAAAATTATTATCAGTTTTGACACATTGGAATTACTTTGTAAATTACGAATACATTTTAGACTCTTAGACCAACCAAGTTCAAGCACCATTTGGTTTAAAGAGTCTATAACATATATACTCTTCTCAATAGGAGCTTTTACAAAATCTTCTGGACATAGAATGGTTTTACCTCTAAAAACTGTTTGCCAAATAGATAAAGGCTGTTCATAACATGTAACTTGTGCAATACCATCAGAACTCTCAAGTAATTCTGTAACTAGTGGAAGAACATTTTTATTGTGGTCGTCTACTATAAGAACGGTAGAAGCACTTTTTATTTTAAACAACGCCATGATAATTGCTATATGTTGAATATAAAAAAAAACTTTAAAAATATGAGGCGTATGGTTAATGTTTATTAAATATTGAAATCTGTTTTACATTCTCACAGTAAAGTAAGCGGAGTTCAATTAATAATTTTAGTATTTTAACTCTTTACTACAAAAATACACATGTGTGAAAATTGAAATTCTTTTCATTTCTACATTCACAAACTATAATTTCACGCATTGACTTTAGTAGTTTTGAAAACTACTTTAAAAACTTAAAAGTGACATTAACGATTACAGATTACTAATTAGTGATTAGTGACGCCCGGTGCTCCACAGTACTTTGTAAAATTAAAGTAAAATATAAAATTGAAGATTGCCATTAAACAAACGAAGAAACCTAATGCAGCTTTGACTAAAACAAGTAAGGCATAGAGTATTATAAGTATAAAAGAAACTTATAAATGTTCAAACTACATTCAAGTCGTTACAGGCTCATCCCTTGCCGAAACTGTTCGAAAGGATGCGGCTTCCGCTCCTATTTTAGCACCTCAAGCAGCGTCCCGAACAGTTTGGATTTCGCAGTGGGCAAGAAGGAGGCGGGAGTATACCCACCGCTTCCTTTCCTAGCCGAAATGCCTAGGTGGGAGGGGAAGGTGACCCCTTCCACATACCATATTCCTACGTTGGAGGGTGCTCTAAGTTGTTCGGGGCATCTTCATCTGGGGGGTATCGCCGGGACGTCACGATAAATGAGCAAGCAATTCCGTGCGGTCCCATAAAGGCGACGAGGGCAACCGTTGATTCTTTTGTGGGTAGCTTTATAAATTGTAGCGTCCTCTATGCTGCCGGGTAGTCCCCCGGTCATCACCTTCTTGGCCGATGGGTAGTATTCGTAACGGATTATTCCAACGAAAAAAAGAAAAAGAAAGTCCTTTCTTCCTTACCCTTGCAGGGTAAGAAGATCGTCACTCACAGCTACTTCCCTGGGAGACATCGAGGGAGGGCTGTCGATGGTGGCCCAGCAGAATAAAGCCCGAGATGCTGAAGCGGCACTTACCGTTTAAAACCCAATCTTTAGATCCAAGCTTGCCCACTCAAAGAAGATTCTCATTTACAAAACATACGTCAGACCACACCTGACGTATGCATGCACCCTAGCGAGTCTGCGACAGGCGAATTGGCTCCAGGTTATTAAAAACATAGTCCTACATCGGGTTACACAGGCACACACTGTGGTGCTTCAGGAACGTATACAGCGTGACCGCGGTACCGAACGCCTGACCGATCACATCACCAGATTAGATACTAAAATGAAACCGATGCTTTGGCACACTCCCATATCAGGGACATTGCGTCGTAGCATACACGTCCGCCAGACGGAGCAACGAGAAGACTGCCGCGGGACATCCCTTCTCATCATTCCCTTGACCCGCCATAGGTTTTCATGGTCTTAACCAACCGGAAGAACTACCCCTATGGCACTATCCCTCCCCTTCCCCAACGGATGAAGATTACCAAGAGCAACCTGTTCAACCAAATACCTGGGTGTCGTGACACCCAGCGTCAGATATCAGGGCCAGAAGTAGTCTGTCCGTCTAGTTCCCCGACCCCTGCGGGGGTGAGACAGATCACAGAAGAAGTAGTTGTCGTCTAACTTAAAATAAAAGAGGATGGTTAATGCAGAATGATCATCGTAATAACCTGATCTAACCAAATAATCAAGAAATACTTTTTGGTTACGTTAAACAAGTCCATAAGGATTTTATAAGATGCTTAAGAATTACTTGGTAAATTCTGTATTGTTTTGAATTCCTATATGGTTCAGGAGAAAGGAATAAGAGTTTATAAGTAATACATATGTTTTTTAGGAGTTTTAAATAAATACTTCCATATTTGGAATGTGGCTAATATTATAAGCAACTTTGACTAGTCCTATCTCAAAATTAGAAAAAAATATAAAAAAACTTTCATTCAACATATTTTGAGTTGTCAGATGCAACCAGCTCGGAAAAACAATATCAACATTGCAACAAACCTGCGAGGACCTGACGAAAAATATGACGGGATTGTCATATTTTTTTAAACAGACCCAATTTCTGTATTACATAAATACATTACAATACTGGGTAAATAAACATTAAAATTGCCTGGCAACAATCGTTTCATACCCACGGTACATTGTTCTCTGAATATTCAGCAATAATTTAATATCCTTTTAGCCCAAAAAAGTTTTTTATTATTTTTAAACTATTATACTTGAACGTCTGCTGGGAGCTTGTTGTAAAATGATTTACATTGCCCCATAAAATATTTACTCAGTTTTTTAATTTCAGTAATAAGTAGTGCTAGGTTCTGTTTGTTCCTCGTATTTATACTGTGTGTATTATTGTGTTTTATAAAATTATTTGAATTCTTATGTACATATATAAGATTTTCTAATATAAATTGACCGTAAGCAATACGTTGACAATACGTTGCTTAAACTTATCTCGTAAATAATCTTTTGGGATCCGATTACAAATTATACGGATAGTTCTCTTTTGTAAAATAAAAATAGTATTTATATCAGTAGAAATACCCCCTAGTGTAATAAAATAAGACATTATAATATGAAAATAACTATAATTAAGTAACTTGGCAATACTATCCTAACATTTAGCGTTACGATTCATTATTTAGAAGGCATTACTTGATATTAAATAGTATACTTGTGTATCACCACTGGTCAGTATAATTGTAAGCATTTCAGAACATAGCCCAAGGTTGTCAAGCTGTTTAGATTTTTGACAAATGGTATGATAAATTTTGTTGACAATGTCATATGTTTTTTTTTGTATTTTTTATGGTTACTTAAAACCATACTAAATCCACTGAATATAAACCCATTAATCTTTTATATATAAAATACATTTGCAATTATGTTTAATCGAATTATTAAAAAACGTTTATTTGTACGACAAACTGCATTTGTACCTGCGTATAAGGCTCCTGATCAAGAAGATTTTCATAAGCTTCGAGAATTTATAGTAAAAAATAAGAAAATTCTTATTCTTACAGGTGCCGGCATATCAACTGAATCTGGTATGTGTTTATAATATATTACAATTTTGGTGATTTAGTTAAAAAAAATAATAAATACCTTTTTTTTGGGTTGAGTATATTAGGTATCCCTGACTACAGATCGGAAGAAGTAGGTTTATATGCACGAAGTAATCACAAACCAATACAATACCAAGAGTTTGTGAAGTATCCAAAAGTTAGACAGAGATATTGGGCAAGAAACTTTGTAGGATGGCCACGATTTAGTGCAGTGCAACCTAATACAACACATTTCGCTATTAGAGACCTGGAAAAGGTAACAAAGTGACATAACATTTAAAAGGTAACAGGGCATGCTAACTTGAAAAGTTATAATGTATTATAGTAACATGTTCTCTAAAATTAAATTAAATTATGGTCTTTAGGGAAATTTGACATATTTTGTTTTATGATAATCAGTCCATATTCAATATTAATTAATTATAAAAAATATTGCTGTAAGCTAATATCAAATTAATATTTGTTTTATAGATAGGAAAAGTATCTTCAGTAGTTACTCAGAATGTAGACCGACTTCATCACAAAGCAGGATCAGAAAATGTTATTGAATTGCATGGAACAGGTTTCATAGTTAAATGTTTAAATTGTCCCTATGAAATAGATCGCTTTGAGCTGCAAGATATATTAATAAAGAAACATCCTGAAATGAACAGCTCTTTTGATATGATAAGGCCTGATGGAGATGTTGAGTTATCTAAGGTAATTTTTGGTACATAAATAATATTTAATACTAATTTTATTGTTCCAAGTAGTTTGAATCTAAAACATCACCTAATTTTACAAAAAGTCTTAAAAACAATAATATTAATAAAAAACAGTGACTTGTAATAAATATACCAATATTTTTTGCAGGATGCTGTAGATAGTTTCCAGACACCTCTCTGTCCTAAATGTGAAGCTCCTCTTAAACCAGACATAGTATTTTTTGGTGATAATGTACCCAAACATAGAGTAGAACAAGTAAGACATCAAGTAAGCTCAAGTGATGCTGTGTTTGTGCTTGGTTCAAGTTTAACTGTGTATTCCAGTTATAGAATTATTCTCCAAGCCAAAGAAGAAAACAAAGAAATAGTGATTTTGAATATAGGTCCTACGAGAGCAGATGATATAGTAGATTTGAAAATTTCAACTAAATGTGGAGACATTTTGGGGGATTTTTGCAAAACACTAGATTAAGTACAAATAAGTGTTCTATATTACCTCATTCATTAAATGTTTATATTGTGATGTTAAAAAAATTATATTTTATTTGTTAATTATTTATTAAAAAAGGAAGAATTGATACAAATTGATTCTTTTAAACAAACAGTACTCCAATAATTTACATGTCTTATATATTGAATAGTATCAGTATTACATAATACACTTCCAATATAAATTAACAAAAATGTTGCAATTGCAGAAATAAAATTTGATAAGATTGGAAATAAGTAGCAGCAGTTTATACAAATTGAGATCACTATATACTGCTATATTGTAATAAAATAAACATTACACTACTAAAAAAAATTCATCATTGTATTACTTTAGCAATGTTTTTAATTTAAAGTCTTGGTCAGAAATAAACCATTACATTGAATTAGTCCCATTATTTTTTAAATAAATAAAAATAATTTTGTATTGTTATAAACGATTACAACATAACAGTTCAGAAAATTATAACTTCAGATTTTACACCACTTTATTACTATGTATTAACTAATTAAATTACAACTATTCTTTCTGATTTGGAGTTCCTTCTGTTACATTATAAGTCTAATTATTTATCTTAAAAACTATAACATTGGTGCCAATAATAGTCTAACACTGCATATGCGGAAGAACATATTACTGGAATACTTATTATTAGAGAAAATGTCTAAAAAACTTTACATAAACTAGTAAGTTTATGGCAGTGCTCGGCGAGAAACATTCTAAATTTGACTCTTAATATTAAAAGTAGGCAGTAGAGCCCAATTGTTCATCTTTTATACACATGTCAAATAACTTACCTTGAAAGATTTAACATTCTCATGAAACATGAATCCAACAGACAATACAGCATTACAACTTCTTAATTAAATTTGCAAGGAGAATGAAAGATTTCAACAGATATTTTACCAATCTAACTAAAAGAAAAAAAAGTGAAACGAATACTGTTCCTGGATACATTTGTCATCTTTATCTTAGAGGACAGAAGAAACAATTTCTTCAGGCCTAATAACTTTTTCAATAAATACAAAGTGTCTTACATGAACTTATTTTCGGCATTAACATAAACACATTCAAACACAGTCTTAAAATCACATCAAAATTCACATTGAAATTGTTTTGTCACTACATTGAAACCGTAATACTTTTTTGTTTGTGGGTATTATAAGAAGTAGTCTGCTTGAGGCTTTTTGGAGGGAATGCCTCTGGACTCCTGTGGTGCTGCTTCAAATATAGTAAATTCACGTTGAAGATTCTCATTTAGTTCCAATATTGCTGCCACATTTCCACATCTGATAAAGCATTATTAGTTGGTTTTAAAAAATATCTAAATTTTTCTTTTAAAAGTTACTTAATAAGATTTAATGTAGATCTTTAATAAAATTCCTTGTCTTTCTATGTAATGGTAATTAAATAATCTATTTGATATATAGGAGTATATTAAATATTTATTCCATTAGTTTTCATTTAAAAAAATATTTTAGCAACATTGAAATCTTTAAAGGCTTTGTAAATGAAAGAACTCTATGCAACTAATAGTTCCATGGTTAATCCAATCTTCCTTGGTAACCGAGTTTACTTGAATAATTATTTGCGACTTGATAGTCAACTTTTGTAGTGAAATAGTATCCATGTATCATTTGTACATATTTTATTTATACATACATCAATTGTATGTATTTAAAATAAAATTATAACTATAATTAATTTTAAAATATAATTAGCTTTTAACTAACTGCTATTATATGTACATATTATACTCATTACAGTTCAAGTGAAACAGTTGCCAAGAACTCAACAACTAATATACATCTTGAGTATATTGTCATATTATATATAAACATTTGAATACTAACCTATAACAATAATTAGGGGCAGACCAAACAGTGAGGACAGTCTCGTTAAAATGCCATTTGTATCCTTCCATTACAAGTTGATGAGCTCGACAGATCATGTCAATATCGTTGGATACATTGAACTGAGCAACCACATCTGAGCCGAAAAGGTAGCCAGCGCCCCTGGGTGACACGCCCCAGCCTTGTGTGTCTATAATTATGGTAAATATAATAACTAAAAAGTTTTCTTTTTTATTCAAATCTTAAAAACATGTTTAAAATCACCATCCATCCTTCTTATATTAAACTTTAAGGGCTAAAATTGGAAAATATTATTTTTTAAATTTAATAATTAAAGAGAAATAAATACAATCTTGAAGAGACATTTGACAATAAAAAAAATTAAGAGTGTAAATAAAAAAAAAACTATAACATTAATTTAGATTTCTATCAGGTTTAATATGATGTATTTATTTATGATATTTTGTAATTTAAAAAATAATACAACCTTTTCTTGAATTAGTATAATTGTTAACCAATTACCTTCAGGATCACTCCAGAGTAAATCACACATTGGTCCATCATGGGGAACTTCTTGTTTACGGTCAATAGTCCGAATTTGATCCAATGTTTGTATAGAGGGACTAAGTCCTCCGTGAACACAGAATATCCGACCATCTATAATTGCTGATAAGGACAGATAGTCAAATATTTCTGTACAATACCTGAAAGATCAATTAGACAGATGTTTACAGATATTTATAAATATATGATGCCCATTATATATTATGTGAATTAAGTACATCATGTTTCAAATAAAACATGAATAAATGTTGACAATGAACTTTGTTACCTCCATACAGTGATTGAGCCATATTTTCTTAAACATTCATCATAAAAACCATATACTTGTGTAATCTGACGTGATTCATGGTTGCCCCTAATCAATGTGATACGGTCTGGATAACGAACCTGTCATAAAATAGTCTATTTAATTATTTCACAACAGATAATATGTTAGTCATCTGTCAAATCCAATTCAAAAGTGAAACCTATTTTAAAGTATAAAAAAAAATAAGACAAATTGGCATTCAATCATACACTATAAACAAATATATATAATAAAATTAGGAACAAGTCCTAACAATACCTTCAATGCCAGTAATAACAGAAATGTTTCAACGGAGTAGAAACCTCTATCAACAAAGTCTCCCATAAACAGGTAATTGGTCTCAGGTACATCTCCACCCACTTTGAAAAGTTCTTTCAGATCATAAAATTGGCCATGAATATCACCACACACCTAAAATGTTGGATAAATTAAGAACAATATTTATACATTTGTTGAATTGTTTATTTGGCAATATATGTTATAATTTGTCTGTAACTTTTAAGTTATAGTATCAGTTAATATTTGTTATGTTAATCTTTAACATCTTTGTTATAAGAGCAACATAAAACAAAGTTTCCTTGGTTCTAGTTTTTTTGACAAAGTAAAGTATTGACATTGTAATTAGGCATTTTTAATTGTAACCTAAAAATATATTGTTTTCAAACAAAACAAGACAACATGTATGTATTTATTCTTTGTTAACTCATGAGTAGTTCAGTTCCTAGTATTTCAAGATCATTTTATAAAATTATCTTGACCTACATAATTGCAGTAATTTTGGCTTACAGTCGATCTATATATAAGATACTTCAACACTTCATGGTTAATATAAAATAATGTTGACCTTTCGTTGAAGGTATTTTTTATAGTTGAACTTGTATCATTTTTAATATTGATATAATAATAACATAGTTAAGTAAATGGATACATATTTATATAACATACCGTTACTGGAGAATCCACTCGTTGGACATTACTTTCTTCTACAAGGATCTCGCGGGCTTTCGCACAGAGGGCTTTAACCTCCGCCTCCATTATAATCTCACATCTTTTCAGTTGTTCGATTTGACGATCCAAATCACTTGTATCAGACATATTCACAAATTATAAATACCTAAATCTGAAATGAAATATAATGTGTGCACAAAAGGAGGGTAAATCCGTGAGATTTTGCAAAGCATTCGTGTCAGTTACTCAAACTTGAAGTCATGTTAAGATTATACTGTATTGTTTTTTTTAGAAAACTATACTTACAAATATGTTTTATTTGATTGATTAGTTATTTTTTAGCATTCGGAGTAATTTTATGTATAACTCAAACAATCGCAAAAATTATAGTTGATATAGTAGACTTCGTGATTGGCATTGGTCTTTCCCACAGATCTTATATATTATAAATTATAATGCACACTGTGTCATAGAGAAATCTTAATATTTATTTCTACAAAAGACAATTTTTAATAATATAATGAGGAATATTTAAATAACAAATATAATTGTTAGTTGCAACATAAAAAATAATATACAATTGTATATTATTATAAATGTTATAATAATGTTAAATTATTATAAATTTAACATTGTAATTATTATTAGTTTACCCTTTAAATGTTTGTGTGTAAAATAAAATAATACATATATAGCTTTAACAAATGAATATTTAAGGGAAAATGCTTTTTAAACAAATAAATATTAAATACTTTATAATTTCAAAATAAAAAAAATAATTCACTCTAGCAGTCTATTTCTTATACGTTTATCTTTGAGTCAAGATTTAGTGAGCAGGGAAATGTAGAAATGTTATTATCGAAATATGAATGCAAAAAACATTAATCGTGTTGTTTTTTTTTTGAAAAATGTCTATAGATATGTATAATGTATTATATATGCTATCACATTAATAAAAAAAACATTAAAACTCGAACCTACAACCTTTGAGAAACTGTCCCGTCGCTCTGCCAATAGAACTACAGTGTCGATAACCGTCTTAATGAAACTAGCATTCTACATAAAATAATCTTCTTAATTGGGAAGGAGGTGACATCTATTATGCTTGCTTTTACAATCTTAGTCAAATTATTCAATTCACAGAATACAAAATATATAGTGCCACAACAACAACAAATATTTAAATTGTCAAAAGAATATTTAACCACATCCAAATATTTGTATTTTAAATAATTCTGTAATAAAAAAATCATAAACACTAACATTCGTACCCGTAAATGATGAACCATAAAACTTACATTCATTCAAATATAAAATATAGTTTGAGTTACTTAGCACAATATAAGATCACGAAAGCATAGGTGTGTGAACATCTTTATTTGTGAGGATATTACACATTTTTAATATTAGACCATAGAGTATAAAATTCTGTTCAACATTTCGTATGTCTTGGTGTGGGTGTGTCACTCACAATATTGTTGTTTTGAGTTTTCTAGTTGTCAGAAAATATTGTTAGGTATATACGTAATAAAGCGTTAAATTACAATTAAATCGATTTATTAATTTATTTTGTGATTTGTGTTCTATGGTAGTGTATTGACATTAACAACAAAATGGGGAATATTCACACCGTTGGACCAAATGAAGCGCTTATAGTATCAGGTAAGAATAAAAATTGTTTTTCCCCATTGGCTTATGATTTGAAAATGTTCTGATAAAAATGGAAATATGTATTAATGTATTTGACAACATATATCTAAAGATTTTTTAAAATTTTATGTAAACACTAAAAACCAAAACTACTCTTTCGTACATTTTACATACACACAATCATGTGTATGTAATTAAAAATGCCGCAAGGTCAAAAAAATGTTTTAATTCTTAAAGTAGTTGCGGTCCATTCATAACAGCCAACATCCGTGAAGTGCTTATTCCTTTTTAACAAATGATCTCCGAGTATGTATGTGCATTGTGTTTTGTACATTAAATATTCTTAATAAGTATATTATCGACCATCATATACCTACTAAGTATTTTATATACAACAGTATGTATCCTCAATTTCATAATAATTACTATATGACGAGTAAAATGAGTTATGTTCAGGGGATTAATGTTTCATGTGCACTGATATGTAGATCATCAATAAACTAATAAATGCTTATTTATCATCGATGTATCTATAATAACGTTACAATAATACTTTTATCTCAAACTACTCTAATAGAATCCCCAAGTTCGTTTTATTAAATCCGCGGCTTTCTCCCCTATCATAATCGCCGGTGCGTTAGTATGCGCGGCTATTGTTTGGGGTATAACCCCTGAATCCACTACTCGCAATTTTTTTATTCCATGAACCCGTAGTTCGGGGTCTACAACGGCTTCGGGGTCAGAAGAAGGTCCCATTTTACATGTTGATATTTGGTGATGAAGAGTTGAAGTTACTGTTCTAATAGCACACTCCCAATATGCATCGGTTCCAAATTCAAACTGCTTACAGTTTGGGAATTTCTTCTTGTGCAATGTCGCGCCATATTTTTGATAAGGGGGAGTATCGATCATTTTTAATATGTATCGAATAGCCGCAATCATTGTCGCCGTATCTTTGGGATGTGTCATATAGTTGCCGTAGAGCTTCGGTTGCTCGAAAGGATTTTTGGACCTTAATTTTAAGTAGCCCTTGGATTTTGGATGTAAGAGCATGAATAGTATTGTAAAACTTTCGACATTCTCTATAGGTTTATAAACATCATTGTAAAGCCAATCGGCCAATCGCAATCCTCGGGCTACGACATCCCCTTCATCCGAAGCCAGAGATGAGCAGGCTCCCAAAAGTTCTATGTCAGGATATTCGCCCGGCTCATCTGATACGTTAGTTTTAATATAACCTATCGTTTCTACTCCAGCTAAAGAAGAAATCGGTCCGTCACCGAATTGTGTATATTGTAATGCATTATCCAACGTTGCTAGTTTTCTTTCTACTAAAGTTATTCTTGTTGAATTTATAGTAAATGCTAAAGCAGGAAAGGATATGTGATCATATAACGATTCTCCAACTTTAAGATCTTTTATAACTTCAATGCCTACATCTTCTAGGTGCGCTCTAGGACCGACCCCTGATAACATGAGTAAGTGAGGTGACTCGATGGGACCCGCACTGAGGATGACTTCCTTTTTGGCACTTATTTGGTATACTCGTCCATCCTTCTGAAACTCGACTCCGGTAGCTGTTTTTGTTATTGGGTCAATAAGAATCTTTGTAACTCTGCTATTGGTCAGAATATGGAGATTCTTTCTCTTCTTATTGTTGTGGAGAAAGGCTCTGGCGCTGCTTGCTCGTATTCCTTTACTAATAGTGGCCTGAATGTAACTAGCACCGAAGCTATCTGGACTGTTATAATCAACTTTTCTTTGTCCTAAAATTTTGGCTGCATCCATGAACGCTTTAGATAGTTTTGATCTGTAATATGTAAAGTTGTCAATTATTCATCATAGTTTTAATATCAGCATCATATAGTGTTATTAATTTACAACACTATACCTGAACGGAACATCCTCTACACTTAGTTCACCGATTTGTCCGTGCCACGGGGAATCGTTTAATCCTCGAAGATTCGCTCGTTCAGATTTAATATAATACGGGATGACTTCATCATAAGACCTGTAACGTAATTATAAATATTTGTAGAAACATAATTTTAATTTTCTCATAGGTATTAAAATTATTCCTATTATAATATATACAATTTAAAAAAAGAACCTTAAACCTACCATCCGTAATTTCCCTTAGCAGCTATTCTATCCCAGTCCTCCTTAAATCCTCTTGTATAGATCATGTAATTGACAACACTAGTGCCGCCGACTGCTTTCCCTCGTGGCCAAAAACATCGTTGATCTTCCATTCCTTAAAATAAAACACATGTTTAATTAATATTTTTTGTAAGTGAAACATTAATAGAAGGAATTATGGTATTTAAAATCAGTGTAATTTTAAATCAATTAATACTGTCATAAAGGTTAATATTCTAAAATTGTTTTGTGACTTGTTCTATTTATATTTTAGATAACGTGACTATTAAGTACATTATGTCGAGTTTTGAGATAGTACACTGACACAATAAACCACACATAGAAGAGTATCGGAATGCTTATCAAATCTCGTAGTTGATAATACGATATGTTATTAAAAGGTTGGAAGAGAAGAGAAATATGGTAATATATTCTTTTGTTGTAAATAATCATGAAAAGTAACTGAATAGCAATTTAAATTAATTGTGAAATTATTATAATAATGTAATATTTATGTAAATCTTGTATATTAAATATATATTTATTCGTTAGTATTGACGTTATTTAATCTGAATTTGCCCAACTAGTTGCAAAGTTCACGCCGGGGGACTGCCATGCTTCGAGTTCATGATTAGGAGCCCCAAATGGGTTAGAAATTAATTGGGCAAATTCCGATTATCATACGTGAATACAGTCGGGTACAGATATTTTTACCCGATCATGGTTCACGAAGGTTTCATTACAAAAAAAATATAGTGTAATGAAATGTATGAATTCATTAGTTATGACCAGATTCTCATTACAATTAGCTTATTACTCAATAGGAGACTTCATTACTTTTTAACAGTAATATGTATGTGCTAATGATGTGATAAACTTTTACAGTTTAAAACAATAATTAACATTTACCAATTAAAACTATATGATATGAGACAGACTCGGTAGTCTTTATCAGTGTGTGTAGCTGCTAGAACTTATCATAGACAGGTTTTCCTAGCATCGCGGAAGTTGCTATATTCTCTTAATAACGTATAAATTGACATTTTAACGTGACCCTATTTTGAGCTATAAAAATATATTTTGCTCATGGCCATGAGTGACAATATAACCTTACCGTGACCGCCATTTAAATGGTACAAAATATTAATTAATATTAAATAAAGACTAGTTTTTTACAGTACAGAAACTTTTGTTGAAATGGATTTCTGTTACTTGTCGCTAAATTGCAAAAAGAATCTAAATAAAAGGTTTTTATTATGGTATTTATTGAAGTTGTTAAAGCTGTTAAAGTTTTTGCGGAAGCTTTCTTCGCTTTGAATAATTATCAGGACGGGGCTGGATTACTTAAAAATGTATTAACTAAAGCATTAGATAGTTGCAGCTCTATCGCACCCTCTGGTAATAAATACAGGCTCCGCGATTTTGATCTGGATCTTTCTCGGATAAATAGTATGTGCTTAAACCTCTACAAAATTTTCGTGATTGACGGACTAACATTCAGATATATAAACTTGTATTGTTAGTTATATTAATCGGAAGAATGATAATTGTAGATCTTACAAACCAGTGCAAATTCCTGGCTGATACTCCATCAGGTAAGGCCACACATAATTGGTTCGTTGTAATATTGGGGCCAATATTGGCGCTCCACTAAGAAAGGGTTCTCCTTGACCAGCTTCTATAAGAAGAACTGATGCTTTCTTTCCTTCACTCAGTCGTGATGCCAGTACACTACCAGCAGACCCCGCCCCCACTACTATGAAGTCGTATTCTTTCAACGGCCCTTTAAATTCTGCAAAAAAAAAAATCTAGTAAATTTCAAATTAAATATATTTTTGTATATAGTGACGTATCTTAAACTTGAAGTTTCCGTGTTATTGTCATTATGTTACCTAATTATTAAACGTAAACCGGTTACCAAGGTTTAATTTTAATTACGTTTTGCGCTGATATATAATGAGCTTATCTGTATAAGTTATTGTAATTTGTCAAATTTTGACTATGCTTAAGGTAGACGGGAAGTATTGTATGTAAAATCTATGACCATGTATTTAAATGACTATAACTAGGAAGGATAAGTATTTCTGTAACCAGATTATGATTTTATTTTGTAGGTATTATTTAAATGAACGTGTTCCATACATAAAGATATATTTACGATGGTCTTTGAAGTTTTTTGCCCCTAACGGGTTTTAGTGATGTTTTGTTCTTTTTTAATGTTTCATATAAATCTGATATTTTACTTAGTAAAACTTAAAGAACTTTTGAAAAAAATATTAATTGTATTATTAGTTGATAAATCTCTTATATCTCCAGTTTGATACTTTAGAAAAATGTATAAGAATGTTTGCTTTACTGATAGATAGAAAGTGATGCATCTTTTATTGATGTTTTTTACACACTTACGTAAAATATGAAGTAATAAAAACAAAAAATATAATAGGAATATACTACAAATAAATAATGCCTTTTTTAACTATAAGCTATCAAAATATTAATTTTGTATAAAGTTCAAGTTCTGATAATGTTAATTCAGCCGGCAACGCTACAAACTTAGTCATCATTTAAGTATACATTTTTAAGGTATTAGTAGGTATCTTTAACTTACCTTTAGGTAGATCATAGTTATCTATGAAAGATGGAAATATATTTGGTTCTGGTCTATTAAAATGAAACATCGGAGTTTGTAACATAACATCCAAAATCCTACTTCTAATAGCCGGTCTCTCTACTCTTATAGAATCTTCACAGTACTCTCTACACGGTTCAGAATAATTCAATAAATTGTAATTATTTATAGCCACTGCACAATTAATAAGGATATATAATACTATTTTAGTCCTCATGTTTGTTCTAAACACTCCTTCCTTGTTGAATATTAAAATGAGACTGAGGTCTGACAGTTCTGGTTTTCGAAGTGTATATTTTTATGTGGTTGTTTATATTACCGTTAAATATATTAATCCAACATGCTGAGTCGAGCCTTCTCACGGGTGCTCCTACTGTGATTCGTTGTGGTTTAAAAAGCGACGATCAGATCCTTTTAACATGCTTATATATATGTAGATTAATAGTCGTAGGTTACTGACCTTTCGACCATCAAAGTCGGAAATAATATTCGGACCATAATTTGAGATTAGAATTAACCTCATATTTGTTTGTACGTATGTATGTAATTTTCATCTCAACTACTGAAGGATTACTATGTTTTCTTATTTTTTCAACATATTATATAATTATATATACCTACTGCAATGTATGATTAAAAAAGTAAGTTACATTGTATTACATTTTAAATATATGACATTTTTTCTTTTAACTTAAAAAAATAATATTGCCTCGTTATATAAAGCTGTATAATGTAATAGGGTATATTAACAGGAATATTATTATTGTGATAGAGATTGTATAAATATAATGAATATTTTTTATTTTTTATATATTTAATACTAATATAATTTACTTCAGGACATAGTAGTATTTCACTATTATTTTTATCAGATGCACAGTCAACAGATACACATATTAAGTAACATGATAGTACGAAGCTTTTAAATTTACATTTTATTATTATTAAAGTATTCTTACATTAGAATAAATGTCGAATTAACAATTAATAGTATTGATTTTTCCTTAATATTTATATTTAATGGGTTTATCTTACTTTGGAATGAAATTAAATTCAAGGATTTAAATGTACTTTTTATAATAATCTAAACTATTGCACAATATAAAAGCATATATGGGAAATGTAAGAACTAGTTTTTTTTATCAAAACCAGCCTTAGTCCTGGGTCATTAAAAATAACTTTTGAAACCGTAATACACTTTAAATTCTTATTTATTTTTTTGGACCTTCAGGCTATATTCAAGGTACCTTAAATATATACGAAATAATTTATTGATCGCATTTACTTAATTTTTCTCTTATTATTTTTATGACTGTTATTATTATTATGTGGATTTTTATTACCTTATAATTTTTTTAAAAAATATGTATTTTTAAAGTTTATAAATTTATATATAAATTTATATATATAAATTTATATATATATATATATATGTATTATTTGACTGTCGCCGTTATTAGAGTTACAAAAATGTTAATCATGTGTCTCCGTTTCCATCGAATTTTCCAATTCATTGAACGTACGAACAGTATTTTTTTAACATTATTATTGCATATATATTATTATTTTTAATGCGCCTGACGCATTTCACTTAGCTCGTGATTCCCATTTATTTTTAGCTTGTTTTAATTTACAAGGAGTCTTTTTAAGTCAAGATATTAACTTTTGTTCGTATTGTTTTTGATATATTTTATCTTTTTAACATATCATATTGTCATGCATGTAGAGATAATACAAAAATAAATATAAATTAGTATTTTTTATTATTTTTTAGGAATATAATGTTGAATATTTCTTTTTTTTTAATAAAATATATAAAAGATTATTATTACATGTTTTTAGCTAATTTATCAAAGGTTATTAACATTTATAGTAGTTGGTATAACTGCAAAATTTCTAAAAAAAAAGGAATCACTGGATTAGTTTATGAAACAAGTGTTTTTTAGTGTTGTTTAAAGTTAATATAAAAATATTATATATTATGTATGCAAAATCTGTTCAAATGTTAGCGTTGCTTATAAATTAAGTTGCCTCATTTACTTACACCAAATAAAACAACAACAAAATTTTTGTATTTATTTAAGTTTATTTCATGTTTGATAGTTCATTATATTTTCCACGTACTTTTGATCATATCCGCTGCTTTAAACCCTATCATCACAGATGGCCCGTGTGTGTGTGCTGCTATTGTACGAGGTATTACACCAGAGTCCACTACTCGTAGGTTTTGAATACCTCTTACTCTCAATTCAGGGTCCACTACAGCATAAGGGTCTCCATCAGGGCCCATCCGCGTTGTAGCCACTTGATGGTGCAATGTCGCCGTCAGAGTACGAAGAGCACATTCCCAATATTCATCAGTATCAGCCACATGTTGTAGACATGTTCTATATTGTGGTAGAAAAACTTTAGCCCCGTACTTTTGAAACGGAGCAGTTGCCGCTAGTGCTTGAATCTGTCGAATTGCTGCCACAAAAGTTGCTACATCAACTTGTTCCGTTAGATAATTTCCGTACATACGGGGATGGCTCAAAGGGTTATTATCTTTTAGCTGTATATAACCAAATGATTTTGGGTGTATCAGTAATGGAAATACTGACCAGGCATCTTTGCCATCAACTGATCCATAAGCTTCATTGAAAAGAGATTCCGATATTCTCATTCCCCTACGTGCAGCTCTACTCCCACCAGGACCGCCGTCTGATAATAAGGAGCCTCCGATGCTTATAAGCTCAATATCCGGCACTGTAGGATCAGAATCATCGGAAACTTGTGTTCTAATATATCCAATACCTTCCACTGCACCTGGTGACGACACTATATTATCTCCGTGACTTAGCCAGTCTACCATAGTTTGCAAATTTAATTCTCTATTCTCTATCATACTTATTCCTGTAACGTTAAAAGTAAATACTAATCCTGGAAAGCAAATGTGATCGTAAAGTTTCTGACCAACTGGAAGGTTTAAAACTACTGGTATTCCCACAGATTTTAAATGCTCCTCTGGACCAACACCAGATAACATAAGTACCTGTGGTGAAGCTATAGGTCCGGCGGACAAAATAACTTCTTTACGAGCAAACACTGTATGTATCAGGTTGTTTCGTACGTATTCCACACCATATGCTGTCTTTGTTACTGAGTCTATTAACACCTTTGTTGCTCTACTTTCTTGAAGGATGTGTAAATTTTTTCTGTTTTTATGACGGTGAAGGAATGATTTTGCAGCGCTGTATCTGTGTCCTCTACTGATCGTAGCTTGTACTTGTCCGAAACCAATTTTTTCTGGTGCATTATAATCTACAGTAGGATATCCGAGTATTTCACCAGCTTTAAGAAATGCATCAAGCAATTTAGTTCTGTAATAATAAACAAGGTGCTTATTACATGTATCTAATCTTATCTAATTATTTAATTAGTTTTAATAAACAATCACTTTATCTATTTTAGTCAAAGCCACTTTTGAACTTATTTTTTTATATAATAAGCAATGTTTGATTGAAAATAGATTTTTATTAAGTCGGCTTCTTACTTGATTGGGGGAAATTCCACGGGCATATCACCATCTCGACCTCTATGGGAAGTCCTTTCATAACCCTTCAAATTTGATTTCTCTATTTTGATATAATATTGTAGAACGTCATTATAAGACCTGTAAACAAATGTAAGATACATAATAATATTTAATAGTTTTTATTTAGGTTTTTATAATCTTCATCGGTAACTGATAAATGTTGAAGAATATATTCCAGATAAAGATAAAAGTATTCAAATATTTTCAAATAAGTCTTTATACTAATATGTGTTTTTTTTTGGTCCAGGCGTCTCCCGGCTTCATATCGTAAAAATATAATTTTATTATTCGAAAATGATGGACATGAAAATAAACATCCCCATATAATCCAGATAGTTCAAAAAGTGTGCGTTATACATATAAGAAATCAACATACAGTAATCATTTTTAATCAGTTACATATAACACTATTTAATTTTATTTATAAAACAAATTTTATCGATCGTCGTCGTTGCCGACCTTGTATTTTGGGGGTCAAATAAATATAATATTATTAGGTAATAGACTTTATATTTTAGTATTCTTTTCGTATTACTTTATACTTTGTTCTGACTGGTGTCGTTTTTTTGTCACGTTATCTTTTGATGAAATAATTATCTTTAAATTAATGCTTTCGCCAATATCAAAATCAGAACTCTGTAAAATTATATGTTATTGATATAAATTCTCTTAAAAAGATTAAAATTATAATATCGAATTTCAATCATGATATCAGTTTCATTTCAAGATTGATAAGCTGTCGGGGCATTGGCACGAGTGCAATTTACCATTGAAGAAAATGTCGCGTTTAAAAAAAAATCAATACTTGTAGTTTACTAGAAAATATTTCTATCTGCAGTGGCTTAAGCTATGCATCTGCCAAGTCACTCAGTGTGTGACGTAGGAATTCATACATCCTTGAATTTCTATATGTTTAAGTATTTATTGAAATTAAGTAAATGAGAGTTAATTAATTTGACCATCATTTGAAGTAGTGTCTTAGAGCGTTTTTATCAATGGGAGGGGACCTGAACTGCCTATTAACTCATAAGCAGATTTGTCTCTGTTATAATGTTACTTGACTTGTCTAGTCGTATTTTAAAACTTTGACACAATAATAACTAAACTTTTTAGTTTTTACTTTTTAAGTAATAGATTTTTTCAAAAACGAGAAGTTTAATCTTAGCATTTTTTCTGGTACCCGTCATTGATGTAACAATTTTGACAGCGTTTGTTAACCATAAGAAGCTTCAAGGCTATACTTTGTATGGTTAGGCAACTTAAATAAATTTTTTTGGCAATCCATCGACGCGTGTGAGGAATACCAATAAGAATAAAATATTTTATTGAGATTTGTTGCTGTATGTTACCGTTTGACATTGACGAAATGGTAGATAACGTTTTATCGAGGGACTGATGTAGGTATATAGTGTGTCTAACGCTAAGAGCAACAGGATAATGCCGAGCCATTTTATAAGAAACTAATCATCTAGATACGTGGTTGTAAGATATTTTATGTGCCCACTTCTATAGTAAATTCTTATTTCTTATTGCTAAGATAGTTGCTTTAAAAGCAATTATATACATAAAATGAAAAAAAATGCAAATGGAAGTTATAGTTGCATCTCCAAACTGAAAGAATAAGGTACTATTAGATGAATGTTAACAAAAGATTGTAAATCCTAAATACCAAAACATATCTAGTAACGCCAAGGGTAACAATAATTGGTATTACGTAAATATATGTGAAACAAAGAAATCTTGTTCCAAGGCATCCGACCGGAGGTATACCTACTATTATAAATCTCCTTCAAGTTAATGCAAAAAGAAACAAAAACATACCATCCATAGTTACCATCAGCAGCGATTCGATCCCAATCTTGTGGCCTGCCACGCGTATAAATCATGTAATTCACAACACTGGTACCACCTATGGCTTTTCCTCGTGGCCAGAAGCACCGCTGATTGTTCATGCCTGAAATCGTTAAAATTAAATTTGTAAACAGAAATTTAAAGTGACTATTGATAACTATATGTCTTATCTTTGGGTAGATACTTATAAGAAATTTGAATGTCGTAATAATAAATATATGAAAACTAAACTGAGCTGAACTTCTCTTGCGTTAGCTACAATGACGTTTAATATTAGATAATGAATATGACCTATCTCACTATCGTCTATATCAGCATTGCCTTACATCACATAAATTTAAATTTCTACTGCTTATATTTCCTAAGTTTTATGAGCACAAAGAGTTCGGATAAATAGATGTTATAAGATGCAATGAAAAACAATTATGGTTCTAGACCTTACCCATGCATACTCCAGGCTGAGGTTCCATGTAATAATTCCAAACATAATCAGTTGATTGAAAATATGGCGCTATAGCCGGCATGTCTGTCAATAACATCTCCGGTTTTCCGGCTTCTATAAGCAAGACTGTTACATTTCGGTTCTTGGACAATCTTGATGCCAAAGCACTTCCAGCGGACCCAGCTCCCACGATGACGAAGTCATATTCGGAATATGGCTCTTTTATACCTATAAATATAACAAAAATAATTATTCAATTCAATGTTTTGAAGACTGTTTTTTACTTGGATAAACACTATGAAATAAAATTATACAAAAATTTATATGAAACAACTTCTATGCAAGTATTTTATGCAGCTGCTTAGATAATTAAATTGATTGTCTGGATTGTTTGCAAGAATAATATTAAGTTATAGGTTATATTTTCTGTATACACTTATATACTTGTTTTGTGTAAGTTAAACAATTTTTATAAAATTTTAAATTAACATGCTTTTTAAAATGTAGGTCTAGCAAAGAATGTGTATTTAATTATTATTATGTACATGAATCATATATATTATCATTTGTAACTAATAATTTAATTATATTTTTATAAAAAAAAATAAGCTTATTTTACGATATTTATGCTTTTAGATACATGTGTTAGTAGTAAATCATTTATTAGTTCTTGATTCAATCAAAATTAACACCGTAAATAGAACTTACCCTATGTAAGGGCTTATGTGTATAATAATTCTATTAAATATATCTAAAATCTAAAAAGTTTTAGTCAAATTTTATAAGATTTATAAAGCTTTATTAAATTCATTATTGACTTATTGTTATGTATATTAATTTTTTGGAAGGAGATTGCAAGGTAGACTTGGACGGCATTCGTGTGACCTTTGATTTTATTATTATATATATCCACTAAAATATAACTCTGACTATAAAAAAGGTTAATATGTTTATTCGTATTCTGTAATCATTAATAGATATAATTAATTATTATTTATTTATTCGGTTTGAGGAAATAGACGCGTATTATCAACAACATATTTGCCATAACATTGAACTGAGATAAATATATACCTAAAAAATAAAAAACTTACCTCCCGGCAAAGGATAAGAATCTCGAAGGAAATCGAAATAGTCACCAGTTTTTTGTTTATCATAATGTCCTCCAATGGCATTCACAAAATTATCAATAACGGGACTCATATATTCCGGCCAGAAAACTTTACCACGCCTGCCCTCTTCATCTTCAAATATATCACTCAAAACAAATGAAATAAAGGATATGATGATTATAATTTTCATTATATTTTTTTTCATCTTCACTAATATATTTTAAACAGGCTCATCTGAAGAGGGAACTGCCTCTACGGAGGACCAAAGTGTTCTGCATTCCTTTTAGTGTATGACGACGCTACTTTTTATTCGTCCAGCAACTTCATTCGAGACTAATGTTATTGTACGAACATCTTTTCAAGTTTTACTTGAAATATTAATTAATAACATGTTGAGAAAACATATTAGCTACTATACCGTTGTTGACCTTGTTAAATTAGATTATATATATTTATAGCATGATTCAGTTAAGGGTAACGGTAACTTGTTTTGTCTAAGTTTACATTATTTTGTTACGTATTGTTGGAACCGGCGCAAATGGTGGCATAAATGGAAAGTATTTATGAAAAATTTTAATGATAATAATATAATTATAACTGTACTTCAATTATTGTACTGCATTATATTGTTCATTCTTATATAATATAGTTTATATAAAGTAATGTACAAAATAATATTTTAAGCATATATATTTTTAAAATACGGGTACTAAAATTATATTTAACAACCTGCAGTTCAATGACATGCAAAAATAAAAGGTCGTTAACCCTACAGAACCGTAACTTATAAACTAGGTATCGGGCGGTGGGTCTGCCCGCTCGTAAAAATATTTAAGCTAACGACAGCTTGATAAATTTTTGGTAATGAATGTATTAAATAAAAAATTATATCTTACTGTTGTATAATTTTATGTATAGGTAATTGTTCTGTATGTGTATTTGTCAATGAACCCTCCTAAAGATTACAACATGCAAATTTTATCCTTCTAAACTATTATTTTTTTAGAGATTCTTTTCTTATACTACCCACATTCCTTAATATTTAATAAAGTTGTCTGTTCTACCGTGTGCTTACCATCAAGTTAGTTATTTTTTTCCTCTCACATATAGATGAAAATCATTCTTCATCTACTCGTTTTAAGATAAAAAGAAAACATGGAGAACGTGTTTATGAAGTACCTACATGTATATGTTATGTATATGTATGAGTATATATGTAAGTATATATATGTATGTATATATGTATATATAAATATATTATATGTATTTATATATATAGTATATGTATTTATGTGAATGTTATGTATTCATATATTGTCTCTATCTACATAATACTAATTGTATTATTGTAATCATTTAGCTTATTTCATTTTTTTTTAATGCTTTATCCCGTATTCTCAGTTTCTACTCCTTTCCCAGAAAGGTTGTCTGTAAGAAATTGCTTTAGCAATAAGACCGCCTTTGCACCCTTTTGTTGTTTATTTTGTTTTTATTTCACCTATTTTTGTATTTTGTGTGCAATAAAGTTTTTATCTATCTATCTATCTATCTACCTTTTGTTTTACGTCGCCATCAGTAGTCGCTGCCGTATATACATTTCTATATTGTTCAATCGATTCCTATGAAAATTTAAAATTTTATGTAAAAAATTTAAATATACAACACATGTTAATTCCTATGCGTCGCGTCAGCATTTTATCTTAGATACCCGCCTTTAAGAAAAGGGAACATTATACAAAAGAAACTTGAGACATTTTGTTTTATTATTATTAAGCAAAGGGTAACCCTTGTCGCAAATAATTTGGAAAAGATCATCTTTATGGTTTACACATACTTCCGAAAATGTCCATGTCTTTTTCATCTACTTTAAAATAAAATAACGTATAAATATATGCTCAAATAGACTAAATGGTTAATATAAGCTAAAAACAAAAAAGGTCTAAAATTTGACCCTTGAGGAATCCATTTTTCAGGAGAAAGAGAAGAACGACGTGTGTTTCTCTTAAATTAAAAGAAGCCTAAACAAGGTTTTTTTATTGCATAATAATAAAATAACCCTACACTTATATTTGGATCAAAATCCAATTAGAATAGCCTTTGGAGAATGTGTTAAATAACAGTAAATAAAAATGAAATATCCTACTGATTTAGGCATAGTGATTGACAAACACCGTAACATAAATCAGCGTGATACATATCTTATATAACTAATATAGATCTATACGTAAACCTAAACTATTAACCGGTTTTTGGTTAAAATTTGTCAAGAGCTTGCTTGCTTTATGTTATAGTCAACAAATAAGATAATTTTTATTCCAAAAAATGTTCTAAATTCTACATTTAAATTACATATTGGTTTAGGTTATAAACAAAAAATGTAAAATGAATAGATTTTCATTGACAATAGATGAATTTATAATATTAATTACAGTCGGAAGAGGGATTCAAAACACAGACAAAATTACATGGCACCGCTAGTTAATAATATAGCTTTGGGCCTTAATAACTGTAGGTAAATAAATTTCAATAAAGAAGACTAACCCTGGGATATAAAAAGGAGTAGGTTAGGTATCAATTTATATTTGTTTCAAGATTTTTGTCATTCTCTATCTTGCTCGCTACTTTCTAAAATATTTCTAGTGAATTAAAAGTTTACTACATATTCAGATCAGTTTAGCCATGCTTATATGTTAAGTTTTTTATAAATAACTGTATATCATTCTTGCTCTAGTGAAGACGTTGTCAAAAGGTATGTATGTATGTATGTATATATAAATACTTTAACTATTACAACAATTATTAAATTATTAGTATAATTATTGAAATTCTATTCATAAATAAAATGTTTAAGAAGGACTGCAATTATATGATAGCCATGTCCTTGACGCAAAAAGTGAGCACTGGGTATACCACCACTAATAGATCTGCGTCTGACAGTAATAAGTCCAGTTGCCATTGAAAATAGTAAATTGTGTTGTCAAAGTAAATTTATTCATTTAGTGTTACAATTTCCTATACAATTATAGATATTATGTAAAGCTAAACAATTTTATTTTAGTTCAATAAGACACGTTTGTTTATATTTAATAATGTTATTCTTATTTATAAATATATTCAACAATTTTTTTTTGTTCCACTGAGTTTTCAATGGCAGGTAATATAAAAAAAACAACTTGAGATTATTTCTTTTTTTTTGAGACCAGTAGTTACCTTATCTGAATTTATTTTTCAAACAAAACGTTCCACAAAACATGTTAAGTTGAATGAACTTGGGTTTTAATACTTGCAAGCTTTGATTATAAACATGTCTACACATACACAACATGTCTACCTACGTAAATACCGCCCTGTAAATACTTTTATAAAAACGAACCTGAAATGGCTCTTCTGTTGTGTCCAAAATTGTCTTAGTGTGAGTATTTTGTATGTTATATATAAATAATTTAACCAATAAGTAATGAAAAGTACATTTTAAATTGGAAAAATATATATTTTCCTAGATAACAGTTTTCTTTAGCCTTTAACACTTTTAAATGTTTTTCTGCTAAGATCTCGAGTTAATTCTAATATCGTTCAGTATATTATTTGCATATATGGCAAAATATAAGACTTACAAATCAATTTATATTATATATGATGTGAAGCGACGTAATGTGATCTGATGTGATGTGCTTTTAAATTAAAACAGAATATAAATATTTTTGAAGATTGTACGTAGATAATAAATATATTAAGAAGCTGATACTTATGTATTCCTTAACATCAATATTTAAGCACAATACAAACAAACCACAAATTTATAAAAAAAAATCTCAACAATAAGTTAATAAGCTGTCCAGATTTATTTCTCATTCAGTTTGCGAAAACCAAACGAAACAAACGATAGAACGCCTAACTGAATGCAACTAGATACCTACCATGTCTTGCAAGTTATAATTTATATTATTATTATAAAAATACAATATAATCACCATATTCCGCTTACTGTTTTATAAAATACTTGTTTGAGTCCAGCAATACTTTATAAAGCCTGTTCACATTGAAAAGTTGTAACGTGCTATTCGCTCGCCACCAACTAGCTGTCCACGCAGAAGGTCAGAAAAGCCGGCTTCTTATCCGCTCACCTACTGTAGCTGGGACATTCGTGATTCAGTATCGGATTTCAGAAGTACTTACATTATTGTTGTTTGAAAGTATCTATAAACATGTATAGCTATTTTAAGATTATTAAAATTTATATAAATATAGAATGAAAAATAAAGCAGTACGGTCAGGGATACGAACCCGCGACTTCGGGACGGTTTCCCAGTAGTTACGGGTTCGAATCCCTGCCCGTATCGGTTTATTTTTCATTCTATATTTATATAAACTTACATTATTGTTGCCCCGCTTTACATTCAATGATGATCATCGATTTTGCATTTGACCAAGATAAGGAAAGGTTTATAAATAAGTGTAGAAAATTAAGTTATTCATTTAAAAAAAATGTTGAAAACAAAGGAAACCTCTACCAGTTACACTGTTACCAGCTGCTAAAGCCAAGCTTGGACGCATGGTAGAAGTGCGCTATTTTCTTGCAGCTTATGATAGGCGAGGAGTGAAGTAGAGATTTTATACATTTTTCTGTATATTTTTTTTTGTACTGAGTTTGAATACGATGAGTCTTCATTGTGATATACTACTGTCCATCTTTAAAAGTAAGGAATCAATGAAGAATATGAGTCTTCACTTATCATACTAAGTCTGAACTGCGTATCATACAAATTTTGATCATCTGTAACTTGATCAATTAAACTTGTTAAACTTGTTTACTGATCTTAGCCATTTAGTTTTTTTTGAGCGTTCTAAATGCTAACATTGAAAAATTTCGTCTGTGTATCTTATTTATGTCTTTTCTAATAACATTGTGCATACATTGTTTCTTTAATAAAGCTAAATAATATATTCGAAACATTTTTTTTTCTTTTTATTAATCCTACTAATTATAGTAGGAATGTTAATTTATGGTATCGTTTAGTTTAATAATTTGTTTGCTTAAATTATTTATAAGTTATTTGTAAATGTTAAAAATGGCAGTCCGGACCTAATCGTTTTTTTACATTATCTTAAAACCTAAAGAGAAAATTTATATAAATATAGAATTAAAAATAAACCGCTACGGTCTCGGTGAATTAAGCATTCTATATGTGATCGTCTTTATCGGGACGGTGGTGACATCTATTAGGCTTCTTTCGAAAATCCTAACCAATGTTTCTAACTTAGCAGTATAGATTAACTTTGAAAAGATGCCACTACCTAAATTAACATGGCTATACATGTTCATAGATATTTTCAAACACCTATAGATTATTTGAGACTGGGCTTTGAAGAAAGGATCAAGGATGGTCCTTTCAAAACATAAAAAATATTTAAACACAATGTATAAGTCCAAGACATCAGTGAAAGTGTTAGGAAAATAGATAAGAATCACGATAGTGTCATGAAGATAAAAAAAATGTATAGATACATATTAGAGAAAGAAACAGCAACAAATAATTAAGAATAAAATAGACAGAAATAAAAGACTAAATCTAAAAATAAGTTAAAAATAAAACGTAGGTGTTGAAAACCATTTCATTTATAGATAATACTAGCTGTGTCTGCGACTATTAAATATCAAAGTCTATTTATTATATATAAATAAATTTCGATGTTGAAAAAAACGTACCCTTTGCACTTATCAATGTATGTAAAAACTATAAACCTTCAAAGTTTCATCAACCTCAATCAAGTAGTTTTAGTATTTCTAGATTACTTATGTATATATTTTTTAATGTTTAATCACTGGTCAGCAGTAATAATACGAAAATAAGAGATTATTAACTTTTTTATTTGTAAACCGATTCTTTAAAAAAGACAATGTAAAGTGAGTCCCATGACATATACATATTGTCGAAAACTGCATTCAAATTGGTTAAGCCGTTTCCGAGATTAGCGTGCACAAACAGACAAAATGAAAAACCATTCTTTTGTGTTCTCTTGCTAATAAAGTATAATGCATCATTATATATTTTTTTATATTTTCCATTTAAGTACAGATTTCGATCAGTGACAATTTTATTATATGTATAGGTATAAACAATGTTTATTAATTAAATTCCTCAATTGTCATAGAAATAAAAAAGCCTTAACTAATATATGTAAATTGTTCCTGGCATAAAAATGGTTTTACAAAACAGTAAACCTTATCAAATATAACACCTGAATGCAAAAGAAACAGCTATCAACGGCAGCGTACATCTTTGCTATAATATTTTTAAAGGGACAATTTCTTATTACACCCACACAGACGTTTTTGATGTTGCTTATTACTTTGAAGTGCTTTCGTGTTTTTTGATATTATGTACGCTCACTTGTACTCTTATATTTTTTTATTACATATATATATATTATCCATTTTGAATCTAGACCAGTAGGGTTATTCTGTAAGAACATTTTATAATCTCGAAGCGGAATCCGCGGTGAAATATTTAATTTGTATTCTCTAAAACACGACACCGCACACATTTTGAGGTGTGAAAACTCATTAATCTTACAAATCTTACACTTAAATATCTCCTAATCTCGTTTTCACACCTCAAAATGTGTGCGGTGTCGTGTTTTAGAGAATACAAATTAAATATTTCACCGCGGATTCCGCTTCGAGATTATAAAATGTTCTTACAGAATAACCCTACAGATATCACTTGTGTATCTCGAATAGAGTTGTCAGAAGGCCTATTATGATAATATACTTACCGAAATAAGCATTTGTGTAAAGACATTCCCCAATTTAAAAATAAAGCAACGAGAACTTCAAGAGTGTCTTGGTTTGAATTGAATTGATAATGCGACTGCTGCCGTCTATACGATCTTCTGCTTTACTTTTTATCATTTATGTTTTAATTATTGCAGAATTTTTATACAAACTCTCAGTTGAAGCTTTTGCTATGATAACTTAGAAGGAGTAAATGTTATAAAAGTATTTTACTTCTGTTTTAGTTAATGTCTTCTTAAAATGTATTAAAATGGCTTATTATTTTATAATAAATCTGATTATAATTAAGTAAAAACAACTATAAGCTATAATACTATTTAAATATGTACAGGAATCATTCTTTAAGGACATTTCTTTTTATAAATATTTTTATAGAAATTATGATTAATAATTTCAAATTCACAATATTCTTCGTAATTACCCTAGAGTACTCGCAATGGAATCTCAACATCTCTAAAGCTAGAAACATTGGATAGATAAATACCTTTATCGTTAAAAGTCTTCTATATATAACTTATGTACATATATAAATATATATTTATTTAATAATTATGATATTTATTTACTACACATGTCATATATTCCGCTGTACCGTTACATTACGGTTAAATATGTTTCTTAAATATTTTTCTATTTAAATTAACGCGAAAATAAATTTATTGTTTATACAAATCTTCTTGGTAATTATCATTGTAGTCTATACGTTACATATAATTAATAGAAGTATAAGTTAAAACAATTTTTAAGATCATAAGAAAACAAATTGTTAACTTATGAATGTTATTATAAATAATCCTTATACTAAAGTATTGGACATTGCATAGAGCATTATGAATATAAAAATATATCTTATAAAATATGGCTAAAAACAACAGCCAATTATTGTCATGTATCACTTAATCTTATATACTTATAATACATAATTTGATATGTACCTTGGTGTAATGTATCCTATGTGTCTATTACCTGCGAGGTAGTATTGAGTTAATGTTTTAATTTAATATTGCACTATTAAAAATAATTAACAATTAATGACAGATTGTTTAGGATATGTCAGAATTCTAATAATATTGACTACACTTATATAATAATCACAGCTTTGTCTCATTAACGTCTTAAGTTTTACCTTCCCCAGTCTTCTTTTATCATGTCAGCACCCTTTTCTGCTATCATGAATGTCGGTGCGTTTGTATGACTTGACACAATATCAGGCATTATGCTGGCATCAATTACTCTCAGATTCTTAATACCATGCACTCTTAACCTAGCATCTACAACCGTTGAAGGATCACTCTTAACTCCCATTTTACAAGTACCACTTTGGTGGTAAATTGTGAAGGTGAACATTTGCGCCTGACATGCAAAGTACTTGTCACTGCCAAAAGGACCGTACTTAAGACAATCTGCTATTGGCACATCATATAATTTAGTTCCTATTTTTTTCATCGATGGTTGTCGAGATATATCAATTGCTACTTTGATGCCTTCTACAATTTTTTGCAAATCTTCGGGATCATCGAAATAATTTGGAATAAGTGTAGGATGTGACTTTGGGTTTCTATTTTGTAGCATTACTCTGCCTTTGGATTTTGGTCTCATTAACATGGGAAACACCATAAAGATGTCATTACTTCCCAAAGGTGCATAAGTGTCTGCATATATTTGTTCATCAAAACCAAAGTTCTTCGGTAAAAGTGGATCTGAATTTAATCCTCCGCTTATAAAAAGCAATTCCATATCAGGCCAACCGCTTATATTAAATTTGTCTTTTAAGTCCAAAAACACTAATGCTTCGCAACCACCAGGAACGGACAAGGGTCCTTTATGATTTTTCATCCATTTAAACACCAAATCTAAGTGATTTAAAATAAAACCAGTATTCAGGCTTAAATTCTGTTGACGGACCATAAATTGAACGCCACCAGCGGCTATGTGATCCATTAAATTATATCCTACTGGTAAATCGTTGACCACAGGTATATTTAGAGACTCTAAATGCTTTTTAGGTCCTATCCCCGAAAGCATTAGAAGTTGAGGTGAATTGATTGTGCCAGCTGATAATATGACTTCTCTTTTTGCTAAAACTTTGTATTTCTTTCCCCGTTTCTCAAACTCAACGCCAATCACTTTAGTTTTCGAAGAATCAAACAGAAGTTTTGTAACCATGCTTGATTTTGAAACGTGCAAGTTATTTCGTTTATTGATAGGATGAAGATAAGCTCTGCTAGAACTATGTCTGGTGCCGTTTTTCATTGATAGTTGTAAGAAAGACACGCCGCTTGGATTAAGGCCATTGTAATCATTATACTTAAAGCCTAATTCCTGTGCTCCTTTGACCCACGCTTTGCCTTTTGCAGTACGAAAAGGTGAATACTCTACATTTACATGGCCGTCATGACCATGGTATTTAGGGTCATCAAATGATGGTATGTTGTAGTTTTCGATTTTCTTGAAGTAAGGAAATACGTCATCCCATCCCCAACCTTCATTACCTAGGGCTTCCCAATTATCGTAATCTTGGGCAGCTCCCCGGGTATAAATCATATAATTCAATACACTTGATCCTCCAACAACTTTTCCACGCGGCCAATTACATTGCTGATTCTCAAATCCGGCACAATATTTCTTCGAGGGTTTTGTTTTATATCCCCAATTGGCTCCCGTGAATTGTAGATAATTAGCAAGAATGGGTATATCCATGACAAAATTTTCATTGACACCCGCTTCTAGGATTAAGACCTTCATGTCTGATAATTCTGTTAATCGATTAGCTAAAACACATCCAGCTGTACCAGCACCAACGATAATGAAATCGTATTCAGACAAGGGATTTATTCGATCTGGTGGTTCGTTGTCAAGTTGCCTTGTTCCTTCTTGAAGGAAATTCATGACTGAGTTTATCGGATTAAGGAACTGGGTTTTGCTAGGTGATAAAAAAAAGTATAATCCTAGTAAAGCCTTAAACCATAGTCCCCAAGGATGGCTCATCTGAAACATAAGAAACAAGAAGTGTAAATAAAAAGTATAATCATTGAATAAATATATAATTATTTTATAAATATTAAACGTCCGACCGTAATCAAGGTTGATGTTAAATGAAAAAGGGTGCTTTTAACCAACTAGGAATTAAAAAGGTTAGTAACTCGATGACCGCGAGATCTATATATGAATATATACATACATACACACACACACACACACATATATATATATATATATATATATATATATATATATATATGTGTGTATGTGTGTGTGTGCATGTATATGTGTGTGTGTATATATATGTATATATAGGTTGGTGTTAAATGAAAAAGGGTGTTTTTAACCAATAAGGAATTAAAAAGGTTAGTAACTCGATGACCGCGAGATCTATATATGAATATATACATACACACACACACACACACACACATATATATATATATATATATATATATATATATATATATATATATATATTATGTGTGTGTGTATGTGTGTGTGTGCATGTATATGTGTGTATATATATATATATATATATATATTACAGTCAATTAATGTACAATGCAATCAGTTGTTAAGTACGCTTAGTATAAATTAATTAATTGAAGTGTTGCATCTAACATATCTAAAAAATAATAAATATTTCCGACGTCTATATAGGAATAATTCAATTTTAAAACCATTTAAATACATTTCGCAAACCACTTATTGAATTACTTGTAACTAGATAATGTGTAACGTAATTCAACAGTTGTCAGATTTTAATTATAATTAATAATTTAACTTGCAATATTTTATTTAATGTAAAAAATTATTATTTTTTTTTATATGATCTAGGGCAATGCCTGACTACATTCCACCTGATGGTAAGTGAAATGTAGTCTTAGATGGTAAGGCGCATTGCCCTAGCAACCTATTCACCCTTCTCTTGAAGACACCCACATTATATTTGGCCGGAAATACCGACGCAGGCAAATTGTTCCAGACCTTCGCTGTACGCAAAAAAAAATAATGGAAATAAAACAATATTTGTTTCAGTAAGATCTCAAAAAGAATAATGAGTTTAGACATTAAAATAATTGAGACTAGAGGTTGCCCTTCGCCTTGTCCACATGCAATCCAATTACAAAATCTCGATAACGGCTCTTTCATTGGATGTCATTTGGTAATCACAAACTTATGAACATTTTTTTGCAAGCATTATAGTATTAATAGTAATAATCGGATTATCAATTGTTTATAATATTTCGATGATATTTAATATTCGTTTCATAATATTGTTTTGTTTCTATTCCTAAGACAATGATAATGAATTTTAATTAATAACATTTTGAAGGGCAATGTGATAACATAAATTATTCATTACACGGGACCCATTAACTGAATCATGATTATATTAACCGCAATATATGTTTATATTGGACGTACAATGGAAAAGTATTTATTAGGGAATCCCAGAAACATCTTCGTGACCGGATATCTACAATCAAGCAATTCCATCTTGATGCTGAGTTGGCTTAAATAAGTGCTTTGATAATTATTTTCTCATCACATTATGGGTAGAGGAATTAACTGTTTTTTTTAATTGATTTTAATATTATTATACTTTCGTTTAATCAGCTAAACAATACTTAACTTGTCATAATTTTGTATTCAACACAGATTATATACAATTTCCTCTTACCGTTCTTGAGATAGATCCTTGTGGCATGACAGACATACATCTAAGCCTAGCCTTAGCCTAAATAACGTATTTGGATAAGAATAAAATGTTTTAATTAACAGAATGACGTAGTACCTTGCAATAAACAATGTCTTAAAACTATTTCTATATCATAGCGAAATCACGAAACATTTGCAGAATAGCAATGTCCATTGTAATAAAACTAAAAGAATGAGATAAAAAACCGAATTTCATAACTACATGTGTTTCTGAAACACAGACATGTCCGAGATATATTAATTGCAATCAATATTATATTTAATTATATTATCTATAAGATAATATTTGATAAGAATTAAGAAATCCTCAGTTAATATAATGTAATGTTTTATTAATTTATCTTTTTATTGACGAGAAACCAAGATCAAGGTATTTTTTTCTTTACTACTAGACCATAATTTTTAATTAAAAATAATAAAAAATACATATTTATCTATCATTTTTGTAATTTATCAGTTAGGAAATAATATGGACTTTTTTCTTAGTTTATAATAATATTTAAAAAACATTATTTCCTAGTTTTAGTAACATTCCTAGTAACAGTCATAAAAATGGTAGAGTTCTCAATGAAGCTGGGATTCCCTCATAACCCTTTCTACCATCACCTTGGCCGTGGCGTATCCATAAAGGATTTTCGTTTCCAAGAAGGAGAAAAAAATTATTGCTTTGATTCTACCATTCTGAAGTTTTCTTTTTATGAGTGGAATCTTTCTATCTCAGTATTATATGTGTGTGTGTATATATATGTATATATAGGTTGGTGTTAAATGAAAAAGGGTGTTTTTAACCAATAAGGAATTAAAAAGGTTAGTAACTCGATGACCGCGAGATCTATATATGAATATATACATACACACACACACACACACATATATATATATATATATATATATATATATATATATATATATTATGTGTGTGTGTATGTGTGTGTGTGCATGTATATGTGTGTATATATATATATATATATATATTACAGTCAATTAATGTACAATGCAATCAGTTGTTAAGTACGCTTAGTATAAATTAATTAATTGAAGTGTTGCATCTAACATATCTAAAAAATAATAAATATTTCCGACGTCTATATAGGAATAATTCAATTTTAAAACCATTTAAATACATTTCGCAAACCACTTATTGAATTACTTGTAACTAGATAATGTGTAACGTAATTCAACAGTTGTCAGATTTTAATTATAATTAATAATTTAACTTGCAATATTTTATTTAATGTAAAAAATTATTATTTTTTTTTATATGATCTAGGGCAATGCCTGACTACATTCCACCTGATGGTAAGTGAAATGTAGTCTTAGATGGTAAGGCGCATTGCCCTAGCAACCTATTCACCCTTCTCTTGAAGACACCCACATTATATTTGGCCGGAAATACCGACGCAGGCAAATTGTTCCAGACCTTCGCTGTACGCAAAAAAAAATAATGGAAATAAAACAATATTTGTTTCAGTAAGATCTCAAAAAGAATAATGAGTTTAGACATTAAAATAATTGAGACTAGAGGTTGCCCTTCGCCTTGTCCACATGCAATCCAATTACAAAATCTCGATAACGGCTCTTTCATTGGATGTCATTTGGTAATCACAAACTTATGAACATTTTTTTGCAAGCATTATAGTATTAATAGTAATAATCGGATTATCAATTGTTTATAATATTTCGATGATATTTAATATTCGTTTCATAATATTGTTTTGTTTCTATTCCTAAGACAATGATAATGAATTTTAATTAATAACATTTTGAAGGGCAATGTGATAACATAAATTATTCATTACACGGGACCCATTAACTGAATCATGATTATATTAACCGCAATATATGTTTATATTGGACGTACAATGGAAAAGTATTTATTAGGGAATCCCAGAAACATCTTCGTGACCGGATATCTACAATCAAGCAATTCCATCTTGATGCTGAGTTGGCTTAAATAAGTGCTTTGATAATTATTTTCTCATCACATTATGGGTAGAGGAATTAACTGTTTTTTTTAATTGATTTTAATATTATTATACTTTCGTTTAATCAGCTAAACAATACTTAACTTGTCATAATTTTGTATTCAACACAGATTATATACAATTTCCTCTTACCGTTCTTGAGATAGATCCTTGTGGCATGACAGACATACATCTAAGCCTAGCCTTAGCCTAAATAACGTATTTGGATAAGAATAAAATGTTTTAATTAACAGAATGACGTAGTACCTTGCAATAAACAATGTCTTAAAACTATTTCTATATCATAGCGAAATCACGAAACATTTGCAGAATAGCAATGTCCATTGTAATAAAACTAAAAGAATGAGATAAAAAACCGAATTTCATAACTACATGTGTTTCTGAAACACAGACATGTCCGAGATATATTAATTGCAATCAATATTATATTTAATTATATTATCTATAAGATAATATTTGATAAGAATTAAGAAATCCTCAGTTAATATAATGTAATGTTTTATTAATTTATCTTTTTATTGACGAGAAACCAAGATCAAGGTATTTTTTTCTTTACTACTAGACCATAATTTTTAATTAAAAATAATAAAAAATACATATTTATCTATCATTTTTGTAATTTATCAGTTAGGAAATAATATGGACTTTTTTCTTAGTTTATAATAATATTTAAAAAACATTATTTCCTAGTTTTAGTAACATTCCTAGTAACAGTCATAAAAATGGTAGAGTTCTCAATGAAGCTGGGATTCCCTCATAACCCTTTCTACCATCACCTTGGCCGTGGCGTATCCATAAAGGATTTTCGTTTCCAAGAAGGAGAAAAAAATTATTGCTTTGATTCTACCATTCTGAAGTTTTCTTTTTATGAGTGGAATCTTTCTATCTCAGTATTATATTTGTAAGAAATAAATTGTATAAATGTTAAGTATTGTTTCACCTACTAAAAATGATTAACTAATATTTTTTATATTATAAATATTTAGTTTCGGTTATGATTTATTTTTGCATTTTAAAATAATTTACATTAAACAGAGATTGTGTAGCCATACCTAAATTAGTGAGAAAATTTTACCTAAAGACCAAAAAGTATATATATTTTTTGCTTCTAAACATAATATGTTTAATCTAGTATTTAATTAAAATATTCTTAATAATTGTGATTGACGTAGTATCATAATACAATCGTCACTTCACCTTGACTTGAATATATTAAAAATGACTTCAGAAAATGTTAATTGTTTTATGAATGTTTCAATAAACAACGCATTCTCTATTCTTATGTAACAATAATCTAGTGCTACTTTAAGAAATATGTTATCCTTGGTTAGCCCATTTATTAAGGGTATGTTATTTACTGTACACACATACATATAAACAACTTTATCCTATAACACTTAAAAAAATATTGTGATCATTTGGATACACTTTACTTCAGTGAAAAAATGTTCCGAATGAGTTTGAATAGTCTTTCAGTAATAAATGCAGACCGAATCGGTAGAAATAGTTAGTATTTAAAATCGCAAGTCTAAAATTTTACTCTGTACATAAAGTACTGATCCTCATCTAGAGTCATCTAAAGTCACTTTTCCAATTATTTCTATATGACTTAATTATAGATTTTTTTTATACTGTATACATAATAACATAAAAAATATATAGAACATTGATTTAATAATACGTAATTAAATCAAGATCTTGAAATGTTTTATAAATTAATTATTATTATATACATTAATAAGTAATCATTGTTTTAAATCTATATACAAAAAAGGAATGTTTACGAAGAATTTATAATTAAAGAAAAATTAGAAAAATGTTTTATATATATGATTATAATACAGATAAATAATAAAACAAATTTATATATTACGACAAAGTTTTGACTCTTGTTTTAAATATGAATTAAATTGCATTAGCCGGCATTAAAAAGTCTTTACTCGCATGATTAGATCATGTAACTAGTTATTTTTGTCAGTTTGTCTCTAAATTTGAAGTGAACTAATTTATCCATATTTTTATATACATACTAGCGGACCCGACAGACGTTGTCTTGTATACGCGTCGCTTGTAACATGTCGCTTAGACCAAATAACCCTAAAAGCGTCGATATTACTTTTAACAAATATTTTGTTACAAACCACGTATGATGTTACTTTGTACTTCAACTTAAATGAAGACGAGCTCATATTATAAAATTTCCTGTACTTTACTTATAACACGATTACTTTAAATTTTTTACTTAGAATACTTTAATACATCTAATCTAAAGAAAAAAAAAAAATCTAAAGACCAAATCTGCACAGTTATTATATGTAAGTAGAACAACTAATTACAATAAATTCTAAAGGAATATGTATTCAGGTAAATTAGTTACTTTTATACAATTTGGAGAACTACAATAATTTCTACTAGTCCTTGTCTTATATTAGTTTTATTATAATAATAACTTTTGGTAACCGAATAACAGATCATAATTATTATGTTTTAATGTAATGATGATGATACATTTTAAAATGAACATAAGATCGTCAACACGCTATGAAAAATATTTGTTAAGGTTCTTTTAACAAATTTGTGAAAGTAAGGTGCTAAGTTAGTTGGATAGGTTTTTTTTTTTTTTTTTTTATTATATAAACAAGACTAACTATAAAGTTTATAATTTTTTTTACTGGCTTAATTAAAACTTAAGAGAGTTTATTTTTAACACAACAGTAAAGTTTAGAAGACCTATTTATTTATTGACGTAAAAAATATATATTGTATTGTAACTTAGTTATGACACTTATTTTGCAACGATTTAGGATAAGAATATTTTGGGATAGTTCTCAAACCAGCTTACAACTAAGGATGTTGCCAGAACTTATGAAGTACATAATCTTAATGTTTAAATTAATATTGACCAGTACACAAAAAAAAGTTTGAAATATTCTTGTTTTTTTTGTCACTTTGTAACATATATAAATAAATTAAACCTTTTAGATGAATTTAAATGATTATTAATTATATTATATTACTTGATTTTTTTCTAATAATTCTAAAATTAATCATTAATTATCATTAACCTTGGATTACTAATGATTTCAATAATAGTATTTAAGTTAATATTTCAGTTATAATAAATAATACTAAATGAAGTGATCAGTATTGTTAAAATCAATATATATTTAGATGATCAATATATAGTATTTAGAAATATGAGTTCATATTACAATCAATATGAGCGTATTCTTATGACGCGAATAGAATTTAATTATTAATTTTACAAAAATGAACGGGAGATAGGAAAGAGGCCCATGAGAGTAGAAAATCTTTTAGTAGCCATCAGCTATAGAGGTGCAATAATTACATACTATCTCTTATGATGTACATTATCATATATTGCGGAGTCATCACTGAACTATTCAGCAAATGTCTTTGGGAATTCGAAATTCGAATACTGAGTATAAAACTACGATATGGTTCTTACTACCAATTACTACTAACTACTACTATTTCTACTACTGACCTTACTACTAACTAATACGTAATTTAATTGTAAACGGACTGTCGCGTTGATAATTATCGTGAATAAACCGGTTTTCACAACGGTAATTATCTATGCAATTATAAATGATGTAAATTTGACGTGATTGTGATGAAGAGAGTTTTTGTCGTCAACCTTGTGCCTGAACTGAGTTCAGCTAAGCTTATCAGCTGGTCAAGTACAAAAAGGTATAGTTTTCTTTCTAGGATTCTAAAGATACTTGTAGTTATGTTATGCATATAATTATTTTATTATTATATTTTATTGTATGTTTTTATTTATAAAGCTTTTGTCGGTTTCAAAAAATAGTATATTATTGAAAATAATGTAATAGTATTTAAAAACCAAATAAATAAATTGCCCTTGGAAGAATCAAATAACAATTTATAGAAAAAAAGGTTTCTTTTGCACTTGATCTAGACTTGCATCTAGATTTATTTCACAATGTCGTGTTGTGGTTTCAATGCTTGCATTTTAGTTGTCGTTTCCCAGGTTCGATCGCTGGTCGTGCTTAAGTTTTTAGATTTATGAAGTGTTTGGCATTTTACATAGTTGGAAATCCTGTGTGTTTTAGAAGAAATTCAGTGATTTGTAACCTACATTAGATGAGAGTGATGTAGGTATGTGCCCCCTTTTTTAAATAGAAAGACGTTCAATGGGACTTGTTTTGATATATCAGACAAAACTTTATTGGTTTCTTATAAACCTAGTACATAAGCGTAAAATATTCCATATGTATTGCTTTGTTATTATTTTGAATATATATGTTATATCAGTTCTGGTTACATTTGCTTTATATTACTTTAAAATATTAATGTTATTAAATGACTAAAATATCTGTATCATATTTTTTATTTAAATGAATACAATGTTTTTTATCGCTTTTAGTTTTATTACTTAGATTTTCTTTCTCTTTCTTAATTCGATATACCTAGATAAAATGAATAGCAGCGTTTGGACTATATTGTAAATAAATTAATAAAAATAATATATATAACTTTATAAACATATAATTTAGATATTAGCAATTTAAATAATGATGTTTTTTAATATTACATATAAGAAATGCTATATTTCTTATGATGTCAATATTATGTAGATAAAATTAATTTCGTTCCTCAGTTTTTCTAATTATTTACACAATTTGACATTTTAGTATTTCTACATTAAAAATATATTATTAACTAAAGTAAAGGTTCTCAATTATTTGTATATATATTATCTTAAAATAATAATTGAATATAAATAAATAAATGATTATGTTGTAATATTGGTATATTTAAAAATGTATTTTATTGACAGAAAAATGAGTGTCGTAGTAAAATATGTTAAACACAGTTTATTTGTATTCAATAAGGATTGTATACGTGAATCTAATACATGTGATATTCCCACGTTTAAAAACGTCAACAATTTATATCTATCTTTATTTTACGTTAGATTATTTTCATTCTAAAATGCATTTTACTAATTACAATTAATAATTATGATAATAATACAAATATAATAAATATTTTTTGTCTATTCTTTCTTAGTTTATTTTAAACGAGTATATTCAATACCTTTTAAGACTATAAACAAGTTTTTATATTGTTTCAATTTAATAATTACTAATTCATCGATGTTATGTAAAAATAATAATGATTATATAATAATAAATACTCACTGTCTATGTTTTAATCACACACACACACGCACAGCACTTAACTAGTTGAAAAAAAGTTAGTTCAGTCTCGCAGGATCCTACCTCCTTACTGCTGATGATCAGTTGAGGCTTCAAGTTATATTGTAAAGGAACGTTGGTATTACAGCGACGTCTCGCTATCAAGATCAGTGTGACGTCACGAGTGCGTCATGAACGACCTACCAATAAAATAAATAAAAAAAAAAATGTTATATTTATTTTTCTATTTTTGTTTTACATTTTTAATGTTATTAATGTAAATATTTTTTTTATTTTTTTTTAATTAAGTTTTTTCACATGATTTCAGGTTATTGTAATGACTCGTGAAATAAAATATTAAAAAATATATATATATCTTTGTTAAATTTGAATTAAATGCTTTTATAATATTAGATTAAGTTTAGTAATTTACTACTGATCTGATCATCTCAATGTGCAAGGCTTTTTTCTATATACGTATTTGTACCTTGTACCTATAACTTTTTACCTAAGACATTCATGGTTTTCGATCGTTAAAAATCTATTTATTGGTAACAAATAAAACATAGTAATTATATGCATGAATACTAATAAGTGTTCATAATACATTGTTTAACTCATTAATTTTCAATATTTCTATTAAATTGTTAGTTAGAGTTTGTTAATAAATAAGGCTTTAGTTACATGTTTAAACAATTCTATAAGCCCTGGTAATTGTGAGAGAATTTTAGTACTAGTAGTATTATTTATACTAACTCTTCCTTTAGTACTATGAAAGTAAATTATTGACTGTGTTATGTATAGTTCATACTATGAATATGAGTATTTTTATATTTATGTAAGAAAAATATACGTAGAGTCGTTTGTCAGTTCTCATATTAGAAATAAAATTGTTGACTTTGACTTTGACACTTAAATGTACCGACGTCAAGTACGAAAGTATTTCCTTTGTCAGCTATCATGCTGCTCAATTTACCAAGCAACGAGAAGAAGTCTCAGAAGTCCCAAGTTCGATTCCTCCTTCGTTGATTAATTCATTGTATGTATCCTCCTTTTAATTTATACACACTTATAAAATAGTTTGTCCTGTCTGACTATCAACGTAGAGCGAAAAGTATTGAGTTTAAATAAATTAAATTTTTATAATATTAAGATTATTTTATAATATAAGTATCTAAACTATACTTAAAATGATATAAACAAGAAGGAAAATTAAATAAATTTGTGTGAAAGCGTTTTTATTTTTATTTAAAATATTTTTTTTTTGTTTATTAAAATTTTGGATAACAGCAAATACTATAAAACAATATTATTAAAATGTTTATCTATTTTTAATATATCATTATAATCTATTTTTAATCAGATCTACTTATGAGATTGTTTTTTATTTTTTATCAAATATTTTTACTTTGTTATTCCCATGAATAATTAGATTCTTAATAAAAATTTGATCCAAATGAATATATTTTTAAGAATCCAAATTGAGATACAAACTCAATTAGCCACTTTATTTTCATAAAACAATCGGTTTTAGCTTGTATGCTTGTTCTTTCACACAATCTAACAATAATTATCTTTTATTTGGAACTTAGAATTAAATATTTGTGTACTTCTTGTATATAAGTGTAGTATATATGTATAATGTTTATTATTGTTATAGCCTACCTTTTGCGTTTCATTTTGTATTATTACTATTCTTTATTTATTTATTTTTTTTAAAAACGACTATCACAATTTTTCACCATACGCAGAGGTTGATTGGGAGAGAATGCCATAAGGCATTAAGTTCGCCTTTTGTAAATTTATGCAATAAAGGGTAAATAAATAAATAAATTAAAGATGGATTTACGTTTCCATACTGTTTAATAATAATTAAATTTATTTCGCATGTATAGTAACTCCTAACGATGTCATAAGACGTCTCTGTTGCAAATTTTTAGAGATTTGTTTATTAGGAATTCATCTATATAATAAATATAGATATATATATATTATATAGATGATAATAGAGGTATATCTATAGTATAATATTAGTATCATCTATATAATAGTAAAGTTATATAGATGATAATAGTAGTACATAGTACTATATGTAATAGTAGTTCATCTATATAATATAGTAGTCTACTTATATTAAAAAAATGAATTTAAATCCTCGTAGCACTTCTTAAGTAGTGCATGATATTCCTTTCAGTAGCGAAAGACAAACTTAACATTAAAAACTGTGTAGGACTTAAAACTTTTAGTACTGTCCTAACTGTAGTGTATTTAATAAAAATTATAATTAAAATATAGTTCTATTCATTTTTCAAACATTTCTTAAACAGAAAAAGACGCTATAACACTTAATAGCATACAGAGGTATACAATTCATAATTCTAATATCTTAAATTCCTAAATTTAAACAAACTTAATTATTATTTAAATTGAATACACTCACAATACTGTGAAACAAGTAAAAGTGATATCCTTATATCTTTCTCTTTTTCAAGAATTATGAGAAAATGTAATACGAAAGTTTGAAAAATATAATTAGTTGAATAAAAGAAAACATTTAGTTCCTATCTAACATACATTTTTGTTAAAGTAATATAATGACATAATTGTATGGTCATATGTTTTATAACTCTTTGTAATTTTATAAGACAGAATTTTTCTTTTTACTACTCCCAGGAATCCTAAAAAATAATATATAATCGACCATAAACGGCGCTAACTGCCCATCTTACAAACTATTCAGAACCTGTTTTTTTTTTTAATCAATATTTTAAGTTTTATTTAGTCGCATATTTAAGTTTTTTTTTTAATTTAAATAACAGTAAGGATCTTTTTTATTTTTTTTTTCTCATTATAATACTTCTGTACATGTTTGTACATTATGGTTTCAGTTCCGATTTCTTATTTTAAATGTCACGGTAATATCGGTATTCCCCAATCTTCTTTAATAATATCAGCTGCTTTTTCTGCAATCATCATCGTTGGTGCGTTAGTATGAGCAGCTGGAACATGAGGCATAATACTAGCATCAACTACCCTCAATCTCTCAATTCCATGCACTCTTAAACGTGAATCGACTACGGCTTCTCTGTCACTACTTGGTCCCATCTTAGCAGTACAGCAGTGATGGTATATCGTGTTTGTTAATGTCTTCATAGCACATATCCAATAACCGTCCGAATTAAATTTATACTTGCCACAGCTCGGTATTGGAATATCGTGGAGTTTGCTTCCATGTTTTTGGAATGCTTTTGTTTTTGATAATTCTATTACTTTCCTAATACCATATAATATAACATTTTCATCGTGTCCACCGTCCGAGAAATAGTTTGGATAGATTAATGGTTTGTCATGAGGATTATTGCTTCTAAGTTTTATGCGTCCTCTTGATTTTGGGAGTAATAGCATTGGAAATACCATCCAAGTATCTCTGTTCACGATTGGTCTATACACTGCGTTATATAAGTCATCATCGATATCAAAAGCATACTTATATACTGATTGAGAAACGATTGAACCACCGACAAACAGTAATTCTAAATCGGGATAACCGTTTTTGTTTTGTGGATCTTTTGTATCAATAAAAGCTAGAGCTTCTGTACCTGTTGGAGCTGTTAAAGGACCGGCATGATGAGTGAAGTAATTAATGATATTCTCCAAGGTTGCAATTCTTTCAAACCGCAGGGATTCTGTTGAGTTGATAACAAATGTAAGACCACCTAAGGCCCAGTGGTCTTGTAGATTATAGCCAACTGGTAAGTCGACAATGGTTGGGATGTTTATCTTCGAAAGATGATTCTTTGGTCCAATTCCACTCAGCATCAGCAGTTGTGGAGTATTGATTGCTCCGGCTGACAAAATAACTTCTCGCTTGGTTCTAACGATCATTTTTTTACCATTTTTTTCGAACTGGACACCATAAGCTCGTTTTCTTAATGGATCTATTAGAATTTTCGTCGCTATTGTCTTCTTAATAATATGAAAATTTTTACGTTTTTTAATAGGATGTAGGAAAGCACGGCTCATACTCATTCTTGTTCCGTTTTTCATAGTGAATTGAATAAAGGAATATCCAATTTGTGTTTCTCCATTATAATCAACTATGTTGCCTCCAGTCTCAATACCAGCTTTTAGGAAAGCATCAGACAGTGATGTACGCCACCTTGGTTCTTGTATAGTCATTGGGCCCTTGGTGGAATGATATTTGGTGTCATTGGCCAAACGTGATATTTGCATGTTTTCAGATTTCTTGAAATACTTCAATACACTGTTGTAGTCCCAACCTGAACATAAGGAAAACATTAGAATGCATAAATTAGATTGTTATTTTTTACGATACCAATACTGTACAAATACCTGGATTTCCATTAGATGCCCAAGTATCATAATCTCGTCTATTTCCTCTTGTATGCATCATTGAATGGAGGACGGAAGACCCTCCTACCACTTTTCCTCTTGGCCATGCACAGCGTCTATTACGCATACCCATACAACCGGCCTTCTGAAATTAGCAAGGTCAATTATATCTTTAACCTTGATGTATTGGACAATAATTAATTAAAGATGATTAGTATTTCAAACACAGACGAAGGAAATTTGTTTAAGGCGCCCTATAATATGTAATCCATCATTATGTTAATATTGACAGCAGCGCTCGCTTTCGACTTTTACTTCCTTTTTAGTGATATTTCCTTTAAAGCTTACAACTTTTAAATTCTTTTATATACAGGGTGTATATAGATACAATATTATATTATTATTTATATATTATTATATATTATCAAGAATAGTCTTCATCAAAAAATAAATATATTTTTTTATATGCAATAAAGCACTAAATAAATGCTTTGTATAAACAAATATTACTGAGATTTACGCAAGATTTGTAAACATACAACCATAAAAGAATGGAATTTCAAAATAATATTTTTTTGTTAACATAGTTACTATTATTGTCAATAAAAAATACAATAATAGTAACGAAGATAAATCTTAACATTAAGATGATTATATTAAACGTTATTTATAGTTTTAAATACAAGTGTTGGTGTCTTTTACAAAAAGTAATAGATGAATTTTGATAAAATTTCATATGATTTGAAAAAATCCTTCGACAATAAGAAACACTTGCAACTAAAATATTAGTTATAAAAATAGAAATGTATAGAATTAGTACAATTTTTTATGGAGCAAATGAAGTCGTTGGAGATAGCTAGTTATTATTATTTTTAATACCTGCTAGTAACCTTTAACATTGCCTGACATTATTCGAGACAGCCTTGGAGTGATGACTATGTAGAGTACATCTTTGCAGTTTCTATATAAGAAAGTACATTTATTTCTGGTATATATATCCGCGTATACAGGATTGCTAAGAAAGACATACATATTACATACACTTGGGCTGTATATCGTTACTGACATATTTGTAATAATTTGTGTCAAATATTAATTTGGTTCCGTATAAATTTAAACTGTAAAGTGCTAATTGCCTGAGAAGTTTTTTTTTTTTTTGCCTCAAATTGGCTTCCTTTAAAATATTTTTTTATCTAACACGTATTAATAGTAGCTGTGATTTTATCTATATGTTAACATATAGTTTTTAATAAATAGTATTGTCGTAATTATAGATTATATATGTTTTTATGTTTGAGTGGAAAGGACATCTAAACAATTAAGATGGTGTTTCTTTAAGTTTAGCTTAGATTTTTTTTTATACAACCAACAAAAGTAAACACAAAAAAATCATTTTAATATTCAATACATAAAGCTCAGTACAACGAGTATAGAGGACTCAAATTTATTCAAACACAACACATATAATTATACTAACATCCGTTATTATTAATTGTGACGTATTCATTAATATTCCTAATATTCCAAGTAATACATGAAAAATGCTTGTTACAAATAATCTGTTTATTTTTTTGGAGCGTCATTTGAATTTTACACATGAGATAACATTTGTATTTATATTTTTTATATTAAAACTATAGTTCGCTGAGAACACATTTATCATAATAACACGAAAGAATATATAATAAAAAAATGTTTTTTTTTATGTTTGTATGTTAATGTTTATTGCTATTGTTAAATGAATAATCTTATTTCTACTATAAAATCTATTTTTTTGTTGGTATGAGTAATTAAAATGTATAATAGCTATGTAAATATATTATTCCTTTGATAATTTATAATATTTAATTTATAGTAAAATAACAAATTCAATGATAAATAAATTTGCTATTATTTGTATACGTTTCTTTCTTTGTGAGAAGTTTACATATGCTTGATTCATCAAGGCATTTAGTTGACACGATAGCTCAGTTGGTGAAGCGACGGAGATGGATATAGAATATACGGAATATTGGACATAATTTGTGTATTTTTCTGTTATTTATCTTGTTATTTCTTTGTTACAGGTAAGGAAATACTGGTACCAAATACAATAAACATTCACCACTAAAACTTATTTTTACTAAAAAAATCGGCTACTCGACTAGTGTTGATTAATACTCTAGGAAAAACTATTTTTATATAAAAAAAATGTATTCATATAAAAGTAGTTAGTAGCAGTTATTCATGGCTGCTGAATATAAAAAAGGGTTTTTATTGCAATATTATACTATTTACTACGATGTTATTAAAACTGATAAATATTTATAAACCTAAGAAAATTTCCGATCTCTTCTCTGAGTTGTATAATTATTACAATCGCAACATATATTTTTCTTGTTAAACAAAGGTTGAAAGTGACGTTTATTCAGAAATTAATGTTCGCTGTTACTTTGAATGAAACAAGAACTGCAGAGCTGAGGTATGACTTGTGTCATATTTTTTTATTGAATTATATTGAAATTAGCATTTTATTACTGTTATTGTTCATTCATAATAAGATTACTTCCTTCAATTACACACAATGATCTAACACCTAAGTAAGCAATTTATTTGCTTGTGTTATGAGTGTTAGATACATATACATAGAAATACTCATTATAAATACTAAATACGAGAAAATATAAAATATTAAAAAATAATGAGCCACACACCTGGTCAGTATAAAATAAATTATTGAAATAATTTTTTTCGTATTAGTTTGAAATTAATTTAGAAAACATGTTTCAATAATAGTGTCTGTTTTTTAAATATAAATCTGTACTTCAAGAGGTTCTCAAATAAAATATTATCTTTAATATAGTTTATTTCATAAGCATCTTCTTGTATATCACACATTGAAGTATTAAAGTACGAGTCGTAGCACTTAACAATCTACATAGATTGGTGTGACGCTACGAGACCTAATTCGCGTCAAGGAAAATAAGACATTAATTTTGTAGGGTGAATAGTATAGCAATTTATTTTTTTAGTTATTAAGTTTGTTTTAGTTTTACCGACTACACCTGCCAAGTCATCCTGGAATACTTTTGGATATTACCTCATATTACTACTCTTGCCAATTACCTGCCAATTACATCCACTCTTTTTGTTTATAGTTTTGTGTTGTTACTTTTAGACTCTCATATTTTGGAAACAAAACAGCATCAAAAGAGTTTTTAAAGATAATATAGTAGTAACTAATTTTGTTTAATAGTTTATTACACTGGTATAGTGTAAATTAAATGGACTTAACGTTAATGCATCCCCTACCAGCCAACTCGTTGTTCCCAATGTCTTATAAATGTCGGTCAAATGTATATTAGCCGTGCAATAAATGAAATAGCTGTGAAATAAATATTTTACCTTGAATAAATATGTTTAATACTTACTTTAAATCTTTAACGCTTAAAATTTAAAATTGTTTATTATTTTTTGGAATTACCTTTATGGGCAAACTTTGACACACAATTATTAATAAGTTTTAACTTTGATCAAAATTCATCGTAGTTATTGTCTTCAGGGTTATTGTAACCTAACTCAGTTTTTGTTTTCCATGAAGTTCAAGATTTTGAGTAGTAAAAATTATTGAATAACTTTTAAACAAACAAAACAAAAGTTCCTTGTTATATTCATAAGACTTCATCAAAGGCTTGTACATATGCTACAAAATCTAGTATTTGGAACCTTAAATTTTTACGTAACTAACAAATAAAGAATATAGTATAGATATTATTTGCAGCTAACGACACATTAAACTTAAATTAAAGAGACTCTATATAAATATAGAATGAAAACAAACCGATACGGGCAGGGATTCAAACCCGCGATTACTGGGAAACCGTCCCGTCGCTCTACCAATTGAGCTACCGTATCGCTGTCCGCCTCGGTGAATTAAGCATTCTATATGTGATCGTCTTTATCGGGACGGTGGTGACTTCTATTAGTGACATCTATTATTTATCTATACTGAAAAGTTATAAACATTGGTTACGATTTTCGAAAGAAACCTAATTTCGACATGTTTTCAAGGTTATTTAATTCTGCGAAACTAAAAACATTGGTATGGATTTTTTTACAGAACCTTATAGATTTCGCTTCCGTCCCGAATAAGAAAATCATATAAAGAATGGTACATTAAGGCGGGGGGTCACTATCCCTATATATTGTAGCTTATTTAGAAGAGCGACGAGATGATTTCTAAGGGGTCGCAGGTTCGAGTTATTTTTTTTTCTATATTTATTACAAATTCAAAAATATATCTGTTCTTATGCGAAATGTAAAGTAATTTATTTACATGTTCCTAGACAATGAGGTTGTACTTCTTTATATTATATTCTAATAAATATATATATTATATACCATACAGTATAGTTGTATATTGTTTCTATTATTACTTCTTTAAAATGTATATTATACAGTACCCATCTAAATGACTTATGGACTACTTTCTCAAACTCAAGGATAACTACAAAAAATCCCTATATAGGGATAAACCATTCTATGTTTATATTCTTATAGTTCTTATAGCTAAAATGTCAAGGTAATTGGTTGTAAATAAAAAAAAGTTTTCTTTCGATTTATTTGGTCACTAGTAAAAAAGGAATATTTTTGTCACTACCTGAATCTAAATCGGGACTTGTCAATTAGACTTGTCAATTAAACTTGTCAATTAGACTTGTCAAGTACAATTGATAATATAGTTTTTCCTTGTTAATCGTAATAGTTGTTTGGAATATCAACTAGCCTTATAGGAAAGTGACCCTAGAGCCACCTTCAAAGTCTCGCGATGTGAATCATAACAAGTAACACGAGGATTTTCCAATAAAAAAATATATATTCATTATTTGGTTTAGATTCAAGGCGAGTAACATCAATTTTATTTTTAAAATAAATGTATAAATTAATAAGTGATTAAGTTATATTAGTTATATTTCTGTTATATGTGTCAGGGATTCGAACTCGCAACCTCTAGGAAACCGTTCCGTCGGTCTACCAATTGAGCTACAATATCGGGTATATTGTAGCACAATTGGTAGGCCGACGGATCTCTATGAATTAAGCATTTTATATATTATCGTTTTTATCGGGTATGTTATGTTTTGTTATATTCTTTAAATAATTTTTTGTTCCCGCATTTATTGCAATTGAGATGAAAAGAAAAAGCCAATGAGTTTTCAATTTAACCGTATTTTTTGCGGTCAGGTATTACCTCGAAACTACTCAAGGCTTCATGTTTTTACATATTTGTTTTATATTTTATCCTAAAAATATACGTTCTTAGAATATCAAGTTTTATATATACGGGATTAGAAGTTCAAGAACTAATAAGTAATTGAGTCATGTATAGTCAAGTATATCATTTCTATTTATGTTTTCATGATGCTAATTAATTTTATTTAAGTTGCAATCTGTGTTACTTTAACTGAACTAAATATTATTTTAAGATTTGCTGATTTGTAGTTAAATAAATACTTGTTTTTACTCTCTTAATATTTTTTTTTATTATATACTAAAATCACTTGTGTTTTTTATGTTTTTGCAAATGTTACCTCATTCAGAAACCCTTCTGTTTTTAAATAAATTACTATTAAATTGGTCCAAATATCATATCAATTCTTTCAGTATTTTTAGGGTTAGACATGTTCTAAGGGGAAAATATTACGAAGATGAAAAAAAAACCTTTGAAGAGTACCGTATCTATACAGATATAGATTTAAATATATAAATAGCATTACGAGATTTGATTTTTTTATGCTATATAAAAGTACTTTGTTTTCTGTTTGGTCAACATTTATATATATTTAAAAGATAATTATGTGTCTTATAACAATACTTTTTATTGAGGTGTAAACCAAATCTGATTTAGTGTGTATGTTAACATATATGTATGTGTAGATATATTACCGATGTGGCATTTACTCTATATGACCTCGTTTATTTTGGAGCCATGCTTCCTTCCTCTCTCAACTCCACATTTGCCATCTCAGGAAATGCAAACTTTTTTTTTGTATATAATTTTTTTTACAATTGACAATCTTGTTAATTACCACTCTTGATATTCATGTGTGTATTTACCAATTAATAAAATTTTTTGAAATAAAAAAAATAATAATAATTGGTTAAAAAAGTCCCATATCAGCGAGTGTGAGTGTAAATATGTAACTGATCATCGCCTACGGTATTTCGCAATATCAAAAGAAAGTGCGAGAAAATGGCCGCCGTTTAAGAAAGATTAACTAGGTACCCATATTGTATTGATCTAGAAATAGCATTGAAGGAAATTGGTACCATATTTTATTAGTATTTAGGTAAGTAGTCGAAAATTCCTTTAAAGAAGCATGGCGTTTTAGAGTTGTTAAGGAACGCATCGCTAGTGCTATGCGTTAATAAAAATTGGCGAGACACATATCAAATACCTATTCAGAACACTAGTGATAAATTCGGTAGAAGACCTACAATGATGTGACGTTTCTATGCATTGACAAAATTACATATGTAATAAATCAGGGCCAAAGATAAAAAAGGTTGCAATAACGTTGCAACTTGAAGTATGTGAAGTCAAGAGATGCTGGTACAGATGGAGAGGAAACTAGGTGAATTGGATACACATACAAAAAAATCAATTAGTTAAATAGTTTTCTAAAATTAGTTAAATAGTGTACTTCAACACGGACAGACTGACAGGTTGTGTCTCTGTTACAACGTAATATTTAACGGCAGGTGTATGTGGCATCCATCACGTAGAGCCTACAAATAACATCTTACGGTTTTAACACGTACGAAAATGTCGCAAGGTGCTCAATTATAAAATCGATAATCAGAACTGATTAAATAATACTCGTTCATATTTACGATAATTAAATGAATTTATTTATTATTGTCTTTTTATATTGTCTTTACAAATAAATTTTGAATGTCCAAAGTTAGAATATTTTTAGGCGTTGTAAATAGCATCATAGTACCAGTACTGGCGTTTGATTATTCTATTAATATTTTAGTACTAGGCTTGAATATAATAATAAGTTTATCCCGCATATATGCATTCATATATATACATATATATGATCATTATAATAGTATATAAATAAAATAATTGAATATCCTGTGCATTTCTTGCCGGTCCTTCAATATCTTTTCTACGGAACCATGCAACTAAGGTATGACGTTTCATAAATATATATGCGTATATGAAATAAAAAACTCTGAATATAATATAATTACATCACTACATTAATAACCGTCATAAAAAATCGGAATATCCTAGGAAGCAAAAAGATTTGAAATTGAAGAATCGATTACATTCAAATTAATTATTACTTTAGGCATATTACTAGAGCGGTAGAAATATTATCGAATGCGTTTAAAATATAAGTATTCATACATATATTTATACAGGAACTATCTATAATTAATAACTTTTTAACTTAAAAGAAGTTTCCTACAAAATGTTATTTGTAAATATATCTTATAAATAAATGTATTAAATATTTTAAATTTTAACAGCCCCGTTGGTCGAGTGGTTAGCGTACACGCCTAACGTATAGCGGCGCAACGGGGCTCGGGTTCGATTCCCGACAGGGACAGGCATGTATGTGATGTATGTGATGTCTGTATTTCTGGGTTTGGTCTGGGTTTGGTAGTTTATTAAATATATTTTCAGTATTTATAATGTGTATTTCTATATATTTGTATTGTTGTCTAACACCCTTAACACAAGCAAATAATTTGCTTACTTAGGGGTTAAATCAGTTTGTGGAATTTGTCCTGATATTATTATTATATTACTATTATACTATTAAATGGAGTAGTTTTGGCATTTTAGTTTTTAGTTTAAATATTTCTATAGTTATCTTACTGTTGTGACAATATATAAATTATGTAAATATAAAATGAGGTAAAATTGAATTGTGATAAAATAATTTGGTGTATATTTGAAAGAAAACTAATAATAAAAGAAGAATGAAAAATAATTTCGCTCAATATGTCAAATTATACAAGGGCATAAAATTTTCTTGCAATAATTATGTACATAGAATTTAAAATTAATTAATTTATTATAAAGTTCTTTTTTCTCAAACACAACTAACTCATTGTTATATGGAGAATTTAATAATTTTTGTAGTAAATAATTAGTGTATTCATTATTATAAGAAAATATAAAAAAATATATTAAATGATGTAATGTTATTCTTTTATTTTGTGGATTTATGTTTTGTCGAAGTGAGATAAAATACTTGATAAAAAAATATGTACCTATAATGAATAAAATAATGTTAAATATAATAAAAAATATGATTGGCTTGAGTAACTTATAATTTCCACATATACTTATAAAAACTCACTTTGTTGTTCTGCCAAATACTTTTTGTTTTTTTTTTATCACAGATCATTTATATTATGACGTCTTTGAAATTATGCAAGAAATGGTCAATTTAAATTGCCAAAACATAAAAACGCTATCCTGGGTTTTTCTATAGAAATGTTGCAAATCTGTTCCAAGAAAGATATGTTTGTTAACTGAGTAACTAATGCAATTATAAAGCATGCTTAATTAATATAATAAAATAATAAATTAAGTTTATTTTTTTCTAATAAAGTTTAAGTGTTTTTTTTTTGGTTTATACACTTCTGACCATCATATCATCATCTTTGAATAATCTTTGATGTTACATTTCTTAGAGAAAATTATAAAATTCTCGTCATGACCATTATCAAAAGTTTAATCACAATGTATTGGAAGTGATATGGTAGGTATTATATGCGTATAGAAGTCATATACAAGTTCTGGGTTCGTAGTACATAAGTATTTTTTTATTATTGTTCCTAACGACTGGCACCTTTCTTCAGACCACGTGGACTTTATAACCGACAGTATAGATACGTAAAGAAGAAAAAAAAACTTTTCTAATAATGATAAATAGAAAGATAGGTCTAAAAAGTTCACACTATCAATAATTATTTTATTCTTTTTAATATCAAGATTGCAGGCGTCGCAGTTGAACTAGTTTAAGGTATATTTCATAGAAATAGTCAATAAAGTGGGAGTTACTTTGGAAAATATATTTAAAAAAGTTTTAAATTGTCCGTAACATACTTCACGAAGGTTATATATTTTTTTATTTATTTAATATATATTTTGTTAATACGAAGTTGAGTCTTAAACATTTTTTTTTATTGTAGTTAATCATAACAGTGGAAAAATTTGGTTTCAGAGTCGGGGAATTACATGCCCATATCTAGTAAAATATAAATAATTAAAGAATGTTGTTTTTAAATTCCATTCCTTTTTCAAACTGATGGGCTCGTTTCCATTACACAGGGTTTTTGAGCATGAGTCTGTCAGAAAAATGTCAACAACTTTGTCAAGCTTCACCAAAGTTTAAAACAGGAAGGTTGCTTTGATAGTAGATCAGTTCTTATGGTCTAATACCCCCGGTGACGCTGTAATAGCCAACAGGGCTAACAGCATAGACAGACATAAAAAAAAAAAAAAAAAAAAACTTATGGTCTACAATTTGTTCCAGGATGAAAATGTATATAAATAGTAATTATGTATGTAGATGTAGATGGTCTGATAGTAGAGTAAATATGAGGCTTTGACGGGTCTTTGTTGTATATATGTTTTCCAATTGAAGGGAACAACAATCTGTGGTTACGTTTTGATTAAGCATAGGACGATTGTTGTAAATACTTTCTTTTTCGTAAAATTTTTTTTTAATGTGTTTAATCAAAGGTTTTCACGAGTACTTCACTTTAAAATAAAACTATTTTTACGGGTTTAACTCGCGTATATTGAATTAAATTTTAAATTTACACGATTGCTGCAAAGCATTCGAAACGTCGGGTTAGATTAAAAATGTAAATTTAAAATTTAATTCAATATACGCGAGTTAAATACGTAAAAATAGTTTTATTTCATTGGTTAATCAAAATAATATAAACACGTTACAAAATAACCCCGCCTAACTAATGAGTAGTTTGTAGGCAGATCGAACTCTCGTTAATAAGTATTATTACAATGTAGTATTGAATAATATACATATAATATCCACATACACATATGCATACATCCTTACCTGAGGTTCCGTATGATAGTTCCAGTTAGCATCAGTGAATTGCAGCATTGTTGCCATGACTGGAATATCCATGAAAACCTGTTCTGCATCACCAGCCTCTATTAAAAGAACCTAAAAAAATGATTTTCATTTAGATACGTTTTTTGATAAGTAACGTCTAACAAAGCTATGTGATTAACATTAACCGAATAAATTCGTAATTATGTTATGTTTATAATAATAATACTACAGGACAAATTACACACTTTGATCTAATCTCTAATTAAACAAATTATTTTGCTTGTGTTAAGGATGTCAGACAATGATACACATACATAGAAATACATATTATAAATACTGAGAATATATTTAATAAACGACCAAACCCAGAAATACAGACATCTATGCTCGACACTACACACCTGTTCCTGTCGGGAATCGAACCCAAGCCCCATTACGCCGCTATACTTTAGGCGTCTGCGCTAACCACTCTTCCAACGGAGAGGTTTATAGTAAAGTGGACCTAGATAACTTTAGAATAATAAATTTTAATTTAAAAGGTAAATATCCTGCAATTGCTATGTTGTTGGTAAGCCCTTGTACTTTTACTTAACCCATACTTAAGAATTTTAAATCCGAGTAGAGTTCTGTGGAAATAACGGTTACAGCTTCTCAATGATATTCGTGGTTTGATTTTATAGTGCTATTTCTCATAGAACATCCGCATAATAAAATAGTAATTCTAAAAAATATCGCCTCTAAGTTTGGCTTTTATAATCTGTATAAATTAATAACGAATTTTTTTTTATTGGGTTGGTAGTCAAATTAAATGAATCGCCCATTGACCGTTTTGACAAAGTTCTATTTCTATCCAAGGATACCAGAATTCTCTAACAAAAGAAATATTCTTCATTGGTTTGATGTGAAAAAATGTGTATGTCTAGCTTAGCTTTAGCTTTACAAGCTAAGTTGCTTATTAAAATGGTTTTTCATCATGTTTAATTGCGTATTGCCCGCTGTGTCTTTGTCTTCTAATACTACCTTTAATACTGCTAATACATGCTTAGTTCTTTGTAAATAATACAATGACAAAAGAAGAAAAATTATATGTGATTGTTCCTTAATTAAAATTAATTTCAAGGTAAACGATACTTTTTATACACAAGTTAGAGGCTTAGTGCGAAACTGATTCCATATATCTTTCAAACATAAACTAATTAGCACGATTTTTATAAGCGTTTATAATTTGTATATTCTTGATGATTTTTATTAGTGCTTTTGATTTATAACTAAAAATATATGTTAACGGTTTCCATATCAGTAAATGGAAACAAATCTGTCGGTATATTCATTATCATCCGTCTTGTACGAGATAGTTTCTTTATTTTATCTCAAGTTTTCCTTATCTTATGAGATTGGTTATATAGTTTGTGAATTATATTTATATGCTACTTTGATAAAGTTATCTTGGATTGGAAATTTTTAATCAATTATTTGTTTCTATAAAGGGCTATGATGGATGATATTTGATTAAATTCAAATTAAAAATATCTTTATTCAAGTAGGCAATTAAGGTCAATGATTATATTAAATTGGTCAGTATATTCAGTCCGTAGGTAAGCTACCCCCAGCTCGGAATGGATCTCCGCTGAGAAAAGCTGGCCAGGAAATCAACTGTTGCTCTTTTTAAATGAAATTTAACAATATTTGATTTATACATTGTAGCATCAACACTGCAAATGAGTTAATGACTCAAGTTAGTTATTATTATTAATCATATTTATCTTTATTTTTACTTTACTTATTATTATTATTTATTTTTTACGTTTCTATTTTAATATATATTTTTTGTGCTATGATGACAATGTTTCCTGTTATATATATTTTTTGTATGTATATATTTTTTTGATTTTTGTACTTGTCATTAGCGTTCGAAATGTCACTAAACGGCGGTTTCTGAAAATCAGCGTATTCAGTTTCCTCTAAAATAGCTGATCGGCTCGGCTCGGCTCTCCGATTTGGGCATCATTTTTATAACTTTCTTGGTTATTGTATTAATATTTTTTCTCTCTTTTGTATTATTTTTTTTCTTTTGTTTTATAAATTAGATTTAATATTTTATTTCAGTTGATTAATATGTGAGGTCCAAATAAAGAGATTTTGATTTTTGATTTGAAGTTGGACATATTTTGATCAAACGGAATAAAACTAATAATACCTTAAACTTATTGACTTCGGTCAACCTATTGCTAAGTACACATCCCGCTGTACCAGCGCCGACGATGACGAAATCATATTCTGGTAAGATGATGTCAGTCTCCGCTGGTTCGCCGTTGTATAACTCTGCTGTGTCTCGTAGGAAGCCCGCTACACCGTCTAAGAACGTATCCCGGCCGTGAGTTGTCAGAAGGCAAAAGTATACAGTACTGGAAAAAATCAAATTAAATCATCAAAAAAATGTGTTTGCACATGTTAAACTTTTTGCGTCATACAATTAATGTTATAATTTTTTTTATATAAAAAAATAGACATGTTCAATTAAATGATCATTAAAATGAAGGTCAGATTTATAAAGAGAAGAATAAAATAATTAAAAATATTTTTAATAATTGTTGATTGATTCCTGTCACATGTGTTCTGTATTTACTTGAAACCTGAAAGATATCTAGAAATTGCAATCTGGAAACCGGATCCGATAATCCGGCGGATCCGGCATTTTTATGAGTTGACCGGATCCGGTATCAACATACCGGATCCGGCGACCGGAGCCGGTGCTAGCTTTTTGAGGAATTCTTAACTCTTCTGTCTATTATGAAAAGATTTTATAAGCTAAAATATGTATCGATAAAACTTTAATAGATCTTGGTTCAAATAAAAACTTAATTGACTGTTTATACTCATTTAAATTAGCTGTAGAGGCCCCATGCAGAAGAGATTTGAATTTAAAATTTTAAATAAATATATAATGAAATATACCCGAAGGGATTTGTACCCGCCACCACTAAATGTCCTGTTGTTCTAAAAAGAGCGAAAAGACGATTTGCCAGATTTAAGTTGGTATTAAGCCACCGGAAGCTACCCTCTAAGGTCAATTACACGTTTTATTTATTGTCGTTCACTATTAGGCTTGAACATTCTTACTTACCTAGGATAAATGTTTTACTAGCTATTTCCGTGACTCCGTCTACGTAGACTGTAAAAATAACTTTCATATGGCTTATGGCTAGGGGTAAAAATATTATTTTTACAGATAGGCTCCTGGGTGGATTTGCTTTAAACATAATTTTTTCACCTCTCAATAGGATGTCCCATATCCATCATTTTTCTTTTTTTAATATACCCGTGTCACTTGTGATATCAAGACGTATCTACCGATACCTCATACGCCAAAATCCTTTAAGCCGTTTTGGCTGTAGCAGCGAACATACAATTAGCATATTTGAATAACATAATACTCCTTCTAAATAATAGTCAGTAATAAGAAGAATTTTCACAAATTATCAGGTGATAAGAAGAATTTTTACAAATACTTATATAAAATTCAGCGAACCAAAACATTAAAAAAATGCCACGGGAGGATGTCCCGTGGCATTTTTATGGCATACGTAATCGCGCTGCAACCCATGTTATGTCACAAAGAAAACCACGTGTAAAAGTTAGTATTCCTATAACCCGTGTTATTTTAGTACATAAGACACAAAGTTGACAAATTTTATCAAAATCCGTTCAGTAGTTTTGGCGTGATTGAGCAACAAACATCCATGCATCCAAACATTCGGACTTATATATTAGTAAGATAAAATAGGAAGAAAGATATTTTAAATCACCTTTGTTAAGTATAGACTATAGTCACTTGGTTTAATAACTAACAGTTCATTTTGAACTGAAAAGCTGAAATTAACCTGACTGGACCAATCCGGCAAGTCGGATCCTTCCGGATTGATGGAAAAGATTCGGCCTTAAAGATATCACAATTAATAGTTGGATCAGGTCTAGGTGTAGAGTTTAGGATTATTATGAGAACTTCTTTTATTTCCTTGGTTTTAATGTTTTGTATTTTTTTTTGTTGTGACGTCCAAATAAAGTTTATTTATTTAATTTAAATATGGCAAGAAATAAAAAGAAAATAAATATTATTTAAAAAAATCTCTTAAATAATATATTATTATAATAATTAAAATAAATATAAATTATACCAGATTTTTTTAAATATGTCTATAGATTTGCTTCAAAAAGTGTAGCCTTAAAAATGGCAACGTCTTCTATGCTGCTGGGTAGTCAGTCACACATAACACCCGACATAATCTTCCTGGCCGACGGGTATCATTTTTCAACAAAAAAAAAAATGGGGTACAGTGCCAATGAACGAATGAATAAACGAATGAACGAATGTTTCCTACAGTAGTCCACGTGGATCTATAACATTACATCATATCTGTTTATAATATGTTTGTAGACGTAAAACCTACTTTATGGATTTCTGGTTGATAAATTATAGTTTTTCTTATAATTAGACTCGTTTCATAATTATTATTTTTTAATTATGTGGAAACCTATTCTTATAAATTTGACATTATGTTTTATTTATTAAATCTTTACTGTCAAAAATGTATAGAACTATAGGCGATTTTAACCGATTTCCGATTTTCCAGTAGACTGGCAAAATCGGAAATCGGTTAAAATCCAGTAGACTGGCAAAATCGGAAATCGGAAATCGCAATCGGAGAAAACCCGAAGGATTATGGTTTTTTAACAAAAAAAAAACCAAGAAGTTCTAAATATGCATAGATATAATTATTGTAGATATCTGATAAGATGATTTTAGAGCTTCCATTATGGAATTTTAAATCTAACAGAGGAAGCATTTTTGGGTTTTGCCAAGTCATACAATTTAATAGGTGCGTCCAAGGTGGACTTAAATTGCCTAAGACTTTGTGGTTTTATAAATCAGGAATAAAATTATAATTAAGTAGCGAGTGATGTGTAAATTAATTTATCTAGTGATTTTAAGAATAACCACCCAACCATAATAGAATTAAATAATATGAAAAATATATTTTAAAAGCTAGAAACATGTCATGGCCGTTTTGATATTTAAATTCCTGATAATTACAGGTCTGCAAGATTTTACAAATAACCACTTGAAAATGTTACTGCACATACTAATTATTATAATATATAATCTATACCTACTTATAAAAATACTAGCTCTTATCTGCGACTTCGTCTGCGTTTACTTTTTACACCTCACCTATTTGAATGAGATATTGTGTACTATTTCATTCAATTTTGTTTTTGCGGAAATCTATTTTTTTTTAAGTTCGAACACTTCTATTTTATTTATATGTATACATTATAGTGACGAGAAATTTGTAAAGTATATATATATATATATATATATATATATATATATATATATATATATATATATATATATATATATATATATATATATATATATATATGACATTTTGACATTTGAAACAGATGAAGGAAGAAAAGAGTACAGACGCGTGTAACAATTCATATAATAAAATAATTGTCGACCGTCTTGATTACATAGTTTTAATTATTTTGACTTATTCCCTAGAAGAGCAAAGATTAATTATTATAATTGTGGGTAATTATATAAAAGTCAGTACCGATTTTACTGACTTTATTTTAAAATTAATTTTAAGGTAGAGTACAGACGGAATTAACAAAAACAAGGATAAAAACAGAGCTATTATTTTGTATCATTTATTCAAGTAATGTAAGAAAAGTCGGTTTCTACGATTAGATGCATGATTCTAAAACATGTAGATCTGCTAAGGATAGACAAATACTTGACGAATATTATTTTGAATGAAATAATCTTGTCACAATATTATTTTAAGTTATTCATATATAATTATCTTATTAGATACATAAATAAAAATTTAAATACCTTATCAAAACATAAAAATCCCACCTCTGCATCTTGCACTCAACACGCGTTTCTTTTAGAAATACTAAATAATGACTGTTACTAAATGTTTTAATGATTTATTGAAATCTAATTTTTAATTGCATTTGTCAAATTCGTTATTATTTAATAATCTACTTAGCTCAGTACTTCAATATCGCTAAAACCCCAAGGTCGTAGAGCTCAAAATATAAAAGATTTTAAACATCTATTATGTTAATTATAGTGACAAATGAGGGTAATTAAATATAATATTTAATTATTTTAATCAGTGCAATTTTATTAATAAATGTTCCATACTAATGTTATCTAACTAAAACTATAATGTGACGATACATGTAATAATTTTATATAAATATATATAATTTCAAATAAATAGGCGCTAAGTGAGCTGTTTGTATGTGTGTACGTAGCCATATGGTTTAATTCACATAATCAAAAATCAAATGCATAAAATCATATGACAATATATTGTTTATTCAATACCAACCACTACTACTACGAAACATAAATATAACTTATCTAAGTTTGAATAGTTCTCATATATGTAGTTATAAATCTAAAAGTACCTACTATTTATTATTTTTATATTTCTTTCGAACATGTGTATGTCAACTTCTTAACGTTTGGATCAATTAAGATATTTTTGTTTTGCTTAAGTGATTTTGAGAGGATGTTTTAAATTCATATTGGGATCCTAGTGACGCTGCTGCAGGTGTTGGTTATATTTATTTTTATCTTTATATTTATATTTATAAAATCTTTATTGTACAAAGATTTATACAATTGGCGAACTTAATGCTATAGCACTCTCTAACCAGTCAAACGATTAAATTATAAGAAAAACACAATAAATAATAAAAAAAAAATATAATAATAAAAATAAAAAAATAATAAAAATAAAAAGAAAGAAAACAAAATTCATTTATAAATATTATATGTTCCACACACACAGCATACATAAAAAATACATAAATATATAACCAATATCATTATCTCTTGGTATTTGACTTGCAAGTAGCCACAGATCATATTCCAGGATCTCTTTACATATCAAGGATGTGACTCATGAGCGTTTCTTCGAAAACAGAAAATGGTATTAAGTACCAAGTAAGGCATAGACTACATATGTGTAGTCAGCGATATGTAGTAAGAGCAGTGAAGGTTACCCAATATTTAGAATGACTATTTTCTCTAAAACAACGTGATGACAACATTGATCTTAATAACTAAATTATTTATTTATAATATATTTGAGATTTGACTTTACTTATCAGCCTACAAAAATAAGAGCTATCGTTTTCTTCGGGTTTCGTTTATATTCTATAAAATGTATTCGTCATTCAAATGGCTAAAGTGTTTATTATAATAGACATCCTGAAAAATTGCATTCTCGTTCTTATATTGTCTTATATAATTATTTTCCCTCTTAGATAACCTTGTGTTGCCCAAATTCTTTATTAGGTCTTTGTCACATTGATTTATTATAAAAGCTCGGTTAGATATGTCTTATTTCCAAAAATAATAAGGTCATGGTCAAATAAGGTCGACGTTTCTATATAGGTGTTCGTGATATCATCAAATAGAGTATCTCACGGGGTTCATTAATGCTGACCCTGCCTAATTGGATGTGCGTCATTCAGATCGATAGGCAAATACCATAAAGTTTTTATAGCACGTATATTTAAAAGACCAATGAGTTTCTATATTTTTCTTCGCTATGGTCTCTCAAATAGAATTTATTAGAACCGAAAATATAAAAACTATTAAATTTTAAACATTCAAAAACTCTCCTAATATTATAACGCAATATTAAAAATATTATTATTATTAAGTGATAGGACCTGGAAATCCTTTAAATTACAGCCCCTGTGAGATTAAATAAGAATTAAAAAACTTATAGTTCATTTTTATTAATTATTATATAATTTTAGTTTGCGCCTTTAAGAAAACATTTGCAATTACGTTTAATAAGAAAAGTGTAAAATATATGAATTGAACATTGAGATAATATTATTGTCATATATGTATATATTTATTATATATTACCTATAGTTCAGATTTTAAAAGCACTATATTTTTTCGGTTTATTAATTTGTTACCCTCGTTGTTTTATTTTCTGTTGGCTTTGTTGGTTGACTGGTAGAAAATGATTTATCATTAAGTACCAATTGTACTATATTTTGTACAATAAAGTATAAATAAATAAATAATTAGAGCTTTTAATAAATGTGTCAGACTATTTTGTATTTATTTTTTTTCTTTTGTTTTATAAATCAGATTTAATATTTTAATTTTTGTTTTGATTAATATGTGATGTCCAAAAAAAGACATTTTGATTTGATTTGATTTGATTAATATAATAATCAATTAGAACTCTACTTTTATTTATTAGTAAACCATATAAATTATGTAACTTCTACTTACAAAAATATATTTTTTTACTGTTTTTTATATGAACAAGTGATGGTACAAAAGATCTGGCTCGTAGCAAGTCTTATTATAAAGTACAATCTATAAAACTAAAAACAGATTACAAAATTGAATCAAATCATTTAATACGCTTTCTGTTAACCAAGAATAAATTAAGATTTCTCCAATACTCTGGCTGTATTCCTTATGACCATATTATTCTATAACGCGACGTAAAAAAAAAATATACGGAGTTTTTATTCTCGACGTGTATTATTCGACCCTTACTAAGCGAATTAAATTAAAAATAACATTTTACACAAGAGTAACATTACAGTCCTTTTTTTTAGTTATCGGTACCAACAAACGACAAGCGGATTGAGTCTGTAAGAAGCCATAAAGGATCAATTTAAATCTCGGATGATAGGTCCATTTTTAATTTTAGCCTTAAATTAATAAGGGATATTGCGAAGAACATTCTCAGTAAAATAAAAAAATAAAACCAAGTTATCAATAAAAACGATTTAATTCTTAATATTCACTAATTATGTACATCACAACATTTTTATTACAATCATATTATACACTACGTTTTGGTAAAAAATATAACAAATATTTCTCGTATTAAAATATTGGTATAAATTGCTCGATTTTTTAAGAAAGCAACAGCAAAAAACATCGATAATATTTCTTATGTTAGAGATTTTTAATTAATTAATTTATATTGATTTTTAAAAAAATTAAGAGTTTTTGTTAGATGCTAACGATTTCAAATGTAATCTTTAATCAGGTTGTCTGTGTTTTTATATTGAATAAATAGTCTCCAAAGGGTTTAGCTTGAGGTTTAAAGTAATAGTTTTGTAGGGTTCGTTAAAAGAAAGGGGGGATAAGTGATAATTATTATTATTATGATAGCTGTTAAAGTTACATTTATATTCTTTGTTATAAAGATAAACACCCATGATTATATTTATGGCACTTAAAAACGAAAATATGAAGACTTTATTAAAAATATCAATAAATAGTTTGATATTTACAAACGATCTTAAATCATATTTTGATATTGATATAATGAATGACTATTTAAGTATATACAATAACTTAAAAATTATTTTAACCGACATTACTTAAATCTATCACTGTAATATACAATGATTAAACTTCATTTGTATGTGATTTGTATAATTTCTGGTAACATAATATAATAGTCTTTAAAGGTTAATATCATCTTTTTCGATTTAACCAATCTTCTTTTATCATATCAGAGCCTTTCTCTCCAATCATAATGACAGCTGCATTAGTATTGCCACTTACAATAGTTGGCATTATACCAGCATCTATTACTCTAAGTCCTTCAACACCTAGCACTCTTAACCTGGGGTCTACAACAGCACCTGGGTCCCAAGACGGTCCCATCTTAGTCGTTCCTGATTGATGATATATTGTCATACTTATCGTTCTAACTTGACATTCAATATATTCGTCAGACATAAATTTATGTTGCTTACAGTTAGGTAGAGGTTTCATGTACAACCTTGATCCGAACTGTTTGAATGGAGTACCATTAGCAACTTTCAAAGCAATTTTTATGCCTTCCACGAGTCGATTAACATCTAAACGATCTTCATGATATCGTGGATTCATGATTGGATAGTCGAATGGATTCGAGCTCTTTAATCTTACGTAACCTCTTGTATTAGGTCGTAACAATAGAGGCATAATGGTCCATGCATCTCTATTAGCTATAGGTTTGTATACGGTATCGTATATTTCGTCAGTCAGTCCTAAAATTTTTCTCACAATTTGTCCATTATCTGAAGAGAATGATGCTGGAGCCATGTGAAACTGGATATCCGGCCATAAACCAGAGCTGTTTGCGTATTTTGTATTTACAAAAGCAACGCCTTCTAGTCCTCCTAACGTTGTCATTGGTCCTCTTTCATTTACAACGTAATTCATTGTAACTGGAAATGCTTGTAATCTATTTTGGACAATAGCTACTGGTTTATCGACTAGAAAAGTTAACCCTCCCACCCCTACGTGATCTTGTAAGTTTTCTCCTACTGGTAAATCTCTTAAGACCCGTATACCAACATTGCGTAAGTGATCTTTAGGTCCAATACCTGATAACATTAATAATTGCGGACTATTAATAGCTCCGGCAGATAATATAACTTCCTTTCTCGCATAAACAACTTTTTTAATACCATGTTTTACATACTCGACACCATATGCTTTCATTGTTTTAGGATTAATAAGGACTCTGGTAGCTTGTGAATTTAGTGATATGTCCAAATTTTTACGAGTTCTCACAGGTCGCAAAAATGCTTTAGATGTGCTGCATCTTGAACCACGTCTTATTGTGCCTTGGGCTATCATAAATCCCGTTTGGATTGCACCATTAATGTCTCTATTTTCATACCCAATTTCAACTCCAGATTCAACAAAAGCGGCCACAAGAGGTGTTCTCCATGGAGCTTCTTGTACTGTTAAATAACCACCACGTCCATGGTATTGGCTTTTGGCCAAATAAGGATTTCGGTTGTCTTCTGATTTAATAAAATATTTTAGAACATCTCGAAAAGCCCATCCTGGATTGCCGAATGATTCCCACTGGTCAAAGTCGTATCTGTTACCTCGTACATAAATCATATAATTGAGAACACTGGAACCGCCAAGAACCTGAAAAAAAAATAACAATATGTACTATTTTTATATACTTTTCATGTTATTCATAAAATTATACAATATTTTCCTTGTAACAAGTTTGCAATAAAGTTAAATAATACAGGTTCCTGGAATCACAATATATCTATCCATTCTAATAAAATCTAGTTAAACGAAACAATTCACATCCTCACGGGACGTCTATCAAACGCCTTTCAAAACTAGGTCATCTAAATGAATAAAAAAAAATGTTTTTGGACAACCAACAACAAAAGTACAGCTGTGATAAAAAGGTAGTCTTGAATATATTTAACCTTTCCCCTCGGCCAACTACATCTGTGATTCTTGAAACCCAAGCAGGCGTAATTAGTAGGTTCAGTCTTGTACTGCCAATCTAACTTCGTTAGTTGTAAGTAGCCAGCTAGCGAAGGGACGTCGGTGATCTCGTTCTCATCTGGCCCTGAAATGTATATCACAGAAGCTTAAAAATATGTTACATTTTGCTTTAAGCATTTACATACTTTACAATGTAGTGTGAAAAAAAAATCGATATTATTATAATATTCAATATAGAATCTAGAAGAGTTATTATTTTACATGATCTATCATATTTAATGGTGTTTCATCATCACGATGAGTAATAAGTAAGTTCATTCCAAGAGAAAACCGAGGTAAAAGTATTATTTTGCTAGGATATTATATAAAAGTTTTTTTTTGCTTTTACAAACAAGAATTTAGCAATAATGATTTCTAAACATCTGTACAAATATAATCAAAACCTTACCACTTTCAAGCAAAAGTACATTCCAGTCTTTAACTTCCGTCAATCGATTAGCGACAACTGCTCCAGCAGATCCTCCTCCAACCACTATAAAATCATACTCCCTCTTGGGTTCCTTATCTAGAACCCTCGATTCAGGGTCATGAGAATTATAATTATGTAAAGTAAAAGCTCCAAGCAGTAGTGGAATCAACCATAGTCCAGTTATACTGACAGTTTTAAGAGCTGTCGACGCTAACAGTACTTGGATACCCATATTTTTGTTTTTTTTTTTCGATGATTATAACCGAAGCCAATATCACAGTGATGGTTTCGTTTTGGTACAATCACAGTGATAATTTGCTAATAATTAGTTTTTAAGCTTGTGTTATAAATTCTTGATACCATCTGGTGGTTTACTTCTTCGCATAGCTCTCTTTGTCTTAAGCGATGGTTGGTGCTGCGACATGTTAACACCAGCAGTCTCGTGAAGAATGGTCTGTCGAGTCTCGAACCTGAAAAAGTATTTTTTTTTTCTTTATTTTGTATACTTGTATGTGTTCTAATATTATTTATATTTATATGATTAAAAAAATATTTTGTTTTTCAGGTAATCTAATAAGACATCAAATAAAATTGGGAACCATTTAAATGGTCTTTGAAGTAAACAGTAAGTAAATAAAGTAGTTAATAGAATATACTTATAAATTAAAACCTTTTGATTATTCTATAATATATTTGTTTCAAAGTTAAGTTTAACAGTCTCATATAATAATAATAATAATAATAATAATAAAGGACAAATTACACACATTGATCTAACCCCTAAGTAAGCAAATTAGTTGCTTGTATTAAGGGTGTTAGACAACGATACAAATACATAGAAATACATGTTATAAATACAGAGAATATATTTAATAAACGACCAAACACAGAAATACAGGCATCTATGCTCATCACATAAAGGCCTGTCCCTGTCGGGGATCGAACCCGAGCCCAGTTTCCTCGCTATACTTTAGGCGTCTGCGCTAACTTCTCGACCAACGAGGCGGTTAAAAAGGCGAAATAATATAATTTTGAATAATTCGTGGTTTACAATAATTATGATTTTATGAACTATATATCACCGTTTGTAGAAAGTTACTTTAAAAACTTTTTATGTAAGTCCCTACAGCATAAAATATATCAACGCTAATGACAGACTGAGACAGATTTATGTATACTGTTGTGGGTGAGACAGAGAAACCCGCTTCCTAGTTATACGGAAGATGTGATCGAATTTCTAGATTCACGCGAAAGTGATTGTAGAGTTGAAACCTAACAAAAGTTTTTAGACGTTTTAAGTTTAGATATATTTAGTATTATTCTATCTACACTTATAATTATATAATAATTACTTTAGTGTATTATAGAATTAGGATAGATTTAAGAGTAGCACATTGTTCTAAAATATACGAAACAAAACAATGTCATACAATGCAGAAACAGTCTGTTGTTTTGTTTAGAAGTTGCTTATTTTTGGAGTTTGTTTGACAGAATGGAGGTTAGGTGTTACCAAAAAGGACAAAAGATTTATTAACTGTTGTTATTAGAGCGTGACTGTTACCTCAATTTGAGCTTCACAACTATGTTTATTTACTTTTTAGATAACACTTTGTATATTGTATACGTTTGTTCAACTGTCCAAGGTTATGACACTCTTCAAATTAATTTTAACTTATATAAGGTTTGCTTCCAATGTGGGTACACTCATATTAAAATATTATGTAGAATAATTATAGAGAACCAATCTTTTTTTTATATTATCAATAAAATATATCGAAAGCAGGTTATTTCAGGGTTCCATACCCAAAGAGTATAAACGGAACCCTATTATTAAGACATCTCTGTCAGTCTGTTCGTCTGTCTCTATGGCTGTTACTAATGAACGGAGATAGACAGTTGAGATTTTCCCAGATTATGTATTTCTGTTACCACTATAACTACAAATACTAAAAATGAAATAAAATATGTATTTAAGAGGGGCTCCTATACAACAAACGTTTTTTTTTGCCATTTTTTATATATAATGGTACGGAACTCTTCATGCTCGAGTCCGCATCGCAATTGGCCGGTTTATTGTCTATAAACCTTAGCTTTATAATAACAGTCAATAATTAATTAATAACAATAATTGTTCTCAACTAAATTATACTCATTTACATATTATAGACATTGACTCTAATCTCAGCGTTTCCTCGAATATATGTGAATTATATCCTTCAAGATTGGATGTTTCTTGGCTTATTACAAGAACTATAGTGTTTGGTTCCAAATAAAAAACTTATTTGTAAATATTCCAAACTTTATATAAAAATTTGGCAGCGTCCAATATGACGTACAAACATAAAGAAAATATATAGTTTGAAGGGTAAGTATTAATAAATTTCAAATGCGTAAGACATAGTATAAAATCTATAATCATGTAAAAAAAAATGCTTACATGTGTAATCTCAACATATCTGAAAAATATCTATAAACATGTATATCTATGTTAAGTATATTTTCATTTTATGATGCTGCTAATTAAATCGAAACGTTTCATTCTATATATGTGTAAAAATAAAAAAAAGATCTCAATATAGATTGAAATGAATACCTACTTAAAATTGGGGTCTTTTTTGGTGTAAATTATAATAATGTATTCCAAAAAACGTGTTGGACTAGTTGTCAAGTAGTGGCGTCTGTTGTATCACAATAATATATTAGTAAACAAATGTTATGTAATAATCAAGGCATTGGGTGAAGGCCAACTCTCGAAGTGTCGATACTGTGCCCATATCTCGATATGTGCCTAATTACGTGATAGCAAATTAACCCAATTGTCTAGTTCTATCGATTTATATGTGGTTTATGAGACAAGCGTTTTCATTTTCTCAAGGTTGTACATGTAATATTAATATTAAGTGTGAATATTTTATATTAGTTACTAATATTTGTGTATGTAGCAGTAGTTCTAAATTGATCTATTTGCTCAAACATGATTAATTGTATATCATATACACGTTTTTTTTTATATAAATATATTTCGCTTGAACGAAAACTAATAATACCTTCTAACAAGTTACACATATATTATGTTTTATCGTACATTGTCAAACATGATCCACATTATTTTAACATGGATATCTAGATACGAAATACCAATGACCAGGTCAGGTAACCCAAATATAACCGGATGACGGGCGGTACCAGTACTTTCACTGTTGCTCAAGTAACCTGGGAGACCACGACCTTCAACTTACATAATGTAAGGTCGCTTAGTGATTAGGTTACTATTAGAACCTTCTTTAATAATCGCAACCTGCAAGACTTGTTCCAAAAACGTACAAAAAAAATGCGTTTAGCGCATTAAACGAAATTTTGTACTATTAGTAAAAGCTAAGTTTTTGACAGATACGTTCTAATTTCTTATAAAATAGTTTAAAAAAAATATTTTTTATTATTTCATTGAATCATCATCATATTGAATCATTGAAAGTTGAAACACTCTGTAACAACACCACTTCTTGACCTGCTTTTCTAGTTATTTTGAAATGTCAAATAGTATCGAAAATGTTTTATGGACACAATTACTTTCGAACATTTATATGATTGAGAAACTCTTGAAATATTTTTAAATATTTGGTGATTTCTTTGTATTTTTTATGCTTGCCTTGAACTTATGATAAGTTTTAAAATATACGTTAATGTATTACTTGCAATGGATGTAATAGTTAGTTCTTGACAGATACCATTGTTGTTCTACCCTCCACTATAACCTGTAATTACGAGTTCAACATATAATGAGGTTTCTTTCACGATTGTTTCATTGGAAGGAAGTTCACCAACATCGCATTTGTTTTTTGCCAGTCTATTGTCATAATTTCTATGATATTTTTTTGTTGCTTGTGGCCATGAAACATTTTAGTACATACTTGTCGAACGAGCACATATAGTAATTCTAAAATATTTTTGCCAAAAAAAAAATGTATTATATTATTCTAAATAAAGATTAATACTTAAAGTGTTTCGATTACGAATATCAAGACCAAACTTTGACCACGACACTGCATGGCTGCGCCGGCGCATTGTTGAGCAATTACTTGTAAACTAGTTCAGTATCGTAGAAAATGGATGATTCTTGAACTTTATTTCTTATATAACACTGTTATTTAATTACCGTTATAATAAAATTTGGACACTTCACATATGAATTTATAATTATTTTAATGAGTTATTTTTTTATCACATATTACCTCCTACCATTTTTAGTTTCTATATTTTCAAGGTGTATAAAGAGATTTAAATAATTATGTAATGTACTCGAAAATAAACAAATTAGATATGCTGTAATATTTTTAATAGTTATGTTAATTAACATTTTCAAAGGTTCATGCACTTTTGTTTCATAATCTATTTGTTCAGCTTTCTTTTATGGTAAATTATACTGACCGCATTAATAATATTATTATTTTATTTAATTAATTGTACAAGTATTGTAACTTACTATAAATTAAACTCAAACTTAACTTAAGTTATTTTTCTGAAATAACTAATACTTTAGTAATATTTTTAAATTTACTATTTATTAGAATGATAAAACTAAATCCAATTTTATATCCGTTTGGTCATAAAATACACAAAACAATATCATAATATAAAGACCTTAATAGATATTATTGGTTATACAATACTCATATAAGAATGACATCTTGCGGGTGTAACATAGTTGAAAAAAATATGAAACTGGCGATAAGGGCATTTTTAAATAATTATATATATACATGAGCGTACCGAAAAGGCGGGAGGGAGGGGGGGAGGGTTGCTGTACATCGTATACCTCTACTACCTTCTATTGTAAATGAAAATTGGTATTTTACATTAAAACATAAAACCAATTAAGTTTAAACAATTGAAGAAAGTTTAGAAATGCTTTCTCAGGAAGGTTAGTCGGGGACGAGAAACACTTTTCTTTTGAAAAGCCACTGCTTTTCATTTGTTATAGATCTATGTATTACAAAAAAATACGATTCTCTAGTAAAACTTTTAGCAAACACTTTGAAGTCTAAAATCTCCATTAGAAATGAGATTCGGCAAAGACAAATCACCAGCGTTTGCTCTTTCATTGTTAAGCCATGCTCAGAAAATTAAAATTACAGCTTCAAAATTACAAAAATATATTAAAGAAATCTGGTTTGCCTCCCCCCCCACTCCCCTTGGGTAGAATCTGGGTATCCCCATGTATTAGAATATTCATATTTTAAATCTTTCTATTACTGCTTCAAAGCATTGATTTAAAGGAAATATTGAAATGGAGTTTGTCAGTTAGTAAGATATTTATTATCTACCGACTTCCTAGTTATCATTAGTATCATTGGGTCCACTTAGATTATAGAGCAGACCTTATTTCAGGGAAACCAAGGAGGTCTACAAACAAGTTAATAATTTTACATTGCCAAATATTATAAGTAACATAGGGGTCAGGTTTGGATCAGTAGGTACTAAAGCCAATAATGGAGTATAAAATATCAAAATACAAAAAACCTTTAGTTTCAAAACCTTATTTACGTACAAATCGTATTTATTTAGTTTGAATTGTATACTCTGTATAGGTTTAGTAGTAAAAATATGGAACTGTTCTGATAGACACAGTCTAAATATTCACAACACCAAAGCAATTTCACAATATTTACTTATCTTATGAATTTAGTACACTGTTGACTTCCTTACTTTAGTTACGTAATAAGTGATGTTGACGAAGCAGTATTTGTAAAACATCAACGTTATTTTTCCTATGCGTTGATAATCAGGTTACATCTGAGTTAGTTTAGGTGTTATGAAATGTATGTATATCTTTAAAGTATTCAATTAAAAAACATGACTTGTTATTATTCATTAAACAGAAAAAATATATTATTTTTCATTATAGGAGCAAGTTGTATTATGTTAATAATTTGGGTTTTACTAAGTCATGTAACGAATGAGAAATTATGTTATCGATATAGTTGTTATGTAAAATCATATTATTATGTACTTATATCATGGCACTTCTATTTTATTTATTTCTTTTATATATCTTCTTCGACTTGAAGGGATGAATACCATGAAACAAGGAGAATGCTGGATATGAACGTGGAAGGATATTTGGGTCGAGCAAAGAAGAGATGGATGGAGTGAAAGATCACATGGATAAAAGAAGAGTGACTGTTGAGATGGCTGGTTAGTAAGAAAAGAAGAGAAGGACATGTTGCCGACTCCACATAAAGAGAGAAAAGGACAGGGAGACGATGATATATCTCTGGCTTGAGTGGTGGTAAATACTCGGTAGCAACAATTTCGCCTAATATACCATATATTGAAAAAAGTTTTTAATAACTAAAATAATAAAATACTAGAATTTGTCAATATTTTTTTTATACATATTATTATTACTTAAAAATACAGATAAAATAAATTCGAATTCTAGCTAAAATTTATTAGAATACATATAACAGAATGTGTGAATGGACGTTGCGTTTTATGATACCATACAATATTTCGTTCAAAGTCTCATTCGCCATTTAATGTGAGTATTGCGTAAAACCTCACTTCCCTTAAGTTATTATTATATAAGGCTACGTTTATGGAACTTGCGGTTACAGATCTGTGGAGAAGTTTATTTTCTTCTTAATCTTTATTTCAAGTATAATCTATATCAGTACAATCTATATCAGTATAATCTATATCAGTATAATCTATATCAGTTTAATCTTTATCAGGATTATTTGTTACGAAGCCAATTTTTTTTTATAATTTATATTATTTTAATTTTATCTTAATCAAAGCGTGTTATTGTTATCGTTTTATTTATCCCAATTGAACGCAATGGACTTATATTATAAATGGCTTATAATATATTTTTATTTATTTCGATTAAATACAATTATGTCGTAATTGACATGTTTGAATTGATAAGAAGTAATAATGCTATACATGCATATATACACATGCATATCTACACATATAGACATGTATATACTGTGACATGCGATTTCATAATTTAATATTAATAATGAAACCAAGTTTCGGCTTGAGATTTCATGGCGTTAAAAAAAAAAAAAAAAAAAAACAAATATAATTTTAACATAAACATATAACGAATTTCAATAATGATATATAAAAACCTATTATTTTTTTATAATTTGTGCTAGACCTACACTATTATTAAATAGAAATTAAAATCAATTTTAAAAAACAAACATTTTGGCGTATTTCAAAAATATATATGTAATATTTTGTAAGGAAAGACATTCAACCTGAGTATTTACATATTTTTATTTACTTGTATTGTCCTAACTTTTTTTATCTCCAAACTAAAATAGTCTTAGGGTTTGATCTGGACTATTAATTTGAGTTTTAGTATGCTAACAAATGAAGAGATTGTAACCAAAATAAACCACATTAAAAAGGGTTAGGTACCAACAAAAATTTATTTATTTATTTATTATATATGACACACGTAACAGTTTGCGGCCAATATGTTTTAAGATATTCTGCACAATGATAAAGATCTAGCTGCTCACCAAAAAAAATTAGTGTGTTCTTTATGAAAAAAAAATAAAAAGTGTTACTTATAACTATGATAAAAATTTTAAATAAATATTTAGTAAGAAATTATTTAAGAACGAACCAACCTATGATGAAACTTTTTTATATTTTACCAAACCATCATCTCAATTATCATTTGTGAGCTGTTACGTCTAACATCTGCACGAAATGTCTTTGCTTTTAATATTTACTGTCTTATGTAAGTTTGAGAATTGATGAAATACAGAGTACTGGGTTTTGGGTATTTGGATCACCAGATAATAAATGGTAGCCATTTATTATCTGGTGATTTTGTAATTCAGACCGAGGTTATCATTTTCGGTAGGGGAATGTCTTGTTCACAGTTTTTGTTATTGAACTGTCTTTATAGTAGGTACAAACTTTAGTTGTTGATGAAAACTTGAAATAAAATAAAATCGAACATTAGAACAAAAAAGATAATAAGGTACATATAAATATTTATTCACCATGACTAATCTACCAACGCATAGACACAGATAAACACACAGAAGAATAAGATATAAGTTGTAGGTTTCTTTTATTACGTATCTACTTAATGAGACTGGATAGGAGATGAATTTGTAAATTAATTGCACTAAATTGCAAAAATACATTTAGGAATTGTCATCGAAATAAATGGGGGTAGAAAAACTCGTTTAAATATAATAAAATGAAAGGTGCTGAGTCATCAATATCCAACCTAAATACTTTAAAGTAGAAAGATGATATATTGCGTCATAATGTTTATATCATGTAAATTATTTTTTATAGGACTTTTTAACTTTGCTTCTTTAAGAGACGTTAAATAGAATAATAAATAAAGTATACCGGAATATATTATTTTTCAACGATTCTAAGATAATATAAGAAAAAAAATGATAGTCCTACATATTTTAAAAGTGGCGTCACATTTTTTTTTATTATTACTTGCATAATGTGAATTCTAATTATCTTACAAAAGAGATTGTATAAAATAAATGTTTTGTCAAAATGTCGTATTAAAGAGTCAAGGTTCAAATACTTACAATCATCGCTGATGCTTTTAACACTTACACAAACACTAAATATTATCTGCTCACTAAATGTCCTTTCTAATTATTTAAACTCTTGCCACCGATAAAGATACTTGGTCTAAAATACCATTTACTTTGTCACTCTCACAGTACAGTTTATTGACCCTATAATATATAATGAACATTCTTTCTTATATATAAATGTATTAATTTGTTATTTATATATAATTGTAGTAAACTGTTTGTTTTACGTAAGCAGCCATGCTTCAGCAAATAAATTGTTACACAACTATAGCATCGATTAAAAATAATGATTGGTTTTAAATAAAATTGTCAATAAATTGAATGGTCATAATTATACCGTTAATTGGTTTTGAAAGATGTTATATTAAACAACATTAAGATAACATAAAAAACAAGGATTCTCTTAAAAAACCAAAAGAATATTATTTATCTGAAATAAGTAATTATGAAAAATAAATTGTTGCATCGAATACTTTCATGTATTTATGACTTTATATAATGTAAACATAACGTTAATATTACGTTAGGTTAGGTAAGGTTCCATTATACCACAGAAATTAAAATAAAAAATGTTAGGCCGACCAATCAATTTACAAACATTTCAATCATTTATACCAATATTAAGTCACGCGTTGAAAATCGATTTAGATAATTTCTTTTGTCACCAAGTAAAAGAGTTTTTTGTTAAAAGAAAACCAATAATCAAGTCTATTTAAATAAGTAAAAAAAATACTAACGATGAATAAAAAATATATGTATTTTTTCGAGGTTCGCGGCAACTGCGCGACGCGAATACGCGTGGTTGACTGCCGGTGCGCGCGCGCAGATGAAGTAATCGCCGGGATCGTAATATGTGTTACGAGTGCCTTATGTCGACTTCTGGGTCGAATGGGGTTGAACCTGACGTGGGTCACGTTTTGTAATCGAAAACAATCCTTTTATATTTAAATATCGAACTTGAGATGATTTTAATTAAAACATAAAAAATGACTTAATATATAAGTAAAGGTTTTGGATAGAGGATAAATAGGTTTTCTATTTATTTTCTCTGCTTAATCAAAATTGTTTTAAAGGTATTCTAGATTAGGTATGGATAATTTAAAAAGTCTATACAATTGTTAATTACCATACAAATGTCCGTGTGTGTGTTGAAATCTGAGTACGTAATGCTATTGATTGCTACATCGTTGCACCGAACCATCGTTGCCAAATCTTTGACACTTCCTAGAACGTGAACATGGCTGTAGAAACGGACTCAGTCAGAATTAAATACAAAAAAGGTTTATAAACTACATTTTTTTAACAACACAGATTAAAAATAAGTATTACGTGCAATATAAATAGACAATCAAAGACTATAACCTTAGCGCCGTAGGCGTGGCAACGAGGAACTGTAATGTCGGTTATAGCCAAGGAAACGCTTTCGTTTTCATCCAGAAATTGAAAGTAAAATTACGTCACTTTTCTGTAGCGCCTTTATGAGCGGTTAGCTCTTTGTGTACTTGCATTGTACTGGTACATAACATAAACATAACAGTAATGTAATCATTTATACTATATTTTGTACAATTGTACTGGTACATAAGCATAAACACGAACAGTAGTGTAATCATTTGTACTATATTCTGTACCATTGTACTATAACGTTATTTATTTATTACGTGATTAGTTCTTTTTATATTCAACTCTATAACGTGTAAACTTTGTGTGGTTAAAGGGTCAGCCGATGACACGAACATAGTCTAAGCAATCACGAAGCTAAGATTGGTGTTACATGAAGCTGTATAACTTGTAAACGGAAATTTAAATTCGGTCAAGTGCGATTAATATTAACTGTAGGGTTCCGTATCGCAATGAAAGTTATTGATGAGATTATTTATTTTGTTAAAGACTATTATTTAATACAGTATTATACAAGTCCATTGTATACTGTGGCTATTAGGGGCGTTCGTTATTTTTTTTTTTTCGATTTTTAAATTTTCTTAAATTCTTGTTAGATATCGGAGCTGGATAAAATATCAGTACCAACATTTTTATAAAGCTTATTATAAAATAAATTATTGTGTGTTCTGTTTTAATAAACTAATTTTGAGTAGTAAATTTTTTAGTATAATTAGTTGTTTTAAATCTACCAATTTATCTAATCCTATTGATATAGTTTTTATACAACACAATTCCTTTTTTTTTTCTAAATACTACTCATTCATTCTTTTACCCATTTTTTTAATACCACGTAAACGACAATACTTAATTTACATAATAAGAATAATTAATTAATAAAATTAACGTATTTAATTGTTTAATTTAACCAAAAGGTTTCACAATTTTTTTAGTTTAATATATGTAATAGCTTCCTCTCACTTTTCATATATATTTTTTTAATAATAAAGATTTTTATTTAGTGTAGAATTAACTACTTAATGTAATGTTGAAATATATTTCCTTAGATTTTCTCATTATTTTTAATAGTTCACGCGTTGAAGTCTTTGGTATCAATGTTGTAGGTCTTGTAACTACAGATAAGTTACTTAAATTAAATCAGTTATTAAAAAGTTATTAGGAAACAAAATATTATAATTAAAAAAATATATTTTTTTTTACTTTAAAATATTAATATAATAATAATACATTAAATATATCTAACAGTAAAGACGTAAACAAACTCTGGTTGTTTTAGTTATATAAGTTAGTGTACGTGCGAGTTGTGTCCCCGATGTGTAACCGACTGAACTAGATGGACGCAATGTTAGTGGAATTTTAAAACAAAACAGAATTAAGATGTGTGTTCATTTGTCTTAATTCTTATTCGTTTCATTTGTATATACGGCTAGAAGAAGATTGTGTTTGTTTGTTTTGAATAGCTTTCGACTAGATTCTAAAATTATTTTACGTGTTAAAAATATAATTTATCTCCGATCAAGATTTGTAGTGTAACAAGGAGTTTTAAAAATTATTTGTATATACTATTAGTGGAAGTTTGTGTTTGTTTGTTTTGAATTCTCAAATTATTTTACGTGTAAAAAATATAATTTATTTCCGATCTAGACAGGTTTTTTATTTTTTATTAAGATAACTTATTAGTCGAAAATTTACTTATCAGTAGTGTAAAAAAATACTAGCATTCCCTACATGTACTAAAAAAATAATAAGATTTTTTAAAAATTAAAAATGTATATTATTTTGATTTTTTTATAAAGATTTTTTAGACATAAATGTTAAACATATGTTAGAAAATATATACATTTTAACAAAAAATCAGGATCTTATTGGTGTCGCTGTAATCAATTAATAATTTTATATCCACGAGAACCGGACATAATAAGCAAGTATATATTATTTACAGTTATTATTTTATAATAAGTAGTATTAATAACTATTATCGAAATATATTACGACAACTAGGTCTCCTGCCTCCCACTCAACTAGGATTCTTATGTTAATGAAAGCTATGTTGGTTATCCGTTACTCAATCATACCGTAACTGAAGTAAAGATTTCTATTTGCTAATTAGTCTTATCTATATATTATGACCTGATTGTATTTATAATATGTATTTTATATAATTTTTATTTGATTTTTGCACACGTGTACCGGATGTAAGTACTTAACGCTTGTACGTTTTTAAATAATAATAAAAGAAAAGAAACATTTTTTAATTATTTTACATAACATGTTAATCGAGTCAGCAAATCATTATTTGGGTACAGATTTGAATATTATATAATCTGTTTTAAGAATTAGGAATGTTACAAAAAAAAAACCTTAATTAATTCATAATTAATTCATATGTATTTACTTAGTACTTACTACTGGATAGTGAGGAGAAGTGTTGTGTGTTGGTTACGTCATTTTTTTTATTCTCTGTGACACTTATGTGTAGCTACCGACAGTGGTGTCAATCTTAATTTGCATAAATATGCAAATATACATATATGTATATATATATATATATATATATATATAATATATATAACCTTACCTATGGGTTTGATTTCGTATCAAAACCTTTTTTTTTTTTTTTTTGAAATAGTAGTACATTCAAATCTTATTAATTTTTACTTGTTACTAGTTTTTTTTTATTATTAATTATTATTAGTTTTTCTACCTTACTTTTTTATTTTTTTTTAAATTCATGGTGAATATATTTTGGTAATATGGCCTCAGTTTGATTTCTCGTGAAAAATGTTCACACTAACAAAGTATTAAATGTATTTGTTTTGATTTCATGGTTCTTCAAAATGTCTTTTATGAGACTTAAAAATGCTTAGAAAGTATAGTAATTTTCCAATAGATATATGTATACTTTTTAAAATAAAAGTTATAGTAGGTACCTATGTAAATAAAATTTCAATTTTCTTTTTTTTTTTTTTTTTTTTAAATAAACAAAAAGCCCATTATAGAATAATCTTTATGTCCAAAGGAGTTTTACAAATATGTATATAAACAATAACATCGTTTAAAACAGCGTCTCTCATAAAAAAATCTTAGATTTTCACGAGAACACATTGAAATAAAATTTTTAAATGCTCTATTACCACGACGAAATAAGAAGATACAGCTTATCTCATTTATGTAGCCGGTTTCAATACGATACAAACATAATAGTATTACCACCTAAAAGTAATCTTTGTTACGTGAAAGCTCTGATGTCGGAACTGTGGCACGCATCGATCTTATTACTTATTAGATTGCATTGTGCAATCGGAAATGCATAGTTCGCTGCATCTCAACCTGTTGGTTGCACGATACATTGCGGCATGCGTTCATTACTACTTAATTAGTGGTGGAACTATCACGATTATCTTTGTATTTATCGATTTTTAAGTTTGATTATCTGTTTCATATGCTAAATTTGTTTGTGAACATTTAAAAATAAAATAAAAAAAAATACTATAATATGACAAGATATATATCATGAAACTTTTGACGTTAGGTATTGTCTACTATTTACATAATGTTACGATTATATCCGTTTTGGAATAAAAACAATTTTATGCGAAGAGACATCTATCTAATGTGTAATACAAATTAAATCGTATTTATTTGTAACTTATCATAGATGTCGCTGTTTTGAATATTAACCTTTTTTTAATACTTATTTCATCCTCTCAGCTCCAGATGGCGCTATGCAAAAACTAAAGTAGCTATTTAAAAGATGTACTTTCTTAAAAGAGCATCGAAAAATTGGTCAGTTTTAGTCGGGCTATCACTTTGACCAGAATACCAATATTTGTATAATATATAAAAATTGATATCTGTTAATTGTACGAGCACAAATACCGGCGGAGATCTCTGCCCGTATCGGTTTATTTTTTACCCTATATTTATATAAATTAAGATAAGTTGAACATGCTTATAGATATTTACAAACATGTAAATTTGTTGTTGAATTTAGGTTAAACATTGTTGTATTTCCTACATTGTTTGTAGGTGGTATCTTTATGATTTATTTTTATCTTTTGAATCAATTTGAAAAAATATCTTCTTTATTAAATTTATAGGACTAAATTGATAATTTAATGTATAACTTACATTTAACAAAAAACAATTCGGATTTTCAGTATTTAATTAAATTTGTATAGACCTTTTGAGGATCAAAAGAAAAAGGATTTATTATTAAATTTATTAACCATACTGGATATAATAAAATTATGTACATACTTAATTATAATTGTTTTAACAATAAACAACTAAAAGTACTTTGTGACATAAATAGTTCATACGATTCAATGACTAAAGACACACAACAAAACAAAACACTGTCATAACACAAGCCAATCTTCTTTGATCATATCGGAGGCTTTCTCGGCTATCATAATCACTGGGGCGTTTGGATTACCGCTGATAATCGTGGGCATAACACTAGCATCCACAACCCTGAGATTTGCGACCCCGTGCACTCGCAACCTCGGATCCACGACTGCATCTTGGTCATGGTTGGGACCCATTTTACATGTTCCCGTAGGATGGTAAATTGTGAATGTAAAATGCTTAAGGCAACATTCCCAGTACTCGTCGCTAAACAATACGTGCTGCTGACAACCCGGCAGTGGAATGTTGTGAGGTTTCGACCCATATCTTTGGAACGCAGTCGTATTTGATAACGCAAAAGCGATCTTTATGCCTTCGGTCAAAACTTTAATGTCCTCTTTGTATGCGAAGTAGTTCGGCTCAATCGAAGGCGCTTGAAACGGGTTTCGATTTTTTAATTTTATCCATCCGGAACTTTTTGGTCGTAAAAGTAAGGGTAGTATTGTCCAAGTTTCGGCTTCTTCTATCGGCTTATAAACGGTGTTGTATACTCTATCACGTATATTTAATATTTTTCGAATCTGTTCTCCACCATCGGAGTTAACAGAACTAGGTGCAAAATGAAATTGTATATCAGGCCAATTGCCAGAGGTTGGAGCGTATTTAGTATTGACAAATGCCAAACCTTCGACACCTTGTGTCGTCATTGGCCCATTCTCATGTAAAATGTAGTTCATTGCAACTGAGAATGACTGAAACCGGTCCTTTTTAAATGTTACCGGTTTGTTAACAACAAATGTAAGACCACCTAGGCCTACGTGATCTTGCAGGTTATGTCCGACTTTAAGGTTTGCCACCAATGGTATATTGTGCTCTCGTAGATGGTCTGCGGGGCCGATACCACTTAACATCATAATTTGGGGCGAAGTCAATGCTCCCGCGGACATAATGACTTCTCGTTTTATTCTAACCTTATGTCTCTGTCCTTGACGGTAAAATTCTACACCGTAAGCTTGTTTTTTGACCGTGTTTATTAGTATACGCGTGACTTGCGCTCCTAACGCTATATGTAAGTTATTTCTATTGCGCACTGGTCTAAGAAAAGCTTTAGCCGTGCTACATCTGCTTCCACGACGCATCGTTGCTTGCGTGAACATAAAACCCGTTTGTTTGGCGCCGTTAATATCGCGAAAATCATAACCTAGTTCCATGCCGCCTTTTATAAAAGTAACGGACAACGGCGTTCGCCACGGTGCTTCTTGGACCGTCAAATAACCGCCCGATGAGTGATAAGGTGTGTCGGCTAAATATGGATTTCGATTGTCTTCAGATTTCAAAAAGTAGGGTAACACTTGATCGTACGACCAGCCCGGATTGCCGAGAGCCTCCCATAGATCGTAATCGTTGCGGTTGCCTCTGACGTAGACCATGGCATTCAGAACGCTGCTCCCGCCGAGTACTTTGCCTCTAGGCCAATTGCAGCGGTCACCGTTCATAGCTAGGCAGTAGGAACGGTTTTTGGATGGCGTCGTTTGATATTTCCAATCCATTTCTGATAACTGAGTGTACCCGGCCAGAGCTGGGATGTCGGAAATCTCGTTCTCGTCTTGACCGGCTTCAAGGAGCAGAACAGTCCAGTTGCCAATCTCGGAGAGCCGCGACGCTACTACCGCACCGGCTGATCCCCCGCCGACCACTACGAAGTCATAGATCGGCAATATCTGAAATAGATAACCATTTTTTTTAAATATAAAATTGTCTTTGTACAGTTGAAATATTTTATTGATTGGATATAGAAATATTATCGTTTGATGAACATAATTATTTAAAATTATGCCTTCCCATTAAATTTCAGATTAAATAAATTTTAATTTATAATTAAAATGTTTTATTACTTACAGTGTTTATGTCTGTAATATAAGACTCCGGGTCATATTGCTGGTATCTGAAGTACGTGATCCCAAGCGCCAGGAGTGGTATCAGTCCCAGCACGGTAATGGGCGACGGAGCCAAACTCGCCAAAGCGCCTGCCGCCTCCATCTTCACCTTCCAAATACATCTACTTCTATACTAATATTTACAATTTATTCTATACTTCCTTCTAAATCCAATTCTCTAATTTTTTTCTTTGTTCCTCCGCTGATATTATTTTTGGAGTATAATTCCTTATACCAGCCTTCTTTGAGGACACTCCTGCTTTGAGCTTCGCCTTTTCCGTCTCACTCAGATAACCTTTTAATCTAGCACTTTTTATCTCCTCTTTCTCAAATAATTGTTTGTAACGTTTGTCTTTTGGTATCTTAATAGGTCTGTAGAGCTCTTTGTTAGCGTTCTTGTAATGATCGTTTTTGTACAGCGAAGAGCTAAAATAATCGCTGCTAGAGGATCTGTCGGAGCATTCGTTAGCGCTGGAACCGCTTCGATATCCGCTACTCTCGTTTGAAGAGTTGTCGCTCTTAAAGCTCTCCGCGCTTCTTCTAGCTTTATGTCGTTTATAGTCTTTCCTGTCGTAGTCGCTCGTTCGATATTCGATATTTGATACTCTATATTTTATCGGATCCTCGTACTTATCCTGATATTTCTTTATTGGTGCAACACTAGCGTGAGCGACGTACGACTGGTCTTGACCCATGATGCCCCAGACAGCAGCTTCCTCCCGAATAATTGATTTCTGTAAAAATAATAATAATAATTACTTGATATCTTGACACATATATATTATTTTGGTTATATAAATTAATAAAAACATTGATCAAATACTTCATTTGAAGACAAACATCATTTATCTTGTAAGAAGCTTATTATGATCATTCATTTTTATTAATTTTGAGTATATAGATATCAACGATTAAATAAATAAATACATATGTTAAAATTAATCTTTTACTTTTCTATTTACTCCTCAGTATATACACGTGCTGTTATATAATGATTTATAATTCATATTATGTACAATGTAAGAAAAAAAACCCCAGGTATTATAATTGTTATAATAACTGTGATTATAATAAATCACTTTAATATACATATATAAGACAATAATTAATAAATATTATCTCCTGTGTGTGTATAATTGGTATTTTTTAGGACAATTACTGTTACATATATGTTTTTAATTTCATATTTTTTTAATGTTTCTAACTATATTACTTTACTGCCCCGTTGTTCGAGTGGTTAGCACAGACGTCTAACGTATAGTTTTGCAATGGGGCTCGGGTGTGATTCCCGACAGAGGCAGGAAGTTTATTAAATATATTCTCAGTAATTATAATCTCTATATATGTATTTGTATCGTTGTCTAACACCCTTAACACAAGCAAGATAATTTGCTTACTTAGGAATTAGATCAAAGTATGAAATTTGTCCTGTAAAATTCTTATTATTATATATATATTTTTTAATAACATGTTACCTAGGGCACTAGATTTGAACGAGTTGATTATGTAATAAACACAATAATATTCATAATTAAAATTCTAAATATTAAATTGTAACTGTATTATACCCGTATTTGTATTTTCTTCGGGCATCAGTGATCAGTAATTATATTTATTTAATCATAAATATATTTTATTCGAGTTTTGAGATAGATGATCTTTTAACATTTAATTAAATTGGGGCCAAAAACAGCGTCAGTTATTCTACTAACAAGTCTGCGATAGTTGACTTGCTAGAGAGCGGAGTGGAATCACAAGAATTCATATCCAGAGTTCATCACTCGCTGTTCAGTCGAGTCAGTTAAGACCCTTCTGATGGCAGTTTGACTAAAGTAAATTTTATGATATATACTTTTTCAATAGACATTTCGATAGCGCGATCTAAAGTTCAACAGCGCCATCTATTGTATTAAAGTATAACTAACGCGGACAATGAACTTATACCGGTTCCGTTATAGTATCTGATATTCATTTCATTCTTATTTACAGACATTTATTTTATTTCATTTTTGTTATATTAATATGGTCGGTTCATACAAAAATATATAGAGTTCACACAAAATGTCCCTGATTTTCTCAGCATACGTAGCTCTATCGTAAATATTCGTGTAGAAAAATGATTAGTATGAGGTTTTTAAAATTCTAAACGGCAATAAACTTTCTCTGGTAAATTGTTGGTTCGTTCCAAGTTGGAGGTGTTTAGTTTATTAATATAACAGGTGTCGGTACTAGGAGATCATATTATACAGTATGTATTATTATTATGGCAGGTTTTATTAAATAGTTCAACTTTTACACATGTTAGAACAATAAAATGTCTAAATAAAATATTGGCCTCTTTTTTTATTTAATTGTATATTTCTAATAATATTTGTTATACGTGTAAATTAAAAATGCTTAATATTTTTTTAATCTTATCTCTATGGTGTTTACAATTTACATCACAGTCAAAACTCTTTATCAGTAACGAAGATTTGAACGATTCTTACAATCAAAATCACATGTATTTAATATAATAATAAACATTGGTTAAAAATTAATATTTTTAAAACAAAATAATCTCTAGACACTTGTAGTCTAAAACAATTTTTGTTTTTTCATAGAAGGTACTTGTAAAATCGTATTCGTTTATTCGATTGAGCAAATGTATAAAAATCTTTTAAGTGCAGTTTTAAATCAAACCTACTTTAATAACATCATCATCCAGTCCCCAACAATTAGGAGTGGGAGGAATAAGTCATTCTCTTCTAATCTAACATATTATCTCATCTAAGTGGAGAATTGTTTTGCAGCATATCATTTTACACTCACTCCATATATATCTTCTTCTGTTCTGTCTGTTCTTCTTTTTTTATAACCAGTCACATTAATACCAAGAACCACATAATACTCTTTTGATTGCTCTACTTCTTCACATACTGAATGTAAGTAGTGTTACGGTCACATGTCATCAGTGATCGAGTTTTTACCCCCTTTATTATTATTATTAATAATCTATGGTAAAACGATTATGAATGACTTCATATTACATTCCATATAATATTACAAATTGACTAAACTTATAAACTATGAAAGTAAATTATGTGCCTATGTTCCTATGTTTTCACTCTCCGTTGGTCCGCAAGTGTTAATTTGTAACGTAATACGTACTTGAAATAACACTTTCATATTTTGTATTTTTAAGGTTATTTCATTTAGTTGAACCGATACTAGAACAACATAAAAAATATATATCGTCCATACGATGCAAACAAATTAAAATAATCGAGAAATTACGCGGACATTATTATATAATTAAAGTATTTTTTATTTGATTACAACAAAATATGTACTATAAATAGATAATTCTCTGTTATTTTTGTATATCATATAGGAAACACAAATCTCACAAGTATATCTCCAGTAATAGATATGCTAGCGTATTATACAAAAAAATATAATAAAAATGGCGTAAAAACAATTAGGAAATATTTTTTTTTTTGTATACATACAGAATATAAAAGGCATGTAGACTTTAAATTCCAAAAACAATAGTTCAAGCCCACTTTAACACTATTAAGAAAACAATAACCGTAGCTAAGACATGCAACTCTATTGTATGTTTAAAAGTATGTAACAAAAGCATATTTAAAGGAAATTATACCTTAATTTCTTAGTGATAGGGTCCTGATTTACTTGAACGTGTTATTTTGGAAGTTCAATGTTAAGTGCCTTAGAATGTTTAAGTGCTTTTAAGAGCTCCTAGTCTTTGACCTGGCCGATACATTAGATGTGAAAGTATGATAATAAGAACTTAAAATTATTATAAGTTAAAAAAATATAATAAAATAAATAATACTCTTTTGTTTTATTTATTATTGCGCCTAATAGTAAATGATGATTTTCAGATACATACTTCGAAATATTAATAATAATAATATCAGGACAAATTAAACACATTGATCGAACCCCTAAGTAAGCAAATTATTTGCTTGTGTTAAGGGTGTTAGACAACGATACAAATACATAGAAATACACGTAAAGTATATATAATAAATTCAAGGTAATTTACGATTTAATTGTTCAATGTTCTATATTACAACAAACCTAATTTAATTACTATCAAGCTCAGCAGATAATGTACTCAAAAATAATAAAACCTGAATCTATATCAGCGGCGTATACCAAGTCTTAATTGTGATACTATTTTAATTCATATTTATGAATCATTTAAAAGAAAATAAATGGCAGTTTGAAGGACTAGTTCATCATGACGATGTTCTAAGCAATAGCTGGTTATTTTTTCCTTATTAGTTGTACAGTACCTATCATAAAGGTCAACAATTAGCAGTATGTGGTGGCTGAGGAAGCGTGAAAACAATGATTATAATTGTTTATAAATATCTATAAATTGAATATTTGATGTCAGTGGAACGTGAGATTTATTGGTGGGGTTTTTGTAAACATATAAAAGTTTCCTTTTTAAATATGTATTTTATTGTCCGTTATTTGTATATCTGACCTTACAGTTATCTCAAAATCTGCAAAAGCTTGACCAATGCCCTAAAAAAACTGGTTTTAACCAGTGCAGTCCGAATATAAATTGCGAGTCGCCTACTTTCTGATATTTGTGTTACCTACATACATTTTTATTGAATTCTCTAAAATAATATAATACAGATAATAAGATTTTACTAACACATTAGTGTCGCTACTTTCTTTAGATTTTTGTGATTTAAAAAAAGCTCTACAACTGGTAAAAAAAATGTAAAGCTTTTAAAATTGTAAGTAATGGAAAACAATTTTAAAACAATGGGCTCTTAATATGAAGTGAAGTTGCTTGTGTGTGTATGAAGTGAAGTTGTTTGTGAGAGTAACGGTGATGTTAGTTGACCTCTACATTTTGCAACGATTCTGCAACGACAGATACGATCTTACATCGTTGCAATTACAGTTGGCTAATACTTAACATTTTTTAATTATTAATATATTTTATACTTTTATGAAATATACTATTATGACGGTTTTCTAACATCTGTATATATCTACTGTTATACAATGAGTAAAGTTGACATTATATATTATAACGATTTCAATTGGTAGATGTGATAATACTATAGTGTTGTCAAGGAGTGGGATCTTATATAATTTTGAATTTCGTCTCTATGTTCGAACTTCGTCTTTATCTTCGAATTATATGAAATAGTTATTAGATGTTGATAGTCCTTTTCAAAACAAAAAAGTCGAAAGAACTGATCAATTCTATATTTATAATAAAATGAATACCTCCTCATTTGCTTAATACCATAAACAGACTTCCTAGATCGCATAACAATATATTTAGAGGTGTATTGTATCCTCATAGAATAGTAAGTATTCATTGAACTTAAGTTATTTGCATCAAAATATCATGTGCATATAAAGTACCTAATTGAGTTAGTCCATATAAGTCAGCTGTTGTTGTGAGCTTTTCATTATCGTACAAGAAAACAATGTTCCATATATTATTTATTTCAAATTATTCTTATGAATTAATTCAATGTTAATTCAGTATTAATGTCAGGGTACTCCCAAACTTTTGACAAATCCTTTACAATCTGTTACATTAACGTTTATCTCAGACCTCAAATGATTGTGATAAGTACAAAATAAGTATTATTAAGAAATGTTTTTAAAAGCTATTTATATTGTACCATTTGTTATATAATATGAACTTTATTGTATATTCAGTAGGTTTTATTTTCGTATAAATGTAATTACGTCAATCGTCCTATTTGTATCTCATACATGCAGTGAATCCCTAAAAAGGGTGACATTCTCATTTATATTTATAGCGCGGTGTTAATGATACTGCATTCTGTGTACAGGATGACTTGATTTGATTATTATAAAGGAGGTGAAATTTGTCAACTGAATACATATTTTTAACGATAAACCAGTTTATATTATGATAGTTTGAAATAGGTTGTTTTAATGTAGCTTTAATTGTAATATTTGAATAATTATATTTGGAATATCTTTTAGAAGGTTGACGTATATTATTTTTCAATTATTTCATCGTTTAAGTCGAAAAAGGTTATAATTGAGACAGCGTTAAAAGTTATAGGAATTTTAATTATTAACGCAATCGCAATGTATGTCAATATTACGTAGTCTGTCAACAGTGATAAATAATTCATGATTCTGTCAGCCTCTAACTATCTTTGAACTTTGAGCCCTGCGAAACTACTAGCTAACTTTGTAAATACCATTTCTATATGATAACTCTATGGGTTACATTTACGTTAAAGATACGCTTCTTAAACTATGTTATAAATATAAGAGATTGTTGATAACTCATACCGTTAGTATTTGAAGGTCTTAAATCTAGGCTACTTTAGCTTAAACTTTCAATTCCTATTTATAAGTATAGGTATGATTTGCCAGTGTTCTTGTAAAATGTGTTCGTTGAAAAGTGACGGTAGTCTGATATTCGTAAAGCTAGGAATTAATTGGAAGTGAATTTATTTATTTTTATGGAAAGACGAGATGGATGTATTTTTTACCTTTTTTAAGAGATAACTACAATTTTAATATTTTTTTCAGTGTTATTAATAGTATTGTGTGTTTGGAAAGCTCTTTATTTTACAAACAATTTAGCAAACAGGTATAAGATTTTAAAGAAATAATTAAAAATCAGTTTCTATTATACGCGTGTGTGTGTGAAGATGTTATAATATATAATGTGTTTCACTACACACATAGAGGGTTTTGTGAAGGTGTACGTGAGTGAACACACATAGTATTAATTGGATTTCATTCATGACCAACTTTATTTGGAGAAGTTATTATTGGGCCATCAGTTTCTTTAAGTGTCTACGTGATGTATTTAGGAAAATTCTAGAAAGTGAAAGGTTTTGTAGTTGTTATTTTATCATCTTTAGTTGTTCTCTATTTCAAAATTTATTGTTAGTTATGTTGTTATCTCTTAAAACATCTACATCTTCATCAAACGCCGTCACTTCCGGCTATTCTAATGCCTCTAATGCATCAAGAGCGTGAAACTTGTTCTTCAAAAGCTTACCACAATGTACCAAATCACAAAATCGCATGACCTACAATCTTTTTAGTAATCGAAAACTAACTCTTTTAACATTCAGTTAATCTATGTGATATGATGTAATCATTGAATCGTGTTTAGTTTCTATTGACACGTACATGTCAAAAGACACTTCAATGAAAATGATGATGACATTTTAATTTAAAAGTTATATAACCTCTTTGTTGGTATTTGATTGTTGAGGAATTAATATTGGTCAAAAGCAAACGTCTGGTATAGATAAGTTTTAATAAAAATATAATTCTTGGAGATTGTTTTCCATGGAACTACAAATAAACTAGATTTCGACGCTTCATAAGTGTAATAATGTATTCATATAATCTGAAACTATTCATGAAGATTATGTGGAAAGGAAAATTAAAAAAAAAAAGAAATAAATTGAATTATCAAGTATGAGTCATGATTGGAAAATGCAAAGGTGAAAGGTTTGTAGAAGTTTAAGATATGAATTAAAAAAAAAATAGGAAAAGTTCAAACTACTTCAAACAGCAGTGAACTCATCTTAAATAATTTCTCAATAAGTTGCGTTGTGTAAACGTTTGAATGTGTTGTTGACACATTAGGAAGCTTTCCTAATATTTACTTCTGAAATGGTAGTTTTTTTAGTGCTTCTACAATAATAATTCTGTTATCGTAATTTGATTCTGTAACTTACGTATTAAAGTGACAAATTAATTTAGAATTTTAATTGTCTTTTGTATTATTTATATTTTTTTTAAATTTAAATTTTATGTTAAAGGAATAATTAAGAATCAAAGTATTTTTTTTATATTTTATATGGACATATCTTTAAAATACTATATAAAATACTCTAATTGCACAGTTCCGAAGGCAATCCAATTAATTTCTAGGTTCTATAAAATTGTCTTAATTATACACAATTTAGTAATCTTTAACAGGAAACATTCAAACACATGCTTAAATGTAATTAATGGAAAAGAAATGACACTCTAGGAATGTTTCAACTAACTAACTTATTTGCTGTGTTTATTTTCTCACAAAATAGAGGTATATTTTTTTAGTTTCTTTCACATAAATACTGGTTAGAAAGAACATGTCTTCTATTAAATCTATGCTTCTTCAGACCGTATTGAAAATTAAAAAACATGTGTATATATATACACATACATATTTTTTATATGTATGTATATTGTTTGATAGTTCATAATTCCATAATGTCTTTGTATAACTTTGCTGCACAAATACAGCTGCTAAAGGTTGCCTGTTCGTACTTTAGTTAGTATGGACTGCTGGACCGAAGGTACTGAATTTGATTACCACTATTAATTGTTGATTGTGGTTCACAAAACTTTGTTGTGTGTTTGAATGTCCTGGTGTGCGTTCACAGATTACATAATCTATAATACAAGAGTTGGTTTTTAAAAATACAAACCAAAAAGATGTGGAATACAGACCTAGATATGGATCTTGAAAAAACAATACTATTGCAATAAAAATTTGAATGTTGAGTGACATCTATATTTTTTTCTATCAAGGTTTTTTGTCACCTTTCTACCACCAAGGATGTATGCAACATTACACTTTATAAAATTATTTGTTATTTATATCTGTTCATGTTATGTTATGGTTTTGAAGATTGTATATCATTACTTAGAAAAGTTATAAAGAATAGAGCTAATGACCTTAAACCTGGAATCTGTACGGACCGGTGACTAAGGATATAAATGTGGAATTGAATTTCTTTTGTATCACAAGCACATAGAGGTTATTATAGCGTGCGCTGTTTTGAAGTTTGTTCAAGTTTTTCTATTTGTATTTTCTTTACATTTTCAACTAACTCAAGTACTTTTCGTGTTTCGACGGTTGTAGGTATATATTCATATTTTTTTATTATCTGTCTCATGTGACTTTGCGTCCTTAATCAATTTTCAATCCACAATCCAAGATTACAATCAAAGCTGCATGACTTTTACAAATTTAACAAGACAATCGAATTTTTTGTAGATGGTTTTGTTAAGATGAATTAGCAAAAAAATGTAATACTAAAATATAATAGAAATAGATACTAACTGACTTAGAAACAGTGTAGTAAGTACACCAGCTTTGATATAACCAGATTAGCATATAGTTCTCGGTATTAGCTAATTGGTGTTGAAATCAAATTCTTTGTTTCCTGCTTAAATAAAAGCATTACATGTAGGTTATTGCAACTTTCTACTTTAAAGTAATTAATTCAACGCGATGCTTCGACCCGTTTTAATAAGTCTTGACCGTTATTGTGTAATCAGAGCATATACTTTTGATACACGAACTCAGAGCACATAATTTTGATACACGAACTCAGAGCATATAATTTTGATACACGAACTCAGAGCATATACTTTTGATATACGAACTCAGAGCATATAATTTTGATACACGAACTCAGAGCACATAATTTTGATACATGAACTCAGTGATAGCAATCTATAGACTGGTGTTTTCTATTGGTACATTACTGGTTAAATAAAAGTCTATCAATCGGTATGGTTTCTAGTGTGAAGCGAGAACCTGTCTCTTGCCCTCAATGCATACGAGTAGATGATATACGTGACTGACTTACTAATGATCTAAGGATTTATTATATCTACAGGTGTTGTACCCAAAGACAACGGGTATTGTTAATTTATTTGTTTTTAAATCTTATAATTGACCGGTAACGATTATCTGTTGGAATTTATCTTATCGATCAAAATTAAATATGAGTTTATTTTAATCGATTTTAACCAATATTCAGATTCGGAATAAATTGGTTTGAAATCTGTTTATAAATTTAACGTAAATAATATAAAAATTACCTTAACTCCATATTTGAAATCCGATTCAAATGGTTATGAAAAAAATCCTTGTTTCTCGGCCACAACACATAAAAAGTCAAATTTAACTTTGGAATCACAAACAAAACATAGAACATTCACCGTGATAGAAAGTTGTAAGGTACTTTCATCGAAACGTGTGCCGGCGCGCTTGGATACAGAGCGAGTGATCACTGACTATACACTATACTAGTATATCTGGGACGGCTCTTTCTCAGAGGATCTTTGATTTTTTTAAGCAATTTTACATCACTGGCTGTATATTTTAAACGTTTGACACTTGATTTTTTTATGTCATATTTGACAGCTAACGTTAATAAATCTTGCTGACAGATTATTTTAAGGTTATCGTGTTGTTTTTAATTTTTGAAATATTGAATAAATATTATCAAAGAAATTATTAGAAAGCTCAACGTAGTAATGTCATCGACCCTTATAAAACATTATCTTTTGGAAGTCACGTTCACCCAGAGGACAAATCACTAAGAGTCATATCTTTTACTTAAAAACTAACAGATTTTCTAACAGTCAACATTTCTACCTACCAGCTATTTAGAATATGCGCTAATAGACAGGACAAGTCGTTATGTATAAAGTTAAAATTAAAAGTTATTATGTAGAGTGTGTAAATTAAATCCATGGCGTAACCCTTTTAAATATGCTAAACCAAGTAATGGGTGAAATTACGAAAATTTAGTTATGTGTTGAATGCTGATTACTGATGCAATTGAATATATTACTCAGTAAATAGGATCTATGTAAGTTTGTACGCAATGTGCCTTGTAACAGTAGAATCGTTATTTAGGTCTATATTTATGTTTTTAAATATAAAACCCGACAAAATCAACTATTTATCTTAAACAGTAGGTACTATAAGGAATAATATATATCGTTATATTAATTTACTTATTCCTATTATTTTCTAAGACGAGTAGGTACTACACATTGAAATAAAACTATTTTTACGGTTTCAACTCGTTTATAATTAATTAAAATTAAAATTTACATTTTAAATTTAACCCCAGGTTAAACAGGTTTAACAAGTTAAATTTAAAATTTAAATAATTATACGTGAGTTAATCCGTAAAAATAGTTTTATTACTTATTCCTTATATTTATCTTTCTAATATTTTAGAATTCGATTTTTTATTGCGCCTTAATGATAATTTAAAAAATCCTAGTATGATCCTAAATAATGAATAAGTAATCATTAGGTTCACTTTTTTTATTTTTTTTGAGAATTTTGTATATTTTTTTGTTGAGTCTAGGTTTGGTTTTAAGGTAATTGAGAAAACATTACAATATTGACATAAAAATCATTATTTAAGTGTCTATTTTCAATTAATTTAAAATAGTGAATAAAACATTTTAAGCTACAGTAGGTATTAATTGTAAAAATAATTAATTTGGAAAAGTAAATTAAACAAATATTAACACGTAACGTTCATTATATTATAGGTATGTTTAAGTATTTGAAGTTTTTATTTCCACTTGCCTACTTTTAACACTTTCATTAACTTTTTATTCCATTATACTACTTTCCTTATTTTAATAATTTTATTATTATTATTATTTATAATAAGCCGTGCTAAATCAAATTCTAGGACAGAAATTGAGCTACATGACAATTGATTTTTAATTAACAGCGCCATCTATTGTGTAATAGCGTCAATACTACGACATTCAAGTGCAACGCCATCTATTAACGTGATGAGGGTACATAAGTTGTCTTGTTAAGTATGTAGATGTCACTACCTACTTAAACTTATAGCTACAAAAAACACAATTTCTCCTCGTGTCTGTCTCGCTATTAGTGATTTAACTAGGTATATAAGTATTATATATCTCTAGTAATCTAAAATCTGGGTTTCAAAGTGATTTAATCTGAAATAATCGTTCACAATATAACTTATGAAAATATGTTTTTGCAAAATTTATAAAGGTACTTAAGTATATATGCAAATAAAAATATACCTACATAAATATGTAAACAGGTAAACAAAATGAATTAAAAATTCTATGGTATCCATATTTAACATAAAATGTATACCTACATGTATATGTAAACAGATATACTAAATACAAAGATGATGGTAACCAAAATTACATTGGAAATTCTATGGTAACATTAAATTTATATGACGAGGATCCATGGTCGTATAAATAATAATATAATCTTTTGCAGTAATTAAATTAAGTATACTAAGGAAAATGTGCGCAATATAAAGATTTCTAAGAGAAAGATCGATGCTCTCGCCAAAGTCAAGTGATTACGTAAACCACTCGAAATGGCTTTTATAGAAGATGAACTAACTTCACTTCACACCGAAGTCTGAATACATTCAGATATTTAGCACATTATGTCTTATTTAAATATTCAATATTTATTTGTGTAGTGAGATGCGATATTTTTTGTTTTATAACTTTTGTATAATTTCCAATTATCTTATAAGTGATTAACCTTGACTGCGAACTCAAGAGATTTTTTGGCTGAGTTAGTATTTATGTTGAGTTTTAGGAGTTATGAAAAATATTGTCCTGTAAACTTATTTCCCCCTTTCATAGGATTTTAAAATAGCAACAGTCACATTATCTGATTAAGGAGGATTCGCTTTATTGAAATAAAAAAAAAAACTATCGTTTATTGCGTCTTCTTAGACATGGAAGTTGGGTCATAACAATCTTTCTAATATCCTAATTTTATCTCTAGGCTGTAAAATACCATTGTCTGTCGGTTAGTTTTGTTGGTAGTTGTATTTAATGTCCTAATGTTAAACGAGATCTATGTAGTATCGACCCTAATTATATTTTTATCGAATGTATATATTGTAATAATTATAAAATGTCTTTGGATATATGTATGTATATTTTTTAATATTATCGCGTTAGTCAACTAGTTGTAAGTATTTGATTTTTTTCTAAGTCACGCGAGATCGCGACAGACAAATATGTCGCTTAATTACACAGTGTAACGTAAAATCTTTCATCATTGTAACGTAATGTATTTTACAAGTTCGGGAATATTGTAACTTAACTTTCGTATCTATAGATATAGAAAAGAAACCGAAAAGTCTTCACAAACAAACCTTTTGGTCGCGTCATAGAGTCAGACAAATATTCGTAATGGTCCTTAAGAGTATACTAAGGGTCAAGATACAAGTGGATGTCCTACATACTTATCCGAGCGGCAATCCCATGAATATGAATTTGTAAAAAAGATTGACATCAATATCATTTGCCAAATTCATTGCACTATTTTAAAATGAAAAGTAGAGTTTGGAAATATTGCGCCAAATAATTGGGATAAGGGCAGGATGCTCAGGACTTGTTTTATTCTATTCTAGACTATTTTATTCTATTTGAGTCATCCAATATATTCTTTCCAATTCTATCTTATCTTATAATTCTTATAACTCAATCTTGTTACTCATTAACTCAATCTAATAACTCATAACTTAAACTCAGGTGTTTTGGAAACTGGCGTGTTGTTAGTGGGAAAGCCAGTCAATCATAAATAATGCATTAGTGATTCAGTAATTTTCGCAATAATTACGTAAAGAATCTTATGAAATATCACATCAAAGTGGCACTTTATGCCGGAAATATATTGTTAATTCATTTTTAATATGTAGGGAATATTAAAAATCAGGGCTGTGCCTTTATTTGTTCGATATAGGCTATATGTTACAAAAATCAATAATCGATATAAACTAGCTTAAATCATAGATTATATAAAAAATTAAAGCGATCTCCTTCTTTTATATATCACTCTATTTAGTAAAGTAAGGGACGTTATTGTTAACAATTAAGAGCATCAAATAATTAATCTCAATTTACTAAATTATGTCAGCTCTTAATTGAAATATATTTTTTTCTTATTTATTAAAACTATTATTTGACAGCCCTACATAAATTATTTTCTTTAATTAATTTTCTTATAAATTTATTTGGTTCGTTATCTCTCGCGGCACTCGTCTAGAGATAATTAATCTTCAAAATTACATTGTTACGACGAAAGCTTGTAAATTATATGTCAGCGGTATTATTTGATCAGCTTAGAGTATTTATAATATAATAATTAGTAAGATTTCTAATATTTAAAAATGACTGTATTATTAAGGAAATACGAGAGCCATACAATTATGCAAACTTCTATCTTTTAGAACTAAAACATGGTAGTAGGTTGTCAAAATATTTGTCCTTAATAACATCATCCCTGCCCTTATCTCAATTATTTAGAATCGACTATATGTCTCTTGTATTGCCAAATATTAATTCAAAGTATTAGGACCATCTGATTGTCCAACGTCAACCCTCCTAGATAATGGGTGTTGGTGGAATTGTCTCCAACTTTCCAAGGAGTGGTGAAGGGTCCAATTTTGTCCCATATCCAGCTCATACGGTATCCACGGGAAGGTAAGGGGCCGTCTCATTCGAGATTGATGGAAGGTTTCCTGCTGTATACTACATTTATCTTACATATCATTAAATATGAGGTTCAAATAATGTACAGCATCAAATTATAAAGATTAATTGCCGATAATACTGACTTCATATTAGGTAGTAAATATACCTATCGTAAATTCTAGAAGTCTTATGAAAACGATTTGCCCATCTTTTAACGCTGTTTGCTGCTGCTGTAGAAATTTATTTATATAGTAATAGTATATATACTTATATACTATTACTATATAAATAAATTTCTACTACTATTTCTGTTTATAAGAGAGCTATTATCTTATATGCGTCTGTCCAGAAACTAAGGAATGAACTATTGTAGTTTAGATATAGTTGATATTGTTGTTCTAATTTAGATATAGATGATATTGTTGTTGTAGTTTAGATATAAATTATATTGTTGTCGTATTTTAGATATAGTTGTTAGTTATAGATATAAAATATATATATTATATACAATATTTTAGATATAAGTATTTAATAGTTATAGTTGTTAGTTAATGAAACTAGAAGTTTGAGCCTTATTTAATTATTTCTATCGTCGCTGTTTCCCAAAAGTATAGTATAGTATAGTAGTAGTAGAGTATACATAAAGTATAGTATAGTAGTAGTGTAATATAGTATATATGCAAATTTCGAAATCTTGTAGTTCCTGAGATCATATGATGTAAAAGGGACTGATACTGCCTTGTCCAAATGGTTTTATTTAATTATTTACACTTTACAGTGTTTGTTATATTTTTTATGTTTTTTTTCACGGCACTAAGATCGTTACTTGTTACGTATTGTGTATGTAATTATTATTTAATTAATTTCTGTTTCTTATGTGATGCAATACACTCTTATTTTTGTTATTCAGTGTTTTTTTGATAATTAGTTATGCTTTAGTTTTATTACTAATGTTGTGTTAAATGTTTATTTGAAAGGAAAGAAATGTTTGTTTCAGATTTTTATTGAGTAGTGGCGAAAAATATAAAAAAAAAATCGTTTATACTTTAGATAATGTTATTAAACAATAAATTTTTATTTACACTCAAATTAAAATGTATTAAAGAAAAATAAATATTTTAATCAAAAAACAACTACAGCAATTAAGTACCTACTTACCTACCTACTGCTATTAAAAAAATATGTGAACTCGGCCTTAGGATTAGTTATATCACATCAGCCTCAATCATCGGAATATAAAATGTAGTAACAAATTAGGATCTTATTGTATATGATATTGGTATAATTACGCAATATATTATGCCTGAGGGCTTATACAAGTGTCATTGACCTCAAGTCTTGAATTGACAACGATATGATTTTGACATAAGCTATATTATCGCATACGTTCTTACTTTTGAAAAGAAGCAATAACGTTTGTCATGTGGCTTGAGGCACTGTTTATTTAATATATAATAAGTTTATTTAATAAAAAATAATAATAAATAAATATTAAATATATATTTATCCAACGATTTTAATCGAAGTTTTGCCCGATAGTTCACTCTGCGAGTACACCATCTTCGAGTTCATGAATAACTTTAAATGGGTTCGAAACTAATCCAACAAAACCCCGATAAATTTTGTGAATACAGCTGGGTTGGGTTCACGAATGTTTCATTACAATGTATAGTTAATTGAAAAAATAATCAGTGTTTTATTTCAAGTACCTATATAGTTAAATGCTGATTATATCAGTAAAAAATGCATTCGATACGTTTACTGTATTATATCGGAAAATAAAAATATTGTTCTATGAGTATTATATATCCGTTCTGTAGTAAAGGTGGTGAAGAAATTTATTACGCAGTGGATAGTATTAGACTTGCTGCCGTATCTTCAGATCAGCTATAAAGATGTTAACGCGAAGAGACATTAATCTTATTATTCATACCACCTACCACTGCTACCATAAAATCAAGTTACTGTATATACAAACTGTAATATCATCTAGATTCTAGTAGATGCCTTCCTTTGATTATGAACATTTCTAAAAAGGAGGTCATTATTAAATATAAAGCATTGTTTATTTAACCAAGAAGGATACTTTATTTTGACTACACATTTAAAAGTAGTACAAAATTTACAATATGGTAAAAATTGTGTCAATCTTAATCTAGTAATTGGAATAATGATTTTCTGTAGTTTGTTAAAAAAAAATAACGACAATGTTTTTCAGATCAAAACAGAAATCAAGAGAGAATCAAATAGGATCTGTCAATTGAAAAGCGTATATTTATACGATTCTTTTAACATTTTTAATGTAACAACGAAAAGACCACACCTTAACAACTTTGAATTTGAATTTTCGATCAATTTACAAACTGGTTCAATACACTATTTAAATTACAAGATTATCTAGTAATTTATTACAATATTACAAGAATAGTTCGTGTATCAACCGGTCATAGCTTTGTTGGTATACTATTGAAAGCGAAACGTAACTCGTATTATTACGTAAGTTACGTTGTAATCGTCATAATCGTGACATTTTTTTCATCTGACATGTATTAGCTAGTCCGTTATGGGATTTATTCTAGAACTCTAGTATTTTTTTTTTATATATAAAGTGGTCACCTTTTGTTCCTTTACCTACATTTCCAATAACGGTATTTTGAATTAAGTGGATTATAACGGAGCTGTTTAGAATTATATAGAGTATACAATGTTGCGTTAACGCTTGCATATTTTATTCGCCATTAAATTGCTTACGTCATAAATATACTTTAAAGTAATAATAATACTAATAAATATAAAAGATTGATAGATCGAAGATAATAGTTTCGATTATCTATAGTCATTTGGTTATTTAATTATTTTAAATATCTTTAAATGTCTCAGTTTTGTCAGGAGTATTAAATATTTTAATTTGTTTCAAGTTGTTCATCTTGAAATGTCAATTCGTAATTCAGTACATTTTGGAAAATTTTGGGTCCAATTTAATTATTTTAATTATTTATTCAGTGACATTTTAGTAATATTATATAGATTTTAAAATAAACACATTAACACTTTATTAATGATGTTAATTAAGTATTAAAAACCAGAAGGCAGTTAACATAAGTCCGTAAAATATCGACGTGGGCGAGACTCTATCAACTAGACACCAAATGTATAACAACCTAAATTAAATTGATTATTTACATATATATTATATACATATTAATTAACTATTACCTAAAAATACCAGGTTATATTATATAATATAATTTTTAATTTATTCCGTCTGTCCGTATTAAGAATGCATGTTTCTGTCTGTTACAATAAATGTAAAATAAATTTAATATATTAGTTACGTATGTACCTTGGCCATAATAACTAGACTACTCCAATTTAGATTTGTTTCTATTTATTGTTATGTAAGTATAATATATTTGTAAATTAGTCTCAAAAAATCTTCAAGATGATATGTTAATCCTATTGGTTCAGTGGTTAGTAAACCGGATTGTTCAACCAAGGGTTATTGGTTCGATTCCTACAAGGAATAATTATTTGTGTGTTCTACAGATTGTTGTCCCGAGTTTGGGTGTATATTGTGTCTGTTATTTATATATTTGTAAATATCCTTCCAAATTGGGAGTTGTTATAAAAAAACGAAAATATTTTATAAATAATTCAATTCAATCTTTTAAATAACGAAAGAAATATTAATTAAATAACACTGTAATTCGGTTCTAAAGAGAGTTGTTGGTGAAAATGATTGCAATTAAGACGGTGATTAATATCTGCGCAATTGTGAATACATCTTCAGATGCATACCACGAAATAAAGAAACACCGGTAACACGCCAATCAACACGACAATTAAATTAACTTTCATTATTAATTAAACAATAAAAAACTCACCTCCGTATATATTGTTTTCAATTTTAAGGCGGGTATCCGTATGGTTTTGTTTTTAAACTATAACCACATGTTTTTGATGTCTGGAATGGAAAGTGCCGCGAGGTGTCGCCGGCGCGCGCGCCTCTCTGCCACTGCGCGTGCGCAGCTTGGACATCTCTGTATCTCCTTCTCTTTTGATGACTTCCTAAATGTATTGCGATATGTTTAATTCTTATAACATTACAGGATTTAAAATTAGTTTTCAGGCGCCTTATAGTGACATGACATAGTACTTATGTACGTAATCGGTTTTAATATTATTTTTTATTATATAATATTCTTGAAGATGCGTTTTTTCATGGTTACGTCAGTACAGTTACAGTATTATTTGTAAGTACTTTGATGAACTAACCGCGAAATTTATTCAAAAGTTATTACAACATACAAGAATCAAGTGAATAAAACTTAATCAACATTGTTTTATTTTCTGTATAACAATATAATTTATTTTTCTAACTACACTAATATGTACAATCTTGTATAGTACTCACACTAATGTCACTTCCTGCTGAACGCAACAGGAGTCAAATAGAAAGTCGAGTAATTTACTTGGAAGTGCTCTTGTGTGCACTTTATCGAAATATAACTATGCGTGTGTCTGATCTATGTGCATATAATCACTACTACTGTTTCACTGATAATATGTAGACAAACTATATAACAGCGGTTATGAGGCATATTTTTTTTTGTATATTTATGTATGATAATTTTAATATATGCTGGTATAAATAAAAATAAACAGTTAAAAACATTTTTATTACTAGGATAATTCTGATTTGTCTTATTTAAAAGGGGTTTTCAAACTACCGGATATTTGGTGGAATCAATATTGTTATATTTTACGGATTTAAGTCGTCTGATGGTACTATAGGTGTGATCTCCGTGTAATAATCGTATATCCCTTGGCAACCAACTATGATAGAAAAATTAAGAGATGTTAAGAAGGTAGACCACGAGGGTCTCGGATGTCTCGAAAAGTATTAAAAACTATTCTTGCTATTTATTACACAGTGCTGCAATGATATGATAAAAATTAAAAACCCTTATTTTTTTTTAATTTAATTATATATCTTAATGATTTTTAGAATAATACTTAACGTGTCCTAATTTTATCATATTATGTTGCATGTTTTTATTTTACGACAAATAAAATGTGTATGTGGTAGATCCTCGTCGCTAGCACTTGATTGCACCTAGGTTCTAGGTTTGTTCATAAGTATACATAATGCTTCGAGCCAGGAAAATACCATTCTCTCGGGAAAAAAATATTGTAAATTCTGCTATTTAATATTTCTGAACGTTTATGGGCGCCGTCATTACTTAAGACCAGATATCTGCTCCACCAGATTTACCAAGCTGTCAGATGAAAAAAAAATCCAATCCACTGGGAAAGTAATTGGAACTACTCTTCCATTACATCGTTGTCCATAATCACTTTCTGGCCGATTACAAAACTTTATAAGCTTTTGCTAGTAAATGGTACCACTATCTGAAAGTTGTACCACCTATATTACGAATATAATTACATAATTTGTAGTCCTCATTTTACAAAATCAGGTCAAAATAGATAAAACTAGCTTCCGATTTACGAAATGATGATAATAAAATAAATTTAAATAGTTTATCGTTGCCTATTTGTTTTAATTAATTATAATTTTAACATCGACAGCTGTGTCATAATGATACAGGCATCGTTTCCGATTTAATTAATTGTTTATACAACGTCGTTAAGTTTTCATCGTGGTTTAATATATTATGTTGGGTATAGATTAAAAGATAGATAAAGATCAAAAGGTTGAAGGCCTTTTTTTGCCCGAAGCTTCGCACTAACTTTTCAGAATATTAACAGTAGTGGTCACAGAATCATACAAACATTAAATAGTTGGTAGAAATACTTTTTTGGTTGCTTTGAAAGTTTTTTTTTTTTTCTTATATTATTATTTTTTTATTTTCTTATTTTTTTTTAAATTTGTTTCAAGTAAATACTTAAATAGGTTCAACGATTTAAGCTATGCCTTTTCTATTGTTCATGAAAGTTTTAAAGATATAACTTTTTTTTAACATCCTCTTTTATTAATTTATTTCTTTTACAGGTAAAAATCATTATTCACAGTAAGGCCTACAGGGTAAGTGAGTAAAATACTATATTCAACGCGGCCAGGAGAAGAAAATTTTAAAATTAACTACGAATGAAATTAATAATCGACTCTGATCCAATTTTTTAATTAACGATCAATAGGAAGTCATTTAAGATTGATGTCAATTACATAGTAAGATTTATGTATGAAAATCTGTGAAAATCTCGGACGATTAAATATATTAAAAATTATTATCTTTTATACCAACTTGTGAAGATGCGTGTCTTCCTAATAAATACATCACGAAATAGAAGATAAAATAAAATATAAATCAACAAATCAAGTTGTGTAACATGCAAAAAGTAGAAAGATATATATATTAAGCAAAAATGAAATGAAGTATCTTAATTATTATTAATTAATTCAATTATCTTTATTAAACAATAATTTAATTTGGATGTGATTTAGTTCGAAAACTAGCGTTTGTCATTGTCAGAAAGTGAAAGTAAGTCGATTTTCTACTTGAAATTGCCTTGGTCAGTCATCACGCGTTATGGCTGTAAATGACATGCGTTGAAATAAGGACTTGTATTATCAATAATTGTTGACTGAGGAAATGAAATTGAAGGATTTAATGTTGCTGCTTTCGTAATGTTTATTTTTTCTTAGAATTTACATGTATATATAATATTATAGAAATGATTAAGTTTTTTCAAGAATTTGAATTCTGGGAAAGACGTTTATTTTCGGGAGTCTGTATCTGGTTAACTATCTGGGTCTGTAAGTTTAAGCCTTGTCCGTGTTGACACTTTATTTTATTAACAATAAAAATGTGTTAAAAATATATTTAAATTATCTGATCTTTATAACAACATTACCATTATTTCATCAGGTTCCAGTTACATATGTAACTAAGATTATAAAACAACTACTCCAACGAGCTATCATTTATAGATCTTCCTAACCGGTTGCCATTGTGTTCTTATTTATATTCTAGTTCAGTAATTATTTGTGAAAAACTATATAAAAATCACACTGATATAGTGCTAATTAATATATTTAGTAAGGCGTGTTTGACATACTTTTGACAATTGTATATGTAAATACACTTTTTAAAACATAACATTATTTATTATGTATAACATTATTAATGTGTTAAAAGCATATAAAACAACAAATAAGGCAAGTAACATTTTGTAGGACGAAATGAGGAACAAAATTTCACCTACTTATAAAATAGAGGAAGTGACTCGTATTCAATGATTTGCATTTTGATTCTGTGTGTTACATCGTTTAGAGTTTAGTCCCATGGCATTTGTTGTGAAGATAACTCTTAACCTCTTTTGATTGGCTGGTAAAGGGTTTACATAATTCAGTCTCACTTATCATAACATCTTATATTTTTTTCTAAAGGTCTTTTATAATGATATTTATTCCTTTGTAGAGTTGTCAATGTCTTTAATAGATATTCTGTCTAATATTTTATCTGTGTAACATTTTGTCTATTCTATGATGTAAACATGCGCTCAAGTGTTTACTTAAGCGATAGTTAATGACTTATCAATATTTATTTATTTTTATTAATTATGTAACGACATTTAGCGAGTCGATCGTTCTACTGACTAAATATTGTTATGTTTGCTTTTTAGGTCATAAAGGGAAATAAATATTTTATTATAATACTAGTTGTTGCCAATGACTTTGACTCCTGACTTAAATAATATGCTTTTTTTAATTTGTATTAGATACTGATGGAGTTTCGTATTATAACCCAAAAGAATTACAGTGTATTTCGTAACAGTGGGATATTTTTCCGGAGTGAAAGCATTCTATATCTTGACTCTGATAATACAAGATATAGTATCTTGTATTTTACCGTGAAAATTAGAAAATTTACTTGATTGGTTGAATAAAGAAAAACGGAAAATATTGTGATGATGTATATGTTGATGAGGGCATTATTATTAATTATTTATATTAATTTCATTAAAATATTTTTTTTATCGTTAGGCGAACTTACAAACAGACAATAATAAAAAATATGGTTTTTAGATAGTTTAACGTAATATGATTTTGGATACTTTAAACTGAATCAATAATATTGGTTTACAGTATTTTTAAAGTTTTTATATATAAGTAATGTTGAATATGCTCTATGAAGTGATGCAACTCTACCTCTAGTTATTTATGCAACAAATACTGTTTTTGTTTGTTAGACTCTATTTATTTATTTATGTTTGACAGTTGTTTACTTACCGTTAAAGACTACGAACATTGTGTAACTTATTATGGTATTAGTTAGATTTATGTGACCGTACCGGTAGTCAGTATAAAATGAAATTACTAAAATGAATGTTTAGACTCGTGTAACATATAGTTTAATTTAAATTTAATATGTTTATATTGTGGATGAAATTTTTTCTTATTATCTGATGAAATTAAATTTAATTATAATGAGTAGGTAATCGTTATTGTAGTCATCAATATAAATTACAATTCTTAAATATGTCTAGATGTATAGTTTAATTTAATTTTACTCAAGGGTTAATTTTTTATATATAATTTTTTTATCTATCAATAATATGAATTTAAAATTAGATTGAAATAGTAGATAGAATTTGAGAATGATAAAAAGATTATCTTTGCAATTATATCTATAGTTTATCTTTAGAATTTAACGACGTCATTTTTTTGTACATCACGCCATCTATAAAGTAAAACTAAAACTAAAACTACAAGTATTCAGTACAAAAACTATTGGTTTTAAGAGGTTATGTACGCTTTTTGTAGATGGCGCACGAATCAATAGTTATTTTGATTTAATCAAAAAATTATGTTTAAGGTATATAGCGAAATTTTTATTTTCAAAATGTAATCGTCATAAATTAATAGTAACATATTGATTTAAACACTTATAACCTGAGTGCATACCACGCACACTTTCTACTTGGTGATATTTTATATATTTTACGTTTAAAACACATAGCTGGTTTGAATTATAATCATAAGAAAAATAGATAACTATTTGGAGGCTATTTTATATGAAGAAATGTGATAACTGGGCTTACAATATTTTACATTGTCCAAAAATTACTGACTCGAATGATGACATTTTTCTTGAAAGATACAACGTTAATAATGTTGATGTGAATGACCTAATTTTAAAGAATAAAGGTCATTGCACTACTAGTACGTCATCAAGATATAACCATCACATCACAATTAATATAATAATATATCTTTGCTTATGTTGCTTTACTCTTTAATTATGTTTTGTTTCATTTGTATATATGTATATAGACAAATATTTTTTTCTCTTTTAATAATATATAAATATCTAGATTTAGACTTTTGAACAGGATACCAGTAGGTACATAATGGTTCTGGTAAATGGTGATGCTGGTAAAATAAGAATAACTGCGTAATAAAGGAATACAAAATAAATTAATCAATAAAAAAATATATATTTATTAACAAATCTTAAACTACAATGTACATTACTTACAATAATACAGGAGTATTAAGTCTTACTTATAATAATATTTAAAGATAATTACGCTATTACACTATAATTGTTTTCAGTATTCACCTTCATTAAGAGATATTTTGATTTTCGTACTTATGGACATAAAAATGTCAACTTGGAATTATTTTGTATATTATTTTCTTCGGGACTAGAAATACTACTTCTGTTAGTTTAACAAGGACTGTTAAAAATAACTTTAGTTTTTGGCATTAAACTGTAGTATGGCCAATGATATTAGCTAAATTATTTTGTTTCATCTTTGTTTCCGACATTGTAGAGTTTGATTTCCTTTTAAAACCTGTTTAGAACATTTTGATGATTTACGACTTCGTTTTTGACGTTTGACTGACCAAGTATTTTTTATTAAATCGGCACCTTTTTCTGCGATCATAATCACTGGAGCATTAATATTACCATTTGTAACAGCGGGCATTATACTGGCATCGATTACTCGTAAGCCTTCGATCCCATACACCCTTAATTCAGGATCTACTACAGCCATTGGGTCGCTGGATGGACCCATTTTTGTTGTACCAGATAGATGATATATTGTCATCGTGTACTGACGAATGTAACACTCCCAGTAGTCATCTGTATATAAAGGTAAGTGTTTGCAATTAGGAACAGGTTTGGTGTTATATCTAGCTCCCAATCGCTTCATGGCCGCCGTCTCAGCTACTGCTACAGCTGCTTTCACTCCTTCTCTCATAACTCCAACATCATCAGGATGCGTCAAATAATTGTGGTACATCAGAGGATAATCCAAAGGATTATTCGATCTCAACTTGATAAAGCCTCGACTCTTTGGTCGAAGCATCATAGGAAAAATACCACAAACATCTTTATTAGTTAAATGACCAAAAACTTCTTCATAAAATTCGTCGGTAATGCCGTGTGCTCTTTTAACCTGTGTGCCTCCATCTGATGGTATCGACGCAGATGTCATCATAAACTCAATATCCGGCCAATCTTCGGTTTCATTAGCATATTTGGTATTGATGAACGCTACTACTTCTAGACCAATGCTAGATGTTAATGGACCATCCTCCGTTACAGCATAGCGTAACGCTGAATTGATGTTAACAAGTCTGTTCATAACTATACTTACAGGATAATCGATTTGAAAAACGATTCCTCCAACAGCGATATGATCTTGCAGATTTCTCCCCACTCCCGGAGAATCGTAGACTACATCAACACCCACTTCTTTTAAATGTTGAGCTGGGCCGACGCCGGAAACCATAAGTAATTGAGGAGATGCAACAGCGCCTGCTGCCAAAATAACTTCTCGTTTTGCATAAACGACTTGTTTGATTCCATCTTTAATAAATTCAATTCCATATGCTCTTTTCTTTTCTTTGTCTATTAAAACCTTTGTTACATGAGAAAAAAGAGAGATGTGAAGATTTTGTCTCAGTCGTACTGGTCTAAGAAAAGCTTTAGCTGTGGAACATCTCGTACCTCTCCTCATTGTAAATTGATACCAAGCATATCCTGTTTGTTTCGCACCATTAATGTCTGTTATATCGTATCCCATTTCTTCACCCGCTTGTAGAAATGCAGCCCCAATCGGTGTATTGTAAGGAGCATCTTGAACTGTCAAATATCCACCTAAAATAACCGTGTAATCTTTTAATAATCGTGTATCAAAATACATTATACTATTTACAAAAAATAATTCAAATCGGTATTGCCTAAGAACTTTGATATTTATAATAGTCAACAATTATAAAAACATTATTGTTAAACAAATTTAGAATATCTTTTAAGATATGTAATCTTTCAATCCACAATGGATGATAACATGGGCAGTTAGGCTCTGCACTATTTTTATAACTGGAAAAAAGGCATCTGTCCAGCAGTAGGACATGTATATGAGATATTTTGATACTATATTAACTAAAACAAAATTAATTAATATGCTTTATTTAAGTTCTCACCTAAAGCGTGATGCTTTTCATCTTTCGCCAAGTAAGGATTTCGTTGATCTTCTGATTTCTTAAAGTAAGGCAAAACATCTTTATACCCCCAGCCAGGGTTGCCAAATGATTCCCATTGGTCGAAATCTCGTTTATTTCCTCGAATGTAAAGCATCGTGTTAAGTACCGATGAACCACCAAGAACCTTTCCTTTCGTCCAACTGCATCGTTTATCAACCATTGCTTGACAAGCTGAATCTTGAGGCTGTGTTCTGAAATGATTTTATACAAATAGCTTATAGTATTTTAATCTATGCTATTATCACTACGTATACGATTCATATTAGATATATTACATATATAAAGCGTGAAATGCGGTAACAAATATACTTTCATTTCTAAGTAAAGAAGCGAACTTACTCACCGATATTTCCAGTCTAATTTACTCTTATGCAGGTACAAAGATAATAACGGTACGTCACTTATATCAGTCTCATGGCCTCCCGCTTCAAGTAATAGCACATTCCAGCCTTCGATCTCGGAGAGTCTATTAGCTAAAACAGAACCAGCTGATCCTGCTCCTACGATGACAAAGTCATATTCTTCTCTGATGTATTTTTGGTTGAAAGGTCTGTTTTCTGGATCAAGAACGTCGTAATGGAAATAGGCGATGGCTGCTAACATAGCAGGGATAAATGTTAGTTTGCTTATCCCTGCTATTGTTAGTGCTGCTTTGGTAGCAGCAGAAACTGTAGTCAGTATGGCCATTGTGAATCAGCGCTTCATAGTTCTGAAATTGAAAATGGGATGGATCTTAGATTTATTTTAATTTGATTTAAATTACTTAAACTAGGAAAGCAACATCTCATAATTGAAAAAAAACTCTCATAAATACAAATGAAGTAACGACATCATCTTATTCAAATGGAATCAAATCTAAAAAAGGTGTGCAATGGTATTGTAGTTAGTAATGCGATGATGACGCAAGAAGTTACAAAACCTGGAACCTTGCTTTGAATAATATTATGTACTCGTGTTTCAAAAAGAGCCTCTGGTTGGTCGTTGTCTTGTATGGTTTTTGAGACCAAATTGTGAAATCTTGTAGTATCTTCTAGATTAAATATTTTAGAGAGTTTCTTTATAATACTTTTCTTGTACACAAATATGTCTAGCAGTTTAACCATGATTCAGAGCCCTTAGGGTATAACCACGAAAACTATCTCTTTTACGCAAAACAGTAGATAAATATTATAAATATTTTCTCGATATTTTTTTTAGCACAGCAAAAATGCAGTCCAATACTATTATAAACAAAAATATGGTATAAAGTATCTAATATAAACAAAAATATGGTATAAAGTATCTAATAGATCCTACAATTTCGATAAGGCCATTAATAAATTCATCAATAAACAATAAAATATTTAAATACAATAAAATTGTATGAACTGGGCACTGACATTTTTATGAGTGCATTCCGAAAAAAAATGAATGCTGCTGACTTAAAGAGGTTGTATATTGTAAACTTTTCAACACACGTTTTTTAAGAAATACACAACCTTGAGGTACGAAATAGATTAATAAGAACCGGAGACTTAATGACATTTGCAAGAAGCAATTATGAATTCATGTTTTTAATTTATGACTGGCGTTAACAGAAATATTTTATTATATTTTATGTTTTTACTTGACTTATGTCAAGACTTTTGTTGATATAAAAAAAGTTCCTTATTTAAAAATTAAGAACTCTTTATATTTTATTTATGTTTCACCCTAACTGTTAATGTCTGTTCAAAGTATCATCAAATCTGCCCTTGTGCCAATTATTTGATCTCGGTGCATATATGCTCAGTATAATGCAAGAGATTTCGCAAAAGCTTTTGGGAACAGACGCCGGCCTGACGCCAAACAGCCTTGGGCACAAGTTTTGTGGTTTTTCCTATATTTCTGATAAGAGGTGTTGGATTATCGCCGCTTTTGGTCCCATATTCAACAATTACAGCAACCTAGGGAAGATATGGGGCGGTCGTATTACAACCTGAGACTTTACGGCGAAATGTCTTACCAAAAGTATTAATCTAACAAAATATTCGTAGAAAGTTTTGTCGCATATTTCACTATTTCTTTTTTTTATATTATCTAAACATCCTTTCTTAATGTGTTTTTAAGAAATACATTATATCTTAAGAGTTTAGTCGATGCGATGATAATGAAACAGTCGGTCATATAAGAGTCTGAACTAAAAATAAATATCAGTATAAAATATGAGTACTTACTGATATAATCTTAGTATGTATATGTGTATTTTTATGTATTTGTGTCGTTGTCTAACACCCTTAACACAAGCAAATAATTTGCTTACTTAGGGGTTAGATCAATGTGTGTAATTTGTCCTGACATTATTATTATTTATTTACAATTGTACATGTATATTAACATCTGAATATGAATAATATCTAAATAATTATTTAATTCATAACCTTATAAAATAAAGTATAAAATACCCTTCAAGTGTGCAATGCTCTAGTACACAACATATTGTACTGTACTGTGCGATGGGTTCGTCTCTACATTTCTAATACCTTTACGTAACTTATATAGGTGTATACAAACACACATAGACTTTAACTTCTGTATACAGTCGAATATTATAAATCAGAGTTAAAGTATTTACATTATATCCAATGATGAAGGTTTTAATAAAATACTACGCGTGGACTATAGAAAGATTTTAGGGCGATCGAACCCGAGAATTTAAATGTACTCTCCATTCTTGATATATTTCCTAAAAAGCATTACAGATTCTAATAATACATTTTGCAGCTTTAATATAATGATATAGATTAGTTGTTGCTAGCGACTACGTCAACTTGCTACCTTCCAACGCCGGTCTTAATAAATAAACCAATATTTACAAATGCATTAAATTTTAGTTTCATTTTATCATTACATGCGATTTTTTTTTGTATTTTTTCCGTGAATATTAATAAATTTCTCAAAATAAAAGTGTATAATGTCGAAACTTATATCGAGGATATAATCGTCTGGTATTCTCTAGTGATATGTCTAGTACCTATTAAAGAAATTATAGATTAGATGTAAATCCTGACCCATCCGTTCCCCCGGTGACGCTGTAATAGCTAACAGGGCTAACAGTATAGACAGACAAAAAAATAGATGTAAATCAAATACACAGCCCTTAACACAGGTTTCTCGTAACAGCCCTTAACACAGGTTTATTCATAAGTTTCTTGAGGAACAGCATTCCGTCTCATGTTATTTAAATTACTCTTACGAAAGGCTTTGCAACTTGAGCCGGGCATAATTTAAAAAAATACATATGTAACGAACGACGAAATGTTGATTTTTTTAAGTATATTTGTCTGGATGTAATTAATTACATTGTAACAGTTATGGGTTTTTCTTTAATAATTTATTCTTTTACCAAATTATGTCAGCTCATTTATAAAATAAATTATTTATAAAAGAAATAATACTCTCAATTTTTATGAATAAATTTATTCTTTTGTTTTTAAAAGATTGTTAGTATTTTATATATTTAAAGATAATATATTTGACCGTATTCCTAATGAAGTTAAACGTAACATTATGTTATTTTATTAGTACGCAGTAGAGTTCCGTATTTATTTAAGTAAATTGTATTTGTAAGTTGTATTTGTAAGTGTAACCGTATAACATAAACTCGTGTTATACCAAAATTAAAATCTCTAAAAAATATTTCTGAAATATGACATTCTTTAAAAATTAAATTCTCTTAACAAACATTGAAAATAATTGATCATAAAAAGATTTTTTTTATTAATCTATCACTCAAAAGTTATACCATAAACTAAAAAAAGAAATTGTAAAAGTCAGTACAGACTCTGTCATTAAACATTTTTGCAATCACCTTTACTTCAAGCTGAATGTTATTTTAAGAACAGTTAACGGGGTTACAGCTTGAGAAATCTAGGTATAAGTAATAATAATACTCATTGTAATAAGTACTCATTGTACTTGATCTGGTCTTGAGTAGTACCAGACTTGTTATATATATTTCTTCATATGATTAATTATTGTTATTGAAAGAGGTGGTGTGTGTATCATTTTTTAAGGATTATTTCAAATGGAAAGCTTAAAAAATACATGTTGTTAAACCTTAGGTAAAAATATAAATATAAGGTAGGTAGGTTAAAATATATTTCATCATATAATTATCAAGTACTCTACAATGATTCCACATCAGAATAATTTTGTATTAATTTCTGCGGTCTTTCGTTTCAGTAAGAATGAAATATAGATTTTTTACAGAATGCTCAGAATATTTAGGGCCTATAACGAACTACACGGTGGCTCAATAGTCGGGACACCGGTACGGTATCCCAGAAATCCCAAGTTCGAGTCATGCCTTACAAACATGTTTGTAAAATAAAAAGGGTATAATTTGTTACAAACAAACAAAGAAAAACATTCTATTTGTATTAATTTCATACACATTATTTGATTATTTAAAATTAAATAATTAAATAGGTATCGTATGATTTATATTACTTTTTATTGTAAGTAATAATTTATTAAGTTATTTTTGCAGAAAAGTAACTGATTATATTATAATTATTTAAAACTAGTATTTTAGTTTCGGTTTCTATATCTTTTATCCTTGCAAAAGAGCTTATTAATTGTATTTAGAAATAATATTATAGTATTCAAATTATCATATTTTCTAGAATTTTTTTAGTTACGCTCCAAATACTATATTTTGTAATAAAATAAGTGCAAAAATATTTCAATACATATTCACTTAATTAATTATTTTTTTATCTACTTCTAAATCTATTTTAATGAAGTTATTTTTTTAGGTAGTTACATTTATTATTTGTATGAACCTGATTATCACAGTAGCAGTTTTTTTTCACGAATTTCAGAGTAAATTTCTGGATCAAGGATATAAGCTGTATAGGACTAGACCCTTACAAGTAGTATATATTGATTTCATTGAAAAAATTGAATTGCTTTTAAAGTAAAAAAATACTTCTCAATAGGTAGTTTGGTTGAATTAGCAAATAAATTCTTGAAAGAAATATAATAACGATTATATATAGAATGATGACTACATCAAGGCGGTTAATAACATAGTAGCTCAGTTGTTAGAACGACGGAGGTGCTACCCAAGTGGTCGCAGGTTCAAGTTCTACCCGGTTTAATAACAAATCTAAAATGTTAGTAGATTAGTTCAAATAAAAAAAATATTATTTGACAGCACATCTCGAAAATTCTGATTGGCTGGCCCTTAAGAAACCGGATATAGCTATTACATATCAATATTGAAATAAAAATATTAAACAGGCCTCTCCTGAAATATTAATCAAATGTTGAAATATATATTTTTCATGTTAATAAATGAAATATATGTTAATAAAGAAACCATCGGAGCTCTACAAACATCTAAGAGTTACCAAAAGACATATCATCGGAAAATCTAAAGATGATACTGTAACTTCTCTCCCAAAAGACAAAGTTGCCTCAGAGCTCGAGTCACGACTTCAATTCCATAAAAAATTTATGATAGGTGCTCAAACGAATAAAGTAGGGCTAGGATCGAGTAGGAAAGTTCAAGACATTGACATAACAAAATCTTTTATTCGACAAGACGAAAACGATAATTACCGACTCCACGCGATGAGCCTAGAAATTCAAAACGAATGGGTGACCATAGGAGATTTTTGTATTCCACTAGCTTTGAAGTGGCGCACCTTAATTTATGATTGGTCCCCAGCATTATTAAAATTCTATCTTAATGCATTCCAAATGACTCTCCCAGATCAAAGTAATTTAGTAAGATGGGGCAAAGCCACCGAAAAGTCTTGCAACATCTGTGGGGAGGCAATAGGAACCGCGAAACACCTATTAGTAGGGTGTAGGGTACTTCTAGATAAAGGTCAATACTCGCGTCGCCACGACAAGGTATTAGAAATTATACGGGAAGCTGTTAGTCTTTCAGTAGCAAGAGCGCGGAAGGGTATAACAACCACCAAACGATCTATAGAATTCGTAAAAGAAGGCTCCTCCAAAAAATCAAAAGTGAAGCCTTATTCAATGTTAGGCGCGGCTCCTGATTGGATTCTCATGATAGACACGTACGAAAAGCGTTACAAAATCCCTGGGGATGTTGGTGTTTCGTCATCCAGACCGGACTTATTCCTGTATTCGAAACATCTGAGGATACTTGTGGAGCTTACTGTTCCTTGGGAAACAAACATCCCAAGGGATCACACATTCAAGCTCAATAAGTATTACGAACTAACCAACGAACTGATCAGGAATAAATTTATAGTTAGTTTGTACGCGGTAGAAGTGGGAGCGAGAGGTATAACAGCAAAATCTCTCTATAGCCTACATAAAGACCTTGGCCTTTCTAGAACAAGCATCGGTTCATTTCTAGAACGTATTTCAAAGGCGGCATTAGTAGGTTCTTTCCAAATTTGGTTAGGCAGGGAGAGGAGTGTAGAGGGTGAAGGTGAGCGTTTCTGCGCATAATAAAGGGGCCCCTTAAACCTACTCCTGGGTCGCAAGTCCCAGGCACTGCTTGCACTCCTCTCCTTGTAACGCGATGGGCCCGGCACCCGCACGGTGAATCTATGGATGGCTAAGGAGCTTCGTCTCTCTATTATAAATGCAAATTTATACATCACTTGATTGCGATGAACCGACCGACCTTCATAGATACTTTCATATATCTAGAAAATATATTATCAAATAACCTTAATCTTACAAAAACCTTAATTAATTAAAATTCGAAACAATTTATTTAAATTTAAAAATTCTGAAATAAATATATTTGTGATACAGAAAATGTTATTGTTACAAAGGGGTTATAATAGTTATATTACAATATTTAGTCTAATATTCATATTGTAATATTCATGAATATATAATACTAATCAAAGTTAAATCAATACGTTAGAGAGTTACCAAGGTTGTTATTATTGCCAATAGCTTTGTAGTAATTATTGATATCTTGAAAATTCCCTGTTACTAATAAGATATGTGTAATAAAAAATACTGGAAATTAAAAAAAAAATCATAGGTCTTATGTTTTAGATAAATATATTAATACCTTTAAGAACAATTAATTAATATTTTTAATGTAAAAATATTCATATAAGTGTACATTTATCCTTTATTTATTAACTAGTATAAATAACTCTTTCTTGTTACTCTGTAGTTTGTCTAGAAATATCTAGAGTGTGACCAAGTGTCTATTGTCCTATTTAAATTACGATATATTATATACAAATTACATCCCATGACTTTGTAGTTGGAATTATATGGAATTTATGCACTACTTATACGATATATATATTATGTTCTTTATAAGGTATTTGAAAAGCTTATCTTATAAGTAAAATGTTATACATTTTTTAATGTCTCGATAATTATAATTATGTTGATTTATTTCTTTGTAGAATCAAGAATTAAAAGAATCGAATACCTATAAAAGGTAAATATAATATTATTGATACATAAATATTTAAAGCACATTATTCATTATTTAACAAAATGCGTAAAAACTAAATTAATAACCGAATAATATTAAATCATTATATTATTATTTATTGCCATCTACAATCTAACATTTTAAAAAAAGGATAAATTAATTATATTAAAAAATGTTCAAATTACTAAAATGTCTAATATATATACATACATTTTTAATTTTATCGAAACATAAAACGTTCGTAAATTTTAAGAGAAGTTTAAAATAAAACAAAATGAACTATTTCAATTCAAACTTAACAATACCTGAATAAAACATAAGAAATGTCCCACATTCACTTCCAAATAAAAAACAAAACACGACACTCTAGATACTCGTTATACAACGTCTGCGCGCGCGCAACTTGCGCGTTCAAACCATACTGTCTCTCGCGTAGTTGCAGGTGACGGTTCAATGTTACTGGAAGTAATTTGGTAATAGCATCTTAGTAAAAACGTTACAAAATTAATCATATACCATTTGGGTCAGGATTTTTGACCGGTTCATAAAACATTTTCTTTATTGATATTTTTTGTTTGTACAATAAGTTAGTAATATGGAATAATTTAAAGTTTGAAAATATCTATAAACCTGTATAGCCATGTTAACCTTATTTAAATTTATATAAATATAGAATGAAAAATAAACCAATACGAGCAGGGATTCGAACCCGCGACCTCTGGGACGGGACGGGACGGTTTCCCAGAGGTCAAGGGTTCGAAACCCTGCTCGTATCGGTTTTTTTTTTTATTCTATATCTATATACATTTTGGAATAGTTTAAATAATGCTTATTTTTTCAATAATTATTGTTTTTTGTCAGAAAGCTTTCACATTTTAATAATCCGAAACAAGTATTACTTGTTAATAAGTCTTACATCAGATGACCAAATAATATTATGTCTGCGCTAAATTTTAAGAAAAGCGATTAATCCGTCAATTACCTTCTGTATTTTGTCAATTACGATATTACGAAGTATCGATTTAATGATTTCTTTCAAATGTTATTAGTGATAATTCGTTAATTATGGATACTTATAATCAAAATATAACTAAAACTTTTTTGCGCAACTTCGTATTTCGTTATTATACCTACCGTACACAACCAATAAAATGATCAACTCTTGGTTTGGTATTTTTATTTAATTTGGTTCCCTGTTTCCTATTACAATAAAGTCTAACCTAATTTTATTAACGATACCTAATACCGGCACAACAATATGGCCACACGGTTAAACCATCTATCCTCTCCCCACTCAAGGATGAGAGGTAAAATCCTGCCGTTGCTGTAAGGACCCATTCATTAGAATTAATGAGTTACCAAACCGGTTATTATATCACATATTTGTAAACCACCTGAACAAAGTAAAAGGTCCTTATTCAAATAAAACATCGTAAATGGTTATTGGTATGGTTAATATTGCATGGAAGGAAATGACCATACTTGTTAAGTATGTTAAGTTAGATATTGTGTTCGTTACCAAATATACACGTTTAGTTTTATGGTATGGAATGATACACGAGTTGACGGTTCACCTAATGGTATGTCATACCATCGCTCGAACACTTAAAACAATCTAGATTTATAATAATACTGGTACCTAATACATAGTACATACGGATGGCAAGGACTCTTGCTGATTTAGGCAGTCGACGCTTTTTCTTACCATATAAAACGACTGTGAGAGGATGGTACCACATCAAGCAAGCTGCAGTCAAGAGACTGGAGCTAGACTAACCACCTTCAAAGAGAGAAGGTAAATTTTACGAATTGAATTAAATTACGCATAAATAAATAGTAATTGTTCATAATTAAGTGGAAGAAGTATTTAATTACTGTTACTCATTAGTTAAATAATAATAATAGTATTACTTTTAATTTAAATGTTATTAGATAATAAGGTAATATTTAATCAAACGTCTCAACACAATCAAGAGAATATAATAATAACCTAAGTTTACTAAAGATGTGTTATGTGTATGGAACTAATATTGTATTATCACAAATATTTATTAATATCACACATGATTTGAATATTTGTTTATTCATGTATTCATATATATTATTTTATTTATACAGTTCAATGTTTACTATTTTTAGTATTGATTGAAAATTAAAATATGGATAATCTTCAACAGTGCAACTATTAGGCTTTTTGACGTTACGAAAACTATGACAGTTTGCCAAATCGTAAAATCAAGACAGAATTATTATATCAAAATCTGATGTCACGTTAAAAAAATCTATTAATAAAATTATTTCTCTTTACTTATCTAGGATGATTTATACAATGATTTTGATTCAGGTTTTGATTTTACGATTTAGTAAACTGTCATAATTTTTGTAATATTAATACTCGTACTAAAGGTACAGCACAGAAGATTTTCAAAATATTTAAATAAAGAACATTAGTAGTTGTCAAAAAATAATCTAGGTTTTTTTAAATGTTTCCCAGGAGCAGTCATATATGTGTACGTGCGAAAACGCGCACAGTATGTCAATTAATTTCGTTACTCATATTATTTTGCAACTATGTATATCTGACCGGCCTTGGGTATACCATTGCAACGACAGATTTGAACGACCATCGATAGCCTGTCCCAGTAAAAGTATCGGATTCAATGTCGTATGTAATATTACGAAAAATGATTTTCTATTTAGTAAGTAAGTATTAATGTTAATATCGTATATTTTTTATACTTTATTTTTATCATTTTCAATCAATAATATTACGATATAAAATTAATTATTTTATACATCTCTTATAATATTGGGAATTGTTTATGATTTTTTTTTTATTTAAATATTTTCTTTTTTGATTACCTACTGTTATAGTACGGTTTGTTTCCATTATTAAAAAATGTTTTTTATTTACTTGGAAGAACAAGAGAAAGCTACACGACTTTGAAAAAATATACTCGTAATTATTAATTAAAATTATTTTATTTAATTCATTTTGGAATTCGTAATCCTTACTTACCTTTATGTATATTTATATCTATAATTAAATAGTTTAAAAATATATATTAATGGATTTAGATAAATAAGATTTAAATTATGAATAATTTCGCCACTATTCAATCAGTACCAAAGTGTATAAGGTTATATGAACTCCTGAGAAAATGTACTGCAACTCCAATTATTATTACTATAATGAGAACCGATGTATTATCTAGAATTCTATTGTCAATCTAGCAATAACTTTTTATAAACAGATACAATACACACAGACATACAGTGCGTAAATACATGTATATGTAATCAGTGCAGGGTGAATACGATACGACAGACGAAGAATCTACCAAACATTGGGTGATAAATTCAGTTACCTTAATCTAAGCATATATCTTCTTAATTTCCTATTTTTATGAGCCATTATCAATATTTTATTTCCTGCACCATTCCTTGTTTATATATATATTTTATTTAATTATTATATATAGCAATGTATAAATTATTTTATCAAATCTTTTTATTCGATTTCTTGAACACATCTAGTAAGGTATAGATTTGTAGCTGATCTCAGTAATGTTAGATAAGTCAAATGTTAGATAATAATAATTTATAACTAATGCCTTCAAAGATTTGAATATCGTGATATTGTAGATTTAGTCGTTTAACGGTTATCCGTTATACAAGGCGTTAATGGAAGTGTCTATTGTAATAGAGATTATAAATAAAAAAAATATTCCATAATTTTATAAGAAGTTGTGGTTTGTATTGGAACATGTTTTACACATTCGAATTATAATTATATACGTATATAAGGATGGAATATCAAATTTCCTAACGTTTCGTTTCTTATGCGAAAGCGATACTATTGCGAAAATTCTAACGAAATGGCGCCAAGGTTACCCTTGTCCGTGATGTAACGACACATCTTGATACTGTTCTGTTCCGTGTTCTATTGTTATTGAATCGTGATTCGTTATTCTTTTTACTTAATTAATAAACTTGATTTTCTAGTGAAGTAATAATTAACGGACATTAATTGATCCATTAATCTTACAGTTCATAAGAAATAGACGGGTAAAGTTCTGACCTTTTCTAAATGTCAAATACTTTTTGGTTTTACTTAAAGTTTTTCTTTTAGAACAAACTTTTAATATTGTTAGAAGTTTCATCGGTAACATTTAATACTAGTGTCGAATGATTTTTTGGAACTAAATATCATTGAAAAACGAACAAAAATTTGTTAAGAGTCTTTCACGTAGGTAATTAATTAACAAGAGTTCATTTATTTAAATAATATAATTAATTTACATTAAACCCTATTATTTGCATATTCTAATTATAAATGTATTTTGTCTTAACAAACAGGTTTCGAACAATAAAATAAATTAAATAATGACATTAATTTTATATATTTGTAATAAAAAACTTATGTTTAAAATGTACTATATACATACAGTCATTTGTAATAATTGAGGAAATAAAAAGGAAAGGAGCATAAGTCGTGTCTTCTCGATAAGAAACATAAAAAATGTGGATAACAAATGCTGGGTTATTACGACATGGTAATAACATTGTAACGTAATAATGGTGTATTTTGTTATAATATACTGTATACGTAGTAATGTAACTGTTTATTTTGAGGATTGAATGTGATTCGTACCTACTGTGAGATAGGATGGATGGAAGGATGGATGGATGGGATGGGATGGGATGTGATGGGATGGCTCTTACCATCCCATCTCTTGATGGGATGGGATGGGACCATTTGTGGTATATCCAGAACAACATACTGTTCAGAGAAGGTATTTTACATACTATTTTGTAAAAATATGTCTTACATTAAGACTTTACAATACCCCAAATGTAATTTTTAAAATAACTGTTAAACACGTAATGTAATTGTTAAAATAACCGCTAATATTCTTACTATTACGACATACGATCTTTAACCTAACCTAACTGTTACCTAATGGCTAAGTATGTAATTCCATGAGTTAAGAAAATCATTGTAATTTATATAATTATTAAAAAATGTTGCTCAAGAAAATGTCAAAGATGAAACGATATAATGATGTGTCGATAATGATGAAACATTAAAAGCTGAAAATAATATAAATTTTTGTTTTGAAAGCGCTACTTAGTAATATTAAAGGATATATTTATTTTACTTAAATGTTTAATAGTCTATCTACAAAACTAGATACATAAGAAGATAAGTATTATGTCGTACACAATACATACGTTTTTATAATTCATATCTTACGTCATATTTCTTTTTAATGATGTCAACAGCTTTTTCTGCTATAGCTAAAGTTGCCGCCATAGTATTACCGCCTGGTATAGTAGGCATAACACTGGCATCAACCACCCTTATATTTTTTGTGTTATGAACTATTAAATCTGGACCAACTACAGCAGAAGGATCTTCTCGAGGTCCCATCTTCGTAGTGCCAACAGGATGATAAATAGTGGTCGCCATGTGTCTTATATAACATTCCCAATACTCTTCAGTATTAAATAAATACGCACTACAGTTAGTAATTTTAACATCTAATAATGTAATACCAATCTCCTTGAAAATCACCGTTTCCTGAAGCTTATTCACAAACTCGATACTCTTTATCAATGCTAGCATATCGTCAGGATGTTGGAAATAATTGGCCTTTATAATCGGATTGGATAAGTCAAGTCTATCGAGTAAAACCTCACCTCTAGACTTCGGATGTAATAATGTTGGGTAAATGCCGATAATATCGTGTTCATAGTTCAACGCTTCAATTGCATGTATGATTTCACTTTTATACCCAATTCCCTCCAGGTACGGTCGCAACACGAAGTTATCCTTTTTTGTAAAATAAGTATAATGAAATTGTATATCTGGATAATCTGATTTGTTTTTTGTGTCTATAAAACCCATGTAATCTGTTAGACCAATATTGGAGATGGGTCCAGTTTGTGTAGACATATACTGTAAAAGAAACATATTAATTACAGATGACGGTAGTTCTATATTCAAATTTGTTTTGAGAAATAACGGTAGAATGATATGATCTTGTAAATTTTTCCCTGCAGGTAAGTTTAAGAGGCAATCTATTCCTATTTCTTCAAGATGTTCCCTTGGACCGATTCCAGATAACATAAGGATTTGCGGTGTTGCAATTGAACCAGCAGCTAATAGTACTTCTGTTTTAACATTAATGTCTATTTTAATACCATCTCGATGACTTATTTTAACACCCGTAACTTTATTAGTTTTTGGGTCGATCATTACTTTTTGTAATTGTGTATTCTTCATTATAGTAATTTTGCCAGCATCATTCATATATATTTTAGCTGTATTCATACGTTTTCCATTTTTTATAAGTAATCTCGTTTTTTTGGTTCCAATGAGTGATTCGTGGTTATCATAATTGTAACCTGAAAAACCTAATTCTTTCCATGCATTATCAATAATGTTATACCATTGGTTTTCGTTTCCGGGAAAATGAGGATCAGTAATATTAAAAAGAGTTTCTATTCTGTCAAAATATTTGCTGAAATCCTTATATCCCCAACCATGGTTTCCTGACTCTTCCCAAAGGTTATAATCTTTTGAATGACCTCTGAGATAAATCATTGCATTTATTGAACTTGAACCGCCGAGTCCCTTACCCTTACTCCATATGCATCTGTTATCATTGAACCCTAAGCAACTCCTACCATCTTCCTGTATTATATAAGACCAATCATTACTTGAGTTTTGATTTAAAAATAAAAAAGCTGGAATCTAAAAAACAAAACACGCTATATTATTTGTATAATGTATTTTTGAAACAGAAATCTTTTTAGTAAAGGTTACCTCACTATCGATACCGGGATCATCACCAGCTTCTATCAAGAGAATTTCCCATGAGGGGTATAGTTTTGATAGTCTGCTTGCAACTAAAGATCCAGCAGTCCCTGCGCCAACAATTATGTAGTCAAAAGATACATCTGAAATACAAAACAGGAATATGGCATATAATTTTTTTTTTCTAAGTTTTTGTTTGGAATGGGAAAAAAAATGTTCATAAATGGAAATTGAATCTTTTATAATTAATTTTAGGCAATATTAAAGAAAATTATTAATTATTGTTATTATGTTTGGTGTGGCTAGACATATACTTAGAATTATATTCTAAAGCAGCTATAATTATTTTTAATATAAAAAAAACTAAACAAAAATTAATATTGTTTCTCTCGATGTATCAGATAATAAATCTTCATCAATCAATCAATCAGATACTTACCAGACCCTTTTTGGAGAATTTCTTGAGAATTATCTGGAGGCCAGCGGTAATCATTTAAGATTGTACAATAAGCAAAAACCACAGCTGTCACTGCTTTTAGAAAAAGTCCTCCGGTAGTTCCAGCAAACGGCAATGGGCATGTCCCTGTTATATTTCCTTCCAATGCTTCCATTATTTTATTATAATTATACTTTTTCATTTAGCATGTTAGACCATTAGTCGTGCTTAAGTTGATATAATTCAAAGAGTCATTTGCTCTGCATCAATGAATTATGCGTTATATCAAACTGAAATCTTATCCTATAATTATGACGTTGTCAGAAAAGACTAATGAATAGAATCGATCATTATCTTTATCTATTTATTATTTTTATATACAAAACACTATAACATTTGATAATATATAATTCTTATATAAACCACTGGGTTTTAGAGTACTATAATAGTATTATAACTTATTTTCTACTTAAAAAATATTATAAGTAGATTTCGTATTTCATTCCATTGTAGTGTAGCCATTGTCGGCATTTATTTCGTTCGTTAAATATACCGGTGTAAATATAGTCTTTTTCTCTAGCAGCGTTTCTGTATTTATGTGATTTTGTCTTTAAGTTTTCAATATTAAAGACAGGCTTGTTTATGGAATATCGGTTAGAGAATACCGGATGGTAGAAGTTATTATCTTCATATTTTACTACATTATCAGGGTATGTTGGGCTTATACTAATATAATCGGGATGAAATGCAATATTTGGAATTACATTGCCATATGAGTAAGGCAAAATATAATTTTTTGGTTTAACAAAACGTTCATGTTTATAACTGTCTGTGTTATAAGGTAGTATGTTCATGTCATATCTATTTTTCAATAGATCCTTGCCCCGATTTGAAGGTACATTTAAATAATTGGGGATGTATTTATTTGTATCAATATTTTCTTCGTAATTTAGGTATGACTTCAACGGTTTCATTGAGTTGTAGTTGAAGATATCATGCATAAAAGGATTTACGGGTAATCCATGTTTTTTTTTATTATTTTCAAATCGATGCCATTTATAATCGCCACTATCTGCTGGTCCATGTTTTTCTTTTTTAGTTACTACAGTTTTTTGATTAATGTCTGTAGGTATATTTGGAAAAAGATTGTTCATTTCCGTAAATACATTCGGATAATCTATTGAGTCTTCTACTTTCCTAAAATTCACGTCTCTTGCATTTTGTAAATCAATTTCTTTATTTAGGTTGTTAAATTTAACATTGTCGTTATTTTGTAAATATTTCATGAGTACATTTTCTGTTTGTAATTTATCTAACTCATTTGTTTCTATACCCCAATCTTCCTTTATCATGTCTGATGCTTTTTCTGCTATCATTATTATGGGGGCATTAGTATTACCACTAATTATTTTTGGCATTATACTTCCATCGACTACTCTTAAGTTTTGAATTCCATGAACCTGGAAACGTCATACGATAATCACATATGCTGATGAATGATGAACAAATAAATATTTTTTCATTAGTTTGCAAAGACGGTCGGCACATTTAACAGCTGATAAAAATTACTCCTACGATTGTGTAATAAAAATTCGACCCTAACTATCATAAATGGCCATGAATATTCACAAAGCATTATTTTTAAAACTTTTATAACGTTCCTAGTTCAAAAACTTACATTTAATCTAGAATCGACCACTGCATCAGGAAAACCACTTGGACCCATTGCACAAGTGCCTACAGGATGGTAGATTGATAAGGAATGGTGTCGTGCTTGACATTCCAAATGTTCGTCTGACATAAGTGAGTGTTGAGCGCAGCCTGGGTTACGATTTGGATTCGGTCTTGCATTCAGTTCCTGTAGTGCAGGTTGTTCAACCAACATTTGGGCGATTCTAGCCCCTTCAATCTAAAATTTTGCTTTAGTTTAAAATTATTATCAGTGTTACTGTAATCAGTTTCCCATAGGTCTTAAATTATTCAGTTGAAGTAAAAGTGGATATATTTTATTTATGTCAATACTTTCATCGTTAGCTATTCTATGTTAAGTTCATTTTTAGTTATGACCGTGACGCCATTATCAAATGTCGAAGTCATTGAAGTAAAACCATTATATTATGTGATATATCTATTTTTATAACTAGCGTTTGTCTCTGACATCCGTTGATTTCACTGATATAAACTATGTTTCAAATACCAATGCATTTGTTGAAAATAAATGTACCCAAAAGGTTCCTATTTTCTCAAGTACACTTAAATGCAAGGTATCTAAAATTCTACATTCCTAAAAAGACTTTAGTGAGACTATTTTATATTTATAAGTAATATTAAATGTTATATGTTACTATATATATGTAACATCAAATGTATGGTTTTATTAGTAATTATCAGATATGTATAAGTAACAGTAACGTATAACAATTAATAATATAGTTTAACATACCATAACCAAGACATCCTCTGGCTCCGAATAATAGTTCGGATAAATAAGCGGTGGTGTAAATGGATTTGCATCTTTTAGCCTGAGGTATCCACGACTCTTAGGCCTTAAAAGTAAGGGTACTATGGAGAATGAAGAATCGTACAGTATGTCTTCGTATAGATTAGCATATGTTTCATCTGAGAGTCCATTAGCACGTTTACCAAATAGCCCCCCGTCCATATTATCAGCTGTTGGAGCAATAAAAAATTGAATATCTGGATATTCTTCTGCTGGATCTTGATATTTCGTGTTGACAAAACCCATAGCTTCTGCCTCCATCATACTATATAAGGGTCCGTTTTTATTGATTGCAAAATCTATAAGACTTGCTAATGAAGCAACAGTGTTTAAATTAAAACAATAGTCTGATCCGTTAGTATATGGATTATCAAATAAAAATGAATGTCCTCCCATAGCTACGTGATCCTGTAGATTTTTTCCTACTCCTGGTAAATGAACTATTGGATAAATTCCAAGTTCCTTTAACTGACTACTATCACCAACGCCAGATAGCATTAATAGTTGTGGAGATTGTATAGCTCCAGCAGATAAAATTATTTCCTTACTAACTTTTATCACATACGATTTTTTATGCTTTGTAAACTTTACACCATATGCAACTTTAAATTCATCTATTAAAATTTTCTCTACTAGGGAATGCATGCTTATATGAAGATTGGGTCTATTTCTCGCTGGTCTGAGATATCCTTTTGCTGTACTACATCTAAGACCATCCCGGAGGGTTGCATGAGATCTAGTAAATCCTGTCTGAGTTTCACCATTGACATCTATAATTTTATAACCAAGTTGTTGACCAGCTTCTAGTATTTTACTTGTAATAGGTTGTTGGTATCGAAAGTATTCCACAGATATGGGACCTCCAGTTGCATGATATGGATCATTCTCATATTCTGGTATTCTCATATCTTCAGCTTTAAGAAAATATCTTAAAACGTCATTATAAGACCAACCCTCATTACCCATATAAGCCCAGTTATCATAATCTCGTTTATTTCCTCTTATATAAAGCATTGCATTTAATGTGCTAGAACCTCCTAAGACTTTTCCTCGTGGCCACTTGCATCTATTTTCATTCATACTTAAACAGTATTTATCACTAGGTTCTGTTGAGAACTGCCAGTCCATACTAGATGTTTGTAATGCGGGAAACATTACCGGTACATCTGATAGTACATTTTCATCCGAACCAGCTTCTAGCAAAAGCACGTTCCACTTAGGATTTTCAGATAGGCGGCTTGCAGTCACAGCACCCGCGGATCCACCACCAATTACGATAAAATCATAGCATTCAAGAAGTTCATCAAATGTGTAATCTTTTACTCGATTGTTCGCATCTTCTATATCTGGTCGGTACAGGTGTATAATCAAACGTAGTAGTATAATTGCCCCAAGACCCGGTAAAAGACCAAAAATAATTCTAGTGCTAGTAACGATAGGTCTAAAAGAAATTGTACCATGGCTTGCCATTGTATCCAATGAACCGAACAATAACAGATAACTAATTTGACTGAAACCGATTATGTATTGTGATGATTTTTGATGATTAGGAATTTAATTCAATTATTGTTTATATAATACTTCTCAAGTTGTTTCTCACAGAGTAATGTTTGCGAGAACATCTCCTTATTAAAAAAAATATTCAGAGGTTACGCATCACAATAGAAAAATCTAGAATTTTGCATCATTATTAAATATATAATTTTTATTGACAATTTTAATACATGAAATAAATAATCCTTTGACAACACTAAAATATAACCTTCCACTTATATCTGCAGTGCATTATTATATAATACTGTCGTAATAGAAAACAGCAAGAAACTAATCTCCTTCCTAGCTCTCTATGTTTCTCCCCATTTTATTCATATTACTCATAGTTACGAGTACTTACCATCAGGTAAATCGTTTTTCGTTTTCCACACATTCCCACAATCCCAAATAAATTAATTGGTAAATAAAATGAAAACTCCTGTGATAAGTTAATCTATATTCGTAGTCAGTTATTTGATGTCAGCATTTTAAATTCAGTTGCGTACTTTTGATGTAAAACATTAATTCATTTGACCTACAATTATCTGTGTCGTATTTTATACTGTATTGAATGAATCTACTTTTGAATTTTATTCTTTAGATAAGTAACTTTATTAAAACATTCAAATGTTTTTTTCAATACAATATAAAACTTATTAATAATTTATTTAATTGTTGTCGTTTATTTATTTATTATTTATTGAGATTTAACAATTATCTAAAACAAGATATTGCAGTCATCAAATTATTTTGAGTAATTAAGTCACGAAAATCGTAAATAGTTATTTACAAAAAAAAAACTATCGTAAAATGTACTCATATAATATTAATCACCTGACAGAAAAGTATAGCAATGTTTAAATTGTACAACTATTGCTATTAAATAACACTAAGGTATGTAATGTTATATTTCCAGTTTCTTTATCTATTTTTAATGTTTAATTTTTATGAAAAAAAAATGTTAAATTGTCCGTAACAATTTCAGAAGAATATTAATAAATGATGTCTGTTTTATTTATAAATTGAACATCAACCCCTGTGGTCTCCGATAGGATCTATGTTCAAGGAATGTTCCAAGCCCCGAAGAGAAAGACCGCAGCAGTCTTTCGCATTGCATTTATAATTTCTACTTCTTGCTGCGCGCGAAATTTGACGTGCCTCCGACAACTGTGGGAACCAAATATCTGCAGCTCACCACAATACCATCCAAACACAAAACCGATACTTGAAAGGTTTACACACGCAAGCCTATGCTTTGCTGTAGGAAAACTTCGGAAAGGTTAAAAAAATATTAATTACATATGTTTTTCAAGAAACTGTGTAAAAATTTTGAATTTTTAGTTAAGCATGTCTTAGCCAGGGTATTGTGGGAATGAAAGATACCGAAACTGTTTCCGATATTGTAAAATATATATAAAGTGGTGACGCAAAATTTTTCTTTGTATGAAAAAACTATAATAGACGAGAAAATTAAATATGTTCTAATTACATTGAGTTTAGTTTTGAAGGAATATGTAACAAAAACTTAGTAATTTTTGAAATAAGTTTTTTTCTTAAAATGAAAACATATTTTGCATGCATTAAAACATGTTTATAAGAACCTAACATATTTAATAACATAAAAAAATTTAAAAAAACATATTATTTTAAAACATAAATACATTTTGTCGCTCAAAATACTTTTTGTTTGAAAAAATATGGTTTCATCCTTATTTATTATATATAAAAAAAAAACATCCGTTCTTTATCGGTAAACTAATTTCTGCACTTCCATCAGGCTTATTATTTAGAAACTTTGCGTTTTAACCAAAATTCTTTGATCATATCACTTCCCTTTTCTCCAATCATTATAATAGGTGCATTTGTGTTACCACTAACTAAATTTGGCATTATACTACCGTCAATGACCCTTAGACCTTTGACTCCATACACTTTAAGTTCAGGATCAACAACTGCTGTAGGGTCCCAGTATGGTCCCATCTTTGCAGTGCCAACCGGATGGTAAACCGTATAAGTATACTGTCTTATCATACATTCCCAAAATTCATCCGAAAATCTGAGTAAATTAGTACAAGCAGGAAAGGTAATTTCATTAAAAACAGACCCATATTTTTGAAAAGCATTCGTTCTTGATAATGAAAATGCAATTTTCACACCTTCTACTAAAGTCTTGACGTCCATTTCATCAGTTAAATAGTTAGTATAAATATGTGGATGGTCATGCGGGTTAGCGCTTTTTAATTCTATGAAGCCTTTACTTCTTGGCCTCAACAACATAGGCACTATACTAAAAATATCATCATTATTTATCGATTCGAATACAGCGTTATAGAATTCTTCTGTCAATCCGTGAATTTTACCTCCATCGTAATTTGTTGCTCCTGGTAAAAAGTGGAATTCAATATCGGGATATTCATCTGATGCATTAACATATTTCGTATTAACATAAGCCAGACCTTCGATACCGGCCAAGATTGTTAGTGGTCCTTCTCTTTTACTTGCGTACTCCATTATAGTATTTACAGTTTGTATTCGCTTACTAATTATTGAAATAGATTCATTTATTCTAAATATTAATCCTCCTAAACCTATATGATCTTGGAGATTTTTGCCTACTTGTAGATTTTGTATTAAAGGTATATGATGTTTGGCCAATTCTTCTTCTGGTCCTATACCTGACAAAAGCAGTAATTGCGCGGAGTTTATGGTACCTCCTGAAAGAATTACTTCTTTACGGGCTCTAACTTGATATATCATTTTGTTTTTCACAAATTCAATTCCAAAAGCTATTTTTGTTTTTGGATCGATCATCACTTTTGTTACAAAGGAGTTCATTGATATGCGCAGATTTTTCCGATCTTTAGTGGGTCTTAAGAATGCTTTAGCAGTAGAGCACCGACTGCCGCGTCGCAATGTTCCTTGAGCTACCATAAACCCAGTTTGGTTTTCACCATTGATGTCCCTATTTAGGTATCCCATTTCCAGTCCAGCGTCTATAAAACTCGACACAAGGGGTGTATGATAAGGTGCTTCTAAAACTGTTAAGTAACCTCCTGTACTATGATATGGGGTTTTAGCCAGGTGAGGGTTTTGATTGTCTTCAGATTTCTTGAAATAGTATAGAACATCTTTATAACCCCAACCATTATTTCCAAGCGACTCCCAGATATCATAATCTTTTTTATTTCCTCGCAGATACACCATGTAGTTAAGTACAGAGCTGCCACCAAGAACCTTCCCTCTTGGCCAATTGCAACGACCGCCCTCCATTGCTGTAAAATTTCAAATACTGTGTGCATTTTAAAAAGTTGAAAATACATTAAATATTAAAAATGTTAAATGAATAAATAATATATAAATATTTAAACTAGGCATTATAAATAATTAATTCAGGTTTTTCATTTACCTAAACAACTGGTGGCTTGAGGCTCGGTCTTGTACTGCCAGTCCAGCTCGCCTAGTTGTGAATTGCCAGCTAGTAGAGGTACGTCAGATATTACAGTTTCATCGCCGCCTGCTTCTATCAGCAACACTTTCCAGTGCCCGATTTCAGATAAACGATTGGCGACCACTGCTCCTGGAATTAGAATACAAATACTCAAAATATTTTTATAAATGAATATAAAAATAATGCATGCATGTTTTAATTGCGGAAGTTTAAAAAATCGTTTCTATCATCTCTTACTGGCACTAAATTCAGGATTTACTAACCAGCAGAACCAGCTCCTACCACGATGAAGTCGTAAGCATGCAGCAACTTTGAATTTGGTGCATCAGCAGGTCGGTCTTCAAGATCGGTTTGGTCGAATTGGTAGTACGCTATTGCCGCTACCAACATGGGAATGAACCAGGCCGCCTTAATTTAATTAAAATATTTAAATTTTAATCACTTCATTTCTGGGATAGATTCTTTTTAATATTGTCACATTCGTTATTGTACCATAAGTATCTAATAATTATGTTTTAACATGTTAGCCATGCAATTCTTATTATATTTATAAATAAACGTAAAGATAAAGTATGTCTGTCTGTTTATACATGTTACGGCGAATTTGTTAATTATTTCTCGTTAAAAAGACCTTCAAGAAATATTTAAAAATATCTAAAACGCTCAGAAAGGAATGTTCTGACCAATGAATGTTAGGAATTTATTTTTAAAGCCATATTAAGCTATGTAAAATTTTAAATTAATGGAGAATGGAAAAAACCCATACGTGCCGGGTCCGGACCTGCCAACTGTGGGAAATGGTTCGGTCGATCTTCCAATGGAGTTACTGTACCGCAATTATAATCAGTAAACTAGTCTTATTAGAAGAGTTAAAAAAGTGCTTTACCTGCGTACTTGCAGCAGTCACTGCCATGCCAGATAGCATATTGGACGCTGGGGTTACAATCGAGCTCATTGCGTCTGTAATTTAAAAGAAAATTCATTGGCCCAAAAAATTTGGTCACTCAAATAAATTGGACCGCAAAAACTTTTGTAGTAGTATCCTTGGTGAAATGCAGCAGAAACAAAAAAAATCAAGTTCATTGAATCAGCAAATATTGATGAATAACTTTTTTAATAAAACCTTTATCCCTTATTATAACATGAATTTTTAATATTTTATAATAAAGAGCATATATAAATAATCAACTAAATCTGGTAACTAAACACTGAAATGTATATCCGAAATTGGAATTTAGTTCTAAGAATATTGGATGTAAGTTGAAGGTAAAATAAAACTCTTACTATTGTCCCTGGAGTTTGTAATTTGAAGTGATCTGATCAATTAACACTTTGCCACTAATCCAAGAATATTATGAAATAATTTTGTTTTCTTTAAACATTAATTATTTTTTAATTACATTTTTAGGACTTTGTTAATTAATGTCAATTGTTTTTTTTATGATGATATTAATCTCATTTTATTTTGAGTTTGGTTATTGTTGGTGTATTGAAATATGTTTCATAATATCTTTTTAAACTCTTTATTCTTACCTCATAACATAACGCATTATGCTATTATATATACACTCGGCGTCACAAAAATCGCACCTTTTAAAAAAGCAATTTCAAAATAATTTTACTCAAACTTTGTGAATTGTAAGGATATGATTGTAGGATATCATTGGAAAGGTAATTCAATTGCCTATTAGAAAATAAAAAAACATGTGTATGCATTTTAATTCTTTAATAACAAAAAACTTAAAACATGACAAAGTGACAAAAAATTAAATTAATAACATCATAAAAAATTACAAATAAGGCCTTAAAATCTAGTGTTTCCACCCCTTGCTGTGATGGTAGCTTCCAGCCGATCCTTCATGGAGCTCACGAGGGTCACCACTCTTGCTTGGGGTATGTTGTCCCATTCGTCTTTCACGGCATCCTGGAGCTCTTGTAGAGTGGTGGGAGCAGGATCTCGTGCTCGTACTTGCCTCTTTACATCGTCCCAGAGATGCTCGATCGGGTTCAGGTCTGGACTTCGTGCTGGCCACTGCATAACAGGGATCTCAACAGCAAACGCAGTGTGGCAACGGGCGTTATCATGCATTAACATGAACCCATCGCCAACAAACCCAGCATACGGAACCACATGGTCTTGTAAGATCTCCGTTATGTACCGCCGAGCATTCAGCGACCCTTGCCCGCGACCACCACCAGTCCGAGAGACGCACACAAGCTCCGTTTTCCCTTCGACGGATATGCCACCCCAGAACATACAGGAACCACCTCGGTATTCGCCGCCTCCTCTCTCGCCTCCTCGCTCTCCTCGTCTTCGGTATACTCTTCTGCGTCTGTCGTTGCAGAAAAGACATACTCGTGTCTCATCGGTGAAGAGAACGGCTTTCCACTGTTCACTCGTCCAGTTGACATGCTCCTGGGCAAATCGTAACCGCTCTCTTCGATGCTGCACGGTCAATTTTGGGCCCCTAGCAGGTCTGTGAGCTCTCAATTCCTTTTCTTTCAGTCTTCTTCTAATCGTAGAAACACTCACAGACGTTCTGCAAGCTGATCGGAGCTCTTGTTGCAACTCAACAGCATTGCTGAAGCGGTGCCGCAAGGATGTGGAAACAAAGAAGCGGTCGTCTCTTTCTGACGTGCAGCGTTTTCTTCCGGATCCACGTCTTCGAGTATAGCCACCAGTCTCAAGGAACCGTTGGTATATTCGTCGAACTGAGAATCGGCTAAGGTTCAACTGTCGAGCAACGTCAACCTGTCGCAGTCCTGATTGCAATAGCGCAATGATTTGAGCGGCTTTATCAGGGGTTGTATCCATCTTCAGGTACTGTTCTCTTGCGTATGTTGTTCCGGTGTGTTCACTCTGAAGTCTGAGTAGCGACTGACCCATTTTTTACCTTTACATGAGCTTTTATACCTTATAAGGTAGCACAAGTAGTGCTCCTTAAGTGAGCATTTTTTAAAACATTTTTTTGATTGGTCCCTGGTTAGAAATGGTAATTGTTTTTTAATGATACAGGTAATTAATATAAAGGTATTGAAGTGCACTTTAGAATGATATACTTTTTTCATACGTAGTACTTATGTGCTAGATTCTAGGAGCGATTTACTGAAAAAAACATAGAGATGCGATTTTTGTGACGCCGAGTTTATTTTTTATTGTAGTATATTTTCAAGGTAAGTTTTGGAATTAAAATGTACCTAAATTAAACTGAATTATGTGTTCTTAAGTAACATTTTAACTAACCAAAAGTGTTACTCCAGGTGTTAGCCTATGTGTCTACCAAATTTAGCTTAAATTCATCCAACCGTTTCTGTAGGATTGAATAATGAACAAAACAAAGTATACTTCTAAATTTATATTAGCTAAATATTAAGTATGACTATTAATACTAGGTCGCCCGATCTTTTTAAATAGAGTTATTGATTTTTGTTTATCATTCTATGACAACATACTTTGCGACAATCTGGTACAATATATATAAAAATATTAGTTGCGACAACTTTTTTCCATTTAAACTATAAGTAACTAAAATCCCCTTTCACTTTACACTTTCGTACCCAATATTATAAACATAAAAAAAATATTGATCAACAATTTTGTCAATTATGAAGTTAATGTGATACATTTTTTTTTAATAATTATATAGTAAGTATTTGAACTTTAGAATTTCATTAATTGAAAAAAAAACTCTAAAAGCAGTGATGGATATTAAATACTAGTCGACCATTCTTAAATTTTGTGTAATGTACTGAATGCATCCTTTCCATTCATCTTTTTAGACGTGGAGTAGGAGTTGGAGAAATAATACTCCATACATCTATATTTTTTGGACTTGAAAACAACATTATAAACCTGACCGTGGCTATCTGTTTCTTCTATTGCCAATACAATTTATGACACTGATATAAAATAAATTGTTTTATTAGGATTATCGTCTGATATATTCAACATTCAACTACACCTAGCAGTTAGTGGTTCTTTAACATAAATGGTAACTTTAACTATCGTGAAACTATTTATTATCTATTGTAATAGTAATTTTCCTAAACCGATGTGATCTTCTGGACGTATAGGAATTTGTATTAAAAGATTTTGAAGTTTTGATAGTTTTTCTGTTGGACCTGTGCCTGAAAAGAGGACTAGGAAAAGGAGTGAATTTTCATTACGTATTGGTACCAGCAGACAGAGTAAATTATTTTGTTGCTTTTAAGTGTTTTTTTTTTCATATACACCATCTCTGAATAGCATAATAATAATAATAATAATATTGAACAGGGGCAATTTTGGTGAAAATTACAAGAAAATTAGACAATATTTTTAAGAAAGTAACTCAGGAAAGAATATTACAATTCACTTCAAAAAGTTGTGGTCCTAAGAAAACTTCTGATCCAAAATGGCCCCCAAATTTTTTATTGCATCCCCATAATCTTTTCAGCGATATGCTCGTTCCGATACTTATTCGGAAACATTTAGAGATAAAATGGTAAAAAAAAATATACTATCTTTTTTTATTTATTTGGCCTTTCTGTTAACGTTTATTAAAAATGTGTTTTAGAAAATGTGGTCTCTAAATCAAACCTTTTTTTTATAGGGAAAAAGTATCCTTAATAGTAAACATAGAAAAAATATATAAGTATATAAATAAATAACAAAAGTTTATTAAAAAAATCTTTGTCTCGTTAAATACTTTTTCTTTTAAAAACTACAGGTGTTTATTAAAAATTTTAATCTAAATTTAATAAATTACTTAAAATTAAAACCATTTTTCATAGTTTGTACAGCTTCATCAGGCATAATATCTAGAAACTCTTCGTTTTAACCAAAAATCTTTGATCATATCACTTCCCTTTTCTCCAATCATTATAATAGGTGCATTTGTGTTACCACTAACCAAATTTGGCATTATACTACCGTCAATGACCCTTAGACCTTTGACTCCATACACTTTAAGTTCAGGATCAACAACTGCTGTAGGGTCCCAATATGGTCCCATTTTTGCAGTGCCAACCGGATGGTAAATCGTACAAGTATACTGCCTTATCATGCATTCCCAAAATCCATCGGAAAATCTGTGTAGATTGCTACAGGCAGGAAAGGTAAATTTATTAAAAACAGATGCATGTTTTTGAAAGGCATTAGTTCTTGATACCGAAAATGCAATTTTCACACCTTCTATTAAAGTCTTGACGTCCATTTCGTCAGTTAAATAATTAGGATAAATATATGGATAGTCGTACGGGTTAGAGCTTCTTAATTGTATGAACCCTTTACTTCTTGGTCTCAATAACATGGGTATTATACTCCATACGTCAATGTTGTTCATCGATTGGAATACAGCGTTATAGAATTTTTCTGTAAGCCCGTGAATTTTACGCAATTGACCACCTCCATCTGAATTTGTCGCCCCTGATATAAAATGGAATTCAATATCGGGGAAATCGTCCGATGCATTAACATATTTCGTGTTAACAAAAGCCAGACCTTCAACACCGCCCATTATCGTTAGTGGCCCTTCTCCGAGCACTGCATATTCCATTAATGTACTTACAGTATGTAATCGATTTTCAATTATTGAAATAGGTTTATTTATCATAAATGCTAAACCTCCTAAACCTATATGATCTTGAAGATTTTTGCCTACTTGAAGATTTTGTATTAAAGGTATTCGATGTTTGGCCAATTCTTCTGCTGGTCCTATGCCCGATAAAAGTAGCAATTGCGCGGAGTTTATCGTACCTCCTGAAAGAATTACTTCTTTACGGGCTCTAATTCGATATATCATTTTGTTTTTCACAAATTCAATTCCAAAAGCTATTTTTGTTCGTGGATCTATCATAACTTTTGTTACGAAGGAGTTCATTGATATGTGCAGATTTTTCCGATCCTTAGTGGGTCTTAAGAATGCTTTAGCAGTGGAGCACCGACTGCCGCGTCGCAATGTTCCTTGGGCTACCATAAACCCGGTTTGGTTTTCGCCATTGATGTCCCTATTTAGGTATCCCATTTCCAGTCCAGCGTCTATAAAACTCGACACAAGGGGTGTATGATAAGGTGCTTCTGAAATTGTCAAGTAACCTCCTGTACTATGATATGGTGTTTTAGCCAGGTACGGGTTTTGATTGTCTTCAGATTTCTTAAAATAGTATAGAACATCGTCATAACCCCAACCTTTGTTTCCAAGCGATTCCCAAATATCATAGTCTTTTTTATTTCCTCGTAGATACAACATGTAGTTGAGAACAGAGCTGCCACCAAGAACTTTTCCTCTTGGCCAATTGCAACGACCGCCCTCCATAGCTGTTAAATATTTTTATTTACTATTATAACATTGTATAATAAATCATTGGGAATACATTAAATATCATTATACTAATTATGTTTATGTTGCTATAGGCATTACTTATTAAATCCAGTTTTTTGTTTACCTAAACAACTGGTGCCCTGGGGCTCGGTTTTGTACTTCCAGTCCAGCTTGCTTAGTTGTAAGTATCCTGCTAGTAGAGGTACGTCAGATATTTCAGTTTCATCACCGCCTGCTTCTAACAGCAATACTTTCCAGTGCCCGATTTCTGATAGACGATTGGCGACTACTGCTCCTGCAATAAAATAATGTACTTAAAATATTTATTTTAAATTGGCACATCAGCTTGGAAGATAAAAAGAGTTCTCATCTCTTTATAACTGAAACAAGGGACAGTGCTTACTAACCAGCAGAACCAGCTCCTACCACGATGAAGTCGTACTCTAGCAGCAATCTCGAATTTGGTACATCAGCAGGTCGGGCTTCAGGATCGGTTTGGTCAAATTGGTAATACGCTATCGCTGCTACCAACATGGGGATGAACCATGCTACCTGAAATAAATAAAACAAATATGGATTTAATATTTTGAATAATATTCCCTAATTAAAAAAAGGTATAAATTTGTAAATAAATAATAGCTATCTTCTTTCATATTCTGCGTTTTGATAATTCTTTTATGTGAATTTATTTAAAACAAGCTGACCGGTCAGACATAGTCATCACTGATCATGATTATTTATGTTGGAAAAATATGTGGTCTTGGATTTTTTTTTTTTTAAATATCAATATTTTTCTTTATAAAGTTCAAAGAACCTCCCTCAAAACGCAAGTACCTAAAAATTTTTTTTTATAAAATGATCCAGCTGCAAGTCGCTGCAGTCGTATTCTAGCTGCAATCGGAGCTAGGAATACTATTACTCTTATATATTATAATATGTTAATAATTGTTAAAAGTAAAGAAGGTTACTGAAAGGATCAAGAAAGTGTAAGCGTTACCTGCGTACCTGCGGCAGCGATGGCCGTGCCGGATAGCACGTCGGCCGTCGCGGTCACGATCGCACTCATTTCGTCTGCAAAAATAAATTTTCAATGACCCACAAAATGTTGTTTACCAAGGTTTGACAACAAACATTTTTGTTGTTTACTCTGTGGGTTTTTTTAGTTATGTCAATAAGTTAATCATATTAACTGGTTAGATTCGGAAATGAATCTAGCGCGTGTATCGTTACGCAGAATCGTGACGCATAGGTTCCGTTAACCATGAGTCTCCTCACGTCCTTGTGTCGTAACCCTTTTAGTGTCACATGTCATTAATTTCACATTAAGTGTTTATTACCGTTTTACATTTATAGTCCATTTAGCGTAACGAGAAAAATGGTTTAACTTTATATACCTATAGTGTTATTGGTATTATCTTTTGTGTTTGAAAATATCTATAAACATGTATAGCCATGTTAAGCTTATTTAAATTTATATAAATATAGAATGAAAAATAAACTGATACGGGCAGGGATTCGAACTCCGCGACCTCTGGGAAACCGTCCCGTCGCTCTACTAATTGAGCTATCGCCGATACAGAAGCTCCATTTTTTCAGTGTATATTTATATAAATTATCTTCTGTATCAATAAATAACAAACAAATGTCGATAATTCAACTAGAGCGCCACCTGTCGGGTTGTAACAGCTGGAAGCGGACTACAAAGTTTTATAGAAAAGAAATATGATAAAATATACCTAATACATAAAAACTTATCAATCAAACGGAAATGATGCTTAAAACGCATATCTAACTGGAATCGGTTTTTGTTATAGCAAATGATAAAATATTAGTAGAAAGTGAATCTACCTACCAACATTTATCCATGTAGGTAAGTATGTTTGTGCGAGTGTGTGTATATATCCAGAATACAAAGTAGTTCGGAAGAAAATATGTTATATAAAGTCAAACCAAATCTGTCCGAATTGAATATTAATTGAGTTAAGTAATAAGTTTCGTAATAGGAAAAGGATGACATATCTCGATGGTATTAAGATACTTTTATACTATTGTTTCAAATTGTCTATGATTGTTAAAATTTAATAGAAATAGGTATGTAAACCCGTGACCTCTAAAACCGTTACGCCAGTCTACTAATCGAGCAACCATATCGCTACCAGCCTGGAATTTGGCGTTCTATATATACTGAACCCGCGAACGGAGGTGACACCTACTATTCTTCTTTCGAAAATCCTTACTAGTGTTTCTAACTAAGCAGTAGATTGCCATTCAAAAGATGTCACAATCAAAGCTAATGTTGTATTTTTTTTTATTAATTCTATAACGTAAGTTCTAATAGAATGACACTTATATTAATTATCATTTACTTTTGATAACTAAAATTATCAAATAATTTCCAACTTAGATTGCAGTTTGTAAAGCGAAAACATTAATGTTTGATTTTTTTTTATAAATTCTATAACGTAAGTTATAATAGAAGTGACACTTATATTAATTATCATTTACTTTTGTAAATTGAAGTATATTATCAACATGAGTCAGTGGGGTTTCAATATAACTAAAATTATCAAATAATTTCAAACTTAGATTGCAGTTTGTAAAGCGAAAACATTTGTAGAAAGACATAAATAAAAAAAACATTCATTAATAAATTATAATCCTTTACTTTAACTATAGATATTACAGTACAATTATTCGATAAGTTGAATACCGTACTGCAAATGTTTGACGACAATTTTAATGTGGTTATAGTAATTCCGAGCGTGAATTCGGACTACTTTTGGACAATTGAAGTCCAAGTGACATACATTTGACCGCTGTAGAAGACTTAGTAATACGGCTTGTATTGTTTTGGCAGTCCCTATATAAAGCCTTGTATACATGCCTGTCAAGATCTTTAAAATATTCTAGAAAGACTTCGTGCTTACTAAGGTCTTAAAATCCAGACATCTTAAAACATAATACTATGAAGTAATACGAGTTTTTATTTAACGTTAACGGAAATAATAACTTCTTTAAAAATGTAACTTTTGAGTTTGCGTTTCAAAAATAAAAAAACTTACCTTATTGTTATTTGCTTTCACTGTAAACAATTTTCACAAACCACATAATAATAAAACAGTTCGATTATACGCCACGGTATATTTTCGTTTCATTCTATGTAATTTAAAATTTCCCTTTTGCGTTCTAAATTTGCACTTTCATAACTTTTTTGTTTTATTTTGACAAGCTGTTTTTTTCGCCGGTCTGTAAAAGAATTCGACAAGTGAGATGGTCTGTGACGAGCACTTTCTTCGAGACTCGAAACGCAACTCCTGCGCAGCCATATACCCGTTATATTGTGGGAAATGGTGGGAGGATATTTCTAAGTTCTTAGGCATATAGTTTTCTATATATATTTTTGGAAAAAGAGTTGTTTTACGTTAGTAAATTTTGTGATAAGTTATATTTATAAATAGATTTCAAGCATTATTGATATTTAATGTTTATATTATTGTATTTAAGTTTGTAATATAAGTATATTTAGGTATCTAAATTTGGTAACCTTAAATTGATTTAGAGTGTATTCAATTAAAAATAAAAATACGAAAGTACCTATATTTAAAATCGACTTAAAGAGATTCCTTTTTTTCCAAGAGAAAATTTTGAGTAGAAATAATTTCAAAATATTTTATAAAATTATGATAATCTCCAATTCTAAATTTTATCTTAACATCATCTATAATAAAATTATTCTAAAAAATAACCAACTAAATACTGAACCAACACACAAATAAATAATTCAAATCCTTATTCTAATGTTTAGTGTTATTTTAGCTTCGCGTGATTCAGAACGACTTAACAGACGGTCAAACCGTTAATAGTGAAAGTGATAGATATTACGTTGAATTACCTATGTACATGTTCCGTCCAGTTATAATACAATTTAAATTATATTTTAAGACATTTATATATGATACTTTTAGTGCACCTTACTCTGTTAGTAAGTTAGAGAGAAAGTGTAACTGCTACTAGATGTTAACTTGAAACAGCAATCGGGTTAACACCCTTAGAGTTTCCTGTTTCTACAATATCATGATTTTCTAGAAATACCTGTGATTCATGATTTAGTTTTATAGTACAACTGTGTACATATGTACATAGTACAATGTGATTAATTATTATAACGAATAAATAAGAAATGATAATGATTAATTATAAGTGTTTGGGGCTAATTGCACTCAATAATTAGTAATCAATCTTCAATCCGACATTGAAATTTTACTTAGATGGTTATCTAGAAACTAAATCTAGGTATAAGTATGATTGAGCTTAAAAAACTGTATTGCGCTGATAGCTCAAGACAATATTGTAATTTCAATCTATATTTGCAAAAAATGTATCAAGATCGAGTAGATAAGATAGAGATAGAAAATTATTGCGTGTGTTTGTATGATATATAAAATAATGGTAATTTGTTACAGGTGGTTGCTTCGGATCAACGCAGAAGCGAACCATAGTGGGTGGTTGGGCTTGGGCCTGGTGTCTTGTCACAGACGTCCAACGTATCTCCCTTGAGGTGGGTTTCCAGATCTATAAATAGTATTTGAAAGGTACTGTCTAGCAGTCAATTATATATCAACGAAACGGCTAGTATACGTTCTGAATCTACCTGGAATAAACCACACTCCCATGGAAGGATATGTTACAGTCATTATAACGGGGCTACATACATACATACATACATAAAACGAGGGTCACACGAACGTAACAGTAACTTTGAGTGGATTAAAATAGTCTCTGCTTATATTTCCGGAGCCAATATCGTTAGAGAATAAAACAAATCGTCTACAAAAAAGGTTGCTATTAAAAGTATTTATATATTTCAGGTTATGACATTGAACCCAATGTGTGAGTACGTGGAAACCGCCCAAGGTGTCCCCCTAACGGTGACTGGAGTGGCTCAGTGCAAGATCATGAACGAGGATGAACTCCTCACCACCGCCTGCGAGCAGTTCCTGGGCAAAACGGTTAAAGAGATCAAGATGACCATTCTACAAACACTTGAAGGCCATTTGCGTGCGATATTGGGTAAGTAGGTTTTATATTGTATTGAATTTTATATTCAGGCAAAAATTAAAAAAAGTAAATCTATGCTTTACTATACTGACATCTACATGTTCATACAAGAACTATTTTCAAAGATCCCCTCAGTATCTCTCGCAGTGATTTTCTGTATAATATATTGATGTCACTACAATATTGTTATTGCTTTTTTAGAAAAAGGAATAAAAAAAAAGAAAGAGTTTCGAGTTAATAACTATCTTTTGTTTTGATTGACATATTTAGCAATAAAAAGCCGCTGAGATGTGGATTATGCAATATTGCTCTGGAGTGTCTAACTACATTAAATATCAATACAATATTATGTATTAATACATAATACATATACTAATATTGGTTATGATTTAAATGTTAAAGTACGTGTTTTATATTATTAGCAAATATATATAGTACAGCGCCATCTATTATATGTTGCAACAACTACAAAATAAAAAGACAAGTAACATACTAAACTTTTTAATATATAATAATGTATAATTTATACTATATATACTATGTCCGCCAAGCCACGTTGGACTCCAAGCCACCCTAGGCTTTACACGTTCTGGAATTCAAACAAACATATCTCTGTATCTGTATTAATAAAATAATATAAATCGAAGATTCTAAATTTAAAAATATTCTCTTTAAAAACGTAATGAGAGAAACTCTCATGGCATTTATAATACGTATAAGATGTACCTATAGGATTCGATTTTTTTAACTGGTATTCAATACTAACAATGTTTAACACACATACCAGAAATAACTTTTAAAAATCCGATTACTAAAAAAAAATCGGTAAATTATTTATATTTACGATTATTGTAAAATATTTGGTCACAATTCTGTTTATATTTTATAAACGCTGACATTATTATACGCTGACATTATTATTGTAAGTCTAACATGACATACATGTTTATAGACAATTACAAATTATTATTAAAGTTATGTATTTATTAGGTAGTATAATGGAAAATGAATATCATGAATTGTGATTACTGACTATAAATTTGTTATTTTTTTATTTCTCGTAGTAAAATTATGATCCCAGTTACGAGTATTAACAGTAAGCAGAGAATAGTAGAGTACATTACTCAAGGAGTACTTTTCTCAAAATCATTGAGGACGCAAATTTCGAGTTTGAATATATACAGAATATATTACAAAATGTACTGGAATTCTTAACAAATAGTTGATATCAATTGATTTATATTTAAGTCATACTTCAAAGGACAAGCAAGCAACAATACTATGCTTTTCTGTTATTTTACATTTAAATAGAACTTTCTATCAAAAAAGATCATTTCGAAAAAGATTTTAGAAAGATAATAAAATTAAAAAAAAAACTATTGTGAATTTATATAAATATGGAATGAAAAATAAACCGATACAAAAACAAAACCGTTATATTTTACAATAACTATTTTAAAGTGTATCAAAGTAACTATAGACCCTTTAGAAGGTAGGTAAATAATTTTCCGTTTATATTTATTATTAATACCAAAAAAATACACACCAAATTACATAATTTAAAAATAAACTCCCTATTATCTTATATTAGAGAATCGTAGAAATTAAATTAGTTTAAACATTTTAACAGTTGACTGTCCCTAAACCCAATTTCAGATCTTATATTATAATCTTACCTCTTATAAGATTATTTCACAGTAGATGTAAGATAATGTCAAAGAGAAGAGATCATTCTGTTATCTTATTTCTGGCTTATTATGTATTATACTGAAGTATTACTGACTTACAATACAATAGAAGTCATACATTTGAAAGGTTTTCTGAAACTTACATAAGATGTCAAATCCAGGTCAACAGCATCTTGACTGTGACCTGGATAGTGGTTGACCGCGACCTCATGCTGATCGATTATCTATGATAATACATATAGTGATTATGATATATAATATATGACCTTTCACACTTGAAGTGTTCGCTTTCGTACTTAGGCGTTATCGAAAAGGATGTTTCCTTAATGAGAGTTTGTAAAGTCATTTCTCGCTGTCCTATATTTGTAAAGGTAATGAGTTATAGCTGCTATCAACTTTTCTTCAACTTTTATGTTAAATTTGTTAATGATTTTGGCGGTATTTATATTTTCCCTTAACAGTTCTGCTTCTAGCTCGGCGCCAGCTCTCTGAATGTTAGAGTCGAAATAATCTATTTTAAAAATTATTCAAGACAACATGAAGATATGTTTCGGAAATCTATGTTTAATTCGTAGAAATAAAATATTTCCTAATAATTTCACTTTAAATTTGAAACAAAGATTAAATTTATTACTTAGCTAACCTTAGTTTGGCTCTCTAAAATTTATTCTAAATTTGACGTTAAACGTAGATTAAGTTCAACGAAGTAAATAAATAATTTTGTTGTAGTTGTTGTACAAAGTGGTGGTGTCCAATGTTTGCTGACACTCCCTAGTGTCCTTGGACACTTTGGACACACTTGGATATAGTAGCTTTTATATGCTTTTGCATACTTTTTATAAAAAAAATGTATAGTCTAGTAGACTGTTATATTATAAAAAAACTAAACAAGGAAATAATAATAAACATAGCGTTTGATTGTAATTTAAAAATATATAGTTGGTTCAATAATAATTGCATTAGTTTCATATCTCTGAGGATTTTTCAGTTTGCAGTCATTTTAGAAGAATGCAATACAGTCACTCTCAAAATGTATCGTTTTAAAATGATTGTCATTTTATTATTTAGATACACTTTCTCTGGTGATTGTAAAAACGTGGTTTGCACGTAGATATCAAACAAACACCGCCAGGGTCAACAACCTATCGTGCAAGTTATCGGAAAATACTATGGCTGATGTAAATATGATTATAATATATTTTTAATAATTTAGTTCAAAACACTCGATAGGGATTTCTATAATATATTATTTTGGAACGTAAAAACGACCGAATTTATCTATTTACCTTGTCTTTAAATTCTTAAACATAGATACGACAAATAATTCTTCTCGTTTCAGTTCCCTACTAATGGTTTTTTTACAAGTCACACAAAGATCTCCACATTATCATGATATTAAACAAAGTATATTCTATCATCACTTCATTATTAGTAGAAGATGTTTGAAAATAAACATGTATAGCCATGCTAAGCTTATTTAAATTTATATAAATATAGAATGAAAAATAAACCGATACAAGCAGGGATTTTAACCCGCGACCTCTGGGAAACCGTCTCGTCGCTCTACCAATTGAGCTACCGTATGGATACTGTAGCTCAATTAGTATCTAATCATATTTTTTATTCTATATTTATTCTATATTTATTTATTTATACAAATTAGTATTTTGTGTTTTCTGTTGTAATAGTTTTTATTGACTTTAATAATCTAGATATGAGTATCGTAATTGCTTTTTAATTAATCTATCGCCTATTAGTTAGATAACAAAATATGATAATAAAAGCAAACATATATATTTTTTAAATTACTTTAAAATGGTTATGTTACATATACTAAAGGTGTTTTTACTAATATATATCTATACTATCTATACTAATATTATAAAGCTGAAGAGTTTGTTTGTTTGAACGCACTAATCTCTGGAACTACTGGCCCGAATTGAAAAAATCTTTTTGTGTTGAATAGTCCGTTTATTGGGGAAGGCTATAGGGTATATGTCATCTCGCTTTGACTTATAGAAGTCAAGCAGCAATGAAAAATGCTGCAAAGACGGGAAAAGATTTCTTTTTTGAGAGCTTTCCTCGGGTGCGCTGAGGAAACACTAAAAACCGCGCGGACAGAGTCGCGGGCGACCCCTAGTCTTTAATATAATTGTAGTGATGAGAACACGATAGTGTATTTGTGTATTTGGTGTTATTTACTCTATCGTATTTATCTCTTTTCTCTGGATAAGTGTTGTTAATCTCGCATTAACAACTGGAGCTTTTTATGATGTTATTAAGAGGTAAGAATATATAGATTTTATTAGAAATAGTAAAGAAAAGACTTACTGGGTAAAACAAAATTATAAAAAAATATTTTGTATAATTGTAACAATGTCATAAGATCTTACATATAATTTTATATCAAAAAAATAATAATATAAAAATAAAATAAAAAGAGCATCAAATATTTTTTTCATATTAATTATTTTAAATATACGATAAATGACGTTTATTTGATAAGAGTAACAAGTTCATTATTATTAAATAACGTAATAACTAACTTAAAAACAGAGACATCAATATGTAATAACCTCTCTGTTAGATACGAATTTAAGAAAAAGAGTAGTAATTGAAATCTTAATTCAGTTTTTATATCAAAGATAAAGATTATATAATTTATAAAACAAACTACTGAATTAAAAACGAATGTATGTCCCATAAGACATTTCTATTCTCGTAAATAAATGATTGCTTTCGTGTCTGAAAATCCGAGATGTTTTTCTTAAAGATAAATATTGCGACGTCTTCTTAGCGACAAGAAAATTTCTTGTAATATTATTGGTGTTCTTATTTAGTGAATATTACTTTTTTTTTTAATAAGTTTTAGTTTAAGCTATTTTTTTTAAAATACGAGCTGGTAAATGGGGCGGTACCACCCTGTCATAGAAGATCTACGTAATTTTTCAAAGCTATAAGTATATATTCGCTTTATTTATAATGTGTATTTCTATATATTTGTATCGTTGTCTAACACCCTTAACACAAGCAAATAATTTGCTTACTTAGGGGTTAGATCAATGTGTGTAATTTGTCCTGTGATATTATTATTATTATTATATAGTACCGGCCGTAAATTCACTGAAATAACAGATAGTGATGAATAAAATAGAAATGTCAGTTACACAACAAAACCTTCTAAACTAAAGAATGAATGAATCGATATTTATTCAATATACTCTCTATTTTGACCCTGACCTAAACCACTGTAAGATAAGTTTTGAGATGATGTAATAAACATTAAACAAATTTGCAGAAGCTTAATCTATCAGAGTCAGATATAACGTGTCCGGGATGATAATAACCTTAGGGGTTGAATTCAGTTCCGCCGCGAACGTCGCGAGCGACGGATGCGAATTACAAACTGTTTCAGGAAATATATATGTTCTTATGGTTTAGTGGTTAGTGATCCCGATCTTTAAGCTAGAAGTCATAGGTTCGATTAACAAACGGTTGTTTTTGATACACAGCGATTTGACTACGTGTACTTTGTGTTCGTTATTTATGTTTGTGGTGCTTTTGACGAGTATTCTCTAATGAGAGAGTTTTTTTTTTGTATATAGTAATAGTGAATAAATGTAGGATATTTTTTTGTGCTGAGTTAACAGTGGACGTGGTGTATTATAGTAATTTTATTTATTTAATTTCCATAAATATGCAATTAAATAATTGAATAAATTAGAAAACAAAATAAATAAAATGAATAATTTTTTTTTTAATAATCACAGCAAAATTGATTTAATGACGGTGTCTTAACATGATATAATTATTTGAACCATCCTAATGGTAATATTTTTTCCATTTTATCTAGCTACTAATTAAAAAAATATATTTGGTCTCATTCCTCCTATGTTAAAGTTGTCAGATAAGTCAAGAAGCTTTCGAAGTAATCAATATCTGTCCAAGATACGTCAATCTGCTGATGAGTTCCGAAATAGATTAAGTACCTAACAAAGAATCTGAAAGACTTCTCTTGTTCTTGAGAAGCGCTTCTTAATTTTTTATGTTCATTTCTGATTTTTTTTAACAGGATTCAATTATTATTGATTAATTGACAACTGTTTGTTCATCATTGATGTAATGATGTCAATATATATGTATAATTATTAAGTGGGTGTTATATGTATAATATAATACGTCGTCGTATATGTATAATACGTCGGACTTCAAATGTATGTGATATGGTAGAGTTATAATTATTTAACTGACTAACTGAAGCATAATTCCAAAAATAATGTAATAAGACTATTTTTACGGATTTAAATTGGGTTAAATTTAAAATATATATTTAAAATTTAATTCAATATACGCGAGTTAAATCCGTAATAATAGTTTTATTTCAATGTGTAGTAGGTACTCCTGAAAACCTTAAACATAATGTAATAAGACATTATTTATTAACTCGTAAATATGGATAAACTTTTATATTTTTTAAATATTGTAATAACTGTCAAAACATGTAATTTCTGAACAATTCTAAAGTTCATTTACATGAAATTACAATTAGGTTAAGCCCGATTCAGTTTAAGTTTCAGAACGTTGTTACATATATCTTCAAATCACCCTCTGCTCCATTATACTCTTAAATCTTCATTACCATAAAGTTCATCAGACTCTTAACTTCTTGCTTAAATATAATTAAATGTAAGATATAAGTGACCTATATTCAGGACGTTTTTTTAAGTAAGATCTCACTTTTTGTCAGTCTTAATTTCATTCCACGTTATGAAAAGAAACGCTTTCATATAATTTGCCTTTGAAAATTCGTAATTATAAATTATTTTTATATTTCTTCACAAATCTGCAAATAAGTGGTGTCTTAACATTGAAATAGAATTATTTTTACGGATTTAACTCGCGTATAATTTAATTATACGCGAGTTAAAATACACAAAGTTTCATTAGTAAAAATGCAACATTCGAAAACTTTAAATACTATAGTATAGAAATAATTATACTAAATTTGTATAAACTCTACTTACATCGTAATCCAAACTCGGGCACATATACATACATACATACATACATACATACATACATACTACTTTAAAACACTCACATACTGTTTGTATACAACATTAGGTATATATACTTTCTCATAATACAAATAAAACCTTATTGCATGTGGCACAAATATTAGTTAAATTTTATTATAGGTATGTGTAGATAATATTTTTACATTTTAAATAATTGATCCTTTAATAAGTATATAACAAATTATCATCATTTACATAGATTATCTGATCATGAAAACGTCCAAATTTTAAATTTCCTTGTAAAAACTCACTAGAGCTATTAAAATACAAATTAATTTATAAGACAGACTGCAGTAAGTACTTAAAATATAGACACAAAAACTATTCAAACTCTTATATTCAGATACTTTTAGATATATTATACTATTAATTATCTCAATGAAGCGTTTAATGCCCTTCATGACCTATTTTCCCCTATATAAACTCTTGGTTTTCCATTAATTAAAATAACCAGTACAAAGATTAAATGGTCAAAAAAGGAATTGAAAGCAAGTTGTAAGACAATAAAAATAAATTAAGAATATTTACCTACAAGTTGTTAACAGAAATACCATAACTATGCTTAGATTCAAAGCAGATCAGCAGGGCTATTCGCTAACTTTGACTTTTCTAATGACCATCAGCTGTGACGTCATGGCAGTTTGTTACTTTAGTTACATAATACAAAATTAGTTGTTTGACAACCATTATGTCCGCACTTAATGATAGTGATTTTCATTTTAACTGTCAAAAAAGATACGCAATAGCCCTGCAGATTAGACAACTAAGAGAATCACTAATAAAAATCAGTTATAAAAAAGTCCACAAGTAGAACATCGGGAATAAATAATGATAAGAATAACTAATGATGAGGCCCAATAATACATAATAATAATCATGTTACATCCTATTGAGATTGCTACAACTTTTAATATTTTTTTATAAATCTAAACAACAAACTGTGATATTAATTTACTTAACAATAATTATTACTGTTTTTATTATTATTTTTTTTTAATCCTTGTAGGTATATAAATTCAAATAATGAGTATAATAAAATCTTCTAATTCAGTTAATTGATTTTGTTTATATAAGTACAAAGGTAAGAAAGGTATATATATATATATATATGGAAATAACACCAGTTTTAACTTACTTGACTTATTGTTTCCTTGATATACCTGAAAAAATGTGTTTTAAAACAAAAACAGGATAATTAAAATAATTAAGTAAGCTTTGTAAATAAGACGCATTATTTAAAAAATATAGGATTATTAAAACAATACCGCTTTCATAAAACGTAGCTTCAACTTGATAAATAAAAAACATTTTTATATTTTGTTTTATAAAAAAAGCCTTCGATTTTGTATATCAAGATTTACTTCTTAAAAATTTTAATTATAGTATTATATTTTTTAACAATGCTACAGATTTTAAGGAAAAAACGATAAGACTACCCATTAACAATACAAAATTCATTGTCAGATGCAAAAAATAATTTCTTGCGCTAATGTAGGGGCTCGACAACATTTTTTTAATTTTGTGTTTCGTATTTCAGTCCACAGACATTTGAAAAGAAACACGAAACCCCTGGTACAACACAACTATGTGATATGTGTATAATGTATGTTAAGTTACCGGAACTATAAAAATACTGACATTCTTAAAACAAACAAAGACAACTACCTACATACATTAAATTTGTATGCAGTGAATGAATATTTTAATTAATACTTTACTGAATTATACTACAGAATATTGACAATGACGTAAGCTTCATTTAAACATTTCGCATAGAACGGTTTAATGTTCATTTAAGTTCAAATCTCAGACATAGGTATTGAACCTTATTTAATGCAAATAAATATTATTATCTATACTAATATTATAAAGGTAAAGAGTTTATTTGTTTGAACGCACTAATCTCTGGGACTACTGGCCCGAATCGAAAAATTCTTTATGTGTTGTATAGTTCGTTTATTGAGGAAGGCTATAGGGTATATATCATCTCGTTGTGACTAATAGAAGTTAAGCAGCAATGAAAAATGCTGTAAATTTAATATAATCTAATAGGTTCTGACTGACTTAGTTATAGCATACAGTCTAAATCGCAGGTCGTTGAGATAGTAAAATTGGAGGACACATTTGTTTTCTACGTAGTGGTGTACTAAGACAAGATTTTTAAATTCCACCCTTAAGGGTTTTAAATATCAATTTTGTATGGAACTCGGCGGCAACACTAAAAATCACGCAGACGAAGTCGCGAGCGACCCCTAGTCATTACTAATAGTTCAATCTTTTTGTCCGAGCAATAACAAAGAACTATTTATTACGGCCCATAGTAAGATCTTAGAAATGTTTAAACGTGATGTCAGAGTACATGTGTCTTTGTTGTTTCAGGTCTATAAATAAAAATATTCAATTACTATTCGTTACTGGAAGCTAGACGTAACATTTCGAGAATACAATAACATTTTCTCGTCATTAACGCTATTGCATTAGGTACATCTGTTTTAATAAATAATTATAGTATCAATACTATAACAACACGAAGTTCAATAATATTTCAAAAGTCAATTTCTAAATCCGATAAAAAAAAATACTTTTATAAAATTATTGAATCTTAATTATAAAATTAAATAAAAATTTTAAAAGGATAAAAATAATATTATTATTTACTTATGGAAGTCGTTGCGTCGGGAAACCGTTATACGTACGTTGACGGTTCTGTCTAGTTTACAAAGTAAGTACTTGCATTTTAATTTCTTCCTTTATATAATGGTCCCCCGACGCAAGGACTATTACTACGAGGCCACAGACAACCACACATATATGAATCTGTGTATCTATCTATGTAGATACACACATCAAAGTTATAACACCTCTCTTTTAAAATGAAATTAAATGATTTTTAGGTCAAGTTTTTTTTTTCTATTTTTTTCATGGGAGGAGGGAATCAGTGTTCGGGGTATTAATTTTTTCAGTTTGTATAGTTTATTTAGCGTAAAGGGTGAGTTGAGTGGAGTTAATGTGGTAATCATCTGTGGCAGCTATTTTTGCGTTTCCCGTATTACTTTTTTTTAGGTCAAGGGTTATAATGAAATTAAATGATTATTAAATATTATAAGTAAATATTTATGTCAGAAATCCTCATTTACGTCTGCAGCTATGTCGGAAATGTATATCGACACATTTTGTTACATTCACTCATGAAGTAACAATTGCAAGAGGCGAAAATATCCCAACAATATGTTACTTTCAGCTTTGTTCCGTTTTGTTATTATTAAATACTTTTTTACAGGTATGTTATACGATTGTTTATATTACTGTAGAGTCTTGAAAGCACTAGAATAACTAATGATTAATACTCACTAAAAAAAATGTAAAACATTAGTGGGCTATCGAGATATCGGTTCCAACTGAAGGAATCATTATGTCAGTATCAGAATTCAACGTTTATTGACTACAAACAAAAAGATTAATTTATTTCATTTAAAATACATGTAGATCATTTATTGGTGTCCTTAAAATTAGAAGCATATTAAATTACATACTTAAATAATTTATCGAATGAATTATAATATTCAATCTCTTACATTAAACAAAATGTCTACAAAATTAAAAATACGATTACAAAAATGTTTGTGATTAAAGTACCATTTTATTTGAATTATCTCCAAATACAAATATTAGTGACAGTAAAGGAATTTTTAATGTTATTACTTAAAAATAAGTAATATATAAATATTGCACGTCAGCAGATAAAAATCATTCCGCAGTATTATCAATCTCATTTATATCATTACTGAGATAACGTTCTGCTTCGAGCCAGGGAATTATGGATCTTCAAATGTGCTGATAAGGGTTAAATGTATTAGTTAAAAGGTGTGACAAATAGTGCGTTTTTAAGTCTTGTCTGAGCAATACGTCTCTTAGTAGTATTCACGCATTGTGTATTTTGACACTTAGGAATATTATTGGGGTTAAAATACTTTATAAAATACTCCATCTTTTAAATATCCTAATGCATTGCTGATTCGACTGTAGCTGTGAGATTATAAACGGTATAATATTTATTATGAACTTCTTTTAAATATTTAAAAACCAAAGAATAATTATTACAATATCTAGTCTTCTGTAAAATAATAATAATAATGTGTATAATAATATTGTAAATTTAGTAATAGTGAATGTGATAATAATCTTCCAAATATGGATATGCTACGTATTGCTGTAGTTCCGCTGACCCTAACCATCGGACTCACATATTTTAATGTTAAAAAGTAAGTATATTAATAAATATTAAAAAAAAGTGTAAAACTATAAAATATATTTAAACCAACACAATGTGTGAAACACACACACACACACACATAGTGAACACTTTATTATTATTATTCTTATCATTGCAATCACCACATTGGCCGCAACTTTATCACTAATATATATTTAGTTTAACATTTTTTTATTTTATGCCTCCAACCATGGCCAAGCTGGACATTTGTATAGTCTCAATTTTAGCAAATACTGATTCCAATTTCATCAGTTCAATCTAACATAAAATAAATAAATAAATTAAAATTAAAAAAAAATAGAAAGACAATAATTTCAACCAGAGGACCTTGAATACTTCAACAGCTTCTTTAAAACTTCAACAGCTTCTCTACGTATATTACGACTTTTACCACCTTCAGTCCTTATAATCATAAATTTAAACGACTATTAAACACCCTGCTGGATTTATATATATGTATATATATAGATAATACCCTATTTTTGATATATATTTTTTTGTCATCAGGAACGCTTACAGTAGAAGAAGTATACAAAGACAGAGACCAATTTGCTGGTCTTGTTCGCGAAGTTGCTGCTCCGGACGTTGGACGGATGGGCATCGAGATCCTGTCCTTCACGATCAAGGACGTTTACGATGACGTCCAGTATTTGGCCAGCTTGGGCAAGGCACAGACGGCAGTTGTCAAACGAGACGCCGATATTGGAGTCGCGCAGGCCAATAGAGATGCCGGGATAAGGGTAAGTGGATTATATTAATAAAAAGTTTTATTTTAACTTTAATATGATGTCAAAATATATTCGTCGTTTTCGGTTTTCAAATACCTTTCTTTATACTGTTACCCTTAAACTAAATTTAATTTAGAATAACCTACTTATGGAATATAACCTTTAAAAATCGTATTCATAAATTAATCTCGGTGTTTTGGAGTTAAACCAAGATAATATCTTTGCAACGTTAATGTTTAGTCAAACCGATTAAATTTAATTAGAACAGCTATCAGGGTCAATGGCGTGTATCAGTCACACATAATTATATCAATTGAAAAAATGGGTCATTGCCCTTAATAGCCTAATAGTAAAGTGAGCAGTACCTAGCCCTGATTTATTCCGTTACAAGGACACACAGAGACGAGGACATTGTATAATATTATGATTGCTATAAAGGATGTATTTATTTTATGTAGGTTTATTTAAAAAAAATGATATACTCCAAGTAGTGTATATGTATTATACAAGAGTTCTTCGCGAAAGTTATTCTACCGTACCTTGCTTCACGTTATAGGTATATAAGGTAATATGCATTACCTTATGTAAAAAATAAACATATTTCCTTGCAATCACTCAAATGTTTGAGGTACTAAATAATGTAATTAACTAACTGACAGACATTTACATATTTTGATTAACATCAAGAGCGAAAAAAAAGGGTGTATTCATTAATATTCAAATTGTTTTATGGTTTACAGGATTTTACTTCCTGTCGCCTAGGTATTCTATTCTAACAAATACGATATATATATGTTGTAGTAAAATACCTTTAATTAAAACATTTACCTATTTTATTTCATTTTTATATCTAACCTTTTATCTGAAATAGATAAATGAATGATTAAATTATTTGTGATAATTATTGTAGGAGGCGGAATGTGAGAAAAGCGCAATGGACGTCAAATATTCTATGGACACTAGAATAGAAGATAACACTCGACTCTTCAAGCTACAAAAGGCGCAATTCGATCAAGAGATTAATACCGCTGTGAGTTTAATATTTGAATGGAATAGGATTAAAAAGGGATATTTCAAAACGGAATACTTAAAGGGTTGTTAGAAAAATAACAAAATTTATCTGTAATAAATTTATTTCGGAATAGTTGATTATATTTTCGTTGCAGAAAGCCGAAGCCGCTTTAGCGTATGAGTTGCAAGCTGCTAAAATAAAGCAGAAAATACGAAACGAAGAGATACAAATAGAAGTCGTGGAGCGTCGCAAACAAATTGAGGTACGTTTTAAAATAATAAAATGTTAAGCAGGACTAATATGGACTTCTTTATTTCTCGGCCACCAAAACAGAAATTGAAGTTTATAGGTTTTTTACTTGCGATAAAATCTTGCACATCCATTTACAATTATTAAAAATATTAAGAGTAATACGTCTTTAAACAAATTATAAATATAAGAAAGTGAAAACCAACTCAAGTATGGTTTTGGCCTTGGATAGCTCTCACTATTCCTACTTGTTTATACATAATAATAATAATGGATTAAAAATCAGGTTGAGCAGCAAGAAATTTTAAGACGCGAGGAAGAGTTGGTAGCCACAATTCGTCTTCCAGCTGAAGCGGAGGCGTACCGTCTGCAAGCGATCGCTGAAGGAAAAAGGTAGGAGTTTCGAGTTTCGTAAAAATATAAATTATGCCATACTAATGATTTGGTGTAAGTAGAAGATTAAATACCTGATTTAATTTGTTATCAAATTCAAATTACATTCTAGAACTCAGACTGTAGAAAGCGCTAAAGCAGACGCAGAGCGTATCAAGGTACTCGGTCTTGCCGAAGCTACAGCTATTGGAGATGTTGGTAAGGCAGATGCTGAGCGGATGCTGGCCAAGGCCAAGGTCTACAAGCAGTATGGTGATGCAGCTATCATGGCGCTTGTGCTTGAGGCTTTGCCTAAGGTGAGCGGGTTATAAAGAGAGTTGTAGTATTTTTAGTTTGTTTGCAGAAGTTTTTGAATTAGTTATTATTATTGTCTAATTAGTTAATATTAGTAGTAGTCTATATTTCTGGACTGGTTTCACCAATTATTTTTAAAATGCCTTAACAAGAAAAAACATTCCAGATAGCAGCTGAAGTATCAGCTCCTTTATCCAAGACCGATGAGATAGTACTTGTGGGTGATAACGGAGCCACTGGGGAGGTTGCTCGTCTCGCGGGAGGCATCCCACCTGCGGTGAGGTCATTGACCGGACTTGATATCAATCAGGTGTTGAAGAGATTGCACCCGGGAGGAAACGGTGAGGGTATTGCCAGTTTACCGATTTTGACTATTTCAGAAGTATCTCAAGATAGATGGGATAGATAGATACACAATTTAAAGGAACCTATGAACCGGTTCGACATCTTGTAGATGGTTTGACAACTAAGCCTTCCGGTAGTTTTTAGATATCTCTTACTTTAATAAATAAATATCAATTTTATGCGTCTCTCATTTTTACAGACGATTCTCCTCTAGCTGCTGCTAGCAAGAAGAAGGAAGTCGCTGCATTTTAAGCAAACAAATCGTTATACTATAATTATAACGTGCCATATATTATTTTATACCCCTCCGTTATTTAATTAAAATTCGCAAGTACAGTTATGAACAAAATATTTAATATATTTTACTTTTAAGAGTTTCAGTAGTTACCATAACAATTACAAGAGCATTAAAAAAAAAATTGTGAGATTTTTCCCCGATGTCCGAAAAAAGATAAATATCATGTCAAAACATATAAAATATGTATCTCAAGAACGAACTTTTTATTTCCACTAGTGATGTAATCATAGATTCTTTAATATGTCCAGTGGAGTCTGAAGTCTTAAATTTATAAACCCTTTGTAAGAGTAGCCTTTGTAGCATTAGATTTTGTACTTTATCGACAAAAGTAAACAAAGTGTTCTCAGGCACTGCCTTCTTGTAGAAAGATTTACAATACGTTCCCTATAACTGTACAATCACTTTGAACGTTCAATATAGATCTTTAACCAGAATAATAGTATTAGAATTAAATTCACTTAGAAGATTCATGGCTAAGTGATTGTACAACATTTACGTGTGGTGTGTTATTAATATATATGTATTAGCATTTTTGAAATTTTTGAATGTTTTTTAATTATTGTGACTATTTTACTTGGACATTTCAATGCACAAAGTCGTGTTTATAATTTCATTTAATGAAAGCATTTAATTTATTGAATTGTAAATGATTGCGAAATATATTATAATATGTGTGAACAGAAATTTTTGTCCTTTTATTTATGAAAACCCGAAACTTATAAAAGAAAGGAAAGGTATAAATATTGTCATAATCATACACACGTAACAATGATAAATCGGTTTTGTACATATGGCTACTTATGTATTAAACATGAAAAAATACACAGCATTACAACCGTTTTTTTAAATATCACTGAAGACATACGCGAAGCTATGGAAAGCTTTGTGACAGTATTAGTTCTCATTGTTTTCAGTAATGCGTTTAATGTAGTAGTATCTACTACATTTGCTTTGCTTCGCTTCTTCGCTTCTTTGCTTTGCTTCTTTCGCTCTGTTTTCTGTAATAAATGTCTCAGAATTTGCTTTACAATCACGTTTACCGTATCTTCGAGCTGTCTGGTTGGTATTAAATAGATGCTGGCGTTCCTCAAGGTGGTATGTTTTCTTCATTATTATTTGCAATGTTTATCAATCAACTCAACCCATACTATTTTTTCTTACTGTCACGATCAAAGGAAATCCTCGTTTAAAATCACAAATGTCTTAAAGCTTTTGGTGCAAAACAACTGAAATTTACATAATGTAGAAGATTTGTAAGGTATGTTATATCATATGTTCTAGCAATTGAGAACTATCTATGTAATTAAATATTATTTTATATAAGAATATATGATCATGAATCATTTGAAGATTTTCAAGGACGAGAAATTTAAATTATTTTAGGCAAGAATCGTAGTTATTACATTTTTCTCCACATTATTCATCATACCTTACTAATGAATTCAAAATGGTAATTCGACTAAAAAAACAATCTCTAGAAATATTAAACCCAATAACTTTTTACTCTTAGTAGTCACATTATCAACGTGATTGTTAAAAAGTACATTATTACCAATGCTGACAAGACTGCGAATAACTTCAGTCTAGTGAATAATCTGATTGGTTTTTTAGTTACGATAATAAAATCTTCAAGCATCAAGATCTTCTTGCAGTTTAGAAGAATAGTGATCACACACATAACAATTTTGAGATCATCAGCGTATAAATGTATAGCTAGTTGAATAAAACATAACTCTGCATCTTTTATTTTTATTTTTTATGTCGATTATTTTTTTAATATTATTTCAATAATAGTTCACTTGTTATTTCTATAGAATAAATGATTGAGGATACGTTAATATTAAATATAGGCTATCGTTTCTAGACGTTAGTGTTTAGAAGAGCTCGGCCAAGAACAATAAACAGTAGTACCTATTCTTAAGTCCCAAACATTCCAACGAAACTGTGTCTATTGCATTTAAAACATATCTAACTCATTACTTTTCAATAATTGAAAACTCACATATATAACGTTGAAAAATGTACATACATATTTACATTATATTTTATTCTGTGAAATTCTTCCACTTTCAACGAACAATATTCCAAATGGATGAAGACGATATAACGCCACAGTTATAACACTCTGACAAAATGACCTTTGAACTATATTGAAAAGTATACAAACTACTTTACAAATCATGGCTGAATGGGAATAGTGCTGTTTCTTTTAATAATTCTGAACTAATGTTCCGAACCTGTGAAAGCTATTTTCTTGTTCACGCTAACTGAGTTAATAGTATTTATGAAGAGGAATAAAACTTAAAATGTATCTCTATCTATAAATATTAAGTTCTGGGTTGGAAAAATATTAAATTGGTTAGATTTATATATAGTAGATCATTATTTATAGCAGCACATAATTATATAGTTTATGGAAATAAACCTCTGATAAAATTATAATTACATGAAATAAGATATGATTATTACTTTTAATTAATAACAAACTTTGATAGAAGAGTGATGACGTCACATTCCTGTTGATTGTAAGTTTGTAACTATATATTTCAAACTCTATGTAAAATACAAACTAACTATTAAACTTATTCCTAGATAGCGCTCGTAAATTTTAACTGTTCCGTGTTATCAGCAATAAGCAGCTTCGATGATTTCAAAGAGTTTATTAGAATCATTTAAATCTTGTATCTTAGGTTCCTGTTTTGAATCCATTTTTATTACTAAACATCATAAAGTTGTCCATATCTTCTATTATTACAAATTATCAGATTTAACTATTAATTATGTTATATATATAAATTTATAAATCTATTTAGAACAAAATCCAGATTAAAATCGGGCATTTTCTATTAAAAAAATCGAGATCTTATGGATCCATTTCTAATCTATAGCCACAAAATGTGAAGAGATTTATCCCGAGGTTCGATCTCAAAATATTTACTCGCATCCTCGATTTCATGGTCAAAACAAAAGGCGCTTTTATCGCCTAAAACCGATTTCTTCCAGACAACCTTTTTGTTACGAAATTCTAAGTTATTGCAAAGAGGTAACTGGCTAAAATGATTATATTATATATTAATATTTCATGTAATAATTGTTTTTCAGACCCTATGAAAAATATTTACTTGCTTTATATTTTATTTATAAACTTCAATAGTTTGTGATAAAAAATATTTTAACATTACAAGAATTGTTAGTAACAAACTTTTTAACATTTCTCAAAAAAACCTTACACTAAAGATTTACAAATTTCTTCTAAAACAAAAACTTAATACTAGATAATATAAAGTGCCAACCAACTACTGTAACTTTCAGTTAACTTAGTTTCAATTATTATTAACTATAATGAAACATGAATTCCCTGAACGTATCAGTAGAATTCATTAAAATATTCCTCTAACTTTAGCGTCGGATGACCGATATTTAATATCAATAAATGGAATAATAAAAAAGAAAGCTATTTATAAAACAACTAAATAAAAAAGAAACTAAAGGTTTATATATATTTAGTTAAAAGATAAAAAAAATTAATCTTAACTCTTAAAACATTTTAAATCACTGTGTGTGTGTGTGTGTGTTTTAAATATCTTCCAGCAACTTCATTCTAGAGTCTAAAATTGACAATTAAAAAAATCTGTAACGGTGTCCAATACTAAAATTCACACTTGTCATGCGGTAGGGTTATTTTTTAAGACGCTTAAAAGAACCCCGAGTCAGGAAGAGGCAATATCTATATATGTAATAAAATGGTCACTGAACGATTTCTGTACAAGGGAATTAAAAAAATACCTAATGGGGGGCTTTATAAGATCAAGAGAACCCAAAACAATGTTTTTTCATTTTGTCTCTTTGTCTGTATATCTGTATGTCTGTATGTTTGTGCACGCTAATCTCAGAGACGGGCTAACCAATTTGAATGCGGTTTTTAGGAATATATTGTAACAGTCTTCACTTAATATTTAGTGTTTGTTCCATTTAAATGGGTTAATAAATAAAAAAGTTATGTCAATTTATGTCAAACATATAATAAATACGATGCAAATCTTCTTATATACATGTAATAAATCCGTAGAGGAGTAGTCTCTGTAAATTAAAAATATAAAAAAAATATGTAGCCAGGGTGTAAAGGAATAATTAAAAGAATCTAATTCTATAATTTTTGAAATTTTTGTCTGTTTATCTGTTTCTGTTTTAGTTACGCAACACGACAAAAAATATATGGCTAATGTAAATAACTTTTATACATAGAAATGGAGCATCAGACAGTCAGTAATATTTAGTTTTTAAATTTCATTGCACTCTTCACTTTATAAAAAGATATATGTATTTAAAATGTCCAAGAAATTTATCTTTATACATATAATAAAACTGTAAATGATCGATGTCTGTACATGGATATTTTTTTTTTTCAAAAATTCATAATTGAAACATGCAAATTCTTGCAATTGCTTATATACCAAGACAACCCAAAACAATGTTTTTTCATTTTGTCTGTTCGTCTGTATGTTTGTATATCTATGTCTGCATGTTTGGGCATGATTATCTCAGAAAGGGATTAACCGATTTGGATAAAGTTTTCGGGAATATATTGTCATGGGCTTCAGTTTACATTTAGTGTTTTTTTTATTTTAATCGGTCAACAAATAAAGTTAATAATCTGTTATTTTCGCACCACTGCGGTAAGATATTTTTCAAAACTATTTTATTTTTTAATATTTCAGGTAAGAACAGGCTTTATACTTAGTAGTTTTATTCTTCATGATAGGGGTATAATATATTTTAGATGTATATCTTTACAAGTGGGATACTAATTTATAATGTACCTATTTCATATAATATATATGGATTGATAGTACATATTTATAGTGTACCTATATTAATAGTATATATTGATAGTAGGTATAATACTTATATTGATAAAACATGTTGTTGTTTAAAATTAATAGTTTCTAAAATTGAGTTTTCCCATACAAAATTTATTTGTTGTCTCTGAACTGAACTTTGAGCGTAGTCGATATGGCGCCCCGGCGTTCACCTTTTAAGTACTTTTTACAAAATACATAAGTAATCTTTTACTCTGTATATTTACTAAAAAATATTTTATTTATTTATTTATTTATTTATTTATTTAATCTTTATTGGCCCAAAAAAATGGTACAAAAGGCGGACTTAATGCTAAAAAACATTCTCTGCCAGTCAACCCAGAAAAACAGTAAAATAATTAATTTATATCAGGCGCTAAAATTATACAATCAAAACTTAACAATAACTAAAACGATAACATTGCATAAAACAACAAACAAAAAAAAAAGCAAACAAACTAACAAATAAATGAAAACATTGCTGTTATATTCAATAAATTAATTGTAGTCGTTAATAATGTAATAGATTTAAAAAAAACATAAATAATAAACATAAATAGACATGAACATAAATATGACTTACATAAACATAGATACATACATACATAAATAAATACATATAAAGATATATAAATACATATATAAATGTATACAGACATACGTAAAATTAATTCCTTATAATAATTCTGCTATTGCCGGGACAGATATGTCAGAACAGATTTTTTGAAAGCAAATTTGCTAGGAGAACGCCTTATGTTTTCCGGGAGTCCGTTCCAGAGTTTTGTAGCGTGTACTGTGAAAGAATTTGAGAGGAAACCGGTATGATGCGAAGGAATTAAAAGATTGAGATTAGAGGAAGAGCGAAGATGAAGGTCGTGAGTACTTCCTAGTAATTGAAACTTACATTTTAAATACTGAGGAGACATAGGATCGTTAAGTATAGAGAACAACTGACACAAATATCTAGAAGATCTTCGCTCGCGGATAGGTAGCCATTGGAGTTTTGAACGATACTTAGAGATATGGTCATATTTACGAAGACTGAAAATAAAACGAATGCAATTGTTAAGAAAACGATCCAATTTATTTAAGTTGCATTCGGAGATGTTAGAGCAACAAACATCAGCATAGTCAATGAGAGGGAGGATAAGTGATTGCACTAACAGAGTCTTAGTTCGAATCGGTAATAAGTTTTTATGTCGATATAATGCACGTAGTGTACCTGTCACTTTACGACTCAACTCCATAACTTGAGCATTCCAGCTTAAGGTGCTGTCAATGTGTAGGCCAAGATCTTTAACAATTTGCGTATACGGTATGAGTATGCCATTATAGCTGAGGTTTGAAAGGTCAACTGATGTCAATTTGCACAGCTGTCGTTGACTGCCTAGAATTATTGCTTGGCATTTTGACGGATTTACTTTAATACCAAACTGGAGGCACCAATCATAGATATGTTGCAAGTCTTTGTTGATGGTAGCTATAGCCGTATTAATAGTGTCAGGCTTAGCATGTGCATAAAGTTGAAGGTCATCAGCATATAGATGATAAGAGGCTTTAAAGTCTTTTGTTATATAATTAATAAATAATGAAAATAAAATAGGAGAGAGTATACCGCCTTGTGGCACACCTGCTGCTATGTCACACCACTCCGACATAGTGTTGTCGATGCGAACAGCTTGCTGGCGACCACGAAGATAGGATGAGAACCAATTTAGTTCCTTGGAAGAAATGTTAAAGCGTGAAAGAAGTGCAATCAGGATGTCATGGTCAACTGAGTTAAAAGCGTTGGAAAAATCAATGAGTACTAGCACAGTTAATTGACCACCCTCCATCGCATCTCTGACATCTTCCACAACTTTAAGGAGAGCAGTGCTTGTACTGTGGCCAGGACGAAACCCAGATTGAAAGTTCGAGAGAAGTTTATTGTTATGGACAAAATTGGATAATTGTTTATGTACCGTTGATTCGAGGATTTTAGATAGGTAGGGTAAGATAGAAATAGGTCTCAGATCATTAGGCACAGTAGGATTGGAAACTTTAGGAATGGGGATGACGTGTCCTTTACGCCAAGTAAAAGGAAATAAACAGGTGGATAGTGAAGTATTTATCATATGAGTTAGAGTTGGAAGAATTACGTCAATTAGGGTGACGATCATATGGCGGCTTATTTCGTCCTCACCAACAGCATTTGATTTTAAGGAGTGCACAGTTTTTTTAATTTCTTCCTCAGATACTAAAGAAAATGAGAATGGTGTGGAGACACATAATGGCATGGAAGATATGAAGGAGATGGTGTTCCGTTTTATATTTGGTGTGAGAGATTCAACAGAAGAGAAATGACGATTTAAAACATCGGGGGAGAATAAAGTCAACTTTGGTTTGTCAGTAAGATGAACTAGGCCAAAGTTGGCAAGAAACTTCCATATTAGAGCCGTCGAAGAATTAGAAATATTTGAGTGTATAAAGTGGCGTTTAGCTACTCTTACCATCTGGTTGCATTTGTTCCTTATTTTTTTATAAAGACTCCAGTTGACCTCACATCGATTCAGCTTAAAATTTCGGAAGGCACGATCACGTTTTCTCATAGCAGCTATTACCTGTTCAGTCATCCAAGGTGAAGGTGAGCGCTTTAATTTTACGGCTTTGACTGGGATATGTCTATCATAAATGTTTAAAATCGATCTGTTAAAATGTTCAACCATGTCAGTTATACTAGGTGATGTCACAACATTCGACCAGTCAATTGTTAAAGCGTCACGTTGAAAATCCTCTAGGTTTAATTTGGAAAAACTCCGCAAGTGCAACACCGTAGGCTTGGTTTTCGGAAGTTTAAGGGAGTAAGAAACAAATATTAGGTCGTGCCTTGAAAAGCAAGGAGCAGATAATTGGCCGTGTTTGATAACTTTATCATTACACGACACAAGAATCAGGTCAATCCAGGAGTCAGGAGATTCTATGTTAACATGTGTAGGATTTAAAGGAAGAATATCAAGGGAAACAGAGTGAAGAATTGATGTGAGTTTACGGGATGAAGTGGAATCAGTCAAGAGGTTGGTATTAAAGTCACCCATAACTATGTGATGTTTATACTCTGAACTAAGTGATTCAAGAGTTGATTCTAGTTCTGAAAAATAATCGGTAGAAGGCGGACAGTACACAACTCCTAGAACGGCTTTAGCTCCTTTGACATCAATTTCTAAAAATAAAAATTCCGCTGTGGCTGAGTAAGTGGGATTGGAAATAGCTATAATTTTGTAGGATATATTACTTTGTAGATATATAGCAACACCGCCACCTCCCTTACCTGTGCGATCACAGCGGATCAAAACATACCCAGGAAGCGAATAGAGAGTAGAGGCTAAATTTGGTTTAAGCCAGCTCTCTGATATAAGGATAGCGTGAAAGATATTGTCAGAAAAGTTAGTAGAAAATTCTGAGAAGTGACGAGGAAGGCTTTGCGCATTGATATGGCAACAGTTGAAGTAGTTTCCAAATGTTCCAAGTTGACTTAATATCTCATTGTGAAGGGATGGTGTTAAAGAATCCAACGAATCCATCGAGCAAAAGGAATCAGAATTACATACAGAATAATAAGAATTTGTACTATTGTCTGACATTTTGAATAGTATACTACCAAACTATAAACAAAAGTAAAAAATATAGATATATTAAATATAATACAAAATTATAAATATAAAAAAAATATAATAAAATAGAGATATATAAAAATAACTACAAAATTATAAATAAATATAATAATTATCACAAAGCTAAATTAATTATTGAACTATATCAATAATTATTATATTTAAGCAGACAACACAATAAAGAAACCTGCACAACCAGTCTAATAACATAAAAAAAAACAAAAATAATTTTTAAAAAAAGATGTAAAGACATAGGTATGTACTTGAGATGGAGCATAAGAAATGTACGTGTAAATAAATTAATCATCTATGTACATACACTAGAATAACTCACACATATATTAACCATATAAATAACACAAAAACTAAAATATGTAAAGATAAAAAGTAATAACAACGCTTAATTACTGTTATTGATCATAATATGCAACATTAAAAACAAGCAGATTATGCTTTTAGTATAATCAGTAATGTAAAATAATAAAAAAAACTAAAATTCTGCTAAAAAAATAATAATAAAACAAAAATAAAAAGAAACTCTGTTACTTATTATGGCAACGTGTAAAGATATTTTTTTTGTTTAGATAATACCAAACATTTATGTCAAGTGACAGTTGAGTATTGACTTGACACTGACAAATGACAATCGTAATAATTAGATTTAAAAATTTTATAAATATTTGGCAGGCAGACAGTAATGTTATTTTGTTTTTTTTTTTTTTTTTTTTTATATGATCTAGGGCAATGCTTGACTACATTCCACCTGATGGTAAGTGGAATGTAGTCTTAGGTGGTAAGGCGCATTACCCTAGCAACCTATTCACTCTTCGCTTGAAGACACCCACATTGTATTCGGTCGGAAATACCGACGCAGGCAAGCTATTCCAATCCTTTGCTGTACGCAGTAAAAATGAGGAAGCAAAGCGCTTCGTTCGGACAGGTGGAATGTCCACAACAAAAGGATGAAAACCTGCCGTGCGTCGGGACGTCCGGTGATGGAAGGGGGACGGGGGAATTAAATTGTGTAATTCCAGCGCACACTCACCAAAATGTATCCTATAGAATACTGAGAGGCTAGCAATTCTACGCCTGTGCTCAAGGCTTTGGAGGTCGGCTCCGACCAATTCGGGATCGCCTATAAGCCTCTTTGCTCGCCTCTCAATTGAGTCCAGAACCGCAAGATGAGACTTTGCGGCACCAGCAAATATGTGACCACAGTACTCTACACACGACCGGATCTGTGCTTTGTATAAAACAAGAAGCTGTCCCGGTGTAAAGTACTGCCGAACCTTCGCCAGAACGGCAAGCTTTGCTGCTGCTGGTCTTGCTCTGGACTCAATGAACCGACCAAAGTTGAGGTTCGAGGAAATCTCTAAGCCTAACAACTGAAGCCGGTCACTGTATTCCAAGGATACATTCTGGAAAGTAGGAGCCAAGGTGAAAGGGCTCCTTTTGGCGGTGAATAGACACGTCTGCGTTTTGGTGGCGTTGAACTTGACAAGATTGGCATTGCTCCATGCGGAGACTGCCTGAAGTTTGTCATTCAAACGTTGCACCATGGCTTCTCTTTCAGACTGTACTTGATCTCGACTTGCCCGAGTACTCGGCAGATATCTTTCTACAACTGTGCTGTCGTCTGCATACCCATAGATACCGGGCTTCAACAGATCATTAATGTGCAGTAGAAACAGAGTTGCAGAAAGAACGGACCCCTGAGGCACTCCGGCATTTATTGTCAAGGGTTCCGAGGAACACCCGTCGACAACTACTCGGAGAGATCTGTGGCTCAGAAAGTCCGTTACCCAACCGATCAGACCAGGAGATATACCATATGCTGAAAGCTTGCTTATAAGGCTCGCATGCCAGACCCTGTCAAATGCCCTCGAGATGTCCAGAGAGACGGCGACCGCTTCTCCGTTCTTCTCGATGGCCTCGCCTAAAATGTGAGTAGCATACACTAGGAGGTCCCCAGTAGACCTATTACGGCGAAACCCGTACTGTCGGTCACTGAGGAGATCGTTACCTTCTAGGTATGCTAGTAGGCGCGAGTTCAATACACGCTCCATAATCTTGCAGAGTATGGAGGTGATTGAAATCGGTCTGTAATTGACAGGGTCGGCACGGCTGCCTTTTTTGGGCACGGGTTGCACATTAGCAAGCTTCCAGGATTTCGGCACTATTCCAGTCATGAAAGTGAGACGATACAGACGTGTCAGTACAGGAGACAACTCAGCTGCGCATGTCTTGAGCAGAATGGCTGGCATACCATCAGGACCACTGGCTTTATTCACATCTAAACGACACAATGTTCTCCATACCTCTTTGTTAGTGATGCGGATTTCAGGCATCGAAACACCGCAGTGAGGAAGATGTGCTGGAGAAGCATTGCCAGTGTCTAGATGCGAATTATCAGCAAACAGAGAAGCAAGTACGTTCGCTTTCTCTGTTGCTGTGTGGGCCAGGGATCCATCCGGCTTCAGCAGAGCAGGCAGTGAGGGTTGGCAGAAATTCGACTCGATCGCTTTCGCAAGAGACCAGAAAGCTCGACTGCCAGTTGGTCTGACAGAGAGCTTTTCGCCATTTTTAGCGATTCGATCGAGACGAGCCTTCCGCAATGCCTTTTTGTAGGACTTGGCAGCTTGGTTAAAGGCTCTCTTCTTTGTACTTACATCCGGAGTTTTGCGGCTTCGAGCATCAGCCCAAATGAGATATGCCGAATGTTTTCGGTCTTGAGCATGACCACATTCGGCATTAAACCATGGGCGAGCTTTGCCACCGATGGGTACGTCAGCAAAAGGAATAAAATACTCCATTGCCTGATGCACCACATCGGTTATAGCATCCGCGCAACTCGACGGATCCAAAGAAGAGAAGCAGACCTGCCGCCAAGGATAAGACGCAAAAAAGTGCCGCATCTCATCCCAATCTGCTGACTTGTATTTCCATACTCGCCTAACACCATGAGGTTCGAAAGCTGGTGGGGAATATGTAAACACAGATTTCACCAGACAGTGATCGGAGGTTCCCAAGGGAGAGGTAACCTCTACCCGATACCTGTCCGGATCAGTTGTCAGCAGAAGGTCCAGGCAATTGGCTGTATGTCCTACCACATCTGGTACCCTTGTCGCTTGCTCCACAAGCTGAAAGAGGTCCAAGGACAACGCAAAGTTCCGCGCTTCTCTTCCAGCATGGTCGGTCTTCTGGTACGGGAACAGCCAGTCCTGATGACCGGCATTAAAATCCCCCAGAAAGACGAGCTGCGCTGAAGGGAACTGATGCAGAGCCATATCAGCAGCCTCACCGAGATACTCGAATAATCTAGTTGTCTCCTGGTCACCGCTGTGCGAACGGTAAACACAGGAATACAGGATTTTTTCGTTTCCTGTGTCTACTAAAACCCATAAAGAAGAAAAAGTGGGGTCTTCAAGGTGACGGAGACGCTGGATACAGAGGTCGTTCCGCGCATACACGCAGACTCCGGCACGTGAGCGAAAGTTGTGCTCTAACGTGTATCCGGGATAATCTAGGTGCGCAGCGCTTAAGGGACATTGTATCTGCGTCTCCGTCAAAAAGAACAGGTGCGGTTGTTCTGTCTCCAGGTGGTGATGGACAGGTAAGATATTAGAGTGCAAACCCCTAATATTACTGAGGTGCACTTTAAATGAGGAGGAGTGCAACCGCTGTACAAACTTTTTCCTTTTTTGGTTTTTCTTCATGGTAAAAATAAATAAAAGTGAATAGGGATGGGAAATGGCAGTTGAACGAGGCGGTACGTATCAAACCCGACTTCGAAATTGGTGATGTCTTGCCGCTGGAAGGCTAGCCTGGAGACTGCGGGGACGCCCGAACCCCCCCAGGGATCGCCATCGGGCCTCCTCACCTGGTCGCCAACCAGCACGATGGAGCCACCCTGGGATTTTTCGCAGCTGGCGGGGCAGCCTTTCGTGGGTGGCTAACCCACTAATTGGGCCCCCAACTATCTGCGGGCGGCCAGCGGAAAGCCGTCGCTTCAGATCCCGCTACCCTCCTCGACTAGATACCCGACAAAACAAACACCAACTCGACGTCAACCGGTTCGCCAACGTACCGCAGCTGTTCAGACCCATTTCCCATATACGGCTTCATCGAGCAACGTGCCGGAACACGACTAGGTCGCTTTGCGGCACGACTTTGCCCGATGGGTGGTAACTTTGCCGGCGACCCGATGTTATGGTCTACCACCAATAAAATGTTAAATAAAATGTTTTGTTCCGAAAAAGTGTGTAAATACTGTAAAATATGAGAGTTAAGGTATCATTAAGCAAACAATAAAGATTGTAAAGATGACGAAAACATAACAAAACAACGAAAACATATCATTTACACGTCATATTACAATAGTTATATATTGATGTGAGAAAGAAATATAATACAATTATAACATTTTAAAACAAAAAGGAAGATAATTAAGACTCAGTACCTACTTTTTCTTATTAATAGCTCGTTTGACCCGACTAGACTCTGTTCTAGTTTGTTCAATTGGAAGCTGTGATGAATTTATAGAACTTGTGGAAGTGGTTGGAATCTGTTGAAACAGAGAATCTAATTCATCTTGAGAAGATAAATTAGATTGATAGTATTTATTGTATTATTTATAAAAAACATTTTTTTTGTTTCGTGTTTTGTGTGTTGCTTATCTAGATTTTTAAAAAGTCGTAGAACAAATATTGTTGGGATTGATGCAGATAGACTGAAAGAGGTGGTCAACTAATTAAAAATAACCCTGTATATTGATAGTACATATTGATAGTACGTATTGATAGTACATATTGATAGTACATATTCATAGTACGTATTGATAGTACGTATTGATAGTGCGTATTGATAGTACATATTGATAGTATATATTGATAATACATGTTAATAGTACACATTGATGGTACATATTGAAAGTAAATATTGATAGTATATATTGATAGTACACATTGATGGTAAGTATTGATGGTAAGTATTGATAGTAAATATTGATAGTACGTATTGATAGTACGTATTGATAGTAAATATTGGTAGTATGTATTGATAGTACGTATTGATAGTATATATATTGATAGTACATATTGATAGTACATATTGATGGGAGAAATTTTATAGCAGTGTCAAAAAATTGTGACGTTTTTCTGTTACGCACCATCTTTATTTTTGCTTAAACCTTATCTAATTTAGCTTAATTAGCCATTCCTGTAAAGTTGTAATTAGTGAATCATTTTTCAAAAAATTATGTCATAAAGAAGTTTCACTTCTTACATGTGTACACTAATACACACACACACACATATTTTTTTTTTTACATTCTCAAGTAGTCATCGTCATATATTTTAATTCGTATTGAGCATATTCATAATAATAATAAAACGACAAAAAAAAAATTAGGACAAATATTCTGGAAACAAACCAAAGTATTGTAATAGTTACACTTCACATTTCACACTTGTTAAAGTTATAAACTAAATTAAAACTTTCAGGGCTTGTCATAAGACTTTTAAAGTAATGTCGGATATGAAGATAACGATAAGAAGAAAAGTCGTGTCGTGTGCCGTGTCGAGTGCCGTTTCTTGTGTCGTGTCGTGTCGTGTGGTGTGTCGTGTCGTGTCGTGTCGTGTGTCGTGTCGTGTGTCGTGTCGTCTGTCGTGTCCCGTGCCGTGTCGTGTGCCGTGTCCCGTGCCGTGTCCCGTGCCGTGTACCGTGCCGTGTCCCGTGTCGTGTGCCGTGTCCCGTGTCGTGTGCCGTGTCCCGTGTCGTGTGCCGTGTCGTGTGCCGTGTAGTGTGTCGTGTGCCGTGTAGTGTGTCGTGTGCCGTGTAGTGTGTCGTGTGCCGTGTAGTGTGTCGTGTCATGTGTCGTGTCGTGTCTTGTGTCGTGTGTGTAGTACATATTGATAGTACGTATTGATAGTACGTATTGATAGTACGTATAGGTAGTACATATTGATAGTACATATTGATAGTACATATTGACAGTATATATTGATAGTACATATTGACAGTATATATTGATAGTTCATATTGATAGTATATATTAATAGTCATCCCGTCAGGGCATAATAATAATTAATAAAACTTCTTTATGTGAAACTTCTTTATGTCATGAAAATATAATTCACATTTTGTTTTAAATGTGACTTAGAAATAAAGATGGCGCGTAACAGAAAAACGTCATAATTTTCATTAATATTAATTAATTAAGACGTAAGAAGTGAATCGACTGTTTCTGACGTATAATATTCTCATAGAAGAAACACATAAGTACCATAAAAACAGACAAATGTACACAATCCACTTTAAAAATAATAACTTTAGGCTTCTTAACATGTTGGATCGTCACAATATCACAAATAAAATTATTCTTCATCATGGTTTCTGCTGTTTCGAGTTGTTGTTCGTTCTAGATATAGCAAAACAGACCTTGTAAAGATCAGGACCCCAATGCTCCATTTCTCAGACAAAACTCGTATTTCTTTTCATTCTTACTTCTTCTATTTCAGACAATCAATGTATTTTAAAAATATTATAAATTATATTTCATAATTTCTTCTTCAAGTTATAATCTTGAATTTATTTATTAGTTTCAATAGCAAGTCCATCAAATCGTATTGTCCAGTATGTAATTACAATTCATTATTTAATTAGAAAACTCTAATCCGATAATTTTATTTTTGGTTAATGTAAATTGTGTTTTGTAATCCACATACTTCTCATTTTGATTATTTAGTATTTCCATAGCAACATGGAGTAAAAGAGATGAAGCTATACGAAAAAAGCTGGCGCGTAACGGAAAAATGTCACACGTAACGAAAAAATGTTACACAAAATTTTTTTCCAATCCCGATAAAGAGGTTTCACTTCAAAAAATATCCGTGTTTAAAAATAAAAATATATAACAATAAACTAGAAATACTCCTACACGCAAAAACTACTTGCCGGAGTTAAATGAAACTTTGAACGGGTACGTTTTATCGAATTCGGAATGTATGTGTACGAAGTCGCAGGCACAGTTAGTAATAATAATAAAAACACAGGAGAAATCACACAAATTGATCTAACAACTGAGTAAGCAAAATTATTTGCTTGTGTTAAGTGTGTTAGGCAACGATACAAATACATAGAAAAACACAATATAAATACTGCGAATATATTTAATAAACGACCAAACCCAGAAATACAGACATCTAAGCTCATCAAATACATGCCTGTCCCTGTCGGCCCTAATGCGGTCGCTATACGTTAGGTGTCTGCGCTAACTACTTGACCAACGATGCGGTAAAATTATTCCCTTTACCCATCTCATCCCCTGTATCCGTGACAGAGTAACTGTTACACATATTTTTTTATACAATACAATAGTAAAATCAAATTAACTTCGTTTTGTATAATTTAAAAATAATCAGCTTAAAAACAATTTACAGAATATATATCATGAAGTTGATTTTATACTGTTTAATGCGGAACAATGTTTTGCCATCTGTTACCTGCTAAAAGTTAATTCACCGAGGTCTCTGAAAATGGATTTCATATTTTTGTTATGATGAAATAACATTCTATAAACTTAGTAAATGTTATTACCAGTATATTTATACAATATGGCGATCGTAAAAATTACGTTTTATATTATGATCAAAAGCTCCTTTTGAATTTTTTTTTATGGCTTTCCCTAGTTATCCTAATTAAGAGGTAAGGATAGCAATCCACTATCTGGTTTAAATAAGATATTAATTATAAGTTTTTTAAAAGTAAAGGTCCTATTCAATTTTATATAATTACATAATATGTTTTGTTTAATTTGTATTGGGATAAATGACAATATTTTATAAATTTATAGTAATTTTTCTATTCCATGATTATCTAAATGTAAATATTATTTTTTCAATTTATTATTTGACTTTTATCAAAAAATCCAGTATCTGTATTCATGACCGCCATACGCTCTTCGTTTTTCAGCAAGCACATTTAAATTCCCCATCGCTATAGTAGAGCTATCGAATCATCCACAGATAGGTCACGGTCTTTGTAGCTCGAGAACATCCATTGGGCTGGAACAAGTAATTGGAATTATATTGGAAATCTATACTTAGTTTCAACTCGTTTTCACGTAATAATATCTAACATATGTTTTAATAGAAAAACAATATGACATAATTTATTGAAAAAGAATAATAAAAATGTATTAAACCCAATAAAATAATCGGATATAAAATTAATTTTATTACTATCATTAGGAAGACAAAGATCAGTGTGCATAGTACAAAATTTTATACCAGTTGTTTCGCGTTAGATCACTCTAAATTTTGATTTGTTAAAAACAAGAGCCTCGTCACCTTATTTGCGCCTAATATACACTCAGAGAAGAGTAGACTAGAGCAGAGAAGAGTAGACTAGAAAAGGGTAGAGTAGAGTAGAATAGAGTAGACGAGAGTAGATTATACTAAAATAGTAACAGAAATAAATTCTACAATTACATATTTACATATTCTATACACCGGTATAGCGGTATCGGTAGAGTTGCGGCAAACACACACATACAGAAGAAATATATGTTAAAAAATATTTTTTAATGTAATTTTCCTTAAACAATAAATAAAATATATTTTTATATAAAACGTCATACTTAAATCGTGTTATTTATTATTTAAAACGTAATATTTTATCAAAATGTGTCAGTGCATTGAATTACTGTGCTCTAGTCTAGTTTAGTTTACTCTACTCTTGTCTACTCTACTCTAGTCTACTTGTATGTGCATATGTACTTTTTTTAATATTTTTTATTGATATAATCTTACTTAAAGTGTAGCGTTGCCTCTGCGGTACGAACTAAGCTATTGTGTTGATACTTGCTTGAAGATTTGAGGCTTCTATATGGAATCATAGATAGGACATAAGTGGCATTATCAGAATTCTTTTGAAATACCTAATAGTATTATATTACCGACAGATTAATATAGTATATTAATATATACTATCATGGCAACTTCTTTATTTATTTCAATTTCAAGGCAATGAAGTTTATGGTGTTTGTAAATAAATAGTAAAATATTGGTTTATTGTGAATGGTATATTAATATGACTATTGACTATTGACTGTTGACTATATTTTTTACCGATATGGAAATACTACGTTAGTTCAATTTATTCTTCCTACCGTACTCAGATATTTAAATGTTAAAAGTAAATACCGACGGTTAAGTACAAAGTAAAGTCTTTCAGTTCTTGAGAGCTTTGATCTATTCTTTAAGCGGCGAAAAATTTTCTTGTTACCGTTTTGGTGTTCAGTAATATACATTAGTGCATACAAAGTACATACTATTATATCGGAGCAGATAGTATTTTATCTACCAGTTAAGTTTAGATAATGTTTTTTTTTTATTAAATATAGGTACCATATTTCTGTACGTTCAAGACTAATTAAATATTGAGCACTACGGATTGACTTACGAACTACTAAGTACTACTAATTGCAAGTAACTTATTTTCATCATATGTCATTGCACACGTATTCTCGACGTTTAGATAGTATATCTCGAACATTACATTTTATAATCTCTGTAACTCGAGTACTGCAACAGTGTTTGCAATTTATAAATATAATCTAGCTTTTCGCCGCGACACCATCCGTGGATGTTAAATGAGAGTTCGATGTATTCAAGATTTATTATAGAACCCGGGCATAAAATTAATATGCGGATTATTACCAGCCAAGAACTGTGTACCAAAATAAAACAGCAACGTAAAGTTTACAAAAAATATATATTATATCTAAGAGAGCTTTTGAAGCAAAGAATGAATGAGGCATGTACAACATAAACCCCTGTAAGCTGTTTCCTTAACAAGAAGATTCCGAAGTAATCAATATCTGTCCAAGATACGACAATCTGAGGAGACCAATGATATATTGTCTTGTAATAAAGAACAAGGGTTTTTTTGACGGTCTTTTGATCGAGGAACAGTGCTCAAGTTTTTATGAAAATATCTGAATTGAAAATTGATAATAATTTTGATAGGGTTCAATTATTATTGATTCCTTTGATTGAAAATTATTGGTTCTGCATTCATGTATGTATTATTTTCTATAATAACGTATTTATATGATATTCTCCATATATATATTTTTGTTTTATAGCTGTTGCCTGCGACTCCGTCCAAGTGATTATTGATAAACAATGTTTTATCTTTCTAATTTTTTTTAACTTTCCGCATAAAAAAATACTTTCAATAAAAAGTATCCTATGTTACTTCTAATACTTCCAAAAGTATGTGTACAAAGTTTCGATAATTATCGGTTAAGTAGTTTTCGCATGAACGTGTAATAAACAAACTTATGTTCACATTTATAATATTAGTAGGATTATAATAAACGTAAATTTTGTTATATGTTTTATTCTAATCCATCACCAATTTAAATAAAACACAAAGAACTTTTAATATATTTAGTGATTTAATAATTGTCTATGTAAATGTCATAACTAATGAAAAAAAATCGTTTAAATAGACAATAAAAAAATCAATAAAGAACTCTATAACTAAAAACTGATTGCAAAATACAAAGTAACGTTTTAATTAAAAAATATACTATAAAAAAATGATATTCTGTAAAAATCTCAAATTAATTCAATTCCTTCTGAAAAAAATAACACGAAATAATTATGTTAAACTTGATTCAGTTTATATTTAAAACCTTATCGCTGTTACTTTTATTTTAAAACAACCCTGGTTCATTATACTCTTAAATCTTCATTACCATAAATTTTAATAGACTCTATTCCACTTTCCCAATCGATATATGATTTTATATGCAAAATGGGTCTGTTTGTAAATCTGATCTCGCAGATAAAAATATTTGAAATTATTGTATTTATAAAGTACTTAAAATTGTAAATATATATATATATATATATATATATATATATATATATTTGTTAAATTTTTACTATGTAAGGACATATGATGTTTCCAAAAGTCTTTATATTTTTGAATTGAGGCAGGCTTCGATGGCGGTTCCGTGCGGAAAGGTTATGAAGATGCGGGCATTGGAAATTTAGTGCCATAGTATCGTTCAGTAATAAACAGCGTGCGTTCTGTATACTACAAGTACAACATAACGATTCCTTTATTCAAGCGCAAAAAAAAAATGCGCGCATTACAATATGCGGTGTAAAACACAGTTGCATCGACTCTATTGATTACAAAGTTGGTACAGAAGTTTGGGAAAACAGGTTCAACAAATTAATCAATTACGATCCAACCCACCTAAAATATCAAGAGTTCTCTGTTAGTCGAGAGCGTAAAAGCGTCTATTTTTAATTTTATTTGACTCCCTAGATGTCTAACGCCTTAGGTGTGTGTGATTCGTATTCTTCAAATATTTATTTTTACATTCGTACAAAATCCAAATGGTACAGGAATTTAAACTCCAAACGAAATGTTAGAGAGACTTACCAGCTCTACCAACATACGACATATGAAAAACTGTAGGTATTTTAGTGACACTACTTACTTACTGCTTATATGTTCGACCCTGTTTTATTTACTGTAATACTATAAGAATAATTATATTTGTAAATCATATCGCCTAAAATAGCATACTATGTATTAATTATTTCCCATATATGATTCGAAACGTATATATAGAATTGTGAGGTCAGCATACATGTGCGTAGAGCGACTTATGTCTTTATTACCTCATGTCTATTAATAAAAATATTGAATTATCATTGTTCACTGAAAGTGCATTCGCTTTACGTAATATGTGCTAAGGAATTATTGAAGTATAAACTGCTTTAATTCAGAAAAAGTAAACCTGATTTTCTTTGAAGAATAACAAAGACTTGCAAACTATATATTGCATTATTAAAATTATCGAGAAAATTACAATATAAAAAACAGTATCATTCAGAATCACCCGCAACTTTACTTTAGAACACTAATCAATACAGCTTTTAGAAGTAACAAAGTTACTTTTCCATATAACACATTATTCCTATTTGTGACTTAGGAAAAAAAAATTAGGAAAAAGTATTTCCATGCATTACATATTTTATAGCCCATATAAAAACAATTCGTTAATATTTTATATGGGGTAGTTCAGATTGAATTCATTCCCGCTGCGACCGTCGCAGGCGGCGGGTGTGTGCTGTAACGCGTGTCAGGAAATAAAGTTATGAATGTTGTATTATAGATATTTGTTATTTGAATTTGTTACTGTGTTGTTTTCTGAGCATTCGGTTTAAATTGTATTTTCTTATCTATTTTTATGATAAAAATGGGTTGGTGTTCAGGCTTTATTTTAATCGAAAATAAGAGAAACACACATCTAAAGCCTTCGTATAATAATTTATATCACATAATTTTAAAATGGATAATATTACTGTCAAAAAGATTGGGTTTTCTATTAACTTACATATAACGTTTATCTTAATTATATCATTGATAAGAACTAATATTTATTATTATTACGTTCTTATTGATATTAATAGTGCTACTAGTTTAAACTAACTTTTTACTGAATATAATTTACTACATTATACTAAATAAAGTTAACTATATAACTTTCATCGTCTTTAGTCAGAATGTATATATATATATCGTCTTGTTTTAAATATAATTATATTATATTATATTATATATAACAAATAATACTTAAGAACTCTTGTTTAATGGATTATATTATTTATGTAAATCATAACATTTTTTGTTATTTGATAAACATACAGACTGTTCACTACTTTTTATTTTATTTCCTTTATGTAGAGTTTTCTACATGTTACGTTAATTTGGCGCTGAACGCCATTTAATACTAATTGATTCCTAGGAGAATTGCATGTAACATTCTATCAATTATCCACGATTCCGTTTGATAAATAAATAATAAGTTTATGTGTAAGGGCTACATATCAGGTAAAAATTTGGAGCTTTTTACCATTTTTTAAAAAAGGCCAGTACGTGTCTATATTATAAATCGAGTCCCATTTAACATATCATGATTTAAATGTATAAAAAATATTTCACTTACTACTCTATTGTAACCAAAAATAATATTAGTCGTTTATCGTGTATTGTCCTGCGTTTATTTGTACGTTTTTTTACAAAATTTTTACTTTTAAATGTTTCACGAAAGTAGATAAAAATAATTCCGTTGTATTATCACTCTCATTTATATCATTACTGAGTAACAAGATTCTGCTTTGTGCAAGGAACTATCCATCTTCACAAATTGAGATAATGTATTACTTCCATTGAGTAGATACGACTGAAGATGTGAGAGTAAAACGAAAATAATATTTTGAAGGAACTTCTCTTCTTTTATTAGATACGTCGCAAAAACAAAAATCCTTACTTACTTATAATATAATGACATAACATTCGAGGTATATAAGTGAGTTACTATACGAATGTGTAGCTCACGGACTCACAAGCTTCAAAAAAAATTGTCACTCTCGAGTCTAGATCCTTTCTTGACCTTTTAATTAATCAATTAAATATCCTGATGTTTTGTTACTCTTATTAGCTTTATTAATGATTTGCTATTATGTTATGGCAGGAGTCGTCTCAGTATTTTAAAAATGTTTTAAGGCATTTTAACATGCATACCTATTTAAGTTAAGTATTTTATTTGTGTCTTATATAATGTCTAGGTTTTTATAATACTAATAATATTGTGTAAAATATTATTGTAAATATAATAATAGTTCAATAGTGAATGTTAAAATAATCTTACAAATATGGATATGCTACGCATTGCGTTAGTTCCGCTGACCCTTACCATCGGACTTACCTATTTTAATATTAAAAAGTAAGTATATTAAAAATAAACTTAATTAATTAAATGGAACTAAAATTTTTTAAGTTAACAATATTTAACTATGCCTCCAACAAAGTCCAGACTGAAAATTTGTATAGTGTGAATTTAGCTGTTTATTAAAGCTAGTATTCAGTTCCATTTTGATATGTTTTATCTAACATTAAGAACTTGAATACATCTTTGTTGAGCGTGAGACTTACGTCACACAATACTTTTAGGATCTTCTTTATTATCATAAATTTAAGATTTTAAATATCTTGCAGGATTTATACACGTTTCACGCTTATAAATATTCCTATATATTCAATGTTACTTAATCCTTTTCTGTTCATCTGTCTTTTTCCATCAGAGAGTGGCAACACATTAAAAAAATATATATATTGAATATATCTATAGACGGCTGCAACCAATTCCTATAAAAATTACTTTCTTTTGTATCCCTCCATCATATTAAAAAAGGCAATAGGAGTCATAGCGTCTTGGTGATATTTTTTTTTCTTGCCAGGAACGCTTACAGTAGAAGAAGTATACAAAGACAGAGACCAATTTGCTGGTCTTGTTCGCGAAGTTGCTGCTCCGGACGTTGGACGGATGGGCATCGAGATCCTGTCCTTTAGGTTCAAGGACGTTTACGATGACGTCCAGTATTTGGCCAGCTTGGGCAAGGCACAGACGCAGTTGTGAAATGGGACGCCGATATTGGAGTCGCGCAGGATAACAGAGATGCCGAAATAAAAAAAAATAAAAAAATGGTTTGTTATGAAATATATTTTGATTAGTTATTTATGCATAACTATTTTTATCAGTGGATATAAATATTACATTACAAGTATATATTATATTATATACTTCGCTAATTAGTTTTTACAGTTTCTTAGTTTCATACCTACTGTTTGAAGCCAAAATACTTGGTACTTAAATCATGAAGTGGAAATAGACCTGAGCTGACCCAATTGTTAATTTCAAGCCAACTTAATAGTTAAACAAAATGTTAAAGTGTCTTTTGTGTAACTGTACTTAATTCAACAAAGTTCTATGTTCTAGAGTAGTATTTCAATCCTGCACTGTTGGAACTGTATGAGGTACGTACTAAATGTTTTTTTAATATTTCAAAGGTAAATGTACTTTGTAAAAATGTTTATTCATTTACCCTTTATTGTATAAACATACAAAAGGCGAACTTAATGCCTCATGGCATTCTCTCCCGGTTAATCTTTGCGTATGGTGAACAATTGTGGTAGGCGTTTTTAAAATAAAATAATAATTATACAAAATGAAACGGAAAATGTAGGTTATAACAATAATAAACATTATGAAAATATACTTTATACATATATACTACACATATATATAAGAAAGTACACAAATATGTCACTGTACTATACACATGTACATATATCTATATAAATATAATATAGGAACACAGGTACAGGACAGTTATGTACAGAAGTACATAATTACATCAATTAAAAAATAAAAACACTGTCCTCAACAAATAGTTTAATAGTTCAATTAATTCCCATTTAAGGGCTAGGTATGGTACTCTATTAAGTTCTAGAGAACAATACCTAACCCTGACTAATTTGCTTTCAAAGGGTTGTTAGTACCGAGTTAACCTATGGCAGGGGTGTCCAACCAGTCGATCGCGATCGACCGGTCGATCACGGCCGCTAGTCGAGTCGATTCCGGCGAGGCAAAAACTATTTAAAATTTTAAAGTTAAATTTAAGATTTACCTGCCCTAAAGGTCCCTTAGAATATCAGGAAGTACGTAATTCTTAAAAATAAATAAAGTAGATCTAACAGCGATTCGTCCGTAAAAAGTCGATCTTAGTTCTGATTAAGTTGGCCACCCCTGACCTATGGTGTCTTGCCCTTCAAAACAATATTGATAAAGAAAGACTTTCACTATCTTATTTGCGTATAATTGAATGTAACATTGTGAGATATTAGAAATAAATTGATGTTTAAATTAAGAAACAAAATGAATAACTGAATATACATATATATTTGACATGAATTGATAACAATCTTTCTTTGATTATGAAACATATTTAGAATACCTTATACCATACAATTTACATGAATTCATATATTATCGGTTGCATGTTAAAAAGTATAAAGGCTAACATAAGTGGAAACGATAAGTGAGATTACAGAGTTAAAGTAATAATTATATAACAATTGATTTATAGTAGATACACACTAAAAATGTATATAGACATTAGCAGCCATCATTCTAGTAAAATTAATTATAAAAATATACCATTGACAAATGTTCAACGTCAAAAAGAAACTACAATTTTTTTTTTATGCATTCATACACGCGATTTCTTTAATTATATATTTGTTATATATTTAAAATTGTGTATTATGGTAAGACTTATTTTTAGATCTAGTCATATACTGAACACTACAAGATTCAATATTATAATTATTAATTAGTAAGTATTACTTATATTGGTTTTTCCATTTCGATTTTCCGAATTTTCAATTGGTATAATACAATTTTTAATTTCCGACGGAAATTAAAAATAAATCTATAATCCAAATTTGTTTTCAACCTTCAAAGGCTTTACAAGGCTTTAAAGGGCAAGGCTTTACAATCTTCAGCAGAAGAGATTAGATTAATTAATTATTAGTTAGATAATAGAATAATTTCGACCATTAGTTAACTAAAAAGAATATTCAAAATAAGATCGTTTTTATTTAAAATATAAGTCTATTTATTTGGTGCGTCGTATTTGTCTAAAATATATATTAAATAAAGAATATATATATATATATATATATATATATATATATATTACACAAACAGTAGTTTACTTTGAAGCTAACGTACAAAAATGAGACCGAGAAAGTTTTAATGAAAATAAGAACGTAGTTGAGAAATGGAAACTGCAATAAATGTAGTGACTTTTTACAACTCTGGACAAGTTGAATGCTTATATAGAAATTGTTCAAATTGTTTTTGTCGTTATTTATAATTGGAAACGTGTAGATAGAACGATGTAACGTTTATGAATATCAGAAAAAAGTGTTTTGTAATATTAAAACATGTAGTACATGTTTGATTATTTATAAATATATATGGCCATGTTAAGATTGTTAAACTTTTTAATAAATATAAAATAAAAATAAACCGATACAGGTATGGATTCGAACTGGGAAAGCGTAGTAGTAGGTACTTCTTTACTGTACATAAAGAAAAATTATTATGATTTTAAATTAAATTCTAAATTCAAATGCTTTTGCATTTAAAAAAAAAGTTTAAATCCATTAATCCAGCCTCACTATTTTATGACTAATAGAACATTTTACTGTTTCACAGAGTATCGTTTTTGATTACCAGATTGAGACAATTATCTGATTCCAGTAAACATAATAATTACTGACTAAATTCGTATACATTTGCTAGAACAGTAATATTTTTTCTAGGATACAGAATGTGAGAAAAGCACTTCAGGAGATTTTGGTAAAGTTGATATCGAGTTTATTCTAGCCAAGAAAATGGATGATACAAGGAGTATGGTGATACAACGATCATGGAGATAGACCTTGAGTCTTTGCCCAAGTTCAATTATTTAAAAAGAATGGAATCGGTATTTTTTGTAAGTTTACAAAACCTCCCCGACTTTAATAATTCAAATGTGTGGCTTGTGATTTTCAAAAGTGTGGCTTCCCAAATATCAAAGTTCGAAATTTCTCGACTTTTTTAAATTCCAGTTAGTTTCTCTTTAGTGTGTGATTTTTCTTTAAATGCCTTAACAATAAAAATATTTCAGATCGTAGCAGAAGTAGCAGTTCTAATATCAAAGGCCAATGAGATAGTAATGGTGGGTGGTAACGGAGCTACAAGAAGAGATACCGAAGGAATCGTGAGGCACACCGATTCTAGAGAGTTCTAGATGCTTCTAGAAGTTATAAGGTGTAGAACATATGTAATAGATGATCTTATAACTATGCTTCAATAATAATAACAAGAACAATAACATTTTGATAGCGAATGTGGTTATTTTATATTAACCAGCCTCCCAGAAACCAGGTGTTAGCAGTTTATAGAAATATGTATGTCAAGAAAAGACTTTTCATATCCACTAGTGATGTAATTATAAATACACCTTTACCAAACATACCATAGCTCTAATAGAGTTTCAAGGTCTTAGTTTTGTAAAACCTTTAGAGAAGAAGCCTTTGTAAGATTACATTTAATTCTTTATCGAAAAATGTTATACATACATATATTGAAACTGTAACTGTTCGCTGTCTGTACATGGCCAATATATTTAAAAAAATATAATGGGTCTTTATAGATATAAGAGAACTCAAAACAATGTTTTTTTATTGTCTGTATGTTTGTGTAAGCTAACCTTAGAAACGGTTTAATCGATTTGATGCAGTTTTTAAATATACATATATTGTGATGGGCTTCATTTTGTCTATTTTTTTTTTAATTGGTTAACAAATAAGGAAGTTATGTCAATTCATATCAAGCACGTAAAATAGAACTCGCTAAATAAGTAGACGAAGTCGCGGGCAAAAGCTAGTTAATTAACATGTTTATTAAAATATGTTTAAACATTTCGAATATTTTTAATTGTATTTATAAGTTCATTTAATGAAAGTATTTAATTTATTGAATTGTATATATTGATTGCGATATATATGTGTAAACAAAAACACAAGTTGTTTTATTTATAAAATCCCAAAACATATAAAAAAGAAAGAATCCACGCGGAAATTTGCTGTAATAAAGTAATTCCTGAGTACACTCCTTTGAGATGGGAACCAACTTTTATCAACCATGCAACTACAGTCGGCCATTTCATAATTACAATGTATTCCTGTTTGAAGAAGAAATCTTTGATTTCTATATTGTTAAAAACTTGAACATAAAATTAGAAAACATAATCAATATTACTTTAATTCCATAAATAATACTTAATAATATTTAAATAATTATAATGTTATGATTTGTATTATTGAGAGTTACATTTCCTCAATGTATATTTACATGAGCTTGATATGTAACTAATAACTTGTAATAATAAAAATGACACTACATACTTTATACTATATACCATACTACGGACACTAAACATTATACTACTATATCAAAATAACGGCCTAAAAATTTACAATGGACATTAGCTTCAATCACGCTTTTAACATTTCCATAATAAATTAAATATTGTTTGGAATAAAAATCATAACACTTTCGATAAATATAAAATGAAGTATTAACACACCAACCTACAACTACTAGGATACCGTACCTCTGCCAATTAAGCATTTTAATTTGAAAGTATTATTTTTTTATGATTTGCTATATATACACTATCTTTATATAGTATAAATATGAACTATTATAGCAAATAATTAAAAAAAGAAATGAGAAATTATGAAGTCTAAACTAAAGATACGAGAAGTCCCTACTATATTGTTGTAGCCACACTTTTAAAAATGTATATTGATTGGAGTAAAGTCAACTGTATACTCTGAGTGTTTGCTGTCACAGTTTCCTTGTTAGCTGTCCATGTTGTTTTTAGTCTCAATGTTTTATTCATTACTTACACATAACATTTTTTATGCTGCCACAGTCTGTTTACGTCTTGAACTTTATCCAATTAAACAATCTTAAGTACTGCAATAATTTAAAAACATATATGTTCGTATTGTACCTTCAAAATTAATTAATTAAAATCGCTAAAGTAATATTTGTATGTAGAATTTATTATTAAAACTTAAGTCTGAATAAGTTTCATAAAGTGCTAAATTGTGTTGTTTTTTATATAATGACGGGGAAAACATAGGTAGTTCATACCCAATAAAAACTGTAAGTTTTTTTATTATTTTTTTTATGATTTACATACATACATTACATACATTTATCATAGTTCTGGTAAATTGATCCTGTGATATAAAAAAAAATCGTTTATCTCTGGAGGAGTATAGAATAAAGTGTTTCAAATAAAAATTATAAAGTGTAATTTTTTCTTTAAAAATGTTCAAATTAACTTCCTACTTTTATTTAGTGATAATTAGTGTATTTGTGTATTTGATGTTATTTCTTCAGTCGTAGTCATATCTTCTCTAGATGTGTGTTAATCTCAGTCTTACAGTAGGAGTTTCTCATGCTGTTATTAAGAGGTAAGTTTATAAGTATTTTAATTATAAATAATAAATCAATAGAACCCAATAATTTAAATTAAAGTTGTGGTAATCTCTATCAAAGTCAGGTTTAATAATGTATGTATGTGTGATAAACCAACTTTTTATTTTTTTTATTTTTAATTGTATTGTCTAATTCTGTTAGCCCTATAGGCTATTACAGCATCACCGGGGGTTATGGGCGAGTACTGTGACCGGCCTTTGAAATTGTCGGGTTTAAAGGGCCCGGGGAAAAACTTTTTATTATTTTGTAAATATTTTTGAATCGATATGTATTAACAATGTAATATATATTTTTATGCATAAAATTTATGAAATAAAACAATTACATGTGTTTTTATTTTAAGTTTCTTTTAATAATAAATTTATAAAAATAAAAATGAAAAATAAACCGATACGGACAGGGATTCGAACCCGCGACTACTGGGAAAACGAAACTTCTAATAATGTCAAATGTGCAAATGTTTTCAGTTTAAGTCGAATTAATTAGTAGTTTAAGCTTAATTAATTATTTTACATACAAATAGCCTTATTGCTGTTTTAGATAAAAAAAAAATTCTGATAACAATTATACTTAAAAACCTAATAGGTAGACTAGATGAGGATAATACTGTTTTTTTGAGTAGTTTCAGACTCATGTTCCGAACATCTGAACCTTGCCCTTTTCTTGTACACGCCAACTAAGTTCATAATATTTATGAGAAAAGTTTAGAGTAAGAAGGTATCCCAATAAATATAAAGATATAAGGATTGAGAAAATATGTAATTAGTTAGATTTATAATGTAAAAGCAGCTAATGGCAAATAATGGAATGGTTACAGAAATGAAACTTATAAAATTAAAATTACGACAAATTAATACTATGTTAATACCTTCAATGAATAGTATTTTAATACATGACATTTTTTCCTGTAGGTTGGATCTTCTATTTGTTACAAAGGTTACACAAAATAGAACCTAACCATGGCTCTTTCTACTTTAGAATCTGCACACGATATATTTTAAGCTTCAACATGTTATCAGCAATAACCAGCTGTAATGATTTCTGAACTAAACTGTCAAATTGAAAGCTAAAAGTTTATAAAACAGACTTTCTTTACTTAACTTTTATTGTTTATTTACCTTGAATTCTTTTTTACTTTTAGTATAAAGCATTCGGTTATTTTAATATTGTTTTTTCTCTCGATTGGATAATTTGTTCAGAAGTCGCTGGTACTAGACTACATCTGTATATATAGGTATAATATATATGAGATGCATCCAAAGTTATACATTTTATACATTTCATTTCATAGTTATACATTTCAAGTGTCTGTGGGGACATCCACGACGATATAACATGCCCCTATGATCATTTCAATTAACAGTAACATTTTTATCTTTTACAATTAAATTTTACGTAACTAGTATTAGTAGGCCTCTAATATAATATCTACATCTTAAATTGGTAAATCTGAAGATATTATTATATCTCAGATTATAACATTCAAACGTTCTTTACAACAATTAATATAAAGCAATAAATAAAAATAAGTAACTTAAATTTATAACTTGAAAAAAAAAAAAAAATTTTTTTTTTTTATTCTTTAAATTCATACATTACAAAAAAATATTATTAGTAATAGTTTTTTATGTGTTTAAATTAATTACAATTTTGTTTACGGCAAAACTCTTACTTTATGATATAATTTGCCAAAAACCAACTACTGCAGGGTTCAAGTAACTAAGTTGGAATTATTATCGCTGTCAAACATGTATTCCCTGAACGTATCCCGAGAATTTAATAAGATTTTTTCTTCAACTCCGATATTGCATTTGCGATATTTACTTTTATAAATAAATAAAAAACGTTGCCTGCTTATCGAAGTACTAAGTCGAATAGAATATATAATATAAAATTAATAATATTGTTTGTTCTTCTATTGATTTTTGAATCAGATATATAATTGAACGCCTCGACAAACAAGACAAGAAATTAAATAAAAATATAATAACAAGGAACTAAAGATACGATATTTTATATAATTGAGACCACATCTTTAGGTATGTTAACCCAATGCTTTTAACCATTCCAATAATTGGAAGGAATTAAACAATAATAACTATTGTTTCTTTACACCCGAACTAAAAGGTATGGGTTTGTCTAGATTCTAAGTTCCCTTAATGGAATGTTAATAAAAGTCATTATAACATTATATCTTTTTTGTTCATTATTCTAACTCGGATTAATTCAAATATATTTTTGGGTTATTCTTATATTATAATTTTGTACAATTAATATTTTTTTTCAGTTTTGGGCTTTGTAGATTTTGGCGGTCTGTCGGTTGTTTTAATAGATATACAGAATTGCCTCTGGAAGATTTCAATTTTGTCGATTTTTTAAAATATCTTATAAAATGTACCTACAACTTTATTTAATTATTAAAATCATGAAAAACACATCAATGATCATTATCATTTAACATATTACCTTGTTAATGTTATATAAATCCTTATTACTCATTAAATTTTTCAAAGAATTTGATCAAGAGATATAATTTTCTTTTAAGAAATTCAATATAAAACAAAACAACGCTATCCAATTTGCAATTTTGAGCTCACCTATAGATTTTTTTTGTTTAATTGTAATAACACTGACAAATTTATTTAGCACTAGCTGTGCCTGCGACTTCGTACGCGTAGATTTCGATTTTGATAAAACGTTCCTTTTGTACTTACCAATGTATGTACAAACTATGAACCTTCAAACTGGTAATTGGCAATGGTACGACAATAAGAGATTATATTAACTATTAATTTGTATGTATCACATCAAAATCCTTAGCATTTTTGTACTTCAGGGTGGTGTTTCAGGTCAAATTATAGCATCTTTTATACTTACGATAAAGGATTATTGTTATGATGATTAAAATTATATTATTTAATGCTCCCTGAGAAAGAAAGGGTCAATTAGACCCATTGCCACTCCCGTCCCTGATAACTGCGCCTAAATAAGTGTTAACAAAAAAAAAAAAGGTCTTTCCAACCTGAATTATTAAGATTATTTATGGTAGCAACATAATAAAACCTTATTAAATCCAAATTACTTTGTTTCATACATGATATAAAAATGAACCAATGTAACGTAAAATTTACAAAGTATATTTTATGAAGTTGATTTAATACTACTCGATGCGGAAAAATGTTTTTCCAATTGTGAACTACAAAAATTGAATTTATTGAGTTTCTGAAAATATACTTTATAATTTTACTCTGATCAAATACATTGCATGCATTTTATATACTAAGTGAATTTAGGTTTTGCCTGCGATGTGGTACACGAAGAGTCGATACTCTTTATTTTAATTATTGCAAGAAGGTTGAAATTGAACCCAGAAATTTGACGTAAATTATATATAACTTACATAACTAGATTTTAGATTACCTAGATTTATCTTTTATATTTTTTACAAAATGATACGATATAACAATTTAATAGATCTGTAAGTTTAATAGATTTGCTTTCTATTTCGATTAGGAAAAATGATTTTGTTTTTATGTTTTAGTAGGACTTTAGTACCAGGTATTGGAAATCCATTACCTGTATCCATTATCACGGTTCGTGATTTTAAAATTGCTCGCTACAAATTGCGCAGATTTGTAACAAACAATTTTTAAATCCCCCGGCGCTACAGTATGAGTATCATATAATAGACAGATAGAGCACGATCCTCGTACTTCGAGATCACCCATTAACTTTGGAAAAGCTATTAAGAATATTATTGGATAGTTCTTAGTAACCCCAGAAATGTATTATTTTACTTGAGGATACATGTAAAGTATTTTTATTTTAAAAAGTCATATAATAATCAATTTATCACACAAAAAATCTTCTACACAATTATAGTAATCTCTTAAATATGTATAAAGAGTAAAAAAATCAACTTATTTCTAATCAGTACTAAATGTTTATCAAAGTTATGAGTGACTTGAGTCAACTAGCTCAAGGATATTTATTGGTTTAAACTATTTAACAAGGGACACTGACAAGTTACTACAAATTATTTCGTTTCTGTCTGCCAACAACAATGAATGACTTTTAAAATTTTTACTTTACTACTACTTTTAACCAAATTTCAGTCTAGAGTAGACTAAACTAGAGAAAAAGAGACTCGAATAAGAGATCTAGAGAAGACTAAACTAGAGAAATAGAGAGGGAGAGAAATAAAGACAGGAATAAATATCTAGTATGACTAAGCCAGTGTAGATTAGAGTAACATGGAACATTTACAGTATAATACATATACATATATACTTTATGGTATGTCAATGTGAAACTGAGTTGAGAATTTGGCTAACCTCTGAAACGTTACAAAGTAGCTGAACGACTTGAAAAGATCTTGATAATATGTCGTATGACGCATAAGTTTTTCGTGACATTTGATACTTACCTACGAATTATTTCAGATTACTTAAAGGTTTATTACATATATTTTTTTAGATTCCAATTAAAGAGAGTTTATATAATAAAATTTATGATTGCTGTTATTGTTGATTTGTAGTTATTAGTGGTTTTTATGTAATACATTATGAAATAGGACCACATATAAACATAAAACCGAAATATAAACTTCAATGAAATATTTAAAATATTTGGGTTTTACATTGCAACAATATTGAAACCAAAGAATATAATTTTGCTAATGAATCGGGCAGTGACTTAAATTAATTATTTTATTGAATTTAAAGAATGAAGGTTTAGATGATTGCTCTATTTTTTGCAGTTCTTTCAACAACTTTCGAATGATATCGCTCGAATTCAAGTCCAGGATTGATTATGTAGATAGAGGAAACCCTGACTGGTGCCCAAAAAAATCTACAGAACATTGAAGTTATGAAAACAATACATATATAATAAATCAAATCATAATGTTTGAAAATATCTAGAAACATGTATAGCCATGTTAAGCTATTTAAATTTATATAAATATAGAATGAAAAATAAACCGATACGGAATTATATTTTAAGATTTTATTTACTTAGTGTTTTTTTTAATTGTATAATACAAATTTTATACAACAAAATTATGTGAAAGATAAAGTCATAGAGTCAGTACGTTTCACGTCTTTTGAGATAAATAATAATATTAAAATAGAATAATAATAATAATGGTTACACATTTTATTTCAAAAGCTGATTGGTCAAACTTACCACGTACTATATTTAATGGTCATATAATTTCATACAGTAAGACTGTTAAAAACCTTGGCCTTTATTTGGACAATACGTTATCCTGGTCTCACCAGGTTAAGGTACTAAGTAAGAAAACTTTTGCGGTTATAACTAATAACTCACTAAAGAACTCTTTAAGACCCTTTAGCTCATTTCTACCCATTCCGACCAAAATAATGCTTGCGGAAACTCTTCTTCTTCCTATACTTGATTACGCCGACGCAAGTTTTTTTTTGTGCTGAGTTTACAGTGGACGTGATGTATTGTTGTAATTTTATTTATTTAATTTCCATAAATATGCAATTAAATAATTGAATAAATTAGAAAACAAAATAAATAAAATGAATAAAAAAAAATTAATAATCACAGCAAAATTTATTTTATGACCGTGTCTTAACATGATTTAATTAATTGAACCACCCTAATGGTAATTTTTTTTTTCATTTTACCTAGCTACTAATTTTAACAAAATTATTTTGTTTTTATTTCTTCGTTGAAATTGTCAGATAAATCAATAAGCTTCCGAAGTAATCAATATCTGTCCAAGATACGTCAATCTGCTGATGAGTTCAGAAATCGGTTAAGTACCTAACAAAAAATCTGAACGACTTCTCTTGATCTTGAGAAGCGCTTCTTAATTTTTTATGTTAATTTCTGAATTGATTTTAACAGGATTCAATTATGATTGATTAATTGAAAACTATTTGTTCATCATTGATGTAATGATGATGATATGGTAGAATTATAATTATTTAACTGACTTACTGAAGCATAATTCCAAAAATAATGTAATAAGATTATTTTTACGGATTTAAATTGAGTTAGATTTAAAATTTAAATTTAAAATTTAAATTTAAAATTTAAATCCATACACGCGAGTTAAATCCGTAAAAATAGTTTTATTTCAATGTGTAGTACTCGTGAATGTAATATCTGAACAATTCTATAGTTCCCCCGTTAAATCCTTTTGAAAAATTAACATGAAATTACAATTAGGTTAAGCCTGATTCAGTTTAAGTTTCAGAACGTTGTTATATATATCTTAAAATCATACTCTGCTCCGTTATACTCTTAAATTTTCATTACCATAAAGTTTAGCAGACTCTTAACTTCTTGCTTACTTTAAATAGAATTATATGTAAGATATAAGTGACCAGTATTCAGGACATTTTTTAAATGGGATCTCACTTTTTGTCAATCTTAATTTCATTCCACGTTATAAAATGGTACTCCCTCATACAATTTGCCTTTGAAACGTAATGATTCGTAATTATAATTTAGTTTTATATTTCTTCAGAAATCTCAAAATAAGTGATGTCTGCATACTTCTTAATATTGAAATTTTTACGGATTCAACTAATATGTAATTAAATTATACGCGAGTTAAAATATATATAAATAGTTTTATTAAAAGTGTAGTACCCGTGAAAGTCTTAAAAATACTATACTTCTTAACATCTTATGGGTATAACGTATGTATACCCTGCTTAAATCGTAATCCAAACTCGGGCACATACATACATACATACTACTTTACAACACTCTCACATACACACACTACAACATTAGTTAAATATATTTTCACAAAATACAAATAAAAGTTTATTGTAAGTGACACAAATATTTAATAATAATATTTTAACATTTTAAATAATTGACCCTTTAATAATAATTAATTAATTCATTTAATTTTAATAATTTTGAACATTTTAATCTTTAATCAGAATGTAGCAAATTATCATCATACACATAGATTATAACTTAGATTATCTGATCGTGAAAGTGTCTAAATGTCATATTTCCTTGTAAAAACCCACTTGGACTACTAAAATATAAATTAATTTACAAGACAGTTTAAGTACTGCTAGTACTTAAAATATAGACAAAAACTATTCAAACTCTTATATTTACATACTTATAGATATATACTATTAATTATCTCAATGAAGTGTTTACTGCCCTTCATGACCTGTTTTCCCCCATATAAACTTACATTTACGTTTTCCATTAAATAAAATAACCAGTACCGAGATTAAATGGTTAAAAAAGGGATTGAAAGCAAGTTGTAAGACTATAAAAATAAATTAAGAATATTTATTTACAAGTTATTAATAGAAGTTTATAATAATTACCATAACTATGCTTAGATTCAAAGCAGATGTAAAGACAACTAAGAGAATCACTAATAAAAATAAGTTATTAAAAAGTCCACAAGCAGAACATCAAGAATAAATAATGATGAGAATAATTAATGATAAGAATAATTAATGATGAGGTCCAATAATACGTAATAATAATCATCTTACATCCTTTTGACATTAGTACAATTTTTAATAACTTTTTAACAATGCTACAGATTTTAAGGAAAAAACGATAAGACTAACGATTAACAATAAAAAATTCATTGTCAGGTGCAAAAAATAATTTTTTGCGCTAATGTAGGGGCCCGACATCATTTTTTTAATTTTGTGTTTCGTATTTCAGACCACACATTTGAAAAGAAACAGGGAACCCCTGGTACAACACAACTATGTGATATGTGTATAATGTATGTTAAGTTAGCGGAACTATAAAAATACTGACATTCTTAAAACTAACAAAGACAACTACCTACATACATTAAATGTGTATGCAGTGAATGAATATTTTAATTAATACTTTACTAAATTATACTACAGAATATTGACAATGACGTAAGCTTCATTTAAACATTTCGCATAGTATGATTTGATGTTCATTTAAGTTCAAGTCTCAGACATAGGTATCTAACCTTATTTAATGTAAATAAATATTATTATCATTACTAATAGTTCAATCTTTTTGTCCGAGCAAGAACAAAGAACTATTTATTACGGCCCATAATAATAGTCCAGTCATTTGGTCGAAAAAAAGGGGGTTACCTGGAAAGTTTTCCGGTAGTTTTGAAAATGGGTTATTTTGTAGATTTCGGTATGCTCTTTTCGAATTTCAATTTTGCCACCTCGTATCTCCGCCGCTCGCGCCGCCATTTTGAAAAAATGGCGGCTAAAACCAGTTTTTTCGAAATATCTCCTTTCTAATGCATTTTTTGAAAAAAATATTTATGTACAAAATTAAAGAAGAATAAATTTCCTACAATTTATGTATTTATGTTTTTTTTCATAATATCAATAGTTTTTGGCGTACGAGCGTCACAAAGTATCTTCATCTACACCACCACGTGTTTTTGGTATATTTTTTCTAAAATATTCTACTATTGCCACAGGTATTGAAGAAGCAGTGTGGGTCTCTGTGTTGGGTCCCTTTCTTTCGACTATAGAGACTATAGACATTGTATAGCCTCCATACTCTCGACTTTCAACGAAACATCTGTCGGTAGAAGTTACGAGAAGTATTTAGTTTAGGCGGAGTCATCAGTATACGTTTATATGTATGTACGTCGTACAGTGTTGTTTGTGTTCTTAGAGCCAAGGCTTCTAATACAGAAAATTGTTTTATTTAATACAATTTAGCCTTATTGGCAGGGACGGTAATGAAAATATCATCAACGTATTTTTTGAGCAGTTGCGTTTTTTTTATGTGGGGACGGTAATCACCTTCAATTTTGTCCATTAATTCGTCCAAGGAAAACTGATACTCATTGAAATTCTGTTTAAGGTTAGAATTAATGCATTGCACTATTTATCTGATTGATAAAAATTTGTTCATGCAGGAATTGGGATACTATGCATCTGCTGCGGCAAAATCATTCACGTCATGTGGGTCATGTGGGTCATGTGGGGTCGAGCAATTATTGAGCGTTTTAAACGCTCAATAATTGCTCGACCCCAATCGTCATTACGAGCTCTAGCAAGATTTGAAATACTGTCATTCATTGACAATTTCCACACACTATACTATATACTATACTATATTACGCTTGCACAGCCGGGTCTGTTTTTGTTTAGTTATAAATTCCGCTGTTATCTCATCAGCACATAAAAACAATGATATTTAAAAGAGAATCACAGTAGTGGCTGAGGTTTCGTGGTATCACTTCCTCTACGCAATGATGTAGCAATTAACTTCCCATTATTATGTCGTTTTCGACACAGATCATGAACCATTATCGATTTTAGGCCCGCCAAAAGTTTTACTTTATTATCCTTGTTTTTGACACTCAATTAAAAAGTCTCCAATCCTTTTTCTTTTACTTCAACTGTTTAATTTTCTAATAATGAAGTAAAACAATTTTCTGTATTAGAAGTCACGGCTCTAAGAATACAAACAACACTGTACGACGTACATACATATAAACGTATACTGATGACTCCGCCTAAACTAAATACTTCTCGTAACTTCTACCGACAGATGTTTCGTTGAAAGTCGAGAGTATGGAGGCTATACCATGTCTATAGTCTCTATAGTCGAAAGAAAGGGACCCAACACAGAGACCCACACTGCTTCTTCAATACCTGTGGCAATAGTAGAATATTTTAGAAAAAATATACCAAAAACACGTGGTGGTGTAGATGAAGATACTTTGTGACGCTCGTACGCCAAAAACTATTGATATTATGAAAAAAAACATAAATACATAAATTGTAGGAAATTTATTCTTCTTTAATTTTGTACATAAATATTTTTTTCAAAAAATGCATTAGAAAGGAGATATTTCGAAAAAACTGGTTTTAGCCGCCATTTTTTCAAAATGGCGGCGCGAGCGGCGGAGATACGAGGTGGCAAAATTGAAATTCGAAAAGAGCATACCGAAATCTATAAAATAACCAATTTTCAAAACTCCCGGAAAACTTTCCAGGTAAAACTACCAAATGACTGGACTATAAGGTCTTAGAAATATTTAAACGTGATGTCAGAGTACATGTGTCTTTGTTGTTTCAGGTCTAAAAATAAAAATATTCAATTACTATTCGTTATTGGAAGCTAGACGTAACATTTCGAGAATACAATAACATTTTCTCGTCATTAACGTTATTGCATTAGGTACATCTGTTTTAATAAATAATTATAGTATCAATTCTATTACAACATGAAGTTCAATAATATTTGATCAAGTTAAAAAGTCATTTTCTAAATCCGATAAAAAAAATATATTTTTATAAAATTATTGAATCTTAATTATAAAATTAAATAAAAATTTAAAAAGGATAAAAATAATATTATTATTTACTTATGGAAGTCATTGCGTCGGGAAAGCGTTATACGAACGTCGACGGTTTTGTCTAGTTTACGAAGCTAGTACTTGCATTTTAATTTCTTCCTTTATTTAACGGTCCACCGACGCAAGGACTATTACCACGAGGCCACAGACAACCACACAGATATGTCTCTGTGTATCTATCTATGTAAATACACACGTCAAAGTTATAACACCTCTCTTTTAAAATGAAATTAAATGATTATTAAATATTATAAGTAAATATTTATGTCAGAAATCCTCATTTACGTCTGCAGCTATGTCGGAAATGTATATCGACACATTTTGTTACATTCACTCATGAAGCAACAATTGCAAGAGGCGAAAATATCCTAACAATATGTAACTTTCAGTTTTGTTCCGTTTCGTTATTATTAAATACTTTATTACAGGTATGTTATACGATTGCTTATATTACTGTAGTCTTGAAAGCACTAGAATAACTAATGATTAATACTCACTAAAAAAAATGTACAATATTAGTGGGCTATCGAGATATCGGTTCCAACTGAAGGAATCATTATGTCAGTATCAGAATTCAACGTTTATTGACTACAAACAAAAAGATTAATTTATTTCATTTAATTCATATAGATCATTTATTTATATCCTTAAAAATAGAAGCATATTAAATGACATACTTAAATAATTTATCGAATTAATTATAATATTCAATCTCTTACATTAAACAAAATGTCTACAAAATTAAAAATACGATTACAAAAATGTTTGTGATTAAAGTACCATTTTATTTTAATTATCTCCAAATACAAATATTAGTGACAGTAAAGGAATTTTTAATGTTATTACTTAAAAATAAGTAATATATAAATATTGCACGTCAGCAGATAAAAATCATTCCGCAGTATTATCAATCTCATTTATATCATTACTGAGATAACGTTCTGCTTCGAGCCAGGGAATTATGGATCTTCAAATGTGCTGATAAGGGTTAAATGTATTGGTTAAAAGGTGTGACAAATAGTGCGTTTTTAAGTCTTGTCTGAGCAATACGTCTTTTAGTAGCGTATTCACGTATTCGTCACGTATTTACGTATTGTGTATTTTGACACTTGGGAATATTATTGGGGTTAAAATACGTTATAAAATATTCCATTTTTTTTAATATTTTAACTGCTTTGCTGGTTCGACTGGAGCTGTGAGATTATAAACGATATAATATTTATTATGAACTTCTTTTAAATATTTAAAAACCAAAGAATAATTATTACAATATCTAGTCTTCTGTAAAATAATAATAATAATGTGTATAATAATATTGTAAATTTAGTAATAGTGAATGTGATAATAATCTTCCAAATATGGATATGCTACGTATTGCTGTAGTTCCGCTGACCCTTTCCATCGGACTCACATATTTTAATGTTAAAAAGTAAGTATGTTAAAAATAAGTGTAAAACTGTAAAATATATTTAAACCAACACAATGAGTGAAACACACACACACACACACTTTATTATTTTTATTCTTATCATTGCAATCACCACATTGGCCGCAACCTTATCACTAATATATATTTAGTTTATATATTTTTTATTTTATGCCTCCAACAATGGCCAAGCTGGACATTTGTTAAGTGTAAATTTTATTAATTCATTTCAATTTGTATAAAATAGCAAATACTGTTTCCAATTTCATCAGTTCCATCTAACATAAAATAACAAAAAATAAATAAATAGAAAGACAATAATTATAACGACAGAACCTTGAATACATTTCTTCTTTAAAACTTCAACATCTTCTCTACGTAATGACGACTTCTACATCCTTCAGTCCTTATAATCATAAATTTAAACGACTATTAAACACCCTGCTGGATTTATATATATGTATATATATAGATAATACCCTATTTTTTATATATATTTTTTTGTCATCAGGAACGCTTACAGTAGAAGAAGTATACAAAGACAGAGACCAATTTGCTGGTCTTGTTCGCGAAGTTGCTGCTCCGGACGTTGGACGGATGGGCATCGAGATCCTGTCCTTCACGATCAAGGACGTTTACGATGACGTCCAGTATTTGGCCAGCTTGGGCAAGGCACAGACGGCAGTTGTCAAACGAGACGCCGATATTGGAGTCGCGCAGGCCAATAGAGATGCCAGGATAAGGGTAAGTGGATTATATTAATAAAAAGTTTTATTGTAACTTTAATATGATGTCAAAATATATTCCTCGTTTTCGGTTTCAAAATACCGTTCTTTATACTGTTTGTTGGAAAAATATATGAACTAAACACCCTTAGTATATATAGTTTATTGGGAATTTAATTTTGCTTCTATTTTGTTAAATTATATATTACCCTTAAATTAAATGTAATTTAAAATAATCTACTTATTGAATATAACCTTTAAAAATCGTATACATAAATTAATCTCGGTGTTTCGGAGTTAAACTAGGATAATATCTTTGAAACGTTAATGTTTAGTCAAGACGATTAAATTTAATTAGAACAGCTATCAGGGTCAATGGCGTGTATCAGTCACACATAATTATATCAATTGAAAAAATGGGCCATTGCCCTTAATAGCCCAATAGTAAGTGAGCAGTACCTAGCCCTGATTTATTCCGTTACAAGGACACACAGAGACGAGGACATTGTATAATATTATGATTGCTATAAAGGATGTATTTATTTTATGTAGGTTTATTTAAAAAAAAATGATATACTCCAAGTAGTGTATATGTATTATACAAGAGTTCTTCACGAACGTTATTCTACCGTACCTTGCTTCACGTTATAGGTATATAAGGTAATATGCATTACCTTATGTAAAAAATAAACATATTTCCTTGCAATCACTCAAATGTTTGAGGTACTAAATAATGTAATTAACTAACTGACAGACATTTACATATTTTGATTAACATCAAGAGCGAAAAAAAGGGTGTACTCATTAATATTCAAATTATTTTATGGTTTACAGGATTTTACTATCTATGTCGCCTAGGTATTCTATTCCAACAAATACAATATATATAAATGTTGTAATAGAATACCTTTAATTAAAACATTTTCCTATTTTATTCCATTTTTATATTTGACCTTTGATCTGAAATAAATGAATGATTAAACTATTTGTGATAATTATTGTAGGAAGCAGAATGTGAGAAAAGCGCAATGGACGTCAAATATTCTATGGACACTAGAATAGAAGATAACACTCGACTCTTCAAGCTACAAAAAGCGCAATTCGACCAAGAGATTAACACCGCTGTGAGTTTAATATTTGAATGTAATAGGATTAAAAGGGGATGTTTCAAAACGGAAATGGGTTGTTTGAAAAATAACAAAACTTATCTGTAATAAATTTATTTCGAAATAGTTGATTATATTTTCGTTGCAGAAAGCCGAAGCCGCTTTAGCGTATGAGTTGCAAGCTGCTAAAATAAAGCAGAAAATACGAAACGAAGAGATACAAATAGAAGTCGTGGAGCGTCGCAAACAAATTGAGGTACGTTTTAAAATAATAAAATGTTAAGCAGGACTAATATGGACTTCTTTATTTCTCGGCTACAAAAATTGAAATTGAAGTTTGTAGTTTTTTATACTTACGATAAAACTTCTTTCACATCCATTTATAATTATTTAAAATATTAAGAGTCACACAACACATCTTTAAAGGAATTAAAAATATAAAAAAATGAAAACCAACTCAAATGTGGTTTTGGCCTTTTGGATACGTTTTACTGTTCATACTTGTTTATACATAATAATAATAATTGATTAAAATTCAGGTGGAGCAGCAAGAAATTTTAAGACGCGAGGAAGAATTGGTAGCCACAATTCGTCTTCCAGCTGAAGCGGAGGCGTACCGTCTGCAAGCGATCGCTGAAGGAAAAAGGTAGGAGTTTCGTAGAAGTAAAAGTTATGACATGCTAATGATTTGGTGTAATTAGAAGATTAAATACCTGATTCAAATTGTTATCAAATTTAAATTACATTGTAGAACTCAGACCGTAGAAAGCGCTAAAGCAGACGCAGAGCGTATCAAGGTACTTGGTCTCGCCGAAGCTACAGCTATTGGAGATGTTGGTAAGGCAGATGCTGAGCGGATGCTGGCAAAGGCCAAGGTCTACAAGCAGTATGGTGATGCAGCTATCATGGCGCTTGTGCTTGACGCTTTGCCTAAGGTGAGCGGGTTATAAAGAGTGTGAGTGTGAGGTTATAAAGAGTGTTGTTTTGATAACAATAACCGAATGATAACATTATGCGAATGGTACTTTTTCATGCTTGTTGGGGGATTTTAGTACATATTAAGTTTCATAATAAGAAATTCTGTTGTTTGCTCAAATTTTCTATTTATTTACATTATTAAAAATATTCTAACATAAGATTCATTTGAAATATCGATCTATTTTTGTTTGACACTTGTTTTCATTCATAATTATTTGAATATAATTCTTAAAAATAGTATAATTTTTCGAAGTTTGTTGCTCGGTGTCGTATCGAATCGTCGTATCGTCTTCTAAATCGATAACAATAAGCGACTTTTGATCACAATAAGCAACTTTTTTTAAATGTATTGCTAAGGAGAAATTTGAGACCGACCATTTTCGATAACAATAGCCGGCTGATAACGTTAACCGTGATCACAATAAGCGGCGTCCACTGTATTAGTAAATAGTAGTCTATATTTCTGGACTGATTTCACCAATTATTTTTTTTAAATGCCGTAACAAGAAAAAATATTCCAGATAGCAGCTGAAGTCTCAGCTCCTTTATCCAAGACCGATGAGATAGTACTTGTGGGTGATAACGGAGCCACTGGGGAGGTTGCTCGTCTCGCAGGAGGCATCCCACCTGCGGTGAGGTCATTGACCGGACTTGATATCAACCAGGTCTTGAAGAGATTGCACCCGGGAGGAAACGGTGAGGGTATTGCCAGTTTACCGATTTTTGACTATTTCAGAAGTATCTCAAGGTAGATGGGATAGATAGATACACAGTTTAAAGGAACATATGAACCGGTTCCACATCTTGTAGATGGTTTGACAACTAAGCCTTCCGGTAGTTTTTAGATATCTCTTACTTTAATAAATAAATATCAATTTTATGCGTCTCTCATTTTTACAGACGATTCTCCTCTGGCTGCTGCTAGCAAGAAGAAGGAAGTCGCTGCTTTTTAAGCAAACAAATCGTTATATTATAATTATAACGTGCCATATATTATTTTATACCCCTCCGTTATTTAATTAAAATTCGCAAGTACAGTTACGAACAAAATATTTAATATATTTTACTTTTAAGAGTTTCAGTAGTTACCATAACAATTACAAGAGCATTTAAAAAATTTTTGTGAGATATTTCCACCGATGTCCGAAAAAAGATAAATATCATGTCAAAACATATAAAATATGTATTTCAAGAACAAACTTTTTATTTCCACTAGTGATGTAATCATAGATTCTTTAATATGTCCAGTGGAGTCTGAAGTCTTAAATTTATAAACCCTTTGTAAGAGTAGCCTTTGTAGCATTAGATTTTGTACTTTATCGACAAAAGTAAACAAAGTGTTCTCAGGCAACTGCCTTCTTGTAGAAAGATTTACAATACGTTCCCTATAACTGTACAATCACTTTGAACGTTCAATATAGATCTTTAACCAGAATAATAGTATTAGAATTAAATTCACTTAGAAGATTCATGGCTAAGTGATTGTACAACATTTACGTGTGGTGTGTTATTAATATATATGTATTAGCATTTTTGAAATTTTTGAATGTTTTTTAATTATTGTGACTATTTTACTTGGACATTTCAATGCACAAAGTCGTGTTTATAATTTCATTTAATGAAAGCATTTAATTTATTGAATTGTAAATGATTGCGAAATATATTATTATATGTGTGAACAGAAATTTTAGTCCTTTTATTTATGAAATCCCGAAACGTATAAAAGAAAAGAAAGGTATAAATATTGCCATAATCATACACACGTTACAATAATAAATCGGTTTTGTACATATTGCTAATTATGTATTAAACATGAAAAAAATCACAGCATAACAACGGCTTTATATCATATCACTTCGCTTTATGAAGACATACGCGAAGCTATTGAAAGTAAATTTGTGGCAGTATTAGTTCTCATTGTTTTGAGTAATGCGTTTACTGTAGTAGATACTGCTTTGCTTCTTTCGCTCTGTTTTCTGTAATAAATATCTCAGGTTCTGCTTTACAATCACGTTTACCGTATCTTCGAGCTGTCTGGTTGGTATTAAATAGATGCTGGCGTTCCTCAAGGTGGTATGTTTTCTTCATTATTATTTACAATGTTTATCAAAGAAAATCCTCGTTTAAATTCACAAATATTTAAAGCTTTTGGTGCAAAACAACTGAAATTTACATAATCTAGAAGATTTGTAAGGTTTGTTATATTATATGTTCTAGAATTTGAGAACTATCTATGTAATTATTTATTATTTTATATGAGAATATAAATGAATGAATCATTCGAAGATTTTCAAGGACGAGAAATTTAAATTGTTTTAGGCGAGAATCGTAGTTATTAAATTTTTCTCCACATTCTCCATCTCACCTTACTAAAGAATTCAAAATGGTAATTCGACTAAAAAAACAATCTCTAGAAATATCGAACCCAATAACTTTTTACTCTTAGTAGTCACATTATCAACATGATTGTTAAAAAGTAGATTATTACCAATGCTGACAAGACTGCGAATAACTTCAGTCTAGTCAATAATCTGATTGGTTTTTTAGTTACGATAATAAAATCTTCAAGCATCAAGATCTTCTTGCAGTTTAGAAGAATAGTGATCACACACATAACAATTTTGAGATCATCAGCGTATAAATGTATAGCTAGTTGAATAAAACATAACTCTGCATCTTTTATTTTTATTTTTTATGTCGATTATTTTTTTTATACTATTTCAATGATAGTTCACTTGTTATTTCTATAGAATAAATGATTGAGGATACGTTAATATTAAATATAGTCCATCGTTTCTAGACGTTAGTGTTTAGAAGAGCTGGGCCAAGAGCAATAAACAGTAGTACCTATTCTTAAGTCCCAAACATTCCAACGAAACTGTGTCTATTGCATTTAAAACATATCTAGCTCATTAGTTTCAATAAATGAAAACTCACATACATAACGTTGAAAAATGTACATACATATTTACATTATACTTTATTCTGTATAATTCTTCCACTTTCAACGAACATTATTCCAAATGGATGAAGACCATATAACGTCACAGTTATAACACCCTGACAAAATGACCTTTGAACTATATTGAAAAGTATACAAACTATTTTAAAAAACATGGCTGAATGGGAATAGTGCTGTTTCTTTTAGTAATTCTGAACTAATGTTGCGAACCTGTGAAAGCCATTTTCTTGTTCCAGCTGACTGAGTTAATAGTATTTATGAAGAGGAATAAAACTTAAAATGTATCTCTATCTATAAATATTAAGTTCTGGGTTGGAAAAATATGAAATTGGTTAAATTTTTGAAAATATCTTTAAACATGTATAGCCATGTTAAGCTTATTTAAATTTATATAGATATAGAATGTAAAAAACCGATACGGGCAGGGATTCGAACCCGCGACTACTGGGAAACCGTCCCGTCGCTCCACCAACTGAGCTACCGTATCGCTGTCCGGCTCGGTGAATTAAGCATTCTATATGTGATCGTCTTTATCGGGACGGTGGTGACATCCATTAGGTTTCTTTCGAAAATCCTAACCAATGTTTCTAACTTTGCAGTATAGATAAACATTGAAAAGATGCCACTACCGAAATCAATTTTTGAAAATATCTTTAAACATGTATAGCCATGTTAAGCTTATTTAAATTTATATAAATATAGAATGTAAAAAACCGATACGGGCAGGGATTCGAACCCGCGACTACTGGGAAACCGTCCCGTCGCTCCACCAACTGAGCTACCGTATCGCTGTCCGTCTCGGTGAATTAAGCATTCTATATGTGATCGTCTTTATCGGGACGGTGGTGACATCCATTAGGTTTCTTTCGAAAATCCTAACCAATGTTTCTAACTTTGCAGTATAGATAAACATTGAAAAGATGCCACTACCGAAATCAATTTTTGAAAATATCTTTAAACATGTATAGCCATGTTAAGCTTATTTAAATTTATATAAATATAGAATGTAAAAAACCGATACGGGCAGGGATTCGAACCCGCGACTACTGGGAAACCGTCCCGTCGCTCCACCAACTGAGCTACCGTATCGCTGTCCGGCTCGGTGAATTAAGCATTCTATATGTGATCGTCTTTATCGGGACGGTGGTGACATCCATTAGGTTTCTTTCGAAAATCCTAACCAATGTTTCTAACTTTGCAGTATAGATAAACATTGAAAAGATGCCACTACCGAAATCAATTTTTGAAAATATCTTTAAACATGTATAGCCATGTTAAGCTTATTTAAATTTATATAAATATAGAATGTAAAAAACCGATACGGGCAGGGATTCGAACCCGCGACTACTGGGAAACCGTCCCGTCGCTCCACCAACTGAGCTACCGTATCGCTGTCCGTCTCGGTGAATTAAGCATTCTATATGTGATCGTCTTTATCGGGACGGTGGTGACATCCATTAGGTTTCTTTCGAAAATCCTAACCAATGTTTCTAACTTTGCAGTATAGATAAACATTGAAAAGATGCCACTACCGAAATCAATTTTTGAAAATATCTTTAAACATGTATAGCCATGTTAAGCTTATTTAAATTTATATAAATATAGAATGTAAAAAACCGATACGGGCAGGGATTCGAACCCGCGACTACTGGGAAACCGTCCCGTCGCTCCACCAACTGAGCTACCGTATCGCTGTCCGTCTCGGTGAATTAAGCATTCTATATGTGATCGTCTTTATCGGGACGGTGGTGACATCCATTAGGTTTCTTTCGAAAATCCTAACCAATGTTTCTTAATTTGCAGTATAGATAAACATTGAAAAGATGCCACTACCGAAATCAATTTTTGAAAATATCTTTAAACATGTATAGCCATGTTAAGCTTATTTAAATTTATATAAATATAGAATGTAAAAAACCGATACGGGCAGGGATTCGAACCCGCGACTACTGGGAAACCGTCCCGTCGCTCCACCAACTGAGCTACCGTATCGCTGTCCGCCTCGGTGAATTAAGCATTCTATATGTGATCGTCTTTATCGGGACGGTGGTGACATCCATAAGGTTTCTTTCGAAAATCCTAACCAATGTTTCTAACTTTGCAGTATAGATAAACATTGAAAAGATGCCACTACCGAAATCAATTTTTGAAAATATCTTTAAACATGTATAGCCATGTTAAGCTTATTTAAATTTATATAAATATAGAATGTAAAAAACCGATACGGGCAGGGATTCGAACCCGCGACTACTGGGAAACCGTCCCGTCGCTCCACCAACTGAGCTACCGTATCGCTGTCCGCCTCGGTGAATTAAGCATTCTACATGTGATCGTCTTTATCGGGACGGTGGTGCCCGTATCGGTTTTTTACATTCTATATTTATATAAATTTAAATAAGCTTAACATGGCTATACATGTTTAAAGATATTTTCAAAAATTGATTTCGGTAGTGGCATCTTTTCAATGTTTATCTATACTGCAAAGTTAAAAACATTGGTTAGGATTTTCGAAAGAAACCTAATGGATGTCACCACCGTCCCGATAAAGACGATCACATATAGAATGCTTAATTCACCGAGGCGGACAGCGATACGGTAGCTCAGTTGGTGGAGCGACGGGACGGTTTCCCAGTAGTCGCGGGTTCGAATCCCTGCCCGTATCGGTTTTTTACATTCTATATTTATATAAATTTAAATAAGCTTAACATGGCTATACATGTTTAAAGATATTTTCAAAAATTGATTTCGGTAGTGGCATCTTTTCAATGTTTATCTATACTGCAAAGTTAGAAACATTGGTTAGGATTTTCGAAAGAAACCTAATGGATGTCACCACCGTCCCGATAAAGACGATCACATATAGAATGCTTAATTCACCGAGGCGGACAGCGATACGGTAGCTCAGTTGGTGGAGCGACGGGACGGTTTCCCAGTAGTCGCGGGTTCGAATCCCTGCCCGTATCGGTTTTTTACATTCTATATTTATATAAATTTAAATAAGCTTAACATGGCTATACATGTTTAAAGATATTTTCAAAAATTGATTTCGGTAGTGGCATCTTTTCAATGTTTATCTATACTGCAAAGTTAGAAACATTGGTTAGGATTTTCGAAAGAAACCTAATGGATGTCACCACCGTCCCGATAAAGACGATCACATATAGAATGCTTAATTCACCGAGGCGGACAGCGATACGGTAGCTCAGTTGGTGGAGCGACGGGACGGTTTCCCAGTAGTCGCGGGTTCGAATCCCTGCCCGTATCGGTTTTTTACATTCTATATTTATATAAATTTAAATAAGCTTAACATGGCTATACATGTTTAAAGATATTTTCAAAAATTGATTTCGGTAGTGGCATCTTTTCAATGTTTATCTATACTGCAAAGTTAGAAACATTGGTTAGGATTTTCGAAAGAAACCTAATGGATGTCACCACCGTCCCGATAAAGACGATCACATATAGAATGCTTAATTCACCGAGGCGGACAGCGATACGGTAGCTCAGTTGGTGGAGCGACGGGACGGTTTCCCAGTAGTCGCGGGTTCGAATCCCTGCCCGTATCGGTTTTTTACATTCTATATTTATATAAATTTAAGTAAGCTTAATATGGCTATACATGTTTAAAGATATTTTCAAAAATTGATTTCGGTAGTGGCATCTTTTCAATGTTTATCTATACTGCAAAGTTAGAAACATTGGTTAGGATTTTCGAAAGAAACCTAATGGATGTCACCACCGTCCCGATAAAGACGATCACATATAGAATGCTTAATTCACCGAGGCGGACAGCGATACGGTAGCTCAGTTGGTGGAGCGACGGGACGGTTTCCCAGTAGTCGCGGGTTCGAATCCCTGCCCGTATTGGTTTTTTACATTCTATATTTATATAAATTGGTTAAATTTATTTATAGTAGATCATTATTTATAGCAGCACATAATTATATAGTTTATGGAACTAAAGCTCTGATAAAATTATAATCACATGAAATAAGAAATGATTATTACTTTTAATTAATAACAAACTTTGATAGAAGAGGGATGACGTCACATCAACTTCAAAATTACGACATTAAATTATTCCTGTTGGTTGTAAGTTTGTAACAATATGTATCAAACTCTATGTAAAATACAAACTAACTATTAAACTTACTCCTAGAGAGCGCTCGTAAGTTTTAACTGTTCCGTGTTATCGGGAATAAGCAGCTTCGATAATTTTAAAGACTTTATTAAAAGTATTTTAATCTTGTATCTTAGAAAAGAGATTTATCCCGAGGTTCAACCTAAAAATATTGACTACATCGTCGATTACGTGGTCAATACAAAAGGCGACCTTATCGCTTAAAACCGATTTCTTCCAGACAACCCTTTTTGTTACGAAATTCTAAGTTAGTGCAAACAGGTAACTGGCCTAAAATGATTATATTATATATTAATATTTCATGTAATAATTGGGTTTCACAGCCGAAAAAAAATATTTACTTGCTTTTTTAAATACCTTGGCTAAATTACTTATTTTATCTATAAAGTTGAATAGTTTCTGATGAAAAATATTTTAACATTACAGGAATTGTGAGTAACAAACCTTTTTAACTTGTCTCAAAAAACCTTACCCTAAAGATTTGTCAGGGGGTATTCTGTTGTCAGGGGGTATTTTGTTGTCAGGGGTATTCTGTTGTCAGGGGTATTCTGTTGTCAGGGGTATTCTGTTGTCAGGGGTATTCTGTTGTCAGGGGTATTCTGTTGTCAGGGGGTATTCTTTTGTCAGGGGGTATTCTGTTGTCAGGGGTATTCTGTTGTCAGGGGGTATTCTTATCTGATACCTATCCAGAAGCTGAGACGAGGATACACGGGTACGCTACTCCTGTCAGCTACTACTGGCTGTCCCCATTTCCTTCTAAAGCAATAGTATCCCTCCCCTTTTCCCCTAAACAAATCCAATGCACTCTCGCAATACTTTATTTCTAAATCTTCGAATCCTAACCCTATCCACTATCTCCATCTTCTTCCGGTAAGAGATGACGGGCAACAGCGCCCTCTTACCACCTCACTGCGCTCGCCAACCCGCCTGCCAGGCGTTGCGAGTATGGCAAACCCACCAAATGATGAACGGCACTGTCCCCGGCAGCCCTGCTAGTCCAGGCAACGATAGCGGCCTCGGTAACGGCAGGGCAGGGGATGCTAAGAATCCCCGGCAGAGATCTGGCTACCATCACCGACGACTGGACCTGGCAACGTATAACACACGGACGCTGCGGGCTGACGAGAAAATAGTAGAGCTGGAAGAAGCTACACGCAAGTTACGCTAGGACATTATAGGTCTGTCTGAAGTCCGAAGACAGGGACAGGACTCGATAGTTCTCAACTCAGGTAACCTGTTGGTAACTACCGGGGGGATGATCAGCTATCCCAAGGTGGTGTCGGGTTTATCGTTCGAAAGTCCCTCATTAATAACATCATCAAAATCGACAGTGTATCGACCAGGGTAGCGTACCTGATACTCAGAATATCGACACGGTATTCATTGAAGGTTATCCAAGTACACGCACCGATATCGGCACACCGAGATGAGATAGTGGAGGAGATGTATGAAGATATCTCAAAAGCCATACACTCCTCTAAAACGCACTTCAATGTCATAATGGGGAACTTCAATGCGAAACTGGGCATACGGAGTGACAATGAGCTGAGAGTGGGGCATTTTGGAGTTACTCCAGAGGGCAGATGCTGGCCGATTTCATGGAGAAGGAAGGCCATTTCATCAAGAAGCGGCCCCATAGGAAGTGGACCTGGATGGGTCCAGATGGTCGTAAAAAAAACGAGATCGACTTCATTTTGTCAACCAAAATACAGGTGTTCAATGATGTCTCCGTGATCCACACAGTCAAAACCGGTAGTGATCACCGGATGGTAAGAGGCACATTGAACCTTAACATCAAGCTTGAAAGGCTTCGACTGATGAAGTCCACGCTCAGACCTATGACTAGCAACATCCAAAACCAAGAAAACTTTCAGCTCCAACTCGAAAATCTATGTTCGCATGTATCTATGTAACGCTATGTTCGTGAAAACTGTCCATACAGTCGGCTCCAAAATCTTTAAAACCAACCGTACATATAAAACTAAATGGCTATCCGATAAAACCCTAAGTCTCATAGTGAGACTTAAGGTTGCAGTCTTCGGATGATGCATTGGCATGTCGACTGCTTAATAGAGAGATCTCAAAATCTCTCGCACGCGACAAACTTCTCTTTAATACCTTGTATAAAAGAGACAATCGAGCAAAACCGAGGTCCTAAAGTGTTCGCGAGATATCTTTCCATAGGGCAAAGTCGACTGTCGAGGCTGAAGACCCAGGACGGCATCATAGTTTCGTCCAAACCCGAGATTTTAGGAGAAATCAAGAGATTCTATGGGCAGTTATACTCGTCGACATCGAATTCAGTTGGCAGCCCAGCTAAAGACCCAAGAGCTTGACTGACTCGATACCATACCGAAGACATCCCGGACGTCAACTTGTACGAGATTAGTATGGCTCTCAAACAGCTTAAAAACAATAAGGCACCGGGTGATGATTGAGTTACGGCAGAGCTACTGAAAGTAGGTGGAAAACCGGTGTTGAATGTCCTCCAGAAGCTCTTTAATTCTGTCATACTTGAAGGTACAACTCCACAGGCGTCACAGAGGCGTGGTGGTTCTGTTTTTTAAGAAAGGTGACAACACACTTCTTGGGAATTATAGACCCATCACGCTTCTGAGTCATGTCTATAAGCTGTTTTCGAGAGTCGTCACGAACCTTGACTACTATGACACGAGACGACTATGAAAAAGCCTTCGATTCGGTTGAAACATGGGCAGTGCTACAAGCTCTTCAGAGATGCCAAATTGACCATCGGTATGTCGAAGTGATAAGGTGCTTGTATGAAAACGCCACTGTAGGAGAACTAAAGTTAGTCGACATAGATTATCGAATTGCAAAGCTGAAGTGGCAGTGGGCAAGGGACATCGTCGAAGAACCGATGGCCGATGGGGCAAAAAGGTTCTAGAGTAGCGGCCACGTACCGGAAAGCGCAGCGTGGGACGGCCCCCTACTAGATGGTCAGACGTCCTACTGAAGGTTGCGGGGAACCGTTGGTTACAGGCGGCTCAAAATTGCACGCTGTGGAAGAAACTAGGTGAGGCTTTTGTCCAGCAGTGGACGTCAATAGGCTGACATGATGATGATGATGATGAAAGATTTCCAAATTTTACAACAAGAACTTTATATTAGATAATATAAAGTGCCACGAACCAACTACTGTAACTTTCAGGTAACTTGATTTCAATTATTATTAACTATAATGAAACATGAATTCCCTGAACGTATCAATAGAATTCATTAAAATATTCCCCCAACTTCAGCGTCGGATGGCCGATATTTAATATCAATAAATGGAATAATAAAAAAAAAACGAAGCCATTTATAAAACAACTACATATAAAAGAAAGTAATGGTTTATATATACTAAGTTAAAAGGTAACTTAGTTAAAAGGTAAAAAAATGTAATCTTAACTCTAAAAAATGGTAATATACAATAATACACATTATTACATTTTAAATCACTGTGTGTGTGTTTGTTATAATTATCTTTCAGCAACTTCGTTCTAGAGTCTAAAATTGACAATAAAAAAAAATTTAACGGTGTCAAATACTAAAATTCACACCTGTCATGCGGTAGAGTTATTTTTAAGACGCTTAAAAAAACCCTGAGTCAGAAAGAGGCAATATCTATACATGTAATAAAATTGTAACTGAACGATTTCTGTACAAGGAAATTAAAAAAAAATACCTAATGGAGGGCTTTTATTTAAGCAAGAGAACCCAAAACAATGTTTTTTTCATTTTGTCTCTTTATCTGTACGTCTGTATATCTGTATGTCTGTATGTTTGTGCACGCTAATCTCAAAAACGGCCTAACCAATTTGAATGCGGTTTTGAGAACTATATTGTAACAATCTTCACTTAATATTTAGTGTTTATTTCATTTAAATGGGTTAAGAAATAAAAAAGTTATGTCAATTTATGTCAACCATGTAATAAATACGATGCAAATCTTCTTATATACATGTAATAAATCTGTAGAGGAGTAGTCTCTGTAAATTAAAAATATTAAAAAAATATATAGCCAGGATGTAAAGGGATAACTAACAGAATGTATTTATATCATTTTTGAAATTTTCGTGTCGTGTGCCGTGTCGTGTGCCGTGTCGTGTTTTGTGTCGTGTGTCGTGTGTCGTGTCGTGTGGTGTGTCATGTCGTGTCGTGTGTCGTGTCGTGCGTCGTTTCGTGTCATGTGTCGTGTCCTGTGTCGTGTCGTGTCTTGTGTCGTGTGTCGTGTCGTGTGGTATGTCATGTCGTGTCGTACGTATTGATAGTAAATATTGATAGTGTGTATTGATAGTACATATTTATAGTACATATTGATGGGAGAAATTTTATAGCAATGTCAAAAAATTGTGACGTTTTTCTGTTACGCGCCATTTTTATTTTTGCTTAAACCTTATCTAATTTAGCTTAATTAGCCATTCCTGTAAAGTTGTAATTAGCGAATCATTTTTCAAAAAATTATGTCATAAAGAAGTTTCACTTCTTACATGTGTACACTAATACACACACACATATTTTTTTTTTACATTCTCAAGTAGTCATCGTCATATATTTGAATTCGTATTGAGCATATTCATGATAATAATAAAACGACAAATAAATTTAGGACAAATATTCTGGAAACAAACCAAAGTATTGTAATAGGTACACTTCACATTTGACACTTGTTAAAGTTATAAACTAAATTAAAACTTTCAGGGCTTGTCATAAGATAAGCTTGCATAAGATAAGCTTGTTTTAAAGTAATGTCGGATATAAAGATAACGATAAGAAGATAAGTCGTGTCGTGTGTCGTGTCGTGTGTCGTGTCGTGTCGTGTGTCGTGTCGTGTCGTGTGTCGTGTCGTGTCGTGTCGTGTGTCGTGTCGTGTCGTGTGTCGTGTCGTGTCTTGTGTCGTGTGTCGTGTCGTGTCGTGTGGTGTGTCGTGTTGTGTGGTGTGTCATGTCGTGTCGTGTGTCGTGTCGTGTCGTGTGGTATGTCATGTCGTGTCGTGTGTCGTGGTCGTGTGTCGTGTGTCGTGTCGTGTCGTGTGGTATGTCATGTCGTGTCGTGTGTCGTGGTCGTGTGTCGTGTGTCGTGTGTTGTGTGTCGTGTCGTGTCGTGTCGTGTGTCGTGTGTCGTGTGTCGTGTCGTGTGTCGTGTGTCGTGTCGTGTGTCGTGTCGTGTGTCGTGTGTCGTGTCGTGTGGTGTGCCGTGTCGTGTGGTGTGTCCTTCCACACCACAGCACCGCCTATTTTCGGTGTGGCGTGGTGGGTCACAAGTACGTTCAGGCTGCACCGGAATGTTGCAGTGTGCGGTCTGTGCCGATCGAAGTCTTGGTGAGTGCGAAAGCGATCCTGTGGCGTCCCACTTAGGTAATGGGGTTGATCGTTGGTTGTTTTAGTGGGTAGCTTTAAAAATGGTAGCGTTCTCTATGCTGCCGGGTATATCCTCGGCCATCACTATCCATATCCTCGGCCATCACTATCCTGGCCGACGGGACGATGCGTAACGCATTTTTTCCAAAGTTAAGACAAAAAGGTATCACGTTTCATTTTTACTTACATTTTTTAATACTATTGTCTAGAGACAAGAACAGACTAGAGTAAGGAGACACCCGTCTTAAAAAAAGAAAATTACAATACTCTATTTAAGTAAGTATCATTTTAAGGACAATTCCTTCTAATAATAAACTTTTTTATCGACGGATGGGAGAAATTTTATAGCAATGTCAAAAAATTTTAACTTTTTTCTGTTACGCGCCATCTTTATTTTTGCTTAAACCTTATCTAATTTAGCTTAATTAGCCATCCCTGTAAAGTTGTAATTAATAAATCATTTTTCAAAAAAAATATGTCATAAAGAAGTTTCACTTCTTACATGTGTACACTAATACACACACTAATATTTTATTTTTACATTCTTAAGTAGTCATCGCCATATATTTTTATTCGTATTGAGCATATTCATGATAAACTAAATTAAAACTCTCAGGGCTTGTCATAAGACTTTTAAAGTAATGTCGGATATGAAAATAACGATAAGAAGACAAGTCGTGTCGTGTGTCGTGTGTCGTGTCGTGTGTCGTGTCGTGTGTCGTGTCGTGTGTCGTGTCGTGTGTCGTGTCGTGTGTCGTGTCGTGTGTCGTGTCGTGTGTCGTGTCGTGTGTCGTGTCGTGTGTCGTGTCGTGTGTCGTGTCGTGTGTCGTGTCGTGTGTCGTGTCGTGTGTCGTGTCGTGTGTCGTGTCGTGTGTCGTGTCGTGTGTCGTGTCGTGTGTCGTGTCGTGTGTCGTGTCGTGTGGTGTGTCATGTCGTGTCGTGTGTCGTGTGTCGTGTGTCGTGTGTCGTGTGTCGTGTTTCGTGTCGTGTCTTGTGTCGTGTGTATAGTACATATTGATAGTACGTATTGATAGTACATATTGATAGTACATATTGATAGTACGTATTGATAGTACGTATTGATAGTACGTATTGATAGTACGTATTGATAGTACAGATTGATAGTACGTTTTGATAGTACAGATTGATAGTACGTTTTGATAGTACACATTGATGGTACATATTGATAGTACATATTGACAGTATATATTGATAGTACATATTAATAGTATATACCTGTCATCCCGTCAGGGCATAATAATAAACTTTCCTTTAAAAAAAATACAGAATTGTTCCACCACCACCACATTAAAAAAATATCCGTGTTTAAAAATAAAAATATATAACAATAAACTAGAAATACTCCTACACGCAAAAACTACTTGCCGGAGTTTAATGAAACTTTGAACGGGTACGTTTCATCGAAATCGGAATGTATGTGTACGAAGTCGCAGGCACAGTTAGTAATAAAAATAAAAACACAGGAGAAATCACACAAATTGATCTAACAACTGAGTAAGCAAAATTATTTGCTTGTGTTAAGTGTGTTAGGCAACGATACAAATACATAGAAATACACAATATAAATACTGCGAATATATTTAATAAACGACCTAACCCAGAATTACAGACATCTATGCTCATCAAATACATGCCTGTCCCTGTCGGCCCTAATGCGGTCGCTATACGTTAGGTGTCTGCGCTAACCACTTGACCAACTGTTACACATATTTTTTTTACAATACAATAATAAAATCAAATTAACTTCGTTTGTATAATTTAAAAATAATCATCTTAAAAACAATTTACAGAATATATATCATGAAGTTGATTTTATACTGTTCAATGCGGAACAATGTTTTGCCATCTGTTACCTGCTAAAAGTAAATTCACCGAGGTCTCTGAAAATGGATTTCATATTTTTGTTATGATGAAATAACATTCTATAAACTTAGTAAATGTTTTTACCAGTCTATTTATACAATATGGCGATTGTAAAATTTACGTTTTATATTATGATCAAAAGCTCCTTTTGAATGTTTTTTTTATGGCTTTCCCTAGTTTTCCTAATTAAGAGGTAAGGATAGCAATCCACTATCTGGTTTAAATAAGATATTAATTATAAGTTTTTTAAAAGTAAAGGTCCTATTCAATTTTATATAATTACATAATATGTTTTGTTTAATTTGTATTGGGATAAATGACAATATTTTATAAATTTACAGTAATTTTTCTATTCCATGATTATCTAAATGTAAATATTATTTTTTCAATTTATTATTTGACTTTTATCAAAAAATCCAGTATCTGTATTCATGACCGCCATACGCTCTTCGTTTTTCAGCAAGCAATTTTAAATTCCCCATCGCTATAGTATAGCTACCGTATGATCCACAGATAGGCCACGGTCTTTGTAGCTCGAGAACATCCATTGGGCTGGAACAAGTAATTGGAATTATATTGGAAATTTATACTTAGTTTCAACTCGTTTTCACGTAATAATATCTAACATATGTTTTAATAGAAAAACAATATGACATAATTTATTGAAAAAGAATAATAAAAATGTATTAAACCCAATAAAATAATCGGATATAAAATTAATTTTATTAGTATCATTAGGAAGACAGATCAGTGTGCATAGTACATAATTTTAAACCAGTTGTTTCGCGTTAGATCACTCTAAATTTTGATTTGTTAAAAACAAGAGTCACGTCACCTTATTCGTGCCTAATATACACTCAGAGAAGAGTAGACTAGAGTAGAGAAGAGTAGACTAGAAAAGGGTAGAGTAGAGTAGAATAGACGAGAGTAGAGTATACTAAAGTAGTAACAGAAATAAATCCTACAATTACATATTTACATATACTATACACCGGTACAGCGGTATCGGTAGAGTTGCGACAAACACACACATACAGAAGAATTTAATGTTTAAAAATATTATTTAATGTAATTTTCCTTAAACAATAAATAAAATATATTTTTATATAAAACGTCATACTTAAATCGTGTTATTTATTATTTAAAACGTAATATTTTATCAAAATGTGTCAATGCATTGAATTACTGTGCTCTAGTCTAGTTTAGTTTACTCTACTCTTGTCTTACTCTACTCTAGTCTACTTGTATGTGCATGTGTACTTTTTTTAATATTTTTTATTGATATAATCTTACTTAAAGTGTAGTGAAACTTCTTCACAGTCTTTTTAGATGATTAATAATTTACAATATAATAATAATTATCATTGTTGCTCTGATAATTTGCTTCGATAATTGGATCAACTGACATGTTGTTTTTCAAGCACAAAAGTTAAGAAAATCTTGAATATTTAAGATTAAGAATTAAATTACAAAATATTTTACCATTTTTGATAATTTTGACAAGTAAAAGTATTTTGAAACACTAAATAAAATAAGATAACATTACTTCGGAAAATGTATTTATTATAGTACCGTCAAACATCTCACTGAATGATCAATAATAATTTAAACATAACAAACAGGATATTTACTTTCAAACATATTCTCTAGTCAGATGACGTGTTCCGCCAACTTGACAGAGAAAATTGATGGTAACCAGCAGTACGGACATTAAGAGACGTAGGAAGAAAATAAAGATCACTTAAGAATATATTAAACTATGTATATACGATAATAGCACGGGAAATATTCTCAAGCAGTATTCCATTTTGTGCCTTGGTCGGATCGAATTTTAATGATGACTTATTATAAAAATTTTACATAAAATTCAAACTAATTGTTTAATATTAAATTTTATATAAATACGGACAAAAAAATCAATAACACGAGCAGTTTATGAATTTGTGACCACTAAGAGTCCGTCACCGCTGCTCTACGAACTAAGCTATCGTGTCGATACTTGCCTTGAAGATTTGAGGCTTCTATATGGAATCAAAGATAAGAGATAAGTTTCATTATAAGATTTCTTTTGAAATACATAATAGTATTATGTTACCGACAGATATTATTATACTATCATGGCAACTTCTTTATTTATTTCAATTTCAAGGCAATCAAGTGTATTATAGTGTTTGTAAATAAATAGTAAAATATTGGTTTATTGTGAATGGTATATTAATATGACTATTGACTATTGACTGTTGACTATATTTTTTACCGATATGGAAATACTACGTTAGTTCCATTTATTCTTCCTACCGTACTCAGATATTTAAATGTTAAAAGTAAATACCGACGGTTAAGTACAAAGTAAAGTCTTTCAGTTCTTGAGAGCTTTGATCTATTCTTTAAGCGGCGAAAAATTTTCTTGTTACCGTTTTGGTGTTCAGTAATATACATTAGTACATACATAGTACATACTATTATATCGGAGCAGATAGTATTTTATCTACCAGTTAACTTTAGATAAAGTTTTTTTTTATTAAATATAGGTACCAGGTTCAAGACTTTAATTAAATGTTGAGCACTACGGATTGACTTTCGTACTACTAAGTACTACTAATTGCAAGTAACTTAGTTTCATCATATGTCATTGCACACGTATTCTCGACGTTTGGATAGTAGGTAGGTATATCTCGAACATTACATTTTATAATCTCTGTAACTCGAGTATTTTAACAGTGTTTGCAGTTTTTAAATATAATCTAGCTTTTTGCCGTTACACCATCCCTGGATGTTAAATGAGAGTTCGATGTATGCAAGATTTATTATAGAACCTGGGCATAAAATTAATATGCGGATTATTACCAGCCAAGAACTATGTACCAAAATAAAACAGCAACGTAAAGTTTATAAAAAATATATATTATATCTAAGAAAGCTTTTGAAGCAAAGAATGAATGAGGCATGTACAACATAAACCCCTGTAAGCTGTTTCCTTAACAAGAAGATTCCGAAGTAATCAATATCTGTCCAAGATACGACAATCTGCGGAGACCAGTGATATATTGTCTTGTAATAAAGAACAAGGGTCTTTTTGACGGTCTTTTGATCGAGGAACAATGCTTAAGTTTTTATGAAAATATCTGAATTGATAATTGATAATAATTTTGATAGGGTTCAATTATTATTGATTCCTTTGATTGATAATTTTTGATTATGCATTCATGTATGTATTATTTTCTGTATTAATGTATTTATATGATATTCTCCATATATATATTTTTGTTTTATAGCTGTTGCCTGCGACTCCGTCCACGTGATTATTGACAAACAATGTTTTATCTTTCTAAATTTTTTTAACTTTCCGCGTAAAAAAATACTTTCAATAAAAAGTATCCTATGTTACTTCTAATACTTCCAAAAGTATGTGTACAAAGTTTCGATAATTATCGGTTAAGTAGTTTTCGCATGAACGTGTAATAAACAAACTTATATTCACATTTATAATATTAGTAGAATTATAATAAACGTAAATATTGTTATATGTTTTATTCTAATCCATCAACAATTTAAATAAAACGCAAAGAACTTTTAATATATTTAGTAATTTAATAATTATCTATGTAACTGTCATAACTAATGCCAAAAAAATCGTTTAAATAGACAATACAAAAATAAATAAATAACTTTATAACTAAAAATTGATTACTAAATACAAAACAATGTTTTAATTAAAAAATATATTATAAAAAAAATATATTCTGTAAAAATCTCAAATTAATTCAATTCCTTCTGAAAAAATCCAACGAAATAATTAAGTTAAACTTGATTCAGTTTATATTTAAAACCTTATTTATCGCTGTTACTTTTATTTTAAAACAACCCTTGTTCATTATACTTTTGAGTCTTAATTACCACAAAGTTTAATAGACTCTATTCCACTTTCTCAATCGATATATGATTTTTTACGCAAAATGGGTGTTTGATGCCGATATAACTATTCACTCATTTTAAATGTGTATACTGATAAGGTTGATTTTGAAAATGAAACCACTACGTATACTGATCTTTAGAATAGATTTATTCTAGCACACTGTATTATTTTTTTTTATTTTTTTTTTTTTTTGTAATGACTATGCTGTTAGCCAAGTGGCTATTACAGCGTCACCGGGGGAGTGGGCTAGTACTGAGACCCGTCCTTGAAAAACCCGGGCCTGAGGGACCCGGGGGACACGTCTGCCTTAAGGGTGCCTATAAGAGGCCGTCCTCGGCTTAAGACAGCGTATTTATAGGATGGGATAGATGGGTATAATGACACTAACGCCCCCCGACGGCAGAACGCCGAGGCAGCGTGCGTTTAGGGCCTCGCCTTCGCCGGCGAAGGCGGTGTGTGTAGGTGTGTGATACAGTGTAAGCTCTAAGTCTGTTGTCAGTCGTTATTTGGTCATCTGGGTCGATTAGAATCGACTTGGGTCTTCTTCTAAAAGCTAACGGGGTGACTCTAGGCTGGTAGGTGGTCGCTTCAACCACCAGTGGGTTCGGATGTACCTCGGCCCTATCGAAGAAGCTCTGAGAGAGCTCCTTGAAATATTGCGCTATAGTAGGTAAACCTAGGTCTCTATGGAGGTCTGCATTGCGCATATACCACGGCGCGCCCGTGGCAGTGCGCATGAATTTATTCTGAATCACCTGAAGGGGTTTCAGATCGGCGTGAGCGAAGGCGACACTCGCATAGGACATGACGGTGCGTATACAAACTTTGTAAAGTGTGACCTTATTTCTAAGGGACAGTTTACTCCGCTTGCACACGAGGGGATAGAGTCGGCCTAGAAAGAAGGCCGCTCTGTTCCTAACCGTTCTGATATGTTTGCCGAAAGATAATTTACTATCGAACGTTACTCCTAAGTATTTGACTTCTTTTTGCCAGTCTATTGGTCGGTCAAAGATTCTAACTCTCCTTAGCACCCCCGTGTCGACCCTTACCCGACAGAAGAGCACGGCGGTGCTCTTCTGTGGGTTTAACTCGATCCTCCATTTCCTAAACCAATCACCGAGGGTGTTGGCCGCGGATTGGAGGCGAGCGGCGATGGCATGAGGGTCCCTACCGGAGGTAAAGACTGCGGTGTCGTCCGCGAATAAAGCTAATTTGATACCCGGTGCGAGCTTAGGAGTATCGCACGTATAGAGCGTGTATAAGCTGGGCGAGAGGACGGAGCCCTGGGGGACTCCCGCCCTGAGGGGGCGGGGGGATGACAGTGTCCCCTCTACTTTGTAGCAGAAGGAACGATTCGAAAGGTAGTCTCGTATTAAAAATACGAGCCTATCCGACACCCCGAGTCGTAGTAGCTTGTACACCAACCCGTTGTGCCAGACCTTATCAAATGCCTTCGCCACATCGAAGAAGAGCGCTCCTGTTTTGTTACGGTTAAATTTACGCCTATGAGAAAGAATGTGCTCCGTTAGGCGGTGCACTAGGTGGGTACACGAGTGATTGGCCCGAAAGCCGAACTGCTCATTTGGAATTAATTTTAACCTCTCGATTTCCCTATTGAGCCTAATGAGAACTATTTTCTCATATAATTTGCCTAATGTATTAAGTAAACTAATCGGGCGGTAACTAGAAGGGAGATTGCGGGGTTTACCCGGCTTATGGATCCCTATGACAATGGCCTCCTTCCACTGATCCGGGAATGAGCACCCGGACAGTAGAGTATTAAATATTGAAACCAAAAGGCAAAGCAAATGAGGCGGGAGGATTTTAAGAACCCTGTTACTTACGCTATCTGGCCCTGGGGATTTCTTAGTCTTGAGAGACTTTATAATCGATCTAACTTCGCCGAGGTCCGTGTCCTCTAAAGGAGGTCCCACTGGAGGTTGAGAGCAACGGCTACGGACAAAACTATCTACGTGCGTGACGTGAGCGTCATCGCACAGCCCTGTACTTAAGGTACATTGCTCCTCCAAGCTATCGGCTAAGCAATCGGCCTTCTCCCTATCTTCGAGGGCTAATTTGTCGCTGTTAGGAATAACAAGCGGGGGCATTACTGAGACAGTATCGCGTACAAGGGCTCGCTCCAACGACCAGAAAGCCTGGTGCGTCGGGGCGAGTCCCTCAAGCCGCCTGTCCCATTCGCGTTCTCTAAAGGAAGCGAGAGCTTGTCTCAACTCCCTCTGAAGACGGCGTAACCTCCGCCTGTTATCGTCCGTCGGGCATCTGTCATGGGCTCTGGTAGCAGCATTTTTCCTATTTACCATATACCTAATATCCGGAGGGAGCGCACCGCGACCATCGAAGGTCACCGGGACCTCTCTCGTGGATTTACCTATATTGTCTGTTAAATAGTTAGTAAAATTAATTGAACGGGACTTGGCGGCCTCGACCGAGCTAGTAGTGCCAGGTATTGTGTCGAGATGCGCCGGGACTGGTAATTGTATAAGCTCCTCTAGCTTATTCCAATTTAATATCTTTTTAACTAAGGGCGCTGCTTGTGGAGGGGGTCCTAGCTGGATTAGGACCGGTCTATGGTCTGAGTCTAGCTCTGATAACGTCTCGATAGAGCGCAACTGTAAAGCTACGTTCCTCAAGAGCGCTATGTCGAGCACGTCTGGTCTGTCATTACTATTATCACTAAACGGATAGCGCGTTGGGTAAAGAGGTGCAATAATCTCAAAGTTGAGACGTAATGGATCTGTCAGTTTGTCAAGTACAAGTCCTCTACTATTATTAATAAGTGAGTTCCAGCGGTGATGCTTAGCATTGAAGTCGCCAGCCAGAATGGTGGCGACTCCCATATTGAGTAACGACTTAAGGTCGCTCTCTAATAATACTTTAGTAGGAGAGAGATATACGGATGCTAGTACGACCGACTGATGGCCAGTCATACTCACCTGACACACCGACGCTTCCATATTATCTAACTGTGGAGGAACGAGCGGTACACAATGAAGAGAACGTTTGTAATAAATAACAGTACCCCCGCCCTTAGAGGTTCTGTCATTTCTAACTATATTGAAGTTCGCGATTTTAGGATCGCGATTACTAGGCTTTAAAAACGTCTCTTGAATAAGCAAAATATCGATCTGATGTGCGACTACGAAGTCGCGCACCAGAGCAATCTGACGTAGAAGGCCGTTCGCGTTAAAAGACGCGATTTTTAGGGAGCGGGGCTTAACCCTACTTTTGCTAGCCATTTAAGATGACATAGCGGGGAGATTATAAATGGTGTTTAGTAGCGCTGCGTGCTCCAAGAGCGCCGCGCAACGCGCATTTGGATCGCGTTCAGCATTTTTGAGTTTTTGAGACAGCACTAGTAATTCAGGAGGGTTGATCGCTCCCAAGATACTAGTTATGTAGCTAAGAGAGCTACCTAAGGACGAGTCCGCCACACCCATAAACGCGCCCGCGCCACCGGCGGGGGCCGCCCGCGCCGGAGCAGGGGGCCTGGATACTAACGACGGTGGTTTGACCCACGCGTTCTGAGGAGCCTTAGGGGCTGAGACGGGGCGTGCCCTAAGGGCAGGATACGCATTGGGGTCCAGAGGGACCCAAGGCGGTTGAACGCGGCGGGAGGGAGCCCTCACCGGCTGCAGCCTGCGCGGCGCTCGGGGGCACCCGCGATAATTCGCGGGGTGTCCCTTTTGCTGGCACAGTACACAGCTTGGAGGGACCTCCGGGACTGGGACCTTACGCGGACAGTCGGCTGTCGCGTGATCATCAAGACACTTCACGCACCGAGGACGGGCGTGACAGAAGCGGGCAGAGTGCCCATATGATTGGCAGCGATGACACTGCCCTGGGAAGCCGCGACCGCGCGGGGTCTCAACTTTGATGCCAGATAGCTGGCATATAGTCCTAACATTAAACATCTCTTTGCCCTCGGGAGAGTGCTCAAGGTGTACTAGGACAAGCTCGTAAGGAGACTTGTCCTGCCGCTTGTACATGCGGTGAACCGCAAGTACGGGGAGGCCTTGGGACTTAAGGTCCTCAAGGATGCGGTCGCTTGAGAAAGCGACCGGAATGCCTCGGACGACTACCGTTAAGCGGCGCTCGTCTTCGAGGGCGAAAGTGTGGTATCCGATACCACGCTCGGTGAGAAGTTTCGTCAGACCCCGGTGGTCCGACGATGAGGTGCAAGACACCTTGATACCAAGCGCCGTCGAGCGGGCCTTGGTGAAGTTTAATTTGCGATCAGTCATCGCCGAGGAGATCGAATCCCAGGCGGACTTATAGCGAATGTACAAAGGCGGCGGCGCCTTAGTACGAGGGGGGACCTCCGCTGAAGAGGCGGAGGACGAGGCGACCGGGTTCGAACCGGAGGCCGAGGCGGAGGACGAGGCGACCGGAATCGAACCGGAGGCCGAGGCGGTCACCGCCGGCGGCGCAGGGCGCGCGGCTGGAGCGGCGGACGTAACAGGCGCAGAGGGCACCCGCTTACGCGTAGTAGGAGAGGAAGGCGGGGACGCCTTACGTTTCGCCGATTTCGATTTGACGGTCTCGAAACCGTCATCGTCATCGGACGAGGAGTAGGAAGAGGGCGGAGGACACAAGTCCATTTTCTCCGAGCCGGTCTCGGAGGGATCGGGAGATAAAACGTTCGATTGACGATCGAACGTCTTCAAAACGTGGGGAAAACGGGCTCGTAGGAACTGGAGGAGTTCCTCTAACATGGGGTCCCTAGTATTGGGGTCCATAATGGACCGGGAGATAAGACAAAGGGCCCCCCTGCCAGGCAGGGGGGTGTGTGCACTTTAAACACTAAACTAGTCCCTGTTTTTGTGAAAACAGGGGTGATATAGCCTAGCACCCTAGCACTAACAAATGTATAAAAAAAACTTACCCAACGCTGGATACAACAAACCGCAGCACACTGTAACACTAATCCCGACACAAAACTACCGGAACCACTGCAAACAGCCGCACGGAGATGAAGCGCGAGCCGCTAACCGGTGTTGGCGGCGAACGAACGAGCGAAAGCGCGGGAACTCCCCGCGAGAGGCGAGTAACGAAAGCGCGGGAACGCGGTAAACGGACTCACGCTACGCGAGGCGGAGGCGCGACGGGTGGCGGCGACACACTGTATTAATTAATTACAAGACCCTAACCAAATCAACATCATAAATCGATAGCGCGATCTATTTCAATGACAACGCCATCTAGTTAGAACTTATAAACTAAGTAAAAATTGATATTATGTTTTGAGCGTGAACATACCGCCCACCAAGGACATTACTGATGGAATGTACTTCTTTAACATTTAACTTGACACTAAATAAACATAAGATCTTTATTACATACGAAAGAGATCTTATGGGCGAACTTAACATAATAAACAATCTGAACATAATAAAGCATAAAACTTACAATTTCTTTGAACTGAGATATATACTAAGCTTAAATCTAACTTTCTTAAACTATGTAACAAATTAAAATAAAAATATATAATGTATTTTTTAAACAGTCTTAAATCCAACAAGCAAAGAAATGTAGGAATAATTTATAACTTGAAATTAACAGAGTCTATCTTATAAAACATAGGACTTAAAATAAATTTAAGACAATTGCTTTCATAAAAAAAATTGTATAATACTAAAATGTTTGTAAATAGTTGATCTAAGTATAAAATGTATTATTCAGTAACAGGTAAGATACATAGTTTGGAGGTTGGCCTTTTAATGGTGGAAGTCTTAGTACGTAGAGTGACTACTCGAGTTATATTATCATCACCAGGATGTTTTTCTACCACGCGACCTAATAACCAACGACTTGGCGGCAAGTCATCTTCCTTTATTAGAACTATGTCTCCAATTTTTGGTTCCGGTGTTTTACTTGACCATTTGTACCGGTTCATAAGGTTAGTTAAATATTCGTTAGACCAACGTTTCCAAAATGATCGTACCATCCTTTGAATAAATTGCCACCGTGTTAGGCAGCTAACTGAGATGTTTTCAATAGATTTATATGGTACATTAACTATTGGTTCACCAATAAGAAAATGTCCAGGTATTAATGGTAGCGGTTCACCAGGATCTTCTACATTAATAACGCTCATAGGGCGCGAGTTTAAACAAGCCTCGACTTGATTGAGGAGCGTGCTTAATTCTTCATATGTCAAAGTTGAATCACCAATAACACGCTTAAGATGAAACTTTGTGGACTTCACCGCTGCTTCCCACAGGCCGCCAAAGTTGGGACTATGAGGAGGGATGAAATGCCACTCTGTACCAATAGCTTCTAACTCTTGTGCAACTGATGTTTGTGTGGTTATTATGTGTTGCAGTTCTTTGGAAGCGCCTACGAAGGTTGTACCGTTGTCGCTCCACATTTTAGCGCAATGACCTCTCCTAGACACGAACCTTCTAAATGCTGCTAGAAAAGCTTGTGTACTCATGTCACTCACCACTTCAAGGTGTAGTGCACGAGTGGACATACAAACAAATAGGCATATGTAGCCTTTATAAGAGCGGTGACCTCTATCTTTTGTTGTCCTAATATTTACAGGCCCAGCATAGTCAACACCACTATGCAGAAATGGCCGCGCTGGAGTACATCTCACAGTTGGCAGAGATCCCATCATTTGATTCTTGGTACTGGCTTGATGTTTAGCGCAGATTACGCATTTGCGAAACTGGTATTTAATTAAATTCCTAGCTCCTATGACCCAATACGCTGTTCTTAAATAATTCATCATAAGTTGCGGGCCTCCGTGCAAAGTCTTCAGATGAGCGTCTGCTACTATGAGCTTAGTCATATGACTAGAATTTGGTAAAACTATTGGTTGTTTGATCTGCTCGCATAATGGAGCTTTTTCAATTCTACCTCGAACTCTTATTATGCCTCGCCTGTCGAGAAAAGGACAGAGCTGTTGAAGCTTACTACATTTTAACTGTAAATAACCTTTATTTTGTAATTGTAAATATTCTATATTAAAAATAGTCTTTTGTGTTTGACGTATGCAACATTCTAATGCTTCTTCTAGTTCTACCTTCTGTAAATATTTTGTCTTGGTTTTATTCTTTTGTGAGAATCGTCGACAATACGCTATTATTCTTATTAGTTTAGGTAATGAGGAATATCGCTCAAAAATACTGGAACATTCTGGAGTTACAGCAAGATGCGTCCTTACCGATTCCTCTAACCCATTATTGCAATCGGTTGGTCTTGTGTACTGAATATTTTTCTCTATCAGAAATGACGGGCCAGAAAACCATAAAACATTATCAAGAAGTGCACTTGGTAGTATTCCTCTGGAGGCACAATCTGCAGGGTTATCCTTTGTTCTCACGTGAAACCATTGAGATGCTTTCATTGTAGTCAATATCTCAGAGGTACGGTTTGCCACAAATGTTTTCCATCTACTGGGATGGCTGTTAAGCCAAGATAACACTACAGTGGAGTCCAAGCGCTTATTTTATCCCTTGAAATATTAAGAACATCTGCAGTTTCATTGAGTAGATTCGAAAGCATGACTGCTCCACACAACTCTAAACGAGGTATACTAATCTGTTTAACTGGAGCTACTCTGGTTTTAGCGACTAGCAACGATACCCGTATGTTACCTCTAGAATCTACTGTTCTTAAGTAGATAACAGCTGCATATGCTGTCTTGGAGGCGTCACTGAAGCCGTGCAGCTCAAGATTGTCTTTTGACTTAGTTCCAAGCCAACGAGGTATCCGTACTCTGGTAAGCAGTGACAATTCCTCGCGGTAAGTACCCCACTCCTTTACTAACTCATTGCTTAATTCTTCATCCCAACTAACACTTGCAAGCCATAATTTTTGAATAAATGTTTTTGCTAAAATTACACTAGGCGCTAACCACCCTAGAGGATCAAATAATCGACCTATATCTGAAATTATTGTTCTTTTAATAACAGGTGCCGTCGTTGGTGGCGGAAGACTCACCGAGTATTGGAATGTGTCTTCGTCGCGGTTCCAGGTAAGACCTAATATTTTAATTGTACTATCTAATTTCATTTCTAACGTTTTGTCCTCATTTCTATGTGTTTCATCTGATTGATTGTTCTGTATTAAACCCTCTTGTTGTACTATACTTTGTAATATTTCTTCATTGTTGCTATTCCACTTTTGCAATAAAAATCCTCCTTTAGCTAATAATTCTTTAATCTGTTTATATATTTCTTTGCCTTCTTCTACGCTATCACAGCCGGTCATTAAATCGTCCATATAAAAACAATTCAAAACTTTATCTGCAGCTAGTGGACAACTTTTGCCTTCATCCTCGGCTAATTGACGTAACGTTTTTACTGCTTGGTATGGAGCAGAAGCTGTCCCAAAAGTCACTGTCAATAGTTCGTAATCCTTGATTTCTTGGTCTGAGTTTTCACGCCATAGTATTCTTTGATACATGGTGTCTTCCTCTGCAACTTTAACTTGGCGATACATTTTAATAATGTCAGCGACAAGTCCAATTGGGTGTACTCTCCATCTCAGAATGGTGTGTCGTAGATCAGCCTGCAATGTTGGACCAACCATCAGCGTATCATTTAATGACACTCCCTTGCAGTTTTTTTCAGATGCGTTGAACACGACACGGACCTTGGTTGTAGTCTTGTCGTTCCTAATGACAGCGTGATGTGGTAAATATACCGCTATTTCCTTATTATCGTCATAGCTTTCTACTAGTTTCATATGACCTAATTGTAAGTATTCGTTTATAACTTCTGTATATTTTTCTTTTAAATCTTTATTTTTTCCTAATGTTTTTTCTAATGCATGAAATCTTGCTTTCGCTATAGTCCGTGAATTTCCTGATTTGCAAAGAGGCTTCTTTTCATTATGAAAAGGTAACCTGACAATGTACCTACCATCTTTGTCTCTCCTTGTAGTAACACTATAGAATTCTTCACATTTTTCCTCTTCTGGTGTAAGTATCTTCTTTGAATTACTTTGTTCTTCTATTTCCCAAAATCTTTTTAGTATGTCATTCTCTGTTACATGTGAATGCAATACATTGATGTTTTTTAAACTATTATTTGAGCTTTCTTTTATGTCAGGCTCCACTGCTCCCGACAGGACCCACCCTAATGTAGAATTTTGTGCAATCAAATTTCCAGAAGGACTCTTCATAATTCCTTCCTTTATGACAGAGCAGTAAGCGTCAGCGCCCAATAGCATATCAATTTTGTTGGGTTTGGCGAACGCCGGATCTGCTAGACACAAACCGTCAAAGCCGACTCCGACTAGCAGATTTGAACTTAAACTTCGCTCAGGTAGATATGAGGTGATCGTTTTTAAAACAAACGCACTTATAGTAAGTTTGAACTCTGGATCTATACGAGATTTAATCTTTAGATGTACCATATGCTTTGCTATGGTTGACCTGTTTTCTCCTATCCCTGAAACAAGTCCTTTAACCGGGAAACATGATGAATTGATGATGATGATTTTATGAAACATGCCTGAGAACCCTGATCGAGTAAGGCTCGGATGGTCTGAAATTCGCCCGTTTTTGATTCGGCTTTTATTAGCGCAGTGGCTAATAAAACCTGTCTGGGTTTGAATGCCTCACCTGTAGACAAACATGAAACTACCTGAGAATTAGTGTCAAAACTATCACCATCAGTAGTCTTTACTTGAGCGTCTTGGCCTTTATTGATGGTCTGACCGTTGACATGAAGCAACGAATGATGTCTCTTTTGACAAATTTTACACGTAGTATTCTTTTTGCAATTGCATACACTGTGGTTACTACCTAAACAATTATAACAAATTTTGTTTTTAAATACAAACTCCCGTCTTGTTTCGATGGACTGATTAGCGAACCTTTTGCAGAAACATAACTTATGAGGTTCGGAACAGAATTCACATTTAAAATCTGTTGAATTTGTAGCTAACATAGTTCGAGGAGAATGATTATTTAATCTATGATTAACTTGATGACCTACAGTCTCTTTTTGATCTAAACACTCTAATGCGCGGAAACGATTTTCAATAAAAACTTTCATTTGTTCAAAGGTTGGCAAATCATTAATGGAATCGTTTATATTGACCTTTAGTTCCCATTGCTTTCTAGTTTCAGGGTCTAGCTTAAACTTCATAACATGTATAACAAAAACATCCCATGTTGTGACCCCTAAATTTGTTAGTGCATTCAAACAGTCATTAGTAGTATCTAATAGCCCCTTTAATGATGTTCCTGATTCTGTATGCAGGCGCTTTTGACCAAATAACCTTTTTAGTATGCAATTAGTTAAATACTTCTTGTTACTGTAACGTTTTTCTAATTGTTCCCAACACTGACTATAATTGGCTTCTGTGATTGGAGTGTATCGAATTAATTGCTCTGCTTCACCGGTAAGATGACTTTTTAAATAATGCAATTTTTGTACATTGTCTAACGCTTCATTGTTATGAACCAATGATACAAAAAGATCACGAAACGTTGTCCATTCTCCGTATTTACCATTAAAAATAGGAATGGCAATCTTAGGTAATCTAGCTAAGGAATTCGATGATTTCGGCCCACCATTAGGAGAGCCATCACTACATTGTACTGGTTCTATACCTACTCTCATTTTGTTAAGCGTTGTCTTCATTAAACTTTTATATGTGAGGTAAATGTCTTCTGTACTATCATTTATATCAACAACCTTTTGATCGACATCATCAAAATTAAACGACTCGTAAAGTTTAGTATTAGTTTCTTTAAAAGACGCCCAATCCTTTTCTAATAATTCTTGTCGCGATTCTATGTCTTCTATAGTTAATCTATCTTTTGAACTCTTTTTGAAATTAATTAAACCCTTACTAATCCTATTTTGAAAACCATTTAATACATTAATTAAACCTTCCATATTGTATTTCAAAACGTAAAACTTTATAAATTAAAACACTGAAGATGTATACAAGCAACTATGAAATCTGACTCGATTCATGTGTCCAGTTTATAATAACCAAACGTATTGTAAACAAATGTATAAAAAATAATCAAAGTTTTTTAAGTGATACAAAACTACTTCAGATACAAGTTAACTAATGATTTTAAAATATTCTAAGTCCAAATTAATTTAACTAATATTTTACAAGTGTTTTAAACTATCATTAAATGAACGGAAATCGGGCATAGGTTCCCCGTTCCTTCGTTTTTTTCATAAAATATTCTAAGTTCTAATTTAAGTTACACGTCATGCACTAACTAAATACATAATTCAGCTTACAATTTTCTAAAATCTACTTCAAATTTTATAAGCTAATAATACAAGTACAATAATACTCTAAAATAAAATCTTCATAACCAAAATTCTTGAATCTGTATTTGTACTTTGATATATAAATTAAAATGTACTCACAGATGCACTTTGCACTCACACACGATTTTCGATGTTCCGCTTCTATAAGTGGCGCCCCTTGGTGTCTGCAAACTTGAAGTTACGGCGTCAGTGTTTCCTGATATCACGTTGTACTTGGTGTGACGTCTTTGAGATGAAGTCACGTTGAACTGACCGATGGTGGTCACCTCTCAGTTGAACTATTTGAAAGATGAGTTATTCGCGTCCTCTATGACTTTATTACTCACTTCTCCGCATCGGCTGAACAAATCCTCCAATGTGGGCTAGGTGTTCGCCACCGATGCGTGTACTCTTGTTGCATCGATCCACTGCGAGTGCACGGGTTGACGCTAAAAACTCTTATCCGGGCTCGTAGGACCAATGTTTGATGCCGATATAACTATTCACTCACTTTAAATGTGTATACTGATAAGGTTGATTTTGAAAATGAAACCACTACGTATACTGATCTTTAGAATAGATTTATTCTAGCGCACTGTATTAATTAATTACAAGACCCTAACCAAATCAACATCATAAATCGATAGCGCGATCTATTTCAATGACAACGCCATCTAGTTAGAACTTATAAACTAAGTAAAAATTGATATTATGTTTTGAGCGTGAACAATGGGTCTGTTTGTAAATCTGATCTCGCAGATAAAAATATTTGTAAAATTTTTACTATGTACGTTGTGTCCTAAAGTCTGTGTATTTTTGAATAGGTAGGCTTTTATGGCAGGTCGGGGCGGAAAGGTTGTGAAGATGCAGGCATTGGAATTTTGGTGCCATAGTATCATTTAGTAATAAGCAGCGTGCGTTCTGTGTACTACAAGTACAACGTAGAACAACGTTTCCTTTACTCAAGCGCTACTCAAGCGCAAAAAAAAATGCGTTCATTACAATGTATGGTGTTAAACACAGTTGCATCGACTCTTTTGATTAGAAAGTTGGTACAGAAGTTTGGGAAAACAGGTTCAACAAATTAATCAATAAAAACCATCCAATCAAAAATATCAAGAGTTCTCTGTTAGTCGACAGCGTAAAAGCGTCTATTTTTATTTTTTTTTGACTCTCTAGGTGTCTAGCGCCTTAGGTGTGTGTGATTCGTATTCTTCAAATGTTATTTTTTACATCCATGCAAAATCCAAATGGTACAGGAATTAAAACTCCAATTTGCAAACGAAATGTTAGAGAGACTCACCAGCTCTACCAACATATTTTTTTCAGACAAGGCACACTTCCATTTCAAGGGACATATGAAATTTTTTTGATATTTGAGTGAAACTACTTACTACTTATATTTTCGACCCTGGTTTATTTACCATAATACTATTAAGAATAATTGTATATGTTTGTAAATCATATCGCCTAAAATAGCATACTATGTATTAATTATTTCCCATATATGATTCGAGACGTATATATAAAATTGTGAGGTCAGCATACATGTGCGTAGAGCGACTTATGTCTTTATTATTACCTCATGTCTATTAATAAAAATATTGAATTATTATTGTTCACTGAAAGTGTATTCGCTTTACGTAATATGTGCTAAGGAATTATTGAAGTATAAACTGTTTTAATTCAGCAAAAGTGAACCTGATTTTCTTTGAAGAATAACAAATACTTGCAAACTATATATTGCATTATTAAAATTATAGAGAAAATTACAGTATAAAAAACAATATAATTTAGAATCACGCGCAACTTTACTTTAGAACACTAATCAATACAGCTTTTAAAAGTAACAAAGTTACCTTTTCCATATTACACATTATTACTATTTGACTTAGTTATAAATGAATATTAAGCCTATTTTGTTAATTAAATTGAATGTTAAGCAAGCCTGATGAAAAAGTATTTCCAAGCATTGTATTCCATTACATATTTTATAGCCCATATAAAAACAATATGGGGTAGTTTCGGATTGAATTCTGAATTCATTCCCGCCGCGACCGTCGCAGGCGGCGGGTGTGTGTTGTAGCGCGTGTCACGAAATAAAGTTATGAATTTATTATTATGGATATTTGTTATTTGAATCTGTTACTGTGTTGTTTGTTGAACGTACGGCTTAAATTGTATTTTCTTATCTATTTTTATGATAAAAAAGGGTTGGTGTTTAGGCTTTATTTTAATCGAAAATAAAAGAAACACACATCTAACGCTTTCATATAGTAATTTTCATCAGATAATTTTAAAATTATTACTGACGAAAAGATTGGGTTTTCTAATAACTTCTACATATAACATTTATCTTAATTATATCATTGATAAGAACTAATAGTTATTATTATTACGTTCTTATTTATATGAATAGTGCTACTAGTTTATACTAACTTTTTACTGAATATAATTTACTACATTATACCTACTAAATAAAGTTAACAATATAACTTTCATCGTCTTTAGTCAGAATGTCTTGTTTTTAATATAATTATATTATATTATATATAACAAATAATACTTAAGAACTCTTGTTTAATGGATTATATTATTTATGTAAATCATAACATTTTTTGTTATTTGATAAACATACAGACTGTTCACTACTTTTTATTTTATTCCCTTTATGTAGAGTTTTCTACATGTTACGTCAATCTGGCGCTGAACGCCATTTAATACTAATTGATTCGTAGGAGTAAATTGCATGTAATATTAACTATCAATTATCAACGATTCCGTTTGATGAATAAATAATAAGTTCATATGTAAGGGCTACATATCAGGTAAAAATTTGAACTTTTTACCATTTTTTATTTTTTAAAAAAGGCCAGTACGTGTCGATATAAGAGAGTCCCATTTACCATATCATGATTTAAATGTATGGAAATGTTTCACTTACTACTCTATTGTAACAAAAAATACCTAATACATATTAGTCGTTTATTGTGTATTGCGCTGCATTTATTTGTCCGTTTTTTCACAAAATTTTTACTTATAAATATTTCACGGAAGTATTATCACTCTCATTTATATCATTACTGAGTAACAAAATTCTGCTTTGTGCAAGGAACTATCAATCTTCACAAATTGAGATAATGTATTACTTCCATTGAGTAGATACGACTGAAGATGTGAGAGTAAAACGAAAATAATTTTTTTAAGGAACTTCTCTTATTCGATCTTATCTCTTTTATTAGATACGTCGCAAAAACAAAAAATCTTTACTTATAATATAATGACTTAAAGTCTGTGCCTTTGGTCGTGGATGAAGGGCTAGCCGTACCCACGACTCCGCCAATAAGGCGAGGAAGGAGCGCCGCGGGGTTTTTAGTGGGTACACCGTTTTCGGGAGTCCCACACACGCCCCTCGCTTCCCCCGCGAGGGGTACGGTGCGCAAAGCATTTTCCCCGCGGAAACAAAAAAAAAAAAGTCTGTGCCTTTGACCCAAATAAAATGCCTGCACATAACATTCGAGGTATATAAGTTATTTACTATACGAATGTGTAGCTCACGGACACAAACTTAACAAAAAAATTGTCACTCTAGAGTGTAGACCCTTTCTTGACCTTTTAATAAATCAATTAAATATCCTGATGTTTTGTTACTCTTGTTAGCGTTGGTAATGATTTGCTATTGTGTTACTGCAGGAGTCGTCTCAGTATTTTTAAAATGTTTTAAGGCATTTTTACATGCATACCTATTTAAGTTTAGTATTTTATTTGTGTCTTATATAATGTCTAGGTTTCTATAATACTAATAATCATGTGTATAATTATTGTAAATATAATAATAGTTCAATAGTGAATGTAAAATAATCTTACAAATATGGATATGCTTCGCATTGCGTTATTTTCGCTGACCCTTACCATCGGACTCACCTATTTTTATATTAAAAAGTAAGTATATTAAAAATAAACAAATAAACTTAATGAATTAAATGGAACTAAAACTATTTCATTTTTCATTTGTAACCCCCGATCCAAAAAGTGGGGGGATATAATTTAGACGTGTGTATCTGTGTCTGTCTGTGGCATAGTAGCAGCCAAACGACTGGAAGGATTTGATTGCGGTTTTTTTTATTCGAAAGTGTTATCTGTCGAAATGGTTCTAGCTCTGTTAAATCGAAATAGAAGAAGTCGTCTTCAAAATATTATTCTTTTATTGGTGCTGGTGAAAGGTTCTTATGCAATATTGATAGTAAATACTTAAAAATGGAAATTTCTGTATTTGTAGGTTCATTTAGTAAAATATTTAAACAAGTAATATAACTTTTAAAAGGCAAAGAAGGGGGCAGCTGAGCCTACCCGCCCTCGGTATGCCCATGGTCATAGAATATTCGTGACATTTTTTTTTCTCACCAGAAACGCTTACGGTAGAAGAGGTATGCAAAGACCAATTTGCTGGCCTTGGTCGCGAAGTTGCTGCTCCGGACGTCGGACGGATGGGCATCGAGATCCTGTCCTTCACGATCAAGGACGTTTACGATGACGTCCAGTATTTGGCCAGCTTGGGCAAGGCACAGATGGCAGTTGTGAAATGGGATGCCGATATTGGAGTCGAAAAGGATAACAGAGATGCCGGCATAATAAAATAAAAAAGTGGTTTGTTATGAAATATATTTTTATTAGTTATTTATGCATAACTATTTTTATCAGTGGTTATATATATTACATTACAAGTATATATTATATTATATACTTCGCTAATTAGTTTTTACAGTTTCTTAGTTTTATACCTAGTGTTTGAAGCCAAAATACTTGGTATATAAATCATGAAGTGGAAATAGACCTGAACTGACCCAATTGTTAATTTCAAGACAACTGAATAGTTAAACAAAATGTTAAAGTGTCTTTTGTGTAACTGTACTTAATTCAACAAAGTTCTATGTTCTAGAGTAGTATTTCAATCCTGCACTGTTGGAACTGTATGAGGTACGTACTAAATGTTTTTTTTAAATTTCAAAGGTAAATGTACTTTGTAAAAATGTTTATTCATTTACCCTTTATTGTATAAACATACAAAAGCGAACTTAATGCCTCATGGCATTCTCTCCCGTATCTTTGCGTATGGTGAAAAATTGTGGTAGGCGTTTTTAAAATAAAATAATAATTATACAAAATGAAACGGAAAATGTAGGTTATAACAATAATAAACATTATGAAAATATACTTTATACATATATACTACACTTATATATAAGAAAGTACACAAATATGTTACTATACTATACATATGTACATATATCTATATAAATATAATATAGGAACACAGGTACAGGACAGTTATGTACAGGAGTACATAATTACATCAATTAAAAAATAAAACACTGTCCTCAACAAATAGTTTAATAATTCAATTAATTCCCCTTTAAGGGCTATGTATGATACTCTATTAAGTTCTAGAGAACATTACCTAGCCCTGACTAATTTGCTTTCAAAGGGTTGTTAGCATCAAGTTAAACTACGCTGTCCTGCCCTTCAAAATAATATTGATAAAGAAAGACTTTCACTATCTTATTTGCGTATAATCGAATGCAACATTGTGAGATATAACAAATAAATTGATGTTTGATTTAGAAACAAAATGAATAACTGAATATACATATATATTTGACATGAATTGATAACAATCTTTCTTTGATTATGAAACATATTTAGAATACCTTATGCCATACAATTTACATTAATTCATATATTATCGGTTGCATGTTAAAAAGTATGAAGGCTCACATAAGTGGCAACGATAAGTGAGATTACAGAGTTAAAGTAATAATTATATAACAATTGATTTGTAGTAGATAAACACTAAAAATTTATATAGACATTAGCAGCCATCATTCTAGTAAAATTAATTATCAAAATATAGCATTGCCAAATAAATGTTCAAGGTCAAAAAGAAACCACAACTTTTTTTTTTGCTTTCATACAAGCGATTTCCTTAATTATATATTTGTTATATATTTAACATTGTGTATTATGCTAAGACTTATTTTTAGGGCCAGTCATATCCTGAACACTACAAGAATCAGTAATAAAATTATGAATTAGTAAGCATTACTTATATTGTTTTTTTCCATTTGGATTTTCCGAATTTTCAATTGGTATAATACAATTTTTAATTTCCGACGGAAATTAAAAATAAATCTATAATCCAAATTTGTTTTCAACCTTCAAAGGCTTTACAAGGCTTTACAGGGCAAGGCTTTACAATCTTCAGCAGAAGACATTAGATTAATTAATTATTAGTTAGATAATAGAATAATTTCGACCATTAGTTAACTAAAAAGAATATTCAAAATAAGATCGTTTTTATTTAAAATATAAGTCTATTATATATAATAGAGTGCCATCCTTTATTATGTATTTCCGATAGTTGTTCGTCTTGACAACTTCGTCAGCAATTGCACAAGCAAAACCTTCGGTTTCTCCAAAGAGATCACCGAATCGTAGCCAAGCCACGGACGCCAGAAGGTCTACATCAGGCCCATAGAGTGCCTGGTGGAACCGTCCATGAAGCTCCTTACTCTTCCATATATTTATACGGTCGTCAGTGCTAAGTACTACCGGTTTATGCCAGTTGTCTTTGGCTAAGGAGAGCGGTGTGAGGCCTTTATCTACTGCAACAATGTCTCGATGCATTCCACACTCAGCATGAAGGAAATATTCTCTAAGATTGCATACCTCACGGTTGTGTAAGTTTTTGGCATTAAGGAAGCCGCGACCCCCACACTTCCGTGGAATATACAATCTCATCACTGATGAGCGCGGATGATGCATGCGATACATTGTCAATAGTTTTCGGGCCTTTCGGTCCAGGGCATCTAATTCGGTCTGAGTCCACCTTAATATGCCGAAAGTATACATCAGCAGGGGCATTACCCAACTGTTGAATGCACGCACTTTGTTACCTCCTGACAAAAGACTTTTTAGGACTTTTGTCAAGCGGTTAAAGAAGCGTTCCTTCACTAGCTGTTTAATGTCCCCACTTAGTATGCCTAAGCATTCCGACATACCAAGGTATTTGTAGGATTCGGTTTCAGAGAGGGATCTGAGGGACATTGTCTCCGAGAGTTGTAAATATTCGCTATTTACAACTCGGCCATTCTGCACATGTGCAACCGCGCATTTATCTACACCAAACTCCATCCTAATGTCATTACTAAACGTTTGCGTAACGCTTAGTAATGATACCAGATCTGCTTTATTTGGTGCAAATAATTTGAGATCGTCCATGTACAAAAGATGTGAAATGATCTCACCCCCTCTGCGAAAGCGAAATCCCAGTTTTGAATCCCTAAGCAACGTGCTTAAGGGGTTCAAAGCCAGGCAAAACCACAAAGGACTCAAGCTATCACCCTGGAAAATACCTCGCTCAATCCTTACAGGTTCGGAAGTAAGAAAACTTCCTCCGCCCCCTGGAAGACAAAGGACCGTTGTCCATTGCCTCATACATGAATCAAGAAAAGCGCATAGATCTGTGTCAATCTTATACACTTCTAGTACTTTTCTCAACCATGTATGAGGCACCGAATCATAGGCCTTTTTATAATCAATCAAGGCGGCGGAGAGACCCTTCTTACCTCGGCGAACCTTTTCATTAATGGCCATGTCAATAAGGAGGAGCTCCTTAGTACCACGAGACCCAATCTTACATCCATTTTGAGCGGGATCTAAAATGCGGTTTGCATACAAATGTGTGTTTAATTTTGAAGTCAAAATGGATGTAAGAAGCTTATAAATTGTTGGTAAGCACGTGACAGGTCGAAAGTTCTTTGGATCCGTGATACTACCAGACTTGTGGAGCAGAAAGGTGATTCCTGTTGACATAAAAGATGGTAGGGATCCGGACACGATGGCTTCCTGGAACTGCCCAGCCAAACGTTCGTGTGAAGACCGCAGCCATTTGAGCCAAAAGTTATGTAATCCGTCCGGCCCAGGACTTTTCCAGTTATGGGTCGAACGGATCGCATCCCTGACATTGTCTGGGCTTATAAATATAGCCTCCATTGGCTGCAGGTGTTCACACGCGCGCTCAACAATATAGCGCATAATAGTAATAATAATAATAATAATAATAATTAATTATTATTATTATTATTATTATTATATATATATATATATATATATATATATATATATATATATATACTTACACAAACAGTAGTTTACTTTGCAGCTAACGTACAAAAATGAGACCGAGAAAGTTTTAATGAAAATAAGAATGTAGTTGAGAAATGGAAACTGCAATAAAAGTAGTGACTTTTTACAACTCTGGACAAGTTGAATGTTTATATAGAAATTGTTCAAATTGTTTTGGTCGTTATTTATAATTGGAAACGTGTAGATAGAACTATGTGACGTTGAAGAATATCAGAAAAAAGTGTTTTGTAATATTAAAACATGTAGTACTCATTTGATTATTTTTAAACATATATGGCCATGTTAAGATTGTTAAAATTTTTAATATATATAAAATAAAAATAAACCGATACAGGCATGGATTCGAACTGGGAAAGCGTAGTAATAGGTACTTTACTGTACTTAAAGAAAAATTATTATGATTTTAAATTAAATCCCAAATTTACATGGTTTTGCATTAAAAAAAAAAGTTTAAATCCATTGATATAGTACATAGTCTCAGTATTTTATGACTAATAAAACATTTTACTGTTTCACAGAGTATCAATTTTGATTACCAACTTGAGACAATAGGGAACATTCACGTATTTTTTTTTTTGACGTAAATTAATCATTTACCTCTCTATATCGTAGAAAAAAATATTAATAGGTTTGAAAAGATTCTAGTTTTTTTTAAAAGTGAAAATTAAAACATTGAGTAAATTTGACCCGTTTAAACACCGCAATTTTGCGCGCTCTTTGCGTGACGTCAAATGATACATCCAGTGAATGTTTACTATGAACTTTTTAGCAATTTCATAGATATTTTAAGTTTTAATTGCTTTACGAGTCATGGAAGAAGATAAAAATCATCTTACGAGTATTGTATAGTACCGGAGTGCAAAAATAGTATTAGAAAAACACCCGACAAAGTGTTTTTTGTATTCCAAGAGATGTGAAAATACAAAAACAATGGTGTACGGTAATTAAAAGGGATAATATATGTCCTAAATCGTGTTTATATGGTTGTGAAGATCAATTTAACGTAAGTATACTTTATTTATAATAAGTTTAATCTAATAGTTTAAATTTATAGTAAGTATTAAACATTAGAAAATTTGAGTTTAAAATTAACCTAACCTATCTTACAAATTTCAGTATAACTTTCTATAAAAACCGTAATCTTTTTTTGTTTTACGCAATTTTTATGGTCTGTCGATTTATTTCAGGTTAAGGAAGATACAGCAAATTGTATTGAATATAATATGTGTAACGAAACAACAAGGAGAAAGATGTAATCTAAGTTTGAAGAAAGGAGTTGTTCCTTATATATTTTTGTGGCAAAAACAACAGTTGATAGAATGAGAATGTGCATAGTCAAAAGGCAAAGATTGACATCGGTTAATGAAGCCTTTTAAGAGTTAGCTATCAAAAGTAGTGTTTAAAAAAATTGGTGACCTTTACAAAGAAGTGATATAGGTAGTAAGTCCTAGTCCATACAAATGTCTGTGATATTAACCAGCCAAGACTCAGTACTTCTCCTATTGAATGTGATGATCATAAGGCAGAGCCTTGCTTTTTGCATATTAAAGATAAATTACCAAGTGACTAAGCTGTGCAAGTTAATATTAAACCGAAGTATGGAAGTAAAAGTGTCAATGTAAATATACCTGCTGAAGAACAAAATGTAGCATTGTCACCATTTCCTCATTTAACACACAACATTGTTACACAACAGTTTTAAAAGTAAAACTATCTGTTTTAAAAAGAAAATTGTTTACTGAAAACACAGCTGATAATACTTCTATAGCATCTTATATCTTCTATATCTGCTGATTATCAACCAAGTTATTTATCTGAGTCAAGTGAAGTGAAAAATGATTCAGAGGAAGAAACATTTTAAAAATGTAATGTGTAGTAGCATGCTAACTGCTATTCAAAAAGAGTTTGTAGGTATTTGTTTTGTTAGAGTTGTTTGAGTATTTAGAAAATGTTTTTAATATTACCTAAACAATTGTATCATTTAATAAAACCTTTAAGCACGAAAATATAGGTTTAAATTATTTATTTTTCTCAGTCACACTGATACCACAGTATGAACTTAAACGCCGATGTATTGAATGGTGTGTCAAATGACGTCACATTTCCTTTCGACCAATGGTGGCGCGTTTTGGAATTTTGAATTTCGCTCCCTAAAGTTACACTTTTCATAAATTATTTTATGGCCTTAAATAATTAGTAAATTAAAAAAAAATGATTTTATTATAATAAGACGATAAAAAGTAATCGAAAAAAAAATATTTGAGACCATTTAATTTTTTTTGCATGTTCCCTATTGACCGAGTCCAGTAAACATAATAACTACTGATTTAGTAATTTGTATACTTTCGATAGAACAATAATATTTTTTCTAGGAGACAGAATGTGAGAAAAGCACTTTAGGAGATTTTGGTAAAGTGGATATCGAGTTTATTCTAGCCAAGAAAATGGATGATACAAGGAGTATGGTGATACAGCGATCTTGGAGATTGACCTTGAGTCTTTGCCCAAGTTCAATTATTTAAAAAGAATGCAATCGGTATTTTTTGTAAGTTTACAAAACCTCACCGACTTTAATAATTCAAATGTGTGGCTTGTGATTTTCAAAAGTGTGGCTTCCCAAATATCAAAGTTCGAAATTTCTCGACTTTTTTAAATTCCAGTTAGTTTCTCTTTAGTGTGTGATTTTTCTTTAAATGCCTTAACAATAAAAATATTTCAGATCGTAGCAGAAGTAGCAGTTCTAATATCAAAGGCCAATAAAATAGTAATGGTGGGTGGTAACCGAGCTACAAGAAAAGATACCGAAGGAATCGTGAGGCACTTTTTATAGCTCACCGATTCTAGAGAGTTCTAGATGCTTCTAGAAGTTATAAGGTGTAGAACATATGTAATAGATGATCTTATAACTATGCTACAATAATAATAACAAGAACAATAAAAATTTGATAGCGGATGTGGTGATTTTATATTAAATACACCTTTACCAAACACACCATAGCTCTAATAGAGTTTCAAGGTCTTAAATTGTGTAAAACCCGTAGAAAAGAATCCTTTGTAAGATTAAATTTAATTCTTTATCGAAAAATGTTATACATACATATATTACAACTGTAACTGTTCGCTGTCTGTACATGGCCAATATATTTAAAAAATATAATGGGGGTCTTTATAGATACAAGAAAACTCAAAACAATGTTTTTTTATTTTGTTTGTTTGTCTGTACGTTTGTGCAAGCTAATCTTAGAAACGGTTTAATCGTTTTGATGCAGTTTTTTAATATACATATATTGTGATGGGCTTCATTTTGTGTATTTTTTTAAATTATTTAACAAATAAGGAAGTTAATTCAATTTATTTCAACACGTAAGATAGAGCTGGCTAAATAAGTGGACGAAGTCCCGGGCAAAGGCTAGTTAATAAACATGTTTAAACATTTTGAATGTTTTAATTGTATTTATAAGTTCATTCAATGAAAGTATTTAATTTATTGAGTTGCACATATTGATTGCGATATATATTGTTATATGTGTGAACAGAAACACAAGTTTTTATGTTTATAAAATCTCAAAACATATAAAAGAAAGAATCCACCCGGAAATTTGCTGTAATAAAGTAATTCCTGAGTACACTCCTTTGAGATGGGAACCAACTTTTATCAACCATGCAACTACAGTCGACCATTTCATAATTACAATGTATTCCTGTTTGAAGAAGAAATCTTTGATTTCTATATTGTATGTCTATATTGTATCTATATATTGTATTTCTATATTGTATTTCTATATTGTATGTCCTTGTGTGAATTGTTAAAACTTGAACATGAAATTAGAAATCATAATCAATATTACTTTAATTCCATAAATAATAATAATATTTAAATAATTATAATGTAATGATTTGTATTATTGAGAGTTACATTTCCTCAATGTATGTACATAAGCTTGATATGTAACTAATAACTTGTAATAATAAAAATGGCACTACATACTTTATACTATATACCATACTACGGACACTAAACATTATACTACTATATCAAAAAAACGGCCTAAAAATTTACAATGGACATTAGCTTTAGTAACGCTTTTAACATTTCCAGAATAAATTAAATATTGTTTGGATTACAAATCATAACACTTTCAATAAATATAAAATGAAGTATTAACACAGGTAGGACACCAACCTAAACTAAACTGAAACTACTAGGATACCGTACCTTACCTCTGCCAATTAAGTATTACAATTTGTAAGCATTATTTTTTTTATTATTTGCTATATATACACTATCTTTATAAATAAACTAATATGAGCTATTATAGCAAATAATTAAAAAAGAAATGAGAAATTATAAAGTCTAAACTAAAGATACGAGAAGTCCCTACTATATTGTTGTAGCCACACTTTTAAAAATGTATATTGATTGGAGTAAGTCAACTGTATACTCTGAGTGTTTGTTGTCACAGTTTCCTTGTTAGCTGTCCATGTTGTTTTTAGTCTCAATGTTTTATTCATTACTTACACATAACATTTTTTATGCTGCCACAGTCTGTTTACGTCTTGAACTTTATCCAATTAAACAATCTTAAGTACTGCAATAATTTAAAAACATATATGTTCGTATTGTACCTTCAAAATTAATTAATTAAAATCGCTAAAGTAATATTTGTATGTAGAATTTATTATTAAAACTTAAGTCTGAATAAGTTTCATAAAGTGCTAAATTGTGTTGTTTTTTTATATAATGACGGGGAAAACATAGTTCATACCCAATAAAAACTGTAAGTTTTTATTGGGTATATACATACATACATTACATACATTTATCATAGTTCTGGTAAATTGATCCTGTGATATAAAAAAAAATTCGTTTATCTCTGGAGGAGTATAGAATAAAGTGTTTAAAAAAAATTATAAAGTTTAATTTTTTTTTTCTTTAAAAATGTTCAAATTAACTTCCTACTTTTATTTAGTGATAATTAGTGTATTTGTGTATTTGATGTTATTTCTTCAGTCGTAGTCATATCTTCTCTAGATGTGTGTTAATCTCAGTCTTACAGTAGGAGTTTCTCATGCTGTGATTAAGAGGTAAGTTTATAGGAATTTTAATTATAAATAATAAATCAATAGAACCCAATAATTTAAATTAAAGTTGTGGTAATCTTTATCAAAGTCAGGTTTAATAATGTATGTGTGTGTGATAAACCAACTTTTTATTTTTTTTATTTTTATTTGTATTGTCTAATTCTGTTAGCCCTATAGGCTATTACAGCGTCACCGGGGGTGATGGGCGAGTACTGTGACCGGCCTTTGAAATTGCCAGGTTTAAAGGGCCCGGGGAACAACTTTTTATTATTTTGTAAATATTTTTGAATCGGTAAGTAGGAATAAATGTGTATTAATAATGTAATATATATTTTTATTATGTATTAATAATGTAATATGTGTTTTTATTTTAAGTTTCTTTTAACAATAAATTTATATAAATATAGAATGAAAAATAAAATAAACCGATACGGGCAGGGATTTTAACCCACGACTACTGGGAAACCGAAACTTCTGATAGTGTCAAATGTCCAATTAACAATTATACTAATGATAGTTAATTTAAATACCAAATGTAGAAATGTTATCAATTTAAGTCTAATTAATTTTGGTAGTTTAAGTTTAATTAATTATTTAATATACAAACAGCCATATTGCTGTTTTAGATAAAAAATCTATCTAATATTCTTTGTATATAAAAACTTAATAAGTAGATTAGGGGAGGATAATACTGTTTTTATGAGTACTTTTGGACTCATGTTCTAAACATCTGAACCTTGCCCTTTTCTTGTACACGCCCACTAAGTTCGTAATATTTATGAGAAGGGCTTAGAGTAAGAAGGTATCCCAAGAAATACAAAGATATAAGGATTGTGAAAAATGTAATTAATCAGATATATAAAGTAAAAACAAATAATGGCATAGGTTATGGAAATGAAACTTTTATAAAATTTAAATTACGACAAATTAATACTATACTAATACCTTCAATAAATAGTATTTTAATTCATGTCAATTTATCCTGTAGGTTGGGTCTTTTATTCGTTACAAAGGCTATACAAAATAGAACCTAACCCTTGCTCTTTCTACTTTAGAATCTGCACACGATATATTTTAAGCTTCAACGTGTTATCAGCAATAACCAGCTGTAATGATTTCTGAACTAAACTGTCAAATTGACAGCTAAAAGTTTATAAAACAGACTTTCTTTACTTAACTTTTACTATGAATTTATTTTTCTGGAATTCTTTTCTACTTTTAGTATAAAGCATTCGGTTATTTTAATATTATTTTTTCTCTCGATTGGATAATTTGTTCAGAAGTCGCTGTTACTAGACTACGTATATATATATAGGTATAATATATATGAGATGTATCCAAAGTTATATATATATTAACGTTTCAAGTCAAGTGTCTGTGGGGACATCCACGATGATATAACATGACCCTATGATCATTTCAATTAACAGTAACATTTTTATATTTTATAATTAAATTTTGCGTATTTAATATTAGTAGGCCTCTAATATAATATCTACATCTAAAATTGGTAAATCTGACGATATTATTGTATCTCTTACAACAATGAATATAAAGCAATAAATAAAAATAAATAACTTAAATTTGTTACTTGAAAAAAAAAGTATTTATTTTTATTTAATCTTTAATTTCATACATTGCAAAAAATAATTATTAGTAATAGTTTTTTATGTGTTTAAGAACCATTACTATTTTTATATACTAAAACTTAATAATATAATTTGACAAAAACCAACTACTGTGAGGTTTAAGTAACTAAGTTGGAATTATTATCGCTGTCAAACATGTATTCCCTGAACGTATCCCGAGAATTCAATAAGATTTTTTCTTCAACTCCGATATTGCATTTTCGATATTTACTTTTTATAAATAAATAAAAAACGTTGCCAGTTTATAAAACTACTATGTTGAATAGAAAATATAATATAAAAGTAATAATAATATTTGTTCTTCTATTGACTTTTGAATCAGATATGTAATTGAATTCCTCGATCACAAACAAGACAAGAAATTAAATAAAAATATAATGACAAGTAACTAAAGATACTATATTTTATATTATTGCGACCACACCTTTAGGTATGTGAATCCAATGCTTTTAACCATTCCAATAATTGGAAGGAATTAAACAATAATAACTACTTATTGTTTCTTTACACTCGAACTAAAAGGTATGGGTTTGTCTAGATTCTAAGTTCCCTTAATGGAATGTTAATAAAAGTCATTATAACATTATATCTTTTTTGTTCATTATTCTATTCAAATATATTTTTGGGTTATTCTTATATTATAATTTTGTACAATTAATATTTTTTTCCAGTTTTGGGCTTTGTAGATTTTGGCGGTCTGTCGGTTGTTTTAATAGATATACAGAATTGCCTCTGGAAGATTTCAATTTTGTCGATTTTTTAAAATATCTTATAAAATGTACCTACAACTTTATTTAATTATTAAAATCATGAAAAAACACATCAATGATCATTATCATTTAACATATTACCTTGTTAATGTTGTATAAATCCTTATTACTCATTAAATTCTTCAAAGAATTTGATCAAGAGATATAATTTTCTTTTAAGAAATTCAATATAAAACAAACCAACCCTATCCAATTTGCAATTTTGAGCTCACCTATAGATTTTTTTGTTTGATTGTAATAACACTGACAAATTTATTTAGCACTAGCTGTGCCTGCGACTTCGTACGCGAAGATTTCGATTTTAATAAAACGTACCTTTTGTACTTAACAATGTATGTAAAAACTAAAAACCTTCAAACTGGTAAGCAGCAATGGTATGACAATAAGAGATTATTAACTATTAATTTGTATGTATCACATAAAAATCCTTAGCATTTTTGTACTTCAGGGTGGTGAATTAGGTCAGATTATAGCATCTTTTACCCTTACGATAAAGGATTATTGTTATGATGATTAAAATTATATTATTTAATACTCCCTGAGAAAGAAAGGGTCAATTAGACCCATTGCCACTTCCGTCCCCGATAACTGCGCGTGAATAAGTGTTACCCAAAAAAAAAAGTTCTTTCCACCCTGAATTATTAAGATTATTTATGGTAGCAACTCAATAAAACCTTATTATACATGCTATAAAAATGTACCAATGTAACGTAAAATTTACAAAGTATATTTTATGAAGTTGATTTAATACTATTCGATGCGGAAAAATGTTTTTCCAACTGTGAACTACAAAAATTGAATATATTGAGTTTATGAACATATTCTTTATAATTTTACTCTGATGAAATACACTCATGGACATATTTAGGGGAACGCAAAAAAAGGAATAACGGAAAATATTTTCATATTTTCGTACTGGCCACTATACCAATATTATGTATTAAAAAAAAAAGATGATTTTAAAAATAATTTTATTTTAAATTTCATTTATTTTTTTTGTTTATTTGCTAATTTCTGAGACACGTAGTGTATGGAATTTTCGTCGGCTTTTGTTGTTTTTAACAAAAACTTTATTTCTGTTGTTTTTTTGACGAAAAATTGTCATTATTGAGTGAAGTGAACTTAATTCGATAAATTTAGGCGATTATGCCGGATCTCAGCGTTGCTCTGGTTTCTAAAGCTGTAACTTTAATTGAAAATGGTTACACTTACAATGAAGTGGCTCAAACATTACATGTTTCCAAGTCTGTGATTTTCCGCAATGTTAAACGATACCGGCAGACTGGAGAGTATACCAGGCGTAAAGGACAAGGTCGCAAAAGAGTAACAGGAGAGAGAGACGATAGATTTATTGTCAGCAGTGTTCTCAGAAACCGTACCTTGACTTCTTCTGAGGTACGAAACCAGCTGCAGGAAGTTCGACAAGTGATAATTAGTACCAAAACCGTCAGAAGAAGACTGAAGGCAGCTGGTATAGGGGCGTACTTGCCTGCCAGAGGTCCACAGCTCACCGCAGGTCATCGAGTGGCTCGGGCCAGCTTTGCTCGTTTCCACCTAAATTGGAATAAAGACGCTTGGGGAAAAGTTCTTTTTAGTGATGAGTCCAGATTTTGTTTCAAACCAGATGATGGAAGGACCAAAGTATGGCGACGACCCGGAGAAAGATACGCTCGGTGTAACATTATTGGGAGAGAGCCGTATGGTGGAGGGTCAGTTATGGTATGGGGCGGTATTTGCTTAGGAGCACGCACGGAGTTACATATCGTAGAAAACGGCTCCCTGACTGCGGCAAGATACGTAACCGACATTTTAGAGCAGATTGTGATGCCTTTTGCCCCTTTCATTGGAGACAATTTTCTTCTAATGCATGACAACGCTCGACCTCACATTGCGGCATTAGTTTCGGAATATCTTAATGAGGTCGGAATCCAGGTTTTGGGGTGGCCGGCACGCTCGCCAGACCTAAATCCAATAGAACACGTTTGGGACAAACTGGGAAGACAAATTAAACAAAGAAATCCATCACCTGTCAACGTAAGAGACCTCAAAACCGCATTGGTTGAAGAATGGAACTCAATGCCGCAAAGTTTTATTGACAATTTAATAGAGAGCATGCCCAGACGCATGCAGGCAGTTTTAACAGCAAGAGGTGGCAACACTAAACACTGATTGTATCACCCATCGCGAAAAAACCAGTCATTTGGACAATATTAACTTTTCTTTAGTTTTCATTGTGTTAGGTCAAAACTCTTCAGAATTAAGTCACTGACCTTATTGTCTTTAATTTCGTTTCTTTCGCTTTAATTTTGTGATTTTTTATGTTCAAAAATGTTAATTTAATTAATTCAGAATAATAATCAAATGTATTGTACAACAAAAATGTGTTTTCATATGATCTTGCAGTCTGTTTTTTGCGTTCCGCTAAATATGTCCACCAGTTTATATTGCATGATTTTTATATACTGTTTACTCTGATCAAATACATTGCGTGCATTTTATATACTAAGTAAATCTAGGTTTTTGTATGCGATTAAATAAGAGTCAATACCTACTCTTTATTTTACTTATTGCAAGAACGTTGAAATTGAACCAAGAAAATTGACGTGAATTATATATAACTTACATAACTAAATTCTAGATTACCTAGATTTATCTGTTATATTTTTTACAAAATGATACATTATAACAATTTTATAGATCTGTAAGTATATTTGCTTTCTATTTCAATTAGGAAAAATGATATTGTTTTTATGTTTTAGTAGGACTTTAGTACCATGTATTGGAAATCCATTACCTGTATCCATTATCACGATTCGTGATTTTAAAATTGCTCACTACAAATTGCGCAGATTTGTAACGAACAATTTTTAAATCCCCCGGCGCTACAGTATGAATATCATATAATAGACAGATAGAGCACGATCCTCGTACTTCGAGATCACCCATAAACTTTGGAAAAGCTATTAAGGATATTATTGGATAGTTCTTAACTTCTTAGTAACCCCATAAATGTATTATTTTACTCGGGGATACATGTAAAGTATTTTTTTTTTATAAAAAGTCAAACAATAATCAATTTATCACAGGAAAAATCTACCACTCAATTATAGTAATCTCTTAAATATGTATAAAGTAGAAATGCACTTATTTCTAATCAGTACCTACAAATTGTTTCTCAAAGTTATGAGTGACTTGAGTCAACTAACTCAAGGATATTTATTAGTTTAAACTATTTAACAAGAGACACTGACAAATTACTACAAATTATATCGTTTCGGTCTTCCAACAACAGTGAATGACTGGTAATTTTTTTTTTTACTATTACTTTTAACCAAATTTTAGTCTAAAGTAGACTAAACTAGAGAAAAAGAGACAGGAATAGAGATCTAGAGTATACTAAACTAGAGAAAGAGATACAGGAATAGAGATCTAGAGTATACTAAACTAGAGAAAGAGATACATTAATATGGATCTAGAGTAGACTAAACTAGAGAAAGAGAGATAGGAATAGAGATCTAGAGTAGACTAAACTAGCGAAAGAGAGACGGAAATAGATATCTACAGTAGACTAAACTAGCGAAAGAGAGACAGAAATAGATATCTAGAGTAGACTAAACTAGCGAAAGAGAGACGGAAATAGATATCTAGAGTAGACTAAACTAGAGAAATAGAGACTCGAATAGAGATCTAGAGAAGACTAAACTAGAGAAATAGAGAGGGAGAGAAATAAAGACAGGAATAAATATCTAGTATGACTAAGCCAGTGTAGATTAGTAACATGGAACATTCACAGTATAATACATATAATATATGGTATAATACATATAATATACACATATTTCTTCATGGTATGTCAATCTGACAATCCGAAAAACTGAGTTGTGAATTTGGCTAACCTCTGAAACGTTACAAAGTAGCTGAACGACTTGAAAAGATCTTGATAATATGTCGTATGACGCATAAGTTTTTCATGACATTTGATACTTACCTACGAATTATTTCAGATTACTTAAAGGTTTATTACATATATTTTTTTAGATTCCAATTAAAGAGAGTTTATATAATAAAATTAATGATTGCTGTTATTGTTGATTTGTAGTTGTTAGTGGTTTTTATGTAATACATTATTAAATAGGACCATATATAAACATAAAACCGAAATATAAACTTCAATGAAATATTTAAAATATTTGGGTTTTACATTGCAACAATATTGAAACAAAAGAATATAATTTTGCTAACGAATCGGGCAGTAACCAAAATTATTATTTTATTGAATTTAAAGAATGAAGGTTTAGATAATTGATCTTTTTTTTGCAGTTCATTCAGCAACTTTCGAATGAAATCGCTTGAATTCAATTCCAGGATTGATAGAGAATTATGTAGATAGAGAAAACCCTGACTGGTGCCCAAAATAATCTTCAGAACATTGAAGTTATGAAAACAACACATATTATATCTATACTAATATTATAAAGAGGAAAGGTTTGATTATTTTTTTGTATGTTTGAAATGAATAGGCTCCGAAACTACTGGACCGATTTCAAAAATTCTTTCACCGTTGGCAAGCTACACTATTCCCGAGTGACATAGGCTATGTTTCATTTTCAAAATGCAATGTAATTAGCAATGTAATGCATAGGCATTAAAAAGAAGGCATTAAAAAGAGTATCCTATTCCCGTGGAAATTTTATATATATAGATATAGAAAATTTCCACGGGAATAGGATACTATAGAATTAACTATAAGTCTATTATAGGTCTATTATTATATTTGTAGTTTCCACAGATTACGCGAAAAGCGACCTACACGCGGGCGGAGCCGCGGGCAACAGCTAGTAATAAATAAATTAAGAATCTTAATGTTTGAAAATATCTAGAAACATGTATAGCCATGTTAAGCTTATTTATATAAATATAGAATGAAATATAAACCGATACGGAATTATATTTTAAGATTTTATTTACTTAGTGTTTTTTTAATTGTATAATACAAATTTTATACAACAAAATTATGTGAAAGATAAAGTCATAGAGTCAGTATGTTTCACGTCTTTTGAGATAAATAATAATATTAAAATAGAATAATAATAATAATGGTTACACATTTTATTTCAAAAGCTGATTGGTCAAACTTACCACGTACTATATTTAATGGTCATATAATTTCATAGTGAGACTGTTAAAAACCTTGGCCTTTATTTGGACAATACGTTATCCTGGTCTCACCAGGTACTAAGTAAGAAAACTTTTGCGGCTATTAGTTCTTTAAGACGCCTTAGCTCATTTCTACCCATTCCGACCAAAATAATGCTTGCGGAAACTCTTCTTCTTCCTATACTTGATTTCGCCGACGCAAGTTTTTTTTGTGCTGAGTTTACAGTGACAGTGGACGTGATGTATTGTTGTAATTTTATTTATTTAATTTCCATAAATATGCAATTAAATAATTGAATAAATTAGAAAACAAAATAAATAAAATGAATAAAAAAAATTAATAATCACAGCAAAATTTATTTTATGACAGTGTCTTAACATGATTTAATTCATTGAACCACCCTAATGGTAATTTTTTTTTATTTTACCTAGCTACTAATTTTAACAAAATTATTTGGTTTTCATTTCTTCGTTCAAATTGTCAGATAAATCAAGAAGCTTCCGAAGTAACCAATATCTGTCCAAGATACGTCAATCTGCTGATGAGTTCAGAAATCGGTTAAGTACCTAACAAAGAATCTGAACGACTTCTCTTGATCTTGAGAAGCGCTTCTTAATTTTTTATGTTAATTTCTGAATTGATTTTAACAGGATTCAATTATGATTGATTAATTGAAAACTATTTGTTCATCATTGATGTAATGATGATGATATGGTAGAATTATAATTATTTAACTGACTTACTGAAGCATAATTCCAAAAATAATGTAATAAGATTATTTTTACGGATTTAAATTGAGTTAGATTTAAAATTTGAATTTTAATTCAATATACTCAAGTAAAATCGGTAAAAATAGTTTTATTTCAATGTGTAGTAATCGTGAAAACCTGAAACACAATGTAATAAGACATTATTTATTGACTCGTAAATATGAATAAACTTTTATATTTTTTAAATATTATAATAACTGTCAAAACAAATGTAATTTCTGAACAATTCTAAAGTTCCCCCCCTTAAATCCTTCTGAAAAATTAACATGAAATTACAATTAGATTAAGCCTGATTCAGTTTAAGTTTCAGAACGTTGTTACATATATCTTCAAATCATATTCTGCTCTCCATTATACTCTTAAATCTTCATTACCATAAAGTTCATCAGACTCTTAACTTCTTCCTTACTTTACATAGAATTATATGTACGATATAAGTGACCTATATTCAGGACGTTTTTTTAAGTAAGATCTCACTTTTTGTCAGTCTTAATTTCATTCCACGTTATGAAAAGAAACGCTTTCATATAATTTGCCTTTGAAAATTCGTAATTATAAATTATTTTTATATTTCTTCACAAATCTGCAAATAAGTGGTGTCTTAACATTGAAATAGAATTATTTTTACGGATTTAACTCGCGTATAATTTAATTATACGCGAGTTTTAACTTAGAGATTTAACTCGCGTATAATTTAATTATACGCGAGTTAAAATATATTAAGTTTCATCAGTCAAAATGCAACATTTCAAAATTTTAAATGCTATAATTTAGTATAATTAGAAATAATTATACTAAATTTGTATATACTCTACTTATATCCATAAATTTCCTTGTAAAAACACACTAGAGCTATTAAAATACAAATTAATTTATAAGACAGTCTGAAGTAGGTACTTAAAATATAGACAATAAAACTATTCAAACTCTTATATTCAGATACTTATAGATATATACTATTAATTATCTCAATGAAGCGTTTACTGCCCTTCATGACCTATTTTCCCCTATATAAACTCTTGGTTTTCCATTAATTTAAATAACCAGTACAAAGATTAAATGGTTAAAAAAGGGATTGAAAGCAAGTTGTAAGACAATAAAAATAAATTAAGAATATTAACCTACAAGTTGTTAACAGAAATACCATAACTATGCTTAGATTCAAAGCAGATCAGATTAGACAACTAAGAGAATCACTAATAAAACTCAGTTATAAAAAAGTCCACAAGTAGAACATCGAGGATAAATAATGATAAGAATAATTAATGATGAGGCCCAATAATACGTAATAATCATGTTACATCCTATTGACATTGCTACAACTTTTAATGTTTTTTTATAAATCTAAACAACAAACTGTCATATTAATTTACTTAACAATAATTATTACTGTTTAAATTTTTTTTTCTTTTTAAATCCTTGTAGGTATATAAATTCAAATAATGAGTATAATAAAATCTTCTAATTCAGTTAATTGATTTTGTTTCTATAAGTACAACGGTAAGAAAGGTATATATATATATATATATATATATATATATATATATATATATATATGTCGGGGAAGTCATTAGTACGGGAGCTAAATGACAACGAGGCGCAAGCGATACGTCATCGCTTCGGCAGAGTCCGGTCTACGATCGTGCGGGTCGAGTTGAAGATGTATTCTCACTCACTTTACCTTCAGCTACCGTGGGGTTAACAAGTCCGGGAACTGTCTTACGACTCGTTGTGACACGTACATACTAGTTGATTTAAATAAGTGTAAAATAATAATAGTTAATAAAACATTGTAAGAAGTTACTTTGTTTTCTGCTCGATACCCTTATCAAGCCCATAAATATGAACTCTGGCGGTGATCAAGACTGTGAACGGTATCCTGAACCGACATCAGAAGAGGGATCCGAGCAGCTAAACGGAAACCATACTGAGAACACGCTGCGTTGTGAAAAAAATGGCAGGAATGAAGATAACTGGAAGTTATTATTCGAAATGCAAAATTCGAATATGAAAGCCTTAATTGAAGCCCTAAGCAAACCTCAACGTATTTCTCAGTATGTGAACCTACCGGAATTTGACCCAGACAAGAATGATGCCGATGCACGGTCATGGTGTGCAACTTCGGACCTGTGTTTTGCGGATAACCCTATGGAAGGAGGCCAACTTATCGTCACTATCAGTAAGGCCCTCAAAGGAACGGCATCAATGTGGCTGTCTTCAATTACATACCCGGGAATGACATGGTCTGAGTTTAAACAATTATTTACTGCAAGATTTGTTAGTACGAAAACATCTGCGGGTACTCTAATAAAATTAAATAGTGACAAACCCAAAGAGGGTGAAACCTTGGCGGCATACGGTAGTCGTATTATGTCATTGTTATTTAATCGTTGGAAGAATCTTACCATTGAACAAATTGTGGTGGCAACAACAGTGGCACACATTTCTCAGTTCGATTCAAAATTACAAAGAATGGCTTTTACAACGGAAATAAATAATCGCCAACGATTACAACAAGAGTTACAAGCTTTTACCTCCCTGAAGCGTAAATCAAATGCAGCACCGGATCAACAAACCTTTGACCCCAAACGCATGAAAATGTCTCAAAAATCATCAATTAAATGCTTCCACTGCGGGAAGGTTGGCCATAGACTAGCGGATTGCTTACATAGGACACATGCAAAAGGAAATTCGACGAAACCACACCACGTTCAAGCTTCTAGACCCAACCCACAGCGGCCAGTTGCTAGTACTAGCTCCATTATCTGCTACAAGTGTGGAAAACAAGGACACATTTCTACCAGATGTCCTGATGGAGACGGCAGCACACAAGAACCAAACAGTCTACACAACGAGCGACAGGTGAACGTGTGCGTTGTCTCTCCCCCGGCTGGAAGTTTAAAACATCAAGGTCAGTCTTTTACATTTCATTATGATTCTGGTTCTGAGTGTTCGCTTATTAAAGAGAGTGTATCGCGTAAAATTAGTGGTAAACGAGAAGAAAATGTAATAACTTTAAAAGGAATTAGTCAGTCCAGTGTATATAGCACTGTTCAGATTTCTTGTGTTGTTGAAATCGATAGTCATTTAATCGAGATTTTATTTCATGTTTTGCCTGATATTTATTTGCGTTGTGACATAATGATAGGTCGTGAAATACTATCGCTAGGCTTCAGCATAAATATGACCGCGACATGTTTTAAAATTTCAAAAGCGCATAATGTAAACAACTGTAATTTAGATCTACCCTCTACAAATAATCTAACTCTTATTGATACTGATGTTACTGCAGAACATAAGTCATTAATCGTTAATCTGTTAACTCAATATTCGGACTACTTTATTACCGGCATGCCGCGAACGCGTGTTACAACAGGTGAACTTGTTATTCGTTTAATCGACCCTAATTTAACTGTACAAAGGCGTCCCTATCGGCTGAGCGCAGAAGAAAAACGAATTATGCGCGAACGTGTAGACGAATTATTGCGTGCAAATATTATTCGACCGAGTGATTCTCCGTTCGCGAGTCCAGCCCTTTTAGTTAAGAAGCGTGATGGTTCGGAAAGAATGTGTATAGACTATCGTGAACTTAATAGCAATACCGTACCCGATCGGTATCCTTTGCCACTTATATCAGACCAGATATCGCGTTTACATAAAGCTCAATATTTTTCAAAACTAGACTGTGCTTCCGGTTTTCATTTAATTCCTATTAAATCTGAGGAATCTATACAGCGTACTGCGTTTATAACACCGGACGGTCAATACGAATATTTGACTATGCCCTTTGGACTTCGTAATGCCATATCAGTATTTCAACGGGCCATTATTAGAGCTCTAGGCGATTTAGCAAATACATACGTCATCGTATACGTCGACGATATTTTGATTATTTCGGAGACTATTGAGGAAGGTATCAAAAGACTCGGCGTAGTTTTGGAAACATTAACAAAAGCCGGGTTTTCCTTAAATTTGGCAAAGTGTTCGTTCTTAAAAACGCAACTAGAGTTTCTAGGATATGAAATCAAATCGGGAGAGATTAGGCCTAACCGTAGAAAAGTAGAGGCGTTATCTACTCTACCTCCACCATCCACCGTATCTCAATTAAGGCAATTTATTGGCTTAGCAACATATTTCAGACAATTTGTGTTAAACTTGTAATGGGTCCACTATATAAACTAACGTGTGATAAGGTTCCATTTTCATGGCAACAACGTCACGAAGAAATAAGAAATCAAATAATTTCCATTCTTACAACAGAGCCCGTTTTAATGATTTATGACCCACAATATCCAGTAGAATTGCATACGGATGCTAGTGCTGATGGGTACGGGGCTATTTTATTTCAACTAGTAGAGGGCAAACGTAGAGTGGTTGCATACTTCAGCAAAAGAACCACACCGGCGGAGTCGCGTTATCATAGTTACGAACTCGAGACCCTATCGGTTGTTAATGCGATTAAGCAATTCCGGCAATATTTACACGGTAGAAAATTTACAGTTGTAACTGATTGTAATTCGCTCAAATCTTCTCGTAAAAAGATCGACTTGACACCGCGAGTCCACAGGTGGTGGGCATATTTACAGTGCTTTGATTTTGATGTCGTCTATAATAAAGGTAAAGATATGGCACACGCGGATTTCTTGTCGCGAAATCACCCACCCATTATTGATCATAAACTTAATACAAATTTAAAACCGTCTAAAGACTTAAAGAAAATAGTTAATTTAACTGAACTCTCCGGTAATTGGTTACTTGCTGAACAAAAGCGGGATTCTGACATTTCGAAGCTTATTTCCGACTTAAATAGTAGACAGTTAAACGATGACGTAGCTAAGACGTATGAGATTCGTAAAGGTGTCCTTAATCGAAAGATTCAGCGCAACGGGCGTTCTAAGTGTTTGCCAATACTTCCTAAAGCTATCAGGTGGTCAGTAGTTAGTAACGTTCATGAGTCACTCATTCATCTCGGTTACGATAAAACTTTAGAAAAACTATACGATTGCTATTGGTTTGAGGGAATGTCTCGTTACGTTAAGAAATTTATTGACGCTTGTGTTACTTGTAAGGTAGCAAAATCACACTCGGGTAAGGTACAAGCTCAATTACACCCCATACCTAAAGTAGGCTCGCCCTGGCATACCGTACATATAGACGTGACGGGGAAATTAAGCGGCAAGAGCGATCATAAAGAATACGTTTTTGTTATTATAGACGCGTTCACTAAATACGTATTACTATTTCACACGGCTAATATCGACTCTAAAAATAGTATCAAAGCGGTTAGAGATAGTGTAGCTCTCTTTGGTACCCCGACTCGAATCATCGCGGATCAAGGTCGTTGTTTCGCCAGCAAAGAGTTTAAAGAGTTTTGTGTTAGTAGCAACATTAATTTGCATTTAGTCGCGACTGGTTCTTCGCGTGCAAATGGACAGGTAGAACGAGTAATGTCAATATTAAAGTCAATGTTAACTGCGGCAGAGGTAAAGGATCGTCTATGGCAGGATTGTTTAGGCGATGTACAACTTGCAATTAACTGCACTGTCAATCGAACTACAAAAGCTAGTCCGTTAGAATTACTAATCGGTAAGGTAGCGCGGCCTCTAGCGTTGATGGCGTTAGATGACGTAGAGCCAGAAGTTAATTTAGACGTCATAAGGGAAGATGCATTACATAATATTGAGAAAGCGGCACAATATGAAAAACGTAGATTTGATCAAACAAAGGCAAAACTAAATAAATTCTCGGTAGGTGATTTTGTTTTAATTATGAATGAAGAAAGAAATCAGACAAAGTTAGATCCAAAATTTAAAGGTCCGTACGAGGTCATAGAAGTTCTGGAAGGCGATCGTTATAACTTAAAAGCTCTTAATTGTAATCGTACCTACAAATACGCTCACGATAGGTTGCGAAAGGTACCTGATTGCCAGGGTATAACTGATCAGATTGATGTAGATCAAAGTAACGATGAAAACGAACAGAGTACTTAAGTTTGCATGATGATTGGACTGTACCAGAGGTTGTCGTGTAGCCGTAGCTCAGTGGAAATCGGTGTCTACTAGTTGTAGTCCGTGAGTACGCGGTAAGCAGTCAACTCTGGCGGAGGTCAGGTTCAGTGGGAACATAGAGTCCGGGAGAGACTCGGCGTTCAATTAGGTTGTTCGCATAAAAATAAGTAACTGAAGGTTACTGGACTATGTTTAGTCATGAATCACATGTAGATTATAAGTTTTCCAGCGAATCTGGACTAGTTGATGTCTCTAGTGAGATACCGCGATAATTAAATCAGTTATACTCTGAGGGTAATTTAATACTCAAATATTTGCTATACTTAGAGCACTCAGATTGAGAATTTGATCTGAAGGACTTATTTAATTTTTTTTTTTTATTTATTTTTTTTTTTATTATTATTATTTCGATAGTCAATAGGTACAATGATAGGTCAGGAGTGACCGAACTATATGATACTGTGTACTAAATATTGTTACAGAATAACACACAGGGACGTGTGTCCCGTAGGATGGCCGTGTCGGGGAAGTCATTAGTACGGGAGCTAAATGACAACGAGGCGCAAGCGATACGTCATCGCTTCGGCAGAGTCCGGTCTACGATCGTGCGGGTCGAGTTGAAGATGTATTCTCACTCACTTTACCTTCAGCTACCGTGCGGTTAACAAGTCCGGGAACTGTCTTACGACTCGTTGTGACACGTACATACTAGTTGATTTAAATAAGTGTAAAATAATAATAGTTAATAAAACATTGTAAGAAGTTACTTTGTTTTCTGCTCGATACCCTTATCAAGCCCATAAATATGAACTCTGGCGGTGATCAAGACTGTGAACGGTATCCTGAACCGACATATATATATGTCGGAGATAAGAGGTATATAAGTGGCTTGTTCGTTCTTGATGGAGTCTTTAGGTACAGGATCCGAAGCGTAGGTCTCAGGCAATTAAACCACACAGATAGATGTAGATGTCACTTCGCTCGGCCTTTCTGACCACATAAATAATCATGAATCATTCTAAAATCGGTAGTTATAATAACTGAAGCTGTTACAGGCATAGAACCAAACTTAATCAAAGTACACTATGAGATTCGACTAATTGGAGTCAAGAAACACATCCCCGCATAGGAGTCAAGATAGACAACCATCATTGGCGTCAAGTCAAGATAGACATCCCGCATAGGAGTCAAGATAGACAACCATCATTGGCGTCAAGTCAAGATAGACAACCCGCATTGGCGTCAAGTCAAGATAGACAACCATCATTGGCGTCAAGTAAAATAGACATCGTATGAATTATCATTATCATCAGAACAGCCAGCAACAGAACAATTATCATTATTATCATCGTCAACATTGACGTCCAAAATTCTCATATTACAACAGACTTTTTTATTATAGTATCTCAGAAAATAATTAATAAAGATCGGATACACTGAAACACTTAAACTTTACATTTGATGTCTGTCTAAATGAATTGATTTTCTTTGACTAGCGAGCATTTAGCACTTAAAACGTAAGTAAATTGAAACGAATCACCTTTTCGCTGTAACGCGCCCGATGGTGGATAAATTGCACAGACATCAACGCGTTGCTCGCATCGCACTATACCAACACCGCTGCCATAGCAGTCATCGCCACGAAAGCAGTCACCACCATCAGCACCATCAGCACCATCAGCGCCATCCGCGGCGCGCCATCACCGCCATTCGTGCCGCGCCATCACCGCCATCCGCGCCGCACCATTACCGCCATTCGCGCCGCGTTGTCACCGCCATAATTTCTCATTTCTTTCTTTCTTCATTAGCAACTATTCTTTCTTTCGTAGAATTCTTCCAACGGTTTGTCATATAATCTAATAAACGACTTGCATAAGCGATTAAATAGGTATTTTCACTCGATTTTCTTGATATGTGGGTAGATCTCAATTTTGAAGTTTTGAGATAACATAAATTTAACTTGATTGATTGATTGATTTACAACCATTGATTTTCAACTATTGATTGATTGTATTGATTCTGGAACTTCATTGTTATTATCTTGTAGTGTGCGTTTTAAATAATAAAATCCCTTCATTTTCTGCTCGACGTGTTTTTGTAGCTTCAATAAACTTGTCTCGCGGGTAGTTGGTGGTTTTGATGCCCGAGTGAATCCCACTTCTGATGTCGGAGATAGGAGGTATATTAGATGGCTTGTTCGTTCTTGATGGAGTCTTTAGGTACAGGATCTGAAGCGTAGGTCTCAGGCAATTAAACCACACAGACACAATATTACAATTACTTGTATTAAATGTAGGTAATCACAAATTACTTAGTAGGTATACATTTATCAGAGTTTCGTAAGGCTCACACTAAACAATAATCCTCTCGTCTCGATGCTCTCGGATATTTAAAATGTCTCCGGTGCCCCTCCAAACGATTCCGATCACATGACTCAATACGTCACGGCGTTCACACCCCACTATTACAATGATATCAATTGAGTTACTAATTATCGTTAAATTATCGTGATTTGCGACATATATATATATATGGAAATATATGGAAATATATATATATATACATATATATGGAAATAACACCAGTTTTAACATACTTGACTTATTGTTTCCTAGATATACCTTAAAAATGTGTTTTAAAACAAAAACAGGATAATTAAAATATTTAAGTAAGCTTTGTAAATAAGACGCATGATTTAAAAAATATAAGATTATTAAAACAATACGGCTTTCATAAAAGATAGCATAATTTAATAAAGAAAAAAAATTTTTTGTATTTTGTTATATACGAAATAAAAGCCTTCGATTTTGTATATCAAGATTTACTTCTTAAAAATTTTAATTATAGTATTATATTTTTTAACAATGCTACAGATTTTAAGTAAAAAACGATAAGACTACCAATTAACAATACAAAAATACAAAATTCATTGTCATAATTTCTTGCGCTAATGAAGGGGCCCGACAACATTTTTTTAATTTTGTGTTTCGTATTTCAGTCCACAGACATTTGAAAAGAAACACGGATCCCCTGGTAGAACACAACTATGTGCTAAGTGTATAATGTATGTTAAGTTACCGGAACTATAAAAATACTGACATTCTTAAAACAAACCAAGACAACTACCTACATACATTAAATGTGTATGCAGTGAATGAATATTTTAATTAATACTTTACTGAATATTGACAATTACGTAAGCTTCATTTAAACATTTCGCATAGTACGGTTTGATGTTCATTTAAGTTCAAATCTCAGACATAGGTATCTAACCTTATTTAATGCAAATAAATATTATTATCTATACTAATATTATAAAGGTGAAGAGTTTATTTGTTTGTACGCACTAATCTCTGGAACTACTGGCCCGAATCGAAAAATTCTTTTTGTGTTGTATAGTTTGTTTATTGAGGAAGGCTATAGGGTATATATCATCTCGCTGTGACTAATAGAAGTTAAGCAGCAATTAAAAATGCTGTAAATTTAATATAATCTAATAGGTTCTGACTGACTTAGTTATAGCATACAGTCTAAATCGCAGGTCGTAGAGATAGTAAAATTGGAGGACACATTTGTTATCTACGTAGTGGTGTACTAAGACAAGATTTTTAAATTCCACCCTTAAGGACGAAGACGAAGTCGCGAGCGACCCCTAGTCATTACAAATAGTTCAATCTTTTTGTCCGAGCAAGAACAAAGAACTATTATTACGGCCCATAATAAGATCTTAGAAATGTTTAAACGTGATGTCAGAGTACATGTATCTTTGTTGTTTCAGGTCTATAAATAAAAATATTCAATTACTATTCGTTACTGGAAGCTAGACGTAACATTTCGAGAATACAATAACATTTTCTCGTCATTAACGCTATTGCATTAGGTACATCTGTTTTAATAAATAATTATAGTATCAATATGAACTATTACAATATGAAGTTCAATAATATTTGATCAAGTTAAAAAGTCATTTTCTAAATCCGATAAAAAAATTACTTTTATAAAATTATTGAATCTTAATTATAAAATAAAATAAAAATTTAAAAAGGATAAAAATAATATTATTATTTACTTATGGAAGTCGTTGCGTCGGCAAACCGTTATACGTACGTTGACGGTTTTGTCTAGTTTACGAAGCAAGTACTAGCATTTTAATTTCTTCCTTTATTTAACGGTCCACCGACGCAAGGACTATTACTACGAGGCCACAAACAACCACACAGATTTTTTTTTTATTTTTTTTTTTTTATATTCTCTAGGGCAATGCTTGACTACATTCCACCTGATGGTAAGTGGAATGTAGTCTTAGGTGGTAAGGCGCATTACCCTAGCAACCTATTCACTCTTCGCTTGAAGACACCCACATTGTATTCGGTCGGAAATACCGACGCAGGCAAGCTGTTCCAATCCTTTGCTGTACGCAGTAAAAATGAGGAAGCAAAGCGCTTCGTTCGGACAGGTGGAATGTCCACAACAAAAGGATGAAAACCTGCCGTGCGTCGGGACGTCCGGTGATGGAAGGGGGACGGTGGAATTAAATTGTGTAATTCCTGCGCACACTCACCAAAATGTATCCTGTAGAATACTGAGAGGCTAGCAATTCTACGCCTGTGCTCAAGGCTTTGGAGTTTGGCTCCGACCAATTCGGGATCGCCTATAAGCCTCTTTACTCGCCTCTCAATTGAGTCCAGAACCGCAAGATGAGACTTTGCGGCACCAGCAAATATGTGACAACAGTACTCTACACACGACCGGATCTGCGCTTTGTATAAAACAAGAAGCTGTCCCGGTGTAAAGTACTGCCGAACCTTCGCCAGAACGGCAAGCTTTGCTGCTGCTGCTCTTGCTCTGGACTCAATGAACCGACCAAAGTTGAGGTTCGAGGAAATCTCTAAGCCTAACAACTGAAGCCGGTCACTGTATTCCAAGGATACATTCTGGAAAGTAGGAGCCAAGGTGAAAGGGCTCCTTTTGGCGGTGAATAGACACGTCTGCGTTTTGGTGGCGTTGAACTTGACAAGATTGGCATTGCTCCATGCGGAGACTGCCTGAAGTTTGTCATTCAAACGTTGCACCATGGCTTCTCTTTCAGACTGTACTTGATCTCGACTAGCCCGAGTACTCGGCAGATATCTTTCTACAACTGTGCTGTCGTCTGCATACCCATAGATACCGGGCTTCAACAGATCATTAATGTGCAGCAGAAACAGAGTTGCAGAAAGAACGGACCCCTGAGGCACTCCGGCATTTATTGTCAAGGGTTCCGAGGAACACCCGTCGACAACTACTCGGAGAGATCTGTGGCTCAGAAAGTCCGTTACCCAGCCGATCAGACCAGGAGATATACCGTACGCTGAAAGCTTGCTTATAAGGCTCGCATGCCAGACCCTGTCAAATGCCCTCGAGACGTCCAGAGAGACGGCGACCGCTTCTCCGTTCTTCTCGATGGTCTCGCCTAAAATGTGAGTAGCATACACTAGGAGGTCCCCAGTAGACCTATTACGGCGAAACCCGTACTGTCGGTCACTGAGGAGATCGTTACCTTCTAGGTATGCTAGTAGGCGCGAGTTCAATACACGCTCCATAATCTTGCAGAGTATGGAGGTGATTGAAATCGGTCTGTAATTGACAGGGTCGGCACGGCTGCCTTTTTTGGGCACGGGTTGCACATTAGCAAGCTTCCAGGATTTCGGCACTATTCCAGTCATGAAAGAGAGACGATACAGACGTGTCAGTACAGGAGACAACTCAGCTGCGCATGTCTTGAGCAGAATGGCTGGTATACCATCAGGACCACTGGCTTTATTCACATCTAAACGACACAATGTTCTCCATACCTCTTTGTTAGTGATGCGGATTTCAGGCATCGAAACACCGCAGTGAGGAAGATGTGCTGGAGAAGCATTGCCAGTGTCTATTCAGATGCGAATTATCAGATGCGAATTATCAGCAAACAGAGAAGCAAGTACGTTCGCTTTCTCTGTTGCTGTGTGGGCCAGGGATCCATCCGGCTTCAGCAGAGCAGGCAGTGAGGGTTGGCAGAAATTCGACTCGATCGCTTTCGCAAGAGACCAGAAAGCTCGACTGCCAGTTGGTCTGGCAGAGAGCTTTTCGCCATTCTTAGCGATTCGATCGAGACGAGCCTTCCGCAATGCCTTTTTGTAGGACTTGGCAGCTTGGTTAAAGGCTCTCTTCTTCGAACTTACATCCGGAGTTTTGCGGCTTCGAGCATCAGCCCAAATGAGATATGCCGAATGTTTTCGGTCTTGAGCATGACCACATTCGGCATTAAACCATGGGCGAGCTTTGCCACCGATGGGTACGTCAGCAAAAGGAATAAAATACTCCATTGCCTGATGCACCACATCGGTTATAGCATCCGCGCAACTCGACGGATCCAAAGAAGAGAAGCAGACCTGCCGCCAAGGATAAGACGCAAAAAAGTGCCGCATCTCATCCCAATCTGCTGACTTGTATTTCCATACTCGCCTAACACCATGAGGTTCGAAAGCTGGTGGGGAATATGTAAACACAGATTTCACCAGACAGTGATCGGAGGTTCCCAAGGGAGAGGTAACCTCTACCCGATACCTGTCCGGATCAGTTGTCAGCAGAAGGTCCAGGCAATTGGCTGTATGGCCTACCACATCTGGTACCCTTGTCGCTTGCTTCACCAGCTGAAAGAGGTCCAAGGACAACGCAAAGTTCCGCGCTTCTCTTCCAGCATGGTCGGTTTTCTGGTACGGGAACAGCCAGTCCTGATGACAGGCATTAAAATTCCCCAGAAAGACGAGCTGCGCCGAAGGGAACTGATGCAGAGCCATATCAGCAGCCTCACCGAGATACTCGAATAATCTAGTTGTCTCCTGGTCACCGCTGTGCGAACGGTAAACACAAGAATACAGGATTTTTTCGTTTCCTGTGTCTACTAAAACCCATAAAGAAGAAAAAGTGGGGTCTTCAAGGTGACGGAGACGCTGGATACAGAGGTCGTTCCGCGCATACACGCAGACTCCGGCACGTGAGCGAAAGTTGTGCTCTAACGTGTATCCGGGATAATCCAGGTGCGCAGCGCTTAAGGGACATTGTATCTGCGTCTCCGTCAAAAAGAACAGGTGCGGTTGTTCTGTCTCCAGGTGGTGATGGACAGGTAAGATATTAGAGTGCAAGCCCCTAATATTACTGAGGTGCACTTTAAATGAGGAGGAGTGCAACCGCTGTACAAACTTTTTTCTTTTTTGGTTTTTCTTCATGGTAAAAATAAATAAAAGTGAATAGGGATGGGAAATGGCAGTTGAACGAGGCGGTACGTATCAAACCCGACTTCGAAATTGGTGATGTCTTGCCGCTGGGAGGCTAGCCTGGAGACTGCGGGGACGCCCAAACCCCCCCAGGGATCGCCATCCCTGGTCCTCGCCTGGTCGCCAACCAGCACGATGGAGCCACCCTGGGATTTTTCGCAGCTGGCGGGGCAGCCTTTCGTGGGTGGCTAACCCACTAATTGGGCCCCCAACTATCTGCGGGCGGCCAGCGGAAAGCCGTCGCTTCGGATCCCGCTACCCTCCTCGACTAGACACCCGACAAAACAAACACCAACTCGACGTCAACCGGTTCGCCAACGTACCGCAACTGTTCAGACCCATTTCCCATATACGGCTTCATCGAGCAACGTGCCGGAACACGACTAGGTCGCTTTGCGGCACGACTTTGCCCGATGGGTGGTAACTTTGCCGGCGACCCGATGTTATGGTCTACCACCAAGGTAGACCACCAATATGAATCTGTGTATCTATCTATGTAAATACACACGTCAAACTTATAACACCTCTCTTTTAACATGAAATTAAATGATTATTAAATATTATAAGAAAATATTTTTGTCAGAAATCCTCATTTAAGTCTCCAGTTATGTCCGAAATATATATCTACACATTTTGCTACATTCACTCATGAAGTAATAATTGCAAGAGGCGAAAATATCCTAACAATATACAACTTTCAGCTTTGTTCCGTTTTGTTATTATTAAATACTTTATTACAGGTATGTTATACGATTGTTTATATCACTGTAGAGTCTTGAAAGCACTCGAATAACTAATGATTAATACTCACTAAAAAAAAATATGTACAACATTATTGGGATATCGAGATATAGGTTCCAACTGAAGGAATCATTATGTCAGTATCAGAATTCAACGTTTATTCACTACAAACAAAAAGATTAATTTATTTGATTTAAAATCCTTGTAGATCATTTATTAGTGTCCTTAAAATTGGAAGCATATTAAATGACATACTTAAATAATTTATCAATTAAATTATAATATTCAATCTCTTACATAAAGCAAACTGTCTACAAAATTAAAAATACGATTACAAAAATGTTTATGATTAAAGTACCATTTTATTTTAATTCTTTCCAAATACAATTATGAGTGACAGTAAAGGAATTTTTAATGTTATTACTTAAAAATAAGTAATACATAAATATTGCACGTCAGCAGATTAAAATCATTCCGCAGTATTATCAATCTCATTTATATCATTACTGAGATAACGTTCTGCTTCGAGCCAGGGAGTTGTGGATCTTCAAATGTGCTGATAAGGGTTAAATGTATTAGTTAAAAGGTGTGACAAATAGTGCGTTTTTAAGTCTTGTCTGAGCAATACGTCTCTTAGTAGTGTGTATTTTGACACTTGGGAATATTATTGGGGTTAAAATACTTTGTAAAATATTCCATCTTTTAAATATCCTAATGCATTGCTGGTTCGACTGTAGCTGTGAGATTATAAACGATATAATATTTATTATGAACTTCTTTTAAATATTTAAAAACCAAAGAATATTTATTACAATATCTGGTCTTCTGTAAGATAATAATAATAATGTGTATAATAATATTGTAAATTTAGTAATAGTGAATGTGATAATAATTTTCCAAATATGGATATGCTACGTATTGCTGTAGTTCCGCTGACCCTTACCATCGGACTCACATATTTTAATGTTAAAAAGTAAGTATATTAAAAATAAGTGTAAAACTGTAAAATATATTTAAACCAACACAATGAGTGAAACACACACACACACACTTTATTATTTTTATTCTTATCATTGCAATCACCACATTGGCCGCAACCTTATCACTAATATATATTTAGTTTACCAATTTTTTATTTTATGCCTCCAACAATGGCCAAGCTGGACATTTGTATAGTGTAAATTTTATTAATTCATTTTAATTTGTATAAAATAGCAAATACTGATTCCAATTTCATCAGTTCCATCTAACATAAAATAACAAAAAAAAAATATATATAAAGACAATAATTACAACGACAGGACCTTGAATACCTTTCTCCTTTAATACTTCAACATTTTCTCTACGTACAGGACGACTTCTACATCCTTCAGTCCTTGTTATCAATAATTTAAACGAATATTAAACACCCTGCTGGATTTATATATATATGTATATATATAGATAATATCCTATTTTTTATATATATTTTTTTGTCATCAGGAACGCTTACAGTAGAAGAAGTATACAAAGACAGAGACCAATTTGCTGGTCTTGTTCGCGAAGTTGCTGCTCCGGACGTTGGACGGATGGGCATCGAGATCCTGTCCTTCACGATCAAGGACGTTTACGATGACGTCCAGTATTTGGCCAGCTTGGGCAAGGCACAGACGGCAGTTGTGAAACGAGACGCCGATATTGGAGTCGCGCAGGCCAATAGAGATGCCGGGATAAGGGTAAGTGGATTATATTAATAAAAAGTTTTATTGTAACTTTAATATGATGTCAAAATATATTCCTCGTTTTCGGTTTTAAAATACCTTTTTTTATACTGTTTGTTGGAAAAATATGTTTTTTTTTTTGTAATGTCTATACTGTTAGCCCTGTTGGCTATTACAGCGTCACCGGGGGAGCGGGTGGGTCAGGGGACCCACCCTTAAAAAGGGGGGGCCGGATGGGTCCCCATGGGGAATAAAATATAGGAAATAAACACCCTTAGTATATATAGTTTATTGCGAATTTAATTTTGGTTGTATTTTATTCATGAAATTTTAATTTAGGGCACATCAAAATAATTTTTATATTTCTTTTGTTTAACTAACTAGTACCTACTAAGTGTATTTTTATTACTCTTAAATTAAATGTAATTTAAAACAATCTACTTATTGAATATAACCTTTAAAAATCGTATTCATAAATTAATCTCGGTGTTTTGGAGTTAAACCAAGATAATATCTTTGCAACGTTAATATTTAGTCAATACGATTAAATTTAATTAGAACAGCTATCAGGGTCAATGCCGTGTATCAGTCACATAATTATATCAATTGAAAAAATGGGTCATTGCCCTTAATAGCCCAATAGTAAAGTGAGCAGTTCCTAGCCCTGATTAATTCCGTTACAAGGACACACAGAGACGAGGACATTGTATAATATTATGATTGCTATAAAAGATGTATTTATTTTAAATTAGTTTGTTATAAAAAAATGTCATAGTCCAAATAGTACATATGTATTATACAAGAGTTCTTCACGAAAGTTATTCTACCGTACCTTGCTTCACGTTAATGCATATTTCCTTATGCAAAAAATAAACATATTTCCTTGCAATCACTCAGATGTTTGTTTGAGGTACTAAATAATGTAATTAACTAACTGACAGACATATACATCTTTTGATTAACATCAAGAGCGCAAAAAAGGGTGTACTCATTAATATTCAAATTGTTTTATGGTTTACAGGATTTTACTTCCTATGTCGCCTAGGTATTCTATTCCAACAAAAACAATATATTATATATGTTGTAATAGAATACCTTTAATTATAACATTTTCCTATTTCATTCCATTTTTATTTCTGACCTTTGATCTGAAAGAGATAAATGAATGATTAATCTATTTGTGATAATTATTGTAGGAGGCAGAATGTGAGAAAAGCGCAATGGACGTCAAATATTCTATGGACACTAGAATAGAAGATAACACTCGACTCTTCAAGCTACAAAAGGCGCAATTCGATCAAGAGATTAACACTGCTGTGAGTTTTATATTTAAATGGATTAAAAGGGGATGTTTCAAAACGGAATACTTAACGGGTTGTTAGAAAAATAACAAAACTTATCTGTAATAAATTTATTTCGGAATAGTTCATTATATTTTCGTTGCAGAAAGCGGAAGCCGCTTTAGCGTATGAGTTGCAAGCTGCTAAAATAAAGCAGAAAATACGAAACGAAGAGATACAAATAGAAGTCGTGGAGCGTCGCAAACAAATTGAGGTACGTTTTAAAATAATAAAATGTTAAGCAGGACTAATATGGACTTCTTTATTTCTCGGCCACTAAAACAGAAATTGAAGTTTATAGATTTTTTTACTTGCGATATGCAAGATTTGCACATCCATTTTGAAATTATTAAAAATATTAAGAGTAACACGTCTTTAAACAAATTATAAATATAAGAAAGTGAAAACCATCTCAAGTGTGGTTTTGGCCTTGGATAACTCTTACTATTCCTACTTGTTTATATATAATAATAATAATGGATTAAAAATCAGGTTGAGCAGCAAGAAATTTTAAGACGCGAGGAAGAGTTGGTAGCCACAATTCGTCTTCCAGCTGAAGCGGAGGCGTACCGTCTGCAAGCGATCGCTGAAGGAAAAAGGTAGGAGTTTCGAGTTTCGTAAAAATAAAAATTATGCCATGCTAATGATTTGGTGTAATTAGTAGACTAAATACCTGATTCAATTTGTTATCAAATTCAAATTACATTGTAGAACTCAGACTGTAGAAAGCGCTAAAGCAGACGCAGAGCGTATCAAGGTACTCGGTCTCGCCGAAGCTACAGCTATTGGAAATGTTGGTAAGGCAGATGCTGAGCGGATGCTGGCCAAGGCCAAGGTCTACAAGCAGTATGGTGATGCAGCTATCATGGCGCTTGTGCTTGAGGCTTTGCCTAAGGTGAGCGGGTTATAAAAAGTGTTGTGGTATTTATAATTTGTTTTCAGAAGTTTTTGAATTAGTTATTATTATTATCTAATTAGTTAATATTAGTAAATAGTAGTCTATATTTCTGGACTGATTTCACCAATTATTTTTTTATAAATGCCGTAACAAGAAAAAACATTCCAGATAGCAGCTGAAGTCTCAGCTCCTTTATCCAAGACCGATGAGATAGTACTTGTGGGTGATAACGGAGCCACTGGGGAGGTTGCTCGTCTCGCGGGAGGCATCCCACCTGCGGTGAGGTCATTGACCGGTCTCGATATCAATCAGGTGTTGAAGAGATTGCACCCGGGAGGAAACGGTGAGAGTATTTCCAGTTTACCGATTTTTTACTATTGCAGATTTTACTTTACAAGTAGGATACTAATTTATAATGTACCTATTTCATATAATATATATATGGATTGATAGTACATATTCGTGGTACATATTGATAGTGTACCTATATTAATAGTATATATTGATAGTAGGTATAATACTTATATTGATAGAACATTTTGTTGTTTAAAATTAATAGTTTCTAAAATTGAGTTCTCCCATACAAAATTTATTTGTTGTCTCTTCACCTTTTAACTACTTTTTACAAAATACATAAGTAATCTTTTACTCCGTATATTTACTACAAATTATTTTATTTATTATATTACTTATAAAAAACTTTTTTTTTGTTTCGTGTTTTGTGTGTTGCTTATCTAAATTTTTAAAAAGTCGTAGAACAATTATTGTTGGGATTGATGCAGATAGACTGCAAGAGGTGGTCAACTAATTAAAAATAACCCTGTAAAATGATAGTACATATTGATAGTATATATTGATAGTACGTATTGATAGTACGTATTGATAGTACGTATTGATAGTACGTATTGATAGTACATAGTGATAGTATATATTGATAGTACGTATTGATAGTACGTATTGATAGTATATATTGACAGTACATATTGATAGTATCTATTGATAGTATATATTGATAGTATATATTGATATTACGTATTGATAGTACGTATTGATAGTACGTATTGATAGTACGTATTGATAGTACGTATTGATAGTACATATTGATAGTACGTATTGATAGTATACAGGGTTATTTTTAATTAGTTGAGCACCTTTTGCAGGCAGCCTCTCTACATCAATCCCAACAACATTTGTTCTACGACTTTTAAAAAATCTTGATAAATAACTCAGAATAAACGAAACAAAAAAATTTTTGCTCCCTCGATTATTTATTACTCTGTATTTTGTAAGCAGTCTAAAGTATAGGTCGCGGCAGTCTAGCGCTTTACGAAATTTGTAAGGTACCACGCACGTAATACTATTATAACTTATTATTATTTTTTGTTTTATTTCAAACAGTATGTAATAATTACTTAATCGTCGTATTGTGTATTAAAATTGTTAACAATTAATCAAGGTAGGATCAAATTATTTACAATAATACAATGTGTTATTTACAAAAGGATTCAATATTTACAAATTACCTCTTAAATTTATATCTCGTCGATACCGGTGCAAAATAGTCCCCTTCATATCCAACACAAAGACCACACCTAAAAATCAACTGTTCACCGACTCCTCTTACCACACTTAGCCAGCACTCGCACTATCTTGGTGTACTCGATATTTGTGTTACGGCATCACAGTACTGTTTTCATTAATCGAAATTCGGTTACCGAGTAACGGGAGCTAGCGGATCGCGCGGCACACGCTTATCTAATTGACCGTGACAAACGACTGGATCAAGTTCAAACGTGCATCGCCGCCGCTGCATCACCCCGCCACCCGCCACCCCGCGCCCCGCTGGTCGTGTCCTTGGCACGTATTTTGCCTACGCAAGGTGCGTGGCCTCTCTTTGCTCAAGGTTGCGAGGTTGTTAAATGCTCGTTCAGAGGCAGTAAATAAATTTTGTATGGGAAAAACTAAATTTTTAAAACTATTAATTTTAAAAAGTCGTAGAACAAATGTTGTTAGGATTGATGTAGAGGGGCTGCCTGCAAAAGGTGCTCAACTAATTACAAATAACCCTGTTATTATTGATAGTACGTATTGATAGTATATATTGATATTACGTATTGATAGTACGTATTGATGGTACATATTGATAGTACGTATTGATAGTATATATTGATAGTACATATTGATAGTGCATATTGATAGTATATATTGATAGTACATATTGATAGTATATATTGATAGTCATCCCGTCAGGGAATAATAATAAACTTTCCAATAAAAAAATACAGAATTGGTCAACCACCACCACATCAAAAAAATGTCTGTGTTCAAAAATAAACATATATAACAATAAACTAGAAATACTCCTACACGCAAAAACTACTTGCCGGAGTTTAATGAAACTTTGAACGGGTACGTTTTATCGAAATCGGAATGTATGTGTACGAAGTTGCAGGCACAGTTAGTAATAATAATAAAAACACAGGAGAAATTACACAAATTGATCTAACCCCTGAGTAAGCGAAATTATTTGCTTGTGTTAAGGGTGTTAGGCAACGATACAAATACATAAAAATACACATTATAAATACTGCGAATATATTTAATAAACGACCAAACCCAGAAATACAGACGTCTATGCTCATCAAATACATGCCTGTCCCTCTCGGCCCTAAGGCGGTCGCTATACGTTAGGTGTCTGCGGTAACCACTTGACCAACGATGCGGTACAATTAGTCCCTTTGCCCATCTCATCCCCTGTATTTGTAACTGTTACACATATTTTTTTACAATACAATAGTAAAAACAAATTAACTTCGTTTTGTATAATTTAAAAATAAACCTTTAAAACAATTTACAGAATATATATCATGAAGTTGATTTTATACTGTTTTATGCGGAACAATGTTTCGCCATCTGTTACCTGCTAAAAGTAAATTCACCGAGGTCTCTGAAAATGGACTTTATATTTTTGTTATGATGAAATAACATTCTATAAACTTAGTAACTGTTATTAAGAGACGAGGCAATTTATACAATATGACGATTGTAAAATCTGTTTTATAATATGATCAAAAGCTTCTTTTTTTTATAACTTTCCCTAGTTATCCTAATTAAGAAGGTTTAAATAAGATATTAATTATAAGTTTTTAAAAAATAAAGATCCTATTCAATTTTATATAATTACATAATATGTTTTGTTTAATTTGTATTTGGATAAATGAAAATAGTTTTTAAATTTATAGTAATTTTTCTATGCACTGATTATCTAAATGTAAATATAATTTTTTCAATTGATTATTTTACTTTTATCAAAAAATCCAGTATCTGTATTCATTACCGCCGTACGCTCTTCGTTTTTCAGAAAGCAATTTTAAATTCCCATTCGCTAGAGTATAGCTATCGTATGATCCACAGATAGACCACGGTCTTTGTAGCTCGAGAATATCCATTGTCTCTGGAACATGTAATTGGAATTATATTGGAAATCCATACTTAGTTTAAACTCGTTTTCACCTAATAATATCTAACATATGTTTTAATAGAAAAAAAATATGACATAATTTATTGAAAAAGAATAATAAAAAAAATATTAAACCCAATAAAATAATCGGATATAAATTTAGTTTTATTATTATCATTAGGAAGACACAGATCAGTGTGCACAGTACATAATTTTATACCAGTTGTTTCGCGTTAGATACTCTAAACTTTGATTTGTTAAAAATAAGAGCATCGTCACGTTATTTGCGCCTAGTATACACTCAGAGAAGAGTAGACTAGAGTAGAGAAGAGTAGACTAGAAAAGGGTAGAGTAGAGTAGTATAGAGTAGACGAGAGTAGAGTATACTAAAGTAGTAACAGAAATAAATCCTACAATTACATATTTACATATACTATATACCCGTACAGCGGTATCTGTAGAGTTGCGGCAAATACACACATACAGAAGAATAATATGTTAAAAAATATTATTTAATGTAATTTTCCTTAAACAATAAATAAAATATATTTTTATATAAAACGTCATACTTAAATCGTGTTATTTATTATTTAAAATCTAATATTTTATCAAAATGTGTCAGTGCATTGAATTACTGTGCTCTAGTCTAGTTTAGTTTATTCTACTCTTGTCTACTCTACTCTAGTCTGCTTGTATGTGCATATGTACTTTTTTAAATATTTTTATTGATATAAACTTACTTAAAATGTAGTGAAACTTCTTCACAGCCTGTTTAGATGATAAATAATTTTAAATATAATAATAATTATCATTGTTGTTCTGATAATTTGCATCGATAATTGGATCAACTGACATGTTGTTTTTAATATAATAAATGTTGATGATCTCAAAGCACAGAAGTGAAGAAAATCATTAATATTTAAGATTAAGAATTAAATTACAAAATACTTTACCATTTTTGATAATTTTGGCAAGTAAAAGTAATTTGAAACACTAAATAAAATAAGATAACATTACTTCGGAAAATATATTTATTATAGTACCGTCAAACATCTCACTGAATCCAATGAAGATGAAGAATTAATAATTTAAACATAAGAAACAGGATATTTACTTTCAAACATATTCTCTAGTCAGAGGACGTGTTCCGCCAAATTGACAGAGAAAATTTATGGTATTTTTTTTTAGCGACATCAGTTTTCTAGGTATTGCAATAAGTGAGTTCGAACAATGATTACGTAACCAGCAGTAAGGACATTAAGAGACGTAGGAAGAAAATAAATTTCACTTGAAGAATATATTAAACTATGTATAGAAGATAGCACGGGAAATATTCTCGAGCAGTAGTTCATTTTGTGCATTGGTTAGATCTAATTTTAAAGATGACTTATTATAATAATTTTACAAAAAATTCAAACTAATTGTTTAATATTAAATTTTATATAAGTATTAGTATAGGAAATCAATAGCGAGAGCAGTTTATGAATTTGTGACCACTAAGAGTCCGTCACCGCTGCTCTACGAACTAAGCTATCGTGTCGATACTTGCCTTGAAGATTTGAGGCTTCTATATGGAATCAAAGATAAGATATAAGTTGCATTATAAGATTTCTTTTGAAATACATAATAGTATTATGTTACCGACAGATATTATTATACTATCATGGCAACTTCTTCATTTATTTAAATTTCAAGGCAATAAAGTGTATAGTGTTTGTAGTTTGTATAAATAGTAAAATATTAGTTTATTGTGAATGGTATATTTTTTTACGGATATGGATACTACGTTAGTTCCATTTATTCTTCCTACCGTACTCAGATATTTAAATGTTAAAAGTAAATACCGACGGTTAAGTACAAAGTAAAGTCTTTCAGTTCTTGAAAGCTTTGATCTATTCTTTAAGCGGCCAAAAATTTTCTTGTTACCGTGAACACCAGTTCACTAATGTATTAGTACATACATAGTACATACTATGATATCGGAACAAATAATATTTTATCTACCAGTTAAGTTTAAATAAAGTTTTTTTTATTAAATATAGATACCACATTTTTGAACGTTCAAGACTTTAACTAAATGTTGAGCACTACGGATTGACTTTCGAACTACTAAGTACTACTAATTGCAAGTAACTTAGTTTCATCATATATCACTGCACACGTATTCTCGACGTTTAGATAATATATCTCGAACATTACATTTTATAATCTCTGTAACTCGAGTATTTTCAACAATGTTTGCAGTTTATAAATATAATCTATCTTTTCTCCGCGACACCATCCGTGGATGTTAAATGAGAGTTCGATGTATGCAAGATTTATTATAGAACCCGGGCATAAAAATAATATTCGGATAATTACCAGCCAAGAACTGTGTACCAAAATAAAACAGCAACGTAAAGTTTATAAAAAATATATATTATATCTAAGAGAGCTTTTGAAGCAAAGAATGAATGAGGCATGTACAACATAAACCCCTGTAAGCTGTTTCCATAACAAGAAGATTCCGAAGTAATCAATATCTGTCCAAGATACGACAATCTGCGGAGACCAGTGATATATTGTCTTGTAATAAAGAACAAGGGTCTTTTTGACGGTCTTTTGATCGAGGAACAGTGCTCAAGTTTTTATGAAAATATCTGAATTGATAATTGATAATAATTTTGATAGGGTTCAATTATTATTGATTCCTTTGATTGATAATTTTTGATTATGCATTCATGTATGTATTATTTTCTGTATTAATGTATTTATATGATATTCTCCATAGATATATTTTTGTTACATAGCTGTTGCCTGCGACTCCGTACACGTCTTTATTTTTTAACTTCCCGCGTAAAAAAAAAGCTTTTAATAAAAAGTATTCTATGTTACTTCTAATACTTCCAAAAGTATGTGTACAAAGTTTCGATAATTATCGGTTGAGGAGTTTTCGCGTAAAAGCGTAATAAACAAACTTACATTCACTTTTATAATATTAGTAGAATTAAAATAAATGTTAATTTTGTTATATGTTTTATTCTACTCCATTATCAATTTAAATAAAACGCATAGAACTTAATATATTTAGTGATTTAATAATTATCTATGTAACTGTCATAACTAATGCCAAAAAAAATCGTTTAAATAGACAATACAAAAACAAATAAATAACTCTATAACTAAAAATTGATTACAAAATACAAAACAACGTTTTAATAAAAAAATATATTATAAAAAAATTATATTCTGTAAAAATCTCAAATTAATTCAATTCCTTCTGAAAAAATCCAACAAAATAATTATGTTAAACTTGATTCAATTTATACTTCAGACCTTATCGCTGTTACTTTTATTTTAAAACAACCCTGGTTCATTATACTCTTAAATCTTCATTACCATAAATTTTAATAGACTCTATTCCACTTGCCTAATCGATATATGATTTTATATGCAAAATGGGTCTGTTTGTAAATCTGATCTCGCAGATAAAAAAAAAATTATAAATTTTCATATAAATTATGTAAATTTTGTTTGTGTATTATTGAATAGGTAGGAATAGGTAGGAATTTGATTGCAGGTCGGGGCGAAAAGGTTGTGAAGATGCGGGCATTGGAAATTTAGTGCCATAGTATCGTTAAGTAATAAACGACGTGCGTTCTGTGTACTACAAGTTCAACATAACGATTCCCTTATTCAAGCGCAAAAAAAAATGCGCGCATTACAATATACGGTGTAAAACACAGTTGCATCGACTCTAATGTTCGAATAGTCGAAAGTGTAAAAACGTCTATTTGTAACATTTTTGGACTCTCTACTCTTAAGTGTCTTAGGTGTATGTGATTTGTATTCTTCAAATATTTATTTTTACATTCGTACAAAATCCAAATGGTACAGGAATTTAAACTCCAAACGAAATGTTAGAGAGACTCCACCAGCTTTACCAACATATCTTTTTCAGACAAGGCACACTTCCATCTCAAGGGACGTATGATTTTTTTTTGATATTTGAGTGAAACTACTTACTACTTATATTTTCGACCCTGGTTTATTTACTATAATACTATTAAGAATAATTGTATATGTTTGTAAATCATATCGCCTAAAATACTATGTATTAATTACTTCCCATATATGTTCGAGACTTATATATAGAATTGTGATGTCAGCATACATATGCGTAGAGCGACTTATGTCTTTATTATTACCTCATGTCTATTAATAAAAATATAGAATTATTATTGTTCACTGAAAGTGTATTCGATTTACATAGTATGTGCTAAGGAATTATTGAAGTATAAACTGCTTTAATTCAGTAAAAGTAAACCTGATTTTCTTTGAAGAATAACAAAGACTTGCAAACTATACGCAGGTGGGTCAAAAAGTTCGCGGAATGGAGGGTAAAAAGTAAGAAATAAAACACAAAATTATTTTTCCTTCTCAATGTATTCCCCCTTAACTCTAATACATTTATTAGACCTATCAATTAATTTATTAATACCATCGAAAAAAAATGATTTCTCTTTGTCGTCAAAATAGGCCGAAATAGCTCTCTTCACTTCTTCATCACTGGAAAATTTCTTCCCTCGAAGCTCTTTTTTCATTTTTGGGAACAAATAAAAATCACTAGGGGCTAGATCTGGGCTATAGGGAGGATGTTCTAAGATTTCGAAGCCCATTCTTTGAAAAGCAGCCATCGCAACTTGCGCCTTGTGCACAGGTGCATTGTCGTGCAAAAGGAGCACACCTTGGGTCAATTTTCCCCGTCTTGTCTCCCTCACAGCAACTCGCAGACGTTCTAATAATGTAGCGTAGTATTTCCCAGTTATAGAAACACCCTTTTCTTTATAATCAATAAGGAGGACCTTCTGAATCCCAGAAAACAGAAGCCATGAGTTTTCCAGCCGACGGAGACACTTTAAATTTCTTCGGGGGTGGTATGCCCTTTTTGTGCCTCTGCATGGAGTCTTGTTTAGACTCAGGCTCATAATGATGAACCCAAGTTTCATCGCCAGTCACAATTCGGTTCAAAACTTTATCCTTTTGATCACCACATAGCGCCAAAAACTCGCGACAACACTCAACTCGCCGCTGCTTTTCTCCATGTTGCAAAAATTCTTCCGGATTGACTTGTTGATTGACGTGTAGCTCAGTGAATTATGACCTAATTGTTTTGAAACTTAGTATAAATATACTCTTAATGAGTGTCACAACTAGTGCAGGTAGTAAAAAGTTACCTTTTTCCCTTCCATACCCCTCATTCCGCGAACTTTTTGACCCCTCCTCGTATATTGCATTATTAAACTTAGTAAGAAAATTACAATATAAAAAACAATATAATTTAGAATCACCCGCAACTTTACTTTAGAACACTAATCAATACAGCTTTCAGAAGTAACAAAGTTACTTTTCCATATAACGCGTTATTCCTATTTGTGACTTAGGTATAAATTAATAATAACCCTATTTTGTTAATTAAATTGAATGTTAAACAAGTCTGAGGAAAAAGTATTTCCAAGCATTGTATTTCATTACATATTTTATAGCCCATATAAAAACAATTCGTTAATATTTTATACGGGGTACTTCCAGATTGAATTCATTCCCGCCGCGACCGTCGCAGGCGGCGGGTGTGTACTGTAGCGCGTGTCACGAAATAAAGTTATGATTTTTTTATTATGGATATTTGTTATATGAATCTGTTACTGTGTTGATTTTTGAGCGGTCTAAATTGTATTTTCTTTTCCATTTTTATGATTAAAATGGGATGGTGTTTATGCTTTATTTTGATCGAAAATAAAAAAATCACACATCAAAGCGTTCGTATAGTAATTTTTATCAGATAATTTTAAAATTATTACTGTCGAAAAGATTGGGTTTTCTAATAACTTGTACATATAACGTTTATCTTAATTATATCATTGATAAGAACTAATAGTTCTTATTATTACGTTCTTATTGATATTAATAGTGCTACTAGTTTATACTAACTTTTTACTGAATATAATTTACTACATTATACTAAACAAAGTTAACTATATAACTTTCATCGTCTATAGTCAGAATGTCTATATATATCGTCTTGTTTTAAATATAATTACAGTTCAAACTAATTAATGCATTCTTACAAACAAATAACACTTAAGAACTCTTGTTTAATGGATTATATTATTTATGTAAATCAAAGCATTTTTTTTTATTAGATAAACATACAGACTGTTCACTACTTTTTATTTTATTCCCTTTATGTAGAGTTTTCTACATGTTACGTCAATCTGGCGCTGAACGCCATTTAATACTAATTGATTCGTAGGAGAATTGCATGTAACATTAACTATCAATTATCAACGATTCCGTTTGATGAATAAATAATAAGTTCATATGTAAGGGCTACATATCACGTAAAAATTTGGAGCTTTTAACCATTTTTTAAAAAAGGCCAGTACGTGTCGATATAAGAGAGTCCCATTTACCATCTCATGATTTAAATGTATGGAAATATTTCACTTACTACTCTATTGTAACACAAAAATTTATTTGTCTGCATTTATTTGTCGGTTTTTTCACAAAATTTTTACTCATAAATATTTCACGCAAGTAGATAACAATCATTCCGTTGTATTATCACTCTCATTTATATCATTACTGAGTAACAAGATTCTGCTTTGTGCAAGGAACTATCAATCTTCACAAATTGAGATAATGTATTACTTCCATTGAGTAGATACGACTGAAGATGAGCGAGTGAAACGAAAGAACTTATCTTCTTTTATTAGATACGTCGCAAATACAAAAATCCTTATTTACTTATAATATAATGACTCAAAGTCTGTGCCTTTGACACAAATAAAATGCCTGAACACAACATTCGAGGTATATAAGTGAGTTACCATACGAATGTGTAGTTCACGGACACAAACTTAAAAAAAAATTGTCACTCTACAGTCTAGACCCTTTCCAGAGGCGTAGTGAGGGGGGGGCAAGGGGGGGTCATCATGCCCCGGGCGCTAACCACAAAGGGGCGCCAAAAGGTCCGCAAAATAAAAAAATGTTGGATATTTTTTCATTTTTATTATAATTATTGTTTTTGAAAAATATATCTATCTGGTGCCAGTGTAATACAATAAATGTTAATTCGTAAAAAAAAATATATTTAAAATTAAAAAACCGCCGATACAAAAAGACTTCTAAAAAGAATAGGTCATTGCGTCGATGGACCGTTGTACGTACGCCAACGGTGGCGTCTATTTTATGATGTTAATCATCGAGGACTTAGACTATACGATTCGATATCGTAATTTCTTTATTTGCCTTGGTAACTTACTAGCATTTCTTTTTAGAGGTCATTTGTTATCGGAGGTTTATATAATTTCAATTATTTTTTTCTGCTTTTTAAAGTTACATTACTGGTTTTTTTTATTGTACTAAATTTTCGGTTGTTTAAGTATTTCTATCAATATTGCATAAGAACCTGTCACCCGCACCAATAAACCTCAATATCTAGGAGACAACTGTTTCTATTTCAACCAAATGTAGTTAAAAACCATCTCGACGAACATAGCTTTCGATTAAAAAAAACCGCATTTAGACATCACCGCATCACAGACATATACACAGATACACAAACACACAGATACACAGATTGACAGGTCAAACTTATAACACCCCTCTTTTTAGTTGGGGGTGAAAAAGAGAAAAGAACAGGCCAAGTGCTGGAAGTCGGACTTGCACACGAATGGTTCCGTACCATTTTATATATATATATATATATAAAAACATCAAAAAAATAACGTATGTGGTATGAGCGGCGCCCCCTTTAATATTTAATTTATTTTAATTTAATTATTTATAAATAAAGTTAATACATATACCACTAAACATTCTGTGAATATTTCAAGCGCCTACCTGTTGCGGTTATTAAAAGGGAGCAAAAAATCACGTTTGTTGTAGGGGAGCCCCCAATAGTATTTTTTTTAAATGAGTAAATAACTAAATATTCTGTGAATATTTCAAGCATCTACCTTAAGCCCTTATAGTCCAGTCATTTGGTCGAAAAAAAGGGGGTTACCTGGAAAGTTTTCCGGGAGTTTTGAAAATTGGTTATTTTATAGATTTCGGTATGCTCTTTTCGAATTTCAATTTTGCCACCTCGTATCTCCGCCGCTCGCGCCGCCATTTTGAAAAAATGGCGGCCAAAACCAGTTTTTTCGAAATATCTCCTTTCCAATGCATTTTTTGAAAAAAATACTTATGTACAAAATTAAAGTAGAATAAATTTCCTACAATTTATGTATTTATATATTTTTTCATAATATCAATAGTTTTTGGCGTACGAGCGTCACAAAGTATCTTCATCTACACCACCACGTGTTTTTGGTATATTTTTTCTAAAATATTCTACTATTGCCACCGGTATTGAAGAAGCTGTGTGGGTCTTTGTGTTGGGTCCCTTTCTTTCGACTATGGAGACTATAGACATTGTATAGCCTCCATACTCTCGACTTTCAACGAAACATCTGTCGGTAGAAGTTACGAGAAGTATTTAGTTTAGGCGGAGTCATCAGTATACGTTTATATGTATGTACGTCGTACAGTGTTGTTTGTGTTCTTAGAGCCATACAGAAAGAATACAGAATACAGAAAGTTGTTTTATTTAAGACAACTTAGCCTTATTGGCAGTGACGGTAATTAAAATATCATCAATGTATTTTTTGAGCAGTTGCGTTTTTTTTTTATGTGAGGACGGTAATCACCTTTAATTTTGTCCATTAATTCGTCCAAGGAAAGATGACCCTCATCGAAATTCTGTTTAAGGTTAGAATAAATGCATTGCACTATCTATCTCATTGATATAAATTTGTTCATGCAGGAATTGTGATACTGTGCATCTGCTGCGGCCAAATCATTCAAATGTTTAAGACGCTCAATAATTGCTCGACCCCAATCGTCATTACGAGCTCTAGCAAGATTTGAAATACTGTCTTTTATTGACAATTTCCACACACTATACTATATACTATACTATATTTCGCTTGCACAGCCGGGTCTGTTTTTGTTTAGCTATAAATTCCGCTGTTATCTCATCAGAATATAAAAACATTGATATTTAAAAGAGAATGCTGGGTGCGAGAATCGCAGTAGTGGCTGAGGTTTCGTGGCATCACTTCCTCTACGCAATGATGTAGCAATTAACTTCTCATTATTACATCGTTTTCGACACAGATCATGAAACATTATCAATTTTAGGCCCGCCAAAAGTTTTACTTTATTATCCTTTTTTTTAACACTCCATTAAAAAAGTCTCCAATCCTTTTTTTTTACTTCAACTGTTTCATTTTCTAATAATGAAGTAAAAATTTCTTTCTGTATTCTTTCTATATTTCTAAGGCTTAAGAACACAAACAACACTGTACGACGTACATACATATAAACGTATACTGATGACTCCGCCTAATCTAAATACTTCTCGTAACTTCTACCGACAGATGTTTCGTTGAAAGTCGAGAGTATGGAGGCTATACAATGTCTATAGTCTCCATAGTCGAAAGAAAGGGACCCAACACAAAGACCCACACAGCTTCTTCAATACCGGTGGCAATAGTAGAATATTTTAGAAAAAATATACCAAAAACACGTGGTGGTGTAGATGAAGATACTTTGTGACGCTCGTACGCCAAAAACTATTGATATTATGAAAAAATATATAAATACATAAATTGTAGGAAATTTATTCTACTTTAATTTTGTACATAAGTATTTTTTTCAAAAAATGCATTGGAAAGGAGATATTTCGAAAAAACTGGTTTTGGCCGCCATTTTTTCAAAATGGCGGCGCGAGCGGCGGAGATACGAGGTGGCAAAATTGAAATTCGAAAAGAGCATACCGAAATCTATAAAATAACCAATTTTCAAAACTCCCGGAAAACTTTCCAGGTAAAACTACCAAATGACTGGACTATTATTATTATCAAGCAAAAATGTAGTTTGTTGCATGGGAACCCCCTTAAAGTATTTATTTTATCAAGATCAACATCGAAAACTAATAGTTTAACTCATACGGTAATAGTATATTCCTAATAAAAATGGCATGTGTTTTCTATTGGCAGGGCTGACTCAAACTGCGTCTTTCAGCACTTTCTTATGGCATCAACGCTTTGTGGTTACATAAATAATCTCCTTTCTTAATTTGTCTGATAAAAAAATTATGTTATAGTAAATATTTGTAGTTTACAAAGTATAAACATAATTTCTTGTAGTGTACGCTTATTATTTGCTGCTGGACTTAGGCCTTCGCCAGGGTACGCCATAGGACCCGATCACCAGTGTTCGCCATTCAATCATTGCCAGTTACCGTCTTCAAATCATGTTCTTTATAGAGTATAGACCTTTCCATAGTTCTCTGGGTGACATGCAGTTGATGGGCCAGCTTCATCGGCAGGTTCCATGTCTCGGCATCATCTTGAGACATTGTGGCAAAGATGACACAAATATGTGACTCTGTAAATTTACAAATGCTTTATAGCCAAGATACACTCTTCTGATGATTTTTCCAACAAAGCTGTCATAAAAACTGCAACTTTTGCCATAGGTTACCGTACTCCTAAAAAAGTGGTCCACTTCGAGGGTTACACCTTCGACAGAAATGGGTTCGGGGATGATGTGTTTATTGAACATGAATTTGGTCTTGTCTAAGTTCATCCCGAGCCCAAAACGTCTAGAGGTAGTATTCAGACCAGACAACATATCCTGTAGGTCTTGCAGAGATTCTGCCACTATGACTATGCCTTCGCCAAAGCGGAGATGCGTGAGATATTCACCATTTATTTATTTATTTATTTATTTATTTATTATATATGACACACGTAACAGTTTGCGGCCAATATGGTTTAAAGTATTCTGCACAATAATAAATATCAAGCCGCTCACCAAAAAAAATAGTGTGTTCTTTATGAACAAAAAATAAAAAGTGTTACTTATAACTATGATAAAAATTTTAAATTACACAATAGTCACAACAGATATTCACAAATATAATAAAGCTGGCTTAGTGACTAATATGCTCTAAAAATAAAGTAACAAGAAATCCCAATAAAATAAAAATATTAAAGAGTAAAATGTATGAAAGCAGCAACAGGAATTAACAATTTAACATATAAAAAAAAATAAAAATAAAAAAGTGGCAACCTTAATAAAAACAAGTGCAAACTGTCTACTCCGAACCAGAGTTTGAAACAACAGACCGAATTACTTTTCTTTTAAAAATATTAGGATGATAATCAAAAATATCCAGATCTGGAAATTTTAACACAATGCTATCATAGATTCTACACATTCTGACCAGCGGGTTGTAATAAGATGTGTTGTTTTTAAACACGTTCAACCTGAACACTCTCGAAGCCCTACATCGATACTGGGTGTTAATATTAATGTGTGATAAGAGATCAGAACAATCAATTTGGGAATGAATAATTTTATGTAATGTAGTTAAGAAAACCATATCACGTCTCAAGTAAAGAGGAATAACCTTGAAGTATGTAGATCTCTCTGAGTACCCATTCAGAGTACAGGAAAAGCCAAATCTCCAACTTAAGACTCTGAGACAATGTTTTTGAATTGCCTCAATGCGGTTGGAATGGACATTATAATAAGGAGACCAAATTATAGAATACTCCAATCTACTCCTTACGAAACTATAATATAAATTTAATGTTGTTTGTATGTTTTTAAATTCTCTCGTGTTTCTTATAATGAAACCTAACAACATTCTGGATTTCTTTATGACGTAGTTGTAATGCTCCTTAAATGATAACTTTTTATCAATGTATATTCCAAGATCCTTTATACAATCCTTCCTTCCCAAGATATGATTATTAATTTGGTAATCAAAGTTGATTTGGAGTTTCTTATTCGTGAAAGATACGATACAACATTTGTCCTCATTTAAAGAAAAGAGATTGTCATTGCTCCATTGTGATATAGTATTGAGATCATTTTGAAGATCCAAACAATCTTTTTTATCACTGACGGTTTTGAAAATCTTCAAATCATCAGCGTAAAGTAAGCATTTATTATTTATTACTTTTATGAGATCGTTGACGAATATAATGAAAAATAGTGGCCCCAAATGAGAGCCTTGAGGAACACCTGATGTAATCCGAACTGCTGATGACATGAAACCCTTCAATGTAACTATTTGGGAGCGTTTGGACAAATATGATTTTATCCAACGTAGCAGATCGCCGTGTATCAGAAAAGAAGCGAGTTTATGGCACAATAAATTGTGATTTATTCTATTGAATGCCTTGGAAAAATCCGTGTAAACTGAGTCGACTTGCTGAGTCTTAGTAAAAGCGCTACATATATAGTTCTTAAAAACTAATAGATTACTGATCGTTGATCGATTCCTTACAAAACCGTGTTGTTCTTCACCTATCGCTATCTTAACGTGGTTGTAGATGGTATCGTAGATTAGTTTTTCAAAAATTTTTGCTACACACGATAATATGCTTATAGGACGATAACTCTCACATTTTGTACTATCGCCTGACTTAAAAATGGGAACTATTTGCGCTATTTTCCATTTTTTGGGAAAAGTGCCTGATAGGAGTGATTTATTAAATAAAATTACAAGCGGACTGGACAACTCATCCATAAATGTTTTTACAAACAAAGGAGGTAATCCGTCAGGACCTGCACCTTTTTTGGAATCTAGTTGCCGGATTTTGCAAATAATATCGTTACGACTGATGTGCACGGTATGCAAAGAAGAATTATAATTTCTTTGTAATAATGAGGGAATGCTAATCGGAAACATGTTCTGATATACAGAACCGAAAAAGTCTGAAAATAATTCGCATATGTCGTGCCCATTGACTGCATTTTGAGAATTATAAGTCATATTTGAAGGCATACTATTGACGGATTTTTTGTTATTAATAAACTTATAAAACAACTGAGACTTTCGAGATAAAGATTCTTCGGTTTTATATATGTAATTTTTATAGCATTGACTAATCAACCTTTTACTTCTAGATCTTAGCGTACTAAAACTATCGTAATCTCTAGGATTCGCATATTTTTTAAAGAGGGTGTGAAATTTTTGTTTTTCCTGCAAGCATTTGATTAGAGAAGGACTGTACCAGTTAGAATAGGGCTTTCGATTACTTTTAAAAGGTGTATAACGAGATATTATTTTATAAAGTATATCATAAAAAAGATCAACTGCATCGTCAACCGCAAGGCCATCCAATAATTCATTCCATTCTAAATTACCTAGTTCCTTCTTGATATTTTCTGTATCGCATTTGAAATAGTTAAAATATTTACATTTGTTATTCTTTAAGTCCTTCTCAATTACATTTTGTTTTATGGTGATTAATATGGGAGGATGATGTATATCAATATGAACTAGTGGCTCGGGCAATGAGATATTGTGAATCAAATTGGATGAAGTATTAGACAGTATTAAATCTAGCAACCGCATATTCTTATTTAGAATATTATTAAATTGGAAAAGGTTACACGTTGCCATTATATCAGTAAGCAATATAGATTTAGAGTCTTGAGGATTAGAAGGGGCCATTACAAGATTATGTGCATTAGTCGACCATGTTAAATTAGGAGTGTTAAAGTCTCCAATTAATAAAAAGTAATTGTTTTCATTTGCACTATATTGCTCTATGATTTTGGTACAGTTATCATAAAATTCACTTAAAGAAGCTGCACTTAAGTATGGTGGTAGATAACAAATACATAAGTGTACCTTAAGCAGTATATTATTACTTTTAATTTGGATAGTTACCCACAGATCCTCAAAACAGCTCTCCCACGATAATTGTCTAGTAGCAATTATATGTTTCTTTAGAGCGACTAAAACGCCACCACCCCTTTTTTTAAAGCTATTTGTACTACAACGGTCTCTGCGGTGAACTATATATCTTTCATCAAATATTTCTTGCGAAAAAACCCCAGCATCGATATTAGTCTCCGTAATACAGATAACATCATAATCAGAATTTAGTATATTTAAATAAAGATCTTTAGTTTTATATCTCAAACCATTTACATTTTGATAATAAACTTCCATATTTATAAAATAATGCACAATGTCTTAAAAAGAAGCTACAAAAATATATCTTAAAGATGATCCAGGCTACTCATGTTTCTAATCAAAATAGCTGGGCTGCCTTCATTTTTTCTTACGTAAATGTTTCCATTTCTTACCCAGACAAATTGGTATGACTTTTCCTTTTTAACTCTTCTGGTGGCTGCAAAAAGTTGTTTACTCTCCGGTGATAAATGTTCCACAACATAAATTGCAGAAGAGTCTCCAGTAATACCAATAGATTTAGAGTTTAATAGGCCACGTGACTTGTTAAAACGATGCGCTGCTGACAAAATGTTATCGCGATGACGAGAAGAGGATAGTGTGACCAAAATGTTCCGTGGTCTTTGTGACTTATGATCAAACTTAGCTACTCTTCTTATCATATTTATGTCAGTGTCTGACACAGAATATCCAATCGCTTCACATGTTTGCCTAAAAATATGTAAAACATTTTCATTCTTCCTCTCGGGAACCAATTGAATTTCTAGATTTAAATTCCTCGACTGTTTTTGAAGCATTTGAACCTGTTTGTTCAAAATCACCAACTCTTTTTCTAGCTCATTAGATTTTTTAGACATCTCGTTAATTTCTTTATCTTTTATAGATAGTTCGAGTTTCAAATCATTTTGAGTTGCTGCCAAAAAATCTGTAGTTTTAGTGAAATCATCTTTAAGCCGTTCCATAAAAGATCTTAACTCATTTTGAACCATGCATTTAATATCCTCATGTAAAGAGTTTTTAAATTTTATAATAAAAGATTCGAATTTAGTATCCAGTTTCTGTTCAAGCATTATTTCCAGACGTTCAATTGTATTATCTTCGATTTGCGTGGTGGTTTTGACGGCAGTTTTAGAACGCGATGCTACGTTAAGGCCTTCGATTGAGGATGTTTGTTTCATGACTGCCGCATTTCGCTTTGAAGGTGAATCAGAATAATCACCACCTCGGCGTTTTGCACTTAGACAGATAGGACACTTCCATAATTTAGCATCGTCTTGTGACAATTCATTCTGCAATACACACGCCTTGTGGTATATCTTTGAACAAAGAATGCACTTCACAAAAGGTTTAGCCGATGATAAAGTTTTGCGGCACCCATAGCAGGTTTGATGGTTTTCACTATTGCCCGCCATAATTAAATCGGTAAAAGTATAAATGATTTTGTAAGAGGTTCAAACAAAAACAAAAAAAGAAAAAAAAATAATAAAAACAGAAAAATGTCACCACAATGTCAGGATCAAACCGAGAGCCGATTTATTGAGAATGTTATAGGCGTAACTCATGAGGCAATACACCAAATTGTTGTGATACTTTGTAATCGAAATTAGCCGTACATATTGTTAACGAAACACTGCAGTTTTGTCTTGGTGTTCGCTAATTGGTTCTCAATAAGTTGCGGTCGTTCACCTTTGCACTACACACTGCATTTGAACATGGCCGATTTAACTGATTTTAACTTATCACTTATTTTATTTGTTCAAATATTATCTTTTGGTTTAAAGTTCTGGTAATCTGTTTAGCTCAACTTTAGCATATATAATACTTGTTACTTATTATCCACTGAACCATTAACATTGATGCCCATTTAATCCCTTTGAAATATCTTAAAAACATCCTTCAGCGCATTAGTGAAGAGTTTCGGGAATATTTCGTCACCCTGTCTTACACCTCCAGTAAACTAGATAGGACTTGTTTGGTGGTTCTGTACTTGGACTGACAACGTTGCCATTTGGTAGAGATTTCTCAAAACCTCAGAACATATCGACTATCGCTAGTCGACTTGACAACGCTGCAAAGACTCCAGAATAGCCCAGCTTTCAATGAAGTCGAAAGCTTTCTTTTGGTCCACCATGCCAAACCTTTACGAAATCCGGCCTGCTTCAGTGGCTGGAATTTGTCAAATATGAATGCCAGACAATTCGTGACGATTCAGGAATATAGCTTATAATTGTGGTTTAGAAGTGTGATTGGCCTTTAGTTTGGGGTAGTCCCACATGTTTATCACCGAGTCAGAAACCCTTTTGAGCTCCTCAAGGATTGATTTCTGTACAGCCCTAACGAGCTCATAGGTTACTCCGTCTTTCCCGGAAGTCTTTTATAAACTGTTTATGAGCCGTCTCGATTTCATGGACATATATGTATGATAGATCGTCAGTAAAGTGGCGGGTAAGTGGGGCTCTGGGTCGCTTGCGTTTGGTGGAGGGTTCGGTGTATATGAGGCATACAGATTTGCGTAGAAGTCCTCGATTTCAGAAAACATCTTCGGAACAGATGTTACCATTTCACCATTCGAGGTAATCAGCTTTATCAGGTGAATTTTCCCCATATCTTTGTAAAGACTTTGAATCCCCGACTTCGCTCAATCGCCTCCTGTATGAGGCGAGTGTTCCAGCTTAGATGGTTGCTCCTTACCTAGCTCCCGATCTTTTTTTAAGAGACTGGGTGACTGACAAAGGATACTCTTGTGTTTTTCGTTCAAATCCCTTCAGTTTTGGGTCTAGGTTGAAAGCTGAGACTTCTTATTTGGTTGTCTTTTCCTAAAGTGCCTCATTACCACTTCGCGTACAACTCCTATTATGACGTTTAAGTCCTCGTCAACATTTGCCGGGAATGCCAGTGCAAAAGATGACGATCTTTTACTTGTTATTTTTTAAATATAGATACTTTTTAAGGACACAACAAATACAGCGTTTTATTGTTCTGGAGGAACCTAAACCTTATTTATTTATTAAGTCGTAGGTATATTTTACATTTAAAATTTTATTATTTTCAAAATGGGGGGCGCTATAACGGTATTGTGCCCCGGGCGCGAGTTAAGCTCGCTACGCCTCTGACCCTTTCTTGACCTTTTAATTAATCAAATATCCTGATGTTTTGTTACTCTTGTTAGCGTTGCTAATGATTTGCTATTATGTTATGGCAGGAGTCGTCTCAGTATTTTTATAATGTTTTAAGGCATTTTTACATACATACCTATTTAAGTTTAGTATTTTATTTGTGTTTATATAATGTCTAGGTTTCTATAATACTAATAATCATGTGTATAATTATTTTAAATATAATAATAGTTCAATAGTGAATGTAAAATAATCTTACAAATATGGATATGCTACGCATTGCGTTAGTTCCGCTAACCCTTACCATCGGACTCACCTATTTTAATATTAAAAAGTAAGTATATTAAAAATAAACAAATAAACTTAATGAATTAAATGGAACTAAAACTATTTCATTTTTCATTTTTAACCCAGATCCTTAAAGGGGGATATAATTTTGACGTGTGTATCTATGTCTGTCTGTGGCATAGTAGCAGCCAAACGACTGGACAGATTTGATTATGTTTTTTTTTATTCGAAAGCGTGGTCTGTCGAGATGGTTCTAGCCACGTTTAGTCGAAATAGAAGCAGTCGTCTCCAAGATATCATTCTTATATTGGTGCTGGTGAAAGGTTCTTATGCAATATTGATAGTCAAATAAATTTAAGTTTCTGTATTTGTAGGTTCATTTAATAAAATATTTAAACAAGTAATATAACTTTAAAAAGCAAAAAAAAATAGAATGTAAGTTATTTTTTTTATATTGAAATCGCTTTATTGCGCACAACTTTTTTACATCTCTACTATATTTTTAGGTTAACAATATTTAACTATGCCTCCAACAAAGCCCAGACTGAAAATTTGTATAGTGTGAATTTAGCTGTTTATTAAAGCTAGTATTCAGTTCCATTTTGATATGTTTTATCTAACATTAAGAACTTGAATACATCTTTGTTGAGCGTGAGACTTCCGTCACACAATACTTTCTTTTTTTCTTTCCCTCCATCATATTAAAAAAGGCAATAGGAGTCATAGCGTCTTGGTGATATTTTTTTTTTCTCACCAGGAACGCTTACAGTAGAAGAAGTATACAAAGACAGAGACCAATTTGCTGGTCTTGTTCGCGAAGTTGCTGCTCCGGACGTTGGACGGATGGGCATCGAGATCTTGTCCTTCACGATCAAGGACGTTTACGATGACGTCCAGTATTTGGCCAGCTTGGGCAAGGCACAGACGGCAGTTGCGAAATGGGACGCCGATATTGGAGTTGCGAAGAATAACAGAGATGCCGGAATAATAAAATAAAAAAGTGGTTTGTTATGAAATTTATTTTTATTAGTTATTTATGCATAACTATTTTTATCAGTGGTCATATATATTACATTACAAGTATATTTTACATTATATACTTCGCTTATTAGTTTTGACAGTTTCTTGGTTTTATACCTAGTGTTTGAATCCAAAATACTTGGTATATAAATCATGAAGTGGAAATAGACCTGAGCTGACCCAATTGTTAATTTCAAGCCAACTGAATAGTTAAACAAAATGTTAAAGTGTCTTTTGTGTAACTGTACTTAATTCAACAAAGTTCTATGTTCTAGAGTAGTATTTCAATCCTGCACTGTTGGAACTGTATGAGGTACGTACTAAATGTCTTTTTAATATTTCAAAGGTAAATGTACTTTGTAAAAATGTTTATTCATTTACCCTTTATTGTATAAACATACAAAAGGCGAACTTAATGCCTCATGGCATTCTCTCCCGTATCTTTGCCTATGGTGAAAAATTTTGGTAGGCGTTTTTAAAATAAAATAATAATTATACAAAATGAAACGGAAAATGTAGGTTATAACAATAATAAACATTATGAAAATATACTTTATACATATATACTACACATATATATAAGAAAGTACACAAATATGTTACTGTACTATACACATGTACATATATCTATATAAATATAATATAGGAACACAGGTACAGGACAGTTATGTACAGAAGTACATAATTACATCAATAAAAAAATATAAACACTGTCCTCAACAGATAGTTTAATAGTTCAATTAATTCCCATTTAAGGGCTAGGTATGGTACTCTATTAAGTTCTAGAGAACAATACCTAGTCCTGACTAATTTGCTTTCAAAGGGTTGTTAGCATCAAGTTTACCTACGCTGTCCTGCCCTTCAAAATAATATTGATAAAGAAAGACTTTCATTATCTTATTTGCGTATAATTGAATGCAACATTGTGAGATATAACAAATAAATTGATGTTTGATTTAGAAACAAAATGAATAACTGAATATACATATATATTTTACATGAATTGATAACAATCTTTCTTTGAAACATATTAAGAATACCTTATACCATACAAATTAAATGAATTCATATATTATCGGTTGCATGTTAAAAAGTATAAAGACTAACATAAGTGGCAACGATAAGTGAGATTACAGACTTAAAGTAATAATTATATAACAATTGATTTGTAGTAGATACACACTAAAAATGTATATAGACATTAGCAGCCATCATCCTAGTAAAATTAATTATCAAAATATACCATTGACAAATGTTCAACATTAAAAAGAAGCCACTATTTTTTTTTACGTTTTCATACACGCGATTTCTTTAATTATATATTTGTTATATATTTAACATTGTGTATTATGCTAAGACTTATTTTTAGGGCCAGTCATATCCTGAACACTACAAGAATGAATAATAAAATTATGAATTAGTAAGCATTACTTATATTGTTTTTTCCATTTGGATTTTCCGAATTTTCAATTGGTATAATACAATTTTTAATTTCCGACGGAAATTAAAAATAAATCTATAATCCAAATTTGTTTTCAACCTTCAAAGGCTTTACAAGGCTTTACAAGGCAAGGCTTTACAATCTTCAGCAGAAGAGATTAGATTAATTAATTATTAGTTAGATAATAGAATAATTTCGACCATTAGTAAATAAAAAGAATATTTAAAATAAGATCGTTTTTAATTTAAAATATAAGTCTATTTATTTGGTGTGTGTTATTTGTCTAAAATAAATTTTAAATAGAGAATATATTTATATTCTTTATTTAAAATAAATTTTAGAAAAACAAAACTACTGTGTGTGTAGGTATATTTATACTTACACACACAGTAGTTTACTTTGAAGTAACCGTACAAAAATGAGACCGAGAAAGTTTTAATGAAAATAAGAATGTAGTTGAGAAATGGAAACTGCAATAAATGTAGTGACTTTTTACAACTCTGGACAAGTTGAATGTTTATATAGAAATTGTTCAAATTGTTTTTGTCGTTATTTATAATTGGAAACGTGTAGATAGAACGATGTAACGTTAAAGAATATCAGAAAAAAGTGTTTTGTAATATTAAAACATGTAGTACTTGTTTGATTATTTATAAATATATATGGCCATGTTAAGATTGTTAAAATTTTTAATATATAAAATAAAAATAAACCGATACAGGCATGGATTCGAACTGGGAAAGCGTAGTAGTAGGTACTTGTTTACTGTACTTAAAGAAAAATTATTATGATTTTAAATTAAATTCTAAATTCACATGGTTTTGCATTAACAATAAAAATAACTACGTTAAAAAAACGACTTTAAAACTAAAAAGTAATAAATAATGAAGATTTAATATTTATTATATATTACCTATTATTTATATGTGTTACTTATTTACTAAAAGGTTTGAGTCGGTGCCGATTCAACAATAATATGCCGATTCAACAATAATATGTTTTTAGCAGGCAGAATGTGAGAAAAGCTCTTTAGAAGATATTGGTAACGTGGATATCGAGCTTATTCTACCCAAGAATATGGATGATACAAGGAGTATGGTGATGCAGCGATCATGGTGGTAGACCTTGAGTCTATGCCTAAGGTGAATTATTTATAAAGAATGTATTCGGTATTTTTGTAAAGTTACAAAACCTCACAGACTTTAATAATTCAAATGTGTGGCTTGTAATTTTCAAAAGTGTGGCTTCCCAAATATCAAAGTTCGAAATTTCTCGACTTTTTAAAATTCCAGTTAGTTTCTCCTTAGTATGTGATGTTTTTTAAATGCCTTAACGATAAAAATATTTCAGATCGTAGCAGAAGTAATAGTTCTAATATCAAAGGCCAATGAGATAGTAATAGTGGGTGGTTACAGAGCTACAAAAAGAGATACAGAAGGATCCGTGAGGCACTTTTTATAGCTCACCGATTCTAGACAGTTCTAGGTGCCTCTAGAAGTTATAAGGTGTAGAACATATGTAATAGATGATCTCATAACTATGCTACAATAATAATAACAAGAACAATAAAAATTTGATAGCGAATGTGGTGATTTTATATTAACCAGCCTCCCAGAAACCAGGTGTTAGCAGTTTATAGAAGTGTGTATGTCAAGAAAAGACTTTTTATATTCACTAGTGATGTAATTATAAATACACCTTTACCAAACATACCATAGCTCTAATCGAGTTTCAAGGTCTTAGTTTTGTAAAATCTTTAGAGAAGAAGCCTTTGTAAGATTACATTTAATTCTTTATCAAAAAATGTTATACATACATATATTGAAACTGTAACTGTTCGCTGTCTGTACATGGCCAATATATTTAAAAAAATATAATGGATCTTTATAGATATAAGAGAACTCAAAACAATGTTTTTTTATTGTCTGTATGTTTGTGTAAGCTAACCTTAGAAACGGTTTAATCGTTTTGATGCAGTTTTTAAATATACATATATTGTGATGGGCTTCATTTTGTGTATTTTTTTTTAAATTGGTTAACAAATAAGAAAGTTATGTCAATTTATGTCAAGCACGTAAAATAGAACTCGCTAAATAAGTAGACGAAGTCGCGGGCAAAAGCTAGTTAATTAACATGTTTATTAAAACATGTTTAAACATTTCGAATATTTTCAATTGTATTTATAAGTTCATTTAATGAAAGTATTTAATTTATTGAGTTGTACATATTGAATTGTATATATTGAATCGTATATATTGATTGCGATATATATGTATAAACAAAAACACAAGTTGTTTTATTTATAAAATCCCAAAACATATAAAAAAGAAAGAATCCACGCGGAAATTTGCTGTAATAAAGTAATTCCTGAGTACACTCCTTTGATTCCCATCTGGGAACCAACTTTTATCAACCATGCAACTACAGTCGGCCATTTCATAATTACAATGTATTCCTGTTTGAAGAAGAAATCTTTGATTTCTATATTGTATGTCTATATTGTATCTATACCTATATTGTATTTCTATATTGTATGTCCTTGTGTGACTTGTTAAAACTTGAACATGAAATTAGAAAACATAATCAATATTACTTTAATTCCATAAATAATACTTAATAATATTTAAATAATTATAATGTAATGATTTGTATTATTGACAGTTACATTTCCTCAATGTATATTTACATGATCTTGATATGTAACTAATAACTTGTAATAATAAAAATGACACTACATACTTTATACTATATACCATACTACGGACACTAAACATTATACTACTGTATCAAAATAACGGCCTAAAAATTTACAATGGACATTAGCTTCAATCACGCTTTTAACATTTCCATAATAAATTAAATATTGTTTGGAATAAAAATCATAACACTTTCGATAAATATAAAATGAAGTATTAACACACCAACCTACAACTACTAGGATACCGTACCTCTACCAATTAAGCATTTTAATTTGGAAGTATTATTTTTTTATGATTTGCTATATATACACTATCTTTATATAGTATAAACAAATAATTAAAATAATAAATGAGAAATTATAAGGTCTAAACTAAAGATACGAGAAGTCCCTACTATATTGTTGTAGCCACACTTTTAAAAATGTATATTGATTGGAGTAAGTCAACTGTATACTCTGAGTGTTTGCTGTCACAGTTTCCTTGTTAGCTGTCCATGTTGTTTTTAGTCTCAATGTTTTATTAATTACTTACACATAACATTTTTTATGCTGCCACAGTCTGTTTACGTCTTGAACTTTATCCAATTAAACAATCTTAAGTACTGCAATAATTTAAAAACATATATGTTCGTATTGTACCTTCAAAATTAATTAATTAAAATCGCTAAAGTAATATTTGTATGTAGAATTTATTATTAAAACTTAAGTCTGAATAAGTTTCATAAAGTGCTAAATTGTGTTGTTTTTTTATATAATGACGGGGAAAACATAGTTCATACCAATAAAAACTGTAAGTTTTTTTATTATTTTTTTTTATGATTTACATACATACATTACATACATTTATCATAGTTCTGGTAAATTGATCCTGTGATATAAAAAAAAATCGTTTATCTTTGGAGGAGTATAGAATAAAGTGTTTCAAATAAAAATTATAAAGTGTAATTTTTTCTTTAAAAATGTTCAAATTAACTACCTACTTTTATTTAGTGATAATTAGTGTATTTGTGTATTTGATGTTATTTCTTCAGTCGTAGTCATATCTTCTCTAGATGTGTGTTAATCTCAGTCTTACAGTAGGAGTTTCTCATGCTGTGATTAAGAGGTAAGTTTATAGGAATTTTAATTATAAATAATAAATCAATAGAACCCAATAATTTAAATTAAAGTTGTGGTAATCTTTATCAAAGTCAGGTTTAATAATGTATGTATGTGTGATAAACCAACTTTTAATTTTTTTTGTTTTTATTTGTATTGTCTAATTCTGTTAGCCCTATAGGCTATTACAGCGTCACCGGGGGTGATGGGCGAGTACTGTGACCAGCCTTTGAAATTGCCGGGTTTAAAGGGCCCGGGGAACAACTTTTTATTATTTTGTAAATATTTTTGAATCGGTAAGTAGGAATAAATATGTATTAATAATGTAATATATATTTTTATTATGTATTAATAATGTAATATATATTTTTATTATGTATTAATAATGTAATATGTGTTTTTATTTTAAGTTTCTTTTAATAATAAATTTATATAAATAAAAATGAAAGATACGGACAGGGATTCGAACCCGCGACTACTGGGAAACCGAAACTTCTAATAATGTCAAATGTGCAAATGTTTTCAGTTTAAGTTCGAATTAATTTTGGTAGTTTAAGCTTAATTAATTATTTAACATACAAATAGCCTTATTGCTGTTTTAGATAAAAAAAAACATTTCTGATAACAATTATTCTTAAAAACCTAATAGGTAGACTAGATGAAGATAATACTGTTTTTATGAGTAGTTTCAGACTCATGATCCGACCATCTGAACCTTGCCCTTTTGTTGTACACGCCAACTAAGTTCATAATATTTATGAGAAGGGTTTAGAGTAAGAAGGTATCCCAATAAATATAAAGATATAAGGATTGAGAAAATATGTAATTAGTTAGATTTATAAAGTAAAAGCAGCTAATGGCAAATAATGGAATGGTTACAGAAATGAAACTTATAAAATTAAAATTACGACAAATTAATACTATGTTAATACCTTCAATGAATAGTATTTTAATACATGACATTTTTTCCTGTAGGTTGGATCTTCTATTTGTTACAAAGGTTACACAAAATAGAACCTAACCATGGCTCTTTCTACTTTAGAATCTGCACACGATATATTTTAAGCTTCAACATGTTATCAGCAATAACCAGCTGTAATGATTTCTGAACTAAACTGTAAAATCAACAGCTAAAAGTTTATAGAACAGACTTTCTTTACTTAACTTTTATAGTTTATTTTTCTTGAATTCTTTTCTACTTTTAGTATAAAGCTTACTATGTCTTCGTTTATTTTAATATTGTTTTTCTCTCGATTAGATATTTTTTTCAGAAGACGCTGTTACTAGACTACATCTAGGTATATATATAGGTATAATATATATAAGATGCATCCAAAGTCACATATATGCTAACATTTCAAGTGTCTGTGGTTATATCCACGTTGATATTATCCCTATGATCATTTCAATTAACAGTAACATTATTATCTTTTACAATTAAATTTTACGCAACTAATATTAGTAGGCCTCTAATATAATATCTACATCTTAAGTTGGTAAATCTGACGATATTATTGTATCTCAGATTATAACATTCAAACGTTCTTTACAACAATTAATAAAAAGCAATAAATAAAAATAAATAACATAAATTTATAACTTGAAAAAAAAAGTATAACTTAATAAAAAGTATTTATAATTTTATTTAATCTTTAAATTCATACATTTCAAATTGAAAGTGTACATTAAAAAACTGTGTGTGTACTTATGTACGCGCGTAAGAAGTTATACTTCTTTGGCATCATTAAAATTTTTTTTTTTTAATTGCATGCAAATAATTAATTACAATGAAATAATAAAAGGACTGGAAAAGGATAGTCAAAACAGTCAATAAATTTTAGTTTAAATTTGAAAAATTAAATAAATAAATGGATAGGACATAATTTGTACTAAATATTTTGAGATTCTAAATTTTAAATGTTAATTATTGATTATTTAATATTCTTAAAGTAAATAAATAAATTTAATAATAAATTAAAAAATTGAATTTAAGTTTATTTAAATATTTTTATTATTTTCTTTATCTAATATTCACTTTTCATGTTTGTCAGATCAACAAAACCATCTATGGTGTCTTTGTGTTTGTCATATGTCAAGGCAGCTTCCAGAGCTAGTTCATCAAAAAGGATTGAGCAATATTTCTTCTTTTCTTCCCAAGTATTCACCTAAAAGCAAATTACTAATTAGTCATGTTTCTATAATAATAATAAATAAAAGTCACGCAATATCTCTTTCGGGTTAGCAATACTTTGAATTAATGATAACTTTTCTTTACATTACAGAAATATTATTGACCCAACTTGGACTTTATTTTTTAAATTGAACAAATTTCCCTTTTGGTGGTTTTGGGAATGAATATCATATAGTTCAACAGAATACAAAAACAAATATTATACACACAAAGTGATATACAGGCACATTAGCTAATTGCACTCTTTTTATTATATATAAACAATTATATATAAACTCATACATTCATATATAGCCTATATAGTTAATGGAGAATTAATAGATTTTGGCACAAAAATATACAAGCATAGCATTGTTTAAAGGTTTAATAGTTACCTCTTGTTTTATAGCTTCAAAGATTTGAGGATCGATCCCTGTTTCAATGTTTAACTCAGAAATAATTTTATTAAGAGTGCATTTAGATGGCAATATAAATATCTTCTGTAAAAATTTGTAGCATTTTGGGCTTTGTTTAATTATAGACAGTGCTATAAGTTTATCTTCATAAGAGAACCGTCCCCCCTTAGATACAATAGGTACGATACGTATGATCCTCATGCCTCCTTTTCTTATAATAGTCATGGTCATGGTGTGAAGTTTCTATAAGATACATTAAATTTGAATTATTATGGATTCTAAGTACTCTACTAAAATACAAAGAAAATACATAAATGTTTATTATATATAGCCTAGGGCTAAAGAATAGACAAAGGACACATTTAAAGAGCTGGTTTTAATTTTAAACCTTTGAATGATGACAAATACTTATTTAAAACAATAATTTTAAACTATTTTTTATTAAAATAAAGTAATGGTTATCAATATGTAATTGTAGTTCTAAACAATAGATAAGTAGGTCACCGGTTTAATAGCCACCACCTGCATTCAAGATAACTTGAGCTTGGCCTGTTTTTAAGTTAATTCAATTATTGTTTTTTTACATTTCTAATAATTACATGAAGTAACAAATTGTTGTATCTTAAAATCTGTCCTTTGTTTAGAAAATGATGATGTATATTCAAAAGTTACAGCTCATATTGTTCATCATAAAACAATATTAATACACATGTCTGATCTACTTCTTTTATATAAAGTATTTAATGGACTTCTGGACTCAGAGGGTTTGTTAAGTTGTTTGAAAATCTACACTCCATCTCTGCTTCTTATCTTTAAAGAAAAAAAAATATTAGTAATAGTTTTTTATGTGTTTAAGAACCATTACTATTATCTTTACGGAAAAACTTAGGAAATAATATAATTCGGCAAAAACCAACTACTGTAAGGTTCAAGTAACTAAGTTGGAATTATTATCGCTGTCAAACATGTATTCCCTGAACGTATCCCGAGAATTCCATAAGATTTTTTCTTCAACTCCGATATTGCATTTTCCATATTTATTTTTTATAAATAAAAAACGTTGCCTGTTTATAAAATTACGTCGAACAGAAAATATAAAATAAAAGTAATAATAATATTTGTTCTTCTATTGATTTTTGATTCAGATATATAATTGAATTCCTCGATAACAAACAAGACAAGAAATTAAACAAAACTGTAATAACAAGGAACTAAAATACGATATTTTATATTATTGAGACCACATCTTTAGGTATGTGAATCCAATGCTTAACCATTCCAATAATTGGAGGGAATTAAACAATAATAACCATTATTTCTTTACACCCGAGGTAAAAGGTATGGGTTTGTCTAGATTCTAAGTTCCCTTAATGGAATGTTAATAAAAGTCATTATAACATTATATCTTTTTTGTTCATTATTCTAACTCGGATTAATTCAAATATAGTTTTGGGTTATTCTTATATTATAATTTTGTACAATTAATATTTTTTTTCAGTTTTGGGCTTTGTAGATTTTGGCGGTCTGTCGGTTGTTTTAATAGATATACAGAATTGCCTCTGGAAGATTTCAATTTTGTCGATTTTTTAAAATATCTTATAAAATGTACCTACAACTTTATTTAATTATTAAAATCATGAAAAACACATCAATGATCATTATCATTTAACATATTACCTTGTTAATGTTGTATAAATCCTTATTACTCATTAAATTCTTCAAAAATCTTTTAAGAAATTCAATATAAAACAAAACAACGCTATCCAATTTGCAATTTTGAGCTCACCTATAGATTTTTTTTGTTTGAATGTAATAACACTGAAAAATTTATTTAGCACTAGCTGTGCTTGCGACTTCGTACGCTTAGATTTCGATTTTGATAAAACGTACTTTTTGTACTTACCAATGTATGAAAAAACTATAAACCTTCAAACTGGTAAGCAGCAATGGTACGACAATTATAGATTATTAACTATTAATTTGTATGTATCACATCAAAATCCTTAGCATTTTTGTACTTCAGGGTCAAATTATAGCAGCTTTTATACTTACGATAAAGGATTATTGTTATGATGATTAAAATTATATTATTTAATACTCCCTGAGAAAGAAAGGGTCAATTAGACCCATTGCCACTCCCGTCCCCGATAACTGCGCGTGAATAAGTGTTACCCAAAAAAAAGAAGTTCTTTCCACCCTGAATTATTAACATTATTTATGGTAGCAACACAATAAAACCTTATTAAATCCAAATTACTTTGTTTCATATATGCTATAAAAATAAACCAATGTAACGTAAAATTTACAAAGTATATTTTATGAAGTTCATTTAATATTATTCGATGCGGAAAAATGTTTTTCCAACTGTGAACTACAATTGAATTTATTCAGTTTCTGAAAATATACTTTATAATTTTACTCTGATGAAATACATTGCATAATTTTTATATACTAAGTAAATCTAGGTTTTTGTATACGACTAAATAAGAGTCAATACTCTTTTTTTTAATTATTGCAAGAATGTTGAAATTGAAACCATAAAATTGACGTGAATTATATATAACTTACATAACTAAATTCTAGATTACCTAGATTTATCTGTTATATTTTTTACAAAATGATACGATATAACAATTTAATAGATCTGTAAGTTTAATAGATTTGCTTTCTATTTCGATTAGGAAAAATGATTTTGTTTTTATGTTTTAGTAGGACTTTAGTACCAGATATTGGAAATCCATTACCTGTATTCATTATCACGGTTCGTGATTGTAAAATTGCTAGCTACATATTGCGCAAATATGTAACGAACAATTTTTAAATCCCCCGGCGCTACAGTATGAATATCATATAATAGACAGATAGAACACGATTCCCGTACTTCGAGAACACCCATTAACTTTGGAAAAATATTATTGGATAGTTCTTAGTAACCCCAGAAATGTATTATTTTACTTGAGGATACATGTAAAGTATTTTTATTTTAAAAAGTCATATAATAATCAATTTATTACAAGAAAAATCTTCTTCACAATTATAGTAATCTCTTAAATATGTATAAAGAGTAATAAAATCAACTTATTTATAATCAGTACTAAATGTTTATCAAAGTTATGAGTGACTTGAGTCAACTAGCTCAAGGATATTTATTGGTTTAAACTATTTAACAAGGGACACTGACAAGTTACTACAAATTATTTCGTTTCTGTCTGCCAACAACAATGAATGACTTTTAAAATTTTTACTTTACTACTACTTTTAACCAAATTTCAGTCTAGAGTAGACTAAACTAGAGAAAAAGAGACTCGAATAAGAGATCTAGAGAAGACTAAACTAGAGAAATAGAGAGGGAGAGAAATAAAGACAGGAATAAATATCTAGTATGACTAAGCCAGTGTAGATTAGTAACATGGAACATTCACAGTATAATACATATATATCCTTCATGGTATGTCTATCTGACAATCCGAAAAACTGAGTTGTGAATTTGGCTAACCTCTGAAACGTTACAAAGTAGCTGAACGACTTGAAAAGATCTTGATAATATGTCGTATGACGCATAAGTTTTTCATGACATTTGATACTTACCTACGAATTATTTCAGATTACTTAAAGGTTTATTACATATATTTTTTTAGATTCCAATTAAAGAGAGTTTATATAATAAAATTAATGATTGCTGTTATTGTTGATTTGTATTTATTAGTGGTTTTTATGTAATACATTATTAAATAGGACCATATATAAACATAAAACCGAAATATAAACTTCAATGAAATATTTAAAATATTTGGGTTTTACATTGCAACAATATTGAAACAAAAGAATATAATTTTGCTAATGAATCGGGCAGTGACTTAAATTAATTATTTTATTGAATTTAAAGAATGAAGGTTTAGATAATTGATCTATTTTTTGCAATTCATTCAGCAAGTTTCGAATGAAATCGCTCGAATTCAGGCCTAGTATTCATTATGTAGATAGAGGAGACCCTGACTGGTGCCTCAAAAACTGTTCTGAACATTGAAGTTATGAGTGCAACACATATATAATAAATAAATTAAGATTCATACATAATGTTTGAAAATATCTATAAACACGTACAGCCATGTTAGGCTTATTTAAATTTATAGAAATATAGAATGAAAAGTAAACCGATACGGGCAGGAATTCGAACTCGGAAGTCGAAACGTGACGGTTTCCCAGTAGTCGCGGGTTCGAATCCCTGCCTGTATCGGTTTATTTTTCATTCTTTATTCATATAAATTTAAGATTTACCTACCATGAAACCTACCATCCATGAAAAATTTTTTTCTACGACCGATATATCTTGAAATATTATTACATATTGATTCCGCCAATCAAAATCACACAAACGGAACTTATTTTAAAAGAAGTTTTTAGGAGTCTTATATATAACGATTTTTATTTACTTACTTTCTTTTTTAATCGCATAATACAAATTTTATACGATAAGATTATGTGAAAGACAAAATCATAGCCTCAATATGGTTCACATACCTTGAGATAAATAATAATATTAAAAAATAATAATAATAATGGTTCATATTATTATTTTCTTCTTCGATAGAATCATCTGTCATGTTGTTTTTAATTTGATTAAGGTAGTAGCTCTAAAGGCACAAAAGTTAAACTTTTAAATAAATTAAAAGTTTTCCTAATATTTAAGTTCTTAAACATTTTATAGTGTCATTGGATATTTTTATTAAACAAGGTAGAACAAGAAAACCAAACCTTAAACATAAATTAAAATATTTAAATTAATCAAATAAGTAAAAACGATTATTTTACCAGCATTTTATATTATCACCAGGAACGCTTACTGTCGTTTTTTGTAATTGTTCATGTCATTGTATTGTATTGTGCTCTCCTTTAAATAAAATTGTTTCCCGACATATCTTTGTGGTCGACAACAAGCAGCAGCAGTTGAACGCACAACCAAAACTATGTGAGCATTGTACAACATGGCTGCTGGTGTTTTAAAAGGCGATATACTACATATCTCCACTTTTGTTTACGCACAACCAAAACTATGTGAGCATTGTACAACATGGCTGCTGGTGTTTCCAAAGGCGATATACTATCTCCAAATTTGTTTACGCACAACCAAAACTATGTGAGCATTGTACCACATGGCTGCTGGTGTTTTAAAAGGCGATATACTATCTCCACTTTTGTTTACGCACAACCAAAACTATGTGAGCATTGTACAACATGGCTGCTGGTGTTTCTAAAGGCGATATACTATCTCCACTTTTGTTTACGCACAACCAAAACTATGTTAGCATTGTACAACATGGCTGCTGGTGTTTCCAAAGGCGATATACTATCTCCACATTTGTTTACGCACAACCAAAACTATGTGAGCATTCTACAACATGGCTGTTCGTGTTTCCAAAGGCGATATACTATCTCCACATTTGTTTACGCACAGCCAAAACTATGTGAAGATTGTACGACGTGGCTACTGGTGTTTCGAGAGGTGATATACTATCTCCACTTTTGTTTTAATTATTTAGCAACTCCATAACATTTTTCTTAACTTGCTCCAATCATGTATGTCGACCCTACTTTATATTTGAATTTAACGTTACTGAACTATGCCTCAAAGACACTAATACGCTGGACCCATTCTTTAATTTTCCTCATCGGCTTTACTTTTGTCTGCGTTTGTAATATCATTGAAAATAATTTGAATAAATTCCATCGAATACTTAATAACTGCATTCTCTTTGTAATTAAAGTAAATAAATATTTAAGTAGCAAAATATATAATATACCATCGCCAGATTTAAAAGTGAATTTATTTTATGAAATACTTTTTTGAATTTTGCAATATTTAAAATTTTTATATCATATATCACATCATTTTGTATGCTGTTTGCTGAAACACGAAAATTATAATTATATTACAGCCAACTCATTTCGACTCAAATACAATTCTAAAAATCTCAATGTTATTTTAATTTATATAATAGTTAAAGAAAAAAATTTAATTAAATTTAAATTAACAATGTTTACTTAAATTATAAAAATAACTACGTTAAAAAAACCGACTTTAAAACTAAAAAGTAAAGAATAATGACGATTTAATATTGATTATAGACTATATATTATTTATATGTCCTATTTACTAATAGGTTTGAAGTCGGTGCCAAGCTTATTAGTATAGGAATTCGGTTAAATACATTTTCATAATTTTTTTTTTTCATTATTCTTCGTATTAATTGAGCTGCTTATAATATTAAGATTTAATTGCTGTTTATTGTATTTATTTACGTATCTTAATCATTAAAGTAGACATTTCATTGTATCAATTGGCTCGTATTTATTTAAGTGATTATATATAATTATTTGTTTAAGACTTTGGCACAGACTTCAAACCTATTAGTAAATAGGACATATAAATAATAGGTAGTATACCGGCTTATTTTTAATTAGTTGACCACCTCATGCAGGCAGCTTATCTACATTGATCCTAAGAACATTTGTTCCTCGACTTTTTAAAATTAATAGTTTCTAAAATTTGAGTTTTCCCATACTAAATTTATTGGTTGCCTCTTAACTGACATTAACTCTCAGCCCTACGCTCAGAGTTAATGTCAGTTAAGACGTCCGGGCGATGACCTTTTCAGCACTTCTTACAAAATACAGAGTAATAAGTAAAAGAGGAAGCAATTTTTTTTGTTTCGTGTTTTATGTGTTTTTTTTTTGTTTATGTGTATATCAAGATTTTTAAAAAGTCGTAGAACAAATGTTGTTGGGATTGATGTAGAGAGGCTGCCTGCAAGAAGTAGTCAACTAATAAAAATTAATCCTGTATAAAAACATTGTCTAACAAAATGACAACCACCACTTACAAATTACGAAATCGGACTACTTAAAAAAATATGCATCCTTAAAAATATAAAAATATTAAAAAATACTCCTATACGCAAAAACTACTTGACAGAGTTAGATGAAATTTTAAGGGGTTTTAATTTATATATTGGTATGTAATAAGGAAGCGTTTTATCGAAATCGTCATCTACGCGCACGAGTTCGCAGGCACAGTACATCAACAACACACACACACACACAATAAATCAAGTAATTTTTAGCTATTACAAAAAAAAACTAACAAATAAAAAAAACAAGCTAACAAACAAATGAACATCTAGTTAAGCTATTAATAGATTAGACTAATTTATTATGTAAGTGTGTATAACCTCTTGGATTAACTGAAGGCGACATACCAGTTAAATACATGTCAGCAAATAACGCCTATCGTGATGAGTCCACCACATCGTAATATTATATTAATTGATTATTAATATACTAGCCTCAAAATCGGCAGTACGAATTAAATATATTTTTCCGATCAGAATCTCGATATTTAGTTACTTTATTTCATTAATGGAAGTATATATAAAGCTAAAATTTTCTTTTTATACTATAAAAACCCAAAATGAACTGGTGAAAATGAATATTCTACTCAACAAACATTTTGGAATGCAGGCATAAAAGAAAATGTGTAAGTGCAATTTGGTGGTTTGCATATTTTTCAAAAACTGCATGCAAAAACTATTTATTAGAATAGATATTTCCAAAATTATTTTTTCTTATTTCCAATACTTTAATTAGAAATTGAATTAGTTTTAGAATAACCAATATAGTATTGTTGATCTTTAAAAATCGGTCCTGCATCTAAAATAAACAAATCACTTGTTAGCGTTTTGTGTGAATCCTGAACTGTACGCCCGGAAGCTTAGAAACCGTTGGAGGTAGATGACTAATTAACTGACTTACTGACAGACACCTCCTTATCGTGAACGCGATTGCTGCAAAGCATTCAAAATGTCGGGTTAGATTTATTTATTTATTTTATTTATTTATTTATTTAGACACACCAACAGTATAACATATACAGCATTCACAAACAAATCTTAAACATCTAAGTCTTAAATACTAATATGTATGCCACTTACAGGTGTGTACAACATACACCAAATCTATGTAGATATATATTTACAATTTAAATCTAGTGTGATTTAAAAAAAAACAATTATGCAATAGACAATTAAAAAAAAATTATGTGTGTGTGTATTAGTGTTGTATTAGACATATTTTTTTGAAAAATGATCCACTAATTACAACTTTACAGGAATGGCTAATTAATAACAGAAAAACGTTACAATTTTTTGACATTGCTATAAAATTTCTCCCATCCGTCGATAAAAAAGTTTCACTTCAAATATGGCGCGTAACGGAAAAATGTGACTTAGAAATAAAGATGAATGAAAATGTTTGTATTTTGTCAAAAAGTTTTATTTTCTACCTTCTTTTGTTTTTTTTAAAACTAATCAAAATATGTATCCAAGCAATAATAATAACTGGACTGTATAATCGTAAACGTAGGGAAAAAATCGTCGATTCAGTAATTTCGCGCTCGTTGTACCCTCATTTTTAATAAATATTTGTTAACGTATTACTTATATTTCTTGCTACTGTAATAATAATTTATTATTCAAGATTATTATAGTGCTTTTATGTAGCTACAAAAAGCAATCGATTTTTCATAAATACCTAAACATCTCAAACGTCCGTATGAATTATTAAGGTTTGGTTTCAAACAAATTTGAGTAATATTAACGTAATTTTGAGGTAAACTAAATCATTTCTTAATCAGAGGATTAAATTCTGAACTCATTGTCGTATGACACTAATATATTTATCATATAAAAACTTTTCTGAAAACGTTGACAAAGTTTTAGTATTATTTGTTTACGGCTTCAGGCAGCAGTAAAATATAGACTCTCATCAATACCTACTGATAAAAATAGGAGCTACACGAGTTAAAATAAAAAAAAAATAATAAAAAAAAAAAATTGAATAATAAATTTGCTTTTAGAAATCGGGACTGTTGTAGTCTATTCATTTCAAGGTTACATATTTGTTATATTTTTATCAATAAAAACACAAAACTCGCTGTTATTGTAATTTATATAGATTGAAAACACTATCGACTACAGAAATGAAACATTACTTTCCGCTTTTAATTCATAAATTTAAAGATATTCGTAACAATTGATCGTCTTGCAGTTCTACGCCCGTACTGAACAAAGGCGCTGAATTGAAAGACGATTACGTAATTATTATCTACTAAGCCGAGTTAGTAAAAAAATTCTTAGGAACTTCTGGTTATTTGGCAATGCATTAGTAATGTTAGAAATAAAAGAATATAAACATTTAATTCGTAAATTTATTAATTCCCAAGGAGTTATTTTTAGGGCGTTTCGTAACGCCCAACCGTTATCGCGGATGTTTACGCTTTTTCAAAACGGGCTTCTTTTAACGCCCGTCGGATGCTAAGGGGTATTAATTAATTAAAACGTAAGAAATGAATCGAGTGTTTCTGTCTTCTGACGTATAATATTCTCATAGAAGAAACACATAAGTATCATAAAAACAGACAAATGTACACAATCCATTTTAAAAATAATAACTTTAGGCTTCTTAACATGTTGGATCGTCACTATATCACAAATAAAATTATTCTTCATCATTGTTTCTGCTGTTTCGAGTTGTTGTTCGTTCTAGGTATAGCAAAACAGACCTTGTAAAGATCAGGACCCCAATGCTCCATTTCTCAGCAAAAATCGTATTTCTTTTCATTCTTACTTCTTCTATTTCAAACAATCAATGTATTTTAAAAATATTATAAATTATATTTCATAATTTCTTCTTCATGTGATAATCTTGAATTTATTTATTAGTTTCAATAGCAAGTCCATAAAATCGTATTGTCCAGTATGTAATTACAATTCATTATTTAATTATAAAACTCTGATCCGATAATTTTATTTTTGGTTAATGTAAATTGTGTTTTGTAATCCACATACTTGTCATTTTGATTATATAGTATTTCCATAGAAACATGGTGTAAAAGAGATGAAGCTATACGAAAAAAGCTGGCGCGTAACGGAAAATTGTCACGCGTAACGAAAAAATGTTACACTAAATTTTATTCCAATCCCGATAAAGAAGTTTCACTTCAAAAATAAAAAAGACGTTTACGACATACAACTAATTGAGAATTTTATCAATCAACAGTGCTGGAAACCGGCAGAGTTTAAGGAAGAAAATATCTCTAGGTTCGTTGGTGAGCCAAGTATTAAATGTGTTACACATGCGAGGTATCGACGAATTTTTACCAAATAAATACAGTGGTACGGAAGGGTGGATGAAACATAGCAATTGGGTGTCGGGGAATTGTATATGGTATTCTCAATTTGAAAAGTTTAAGAAGCTGAGGCCAGTCAATATGATTGTTGAAAAATTTATACATGAATATAAGGTTCGAGAATTCTCTACGTGTACTTAAAAAAGACATTTTAAAATGATTTAGTTTCTCATAATAGGTTTTTTTTTCGATATTTTCGAAATATAATAAGTGCCATAAAAATCACTTTTTAAAATGTAAATTAAAAATTTTATTAATTATACGCGAGTTAAATCCATAAAAACAGTTTTATTTCAATGTAGCCTCTGAAACTCGTGTAATGTACTAGTGAAAGTCTTAGAAAACACCAAAACACATGTAACTTAAAAATGTGAAATATAATAGTCTACACTCTACATCGTTACTCTTGCCTTGAAAAAAATCATCAACAGCTTTGCCAGAGACGCCAAAGGAATACTTTGGTGAAGCAAGTCGGATTAAGCGTAGGTGAACTAGTATTGCACCAAGAATTTATTCCACCGTTAAACCAATTTCCTGGACCTGATGAAGTCATACGTTTGACTGACATAAGATACAAGAAATGGAACTTTTCGAAAACCTCTAGTTTGTTTGTTTCCTTTGCAAACAGCAGAAGAGATCCAAAATTGACAGTTATTCAATGAAAGGATGTTCAGTATATTGAGCCTACGCAATTCTACGGAGCAAATGCAGGCCTTCGCAATCGCTTTCTTTTTTCTAAAGGATTTTTATTTTATGTACATTTATTACCTAGCATTTATATTTTACTTCTTTTTTTATTGATTACTAAAAAATATATATCATTATTAATAAAAAATATTATTGATGATTTCGTTTTGTAATTCAGCCGTAGTGTAGTATTAAGAGTTATTTTAACAAATTTATAATTTTGTTATTTCAACAAAGTTGCCTATAATAAACATGATATTACAACTTCCTTGTTCAAATAAGATAGAAATCTTTATAAATATTGTACTCTTATCAGGAGGTTTTATATTTAAATATTGATTGAAAAAGGCATTTTTGTGAACTCTGATGAGGACAATACATACTCAGTACCTTCTCATATAAAGCTAATTATTGTGCACAAGGAGTTAAGAGTAAAGTACAATTTTATTTATATATAAATTAAAACAAAAATATCTTACGTTCTAGAAAACGTTTAATTATTAATTCATGTTTCATTATCTTTATTATATTAAATATTTATAATTTATAACACTTTAATGAGTAAACCCAACGCATACATTATTTTCAGCCTAATGAAGTAATGGAGACTAAGCATTGCATTTTGAATAAGCCGATGGCTATAGTTCTTCGTGTCTCAAGATTGTTTTGTGTAGCGCCTCTACGTATCGCGCCACTGAATTTTATGATCTCCACATCACGTAGAAGCGCATTAATGGGGCAGATTGTTTTGGTTTATACAGTAAGTAATTTGTCGAGTGTCTTACATATGACATAATTTCATTTGATTAGTTGGAATTAAGTATATATTGACGATAATTATTTTCAGTTGCGTACAATATTTTAACATATACGAAGAATTAATTAGACCAGATGATCAACATAACCGTGTCCATTCATTACTGTCACTAATTTATCTTAGTATACAAATCCTTACCACAGCTTCTACTTTAGGTGTTATCTCTATCAATGGGATAAAGAGAATGCATCATATGTTTTACTATTTCAATGTTTTGAAAAATGTGTCCTTTGAAAAAAAATTGCTCTGATTTAATATAAAAGATTTTAATGTAATTTAGTTTTATTTGTTGTATAATACACATACACAGCAGAATACGTACGAAATAATTTAAAATTTTAAAGTGTAATATTATACTCAAGATAACTACAAAGAATCTTTGAGAGTCTCAGCGTTTTTCCGAAAAGTGTTATGTTTAGAGTTTTCTGTACTGTACTTATACTTGAGATTCGTGACTCTTAAGAGTCAAACGTTTTCAGGTTTAGATATTTTTTGTATAAAACTTCTTAGTTCCTATAGTACAAATATACACAGAGAACATCTTTAAATTTTTCATTATATTTTTAATCAAATGAAAACTTAGCAATTCACAATTCCTACTTAGACATAAAAATAAAACCTTTGATATCATTAATGTTTATTTTTTTGTTCATAATATCCTTCGTTTTTGCTGCGGAATTTTATTTTTTGTTCAATTAAATATCTTTTAACTTTTATGAATGTAAGTACCATTATTATTATTTTCTGATTCAATTCAGAAAAAAATCCTTCAAAAATTTTTCTGTGTTCTTTTAAACAATATCAAGCTAATTTCTGTTGGTTGCAGCGTTGGTTACAATCCATCAATTTAGTGATTATTTAAAAAATATCTTTATAATAATGATTCAAATACAGATAATATTCGTGATATACAACATTCACGCAACATTGCAACAGAACAAGATTTTGAGTTTGTATATAATATAGTTTATTAACTGCGCAAGTAACAGTCTGCCTTATTAACTACGACTATAATACTTGCTACAATAATAGTTGCTACAATGAGTAACAAAATACGGATTCATAATAAAGATTAATTAAGGTTTACAGGTTTACAGGTTCAAAGCTACATGTCGGCAAGTTCATTTCATGATGTGAACATATTGCGAACATAAGCGATTCTATGATACTTATATGTCAATTTCTGCACTTGTGAAAAAAATAAAAAAAATTAAGGATTTGTTTTATTCCTTATACTTTTATTCAATATCCTGGATATCATTGATGAGCTTTAAATTGTTTTATCAAGAAGAAGAAACGACAGGTAGATACAACGTGTACTCAAGATTCATTGAGGTGGTGATTTCTTATTAATTTCTTAAACACATGCTATAAATTTAAAAAAACCAATTCACATGCATAGTAATGCATGCTGTGCATGACATAAGTATGAAGAATTAAAGTAATTAGCCACCACCGGTGTTTTTCCAATAAATATATGCCCGTTATAAGCAAGAAGTATTGAGTTTGAATTCCGGGCGAGGCAGTGTATTTGTACGTTATTTAGTTTTCGAAACAATTTTTGCCGCAGGGTAGAGACTGAAAATTACTAAATGTTTAAATAACTTAAATACTTAACTTTATTAAAATGTTACTAAAATACTAAACTTTATTAAAATAATGTATTTTTAATATTCTATATTTTTTATCTATTTTACACTACTCTGTATTAGGAATTCCTATTTCAGTGCACAATATAGTAAACGTTATTTGGTGCTTGTATTGTCATGTTAATTGAACCTTGCTATTGGGTGCATCAAAAGGTAGATATAATTGTATTGTTTTTAAGCTTGTACACACGTTGTTCAATGGTTAGCGCAGACACCTAAGGTATAGCGCAATGAGGCTCGGGTTCGATCCCCGACAGGGACAGGCACGTATGTGATGAACATATATGACTGTATTTGGTCGTTTGTTAAATATATTCTCAGTATTTATAATATATATTTCTATGTATTTGTATCGTTGTCTAACACCCTTAACACAATCAAATAATTTGCTTACTTAGGGGTTAGATCAATGTGTGTAACTTGTCCTGTACTATTATTTTTTTATTATTTTTTATATAAAGTTTCAGAACATTCAGAATCAATTGAGTCATTTATTACTGAACTGGGGTCAGAGACAACTGACACGGGAATTTGAGAATTTCATGAACCATGTGATGTATAATGTTCCTGCTTTTTCTGTTATCGGAATATGTGATTTCTCTCGACAACTACTACGTTGTGAGTTTTTTATGCAATGTAATCACTAGATTTTAGACTTGTTTATAATTTATATAAATATAGAATGAAAAATAAACCGATACGGGCAGGGATTCGAACCCGTGACTACTGGGAAACGGTCCCGTCGCGTCGCTCTATCACTGTCCGCCTCGGTGAATTAAGCATTCTATGAGGTTTCTTTCTAGTCGCGTTTTATACCAAGTTTTTGTTAAAATTTTATTTTAAATTTTAATTTAGTTTGGGATTTATGCCATAACATGTGTTAGCTTGTGAAAAAATAGTGTCTTGATCTGTAATTAATATTGAGTATTTTATAGATAATTGTAATTATTCTTATAAAAATAAGTAGTAAATTTGATTAAACGTAACGGTTATTTTGTGAAATTTTATAAAGTTTATATCAATTATTATTTTTAATGTATTTATAATATGTTAGTTATGTTGAATTATTAGAAAATGTTTTAGTTTATTTAGTAGTTCACTTTTGACTTCCGATTAAAGTGTCAAATTGTCATATTGTTAGTCAATAGAAGACTTGTAAATAAAATTTAATGAAGTTCTAAGATTTGTATAAAAGGACATCAGTCTTCATTGGGCGCTTAAGCAAATTAGTGTTCAGATCCATATGTAGTGATAAGTGATAGTTATATAAACCAAGTGTTATTTATAAAAATATAAAAGAATCAATTGATGAAGAAACCCTCTTTTATTTTAAATTGTAAAATTTTTACAATTCAGAAGTGGGATACCACCAAGGAGTTTAAAAGTATTGCTACCGCCTTGGTGTAATCATACGCTCCTAATAAGGTACGTTTATATTTAATCATTTATTTGTTTTTAAATTATGAGACAATGTTATATTTAAGATGTTCTTATATTGTTATCAGCCATGTATATCTTATATTATCTTGTTGTCAGCCACATGTATATCCCTTATAAAAAAGGTCCTTTTAATAACTAAGTAGTAGATTCAATTTTTTTTCGAGTTTGTTTTAGGGTAGTTAATAAAATAACGATATGAGCTTGTGTATGGTTATATCTTATTATTGAAGATATAACTTAAGTTAATGAATTAATTTAGAAGTAAAAGGTCCCACGTATTCCGTGATTTCTTTGGTTGTAATTAATTGCATGTTACGTAACTATTATGTATTTTCGACATAGATACTTGTTGTCTCATTTATTTCAGGGAATTATACAAGGCATTGATCTCGATCAAGTGCATAGGCGACTGGTCCGAGACTCGACGGGGGCCTTCTGTGAGGCTTCTCATCATTATTTCGGTAGCTTTCTCAAGGCGCATCTTACCTCGGGCACACACGCACACACACATTCGATGCTCGTCGCACAAGTGGACTGCCATCGCGTTGTACCGTTGGACATCGCTTCGAGCACCAGATCTAGAAGCTTACCTTCAAGAATTAAGAACGGTCAAGAAATCGAAGGCATTACAGCTGCCTTCCCTCTGACGAGTGGAGCCTTGCAGGCACTGCTCCCTAGCAGAGAGGCCGTCTGCTCCCGCTGCTCCTGCTCCTGCTGCCTGCTCCCGCTGCTCCTGCTCCTGCTGCCTGCTCCCGCTGAGAGGCCCCGTTTTGCACAGACCGCGCACCGCAACATTCAACAGTTGGAACGACTGGAACGGGTCAGCTGTAACACCTGCATCACACCGGAGGACGTGCAAACGGCGGATATGAAGGTAATTGAATCGACTGGTAAAGTATTAAGTAGTCTCGTTATCTACTCCATCCTCTTTAACGCCACAGCCTCCATCTATTGATGGTATTAACCAAAAACAATACTTATAGATTGCAAAGACTCTTCGTTATGTTTATAAACCATAAATGCTCATATTAAAGATTAATTTATATATCAATGTCGTTCCAGAACTTAATCTTTAATTTTAAAAATTAAAGTAACTGTTGTTACTTGATTAAGTAGAGTAAAAGAACGTTGAAAATCATAGATAGGATAATTGGCAAGTTTTTCATTACGCTCTCCAAGTTAGTTTTACAACCACGGTCAATTACCGCCAAAATTAATCAATTATTTTGACCGCCCCGTTGGTCTAGTGGTTAGCGCAGACGTCTAACGTATAGCAATGCAATAGGGCTCGGAATCGATTCCCGATAGGGACAGGCATGTATGTGATAAGCATAGCAGTCTGTATTTTGGGTTTGGTCGTTTTTAAATATATTAGCAATATTTATAATGTGTATTTGTATAGTTGTGTAACATCCTTAACAGAAACGAATAATTTGCTTACTTAGGGCTTAGATCAATGTGCGTAATTTGTCCAGTGATATTATTATAGTTGCTTTCAGTAAAGTTAATCAATTACTTCTAACTGGAATAATTGGGTCGATAAACTTAAATCGCATTTTCCTTACGAAATTTATAAACATTTGCTTTCAAATATTAGCTCTGAAAAATCTGAAAGTTTGGAATTGATTTAGAAGACAACTGTTATAAAAAGTTTGAATAGGTGTGATATAGTGTGTAAAAATGCAGTTAACTACATCGTTTATAGTAGCGGTAGTTGATATGTAGATTTGATACGGACCAGACACGGTACTAAGTATTGACGTTGCTATCGATTGGGAATATAAGGGAAAACAAACACGAGCGATTAATTAACTTTAAAAAAAAATCATTTCATTCAGTAGCGACTGAAATTTAAAATTAAAATAAATATTTTTTATAGAAATAAAAAAATATTTTGTTCACGTAAGGTTTTAGTTTGTTTTAATATTTTAACGGTTGCAAAACGGGACATCAAGTATCGGAATATATCAATAACCTTTCATAAGATTAGAGTGTCAGTGTAATTGTAATAGGAGTAGGTAATTGGCTAAATAACGTCGAAATTAAGACTGTGTTCAGTTATAGGGAGTATATTTAATAAAAACATAAATATTAATAATGTACAGCTAACCGGGCTATGTATATGTCGGTAGTAAATGTATGAAAATAGTGTACCATATTCATATTGGTTGCTCAATAATTTGCCATCTCTAAGTTATTCAAAAACGAAAAATATTCTAAGAGGTTCTATACGATTTTACTGTAATTTAATACATTTTTGACAATGTTAAAATTTACGTAGTTGTAGACATATTAGTTGTTAGCAAATTTCTAAACCATTTTATATTTTTATTGGACTATATGTTAAGGAACAACCTTACAATCCTTACGGCTGACGTTGCATTGCATTTTTCTTAAAGTAATTACCGATTTAAAAGTTGAGTTACTATTTTTGTTGAAAATGATCATCGCATAAATTACAGTATAGAAATTGGAATTTATTATATTTTAAACTGTAACAATAGATTTTTAATATTTTAAGACAAACAAGATTTGACTTGATATTATACTTTTCAAAATTGATATTGTACTATTCAAAATTATAATAAAATACAATGTTGTAATAAGATACACGGTGCTACAAATCATAGCGTTAAAGTACATTTTCGATGGTGATAATAATATAAATGCAAAATTAGAAAACTGTTTAATGTTTGAATTATTTAATACTTTGAACTCGGTAAGCCAATTATTGCAAATATTTAATTAGGTGGTATGGACTATTTAACGGATATATAAGTCATTGAGAATAAAAATAACATTTAAATATGAAGAAAATACTTTTAAGAAATAGCCATACGCAAGTCTTGTCTTGCTTATTAACAAAAAAAAGTGACAAAGGGCTTCTGTGTAGATTATCGCGCTCTAACGATTTAAAAACATTAAGTTTTTTTTTTTTTTTTTTTTATTTTTATACAATCTAGGGCAATGCTTGACTACATTCCACCTGATGGTAAGTGGAATGTAGTCTTAGATGGTAAGGCGCATTGCCCTAGCAACCTATTCACTCTTCTCTTGAAGACACCCACATTATATTTGGCCGGAAATACCGACGCAGGCAAATTGTTCCAGTCCTTCGCTGTACGCACTAAAAATGAGGAAGCAAAGCGCTTCGTTCGGACAGGTGGAATGTCCACAACAAAAGGATGGATACCTGCCGTGCGTCGGGACGTCCGGTGATGGAAGGGGGACGGGGGAACTAAGTCGTGTAGTTCCTGAGCACACTCACCAAAATGCATCCTATAGAATACTGAGAGGCTAGCAATTTTACGCCTGTGTTCAAGGCTATGGAGATCGGCTTCGACCAATTCGGTATCGCCGATAAGCCTCTTTGCTCGCCTCTCAATTGAGTCCAGAACCGCAAGATGAGACTTTGCGGCACCAGCAAATATGTGTCCACAGTACTCTACACACGACCGGATCTGTGCTTTGTATAAAACAAGAAGCTGCCCCGGTGTAAAGTACTGCCGAACCTTCGCAAGAACGGCAAGCTTTGCTGCTGCTGCTCTTGCTCTGGACTCAATGAACCGACCAAAGTTGAGGTTCGAGGAAATCTCTAAGCCTAACTACTGAAGCCTGTCACTGTATTCCAAGGATACATTCTGGAAAGTAGGAGCCAAGGTGAAAGGGCTCTTTTTGGCAGTGAACAGACACGTCTGCGTTTTGGTGGCGTTGAACTTGACAAGATTGGCATTGCTCCATGCGGAGACTGCCTGAAGTTTGTCATTCAAACGTTGCACCATGGCTTCTCTTTCAGACTGTACTTGATCTCGACTAGCCCGAGTACTCGGCAGATATCTTTCTACAACTGTGCTGTCGTCTGCATACCCATAGATACCGGGCTTCAACAGATCATTAATGTGCAGCAGAAACAGAGTTGCAGAAAGATCGGACCCCTGAGGCACTCCGGCATTTATTGTCAAGGGTTCCGAGGAACACCCGTCGACAACTACTCGGAGAGATCTGTGGCTCAGAAAGTCCGTTACCCAGCCGATCAGACCAGGAGATATACCGTACGCTGAAAGCTTGCATATAAGGCTCGCATGCCAGACCCTGTCAAATGCCCTCGAGACGTCCAGAGAGACGGCGACCGCTTCTCCGTTCTTCTCGATGGCCTCGCCTAAAATGTGTGTAGCATACACTAGGAGGTCCCCAGTAGACCTATTACGGCGAAACCCGTATTGTCGGTCACTGAGGAGATCGTTACCTTCTAGGTATGCTAGTAGGCGCGAGTTCAATACACGCTCCATAATCTTGCAGAGTATGGAGGTGATTGAAATCGGTCTGTAATTGACAGGGTCGGCACGGCTGCCTTTTTTGGGCACGGGTTGCACATTAGCAAGCTTCCAGGATTTCGGCACTATTCCAGTCATGAAAGAGAGACGATACAGACGTGTCAGTACAGGAGACAACTCAGCTGCGCATGTCTTGAGCAGAATGGCTGGTATACCATCAGGACCACTGGCTTTATTCACATCTAAACGACACAATGTTCTCCATACCTCTTTGTTAGTGATGCGGATTTCAGGCATCGAAATACCGCAGTGAGGAAGATGTGCTGGAGAAGCATTGCCAGTGTCTAGATGCGAATTATCAGCAAACAGAGAAGCAAATACATTCGCTTTCTCTGTTGCTGTGTGGGCCAGGGATCCATCCGGCTTCAGCAGAGCAGGCAGTGAGGGCTGGCAGAAATTCGACTCGATCGCTTTCGCCAGAGACCAGAAAGCTCGACTGCCAGTTGGTCTGGCAGAGAGCTTTTCGCCATTCTTAGCGATTCGATCGAGACGAGCCTTCCGCAATGCCTTTTTGTAGGACTTGGCAGCTTGGTTAAAGGCTCTCTTCTTTATACTTACATCCGGAGTTTTGCGGCTTCGAGCATCAGCCCAAATAAGGTATGCCGAATGTTTTCGGTCATGTGCATGACGACATTCGGCATTAAACCATGGGCGAGCTTTGCCACCGATGGGTACGTCAGCAAAAGGAATAAAATACTCCATTGCCTGATGCACCACATCAGTTATAGCATCCGCGCAACTCGACGGATCCAAAGAAGAGAAGCAGACCTGCCGCCAAGGATAAGACGCAAAAAAGTGCCGCATCTCATCCCATTCTGCTGACTTGTATTTCCATACTCGCCTAACACCATGTGGTTCGAAAGCTGGTGGGGAATATGTAAATACAGATTTCACCAGACAGTGATCGGAGGTTCCCAAGGGGGACGTGACCTCTACACGATACCTGTCCGGATCAGTTGTCAGCAGAAGGTCCAGGCAATTGGCTGTATGGCCTACCACATCTGGTACCCTTGTCGCTTGCCTCACCAGCTGAAAGAGGTCCAAGGACAACGCAAAGTTCCGCGCTTCTCTTCCAGCATGGTCGGTCTTCTGGTACGGGAACAGCCAGTCCTGATGACAGGCATTAAAGTCCCCCAGAAAGACGAGCTGCGCCGAAGGGTACTGATACAGAGCCATATCTGCAGCCTCACTGAGATACTCAAATAAACGAGTTGTCTCCTGGTCACCGCTGTGCGAACGGTAGACACAGGAATACAGGGTTTTTTCGTTTCCTGTGTCCACTAAAACCCATAGGGAAGAAAAAGTGGGGTCTTCAAGGTGACGGAGACGCTGAATACAGAGGTCGTTCCGCGCATACACACTGACTCCGGCCCGTGAGCGAAAGTTGTGCTCTAACGAGTAACCGGGATAATCCAAGTATGCAGCGCTCAAAGGACATTGTATCTGCGTCTCCGTCAAAAAGAGCAAGTGCGGCTGCTCTGTCTCCAGGTGGTGGTGGACAGCTAAAAGATTTGAGTGCAAACCCCTTATATTAGTGAGGTGCACTTTATATGAGGAGGAGTGCAACCGCTGCTTTAACTTGTTCCCTTTTTTAAAAAAAGTAACACTAAAAAAAGTAAGTAACACTATCTGCTGCTACAGGTTGAGGAATACATTCATTGTTTGACTGGAAATAAATATTTTGTGTATTAGACTTGGCATCTGGCCGTTATCAATTCCTATTGAATGAAAAGAGTAAAGTAAAAGTTCTATAGCAAACTATCAATGTGGTCTTAAATAATTTACTTTATAATGTTGAGCCGGCGTATATTATATGTATATATATGCGTTTATTATTATGTTAATGTTTTTATACCAAGTAGGTCGTTTTAGTGTTTTGAAAATTTTAATTCATACAACAAAAGTTTAGACAAGCAGGACTGATGTTCAAATCACAGAATTGTATTTTTTTCAAAATTATGTCGACTATCTCGGATTTAAAATATTCATTGATCGCATAACATCATATAAGTCTAAAGACTTCCATTACGTACAGTTTGTTAGCCATACTGTTTTTGTTTTATCGAGAGTTTTGTTGATATAACTCTTCCTTTAACGAAATTTTTTGTTTATCTCTAGTGTGATTAGCATTCTATAATCAAAAATTTGAAACAATATGCTCTAGTAAATAAGGCAGTATTTTAATATAGACACAAAGTGTAGATATCCTATCACGGACAAATCGGGTAATTGATACTCTTTTAAAGAATTTAGCGACTTGTTAAGGATACGAAAGAATTTTTTACTGAAACGGGAGAGTTTATTTTAAAATCACTGAGTACGGATTAGGATGCATTTTAACGATACGGATAGATTTTTTGTTGATCACGTTTACTATCACGTTCAAACAAAAATAAAAAAATATTTACTTTTTGGTATCATACAACCATATAGTCTTTCACAAAACGTATTAAAAAATAGTGTTTATTAACCATAAAGTATGCACTGGCTACAACTAGATCAAATGGCAAGGTTGAACAGTATAATAAAACGATCTTAAATTTTTTAGCTTCACAAAACGATGCTCGAAAGAATTTTAAATAATACAATTAACAAAAGGACGAGTAAAACTCAGTTTGTCCGTCTGAGCGTTAGTTTGAGATAAAACTTACTGGGGTCTATAAACACATTCTATATTTAGAAAAAGATGATGACATAAGTACTGCCGATTATACCGTGGTTAAGTGAAATTACGTATGAAGTAAATAATTTTCCGATTTATTTTCTGTCGATAAAATACATCCTTAGCTTTGATTTTATAACAATGTCATCGTTTATATACCTATTAACACCTGTAGTCACGGATAGAATAACATCTTGTGATTAATATATTTTACTGAGCTTGATTATATATTTTATGTATACAGAAATTAAAATAGATATTTATTATCCGAATAAATTTTCTTAAGTTATAAAATTTATTATAAACAAAATTTTAAATATTTTATGAATTTTGAAAGTTGTGTAGAACAATCTAGTTCACTGATAAATTAAAAGTACGAGGTGTACAAAATGTGAATTTACAATGCTATGAGCGTGGATGTAGATAACTAGTCTATAGTGCAATCTGGACGTATGCGCTATGAGCGAACCTTAGAAATAATGAAAGTATGAATTTACACAGCTATGAGCTTGGGTGTAAATATATATTTAAAGTGCAATGTGCACCTATCCGCTATGAGCGAACCTTACATATCGAAAGGGCTGATCTACACTGCTATGAGCGTGGGTGTAGGTTTAGCTATAGTGCAAAGTGCACGTATCTGCTATGAGCGAGATTTACAATGAAAGGGCTATTTTACACTGCTATGAGCGTGAGTGTAAATAAATAGCTATAGTGCAAAGTGCACGTATCTGCTATGAGCAAAGTTTACAATGAAAGGGCTATTTTACACTGCTATGAGCGGAGAGTGTAAATAGCTAAAGTGCAATGTGCACCTATCTGCTATGAGCGAAACTTGAAATAACGCAAGGGCTGATCTACACTGCTATGAGCGTGGGTGTAGGTCTAGCTATAGTGCAAAGTGCACGTATCTGCTATGAGCGAAGTTTACAATGAAAGGGCTATTTTACACTGCTATGAGCGGAGAGTGTAAATAGCTATAGTGCAATGTGCACGTATCCGCTACGAGTGAAATTTACAAATAATTAAAGGGTTATTTTACACTGCTATGAGCGTGAGTGTAAATAAATAGCTAAAGTGCAATGTGTACAATAAGTATGTACTTCTAAACTGTGATAAACTGTTCTGTATTCGTAATTTGAATATGAAAGTGCACAATAACTGCAATGTAATTTTGTAACTTTATGTAAATGTATTATAGTTAAAATACACTTGTAAAAAAATTATGTGTAACATTGTGATTCGAGTTTTTAGAGCTGGTCGGAATGAATAATGTATTTAACTGTTGCCATTCGCGGGGACGCGATATTTATCAGGATGGACGAATTGTTAGCTTGTGAAAAAATAGTGTCTTGATCTGTAATTAATATTGAGTATTTTATAGATAATTGTAATTATTCTTATAAAAATAAGTAGTAAATTTGATTAAACGTAACGGTTATTTTGTGAAATTTTATAAAGTTTATATCAATTATTATTTTTAATGTATTTATAATATGTTAGTTATGTTGAATTATTAGAAAATGTTTTAGTTTATTTAGTAGTTCACTTTTGACTTCCGATTAAAGTGTCAAATTGTCATATTGTTAGTCAATAGAAGACTTGTAAATAAAATTTAATGAAGTTCTAAGATTTGTATAAAAGGACATCAGTCTTCATTGGGCGCTTAAGCAAATTAGTGTTCAGATCCATATGTAGTGATAAGTGATAGTTATATAAACCAAGTGTTATTTATAAAAATATAAAAGAATCAATTGATGAAGAAACCCTCTTTTATTTTAAATTGTAAAATTTTTACACATGCTATGTTTTAATAAATATTAATTGAATATCCAAATAAAAGCCAAAACTCAATAGAGCGTAATTCTGATTTGTTTCTGAGTAATTTTTATATTCAACTATTGCTTTTTGATCTAGCTACCATAAAGGTAACATTTTTCATTGACATCATCTATTAAAGTTTCATAACATCTTTCTCAAGGCCGTAAAAAGCTGAGTAGGTACTTATTATCAACAGAGAAAACCTAGATATTTTTTTCGTTTCACGTTTTGACACATACACACATACATTACCCCTTCCTTTTTATGATATATATTATAATGAGGTAACTAGGAACTAAACTAACTAGGAAGAGATAAATCCTCAAGAATCGACTTTAAATTAAATATGTTACGTCTGATCTCGAGGTTGCTACTGCTTGTGAAACCTCTTTTACTAACTTTCCAGTGACTACACCGATATCTTTAAACTCTCCTACCACTGTTAATATGAGTTTACATAGATATAATGCGATCTACATTATATGTAAGTTTATATATAACGTAGTTTTTTGTTTTTAAGCTCAAGAGAAATCAAAGTATTTCAATTAATTAAAGTTAAAAAGACTTCTAATCGTTGGGAAATATCTTTTTTCATACATAAGTCTATAATCGTCATTGTTGCTCTAGACTTAGCATTAATCCATACCACCATACTGATATTATAAAACCATAAGTAACTCTGTCTGTCTGTTACGTTTTCACGCTTAAGCCACTGAACCAATTTTGATGAAACTTGGCATAATCTTAGATAAGATGTTGAGAAAGGACATAAGCTATTTACCACGGAAAAATACCCCAATCAAACGGGAAACAATGTAAATCGGAAGAAAAGAATTGCTACACCCATTTTTACGGATATGCCTAAGCATGACGCCCGTCATAATAGGTGATATGTTAATGCGTAACCACCACAGAATCATCTCCATCTTCCCCTGGATGGAGGTGTGTATCCATGAGGATCCAGATGTAGAAAAAAAAATGTCAAAATAAGACATTATATAGAAAAAACATGAATAGTTATTTCAAACATTATAATTTTGCAAGGCAAATACACTCTAATAAAATATAAGAACTTTATTATCAAGGATTTTACTAAGATAAACTTTGCCTTTCAAAGTATGTTGTTTGAAAGCATAGTTTGAGAAATACGAAAAGACCTAGCTATGCTAGACCTACAAAAAGACATAAACTACCTTTTATAGAAAAAAAAAAACTGTGAAGAAGTTAAATTAAAAATGTACAAATTTACAAAAGCTAATGAAGGTAGACTTAGACTATACGATTGTTATTTCGTTATTTGCCTTGGTAACTTACTTGCATTATGAAATATTCCTTTATTTACCGGCCGTTATGTTAATTAAATAACATGAAAATTCATAGCACTACACCAGAATTTCCTCATTTTATAACATGTTAATAATCATATGAGACGCCTGTCAAAAAAAAATAAAGCTATAGTATTACTAATTGCTATAAAATTTGCAAGAAACCTACAAATTGACAAACCTTCCTAAAAATTCAAAAATTTTAAACTGGAATTTGCTTCGACAGATTAGAATTATATTCGTAATTTTAAAAACTTGTATGGATACAAGTTTTACAACAAAGCGGCAATCTTATAGCTATGTCAAGCTTATTACCAAAAAGTTTTGATATATTTAGAAGATTATTAACCACAAGTTGTTAAAATACACACCACTCAGAAATAATAAACATTTTAAAAATTATGTAACATGATTTGATTATTCACGGAACCTAAGTGCAAATTCAGTGCACGCCAGGAATAGATTTGCATTCATATATATATAACTATTGTATTAGAATTGTGTGATTCATAGTGTAATAAATACATTATTAAAACAATGCTTAATACTATCTGGATTTCTTCGGAAGGTTTAACATCTCAAAATTCTAAATTAAATTGATTAAATACCACCGCATATTATCATAACCACTATTTTCCGACTATGATTAATCATAGTGGTTCAGGACGTCTAATTATCTTTAGAATTATTCAATGCATATAATTATAATATTTCATATTTTAATGTCAAAAAGTTTAAATAGTCTGGGTATATAGAATGTTAAAATTGTAATTAACTGGTTTTCACCACTCGATAGCTCAGTTCAGCTACGTGACGAGGACGTCCTCCCAGAGGTCACAAGATCGAGACCTGCTCGTGAACTGTGAATTTATAATACTATTTTTAATGTTAAATATATTTAAAAATCAAATATTGCATCAGTTATTAAATGTTTGTACTTCGAACCATACAAATATGCATATCATTAACTTTATTATACAAACTTATTATATAAATAAAAATAAGTATTATGTACGGACCTGTCGCCTAAAATGTATATTGAAATGATACGCATGACTCTCGTGTTTGATTGTTTTATCATTTATATTAAATATATAACATTTATTTAAATATATTACTTACGAAACTAAACTACTAACTTACTTACTAAAGTTATTTTTCTCTAATTATAGTGACCTCATCACAAATGCATCAAGGGATCTCCCCTTTAAGACTGACTATAAATGCCACACGTGTCCATTATCCGAGGAAAATTAATAGTAAAAATAAAAGTTAAAACTTGTGATAAAATGATAATATTAACATAGGTATGCTTACGATATTAGCTCTTATTACCAGTTTAGTTAAAAGAGTTTATTGGCGGAAGTTTCATAAGTGCAATGTATGCCAGTTTGAACTACAAATACGGAATTACTACAAATGTCCATGTTTAAAATCGTATGTATGTATGTTGCATACATTAATGGTTAAACCTAAGGTTAATGGACTATGCATAAGTAGGTGGTCTTGTTACGATCAGAAATATTTCAACATACAATTTTGAAAATTTTAAATATACCGATTTTTTAAATAGTGTAAATGTATGAAATGTATAAAATAATTTAATAACATAAAAATAACTTCTTGAAATGTTACCATTTTAGATTAAGTAATAAATAAAATTTTACAAAATTGAGATATAAAGATATTAATTTTCCTAAATACAGAACTATGACGTAGTTGTATTTGTGTTAACTGTGTTTAACATTCAAAAAATCATGTTTTATCAATTATTAACATTTAAAATAAGCCTAGTCACACCACCGTAAAATTATATTACTTTTCAAAATGAATATTGAAAATATCATAACAGTGCATACAATATGATATAAAGTGTATTTCGTTAAGGAAGAGAAAATCCAAAAAGGATATTTGACTTATGTATAAATGTATATAGATAATAATAGCACAGTATATAAATAGCAACCGAGGTAGAAAAAATATAACGGCGTACGATATTGTTTTATCTCACATAATAAGCTCATTTCATTATCCAACCTATCATCATTATCATTACGCACTATTTTATCTCAAAAATAGTGAGTCCACCACCAATCAGATTTGAGCACTATATCACTGTCTTTTGACAATGCGATATTAGTATCTAGTTGACCTAACGCTTAATAAACTATGTAAGGAAGTGGCTATACTTACATCTTAATTAGATTTGTATTTTTTTCTTTATTTTAACATTAACAGTAGAAATGGTTCATCTTAATCAGATTTAAAAGTATAAAGATAAATACACTTTTTAAATGACGTCTAAAAATATATATTATCGTACATTGACAGTGGAAACAGGCGCATAGCACATTCATAATATACAGATGCGTCAGTTGTTATTTGTTGCTTTGTGTCTGTGATAAGAGAGTCGTCAACAAGTGCTCTGTCAAAATAAAATGAAGTATTTTGGATTATTTGCGCTTTTGTGCTTTGTACAGCTTACTACACAGGTTAGTTATATTTATTCACTGATAGTAATACTTATATAACTTGTACATACTCTTTAAATATAGTTTGTATATAATTAATTAGAGTATAATTTAATTAAGATAAATGATAACTAATGATCACAAAGATAAATATTTTTTTTATTATTAGTATATGTTTCATTATAAATCAAGTCTCATTCAACAAATTTGATACCGCTTAGGGAATAGTTCAAGTTTATTTTTAAATATCATAATGTATTTCGATAAATTTGTTTATTAATAATGATCCTGTTGTTACAGTAATCATTATCATATTGACTGTTGTTCAAGTTATTATTTTTACAGTATTTTTAAAAACCTAATTTAAATGGATACTTGTTCTTTCCCGTGACTGCCTCCTATTGGTTCTATAAATATTTAAATGTCACAAAAACTTTGAATGAACGATACAGGATAATATAAAGATATTGACCAACAGCCAATGAAGGTCATGATCGAAAGCCACTCAGGTCAACATTTCACTCTCTCACTCACTCACTCAGGTCAAGATTTCAGTTCCATGTAGGCACTGCGGTTAGGAAAAAGTCTTCCACCTGTCTTCCTTATCCCTTCCTAAATCCCTTAATAAATAAAATAAGTTTATTAGAAAACTCGCATATTTTTATATTTACTTAAATAATTCAACCATTTTCATTATTGGGAGCATATCTACACATGACATGTTTCGACCAATTAACTTATATATATAATTAAAATTACTTGTAATCATGATTGCTATGGTTAAAAACCTCTTAAAAATCCAGACCAAAAGTGTGTTTTATCCAAGCTAGATTCGAATAAGAGTTCTGTTTGGTACAAGAAAACTACATCTAGTGGGATTGATATTTTTCGAATAAAATAAGTATATGTATATAAAATCTATCAAGTCATTAATAGACGGGACCTAGACTGGTAATTGGCTGAACCCCTATTAATGCAGTTCCGATACGGCATTGACCTTTTATAATTAACTCTTCATCTTACTCTAATAACTTTGTTATATTAATTAGTGGTATGGTTTTATGTTAGATAAACTAGTTTTACAGACATTCTGACTGTTGATTCAGCGCAGATTCATTGATTTTATTCGTACATTTTGAGAAAATAGTTTTGCGGTGATTATTCCTCAAGAACATGACCGATCACTGATTATTTGTTGCTAAACTAAAAATGATGCCATCAAAGAAAAAAACCGGATGATAATTGGTTCAGTAGTTCAGGAGTCAGCATCAGGGAGTTCGCAATGAAGCTAACTACATGAGCTTCGTTCAATAAAAACTGCACGTATTTTCGGAAAGGTTATATATTACACGCTAAATTTATTAAGGTACCTTGATGAATTTAGTTTAGAATTTAGTATAACCTTGAATTAAATCTTGAACTTGAATTTGAACCTTGATGAATATGTGACTCAGTGGTCTGAGCGACGGAGGACAATTTTCACAGTTTTCAGGTTTCAATTCTCTAAGAATTAATTTATCACTTAATTCATATTATATTTAAAGTTAACAAGACTAATATGAAAATTATGATTTGCTGTTTATTCATTCAAAGAATCAATACGATAGATAGTTCAATATACATACATGTATAATTTATGTATATTACACAAAACAGATTCCCACCTATGTTATATCCTACCACTTGCTTCTTCCAGAATATAGAAATTTGTTTTTTGGTCATACTTCTGTAAGGCATAGTATCGTTTTAATAACATACCTTCTTATGGAGCTTCTGACATAAGTCGTTTAGTTTTGACGTTTAATAGATTAACGCTATATCAAATTATTTTCTTTGTGCTATGCGTTTGCTATTTTTATTACAAAATATCGCACGTACTGTGGTAGACTTATTTTTGGCAAACATACCGACACCCTGGTATCATTGCTTAAAAACAAAAAGATGAAGAGACTTCAATAAACAAATACGTGTATTATACAACATGTATAGCCGATTTCGTTTTAAATATATAATATGTATCTAGCAGCATAGCAGCGATTAAGGAAAAGTATTTACAATTTCTCGGATTATTGCCAACTTTAGCGTCAGTAGAGCTGACTCGTAACCGCTGTCTGACGTGTAGTAGAATTAAATTAAGCTCCTCATGTTTTATTCTACTTGTTCTTTGTGCTTTTGTTTAGAGTTCTAATTTATTTTGGATTATTTTTACGATGCGTTGGATTATATTGTTTATGTTTCTTTGTTTATCATATTCACATCAGGTGAGTGCTAAAGACCTTTTATTTTCTTTGTACTTTAATAATAATAAAGTAGTATTATAAAATCAAAATTTGGTGTGTAATTACTAATTTAAATTAAATATTAATTAAAGTTAAATATTAACATTCCATTAGCATATTGATTTGTATTTATATATAAAATGGATATAATAAAAAAAACGAATATATAATATGTATTTTAAATTATTTTTCCAAAACTAAGAAGCTTAAGTTTTTTATATTCTAATATACAGATCATTGAAAGTAATAGAATTATAATATTGTTAATTTATCTGTTTACTTATATTTACCATGTGACAGTTTAATAGAGTTAATAAATATTTAGGTGTTATTTTTTCATGCAGAAATCGTTACCATCGGACACCAGCTATATTGCAGCTGTTGTAGAATACCAGGTGCAAAGTAATAGTGCTGTGAATTTGAATAATTATGTAAATCTTATAAAAGATGCCGCTGCACAGGTCAGTATTTAAATACTAAGTAGGTTTTATTAAATATATGTTTATATAAAAAATAGACCGGAAGAGAACGCTCTTTACCGATAAGGCCACAAAGGCTTGTAAATCATATTAAAATGTTAATAATGTTTATAAATCGCTAGCCTGTTTTTTTCAATGGTGTACTGATTTTGGAAAAGCTTACGTTACGTAATATTTGAACATAGAAAATACATTCTGAATGTTAAGCTCAATAAAAGGGTTAACAACATTACATCTTGTATCAAAAAAATCACAGATTTGAACCCTGTTTGGAACATATTAGTTAAATATTAAATTATACATAATTAGTCCATTAAGAATCTAAATGTGCCACTACTGGGGTAGGTATTTGAATTAACAGAAGTAACATACTTTATTTGATCATCATGTATCCAATATTAAATATTTGGCTATTTATAGAACGCAGATATTGTGGTGTTCCCAGAGATGACACTGACTAGAGGTGGTAGTGTTGCTGTCCCGATCTACGGTTTGCTTAAGGAGTATCCCATACCTGCTTTGCAACCCGAGTTGTATGATGAGGTAATCAATGACAAGTCTTTTCTAGAATTAATAATAGCAACGTTCATTTATTCAAATAGATATTTTTATATCAAATAGATTTATACCCCCTGTGAAAAGTCATTCTAATTGCATATTTTTGAAGGGAAGGAGCATTGAGGAACGGTGAGAAACTCCATGGAGACTCTATTTTTATTAATAGTATTTGAGTATTGGGTCACAGTCGTAATTGATATGTAGTGACAAATTAGAATTAAAGACTGTGTTGCTATAAGAAAACCGGCGAAACTAATCCCATCACTATTAGTTCCAGGATGCTTTCATATTCACGACCACCTTAAGGATTCTAATTTTTCACATTCAAAATAAAATAATATTTTTTGCACTGAGAACGTTATTAGACAGCATATATTTGATGGCAATGAAAAAATGGCCTAAGAGACCTAAACATTTTTTCAGATCCTAGTGTCAATATCAGCGGCAGCAAGACAAAGCGATATATATGTTGTAATCAACGTGCAAGAGATCATGAACTGCGCGGATCCAGGCTCTAGTGGTGAAGACTGTCCTGCCCAGAGGCGATATGTTTTCAATACTAATGTTGTGTTTGACAGAACTGGGGCTGTTATTGATAGGTAAGAATTTAGGGCTGGATTTTTTCAATCTTAAGATATGATATCACGGAGAATACAATTAGAAATTTTACGGGGGTTTTCTTATGTTATAGTTTGAATAAGAATAAAGATCCCATTGATAAATTTCATCTAATTCGTTTTTTTTTTTTATTACCGGTTAAACTTTTAGGTATAGAAAAATCAATCTATTTGGTGAGTTCACTCGAACACCGGCCCTGAAACCTGATCTTGGGATCTTTGAAACAGACTTTGGCATAACTTTTGGCCATTACATCTGCTTTGACTTGATGTTTCAAGTTCCAGCTGTACAAGTGGTTGAGAAGATGAATATTACTAACATAATTTTTTCTACTATGTGGTTTTCAGAAATGCCTTATTTAACTGGTACGTATTAAACATTTGTATTATGATAGTACACTATTGATTCGTTTCTTCATATTCACGTTTTATAGTACTTTGATTGATAAGTGATTGACCTTGTATTAATTTTTGAAAATATCTTTAAACATGTATAGCCATGTTAAGCTTATTTAAATTTATATAAATATAGAATGTAAAAAACCGATACGGGCAGGGATTCGAACCCGCGACTACTGGACGGTTTCCCAGTAGTCGCGGGTTCGAATCCCTGCCCGTATCGGTTTTTTACATTCTATATTTATATAAATTTGACCTTGTATTAATATAGATAATAATATCCTACGTTGAATCTTTTTAGCTGTCCAAATCCAACAAGCCTATGCCTATACTATGAACGTAAATTTCCTTGCGGCTGGAGCTAATAATCCAAGAGTGGGAAGTGCTGGTAAATCCTATTCACATTCATAGCTTATTTTACTTATATCTTTAAGGTAAACAAGCTTCACACATCCAAAATCATGATCTATTTTAATCCAAAACTTCTATGAAAGATTTATTTTTCACCTCGAAATCATTATTAAGCTGTATAATTTTAGGTTCAGGAATCTACTCAGGTAAAGCAGGGGCATTAGTCAGCATCATGCCTGGTTTACCAACCACTAGGTTGCTTGTAGCTACCGTACCTAAAGTGCCTGGAAAGGTACAAACCTTAATGTTTTTAAAAACCTTGGTGTTTACTATTCAAATACTTCTATATCTCAATCATAATATTTTTAGATAACAGGAAACATTCAAGGGCCTATTTACGATGACCTAAGCCAAGATAAATTAAAGTTAAACACTGACCATATGCTGACATCACAAAAGACTCGATTGTTGACTAACGAAACACGAGACTTCACTCTCTCTGATAAGGATGTTGTCTGTCGCTTTCGTGTACGAATGAGTGAACGGAACGGAGATACTGTAAGATATATTATAAAATAAAAACTAATCACTTTGAAAGTGGTCAAAACGCTGTGCAAGAGCATCGATATAAATTTATTATATCGATGTTTCGTATATACTTTAATCAAGGATACTCATTACTTTAACGCATGCTGAGGGTTCTATTGAACGGATTATAAATGTTAATATAATAATAAATAATATTGCAGGCCCCGTTTTATAGAGCGTTTATTCAAGACGGAATCCATGTGTACGCTAAGAGAAATGTGGGTGATGTCGCATGCGCTGTAGTTGCTTGTAGGACTGAGGACCCTAAGAGCTGTGTTTACAGGTGAGTGTATGACTCATAATATTATAGATTACAAGTTATATTAATTCTATAGTTTATAGGTCTCTTACAAAAGACTTTTTTTTTTGTAATTAAACTTTTGTAAACTATGATGATTATTAATTATATATTTACTCGACTATGTTCACGTACTTTAATCGGAATTTTAGCCGAATAGTTTGGAATCCATTTGAAGTTTCAGTTGACAGTTCACGAATAGAGAATGGGTTCGAAATTACCGGTCAAAATTCCGACTAAATTACATGAACTTAGTAATAAACATATATTTAAAGACAAAACCCTTTTTACCTATTTTGCCCCAGTCGTGTAATTAACTTTTATTTACAGTAAAAAAGTGGTGTCTAAACCTGTCAATACCTTTTCAGATCATCTGACACTGATAATTACGTTAACATAGAGGAACTTGAGATTCAGATGACATCATACAAAAAGCATTACAATTCCACTTTAAAATGCAACGACATTGTATATTATCCGGTTTCGTTAAGAAACAACAAGTTTCCTCTAGATCCAAAAAATATAACATATATTATGAGAAATGTCGAAGATGACTTTGAAACTACCAATGAACTAAGCGGTGACCGACTACGCATAAGATATAAAATAAATTCCCCACAAAATGATCTTGTCTCTTTTGGTATTTGGGGTAGAATATATTCAAGAGATGGAGAAGTTCTGGCTAATGCTTCTAAGGAAGATATTCGACAATATATCGAAATTGAAAACATTATTTATAATTTATAATCATGATAAAGATCGAGAATTAATTCCAGGCATTTGATCAGCGCCATCTTGTTTCACATGAAAACACCAATAAGGAAATGTCTATACACGTATTAATCTTGTTAAAATAATGTCTCACAGTAACAAATTAATTGGAATCCTTTTTGTACATTTTTAACTTTTTTTGTAGTCAAAATTTTTCAATAGTGACTGCGAAAGCAGTTGCTTAGAAAGCTTTGCTTTAGTGTATAAGTATTTAGATTTAACAAGTGCCATGAAGAGTACCCATTACAAAATATGAAATTGTGTTAAAGAAAAATAAGAAACAATTTATTAGTACCTTATTTTACTAGCTATCTAGATCTAGATAGCTAAAATTATATAATTAGGATTAATACTCAATTATGTGTACATAGATAAAAATAAAGAAAATTCATTTTAAAATTGTTCTTATTACACTCGTGAGCAAAAAGTCTTAACGGATACTTCTATAGTTGATAATCAATTGAAATTTATTCATAGATAATGATATATAATGATAAAAATAAAATTTAGATTATATCTATTTATAGTGGGTAAAATTTATTGTTTTATAGGCATTTATAGAACAGTCACTGATAAAATATTTCTGAAGTGCATAATATTAACATTCACTTACTTAAATGAACATTACGATAAGTTGATTTCTTAATGGAATCACGATAACAATGAATAAAAAGTTGAGGTGAGGGTAGGTGGTGGTTTCTCATTATGACGGTAGCAGCAAAAGTCAGGTTTAGTGAGTAGGAGTCTCACATAACTACCTCCATCATTCCCTGGATGGAGGTGTTTAGCCATGATGAGTTCCTGATGTTAAAAAAAAAGGTGAGGATTGGTTGAGGTAAGCAAAACAATTAACTAAACGTAAATTGAGTCCAAAAAGACACTACATACTTACACACTTTTTATGGAATTAATTGGTAACCGAGTAGCTGGTACATCTGGCTGTAAGTAGTATCATCACCCAAGGATAGAACTAGACAGGACAGGTTTTGATCTACAGGAACTTCAAGTACAATAAGAATTAGACTATGCCTCGACGAACGAAACGAACCAAATATACAGGGTTATTTGTAAGAAGTGCTTAAAAGATCAAGACCTGGGTGCCATACCAACGCTCAGGGTTACAACAAATAAATGTTGTATGGGAAAACTCAAATTTAAAAAACTATTTTTTAAAAAGTCGCAGAACAAATGTTGTTAGGATTGATGTAGAGAGGCTGCTTGCAAGAGGTGGTCAACTATTTAAAAAAAACCCTGTATATTTTCTGTGCAATATGTAAAATATTTGTATGGTTTTTATCATATGAATTAAAAGGGATAATCACTACGATTTCGGAGAGTATTCGACTGCAAAGAAAAATATTTGACTATCAATGATGTTGTGGACTGATCACGAAACATCACAATGTCTAAAAACTATTAAATTTGTTAATTTTGAATTAAGTAAGTTGGCTTTGACTGCTGAAATAGGATTAAATAGCTTACAGAAAAATATACGTATAAAAGCCAAATTAAATCCTTTTTCTTCTTCTTATATATTAAGAGGTAATTTTTTTTTTTCGTGTAAACAATCAGTGTCGACACGAGTCGTATTAGTTGTTTTTACAGTGTTTTGTTAGGTTTATCATAAGAATAGTCAAAAAATAAAAATAATGTGGAGATTCTACAAAGTTATCTAAAAACTAAGGGATTTTTTTAAAATGGTCCGGACTACAATTATGTATACTAAAATGGCCACGCATTCATTAGACCAATCATTAAAAATATTAAATTTTCTATTGCAACTGTATCTGGATCGTACTAATGTTATTGGACACATACGTGAAGCTATGGAAAGTAAAAGTGTTACAACGTTAGTACTAATTGACATCACCTAACGTGCTTAATGCCGTTGATCACGAATTGCTTCTTGACCTGTATTTTAATAAGTATATCAGATTCTGCTTTACAACTTTCATTCTATCTTCATGGGTACCAGAAAGTTGTTTGTATTAGGCAGCAACTATCTCATGGTTGTAAGATTGCTGCTGGGTTTCTATAAGACGGAATGTTATTGTTATGTTTATTAACTCCATACCCTTTACGTTTTTTCTCAGTACCACTGTTAACTAAATGTTTTTCAGATATATTGCCGGTGTTGCCTAATATATTGTCGATGTTGACATTTGCCTAAGCAACAAGAATATTATATTTTCTAACCATGTTCAAAAACTTTGGCATAGTAGTGTAACTGACATATTGACGATTCCAGAAGATTCTAGGCCAAATCTGGTCTAAGCTTCATGTTTTAGCGAAATGGGGTCATCGATTTTTTTGATACGAAATATGTATATAACTCCATTTTGTTACAAAAAAAAGTAGCTTAGAGCAAGTTGCCCTGGAACTGTCGATATTAATAAACAATTTACTAATAACAAAGATGTTTCTCGAAAGTTTCTCACTGTTTTTTTAACTATCTCCCAATTTAAAATGAAATACAACAGTCAAATATTTTACTACTGCCCATTATTAGTAATAGTTGTGTTAGCTACTCATACTTGATTGAAAATTATTTTACAAGCATGAAAGTATGCTCAAATGATCAAATGAGGTTCATTTTCAATATGCATATATTTGACTACATTTTTTAATTCAATCTCTGCCAAACTGATAATCAATTCTTCAAAATAGGTTCATGAGAATGCTTTTCTATGTACCCCTTGTGAAGTATAGTCCAATTAGAATATTCGGTATTAAAATCCCTTAAAAATAAATTATTATTCGAAGCTTATGTTCATAGATGATGTAGATGTTTAAGTTAAAAGCTTTTTTTTTTTTTTTAATTTCTTTTACTATTGTTAATTATACTTTCTTATAAGTATTGTCTGACTTTTGACCAACTACCTGAGAGTATCCGGATAAACGCATTTTTATTTAGGATGCAAGTCAAGAATGTTTCATTTCTATGCACTTTCTGGGCGGTTCGGATCGTCCACGTTTCGTCTTGTGCCACCATCTCCCACCACTGTGATGGTCGCTTATGAACTCTTCTAATGGCTGTAGTAGGCAGAAATTTTTCGATCCTGAGCTTGGTCAACGCTTGTTCAGCAGCATGTCTTGCTGCTGAGCATAGCATTGGCCTATTGCCGCGAGCAAGGCGTTGCCGCAAGGCAGCAGGGAAAGTCTGCTTCATCAGCTGACACTGTCTTAGGGGGGAACTACGGTTTTCAAAACCATTAAAAAAAAGTACCAAAGCCTGACTCGAATCCAACGTTGTTACTTGGATAAGAGCTTTAAACTAAACTGGTTATTTAGTTACAAAAATAAATTGTCATATTTCTTACCAATAAAGAAAAAATATGTCTCATTAAAAGTAAAGTACCGCCCCGTTGGTCGCGTGGTTAGCGCAGACGCCTGACGTATAGCGACACAATGGGTTCGATCCCCGACAGGGACAGGCACGTATGTGATGAGCATAGATGTCTGCATTTCTGGGTTTGGTCGTTTATTAGTTGTATTCTCAGTATTTATAATGTGTATTTCTATGCATTTGTATCGTTGTCTAACACGCTTAACATAAGCAAAAAATTTGCTTACTTAGGGGTTAGATCAATGTGTGTAACTTCTCCTGTATTATTGTTATATTATTATAAAAAGTACCTGCATCAAAAGTGTTGTGACGACACTCGTAGATTATTAGTTAATCTCCCCCTCTTCCCCCCTAGCCTCTTTCCTGTACCAAAAACTATGTCCATCTCAAGTTACATAAATAACAATAACAATGTAGAAGTCATATCTCTATTTGAAACATATCAATTTCTCTTTATTAAAATAATAACAATAATAACCTAATTAAGCATTGCATTATCTTTAAAGGAACTTATATAATAAGAATATAATAGTATAGTGACCCCAGATAAAAATATGTATATAAAGAAATAAAATCGCAGTCTTCGGTTTTTTTAGTTTCTTCTGTAAAGCTTTTTTAAAAAAATATTTCAAAAAATATTAATGTCAATAGCCTTTATCAGATAACATAAGAAACTTTCAAGAAATTATAAAACATGAAAGGTGTATCTGTTCATTACTACTTAAACAAATACTAATTAAATTGAATGTTCAAAATTAAAATTTACGATTTGAGAAAATTACGTCAGTCTGGGGACACTAGGATCTTGAACTATTAATAGCAAGTGACATTAGTAAATAATCATTTACGTTTTGCCTCTCAAAGTAATAGTTCATCTTGATATTTAATTATAATAATAATAATGAGTGAAATCAAATCAGTATTAGTTATTTATACGGGAGGTACATTGGGTATGTTAAAAAATAAAGATGGAGGTAAGTTGTAATTTCTGTTATAATTAAAATATTTATTTAAAAAAACTACTAATAGCTTATTTATGGGAAATATAATATTATATTCCTAAGGGTTCTATTTAAATGATTTGATTTGATATAGATGATGATTGATTGCGGAATTAACTATTATTAATAATAAATTATGTTATTTTAATTATTTATTATTAATAACAATTATTCATAACACCTTATAAATTACTTTAGACATTGCATTTTTATACGCTATAGTATATAAAGATAAACAAATTAAAAATATTAGAGCAATTGTGTAAAGCTTCCGACCATTTTTTTATAATTTTTTTTTCCGAGTAGTTTCAAACTAAAAAGTTTTGAGTTGAGTTTGTATTCGGAAACTCGAAGCACGGCCGCGTCAAAAGTTCAAGCCATAGACTTAACACTGATTTGGGTATTTCCGAAACATTTTACGTCGAGTAAATATGTTAAATAGTATATCTAAATATTAGTACTAACTATTAATAATAACTATTATTTATAAGAAAGGCCAAATGTAACTTAGTCTTATATATTGTCTTATTTATTATTCTCCAGAGCTTACTAATCAAAAAAACTTGGAACATAAGGCTATAAGGAAGCTCCCGCAGCTACATGACGAGGAGTATTGGCAACACCATCTAGAAAATACTGACCTGAAAGAATATCTCGTATTACCCCGTAAGTTTATATGATTTTTCAAATTTATCTTTTATCATTTGAAATGCAATGAAATGAGTCTATCTGTTATTGTGGAAATATACATTTTAGCATACATTTTTCATTTTTATATTAAATGCCAATCTTATTTATTTTAAATGCCAATCTTTACGCACTATATATTCACTCCACATCTAACAGAATATTATTTATAATGATAACTTGTGGAATTTAGTGCACAGCTGATTTATCGCAAATAGTCAATCAATAGTAATGTAAATGTTCATATAATAATATTGTGAATATATAATTCATTTATATAATATTAATATTTAGTATTATCAGAAAATATTTTTATAGAATATGTTATATATTTTAAATATCATGTACAAATGCAAAAATTGCAAAAGTAAGACGTACTTTTTGTAATAAAATTGTTCTAATCTTACTTTTTATCTTTATTTAAGTTTGTTACAAAAATCCCTATTCTTTGCAAAATTGAGATATATTTCTTTTCAATGAAATTAGTTTTATTTTATTAAACAATGATTATAAGACAATTCTGTAATTATGTACTTTTATTTATTGTTTTGTTTACTATTGCAACATCCGTTAATTATTGGTCAGCAGAGATCTTTGTTTATTTGTCGAGATGAATGTGGGTATTACCCATATTCTGGTTTGTTAGAGGTAATCTTAATCTTTAATGATCCCGATGAAAGGTTATCTATATCTAAACCTTTTGGGATCGTATTATAATTTGATCGTAATTACATCTATAAATATTTCACAGGAGAATTTATTAAATTTTCATTTTACTATTTTTGTTCAGTCTTTCACTTTATTATTAAAAATATTTATTTAAAATCAGTATCTAAATGTTTGAAAATATCTATAAACATTTAAAGCCATGTAAAGCTTATTTGAATTTATATAAATACAGAATGAACAATAAAAAGAAACGGGCTATACATGTTTAAAAAATATTTTCAAACATTTATTTCCGTAGTAGCATCTTTTCAATGTTTGTCTATACTGAAAAGTTAGAAACATTGGTTAGGATATTCGAAAGAAACCTAATAGTTGTCACCACCGTCCCGATAAAGACGATCACATATAGAATGCTTAATTTACCGAGACGGACAGCGATACGGTAGCTCAGTTGGTAGAGCGACGGGACGGTTTCCCAGTAGTCGCGGGTTCGAATCCCTGCCCGTATCGGTTTATTTTTCATTCTATATTTATATGAATCAGTATCTAAAGTTTTTATTATCCAATAAGTAAGTTTGTTTCTTAGGTGGCCATGATACAGACATCAGAGTGTTATACAAAATATACGAATACGATGAATTAAAAGACTCGTCCGACTTTACGATTGACGATTGGATAAAAATGGCTCGGGATATTAAGGTGTGTATATGTTTTTACAATTAATATATAATAATATAAATAATTATTAAGCATATTTTGTCATTATATATAAGGTTAACCGAAACCCGTTAGTATACTAACTAAAAGATGAATATCCCGAGAATGTGTGGTTTATTCATTACATCGGTAGGTACATAGTACGATTAGATTTTGACATATATAAATAATGTATCATATTATTTATCATTGTAAAATAGAAACTAGAAATACAAATTTATTACAAAACGCAGCCCACTTTACAGTCGTTTAGTTATTTTAATACTACATTGTGAATATTTTAATTTAGTTCAATATATTCTATTCAAGACATTACTTCTTTAATTAGTAATAATGGTAAGAATTATATAATTTTAAATATTACTATTACCACGCCTTTGTCCGAGTGGTTAGCTTATACGCCTAAATAATAATAATCAAATATATTCGCCGTATTTATAATGTGTATTTCTATCTATTTCTATCCTTGTCTAACACCCTTACCACGAGCAAATTATTTACATAGATCAGTTTTGAAAATTCGTAAAGTGATATTATTATTTTTACTATTTCCAGCGATTTTACAATGAGTACGACGGGTTCGTAGTACTTCATGGAACCGACACCATGTCGTATGGTGCCTCCGCTCTCTCCTTTATGTTGGAGATCGTGGGCAAGACAGTCGTACTCACTGGAGCACAGGTTGACGATAACTGAATGCTTCTTGGAGTTATTAATTCTATCCAAGTTGAGAAAATCTTTCAACTGATGTTTGTATTACAATGTAATGATGTAGCAATTATTTATTATAGGTTCCAATATTTCAACCACGCAGCGATGGCAACAATAATCTATTATGTTCTATTCTTATTGCGGCAACTATACATATTCCTGAAGTAGGAGTATTTTTTGGATCGAAACTCTTTAGGGGAACTAGGTAGTTGTCTTAACAAAACGACATTATAAAGTACCCATTGTAAATTTGTATGAATCTGCGAAAGAATAACAGATTTACTATCTTATACGTCCTAAGTGGAACTAAAATAAATTGATCGATTTTAGAAGCTTCATGATTGTTAATTACTAAATATAAAATTTGCTTGAAAAAATTTGTTACCAGAAAATTTAAAGACATATTTAACTTTTTAGGGTTAAAAAAATATCAAACACTCGAATCGATGCCTTTGAATCACCCAACTTCCCGCCGCTGATGGAAGCAAAGACCACTCTTATGGTAGACCCAAAGATGTTGATCCATCCACCGAACTCAGTGCCCAATGAGTGCAGATTACACGATCAGCTCTGCAAGAAGGTGTCTCTTCTTAAAATTTCTCCTACAATAACTCCTGAGACTATACGAGCAGTGTTTGAATCATGTGAAGGTTAGCATCTAGTTTTTAATATACATTTAAATATTAACTATTCAAAAGTTTAAGAAGCTAATAAAAAGGAGGTTCATCTGTTCATTCATCATATTCTTTGCTATAATGAAACTTGGAGAAAGGTAAACTGGCCTCAAGAAGAAGATTGAAAGAGTATGATTATGGTACGAAAAATAGATAGTCACTTCATTCCAAAAAGTATAACGGAAAAAAAAAATCTCCTACATCTTAAGATAGCCACGGAATGGCTCTGCTTATGATCAGATCTATCAAATTAGCGTCTACTCCTTTTCCACAAAAAGTCCAACCTATTTTTTTTATCTTTAGGTGTCGTATTGGAGACGTATGGCAATGGTAACATGCCTATAAAACGGAGGGATATCTATGATGAGATCGAAAAGGCCATAAGCAACAAAGTACTGGTCGTTAATGTGACGCAATGTATCAATGGAACTGTCATTGGCAAAGCTATTTACGAAACTGGCCGGGTAATTAATAAATTTGAATATACTTAAGTAATATGATGAATACAGAGATGAATTGTCAAGTACCATCAGCAGAAAAATATCGGATATGTGTATGTTTCTTATTAAAAAAATACTTTGGTATATTTCTTTAGTTGCTGATGAAATGCGGTGTAGTACCAGCCTTCGATATGACAACTGAAGCTGCTTTTATTAAACTATCGTATGTACTTACTAAAGCTGAACTAAACTATACGGAAAAAGTTGAAGTAAGTTTGAACTAAATCTTAATTAAACCATTTTATTCTTGAATCACAATTTTATTGTAAAAGCAAATTTAAAAAACGCAAATATTGTGTATTTTATATTTGATTGAAATTATAAATGGAGATTCAGATTTATTTAGATTTAGTTTATCAGTATGATACAGGCATTTATAAATAATGTTAAATTGATTTTGTTTTCTAGTTAATGAAGACGAGCATCAGGGGAGAGTTGATTAATACAAGTTCTGTGATGACAAAATAAACAATGATCAAGATGTAGATAATCAAAAATTAAATCATATTTGGAGTACTGGCCTATTGGCCAAAAACTATGACTATGGTCTAAAAATATGTTTTTAAAAATTTACACAAACTATTAATAATACAGTTTTATATAGTCGTAACAAATATAACAAATATGTTAAACTAAGGCACACTTAATTGGGAATAAAGAAAAATATGTTAAACTAAGATAAATTGGGAATAAAGAATTGAATATAAATTCTTTAATAATTTACAAACACTTCGTAATCCTGTTTAGATAACAATTCTGGTATGTCGGTCAATAATCTTAAAGTGTTGTTTTCAACTATTATCAGTTGTAGAGTTAGTACCGAGGTAGTCGCATTTCGTAACTACGTCCGAATTAAACATTTGCTTTCTCTACAATTTAGCTATTGACTGTTCAAAATCAATGTTTTTTGTTTTATTTATTCTAAGGAGACACTACTTACAAGATCCCACAGAGTAAAAGAAAAAGAGAGATATATACATAAAGAGATGGATATGATATCCATGAAGTTTCTTTCCCGGTTTTTCTCCATATATCTATCCTTCAGACCAATCTAAATAGAGTTTAACGATTAATACGTATAACCTGTTTGGTAGGTTTTTTTTGTTTTCGGTTCTTTCATTTTGACAAAAGACTTTTGGGAAAAGATCGTTTTTATTCTTTTGTGCTTCTAGGAAAAAAAACAGTTGCTCTGCCAATCGTGTCACTGCTCATCTTGACCCGTCTGGCATATATGTGGCTGTTATTATAACGGAGGCGACTTCAACAATACTTTTTTTGAAAATCCTTTTACTATTGTTTCGTACAATGTAGATTATATAAATATTTTTTTAAATAAATATAGAAAAAAAATCATCATGCAGGCATGTGTCTGTCTTGCTCGTATTGATAAGTTTATAATATGATTAAAAACTACTATTTCAAAATCTAAAAATGGATCTAAATGTATATTCGCCTCGAAATTGTTTTATCCGCGCAATTTCCAATTTCTAGTTTCCATGTCATCTTTTAAACGGATTACTGTTCCAATTTTATAAAAGTGACAGGATTGTAGCGTGAATTGAATTGAATTGAAATTGTTATATAAACTTTAAAATGTATACAATGTTTGAAAAAAATTTTAAACATGTATTTGTTAAGCTTATTTAAATTTTAGTAAATTCAGAATGAAAAATAAACCGATACGGGTAGGTATACGAACCCGCGACCTCTGGGAAACCGTCGGACTACCAATTGAGCTACCGCATCACTTTTTTTTTAACAGCTCTTTTACAATTAGATGAGTCTCTGTACACCCTCATAAACATAGCTGAAGATTTTATGAGATTCACTTACAAGACTAACCATTATTTGTTCGAAAATAATTTACAAGGAAATTCATAGATGCCAACTCAACAACATAGTGGTCAACTTGAGTAAAGCTATTACAACCGGCCAGAACAAATTCGTTGGAGATCTAACCCAGCTGAATTTTATAGTTATTTGTGTGTTGTTAAATTAATATATAAATATTAAAAATTAACTACTGTTTAAATATCTTCAAAATTAAAACATATGCAAAAATATGCCGTAACGGAAGTGTATAATGCTTAAAATATTCCTCATTTATAATGGTCTGATTCCAATAATAGAGACTAATAAATATTTATTAAATATATTTTTTTTCATAATAAATAATCTAGATTTATAATCGAGTACACATCCTACGTCATTAGATAAGAATCTTAATAGTAATATCAATATCATGTTTATCATTACTGAATGATAAGGTTCTGCTGTGTGTCAGAGAATTACCGATCTTAATATGTGGTGATAAGATAGATGTAGTATAACTTATTAGAATATGCATCAAACAGCGTATTATTAATATTAACTCCAGTCTAGGCTAAACGTCTCGTGGTTCCATATCTACGCAATCATTTAGCATTAGGAATAATTTTAGCAAAAAAAATAAAAACACATTGATGTTTTTATTATTATTATTACAATGTTATGAAAAATTAAAAGTGTAATTGAATAGTAATTTACAATCAGTGTTTATTTAAAGTAATTTAATAATGTTATTGTATAAATAAACCAAAACCAAACATGGATATACTACGGATAGCGTTATTACCACTAGCTCTCACCATCAGCCTCACCTATCTCAATATTAAAAAGTAAGTACCGGAGATTAATAACAAAATTATTTATCTGTAAATCAAACTAACTGAAACTTATAATTCAACGGTCGCCTTTCTCCTGCACTCATTGTTATAAATGTAATGATAATTTATGTATGTTATAATAATTTAACTTCAATACTCTACAATCAGTTCCACATAGCGTTTGAATATTTTTGAGGCTCTACATTTATTCGTACTTAGATAAATATTATTATTCGTAGAATACAGCCTTTGTGTGTACACATAGAGATTAAAAAAATCAGATCTTCTCCTAACATTTATAAATATTATATCATAATGTATAATAATAAAAAATACTAATTTGTTTAATATATTTTATTCAAAACATGCAAACAATATTTTTTCATTTTATTAACAGGAACGCCTATAATAGGAAAGGTGTGAAAAAGGGAAGACATGTTTGCGGTACTTGTGCGAGAATTAAGTGTGGCTGCTCTGGTCGTCGGATGACTGGGCATTGAGATCCTGACCTTCACGGACAAGCACATATAACAGGTCCTTTCATATAAAATTGGCGTTTTGTATGGAAGGAACAAAAAGTCGAATATTTTTTAATATAATGTATTTAATTAATCAAAGTATAAACCATTGTTTTCCATTTAGTTTTGGTATCTTATAGGTAGGTAAGTGATCCCTTTACTAAAAAAAAACCAGTCGGATGGGAATCAATAAAATCTTTGACGGCGATTTGGACTACCCCATCGGAGTTGAATATATTCCCTTGCAAGAAGTTGTTCAAATTTCGACAATATGCCAATCTATTGGAGCAAGGTGCGGCAAGTGCGGCGGGTGTCTTAGACATTCTAATTGAAGCTCTTCTAATTTGGTTGGCGTCTGCTATGCAGTGTGTGGTCTAGCGTTGTCATGAAGCAGCAGTGGTGGGGAGCGATTAACCAGCATAGGTTGTTTAGCAACTGGCTTTTCCTTCATGGTTTGCATTGCTGACAATAAACATCTTCCGTAATAGTCTGGCCACCAAAGGCTTACAAGTATTTTTTTGGGTCAGTTTTCGTTTGGGCCAACATTTTGCTCCCTGACCAGGATCGAACCATTGCGATGACCGCTTGCGATTATAGTAGAGAATCCATTTTTCATCGTACATTTTATATAAATATTGTAATGATTCACACGTACACAATATATAGTAATGATTCGATTTAAAATCCCTTCATCATTGTGCCGTTTCAGTAATGTAACGCAGCAGTTAACCCGCGTTTGCCAGTTTGATTCAGTCAATTCATGAGTTGCCCACCTTTCAAGCTTTTTAATCTTCCCAATTTGCTTCAAGTTGATTAAAACAGTTTTATCACTATCACCGCAGCCTATAGTTAACTCGGACGTAGTTGGTAATGGATCCGCTTCCACAATAGCTTTCAAATGCAGAGGCTGATACGCAGCAGACACGCGGCACCCACGCGGCACCCACGCGGCACCCATTCGGCAACCACTCGGCGCACACGCGGCACAAACGCAGCACACACGCGGCACACACGTGGCACACACGCAGCAGACACGCAGCCGACATACTGCAGATACGCGGCACAAACGCAACACCCACGTGGCATACACGCTGCATTCACGCAGCACAAACGGGGTTTATCGCGGCACACACGCAGCACACACGCGGCACACCCGCAGCACACACGCAGCAGACACGCAACAGACACACTGCAGATACACGGTAGATACCCGGCAGATACGCGGCACAAACGCGGCAAACCAACAACACACTCACAACATACAGACATCAAACACACGACCAGTGGCGGACTAGCCCCGTCAGAGGCCCGGGGCGGTATATTTGAATGAAGTCCTTATGTTAAAAGATTATTTTAATTATATATTTGTATGTACCTATGATTATTTGATTAACTTTTTGTACTTGTCGTTTGCATGAGACTTTCATAAACAGTTAGGAAAATAAAATACGCTTTTTTTTTCAAAAAAACATGTACTCGAATATCGAAAAAATTATAGGACTTCCTGAGCTGTCCAATTCCAAATGCAATATCTGCAATCGTGTTGGTAAGAAAGTTGGACAGTCATGCCTGCGGTACTTTTTTTATTTCTGTTATTACTTTTTATATTAGATTAGAACTTCCTCCAGTATCGAGAGCCAAAATTGGAAAAAGTTAAGTCGGTAAAAAAGGTAAAAACACACGCGGCACACACGCGGCTGACACACTGCAGACACGCGGCAGACACGCGGCTTACACGCGGCTTACACGCGGCACAAACGCAACACCCACGCGGCATACACACAGCATTCACGCAGCTCAAACGGGGTTTACACGCGGCACACACGCAGCACACACGCTGCAGACACGCTGCAGACACGCGGCATACACGCGGCACCCAAGCGGCATCTACCCAGGACCCACGCGGCACACACGCGGCACACACGCGGCACCCAAGCGGCATCTACCCAGGACCCACGCGGCACACACACGGCACACATGCGGCACACACGCGGCACACATGCGGCACACACGCTGCAGAAACGCCGCAAACACGCGGCGTTTTAAAAGATTTTATTAATTACATATTTGTATGTAACATTGGGTATGTACTATAAGGGCCACGTCCATTGCATTGGTTTGTTTCACAAATTTCACTATTCCCTCTTCATTTTTATTTATTTTCATTTAACTCTTCCTTGGTACTATACAGCAGCGACTCTCCCGAATTTATTAATTAATATAGCCTTCACTACCGGAGTTAATATACCCGCAGTTAATATACCCTTCTTTATTAACTCCCTCTTTACATAAACAATAATAATAGTCAAATCTTTCTCGGAAATAAAATCTGAAATAAGTTATATTCGTCAAGAGCATCAACAGATTAAAAAGTGTATTCAATCAATTAAGAAACAATTGTAAAGGTCTGGAAAAATCTGTGCAGTTTCATAGGGACAAATACGACGAACTAAATAAAAAAGTGAAGTTTCTTGAAAATAATAAAATAATGTATTTTTCTAATGGCTACTAAAAACTTGAATATCTACTACTAGAATTTTCGTGGTCTTCTACTAAGTGTAATGAGTTATGACAAAATGTTTTGAATAGTGATTACGACGTAATAATACTGACAGAATCGTGGCTTCATAATGGTTTGGAAATTATACCATATAGTAACAATCCTGGGGCAGCTACTTTGATAGTACTATAAGACATAATTAAGAAGCTAAATAAACTTAAAGAAAATAATATTTACAAACCAGCTGCCTCCCGATTGGCTTACAATACACTCCACATAACTCATAAAACGCACACAATAAAAACACAACCTGAAAAAATTATTTATCCCCTAAACACCGATTCCCTCCACCCATGGGGATCTTCCCCATGAGTCATGATGTCAGAGAACCACAAAAAAAAAAAAAAAAACAAAAAAAAAAAGTTTACCTGTCACATGGACCCTTATACGGCTGGTCTGACCTCCGAAGTCGTCCAACAACGGCACTATAAGACTAGTGCCGTTGTGGGCTGGCAGCAGCCAACTCAGGACACCCGGATATGGTATTATCCAGGCCTATGGCTTACTGTCGACTGCCGTTAAGTGAATAGATAATTCAGTTTTTTTCAAGAAACATTTAGTTGCGAAAGGAGAGCAACAATGTCATGATCGACTGAATTCATTTAATTCAATTGTCAAATTTATAGGAACAAATACTGAAAATCGTCGATTTTCCGTCGCATGTAGGACATTTTCTATCCCATCATACAGTATGAGGTTGTAAATATGTAGTAAATAAAGAAATTTGTTGTAAGGTAATATAGAGGTAATAAGAGGTAACATGAACCTTAGGATGTTTATATGTTTTAATGTCACAAAACGTATTAAGCCGAAACTTTTTCGTCCAGAAAACTTTTTATCCGATAAACATCGAAAGCCGACCACAGCGTCATATTATGATAAAAAAATAATAAAGCTGGTGGGTGAGCTAAATAAAACCGTTTAAATAACTGGCCAAGTGCGAGCCACCTTTTTTGTATGGAAGCCCCCCTTAAATATTTATTTTGTTTTTAGTATTTGTTTGTAAATACATTATTTGAGAAAATTTTAACTACGTATTCCACAGAAATACACTATAGCGGCAAAATAAATACATCATCTGTGAAAGTTTCATCACGGTTCGTGAAATAGAGCCTGGAGAAAATCAAACGGACAGACGGACAGCGAAGTCTTAGTAATAGGGTTCCGTTTGTTGCCTTTGGGTACGGAACCCTAAAAATACAAACACACAAACATCGGTATACTTATATTTATCTTAACCTATAAAATGGCTGTGATACAAATCAGGCAGGAAACTTGGATCATTCCAGTTAAATGAAAAAATAAGACGTATTATTAATAAATAGTTTATTTTCTTGACTATGATTAATGAGGTTGTATTTACAGAGGTAATTCAAGCCGACCAAAGCTTATGACTGTTAAAGTTATAAATTTAATTTCTTATAAATTTACTTGAAAATAACAGCTCACATAAAAGCTTGTTCTGAAAGGAGTTAGATTAATAAAACTTGCTTTGCACGTGGAAACATTAATAAACTTTAAGATAAAAATATAATGTCTACTTTTAAGGGAGCATTGTCACGAAAATATATTTGATATTTTGGTAATTTTGATAAAGAATTTAATTATCGAAATATTACAATTACTCCGTCATAAAAGTTATTTAGAAAAATGGGATAGGACAGAATTACCCACTGAAATCCAAATAAAATTATGACCATGATGAAATGTGAACTTTACATATATTGGGATTAATGATACATAGGAATGCACAACCCTGTTGGTCAGAAGCTAAAAAATACAATATTCATCTATTTCCGACTAGAAACTATTCTATATGTATCTGTTTCAATAGTAATAGAATACTAAAAATCAACAAAGATAAACTAATGTGATGAGAAACAGATCCTCCAGGTGTGTTTGGAGCTGGAGTAGTTGTTGGCCACATTATTCTTCTTGTAGTTGTTGTAACATCATGTTCCACTGGTGGAGATGCTGGTTCGTCATCTCTAGTATATTCTCTTCCCCAAACACCGAAACTATACAATTCATCAGTCGGTTTCGACAAGATCATTATGTGCATAATCAAGGGGAATGATGGTAGTGTTTGGAAAAAGATTTGTTCATTTTTTAGGGGCATTAGAGATGAGGTCAGAGAAACAGGGAAGTATTCAGCAGTTCTCTCTCCAAGACTACTATTTCCCAGCGGCAAGGGAACGTTTGCTGTAACTTCGAGCTGTTCGAAGAATACGGTTGACCTGCGTGTGTATGTGTCGAATCTGTAAATAAAATTTAATGAAATAAAATAAAAAATCAAGCTTCTCGAAATTTAGAAATATATAAATTGAAATCTGTAGATAATTATATATTATTCCCGAAAGAAAAAAATATACACTATCGTCATAATTTATAAATTTAAACAGATAAATCTTATCTTTTTTAACACAACTTTTGTGTTAAAAAATAATAATATTAAAAAAATATTTAAGAGATTACCGTTTTCCACAAGTGTCAATAGTGTTTCCAGTGCACGCGAAGATAGCGCAGAGTCTACTACCACCGGTCGCCATTCCGCTGAAACTTCGTACACCGCTGAAAGCACTTGCCCTGTATCTGTAGGTCTGCAAATTAAACACAATACAAATGCTAAGACTATGGTCAACACCTGACATCTATCTGACAACATTACTAGTCAGTAATAATCTCATCTCTATTAAAATGTTTCCGATTAGCTTTTGTATCTTTCAAAATACCGAGAGCCCATAATCGTTTTAGTATATAATATAAAATGCTATTTCATTGACAGTTGTTGCTATACATCTTTATTGGTATACAAATAGCAATTGTGGCTTCACTTGTGGCTTCACAGTGTGGTTCGACTTCAGAGAAACAAAAAAACGCTTGACTTTTTTAATCAAGTTTAGGAATTTAGGAGGTTGGGAATCGAGTTTTTGAGGCAACATCACAAGAAAACCACTTGACCAATTTTAACCAAAATTGGCAAACAAGTCAAAGACGTGACTGGGCTTTTTTTAATCTGTTTTTGGAGAACACTCCAAAAACAGATTAAAAAAATATTGTTTCGTTTTAAAGATATGGTCAAAAGTTTTTAAGTCTATACTTAAGCTAACAGTTTCTAGATCTCAACAGAGGTCGCTGTGCATGTCCATCGTATTTCTGAATCGCGGTATCGCATACAAAAATGTTGTTATCATAGTAAATTGGAAATGTTGTTATTAAAATGTTTGAGTTAAGGATGAACAACTTTGATATAGCACTGGCTAACACTCAAACAACATCCAAGTCGCCATTGAAGACTAATTCCCAAGATCTTGGTGCTCTGGCCAAAGACTTTGCTTCTTTCAAGGATTAAATCTGGAAAACATTATATATGCTGCAACAGCAGCTTCAGTTACTCACAGAGGGCTTTGATAAGCATGAGATGTTTTCAAGAAGCAATGTATTATGGTTCCATGGTGTACCCGAAAACAGCAGTGAGCAGTTAGAGTGTACTATAAATTCTATTATGTGTGATAAAATGAAGCTGGTTGACACTAATTCTTCTCATTTTGATTCTTGTCATCGGTTAGGAATAAACAAGGATAAACCTAGACCGGTGCTGGTTCGTTTCAGTGGCTTAAAATATCGTAATAAGGTTTGGAGCTCAAAAACCTCTTTAAAAGGCTTGTTTGAAAGGCTTGTTTGAAACAATGAAATTATTATTTACCAAAGAAGCCGAAAACGTTAAAGCCGGTGTAAATATTTACTGTATTGGAATTTGAAGGGGAAAGTCTTTGAATACGATTGATCAAAATTATCGTACAGTTGAAATGTTTAATTAAGATAGTAACAAATGAGTACATTCCAAATTTATAAATGAAGTATGTAGGGCAGATAGTTTTAAATTTATGAAATTAATATTTATTATTTTAAATTATTAATAATTTAATTTTGAACTAATCGGTGCACGATATTTTGGGTTGACTCGTCTCACACAAAAATAGATTCGACGAAGCAGCAGGTATAATTTGACTGTATTATGTTCATAATAATATGAATTTATATAAAGGTCAGTCAAAGTAACACGTGGCCGTTTATACTAACACTAAAAATTAACTACATAATAATTTAGTCTCAGGATCGCGTGTCGGTTATGATGTTAAATTATATAATAAACGTTTGTACTTTTAACATACCGCCATCTGTTAAACACTAACTCAATCCAGTTAACAGATACAATGCCATCTTGTTTGGATCTAACAGATAATTATAACAAATAATTTGCAATAAAATAAAATTGTAACTTAAAATTGAGATGTAAGTTATAATATCTTTCAAGTTGGATCAAACTGACCACAGTGTGCAAATTTGATTAAAATCGGTTAAGTAGTTTAAGAGTCCATCGCGGACAAACATCGTGACACTCGAATTATATATAATAGAAGATTACCTCAGTCTCGTTGGATGATTCTCTCATTCGCACGCGAAAGTGACAAACAACATCCTTGTCGGTGAGTATGAAGTCCTGTGTTTCATTGGTCAGCAAGCGAGTCTGGTGTGACTCCAGCGATGGGTCGCTGATAAGGATTAAGTTGTCTTGGTCCAACGGAGTATGGAGTATGGGACCTTGAAGTCTGCCAGTGACCTGTTAATATTCCAATCCAAAAAAAAATGCCAATTATAATAATTCTAGTAAGAATATAATAAAATGCTTTATTATATAACTACCTCTCCAGGCACTTTCGGCACGGTAGCGACAAGAAGTCTAGAGGTGGGTAAACCAGGCATGATACTGACTAAGGCACCAGCTCTTCCTGAGTAAATTCCTGAACCTGAAACATGGAGTTAAACATTATAATATTTTATGTATATTGGCAAGTTTAAGGATTTAGTTGTTATAAATGTCATTATAAGTTATGTTCTTATCAGAAACATTTAATAAAAATGGGTGAAGAGATGAATCATCTCTTGATTTGACACATGTCATTGTAAAGTTTATAAAATCATTTATTTAACACAGACAATAGGACAATTTCTAATAATAATATTACCAGCACTTCCTACTTTCGGATTGTTTGCTCCAGCAGCAAGGAAATTCACGTTCATAGAATAAGCATAGGCTTGTTGGATCTGGACAGCTGGAAGCACCGACCAAGGCAAACATTAATTATGTTTCAAATTAATTTAATTATATTTCTAATATTATATATACTAACATAACCAACTATTTTACTACAATGTAAAATTTCCTGTTTCGATTTTTTTTTATTTGTACATAATGTTAAATAAATAAATAATTAAATTTTGTTTTAGTAAGTTTTTTCATTGATTGATTCATTAATTTTAATGTAACATCAGTTGCAACTTCAGTTTAAAAATATATATACACACCTGTCAAAAAAGGCATTTCAGAAAACCACATAGTGGAGAATATGACGTCAGTTATATTCATCACCGCTACAGACTGTATAGCTGGAATTTGGAACATCAAGTCAAAGCATATGTAATGACCAAAAGTTACCCCGAAGTCCGTTTTAAAAACCCCAAGCTCCGGTGTCAGAGCCGGTGTTCGAGAAAATTCACCAAAAAGGTTAATTTTTCGATATCTAGAAATTAAATTAAGAAAATGATATATTAAGAAATCATCGAAATACTGAAAAGCGATATAAAGAACTTCATAAATGTGCCCAATACCAAAATAACATTAGATAATTGGTTACCACACTATTATAAACCACTTAATGATAAAACTTTGTTAAACCAAAATGAATCCCTAGGATAAAAATCAGAAACGTATCCTTTGTTGGTTCAGGATTAGTAAATGTGTGGTGGTAGAATAATTTTGTAATTATATATTTGGTATTTTTTTTATTTTCATACCTATCAATAATAGCCCCAGTTCTGTCAAACACAACATTAGTATTGAATAGGTATCGCCTCTGGGCAGGACAGTCTTCGCCACTAGAGCCTGGGTCTGCGCAGTTTAAGATCTCTTGCAAGTTTATTACTACATATATCTGGCTTTGTCTTGCTGCCTTCGATATTTGAACAAGTATCTGAAAATAAATATTTTTTTATCTTATATTTTCAGTAAGAATTTTTAGTTAATAATTAATATAATATATATTCACAAACCGCGTATGTAACCAACGAAAAGTAATAATATAATAACTTCTATAAACATTTTTGGTTCGAAAATCAGGTTATTACATAATTATTATGAATACTTTTATTTTGAATGTCTAAAGTTTGAATCCTTAAAGCTCCTGTGAACGTGAGAGCATCCTGGAACTAATAGTTATGTGGTCAGTTATTCTAGTTTTCTTTTAGCAACACACTTGTTTTGAATTCTAATCATATCAATTAAGAATGTGATCCAATACTATAATATTGTTTATGAATTTTTCACCGCTTCTCCTCAATGCTTTTAACCTTGGCAAATGTGCAACTAGAGTGACTTTTCATAAGTGTTATGTACATGGGAGTACCGAGGGGGAGGCGAAATGTCCAGGGAGGGCCAGTTCCCCCCCCCCCCCCCCTGGACAATGTACACTTCTGTACTATCTGCTATTGTAAATTAAAAAATAAACATAAAAAAAAACAATTAAGTTTTAAAAATTGAAGGTTTAGAAATGCTTTCTTAGGAAGGTTAGTGGGGAAATAGAAATGAGGCTTTTTAGTTGTTATAGATCTATGTATTACAAACAAATACAATTCTCTAGTAAAACTGTTAGCAAACTCTTTAAAGTCTGAAATCTTCATTAAAAACGAGATAAGACAAAGACAAATTACCAACGTTTGCTCTTTCAATGTTAAACCATGCTCAGAAAATGAAAATTCCAGCTCCAAAATTACAAAAATATATTAAAGAAATTAGCTTTGCCCCTCCCTAGCACAGAACCTGGGTACGCCCATGGTTTTGTATGTCCATTAGAAATAAACGTAACTAATTAATGAATATTGTTGATATTAAATCTAGGAAAGTGACTTATCTATAAAATGATTATTAATTGGATTAATTACCTCATCATATAAAGTTGGTTGCAAAGCTGGTATGGGATACTCCTTAAGCAAACCATAGATCGGGACAGCAACACTACCACCTCTAGCCAGTGTCATCTCTGGGAACACCACAATATCTGCGTTCTATAAATAACCAAATATTTAATATTTGATACACTAATATAAAATAGCTAGTCAACTATGTTTTTATATTTTAGTTACATAAAAATCTAAGTACGGACCTATCCCATAACAGGAAGGAGAAGGAATTCAAAAATGCAAACAAAATATAATAAATTTTGATACTGTATTACTAAATATGTAGTGAAAAGGGAATGACAAATAGAAATTGTGCACCCACATATTAAATTAGTATTGTCGTAACATAAATACCCTATAGAAGAGTATTTCATTATAAATATTAATATCAAAATCACCTGTGCGGCGGCATCATATATGTAATTTACATAATTATCCAAATTCATGGCTGTAGTGCTTTGCGTTTCATATTCCAGCACAGCTGCAACGTAATCCGTGTCCTCTGGTGTTGATTTCTGCATCAAGATCGAGAAATAATTTAAAAATACAGATTCTGTAGTATTTTCTAAGATTTTCACGAGTACCACACATTGAAATAAAACTTTATGGATTTTACTTGCGTATAATTAAATTTTATATTTAACCCAACGTTTCCAATGCTTTGCAGCAATCGTGTTCACGATAAGACGAGATGGAAATGTCTTTAGTGTGGTGTGTGGTCTTAGTCACGACACCATTCCTTGTCGTTAAATTCATTAAAAAAAATATTTCAATGTACAGATTTTGTATTTTTTAAGATTTATTTATTTAAAATTTTTTGCACATATCCTGCAAAGGCAAGCATAATGCCACAAGCATTCTCTTCCAGCAAGCCCTCAAAAAAACAGTAAATACATCAAGGTGCATAACAAAACCAAAATAAAATAGTAGTTATATATAAAAATGAAAGAAAATATATAAAAAAAGAGAAATAAATGAAAAAAAAAATACTAATCTACTAACAAAATTTTCTAAGGAATAATAGGATAAAACATAAAGTTAAATGAGAAATTTTTACAAAGGAATATCTTGAGATAACAAATGGTTTTTGACAAGGCATTTAAAAATATTTCTGTTAGGAGCTTTCCTAATGTCGGTAGGTAATGCATTCCAGAGTTTAATAGCGTGTGTAGTGAATGAGTTGAATTGAAAGTCAGTGCGACAGAGAGGCATTCGAAGTGTTAAATTTTCAGTGGAGCGAAGTTGACGGCTATGGGTATCACCAAGAAAATGAAAACGAGATTTTAAATAATTAGGAGAACATGGATCATATAAAAGAGAAAAGAGAGTGCACAAAATTCTTAAACTTCGGCGATGTTTGACAGAAAGCCATTTAAGTTTAGAACGATAGTTGGAGATGTGATCGTATTTGCGAAGACCAAAAATAAAACGTATACAATTATTGAGAAGACGATCAAGTTTATTTAGCAGTGAAACATTGATGTCAGAGTAACACACATCCGCATAGTCAATAATCGGTAATAATAAGGTTTGCACCAGAAGTAGTTTGGTGTTTGTAGGGAGAAAGTTTTTATGTCGATAAAGAGTTCGTAGTCCAGAGTTAACTTTCTTGCATACTTCGTCTACTTGGGGTTCCCAAGAAAACGCACAGTCAATATGCAGTCCTAAGTTTTTAACTCGACAAAGGAAAGGAATTTGAAAATTATTGAAGACTAAAGGAGAAATTGTTTTTAGATCAATCGTACTTATTCTGCGAGAACTACCAATTATAATCCCTTGGAATTTTTTTAAGATGTGTTTCATATTTAGATAATAGTTAAGGTTTCAATCTAATTTTTAATCTGTATTTATTACACACAATATATTTATCCACATTAAAAAATAGAAAAATGATCCGCAGTAAATTTTAAATCTGAACAAAATATAAAGTATTGTAAGATAGAATAAATGCAGTAATCCTTATTACCAATACAAAGAATTTAAAATTCTACAAATGTGAATCCACCTTTTTAATTTTTTATATTTTATAATAAAATAAAGCTACATAACATATATTCATTCATAACTTATAATCTATTACAGGAAAACGACTTACAAGAAAATTACTTGCTTCATTGTTCTAAATTTTAATCAATAGATTAATTCGCTGTGGATTTAAAGCTAATATTTTATATGATATGTTTTATTGTCCAGATAACGACGACTTTAACAAGTGTTAAATTTATCAATGTAATAAAAGTAATTTTGATCTTTACTTCCTATTCCTTCAATTTTTTTTGTCCTATTCCTATACGATCGTTTAACTACAAATTTAAACTTTTACAATGATAAATGATAAGAGTATCTCAAGAGGACTTGGAACTATTTTATATTTTAAACACAAGATAATATTTTAAACAGCTGCTCGAAACTTAACAAATACTTACTATTGTACTTAACTTTTAATTATTTATTCCCTATAAATAACACTAATATTAAAGTGTTATATATTTTTTTAAACACGGTTTCGAGAACACATTATAAAAAAACAACAAATTAGTTATTCTAATAACAATACTACCAAAACTAAAATTTATGAACATAAATAAATCTTTTTCAATGTTACAAATAAAAAAAAACGATTCATTTTTTCGAACAAATTTAAATGTAACTTTTTAAATAGAGGCAATTATTACTAACCTGTGCAGAAAGCCTTATGTAGCACAAAATAAAAAATAAATAATAATATCTCATGTTTGTTAGATAAGAGACGTGTTGTCTTTTCGTATCACAACTCGGTACAAACTAACTAATAACAGATGACGATTCTTTATATAAAATGATTATATCTGTTCCTACATCGTACGATAATCTGTATTTCGGACATCATCACAAATATATATTGCAGACTTTGTACTGTTATATCTTAGCAGGATACCTATGTATCACAACATACATATTTATGATCTTTGATCTTTGGAAAGAAGAAAGATAATGAAATAAGAAAAGATAATAATAATCAAATTAAATTGATATATATTTCGAAACCTAAAGATTGGCGTGTATTGTCGTCAGATATCTTGAAGCTAGATAGGGGAAATCTAGATTCTAGACTCTGGCGCAGTACGAAGTCAGTTAATTGACATGTCATGTGTTTCGTGCCGCGTTTCGTTTAGCATCCGTACTAATGACTGTCTCCGACATATAAATCTAAATATCACTACAGCTGTTGGTTAAATATGATACCATATTACATCTTTGATCTTTTTCCTACACTTTTAAGGAACAGAACTAACTAAGAAAGGATCAGAACAGACTATTTCTTAAAAACATTAACGTCAGCTGTTAATCCTCACTATCATTGATCACTTTTACATAACAGAAGCCTTCACTATATAGAATATGGTAGATAATTTTGAAAAATCTTTAAAAATAATCTATAGTCATTATGAAGCGAGTTATTGCTCATCCGCAGTTAATTAATATACCATCTTTTCTCAAGCAGATAATTAGATTCCAAAATAATTTCTTATTAGATTATGCTATACATGTTGTGTCCATGCCAGTCTAACGGTCACTCGACTGCACTACCTACCAACTAATGTAGTGTACTCCGTATGAATACTATGTAGAGACAGCAAAATTTCGCGTCATTCAATAAACAAAGGAAAACATCCCTCAATGAAGTTAATAGCCTGTGCCTATAACACTAGTAAACTCGCAATGAATGTTATAGAAAAGCACAATTGCTTCCTTTTATTTTTTCAGAGTGGTTCCGGAGCTTTAAGCGAGATCACTTCCCGTTCATCGCTGTGCCTATTACGACATCACTCGTTACTCGTCGTCGGCTAACTAACAATATCCAGTTGATGTCGGAGCTGTAAAACGCACTCATTTCCAGACAGATCAGTCCGTAAGCCAACTCTACAATACAATCCGTCCGTCAATCCGTTAGCGGATAAACCATAGAACAACCATCTAAAAGGTAAGTTAGCAGCTACCTCTACTGCCTGAAAAGGCTTCCGCTTAAGGGACCTTTACAGCCACCAAATTAATCGCCACCAAAGATCGCAATGGCCCTTGGACTAGTCAATTCCACTTCTCACTGTGCGCTTATTGTGACGACTTCCGACAGCTTAGGGGACCCCGATGAACGTTGCGGTATCACTACAGATTACACATTACAGATTATATGAATCTGATCTTCTATGAATGTTTAAGTAGGTACTTAATAATTATTAGTATACGACAATAAGCCAAGATAGACCTGAGGCTTCAATATATTATCGTAAGTAATAAGAAGAAATTATATTTTAAGTTGATATACAATATTTTATGTTGTTATAAAGAAATTTCAAGAAGAAATCAAGAAGTCAACAACCAAGATAAATAATATTTGTTTGAACTTGGCTTAGATTTTACATTTATGTTTTTAGTGGCATACTTATTCACAATAAAAGTAATACAAAATGTTTTTTGTTACTCTACTGTAATGTAAAAAACATTTACGGAGTAACATTTATTTGTGCACCGTGCGACATAGTCCGAAATATCTACTATTTAATTATTTATACGTACTTGCCTTACACTATTGTGCACTAAATATTAAAATGATAATTAATACTAAATTCTCCTTAATAATGTAACAAATAAGAAATAGTATACGAATATGAACTAAAACTTATGTTTAGATAAAAATAAATAAGGCTCTTTTTCCACACCTTATAAATTCAAGTAAAGTGAACCACAAGTCTACAAGAATACCGGCTGTCATAAATTTTGATACTTGGTTCTTACATTACAGGCACTAACAGTCACTTATTTTTAGAAGCATCAATTAAAAAAATACTTGTTTCTGGTTTGTAAATACCTTACTATATACTAAATTGGAGTTTTCTAGTTCCTTCGGAACTGAGGTATTTTTCGGAATTCGGAATTTTTATTTGCAGTTCAGTCAGGGATAAAAATGTCGACTTTTGGACGACAATGTGTGTGTGAATGTGTTTTAATGAAAACAAATGTGTTTTAATGAAATTTGGAGCTCATTCTTATCTTGCAAGGATTTATATATGAGCCAAATTTGTTATATTTAACTTAAATAATATTTGAGTTATTCATTCAAAAGTGGCTCCATATGGTTCCTGTAATATTACACACGGCACAATATTGCTGATAGACAGTTTTGTTAACTTGAACTTGGCTTATCCCGCTACCGCGTGTCTAAATCAGGTTATGGTAGGTTTGTGAGAATAGTTCAAATATAGAGAATTAATCCAGGTTCTTATGTTCTCATCCAACCACTATATTCATTACCTTCCATTATACAGCGGCAAGTCATTCGATCGTCAAGTCAAGTCGGAATTATAGTTAAGTAATCGTCACCAGTCTCATCGCCGTTTCGCAAAAAAAATGCCTATGTAATTGATTTTTTTATTTAATACTCATATGTTTAATAATAGTCATCAACAGCTATTTGATCAGATACAATCAGATAACAACAAAACAAATTCCTAATCTTTACATCGCCTATACTTAACAACGTCTATCATTATATTATATCGTTAAATTAAATAATATTCACATTTATTCTGATAAGATTATCAAATAATCCTAATTTTTGTTCCTAGACTTTTCTAAATATATCTCCAAATTTCAGCATCACATTTCGTCGAGTTTTATATCGATAAACTTCTGACAAAAAATATTACAATCCTATGGTTAATTCAGTTACCGAAGCTTTACATTTTTGAGAGATAAAGAAAAACATAATGATAGTATCAATGTATTATCTGGATATGAATTGAAAGAAGATAATGAATATTTATTACAATCATAAACTTTTATTGTTTTTATCTATATATCTTTAAATTTTAATCCGTTTGTTCTTATTTTGAAAATAATAAAAACCGGATAATACTTTTAAAAATCTTTTTTTCACGATAATGTTTTAGATTATTTGCCTAAACAATGGCGTTTCTATGCCAGTAATTGATTTGGTTGGAAGGAAGAAAAATCATTCATTGCATAAATAAGTATTAGATTCTAATTAGCAAATAATTTGAAATCTTTTTATTGGGATATAAATAGATTTATAACGCATATTTTATACGCATAGAAGTAAAACCGAAGTTTTAGTAATTTTGGATTTTTTATTTGTATGTATTTGCATGAAACTATCAGTCTAAGCTTATGACAATGGCTTATATCATGGCATCAAGCATAGCAATAAGCATGGCAATGACTTATGTCATGGCAACAAGCATGGCAATAAGCATGGCAATGACTTATATCATGGCAACAAGCATGGCAATAAGCATGGCAATGACTTATGTCCTCTTATAATATTATAGAATCTTCTTAAAATATTTAAAGTCTTAGAATTAAAAAAGATGAATGACTGTAATCTTATCCGCTGAATTATACTATAATCCTAATAACATCCGCTAAGTAAAAGTTTTAAATACGGGATTATAGACAACCTCCAGAATATAAAAGAAAACAAATTAGATAATGATAAAAGGTTGAGTTTAATATTTTTTCTATATCTATAATTTATTTTTTCGTTATGGCATCTGTAATGTTTTTTTTTTCTTTTTTTATGAAACGCTTTAATGGAGCAATATATATTTTTAAAATGTAATTTTAAATACTATTTGAGTTTTTGTCATGAAATGTGTCACTCTACTTCCCACTCATGGTTTTATTTTCCAAAAAAAAAAAGTAACATTTTACTTGACTTTTCATATGAACAGGTCAGCAATGCAAGGATGTCCTTTATATTTATATTTCTATGCAAATATTTATAAGTAAATTGAAATAAGTGATTACCTATGTTAAGACTTTTTTTATGTATTTTTAGGAACTTATGGTTTTAAATTGGTTTATGTCGTAACGAAACAGTGTTATTTCTAATATATTTATCACTTTGAATGTCACTGTGAAGTCAAATGTCAAATGGACGTTTCAGGAGGTTATAAATTGATATCATACTTATCCTTTTTATTGTAATCACTGTTTCATAAACGTCAACATTTAGTAAGCAATTTACGAACAATAGAAACATCGCAATCAATTAATGGCGTATTATAGTCAATGAGTTTAAACAATTAAAAATTGCAAAAAAGAAAAATAAATATTTATAAAAATAACCTGTGGCCCGCAAAATTACTAGTCACAACAAAGCAAGCAAAACCCATCACCCTTTTCGCCAGCATCTGTTGTTAAGTAATCACAAGTCAAACTGAACGGTTTTTTAAAGAGGTTTTTGAAGAGGTTATTATTGTAACATGGTTATAATTTAAATGTTCAACACGTGTTTAGTGACCTCGATACGTTAAAGGATATTTCCCCTAGATTACTTGTCTTCCTAACACTGCTTAGTTTAAAATCTTTCAATATATCTTGGGCATAAACTTTTAGAAAATAAAAAATAATCCAAAACATTGGTTTATATTGTCAGAAAGTAAGAAGAACGGCAGCGGTTGAAAAGTATCCAAATTTAGTTGCGGTAATTGAAATATTAGTAAAAAAAGTAAGTTCAGAAATACCTTTACCTACATAATATATGTAATAATATATGAAATAATATAATAATGAGGTTTCAATTTAAAATTCAAAATATCATTAAGGTCAGAAAAACCCGAATATCAGTGCATGTCATAAATTTTGCATACTCTTTGGAACCAATAAACTAGAGTTTGACGTTTCCGTTTTAAAATAAACAAACTTTATCTTTGACTTTGGATAGAATAAGAAAAAGGTCAACCAATCTATGACAGTGGGATTTTTGCTCCAAGTATGTAAAATAAAAGTATAGTTTTAAATTAATTATACATTAATCCAGGAAGTAGATGTTAACAGATAACATATCAAAGTTTTTTTTGTTTTAATTCATGTTTCATAAATTTGTTACTAATATTCATATATACTACTTTAGTTTTCATAATCTCATAACTTTATGGACGTGCTTACTCAATAATTAAACAATATTGCTTCTTAAATCTATTCGCTAAGATTTTAACAACACGTTCAGTTCAAATCTATTTTATTTTATTGAAATACTAAATTAAATAACAATAATATCCTAGTCATTATTCATATCATAATGTTCTAGACTTGAGCTAGGAAGTTTGGAATGCTCGAGATGACTCCTCAAACTTTGACTGTTTAGTTTTTCTCTTCGCAAAGCTTGTGAACGGGAACGTCTTCGACCGATGGCATTGCGCAAGCGCACAGATCTACGACGATCGACTGCATCTGAAGGAAAATCATTTTTTTTTCTATTAATTACAATCACAACATAGTAATAAACAAAGTGTTCTACATTATCCTGTTAGAAAAGATCATAATCTCAATGATCTAACATCTAAAATCTAAAATCTAAACATCTAACATCTAAAATCTAAATATCTAGAGTAGGTACTGACAAGTACATAACATTCATACAGTTAACAAAAAAAATATAATTTTTGATTATACATAATTGATAAAGCTTCGTCTATTGTTACTAATTATTATGATATCAGTTAAATTCATTTTTTTTTCCACGGATGTTTCCAGATATCAAGTACGATTTCAATTAAAAGGATGACCTATTTTTTTGTATAGCAAAATCAATGGGATTTTCGTTGACTATATATTTCTCTAAATCTCGGTGTGTACATTAAATCTCCACGTTCACGGATTGTGAGGAAGAACCTGTGATACAAAAAAACTTGTTGAAACAAATCCAATGCTGATAAGTTGTATGATCTAGACTCTAGATTTTAGAGTGATGTTTCTGATCACCGAAACTAGAGAATAAAAAACCTAGAAGTCCTCATGCAGTAATTTATTGCTTAATACAACTTAATTACTGGTCCCGCCATTTTTTTAAACCATATGTTTTGACTAAACTAAACTACCATTGTTTTTTACCAATGTCGAAAAATAAGGTCCAATAACTCCCAAATTCTAAAATCCGCACCAAACAACGACAGTGACGTTGTAGTTACATCTACCTACATTTATAAAAAATCACTTGTGATTTCTCTGAAATCCTAAAACTGCATTTTCCAATCTAACGAAATAATAATAATTGTGAAAATTTATTTCAACGCTCAAGATGACTTATCTTAGAAAATTGATATTAACTTTCGATATTCAGTAATCAAATTAAGCGAATTATTTTGCGTGTGCTAAGCCATTAGACCGCAGTATTAGGGTCAATTGAACTTTGTAAGGATATAAGTCTTCAGTCAAAATATACTATGATACTTTTCTGATAGAGTGAATACTGTAAAAAGCTTGTTGAAATTTACTTTTTGACCCACCCGCTCCTCCGGTGACGCTGTAATAGCCAACAGGGCTAACAGCATAGACAGCCAAAAAAAAATAAAATAGAAATTTACTGTTCTTAGCCGCGACGATGAATCGATGTTTATGAATACTCGTCTCACGAGGCCTAAATATTATCACTTTAATGTGTTTAGCATTTTTATATTTTACTTTTACAATCACTCTAGTTCATCACTCTAATCAGATCATGGTTAAATCAATTCACAGATGACATTTATACAAAATTAACAATTTGTCCACCTCTTTTGTAAAATATTGTTCTTTCATGCAGTGCATTAATACCATTAATATCTCTTACCAATTGTTAGAACCAGTGTAAAAAACACTGGTTCTAACAATTGGTAAGAGATAGCCAAATAAAATTATGCGTGAATTTATTTCTGATTAAAATCTATCGAAGACCAGTAGGTATATTAGTTCTCATTTTGCAAAAAAAATATATAAGTACCTTTAAGTCGAATAAGATCAACTCCATAATCACCACCTTCTTCCTCAAATCTTCCAATAGCTTCCTGGCTGACCTTGAGCATCTCATTATATAACTCCATATATCCTCGCCCAAACCGTTTGTTTTGTAGGGAATCATCCAAATTCTTGAAGACTGAATACCCTAAAGCCTTTGAAAGTGGAAGTTCCATGTCTGCCTTCATCTCCAATGGCTCATTAGCACACTAAAATTATTCAATATTGTCATTAATTTCTATATGTGATAAAAGTAGAATTGCTTTTAAATTTACTACAGGTGCTGATTATATTAGGTCTGTTAAAACATACAATGATAATTAAATAACATGTAAGTCATTTGACAGTCCGAATGGGGTACAATATATATTTAACATAATTTGTATTTAATGATAAGGATTGGATTTCTGGATAGGAACAACAAAACATTTTTAGGATCATAGTATTAGATAATATTATTGTTTATTCTCTATAGAAACCAGCTGACGAGCATACCTTTTTTTATAATAATTATTCGAATTCAATGATAATATATTTTCTTTTCCAAAAAAAAATACCATTTATGCAACAGACAACATATGTTGTTTTTACCTTTATACCTTTTATTACCTTTTATATTTTTTAACAATTACTGACATTTCAAGTAACTACTCTTAACACAATTGATGATATTCTTTAATCTTGTAAAGGAAAAGAAATATGAGGATTTTTTTTTTGGGCCATTTAAAGGTTTTTTTTTCTGTATGTAGTTTTTTTTTTATCCATAGACAATTTAAATGTTTCAAAAGATAAAGTAAGCCTTACAATGCACGCTCGGCTAGACGTACGAATATAACGGGTTGATATGTATCCTTATATACTTACCTTTACTATCTCTCAAAAAATCTACTCTTTTATGGTAATAATTTATTATCAACATATAAAACTCATATTAAACCAAAAACATAGGGTTACCACATACCAAACTAAATAAAATCGAAGTTAACATGGAGGTTAAACATGCAGGTATTAAAACTCCGAGTACACCACATGGGAAAACGAACAGTTAGATTATACGAAGATACCTCCACTACTGTCAATATGAATAAAAATATTGACAAGACTAGTTCCATCACTCGACACTGTTCATCAGAGTTTAAATCTTTCTCACACCGTTGCCGTGAGTAAAATGATATATCTGTATAATTTCATTGTTTGAGTAACAATGGACAAACAATACAAGACATATGTTATGGTACCGAGAAAGCAAGCAAACATATCCATTATCTCATATGAAATAAACATAAATACCTACAAGTCTACAGTTGAATAACATAATAGAATCAGTTTTTTAATTCATGGAAAGATAAGGAAAGATTAATGAATATGATGAAATTAATTCAGTTCTTAAAACATTCTATATTTTATGTATAATAAGGCTTTATTAAATGTATAATTTTTTTTGGTTATATCGCCTAGAGAAGGTCAGGGGATTCCAATAATAATATTAATATCAGAACAAATTACACACATTGAACTAACCCCTAAGTAAGCAAATTATTTGCTTGTGTTGAGGGTGTTAGACAACGATACAAATACATAGAAATAAACATTATAAATACTGAGAATATATTTAATAAACTACCAAACCCAGAAATATAGACGTATATGTTCATCACATACATGACTGTCCCTGTCACGGGGATCGAACCCGAGCCCCATGCGTCGCTATACGTTAGGCGTCTGCGCTAACCACTTGACCAACGGGGTGGTGTGTATGTACTGGAAGCACGAAAAGCAGGCAACATCAAAAACTCAGTTCCGGTTAGAACCTTTCGCTCAAATACCTAAGCTACATCTGATATTGAAATATTCCATGAATTCCAACTAAGAGTTTTAAGGCCCTTTGCAGCCTTCAATTAATAACTTTTTGAGGTCCCATGACAGTGTCTTTAACTTAGGTCGAGAAGAAGGAGTTGTGACTAAATAGTTCACATAATATTGAAAATCAAAACTCCTAAAATTTTGTCTAAATAGCGAATATTGATGGTAGATTAGAAAACTATTTGCCAAAGAAACAGTTAATAATACGTAGAAACTTAGATATATTGCATTATGCGAAGACCTCTTTTCCTAATTACTAAAATACCACAATCATTTATTAGAATCACAACAATTGATAGCAAATATGTATGTATAATTTAATTTTTTATATTTTATTGATTTACTTATTATTAATAAACCGTTTAACAAGAACTACATAGATTGCAATTTTTTTCACAACTATTATTATTAAGCCCCAATATTTGGGCCAATAGCCCAATATTGGTATATATCTTCCAAAATATTCCACAGCTAATAAATGTCTCTGTGTTTAACAATACTGACAGATGTGTTACGAGAACAAACAGTATTTTATTATTATCGGGGGTCAAGTGACCGGCTCAAATGACGAACACCGAACTGCTTATAAGCGGTTTCGTTTAAATAGCAATTATCGTTATTGGCAAACACAGACTGGTTTTGAAAATTATTTATGCATTCGTTGATTTTTATTGGTGTTCGATGAAATTCAAATAGAAAATTTCCGTTAAATATATGTACATACAAATATGAAGTCATTTTTATTTTTCTATATCGTTTTTTTGGGCATTAATCTACAACGTACATTTGATAATATTATTTAAAATATATTAATGTTTAAAACAACTTATTTAGATTTTCTACGATAAATAAAAAGATTTTAAAGATTACTGGAATAGCTATCCAGTTTTTTCTGTGATTACCTTGAATATGTTTACAACAATTATCGTATGTTATTTTAATTGGTTACAGTGATTCTTTTGACAGTTTAACCAACCAGTGTGTTTTTTATGAAGGTAGTTATGATTTCTAGACATTAATTTTGTGTATGTGAAGTAAGTAATGTAATTTCCAATTTCTAGAACTTTCTCGGAAGAAAACTTTGAAAAGAACACACTAAAAGTAATACCTATAGTAACGTTATCATCATCTTTTACAATACGTCTTACAGGCATCAATAAAATTCACATTATAAAAAAGCAAATATCGTATGGTATAAAGCCAATCATTGAATAACTCAAGCTGGCAACTTGTCAGGTAATTATTAGAACCTTTCCCCTTCAATCGTGTCGACACGTAACCGCTTCAAACTGGTTCTGACTGTATTATTTCCACTATCAGCTGTTATTTTACTACAGCAAACGGTGACCTGGGAGCAAGATACTGATATAACGAATATAATTTCAAAATAAATTTGCAAACATCTTTTAAAGATAGTATATAATAATTTAAATATCTAAAATAATATAAGTGATCTTTTTTTTACATTTCGTAAGGAATTACAGATGTATCGTCTATGATATATTGAATTTTAATGGACTGGTATTTTGTTTAAATCGTTTCAACGACGCCATTTAAATTCATGACGTTTATAGTTTAGGTTTTGAATCTTAGAATATCCCAGTGTTTTAGGATCCAGAAAAGCTTTGAAGGCAACCGTCATCGGTGAATGAGTAGCTAAAGTCTATGTAGCTACAGACTCCCATAGCTAACCACTTACTTACCTTACCACTTACCACTCACTGAACCGCTTGCCTAACAGACTCTTAATAATATAACGATCATATTCTAGCGGAAGTAATTACCTATAATGTAAGAATAATAGTATAAATAATGCCAATATGCTAGTATGGTGTACACACGTACTTAACATGACTATCACGCCTAAACTCAACAGAATTCACAGAATTTTGTCTCGGAGGGAAGTTTTGGTTTAGGGGTAATTTTAATCAAGAAAGGTGCATTTATGTCCGTTTAATATGAAGATTTTTCCAGAATATTTGTACCACAGCTTAAGAATATGTTAATCTATATTAACTTAAACCTGTAATTATCTTCTATATATGTATACATATATGTTGATACAAATCAACTGTTTCTTGAATCATATAATATTTTGTCATAAATTTTTTGAAGTTCATATGCATTTTTTATGTCATTTTAATTGGTAATTAATATCAGAGATAAAATATAGAAAAGTAATTTATTTGTTTCAAATTCTATAAGCAAATAAATATAAGCGTGTCTCATCAGAAATAATTGAGTTTTGAGAGTACATACCTACCACCACTACAGAGTGGTGGCCATTATTGTATGTAGGTAGGCCATAATGTTATCCTACCTATTTATGTGTTACTTCACATTTAATAACTTCGACATTCCCCTTTAATTTTATTATTTTTTTTATTAATAATGTAGGTAAATTTTATCAATATATTCTTTACTGTTATTTGTTTTCGTTTATTAGCGGCATAGACAAATAAAGAACTTCCTTAACTTTTATTGTTTATTTATACATGTTTTAAGTTTAAAGTAAGACATCTTTTCCAATGTTTTTAAAATAGGTATTTCCGATGAAAAGGATTTGTTATTAATAATATATATTTCAATCTAATGAACTAGGTTTGGGTTTTTAATTTAGGTATTTTATACTGAATGACATTAATCTGTATTGGGCAAAGATAAAAACCATTAATGAAGCATTAGTCTGTGCGAGTTCTGTGAAATAAATAATGGGTAACATTTATATACTGTTATATACTTATTACAAAATATATTTTCCATAATTGTTAATAATTTGTTTAATCCAAAATCGTTTTAAACTTCAAAGATTAACAATTCTAGCATTAAAGATAAAATATCATTTTTTTTCGATCTACCTACAAGTATTGTTGACGTGAGAGTATTTTAGTTTTACCGTCATAACTGAGTCAGTCAGAACTCAGAACTGAGTATTATATTAGAGTTATTAGAGTCAGAACGGAGTTACTTTTCAATGATTATTATGAGCATAAAATAATTCCATCCATTTCTATTACAAAGTTAAATGTTCAATAAAAATTAATAAAATAATCAAAAACACAATTTTTAAGATTTTGCATATAATAAAACAATAATGTTGTTATATATATTATCAGAGTGAAGATAAGAAATGCCAAAGTCGAGGTGAAAAAGTTGCTTCTTTATATTGGAACCGGTGCTGAATTTAGAGTTAGTCGGTTGGGGACCTGACGCCAGACGGTCGACTTTACTGAATATCTTATAAAAACTTTTAATCTCAAACATGCCTCCTGTAGCAGTTCCAGATGAGGTATTTATTATATTAAACTATTTTCTCAAAGTTTCAAATATTTTTTTTATAAAAAAAAAAATATATGAAGTTTTAAATTAATATCTTATTTTTCAGTTTAGCAATTTAGTTACGTTTTTTTTTAATAATTTTATGAGTTTATTTATTTGTGTTTTTTGTTTTAGTCACCGAAGAAAAAACTTCGAGTAGCAATAATAGGACAGAGTACCTTCGCGGCCGAGGTTTTTAAACTTTTGCAAAGGGATGGACATGAAGTAGTTGGTGTTTTCACAGTCCTAGATAAGGGCAACCGTGAAGATCCCTTGGGTAACTTTTTTAACTATCGCAAACATTTATAAGATAAAATACTCATACAAACATTTTCAATATATATGTATTATTATTCGTCATCCTCATTATTCAAAAAAGACCTAACGCTGTTTCGAATATTTTATTTGGAATGTTATATATTTTTACATATTTATTTACATTTTTTTTTTTATTTCAGCTACGATTGCGGCTGAAAACAATAAACCAGTGTTCAAATATAAAACATGGAGAGTTAAAGGAAAAGTAATACCTGAAATATTAGAAGAGTACAAATCTGTGAGTTATTTTTATATAATGTTTATAATAACGATGAACTACAAAGAGTGAGTTTAGTGAATTCGTTGCTTAAATAATTATTTCGTTGTTTAGATAATTATTTCGTTGCTTAAATAATTATTTCGTGGGTAATAGTGCTTATTAATTACCAACCTTTTTGAATTATTCAATGAGTTTTTAAGACTATTTTGGTAAAACAAAAAATGTATAAAAATATATTGTTATTAATTTTAATAATAAAAAAAACTATAGTATAAAGCATTGCTTATCATCCAAATTTAAAATATTTTAATATAATCTACTGTTTAAGTTGTTTTTTCGTCATATAAAAAAAAAACATTTCACTTAAACATAAAGTTTAAAAAAAAATTGAACAGAAAAAAAGGTAACATTTGGTTTGAATCAAATATCGCCGATCAGGAACAGTACATAATGAGTACAGGGATTGCACGTGTGATAAATTATCAGAGGACCCACTAAACCTATGACCCTCCTTATCTGTGCATAGCTGAAGTTATCAAACATACCCAAATTAAATAACTAGCAGACGCTAACTTAAAACAAACATAAATCAAGAAATCTAATCTTAATTTAAACTGTTTCTAATGATTCAAGTAATATTAATCAAATTTTATTACATTATTTTGACTAATTTAAGAGACGGCGCAACAAGTTTTGAATATCTGGTTGAAACCAAATAAAACTGACTACACGAACGACTTTAATGATCTGTTGAATCAGCTGTAATTCAACTGATTTTGTAATTTATTTAAATAATTGTGGATAACTCGGGAATATTAAAGTTCAATGTAACGAACAATTATATATATATATATATATATATATATACATATAAGTATATACATATACCGATATATATTCACGTAAAAGATATCGAAATTTTGCAGTTCTCTCTTTATATCATATATCATAGTGCGCCATGATTCGATCTTATTAGTATGAACCCCGAATAGATTCGAAATAATAATAGACTAACATTATTAATATACACTTCAAAAGTTTCACTAATAAGTACAACTACCTATATTATTAGTTGATTTTTCTATAAATGTTCAATAATATAAAAACCATTTGATGTAGGATACAAAAACGTACCTTTTTGAATTAAAATACATTTGATTACATTAAGTAGATATTACTAAGAATGACACAACACACACACATTGTGTTACGCAATGGCCTCTGATAACCCATCACTTATCATCATCAATGGGTTACTTAACATAATTAATGTAAGATTTAAATCTTGTGTTTCACACTACAGTATTTATGTTTTCGTGTGTGTGCATTTAAATGATTATAACATAAACATTCTACAATTCTGCATTATACTTTTTGTTATAGTGTATCTCGTAATTTATATAACCAATATCAAACAGTATTTCTTACTCGTGCTACAAATAAAAGCTGTTAATTTGTTCTTATGTTTGAATAACTACATCACACTTGAGAAAATTTCCTAACACAGTTTATTAGAACATTTTCCTTGGTACTATTTATACATTAAATAACTACGTTTAACACAATCATTATTAATTTTATTCTATATTCAAATATTTTTGTGTTTTTCTTATTATTTTTGCACACCTACAAAAGAACATGTATTTCTTTTGGTTGGGTGATAAAAAATGGCTGTCGTCATTAAGCCCGCCAATCGTACAGTTTTCTTTTAAATCAAATTGTGTTATAAAGAATAAATAAATTAATAAATTTATCACTTTTTAAGATTCTTGTTTATTGTTTTTTTTTAATTGATTTATAGCTAACAGCCAGAATGTTTAATTTTCTTCAGGTAAATGCTGACATCAACGTACTACCATTCTGCACTCAGTTTATCCCAATGGAAGTTATTCTGCATCCAAAATACCAGAGCATCTGCTACCATCCCAGCATCCTCCCAAGACATAGAGGAGCATCTTCTATCAATTGGTTATTACTTTACTTTAAGTTATTCAGAAACGAAATACTCTTTGTATTCATCCATATCTATTTCGAAATCAATGCCGAGACTCTTATCTAAGGAATTAATTTATACTTTTGTAAAATGTTCCGGTGTTTCCGGTTTTTTTTTTAATTAATTAGCTGTTTATTGGTTGATAGGACTCTGATTGAAGGCGATACAACATGCGGTCTGACAATTTTCTGGGCGGATGACGGTTTGGACACTGGTCTTATTTTGGTACAAAGAAGCTTTCCTTGCACGATAGATGACACTGTGGACTCACTATACAACAAATATTTGTACCCTGAAGGTAACCTTTCAAAATCTTCAGCGATTCTACGATGAAGCCCTAAACAAACCTTCACACTATGGATCTTATGACTTTAAACATTATGACTGGGACTTTAACCAATATTTTGTATTCCAGGTATCAAAGCTTTAGCAGAATCAGTAAATATGGTAGCCAATGGAGTAGCACCCAGGATAAATCAAACTGAGGAAGGAGCGACTTATGATCCAGCTCTGTTCAAACCAGAGACACATCAGGTAAATAGTGCAATATCTATGAATTAGTCATTTATGACTATATTTTTAAATAAACTGATCAAAATGTAGAAATTACCTTTATATTTATAGAATTATTGCTTGCTAGATAGAATACGGAGGAGTATATAAAACTAGTTTTTCATTTTAGTTGTAGTGTGATTTTTTATTTTATACTTTAAACAGTTTTAAAACGTGTATAAAACATATTATTCATACGATGTTAAAAACACTTGAGCTATTTTAGTATATTAGGTAATATATTTGCATAACAATAACATACATTTACATAACAGTCGGTACAAAATTATTTTAAATATATACGATTTTGGGTATTGCGCACTTCAATTGAATAATTTTTGAATTCTAGATTGATTGGTCAAAGGGTGGTCTTGCATTACATAATTTCATTCGTGGATTAGATTCATCCCCCGGCGCTACTAGTCTTATAAAACCTCAAACCAAAGATGGTATTGATGAAAGCAGTGATGCCAACCTGGAAATAAAATTCTTTGGTTCCTCTCTGTGGGAAGCAGAGTATGAAACAGAAGGTGACAAATTATTAATCCCCGGATTAAACAAACCTGCTGTTATTCATGATGATGGGTTGCTGATAACTGCCAATGATGGAATTAAGGTGAGGATTTTTGTTAGGGTTAATATATAAATTTCTTATTTTTTTATGAAATACGATTTTTCATATTTCTTCTTACATTTTCAGCTTAATATTCAAAGATTAAAGGTAAATGGTAAAATGATCAATGCACAAAACTTCTTTAAAACTAGCGAAAGCAAAGTGTCTCTTGAACTAACGGCAGAAGAAAAACAATTTATAGAACAATCACGTGATATTTGGAAAGCAATATTAAGAATTGAAATAGAAAATGATACTGATTTCTTTGCGTCTGGAGCAGGCTCCATGGACGTTGTCAGATTAGTAGAAGAAATAAAAGATTTAGCCAATTTAGAACTACAAAATGAGGACATCTATATGAACACAACATTTGAAGACTTTTACACAGCGGCTCTACTTAAACAAAGAGGTGATTCTGGCAGCAAAGAAACAGTGTACGATGGTGTGGAGTTAGAAGTTAATAAAATGAAAATTAAATTTCCAACGCAATTATTTATCAATGGAGAGTTCGTTAATGCGGAAGGTGGAAAAACAATAACGTTGATTAATCCCTCTGATGAATCGGTAATTTGCAAAGTTCAATCTGCTTCGGCATCTGATGTTGACAAGGCAGTTAAAGCTGCAGAGAAAGCTTTTGAAGAAGGAGAATGGTCAAAAATCAGTGCAAGGGAACGAGGACAATTATTGTTTAAGTAAGTATTATAGTAAGTAGTATATATTCGTAATCTTTTTTGCATTAAAAAATCATCTAAAGAATATATAAAATATGATAAATTAAAACCTCTTAAAATTGTTAGGTTGGCTGATCTTATGGAGCAACATAAAGAAGAGTTAGCCACGATCGAATCAATCGATTCTGGAGCAGTTTATACTCTAGCACTAAAAACCCATGTAGGCATGTCCATTGAAACCTGGAGATACTTTGCGGGCTGGTGTGATAAGATAACTGGCACTACCATTCCTATAAGCCATGCTAGACCTAACAAAAATTTAACCTTGACCAAAAAGGAGCCCATCGGTGTGTGCGGACTAATTACTCCCTGGAACTATCCATTGATGATGTTGTCTTGGAAGATGGCCGCCTGCTTGGCTGCGGGAAATACTGTTGTCATGAAACCAGCTGCGGTAAGATTTTATGATAATTACATTTTAAATTCAATGCGTATCGAAAAACAATGACTTGTTTTAATTTTCTTATGCTTTAACAGTAGTGTTATTTTATTCACACTAGGCTTTTCTAACGCTGAGCCTTAGTCGAAGGAGTTCATTTTTTATCAGTTCATTCATAAATCTTATTTCCGTTGCAATAAAATAGACGATCACGTTAGATATAACCTATAGGCTAAATAAATAAACTTAAGTGTTTAAATAATTCAACCGTTTAGACTAAATAAATAAACTTCACATTTGCTGCTTTTAAATAAGTCAATTCTTACCGTGTAGGTGTGTCCGCTTACGGCACTCAAATTCGCGGAGCTGTGTGTTCTGGCAGGAATCCCTCGCGGTGTGGTCAACATCATCGCGGGCAGCGGCGCGCTGGCGGGGCAAGCGCTCGCCGACCACCCGCGTGTCAGGAAGCTCGGCTTCACTGGTAGCACGGAGATTGGTTGGTCTTATTACATTATTTCAGCATGACTTTGACATTGTATTTTATATAACTTCTAAAAGACTTTTTACTAAAATCATTTTGTAATTGATACCTTTATAATTGAAAATTTATTCAAGTTTCACCCTCCGTGTTAAGATTAAGGTCATTAAACTCTTTTATTCATTATTCCCTTTCTCAGGACAAACTATCATGAAGTCATGTGCAGCGTCAAATATTAAAAAGGTGTCTCTAGAACTGGGCGGTAAATCTCCGTTAATCATTTTTGAAGACTGTGACCTAGACAAAGCAATTAGAAACGTAAGTTCGTTAAATAGTTTTTGAAGACGTAAAATTTTGTGGCGGTTAACATTTCATAATATAACTATTAAATAGATATTTTTTTGAGTATCTCTAATAACTATCAATAATGCAACGAAGCTAACAAATATTCCAATTTTAGGGCATGGCGTCAGTATTCTTTAACAAGGGCGAGAACTGTATAGCAGCTGGTCGCTTGTTCGTTGAAGAGAGAATACACGACGAGTTTGTAAAGCGTGTTGTAGAAGAAACAAAGAAAATGAGCATTGGAGATCCCTTGAACAGAGGAACTGCTCATGGGCCACAGAACCACAAAGCGCATATGGATAAACTTATTGCGGTTAGAAAAATATTTATTCATAAAGTGGGAATTGATTGGAACAATTAACAGCTTGTTATGAAAAATTTACTTACCTACCGACTGGCAACGTGACAATATGTTCAATGTGTTCCACATGTTTTCGATAATCTATAATTTTAATTATACTTTTAGTACGTCGAGCGCGGTGTAAAGGAAGGTGCTAAGTTGGTGTACGGTGGTAAGCGCGTAGATAGGCCAGGTTACTTCTTCCAGCCGACCATCTTCACCGACGTCACAGACGACATGTTCGTTGCTAAGGAGGAGTCTTTCGGCCCTATCATGATCATTAGTAAATTTAGCAGCAAGTAAGTTGAGGTTTTTGATAAACTTACCTATTATCCTACTAGGCTGCCTACTGGTATTTCTAATGTTTCATAATTCTATCAGAAACATAGACGCTGTAGTTCGTCGTGCCAACAATACTGAGTATGGTCTGGCGAGCGGTGTGTTCACACGCGACGTGTCCCGCGCGCTGCGCGTGGCCGAGCGCGTGGACGCGGGCACGGTATTTGTTAACACATACAACAAGACAGACGTGGCCGCGCCCTTCGGAGGGTTTAAGCAGAGCGGCTTCGGAAAGGATCTCGGTGAGTAATAAGGGCGCTTGGGTCTGGTGCGGCCGTAATGTATACGTTTTGCATAGACTTTATTGCAGAAGCGTAGTAATTATTAACTGCATAAAATAATGGATATTACCTTACCTTATTCAAAAATGACTTACTCCAGTATCTAAAAAATCCTGAAAAGATTAAATTAAAAGCGCCCAAAAAAGGATTGAAATTGTTAATTATTATTAAACTAAGTCGCCTAAATTTTTAATTACAACCTTTTTAATTTTATGCTTCTGGATAAGAAAAATGTCATCACGTAAAAAATATGTGTGTTCATATTATCAATCATTAATGTATATAATCCAAAAAATTGTGTCTAGCCATAATTTAGCGAATAAATTCTGTAACTATAAATGTTTTGCTACTGGCACTTAATTTATGTTAAATGATTACCCAAACAATGAAGTTTTTAGATCATAAGTCAAGTGATTTCATGAATGACCACGTCATTGAAAATCAGACCTATTCATTATTTATACTCAACTTACATACTTACGTAATTTATTATTTGTTTCAGGTCAAGAAGCGCTTAATGAGTATCTCAAAACAAAATGCATTACTATAGAATATTAAATTATTGTACCAGTACAGAAATAAGATTTTATTAAGGACCAACCCAACTCAAATATTTATAATATAATAATTTAGAATTTTAATAATATAGATAAGTTGTAAATAAATATTTCTCATTTTATGATGTTATAATAAATTATAAATACTTAACCAAACCCCCTTGTTTTCATTTTACACAACTTTGTTATCTTCCATGTGTGTGTGTTTGTGTTTGTGTGTGTTTCTATTTATGACGTTATGTTTTACAAATATATTAATGGAAAAAATATGTGGCAAGATTTTATATACACAATCAAAGCTACATTTTCATGCCTATTGATAAATTTTTTTTTAACCTGTGAGTTTTATTTAGTTTTTAAATCATTCTACACGATTTCTAAAAAACTTGTTTTAGTGAGTGTCTATGACATAAAATATAATTTTATATTTTCTTTTATTTATACGTAACTTATAAAGTCGTAAAAACGACTTTCAATTGTTTTAGGTGATGTAAATACAAAACTATGTTATTAACTACAGTTTAATATTTACGATTTTAGAGAAGAAAGCTTATTTAAATATATAATTCTATAAAATCGATTACGCACTTCAGGTACCTAATATTCATACTTCTTATGGTCTCTAAACATATTAGGTATGCACTCATCACAAACTCTTAATAATAGCCGGTTATAAGTATATTTTCTAAAAATATGACCAAATAGAATTCTTGGAAACAACTCCCGTTTTAGTTTTAATGACACTTACACTTATTTATGTTAAATAAATATGTTACAGCATTATAGGAAACTGTCTAAAATTCTGGCTGTTTTGCTAAAGAGCTCGGCAGGGAGAAAATGTCGACCCAAGGGTTTGAATTTCAAAGAAAAAGTAACCTGGTGCTTGAGCATTAATCGTATTAGAGAGGATCTAGGTATAAAAAGAGTGGTAAGAAAATAAAATAAGAAAAATATTTAATTTTAGATTATTTATTAGTAAACTACCTAAATATTTACTTACAAACAATCTATAACTGTATTCGCTTATCAATGTCTCAGAAATAAATCAATCATCATAACTCACTGGATGCTGTCACTCGGCCATTTGCTAGCAAATCATTACGAACATTAAAAAATCGGAACATAGGCACACCTATTTTGGATAAAGTTGTATACAAAATAGTGTAGCAGGAAAGAAAAGGTACGCCAGTTGGACTAGGGGGCAGCAGTTCATCTGAAGAATAGACTGACTAAGATAGTCTTCCAATCACCATTGCTAAAAAGAAGTTAAGAAAAGGAACTGACAAAAATAGTAGCGTCGACACACGAAAGGAACTGCCAAAATCTTCATGTCGGACGTCAAAAAATTGTATAGGACAACCAGACAACCAGAGTCCGATACAAATGCAACATACATCTAACAGGACAAGTTGGTCTCTACAAAAATAAATGTAAAAGTGATTTTTGGTCATTTAGTCTGGCATAGGGTTGCAATCGGATCTAGACCAGAAAAAAAACATAAACTACATGCTAACCAAATACCCAGGATTTGAAAAATAAAAAATAACACAGAAATGCAAATCAGGTCAAAACTGGGAAAAGACTCAATAGACACAAAGGATTAAGAAACGCCTTAAAGACAAAGTCATTTAATACTGCGAATTAACTAGAAAAACATTATTGAATGAAACAAAATACGTCGTGTAACTGAAAGGAAAAACCAGTCATTCAAAATAAGACATAAAAGTACAAAGATAATAAAAAGAGGACCAAAATATTGAAAGAACAAACAAGACTGACATTAAGAAAAATTAAAACAACTAATATTTTAATAAAATATAAACCACAGGAATCCTGAATCCAAAGCAAACAAAATAGGCCCTGGGTACACTAACCGTTTAAACACGGAACATGTAAAGCCAACTTTGAAGATAAGAAAAGATTTTATTACTTATAATGGATTGTAGATACATATTGTTCATGGTATATCAGTACAAAACAAGAAAGGCAAGAAAAATTACAGTACTACTGTAATCGAATAAGAATCCTCGGACAATCGACAGCTATCGACCCATCACGCTTCTAAGTTCAATCTCAAAGCTCTTCGAGAAAATGTTGCTAACTACTATCAACACATACCTGAAGCCGCGCCGCCTTTGACAAGGTCTGGCACCCTGGCCTCTTCTTTAAGATTTTACGAAGCATCGCCCCAAACTTCCTCGCGCGGCTCCTAGCCGAATTCCTCGAAGGCAGGAAGGACGTTCCGTGTGAGGGTCGAGGGCGCCATTCGCAAGGCATACCATTACCGCAGACGTCCCGCATGCAGCAGGTGGTCCCCTGCCCTTTACTCAAACTATACAAACGACATCCCGGACAGCCAGGGTGCTACGTTGGCCCTCTACGCCGACGACATAGCGCTCCTGGCCCACTCCCTCAACGCCCGCCACTCCGCGAAGAAACTACAGGCTGCACTCGTTCTTCTTCTTTAGGTAGTTAGTTCTTCCATACTGGCTAGAGGGACGGCGTATCTCCATAAACCCAAACAAGACTCAAGCTATCACATTCGGTACTACCCAAACACTACCGCCGCCCTTATCACTACTTATCACTACGATTCCATGGATACATAAGATAACCATTGACAGGCGACTGTCAATGGCCACCAAAATCAAACATGCCAGACAAAAGGCATTTGCAGCCACCAGCCTACTTCGTCCAATATTCCGCGCAACACTACCGCTAAGGATCAAATTAAGCATCTACAAATGCTATGCATGCTATGCATGCATGCTATGCTATGCGGCGCCGGCGTGGCACTCCGAAACCCGACAATGAAAGCTTCTCCAGACCTCACAGAACAACGCCATCAGACTCGTGGTCGGGGTACCTTGGTGCGTGAGGAACGCCACCATAGCGCGTGACCTCCGCATCGAGAGCCTCGACCAGCTTATAACCACTACCGCAGAAAAGATGTTTGGCCGGGCCGATATCTCGAATTATGTCCACATTCGGGATATTGCGCCCTGGCACACACGTCTCTTCCCGTCTTACTCCCTCCCCCATAATCTCAATCCCAGAGCCGCCGTTACGGTCGCTAGCAGCCTCAGCTGGGCCTCCCCTATTAGATTCCCGAGGTCACCCGGCTGGGTGGACCGCTCATAACGGTACAAGGCTCACTTCCAAACTCACAAAGAAACCACAGGGCTACTGCTGCCCGAACACAACCACGCGCTTATTTTCATAAGCGCCGTAGAAAGCCACGGTCAGAGCGCCTCGCCCTGGCACCATCTCCCGTCTCTCCCGGAAAGAGAAGAACACACGTGGCAAAAAAAGGACAATTCAAATTAAGATCTAGTGTGAAATTGAGCCAGTGCTGTCGGATCTATGATAAACACCAAAGCTTAGATTCACCAAATACACCAAGTATAATCACATTTAAAACAGAGACATCATGAGAAAAGAACAATAAAAGAATTAAACAAACAGAATAAACACAGTTTTTACTCCAGTTGAAGACAAAAGACATGAATAGAAATAAATACAAAATAATTATATTCTTTCACCTGTATGTACACTGCAAGAAAAGCGACTGGCGAAAGTAGTAATTAGTAGTAAATATATTTTGCTCTTTACTAAAGTTATTTTTGTGTATTTGTTTTTAAACGCTTAAATGTTACTGTAACGATTTAGATGTCAAATTGTTATGTCAAAATTAAATCCAATTTTGACATTTGACATCAAAACAAAGTATTAATATTTTATTTTTCTTGCAATCAATATTCAAATTTCAATTGAACAAAAATGAGTAAAATAAATCTTAGAGATATATCACCAATACTACAGGCTTTTAGAAATTTTCTACTTGGTGTGAGTACTTAATAAACATTGTTATTTATTTGTTATGTAACCTCAACGTATCCTTCAAGACAAATATATATTTTTAGAGGAAGCATACAAATGCATTGAGATTTGAACCGCTGCTAGCAGACAGGACACAGCCTCCTCCACAGATTCCCGACGGAGCCACCCATAAGTATGTTTATTTTTATATCTTTAGCACATGAAAAAACGAACTTAAATAAACATATGATTTACTTCATAAAACTAATAACATTGCTTTGCAATCAAATGAAATTCAAACTTGAAATAATAACCCATGGAACTAGATATAGGTGATATTTTTTCACATTTATATATCTATCTTCTATCTATGTTATGTATGTTGAAATGAAAGTATGTATGTTTGAAAATATCTACAAACATGTATAGCCATGTTAAGCCTATATAAATATGTATGTGTGTTCCTTATATAACCCGAAATTGCTGGACATTCACCAAAATTTTCAGATATTCTTTAAATTAACCCAGTGGGTAATCCAGCATTTTTTTAATGAGCTATCAGTGACAGTTTTTTGCTACTGATATGCTATTGTTTTTGACAATAAGGTATTTAAGGTCAGTTATAACACAATGGATCTATCTGTCTACCCACTAGAGAAAATATTTTTTATTATGTATTTTGAACTCATATATCTTTAAATTAAGCTTGGTGAAGTGGATGAGGTATTCTTATAATTAACATAAAACTTTATTATTCAGACACGCTCACAACTACTATTATACTCGTGACGGACGCCATGAAGTTGCTCCTCCTCAGGATGTGACACAGCAGCTGATTCCCGATAGCAGTGCTGATAAAGAGTAAGTATTAAGCATTTTTGTTTTTCATATTCTGTTAAATTATGTTTATTGTATTAAGATTATAGTGAAGAAAAACAGAAAATTATCTTTTAATAAACTTGCATCATTAATAATTCATAAATAATTTTATATGCAAATGCAGTTCAAAATAGTGTACAGTATTTACGATTCTATCTACTTAATAACAAAAGTGTTTCTTTTTCTTTCAGAACGCCAAAGGCAGCTGCCAGAGTTATTCCAAAACCTGGACAAATTTTCCATTGGGATAAACATTATTGATGTATTAGAAAAATGCTGTTAATTGATTAAAGTTAGTTTTGGTCAGTAGTATTTTATTATAATAATTTCAAACAACTTAGAACAACCTGAAACACTTTCATTTATCAAATTAAAAATTTTCAAAAATTATTAAAACCATTATTCAGTTATAATTACAACCTTTATTTTACACAAACAACACAAAAATTAACACTTACAAAAGTAATATAAATTACATCTTAAGATTCAATCTTGAGTAAAAGCTTAGAACAAACCTACTGCATTGTATATTAAATAAGATCTCATTGTAAAAAAAGGGATAAGGTCCTTATCTTATTTTTCTGGGTTATACACTTTCTCTAGTAACATCTGGTCTCTCCTGATCTATCAAAATATGTATGAAAAGATAACAAACTAATTAATGTATACTATTCACAGAACGCAGTCAAGATATTTTATAGTTTGTTTTTTTCTAATTCATTTGTTTGTAAAACTTTATTAAACATCTAAGTTTTCTTGATTTTTCATAAATGTTATAAAATGTTTTCTAAATATATGACATACATACTTCATAACACGTTATTATAATTATATGATATTTTTATCAAAAATGTTTATTTATGAGATTATACACAAGAGCAACTTAGATTTTTTTTATAAATATATTTATAATACAAAAAAATATTTTAGATCAAACAAAATTGATATACATGTTTCTATGTACTTTACGATAACAATTTATTTAGGTTTGATTAAACTTGGTAGATATAACTCATTTCATATTATTTACATTGTGATTTGTAATATCCTGTATATATTTAATCACTGGAGTCTGTGGTTTCTGGAGTTCGTATGTGCATTGATGAGAATGTTCCAAAGCTGAATGCTCTAGTCCGAGTCGGTCTCTTAGACCGATATCTAAACCTGTGTCATTTATCTCCATCAACTTGCTTCCGGAACTGCATCGCGTCACCGTAAGCCTTCTTGACGGCTTTCCTGTCTGTTGGTTTCCGTGACTCGACCAGCTTAGCTTGATCTATAGTCTTGTCTAATCCTAGAAGTTCTAATTTGTTTGGCGGCAACCATTGCCACGTGCGTTTTACGTCGAAGAATAATACAAGATAAAGTATTGGTTCGTGAGCGTAGTTTTTCTTAAGGTTCAATACATCTTGAGGCGGGACGGGCAGTGGTACTCCATTATAGATGTAGCCTTTTGGCATCTTGGGGTCAATTATTAATGCTGGATACCAGGGATAGCCTCTGTGATCAGACAAAAACGCATTGGCATTAATACCCACATATTTAGGAATGCTATTGTTTGTAAAATATATTAACGAAAATTCCACTCCATTGGGTGTCATAAAAAAAAATCTCTAAATTAAACAAAGAAAAAGGAACAAGAGACAAGACTTGTATGTATATACAATAGACAGTAATATTAGGTTGATTTTCCAAAAATAATTAAAATCATACAAACACAAGAATTTATAAGCTTCAATAAAGCAAACTTCAAAGTACCTGCATTTAGCCCACACTAATTGTAATGGTTCTAGATGTATGTCGGACTGCGGCGCTTTCACTGGAGTCTTAGATGTGGATGACCTGGTGCCTCGACCCTGGGAACATAAATAAACTCACTTTGAATCCATAAGGATTTTAGATTATTTAATCAGTTTTTTTATATTTAATGAAAATAAGTAAAATTAACAGAAAGTTCCTGGATTCAATAAATAATGGCTATTTCTAAAGCAACAATAAAGGTAAATGTAGAAAGTACCTTCCAGTCTATGTAATAAGATCGGTGTTACCTTGACGGGCGTGGCAGGCTGGCTGCGGTCAGTCGTATCGTGAGCGCGTCGTCCGCGTCGTCTCGGCTCCGGATCCCTGTCCTCAATGGAGTCCAATGTCTCATTGAAGCTTGAACTAGAAATTCATATAATTCCTTTTTAACTACCCTATGTAATACCAAATTAATTTTCTGAATATATACAAAATTAACCGAAAAATCTCGCAAAACTTTTTCTTTTATTGTTAGCAAAACGAATTAAAAACCAATTCCGGCTTTCGAATTAACATACAGAAAAAATATCAACACAAATCAGGTTTGAACCTGCGACCATCTCCGAAGCTCTAAATGAGCAGTAGTATGCCTCTGGTACAGTACATATCATGAATTTAATATGTTATATATGTAATAGTGTTTGTCATGATGTATCAGTACCCGTCGCTGGAGCTGTCCTCTCCGGAGCGCTCGTCGTCGTAGTGCGTACATGATGAACATGACTGTGACCACGCTGAACTACTGCTGGAAGACCTGCAATATTATACTATATACTAACTGTTGCCAGCGACTTCATCTGCCGGCTGCCCTATTTCTACCCTCTCATCTATTAAACCATAAAATTTATACTAACCTATAGATTTTTAATTGTATTTATTATTATAGCAAAAAACAGTTTTTGTGTTTTTATCTAATATTAAGAAAGTTTCTTAAAGTAAAATCATCAAAAGAATAGAATAAGACAATAAATAATTTGTCACATACTATTATTCCTTGTGCGTTTTTTTTAAAGATATTTGTACACTTACCTACTTTTTATATATAGATCAGCGAAAACATATAACAACATTTTATTCCATAAATACCATTTATAACACTGTTGTTTAATACTTACCTGGAGAGCGCCAAATCACTGTCGGAGCCCACCTCCCCGGGCGGCCCCCGGTACTGCAGGAAGGACGCCCCGCCAGGGACTTCGGCGTCACCTCTGTTCATAGATAATCAGTTTGTAAGTTAGTTAATAAACTAAACGGGAATGGAGAAGAAATTTCTTGTTTTCGTACTTTACCTCTCCAGATTTTTACTAGGTAGGTATATAATTTTGAAATAAAACTATTTTTATGGATTTCACTTGTGTATAATTAATTAGATTTTAAATTTACATTTTCAATCTAACCGGTCCTTTCGAATGCTTTGCAGCAATCGTGTTCACGACAGACACGTCCACCTCTTCTTACCAGTAAATTAAAAATGTATTAAAAATTTATTGAATTATACACGACTTCAAGCTGTAAAATTTTTTTTTTCAATGTGTAGTACTCGTGAAAGTCTTAAAAATACTAAGTATATATTTTTTTAAGTTTAAAGTATTTAATACATCATATTCTAATTTATTTTAATAGTATAATAATTTTTATTGATTGTGGTTTATACTTCTTTAATGACTTACTTAGATTAGTCTGCATTGTTTATGTATTGCACAGATAGTTAGTAATTAACTCATTACCTGAACAGTTCCGCGGCCTTGTCCTGTTTCCTCGGCCGCCCGCGACCCTTCTTCCTCGGGGAGGGCTCCGGACACAGCGTCGGCAGCGCGGCTGAACATTAATAAGATATTATTACAAGAAAACAGTTTTAAATATAGACTACTTACTCATAGATAAAGATACAAAATATATAAAATTCTAAAAGTTATCTTACCGTCAGCCCCAAAGCTCTTCGGCGGCGTCGTCACTGACGGTGTTACTAATAGTGTTGGTTTTCGAAGACCGCCCAGTAGCCCCAGACCTTTCAAATAACATTTTATATATACTGCATAAAAATATATATATATATATCACATAAACTACTTTTTTTTTTTACTTTTATCCACGGACACATGCACTTTTCAAAAGGAGTCTGTTAGTACAGGTATCTTAAAAAACTATATTAGTGAGTCCTTTGCACAGTAAGTATTTTTTTATTTATTATTTATTTATTTTACATGCATATCTATATATACAATGTTATAAATATGAAGTATTTGATATATAAAAAAGATTCTTTTTACTACTAAAGTCTAAAGTATTCACAATTATTTCTAATCAAGATTTAAATGTACTTTTTACCCCTTAATAATCTAGGAAAATTATTACTTTAATGTAACATCATACCAGTACTCTCAGGTTGTTTTGTTGGCGACTTCTCTGGTGTCGACAACTTTTGTGTCCGTTCTACGGTCTTAGGTTTAATCATCGGTGCTTCCGAGTCAGTGGTTGCTGTATCTAAAAGAATATTTCCATTATTAACTATAATTTTAAAATGTGTGTAACATGCATTTATACATTATTCCGTGTGTCATGTATTTTTTTTGTGAATGTTTTTGGCTATTAGTTCGCTTTTGCGTGTTTGTGTGCGTGTGTTGTTGTGTGTCTGTGTGTGTATGTGTACCGAGGTCAGGCGGCGGGTCTCTTGGCTGTCTTCCCCGCCCCCGCCGGCCGCGCCGCCCCCTCCCCCGCCCTCTCCCACGCCACCAGTTGCGGTTCACCTTGCTCCTGGCCGGAGAAGCCTCGCGCTGCACCACATACGATTTCATATTACTTCATAATAACACGCTATCATAATCATTTAAAATATTAACCTTACGAAATTAATCCTATATGACAATTGAATACAATTGTGACGTTAGTATGTCATAAATTTAGTTAATAAAAATGTATTACACAACATTTAAATTTAATTATATCTAATATATTAATTTCTTTGGTATATAACGTAAATCTCACAGTATTGTTATCATCGTCTGTGTCTCTGTGTACGCTGGTGTGTCGACGCTCACTCCTCGCTACGGACACACCGCGCTCGCTTCTAGTATCTGTGGTAAGATATATATATTTAGTTACTACTTCATTCATTATTTGTGTTGGCCGGACTTGCAAATAATACAATAAATAAAAACATTGGATTTGTGATTCAATTATATTTTATCTATTGCATTGCAAGATTAAATTAATTAATTCATCCGTAATTCAAAAACGTTTGATTTAACGTAATTTTTAATTTATTTATATGATTGCCATTTTTGACATATCTTTTAAATATGTTTATATTAGCAATATATTTTTATATGGACCAAAATTAAAAAAAATAAGAATTTACAACCCTATTCGACGACTTATATAACCTGACTGACCCGCAGTACGGTCGCTGTCACTGCTGGAGCGCCTCACACTCCTACGTCTGCTGGGCGGCACCTGTGCGTGTGTAGGCTCGTCAGTGTGCGTGTCTTCTGCGTCTCCGTCCCCCGCCACCTCCGCCATCCCCGCCTCCATGACGTCACGACGCGCTTGTCGAAACACCGAAATGCATTGTTCGCGCATTTTTATACCAGCTCTGATTAAACATACAACAAATTATGTATTTTTCTATGTGTATAGATATAACAATTATTAAACTATATTTTGATATTGATATTCACTTACTTATAAAATACAGTATCTTTATTATTATAGGTCAGACAGTTGTCTATCATTAGTTGGAAGTCCGTCTCCATGTCGTCTATAGTCTTATAAACTCCTCTGTCTAACTTCTTGCCCATAGTACTCAGGTCCATAGGATGCTTTACCACTGTGCTGTAATCCGGAACCTAAACATAATTTATGTGTTTTAATAACAGATTGACAACTGCTTTTGTGCTTAGTCTGTACAAAAGGGGTAATTTATTAAATCGTAAATATTTATTTATAATACTAAGCAATATTAATTAAGTTCTTTTAAAAATAATGTCTTTCAAATTTAGGAACAAGGGAATCCGCGAGCATCCACGTCCCGTGAACCACATGGTCATGAACACGTCGGCGAGCCGCAGCAGCTCACGTACTGTCTACTCACCTCCAGCGGGTCGACGGGCTCCGTGAACACGTCGCTTTGGTCGGCGTGCCGCAGCAACCGCAGCAGCTCACGTACTGTCTACTCACCTCCAGCGGGTCGACGGGCTCCGTGAACACGTCGCTTTGGTCGGCGTGCCGCAGCAACCGCAGCAGCTCACGTACTGTCTACTCACCTCCAGCGGGTCGACGGGCTCCGTGAACACGTCGCTTTGGTCGGCGTGCCGCAGCAACCGCAGTAGCTTGTGCAGCGCTGCTCGCTCGGGTCGCATGGAGTGCAGCACGCAGCGCTCCCACACGCGCGTATATTCCGCCTTCAAACGCTCTCGTTTACGAACCAGCTCGCATAGCAATCTACATACATATTATATTTATTTATAATAATTAGAACCTATTTTATTCATTATATATATTTTTTATTTAGGGTAAAAATATTGGGTATTTAGCATTTAGATTATCCAAAAAAAAAAATACAATTCACATAATATATTAACCTGGCTCTTTCCAAATCTTGTCTTATCCTCTGCCAATACTTAAGCTGATTGCAGAGTTCTCTAACATTAACGGTGCCGTCTTGAATACCCCTACTGCCTGCAAGTAAAAATATATTAAATATTTTATTTATTTCAACCCCGACAATAGCACATCTCTATCACAGGGGGTTAATTAATTATGACTCACCATGATGGCTGGTGAGACTCTGTAGCCTCCTGAGCAGCGGTACTCCGTTCCTGCTGTGTCTCTTGAGGGTCCAGTAGGCCAGTAGTCTCTTCATGAGGTGTGCTCGCGCAGTGGGCGTGCCGTGCGCCAGCTGAGCGATCTCTGCCACGCGCTCCGCTGGTAGCGTCGGCACCAACACCACGGGGGCCCAGGTACGCTTTAGAGCTAGGACTCTTCGTGCCTGGTTTCAATGAGTTTGTTTATAATTTTAAATATAAATAGAAAAAATCATGTCGGAGAACGGGAAGTCCGTCCCCTTTTAGCAGAGGTCGTAGGTTCCATGGATTAAACACGAACTGAGATGTTTTTTTTTTTATAATTAACATTTAAGATGGCTTATATTAATTATACACTAATGTACATTTTAAAATAAAGATTCTTTATTCAAAGATCAGCTTAAGTTTGAGCTTACGGACACAAATTTTGTTGATGTTCCCGGTATAAAATACATTTTAATCCATTCAAATTAATAACTATAAATGTATTATTTATTTACCTGTTTTATCTTTTCCCTTCCTTTTTGTCTCATAGCCGTCAGATCTGTAGATTTATTTTCACCTTCCGATTCTAAAGCTCTTCTTTCCTGAAGTGGATTTTAATATTGTTTAAAAACTCTATCATTGATAGTACATAATACAAAATACAAATAAATAAAACAATCACAGTATCATACGATTGTACCTGTAAGATATGCGCCGGCGTGTGCGCATCACAGTACGCCATCTTGGCAACTTGCACGGGCTGACTGGGGTCCCGCCCCGTACCAGCGGCCTCCATTTTCATATACAAACTATAAAATCATGATTATAACTAAATTATTTTATGTTAAGAGGAGGTAAACGAGCCTGCGAGTTACCGGATGATAAATGCTCACCGCCGTCAACGATCTTTTACAATATCAGAAAATGAACAAAACTGTTGACATCATTTAAAGTGTACCAAGATTATTCTAAGAATCCTGAATTACTCATTTGACTAATGCCAAGTGGTAATTCACCAATATATACCATATATATTTAGTGAATGATTTTTTGTTTTTTTATTTATTTAGTATTTATTTGCAAAAAAATATGTACAACAGACTTGACGCTTAAAAGCATTCCCTACCAGTCAACCCGATAATACAGTAGAAAGTATAGTGGCTTGTTTTTTTTTTAATATTATGTAAAGTAGTACTTAAATTCTAAATTATATAAATAAATTAGTATACTAAGTGAAGAATCTAACAAACGAACTGACCCCGCTTGCTGCGCGCAGGTGACGTGGAAGGCGCAGTAGCAGTTGGTCCGGTGACACTGTATGCAGGCCCCCGCCCCGCGCTGCTTGCACACCATGCACTGCAGCTTCCAGCGCGCCGCTGGGATCGTTTCTATTGAGTCTGAAAGGACATTCAAATTATGTTTTATATTTTTAATTTATAATAATATAATTAAAACTGTTAGAAATAGTATAATTTGTTTTTATTTAAATGCACTGTTACGGGATGCTCTGTGGCCACGCCCACTTTTCAACAACTCTTCCGTACATAATAATATAACAAATTTATCAGAAATAAGTTGAGTTTTAAATTTTAGCCTTGCAACGTACGTTCTAAGAATCGAATACTATTATTTTCTTATTCATAAGCTATATTTTGTTTTTTATTTTATTTACAAGTATTTTAAAGATAAAACATTTTTGATAGTATATGGATAAATCATATACAGCAAATCAAAATTTGGTTTTGTGTGTGTGTAGACTTACCAATAGGTTCCAAAAAAACAGTATTAGCGAAACGCACTTCTGGTATCCACAGAGCGCACACCACATGTGCCCAAGTACCTTGATCAGTTTGTTTAAATGCTCCTGAAAACATTAATTCGAAATCGCTCATGAATTTCTTAACTAGGTTAGGTTTACTTAAATTTTAAATAAATATAGAATAACAAAAATTAACAGGCCTCGAACCTGAGACCTCTGGGAATCTTTCTCATGAATAATTGCATAAAGATGTTAAATATAATTTAAAGATAAATTAGAATTAATACTTTACCTCCTGTGTTAGGACAGAGAACACAGTTAACTAGCCGAGACGGTGACTGCAGGCAACGTCTGCACAACCATTGCCCCTCCGGTATATATGGCACCTACAATAAACATTTTATAAAGTAGATATTAATGACAATAAATACATGTCTGAAATTGTATATTTATAAGTCTATATATAGCTTTATAGAAATAAAATAATACATCAGATGACATTAATGAAGAGCATGCAGGAGTATACTATCAAGTTTTGTTCATAATAAAATACATTTCTATGTTTGTAGTTAATTGGTGGCTAATTGTTGGTTTGTGGTTGGTAAACATTGGTTATTTTTTTTGGAGACATTTTTCATCATCATCGAAAATCACAATTCATAAACCATAGACAATTACCCCGTAACAGTCCTGGTGAACAGCCAAGTTGCACATATCACAGAACAAAATCACGTTAGTGTTCTGACACTCTCCGTCCATGCATATACAACACACTGCGTCTTCATCTACTGTAGCTGCCGTTTGCTGTCCATTTTGAGTTGCCTAAAATATATTTTATTAAATTAAAGCTGAGGACTATTCTAAAATGTATTAAGGACGCTTATAGACTATTGGTATGAGATACATAATTTGAAGTTAAATCTTTAGCATAACGTGGATTGTGCTAGGACTTGTTTTGTTTTCTTGCTTCGCCCAGCTCTGAGTGGGTTGGCTGACGCCGTCCGTCCCGTTAAGCGGATGGGGGTCCGAATAAAGGACCTGGACGACTCAGTCACCAAGGAAATTCTAGTGGAAGCGATTTGTCGCATCACTGACTGCCCTGGCGAGGCCCTCCTTGTGGGGGAGATCCGCCGGGGCGGCTACGGGGGCGTGGGCGTTTCCTTTGACCGGCTCCCCGTCGATGTGGCAAAACCGCTCGTAGACGCGGGTAGGATCCTGGTGGGCTGGAGCTCAGCCAGGGTGGAGTTGCTGGAGGCGCAGCCGCTGCGCTGCTTCAGATGCCTGGCACCTGGGCATGTGCGTGCGGCTTGCCCGTCCGCGGTCAACCGTAGCGCCGCCTGTTTCCGGTGCGGTGGTGAGGGCCATACCCGAGCCACTTGCACCGGAATGTTGCGGTGCGTGGTCTGTGCGGACCGAGGCCTTGCAGCAACCCACCTATTGGGGAGCCGAGTGTGCAGGGCTCCGCGAGTTCGAGGATTAGCACCTCGTGCGAAACCCTCGAGCGCGGAGCCCAGCACGGAGCCGGCTGTGGCTATGGCAACATAGTCACATCGAGCTTCAGCGGGAGAGGCTGCGAAGGAGAAGGGTTCAGCCCGTTCCTTCCCAGCCGTAGGCCTAGGTGAGAGGGGGGGGGGGCGAACTCTCTCGCCATTGCACTAGGTCTATGAGGTAGGGGTACACTGGTTGCCCGGGGTACCCCTATATGGAGGAGTTCCGCCGGGGCGCCACGGTGAGTGCGAAAGCGATCCCGTGGCGTCCCATTGTAGCGTCGTGGGCAGCCGTTGGTTTTTTAGTGGGGTGCCTTAAAAATGGCAGCGTTTCCATGCTGCCGGGTGCCGCACATACCGCCCCGCCATCGCCTTCCTGGCCTGGGTGAAGATGCGAAAACGCATTTTTCCAACGATAAAAAAAAAAAATGTTTGAATGCGCTGCCTGGACCCGCACTCGTACGGAGCTTGCGACTGTATGGGGCAGGGACCCCACGTTACCGAGCTTTGTGCTCGCAAAGATCAACTCTTGTTACCTGCAGTAACCTTATATTGGGGGGTTTCGCCGGGGCGTCACGGTGAGTGCGAAAGCGATCTTTTTTCTTTAATATTTTTGACAAAAAAAACTCACCTGAAAATAGGATTCCTTCTCCAACCTATCCATGAGTAATTCTAGCGTGTCTACAGACACTGGAGGCAAGCTTTGCTTAGTTCTATTTTTATTTATGATGGCAAGCCAGGCTGTGTCTTCTTCATCAACGTCATATTCTACTTCGCCATCCAGCTCCTCCGCTGACTTTTCTATGAATCGGATGTATGCGTTGGGCCGAGAAGGTGCGTCACACACCCGCTCATTGTAATCAGGTATTAGCTGAAACAGCATTATAGGATGGTATTTGGTCAAACAAAACAGTCTTTAACATGGACATAGACTCAGGCTTTATTTAATAAATGTCAGTGATTCAGAATGTTCCAGGCAAAGATGAGCCTTAATTCCTATTACCTGATATCTGGAAATGGACCAGACTTAACTGTAAATCAACTGTAAGTGTAGATTGAGAAAAAAAAGAATATCATCCTCAACATTAGACACTTTGTGTATTGCAATATTGCAAGTTCAATAGAAGCATTACCAAAAATATATATTATACTGTTTAATAAGTACTATTAATAAATACTGTTACTAAATACTGTTTAATAAATACTGTCTAATAGTAATCTGGTTTAATGGGTTTGATGAAGAAGAAACAACCATTTTCCTCTCCTACCTCTTTTTACTTTAAGTGGGGTTGGCATAACCTGTTTTTTCTTCCACTCACTTGTGTGATATGTCAGTGCTGTTTCAATTCCTTTTATCCTCATGTTATCAATTATGAAAGTCATTCATCTCATTTTTAACATCCCTCTAACTGCACATCTAATCATTACAGAAGAACAGACCCAATAATAATTTACATCTAGGTCAGACACTAAATCATTGAAATTCCTTAAAACCATTCATTCCAAGAATATCTTCATAAGCTTATTATTAGTTTAAATTGTAGTTAACACATATTTGAAAATTATTTTCTGACCAAAAATAACAAAAAACTAATGCAAAATAAAATATTACACTTTCAAATATAACTGAATAAAATACAAAATTAATTAAATAAAATAATTATTTACTAGTTTCTATATATTTTTTTCTAAACTAATTCTGTCAACCCCAACTCCACATTGTCTTGGCTGTCCTACATCTAGAGTGTTTTTGTAAATCTGGATTAGCCAGAAGACGGCAGCCCCCACCCGCTGTAACACTGTGTTGAAATCCAATTGAGCCCTAGCAACTAAGGCTGGTACAGGCCGAAGTAGCAAAGGCGAGTTTGGATTTCAGTACAGTGTTACTGGAGAGTGAAGGGGCTGGACACCCTGAAGTGCAGGAATCGTCTGAGATTTCCTAATTATCAAAAGTATAAATTTTAGATTGGTTTTTAAAACTTAAAAGCCATATATCTCTAAAATTAATACAGTAGACGCCGCTTATTGTGATCACTTTCAGCCAGCCCGTTTTGAGAACAATAACCGAATGATAACATTATGCGGATGGCACTTTTTCATGATTGTTGGGGGATTTTAGTGCACATAATAAATGATCATAATGATAAAATATGAATTGTAATAATTTAGAATTGATTTAAGTACATATTAAGTTTCAATAAAATCTGTTGTTTGCTCAAATTTTCTATTTATTTACACTATTAAAAATTTTATTATCAATATCAATACATTTTCGATAACAATAGCCGGCTGATAACATTTACCGTGATCACAATAAGCGGCATCCACTGTATATTAATTATGCCGGTCACAGAACTAGACAAACAATTTAATTATTTTTAAGAAACTGACTAAATACATTTCCTGCAAAGAAGGCAATAATATATATATAAAAAGAGAAGAAAAATACAATTAACTTACATGGAAAGTAGCCTCTGGTAATTTAACATGGGGCTCTGCAGGTGGTTCTATAAATGGCAGAGGCTTCTCTAATTCTGTATTTTTTTTCTCCCACTCTTCTAATGAAATTATAGGTAATGGTTGGTCTATTGGTATTCTACTGATTTTGCCATCAATTTCAAATTGTACCACTTTTTGAGCTTCAGCAAAAGTTAGAGCTTCTTTAGGTGGGCTTTGAAGAGCGATATCTCCGGTTGGCACAGCAGCCCTAGCTCTTCCTTTTTTTCGATTATTCGCGATAGAAGGAGTCGCCGGTGTCGGATTATCGTGGTCATAGTTTACCAAGTGATATTGCAGGCCACATAAACTCTTATACACTTTATCACATTTCTCTAACGGACACTGATACGGAGGTGGTCTGTTTTGTCGCAATTTCTTGCAGAATTCTAAGACATCAAAGTCTAAACCCATCTTGTGTTTATAGGAAGTCAATACGCCATCGCATCCTACTTGATTAGGTACAGAGATACAAATATAGATATGAACAATAAAATAACAGTCCGTCCAAAGTGAGGTGTTTTATGTTATACTTTTTTACAGTAAATACTAGTTTTCATGGAAAGTGAAAGGGATACCGCAATTTAAATGAAAAAACATCACAGTTAAAGACGACAGACAACAAGCAAACACCGAACTTGAACTGCCAAATTATTTGACGTACAATGTCAATTGTCGATAGTCCTAGCCCTCAAGCGCCCTCACTTAACCCTGTATTCCTTGTGCGAAACATTATTGTAGCTGAAAATTACATGTAATTTTTTTTTCTTTTTTTAAATGACATATTATTTTTTAGATTTAATGGTTTTTTTGTTTCATTTAATTGCTTTAAGTATTTTTATATATAAATATGAACACATTGAAATGAACACTTAGAACAGCTGTTGAGCCATAGAGAAATCTAGAAAATTCTGCATTTACATTTTTGCGTCTGCTATTGTTCAATGTCTAAATAAACCTATTTCCAGAAGTGTCAGACGACAGCCCGTCAGCCTTGTTTTGTATAAATATTTGACTTTTAGGCGTCGAAATAAAAGTTATTTTGTACAATTAACCAAAAAAACTGTATTTGAAGTCGTTATTGTGGGTAGAAAAATATATTTCACTGTAACGAATATTTTTTTTTGACAATGGATATCTACGGATACTCAACATATCCTTACAGTCAATCAGATGAATTGGCAAAACAAATGTTTGCCCAGCAAGCTTTAGCTTCATCAGTTCGTGAAATAGAACAGCCGCATGATATGCCGGTGCCTACAGGTTCTCCGTGGAATGTTCAGGGTATCCCTTGGAGCATGCAGTCTCCTCCAAACTTAGTTCAGTTCACAGCACAGACCCCAGATACTAAATTGTCTCCGATTGTGCATTGCAAGAGAAAGAGTTTAGATGTAGAACCACCAATGTAAGACATTTTAAATATCTTGATTAAATAATCTATTTCCAGTTTATAAAGTTTCTAAAATGTCTTATTTGTACAATTCAATTTATACTCAATCTAAACTATATATCTTTCCATATCATTTGCTTGAACTAAATAGAGTAAAAATATCTGGTAGAAGTTAAGTCTGTCTCAGTGGATCAACTTAGACTTTTTTATAAAATCACTGTTTTATCATGATCAGCAAAGTAAATATTGAATAAGTTATAAGTTCATATGAATAAGATTTACAGCAACTTACATAATTACTATTTTTATGCCTGAAAAAACATTTATTTCAAATACACAAGATGTACATTAAATTAAGAGTATTCATAAATTAAATCTTAATGTTTGTTGTTAGTTCCATTTAATTAACATATATATGTACCTATATTGCTAATACTTATGCATACATATACTTAATTTTAGGCACAGGTTTGCTTGAAATGTTTAACACATACATTTTTATTTACAGACCTACAAAACAATTTATAACAGAAGAGAAAATGGCTGCCCATCTCAGTGGTTTACATATATCCTCTAACTACACACGGCATTCCTTAGCTAGTGAGGATGTTATGGAGGTAGTTATAGACACAACAACGGCCAACATTAGTGAAAAACTTAAAGGACATACTATTGTGTTATCAGATGATGTGAAAAACCTTCAAGATGAACCTATTTTACCAGCAGCACTTATTGAAAGGTATTATAGTTATAGTTTATTTACTATGTAAATATTTTGTAACAGACAATAAATAATTTCTGAATATTCACTCATTGAATTATTGTGTACAAGATCAAACAGCCATCTGAATGATGCAATCATAATAAACCGGCATGGTCGCAGACACTTACTAAATAGAGATGGTAATTCTTTAAATAGCTAAAAAAATAATTGTGGAAACTACAGTATTGTCTTACAAGTCTTTTCATTACTAAGTCTTTAAATTAAGTAATAAGTTATTCTTCATGTTGTATGAGTATGTTAACTTAGGGATTTTTTTTTTAGATTACAAAAACCTCAAATGTCCCTAGTGGTTTGGAAACCCAGAGACAATATTCTTGAAAACATTAAAGAGGACAAAGAAACCACCCCTGAAGAAGAAGATAAAAAGAAGAGAAATGGTGTCCTTGTAGTAGAAAATTCTAGAATGGACATTGAAATGTGATACTGAACTATTAGTTATTATTCTATGTTAGATTAAAAATGATGACAGTTAATTATTTGAAGGAAGCTGCACAAAAAAATAAAAATAAATTGGAGATCATTTAATGTGGCAATTAATTTAGTCTCTTTCTTTATCAATTTGCCTTAAGTGTGTAAAATTGTCTACTAATTACTATATACTAGAAAATAATTAATTTTGTACCATACATGCATTGGTTTAGTGCCTCTCTATCACATACCAATAAATATTTCTTTATCAAGACCCAGGTTACAAGTATTTATTAAGCAAGATAATACTTCAATCAAATTTCTTTCTGTCATTTGTGTAATTGTTTGATTTTTATAAGACTTACTAAATTTGTATAAGGTTTTGTTTTAGTAAAATAAGAATAAATGGAATGTCTGTGTGTAGTGTAGTGAAGGATTTATAAATTTAATCAAGATACAATTTGTGCTATTTTCTTTTTTTTTATATAATCTTACTGATTTTCTCCTTAGTAATATTACTTATACTTAATATTTTTTTATCGTTGATAACAGACAACAATTGAATATCGTAATTATTTTTTTTAATTGAAAATGTGAAATTTTAGACATTTGAAATGCGTTGTTAGTAAAGTTAACTCCCGTTTTAATTTTAAACATTAATTTTATCAATGATAATAAAAAATCTGTTTAAATTTTTTTTATATTTTTTTAATTAAAGATTATGTTATATAGTCCAGTCATTTGGTCGAAAAAAAGGGGGTTACCTGGAAAGTTTTCCGGGAGTTTTGAAAATTGGTTATTTTATAGATTTCGGTATGCTCTCTTCGAATTTCAATTTTGCCACCTCGTATCTCCGCCGCTCGCGCCGCCATTTTGAAAAAATGGCGGCTAAAACCAGTTTTTTCGAAATATCTCCTTTCCAATGCATTTTTTGAAAAAAATATTTATGTACAAAATTAAAGTACAATAAATTTCCTACAATTTATGTATTTATATATTTTTTCATAATATCAATAGTTTTTGGCGTACGAGCGTCACAAAGTATCTTCATCTATACCATCACGTGTTTTTGGTATATTTTTTCTAAAATATTCTACTATTGCCACCGGTATTGAAAAAACAGTGTGGGTCTTTGTGTTGGGTCCCTTCTTTTGACTATGGAGACTATAGACAATGTATAGCCTCCATACTCTCGACTTTTAACGAAACATCTGTCGGTAGAAGTTACGAGAAGTATTTAGTTTAGGCGGAGTCATTAGTATACGTTTATATGTATGTACGTCGTACAGTGTTGTTTTTGTTCTTAGAGCCATGGCTTCTAATACAGAAAATTGTTTTACTTCATAATTAGAAAATGAAACAGTTGAAGTAAAAGAAAAAGGATTGCAGACTTTTTTTCAAAATGGCGGCGCGAGCGGCGGAGATACGAGGTGGCAAAATTGAAATTCGAAGAGAGCATACCGAAATCTATAAAATGACCAATTTTCAAAACTCCCGGAAAACTTTCCAGGTAAAACTACCAAATGACTGGACTAATAGCAAAAAACGAGAATGAGTAGCTAATGCTTTTTAGGTTCAACCTTAAATTTTTGGGGCGTTGACTCACAGACTTTTAGAAATATAGACAGGGTGCACTTCCCCTTACATTTTAATGTAAATAAAGAATTTATTGTTATCAACCAATCCAAGAAATATTGAAATTTGTTTCTACGTAATATTGGACAAACAGACAAAGTTATTTCAAGATATTAAAAATAAAAAATATGCAAACCAAGTAAAAATTATAATATTAGTACTTCTATGACTAGACTCTATCCTGTTTTTAGTGTTGACTTCTTGTACTCCTATAAGTTATTTAATAACGATATAAGTATCATTAAATTAAAAATATATTGAAGTCGATTCGAAAATTAATTCCGAGTCTGTGTTTATTATTTTAATTTATATCTAGAATATTGAGATCTTGGTCGTTATTTGTAAGAATAAAGTAAATATTATAAGACGTGAAGTTGTTTAATAATTATACTATGATGATAGCGACCTGCTTATATAGTGGGATCAAGAGTCACAGCCAATTCGTATATTCATATTAAACACACCAGAACCGGAAATGCCAGTTATGTAAGTACACATTGTTTCCGGCATTTGGGGGAAAAGCATAAAGCTTTTGGGTTTTTTTAAAACTTATACAAACATTTCTGCATTGATGATCACAAGTTATGATGATCCTAAAAAGATTCTTTATATCATTTCAAAAGCATTGCCAGCGTTATTTTAATGTTAGACAATCTTAAAGAGTTTTCATAACTTATTTGATGATTCTACCAAAAATCAGCTGTATCATAAAGTGTTTTAAAGAATACAACGACTGTCATTGGTGATACATTGCAGTCACAGATTTCTAATAATTATGTGTTTATTAATTTAATATCATTATTTTACATTATTTATATAATGCATATATCTGCGTTGATAGGATTCTATCCCGATATTTATAATATTTTTATAAACTGCGAATAATTTATTTTTATATTTCTATTTTTTAAATTTATAATATGTTTGTTATTATAATTCAATTTAACATTTTTAATATATTAAACAAAGCGGAAATTATTTGAAAATGTTTCAATAAATCAAAAGGAAGAGCAGTGTCGTCTCTATAGAAAAATACTTTTACATTTTGTAATACTTCGATATAAAGGTTATTTACATACAGTGAAAAACCTGAGCCCCCAGGATATCACCTTGAGGTACTCCAGATGAAATAAGAATATTGGTACTGAAATAATTGCAAATTTTGACTCGTTGAGTTTTTTCGAATTAATAAAATAAAAAAGCCTTTTTATTCCATGGCATACATTTTTTTTCTTACATAAGAATTATATTAAATTGATTGTATGATAAAGTAAATAGCATATCATTTATTTCAAATCATTGATTTGTAAAATATCTAAGTTTTATTTAATTTAAAATGTTTTTTTTTTTTGGGTTATTTATAATTTTACATGGTATTTTAAACTAATCTTATTTTAGTAAATGATTTCATGAAAATATTAATAGGTATGCTAAAATTCGATATATTGTTACGTATTTTTTATTTTTTTAATTTACCATGGTCCTGGAGGTCTCTGGTGAAGGTCTTCTTCAAAGTTCTCCATTTGTAGAGACAAGACAGAGAGTTCTCCATTTGAATACAGAGGGCTAGAGCTACTTTCATCCAATATGTTCCAGCATTTTTTGAAACGTCTTCCCATCTTGTATATTGCCTACCAACCCGACGCTTACTGACTGGACTGCTGTATGTAGTAACCTCCTGTGACCACATGTTGTCTTTAAGCCACGCTACAAAACCAATCCATCGTAGTTTTAGATTTTGGGTATAACTCAGTGCGTCTACGGCTTTTGTGGTGCTTCCCATTTTTGTGTCTGATCTTATGACTTTTTTAAAATACACCATGCCTTTCTCGTTTTCGAATAGAAAGTCCTTAAAGATTTTGCTTCAGAGAAGAAAGGTCTATAGTTTGTAGAAGAATTTCTGAAGCCTCTCTTGAAATGTTTTTTTTAAAATACCTTAGGAATAACTCCTCGTTCAGGACAAATTAGAAATAAACTACGTAAATTCGCCAGAATAATATGTTTAACATATTTTATAAATCAGATTGGAAAAGAGTTCTATTCAAAAACAGAAACACTTTTTAAGAAGCTCACGATTAATATTTATAAATTATCAGCAAATAAGACTACAGAATAAAAAATTCAGGAAAAATATTTTTTTTAGGCTCTGTATTCTTACTTGATTCACCAACACGATTCTATGGATGAGAAATATTTATTGAACAAATCTAGGGTAATAGTGATAATTATAATTATAATTCGGATGACTATGCTTTTTGCAGCATAACTCAAATATTGTACTTTTTTTAAAAGAGTTCAAATAATTCAGCTGTGTTTATACGTAATTGAAAGAGTTCATCACTCAAGTTTCTGTAATAAATTATATGTAGGTAGGTAGGTATGTATTTCTGTAATGCAGCGAAGTAAGCCCGGAGTAATCCATGGGTTGAGAATACGGTTTCGTTTCGAGATAGTTACTCTTTTTGTATTCGTATCAATGATATTGCTTATTGTTTTAACAAAATTGGCAGCCAGCAAATCACCGTGAAAGGTTTGCTAATTAATAAAATTTAAGTTTAAGTGTGAGAGCAATCATAATATCTTGTTTTTTTTGGAATTATACTAAGGTACCCGACGATTTCAACATTACGTGGTCTAAATAACCCCTTGGTTTTGAAGATATCTATAAACATGTATAACCATGTTAAGCTTATTTAAATTTATATAAATATAGAATGCAAAATAAACCGATACGGGCAGGGATTCGAACCCGCGACTACTGGGCAAAATGATCCCGTCCCGATAAAGACGATCACAAATAGAATGCTTAATTCACCGAGGCAGACAGTAGTGGGTATGTGTGGGCAGGAATAAGTCCTTGCCAAGAAGTTGAAGATAAGAGGATCCTATTTTAATTACATTTTCTGGCTTGAAATAATAACTGGACTTAATGGACTTATATAGAATACAGGAAGTATTCTAAACATCTGAGGCGCGTGATACTTGTGGAGGTCACTGTTCCCTGGGAAATAAACATCCCCATGGATCACACATTCAAGCTTAATAAGTATTACGAACTGTCCGAGATTTGGCCCATATAACCGCGAGGTTGGTGGGGCCATGGAAGGTGGTGGGTTGTTCAGGAATAAATTTATAGTTAGTTTGAACGCGGTAGAAGTGGGAGCGAGAGGCATAACAGCAAAATCTCTCTATAACTTACTTAAAGACTTTGGCCTTTCTAGAATAAGCAGCGGTTCATTTCTAGAACGTATTTCAAAGGCGGCATTAGTAGGTTCTTTCCAAATTTGGTTATGTAGGGAGAGGAGTGTAAAGGGTGAAGGCGAGCGTTTTTGCGCATAATAAAGGGGCCCCCTAAACCTACACCTGGGTCGCTAGTCTCAGGCACTGTTTGCAATCCCCCTCCTTGCAACGCGATGGGCCCGGCACCCGCTCAGTGAATCCATAGAATGCTAAGAAACTTCGTCTTATTTACAACACTAATTAAAATAGCCTTTTGAAAAGAACTTGGGACTATTTATAATGCTTTTCAAGGTTACAAGTTTTTATTATATCAGAAAACTAGGAAATATTTATTTATATTTATTTATGTATATATCATCAAAACTTACAAAATATACAAAGAAATAAAAAACTTGTACAAAAGATGAATTTATCTCTTTATTAGTTAGGTTATGGTTCTTCAACTCTTTAGAGTCACTTATTTTTTGTACAATTTTTGAATCACCCAAATTTTCGCGCCATTTTCTATGCGGTGTACCCATCTGAAGTACCCATGTGAAATCATAAAATAACGTGACGTGACGGGTGGTCGAGCATAATATAAGTTCGTGACAATATCTATTTTGTTAATAAATAAAACTTTTATACGTTATTTCAAAATGTACGATATTTTTTTGACAGGTACGATAACTTTACACCCCTTGGTACGATCGTCCCGTTGTTCCAGGTTGGCAACATTGGTCCTAGCCAAGAATCAAGATTCAGTTAAGATTATAACCAATAACGGGTTAACGTGTGTAATCAGTAGAGGTGTAAAAGTAACGAAAAAAACGTACCCGTATGCATTCGTTACTTTAACAATTAGCACTCGTTATTATCGTATCGTTACGTTACCCGTTACTTCTGCTACCTTGTAACATGCTATGTACATAATATATTGAAGTAACGAATCGCGTCGTACGACTCGTCGTCTCTCGACTCGACTCGTCGACTCGACTTCGTCGCATTTGTACGGTTTGGCATTTGTAATGTGAGCCAGATTTATGTATAAGTTATTCTAAAATTAGTTTGATTTATAGGTAAACTAGTAGTATACTTGTAGTTATACGCAAGTGATGACGAAATCAATTAAATTCGCAATGCATTTCAGTACCTACTATTATGATTTTTTTTGTAAAATTAAATTGAGCAAAATAATAAAATAAAACGTATTTTAAACGAACTAAGTACTAAAATTTATCAATTAACTTCGGATTGAATAATTTATACATAATATCTTTAAATATTAAAAACAACTTGGGCGACAAATTATCAATTAACAAATTACGTAATAGGTACATACGGTTTGTCAAAGCTCTAACAATTAGACTCCCTGGGAGTGGGTAAATTCTTATAATATTTTAGCACAGTATTTTAAAAATGTTTTTTAGAATTACAGATAATAGTTGAGGAAATCATTTTAAATAGCACCAGGAACTTGAAATGCAATTTTTAATAAATCGCTTATCTTTATTTTAACAATTTATTCTTTTGATAAAATAGAATAAATAATAATTAAACACAATATGGACAGTACAAAATATTTATCATTATAAAAAATTAAATAAAACTAAACACTAGATCCATTCGTAAATTTACAGAGGGTGAATCTAGATTCAATGATCATGTTACGAGTATGTCAAATGGATTTTAATAATTTTACATCTTTCTTATTTAATAATTTAATAATCGTTAAATGAGAAGGAAATTTAAGTCATCGTCGTTGCCAATGTATATTTTCTCAAAAGAAGTCAGATCAGAGAGAGTCAGATCAGAGAGAGAAAGAGTCAGTCAGTCAGAGTCAGAAGAAAGATGGGACTCTCTGCGCTCTCAACAATTTAGGAAAAATATGCCTACCTATGCTTATTTTTCATTTGTCAAATAATAAAGTCGCTTAGCTTTAAGTAGATTTTAGATATTCGAAAATGTATATGACATTAAACATTCCGATTGTAACAATGTTTGAGTTCTTAGTTTATTTTGTGTCTAAAAAGTATTAATATAATATAATAAATAATAATATCACATAACAAATTACAGACATTGATCTAACCCCTGAGTAAGCAAATTATTTGCTTGTGTTGAGGATGTTAGACAACAGATACAAAAACATAGAAATACACATAAATACTGAAAATATATTTAATAAACATACAAACACACACATGCCTGTCCCGTCCCTGTCGGGAATCGAACCTACGCCGCTATACTTTAGGCGTCTACGCTCGACCAACAAGGCGGTAATATCGACATTAATAGCATAGCAAATTCATGTAATTAAAATCCACCACAATTCCTTTTGGATTAACTCTTAAAATACCAATAATATCAACAATAGCGCGCAGAGAGTCCTCAATTCCCTCTTGCAGTTTTGTCACTTTTTTAACAAATATATTTCATAAACTTAATAAACTTTCCAAAACTTCCACCTTCCTTTGAAAATCCATATTAAAAGATTCCTCTAGCTACAATCCTATCAATGAATCCGTAGGTCTTTCCTTGAAACTCTTTAAAGGTGGACTTTATGCTAAGAGCATTCTCTATCGACTGATAGAGAATCTAAAAATACAGTACAAGTTAACACAATAATATGTTATGATAATATGTGTGTATGTATGGAAATCAATACTTATTTGCAATAATAAAAAATATTGTAACTGTTATTATTTCTTAAATTAAATTAAAAAAATCATTGAATTATTGTTAAGTACTTTTAATATCATTTACTACAAAATTTTTGACTCAAGTATAACTTTAACAATGTCTTTAATATACATTTTTAATAAATAACAATTGGTCCATAAATCTGTAAACTATATATAATTGCACAATTCTTCTATTACATTTATAAAACATCTAACTCTATTTACAAACTGCGGAAAAGAGTACAATTGTGGACATTTGATGCCGGACATCCAATGTCTAACTTAATTCTAGATCCAAAATTACAGTCTTATGTATTTAAAATTAAATATTCATTTAACTACAAGCAAAAAGTACATTAATTATATTATAATCTATTGTTTGAACTAAGTTTCATTATTTGATTATTTACATGTCTAGATAGTGTCACTGTAATAGGACAACGAACTACGTTCAGAAATGGCGCCACTTAAATAAATTGTACGTCATTTGTAAATACAATATAAGCCATGTAAATTACTCGTTAAATTTTGTTTTCACACATAGTAGCTACACAATATAACGTCAAACGACTTAGACAGTGAAACTGTATTTTAATTTGCGCTTTTCACACATAATGCCACATAGAAACATTAAAAATAAAGCATAAAATACAGCTTTGACTTTAAAAAAATACTATTGAAAGTTGAATTAATAATAATAATGTATTTATAACTTTTTTATTGTTTCATTCAATAATCTAAATTTATCAAAACATGAATCGTATCATAAAGGTTATAACCCTCCAAGATATGTCAACTTTAACATTATGTGCACAGATTTAAATTGATTATTTCATTGCACATTCGTTTGTGCAAAAAGATGTGAATTTAAAACAACAATCTTTAAAAATTGGAGCTTCGAAAACAAAATAATTTAAAACATATACAAAAAATCGGATCTATAAATCAGACTATCAAACCGTCTGTAAATGATTAAATTAATTAGACAAAACTTACAATACCTTTCTATTAACACAGTTAAGGTTTGATTTGGCATTACAACTTTAGTCCTTTGTAATAATAAATATTTATGTCATCACTGATACATATTGACTTTGACAGTAGCAGTGTCAAGATCTCTCTTCATATTCTCCAGCTGCTTGATGTCTTGTACAGAAGTCTCACACTTCTGTACAACTAGCGAGTGGTAGAAATGGATCGCGAAGGCAACGAACACTATTAATACTGAAACAATATATTATAATGTATTAAGCAATACTCAAAAAGTACACTTTTTTTACCTACAGAGACCTACCTATAAGGAAAATACAAATCTAAAGTAATAGTAAACAAAATATTCAAATAGTTACCTGGTATAACAATAACGGTAGCTGCTGTGGCGGCTGCGAACGAATAGTCCCAGAACTTCACCCAGCACAATATAGCTATTTCTACTAGGAATAAAAATAGACCTAGAACAAAATATTACACTTTAATAAAACGTCGTAATGAGTGTCATTAATATCTTTACTACATTTAATTTCCAAGAAAAGGTCGTTATTTTAAATGGCATTAGTTATGAATTTGAAATTTATTTGAAGAATAACGTAGTTACCTACTGTTTTATATTATTTTTATTTTTTTTGTTATTTCATGTTATTTTTAATCTATACTATTATGAACCTCAAGAGTTTTTGTTTCACATATCTTTTAGATTTTTTTCATTACATTTAGGCATTGATGGCGAAAGCTATATAATCACACAATGTGACATTTACATATAGTTTACTAGTTGAGTTGAAATAAAGTGTTAAGTTTTTAACTTTACTAAAGTTATTCTTCAGCCACCTACAAAAACTATTCTTAGAAACCAAACATATTAACACAAAAAAATTATAGCAATAAACTTAAAAAAAACTTACCTAAAACGGTACTGAACGCCCATGCAAGTTCAATGAACCCTCTCATTCTTTCGTGCGGGGATTCCCTCAGGGCGCGCGCTGGGTCCCCCGGTGTATCCATCTTACTGACCGCGTCAATGTTAGGTAACAGGTACGTAGAGATCATGAGAGCGAAGATATGGACCGCAACGAGAACGGTCGTGCACACCGCGAACATTACGAACAACCATTCGGGAACGTTCGTCGGTTCATTGATTTGGAGTTCCACCATCGCAACCATTGCGAAACCTGGAATTATATTAAAGATACTAATTTAATTCAAAATTTATATGCATAGACAATATTATATTGGTTTTCCGTGTTCTGCAAGAAATATTAAATTAGATATTAGCTTAGAAAACAATAAAGGTAATGGTTGTGCGAGGAAATATTGTTATTCATAGTCATTCATTTCAAAATAAACCTCTACTTGATATTCTATTACCTATACATGAATATATAGCGTTATATTATGTTATAAATCATCCTTGTTCATACACTTGATAATTGTTACCTTTAAGATCACGAAATCATTTATTAGGATATTGTACTGACATGTCACGAAAAAATCATAAAAATACAGTATAAACACAGTAGGTACCTACAGTATAAAATACAATATATATTTTTACATTTTTAACGTTTAGTCAACGTTGTGAATTGTGATCTTACCTGATAGAAGTTCAGAAGTGGTAGCTGTAGCTTTGAGCTTGGCTCGAGACATGTGCAGTCTCCGCCACGACAAACCCTCGGGCGAGGGCTGGCCTCCCTCCTCGTTCCACGGCATGCCGAGAGCGACTTCGCTCCCACTCTTTGTAAAGAAACTTTGAGTTAAATAATGATAATTATAATCATTCTAATAATAAAAAAAAAACTCCAGACTCGAGACTCGAGATTTGTAGGTGAGAAGTTAATAATGACTCATGATCAAGCAAACAAAATTCAATATAAATCAAACCTTACTTTGACCGACTGGGCACATTGGCATGAGCTTTGCAAATATCCAGGGCTCAAGAGCACCGCAGTAGAAGTTGGTTTCGCGGTCAGCATCCCGTTAGGTGTGACGCTGCCGTTTGGACTACACCCACCCTTCGGACAGTCGTACTCTAAGCTGTGAGGTGGTGTCAACGAGATAGTTGGACTATCGCTTGTCACCTTAACTCTAGGAGCAGAAAAAAATTGGGAATGAAAATTTATTCAATACCGACAGAATTTGAACCTGTGGCCTCTGAAAAACAATCCTGCCGCTATGTCAAATGAATTGAATAAATTGACATTTAATTAGAAGTCTATTGCGAATTAGGTATTGCACTTGCATAATGCAAGAAATAAATAAATATTTTTCCAATAAAAGTGTATTTGTAACATATTTAATAAGATACATTACACTCCATGTTTTATTTTTTTTTTATTTTGGTAATATCTACAATCTCAACACAACGACCTCAACACGCACAGTCCAGTCTCTTGCAGCTAACAGAACATAATAATAACTCAATTGCAAAAATAACTACTATTTAAATAATTCTAGTGCAAATATTCTCGGTTTTATCATTTGGCAGTAGATAACTAAGAGAAATCTCAAGTTTCTTATATATTTACTTAATATTTACCTACAACATTTATTTACTCCAGTATGACAAATGAATGAAAACATGCCTATGTGTTATAGGCATGTTTACTTTCATTTGTCATAATGAATTCACATTTAACTTCACTAGGAGAAATGTTATTAAAAACAATAAAGTAACACTATTTGTTCTGATAATAATTATAATATCAGCATTTAAACATTAGAGATTAGGTATATTATTCTTGTGTCATATTATTCATGGTTTAACTTTACCCGTCATCACATTAATTGTTCTTATAATAATAATATCAGGATAAATTACACAAATTGATCTAACCCCTAAGTAAGCAAATTATTTACTTGTGTTAAGGGTGTTAGACAACGATACAAATACATAGAAATTAACATTATAAATACTGAGAATATATTTAATAAACGACCAAACCCAGAAATACAGACATCTATGTTCATCAAATACATGCCTGTCCCTGTCGGGAATCCAACCCGAGCCCCGTCGCACCGCTATACATTAAGCTCCATCACGCTGGACCCCGACTTAAAAAAATCCTTACTTTTTTTCGCTCATATTTAACTACAAACGATACAAATGATTGTAGTGAAGTTCATTTTTTTGTAGTAATAATAATTACGCGGCAAACCCAATAAACACTGTTCTCAACCAGAAATATTAATAATACTGCTCTAAAAACTTTTGGAATACACTCTAAATCGTTTGTAGTTTATTTTAGTGAAAAAAAATATTTTTTTATATTTATAATTTCCGAGAAAAATAAAAAATTTAGAAAAAAAATTAAGTTTTAAAAAGTCAAAAAACCTTTTCGAAAACTACAAACGATACTAATGATTGTAGTAAAATTGATTTTTTTGTAGTACTAATAAATACGCGGAAAACCTAAAAACGCTGTTCTCAATCAGATATATAAATAATACTGCACTAAAAACTTTTGTAGTACACTTTAAATCGTTTGTAGTTTATTTTAGAAAAGATAAAAAAAAATATTTGTATAATTTCCGAGAAAAATAAAAAATTTAGAAAAAAAAATAAGTTTTAAAAAGTCAAAAAACCTTTTCGAAAACTACAAACGATACTAATGATTGTAGTAAAGTTGATTTTTTTGTAGTACTAATAAATACGCGGAAAACCTAAAAACGCTGTTCTCAATCAGATGTATAAATAATACTGCACTAAAAACTTTTGTAGTACACTTTAAATCGTTTGTAGTTTATTTTAGTGAAGATAAAAAAAAAATTATTTGTATAATTTCCGAGAAATATAAAAATTAAGAAAAAAAAATAAGTTTTAAATTAAGTTTTAAATTAAGTTTAAGTTTTAAAATTAATTTTTTATTTTTCTCGGAAATTATACAAATATTTTTTTTTTTTAATCTTTTCTAAAATAAACTACAAACGATGTAAAGTGCACTACAAAAGTTTTTAGTGCAGTAATTTTTATATATCTGATTGAGAACAGCGTTTTTAGGTTTTCCGCGTATTTATTAGTACTACAAAAAAATCAACTTTACTACAATAATTAGTATCGTTTGTAGTTTTCGAAAAGGTTTTTTGACTTTTTAAAACTTAATTTTTTTTCTTAATTTTTTATATTTTTCGAAAATTATACAAATATTTTTTTTTTATCTTCACTAAAATAAACTACAAACGATTTAAAGTGTACTACAAAAGTTTTTAGTGCAGTATTATTTATACATCTGATTGAGAACAGCGTTTTTAGGTTTTCCGCGTATTTATTAGTACTACAAAAAAATCAACTTTACTACAATCATTAGTATCGTTTGTAGTTTTCGAAAAGGTTTTTTGATTTTTTAAAACTTAATTTTTTTTCTTAATTTTTTATTTTTCTCGGATATTATAAATATAAAAAAAATATTTTTTTTCACTAAAATAAACTACAAACGATTTAGAGTGTATTCCAAAAGTTTTTAGAGCAGTATTATTAATATTTCTGTTTGAGAACAGTGTTTATTAGGCTTGCCGCGTATTTATTATTACTACAAAAAAATCAAGTTTACTACAATCATTAGTATCGTTTGTAGTTTTCAAAAAGGTTTTTTGATTTTTTAAAACTTAATTTTTTTTCTTAATTTTTTATATTTCTCGGAAATTATACAAATATTTTTTTTTTATCTTCACTAAAATAAACTACAAACGATTTAAAGTGTACTACAAAAGTTTTTAGTGCAGTATTATTTATACATCTGATTGAGAACAGCGTTTTTAGGTTTTCCGCGTATTTATTATTACTACAAAAAAATCAACTTTACTACAATCATTAGTATCGTTTGTAGTTTTCGAAAAGGTTTTTTGACTTTTTAAAACTTAATTTTTTTTCTAAATTTTTTATTTTTCTCGGAAATTATACAAATAATTTTTTTTTTATCTTTTCTAAAATAAACTACAAACGATTTAAAGTGTACTACAAAAGTTTTTAGTGCAGTATTATTTATATATCTGATTGAGAACAGCGTTTTTAGGTTTTCCGCGTATTTATTAGTACTACAAAAAAATCAATTTTACTACAATCATTAGTATCGTTTGTAGTTTTCGAAAAGGTTTTTTGACTTTTTAAAACTTAATTTTTTTTCTTAATTTTTTATTTTTCTCGGAAATTATAAATATAAAAAAATATTTTTTTTCACTAAAATAAACTACAAACGATTTAGAGTGTATTCCAAAAGTTTTTAGAGCAGTATTATTAATATTTCTGGTTGAGAACAGTGTTTATTGGGTTTGCCGCGTAATTATTATTACTACAAAAAAATGAACTTCACTACAATCATTTGTATCGTTTGTAGTTAAATATGAGCGAAAAAAAGTAAGGATTTTTTTAAGTCGGGGTCCAGCGTGATGGAGCTTATACATTAGGCATCTACGCTAACCACTCGACCAACGCGCGGTTAATGTACCTACTTATTTTATATTTTTTCTTTTGATCAATAGCACTTTGTAATTTATTAACACTTATCGCCTAAGTATGTTCACTAACGTTTGTCACGTGTCGCCAATGGTCTTTATACGCCCTGGCCCCATCATATCTATCCTCAAATTCAATAAAATTACCAATGTTTTGCCCGCGGCTTCGCACGCCTTTAATTTCGTAGTAAAACAACACCCCTTTCCCTTCTTTTTTGTATTGGCTTCTATCTGACTTGTTTTAAGTGATACAATCAAAATTACGACATCGGCAGACATCGTTTACTGTCAAAAATCTATTTAAAGTTTTTAATAAGGATACAATATTAGATACTGTAATTTTTTATACCTCTTTTGGTTTTACTTAAACGTCCATTTAAATACTTTTTAAACAGAGTAGTTAATAACCTTTCTAACCATATATCAAACTTATAGATTTTCATTGAAAATAATCAAAATATGAAAATATGGAATTCTGAGCTACACTATCGACGTTATTGTGACCATCAACTTGCAGGTTGGTTTTATTAATATATATATATATATATATATATATATATATATATATATATATATATATATATATATATATATATATATATTTATTGTATACCTTATAAATATATATATATCGTGTTTATCCGATTTATTCAAGCAATTGAATAAATCGGAAAATTCTCAAGTCTGGTGAGATATGAAAATTAAAACATTAAAATTGTAACACATTTACTAATTCTCTTATTTTACGTTATTTTTTATTAAAATAACACAATACATTTCTCACCTCACTTGACTGCCGCTATCATAGCTGGGAGGTTTCCCGAGGCACTGATAGGATTCACAGACCACCAAGCTCTTTGGTCTAAATTCCTTCAGTCTGTATGGTCTGGGTCGTTCATATATGTGATCGCTAGTATTATATCGCTGTAGAGACCGTGGTCTGGACTTGCCGACAGGTGGAGTCTGTGTACATTGGTCGATCCTACAAGCCTCTTCTACACTCGTTACGAAGCTGGCTTCAGAGATCTGTAAGTAAAATACAATATTTTTATTTTTAATATAAAATATATAAAATGCTATTACTTAAATGCAATCTACTTCTATGGCCTTCCCTGTGAATTATATTTAAAATAAAATCAGTTTAGGGGTACAAAAACTGAATCTTATCTGTCCGCCTGTCTGTCGCCAGGTTGTAGGTACCTATCTCATGAACCGTAATAGATAGACAGTTGAAATTTTCACAGATGATGTTGATGATTTCTATTGCCGCTACAACAATAAAAACTAAAAACAATAAAATAAATATTTTTGGGAGGCTCCCACACATCAGACGTTATTTGCAGTTTTTTTATAGACAGGTAAATAGTACGGAATCCTTCGTGCGCGAACCCGAATTGCACCTGGCCGGTATTTTTCTTTTTAAAAAGAATAATAACAGATATCAATGATCAAGAAGTAATTAATATGTACCTAATTCATTTTAAAGAAACTGTCTCACTTACAGGTTTCAACGACAAACACGTATTGTGAACTTAACTCAAATGATGTTTAATTTATAGTCATGTTAAAGATAAGAATAACAAAAACTTATTCAAAACAAAAGGATCAATTAAACAAATACAACGAAGATTTATGTAAGCCAACACTGAAGATATGAAACGAAAAACTAATAAATTTAAGTAATTACACAGACTATAACGTTATTTACGACGTGACCGTGACAGAATTATTGCATGAAGAGAAATTTTATTAGTTTTGTTTGGTGCTCGGTTGTTGATAAGTAAAGAAAACCATCACCGTCACCGTTAACTTTAACTTACATTACCGCGCAATTACACTACAGTATCCCTAGTACGAGGTTTGAAGTTACGAAAACTATGACAGTTTAACAAATCGCAAAATCAAAACATAGAATTATTATACACTATATGAATCAAATATTTTGACGTATTTAAAAAATCAGGCAAAAATTATATTTATCTTTGTTTATTTAGAATAAAAAAATCTTGTCAATAATAACTTTGAATCTATTTATAAAATTATCAAGCAAAAAAAAAACAGTTCTAAAATTCGCCAACATAACCTTGAGATTGTTAAGTAAATTAAAAAAAACGCAGATAAAAATAACACATACGGACAGTTACAATATTGTGTAGCAGACCTATCAAAAACATACATATCATTTATATACTATATAACGAAACTATATTACTTAGAAGTAATAACTAATCCCGTAGTTAAAAGTTATTATTAGCAAATTAAACGCAGAAATTATAAATCAGAATACAGTCAACTTCATTACACGAGTAGATAACCTAAGTATAACCTAGTACCTACAGTCTAGTAAACCTAAGTTATCCTCAAGCACTGAATATGCAATAAATTTCTAACTAATTTGCATTTTCCTATGATTTTAATAAACATCAGTTATAATGCATTTATTATATTTCAAATTTAAACTAAAATGTTAGTAAATCGTTATTTACAAAACAAAAGGTAGAGGAATTGGCAAAAAACAATAACTGCTTTAAAACGATTGATCATTTCAACCAAAGCTTCAGTGATTTCATCTTAAGAGTTGAAATAACTCTGTCATCATTATTAAGTGTTAGTTTAATTTGAGTTTCATTTCTTATGTTATTTCTTTTATATACCTAACGAGAAACAATAATTGAACGCGTTATCGTGACTACGTTTGCGTATCAGGGCAAAAAATATTTCTTTCATTGTTAGGTTTCTCTACTTTTTGGGAATACCCGGGAAAATGTTTCGTTTCTTGAATAAGTAATGGAATCGATGCATTATTCATGATTTAATTTACAGCAATCATAAAATACTGCTTGTGAAAGAAAATATTTTTTTTAACACCAGAAGTAATTTTTAGAAAGAAAAGAGAATAAAAAAAATTAAGATTTCGAAAACAACACTAACAACCAACAATATTATTGTAAATAAATACACATTAAAATTTAAAAAAAAAACAACATTTTTTTTCTATAGGTTTAAATGCTAGTGTTTAGCTCAATTTCGTGACTACTTCATATACGTCACTGTCAATGTCAGCGGCGAAATTACGTGTATAGCAATCAGCGAAATGACTGTCTTCCACCTTACTATACTCTTGTCATGGGTCGATTCACTCAGCTGACTCCACAATACGTCTGTTTTAAGCCATAATTTATCTTTTGATGACATAACTAATAACTGCGTGAAAACTTCTTTATTGTTGTAACTTTTTTGCGATATGATTTAACTTAAAGTCTGCATTTATTTTTATAATAATAATGGATGATTCATATAATTAACAACTACACTTATTCCCGAATTAGGTATACCTATCCGTATGTAACCTACCTTCTATATCCTAACGATCAAAATTAATATATGATCTAAAATCCGAGTTGAAGAGATCAAGCTTAGATGACTTTTACAACATAATTTACAACTCAGTTATTGGATCAGATAACTTAAGAAAAGAAATTCATAAGTGTACTACTCGTACCAATTATCGTCCATTATAAATAACGTAGTAATATATAAGAGTATTAAAAAAGTAAAAGATACTCAAAGTTAAAGAAATGATATAAAAAAATATTTACAACACAATACTTAAAATGTATTCGTCATTCTACTAATTTGATACATGTAATAGGCGCAATTTTTTTTTATTAAATTAAATAAACGCAAACGGTCATGCGTATTATCTACTTGTAAGTTATCACTGTTTCCCAGGATATCTTGCTGTAATAGACGATACAGAAAAGTTAGGTCTTAGAGAAGTGTGTAGGCTCTCTCTTTTAAGTACTCAGAGCCATTCATGCCAAGGAAGTTCATTCTACATCTTGGTGATTAAATTCTTGGCAGAAGTTTGAAATATAGAAAATCATAAAATATGTCCGAAACGTTTGTGTATTTTTAAATACTTTCTTTTTTCAAGAACCAACTTATTTCGTAGATATAAATAAAATTTATTATAAACTGGAAACCGCTGGTTTATTATTGTAAATGAAGAGCACATTTTCTTACTGTAAATACATGGCCCAGCACACAGTATAAAACTTAACGTTACATTGTTTTCGATATTTTCAATACACATATGCAAATATATACAAATTTCAGACTTTTCTTGATATAAACATGCTTGCTTTTTCGTTATAATTACGTAAAACAAAACTCGTAGTCCGTTAAAATATATACAAAATGTAATACTATATATTATATGAGAATAATATAATATTATTAAAATCTCGACTTGTAGTTAAGTGCAAGTAGGTATTCAATTAGTAATAAATTGATTTGAAGAACACGTTTATTTATGTACCATATTATTTCGAACTCTATTACTAGACTGCAGTCCTCAGTGATATATTTAAAAAAATAATCATATCTACAGAATAATAAAGTATATTTAGTTATATCATGTTTAAAAATATACTTTTGAACTTCTCAACAGATATGTACACTTATCTTATTTAAAAGGATGTAAAGAAATATGATACCTCTTAAATTAGGTATATTCTAAAAAATAACAAGTAGGTGTGTAATTGCAATAGCAGGTTTTAAGTAGATTTGTATAGATTTTTAATTTTTCTTAATTGTACCTGCGAACTCAATAAAGATCTATATATTTTTTAAACATTAAGTGATTTTTATAATTAAGTTAGAAAAAAAATTGATGATTAAATTTTTGAATACTTAGTGGGCGTATATTGATATATAAGATGAAATAATATATAAATATATCCTATACATTAAATTTATAAAATAACCAGGTCAGGACAACTAAAAAAAATAAACAAGTGTTGATAAAAATAACAAATATTTAGAATATACATACCTTAGTGCCCATGATTCCGATATATAAAATATAATTTTACACAATTACATCGGCAAAATAAAAAAAAAAACTTTTAATAAATATCTGGATTCGCGACTCAATCTGGCGGTAACATTTTGATAAAATATTTTATTATCTATGAACAAGTTCCCGCCACTGAGGAAAAAAGGGCACTGAGACTCCAACAATGCGCGCGATGTTTTTACTATTACTGCTAAATGATTCTGCATGATGTAAGTCAGAGGTTCCCAAACTTCTTTCGTCCAACGCCCACTTTGAAAGTCAGTTATTGTGTAACGCCCCCCAATTTTTTTCATCTTAAAAACTTGAATAACAGATTAGATTTGTTTCCTTTCTGGTAAGATAAGTCATCTTACCAGAAAAAACAATAATAATGCAATCTTACAATTATTAAAGTATTTTTGATTAAAAAATTACATTTAATATTGAGCAATAGTAATACAACTTTTCATAATAAAAAGCATCTTTTATAAAAAAAATAACAACAGTTAAGATTAATCAATAGTAATACCATTTTTCACAATTAAAAGTTTTCTTCTTCATCTTCCTGGTTTTCATCCTGACGTATATCAAGGTCTGTCTTCCTGATCAACCTACTCCACTTTGCACGATCATCGACACTTTTCCAACTTAACGGCTGGGTCTGGACCTGTATGGATAGTAGTTGAGTCTGGGCTCCTGCAAGCCATGTACTCAGTCTTCGATATATTTAGTTTAAGACCACCGTTCTCAAGCGTACCCTTCCATAGGTTTAACTTACGCTCCATCTCCGTTCGGTCCGTTGTTTCTGCAAACCTTTATCTGTTGTACATTAACGATCAGCTGAAGTCCGGTATCTATGGGTATGGGTATCAGGTGTGAGCACAGTTGTAGAAAGATATCTGCCAAGTTCTCGAACTAGTAGAGATTAAGTACAGTCTGAAAGAGAAGCCATGGTGCAACGTTTGAATGACAAACTCCAGGCAGTTTCCGCATTGGGCAATGTTAATCTTGTCAATTTCAATGCCACCAAAACGCAGACGTGTCTGTTCACCGCTATAAGGAACCCTTCCATTTTGGTTCCTACTTTTCAGAATGTATCCTTGGAATATAGTGACCGGCTTCAGTTGTTAGGCTTGGATAACTTGGCGAGAGGGGGGGGGGCGACCTCTCTCGCCATTGCACGGGCCTATGACGTAGGGGTACACTGGTTGCCCAGGGTACCCTTATCGGGGGGGGGTTAAAGCGATCCCGTGGCGTCCCATTGCAGCGATGAGGGCAGCCGTTGGTTTTTTAGTGGGGTGCCTTAAAAATGGCAGCGTTTCCTATGCTGCCGGGTGCCGCACATACCGCCCGGCCATCGCCTTCCTGGCCTGGGTGACGATACGGAAACGCATTTTTCCAACGACAAAAAAAAAAAGGCTTGGATAACTTCAACTTTGGTCGGTTCATTGAGTCCAGAGCAAAAGCAGCAGCAGGAAAGCTTGCCGTTCTTGCGAAGGTCCGACAGTGCTTTACACCGGGACAGCTACTTGTACTATACAAAGCATAAATTCGGTCGTGTGTTTAGAGTACTGTGGTCACATATATACTGGTGCCGTAAAGTCTCATCTTGCGTTTCTGAACTCAATTGAAAGGCGAGCAAAGACGCTTATAGGTGACACTGAATAAGTTAAACCCAACCTCCACAGCCTTGAACACTGGCTTAGAATGACTATTCTCTTAGTATTCTATAGAATACATTTTGGTGAGTGTACGCAGGAATTACACGACTTAATTTCCCCATCCCCCTTCCTTCCTTCATCACCGGACGTTTCAACGCATGGTGGGTATCCATCCCTACTATGTGGACATTCCTTCTGCCTGAACGAAGCACTTTACTTCGTCTTTTTTAGTTCCAACACCGAAGGAATGGAACAACTTGCCTGCGTCGGTATTTCCGTCCGAATATAATGTGAGTCTCTACTAGAGTAGAGTGAATAGGTTGCTAAGTTAATGCGCCTTACCATCTATGACTACATTTCCAATATCCATCAGGTGGAATGTAGTCAAGCAATAACTAAGTTTGTATAAAATATAGGCCATTAGATGATTCTTATCAATGAGTGCTATTTCATCGGCATAAACAAACAACCATGGAGACTGGTCTTGGATGTGAGCCGAGAGTGAATAAGAACGGACCAAGGGCTGAGCCCTGGTGAACTACTACTGTTATCAGGAAGGGTTTGGTGTCGCCAACAGAGGTCCTAACCATAGGAATCGTGGTACATGTCTCTGATAGTCTCAATATAAGGATAGATGGATTTCTTTAAATCACAATGTCCACCAGATACACTGACGAGGCACACAGCCAAAAGCCTACTGCAAGCTCTTTTTTTTCTGTATACTTCCATCAGAGTTCTGAAGACAAAAATAGCGTCTATAGTACTCGATATTGGCTGAAATCCACATTGAGACTTAGAGACAGTGCACTTTTGGCGGAGCCTGAGGTCGCTCATGTGCACGAAGATCTTCATGGCTCATGACTCATAAGCTTAATGCCCTTATAATTACCACAGTCTTGAACACTACCTTTTCCCTTATAAATAGGTTTAATAAAACTATGTCGCCACTGCTTAGGCATCTTTCCAGTGTTCAAAATGTGGTTAAAAAGGTCAGTAAGCGTTTCGTTTCGGTCTTATGTCTGTTGGTGTTGGTTTCAGTCTGTTGGTGTGCTCGTTCCAACAGAGCTAAACGATATTCAAGCTTCTATCCGAAGATCGTCAGGTCCTACCATTTTTCCGTTCTTCATACGTCGAAGGCAATCAGGAGTTTCGTCAAAGGTTATTAGGGTAAGTCCGAGTTTAGATGGTAGGTCGGGTAGAAGCCTGCACGGATGCTGACTGACTACTGTATAACGACAAAGCAGCGTACCCTAAATGTCTGACGCAAAGACATTTTGCGATATCTCGCGTCGCTTCATCTTGAGCTCGTGCCATTATAATTATGTGTTATAAGGTTAATTTAATATATTGTCAAGTTTTATTTATATAATAAACTAGAATATTAATGGTTTATAAATAATTATAAACTTGTATAACTATTCTATATTATAAGCGTATTCTTTGTATTAAATATAGATGAAAAATAAATCGATACGGGCAAAGATACGAATTTGCGACTTGTGGGAAACTGTACCTAGAAGGGATGTGTTTCGGTAACCATGTTTTCATTTTACATTTATTTAAAATTTAAAGACTTTAATAAATGGATGTTGTGTAGTAGAAGGATATAATTTTTAGTGAATTTTCAAATATGAATAAGATAAAGTTACAAATCATCTATCGCCCCCCTAAATGACACCAGCGCCCCCCAAATCTTTCTCGGTCCCTCACCGCCCCCCTCTAGGGTTCCAGCGCCCACAAGGGGGCGTTATCGCCCACTTTGGGAAAGACTGATGTAAGTAATGACTGTCGAAGATCGCCTCGCGTAATAATCAGTTAACAGGTTAGATAACCACAGGTTAAAATAAATTGAGCAGAGAAAATTATTGTTTATTTTTTTTTTATTAAAAATTCATGCTAGCAATGGTTTTAGATTAATGATCTCTGTAATATAGTTTGATTATAGATGTATTGTGTACTTGTTTCTGGCCATTAAAATCAACTTTTTCATTATCACGGGTAGATTTGTCTGTTTTTCTTTGGTTTGTTTTATTGCTAAATGTGGTACGTAAATAAATAAAATAAATAATACATAATTAAAATTCTTTATTTAATAATAAATGTATTACAATATTGTGTTACAATTACTGTTTCATAGATGCAAGCAATGCAAAACGTATACCTCAATATTGGCACTAATAACTATTTTTTTTTTATTTAAATATGAAACTTTAATAAAACTATTAGTTAACTAGTTCTTGTCAAAAGTTTTGCTCGATTTATACAGGTGGGTAATGTCAGTATTGTTATATTTTCCGATCTGCGAAAGTTCCGTTGTAAATAGCATTGAATTTACCATAATTTCAGATCGACAGCCTTTTAAAGATATTAAAAAAGTGTATTAGTATAATCTATAACAATGACACCTTGTTATATTTTTATTTTTTCTTAAATGAGTCGGTTGATTATTAGCTTTTTATATGGTAATTGTTTATTAGATGTGTGTTGATTGGCAATTTAAATTTTATTATAAAATCCTTTGTTATTAGGTACTAAATGTTCCATACAATAACGTTATTAACCATAATGTTTTTCTCAAAAAATAGTGTGATAAATGATTCACAGCGACATTTTTAAAAATAAAGTTATTATTTTTATCACCTATTGTACTGGTTTCGTTTTATATTATAAGTCTAAGTAATTTTATTTTTATGGTAATTGCTTTATTATTCTTACATAAAACCATTGTGTAAACCGATATCAATATGGTATACTTATAGGTAATACGTAAGAATATGACCATTGTCAGAGAAGCAATCAAAGTTTAAATTATACTTGTTTTGTTTAAAGCACCTAGCAACAATAAAATAGATTTTGGTGCTCTTTTACTATGCATACGATCTTGGAGGTTGATTTTAAAAAAAATATTTAATTAATTAAATACTGAATTAAACGTCTATGTAACCTCCTTAGGCGTAACATCTCACAAAAAGGAGCAAGTTGAGTCTTGTCCTTTTATGTAGATATAGAGAATATATTATGTCATATCTGCATTATTCCAAAAAGTACTCTAAATGTATTAATTCAGCAAGTAACATTAGCATTTCCTCATATAACTAATTCAAAGAATTCTCACGGTTTTGTAAACACAATTTACATCGCACTTAGATCATAAATAATATTATTTGCGCCTACTGTTGTAAATTATAAACACATCTAAGAATTTTATTATATCTGGTAATTTTCCAACTTCTTCTAAAACCGTCTAGGATGGCCAAAAAACAAATTGATGTCATCATTATTAAAAAATATATAACATTTGAGGGGAAGTACGTCAACGTTGTATTATGCTAATGAAACCATTAGCTTAATGTGCTACGCCAGGGTATTGCCATTATAATTTAAATAAATATTTGAAAATATCAATAAAACTATAGTTTACTGTTACTGATAGCGGATTTTTACTATATATACCTTTTCCTTAAAGTGATTAAAGAATTCTATAAAAAAAATCTGATTTAGGATAATAACTGTCACTACCTTTTACCGCGCAATTGCACCGGTTGTGTTTTGATCTTTTAAGTTTTGTTTAAGGGAAACTCTGAGTTTATAACCGTAATCTTCATAATTATTCTAAATGAACGATTATAATCAGAATAAATTTAAATATATATTATTATTTCCCTACTACGGATAATATTCGATTAAAACTATTCCACAATATCCATTTATTGCCACGTATTTATCCACGTATTTACTAGAATGTAAGAACTTTTATAGCTTTTCTTAGAAAATAATCCTAGTTCACGATTCTATTTTATTATTTATGAAATATTAGTATATAATTACAATACAGCTGAACTTGTAACACACGAGCTATCCTGTAATATCCGTGGACCGTGCTCGATGTTCAATTACCTAATTAATCACGACTGTGATGCACAAGATGTGCATCTTGATATCAGTACAAAACTATGAATAACAGACTTATAATGATAACTAGACAATAGTACCCCTAGGCCCTAGTACGGGTTTTGACACTACGAAAACTATGATAGCTCAGTTTACTAAATCGTTAAATCAAAACATAGAATTATATACAGTGTATGATTTATAGAATGATTCTAAACAACAAAAAACAAATACTTACCTATATTTTTTAACAGATTTTTAAATAGATATATCAATAGATTTTGATTCATTGACGTACAGCAATGTATTCGATTTTCGATAAAATGTACATAATACATCTGTTCTTGATCGTAAGAACTTACGAATCTTTAGAAATTGTTGATATTATAAGATTTACTAACATTTTTGAAAAGAACCACTCAAGAAATAGTATTAAGAACTATCATGAATCATATCCAATGTATGCTTTGTATAGTTGTGAAGTAAATTCTTATATTTTCATTTGCAGTACATAGAGTACGTATGTTCGTTTTTACAATTGTGTTAATACAAAATAATACATAAACGATATCTTATTTTTCACTCAAAACAAACCATAGTCCCGCTGTCACATTAGTGTCAGAAATGTATCAAAATAAAAGTTGTAATTATCAACGGTGTTTGTTTTGAGCGTAGTGAAGTCGTCAGCGGCAACCTCTCACAAAGACTGATTCACGGTCAAGTGCAAATATTCTCTTCTGTTTGGAAATTACGTAATAAATATTAATGCTAAATTAATTATAAAACACGATTAAGAAAGTTTTTGGTTGTTTGGTTTTTTTGGTTATTTTGGTTATATTGTGCCTGTTTTTTATTAGTTTGCTGTTTTCTTTATATTTTATACAATTTATTATACACACATATGGTATATATTACTCAAATATATGTGTATGACTTTTTATAACAGGATAGATATAATTGAAAAAATATGTTAGGTATTTATTTCTAGAAAGAAAGTATAAATATGTTAGGTATGTCATTCACTTTTTCAACAAAAATCAGTAACTTAAAAATGTTGGATAAAATATTAATAAATATTTCAGATATTTAGACATTATATTTTTCTACGAAGTAGTTACTATACTATGCATTATATATACATTGGAAAATTTAATTTCATTATCACCGTCATAAGGCTACGTACCTAATTATGGAAATCAATAAAGAAAACCAGACCGGTAATAACTACTAGTTAAATATTTACAAGATATATTAGAATTTCTAATATCCACAGTTCTTTCGTAATTGGAATTGGCTGGCAGACGTTTGGCAAGAAAAATAAACTCATTATTTGTATGTTATGTTTTTTATTAATCTGTAGTGATCTTGCACTTTTTTAAATTCGTGTTTGTATAGTATGCACTTTGGGGTAACCTTGAGAAATATAGTTAATATAATTTTTTATAATTTTTTTTCGTCGTAAAATAACATTAACCACATCATGAAATAATATTAAATTCTAGATAATCTTTTAAATATTGTTATGTCTTCTGTGAATAGATTTCAATGTGATTTTTTTTTAATTAAAACTGATGTGATTGAGGTTATTCGTCAATAATTAAATTTTATTCAAGCTTTTCAATCTGTTTTTTAAATTGTAGAAAATAATGCATATTATTAATAATGTTGAGTCAAGTTTTATTTATTGTATATTCAAAAAGCTAACCATAAACTTTCCACCAATCTATCAAAAGACAAACAATTTAATGTAATTTCAATATCACAAAAATTTGGCACTATTAGTTACATAAGCACTAAAAAATTTACAATGTTTTATTGGATTTTATTAACTTTTTTTAAATATGAGGGTATTTAACTATTTACACACTAATGTGTAGTTTTACAACTTCTGGTTTATTATCTCATACAAGGATTATTTATGTAAAATTATAACTAATTATTGTATTTCTTTACGTAGATCACGTATATTTGTAATAAGAATAACTGCAAGTATGTACTTACGTAAGTAAATCGTATAAGTCACAAATTCAGCGTGAAATAGTTTTTGCATCAAGCAGGCTGTTTAACATTGATTGTATTATCGGTTTTTTAAATTAACAACTTTAAAAAAAGCAAGTAGGATGTACTTACGTCAAGTGAATCGTAAAACAGTGTACCATAGAGTAAGGATGAATGAATTTAGTTTTAAAAAGATTGTTTCACATTACATCTAGTATCGGTTTTTTAATTAACAATTTATAAAAACGCGGCTTTGCATCAAGAATCAACGCGCACGACTAATTTTCTCTTAACTAGTAAACATTGGATTACTCCATTAGTATATGTAGGGCTGTCATAAACAAATACCCTTTGTATATAAAAAATAATATAGTTATATAATATATAGGTATATTTTGATCAATATTATTGTATTAATTATACAGACAATACAATTAAAATACGAACTACAATTTATCGATCGATCGATCGATCGATAAACGATCTTTACTTTAAATATATATGGAGTAAATAAATTTTGGTTTAACCGTTCCAGTATCTACTGCACAAATCACTGGTCTGACTTTCCTTCCTGATGTAAAGAATGTGGAGTTCAACCGGCCGCTGTTCCGTTTTTACCATTTTTCTTAAACGCTAAGTATATTTATGTATAAATCTCCACCCAGTATAATAGGTATATAAACAGTCTTATTTGTATAACATATTTAAATATATATAAAAACTATATTTGTTTGTCCCTTAGGTATATAAGAAATCCATAATTTTTTTAATTCATTCAAAAGTTTTCCTATAAGTGCATATGAGCTTAAAGGCTAACATCCGGGCATATTTTTTATATTTCTTTCTACTAACTACTGTGTATCATAGCTTCAAACATAGCTTAACTATTGAAAACCATAGAAATTCATAAGTTACAAATCTTTAAACATGAATTATAAAAGAAAAAGTTAATAATCATATAAAGATAAAGTTTTGCTTCAAGTTCATAAATAGGAAACCCGAATAGGTTCGAAACAAGTCGGGCATAATTCTGATGAATTTACGTAAACATAGCCGTTTAAATATATTTAATAAAAAAGTTTTTTATTAAGCTTATTTAAGTATGTCAAAAGTAATAAATATGAAATGTGATAACCCTTAATAGTTTGCTAGTAAAATAAGACGATATAAGTTGAAGAATAAGATAGCAAGGAGAAGCAACAGTCTGTACGTTGTAGTTCTTTAGACGACCTAGATTGATATCGACGCACTAAGTAGGTAAGGTTCTTCCGGAGTAACGGTGAAGTATCAAGTAGCCATTAGAAATTGTTAGGTCAACCACTTACACGCATGAGCTAACTCCTGCTTCCGCAAGTTTAGAATTATTAGATTTTTAAAAATGCTTTTAAGCGTTATTTTTTTTTTGTTTCAGGGTTTTCATTGATAGGAATGTAAATGAGGTTTTATATATCAATTTTTTATTTATAATTAAATGTTGATAATGTTTAATTACTGTACTAACCTTATTTATGAACTGTTGTGTACTTAAACTCTTCTGGTAAATCGACATTGTAGAACAAATTAACAGATGAATATTTTTACAATAAATAATGTATTTCATGGAATATTAAGTGTAAAGTAAGTAATAAATCCACTATTATCCACCAAGATACGTAGGAAAATGCATATAAATAGTATAGATACGAAGTACGAGACGCTGCGTACCTGTTTGGATATTATCCAAATGAAGTTGTTACAACAAATCTATTTCTGTATAAAGTTTTATGATTTCATTATATCGTCTCATTAGATAATAATTAAAGATATTTGCGTATAGCCACACTGGTGGTGAAAAATATCGATACGGGTTTTATTTATGAAAAAACGGTAGATTTCAATGCATTTGGCTCTTCATTGTTGACGGCTGTCATTGATAAAAAATCTGTTTCGGCGTTTGTTCTTTAATACCTACTAGATTTTTCCCGCTTTTTACAATAATTTCTTTTTGTCTTCCTACAAATAATTAATGAATTAATTAAATAAATACCTACCTATAACAGGCAACCTACCTTTACCTTAAAATTAATTAATTAATTCATTCATTAATTAAATAAATATCTACCTATAACAGGTAATGACGATTTCGTGAAATCTTTGCGTAATACGTTATAAGTATTAAAAAAGTAAATTGAGTTTCAGTTTATCCAGTTTGCCTAACACTGAGACTTAAGTTCAAAGCAAGAAAGCTTTTTAAATAGTTTAAAACAACACTTTCGTTACATTTACAAAAGAATGCCAAAAATGTTAAAAAATATATTTTATTTAAGAATCTTTGGCTCCATTATTTTTATATTATAGCATTTAAATATTAAAGCACACTCTTATAATGTTGTTGTTCTTGATAACTTGTCAATAAAAAATAATAATTCATTAAAACTTACATTATCCGGTACTTCCAACATTTCTGATCTAAAATCGAGAATCTTCGGTATCATCGGCTGGTCATGGTTCTAATTATTCTGCAAGGATATAGACACAAATTAAAAATGTTTGTTTTTATAAAATATATATATGTATAAGGGCTAAGACATAGTTAAACTTACTTCTTGCCTTTTTTGTATTTACTTTAGATGTACATGTCAAGATATTGACATAAATTATTTGCATAATATTATTATTTTAATATATCTTATCTTTAATTGTGTTTATACATATAGATACAATTCAACTGTCGGTCTGTGATTTGAACAGCCAAACGTTTTTTTGTGCTATCAGTGATGATGTAGGTACATCATACCATTTAAACAATATATTTTAAAATGTTTGTCTTTCTGTCTGTCTCTCTTTTTTTAGTTCAATAGGACTTTCACTGGAGTTATCCAGCCTACTACGCCACACACCTTAATGGGCAGGCAATATTTTATCCTTCAAACATTTAGTGAAAATCAAGAAACCACTAAATTTACTAAAAATCCGCATTTACTTAGTATCTACACCAATGCGTAGCACAAGTTATGTATCTAATATAACCAACTAATTATACTTTGACATGCTTAAATTATTCAAAAAGGCATTTAGGTTAACTTTCTACATTTCTTCAATAAAGTACTCTATATGGGATAAAAGAAAATGAGATATACCTACAGCAAAGCCGTTGACAAGAGTTAGTTAACATCAATGATTAATGCATATGCATATCTGTAGTGATATGAAATAGTAGCAAAACGTTTTGAATGTGATACGATTACTCTGAAAATATTTAGAGTACCATTATAAAAAAACAGGCCATTAAAAAATCTTTTAATGTAATAAATGACTGAAATCCCTGGCAACAATAGCAGGAAAAAATACTTTTCAATTTTGTTATCTGTTTCTTTATTTATTTTAGGGGATCAGAAAATCTCCGCTGACTGATAGATAAGATTTTGTGACTAAATAAATAATGTTTTTTATTTTTATTTGTATATTTCTATATTCAAAATATAACTAGTTATATTTCGGTTTTTTATTCAGAATTATTTTTTCAATGGGATAACGAAATAAAACTTCTATCGCTTAGTGATATTCAATTTTAAATACATATGTGCCAATAAGGAAAGGTTAAAAATATAGTAAGATCACTAGAACTGTTCTTGAAATATATTCTTAATTCTTACTAATATTACGTATCTAAATGCAAATGTGAATTTATTACGCTTTCACATCTTAACTACTGAACCGATCATTATGAAAGTTAATACACGTTCTTAGGGCTATAGAGAAAGAACAGAGGAGTTTATAGTAACATTGATATTAGATACCATTACCATTTTATGTTGATGTTAGTTCTAACTACATCGTAGAAATATAATTAAGGTTAATGATCTTTATTTTTATATTTAGTAAAAAGATAAGATACGTTGTCTAACAAACCAATGACTAAAATTTCCTCGTTTATTTCGGATTTAATCGAAAATTTGACAATTGACGCTGTCATGGAAACGTTGCTGTCAAACATCAAATGTTTGTACTTTGTTGTGGATTGTTGCGATTTGTTTTTATTTACTTAAACACTTCATGATAACAAATGTATTCTAATTGAATTATCTTTGAGACCTTGTAATTACAAGAAAGAGTAACAATGTTTGAAATATGTCGTGGTAATATTTAATATGTAAATTACCAATAACAAACAAGTTTTCGTAAGTATTGTATTTATTATTTGTACCATTACTTAGTATTACATGTGATTAGTTTTTAAAGGAAAGATTATCTGCATCTTGTTAATTTTTTTTTCCAAATATTTTAAAGGCTGTCAAAATCACTTTAATAGTCGAAGTAATTAGTTTGTTTTCTTCTTTATTACAAACAACAAAGGTATGTTGTTAAATAAAATCATCTGCATTATTACTTTTCATTAGTGTTAAGTTTCAGTTTATTCAGTGACCATTTTCTGTAAATAAAGAGATAATGGTATTTTTAATGATTCAATTTTATTTTTTTTTAAATATATACATATATATCTTAACAGTTTACATTTATTATATTATATATACTGTTCTCATTTTCAGTACAAGTCGTTTTATTTATTATGTATACAATATTTTTATTTATTTATTTTTTACTTTTGTTCACGGACATGTCTCCCGTGCACTTTTCACATTTAGTCTGTATTTGTCAGATTAATCATAAAATTTAGATAACATGCTCAAAAAGGAGTCTGTTAGTTATACAGGTATATTAAAAAACTATATTAGAGTCCTTCGCATAGTAATTATTAATTTTTTATTATTTATTTATTTTACATATATATTTATACAATAAAGATTTTATTATTTAAAGTTAGAATACATACATTTCTTATATTTTTTGATTAACATTTTTCTACTAAAATATTATTTTAGTGGCCTACTGTTTTTTTTATTTTTTCACTCATCACAATCAAGGTTTCCATGATAGCAAAGTTTCTGTCTTTTATAGCCATCTTGATATTATATTCTATAATGTTATATTATATATTTTTAAACGCTTATATTGCTGTGTATATAAAATATTTTACTATCTCAGTATGACATTTTGCTTTATTGTTGCTCGCTATATCTCATAAAGGTTTTAAAGTGCTACAATACACAAAATATTCCATTAATGCTCACTTGCTAGTGAAGCTCTTTTGACTAATAAATATACATAATTTCATTTTCAATTGGGTATGATTAGTTCCTGTGTTTATGTTGAGTTTGGTTTCTGTCTAGTTTTGTACAAACTTAACGCACAGATCACTTGTTACACAAATATATCTTAAGAGTAATTTTAACTTCAAGCCTTAATATTCAATAAGGATAAGGATTTTTTTAGAGATAGTAAACTCTTGCAAGAGTAAGAGTTAATAACAAGATTATTAAATCTTACTCTAAAATTTAATGACGATAAAAGACTAATGATCAACCTATGGTCTTTAGATTTTATTAATTATTAATTTGTAGTCATTTTTAAATATATGAATATGCTAATTTGAAGATGTTAATTGGTAACAAAAAAAGTATTCATTTTTAAAAAAATATTTCATTTGTGTGTATATTATATTCTTTTAGGCATTTAAAAAAAATAGGCTTCCAAAAATATAAATTTACCGATTAAGGTGTTCATACATATATACATATTTTTGAAAAAATAACACTCCTAAAGTCGTCGGGTAATGAGATGGGTTTTCGCAAATACTTATGTAAAATTCAGTGAACCAAACAATTAAAATTAGGATCTCCCGTGGCAATTACCTAATCGCGCTACAACCTATTTTATGTTGCAGAGCAAACCACGTGCAAAAGTTAATATGTTTTTAGCCTATGTGTTATTCTGGTACCTACATAAGCTACAATGTTACCAAGTTTCATCAAAATCCGCTCAGTAGTTTTGGCGTGATTGAGCAGCAAACATCCATCCATCCGAACATCCATAGTAAGATAAGTTATTAATTTAAAAATATTAAACATTATTAATTTAAAAATATTAAATATAATAATCAAAATTTTTTAATCACTATAATACTTATATGTATGTCAATATTATTAAAGTTATTATTAAAATACATATACTTTCATTAAATACTTAACTATTTTTTATCTAAATATTTGCTACAATTGTTCTTACTAATATCTTATACATTATTAGTTATCTTGTTGAGTACATTTGTTATCTTGTTGAAAACAATCATAAAAACTCTTTTTCATATTAACCTATCCGGTTATGGGGGGAGATCTAAATGTTATTTCATTGACTGTTATATTTAGGTTCGTTAATATGAAATAAGTGGCTCAGTTTTCTTGTAAACTATAACATTTCTAAAATATACACGAAACACAACAGTAATACTTTAAAATTTCGTTCCAAGGCTTTGAACTAACATTTGAATACCGTATGCATTTTATTGACAAGTAAACACTGTAATTTTTTTCACAAGACAATATTTAATCCTGGCATATCCATAAGCATAGTATTCTGAAAGATCAATATTTAAATTCGTACGTCTTCAATTTCTATTATCTGTAAAGTGTAAACACAAGTATTAATCTTTAAATATAAGTACTGTTACCATATTTAAATTTACCTATCACATTACAATATATTAGTTAATGTATAAGAAATAAGTCATCTACAATTGTATTTTTTTGTGAATTGAATGTAAAAGTCATTGCTCTTCTTTTTTGTATTAATAAAATTGCATGAATATATTTTTAACAAAATTTATTATTTGATTTTGGTTTGGTAACAATTTTTTGTTTTTTAAAAAAGCAATAAAAGTTTTATTTTCAATATTAACGAAGTTTTGGTAGTGAAAATAGTTTAAATGCCATCTGCGAATAATATAGCCTATAATAATGTATAGAAATATTTACACACATACACACTGCCTTAAGCTATGGAGTGTTCTATCGATTTCACTTGCTCTAAAGTGTTATGTATTACTTTAGTAATCTAAAGATACGAATTGTTTCCTGTTGGTTGCATTCATATGCATGCTTAGCCAGGGGTTAGCTAAGACTTAAATGTCAATATATTGAAATATAGAGGGTTATTTGTAATTAATTGGCCACCTCTTGGAGGCAATCTCTACATGAATCCCAACAAAATTTGTTCTACGACTTTTTACAAATGTATCAACACAAAAAAAGAAACAGTAACATTTTTGCTCCCTCTTTTACTTATTATTCTGTATTTTGTAAGAAGCACTTAAAAGGTCAACGCGCGGACACCATACCTACGCTCAGAATGAATGCCAGTTCAGAGGCAACAAATACTTTTTGTATGGGAAACCTTTAATTTTTAAAACTATAAATTTTAATAAGCCATAGAACAAATGATGTAGAGAGGCTGCGTTGCAAGAAGTGGCCAATTAATAATGAACAACCCTGTATATATTGTATACAATATTCGTCCCAATATGCTACCTTGAGTACACCTTAATTTTAAATTGATTATTATCATGAGTTTGTTTAAATTTTAAATAAATATATCACGACGAATTCATAAACACAGTAGGAGATGAACTTGCGATCTCTGGGTGACCATCCTCTTCTAGCTCTTATCAAATCCAAAATCTTGCTACATTATGAAGTCAAAATAAAAAATAAGTTGGGAAGTATTTTCCTTACTTTACATAGAAGGGTCATGTCGGTCTTTATCAAAACTTGACTGATATTCAGGAATATCGCTGATGTGTTGTTATTTGACAAGTGACGCTTGATTTTTTTTTCTCTATACAACATTTAGTTTTTATTAAGTAGATATTTTTGATGGCAAATATTTTTTACTATTATGTGGTAGTCCCCTCAGACTTTTATATTCTTTCCCAGCAAGCAATAGCAATAAGAAACTAACAAAATATATATACATATAAATATACTTTATTTGTATATTAGGTATTTACATTAAATTACTATTATACAGAAACAAACATTATACATAAAAGTACCACTGATATATTTATTCCTACTATTTGGTTTAAAAACAATTTCAAATTTATTTTAATTTTATTTTTTAACAGAATGTAAAAAAAAAAAAATTAAATGACTAAATACTCTTGCAATTAAATTAAATGTGCAAAACTAGTTCCTCTCCCATTGTAATAAGAGTCAATTGACATCAAAGGGCAGTAGAAAGTAGCCTTGCACTACTTTCCAGTGAGAATTGAACCCATAGCCTTCATGACGCAAGAGCGAGACGAATCTTCCGTATGTGACGCCATCTGCAGATCTGTCTGTGTCTAATTTGAGACATTCCTTAAAATTTACTAAAAAAAAAAAAACTGCGACTTATGAATTCACATACACAATTCATAATAATTTTATATCTATGTTAAAACCATAAATATACAGAATATGTGTTAAAACCCACGAACGCTTATATATTACACAGTATTGATTTACTTAAGTAGTTATATACTTATAGCAACAAATCACACAAATACCTACCAATTGAAAAAATATTGTTTATGAAGTATACTTTAATTATTTTTCACATGGTCTTATGAATGCTTTATACACACACCGACACTCTACACACACACCCACACACTAATTTCTGTGTTAAGTATAGATACATAATGTATGTTAAAATTAACATTTTGCTCTGATAATACATAAATTACATTGAGAATTATTAAAAAAAAATAAGGCGTTCCCGATATAAGTTATACCTAAAATGTATAACTATTTATTTTTCGTTTTTTTATATGTACCTACCTACATGCAAAAAATTAATTTACATATTTTAATAGGAAAATATTAGAACTTTGAAAATATACAATCTTTTAAACGATGCAGCTCCCAGACTACAGATTCTCAGTCTCAAAATGCAATGTCGCACAATTCAAGTCAAGTCACGACTCACGGAAGCTAAAATACAGATTATATACAAATTAAAGATGCTTTATGTTGCCGCGATGTTTGGGAAATCCCCATCTAATTATACCTCCCGTCAATTATCATTATCGTTAAAATCAACAAAGCGTTCATAAGAGAAGTGATTATTATACAGCTTAAGAAGTAGTTAAGTACTGAGCTTACCAGAACTATGAGTTTTTTTTAAAAGTTAAAATTTGATGTCGTACAAAAAATATCCTTAACTGTTTATCTCATCGGGAGAGTCCCGCACAGCGTTGTTCTTTTTGAAACCCTAAACTAAATAATAATAATATCACAGGACAAATTATACACATTGATTTCACCCCTACTTAAGCAAATTATTTGCTTGTGTTAAGGGTGTTTGTTTGTGTTACGTTAGGCGTCTGCGCTAACCACTCAACCAATGGAGCGGTTAAATATTTTACCACAGTATAAACAAACAGTTTTTAATCTGTGATTATATTCTATAGACTATGTCTGATTATAAAAGTTCGTCTAGACACGGATGTTATCGGATCGTCCTTTATGATCGATGATAGATGTCAGGTTTATCCAAAACTTCTGGAATATTATTTTTAGGATTACTTTGTAAAAATATTTATAATATGTATGACGATTAAAAACGATTTATAAGCTTTATAAGCCAAGTATCTACAGAGGTATGATCAATGGATACATTTAAGCATAGATGATAGAACAGACAAAAGAATAGGTATTGGTTTAAAAATGTAAGTACGGAACTCTAAGAATAGAAAATACCGTTATGAAAACTGATTAGCTATTATAGCCAAGTTATTAAACAAGTCCCATTCATCAGACAGTGTCCGGTTCTTCGCAAGCAAAAACTATAATACATTGTTATTTTTTCATCCTAGTCTTCAATAAATACAACATCCGTGAATAATCCTTAACGATTTCTTGTTCTTTTTAGCAGGTAATAATATTTTTTATAGAAAGAGATGAGTGGTCTGGCATCTCTTTCTTGGATCTAAACCTGACCTAAGTCCAGTCCATTGATTGTACCAAATTACTGTTTCATACACGTGAGATTCAAGTTTTCAATCAAAACAATTATTGTTATCGTCACGTTCATAATGAAATTTCTGTTCTCATGCTGCTGTAAACACAAATATGACTCGGTAAGGTATTTACCAAGAATATTTTTTCGACGTCAGGCCTTCAGATAAAACTAGAAATAACGATGGTGAGAACCGGGTTTTACAAACTTGTATGGATAGTTTCAAATATTCAAAAACAACAGATAAAAAACCACTAAAATTTTCGAAGATTACTAGTAAGAGCACTGATTATTTTTTTTTTAAATCGACACTGACTTCAATGCAGACAAAACAGGAAGTAACGATGATAACAAACATGTATAAATATTTAACGCAACGCAAGAAAATAATCATAGAAATAAAGGACCAAATAAAAAGATTGTATATTCTTCTACAATGAAATGATCCTCACTTTACATCCAATATTTAACATCAACATTGAAATTGAAGTTACAAAGTTATTGCTGTGATCAGCTTACATTCATTGCAAATGATGCGTTGTTGGAGACCTTACTTATGACGTCATTGATAATCAGTTATGGCTGACTGAAGAAAAACAACATAATTTTTATAGTTGTAACTAACCTCGTCAATGAGTTACTTTAGAACTGAAAACATATTATTTGTATTTTATCTATATATCAATAAAGTCGAATTTGTCTATGATCATAAAAAAGCTACGTTTTTTAAGGAGCTTGTTGTTGTTTACATGGCATTTATAGTATTTTTTATGATACTAAGTCATAAATCATCCTTTTAAATTTGTTGTATATCTATATTTATGTTTATTTGAGGCACTTCGGACCTCATATTTGGAAGACCAATTTTAACAGGAACCACTAAGATAAGACATTCACTGGAAGATAAAAACGTTTGTAGGACTACATATATATCTAAAATATGTTTTATATTAAGAAATCCAATCGAATTTGATGACGTTACTTACACAGACTGTCAATTCAAGGAAACATTGAATTTACTTTGAAAATCCACCACAGCGTTAACGAAGCCGCTGTCAAATGATAGAGTAAAATCATCATAGAATTATTATACATAGAATAGGGGCAGCTATACCCCCATATAGCTGCCTATGAGTGTCAGTGTCTGACAAATTGTGAGAGGCAAGATGACAGACCCATATATGTCCTTATCTAATCATACATTCAAGACAGAGACAAATAGCCATTCTCATTTGATTTCTCTTTGTTTTTAACCCCCGACTAAAAAGAGGGGTGTTATAAGTTTGACCTCTGTGTATATGTGTATCTGTGTATCTGTCTGTGGCAAATTTCCGGCCAAACGCGTGGACGGATTTGAATGCGGTTTTTTTTAATCGAAAGCTATGCTCGTCGAGATGGTTCTTATACATGTTTGATTGAAATAGTAATAGTCGTCTCCAAGATATTGACGTTTTATTCGTGCGGGGGAGAGGTACTTATGCAATAATTAGCTGTTTGCGGCCAAACGCGTGGACGGATTTGAATACGGTTTTGTTTAATCGAAAGCTATGCTCGTCGAGATGTTTCTTACCTATGTTTGATTGAAATAGAAATAGTTGTCTTCAAGATATTGACGTTTTATTCGTGCGGGGAAGAGGTTCTTATGCAATAATTAGCTGTTCCTAGCGGTGTCGCCAAAAGGATGAAGGCCAAGAGGTTTTTACACTTACGTGCTGAGGTAAAGTACTTTATTAGGGATAGCTGTTGCCCGTGACTGCGTCCAGGGAGACTGTAAAAATATATTTATATGGCTTATGATCGTAGTCATAAAGAATTACGGGCCACAGCTAGTGATAAGAAAAATCCCTTCATCATAGTGTTATTAGTGATTGTAAATCATTTTAATTCTAAATGTTTATTAATATTCGTATATATGAAACCTACCTACCTTCCCATATGAAAAACATTACTAATTACTTAATACATTTATAATTTATTACATTGCCGAAACTTTCACGTGGATCCTTATTTTATTAAATATAATATATATTTCTCTTAATAAATATAACCTATGTACATCATAATATAGGATTCTAATGCTAAAAGATTTTTTTTTAAATCGGTCCCGTAGTTTCGGATCCTATTCAATTCAAAGAAACAAACAAATCTTTCCTACTTAAACAATTGAAAATTTTGTGTTTCTGTAGGTTTATTTAGTACAATTCAGAAACCAGTAACATAACTTTAAAAAGCAGCAAAAAAAATTAAATTAAAAATTTAAAAAACCCCCGATACAAAAAGACCTCTAAAAAGAGTAAAAATAATATTTTTATGTACTTATTGAACTCGTTGTGTCGGGGGACCGTTTAATAAAGGAAGAAATTAAAATGCAAGTAAGTTAACAAATAAAGAAATTACGATATCGAATCGTATAGTCTAAGTCCTCAATGATTAACTTCGTAATACATATATACACTATCAACCTACGCAACGAGTGCAATAAGTACATAAAAATATTATTTTTACTCTTTTTTGAGGTTTTTTTGTATCGGGGGTTTTTTTAATTTTTAATTTAACTTTGGATGGAAACATTTTAGAAAGACTTCCCAACTCTATGAATAATAACTATGAAAATCATAAGCGGTCAGAATGTATATAACAGAGTAATATATTTAATATAGTATTATGTTTAACATATTATATATAACATAGTGTAAGAATTAGCTTCAGTATCAATATAGCAAAACTAACTCCTATTTCTATAAAATGCAATTCCAAAATTTTATTATAACCTTCCCGTAGTTCTTGCATGATGAGAAATGTAATATTGTTTTTAAAGTCTGTATCATGAGCTCACACAGAAAAATAGTTTTAAATACATACAATTTAGGTCTAGTTACTATTTTATTATACATATAAATTAAAACGTAAGTCCTAATATGTATTATATGTATGTATTGTTCTTTTGTGCAGTATTATATAATAATGGCGCGTTGTAAAAACATTTAATGGCCATAATAATATTATAATTGACATTGAGCTATGCATGTCGTTGTGAATTCCTTTTTAATTAAGAAATATTTATGTGTGTGTTCTTTCAACACTAGAACTACAAAAAATAATTTTATATTTACTTGAACTTAATATAATAGAATTATATACCAATTATACAAAAACTCAAAAATTTTTCTTTAACATTAATAATACCAGCCTGAAATTATTTTAAGTCTTAGTAAATTAAGTGTAGAATGTTTAGATTTATGATCTTTTATCAGGTGAGAAGCTGATTTTACAGTCGTATCATTTATACAGGCCCCTGGTTACAGGGGCCCCGAAAATGTTAAATGACGTTTGATTGCGCAAAACCCATTCCCGCGCAAATTTTGATGCAAGTTCTGTCTTGCCATTGTTAAATAAAATCCTTAAAGATAGTTTTTTAGACTTTAAAAAATAAAGGTGATTCATAGCATGGGGGTGTTTGTATTATGACATCATGTAATGTTATTTAAATAACAGATGTTATGTTAATTATTTCTTTCTCGTGAAATATTTCAAGCAGATGTTTCTGGTGTCGATGAGATGACATATTGTTATAACCTCGGGCTTGTATATGATTTCGTTGTTGGAATTTATAAAGTATTTTGTATCTTTATTATGGGCTATGTCTAATAATCGATCTTCAATCTGATTTTGTAATATATATATATATATATATATATATATATATATATATATATATATATATGATTTTCTATTAAATCACTTCACAATTTACTTATTTAAAAATAGCAATATTTATTAGTCATAATTGGATCAGAATCTTTATTTATTTCAGCTGTTAGTTTATCCACATCGAAATAAAAAAAAATACAATTCTTCTCTAAGTACACGTAGAACTAATTTTATACTCTATTATTGGACGGATATTACATATTAGCCAATTCGAACCATCGTTTGATTGATTAAAATTTCGATTGACTTAGCAAAGTATAGCTCAAGGCACTCTAAATAAAAACTAAATTTCAATAAATAAAATCATTTATGACCAGTATTTTTTTATCAAGATATCATTTTTTCTCTTATATCATAATAATTACAATATGCCAGTTGTAGACAATATAGAATTATATTAAATTACAACTTGTAATTTTTTTACAGTCCCATCGCTTGAGCCTATAGATTGAGCGATACGGTAGTTCAATTGGTAGAACGACGAGCGGACCGGTAGCTCAATTGGTAGAGCGACGAGCGATACGGTAGCTAAATTGGGAGAGCGACGAGCATTACGGTAGCTCAATAGCGACAACGAAGGACGGTTTCCCAAAGGTCGCGGTTATTTTTTATTATATATTTATGTAAAATGTATCCTAGTCAAATTATTGCTTCAAAAAATTATATCAATTTCTTTTATTAGTAATTTATTAGAATAATAGGACCGGTGTAGTTTATAGAAGCCCATCTAAGGTAGATTTTAATATTGGATTGCAGGTCGGTTATCAATTTTAGCCAAGTTATAAGGTTGTTCAGGAAACTATAATTTATTTTTTATCCTAATAATACAGTATGATTTTGAATTTAAATTGAATTTTCGTTTTATCGGGTTAAAAAGCTGCTATTAAATAATAAAAATTGAACATCATACATTAAACAATCGGATTTTTTTTTTTTTTAGCTATAGTAATCAGTGTTTTGTTATAACTTCAATTAATGGTGTGTCGAGACTGTCAATGGTCATTAGCCAATATTTACTTAATTTCTTCAATCATTCTTCAAAGGAGACTTGTGTAGTCACATTAAAATTGACAATCCTGTTGTGTATCAAGGAATTATTTAGTAAATTAAGACGACAATACAAAAATATTGTGTCAAAGTTCATGATATAAGTTTTATCAAAATAAATTATAAATATTGTTATAGGAGTGGTCAAAAGAACATCCTAATAAGAGTATCTTATAAGTACTGTCGGAGAAAAACCGCACTTTATCGAAAGAAGTAAGACATTCATAACTCTTAACTTAAAATTAATCTGCCAAGAATACCCTTTTGTTAAAGTAATGTAAGGATAGTACAGTCACGAGATAAAGAGTTAAGGTTTAATTAGTGTCATTTAATTTGGTTAAAATATATATTTATGTTTTCTTTCCGGTCTTACTGTCATAAAGTAAACGTTCAGCCTTTATCATAGAGTTATTATACATAGGGTTAGGAGTTAATAGGGAAGTCATAGAGAGGCCTGAGAATGTCAGTGTCTAGCAAATACTAACAGAGGGAAAATGAGCGACCCATCCTTATCTTTGTCTAATCACACATGCAAGAAAGAAAGACAGATAGGTAGCATCATTTTCTTTTTCCTTTTTTGATGCACACGTTTTAGGCTGGCTCTGGCTGGCTTATAAATATTATATGGTATTTATAATTCAGTTTGAGGTTTATTTATTATGACTTTATTTTTAATAATTATGGTTTAGACAAATTTTAAACTTTATTTGTAACATTTTTTCCTTCATTTATTTTCATCAATCATAGGACGGTCGGAAATATCCTTAAAACTACTTTATCACCGAACTCTTTGGTCTTCTTCACAACTTTCTATATTTAAATATACAAATGGCGTCCCATTAAAGAACAATTGAATGACTTTTAATTACTGTTAACAAAAACATGTTGATTATTTATAATCTTCGTTATGAAAATCTATTTAAAAAATAAAGAATTACTATTTACAAAATGTAATAAATTATATTTTTTTTGTACATAAAAATAATAAATTGTTAAAATTATAATGACAGCCATGTTTATTCTTGTAACGAGGCACCATAATCGTTTTTGTAAAATCTTTAAATAAAGTAATTTTTAACCCATAGAAGAAATAAGAAATGTGGGGGGTTTTGCATAACTAATAAAATTTTCAACGCACTTCACTGGAGAACGCACGACCAATCAGTGTTTCATTTTACATACAGTCTAAATCAAATATTGACAGCCGTACTAAAAATATACTTTTATTGTATTTGAAACTGTTTATTACTTCGTTGAAATTCTACATTTTGCTATGATTAGTAACGCTTTGGCTTTTGAAGTAATATCCATGTATGGAGTGACGTGGACCTAGGAGCATTCAGGAAACAGGTGTCCAAAATTGTATATAGTCATATATAGAAGGAGATCAAAACTGATTTATGTTTATACAGGGTTATTTGGGATCATGGGCTATCGTCAAGAATTTGTTTTGATGGATATTGAAATTGACGCAACGATGTTACTTGGTCATGTTTCAAGAAGACAAGCATTTTAGACGAAGTTATTAAGGTTAAGGAGCATTTTACTTTACTTATCATAAATGGAATAGAGATGGTTGCGGATGTACGAAGTTCCAATGGGTAGAGTACTAATGTGGGGGAGGGGTGGGGGGTGATTAGAGATTTATACTTCAACACTCTTAAAGAAAAGACTTCGCTTATCCCAAAAAAATCGAAACCCGATCGAAAAGAGTGACTTCTCAGAGGTTGGGCGTATTTCTACTCTGATTAACGAGCACTGCTATCCTCCTAACCAAAATCTAAAGTGGATAATATCAAAATTGTCGGAATGGTTTTGAAAAATTGCGGTGTTTGCAATAAATGAACCTAACTTAAAGAGCTTTTTTTTATTATATATGAAATACTTATACTATACTTCATATTATAACATTGTATAATAAAAAAATATATATATTATATTTATATATGTATATGTAATTGCTGTGCAAAGGACTTACCTTAATAATATAGTTTTTTTAAGATACCTATACTAATAGACTCCTTTTTGAGTATTTTATCTCAAAATTCAACGACTAATCTGCCAAATACAAACTAAGTGTACGGGCGACGTGTCCGTGGATAAAAGTAAAAATTAATAAAAAAAAAAAACTCAAAGAGCTTAATAGAATATCTAGAATACCTAGATTTGGAATTATCACTGAATAGGAACTTGTAAACCACAGGAGATTTTGAGTCATTATGTAAGCCCTTGTCTATTTCTTTCCAAGAAAGAGGTTCTTTAGTTATTCTGTACATTTACTAGCGACCAAAATTAGTAATCAATCTTGAACCAATTCTTGCCACTATTTTACATTACTATAACATTACAAATAACCGATCTTTGGTTTGGGTTTGTTAGAAGCCATCTAAGATTGATTATTAATTTAGGTTTTAAATAACATGGAGTTTGGACTGTTAGGCATTCCTATAAAAATGTTGGTCTTAACCTTAAAATGGATTTCATTTGTTTGCTTATTACACATAATACGAAGGAAATGCCGATAAAAAGTACCCCATTTCTGTATTTAACTTAACTTATTTTACTTAAGGTTTTTTTTTATACCAACACACGAGTATAATATGGGTAAAAAAAAGAGGTTCAATAGTTTGTTCTAATTTTGAGTTATTTATTTTGCCTAAGGTCTAAAGCTACATTAGGTATAAGTTTGACACATGATTACAAATAAAACAATTACTCTAATAGAAGTAACTAAACGCATATTTTACCAACAGCAGTAAAACAGTTTTACCCATTAACTAATCTTTACAAGTTACCAATTATCATTACCGATTTGAAAATGTTAAATCTGCATTCAATTTACAAATAAGTATTTGACTTCTGTAATACCTACCTCTAATTTGTACATCTCAATATAAACAAATATTGTTATTAAATATAATTTCATGGTTAAGATACTTTGATGTATGTATGAAACTGCACTTTGAGACAGCAAACAATATTTCTTTACAATAACTTGACCTTACATAGGAAGCACGAGGCCAATTAAATAAAATCGCAACAGGATATTCTTTTATATTAAAAAATAACAGCGTCTTAAATTTTCTGTATAATTAACAAATAAATAAGAATAGCACATTATCTCTATATATTATTACCTAGACCCTATTGTATACTTAAAGGTGCTATCACAAAACTACATAAATTGCCATAATTTCATTACGAAAGCCATTAAGAAGTATGATTGACCTTAAAACGCCTGTTTAACTATAATTTATATTACGTAACTTTGAGACGTGCTTAGTTGTTTTCGGTGTCTTTGATGGCGGCAATGACCTTAAAGTAGGTACAACAAATAGTATTTGATCCTCATATGTAATCTAAAACTGTTTTTAAGCAACCTTTTTGCAAACTATATTCAAAGGTCGAATAGTAGACTGTAGAACAAAAGACCATCGAGAAGTTGGTGCGAGTGCCGTCGCAATATTTAAAGATACATTAATTGTATTATTTACTTTGACACCTGCGCAAAATTTATGCGTCAACTTCTGGTTGACAGCTGATGATTACATCCGAGTATATTGTATGGATGTTTAAAAAGTATAATTCTACTATACTGTTTCATTGTACGCTTCTGTCATTGTATTTTTTTTTCTAATCAGTAGTAAATTCCTTGCACAAGAAAGCAATTAGTTCAATGTAATATTGGCGTAACTATACTGTAATAAACATTTAAATAATAAATATAAGAATATTTTTTTTTACATATTTTTAATAATTAATAGTGCGTTTTTAATAATTTTAGAAACCACTATTCGTGTAGACGCACGCATAGTGGTTTCACCGAATAACCGAATACAGAATACTATTCGATTCAACCTATACCGAACAGAATATTCGGCCGAATTATTCTGTTTACTGCATGTCTAATAATTATCGATTGAAATTTAATATTATGCCATTTTATATATCTTACTTATAAAATACAGATAAATAAAAAAGTACTTCTCGTCAACATCTTTTGAAAGGACCTAGGTTACATATTGGATACAGACAGGACCGTATTACTAAGACCTAGTAAAATTTAACAAATATTATATGCGGGATTGACGGTAACTCTATCAGAAAACTTGTGAGCCTACCTATTTTACACAAGACCGAATGAAAAAACGGAATAAAGTGAAGTAAGTGAATACCTAATATACGAATGTTATAATGTATGTGTTTTCTGTCTTATTCATTAGACATTGTGGTAATAGACAACCTTCCGTTCCGTTTGTTTTTTTCTGTACGTTGTGACTCTAAAGTCAGGTGGCTAAGACTGTAGCTACAGTGACCAGTATTATAGGTTTATTATATTTTAGAATATAAATTAATGATTACTCTGACTCCTTACAAATGGCCCATAATGAATTAATTTATTAACCTAAATTCAAATTCACATTCTTAAATACCCCGAAACATTATAACCTGTATCAAAATATATACATAAAATAATAAGTACTAATTAATTCTTAGCATCACCCTAAGTCCTAAAACAAATTTCTTGAACTTTGCAGGGAACTACTCGTATAGTAGTGCTCAGGTACATACATTGATAATGATATTTGTTTTACTGTAATAAACACTAAACATTTCTTTTGTTTCTTAGATTGGTTCGCAATTAACAATTTTAATTATATTCTTAATTGTATCAGGGAAAATGTAGTGCTCATAATAATTATTGAGTATAATGAGTTTGCACAAACCTTGGCAACTTTGATTTATATTAACAATAATACATTATTTATATAGTAATATTAATAAATGTATCTGTTATAAAGTCTGACAGTTACCACTTCTGACAGTTTTTAGGACGTTTTAACCAGTCATTGTCATTTATTGAAAATTAAAGAAACTATTTTTGCTAAAATAATTGTCAATTTTGTATTGTGGTAAAATCGAAAGAAATTGCTTACGGGATTGTATATCAGACATATTACTAACTAGCTGTGCCTGCGATTTCGTATTTGATAAAAAGTACCTTTTGTATTTACCAATGTATGTAAAAACTTTAAACTTTCAAAATAAGACAATAAGAAATTATTAACTTCTTTATTATTGGTAACCGATCGTTAAAAATAAAACAAAATGTAAAGTGAATCCCATGACAATATATTTCCGAAAACTGCATCAAAATGGATTAACCCGTTTCGGAGATTAGCGTGCACAAACATACAGACATACAGACAAACTGAAAAACCATTGTTTTGGGTTCTCTTGCTCTTATAATGTTTTTTTTTTAAATACATGTACATGAAATAATGAATTATATGTATAGATTTATAACAGACAGCAATTGCTAGGTAATTAAATTCCTTGCATTTTTAAGTTTTTTTTTTTCATTTCTTGCTTTAAGAGGGCAAAAAGTTGTTTAATCTCTATTAGATATAAAAAAAAAACCTTGACCTGAAACGTTTTGGATGCCAGGCATTTTGTCCTTAAACAAATATTAAGTGTGTTAAAACAAATTTAATAAATAAATAAAATAATATATTAAATAATTAATTATAATTTATTAAAGGTACTTATATCATTTATAAGCCACTTCATTTAAAATAAATTATAAGTCATGTTTACGTTTTATAAGTAGGAAATAAATAACTACCTCTGAAAACCTAACACTTATCAGACTTCATAAACATGCCAACACAAACAAAACCATTACTTTCATACAAACCATATTTACTTCAGCAATTATTTTGTTAAAAAAAAATCTAATGATGTCATTTTTTAAATCTAACAAACACTAATTAACTGAATTTGTAAAAAAGTATAAACTTCTTTTACTGATTGGGATTATTACAAATTCTTTATTTACTTAATATACCACTGTATATAAAATTAATGATATATCCCTAAACTACTTTACAAACATGTTAACCAAACTTAACTTATTTAAATTTTACCTACCTTATTAAGATCACTAAAAGCCAGTCAATCCATATTCCGTCCACTGAACGTCAACACTATACGATATCAAAACGATCACTCAATTTCCTTTTCATAAACAATTTCTCTCGGTATTCGCTTTTATTTTTCTCGTATTTAAGAACGCGTGCTGCCTGCCCGGAGTAACTCAACGTAATAACGTTGGAAGAGTTCAAGACGCTCAGTTCAAGTTTAATTAAAAAATCAAGTTATACTTATACAACTCTACTGATATATGGTTTGGTTGTTTTCTATAACAGTTCTTATAAACGGTGAAATGTAGTGAAGACATTTCTAATAATGTGATCAGAAGTCATAATGGCATCTTGTACCTAAACTTCACATGTCTGATATTGCGGAAATCGTCATTATAAACCGGATTACTGTAATTAATTAATTGTTTTGAATATTACCTAAGCGTATGTATGTATGTACCGTATTCATTCTAACATTATTAAATTTAATACATGTTCAATATAAATTCAAAACAACTGCATAATAATTAATAATATTTACATAAAAGCTTTACTTTTGCTTCTGGTCAATAAATTGTCGATGTATATTTTTATAACAAGTATTCATACTAGAAGTATTATTTATAGTATACAGTTAAAGGTTTCATTATATTTAATATAAAAATATACTTGGTATGTAATAATTGCATAAGTTGTAATGACATCGATTAGTTCATGCAACGATCAGGAAAGATAATTTTTTATACTACGTATATTAATTATTATTGTTATAACATTTTATTACAAATACATCAAAAGGTATTTATTAATATTTACCACAATTTAAGGTTACAAGCCAGTTATAAAAAAAAGTATTAAAAAAAATAAAAAGACATTCTGAATAAAAGAGATCTTATATATGTATTATTAAATTCATGTTCTTATCACGTAGTCTTTATCTTGAATTCATGCCGTGTTAGTTCGGATGAGTTTCCGCAGTTTCTTTTATATTTTCGAATTTGTCGTCTACAAACAAACATTATACCACATCGTTTATTTTATCTTCTAATTAAAGTTGCACAGATTATAATTATAATTATGGCTAATAAGAAGGTGTAATATACGACATTGTATAATCTCATTTATTGTTACATAAACCTTATACAGGGTTATTTATAATTAATTGACCACCTCGTGCAGGCAGCCTCTTTACATAAATCCCAACAACATTTGTTCTATGACTTCTTAAAATTATTTAGTTTTTCCATACAAAAATTATTTGTTGCCTCTGAACTGGCATTTACTCTGAGCGTAGATGTCGCAACCGGGAGTTGACCTTTTATATACTTCTTACAAAATACAGAGTAATACGTAACAGAGGGAGCAATTTTTTTTGTTTCGTGTTTTTTGAATTGTTTATCAAGATTTGTAAAAACTCGTGGAACAAATGTTGTTGGAATTGACGTATAGAGGCTACCTGCCAGAGGTGGCCAATTATTTACCTAGTATATTTAAAAAGATATGTTTTTTTTTATTTTCAAAACAATATAAACTTAAATCAAAATCATCATTACCAACCATATTTAAAAATATTTAACTTCATTATATTTTATTAATTGGGTGTGCAATAAATAATAAAATTTAAATAAATAAGACATCTATCACCGCTTTAAATATGTAAATATCCATTTTTTTGTGCTTTTTTTTTAATTTGATTTTAATAAAACTATGAGTGAATTTTGATTAAAATCATCCTATATGTTGACTTTGCTAATACCACCACATTTTATTTCAATTCGCTCTGTATATTTGAGACGCGAACAAACAGACAGATATTGATATACTGTACAGAAAATTCTTATAATTTTATTAGAAACTATTGTGTAATTATTTTGCAGCCTGAAAATTTAACAAATCCAAACATTTCATGTTAGTTTTTCGAAACAATTTTCAGAATCCCAAATTCTCAGTACACTAAAATATATCAATTTGTATATTTCTACTTAATACTTGATTGCCACGCGTCAGTGATAAAATTCAAGACAAAAACACAAAAAGGTATACGTTTATTTAATTCATTCATGTCATTATCAAAATATAATAAGATATTGTAATCAAAATTTATGAGTTCCAAGTACATATACTATAAATAGTTACTTGTTAAACAACATTAAAAAAAAAATTATATCATCAATTCAATCACACTTAAATAAACAATTATTGATTGATGAATCACGAATGATGCATGTTTAATAATTCTTAAATAACGGTTTTACCGTTATTTAAACATTAAGGTCATACATCAATATATCAATCATACAACAGTCCATATTATCAAACTAATAAAAGAGCTATACACCATCTGTGTGCGTTTTATAAATTGATGTCAATCAAACGTCAGTCACGTGCTAGCTTGAGTTAGTTGTATTTTCAACAGCCATGGAGCCGCACGTGCCTCCGTCGCGGCCATATTTGGAAACCGTAAGCAAAATGGAAGTAGAAAGAGAGTTTATACTTGCTTGGAAAACGTGCCCTGCGTTATGGGACCCTAAAAATCAATACTATACTAATAAATACAAAAGGCTGGAGTATCTGAAGAAACTTCTGGATATTTATAAAAAAATTAAGCAGAATGCTACCACAGATGATGTTCGACGAAAAATTAATATATTTCGAAGCAACTATAAACGAGAACTAAATAAAATAGAAATATCTAGAAATTCAGGTCATGGAGATGAAGTTATATATTCGCCAAGAGTTTGGTATTTTCCATTATTGCATTTTTTGGTTGAATCAAAAAAATCAATAAAATGGGTAAGATTTTTTAATTTTAGGAAACTAAACTGAAACTGCTAATTAAAAAATAATATGTATCTATTTAATTAAGCCAAACAAAGTTTTACAGAAATTAAAATAAGTATTGCTAATGTATATTATTAAGGTTGAGTTTTTTTTGAATCAATAACTAAAATCTCTTTCTAGAATCAAGAATCAAGCGATTCAAAAGAAGCATATTCGAATATATCAAGAGAATCCTCGCCTAATCAAGTGGACCACGCCCCTGACAAAGAAGAGTCAGTGTCAAGTCATTCCAGTGAAGATGAAAAGCCGATGATAAAAGACGAAATATTCTTTTCCGTCAGTCAACATCTGGAAGAACCCATGTCTGATACGCATGAGAATGTTCTAAAGAAAAGGAAGTGTGACAATCAGAATGACATAAATATCAATAACTCTTCTTTCTCCTCCGATTCAGGGCCAATGTTGGAATCACAAATTAATCCTCAAGCCTTAATCTGGGCTCAGAAACTAGACAGATTATGTCCCTTACAGAAATTGTACGCGGAGAAAGCCATTAACGATATATTGTTCGAAGCTGAACTTGGAACTCTTGACAGGTTCTCAGTGCAGATTAATGCAGGGTCAGAATCTAAATCATTTATATAAAATTTGACATATAAATATTAGAAAAGTATATCAAAAATGATCTACTTTATATGACAATATGGCAATTTATTCATAGTATTTCTTACTGTAAATAAATTCAAGATCAATTGTATTAAATAGGTTTCTTTTACGGATTAAGTAAGTGGGTAAAGTTCATTTCACAAGTAACGACATCTAGTGGTAGAAATAAACAATAATAAAAAACTTTTTTGTATTACACTCTTTATATCAAACAATGAAATTATTTAACACATTTGGCTATGAGAATAAGTACTATATCTACGTATTTTTTGTTTACCTTATTTTACTCACACAACTATTCTTGTGAGAATACTAAGGAACCCATCTTTTTTGTTTAAATGATCTAATATTTTATACATATCCGCCAGTCATATTTATAAAAACAACATATGGTCCTTCCTATAAAGCGAGGCTTACACGTGTGTTGTCAATATTCGTTCAGTTTAACGTATTTTGATAGGTGATGTTATATTGAGAGTGTTGGCATAGCATATATTAATAACATATTTGTATTAATTGTAGGCGTCCTGTGTACACAAGCCGTTAATCTGTGCATTATAATATTAACTAGTTCTACCGAGTTTGTGAAATCACAGAAGAGCTTTATAAAATAGTAGAGATGATATCCTTTATTTATAGTATTATATTTCCATGGTACGTACTTCTGATACTTGGCAAATATGTATATTGTAAAAGTTGTCTAGTATAATGTGTATTTTTTTTATAAACTAAATTTAACAACCTTGAACTCTAAATTATATAAGTAAAGTAAAAAAATCCTTGACTGTAAGGTAAATAATTAGAAATATAGAAAATATATGACCGTTTTTTTCGACGGAAACTATTAATTAAATACTTTTTTAAGTGCAATTCAAATAAAAATTTCATATACTGTTAATAAAAGCGTGTCAACGTTTATTGATGATATATACAAATTATTATTGAGGATTGAAGGACTATAAATGATTGACAATAGCCTAATATTATTGGTTAAGAAAAAAATTATGACTGCTGAGTCATCATTCAATTAAGCTGTTGGCAGACCACTCAAGATACTTCAATAAAAAAAAATACACTTAACATGAAATACTCATACATATTTAAGTTATTTTTTATTTTAATATGTTTAATTTATTGATTAAATATTTCTAAATAATATTCTGATTTTTTCATATTCTAACCAAAATATATATTTCTTTCAGGTAACTCAATATGTCAGAAGAAGCTGACTGCATAAGTTGTTTTTTCGATTTAAATAATCTAACTGGAAGTCCGGATAGATTATCTATTTTATCATACAGCGCATTAGAATCGTCTCGAAATCATACTCAAGATTCAATAACCTCTGAAAATGAGTTAAGTCTATCTCAACTAACAATAGATGAGCCGAAACCCTTAGATATACCGCCGTTTTATAATCTCACACCTCGAGCTATGCCCCACTCCCCTCATTACGTCTTCGAAGAAGAATTCCTCTTAAACCCCTGGGCCATGTTAATAGCAACAATATTTTTAACCAAAACATCGGGAAAATCAGCCAGGCCCTATATGAAAAGTTTCTTCGAAGAATATCCAACCCCCTACCACGTATTGGATGACTCACCAACTGCTTTGGAGAAGTTTTTCGATAATCTTGGACTTAAGAAACGTGGCCAAATTATTTGGAAAATGAGTTATCAGTTTATAGCCGCGAAGTGGCGGCGAGCGAGTGACCTCTGTGGTATCGGGAAGTATGGAGAAGACGCTTATAGGATATTCTGTTTAGGACACACAGATCTAAACCCTGATGATAGATATTTAAAGTTGTATTTGGATTGGCTCCGGAATCACACTGAGTTTATGGAAGACAATGGCGTGACAGATAGCGAATACGTAATCCTAGATCCGGTTCTGAAATATTATAGAATTACTTTACGTAATAAGGTTTAGTGTCAAAATTCAATATTAACAGTATGCCTATAGTTTAAAATTATGTTAAGTGTATATTTATTCTCGTTGTTATTTAGATATTATCAAATAAAATAATGTTACAAAACAAAACAAATATTTATACGTAATAATTGTAAAAGAATATTCACGAAAACGAAAAATTAAGAAAGAAATCAAGTAATCATATTAAATTTTGTATTCGACTTGTACTTTTATTGTAACAATTAATTATATTGATTTACGATACTCCTTATTTTAATTACACAATCATATTTCTTTGCAGGTAAATTGTATATTACTATAATAAAATATTTAAATAAATATATTAAGATGAAACTTTTACTTTAAAAAAGAATAAATATTGCACAAGGACTTCAGCCAACATTATTAGTCATAAATTATGAAGTATAGAATATAGAACAAAATAAAAAAAGTTTTAAAGAATAATATTTCAAATTGCTACAAGACAATAAAAAAAAAACTTTGATTTATCTAAATCGTTTTTTTTTAAATTATAATAACGTACTTTAAATTGTATGTCTTTCTAAACCAAATAAAACAAACAACCGAAATAAATTGATTACAATTTTTCGTTCAATTTTGTTTCGTTATGATGTAAATAAACCTATTTGTACATATATTAACATATATGGCACACATCTTAATTAAATATAGATGATCTAATTATTAATTATATGTAAAGTAATATAATAAAATAAAACATGTTTATTTTTAATCTTACACTAATAATCTTATCTTTGCAATGTATCTGTTAATTTAGTTAATAATAAATATTATAAACTACATTAACAGGTCTAATAAAGATAACCTATGCATAAATAAAAATACCTTTATGATGTTTTTGTTGTCATTAAAAAAAATCGAATGTCAGCACTTCTACTTTTCGTTTGTACTTAGTTCAGACTTCAGGGTGCTTTAAAATGGCGGTTGGTAGCTATGAACAGTTAGTATTTTTTCTAAACTGATATAATTCTTAAAAATGCTTTGGAATTAAGTTGCCCAGAGATTTAATAGTTAGAACATATTAAAGAATTGGGTTACAAAGCCAAGGTTACAAGGTTCAACTTTTAATAGATTAGCTATACCTAATCACAAATTTTAATGTCACTTTAGGAGTAAAATTGTTTTATTCTTACAGTTTCAAATTTAGTAGTCGTACAAAATCTAACAGTGTTTCATTTAAAATATTTGTTGGCATCTTTATTCTTATATCTTATCTTCTATTGATTGATGCTTCAAAAGGGTGGCGAATGCAAGCGGATGTAGCAAGCAAGCAATGTATTTTAGATGATTTTTAGATAATCTGTGTTTAAATTAAATTATTTTCTTCTTTTGTTTTTGAAATCTAACACTGACTTCCCTTGTGATATCTAAACAAGACATAAAAAATAAAGTTAACGCCTGTCAAATTGAAATAACAATAAATTATTTATGAAAAATATCACTTTTTTATCAGGCACATCTATATATATCTAGCAAAACTTGAAGTTATTTTATATATATTTAACAAACTCAAATCTATTAACCTATACTTCTATTTTTATCACCTTTATTGTAGTATACTCTCAAGGCCGTGTAACTAATAATTTTAATATAATATGGACATCTTATCAAATCATCTACATACGTTAAGTCATCATGTAATTAACATAATATGATGAGTTAACTGCATTATTATTGCAGATACATATTTTGAATTAAATGTTTCTTTTGCTACGCCATTCATAACACAAAAGTTCTGAATTTCATGTGGAAAACTAAATATTGTGATATGTATTTACTAGTCTATTCGACAAGCAATTAAAAGGGGTCCAGCTCGGCAGTCAGCATCGTCCGGCAAATACTAGAACTCCAGCTAGCATCTCAAATCTATGTAGGTAATTCATTAAAAACATTTGATACTAGTATATCATTGTGAATCAGTGAATCATTTGACATCCGTTATAATAGACAATATTGTTTAGTTTTAATAACATAGAATTACAAATCAACATGTTAAATTAAAATGATTAATATGAATAATATGAAATTTCAATTAATTTTTACTTGTTATAACTGCTTTGTATGTATAAGCTCATAGTTGTATCGTTGTCAGTACTGTCAATGTCGTGTTATTTTACACCATAATATTCTGTAGATGCCAATAATCGCATTACATGTTTTGTTACTTGGGAATTAGTTATTTAATGCATTTTATTATATAAAGCAGTGACTTTTAATATTTAAGATTTATTTAAATTTATGAGGTTTATTTTATAATCGCGATGTTTTGAAAATTCGCGCTTACTCTATTCATAAATAAACCAATAGGGCGTTCAAAGTTGTGCCAACATACAGAAAATAGTCGGAGTGATTGCTTTCCGCATCGTTGGCAGCAGTGTCGACTGTTGCAAATGGTGGATTGCGTTACTTTTTCTCGTGCTCCGTGTAAAATATTTACGTAAAATAGTGTAAATCTTGTGGTGCAGTGTTTCTGACTCATAAAAACATGTCGGAAACACTGCCGAATAACAAAAAACAACTTCCAAGGCAACTGGTGAGTATTTATTGTTACATTTTTACGTATTTAGTCCCGGGTGACGCCATGGTGGCTTTATCTGGGATCACGTAAACATGAAATGGTGCATCGCTGCATCGTGTATCGATTTATGTAAGTTATGGGAGAGTGTTAGAAACTGTGTTTTAAACAATGGTATCGAAAACAATGATAGGCAGTAAGGGTCATCGGACTTGATTTTTTGTAATCACGCCGCGAGCAAGTTTAAACGCGGCGGCCGTATGCATTCGCGCATGCGAGGAGGTGTCAAAATCTATAATAAATTCGCTTTCGAAGATCGCAGCATTGCGATGTTGCGACGTTGACAATGAACGTCGCGTAAATTGCGCACGGCAGCAACGTCGTTATCGGAGCATACCTTGTGGGCATCTGGTATGGACGAAGGCGTACTCCTCCCGCGGAAGCGGAGGGCAGGCAGCCCGGGGCGTGCGCCGTGCTACCACACGTCGAGACCGCTCGTAATCTAGTTTATTACTTAAATAATCTTCCGGCAAACAATTACACGCTGATGGCGAGACGAACGTCCAAAACATTATTATGTATTCATCATAATTAGTTTTCAATTTTTATACATCTGAGCTGTAACTTCTTATTTTAGAATAAACGAAAACAAAAATGTCTTTAAAAGTTTTATGGCTAGGTATATATAATATCCGAAACAAAGGACGAGAGTATAATTAAGCAGTACTTTTTAATTATTGGGCCATGCTACCTTGAATATCCTAAATTGGTAGTAGTGTGTAATCTAAGGTATAAAAATAAGCAATAAAAAGAAGCAACTTAATCAATACAATTATGTATATAAAATATTCTCAATATCTTTAATATAACAGTACCATAACACTGAATAATAAACTTGTATACATATAGTGACAACATCTGAACAGGTGAATGTTCAGCAGAATCATGATAAAATTATCTAACAGCTTCTGTTACATGTATAGTGTTTCATGAAAAAAAATCTAGTTACGAATATTATTAACGGGAAATAATTAAATTTGCTAGAAAATCCTAATAGTTAAGTATTTTAAAAAATGTGAACAAAACCATTCATTCGACCTAAATTATATTACAACATCCACCAATTATTATGAGTAAAACCTCTTGTTATCAAAGCCAATAAATAATAGAAATAATAGAATAGAAAAGATTTTAAAATAACAGAAGAATTGTAAAAGACAGTGTTGTACTAAGACTAATTATCAGTTCTAAAACAATTCTGAACGAGCTTCCTTTGACATGAATTGTCAAACTGTTGTATTCTAATTGAATGTGTAATATATGTTTTATTATATACTTATATGTATACAGTATAATATTCTAAATTATCCAAATATTTAAAATAGAAAACTTTCTATTTTAATATTAATTTGTGTCAATTAGGGCTGTTCACACTTAACATGTGAATGTGGCAACTAGACACTTCAAGATTGAAACATTTGTAATTATTATTATCTTTTACTTTGGTTGTTTACCAAAATCAATATTTATTATATTTATGATATTTAAAAAAAAAGCTTAAGTTTGACTTTACCTTCAGAGTTAATAATAAATTAAAAATTATTTGTAATTTTTTAAATAATATACAGATATTACATGATTTAGTAAAGTATTGACAAATTAAATTAACCTAATACAATATAAAATTAATTTGTTAACAAATTATTTTTATACTGTAGATCAATTATTTTTAGGCATATTTTCTTTGCCACTTTTCCTTAATAACAAATAATTATTTATTTTACAGAATCTAAATATTAACTTGATCTATTTCTTCTATATAAAAGGTATCCAGTGTAAGTTCATAATATATTGGTTCTAATACTACTTAGCTTTTTATCATTTATCCCAACTACAGAATACTAATTGTTGAGTAACAATCTTATATGTATATGCAATTTTTTGTATTTCCGTCGTGTTATCACTAATATTAAAAAAGTGTATTATTTTAGTTTTTTAATAGAAATATTTTTAATTTGCTATTATAATTACATACATTATAGACATTCCCTATTATAATATGTTAAAGAAGAACAGCTGATTAAGACCTCCTCGGAGAACATATTTTCGAGTGGTTTAATCGTTTGTTTAATTATCGTTAAGACATGAACTAATAATTTTCAAATATTTTTTATCCTAAGTATCATTATTATAATTCGATATTCTTTTATTTTAATTTTATATGAAATGTTAACTTGGTTCCATGTAATCAATCAACTGTAGCTTGTATAAGTTGGACCAGTCGCTGAAAACTGAAAAACAGTATGTATTCTATATATGCATCGAAATTGCTATAGTGGTTTATGGAATATTATGTTAGTTACATAGTTGACTGAACGAGCGAATTGGTTCAAAAGTAGGTGACAAAGCTTTTTGGAATTTGTATATGAGGTATATATAACCATGTAGAGACCACATTTGTTAACCAATTTTCATGGAATTTTGGAATCGTGTTCTACACTGGGGGGACACTGCGATGGTGACTTAATGAGCCACATAGGGCCCATGACCCTCCTCCAAAACTCGAGATAAAAGTTTAAAGAAATCGGAACTCTGTACTTCAAATAATGGCAATTAACAGTTATTCTAGTATCAATCTCCAATGTAAACCATCCGTTATAGTTTATTAGTAAAGTAAAAAATATATAAAACTTAATAATTCGGTACTTAAGGCTGATAACCGGATTGTCCAGGATCAATATAAATACTGTTGCTAGGACAACCTCTATTATAAGAATTAGGAAGAGCAAATATTTTTTTTTAATAAATAACACCTAATCGTTCATGTGTGTGTGTGTAAAATCTATGTGTGTGTGTATTTGACATTCTATATCTTAGAATGTCAATTGTGATTTTATAATTATAATTAGTCTTTTAAAAACATCTAATATAATGAAAGGGTGAATAAGGTATTATTTTTATTATATATTAAGGGTGCATGGAGAAAACTGATGTTTAGAGATTGAAAAAAGTTCATTTAGAAAATGAAATAAGCTATAGTACACGTTTTAACGTTATCTTAAAACTAAAAACTTCTAAGGGCAGTTCCACATTATTTGATAGAAGATTAGATGGTAACTACATATTAAAAAAATCATAATAGTCCCATATTATCGTGATGAAATGATAACATCTATTTTCATATTTTACTGTATTTTTAACATATTTTAAAAAATTAATATGCAAAGTAGAAAAAAAAAACTATGAGCCGTTTTTAACAGGGATTAATATAAATAGTATTGATGATAATCAACCCTGTTATAATAGGGTTGTCTCCCCTCCCACCTAATATTTGGGGTTTCTAATAGGTGGTGTATTTTAAAGTTTTTGTCACATTGTTTCAGAGAGAGCGTAAACAGCGTAAACTCTACTCTGATGAGTGGGCGCTGGGTGATGACGAGGCTGAGGGTGGGAGGGGCTTCTCCCTCGCTGATAAGTTGGAGAGCTCCCGCTTCGAGCACGCAGGGGCTGTGCTGGACATGCATGGCACAGACCTCACCATCTCCTACCTTCAGAAACATGGCTTCACCACCCCATTGCTGTTTAAGGAGAAAATTGGACTGGGCTTAAGGTAGGATCTTATTTGGTAATAAGTCTTCTCGTAACTTTTGAAAGACGTGACGCAGGTGTTAAGTACTCGTAAGATGTTTGTTTCGTAAAATATTTAAACATGTACAGCCTTGTTAATCTTATTTAAATTATGAGCTACCGGATCTATGCATTGGTAGAGCGATGCGATGGGTCGGATTCTCAAAGGTCGCAGGGTCGAATCCCTGCTCTTGTAGATTTATTTTTTATTCTATTTTTAAACTATTTTTTATTCCATAACTATACATTTTTTTTATTTCTATAGAAATAGCTGTTTTAATGAAAATCATATAATTCTTATTTATATTATAATATAAGATAACAGTTAGGATTAGTTATTATATATTATTATTATTATTTACTAGCTATTATCCTCTACCTGTACCTTCTTTGTTGTTCTTCACATATTAAGTCAAAATAAAAAAAGTAATAACTTAACAGTTTCTGAGATAACCTCCACCAATAAATAGACAAACGAAAATGGCGAACTGTTTTATTGAGTTGCTGTATCAAGAAAATATTAAAATTAAAGACGTTAATCATTAAGTATTCTTTACGGTTTGAAATATCAACATTAAAATGTTTTTCCATATTCCTATATTTCTTTCATGTTAATTATTAAATTACCATAGATGTTGTATTAATTAATAATAATCATAATTATTACTGCAGTTTTATATGTATATTGGTTTAAAAAAGTTAATCAATTGAGTTTTTGAAATGAATGTACCGATTTTGATAAGATTTTGAAAATAATAGCAGATTATATTATGATATATTAAATAACACAATACTTGACTACGACCTATATATATACTCAAAACTATATAATACAAAATATTTTTTATATTCCTATATTTTAAAATATTAAACGAAACTCTTCAGTTTGATTTTGTTAGTTTATGTTAAATACAATAATTACGTTAATTCGAACTCTTATTAAATTTCCATTTAAATAGTTATTGAAATTCTATATTTATAGACAGATCGTTTTAAAAAACTTCTTTACATTGCACGTTTGATAATATATATATTATTTTTTAACTTATTCAATTATTTTAAACCCAATAAATAAAATAATATTAAAATAACTGAATTAAAACGTTATACATAAATAATAAATATACACAATAGTCATCTTGATATCACCAAATATCGTGAACTATTTCATTGATATGTTTTCAATACAGAATCCTCCTACACGGATGACTGATTTTACTGTAAAGAAAAATTCTACCTTACATTCCGAAACAGATTGGCCGTGAATCCAAGAAAGTTTCGTTATAGGACCTTGGACTCAGCCGGTAACTGCAACTGGATATCTTAATATAAACATCAAACACACTCTTCAATATTAAAGGCACTGCTCGTATAAAACTAAATAAAACTTATATATGCATATTTAATAATTTAACACTAACACTAGCCAGCTGATTATTGTCTATGTATATTAAAAAAAAATCAGAAATGAGACATATTTTTTTACATAATTTAGTTTTTTTTATTAATTTAAGAGTTCAAAAATAGACAAATTCATTAGTTTTTTGTTTTTTATTATAGAGAATTTTGCCTAACATTTTTATTTTCTTTTATCTAATTTAAGAGAAGTTTTAAGTTACCACCTGCATATATAAACTTTTTATTTGTACAGTTGTTTTCAACTAAGTTAAAGGTTTTTTTTGTCATTATTTTCATTGACATCTGGAATTATTTTCCAATTCCAAATTCTACGATTCTTCTAGTAAACTGAACTGGAATATATATTAAAAATTTATTCAGTATTTATTATTTAATTAAATGTATATAATGAAGCAGGAAGTGTGTCTGTGTTTTTATTATTACTACTGTCATTCAATTTTCGATCATGTTCTTTGTATTGTCTTTTAATTCGCTTTATTATAGACTAGCTGATGACAGGGACTCCGTCTGTCTGTCTGTCTGTTAGTAAATATACAAAACATTTATTTTTTTAAATCTTACTTTATGCAGATTTCGTATTGTTTTTTTATTTAATATTTAATAGTTTATTATATTAAAAATCTAATATTCAAGGTAAAATAAAAATACATAATATCGTCGTGATATTTATTTTATATTAAATGTTACATTCTTTGAAATAAATTCTTAGTTTACTCGAAGCTTAACATTTTTGGTTACACGAAGACCTGAAGATATTTATCGAATCGTTGACGTTCCGTGGCCTGTAAAGGTCAAGTTGCGTTTTAAATAACTTTCTATGTTAGGCAATAAAAATACTATGTATATATAATTTATTCTTATATATATTTATATTATATTATAATGCAAGTATTTGAAAATAATATGGTCTGATAATATTTTGAGCATTATTCTATGGTTTTCTAAGGAATTATTTTCCTTTGTCTTGCCTTGGAAACTTACTCTCTGGTATACCATATAAGTACAAAACCTACTTACTTATTATATTAACTTTAACTGAAGATTTCACTGAATTACAGAATAAACTTAATTGTACGGTAATTGTAGAGTTGGTAGGTAGTTACGTCAACAATTGGAGTTGGAGAAAATTTGTAGTTTTATTGATTTTATATTAAAATCTATAAAAAAAAACAAGTTCTGACTCACTGACTTTTGAAAGCTACAATTGACAAATAAATCTGCATAAGGTTTTATAAACAAAGGTTTTATTTTTCTAAGTTCTCCAAATATAGGATGAATTTTAATTAATAATTTTAATTTTCGTAAAATGATTAAAGTGCTTGTAATGTTACTTTGGTAATATTTAAAACATACTGTATATGTATTCTATATGATTACTTTTTTCTTAGTAATTAAAATTATATTTTGCATTATAATATAGCAAATTCTTATATTTTCTATCACCTAATGCTAAAACATTATCAAAATAAAAAAAAACATCAATACTCATATCAAATAGATAAATAAAAGTTAGAACTGTTGATCCAATAGTGAAAATGTATCAAATGAATGTTAGCTGATATCTTATCAGTGTTGGCCAAACAAGCGTAAATCTATCTTGTACTTAACACGTTACTTAGATCTGCGAGTGTAAAGGGAATAGATAATTACTTAGGTATTAATATTACTTGGGTATTAATATAATAATAACTTCAGGTTATTATGAAAAAACCTATTTTTAGGTATCATTGTAAATTGCAAAATTATCGAAAGCTCTGTGTGTGCTTTGCCATTATTCTAATTATTATTACCTACTATTAATCGTACAATTTAACAATAATTTAAGTATTAAGGTTAAATTAAACTTAAATTTTAGTTCAATTACATATAAATGATAAAGACGAATGTAAAGATAAAAACAAGTTTCCAATCATATATTGATCGTAGATATTAACAGATATAATTTGATCTTTATTATTAGTGATATTGGAGTTGTTCTCGTCGGGGAAAATCTGGTTACACAGTTCAGGTGAACGCCTACGCCGTGTGTACGCATCCGAGCCTTTTCCGGGATTCGACAGACTTGGATGCAATTATAGGCTACAGATAGACATATACCTAGTATATATATATATATATATATATTGAACGCTGAATAAGGCTTCTGATATTTGATATTATCAAAGTTGAATAATTTTTCTCGTGATGTAGTAGTACTTGTATGATTATAATTAGTTTTTATTATTTGTTTATAATGAAATTATTATAGTAGTTCATGTATTATTATTACTATCGGATAATGTTTATATAATAAGAAATAATTTATACATTTTTATTGAGCTATTATTATAGAATTAAAAATATATAATTAGGTTTTTGAATGTAAGACATTTTTTGTATTTTAACTTTTATTATAATTATAATACACACATATTTCTGCACGTCACATCAATTACGAGTATATCGGAATTTTGGCTAGTTGACTATTTCTGAACATATTCGGGGTTCTTACCCATGAATGGCGTCAAGTGAGTATATAATATATTTACTGGGCCGTACTCACAAATTGCCTAAATCGTATTTGTGTTCAGTGAGGCTCTACTCACAGTAGGTATATTAATAATATTTATATGTTAAAATAAGTATTATCCAAATACCTATCTGTTTTTCAGATCCTCTATCTACAACGTGTTATAAATTATTATAGAATTTCAGTATTTCTGTTTTTTGATAAGAATGTTGAAGATGTAATACTTGCTTTTAATTACACATATATCTGTATATAGTATTGAATACGTTTTCTCATTTATAAGATAACAAATAAAAAACCTTATTAAAAAAACTTTTTCCCTCTTAGGTGCTACATAATTAAACTAAATGGAGAGAATTGTCCATAATATAATTATATAGAATTAAATATTGTTAAATTCGTTTATAACTAAAACTAGCTTAAATATATGTTGGTATGTAATACATTATTTAATAACCAAATATTTTTTAGAAACTCATCAACAAGGCACTTTTCAATATAAAATATTGTCCAAGAAACAGACTTAAGTAAACTTATATTAAAATATGAAAATAAGGCAATGTCATAAGTATCGTTTTTCAAACTTTTCAATTCACCTCACTTCGCTAAATGTCTGGGACATTTTTATCCGACAACATTGGAAACTTTTATAAGGCTTAAGTAGCTTGGTCCTTAATGCTGTAGTAATAAGGTTCAAATTACATTTGACATTGAAGTTCTCTGTAACTCTTTGGTGTATTTCGATAAGAAAGTTCATGTTTGCAGGCGATTTGTAATACTGACTTAACTGTATGGAAACTTTTAATATATATAATATCAAAATGATATTTAATATTGCAGTGATATTTGTCAAAATTTCTATAAACTTAATATGGCTATACATGTTTAAAGATATTTTCATTGATTTCGGTTTTAGCATCTTTTCCTTTTTAACACGCTTCTTTGTTTATCTATACCTACTGCAAAGTTAGAAACAGGTTAGGATTTTCGAAAGAAGCCTAATAGAGGTCACCACCGTCCCGGTGAATACGCTAATGCGTATAGCAATACGGGTGCTCAGTTAGTAGAGCGACTGGACGGTTTTACAAAGGTCGCGAATTCGAATCCCTTCCCGTATCGATTATACATTTATTAGATCGTCAAATATCTATCTATATTGTCATGACACAATCATAAAAGATGACCAATATTGTACTGTCATAAGTGAGTCATTACATCGGTGAGCTTTTCAAGTCTACGCGTTGATAACTATTACGTTTGAAATGGAACTTTTTTTATCTTTTTTTATTTAGATACATTAATAAAATGTTTATAATACTAGGCAGGTGGATTACAAAATGCATTTTGTCATATTTTTTTCATATTTCATTACTTTTTTTATTAATAGAATATCATTTATATCAGGCAGATGATATGCAAAATACACTATTTTTCTTTAAAATTGAACTTTTTTTTATTTTGATTTATTGATAAGAAGGTTTCCTATACTAAGCAGGTGGATTACAAAATGCATTTTTCCTTTTTTTATTTTTTATTACTTTATAAAAACACTTTGTTTTTTTTATTATTAATAGTATCTTCAGTATTAGGCAGGTGGTAGCAACGTACATAGACCGGTTACTACCAACATAGATAATTTACTTTCGCCAGTCAGCAGTTTAATTGGATGATTCTCTTTGTTCATATCCTTCAAGAGTTATATAACATTTATGGTACGAAGTTACTTTTTTTATAAATGTACGGTCTTTTTAATGTTAGCCTTCGTTTAAATGCTTTTTGTTTTTTTTTTTTATTTAATATCTTCCACAGTTGATGTAAATGTCAAATTATATTCTTAACTTGAATGTAAGTATTCAATACTTATATATCTTAGTTTATATATTTATTGGTGTGTGTTACTGGGATCAGATTCATTTTACATATCTATTTTCAATATTATGATTTAAATATTATGATCGTTTAAATATAGCTGTTACTGATACAGACAAATATAATTATTTCCTTAGTTGTTTGTAGGTATAAATAGGTCTCAGGTTAGAAACGGTAGGAAATTCAAAAGATTGTTTTCTATCCTCTTTAACTTATTGATACACAATAAGAATTTTCTACAGTCCGTAGTATGCAGAGAAATTGCATTTTATCATAGCTATGGAGAATCATATCCAATAAGAACTTCAACATACAAGGTCCAATGAACAGACGGAATACTCGTTAAATAGCGCTGTTTTAAAATCAATTTACCTTTTTTAATTTATGTAAGGTTTAACATTTTAATATCCGTTTATATCCGGTTTATAATTAGTTTAATATATATATATATATATATATTTATTTATTTACCCTTTATTGTATTAATTTATCAAAGGCGAACCTAATGCCTTGTGGCATTCTCTCCCAGGTAACCTCTGCGCATGGTGAAAAATAGTGGTAGGCGTTCTTAAAATAATATATATAAAACGAAACGGAAAATATAGAATTATACAAATACACATTATACATGTATACAACACTTATTACTTAATATATAAAGATACACAAATATGTTACAATACTATACACATGAACATATATTTATACTATCTCTATGGTTAATGTTATCTTTTGACCACGCAAAGGTCAAAAGATGTCTGTTAAAAATACACCAGGTGGGTCTATCAAAGGAGTTGTAATTAATATTCACGTGTTTGTTGAACAGGTTCCCAACCCTCCTGAGATGTGATATGTTTTAGTGATCGTAAATTACGTAAAGGTCCGTGAATTAGTTCTTATTATGCGAGGAGGTCCAATATAACATTATTGTTATATATTGTATAAAGTATCAGCTTTATTGTAGGGTTGTTTAGGTTTTTTTTAATTAATATAAAATTGATTTAAATCATGTTTTTATAATATGTATAATTAATTGTAAAATGTAGTATCGAGATTTGCAAAACTAAATTATTTTGGAGTTATTCATTAACTTTAAAGCTTAAAGTTTATCAATATTATGTAATCATTTAATCTCAATTCGCTTTTGCTCTAAATAGAAAATACTATGAAAGTACAGATAAAACAAAAACTGCAATATGGATTAAAACAAATATCAATTAAAAAGGTTTTATATTAATGTATTGAATATTAATATTTTATTCATTTTATAAACCCATCGAATGGCAGGAATTGGCTAATCTAAAAACAGATTACTACTGAATTAATTGGTGGACTGTATGGCGGAAACTGTACTCGGGAAGTGCTGTAAAATCATTCGATACATCCGCTCTCGACGAATGCGAGAGGGCGACTGGCGGTTTCAGAATTCAGGCTTGGTCGCGGAAAAGGGTGTTATAAAGGGGAAAAGAGTCCGAAACATACATTTTTAATATACAATGAGAAAAATTATTTCTTAATTAACAATATTAAATATAATGATAATATTATATTAAAAATATTTTTTAATATAAAGTTATGTATGTATAAATGATATTTTGAATAAAGAGTATTGAACATGACTTCCTTTGTTTACAGAGTACCAACCAGCAACTTTACGGTGAACGATGTACGCATGTGCGTCGGCTCTAGGCGGCTTCTTGACGTCATGGATGTAAACACACAGAAAAACATCGAAATGACAATGAAGGTAACTTTGAAACTTACGAAATACTAGGATGGAAAATTTTGTTGTTTGTTTTTGTTTTCATTAGTGCTTATGTATAGCATATTTTTATTATGAATAGAATGATGGTTTATCAAGACTACCTTTAAAACCACTTTATTATTATCAATTTTAAGCTAAACATGTCTTATGCTTCTAGAAGTTCCCTTTGTATTCCTAGTCTCTTATTAAAGCGTGTGGAAAGAGTATTTTGAGAATCGAGAACGAGAGAGTAAAATGAGATCTATTATTCAGTTTAATACTATTTCATAATTATTTCACGAGCAATTTCTAAAATAAAATTGTTTTATAAGTTAACAGCAATTATGTTATTACTTGACTACCTACCTTCTCAAGCTTCTTCTAACTAAATTGTCGAAAAGGTCTAATTTAATCTAGAATCTTTATACCAAGAAAATAATTTATATAATAAAATTTATTACGTATAAATTCAAATATTTTGTCGACAAAGATCTAACCACTACCTAAAAGACCTTTTAAGTCTAATAAAGTGGAATCCAACTGCACGGCGCTTTATAAGTGTATAAAAAATAAAACAGGTACATATTTAAATACATTTTTTTACATATCTGTTTAATTTATATTTTTTTTTGTTGAGAATACTTAAACCCTAATATTTTAATATTTTTATTAATTTACTAAATTTTAGTTTTGCGAACTTATAAATTCTAAAATCCAAGGTCACTCTCCCTCTCTTTAATCTGACGCCACGGGGATCGCTGTTATCATTCAACGTGACTCACGAAACATACTACCGAACGTAATTTTAACGTATTATATACGTTCTGTATCAGGACTGGCAGCGCTACTACGATGACGCCAATAAAGAACGTCTACTGAACGTTATATCATTGGAGTTCTCCCACACTCGTCTAGAGAACTACGTGCAGGCTCCGCGCATAGTGCGGCTCATCGACTGGGTGGACACAGTGTGGCCGCGGCACTTGAAGGACCAACAGGTGATTTGAATTATTTTCTTTAAGTTTGGATTGGTAATAAAAACAATTAAACCAAAACCACTTTGATTTTTTTGTTATAATTTTCATTTTTTGTATCTGTGACAAAATTAACGGGATTTCAATGTTTTTTTATACTGCAAAGTTAGAAACGTTGGTTAAGATTTTCGAAAGAATCCTAATAGATGTCACTAGTCACTACCGTCCGTTTGAATCCCTATCCGTTTCGATTTATTTTTCATTGTATATTTGTTAAGATTTGTTAATTATTATTAATATTTTTATATTTATACTTATTCTAATAATTTTTAATATTGAATTGCAGACTGAATCTACAAACGCGTTGGATGACATGATGTACCCCAAGGTGCAGAAATATTGCCTCATGTCCGTCAAAGGCTGCTATACTGACTTCCATATTGATTTTGGGGGTACCTCGGTCTGGTACCACATTCTGCGAGGTGGCAAATTGTTCTAATAATATAAAAATACATATATATTTCCTATTATGGCACAAATAATAATAATGTTTTGTTATTTTAGGTGCTAAAGTATTCTGGCTCATTCCGCCAACTGAAAAAAATCTGCAATTATATGAAAAGTGGGTGCTCTCGGGCAAACAGTCAGATGTATTCTTTGGGGATACTGTTGAAAAATGTATTCGAGTTCATGTAAGTAATTAATATATATTTGCGCTGATTTTTTTTTTATTTCGCAATCTATATTTATAAAATCGTCTGTGCTGACAGAGTATCAACATATAGTCAAAAACACTGAGTCTGAAATGATAAAATCTAGAATGTGGGTTAATTTTATAGTTAGAATTTAATAACAAGTGAAAATTAGTCAGCTTTAGATATCTACTTACTGTAAAAACGTCTTTGACTGTGGGATTCGTTGGCGAAAAGTTAATTTAATAATAAATATATTTTTGTTTTCCAGTTACAAGCTGGCTACACATTCTTCATTCCCACCGGCTGGATACACGCCGTATATACACCGAGCGACTCTCTAGTGTTTGGTGGCAACTTTCTACATCAGTTTGGAATTGAGAAGCAGCTGAAGATAGCCCAAGTCGAAGATGTCACTAAGGTAAATTAAACAAACTATGAACATATTATAAATACAAAAAAAATAATAATATAGAAAACTAATTAACAATATTTTTTAATTCAAAATGCTGAACTCAATACCTACTATTACAAGTTGCAATATACTAAATACTGAAATAGTTTAAAAATCCTGATCTTATTACTGCTAGTGAAAATTGAACTTTAATTTAGTTATTATTCATTAATTTAGTTAGGCGCTAAAGCCAAAAGCCATTCGAGGTTAATTACCATCAGGTGGAATGTAGTCAAGCATTGCCCTAGATCATATAAAAAAAAAAAATAAAAAAATCCCAGGTTATAGATCGCATATTAATTTAATTTATTAAACCAGGTGCCCCAGAAGTTCCGCTACCCGTTCTTCACGGAGATGCTCTGGTACGTGCTGGATCGCTACGTCAGTGCGCTGCTGGGTCGCTCACACCTGGCGCCCGAGGGACAGGCCGCCACTCCCACGCAGCTCAAGGAACACGTGCACCTCACACAGAACGAACTGCACGGACTTAAGGTCAGATATCTTTGGTTTTATTATTTTTAATTTCGTTTTATAAAAAAGAGAACACACTTGCTAGTCGGAGGGTGTTCAAATGGATTGGTTTTACGAAACGGTCGTGAGCTATTATTGCCGGTCGGACACTCTTTATCCTTTTCACGTCTGGGTAATGATTTAGTTGGGTCTCCTTCTGAGATGGCGAGTCCGGGCTTTGCATGGAAAAATAATGTTAACTCTGTGACAATAATTTAGTCAAGAATAATTTATAATTCCAGGCTATCGTAGTGTACCTTCACCAGCTGCCTGCAGCTCGTAAGTCAGTTCCGGAACTTCTGACGGACCCGATAGCGTTGGTCCGAGACGTGCGCACGCTGGTGGAACAACACAGACATGACAAACAACAGCTTGCCGTTACTGGTGTTCCATTGCTTAAAGGTTAATAGATTTTTTTAAATACTCAATTGAATACAAATCCTAGCTTCTTGTTGGTTATTTAGTTTTAATATTATATTTTAATATACTTCTTAATTGTTTTAAAAAATCATTGCCTAAAGAGTTGTACTAATATGGCATGAAGAAAAAAGACAGAAAGAAAAACTGTGTTTATTATATAATGATTATCATTTCATATTAAATGAGACTCATCTAGATAATATGTATTATGCTGTCTCAGGTCCGGACGAGGTTGTGTCGGCGGAGCGTCGTCAGTCGAGCGGGCGCGGTCGAGGAGGACACCGCGGGGGGCCGCCGCGGCCACGCCCCGACCACGCCGCCAACGCGCCGCGACGCAGACGAACCAGGTAGGATATACGTATACAGAGCATGACACAGAGTGCCGCATCCAGGTGGGGTATATGTATACAGAGCATAACACAAAGTTCCGCATCCAGGTAGGGTATATGTATACAGAGCATAACACAAAGTGCCGCATCCAGGTAGGGTATACGTATACAGAGCGTAACACAAAGTGCCGCATCCAGGTAGGGGGGTATACGTATACAGAGCATAACACAAAGTGCCGCATCCAGGTAGGGGGGTATACGTATACAGAGCATAACACAGAGTGTCGCACCCAGGTGGGGTATATGTATACAGAGCATAACACAAAGTTCCGCATCTAGGTAGGGTATATGTATACAGAGCATAACACGAAAGTGCCGCATCCAGGTAGGGTATACGTATACAGAGCATAACACAAAGTGCCGCATCCAGGTAAGGGGGTATACGTATACAGAGCATAACACAAAGTGTCGCATCCAGGTAGGGTATACGTATACAGAGCATAACACAAAGTGCCGCATCCAGATAGGGGGTATACGTATACAGAGCATAACACAAAGTGGCGCATCCAGGTAGGGGGGTATACGTATACAGAGCATAACACAAAGTGCCGCATCCAGGTAGGGGGGTATACGTATACAGAGCATAACACAAAGTGGCGCATCCAGGTAGGGGGGTATACGTATACAGAGCATAACACAAAGTGCCGCATCCAGGTAGGGTATACGTATACAGAGCATAACATAAGTACCGCATGCACCTTACTTACACATTATATTACCGTAGGTATAAAATTGTAATGTAATGGTATATATTATAGTAATTTTTTTGGTATGGTCCAATCTATCTCTATTTAAATTAATAGTAATTAATTAAAAAATATTATTTTATCTGTATTTAATACTATTCATCTCTACAGATGCAAGAAATGCGAGGCCTGCCAGCGAACCGATTGTGGCGACTGCGTGTTCTGTCACGACATGGTGAAGTTCGGTGGGCTGGGGCGGGCAAAGCAAACGTGTATTATGCGACAATGTCTTCAGGTATGGAGATGTACAATGTACATATTAGTGGAATGAGGCTATAAATCAGTTTAATACTTAATTAATTAATTGTTTTATTTTTTATTCTTATTATTTCGTAAACTGTTTTGTTGTAAGTTCTTATGTATTCTTTTATGTTCAGGTACATAAGTTCATCCATTTTCTCCATATAATATTAAACTAATGTAAATACTAATGTTCCAGCCGATGCTTCCTGTGACTGCTTCTTGCGCCGTGTGTCACCTGGACGGGTGGATGCAGACGCCCGTCGCACCGCAGGCCAAGGGTAACTCTGGTAACTACTCTCACTATATCTTTACTAATATAAAGTTTGTTTTATTGTATTTTTTATATCTGGTAATAGTCATTTTTATCTATAACGCTGTTCAAATTTATGTTTGTTGACATTTAAAGTAAATAAATTGATAGGTCGCAATGGCCCGTCCTCTCTGCGCGAGTGCTCTGTATGCTACAGCATCGTACACCCCGCGTGCGTGCCGCCTGGGGGACAGATCAACGAGGATCTGCCTAACTCCTGGGAGTGCCCCACCTGCACCACCATGGGACTCAACCAAGACTATAAGGTGGTTGTTTTCTTAAGAGGAATAGCTACTGTCTAAAGTGTCGAAGATACCTCCAGTTGATATTTATCAGTTATTTTTATATTTTCCTGGTTTCCTGGTTTCTTAGCATTTAGTTCTTCACCATGATAATTAAAGGAGATTCTAGCCAAGTGTATGTATAATAAATTTAAAATGTTGATTGACCTATAACATTTTATATACAGCCCCGTCACTTCCGCGCTCGTCAGAAGTCTTCAGACCTACGTCGCATGAGCGTGGGCTCTGACGCCAGCCAGCTGAGCCAGCACCACAGCACTGCGGCACAGGTAACGAGTGTATATATTTATTTATTATTCGTCTTAGTGTAACAATAAGTATAAAATAAAAAGATTAGGACAATTAATGTACCCTTTATAAGACAGAAGAATATAATATATTTTAATAATTTAATTTTTAACTTTAATAACGGGATCATTCTTTACAATACATGAATTATTTTCATATACATAATGTAAAAAAATATATAGTAGGCATTAGCTATATTGACAGTAATATAATTAGTAATAAGCTTAAAGAAAAACAAATTACAGAATAAATTACCAGCCCCGCCCCCGCCGGTAATTGTAAAGTCGGAGGTCGGTTCAGACAATGAAAGCAAAGCTGAGGGCACACCTTTGAAGTCTGAAGAAGGTACGTTTTATATTTTATTTATAAATAATCAATAAAAACAGTAAAATATATTATTTTATTTGGTAAGGATGATTATTAAATAATTATATGCACAGAAATAAAACGCGAAGAAGAGACTACTGAGACAGTAGAGGGTGAGCCCGTTGAGTGGGAACCGACGGCTAAGAAACGACGAGCCAGTGACGAGGACGAGGCGCCCAAGAAACAAGCGCTCAGGGCTCATCTAGCGCTACAGCTCGCACATCATTCTACTAAGGTACCATATAAAGTTATTTTTATGTCGGATAGCTGTTGAGAACTAATAATTAGTAAGAAGAACATCACACTTTTACTAATTTATAACCAATAAACAAACCCTTCTAGGCGCTAAAGAAGCCCCTGTACCCAGTGCGTCCGGCGCCTCTGAATCTGACTAACGTAAGCGGCTCGTGGTTGGACCGAGAGGCGATGTTGTGCGTCTTCGCGAAGCTGACACCACACGAGCTGGCCACTTGCGCGCTAGTGTGCAAGGCCTGGGCAGAGTATTCGGTAAGTTGACGACCAACATTGACGTAAAAATACTTAATTTTTTATAAAAGATGATCCTTGATTAGGATTTTTATATCGTCCTTCCAGATGGACCCTTCTCTGTGGCGCAGTATGTCGTTCGTGCAGGTGCGTGTGTCGGCGGCACAGCTGGCCGGCATCGCGCGTCGTCAGCCGCTCAGCCTGGGCCTCGAGTGGTGCCACTTGGCCAGACGACAGCTCGCCTGGTATGTAAATATCATATATGAATATAATGAAAAAAATTTAATGACAAAGTTTAATTAACAACAATTTCTGTTATTTCAGGTTATTAGCCCGACTACCGGCTCTACGATCGCTGTCCCTCGCCGGCTCGCCGGCAGAAGCGGCCCTGGCTCTCCGGTCCAGCACCTGCCCGCCTCTGACCGCTTTAGACCTATCCTTTGCGAGATGTCTAGATGACGCTAAGCTGCGTGGCATATTGGCGCCTCCTGAGAACTCGAGACCGGGCGGAGGCGCCAGGTCGGGCACCGAGCCGTCACGATTGGCGGCACTGGCCGTTCTACGCTTGCCCGGGACTGATATCACGGATGTCGCCATGTTGTATATTGTGCAGGTAAACTAGTATATCCTTAAAATAAATGATAAACTTTACCGATCTCGCCCACTTCCCGGATTTTGTGTCAAAGCTGGTTTGCAACCATTCATTTCCAATTCCTTTATTAGACGTGGTACCTGAATTAGTTTACAATCGGTCCATAAAAAACACCAGCCCAATTAGGAAATATCTAAAGGTTATTTAGATACAAATTCATAATTTCTTCCGTAAATAAAGAAATAATATCATATACATCTTAGGCGCTCCCGAAGCTGTGTGAGCTGGACGCGTCGTCGTGCGCTCGTCTGACGGACGCGGGCGCGGCGCAGCTGGCGCACCACGCGCTGCAGCGCCTGTCGCTGGCAGGCTGCAGGCTGCTCACTGAGGCCGCGCTCGACCACCTCGCACGGTGTCCCAACCTCGTCAGGTAGGGAGGACGTTTCTAAGAGATACCGCCATCTTTTTAGGTTTACTGTATGAAATGTAAGGTCTATTGTTGTTAGTTATATATACAATTTATAAAAGATTAAAGAAACAAAAATATGCGTTTTTAAATTAATTCTCACTGACCGACTCGCAACTAGCCAGGGAATGTGGCGAGATAAATTTAGTTTTTTATAAAACGTAAACGGTAAACGTAACATTTATGTATTATAGAACATTATAGAAATAAATGAAGATTGCATCAATACTGAAGCATTTAAATAGTACCTGTAACGTTATCCTCTTGTATTTCCAGATTGGATCTCCGGCACGTGCCACTGGTATCGACGCAAGCGGTCATCAAGTTCGCCGCCAAGGCGAAGCACAACCTGCATGTCAAGGACGTGAAGCTTGTGGAGTTGAGGACCTGATCCGAGGCCGGGCCCGAGGAGGCTCCCGACCAGACACCCAAGGAGGACACAGTGAATGAGTGAAGTGATTCAGTGTTGGTGGCATAGTTAAATGAGCTTATAGTGTTATTGGGAACGGAGGTAGCGAGACAGGTTTGTCGTTTAGTTTTCGTCGCGTCTTTTTGTACGATTATGTATTATGAAGACAGAATATATAAATCTATAAAGTCACTTTTCAAAATTGAAATATTTACTGCTTTATCACAGTCCTAATTGTTTATTAATGATTTGCCAAAAATATGCTGTGAATAATATTATTAAGACATTTTGCACAACATATCAAAGTATTTCTATGCTATCAACATGTTAAGTGAAATTTGAAAAGATACAAAAAACTCAGAGTAAATGTAGTAAGTGTTGAGAGTAATAAGTTTATTATAGAATAATCGTAATAGGTCCCAGAGGGCCTTCTATTATGTGTTAATGTAAATAGTCTTCGTAATGGTCTCTCGGAGTTCACATTTTGGACTTTGGTTTACAAATACTTTTGCAATATAAACTTTGGGCACCATTTGTTTGAAACCAAATAATAGAATAAACATTATTCAATAGTTCTATATCTTTCACCTTAATGTATTTTGATGTTAAATAAGCTATAATAATGATAATTTAAGTATATATGTATTCCACATTTCTTGAAACAGACACTAAAATATCTGAATATTTAATAATTTGGTCAGTAAATGTATGAGTGCCAAGTCTGTGGTTATTTTTATTAGCACACATTTAACAGCACAATGTAAATGACTTGTTAAAGGTTTAAAATTTTAATTTTATTGCATGCTGTTGCATTGGTATATATTTTATTGTTATTTCTTCCTTTTTAAAAAGGTAACACACACTTTATGATCCATTTGTATGGACAGGTATTTTTTTCATATAGTTTCCGAAGACCTAATTATATATGTCTGTACATATAGATGTAAAAAAAAAATTGACAATATTATTTGCTCGTGTTTATGTTTATAAGATATAAGTGAAAATACATATTATATAAAAAATTTGAATTTCATATAAATTTCATGAAAGTTAAAATAGAATGGTCGTATTTTTCGTTAATATTCAAAACTACTCTAAATAATATTATCTACTGACTTAGAATATTATGTAAATATTATAATATTTATTGCACTGCAACATATGCAAACATTTATTTTAGTTTCATGACAATTATAAATTGCTTGTATTCTATTTAGTTCTAGTCGCTTATTAGTTTATAGTTAATAATATAGATGTAGTAGTGACCAAAAAAAAAACAATACACAATACAAGAATTTATTTCAAAATCTTTGAGTGAATTTGAAAAATGTTTCTCTTGAACTCATCCAGTAACAGAAAAATTATAATTGAAATCAACTTTGTAAATATTAATCAATGTTTATTACAATGAAACAAATGCTGTGTAAAAAGGAAGTTTATAAAAAAATATTCATCATATATGTACATTATATAGTAAGACTCTGGTCACAGTATGTAAGAGAGGCCGCCTATAGTAATAGATTAGTATCAAATATATTCTCCTTTCATGTTACACTCAAAAGCGTATACTTGACAAAATAACTACAAATTATACAATTAAGTAAGTATAATAATTTTGCCATGTGTATGAATTTGATTTAAAGTTAGGAGTAAGAATTGTGTGCCTCTGTATAAACAGATAATTATATGAATGGGAAATTTCATCAAAATTGATTGAATGTTTTATTGAACTTATGTAACATAGATATTATATAGTTTTGTAAGGATCGCCTTCGGGAAAGAGACTTGTTTTGTATGGCACAGCAACACGTACAGACGTATGTGATATTACTGCTAGGAGTTATGATTGACGATGTTATGAGAATTGATGGTTCGAGGCGTAACATTGTATCATTGGTTACCATAAGCACTTATAGTATTTGAAATAAATATTTACATTGAATGTTCTTTTTATTATAAACTCCTTATATCGAAAATCGATTTTACATATTTTTATCCGATTCAAAGTAATTAATTTTATTACAAAATACTGATAAGCAATAGTGTGTCAAGTCACAACCACTTAGTATTGAGCAAAACGTGTCTAAAGATTTTACAAGAATTGTAAATACATTGTTTAGAAAATATCTACCAAGTTCTTTTTTATTCTTTTAGAAGTTTGTTTCTTGTCACTTTGTCACTAAATGATATTTCGAAATAAAATGTCAAGTAACATCTTAATAAATGGTACTAATTTGATTGACGAATGTGTTAAAGAATTTAATGTAATGTAAAAACACATTTTTTTGTACTGTTCGGACTTAAATGAATGAATGTGGTTTTGTTTAATTTAGAATATTTGACCCTTTCTAAGAATACAAAATATATCCAAAAATCACTTTTTGTAGGTTGATACACTATTTCTTATCTGCTTCCAAATATACGTTGAGGTGTATGATGGTAATTGAAATTGATTTTCTGAGCACTTAAACAATTATCCGTCAAGCCAATGATTGATTAATTGATTTCAATTATCACTTGATGACGGTCATGGTTTGATGATGGAGATGAAAGAACGTAATAAATCAAAGTATGGATATAAATAAATATAAACGTGAAATGTTTTTAATTTAAAAATGTGGTTTACCTTTTAACTTCAATATTATTATAATATTATACTTACATAAACATCATACCGATATAAAACAACGAACAATTATATAATCAAAATAATATGTATATAATCATAGTGACGATATTAAAGAATTTTAGCAGCTTAAATTTTCGTGAATTAATGATTGAGGAAAATATTTGAAACAGACTTCGAAAATTTACCTAGGAATATGGGACTAGTGATTAAGGTGAAGAGATTCCGTTCCAGACGGAATTCCTGCGGAGGTGTGTAAGCTTATATACTAGAAGGACGTTGTTCTGACTTTACAACCTGATGAAGTAACAGTTCGCCTATGCCCGGCTGTGCCTGGCATTTCACACACATTTTTACTTTGTAAGGAATACAGACGAACACCTGAAGATCAAAAAGTATGATATATGCTGCAGTATCTCGATAGGTATAGGTTTAAATTTATAAAAATATAGAATGAATAATAAACCGATACGGGCAGGGAACTAAGCATTCTATATGTGATCGTCTTTCTCAGTATAGGTTTTTTTGGTGGACGTTCAAAGAAAAAGGAGTGCCTAGAAGTATATTAGATTTATTGATGCTATGTATAACAGCAGGCAGTGTGTCCACTCAGTGCTCGCGAGATAATCGAATTAGGTATCTGAAGGTTTACATAAGGGATTAGCCCTACAGCTCTTACTTGTCACTCTTGGTAATGAAAACTCTGAGGTTAGACAACAGTGGCGTAGCGTAGTGGGGGCGGCGGGGGCGGCCCTCCCCGGGCGGCACTTTATAGGGGGCGGCAAAATTTAACAATAAATAAAAAATATATATTTTTATCGTAACTACAAATTTGGACCGATTGAAAGGAGCACGGAATTTTTCATTACTTATTTTGTGACGAATTCGGGGAATTCCTTTTCTTTGAATGATATTTTGTAGCGACTGGCAACAACGTCTATACTGACTTGTGGGAATTCCCCGTTTATGACTAACAATCAGCGAGAATGACTTCTATTACATATATATTAAGTTCTATATAGTTTATCACACGTACGAGAAAGCCCCTTTAAGGTACGGGGAATTACGTGCTTTGACAAAGTTTGACAATTCAAAGAAAGTTTTATTGATGGATCGTCAGTTGTCCAATTCACATTGTCTCGTATTTTAATTACGTTACGCTTTCCAAATTGTGATTTTTGTGCAAATAAGTGCGTGTAGTGGTTGTGAAATTATTGAACAACTTTCAACTGAGTGAGTATTAAATATTATATTTATCTAATTGTATGTTGGACTATCTGATATGTTGTTCAAACTTCAAACTTTAATTTATTAAAATAAAAAAGAAACGCCGAAGTGCATAAAAGTATTTTCACATTTCAAAGGGATCTTGATCGGAAACTGTGATATAAATTTCAATTTAATATGTGTAAGTAAGTACTCGTTCCTATGAAAAAAGGTCTTGACAGACAGACGGTCAATGAAATGATTTAATAAAAGTAAAGCTATCTTTACTTTTATTAAATCAGTAAATTTATTAAATTAAAAAGATAAAGGCTCAATTTTTTTCCTTTTGGGTACAAAACCCTAAAAACGGAAAATTTCAGTAAAGCAAGGTTTTTTTTTAATATCCTAGGTACTTCTTTTGAAATGTTCGATAATTTTGTTTACAACACTAACTTGTACTTTTCTCATTTAATATTTTTTTGATTTTAGCATCAAAAATGAAAAGAGTAAAAGAAAGTGGGGCTTCTTACCGTAATAAGAGAAGAGCTAAGTTGGAAAATATTAGAGCAAATGAAGGAGCTTTACTTAAATATGTGAAAAGTGTTGTTCCTGACACGTCAGATTCCTCGTTAGGCTTAAATTCATCACAGACAACTGGGCCTTTAAACCCAGAACAAGCTGAAAAAATACAAGAACTTGACATTGTTCCTAAAGATCAAATTCCAACAACATCCACTGCATTAGTGTCTCCATCTGTATGTTCAGACATGGACATGTATAGTTCCGAAACAGAGATTGATACAACATCATCATTGTCTGCTATTCAGTACCAAAGACGAAAGGAAAATTTCGACGATATTGGAAAATGGCCTGAACACATAGACGACAATATTCGATTGCATCTCATTCAGCAAGGACAGGAAATTGTTCAGCATATTGATACTAATTTCGCTGAAATGTCAACAGTAACACGCTCAGATTCTTGCTCTTTAAAATCAAAAGGAGAGACAAGAAGGCTTACTAAGGATTGGTTTTATCGTACATTGACTAACGGCGAAAAAGTTTTACGTACTTGGATGGCTTATTCTCCAGCTAAAGCATCATTATTTTGCTTTTGTTGTCGTTTATTTGAGAACGTAAGTACACCGAATGGATCTAAATTTTGCTCATCTGATGGATTTAATACTTGGTGGAAATTAAATCCTAAGGTTTCAAGTCACGAATCAAGTGCACTACACATCCAAAATTATTGCAAATGGAAGGAGTTGGAGAGCAGACTTTAAAAATTACAGACTATTGACAAAAAAGAGCAAGACATAGTGGCAAAAGAAATAAAGAAATGGCAGGAAATTCTTATCAGAATGTTTGATATTATAAGATTCCTTGCCAAACAAAATTTGGCTTTACGTGGACATATAGAAAACGACACCGGTACTAATAGAGGAAACTTTTTAGAATTGGTTAATTTAATTTGCAAAATACGATCCTGTACTTCGTGAACATCTTGTAAGGTCTAAAATATCTGGCAAAATTTCAATCACTTACATGTCACCACAAATACAAAACGAATTTATTGCCATTTTGGGAAATAAAGTTCGCCAACATATCATCGGACAAATAAAAAAGGCTAAGTATTATTCAATTATATTCGACAGCACTCCAGATCTTTCTCATAAAGATCAAACAAGTCAGGTATTAAGATACGTAGTAATTGAAAATCAGGAAGTAAAAGTAATGGAATCTTTTATAGATTTCATTGAAACTAAAGACAAAACTGCTGAAGGAATTTCAAAGATGATTTTGGACAAAATTCAAGCTGATGGCCTAGATATAAGCAACTGTAGAGGCCAAGCATATGATAATGCTGCTGTTATGGCTGGAAAGTATTCAGGAGTTCAGCAAAGAATTCGAGAAATAAACCCTAAAGCTGAATTCGTACCTTGCTCAAATCATTCGTTAAACCTAGTTTGTTTACACGCTGCCTCAGTTGAGGTGGATTCACTAACTTTTTTCGGCACTTTAGAACGTTGCTATTCTTTTTTTTCCTCATCGACACATCGTTGGGAAGTTCTGATAACAGCTACAGGCAAAAGCTTAAAAAGGGTTCAAGACACGCGGTGGAGTGCAAGAGGCGATGCCGTAAATGTGACATGGCATCATTACAAAGATATTCTCGTCACTTTGGAAGAACTGACGGAGGCAGGTGAAAGCTTAAACACTAGGACAGATGCAGGTACTTTACTAGTTTCGATGCAGTCATTTTCCTTTCTTTGTTTTTTGGGCCTGTGGCAACCGGTGCTACATGAAGTGAATGATGCACAAAAATATTTACAAACAAGGGGACTTGACATAAGATTGTGCGCTCAGAAAGTAAATGCTTTGCAGATGATATTGACAGAGAAAAGAGAGGAATGGGCAAATGGCGCTGTAGGTTATGCAAAAAATATGTGTGAAGAACTTGGAATTTCCATAAAACCTCGGAGGCGCATAACAAGAAAGCATATTTTTGATGACGGAACTAGAGATGCTAACTTGTCTTGTGAAAATGAGTTGAGACGAAAGCTGTTTTCTTCGTTAGATAGAGTTATTGCAGAAATTCGTGAGCGTTTTCAACAGCTACAGAATTTAACGGATAAGTTTGCTTATCTAACACCGGCTATATTATTAGATCCAGACAACACTGAATGTAATCTAGACTACGCATCTGACGAAATTGACGAGCAGGATTTCAAGCTGGAAAGACTTCGACTGCGGACTTTCGTTGTTGCTACAGGCAACGAAAATGAATTGATTAATGCAGACTCACTTGAGTTATTTAAATTTATTGTTAAATCCAAGCTGGAAGATACTCTGCCCAATATTTTAATAATGTTCCGAATATTTTTCACAGTTGCTATAAGCAATGCCAGCTGTGAGAGAAGTTTTTCAAAATTGAAATTGATTAAAAATTATTTAAGATCGACAATGAGTACCCTAAGACTAACTAATTTGGCTATTTTGTCTATTGAGCAAGAGGTGTGTGATGCGATAGACATTGACGGTGCAATAAAAGACTTTGCTCTTAAAAAAAGTAGACGTATAAATTTTTAATTAAAGACGGAAGTTTTGTTTTGTTTTTTTAAGAAATACTCATATTACTTTTCAATAAAAATAAAAATGTTATATAATAGTACCGTTCTAGTTCTAAATAAAAATTGATTTTATTTAATCTTGTCGATCCTCAAGGTGTACCTAATCTTAAGTGATAGGTACCTAAGTTAAATCAATGTATCTAATTGGTTAAAGTAAAAGAATTTTTGTATTAATAAACGTGATTGTAAAACTTAGATAATCTGTTTTTTATTTAAAATCTAGCCTGTATAATACAAAATAATGATGACTGTTCTCTCCGAAAAGTTCTCTATAATTAATGCATAGTATACATTAAAATAAAATACCTAAATAAGAGGGCGGCAAAATTGTCTTCCGCCCCGGGCAGCCGACACTCACGCTACGCCACTGTTAGACAAACAAAAGGGAGTAGTGTATGTTTATCGTCGAGGACAATGTTCGACAGTTGATCACTCCCGCACGATCCTGAGCGCAATCAAAACTGAAACTTTATCCTACTAGTTTGTTGGTCCCTCGAATTTCAACTCGATTGCGTTTAAATGCCATTTGATTCCCTTCTAGTCTACATCAACTTCAAGTATTTCATTTCACTAATGTATCATGAGTGCAAGATTGATAAAGATATAAGAAACAGGAAAAATCCAGAATTTATGAAATAGCAATCATAAAAAAAAAGGATTAAGGAGGTTGCATTGTAATAGAAAAAAGGAAAGGAAGGTATTGGAGTCCGAAATAGATCTCTAATCACTCACTAAAACTGATGTGCACTGTAACTGACCTTTGAATTTAAGACAATTATTAAAGGTTGCTATGGATTTGAGTTAGCTTATTGTGAGTGAAAGCATTTTTTATATTGGTACCAATATTAAGAACACTTTTGGTGCCAATATAAGAAAGATTTTGGTACCAATATATGAAAGATTTTGGTACCGATATAAAGAGCGCTTTTGCTTTGAAAGCCATCCAATGGTAAAACGGTAGCAACGAATACTATGGTGATTCGAGCCAAAGATAAGTCCATGTGAGGCCGCACCACCAGCTGACCATAATGAAAGCCTTGTTGCCCATCATAGATCAACTCTCAATCCAGGAGGTATCCAGTGAGGAAGGAGGTTTTGGTAATAGGCCTGTACTTAGCCATCATCTGTTTTAGCTAGCTATCGGATGGACAAGGGCAGAGTTTGCGTCCTAAAAAGTCTTTCGTGTTCAAGAGCATCGTAATCAAATCAGAGCATTTGTTAAGAGCAGAATTGGGGAAATACCACCCGGTCAAGTCGATTTATGAATGCCCAAGGTATAAAGAGTAAAAGACGGGAAAAGTTGTGTTTTTACACTAGAACTACACTTCGCACCAGGCAATGGTATGACCATCCCAGCGGGGCATTGACGGTGACTTGGTACTAGGTAATGTGTAGACAACAGAATAGGGTCTCCTGACCCACCTGCTCCCCCGGTGACGCTGTAATAGCCAACAGGGCTAACAGCATAGACAGACAAAAAGAAAACAACAGAATATCCGACAAAGAAGGTATATGGCTATCCACGTCCGGGACAATGATTCAACCAATTGAGGTAGATCTTGCGCAGTCGCAAAGAAATATACAAATCTCCTCGCGTAGTCGGCGCCAGTGTGATAACCAAACCAGTCCGTGTGGTGGTATTTAATAAAAAAAATATAACTGTATCAACTACTATGTATCATCATATTGATGATAGAGACAATAGAGTTATTCCTGATCTTAACTAATATACAATTAGTATATTAATTAAGATCAAGTGCTGGATTCAGGGAGCAATAGCAAACATTGAACGCCTGGGGAGATAGAAGTTTAGCACAAATAGCTGGCAACAGCTAGGAGACCAATAATACGTCTATTAATTTGTAGTGATGGCTACAAATTTTTTAATACTAATTTGTTTTCTTTCTTCTTTCTTTCTATTATCCTTAACTTAAAGAAATCATAATGGTAAATTAAGTTTTAATGAATACTTACATACCTAGTACATTAAAAGTATCTAGGAACGTACGATACAACATATACTTAGGTAGTCAATGGTGAACACTATAAGTAAATAAATTACATTTATCTTTATACGAATTCAATAGGAATAATTTTTCATCAGTTGTCTACCTTAATATTCCATTTTATATTAATATTCCTATTACCGACCAAATCAAAATATTGTGTGGAGGAATAGATATACTAATAATAAGGATATTCTACTAATAAGGTGTGGAGGAATAGATATACTAATATTTTTCAAAATATCATTATATTTTGGTAACGTTCTTTTAATATTATCTAGAAACGTGTCTCTCTGAAAGCAAAATGGTTATCATCAAAACCATTCGATAATGTTTTATGCAAAAACAACAAAAGTCCACAAGTTACCTACTATAATTTGAAAATGTAGGTTCATGAAAAAACTATAAATTCTTTCCTAACCTTGTTACTTCCAAGAATATAGAAAAAACAACTTCTTCATAGTGTCTGTTTATTTTTAATTATTTCAATATGTTACATAATGTTCTAATCATTCAGAGTATATCTAATATTTAAAAAAGAAATATTTAAAGCAGGCAAAATAAATCATGCCAAATTAAAGGTAAATTATTTAAAAACTCTTAATAGACAGTCTCTTTTGTGTACTCGGTCATGTACTTGGTATTTCTATTTCAATGCCTACTCTCCCTTCACAAGAAACGAGAGGCGTCGAGATTAGTCAAGAATCCAATTACATTTTCCAAATATCTCATTTTTCCCGCTGCGGGTTCAAAGCTTACAGAAAATTATTTTCTTTGTCCCTTAAGAAATGAAAAATAAACGTATTCCGGGAAATAGGGTACAAGAGTGAATGGGATGGCATTATAGAAAATTCGCAGAGAGGAAAGAGGATGTGACGTGTTGGGTCACAGTTCACACTCCGCCTCGCGGGGATTTGTCAAATGAGTCAAATAGTGTTTTTTTTTTCTTTAAAATGAAGGCGAAGTCAATTGCAAATGAAGCGGAGTAAAACTTGGCTCGTGGGTGCGGCAGATAAGGCAACATCGCTTTGACGATGAAATGAATTCGGATTTAAGCCATAACAGGGTCTTTCTTTCAATTAATACATTTTCTTAAGAGTCGTAAATGTCAAGTCTCGACATTACTTGACAAAAATACAAGAATTTTTTTTAGCAGTTCCAATTGCTTAATCCTTACTATAATAAGTAACTATATATAATAATAATAATAATAATATCAGGACAAATTACACACATTGATCTAACCCCTAAGTAAGCAAATTATTTGCTTGTGTTAAGGGTGTTAGACAACGATACAAATACATAGAAATACACATATAAATACTGAAAATATATTTAATAAACGACCAAACCCAGAAACACAGACATCTATATCTATGCTCATCACATAAATGTCTGTCTCCGCCGGGAATCGAACCCGAGCCCCATTGCGCCGTGACACGTTAGGCGTCTGCGCTAACCACTCGACCAACGGGGCGGTAGTACAAAGTTGAAATAATAAATAAGATGTATTTATTTATACATTTGTTTTTTATTTTTCTTTATTTAATCTGCCCTCGATCGTTCAAAAGTAATTGCATCACACATCATTTACGAAATCACAAATCGTTACCCCAAAAGTTATTTACGTAATTTACTCAAAATGCTATTAGATTCCTTATCGTTCTGTGGTGGCAGGTGGCGAGTGATTCCAATACTAATTTACAACCCACCAATTGGGTTATTAAGTGTTTGTTTGGATGTAAATATATTTTTGATCGCTTTTTCTTATTTAAATCGAACGTTTTCAATGTCTTGAATATCAGAATTTTAGTTACCGTAAAAAAGACCCTGAGGGTAGATATCGATCGGATTTGAACCTGTGCACGCGATCTTGCTAACCACTGATTCTCGCGTCGCTGTTGACAAGTGACGTATGTCTAGCTGACGTTTGTACTGACGTGTCAGAAAATGTTTTCCATTTATAAAACAAAATCAGAAATCGTTTTTGGCTTTTTATTTATATGCTATAAATGGGATAAATAACCACAATATTTTTTTATAATGCTCATAAAGGCTATGTTCCACCTAAATTATGTTATGTAGATTAGGTTTAAAACTTTAAGCACTTACATAATTTTTTACGGTTTACAAATCATCTAGTATGGCTAAGCCTAATCTAAGCTCCTAGTTTTGTTGAGTCTAGATCTGTAGAGACAAACGTACTTTACATTTTAGCCTAAAAATATAATCAGTATCTTAACCAAATTCCGATTTTTTGGAACTTTGGAAAGTATCTGACTAATAATAATAGTTTTGTATAAATTACAAAATGACGATGAAATCGATGAATACTTTGGCTTTTATGTTTTTCTATTAGATTGTAGATTGTTTTATTTCTAAGGAAAGTAACAATGATTTTTGATCCTCGTTTTAATTTTTATACGTATATATATATTTTGATTTTAAACATAATTATACAACTTGAATTCATGCTTTCTTCATTGTATTCTTTTGAAACTATTCTATTTACCAGAACAAAGTAATTTCTATTTGAAGAAAGGAAAAGAGGAAAGCAAATAACGAAAAACAGATTACCTAAAGTAGTGGGTAACTATTTTCTCGTTCTTCAGCATTAGAAGTAAGATTAGTTTATGCTAGTTATGTTTGTCGCTTGAAATATATTTATATATTATATAAGTATTTATATAAATAAATTATAAATAAATTCTATACTAATAAAGTATAGAATTTAATTAAATTTATTTATCCTCAGAATATTTAAAAAGATACATAAAAGAACCAACCAAGACCTCGCACGATCATTTAATAAATTCATATAAATTATTGTTTATTGATTGGTAATTCTTAGAAAATGTTTGAGTGTGAATATTAAAAATATTAATTAGGTCATAGGGTTTTGCACTATTTAATTGTAACGAAAATATTTTTTTTTCTGAAACCCAAAAAATTAAGTGTAAATATAATAATTTTCAGTCAAAATAGTTAATTATAAACAAAAAAATGCAATTTTTTTGTATTGTAGTCATCGTAAAATTATATAAATATGCCCGACTGCGATATTATTTGACCAACCTCCATATCATAGATCTCAAGATGCTTATAAAATTTGTTGATAATATCAATCACTACGAACATAATTTTTATTTACATACTTAAAATAAATGTATTTTATTGCTTACTAATTATGTTCGCGATAGTCCATTAAGGTTGTGGTAGCAGTGAGTGACAGTCACGCGACGCAACGTGGTCACGCATCAGAAACAAAATAAGCCTTGTTACTGTATGTACTAACATCTAACTACTTTGACCGTTTTATACTAACCTACCCTTGTTTTAGAACAGCTTGTACACTCAATGATTTCGAAACAAACAAAAATATGATAATAAGTTCAAACTTAAACGATATTTCATTCAAACAATATAGAGTGATATATGAATATATATTTAAATATATTTAGGACAAGTTTTCAGTGGGTCCGTGGAGAATGATAGATGCAGAAGTAATGTTCTAAGTGGTGTTAGAGGCCTAGCGATGAAATTCAATAGGTATTAAAACCTAAAACAGATAGACATTTTTACAGGATTTTATATTTTTATATTATGTTATAAGTATTGGTAATAAAAAATAGTAATAGTGTTTAAGATACTTATATTTTAATAAATGTTATTTATAAAAAAAATTAAAAAACCCCTGATACAAAAAAACCTCTAAAAAGAATAAAAATAATATTATTATGTACTTATTGAATTCGTTGCGTCGGGGGACCGTTGTACGTACCTTGATAGTGTATATATTACGAAGTTAATTATTGAGGACTTAGACTCTACGATTCGATATCGTAATTTCTTTATTTGCCTTATTAACTTACTTGCATTTTAATTTCTTCCTTTATTAAATCTTGAAGACGACTATTTCCATTTCAATCAAACATGGATAAGAAACATCTCAACGAGCATAGCTTTCGATTAAACAAAACTGCATTGAAATCCGTCGACGCGTTTGGTCGCAAACAGCCAATTATTGCATAAGAACCTCTTCCCCGCACGAATAAAACGTCAATATCTCGAAGACGACTATTTCTATTTCAATCAAACATGGATAAGAACCATCTCGATGAGCATAGCTTTCGATAAAAAAACCGCATTCAAATCCGTCCACGCGTTTGGCCGGAAATGTGCCACAGACAGATAAACAGACACACAGATACACAGCTACACAGATCGACAGGTCAAACTTATAACACCCCTCTTTTTAGTTAGGGGTTAAAAAGAAAAAAACCAACCTTATTTTTATACAATGTAAATAATAATCTACTGTTTTGATCTTAATAATAATTATCAAATTATTGTTAGGATCAAAACAATTTAAACTGTAAATCATCTTCATATTCTTGTTAAATTTTAAGTATTATATAAACATAAGCTTACAGTGAACTTTTTTATAATCTATGAATAAGTTTCTTATAATTTTAAATGTTCTAAATAATATGCATACTCAAAATATAATAATAATTAATCGCGGGTCCCTCACGGGGTGTTAGTGGAGTGCTGCGTATTCCCTGAAGTTATTATAACCAGTGAAGCGAATAACGAACACAGTAAATAACACAGCTTAAGAGACAGTCATTACAGTCATCAGAATTTCACACTATAATACTTTTAATAATTGTAATTATTGATGTATTTCTTTGTTTCTTTTTTTATTTGTTTTCTTTTAGAAAAAACATCTATTGTTTGAAAATATCTTTACACATGTATAGCCATGTTAATCTTATTTATATTTTAATAAATATAGAATGAAAAATAAACCAATACGGGCAGGGATTCGTACCCGCGACCTCTGGGAAACCGGTGGTATCTGTTTATTTTTTATTCTATACTGATTAAAAATATAAAACATATGTTACTGTATATTTCAATTAGGTTGATGTGAAGATGATTAACATTTATCTTATACAAGTTATTGAATATAAATCTTAAGTTCGTTTTTAAAATCTGAAACATACCTTATTATTATTTAACAATATTTATTTTGTAATCTGTGTATTATGTGCTGAGGACACACTCACGCCATTCTGAACTAGTTATGATTTTAAATCCCTGTGGTAAAAGCGGAATAAAATGATGAACATTGACTTTAAACCCTATTACTATTACTGATAGAGTTTAAAACACATAAATAACTGTATTTTCAATCGTGAAAGCGCTGATATAACATGGGTGCCTCAATTAAATTTGGGTTCTGAAATTATTTTGGCTGAAATCAATGTATGAGACTAATTACGTTTCTTTTATGAGCAAGTATAATTTGTTCTCACCAAGTACTTATGTATATGGTGAGAATATTACATTGGTAATACATACATAATGTATACTTACGTATGTATTATATATGTATAGAGTGGAGATAAAGATCGACCAGTATAAATGTTTCTGAAAATGCACAAATTACGTAAGAGCAAATCAACACATTTTATAAATAAAAATAAGAGTTTATAAATGCTTTAGGAGGTATTTTGTTGTGTTCATGATACAGAAATTTAAATTTTTTTTTATTTATTTTTGTTGTTTTGAAAACAGATAAAAAATATATAAATTTGTTTCCTTGTTAAGGCATTACAATTTCTAATTGGAATGGTGTTATTATCATCTAAGGTAACAGCTTTTCGCTAAGAACAATTTTAGTGAGTTGTAATAATAATGAAAAAAAACTATGACTTTGTATACATTTAAAAACAATAGGGGGAATAGGAATTCGGTGGCTATACCTAGTATAATAATTAAAAGCCATAACTCGAGTATAATCTATTAGATCAAATCCCGACTGTCACCACACAATCAAACAGAAATATGGGGACATCTGTACACATATAAGTTGTCCCCGATCTCAGTAATCGTATGTACATAATGAAATGAGTGCAATATGTGTACTGGTCCCTGAGAGACCTGAATGACATGAACGATAATTATGGATGTGGTATTTTGGATCTTAAATTATTTGGATTGGATTTTTTTACTAATAGGTAGTAAGCTTACTTTTAGGAAATTAGGTACATTTTATTTACGTTTATAAATAAAATCTTATTGTACACACTTGATTAAATTACTACCATTTTATTCATTATCAAATGAATTTAAATTATTTTTATATTTTTTAGAATAGGTACGTATTAATTTTATATTAATTACGGTGAGAAAAAAAAAGTCAAATATATTGTTCAATTTATATAAACTTTTTATTCTTCCTACAAACAATAGTTTCTAACATCCCTGTAGTTCATGCCCAGGTCTCCTGAGACCTAGCCCCTGGACACACGATCAAGTCGTGATTTATTTGCCCCTCTGATGGCACAAGTGTTTACCCGACAGCCTCGCTTTGTTTAATGATCATTTATTTTTTACGCCGTGTTTGAGTGATGTTATAAATGAAGTTTAAAATTTGTCTTTAAAGTTGGTATTGTTAGGTTTTTATGTTTTAGATGAAGGAAATAGTACACCCTTTTTTTTGTCAGAAACAGAAACTTACGAAATTTGAGATTAGATTTATAGAAATAAGTAGCAAATATTTTATTACTTTATATAGTTTATTTTACGTTTTTGTATCAAATAATAAATTGCAAATTCATTTAAAATATAAGGGTAAAAAGGTGTTACAAAAGATATCAAAACACGACACACCCGTGGGATATGCAAATAGAAGCGCTAGTATTACGCATTTATAATTTAAATCTAACCTAGCTTAGCGAATTTCCTCCCCCACACCATTGACGTCTCGCCCGTGACCCAACGCTTTTGTGCACCAGACGTGAATGCACCACCTAATCTCGTTCACGTGTCTGCCACGTGCCTTCTGCACACGACAGTGCGTACCGACCTTTATAAATGATTTTTTAAGAATTTCCGACAATCTGTACACAACTTTAGTCCTTGTCAATAAACGTCAAATTCGTGCTGTCACATTTTGGCGCTTATTTCCATGCTCAAATCGATTTTAAAAAGCGTGTCCTTTATCTTAACTGATTGGATAATCTGTGCTCAAACGTTATAGTATATCGTATCGGAAACAGAATGAGTCCCAACGTCCTGATTAAGTCTTCTGTTATGGGGCGTTTTTGGTGTAGGAAATTATAGTGGTTTGACATCTGTATTATATTTCCTTTGTAGTTGCAATTTTTGGTAAATCTGTCGAAAAAGTTTGACTACTAATTATTAGCTTTGTTCTGGTCGGTGGGGCCCAATTTCCGACAATTGTAAAAAAAAAGAATGAAGCATTATTGTAACAAAATAAATATATTAGCCATGAAATTGATTGTTAAATATAATCGAAGCTCATAATATAAAATATTTTATGTTATTTTACTTTTAACATGTGATTCTTTGACACTTGACATACAAAAAAAATTCAAGGCATAGTGCATTCATTATTTTTTTTGTCGATCGGAACTAGATATGGATTTAACTTTAGGGTTAAAAATAAAAGATCAGTAACAAATTACTAATTAAATTTTATATTATTTAAATTGTATTCCAAAATACAAAATATGTGTAATTTTGTACTCAATAGGCAGATATTGGCAAACATAAGCGGTTTGACTCTTGCATATAAATGAAACATTTACCGCGTCGCCGGCTACTGATGTATCTGTTTACATATTCATGGGGGATAAGTTGGGCATTAGTCATACCATGTACCATGCTTTATTTTTTATCTTATTTTCATCTGTTTTTCTATAACTAATTTTTTATCTATACCCAGAATGTATAATTCATTGAAATTAAACTATTTATCATTTTATGTTTATACAAAAATTGTTAAAAATGTTTGTAGATAATTTAAAAAGTTAAATATAGTTCCGTATCGTATTCTGTTTACTATTTTTAGGTATATTTACTGAAAAACTATTCAATATCATACTTTATAGCAGTTACTCTATATGTAGAGTTATTTGAATAAATTATGGCAAGTAGGGTGATTGTATTTGCAGAGTATTGAGGACAAATCCCGGTATGATAGTACAAATATTTGTACCAATATCTGGCTACACGACGATTAAATGTACATAAATATGAACAGAATATTTCTATGGATTATTGAGTATTACGATTTTATAAACATATATTTCATATCAATGTTTTTTTTAGCATAATAGAGGTTTTGTATTTTTTTTAAGTATAACTAGGATTACACAGATACACTATATGTTTACATATTTATACATGTTGGAGTCTGCAGGGTCTCTTCCACAGCAATATTTTTTATTTCCAATTGACAAAAATTAAAATATTAAAAAAAAATAACACAATAGATAAGTGAAGTTTCTAGATTGTATTTTGAGTATTTGTAATTATATCCATAGTAGTTGTTTTATAAAAAGTCATACTTTAAAGTGTCAAAAATATTTATACAAAAAAAAATTGAAAAACGAAGAATTGTTAAGATTTTACCTACAAAGTAACAACATGAGGAAATGAACAATAATAAATAACAAAAAACAATAATCTTCATTATCTATATTATAGATTTGGCTCATCATTTTGAAGATGCTGAAATTCTATCATAAACTCTTAAAATAAAATTAACAAAAAAGTTGATGTCCAAAAAAAATGGCCATATGTTTATTATATTAAAATTATTATTGTTGTAATAATAATATTATAATTCATTGAAAAATAAGTTCAATACAGCGTGTAATACACTAGACATCTAAGAGGGTGTAACATCATCAACTTGAAGGGTTTCGAGGACTCTTCTGAGTGCTTGGAGCAATGTTGTTAAGTATGGGTTTTATATTTAATCGTTTATCAATTTTATATTTCAAACTATTATATTAATAAAACAATATGTACATATCATAAATAATATTATTCTACGATAAAATAAAAAAAAAATGAATTTAAAAAATCCGCTCAACTTTATCAATAACTTTAAAAAATATACTTTCTTAGCCTTGCTGAAAAAATTACAAAAACAGTATGAATTATCACTCAATTTCGCTGAATGATAACTTGTTATTATATTTCAAAATACCATAATAATAATATTATTTTTAAAGTTCTTACTCGATGCCCCGCGGGTCAACATATTGATAACAGCACGCCATGATGCTCTCATACAGCTGTTGTCTGAACGAAAGCTGTTGATAATTGAATTACTTAAATGTTCAATTTGCTGAGAATTTAGAACAAGTATGATTTAAGTTTATTATTTAATAAACCATAACATGGCATACAATAACATGTTCTGTTTTTATCTTGTAAGGCTTCTGGTAGAAGGTTTTGATTATCTGCTCATTGGGATTTTTTGGTTGGACCTCTGATAAAAGTAAAGTTCTTAGTAAGCTTCACTGGAAATTTTATTTAGTTTTTTAGAAAAGGTATTATTTTAAGATAATCTTTATATAACTTTGATTATTTACTAGCTCACTATATTAGATGTGTCTCTGTAAAAGAACTTACGACTGAATTTAATATCAATGGCTTGAAATATCGGTGCATATAACTGATCAATGGATTGAGTTGGCGGAAAGCAATTCAAGATTATTATCATTCTCAGATTGTAGTTTTTTTAGCAATCAATTCAACCGTGAGAGTAAAGTACGTTTAATTATATAAGTAAAATATTATCTAACATTAAAAGAATAGAACTGAAATAACTCAAATGAAGTGAATTATGATCGTAATTACACTAAAAATATGTAAAGACATAACTAGTAATGTCTAGTATGTCATCATAACTTATCAAAGTAAGACAACCTAAGCGCATAGACAGGTGGCGTTAACACTTGTCGAATAGAATGATAAATGTCTATTCTATCTATGACTCTAAGGGTTTCTATACATTTATATAGAATCGATACCGGGCGTTTCATCCTGACTACAGACTCTAGTAGAGCGGATGATAATCTCTTTACCGCGTGTTCTATACTCTATGATTACCGCGGCCATTATTGTAAATATCCTAATTATTGTACAAAACATGGCCCTTGCAGAGATCACTGTGCGGTGTGCATTCTACGCCTAGTTAGGTCATGCATATAGATTATATAATGACAGAACCTCCTCTGATTTAATGTTTATTTTGTTTTTTTTTTTCTCACTTTGTTTGTTTTGTAAAGTTCTAATTTTAACTCAGACACTGCTTTTTAATAAGAAGAAATGTATTATATTGTTAACAACGCCAAAGTTTATAATATCAAAATTCAATGACAAAGCTATAATTGAGTTCTTACATAATATACATCAATGATTCATAGGTCTATGTATATATGTATGTATATTTAAATTATAAACTCTTATCTGTGTCTCCCAGAGACATACGAATGTATCTATAATCATGACAGTTTTATTTTAACATCTATAAATGAGTTTAGTACAAAACAAATCTGCAACAAGGGAGGGCGTGGCGGCGTCCCGCGGCGCGCGTCTGTCGCTGTGTTGCCAATAACAAAAAAAATATAATTCTTACCATTGTGTTGGCAGCCCTGATGACAGGTCGCTGTTAGACACATGTTTGAGGCATTTTAGGGCAATTCCTTCGTAATGGGTGGTGTTTTAATGGTCTGAACAGATTTATGACGTAGGGCATCACCCTAGCCGTAGTTTTGATGATATTAACACAAAAATTACCTATTACATTCATGTTGATGACATACATGCTTTGTATTTAAATGACCTATAATTAGTTGCGTTGTTTCTTGTTTGTAATTGGAATTGGATAAAGGGTTATATAGGAGAGATCATTTTTATTCATCCAATTAGAATAATATCTCAGATTATAATACTAGGACTGAAATAACTCATATATCTTTCTTTTATATTTTATATACTCACTCTTACATCTTTCTTTTATAGTTATTTTGTAGGAAGAGTTTAGCTGGAGTCAGTTAAGTGTAACTCGTATAAGGGTTGCTTTGACCGGGTCAGTGCCAAATTTCCACAGAAGATTGTAAAGCAGTTATTATAGCTATGTTTCGTAAGATGGGTGAGGGTCTGGATTCCGAAACCCCTTTTTTCCGTATATCTCAGGCTTCTGCATTCCTTTTCATTTCTTATAGTAAATCATTAGTTACTTGAACATTACTTAAACCTTGATTTTTGCAGGTGTTCACGACAGCGTCACTTATCATCAGGTAACTTGTCTGTTCGTTTGACACCCAAAACCTTGAAAGCAATTTCGTATCGAACTTTAAAGTAGATATTTCAAACCACAATATTCTTTGATTGCAGTTCTTGTAATTTTCAGTATTCATTAAAATGTCTAGCTAACATTTAAGTATCGTTCATATTTTCTCATAATAAATCTTCCCAGGAAAAGAAACTCATCATATCTTGAAGAAACTAGCCACATTACACACAGCATCATTGATCAATCGTCTTGTTTTTGTTCAGTTTGATTGACATGCACAAAGAGTTAATAATGATTGCTTCAACATGTACAGGTCAAGGGCTTTCATATTTAGCTTCATGAATATTGCTTTGAGGTCACTTCTACTATCACCCTATTAGCGTTCAAGAGATTGGTAATATACTATCTTTTGCCAGCGGTTTCGTGTGGCAGAATACTAAACTGCTTTTAAGGTTTATTGATTTTCTAATTATATAAACATTGATCAATATTGGTGCAACCGTTTTTAAGATATTGAATTGAGACAGACCAACAATAAAAATAGTTTTTAACACATATAGAATTGTTTGGGCTAAAAAGTCATGAAAAAATATTTTCCAAAAATCTAAATGTGTATATACAATTTTTTTGAGAATATACCAAATCTGTATATTAATACAATAATGTAGACTTATAAATTTAATGCTTATTTATGTAGAGTCAAATGTATCAAGTATTAAAGGATTCGTGGAAAATCATTGGTTTATTTAAACACCTCTCGCATGGATTTATTGTATGTCATAAAGTCGATTCTATTTTAAAATCTCCCCTACAAAGTGTCGCATTACAGCTTATCTATAGATGTTGCAGGCGTCCAGACCCTTCGGCTGTTATCGCGATACTGGCAGATTTTATAACAATAACATCTCCCTCTCCCCTCTTATCTCGCGACCAATCACGAGGGGGCTTTAACTGTTCGTTCGGTTTTGGAACCTCTCTCCTGAAAATTGTATTTCATCAGCTTTAGTTTGCCCACTGCAATTACAAGCTACACTTTCTATAGAGTCTATTTAGAATGTGGTTCCTGTAGGTTTTAAGACAAATATTTAAAATTGTAGGGTGAGCGGTGATAAGGATGCTGTATCAATATAGATAAAAATAAGTAAACTCTAGGGTTGACAAGGGGGAAGGTTTATGGAGCGATTTCAAGAGCAAGAAAAGTTCACTTATATTTTTCATATACATAGAGATCTTTAGATCGACGAACGAAGGGGAATCCAAAATTAATAGTTGATAACCAAAATCGAATTGTAACACGCCATATGCGTCTATGGCACCCATGGAATCTTCCGAGTGAGCACACCCCTGAGGGCGATTGCGAACACACAGACCAACTGTTAGTTGTTACTATGATATGTTTTGTATTACAACTAGTAAGAATTAACTTTAGTGGATGATTTTGAATGAAAGACCTGTTTAATTCAGAATGGATTATCTCGTCATGGTGGTAGAATTGAAATATATCTGTTGTTTTTTCAAGTGGTGTTGCCATTTTAAGTAATGTTAGCAATAAATATATTTTTATAAATAAATCAAGAAATTTAATTCTATAGTATTTAAAAAAAATTGAAGTTTTTACTTTTTATTTCATAACAATTATTTTATCACTATGTCCGAGTGCATAAAAATATATCAAAATTGTTTTATATAGCTTTATATTATTAATGTTTGATGATAAATTTTATGTACCTATATATAATATATTTCTATAAGTATCTATGTATACGTCTATAAGTTTTGTAGTAATATACGTAAATGTGTTGCTTCTTTAATATTTTCAAATGTAACAACACATTTCTATTAAATAAATTGGGTAGAGTTATTTTAAAAAATACTTCTGTACAATTAAATTACAGCCCTAATATGTATTTTTTTCTATAAACTAGTTTTTTTATAAGTCTTGCGATATTAAAATGGAGTGGGGTGAAAACATTTTTACAATTAGGCAACATTTTAACAAACAAAATTACCGTATTTATGCTCAAAGCTCTAAAGAAGTTTCCCAATCAGTCGACAGTGCAACGTGGGCATTATACAACTTCAGTATTGGTTTGGTGGGTGTTAGCTATGAAGGAGTGACTGAACCATATTTTTGTGAAAAAGGTATCAAAACATCGGCACAATCAAGATACCATTCTTGAGAAGGTAGTTTAGCCCCTTAATAACATCATGTTCAATAACCAAGTATGGCCCTTCCAGCAGGACTCGGCGCCGGGTCATAAAGCTCGGTCCACGAATTCTTGGTTGGAAGCGAACGTCTCGTACTTCATCAGAGCTGAAGACTGGCCGTCGTCTAGTCCCGATTTTAATCCGCTGGATTATTTTTTATGGTCATGGTATGGTTTTAGAGAGTGCAGCTTGCTCTAAGCGCCATGATAATTTGGAGTCCCTAAAACAATCTATACGATTGGCAAGCAAAAATTTCCTCATGGAAAGAGTGCGTGCTTCTATTGATAACTGGCCTCAACGTTTAAAAGACTGTATTGCAGCCAATAGACACCACTTCGAATAAGCCTTTTATATTTTAATTTGTTTTATATTTGAGTATTAAACACACTGTAAAAGTAATTTGCAATAAAAATAATATGTTTTTTTTTGTGGCAAGTTTGTGACAATATTTATGTATATATATATCTTGATTTATTTTATAATAAATATATAATGAAAAATAAACGAGAATCCCTGTCCGTGTCGGATAAAATTTAAGCTGTTTAACGTAAATCTTTAAAATATATATAAACATGAACATTTTAAATTGTTTTTTGTGGTCATACCATGCTTGACATAATCAAAATATATTAATTTAAGTTTCTGTTACCTGCAAATATTACTAATAATACAAACCAACAACACAGTCTATTACGTTTATAATTTTGGCTTCCAAATTGTTACCATTTAGTTAAGGGTTAAGAAGCCATACATTAAGTCACAATGGGGTGTCTTTTTAACGCCGACTATTTTGATGGGTCTTTTTGTCCCTTTAACGAAGGGTTAGTGCCCCCATAATTTGGACGTTTTTTATTTCATTTGTACTTGTAAATCGGAAATTGCATTGTTATAATAAAATAGATTTACAAGAGTTTATTTTTTGATTTATAGAATGTTTGCTAAGTGGAATAGTTTAGGCACTAAACAAGAAAATATTAATGGTCTATAATATCTCTTTAACAAAAAGATTAGACCAAATTGTATTCTGGTTGCAAAAATATAGTTCAATAACCGACTAAGACGTCTAAATCATAAGAATAAACTTTTTTCTAACTTCGCGAAGAACTTTACAAGCCTTCAAGACAGACAGGGCGGCCATGACAGCAAATTTCTGTTTGAGACGCCATTATATAATTAAAATGACGAAAGTTTAAATGAATTATTACTACTATATTTATATTCATCTATCAAATATAATAAAAAACTGTATATTTTTTCTTTATTTATTTTTATATATCCATTTAAAATTACAATACTAAATCCATAGATCAATCTCCCAATAATTCAACACTTGCCCTAATCTCGGGTAATCTAATACATAACGCACATCTGTGGTGTCATCCCGCGAGCGTTTATAAAGTCGCCGGTGTCTACCAACAGTTGGTGACCGACTACCCCTACATTGAAGACACACGGGGTAGGTTTACGACCGGGACCGTTGATATATTATGTTGATTGTTATGTATTATTATATAAAGTAATAACGATAGTAATCTAGATTTTTATTAACGAAAAATATCTGTTATTTAAACATCTTATAATTTTAAAATAATTTAATTCTAATGTGCTATACAATTGTGAATTAAGATTATTTTAATATTTATGATTTTATGATTTATTGATAATAAGGCTTCTCAACTGAAATACATTATCAATGAAAACGTTAATAAGTTTTTTGCATATTAATAAACAATTTAGATATTAATAAAAAATAAAACGATTTATTACAAAATAATAATCTGTATGTTTCCACTCTCGACGCAGAGGGATTTCGTGAATTAAATGACAATTTTAACATGAAACAGTCTCGTGACGAAATAAATATCGCGACATTATGGGAGCTGGTGTGGGGCTACCACCATATTACAACTACCTAACTTGTGGTAGTACCATAGACTATTAACTATATTTATAGTTTCTTACTACGTCAGTAGGAACGTAGGTTGTGTTGACGTTTTGGGTTGGAATATCTTTATTAGAGTCATGCTTCAACTTTTGACCTCAAAAGTATTAATACTTTTTGCTTTATTAATTTGTTTTTTTAAGAACTTGAAAAAAAAACTATAATTTTACGCTGCTTTTACCGTTTTATAAGAGGAAGTACTTCATAAATTGTTATATTATACCTAAATATTTCAATGCAGTATTTTTGCAAGGAATAGTATGTCTAGTATTCATAAATATAAAAACTATTTCTGTCTGTCCATTTGTGCGTTTATTCCTTCTTAAATACGCAATCTATTTTGATGTGGATTTATTACTTTTAGGAGAATTTATAAAATATAAATGGTAGAGAAAAGTAGTTCTTGATTTCCTGTTGATTTGGAGTTGTCAAATTTAAAACAATTGACCTATGTACTAAATTAATTATATAAAATACCTACATTAAAATTATTTAACAAAATGTCGTAGTAGTATGCCGAAGTAGGCTTTTATATTATATTTAGCACTCATAGTAATTATTTCTGTCTTTTAAAAATAACAGGCTAGGTGCAGCGACTCTTTTGAGGAAAATAGTTATTGAATCAATTTATAACACTGGACAGAACACAATAATTGAACGTACAATATCTTCTTTATATGAATACGTTAAATATAACATTCAAAATATAATTTCAATACAATTCAATATATACAATTCAACGGCATACGACACATATGACAATTGTTTTATATTTGACAACACCAAATAAAAACAATATGTACTTTTTTCTATCATTTATTTAATAAAATAGAATATTATAAAGAGAGTTACATCTCTGTTACGACGCTTTATAACAAAAAATATATTTATTATGAATAAAGGCTAAGGTAAGGTATAACTCAGAACTCTTAAATACGTCAGCACTTAGAAATATTTGAAGAGTTCGATTCGCGTTTAAGATTTTTTTTATTCATATACATATATGTACATAATGTAAGATGGGTGTTCCAAATTATAGCTCGTGTAATCTAGATTGGAATTAATGGAACATTACATGTCTCTTATATGGGATTCTTGAATGAAAACTAGGTACTTTATTAGCTTAAATATTACTTAAGAAAACTATACCCTGCGTTTATAGAACGTAATAAGTGATCAAAATCCAATCTAACTATATTTATCAACAAATTATTTAGTTCAAAGCGGTTTTCTCATTTATCATTATTTCATTTATGAACGAAGTTTCAAAGTGAACAATTTAAATTCATTCAAAATCGATTTTCCTCCGATGATACTATTTGTCAACGCTGGGGCTGAATGAAATGCTTTCTTTGTCAACTGACACTTGGTAGGGTTCATTCGTTCACCCGCGCTTTTAAGTGCTTGTTTGCATTGACAAATCTTTAGTTTATTTTTTGTTTATGGCCGCCCTCGTTGCCCATAAATCATATTTATTAAATGTATTCTAGTTTCATTTAATTCTTCACAATTATTTTTACAACAATTACAGGTATGACATAATAATTATTGCAATTCGTAAATAACCTCGCAACATGAATAAAAAATGCAAAATAGTATAATATATCCTGGTATCGTAGGACATTGTAACACCCACACGGATCAGTTCTATGCTCAAAGGATTTACCTAATTCAATGTGACGTGGGCTTGACGAGAAAAAAGAAAAAACCAATCTGACAGCACAGCGCCTCATGACATCGTTAAATCCCGTCCGCATGATAAAGATCTGTGACACCTTAGGTAACAAAATTAAAAAATAAAATGTCAGATACCACCTGGGCTACTGTATTCAAATTATTTTTTTTAAGAAACCCTGCGGTTTTTGGAAACTACCCTTGAAATGTGTGAGGTCGATGTTTTAAGCTCATTTTGTTTTTGTATTTTTATAATATCATAAAATGTTTGTGGTCATTTATGAATGGATGCTTTTTTAAATATTACAATAGTTGTCATTTCAAATAGCAAATAGATTTATTTCAATATGAAGATGAAGATATAAAACTTTATGAACAGAATAAGTAAAAGTTAGTCTTTGATTATAATAATTCATAGGTAGGTATTATATTATAATTTACAGAGTAAATGTTTATTTTTTATTATTATTTCGCAATATTTAGTTGAAAATTTAATTTAGAAAATGATTTTACATTTTATGCAATCCTCCAAAGATTTTAATATAAATATGACAGATAAAACACATAGAATTATGTATAATATCTCTATGATAAAACATTTAAACAAAATATTGATTATAAATTTAACACAAAAGACAAAAAATTATAAACTTTTATAAAGCTGACAATTTTAATGTTGATTTCCGTTATAGGTAATGTGTTCTTAGATATTTTACGTAAAATGGAAATATTGTTAATCTTGTTGATATAATTAATTTAAAACTATAATAAAATTTGGTTTGGTCACTTATTAAATATATTCGAAGTATTTATAATGTGTATTTCTATGTATTTGTATCGTTTTCTAACATTTTTAACACAAGCAAATAATTTACTTAGAGGTTAGAACAATTTGTGTAATGTCCTGTGATATTATTATTATATTATTATTATTAATTATTTAATGATAAAACAATCTTTGTATATTTTATTTTACATATTAAAAATATTTGATACTTTACCTAAAATTCGAACTTAATATTTGGATTCAATAGAACAATCAGTGTCTCAGTGTGAACGTCTGCGATTCTAGAATCTAAAGGTTATATCGCAATAATCAATCTTTAGTCAATAGTGAGTTTTATTTCCTATATTTTAGAGTTTATTTTTCTTACTTATATATATAAAGTATCTCGCCCATCCCATCATTGTCTGGTTGATCTCAGTAGCGTCATTGTATTCAAATTGTAAGAATTTAAATACAAACGCGATTATGTGACAAATAAGCACATTATAAGCTGATGCGTCCGTTCTGAGATTGGCATCTTTTATTATTTACGCACTGCACAGACAAAACGACCGTTATATATATATAGGTCGTTTTGTCTGTGCAGTCAGATATGAGTCAAACATGAGATTTCGTGTGCTATACAATTTGAAATTGTTTTTAAGGTATTTTTAATTTGGTTTTGGGTTCAAAACTTGCACCATAAATATCTATTATTATAAAGTCACACGAGGTACATATTAAAATTATTTGTATGTATATGTGTGTTAGAGATCGTATTAACTCATTATAGATAGAAGTCAGTTATTTAGTTGCATAGATTGCTCATTATCTCAACATTTGGGGAAGGTTTTTTCTTTGATTGTGTTAAGAAAAGTCTCTACAAGGTTTTTTGATGTATTATCAGAGCAAGGTTCATTTATTTTATTTTATTTTTGTGTTTTTTTTTTAATTTTAAACGCAGCGTTTTCAGAGTACCGTGCGTATTCTGTATACTCACTGGAGATCGTCTTGCGTTGTTTCGTCTGAGTTAAATCGCATTTATGATGTGTCTTTGTTCACTCTTCCGGTTTAGTTGCTGGTCTGGAAGCTTCCTAGTGTATATAATATGTTTTTTTAAATATTACTAGACATCCTAACGAAAAGGAGAATGCTACGCAACCATTACTAAAATATAAAGAAAAAGAGTATATTTATGGTATATACCAAATATTTATACATATTATTTAATGACAGATGTAGTTTCGAATTAATTGCAGGGACGTAAGCAAAGCCTAATTTTACGATAAATCCATAAATATTCTATTCGACTAAGGTTGTAGCATCTTGTCTAAGCTCTAAACTGATACTGACTTATTACATTGTCAAATTCAAGACTAAATTAGATTGAATGTAATAGCCAGGTTAGATAAACATTTTCTAAAACAGCGTATTATATATATTAATATAACACACATTAATCTCTGAAACTACCAGTCGAACTAGACTTTTTTTTTCCTATTTGATTCAGCTACAGTCAAATGATCATAGAGATATTATACATAGAGTAGAGAAGCCAGCCTTAAATGTCACCATCGAACTTAAAAGAGATAGGTAGATCGAAAAACCCTATCTATCTCTACTTTTTATGAAATCTCGTGCTTCATCGTCATCGTCTCAAGTGTAATTCGTAGCAAATGTCATTTTTACCAATATTCTGAAAGCTAAGTTGTCATTTTCACCGTGTGAGATCAAATTTGAGTATCAATAGTATACGATTATTTTCGAATATTTTCGTGTTGACTCAATATAGTCTTCAAAAAGGAGTGCCAAAAATGTTTTACAAAAATGTTTTAAAAATTAAAAAAACGCTTCATGAATATTTTTTTGCGCAAGTGTAATAAGACAAAGACAAACATCTTGCATCTTTTTTTAACTGTCTTTCACTGACTCTCATACGAATACCTATGGCTCACCTATTCTATGTATATTAATTCTATGCATCATCGTCGTCTCAAGTGTAATTCGTAGCAATTGTCATTTTTACCAATATTCTGAAAGCTAAGTTGTCATCGTGTGAGATCCAATTTGAGTATCAATAGTATACGATTATTTTCGAATATTTTCGTGTTGACTCAATATAGTCTTCAAAAAGGAGAGTCAAAAATGTTTTACACAAATGTTTTAAAAATTTAAAAAACGCGTCATAAATATTTTTTTGCGCATGCGTAATAAGGCAAAGAGAAACAGTATGACATCTTGCATCTTTTTTTAACTGTCTTTCACTGACGCTCATACGAATACCTATGGCTCACCTATTCTATGTATATTAATTCTATGCAAATGATTACAAAAACCTGTTCTAAATTTAAAATAATAAAATAATATCAGTTATGCCGACAATATGTCAATGTGTACAGGCGTGAGAAAATGTCACAAAGAATAATAATCCAGTGAAGAGTGTAGCAGTTATCTCTTGTGTTGGATATTTTTAATAAATCCACTGAGATCAATACATACCAATAAATGTTTTTAATCGTCGGCGCGAGCAAATTGACATTTAACAAAGATTATTATATACACTATTGTAGATAGGACATTTGAAAATATATATATTTCTTTATTTTTGAATAATGTCTTGATAGAAAAGATAAACTCATTTATCATATATAATTTACGTTCAAATGATTTAAAAGCAAAAAACTAGCTAAAAATATTACCCTTCAAGTGTTTTGTTTTTCTGCTCATAATATAATTAACTGTCATTCAACCAAAACTACAATTGCAACTATAGATAGTTTTATTATAATAACACTAAGCACATAAAAACACACAGAAGTCAGACAAATCAAAATCAATTGTCTATATTAATTTAATCTATGGAGCATCTCGTATGTCACTCGGATTATGCGCGCGCGCAGGTAGTTTGAATGAATTGTCACTGTCTACGAGATCTGACAGCTTGTTCAGGGCTATCAAGATTAATTTGCTCATTGCAATGCACGGCAACGTCTACAATAATTAATAGCTTACATTTATGAAGCCCTAGTTGATGTTGTTCTGGTTTCAGAGAAAATAAACCAGAAAAAAAATACTTAAGTATTTTATAACAACATGTTAACACAGGGTTGACAGTAATTGAAAGTTATATATATCTATATAATTTTGTATGAAAATGTTAGTTTTAAAGTCCAATAAGTTCCAACTGGCAGCCCTTATCCGTCAAACATAATCCTCGTCTAAGCAACACTGGTAGCGCGTGAGAACGGGTAGCTGACGAGTGTCCTGTGTCCTCAACCTTCTCAAGGTTAAAATATTAAGCAGAATTTATTGGTCACAATTGATATACAAAAACTTATTTTTTATTTTTTTTTATTTATAAGTTTGGGGATTTAATGATTTATATTAATTGAGATGATACAGTAGTTTGTATTGTCAGACTAATTAAAAATTAATGAAAACTTGATAAGCTTTTAAACCATAACATACAATGTACCTAAGCTATAGATAGATAGGTATAGATGAATGTAAAAAAATATAATTTAATGAGCATGTGATAAAATAATTTAGAAAGGTTGTTATCAAAACTCATAGTATTCTATGAAAGAAACCAATAAGACAGTCATAATAATAATTGGCTTGACACCTTCTCCTCGGAAATCACAAACTTTTATCCGTAAGTATTAGGATGCTTCAGAAATACTGACAGTTATTTCTATCTATAAGCTTTATACCAATTACAGTTTTCTTCAAAAACTACTGTTATTCATACAAAAGTTTATCCTTTAACTCGGTATTAGTGAGTTTTTCTGAATTCAGTCTCCTTACAGAAATTATTATGCAAAGTTTCAGTTTTCAGTTTGAACGTTTTCTGAGTGAGGAGTTAGTGAGTCAGTGAGTGTGTTTTTATATATAGAATTCATATCTGACAATGTGAGTGGTAGAGTCTGCACAGATTAACTTTGACACTAGGGATGGTGTCTCTCAAATAAGATATTTTGTTGAACCAAATAAAACCATTCATTCAAGTGTCACTTTAAAAAAATATATAATATTGATATGAAAATTCGTCATAAATCTAATTAGACATAAGATAAGCAATCTTTTGTCTAATTGGAAATATAAACATGATATAAAAAAAAAATTGGGACAGAAACAAAAAGTGACTAAAAATAATATAAAATGATTTTAAAACATTATTTTTTTGTAAAAGTTTGCCATTGAAAACAAAAAGATTTTAATGTGATAGCCGCAAAAGAAAGATATCACTAAATAATGAATGTTTCTTAGATTTGAGATGCTGATAGAGAAACAGATCCAGCTCTCGAGGATTCAGATTCTCTCATCAATATCTAGTTAGTTGTTAAATGTATACCTAAATCAGACCCTGCGGCATTCAGCACCGAAATCTCACCAGACGTGCCTCTGACGGCGGCTGCCACTCAAAAGGGCTTTGACCTAATCCCGGGTTGGATTAAGGAAAAAATAAACCCACGGACCCCTCATGTCCCGCTCAAGCGTTCAAGCTTCACCGCGTACGTACAGACGACAACATTATATATTACATCACATAAGTCAAAAGTAAGCTATTTTAGTCTTTATCAAAATGAGTTAAGGCCTCTGTTGTTTAATTTTATTTGCAAATAAACCGTTTGATGCTTGAGGTTTCGCGTGTAATGTAATTGTTGTGGAGTATTTTTTGTTTTGTAAGGTATCCGTTGCATAGGTGTAAAGTTTTTAATATTTGAATTATTTTCGCTGTTTTTTTCTATTTCCCATTTAGTATATCATTAATTTTGTTATATTTTTTACATCTTTCATCTGATTATAACACTTTATTTTTTAATGATATACTTATTTGCCAAAATATATTTTTTGACACCTAAATGTTATAAATATCTTTTTTTTTTCTGGTAAAGATAAAAGTAGCGAAGAATGATGTTCAAAAATAGCAATGTTTCAGAATAATAAAATAATTATATTATATGTATCTTAGTTTTATGAATAATATAGAACTCTTTATTTAAACAATGAAGATATTAAGTCGTCGTGTGCAAGTGATCGTAAAAGTAACCACAATTCAAATTCACTTTCTTTAGAATTTGTGGTTTCTGCGAACCCGGAAAAGAAAGAGAGAAATGCAATTACTACAAAGAAACACAATTGAAAGTAAAATTATCTAGAAGCAAAGCAGTAATCCTCAAAAATGTCAACTGTCAAGTTTGAAGGGACCACACAAACTAGCGAATTATAGATACTATGGGATTTACCTTTCTATTGAAACACCTTTTATTCAATACAGAGATAAACCAACAAAGAGGCGTTGAAATACATACCTACCTTTAGCAAAAAACAACAACCCTGATAAAAGTTGCCAGACCGAAAAGTAGAAAAGGCGCGTCTAAAAACAGATTATGACAAGCCCCTATTTTGTTTGTAAACAAATCTACGGCGATCACAAAGGAGGTTTGTAATGTGACACCTCTGTTGATTGGATGGATCGTAAGTTGATCATTGATACGTGAATTTTATATTGTGGCAACACTAAACGCGGATGGCGGCAAATAGGCAAATTGTTGACGTTGAGGTATTAAATAGACACATCTGCTGGCGAAATCTTTTATATTATTTAATTGGATTTGAAAAAAATGATAAATATATCCGGATTTACGAATGGCTGAAATAAAATATAAGTCTTTAACTTTAGTAACAATTAAAATGGTTTATAACATAGTAATACTTTAAAGATATAACAAAGTAAAATGTTTAAAATGAAGCATCTGTGTAACTGTTTTAATATGGCATCTTAGGTATTTCCTGAACATGATGGATAGATAGATAAACATCAAAACACTTTAATTAAATTAGTTTAATATATATTATTTGAGCTAAGTTATACCAAAATCTGTTCTTTTAAAATATTGTCAATTCTTTTCTTACTTAACTAGTTTATGAAGGTTTTTGTCCTAGGTACTCATTAGATATTTTTGATTTACGTATGTCATGTTAAGAAAATATGAATCGTGATTATTAGCTTTTATTATTCTATCCAATTAATGTTTATATAAACTATACATATATTTATGAAATAGACAAACCACAACATAAAAATTATATACAATATAAAATATATCTAATTCCAATTCGCTGAGTTAGCAAAGTCATTAGTATCGTTACTTGGGGCAGTTGGTAGCATGCAAAATTTTGTCTGGCCACTCGGGATCTAATGATAGCAGATAACGTTCTCCTCCCATCCCGCGGTAGGGGTGGCGATGATTATAATATTAATTATATAATTAACATTATTTGTTTACGAGTTATTGAGTTTACTTTATGTATTCAATACTTATTATGAGTTGGTTTATTTATTGTTATAAGGAGGATATGTTTTGTGGTTTTTGTTTATTTATATTTTTTGAATATCTAAAGTTGTGTGTTAAGTTATATCTAGTTGCAAAGAAATTGCTCACTTTTCAAAAAAGGTTCATACAAAACAAAAGCATTTCCCTCCAATCTGCCGTAGCATGTTATTTAGACAAAACTTTTGCTTTAAAGTAGACGTAAAACCCCATTTTTCCCAGTAGACAACCCTACACTTCGGCGTCTAGTTCTGTAATGAAGCAATTTAAATGCATGAGGCAGGGCGCGAGAGTCGCTTGGTGGGGAGATCAGACTTTAGAACAAAAAGAACTTAGCTGTAATCATGTACATAAAAATCAAAACCTTATGTTTATATCAATATGATTCAATTTACTTTATCAAGCTGTGTCTATTGGTTATTTTGTATCGTTAGGTTGTAGTAGGTATGTATAGTGGGTGCGCGGGGTAAGGCCGGTAGATCTCTGCAGGTAGAGGATTTGCTTCGTAGGCGAAAATGTTTTCCCCAACTTATTTGATAGTGAAAGGAAAAGTGGGGAAAGTAGCATCCATTTTAGGTGCACTTTGAGATACAAGTAGCTATTAGTTTGATAAACTATTTAATATAGAAGTCCTTTTGAATTATATTGCTTGTTAAATGTATGTATGTGTCCTCGTATCTCTAAAACAAATAATTCTAGCGAGTAATCTTGTTATGAAACTTGTTAGACTAAATTAAAGCAATTAGAAGACATTAGCAACTTCACACTGTGTGTACTCCCTTTGAAGCGGAAGACATTAGTGTCCTAAGTGGCTCGGAGATGATTTTTATTTTTTTTACTGGCATTTTATTATTATATGTATATTGAAAATAAATTGACAAAAAATGCATCATTTGTAAATATTAATATATTTAAAAAATACTCTTAAAGTTAAACACAATAACAACATTATATTATTATTTGACCAATATTTTTTATAGTACAAGTGATATCGAATATAATATTCTCATCATGGTATTTGATCGTAAATTTTACTCAAGAGTCAAGATAATTCATAACCTTCAGTAATCATACCTACTGTATTACCTAGTATTACCTATGATTACTTTGACCTTCAGATGCAATACAGGAAGGGTTGCCGATATCGTACTTCCATGCTGAGGGCACTTGATCGACGTCACTTCGCTGAACAATTCACCTTCTATTAGGGTTGCGACACAAAGTGTTTATATTATTTTTTAAATCACTTAAAATGATTTTTATGTTGTATCTGTATCGTTATTGTATAAAAAATTTATGTGTATTAAAAAGAGATATTGTATGTATTAAATAATAACAAAAAATATTATTTTAAGGAAATGAAAGGCTAGAAATACTCTGTACGCCTTTCGAGCGATATGGAAGTAAAGCTATACATAGATTAATTAAAAGTTTCAATACATAATAACAAATAATGTATTTACCAGTTTTACGGCCACATAGATTTCTCTTAAAAATCTTAAATATCTTTCAAACCAATGAAAATCAGTGATTAATTTTTATACAGAAATCTTTTATCGAAATATAACATTATGGAACACACAAATTCTATTAAAATGTTATTTAACTATAATATTTAATTTCCTGCCAGCCCTCACCATTGCTTCGTTTGCGGTAGCGGCGCTGCGTCTGACAGCCGACCACATTTCACCTGATCGAGGGGTTGAAGGCTGTTTTGGAAAGATTAATGAAATCCTCAATTCAAAAGAGTTTCATTAAACCGTGTTTCAAACAATTGTTCTGTTCGATAATATTAACAAAGTCATAATGTTAATTGTATTATTGTATTTATTATTTGGTGTATTTACTAAATGGTCTCTACATTTATTTTGTACACAAAATATTTCAATAGTTTCATGATTAAATGTGTAGTAATATTGATATTATCTTCTATACGATTCAAGTGTTTATTTACCTAAAGTATCTACAGATAATAGATGTATTTATGTAGTTTCGATGACAGTTATAATATTTTGTATTAAAAAATATCTATCATCGAATTCCATTAAAAATGTAATTGTAATGATTCTGCGTGGTTGTACCATACTATGGTATTTGGTATGGTTCCGGTTACCAGATAAGTTTCGAGGGGAGGAAATGTGCTGCAGATTTTGTGCCAGAGCGATATCAAGAACAATAATACCGTTCTAGTATTAAATGTGTCCATAATGTCAAATGGCAACTTTTTTTGACATCTTTAGTCAGTTTAAAAAACAAAACTGTCAAACTATATTCTTTTTAGAACTAGGAACCATTTAGGCCTAATATTATACCATTAAACTGTATGTGTACCACATTTAGTACGCTGGTAGAGTCATAGAAAGTACAAGCGTTGTTAGCAGCCGTTGTTGTAAATTATAAGAACCCGCCCCCTTGATACATAAATATTACACCATGTTTTTAGATCTTAAGATACCAAAAGAAAATTATCCATTAAATTATATTTACGGTCCATTTATTCGTTTGGTTTCGTGACCGTTTCATTATTTTTTCAAGCGTTACTTAAAATATTATTAAAAAAAAAACATATTATTTAATGAGTGGTTTTTGCTCTTGTACACATGTAAGTAAAAAAAAAAAAAAAGGTTTAACCTAATTTTGGATAATGTTTATTTTTTTTAATTCCCACTGGGCGGCGCAGTCATTACGTTATGCTGTCACTGCATAACGACTGGTAATCATATTCCGCCCACCAATTCCACCTATTCTAGAGATACGCATCGGTGGCTAAACACGCCTCCACACCAAACGAGTGCAAGCCACGCAAGAATCAAACAGTTTTAACCGTTCAAATTATTTAATGTTATTAGTAACAAAACATTCATCTTTGTTAGGACGTTGAGGAAGTAGTATGTAATTTAAATTAGTAGAAGAAACCTTATCGTGGTAAAAATGTTTTGTAAAAAAAAGAAAAAGCGTTCAAAAATACGTTATACCTATTAAATTAGGTTACTTTATTAATCATTCTTTTTTTTCACTTAGAATGTTGCAGTTATCCATAATTATATAATATCTGTTACGCATAGTTTGTAACAAGTTTTAAAACAATAATTACTTATTAATTTATACAATAATAATAAAGATTAGTTATATTCACTTATATTTAAATAAATATCGCTCTATATAATTTACATTATCTCATGTATATCTTCGCTTAAATTTAAAGAACTTTACGAATAGTTGATATATAATTGTTATTGCAGCCACAGTCTTACTTAGATGTAACAATAACAGAAAATCTTGAAAACATAAACTTTCTCATAGAGTTCCTTTATAAAGACGAACTCATTGTCTCTTTGGTACACATTAAAATGATGATTGTATCAATCACATACACTTTTGTTTTAAATTTATTGATATATTCATCGTATTGTCAGTTAATGAAACCGGAGTTTTTTGAAAAGAACTCTGCTTCTTGTCGAAAAGTATTAAAGAATCCACACTTCGATATCGATGTAGTGGTGGGGAGGCCGTGGAGAATTTACCATACTTGGAATCTGAAGCTGGACACTCGCTGCATGGACCTAGTGTTTAAAAATGCTACTCCGAAGGTAACTACAGGTAGTAACTAATTAAGATAGAGTTGGTTGGACATATAAGTGCAAGAATGTATAAAAAACTTTGCTAAATTAATGCCTTTTTTAAGAAGTAAAATATTTGTCTGTAAGTCTGTCACAATTCTGATTTGAATGTGACTGTATATGCAATGCGCAGGGATAATTTCGATTTGACATATATTAATAAGTAACTGAAATCATAAAGAACCTTCTGTATTCAGATGGTCAAAAGATTCTGGACGGATATGTCCGAATACCTGGAGCATCAACCAAATTGGGAAGCGGCGACTCTGCACATGTCCCTGGGGTCAGTTCGACATGAGCTGCTGCTATTTGCTGATCAGGGTGCTGCTGGAAGTTTCACAGCTGTTCCAAATGTCGTTCGCGATGCTAGTAAGAATATTATCATTCTAACGATATATTTAAAGCATCCTGAGAATTTATATAAATATACAATTACCAAAAACGTCATTATTTTATTTATACATGTTCAATCATAATACCATTAATTCGTTCATTGTTTTTGATTTGAACATCATTTGTGACCTTTGGAAATTGGTTAGTTAACCAACAGAGCTATTATGTCCGTATCATGTATTATTTAATTTTTCATTCTATAAATTCTTTTCAAATCTTGATCGTATTATTACCTCCCCGTTGGTCGAGTGGTTAGCGCAGACGCCTAACTTGTCACGGCGCAACGGGGCTCGGGTTCGATTCCCGGCAGAGCACAGGCATTTATGTGATGAGCATAGATGTCTGTGTTTCTGGGTTTGGTCGTTTATTAAATATATTCTCAGTATTTATATGTGTATTTCTATGTACATATTAGTATCGTTGTCTAACACCCTTAACATAAGCAAATAATTTGCTTACTTAGGGGTTAGATCAATGTGTGTAATTTGTCCCGATATTATTATTATTATTATTATTATTATTATTATTATACTTTTTTATTTTAGATATAATGCTACTTCGTAGAGATGTACCACTTCTTAAATTCTCCATGAAGCTTGTCAGAGATGGTAAATTTCTCTTGGTTATGGATTGTCACGTGGGTGGAATCTCTCTTTCCGCAAGATCTGATACGCCTCCGTACCGCTCAGAACTAGCTGCTGAAGCTGCTGCCCTAGACTTAGGAGATGGCCATCCAGCTTGCACGACAGAAAAAAATAAGGAGGAGCAATTCTTTGTTAAATGATTTCAATTTTTTTTTAATTTTGTGATCTTATTTTTTTTCTCTCTCAATCCGGATAGTAAATTGTTGTCATTGTGGCAGTAATATACTTCAAGTCGAATGTAAAGAATAATTAATTAAGTTAAGATTAATAAATATGTTATAAATGACTGTATTATAATTTCGTATTCTGCCATATTACTTAATGAAATAAACTATATTTATATTTATATAAATATAGAATGAAAAATAAAGTACTACGAGTAGGGATTACGGGCGATACGGTAGCTCAATTGGTAAAGCGACGGGACGGTTTCCCAGAGGTCGCGGGTTCGAATCCCTGCCAGTATCGGTTTATTTTTCATTCTATATTTATATAAATTTAAATAAGCTTAATATGGCTACACATATGTATGGATATTTTCAAACATTAACTCCATTTATGTTCTCATGTCAATCGGCGCTATATCGGTACACGTATTTTCTGCCCGTAATAGTCTTCATCAAATATTTATTGTATTTGAAATAAATATATAACGAAAAAATAATTAAAACCGAGAAATCTGGATAGTTCCAGCTCTGGGGAAACAGTTCAGTAGCTGAATAGCTCTGCCAATTATGCTGCCTGAATCTGATACAACATTCCATACTTAATATACAATGTTAAATCAATGAACGTCACCCGATTTAACAAAAAAATAAAGCATCGAAATCACTTGACTTCGCTTAGTTTAGTTTGTCTTACATACATATTAATTATTATTATTAATGATAGATTGTCTATTTAGCATGACACCCACTCTCAATAACGACAGCAATTAAGTAATCATAAATAAAAAAGTACCTTTCCTCCTCTCCCCCTCCCCCGAACATTTTAAGAGGCTTTGGAGGCAGATAAATTATTGAAAAAGTATTTTCGTTTCGTTTCGTACGTTATCACCAAGTTATCTCAATATCCAAAGAATTATAATCACTAGAATTCGTGAGTTATACGCAGTCCCATGAGTACTAGTGTCTGACAAATAATAAAAGAAGCAAGATGTGTTTAGACAAAGATAAGTATTGGTCTCTCACCAATACTTATCTTTGCCTAATCACATATTCAAGAAAGAGAGAGAGATAGGTAGCCTCATTAGCTTTCTTTTTTTTTTCGAATGACACATTTTAGGCTGGCTTTCCTACTCTGTGTATAGTAAATCTATGAAAACTACTCTGCACCAGTAGTTTTCATTCAAAAGACGTCAAACAAACTAACAGACAACTCCCTATAACGACCAAAAATGTACGGTCCATTCAGTATCGTTACATAAAGTATTTAAGAAATGTATCTAACTTTGCACTACAGTATGTTATCGAAAAAATTCCTCAACTGAAATTAATGTATGAAATATAAAAATAATTTGAATGAAAAAAACGAAATAATAATTCGATTCCGGAACGATTCGAATGTTGGACCTCTGAGAAACTTACAGGTAACACTTGAGCTGTCCTATCCCGGGACCTTACAGGGAACGAAATGTTCTCTATTACTCTTTTTTGTTTAGTTTATGCTGTATATTAAATTCGTCCAGACTTTATAAGATCTATCTGTTTCATATTTTGATTAAATAGGATGAATTATTTATCTTCCATCATCATTATAGAAAGTTTCATTATTTTCTTACTCACAATCTAAAAATAAAAAAAAAACGGATGTCACAAGCTAGTTCATATTTTATTTAATGTTTGTCAATTTCATAATCAGGTATGTTATTTATAATATTGCCTTATTTATCATTTTCATTTGTTTTTTTAGCGAATTGATGATAAACAAATGTTTATCAATAATCGAAATATAATTATAAATAAATTCCTATATAAAATTAATTCTCTTCAAGCTATTGTTCAGTAAGCAAGTACGAAGTTATTACATTGTGTATTGAATTGTAAGCTGGGAAGAAAATTAAGATAATATTAATAATTAATAGTCAAAGCGTTGACAATTTCTCAAATATTTGATATATATTATCAGTTATAAAACCATGATATTTATTTATTTTATTTTTTATCTGTTTTTACAATGTCATAGCGAAAACCTTATGCTGGAATCAAATAATTGGACGACTTGTGAGGAATTTCTCAACAACACTGACTTTGACGTCAACAGTGTTGTTGATGTTGACTGGAAAATATTCTTCTTCTGGAACCACGTTGAGGATAATTCATATAATGTGAGGTTCAGTCTGGCGACTCCTATGGTAGTGAAACTTATAATACTATTTTATTTGATAAAATTCGGTTATTACATCAACCACAAATGTGTTAGTTATTTATCAAGAGGTAATTAAACTTATAGGAAGAATATGTGCAATAGAATGTTTGAAAATATTTATAAACATGTATGCCCATGTTAAGTTTATGTAAATTTATATACATATAGATGAAAAATAAACCGATACGGACAGGGATTCGAACCCGTCACCTCTGGGAAACCGTCCCCGAGCGATGGGACGGTTTCCCAGGTTTTTCTGGTTTATTTTTCATTCTATATTTATAAAAATTGTGCAATAGAATTTCTGTTGAAGATGACATATTTGGTTAAATTAAAAACAACATTTAGTTAGGTACTTTTTGTGAATATTTTTTTAGTTGGTAGATCGTTTTAAAGTCGATGTCACAAAGATGGATCCATCAATAAACTGGACGGATGCTGCGTTGTTCATGGAAACGTCAATAGACTACAGCGCTCTTTATCTGAAAACTGAAATTCCTGGGAAATTCAGACTTATACCCACATTTGTATTTCAATGTAAGAATTATTATGACATAATATCTACTTTTCCATCCATTTCATGAAATTGTTTTGTAATTTTAGATTCTGAGTTACGAGTTAAGTAATGTCGTTTTTTTTTTGTACTTATATATTTTGAAGTTAACCATTTAATAAATAATTACAGCTGAAACAATACCGTTACTAATATTCGCTTTAAAAGTAGTTTCTCCGGGATATTTGGGAATCATGAACTGTAGACATAATCTTTGTTACGCTCTGGCTCCCGTTGACAAAATGCCGGACGATAAAAATGTAAGTGATTTAAATATATATTTATACGGTAGAGTGGTTAGCGCAGACGTCTAACGTATAGCGGCTCAAAGGGGCTCGGGTTCGATTCCCGACAGGGACAGGCATGTATGTGATGAGCATAGACATCTGTATTTCTGGGTCTGGTCGTTTATTGAATATATTCTCAATATTTCTAATGTGTATTTCTATGTATTGGCTCGATTACTTAGGGGTGAGACCAATGTGTGCAATTTGTCCTGTGATATTATTATTATATAACATAACATGAAATCAATACACATTTTGAATCCTACTTATAAATTAACGATCTGACTTACAAATATTATTTTAATGGTCAGACAGTGGTACATCACATTTTTAACCTTTCAGTCATGTTAAATTCAAGAATTATATTTCTGTGGATAAATTTTTAGTCATAGATATCTACAGAACTACTTTTCTTATTTATATTAATTATTTCCTAGGTAAGACAATACTATTATACAATATATAATTTAATAGAAAACTCTCAAAATATAAAATTTATTTCCTAGTATAATATTACATCTAGATGTAATAAATGGCTAATGCTATAACAATTTTAGTTTTATCACAATATTCCTTTTATAGATTACATTATCAGCACAGACGTTGGGTTTCCGAGGAGATAGCAATTACTCATACCTGGTGCAGTATGACATCCGAAACGTGGCAACCTATAATGAAGATGATGTAGACGATGATGAACAGGTGGAGGTTGCTAATGAAGATTTAAATTTAGATGATTAACTAACTTAAATGATACTTCACACAACACAAATTTTTAACTTGACTACTGATTCAAACGATGATGTATTTGGAAATTAAACTTCCTCGATATTTCAAAAACAATATCAAGCTAGGAATCAAAAGTCAAACGAGCGTCAAAGAAGTAAATATAAGTGTGTTGTGTTTTAACTTAGAATTGTAAACTTTTGCAGTGGTCTTAAACATTTTACTACCAAAAAATGTATGTTATAAATTTGTTACTAATTTAATTTTATTAGATTAAGTATTCTATTGTACAATATATAAAATATTTAAATGAAAATAAACTAATTTATCATTTTCTGATTATTTGAGTTTAAACATATTTTAAGTAATTGTTGATTTATCAATAAAGTAGTTTATAATCAATACTTATTCTTGTTTAAAAAATTATATTTACAAGCGCATCAAAAATATTAGTAACCTCTGCCTTTGTAAATTGAGTAACTATAAAGAGAACGCTACTACGAAGTATTGAATAACAGTGGTGTTACAAGGAAGCATGCATGTGCCTATATTATTACTGTGCGTCGTGACTCTTGAAGCAAGAAAATCAAGGGTCAAATCAACGTCACCACTTCCTAGGGATCTAGATAAGATTGCTGAACAAAATGATGAAACATTTGAACGACCTGTTGATTTCCTGCACGTATATAGAGAAGGTTTTGGAGATAAAGACTATAAACAGCCAATTAATCTTCTGGACCTAGATATGATTAAACCAAGAAATAAAGAACACGCTCAAGAACTTTTACAAAAAACGAAAAAACAGAATATTGAATGGATTCCTAAAGACAAAGGATTAATATTTAATAATCCACGAGACGAAATGTTGTATTATAAAAAAATGCAAGGACCCAGTAAAAATATCTCAACTTCTGATGATAAAAGTCACATATATGATTTTTTAGAGATGTTAGAAAAAAACTTAGCACATCCTGTATTTGATAAAAAATCAAAGTCTGAAGTGTCAAGAAATCCAAGCGAGTCTTTAGATTTCCCTAGAAGAAATAGCTCAGATGATTTCATGCAAAACAGTTTTAACTTAAAGACCAATCAGAACCATAAAATAAATTGGACAACTTGTGATGAATTTTCTAAGAAAGCTCTGTTCCATTCTCACGATATAGTTAACACTAAATGGTTACCATTTTTTATTTGGTCTAAGCGAGGGTTTTCTACTGCTCAGCTGCATGTATTCTCATTTCCAACAAAGAAGGTAATTACTTAGTGTTTACAATGTGTAAGGAAATTGGCCCAAAAAAACGATCGGTTCTTTTGAGTAAAAGTGACCAATGTAAAGTATATAAGGTGCCCTCGGTCGAGCGGTTAGCGCAGACACCTAACGACAGCGTCCGATAACGACAGCGACCCGATGGGACTCGGGTTCGATTCCCGACAGAGAAATGCATGTATGTGACGACCATAGATGTTTGTATTTCTGGGTTTGGTCGTTTATTAAATATATTTTCAGTGTTAATAATTTGTATTTCTATGTATTTGTATCGTTGACTAACATCCTTAATACAAGCAAATAATTTGCTTACTTAGGGGTTAGACCAATGTGTGTAATTTGTCCAGTGTTATTATTATTATTGTTATAACTTAAGCCTAACTTTATCGAATAAGTATATCCTAGTGTTTGTTTTCAGCGTGTAACGTATTATAAAACCTCATTTGGGCCCTATGTCAAAGATGTTGACTGGTCTCAACCTAAACTGCTTTTGAAAGAAAGAAGAGAAATCCTATTGATTTCAAGTAATAGGCACGGTTTTTTTTACGGAATACCAGATCAAGAAGCGCCAACGCCTGTACAAGGTAACACTATTAATTTTTTTTTGTTTAAATCACTTTTTTTTTGTATTTTTCTTATAATTTGGGTAGTGGTATTTTAATAAACAGGATTAATTACAAAAAAGTTTTATTTTAGGTAATGTAATATTGCCAACCATACTATTACGAATCAAAACAGTTAGCCCTTATTTAGCTATGATGTATTGTGATGATTTCTACTCAATTATAATGGCTGAAGAAGGAACCGGACCTCTTACCAATAGTGACAAAATAAGAGAAGCATCAACATTAGGGTTCAGAGGAGTTGGAGTACCTGTTGATCAAGATCTTGAAACCGAAAGACTTTTAGCACGGGTGACAAATTTAAGAAGATTGGAAACCGAAAATAGAAAAGTAATAAATATTAGGAAAAAGATCGGAGATGTTGACAGAGCAGTTAGGCATTAAAGTTATAAATAAGGAATGAAAATAATGTCAATACTGTTAATAAAGAAACCTGATGCATATCCGACATTTCATTGAACGATTCGTTTGAAAACATCCTATAACAACAAACACCGAATTGAAAATACTAACATCCTCTCGAACTGATATAAAATCCAACTTCACACTTGTCTTGTAAAAAAATGATCTTAACAATGTTAAATATCGTTGTGACAGCAAAAGTTTTAATAATTGTAATATTGTCAAATATAATAATGGTGGAAAACGGTTCAGCTCCTAGTTTTAATGAACAAGACACCACATCTTGTGAAGAGTTCAGTCGGTTTGCGAGGTTCAATCCATATACAGTGCTAGAAGAGGAGTGGATGTCGGTATATAATTGGGGGCCGCCTAGTAGTCCTATGTTTGTAAGATTTCTGGTCCCGACGAACAAGGTTTTATATTTTTATTTACATAGATTAAAATAATATAAAAGTCAACATCATATTTATCTGTGTTTTGCGCTTCGGGCAAAAACTACTAGACGGATTTCAACGAAATTTTGTAAGCATTGGTCTTCCTTTTTTGTTTTCTTAAGTTGTTTATTAGATGAAATATCATTGTATTATTATTTTTTAATGTGTAATCCTTACTAACATTGTTTAAACTGGCAAGTAAATATTTAAGTAATGATATATATATATATAAACTCTACGTAGAAATGTTCAGTCTTAGTTATTTTCCTTTCTTTATTAATTTATGTCTATCCATTTTTTTTATCTATTAGATTTTCTTGTAACCAAGCCATTATTTAAAGATAATAATCATACTGTATATTAATTCCAATGACTGAATGAAAGATATGAAATATTTCTCAATACACTTAAAGGTTGTTAGCTATTGAAGTTTGTTTGTGAAAATTAATTAAGACAAAATTTACTACTTGTATGTGTGTCTTGTCGACACTATACACTATATGTGTATGTGTCGTGTCATCATTATTATTATAGCAATAATGATTTTCAAGCATTATTGCTACATTTAGATATATATGTATATTTGTTTAGCAAATAGCCTACATGAAGTATGAAATAGAGGACCACTTAGTAAAACCTATTAACTGGTCAGCGAGGAATGTGTTCATGAAGGAAAGAAATAATGTGACATATTTCTTAGAAGAAATCTCCGATAGAGGGCATTATAAACTGTACGAATTATATAAAGGTAAGTGTGAATAGATGTTACTAATTACGAGTTGAAAACACCCGGTATAATATATATCGACGGTTCCATGGATTGATATACATACATATTTAAATTTTTAGTCCAATGTACCTACATATATGTATGTATAACTTCATTTTGCAAGAAATGTCGCTTAGAAAAAATATTTTTGGAACCGTCAATATATGTTTTTCCAAATATATTGTTTGTAATTATTTTTTAGATATACACGAAGATGATGTTGTAATACCAGTTGACGTAAGGTTTAAACAGACGGGAGACAATCTGTACTTTGCTCTTATGGAATGTAAGGTAAGATGTCTTATAGCTTATAGTTACGTGTGTTGGTAAATTCAGTGTTACGTATGTTTCTTTTTGCTATTATCTTATTAAATACATGATTTATAAGGCTTAGTAATGTAACATTGAACCAAAATTAAAAATTTTTTTTTTTTTTTTTTAATTTAGCTGATTAATTTTTAAAGTGAGATTTACCCTTTTTCTTTTCTTATCGACCATTTTTTGTCCTGTTTTTTTTATTGTCAAATTCAGCTGATTTTTTTAAAAGTCAAAAAACAGTTTGGTGACATCGTTAAGCCTAGCTAATATTTCCATCAATTTAAGGTTGTAGTCGTTTTGGAAATAAAATCAAAATATTAAAAAGCAGTAGGTACATCACACGGAATAAAACTCAATGATATATCTTCCAAATTATAATATTATAATTTTCAGGAACAAATAGCGTTCATCTTCGCAAGACTGAAAAAAGTGCCTAAAAAGAAAGAGATACCGGAAGTACTGGCAAGGTTTGGTTACCGCAGTCGTGGAGGAAGGTCTTACCTATACCAGGGACATCAATGGATGCCCATGGGTGAGGCTGAAGACGAAGAATTCGAACAAGCCATGAATTTCATAGAACGAATGAAATGATTATTTTTTTTAATCATTTTACTTAATGTTGTACAAATTAAATGTTTTACGAGTTTTTTTGTAAGTTTACACTTTCCGGAGATAAAGGTATGTTATATAATATTCTCTTGTAAGGAAGTTTATTCAACTAATTTGTTCAAATAGGTTCCTATTAGGAATGTAAATATTTAAGGATATTGTTAGGGACCGCTTCGGGCGCCCTTTGCAATTACCGCAATATTCATCATCTATTTCGTTTTATATATATTTAAAGTTATTGTCTAATAATTCCTATTACATACATAAAGGTATTCTCTCTCTCACTCTCTCATATAATTGTAGAGCGAGATATATATGTAGTTGAGGAAAATATATTATTAGTGAAGCTTGGGTCTTAATATCAGGTGAAAATGTATTTTATATAGACAATATATACACCTATAAAATGCAGGCTCATTTCATCGAATCAATTTATCAAAAATATAGAAATTTTAGAACATTTAGTTAAAAATAACCTTTATCTTTAATAATGTAACTTTATAATTAAAAGAAATATTTAAAAAAAACAGTAATTTCAAATATTTTTTTACAATTTATAACAAAGCGATAGATATACATAAAAAATATTTTACTTAAATGAAACACGAAAAGATCTAAGAAAAATATCTTATAGCGTACATTGTAACCATAGAAAAAAATATTTTATTATCGAAATCAGAAAAAACTTCGTCAAAATATAAAATTCCTCAATTATGATTTCTTATTAGTTATGTAATAACTTATAAAATGTATTTCCTACCATCAAAAAAGCGTTAGTCATTGAAATATGTCACATAGTTTAGTTTACAACGACTTTTACTATCTAGACTTTAATAGCGCGCGGCGCAGTAAAGATACGTTTATACTGTTAGGAGATGTTCATGTTAAACTGTCTGGGAAGGAAATAAATTAAATTATTTATGGATTTTTTGTAACAGCCTTTACTTGTGGTTCTCGTTAGGTTTCACTTTGAATATTTATATAATGTTAGTGATAGTTATTTAGTGTTTAATTGTTGTTACCATAAAAATTACTCGACAATTTCGAGTTTTTTTTTTATTTTAGTAACTATTTTTGTTTATCAAATTCATAATTATAAAAAAAATCAAACATTTCACTCCAAAAATGTGAGATTTTGTTTTTTTTTTTTATCAATACATATAGGTAAGTGTAAAAATATGTATATATAAACCGAAGTATATAATTCTCATACAAAAATATTTTCTAAAGAAACCACCCAAAAAGGTTAATATAAAAAGTTACCAAAAAGAAACAAAGAAAGCACCTTGCATTAAAATTAATAAGATACAAATTATCACCTGATTCTAACAAAACCTCATCGGTAATTATCGGAGGGAGCTGGTTCATCCAAATATCCATCCAAACGTTCATCCACGATCATCCATCTTGTCCAACATTGACGTGCGTAGATGATTAATGATTTTGACTTGTCCTTTATCTAAATAACGCGTAACGAGTGCTTTCGTATTTTTCTGTAAAAATTATAATTATAAGGTTGACTTTTTACTTTTATTAATTGCGAAGTTTCATAAGACATATTGTAGACGTTATATAGAAGTTATAAAAATATTATTATTTATATTTTAAGTGATTTATTTATATATTTATGATATGTTTTAGTTTATCTGTTGTCAGTGTATAAGTATAATACATATTTTATTTACTTGACTGCTGCTTAGGTTTAATTAGAAGTTAATTTTAAACCGTTTAGAAATCAAAATAAATATTAGTTAAAAATGTGTTTACTAAACCGCTATGAGATCAATAAATTTGTGACTAATATGTATGTAAAATAACAATTTATTTGGAATTTACTATAAGCATAGATATGCTAAGTTTATTCAAACTTATTTAATTCAATATGGATAAGGCTCGAACCAGCTATCTCTAGGATACCATCCGTCTATCTGCCAACTGAGCAATGTTACCCAACTTAATGAAATTAGTGATCTATACGTAATCGTCTTTATTGGGATAGAGATCTATAGGAGAAGTGTTTTAGGAGAAAACGAAAAAAAACATATCTATGTGTACAATACTATCAACATTACATTTGGGGTATAGGAACATAAAAAACAATAGATTATAGAGCGTTGGTTGATTAGTTAAAATGTTTCTTAGAGTACGTAAAAAATATATTTTGTAATTCATTGTTTATGCTAACTTTTAACATAGACAACATAGATGTAAATTATCTAGTATAATTATATTTAAGAATTATAAGTAAAAATTTTTACATAAATTAATATAATATTACAACCGGTACTAAGAAATACGTATAGTACAAAAACAAACAAATAAAGTATTTAAAATAGAACCTTTAATAATACTTAAAAGCGTTAACAGATCCATTATAATTACCCACATAACACCACAGGATTTAAAATAAGATACAGCAAGATATCAATCTATATAGCACATATCGTTTAAGATAAAAACGTGTCTACAAACCTGTTGGCCGTCGATTGTCACATTAGAGCCAACTACAAGTTATTCATTAGTCGTTATAGAAGCGAGATTATCATAAAAATCTAGTAGAAAATAATCTTAGAACGGGGCGACGTGAATAAATATGCCATGAGGGAATTTAGGACCGAAAGTTGAGAACCCCGCTGTGACCAAAGACGCCGACCCTTGCGTGGCGCTATGCCCTTTTTATATTATTGTAACAAACAAAAAGTTGTCTAATAAACCAAAACTGTCTGTGCGTCGATGATTTTTCTTATATAAAAACAAGGTTTTTTTTTTGGTATGAAATTAATATCGAAATGTTTTAAACTTTGAAAATAAGAGCAGAAGAACCAAGGTGATCGGCTTGTGTATATTTTTTGATCTCTGATCTGATTTTTTGATCTGTCATCGGGAACTAATTTGGGAAGGTTTTTGTGCGGTTTTCTTATTAATAATTTTTTCGAGCTTAGTAACTAGTATTCCGAAAGACGTAATGACTCCTTTGTAACTAGAAAATGGTTTAAGAAAAAAATATATTCAGTGTGTTTTATTCATTATATATGTTATTAGAATCATTTATAACTTTAGATAAAATAAATTAAAACTATTTGGTATTATTTATATTTTGTAAGAAAAATTGTTATTTGATAATCAGTTTGATTTATTTTTATGATTATAATTCGTATATAACTATTTATAATAATTTCTGATGTCACGGGAAAATTTCTCTAACTACAGACACGAGGCAACACGCCCCTGAAATATACGCAAAATTGTATGTATTGTATTATTATATGTCATGCATTAAGATATTTAACATACACCTTAAATATCCTCTGCAATTTAAGCCTTCATTTTAATAGGAATTAAGTCGATATTGCCTTGAATATAAATGTATTTGATACGGTTTAATTTTTGATCACCACTGTAGCCGTAGCAAAAGATGGCGCGTGGCGATGCTATGGGAAGACTGGTGGTTGCTTACAGAAACAGCTAATACAATTTTAATTATACAATAGATATAGATATTATATTTATCTTTAGATAGATTTAGATTACTTATTAATTATCTTTCTTCATTATTGTCGTATATATTCTTATTATAGGATTTTGAAGATTCGTTTTTTTTTAATATCCAAGTAGGTACCTTTTGACACATATTGAATATATATTATTAAATATAACCTGTCAGCCAAATTTTATTATAAAATTAACATAGAAATTGCCTAATCAAAAATATATTCATGGTATATTCGTTACGCGGAATTAATTATTATTATAGTCGTCATAACAGAGGGTCTGCCCTCAGGCATTTAGGGCTTGAACTCAATTTGTACAGACTCGCGTGGAATGCAGGAGATGTGCACTGCGAGAAAAAGTACTTGTAAACAGACAAATGCTTATATTTTTAACATAAAATTAATAATACAAATATTCGAATACGACACATTATTACTCATTTTAATAAAAAGGCAATCACATTTAAGAACTCGTTCTCAACACAATTTTTTTAATAATAATAAATAAATACTATCACTTTCGTGCACAACAGTACTTCAACCCTAGCAAGGGCCGGACCCCACGTAAATGCGAGTGTCAGAAAAACAGCTCAGAGGCCGCAATGAATAGCAAAAATGTAAATTTCACGCAAGTATACATTGAGATGACTCCAGCTGGTTTAAGATGTATACGAGAGAGAAGCGTTGAGATTTGGACTGTATTCTTAAATGAAGATTAATCTTAAATGTAAATTACACTTCTACCTATATACTATTTTATATACATATAAGTATCGTAAGTATTTAACCGCCTCTTTTTTTTTTTTTTTTTTTTTTTTTTTTTTTTTTTTTTTTTTCGCCTCTTTGGTTTAACCACCTCGTTGTTCGAGTGGTTAGCGCTGACGCTTAACGTATAGCGACCAAATGGGGCTTGGGTTCGATTCCCGAAAGGGAAAGGCATGTTATGAACATAGATGTCTGTATTTCTGGGTTTGGTCGTTTATTAAATATATTCTCAGTATTTATTTTTATGTATTTGTATCGTTGTCTAACACCCTTAACACAAGCAAATAATTTGCTTACTTAGGGGTTAGTTCAATGTTTTAATAACCGCAGTAAATTCTTAGCTAATAATAATAAAGACCATGTATTAATTTAATTGTCATAAATTTGGTATTAAAACGCTTCCTCCTTTGACTTGGAGGGTATACCCAAGTAACTTTATGCATCGGTCTGGTACAACTTAATGATTCAAGGGGTAACTGAGCTCTTGTTTTGGTTAGCCCGTGTCTTTTACTTCGATGTCTTTTGATGAGTTTAACTTAGTTATATACACTTTAAATAATAATAACCTTTATTTTAAGTATAATAACTTATTCAAATACACTTCGTAATAAAGTAAATAACTACAGGAAAAGTACGTGAAAGAGGAAGTAAAAGAAAAAGCTTAGGATCTTGAGTTCAACGCATTTAAACCGAAACTTCTAGAAACAGCTAGAATATAAAAAAAATATAAACTATAGATAAGGTTATTATTAGGCCCTGAATTGTTAAGTATCAAATAGTCTTTAAGAAATATTTTTTTAGTAGAAAAAATAGAAATTAATCTTCTCGTGTCACGAAGTTGCGTGTAGTAAGCGCCACGCGCGCATCACGTGACCTGCGTCCGCGCAGCCGTCGCATCGATCAGTTATGGACAAAGAATAAAATATATTAGTAATAAATATATACAAATTATACGTTACTGAAGCTTTATATTTAAATCTATATAAATATATTTGCTAATTAAAGTAAACTACGTTAAAAATACTTTTGTCTGCTTGATACGGAATTTAAAACAATATATATTTTTAATGTTTTATAAACAATGTGTTTATTTTATAATGTCGCTAAGAGTATCTAATGTTAAAGGTATAAATAACATCCCAAATGTAGGTAGTTATAATCTATGAATAAAAGATTATTACGTACCTATATATGTCGCCATGACAGATTGCGATGTTAACCAGGCAGGGGAATAGTAATTTTGATATTAATTCTGATAACTTATCTTAATGTGAGAAAATCAACACTATAGCTTTGTTTATTTTATAGCTTTGTCATTGATGGATTTGAGTCTTTATAAAATATATTTTATAATATCGAATTAATTGACAATATGTATTACATCAGAATTACTCTGATATTTTTTAATATTTATTTAATGAAAGCCTATAATCTTACGATAAAAAATGAGTTATCAGAAATTACTTGTGAATTTATATTTTTGATACAGTCATAGGTCTTTTATATTTCCTTGTAATACCTTTGTTCTTAGTTTTAAGGTCTCTAAATAAAGCCTGGTCCCTCCCACCTCTGAATTGATAATATAATGCGAATAACCAAAACAGCGGTCTTGTCATCCCATATCATTTCTGCCTGTTTTTGTTTTTTTTCGGACCCCAAAGGTTGGAGGTTGCAGTGACCGCCAATGTCATTTTTTGTTTTCAATTATAATGTTATCAATTACTTATAAAATGTTAAATATAGTATAAAATCACATGGTAAATTGATTTGCGAGTAACAATTTTTTCCATAAAAGCTTACCTAAAGTTAAGTTCTTTAATTTAAAAAGCTTTTAAAATACATTTCATAAATTAATTTAAAATATTTCCTTTTACATTCTACATGTATATTGTTATAAAAAACCAATCCGTTATACACTAAAATAGAAATCAATATACTATATATTTTAGTATAACATCAATATATTAAACGTTTGTGAATGAATTTCAACTTTCTTGTTACTATACCACTAAGTTATGGGTGGAAATAAATTGTAATCAACAAAGATATTGTACACGAAATCAATAATTATGTTATAATAAATTAGATATTTATTATTATAATTGTAGATGTTAGAATATTTTTGAACATCGTTACGTTAACGATCTCGTATCAATGTTAAAATGTTTATTCAGTGCATATTTTATTCATTATTTATTTAATACTACTTGAATATTATTACTTAAGTTTTTTTAACCTCTATAAAATAAATTTATCTATAATTATTTTGAAAGTATACTTTCTAATGTTACTATATTTTTGATACTTGCTATATACCAAGCAAGTTTTATTTTTTTTATGATCTCATTAAAATATGCTAGCTATAATTTAGGTATGTATACCTACACTATCTTTATTACTTGGTATATACCAAATAAAATAAATAAATAAAATAAATCTACTTATATTTTTTTTATAAGTATACTTACAATATATATTTGATACTTGATATTCTAATCAAAGTTAAAACACGTGTTCCACATCAGAGTACATCCCACTAAGCAGATAGGGCGATACTAACTCTGTTAGCTTCTAATGTCACGCTTGGAATATGGGGTGTTGGTACTTAAAAAGCTTATATACCAGAGATAATAAATCTATATATCTAATGTATCATAAATAGTGCTATATAGTAACGGATACAGTAGTAATTTGTACCAGTAGTAAAAACATTCCACAGAGTAGGAATACGATAGAAACGCATCACGTAGTTTGTAATCTCGCGGGTCTATAATTTATGATATTGGCCGCGCGGTAGCTTGATTAAAAATTGGATAAAATTGTCTATGGACGGACTCGCAGTGTGGGAACGATTTTACAATCTTACTGGCTGATTACTAAAGATGCTGTTTGCGTTGAAATAGAATTGGTTGAATATTTATAGCCAAATAGGGATGGGACCTTCAAAAATATATTATTTATATATATTTTTTATAGTTACACCTTACTTTTCATGTTATATCTTATAATTATAGATATCGTTACTGTATCGGATGCTTCGGCGTAACTAAATGTACACTTGTGTTGTTAATGGTGGGCGTGGCGGCTAATAATTGAACTTTATACATGTTAGGCTACATTGACCTGCAAGTGTGGAAAGATATTGACATGGTTGATGACAATTAGTTCCCGCTTTTTTATACTGAATAAAAGGCAATTGTCAGTAACAGACAGTTTAATGAAAACCCTTTAAAAATAAAGAAACTTTTTGGATAAAATTTCAATTTAATTTGTTTTCGTTTTTAATAAAAATGATGGTCAATTTCAATACTTAATAGTTCTAGATTATTTGATAGAACGAAATACTAAATGGTAATTGGGATGCGCGTGCGCCGCCCACATCGCTTCCTGCGAATAACTTCCGGTAGATGGTAATCGTTTAAATTGCTCGTATTATGTTATTATACAACCTTCGTGGTCAGAGCTCATCGCTTTTTTGCTATTATTCGCCTAATAGTTTTAGTTATAAAAAGGTTGAACATATTTAGTTAAAATATACCATGTAGTTAAATAATTACCGGATTTTTAAAGTTGTTATTATAGTATTATAAAAACAGTAATATTTTGTTTGAATTCTTTTAATTCATATTGTAATTATGTAATTGTTTTAAATTCAGAACATTGTACGTATTACTGTTTTTACGTACTTGATCTGTGTTATTCAAAGTATTGTGTATGTCTGTCTGTGACAGGTACAAAGAGATTAGTGAAAAGTTCTTGCAACCCTAACAATAATTGTAAAACGATTAAAATTTCGTTTTCAAACACAAGTGGAACCGCCATATGCGGCCGTCAGAGCTTCCCAGCGGGATGCGTACACCCTTAAAAGAACAAACACATTGAACAAAATATACACGCTATTTTAAACCTTACGCACTTATCTTTGGGATTAATTTCATATAATTGAAATTGTGTTCTGAAGTGGCGTGTTAGAGGCTGGGTACTGGAATAATAAATGTACCCCGTAGTCTTTAAAGTTGCTAAAATTTGTAGCAAAATTGATGTTTCGATGTGAGGGTCAAAAAGATAATAAAAATACTTGCCGTAAAAGTATTATGAAACTTCATGTTATAGAGTTTCAATATCTAATTTATTGCGGTTTATTGAGTAACTGCGGTTATGATTATTGTAATAGATAAATAGTTTATAATATTGTAGTAAAAAACGAATATTTATTTTATTTAAAGCTACTTTATTTTAAATCGATTTGTTATTTATTAAGTTTTTTATAAAAATTTTGCTCGACGATTTCTTTATTTTTTTATTTTTAAATAAATATTGAATAAAAAATAAATCGACCCAGGATACAAACTCACGACATTTTGGAAACCGTACCGTCAATCTACGAATTGAGATATCGTAAACCTAAAGACAATCGTACAGAAAATGCTAATGCTAAATTGATCAAAACATGTAGATATTATATATTTATTCCAAATTTAAAAAGCTTTACATGGTTAGACATACTTATAAATAATTTCAAATATTTTCCTTTAGTTATTAATATCGTTATTATAATTGTATATACAACTGTGGTATATGATGTAAATATAACATCATATTGACGGTTACGAGTACTAGTGTTGAATGTGGAGGCAGTGGTAGAATGCTAAAGTTTGATCGACAAACCGCTGTAGGGGCGTCGCAGGCGGGTGCTCGCTGAAGCCTGAAATGAGTTTGCAGCGAGTGCTGGTTCGACTCCCAGCGGGTACTATATATAAGAATATATCATATATTTTCAATTAATATTCCATTGTATTCTATATGAATTAATATTTAAATTAATAATATTTATCTAATAATAAATAGCAGTAAACATTTTGGATTATTGTGTTGTTTTTTCAAAAAAAAAAAACATATCAAAAATGTCCCCAGAACCAATAAGTGCTCATAGTGTTCCCGCCCACAGTGACACCATACGAGTAGTAACGTCCCGCCCTCAGCAAAATCCTGTTTAAATTTAGGAGAGGCTCTGACATGTCTTTAGAGTCGTACAACAATCGGTGTTACATATATCATGTACATCCTATTGGCATTAGAGATACCTACTACCTGTGTATACCTGCCTAATACCTTTTATGGGGTAGGAAAAGATTTCATTCGTATCAAACTTTGCAAAGAAATGAAATGAAACAGCCGATTACTGTTTCAAATATTGCAGGTTTATGAATATAATCTGTACTGCCTGATAAACTGTAGATAATTTAAAACATTAAATTATTTTTAAATTCTTTTGTACATACATTCAAACTTATTACATATCAAAATAGTAATATTCACATAAACTGCAATTTGTCTCTGGTCTTTTTCAATATATTATTTATGGTATAATTTTCTTAATTAATAGTCTGTTAACATAAATGACACACCGTCACTTGTCACCATAACCAGTTAATTACTGTGGCTTTTTTCCCTCCATTACTGTAATAGTGTGTAATCATACCTTAAAGATATTACAAAAATTATAATATATAATGTATGTTCATTATTAGAGTAGATATTAAGATTATTGACTATAATTTTGTATTATTTAAGCTATATTTTGGTGGAATTCTCTTACATTTTACAATAAATTCATTATTGTTTACCCTTTGTTTTTATTATATGTAGAGAAAGGCGGTTTTTAGTAATCCGCGTAAGTCCGTATGTTTTAGTTCTTTTGGAGCAGTACAGATAATATAAATTTATAAACAATATATTCATATTTTAGTAGGGACATGTAAGAACACATAAATACTTTGAATTAAATTTAATATTTTGCCAATACTTGGGTTTGGTCAAGTAATTAGATTAGTCGGTTCTCCCCGAGGCGTGTACAAAAACGACTACCACACATAAATAGTCCATTTTATCGGTTTTTATCGGTTACCGATTATTTTAATCGGCCCGGGTGTCCGTCTGTCGGTAATAGTGGTAATCGCCAGCTAATCGGCGCACAATTTACCAAATTGTCGAACCATGTCGGCGACTGACTCGATGATCGGGACCTAAGTGTTGCGCTCGGTCTTATCGACAATTTCGAAGATTTTTGTTTACCTACAAGCCTGTTTGTAACTATGGTGAAGTGGTCTGATATTAATTCCTGAAATACTAAAAGCATATATCTAGATCTATTTTTTATCTAGAATATTATATATTCATATGTAGAATATTATTGATACATTTACAAACTCTTTAACTATTATACATTTAGAAACAAAATAAAATTATTAATCGTTGTTTTATAGTTAAAACAAAACATAACTAGTTTCTGTTGAAAAGATGTGACATTCATATGTTACTATTATTAATTAAAAAAATAAAAATGTAACAAATATTTCTGATGTAAAGTTATCGATGACGTGATCAACCGCATTATTTGTTACAAAAAATTATAAAAACAAGATGTAATATTGGCAACGGACGGACGTCTAACCCCTGTATTGATCACAATAATCGATCGTGTGCCGCGTAATTGCGCGGGATCGAACCCGCGACCCATTAAACCATTATAGTCGATCGACCGCAACAATAGATAAAAAACTATACAAACAAAAACCAACCATATCCTCCACTAATAGATCATATATTTAAATCCATTGTATTTTCAGTTACGCCAATTTAATTTTCCATTATCATGACAGTAGTTACACTACAAAAATGTATCTTAAAACAAGGTGATTAAATTGATATTCGCGCATTTGCAAAATCAATAACTAGTTTCCGTTCTAAATTCAAAATTGGCAGACATCGTCGAGCGGGCGCCGGCGCACCTGTGACGTCACATCGGTCATGACAGATGACATCACACAGTAAGTTATGAAGACCAATTTTGGTATATGTTATTAATATTTCCAAATGAAACGATGGAGTGGAAACGAATTATAAATGTATATAAAAAGTATATTGAATATTTGAGGACAAAATAAAAAATAGATACAAAATAAAAGACTTGTCAAATGTCATAGATACAATTCATAGAAAAAGGTTTTATTGTCATAAAGACAAATTAAAACTAAACTTATGCGTAATATATTTTTTAGATTCAGAGATGTAATTACCATAAATAACAGTACGGATAAACATCAAGTAAACACATACATATGTAAAGTAAGCTTAGTTTTCGTGACCACTGAATATATACAAATCTGTCTGTCGGCCGCCATTGTGGTGGTTACTAACCGCAGACACCTGAAGCTTTTGTGAGCGCCGACGCAAATATTATGAGAAAAATAACCATCGGATGACATAAACAACCCACACCGCAGAGTATTACAACGATTATTACAGATGTTATTAACTTATTTCAAGAAATAATATTATTTTGACAGTTGACGTTTTAGATACATAATTGTCTATGATCAGAATTATTGTCTCCACAGTGTATATATTGCAAATTATTAAGTGACTTCATATGTATATTCAATGTGTATATTAATTACAGTTATCTTGGAAACAACTGCTTCTATTTTGACCGAACATAGCTTAGAACCATCTCGAGATTGGTCTCGAGATGGTTCGATCTTGGCTTTCGATCAAAAAAACCGCATCCAAATCCGTCCACGCATTGGGCTGCTACGTTGCCACAGACAGACACACAGATACAAAGATACACAGGTCAAACTTATAACACCCCTCTTTTTGAGTCGAGCGTTAAAAAACAATATTAATAAGCAATATTGTATATAACTTTCAATCAATTCAAGTAACACGATTACAAATAGACCGCACAACAGATTATATACATATGAGTATGTACACATTACTTTACTTAGGGCAATAGTTTAGTAGTATAGCTGTTATAGATTATATGAAATTAGTATATTATATATAACAGTAAGCTTCGATAACATTAAATATATAAACAAACGTATCTTTTGCATAATATCTAACATTACATTTCTAAACTTTATACCTTGTTTTGTGTATGACTGAAAATGGCCACAAATCATAGGTAATTAAGGAACGCAATTTATACATAAAGTCGATTAATCCAACGTAAAAACTAATCAAGACTATCAGAAATCGACGAAACAAAGCTAAAAAACAAATGAATGGAGGCGTTGCAGGCTCCTTGCAACATAAATCATGGCGGACGGGAACCGACGCGAGATTCTAACCAAGATTTTAATAAACATGGGCCTATCCTGTTCATTCATGTTTTTTTTATTATTTTAATTATGATGCGTGTTAGGACTGGTCAAGATTAGATAGGGTTGGTTTTGCTCAGCTTTTAAATATACTTTCTTTTATGTTATGGCTTGGGAGCCATTGGATAATACTGGTGATTAATAACATATCGAACCTTCTTATATCTGTAAAAAAAAAGTGAGATAGAACTGAAAGCTTTATGAGAATCGGACAGACAGTTCACATTCTGTTTCCGTTATTACTAGCTAAATAAATATTAATTTTATTTAAAATAATGCGACCAAGTAAGAAAAACTGTAATTTATATTACATTTATTTTAAAAACTAAATTAAACTTTTGAGAGAATGATAAAGATTTGAACAATTAAATCAGGAAATATAAGTCAAAATATATAAGGTTATATAAAAAAAAACAATAACTTAAACTCGGACACGAATAAATAACTGAACCGAAAACATATCATTATTTCCAAAGAATCAGTACATGGCTGCCAACAGAAAAGTGTGCAGTAAAAAATAAAAGAATGTCTATGGAAATCTTGTGGGCGGCGAACACACAGCAGCCTTAATTACGGGGTAGCGAGTCTCTGCGGCTTCTTGCCTCGTACTTGTATAGATATTACCCAGCTAAAGTACCTCGTACACCGGCAATATGTATAAAAATTATGTGACGGTTTCATATTGATAAATTTCATCTCTTATAAATATTAAATATGATAATTTTCAAAATATATTGAAAGAATTAAAAACAATATACATTCTAATTTTCCAGACCAGTCTGTTTATGTTAATTTATTATTTTTTTTTATTTCACAAAACCATAATAAAAAAATATTCTGACTACTTTTTTATTTTTAAGCAACAATATAGACAATCATAAATGTTATATGTATTTCTTAAGTGTAAATTTTGTCGAATCTAATTATTTAAATTTATATAAATATAGAATAAGAAATTTCCCAGTTTATTTTTCATTCTATATTTATATACATTTAAATAAGCTTAACATAGCTATACATGTTTATAGATATTTTCAAACAGGAACCTAATTATTGTTTTCTGATTTTTGAGTATCGTGTATCTACACATTTTTTGATATTTTATTTACGATAAAGTTCTTCTTTACATCTATATACACAATATATCTTTTGCTATATACTATTATATAAATAAAAAAATAATTATCAATCCAAAGTTCATTAAAACGTACAAAATAAACACAAATTACACTGTGAAGTAACAATTATTACCAGCTTGAAATGTAATTGTAAATAAATCATTTTGTTCTCTTTGAACAGAAGTCACATAGACGGACCTAATAGAACCAATAGAAAAGCAACAAAAACTGTTAGCTATAGAAACAGTAGATTAAACTATGATTAAATTTTATTTCACATAAAAAGTTGAGAGGCAGAATGACTCCACATCTTTTACTGGGCGGGACTGTGGGAAAGGCATAGATTAAAAAACTTCATGTAGGTTACTTCTTATCGATGTGTTGGCTGCATTGAATTATGTTTTCTATGTTGTCGTTTTGTTGTTTGAGTAAATAATGATAAAAAGTATTGTTATACATAATGCTTACAAAAAATATATTACTTGTTAAGTATTAAGATCTTTTAAAAATGTATATTACGTAAATAAGTGGACAACCAAAAATCATACATACTAAATAGTAATGCAAAATCTTTAATTTCATAAAATTATAGCGTGGTAAGGGTGTGGCCACATTGCCCGCAGCAAAGCTCTTTACTAGTAGCGCCGCCGCCCCCGCTCCAGGCTTCACTTAATTGTAAAGTTTATTTTCTAATTTATATGAGAAACTGAATTCTTCAAAATATCTGTTATTTTAGAGGCGGGTATATTTAGCTTTGGAACTTGTCGTTATTAAGATAAGAGTATCGTGAATTTGAATACATTTGACATATTTGTATGAAAAAGTATTAATATACTCTTTAAGATATTTGGTCTGTTTTTATCTGAATAAAACATAAAAAAAAATAAAAAAAGTTAACTTAGATAAGGCTTTAAAAAACCGAATCAAGTTTTAAAAACAAATTTGAATTTGACATTCTAACTTTTATAACACACGAAAGAAGTTATGGCAAGAAATAATAAAATTACGACATCCAAAAAAGATTTAACATTCAAAGTTATATTTGTCACAAGATTTTAGTGCCTATAAATATAACAATTAAATACGTACATAATTATTATTAAAAGAAACCATTTTCTCAAAGTGGAACCTAAAAATGGGTATAATGAGACTAAATGAAGAGTTTGGAAGGCGTTAACGTGTTTCGCCCGGAGGTGACTCGAAGTAACCGAACTGATACTTATAAAGAAGCCACAATCCCGGTGATTTTAACTTTTTAAGGAGTTCAAATAAATGTTCATTTAATTACGTTACCAAAATATCATTAGAATTGATATTTGTTTTTTTTTTTTCTAAAAAAGAATTGCCGTGGGAGATAGTTTCTTTCAATCTTTTTTAAATTCCATTTATATTTCAATTTAAATAAAAATGAAGTTATTCCACCATAGTTAGCAATGGCGAGTTTGATACTTTATAATTCTTTATGATAATTTGAAATGTACCTAAAAGTATCAAGATTTATCGCTCTACATAGCACTATAACATCGTCGGACAAGTAAATTTTCTAAATCATGAATCGCGGGGTATTTCATAAAATGTCAAGGCATAATAATGGCGTGTCCTGAAGCGTATCATTTACATATCTTGTTTACGTTCTGTCCGTCCGTACATGTTAATGACATACGAACAAATATATTCACAGACGAAGAGCACTGTTCATCGCATTGTTTTGCAACTCCATCTGTTGTATAATGACCTACATTTACCTAACTCGCACTTGCTGGTAAGGGCCATCAAATTTTGGTTGTGAGTTTTCGTTTTTTACGTTATAAATCCCAGCTGAGTTTAGTTTTTATTTTGTTATAATTTCGCGAAGATGCCGCGGGCGAGACTCCAATATGAATATTAAGAATTTTTTTGTTGGTTCCGAAGTTACTGTTTCCATTATACTCTTTAATTATTACACAGATTTTTAAAAGATTTTATACTATGCATACATATTTTTTGTTATATATTTTTTTGATTTTGGATTATTAAAATAAATGTATGTATGTATTATTAATGTACCATCAAAAGATTATTCAATAATTATAATGTAACATTGGAAACACTCACTAACGGTGACTGGTCCAGTCTGATGAAGTCCAACATGACTGACATTTGACTGTAATTTATGGCGTCTATAGAATTAGTTGTAATAATAATAATAATAATAATAATAATAATAATAGTACTAATAATAAAACAGGAGTCCACTGACCTACTGCTTAATATATGGTCGAAATTATTACCTACTGTTGTAGTTACTACTATGAAATAATCATTATGTATTTTTTTTACCGAATTCCTTTATAGGTTCGAGTCCTGCTTGAGTTGATGGTTCTTCATTACATATAATTTTTAATTTAAATAAACTTAACATGGAGTAGCATTATAGATAATTTCAAATATTATACCTATAAATTTTACTGAAGTTATTAGTGTTAAGTTAATTAATAATATATATATGAATTATTCCTTTCAGAAAAGGTGTGTTTTTATGGAGCAAATAATATCCTAAAATTCTTTTAATAGCATTTTATTAAACTAGCTGTTAAAAATGCAATTATTAAATATGAATTCACTTTAAATCAATGAAATGTCAAAGTAACAAAATTATTAATATTTTCTAAGCATACCGTTGAATCTATCCTGCATGCTCTATATCCTTAAAAGTGAACTCGAATAGGTAAATCTAATAGAAACAGACTAAAAAGTTTATTTTGACAAAAAAGTATTGATATAAGAAAAAGAATTGGGTAACTAAAACAGTATATAGTACGTAATCTCCTTATTATAATAAGTAACTTCTAAATTTGTAAATTATGTCAGAGGTGTTTTGCAAATATATTTATTAATATATATTTAATTAAAGCTTAATATTAATAATAAACATTATTCTATTATATTTCTGACAGACAAAAACTAACATAACGTAGATTTTCTAAGATCACAAGTCAAATTAATTACCTCAGTCGCTGGACCGTCGTAATGATCTAGAAACCCAAAAAGAGAATCGAACGACCGACTCATTAATGCTTTTCCATAGAAATATATTAATCACATCTCGCCACGCCCTCTGGCGGCTAAACACCAAATAATTTCTGCTATAGCATTTCCAAGGGCGCGTAAAAAAACAATAATTAATTTTATTCTGTGGCATATTTGAGGCGGACGTTTTTAAAACCTTTTTTTCCGGACAGGTGATGCTAGTTTATGAAATATTGCAATCATTATTAATGTTTGATTTCAGAAGGTATTTTTAAAGTATCTTATTTTTTTTTATTACGATATTCACACGACGTATGTTTTTTTAAAGGTGGTATAACTTTTACTTAAATAATGTGTTGTAATTCTATATGATAATCTATTAAAAATGTTTGTTTGACAGGTCATTGAAGAAATAATTAAATGTTGCCACCAACACTACTGGTGTGTTTTCAATAAAATAGAAATTTATTTTTATATTGTTGAAGGCAAAATTCATTTTATATATTACTTATGTAATATATAAAATGAATACAATAATACATTTTCGTTAAATAAATAATTGAGTTAGGAATTTTACAATAGAGGAGTGGTCATATTTACCATGTGTCAATATTTACTTATAGTGTTATACATACACACATACAAGTTTTATTTGACTATGCCCTTTTTAATAATGATTTTTTTTTTCAACAACTAAATACAAATATGACTGATTATTTATTAATATTGACTAAAGAGAGCATATTCAATTCAACATATATACATTTACTAAAAGCTAATGCTTTCACCGAGACATTATTTGTAGATAAGTTCGAAGTTTAATTACTTACCCACAGACTTACTGGCACTTTGTATCGGTGGAACTAACCTTTACAAATACGATAAATAAATTACGTTTGTACGTTTGTGAACGCGTCGTGACCACGCGGCAAAGATCACACGGAGTTGACCAATGGGGTGCGATCACGCAAATGTCAGCGCACACACGTGCGGTGTCTACTTACATAGAGATGATAGCTTAAAATAAAATGTATAATTATTGTATTATAACATTATCATAAATAATCCATATACTAGCATTAGCTGAACAAGGTGTATAACATTTCCTGGTTGTTTCAAAACGATTCTATGCTAATAGTGAAGTTTTAAAATTAAATAACTACTAAGTATAAATAACCAGCTTATTGTTTAAAATTAAAATTTTTACATTATCTGTGCATACTTAATATACCTTATTTAATATAGAAACGTATAAACACGTAGGTAAGTTTTAAATTGATAATATTATTGACATCAATCACAAGTGACATCAACAATAATTGATGTCAATTGTTTTGAATATTGAACCTTAAATACACATAAAAGTTTCATCATTGTTGTTATGACGTTATTTACTAAAGTTATTTAAACAGTAAATTAAAATAACTATCTGCATCTTGTCATGAAATCACCCATAAATAATATGTAATTAATGTTTATTTTAATCGTAAATGTTACTGCTTGTTTTTATTATTCTAACTAATAAATATTGGGCATCTCTGACTTGACAGTATATATTGAAAATATTATTTTATATATACTTTTGGATAATTTATATGTTACTTTTATTTATGATATAAAAAGGTCAGATCAAGTCGTTAATATTCTTGTTAAGTTTGTTATTATATTTTAGCCGCTACTTTACTAGATATTATTAAGATCGTATTGAAAACACTTATAAAAATTATAAAGATTCTCTATTATTGTAAATATTAAACATGGTTATGCTGCAGCTATAGAATATATAATTAACTTGATAAAAAAATACCAAACAGATAAATATCTAAAATATCGTGTACTGTGTTCGTGTAATGAACTTATTCAACTTAAATTAACATTCACTAATAAACAATACCCTTATCAGTAAGCAGTTACTTACTGATAAGATCGCAGGATATTGATATAAAACTACGAAACTACAGAACTATTCCCCCACAAACATAATTACTAACAGTTATCTCATCATTATGGACATTCAGTTTTAATTTACATATCATGTGAGATTTTAATTGGATGCCTTTAAAAATACACAGACAAATATATTTATTTTATGAAATACAATAAATGTGATAACAAATCAATGTTGATGTTTAAGAGCGATTTTATTGTTCAAGTGACAGAGTTGTTTTGCAAAATATATTGTAATGTATTTTTGGATTTCTGTCAAAAAAAACTAAACTTCTTGGAAATGTTAGCAATGTACTCTTAAAATTGATTAAAATTGTAGCATTTTCTATAAAAATATTAATCATATGTTTTTGATTTAAAGTACCGTATGAGCCCTTCAAACTCTACCGTGTTCTCAAAAGTACATAAACAGGTTATTGATAGAAAACTAGTTAGTAGAGTAGAAGCGATAACCAATCAATCTGAATTCGATACGGTCAGCGATCGACGTCATTGCCAGAGTTTATGATCTTATGGAATTTATACTGCTCTACCATACATACTGTACTACTATGTTTGGGAGAGTTCGTGGGACTCGAGAATACTCTCAGTGTTCAAAAAATTATATTATTCTGTACTGTTACTTATTTAGAACCTTATACAGTATTCTTGTTAATTTTGTCATGTATGTTATTCTTTGTTCAATGTTATACTTCTTAGAACAGTATTTAAATTTCTCTTCATTTCACTATTACAGTATTTTTATGCTGGCAGTTATTATATCCTGTCACTATATTGATGATTATAATAACCTTTATTAACTATGATATATATGTATATATTTACGGAGCTGTATCTGTGGCAGGAGTCAGCGATGCTTCTAGAGAAGCCAATGTTTAAAAATACCGAATCGGTTCAAAACTAGTCTGGCAAAATTCCTATGTAATTGACGTAAAGACATCCGGGTATATATATATAATAGTCACCATGGATTTAGAGAGTTAAAATATAAAAGATTACAAAAAGAAATTAGTTATTATTGAGTTAACAATAATGTTAACATTAGGTATATCCTTCATATATATTTTTTTAAACTCTTACAACAGAATACAAAAAAAAATAGAGTCAATATCATGCCTATACATAATGTAAAAGAATTGAACATAATAGTAGTATCATACGAAATAAGTTCTAACACAAGTAAGTTCAAACACAATTCCAATTACAAGGAAACCATGAACACCGCAGTTAATTCAGCGTGAGAACAGCCATGTGGAGGCGCCCTTCGACAATTTCCCTCAAGGGTGGAGTTTACTAAGAATATTGGCATTACAGCAGATAAGGTTTGTTTTTGTAATGAGTTTTCGTGTTTTCTACTAGTTTTCGTTTGTCATAAAAATTGACTTTTTTAAGGTATCTTTAATTTGGTTTTGGGTTTAAGTTTGCATAATTATCCATTTTTATTCAGCCACACGATATTGTTGAAGTTATATATGTAAGCAAGTTAGGATGGAGATAGTAATATTTAAATTTTCTGTGCATATTTTTTTTTACCGGATTTATTACTGAAGATACTTGACGATTTTTATTTCTGATTTATTTTAAACATTCTAATATCTCTTTTCAATGTATTGTACAAGTTATGAGATTTTAGGACACACATTTCAATTACCATTATCCTCAGTCTTTAGTACTCATTCATATCTTATCTTCCTAAATATAAGACAAATTACGCCAAGATTACTCAAGAGTAAGGTAGAAGTTATGCCACAAACCATTTTTACGTTTTACTATAGCCTGTCCTAAAATCAATATCAAATACTTTGGGGTATTACACTAAAGATTTTTTCTTACTATAATAATAATAATAATACAGGACAAATTACACACATTCATCTAACCCCTAAGTAAGCAAATTATTTGCTTATGTTAAGGGTGGTAGACAACGATACAAATACATAGAATATATTTAATAAAACCAAACCCAGAAATACATACATCTATGCTCATCACATACATGCCTGTCTCTGTCGGGGATCGAACCCGAGCCCCATTTCGTCGCTATATGTTAGGCGTCTGAGCTATCCACTCGACCAACGAGGCGGTAAACTTACACATATTTTACATACAAAAAACTTCTATTACGTATATCTTAAATGTAGGACTAATTACACCAAGATGGAGTAAGTATTACTCTACAGTAAATTAGTAGTTATTTCAATTAACAATTCTACGTTTCTCCAAAATGTATCCTAGAATCAAAACATCTATTATGGGTTTGATCACTACTCATAATATTTATGAACCCAATATAAATTAAAATTCAACATGACTTCCGCATTTAATAAACGCTTTTTTAAACTTTGATTGACATTTGAGCCAAATTTAGAGACAAGAATAATCTTAAAACATTTGTATTATTTGACATTAGCTGTTAGACAAGTTTGATATTTTGACATATAACTATATAAAAATACATATAAAACCTAATGTGAAATGAAGAATATTAACAATTTCATTTTTTCATACCAACATTGCTCTGTTATTGTAATGTAGTTCAACCCTTTTAATGTATCAAAGGGCTTTTAATGTATCTCTCTTTTGATAGACCATGTGGTGTTGTCTGTGACCAAAGTAAGGTTAAGCATTAGCAAATATACCTAGTTAGTTATTCTCTAGAGTAAGTTTTTCTCTAGAGTAAGTTTAGTGCCATCAGCGCTTAAAAAAACTTAATTTTGGTATTAAAATACACAAAACGTTTTAACGATTGTGAACATTTAAATAAGCAAAACTAAGCTTTAATCTGAGTAATATTTTTTATATAATGTAACTATAAACAATCTAAAAAGAAAGATATGTAAATAGTGGAGTTTAATAATAAAACATCATGTACTTTATATATAGGTACCTACCTCTATATATAGAACTGATATCTATAAATAATTATATGTTATCTTGTTCTGTAACAGGAATCTTTACAGGAAAACTTATTTCAACATCGCTTTATTCAATTTATGATTGTAAGTGTGTGCGTGTGTGAATGTGTGTGCAATTTGTGTTAGTGGAGGAGCGGGGAAGGGGGAAGATTTGTTATAATAATAAGAAAAGAGTGTATATAGAAATAAGAGCCATAATAATTTATCGAATAGATTTTATTCTTACAGACAATTCCATTATATTTTACTTTCTAAATACAGATAATAAATAGTATGTACTGATTATAACTTAGTTTAAGTACATACATCCTGTGTCGTCGGAATATATTTTGTGCTTTCATCCCCGAAATAATTCATATTTTATATACAAAAAAACTAAGGTTATTTTATTGTTTAGATGTAATTAGTTTTTGTACTACTTATGAGAAAACTAAACTCTACATTTATTGTGCATAGAGACAATATATTATATTATTTATTTTAAAATTTATTTCGTGGATAAAAACATCAAACAATATTCATTATTTAGTTACAATGTTCCCTTAATAACAGTATTTTTAAGTTTAGAATTACATATAGTATATTACATTTATATACATTTGTTAAAAATAATATCAAATTATAAGGGAATTGCGTGTTTTATTAACAAACAGTGCACATACCTATGGTATTAATAATTCATAATACTTAATACACCTTGTTAATAGTGAAAGTTTTATTTACATTTATAATATATATTTACAGCGACGTATTATTTGTATGTCTGTCTGTACCCATATAATATTATCTATTCGATTGTACTAAATAATAAGCTATGTGTTAGAAATTAATAAATACATAGAAATTATAATGTTCTAAACTCTATCTTAAAATAGGAACCAAAATGATATCGCTTGTATTTTCAGAATCTAAACTGTAAATAAATTAATATTATTTAACTTATTTAATATAAACTTCAATTTCTGTACACTATACACATTTAATCACAATTATTGTTATTAAGAAGCTTTAAACAAACAATTGGAATATATTAGCTAAGTTAAAACGACCACAGAGTACAAAATTATAGAGTAGAGAGGTCCGATAACTAATATTGCAAGCCAACTTACAAAGCCTATTAAAAATATTGCAAAATTTACATCCAGCTACAAATAATATCCACTACCTAAAAGTAACTGAACGTTTAGTTCAGCAGCTGGGTGTAAAACATTCAATACAAAATAAAATCAAATAATATCGCCACTGGCAGCGACTAAATCGACGAAAAAAAAACACTAAACGTCAATCCGTTTAAACCACTGTGTCCACTAAAACCACACATTGTCCACTTAAAAACCCGTCGAGCCGCATCAGTCGTGGTAGTCTCGCGGCTCCGGCTTCAGCTACCAGACCAGACCCTCGGGATGCAGCGGGGGCGGGGCGTCACCGAACGTGAACTCTGGCGAGGAAGGTCGTGGCAGTACCAGGTGGTCCGGAGGAGGGAACTGCTCGGGGAACTCGCCGCCCTGCAGCGACTCCATGCCCCCTGCGAAACGACCTGCTCTCCTTAGACATGGTATGAAAGACTCTACTTTTCATGGCTTTGTATTGAAATTGCTAATTGATAATTATTGTAAAATTAAACATTTTAACAATTATATTTATTTTACTGTAAATAAAGGATAAAAAGCAATAATGACATATAAATAAAGAAATTAATTGAGGATCCTAGAAGTATCTGAATGGTAAATAGTCTACCTGGCTGGTTGAACGACATGTTAGGTGGAGGATGGAAGAATGGGGCGTCATGGTGGAACGGCGGGCCATATCCAAACTCGAACTTTCCATCCGCTGTCGCGAAGTATGGGAACCCCGGTGGCCCCTCTTCTAAGCCCCCGGGGGACAAATTCATTGGGAACCCTCGCATCTTGCGTGAAGAACCGAAGAATGGCCCCCTTCCCATAGACGTCAACTGTTTTAGACGTCTCTCCTTTGATCGTTTGTTTTGAAACCAAACCTAGGACAAAAATTATATTGTTAGAAAATAATCAAATACATTTTCTTTCCTTTCAATTTATTCCGAATTTTGTCTCGACAAAACGTAATTTACAAGATTCCAGATTAGGTAGTTTAAATCAATTCTTGTCGAAATGGTAGTTTAGATGTAGGTTTTAATAGAAAAATATTATTAGGTTTCAAATGTTATATTCAAGGTTATATATATAAAGGATATTGAAATTGGATATATAATATACAGTGTATCTATGTTCAATACACATTCCAATATCTAGATACCTCGTGCATATTCTTTGTGGTTTCGAAGTATGTTTGGTTTATTATTTACAGTTATGTAACACAACCGCAGAGGAAAATAAGATATAATATGATTTTGTATTATAATATAATCAACATTCATATTACAAAAGAGTTGAAGCTTGTGGAAAATAAAATATACAAAAAATGGTTTGACATCTCTGTAAAAAGTGATGATTATATTTTTTTATGATAATAATATAAAATTATTTACTGTTAAGCCGATTAAGAGACTCTTGAGGTAAAATTAAATCAAATCTTTTTACCTACAATTGAAACTATTTATTTATGTTGTTTTTCGAACTTAAATAGTTTTAAATTTAGTAAAAAGGTTTGTAGAATCTGAAACTATTTAGTTAGTATTTATGGTTTTTTGTGAATACTAAAAGATATTTAATCTCCAACAATTACAAAATCATGTACCAACGTTCACGGTCAGTTATGCGCGTGCGACTCTTAATTCATAACGGGCTGACTCGCACCTCTCGTGATGATGTACACTTATATTAGTAACGCCACCTCACATACATACTATTGTCTTCAGAATTTTAGCTTTCACGAAAACTTTAAGTGTTATTGTCGAGTAGTTTTGAATAATTTTGATACATACGATAGAAGTACTTTTGTATACTCTTGATCCATATTATAGAAGTAGTATTGAATAGTCTTGATCCATATTATAAAACTAGTTTTGAGCCAATCATCGTTCAAGGGCAAGTAGCATCCTCCTTTCATTCCAATTTTGCATAATCGAAGAGGTGTGAAATAACAATTCAGCGGTAAATAAACCACGTTCTTTTATTTCACACACATTAAAATACAATTTGTTTAAGTTAACTAGTTTACGAGATTAAGTGGACTTCCAAGTACTTATTGATGCTTAAATTGTTTTTGCTGTTATTCTACACAATCTGATTGCCATCAGATATAGATGTAGGGTGTAAATAATTAAAAAATAATAAAAAGGAACGATATATCGACTTACAGATACGGATATATCAACTTAAAATTTGAGCAGTTTCCAAAATTTTAATTCTTCGAACAAGAATTCTCTGTATAATTTACGCTTTAAGAGGATTTAAGTATTTGAACCTTGAATATAGGAATGTAAATTGTTTTATAGAATAACAAAAGATATATAGATGTAAAATGAATAACATAATATATAACATTAAAATTATTAATTGAGTGCGTAAAATCTAACCACCTATCAAGGTACCCATTCTATTTACTAATATAATGTGAAAACATTATTAATATGAAAAACTGTTTGTTTTTTATTTCTTTAAGGATGACATTGTTAAAAAGATCTAGGACATTCGAACTAAAAAAAAAATCACTACCAAACCGCAGAAACCAAGTGTAGAAAGAGATGAAGCAAAACAGAAAAACAGCAAAGACATAATCATTTTTTTTTATATAATCACAGGTAAACTGAGAAAAGTATTGAACAAATAAGAAGAAAATATATAAAGCTGTAAACAACTTAAAAAATTTACGTATTCGAATTTTAAATTTACACGAAATTTAATTTAAATGAAATTTATGTAATCTACGAATTTAACGATTGTCACCAATTTCTTTATTATTTCGTAAGTTTCCATAGCAAAGTCACAAAATTATAAAGATTTGTATTTAACATTAAGTTTGAAAACACTAAACAAGACACAATGACAGTCCGCTGCTCCTTAGATCTCGCCGACTGCGCCTACGCATGACCACTAGACATTACACGTGGCCTATTTCAATAAGTATTAAGTAACATTACTACATTTATATTGAATAAGTCTTTATATAGCACAAACATACTTGTTACCTTTTTTTACAAATAAATCAATTTTTCAATAACAATTATTCTGATATATAAAGTAACTTAAACTTTATAGTAACTTTACAGGTTTAATATCATTAATTTATACACAATCTTTATACTATAATGTTAATAAGCGCTACATTTACTACTTACTACTTACTTTTACTACTTACTGCTACTGCACAATAATCTCGTGATTTACTGTGCATTAGGTAAAATCGTTAAACTAAAAACTATACAATGTTAGTTTGTAAGGAGAATTTATGTCTATAATCTTTGCGATTATTTTTTTTAATAGTACAAAGTAATATCATAAATATTTTTAAAAAGTTATGTTATGTAGTTGTAAAAATATTTTATAATTTGTTCAATTGTATTTTAGTAGCTCTGTGTCCGTTTTCTTTGACATAATTTTAAATCAGACAGGGTAGTTTCCAATTATTATAAATAGAATAAAAATGTTTTCGCTTTACGAGTAAATAAATGCTTTTTGTCATAGTACAATACCTTTTTAATATATGTTTGTAAGCTTATTGGTTTTTCCTATACAAATATTACGTTATTTGAAGAGGTCAACAAATGATATTTTTTAATTTGAGTTTAAAACTTCCAAACATGTAAAGTTATTAAAAAAAAATACTAAATTGTTTTGAACATTAAATTTCGTGTATAGAAAACATAACATTTAATAATGATAACGACCGTCAGTAGCTAAAGCATTCCGATTTTCTAAGCCATTGAAAAATAATAAAATTCGATATGTCCCGTTACGTTAAAACTTATTACAGTAATTACTTAATCACAGTTCACGATACAAATTGCCCAGTACCTCCAGTAAATTGGGCAATTTATGTATGGTTTTATAGCCTCCAATTAATGTTACACACAAATTAGTTTGAATTTAAAATACATACACGATCATAATAGTATGAAATAAATACCATAAGGTTCAAGTATAATGGATGTTTAGTATAAAGAGTATAACATGTTTTCTTTGTCGAACCAACCTCGTAACTTCCTAAGAAAACGGTAAGTTGCTACAATTTGTCCATCTTTTATACTTTATAGTCTAGTGAGCGAGTGTTTGGGTGACGATGCCTGAGAGCAGTCGCACAGTCTTGCCCAGCGGGGTCTCTTACGGACAAGCCGAGCGGTGTTAAACACTATATTTCATACGCTGCAGGAACCGTACCCTAAACTCCGGCGACTTATAAACGTGAAATTAAAAACATAAGCTTGGACCGCGGATGCTGCTTAGACTTATCGTTTAATCGTTACCAGCAAATCTAGTTTCCATCACATTCTAAATTCAGCACGTTCTTTGTTAGGACAGAAATCGATTCTACCGTCATCATCGAAAATCAGGTAGAATATAAAGAGATGATTAATATAAAACCGACCGAGATATTGTTCTTTTCACCCTCAGTATAAATAACAGTCTACCTGCGGCGCCCCCCAGCGCTAATGAGTCGACATTACCACTCGAATAAACTACGACATACAATATATCGGCACTGTCTATAAAATATACCATTGACATATTTCGGCGTATTTTATGCCGCATTAATTACGAGTTTCGATCGAACGGTGATTTCCAATACATATTAATTATGATATAGAAGATGGGTACCGTTAAGTTTATTATTGTCCCGAATCTAGACGGGTTTATTACCTTAGTTTTAGTGTAATCTGGCCGGTAATAAGAACTAAACTAGCGATTTGGTCTAGAGAGTTGAGAGCAGCCCAGCGGGCGGTCGGCGTCCTGCCGCGACCCACACAATACCTACCTATAATACTTAAACACCGAACAGTTGTTCGGACCGGCGCGGCGTTTTGTTTTCATTTTTCTTCCCGCCATAAACAATGTCATGCGCCATATGGGAACGGGTAAACGCGAATTTACACCCTAGCAGTTAACAACTAATGACACACTCTTAAAAGATACAGCTTTAAACTGTTCCGTATTTTGAAAATAAAGCTAATAATATTAAAAAGAAAACTGTCAGATAAGGAAGACTATTTAACCTCAAAATAATTAAATGAACGACTAAATTAAAAAGTAATGTACAAGTGTGACGTACACAAAAGAAGCAAGTTGTAAGATGGCGTGGCTGAGGGCGCGACCACACTGTTCGTTTGCATGGACCATCTGCACTCAATTGGCGTAGCAAAAGGTAGAAGTAAATTATTTCCGCGCGTTCATACATCTTACTTGTACACATTTCAAATAAAACGTTTTCATTCTTATTTGGTTTAAAACAAACATGAGGGAAATGTATACAAATAAAAAATATAATTAAATGTATACAATTATAAAATATATATAGTTTTTTTTTAAGAGTAATGTAGTATTTATTTCATTTTTAAATATATTTTCTCATTTAGTAATTAGATGTCAACATCAACATAAAACCTCTTTTTAGAATAAGCAAAAGCCCTAGAGTTTTTATTATATTATTACAAAACCATGAAGGAGTCCGTTCTGTATTTTACGACTGTACTTGACAGATAGTTATAAATAACTAATAAATTATAAGGGATTTCATAATTATAACTTCATATATCTGTAACTATGCAATAATAATAATAATAGGTTTAATTATTTTCACTTTTTTAACATATATGTTAATATTTAATAAGAGATGTTTATTAAAAACTCCATGTTTCCGCTAAATTTAATTTAGCGTCCGTGAATTGATGACGTATCTTATTTTAGTTAATTAGTTGGCGGTGATTGCGTTCACTTTCTATTTAAACTTTCTCATATTTTTGTTTTTAATTATTTGTTTTTCTTTGCCTAACGTAGACTGGATGAGTTCTTCATATTATAGAAAATAAAGTTCTGAATTCTAATTAATTTCGTTATTTAATTTTAATTAAAAATATACTATTTTTGTTATTTATTTGAATGAATTTATTTGAAATAGTCCTAATTTGCAAAAAGTTTGGAGTTTATAATTACGAAAATGTACGTTATCATTGATGTACTTAAAAAACAGTTAACGTGATATCTACTAAAAACAATGTTTTTAATGTACACTTTCAACTTAATAGTTTAACTTAACCAATCGGCGTGAAGTATTCACAAATGGAACTGTTATCATCTCGTGATAACGTACAGCTCTGCTATTGGACATGGTTTTCAATATGGCGGTTGTTATCTGAATCCATTTGAGCGTAACCAATATTTGCTTTCAACCGTGGTAAGTGTGTGCTTTAGTTACAAAGACAAAAAATACGAGAATGGGGCTTAATGTATAATAAAATACCTATATGTTGTAGGCTTTTTATTTAATTCTGATTTTTTTTTATTTCTATGTCCAAATATTTCTCTTTTGGAGAAACTATGATTGTAGTACAACTAGGAAGTCTAAAGACGTCACAGCCGGAATACGATTGACCGATCAAGCGTAGCACAGAGTAGTGATGTTGATAATGAATATTTGAAAAGTACCTTGAACATTAAATAGTTTTATGAAATGTCTTCATTACTCTGCTGCACTATACACATGTTATTAGTAAATTCTATAATAGCCGTTGACAGATAACCTTCAATCAATAAAAACTTCTAATTGGGATGATCTGCGTAAAGTGTCTAATAAACAAAGTAGATAACTTAAATGATGGTTCAATACAAACATAAATAAACGCTTAAACAATTTAAGTTTGAAAAGCAAAACCAAATCACGTACCAAACGTATAAATCAAGTATTTTGTGAAAAAACCACAGAAACCAATCGTCAACAATAAAACGCTCCGTTGACATCGATATCGTCACGTCACTAGCGTAAAGCGTGACAGTTACGTGCCCATCTCTGCGAAACGCCAAAACTCTTGAAATCGGTCATTGAACTCTTTCAATATTTTATCGCAATATTAATTTCATCTCTTAGTTAAAACGGACAACTGTACGGAGCAGGTTGAATTTTTAATAACATTGAAAGTACCGGAATCTTATAATTATATGAAATTTTCCATCAACTATATATAAAATAGCAACATTGTGTGTAATGATGGTTTAGATCCATCGTGTGCTAGCGGGTCATCTTAGTAATCAATTTGCTATAACACCGGTTACTAAGCTGCGTCGCAATCAATCACTGCGCACACTTGATGTATTAGGTGTGCGCAGGCGCAAGTGTTCAGGACTACCGTCATTAATATACTATGAGTTCTATGGCCATTGATTTTTTTTATAATCTCTATATAGACATTTTGTTTAGATGTATTGTTGAAATTTTATTGCTACATATATAATTTTGATGGTATTCATAGCCACTGACGGACAGACACAGTCATTGAGTATGTCTCTAATTAAATACAACCACTTATTTCGAGCATAAAAACAAATACAAAGATGTTATCTTAAACCATCTTGCTTTCACTAACATAGTTACTGCCATCTGAGCCACCAGATCAGATGAAGAACAATGATAAATAATAGCAAAACGTTATAAATAATTAAATACCTATACAACATTTATAAAACAGACTGACAGATAGCCGGCCTAGGGCGACTGACATTACGTCCCTACGCGATATTAATGTACCACATTCTCACCCACGGCAATAAAATAAATGATGTCATTTTTTGTCTGTGCGGGGAGACCTTTTGTCCCTAGTGCGTCGGCACATCACTAGCGTTGTCCGAATAGAAATATCCGCGGGGTGTCTCTTACAAAAGATTTTAGGCGCCTCTCTCCTGTTTTTCTGGATTTTGCGAATATGACGAGCCTTTTTATCATAATTAATAATTTATTGTGTTCTTTGTGACGCCGCACCTGCGACGCAAGGTGCTTCTGTCGTGAAGGTGATAAATCATACATCTTTGTTATTTTAAGATACCGTGGAGTAATATATAAAGACTGGACACTAACATTAAATTGTTAGCAGATAATAAACTAGCTGCTTTACGTATTTTATTAATATTTGCCCGCTCAGCAACTTTTACCGATCATTAATTTTATTCCTTAATAAAAATAAAATAATTAAAAATGATGTCCTTGTAACCGGAAGTTGTGAGTTGTGAATTTATTACTATCTATTTATAACGGTGTTGTTTTTTTTTAGAAAATAAATTGTATACATGTAAGTATAGTTGTATTTTATTAACAATACGCACTTCTCACTGGCACTGAACGTCAAGTTTTGATGCAAATGTTACCGCAGACATACATTCAACATTTTTACGAGACTCCGCCAACACGTAAACCATCTATTTTATGTTGTACTCCACGTTGTTTTAATAATAACGATTAAACAACCAAATTTATTGTCATAACATCGACGTTTTTAGAAGTGCGGATCCGACAGCGGGAATCTGTTAAAATGGCGGGAGATAATCACTGTCCAAAACATTTCACGTTCGATGACATCGGCTGATCGTTTGATAAAATAACATTTCATATTTTCAAATTATATTAACAACGTACTTTAATAACTTTTTTTTGCGGTTGTAAACTTATTTTTTTATCTTTATCAGGTTTTGAGGTAAAAATGAAATCTTTAAATATCACTCCATCTCTGTATTCATTTTATGGTTTTGACACACATTAAGTACATTCATGGTCTTAATTCCAAGACGCTAATGCATGTAAATCGACACAGAAAAATAATACTCGTATGCGGTTTGACATTTGAATTTCCTTTGTACTTTAAAAAAAGGTTTAAACATTAAAACAATAGTTATTCTCCTTTAAGAGGGCGAATTAAAAAAAAAACTTCTAATAAAAGACGAAACAATTTGTCATAAAGCATCGTCCGTCGGTGGTGGCTGTAAAGCTGCGGTCACACAGCCTCTTACCAGTTTACCTCGTAACTCGTGAAAGTTATAGTATTTAGGGCAGTTCAAAGCCGCCGACGGATATTAAAAGAAGAGATATGGTCGTGCGACCGAACGTACGGCTCATTCAACTGGTATCCCGACGATTCCATAGATTGGGGCTTGATTGACCGGTTGCTGAAGTAAATTTTTATATTTTACTAATAACTTATAATATGGCGGCTTGTTTTTGACAGCTCATCGATTTGATCATCAATATCAATATGTTCGAATTAGGCAACGATTTAAATATAGTCGTAAATTTAGCAACATAAAATAGAATTGTTTATCTATGGTCAACCCCTAATATAACTGACCACAGACAACTAATAACTGAGGACAAGAGAGTACATTAAAGCGGCAAAACATTAATCAGGGCGCGTCACATCACCGTCAGTGACATAATAACGTGTTCACACTGACAAACTGTTTTTATCACAGCGCTATCAATCAAGAGTCGACATAAGCTTCCGTGTGGAAATTACTTTCTTTAATATCCGTATATATATATAAATACTTTTTAGAACTCAAAGTTAAAAAGCGAAGCAACCTGTCTAATTAATAGCAATTGTTCATTTTAGGTGAGATTTATTATTTTACTCAAAATACAAAGCAAATGACGTACAATTATATACATGTAGCTTATTATTTAGCGACTAATTAAGAATGATTAATATCAGTGTTAGGAATTGTAAATAGTTATAGTGAGGTGAATATTCTTTTGAGTAATAAGGTAATTTGTAACACGTTACGTGCGATGACATTCCACATTGTAAGTAAATGAATAAGCGTAAATTAATTATTCATTCCATGCATATGCATTATGCATTTTTTATAATATGTATGTTTTATAATAAAACTATAGTACTACAGATTATGCATCGATACGCATCAGTTACTACTAGTTACTTGAATAAACGTATTCTGTTGCTAACTATGCATCCTCACGAGCTGTCAAAATAATATATGAGCCAATAACCGTTCACGACGACAGGCCGTCACGCTGGAGGTACTACGATATATGAACTTATTAAAATATCAACTTTTTTTGTCGTGTGACATTTCTTTGGTGACGTGACATCTGTCAGTTTATTCCGGGATTCATTTTGATGTCAAACTATTTCTATCTACTAAATTACACGTAGAAATATGTATTACATGACATGTAGATATTGTAATTAATTAAAAATAATAAAAATATATTTAGGTATATCTTTATAATGTAATCAAAAATATAAAAAAATATAATAGTCAATTTGTAGAATTATATATTTAAATGAACGCCTAGATATGTTAATTCATCAAATGTATAAAAATGTCGATGATTACGATATAAATGTGTTAACATCAAAGACGCCGCTACCAGCTTCTTGAAGTATTCGATCGTTCACACGGACCGGTGCTAACTAGTTAAATCCGGAATATTTTGACAAAAAGTTACACTACAGTTACAAGCCACATGTGGTATGAGCATTTGACACGCGCGATCTGGCGGGACTTGACGAATGGCGGCAAAAAATGTTGTTTACGAACCCACTTAACATACTTGGCATTGTTAAACTAATGTCGATACACAATACTTGTGATAATATTTATCCTTTAACACGCCGCCTCGCAGTCCCGCCTCTAGACAAACAGATACACACACTCACACACACGAACATACAATTAATATGCTTTACTTTGTAACTATCATAGAACTGTAAAACAGTATTGGTATTTATAAGTAGATATCATACAAATAGTTTTTGATTCTTAAAATGTTTTTTTTTTTGTATCTGTACTACTTATTTTCTTTTAAACATTACTTTACGTACTGAAAAATGAACTACTAGTAGTAGAATATTGACTATCTCAGTTTAGAAACACTTCAAGACGGTAGGACTTAAAACGTTCGGAAATGGAGTGCAACAAAAACTGAAACAAAGAGGAAGGGACGCAAAAAGCGTGACGGACTGACGGATCATTCCACTGACATCTGTTGCTATGGCGTGGAGAATTATCTCGATCCATGTGTTGGATTACTTTATAATTTTTAGAAATGAGCCAATGCTCTAAATTTGGCGACCTTGTCCTTAACTTATTGCTATCAAATAACAATATTACATTGTCATAACTCACTTATAACTCGATATTAATCCTGAAGTATGTTTAATATTCAATCAAACATAGAAACAAAAAATAATTCCGTCTAAACTCTGTCTTCGTTAATTAGGTTATTTGTCACGTCAGCACTGTTCCTGAACGGATGAGCGCTATATTCAATTTTCGAGCGATTCAGACGCCGCCATGATGGAGTATTGATCATTTGTAACGGCAAATGTTTTTGTCGTAATGAATAGGGTTTTGGCGAAATTTATTTCTAGAATAAATTAAATTGATTTTCATGTAATTTATAAAATTTATTTGATTCATGTACCTATATTTCTATTTAAAGCTTTTCTACATTTTCATTATTATCAAAATCAAGAATGTATCAAAACCAAGAATAAATACATTACAATACAATAATATCTAACTTTCCTTATATAGTGTTTTAAGTAAGTTCTTATATTTTTTATCGATAAATATCTATTTGATTGTAAAACAGCATTATGTCAGTTCTATTTATTGTCAAAGCTATGACAAAAATCAGTACATTTTAAAAATAACTTAATAAAAAAATATTTTGATAGTGCTTGATATATCTAACTAAATTGAGAAGATCCCAATACTCTTTACTTGAAATTATGAATCAATTTGATAAGTATAACTAAATATAAAAAATAAGTGTATCTAATTGTTAACTTACTAACTTAATAAGCATTACTTACTTGTATAACTCTCATCGGTAGCCCAGTCTCCTTCGCCAGTTGTTCTCGTATATGTCTGGTTGGTTTTGGTGTCTGTGAGAAAGCTGACTTGAGGATCTCCAGTTGTTTTGCCTTGATAGTCGTCCTTGGACCTCGTCTCTTGGATCCTCCATTGCCGTCATCTGGTGACTTGTTCTCTGCTTGTGAGTCTCTCGTCTCTGGATCTCCATCCAGCGAGCCCTGGCAAGGATAGAAATAGAACTGAATGTGACTATGTGGTCCAGTCTTATTGATGTGATATGGGATGGTCGTTTTTAATTATTATTATTTTTTTTTTTTATATTATCAAGGGTAATGCTTGACTACATTCCACCTGATGGTAATTATTTATATCGATTTGGATTATTTCATCTATACCTTTTTTAAATAACTGCAGTGGTAAAAATATATTGATTAGTTCATATCCAGTTCATTCCAATAGATAAATAGGGAGATATTGACAAAAAAGTCATAAGATGACTCCAGAATATAATTATCCTTTTAATGTGTAATAACTACTAATAAATATGTATTGTTGTTCTACTAATTTGAAAAGTACACAAGTCCTAATATAATAAATCTATATATATAATCAAATTACCTCTGCTGAAAAACTGTAGATAGAAAATATTTAAAAAATTGATGGGGGACCTTTACAAGAGCAAGAAGATCCAAAACAATGGTTTTCTTATTGTCCGCTTGTCTGTATATCTGTATGTTTGTGCACGCTAGTGTACGGAACGGCTTAACCAATTTGAATGTATTTTTCTCTCCACTTAAAGTATGTTTATTTTATCTAAATCGATTAAGAAATAAAAAAGTAATGTCAATTTATGTCAATCGAGTAATAGGTACCATGCAAATCTTATTCCAGACATGTAATAAATCTGTAGAGGAATAGTCTTTGTACATTGAAAATATTAAAAAATATATACCAGGACGTGAAGTGATAACTAACAATCTATTTTCAGCATTTTTTAATTGTCTGTTTATCTGTTTGTCTTTTAGTTGTGCACGCAACACGAAAAAAAATAGCTAATGTAAACTTTTATACATAGAAGTTGAGCGTCACTCTGATTAACATTTAGGTTTTAAGTTTCATTACACACTCTTCACTCTATCAAAAGATGTGTGTATTTAAAGTGTCACACAAATTTATCTTTATACATATAATAAAACTGTAACTGTCTGTACCTGTAAAATATTAAAAAAAAATCATATTGGGGGACCTTTATATAAGCCAGAGAACCTAAAACAATGTTTTTTCATTTTGTCTGTTCGTCTGTATGTCTGTATATGTTTGTATGTTTGCACGCTAATTTCATAAACGGATTAATCGATTTGGATATAGTTTTCGGGAATATATTGTCATGGGATTCACTGTACATTTTGGTTAACAAAAAAGTAATAATCTCTTAATTTCGTACCATTGCTGCTTACCAGTAGTTAAACGTAAAAAACTAGTAATACACATGCAAAAACTACTTGACTGAATTTGATGAAACTTAGAAGGTTTATAGTTTTTAACACTGGTAAGCACAAAGGGTATTTTTTATCAAAATCGAAATCAATGCGTACGAAGTCGCAGGCACAGCTAGTATTATAATATTACTAGTATTGTTTATTTCATCAGTTATTACTTTCTAGTTTGTGCTATGTGACATGGACGAGCTATTAATGATGGAGCATTAAGCCAACCCAATTTTTATATCTAGAACTAACCTGGTCTTCTGAATCCTCGTGTGGCTTGGTATCACCGTTATGAGACAGGTCGGAGTGCAGCGCGGGGTGTGGCGCGTGCGCAGGGCTACTGGAGTTGTTCGCAGCTCTAGATTCTTCCTCTTCTTCTTCATCTGAGCCAGAGCCGAGGAGGGAGTCAGCTGGTTACAAGGAACATTTATCATTTTATTTCCTTTGTCATTATCTGAGTTCTAAGATTATTAACAAACAGCTTTTATTTTTGGATGACAAATGAAAATACAGAAAATTATTTGGATGATGTTATATTAGTTTTGTATATTTTTAAGCTTCGTCATAAAGTGTTACAAGTTATTTTATTTGCATTTAATATTTACTAATAACCCCATATACGACACTAAAATTGACTTATCAAAAAGCAATTCCTCGACCCTTCGCCAGTTTAACCAAATAAAAATGTAATTTCAACTCCCTACCGAGGGAAGAAATTGGCCGCAAAAACAATTACTATGATAGAAAAAGAAAAAATATAATATTCTAAATGCCGTCTTCAAATACGAACGGTTTATTTGTTTCTCTAAAGTACTTTCAGCAATTTTAATATACCATCTAAGTAGGTATTCATAGTAAAGCAAAAATTTTATTTGCATTCATATGCAAAAAGATTGTTTTAGAAGAGATTTTATATATTATATCTAACAAATACAAGTTCATGTTACTCGTACCAAGTATAACTAAAACCTGCTTAATTTTTTTTTATAATATTATTTTACGAAAATTGATAGGTCACCCTATAAATTTTAGTCTAAATCGCCTGAAGCAAAATTGAACATCTGTCGGGAGATGGGCTCTTGTAGTAAATAATATTAAGAATAAAAACAGGACTTAAATCGGAAAAAAAACATGTATAAGGAACAAAAATAATTATTTTACAGCAAGAAAATCTCAAAACCATGGGTTGCAAATTTCTATATTAAAGATGCAGGTAAATTCTGAACCATCCTTATAATATGTTTTAATTAATTTGCACAGTAATATTGTTAAGTTAAATATTTGATGAACAAACAACCTATTAATTAAATTAAATTATGAGTTCAAAAAAGGTTTTGTGTCCGTTTTCTGTCATACACAATTCCATTCATTTTATAATCAAAATAACTTTTTGAAATTATAGTCAAAATTTCTACAACTAATTTATTTCGGTTAAATAATACATATCAGCATATAAGTTTGTATGTTGTAGTTGATATTAACCAGGCACGGAAACAAATGTCTTAGGTTTGAGTCCTGTTCATGCAAAAAAATAGATCAAAAGTTTATGTATTTATTCAGTTGTTCTCAACTCTGTGGTAGTTACTCTACCAAACCGGTAGCTTCGACAATTAAAAAATGATTTTAAAAGAACTTAGGTACTTTCTAGAATTATTATACATATAGAGTGCAAAAGCTAGCTTGAACGTGTCCATCGAAATGAGGCTACCTATCTATCTCTCTTTCTTGCATTTGTAATTAGACAGAGATAAGTATTGGTCTTATCTGGCCTTTTCTGTTATTTGTCAGATACTGATATGTATAATAATTCTATGATTTACTTTCAATAAATAATATGACTTAAACGCTTGTCAGTAAAGTAACACAGGAACTACAAATGTAATAAATGGCGTGGTTTGTATGTTTGTACATTTATGTACAGGCAATGAGTTTCAGAAAACTTGGTTTCTATTAATCTTAAAACTGTTAACGACCGGCCTCTGTAGTTAATACTGCAAGTCATATTTGTTTTAGAAGTTTGTTGTTGTTTAGGAAACTATTTGGGCAACATATTTTTATTTGGTGCTTTCAAGCCTTGGATGAAAAATCTCAGCTATACAGCTTATATGTCAGAAATATGAAAAAGTTATAACATACATCATATTTTATGTATTTAAACAAAATTAATTTTAATTGAACTTTTTGACAGATTGAAATATATAAAGTCTGTCTTCAATTGCAGGAAAAGCGCGGGTGATGCCGCTGGCGATAACTAGAAAATTGTATAAATAATTATTTATTGTAGTATTAAAAGGTAATACATATGTAATATGAAGTGAAATGGTAAATGTAAAATCAGTATTTAGAAACTCTACATCTGTCTAAATAGGAACTTTATAAAAGCTAATAAACAAAATATATGTCCTTGATTTACGAAGAAATTATTTAACAATTTTTAAAAATGGTACGCTGGTTTTGCCTAAAAAAAGTATATTATTTTTTTACTTCAATAGTCTTTACTCTACGGTACCTCATGTTGACTCTACGGTAACTCATGGACATGTGGCACTTCTTTACAACATAGATTTACATTACATTGTTAGCTACATATCAAAAGTGGTTCTTACTAATATGACTGAACCTTTATTTTAATATTGTAATATTACATATATACTATAAGTTAGCCGGTCCCCTATCGTGAGAAGCAGGCTCTAGTACCTGCTCTTAGTTCTTAGCACGCTCAATTGTTTCAAAACGATATCGTTCCAACAAACACTCCACGGAACAAACACTAGGGAAAAACTTGAGTGGTTTGCTTTAAAATTAGCGATGAATACGAAAATACTCCGGCAGATTGCTGTTTAATAAGGGGGGGTATTGTCACCCTTTGATGGGTTTTCGATAATGTTTATAAGTTGGGTGTTTGGGGTTGGATGGGTTTTTGTTATTGCGATATCTACAATAATATGTATAATGTAGAGTTGGTGACTAAGTATGGGTTATTTTAAATTTTCCGGTAGACGGGTGCACGCCCCGCTGAAATCAATTTTAAACCGCCCCCAAATAAACGATTTCTTTTGTCCCATTCTCGTCCCTAATCGAATTTTCGCGGCAAAAATGACTTTTATTGTCCTCGTTTTGAATGATTTTTCGGTTTTAAGTTGATATTAAAATTAATGAATATTTTTTCTAGTCATGTTTTAACTTACCTTTATTTTTCAATAAGTTATAAATTTTAATTCTATTACTATAGAGATTATTTTAATGAATCTGTAACAGATACTTTTTTATTTTTGTAAGGTAGTTGTCACGTTGTCACCGATCTCTTAATGTTATACATTGTGAATGTCAGATTTTTTTAAAACGTACCTTAATTTTTGTCTTTTCTATTTATAGGTATTATAGCCAAAAAATATTCAAATAGTAAAAGCCATTTTTACAGGTCTACTATCTAACCAACTATTATATTAACAGATAAAATACCTAATATTAAATATAGAAATTATTCAATAAGTTGAGACGTAAGTCTGTAAATAAGTCCTTTAATGCCCACTGAAGAGTTCTTTCTTTTAATTTAATAGTTAATATTGATGTAAAGTATGTAAAGGGTAGCTAATAGCTAGCTATTATTACAAAAATAACACAATCTCAGTGTTAATCAACAATTATTAATAATAACAATTCAATCATCGTGATTCATGAATAATTTCCAAAAAATTACATTACACTATCTGAGGATCTATAACAAGCTATTAGCGAGTCGAAGCTATAAAAATCACAGATTATTTCGTATTACGGGATATTAAAGTTGGTTATAGCGTGTTTATGGGCCAACCGTTAATTCGAGACCACCATCTTAAATGTAAAATAAGAAACCGCGAGATAAGAATCTAAGAACATAAAAGATATGGGAACCTTTGTGAAGCCGGTAGCCGGCGTATACTTACGCCCATATACAATACTACGGGGCACGCACACTCTCGTCGTTACGCGGCACACATGAAAGGGCGCTGAACGCACACGTCGAACGTTGGCGTGTGATTGGTGGACGGGACCGCCGACCACGCCCTCTTTTATCGACGTTGCGCCGGGAACGTGCGTGCGAAACATCCGTATATGTAAAATAGGCTATAGTTAGGCTGAGACCCGTTTTTAAAATGTCATTTCCATCGGGCGCCCTGTCTGCCGTCTGTGGGAAATCTCTGAACGGATTTTAAAAGGATATATTCATTCAGTTTTATTTTTTCATTTGTCTATTTTGTATGTATCAAGTGCTTATGTTTATATTTAATACGAATCTACAGGATAGTTTTATTTAAAAGTACCAAGTAGAGTTTTATTATTTAAATCTAATGAAATATCGGTAGAGCTTTCAACACAGCTGTAATACACACACCGAGAGACTTTATTTACTATTAAAATCATCCCACATTAAATGAGCTGCTGACTCGGTACCTTATTTCCAAAGTCAAGAGTGATCGGAGGTCAACACATACCGGTGAGTGCGTGACTTCACCAGGTAGCGGTAGGAGGGTAGAATATGCTTACAACACCATGACTTGAGCTTTTAGAAGCTTTTGATTCGCGGCGCCGCAGCGGCGGATGTGCTGATGACTAATGAATTTATTTTTTATACTGTTACCTATATATTTTTATTGCGTTAACTCATTTACGTTATTTTGGAAAGGTTAATTATTATACTTAAGTGATGTCCAGCCTTGGAGTTAGTCTGGTCAAGTGACTGATATAAGTTAATACGGCTACTTACTGCTACTCTTTACAGTTAACACTGCTAGGTACACACTGTTGTATGTTATGTTCAAATGTTCTTACACTTATTAAGAATAATTACTCATCAAGAATAATATGTATTGTGTATTATTGTCCGTATATATATATATATATATATATATATATATATATATATATATATATATATATACTAGGGGTCGCCCGCGACTTCGTCCGCGTGTTTTAGTATTGCCGCCGAGTTCCATAGAAAATTGATATTTAAAACCCTTAAGGGTGGAATTTAAAAATCTTTTATTAGTACACCACTACGTAGAAAAACAAATGTATCCTCCAATTTTACTATCTCTACGACCTGCGGTTTAGATTGTATGCTATAACTAAGTCAGTCAGAACCTATTAGATTATATTAAATTTGCAGCATTTTTCATTGCTGCTTAACTTCTATTAGTCACAGCGAGATGATATACCCTATAGCCTTCCTCTATAAACGAACTATTCAACACAAAAAGAATTTTTCAATTCGGGCCAGTAGTCCCAGAGATTAGTGCGTTCAAACAAACTAACTCTTCAGCTTTATTATATTAGTATAGATAGTATATCTGTATCTGTAATACTTCCTATTCTTAGTACGAAACTTAGTAGTTTCTTAGGTAACGGTCCAAATAACTTCCAAGATTTTCTACTTTCCGCTTTACTGTTGAAACGAGTAGATACTGGGTAGTTTAAAAGACAAACGAAACTACCACAAAAGATAAACAAAACTACCACTTGCTTTAATATCATACTGAATGGTAGTTCACATAGGTCTCCTCAAAAAATATCTTCTACTACAATAACTTTCATCTTCATATAGTCCGTTATTTTTAAAAAGGTTATCATTTTATTTCGACTACCCTAGATTTACCTTCTTTTTTTATTTTTTTTTTCATACTTTTTATCATAAACTTTTCTATTGTTATATTTAATATATTTCCTATTTCATAAATTTATAATCTTTACTTTTACAAGTTAATATAAAAACAACAAAGTTACTAATTTATAAGTGGGTGTCATTAATTACGATACAAGTAACACAGTAATAAATAAAAAAATATACAATAACCAAACCTCGTTAAAGTTATTCAATAATATACAATATGATGTATTCTGTGAGGTCAACTTTTCTGACCCAGCATCATAAAGCTTCTAAATTTCGGAATAAAAAATAACTAACGCCGCAGAGCGATATATCTGCGTCCTCGGCCGCCATTAGACACCATCTTTAATTTAATACAATACTGAATAGATAAATTAGTAGGTCCATGAGTTGGAAACAAATGTTATGTTATTTTTTCTTTTGAAATGAATCTAATATATATTTGTTTTGTTTTGGCCATAATAAGTAAAGCTAATGCAGGTTTAATAGCTTCAAAGGTCAAATAGCTATAAACTATTCTACGTAATTTTGTACTAAGAAATAGCAATTAAATAACGCTTTGCCTTTAAACTAATGTTAATAAAGATATTGACAATAATCATTCTATTACATAAAACTGTATATAATAAAACTATACATACAGTATTTTTGTATATAGCTTTTTGCGTCTAATTCATGACTTATGTTACCCACTGTATATAGTATATGGTATAATACATGCACAGAGTATCCATTACCGCAAGTCCTGTCAGTAATCCATCATTTCTCATCTCATATAGGTTGGCTTATTACAGGCCAGTCAAAACGAAACTTTATGCTAAGTTTCGTTAATGATAAATGGTTTTACTAAATAGACCAAAGTGAGTGGCATCTAATGATTATACAGATTTGAAAACTTTAAATATGTATGAGTAAGTTGTAAGTTATAAAAAAAAACTTAAAATAATTCGACGACCAATTGCCGTAGTGGCCTTTCTTCGTCGCTGATATGCGTGGGTTTGATCCCAATATTAAAAATATTAAAAAAAAAAATGTATATTACTTAATTTCTCAAAGGTATGTTATTTATATGTATTAATGAAAAAAAAAAATTTTTTTGAATGTTAATCAATTTGTCTACAACCATACAAAACTTGCTTAGCTTGGAGCTAGATTACGTTGTCTTGTGAATATTTATTTTTAATAAAAATGTATTATGATAAAAATCAATTCTTTAGTCATATAATAAAATATGTGAAATAAATAAATACGGTATATAAAGGTTCCCTGACCGCAGATCGTGACCGGCTAGATTGGACTGCGCACGTTTGTTTGTTTTCTGAATCATATAATACTCCTTTGTAAATATAGTTTTCTATTTATGTCTTGACTTTTATACCTACATGGACTATCAGTTTCGCAAATTTTAGAAGTATTATAATAACACTATTTAACTTATATAGGTATACTACTTATTTGTAATAGAACTCTAGGGACAGACATTACGTGGATATGGAGAATTGTTTTACGAATAATTATACAAAAAAAAAATATGAAACTTTTCCGTGTTCTTGGTAAAGTTTTTATTTTAACTTTCTTGTTCATTGTTTAAGTGATTTTATGATTGCACTCAACCATTATGAGTTTAATATTTTAGATATATTTAAGAAATAAATTTGGAGTATTTTTTTTTCTCAACTTTCAACAACGATGTTATTTTAATATATAATTATCCTAATATTACGATATAGAGCATAAGCACTATTTTTTTTTTAATTCAACTAATTCAAACTAATTTCTGTGCTATGTGTATATATGTATCTATATTTAAACAAAATAAATTATAAACATCCTGTATATTTATTTCAATATCTTTATAGTTTTATATTTATTAAGACACACGAGGAAGAATAATATATCATTAACTATCTATATTTCAACAAGTTCTCTGATCGTTAATTCACCTCACAAATGAGTCCTACCAGGATGTACTAGCGTAATAAGATAATATTTTTTAATATAACATAGATTAATTCTGTGAAACATTACGTGGTTAGGTAATAATTGCTAATATTAAGAAATCATGTGTTACAACCTGACAGATGAGTGCAAAAACTGCACTTCGGAGCGTAATCGCAAAATAAATAAACAAGTTGTCAAGTAATAACATGCTGACACTAATGACGAGTGAGCATACGAAATCGTACAATGAGATGAGGCGAGGCGGCGCACGCGCAGCGACGTGCGGCGTGACCGATCGACTGCTGCTGGGTTAGAAGCTTCTCTCCAGGTAATGGCGATTGATCTTGGATTATTGCGATCGTTTTATCATTATTTTTCTATTATATAGCAATAATGTTAATTTAAATTATTTTAAAATAAAAGATTATTATTCTAATGTTTGATTAAAACTCTATATAGTTTTCAAAAGTTAACATTCATTAAATAGATTGATGTACCTATTCACTATACATGGCATATAAGCACACAGTAGCTTCAGCCACACAGTAGAATCTCACCATACAAAGCCTGAATGCGATATAATTAAAAAGGCCGAGCCAAACACGATCAATCTTGTCTCCATCTCCCCACTTAAAGTCAAAATAATAGATGGCCAACTCTAATGTCACTTTTTTCTTAAGCCGGCGTACGTACACGACGGAATTGACAGGTCATCAGCGACGGCGCAGGCGCACGGTGACGCTGCTCTTTCTTTCAACAACCAGCCCCGCAGCAAAACACTCTAACTGTTCCACGCTTCACAGAATTATAATCCTTATTCAGTAGCAGTGAGAACCGCTAACGCCGTGAAATCAGCAAGGCTATTGTGTTCGAGATCGAGTGCCTCCTGTTCGGTTCTTTTTTCCAAAGATTATCTTCGGCGGCCGAGGCGTGAAGGCCGAGTGCCACACAACATGGCGTCGACAGGTTTCTTCCCGCTTTTTTACCTCTTTGTTTCTCTCCATTATTGTCTATCGATGTTTCCCGCCGTTCGATTTTTGAATAAGTTTTCTTTTTTTATATTATTAATATCGAGGCGGCGGTGTTTTGTTTCTATTTACACTCAGTCCAACCCAAAGAGGATTTCTGGTGGGAAACAGTGATGAGGCGTTTTAGTGGTGTTTAATATGCTTTCTTAGAACGAAGATTTCAATAAAAATGGACCCCATCAAAATTTATTAAGAATTTCAAGGTCGCAAATACGTGTTTCGCAGAAAATAATGATTTAGGGGCCGTAAAATTTTGAAAACAATAAAAGCGCGGAGGTCCAAGTCGGTAGCAAATTTACGGATTTTAAAGAAGTTTTCGACAATAATTGGATGTATTTCATTCGTGACGGTGAAAAAAAGATTTTGCTTCGTTGATAAACTATGAAAAAAAATCATTGCCATCTTCAATTACATTAATTTATTCATATTTGGATACAATCTTTCATACTACTATCATTTCTAAGTACTTCTTATTTGTACTTCTTTAAATAATACTCCTGCAAGTTCGATTTGCTTCATTAGAGTCCTCACTCTTGACTTAGATTACTGAAAGTCGTTAAACTACTGCTGAACCTAGAGTTTCGCTTTTTCACTTCCTAATCCACAACTAACTTTATCATTTTGTGTTTAGGTTGAAATTAAATTGTTTACTTACCCTACATGTGATTTTTGTGTTCTATAACAACCAATTAACTCAATAGGATCAGTTATCGTAATTTGGTCCTTAATTGGCGACTATACAGTATATTATTCTTTGTTTGTGTTTGAGGAAACGAAATGAAATGAGGCGTCGCGGGTTCGATTCCCGATTCAGGCTATTAAAGTGTTAAGGTTAACTTGAATAATGCTACGGTTGGGTTGTTAGCATATGTTTTGTATGAATGGGCCGTGTTGACTGAACAAGCGGTGAATTGAGCGTCGGGTGTCAGTATGTTTGTATAGATGAGTTATGTTCTCAATATTTGGATGGGGTCAATGAACCCTGTTTAGAATGATTTGTGGCGAATGTTATTCACTATGCCCATTTATTAACGAATTATTATTCTCATATAAAAATAAGTTTGATTATTTTGTTATTAGTATCAAAAATTTATACAAAATAAATTATTGCCATACAAAAATATATTTTATTTGAGAATCAAAAATTCTTATAAGGTACAGAATATTTCCACCTTACTTGCAATTTGTATAATTATACTGTAATGAAGTAAATTTATATTTAATTACAGTAATTAATAATTAAAATAATTAAGGTGATTTAACTCAACCTTGAAATTATAGATTTCTAAAAATAAGGGTAGGTTGAAGAAAATTGTATAAAAATTACATCAAATAAAATTCAATTTTATTTATATAAATACATTAACTGTCAGAAGCCTTTGGAAGTATCTGAACCTGCTGGGGTGCGGAGGGTAGATAAGGAAACATCTCCCCCTATATTTTATATTCCCCTAAGCTCTATCTATAGATAGGTAAATATATAATATATCTCTCCAGAGTAAACTATATGAGCCTTAAATTTATTATTCGAAGTATTTCAATATGTCGCGGCAATTTATTTGTCTTATTTGCAAATGTAAATTAAAAATTCAAAGAATTTTGGTACACAAGTATGGTTCAAATAACCTAATTATATTTGGTGTCGTCAATCAAAAGTATCTAAAACTAAAATTTCCCAACTCTATCGGTACTAATCGAAGGTCATCGTTTGCCAAATCTTAACAAAGGTTGTTGCTAAAATGTACTGTCACATAAATTACGTAAGCATACACAAGTTACTGTTGTCAAATAATTGTTGTAATTGGACATATCACGAGCACTGAAACAAACATTGGCCGATATGTGGCCAACCTTCGATTTCACGCCATTTACCCGCGCACAAAGCTAAAGAAACATAATATGAAAATAAATTTATACGCAGTGATTTTGAAAGTTCAAGAAGTGTTTGTTGTGATTTGGATCATTGTACTGGAACTTAATATTTTTATGTATAGGTACCTACCTATACATAAAAATATACTTATACGACACATATAAAGAATATTTCTAAGTAACAAAAAGTATATACCAAAAGTTATATTATTTTTATATTTTCAAATTCCAAAAAATAATTGGGATAATACAAACTTCTAATTTCTGAACTTTTGCACAGAATATAAATATTTTTTTAATACACATAATTTGACTTATAACTGTGATTAGATACCCGACCCCATGGTTTGACAAGTAGTAATTACTAATAAACCCCCAAAAGCTCTCAAATCGTTCAAATTACGCTAAACGCCGGACTTTAACCCTCAAACGTCGATGACAATTACGGCTAATAAATAATAATTTCAATAATAAGCGTACACAAAAAGTTGTTGAGACAGCCAGTTTAAAATGAGCTCCTCTGTCCGTGGAGTCATTTCGAATTCCTCGTGAAGTTGGAAAGTGATAGGTCATAGTTTCTGGTGGTGTTTCAAAACGCTGCGCACGTCCCGTAATAGCGATCGGCAACAGTCGCGGCACTAGCGATTATAACGATTATTGTCGATAACTTGTATCGACACCGGCTATTTGGTTAGTCCGACTATTATTGATAATTTGCCTTGGGGGTACGCTTCTGAGTCTGTAAATCGTAGACCGATTAGTTTTTTTTATTGGCTTTATAACTGTACCCGGTAATACCGGTGAAAAAATCTTTCAACGCTCCTAAGATAGAATGGAAACTTAATAATTTTTAATAAAATAGTAAGTATCTTTTATAATACTTATATTTATCTTATAACTCATAGGTACAATATGTTTTAATATCAAAATAAACCCGAGCAAATCACCGTTAAAGTTCTTCAGCGTCCATCTTTTAGTACCTATAATTCTATTCCACGAGTCCATATAAAATAGAAACCCTGGAGTCGCGAGCTTTCAAAAACGCTGCATTAAAACGTCATAAACTCAAAACATAAACGTTTACTGCGGCCATTTTACGAGCACGCTACCTATCGATCGCCTTAACGATAAATAAAAATTAATGGTCAGAGAATCGCAGTGGCCGCTCGATCAGAACTAGCCGAATGGAAAACAAGTGCGTTGCAAGAAATATAGGTTCAAATAACATTGAGATTCCTCTAAAATGTATTGTTTTGTCCAAAGAGTATCTATGTCGTCTTTGGCGGCGTTATCTATGAAACCTCTGAAAGTACAGTTTGACGTTTCATAATTGCAATAGTGACGTTTAATATGTGACATTAAATAAAATGACATTGATATTTGAAAGATCTTCTAAATTTTGTTTTTTTCAAGATTGTAAAACCTTATAAATATATCAGATTTGTATGATTCTAATAAACGGCAAGTAATCTAATTGAAAAAATATCTAATATTTCGCAGTAATTTTGCGTAAAATAGGAATATTAATATAAAATAGAACTCATGGCAATGTTATTAACTCGATCGGTCCGTCGGATGCAGGATAACCCCCCCGTGGGGGTGGGAAGGAACGAAATAGGATTCTATCGGTCTCTTCCATTCCACGTCATTCGTCCTCCAACGTGACTCTACATTAATAAACCTTATCTAAAGGACATAAGAACTGATTTACGATGCACACGGTCTTTGCGGTTCAATGGTTTTGTTTACGTCTGTAATTTCGTGTTTTATACTTTTTTCTCCAGTTGACATTCGTGTTAGGCGGAGTTCGTGAATACTTTTACTGAAATAGTAGTTTTCTCGATCATGCAAGAATTCAACTCTACGTGGACATGATAGATTTTTTGGTCTGATTTTTGTACGTCATGTCTATGTTGTTTTTATATTGATACATATATATAAATGATATTTAATATGGTAACACTATAAACTTATTAATACTATAAGTCTAATTAAATAGGTATCAAATTATTTCTATTTATTTTTTTTTTTTTATAGTATTATTGCAAAAAAAAAATACTAGAGACTAAAAGATCTATTGGATATCACTTCTTAATCAGACACTACAGACACTATAGAATTAAATAAGAATGTATATTATTGTACGATATTCTTTTTCAATTTCATATAAAAAAAAAAAAAAACAAAAAAAAAATAAATATCATAAAATAATCTCAACCCTAAAAAACTAAATCAGCATTAACGTACCGCAGTGTCCTGGGGGTAGTTTCGGGGAGTCAGAGGTAGTCAGGGGTACAAAGCCAGCTCCCGGCTGTTTACTCGAAACCGATACAGCATGAGTTTTTGTTTACTTTCTCGCTCTATCGCCTCTACGTAAACTTTTTATAAGCCCTTCAAAATACAGTTAAAGTATGCCGAGTTTTGCAAATGGAATTCTGTTATTATAATTAGTTTCATTTCCTTTAATTATTTTGTGAAATAGAACAGGTTTCTCTCTCCATGCGAAAATCGATTAATAATTATCGGAATTAATGTTCGTTAATGTTCATCTCAAATGGAAATATCAATAAAAATAAACTAATAAGTTCAACAAAATCATAGAATTTTTTAGTTTTATTAATACTAAAATCAGAATATTTCAACACAACAACATGTCTCTAGTTATTATCATCGCTACATAATTCATATTATGCGCAAGCGCAGCTCTTCCGCAGTTGCATCATGCGTAATATCCCCGATCATATCTTAAGCACCTACAAGTTTGAAAATGTACTTAATAATCTTATGGTATTTGAATATAGCATTGTATTTATAATTATAATATTTAAACAAACAAACCGACAAAACTTGTAGGTATAATATATCTTAATATATTATATCAATAACTACAGTTAAGCTCCTTAGCCAGTGGGATCATGTTGCTGATTAGTGTGGCTTAGAGCAGCCAGTGGAAGCGATTGTTTGCTATAATATATGACCTGTAGCGCTCCACTGACTTGAGGGGATATTATCTTTAAACGAATGGTTCTCTATAAGAAAAAAATAATATAACATATTATTATAAAATTAAGATATTTAGTCTATTTATAATATTATAAAATTAAGATATTTAGTCTCTCTAGGACTTGTACCAAATAACACAAATATATATACAAATGCCACGCGATACAAACATATTTTCCTCCCATTCCACTATTACCGGCGGCTATTTATTTACAGTAACATCGTCTAAACACAATTACCCTTCGCAAACAGCGCCGCGAGCGCGCACATGTTAACACAACCCCTGTGTACTGTTTGCGTATTTTTATAAGCTATATCAGGCATGCGGTAATCGAGTACCCATTTTGCATTTTGATGCATGTATGAGAATATACTGTATAATGTGTATGTGTGTGTATATGTGTAATTAAGTAAATATGTTTGGGAGGTATGGCCTTACAATACAATTGCAGGTTTTAGTTATTTTCCATTACGACAAACGGACATAATAAATACTATGAATATTTTATAACAAAATAGAACTTGGGACCTACATATTATAAGGCAACACCAATATTAAAATGATTAATTAGTACATTGACAAAATGTTACAGATGACATAAAATAAATAATGACAATCATTTGACACGTGTCATCGCAGTATTAACCTCATTTCTTTAATATTCAAAGCCGAAGACGGTCTAGTAGTAAAGTGAATACATTAGCAGGGTACTTACTAATCAACTATCTACAAACCTGTAATTATAGCCGGTTATAGACAGATAGACCCCTTTTATCTATTCAGCATTAATTAATTTAATACTATCTCTTAATCAGAGGTTTTTAGTATTCTAATGGGGTAGATATCACAATATTTGTACAGGGTTGTCTTTGAATGCTTAACAAAAACTGGCGGACTGCGGACTGTTCTATGTCCGTATTCCGTCAGTTTTTCTGTATTATGGTGTCTTCACAAAGCGATTTAACAAAAAAGACGTCTAGCACCGCGTGGCAACGTAGCTAATGTGTAATGCGGTTGGGTTTTTGTCCAACTTCATCTTTTTGTTTCTTTTTTCATCGGATTCGGTTACGGTTGGTATTGATCGAAAATCCGATTTCGAAATGGGTGCTCCGAGTTTTATTGTTGGCACGATACGTTCTTAAACAATAAAAAACGAATTTTGAACTCAGAATGCAATTCTCACACGTCACGTACAAAAATTAAAAGGGAGTTCGTGTTTTAGAAAACTAATTATTTCTATCGATTGGTTTCTATTTGAAATGAGTACAATAAAAGAACTCATTTATTTTTTCAGTCACACAGAAAACGTGACAGCATGTGTCCACTTAGATTGCGGTTACGTAAATAGTTCTTAGTTTAGATTTCGAATCAATCTACGACGTGTTCCATTTCGCGACACGAACCGTTTGTTGGTTTGTGAGGTCGTTTTCCTTTCTCTTATATTTCCTTTAATAGTCCATTACATCAATTTTACCTAATTACTAAGTGTAATCTTTTGGAATCGTTTACATAATTTTATGAGGCGTAACCACCAAAATGTCATAAATTCTTACGAGCATTTTTATAATTGTAGAGTAAGAGCCTTAATGTTAGAGATATGTTTAAAGACTCACGGTGCTGCGTCGGCGCCTTCCCAGCTAAGTAATCCTCTTTGCATATAAACTTGTTGTCATCTAAGACGTACAGTTCCTCGCCCGTGGACAGTTGCTTCCTGCAGACGAGACAGGTGAAGCAGTTGAGATGGAAGACCTTCTCTCTCGCTTTTCTGACTAAATCCGAAGGAGATATGCCGTGACCACAGCCGCTGCATTTGGTTCCGTATCGTCTGCAAAGAAATATATTCAGTTTAATTAATATCGTAATATATTAATTTCCACACAATAGTTCTTCACAAATCTGCATGTAAATATCTTTTACCTTGATCTGGTGTTTCATTAAGTGTCATTGGCCAAACCACAATCGCGTGATTATATATTTTGTGTTATAAATTTGATTTTCTATGACATTGAAAACCAGTCGATTGCTCAACCAACCTACATGTCGATAAAGAACACAAATATCTGCCAATTTTAATGACAATTTATGATAAAATATTAATAACTAATATATTTTTAATTTTCCAATCCGAAATATAGACCTACCAGAATATTACACATTAAATATTAATATTACGGAGGAGGATTTATATCAATATACTTACTGAATAAGCAAAGATAAAGGTTTAATAATAAATTTTTGTTTGAGTGGATTTAGAAGAAACCTAAATAATTCAAATGGTTATGATATTAAACAAACTTATATCTTAATTACATAAAATAATGTAATATAAAAAACGGAATAGTAGAATGTGATTGTAATGTTTATTTTTGGGTCAATATCAAGTAAAACGACTGAGGCTCGATGACACGTCGCTTATGGAGTCTTGTCATGCAACTGTCAGCCAGTTGTTCCCAATTTAACAACAGATTCGTGTGAATTTTACGACTTTACTGTGATTACAGACAATACAGGCTAGAGAGACAACTAAAATATAATAGATACCAAACGGAAGACTATATTTTTAGAATATACTCGTTATATAGATGAAAAAAAACTTTTCTCACCTGCTAAAGATACAGATAGAACTAAACATGAATATTTATTGATTTTTTTACTTTGAATATTGTTATTTTGAAATAAGAAATAGGTACCGACTATTTAAATTAGTTAAAAAATATAAGGAGCAGATTTTATGATAACTTTACTAAAAAACCTTATTTTTTTATATATACCTATTAGGTAAAATAGTTATCCTGCTTATGGAAATATGTTCATCATTATCGTTTAACATATTTATTAAACAAAAACAGAAATGACACATTATTATTAAAAACACTTGTTTACGTAAATATAATTATAACACCTGGTAAAAGCTACGTGAAGACCTCAAACGAACATTCATCGAACAAGCATCGAAGGTCAATCATCGTACTTACAGGCTGGTTAATGAATTTTTATTATTTTATCGAAACATTGAATTAATACAAGGATTTGCATGAACGAAAACCGTATGAATAAAACATAAAATGATAAAACTTGGTTTGGCGCGAATCTGGCAATCCGCCATATTGGTTTAAACATGGCTGTCAATTTTGAAATTGAAATTCAAATGAAACGTATTCAAATAGGGGGGTATTGTAAATATTGACCTCTACCATAATATAAATCAATTACTTTACAAATCTGTATATAAATGTAAATAATTATTATTATTTTCTACGAGCACAATGCCTAGGTCATAACCTAGTATAAATAATTAAATTTTATGAACTAGATTTAAAAATTTTACCTACTCCTTACAGTTTTCAAACTCCTCCTCTACAACTCCTTTCAGACGGACTGACAAGTTTTTTTAGTGTTTTCTGAGTAACAATGCATTGGGTAAATTCAATTTAGGGAAACAAAAAAGTTTTTATTGTTTTTAAACGAAAAATATAATGACTTCGTAGCGGAAATGATGTCACTTAAACAGAGGAAGCCGAAATGTCACCAAATGAAGTCATCAAGTAAACCAACCACGCTAGTCAAGATACTTTTTAATAATTATAAAATATTTGTATGCTTATGGTTTACTTACTGTGGTACTAATAATAATAATATTGTATCAAATCATAGCAATTAAAAATTAAGGCAATGTTACCTTTTTAGTTGGTCACATTTGTATAAGCGGGTACATATTGAACCAAATAAATTCAATTTACTTCTACTTTGAAATATACTTAAAATTAAAATAATTGCACTCTATATTATTTTATATTTCTTTATCGCTAACAAATATTAAACTGCTCTTGGAAAATAATCTATACACTGTTTTTATAAACAGGAAGTGAACCGTTTTCCGGTAACCTGGACCTAAATTGCTCTTTTTTGGTAATTTTTGGCGCCATATGATTTATAAGTATAATATTATATTTTTTGTAAAGTATACGAATTATGGGTAATAAAGGTGCTTTTAATGGTTGTTTTTTGTGAAGCAAAACCATTTTAGAAGTCATGCATAGAACTATAAGGTGAGAAAAAGTTATAAGATCTAAAAGATATTTTATTTTATTTTTGTTTTGTAAGAAAATCATTTAATTTTTAATAATATATTTTTGTAATAAGCAACCGCAGTAAAGTTTGGCTTTAATTAACATATTACAAGATCAAATGTTTTCAAATTTTAATATGTAATAAAAATGAATGATGATAAAGTTGTTTTAATATCTAAAATATATGTCTTGGCTAAAGCTCCATCTATCGCGTAGTAACATAATTATAAAAAAATATTGTAAGTGACGTCAAATGTTCAAAGCCTATTTTATTAATCTGTTCTTTATTTAAAAGTTGCGCCATAACTAACAGACGTCCCATAGACTATATAAATCAATATTATTTAATAATGTCACGTGACAGCTGTCATCAAGAATTGTTAATAATATTGTGAAGACATTATTACGCGATCATTTATTTATTGATGAGTTGATGATTGGTGTCTCTATTAGTTACACAAGTCGTTAAATGTATTTAAAATAAAAAACATGTATTATGTTCATTCAACCGTTTCGTTTCTTTCAGTAATTAATTACTCGAACTCCATACCTACAATGCACAGACAAATACATACATACACACAAGCACACATAGACATACAATTAACTGTAGCGTTTTGTTAGTACATCATAATTACAAAACACTTTATCACAAATCAAGAAACGTCGCAATTTGGTCTTTCCTAGATTTTAATCTTCGCCGACGTTAAATCTTAGTGTATAATGTGGGAAACTTTTGTATATATTACTACTTTAGTATAAACCAAAGTAGTATTTAGTATAAAACATTTAAATAGAAAAATAGATATATTTGACTCAAATAAGAGATTGCAACTCTCTAAGTACAAAAAGCATCATTAGCACATACTTCTGCAACACTTAGACGCAATTGACAGTTTTAGAATTAACTAGAGCTGTATAAAAAACTATTTACTTGTAGTTACAATGAAGTTTTTATATTACAAAGGTAATTGAATTCAACAATAGTCTAGACTATATCCTATTGAAACTAATTTGGTATAATGACAACGTTTTTTTGACAAATTGTTTAAGGAAAGCATATGAAATTGAATTTAAATTTTACTAGATCTTTATCTAGAGAAATTTAAATGTATCACAAAGTTTAAAAACCACATTAACAGGACTTACCTAAAGAAATCGTTCCTACAGAATAGTTTGTTGTCTCTGGAGTAGCACTTGTCGGCTAGCGGAGCCCTGCAGTCCGCGCACCTCACGCAGGCGGCGTGCCACGCGCGCTCCAGAACATGCAGGAGGAACTTGTCCAGGATCGGTTTCTCGCAGCCAGCGCACGCCATGGCGCCGCCTGCCTCCCCGCGTCCTACACACATACCTCAATATAAATATAAACCTATTACAATACCAGTCCTCCGAGACCTGGAAGGGATATTGTAAGACTTTAGGGTTTTCCATAATATATAACTTTTGTTTTTTATTTGTCTAAGCCTATATCAAACGAGACATTATAGCTTAGTTTCCAAAGCGACGACACGCACCATAGGTCGCAAATACATAACATTTTGAATTATGTTAGTACAATAATTTTCAAGGCGATTTTTTTTTAATAAAGGCTCAATAAATACTGAAAATATAATATTTAATTAAAAATAAACAATACTATTTAAATAAAAAGAAGAAATATACAAAAATTAAACGAACATGCATCAAAGAAATATATGTAGGTAATAACAGAATAAAACGTTCTAAAATAGGACGATGTCATAATAATAAAATAATTCGTACATAAATAAATATAATAAGATGATAGAATATAGCAAATAAACAGTTTTGAGTTCAAAACTGCTTCATACAAGAATGTTTGAATACCTAGTTTGTTTTATCGCGAAGTGAGTAGTTGAACGAAACTATAATAGGATTGTGTTTTATGACCGATAAAGCTTAGTTGAATAAAGTTTTATTAGCATATGTTATTACTGGCCATTGTATATAGACTGTATGTATGTATGTATGTTACATAAGACCAATACAAGGCTGCTAACGACTCTGTCAACATTTTTTAGAACAATGTAACTATTATTTAAGTATAATGTTATTATGTCTAATTGTATCTTTGTCCTTAAAGATAAGTTTATTTAGGAATCCATTATAATGCTGTTTTAAGGCATTTTTATAAAATTATTTTTACGTATATAGATATGTGTATGCCAGATAATAAATAAAATCATATTATTATTTTATTTTATGAAAGTGAAATGAAGATTTCATGTTATTAATAAGTTATAAAAGAATTTGATAAAAACCTGTCACCAGTTATTGAACAAGAAATCAGTGAACAAAAAATACAGAATCGAACATAGAACCTCTACCTTTTTTGAAGTCGTTTAAAAACTTTTTCTAACTGCCTAAGCCATATTATACAAATTCTATGGCCTAAGCTCGGATTTAAGTTTCGTAAAAATCAAGAGGACAGTTATAACAAACGCAAGCGAAAATAAAAACGAGATGTCAACTGGACATTTACAAAACTGTTTTTTGGAACATTCAAAAACATGACAGTTATTGGCTGAATTTATGAAGGTCGCGGCGTCGGTTTAATATTCCATATTCAAATTCCAATGTCCGATTGGTCGCGCGCCATTTCATACGATGCGTTCAAAAATCTGTGACGACTCTCTGTAGTTATGGATATGCAGCGGTGCTTTAAATTTATTCTGTCACGCTGTTTAACCTTCAAATAATAAGTTGACAACGCTATCTCTGTTAAAAAACACGATATTTAAGAACATAATCCGACTTAAGTGATATATTGAATTCATAAATTTGTAGTTTCAAAACTTAAATAGAATAAAGAAGTCGTTAATCTGCTAAAAAACTTATAATCGTCTTTTAAAACAGTGTGCATGCAACGGTTCTACGGATTATATGGACTTATGAATACTTGGACTTTCTCGAAATGAATTCCTAAAAAATATTTAACAGTTAGTGTCAGTTCTATTTATATCAATGTAAAAAACCTGTGTCACTTCTATTTGTCTCTAATACTGATTGTAAAATTAGTTGTCACTTAATTTTTTTTGTAATACTGCTTGTAAACTTGATCGTGTCACATCTATTCGTTTCTAATACTGAAAGTCAAGTTACTTGTGTCATTTGTATTTTTTTCTAATATTGCAAGTTTGTGTCAGTTCTATTTATATGTAGCTCTGCGTGAAAGTATGAATAACAAAATGAGTTAATATTACCGAGTAGTAATACAGTAGATAAGTGCCATAGAAACTTTAACCATAAAAAATAAATTGCCAATCTCCACAAAAGAGCGTAAAAGTATAAAACCCATGAGTGTTTGTCTTTCAATTACACAAAACCACTGAACTAATTTGCTCAGGATCCGGGCTTGCTAATAAGCTAATTTCTTCTAAGTATTATTTCAGCCACAGTTACTTTGTATTATTCTCATTAAATATTATTGTTTTACATATATGACACTTAAATAAATATTAGTTCTAACTGAAATAGTTTTTATTATTAATATTGTTCATTGTAAGAAGGTTTTACATCTTTAAAATCATAATAAAGAAACTGTCAATTGTTTCTTTTATTGTATTCTAATATATAATAAATCTTGTTAATATTATACTTCAAATAATATCTACACATTACTAGAAACAATTATTTTCTTGTAACGATAGAACATTTAACCTTATCTTATGACTAAATATTAATAACAATATTCTTTTTTATATAATCGGTGTCATATTTATAATTAAACAAATAATTTCCTTAAAAAAAGAAAATAAATAACCGTGGTTCATTCGTTTATTTATTATTTCAATAGATTTTCTAAAAGCATTTTCTATGAGAAAATATTTACATGCAATTATCTGTGAATTGGTTACTTATATAGTAAGTTAGTATTTATAGATCAAATCATATCAGTATTATACATATGTTACATAATGAATTTGGAATAATCATATTGATTCTTAATTACTTTAAATTCGTCTCTACCTGTTTATACCATAGCAAAAAATAATAACTTTTTCATTATAATCCATTCAAAAACAGATTATTTTAACAAACTAAAGTCTCCAATTCATTTATATTTTTTACTGAACAATACAATTTATCTAAAATATTAAATACAGTTAAAATATTATCAAAAGCGTGCCAAAGTATTAATATTGTAAGAGGATTAACTTTTTTGAAACTATCGGTTCTGTTTTCTCTACTACTGATATTTTTCTAAAATAAAAAAAAAACCCTTAAACTGATGAGTTAGTATTTTCAGTAATAGTTTCTTAAATAAAACCTTTCTTTTTTGTAATGGAATGACAGTTAAGTCTAAGACATAGCAGGTATATATAGTCCTAGACATGGTCCTAGAACATAGTCTAGTACTACCTAGGACATACATAGGACGTATACTCCTAGACATGGTAGGTATAGTTTTTATACATAGAGTAGGGAAGCCAGCCTAAAATGTGCCCATCCAAAATAAAGAGAAAGCAATTGAGGCTACCTACCTGTCTCTCTTTCTTGAATATGTGAGTAGACAAAGATAAGGATGGGTCTCTCATCTTTCCTCTTTTATTATTGGTTAGACATTCGTTCTCAGAGGCCTGACTATGCCTTCCCTACTCTATGTATAGTAACTATATGATTATACTTTATAAGCTACAATAAAACTAGGTATATACATACCTAGTGTAATACATAATATATAAATGTATGTATAATACCTAGTGTAATATATAATATATAAATGTACCGAAGTGTAGTATAGGTAGATACGACATACTAGAGACAGACTATGTACTCTGAAAACATACCTACATTTAGTAATACGTAATCAAATTATATTTATAATATTTTTTAATAAATTGGTATATTTTACAGAATATTTTCCGAAAGGGTAACTTATATACAAGAACTTCAGGATGGGAATTCGATCTTCATCGTGTATATTTTGCAAAAAGTTACTAGGCTTATGTTATGTATATCATTGCAATTAAAAAGGTATAATAATAATGTCAATATAAAAAAACAAGAAATATAATTTACTTTTATGTTTTAACTACATGTATGTATGTCTTTATATTGTGTTAATATTATTAAAAATACATTAAAACTTCTAAATATATATAGTAAATATAATTGTATGAAATGTACGAGAACCTAATATTCTTAGTATATAATATTTTTCAACCGCAAGTAATGGTTATTGTATATTGACCATTATGTATGTAATTTAAATATGTTGGTTATTTATTATTGTTACTAAATAAAGTTATTTTAAAAGTATATTACGAATCTTGCGAGGATAGTTATTTTGATAATGTTTTAACAATATCGCCAGCTCTACATGAAGAGACCTAGTGCCGTCAACATAGGCCTAAATACCAGACTGAAATAACTATTACAAAAGAAATAATGCTTATATTAACACAATTAAATGAAATCAAAGCTTTCTAGAGTTGGTTTTAAATGTTGTATAAGTTTTATCAGTCATACTATATTGGAAGGTAGGTGTATGTTTATAATAACTTAGGAATCAAACATTAATATACAATAGTATTCAGTAGGACGTACTTTGCTGTAATAATCTTTATATTATGAATAGCTTTTATTTGATAATATACTAATATGGTAGAGTAGGCAGTTTTATATTGTATATATACTTTGTCTCTACCTTATCCAGAAAATAAACATGCATGTAAAAGAAAATGATTTAGTCAGAAGACTTGCAAAAAAAATGAATTATAGTAAAAAAAATAAACAAAACCTCCGTAAGTCGGCATCGTAGCTAATCACATTCAATGTTCGGATGAAAAAAAAAATCACGTAAAAAAAATCCTCAAAATCCTATCAACACGGGACACTGACTTTTACCAATGTGGTGCTGGTGGAAGGGGGCATGTGCCCCCCGTCCTGAGGCAAGGAATCCCGCCACTTCGGCACCCTTCACGTCACTACACAATACACAACGCGGCCGCACTCGGGGCTCCGACGACACTACACGCGCGATATCCAAACGCGTACTGAACCCAAACCGGCAGCTTTCCTCGCTGGCGCACCCAAAAGAGACGGGTATATAAATAATCGATACACAGAAAAGAGAGGTAGATAGTAGAGTTCGGATTCGGGCGTGGTCGTAGACGGCCACTCGCATCGAGGGGAGGCGCCTTCGTTATTTTTCTTGTGTTTTTTGGGTGCGTGGTGAGCAGTAGTAGGATTTCATTTTGTAGGACACGTGCGGCGCCGCTGTAAATTTAAATTGCCCGGTAGATGGTAGCGGCTTATAATTATAGAGTCTGTATTTTTCGGTTGCTACGTCTAGGTCCGTCTTATTTGATGGTTGTTCTGTTGTTTTGACGGGGGCGTGTGAGGCATGTTGGTGTAGGGACGCCTCTCCGCCAGTCGTTCTGCTATCCTTTATAATAATAATTTTACCCCGTCCTCCTCTTGAATAATGTGGTAGAGCCACCGTATACGTCTTTCTAAGCTCGGAGATTCCTGCTCTGAAATGTTTTCTTGAGCCATCAAGAATTGTAGATGGTATATTACCAATATAAATACTTATTTCGGTTATTATTTTTGACTTGGTTTATTTTTTTTATTTTAAAAAAATAAGTTTTGAATGAAAAATTCATAATTTCTAGACTCTACAAAATAAATTTGTCAAATTTTTATCTCTATCTCCTCGAAACTAAAATCATAATAATAATAATTTTGGTGCAATTCAATAATGTACATATACTTGTACATATGTGTACCTGTACATATAACTGTACGAACCTACCTACGTACTGTAGGTATTATATGTATATGTAGGTATCATAAGTATTATATGTATGTATATTTTTGTAGCTTGACTTGTAGCTTCTGTAATTTCATAACGCAGTAGGTAGGTACCTAGTTATGATTATATAATTAAAGTTATAAAAATAGTATTGTCTCTGTCATTGTGTACCAACTTTAAATCAAGAATATTTTTATGGTTTACATAGGAACTATTTCCTATTAAAGTTTATCTAGGAAGATAATGTTGTTAGTTTTTCTAATGGTTTTTACTTATTAAATAAATATTATGAACAATTTTCTATTATAGCTAACAAGTATATGAGGTTATACTTATATGAAGATTCAAAACATGAAGAATAGAATAAAACGACCAAGTACGAGTCGTACTCGCGCACGAAGGGCTCTGTACCATTATCTATAAAAGACAGTAAAAAACATGTCTGTTTACGGGAGCCCCATTAAATTAAATACTGATTTTATTATCATTTATTTATTTATGTTTTAAGTGAATATATAACAAAATTTGAATATTTAAAACGTTTACTTATTGCCGTTATTAATACTTATATAGCAAAAAAAACCGTTTCTTGTATAGGACCTCCCCTAAAACAATATTTTGGTTTGCTTTACTATTTGTTGTTATAGTGGCAACAGAAAAACATCATCTGTGATAATTTCAACTGTCTAGCTATCACGGGTCATGAGATACAAGCCTGGAGTCAGACAGACGGACCGATTCTGAAAATGAATGATGTAATATTTTTTATGCAATACTTTTGTCGAATGTCATATAATATGCAACAGATACCACATTAGAATTTTAAAAAATAGCTGCTGCAATATTAAAAAAAACACTTAGTTATCTACATAATAAGAACAATATAATATAAAGCCAAAGTTTTTAATTTCATACAGATATACATTTTACCTATTCAACCACAGACTATACTTGTCAATGGAATATAAATATTAAAATACACAACACATCTACTTGACAAATCATTTTATTATCTTATTATAAGACAAGAAGCTAGTTTTTTTTAAGCTCCTTTGACATTTTTGACAGTAACATAAAAAAATATATAATTATTGTCACTGTCTTCTTAGACTTTACATTGTTACAAAAAAGCTTTTAGTAGTTCACTCTTTAAATAAAAAATATTTTTATAAAAATGCTAGCTTTTAAAGAGTATTGTTTGTATTACCAACATTTTTATATATTTTTTATATATGTGAGTTATTAAAACTACAAGTGCTTAATAATTAGTTTTAGTATCAAATTAGGTATCATAATCACAGTCAAATATTTATATTTATGAAAATAATTTATTGCCCGTTACCAACATCCTTATCAGCTTCTCTATTATATTTCTGCTTTAGCTCTATATATTAAACTTATGTATTTTAAACTAATAAACTTAACATTTTTCACAATGTATTTTGAGTTTATTTTAAGATATAAACCAGACACACATTCCCCAATACAAAACATACATACAGATTCAAACAAGACAAGACAAGACTTTTATTTTGTATTTTACATCTTAAAAAATCGAAAATGACAAAAGCCGATTTTTTATGTTCTACAGATTTCTATAAAAAGAAAAACTAATTAATAACAAACTAATAGTAGATAATTATTATTGAATATTGTTTAGGGAATATTTCCAGTTACCTTAAAGTTAGTTTTATAAGTATATGAAATACATAATAGATACCTTTAGGTAATTAAGTAAAACATGAGCAGAGAACAGAGAAACAATGTGAATATAAAATATACCTAAAAAAAAAGTTAATTGCGCCAACCATCAAAAAATATGTTCCATTTGTGTCATTTTGAGTTTTATTTTAAAATTTCTTTAACAGTAGGTACTTATAATGGAAGAAATATTTATAATTTAATAATTGCCGTTTCAAGAACGTTATCGCTATAATGAGAATAAAAAGTTGTTTTATAATAAAAAAAATAAGAAATTATAGGTATCAACATATCTGACAGCTGGAATTAATAATCGATCCAATTTTGCTATTAAAAATAAAAAAATACGATCCGTTTCTTATCAGAGCGCGTAACCGAGTTGTGGGTTGAGTTTGTAGGAAGCTATTTAAAGTTGATTTCAATCTCGGATTGTAGATTAATTATTAATTACGGCCGTAAGTTCCTATGACAGCAAAGATTATTTAACAATTAAAAATGTGTTATGTGATGAATATCAGTAGTGGTAATTTTAAAATAAAGGGTAACTTGTAAATAAATATTGTTTTGTGTTGGTAGGCCTGTGCTAATGTAGAGCTAGGTACTACCAGTAGTAATGTAGTAACATACGAATATTGAGTAGAAATCTGTTAATTAAATATACAAAGTAAAACCTCTTTACGTCTAAGTACAAGATAAATACCAACTATGCTAAATTGTAGGCAAATAATTTTTGTTTATTTTTTATGTTTCACGCAAAATCTAATGGAAGGGTTTTTATAAAATTTGATGTTATAATATATTGTAAAAATCGCCATTAAAAAAATATGCAAACTCTACCTAGTTGTATAGTTTACTGACGCAGTGTACCTATATTAAAACTACAGTAAAGTAAGCTTAACATTTGAAGTTCGTCTCTGATCATGTAGGTACAACAACCTTTGTAGGAACAACATTATATAGGAAGATTATATATTTTTTATGAAAACTACAAATAGTTTATGTAAACAAAGTATTTGCTATTGTTTCAAAAAATTTTCTACAATGTTAAAGTAGAATTGTTAACAAGTCTAGAACTCCTAACTAGCATCTGGATTGATCTTTTCTATGGCAGGTCTCAAGAAACTCATGAATATTTTTGTTAGAGTTCCAAATTCACGATCAACTTCTTTTGGCTTCATTTGCTCTCCCGACATGGTTTGTTTTGACAATCTGTTTAACATTCATTTGACAAGTGCAAGAAATCTTCAGAGTTGTCGTGTAAGTTGCCTACCGACTTACGAAGGTATTTATCTTTCATTTCCCGTAACATAGTGATTTTTTCTCACATTGTACTGTAATGTGGTTCATTCTCGTCATTGATAATACTAGCCAGTCTGTGTTGTGTTGATCCACGACAAAATAGGACTCGTGAATAAAACGCAATTTCGAATTTGACAAGGTCACAGAGACTCTATTAGTGTAAAATCCAACAAGGAAATATATTATTTACCTAGGTATAGATATGTCGTTTTTTTTTTATGAAGTGTATAAAAAAGACAAGTATATTGTATAACCCATACCCATACGCTTAGAAACCTTAGTAGTGGGCTACATGAGCTCATGTCATTTTAATATAATTAATTAAAAGAAAATTACTCTTCATATAAAAAGTTAATTTTTATCATTACACTACAATGTATGTACATTGTACATACATTGTGTGTCAGTACGTTACTGTAGATACATATCAACTCGGTACATATATACCTACTAACATAGGTCCATACCTACTACACGTACACTAACGTACTAATACGTACGTAATTTTTATAATAGTATAACAAATATTTGAATAAAATAACATTTATAGATAACTTAGATAATAATTGTTTATCTACCTTAAATTGTCCTGATTTACTTACAAACTCAATAGTCTATGAAATTCAAACCCCAAATACCTTGTATAATTTATTTTAAAATAATTTTAAAAAATTGATTTTTCTTAAATGGATTTAATTTAAACAAATTGACGAAGTTTGTAAGTGGAGTACTTTTAACATACCTAATTTGATCAGATTTATAAAAGTTATGTAGATATGTATTACATAGTACTGACATAACACAACGGCATCTTACAGAACTATTTGGTATTAATACTTTACGTGTAACGCCATCTATCCAATTTTTTTTTCAAAAATATATAGCAAAAATTAAACAGATGGCGTTATACTAAATTATTAATATTTGCTATTCCAACTGATCTCGAAAGAAATGCCATCTTGTAACAAGACTCAAATTATAACAAATTATAATTCTGTACTCTTGCTACTAGATGGAGTTAAGAAAACAACAATGTAAAACCTATTGATTCAAAAACCTTAATCTATATTCTATACTTATTAAAGAATCATACATTAAAACGGTAACAACAACTTTGAAGTTGGCTTAAGAAATACTACGACGTGAAGATTTTTGCGTCCTATATATTTTTTTTATGACTAAAACTTCAACAATTTATAAATTTTAGCACAATTACTAAATATATACGTTTAGTGCTTGATATTTAAATGTTTTTCGACTTTTTAACGCATTGCAAACCTAATTGCAATTATTGCATTGTGAAGCGTTCACATGCAATAATTGCAATTAGGTTTGCCGTTTCTAAAATTTGTCAAATTTGTCTTGTGAAAACTCCGGACGCAGAAACTTACTACCTGGATATTTGAACTTAGTATTTTTATAAGTTAATCAATAAAATGAAACATAGTTTTGACGTTTATAAATCAGCATTAACAAAGGAGTTTATCTTGCTGGCTCAGATGTTCGGAGAAATATTTTACATTCACCCACTTTTCTATTAAGTAATTTTGTTTCATCAATTTCATTGTGAAATGTCTTTAAAAATAGTGTTTTTTTGTTTTGTTTTACTGCCTATGCTTGCATCATGGACTGAAGGGATTTTCATAACGGTTAGTGTGATACTTAAATCATTTGACAAGTATTGTTTATCCATCAACGACGTGGATGCCACTTATCTACTTACTATGGTAGACATCAAAGTCTGTATTCCCGGAGTCCAGGGTTCAGAACTTGAAAGTTTGTATGGGCCAATCCCTGGTTCAATCAAGAGGTAGGTTTTAATCAAATCTATTTACTGCTAACTTAGTAACAGTGGATTTTTTTTTCAAAAATTGTTTAAAAGACGTCGGCTGTTTTCCCTATAAGCAGGTAGCGCAAAGTAGCTCAATTGGCAGACCGACCGAATGCTATTTCATAGGTTAGAAGTTCCGAGTTCAGTCCGTGTTAGCGATTTTTTTTTATGAAAATAAGGTTAACATGGTTAAAATGTTCTTATAGACATTTTAAAAAGACAAGAAATAATTGTTATAGCACAAACATCATTCGATTTTTCTACTTTTACTTTTTAGTGTAACATTATACCTTTGGCAGATGTAATATAATACTAAAACTAACTTCCTTAACAGACGTAAAAAAAATAAGCAGTTAAAAATGTCGGGGTTGGTGTGTACTGTGTAGGTATACTATATTTGGATAAGGAAGGCTTTGACCTGATGTTTTTCCAACCATGATGCAATGTATAGTTTCGCAGATATATTCCAATTCAATGTTCTGTGACGTCTGTGAAACAACGACATTCAGGCATGTGTGCTGTTTCAGTATAGTTTTGTAGGTGGTGGGGGCTGCCCCTCAAATTTACTAAGACGTTCTAGTGATGGGCCAGAGAAAAATACATGGACAGGAGCTGACAGACTCTGGTTTGTGATCAATTATATTTTTTGGTAAGGATCGCGCAAAATCGTTCGTCGATACACTGCACTTGGAGTATCACAAAAAGATAAACTAATATTATTTTAATTAAATACTAATAAATATGTTGACTACTTCTATTAAATAGATTACACTAACCTTATTATAGTGGAATGTCATATTCATATATTAGTTACATAAAAAGCACTAAAATATTAATAAAAATACTACACCATTTCTCATCTCTGTCGTGTACTAGGAGTGGTATCAATAAATCAACCCCCAAATTACATCGAATATAATATAAAACCAACCCAAAGTTTTTTTAAAGCGTAGTGCTCAACAGTGTACAGTACTAAATACATTAACTCTTTAAAGAAGTTTAAAAATGTGGTCATGTCTAACTCTGCCATATATTTAAAATATTAAATACTAGCGAACCCTTACTTTACCTGGTGGCGAGTTACATCAATGGGCATAGCATATTCGTTTTCTTCGAGGAAATATACATGGTCATACCAATTTTTATGACAATCAGTTGAACGGGGCGGAAGTCGATATTTGACAGCGCCGCCTGGTGGCGAGTTACATCAATGGACATAGCATATTCGTTTTCTTCGAGGAAACATACATGGTCATACCAACTTTTATGACAATCGGTTGAACGGGGCGGAAGTCTATATTTGACAGCGCCGTCTGGTGGCGAGTTACATCAATGGGCATACCATATAAACCTTCTCCGTGGAAAAATACATATACATACCAATTTTCAAAATCATCGGTCCAATAGTTTCTGAGTTCATCGATTTCATATATACAAACATCCTTCTATATATATATATATAGATAAATAAAATTATGGCATTTATAAATCACTTTATTTTTGCACTTAAGTATGGAACATACTTTATATGAAAATATAGTAAATAAATGATTATGTATTTGTTTTTTATAATAAGCCTATCTAATACATTCTACGTTATTTTTATACATAGAGTTTAAAGTTTTAAAGACTTATTTTCAATTTTTTATAAAAAATATTTTTTTATAAGTCAGTCTTATATAATGTCTCAATTCCTTTATAATATAATAAACATGAGTAATGTTTTCAAATCATTTAGTTTTGTAAAACAACCATCACTTGTCCGTCACCGATTGTCTATGCCATAGTCAATGATCATTGCGAGTCCATCTCTGGCTACTTTTAAAAATATCAAAGACTACAAACATGTAATTTCATTTTAAAGGCACACTTCACTACACACAAAAAAAAGGAATATCAATTCATTTTAAACACACTTAACACATCACTTAAATGTTAAAATAAAAGCTTTATCTGTTAACATACCTACAAAATAATCCTAAATTATTCTAAAAAAAAAAGAAATCAAGCGTATTAAACGTCAATGTTCAACACAATACATAAATCTCACTTCAAACAACTTGAAATTAAAAAATAAACAAAAAAGTAACTATAGGAGGTGTTTCATATTGTTATATCTGTCCAACCGTCCATCCATCTATTCATCCACCTATCTATCTATCCCTCCATCCATCCATCCACCTGTCTATCTGTCCATCCATCTACAAATCCGTCCATCCATCCAGCATTCTGATCATCTGTCCATCCATCCATCTATGTATCTATCCATCCATCTATGCCCAGGCCTGTGTGCTCCCCTCCCTCTGTACACGTGCTATCTCTGCTCGTAGCACTCTCTCTCGTAGAGCCTCAGTTCGTAGGTCGTCCTCGCGCTGTAGCGTGTCCTCTATTTGTGTTTTCTGTAGCTGTAGACTGTTGAGTTGCGACTGTAGAGTCTGTATTGTGGATGTTGATGAACTTATAAGCTGCAAAAAAATAATACATATTATATATTTATTTATGAATTTTTAATTATTTATAAAAAAAAATATTTGCATTTAAAAAGTTTAAAGTCTAATCAAATGACACTGCAGTATACTTGTAACTTCGTTATTATAAATTTGAGAACATCAGCTACATAAACACACCTGTGTCTCTCTCTCCTTAGAGCGTACTTCCTGGTGGAAGTTATCCATTTGTTCCAGAATCTTCTCCCTTTCTAGCACATTTTCCCTCTGAAGTTGAATATTGGCTTGTATCTTCTCCTCTAATTGTTTTTTAAGTGTTTCCACCACTTCCTTCATTAGTATGCTGCGGGCATCTCGTTCTTTTTCCCACAGCTGAAATTTATTAAACATATATTTTTAGTCTGATCATTTATTTATGTAATTACACAATGAGATGATTATCTATGATAATATTTAGTTACCTTGTCTTGTTTTTCATTAATCTGTCTCGCTTCACCGTCGTACATCGTCTCGATGTTTTTCTGTCTCTGTCTCTCCCTCTCTCTGTGTTCTTCTAACTCTTTCAGAGCGTCGTCTAGCACGCGCTTGTGATTGGCGCATTTTTCTCTATCTATTTCATAATCCTGAAAACATTTATACCAGTAACATATTATAACAATAAATAGTAAGTAACCAAAGAAAACGAAGTTTAATTTTATCTTTGAAGGTGTTAATCTAAAATTGTAATTAGGATAGGAAAGAAAAAAATGACACAATTGATGATCCCTTAGCAAAAATTATATAACTTCATTCTACAACAATAATCATAAGGATAAGGCTATTTATCATTGGTTTGAACTATTGTACTGAACATATCAGAACATTCATTCAGACAAAGTTACTAACATTAATATACTATAAAAAAATATATATAGGTATCTTATTTTCTCTCACTTTCAGAACTCACCTTCAGAACACTTTTTCTGATCTTGTCCAAAAGCAGCAGTTCCATCTCTATTTCTCTTATAACTGCTATTACTTTTCGCTTCAGCTTATATTTATGTAAGCCCATATTAACAATATGTGCGTCCCTCTCTGACACAAGCCTTATGTGTTCTTTTTCTCTTTCATTTGATAAGTATTGTAATTCCTCCAATATATGTCTTTCCCTCTCTTCTGCTTTTCTTAGTTTTTTAACAACTGTCTCTTTTTCACTTAACTCAGCTATTTGATCTTCTAAGCTATTACGAAGGTCCTGTAACATAAAAAATTAAACTTATTTTAAAATAATAAATAATTTAAAATTAAAAAATTGTTGTGCTCATATATAAACATTTTAAATTTATCTAGACATCCTGAAATATCCTGTGTACCTTCATCTGAATATCTTTTTGTCTCTGTTTCTCCTGCTCAATCTGTATCTGTTTACGGAGTGCTTCATCCCTCTCTTGCATGATCTTTCGAATATCCTCTTCGTCTTTCTTCTTCTGTAGTTCTTTCTCTACTATTTGCTCCATCCTATTTTTTAATAAGTTCAAATTATGAATAAAAAATGTAAAAAGAGAACAACCTTTGTGAAACATAAATTACACAGAAACTCAATACAAATGTTATAATTTAAAAAAATAAAAAAACCAAATAAAATCATAGTTACCATGCCGACTTCAGTTTTCCATTGGCAATATATGAACTGGCAGCTCTGATTTCAGGCTGTCGTAACCTCCAGGCATGATATAGCTTCAACTCAGCCTCTTGCTTTCTCATCAGTTCCTCCTTTGCTATAATGCCCTGGTTGATATCTCGCAATGTGGAGGTGGACACTTGGTTTAAGTATGACCTACATCAGAATTAAATTAGACATAAGTGATTCTTTATTGTTATACCCTTGAATAAATTTTAATAATGTTATTTCAAGAATTATTACATTAATTAATAATAATTTTCATATCACTATATTAAAGTATATACTACAAAACTAAAAAAAAACTGCCTCTTGAATCATACTTATATACTAACTTACTAATTGTATCCTCTTTTACACAGTGCAGGGGGTAAGTTTTTATTTTAAAGTGTGAGGCAATTTTTTTTACAAGAATTTGTAACAATAATAAAAAAAAATGCCCTTATGCCCTTCTTGCAAGAAGATTAAAATGAAAATGATATGGTAGCACTGTTCAGTTTCAATAGTATCATCACCAAATTTGAAAGATTAATAGATTTGGCAACAATTTAATGTTTTTATATAAAATAGCCCTTAAATAACCAAGTGCACTAAGATGAATAAAATTTAAATTTAGCACCAAAATTATTTTTCATTTTAATCATAAACCTTTACACACTATTACTATGTTTATTGTTACTACATTTAACTACTGAGATGATACTTTCTACAAAACCACTACAAACAAGAATTACAAGCACAGGATAATAAAAAGCTAATTTCATTTGCCAGGAACATTTTTATTTTGTGCAGATAATAGTGATGTGATGTACCCATTTTTAAAGTATTTAGGTTGAGCTGCCAATGCCTTGATCTCCTGCTGATATTGAATGTTTTCTTGAAACAACATGTTCTCTAACTTCTTCCGTCTCTCTTCCAGTTGTCTAAAATAAACAGAATTACTCACAAATCTGTTTTGCAAATTGCTATTTTGTTAGTATAATATTTTATTTAAAGGAAAAGAGATGCTAACTTTTGAGACACTTACGCATTTTTAATCTTCTTTTCACTTAGAAGTTCAGCCTCCTTATTAGCTTTCTCATAGTACCCATCAGTAGTCCATTGTTCATGGTGTCTGGATTTGTTTGTATGAATTTCAAAATAGCTAGCCACTTTCTTCACTTCCTCTGCCCGTCTAAGCTCATTGTCACGTTTCTGTGCCGCAAGTGCCTGTAGCTGCCATTGGGGTCTTATACGAGACATGTTCTGCAATTATTAAACATAACTTTTAATTCAATTTAATTATGAAAACAAATAGGACATAAAGCAACAGCAGTCATATAAACAATATAAATTCAAAAAAATTATTGTATCAGAACAACAAATAATATACCTTTAACGTGTAAAAGTCCAACACTAAATGAGTCACAATGTACTTAATTCCCAAAATGACTAATATTGTGAGATCAATAACTAACCTCGGTTGACTGCACACGGTAAGGTCTCTTCCAATTCTGGAGCACTTACTTCCTATCACGCAAATTACATGATTGCTCATAACGTCGCGTGGGCGCTAAAACGGCAATGAATCGCTACATATGAGGTCAGACCGTCGATTAAATTGTATGCAGTTCACTTCCTCGGAAATAGCGGAATCGATTATTCTTTATAAACACGCGAACCGCGATAATGATAGTTGGGTTTTCATTTTTTGGTTTGAAATTTACGAAATCGTTAGATTTTGCTTTTATGACATTTCTAATACACGTCAACTTGACAGTTGCCTAGCAACTGTTGTAAAATCTTTTAGACAGCTGATTAATGAGATAAAATTGAAAAAAAATAATCAAAAAAATAAATAAAAACATACTGTTATATTTTAAATATTTTTTGTGTGGTTCTAAAGTGTTATCTGATTTTATTAAAGACTAACGGACAGTTGCACTAATATTATTTCAATGTATGGCTAACAGTGTAAGCGAACTTTGAAAAATGATAAAGATATAAGAAATGGATAGCTTCCATATAAAGAATTTACATATCAACGAAATAAAGAGATACTTATAAGTCAATCAGATCTTACATTTTTTGCCTTGCCTCTCTGTAAGAATAAAAGATAAAAAAAATTGAAAAATTGTGAAGTGGTTGATAAGGAATATTCTTTTTTATTTAAATATGTGTCTGAATGTATGTTCGCAGATCAATTCCAAACCCCTGATAAATTTAAAATTTGCTCTGACTGTTAGTGAGGACTAAGTTCTAAAGCAGATAGTAGAATACATTACATCTAAACCCAAGGACTTATTAAACTTATTAAACTTATTGATTTATTAGCAAGAGACTATCCAATTAGTGGAAGTATGTTATGTGAAGTTGATTTCTTCTTTCTAGTTGGTATAACGCAGAGACTCCTGTGTGCTAGTTGTCTTTTCTTGTTTTAAATTGCACTTTATCTGTGCAAAGAAGGCGCAAAAAAACGAAATAACAAAGTATTCAAATGATAGTAATATAATATAATTCAACGTATCTATTTTTTAAAATCGATATAATATCATCATCATACAAAATCATAAATAATTAAATTAATTTATATGACTGATTAAATTACTCTGATTTTGATCTTAAGATTCTTCGTTTTGTTATATAAGATGCTAACACGTAATTTATTTTGTATTTCAAAAGATGTGGTACTTCTTATATTAATTAATACTAAATTGATATAAATATAGAATGAAAAATAAACCGATACGGGCAGGGATTCGAACCCGCGACTACTGGGAAACCGGCCCGTCGCTCTACCAACTGAGCTACCGTATCGCTATATTATCAAATGTTAAGCTTATTTAAATTTATATAAATATAGAATGAATCGATGAATTGAATCCCTGCCCGTATCGGTTTATTTTTGTTTAAATATATTTTCAAACATTAATTAATACTAATTAAAGTTTAAGCGAAATAAACTTTAATTTAACCACCTATTCATTTTTAATAGCAATACACACTCTTAATAATTTTAGTTCGGATAAACTAAGGTTAAATTAAATAAAAATTACAATTATTAACATTTATATCGTATAAAGAAATAAATAAATAAACATGATTAGAATGAAATAAACGAAAAATAAATAAATGGTTTTAAAAGCTTAAATGGTTTATGAATGATTCATATCAATTTAAATTTAGCCTATTGTAATGTATACAAGAAATTAAATACTATTTTAAAGCACACTACTTCCTCACACAGTTTCGATATTTTACGAATAATATATAAACCCATTATAAGTATCAATACTAAACTACAAATATATATAATATTAACTACCAAATTACTAAGTACAAAAAACAACACAATTTATATAACATGTTTATTAGGCTGGCTTTGCTTTGATATAGAATAAGTAAATTGCGTAACTTCTGGCTCCTTTATTTTTTGAGAGTAAGACTAAGACGCCATCTTACTTTAAAACTTTTGAAAAGAAAAACCGGCTGTTAGCACGAATTATTAGCATAGAGTAGGGGGGCCAGCCTAGACCTAGACCACGATAAGTACCCAGTCTTGCCATAAATATTGTAACAAAGAACAAAATATTTTTTTGGTTGCAAATAACATTTATTACTTTTACAGTGTGTTAGTTTAATACACAAATATAAAACAATTAAAAATATAAAAAGTTTATTCGAAGTGTTGTCCATTGGCTGAAATAGTCATTTAAACGTTGAGGCCAGTTATCAATAGAACCACGCGCTCTTTCCATGGGGAAATTCTTCACTACCAATCGTATGGATGGTTTTAGGGACTCCAAATTATCATGGGGTTTAAAGCAAGTTGTACTTTCTAAAACTGACCATAAATCAATAATTCAGCGGATTAAGATTAGGCCTAGACGACGGCCAGTCTTTAGCTATGATGAAGTCCGAGACGTTCCAACCAAGACTACGTGGACCGAGGACGAAGGACCATACCTTCTCAAGAATGGTATCTTGATACACTTGTGCCGATGTTTTGATACCTTTTTCACAAAAATGGCTCAGTCACTCCTTCATAGCTAACACCCCACCAAACCATCACTGAAGTCTCATAATGCCCACGTTGTGCGCTGTCGACTAATTGAGAAGCTTTCTTAGAGCTCTGAGCATAAATACTGTCATTTTGTTTGATAAAATGTTGCTGAATTGTAAAAAAAAATCTCATCCGTAAACAAAATTTTTCTGTGACCTCCCTTTGAGTACCGCTTCAGTTATTATTTCGATTTTACCACCCTATTAATCTTTAATTTATCAATTAAGAATTTACCAGTCTTATAGGTCATGTCGCGTATTTTAAGTCATCTCTTAAAATATGCGACATGGGTGCTACCGTCATTTCCCGAGATAAAATCTTTTGCTTTCGGATAGGATTTCATCGAATTCAGTAGAAGTAAGGGAAAAAGCAGTAAGGGAAGGCCTTACTGCTTTTTTCGTACGAACACTGCCAGTGGCGTAGCGTGAGTGTCGGCTGCCCGGGGCGGAAGACAATTTTGCCGCCCTCTTATTTAGGTATTTTATTTTAATGTATACTATGCATTACATACATTAATAGGGAACATTCACGTATTTTTTTTTTGACGTAAATTAATCATTTGCCTCTCTATATCGTAGAAAAAAATATTAATAGGCTTGAAAAGATTCTAGTTTTTTTTCAAAGTGAAAATTAAAACATTGAGTACATTTGACCCGTTTAAACACCGCCATTTTGCGCGCGCTTTGCGTGACGTCAAATGATACATCCAGTGAATGTTTACTATGAACTTTTTAGCAATTTCATAGATATTTTAAGTTTTAATTGCTTTACAAGTCATGGAAGAAGATAAAAATCATCTTACGAGTATTGTATAGTACCGGAGTGCAAAAATAGTATTAGAAAAACACCCGACAAAGTGTTTTTTGTATTCCAAGAGATGCGAAAATACAAAAACAATGGTGTACGGTAATTAAAAGGGATAATATATGTCCTAAATCGTGTTTATATGGTTGTGAAGATCAATTTAACGTAAGTATACTTTATTTATAATAAGTTTAATCTAATAGTTTAAATTTATAGTAAGTATTAAACATTAGAAAATTTGAGTTTAAAATTAACCTAACCTATCTTACAAATTTCAGTATAACTTTCTATAAAAACCGTAATCTTTTTTTGTTTTACGCAATTTTTATGGTCTGTCGATTTATTTCAGGTTAAGGAAGATACAGCAAATTGTATTGAATATAATATGTGTAACGAAACAACAAGGAGAAAGATGTAATCTAAGTTTGAAGAAAGGAGTTGTTCCTTATATATTTTTGTGGCAAAAACAACAACTGATAGAATGAGAATGTGCATAGTCAAAAGGCAAAGATTGACATCGGTTAATGAAGCCTTTTAAGAGTTAGCTATCAAAAGTAGTGTTTAAAAAAATTGGTGACCTTTATGAAGAAGTGATATAGGTAGTAAGTCCTAGTCCATACAAATGTCTGTGATATTAACCAGCCAAGACTCAGTACTTCTCCTATTGAATGTGATGATCATAAGGCAGAGCCTTGCTTTTCGCATATTAAAGATAAATTACCAAGTGACTAAGCTGTGCAAGTTAATATTAAACCGAAGTATGGAAGTAAAGGTGTCAATGTAAATATACCTGCTGAAAAACAAAATGTAGCATTGTCACCATTTCCTCATTTAACACACAACATTGTTACACAACAGTTTTAAAAGTAAAACTATCTGTTTTAAAAAGAAAATTGTTTACTGAAAACACAGCTGATAATACTTCTATAGCATCTTATATCTTCTATATCTGCTGATTATCAACCAAGTTATTTATCTGAGTCAAGTGAAGTGAAAAATGATTCAGAGGCAGAAACATTTTAAAAATGTATTGTGTAGTAGCATGCTAACTGCTATTCAAAAAGAGTTTGTAGGTATTTGTTTTGTTAGAGTTGTTTGAGTATTTAGAAAATGTTTTTAATATTACCTAAACAATTGTATCATTTAATAAAACCTTTAAGCACGAAAATATAGGTTTAAATTATTTATTTTTCTCAGTCACACTGATACCACAGTATGAACTTGAAACGCCGATATATTGAATGGTGTGTCAAATGACGTCACATTTCCTTTCGACCAATGGTGGCGCGTTTTGGAATTTTGAATTTCGCTCCCTAAAGTTACACTTTTCATAAATTATTTTATGGCCTTAAATGATTAGTAAATTTAAAAAAAATGATTTTATTATAATAAGATGATAAAAAGTAATCGAAAAAAAAATATTTGAGACCATTTAAATTTTTTTGCATGTTCCCTATTATAGAGAACTTTTCGGAGAGAACAGTCATCATTATTTTGTATTATACAGGCTAGATTTTAAATAAAAAACAGTTTATCTAAGTTTTACAATCACGTTTATTAATACAAAAATTCTTTTACTTTAACCAATTAGATACAATGATTTAACTTAGGTACCTATCACTTAAGATTAGGTACACCTTGAGGATCGACAAGATTAAATAAAATCAATTTTTATTTAGAACTAGAACGATACTATTATATAACATTTTTATTTTTATTGAAAAGTAATATGAGTATTTCTTAAAAAAACAAAACAAAACTTCCGTCTTTAATTAAAAATTTATACGTCTACTTTTTTTAAGAGCAAAGTCTTTTATTGCACCGTCAATGTCTATCGCATCACACACCTCTTGCTCAATAGACAAAATAGCCAAATTAGTTAGTCTTAGAGTACTCATTGTCGATCTTAAATAATTTTTAATCAATTTCAATTTTGAAAAACTTCTCTCACAGCTGGCATTGCTTATAGCAACTGTGAAAAATATTCGGAACATTATTAAAATATTGGGCAGAGTATCTTCCAGCTTGGATTTAACAATAAATTTAAATAACTCAAATGAGTCTGCATTAATCAATTCATTTTCGTTGCCTGTAGCAACAACGAAAGTCCGCAGTCGAAGTCTTTCCAGCTTGAAATCCTGCTCGTCAATTTCGTCAGATGCGTAGTCTAGATTACATTCAGTGTTGTCTGGATCTAATAATATAGCCGGTGTTAGATAAGCAAATTTATCCGTTAAATTCTGTAGCTGTTGAAAACGCTCACGAATTTCTGCAATAACTCTATCTAACGAAGAAAACAGCTTTCGTCTCAACTCATTTTCACAAGACAAGTTAGCATCTCTAGTTCCGACATCAAAAATATGCTTTCTTGTTATGCGCCTCCGAGGTTTTATGGAAATTCCAAGTTCACACATATTTTTTGCATAACCTACAGCGCCATTTGCCCATTCCTCTCTTTTCTCTGTCAATATCATCTGCAAAGCATTTACTTTCTGAGCGCACAATCTTATGTCAAGTCCCCTTGTTTGTAAATATTTTTGTGCATCATTCACTTCATGTAGCACCGGTTGCCACAGGCCCAAAAAACAAAGAAAGGAAAATGACTGCATCGAAACTAGTAAAGTACCTGCATCTGTCCTAGTGTTTAAGCTTTCACCTGCCTCCGTCAGTTCTTCCAAAGTGACGAGAATATCTTTGTAATGATGCCATGTCACATTTACGGCATCGCCTCTTGCACTCCACCGCGTGTCTTGAACCCTTTTTAGCTTTTGCCTGTAGCTGTTATCAGAACTTCCCAACGATGTGTCGATTAAAAAAGTTAGTGAATCCACCTAAACTGAGGCAGCGTGTAAACAAACTAGGTTTAACGAATGATTTGAGCAAGGTACGAATTCAGCTTTAGGGTTTATTTCTCGAATTCTTTGCTGAACTCCTGAATACTTTCCAGCCATAACAGCAGCATCATCATATGCTTGGCCTCTACAGTTGCTTATATCTAGGCCATCAGCTTGAATTTTGTCCAAAATCATCTTTGAAATTCCTTCAGCAGTTTTGTCTTTAGTTTCAATGAAATCTATAAAAGATTCCATTACTTTTACTTCCTGATTTTCAATTACTACGTATCTTAATACCTGACTTGTTTGATCTTTATGAGAAAGATCTGGAGTGCTGTCAAATATAATTGAATAATACTTAGCCTTTTTTATTTGTCCGATGATATGTTGGCGAACTTTATTTCCCAAAATGGCAATAAATTCGTTTTGTATTTGTGGTGACATGTAAGTGATTGAAATTTTGCCAGATATTTTAGACCTTACAAGATGTTCACGAAGTACAGGATCGTATTTTGCAATTAAATTAACCAATTCTAAAAAGTTTCCTCTATTGGTACCGGTGTCGTTTTCTATATGTCCACGTAAAGCCAAATTTTGTTTGGCAAGGAATCTTATAATATCAAACATTCTGATAAGAATTTCCTGCCATTTCTTTATTTCTTTTGCCACTATGTCTTGCTCTTTTTTGTCAATAGTCTGTAATTTTTGAAGTCTGCTCTCCAACTCCTTCCATTTGCAATAATTTTGGATGTGTAGTGCACTTGATTCGTGACTTGAAACCTTAGGATTTAATTTCCACCAAGTATTAAATCCATCAGATGAGCAAAATTTAGACTCATTCGGTGTACTTACGTTCTCAAATAAACGACAACAAAAGCAAAATAATGATGCTTTAGCTGGAGAATAAGCCATCCAAGTACGTAAAACTTTTTCGCCGTTAGTCAATGTACGATAAAACCAATCCTTAGTAAGCCTTCTTGTCTCTCCTTTTGATTTTAAAGAGCACGAATCTGAGCGTGTTACTGTTGACATTTCAGCGAAATTAGTATCAATATGCTGAACAATTTCCTGTCCTTGCTGAATGAGATGCAATCGAATATTGTCGTCTATGTGTTCAGGCCATTTTCCAATATCGTCGAAATTTTCCTTTCGTCTTTGGTACTGAATAGCAGACAATGATGATGTTGTATCAATCTCGGTTTCGGAACTATGCATGTCCATGTCTGAACATACAGATGGAGACACTAATGCAGTGGATGTTGTTGGAATTTGATCTTTAGGAACAATGTCAAGTTCTTGTATTTTTTCAGCTTGTTCTGGGTTTAAAGGCCCAGTTGTCTGTGATGAATTTAAGCCTAACGAGGAATCTGACGTGTCAGGAACAACACTTTTCACATATTTAAGTAAAGCTCCTTCATTTGCTCTAATATTTTCCAACTTAGCTCTTCTCTTATTACGGTAAGAAGCCCCACTTTCTTTTACTCTTTTCATTTTTGATGCTAAAATCAAAAAAATATTAAATGAGAAAAGTACAAGTTAGTGTTGTAAACAAAATTATCGAACATTTCAAAAGAAGTACCTAGGATATTAAAAAAAAACCTTGCTTTACTGAAATTTTCCATTTTTAGGGTTTTGTACCCAAAAGGAAAAAAATTGAGCCTTTATCTATCTTTACTTTTATTAAATCATTTCATTGACCGTCTGTCTGTCAAGACCTTTTTTCATAGGAACGAGTACTTACTTACACATATTAAATTGAAATTTATATCACAGTTTCCGATCAAGATCCCTTTGAAATGTGAAAATACTTTTATGCACTTCGGCGTTTCTTTTTTATTTTAATAAATTAAAGTTTGAAGTTTGAACAACATATCAGATAGTCCAACATACAATTAAATAAATATAATATTTAATACTCACTCAGTTGAAAGTTGTTCAATAATTTCACAACCACTACACGCACTTATTTGCACAAAAATCACAATTTGGAAAGCGTAACATAATTAAAATACGAGACAATGTGAATTGGACAACTGACGATCCATCAATAAAACTTTCTTTGAATTGTCAAACTTTGTCAAAGCACGTAATTCCCCGTACCTTAAAGGGGCTTTCTCGTACGTGTGATAAACTATATTGAACTTAATATATATGTAATAGAAGTCATTCTCGCTGATTGTTAGTCATAAACGGGGAATTCCCACAAGTCAGTATAGACGTTGTTGCCCGTCGCTACAAAATATCATTCAAAGAAAAGGAATTCCCCGAATTCGTCACAAAATAAGTAATGAAAAATTCCGTGCTCCTTTCAATCGGTCCGAATTTGTAGTTACGATAAAAATATATATTTTTTATTTATTGTTAAATTTTGCCGCCCCCTATAAAGTGCCGCCCGGGGCGGGCCGCCCCCGCCGCCCCCACTACGCTACGCCACTGAACACTGCATAGACGGCCAGATCTTTTTCTGTCACAAACAGAGAAAGTCTGATTGTACCTATCAATAGCCCGGTACACAAACATTTGACTAATACCTAGTGTATGGAGAGTTTTAAACATTGCATTTGGCTCCATACCTGCTTTGCGGAATGCAATCACAGCGATTCTGTTTTCTTTATCACCCCACTCAATTTTAATATCGCAAAATATTGTACAAAATATTGGCGCCAAAATGAGAAAACATAATGAACAATCGTATTAAAATGACAAATTCCAAATTCAAATGTAATATTTTTTTTTTTTAATTGTAACCGTATTTATGGCCAGACTAAGTATCGGTCTCTCATCTTACCTACATCTTTTAATATTTGTCAGACACTGATACTCATAGGTCTGACTGTAGCTCTCCTTTTCTATGATTATAAAAGACGTAAATATTTGACATGATGGCTACTAAGCCACTTCTTTTTTTTTTAAATGTCTGGCTATGCTGTTAGCCCTGTTGACTATTACAGCGTCACCGGGGGGGCGGGTGGTTCAGGAGACCCGCCCTTACAAGGGGGGGCCAGATGGGCCCCCATGGGGAACGACGTCCCGAGGGCGTCTCAGATTAAGACACGGACCTCGGCTCGGGGCGTCGTTAGTCAGGAGGGAAGCTAAGGAAATTTGGACACTAGCGTCCTCCGACGGCAGAACGCCGGAGCAACGGAGCACTTACTCAGTTGGGACCTCGTCTATACCGGTATAGACGGTGTGTGTCTGTATGTTGTGTGGTGTCGCTTATACCTACGCGTACACGTTATTACCTACTGTGAACGCGTCGTCGGGGTCAACGAGTATCGACTTGGGTCTTCTTTTTCTGACTAAGTACTAAGCCACAGCTAGTCTAAACAGACTAGACCTGATGAATGATGATCTAATATGTACGAACACACTACATGTTTTTTTCATACTTTCATACATAAAAGTTTTTCGCCATTCATTAGATTTAATGTCAGTACAACAAGTTACTGAAATTCTCGTGACAGTAAATATGTTCTTATCAGCTTCTTCTTCATCCGTCATGACTCATGACATTCGGGGAAAATGATATGATAGTTATATTAAAGTGAGTCTCATGGTTGCAACCTTCGAAGCAACTTGACAACCTTCTCTTAACCCCATATTTTGTCTCAACCTGTACTCAAACGGGCATTTACAGTAATTATGTCGCAATAACTTTGCTAATTAGTCAAAGACAATTAGTCAATAAAGTAATCTATGGATCTGTCTATGTTCATTTTGATTGAAAATGAATGTGTAAGGAGGTTGTGTTTTATATTTTTACCATGCTCACAATGACACTTTTTGAGCTTACAAGTTCTTAATACATAAATAAGTTGATTTTCCATGAATGTTAAAATACCCATAAATATTTAACCTTAAAAGATGGTGCGCGCAAAGATTGCCATTGTTAAAGTTTATACATCAAAGTAATGCAGCTATCAAAACATCTCTATAAAATATGTTAGATAGTTTGTTGGTCCTATCGTTAGTGGAAAGCCAAAGGTATTTGTGTCGATTCCCTCACTTTGCGTCCGTTATTTGTATATTTGTGAAATTTTAATCTCCGCCTTCACTTTTTTTGAAGTCTGGAATATAGTTATATGAGACTCCCATACATTCAACCAGACGGTTGCCGCCGACTTCATAGAGGGACACCACACCATGAAGAGGGCATCCCTTAAATAGAGGCCTACCTTTATTCGCAAGCTTGATGGATCGCGAAAAGCTAACCTTGTCCCAAACCAAGCTTGCTATAAGAAGGAGGACGAAACCCCCTTCTAAGCAGACCTAGAAAGTCTTCTAAACAGTCTCTAGAACGGATGTCAGGTTATTTCTGTTTTGTTTCCTTTACTTAAATCTTTTTGGTATAACCGCTTATCAAGTGTATGCGGAAGTCCTAAAAATATGCTATACCTTGCATAATATCACTATAGTTGCCGTTAACAAGTACCTCACAACCATTACTGGTGTGTTAAGTTTGTCATTAATGTCACTCCTTTATAATGTCAGGCAATCATTCTTATCTTTCAACGACAATTGTGTAAGCTGGTTAAGCCTTGTCTCTCTTTGGCTTAACAGCATATCTAGGTATTTCATCATCGTACTCTCTCAATACCCTCTCAATTTAATTATCTACAAGAAGAAAAGTCTATCGAAAATTCGTTAACAAATATGTATTCGAATTTTCAAATTAACAATTTATTATATTTATTTGTTTAATTGTATTTAATTTGATTAACAATTTATTAAATCCATATTTTCTAAAGATATAAAACATATATTATATTTATTTTAGTATGTTTTTTTTTTTTTGTTTGTCTATACTGTTAGCCCTGTCGGCTATTACAGCGTCACCGGGGGAGCGGGTAAGTCAGGAGACCCACCCTTAAAAAGGGGGGGCCAGATGGGCCCCCATGGGGAACGACGTCCCGAGGGCGTCTCAGATTGAGACACGGACCTCGGCTCGGGGCGTCGTTAGTCAGGAGGGAAGCTAAGGAAATTTGGACACTAGCGTCCTCCGATGGCAGAACGCAGGACCAATGGAGCACTTAATCAGTTGGGACCTCGTCTATACCGGTATAGGCGGTGTGTGTTTGTATGTTGTATGGTGTTACTTAGGTCACTTATACTGTGAACGCATCGTCGGGGTCAACGAGTACTGACTTGGGTCTTCTTTTTCTGACTAAAGTAGTCTTACGTGGTCTATACTCTGCGGCGTCAGCCACCAGTGGGTTCGGGTGTCGCTCAGCACGTTCAAAGTACTTTTGGGAAAGCCCCTTGAAGTACTGAGCGATGGTCGGAAGGTCTAAGTCTCTATGGAGATCGATGTTGCCTACGAACCACGGCGCCCCGGTTGCAATCCGTGTAAACCTGTTCTGAATCACCTGAAGGGGTTTCAGATTAGCGTTTTAGTAACTAATGCTTTCAATTCTCTAAATTTGTTCGCCTGGAAAAGACCGCTCCGTGGCGGTAAAACTGCAAAATTTTACTTTTTTTTAATTTGTTTGGTTATAGAATAAAGCATTTTAATTGCTATTTATTAATCACATGAATGTGTGCACACGAATGCACATACATACTTTAATTGTATATAATTATTAAAAGCTGTTTGCATATATATTTTTTAATAAACTTAAATGAGTAATAATTTACGAACAAATTTATTTTATAGTTATACCACGTCATTGCATAACATATATTTTATATAGAGGAATATCTCTATTAAAAGATGCCCTAAGTCTATATTCTATTATTTTACAATAATTTATATATATATATAACAAATACACAATAGGGTAGTTATTGTCTGACGTAATTAAATATTTTTAAATAAATATGTATATAATGATGTAATGTAGAGTTTCAGCTAGATTAACGTGTAGCTGAAAAATACCTAACTTTTTTTGGGTCTAAATACATTTCTTGTTCCAAAAACCCTCAAAATCTAATATGCATCAAAATAAGCCGCCTCCAAGAAACCTTATACATAAAATATATAACATATAGTTGGGTATTTAATAGTTTAAATTTCATAAACCTAAATGTACAAAATATAAACTATTCTCTTTCTGTCATGATTATGAAAGTATCGTAATGTCATTAGCATAATATCTGACAGTTGTATTATTCTACTTAAACAACGTAGGTATCTAACTAACTTAGCTTTCAAAGCTCTTGTTTTCATTGAAGCGTCCGTAAGCTTACGGCCTTCAAGGTGATAGCGGGTCACATTCCGGCGCGACGAATGAGACGAGAGTATACTGCGTCCTTCTCTAACTACAATGGCAACCATTCCAGTGTTACCAGATATAGGGAATACTTACTATAATAGTAAGTATGAATGTTTTGTTTTTATTGTTTAATAATTTCCATCATCAATTACTTGTTAAATAAATCCATCCTTGTGTCGATGTTATTAATGTTTGAAAATATTTATAAACATGTATAGCCATGATAAGCTTATTTTTATTAATATAAATAAAGAATGAAAAATAAACCGATACGGGCAGGGATTCGAACCCGCGACTACTGGGGATTTGCAATATAGATATCATTAACATATTTTTTGGAAGAAACCTCTGTATATAATACAAAAAAATATATATATATTTTTGTACAAGTACATAATAAACTAATTTTAATACTATATAATAATAACTAAAATGTACATAGTAGAAAATACATTTTCAGTGTTTCTACTAAATTTAAATTGACTACTGGCAGTACTGAATGCCGGCAGTCAGTCGCGCGAAGGCTGCGTCGGCGCATGCTTAGAGAGTGATAAACTCGAAAACACTATACAAAGTCTTAACTATGAATAGTCCACAGTGTTAATATATAGTGATTATTGTGTATTACAATATTATCATATGTATATAAGTTGCATTGTGTCTATGTAAAGTGAGTACGAACGGTATTTTTTGTATGTCTGACCGATTGTAATAGCGTTGGAACCAAGAAATGGGTTTATAATTGGCCCAAATCAAAGGCTGGAATGGTAAGATATACTATTAGAGTAACATTCAGCTGTACTGATTGCGTAACCGTTACTTTTTAAGACTAGCTTGTAACGTATATACTTGTATGTAGATGTTAACGCTATAGTTATAAATGTACTATTAAATGCTTTTAATGCATTTTACCATAACCGACGAGCTGTCGAATAGAAAGTTGTTTTTGCTAGACGTCTAATTGAACAAGTATTAATCTAATATCAATATATGAGAATGGCTTATCATATTGTTTCTTAGCGTAGTTCACTCTACGTATTAAGTTTGTAGAGTAAAAGACATCAACGGGTGCCAAGCTTGTGTCAGTAAGGACTATATTTATAATTACTAAACGATTATCTAAGAGTTATACAAGTTTAAATTATATTTATATATTACTTCTAAATATAAATAAATAAAAGAAAAACATTATTTATAAAATATAATTTTGATACAAAATTTTTGAAGTCAAATAAAATAAATACAACTAACCATAATGCAAAATTATGCAGAGGTATATTAAACCTTTTTTCAATTGAACCGTCTGATCGCTGATTAACTTTCGACTTATTAATTTACAATCAACCTTAAATAAATGTGATCTGAGAACCATGAACAGATCCCTGAGATGACGTCCTGAGATCAAATACACACATACACAGTACATCGTGTGTGTGAAATATTCTTAAGATATTGCAATTATAATGTTGTCATAATTTTTTCAACAACTCAATTTAAATTTTAAATTTTTGAATTTCAAACCGAGTTCTCTCAGATTCGAGTTCGTTAGTTTTTTTTTTATATTCATTAAATTGCATAACATGCTTAGATACGAAATTAATTAATATTTTTGTTGTGAAAATTAACTTCAAATACCATAATTGTATTGTGCTCTTGTAACAAATAAATTATTATATACCAGTTAATTGATAGTTAATAAACTTAAACCATGTTTCCTGTTTAAAACTATTTTTAAATATCACAATAAACAATCAGTATTATCATCATTGCAATCAAATTATACATTATCTTATTTTATCAAATGTTACTGTGGCTGTTATTTCGTCACCGACTGCCCGAGGCTCTGCCACTATATATGGATCAAGTTAGTTATTTAAGGTGATAAGAAAATACATACTATATTCTCACTCTGCTTAGTAATAAAAATGTAAAAAATATATCAATTTTCTTCTTATTTACACTAAAGATTAATAACCATTTAAGAGGATTGTGGATGTTTTAAACTAAATTTAAGAGTAAAATAAATTTAACCTCGCATTTCTAATTTACTCAAAATTAAATACTTGTTTGAACTTAAATATTATTATATAATAGGAAAAGCTAGAAATAATGAGCGGCCAATGAAACGACTTTAGTAAAGGCGTACAATTTTATTTATTGTTTTATTGTGATATTAAATTTGTTGCAAAAAATAATGTTTTGTTGTTAGAACTAATTTGACGAATTCAAATTCAAAAAGTTTTTTATGCCAAACACTGCTAAGGTACATATTTAATAAAAAAATAGTATCTGAACAATATTTTTAAATAAAATAATATAAAACACAACATACAATTACAAGTTATATATATATATAGAGTATCTGTATCTTCATTATCTATAATGTTTCCCGCTCTTTATTTTGACAGATGATAACCGTTCAAAATACAATAAATCGTGTTTGTATACACGACAGTACACGTGCAACTAATAACAGCACACTGTTAGAATATGAATACTTTTACCATCTGGCTTCTGTTTAAAAATGGCTTCAGGCCAGCATTAATTTAAAATTGCCTTTAAATGAGATCAATGTTTGTAACATCTTTATCATCTGACAGACAATATAATGAATATTTTTACTCAATATTCAAATGAATACTCTGTATTATTATGGTCATGCAAAGAGAGAGGAAAAGATAGTTAATTTTGTGAATGGTTATAAGAGGAGAGAGCGAGACAAGAAGACATAGAATTCCTTAAAAAATATAGAGTAAAAAGCAGATCTATATTGAGATGACGTATGATACCAAGCCTGGAAGGAATTGAGATAGTCAACCACAAAATAATTGGGATAAGGGCAGGTAGTTCATGATTGCAATGAGTATTATGAAATACATATAATATTACTTTAAAGCAAGTATTTAAATAAAACACTTATTTGTTTCATAAAGTGTAGGTCAAAGATCCTCAATGGTTGGAGATATATATTCTGGAAATAATTATTATATAAATAAAACATACCTATTATATATAAATATAAAACTATCAAATCTACTCTGATTCTAAAGATCTTGTTTTTCTACTTCAATTATGCAAAATCAACCAGTCAAAGGACAAATCTCGTGATTTTTATGATAATTAGAACTCTAAATGATAATTGTTTTAAATTTTATTACCAATATAAGCTAAAAACTTGACTTCTTGTCTTCTTTATATTAAAAATATATTTTGAATTATATTTATTTCTAAACGTTTTATCTTTATTTTTATAAATGTATAAGACTGCGTTATAAATGAATGAATATTTTAAAGAAGAAAGTGAAAATAAATCTAAACAGTTTTCATTGTTTGCCCGCCCCGTTGGTCGAGTGGTTAGCGCAGACGCCTTATGTATTGTGGTGCAATGGGGCTCGGGTTCGATTCCCGACAGGGGCACACATGTATGTTATGTGCATATATGTCTGTATTTATGGGTTTGGTCGTTTATTAAATATATTCGCAATATTTATAATGTGTATTTCTATGTATTTGTATCGTTGTCTAACACCCTTAACACAAACAAATAATTTGCTTACTTTGGGGTTATTTTTCCTGTGATATATTATATTATATTATTATTGTTTCCAATTCAATTATTTTCTCACACGTCATTACATATCAAATAAAAAATATCAGTTTTCATACTAATAATTATATATAAAAGGAAATAATAAACATGGTTCATTAAACAGACTTGGAAATAAGAATACTATTAATATAAAGAGAAAGAGATAGAAAAAATATATATCTATTGTAAAAAAATAAATAGCATTCCGTGTGATAACAGCAACTGCAATTAGTTAGTTAACAAAGCACTAAATTTCCTGTTACAAGACACGAATGGTATTATAAATATTGCATAATATATTGCCAAAGGTATGTGAAGTCAAGATAAAAGTAATCGAGTTCTCCAAGAACCGTTGGGAACCAATGATTTATACCAGCGACTAACTCATATAGATTGCCGATACTTTATGTTCTACAACTTTGAAATAAATCTTTTATTATGTACTGTATATTATGTATTGTATATTATATACTACTGTATATTATGTATAAAGTTTTTTCAAGTTTTAATCGCTATTGGAATTTGATTGTGACAGTGTATAAAACGTATTAAATTAAAAAAGGTCATTGTAGATCTTTACTTGAGTAACTTACACAATTTTATTGATAGGTTATCTATTATTTCGTGATAATTAAAAAAGGAACAATGTATGATTACTTAAAACGAATTCTTCGATAGGTAACTAAAATAAGATATGCCTACCTTCCTCAGCTCCTGGTCTCCAGCATCACTCCCCGTTTCTTAAGAATGGCAATACTTTTGTATCATGGTAACTCCATTTGCAGATATCCATAGACAAAGGTACGCCTTATAGGCAGAACGTCAACTCACACGTTCCTTATCTCATAAAAAAAGTTTTTTTTTTGTTAATAATAAAAAAATATTTTGTTTTAATAATTGTTTTGAAAAAGATAACAACAAAATATATAATGGTTCATCCTAAAGCATACTAACCATCTTAATCTAATATCAAATTAAAAGTGTATATTATATAAATATAAAACACCGTATATTTAGTATATTATGTTTATCTTACAGAAGTCTTTATCAGTTTGATAAGAGCGACCGCTGCTGTAGGACCCATTCAATACACATTTTAATTGCCCCGACATGTTATGACTGTTCTGAAGTAGACGTTGAAGATTATAAATTACTTTGATAAACATCAAATACATCGAAATACTACCATATAAGATTATATCACTTTTAATTTAAAGACAATTTTTTTTAATTTGGACTATTTGATGACGTAAAATTGTATTTTTTTTTATTTTAGTACATCATTTATAAAAGGTTAGCCTGTTTTAAATGTGTCTGATTAAAAGCTTGTTATGTCTTCTATTATATTCTAATCTATCTAAATATTTCGTGATAATTAAATAAATAATAAACAATTATTAGAATACATGAACTTATCATGCCTTCTCCCCTAATTTATGTAATTCTTGTATTCAACTATTTATTTTCTTAGACGCGTCTCCTCAAGTTTGATGACCTCAGCGGAAGCTGTATCATCAGATTGAGAAGCCGCAACCACTAGCCTCTAGATTCCTGTATCAAATGAATTTAGACTTAATGAAGATATGATTAGAAATTAATTTTAAATGTATCAGATAAAGAGCGGGCAACTTTACAAAATTGCACATAAAAGCCATGCTTGATTATAATTATTAATTGAATTCACTGAGCGAGTGAACTGAGAGGATACGAATTACTATTACAGTTTTTATTCTTAATATGTAATGTTTTAATGTTTTTAGATAGTAGTAATTAATTTTAATCATTTTGATACCATACCAATGATGAATTCTTTCTTTTTCAGGTTCGATTAAGAATGTAGCTGCTAGAAATGTCGCAACGCGATTTCTCGGAGGTAGGTTTTTGTTATTTTCTGTTTTACATATTTGAGTAAGTTTATTTGTCTAGGCTGTCTTTTTGGAAATTAATGTATTATGTGGAATATATTATAAATTATTCTATATATTTTTCAGTTAGGGTTAGGAAAGATCATACGATATCTTCGTGCTTTTAAATGTTTAAATATTGATAGGTAATAAATTAAGTAACACTGACGAATTTAGAAGATAATAAGCGTATGAAATAGTCACTTCAATTTGTAAACCTATACCTGCTATATTAAATATTTCTTATTTGGGGTATTAATGAAAAAAACACAACCCTCTGTTTATGAATAGAACTGAGTACATCTAAACAATTTAATCTTCTTTATTATAGTAGGTAGATATATATTATTACGTGTATACATACGTGTATTTATATATGTAAATATATCTATAATAATAATAATCATAAGAAGCAAGCAAGGCTTAGAAGTAAACTGATCTAATAAGATTATAAAGTAAATTTTGTTTTTAACCCTTATAATTTTGTAAAAAATAACTTAATTAAGTGATTATAACATCATGTATGTGTATTTAAATGTAAGTATAAAAATATTTTTTTTAACTGGCCAGGCCAAATCTATTAGATTATTATTTGTTTTGCTGCTGCTTTAAATCGAGCTACCTCTACCAATATCATAAGTGTCATATGTTAAATTTAACCCTAAATCACGTAAGCATCAAGTTTCTAAGTATGGGCTAATATTTACGGTATGTGGGTATGCTAAACCTATCCCACGCCTGGTTTTAATCATACCACACTCGAAACCATCACAAAGCTTTAGACCTAATTCGATCTCAATCAGTACATTTCAAACCTTATACCACAAGACTTAAAGCTCAAAATACATTACTTACCAGCGATGACACAGCAACTTGCAGTCCAAATGTAATACAAATTCATATAATTTCATATTCAAATGCTCAAAGGTGCAGATGTGTGAAGTGCAGTGGGTGGGTACAAATGTACCCATTTCCTGTAATCACTGAAATGTCACAAATTACGAAATTACACATAGGGATTTATTTATCGGTCATTAGTGAAAACAGTTTTACGTTTCCAGTAATAACCGTAAATTTATAGCAAAAGAAATATGATTATAAAGTTCGTTCAAAGCAATAACTTAATCGTAAACCGTATCTCAATAAAACCGGCAAAGATTCGACGAATTAACAAAATTTTAATACTTTTCAACCGCTTCAGACCTTTTAATGAGTTATTGTTATTGCTGTATTCATAATAGGTTTTGTTATTCTTTAATGGTAAATAAAGTATGTTTTAATACTTTTATGTTTTGCTATATTTTTACTCAATATTAAAGACACGGTGGCGAGATAATCGAATAACTGTAAGGCTTTATCAAATACAGCTAATAAAATGTATAAAGAAAAATTATATATGTAATATACAAGATATTTAATTAACGATTAAGTTTGGTGTAAAAAACGGGGCACATATGTAAAACGGGGCATATATGTAAAATATTGAGTCATCTTCAAAGAATATAATAATTAAAAAAATAGTTCTTTAGTGGTTTGCTATGTATTTGTTTTTGTTTCAAATCAGATGATAGTGTTAGGATTTATTAGGATATGTACTATCTTCAATTCTAAATTCTCTTAATTCTATAAAAAACTATATCTTTGGCTATATATATCTAGGTAAATTTAAACTAAACTAAACTAAATCAAATGAGTGGTACAGAGATGAAATACTAAAATAAGATTAAACCCCACAAGCGGGGCAGCGTACATAAGATAGTACGAAAATGTATTATTATTATATTTTTTAATTAAAATTATTTTAAATATTCACTATTTAAAATGGTTCATAAATATGCATATATTATTTACACCAATGTTTGTATTTTTTTAAATCTTCAATTACATGCAAGTACCTAATTTCTTTTATGATTTAAAAACATATAAGTAGTAGCATTGTAGTCGCTCGCACAATACATCGTATTTTATCTGAGAAACGTAAGCATTTACAATTCAACATATTTAGCTTTCTATACTAGTATATAACAGTGAGTACTCTTATATAATAATTGACAGTCAGACAAGACAGACAGTAAAATATATACAGCATTATAAATTCATACATATACAAGTTAATGTGTAATTTTATTTGTATGTAATTCTATTACATCATGTACTAGGACACCAAGAAAGTTTAAAAAAAAAAGTAGTACAAATTATTTTCCTTTTATTATATCTTTACTGAGCTTCATAAATCCGAACACAATTTCAAAGCAATGTTTCAGTCGGCAACAGGTACCTACTTCCTCAAGGGCTTTCTCGAACATTGCACTTTCGCACCTTTTGGGCATGAAAATTTTAGAACCTTTGGAATAGGTAACTTAATATGGAATAAACTGAAGTCGATGAAAAGCAGTGTTCTAAAGCGGTTGATATAAAAGTTTTACTAGTGTCTAGGAAGTTCTTCTACTTCATCACAGACACAGAAGCGTTGTCGTGATGGAGCAAAAGGCCTAAGAATCCGCTGTTTGGAAATCGTTGATAGGAAAATGCAGGAAATAATTATCGCAGCATTTGATAGTACACCACTCTATATTGATCCTAATTTTGATTTCTTAAATTCGTTGACACTAAATAATTAGGAAGACACTAGTGGCGAACTACATTATTCCAGCGTTTCTCGATTGTTTTATTATTGTAAGTATATTGTACAGTTGGTTTGTTCTAAAATGGCAATACTGTTTACTGAAACTTTGTTTCTGAATCATATTGACAAATCTAAAAATCATCATCTGTTACGATATCATGACCTTACTTCGATCAATCATATCCTGACATAATTCCACGTCCAAATGTGCATCGGTGAAGTTGTGGGTTACCCAGCGCCATACAATCTTTATGCAAAACGATTACTAAGAGTACCATGAATACTTTCTGATCCTATCTGGAGATTATACTGAATCTCCTCGTACATTGTTTGCCGGTTTTGTTAAATCAAATTTTTCACTTATCTCAAATTTTCTTTTTCTTCATTCATCAAATTGACGCAACCGTAGTTAAACTTGTTATATCAGCGGTACACAACTGCTTAAGAAGGTGCCTTGTCCATATATGCTAATTGATGTCGATTAATTCTTCTGGTTTCAAGTTGTACTTGAAGTCGTAAAAAATCTTGGCATGATAATGTCCCCCACATATCTATGATACACACAGATTTATAATCGGTATTTTTTGTAAACAAATATGTATATATTTGGTTTTAATTCTTCGTTGAATACTTTAAAAAAAATCGCAAAACGTTCTGTGTGACTTCTTACATATAGTAAAGTACTGTTATTACTAATTATTACTAATTATTACTAATACAGTTACCTTCGTTTAAATAGTCGTATTTGAACTGTTTAATACTAATAATTAAGTATCGCCATGTTCTATTCTAACTAAATTTATACGTATTATATGAATTGCATTGGTATTCTTGCGGTCGCTTCTCAATACGTTTTAATAACTTACTATATATACGCCAAAATTTAAATACTTGTAATAAAAACAGCGACAGACATACGATCAATACAAGAAATAAAAATAGGCTCATAACCCCTAGATTTCGACTTCAAAAAGTTAACAAATCCTTCATGGACTTGAATGTACGCATATATAATAAAGTTCCACAAGATATCTTAGATCTTCCTTTTCTTAGTTTTAAATCTAAAATAAAAGGTATATTATTAAATAAATCTTACTATTCGATAGTTTTTGGTTGATCGAAATGTGTGGCGCTTGCAGGACATTTTTTTATTTTTAATATCAGGGCAAATTACACACATTGATCTAACCCCTAAGTAAGCAAATTATTTGCTTGTGTTAAGGGTGTTAGACAACGATACAAATACATAGAAATACACATATAAATACTGAGAATATATTTAATAAACGACCAAACCCAGAAACACAGACATCTATGCTCATCACATAAATGCCTGTCTCTGCCGGGAATCGAACCCGAGCCCCATTACGCCGTGACACGTTAGGCGTCTGCGCTAACCACTCGCCCAACGGGGCGGATTTGCAGGACTCTATTGCACTTGCAGGACTAATTTGCACTTGCAGGACTCATTTGCAGGGTTGATGTTATAATGTGTAAGTAAACATTGTTAAATTTCATTTAAAAAGAGCCACTGCTGAGTTTCTGGCCAGCTCTTCTCAGCAGAACAGCACTCCGAGCTGGTGGTAGCTTACTCACAGACTGACTATACTGACCAATTTGATGTAATGTATGTATTTTGAATTTGACATGAATTTAAATTATACACGCGAAAAACAAACTGTATGCGAATATGTACGAGGAAATTATATTAGCAGTAATCTATACCATAGATAGATAGATAGATATTTTTTTTATTTATATAAATATAGCTTAACATGGCTATACATGTTTATAGATGTTTTCAAACATTAGGTAGATAATAATTAATATAATTTAATGGACTAAAACTAACAACTAAGAAAAAAAAAACAAAAATAGTAAAGCATAAAAATATTACGTAACAGTAACTTAATAAAAAGAGAAGTAAATTATAGTTAGGTGCAATAGGTCATAATGTTATGTAAACCAATATTTTCATTTAGGGAAACCCCCCTCCCCTCCCTCTTTTTCTCCCTCCCTCTTTTTCTGCGTGTGAGTTAAAGAAAGCTTTACCAATCATAAAAGTGCTTCGTATTTAAATAACGTAGAGCATTACTTGGTAAATGTATGTCTTGTTTAAAAACGACCGATAATCATAAAGTAACTGTATAACAAATTTCCTCGAAATCCGTCCGCTAAATAAACCCGAACTCTTAAACCGCAGATAGTCAACCTTTTAAACAACTTTCGTATTTATTTTATATTTATACATGGTTATTTGTAATTAGTTGACCACCTCTTGCAGGCAGCATCTCCGCATAAATCCCAACAACATTTGTTCTACTATTTAAAAATCTTGACAAGCAACACATAAAACACGAAACAAAAAAAAATACTCCCTCTTTTACCTATTACTCCGTATTTTGTAAGTAGTGCTTAAAAGTTCAACGCCCGGGCGCCATACCTACGCTCAGAGTTAATGTCAGTTTAGAGGCAACAAATAAATTTTGTATGGGAAAACACAAATTCTAAAAAATATTAATTTTAAGTCGTAGAGCAAATGTTGTTAGGATTGATGTAGAGAGGCTGCCTGCAAGAGGTGGTCAACTAATTAAAAATAACCGTAAATCGTATGCAAAAATAAATAATCTTGAATCTAAATATTTAATTTAATGAAAATGCGATTCCATTACGGATTGTAGATTGATTATTAATTTCGGTCATAAGAAGTGGTTTAAAAGTTGGTGGTTAATAAAAAGTTACATTCAACTTTCTAAATTATTGTAATCAGTGCCTAACTACATTAATCTGAATGTAATTAATGCAATACTAATTATAATATATTAAAATAATCAGAGACGATAACACGCTTGGATTAACAGATTAGAATGCCTCAAAAATTACGATGAACTTCAATTAGACTTTAACTCCATTTGATAATACATTTAAGTTTAAGTAACATATCAGTAACATTATGTAGAGAATTTCAATACTATTCAAATCAAACTTTAAAAAATTGCTTAAATATTTGAGATTTACAACATATTAGTTATGTTATGAATACTTAACACACATTATTCATAAGCAGGACTCGAACCTGTAACTTCTGGCAGTCCGCGTCGCTCTACAAACTAAGCTATCGTGTCGTTAAACTGCTTGATGAATTTAACGTCGTTTAGTGATAATGACGTCACGGTGATAATTTCTTTCTTATTAAAATCAAAATGTAAATTGACTTTATTAAATTAATTCTAATTACTGGACCCTGAAGTGTCTCACCTCATTAATATATCAAACGCACTTTAAGCTCATGATAATCGAGGCATAAGCTACGTCAGCTGATCCTTGATTATCTACAAAAAGTTTGCTTTTGCGGTGAGTGCGGTCAGGACACAAGGGGATCTCTTCCAAATGATTTCACACGCCGATTCCAACAATAACTCGTTCAGGGAAAAATTAAATGTCAAGTGATTTCAAGAACCTGAATTATTGATGGTTATCGTTATTTTTACCGTTTATGACATATCCGAGCCGTTCATTATCGTAATACGAGTACAATACAAATGAAAGCCGATTATTATTTAAATAGTATTATTCTCTGAGAATGCTGTACTGTTATACTAACAGAAATTACAGTACAGAAAACTAACTTCGCCCACACTACTGATTTAAGAAAATATATTTAAAAAAAATATACATTATACAAAAATAATAAAAAAAAATACGTGCAAATTATACGTCCTGTATTATGTTTGTAATCTAAAACCATCCTACATCCTTTAAACTTAAACAGAGTTTCACAGCATTAAAGTACGTATTACAATGTACTAAGACATATAATTACAGTGATCTGGTTTCAATATAATTTCAGGATAGTTATAGTAAGAAATACTTTATTATGGAGCGTAAAATATATTAAACCTGATAGCACATATTTTAAAATTAAAAGCTTTTGATATCATAAAAGTGATTGTTTTCAAACAGAATTATTATAAATACTTGCCTATTTTATGTATTAGTATTGATTAGTAATGATATATTTCAATCTGATTTTGTAACCGAAATAATGTAATTTTCGAGACCTTTCAAAGACTATTTATTTTTGCAGCACTTAATCACTGTTAAACTGAAACATCCATATAGTTCGATGTATACTTAAAAAAAAAAAAAAAAAAAAAAAAAAAAAAACTCGTAGCAGTAATAAGCCGGCAGATATAGAATGCATGCTGCCACGCCTACACTCGCTGCTCGCTGCAAAAATAAAAGAATACTTAATCCGCGATAATGTTGGTCGTAATAACAGCTTCAATATAATTAAATGAAAGAAGAAACAAATTTCATTTGATAGCAGTAATTAAGCTTTGAAATCGTTCAGGCGCCAAGCAAATCAAATAATGATCAAAGGAAGATTAAAACTGCAGCTAAATTATCAAATCAATTAGTTTTTAGCGTTATTTTTAATATAAACCCGATTTCTCATTTCCTCGATTGTAGAGCCTATGTGCATTTATTGGACTGTATCTTGTGTAAGAGTTGGCTCGGCTATTATCATCAGAGCCAAGTAAATATTATAGCTGTTTCATTTACCGTGAGTGTAGTAGATCCTTACTAGTCCTGTCCTAAAGATTTCCTATCCTAGGACAAGTCTTGTCCTAGCCTGCAGTCCTCCCAAAGATTCCTTGTCTAGAGCAAGTTCTGTCCTAGTCCCGCCCTTCCGATTTGTCAAGGGTTAAGTTTAACGCATTTGGCACTCCTCATAATTGCCGAAGTCGCTTTAATCAAATTAACTGTATACCCGTTTACCATAAATAAAAATAATGGTGAATAAATACTATTAGCAACAGTTAAGTTATTCGTTTATGTTATTTGAACGGTAGCGTGAGGACAGTACGCCTTTGGGCTATTACTTTGATAGCAAGAAGAGCATCTCGAATGATTGCGCTAAAACGATCATCACGAGCGCATTCCCCACTACACGTGCCGGAACAAAAACTATGATTTCAAAGTAATTTTCTTAAGTAATTTCATATGAATGCGCAAAGAATCCAGTTCAGAATTATTCACTGTTTTAACGATATGGTAATACATTGATACCAAAAATAGGTAACAATAGAGATTTAACCGCAAGGTTGGTGCGGTCTTTACTGAATTATTGAATATTTTATTATAGAATTTCCTATTAATATTCGTTTGTGGAAAATATTGTATAATTGGAAACGTGAAAACATATTCTCAATATATATATAATATATATACATATGACAGCGATACGGTAGCTCAGTTGGTAGAGCGACGGGACGGTTTCCCAGTAGTAGCGGGTTCGAATCCCTGCCCGTATCGGTTTATTTTTCATTCTATATATATATATATATATATATATATATATATATATTTTATATTTCATAAAAGTTCATATAAAAAATAAACTGTGCAGTCAAACAGACTTAAAAGCATTTTAAATAGGCATGGAGATAATTAAAAAGTAAATACCCATGACCGGTCTCATGAGCTATTAGAAATAATTAAAAGCCGGCGTTTACCTTAAACGTATTGATCGAGGGCTCTAGGGTTGAAGGGTCACTCACGAAGGTGTAATTGTGGAATGTAGGGAATTCGCATCGTGAGTGACTTTGAAACTAATAACTCAGAATGGTTTTATATGAAACGCAACTAGAACTGGCCTAAGAGTATTTTTAACCTTTACCTATATTTTGATACATTATTTATAAAAGTATAGAATATTATTCCAGTCATAAAACTAAATATATGTATTCTTTGGTAATCCAAATCATGATTAAAAAAGAATCTTTACCGCATTTTTAAATTGCATCTTACGATGTATAACATCTGACGTATTAAGTATATAACCGTGCAAGATAAAAATCTCTTGTGTGAAATGTGTTGTGGTCCACGTGGTCAAGTTACTTAGTATAAAAACCACGCTAGAAGTATGCGGCCATTACGTTTCACTAGCATCGAACGAATCGCACCACCGTAACATATTGAGCCCAAGATTCCCATAAAATCATACACGCATTGACTAAACCATCAAAAATTATAGAATACAGCGTTCAATTATTGTATGATTTGTCTCGGGACCTACACACGTTAATTGTTTTATCGCAGGTAAAAATAGTCATTATCTCGACCCTCAGAACAAGAAAATTAAGAAAAAATAGACAAAGGTTGACCGACGAATCTATTTTTTTTTATTCTATACCTGAAACTCAAAAGAGGTTACAACCCTTTGTATTTTTATGATAGGCGTAACATTTTTCGTACCAGACATGAAACAGTATGTGCACATTTAATATTATAATATAAGTTTATTAATTTTTTAAATTTTAAACTAAAAATCAAAAACCTTAATTGTAAGCTGTCAGCGTTTGCCATATAAGCAATTCTTTAACTACAATTATAGATTTAAGATAAGTTCGCACCGAGTCCAATCAACGAACCAACCAACCAACCAACAGAAGATCGAGACATAGAATTACAAATTTATTATTTAATAAGCATCCCTGTGTGGAAGAACTTGACAAGATGAATAGGAGGTCGTTTCAAAATTATTACCGAATGCGTCTTTTCCCGTTCCTTTAATAAACAACACTGAGAATGTTATTATAAAATCATAGTTCTTGATTTCGTTGTAGTCGTTGACGATAAGCAGGAAGAGAGAACAGTTCCAAGGTAATGTCTATTGGCATTCTTATTTCAAAGATAAATCTTTATATCAATACTATCATTTGGATTGTTTCAAATTAGAGTTCTCTAAGCCTTAGTAAATGTAAAATGATCATAGAGCTAGTAGTTTCGTGATTAGTTATAGGCGAATAACTTTTTTTGTACCACGCTGTTCTTGAATTCGAATTTCGAATTCGAAGTTCTGTCATATCCATTATGACTGTTCTGCTCTATAGAATACCTACTATTTTAATTTTATATATAAGTTAAAAGACCCTTTTCCACTGAAATAATCTTTGTACCCGTTCAAGTAGAGTTGACATTTCATACGTGCAATGTATGTAATTTGAAATGTATTAAAATAACTCATAAACATTAAGTTCAACTATTTTATTACTTTAACAAAACTATGTAATGACCATTATTATTTATATATCTACTAAATCATTACCAAGCAAAAAAAATATATAAGTTTTACTATATAATATAATCATTTAAATATTTGTTAAACCGGCTTTAAATTCGTGTGAACAACTTATCTTTTTTCACTAACGTCAAAAAGTAATTACGTGTAATTTTATCTAGTTATACCAACAAAAAACTTCATTAATATTGACTTTTTGTTGCCCTTGAATTATAAATCACTAGGGGTCTCCCGCGACTCCGTCCGCGCGGTTTTTAGTGTTTCCTCAGCGCACGCGAGGAAAGCTCTAAAAAAGAAATCTTTTCCCGTTTTTGCAGCATTTTTCATTGCTGCTTGACTTCTATAAGTCACAGCAAGATGACATATACTCTATAGCCTTCCTCAATAAACGGATTATTCAACACAAAAAGAATTTTCCAATTCCAGGCCAGTAGTTCCAGAGATTAGTGCGTTCAAACAAACAAACTCTTCAGCTTTATAATATTAGTATAGATTTACACTGGTCTATGATATCTCATACACATCTATATTTGAAACTCATCGTTTTACTATTAAAACTTTTTAATTTTGATCTTACTATTAAGATCAATGTTCAAAAGTTTTAATACAATATTTATAGGGTAATCTACTTATTTCTTATTTGTGTCAAAATTTATTCATGTTAATTAAATTACAATTTCATTCTTGTCTCCTTGTAAGAGATTCAATTTCCTGACGTGCAGATGGAACATTTGAACGCTAACATCTTTGCTTAATAATGGCATAGCTGAGCGACCCTTAAGGCAAAAAACCCAAATTGTGAGAAAAGTATTGTTGAAAGTCATGTCACGTGTGAGAGTAATTTTCTTCCCACAAAACAATGAAGGCCATAGGTAAAAGGGCGTTCCATCGATTGACAAAAACAAACAGTCGACCAATACTATGAAATACATTACGTGCGCAACTCCACATCGGCTCCTCGTAAACAAGCGTGACGCAACAGTGTATTACGTGCAAGATAAAACAACGCTGGTATTGGTAAAGGGGAATGCGGTCGAGAATAAAAAAACCTCGCTTCCGATGCGCTCAGCTAGATACCGCAGGTGGTGAACCGCCTCACGCCGCGCTGCCTTCAAATTAGAATACCTTTTAGGGTTCCTTACCGTTTTTAACAAAAACCACCACAGATGCATAGCTTTCGAATCGCATCTCTAACGTTGTAACATGCTAACAATAATTTAGTATTTCAGCATATTTTGCTTATAACGGCCTATCAATTTGAATTATTCAGTAGTATTTCTATAACAATAAAAACAGGGGAGTAGAGAACCCGCGGTCATCACTAATATCGATCTTAACCGGTTTTTGGGGAGTTTGGAATTCAGTAGCGCGTTGACAATGTGTTTTTATTAGCTACTTATTATTGAGCACGTCGTGAAGACCATTATGCTTTTGTTGTGGGGACACTCATCATTTTGATTTGTAAATATTTATAAAGTTTTATGTCCTTTTCTCAGAAAAGATTATATGATATGGGATATGTTTAGAAGAAAGGCATCAAAGAATATTCTAGGAACGAACTTCCTTATTGTCGTTCTGGACTTCTCACGTATATTGAAGTAACATTTATTACTAACTTTAGATAAAGAAAAATACTGTTTTATGTTCTTATAATATTCAATTATATTTAAATACATCTTATGTACTTTTATGATTACTTGACAAGTAAGAGTAAATAGTAATAAATTTACTTTATATTACAATTCGTTCAAAAACAATAAATCAACCCGACCATTAATGTCCGGATCAATTAATGGAGAGATATTTATAAAAGACATCGGTTCGAAGAGATTAATTTATGATATCATTTGGAACAGGCGGTTTGAGTTGAACCCTCTTTATTAAAATATGCATTAAACGTAGTTTAGTGTTAGATCAGTTTAATCTACAGTTATAAAAACAGTGGAACAGTCGCTTTTTGATTTATTTGAACACAAACCGCTGATACTAAATGCCGTCTATGGAGTTTCGCAGTATAACGGCATCTTCGAAAGCTTTCACCCATAAATGGTGCTATAAATCCAAATTGGTTACTTATATTGCTCAAATTATAATTAATATTTTGGGCTTGAGTAAACGATCAAATAGAGGTGTAACTGTTTCATATATTTACAACTCTGATTTAATGCAAATAAAAATGAAGAGAAAATCATTAATTTCAACGAATTAAACCTGTATACTCTAATAACAACTTTAATGTGTGTGTAGTAAAGTACAATTTCGCGTGCAGGTAGAGCCATCAGGCTCTGCGTCGCTGGGGGCTGCGTCCAGGGCGGTGTTCGTGGAGAAGGTGCGAGCCTCGAACGCTGCCTGCCAGGCGGGCGACTTCTCCACTGCGGTCGCTCTCTACACTGACGCACTGTCGCTGGACCCCGCTAACCACATATTGTATAGTAATAGGTTAGTTTGCGGTAATTTAATATGACTTTACTCGGTAATTTCACTTTAAGGTTCAATTTTCAGATAAGTTTTACACAAAAAAAAAAAAAATTGATAGATTAGAATATTTATAAAATATCTATCAAAAAAAATATTTTTATTCTTTAGTTAAACTGACTAACGATTGAATATTCGACCCTAAGTGATTGCTTTTCTTCATCTTACATTATATATGCAATTCTTAATATAATTTATTGGTTTGTTTCATTGTTACTTTGGTTAAGTGAAATAAAATAACTTCTAAGTAAAAGTATATCATACAAGAAACGTTCATAGAAAAATAACTCTAATATATACCTACTAAGATTAAAAGTAAATGATTCTAAATGAAGTTAAGGAAATGTTCTTGAAATATAAATAATTACTCCACGGCAGGTCAGCGGCCAGACTGAAACAAGGTCACTTCACTGCGGCCCTTCAAGATGCGACGAGGGCGAAGGAACTTTGTCCTAACTGGCCTAAGGCTTACTACAGACAAGGTAAGTCTAAATATTAATTAAATTATAACCATTTAATATACAAGAAATAAGTAAAAATATTTATAAGAAACCCTTGACCATACATAATATAAGATTATTAATTGTGTAACGATTTGAGTGATGCTATTTTAAATATTAATATTGTCAATATTACAAAATTAGCAACTAAGTAGTATTTTATCCGTAGAGCGCTTATAATAGCAGTTATGAAGGAATTAATCAAGAAACAGCCTTAACTCATAAAAATTTATCCTCTTTCCTATCAATATAGTTATTAAAGTCCTTTTAATTCCATTTTGTTTTAACTTAATTGCTTTAGAATGAACTCGTTTCTCTTACAATCTTTAAGCGTCTTATTCCTACGAGATAAACTATATATCAAAGGTTCTCGTGATACTCGTTCTCTTCCTTCCCTCATCGACAACCACAAATAACTTAAATACATTAGCAATTTGACGTAAATATAATTAACGTAGTTATTATTTATCTTTGTTTATAAATATAGTTTCACCATAAATCATTTCATTTATTAAAATGCCTTAAAATTAACATATTTTAAAGATAGGTACATATAAGATATTAAAATACAACAATTAATGTATACTCTTATGCAGTATATATATACATATATAAAGTGAGAAAACACGACTGGTACATATCTATACACACATACATATATATATATATATATATATATATATATATATATATATATATATATATATATATATATGATGTAATATATATATATATATATATATATATATATATATATATATATGTATGTGTGTATAGATATGTACCAGTCGTGTTCGCGCACTTTTTACTAACATTATTCGCAATCCTATTGATTTCACTTTTTATTTAAATGGTATAATTATATTATATTAATACTTACATTTTATAAATTAATATAAATGTGATTACATTTTATGAATCTGAAGAAATGTTATCCCCGTTGGTCGAGTGGTTAGCGCAGATGCCTAACCAAATATAAGTGGCGTAATGGGGCTCGGGTTCAATTCCCGACAGGGAAAGGCATTTAGATGTGTTGAGCATAGACGTCTGTATTTCTTGTTTTAGTTTAGTGTTTTATTAAATATATTCTCAGTATTTATATGTGTATTTCTATGTATTCATATCGTTGTCTAACACCCTTAACACAAGCAAATAATTTGCTTACTTAGGGGTTAGATCAATGTGTGTAATTTGTCCTGATATTATTATTATTACTATTTTGTATAACATAAAATCTTTACAAAGTAGTTGAGAACAAGAACAAGAGAAAGTAACTCTCATAAATCAATTAAGTACAGAAAGTTGTGAACAAATCACACTTCAATGATTGATTGACTGTTATTAGTTTCAATTTCACGTTTCTACTTGTTCTGAATTGTATATATTGATCTATATACAAAATTAAATCAATATTGAATTGTTGTTTCATTAAAAGATTTTTCTCTGTTAACTCATAGTAATAACAACGACTTTCATCCAATGCTTAATAAATATATTTTGTAGAAAGTAAGCGTTTAACAAATCATTGAAGGATATACATTATTAGCTAAGTTTTGTTTTCAATTGCATATTTTTAATTAATTAATAAGTTTAAGTTACCAACATATATAGTTTTAGTAAAGAATAAAGTTTATTTTATTTCTTTAGTTTAGCTAATTTATAATAATTCGTATATGTTAAATATCTAGTGCAGATACTAAACAATTATTTCGTTTTGTTTGTACCAAATGTTGAAAACAAACATGGATTAGTTTTGAAAAAGCGGGTGATCTCGTATTATATATTAAATAAATCTCCTGTAGGGGTGGCCCTGCAATGCCTGGGGCGTCACGGCGAGGCACTGGCGTCCTTCAGTTCTGGTCTGGGAGTGGAGCCATCCTCGCGGCAGCTGCTGGCTGCACTGGTGGAAGCCTCCCTCAAGTCACCCCTCAGACCCACCCTGGAACCTACTTTCAACCAGCTCGAGGTTATGAAGCTGGACCAGTACCCCTTTGTTCTTATATCGGTAAGTTTGAGTTCGATTATTTGTGTATAATATATAAATATCCCTATATTTTTAGATTTAAGTCAACATTCATCACTTCATAGAAAATATATAAAATAAATAGACAATTGACATTTATAACACTAGGGTGTTATATTAAATAAATTATTTTAGATTTTATCGATGTGTGCAAATATTTATTTACTGTACTATGGGTGCTTTAGGTACTATAATGTTAATAAGATTAATACATATTTATCTTAATTTACCTTACTCCTTTACGGGGTTAAAAGAATTCTTATCTCAGAATTTAATCTAACCTCTGATCTCACTCCATTAATATTCTCGCGAGACATTTTTTGTAAGTACTTAGAATAATAAGTATAATTTCTTAACTTTAAGATTTTAAATGAGCTGTCAAGATATTACAAGTTCAAGAATGCTTTTAAATAAGCAAGCTTATTTATCGAAAGATTAATAATCAAAAAACGTGATGTATTGTTTGTCTACTGATTTGCAGATGATAAATCCAATTGGTATATTCAAAAGTAATATTTATTATATGTATATTGTACGTTTGTACATAATAAAAGTATATAGCTTCTAATGTCATAATTTTACCGACGTAACAATACTTTTGTGTTACACTGAATTATATTTTATTATTAAAATTTTATAAAAAAAAACCTGTGAAGCTTAATTTTCAGTCATGCATTCATATGTTCTTTGATATAGTTACAAAGAAGTGGATAGTTTTTTTTTTGTCACCAATGTAACCAAAAACTTATACAGGATGCTCTCTTATAATTAGATTATTATTATGTATTGTGACTTCTGTCATATTTCAAAAGTCAACACCATGTATATTAAAGTTAAAGAGAGTTTAAGTTAATAAGGAATGTCTCTATTCAAGATTAATTTAGTGAATCACTAATGTTATTGAAAAATCTTGGGTAATTAAATAAAATTTATTCTGATCATTACAATATTAGATAGATAGAATACTTATTGAATCTATTAAGTCTTATGAATTATGAATACTCTTAACTACTTACTAGATAGAGATAATAAATAAGGGTTAGTGAGTTTTTATTATTTTATTATACTAAATTTATATACTTACTTTTATGTCTGTGATTAACTGACGAACAAAGTATGGGTTGAAAAGTTTTTATACTGTCTGTTACATTTATAACATTGTTGTTAAAGTAAACATCGTAAATACAGTGAACCAATCTGGAACCATTAAATTACTTTTTGCACGAATACGTAGACATGTTCGGAAACAAGACCTGGGTTGACAAAATACTCTACCTGACTTTAAGTAATACTAAAAACTTTTACAATAGATGAGTTCAAATAACTTAACACAATCATACCCTAATTCTCTACAATCCTTACATACGACTTTACTTTCGATTAGATTTCAAAAATAGAATATTTATAGATTCTATTTAAAATGATATGTTAATTTAAAACTTATACAACATGTATCTAAAAGTGTCTTATCATTGATTAAGCGACACGAAATACGACCAACAGTAAACAAGTTTATCCCCATTATCGAAAGACTAAATGTAAACTTTATTTAAAATAAAGCAACCGAACGTTATTTACCTTAAAATTGACCGTAAGTATGCATTGGAGCTGTATAAAGTAACGTGGCTCGTGAGACCGCTGTCGAACCGATGAATTTAAGTTTATTTAAACTGTCACTGCCTCAGCATCTGATACTTGGTATTAAATAAATTAGGATTCCTCCGTAAATAAAATGCATTTCTTTTGCCTTAATTTATAGCAATTATTTTATTTATTTAGATGTTAAAAACAATAAAGCAAGATATCAAAACAACCTAAACTAGATTCCATAAAAAACGATCTAGTTATATCTTTTAGTAAAATTTTCCCACTATTAAAAACCTCATATGACATCTCTAAGCATAAACAAACAAAAGAGAAACACATCGTCTGATCCTATACGCCGAAAGCCTTAAGAATCTTGCGGTTTGTTCACCATTTGCATACATTCCACCGGCTGTCCGACATCTCAACATTTTTCGGCGCATTTAACGACCAAACAATGGAGTCTGAGTGATCAAAGCACCATAAATACGACCCCAGTGTATTTACATACAATCTGGACGACAGTTGATAGGCAGCGGGATGTGAATGGCCAAAATGGCGTCTACCACAAGATGGCTGGCCACAGAAATGGATAGCATCGGGAAGTGGTCAATTTCTGTTTTATTTTCTGTACGGAAAGAGAATTATGTTTTTTATCAATATCCGCTTATAATTCTTCTGATTGAAATAAATCATTGTCTATGGAAACTGAGGTTAATTTTTAAACAATGGTAAACTAAGTTTAAAAAACACAATAAACTATCCACGCAAAAAGCTATTTCAAAAATACCTATTTAATGAATCAAGCGGTAGACTTATTAATTTTTTATCACCTGACACTACAGTATTCATTACAATGAACCAGCATTAGATGACTTAAAATAAGGTAGACGATTATTACAGCGATTACATTCAGTGTTTGTGTTTCGGCAAGTCTTTGTTATTCATCCACTTTTTGCTCTCCATTAGACGAATGTAAATTATATTTACTTTTTATCACATAATACCTATACAATGACACTACGAAAACACAAGATAGGTATCCGATAACTAGCTAACTGCTATAAAATTACCCGTGCATTAATTATTTTAAACATCGTGGGTGTTCTAATAACTTCAAGCACACTTCACAGAACAGTAGGCATATAAAGTGTAGTGCAATCCGACAGAAATGAGCTTTTATAAATTCGTATCGCTTTTTGCGAACGACAATGATACTCAAAATCGCATTTCTGTTACTCATTTATTATAAGGTAAATGAGTATTATATTCAGATACGAAGATCAAAAGTCATCCCGACGACGTCGACGGTTATTAGTAATACACGACAAACATTTTACGCACTTTGTAGTTAATGGTTAATAAATTGAGTTCCGATAAGCGTATTGGCTATTTCACTGATAATGCGCTCTGTAGCCATTAGGAATTGTGGATTTAATGCCCACAAATTTATTTTATATCGTAAATATTTTTTCTTTTCTATTTTTGTTGCAAGACAATTTCTTTTTTTTTCTTTTATTCTATATCTATAATGTATTGTTTGTATTGTGCTGTACTATTAACTTTATCTAATAGGCTATTTATCTTAATTTATCTTTTGTCAGGTTGTCGGTCAAGAGCTGTTAGCAGCGGGGCAGTACCAGGCCGCGGTGACAGTGTTGGAGGCTGCGTTGAGAATTGGATCTTGTTCGCTTAAATTAAGGTATGCTTTAGTTTGATTTTACTCTGGAATTTAGTATTGATAACGCCGTTTAATAAAACCGTAGCTATATAGATTTCAAATTCTAATATCCTAACTCTATCTTAGTTTTAAATGCACTCAGATGCGTATTATTCTTTGTTCTTGAAATTATTTTGAAATATCTAAAAATTTTCCAGATGATTTGTATTTTATATATTATTGTAATATTTTTTTTTATTAAATAGCAGTCTTCTAACAAACAAACATACTTAAATAAATATATATATATATATATAATTGTACATAAGAACACTTATTCTTCATTAGCAGCTTCCAAAAGTAAGCCACATTTAAATACCATCTCATATTGCAAGAGTGATTTATATATCAGTGAGATATCCCATTTCAGATTAATCTTAACAATTTACACCTTTACCACCACTCAAATTCTCAAAGGAATAAGACAAATTACCTCTCTCAGACGTTCTTATTCTTATTATACGTTCATTAATATATATACTTATATATATAGTTTATGTATTATTGTGTCTCAGTATAATTTATTTGTGCTTATAAAACGTTCGCGGTATTTCCTTTTGATTTATTTATTAGGTGATAAAGTTGTTATAGTTTTTTAACTGTGATTTTATTATGAGTATTTAGAGCTTTATATTGTTATTGCTTTTTAAGAGAATTTAATATTAATTCATTTATTTTATAAAGCATTATATTCTATATAATTTTCTATCTCCATAAGTGACTAATTTAAGGTCCTACGAGTATATAATTTTACAGTTTCTGAGTAATATAAGACTGTCGGTTTTCTGCAGTTGGTAATGGTACTTAGAGTACTGCTTAGTACTCTTAGTTTCCCAGTGTTTTATATAATTATGTAAGATTAAGTGATATCATCTATTGTTAAGTGACAGTTAACATAACTACTTAATAATAGTTAACAGTTACATTTAAAGTTAGTTCATATTAATACAATGACCGTCGAATCATAAAAAACCAAATCAGAATATTTCATAAACATATTCCTAGTTGTTTTTGATAAAAGACTGAAGAATTTATAACAATATTACTATTCGTAACTCTCCTAATTTTTTTAAAACTATATAACTGATCTTGATTCGAATTTTAGTAATATTTATATATGTCAGAAGTTATATAACATTCTCAATAAACGCACATTAAAAAAAATACGATTGGGTAAATAATAAACTTTCGATTGACGTCGACATAACCTAAAACATAAAAAAATCTAAAGAATTACAGGTCTTGAGGACTTTCGTAAAGTTTCTAATAGTTTCTAAAAAACCTTACAAAATAATTAACTTATCTAACAGAGTATACATTAATAAATTATTTGTATACAAACACATTAACTACATACACATTTCTTTCTTAAGTTCCAAAGTAAGCGTTGAAATCAACACCTAGATGTTATCTCGCTGATGGATTGGATGCATATCAATATTTTAAAATGACATTCTTTTGATTTTTATTGATATGAGATAATTGGTGACTGATGATTGTTAGGATTATGACATTGAAACTCTACAAGTACTGTTTTAATGTTATACCAAAGTCTAATGTTTTGTGTATCGTATCTTGTAATTGTCAGTCATTAAATATTATTTAAGATAAATTGCTGTGGCAACCCTAATCTTATCGTGTATGTAGTCTAGTTTCAAATAATAAAGTTATCCTTAGAATGTGTCATCCATCTTGAGCACCTGCAGGGTTGTCAAATTACAGCCATCCCATGTGATTCATTACTGTAGAAATTAATTTTAATGTTTTTATCTATTTTATTGATAAGCGTGTGTATACAGTGGCTAATGATCACAGATTATGAAGTAATTTAAGAACATTTCAACTTTCAATATATACACATTGACAGTTGAAAATTAAAATCAATAATAATATAATAATAATACAGGACAAATGGCAGACATTGATCGAACCCGTAAGTAAGCAAATTATTTGCAACGATACAGATACATACAAATACACATTATAAATCCAGAAATACAGACATCTATGCTCATCAGATACATGTCTATCCCTGTCGGGAATCGAACCCGAAGCCCCTATTGCGTCGCCATACGTTAGACGCCTGCGCTAATCAATCGACCAACAGGGCGTTTGAATACTCACTCACACACACAATAAATATATAATGTGTTTAAATATATATATTTAAACACTTTGTAACACGTCTGAATTTATATAATAAATACTGAATTCAAAGTTTTCTTGACTTATTATTATTATATATATATATTGTCATTTGTAAGTGGAATCCCAGCAGACAAGAAAACCGCTAACATTTACAATAAAACGAATACAAAGAAGCTGATATTAGATATAGGAGTATTATGATTATATACTCTCATACAATTAAAGGTCCAAGTTAATTCGACTTGCTATTCGAAGCTAAGATTAATATTTGCATTCAGTCTATCGTAAATCTTAGTTATTTCATTCTGGTATCTGTCAGTGAGCAAACAAATTCCATTAATCTGCAGGTCTTGTATCATTAGACATCAATTCCGGGAGTACTAAAACTACTGCTGCGACAAACGCGATTAGTACTTGTCAAATACTCTAGGACAGGGCTTCTAAACCTTTTTTGAAAGAAACATATATCTAATTCCGTTGAATTAATTGCTGCAACCAATGTTTTTTTATTATAAATGTACGGTTTCATATTCTATTATAGATGGGTGAAGTGCTGTCCTTCTAGCTAGGTTATAAAATAATCTGTATTAAGGAGTAACGGTCCTTTTCCCGCGCATGGTTGTTACAATATAATTTTGTACAAGTATATTCACGGTGATTTACGATATATTTTAGTAATTTATTTGAAAACCTTATTAAAAATAACATATTTTTACTGTATGAATGTGTGTTCGTATGAGTGAGTGTATATAGCATTTGATTGTGTTTATTTTTGTTGTCATTTTTTGAAGACATAATGTTGATTATTTACTGGCGGCTTAAGAGAATCCGATGACAATATAATATGTCAATTTAAGTCTGTTTTTATATCCCGAGTTGGACCCTTGAAACATGCGGACCCAGGTTGATCAAACCTGGCCTGTATAGTCTCTTGTGTGAATGTTGGAATGATAAATTACACTAATCGCATATTTCAATATTACTTGTCCTCTTATTATGTAGTTATAATTTATTATTACAACAAATAAGAATATCTATATATGTAATTATATGATGCAGTAAAAATGTATGAGAAACTATAATACGTAGCTTTTAAAATATATAATATTTACACCAGTGTATACTATGCCTATAACTTTAAAAGATAATTAAAATCAATTTTTAAAATAAATTTTATTTAAATTTAATGGTCGTTTAAATTGATCGTATTTAAGAAAAAAATAATCAACTTGACCTGCGTACATTTTTTGTTTCTTGTCATCAGAGGGTCAGTGTTCAGTGCCTTGTCATCCGCGCACTGGGCGTTAAGTCAGCTAGATGCGGCTATCAACTACATGCAGCAGGACCTGGCCGTGGCCAAGTCACTTGGCGACACCGCGGGAGAGTGTAGAGCGCACGGCAACCTTGGCGCAGCGTACTTCAGCCAAGGCTCCTACAAGGACGCCTTGACAGCCCATAGATATCAACTGGTGTTGGCTATGAAGTGTAAGGTGAGGGATAATATAATTATATACCTTTTTATAGATAATTATAAAAAACTACAACCGTCTTAAGTTTTTATATATACATCTTGATTAGAAAATACTTGGAAATAAATAGATAGGCTTAGGTACTAAAAATTTCTGAGTAAACTAGAAGTTACAAGTAAATATTATATATTGAAGTCAGGTATAGTACCATAAGTAATATATAGTAATTACCAATTGGCATGTCTAATAGATTCTTAACACATGTATGTAGCTATCAAATATCAAGACTGGTTGACAGTCGTTCATTACTTTAATGTTAATATAAAGTCAGTAGAGTTTTTTATTCTATAATTAACGATAAAAAGATCGTTTACAAATACATATCAAAATTGTTTTTTGTAATAAATATAAATAAAACATAGATCTTTAATTAAATTTAAACTTACAAACAAGAGTTAATTGATGTTACCTTTATTTATTACGACAATTTGTACTTGTTTATGGTTTTATGAGTAATCTAACTAACTAAAGTACCAAGATCGTAGTTTATTAATGAAGTATCAAATATTATTAAAGGTTTTATTTTATGTCAATAGTATTTTTATACCATTAGCTTTTTTTATTTTTTTAATAAAAAAGTAGCAAGCAAAGTAAAAATAACATTTCCAATTAAAAAAATAAAATGAAAGGAGTAATTTACTTGGCGAAGATTTGAATGCTATAATATTGTAATAAGTTTTTTCTTTTTCCATTGTCATAAGTAAATTTTGTAAAAGCAACTGTTTAGATTTTTTCAACAAACATATTTATCACGCCATGTTTACAATTTTTTTTAATAAATATAAGTTCCGTTAAAGAAGATTAAAAAAATGCTAAATTAATCGTAGCGGGTAACGGTAGCTCAGTAGTTAGAGCCACAGTATGGTATCCCAGAGGTAACAGGTTTAAGCCCTGCTATGTTTAATATTTTTTCTTTATATTAACTTTGACTTTGACTAAACTTTATTGTACAAAATTATACAATTGGCGGACTTAATGCTAAAGCATTATCCACCAGTCAACCGAAACACTATACAGAAAAATAAAAACTACAAGGGTACAATACAGAAAATAAAAATATATATAAAATTCAAAGCTATGACTAAAGATCTAAAATATATGTATAATACATATACAAATTAAAATATCATAAGTTAACAAACTTAAACATATACCTTACGTACAATATTAAATTATATGTTTAGTTAGAAAAAAATGTCCTACTAAGAAGTGATATCTATGTACGAAATATCTTATCTTATTTTTTTTACAATTAAAAATATTAAAATACCCTCAAAGTAAACAACTATCTTTGCTGGAGTGCTCTCGGCCGCCCGTGACCTCTGCGGTTGTTCTTTATTAGTTTCCACAATTACGAAATGCGGTTTCTTTTATAAGTCTTTTAGTGTAATTTTACGCAAATTATAATACATAAATTGCACGCACACAATTACACAGTCCTACCTGCGTGTTGGTTTGTACTTACATATATCTGTATGTGTATGTATGAACAGAAGTACATGTACAATGAATTTTATTATTTTTTACTAATAACTGACATAAGAATGCTTGTATTTCAATATCTTTATTATAATCGTTTTCAGTTTAAAATACCATTTTATATTAGAATACAAATGCTCAGTACAGAATTCATTTATTTTGTAATATTTAAAGGTTATTTAATTAAAATAATTATTGATAAATAACGTCGGTACACGCAATACGAACAAGTCCTATAAATGTTTAAAGACTATGAAATAACAGCCGACCGCAACTCCCAAGTACATACGATAGCAGATTATGCAAATTATAAAAGGTTGCTTACACTTTACAGACTTACAATTTGCGAACTTTACAATCGATGAAATATAATTAGCAACCGCTTTGCGTGAATCTTCTATAAATGTAAGAAATCACTTTCTCTGTAAAACGTGAGGCAAAACCGGTAACCATGGCGGTTCTATTACACGCACAGCCAACATTGGTCCCATCTTAACATCTAAGTAGCGCGTTTGTGTATATTCGCAATTACGTTGGCCCAATCGGCCAATGTTGGCGTAACTGATCCGATGTATGCTCATGTTAACTGAACACAAAATAGTTAAATTTTATTTTTATCGAGCCCTTTAAAGCGCCGGCGGATTATTGTTAATTTGCAGTAAACGTACTTACATTGCCCTCTCTTTATTGCATAAGTTAATGACGTTTATGAATTACTATCCGTTTTATATCAGTTCGTAATATTAAAGTCTCTAGGACTTGTATTATAGACTGAAAATAATTGTAAGTTGTATTACGTGAGTCTTACATATTCCGTACATATTTTTTATATAAATAGTTTGACTGAATACAAGGATTAACTTAGCACTAGATAATAAATATCTGACCAATATATTACAAGTGGTTAAGTATAATACATCTTGCATTCAGAACTATCTATAAATTGTGATACGAAATTGTCCAGCAAATTATCAAACGCTAATAAGGCACTACCAGGAGTATTATTATACACATAAGTTGAATGTATATATATCATACTCTACATATTAAACACACCCAACAATGCACCCACGTATGGAACAATCACAAAAACAAATAGTCATAAAAATATGTTATTTTTGTGTTCCGCGCGACCGGCCGTCGACAAACACCCGCTGTCGGCTCAAAATAAGCGAGAAATTGTAGTGAAGTCTGAATTTATCTGCAACATGAGACCTGGAACCGTAGCCAATGGAAGGAGTTGGTCGGCCATTTTATTAACCTTTAATTTGTGACCTGTTAAATATTATATTTTAGTGCCGCATTGCATTGATATGTAATTTGAAGACTTCAAGCTTCCTACAAATGTTATTTTTCATCCAACAATCGGGATGTTTCCTCTTTTGATATTCGATTGTAAAAAAATACTTACTTGGTAAAAATAATAATATATTTTATGATTAAAGTTCATAAAATAAATTTAATATTTTTTGTCAGGAAACAATTTAGTAACCTGCTAAAAAAGCTAATGTAATATCACGAAAGCTATAATTTAAAACTAATACATATGTTTTAAAACAACATACATATAATAACATGAAAGATCTGTTAATACCTAGCAACAGGCCAGGTATAATTTGACATTAACATGAGCAGGTAAAAGCCAGATGAGATGAGTATTGAGACGACATTAGATATGTCTAGAATATCAGAGGAAGGTGCCGAGGCATCAAAGATTAACGGATTAACTTTTCTCGGAGTCTGTACTGCCTTTTGAATTAAATCGAACGTAAACGTTCCTAGATGTCTTGGATACCACCAAATGGTTTTGCTCTTTATTTAGGATCTATTAAAGTTGAATCGTGAAACAAACATTATTATTTAGATTTCATATATTATATCTATCCATTTTTTTTTATCATATTACTTCAAAGACGGAATCGGTATCGGTAAAAAAAATATCTTGCAATGAAAACCACTTTACATTATTATCCCAATGAATGGAAATTTAAAAATCTTTAACAATATAACTTTCATATAATGTTGGGAAATAAATATTAAAAACGTAGTTATGTAATTAAATAGTTTCTTTTTTATACATATTCATAAAACGAATTCCATTCACATACGAGTATTGTCAACGAATGTACAGTCACGCATTATGAAGATAAAAAATACAGATTACCAATTAAAAAAATAAGGCCGTCTTTTGTACGTGTTAAATGTTTTCTTGTTTTTATATCAATAAAAAATGTGTATATTTAACATTTAAAAAGGTTTTACTTTATGGTATCCGTTCTCACGGTCTTATTTAATAAAAAAATACATTAATAAGTGATTTTCGTTATTGGTACCAGTGACGTAGGTAAACCTATATTTTATTAAATAAATATAAGTACAAAAGAACTAATATTCATTTAATATAAAATAGGTAGTTACATCATTATAAATTATTAGTATATATGTATGTAGACATACATACACCTAGCATTTATATTTAAAATACAAAGTGAGTATTCATCTTTGAGAGAAGACTGGAAATTAAATTTAATAATTATAAATAAATAACAAAGACGCTTAAATTCTAGTAGCATTTTGTATAACAGCTTACACAATACTAAGAATAGATAAAGCTAAGTACAAAAGGAAATATAAATGACGATAAACGTACGAACTTATTCCGGTATTGTTAGGAAAGCTACCCAAAGCTGTACCTATATAGTGTACACACACGGGCGTGTGTACAGGAATGCTCTGACTTGACAGTCGCTAGAGAGAAACACAGCTTGAAGTCATTCCAGTTGGAATACGTTCAAAGGAGATCAAGTCAATATGTAAATCAGTGCGTTATCGTATAATGTTGCACATACTTAATTAGTTAGATTGTTGTTCCTCGCTAGGGCGGGCTGCAGCTGGCCTCTACGATATCGATGTTATCAGTTTAATTCGTCTCTAGTAATTAGGTCTAGATTTAAATAGCCTATGTATGTTATATAGGAAGTAATTAATACATGAGGATAAGTTCAGAATTATAATTTATATACAAATGTGGTTAGTTCGACTAAAAGCATTACTTCAAATACCAATGGTGGTCTTTTTACAAAAAAGGTTTATTCAATTTTGTGGTCATGAAATTATGGGTTGGTTTCTACCTGAATTTTGTCCTCGACGTTATAATTTGGAGTCCGTCCATCACTACCTCATTTCATCGAGACAAAGGTCCTATTGGCGGCCTGTCGGCGGCAGTTTTTTTATTTGTCTTCCATTTCCTCGTTGAAAAGGATGGGATGCATTCTAATCGTCTTTTATTTATATTCAGCTCTTGTGTTTGTTTTAATCTACAGAGATATGAATATTAAGTGACCAAAATATAGTGATTTGTATGTTTTTAAAAGATTCCTACGTTATTACTAATTATAAAATAGTTAAGTTTTTAAGTTTAGAAGATCGGTATATACTATCGGATCGGTATAGATCCTATCGGAGGTAATATCATTTACTTGCCCAAATTCGAAAGTTCTTCCATCAATATTTCGAATCAAGTGTTAGACAAATCTAGGCGAGGAGGTATAATATTATCCCGTTAATATAATAGGGTATTTTGGGAAAATAAACTTCGAAACGTCGACGGTTAAACAATGAATCGAATGCTGACATATTTCTGTAAAATATGTTGACACAGCCACGGGCAACAAATACAATTAATAAATACTTAATTGCTAATCATTTTCACCCCATTTCTATCGTGTTCAAGCTAATGTAAATTGTGAATATTAAATTTGGGATCCCAGGTGATCAATAAACATTCATTTGTATTTATAAAAGAAACATCGGTTATTTTCGAAAACCTATAAATTATAATGATGTCCTATATATTTATGTATCAGGACACTCAAGCTGCAGCGGCTGCGCTGACGTCATTAGGTCACGTCTACACCGCTATCGGAGACTACCCCAATGCTTTAGCCAGCCATAAGCAATGCGTCCAACTCGTCAAACAGATGGGAGATAGATTGCAAGAGGCAAGAGAGATAGGCAACGTGGGGGCTGTTTATTTAGCCATGGGAGAATTTGATTCCGCTGTCGATTGTCATACACAACATTTAAGACTGGCCAGGCGATTGGGTGATCAGGTACTGTAACTAATTTTAAAACTTTCCTGTTCAACTTGCAACACATTTCGTTTAATATGCCTTTTGTTGTAGGTTGAAGAAGCCCGAGCATATTCAAACTTAGGTTCCTCTTACCACTACAGGCGAAACTTCTCACAAGCGATAGCTTATCATGAAAACGTGTTGAGGATAGCCCAGAATCTAGGTGACAGGGCTATCGAAGCGAGAGCTTATGCAGGCTTAGGTCACGCGGCAAGGTATAACAATTTTAATGAGACTAGATAACTCTTCATTATAATGTTATTGGAAAAAATAGAACGTAACTAAAAGAAATGAATTATAGGTGCGCTGGTGACTATGCCCAAGCTAAGAAATGGCATGAAAGACAGTTGGACGTTGCCTTGGCAGCCAGAGATAAGGTCAGGCTTTAAATAGTTGTTAAAGAAGTCAATAGAAATCTTAATCTTTTTGTAGTTAGGTTTCAATGAACAATAATTTAAACATTTGATGATTTTTTATTTACTGATATGCAGGTAGGTGAAGGGCGGGCATGCTCTAACCTAGGTATAGTGTACCAGCTGCTTGGGGAACACGATGCCGCACTTAAGCTGCACCAGGCACATCTCTCAATAGCACGACAATTACAGGTTGGTGAAGTTTACGAGTTATTTCATAACTGTGTTAGTGAAGTCATTAACAATAATGAGGATGTGACGAGGTGTGAAATATCACCTTTTTATATATTTAAGTACCTAACTCGAAAGAAACTTTACAGGATAAAGCTGGTATGGGTCGAGCGTACGGCAACATTGGTAATGCGTATTCCGCTGCAGGATTTTACGAACAGGCCATAAAATATCACAAGCAGGAGCTGACAATATCCAAAGAAGTACATGACAGGAGTTCAGAGGCATCGACACACGGGAACTTGGCTGTTGCATATCAAGCACTTGGTGCTCATGATATGGCGCTGTTCCATTATAGAGCACATTTGGGTAAGTTAGGAATTAACAAGAGAATAGTTTGTATGATTTTGTTTGATAATCCATTACATTTAATTAGTGCTTGTTTCTAAGATACATATATCTTACGTCGCAGGTATAGCAAGAGAACTTAAAGACGCAGCAGGAGAAGCATGCGCTCTTTTAAACCTCGGAAACTGTTTGTCATCTCGGGGAGAATTTGCCCAGGCGGTTCCGTACTATGAACAACATTTGATGCTATCTCAGGAATTGGGCGATGTCATCGCTGAGGCCAAAGCGTGCCACTTTTTAGGATATGCACATTACTGTTTAGGAAATTATAAAGAAGCAGTTAGGTAAAATCTACGTGAATATTTATGAATATAACAAATAATTACTGTAATCAACCTAAAAGATTATCTATCAATATGCATATTAATTGAGTTATTTCTAAACAATGTTCATTACAGATATTATGATCAAGATTTATCACTAGCGAAAGATCTTCAAGATAAAATGAACATGGGTAGAGCATACTGCAACCTGGGTTTAGCGCATTTGGCATTAGGAAATTTAGAAACTGCATTGGAATGCCAAAAGTATTTCCTTGCGATAGCTCACATGACTCAACATTTACAAGGAAAGTTCAGAGCTCTTGGGAATATCGGTGATGTTTTAATTAAAATGGGTGATGTGGAGGAAGCTGTTAAAATGTATCAAAGACAACTTGGATTTGCTCGACAAGTAAGTAGATATAAAAGATTATACCTTAAACCATGTTTCGTAAAAAAATATGATTCAAGTATACATAATTTTTATTTATATAAATTTTATAGGCTCGTGATAGATCTTTAGAAGCAGCAGCATGCGGTGCTCTAGGGCTAGCGAGAAGATTGCAAAGAAGATTGGATGCAGCCTTGGGACATCACACTCAGGTAATATTATTGATGACTTTCCTATGAAGTGGAAATATCGGTATTATTCTTTATTCAAAAGGTTTCTCGATAAACAAACCAGAAACAGATTGCCTGTGTAAATGCAATTAAAATAGGTGAAAAATGGCTCTAATTATAATTTATACATAATTCATACAGTATTATTACTCAATAAGTTACCCGCGTAAATAAAAAAAACACTTTTATCGCACGTAATAATACACTCATTCGTTCATTTTAACCACTCTTAAATATAAAATAAAATGAATTAATTATGAGTGGAGTTCGTACTATACTGTCTGTCTCTGTGCGTTACTAAGGATTGTAAAGTTGATTTCTTGTCCTCATTAAAGTTGCGGGATAAATCTTTTTTTGATAATGAAGAAGTCCTTAATCTTATGTTCTAGGAGCTAACATTACGCCAAGAAGCAGGAGACTCTGCGGGAGAGGCGAGAGCTCACTCTCATCTGGGAGCAGTTCATATGGCGTTAGGACATTACTCACATGCAGCTAGATGTTATCGAGTAAGATAATTAATATATCATTTAATGTTCTAAGTTATATGCAATTTGCATGTAAGATTGTTGGTAACCGTAGCAATTGTGTAACTTCTGAACAAATTGAAAAAAATATCTCTATTTCTTTTCAAACTATTGTTTCCAACAATACAATTTTCTGGTGAAAGCTGTACTACACTTATTAGTACTTTGTTATCTACAGAATAAAAATGTAAGGGGTAATATTAAAATTTTATTTTTATTGAACACTGTTATTATTTATTTTAAAGGAACAGTTGGAGCGAGCTCAAGAACTACAGGACTGTGCACTTGAGGCACAAGCTTACGGTAATTTGGGCATTGCGAAACTAAACATGGGTCATTATGAAGACGCTATTGGCTATTTAGAACAAGTAAGTATAATTTGAAGCAATCGATGACACGTCATTAATTTTAACACGTTTCCCAATTTTAGCATAATTACATTTTTTATTCAGCAACTCGCCATCTTAGAGCGAATGAACACACCAACATGTCAGATCGACAAAGCCAGAGCACTTGGCTCTCTTGGCGACTGTTATGATGCGCTTGGCGATCCAGACGAGGCGGCCAAGTATCATGAGCAACATTTGACGGCGGCGCTAAAGTTAGACAACACAAGGGAACAGGAAAGAGCGTATCGTGGGCTTGGATTAAGTCATAAGTAAGTTCTATATCTTTTCATTATCGTTCATTTTTATCCACATTTTTACGAACTTATTTTCACCTCAAATTTTTTTAGGTCCGTTGGTAATCTTCAGCAAGCCCTCGTATGTTTAGAAAAGCGTCTGGTCGTATCCCATGAGCTCGGTATCCCGGAAGCCAAGGCCCAAGCCTATGGGGAACTTGGCGCGTTACATATCTCACTCAACAACCTTGAACAAGCTGTCTCCTGCTTGGATCATCAGAGGAATATTGCAAAGTTAGTTTTAGCAACGCTCTAAGTAACAGTAATGATTTTTTTCTGCTATTGCAAATATATTAAAACATTGATGAGAAGTTATATGAATTTGAATATTTCTTGAAATAATTTTCAACTTTTGTATATTCGTTGTTTAAATATCCGAGACGATATCTATAAATGTATAATTTCTCGATCTATTAACGCAGGGAGCTGAACAACCAAATAATGGAAGCGGAGGCATGTCACTCCCTGGGTGTGGCGCAGCACGCGCGGGGTGACCACGCCGCTGCCGCAAGACACCACCGGGCCGAGCTTGAACTGGCGCACCGTTTAGGACTCACTCATCTTCAGGTACACACCGCTCTTTCCACTGCAACCAGAAAATTTGGTTCACCGTTTTTTATTATCTTTATCGTTTTTTTAATCTTTGTGTTACAGATTTTTGTGATTCAAATTTGTGATTAATCTTATTCATGTAATATTTATGTCATCCAAAGATTGTTCGCAATCTGGACATACTTTTTGTGTATTGTATATTTCTATAATGTCCGCGCCAGAGAGTTTAGACTGTATTGTTACTCTAGAGTTGAAACTGTATTTTTTGAATGTATCATTACATTTTCAAATAACTACTAAAAAGATATTTGAAGAAATATAGGAAAGAAATTACTCTAAACGTTTAATATAGTGTGTATGTGTTTCTCTCCACCCTGTGCAGGCGCGTGCGTGCGGCGGACTGGGCGCTGCGCACGCGTCACTCGGCGCACACGCAGAAGCAGCACGCTGGCACGAGGCGCGACTGAGACACGCCACCGCCGCCGGTACCACATACATATTATATACTTTATTTATTTAGTTTTGTGATTCATTTTTCATTTGTAGTAAACCAAATTGTCTTTTAGTAACATGCATTATATGAATTATTTTTTTAATTATAAAACAATGTATCAATAAGTAATAGCAACATTTTGTTTTTACATTTGAAAGTTTCATTCAAATTGTTACCCTATTTCAGCCAGACATGTATTATATTATAATTTATTTTGTTAACAGGTATTGTTTGATTTTACTGATTTTGAAATTTATTGAAAAGTGTTAGTGGCCAGAACAGTTGTTTATTATTTTTTATTTACAAAACCAGGAGACATCCGCGGCAGAGCCACAGCGCTGGCCGACCTGGGTCGCTCTCACCTCGCCATGGGAGCGTGCGGGAGCGCCGTGTCATACCTACGACAAGCTTTAGTTGCTACCGAGAGCTTAGCTGACACCGATGAAGAGGTAATGTTGCTAGATAACATTAGAAAACAACGGCAACCCACCCGCAACTACCCTGGTGTTGCAGTTGTCCTTGGGCAACGGTAGTCATTTAACATCAGATGGATTCGTCCGTTCGTTTGACTGCCTAATTATAAATAAAAAAAAATAAAAAAAACAACAAAACTATAACATTACTTGTTTAAAAAATAACGATGAGAATATAACCATTTTATTAAATTTGCCCTATAATGTTTGCTAATCTTAGCTATTCCCAAAATTCCAACTAAACATGTATTAACCAAAATCGTCGTCTGTAGGCTCGAGTACGCCACCGACTAGGCTTCGCACTCTGGGCCTCTGGAGAGCTTGAAGAAGCGAAGGAACAGCTTCTCGCTGCACTGGGGGCTCTGGAGACCAGCGCCGACCGGTATCGAGACAGGAACACCGCTACCCTGTACGTGTCCACTCAGCACGCGCTGCAAAGAGTACTTGTTGGTAAGGTGTTTTACAGATAATTCATCAAATTTTAAACTATAATTGTCCATCGTTAGTACAAGTGTTTTTTCCATTTAATAGAACTGGGTCGTCATCACGAAGCACTCGTAATAGCTGAACGAGGCAGATGTCGCTCTATGGAAGTGATGTCAGAGAAACCTGCCAGCGCTCTCAATCAAGCCAATTTAGAACTACATACTGCCCAAAGGTAAATATTGAAAATAAATTCTATAATATTAGTATCATATTATTAAAAATATAACCAAACATAATAAAACTAATTTGTCCTATTAAAATAATCAAAACATTCATGATCACAAACAAAATTGATTGTATTTGACAGCAGGAACATTTCCGAAGAAAACAACAAAGAGCGTCCCGATCCCTGGAGTCCCTCGACGGTGGAACAAATTCTAGAAGTTGTGAACAAACAGAAGGCTCCAGTATTATACTTTAGCATTGCTTCCGGGAGACTATATTCCTGGTTACTCCAACCACATAAAGGTTAGTACCTTATTTCTTCTACTCAATGTTTGTACCATCCTTGAAAGTTTTGACTATTTATAAATATAAAACCTTTCCTACTAGGTATCTTGAGGTTCCACCAAACATGTCTTATGGATCAAGCTGAAGACGGTGACAACAGCCTCCCTGATATAAGTCCTGATGAGCTTCAAGCGAATACAAGTAAGTTTGTTGATGTTAGAGGTTTTATTTTGTAATTTCGTTTATTTAGAAAACACATAATATCATTATAATATTTTAACTAGGTGCAGGGAAATTAGAACGCTTAATAAAGGAATGGTCAAGTTGGTTGAAGACAGCCGACAGACGGAATGAAGAAGACCTCTGGGATAATGACGACCGACCCAGCACCGGGCTTGCTAGAATGGTAAGAGACAGAAAAAATCTTGTCTTTCATGTCTTCTAATCTTCCCAAGGATATTTTGTAAAAAATCCTTTATTTTTAGGTAACACGCAACCATTTGCTGAATTCATCCAACTACTCCCTAAGCTCACTGTTTAGTGTGGGCTCCGTGGGAGGGTCGGTGGCGGGATCCGTCGCGAGCCTTCAAGGATCTACAAGGTAAATAATACAAGCAAAAGCTTACACTCCTAGTCTAGTTTTAGCAAAAGATCCTCACTTATTAAATTTATATAAATATATAATGAAAAATAAACCGATACGGGCAGGGATTCGAACCCGCGACTACTGGGAAATCATAGGCTTGACATGGCTATACTTGTTCATAGATATTTTCTAACATGGCTATACATGTTTATAAATATTTTCATCCTCACTTATTTTTATTTTACTGGTTTCAAGAAAGATCTACAGTTCTGTTTGTGGTTTACAATCAAATAAAAAATATGTTATCTTATTTTTTTTATAGATCTAGCATACATGGTCCTCGTAAGAAGCAACCATCATGGCAGGGTCCTCCCTGTCTTAACACGCTCTATCAAATGCTCATCGCTCCTTTCGAAGATTTGTTGCCAACTTCGTGTAATAATAAACATGGTAACTATTTCACATCCTAAGTAATTAAGATATTTTGGCTAAGATATTTTAGAACATTTGTTTGATTAGTTTATTATTGGATATTATTATTTTTAATTTCGACATTTATAATTTTATTGTTTCTTGTTCTTATATTAATTGTGTAAAACACTAACGTAATCTCAGTTCTCATTTGTTAGTTGATTTTTTTAGATATAGTAATTTTAAAATAAATTATTCGAATAGCATTAGGAATCTGATCGTACAGCATATATAATACTCTTGTTGTCTTAGTAATCATTTGTACATTTATGTGTAAGCAATTTTAGTACAATTATATTGGTTGGAAGGTAAACTGTTCATGAAAATGAATATACTTAGCCAACATGTAGACACAATGTTATGAAAGTCATGGTTCGTTATGATGAAAGAACTATTACACATATTAGGAGAGAAATAAAATGAGACCATTTTTATATAAAACCATCCAGTTTGTTACGCTACTCAATGTAATTCGATGTGGGGAATTGAAACAGTATATGAGGCAGTTTACGAGTAACTTGAACAAACCATCCACCACGTGTTCCATAGTATCTGGTATATGTATTGTATGGTGGTGTCAGGTTCCCCCGGGCGGCGCGAGGTGTTGCTGGTGGTGCAGGGCGCGCTGCTGTCGTGTCCGTGGGGCGCGCTGCGGGCGGCCGACGCGGAGCCGCTGTGCGAGCGATACGCGCTGCTCGTGGCGCCCGCACTGAGACCACACCGGCACAGGCACGCGAGACGCACACACGCACGGGCACAAGGTCGGATACATTCATTATTACACTAATACAAATTTAAATAGTTTTATTTCAAACAGGCATACATTACTATTTACAAAATTCATATACACGGTTTCAAATTGAGGAACCAGAAAAAGCTGAAAATTAATAATATATATCATGTATGTTTTTTCAATTAAAATTTTGAAATATTAGCATTGTCAATTTATTAAATAAAATAACAATCAGAAATGTAGCTAACATGTGTGTATACGATTTCAAGCTTACATCTATGGGAAATAAAAATCCATAGCCTGTAATTTTAAGATACTAGATGAATACATTAAGTTCTTAAATGTAGCTTAGATTGTTCTTCTGTCTCCAGGCGCAGGGTCGGAAGGCATGCGTTGCGTGGTGGCTGGCGTGCGAGCACTGCGGGAGGCTGAGCTCGTGGCTGACATGCTACGCGTTACACCGTTACTAGACTACCAGGTATAATGCAAAATCTATTTTTTGGAAATTTAATGGAAACCACTCAGCCAGTAAGACGGAACGGCTATGTGGGATACCAACCAAAACACAACGGTTACCTTAATCGCCAATAGGACGTTACAGAGTCTTTCGCACGCAACCGGAATAATTGCAACCTCACCTACCCTCCATGTCGGATCCATATAATCAACTTTATTTATTGAATACCAAATTTTATGAATAATGTGTATTTTTTCACATCCAATACAAGTGTCAAACATGTTTTGTAGGCATCAAAGGAAGCAGTATTAGCTCAACTACCACAAGCAGAATGCGTCCACTTCGCAACGCATATTTGCTGGAAGACACCAGGAATTATTCTCAGCCCTGGAGAAGTGGTGATTACATTTATTATTTAAATATTTGAAAATGTGAAAATAACGCCTTATTTCATTCGGCTACAACAATAATTGTTACAGGTTGATTCTCAATCAAAACGTCTTCTCAACTCAAGCGTAGGTAGTGGAGCCGGAGACGTGTCTGCAGAAAATGAAGAAGAGAGTAAGATCAGGAAAACTATATATTAGTTATTATGTAATAATATTGTTAATTTAATTGTTATATAAAAATATATATATATATATTATAGATGCTGAACTAGCTCCGAGCAACGAAGAACTGCCACCATCTTCTGAGTTCATGCTAACGGCAGCAGAAATTATGAACCTTAAACTTACCGCCAGATTGGTACGTAACGATAATACAACATAACACAAAAGTGTCCAAGCTGTTAAAGAATTTTATTAGCATTGACGATCTTCTATTTGTAGGTAGTGCTGTCATGTTCTCCTTCAAGCGCCGCCCTTCTGGACTCTGACAACCCAGACGCTGCGACAACCGCCGGTGACGGAGTTTCCACTCTCTGCAGAGCGTTCCTAGCGGCCGGAGCTCAAGCTATACTGGTCACGCTGTGGCCGGCGCCTCAAGATACTGCTACTAAGATCCTTTACAGGGCCTTGTATTCTGCACTGTTACAAGGCAGCAGGGTTGCTAAGTAAGTTTATTGTTTGTTAAACCACACCTAACATAATATGCAATTATTCAAATTAAACATCGATCTACAAAACAGAATAAACGAAGTGGAATCCTAAATGATACTCCTCAACCACTTTCGATTACAGTGACCCTTTCTAATTTGAACTAAGATAAATAAGTGAAGTATAAAATCACTTTAATTGTATGGATATGTGTAATTCGTATAAATCCAGAGCGCTGGGCGACGCGATGCAGACGGTGCGTCACACCAAGCACTTCTCCCACCCGGCGCACTGGGCGGGACTGTGCCTGCTGGGCGCCAACGTGCGTCTCAGTAACAAGGTGGCGCTGCTGGGCCAGGCGCTGTGCGACCTGCTCGCCGCTCCGGATAAGTGCCGGTACAGTCCCATTTTGGCAGATCTTGGATCATCGTTGGCCTTTCTTTTATAATATGGCAACATTTCGTCTATTTCTCCAGCGGTTATTGGCATTGACGTCATCTGTTTTAGATTATTTTATAGGACAACACCCAATTTGTATGGTCACATATTGTTGTTTTTAGTCTGATTGTGCTTCCTGTCCATTATTTCTATAGGATGAGCTTTAATTTGGCTGATATAGTAATATTTTTTTTATGGTAAATTAAGTGTCTTTGAATTTACCCAAATTTTTATTACTTATTGTGTAGTCTTGTTTAATTTCAAAATATTTAATAAATTACTTATATCTAGGGATGCACTGCGGGTATGCCTGCACTTAGTAGAAAAGTCTCTACAACGAATTGTAAGAGGACAAAAGAATGCGATGTATACGACCCAGAAGAGTATAGAAAACAAAGCTGGCACTGCTTCAGGCTGGCGTGAACTTCTCATGAGTGTGGGTTTCAGGTAAGTAACTCTATTAATTATTAAAATAAAGTCTTCTATAAAGTAGGTACATAAAACAAATAAACACTGTCTTATAGATTCGAACCCGCCGCTAATGGTATTCCTTCGAGTGTCTTCTTCCCGCAAAGCGACCCTGAAGAAAGATTGACGCAATGTTCCGCAAGCCTCCAAGCTCTGCTGGGTAAGAATTTTCCTAACTTTAAACTTAACTTAAATTAATTCTTTCTACATATTTTACAAGTCTCACGATTTTTTTTCCCAGGGCTGTCACCAACTACACTGCAAGCCCTATCCAAGCTGATATCCAACGGTACTGAGGTTTCCGACGACATCATCGGCGTCGTCCGCGCCGTCATCGCACAGTTTCCGGCCAAGGAGGGGGAAACCGTGGAGGTTGCTGTTAATGTCAGGTCAGTGAACTCTTACATTGCGGGTCTGTGTACTTATTTTAACTTACAACAAAGAAGCATTAACCCTATTATCATAAGACACTATGAATCATTGTCATTGTGACATCACCTTGAACTATGTAAATAAAAACTAGTCTGACTTAAAACAACTCATACATTTTAAGTCATAATGATAATATGGTAATTTCTAAATAAAAGTTCAATATGGGTGATGACCTCATTTTATTATGACTATTACAATAATGTAATAATGTAATAATAATATGAATTTACTAAATTATTTATCATTTCTTTTTATTTAGATTATGGCGTGTTAACGGTTGCCATGAACTGTTGGCATCCCTCGGCTTCGACTTAGCCGAGGTTGGACAGGATGAAGTCACACTTAGAACTGGCAAAGCAGCCAATAGAAGACACATCCAGTTTGTCTTGCAGGCTCTACTTGCTTTATTCGGTATAAATTTTTCTCCATTAATTAATAAATTATCATGAGTATTAGTATACCCTCCACTGCTCACTGTTGAACTTAGGCTTCCTTTAATAAAGTACTGCACTTTGATTTCTTTCTTTTAGGATAAGCAGGTTTATTTAATGTTTTCATAAAAATGACAAAATTATCATACCAATATTTTTGAGATCCATCAAACCTGTAATAGCTTAGAACCAGCACTACTGCAACATGGTGCCTTTTTATTTAAATAACTATCGTGAATATCAATATAATTAATACTCCACAGACACACAGGAGGCTCCCCGCAGTCTCAGCCTGGGCTCCAGCTCCAGCGTGGAGTCTCTCACCTCCGACGGAGACCTCGAACAACATTCAGATGGAGAGCCGCCTCAGAGGCAACATCGACGTAAGTCACCATAGATTTATCCAATATTATTTATTATGATTTAGAGAGAGAATATAGAAGGACAGCTAAAATTTAAATTTAATCCAAAATAATTTGCAGCGCTCATAAATAAATAATATCTAAGATAATTTACATTTATTATAGAAGAAAGCGTCTCGTCGGTACCTCCACCTCCGCTGCCGCTTGGCTCTTGCGGCGGCGCCTTCACCATGTATGTGCGAGGTTCCAACTCATCAGAAGCGGGTCGCGGGGAGCCGGACGGCAGAACGGCCCCTCCTCCCGCACCTCCTCCTCCTCGCTACAGAGGGGAGAGCGATGCCGCCTTCACCCCCTCCCCTCCCGCAGCGCCCCCGCCCGCCGCGCCCGCGCCTCCACGGGACGTATCGCTTGCACTGGCGCATCAAACTAAGATAAGAACGCTGTATACGAGGAGACCTCCGTCTACTGACGATTCTGATTGGGAGAGTTCCGGTCACGACACGGTGCTCAGACGACGACCGGAACATTCGCACCAGAGGTATTTGGATGCTTTCTATGAGTTGGCGGCGTCCACTCGAAGAAACGACGAGGAGAAGATTGATCAAATTAGCCAACCCTCGACCTCCAAGAGGGCTTCCAGACCGAAGATGGGTACCGGCAGTCGAGACTCCATGGCACAAGTTAGACATATGAGTGGAGAATTGACACCCACTATATCGGAAGTGTATCATGAAAGAAATATAGGTTTAGGTCTAGCGCCGCCACTTGCCGAACTACTTCTGGCCGAAGATTCCAAGACGGAACTGAGAGCGGCCAGCTCCAGTGAAAACTTGCTCTTGCAGAACTTGGAGAAATTGGGCTTACTTGGTGATACGAGTGAATCTGACGAACGATGGTGCAGCAACAACAGTTCCCGACCGTGGCTGTCCGCAGCACCTTTGGAGACGGACATTCAGAGCTCCGATTTAACCACGGCTGAGATAATAGAACTTAAAAGTAAATTCAAAAAAGAAGAACCGAAAAGAAAAGAGGAGAACGTGTACGAATTTAAGCCTAAAGAGGAAGCAGGACCGAGTGGCATCGAGAAGCGGTCGGTGTCTCCCTTCTCCGAACTTTCTAGAAGGGACGAAGGCGATGGAAGAAGTATAGCCGATTCGCATTCGTCGTATAAGGCTTTGGTACTAAATCCCCGGACGCCATATTTGCCTGAAGAGGGTGAGCCAGGAATAAGTGGGAATAATGAGGGAGGAAAAACTCACCCAAGAGTGAGACGCCCTCCTGTACCTAGAACCAGACCGGCTTATACTACTCTTGATTTTCCAACCAACAAATAAAGATCGGAAGATAACAGCGATATTCGTATTTATTGTAAAGAAATTGAAATAAAACGGCTATGACTTCTAATTAATTACTCTGTAGAATTTCTGTAATATAATAACTTTACTCGAACTTCAATTATAAATATATGATATTTTAAAATAAAATAGTTATTTAGTATAACAATTATGTCAATTAAATTTAGGTAATTATTATTTATTTTAGTTTACCTAATAATTCTAATGACTTTGTACCTTAGGCTTAACGTTTTCTTGCCATTCAGTACATAACAAGATGTAAAAATGTAACTAAGTATTATTTTAAATACAATACTCGCACAAATATTTTATATCATTTTATTTTTATCTCCAAACCATTAGGAAATCAAATTTCTTAAGCGCCATATATTATAATATAACCCAATAAGTAAACAAATTATCAAACACCAGGTAAAGTAAATTCATTTTTTTTTCCATTTATCTAATTTTAGTTTCTCTTATTTGTTTGTTCGTTTTTCAATTATAGCCAATAGAAGTGCTTATTTTCAAAAACAACAATATAGGATACTTTTTTACTCCAGACACTTAAGTAATTTTCACGGGAAAAACAATCTAGTTTTGGAATTAGGATAACACTAGAATATTCGGAATTCGTACACATTTTGTTTACTATACTTCGTTTTGTTTACGATAATAATAGATTACTTATTATTTCAGACCGAGAGAGAACAGATCAAAATATTGGTTACAGCTAATCTACAAAAACGGTAATATTGATGTGAAATGTTTAATTGGGATCTTCAAGGATCTAGGATTTTGTGCCATTTAAAGAAGTTTTTATTTATCTAGTTTTCCAATTACACAGGTTTAAAATTATACATTTCCCATTTATTTTTTTATTTTTTAAAAGAGATGGCATCGCTTGCAGAGGTCGAAATTTACCGTTATTTCATTTATAGAGATAGAAATAATACATTAAAATAAAGTTTAAGATTTAAAGTAATCTATTATGTTTGATGATAATTTAATTTCGAGTTGCTGAAAACTGTTTCCCCGTGGAATTAATTCGAGAATAAATACTAAAACTATCCATATTAGAAATCTCAAAATACTTTACATTTTGAAATTTTTACTGAAATCTCTTCACAAACTTCTTGATATTTTCTCAGCTTTTATGTCTAAAGAAGAATACAAAGAAACGATTTTATCACAATTGAGCTCTTCTGAAATGAAAACATCAAAGAAATACGTCCAAAGAAATGAAATCCTTAAAAGTCTGGTCATTAAAAAGCTGGTCATTTTACATTTCACAAGTGGTTTTTCACAATTATTTGGTTCCAATCTTAAAAGTGCACTGATCTCTTACTACCTCTTCTTGTAGGCTCTTAGGTTCAGACACTTTCCTCACTTGTAATCCAGGTATTTTTGTTACTAAGATGGTATTGAAAAACACAATATGTGCGAAAGAAATTGTTGTACATATAAATTTATTTGTTTGTAAATCTCACTTGACGGGACACGTTCGGGATACGTTCACAGATCTCTAAAACAAGCCTGGTTTTGTTCATCACACACACACGCAAACATTCATGGCTTTTTAATCTAAATATTTTAGCTTTTTCTGAGTACCTGTCTGTCAGTATAAAAACTAATCATAAATTATTCCTCTGGCTAGTTGGATGTAAATTTAAATGACATTGTTAGTTCCAATAGGTCTGCTTAATAAATTTCCGCATTTTAATTAATTCTAAGGCTAGACATACATGCTTAGACTGGCTATAGATAATTATTGTTCAAACTTGAAGCATATAAATAAATTAAGTGATTCTGGAAGAATTACGGCAAAAAAAACACTGAGGAGAATTTTAAGTGAAGGTCAAAATATCACCAATTCAGAAAAGTTAGCAAGGAATTTGACAGCAATTTATCAATTTCAATTGGGTGTAAGTAGGCAGGCATGTACTTTGTCGTTCTAAAAGCTTTTGTCCACGATCATACAGGAAATCATGACTGTCATGGTTCGTGACCCAAGTTAAGTTTAAAACGAAATCTGTAATTGTTTTGAAATATTTTTTGTAAGTAAACAAATACAGTAAATCTCTTTACCCTTGACATGCAATTAGGGTTACTTAATGTTTTCTATAAATTTTGGAATAAGTAGATCTTTTTATTTGCGAAGTTTAATAATTTTCTCTTTTATTTTATTTGATAGTGTATACATTCGTACATGGAGAGGATATAGAAATTTATACCGAAAAGTAGAACATTTCGGATTTCGCATCGTTAAATTTCTTCTACGATATAGGTACACGCTACCACACGACACATTCCTTCGCTGACTTGCGATGTAAACAAAAATGTTTGTTACATTTGGAATCAAACCCGGAATCATAATTAAAGATAAACTTATGTTACCACGACGCCAGAGGGTCAATCATTTTCATATTCCAGAGTCAAAAGGTATTGTATTCCAAATTTAATAAAAAAAAGTCTTTGTTTATTAATCATTTATTTTTAATATGTTTATTAATTAATTTATTGTTTTATTTTTATCAGTAACATATATATATAATATAGTGAAGTAGGTTATGACAATACAAGTTGGAGAGTTGTAATATAGTTGAAGTATTGACAACTTAATTAAACTAATGAAGGTCTAGGTTATAATATGGCGCAGCAATTATAAAAGAACAATGTGGTCCTAAAATGTTTGTGGAAATAAACCTTTATTAATTAATGATTGTAGAAACGAGAACAATCAAAAGTAACATGATTAATTATTACCCGATGTTGTTATCAGCCCTCTGTATGTTGGTCGAGCACATTTTTTAATAGCAATTTAACCACTCCTTATGAACTAGAAACTTGAATCTTGCAACTTAGATCAGAACTAGATGACAATGTATTGTTAACTAGCTTTTCTGTCTGATAAACATCTTTTCAGTCCAATTTTTTATAAAATAAAGGTAAAAATTTTAGATAAAAACCTAGACTACCACCGCTCTCTTAGTGATGGTAGAGACGAGCCCTAGTCACACTAATCTAGCTTGTGTACGAGCTTATACAACACAAGTAATACCACGAACGCATAGGATATAGATATAGATTTAGACACATAGATCTGCTCGTAGAAGCGACAATAAGTGAGGAGGACTTCGGGACTCTCAGATTTAGCAGATAATACTCGTGTTGATATTTTTAAATTCTGTTTATTTAATATTATTGTTTGTTAATAATGTCACTAACTCAAATATTACACGAAATCCATCTGACGCAAATAAAATGCGAATTATTTAATTACTACCGAAACTTATTGATGAACTAATTTATTAAATTCTTAATGCTTAGGAAATGAAAATAATTGGCGAAACCAGAAGAAAAGAGGATTATTTCAATTTAACCTCAAAATCATTGGTTCATGCATTTCTTATGAATTAGGAACTAAATACTGGTATTTATATAACCTTACTTATGTATTCTATATATCTGTCTATCTATCTATAAACTATACATAAAACTTTTCTTGTATCTATCTATTTATTTATTAGGCTCGGCAACAATTACAATATTAGTACAGTAATACATTAGTGCGGGCAATGCGCGACTAATTAAAGATAAGCTCAGCAAATTATACCATGAATTAAAATAGACTTTTACTCATAAATACCTTAACCATCGCTACGGTTGTACATAAAATAATTTTATTGTATGAAGTAAACGTTACATAATAGAATGCATTATTAAGCTAGTAACTTCCATACACGCCAATCTAACATTATTATAGACCATTACTTAAAAATAAATCGATAAGTAATAGAAAATAGCCAAAAAGTATAAATCAAAAGAAGTAACAAATTACTTGAATACGACGTACTGATTGTGAAAAATATTAGTACATCAAATATGTACGAAATACGTGTAATACGTTACTAGTGTAATTGTCTATAACTATAACATAACTATATGTTATATAACATAGTTTTTCCTCGTGTCATTAATCATAATAACTAATCGTGATCTGAGAGCGTGCAAAATGTCAATCTCAATATCTCTATCGGCTCTATTAATTTACTATATATTAATTTAATGGCCCGTTTTTTATATTTTATATAAAGTGGGTTTAACAAAGAGAAAGAAACACATGAAAGACAGTTTAGAGAGTCCAAAAGAGTTTAATATTATCCTGTACAGTCAGGTTCACAATAATCATAAGAGTATTTAGAAATTGAATTCCTGAGTGTACTGATGAAATAGTGTATTTTATTTTGCATCATAAATTATAACAGTAGGTATGATGTCCTAATAATTCGAAATATAAAGTTGGGAAAAAATTACGCATATGCCATTTGGAAACGGTTTAATAAAATAGTAAATCAAAATAAAATACTACACTGAAATTTAACCTTCCACACCGTTCAGTAAGAGTTGGCAAATTGTGAAAAATAAAACAATCTTTATTATATTAAAAACTAACATTTATAGAAAATAATAAAATGCAAATATACCAGAAGCTAGTTCATCAAACTTTTACAACATTACGATACAAAAATGTTGATTAAAAGATAAGAAATTATGAATGCTCTGTAAATATTACTTTAGACTGGAATGTAAGTAACTCAGCAATGAGTTATGTTAATAAAGAACACGCGGTGCGGATCGAGCGAGGTTATACTACATTCAATTACAGTCGAAAGAATTGCTTTATTAGATGAGTAACTATTACTAACATCAAATATTTCGCTAAAATAAATTGTGACGTCACACCCTATTATTAAATGTCAGCTACGTAATAATTCAATATTATAATCGGTACACTTCAATTACATATATTATATTAATGCTAATAACTTCTTTTAACTAAATCGATGAATTTGTTCAAAATGACAATTTATTTATTCACTATAATAATAGTTTGTAACTTTTTATTCCCTTCTGTATTAGAGAAAGTGTTAAACTGGCGTTTGATAAATACTAGCAGCTGATAGTAATCTTTATCTTAATGTAGATGTAATTAAACTTACCAGTTGCTTTGGTCCATTTTTTGAAAAAGATATCAAGATTTCAAAAATAGAATACTTCATGAAAAAGCTGACTGACTGACAGACTATAAAAGAAAATTCTTAAACTTCTGAATTTGATGCAATAAGTTATAAAAAAAATCGAATAACTTCTTCGATCAATTTTAAAAAATATTTTTATTTATCCTGTACGGTTTTATATTTTTTCAAGGTGACCTAGTCGTTTACAGAAGGTTTTATTTTATTTTTGCTGACTATATCTATTTTAAGATCAAACTTATTTTATACCTAATAACATATTTACTAACCACGACCTACTTATTGACGTGAAACCAAACGTAAAAATTTTAAAACGTAATACCTATTACTTAAACATAATTTTACTTTATAAAATTTAAAAAGTTTAAAAAAAATCAGTCTTTATTTTTATTGTAATATCATGGAATAATATTAAAGAACGTGAATTTATTAACAGATATATATTTTTTAGTAACATAATACATTGCTACTGTAAATATAATAGCAAAAATAAATAATAGTATTTATTTTATAAACGTTTATCGGAACTATAATTTAAATTTAAGGCAAGGCACATAAGTAACATAAGTATATAGAGAAATAACAATAAATCTTATGTCAGACATCTTGCGAAATAAATAGCAAGCCAAATTCATGGACTGACACGACTACACGCATTATCCATATCTCTGCGTGTACACAATATATCTTAAACTAAAACTAAGGACATTAAACATAAATCAAACCAATACGCTTTATTCATAAGGAAATACCTATCAATGTAATTGTAGCTTCCGTTATTTCAATATTTACAACAGCCCACGGCGGCGCCTGCGCACCTTTATATAGTTCAACTGTTAACGAGTTTAATCTGTTGTAATCACCTCTACATAAAACGTCTTATGTATACTGTATAATACTCTATTAACCCACATACTTAATTTATATAATAATCGTCTATGTGTTACGCTAAGTGTCATAATTTATTTTGTCTCGCCACTTAGAAGAGACGAAAAAGGACCTATCTAACGACTTCTTTTATTATATAATGATTTTTTTGTGCTACTATTATTAAATAAAATAGGTTCACTAGTAAAGACGTAATTTCTTAAAGTACTCTATAATTAAAAAATATCGCCAAACTTTTAAATGTCAATGTCTATACCATTTAAGGAGAATAAAATCAAGTTTTGGTACTTGTGTGAAAGAGTTTTTATGGAAAACGGATTTTTTTAAAAAAAATCATTATCATATTTGTAGTATTAATATTAAGCTTCATTATCCAAAATAAAAGAAAACAGCACGAAATAGTTAATTAATTAAAAATGTATTCTTCCTATAATGTCCTTGTATAAATGTTAAAGCATTCATACTTGAGACAATAAAACATTAATAAACCACACATACAATGATCTACTAAATTCCTACCACTAAAGTAAATATCAAGTTCAGTAAATCAATCTTACGTGCGCTCTCCTTGAAGGAGAAGCCCTTCATCTCTAAAAGAAGCACAATGCCAACTAGTAAGAACGACTTCGTATGCGCTACTTGGCATTATTTAATGAATATTAAAATATATAAGACAGGTTTCGTGTACTCCATATCCATATCCATCTTGATCTTATCTTATCTTTTATGGCTGCTTTAAAAGGTTGTTATCTTGATGGTAGAGTTAATGCCTGTATCAACCGCGCCCCAATGATTTGTCTCATTAACATCTAAATTGATCGTGTTTAATGTTCATTTATAACATTAACATTAAATGTTCAGAATATCTTAGTCATAATTTCTCTATTTAAAATGATTTAGTGCTGAAATAATTATTTCAATGTTTCCTTAATACACCAGGTCCTACTCTACTACATATATAAAGACTCCAATTTTAATTCAACAAAATATATTATTGTGATTTTTTATTCATATCAGACGCCATGTGTAAGCAGCCTTATTGTTGATAAATAATTTCGTACAGACTGTTCATATCTTAACTTCAACAATACAATGAACTATTGGATGTTAAATATAAAACCAACTTAACACTTCTTAAATGCAATTTCGACGATACGATCCACTCATATATTTGGCTCGCTTTATCTGATCATACGGATTTGTAAGACCTTTATTAAAAGGTGACTACACAAGCTGTAGACATATTCATTTTTTTTGTACATAAATTATTAATTAAATGCACAATAAATTAAAAAACAATAAACCTTTATTTGTATTCGCATTTATCATTTATCAATTCATAATTGCTTTTACTTTAAGATTGAAATATGGTACATAAATTAAAAAAATAATAATCATAAGACCATGGTCTTTGTGGGATGACGTTATATAAAATAAATCTGCTTATGTCCAAAGTGATAGTAGAATAACTTGAAACATGGCTAAAGGCCATTAATACAATCGTAATATGAGGACCCATATTTGGAAAAAAAAAGTGAATTGAGCATAATTCAGATTATTGATTTAAACTCAACTCTAATGAATCGTAATTTTATACTTTAGGAGTAATTTATATTTCTGCCAATTATAAATCAATCGAACACCATTTATGTATTTTACCATTTACGATAATGTTTTCCAACTGTGAGATCAAAGGGACATCCAATGATTCATGTTTTTTATGCTTCGGCACAAGGTAGATATAATTTATATATACGATACGATTACGATAATAATACAATTTAACTTATATTCATAGTAATAAACAATTTATAAAAGGACGTACCTACATATCTATAGTAATGAAGATATATTTTTTTAAGATCTTAACTAAATCTACAGTAGCCAATAAAATGAGATATGTCGTAAGTTCGTAACACTGCCCCCAGTCATATATGGAACATTCATCATTCATACATTTCAATTACGTTATATTTGATTACCTATAATTTTCTTTATAATTACATATTTCATACATTTTGTTTGTATAAGTTTGATGTATAGCTACTGGAATGCATTTCGTCAATTTGACCTCTAAGCTTAGTTGAATGAAATGTTTCAATATCTAAAAAAACCTTCAAGTTGTCTAGGCGGTTAGTTTTTTGTTTTAACGTTCACAGATAAGAAAAGCCTTAACATTATATAAGAGATCTATAAATTTCTTATAATAAAGGTGTAAATTGTGCTTTTGGAGTAATAGTGTTCTATTTAAAGGGAAATATTCAGAAATAAAACTTAACACGATATTTATTCCTGGCGTGTTAACAGTTTGAGTGTTATGAAAAATATATATTTTAAGCTTTACAGCTAGCCTGACCTTAAACCGTAAAAGATACTGTATGTTTGTACGTCATTTTTTATGCTTAATAGTGGAAATTTGTCGCATTGCCAAACCAAATAATTTTGATTTTCAATACACTTTTAACTAATACTTAGCCTAAAAAGCTAGCTCTTTTAATATATATATATATATATATAACCTTTCCTCTAATATATAATAATGTACCATATTAAGCTGTAATAGAAAATCCACCTGCAACTCTTTAGAGTAGTATAAGCCAGTAGTACGCTTATGTCATTTATTTCTATTCTACATATCTCAACGAATAATATAATAAGTAGAAATTTTGTAGGATTACAATAAAAATAATAATTTATTTGGTTTAAGATACAACTAATTCTAATCCAATCAGCAACAAAACACAACTGAAAAAAACAGTTTTACTTAAAATTAATTTAAATTAATTCTCTTTCTAATTCTATTTTATTGTTTGTTAACTATACATAGTTTAATAAGGAATTCTACATTAAGGTATGTCAGTATTAAAAACGACAATGAATATAATGAAGGTTATTATTTGGCCACACCCAAAACAAAACATGTAAATTTTAGCTACGATTATTAAATATATTATCTTTTGCCGCTGGCTCTGAATGATTATATTAATTGTGCATATAATATTATTAATTTATTAAAAAAAAAAATAATAATAATAACTCCAATTTTTATTACTGCTTAAATTTAGGTTCTTAAATAAAATCTGTAGGTATTTTGACCTTAATCTGAAATGAGTTTTGATCTCTTGAATCTAATTTATAATAAACTTCATGAGACCTTAATAGCTGTAAATAGTTAACTAAATAATGTTTTAGACTGTATTTACGTCATTAACCTTACTTTAATGTCTGTAAAATAATGATTAACTTTAATCTAATACGTTCGGGAATTTTTTATTACCTACCTCTAGATCAATAAAATAACTAAAACTTAGATTATTTTAAATATTTAGTAAGTTGTTATGAATCAGTTTAAGACCTCAATTATTGCTGAATGGAAGTAGACGCTTATAATTATTATCAAACCTAATATGCTTGAAAATATCTTTAGACTTGTAAATGTTAAGCTTACTTAAACCCGGGATTTCCTTGCTCGTTTCTGTAAAATTTTCATTAAATCATTCAATATTTATTAAAAAAAAAAACGTTTATGCTAATACTATCTTCACTGTCTCATCAAATTAATTTGTGACTCCAGACTCTTGCAGGATTCGAAACTATTTTGAAGTTTTTTCAACTATTTATAACCAAACATTTTGTATTACATACATATATTTTTAACGTGGCAACCAGCAGATGGTTATTCTTATAAATGTTTACTTTTGACACAGAATTATTTGACATAGGTATTTGGCGGTTACCAGTCTTACAGCCTGAACAATCATATTTCAATTAACTTAAATAATAGCACTCTAATAGAAAGTTCCCTGTCACTCTTCATCTAAGCATCATGAACTAAAGAACAAGAGTAGGATATAAGTTGGATGGGGTTTCTACACCACTACAATAACTTATAATACCATGTCAAAGAACTCTTAATATTGCACTTTGCACTCTTAGTAGACCTCTCCTTATAATAAAAATAATACAGGACAAATTACACACATTGAACTAACCCCTAAGTAAGCAAATTATTAGCTTGTGTTAAGGTTATTAGACAACGATACAAATACATAAAAATACAGATTATAAATTCTGAGAATATATTTAATAAACGACCAAACCCAGAAATACAAACAGATGCTCATCACATACATGCCTGTCCTGTCGGGAATCGAACCCGAGCCCCATTGCGTCGTTATACGTTAGGCGTCTGCGCTAACCACTGGACCAACAGGGCGGTCTCATATAATATAAAACCTAAAATATTATAATTTTTCGCTGAGAATACAATAATTCAAGATCCCAATCGGTATCATAAGCTTACAAACTAAACACCTCCATATAATTCCCAGGGTCCCAATACGTAATGAGTAGACTCCTGTTTGATATTTCAACGTACACTGTGACCAGTCTAAACTGACCTTTGATTGTATTTCTAATTATTTTGCTTTACAATATACCTTAAATAATTGTAATTACTTCTAATAATAACTTACAGCTAGCAATATACATTCATATTTTATTTAATTACCATATTTATTATTAAATTTAATTATTTCATTAAATCACTTTTAACAAGTTTTTTTAAGTAATACCTATCGTCGCCCAAAATTATTGTAATATTTGAGAAGCTGCTGATTCCTTTGCCAGCTCCCTTGAGGAAGAGGGAGGGTCTGGAGAGTAGGTAGGTAGGTAGGTAGGTAGAGTATGAGAGGAAATGGTTGGTCATACAACATTAGCACACTTTTAGCATACACATAATAAATAAGTCAGTCAATCAGTCAGTCAGTCAATTGTTACGATTTTGCTCTAGCTTGTCAACTTCTAACAAATTTGAGTATTCGAATCATTATTTCGAAAAAAAAAATACTCTTCCTAAAACATAGCTATATAAACATTCTAATTAAACTGATTTTTATTAAAATGTATTATGGTCATAGTATAAATAGCAAAACTACATACTTACATAATGAATACATTTGCAAAAATATTGCTTATTAGGTAATTAGAAAACGTTGGGAATATTAATATTTATTTATAATTATTTTTTTATTATTTTTTCAAACATGTATCTGCCCTTATCGCATGATATAGGGATTATACTCAATATGTCCACGCTATATTTATTTTTAAAATAATATCTACTAAAATTAAAGTGCGTAACATTATTTAAAAATTATTAAAATAATAACATTTAATTTACCGCATAATTAGTAATAACGCTTTTTATATTAACAATAAACAGCATATTCACATATTGATAGTAAAAGATAATACATCATTACAATATATACATTAGAAGATGTAATATCTATTAACCAGATATATAACTATTAGTATGGTGAATTCCTCGTAAAAAACATAGAACAAGTCATATCAAGATATACAACTTTGAACTAAATAACACACATATTTCATACTATTACGATATATGCCATGAAAAAATACAATTAGCACATAATCTAATTTAATGTACATTCCACCACGAACCATACTTAATTACAATTTACAAGAACTTGCGTTTTTATTATATTATATATTTTTTTAATATGTAAGTATTTAAGATTTTGAATGTTGGCTAACCTGTTGGCTAACTTGACATTACTAATTAGAATTTATAAAATTATAAACGCAAGTGTATGAAGCGATTATTTTCGAAGTGCTGCAATAAACATTTTATAAAATAACTAATGAAGTAATAAATAATATTTGCAAGTAATAAATATTTATAAAAAATATATAACATTTAGAACTAAGATTAAATAAGTTAAAGACTTAATAGTATCAAAACCCTGATATATAATAAGTATTTGTTTTTTTTAATGCAACGCGTGATTCAAGCCACGCGCCTTTCACACTTGACTCTTTTAGAAGGCGATTGACATTCCAACTATGTTCTAAGCAATCAAGTTCAAGTTGCAATAGTCACGTAAATAAATGACATAAGCCTGTCAGTGAAGTAAAAGTTGAAATTATATTAATGTCAAAATATAGAACACGAAAAAATCTTCTAAATGACGTATTATATTAATGTCAAAATATAGAACACGAAAAAATCTTCTAAATGACTTATTATATTAATGTCAAAATATAGAACACGAAAAAATCTTCTAAATGACGTATTATATTAATGTCAAAATGTAGAACACGAAAAAATCTTCTAAATGACGTATTATATTAATGTCAAAATATAGAACACGAAAAAATCTTCTAAATGACTTATTATATTAATGTCAAAATATAGAACACGAAAAAATCTTCTAAATGACGTATTATATTAATGTCAAAATGTAGAACACGAAAAAATCTTCTAAATGACGTAAGACTTGTAAATATTGAATAAGATATAGCATATAAAATCTAAACAGCGTAATGAGTTGTCCTAGGGGACCTTGAAATACTTTTAACTAAAAGTTATAATTATGAGAAATTTCAACGTTTATTTCATTTAAAATTGCAAAATGTTGCAAGCTTACATTAATCAGTTTCCAGTTATTTAAACCATGATATAATAAGTTAACATAAATTATTATGTACAATATAGATAACATTTGATTTTAGATGAACGGCTAATAAATGTTAAGCATTTTTTTTCTGTAGTAAACATAAAATAACAGGGTCCTGACTCCTGAAATGTAATTTAAAAACACAAACTATTATAAATGTATGTTAATATTGTATTGTATTGGTTATTATATGAGTTATATACGAATACACCAGACCGCTACGTTATAAACCTCAATGAGATCAGAGTGTGCAGCTTTTTGTCATTGGTGAGTGCATGGTTCACTCAGTCAGCTTCCCGTATGAGAGACGGGTGACCCGCCGACCTTGGACCGATACAGCAACAATTACCCAGTTTTCTGAGCTAATTGCAAAATCGCAATATTAGTTGAGGTTTGTTTTAACCCAGTATTGATGATAAATGACCTAAATGGTGCTAAATAAACAATTCAAATTATGACTTCTCGGAAATCGTGCAGCGTAATTGTGTTTAATTTGTAGATTTTGTATTTATAAATTCTACTTCTATTTAGAGTACTGGTTTTTCATTTATTATATATGATACTGATTATATTGTTTATTGATTTAATGACCAAAACAAGCGGCTAAGCAACAATTTGCTTAACAATCTTAGAATTATCGTCCTACATACGAGAAACTTTTTTTTTTTTTTGTTCTGTCTATGCTGTTAGCCCTGTTGGCTATTACAGCGTCACCGTTGGGTCAGGAGACCCGCCCTTAAAAGGGGGGGCCAGATGGGCCCCCATGGGGAACGACGTCCCGAGGGCATCTCAGATTGAGACACGGACCTCGGCTCGGGGCGTCGTTAGTCAGGAGGGAAGCTAAGGAAATTTGGACACTAACGTCCTCTGATGGCAGACGCCGGAGCAACGGAGCACTCACTCAGTTGGGACCTCGTCTATACCGGTATAGACGGTGTGTGTCTGTATGTTGTGTGGTGTCACTTATGCCTACGCGTACACGTTATTACCTACTGTGAACGCGTCGTCGGGGTCAACGAGTACTGACTTGGGTCTTCTTTTTCTGACTAAGTAGTCTTACGTGGTCTATACTTTGAGGCGTCAACCACCAGTGGGTTCGGGTGTCGCTCAGCACGTTCAAAGTACTTTTGGGAAAGCCCCTTGAAGTACTGAGCTATGGTCGGAAGATCTAAGTCTCTATGGAGATCAATGTTGCGTACGAACCACGGCGCCCCGATTGCAATTCGTGTAAACCTGTTCTGAATCACCTGAAGGGGTTTCAGCGTGCGCAAAAGTGGGGCTCGCATAGGACATGACGGAACGTATGCAAGCTTTGTAAAGTGTCACCTTATTGCGAAGGGACATTTTACTCCGCTTGCCTAACAGCGGATATAAACGACCTAATATGTAGGCCGCTCTTTTTTTTTTTTTTTTTATATCGTTGGAAAAATGCGTTACGCATCATCCCAGCGGCCAGGAAGGTGATGGCCGAGGGGGTATGTGGGACTACCCGGCAGCATAGAAGACGCTGCCATTTTTAAGGCTACCCACTAAAAAACCAACGGTTGACCTCATCGCATTAGTGGGACGCCACGGGATCGCTGTCGCACTCACCGTGACGCCCCGGCGGAACCCCCAAATGAGGGGCGCCGATCAATATGTAGGCCGCTCTGCTACGAAGAGTCCTAATATGCTCAGTGAAAACTAACTTTTTATCTAACGTTACTCCTAGGTATTTTGCCTTGTCTTTCCAAGGTATCGGTTTATCAAAGAGTTTGATTCGCGGGAGGATCCTTGGGGGGCCCCGTTTGAAGAGCACCGAAACGCTCTTCTCAGGGTTTACCTCGATCCGCCATTTCCGCAGCCAACTCTCGAGGGAGTCGACTGCGGATTGGAGACGTTGGTATATCTCCCAGTGATCCTTAGAGGACGTGTAAAGCGCGGTATTAGTATGTGCCCCTATCAGTATGTTCTCCGTGAGGCGTTGCACCTGATGGGAACATGAATGGTCGGCTCTAAAGCCGATCTGCTCTTTGGGATGATATTGTCTTTCTCTCGACTTCCGATCTAAGTCTACAAAGGTTCCGCGCGGAATCCCTCATTTCGTTCGAAAACACTAGGAGCTCTTCGATGTCTATTACACCGAAGAGGCTCGTGACGCACGCGAGCGAACTCGCAACTCTGTCGGTGGAGTTACTCGTCGGGGGACGGACTGTGGGATAATCCTCGGAGGCTTCACCCAAGCGTTCGCGGGTGCCTGAGGGGCTTGAGATGCCTGAGGGGCCGCGGGCCTCCTAGGGGCTAGAGGAGCCCATAGAGGCTGGCCCTTCTGTCGGCACAGGACGCAAAGTCAAAGTCAAAGTCAAAGTCAAAATATTTTTATTTCGTAGGTAATTTAAATACACTTGAAACAAGTCATTGGTTTTTTTTTTATAACTACAGCTGATTCGGAAGGCAGATTTTTCCGGGGGAAGAACCAGCAAGAAACTCAGGGATTGCTCTTTTCAAAACATTGTTATACATATAGGTACATATGACTATTAAGTTTAAAATGTTATTACCTACAACAACTCTGGAACGTAAGATAGCCCGCGTCTAGCTAAACAATTCAGTCCCATAGGTTCTTATCGTCTAAATATTCAGACACTGTATAGTAACCCTTTGTATAGAACTTCTTTTTCAAAACTGATTTAAATTTATTAAAGGGTAAATTTTGAATATCAAGTGGGATTTTGTTGTAAAAACGTATACAGAGACCCCTGAATGAGCTAGTGACTTTGTGAAGCCTACTTACATGACTACCTAGCTTCTGCTTATTTCTAGTGTTTATATTATGAGTGTCGCAGTTTCTTTTAAATGACCCTATATTTTTTTTAACGTACAGAAGGTTTTCAAAAATGTACTGCGATGTAAGAGTTAATACATTTATTTCCTTAAATTTATTTCTTAAAGATACTCCTGGTTTTAATTTATAAATAGCACGAATAGCTCGTTTCTGCAGTACGAAAATTGCATTGACATTAGCTGCATGGCCCCAAAGCAAAATTCCTTACGACATCAAACTATGGAAATAACTAAAGTATACCAATATCGCGGTGGCTTCATCTGTAAGTTGCCGAATTTTTTTAACTGCATATGCTGCAGAACTGAGTTTTTTCGTTAAGCTACTAATATGAGGACCCCATTGAAGTTTAGTATCTAATGTGATTCCTAGAAATATTGCTGAGTCCACTGGTTTTACCTCATCACTTTTTATTACAATATTTGTGTCAACCTGTCTTACGTTAGGTAATCAAAATTTAACACATTTAGTTTTTTTCTCATTAAGGAGAAGATTATTAATTGTAAACCAATGCACCACTTTAAAAATGGCATCATTAACATCATTAAAATTACTTTGCTGCCTAGGTATCTTAAAAAGTGCAGGGGTAGGCTGGGTCGAAGGAGGCTGGATAACGCCCGCAACCTCCTTCCCCAGCTGTAGTGCCTGGACGGGAGAGGGGAGTGACCACTCCCGCCCGTTATAGGCCTACGAGGTGAAGGTGTCCCTAAGTTGATCGGGGCCCCTCGCAGGGGGTTCCGCCGGGGCGTCACGGTGAGTGCGAAAGCGATCCCGTGGCGCCCCACTAATGCGATGAGGTCAACCAACGATAAAAAAACAATAAAAAAAAAAAATAATAATAATAATAAATAAATAAATAAAGGTATCTTAAAAAGTAATGAAGTATCGTCAGCAAACAATACTATTTCATGTTTATCCTTTATAAGGTGCGGCAAATCATTAATATAAATTAGAAATAGGAATGGTCCAAGAATCGAACCCTGTGGCACTCCCATGTTAACAACAGATCTGGATGATTTTTTACCATTAATCTCAACAAAAAAACAAAAAGGCATTCCGGAAGACTCGTCTTAATCGAATCGCTAAGAATGGCGAAAAGCTCTCTGTCAGACCAACTGGCAGTTGAGCTTTCTGGTCTCTTGCGAAAGCGATCGAGTCGAATTTCTGCCAACCCGCACTGCCTGCTCTGCTGAAGCCGGATGGATCCCTGGCCCACACAGCAACAGAGAAAGCAAATGTATTTGCTTCTCTGTTTGCTGATAATTCGCATCTAGACACTGGCAATGCTTCTCCAGCACATCTTCCTCACTGCGGTATTTCGATGCCTGAAATTGATTACTAACAAAGAGGTATGGAGAACATTGTGTCGTTTAGATGTGAATAAAGCCAGAGGTCCTGATGGTATACCAGCCATTCTGCTCAAGACATGCGCAGCTGAGTTGTCTCCTGTACTGACACGTCTGTATTGTCTCTCTTTCATGACTGGAATAGTGCCGAAATCCTGGAAGCTTGCTGATGTGCAACCCGTGCCCAAAAAAGGCAGCCGTGCCGACCCTGCCAATTATAGACCAATTTTAATCACCTCCATACTCTGCAAGATTATGGAGCGTGTATTGAACTCGCGCCTACTAGCATACCTAGAAGGTAACGATCTCCTCAGTGACCGACAGTACGGATTTCGCCGTAATAGGTCTACTGGGGACCTCCTAGTGTATGCTACACACTCTTTAGGCGAGGCCATCGAGAAGAACGGAGAAACGGTCGCCGTCTCTATGGACGTCTCGAGGGCATTTGACAGGGTCTGGCATGCGAGCCTTATAAGCAAGCTTTCAGCGTACGGTATATCTCCTGGTCTGATCGGCTGGGTAACGGACTTTTTGAGCCAGAGATCTCTCCGAGTAGTTGTTGACGGGTGTTCCTCGGAACCCTTGAAAATAAATGCCGGAGTGCCTCAGGTGTCCGTTCTTTCTGCAACTCTTTTTTTGCTGCACATTAATGATCTGTTGAAGCCCGATATCTATGGGTATGCAGACGACAGCACAGTTGTAGAAAGATATCTGCCGAGTACTCGGGCTAGTCGAGATCAAGTACAGTCTGAAAGAGAAGCCATGGTGCAGCGTTTGAATGACAAACTTCAGGCAGTCTCCGCATGGAGCAATGCCAATCTTGTCAAGTTCAACGCCACCAAAACGCAAACGTGTCTGTTCACCGCCAAAAAAAAGCCCTTTCACCTTGGCTCCTACTTTCCAGAATGTATCCTTGGAATACAGTGACCGGCTTCAGTTGTTAGGTTTAGAGATTTCCTCGAACCTCAACTTTGGTCGGTTCATTGAGTCCAGAGCAAGAGCAGCAGCAGCAAAGCCTGCCGTTCTTGCGAAGGTTCGACAGTACTTTACACCGGGACAGCTTCTTGTTCTATACAAAGCACAGATCCGGTCGTGTGTAGAGTACTGTGGTCACATATTTGCTGGTGCCGCAAAGTCTCATATTGCGGTTCTGGACTCAATTAAGAGGCGAGCAAAGAGGCTTATAGGCGATTCCGAATTGGTCGAAGCCACCCTCCAAAGCCTTGAACACAGGCGTAAAATTGCTAGCCTCTCAGTATTCTATAGGATACATTTTAGTGAGTGTGCGCAGGAATTACACGACTTAATTCCCCCGTCCCCCTTCTATCACCGGACGTCCCGACGCACGGCAGGTATCCATCCTTTTGTTGTGGACATTCCACCTGTCCGAACGAAGCGCTTTGCTTCCTCATTTTTTGTGCGTACAGCGAAGAACTGGAACAATTTGGCTGCGTCGGTATTTCCGGCCAAATATAATGTGGGTGTCTTCAAGAGAAGAGTGAATAGGTTGCTAGGGCAATGCGCCTTACCATCTAAGACTACATTCCACTTACCATCAGGTGGAATGTAGTCAAGCATTGCCCTAGATCATATAAAAAAAAAAAATAAAAATTAAAAAAAAATATATGTTTATTTAATTTTATGGATACATACACAGAGATAGACGTACTCTAACTTAATATTTCCAAAAAATATGACATGTTTTAAACCAAATATCAAACATATTTACGAAGAGAATACTAATGTCATGTTAGTCTGACCCGAGCCTTATTAAAGACATAAGAATGACTTCACACGCTCTAGTGTGTTAATAATATAAACTGCATATAAGCAACAAAGTGAGAAATACTTTCCCAATTTGGGCAAAACTTCACATTAAGATAATATCGTATAGTTTGTCTTCATCTCTTAAAAATAACAGTGTCCGATTTTACATTATGATTAGATTAATATTATTTATGTAGATTATATCTTTATTATAAGCACATAATTATAAAAAAAATGGTTAGTTTTAAATAATTATAGTACACATAACTAGTGTAGACAGCAATTTCACCTTATCTTTTCATCTTCTTTATCTTTAGAATATAATTTCTTAATATATTTCTACGATACTTACAACAAGAGTTTGGTTATCCTTTTTGCTGAATTTTCTTCAGTAAAAAGTAATCTAGGTATATGATTTAGAAAATAAGGTACGCCTCATTAATTTTCCTCCTAACTTTAATCAGTAAAAAGTAATTTATATTTTAACCACAATCTACGTAATGCCCAAACAAACAGCAAAAATTCAACAATATTTTATTTTCTATTTATTTACCAAATAACGTAATAAAATAAACTAATTACATGTACAAATATCGGTCTATTTAAATCATGTTACATAACTAGCACTAAAAAGCAATGAATTAAATTTTTATTTGTTACAGAAACATTATCTTTGTAATCAATACCGTTCAGTTGTAATAGATTGTTACAGAAGTAATAAATGCTAACATATCCGTGGTCAAAAGCGTTTCAAACTGCACTACAGATATATTACATAAGAGGTTAGTGTCCAATGATTCTGGGTCAAATAATTTCTTTTTGGATAAAAAATAACTTGTGTAGAAAAAGTTGGACTTATATAACATGCTATATGGAAAGATAATTACTTTTTAATCACAGTTTTTTTATTAAATTATAGTACGACATATGTATATATAAGTTCTAGGGTCCACCACAATGCGCTGCGGGAGTTGAGCTGAGCGCCTTTCCCCCTTTTTTTGCTACTTAAGTCGATCCATAGAACTTCCCAAGGACTTCCAATGAAGTTGCTGGCACCGGAAAGGTTAAGAGTAACGATTGGCGAGCGCGCGCGAAAATATACATGCATTGCCATTCCCATAATCGTATGTCACTAACCAACCACTTAAACAGTAATTAATTTATTAATAATTTTAAATTATTAACAACTTATGTTAAAATTAAGCATAATATGAAAATTCAGAAGCCATTGAGTTGAGACAGATAAAAATTCTCCTACCATAAAAGATTGTAAAGGAATTTGGAAGACAATAGAAAATTTAGAGCAATTTCATAAACGACACGATAGCTCAGTTGGCAGAGCGACCTAGACGGATTCTCACAGATTGCAGATTCAATTTCTTGGATTGCTCTTGTTGTTGAATATTCAATTCTAAATACGTTTCCATGATTTTAACGACACTACAGACATTAGTTGTAACATTTTTTTTTAAGTACTGTGGCGAAATATTATAAATATATAACAAGACAATATGCTGTTACCGTCACGCCTTTCTTTACAATTATATGTATTAACATATCGGGAGTGTCTCGTGAGTGTCGTAGACAAGATATGTAACCCTGACATTTATGTTTCTTTGTAACTTTAGTTTCAATAAATGTATAAAAACTGCTTCCTTGTTCCTTCCTGTTATTACTTATGGCTTCGGCTATGTATTGGCTCTAATTATTTATCAACTATTTTGCTTAATTAAATGTATAAAATATGTATAATTACTGGCAATTATCCTACTTCCTTAACAAGTTAGTTATTTATGTATTAAAGATATGATGAAAATTATAATCGGAACAACTTCATTGATAGGTTGATAATAATGTTTTGATGTTGACATCATCCCCTATGTGAAGATGTTATTTATTATTAAATAATAACTGAATACCACTTACTGTTATCACACATAACATCATATATACAAGATTATCAGATTCCTTATAAATACATACTTCCGCTACATTAACAAACAAAGCTATGCTAAGCCTAATATATAAAAAAATATAAAATATACAAATAATTAAGAAAGAAATAAGTTTCTATTTCATGTAATATTTTATATATTTCAGTGTGATAGATATAATAGTTTGAGGTGAGGTGGGTATGTAATACAGACATTCTAGCGTGACCGAATCATATCCAATTAATTTCGCCAATCTTTTCTGACGTCATCATGATCCGGGTCGCTCTCTATTATCATACAATATAATTTTAGATTATTTGTGATATATTGTTGCTCAAATTTATCGATAAAATCTTTAAAGATAAGAATGAAAAACGTAAATAATTGGACATTTGATCGCTGCCTGTGTATGAACACATTTAAACACACACATATATACTTAGTGTATTGTGTGCTAATCAGGACATATTAGGATATATAGGCAATGTAAAAGGAAACTATTATCTAGTAACGTCTATATTTTACATGAATACACTAATAATCGGAGAGTAAATTTATTGCTACCATTGAGAGTAAACTTTAAGTAAACCAAACTACCATTACTCGATATTGGACCTTGCATGCATATTTGTCATAACTTGAATTACCGGAAACACTTTTAAATTGGAATTGGAAATTCTTTACACTAATTACAGCTTCATCGAAACTTTGGGTGTAGTTAAGGGTTCCGTAGCGATTATTTTACATAACGTCTTTTAAACTATCAAAGACTTCAACTCAACAAAGATATGTTTAGTTTGAATTATGTATTTCCTAACTTAGGCTTGATCGGATTTTCAATTTTTGGCTACTATAAAACCAAAGGTGGAAATTATCTATAAAGTTTAGGAATCTACAGCAGAATACCTATTGCTAAATAAGATTTATTCAATGCGGATCCCTAAAATAAATATCAAGTATTCATATCATATATTTCAAAAATTAATTAAGTAAAATAACTAAATATTGAATTAGATATTCACGTATTTTAATTAAGATTGAAGACCTATATTTTGCTAACTGGCTCTGGCTTATAATTATAAAGTTTTGGACAGTTTCTTTTAAAAATATATGACATTGATTTAATAAATGTTTCATTGGTTAGGTAATAAACTGGATACAGATACTTTCATGCGAATTGCAGTAACATTGACATGACCTTAAGAAGTTAATACCCAATAAATAAATTAAAATCCCTTTCCATACATTCTCTAGATAAAGAAATAAATGACGTTTATACTAGTTTTAAATATCTCCAATATATAATGATAAACGTATACAAATTATACTTTTTATATGTAATTAATTTATCTTAAAAGAAAACTCATATATCCCATTTTCGGCGTTAATAACAATAATTTTGGATTATTAACATTTAAGCTATAAATTTATTGGCTTTAATTTTATGGAATTATTGTTGAATGTCCATTACTTATAGTGATAAAGATTAATATATAAAAAAATATATTTACAATGATTTCCGTTCACAGTAATACTAGAGTTTGAAAAGCGATGAAGTCTGTATATAGACTGAAAATCAGAGCAGTGACGTAACTTTATAATTACTGAAAGATTACATACAGACATTTTTAATCTGCTGAACTGAAGATATTATAAACGATCCTTCAAATATGTTAAGATATAGGGTCCCTTTCCTATTTAGATATCTAATTGGTTATTTCGTTTCATTTCTGAATGTAAGAAAGAGACAAAATAATTCATATAACAAAAATACGATATGAAAACAAAATAAAAAAATAAAAATTACATTCTTAATTAATTGCAAAAAATGATTGTAATAATTTTTAATAAAAGCTTATAAAAATAACAGTAAATACAATATTAATAAATACAATATATATGTTTTTTTATTGTTTTCGTTCGCAGTGAATAAATATATTTTATACAAGTGTAAGTAGTCGAAACAAAAAGCCAACGACATTGTGAGACGCCGACTTCAAACATTATCAAGGATTAAAATCAATCGATTACACTACACTTCAACCTTTATGGCATTACAGAGTAAAAATATTACAAGTACCCGTGGCATGATGTTGTAAAATTAATTTGTGCATTTTTCGTTGTTGAAAACCTCGAAAACCATAAAATATAGCGACAATAACGACTTCCTTTGTTAAGATTTGTATCCTTTAATGGTATAAAGAAAATATTCTCAGATTTATTTAAATTTATAGCTAATATGCAAATCATTTATCTGACTTAATGCTCAATAAAATAAATAAACACATCGTAGCATTAATATTTGAAAAATTATTGAATATCTGATTTTTGTTTTTCAAAATAAGTTGGTGGTTGGAAACAATCTACGTCTACTAATTCTAGCTATTATTATATTCAAAAGGATTCAAATAAAAAAATATCCAGATTCGGATTACCAACTGCCAAATTATTGCTCTACAATTATCTTAGTGGGATCTACAAATTTCCTAGTGGGATAGTTAAACCAGAAATCCCAGTAGTATAAGATATCCATAGATAAACCGGAAATCCCAGTAGGATAGATATCCATAGATAAACCAGAAAGTAAATAGTTTCAAAATTACTTGGCACTAAAACTTATTAAAACATATAATACACTTTTGGAAATAGAAGTATACATTCAACGATATTTTTTTTTGCACAACAAGTCTTGCACTAAATTAAAATCGCTGACTTCTAATAATGGACACATAGTAAGTAAGCCCATACAACAACAATCAACCTATCAAAAGGAATCGAACCTACAACCTTTAGCTCCACCTTTAATTTGACAGATCAGGCTTGCGAGGACGCATGCTGTTGTAGTAATAACTTTAAATAAAAAAAAAAGATTGATGACATCTTAAATGACTATACAAAATTAAACTTAAAAGGTCAAAAATAAGCCCAGCATTACAAAAACAATATAATATAATTTCACATACATCAATAAATAATAATACATATATAGACACACACAAATAATAACTAAAACACTCAAAGCTTTATAATAAATACTTCCATTTGCTTCTATCAAAGATGTGGACCAATCAGATAAGCTCTAACAATAGTAATTGTTATGAGCTAGTCTATCCACTGAGATATTATGAGATAAGACACTTGTTCTATACCTACTTATTAGATAATCAGAGCTATCTCATCTCTGCTATCTCTTGCTTAATGAATTAATGGATAGACGTAATTATTAAACATGAAAAGCTCTCAAAAGACTATATATAAACTAATGTTGATAAGTAAATATAAAAAAAAATTAAATGATTACAAAAACATATAATTAAATTAAATAAGAAAAGTCAAATATCTCAACTTAGGAATAAATAAATGCATTTGATGGAAGGATTATTAAGTGAAATTATACATTTATAAGTATCGCATGCATTATAGTCTGCAACATGTAGGTACTCTATTGTTCATATTACTTAAACACAATTTTAACTGAAATATTGAGTGAATTGTAATGATAAAATACACTGCCGCTTATCAGAGCCACACACGAATTAACGCCCAAAACATATCTGCCATTGAAATTCATATCTATCATATTCGCCTATTATCAATGGTATGTCCCAATACTTTCACGCGCGAACTACGGCCACCCCCTCTGCGCCAGCGCCGAACTATAAAAGCAGGCTCCCGCCCTCATTTCCGTCAGACGCAAGTTGCACTTCAACATAGCGATTCCTGGAAGATATTAGTCTTTCAGCAGCGCTATATAAACAAAAATAAATAATTCTATATTACTTTTTCTATCACTTCTGTGCTTTACTTCTAATTTCAAAATGAAATCCATGGTAAGTACCTTTTCTACTTTCTTCTGTTTCTTCTCTATTACTCACATAGTATGTTTGATTAATTGCTTTATAATAACGATAGGTCACTTATGCAAATATCAGGTTTGACTATTTATGATTAATGGTGTTAATAAAGTAACTTAATTCAGTAATAACCGTTTATTAGACAAGCTGTTGTAGTTTGTTTTAACAGCCTTGCTCAATACCTCCAAGCTACAGGATATCTGACCTCCAGCGTGTAACAGGCCTCTAGCCTAATTTTATGACAAATAAAACAAGCTGTTCTTTCACAATCGATAAGTAATACAATATTGTTAACAGTGTCAAAACACACGTTTGGTTTTAATATAATTGACACTTCGACAAAGTATTTTATTGTATTGTTTCAAATAAAACCACAGTCCCATTAAAAGCCATGAGAAGCATAAAGTTGCAAAACCCATTTTATGTATTCTATTGACCAAAATATAAGTAGAACGCTAGTAAGAAACAATGAGCAGTTTCATGCTGCATTTTATCTCATAATGGAAAAACTATCTTATTTTTATTTAAATAACAAAATAAATATATAATTTTCAAAATTCAGTACTTTGCCAGTACCATAATTTAAAAACATCCAGGATCTTTGTTCTTTAAAAATTTAGGCACAAAATGTATTCCTCAATGACCGAAATAAAATATGCAATATCAAAAAATGAAAACGATAAGATATTATAACAATAACTGGCGTAAATTGGCGCAACAGTTTCGAAAATTTAAAAGTTATAGTATCTATGGTCATGCGCCGGCGCAGGGTTATTGTCACTGATTTTTTTATTTTTCGCGCTCCAATTATAATCAGTTTCCTCATATGCATAAAACACGCTATTAATTAGATAAACTTTCGTAAAACGGTTACATAAGTTTTCATACATTTCTTTTACATAAACATTACCCGTAGTAAAAAACTGTTTCGGTCAGTGATTTATTGTTCACATAGGTACGCTATTTGCTTTTTTATGAATAAATTCAAATTCAAAACTGTTTCGGTCAGTGATTTATTGTTCACATAGGTACGCTATTTTCTTTTTTATGAATAAATTCAAATTCAAAACTGTTTCGGTCAGTGATTTATTGTTCACAAAGGTACGCTATTTTCTTTTTTTATGAATAAATTCAAGCATTTAAATGTTATAATAAGTTGGCACATGAAATCAATGCCTTCGTTATTTTCGTTCAGGGTTTTTTCGTTGCGAATCAGAGCACAAATAGATCTTAAGTTACAAAGCCACCCTACTTACCTACTATGACATTGAAAGTAATATACTTGTACGAAATAAAAATAGACTTTATATTGGCGAAATGTAAATACAAATATATTATAACTATTGTTATATAAAAATTCTAAACTATCACAAAACAATGACCTAATATTGTAAACTATTTCATAATCTCAATTTTTATTGCTTCGAAAACGAAGAAAATAGAAAAAATGTGTTTCTATGTGAGGATAGAATTAAAAGATTTAGAGAGTTCTTAGATTATATATTTTCTGAAAGTTACATGAAAAACTTATATATAAATTGTATCGCGGGTGTAATTGTAAAAAAAAAACTCAATACCATAAACCGCAAGTAATTGGAAAAATATATATTTAATGAAGCCAGATCGTGCTTACGTAGAACTTCCAAACATAGTAAGGTCAACGCATACAGCTATCACCTATTACCCGTCCTGTTCGTTCATGCTCCATTTAAGCTCACAATGTCAGCTGGTAAATCGACTGTCACCCACTTATCCACTCTTGTATCTTAATCTTGCAATAAGGTTGAGGTTTTACACCTGATTTATTCACATCCAGCGCATCGATTGATGTCAATGCGTTTTATGAGACAACCGCGGAGAATCTTTAATGACAAATTGCTCGCATTAAGCGATCAATCACATGAAAGTTGTTTCGGTATTCGGAATATCGGAATCGGAATCGATTTTCGTGGATTATGTTAATATTTTTTATGAGTACTATAATGTTCAGACACCTACCGGGTAATCCACGCTTGTCGCTCGCCTCGCCACTCACCAGCTTTTTGTCTGCATTCCATCGCACGCTGATTTAGAAGGGCAAGCCTACGCAGTCGATATTGATATTTCAATTGTGTATAATTATAACGCCTCCTCGATAAGGTTTATTATATTTGCCTTTCTTGTTAAAGTTATAGGAAACTAAAAAAATGATTTTTATTTTTTTTTTATTCGTATGTGATGTACTAATAAAAGCAGTTTGTCCAATATATGTAAATAAAATCACGTCGTACCATACATTGTCATAAAGGTGTAAAAAATACATATTTGTTAAATAGAGCAAAAACTGAAAATGTCAGTATATTATAAACCAGTTCATAATATGTCAGTAGGCAGGTCCGGAAGGCTGGCTTCCTGCTTTGTGACCTTGCCTTCAGACCTTGGCGCCACTCACTCAGCACTACTTTTATTTGTCATTAACTATGGACAACACCTTAGGCTTTTTATTTTTATTCCATACATTGTTCAATAAAAATAATTCACAATAAAAAGACAGTAATATACATCGTGCGGCTTTACGATCTTTCTGAAAGCTCAAGTTATCATCGTATTTATAAACTCCGCTTATTAAATAAAAGAATAGCAGCAAATAATCGATTGTATATATGTTATATTTTTTATATTTTAATGTTTGCTCAGTCAAAAAATTTATTAATTTCATTTCGTAGTACAGCTACGAGGTCGTTTTATCTCCGGTGATAAAATCTTATGTTTTGTAATGTAACGTGTTTTTATTTATTGTGTTGATTAAGATTAAGTTATTTTATTTATAATAAAAAAAAAATTCATGCTTGCTCAAAGAGGATTTAGTAAACCCTGTCAAATAGATAGCTTCATAAGGATTTACGTTTAAATTATGTGAGGAGTTAATTATCTTATATTAATGGACACTGATTAATTAATTAGATTATTTTGGTTAATAACATCAGACGTAACCGCAAGCCCCTGACATGGTTCCGTGATTCTGAACTTAGACTCAAATTCCTCTCTAATATTTATTACGTACAACCTTTTCAAGTCAATAATTTTCTTCATTAAATATGACTTCATCAGAACTGCTTTTCTTCTTAAAACAAGTATCAATTACAATTGATAATTTCTATTACATTAAATGTCAATACTCTTGACCCAAATGGTTGGGAATATAATAACAAATTTAAGAGTACAACAATATTATAACACGTAGAACATGATTTCAATTGTTAAAAATTGGTACACCTTAAATGTAGAAACAAACCACAACGCACCATTTTATTATAGATACATAATAGTTATTATTTCAGAATTATTTGCACTATCTTTATTAGATTTTATAATTTTAACGTCTTTAAAAAAAAAATCATTATATTATAAACTAATATTTATACTAATAGTAATTTGTTTTTACAGATTGTAGTAGCTTGCTTGGCGTTGGCGTGTGGAGCTCACGCTTCAGGATGGGCTGGCCCACCCGCCAACATTGCCCTGTCCCAGGACGGTCGCAACATTTTAGACACACCTGAGGTCGCTCAAGCTCGCGCCGCCCACCTCGCCGCCCTCAACCAGGCCTCTCAATCCAACCCCAACCCTCAAGATGATGGCTCATACGACCCTCGCTGGGACAACGAAGAATACTGGCAAAACAATGACCAGAGCGGCAAATGGAACGGTGGCCATGCTAACCAATGGAACGGTGCTCAATCCAACCAGTGGAACGGTGCCCCCGCCGCCCAGTGGAACTCTGCTCCCGCTCACCAATGGAACGCTGGTCCCGCTCCCGTTGCTGAGACCCCTGAAGTAGCTCAAGCTCGTGCTGCCCACCTCGCTGCCCTCAACAGCGCCAACTCCGGCTCCAACCAATGGAACGCTCCCGCCCACAACCAATGGAACGCTCCTGCTCAAAACCAATGGAACGGTGCTCCCTCATGGCAAGGACCCCCCGCTCAAATCAGGCTAGCCCACAACGGCGCCGGTATCCTGGAAACCCCTGAGGTTGCCGCTGCTCGCGCTGCCCATTTAGCCGCTCACGCGCAGGTCCAACACGCTGCCCCCGCTCATCCCCAACAGCACTGGTGAAAACCTTCTTTTCTCCTTCCTGGTAGCCTGGACTTCTCTAGATTATCATTCGCGTCTCTATAATGGGAAGTGAATGACAGCCTATAGATACGTCGAGATGCCTTCTTCTTTTCGATCTCCTTTTCCTTTAGGTATATTTTTTCAAGTGTTAGTGCGTCAGACTATATCTTCTTCTTCTGTAGCTTTTTGTTACTTTTACTAAGAAAATCCTATTTACGATCATTTTTGTACATAATAAATAGTTATATGTATGCGTAAACGAAATATATTAAACGAAAACCAAGATAATTTACTCTTTTTATTATTGACCAATTACCCTACAATAACAAACATTAACACACTCAAAGAAATTTACACAAACATAACTAAAAGATATGTCATAGATAATCCAATAACATTCCAATATTGAATTCATTTGATACACATTAATATTTTATTATTTATTTATGATGGTTAATAACCGTTTACTATTGTTACAATTGATAGTAGCGTGCTGTGTCACCGATCAAAATAGAAGATAGCTTGATCAATATTTACTATAACAATGCAATTGTGAACATAACAAAGACAACTTATTATTTAAAACATTTAAAATACATCTACTGAAGTATACTATTAAATTTTATCATTCTGTTGCTTGATTACAAACACGCGAAGAGATTCCAATAATTTACGAGAATGAGGCAGAAACCAATCATTACATGGATAAGGTCAGGAAGACAAATAACTGTGAACTGTGTAATTTTGCCATCGAAAGTAAACTAAGGTGGTACAAGGACGATTTGTCATGAACAGCGCAATCAGCCGATTAGAACACAAACATTGACGATGTGAAATTAGGTTAGATCGTGGAAATTCGTAGCATTTTCGTTTCATGTGATCATTGTTAGCTTATAATTTGAATTTCGTTTAACGCATTCGAACGCTGACAATCAACGGTCAATACAATGATCACGGAGAATCAGAAATCGGATCATTTAAAAAAGGTAGGCAATGTAATTGTAGACAATTAATAATGTTATTCGTTTAATAAACATGGTATTATTCAGCCAATCTACTGGGCAACTCAACCAATTTCCTATCCGTGGCATGACGGGAAAACTAACCAACAAGCCGTACCCAGTAAGATCGAGGTCAGTAAGTTATTAAATGGAATGCTTTTAATCAAAGCCTATGAAACGAAGTACCTTAGTTCTTGTTATACTAATTATAATATTCTTATCTGCCATAAATTCCAATATATAATGTATATAAGACATAATATAATAGAACCAAGGCCAAATCTGTGTATTGGTATTTTTTTTAAGTAATTGCTACGTCTTAAATACGTGATGTCAACATAAACTTTATTTTTTCAAATTTGTCTATTTGTTTGTTCTCGAAACAAAGAAATAAAATACTGATAGCAGCTGGTGTAAAATAAACAACTTTAAAATATATAAGTTAAATGATTATTATGTATTACTTTACAAAAATAATAAGCGTCTTAAGAATAAGCTATATGAAATAAAGAAATAAGAATTAATAAATATATAGGAAAAAGGACCACATCAGATGCCCTTCTATGAAAGCTTTAACCAAGATTTTCGTCAATATTTACTTACTTCTACTCTCCATGGACTGCGGTACATTGGCGAGAAAAAGCTTACTTGGTTTGAGAGGTAAGAATACAATATCAAAGAGGTTAATAAAACCATATATAAATACTTAGACTTGAAGTTAGGCTTAAGTTAGGCTTTATGGTGCTTAATTAAGAATTATTTTTAAAACTAATATTTTTACAAAATTTTTGAACGAATCTTATATTTCTCCAATAATTAATATTAAAAAATATACCTATTAAAAAAAAACAATTACCTCTTAGCATTATTGTCATTATAGATTCTTCTGGTTGGTTGCATTCGGTAGCTCCTTAGTCTGCGCGGCATTTTTTATCTTAAATGTTTATGCAAAATGGAGAATGGCACCGATGATAGTCAGCATCAATCCTGAGAACAGTCAACTAGATAAACTTCCATTTCCTGCGATTACTATTTGTAACGTAAATCAAGCGAAGAAATCTGTAGCTGAGCGATACAAAAACTATGGGTAAAAAGTTATGTCTATTATTAGCTGTTATTTGATACAATTTGTGAACCATAAAATCTTGACCCTTGTCTTTTTTGTGTGTATTTTTTTAAAGAATTTATTCTCGTAAAAAGTAAGCAATACATAAAAGATTATCTCCTTAAATTTGTGATATGCATTTAGTAAGAGTTTTTCATTGTTCAGATTTAGCACTAAAAATATTTAAGAACCGCAGTTAGCTTCAAAGATTTTTTGAGCATATGAATTCTTGATCTATTTTCTGGATAAGTTCGAAAAGAATTAATGGTAAAGTAAATCTACGATTTAAATGAAGGTACTTGAACGAAGAATTATTGTTGTCCTACAATTGAAGCATGTTTCATTAAATTAACATTACCCAAAATCTTTCTTTTCTAATAAAACTTCTTAGTATTTCTCTGTTTATAATTTTAAGAAAACATTGTCTTTATCCTGAGGTTTCACTTGAACATTGAAAAAAAAATTGTTGTTTGGCTACATATTTATATGTTTGTTGTGTGCACCTCATTAACTTTATCCTTATACTGTCCTATGAATATTATATTATATTTTAATATATAATTTGAATGATTTGTTTGTATTTTACGCAGGGATTTGATAGACAAAGAGTTACTAGAAAGTTTATGCTCAAGTGAGACTGACGCAGATATTTTTAAAAACGAATTATCTGAAAGCGCTGACTGGGACCACACGCGCTCTTTTCTTATTAATGTAAGTTTATTATTGACATCAATAACTTGTAGCAATGCTTAAATAATTAATTATATATTAAATTAAATTAAATAACTATATATCCGCTGAGTTTCTATCTCCAGCTCTACGCAGGAATTATTTTTCCGAGTGCTTTGACAAATAAAAAGAAATTGTACAAAACTTATTTTCAATAAATTTTTGATTTAGTTTTTTTTTCGATTTTAGATAACTCAACCGTGCAATGAGATGTTAGGAGTTTGTATTTGGGATTCTGTGACCATGAACTGCCAGGACTTGTTCAACGCGCAGCTGACTGATGAAGGACTCTGCTGTATCTTCAATGTCGTGCACAGAGAAAAAATGTTCAGGAATCCGTATGTTTTATGAAACACTGACACTTGTTCGATTATATTGGTTAAAGAAATGATTTTAAATATTAAATTCGTATCCCTAACATAGCCTAGAACATAAGTTTGAAAGCCTGTTAGTCTAGTGGTTAGTGGTCTTGACTGTTTAACTCGGAATAATTCTTTTTTTGACAGTTACCTTTTGACAGTTCTTAGAAATAGAAAAAAAACATATATTCTATTTAAATAAATAAAAAATTTTAGAAGGGACCTAAACGACATGAATATTACATTTCCGAACCCGTCAGTAGACTGGACTCCTGAAAGCGGCTTCCCTGATGATGCTCCACTTGACGGGTTCCCGTGGAGACCACAAGGTGTCGTATATGTTCTTATTATTTACTTTTTAGTCAATACACAAGTTCCTAATAACTTTAATAATAATCTATATACTTAAAAGATAAAAATCTAATGACTATGCCTGACGTGCGTAACGGAAATTGAAAATTTTTAATATTTTTTAAGTTCAATCTGTCAAAGTTACATAAACCTGAAATATTATTTAAGTTATTATGTTACAATCATAAACATTTTTACAATTTTTAAGCAAATTAACTTTCCCCTGTAATATAAAATGTACCTACTCTAAGGCCAACTATAAACGAATTAACAAATTTACAGTTAGTTTCTCTTAACAATTATTACATTTATTTATGAGTTTTTTTAATCTTAGGAAACAGTGATAGTTTTGTTTATATTACTACAATATTATGTAACACTACAATAAAATATATATGCAGTTCAGAAAGTAGAGGGGAAAAAAATAATTTTATAAACATTTAATTTAAATTAATATAAATATAGAATGAAAAATAAACCGATACGGGCAGGGATTCGAACCCGCGACTACTGGGAAACCGTCCCGTCGCTCTACCAACTGAGCTACTGTATCCCTGCCCGTATCGGTTTATTTTTGTTTACAGATATTTTCAAACATCATTTAATTTCTAAACGTACATGCAGGTATTGGCACTGACCATGGTCTAACTCTGGTGTTGGATGCAAATATAGCTGAGTACTACTGTGCTTCAACCAAGACAACTGGCTTTAAGGTGTGCTGTGACAGGAGTGAACTGATAACTCTATCACAATCGTGTCTTCCTCATTCATTTATCTCTTTAATCATCACGTTTGAGATCACCTTATCTTTGAGATTTTACTTACAACTTTCTAAGTATTTACGTAATTCTACGTTATTAACTAAGTATTTAGAATAATAAATTTAAGTAAATGCTTCTAATGCTTTTTCAGATTCTTTTACACAATCCAACTGAAACACCGAATATAGCTAAACTAGGAGAAGTATATGGAACTGGTATTGAAGCTCGAGTCGCCATTCTGCCCAGGATCCTGGACGCACACCCATCTTTGAAATACATCGATGTCAATAAAAGACTCTGTTTGTTTTCTAGTGAAAAAGAATTAGTTTTTTATAGGTATTTTGAATTATATACAGCTATGATACGGGGACGGCATTCCAGAGGTCGCAGGTTCAAGTCCTGCCCGTATTAATTATTTTTTCGTTAAAATATTTTTATATAAATAAAAAGCTTAACACATTTTTTTTTCAGAACATACTCATTAAGAAATTGTGAAATGGAGTGTGAAGCTCGTGCAATGCTGGATGTTTGTAAATGTGTTCTTTACTATATGCCCAGTAAGTAGACAAAAGGGAAGATATACAAAAAAATAATTTAACTGTTTTTATATTCATATTTAAAAAGAATTAATAGATGTATAAATAATCCTATTTGTGTATGTCTGTAAGTCAAATTTGATATTCTAAACTATACAGTGGATTTAGTTTTTTGCTATCACTTACAGAATTTCTTCACTAAAACATTTTCTAAATTTTAATTAAATTTATAAAATTCGAGAAAGGTCTATATACTGATAAAAATATGGTTTACTTGTTTTATCCGTTCATTAGTATTCATTTAAAAAATATTTACTTTGGTCATATAATTTAACATTATACATATTAGAATGATATAGAATTATGGTACTAAAATAATTTTCTTTTTGGTGTGGGTGAGAACTACATTTCTGATCAATATTGTATTTAACCCTACAGGGTATATTGATCAGAAATGTAGTTCTCACCGTTGTAGTACTGTAGTACATTTGCATTTAATAATTTCAAAATCTATGCCAACGACAATAATAATTACCAAGCGCTTTAAATATTGTAATTTTTAAAGCGCTTTATTATTTAAGAAAATTGCACCCCTGAGCAGAAGGGACGGATTGCCAGTCTTAATATAATATTACGATAAATTCTAGACATTTACCAATCAAGAGGAAACTTGTTATACGATAAGTAGTATTTGAACATAACAGGTTTTTATTTAAGCAATAGGTATCTATATTAATTCATATACAGTCTGGATCTGTATAAAGTGTAAATGTGGGTCAAATAAAACTTTGCACACAGCGGCATGATACGGAGGCGTCCAGCAAGTGATTTAAGTTTGAGCTTTAAATTTGAGCTTAAAAGACTTACGTTTGATGTTTTATTCTTTAAAATCGAATCACTTATTTTAACAATATTAAAGCGCATACTTGGAAATATTTATTACAACCACTGTTAAGCTTACAAATAATTTAAGCTTGAAAGTTTTATAGCTTGAGATTCAGCCTAACGGCGTCGTGCCAAAAAATAAGTTAATAGTCCATACACCATTGCGCGCAATCATAGGGTAAGGCTATATATACACTTAAGGTTCTAACCATCTTGTTTCTGTGGGCGTTAATAATACCGGGCACGGTTTTGCAATTACCCCCGGTTTCTAAGGTCTATTGACTACGTTATTTGGTTTAATACAAACACTTATCAATTTGAAACTAATTTTTAAACGCAACCGATTTTTTTTTTATATAAGCCCATAGCGATTTTTTTTTTTCTTTAATTCGTGGTACATTCTATTTTGATTACAGAAAACAAAACCACTCGAGTTTGCGGTACGGAGGATGCTAAATGCTATAGCAATATAAAGAAGTATATGCCAAACGGTATGAACAACAGTATTATATATTAAAATCTGATTACAAACTTCTTCATTCATTTCGATAGAACTCAAAGCGGAAATAAATTACCTAGTATTGAGATATGTAAACAAATTATACTCGACATTTAAGATTCAGAAGTAGGTAGGTAAGAAACCATTTAACATTACTTATAGAATTAGGTAGGTACCTACACTAAATATTAAAACCATTAGCAAAGTGCCGTTGTTTCTAGATATATCTCATATATATTATCACTACCTTTACATCTTATATATAAATGATTCAACAAAACTTATTATGCTTAGAAATATAGATATTATTTTTAAAATATAATTCTGTTAACGATAACCGACAGACAGGAATCAATAAAGGTTTTTTATGTATGTATTTAAAGTGTCCTAAAAATAATTGTGATTTGGACTTTGATTTGATTTGTTAATTGGTTGGGTCATGACATTTGAAGTAAGGTATCTACGGTATCTACATTGTAGGTCGTGAGCGTGCTTGCGAGGAGTGCCTCCCCGCGTGCTCAGAGATCTCGTACTCGGAGCGCCAGAGCTCCGCCCCCCTGAACAAGGCCCTGATCGGCCACTACATTAACTCCATCAACCTAGCAACCAACAGATCACCAGAATATTTTATGTAACTGATTTAATCATTGAATCTTCATTTGCTTTAATTAGCTGAAACACTAATATTAAAGAATAACATTAATCTCAAATGTTTTGTATGTTATACTTTTTATTTATTTATTTGTTATTTTGCAGTGAAAACATGTTAGTCATTCATTTTTATTTCGAAAAGAATTCATTTTTGAGATTCACGAAAGGCGAAATTTTTGGACTAACTGAGTTTTTATGTAAGTACCTACTTAATAAATACATAAGTGTATCCAATAATTAAAAATATTATTCAAGAGGGAAAAAGTTATGAGAAAAAAATTTGCTATTTTTATATTTGAATAATCTAAGAACTATAACTAATTTAATATTAAAATTTGTTTTTTAATTTGATTAATAAATGGATTTGTTTGAAAAAGATAATTTATAGTCACAACTAAAAAGATTCAATAAATAACAAACCGCGACATGTTTTGACTAAATATAAGACATTTACTTTAAGTACTGTGAAATATTTACTAATTCTATGAATATTTTTGTATTTATTTCCTATATTTTTGTTCAGCAAATACAGGTGGGTTACTTGGACTCTGCATGGGCTTCAGCATGATGAGTGTGGTAGAGCTCTTGTACTACCTGACACTACGAGCTCTGTGCGTCGCTAGAACACGAACATCCATTCGACCCTTCATCAAATAGACGAACCTATTTTATATATGTATTTTGAGGAATATAGTAAAATAAATATACGTAAATAATTAACACTAATGTTTTTATTATATATTTATAACAAATAGATATGATTTTTTTCATCAAAGAATTAATTATTGACAAAATAACTCTTGAGAGTAACTCTCGCCTCCTTGTACCTACTTGGGAGTTGAGCTGAGCACCCACCCTTTTTTTATGCTACTAAATTTACCAAAAATTATGTATTTAACACTGATGCAAGCGAGACGATTTTATATGGAAACTCCCATGGACAAATTTATTTTTGCTATAACTTTTTTTCTAGTTGACATTTTAAATTTTGTTTTTAGAAACCATCTCTAATAAAAGTTTAAACTCCCTGGTGAAAATGATATGAGTATCTGTTCAGAGGTTTCGAAGCTAGCGCGGTCGTAAAACAACGAAATAAACGGTCAAGAGCTTCGCTTAAGCTTAACTCGATTATATTGTTTTAAATATTTTTTATACGAGTTTCCATGACGATTTGTATTTGTATTGATTAGGGACTAGTTATTCAATTTTAATATATACATAATAGTAGTAAGTAGTATAGTAGTATAAGTAGTACATTAGAAACAATAGTAGTTTAATGTAGGCGCAGTGCGGTAAATAAAACATCTTAGTCATATTAGTATAGATGTCTTATTAGACCATACTGGTAATTTGACATGCCAGCTGTTTATTAGACATGCCAACTGTACAGATATGTTTATCAGTGTATTTATAAATAAACAGCCGTGACTATAAAAAAATGTTGCAAATTTGATTGTTGACGTGTTTGGTTCTATTAGTTAAATCAGTATGGTATTTTTCGTTAAATAATAATAATTGTACGAATGAGAAAAAAACAATCCTTTATATATTTTATCAAAATCCGATTCTGTACTTTTGTTTGATTGTAAATTACGCTAAAACCAGCTTTGAAAATTTCCTGTAAGAATTTTCTTTTTTTCGTAATAGAAAATATTATATAATATACAGAATTACATGATGCGCGATCGAACAGATAGACAATAGGATGGGTATCATGTATGAGATGTAGGTACTAAGGAATTTACAAATAAATAGTTTAATATTTATATCAGACTTGGCTTTATAGTAAAGTATAAGGCCAAATTATAAAAGTTATATTAATTCATTATGATTAATTAATATAACTTTTATATAATTAGTCAAAGTATATGTTATAATAGTTACTTTTAACATTTATTATCATCAAATTTAATTATTTTGTTAGATACAAAATACATATATAAATATAAAGTATGATCAAAAAGCAATTATATTAAAACATATTTATTCATAATTAATATTTACACCTATGTTTAATTAATATGAACATCAAATACAATTTCAGTCTCAAAACTATATTCAAAGTAAGTTCACTTTTAACTTGCTCTTGTTATGTTAAGTAATATGTAGTAAACTTATTCAACTTAAATAGACACTAAGTCCAGAAGACAAAAAATACTCTAGTTTGAATTTATAATCATCCAAAATTAATAATCTATCCATTTATTAAAAAAAAATGGAATTAGATAAGATCCGTCTTGCATAATCAATGCCAATGACCCACCTGTTTCAGATTGTAGGAAGCCATCTAAGGTTGGCTACAAGCTGGGATTATATACTGATTATTAAATAAGTCAAATAATTTAGAAAAAAAACCAGCAATGACTTTTTGCTTATACATGAAAAATGTTCTAATATCCCAAGACTGTAAATGCCATATCCTTGTTATAGTAAAGTACATGTGTGATCACGACTGCTGGCGGGGGGGTGCGTGCGGGGGCGCGGGAGGCGCTGGCGCAGGCGCGTCGGGCGGCTGCAGCGTGCGCGTGCGCCGCCGCGTGTAGTGCTGCCACAACAGAATCGCCTGGTCATCCATGAACTTGCACACCTGTAATACATAAAATACATGACAGTACCTTTTTTTAAGATATCACATTAAACTTTATAAAAAATCATCTTCTACATATTTGTTGATGATGTAGTTATTGGCAACAGTTGGTACAATATAAAACATGACAAGTTTAAGATGTATACTTTTAAAATTATATATTTCTTTAAGTTAAACCTGATAATAACTAAATCATATCTTTTTAATCATCTTTTAAAATGATTGTATTATCAGCCTTAAATTTTGAGAAATGGAAAGAATATTTTAATGAGACATCAAAAATTAAGAGGATTTGGTATAAAACATAACAGTCAGAGCCTATTCGAATACCTTGGTTTTCCGATTTAGATAATAATAGACATTTTGTAAAACTTATGTTAAGGTTAAGATCTGGGCACATACCATCAAACAAATTTTTGTTTTTAATGAAAAAATCAGATTTTCCTAACTGCAGTTTGTGTGGTGTTGAAGAGAATGTAAATCATGTGTTGATGGAATGTATCAAAAATCAAATTAAAAGAAAGTCACTGTCGAGGCAATTGCAACTTAATCCATACAACATTGGTACCGCGCAAACAATTTTGTCAAATCCGAAATCAGAAACAGCGAGATTATTTCGCAGATTGGTGTCTTGTCTCCACAGCGATTGTTTAATAGATTAAGAGTTTTACATATCCTAACAAGGAAAAAACCCCAAATTTAAAATAAAGATTAAAAAAAAAAAAACTTGAAACTATTTGTAATTTGATTAACAAACTTAGGCAACATCAATTACCCAAAAAATTGTCTAATTTACAATTCATGTGACTTTTATTGATAAACACTCTTTCAACACAACTCTTGCAGATATTTAACAATACTATATTATACTTTTCAATGTTCTAGCACAATTTTAACACTAAAAATAACTTTTAAAGTAATCAATAATTATGAAGTTGAACAAACCTGGGCCGATACACATTCTCGTCTGAAAGCTTCGTGCTGTAATAACTCTAGAAAGTGTAAGCACATAGGATACTTCAGATATCGGGCGTAATCTGGTTCCCTCCAGTACTGTAAGTACTTTAAGTAGTTAATGAATGGCTGCTCCTTGAGATATCCTCGCTGTGCTAAAACTTTAAAAAATATATTATTATTTGAATAACTGAACAGATTCAATAATATAACATTTCCTATTGATTGCATAAGTGCAAAAGCAAAATTATAAGCTTAATTAAGAAATAGAGTTAAAAATACGTACATACTATAAAGTTAAAAATTTACTTACAATGGATGTAATTAGGGTTTGCTAAACACTGCACAAATTCGAGCTCTACTTGAAATCTTATTCTATTTTGTTCCTCTGTCTCCATAACTACAAAATATCAACAAAACTTTTCAGGTTAACTGTGAAAATTCAATAATATTTTAATGTTAATTAACCAATCTCTTCATTTTTTACCTTTTGCAGCCATCATTTTGAAAGGCCGTTTAAACTAACTATTAGTTGAAATTATATCCAAAATTTAAGAACCATATAGTCTATTTACGATATAAAAAAAACACTTCTTTTTGTTACATATTTGACGATAATATTTCTTATTTTACTTTAAAATTAAGACACCAAAATGCAAATATGATAATATGAATTTACAATTTGACAGTTGTATATTGACATTTAACACATGACAATTTGTTTGGTACACAGAGAGTGCCACAGTTTTAAAATAGTTTCATGTATTACTATTTACTAATAGTTTTCATGTATTAATAGTTTCATGTACTACTAGGTCTAGTACGAGTTTTGGACGTAATGAACACTGTGGCAATTTTAGAAAATTCTAATCAAAAACTATTCATATTTAAATTCATTTAAAAATATATGTTAAAAATAAAATTTACATTTGGTTATTTAGGATGATTACTATAAATCACGTAAACATAAGTATTCTCTTACCTACGGGTAGATATTATAATACCTATTGTGTAACATAGGCGTACCCAGATTCTGTGCTAGGATGGGGCAAACTAGATTTCCTTAATATATTTTTGTAATTTTGGAGCTGTAATTTTAATTTTCTGAGCATGGCTTAACAATGAAAGAGCACACGCTGGTAATTTTTCTTCGTCGAATCTCACATCTAATGAAGATTTTAGATTTTAAATTGTTTGCAAAAATGTTACTAGATAATTGTATTTGTTTGTAATACATAGATCTATAATAACTGAAAAGCCACTTTTCTCGTCCCCTGACTGATTCTTCTTCAATTTTAAAACTTAATTGGTTTTATTTTTTAATGTTAAATACCAATTTTAATTTAAAATAGAAGGTAGTAGAGAGGTATACGACATCCACGGGGCAGCTGCCCCCCCCCCTGCCCCCTTCTCGGCAGGCCCCTGATTGTGTAGACTAAATTCCTTTTGTTAATGTGTATAACCACTAAGCAGTGAGGATTCAGAATTGAAATAGTAACATCGTATATAAAAAATATCATTGAAGAGGAAAACTATAAGGGAATAAATTTCGTTTGTAATATTCTTTATTCAAAAACTAATAGAATCTTAGGTCTAGTACATACTGGAAACGTTTGTAGTGTCTGATATCTATGGATTGGTGAGAGTGACCATATTAAATATTTCTATTTTATAATATTCTGTGGTGGTTACGGGTGTGGGGCCACCCAGTAGTGAATAGTGATGCGACTCGAGCGTCGAGTGTAATTGGTGACTAGACCCATACGAGTAAATTTTCTACGTCACTCGTGAATTGTATTCGAGTTTTGGAGTCACTCGTATTGAGTAATTACACATACTATGTAATGAAGACAGATAGGAAATTAATGAATGAAATGCAAAGTAATGGCGCTAACTACACCTTGGAGCGCTGAGTTGACTCGGTAACTCGAGTTCAACCAAACACGAGTTAACTTTTTTTCACTCGAGTACGAAATTAATAAATTCACTAGTTCACTCGACTAAAACACTACGACTCGAGTCGCATCACTAGGTGACTGGGTGTCGGGTGACAGTATTATTCATAGTGGTTGGTTGATCGTGTAGTTTCGTTTATCATATAACGATAAAAGAGGAGAAAACTTTTATTTTTCTGTTTCTCAGTGTAAACCGTTCTATCAATAAGATTTTTGTTACTTTTAGAAATCAGTATGTCGGGACATAGGTATATTAGCAACTCGAACAATCTATTTGGCAATGACGATGTAGACGACGACACCTTTGTTAACAGCTACAGACCTAGAACACCAATAACAAAACCAAAGCCCTCTCCTTACATTGCAGAACTTGAACAACAAAAACAATCTTATCTGGAAAAGCAACAAGAAATAAACAAGCGAACAGTCGAATCCAGTTATAGGAGCATAGGCTTACTGCGAGAAACCGAGAATATAGGAATTGCAACCGCAGAAGAACTTGCACGTCAACGAGAAGCACTTGAAAACACTAACAAGCGACTTGATGATATTAATACAAACCTAACTACCAGTCAAAAACATTTGAATGGCATAAAATCAGTTTTTTATGGATTCAAAAATTATTTATCTGGCAAATCCGACCAAACTCCCCCTAAGGGCCAGACATCGCCAACCGCTGGAAACTGGAAAGCAGGAACAAGCAGTCGATTGGATGATACAATAAGCAATCGTAGTGAAACAGACAATTTTAGCACTCACCCAACAACACGTTTAAGGGCTTTGGATGAGCAAATGACAGCTGAACCAATGTCAGATACTCAGCGCGTCAATAAGATACTGGATGACAACCTTGATGAGATGGTCTCTCATATATCTAGATTAAAAGGGTTAGGCCTTGCTCTTGGTGATGAGATAGAAACTCAAAATAGCCTTATTGATGAAATACAGGACAAAGCCGATGTTGCAGACATTAAAATTGGTCAGCAAAATAAACAAATGAATAAACTGTTAGGAAAATAATAATGTGAATATTTTTCTCATAAACCCAGTTTTGTATATGTGATGCAAAAACTCCAATATATTGTTGTAAATTTGTCATTGATATAACAAATAGATTCTAGAAAACTCTAAATACATACAGGCTTGAGTTCATTTATTGTTTTTGTTTAGCATTGTGTCCATTTTGTACAGGAATTCATATTTTTTTTGTTATATTGGTAAAAACACTAGCATCAATGCCATTGCTGATAACAACCAAATTAATTATGTACTTTTATGCAAATATGCTTATCAATAAGTACACTAACACTGTTTTAGAACAAATTGTTAATTGCTTTGTTATTAATACATTTAACTAGTATGAAATAAAATAAATGAATAATAACATTTCTATAACACCCTTAGTTAATCTATCTACTAACTTACTATATACTTTTTAGGACACATTATTTAATTAAGTTAAATGTTTAGTATTTTTATATTTCCAATAATATTGTTCATAAAATTGTACAGCATTTCACAAATTATTTTATTTCTTTAATAAACAAATAAAAAAAATATCATTCTTTGTTTCCATCCTCATAAATAAATGTAAAATTATATATTAATAACATAAATTGTTTAATGGATAATACCACTTATACATAAACTTTCTAACTTTTTTACCCATATATAATTTCATTCACTTTCCATTTACCAAATGTGATATTAACATTGGATTTTTTTTTTCTTAAGTATATTATTTGTATACATAAATATAAGTAGGTTTATAAGGGAAGCATGTTTATTTAAGAAAAAAATATCTTAAGTATATAAGAAATAATATTAAAAAATAATAGTTTTTATGAATTGGATATTTCCATCATAATAAAATTGTTACATGTATTAGAACACCTGCAAATATAATAACTATGTAATTATGACAAGGAATTCTTGTAATAATTAATAACAGGTACATAGCTATCAACTGCCAACTGGTCTCTTATTGCCATATACTTACATTTTTTAAAATGTTTTGCTTCATTATTGTAAATGGGAAAATATACATGTGTTTTATATTTATAAGCTTAAATTTTATAATAAATGAAAACAACCATGTCCAGTTACATATTTTTATTTTGAAAGAAGCCTGTGATATTAGACATGTATCCTTATTTTAAATAATTGATACTGGCGAACAAAAATCTACTACACATTCTGCAATTATTTCATTCTGTGTGTTATGGCCTCTCATATGCTTCTGTAATACTCTTTTATTAGCGAGTTTCTTATTGCAAATGCTACATAAAACTTCCTTATTTGAATGAGATTCTTTGTGAATTTTCAGACCAGAAGATGTAGCAAACCCTTTGCAACATATGTCACATTTATGGGGTCGTTCTGTACTATGAGAATGTGCATAATGTACAACTAAGGAATGTTTGGTAGCAAAACTACGATCACAATGTTTATACAAGCACACAAATGGTCTTGGCTTTTGTTGACCCATGTGAATCAGTCTATGTGCTCTCAGATAAATAGCTCTTGTGTATGTCTTAGGACAATCAGGACAAGCAAACTCTTTTAGTCCATCATGTATTTTATTATGCATAATTAAAGTTGACTTTGCTGTAAATTTCTTGCCACATGTGACACAAGCAAACAATTTACGATTACTAGAATGAGCAACTCTGAAATGTTCTTTGAGAGATTGCCTTGATTTGTAGGTTTTATGGCAAAAGCCACACTTAAACTGATTGACATCAACATGAGATATCAAATGTTGCCTTAAACCACTGGATGTATGAAAACTTTTGCCACATTTTGGACATAGATACTTGCGATAATCAGTATGTTTAGTCATGTGATATCTTAAACTGTATATTCTAGTAAACGATTTAGAACATAGACTACATGCATAACGCTTATCTGCCTCCTTACGGGGAGGCCTCTCCGTTGATGTAATTTCTGTTACTGGAGGTAAAGGTGTTAGTTCTTTATTCTCAGGAACTTCAGGTTCAAAATCTATTACCGAGTGACTGTTGAAGAGAGGAACATCATATTCATGGTCTTGATATACTACATTAATATCTATAGAATCAATGTCAGACCTCTGCAAGTTATTTGGTGTTGATTGTATGGCAAATATTTGAGATAATGTTACATTGGCTTTTAAACAATTTAATTTAAAATTATACGCCAACAATGCAGTGGAAACACAAGAGGCACACATTCCCTGGGGCCAGTTTTCTTCATCGTTATTCTGTAACAAGTTAAAGATATAATATGAATACACTTCACAGCCAGCACAGAAATGAAGATATATTTCGGATTATGTGTTATATACATACTTCCAAACAATTTAAAAAGACCAATATATCTATAAGTTTTATTTTATTCATTTCATGATCAATTAAATCTTGAATATTCCTATACATTGTTGGATCACTGGAATCAAACTCTGATAAACAGGTTCGACATATGTTTTTAGTTGGAGGTATTATAATACTTGTATACTCCATACTATATATTCTTTTTCATATATTGAATTTTATAGTAATAGCAAATCATTGTAATGAGAATTCGGCGATCTAATATTTGTATAACATGTACTCGAAATACACAAGCAACGCAACACAAATAATCATCTGAAAATCCTAATCAGAACCCAGAAAAAATACCTTTAACCAAAAACAACAGTTTATTTTTCTATATCATAGACCACGGTGTAATTTGTACAGTACTAGGTTCTTACGTTTTAAAACCATTATATGTTACTTGTACTTTGTATAAAACATAAAGGGTTTTATCATTCCACTTTCGTATTAATTATCATTTAAATCATTTTAATGCATTAGCATTATATCTAAAGCTCCTTGCACAGACTTTTTTTTAGTTTTCAATGAGGACGTGTGGAATGGAGAAACTTTCTCATAGAATTATTACACAAACTCTATGAACTTTCAGTAGCGGATTTAGGTTTGAGGACGCCCTAGGCCCGAGACGATATGGCGCCCTTTATCTTTTGTAACAGTAAGAATATATATATATATATATATATATATATATATATATATATATATATATATATATATATATATATATATATATATATATATATATATATATATATATATATATATATATATATATATATATATATATATATATATACATATATGTACATATATGTGTGTGTATAAAATAATTAAATATAATTGCAGTTTACAGAAAACCCAATCGATTTTAAATTTTAGTCATCTTAACAATTTTGGCGCCCCTCAAAATTTGCCGCCCTAGGCCCGGGCCTCACGGGCCTAAGCCTAAATCCGCTACTGAGAACTTTCTACGTAATGTTATTTGTTAGTCAATGGAAGTTCCTCTAGCTATTTCTTCATCTTGTTGCGCCAACAGTGCAAAAATATTTTGCCAACATCAATTAGGATATACCTACATAAAACGACGAAGCATGGAAAATGGACAGGGTGAATTGGCATTTCACAGGCGATATTCTTAATACATATATATGTATATTTATAAGACATTTAATTAAAGTTTAATTTTATTGCATCTAATACATTTCAATAAAAACGAACTAAATGGCGAAAACACAAAGGACAGTGACCAAACACTTAACATTTATAGAGTGGGCATATTAAAAGGAAGATTATCATATACCGGATTAATGAGTTTAGAACATGAAAAAAAGATATAGGACATCATCAATGCCACATTTACAAAGTGAATGGTCCCATACCCTAATCGTAACTGAGAGAGAGTAGAAGAATGTCCAAGACGTAAACTACATGTAGTGGAAATAATCCATTGGCAATTTCCATCGCTCAGTACTTCAAGGGGCTTTCTCAAAAATACTTTGAACGTGCTGAGCGACACCCGAACCCACTGGTGACTGACGCAGCAGAGTAAAGACCACGTAAGACTACTTTAGTCAGAAAAAGAAGACCCAATTCGGTAATCGTTGACCCCGACGACGCGTTCACAGTAGGTAATAACGTGTACGCGTAGGCATAAGTGACACCACACAACATACAAACACACACCGTCTATACCGGTATAGACGAGGTCCCAACTGAGTAGGTGCTCCGTTGCTCCGGCGTTCTGCCGTCGGAGGACGCTAATGTCCAAATTTCCTTAGCTTCCCTCCTGACTAAAGACACCCCGAGCCGAGGTCCGTGTCTCAATATGAGACGCCCTCGGGACGTCGTTCCCCATGGAGGCCCACCTGGCCCCCCCTTTTTAAGGGTGGGTCTCCTGACCCACCCGCTCCCCCGGTGACGCTGTAATAGCCAACAGGGCTATACAGTGTGTATAGACACACAAAAAGAAAAATTGGCAATCTGTCTGTAATGTCAAATTATTGACAAAATACAAATGTCAATCAATTGTCACTCGTCCTCTTTTGACGTGTAGGGTGCGTCGTGTGCATTAGCGTCAATGCCTTTACCTTTGAATTAATACTTTAAATTTCAAATAGCTACTATTTCTATTACCAGTAAGTACGTTGTTGACCCCTAAAATAGTAATTCATATTATATAACACACATTATTGTCTTGTAAAAAACATAAGCTTTACTAACCTAAAAGATAACATATTCACTAATCACTTGAAATATATAACACATTTAGATAGTATCAGTATTCAAAGGTGAATAAATTGATGACTTTGTTCCAGTTTTTAAGATAAAAACACAATGAGTCGGTTTTTCGCTACTGGGACGGACTCTGAGTCCGAAAGCTCGTCTGAAGAGGAACAGGTAGTCCGGGCGCCGGTGCCCGTTTACACGGTAAGTCCAGCCAGTAAGAATAAGAAGACATTTTAAGAATAAATATTATGAAATAATAATATGTAACCTCAGATTAATTTCACTTTCACAAAAACGTCCATTAAATTGATACCATAGATATAAAATGATATATTTCAATATATAAAAAAATAAATAGCATTTCTATTAAGAAGAATTATATGTATTAAGAAAAATACTTGTAGTAACTACTAAAGTTTTAGGTCGTAACTTACTTTAGTGGTAACTACTAAAGTTAAAACACTTTATTTCAACAAGCTTATAATGTTGACATTTATTTTATAGTAATTTTTCTATTACTTAATAATTTGATTTTCACTTCACAGTTGCATATCTTATTTTAAATCTGTCTACCAAAATTATGCTGTATGATGATGAAAATCATAAAAAAAACTTTTAACTATGGAATACTTAGGTTTATCATTGGCCTAATGAAAAAAATAAACTGTTTAATAGATTATAAATTTTAATAGTTTTGTTCCTAAATTTCATTACATTATAGGTTTACTGTGAAAATAAATTACATCTGAATGTAAATTTACACTGCTTAAATGTAAAGGCATTTATATACATATTCATAAATTCATGGTACAAAGGCTATTTGGTCTAAGCAAAACTTTTGAGTAAAATGGAATTATATGCATATTAACCTTTAAACTATCGCGTTTTATTATATATTATTATTTAAGAAATCGGGAATTAACGCGTAAGAATAGGTATCACATACCTTTTATTTGCCTGATGCCAGCCTGTGACCACGGCCGGTGCAACCTGGTCGAAACGTCAGGAAAATAAAAGGTATGTGATACCTATTCTTACACGATAATTCCCGATTTTTTAAATAGTAATATATGTACATTATACATATTATTTGGAATCATATTTTTCTGGTTCCAAGTATGTATATAACTCCTAACTCTAACACCAACTTTCTGTTGCTTAAACCAAATAGCCCTGGAACCAGAACACAAAAACTACCACAAGAACAACTTTTATTTTTTTTACAATTACTGTTTAAACAATTTATGGGTCAGACCAAATTAATTAGCCTTTACAAAGAGAATATAGAGTTATATATAATGATTGTGCAAATTATTTTTCTTACATACTATAGAAATATATATGTTGGTTGCATTTTTTTTTATTGTCATAGTTTTGATTCTATAAATGTTTTGCTGCACAGTATCTATTCCTCAAGTTTTCCTTGAATTAACTTGAATTAACACTGGTTTCACCTTTATACACAACACATTACAAATCCTCAAAAATTTTACCTTTTCAAGGTCTTTCAACAGTGAATCAATTTTTCAATTAGTGAATTGTTTTCTAAGTGATGTTCAAATATATAGAATAATAATATTTAAAATATATGTTGTTATTAAGTGTTTTTTTTTGTTTATGTAACAGTTCAGTGATGATGAAGAAGAAACAAAACGCGTTGTTCGTTCCCTGAAAGAGAAGAGATATGAGGAATTGGAAGGAATAATACATTCCATTAGAAATCATCGCAAGATTAAAGATTTTGCATCAGCCTTAGCTTCTTTTGAAGAACTTCAAAAGGCTTACACGAGAGCTGCACCTGTTGTTGCAAAGGAAGAAAATGGAGTGGCTCCAAGGTTTTTTATCAGGGCACTGACTGAATTGGATGACTGGGTAACTGGGGCTTGGAATGATAGGGACAGTAGAAAAGCTTTATCAAAGGGTAATAGTAAAGCATTAACTTCCTTGAGGCAAAAGCTTCGTAAGTATACTAAGGAATTTGATGCTGAAATATCAAAATTCAGGGAAAACCCAGACTTGCCAGATGATGATGATGAACGCAAAGGTTGGTGAATATGAATTGTGCTCATTTCACTTAATAATGATGAAGCAAATTTAAATATTCTTTTTTTTAATGTAGATACATCGTCTTCGGATGAATCAGAAGATGATGAAAAAGTTAAAGAAAAACCGAGAATCCGTCGCTCCCCGGAACCTCCACGTGGTCCACCCCCGCAAGATGATGATGCATCCGACTCAACAGATTGGGGATCTAGTTCATCTGACTCGAGCTCGAGCTCTGACGATGAAAACAGAGCCGCAACTATTCGTGATAAATTCTTTAAGAAAGCTACAGACAGAGATGGCGATGAAGAGAGAGATAGACGCCGAGCTAGACGTGAAAGACGTGATCGAGTTGGAAAAACTAGCAAGAAGGATCAAGCCGATGATGGTGGCGAATGGGAGACAGTAAGGAAAGGCGCCGCTACTTCGGATAAACCTAAAATGTTTGCCAAGGTAAATGACCCCTATTATAATTTGTCTTTAAAAAAACAACATTTTAAGGTTTTCTTTTTACACAGGATAGCGATATAGATGCAGCCCTGGTTGTTAAGAAGTTAGGTGAGATCAGCGCAGCGCGTGGTCGTAAACGTACCGACCGTAGAGCGCAACTTGAATTGCTTCATGAATTGCGAACAGTTGCACAACAGCACAATCTCGGCGATGCACTCCAACTTAAGTTGCGCGCTGCAACTGTTGCGTCACTTTTCGATTACAATCCGAAGGTTTCTGACGCTATGAAACCAGAGTACTGGTCCCGACTCGTCGAGAATGTAGATCAAATGGTTACCCTTCTTCTTGCTCACGAAGATATGATGCTCAGTGAAACCATCACTGAAGAGAATGAACAGCTGGTTACTGCGCCATATAAAGTTAGAGGGTGTTTGCTGACTGCTTTGGAACGGCTGGATGACGAGTTTATTAAACTTCTCAAAGAATGCGATCCTCATTCTAATGAATATGTCGAAAGGTTGAAGGATGAAGTGAGGGTGTCGGCGCTTATCGATAGAGTATGCCTGGTCGTAGAACGTGATGGAAGTCCCCAAGAAATTTGTCGTGCCTATTTGCGCAAAATAGATCATCTTTATTATAAATTTGACCCTCGTGCAATCAAGAAGGATCTGCCGGCAGGCGAGGAAACAACTATCAAAAAGATGGAGCGCTTGTGCAAATATATTTATGCAAACGATGATTCCGATCGTCTAAGAACCCGAGCTATCATGTCGCACATGTACCATCACGCTCTGCATGACAACTGGTTCCAAGCTAGGGACCTTCTGCTCATGTCTCACCTTCAAGAAAATGTTCAACACTCTGACCCTAGTACTCAGATATTGTACAATCGTACTATGGCTAATTTGGGTCTGTGTGCTTTCCGGCGCGGAAACGTAAAGGAAGCCCACGGTTGTCTGGCCGAGCTAATGATGACCGGAAAACCTAAAGAATTGCTCGCTCAGGGTCTGCTTCCCCAACGACAGCACGAGCGCTCCAAGGAACAAGAAAAAATAGAAAAGCAGCGCCAAATGCCATTCCATATGCACATTAACCTGGAGTTATTGGAATGCGTGTACTTAGTGTCGGCTATGTTAATTGAAATACCATACATGGCAGCTCATGAATTTGATGCCCGTCGCCGAATGATAAGTAAGACATTCTACCAGAACTTGCGTGCGAGTGAGAGGCAAGCTTTGGTGGGACCGCCGGAGTCCATGCGAGAGCACGCAGTGGCGGCCGCGAGGGCCATGCGTCGTGGAGACTGGCGCGCCTGCCTTAACTTTATCGTCAACGAAAAGATGAACGCAAAGGTGAAATATTTTTTGTTATAGATGTGTCTGATGTATAAATTGGTTCTAATTTGTTTAAATATAATATTTTTATTAGGTTTGGGATCTAATGGTCGGCGCAGACAACGTACGCGCCATGCTCGGAAGGCTGATCAGAGAAGAATCGTTGAGAACCTACCTCTTCACCTACGCCCACGTATACGCATCTCTATCCCTCCATTCGCTGGCAGACATGTTCGAGTTGCCCAGACAGCGCGTGCACTCCCTAGTATCGAAGATGATCATCAACGAGGAGTTATTGGCCTCACTGGACGATCCGAGCGAGTGCGCCATACTTCACCGCTCCGAACCAACGAGGATGCAAGCGCTGGCGCTGCAACTCGCGGATAAGGTTAGTCATTGAATATACAAAATTCAATTTAATTAAAAAATAAGAATAATTGAACTACACAACTGAAATCCTTCCAGGTGGGTAATCTTGTGGATTCCAACGAGCGCATCTTCGAGAAGCAGGGCTCGTTCTTCCAGCGCGGCGGTGCCCCGCGGGGGGAAGGCCGGCAGCGCGACCGCCCGCGGGAGGGCTGGGGGCGGCGCCAGAGGAACAGGCGCCGCGACGACGAGCGCGCGCACGAAGACTAAGACAACCCACGCCTTACATTAGTAACGGATGCTGGCACACGAGGCGGAAGAGGACACACAGTTTTACTTACGGAGAAGGTTGCATGTCCAAGAAGAAAAGAAAAAAATATCATATCTTAGATAATATGGAACGCTGTTGCAAACCAATTTCTAAGAAAAATGTGACTGATTCAAAACAATCATACATCAACATAAAAGTATCCCTAGATATTTTTCCCCTCGATGTCTCCTACGTATTATTGCGCCACTTATATTGGCATTATAATATATATCCATCTGTCTACGAATGTAAGGACGTCATTAATTATTATTGCTTTATACTAAATTCGTATTATACTGGATGTTAGCGCTCTTCTATGCTGTAAGTTTTTATGCCTGCATTGCATGCATCTTATTGCCAGTAAATATATTTTTTTAACCCTTTAAAAAAGTCTTTACAGTATTTCTTGTTTTATTACTTATATTTTAAACACATCGAGTTTTCGATCATCTTCTATATAGATATAATTGTACAAGTTACATTGGAAAACCATTTGTAAAAGCTTTTGCCAATCAATAAAGTTTTGACGGCATCGACCTGGAGTATAGAAGAGCGCTAAAATAAAAAACAAACTTATTTGTTTCATATATTATTCAATTAAAAACTATTATGTATGCTTGAATAAAAGTATTTATTAATAATCTTCATTTATTTACTAACTTTTAAAACAGGATCTCTGTTAACAAACAAAAGCCAAACAAACTTATTGCTTAGTAAGCAATACGGTTAAAGACAACGTTTATCTATAATTATGCATAATAAAAAATAATACGATATTAAAGAGATCCTTAATTCTCGGAAAATAACATAAAGGAAACCAACATTTATTAACATTGGAAGGTTAGGTTAATAATTAGGGTACCTACAATACCCTGCATGCATTGTTAAACCATACTCAGAAAATTAAAGTTACAGCTTAAAAATTACAAAAATATATTAAAGAAATCTGCTTTGCGCACCAACCCCCCCCTCCTCGAGCACAGAATCTGGGTACGCCCATGTCTGTATGTATTAGAGTTGTGATATTTAACGACACTATCTGCCCGCTATTCTTTTAATTGGACGCTGAAATTGGTAACGGTTAATATGTACACATGGATCTCTATGAGCTAATGTTACGGAGTTTCAATATACTCTTAAGAGTAAACCAAATGAACAAGGTTCGTTCCATTCTAAAACTCCAAGATATCAATTGGAATAGATCAGAATAATCTGATCGGATTCCAGTTCTGTTCCGTTATGATTGAACAGTAAGTGTCGGAAATGTGGCTTCAAAGTCATTTACATAAAACTAACTTGTCCGTTTCCAATATAATCATATACAACGTCAGCACTTAAACTGAATTAATATACAACCTTATACCCAGAACTCAATGCGACATAAAAGGACATTGACAAAGTGTTAGGATGATTTTGTCTTTTGCTACAGCTAATTTTAATTAATCAGTCTTTATAAAAGCAACTAAAAGCAGCGGCTTCTTAGAAGAATTAATTTTCAAATGAATTGTTTTTGGGATTCCTCGGTGTTAATGCTGCAAACAAGTGAGAGTCGTATGTTTGTGTAATGCTCAGAATAATAACTAAAGCATATTCTGAGGTGAAATGTGACTTTGAAGTTTGATTGTCTATAGGTATCAGGTTCATTGTTAACCTTATACGCATTGGTTACTCTTTACTAAAATTAGTAAATAAAACCTTATAAGTATTGAATACAATTATGAATGTTTTGAGATTGTACATAATTCATACGATTAATAAAAAACATAATAGCTTAAAGGTACTTTTAGCGTAATTTTAAATGTCGATTAATGGATTTAATGATCACTCGTAACTCGTTTACTTCTATCTCACGTAAAGAATGGCACTTGGCAGCACATAATCCATATTAATATGATAAATGCAAAAGTCTGTCTGTCTGCCTATGACGCTCTCACGGCTAAACCACTGGTCCGATTTGGGTGGAATTCGGAATGCAAATATTTTTAGAAACAGGCTACATATTTTTTCAAAAACCAAACCTTTAAATAAAGAAATAAGAGATGAAAGTTTGTATGAAAAATCTAAAACACTTGACCGATTCGATAAATTTTCTCAGAGAGATAGTTAATAACGCAAGGTCCAACCTGTTTTTTATAACTAACCCCGAATGATCAGATATAAGGGATGAAATTTTGTATGAAAAATCGTAACCACTTAACGGATGGTAATGAATTTTGGCATAAATATAGTTGAATTAATATTATATTCCATAATGTATTCCATATGGGGCTGAAATCGGGGATGAAAATTTGTATAAAATATTTATACCGCTAATAACCGATGGTAATGAATTGTGCTATACCTACAGTTGATACTTGATAACCTAGGGTTAAACATAATTATATGATGTATTTAATTTTAATAAAAGCTTTTAAAAAACACCATAATGCATGTTTATATATTTTTCATAGTGTGGGTGAAGTCGCTATAGAAACATCCAGTATGCACGTAATTTACTTATCCTTAATTTGATTGCAGATGTCTATTGACAATTTTTTAGTTTTTATAATACAATTTAAATAAATCAATATTATAATCAATATTTTTTATAACGAACAAATAAAGAATATTTATATTAATCAGAAGTTCAAGGATTTTGTAAATGTGCCGAAATATCTAAAATCGGTAGTGCAGCATCTTCGTCTACATCTTCAAAACTGTCATCCACTTCATCGTCATCTATCCACTCCGCATTCTCCGTACCCGCGTTTTTATTTCCTCAAAGAAATTTCAATTTAATATATTTCTATGCACGGCGACCGTCACGTTCTCGGAGACTCCCCCATCCGCCCCTGTCACACTAAACAAAACCCCTCCCCTCTTGTATGCGAACGTATTTTATGTATGGATAATTTTTAGACAATAGGCTTATGCTATACTAGCTGGCCTGCGACTTTGTATGCGTAAATTTAGATTTTGATAAAACGTACACTTTGCACTTTTCAATGTATGTAAAAACTAAAAACCTTCAAAGTTTCATAAAACTCAATCAAATAGTTTTTGAGTTGGTATTTCTAGTTTTTTAATGTATTTTTTTGGTTTAATGACTGGTAAGCATGGCTGCATGGTACGAAAATAACAGATTATTAACTTCTTTATTTGTTAACCGATTGTTAAAAAAAACAAAATGTTAGGGAAGCCCATTACAATATGTTCCCGAAAACTGCATCCAAACCCTTTCTGAGACTAGCGTGCTCATACATACAAACATATACAGACGAATAGACAAAATGAAAAAACATTGTTTTGAGTTCTCTTGCTTATATAAAGGTCTCCCATTATGATTTTTTTAAATAATTTTACATGTACAGACAGCTATCAGTAACAGTTTTATTAAATGTATTAAGATATATTTCTGCAGCACTTTAAAAACATACCTACATCTTTTAATAGAGTGAAGAGTGTGTAATGAAAGTTAAAAACTAAACGTTAGTCTGAATGACGCTCAAATTTCTATGTATAAAAGTTTACATGAGCTATATTTTTTTTCGTGATGCGTGCACAACTAAAAAACAAACAGATAAACAGACAGCCGGAATCGAAAACACCGTGAACCGTAAACACGGTTGCTGCAAAGTATTCGTAACGTCGGGTTAAGTTTGAAATGTAAATTTACAATATAATTAAACGCGAGTTAAATCCATAAAAACAGTTTTATTTCAATGTATAAAATATATTACCAATATAAATAACTTTTATACATAAAAACTGTGCGTAACTCTGAGTAACATTTAGTTTTTCACTTTCATTACACACTCTCAAATCTATCAATAGACATTAGTATTTAAAGTGTTCAAGAAAAGTCTCTACTTACATATATATATATATATATATATATATATATATATATATATATATATATATATATATATATATATATATATATATATATATATATATATATATATATATATATATATATATATATATATATATATATATATATATATATTAAAACTGTAACTGATCGCTGTCTGTACATGGAAAATATTTAAAAAAAATCATAATGAGAGACTTTATGGCCTACAACAATGGTTTTACTCTGACCGTCTGTATATCTATTTTTGCTCTACCGATTTGGATGCAGTTTTGAAGAATATATTGCCATGGACTTGACTTAACATTTTGAGTTTTTTTTTAATTAAATCGCTTAACAAATAAAGAAGTTAATAATCTCCTTTTTTCGTACTATTGCGGTAAGACATTTATCAAAATTTAAGTGTTGGTCTTACCCTTTAAAATAAAAAACAACAAAATCGGACTACCTACTCTGTAAAAAATATGTGTGATTAAACATAACAATATAAATATAGTTTAAAAAACTAAAAAACACGCCAAAGTAGTTTAAGACTGGCATTATTAATGCTGGCGATCCTAATCAGGATAATGAGATAATCTCATCGAATTATTAATTAACTATCGCTCCTTGATATGTTTACAAAGTTTGAACAAAACCAGTCCATCGAAAATGAGACAAAATGACATTCTAAAAGATAAAAGCGTGTTAAAAATAAACCAGAAACCTAGGACAGGCATAGAATTAATATACATAGAATAGGTGAGCCACAGGTATTCGTATGAGCGTCAGTGACAGATAGTTAAAAAAAGATGCAAGATGTCATACTGTTTCTCTTTGCCTTATTACGCATGCGCAAAGAAATATTCATGACGCGTTTTAAAAATTTTCGAAACATTTGTGTAAAACATTTTTGACACTACTCAATAAAAATGACAGTTGCTACGAATTACACTCGAGACGACGACGAAGAAGCACGAGATCTCATAAAAAGTTGAGATAGATAGGGTTTTTCGATCTACCTATCTCTTTTAAGTTCGATGGTAACAATTTAGGCTGGCTTCCCTACTCTATGTATAATATCTCTATGAGGACAGGTGTATTATTAGATATATATCACCGCACGCAAAACAGCTTGACGGAGTTTGATAAAATTTTGAAGGGTTATAGTTTATGCATTGGTAACTACAAAGGATACGTTTTATCGAAATCGAAATCTACGCGTGCGAAGTCGCAGGCAGTTAGTGTATAGAATAAAATTTGCATGTTACCTATTAAGTGTTTGACATAAATTGACCTAACTTTTTTATTTCTTAACCAATTTAGATGAAATAAACACTAAATGTTAAGTGAAAAATATTACATTTTATTCCTGAAAACTGAATTCAAATTGGTTAAGCCCTTTCTGAAATCAGCGAGCACAAACATACAGACAAGCAGACAAAATGAAAAACCACTGTTTTGGGTTCTCTTGCTCTTATAAAGGCCCCATCATGATTTTTTTTAATGTTTTCCATGTACAGTTTTCAATAAATGACAATTTTATTATATGTAAAGATAATATTCATGATAAACATAGTGATCAGATTTATTGTCAAATCTTAGCAAATTCATGTTTTGTATTTTTAGATGTTAAAATGCCGTTTTTTTATGTATTCGCTTTTTTTTATTTAAACAAATATATATATCTTTTTATTTAAATAATTTAAAAACATTGTTAAGATTATGATGAATTACGGAACGAAATGTAATGGCGGTCATCGAATTTGCAGCGGGGAGGCGAATATACCATTGACGTTTTACTGAGTCATATTTTCTGAATTACGAACTAATATGTTGTTTATGTGGACCCCTATATAAACTGGTGTTAAAGATCATACAATACTTATATATCTAACATAAATAAATCGTAATCTTATATTTTTTTTACAATGGCTGCAACACGGAGACTTCAAAAGGTAAGAGGCCGATTAAATTGTTTCTGTACATTTACAAACAGATATATTATTTTAAAATCACTATACCTACAAAGAAGTTATATTGTATAAGGTCTATAACTTCTTAAGAAATAATTAGTTATCATCTAATTTTATTATTTATATTGGTGAAATGGCACAATTCTTTAAAACAATACACTTTCAGGAACTAAACGATATCAGACAATCAGGATTAAAATCTTTTAGAGATATCCAAGTTGATGAGTCAAATATTTTAACATGGCAAGGGCTTATCGTTCCCGTAAGTATACTAGAACATCATCATTTCATCATTTACGATTTTGTAGAGTAGGTCAATAATTCCACAATCGTGACTATTTTAATTTCTATTTTTAGGACAATCCTCCTTACAACAAAGGTGCATTTCGTATTGAAATTAATTTTCCAGCTGAATATCCATTCAAACCTCCTAAAATTAGTTTCAAATCAAAAATCTATCATCCCAATATAGATGAGAAAGGCCAAGTTTGCCTTCCCATCATTAGTGCAGAAAATTGGAAGCCGGCTACCAAGACTGATCAAGGTAAAGATATAATATATAAAAATTATAGTGTAATATATCAAAGAAAATGGACAGTGACAATTTAAAGTACATGACATCAAGGGTTAACTGTTAACACAATTATTTTCAGTGATTCAAGCTCTAGTAGCTCTTGTAAATGATCCTGAGCCCGAACATCCTCTCCGGGCTGAACTAGCTGAAGAATTCCTTAAAGATAGGAAAAAGTTTACAAAGAATGCGGAAGAGTTTACTAAGAAATATAGTGAAAAGCGGCCTACTGATTAAACAATAATATGTATTGAATTTACAGCATAGATTGTCAATGCCTTTCCATACTAGACTACTTGTATTCACATCTGCTGTGCTTATTCCCAGTCAGAACTCCCAATTTTCCAAGATAGTCAATAGTATTGAAAATCTAAGTAGTAGTAATCTTATCTTTGAACAAGTACTGTCTTACTATTTTTATACTTGTGTTCATGTTTGTAACTTGAAGGATAAATACAAGTTTTCTAGGTGTATTAAATTCTGTTTAAACTGCTGTAGATTCATGATATTATCTGCTACCAGATATAGATTATTTTCAGATTTCCACATTGCTTGCAAAATTTAAGCACTAAATATATGAACAAATGGATTTAGTAAATAGTAAAGAAAAATAGTTTATGCTTAATTTTTTATGATTGGTTGAAAATTTTAATTTATAAGATTTTGTTTTAAATCATATGTATAGTTAAGTCATTGCTTTATAGTATTTATTTACATTCAAATGTCAACCATACCACATATAATACTATTATATAAAAAAAATTGTTTACTTAAAATAAATAGCACTTGTATTACATTTGTTTGTCACTGCATTTAAATCAATATTTGTTCTATTTGATTGTCAATATCCTATACCTATTTGATGTTCTAATGTTAAATATTGTTAAATGTAAAGGCTGTTTGCTCAGACGGGCCTATTTTACTGTGGTACATTGGATAATATACTATTTCGCAAGTAGTGCCTTTTTGCTTTGATAATTTACATTGGTGCAACTTATTATCCACATATGAAAGTCTACCAATAATATCTGTAAATAAATACTGAATTTTGTTTCAAATAAAAAATAAATACTTTATGCTTGTCTTAAACATTTAATTTTATGTAGACTTGAATATTTTAACATAATAAACTAAAAGCTAGTTTGGTGATTGTATCATTCAAACTGCGGCATTTGTGCAAAAAATATAATTTAACTGATGTTTTGATAATTGATTGCTTTAAATTAACTGTCTCCCCTAATGCAGTATTATGTAAAAAACAATTTGTAAATTAATATTTTATTCAATGAACTCATACACATCTGTGGCTTTTTCCTTAGTTGTACCATTATTTTTAATATCTTCTGAACTTTCCAACATATAACTTGGCTGACCTATCAATTCTAATTTTCTTTTTTTACTTACTTTATCTTGAGTTTCATATCTTTTCACATATTTGTTTAGATTATCTGTAAAACAATTAAATTCCATAAAAGAAATATGTAAAATAATAATTAAAATTTAATTTACCTTTTATAGTAGATATTGTAGTGTCCAAGTAAAGTTTAGTATTTAAATCTTTGGCTAAAAGAGGTTCTACAGTGAGGGTATAATCTGGTCCATATTTAGACCAGAATGTATGTTCAGGAATGTTTTCATCCAATGTGATACCTGCTACCTGAGCAGTGATAGCTGCCCACAGTTTAGCAGTATTTGAGTGATTATATCCACCTGCAGTAAATTGATGTATCTCAACATTTTTTTATAATATGCACAATCAAATTATATTTATTTTGCATTTCTCAGCATGATTAAAAATACATGTCAAGTAATAGATAATTTCTTATCAGAATAAGTGTTGTATTTACCTCCTCCTAAAAGCAGAACTGGCTTTTGAATTTTTAATATTTTCTGTATACATATACAGTAACCGCTTATAGTAAGCCCTGCTCCCCCATTAGGGTCCCGAGAGAGTGCATCAGCCCCACATTGTACTACTATCACATTAGGCTTAAAATGAGAATTCACTTCAGTAAAAACACTAAAATATATTGTACTTTTAATTTAGTAGATATTCAAATGTAGATTAAAGTAACATTCATTTTATATCAATTCAATACTAATGCACAGTTAAGCTGAAGATTTTTGTTCTTTTTTTGACATGCTGCTTTCTAGAAGGGCCAGGAAACATAATTTTGCATATATATTTATATAGCATTTCTATTTAGTGATGTTATAGATAATATGGTATAATAGATAGATAATATTTAATATCACAATCTGGAAGTAACTAAAGTTCAGATCCTTTGAAAAAAATACAAATTACATATTGGGAGCACTTTTACTGCTATTTTCTTCCTTATTATCAGTAGTCTATGCTGATGGAATAATGGATAGTCTATGCATTTAGGATAAATTAAATAGTTTGTGACTCACCTATCAACAACATTTATAAATGTTTCATCTGAGTAGAATGCCTGAAATGGAAAGTTACAGGAATACCCTTTTGCATCAGATGAGCCAATATTGTTGACACCACCTGTCCCTGGGTAAAATCCTGGTTCATATTTGTGAAATGAGAGAGTAAAAACAGAGCTATTGTGATTATACGCATCTTGAACACCATTACCTAGAAAGAAAAACAGTTAACTTCATAACATTCAAAATAATTCTTGGTGAGTTTAAATTAGAATCTTATAGGATATATATATATATATATATATATTCCATTTGTAGTACCATAAAGATATTAATTTACCATGGTGTACATCAAGATCTACATAAAGGACCTTTGAAAATTTTTGTTTAAGCTTCTCAATGGCTATTACTATATCATTGACATAACAGAAACCTTCTGCACGAAATCTGAAAGAAATGTATATTTTATTTATGTTTGAAAATATAAACACTTAGCTTTTCTTATAATGTTTGACAAATTATTGGAATAATTCACTTGCTAGCATGATGCCAACCGCCACACCAATTGATAGACACATCAGAAATACCAAGAAGAAGACATTTAGCAGCAGTTACTGAAGATCCAGCTACATTTGAAATAATATCAAACATATCAGATACTGGTGAGCAGTCATAGCCTGGAAACAGTGATTTTGTAGTAACCATATAAATCAGATGATTTGTTTACATTATATTGAGTGATATTTATCTATGTACCGAAACCATATTGTTCATCTTCCTTGGTAGGCATGTAATCTTCACCAACATTAGTAAAAGATTTTAAGTGTTCTAGATATAATTCTGAATGAAATAACTTAAGATCTTCATAAGTCGCAGCTATTGATCGAACTACTTTGATATGGTTAAATATATTATAAGCAGTTATTAATTCATGAACCACTGAGGCCTATAAAATTATTAAAAAATATAAAAGTATTAGTCAATAGCAAGTATAAATACATTTATAAAAATATCAAAACTACATACACGGCCCAAAACAGCAGGTAATTTATCACAATACTCAATTAATTTTTCTTCCCAAACATATGTTATTCTTGGATGTTCCATTTTTAAGATTAATATAATTAAAATTAATGATGGTTAAAAATTAACAGAGCAATATAGCCTGAGTAATTTGTCGTTGAAATGTTATCTAGTGTTTACATTATAAATTAAATAAATAATGGAATTTTTATTTTATTTTAAATTGTAGGCATTTTGACATATAATACAATATCATAATATGTATATATAAATTATCAACGTATTACGAAACTTTCAATATTTATGTTTAGTTACTCGATGCTTTCGTCTGTCGGTTTTAGAAGGCGCGAAATTCATGTTGAAACTTCAATGTTCATTGTTCATATTTTATAGTACTCTGTGGTTCATATTACGTACCATAGAGTATTATCAGTATAAGGATACGCTAGCTCTCTTAAGTTAGCGTGGAAAAATATTTTTTTTGCTAATTCGACTGTTCGTCGTTTGTTCTTGATGGTTCGATTAAATTTAGCAATTGTTCGATAAGGACTTTTTTTTTTTAAATATTCAAAAGTTTATTTGGACCTGGCTCTTAATATTTGATTGTCTGTACTTTTTTCAAATAAATATTTGCCAAGAAAATATATTTGCTATTCAATCGCTAAAGGATTTCCAGTACATGGACGGTATTTCGATCGTTTTTAAATTACTAACTAAATTACTATCAGTACCTTATTGATAATTATGTAATGATAATCATGTTAAGTTATTAAATGAAAATTGTATTAAGACAAAGACGATTTCTATAGTGCTAAACCTGACTATGAGGAACATCCGCAAACAGGACATAGTAATCGTCATGGGGGACCTAAATTCCAAGGTAGGCACGGAAAACGACGGCTGTCAACGACACATGGGTACACACGGGCTGGGAGTCCGCAACGAAAACGGGGAGAGATTCCTAGAGTTCTGCCAGGACAACGACCTTACTATTGGAGGTACATTATTCATACATGGTGATCACCATAAGTACATCTGGAATTCACCCGATGGAGTCACCAAGAACCAAATTGACCACCTTGCCATCAGCGCCAAATGGCGCTCATCACTGCTTGATGTTCGCAACCGTCGTGTCGCGGATATTGATAGTCACCACCATCTCGTAGTCGCCGAGATACGGCTCAAAGTAGCTGTAGCCTGAACCAAAAACGCCGCATCCAAGGTGGGAGGTCATCCGCAAACTACAAGACCCAGACGTAAGCGACGCCTTTAGGATAATGCTGCGTAATCGTTTCTCCGTTCTCGAGGCGGACTCTTCTCCTGTCAACGCGGTGTGGAACCACATTAAAATGGTCTACACAGAGACCAGCTCCGACGTTCTTGGACACAACTCACACACACGCGAAGACTGGATGTCACAAAGTACTTGGTACCTCATTGAAGAAAGGCGCGAGCTCCACCTTCAATTTCTAGCTACTAATGACGAGGCAGAGCGCGAAGAACTGAGGCTGCAATATAAGCGTATACGCAGGAGGACGAAAGAAAGGAGAGGAGAAATGTGGCAAACTGCGCCCAACGCGCTGCCGACTCCGGTAATCTCAGGGAAATGTACAAGGCCACGAAGACCTTGGCCGGCAAAAAGAAACAGAAAAAGATGAAGCCCCTGGAAGATAAAAGAGGCCAACTGATTGTGACATCAGAGGGACAGCTCGAACGCTGGCGGGAGCACTTTGAGGAGATTTTTCGAGCCCCCAATGATCCTGTTACCAGGCTCAAACCTGCTATTCTGCCCGTAAAAAGCCTCGACATTGACGTGTCCCTCCCCACTAGAGACCCACCCAGCAGATTGTGCACAGATAAGATAATCACCTTACGCATAAACCTTGAACAGGCATCAGAATGGCAAAGGGAAATGTATTTGACCTTTGTGGATTTCGAAAAAGCCTTCGATACGCTGAGATGGTCATGTATCTGGGAGCGTCTACAGGAAGTTGGAGTCCCCGAGAAAATCACCAACCTAATTATAGCCATCTACGGGAAATATTCCTGCAGATTGACTAACGACGGCCTTGTCTCGGAGGACATACCAGTCCAAGCAGGTGTGCGCCAGGGGTACGGTAGCTCAATTGGTAGAGTGACGGAACGGTTTCCCAGATGTCACGGGTTCGATTCCCTACGCGTATTGGTTTATTTTTCAATCTTTAAAGCGTAACATGGCTATACATATTTATAGATATTTTCAAATTTAACAACAGTTAAATAAATAGCAATTGTATCCTGCCACTTATGGCATGAACTGTATGTTTTTGCTTGGCTGTATTTCCTATAAATACATCTAAAATTACACTATTTCCTTTTCGATATATAATAGTCATTATGTATTACGAAGGTAAGACACAACAAGTTATAATACGATACAAAAAGTTTTGAAGTGGTTGATAAAATAAAAATTAATGAAAGGTAATAATAAGTAAATAAACTTCAGTTTCTTCTTATAATTATAATGTTTTTCAAAAATGACATGATTTTTTGTTTAATTATAGTTATTGCTATATTATGCAATCCTTTCTTCACCACTGTTACAATTTTTGTTTATTGATATATTAATTCTATTTTGTTAAACTATTTATTATGATTTTTGATAGTTGTAATAAATGCTTATCTGTAGCAAAAAAAAAGTTTTGACCATAGACATTTAGAGCGTCCATTTTCTAAAAAGATTTACTTTGACATCTTAGAAAGCAATGTTTTACCGAATTTTACTGGAAATGTTGAGTGAATAATTGGAAGATTATCTCAAAAATATCTTCAACAGTTGATGAAATTTTTAATTATTGTGTCTGTGCAAATGTTCACATTGTTATAAATAATCATAATAAATTCCTCTAATATGACAAGGTCTATTACAAAACATTTGTAATTCGAATCTATGAGATCTGTCTAGTTTGTTTGTGTAGGGCTGCGGTTCTTCGTTCGATGGTGTTCTACCCTTTTATAACAGTGATTATCAAGTTCAAGAGGAAATGGTTCGAGGTTAGTATGTTAACATACAAGAATAGCGTTTAAAAGTCATAAATTGCCTAAATTAGGTTCTTTGTTCATATCTACAATAACCAATTCTTAGGTATAGTTATGTTTGTAAAACGGAATAATAAGTTCTTAATTCTAATGTCATTATTTCAGTATGTGATTGTCATGTTTAGAGATAATGTACTCTCAAAAAAATATACGAAACCGATTTATTTGTTAAAAATTAACGTTTGTTGTACATTTATTGCTACTTTTAAATTAAGTTAATATTGTAATGGATATTTTTTTTCTCTGTTCATAGGATATTTAATTAATCAGTGGTTTGGATATCATATATTGATATTGTTTTTTTTATTTGAATTAAATAGATTTTCAAATATAAATATTTGTATATTGTGTATAAATGTTACATAAATACTTTTTAAGGCAAATATATTCTTAACATTTAAAAAAATAAATATTTTGAATAATTTATGCATTATTAGTACAGAAGTTTATATCAGTCATGTGATTTTGTAAAAGTGACTTTATTCACATGTGATCACTGTTTAACTACCCATGACAACAATCTGCATAAACTTAGGGAGCCAGTCCAAAACACCCTCTTTTTGTGTTTTTGTTCCTCTTTTATTTTCTGACCCTTGACTGCCCTTTGTCTGACTGACTACATTATATACCTATATATTTATAAATGATATAGTAAATAACAGTAGTATATTGCCAAGCTTGCTTTTTGTGAGCTTTTTTTTTAAATAATTGTAACATATGACAGATCAATTATATATTATGGATCTATTATGGGCTTGATTACATATTATGGAATTATATATAAAAACCTTGGAGGAAATGGAGGTCAAGTCTGAACATAGTCTGAAATAATGCTGATAAGATTTTTACATATTCTCCAAAAAATTTGATAATTTAGAGTAAACAAGTGCCACACAAAATTAAACTTTTAATGCAATTTATATGTCTAATTTAAAATATTATATTATAAATATTCTTTACAGTTAATTCCTTAACGGCAACCCAAGAGGGTGTAAAAACACCTCATCGTATTGAGCTCTGTGAGGACAAACAAGTTAAGCCTACAAGAAATTATAGAAAGCGCAGGTCAGAAAATGATATATTCTAAAATCTATTTGTAGTATATAAGATTGGAGAATCATTGATTTAACTGTACTCATATATAGAACTAAATAACAAAATATATCATTATTTTGCAGGATTATTTCTTCCGTATCTATAAAGACTGAAAATGAATCAAACTCTGAGCCACCCCTGAAGAAGGCAGAGTTGAATTCAAAACCGTTGAAGGCTTCTAATGGTTGTATCTACATGACCAACGGCACTACTGGCAGGTCGCGGGCCGCTCGAGCCGCCGCCCGCACCACCGAGAGCCACAAGCTCACAGAATACTTCAAAGAAGAACTTAAAAGTCCTAAAAGTGAACCACAATCACCTTCACCTATAGATAAAATAACTAAAGATGATGTCAAAGTCAATGGAAATGCTAATCATAAACTGACAGAATACTTTCCTGTCAGAAGAAGTGTGAGGAAGACTTCCAAGTGTGTGATGGCTGAAAAAATGAGAGATTTTGAGCGAGCTATAAGAGAACAGCGAGAAGATGGATTGCAGGTTGGTTTATTTTACTTCAAAGTATAGCATAACTATTTATAACTTTTTGGACATAACAGTAAAGTAAAACATCTATACTATTGTAATATCATTAATCTAAAATATATATTTACCCGGCTGTGTTATCACATTAATTAATCAGAATATTGCCCAACATTTTGGTTCCTATTCATTGGGTCTAAGCATGGCGGACTCGCGGCTGAACTGAACTGGCATGAACTGTATATTTATTATTATTATTAGTATTATTATTATTATTAATAATAATATCAGGACAAATTACACACATACAAATTCTAAACCCTAAGTAAGCAAATTATTTGCTTGTGTTAAGGGCGTTAAGGGGTGTTGTTAGACAACAATACAAATACATAGAAATATACATATAAATACTGAGCATATATTTAATAAACGATCAAACCCAGAAACGAAAGACATCTATGCTCATCACATAAATGCCTGTCTCTGCCGGGAATAATTTTAAATAATAAAAATATATAATAATGAATACGTTAGAACTTCTTACTGAAGACTTGCGAAAACTTGTTATTGTATTTCGCCTTCTTACTCTCTGTATGTTCCAGTATCTTACATTTTTCTCGTTTCCTAATGGGTTATGTGTTGTTGCAGGTAGCATACTTCAATGACAAGGGTCGCGGTGTGGTGGCAACGCGCGCCTTCTTCCGCGGAGATTACGTGGTGGAGTACGCGGGCGAGCTGGTGGGCGTGGCCGAGGCCAGGGAGCGGGAGAGACTGTACGCTCTCGACCCCACCAAGGGCTGCTACATGTACTACTTTAGACTACAGGATCAACAGTACTGGTGGGTAGCGGTGACTTACCTTCACTGGTTTTGGTCATATTTTATGATCTCTAGTTGCACAGTTCCAAGTTGTTCCTGCATACTCTTTTTTACTGATAAAAACAGTACCAAAAGTGGACTAATATAATTAAGTATACATACTTTTATCCATGATAGCGGTTTGAGTTTTTATGTCCTCACAAATGCTTTGTATCTAAATTTAATTTAAAATAATATAAATATATTTTATATTATTTGTTTGTGGATAAAAGTCACTAAATCGCCTAACACCTTCAGTATCGATGCGACGGCAGAGTCGTGTCGCCTGGGTCGGCTGGTGAACCACTCGCGCGCCGGCAATTTAGCCACCAAGGCGCTGTGGGTGGACGGTCCGCGGCTGGTGCTGGTGGCCGCCTGCGACGTGGCGCCCGGCACCGAGCTCACCTACGACTACGGGGACCGCTCTAGGGAGTCGCTGAGACACCATCCCTGGCTCGCGCTCTGACCTGGGTGAGGGGCCCGTACTATACAATATATGTTTTATTTATGTAACTGTTATATGTCGGAATCCTGTAGTCTGGGATGTCAGAGTTTCAGAATTTATAAGCTCTGAATTTTTCAAAAATAAAACTGGTTTGTGGCCAACATTTGTTATGGGTATAGGTTCATCAGCAAACCCATCTGTGCATAAATTTATTACTGAATAATAGATGTACATACAGTGCATCTCCGTCATGCTTGTGTGAAGTAAAACTTGGGCTTAGATTGTTTTATCTATCCTTTTTAGTAACTAAAATGTAAATTATAGTTTCAAATTTAATACATTTATTTTATTTTGTTTTCAGAACGGCTTCCAGAAATCTCATTTGGACTTACTAACAATTATTTAATTATTTAAACATGTTTGTTTATTATAGAATTGTTTGATATTGCATTCTCTGTGTTGCTTGCTAAGTAGTGAGACAAGTGGCCTAACTCTAGGTATAGGGTCAACACTGCCTCACGCCACTCATTAATGTTCTCTGTATGTTGACAACACACCATGGCTAATCTTCCAATGATAAAATTAACATTAATATTTAATACTTATTTTAGTACATAAGAACTATGAATGTCAACATGACACAAAATAACAGTGTCAGTATACTCTATTGTAACAATGTTATAGTAAACTGAGCAAAATCAATATAAAATAATGTAAAGTATGTTTTTCTCGAATTAGACTGGAAAAGAATAATGTAAAATTATTTAGTTTTAGTATCATTTTAATAAATAATTCTTGTTATTAAACGTGTCGGAACAGAGACACTGGTAAGGTACAAATAGTTTTCACTTTGCTATAAAAAATCAAGTTCTAAATAATTATGTATATTAATTATAATCCAAAGCTATTTATAATTTGCAAAATTTTATTAATATTTGTATGAACTAACTTAGGTCTCTTTAAATATAAGTAGATAAGTTTTGTTTTCATTGCAGGTATAAAAAATGATTTAGATTATAAATTGGCGACTCAAATGCGGTCAAGACACAAACTCGAATAGTTCATGTATTTATCATTAGATTTAATTATTTTAAGTAATTTAATTTTGTGAAAGACCGAGGTTGTAACTCTGCTCATCGCTGATTATAATTATTATGAATTTTAAACACATTTGTGTCATAATGAAGAAACTCCCGCCGTAATCAAATACAGATAACAAAAGGGTTGTTGATAAGTAGCCAAAATAACTACTGCCAAAGTAGACAAAGCTGGGTGGGGTTTCGTATCTAAAAGAAAGGAAGGTAATAAGTATTGTTATTGAATAAAAGACATTTTTACTGAAAATCCATAAATCGAATAAATTTAATAAAACTGAAATATTTTGTTAAGATTCATTTTTAAGATCATTTTGTTCCTTCTTAATGTTTTGGAGCAAATATTTATATATATTGTCTACAGTCTACTTACAACAGGTATGCTAAATCACTTGGCTTTTCTTAAATATATAATATGCAAACACCTAGTAGAGTAACGTCCATTTTAATGTTAGTAGTTCAAGTAGGAAATCGTTAATACATTTCCTAGCATTTTTGACATTAATTATAATGGTTATATTCCATTGAGTTCTGTTAGTGATTTATAAAAGCGTATGTGTGATAGAGGCTGAGTACAGACAACCAAATGCATTCCCAGACTATGAACAAGTATGCGACATACTAATTTGTTATACTAATAATGTTTAAAATATTAAAATTAAATTATACATTTCTTTTCATACAATTTTGATGATTATAAAGGTGAATAGTGATACTTTATAGACTGGGAAAGCATTTAAATTAGGAGAATTCTTAATACAATAATGTATGTAATTAGAATAAGTATTATATATACTGTTGCGGCCGGTGACACTAAATAGCACCAAATAAATGTATTTTAATTTAAGTGTTGACATATACAGTCTGGTTGGCAGTCATTAAAATATTCATATAAAATGTTGCTTAAATATCATTTTCTCATTCAAGGTGATTTTTAAATATCAACTGAATTCCTGCAGTTAGTAGCAAATGAGTATAAATGTATTTTATGTCTAGATTGACTGTTTGACCTTATTAGTTAGGAAACCTGTACCATATGTGCAAAATATATTACTGCGTGATTATTCAACCAACACCTCTTAATATTATATTACCAGTAAACTTCGTAACTGAGCAAATATTTTTAATAATATTATCATCCATATTTTACAACTTTGATAAAATTAAATGAGACATTTTCATTCTGAGTTATTACTACTTATTTTATTACTTTCCAGCAGTATTCAAATTGCTTAATATTTAATTGCTTTTTGTAGTTCCTATTCCAAATTAAAAAATATATTGTATCTAATCTAACTGACCTTCATAGACGGCTATGTTTTAAATAATCTGTGGACTTGTTAACTGCATAATTAATAATGCATACATTAGAAATAAGGTAATATATTAGATATAAATAGAATAATATATTTTGAAAATCATGAATTTGCATTTTTTGATTGAAATAAACTAGTGATGGTATCAATATTGATTGTTATCATTAGGTCTGGTTCGCCAGATTAATTCACTTCTGTTAACTGTTGTAATATTATAATTAGTTAACTAAGAAACTAAGCTAACTAAAACTAAATACCTTCGTTAATCTTTGCTCTCCTACTACACTTCTTTTGTAATATTTCTAAGCCCATGTATTTTTTTTGTTTTTATAATTATTTAATGACTTTTCACTTGTTAACCAATAAGTTATGAATATTAACGTTGGCTTTGAATATTATGATGGGAAAAATATTATTATGAAAATATTGCTATCTTTACTTAAACCTAAGATATAATATTTTTATAGTTAAATAAGTAAGTAATTGCGACTTAATTGATTTCAATAAAAATAGTATTGTTTGAAATCTTTGATATTTTCATAAGTGACAGTTTTATAGGGTACGTTATTTTCTAAAGGGCTGTTCTTTAAGCACTGCCCTTTGATATGATATTCAGTAGTCTATTGAATAAATAAATCGTAAAGTTATATTTATTTGTTTTATTTGTCTGGGCCACACTGCTTGCAGAACTACACGCTAAGAAAAAAGGCTTTGTTTTGAAAATAATAAAAAAATAGTCACTTTTTATTCTGGAACCTACAGATCGTCGATGGTAATTTTTTAAGCTCGTCTCTTTTCTGTGTGTCTCAATGACTCAAATGTAGAGGAGTTTATCAATATGACTATGTAACATCATTGGCAGTGTATAATATACGGTATACAAACAAATTACCCAAAAAAAGATAAAGAAATATTGCGATTACGGTAAATTCACGTAATTTGAAGCATTTGTGTAAAGCGACTGATTTGAGTAAGTACATAAAATAACAATAAAAACAGAATTTAGCCTATGTCAAACTAGTTATAGTAATTTACTAAATTACGTTATTATGCTAAAATTGATGTAATTCTGATGCTGACCTCATCTTACTATAACTCTAAAGGAATGTAATAAACTTGAAATAAAATATTTAAGGAATAAGGTGACACCTTCGTAGTCTTGTCGACTTCAGGTAGAGCAAAAAAGTAATATAGGTTAAAAAAAAGTTTATTAAATATGTTTATAAATATCAGTTTTGACATATATTTAGGAAGAAATTACTTATATATAAAAGCCATGCTTTAGTTATCATTTTAAGCTACAGTAACATTATGATGCATTTTTAAATAGTACATCTGCGCCTGTGATTCTAGTTCCTTGAGAGATTGCACAACTGGCGCCATCTGGCTCACGTGATCCTGTAAACAAAATTATATGATGTTTCATTCTAATAAATATTTATTCAACTGCACAAACAGAATGGGGATTAATTTTAATTTGTATTTATATTCAATTTGTGTATTTTGAATACAATCAAAAACTACTTTTGATGTGGTTTTAGTTATGGTTATTAACAAAATTATTTTTATTCAGTAATAAAAAAAACCTGTTATTTCGTCATATATGATAATGAAGGTTACTATATGGCATATGAAAATTGTTAGCAAATTATGTTAGGTAAAATTTTTCACAGATGTTTTTTATTTTATGTGGAATATATGGTAATATAGTTATTCTTATTCAAGTCAATCATTATACAGTTACCATAAATGGATTATTATATAATATTTTTTTACATAATATACTTTATACTAGCACAATATTATAAAATATTTTGTTTCAAATGGTTTATTTGATAGTTAATTCTTTTGATATCTATTTGCTACTTACTTGATAACCGGTGCCAACATTTTTTCTCTTCTCACCGTACACAACCTTGCCGTCGAACTCATTGCAGGGTACTTTCATGTCGGGTTCAATTTGTTGAATAGTTATGTTCAAATGGTCTTCAATATCAGCCAAGTACTGGATAAAAACAATACAAAGAATTCTTTCTAACTTCGGTTCAAATCAATATTATGAGGACGTCTTTAAAATTTTTGAAGGTTTTCACAATTATTGAACCATTTGCAACATGGTATGTTTCTATTATGTTAGGGAGAAATGATAACAACGTTATATGTACTTGCGGCTCGTTGTACCACACGCAGCAACCACGCGGCCGATCGTCCGTGAGGGAGGTGTTCCAGCAGTTACGACCACGCGACGCACACCACTCGCCGTGATACCACACCTACAGACAAACACACATTAATAAATTTTCTCAGGCAAAAAAAAACCAAAACTCGACGGCGAAACTACATTCTGATGTACTATTTAAATTTATACATATATAAACTATTTAACTTTATTGCCCGAGGGGCAGACCCTTATCTGTTTATTGTATAGGTGGTGTGTATGGGTGGTACCTTCTCGGGCACGCTGGCCACGAGGCTGAGCGCGAGTCCCATGCGCTCCGCTCGACCCACGCGGCCGATGCGATGCACGTAGTTGGACTTCTCATCCGGCAACGTCACGTTGATCACTGGAACATTCAGGAGATGATTATATTCATCTTAACACTAGAAGTGGCTACATCTTACACAATTGTTAAAACAAAAATTGATAAAAAAAAAAATATTAAAAATTTTAGAGTTCTGGTTCATAATAAATGGATAGAAGGATGGTAAGTTTTATTAAAAGCATTGTTGATATTTACTATTCAAATAATATAATAGGCAGTATTATTATAATAATTACCATAAAAAAAAACTTATTAAAAATTCATCATTTTACAAAATCATTGTATTACAGGACAATGAAAATCAAAACTAAATCTTACTAAAAGGCATTCCAGATATATCAATTCCTCTAGCGGCCACGTCGGTACATATGAGGAATTTGACTTGTTTCTGTTTGAATGTCTCCAGGTTGGCTTTTCTCTCATGAGGCTTGCGGTCACCGTGGAGACACACGCACGAAAATTCATTTCCAAAAGATTTTAGATGCCGCTCCAAGTTGTCACAGTCTATTTTTGTACGGCAGAAAATAATGGCCCTGAAAAAAATATACACATAACACTACTTTTCAAATTAGACTCATAAATGCATTGTAAAAGTCAAGAAAACTTTTTGAAAATTTCACCGTTAAGGAAGTTTAATATAGAAAATATATATGAGACTTATTTATCACTGTGAAAAATGGTTTTTGAGCCTACAAATTTTAAATGCAAAACAATTATTAATTAAAATATATTATTATCACCTATCCATCTTATGTTCTCGTATGGCTCGCACGCAATACTCTCCCTTCAATATCTTCACGGCTTCAGAGAGTGTCTCCGGGGTAGTGTTGCTATGAATGTTGTCCTTGGAGTGCACTCCGTCTGTTGGTACATGTCTGTGGACAAGACACCATAGAGTTATCACATGTAGAATTATATTATTATTATAATTATTTTAATTGCATTGGTTTGTCCAAGTTGAGTGATATAAAACACTGTAGCATTTATTATGCCTACTTTACAATATTTTTTATTTAATTAATTAAAATAGTTTGTACATATTTCTCTATGTGATTTATGAAAATAATAACTAACTTCTTGAGTGTTTCCCAGGAGCGATCTTTCTGTGGGTTTACATTCACAACAACATGGTGTACAGTCTCCGGCACAGAGTCCTCTCCCTTCAGGTCCACCCATGTTGGGAAATGCATGAGTTTCTCCTGTTTAAGAAAGCTTTATTTAAATGTTAATTGTACTAATATATTAAAGTTGAAAAGTTTTATTTTTGTTTGTGTGAAAACAATAGTGTAAAGAATACTTAACTAAGTTAGTTAAATTAACTAAACTAGGCTACATAATAAAATAATAAATACGAGAATACAATCCTTACCGCCATTTTCTTAACTTCAAAAGCGTGTAACGTTGCGGAGCAGACCACCATCTGTAGTCGTCGACCGTCAGACGTTATTTTAGGTATTTGTCTGTGAAGTCGTTCTATCATTTCTCCGCAACCTGACTTGAGCAGGCCGTCGGCTTCATCCAGCACGAAGAAACGACAGTGAGTGAGGGCAAGGTATCCTGTATTCAATAATTATGTTACATTTTGTATATATTCAATAGCATTACATTGCACACCAGCAAACCTTGGAAACATACCACTATTTTGAAGTATAGTCAAGAATAATTATGTTTACATGACGCAAAGCGCATTAATATTATAGTATAAGTACATTATATATATTTTTTATTTTTACAGCATTTCACAAGTATACAATCTTAAAATACAGATAATTAATTGTGTTGAGTTTCTAAGTGTGCGTGAGCTCCACAAGTATTATAACTACTACATAGATAATTTTTGCTTATATATTTTAAAAACAGTTGCAATACAAATATCATACTAATAACCCGTGTTTCATTAAATTACCTGTCTATCAACATCTTGGGGTATACAATAAACAACCTTATAATCATATTAACTAATTGCTTTACATACTTACGACTAAAGAAATAAACATTTAAAACATACAATCACACTAACCTCCTTGTATAAGATCTTCTATTCTACCTGGTGTCCCAACAATAATGTCCACCCCCGCGTTAAGTTGATTTATTTGATCCTTAACATTGATACCACCGGCTACCAACAGTTCCCGTATTTTGGGATTATCTAAATGTTTCTTAAAAAGTGTTATCTGATTGCATGTTTGTTCAGCCAATTCTCTTGATGGCTGAAATTTTACAACATATATTTTTTGTTGTTACAAGACTATATGTGCATTATTTTAGTATTGTTATATTTACCTCAATAATTATGGCTTGTGGTGCATTGTTGACCTGCTTGGGACCTCCACTGGCTGCAACAGCTGATACTGTGTTGTGTTTCACATATTCCTTGGGAGCCTTTGATATTGCTATGTAATCCCCGGCTGGAGGATACTATAAAATAACATAGACATAAACTAATAATGTTTTTATAAAATTATTAATTATTATTATTAAAAAGATATAATCACATCACATTACTTTAAAGGGTGTTGCTCCAAAATTAAAACTAATTTCAGCATTCTTTAACACTACAGCTGGGAAGTAACAGTCTGATCTACGAGATTGATCCAGTTTGAAAGCTAATCCAAAATCCTGACCGTTTTTTGAGAAACGGATTTCGCCTTGATTTAAATTTAAAAAGCAACCTGTAAATGAAATATTTAAACTATTAATAACCTATATTATTCTTATATTAAGTTGGTAACTGATATGAAGCCGGTTTATATATTTTTTTAAACAATCTGTATTTTGTACATTGGCAGTTTATAATTGGTGATTTAAAATTAAATCCAAACATTAATAGTATATTTTGTGAATAATTTTCCACAAAAGTTAATAAAGTGTCTCCCAACAAAAAATAATTAAATAGTCAAATTAAATTGTTATTGTTATACAAAGAAATATATGTTTATATTTTAACAATATTTATCTTATACTTCAAAGGAGCAATTGTAATTCTGTAATTTGTGTTGTGTATCTCTAATTATTAATGTATAGATTTAATTTCACATTAGAAAGAAAGAAATAAACTTTTATTCAAGCGTTGTAAACACGAACAAAAAAAAACAAAATAAACAATAAAATAAACTAACCAAAAACATCTTAGAAACATTATATAAACAAAAAAAAAAACACCATTACATTAAATGAAATAACAAAATAATACATACATACATTACACTTGGAGTTAAAGAAAAACTTAAGAAACTTAGTTCCTATGTGGGTCCTTTAACTGTAACTTTTATTTTTGCTTAGTTTTGTTTGTTTTAAATGTTGTTTTTCTTAAATACAGTAAATTTTTTTAGGGTGAAATAAATATTGCAATTTACCTATAACATCATTTTTTCCATAAGATTCACCATAGTCATCAAATTGTTTTGAGTTAGACTTCTTGCCTGTACCACCAAATCCAAAACCCAGTCTGTCTGTCCCAAGGTCCAGTCTAGCCTGTTATCATTTTGTTAGATTATTTTATGTTACGACTTATTACAATTACTATTGTGAATTGTGATGAAAGACCCCATACAAAAATTACACAATATTTAACAATTACAAAACAATAATATGTCTAACATATAATTGTAATTTTTTAATCAATATTATCATTGATTATCATGCCAATATTATTAAATACAAAGATACAATATATACTTACAGCTTGTGTGGACCATCCTAAACGGCACAACCCTTCATCAGTAACTGTGCCTTCATAATAATAGGCACCTTTTGTGTGCACACCTTTAGTGGCCCTGCATCCATGCCAGCCGTTAAAATCTCTTGACTGACACCGCAATCCATCAGGAGTCACGGCCAGGGCGTCAGTCCGATCGAAGAAGGACATGGTAAATTCCGTCGACACATTTTGTATTACTTTATTGGTTTTCCCCTCTTGAATATCTTTTAACGTTTCCCACACTATCTGAAGTATAGGCAAACAAAAAGCACCAGTTTTACCACTACCGGTCTCGGCTGCCATAAGGACGTCTCCGCCACCAAGAATTAAGGGGATAGCCTCTGCTTGTACATCAGTCGGGAGGGTCCATTCCATTTCATCTATTGCTTTCCCTAACTCAGGAAGCACCCCAAACTCTTCAAATGCAGTCATTTTAGATAAGAGTACTTTTCGTCAGCAAATTAAATATTAACTCGTCCGGCGAAATTTTAATTTTGTTTTACTTCATTTGTCAAAACTGAAATTGTCACACATTTGACATACCAAATGTCAAGTTAGAAGTCAAGTTGGGGTCTAGGGGTCAAGGGGATACACTGACTATTATGATTTATGATAAAATGATTTATACACGCAAGTGTTTACACTGTAGACTGTGCAGCAACCAAGCAACAGTGCAGTAAACATTTGACCATTAATTGTCTTTATGAATGAAAAAAAAATAAATTTAGTTTTTATATTTCAACATGTGCTTAACTTATCAATAAAAATTGTTTTTATGTATTAAAATTTCAGAATTTCTAACTACATCTACATCTAGAGTCGATTAGAAAATAATATAATGAACGGAAGAACCTACCGACGATAGCATAGATAATATAGAATTTGAACTATAAATAATTCGATAATACTAATAAATATAACAATTTTCAACCATAGAATTAATATACATATCTCTATGTTTTCAACAGCTGTTATCCATAAGCTAAATGTCAATTGTCATCTTCAAGACTACGGTGAACTGTCAACAGTCAATGTCGCATTCGATAACAATATAATGGATGTCGATTTATGACAAAAAAACACCGATTGATTACATAAAATGGATTTTGAATTAAATAAGGCTTCAGAATATAAAACACCAAGTAAATTGTCATCATTAGGAAAAGCTTTAATCTACACCACAGGTGGTTTGGCAATAGGTGTTAGCGTGGTGTGCATACCGTTTGTATCGCCGGCATTCAGAAAAATTTGCTTGCCTTATGTACCAGCCACCACAGATCAGTTAATTGGCGTAACTTCAGCTTTAAGAGGCCGAAGTGGAAGACTTCTAGATATAGGTTCAGGTGATGGTAGAATAGTGTTCACAGCCGCTAAATTAGGATTCAAAGCTGCTGGTGTCGAGTTAAATCCGATCCTAGTGTTATATTCAAGGATTTCGGCCTTAATAAACAGTCAATACCGAGAAACAAAGTTTTACAAGCAGAATTTATGGACATTTAATTTGCTGCCATATGAAAATATAGTGATATTTGGTGTTGAACAAATGATGCTAGAATTTGAGAAAAAATTGTTGAAAGAGGTTAGAGATGGAACAGTTGTAGTGGCTTGCAGGTTTCCCTTGCCAAATATGACACCTGTTGAAACAATTGGACATGGTGTGGATACAGTGTGGAAATATGTTTTAAAGAGATAATAATGTTTATCAAATTTATTCTTTGTTAATGTATAGTATAAAATATCAAAATCGACCACTTCTTTTTCTTCCAGTATACTTAGTGTCTGGTTTAGTCTCCTTGCCTTGTTTTCGTCTCCTTTCCTTCTTTTCAAGCAGCCAAGCTCTAGTATTCTTTAAAGGTTTGCCCCGAGCAGCTCTCATGGCCTCCCTTTTGGCATATTTTACTTGCAATGAGTTGTCACTGTCCTCTGTACCTGTTAAATATAAAATATGTTAGCACCAAATGATATAATATGAGAATATTTATTCAATTTATATAAAACCTATGTGTTGAGCATTTACAATTATAATTTTGTTAGCTTATTATAAGTTTGGAGGAAATCAAAACAATTTATTAATATTAAAGTAGACTAATGATAGTAAGGGAGGTAAGGAGAATCTACTCCACATCTGCATAAAAGTATTGGTTATGTAACATTTACTATGGTTTTGCACAATTATTATACAACATATTGTCTCAAAACACTTCAATGAAATGTAATGTATTTATCTTTTTTGGTTATATTTAACTAATTATTTTAGAATGTGCAAGTTGATGTTATTTATACTGATATTTTATTAACTACTTAGTGAAGAAAAAACATTTTTATGAACTCAGTGTACAAAATCTCACTTCTTAAAGTAGTTTTTTACCCAAGTTTGTCAACATCTATTTTCGGCATATTGGGGCACTTTTTGAATTATCTGTCCCTATAAGATGGTTCTCCTTACCTCTATATAGTAAGGATACTTATAAAGTTTTAACAGTTACCAAGAGCTTGAGGTAAAGGTGCAGCACCCCCCGTCATAAGAACAAGGAAGAATTTTTTAGCTTTGGCAGAGTTGGGAAAATCTACAACAACTCCTCCATAGAAACCAGCTTTCATGGCTTGGGATGTTAGCAAGTCTAATTGACTTTCATTTTCTGGATAGAATTGAAAAACTGCTCTTGCTGATCTAGACTAAAAATTAAAATTAAGGCCTGCATAAATATAAGTTCTTAATTGATCTAAAAATATTTGTCTGATATATTAATGTTAGTGAAATCTATAACATAAATATTTATAAAAACAGCATACCAAAGAGGCATATAAAGAACTAAAAAATGTATATAATCGTTTCACAGGTTGATGTGATTTTTTATCAGCATTAAAAAGCCATTGTAAAGCCGACACAGAGACTGCACCATCAAAGCTGCCAGCTTTGAATGGAACTCCTTGACCCATGTCTGCAAGAATAAGGTCACCTTCTGTCTCTCTTTCAACTGCAACCTCTAGAACCAGATTAGTATATTAATGTTTATCAAATATAGTAATATGAAGTATTCATGAATGGGATAATTTAATTGTGCAAAATACCTAACATGGCAGATGATATATCCAAACCAATCCACATATGACCATTTTCCTCAAGTACAGTGCCAGATAATCCAGATCCACATCCAATATCCAGCAGTAAACTCGGTGTATCATCTGGCAAAATCAACAGTTCGATGCATCTTTCTGTCATCTGTGCTTGAATATCTATAATACGCGTGCTGAAAAGGAAGGCTCACTTGAGAATAATCAGAAATCCTTAAGACAGAACATTATTAACTACTGGTAGCTTACTTTTGCGTATATTTTCTTGCTTCATCTTCATTGTAAAACTAAAATAATATGATGAATAAAATATGAATAATTAACTAAAAAATGAATGTCATAAAAAATTCAAAAATATTACAAGTTCGGGGGGAGCTTGATGTTCTGGTCTTCTGGACATGATTATATATTGTAGTTGGACAAATATATCAAATTAAGTTTAGTAATTAAAAATAAAGACATTGGTAACCTCAAACATAAACACATTATTTTGTGTTTATGAATTTTAAGTAGGGATGTCGACCTGAGATCAATTAAGCGAAAAATCGATTTTTTTAAGGAGAAAAAGAGAGTTTTTAGATGAGATATGTTAGTTGTGGATTAATCCAGGGAGTCGATTGAGAAACTAAAATTTCGCAAAGAAAGTGACTTTAAAGATATGATAATGATAGGTACGTAAAACGAACAGTACTTACAATGAAATAATATTTTTGATTCAAATTATATGTTACAGTATATGTTTACAAAAAAACATTAGGAGTCAGAAATCAATACTACTTTGTAAATTTAATTTATTTACATGTTTCTATCTAACTTATTGCTTGTTAATTTTGGAAGCTTTTTGAATAATTTTATGCACATGATCTATCAAAATAAAAAAATGATGTTTCTATAGGAAAGACAACTGAACTTGTGAAAATTTATGTGTCTCCTAATAATAATATGATTTTTACAATTAAATCACATATTGTTTTCTTTAATTACATGTACATGTTATGTGTAAATACACTTTATTATTAAATAATACAATAAGTAAATACTTTTTGTTATTTATCAATCATGGATAGATTTTCTTGAGATCGATCTCTTAAACCTTGATTGCATTGTAAATCGATCTTTTGTTATTGGTTTTTCATCGATTTAAACATCGATCTTTTTCGGGAAGAGTTCCATACCTAGGCCGAAACTAGTGTCAACTGTCATTTGATCTGCTTAAGTCGACAGTGTAAACAGAAAATGTTATCATTTCGTAAACAGAGAGTGCTGTGACTATTGTTTGTTTAGTGAATATTTTTATTTTGTTGTTAAAACGTCTATAGTGGCAGATATTTATTATTTTATAAATAACATCTTTTATAAAATCATTCTGTCAAATAGGCCCACGCTAGTTGTTCGTTAATTGAGACTTCTAGACATTTAGAAAAAAAAAGGTCATTTAACAAAAATGTTCAAGTTACACTTTATGCCATTGATCGAGGGACAGGTCAACCTTTAATAAGCCATACTGCCATAATCTGTCATAGTTTTGTTTCCTATATAAATGAAGAGTCTTAACTCTATGCTCTTAAATTATTACGCCATAATCAAAAGTCAAAGATTGACAGCGCGGGAAAAGGAACAGATTTTTTATAATAACTCAATATGTTTTTAATGTCAATGTAATATATTTACTTATTTATTATTTATTTTTAAGTCCTAATAGTAAATAGTATCTTTGCCATATATTTGTAAGTATGAAGAAAATGTCATTAAGTCTTAAAAAGGTAAAAGTCTTGTATTTTCTATATCGATAAGATGTAAGTTGTGTGGAATATTTTGTTAGATTGGTATATTTTCTAATAAGTTTGTTTTATTTTCTAGAAAGTGATTTCAAAAAATCAGAACACCATAACAAATTATTTAGGAAATGCTTCAAGTCAGATGAAATTGTCTGCACAAAATAGTGATGAAGAAATAAAAACAAATAATAAAAGAAAGGCCACTTCACCCCTGAAAGCCGAATTTGGCCATAAACATAAATTAAAATCATACAATGTTCAGTCAAATGCTAATCAAATAGAAAATCGAGGAAATAATGGCGATATAAATAATGGAGAAAGTTCAATTACTCTTAAAAAGAATGCTAATTATGAAAATATCAACAGTCTTTGCCGAAGTACTGGTGGTAAATATTTTATTAAATAAATTTCTGATAAAATTAATGACTAAAAGGCAATAATTATAAAATTATGTGCGATAGTTACATATTGCAAAAAAAAAAAAAAAAATTTTTTAAATGCTTCCTTATTTTATTACTTTGAAAATATATATTAGTTCAATAATCAATGTAATAAAATCGCAAAATATGTACATGACATGCAATTTGATGTCTAATTAGCATATTAAAAGAGTATATAATATACATTTCACTCCAGAAAAAAATAATTTCCTAAGGAGTCAAAAAGTGGTTTGCGTTTTAATATAATAAGAAATGTATAAATTTTAATATTTTTTTAAGTGATTTTCATTTGAGTTAGGAAGGGGCAGGAGGTAGTTTTCCTTAGTTCTACATTGTTGACATCATGACGATAGTTGTATAATATATATACATGTTTTCCAGTTTTATCAGAGAATAGATCTCAAAAAGGTGATAATAATGTTGAATTAATGAAGGGGCCCACTGTAAAGGAATTGGAGTTTTGTAGTACTGAAATAAACAATTTATTTGAAGATGACTGGGATATTGACTCTGTTGAGGTTTTGTAAATTTAAATATAAAATATTTAATAATTACAATATATCTAGTTATTGAATATCACCGAATTTTAGATATATTGTAATTAATAAGAGAAATTACATGTTTTTTCATATATATTTTAGGATGCTATAGAAAATCTAGATCTAGATACTATGCAAAGATGTCATATTGTTGATATTACAAAATATCCACAAAAAATAGAACTTAAGTTAATAAATGATAATAATAACAAAGGGACCTGTTTTGTAGAGGGGAACTGGTAATATACTTATTATACAATATTTTTATGTAAACTAATAAAAATTACATTTTCAGTGCTTTGTTACTTAATGTTGATGGAAATTCTTTTAAATAAACATTTTTTTTTACAAAACTTGATATTTAAAATAAAATATAATAAATAATTACTACTGTAACAGACTTGGAATAGAACAAAAACTCTTTTTAATAAATTATTGTTACCAACATACTTTACAGGCTGAACACACCTCTACAATTAGGTGAGATAATAAGTATTACAGCCTCCAAAGACTCATCTGGTAAATTCACAGTCAATAACTCTCAGGGCTTGCTTGTCTTGAGACCAGACCATCTCATTTCTTCCACAAGTGTGGTGTCTGGAGTATTTTGTAGGCGAAAGGCTGTTTTACAGGAGAGATGGAAGGGAATTGATTCTGCTAACATTGCTGTAAGTGATTCTAATGTTTTTTTCCATAGCCTTAATGGCCAATTTGCGCTGTTGTAACACCGTTGGTGGTGGTTGTGGGTTTAATTCCTAATATGTGAAAAAAATATTTTAATAGTTTTTTTTCTAGGTGGTAAGATTGTCCATAGTCTAACACTACCTTTGGTTGGTTTATGCTAGATAATGTTTTATAGACATCTATATACAAAATAACATAAAGATCAAAGTGTTTTATATTATTTTGTATTTGTTTCAGATGACAATGGGAATTCTAATTCATGAATTAGTACAAAACGCATTAACTCATAACATATCAAAAATACAAGATCTTAAAAATGAAATGAATGTTATAATAAAGGATTCTATTGAGAGGCTGTATGACACTGGAATATCAGAGGAGGAGGCTTGTTCAAGCATGCAAGTGTATATTGGACCATTGGCTGAGTTTATGCAGACATATGTGGTTAATAAGCCCTCTGTAAGTAAAGAAAAATAAACATTATGTAGTGAATCAAATAAGAATGTTTTTAACTAAAATTTTTTTTTTTCAGCAAAATGTAAATAGAAAATGGAATGGTAAAATAGAAAAAGTTTTGGACATAGAAGAAAACGTTTGCTGTCCTCAGTTGGGATTAAAAGGAAAAATTGATGCAACATTACAAGTCACTATTCACAACAGAACAGGTATTAAAAAATTCAAATTAAAAATTTAAGTATTTCCTGTAAATGAAGTATGTATATAACTCAGGTTCCTGTCGCTCGTCTGTACCGTTGGAGCTAAAGAGTGGGCGCGCGAGTGCGTCGGCCGAGCACACGGGCCAGCTGGTGCTGTACGGGATGATGATGAGCATCCTGCGGGGAGAGCACCCCGCGCAGGGGGCACAGCCTGGCCTGCTGCTGTATCTGAAGTGAGTTTCTCAAGATAAGCTTTTATGTTCCTAGAACGTTGAAAAATTATAATTTAGAAACTTTATTATTTAAAAGTACATTTATATTTTTATTTCACCGAATTTTATTATCCCGCTCATTTTTTTTCCAACCATTCTATTTTTACGCATTATAAACATTTGTACATATTAATAAGAATAGGTTTGCATCAAGGACATTTTGGTGCATTTTTGTACGACTTCAAACTTCAACCAGGATCAACCTCAATTAACTATTTGTCGTATTGCTAGACGCTGCTATATCCATGATAAAATTTCGAATACTAGCTCACAACGAATGTGGGGTTTCTTAAAATCTCTTGGCGTAGGGAAGCAGCCTGCTCCTGTTCATTATTCCGTTGACCCTAATTCTCTTAATTTACATTTTTCCACACCCCCTTTATGCATGGATAGTGCTACAAAATCGGTTACCCTCAATAATCTTTCTTTAATTTCTCGTCCCTCCTGTTCTTTCTCTTTTACTTCAGTTACTGAGTTAGAAGTTGAAAAACACATTAAATGTATATCCTCTACTGCTGTCGGTTGTGATGGTTTATGCTCCAAGATGTTAGTTACTATTCTCCCTCATATTCTTCCCGTACTAACCTTCATTTTAAATTTTTCCCTATCATCTCAGACTTTTCCCTCGTCGTGGAAAAAGGCGAAAGTCATTCCGCTTCCTAATAAATCCAATCCTTTAAGTCCGTCAGATTTTCGACCTATTTCCATACTACCCTTCTTATCTAAGGTCTTGGAACATATAGTCCATGAACAATTGGCTCGTTTTCTGCGTCACAATGAGCTACTTAGCCCATTTCAATCTGGCTTCCGGCAGGGGCATAGTACAGTGACCACGTTAGTTAAAATCTCCGATGATATTCGTTTTGCAATCGATTCTAAACTCCTTACTGTACTTGTTTTGCGGACATTCACCGTTGAGCAGTCGACCGGGACACATGTCCCTCTTACCTGCTCCGCCTATCCGCGCCACCTACCTGGGCCGTCACGCTGACCGCCCAGCCACCTGCACCGACCACCTGCACCGACCGTTCGTACACCTGCGCCAGTCAAGATAACGACCTCCATTGTGTGCAAGCCAGCGGTGTGATTGTGTTTGTGTGTGAGTCATCGCCGCAAGCACACCTGCGGGCCGGCGAGCCTGCATAGGGGTCCAACAAGTCCGACGTCGCCCTAGTTAGGGTACGAAACGCAATTCAAAGACTTCGTCGTAATAGCCTGCGTCGTGTAAGTACACAGTCGTTAGGGTATTAGGCACACCTCTGTGACCTACTGACAGAGATTCGATAGGGTTCACGTTAGGCACTCGCCTCCCTGCTCACGCAGGGAGGACGGCTCATATCTCCGGGCTCCACCATGGACCCCAAATCCGCGGCGGAACCCGAAGATCTGTCCAAGTCGCAGTTCTATGGTTGGGTCCACGGAATTGCGCCTCAATTATGCCTGCGCTACTCTGTCTTGTTAGGCATCGAGTCTCCGCCCTCGACCTCGCGCGCCGCGATCGTGACCGAGAGCACCTCCGACATGGAGGTCGAGGCCGCCACTCCTACGGAGCAGACGGCCTCGGATTCCGAGTCGGGGAGTTCGTCCCCTTCCTCGGACGCTGACGAGGACGACGGTTTCACGACCGTGCAGACCAAATCGGCCAAGAGGAAGGCGACGAAAGCGCTCTCCTCGAACGTCCCGCGAAAACGGGCCTCAAAACCCGCTAGTAGCGAACCCGCGTCGCCCGACCGTTCTTCGGGCCCGGGCCCGACTCGCGAACGCGCGCCGATCGCGCCCGAAGCGCCCGCGTCCGCGTCGCCGTCGTCCGCGTCGCCGTCGTCCGCGCCTTCAGCGCCCGCGGAGGCACCTTCAGCGCCTGCGCCTTCAGCGCCACGGAAGTCCCCCGCGCCGCCGCCGCTTTACATAAGGGACAAGTCTAAGTGGGACACTCTGTCCGCACTTATGACGGAGCACAAGCTCCATTTCACGTCCGCCCGAAATACCGCCGACGGTATCCGCGTTCAAACCGCGTCTTCGTCGGACCACCGTGGTCTGACTCGTCTCCTCCGCGAACGTGGTTACGGATACCACACCTACGCGCTAGAGGATGAACGCCGCTTAACGGTGGTCATCCGAGGGCTCCCCGTGGAGCTCACTACTGAGCGGATTCTCGAGGACCTTAAGTCCCAATCCTTCCCGTCATCTCGGTGCACCGCATGTACCGAGCGACCACTAGGGTCCCGTTCGATCTTGTTCTCGTCCATCTCGAGCTTTCCCCGGAAGGAAAGCAAATTTTTAACGTTAAGGCAGTCTGCCAACTTTCCGGCCTTAGGGTCGAACCTCCACGTGGTCGCGGTTTTCCTGGTCAGTGTCATCGCTGCCAGCTCTATGGGCATTCCCAACGTTTTTGTCACGCGCGTCCAAGGTGCGTCAAGTGCCTGGACGACCACGCGACAGCCGACTGCTCGCGGAAGGGACCGGTCCCTGAGGATCCTCCCAGCTGCGTCCTGTGCGGACAGAAGGGCCATCCTGCGAATTATCGCGGGTGCCCCAAAGCGCCGCGCAGGACACAGCCGGCAAGGCATCCTCCTCGGTTCGCACAGCCTCCATAGGCTCCTCTAGCCCCTGGGAGGCCCGCGGCCCCTCAGGCATCCCAGGCCCCTCAGGCACCCGCGAACGCGATCGCGAACGCTTGGGTGAAGCCTCCGAGGATTATCCCACAGCCCGTCCCCCAGTCGTTGCCGCCGCCGCCGGTTCGTAACTCCACCGACGGAGTTGCGAGTTCGCTCGCGTGCGTCACGAGCCTCTTCGGTGTAATAGACATCGAAGAGCTCCTAGTCTTTTCAAATGAAATGAGGGATTCCGCGCGGAACCCTCCCGCGAGGATGGAAGTGCTCCTCAAGCACGCCGTCCTAATCAAATCGATATACGAACACACGATGTCAACATGATGACATCGCGTGGAAGGGTAAAACCTCGCTCTCTGACTGTCGCTACATTCAACGCGAACGGGCTACTTAAGCAGATAGATCTAGTGCGCGACTTCGTGGTCACGCACCAGATAGACGTCCTGTTAGTACAAGAGACCTTTCTGAAGCCGTGTAATCGTGATCCGCGCATCGCAAATTACCGTCTCGTTAGGAACGATAGGGCAACCGCGAAGGGGGGAACCATCATCTATTACAGAAGGTCTCTTCATTGCACTCCGCTCGATCCGCCCCAACTAGTCAACGTAGAAGCGTCATTATGTCAGGTGGGTATGACCGGCCATCAGTCGATCGTACTAGCATCCGTCTATCTTTCTCCCAATAAAGCCTTAGTTGAGAGGGACCTTAAGTCCTTACTCCAATTAGGTAACGCAACCATTCTGGCCGGCGACCTAAATTGCAAACATCCCCGCTGGAACTCCACTGTCGCAAACAGTAGAGGAAATCTCCTTGATAGGCTAAGTTACAAGGCTGGTCTCGACTTCGAGATCACCGCGCCTTTGAGTCCCACGCGATACTGCGACACAGACTTCCGACATGACAGACCCGACGTACTCGACATAGTACTCTTGAAGGGCGTGACACTCCAGTTACGTTCTATCGAGACGCTATCCGAGCTAGACTCTGACCATCGACCGGTCCTATTTCAGCTAGGACTTCCTCCCCTTAGGGAACCCGCGACCAAAACAATTATTAACTGGACGAAGCTTCGAGAGCAACTCCATTCCCCCGTACCAGCGCACCTCGACAAAATTCCTGACCAGCTTACATCGGTCGAGGACGCTGTCTCAGCCGCGACTAACTTCACAGAACATTTGGTAGACAGCATAGGAAAGTCCTCGAGGGAGGTCCGAGTGAACTTCGAGGGTTACCGAGCACTCCCTCCGGACATTAGACTCCTCATCACCCGTAAAAACGCCGCGATTAGAGCCCATGACCGATACCCGACAGATGACAACCGACGGAGGCTGCGCCGTCTTCAGAGGGAGTCGAGACAAGCTCTCGACGACTTCAGAGATAGCGGCTGGGATAGGACGCTTGCGACTCTCTCTCCAACACACCAGGCATTCTGGCGGTTGCAGAGAGCGTTGAAGGCGGACACTGTCTCAGATATGCCTCCCTTGGTTGGACCTAACTCCGCCATCGCGTTTGACGACTCTGACAAAGCTGAGTGCTTAGCCGACAGTCTAGAGAGCCAGTGCCGTCTGTCTGCTCAATCCGTTGATCGCGATCATGTCGAAATAGTCGACAAATCGGTCAATATAATGTGTTCTCAGCCACCGGCCGGTCCGCCAATCGAGGAAACGAACCTAGACGAGGTGACGTCCATAGTTAGGGCGCTTCACATCAAGAAATCGCCAGGTCCCGATAGGATCACTAACAAAGTGATAAAGCTTCTTCCGCCTCCTTTAATTTACCTATTGGTTACCATTTTTAACGCTCTACTGGCCGGTTGCTCGTTTCCGGCCCAGTGGAAAGAGGCCATAGTGATAGGGTTCCATAAGCCGGGCAAACCCCGGCATCTGCCTAGTAGTTACCGTCCCATTAGTCTTCTTAGTTCCTTAGGGAAAGTATATGAGAGAATCATCCTCTGTAGACTTAGATCGGAAGTCGAGAGACTCAAAATCATCCCAAATGAGCAGTTCGGCTTTAGAGCCAACCATTCATGTTCCCATCAGGTGCAACGCCTCACGGAGCACATACTGATAGGGGCCACTGTGAGGGCCAAGAAGCATAGGACAGGAGCGCTCTTCCTCGATGTAGCTAAGGCGTTCGACAGGGTCTGGCACAATGGACTGGTGTACAAGTTATACCAGTTCAAGGTGTCGGACAGACTCGTACTCATCATACGGGACTACCTGACGAATCGCTCCTTTCGCTACAGAGTGGAAGGCGTCTTGTCAACCCTCCGCCCCATCAGGGCGGGTGTTCCCCAGGGTTCAGTTCTCTCGCCCATCCTCTACTCCATCTACGCTAGCGATATTCCTAGACCGCGATCTAAAGTGCACCTTGCCATGTACGCGGACGATACCGCGCTTTACACGTCCTCTAAGGATCACTGGGAGATATACCAACGTCTCCAATCCGCAGTCGACTCCCTTGAGAGTTGGCTGCGGAAATGGCGGATCGAGGTAAACCCTGAGAAGAGCGTTTCGGTGCTCTTCGAACGGGGCCCTCCAAGGATCCTCCCGCGAATCAAACTCTTTGTTAAACCGATACCTTGGAAAGACGAGGCAAAATACCTAGGAGTAACGTTAGATAGAAAGTTAGTTTTCACTGCGCATATTAGGACCGTTCGTAGCAGAGCGGCCTACATATTAGGTCGTTTATATCCGCTGTTAGGCAAGCGGAGTAAAATGTCCCTTCGCAATAAGGTGACACTTTACAAAGCTTGCATACGTTCCGTCATGTCCTATGCGAGTCCCGCTTTTGCGCACGCTAATCTGAAACCCCTTCAGGTGATTCAGAACAGGTTTACACGGATTGCAACCGGGGCGCCGTGGTTCGTACGCAACATCGATCTCCATAGAGATTTAGACCTTCCGACCATCGCTCAGTACTTCAAGGGGCTTTCCCAAAAGTACTTTGAACTTGCTGAGCGACACCCGAACCCACTGGTGGCTGACGCCGCAGAGTATAGACCACGTAAGACTACTTTAGTCAGAAAAAGAAGACCCAAGTCGGTACTCGTTGACCCCGACGACGCGTTCACAGTAGGTAATAACGTGTACGCGTAGGCATAATTGACACCACACAACATACAGACACACACCGTCTGTACCGGTATAGACGAGGTCCCAACTGAGTAAGTGCTCCGTTGCTCCGGCGTTCTGCCATCGGAGGACGCTAGTGTCCAAATTTCCTTAGCTTCCCTCCTGACTAACGACGCCCCGAGCCGAGGTCCGTGTCTCAATCTGAGACGCCCTCGGGACGTCGTTCCCCATGGGGGCCCATCTGGCCCCCCCTTTTTAAGGGTGGGTCTCCTGACCCACCCATTCCCCCGGTGACGCTGTAATAGCCAACAGGGCTAACAGCATAGACAGACAAAAAAAAAAACTTGTTTTGCTGGACTTCATTTGCGCATTTAATTCGGTGGATTTTGATTTGGTGATTGGTGTCCTTAGTGCCCTTAATTTTTCACCTTCAACTTTAAATTGGTTCGACTCTTACCTGCGCGGACGCTCTCAATTTATTTTTATGAATGAAGTAGAGTCTGAGTGGTGCAATATAGTAGCGGGCGTTCCGCAGGGATGTGTCTTGTCCCCCTTAATTTTCTCTTTGTTTATTAACACAGTCACATCGGTGATTTCGTCTCATTTTCATTTGTACGCCGATGACCTGCAAATTTACCGACATTTTAGTGCTGCGGACGTGTCACAAGCCTTGAATTTACTTAATGACGACCTTAGTGCAACTTGTTCTTGGGCAACTTCTTTTGGTCTCTTAGTGAATCCACTTAAGTCTAAGGCGATTATTGTAGGCAATAGACACATGCTTAAGTCCATAGATTACTCAGGTTGTCCCCCAATAGTTTATGATGGCACTCAGATTGCCTTGTCTTCAAGTGTTACCAATTTAGGCGTTGTTTTTAGCTCGGACCTTTCCTAGGAAAATCACATAAATTACGTTAGTAAGAAAATTTACTTCACTTTTCATTCATTGGACTCTTTGAAAAATTTCCTTCCTATAAAAACCAAAATCTCGCTTGTCCAGACTCTCATCCTTCCTATTCTTGATTATGCTGATTCATGTTTTCTTGATGTGACTGAAGCTCTTTTAAATAAACTTGAGAGGCTCCAAAATTCCTGTATTCGATTTATTTTTGGACTTCGTAAGCATGACCATGTTTCTAATTTCAGAGCACAACTCCAGTGGCTCCCTATCCGTCTTTGCATAAATACTCACATTTTATCCCTCCTTTATAACATCCTGTATAATCCATTCGCTCCTATATATCTGCGTGAGCGTTTTGTTTTTTTGCATCCTAGTGAATCTCCTTGTCGGCTTGACCGTAAGTTTGTACTTCGTGTCGAAGTATCTCACACCCATTGTTACTCTAGGTCTTTTAAATGTCTTTCCGTGAAATTGTGGAATTCTCTCCCACTTAAAGTGCGCAATAGTACTTCTCTTCCTGTTTTTAAAAACGGTTGAAGGAGCATTATTTATCATTCACATAATATTATTATATGCCTTCGGATTTGTAAGTTGTAGTGGATATTGATATATAATCTTATATGTAATCTATATATATATATATATATATATATATATATATATATATATATATATATATATATATATATATATATATATATATATATATATATTTATACTATTTTTGTTTTTTGTAGGTATTAGATATATATTTTTTTTAATATCTTTTCTTTTTTTTATTGTTTTCTTTTTTTTTATATATATAAATTGTACACGATGCCTTCCAATATTCTATCACAACATCATATTTTTTGGGTTGGCTGGAAGAAATCTCTGCACCTAGAGATAAGCTCACGTTTTGTGCATTTTTATCTGTTTCTTTTTCTTTTACTTATGTTTTGTGTGCAATAAAGTATTAAATAAACTTTTACATATAATATATATATGATTCGCATTTATATAACGAGTTTAAGTATGGTAGCTTACTTTTTTATATTCAAAACTAACTTAATGCTTGACTACATTCCACCTGATTGGATTGTATTGGATTGAATTGATTGATTCATCTGGATTTAATTGTTACAATGTATCTGCAACCCAGTATTACTAATAATACGATGGTCAAAGATATGAATAATATCGTTATTCATATCTTTGACCATCAAATAAATAGTTGTACTTCTAAGTACTAGTTTAAGTATGAAAAAGTAAAAAATACAAGTACATAAACAAAACGGTGTTGTTTTTTATAATTTCAGAGACAAGATAGACCTCAGGGAAATAAATTGCAATTATCCAGAGAGGCGCGATCTTATTATCCTTCGCAACGAACTCGTGCAGCATCTGGCTCCTGGACCCAGTGACGTTCCTCCAGGTACATGATTTACTAAAACTACCTTTTTTTTATATTGATATATTATTATTGGTCCTTCGAGCCGGTATACGAATTGTCTGTTTGCAGAAAAACTAAAAGACATCGAAGATTTATCAATGTACCATCAAAGTTTACCTGAACCGGTGCATCACCACTCTGCATGTTCTAAATGTCCCTACCTCACCTTGTGCTCCTTGCACTTGTGGTAAGTAGTATTACCCAATATCTTTAATATCATTTGAAATTATAAAAAACAATTCCTTACTGTTTTACTTACTATTTTAATTATATAAGAGGTAATTTTGATTCTAGGCACACGGATGGGCCCTGTATAACAGACGGTCACCCGCTTGGAAAGCTCAAAGAGACGGCCCTGGGTCATTTGTCCTCGGAGCACATTAAATATTTTCTGCACTGGACCAGCCTAATACGAATGGAGGAAAGGACACAGACCACCTCCCCGTTACACTCACTGTGGACTGACAGCTGGGAGACACGGTCCGTTATAGATATTAACATTATAGATTATTATCATCTCTTTGTTAAATCTATAATTTTATACATATACTGTTTGTTTTGTTTGAATATGACAATGACTACGTAATGTCGCGCCAATGTGTATGCATCCAGTGGTATATTTTATTGGGACATTAAAGACTGTATACTATCATTTGAAGACCCTTATTTCAAAACCTCCAGCTCTAGAAATTGTCTTAAACTATGTTGAAACTATGCAGATAATACTATTTGTGTGCATTGCCGGAATATTCCAAATAGTTCTGATTGCGTAACACCCTTCTACAAGTACAGTTAGTATATAAATACAAGTGATTACTACATATTATATTGCAGGTCCAAGCGGGGTAGCTGTGCTTCTAATTTGTTACTAAGAAGTGTTACAAGTTCCGGTGATAGATATTTACATGAATTTGTGAGAAGCAGCAAAGATTCAGGTGATACATATTAATGTAATAAAGTCGAAATTAATAAAAAATATTTGTAATTTAATTTTGAAATATATGTATATGCTTTTGATTTAATTTTTAAAATGCTGTACGGCAAATAAAACACTCCAATAACTTTAATGTGACTAAACATGTTTATAGTGATCTTCAAATATTATGTTAAATGCGTGTAATGCAGGTTTTTTTTCGGATCTAATGTTTTTATCAACGGCCCAAATATATAACACAATGCAATAATATATTACGTATGTATGTCCGTAGTTCAGAGAGTTGCAGGCAACTGTTAGTCATATATAAAATATAAGTTTAAAAGCAAAGATCTCATATATTTTATAAATGTTTTAGAAATGCTGAACAAACACCCCAAAGGTCCTCAAGATGGAGATTTTTCGATAGTAAGCATAGAAAACAGACCCTGGATAGCAGCTGGAGTTGTTACACTAACAAATCATACAGAGCTACATATTCTATTGGAAAGGTATTTAAATAACTTTAAAATACTACTTATGGTATTCAATTAATTATAATCTATGTAAAACTTTCTATAATTAAATAAAAAAAAATGTAAAGTATTGTGATGATTCTTGACTTTTCAAAATTCTGTAACACGGCCATGCCTAGTATGAGATGATTTTTAAATGTAATTCTTTTTAATTTGCCACCTATTGTAAAAATCTGTATATTAATCTACGAGTCTAATCTGTTAATTGGAAATCTTAATTATTTAAATTAAGTTATATAATTTATTATTAAAAATAAGATATATAATTGATGTTTCTTTTTTTAGAGACCTCACCCGTCGTCTGGATAAGAGCACTGTATACCACATCGACACATACGAGTCTCAGAGCACCACAGTACACAACCTCACCAACCTGGGATTACTCATGGAAGATAACTATACAGCCACCAGACTAAGAAAGTAAAGTTTTTTTCTATTTTGGTTTTATATTGGTTAGTACATATTTATAGAAATTTTGTTAAAGTATAAATATCGCATTAATTGTTTGTATACCAAAATGTTGTTTTATAAAACAATGATTTTTTCAGATTAATTATCGACAAAGAACGCCCAGAATTTATACAAAACTTAACAATTAACCTCGACGAAGACTGTCGTAAGTTAATGCGCTCTCTCAATAAGGAACAACAGACAGCCATCATGAGAATATTGAGAAGTAACGATTACGTGCTGTTACAAGGATTGCCGGGCACAGGTAAGCAACGTTTATATATATATATATCTCTATTCAGCAAATAATTATCTCCGTCTCTATTAATTGATATTATAAAAATGTACACAACATTTGATAATGTTATGACTCTGTATTTGTTATCGAGTTTCCTAACATTAGAGCACGTGTTAGAGAAACTGAAATACTTACCGATCAAGAAATAAAAAATACGTTCATAAACAGAAAATTATCGTAAACGTCGTGTAAAACGACAATGTAAATTATTAATTATACATTGCAATGTACCTACCCGTGTCTCCGCAGGTAAGACGCACACGCTGTGTGTGTTGGTGTGCGTGGCGGCCGCACTGCGCCGGCGCGTCTTGGTAACGGCGCACACGCACTCCGCCGTCGACACGCTGCTCAGGAGGTACTCGCACTACTATAATAGTATAGATATAGAGACCAAATCTCCGGGAACAGCCAGTAATAAATCATTCAAAATTATCTCTCTCCTGTTTTCACTGTTTCCATGAACTTTTCCAAGACAAAAAAATAATAAAAAAAAAAAAAAAAAAATACTGTAATTTGCAATAACATACTAATTGTTTGTTATGTAGGCTGCCGTCGTCGCTGCGCGTGTTCCGTGCGGGCGGCTCCCGCGCGTCCGTCCAACACGCCCCGCCCCAAGCACGCACCGTCGAACAACTCACCACATACTATAACTCTATGGTTATTCATCTTACTTTCACAATTTTTAACCGACTGTAGTAGAGCTGAGCTTAGTCGTAGACATTTTCAAATATGGATGATTGAAGGTGTACGAATAAAACACAAATGGAAGGGAAGGGTTACATATTAATCGCTCTCTTTCTCTCTCTCTTTCCTCTTTCTCCTTATGTAATTTGTAAGTGGGAAACGAAATCTTGATTTTATTCGACTATTTAATATTTTACAGCAAGTCGTCGGCGTGACCTGTCTTGGAGCATCTCACCCGCTGGTGACCAAGACTGAGTTCGACTTATGTATCGTGGATGAAGCGACACAAGTAATTAATATATAAATGCAAATTAACTGTCACTTATATGTGCAATTATTATATGGAGTATTATTAATTCTAAAGGTACTACAAAGCACAGTTCTACGTCCTTTGTTCGCGGCTCGTCAGTTCGTGTTGGTGGGTGACCCCGATCAGCTGCCGCCCGTCGTCCGAAGTAAAACTGCGAAGTACGTGGTTATTATTATAGTTATTCCGAAACTTATAAATAACCATCTATGCCTGCGACTTCGTACACGTAGATTTCGATTTCGATAAAACGTACCGTTTGTACAGACCACTGTATAAACTATAACACTTTAACTTTCATCAAACTCCGTCAAGTAGTTTTTGCGTGTAGGAGTATTTCTAATTTATATTTATATCTCTGTGTAATTTTAATCACAGATATTTTTTTATTGTAAAGGGTATTATTAATTTTATATGTGATCCGATAAAGACGATCACTTTATTAATTCACATTACTCAGTGACAATCAGTGACAATTTTATTATATGTATGGATAACATAATTATAATCCATTTTGGAAACACTAATAATAAAAGAAATAAAAACATATAAACTACTAATTGCTAAAGCAGAGGTTTGCAGCCAACCTGGTGATATTGAACCTTGTATTTGTCTAGAAATGGATAGAAATGTAACACTAACCAACTTTTTAATTATTTTAATTATAATAATGATTAATATTATATAATTTTGTAAACAATATTATTAACTGTAGACATAAATATACATTTTATAAATGGTATATTATTTGTTTGTATCATTTTAACTATAGATAGATTGGATTGCATCTTTCACTATTTGAAAGATGCAATCCAATAATTTAAAATAAACAGGCCACCTCTTACAGTCCGCATCTTTACATCAATCTTAACAACATTTGTAGAACAATGCTTTTTACAAATCCTGATAAACAACACAAAAAAAAAACAAAACAAAAAAGTGGTACTCCCCTTACTTATTACTCTGTATTTTGTAACAAAGACTTAAACGGTCAACGCCCGGGCGCCATACCTACGCTCATGGTTAATGCCAGTTCAGAGGCAACAAATAAATTTTGTATGGAGAAACTAAAATTTTAAAAATAAATGATGTTGGGATTGATGTAGAAAGGCTGCCTGCAAGAGGGGGCGAATTAATTACAAATAACCCTGTAAATTTAGACGCCACTCGAAGCATGGTGGATTCACGAAATTTGAGCTCTTAAATACCTATATGTATCATAGTCATCATAAATCACGAAAAGTTATAAACAAATATCAAGAACATTTTTTATCAATACATATTTAATTATTTCTTTGCAGGAAATGCGGTATGGAAGTGAGCTTATTCCATAGACTAATGGAAGGTGCTTCGACGCACACTCTCAGTCTGCAATACCGCATGAACCAGCCGCTGATGGACCTCGCTAACAAAGTGGCATACAACAATACACTTAAGTGTGCCGACGACAATGTGGCCAAGGCTTCACTTAATGTAAATTACCAGGTGTGTATGATTTAAAAAACATTACTTCATTTAAAATATCTATAAAAACACATTATAATACACTAAAATTCAACACACTAAGAATTCTTATTAATTTATGGAAGTATGTAATACAAAACTAAAGAAATAATCCATGCCATCCATGTATATATTTCAGATATTATTAAAGTACTCATCCAGCAGTCCGTGGCTCGTAACCGCCTGTAGCTCGAAACCTGAAGACGCTGCTATTTTCCTAAACACAAAACTACAACCACTTGGTAAAGATGCCCAGAAAACCTTAACTAATAGTGATGAAGCCTGTGTCGTGCTCGCTTTAATTGACACATTAAAAGAGGTATTATGTATTTTATTTATAAGTTTATTTGCTTTAACAGGTGTTGTAAATCATCTATATTTACGATTGACTTTTCTCGTATAGAGTGGAGTGCTGCCTTCAGATATAGGAGTGATAGCGCCATATAGAGACCAAGTCACATTCCTGCGACACACCCTCGCTGGTAAAGAGGTTGAAGTTAGTACAGTGGATCAGTTTCAAGGGAGAGATAAAAGTGTAATTATATACTCCTGTACAAGAAGGGAAGACTCAAGGATAGTTAAGGTTAGTCTTTGTCGCGTTTTGATTCTGAAACCGACTCGTATGCCGTTACGACAAGCACAGCATGGTATCACACCTCCCACGTTATTCTGCTTGTGTGTGCGTGGCCTTTACACTTCGTTGCTTGTGAATACATCTATGAATGGGCAAGAAAGTCCATGGATACTCTTTCTTGATTTATTTTAAACATATAATTTTTATAATTTTATCTATTCAGTAACAGTCGTACCAAATATTAACTTGTTTATTACCACAATATTTCAATTAATTTTACTTTTTAATTTATTGGTATTGTTTTCTTTAAAAAATATCCTTTTTCAATAGCTATTAATTGAGATAGTTCACAACTACCGAGCTTATGTGTCGGTCACATTTTCATTAGAAAATTATATTACATTTAAATAAATTTAAATTAAATAAATAATATTTTAGGAAGGCGAGGTCCTAAATGACAAACGTCGTCTGGCGGTGAGTGTGACGCGCGCCAAACACAAGCTCATAGTGGTCGGGAACATGGCCGCCCTGCAACGATACACCACACTCATGGCACTCGCTGCCGCTTGTAAAACTATCGAGTTGGGAGAGGATATAATAACAGACCTCAATAACAAGTACAAAGCTTAAATACGATTTACTATATTAAGATAATTTAAGACCCAAAGTGTTCTTTTAGTTATATTCTGATTATACTGAATGTTTCAATCGTAGTGTGTAGTTTGAAAATAATTTTGTCAGTTAAACAATTATGTCATTATATATTTTATTTTTTAAATATTTTAGTAATGTTTCTTTTGTAAACATTTAGATAGATTTAAATTAGTCTCATTGTTTTTTTACAAAACTTGTCAGTGTTCCTATGTAATCATTTAGATAAGGTTTAATAATATAAAACAATGAACTTTACATCGTAAATGCGTTTCAAGTTTGGTTTGGAAGTACATATTATAACAATAATTTATTAGGTCAACAAGTTGTTTTGTTTATATTCATTTTTAAATTAGGAGTAGTTTAACATTTTAAAAATAAAGGCTTTAACACAATAAATAACTACCTCAGTCGCATTTATAAAACTATAAGACTAATATATCAAACGCACATTGTTTTTTTTATTAATAATAATAAAATTCTGGTACTTGAATGTATGTTTTATTTTTATATTATATCTCAGTACTATTTTTTTTCTACTCTGAAACATGGATAACCCCTTTTCCAGGTTAGTGAGAAAATTCTTTTTTATTTTAAATAAATAGATACTGTACAAAAAAAAGCATCAGAATACCAATGTTTCATTGTTTAAATAATTTAAAAAATCATCAATTATTATTTCCGAGACACAAAGTTTTTCTACAATAAATTTGCACTGTCAAATAAACAAAGACCTGACATGACCTTTCTACGTACATTGACGGTGTTGTGTCTATTTTACGAAGTTTTCGGAGCTATTGAATGAGGACTTCGACTTAAAGATTTGATTTCGTTATTGGTAACTTACTTGCAATTGTATTTTTTCCTTTATTTAACGGTTCCCCGACGCAATAAATTTAATAAGTAGATAATAATATTATTTTTATTCTTTTTAGAGGTTTTTTGTTTCAGGTGTTTTTTTAATTTAATTTTTTAACCTACGAACACTCTAACTTACACTTGTTTAGGTTTTTATTATCAATTTTGAATAAGAACCTCTTAACAGCACCAGGAAAAGCTCAATATTTAGAAAACGACTGCTTCTATTTCAACCAAACATAGCTAAGAACCATCTCTACAGACCTGGCTTTCGAGTAAAAAAACTGGAATTAAACCCATCTACGCGTTTAGATGCGATGATGCCACAGACATTCAGATACACAGGTACTTATAACAGATAACTTATCACACTCTTTGGGTCGGTGGTTAATCAAATCACATTGTTTCACGCCACGGTGGGTCAAAACTGGTTGTTACTAAACAAGTGTCGACTAAGCGCTGGTACTCATAAAAAAATGTGCTGTCCAAATTACTTTCTCAGATTAACTACACAAAGGAGTTTTAGAAAGAAATTATAGAATTTGTAGAAGAAGGTACGTTAAAAAATTCGAAACAAAAGTCTAAGATTGGAATCTCGTGATGGACACGTATGAAAAACAAAAGAAAATCTTTGAGAATGTTGGTATTTAAAATATCCAGACAGGACATTTTCCTATACTCTAGGGATTCAAAAAACAATTTAAAACGCATTTAAAATTATTGTTTCAGGAGAAAACAAACATCTCCATTGGTCTGAAAACTGAAAAGTATAACGAATTCCCTCTATAATCTACGAAAGAGTGGCTTATCTAAAACTATCAACTAGAAAAATCCTATCAAATTTGGTTAGGTATAGAGATGAGTTTATAAAGTTAAGGAGAACGTAAATGCACAATAATTTATCTTTACACCTAACTTTATTTATATTTTTGTTTTTTTTTTTGTTAGAGCTAGATGCTAGATTAAAGTAGAATGACTACTTATTTATAATAGAATAAATAAGTAAGTAACGTTGGGTTAAAAATTTAATTAATAAAAAAAAACAACCTTAGAATAATCATTGACAGTGCTAAATTTCATTTTGAAATTTGACGGTTTAGTGTTTACACTTTTGTTATCCGCCGCTATCGTCCCTTGACCATCGCATCGCTATCGTTTGCAGAGTCCATTTTCTTTCTAATTGACATTTACCCCAGAGTTTTTTGTCAGGGAATGATTTGATTTTGGAGATCAGTTTTGATGAGAAGTGTTTGGCTTTGTGTTAGATTATAGATTCTATAATTTTAAAATGTATCACAAGTGTTGTATACCCAAGTGCAAAAGTTTACGACAGGACATTCAATTTCATCAGTTCCCAACTAAAGATGAAAATGGCCTAAGGCCTAAGTTTAATTGTAAACGTTTTATGAAGAGTGATGTAAGAAATTAATGTTTGTCTAAACATAGGTGCTTATCCAACTGTGTTCAGAGAAATAGAGATTTCTACTTCAAAACCTACTAACTTTCGTGTTGGAAATTCGATTTAAAAAAAAATTACTTGATTCAAAATTTAATAATATTAACTTAATTCAGACAGAACTTCTGAATTAGGTTGATATTATCTTAGGGACTGAATTAATTTACTATACTTTAGGGACTTATTTGTTTGATTTATATAAAATTTAGTAGTTCTTTATAGTAACAATAGCATTTTTTTTAGATATCGTGAAGAACACAGGGAGTGAACAACATTACCCTAAGAAACCCCACAAAGGTCAGTCTAACACATAACCTTTGGATCATACAAATAATACTAAAGAGATGCTTAGAAGTGTTCAGTATGTATTAAAAATATTTAAATGGCTTTCTGAACCTCTCATATACACAATAATTTGTGATTATTATAAACTATGCTTAGTTTTATTAGTAATTTTATATAAGCACACATGTGTATTTAAATCACATATGGGTGCCAAATGCTCACACATTTTTTAATTATTCATATGATAAAACCAAAAAACAGTTTATATGAAACACATATCCCAACAACAATAGAATATATATGTTCTAAATATTAATATGTTTTACTAAATTGTGAAATACACAATACAAACTTGTTCTAGATGCATTGATTACCTTAACTATGGCTGTTGATTTAAAATTACTACAACTACAACATACATAATATATACTATAGGAAACTGACAAATTGCAATGGTGATGCCAATACAATAAAACACAATAGTATGTTTTTAATAAAATATTAAACTCTAAAACCTAGTACTAAGCCACAGATAATTATTGGTTTTATGGGTGTTTTCAATGTCCTTGATAAATATAACAATTAGTCATGTTTAGTACTTGAATACTGTGCTATGCTTATTAAATAATAAGAATGTCCACACTTTTCTCGATTTGACCTGTATGCAAATTAGTCTCTTATGGTCAAAATTTCGAATAGGCCCTAATATTTTTTTGCATATTAACAATAGACATTACAGTCCATTTTTCGCATATCAGTGATAGTAAGCAGCTTGTGGAATGAGTGTTGAAGCCATCTAAAGAAAACATCCATCTTTGATTGTAGATTGATTAATAATGTTGATCATTAGGTTCTACAGGTTGGCTGGGTTAAAATTCATACAGATCCGCTTGTGATTGCTCAGTCAATTGACAAAAATAATAACAACTTAATTTATTATTACGGATGATAAACATAAAAAAATAATTTTAAAATGTATAAAATATAGGAACAAAATGAAATGCAAATAAATTACCAAGGCAGATAATAAAATAACTATATTAAAACATACAGTCTAAGTCCTCATTAATTTGTTCCAAAAACTTAGTAAAATAGACACTACATGCAACGGTTCCCTGATGCAATGACATCAATTAGTACATAATAATATTATATTGATTCATTTTAGAGGTATTTTTGTATCGGGTGTTGATGAAATTTCTATTTTTTTTCTGCTTTCTAAACCTATTTTTTTTACTGCTTAAATAAACATATGAACACACAAAGTTTCACCAGTTTAAGTGTTTAATATTTATATTGCATATGAACCTTTCGCCAGCACCAATAAAAGCTCAATATCTTGGAGATGACTGCTTTCATTTAGACAAAACATAGCTATGAACCATCTCAATGGACCAGGCTTTCAATTAAAATAACCGCAAGCAAATGCGTCCACGCGTTTAGCTGCTACGATGCCACACACAGACACAGATACACAGTTCAAATTTATAACACCAGTCTCATTTGTATATATTGTATATATTAAGTGGTAAAATATTAGAACAGTTCATGTCCTAAAATACTCAAAAAGATTAGTCAAAATGGGCCGCAATTTATTCTAATAAATAAAGTAATTTAATAACGTCTTTATATAAAGTATAAACTATAGATGGTATGTATTGTATATGTTACTTGCGTTAATATAATTTGCTAGCGAGACGAAAAAGTATTTAGCGATTAGGAACTACTCGGCTGTAGTACAAAAAGTCTGAACATTGTTAACAATTAACATTCGTCTGTGTAACTAGACACCAAATTATAAATACAGAAACAGTTTCCCTGTCTAGTGTCTACACTCTAGCTCCACACTCCTCAGATTGTCAAAGTCTGAAGTGACAAGTATGTTGGGAAAACTGAAAAGTCAATGTCACAACATCAACATTAATTATTCGCTCGAATGCCGATTACTCTGAATTAAAAACTTACACGTAGGTATACCTAATACATAAATATATTACACGTTGCAGTACATATTTATAATTTGCTATAATTAAAAGTGCTTTAGAAACTTCATGGGTGGCAACAAATTATGCCGGCAGTGCCAAACAATTTAAAAGTTCTATTTTCGTGAATGAATTTAACGCTCTATATATGTGTATAAACATTCTGCTTCATGCTCAATTTACAACCTTAAGTAACTCTGTGTTTCAAATACTTGATAACATTGTCAAATATTGACCTATATTTTTTTATCAGTGGGTTAAGTTTAAATCATTTCGTGATAATATAATTTACTGAATTACTTGTTTTATCTATATTTTTTACGCGTTAACTTTTTATACTAGCATTTTATTATTAATAAAAGAACCATGGTGAAGGCAGTCGCAATAATCACTGTAAGTGATAGTTGTTTTAAAGATAATTCAAAAGACACATCAGGGCCTGCCTTATTAAAATTCATAGAAACTACCTTCCCTGAAGCAAACATACATACAATAATTGTCCCAGATGAAAAAGAAATAATCGAAAGGGAATTAAAATATTTTTGTGATTCTGACGTTGACCTTGTTTTAACCACTGGTGGTACAGGGCTAAGTCCTAGAGATGTGACTCCAGAAGCCACTAAAGCGGTAATTCAGAAAGAAGTTCCAGCCATTGCTATTGCAATGACTATGGAGAGCTTAAAGAAAACACCAATGGCCATGATGTCTCGAGCTGTAGCAGGAATAAGAGATAGAACACTTATCATAAATTTTCCAGGTAGTAAAAAAGCAGTTACGGAATGTATAGTAGTTGTGGAACCTGTTCTTGCTCACGGAATTTCTCTTATAACCAACGATATTGGTGATGTGAGAATAGTTCATGATAAATTACAAGCAGAACATGTTTGTCCTCACAAGAAGAGTACGAAAGTGGATATATTAAAAGTAGCTCTACGGCCGCGTGAATCTCTTTATCCAATGTTGGAAATGTCGGAGGCTTTTAATATAGTTGATGCAGTAATGATGCAATGGGTTGAGAGCATAGAAGTTAAACCTATTGAAGAGAGTATTGGCCGTGTTGTAGCCCAAGACTTGGTAGCTACTGAAGCTATGCCTCCATTCCCAGCATCAGTAAAAGATGGTAAGAAATAACTAGAAATTTTAATTTAAAAAAATATTTCCAATAAAGCACTTCTAAGATAAAATTATAGAAGTAGTCAAGCAATGTGCATATTATTCATGATAATGTTAATCCACGATAAGATCTTGAATAAAATAAGGTATTAGAAAGAATATACACCATATATACTTATCTAATATAGTTTATCTAACCACTCAAACAGTCAGATGGTGTTATTTATATATATAATTTTTTCAGGGTATGCATGCCTTAGTTTTGATGGGGCTGGATTACGTAAGGTGAGGACAGCTGTGACAGCGGGGGACACTCCCTCCACTCCACTCACGTTTGGAGAGTGTGCACGAATAAACACTGGGGCTCCTTTACCACTGGGCGCTGATTGTGTTGTACAGGTAAATATTTACATCTAATTCTCATTATAGATTTTGGTGTTTTATAAATGTTTTACTATATATAGAAATACATTAATTTAAATGAATAAATACTATTAATGTCATTAAATTTTATTATTTGTAATGCAGGTAGAAGACACAAAACTTATAAAAGCTTCAGAAGACCATCAAACGGAGCTGGAAGTAGAGATCATGGTAGCACCCACTGCTCACCAGGATGTGAGACCAATAGGATTTGACATACCCATAGGTTCCTTACTGGTTGAAAAAGGTAATTCTAAAGTAAATATGATATTATATGTATAATTTAGGAAACATTTATATAAAGTTGATAAAGTTTGTGACAAAATTAGTTATAAAGAGGCAAAAGAAGGTATATTCTTTAATAACGTTAAGTATTCATGTATAAGGAAAAGAAATAATATTATAGCTATTGTCAATATTGCATAATATTTATCTGTGTGATACTGTTTTACAATTAAACAAATAAAGCCTTTAACAACTGTTTCATTATCATACAGGTGACGTCATCGACGCAGCGCAAGTAGGAATATTAGCTGGAGCTGGCTATCAGCGTATTCCGGTCATAGCATATCCCAAGGTATTAAACAATTTACTTACAGGTGTGACTGCTATACTCATACAAATATCTAAGAATGTCAATTGTTGAAGGTCGGAATAATGTCCACCGGCAACGAGCTGCAAGAGCCTACCGATGTGGTCCTACGTCCTTCTCACATAAGAGACTCCAATAGAATTATGCTCAAATGTTTGCTGAAGTAAGTTTTTAATGTTACGAAAATAAACTTAAAACATACAAATTATTATTATTTTTTTTGACAATGCAGTTAGCCAATTGCCCGTAACTGCGTCACCGGGTGGGTGGGTGGTAGCAATGGTCACTTAGGAATTTAATCAAGAACAAGAAAGAGGTCTATTGGTACATAATATTAAATATCAATCTGTTTCCAGGGAGCACGGCTACGAGAGCACTTACTGCGGCATCGCGCGCGACGAGCCGGGCGAGCTGTCCCGCGCGCTGTCGGCCGCCCTCGCCACCTGTGATGTGCTCGTGTGCACGGGCGGCGTGTCCATGGGCGAGCGGGACCTGCTCAAGCCCGTCCTGATCAATGTGAGTGCGGACAAATAATTAATTATAGGCTATAATTTTTAATAAAGTATTTTCTACATTTTTTTTTATAGGATTTTGGTGCTACCCTACATTTTGGACGCGTTCGCATGAAGCCGGGTAAACCCAGTACATTTGCGACCTGCGAGTTCGAAGGGAATACCAAGTATATTTTCGCTTTACCCGGTAAGCATAAATATATTCATCGTCTACATTATTGTAATTTGGCTTTCACTATACGTTAAATATAATTCAAACGAGTTGGAGCTAAAGATAAGGGCGAAAATATATTTCCATTGCGGCACTAATCGGAAGCATAATGCCGATTAGGCGAATATAGTTGTATACTCATTTAATAGTTGACGTAAGTGTACAAGATAAATCGCGCTTTCATTTTATTAAATTGGGATTTTTTAATCAATATATTTGTTTATAAACAAATACTAATTCGCAGGCAACCCCGTGTCCGCGTACGTGTGTTGTCTGTTGCTGGTGGTGCGCGCGCTGCGTCAGTGCACTCGTCGCTCGGGAGAGTTCCCGCGCATGGGCGTGAAGCTCGCACGCGGCGTCACGCTCGACCCGCGCCCCGAGTACGCACGCGCCGTTTTACACTTCCCCGCCCTGGATGAACCGCCCGTCGCCACCTTGTTGGGCAATCAGGTAGCTATAACGCAACTGCGAGTTCGAACCCCATTATTTTGTTTTTAAAAACATATTCTCGATGCATTCTACATGTTAGTTATGTTCGGTGTAATAACTAGTAGATTTCCTACAGTGCAGCAGTCGCCTGCTGAGTGCGTGCGGCGCGTGCGTGCTGTTGGAGCTGCCGGGGGCGAGCCCCGCCCTTTCCTCACTGCCGGCTGCCGCGCTGGTGCCGGCACTGCTCACCGGACGGGTCGACCTCGCCAGGCTGTGATATCTACCATAGTCGTCCGTTACGACACTATTTGTTTTGTTTTTCGTTTTTTATTTTTAGATAATGTTAATTAATTTTTCATACTAAATATGTGTAGAATAATCGCTCAAGACATGTTAAGTTACGTTACTATTTTGTCTTAACAGACTACTCAAAGCTTCGTCTATACTTGTATCATTTAGGTGTGACGCGATGGCTGGGTTAGACGTTTTATAATGGTAATGCAAACCTTCCACAACATATAAACTTTTAATGGATAGATTTGAATATGATTTATTTATACGCAAAAAATATTACATCGTCAATAAGAACTTACCACAACAGAATAAACTGTTAATTAATAGATTTGATTATGTTTGACATAATTTATTACTGGAGAACAGATTTTAAAAATGATGCTCATATTTGAGGTTGATATACCAATATGATACAAATATGGACAAGGTCTAATTTAAATTTCAGACATCTTTAAATCTTTAGAACAAGGCTAGACATTCCAAAACTAAAATTATTTTCCTAAAATCCCAAGATGAATGTATTAAGAATTTAAAATATCATAAAAAAAAATGTCAAGAACAATATTAAGTTTGTAGTATTTATATGTTTTTAAAGGTTTTTATTAAGTTTTTAAAAGTGTTATATGTATACAGAACAATTTGGTGCTAAATGTTAAGAGGAAAATGAGGAAGAATCTTTAAATATTTATGAAACTTAAAATTAGAAGCATATAAAATGATAAAACATTAATTATAAATATTATTTTAATCTACAATGTGCACTGTAAATCATTTTTATACAAAATATATTAGTAACTTTGCAAACAAACAGTAAAAAACAAAATGTAATGTTATATCATTTGCTATGTATACAAATAAACAGATCTTATTGCAATCTCCTATTGATTTTAATTGTATTTTTTTCTTCTTTATTGGCAACACCATACCATTATCACAAACAAAAAAAAAGTAATAAATAGTATTTCATATTCACATCTGAACACTGCACACCGAAAGGTTTATTACTTCAGTCAATAATATAAAAAATTTAAACAACAATTGTTAGACAACTCTTTGAACTTCAAAGAATCTTTTAAGATAGTAGACTTGTCCAAGAGTCATCACAAGTAGCACTGAAGCTTCGAAAATGGACCACATCACTACGCGAGAGTTAGTGCTTTCATTGATTGCTCTGTGGATGCGATCACGAACCTGCGTAACAATAACATATAATTATTTATAATATTGTAGAGGATACTTATTAGATGCTATGAAAAATCTTATCTTTTTAAAAACAAATCAATCATTATTAAACCCTCATGTAATATCTCAATGCTAATGCATTTTCTTAAACCCATTTTAATACATTGTAAGAATGATTATATTCTAATTATGATTACAATGTTGTCCAACCAGAATAGTATAAAAACTTAGGTTTAGGTGTAAGGATTTAGGATAAATTACACTTGTTAAAATTGATAAATATAATAATATCACCTTATTACATTACGTAATTTACAATCCAAATAGATATTTAATCAATAAAGAACACTTGATTGAGCTGAGTTTAATCCAAAATCCATAATAAAAAATCACAAGTTATGTAAGTAGAATAATTCCAAAATTAACACTAATGTAGGAAACTAAAGACCATAACAGGCCTTTTTTTATAACAATTTTATTTTATATAACATGTCACATATTTGATTTTATCATATTCTTTCAATGTACTATTATACAGTGATATATTTAGCTGCTTACTATTTCCTAATATCTAAGTTATAATTACAAATTGAAGTACTGGTCAGTCAAATAAATTATAAAAAACAGTTACCTGCATATATTCCTGCTCATGTTTAACAGTTTTTAAAGTAGTGCCAAGCTCTTTGATCATGTCTTCTAGTTTGTTGTGGTTAGCCTCCTCCTCTTTCTCTCCTGTGTTTTGGTGTGGAGCCTCTCCCACTTCCAAATTAAACATAACAACCTATAAGAATAATATTATTAGTTAACATACCTACTTAAGGTTATTTGTTCCAGTTTAAATAAATATTGATATTAAATACACCTCAGTGTGTGTTTCTTTTTTATAGACCTAGTACCATCTGTGTAAACAATGGCTAGTGTCAGAGACATTAAAAGAAATTATTTTAAATTTGATGGAGATATGAAAACCCAGAATTTGGGTTTAAAAATATTATATATTTCTAACTTTCATATAAAAACTATTGATATATTGTAATACCTTTGGAGTCATAGTTGACATTTGATTACTGAAGCAATAAGTGTATCTTCCTGAGCTGGGTGCAGAGAATGTGTACATTCCAGATGACTCCCTTTCTCCACGGTATATTTCTGCACCATCTGGTCCTGTAATCTTTACATCTATGTCTAGGAAGCCACCTTCTGCTATTTCAAAGGTTAATCCTGAAAATCACATAATTATGTTGTATATGCCATATCATTCAAAGTGTAAGGATCACATTGTAGCAAAGAAGAATAATCTTAAAGGTTTAAACATTTCACTATATACATATATATAAATTGCAATGTTATACATGGAAATTAAATAAAAAGTATATAATCTAGTTGACTCAAAGACATTTAAATATAAGTCGTGAAGAATCGTTGATCTAAAAGTCTTACCCATTTTAGTACCGACTTCAACATTTTCAAAAAAGCATTCTTCGGCGTGTGCATCCACCGTAATTGTGTAGCAATTTGATACGGTTAATAATGTGGATAGAAATAATGAAATAAACCATAACCATTTACAAGAATTATACATTTTGTTTCTTGAGTATATCTATATATCAAGTTCAGTGATTACAGCAAAATTTATTAAATTATTAATATAATAGCGGCTTATTTTCTTTTCTTTTGAACTGTATTTACTCTAAAGTTCTGACTTGGCCACGTAATGACAAGAGGATGACACATACACATATCTGACAGTTCACTTTGTCATTTAAAAATAAATTTACTTCAACTGCGTTCAAATATTTATTAAAAGTTAAAATTAATTAACTTACAAACTAACGTAGCAAAATGACCCGCAGATAATTTAGCATTCATGACAGATAGGTACCGGGGCAAACAATATCTTATTATACACACTATCTTTGTTACAGAAATACAGCATTAAAGCGCAGACATGTGTCAGTCCAAGCATCGTTATTCTTGAAATATTCTTTTTTGGTGCTAGTAGGTGTCTGTACCTTGAAATAAGAAATTTGGCTAGAAACAAAACAAAACTTATCATCTTGTGCCGTTTCTATTCGGGTTTGGTACTTTTTGGTCTTAATAACGATATGACTAGGTGTTAAATAAGACTGACACATCTAGATCTCGATTAGAATAGGTGTATATACGTATAAACCTCGATATAAATTATTCACTTCTTATTACATATCTGTTGTACAAATTCTTCACTGGAAAAATGTACGTTGTATGTGAAATTGTTCCGCAGCACAGTCACAAGATTTTTTTCTGTATACACATACCTATAAACACCATTTATTTAAAAAAAATATGACATATAATAAAAATAATAATAAGTCTTTATTTCGAGCAACACAGGCACATTTTGTTTACAGCTATATCAAATTACAAATGAAAATTAATCACAAAAAAAATAAAATTTAAATTCAAAAATTATCCTAATATACAATTAATCCTATTATACAATTAATCCTATTATAATAAAATAAATATTGTAAGCATTTCGATTGTCATTTACACATTAAACACTGTTAGAACTTAACCGCATTCCTTTCAGCAGTGAAAACGTTTTATTCCTTATTATGGCATAAAAGTCGTTTGTCCTTTCGGAGGCAAACATGCCTGAAGCTGAACAAAAACGTGGTAAGTCCAACAACATCCTGAATCCATTATTATACTGGACCCTCAGTGTGTCCATGGCTCTTTGTGTATAGTTGACCCACAGAGCCCCCGTATCTTATTGCTAATAAACTTGCTCACTGTTCCATTCACTGTGTTTCCCTTCCGTACTTTTCTCTTAATATCCTCATTTTCACGGATTATCACCGGAGCGCCGTAGTTCGTCGGCAACATCGATCTCCATAGAGATTAAGACCTTCCGACCATCGCTCAGTATTTCAAGTGTCTTGCTGAGCGACATCCGAACCCACTGGTGGCTGACGCCGCAGTGTATAGACCACGTAAGACTACTTAAGTCAGAAAGAGAAGATCCAAGTCGGTATTCGTTGACCCCGAAGCGTTCACGTTAGGTAATAACATACGCGTAGGTATAATTCACACAACACAACACAAGACACACACCGTCAATACCGGTATAGACGAGGTCCCAACTGAGTAAGTGATCCGTTGCTCCGGCGTTCTGCCGTCAGGGCCGACAAAAATAACCGACAGGGCTAACAAAAAAAAGAGGCTTCTGAAAGAAAAAATATTCAAAACAAAATAGTGGATACAACGAAAGGAAGGTGATATAAATGATTATACTAAAACGTATCAACAATAATAGAAAATGAGGATGACAATACTAATGTGTTTTTTGTACATGTAGATATTTAATATGGATTATAATAATAAATGCTTTTAAGAAATAATAATAGTATTCATGTAGAGGATTATAATATAACATGTTTTTAATTAATTTCATATGTCTGTTAAATCAATATCAATAAAATAATACTGCCGAAGTCGAATTAATTACACTCGCTCTAGAGCGGAGGTTCTCAAACTTCTTTCGTCTAACGCCCACTTCGAAAATCAGTTATTTTGTAACGCCCCCAATTTTTTTCATCTTGAAAACTTTAATAAAATATTCGTTTCGTTTGTAGATTGATTAAACCTATATTCTTATTTAGACTTATCTTACCAGAAAGAGCAATAGTAATGCAACCATACAATTAACAGTACAACCGCGAAACGCCACACATCCACCTCAGCATCTTCATTTCCGTGACTTGAATTTATTTAAATTTATTCACTGCTGTATATAAGAACCGGTCGGATGACGCTCTTTTTTATCAACCCTTGAGTTTGAACAATATTCTGCGCTCACAAACTATACCAGTGACCTCCTGCCATTTGGTTCAAGCAGCGCTTGTTCGGCCTTTGACATCGTAATCGATGCCTCTAGACTCGAGCACAACGGATCCAGGTTACCTTAACGGCTGGCTCAGGACCAATATGGATAGTATTCTAGTCTGGGCGCGCGCAAGCCATGTACTCGGTCTTCGATATATTTAGTTTGAGACTGCCGTTCTCAAGCGTACCCTTTCAGAGGTTTAACTTAGGCTCCATCCAGTAGCGGATTTAGGCTTAGGCCCATGAGGCCCGGGCCTAGGGCGGCAAATTTTGAGGGGCGCCAAAATTTTTAAGCTGACTAACATTTAAAATCGATTGGGTTTTCTGTAAACTGCAAGACCAAATTTTAAAGTTTATTTTATTGCGCTCTTTCTATCGAAACATAGTACCATTTTGAGGGTAGAATTTCTTTGTTAAAATGATTAATCAGGCAAGTCCTAAAATTTGAAATGTCTAACAAAAAGATTAAAAATTTTTTTTTTAATGCTAGCATATTATTTATTTACGAATTTAGATTTTTTCATATTTTTCATTCAAAATTTAGTTATAACATCTGTTTGCGCTTTATTATAAAACGAAACATTATTTCACCATGATAAATTATACAAGTGTCAGTTATTGATAATTTGATCAATCGGATTTTTTTTCAATCGATTGCCGTAATAAAAATAAAATTTTGAGCGAAAATAATCTAATTTTTTTATATTTTTAAGATTTTTGAATTTTTTAGCATTGTGTTCAATAAATCTTGAGAGTGATAATTCTAAATAATTTTAAGATCAAATCTATGAAAACTCATCAAATAATAGAAATGTTATAATTGATTTTAATAACATTAAAAACATTTGTAAAAACATTGCTAAGAACATTCTTGAATGGTATTTAAAATTTAATTTTTTAATGAAGAAGCGGCAAAAGAAATTATTCCAAAGCCATCAGTCATATAATAGAAAGACGGATTTATGTATTCATTTAAAGGTAGATTAAAACTGTTATTAGATTTCTTATTATTATTGTTATTATTTTAATTATTTTATACACACGTACATATATGTTTATATATATATATATATATATATATATATATATATATATATATATATATATATATATATATATATATATATATATATATATATATATACTGTTACAAAAGATAAAGGGCGCCATATCGTCTCGGGCCTAGGGCGTCCTCAAACCTAAATCCGTTACTGGCTCCATCTCCAGTTTTATGTCTCCAAATAGTTGTCGACGGGTGTTTCTCGGAACCCTTGACAATAAATACCAGAATGCTTCCAGAGGGCCGTTCTTTCTGCAACCTTTTTTTGTGCTGCACATTGCACAAAGATCTATTGAAGCCCAGGTGTAGAAAGATATCTACCGAGTTCTTGGATTAGTAGATATGAAGTACAGTCAGAAAGAGAAGCCATTGGCAACGTTTGAGTGACAAACTTCAGGCAGTCTGCGCATGGGGCAATAAAAATCTTTTCAATTTCACCCCACTATAACGCAGACGTGTCCGTTCACCGCTAAAAGGAGGGTTCCTTTTCACCTTTTCTTTCTTTCTTTTCACCTTGGCTCCTGCTTTCCTAAGGGTTTGGTGTCGGCAACGGCAGTCCTTACCATAGGTGTCCTGATAAGCCTCATGGATTCCTTTCGCAATGCAATCGCAATGCCCACCAAATACACCGACGAGGCACACAGTCAAAGGTCTTCTGCAAATCTAAAAAGTTTACGTGTAGAGCTCTCCTTTTTTTTCTTGTATGCTTCCATCAGAGTTCTGAGGGCTCAGAGAATCAGAGAAAGTACACTTTTGGCGAAACCTAAGATCGCTCATGCGTTCGAAGATCTTCATGGTATGATTATAAGCTTAATGGACCTGTAATTACCACTGTCTTGCACACTGCCTTTTTCCTTCTGAATAGGTTTAATAAAACTATGCCTCGACTGGTTACTGGTTATCTTTCCAGTGATCAAAATATGGTTGAAAAGGTCAGTAAGCACTAGTACACCAAGAGAGCCAAACGATGTTCACGCTTCTATTGGAATATCGTCAAGTCCCACCGTTTTCCCGTTCTTAATGCGTCGAAGGCAATCACGAGTTTCGTCAAACGTTATTGGGGTAAGTCCGAGGTAGGTGGTAGATCGCGTGGAAGCCTGCACGCATGCCGACTGTTCAGCCGCTCGTGAAAGTAGCTTTTCCATCACTCCTTTACAGATGCATAACAACAAAGCAGCGTGCCCTAGGAATTTCTGACGCAAAGACTTTTTGCGATATCTCGCGTAGCTTTATCCGGAGCACGTACCAGTTTAAATATATATTATAAGTATAATTTAATATATTGTCAGTATTTTTTATACAATAAAGTAGAATATAAATATGAATTGATAAATGGGTTTTTGAAAATACTTATAAACTTGTATAACTAAAGATAAAAATAAATCGATATGGGCAAAGATACGAATTTACGACTTCTGGGAATCTGTACTTAGAAGGACTGGGATCTGGTAACCATGTATTTTTCATTTTATATTTATATAAAATTTAAAAAGATGAATAAATGGGTGTTGTGTACCTAATAGACGAATATTATTTTTAGTGAATTTAATATATGAATAAGTTAAAATTAGAAATCAACAATCGCCCCCCTAAATGACACCAGTGCCCTTCAAATTTACGCCCCTCTTTAGGCTTCCAGCTCTCACAAGGGGGCGTTATCGCTTACTTTGGGAAAGACTGCTCTGGAGTCTAAAAATTCAGATCATGAATTAAACAAATCTATATCGAGATTAAGGTTAGCTAGGCAAAAATATGTGCTCGCGGTGCTTCGTAAAAAAAATAATTATGTGGTGTTAAAGTCATTTATATATTTTTTTAAGTTTCAAGTAGTATTAATATTTTTTGAGAATTATGGAAATGTTTTTCGAATAAGGAAGCCACGATGTTATCTTGGAAAATTTGTATATCATCTACTAAATATTCATAGGTCATCGAGCTTATTTTATTTTATTTTTATATGTTAATGACACATGCATTTTTAGACATTTCGTTTCCATAAAATATAGGTATTAATAGCATTACTACATTGTCAATGTAGTTATATTACTGTACACACACACATGTATAGTGTGACAGAATTCATAAATGAAACAATTTGGTTAGCTTCAATTTATTGTTTTTTCATATTATTATATTTTTAACACAATTATATTTATGTAATTTTTGTATGACTATGTATATTTTATAAATGTAATATAATTATTTATTATTATATTATGATAGAAGTATTATTTATACTGTAACCTGAAAATACTCACTTATTCGGCAAAGATTAAAGAGTAAAGAGCTATAATACATTTTTTAAAAAAGTTACACCGCACCAGTCACCGAAGTTTTAGCATATTGTCGAATTATTGTAATTATATCATTATTTTATGTTAAAATAACCATACCTATTACACTAAAGGGGGAATAAAAAACTATTTGATGAAATTCAAATAAAATTTGTTTTAGTCAAAACCAAGCAGTTTTATCATTTCCAACAAATGAATGGAAATTTAAAAAGGAAAACATTCAAATATTATTTTTAATCGTTTTTCTTAATTTAAATTCAAATACTACTTCTTCTAATCGGCTATCTTGTTGCGTTTAAGAACTGTAACACTAGCTTCCAATAACAAAAACCGTTCATATCAGTTTTTTGCTTTTAAGTGTTAAATTGTTCATAAGATTGAAGTGAATCACTTCACAAACAACAACTTGAACAAATGACGTAACGGCTCTGGCATCGAATCGTATTGGCCGTATTGAGCGAACACTCCTCACAGGAATCACTATTTTAAGTAGTGAAAGGTATTCTTAATATCGATACCTCCTTAATATCGTAACCTCTTTAATATCGTAACCTCCTTAGTATCGTAACCTCCTTCATATCTTTACCTCCTTAATATAGTTACCTTCTTAATATCGTTACCTCCTTAATATCGATATCGTTACTATCGTTAACTAGGCGTATACTAGGTGAAAGTGATCACCCTCGAGTCTCACCGAAGCACTACAGTCGGGGAATCCAGCCTCTTTCTACCCAGTCTGCCCCGACAAGGCAGGGGTGAAAAACCGGCGAAGGTGGTAGGCCCCTCCGCCAAGAGGTGGACTCTGATCGAGTTCCACCCAACTGATAGTCGTCCTGAGTCGAGAAGTCGTAACGGGACATAATATTTGTGCACACACAATATGTCCCTACCTGTCTATAAATAAATCACACATATAGAGATTGCCTAGATTATTTTTTTTTACAGATTGATAAATTGATAGAGATTATAATGTAAAACCAAAATAATTGTGTAGTTATCTCGTGGTATCAATGATACTAAAAACAACTTCTTAGGACTTGATTTATACGAGTATAAAAATACATTACAACAAGAATTTATTGAAGTATTTATATTTCATTTGCTGCTGGCTTGGTTGTATATAATTTAAAAGTTTTCAAACTGTATAAGTATAAAAGTTAATAAATTATTTGGGGCCATTGCTTCGTAGAATTAAAAACCGGCCAAGTGCGAGTCGGACTCGTGCACGAATGTTTCGGCAAAACGGCAACGGCAAAACAAAAAAAATACTTTTGTTATATGGGAACCCTTCTTAAATATATATATATATTTTCAATTTAACTATTTCTACGACTTTTTAAGATTAATAGTTTTTAAAATTTAAGTTTTTCCATACAAAATTTATTTGTTGCCTCTGAACCGACATTAATTCTAAGCGTAGGTATGGCACCCGGGCGTTGACCTTTTAAGCTCTTCTTACAAAATACAGAGTAATAAGTGAAAGGGAGAGCAAACATTTTTTTGTTTCGTGTTTATTGTGTTGTTTATCAAGATTTTTAAAAAGTCGTTAAACAAATGTTGTTGTGTTAGATGCAGAAAGGCTGCCTGCAAGAGGTGGTCAACTAATTACAAATAACCCTGTATAACTAAATATACCGTAAATATTTTAATCCACTACCTGTTGCCGTTATTAATATCGGGCAAATAAATCATGGTTGTTGTATGTGAAACCCCCATAAATATTTTTTAGTATTAAAGTGAATATGTAACTAAATAATTTGTAAATATATTATGTTTGTTGTATGGGAAGGAGCCCCCTCAAATATTTATACGTTAAATTTTTTTTTGGTATTATAGCGGCAACAGAAATACATCATCTGTTAAAAATTTTAACTGTCTATTTATCACGGTTTATGAGATACAGCGTGGAGGCTCAAAAAATATGTTGATGATATTTTAATTACCGTCACTGCCAATAAGGCTAAATTGTCACAAATAAAACAATTTTCTGTATTAGAAGCAATGGCTCTAAGAACACAAACAACATTGTACGACGATAAACGTATACTGATGACTCCGCCTAAACTAAATACTTCTCGTAACTTCTACCGACAGATGTTACGTTGAAGGTCGAGAGTATGGAGGCTATACAATGTCTAAAGTCTCCATAGTCGAGAGAAAGGGACCCAACACAAAGACCCACACTGCTTCTTCAATACCGGTGGCAATAGTAATATATTTTAGAAAAATATGCCAAAAACACGTGGTGGTGTAGATGAAAGTACATTGTGATGCTCGTACGCCAAAAACTATTAGTTTTATGAAAAAAAATATAAATACATAAATTGTACGATTTTTCTTCTAGTTTAATTTTGTACAAAAATATTTTTTTCGAAAAATGCATTTAAGAAGATATTCCGCAAGAACTGAATTTGGCCGCCATTTTTCAATATGGCGGCGTGAGCGGCGGAGATACGAGGTGGCAAAATTGAAATTCAAAAAGAGCATACCGAAATCTATAAAATAACCAATTCCCAAAACACCTGGAAAACTTTCCAGGTAACCCCCTTTTTTTCGACCAAATGACTGGACTACTACGATATATTAGGAATTGTAAATATGCGCGGATACAGTACTTTTCATGAAGATATTTTTTTTTCATTGGGAACTTTTTATAGCTTATTAGATATCTTTACCATTATCAGTTCCGGAAGATACTCTTTCCTACTGTTTCTTTGCCATACTTTATAACAACATATAATGTATAATTTTTAAATAATTATTGCATTTTATAAAAACAACAGTGGAAATTTCCAAATAAATACTAATGAAATGTAACAAATTTTGAAAAGGACACCCGGCGGTAGTTTATTACCAATATTATTTAATTATTCATTTTATTCAAGTTTCTTACAATAAAAACAGATCTGCAGTAATCATCTGCCGGATCTGAGGCTATTATTTCGATAAGAGATAATGACATACTTACAGATGAGAAGACAAACAATATTAAAAACAAGTTTAATAAGCTATAAATTATAATATTTTAAATGATACATTTTATTAGCACAATAATCTGAGTTAATTAAATTAATTGTTTTGCGACTGCATCGGCATGTAGGTATTGTATTTTGTTTTCATGTTGTGTAGGTTACCTCCTGCCAGTGACAGCTTCTGTTACCCATTTTATGCTTCCATGACAGTCATATGGACTAGAATACATACAGTTATTATCGATCTTTAGTCAGCGAGCCCACAACACAAATCAGGAGACAAATTGTACGTATTACAGGGGGGATTCTTTTTATCGCAGTTTCGGGGGATTTTCTAAATTGCTAAAGATTGCCCGCAGACTAGAAAGTTCTCGAAAACCTGGAAAGAGTGCAAATTGTGCTTTTTGCCTTTTTCCGGAAAAAGGGTCGTACCTACTGCCGATTTTATTTGCTACATACAGGTTAAAAATATTGTTGGATGACGTGGGTATGTGCGTCGAGAAAATTTAATCTGCGCTTCTCATCCGTTGCTTCGAGGATGTAGGTCCTGGTCTCATCTAGGAGGAAAGATGAAATTTCAATGGTTAATTTCTCCTTTCTGAACTACAAGCGGATGTGTTTGCCGGGGTGCCCGACGCCGAGAAAAGGTCAAGCTCTGGGACCTAAAACCTGAGATGACTCCAAAGATGATCTTAGGAGTCTAGGGTTACCTGCTGCCGATCTGGTGACCGTGTGTTAGCTTAGCTTGCAAACTGACTTGCGCTTCAGAGCGAAAAGAAGATACTAGATTACATATTTTAGGTTATATTAGTGGCATAGGCCTATTTTAATACGTAGTACATTCATCTTTGGGATTTTGGGATTTGGGATTTAGATTCGTTAATAACTATTAAAAAGGATTAATATTTATTATTGTTTTTAAATTATATATTCATACTTTATCTATTGGTCTAAGACGCTATTGATATTGAGGTATTTGATGAATATAAATTAAACAAATAAAATTCATATCTTGGTATAAAATTTATTCACAAACTAGTTTTTCGTCTTAGTAGGAGTAACTCAACCAATAATCAATATTCATAATAATTATAACAGTTGTCCTATTACTAATATTACGAGTCCAAGCCTAACATTCTTAACTTCTAATAGAATACAGAACTCATCATTCAAAGAAATCAAATACTAGGGGTATTTGTATTCTTTATATTTTATATATCGAATACATACTTATAGATATACATGCATACTAATAAAGAAAAAATTACGGAAACGTAACCCAAATCTTTTAATTATTTTACACTTGACATTAAATATTTATAATAACTTACATTTATTTATTCTTATAATTAATTTTGTCTACGCGGAAACGTGTTCCACATACTATATTCTTTATTTATATAAAGTATTAATTTCATTTATTTTTGTTGTCCTTTACAATTTTACATATTTGCTCCACATTTGTGTATTCATTACAGTTTTAATTATAGGTAACCAATTTAATTACTTAAATTGTATACTTTTCTGATAATGATTCCTAAAAAAATATAATTAATACATATTTATTAATTTAATAGTAGTAGCAATCTAGACTCACTGGAGTGAGTCAGAGGAATTCGTAACATTTTCTAACAATTAACGACAGACTTAAACTTAAAAATAAAAGATTATACATATTTTAATCAATATCCAATTTTCTGAACGATCCGACCGCACCATAAATGTCATTGTCATAGAGCGTGTCGGGTGTGACGTCACACAGCTCGCTGAGTTCCCGAAGATAATCGCGCATTTCATCGACTCGACGCCGCCATTTCTTTGACAACAATTCGATTGATTCTTCCTCGCCTCCCCATTCAATCGGCAATACCCTTGCCGGGATGTATTCTAGCAGTTCTTCTGGCTTAGAGTGTAAATAGTACTGCAAACAAATTATATTTATATATAAATAAAGTAATTCATAAGAGTTAGACAGGAAAGAGAAAGGCTGAATGAAACGGTAAATGTCAATGACAATAATGTCATTATATTATTAAGTTCATTACCACGATACAGACGCGACAAGGTAAACGATACCTACTGGTTTACGAAAATATACCTATTTAGGGCCACTCACTATAGTACCCATTTAGGGTTCAATAGAACTACGTTCAAGGTTCACTTTTGAAAGGTCACAACATTATAGTAACTCGATTTTTTTGCTATTTTTTTGGCCAGTTATCAATAGAAGCACGCGCTCTATCCATGGGGAAATTCTTCACTCTTATGGATTGTTTTAGGGACTCCAAATTATCATGGCGTTTAGAGCAAGCTGTACTCTCTAAAACTGACCATAAATCATAATCCAGCGGATTAAGATCGGGACTAGACAAGGGCCAGTCTTCAGCTCTGATGAAGTCCGAGACGTTCGCTTCCTAAAAATACTGCGTGGAGCGAGTTTTATGACCATACTTGGTAATTGAACATGGTGTTATTAAGGGGCTTAACTACCTTCTCAAGAATGGTATCTTAAAACACTTGTTGATAACTTTTTCACAAAAATATGGCTCAGTCACCACTTTACAACTAACACCCCACCAAACCCTCACTGAATTCGGATAATGCCTACGTAGCACTCAGTCAACTAATTGGGTAGCTTCCTTAGAGCTTTGAGCATAAATACGGTAATTTTGTTTGTTAAAATGTTGCTCAGTTGTAAGAAAATTCTCATCTTTTTTTTTTCTGTGACCTTCCCTTTGCGTACCGCTTCAGCCTTCAGTACTTTTTTCGACTTTACCACCCTATTCATATTAAATCTATCAATTAAGGAATGACAAGTGCGTCTCTTATAGGCAGCAAGTTCTTTTTTTTTTTATCGTTGGAAAAATGCGTTTCCGCATCGTCACCCAGGTCAGGAAGGCGATGGCCGGGCGGTATGTGCGGCACCCGGCGACTGCCATTTTTAAGGCACCCCACTAAAAAACCAACGGCTGCCCACGACGCTACAATGGGACGCCACGGGATCGCTTTCGCACTCACCGTGGCACCCCGGCGGAACTCCTCCATATAGGGGTACCCCGGGCAACCAGTGTACCCCTACCTCATAGACCTAGTGCAATGGCGAGAGAGGTCGCCCCCCCCTCTCACCTAGGCCTACGGCTGGGAAGGAATGGGCTGAACCCTTCTCCTTCCCAACCTCCAGCGCTGTAAATACAGCAACGGAACCACTCCACAGTCAACTCTGCTATCAGAGAAGTACCAGGAGCGATCCCGCGACCCTACACCACACGCGCTCCAGCGCACTCCTCCCACGACAGCCACGGAATTCCTCCCGGCGATGCTGGATACCTGAAGAGGAATCCAGCACTGTTTCCGAACCCCCCGCATCCAAGTGCGCCCCAGCACCGCACGTGGAGCAAGAAGTTCGGCCCACTTACCCCACACGCCCATCATCAGACAGCCACGGGATACCTCCCGGCGATGCTGGATACCTGAGGAGGCACCCGCGACTGATAGGCAGCAAGTCCTAAGTCATCTCTTAAAATACGCGACATGGTTCTAGGTGCTATCTTCATTTCCCGAGATAAAATCTTTTGCTTTCGGAAAAGATTTCTTCGAATTCTTTCCCGTACTGCTTGGACCATCTTTTTCTTACTAACACTACGTGGACGGCCAGATCTTTCTCTGTCATATACAGCGGAAGTCTCATTATACTTACCTCTACCCCACTCTATTTTAATATCGCAAAATATTGTGTAATGTAACGGCGCCAAAATGAGAAAACACAATGACGATCGTATAAAAAAAGACAGATTCCAAATTCAAATGTAATATTTTTTTTATTTTTAATTGTAAGTAACAGTATTTATGGACAGACTAAGTATACATTTTAAAGTAGCAAGTACCTAAGACCTAAGTGTACGCATAAGCCATGGTATTCTAGTGTCTTGTCTTAATAGTCTCTATTCAGTCATCAATGCATTAGCCTCGTAAATTGCTCGTATATAAATTAGTTAAATAGAATTTCAAGCCATCCGAAGCCATTGACTACAAAAGACTAGTTGATATATCTATCTTTGATTGATTGACTAGTAATCTGTATTTGCACAGAATGTCATATGTTATGTCTAAATTACATTTTATTACGTAGGTAGCTAAATAATACCGACTTACAATAAATAATACGTGAAGAAATCCAGTCCAGGTATGTATATATTTTTTTGCATTTCCTATACATTTAAATACTTTCGAGTAAAAAGCATGTCTCCGTGTTCTCTCATTATGAAAAAACTACTGGACTTATTTGGATGTAAATTAGATTAGGTATGGCATATCAATTAGTAAACATATAGGTTAAGTACTTATTACTCATTTCTATAAGAAAACCGAAAATCTAATGTAGACTACAATTACAATAAGATTAAATAAATGTGAAATTATTTTTTGATGTAAAAATACAATAAACTAAAAATGCACTGATTTTGCTCAAATATAATGATAGGCTAACGAGTAGAGTCTAGTAATAAATAAACATAACTTACCCGTTTTCTAACTTTTTCGTTGACGCAGGACCTCATAAGGTTCAGCGAGGAGGCGACCAGTATTGGCGCACCCACGACGTGTATCCTGCGCATGCGCTGTGGGTACGCGGCCTGCGCCAGCTGTATGCTGCGTCGCACCGCTCCCGCGCTCGCCGCCACGCGGGCCGCTATGGACGCGCGCACGTGAGACGCCTGCGCATTGATATAGAGAACTCGAAATTGTCAACTGTTTTTATCGTTACAATTACAAACAATCCTGTATAGCCTATAAATGTGTACTTACTTCTAGTTGATTAAAAAACTTTTTCTTTTTATATATACTTAATACTTATATGAAATTTTATATAAACATGATAACCTTGTTATTTTATCAAGCTACCTTGTTATTTAAAAATTTAACACAAGTAGGACTCAAGCAAAGTACCTGTGGAAGAATTTTATTTTAACTACCTATTTAAATGTAATCTTTTTTAAATAGACTTTTTGTTAGTCAAACCGATAAAGGACTAAAAAACAAAATTTCCAAAAGAAGTACTAACCTCCCAAATGAAGACATCTCCAGCTATGATTGTCTCGTCTCTCAGCCGTACGTCACATATAAGCAGTACGGCGCGAACGGCGAGGGCTATATCAGAAGCACTCTCCGGGTAATTTGGACGCACCCTGAACAATGTGACCCGCAGCCCCTCGTCTGTGAGCTTAGGGAGAGGCACGATGTCTCTGTTAAGAAAAAGTATATTTAAGTTACGTATTCTACAAAAATAATAACTGCTCATAGCTTCCCAAAGACCAATATATATTTTAAAATGTTTTAACTTTTATCTAATAATTTTATTGAAGTCATCAACATTAAAAATAATACTAAGAAAGCAGTTGTTCCCTTGACCTGCATCTCGAGGAAAAACGGTTCAGTCAGCTATTTCATATTGTATAATAATCATTGTATTGAGCAAAATAATGTTTAGAATTATTATATCGGTATTGTACTGTAATACGATTCATTTGATTTAATAATAAAGACAAATTAAATCGTTTATAATATTTGTATATCTGTTACAGTTTGATTTTGGATTAAAAAAATTAAAAAAATTAGTTTTAGTTTCTACACAAAAACAAAAATCCTTATGTAATAATAAATAGTCTCCGATTGAGAGTACAAAATAAAATAAAATAAAAATCCTTGGTTCCATTTTTCTATTATTAAGTAAAAATATATATGTACATAATAATAATAAATACTTACAAGAATTTGCATACATCATTCAAGGGTGGTTCATTCATCGAGCGGTGTTCAAAAAGGTCTCTGTACCGGGACCGAGAGTAACAAAATGTTTCCAACTTCTTCCGAGCCCTCTCAAAGTCCATACGACACCCACGTAAAAATGTTTTCAATAGATTGGTATCTGTGAGTTAAAATAATATTTGTTTTATTTAAAAAAAAAAACATGAGGCAACATCACAGGAAAACCACTTGACCAAAACATATTTCACTGACATACAAATACCGTAATAAATTATGTGACGATCGTAATTAATTATAGTTTAACTAAATTATTTAATTATAGTTTAACTAAAATAAATTCATTTTATTTTATTTAGACTCCAGCCGATGAGTTCCTGTTTTAATAGAAGGTAGTCGATATCTAACCATTTAAAATTTAGATTAAAAAATAACAAGTAAAACCAAGTTTTATAGCGACAGATTATATTATGCAAATGTTATGTAAATTATCATAATATATATATATATGAATTAAATATGTATATGTTATATTTTTTATAGGAAACAAATCTCTAATGATCAGTACTAAAAATATATAAATATACCTATAAGACAGATTTAATCTCGAAAATCCTTGCAAATATTATAGTTAAGTGCTATATTGTACTTAAGAAATCAAATAATGTTTTATTAAAATTAAAAAGATATTAAACAGAATAAAATTTGTAATAATACTCAAGTCACTAGAAACAAGCAATGGTCACACAAAATTTATAAATTTCATCAAAAACTGTTTAGTTTCGTTTTCTATTGCGCAAATGACGCATGAACAAACAAATTGATAAGCATGGCTGTATGTTTATATTATTTAACCTTACTTTTGAATTTAGAATGAAACATTTTATACTAAAAAGGTAGCATTAGTTTTTTTATATCTGTTGAATAGGTAATGCTATTTTTCTCGCAGGATAGTTTCAAAAACTGAACATGAATTTAAATACATTTTAATTGTCAGCTCTAATGTACGCCGGAAAAGGGAGTGGAGACAGACGAAGTCGCTGGCAACAGCTAACTCAATAATGACTGACAGTTGATCGTTTGTATGTAATATTATAATTATACCCATAGTATTGAGTTCAGTGCCAAATAAGCCTTCATTGAAATATTTACGTCTCTTTAACATTTATTTAAGAAATATTATAACACGCTAAAGACTAAAAAGATCAATATGTTATAAGAATATTAAGATCTTATTAATTGAACTCAATGACCTCCACTGGTATATCCTGTTTCAAACGACATATGACACGAAATATAACTTTACTCTGACAAATATTTCAAAATTATTTTACTGGATATTCGAGTTACTTAAACAGAAAATATATAAAATATGCGTTCAGGAAATGTAGTTGATTTTATTATTGGAGTTTATTATAAAGTATAATTAGTTATAAAAATAATATTGTTTATAAACACTCTTTCAATACATGCCACAAAATATTGAAACGCTTTGCCTCTATCTATTCGAAAGTCAAAAACTTAAAATTTATTTCAAAAATCTGTGAAGGAGTACTTTTTAACTAACGACCACTAAAACGACTTAAGTGCAAAAATATAAAAATTACTATTATATACTTTTTATGTATTACTATTATTATGATAACCTTAGAATTATTTTGATTTATGTTTAAAAACAGTTAAATAACACTTAAGGATTTATAAAAAACAATTTGGATTTATGTTTAAAAATAGTTAAACAACACTTAATGCTTTTTAAAAAACAGACACCGGATTTAGAATCTAAGATATAAAAATGTACTTTCATATTGTCTATAAAACTAAAATTAAAACATTTCTTTCTTTTGTTACACCCATTTTGTTCAGTAAAAGCTTCGGCGTATTATATACATGTCAAAAAACAAAATATAAAGTACAGCAACATTTCGAAACTAGTATTCTTAAACATACCAATAACCCTTTTTATTTATACAAAACTTATTTATCTCATCCAATATAGTAACAAGATGTTAATTTGTTGTGTATGTATAGGTATCGTTTATTGGTAATTGTTATAATTATATGATATTAACATAAACTTACGTAAAGCTAGATTTTTCCATCATCAAATAATTACAGAATAACTTGTATGTATTTTTGTATGTAAATACCGACCTGTCAAATCTAATTTCCTGGTTAAATCTTATCATTATAATATAACGTTAAATATAATAAATGAACTCAGTGTTAAGACATGTAGATTTTAACGTTGGTCCCTAATTGTATTTTGACAAGTATATAGGTAAATAAAATGCAAATTGAAGTTATAAAAACGTTATACGCTAATTTTATCGCCTCATCTATAAAGTACTGTAACTTGGGGTATACTTAATATGGTCATTGTTCACGTCTCCTTGCTAATTAAATATGATGTCACAATTCACATGGACAATTTTAGGATAATAGAAATAGGTTGTACCACTGCCACATTTGTTATTTAACACTTACACAACTTAGGTTAGTTATTATATTAATATTAGATTTTGACATACATTTATGATATTGTTTTAACATAAAACGTTGCAATGTTTTTAATCATAGAACTTAGTATATAATTGTAAGTAAGTATATATAGATACATATTATTTATTGTATTACCCACAAAGGTGTACAGTACCTACAGATGCTAAAAAGGAATTATGTATGATCTTTGATCTTATGCACGAAAAACAAAAAAAAAAAAATATTTTGTGTCTTCCTATATTTAGCCTTCTGTAAGTTATGGCCGATTTATAAAAATTAAAACAGCTGTTTTTGACTGGAACTTTACTGTCAAAAACAGCAGTAAATGTATTATTTAGTTTATAAAATACAATCATCCGAAATAGTTGTGCATCTCTAATGTTTAAAGTGTTTAAAGTACCGCTTAAATTAAGTAACTCAAACACACGCAACATTGAACTCATTTACGAAAGTGAATCCCTTTTGCATACTAAAACTTTGTCTATTGGGAATTCTAAGTTATTTTGTATTTCGTAATGTTGTTTCGTAATGGTCGGCAAAAACATTAGACATAAATCACATCTGTTTCTTTTATTCTTTTTTCTAGTACTAGGGTTAGATAGTGCTGCCATGTTTTAATAAAAACAAAAGCTCTTAAATATATAAAGAAACAGTTATGAAACACATGAATGTGTAATGAAATCCAAGTTCAACTTTATAATAAGTATTTGACTTTGTTATTGACTTCAATGATAAAAAGTGAGATCTAAATAGATACCAAGTTTAATGGACGGTCTTTGAAATTTATTTATAACAACTTAAATAAAATCCCTACTTTCAATTTTGGGTAATATATTGAAGCTTAAGGTCTAACTTGACTTATTGACTCATTTCTTATAAAAACGATTATACGGGGTTAAATTGTTTTAAGCTTTCACGATTTGTATTCATGTTAGGTATTTGAGATTAATTGGCTACCTCTTTACGGGGTTTACGGGGTTATTTGAGACTAATTGGCTACCTCTTGCTGGCAGTCTCTCTACATCAATCCCAACAACATTTGTTCTACAACTTTTTACAAATCTTGATAAAGAACACAAAAAAAGAAACAAACAAAATGTTTGCTCCCTCTTTTACGTATTACTCTGTATTTTGTAAGATGTACATAAAAGGTCAACGCCCGGGCGCCATACTTACGCTCAGAATTAATACCAGTTCAGGGGCAGCAAATAAATTTTGTATAGGAAAACTAAAATTTTTCAAACTATTAATATTAAAAAGTTGTAGAACAAATATTGTTCGGATTGACGTATAAAGGCTGCCTGCAAGAGGTGGCCAATTAATTACGAATAACCCTGTATATAAAATACTAAATTCATAAAGGCGGTTGGCGACACGGCATCTCAATTAGTAGAGCGAAGGGATGGTATCCTAGAGGTCACAGACTCGATTACCGACAGTGTTAATGAACGTTGATGTCGTTCTATCTATATTTAAAATTTAAATAAGCTTAACCTGGCTAAACATGTTCACAGGCAAGTTTCAAATGTTTATCGTATAGCCACGCCTTATTTATAAAAAAATTAATAGCTTGATATTTATTTGTTATAGGAAATAAGTTTGGCCACAAGGATAAAATATTTAGCAAATTTCATTGTATCTAGAAGATTCAACGAATACTCCACTAATTACGTCCATATAAAAACAAAAGCTTAGTGATTCTATTATTTTTGGCATATAATACAAAGTATTATGGACAAACACATAATACTATGTATTTAGTATTAAAGAATGAAACTAGGACTATTACTAATGTGCTGTACACTAAGAGAACATCTTTAAACCGGTTACATAGGTACACACACATAGATATATATAGACTTACAGGAAGATAAAGATATATAAATATATGTAGTTGTACTTGATTTAGTTTTAAGTTACTTCGAAATGTTAATCCTGAGATTATTGATTTAAATCTTTGATTCTTTATTGATGGATTTATATTAAGGGAACCCTAAAGCTATCTGATTATAATGACACTGAAGCATTTTTTAGAAGTAGGTATAAGGGTAACTACATATGAAAATATATTGGAATAGAAAACAACGAAAGAAAAAATTAATTTGCATACTTGCAATTTCTTAAATTTAAAATAATTTTAAAATAAATATTTAAAATATAGGATTCAGAAATTATAAAAATATGTAAAATAATCTATTATTTATATTTAAAATAATTATTACAGTTTAAACTGTTAATCACAAACATATTATGAGTAGTTATTGTAGTTATTATACTTAGTTATTGTATACAAACAAACTATAAATAAATTCATCTAATAGAACTTGTATCGTAAAAGGACCACATGTATGCAAAACACATACCAGTCACACAATATTTCCTACTTCCTACATTATTACATTCTAAGTACCTATCAATAAATACCTAGTTAATAAATAATCATTAAATTATCAAAACGATGCCATTTAAATAGTCTCTGAATAATTCAATCCTTCTTTTGGTGTTTGCTTTCGTCTTATTTTGAAGAACAAATTAACCTTTTTCATATTACCTATATATTATTGTTTAATTGTATTATTCTGATTTGAAGTAGAAAGAAAGTATATTATTCGTAACCATGTGCTAGTTCAGAAATGACACGCACAGACATACAAGGTCATCTCTCAGATTATTAGATATAAGTACCTAAGTAAAAGGTAATTATAAAAGTGCTAAATTTGAAGAAGATACAACTTTGTTTTGCTACGGTATTTTTACCTACCTATATGTGCATTTTGGACTAAATCCGCCATTTTGATTTTTATTGTCAAATATGAAATTAAATTTGTCTAATACTTAATTGAATTTTAAATTGTTTCCTTACTTTTGTATTGTATTTTTAATCAAGTGAGTGGTGTGAAAATGAAAAATATCGGGTATACATAAAAGAAATTATGTTAGCTTTCTGAACTAACGCAGTATTAAGTACCTATCTGTAGTGTATCTACATAATATACACCTTCATTTATATAAACTCTCAAAAAGATGTAAAAATGTGAGATCACGATCTCAATACGTATCCCACTGTTTGTTAATTATGGAATCTTCATCATTATTATTATTATGCAAATCATTGTTGTTGATTTATGTTAAGAGTGAAGGCAACTGATTTACTGATATAAAGTCTTATTACGATAAAAAAAAACTTAACAATAATAATTATTATAAATCAGGGGAGACCGATATAAGTTTAAAAAAAGTGTAATTAATTAATAATTTAATTACTTAACCTGTTCCCACAAATATGATTTTAGGAACACATTTTTCAAATAATAAAAATACATAAACTATATTAGAAATTTAAAAAAAATATATAAAGTTAATAGACGAATTTAAAGAGGCAGTATTTAAAGAATATTATTAAAATATTTTAAAAATTATAATAATTGTTAATTATATATCTTCTTTGCATAATTCTTGAGTTTTTAATTCATAAAATAGAGATCGCAAAACACGTTATAAATACTAGTTTTGAAAATACCTAATGCTTCTGGTTGGGGCAGATACGGGTTGGCTGCACACATGCTCCGGAGGTCCCTAACCCCTCTCTCTAAGTCGCCGGGACCTTCACCCAGCTCCTGTTTTATTATTTCCTCCTGTTTCGGAGAAGGACCTTCGAGAAACGACATTGCTTTCACACCACAAAACTTTATATTTTAAACTGATCCTGTTTTTATTTTAAAAATATATAACGCTGCGAACTCTAGCTGAGTGAGGACAAAACTGCTAGCGAATTGTATTCAACCTCTTTTATAAACAATCGCGGTAACTTGTACACTTACCAAGAAACATGTTTATTCTATTTTTATCGTATAGCTTTAAAAAATGATTTTTGTGAATTAATATTTTGTCAATATTAACTAATAACATTGTGTTCTTCAATCTTCAAGTGTAGTGGTTTCCTTTTAAAGTAAAACCGTGAAATTCGCAAGTTACTTCATAAGTACTTATATATTTTTAAAACTGTATACGGTTTCTAATATCAAGCATTTGCTGACTACAAACAAATCAATTGAAACAAATAAAAAGTTTATGTCGCAAAATATTTTGTTGTCTTACACAACAAATTTAGTCGTTTACAAACCAATTTGAAAATACATGTGTTATTATTTTTCTATAATAATATAGGGTACATTAATGTATATCTAGCTAGTTAAGACATACAAATTATAGATTTAACACCAGAATTATGTTTATGTAAACTAAACCAATATACTTAATATACATTAAATAAAACGTGATCTGCGTTAACATGTTGTATTTATTTATTAAAATGAAAGGTCAAATTCATTTCACCAATATACTGAGTGTATTAAATATTTATTAATGACCCTTGTGAAATTTTAATACAAAACAAATATTACCAATAAAATAAAGAGTACTTTTTTAATAATAAAAAAATTATAATTTACGGTTTTTTATAAAAACAGAATAACTATAGACTATATTCAAGATTCACGTGAATAAATCCCGTAAATAAAAGTAAAAACTCCCATGCGCGACTCGCTTTTATACCCACCTATAAATATTTATGAGTAACAAGTGTACTATTATTACTAAATACAGGGTGTCCGATCATAATTATTGTATGACGATAATAATGTAATGGTTTTGTCATTGCTATAATATAAAACATTATTCCTTCCATGGTTATAAATATTGAGAGCTATTAGCAAGAACAACAATAATAATAAATTGAGGTCACATTATTAAATGTGGGCTCAAACGACTCATCGGCACTCATCACTAAGTAATTTAAAAATATTAGTAATTTTATTCAATAAATTTGATTGATTAAAAAATATGTACCTACTTTGCACTCAAAATAGCTATCACATACAAGTTCTTCGATATTTAGTTGTTATTGAAATTAAGAAAACACCAACAAATAAATGATAGTCATTTAACCTAAACTATGTTAAAACAAAAAACATTAAAAATAAAAACTAGACAGTTAGGTACAAAGCAGTAATTTTAATATCTGTGATTAAAATAACATTTTATAGGGCATTAATAAAATTGAAACACAACATAATATCGTTACATATATAGATTAATAAGATGTCTACCATTTATTAATATTATATGTTTTTGTTTTAAAATATATATTTTTTAATTATAAATGTCCTAACATTCAGCTTTACAAAAAGCCTTTGGAAAAAAAAATGCAAACATGCGCCTCGTCGTTGCTAATTCTTCTCCACGGGGGTATCTGACAGGCAATCGTAAGACAGAACCGCAATACCACGCTCAGAGGCGTAGCGAGCTTAAATCGCGCCCGGGGCATAATACTGTTATAGCAACCCCCCTTATGGAAACAATAAAATATTAAATGTAAAACATACTCACAACTTAACGAGTAAACAAATAAAATTATAGGCTACTCCAGAACGATAAAACGGTGTATTTGTTGTGTCCCTAAGAAGTATCTACCTAGTCTTGCCAAAAATATTGTAAAAAAGAAAAAAAAAACGATTAAAAATATACAAAGCTTATTTGAAGTTGTGTCCATTGGCTGCAATACAGCTTACAATAGTGCAATATTGGCTTTAAACGTTGAAGCCAGTTATCAATAGAAGCACGTTCTCTTTCCATGGGAAAATTCTTCATTGCCAATCGTATGGATTGTTTTAGGGACTCCAAATTATCATGGCGTTTAGAGCAAGCTGTACTGTCGAAAACTACGGTGGTAGACCATAACATCCGGTCGCCGGCAAAGTTACCACCTATCGGGCAGAGTCGTGCCGCAAAGCGACCTAGTCGTGTTCCGGCACGTTGCTCGATGAAGCCGTTTATGGGAAATGGGTCTGAACAGTTGCGGTGCGTTGGCGAACCGGTCTGACGTCGGGTTGGTGTTTGTTTTGTCGGGTGTCTAGTCGAGGAGGGTAGCGGGATCCGAAGCGACGGCTTTCCGCTGGCCGCCCGCAGATAGTTGGGGGCCCAATTAGTGGGATAGCCAACCACGAAAGGCTGCCCCGCCAGCTGTGAAAAATCCCAGGGTGGCTCCATCGTGCTGGTTGGCGACCAGACGAGAAAGCCCGATGGCGATCCCTGGGGGGGTTCGGGCGTCCCCGCAGTCTCCAGACTAGCCTCCCAGTGGCAAGACATCACCAATTTCGACGTCGGGTTCGATACGTATCGTCTCGTTCAACTGCCATTTCCCATCCCTATTCACTTTTATATTTTTGTTTTTTATGAAAAAGTTAAGAAAAAGGAACAAGGTTACACAGCGGTTGCACTCCTCCTCATATAAAGTGCACCTCACTAATATCAGGGGTTTGCACTCAAATCTTTTAGCTGTCCACCACCACCTGGAGACAGAGCAGCCGCACTTGCTCTTTTTGACGGAGACGCAGATACAATGTCCTTTGAGCGCTGCATACTTGGATTATCCCGGTTACTCGTTAGAGCACAACTTTCGCTCACGGGCCGGAGTCAGTGTGTACGCGCGGAACGACCTCTGTGTTCAGCGTCTCCGTCACCTTGAAGACCCCACTTTTTCTTCCCTATGGGTTTTAGTGGACACAGAAAACGAAAAAATCCTGTATTCCTGTGTCTACCGTTCGCACAGCGGTGACCAGGAGACAACTCGTTTATTTGAGTATCTCAGTGAGGCTGCAGATATGGCTCTGTATCAGTACCCTTCGGCGCAGCTCGTCTTTCTGGGGGACTTTAATGCCTGTCATCAGGACTGGCTGTTCCCGTACCAGAAGACCGACCATGCTGGAAGAGAACTTTGCGTTGTCCTTGGACCTCTTTCAGCTGGTGAGGCAAGCGACAAGGGTACCAGATGTGGTAGGCCATACAGCAAATTGCCTGGACCTTCTGCTGACAACTGATCCGGACAGGTATCGTGTAGAGGTCACGTCCCCCTTGGGAACCTCCGATCACTGTCTGGTGAAATCTGTATTTACATATTCCTCACCAGTTTTCGAACCACATGGTGTTAGGCGAGTATGGAAATACAAGTCAGCAGATTGGGATGAGATGCGGCAATTTTTTGCGTCTTATCCTTGGCGGCAGGTCTGCTTCTCTTCTTTGGATCCGTCGAGTTGCGCGGATGCTATAACCGATGTGGTGCATCAGGCAATGGAGTATTTTATTCCTTTTGCTGACGTACCCATCGGTGGCAAAGCTCGCCCATGGTTTAATGCCGAATGTCGTCATGCACATGAACGAAAACATTCGGCATACCTCATTTGGGCTGATGCTCGAAGCCGCAAAACTCCGGATGTAAGTACAAAGAAGAGAGCCTTTAACCAAGCTGCCGAGTCCTATAAAAAGGCATTGCGGAAGGCTCGTCTTGATCGGATCGTTAAGAATGGCGAAAAGCTCTCTGTCAGACCAACTGGCAGTCGAGCTTTCTGGTCTCTTGCCAAAGCGATCGAGTCGAACTTCTGCCAACCCTCACTGCCTGCTCTGCTGAAGCCTGATGGATCCCTGGCCCACACAGCAACAGAGAAAGCGAATGTATTTGCTTCTCTGTTTGCTGAGAATTCGCATCTAGACACTGGCAATGCTTCTCCAGAACATCTTCCTCACTGCGGTATTTCGATGCCTGAAATCCGCATCACTAACAAAGAGGTATGGAGAACATTGTGTCGTTTAGATGTGAATAAAGCCAGTGGTCCTGATGGTATACCAGCCATTCTGCTCAAGACATGTGCAGCTGAGTTGTCTCCTGTATTGACACGTCTGTATCGCCTCTCTTTCAAGACTGGAAAAGTGCCAGAATCCTGGAAGCTTGCCAACGTGCAACCCGTGCCCAAAAAAGGCAGCCGTGCCGATCCTACCAATTATAGGCCCATTTCAATCACCTCCATACTCTGCAAGATTATGGAGCGTGTATTGAACTCGCGGCTTCTAGCGTACGTAGAAGGTAACGATCTCCTCAGTGACCGACAGTACGGATTTCGCCGAAATAGGTCCACTGGGGACCTTCTAGCGTATGCAACACACATTTTAGGCGAAGCCATCGAGAGGAACGGAGAAGCGGTCGCCGTCTCTCTGGACGTCTCGAAGGCTTTTGACAGGGTCTGGCATGTGAGCCATTTAAGCAAGCTTTCAGCGTACGGTATATCTCCTGGTCTGATTGGCTGGATAACGGACTTTTTGAGCCGGAGATCTCTCCGTGTTGTTGTCGACGGGTGTTCTTCGGAACCCTTGACAATAAATTCCGGAGTACCTCAGGGGTCCGTTCTTTCTGCAACTCTTTTTCTGCTGCACATTAACGATCTGCTGAAGCCCGGTATCTATGGGTATGCAGACGACAGCACAGTTGTAGAAAGATATCTGCCAAGTTCTCGGGCTAGTAGAGATGAAGTACAATCTGAAAGAGAAGCCATGGTGCAACGTTTGAATGACAAACTTCAGGCAGTCTCCGCATGGGGCAATGCCAATCTTGTCAAATTCAACGCCACCAAAACGCAGACGTGTTTGTTCACCGCCAAAAGGAGCCCCTTCACCTTGGCTCCTACTTTCCAGAATGTATCCTTGGAATACAGTGACTGGCTTCAGTTGTTAGGCTTAGAGATCTCCTCGAACCTCAACTTTGGTCGGTACATTGAGTCCAGAGCAAGAGCAGCTGCAGGAAAGCTTGCCGTACTTGCGAAGGTGCGACAGTACTTTACACCGGGACAGCTTCTTGTATTATACAAAGCACAGATCCGGTCGTGTGTAGAGTATTGTGGCCACATATTTGCTGGTGCCGCAAAGACTCATCTTGCGGTTCTGGACTCAATTGAGAGGCGAGCAAAGAGGCTTATTGGCGACCCTAAATTGGTTGACGCCAAACTCCACAGCCTTGAACACAGGCGTAGAATTGCCAGCCTCTCAGTATTCTATAGGATACATTTTGGTGAGTGTGCGCAGGAATTGCACGACCTAATTCCCCCATCCCCGTTCCTTTGCCGGACGTCCCGACGCACGGCGGGTATCTATCCCTACGTTGTGGACACTCCACCTGTCCGAACGAAGCGCTATGCTTCATCTTTTTTAGTGTGTACAGCTAAGGACTGGAACAATCTGCCGGCGTCGGTATTTCCGGCAAAATATAATGTGGGTGTCTTCAAGAGGAGAGTGAATAGGCTGCTAGGTTAATGCGCTTTACCACCTAAGACTACATTTCACTTTCCATCAGGTGGAATGTAGTCAAGCATTAACCTAGTTTTGTATAAAAAAAATAAAAAAAAAAAAGAAAACTGACCATAAATCATAATCCAGCGCATCAAGAACGGGACTAGACGACGGCTAGTCTTCAGGTCTGAAAATGTCTTAGACATTTGCTTCCAACTAAGACTATGTGGACCGTCCTTTATGACCCTACGCTGAGTCTTGCTGGAAGGACCATACTTGGTTATTGAACGTGGTTTTAAGGGCTTAGGAATATACTATTACCGTTTGAGTTAGACTATTCGTTTTCCGTATTTTAGGATCTCGTACCCAAAGGATAAAAACGAAACCCTATTACTAAGACCTCGTTGTTCTAACAGTCCGTGTGTAACGGTCCCGATTGTCTGTCTACAGGCTTTATCTCATGAATCGTGATAGCTAGATAGTTGATATTTATACTGTTGAATATCTGTTGCCGCTATACAAGGATCAATTGGAAAGTTTTAAGAACCGACCACTGGTAAATAATATTTTAAAAAATAAAGAAGATTTGCTTTCAATGTTGAACTTGCCAATTTGCTCAGATTTTTATTTTCTAGAAACTCTCCTTGCGACCCTTATATCAAATATGTTCTAAAAACAAATAAAATAAATACTTTAAGGTTCTTCCCATACAATAAACTACATTTTCGCTTGGTATTAATAAGGGCTTAAGATGCTTGAAATATTCACAGAATATTAAGTTGTATATTAACTTTATTCATAAATCATTAAATTAAAATAAAATAAATTATTAAGGGGGGCGCCCATACCATACATCATCTTTTTGATGTTTTTATATATAATGGTACGGAACCATTCGTGTGCGAGTCCGACTTCCAGCACTGGGCCCGTTCTTTTCCCTTTTTATTTATGAATTGACATTAATTGTGTTACACTAGCACCAGATTTAAATATATTTTAAAGAAATTAATTATAATAAAATTAAAAATATCCAAAATTTTTTTCTTTTTCGGACTTTTTGGCGTCCCTTTGTGGTTAGCGCCCGGGGCATGGTGACACCCCTTGCGCCCCCCTCACTACGCCTCTGACCACGCTATCGCATAACCCAATTTTACATTGCGTCGGTACCTCACGAATTTCACCAAGAACCATGCATAAAATGTAGAAAACAAATACCTATTTCTGCAAGTCTAACAATTTCAACTAGCTTTTGAACAAAAATTGTTAATAATGTATTGTAAAATTGTCCTTATACTTGCAACACATATTGTTGTGAGTCATCAGGCTTAAAATGCAGAGTCCAAAACCGTCAACTTTGTTATAAAAAAAAGCTTAACTCAAAGCTTTCAAATTCTATTTTCAAATATGTAACGGTAGAAATACTCGGTTGGTGTGACGAGTTTTGTATTACAAATTATAAACAGTAATACAAACAAAAAGAATATGGAAAGTATTTAAAACTTCATTTGCGACAATAATTATCATATTAAAATGGAGCCTTCTAAGGAAGCGATTGCTGTTCGCATTACACGGTTAAACCGTCAAATAATAGGCAAATTTATCAACGGAAATAACAAACTTGGTAGAAAAATTGATCGTGAATCGTTGCTGGACGCTTTAACAGTATTATACGATGAATGTAATGATGATCCTGTTAAGAAATGTGACGAACTTGTACGGACTTTTCTTGATAAATGTAAGTTGCATATTGTAGAATAACACAAGTCAACATTACGGATAACAATGTGATCTTTACAATAGTATCTTGATATCTGTATCTTTTATCGCTGGCTCGATTTTTAAATATTACATTTGGAGAAACTGATCAAAATTATTTACTTTTAAGTTATTTGGTCAATTATATAATACTTTATAAATCAAACTTTAAAATCATAGGATAAGCGCGTTATCATTTCCATTACATTATTATTCTAGATCGCAGTCCTTTGGCCGAATTAAAGAGGGCTCGCGTTTGCATTTCTGACTTTGAGATGATACAGATGATTGGCCGTGGTCACTATGGTGAAGTGCATGTAAGTTATATCTAACTGTGCAAAATAATTAACAACCTTCAATATATCACTGTATTTTCAACAGAAGATTTAACACTAGAATTTATTTGAATATAAATAAATATAGTTTATCAAACAATCTTTCCTATTATTAAGAATTAACTTGTTTAATTATATAGATGGTACGTGAAAAGCAGACAGCTGATGTATATGCTTTAAAAAGTGTTCGCAAAGAACAAGTAAGAAAACGTGTTGTGGGTGCAGAAGATGAAAGAGACATACTTGCCACTGCATCTGGGAACTGGATACCTAAACTACAATATGCTTTTCAAGTAGTTTTTTTTATTCTTACCTGATTTTAATATATAATATGTATTAAAATGAATATTGTAAAGTTGTAATAAATTATGAATAAATGTTGCCAACAGGACAACACCAACTTGTACCTGGTAATGGAACTATGTAATGGAGGAGATTTGGCAGGCTTGCTCTCGCGCCAGAACCATCCCCTGTCAGAACGTGATGCGGCATTCTATATTGCTGAAGTAGCTCATGCACTTAAAACTTTGCACGGCATGGGCTATGTGCATAGGGATGTAAAGCCACAGAATATATTTTTAGATAGGTATGTCTTTGAGTTTAATAATAGCCTTAAAAAATTGTGTTTACATGATATTAAGGAATAGGAGAATCTTTCCTATTTACATGTCTTGATTAACTTAGATGTGGTCATGTTAAACTGGGCGACTTCGGTTCATGCGCGCGTCTCTCTGAAGGAGGCTGCGTAGCGGGCGGCACTGCTGACTACGTGGCTCCCGAGCTGCTGTCCACCGACTGTTCCGCTGTACACTCTGTGTGTCTCGAGTACTGCCGTCGGGTTAACACTGCAATTGTGGGTTCGCACGACGCTAACGCTTTGTTGCTTATGTTTTGTAGTGTATATGTCTCAGTATCCATTTTTATAAACCACAAATATTTGTATTTAGCAGACATAATGTAGATTGTAGATTGATTGTTGCTTATACTAACTATCTAATGACTTAGAAATTGTGCACTTAAGTAAGAATTAAAGGTAGATTTTAAAAGTACAGCACCATGGGTTACTTTTTAATTAAATATATGTACAGGTTTGCGTAATAAACTTCTAATATATATTCATTTTATTATATCTAATGTTTATTGATAAACAGGACATTGAATAAAAAAATATATATACAAAATTTTAAGTGATTGCTTTTTAGCAATGAACAAAAATGTCAGTGTGGAGCTATGAACTAACATCAGTTTTATTTTGCAGTCAGCTTGTGACTACTGGTCACTAGGAGTGGTAGCGTTCGAGCTGGTGACCCTCAAGAGACCCTTCTCATCCGGCGATAACGACACGATGGCTCAAATATTGAGTAACATACAAAAGTAAGAGAACTAAAAGTCAACTAGACGCTTACGAGTTCAGTTTTACAGTAAAGACTAATACGTCAGATACGAGCGAGAGCCGAACTCGGAGCCTCCCTTCCCGGCGCCCCCGCTGGGCCCGTCAGCCTCATGGCGTGCTCTGGCGGCCGGGCTTCTGCGCGTGGCGCCCTCCAGACGGTACAACTACCTCGATACGCTGCAACACCCCGCGCTGGCGCACCTCGCCCTGCACGCCATCCGCGACCAGGTACCGGATGCGACGCACCCTCAATATACTCTAGCAATGTTTTGTTAAGAAAGATTTCATATATCATTTCTACAATAAACGACTGTATTTGTGTAATGTGCAAAGAAACGTGCCTACTTAAAAAAATGGTGGTCTCACGTACGTCCAGGTACCCCCGTGGGTTCCTCACCTGCGCGGCCCCGAGGACGCCTCGTACCTGCCGGCGCCCGAGCGTCGTCCCGCACCACCCTCCGCCGCGCCCTTTCGCACCAGGCCGCCTTTCGCGGGACACCTACCTTTCGTTGGTATGTCCAACGCGCTGACACTACTTTCGTTACTACATATCGAAACGAAATTCACGTCGCTCGCATTTCACAGGGTATTCCTACGTGGCTCCGGAAGAGAACGAGGATAGTCACAGCGGTGGATTTAGCTCGTCACACGACTGCACGGCGATAGATCTAGCCACTTATAAGTAGGTTTATGGTGTACATTACGCGGACGCTGTCGATTTGTACACAATATATAAAAGATGTTTTAGGTCGGCGGAGAAGCTGGCGGCGATGCGCGGTCGCGAGCTGGCCTCGCTGCAGAGCAGGCTGGTGGCCGCGGAGGCTGCGGCGGAGGCGGCGGCCAGTGAGGCGGCAGAGCGAGCGAGGCGCCTGGCCGACGAGGAAGCCGAGGGACTGCGGGCCGCGCTGCAGAGGGACCTCGCCGCCGTCACACTGCAACATAAGTACGCGGCGACATGTATCTCGCATTGCAATGATATATGGAACGAATGGGCTGAGTTAGCTATAGACTAATAGTAGAAATCGTAATAGAGGTAGGAATAAATGTATAAATCAATATAATTACCTTTATTAGTTGATATTTTCTTAGATTTTAACAATTTAGCCACTCCCATTATATTTGAAATAACAAAATATAAATCTACTACTACTACTAGTTTTTATATGTATACATATATCAGGTTGTTCTCTGATATAGGTCTCCTTCACACTCCGTACAACGTACACTAAGGATGAGTATATACTGTTTAACAAAGTTACTACGTTCCAATAATATCTCGTGTTAGGAGTTAACTACTTTATTTCAATATTCTTGACGCAAGTAATGCAAAATTGTTTAGTTAAATTTACAAATACTTAATCATAATAGTCATAATATTGGACAGACGTCTAGAACGCCAGATTGAGGTCGAGAGGGCGGAACGTACGGAGCTTGAGCGGGCTAACCGAGAGCTGAACGACTGCATCGCCCGGCGCGGTCAGACCGAGCTGAAGGCGGCGGCGCAGGCCTCGGAGCTGCAGGGAGAGCGGGACGCGCTGCGGGGCGACCTGGCGCGGCTGGAGGGACGCGTCAGGGACCTGCAGGTGGAGTGTAGCGCCGCACTGGCCGCCGCGGACGCCGCAAGACAACAGCACCGCCACTACCAGGTACCACTAACTTAAATCATTATTAAGTTCCCTTTCTTTGACTGTCAAATATTAAAATATATGTTCTGGCAGTTTGTTATCTTGAAAACCATGTATCTTTTTTATCAATTATTTTGTAAACATTACTGAAAGATTACAGTGGGATGCAGCCGTCTTTGATAAGGGGGTGTGTAAATGTCTCGTCTCGAGTTACTTATCGACGTTTATCTTCAATGATAGGGATAATTATCTGTTTTACAGTTTTGAAGCTCCCTAAGACCGTAAACTCTCATGATCAGATAACATATCAGATTTGATATTTTTTGGAATTCATGATCTGTCTCTACTGAACTTTACTTCTCTTAGCCGACAATCGATACTGAAATAAAGTCAAAGTTCTGACAAAATTAAATTATTAGTATAATATAGTGAGTTGTTATTTTCTGTCAGGATATTGTCCAACATGTGCAAGGATTACGACACAGATGGCTCACTGAAATTAATGTGAAGCCTATTGTAAGTCAAATATAATTGAGTATGTAGTTATCACGTAGTCGACAGCGCGTATGTTATTGAGGGAACGAACAATTAATTTGTATGATGTACATTAAGTACCGTTTAGTAGTTCGTCTTAAATGTATGTTGTGTCAGTGTTTAATTTAACAATGGATAATTTTAATTATATGTTGTTAGTCTAATTTAGCAATAGATAATTGGTGTAGTGGAAAGTATTGGTAGAAAAGTAATCAGTCTGTTAATAGTTCATATACTAGTGTTATTCCGTATTGTACAGGACACTATCGCTAAGGAGCGTGCGCTCCGTCGTCAAACCCTGTGCGGCAGCGAGGCGGAGTCCCGCGCGGCGGCGGAGACTGCGGCGAGGGAGACGCGCGCCAGGGTACAGGCCGAGGAGCGACTGGCGAGACTCAACGACGAGCTCACCGCGCTGAGGGCGGACCACGACCAACAGGCTACCGGCGCTAGGGTACAGCCCATCATTTATACCCGCTTTTTAAGTAGATGGCCCGTCTTTATTACAGCGTAAAATAGCAGTACTTACGAAACCAGAAAATAAATTTAAGTATATTCTAACTGAGGATTGTTTATACCTAATATATTGTTTAAAAAAGGAATATTAAATATTTATAAATGTATTTTTTAATGCATATCAAACGTTATTTCATGACTTATATTTTAGGATTCCTCACGAGAAAAGGATCTCGCCATCGCGGCTCTCGAGGAGCGACTGAGTGAGCTGCAGACTCAGGTTACACAGGAGCGGATGCGAGCCACCTCCTTCGTCACGCAACTACAAGTATGTCGATCGAATGACTTTTTTAAAGTGGTTTGTGGATAATCAAAAACTACATCGACACACGTCCTGGACTGCAGTGGAATGTTCGTTTGTAAGTGTCGTACTCGTGTCGCAGGAGGCCGCGGCGCGCGAGGCGGCGCTGGAGGAGCAAAGCGAACGCACGCAGGCGCGACTGCAACAGAGACTGGAGGACGCCGACGCGCGCCTCGCCAACGCACTGCACGAACACACCAGGCACCAGGAGAAGGTACGGCACTGCTGTGGGATTATGGGACAATGGATTTACATTGGACTCTTCTATCGTATTTGATTTGTACGGGTGGTACTCGCACACAGGTGACCACATTGGAGCAGCTAGTCCGTCAACTGGAACGCGAAGTGAGTGCGCTCGAGAACCGCTCGTGTGCGAGATGTGCCGACCGCGAGGTTAGAACGAAGGTGCAAGTGACCAGCGGTACCAACACCGACGACGCCGACGACGCGCCCGACACTGCGCAGGATAATAGGAGCGAGACGGAGAGCTACACGGATGCGAGTGCGCATGTGCATGCGAGCGCGCAGGTATCATTGCTGAAGGAACAACTCGAACGTGCCGAAGCACAGCTACTGGTACTTATTTTTCTTCTAAGTGCATTTTTTTAAATTAACTAAACTGATAAGAGACGATGATTTATTCTATTACTATTTCAATATACTAATTGAACTTATTAAAATATCAAGCATATCATGAATAAGATCTGCTCCTGTTGTTTCAACATGTAGAACAATATTATTCAATCTGCTTATTAATATCCAACTCAAATAGGAACGCTATATTTTTTATAAGTAGCCTCTGATGTGTTTATTTAACTTTACAGGCTCGTTCTGAAGAAATAGCGACCTTAAGGCAAGAAGCTAGAACTGCCAACTTAGCTAGGTGGCGAAAGGTATTTAGAAATATTATATTATTTCAATCAAAGTTTAAAGACCGCTTATCAATAATTATTGAAAAAACTACAAGCAAATACTTAATTATTTAGGAAAAGGAATACAACGACTTATCTCTCGACTCAAAAGTAACAGCGAGAGATTTAAAGAAGACCGAGGAGCGTCTTCAGTCAGCGCTCGAAGCTCGAAAATCTGCAGAAGACAAGGCATCGTTGGTTCATAAAGAAATAACTACCTTGAAGCCACAGTACGAACTGATGAAAAAAGAGCTCCAACGATACAAGGAACAGGTGGAAAAATTACAGAAGAGTAATGAAGTACTGCAGGCAGAAGTCGACAGGTAAACTTATACGGTGTCGATACAAATATTATGGCTTTTACAATCATGGATACTTGTAAAAGTACTTAGAGACGAGTATCATTGTGGAGTTGACCATCTATTCGATATATTGTATCCTCGTCTCGAACGTAGCCAGTCTAACGCGAAGATATAACGACATTATATAGATATAACGACTTAACCCAGGTCCCGCAACGACATTCGCAAGCTGAAGAGCGAGTTGCAGTTCAGCGAGTCCAGGCGCATGGCGGCAGAGACCAAGGAGCAGGAGGCGGCCAGGGAGCGCGGGGAGCTGTGGGGGGACCTGGTGCCGCTCAGGGAACAGAGGGAACAACTACTACAGGTGAGGGGATGGTGTCGGGGTGGCATCGGCTAGACTTACTTGGCTTCTTTGTTTGGATCAGTAGCCAGTATCAGATAAGTGACTCTTGTACGAGAAAGTCAGTAGCCGAACGATATACAAATGTACCGCCAAAATCAAATTTATACTATAATTTTAGTGGCCGCTCCAATATTGCTTTCCGAAATGTTATCGTTTTTATAATACATCACTGAGTATTTTTAACAACTGAACCATAAAGTCGCGTACAACAATTAAACACTTTTAGCCGATTAAAAATCAACTACATATGCTGAAAAAGCTAGAAACCTTCAGTAATTGATTTTAAAAAATATTTTTATTGCAACATTTATTATTCTTATATTTTTTTCTTACACTACTTTTTGTATTCGTATCGTGATATTACTAGTACTAGATAATATTTTGTATCTAATTAAATGTTAGTTGTGAAACTTATTGCAAAATAGAAAATGTTATAAATTAGTTCTTATTTTGCAATCGTCAGTGTTTGTGTTATGCTAAACGTATAGCGTCACGCCGATTGTCTGAGTGCGAATATGTTATTGTTTGTCGAGAAACAAACAACAGCTGTAAACATCCTCATCACTTATAGATTGCTAACAGTTACACTCAAATCTTCTACTTAATTCGATTACAGTCAGTTATTAGAGAATGGTGATTCTAAATACACCTACTTTTTTTGCGTCAACAATTATAGCCTCATACAAAATATGAATACAAAACAACATACATGAAATCGCCAAGGACGCTCATCCGAATATCAAAGACCAGTATGTCGGCTCCGTACCGCCGGATCGCCAAATGCGCTGATAAACCTTTTATTTGGCCCAAACCTGATCATTTACGCGTAACCTCCGCTTGGGGCCAGCGCATGCGACTCGCTCTAGCGGCCGACCTACTGCGCGGTCGATGCAGCGGGGTCGATGCCGCCTTGTTCTCCCTACACGCACATTTGGCTGCGGTAACATTTTATGCGTATTTGTGTGACTCGACCTGTGATTGTTTTGTATTTTGATAATTATTTCTATTTAAATGTGCCGTGTAGGGAATTATTTCGGTTTATACAAATGCTTTGTCACATAAAATATTCTCTCGTTTAGTTTTTTTAGATGACGTTTCTTATTATTATGGTTGTTATTGTTTGTCGTACTCGAGGCATTGTGTCGTTATAACGGGAACTGGCAGATTGTCATTAATGATATTTATCTCTTTTGCCATATCAGCATGGATAATAAGGTTTTATTATTTCAGAACAATAAAGCCCTGCAAGATGCCTGCAGTTTGTTAGAGGATCAGCTCACCGATTTAGAAAAACTGGCGGACCTTCACGAACTTAAAAATAAGGAGCTCGAGGTATAAATTATAATTTTTCAATTACATTTATGAAAGCTATATAAAAACTTTTATCCTCCATCCAATCCAATAGGATGCATAATAAATTTCTGATGATTTTGCATAAAGTCGATAATTTAAATTATCGTATCTCCATCTATAACAAACGCAGACGGAGCTGTCCCACCTCCGCGGCGAGCTGGAGTCGTGTCGCAGTCGCGCGGCGGAGGCGGAGCGCTCGGGCGCCGAACACGCCGCCGCCGCAGAGAGGGAGCGCGTGAGAGGAGACCACGCCAGGGAGGAGCTCCTGGCGGCCAGGAGTCAACTGACAGTGCTTAGGGTACGTAACCGTCATGATCATCATCGAATTGCAAATCATCGATACGCTTAGTATCTATTATATACGTCACATTCGATAATTTCTCAGGAGCGTCTGGAGAATCGCGAGGCACTGGTGTCGTCGCTGGAGGCGCGCGTGAGTGCGATGGAGGGCGAGGCTAGCGCGCGAGACGCAGCGTTAGGCGGGGCGGCGCGTCGGCTGAGGGCACTGCAGGAGGAGGCGGCGGGGCTCCGCACGAGGGCGCAGGCGCACCACGCAGCGGCACTGGGGCTGCAAGCCGAGCTGGCGGCCGCGCAGGTATCACGTGCACTTATTTTTTTGACACTTATTTATTTACGTGAAATGAGCATGTAAATGAAGTGTCGCCGTAAAAAACATATTTAAACCCGAATCTTCGACGCTATAATAAGATTAGTTAATTTTACAATAATAAACGTAAGTTGTTGTAAAAGGAGGAAACCAGTGCGGCTCACGAAGCGCACGCTGCGGCCGCTGCTTGGTGGCGAACGCGGGAGACCAAGGCGGACGCCACTATGCGACAGCAAGCCAAGCTTATTGATTTCCTACAGGTTAGTCTGATGTATGTTTTAAAAATCATCAGGACTATCTTATCGTCACCAAATTTTACTATTCTTATTCTATTTATAGGCTAAAGTAGAAGAGGCGGGTCGAAAGAAATGTTCATTGAGCAATAAATTATTCGGTCGATCGGGACGACGCTCCGCGGCCTCGCCGCCTCTACTGCGGGTTAACAGGTAAAGTGCTTCCGTCATTATAGAATATCGGTAACGTGAGATCGATTTTTTAATTATTGTTATAACATTTTCAGAGAACTACGAGAAGAAGTAGAGCGTCTGAGATCTAAGCTTGCAGCGGCTAGCTCTACCGACGCACAGTAGGTTTCACGTAAAATATTTTAGTAACGAACAACGCTTATATGTTTAGATATTAACAAATGTACATAACGTCGTCCTCGAGTATATTTGAATTATTTTATTCCAGCTTCCCTCCTACGCCACGGAAGGATAGAAAAATCGGGAAACCTAAGAAAATTATTAATGTGTACGTATTCACTAAAAGTATCGGTGTCGAGTAATATTATAATTTAATCAAAAATATGATTTTCCAGATGCCTCGATAACGATACGCCGGATCCAGATTCGGTACTAGTCATATGGTGAGATTAAAACATTAATTGCAACATTACATATTTATAAGATCTCGGGACGAATAAACAATTGTTACTAAAGGGCCGACGGTGGTCGCGAGCGAGTGCACGTCACGTGCGAGGAGTCCTCCCTGGTGCTGGTCCGTGGAGAGAGACGACTGCGCGCGAAATTGAGTCCCGCGCTCTCGCTCGCACAGTTGCCGCACAACGAAGCCAACCGCGCCTTCGGGGTGAGTGGCCGCTTCGTCTCTAATAACAGAGAATAGGATAACCGAGAATATATAAATCTTGAACGTTTTCTTATATCATCCAGATAAAACTAGAACCATCCGACGGCGGCGCGGAGGCCACGGTCGTGTGTTCGAGTATAGCGGAAAAATGCGACTGGGTGGCGCGATTGACGCCGATTGCCCGGGACGGATTCGAACCGTCGACGCTCCTGCAGACTAGGGCGATGCCGACCACCGCGCTCTACGTTGCTCCCGTTGCACTCGCCATAGGTACGAAATAATCCCAACGGTCGTTCGGTACCGCGGACATAATCTGAATCTAAAATATCGGACGAGTCGTATTTCATTCTTCAAACTCATGGCAGGCGGTCCGGACGGGCTGCAGTCGCTGCGCGGCGCCGTGCGCGTGGAGTGGGACGCGGAGGTGTCCCCTCCCCGGCGCGGCGACTGCTCGGTGTCTTTGCTGTGCGCGGCGAGCACGCGCGTGCTGGTGTGCAGCGGCGGGCTGCTGGCGCACGCAGGCCGCCTCGCGCTGGGATCCGCGCTGCGCCGCGCGGGCGCACTCAGACCGGCAGCCGCGCTCGCACGAGTGCAGCTCGCAGACAACACGCCGCCGCACTTGATCAAGGTGATTGGGACGTCTGTAACATTTCTATTTACGTATTTTACGACTATCCTGTAAAATTACAGGATAATTAAATGATTTGACCCTACTGATAGTCGTCGATGTTTCAGGGTATCGCCGATGCGACCGACGGTCCGTGTGCGGCGGTGGCGTGTGGTCGTCGCGTGTACTTGCTCAAGTTCGACGCCGCCAGCACTCAGTTTAAAATTGCGAGATCTCTGACGGTCGACCGACCGCCGGATTCGCTTCTCCTCACCGACGACGTCCTGTATATCGCCGGAGAGAAGCCCCTTAAAATAAATTTACCCTCGGGAGCGCTGGAATCATTCGCCATGGATGAACCGATAGTCGCTGCCGCTTTTAAAAAGCGTTCACCTCCTAAAGCCATCTTGCAGATCGGGATAAACCCCGTGGAAATTCTTTTATGTTATCCGGAGTGTGGTGTGTTTGTAGATGAACATGGTAGACGGACGCGGAACGAAGATCCTAAATGGAGTTCGGCTGTGCACGGTTGGGAATTTGTCAACCCATTCTTATATTGCGTCGGCGAGGACAGAGTTACCATAATTTATATTAATGAAGAGACTTATAAAGCCCCACCTTGCACCTGCGACGCTACCTCCATGGCCTCCTCTAATTCCGCTTCGGAATGCTACCAGCCAGACATATTCAACTATAAAGTAAATGAACCTGCTATTTTAGGAACGGCACCGAATGGTATCATTATGAGATCAAAAGTAGATGATGACTACAACATTTCGATTTTAGAGGGGAAGCAAGCATTTAGAAGTTTAGGAACTTCATTAGATTCCTTAAACACGGTCTCAGATGCGAAAGGCTCTTCTACCGACTTAACGCATTCTCTGACTGACCTTCACGCTCCACAAGACGAATCTCAGGAGAGTATAGAAGTGACAACAGGTTTCCTCGCTGATATCAGAAATAGAGCTCGTCAGTTAAGGACAAAGAATCGTCAACAGATATCAGCAGACGACGTCATTAAAGAAATATTGACAACAGAAATTGGTTTAAAACCAACTTCTAATGGTAGGAAGTCCCCAGCATTAACATCGGAATTTGATTCTGATTCTGAAAGTGAAGAAGGGACTGGCTCTACTCAAGGTACGGCCGAAGTGTGCGCAGAAATGTTTACAAGGCAGGTTCGATTTCAGTAGTATAATCATTTTATCTGAATGTTTGGTGAATTAAATCACGTTAGCTCTCAATCTATCGTTACTTGTTAAGACAATTTAAAACATTGTACTAATTACATACGTAATATACAATTTAAAATATTGTACTAATTACATACGTAATATACAATTTAAAATATTGTACTAATTACATACGTAATATACATTTAAACTCTATAGGCTTTTTAAGGCACACAACGAATTACTGTAGCAATTTATTTTGAAGTGAGTATAGTTTGTATGACTTTTAACTTGTTATTATGTATAAATTATTTATTTATTAACATTATTTTTATGTCGTATCAATTTGATACATTAATAAGTACTTAAAACGGTTTCAATTTATAAGAACATTTATTTTTTAATTTCAAAAAAGTTTTGAATTAAATAAGTTTTTAATATAAGTATTTAAAGGTGTTTGTTTTAGCCATTTGATGTTAACATTGCTCGACATGCTTGCCATAATAGTCGGCCATTTCGAATTCTTACTGCTATGGATCCGTTGTGAACCGGACCATATATATATATTTAAACAAATATTGAATTATGTAGATGGCCGGCTACTAAAGTAATCCGTGTTTCTTTTACTGTGATTGATAAGCATTTTATAATTCTCTTAAACGGAGTATGTAATATAATTAATGATTCACTGATTTTTTTTAGTCATTTTATGCTTATTTGAAAAAAATAAACTTTTTTAATAAACATTGATTCTATTATTATTTGCATCCTTTTCCTTTTATGTCAGTCTATATGATAACTCATCAGTTATTAATAATAAAACACTAAATGATGAATTTAATGCTCTCAACTTATAGTATAGACTACAGAATGATATTATTTAATAGTCTAATTTGCGAAAAGCACCTTAGTTTTCCATTGTTTATGTAAGAAACTGTAGCAATGTGTAGTTTATAGCAATATCTGAGGCGCTTAATTATTCCTTATCACTTAAACTTCGTCGTATTATAATCTTGACGGACTCTCAAAGTGCTTTATTACTTTAGGCTTGGCTACCCTCCATTTTTCGAGGTTTCCCAAAACCTATGACATAATAAAATCCATCAGTGATTTGGGTAAAATCGGTAATTTCGAATGAGATTAATTATTTCGCTCATTAACTCAAACATCTCTTGGCCGTTTATGTGATTCATTTCACTTGCTACTAGCTTTCCAAAGAATTCGTTGCAATGAGCATGATATTGTTTTTCATTTTCTGTTTGAGTTGCTATCTCAATTGTTGTTACAAGAATTGTTAGTTGCTTCTGTAAATTATTTGCAGGATTCAAATGTTCTTGTTCTTCATCTGAAAATGCAGTCATCCTTTGCGAATATTCATCGAATATATCTAAACAAATGTATTTATATTATTTAACTAGCTGTGCCTGCGACTGCGTATGCGTAGATTTCGATTTTGATAAAACGTACCCTTTGTATATACCCATTTTTTACATACCAATGTATGTAAAAAATATAAACCTTCAGACTGGTAAGCAGCAATGGTACGACAATAAGAGATTATTAACTTCTTTATTTTTTAACCGATTGTAAAAAAAAAAACATAATATAAAGTGAATCCCATGACAATATGTTTCCGAAAACCGCATTCAAATTAATTAAGCTGTTTCCGAGATTAGCGTGCACAAACATATAGCCATACAGACAAACTGAAAAACCATTGTTTTGTGTTCTCTTGCTCTTATAAAGGCCTCCTATGATGATTTTTTTTTAATATTTTCCGTGTACAGAAATGGATCAGTGACAATTTATTATAAGTATAGATGTTATCGTATAAAAAACTAAAATTAAAATTGTGAATTAATTTCATCTACTTACCTTGAGTTTCCATCTTGTTGGAGAAGTGATTTCTTAGTATCGGAAAACAATACAAATTACAATTAGTAATTTCTTTGGCAGCGGGAATTTCCCCAAATTATTTTGACCGTTTTGACCGTACTATTCAAATACTCTTTCAAATACCTATTCGTTACATTCATCGCTCGGTAATATAAGTTAGTTCCTAATTATATGTGAATCTCTAAGACTAGTTAAGTTATCCTACTACTATTATAAAGGCGAAAGTTTGTAAGTATGGATGTATGGATGTTTGTTACTCTTTCACGTAAAAACTACTGAATGGATTTGAATGAAACTTTACCACAATATAGCTTATACATCAGAATAACACATAGGCTATAGCTTATACATCAGAATAACACATAGGCTACAATTTTTGAGGTTTTTAATTTGAGGTCGTAAAAAAAATACTGACTAAATCCTACAAGATAGATCAAAACAATTTACTACAGTATTGTACAACTTAAAAAGGTCTACAAAAAAGTCCGTGATGGTATATGTTTATCTCTTAGGAATAACCCACAATAACCATTTTTTATCCTTTACTTTGTACGAGAAATAATGGCTTATTTACGAAGCGATTTTAAGCAATACAGTATTAATCCATATCCAAATAAGTATCTTAAATATATTGTGCATTTAATAAAGATCACGTGTTTCCAAAGCGAAGAATCTGCATGTTTATGCTGAAGGAAAAAGATCGTTAAATGTAGTTTATAGGAGCATACTGCAGTAGCTAGACCTATAGGCCTATGATTAGGGCTCTGCAGTGCTTAGTTACCGTATTTCTTACTTATTACTAGACTAGACGGGACGAACCTGAAGTCCACGCGAACGAAGTCGCGGGCAAAATCTAGTCGTAAATAAAAGTGAAAGTGCGTATATTAAGATATTTGTAAAAGAAAAAAATCTAAGACATATTGTTATTAAAAACGAACATCAGTTTACGTAAGTGTTATGTTTTTTTTATTAAGTACTAGCTACATAGATTACCAAGTTGTTTTTGTTAAATATTCTGATATTGCAAATTGCAAGTATATTTGTTTTTGAATTTTCAGAATGCCGAAAGGTCAGTCCAAAACTAGAGGCCACTTTGAGAAAGTAGACGAAATTCGCTCCACAGTACGCTGTAAATTGTGTTCTGCCATGTTAACGACTAGAGGTGGAGCATCAAATATGTTATCTCAAGAAGGCACTACCATATCTTGAGTAAAGGAACAGATTCTTCTATGTGGCCCAATACAAGTAATAATACGAATATGTTTTAATACAGACCAGACTCCAACACCAAATTTCAAAAAAATAGACGAAGCACTAACTTTGATGTCAGCGCCCGATTATCAACCTGTTTCGTTTGTAGACGATAAAGATTTTAAAAACTTTATTTGGCATATTAATCCAAACTACAAATTTTCTGAAAAACGAATGATTCGTTACGAATTAATTAATGCCCAGGATTTTTAAAGAGGGCGAAGACAAAACTAAAAAAAATATTGTCTGAAGTAGATACCATGTCTAACAACAAATGTTTGGACAAGTAATTCCATGGAGACATATATTACAGTTACTGAACATTTATATTTTAATGATGGCCTTAAAAATTTTGTATTAACTACTACCCCTCTAACAGAACTACACACTTCAGAATATCTTAAAGATGTTCTTCATCAAATATTGACCGAATTTGAAATCCGAGATAAGATTATGTGCATCACAACAGACAGTAAAACTTTTAAGATTACGTCACTTGCCTTGTTTTGCACACACCATAGATTTGGTCATAGTTGATTCCCTAAAATTACCAGATTTAATTAATTTAATAGATAAATGTAAAATAATTGTTAAATATTTAAAAAAATCTAATATTGCCACATTGACGCTTTGCAAAGAGCAAAAAGAAAAACACCCAGATGTAGAACCACTATAACTAATACTGGAAGTTCCAACTCGTTGGAATAGCGTTTATTATATGATTAAAAGAATTTTAAAATTGATTGACAGTATAACCGTTGCACAAAGAAAATAGCCTCAATCACGGCAAATAATCACCCCAGACGAAGACAAAATAGATAAAAATCATATCTTAATTGATTAACTTTAACTATAACGATTGCCGATAAGAAAATACTTTGCTATAAAAATGCAGGTGACTAGCAGAGTGGTACTATTATGTTGTATACTTTTGTCGAAGATTAAATTAAATGAAAAGGAAAATTGTTGGAATTTTATATTTACAATCTTATATTTTACATTACAAGTAAGAAGTGCATTTGGAAGGACTAATCAAATTTCTGTGAATTCAGCTTAAGCCCACTTTGAGGGGTCATAACATTTATTTAATTGTTACATATGAGTAAGATGCTCCGCAATTGCATTGAAAGACACAGCAGCAAATGTACTTGAAATCCGTACTACATCTGGCAAACCGCAGAGACAGTTATTCACAAAAAAATTTACAACACAAATTATACAGTATGTAAATTCTGACATCTATGCCTAATTATCTTAGTATCAGTCAAAATGGTATATAATACAAGACTCAGTTTATATTTCAATTACATACAATGTTTCACTTTCTCTTTAATCAACAATAACAAGTCTAAATCACTCGTCACAAACACACAGTTAATTATATTATTATCTTTATACATTACATCATAATTATTATTTTGAGGCAGTTCCGAAAAAGATTGTCACGTGCTTCTTAGGCCTTCAGCCGTATTCTTTTAATTGCTATATATATTTAGACACAAGTTCACACTTAATAGTTTCATAAGAATTATATACATCCAGTCACAGACCAGGTTTCACACAACTTCCTAGAACATAGCGCTATACATATTGAGATTTCGAATCACGATAGAACATAAACATGCGATATTGTTATTAAGGACTTATTCTATGGATGTTCAGACATCGTCCCTCTATAAATAGGGATTTTATGCATTGAGGGCATGTTGCCTTGCTGTCTTTTTGTGGACACAATAATCTCCGCAACCCATTATCGTCTCGGAACTAGTAAAATTGTTTTACTTAAATTTTTAACTCAATCACATAAATACAATTTTCGCATGAAATAATAAGACATAAATGCCTAGTATTATATAACCACACCAATGACAAATATCTTTTTTATTTACATGAACATTTCAAATATAATGTTTATTGTATATAGTAAAACCATGCTATTTTCATTTTTACCAGGACAAATGTATAAAGCTGTAATAAGTAAAGGCTTATTTTGTCTAGTTGAGGAAGCCGCGACACTGAGGCGCTCCACACAAACACGGGATCTTCTCGTCTTCGAGTGGAAACTTGTAGTCGTATGTGATTTCTTCGTCCACTCCTATAGGCTGTTTTGAGTATATGACGATCTTCTTTTGCGATTCTATTGTTATTATCTTTGCGTAGCAATTTGGCTGTAAAATGTTTTGAAATTATTAATATATATAGTAGATCTCAAATTACATTATTTCAAATTATTAATGTTAAGAAAATATGAGATACTAGACTAATAAAATAATCATCGGACTACTTGAATTGGTGATAAGATAATTAAAATAACTTCAATATGACAGTAATATAAAATAGTAAATCAGTACGTACATTGCAGCTGTGGTTGATGAAGCGCGCCAGGTTGCCGCACTTGGTGGCGTCGATGATGGTGTCGAGGTCGATGCGGAACAAGTAGGAGGAGCCGATACCCGTGGCTTCGTAGTGCGCCTCCCGCACATCCGCCACTATGGGACGCACCATCTGACCCACGTACTCGATCACCATCTCGTCCGCGGCTATCGCCTCCTGCAACGTTGTGGTTAGTTAGTACAATGCATTTGTCATAAAACAGACGTTTAAATATTAAAACTGTACCTGAGCGAAAAGACCCCAGTCGTGGATACCAGATTTTGCAAACTTCAGTTGTTTTTTTCTGAACTTCAATTGATTGAATTTCAGGAGATCAGAGTCGGTGTCGGTTCCTGTAAGAGTTTAACAATTCCTTAGATAGATACATATTAACAACATTAAACTCTACATAACAACCGGTTTTATTTTACAGATGTATAATCGTATGGTGTATGTAAGTATCAGTGTATGTGTGTGTGTGTGTGTGGTTAAGTGTATTTATGTGTGTTAGTGCATGCATGTATGTGTTAGTGTATGTATGTGTGTGTTAATGTATATATGTATGCGTATCTGTGTGTGTACCAAAGGCGGTGAGCAGTCGTCGTTGGTTGGAGCGCGCCTCGCGGGACAGCAGCTGCATCTTGGAGGCCTTCTTGTCGTCGGGCGGCGCCAGCGCGGCGGCTCGTCCGTGGTGGTACTTGTACTTGGCCTTCAGACGCGCGTCCATCTTATAGTAGCCCTCCGTACGAGCAGACCCACTCGAATGACCCTGGACATAAGATGGAAAAATTAAAGAATGTCCAAGCAATTATATAAATAAATATTATATTTTTAAATGTTAAACTCACTTGTAAGTCCTCATAGATGTTATTATATCGTTTCGACTTCTTCCTGGGCGGAGAGTACGTGAGGTCAGTGGGCGGGTGGTCGACCCAGTGGGTGTCGTTGAGCCAGTATCCCTGCGCGTCTTCTGCTAATAATGATTCGTAAACTCGTCTTAGATACTCCACGTCCTCTCTGTCGATGCCGCGAATGAGGAACTCGTACATGATTTCCACTTCGGCCATTATGTCTCGCTTTTTAAATGTTATGTTGGAATACTTCTGGTTATAATCATCGCGGCCGTCATAGAGTCTGGAAGTTAAGGTTTATTTTATTAGTAAGCTATGCTTTTTTACTATATTTAAAATTATGTTCAATATTTTTTGTTAGTATGAAATGAGAAAAATGTCCTCATTTATTCTTTACAAATATGGTCGATGACACTAACTTGTTTTGAATCTCGGCTAACTTCTTGCCCTCGTGTTTCCTCTTGTAAGGACGCTCCACTTCTTGGTGTTTGATCTCATCCACCGCAACGGGAGGCGACTCCACCTCCGGCTCGGCCATCCAAGTATAACCTATTCAAATATTTTATTACTTTGCTTTGAAATAAACTATTTTAGTGTAATTTCAGTAGAATGTTATCACTTCCTCGATTTAATAAAATTTTAAGAGATCAACGGCTAAGGTTAAGTACCATGGTCATGCTGCAGATGCGTGGGTCGTGGCCTGGGTCTCGGCGGCGGGCGGCAGTAGGAGTGGTCGAGCGCCACCTGCGACGCCTGAGACGCCTGGGACGCCTGCGACTGTGGAGACGACGTTTCCGATACTGCGCCACTCGCCTACAAATTGAAGTAATAATTATTGTTTTTGATTCAGATATATAATAGGATAGTTAGTTTTTGATTCAGATATATAATTCTCCGACCTCGAGCGGAGACAAGCAATGACAATTTATGCACATTAGACACCGGAAATTATCAACCTACGGCAACGATACATTGACTACCGATAATAAACTATATCCCCCAAGCCGGACAGCGGTCTCCGTGGGGGTTAACGACCGCAACCCTCTAACAGATCGAAAACTAAAAGGAAAATTAACACACAGAAACCTACACATAGCAACAATCAACACACTCACATTAAGAACGAAAGAATGCTGGAATTAGAAAATGCACTTGTAAATATTAAATGGGATGTGATTGGACTTTCTGAAATAAGAAGACTGGGTGATACTATCGAAGAGCGCAACAATTACATTCTCTACTATAAAGACGAGACCAAGGGACTTTATGGGGTAGGGTTTATGGTCAAACAAGAAATTAAAAATTATATTATAGAATTCAAAGGAATTTCTAAGAAAATTGCAGTACTAAATATAAACCTACCAGACTACAGTAACAAATGGTCAATAATACAAGTGTATGCGCCAACAGAAACGAACGACGAAAAATCAAAGGATTTTTTTTTTGCAAAACTCAATGAGACTCTTGAAAACTGTCACAAAAATAAGATTGTTATGGGTGAGTTAAACGGAAAAACGGGAAAACAAAACCAAGGTGAAGATATGGTAATAGGGAAATATGGAATAGGACAGAGGAATGACAATGGGGAAAGAAGGATAAACCTGGCTTTTGAACACCAGCTAAAAATCATGAATACCATGGTTTTATAAAAAAAACCATCTAACAAATGGACTTGGATCTCACCAGATGGCTGCTATCACAATGAGATCGACTTTATTCTAAGCAACCAACCAGGAGTCTTTCGTGACGTCGACACGGTCAACCGATTAAACTTTAACACAAATCATCGTATGGTTAGAGATACCGTGAGCTACAATGAACAAAAGAAAAGCAGAAGAAACTATGGAAAACACAGTTGCTACCACCAATCACATAAGGAAAAGGTCAAGAGGGAAAATACCAAAAACAGTCCAAACGAAGTCCAAAAAGAAATTAGCAACAGCATTAAAAAAGATAGAAACAAAAAGAATGGCGTGCTTTAACTATCATATAACCAAAACAGGGGGTATTAAGAAAACATTAAAGGAACTGAGAGAAGCCAAAGAATGGATACCTAAGTTAAGAGGCGAAAAGGAAATTTGTGAAACAAATAGACAAAACATTCTGGATATAGCTACTAATTTCTATAAGGATCTATACACAACAAAAGACCCAGAAGCATTAAAACAATCACATCGCGACAACACCGAAATAAGAGGAGACAAAGAGCAAATTCCCCTCATACTAGAAGAAGTAGCCCACGCTGTTATGTCTCAGAAGAATGACAAGTCACCTGGACAAGACAACATCACAAATGAGATGATGAAGATTACACTGCCAGAGAACCTACAAAGACTCACCGACCTATATAATACAATATTCTCTCAGACTCAGACTCATATGACCGCCCCGTTGGTCGAGTGGTTAGCGCAGACGCTTAACTTGTCACGGCGCAATGGGGCTCGGGTTCGATTCCCGGCAGAGACAGCCATTTATGTGATGAGCATAGATGTCTGAGTTTCTGGGTTTGGTCGTTTATTAAATATATTCTCAGTATTTATATGTGTATTACTATGTATTTGTATCGTTGTCTATCGTTGTCCCTTAACATAAGCAAATAATTTGCTTACTTAAGGGTTAGATCAATGTGTGTAATTTGTCCCGAATGTCCCGAATTATTATTATTATTATATTACAGACTGAACATATATAAAAAAGGCGACAAAGATGATATAAATAACTATCGCCCTATTAGTCTTATGTCGAATATATACAAAGTCTTTTCAAAACTTATCCTTAACCGAATTAGTAAAAACAAATTATGGAAAAATACCAAGAATATGGATGCACACTATACTTAGCATATGTGGACTTCAGTAAGGCTTTTGACTGCTTGGAACATATTTGGAGAGCTCTAGAAAACCAAGGGGTAGAATCTAAGTACATAAGATTAATAAAAAATGTCTACTGCAACAGCTCAGCGACAATAAAGCTAGAAACATGTGGAGAAAGTTTCGCAATCCGAAGAGGAGTACGACAAGGAGACCCGCTGTGTCCTAAATTATTTTCTGCTGTGTTGGAAGAGATCATCAAAAAGTTGCCCTGGGACGAAATGGGAATCAACATTAACGGCCGCAAACTCAATCATCTCAAGTTCGCGGATGACCTATCAATACTGACAGACAATCCAAAAACACTACAATCAATGCTTCAAGACCTGAGCAACAGAAGTAAGAAGGTAGGATTAGTCATCAACAAGTCAAAAACTAAACTAATGACTAATAACATTAAAACAAAAATCTTCGTTGATAATGAAGAAATAGAGTATGTTGAAAACTGGGACCTGGGACAGCTTATCTCATTCGAAAACCAGATGGCACAAGAAATTGACAGACGTATAACAAACGCATGGAAGAGATATTGGGCACTCAAAGAAATTATGAAGAACAAACATTTCAAGATGAATATAAAGAGGAAACCATTCAACACATGTCTATTACCTATACTGACTTACGGCTGCCAAACTTGGGCCCTAATACAAAAACTTAATACCAAACTAAGAACCGCCCAGAGAAGTATGGAAAGGAGCATCCTCGGTCACAAAAGAATAGACAAAAAATGTGCATCTGATCTACGCAAGATCACCAAATTCGAAGATGTCAATAAGAAGTGTAAAATTCTCAAATAGCGCTGGACTGGCCACATGCTAAGACAGCCACCAGAAAGATGGGCAACAACGCTCACCGAATGGATACCAAGGTACAACACATAGCGGAAAAGAGGCAGACAGCTCAAAAGATGGGCTGACGACCTAAAAAAGGTTGCTGGAACACTATGGATGAGGACAGCTAGGGACAGAGAGAAATGGAGGATGTTAGAGGAGGCCTATGTGTCCACAGGACACACTGATAATCTGGTCTGATGTGCAATAAAGTGATAATATTAAGTTCCAAAAATTGTAATTTTATCAGTAATAAAGGTTTTTGTATTATATTAGGATATGAAGGGATCACTGTATTCAGTATTAATAAAGTAAAAAAGTAATTTCGCATATATAAGCTCACCTCCTTGACACCGTTCACACTAACGGCCGACTCGGTGTAACTATGATCGCTGACGGATACGACCCTTTGTCTCTTATCAATCTTTTTCTTTTGTTTTTTATCCTTCTTTCTCCTCACTTCCAATGGTTCTTCCTCTGAAGTTATTTCTCCCTCTTCTACATCTGCCTTGCTCGCTGTTTTACTCTTTTCCGGTGATTTCAGATGATTCTTAATCGGACTACTTCTTGATTCTTCTTGTTTAGGCTCAGGTAAACTAGAGATAATATAATACGTAAGATATAAGTAAAAGTTAAAAACAATAAAGCGTAAATATTAATCAGCGGAGTCACACTTCTCATACATGATAGAAAATTCAAATTAAATGTCGTTGATAATAAAAAAGTGATTTGATTTGAGTTACCTATCTGTAGCAAAACCGGGTGCTTCAGTCTCCGGGGGTGCAGTCCCGGCAAGCGGAGTATTGGGACCGGGCTGCAGACCGCGTCTCTGCTCCTCCAGGAACTCGCGCTCGATCTGTTCCATGTACTCCGTGTTGCGACGTCGTCGCTCCTGTCATGACGGTCATTTATAAATTACAATTCTTTAATGCAAAGTGTTGTTTAGTTAAAAGTCCAACAGTCCAACAGATGAAATATAAAGACATACTATGCAATACAAACGCTTTAGTTACCTGGTATTCCCTTTCTTCTTCTGAATCTGAATAGACACGATCTAGTCTTGTATCCCTGGGCTCTTCTTCCGGAGACAAAATTGGAGATCCGAGACGGTCCTCTGACGCTTCCACTTCAGGTATTGGCGTTTTTTCTAGGAAAATATTTTTATATTTGTAAGTTCAATATCAATAAACTTTTTAGAATAGATAACAAATACCGAAAACTACAGATTCTCACCTCTTCTTCTCACTTCTTCTTCACTATCCGACGACGATGAGTATACCCTTCTAAGCCTTTCTTTGTTTGACACCAACTTTATTTGCTAAAAAAATATATACATATTAAAAAACATGAAAAAAGAAACAAGAAAATGCTTTTCTACAAAGTTGTTGTATATGTTATAATAATATTTAAATAATGAAAAAGCCATCAACACGAGCAAGACTCGAACCTGCAACCTCTTGAGGTCCATCCCCGTCACTCTGTCAACTGAATTATCTATTAACTGATATTGTTACCTGTACTTCAGCTTCATCCAGTTCTGACTCGTCGGTGTCGGAGTAGATCCTGGGAGCCACCTTCCGCACAGAGCGTTCGGAGCGCTCCGAGCCCGACCATGACGACCGAGATGATGATGATGATGATGACCTGGAGATTCATCACAAATAATTATAAACTGATGGTGGTTAGGTTTTATAAATTTTATACTATTTTATTTATATATTTTACATTTACATTTATATATGATTGTTTTTTTTTTGTTTATTTAAATAATGGTTTATAATACTTTATAACTTTTATAAAATTAAATCTCTCTGACATAAGTGTACTAAATTATATAAGTTTAGTAAATTAAATGTTTGTTATTAAATCAGAATCAGCACTAAATTATCAGTCTTTGTGATGGACAGTATTATATGAATTTGTAAGTAACTTAAGTACCTTGAGGAACTTGTGGACTGTCTTCGTCTTCCTGTCGACAAATAGGAACCGGTAGTTCTATTTCTAGGGCTCGTTGGAAGTTCTTTCTCTTCATCCGAATTCTGAACTATTTCCTCCTAAATACAAGCATAATTTTAGAAAATGTTTTGTATTTTATACTAACTATATAATTAACATTGGATGATATATTTATGAACAAAACTTTTTTTTAAAGAGAAACCACACAATTAATTACTCCAAAATAAGTAATTTATAAAATCATCTGTGTTAGAGTAATACCTGGTCACTTAGTCGTTTACTGGAGTCCTCGTCCATTACCACTGGCGAGGGTATTTTTCTCTTACGTCGGAAGCTTGGCATCTTTGGTATGGTAGCGCGGAGACCTAGACCGATGCCTACACTATACCCGCCCAGGTCTAGCCCCAGATCTCTGGACTCCATAATGGATTTTATTGAATCCACTGATTCTTCTTTTTTGTTTGAAATATCCTGTAAATTTATTTACAAAAATAAAATTGCGGTCATTAAAAAAACAGTATAACTATTGAATTGAGTATGTTTCGTACCTGTAGTGGTTGTCCGACATCTTCCTTAGGCTGCTTGACAGTTTGTCTCGTCTTCCGACTCTGCTCGTCCCACCAAACTTCAAAATTCTTAAAGGCATTACTTTCTATCATTTTCTTATTGAAATCCTTTTTTAGAATCAGTTTCAATTCGGTGGTCACTCGCTCTATTACACTGCTTATGGTCGAATAGTGAGGGTTGTCGTGTTCCTGTGGACAAATGAATTATGAATATGAATCTTCTATACAAATATAAAAAACTCTGTCGACACTTGTTTTTTTTTCTTTCTTTCAGGTTATTTTTTTTTTCTTTCTATAGGTTATTTTTTAAAGAGATATTATAATCGAGTGCCAAGCTACGTTGGTAACAGAACAATTATATAATGTTTGCTTTAGAATTGCGATTAACTGATACAATAGTTAATAGTATGTACCTGGTGCGCTGCGTGCGGCGGTGGGTAGTGCTGCAGCACGGGCGGCGCGAACCCGCCCGCGTACAGCGACATGTCACCGCCGGGGTACGCGCCACCCACTGCACCCACCGCACCCATCGCACCCATCGCTCCCACCGCACCCACTGGACCCACTGCACCCGCCGGATAACCTAAGAAAATACAAAATTAACTTTTGCAAACATTATTAGAGCACTGAATGGAATTGCTTTTTTTTGGAAATGATTATGTCTTAAGATCATAATTACAACGGTGTGATATAATGTAAGTGTGAGTACCGGTAGTGGGCCACATGGCCTGGTAGTAGTGCGGGTGCGCCGGCGGGTAGTAGTACGCCTCAGCCGGTACCTGCTCCTCGATCTTGGCCTCCGTCGACGACAGCGACGACAGTGACATCTAATTTAATAACATTTATATACATAATATATTTAATATAAAAACATCATCAATCCTTCTTTACGCGAAGGTTGCTTGAAAATTGTCTTATTAGCATGAACGCCGTTTGCATTGTTCTGTTTTCAAAAAACATTTACTACATCCTCTTACCTGATCATCATCCAAATTATCCTGATCTCTATCGGGAGGGTTGATCGGTGATCGTCGCGGTTCTTCCCCGGTTAGCAGTTCATCTTCAGATGATGATATATCAGAACCTATCTTATCTATTTGCGGGTATTTCTTACGTTCTTCTTCCTTTGCCTTCTACAAACAAACGCAAATTAAGTAAAGTATGTAGATATTTAATTTCTTTATATAATCGTGGTTTTATCTAAGTGATAAAAAATATGTAATGTATATATTATCTTACCCTCTCGACGGCCATTTTCAGGCATTCAAGGTAGAAATCTCTGTTTAGATATGGTGAGGGAGTGTTAGACAGAGGCTCGGGATCCACTTCTTTATTTTGGTTGAATGATATTATACTTTCTCTATCCTCACTCACTGAGCCTGGAAACAAAATAATCATGTTTTTTATTTCATGTCAGATATATTTTGTGGATTACCATCATAATGTATAGATATAGTTTTCGATAACGGCGTTAAGTTTACTTTTTGTAATATATGGCTTCAACCATAACCTTGAAATATTTTCAAATCTATAATAACCAAGTCACCACACTTTAGCAAATAGAACATTTATATTTTAGTAAATACAAACCATCATCATCCGACGGAGGGTTGTGAGTGTCGAGATCAGGTATCTTAGCGACGGGCAGTCTGTCTTCATCTTCCTCTTCAGAAGATATGCCTAATGACAAAAACGGAGGCGCCAGTCCGCCTCCACCGCTCGCCCCTTTTAATAACATCGCTATCCTGAAAAAAATACCCCTTTATAAAAACTCTATAATCTTCGAATAATATTTAAATCTTGGGTTTAGTTCAGGACGTTGAGGTTTTGGGTAAGAATATGACTATCCCTGATACCCGCAGATGTCGTAAGAGGCGACTTAGGGTTCAACATGTAGTAGAATCACGCTGAATAAGGAATAATACCGCACTAGCACGTATATGTGTGTGTCGAGCACTGGCGACCTAAGCTCATTCCCTATCTTAATATAAAAGAAAAAAAAATCCATGTCCCTAAAGAAAATCGACTCCAGAAGAGAACTGACTTCATAGAAACCGGAGAATCCCCGAGCCATCTTGCTTGGGTCACCCTTCCTATTCCAGGAAGGTCAACAATTGCCCAGGGGAAGCGAGGCGTACACTCGGTACCCCGCTACGCATTAAATGTGTCTTTCTACAATATCAGGGGATTGTATACTAATTTATTCGCCGTCCACTACGTATTCATTACATATATAAAATTAAAAATATAGATAAAAAATTTATACAAATATCGAATACCTAAACTATTCTCATACAGTATATTGAATCAGTATGTCAGGGTAAAAGGAAGGCCGCATAAATAAACTTAAAACTTGTAATATATTTAAAATGTTTGTGGCGTTATCAAGTGATAAATGCATACCTGGTGTCAAGGTCTACGTTCTTGGGCTCATCGCTGGGCGGCGGCGGTTTGGGCTCGGGCTCCGCCCCGGCCGCCGGAGCTGCGGGGGGCGCCGGCTCCTCCACCTTGCTCTTCACCTCCTAAGATTGCATCAAAGGCATATATCAAAACTGATATAACAATTTACATTACCCATGTTGACTACATTTAAATAATACAAAGTTATATTCATGCTGTAATTTAAAAAAATACACATTTAATAATAATAAAAATGTAATATAAATAAATTAAAAGTAAAAATCACACAGCTTTGTTTAAAAAAAACTAAGTGAGGTTTAAATATAATGAGAGTTTATTGTCACATTATTAGTATCTATACTATAATAAATATTTTGATCTAAATATAACAACTTCTGAATATTTTCCATTCTCCATACCAAATCCCATATAAAAATAAAAAAAAACTAAATATAAAATCGAAGACAATACCACGTTGTTGACGTCATTGTTACTTGATATACATAAGAGATATAATGCTCATACTACACAAAGGGTATTTAAATTCTACAATGCCGGAGGACACGTTTTACTACGGAACAAAATTATTACTACGCCGTACTAATCTGAAAGGCTAGCAGTATCAAGCACTCATTGCAGCTAGACAATTGTCACGGTTACATTGAGCGCGTGTCTAGGCCAAACTACAATGTATGTGTGATGTCACAGTACACTAGGCAGATCTCCGTCAAACTACAATGCATACACTGCGCAGATCTCTGTTAGACTAAAAGGCATATGAGTGACGTCACAGTACACTGCGCAGATCTCCCTCTAGCTACAAGGCATGTAGGTGACGTCACAGTACACTGCACAGATCTCCGCCTAGCTACAAGGCATATTTGTGACGTCACAGAACACTATGCAGATCTCCATCAAACTACAAAGCATGTGTGCGCAGTCAAAGTAAATTGCGCGCGGGTCTACTTCAAATTATAAGGCATGTCTGTGTTGTCAAATTATAATGGGCGCGGATCTCTGTCAAAATACAAGGCATGTGTGTGAAGTCACACTACGGTGCGCGCAAGTTCATGCCCAACTACGTGGGATACGTGTGACGTCACAGTACACTGCGCAGATCTCCCTGTAGCTACAAGGCATGTAGGTGACGTCACAGTACACTGCACAGATCTCCGCCTAGCTACAAGGCATATTTGTGACGTCACAGAACACTATGCAGATCTCCATCAAACTACAAAGCATGTGTGCGCAGTCAAAGTAAATTGCGCGCGGGTCTACTTCAAATTATAAGGCATGTCTGTGTTGTCAAATTATAATGGGCGCGGATCTCTGTCAAAATACAAGGCATGTGTGTGAAGTCACACTACGGTGCGCGCAAGTTCATGCCCAACTACGTGGGATACGTGTGACGTCACAGTACACTGCGCAGATCTCCCTGTAGCTACAAGGCATGTAGGTGACGTCACAGTACACTGCACAGATCTCCGCCTAGCTACAAGGCATATTTGTGACGTCACAGAACACTATGCAGATCTCCATCAAACTACAAAGCATGTGTGCGCAGTCAAAGTAAATTGCGCGCGGGTCTACTTCAAATTATAAGGCATGTCTGTGTTGTCAAATTATAATGGGCGCGGATCTCTGTCAAAATACAAGGCATGTGTGTGAAGTCACACTACGGTGCGCGCAAGTTCATGCCCAACTACGTGGGATACGTGTGACGTCACAGTACGGTGCGCTACTATGTGGTATCCAACCTTGTCGGCTTGTGGCGCGGGTGTGTGCGGGGCGTGCGCGGGGGCGGGCGCCACGCGGCGCGGGGCGGGTGTGGGGGAGGGGGAGGGGTCCCTCGCGCCCGACCACGAGCCGCCTCCGCCCTGCTCCGACTTGAGGAATATTCACTTTCATTTTTCGAGTTTCGTTATTGAGGTGTTTCCGTGTTTTGCATTAATAGTTGGATGTATGTATGTATATATTTACTGAGAATGTAGTTTGATGTGTCTGTACTCACGTGTGCGTGGTGATGCGAGGCGTGCGGCTGCCTCCAGTCCCCCCACCACACGGAGCCCGCGCCGCCGCCGTACCCGTACCCGTAGCCACTGCATGCAATATTGTGTACTTCAGACAGATGATGTACGAACAAAATTACATTTACCATCGTAACTTAATATTAAACGATATGATTTAATATTACAACAGTAAATAATCAAAAGTGTACTCACGGTGGCTGGTAGTAAGGATCGTAGGGTACGGGCGTGGGTGCGTACGGCATTTCTACGTGCGTGCTCGAGTACGACTCGCTGGTCTCACTGGCGCGGGCGTAGCGCTCCCTGTGTCTGAGGAACACAATCACAGAGTAGTATACTTTACTAATTACACAATTTTATTATTAATTTAAAAAATACTGATAAAACCTCTTTTAATCAATTTTAGACATCCAATAAGTTACCAAAATAGTAAAATAATTGTACTAGTAGTAGTGCACTTTAGTTACAAGTTAATAATTATGCAAATATAAATTTTACCTTACCTTCGTTTACACTTCCTTTTACAACGTCGGCTTGTAAAGTAAATTATTATAATGAAAGTTATGTTCTTGTTATACACAGCAGTGGTATGTTTTATAATATAGTTTTATAAACGAATTAAAACTTAACAAAACAGTACAACTTTTCTAAACCGATTTGCTTATTAATTACAAACTGTTGTAAACGACTTTATCTCACTTGACCCGAAAAAAGCAGTATAATATATATTTAGCCATATATTTTTATTATTTATTTATTTAGAGATATTTTTTTTCAGTCAATATAAAAAAGTAACTTATATGATGATTTAATCAAAATCTGTTCAGTATTTGTTTGTTATAAAAATATTTGTATAGATTGTGATTTGATATATAGAAAGTCTTTTTTAATATATATATTAGATGTTAAAATTTGTAAAATGCAGTTTTTATTGATTATTTTTTACCTCTCTCTATCTCTATTCCCTTCTCTATCCCGGTCTGTGTCTCTGTCTCGGTCGCTTCTATTGCGGTGCCGATGCTTATAATCTCTGTCCCTCTCTTCGTCTGACCATCTTGTATTGCTGTCGTTATGTTCAAGTTCTTTGGAACGCGGGTAGGGATCCTAGTTATATAAATAATTTATTAACAACAAAAGTTATATAAAAAATAATTTGACATATTTAAAAGTTTAGAAATAAAAATCAATCAGCATTTATTTATTATTTAAATTGGTCAAGATACTTTAGCCATAAGTTGGAATTTTATTAATCAATATTATACAGACAGCGCCATGAAAGGTAATGACAGTATAAATATATATGTGTGCAGCTAATATTACACATTTATAAACACACACAACCACTTTAATTTAATTATCAAGGACCTTTTTAATAAATATATATGGTACTAAATCAGAGTAATTGTTTTTATCTGTACCTAATGGTGTTTTAAACGCAAGTACATATCATGAACAGAATACACCTCTATACTATTGTTTAAAATATAACATTAATTTCTTACCTTATCTATTATTTTAGTATCCTCTAATCGTTTACTAAGTGCTGGATCTAGCTTGGCTACTCGCACATCCTCAGGAGGCTTTATAACTGGTGCTGGCTGGGGCTTTTTCTCCACTGTTTTATCCTCAAACATTTCTTGGCATTTCTTTCCAAACGAATCATGGAATACTTCCAGCACCTAAAGTTATTAGTGAGAAAAATATATGGTGCACTGTTCTGTACATTTATTCTCTTGCACAGTATACTGTTTTTTGACATCCCCTGATAATAATCATTGATATATGCTATTACCAATCTTTCATCATTTTTTGCATTCACATTTATTATGTAAGTTTTACTTAACAAACAGAAAAATAATTTAATTTTGGTCTGGAAATTTGGAAAATTGAATGCATTTATGACCTTTTGAATAATGAAGTGGGTTCATACAATAGATGTCTACCAACCCTCGTTGGAGGCTATGGCCGATAGTTTTATTTAGATTCACAAATAATTCATTGTTTTATATACAAGTAGACAATGGTTAATAAATATTTGTCACATATAACTTCAATACACAACTTTCTCATAAGTTTATGTCACAGAAAGACAAGTATCAGCCCCTAAAACCCCCCGCTATTGTTGTTGTTGTATGAACATCAATAGCATACATTAGCTCGGGTCCAATGACTTATCTTACTTTAGTATTATTTTAAACTTTCATTCATATTACTTAATATTAAAAACTAAATATATAGTATTAAATTATTTAACATACCTGGCCCATAACAGACTTTCCATTATACTTTTCAATACAAATTTTTGAATATTTAACATCTTGAAAAACTACTCTTGCAAATCCTAAATGCCGGTTGGTCATAGGATGATAAAAAATAGTAATTTCCTCATAGGGTCCAACTTTATTCATCATTTCAGACAAGAAAGCTTTATCGATGTTATCATTCAAATTTCCAATTGTTATTTCCAGTTGTGGAGGCACACCAACATAATTTTTATCTATTCTGAACCTGTATAAAAACAAATAAATGAATAAATGCCTACTTATGACAAGCTGTCAGATCATTAGGTTGGCAGCCTTGAGTCTGTATTATAATGAAAACAAAAGGAATTAAAACATATTTAGGTATATTTACAATTATTTATAACTCACTAACTCATACATGTTATAAAGAAATGTAGGAAAATACTAAATGATTCTATTTCTCTTTTCAAAATAACATATTATTCATGTAGAACCTAACCAGGTTTCATGATTTCTACTGTTACTATTGAAAAACTTAAACATTATAGTAATATGTGTAAAGAAAAAATTGTTAAAATTTTTAATAACTTATACTTTTACATTATAATAAAAGTCATAACCATAAACCAATGTTAAATAAGTTACACCATAAAAATAACAAAGTTCTATACCTAGGCACTGGTAAATCAGCTGGTTCTAGCTTATTCCATATCCTAGACAGCTGAGATCTTGGGTCTCGACACTGTACAGGCGGGTATGTAGTGTCTCCAGGAACACCTCCATCATATCTGTACAGTTTGGTTGCTCCCTTTACCAGAAATGGGTCTATAAGTAATTTATAGTTTTTAGGTCCCTTGTGAATCACTAAATTGTGACCTGGAGTTTTATGCTCCATTCCTCCATTCATTCTGAAAAATAAAATAACAAATTGTGTTTTATTACACATAACCTCAAACAAACCCAGAAAGCAAAATACGATGTCAAAATAACATTAAGTAATGTAAAAAGCAATAAAATCTTTTCAGGTCTACTTTTTAAAAGAATGTTTGGTCTTAAAACAAACCTGTAATATTTTTTAAAACAATATGCAAAAATCTTAGATTTCCCGTTTTCAGGGAAACCTACCACGACAATGAAGTAATATCATAGCTATCAAAAAATTATAAGACTATGATATAGCCCTCTTAACATCTTAAATACAAATAGTCACTGAGTTAACACAATATCGAATAATAAAATATTTTTTTACAGCAAGCACTCTCCATGGTGACGACCTCTCGACTAAATGACGAAATGGAACACAATAATTGTATAAATTACTAAAATTAATTATATGTATAAAACATAAAATTTTATATGCAATAAATATAGAACGAATAGATAGACATTTCATTTATTATATTATTAAAATAAATACAGCTAATAGGACGCTGATTTGACTACATAGATAACATACACCATAAAGTACATTTGTTTTCTTATTGCTCTGGTATTTGTTAACTTTAGGAAGGGTAGAGGAAAGGAGTATCTCCTTTCTTGTAATAATGTATTTATCATTTTCCTCGAAATGTATATATTTTTTTTATACAAAACTAGTTTAAGCTGGACTACATTCCACCTCATCGAGAGTGGATCTCCCCTCTCCATCGGGTTTATGAGGCGCATTAACCTAGCAACCTATTTACTCTTCTCTTGAAGACACTCATATTGTATTCGGCCGGAAATACCGACGCAGGCAAGCTATTCCTGTCCTTCAATGTACATACAAAAATGACGAAGCATAGCTCTTTGTGCAGCAGTGTTCACAATGTACTGATGGATACCTGCGGTGCTTCGAAACGTCCGGTGATAGAAGCTGGACGGGGAAATTAGATCATGTAATTCCTGCGCACATTCACCAAAATGTATCCTATAGAATACTGAGAGACACGTTTTGGTAGCGTTGAATTTGACAAGATTGGCATTGTCCCATGCGGAGACTGCCTGAAGTTTGTTATTCATACGTTGCACCATGGTTTCTCATTCAGACTATCCTTGATCTCTACGAGTCCGATTAGTCGGCAGATATCTGTCTACAACTGTGCTGTCGTCTGCCTACCCAGAGATACCGGGCTTCAGCAGATCAGATTGTATATATTATTAAATTTGTGGATGAGCAACTGTTACATGAAGTAATAAAAATAAAAGACAAAAGTACAAAGATAATCGACATAACGCTTCCATTATTTTCCATTATATTATATATATCACAATTCTGTAAATTATGTATATTCATAGAATAGTGAATTACAATTGTACCTAATAACAACTGCTAACTGCAATAACTTACTGTCATTCATTTTATCTCCTCTTCCTTTGAAAATAATATCATTTAGAAGAATATCGGTTATTTCTCTCAGTAATAATAATATCAAAAGTAGATTTTGATCTTGTTATTGTTAGCGGTACTCTCAATTTTCTCTGTACATCTTCTGATTACGTAAATTTTAACCACAGCAGCTCCATCTAAATGATACACAATGCACACTTTTAATAACAGTATTGTGTTCATAAAGCTGACTTTCATAATTTTTAACCACTCCAAGTGGCTAACCACAGACGCCTAACGTATGCGTCGCAATGGGGTTCGGGTTCGATTCCCTACAGAGATAGATGTCTGTATTTCTGGATTTGGTCCTTTATTAAATATATTCTCAGTATTCATAATGTGTATAACTATGTATTTGTATCGTTGTCTAATACCCTTAACAGTAGCAAATAATTTGCTTATTTCTTAGGGATTAGATCAATTTGTGTAATTTGTCTTGTGATATTATTATTATTATAATTACCAATTTCCAGGTGTTTTTTATTTGCACTGCAATAGTATAGTACATTTTTTTATAATAATAATGTTTTATGTATTTAATATTTGTTAAATATTATTACTGTTCATAGTGCAATACATGCATAATGGAATGAGGAATCACATAAGGTCACAAATACATCAAAATATTTTTCTCCGTTGGTAACATTAATATTTGGAACTTCTTGGCTCTTGCGGAAAAGGGTTGTTGCATCATCGATTTTGGTAATTATATTTTAAATAGAATATAAAAAAAAAACAATAAGAGTATGTTATTTTCCAAAAAAATACGTTTTGTTAGAAAAGTGGTTAAGCCCTGTTACTATAGTTCCAGATATAATGGCAGATAAAGTGATTCCCGTAGTGAAGGCCGAAGAAGCAGAAGAGGAAGAATTGGTAGACCCGCAGCAGTCGTTGAGAGTATGTATTTTTATTGAGACTTCGTGACTCTATTTTAGTTCCTATCTTTATATTCACTCGTAATTTATCCAAAAATCTTATTATATGTTAACCTGTTTGAAAATATCTATAAACATGTATAGCCATGTTGAGCTTTCATGTTTTCATTCTATATTTATATAAATATGTTAACCTGTTAAGAAATGCCTTTTCAACTATGGCTATTAATTAAGGAAATCCTTAGGTAAATAAATTGACTGTTTCAATTTTGTTACAGAAAAAATGCAAAATCAGTGAAGTAATATGCTATGTATATTACATATGTATAATGTTAGTTGAAGAAATAATGAAAAGATACTATAGTTATGATATTTAAAGTTATTAGAAAAGCACTTTATTGTTGTATATATTTAGAATAAATAGTTTGTTAATATTTTTATACAGTTAATCCTAACTCGATAAATTCAGTTACAGTCATTTTAATTGTAGTGTTGTAGTTATTATTCATGTGACTATCTTTTTGGTCATTTACTTAAACTTAATAGTTAAAGAAATAGTCTCAGTAATTAGATCTACTTCAATATTAGGAAATTAACCATTTTTAATTCATAATTATTATTAACATATTGTATATTTTTAGGATAATTGTAGCCAAAAATCGGATGCTCAAAATATGTGGGCCAAATACCAGGAATGCAATAACCGTGTCAACTCACGATCTAACACCGCCGAGACCTGTGAAGAGGAACTCATCGACTATGTCCATGTACTGGACAAGTGCGTTAACAAAGATCTCTTCAAACGGCTAAAGTAAAGTTTTGTAAAATTTATCCCACCATGTGTATTTACTGAGGTGGAGAGTAGGTCAATAGTTAATTAATTTATAAATGCTTGGCAATGTGTTTGAGTTATGTTCTGTAAATAAATAAATAATCAGTTAATTATTATACTTTTTATTACAAAAAGGATACAGAAATGCTTATGTATAATGAAAACATTAAATATTCATAAAATAGTATATAAAATTTGGAATAGCAATCAATTTGATTTATAGCAATCTAATATTGGTTGGTTAGAAATAAAAATTAATACAAAGGAAATGGCACTAATATTAATAATGTGGAATGTCCTCACAAACACAAAAATGCATACATCTGGTGTAGGATAACTTCTATATGAGAATAGTATGTGTTAAATACAATCCACCAGAACTTATAAAACCAATTTATATTTTTAAATTCATTTAGAATCACATAATATTTTACTACTAAATAAATCATTCTTCATTATCACTATAAAAAAAATAACTTCAATTAATTTTAATAATTTTTTTAACTTAGATGTTCTAAGCAATAATATAACAAATAAAAATTACAATAAGTAGACTTGTCAAAAAATAAAAGCACTATGACTTTGGCATAGTTATATCATATATAGAGCAACAATATAAAAACTAAAGCTTACTTTAAACTGGACGTGAAAAGTGTATAGTGATATTTATTCTGAACTATTAATGAAAAAACATAATAATGTAAAATAAGATAACACAAGAATAAATATACTAACATGTAGCTTGAAATAATAATTATTAAAATTTAATTATTTATAATAATACTAAAAATTGTGACAACTTAAAACATAACTAGAATTCAATTCTTTTTGAATACTTTAAATGTTTAATTTATTTATATCTTTAGTAAACATTTTAAATTATATAGAAGCCATATCTAATAATATTATCAAATCAATTATCACTTTGTTTTTAAACTAACTAGCGCCAACTTGTAAAACATTAAAGCATATTTCACAAACTCTTTGTGGTTTGTTCATACCAAACTTTAGTATTGGTATATCTTGACTGGAACATTTGTTACACAGCATTCTTCCACAATGACGACTGAAAAAAATATTTAATTAACAACGAATATTGGATTTATGGAAGATTTTATAACAAGTTGATTTTAGAAAGATAAAAATAAAAACCAAAAAATTAGAAGACAGACATTATAATAAGTTTGTTGAAGTTCATTTGTTGTACAATTATAAAGCCAATATTTGAGTTTTAGCTTTGTTTTTTAGAACACACTTATCTCTAGAACTATCCTACTTAGTACTAACTCCCCCTATATAACTTCCATAAGGCAATGTAAAAACAGTTAGTAACAAGATGTAGTAAATGTACCAGTGATGCTTGCGCATGGTGAGGGTGAACTTGGTGCCGCACTCCTGGCACAGGTCGCTGTCGGCCCACGGCGCCTCGCTGGGCAGCGCGTCCAGCAGACGGTGCAGCAGCTGTTTAGTCGCCACCTAGTGGGTTGAGAGGATGCAGTATTTTAAATAATTTACGGTTTTTAATAATTTAAATTTTCTGAAATATAATTATTATAAAAAAAAAATCCAGGACTTTAGATAATTTAGTTTGAAATATACAAATGTCTTATGCTACATTATCACGTAATCTATTCATATAATATAATTGTCTGGAAAATTAAATATCCTATTTTTTGACGTGGCTACAATTAGACGACAGACGAAGCTTCTTAGCAATCCATGGATTCACCGTGCGGGTGCCGGGCCCATCGCGTTGCAAGGAGAGGAGTGCAAACAGTGCCTGGGACTTGCGACCCAGGAGTAGGTTTAAGGGGCCCCTTTATTATGCGCAAAAACGCGCACCTTCATCCTCCACACTCCTCTCCCTACCTAACCAAATTTGGAGAGAACCTACTAATGCCGCCTTTGAAGTACGTTCTAGAAATGAACTGATGCTTGTTCTAGAAAGGCCAAGATCTTTAAGTAGGCTATAGAGAGATTTTGCTGTTATACCTCTCGCTCCCACCTCTACCGCGTACAAACTAACTATAAATTTATTCCTGATCAGTTCGTTGGTTAGTTCGTGATACTTATTGAGCTTGAATGTGTGATCCCTTGGGATGTTTGTTTCCCAAGGAACAGTAAGCTCCACAAGTATCACGCGCCTCAGATGTTTCGAATACAGGAATAAGTCCGGTCTGGATGACGAAACGCCAACATCCCCAGGGATTTTGTAATCCTTTTCATAAGTGTCCATCATGTGAATCCAATCAGGAGCCTCGCCTAATATTGAATAAGGCTTCGCTTTTGATTTTTTGGAGGAGCCTTCTTTTACGAATTCTATAGATCGTTTGGTGGTTGTTATACCCTTCCGCGCTCTTGCTACTGAAAGACTAACCGCTTCCCGTATGATTTCTAATACCTTGTCGTGACGACGCGAGTATTGACCTTTATCTAGAAGTACCCTACACCCTACTAATAGGTGTTTCGCGGTTCCTATTGCCTCCCCACAGATGTTGCAAGACTTTTCGGTGGCTTTGCCCCATCTTACTAAATTACTTTGATCTGGGAGAGTCATTTGGAATGCATTAAGATAGAATTTTAATAATGCTGGGGACCAATCATAAATTAAGGTGCGCCACTTCAAAGCTAGTGGAATACAAAAATCTCCTATGGTCACCCATTCGTTTTGAATTTCTAGGCTCATCGCGTGGAGTCGGTAATTATCGTTTTCGTCTTGTCGAATAAAAGATTTTGTTATGTCTATGTCTTGAACTTTCCTACTTGATCCTAGCCCTACTTTATTCGTTTGAGCACCTATCATAAATTTTTTGTGGAATTGAAGTCGTGACTCGAGCTCTGAGGCAACTTTGTCTTTTGGGAGAGAAGTTACAGTATCATGTTTAGATTTTCCGATGATATGTCTTTTGGTAACTCTTAGATGTTTGTAGAGCTCCGATGGTTTCTTTAATTTTAATCCAAAGTTGTTTCGGTCTCTAAATAAGGTTGAAGAGTCCGCTGAGTGCGCTAACCCGAGCCATAACTTCAATGTCTTTATGACGCTTGCATCCAACTTTGACAAAAGGGTTTTATTTATATCATACACGAGGAAAGGCCAATTTAGACGTGATGTTAAATAATTATCGTAAATCCAAGCTTTTTTGACGTTACTTATTAGTTGGTTGTCTACCTTTTTGAGATCGTTTAAAAAGCTATCGACTATTACATCCAACGATAGAGTACGGCCTTGGTAATCGATTTTTTTACCTAAAAATTTAAACGGAGCTGCTTCCGTAACCGTACTAACGCACTGACCGCCTATTATAAGACCCGGATCGTAAGAGGTATATTTGGTATTCCGTCTACCCAGACACAGACTAAAACATTTACTTGGTTTTGTCCTCAATCCGCCGGTCCACGTACAGAAATCCTCAACTACATTTAAAAGTACCTGACATTGTTTCGGATTACGTGTCAGTATCGCGAGATCATCTGCAAAAGCTAGTATGGATTCTGTGTATTTGTTGTTGAACTTAAACGTACTTACTTAATATGTACTTAAAATTTACGGAATTAGTAAACCGGAAGATCTGCATAAGTGATAATATAAATAAATCCTGCCAAATCCCAGGTCATTATTATTGGCAGTCCCAGTATGATTGCAAGGGTAAATTGGGGAAGCATTCCTGCAATTTTATATAATAATGTGTCTATACCCTATTGTACTACTGTTAAAAACCTCGGCATTCACCTGGACCAGACGTTGTCTTGGTCTAGTCACATTAAAGAAGTTAGCAAGAAAATCTTTGTAGCAATGAGATCTTTATGGCGACTGCATTATTTTCTTCAGATTCCTACCAAAATTATGTTAGCACATTCTCTTCTTCTATCTATTCTTGATTATGCCGATGCAAGCTATCTTAATTTAACTGAGGACCATCTTAACAAACTTGAGCGACTCCAAAACATTGCTATACGGTTCATATTGGCTTAAGAAAATATGACCACATTTCTGAATTTCGTCAAAAAGTCAAGTGGCTTCCAATTCGCCGCTGCCGGGATTTACACGCTCTTTCTCTTCTATACTGTGTATTATTTCACCCAAAAACTCCCTCATACCTAAAGGAGAGATTTAAGTTCATTGGACTTCCGGCAGATGTACGATCATCACAATTCTTGCTAATACGAATGCCAGTTCATAATACAAAATTTTTCGAACACTCCTTCACAGTTCATGCAACAAAATTATGGAACGCGCTGCCTCTCTTTATAAGAAAATCAAAATCTTTGCTAATATTTAAAAAATACGTTAAAAATCTTTATTTATCAGAAGAAAGCTGAGACGACTTATTTTTAAGGTTATCATAATGTTTTTTACTTATGTGTCTAATTCATATTCTACAAAGTATTGTCAATTTATTTATTTTTATTCGTATTGTTTAGTTTATTAGTTAAAATATATTATATAAAATTATGTGTGTATTATGTTTATGTATTAATGTGTAATTATTTGTTTGTATGATTATGGTGTTTATAACTTTTTGCCATCTATCTATATGCACTAGCTATTTTAAACTCCTAACAAGATGGTTGTCTGGAAGAAATCGCCTTTAGGCGATAAGACCGCCCTTTGTATTTCCCATGGGCTTTTTTTGTGTTTATATTTCATTTGTAACTGTAATATGTATTTTCATGTGGTATGCAATAAAGTATATAAATAAATAAAAAATAAAAAAATATGAGGGTACCTGATAATTGAAGATGGAGATGCCATCCTTGTTCTCGAGCGCGAGGCAGGCGCCGGCCCGCACCAGCACGCGGCAGACGGCGCCCTGACCGTTCATGTACGCCAGTAGGAGAGCGGAGTTGCCCTGAACAATGATTACATTATCGTATCCATATAATATTATACTATGTCCACTTTTTATCATATAAATATCATATCAAAGCATATTCTACTTATTGTGTACAGTCAATTTTTTCCGTCAAATGGAAATGTCAGGAAGGCCCATTTTGTAACAAAACAAGTTCTTCTGTAAAAACACTCCACTTAAAATTAAAGCAACAACGGCTCCAAACACCGCCACAAGATAAAAACTGAGAAGAGCCACACGATAAAATCGGTCGAGTATTACTCTATCTCTGTGTCACAAACGTCAATAGGTAGTGAGTAATTTACGGACTATCACGGGAATCATTTTCATAAATTCAATGAAAAATAAATGCTTTCGAGATTCCTAGTAAGACGGCCACTGCTTCTCCGTTCTTCTCGAGAACCAGTTTTAGTTCTTCTGGAGAATCAATTTCAATCACAATGAATGTTATCAGGTGCACTGGATTTATTAACATTCAGACGACGCAAAGCTTTCCTTACCTCTTTGTTGATGATGAGAATATCTGGCATCGAAATACCATAAAGAGGCAGATGTGGTGAAGTGACGATGCCAGTGTCTAGATACGAATTACTAGCAAAAAAAAAGCAAATAGATCCGCTTTTTTCTTGGATGTTAGCAGCCAGGGTTTTATCAGACTTTCCAAGGGAGGAAATGAGTTCGTTTAAAAGCTGGACCGAAAGCTTTTTGCCAATAGGAAGGGCTCGGCCGAAACGAACCTTCCGCAATGCCTATACAGACTTATTTGTAATTAATTGGACACTTCTTGCAGGCAGTCTCTCTACATCAATCTCAACAACACTTTCTACAAATCTTAACAAAAAAAATCGAAACCAAAAAATATTTGTACAACGGGCGCCATACCTACGCTCAGAGTTAATGAGTTCAGAGGCAAGCAGTAAATTTTGTATGGAAAAACTATCAATTTTAAAAAGCGCGAATACATCCAATTTAAAAAAAGATCCACGCGATGAAGTAGTCTGCGCGACTCCACAAATTACTACATATATATTTTAATGGTAAATAATACCTGTAAATCAGTCCTGTTGATTGGATAGTCGGGCATGAACTCTAGAAAGATTTCACATATCGTGGCTGCGTTGTCCTTTTTGCACCAACATAATTCATGTAATGGATTGCGACCTGTGGTAGAAAAAATTCTATGAGTTTTAAGAACTAATTAAAATACGCAGATATGTATCATAAGATTTTAGTTAGATTTCTTTTGTTAAAATGCTTGTACATTATATAGAACAAAGTGTTATACCGCCGCTTTAAAAATATAGCGTATTGTCATGTAACGTTTTCTACTATATGCAACATTCCATAAGTAAGTTAGTTTAGTAAGTTATGTTTTACTGATTTTACGAGTAGAATAAACCGTCGACTCCCGCAACCGCGAGCTCGACGAGAAAAGAGGAGTCTCATAAAGTACAATTAAAGATGCAAATTGAAATTCGTATAGTACAATCACTATTCACATGTAGAAAAATAGTTGATCACCATCACGTGCACGGTGAGTCGTTGAATATAGCGCGTGCAGCGAGTCGTCTAAAGCCGGTGCTTTACAGCGTACAGCGAGTCGTCTAATGTACAACGTTCTGCGAGTCGTCTAATAGGCCACGAGCCGGCATTGTAATAAATAAAGCTCGCACCCTTCAGGTTGGCGGCGGCGGCGTCCACGTCGGTGTCAGCGAGCAGCGCTCGCGCAGCGGCGGCGTGTCCCTCGCGCGCGGCCACGTGCAGCGCGTTATCTCCGGCGGCGTCTTGGGCCCCGCACTCCGCGCCGCCGCCCGCCAGCGCCGACACTATGCCGGCCTGCCCGCTACTGGCCGCCACGTGCAGTGCCGTGCGTCTAGACGGTTGGAAGATCTATTTTTAAATACCTCTATCGCGGCCACATAAGTTCTAAATTACGATAAATTATTTGCAAATGAAATTGTTATCTCATTCACCTACATGTATTTTTGGATCGACTTTACCGAATCACTTTAATTGTATTTATTAACGGCAAAGCGAGTATAAATTAGTTTTTATTGCCATCATTTCTAAGTATAAGTTACCGTATGGCGTCCCCTAGACCAATACACATCGTTAATGTATAAAACAATAGACTCACTTGTGAGCATCCCTATCATTGGGCCTCGCTCCGGCGAGCAGCAGGCTCCTCAGCAGAACCTCGTTGCCGACCGCCGCCGCCAGGTGCAGGGGCGGCGCTAGTGTTGAATCTTGAACGCGGGAATTCACATCGACCTCCACTGAAAGAAGGAACATGACGCTCTCCATGTCGCACTTTTGTATCGCCACGTGTAAAAAGTTTCTGCCTTTCTTGTCCACCTGTGATAAAAAAAAAAATAAATAAATATATGCTTATCCATATTTTTATATTTTTTATGACGTTTTAATAAATTATAATAGTACCTGTTCGGCCGCAGACGGATTTTTCTCGAGTATAGCCTGTGCGGCTTTATTGTTTCTGGCGGTGAGCGCGGCCGCGAAGGGCGTTATACCCTTATTATCTCTCACGGAGAGGTCGATCCCGGGCTGAGACAGCAGCAGGGAAATGATCGCTGCGTGTTGGTTCTCTATTGCAATATGGAGTGGGGTCTTTCCCTCTGCGTCTTTTGAGTTAATGTTTGCACCGTGTTCCAACAGTGTCTGTGGGATTAATGTTATTCGTATTTAAATCGTATCTATATCGCGTATAAATTTTAAGCTTAAATATTATATTTTCCGACGTTTAGCTCTAATTTCCTCAGCCTTTGACTCACAGTTAAAAGCGACACAAGCTCCCCATCTCATTAACAATGTGAAGTAGCGATAGTTTAAAAACATTAAACGTTCTAAATATTAAACGTTCGTTAGTAGTTTAAGATGCAAGAGTACTTTATCTACCTAAAATTTAGGTCTACTCTCATCGATGGAAAACAAATAGACCGATACCGATATGTATTTGTCTCATTAAAACGATGATACTAGACACAAAAATAGCAGCATAGTAGTATTCCAACTGATAATCCCTCAAAAATTTTCCTCGGCCAATGTCTTCCAAGTAGTGTGATCCATAATGAATGTACCTGTATGACCTCCGTGAGTCCCCAGGTGCAGCACAGATGTAGCGGCGCCTGCTTGTCTGCGGCCGCGTCTGCGCCCTCCCCCCCGCGCCCCGCCCGCCGCGGACTCTCCACGTCGCATCCCGACCGGATCAGGAATGTCGCTAGCGTCTCCTTGTTCTCATCTATGGCCCTGAGGGTAGATTTTTAATTAGGTAGTGTCGGAATAGGAAAACTTATTTATTGTTAGGATATTAACTAATTTTAATTCTAGAGCAATGCGACGATCGTCTCATCTCCCTGCCCTTTTCGTAATTTTGGGTTCGTTCGTGTTGAAGTATTGTTAGTCGTTCCTATGTATAAGGATGTGCTCTAGCGAACTATTGCACCACTCATCGGGGATCACTTCTTCATTCAACAATTGACTATCAAAGCCAGCCACTTATATTAATATTCACTCAACAACTTCCTGGTATTGTATTAAAGTTTCCTTGCCTATCATACCTTTTCCTTTCGTTTCCCCTAATACATCCTTAGTCACATTTCTAATTAATCTGACCATTTCATTCCAGCTACTATTCATAGATTTTCCATATATACCGTCAATATCTATTACTTTATTAACTCTTTCTTTAATTTTACTTGCACATTCTTTCTTTTCTAACAAATTCCATTTTATTTTTGGTGGGGATCATTTTTTGAGTATATTTGTCCGCACTTGTTTAATTTCCATGATAAGGAGCCTACGCTGTGTTTATGACGCAGTAGATTATATTCCTCCTTATAAAAGTAAACAATCTACTTCATACGGCGGCCATGTTTAAAATTGATAAGGTGTTATCTTTTTTTAAAACCAAGTATTAGAGGTTTCCAAGTTGATGGTAAAAGCGTTCTTTATATCTTTCACCAATCTCTCTCGCTGTCTGCTGTAAACCTGTTACACATATTCGTTTTCCTTTCAACACGTCCGCAATTTTTCTTTCCCTTCCAGTTATTGTACATCCAACTTCCATACTTCTTGCACCCCTTTTTTACAAACTAGTTTCTTGAACAACAACCCTAACCCACTTTCTACATAGACTGGGTGCTGCCTCTGCCTGTCTAAGGGGAAGATCCAAGCTCAGTTCCACGAATCTTTTGACATTCTCATATTTCTCTTAGATAATCGGATTAGTATGGTTCAGTAGTAGTTCGGGGCGGGGTCGCATACTCGTAAACCACATACTACCGGACAGGTGGTATGTCCAGTATTCCTAATAATAATTTCCTATTGTTGAATAATCTTTAGGTGTGTGTGTATTCTATTAGGTTTTTGGTAGCAATTTAAATACTCTTACTTGTGTAATAATGTTTGCAGACAGCCGTCGGGACCGGGTCCCCAGCAGTCCGCATCCGCACCGTTGCGAACTAAAATCTAAAAACGAGTAAGAAATTTACATTTTAGCCATAGTTTATTATTTTTTGGGACACTTAAGAGTTGAATACATATAAGGGACAAGATAAGAGTTGAATAAATATATCGATCTACCATCCGAAATTGAAATCAAATTTAGATGTTTGAAAATATCTATAGACATTTATAGCCATGTTACGCTAAATTTATTTTTAATAGATAGAACAAAAAATATACCAATTCGGGGAGGGATTTGAACCCGTGATTTTTTTTGGTGAATTGAGCATTCTAATGAGCCAATAGTCAATAGTCATATGATTATATAAGTAAGTCAGTACGCTGGCGACTTCCTCCTGCCCGGAGGCCAGTGCTGCCCAGAGCGGCGGCACCCCGTGCGCGTCGAGGCGGCTCATGTCGACGCCGCGCACGCACAGCGCTTCCACCACCAGCCCCAGCCGGCAGTGGATCGACAGCTGCAGCGGCGTCTCGCCGGCGTCCGTCCTGGGTACGTATCATTATCACTTATCTTACAAATCTTTGTCTACTTTTTTGTTATCTGAAGTATGACAAGTTTGACATACCTAATTTAATTATTTGTAGTGTGAGTGATTTTTTAATTGTGAAATGATGAGCTTAGAAATGAGTTTGTTTGTAGTTTGTACCGCCTATAGAAAGGATGAGAAGTATTCGTTTGTGGTGTGTGTGTTGAGTTTGTCAAATGGTTTTTTAGAGTCAGTGTTTGATATGACAATGGAAAGATCTATTGAATGGATGGGAGTGTGTTAAAAATTACAAGGAAGCAAGTCTCCACTGAGACGACGATGAAGATTCGTTAAATGTTTTTCATTTATTTTCAGAAAATCTGAATTTAGAAGATAAGAAAAACGTATCTTCGATTTATTAAACCAATATCATTTTAAAAAGTTACGAAATTAAATATAATTCTAATCTTAAATAAACTCACAAAGCATTCATATCAGCTCCGTGGTCCAATAAAAAGATGGCAGTTCTGGAGTCTTCCTCGACTATAGCTTGATGGAGTAATGTGAAACCTTTGCCATTACGGATGTTAGGGTCCGCCCCACCCTCTATTAGCGGCGCCACTAAGTGCTTGTGACCTAAAGTAACAATAATTTAGTAATTATTAATATTACAAAATCGGTTGTTCTGTTACTATACCTTCTGTAAGCGCCAGACTGACGGCTGTATCTCCCTCGGAGTTCTTCAAGTTTAAATTAGGCACGAGGGTCACGTTAGAGCGGTCGTTGGAGGGCAGTTCTCCTTTCTCTACTATCTTCTTATGTTCTATTATAGCTAGTACTGAACCCTCGTGATTGTTCAGTACGGCTAGATGGAGAGGAGCTTGCCTGGGATATAACACATTATTAGACCTTTACAGTCCAAATTGTATAAGGTAAAGTAAAAACTAATTACTATAAACAAAGCAAAGATTATTTTAATTCTCACAAAAAGGACAAACAGACTAGAAGTGACTAAAGGTAACTAGAACATCATACATAGTTTGCTGAAATAAATAATTTGATAATAAGGACTCTTCCATTTTTTTTATAATTTTTTTATCTGTTGCTCACAATGATTGCATAAGTTCACAATGGTTTTAGTATGGTGGCGTAATGGCATAAGACAGAGACGTCTATTGTTTTACATTCTCTAAGTTTCGATCATTGGTCTCTGGAGCTACCACACTGACTGCAGTACGATTTCAATACACGGTAGGAAGAGATTACTTGCTTTACTTGTACTTTTGAACTTAAAATGATTTATATTTTTAAGTATATATTTTTTAAAAGATGCATTATTTACGTTATGTATGATATTTATATTTTCTTGAATGCGTAAATAAATGTTTTTATTTTCTCATTGCTTTGTTGTAGTCGGGTAATTTTTTTTTAATAAAAAACTTAAACGTTAAACCTAACTTTACTAAACACATGTGATGAATATTTTTCTTAAATGTAAGTATGTTGTTCTTGATAAATAATAACAAAGATCATAAATCATATAAACCTGTATACGGTATCTTCATGTTCCCCATAAGCGGTCTGTATGTTGGGTCTGGCTCCATGTTCCAACAGGGCTGCCGTGAGTCTGGTGAGGCCGTTAGAGCAGGCGGCGTGCAGCGCGGACAGACCCGCCTCGTTGGTGTGGTTCAAGTCACCGTTGAGGTGAGACGAGAGGAACACAGCGGAGTCCTACAATAATATCGTTGGTGATTCCTGGGATGTTCGATAATTGATAAAGATTTCGATTATAAACATGCTTAGGGAATTGTTTGCGGTTAATGCCTCGGTGAAATACTTCTATAGAAATTTAAATTCTCTATTGAAACATGTATTAAGGATGGTGACGTTAACTAAAAATGTATATAAATTGCAAATGCAAATACTTAATCCTTGAAGCTAAATTTGACAACCCTATATATTGACACTAGAAAGTAATTCTAGAGTATTTAAGCGAGGATAAAGCAGTATCTAGACGTGTACACACACAATCAAAGGTTAGAAGCTAAGAGATATTATTTAAACTACGCAATGTGTTATTCTAAGTAGTACACAATACAAACATCTCTTTCTCTAAGTTTATTAGAAGAATGTAATTACACAGCAATTATAAAACTGTGTCACGGCCTTCATAACTCATTTTAATTAAAGATCACACGATGTTAAACCTTCCATTATGTACATATGTCATTAATCTTTACGATGAGACTGACTGATTGCAAATACCTGACTGACTGATTTTAAATGAAGTTTACCTCAAACCATCCTTGCGCCAAGATATGCAGCAAGCTATCACCAGACCCTGAATACAAAGGATTCGGCTGACATCCTTTCTCCAAAAGCTTCGCAGCAAAAAATCTCTCCACAATATGTTCTGGTTTCCCTTCAATTGGATCTTCGGTGAAGGCGTTCTTGTTAGTAACTGGAGTATCGAATGGGTTGGAACCGTTCATCACTAATGTCTCGCTGGATGATATTGAGGCTCGTCTGTCGTCTACGAGTGCGTAGTACAAGGGGGGGTGTTCATCTGATATAGTTCGTAAGTTTGTGTCTAAAGAGGACTGCTGTAATAGGAGATCGAATATTCTTTGGTTCCTCGCTATCACTGCTTGGTGGAGTGGTGTGCTAAAGAAAAACATAATACGGGTTTGGATCTGTGTAATATTAACAGTAACATCACTATTCTATATTCAAGGATCTTGTTAATAGATTGTTTATTAAAGTAAAATTAGCTAGCAGATGTTAACTCTGTATTAGACAAATAAACTTAGTAATAACGCTGAGTTCACATTAAATAAACACAGAGAAAATAGTTAAAATATTTGGTCATAGAAAGAGTTGTTACTATTTTGTATGAAATGAGAATGTTGTTATTACTTTTCTCTAAAACTAATATAGGATTATTTGAATCAAAGAATCCCTAAAACCAACATGGATAAAAAATAAATAAAAAAGACTGGGTAATGATACGCTCTCGCTAGACGTGTGTATAGTGAACGCGGCCTTACAACGAGTATCATTTACCGTGCAAACATTATATACGTACGTGCCATAAGTATTATTTGTTCGTAGGTATGTTACTTTTAACCATTGCATTTTCAATTTTACCGCGTGGTCATATATCAATTATTTATGGTATGACGTATAGCACTTATGTGATTGGAATTTGCAATGAGTCTTATTAATTTTATTCGGTAGAGCGTAATATAATTATCATTTTTATATCATTTGTATGCAATGCTACGTTGACCGAATATTTGGTCTCTTAAGTAGATTTACAGAATAATTGTATTTTTTAATATTCTTACTTTGGTTCTATGTACTATACTCCTAGACAGGGTTATTTGTAATAAGTTGACCACCTCTTGCAGGCAGCCTCTTTACATCAATCCCAAAAACATTTGTTCTACGATTTTTTAAAATTAATAGTTTTTAAAATTTAAGTTTTCCCATACAAAATTTATTTGTTGTCTCTGAACTTGCATTAATTCTGAGCGTCGTCGGTATGGCGCCCGAGCGTTGAAAATAACTCCGTTATTAATAAAGGAAGAAATTAAAACGCAAGTAAGTTACAAAGTCAAAGAAAATAGTCGGGCATAATTCCTATATAATTATGAATACAGTCGGTTAAAAAAAAAAAAAAAAAAAAAATATATATATATATATATATATATATATATATATAATAAATGTTATCGGAAGAACTACAATTATTTTTATGAATTACACTAATGTAATAGTATATATTTAATTATTTATTGTATTTGCGTTCATATATATGTTCAATTATACTTACTATCCCTTTCTATTCTGTCTGTTAATATCAGCTCCCTTGGTGACTGCTATCTCCGCTATCTCGATCATTTGGTCCATGGTCTCCGGGTCACAGGAACTACTTGTGAGCGCTGCTATGAGATGTAGCACGGTGTCACCTTCTTCCCTATTTTAAGAAGAAAGATATCAAATTTACCCGCCCCGTTGGTCAAGTGGTTGGTGCAGACGCCTGACGTATCACGACCCAAAAGAGCTTGGGTTCGATTCCCGACCGGGATAAGCATGTGTGTGATGAGCATAGAGGTTTATATTTTTGTTTATTAAATATATTCTCAGTATTTATAATATGTATTTCTATATATTTGTATTGTTGTATAACACCCTTAGTACGAGCAAATAAGTTGCTTAGAGTAAAGATAATTTTGTGTAATTTTATTAAGCGATTTTATAAAATAAAAAAGTAAATAGGCTAATAAACTAATTATATTTAAGGAAATGTATTTTGTTCCATTTTTTATTACGTAAGCCGTATGATTTCCTGAACTATTAGCATATATTAACCGTTATAACCTTTAACAATGTTATGTATTCATATATTAATATATTTTGGTGTAAAATATTAATTATGTACATAATCGAATAGAGAATATGTAAATATTTAGATAACGTTATATTAAAATACTATTATATTTTAATGATTTTAATTCGAAGAAAAACATAGGTAAACACTTTTTTTATTTCTTCTGGCTTAAATAGAGTATAGTTTCATGAGGTTGGTAATACGAATCAATGAAGCCCAAAAGTTATTAAACATATAGATTACAGATAGGGGACTCGGTCTTCAGTGTTTTTGGGTTTTAAATGTCATCAAATAACACTTTTATTATTTTAAATATACTTTTTTTACACGAAAACACGAAAATAACATTACTTTCATGCTACTATAAAAAAAAAGATTTTATTGTTTTTGATAGCTTTTGACATTGAGAAATAACTGAGGTCCTATTACACTAAGATCAGATAAGTTTAACACGAGTATAAATACGCGATTATTCCAAGAATAACATCCAATGATTATTCCAAAGAGTGACGTAAGATTAATAACCACTACTACTATTTTCATAAATCAAATACAATGCATAAACCTAAAATAATTGAAATGCACTTATAGCTTTCAACTTATTATTATTAGTATTATTATTTTTAAAGACTCTTCTAGCCTAGTACAAAAGTGCGTAATATAAATGTGTAGATTTTGGTAAAAAGCACTAAACCCTCAAAAAGAGAGATTATTGCCTTAGGTAAGCTTTTACACTGATGAGGGCTTGTATTTTTTTAAATTATCAGTGCTCAGTTATCATCTCTATGAGCACCGTTTAAAATAATGAATAGCAACACTATAAAATATTCTACATTTACTTATCAGCTGCTCGATTACTTCCCAGTATAAAATGACTGATGAGTTATGATAATACTTACTTAGTGGTAATACTAGGATCAGCTCCATTATCAACTAGAAACTTGGCGGAGAAGGCATCCCTGGCATCCACGGCTCGGTGTAGCAGCGTCCTGCCGCGGGGTCCGCGTGCGTCTGCGTCCGCGCAGTGCTGGAGCAGCGTGGTCGCGATGGACGCGCTGCGCCCGCGCAGTGCCAGCTCCAACGGTAACTCACCGCGAGATGACATCGCGTTTACTATATCCGTTAACTGCAATTGTGATTAAACATAAGTTTGGAGTTTATACTAACAGAGTTAGGTTTTCAATATTGATATTACGGAGATTTTTAGTAGATTGTGAACTGATATAAATTTAATATTAAATGATTATATTAAACATATTCATTATGAATAAGTTGTATAAGTATGTTACGACAGTTTACGTAGAAATTGTTTTAAAAAATATAAAATTATCAACAGTTACAACATTATAAAAAAATTATCTCACGCTTGGTCAAGCATTGCTTAATAAAAGCGGAAACAGTGATGCGAATGAGGTAACGGAAGCAAATCACTTGGCCAATATTACAGCCGCGTACAGCCGGGGCACATCACTAGTTAACATATCATCGATATAAGACGATGTAACCAGATCACGCTCTCTTATGAATGCAGCTCGCAGCGCGCAATATTCAAACAATGTGATGAATTACAAACATTTACTTTCACGCTTACGTAATAATGCGCGACAATCTGACAAGTAATTTAATATACGTTAATTAATTATCAAACAGAACACATACTAATTAGAGTTGTGAGGATGTTTTGTTATCAGTTGTAGGTGGTTTTTTTATTAGGATGCATTGAAAGTGTGCAGTCAATTGATAAATTGTCGGTTCACCCCGGGTTACGTTAAGTGGTTGCGTTTGTAAAGGTCAATGTTACTGGTTTATTTTTAAAAGTATTATCAACCAATACTTGAAATAAGAATATCAATTATTTTAGAAGAACAGAGTTTATACACACAGCTTTAGAAGCTTTCCATTGAGTCGAGAATAGTTCAGCGTGAAGATTATTTGACTCTGATGTTTTGTTGGACTGTTAGCTATCAAGGAGTGAGCTGAGCCATATATTGGTAAAAAAAAAATATTGTCATAGCATAGGGACAAGTGTATTAAGATACGCTTCTTGTGATAGTGGTTAAGAAGAGTCCTCTAACACTCTTCCAAGCTTGGTTAGATACGAATCTGACTTCATCAGAACTGAAGACTGACTGTATAGTGTATACCCTAGTACCAATCTCAATCCTCTAAATTATAATATATGGTAATTTCCAGAGAGAATGTCTTGCTATAAAAGCCATGATATTTTAGTGTTCCTAAAAGAATCCATAAGATTGACAGTGAAGTTTTTTTTTCTATCTAGAGGGTGCGTCTTAAAATTGATAACTGACCTCAAAGTATAAATCACTGTATTTTTGCCAATATAATTTCAAATGCGTTTTATATATTTCTGATATTATCATACTTAAACACATAACACTAATAAATGTTTTATGTAATGAATAAATAAGAATATATATGTAAATATGTTAGTTCGTATGTTTGACCTCTATGTATTACCTACTAGTCTATTTACTCGTGTAAGCACTATTTGTATGAAACTTATCTGTTGTTTTGAGATGAATCCTCGTGTAACAAATCATGCAATGTCACTCAGATCAAAAGTTTGCAATTAAACAATATTTCATGTTATAAAACATAATATTACAACCCATATTACCACCAAAATTACTACAGCAAAAAACTTTCGAGTTTTTTATTTCTGAGAAAGAGAAAGATCATTAAAGGTGGTATTTGGCGTCCAATTCTCGTAATTAAAACTGTTTCAAATGTACTTTCGGTCTAGGCTCAGTGTCAGTTATCAAATCCAATCTAATTTATAGTTCAGTTGACTTATCAATAACACTTTAACAACTAGTGACATTTAGGTTCCGATACTACATTGAACGTAAATATCAATCAATTAAATTACAAGAAGTGAGCCGCAGGGATGTCGAAAAAAAAGAAAAATATCGTTATATCGATGTATCGATATTTGTTAAAATATCATTATTAGCGTCGATATATCAAAGGAAAAATATCGATATATCGAATTAATCTCAATAAAGACGGAAGTATTTTACCAGTATTCCTTTTTATTAGACAAAATTACAAAAATATAAAGAACTAAAAGGCTATCTTCTATCTTTAGGAACTATTTAAGATATCAAACAAAAATAAATAAATAAATCAGACAAACAAGTAATGTTAAGTTTAAAAAATATCGTTTTCGATATCAGTAATATCAATAGGTAGGTACCTATATTGAATTGAAAATATCGATATATCGATATTAATTCGGGAAGCCTATTGAGCCTCTGGTTCTTAATATTTTGTCCTAATTAAGAACCTAAATCTTTACAATTATAACAATAAAGGAAAATGTTAAATTACCATAATAAAAATAAAGGATAAGCAATCTTTACCTCTTGCCTCGGCTTTAAAAATATTAAATCTACATTACATCTACTGGACTTATGCATCGTTACTATAAACTCCTTCTTCCTGTTATTATCTAAATATACTTCCACTTATATTAGTCATTAGCATGAGATACGTGATATTATCTTAATGTAGACAATATGTACATCTTTAATCATTTATAACATAATATAAAAATATTATTTTTTTTGTCCAAATGTGTCATTATGACAAATATATAAGAAATTTTTATTTTTTTTAATCTACACTAACCAGGTGTTGGGCAAAGGTTGTTATACTTTCAATACCGAAGGTCAAATACAATAAAAGTACAGAAAGAAAAACTTAACCTGTTTCCCAAAACTGGTTTTTCAAATCTAATGATAATACGTGAATTCTGTTATCTGTATATTTAATCGTAGCCAGAAATTCGCGCAAGGTTCAATTAGTTTGTTATTCGTACGGTCAAGTACACGAATGTTACATATAATGACAACTAGCTGACGCGAACACTCTCGCCTGTATTCAGTATTCAGTAATGTCTCAGCGTGTCTCGCGCGTGGTACTGTTCGTAGTTATAAAATAAAAACATTGACAAACTATCGTTTATATGTATATATGTGTTAAGTGTCTTAATTAATGTTGGTTATGATATTTAGGTAAATATGATATTGTGCTCCAAGTGTTATAATTTCATATTCGTTTTTATTGTTTTTCGTGCGGAAAAATTAAGGTTAATTAATTAATAATTACTAATGAATAATGCAACTTATTTATTACCTGGAAGTAATTAAAATATAATTTAAAATTGTACACTTAGTAATGTGTTTTAAAATGTGTTAAAAATTAACACAAATTAGATAAGAATAAAAGAAATGTGTAACGAAATATTAAATTACCTGCAACTGTGCATTCGTTACAGGTATCATAAACGTGCCTGCCGAAGACTCGGTGTACTATGCTAATATAAATAATATGACGTCATTTAATTATAATTAATATTTTATCAACTCATAATGGAACATTAAACCTAATTAAGTTAAATATCTTAATCTTACTTGAATACTAAGAATTAATATTGAATTTAATATCAGTTTAGACCGGTAGTAATAAATATAAACTACGCACTGTTATTTTTAAAATTTACTAAGAAGACGCAGTTCTTAAGTATTTTAAAATTTGATAAACATTATTGTTACGAAGAAATCGTACAACAATACGTAACATAAAAAACATTTCCTTAAAATGTATAAAAACTTTAATTCGTATATATATGTACAGATATAAAATATGTATATTCGCATATAATGTAGGATATATTCCAAATTAACTCGTATACAAAAAAAGTCATTATTTTCCAACTTTTACTTATCTAAAAATAAAGTCACTATTTTTACAAATATGTGATTCGTTTAATGGGGTTGCTTATGTAACATTTTATTAGAATTTAATTATTATTATACGTTATGACACAAGTTAGATAAAAACCGGTACACATCCAGCCTCCTTCATCATGTAACTATATTTCAGACATAATCTTGGTCAATCACAGTTAATTAAGGACCATAGTAAAAATTAAAATATTATATCATATATCCTTATACATATTATAATATACTTTGTAGTACATATAAACAGTTACTTTTTTAAAATATTTTTCTTTTGTTTTTTATCATCTGTTGTAAACAGATCGTTTGTTCGATAGATAATTTTTCTCATATTTTATGATATATGTATTAACGCAAAGGTTTCTTCGTACACTTTGAGTTATGAAGATACTTTTTTTTAATTCAATATTTAATTTTATTAAATTGAATAGGAAATTAAAGATTGTATAGAAGTTATTATCCATGAAGTGTAAAATAGCAATAAAAAACAACTTTAAAAAAGAAACTTTGATTACAAACACATACAATAAAACGAAATATTAAATAATATAACATCCCATAAAGCTTCAACCCACACAACAACCTCACAAAATTAAACTCAAGTAAGAGATGTTACAGGTTGTTGACCCCAATAAAATACGCAAAATAAGATAAATTTACGACAAAAGCTGATGAGTAACGAAATATATTTTAAAGGTAAAATATTTTTAGAGTATATTACCGAAACAATAATAATTATTATGTAATTTATAAATAAAAAAAAAAAATGGTTTACACAAACAAACCATTAAAGATAACATATCAATATTAATATTATTTAATATGTTTAGGTTTTTTATATATTAATTGAAAACACAACAATAAATGTCTAACGTAATAAGCAATAAACTACAACAATAAATTATTTCGCACGTCCATAAACAACTTACGCAACCTATGACAAGACTAAGATTTCAAAAACGTTTCAACTCAACGTATTAGTAACTGTCGTTTAAATCTTTTATTATCCTATAGACGTTTTTTACAACGTAGGAAGGAACGAACGTAGGAACCTACTCGTAGGAATGCTAAAATCCTTGAGATAAGATCAATCAACGTTTAAGGTGAAAGTTAAAGTTGAATGCCGTATAAAAATAGTCAACCAGGCCTATTAATTAGGCTCGGAACACATAAATATATTAATTTATTATTTACACACACAATAGTCATATTCAGAATCATCATTAGTCAGAGTTTACACAGACTATTTGTTTAAGCCTTGAGATGAAATTTCAACATAGGCTTTGCAAAATATTTACATTTTGGTAACCTTTGCTATCTTCGTCGTATATGAGAAAAATATTTTCCCAGGAGTCTAGGTCCGAGTTAAATTACTTAAAGAAGTATTAATAAATATATATTCAAAAACTAAAATCTTAAAAAAAAAAATAAGACAACCTGGTATTAGTGTCTTCTTTGTCAAAACATTAAAAAATAATACATATATCTATTCAAACACAAAACTGGTATATTTTCAAAGGAACAATATAAATTAAACTCTAAAGAGTTACATTCTAAGGTAATAAAAATAAAACATGTTTTTTTTCAAGGTTCTTTGTATTCGCTAAAACTTGTTGACCAGTTTCTCTTTAATCTGACCTAAACAGTGACCTTGACTAGAAGACAAAAAAAAAAAAAAAAAAGACACTAATAAATGTTAGAACAACCTATAGTTGACAGATCATATTATAGTCACGCCTAATTGAGATTATTGATTCAATAACTATGAGACATCCTGTATTGACACCTCTTGAGTTCCGAGACCAGGTCAATGACACCTGCTGATAAAGACAGCAAGGTTATACCAAATTTTGACCACACTGTATAACATAAGTTTTAGTTAAGTGCTGAACTTGCTTTACCGGTTCGGAAAATACGTATTATATTAAAAACAACATATTATACAATACGAGATCTTGTATTTATTATAAATTTAAATATATATAAATAAATTAAAAACAAATTCCTCTAATTTTGATGAGAACTTTATACCTTTGATGGTAATTAAGTTTTATATAAAACATTGCCTTTCCAATTGGAATTGGAAAATCAGTTATAATCTGTGCTGAAGCTATGATTATTATTTAATTTATTTAATATTTTATAACTAGAAGTATAGACCATATAAAAAAAAAAAAAAAAAAAGACGTTAAAACTATGCAGTTTATTATGGCGTCGCAACCTATAGGTCGAGGTCATAACAACCGAACAGTACCTGTTATAAAAATGTATTAGAAATATTTAATTATAGGTTTGTTTATTTTAAAAGTGAAGGAAGTGAGACAAAGGCCAGGGTATTACAATTAACGTTACATTTTATATTCACTGGAAACCAAATAAGTTTTATCAACAAGAAGAATTCACATACAAATATCAAAATTAATTAATTATACATTTAGAAATAAATATAACTAAATGATTAATGAGTAAAATATAAACGGAAAAGGAAGATCAAAATTAAAAGTAATATTGGTTATCACAACAATTAACACAGACGATAAAAACACAACACAACATTCGATAAATGAAACCAATATTAGGGTATTCTAATTAAAATAGAATTTTATTACAGATTCGGAGAGACCCTCAAACATTAACCGATGGAGAAGCAAGGCAGTTGACTCAATGGTAAACTTCATTACGTAAATGCAAATTGGTCCAAACGTTAATTTGTGAGCAGTTATGGAGCAATACCTCTTGGCCATAGTTGCGATCTCATTGTTGTGTACAGGTATATATATTGTTTATTAAATTAATAATTATTATATTAAAACAGCTTGTGCCCTTGGTAAGTAAGAATTTTCAACAGTTCTTCATTTACAACTGTGTTCTCAATGTTTTAATTATTCCCTAGCTATACGTAAACCATTACGATTAAGCAACATTTAACAACTGCACTAAGTAGTGTTTGTTCGACCGTGGTCATTCGAAAAATATATAACATTATTATTTAACATTTTTGTTGTTAACATTGTTATATGATTTGACGGATAATTAAATCAATCGTTAATATATTTTTTACTGATTGTTATGAAGTAACCAAAGAAGTTAACCAATAAATCGATTTGACGCATACGAACGTCAAGCATAACAAAATCCTTTGGTGACGGTAAAATAATTTATGAATCATGATGATATCAAGAATAAACTATTTTCAAATTACAAATTGAAATATGTACCTTTATTTAAATTATAATAAAATATTCAACGTTGAAGCATGTTGAGCGTCATGACTCACTTCACTGGAACCAGCTTTATTTGACATTAAAAACCACAAAATCCTATTGTTAATACTTCTTGGAAATAGAATAAAGATAGAATTTAATTTGACTTAAAATTTTGTACCGGCTTGGTTATATTTACATATATAATAATATATATTAGAAAAGTGATTTTCATTAGTTAGTTATTAGTCTGTCTTACTACGCCACTAAACCAATCATACAATATTAATGAAAACAGTGCTATCGGCGCCACTACAGCAATGAGCCTATAACCCGGCGTGGGGTCTCTATAATCATAGCACAGACCACTGAATATCCTTCCTCTTTCTACACATAACGAGCCCGGTGGTCCCACCTCATATATGGATTCTCCTGAATCACATTTTGATTCACTTTTGTCAATAAATTTATACCCAGCTACTAATCGTGCAATCATACTTTCAGTCCCATTTGAAAGTCCAACAATATGCTTCCTTACCCAGCCCTCCGGATATATTTTGGTCAAACTGTCTACCCCCGTAACTGGATGACTTTTGGTTGTACTTGGAGTTTGAGTACTCAAAGTTGAGAAGTCATAAGATCTATTTCTTGAAATTTTGATGATTTTTTTCCATTTGATACCTAACGTTTCCAAAAAATTCAAGTCTGATACATTGTGATTATCACGTAGTTCTGGTACATCATTATGTGCAAGAATACCACAATACAATTTTGTGTCTATCAGAAAAGGAGTGCCCGGAGAAAAATTGCAGACGATCCTAACGTCTCCATTGGGCTTTAGACCATAGGCACAGCCGATCTTATTAGTCTCGGCCCAAATCATTTGAACTGTATTAAAATTTAATACTGTTGTGTGCCCACACCGAACATCAGTAACGGTTAGATTATTTCCGGCGTAACCAAACCAAACGTGTAGACAACCAATGACAGGATCCAAAAAACATTCAGGGCGTGGTGTGCTGTTGAAAAATAGTGATCTTTAATTATTCGATATCTGAAAATTTTATCAATTAAAAAATATGTATTGTATAGCTAGCTACAAACCATTTTTCAGTTGTCCTGTAGGATTTTATACAACAGTATTTAGAGAATTTGGTGCAATCGAGTTGAGAAACTGATTTTCCATCAAGATCTGAGCAAGGAGCAGCTCCCGGCAAGCATTGTCGGAGCCATGCTTCAGCTATCTTTTCGAGATCGTAATCATATATAACTTGCATCATATTAGCAGCTGTTGGAAGATGTGAATATTTATCAGCTAATCCATTGGCAACACGATTACGCATCGAATTGATGGTACTGATGATGGTATTTTGATCTAAAATTGTAGGGGTTTCAACTTTATAACCCTTCTCGCAAATACTTGATATATCTTTATTTGGAAATAAACAAAGCGTGTGGTCGCCGTAGCAAGGCCGAACTCCACACCATTTATTAACAAAATGGGACAGTGGGGCCTCCACCATTTTGTAAGTTGATGGTGTGTCAGTCCAAGGATTAAATACGTTTACAAGATTGCCGCCATATAACAGAAATATGTTCGTTTTATCTTTTTTCAGTCCTAATTCCCCGTAAATTAGAGGCAACTCCCAACAGGGTGAATCTTGTGGAACATACCATGTCCCATTAAATAGTTTTTTATTTTTGTCTTTCTGTATCCCTTGTTCCACTGCCGGTTCTAGATTATAAAACATAGTGTATGGCATGTTTGTGTTATCCTCAACCTTAAGTTTACTCACATTTACAAAAGTATTATTAACTTTATTTTCATTACGTAGTATCTGCAATTTTGCATTTTGGCGTGTATTGTCTACGTAATCATTTTCAGTAAATAAATCCCAATTTAACTGTATTTTTGGAATCGGTGTTTTACCATTGCACTCATCAGTAAAAACTATACTGTCATTAAAGTGTTTTAACGGTTCTGTAATACCCTCAGAAGATGTTAGAGTATATTTTATAGGTTTTTTACTTTTACCAACTCTATAAGACAATATTATTTTCTCTTCTTCTTCTTCTTTACTATCATTATCTGTATGTTTGGAAGGATTTGTTATTTGCTGCAACAAACGACTTTCCATTATTGTCCTTCTTGCATCTGGCATATATGAGTGATTTTCTATTGTATCATTCTTTAAATCATCATCTATATAGTAATCAATAGATATACTACATAATTCAGGTATCAATATACATAATATTAAGATATATGTATTCATATTACAAACTGTTAATTATCATAATCCACATAATTATATGACCATCTAGATTTCAATACAATATTAAAATGTTTTGAGTAATCCTCCTTGCATAATACATGAAATGTGAAGATAACAAGTTATATATATATTAAATCCTTGGAATTATTATTAGTAATATGAACTTAGTCAACATATAAACCCTGTTTACAAGACAAGGTTCTATGAACGGTCGTGGCCCAACGAATGCGTAATATAAATTTTGCGTAGGCGTTATGTATGATTCATTATGGACAGACAATGAACATTACCATTGAAATTAAATTGTTTTAAATTACCAGGAATGTAAATGATGAATATCTATAAAAAAAAAATCTTAATCATCAATATATTGTTTTCTTCCAGGCGTGTCATCGTTGCAGTGTTACCAATGTCTGATCAATCCCCCTCCCGGTCAATACTATAATACTACAAAACGTCTATGCAGTCACTTCGACCACTCTGATAGATTTGTGGTTGAATGCCCTTTCTCTACTATGTGTATGAAACAGGAGTTCTATCTGGATATACAGAATGGAGGTGAATATTTGAATAATTAAATTTTATTGCAAATAAAAGTTAAGAATCGAATATGTGTGTGGTCTTACTCAGTCTTGATTTTTCTATTTAGATGATAGTGTTAGTATATAATCGAGTCAAGTGGTACAATACATACTAATAGTGTAATTACGATGATCAATATCTTGTCATTTATTGGCTATAAATAAACTCGTCATATGGTCTCATCCAATTTGATTTGCATTCTAGTGAAAATAATACTAATAGATTATTATTTGTATCCTTCTACTAAATTAAAGTTCATACTACATACCACAAATTAAAAACAAATAAATTATTTATAAATAGAACATAAACTGCTGATAACTGAAGAGAGAATATATACCTACTTTTATTAAAAGTATTATTCTCAGTAATTAAATTTGAAATTAAAAAAAAATAAAAAAAATTAAATAACATTCTCAACTATTATTTCAGTTCGTATCACAGGGGTGCTTCGAGACTGCGCTCTTCAAAAGCACGAGTACCATGACATGAAGAACGGAAGATGGTTTCCTAAAACAGAAGTACTAGAGCCTTACAGCGAGGGCTGCACTGAGATAGACAACGATAAAGGGGAGAGAACCACTCCCACCAGGTAAAATCAACATCAAAACTGGTATAGTAACTAAAAGTTAACAATTATATAATTTGCGTCAAAATTATAATGTTTTATAATACAATGGAAGATGGTATCTTGAATCATCAAAATGATATAATAATATATACTAGAATATAATAAGTTTGAAAAGACCTCTCGTCTCGGTTAACCTATTTCAAACAGATTTACAAACACTTCTAATTAACCTTCACATCATGATGATACTACATTCAAGGTCATTCGAATGTAAAATACATCGACTTTTATGATTTAAGACTGACAGAGTTACAACAAATTCGGATAATCAAGGCAAGATTTTGAAGAACTAATTTAAAAAAAATGTGCGTTGTGTTATCTTGAACTAGTAACACAAATGTTTAATTATTATGAGTAATGTGAAGATATTTTATACAACAATGATGAATATAAACTTCAATACATAAAAGATAAAAAAAATAAGCCTGTATAAAAATGACAATATTATTCCGTTACAGATTCTGTTACTGCCGAGAGAACCTCTGCAACACGTCATCCACCACCAGCCATGAAGGCATCACTGACATCATAGGTGTCATAATGGTCTTCAGTCTGATTAAATTCATCAACGGCCTCATGTAGTGACAGTGACATTTAGTGTATAGTTTTAAGAATAGACACTGCAAGTCAAGTGAAGCATTCCAATTTTGAAACTAGCAAAAAAAATAACATCACCAGGCAACAATTGTTTATGTAAATACTTAAAACTATTCTGCCATATAGACGTAATACGTATAATAATAATCATTAAGCAGCCATTTCATTATCTTATTTACAAAGCACTAGGTCAAGTAGTGTAATATCGCATTATGTATAAGCTGTTAGTGAGCTAGTGTCCCATTTGATTGTACAACTTACTTGATATTTTTTATGGTCAAATAGTGCGCTGTTAATTGGATAATTTAATGGGTGCATTAGTCAACTGTGTATAGTCCATATAATATTAGGTAAAAGTGTGTCTGTAATTTCACTTTCCTTTGAGCGTGGAATATATATACAATATATGAATTAACCTATATATATAATGTATCAGTCCAGAAAACATAGAAACTTGTCAGTAAATTAGTAATTACTAATAAATAGAGATGTGTTTGTTTGTTGTCTTTAATCTTTGTCAAGTCATTTGAAGTGCTAGAGAGTGAATGAGATAGAATCTTTTAAAAATATATATGGATCCGTGAGCGAGGCCTTGTTAAAAACTTAGTATGTATATATAAATATATATATATGTGTATAATTGAAGCCGAAAGCGTGAAAGTGATATTGTTTTTATATATAAGTATTAGGTACATGATGATTGACAATTCTTATTAACATTTTCATGTTAAAAATAATAAACTCAATAATTCTGGTATAATTTTTTGGGTATATTTTAAAATTTTTATTGTGATATTTAATTAAAGTGGTTGTTAATAAATGTTATTTTTCTATATAATCATTTAGTTTTAAAACAAGGTAATATTATATAGTTTTAATAAAATAAATGGATATAAAAATTGTACATTTAAAAAATAATGAAAACCAAATTTGTGTGTTCAGTATGTGGCACAGAGGTCACAAAAGGAATTTAGGATTTTGTGATTATCTGTTTACTCCCATATTAAGGAAAAGCTACTAGGATGTTTTTGTAAAAAAAAATGTCTTGTTATTGCCTCTATATGTATATATCAATAATTTTATCGGGAAATCTAGATAATTAGTCTGGGCTATATTCATTAAAACTAAATTTATATATCATATACATTATAAATGATGATCCAAAATGAAGTTGCTGATTTGTTTTTTATTTCTGGTATTTCAAAAGTAACATAAATAATAAATCTATAAAACTATAATCTATATAACTATTAGTAAATATTGAATTCTATGTGTTACTTAATAATTTCCAAACCAACGATCCAATATACGCGTTACGTAATAATAAATATAAACTGTAGAAATATAACCGGTTCAAAAAAAGTAGGTAAATGTTTCAGAGCAACTTAAGACCTTGATCTACTCAGCTCAAATATACAATACGCAATAGAGGAGACCAACAAACAAACGCCAATTGTATTTGGTAGTGTGCACAAACAGATTTTTTGTCTATCGGTAAAAAAATATTTAAATACTTTGGATAAAGAAAGATTTCTCAACAATAATTAAAAGAGATGATGTTTTTACATTACTATCTTTTAAATAAATGTTGATAATTTAAGATCTATAATGTAATATATGAATATTTTGTCTATGAAGTTTTAAAAATAATTGCATATATCTTAAACTTATTATGAGGCACATTATATATGATGTGCCTATCTAAATAATAAACATTAACATCAGTATCAGATAAAATAATATGTATACATATACATATTATAAAAAACTCTAAAATCACTGCGTCGCAAGGAATTGACAAAACTAAAAAAGGCAGATATAAAATACACCCAGATTCGGAAAAACAATCTGTAAATCATACAAGAAAAAATAAGGTAAAAGAATGTGGAAATCGAACTAACAACCTTCAGCTCAGGGTCACTAACTCACTAAACAACAGACTATGAGGCCATGCAATTCTAATATAATATAATATTTCTGTGGAAACAAAGAATTTATTCAATGTGTCGCTAGTGGTGTTCGTCGAGAGTTTGGAAATGATGTTATTCTTAATACGTATTATGTATTTAACCCAACCGTTAAGTTTAATAATATCAGTAGTTTTATTGTAGTTAACTAAAACGTAGTTAACCGGCCCTCTTTTGCCAGACCGGACCTCCCAGACCGGACACCCAATTTCCTAACCAAAAATCCGGACTTCCTGCCGGAAGAATGTTTAACAACCTTTAATGTTTATTGATTACCGTAGTGGGAACAACTAAAAAACCAGTTGTCTACATTTGTTATGGAGTTTGGTGTCTCCCCCGGTGACGGTATGGATACAAAAACAGTATGGATTATAATAAAAAAAAAGGAGTTTGGTGAACATTCAAAATATTATATTGTTATCGTACTCATTAGACTTAGCTATATTTATTTCTATATATTTTTAAATCAGTTAGAAATATATATGGTTATCTGGATTTCTTCATTTAATAAATGTAAATTGTGACGTCATATTTATAGTATTGAGCATCAAGTACAAGAGCGAGGTAACTGGTAAGGTTATTTTAGGAATTATAAATATAAAACAGAGGTGTTATTTATTGTATTTTAAAACTAAATGATGCAATATAAAATCTTCTAGATGCATGATGTATAATCATCTGAATGGAAACGTGTAAAGAAACTTAATGTTACATAATAAAGTACAAGAAATAAGTTTTAAATATTGTTTAAATTTGCAATCAGAGAGAGATATAGAGTTTTGTTATTAATTTTCTAAGAAGAAAAAAAAAACTCGGATATTTCTTAATTACAAAAATTGTTATTTACATTTATGAGACATTGCTATTGTAATGTTTTAGGGCCTATATTATTTTCAAATAAAATATAATACAACATACAAAATAATTACAACGCTTGCTACGACTTTGCAAGCTTATCATGGTTACATTGCATCAAACTTAAAATATGGTCTTTTATTGTGGGGCAATTCTGCACAAGTAGAAAGGGTTTTCATTTTACAAAAAAAAATGATTCGTTCAATTTGTGAAGTAGGGCCATATGAAAGCTGTCGTCCACTATTTAAGAAATTAGGAATCCTTACCCTAACATCAATGTATATTGTTGAAGCGTGTATATTTGTAAAGATAAACAAGGAACTTTTCAAAACTGCTGATTATCTATACCCGAGAAATACTAGACAACCAGAGAGATTAGTGTTAGAAATGATCCCTAAAACTTCCCTGCTCCAAAATAGTTGTCATGGCATGTGCATAAAAATTTTTAATAAATTACCTAACAATTTAAAATCTTTACCGTTAAAATTATTTAAGATAAGATTAAAATCTCACTTAAAAATAAAAGCTTTATATAATTTAAATGAATACTTCTTGCTAAAAGAATTATGTTAAGTTGTTAACTGTAATTGGAAGATAGTATAAAAAAATATATAATATAAATGTATATATATTTTTTTTAACCTAATGAATTATTAAGTAATGTTAAATAAAATTGTTAATTGAAATTGTACATTTGCATGCTTATATATTTAGCAGAATAAGCGGAATATAAAATTGTCAACACTCTATTGTTACCTTATTCAATGCAAATAAAGATTATTATTATTATTATTATTATTATTGTATGGTGTAAAGAATAAATTTGAACACAGATTTACAAATAATTATATTCTCATAGATCGCGGAATCGTTAAATAGACGATGTTAAAGACACATATCGTATCTCAATCCTATAATATATCAGTAGGAAATTCGAAACCTTTGTTTGTTATTTTTTTTGCAAAGCTGTTGGTTATAATTTCACTTACTAACTCACTCTTATCTTCAACTTTGAGCGAATGACACGCAGCTTTGTAAATTATTAATATTATATATTATTTTGTAATCGCGGTTGTGTTTTAATTAAAAATTATTAGTATTGCAAATTCATTATTATACGAATCATTTCTCATAATTTTTTCATAAATTATAATTATAAATATCCTATCATATGTATTATTGTTTTACTATTATAATATAAAATATGAAATACTAATGGTCCCAGAATGCATCCCTAACAGTACACTTAAACTATGATGTAGTCCAAAAAAAAAATATCCTCGGTATTCGTCATCTATAGAAGGATGAGAAAAATAAGATTTTATTGTATTTCTTTTATATTATGTAAATATAAAATGAAATAAGTAGCCTAGAAGAGCGCAAATATGACGCCGTGTTTACCGTATGATGATAAAATACGCATGTGCCATATAAAAAATACCAGATCACCATATGTAGGAATATTTTATCGACAGGAGCGAAGGATGTGGGCGGTGATAATAGCACGAGGAATGTTTCACAACTCGGTCAGCCGCAGCACTAATATATAGCCTCAAACACTTCAGACGCTTCATAGAGATTTTAAAGGAATTAGGAGCAACTCTTAATAGGAACTGATAAATTATTGAATTTTAGTATAAGCGTTATAACGTATGAGATTAGTTTTGTAAAGAAACAAACAGATTAAAATAACAAATCTATTAAAGCCTGTCGGATTATATCTAAAAACAGGTATACTGGCATAGTTTAGGATGGATGAAAGACAACGAGAACTTTGATCTCCACTTTAACATGACTCAACCTCAGAAATCAAACAGAAGTTAAAATATTAATCACAGAAATACTTAGAAGACATAAAGGAACTGCTGAAGCGGTTCCTAATTCGTCAATAATTATTTATCATATCATTAGCACACAAAGGCCGCCGAATAAACGAAATGTGGAACGTTAAGTTTTAAACAAATAATATCAACGCCCGTGTGCTATATAGACTCAGTGAGTATTATCAGTAGTCTGACGTAGCAGTCTGATAAAAAACAAAACAATAGCCGGGTCGTTCTGGCGACTAACGAAATACAAATAAAGATTCGCTTATGCCAAAAGTCAGCGTCGCGCCGGCGCTAACATCGATCCGTGTCACGCTACTGTGAAGGTTTTAGAGTCATTTCTTTAATATTTGGACATGGCCCGTTTTGCCACTGGGCTTCCTTCCTGTGAATCACTGCCGGCCGCAGAGCTGTCGACTTCAGTGTAGCGTAAACCACATGGAGTCATATGTGCTCCGAGTGCGACCGCGTCCGCCGGTGTGCTCTTTGTAAATATTTCGTGTTATAGTTTCGTAAGTTGTACTTTTAGTTCGGAATTTGTTTTATTTCGACGAAGCTAATGTATTTTAAGTGTTATTTATATTACACATAATGGAGTTTACGTTATTCTTCTTGGTATTAACGTTATTTTGGAAAAGTAAGTAATTTTGTTGGAAACTTTATAAATATTTGTCATTGACCTTTCGGATTATATTTGACATAAACAAGTTGTGGGTCACGAGTACGTGATATTGTATGTAAATAACAAATAATTATTACAAAATTAAATTACATTTATATTCAAGTCGAATTCTTGGTCAGGAAGAGGAAACTTAATAACATTAAAAATGTGTTACAGCTTACTTCCTATAACATGACATTTGAAATGTTACGTACAAAGTTGCAATGAACAAACAACAGGATAATAAACGATGAATAATATTATTTCGATATTTTAATAACATTAAATTAATCAGTGATGTATTTTTTGCATTCAGTTGAAATAAGTATATTTTGATAAAGTATGTATACTTACCGTCAATATCTTTCATAGAAACATCTCACGCTATCTCGAGGAAAAATAAAATCTTTTAATTACCTAAACGAACAAATGTATTTAAACAAGTTTAATATGTTAGCGAAGTAACTCTACGTTATCCTCCAAAATAGTTTCCAGGTCGGAATTAATAATCGATCTGCAATCCGCTATTTGTTCCAAATTCAAAATGTTCCCACAGTTTTTCGCACTAAGCATTAAAAAAAGCTTGTTAATCTTTAGTAGCAAAAATTGGATTAGGATCGATTATTAATTCAATCGCTAGACAATTTAGTTTTCCTGGTGTAATGCGGTTATCGAACTCAGACGTAGCGTCGATTATTTATTACAATATGTTTTAAAATATGCGAGCTAGAACGAGTGGAGACTTTATAAAATTATTTTTAAACGCTTAAAATTATGAGAATAAGAAGAATAATTTTTATGACGACCTTTACATTTTTTAAAAAGAGTTCAAGGTAACAAAACATCAATTTAATTTAATCAATTAAATTTGTACCTTATTATAAAAAGATAGGTTACAACATTAAAGGAATTGAAAAAAAAATCCTATAGTGTATTAAAATTTGCTTGTAATTAAATAATAGACAACTAAAATTGTTAAAGTAGATATAGAATAGAGAAACGAGACATAAATTTTACAGTTCTATAAGATATAAGTCAATTGAAGAACTATACATAGGAACATTCCTATGTAATTTGGACATTTAGGGTAAATAACGACATAACTAAGCCTTATTCCATAACTTATTTATTATAATGAGTTTACATTATCTGGCCTTCTTTGTCTAACAGCAATTATAAAATTCTATAACTTCATAATTTATCGTGTACTTTATTTAAAGGAAGAACCTTTCTTAATAAATGTGTTTCTTAGTCAGCTGTTGTCTGTTCTTAATTATTGACAGTCACGATACTCAATACTTAACATAATAATGTCGTGATGACTGCTATTACTGTATCATGGGATTGGTTCATTTATTAAATAACATTAACGATTATAACATTTAAACCATAAAAAAAACTTTTTATTAATACTTAGTAAACCAAACCCTCTACTTAATGAGGTAGTTAAAAATATATATAAAACTTATTTCTTTTATTTGTATGTGTACAAACAAAAAATGTTGATACTGTAGATTTAAAAGCATATTAAAATAAGTAAAATTATTATTCAGATACGATTACAGTTGATTCGTAATCATCAGGTCAAGAGACAACATAATATAACATTTTCCTCAATCAAATAAAGCAGCAATCCCTTATCTATCTTATCTTATTATAAAGTTATCTTTATTTTTTTTTTTTATAAACGTAACCCTGGTGACAACCAGTCTTCTATTGTCATTCCTGTTACAAGCTCATTTGAAGTACAAAGAAATAGCCATCCAGTAGCTTAGTCACGACAACGGATATATGAGGATATTGCATACAATTACTTAACATCCTACATTGTAGGAAATGAAAGAAACTTTCAAATTATTGTCATATTTTTGTATATTATATTGTTCCAATCTTATTAGGAACTCAACTTATGTTAATTATATAGGAATTTTGTCTGACTAGTTTTGAACCCATTCGGATACCCATTTTAATGATCCTACAATCTTGACCAATTTGACAAGAGCACTATATATATATCATATGATAAGTACATCTATCTCTCGTGTTATCTGAAGTCACGTGGTTTATATACGTTTGATAAACAAAACAATAGAAATAACGTAAATACTGAGGGCTTCTTAAATATATTTGAGGCACAAGGAGTTTTACTAACTTAGTATACTAGTACTTTTATATTTAGGAATATGATGGCTATTAAAGATTAAGGGTATTTTTAAATCGAAGAGTCGAGTTTGACTAACCTCAATATATTAGCAATAAATCGAAGAGACGCAGCACAAGTCCATGGTATACATTAGTGTACTAGTAATTATGCCTAAACGCCTAATGCCTAAGTCCCAGTAATGAGGTCACTGACATCGTTTTCTGTAAGTAAATGACTTGTTAATGTTTAATATAAGGCCGTTAAGAATGTAGGTGCAAGGAATTTTTTTTAGGTGTGTGTGTGACAAAATACCTACGTATGTTGTATCTACGAAATTTAAAATATAAGCATATGTATGTATGTATAGTATAATATTATAATAATTGAATTCAATAAATATTTTAAAATATTGATTTTGTATAATTACTTGAATATATGTATCCATAAATTTCATATTTATTATTGTTTATCTGATTGTCGTTTGGCTTATGAGTAAGCAGCAGGGCTGGCAGTGTCAAGGAATTAAATAATATCCTATTTATAAAAAAGGGAAGTAAGTTAAACTGTAAATTGAGAAAAGGTTTCAAGGGTCCTCCATCTACGTATTCGCCAGGCTTAAAGCATCGTTGAAAAAAAAAATAACCTATAATAAAACATGTTTCAGTGTCCTCATCACTCCAGTGTTTCAAGTGTGCTCCTGAAGACACGTACAGCGGTGACCTGCTGTGCAGTCACTTCAACGGCAGCCATCAGTTCCTCGCCCTATGCGAACACTCTACCATGTGTTTTAAAAAGGAGTCAACTCTTCAATTAAGCAATGGCCGTGAGTATTTATAAATAATATTCAATATTTATAAAACATTGCGTTCAATGAGTATCAACAATTATGTATTAATTTAATAAATTAATATTAAACATCAGATATATTAAATGGGAATATATGGGCGTTGTTCCTTGATATACAAGTTCTTAGTCATCAAACACATCCCGGAGAGCTTTCACTTGTTTCATTGTATTGATGTTAATTTTAGATATTAAAAATCATAATGTATCATGTAGGATGACGTGGGTAGTTATTGATTAAATTACTAACACTGAATATGCTAATAATAAATATATTTTTGTCTGGCGCCATAGAAGGATTCTATAATCGTATTGTTTACAGATTGGATATAAATTGAAAACTTTAAACGGTTTTAAAACCTTTAGGTACTTAAAGTCGAAAATATATAGTGACGTGACCAATATAGTTTCTTTATCAAACAACTCCTAAACCACTCCTATAGGCTATAACGGCCATGTTCTCGTTACAACATTTGCTAATTCTCGACGGTAATTTATATCACGCGAATTATAAAAGTTCGTATTAGGATATATTCTGTACACGGCGTCGACGACTTTAACGAGCCCAGCGATTGGAATTGAAATCTTATTAGTACTTTATATCCGCTGGTACTGGCGCCGCTGTTATGAGCGGAATTAATTATCCAACGTCGGATTAATTAACAATGTAGGAACATACAGCTTGGTAGAAATAAATTAATTATCTTGGGACACTGTCACTTAGAAACACTCATATTTGGTAATAAACCTATTAAGGATTAAAACTTAATAGTGTGTCGTAAAGTAGCATGTTGGCCAGTCTAAATTAAGAATTAATTAAGACACTTGGCGACATGTTGGCGCATGACTCAAGTTATTTGTAAAAAAAGTTTAAATTAAGTTTTGAAATTAATAAAATAAATAATGCGAGAATCAACAATTTATAAACTGTATCAGCAGTTATTCTGATAAATAAATATAACTGTAAAGTTTCAAAACAATATTTTTTAACCCCAAATCAACATATTTATTCCTCTAGGTAGCAGCCATACGTAACGTACATGATAAAACCTGTTTATGACAAACAATCAATGAAAAGGTAAACCCAATAGTTCGACCGAATATTCGGTTTAGTAAAGGTTAAACCGAATATTATTCTCTATTCGGTAATTCTGTCAAACCACTATTCGGTTCATCTCTACCAATGATTGTGCCGCAAACTGATAGTAAAAAGTAGTAAAAAAAAAGAAATAATATAAAATAATGTTGAATAAATATATAATATAAACTCTACTTCACTTCACTAGTTAACATAAACCAGTTAGCACTGATGACGTCACAACATGTTGTAACTTGTTAACAAATAAGAGCATATCATATAGCACTTACTAACTAGGGCAAGGGGCTTAGTCAGTGATTGATTTAATATAAATCAAATGGACCCATTAATAGCTTATCCCGGATTCAATTACCATGGTATTTAAATCTCGATAGTGTACGTAACCTCATTCTAAATTAAATATATATTGACCTCTTCTAAAAATGTTTTGTATTTAAGTAAAATAAGATCAATTTTGGTTCCCAGACGCTCGACTTAATTCTCTTAAAGTTAAACTTTTTGTTATTTTAGTAATTATATGATGGACTATAGTTGCTCACTCGTCTATAATGGTATATACATAATATATTGACCTCTCCTAAAAATACTTTGTATTTAAGTAAAGTAAAATATTTTTTTTATTCTCAGAAACTCATCTTAATATTAAACATTAATGTTTGTTGTTTGATTCATTATATAATTCATTATATCTTTATTTGCCCACTCGTCTATTGAAGTGAGTATCAGTGATAATAATTTGAATCCTACTAATATTATAAATGCGAATGTAAGTTTGTTACGCTTTAAAAACTACTCAACCGATCATTATGAATCTTTGTACACATACTTTTGGAAGTATTAGATTAGAGTAAAATACGATACTTTATATTAAAAAAAATATTTATTTTAGCGGAAAGTAAAAAAATAGAAGGATAAACCATTGTTTGTCAATAAACACGTGGACGGAGTCGCGGGCAACAGCTAGTATTCTATATAATAACTATAAATATTATAAGTGGGTTGACACAAGGTCTTTCGTTACTAATCATATCACAATTATTTAATTGCAACTTTTAAAAACATTTTCGATTTAAATGTTATTTTGAAGTACCTACCGAGTTGTATAGGTCGAAGTAATGTTAATGTATGTCGAGTTTGAACTGACTACTAATTGGTTAATTAGTTAAATGTGTATCTTTACTTTGTTTGATTACAAAATACAAGGAGGAACAATGCTGTAATAATATTGAATATAATTTTCCTGTAAAATATTTATTTGTTAATTGGTCATTGCTTCAGGGACTAATTATTTCGAGACACTTTACCTATTATTAACTGGTTTAAACAATAAACGTCCTCATAAATAATGTTTTTCAAACAATTTATCATTCTTTATAAATTATATGTTGCAGATTAGTTGATACAAACCATTTTATTGTTAAAATTGATTGTTTACTTTCCTATATTACTTTCAATTTTTTTGCCAAAGTTTTTTTTATATATGAGTAGCCTAAATTACTTCTTATAGCATCAGATATCCATCAGTAAAAGTCCTGTTCAAACCGGTCCAGCCATTTCAGAGATGAGCCGGCAAAAACCGACAAACACAAAAATTAAAAAAAAAATTATTTTGGAAGTAACATATACACTTACATATGAGCTTCTTAAAAAGCTGTTAATTTGGAATTGCAAACAGACATTTCAATTTTAATTATATGTAATAATGTTTATATTGCAAGGTACAAATTACAATACTTGGAAAGACATCTGTAATTAAATTGATTCAGAGATAAAATAAATGACAATATTTAGAATTGAAGTGTTCAGTTATACATGAGATGAAAGATGACAAATAATATATTTATATAATATGAGGAAATATACTAATATAATATAAATGAGGAGTTTGTTCTTTTATTATCAAATGTTTTATTATCTGGAACTGTCAGTTACTTTTCTATTTGTATTTCATAGAGCATTCATTGAGGAGGGTTGTAGTTTATTTAAAAACACACTGAGATTCATTTTCCATCAAAAATATAAAATGACATGAAAAAAAAACTAATTCTACTTTGAAAGTTATTCTTACAAAAAAATCACATTAACAGCCTATTAAATATCCCCTCATTACTCAGTACTAAAAATATGTCATATTTTCAGGGACTTCAACGAGTGTGGAGCGAGGCTGCGCGTCTCAAAGACTGTCCGGGGACCAAGCGGTGATTGACGGCAAGTGGCAGGCCGTGAACACCATATATGAAGTGTACGAGGAGGGCTGCAAGGAGGCACCCTCGGCCCTTGAGGGACCTATCAAGACTATGCACTGCTTCTGTCGCGGAGACCAGTGCAATGGTTCTAGCCACCATATAGTCAATATTCAATTAATTATATTTGCCATGTTCGTTTACATTTTTAGGTAATACGTGAATATTTGAATAATGATTTTAATGTTTAAATATAATTTAAATATTAACACACGATAAGAAACGAATACATCACAGAATAGTTCATCATTCCAAAGACCAATCTTTATATTCTAATATAATTTTAAATATTCACTAGTCATAGATTAAGTGTGATTTATAATCGTGGTTCAAAAATCACTTTTGTATTTTATTATTATAATAGAGTACTAAACTAATGTTAGCCTACTGATTTTGTTACACTATGTACATTTACTGTCGTAATGCTTTATAACTGTTAAGTATTTTATTATATGTCGTCTGTATATATGTGGGACTGAAGTTCCGTTGCCAATATTTTTGGATAATAAATCTATTGCTACTACGATTTTTTATCTGCATTTATTAAAATAACTTTACCTATAATGTTTTTATTTTTTCTATACTCCTTAGAAGTAAGAAGGATACTTATAATTAAATGTTATTAATAGTTAATTCTTTAGTTTTAGTCCATTTTAAACTATAGATCTTAAGTTTTAAAAAACCTATAGTTACATATTTAATTTATTGCATAAACCGATTGATCGGTTTATATCGGATATTATATACTTTATATGACTAGAAAATATATAAAAGCATAGCTCATCTAACATACACACAAGTAATGAGTATTTTAAATACTAATATGTACTTACATTAGCATGGTTCTCCACCAGGCAAAGGAACACCACGTCCTCCCTCAGGAGTCGCACGGCACCGTGTAGCGGCTGAGGAGTCTTACCCTTCAGCATACGGTATAACAAGGCTGACGACATGTGGGCGAAGTCATCACCTGGGGGAAGGAGACAGTCAGAACAACAATATGCCTTCGTTAATATATCTTTAAAAAAAAATATATTTCTATAACACTGGATTATCTAATAATACCTAAGAACTAAGTAGAACTGTAGACCCAGTGGATCTATTCTATTATATAAATTTCATAATACATTGAATATTATATAACTCATAAATTTAAACATTACTCTTAAAATTAATAAATTGCTTAGGGCCCTACATTTATTTGAAGCTTTTATAATTATAATATAATGTCATTTATACTGACCATCACAATAAATTTATACACAGTATTCTAAGCCTAAGTGCAAATTATATATCACATCACTTTAATGTTTGAAAATATCTATAAACATGTATAAAAAAAAAACAAAATATCTTTATTCAAGTAGGCATTTACATGCACTTTTGTATCGTCAATTACATTAAATTGATCAGTATAGTCAGTCTGTGTGTAAGCTACCACCAGCTCGGAATGCTGCTGAGAAGAGCTGGCCAGAAACTCAACAATGGCTCTTTTAAAGGAAATTTAACAATGTTTGACTTATACATTATAATATCAACCCTGCAAATGAGTCAATGACTCAACATTTCGATCAACCAAAAAGTCTTAAATGTTATAATAAGATTTATATAATAATATACTTTTAATTTTAGAATTAAATCTATGAAAAGGAAGATATCATATATCTTGTCGAACCTTATTATATGATATGCGTACACCTAAGCCCATGAAGGATTTGTAACTTTTCGAAGTCGAAATTTATGGGTTATGAGCCTATTTTTATTTCTTGTATTGATCGTCTGTGTGTCGCTGTTTTTAATATAAGCATTACAATTTTACAAAAATGTATTGAGAAGCGAACGTAAGAATACCGATTTCTTTAAAAACATTTCCATATAGCCATGTTAAGGTTATTTAAATTTATATAAATATAGAATGAAAAATAAACTACCAATTGAACTTAATTGTTAGAGCGACGGGAAGATCTCCCAGAGGTCGCGGGCTCGAATCCCTGCACGTGTTGGTTTATTTTTCACTCTATATTTATATAAATTCACATCACTTTATATATATCACATTATTTCTCACATTAGACACATCACCAAGATGGTTATCATTTTTTTTAGATTTAAAAAATAATAAGTTACAGCCAACGAAAGATATAAAGCTTTTGAAAAATGTTGCCACCATAATCAATAAAAATATGCCTTAAATAGATACAGTTCTGTTAATTGGTTGAGTCAAGCGATACTTCTTTCACTTAGTTTTTAAATATCTGTGACTTAAACTTCAACTTTTAGTGACACCACCCTCTCAGAGAAAATCAGTGCAGACAAGTTAGTTCTCAGGATTATCTTCCTATTATAGTATATAAACATTTGAAAGACTCAGACAACCAGAGACCCAACCACCCTTCTTATAAAGTCTCAAGGGTAGTTATACACATTATATATTGTCAAAGTTCATGGACAATGACTATTAGGATGACAGTTCATTGCCATCCGGACATATAAATGATAAATAATTTAAATATAAACTGATTACCCGTCAAATCGTCCCAATGAGCAGATATCAGTCCCGAGCAGTGCTCTTTTAATGCTGTAGCACCTATTTCATCTGCAGCTGAATAAAATTTCACACATGTCCTGTAATTAATATAATTTTATTATTTTTTATTTATAAACAGACATGTAAGATTTAAAATAGTAATTTTTTAAAACATATTGATTCCAATAAGAGATTTATATAGAGATTTCCATAAGAAATTACACATCCTAGAACTTACCTCACAGCAACTGTTGCAATTAAAGCCTGTTCACACTTCCCAACCAAACCATACAACTTGAAGCTAGCTGCTGACTTCATAAGTTGAAGTGCAAATGTATCACCTCGTGAGAGATCAACTACATCTGTATACAGCCACTTGAGTAGTGCCGACCCAACATCATCAGGAAGTGTAGACCAATCTTTAAATACACAATTATAGATTGATTATTGAAGCTGTATACATATTATTGATATTTAAATACCAAACACTTTATCTAACATATTTCACTAAATTTATTACAGTTTTGGATTACAATATGTATTTGAATTTCTAGTAATGTCCAAATTAATGAGTAAAGTGAAGCCAACATCAGATTTCTTACAACATTTCACAAATAAGTTATTTATTTGAGTAAATGATATTTTTACAGTAGCCATAATATTAAAATATATTAGTAAACCTTAGAGTTATTGAAATACCTAATTCAGTAGAATTCTTTAGAGCCTCTTCATTCCAATCATCAGATCGAGCATTCAAAACAAATTTATGTCCAGGCATCGATTTATTCTGCAATTTTATGATTATATCTGAATACGTTTCTCTGCCATACAGTGTAGATACAGTCATAAGAAGACGTGCAACGAAACTGGTTTCACTCAAGTCGCCAGCAGAGGCTGCAGCAAGAGTATATTTTCTTTCCACCTCAGCACAATGACTTTGTAGTTTCCCATATTCCTCTTTTAATAGTGTTAAATGCTGCTGAAGCTTTGTCACTTCATTTGATGCTGCACAAGAAAATATAATATCACACATTTAGAAATCGCTAACAACAACACCGCCCACTTATATAAATTAATCTACTCTAGAACAACGACCATGGAATAAACTACTCACCCATGTCGCGGTTCTACTTTGTATAATAGCCGCGATTATGAGTAACAGCTCTTTTTTTATAATTATCTAAATAAAAATAAATTCCTCAATAAGTAAACGAACAAGTTTGACATTTGATAATATATCTTATTTTTCTTATTAGTTTAACTTACGTCTTGGATGCCGGTTGTTTAAGCATTTTGTGTTTGAATTCCAGTATTTCTCTCTGATATCTATACAACTTTATGAAAATAGCATTAATTTAGTGTATTAATTTTTTACCTTATCTTAAAAAATATATTTATTCAAATTACGGTCCTCAACAGTAAAGTACAATGCTCCCACAGTATTTTTGTACCTATGTAAACTTCATTTTATAATAATATTTTGATTGTACTTGTCAAATTTATTATCAATGTTTGAGGTCATCGTCAACAGATGTCTCATTCGCATCGAATTCTATTTTTGAGATAACCTTCAAGTAATTTAGTCAAATGATTTGATAACAAGCAAGTGTTAGTGCTTACTACCTAGTGCCATCGGTTTATTTACTGCGCTAATAGTTTAACTACCTAAACAGAGTTAAGTAAAATAAAAATGAATTCCTTAAATAGGATTTTAGTTTTAGGTGCCGGAATCCCTAAAAGTTCCAGGTATTGAAAGTTATGATAATATTACTTTTAATATTTTGAATGTAGAACAAAAGTGTATAACCGGTGTTATTTGTAGGTTGATTTCTACAACAAATATAGGGTTAAATGCCGACGATGGATGGCTTTCGAAATTGCTAGTTCGCAAGATTGAACCAACGAAGGAATCACACAGTCGTATGCTTAGCGACAAGGAGATTGTATACGCGTTGCATACTCACAACATTCGACCGGATTCCGTGGATAAATACTTACAAAATTAGTACGTATAACACACCCATCTTTCTATTGCCTAATCAAAGCATATCCAAAGATTGACAGTTATGCAACAATCTTTAAATAGATTACAAGTTGTATGAAATGAAAAGAAATGACAATGCACGTACTACGTATGTGTTATCTTTATTAAGCCTTGACCTTCGGCGGCAACTAGTTACAATAATAAAAGCATTAATACAAATTTATAGATCTACAATAAACAATATTTAGGGACACATAAATTATAATAGTTGTTATCAAGTTTCATCAACTAACTACAAGTATATTTTAGAGTTATAGTTAGTATATTTTCTTCAGGTACATATGAGACACTAAAATATAGCAACTTAGTTCAACTCATTTTATTCTTCTATATCTAAATACATGTCCAATAATAGAAATTCTTTCAGTTTTACTAATTTTTTGTTCTACTCTCTAAAGTCACTTGTTAACTTTTTATAAAATCATAGATTGGTGGGGTTCAGCTAAGGCATATATATATAAAGATTTTAAATAAAATACAGACTATGGGTTATATTTTATTTAAAATTGGACAAAATATATATTAAAATAATTTAAAGTATCACAGTCTACCATTCCAATAATAAATGTTGATAAGTTTCAAATTTAGAAAAGCTCAAACTACTTTAATTTAAACATGGTCATTTTCAATTTAAACTTTAAGTGTATGTTTGTAGCAAGAAATCAGTTCAGTTTGTGGAATCCCGTAAATCTGAGTTGGGATGTGAATTGGTTGGATCATGGACTGTCTCAGTGGGAGACATGGATCAAGCTCTGCATTTATGGCGCTATGTCGGTGGATTTGAGAAAATTGATAAGGCCAAGATATTATTTAGGGAAAACAATGTGAGTAATTGAGAGCTAATCCACATAACACTCTCATTAACATATATTTTTATAAATCCCTATCAACAAAAAATATAATATAGTTTATCGGCCAAAATCAAAGTAATTGCAAACATTACACAACTTAAATTCATTAATTATATGTATTTATTTTTGCTATTTCATTTTATTAGGTAAATATTATCAACAATTTAGTGCAAAACAACAAGTTTCTTTTGAAAATCAAAAGATCTTTGTGGTAAATAGATTTTATAAAAAAACATTTTTCCATTATCAAAGCTACCACCAGTTCAGAAAAAAAAATTGTCACAGACCTGAGAAGAGCGGGTGACAGAAGTCTAGATAGAATGTTTTTTTAAAGTCAAATTTAAAATCTAAATTTCTTAGGTAATTAGAGGTAGGAATTAGGGTACGCGTTACAACTAAGTTTATTAGCCAATTCAGATATATAAGAGCCCCATTGTTGCTTACCATCTACAGTGACATATTGAAAAAATGCCCTATTCGAGAGAGAGTTATGTTAACGTCGTCAAAAATTACCTGATGCCGTTTCACTTTAAGTATTAAAGCAAGCTTGCTGACAAGCAATACTATTTCATTACATTGGTCTACAAAAGTAGTTTGGTACTGATACGTTTATATAAAAAAGGAAGAAGAAATGGGTCTAAGACTAAACCTTGAGAGACCCCCATACCAATCGGTGCTCTAAACTACCTCATTCAATCTAACTCTACTCTCTGAGTTCTATTAGACAAGTAAGAAATAAAGAGTTTGAAATCAAAGTTTATGCTGTTGAGGTACAATTTCCTGACCAATGTTTAATACTGAATACAATCGAATGTCTTAGATAGACCACAAAATACTCCAAGAGCATCCTACGATGACCTCTAGCGTAGTGGTTAGTAAACCTGACTGTTGAACCAAAGGTTATGACTTATGGGTTCGATTCCCACTTGGGACAATTCTGCGTGTGAACCACAGACTTGTTCTTTGTGAAGAGAAAAATTGGCGTTGCGAGCTTTGCGTTGAACAGATTCGCACTTTATAATATTCCAGGTCATTTAAATTTTGTTTAATGTATTAATAATTAGGTTTCTAATAAGCGGCTTGTGAACAAGCGTTATTAAATGATTTAGAATACTTTCTAACATATCGAGCAAACGAGTCACTTCGATTGAACTCACTGAAGAGATCCAAACAGTTTCGGTCTACTCTTCTGAATTCCTGGGGTCGCGCATAGTTTTGAAAGATTTTTATTATATTACAAATATGAGCATTTAGCAAAAAAATATTTTTAAGAATTTCCATCCGCCTTACAGTTATTGGAAAAACATTTTTTTTAGTAAATGTGGCTTTACATGTTTAAGGATATGTGAAAAAAAAATTCTTTATGTTTGTTTTTCGTTGCTGGTGAACGTGTAATTAAAAGATTATTAATTGCCCGCAATGATCACAATTTAACATATCTATTATTCTTTTTATTCTTTGGTATAAAATCTTCAGGAATATATGAATGAATATATAAATGCAGGTAGAAGACTCGGCTATTCTGGTGGCCTCTAAGCATAAATCAAAAAGTTATATGAATTTAACAATAACCTTTTTTTTACTTTTCAGGATTACCGCACTTTAGAAAAAGAACGCGGAAATTTCGTGAGATCCCGTCATTTGCAGTATCTTCTCGCTTTTAGCTTTTGGCCTAACGGAGACCCGCGCACTGAAAAAAATATTTACGAGATCAGATCCTACAGGTATCATATTAGTCATAATATTAATATTGCATTTATTAAACAACTTATATTTAATACAATACATTTAAATGATATTGACGGATCACATAGAACACTAAAATTTCAGAGATCATATTAGATATCATGTGGAATGTTCTTATTTCATCATAAGAAAAAGGGGGCAGTGGATAATAACAGAGTTACTTGATACTACATCTATATTTGCTCAAGTCTTATACATTTTGTCTACTTAATAAGTAATGTTATATCAATTGGCACTTGGCGCCAATTATCTCTCTAAAGTCATTCCTTTTTAGGGACGGGACATATGTAGTGATGTGACTATCGATTCGCCACAATCACACAAAAAACTAAGACGTTTCATCTTGTTAAACGCTACGTATCATAATAGTAACTCGGTACTTATTAGTAAAACTCTTGCAGCCTGAAGCCCGGTACGATGATCGAGTGGGGCAACAACTGGGCGCGCGGCCTCACCTACCGACGCTCTAAGAACGAAGCCTTCGCCGGGTACTTCTCGCAGATCGGCAGACTGTACAACGTTCATCACATTTGGTGTAAGTTTACTTACCTATATCCAAAACATTTATATTATTTAATTAACATTGCATTGCATTTAGCTATTTCTTAAGAATTTATGGTTTTATTTAAATAATTGAATCAAATTGATGCATATTGAAATTCCATATTAAAACAAATGGTCGCTTCCAGACATTTTTTTAATTTTTCTAAACTTAAACAAATTGTAATTCAATACACCCCCATGCAGAAAAAAAGCTACAAAATATTATAAGTACCGTCAAAATCATAAGCTTCTTCCAATGTAATCTGGTATTTGCAGGCTACAAGGACCTCCAGGCCCGGCGCGAGACTCGCGAGAGCACGTGGCGCAACCCCGGCTGGGACGAGTGCGTGGCCTACACCGTGCCGCTCATACGAGAGATGCACTGCCGCATCTTGGAACCCACTGAGTTCTCGCCCACACAATGAGTTCTCCGGCTGTGCTGATCGTATTTTAACTTTTTATCAACATCAATGGTACTAGTTTAGATCGTTTATTTTGTGATCGGCACTGTTACGTCATCGTGTAAATAAGACTAGTGTTTCCTGCACGGGAGCCTTAATGTAAATAAAATCGTATATCTTAACCGTTTGTTATCCCCGTCAAGGGGAATGGCAGCATGGCATTTTTTTAAAAATAGGTTTATGAAATCTTAATACATTATAAATCTTAAATTGCCTTTCAATGCGACCCTTACAAAGTGTGTACTCTAAAAACGGTGATGAGGACCCCGAAAGTTTGACCAAAAATAATTACACATTTAAAATTCTTTTCTATTATTTATTTTCAGTTTGATTTTTTCATTAATAAGATTATATTACAATATAATAATTAATGATAATAATTATTAAAACTACAAGTCGATTGTGTTATTTAAATATATAACAAAAAAAATAAAAAAGAAAACAACAACGGCGCTCGGTCGCGGTCAGTGAGGCCGCGCCCTTACCGCCGCGTCGCACCTCGCAATATTGCTAACTACCTCTCGGTGATAGATGACTATACAATGGTAAAATATAATAAAAAATAGTTACAATGTACATAATACGTGATCGCTAACTACGTTTGGTACTTCTATAGTATTAATATTATGTCACTGCGACATTATGGGTGATAACAATTCTTAGTCTAACTAGCAAGTGGTGGGAGGTTGGGAAGGAGACGGAACCTACGCGTCACGATTGTACCCCACGCCGGTGCAGTTATTTGTACGGCAATTGTGAGACTTCTTATATAATAAATTTGTATTAATTTGTGTTTTTTAACAATTACTTTGGGCTACTCTTACGACTGCACTGCTCGGTTGGGAGGCACTACAACAGCGAGAAGCTACGCGCCTAACTTTAAGTACGACCATCTAATGCACTGAAGCTAAGTTTTACAGCTCACGAATCAATTCCATAGTGCTTCCGATCCGGATGTTTCTACGACCTTGGCGGCTTACGTCGGTGGTTACACTGATTTTTAATTTCGAATACACAATTTCAGCTATACAAAATAATACTATTCTACATCTAAATAATTAACACAGTGACTCAATATGCATGTTAATATTATTTTACCACAGAAGTACGTAGAGATAACGATTAATTTTGAAAATAATTATCATGTGATGATAATTACGTAAGCGAATGGCCACCGCTGCACTCTTAACCGTGGTCCTCTTGGTGTGAAGACAAGTTGACGAGTCTAGTTAGGCTGTGTCTAGAGATTATTGTCATATATTTGGTCAGTTAGGAGAAGGACAGAGTCAAAGTTTTAAATTTTGTATACATTACACAATATCTAAGACTGCTTTCTACAAATATGCTTTAGACAATTAAAAAAAACAAATCAACCGATCACTGACGCCTAAATAAATTGTGTATCAACGTTATTGTCGAAAACATTAAAAATACTCGTCGACCACTTTGTATATTTAACATCTATTTTTGCCTCAAAATCGTATCATCTAAAATAAAACCATCAACAAACAGATAATACAAACGATCACATCGTGTGATGATTATAAACAATGTGATATAGGAAGTATAAAATAATTAACTAAATTTGGATATTTATGACTAAAATCGGAGTTAAATTAAATAATATGTAATCGTCTATACACATATGACTGGTAAGCTTAGTAGACAATACATTATGTATTAGAACACTAAATAAAGAAACATAGCACTCGCGGTCGCTGGTGCCGCCGCGGCCGACGGTCTCTCGCAGCTTACAAAAGTAACAAACTATGTATAATAGTTAATTATATATTATTGTTCTTTATATACAAAACGCGAGCCGCGCGCGTCCCGACACCGTAAGGCAAATCGTGTGCTCGTTATGTATACATATATACTTAATCATATTTACAAAACATAATTGGCAGTCAGTTACACAACATTCAATACACAGCACCTGCATTTTTGATTCAATAAAGCGTGTTATATATTAAAATCTAAAAAACTTCTAACACAAGCATAAATACGCTTCGAAAGGTACAAAATTCATCCGACACCGAATAGATTAAAATCAATTTCTAGGCCAAAAACTAACACCTTTAGTAGTCCACTGGTTAAAATTTAACATACAAATATGCAAAAAATGGCGCCTAAATTAAAAACTAATGATATGAATATAATAATTTTGACTATCTAATATTATAAATAATAATATACTCTGTCATTAGTCACAGGCGCGTGAGAGGCGAGTGGTGTGAGTGGTGGGGAGTGGTGGGGGGTGGTGGTGTGGTCGCGCGGCCGGCGCACTATTCATGCCTTCGTCGAATATCTTAAGCGTACACTTCGAGGATCGACGTTCCCTGGTAGCACTACTAACTTTACCTTACAATATCATTTGACGGGGTTCTATTCTGAATTTTTATCGATCTTGAACTGTCTGTTAGGGAATCAAGTTGAAAAATTCACTAAAACCACTATGGAAACTTACGATATACTACATAATATACAAGAGTAGATCAATATAACTAGATGTATAGTCCACCGTATCTCCTACTGCACTTCGCTCCGTTGACTTATCGCCCGCCGTGCGCTACTCTTACATTGGACGGCCTAATTTTATTTGGTATCTAATATTCCATCCTTATGAATAGTTGTCAAAAAATTACTTTTACTGAAAAAAAAATAATATCACACCTTGCCCTAAAGCGGTGGGTGCACTGGGGTGTTGTGTTCGCATAAGTCGGCGGAGCGTAGTGCTAATTAGTTACATTTCTAATAAAAGCGTCTCATGCTCACATCACTGTTATTTCATTTAACCATCTCTCAGGACATATCGCGAATAATTTTATCAACATACAAGTAACTTTTACATTAGCGAGTTTCCATCATTTATATAAACATATAAACAAACATACTCACCGTTCTTGTATCACGCATTGTACGTTAATTGTCATAATTTAAAATTAAATTAGGTTAATAATAAAAAATATAATAGAAATAATTGCTGGAAACACACTATTGTAACACAATTAATTATTACGGAGTGCTATAAACTTAATATTGTAAAGTATAGGAAACGCCCTCCCGGACCCTATTAATTCGCTAAAACAAATACTGACGTATTTTTTGGAAGACTTAAAGAAATATGATAACAAACAAAATATAAACAAATACATAAAAAAAATTGCCGAAAATACAATATATTATAGGCGACAAGATCTATAATGATATCTAACAATATGCAGTACATACGAGTGTCGTGATAATGTAAAGTGTATTTCGTGTGAGGAGTGCGATTTGTTAAACGCGAGTCTTAATGGAATGAGATACAGCGGGAGGGCTACAGTCTCAGTATAAAATGGTACAAGATGACATGAACGGTATGAATAGTGAATATAATTACTGGCGCAGAATTTAATGGCTAGTATCACAAAGGATAAACATTTTTAATCAACATATAGCTTGCAATAAACAAAAATAATTATTCTCTATTTAAATTATAATTTCAATTTAACTGTCACCGTAACGGTCTGATGGATGACATGACGTCGATTCTTCGTGACATTTAAATCAGCACAGAATGTTTGTATGTGTTGTATTGTGTATGTGTGTGTATGATGTTAGAGCGAGCCGGCGGGAAAGCTCGCGGAGGAGTTGCTGTGAGCGAGCGAGAGCATAGATCCGGAAAGAGATTGCTCTTCCTCGCCATATCCCTCCCGACTACCCTCGGCGATGGCCATTGCACTGCAACAATCAAGCATATGTGTGAAAATATCTATAAACATGTATATCCATGTTAAGCTTATTAAAATAAAAAAATATAATAAATTCTACTTATTATTTTAATAATCAATGTAACAGACGTTATATTTATTAAATCTGTACCTGAAGCCGAGTCGTGCGCTCTCGTTGTCGAAGTGGTTGAGGTCCCGCTCGTGTCGTTCGTGCAACATGCGCGTCCTCTCTGCGCGCTCCGCCACGAACTGAGCGCACTCGCACTCCATCTGATACAACGTGCTTGTATTAGATCACGCCACTACACTGCGCTACGCGGTCTAGAAGTTGCGGGTTCGAGTCTCGCTCGTGTTAATGTATTTTATGCCATAACGTGAGTTATAATAAAACAATAATAAACATGGCTTAAATGTTTTTGGAGAAATAAAAATTTTGTTAATTACAATATTACCAGGAGAGTGATTATAAGTTTTAAAATATTCGAGAAATGGATACAATGAGTTATTTAAGAATCGTTTTTTTGGTTTACTTGCATATTTACTAAGGTATAGTGGATACATACAGATCAACGATGATATAAAACCGGTAACCGATTCGTAAATATTAAATCCCGAGAGCATTAAAAGTCCTCCATCATATAAATAAATCTATGTCAAATCCTGAACAAATCTATCATTGACAAATAAACAATTCCTGTTCCTACAGTAGGTGGGTACCTTCTGTTCCAGCAGTGCTCGTCGTCCGGCCACACGCTCCTCCAGCTCGCGTCTCTCTCTGTTGCGTTGCGCCTCGGCCTGCATCTTGCTCTTGCTCTGGTAGGCCGTCAACATGTCCAGCTCGTGTTCCAGCTGCATCTTCAGCTGCTGGCACTCCATCTGACCAAATGTTATTGTTGCTGAGTTGAGGAACTAGAACTTCTTGGTCGAACCACAAAACGGCATTATTATAATCGTTGTATGACATATTTTGTGTAGGACTTCCCAATACCTAGCTAGCTACCGTTCAACAAACGTCGTCTTTTTAAAATGTATTAGTATATTGTATTGTGGTCTTCGATTAACTTGAGTATTGAATGTATCTTACTTTTTTAATGTTTTATTTATTAGACACTATTTGCATTAAAATAATTACCATCTGACTCTCGTCGAGGCGAACAGTTTGCTTCTGCAGCATCTCACTGATACTCTGGTCGTACTGTTCCCCGAGCAGCACCAGCTTGCGTCGCTTTTCATCCTTCAGTGTTTTTATTACTTCTTTTTGTTGTTCCTAAACCACATATTAGGAAAACTTTAATAACCACCCTTCAATTGTACTGAATCAGTTTATACTACAGATTGCATTTATTTTTAGTAGTGATTAAAACTGCAACGAATGTCACCTTAGGCGTCATTTGCAAGATCTGCGCCTTGAGTGCTTTATACTGGCGCGTTTGTATCTTGCAAGTTTCACGGAACTGCTTGCGAATCTGCATTTCTTTTTGCTGTAAATACACGACATTGTTTTATTTTAACTGTGTAAACACGACTAATTGGAAAACAAAAAAAATGTTATTTATAATATAAAATTTGTGTTGGTGATGGACGAGCCCTTATATTTCACCCACCTTGAGACTCTTAGGTTGTTGTTTGAGCTGCAACGCGTGTTTCTTGCGCAGTTCGTGTTCTGCTCGCTGCATGTAGTCGCGCTGGTTGGCCAACTCCGTGGCGTGCTGGTTGGACAGCTGCTCCTCCCTGTGCGTGCATTGCGAGTTTATGGTCAGAATATAATAATTTTATAACACCTTAATAATAATTGAAAATTTTTCAATATTTTATTGTTATACTTTGGTGCCCGGCGTATGTTGTCCTGCCCTAGAAGTAAAAAAATCCTGAAATCTGATTACCGCTCTGCCTACGGAGTCCCATTGTAAATGCCATATCCAGGGACACACTAAAATACGCTAAATAAATTCTAACCAATCAGTTCTTACCGTCGTTTAGGATTACTTCAGTGACATACAAAAGCACAAATTTGTGTAACTTTATAAAATAAATCAACGCTTTACCTAAGCGCGTGAACGCCCTTTTGTTGTCGATATTCCAGCTCCTGTGTCTTCTCGTGGTGACGCAGCAGCATCGCGTGCGCCTGTTCCAGCTGCGTCTGCCTCTTGTTTAATTCCTGTTAATATATCAATCTATTTGAGTCTTATGCCACAATAGCTTGGGAAATAACCCATCCCAATCCCAACTAACTACAATTACCAGTTATTCTTATAAATAAAGATACACAAAACAATCTTTTATTTTATATTTATTTTATCTGGGGTCACTCTCTTATCAATAAGTGCGGCATCGCAGAATTGGAATGAAAAAAATGTTAGTACACCAACTCTTTATCAATAATATAATCTATCAGTAGGGGTTGCAGTACCTCTCTTAGCAGTTCTTGTTCCTTGTGATGCAGCGCCAGCATGCGACGTCGTCTGAAGCGCCTCAGCTCCAGCTCCAGGTACTCCCGCTGCGAGCGCACCAGCCGCGCCTCCTCCGCCGCCTCCGTCTGCTTCAAGATGTCCTTCTGGGACCTGGGTGCAATAGGCATGGTATACAATTTAAGACCACTTGTGAAACTTTTTACATAAAATAACTAAATTACTAAAAACTACACTAGGCTTTAATTTTGGTTAACCATGCATATATAAAACACTGTTTCAACAACTCATATACATACTCCTAAACCAAAGGTACCTAAGGCCGGTTTAAGGGAATGGCATATAAAAATCAACTATAAAGTATTATGAAAATAAAACTAAACAGCACTTACTGTAATGTAGCATCCCTCTGCCGTTTAGGCGTGGCGTCATCCATACTGAGTTCCTTTTTCCACCTCTCCTTGTTGGCCTTATACTCGCGCTTGCGCTGAGTCTCAAACGACTTCCTTTCTTGTTCTTGACGTGATGTAATGTCCTTTATGAGCTTCTTCTCTGCTGTGGAGTTTTGTTTCTGTTTCCGTTCTAGCTCCTGCGCGTGTTTCGTCTATAAAATAATAAATGCTTTTTAGAAATATGCGTATAGTAATGAATGTTATATTTTTTCATTGGCATATATTTTCTATTTATAAAATCTTTAAATAGAACATATATGCAATAAAAGCAAATTAATTATATATATGCATATAATAAATGTTTGTTTTGCAGATTGTCATATGACGAAATCGTACCTGCAGCCTCTCCAGGTCCCGGGACAGTTGTTGCAGCAGCGAGTCGTACTCGCGGTCCAGCTGTGCCTTGTGCGCCTCCACGTCCGCCTTACAGCGCTCCTCCAGCTTCAGCAGGGCGGCTTGGTGCTCGCGACGCATGCGCTTGTAGCCTGACATCTGCTCGTGCATCTCCTGGAGTAGAGCATTGCGGGATTATATTTATTGAGCAACTCTTACAGATATATTTATAAATGATATAAATCATATATTAGATTAATGTTTATAACTTGGCATGTACAGAAAATAGCTGCTACGATATTTTTACATAGAAACGACTACAATTAAGATTAGAATATGTTCTAGAAATGTACTATTATTATTTTTTTCATTCTTCTATTTTTTAAATTTATTTACCTGATTATGCTCCTTTTGTTGTTTTGTGACAATGCTTGTAGTCCGAATAGTGGCAAAGTTATTGGCACCGTGCTCAGAAACCAGAGATATCGCAGCAGATACATTATTACTGACACCTAAAATATACTCAAAATTAAAATTTTACTAATTGATAGTACTAAAAAACCCCGAAAAAAAAATGAAACCAATACAACATAAATTTAACAATCTTATTACTAAAAATATAATATCTTACGTCTTCGCTGCGTATTTCTATTATCGTCGCCGCTGTCCTGCTGCCACGTGGAGGGCGCGTTGACGTACTCCCTATACTCGAGGGCCTGTCGTTCCCTCTCTCTTTCCCTCTGCGCCTCCCGTATCGCTTCCCTATTGGCGTAATCGTCCCCATAGTCGTCACACAACGAGTCTCTGTTGGCGTAATCTCGAAGAACATCTCTGTTTACGTAGTCGTCGTGTGAACCCGGTATGGGACTCTCGTCTCTGCGTACGAAACAGCTACATAAGTAAAGGCAACGCTTGCGAGCTCTGAAAGAAGGGGTGCTATCTGATGCGTGAGCTACTGTTTGTGATGGGTAAGCAGTGTGCGTGGGTGGTTGGTTGGTATATATGGTGCAATACAATACTTGAGGTACATTGTAAATAAGTCTTTGGAGTTAGAGTATGTGTTAGTGCAAAATGATAATAACAATGCAATAAGAAATATGTTATATGTTAAACAAATTATATAAAATATAATTTCCAAGTAATTCTTTACATCTTATATTTTTGTACTGTTAGTAAACCGGCTATTAAAATGAAATATACATGATTGTTAAGTTACCAATACGATAATGAGAGTTATAAATGCAACATAAATAAATAAAGGTGTAAGTACCTGGCGGAGTGGGCCGGTTGGTGGTTGTATTGCTGATATGGCTGCTGTTGCTGGTTGTGGTTTGCGTTCAGCTGTGAACAAGTGTCGTTATGAACTCGTCTTGTACATGCGTTTTGCATAAATAGAAATGTCAGTATGTCCGAGTGTACTTCATGTTGGGATAAATAGCTTATTTACATATTTTGCATCAAAACTTAACAATTTCTACAAATGTTAACACATAATGAGAGGTCAAGATTTTTTTTAAACTACATATTTATGAATAAAAGTCGGTTTGAGGTACTTTCCTCGGGTTCCTCTGTCCTAATAATTATGTATATAGCATCTCCCTTCTGGTTACAAAAATACAGCCGTTATTCTGGTGGCAAGGTTTACCCATTTACCCAAGGCACAAGGTCTCTTATACGGCAGGTCTGACCTCCTAAGTTGTCCGACAACGGCACTATAAGACTAATAAGCTAGATATGAGATGTGCTCGTACCGCGATGGGTCGTCGCCTCAGGCTGCCGGACGAGGAACTCTGGCTAGAGGCGCCGGCCGCGCTGTGCTCCGACGTGGCCGAGTTAGACTTGGAGCTGTCCCCGCCCGAGCGCTCCTCCGCTGTCTCCTCGTTATCTCCTACGGGATTACCAATATATAATATTATTTATCATATACATCATATTCTTTAAAAATATGTACTGAAATCTTCACTATATTATTATAGCTGTGACTGTGTGTCTTGAATTATAAAGGAGACCTACTTACTTACTGCCCCAAATGTATAAGGATACATTCGGGGCATTGATTAGGGACTAACAACGAAATGGACTTAAAATATTTATATATATATATTTTTTTTTTTATGATCTAGGGCAATGCTTGACTACATTCCACCTGATGGTAAGTGGAATGTAGTCTTAGGTGGTAAGGCGCATTACCCTAGCAACCTATTCACTCTTCGCTTGAAGACACCCACATTGTATTCGGTCGGAAATACCGACGCAGGCAAGCTGTTCCAATCCTTTGCTGTACGCAGTAAAAATGAGGAAGCAAAGCGCTTCGTTCGGACAGGTGGAATGTCCACAACAAAAGGATGAAAACCTGCCGTGCGTCGGGACGTCCGGTGATGGAAGGGGGACGAAGGAATTAAATTGTGTAATTCCAGCGCACACTCACCAAAATGTATCCTATAGAATACTGAGAGGCTAGCAATTCTACGCCTGTGCTCAAGGCTTTGTAGGTCGGCTCCGACCAATTCGGGATCGCCTATAAGCCTCTTTGCTCGCCTCTCAATTGAGTCCAGAACCGCAAGATGAGACTTTGCGGCACCAGCAAATATGTGACCACAGTACTCTACACACGACCGGATCTGTGCTTTGTATAAAACAAGAAGCTGTCCCGGTGTAAAGTACTGCCGAACCTTCGCCAGAACGGCAAGCTTTGCTGCTGCTGCTCTTGCTCTGGACTCAATGAACCGACCAAAGTTGAGGTTCGAGGAAATCTCTAAGCCTAACAACTGAAGCCGGTCACTGTATTCAAAGGATACATTCTGGAAAGTAGGAGCCAAGGTGAAAGGGCTCCTTTTGGCGGTGAATAGACACGTCTGCGTTTTGGTGGCGTTGAACTTGACAAGATTGGCATTGCTCCATGCGGAGACTGCCTGAAGTTTGTCATTCAAACGTTGCACCATGGCTTCTCTTTCAGACTGTACTTGATCTCGACTAGCCCGAGTACTCGGCAGATATCTTTCTACAACTGTGCTGTCGTCTGCATACCCATAGATACCGGGCTTCAACAGATCATTAATGTGCAGCAGAAACAGAGTTGCAGAAAGAACGGACCCCTGAGGCACTCCGGCATTTATTGTCAAGGGTTCCGAGGAACACCCGTCGACAACTACTCGGAGAGATCTGTGGCTCAGAAAGTCCGTTACCCAGCCGATCAGACCAGGAGATATACCATACACTGAAAGCTTGCTTATAAGGCTCGCATGCCAGACCCTGTCAAATGCCCTCGAGAGGTCCAGAGAGACGGCGACCGCTTCTCCGTTCTTCTCGATGGCCTCGCCTAAAATGTGAGTAGCATACACTAGGAGGTCCCCAGTAGACCTATTACGGCGAAACCCGTACTGTCGGTCACTGAGGAGATCGTTACCTTCTAGGTATGCTAGTAGGCGCGAGTTCAATACACGCTCCATAATCTTGCAGAGTATGGAGGTGATTGAAATCGGTCTGTAATTGACAGGGTCGGCACGGCTGCCTTTTTTGGGCACGGGTTGCACATTAGCAAGCTGCCAGGATTTCGGCACTATTCCAGTCATGAAAGAGAGACGATACAGACGTGTCAGTACAGGAGACAACTCAGCTGCGCATGTCTTGAGCAGAATGGCTGGTATACCATCAGGACCACTGGCTTTATTCACATCTAAACGACACAATGTTCTCCATACCTCTTTGTTAGTGATGCGGATTTCAGGCATCGAAACACCGCAGTGAGGAAGATGTGCTGGAGAAGCATTGCCAGTGTCTAGATGCGAATTATCAGCAAACAGAGAAGCAAGTACGTTCGCTTTCTCTGTTGCTGTGTGGGCCAGGGATCCATCCAGCTTTAGCAGAGCAGGCAGTGAGGGTTGGCAGAAATTCGACTCGATCGCTTTCGCAAGAGACCAGAAAGCTCGACTACCAGTTGGTCTGACAGAGAGCTCTTCGCCATTCTTAGCGATTCGATCGAGACGAGCCTTCCGCAATGCCTTTTTGTAGGACTTGGCAGCTTGGTTAAAGGCTCTCTTCTTCGAACTTACATCCGGAGTTTTGCGGCTTCGAGCATCAGCCCAAATGAGATATGCCGAATGTTTTCGGTCTTGAGCATGACCACATTCGGCATTAAACCATGGGCGAGCTTTGCCACCGATGGGTACGTCAGCAAAAGGAATAAAATACTCCATTGCCTGATGCACCACATCGGTTATAGCATCCGCGCAACTCGACGGATCCAAAGAAGAGAAGCAGACCTGCCGCCAAGGATAAGACGCAAAAAAGTGCCGCATCTCATCCCAATCTGCTGACTTGTATTTCCATACTCGCCTAACACCATGAGGTTCGAAAGCTGGTGGGGAATATGTAAACACAGATTTCACCAGACAGTGATCGGAGGTTCCCAAGGGAGAGGTAACCTCTACCCGATACCTGTCCGGATCAGTTGTCAGCAGAAGGTCCAGGCAATTGGCTGTATGGCCTACCACATCTGGTACCCTCGTCGCTTGTTTCACCAGCTGAAAGAGGTCCAAGGACAACGCAAAGTTCCGCGCTTCTCTTCCAGCATGGTCAGTCTTCTGGTACGGGAACAGCCAGTCCTGATGACAGGCATTAAAATCCCCCAGAAAGACGAGCTGCGCTGAAGGGAACTGATGCAGAGCCATATCAGCAGCCTCACCGAGATACTCGAATAATCTAGTTGTCTCCTGGTCACCGCTGTGCGAACGGTAAACACAGGAATACAGGATTTTTTCGTTTCCTGTGTCTACTAAAACCCATAAAGAAGAAAAAGTGGGGTCTTCAAGGTGACGGAGACGCTGGATACAGAGGTCGTTCCGCGCATACACGCAGACTCCGGCACGTGAGCGAAAGTTGTGCTCTAACGTGTATCCGGGATAATCCAGGTGCGCAGCGCTTAAGGGACATTGTATCTGCGTCTCCGTCAAAAAGAACAGGTGCGGTTGTTCTGTCTCCAGGTGGTGATGGACAGGTAAGATATTAGAGTGCAAACCCCTAATATTACTGAGGTGCACTTTAAATGAGGAGGAGTGCAACCGCTGTACAAACTTTTTCCTTTTTTGGTTTTTCTTCATGATAAAAATAAATAAAGGTGAATAGGGATGGGAAATGGCAGTTGAACGAGGCGGTACGTATCAAACCCGACTTCGAAATTGGTGATGTCTTGCCGCTGGGAGGCTAGCCTGGAGACTGCGGGGACGCCCGAACCCCCCCAGGGATCGCCATCGGGCCTCCTCGCCTGGTCGCCAACCAGCACGATGGAGCCACCCTGGGATTTTTCGCAGCTGGCGGGGCAGCCTTTCGTGGGTGGCTAACCCACTACTTGGGCCCCCAACTATCTGCGGGCGGCCAGCGGAAAGCCGTCGCTTCGGATCCCGCTACCCTCCTCGACTAGACACCCGACAAAACAAACACCAACTCGACGTCAACCGGTTCGCCAACGTACCGCAGCTGTTCAGACCCATTTCCCATATACGGCTTCATCGAGCAACGTGCCGGAACACGACTAGGTCGCTTTGCGGCACGACTTTGCCCGATGGGTGGTAACTTTGCCGGCGATCCGATGTTATGGTCTACCACCAAGAAAATATTACCACTTTACCACTATATATAATAAATTGTTTTCTTAAAGACACTATTTATACTTCTTGTACAGGTCATAGTGAGATGGTTTATAGGCTATACTTATCTTCAGAATATAGCCCACAAAAAACAAAAAGTCTGTTTAACTAAACTTGTAATTTCCATTAAATAATATATTAGTACAGATTAAACTTACCCATTGCGCTTTCGTTATCGCCATCAACCATAAGAATTTTCTTCATCTTTCTATAATTCAAGTTATCTAGATCTCGTACGGCGGCCTTGGTTCTCTGTATCAGGTCCACGAGGACGTTGGGAGACCGCGGGCGCGTTATGTACGGATGCGAAAGTAGCTTCGTCGATGAGGGACGGTCTTGAGGATTCTTCTGTAAGCACGCCTCGACGAAGTATCGGAAAGTATCCGTCCACTCTGGTGCCTGGGATGACATGGTTAAAGTGATTATCGTGTCAAATATACCACACGGATACTTCTTAAAAAATGTCACTTACTTGCAATGTAGGTGAATCATTCTGCGCGATATGATATAGAGCGGACATGGCATTCATGTTAAAGTACGGAGGCTTTCTCTCCGCCAGCTCGATACACGTTATACCAAGCGACCAGACATCCACCTATAACATAAAAATGTACAATCATCGACGTCAAAGGGAATACTAAGCTCTATATACATCCGACGGCTCGTACCTTCCCGTCGTACTGTCCCTCGTCCATGGCGAGGATGACCTCTGGCGCCATCCAGTAGGGGGTGCCGACGAAGCTGTTGGCGGGGCACTTGATGCTGGCGCTGCCGAAATCCGCCAGCTTGACGGTTCCGTTCTCTGTGAGCAGGATGTTCCCGGCCTTGATGTCGCGGTGTATGCGGCCCAGCGAGTGCAGGTACGACAGCCCGCACACCACGCCCTCGCAGATGGCGGCGATCTCCTCCTCGCGGAGGGGACGCTTGTGGACCTGGAACATTGAACACAATTTATTACATTTTCTATTTAGTGCAGCTCCGTATCTCGATATCTTTAAATTACAAAATAGATACAAAAATAGTTTCAGTAATATAACGCAAAAAAAATGTAAACAATTAATAAACATAAAGAGCTTCTTGTACCCAGTAGGTCGAAAGCTGTCCTCAGTTCCGGTGTAGAGTAAACAGGATATTCTCTTACACTACAATATTAATAATTACGTAATTAGCATGGCACGCGGGCGATCACAGACTCGAATAAATTACCCGTGTACCGATAGCAGCACCATTTCACGACACTTGACATGAATGTATATGAGCGCTCGTGCTAAGATCACTGATTGATAAAACTCACAAATTTGTTACTAATCACGTATTTTAACACACCGGCATTGTTTACATCTTTATATGACCTAAATTTAAAGTACTGTTAAAGATTTTTTTTTTATTTATTAGTAGCAGACAATATGCAACATGACACTCTTATTTATATTCAATATAAATATGAAGATGATCAGAATAAATCATATGAATAACACTAATGTAATTAATGTTTTAATTATATATTTACTATGCCATGATGTAATAGAAATAGTTTTATTCTATATGAAGCCTTATTATTATCAGTCTTTGAGAATTACGATCACAGATTTAATTATAAACATTACATAATATTTTCAATACATGTGATTAATTATGGGACTATGACTTATTTAAGTTAATATAAAAGTATTATGTGCTTTAAGTACTCTGACATATTTTATATTTTTTTAATTCAATGTCTTTTATTATATAATAATATACTATTCAAATAATCTAATCGATAGTATTGTGTCATACATATATTAATTAAAAAAAAGTAATCACTTAAATTTCAAGTTTCTCTACTTATTAAACATAACAATAATAAAAAAAAATTACTAATTCAAAACTATTACAAGACAATAAAAATATGTTTAGAAGAGCAATATCATCTACCACTTATCAGAAACAACGAAAAATGTTGATAAATTCATTGATAAAAAATATTCCGGATATTGATAATGCGTAAATATCGATATCATTATAATGACTGGATTACAACATGACTCAAAAGCTCGCACTACCACTGTTATTTCACGAAACCTTCCGAGAACCAAATGACCTCATTCGTTTATTAAACATACGTATTAAATGCACCATCCAAATAACATTTTAAACAAAATATTAATCACAATAATAATAATAACTATATTTTTTAATTTAATTTACAAGTTTTAATGTTGTTTTCAAGTATAAGCTTTAAAACGTAATGGTCTTCTTACAACCCTTGTTTTGATAATTAATTGAAATAATAATTAATTATTAATATTTCTTAATTTTGTTCTAAATTATAATAATAGTATGGCGTATATAATAATATGGACACTGCTAACTAGTATAAGAAAAACTCTAAATTCACCTGAATTTCAGAAAATAACAAATAAGATATTTCTATGACATGATATCCTTTATTGTACATAAGGATAAAAAAGCATTTTGTCACCAATGTATAAATATTTAGTGTGTAGTTAATATTAAGATATTTTATGTATGTACACATGAAGTGAATAAGTTAATAAAATTTAAAACAAAAAAAAACATTCAATAATTATTAAAAATAAAATATCTAATCCTATAATCTTCTATCTTATAATTAATCTAATACGTTAGTAAGTAGCCCTAAATTATATAATTAAGTTAGATAGTATTTAGTGACTTATCCAATTTATTCATACCTTGGACATATTATTACCTATGTAGTTAAAATTTTGGGTATGATATAAATAAGTTAACACTATATGACTACGCTCCTCGTAACTAATAATAAAATAAGTAGTGTATATATAATGATTACGTAATGATGAAATCAATAAAGTTATTTATCACTATTTTATACCAAATGATAAGTAACTACATTTAATATTACTATAACAGATTTTATCCATTTAAAAGAGATAATTATTAACAATTAAATATATTTTCACCATCAGTTCAGTGAGTTGTAATGCCTTGTACTTGAGTTATTCCATAAAAGAGCAGAATGACTGTCTTTTTATTAAATGTCAAATCAATTTATTCTACTTTTTATACAAAATATTAAATTATGATGTTATTTATTTTATAGTCTGTTTAATATTTTGTTAACCATTTCTAATAAATTAATAGACTATTTTGTTTTGATGTTTATAGATATTATATTTTCTGACTTTGAATTAATAATTAATTATATATTTGCCATAACTGTCAGTAGCGAGGTGGTCTCTCAATAATAAGCATACAAACATCACAACATGTTTGAAAGATGCTATTTTTATTGCAGTTTAATTAATTTTTTAATGTTAATTAAACTCAAAACAGAGATTCAGTTACTTTAAACATAAAAGAATTGAGCAGATATGGCTAAATTATCATTTTATTTTACAAGTAGAGATAGAGAAAATTATTTAAAACATTATTATAAAATAGTTACCTCAATAATATCGGAGGCAGAGCCCACACAATACTCCATCACAAGCCAAGCAGTGTGCTCCCGTTTGTAGCAACCCTTATATTCTATGGTGTTGGGGTGATCCAGTTGCTTTAGAAACCTGTTATGAAAAATAATTATAACATTATTTGCATTTGGGTATCACAATACTATTAAATTAATAATATAGAAAATTATAAACATATTTAATAATTATTGTATTTAAATTCTGTGAAGGCAATTAAAAGTCTTGTTACATTAAACAGTCATATTACTATAGTTATTGAAAATTAAAAAATCTAAATTAACTTGTTCATATTTGTGGGTTGGAATGTTTTAAGATCTAATAAACTTTTTTTACCATTACTATTATTGTATATTTTTGTTATTTATTAATATTATATGAATAGATATTATTTTTTAAACAGGGATGAACAGAAAAACATAATTATAATTTATATAATAAAATTATAAAAAAGAAAATTCTAAAAACTATTACTTACTTGATCTCCTTCAGAATATCTTGCCATTTCTCCTCACTCTGCTTCCCCAGGTAGGACATCTTCTTAATGGCCACAATCTCCTTAGTGAGGTTGCAGCGAGCATAGTACACAGCTCCAAACGAGCCATGGCCAATCTCACGAAGGTCCTCGAAGATCTTCTCTGGATCATGTTTGCTGAACAACTCCGCAATGTCTGGATCCTTCAGACTGCCGGGACGTGGCATTTTCCTCTGTAAATAATATGATATATATTTCCAATTGTAATATTATTTTATATCCGAGTGACTGATCTTTTGAGACAGACAGACAGATTAAACTAATGGAGCTGGAAACTAAATATCATATAACTCATTAAGACTGAATATTTTAAAATTCAATGCTTAAGAGAATCATTTCCTATTATGGGAGCTAGTAGTTATTTTAAAGTTAAATTAAATCTACCGTTATTTGTGGTAACTATATATATAGCTTATACATATTTGTAGGTTATTTATTCTGGTAGAATTGTACTCAAATCTTGATTATAAGTGAAAAAGTTTGTGTGTTTTTTTAAACCCATAATTTTTTTTTTATTTTTCATTTTCCCCGTGACGCTGTAATAGCCAGCAGGGCTAACAGTATAGACAGACAAAAAAAAAATAAGAATATTATTTTTTTATCATCCAAATTGTAATTGAGAATTGATCAGCTATATAATATATATATATATAAAAAATACATTTTAATTATATAATAGCATTTTTTATGAATACCATAATGTTTACAATAAATGAAACTTGAAAATTCAAATTGGTTACAAAATATTGTATTTCATTTTGGAAATAAAGACATTTAGCTTATGCAATATTTATTAAGGGCAGGGAATGATCTGGAGTGGTTTTGTTGACCAACATGAAGGTTTATTTTGTTTTATTTAGTGATTTGAAACTTTTAGGGATATGGTTTGTTTTATAAGTAAATATTCTCCTACTTTGTATTGAATAATATCCTTCAATTGACTTTACATTTAATATAACATTATTTTTCCCTGTACAGTTTTAAACTTCCTATGTAAATGTTCTTACCATCACATTCTGAAATTAAACTATATTTCATATGAATAAAGCAGAATATTAGGGCATTTCAATAAAATATAGACAGTAGTGAAACTATAAATGCATGGAATGTTTTATTTTGTACAAACATGATTTTACAATACTATGATTATATTACAAATATATAAAAAAGAAAATAAACAATTCATGATAACTTTAAGAGCATCTTGCAGTGTAGTAGTAGTAGTTTGAGTAACAAAACCTTATCCATACATTTGTTCAATATTTATATTTTGTTAGATGTAAAGAAAAAAAATAAGGGATTTATTATAATATTATTTGATTCATTTTATTGTGACAACTATTACGATAGATTTAATTAATGATTTATTTTCTTCCTAATCAATAATTTCAGCACCAATAATATTAAAAACTAATACAATGTTGTCATAAATGTCTTATGATCAATGACTTAAAGATATTGCTATTTATATGGTATTAATATTTGATATTAGTTTATTCTTAGTTGTTTATAACATACATATCTCATTTATAGTTATCAGATCTTTAACTGTTATTAGATCCACAATAATGTTGTCTTTAGGTCAATACTCTGGTTCTATAAGAAAGGGTGGGTAATCAGAACTAAAATAACACATTTTAAAAACAGCTATTTATACTATAAAAAAAAAATAAACATAATCCAACATAAGTAAGAAAAAAGAAGTCTTTCTTTCAGGTTTATTAAGGTGTAATTATAAAAATTGTATTGAAAAATATATTGTTTAATAGTCTTCTTTGTTCACAGTACATTGTTATTATTATGAAAAATGTATTAGGATTGCAAATCCAGTAGGATTTTGTAAAAAAAAAATTATTACAGGGACAATATTAGCTCAAAGTTTTAACATGCTCATGAATTTAAAATTTTTTACTTATTTTTTTAAATATTATTTTAACAAATTCATTAAGAAACTCTCTGTAAGAGTTATTTTTCTAACTGAAATCTAATAAGACCAGATTATATTTTTAATAATGGTACAGAATAAAATTTAATAAAGTATACAAGTGTTCATAAGTCAATAAATATAATAAGCTTTGTACAGTTTGTAACTATAGCTTAATGTTATAAAAGACTTCAAATACACTATGTATCTACATTTAAGAAGATAAAAGGAAAACATACTGCTTGTGCCAGCTGTAAGCCGGCGATGTCCGTCAGTTAATTAAAACGAATCTACCGCCTCGGGCCATCCTCCGCACCCGCTATCTGCAACAGTCGGAAACGACAGCGATAACAGGCCACGCCAAAACTCTACACTTTGGTTAAAGTTAATTCAAAATGTGTTGACATTAAAGCTAGATGCTGTTTGTAACACAATATGAAAGAATAAGTAAAACAACTTTAAATTTAATCCAATTAAATACGAACTCCTGACAATTTACAACCAACCTACCTCTAGGCATCCACAATCCAATCAACACTGATGCACTACGAGAGAAATCGACGCTGTCACAAACGTCTTTCACATGTATTAATATAATTATTACACTTTAAAGCCCCTTGCGAGGGTTTAAAAAGAAAATATTGCGAAATACTTGGCACTTACAATACAAAATTTCGCCTCAAAATGGCGTTGGGGTAAAGTATGCGATGATAGGTTTTTGTTTTATAAGGCACACACTTTATAGTTTTCCATCACTTTCTCCACTCACATAAAGTTAACGTATAATCACTTATCATTTATAATACGCATTTGTTACAAATGTTTAGTCGAAATTTTATTGAAAACTATTTACAACTTTCCCGTACTGGAAAATAATCTCACTCAATGACTGCAGTTGCAAGCGCCCTCTTTTATCGTACAATGAAAATTTGACAGCAATATACTTTTTCATGGAGTGGTTACTTCTGCAAAAATATTTTAATTAATAAATTAAATGAAGAACAATGAACCTAATAAAAAAAAATTAAAAGATTTAATTTTAAAAAATTGTTTAACATGCCTTTGTATTTTAAAGCAAAATAAAATAAATCGAAAAACGTTAGATTGCAGCACACTATATATATATAGTTGATAACCCATAATTTTTAAGTGATAAAGATTTACAGAATATTAAAATATTGTTACTAGCACAAGCACTAAAATAATATAATAGTAATCTAAGTCATAACTAAAAAATATACTAGTAATTTATATGACCAAAGTGAGAGCCAGTTCAATGAAACTTGTAAATATTATAACTTTTAAAGATAAGCAATTCTAATTTAACTACCCATTATACCTTAAAATAAACCAAAAATACTAGTTTTATGTATGTTATCCTTGTTGTACTAAACAAAATATTTGTCTTCAATATAGTTTTCAAAACGACCAAGTGAGAATCAAACCCACGCAAGAATGATTTCTTTACGGATTCGTACCATTACATATTTAAGACGATTAAAAAATCACTTTTGTTATTTTATTTTAAATGTTTATCCTATTTTATTGTCTTATTATTTTAAAAGTAAATGTATAACAAAATATTCTGTGATTATTTCAAGCCTTGATATGTAAAGGTTATTAAAAACGAGAAAAATAATTACGCTTGTGGTAAAAGGTTGTGAACCCTTAAAAAAATATTCTATTCTTAGTATTTGTTGATAAAATGGCATTAGAAATATATAATCTGAAAAAAATCAATTGCTTAATCATCATGGTTCATTATATACAGCCTAGAGATAGACGGACAGACAGCGGGTTTTAATATTAGGGATCACTAAAAATGATGAAACCAGTTACATTTTGGTCAAATTTGTCTTTTTCAAAATGACTGACTTTACATTATGTCTAATACGGGTAGTTATAAGAATTAGGTATTTAGTTAGGGCTGAATCTTAAAATAAATGTTATAATAAAGAAAAGTTGCTAAGTCTATCTAATTTTAGTTTAATGGTTTAAAAGATCATAAAAAACGTAAAGAAATACTGAATTAAAAAATAAACTTTGTTGGCGATACAAATATAAAAGATGATTTTAAAATATTAATAATTGGATTGAGTTTATCTTTTTTCGTTCCATACCAAATATGTACATTATACATCTTATTCTTTTGGGTGTACGTATTTCCAAAAAATTAATTAGTAAAGATATACACATGGACTCCTTTTTGTTGCCTACACTTGTTTCCTCCTAAAAATATATTTCTCATCAAGAAAAATTGTTGTAAGATCATTTCAAGATGTGTTACTTTTATTGATAAAGTAATAAGTAGTAATAAGTTTTTCAATTTTTTTTTCTGTCTAGTATTTTACATGCATGCACAGAGAATACTTTTCTGTTTTTGGTTAGAAGCCATGCGTATCTATGAATTATGAAATAATATTGTGAGTTGTCAAAAATCTATTTCAAACGTCATTTGCCAGTTCCGACTTGTGTCAGAGTGAAATGTAATGTAGCGTGGTTACTGATTTGCTTTTGTGAAGGTTGTAATTTGTTTTCTATACCGGTTAAAATTGTTTCTACGTTAGATTAATTATTGTAACTTAAACATAGGGTTATAAAGGAATCTTGTGAAGTACAATGTCGGTAAGTTTAATTGACAAATCTATATAATTAACAGCAATATTGTTTAGGGTTTTAGAAGATCTTGAAATTTAGCATTCAATGTTGATGCAATCAAAATGGCGGTATTCATTTACACGGTTTTGTACGTTTGTTTATTTTTTTATGGTTACCGCTTATCTTTCTTTTTTACAGGCTAACTGTTTTGTGTTGTAAAAGCAAAATAATTAATAAAAAAAACATTTATGTTACGCGCCATTAATTTGTTTGTTGACACTGCAACCACCGGTTTGAATACAGCTGCTGTAACATTTGACTGAAATGACAAAAAGTATGAAATGTCTGTTTGTTGCTAGGTGGCTGAAAAGAAAAAAGATGGAGAGCCAGAGGGCGAGGAGGAATTCTCGGTGGAGAAGGTCTTGGATCGCCGTATTAGGAATTCCAAAGTTTGTTTTTGTATTTTTTAAATTTTTCTAAATTTCTATATTACTGAGAAAATTAAAAAGTATATAATGTTTTAATGTTACTTTCAGGTGGAGTACTTTTTAAAATGGAAGGGCTATAGTGATGAAGACAACACCTGGGAGCCTGAAGAAAATCTTGACTGCCCAGATCTTATACAGACATTTGAAGAGGCTCGAAAAAAGAAAGAAGCTGGTAATTAATGATAGTTTATAATTTAGTGAAATATATTACAACAAACTAGGAATTTGCTAAGATACTATACAATCAACCTTTACTTTTATTTCATTTAGAGGGGAAAGGTCCTAAATCAGAAAAAGACAAAAAAAGAAAATCTGCAGCAGCTACACCAGATTTAAAAGGTGCTAAAAAAAGTAAAAGCGATGACAAAAAGACATCCGGGTTTGATCGTGGCTTGGAGCCTGAGAAAATTATTGGTATGTTTAATAATTTTTATGCTAAATAGTAAGAGGACTTTTACGATGTGCTACTTCTTTGTTAAAGAGATGTATTTAAAATTTAATAAACATAAAAAATTAGGTGTCTATTTCTAGGCTTAATTATTTAAATAGTTATTTCAGGAAATTAACAATGTATTGTCATGTTCTGTAACCAATTTCATACTAACATGTTTATTATAACAACCTTCCAGGTGCTACAGACAGCAGTGGGGAGTTGATGTTCCTAATGAAATGGCAAGGTACGGACGAGGCTGACTTGGTCCCGGCAAAACAGGCAAATGTGAAATGTCCACAAGTTGTCATACAATTCTATGAAGAACGGCTAACATGGCACACCCCATCTGCTGATGAGGGTGCTAATGAAGATTAGGATAGTTTTGTATGTATCATACCACTTTTTTTTTTTATTTACGTAGAATAAATATTTTCCGCAATTCATACAAAATATATAAAAATGGTATTCTTAATTTGATTAAAAGAAATGAACATTAGACTACATATATGTAAAAAACAATTAATCAATGCATGTATAAAAGATCATCTATTGAAATGAATCAACTGATTGGGGTTAGTTTTAGTTGCATTTGTTTTGAGTGGCTTTAGTATGAAAATTTTTATTTTAAATACTATAGATAAGTCCGGAAATATTAATAGTAAAGTTATATTTAGTTTTTCAGCCAGTTGCTAATATTTTTATATTTAAGTAAATATAATACATATTCCAAACATAGTATTTAATTGTTACTAACTAATGTATTTGTAATTTTGGATGAATCATGAAAATTGATTTGTATTTACAACTTATCAGTTTATTTTCACCATGTATACAGATCTGAGGTAGGGTTGTGATTTAATATAAACTTATAAAGGTTTTATTCTTTCAGGCTAATTTCAAGCATTTTGTTTTGATGACGATTTTGGGATTGAAAGGGGCAGACAGGCTATTATTTTTTGACTAATTGACAAAAATCAATATGTAAATTGTATAAAATAATACTGTTTTTAACTAAACATAACCCGGAAAAAAAAACTTAGGAATTGCTTATTTAGGATACATATATATAAGTGCCAATACCTTTCCAAATTGTGGTATTGGTATAGCATTGTAGGTAGCGAGTATATATTGTCTAATACATATATATTTTAATGTGTTTCATATATCTTCACTATTCAGATAAAACTAAATGACCCAATTCTTTATCACTATTAATATATTAGTATTCAAATAAACCTTGTGTAATTGTCTGGTTTCAAAATTAAACATTGTTTGTTGATAACATTTTTATTGTTTTGTTTTAACAAATCCAAATTTAACAAATGAAAAGTGATTTTGTAATTAATGAATTCCTTTTGATTTGTGTTTGAATACATAATTAAATATCTTATATTAAATTTTTTAACAAAAAGCAGAAATTTGTTGAAGATAAAACAAACACTTGATTTTTTTAAGAAGTTAAAATATGTTTTAATATTAGGTATTAGACATACAAGTAGGTTAAGTGAAGAGGCAATAAAGCAATATTGCCATTAAACTGTCAATTTATTTACCCTTCCTTGATATCCTTAAAAATATAAAAAATTTAAGATAAATGTTGACTTATTGTTACAAAACAAACTATGACTAGGAATTTGATATACTTATGGGAGATAACAATATAAATTTATTTAACTGGCCTTTAGTTTTGTTGAAATCTCATATTACAAAAGTCTGATTGTAAATTGTAAAAGGTTTTTATTAACGTAAAGGCTTCAAAATCTTGTTATTATATGATTTAGTGAATCTTCCATAATAATGCATTTTTACTTCTGCAGATGGATGATCGTAAATTATTTGATGTAGTTTATCAACCTGCTCTTTAGATTTCTCATCACAGTTAATATCAGGTAAAAGTTGTATAGCGGCCAGATAACCTTCCACAAAATCAGTATCAGTAATTAAATTGTTATATATATCCAATGATATATTTTCAATTTTTATTTCTTCTAGAATATTCTTTAAAGATTGGGAAAACAAAATATAGATGCGCGAAAAATATGCCTTGCAGCTTTCTTTTAAGTATTTGTGACACAGTCCACCAAACCGCGGCGCAGCTTGCTGACCTGATTCATGCCAATCATCAATTTGATCATCCAATGTGCTTAGGAAGGCTACGGTTAATTTCCATTTCGTCAACATATTATAGTTTTCAGAAATAACAAATTGGTCTTCTAATTCTTTTAGAGTCATTTCAAACATTTTTAAAGGGACAATCATTTTTTTATCCATAATAAATGTTTTTAAATCCTCGCGAAGATTTTTCAAAAGTAATTCGAGGTTACTTCTTGCATAATGTTCTTCTTTCTTCCATAAATCAGAGAAATAATGTATAAGCGGACGTAAAATAGTTTCGTATTTCAATATTTGAGTGTTTTCATCTTTAGCATATAACAAATAAGCGGATATCATTTCAATTTTTTGGCGAAAATTATATGAATGTTCTTTCATAATTTTAAATTCAGTTTCTATAAATTCTAATGCGATCTCTGCAACAAATTCTGAAGGCAACAGTTCTATAATATCTCGTACATAGAGAATTAATTTGTTATCTATTTCATCACGGTAACCATTATATTTTTCGTCCGATGCAGCTAACTTTTTTAAAAAGTAATAACTTTTTATAAAACAATCTGCTTTTATATTGTTGGGCACTTTCTCTACTTTTAGTAGCAAATCATAAATAACTTTATTTTCATTGAAATTTAGGTTATCTATAAAAGTTTCTAATAATTTCCACAATTGATTAATTTTTATAACATCATTTTCTTTACATAAAAGTTCACGTACTGATTTAAACAAAACACTCCTCAGTGTTGAATTTTGAGTTGTTTCCCAAACTTTATTAAATAGAGCTGATAGTTCTGTTGTAGTTAATTTAAGAAACGCTAATCGTATGGCATGTTTTTGGAGAGACACTTGGCTATCAATTACCTTTAAAATTTGACTGCGACCTTCGGTACAATTTAAATTATGAAATATTGAGAGTAATGCAGGCAGAGCATGCTGTAGGTAATCTCCTTTGGCATATAACAAAATTGTCTCTGGTGTAGGCTGAGGGCGGGCATAGTGCATTTTTTTAGCAAAATATCTTTGTAAGTTCAACTTGACTTCATCTAAGTTGCTGTAGTCTATTTTGGGGTCCTTTGGGGCGTACTCGTATAGAAGATTCTGAAGTTCCATCCTAGGAAGCAGAACACATGTGGCAATAACTGACGCCTTTTGACCATTTAATTTATTGAGATTATTAATATACGCTTTCTTCCACTCTTCACCAATACTGTTTTCCCAATAAATTCTTATTACTTTGAGAAAACGCGTAACAGTTTTTTTGTCATTAAATCGCAAAACATCTAAGTCTAGCTGATGTTGCACCATTCCAGCATCGTGTTTGATAGCATTAATAAGAACAGACTCACTAGGACATAGCTCAAAGGAATTTTGAAATAGTGCTCTTTTCCAGGACTTATTTTTATTGTATATATTAGACATGTCCTTAGTCCATAGGTTTTTCTTTCTAATAATTACAAGATTTTTAATTAAATCTAATAACACTGGGAAGTCGGTGATGTTTTTGTCCCAATCATTTAATAAATCCAAAGACTTTTCTAATGTTTCCATGGTTTCCTCAAATTCTTCGATGTTGGTAATTGATGTAACACTTTTAAGTTTCTTTGTAATATGATCATACGAAATTTCAAATATTTTCTTTTGTTCCTGTTCATTTAAGTTCTTTTTATAGTTTTTTATAGATGTAAAATCAACATTTTGATAAATGATGTCTGATACTTCATGATCATTAAGTACTCTGTATATGAAAATAATTGTTGAATATAACTTATCGTTATAATTCAGGTTTGACTTCTCCATCATCAGATTTTCAATAATATTCCATTGATTTTGACCGAATTCATGAAAATTTGTGCGATCCGTGACATCTTTAATAAAAGCATGTTTTAAATCAAATCTAGCATTGTTATATTTTTCATAAAAGTATTGTATCACAATATTTAAATTCTCTTGATTTTGCTTTGTAATAGTAATCATAGTAGAAAATATATTTTTTGTAACTCTTTTATTAATGTCGTTCTTTAACGTTTCCTTTAAATATTCCAAACATACTTCAAAAGGAACGTGGAACCAGGAAATACTATGTGCGTAATGTCCAGCCTCGGTACAGTCGTAAATATAAGTCATTGCTCGTTTGTCGTTATCTAATAACGACTTTCCTTCAATATGAACTTTGTTAACGAAAATATCATTTACAAAATGTAAACGTTCCTCTTTAGGCATATTTTTAATAAACATATTTAAGCTGTCCCGGTTAAATACTACTGGGTTTAAACCTTCTCGTTTCGACGCTTGACTGAATAAAAAGTTTTTAATGTTTTTACTTCCTAAAAATTTTATAAACGTTGCTAGATGAATGGAATCAAAGTAACATTCATATTTATCAATGATTCTCTGTGACACTTTTTTCATTAATACAGTCGTGGCTCGTTTCCCAAATTTCGGGCGGTTATATTGTTCTTCTTGCTCTACAATATCCAAATATTTATTAACATCGTAATTCACCAAAAACATGGTGGATTCTAAAACATTTTTGGTATAATATTTATGGTCTTTGTAATTTTTAATATTTATTTCTAGCACTTTTATTGTTTTTTCAGAAAGCCGTTTAAGTAATGTTATATTTAAATGTTCAATATGTTTTATTATGTTCTTTTCTATAAATTCTGGGGAACAATTTGGTAACCATTTTACAGCTTGCGAAAGTTCTTTTTCGTATTCGTAAAATGATTCCAGACGGACTGGGTCTTTTAGATGTAGTTTTATTGATTTTGTTAATTTATTCACTGCTCTTGTATTCATTTGTTTATAAAGTTCGGAGTGTAAATACGCTGGGTTAATAATATAAGCGTATTCTTGTTCTGTGATCAGCCATTTACATTTATTTATTGCTCTAGTGATGTATAATATATCATCACTAACTAATACTGTTAAAATATACTCTAGGTTTCTTTGTTCGCTGGCTATATCTATTTTTATTAAATTGTTAACATCATTATCATTAACATTAAAATCGTCTAATTTATGATCAGCCTCAGTCACGTGACGTTTTAGTATATTATTATAGTTCTTGTGCTTTTCACCAAGGTTTCCTCCCTCCAGTTCTACTGCAACCATCTTTGTGATCTGAAAAAAATAATAATTACCTATTATTTTCTATATACATATTTTGTAAGTAACAAAATATTAAACCAGAAAGATATCTAACCCAAATTTAAAGAGATATTATATATTTAAAAAACAGCCTTGCATTCGATTCTGTAGACAATTTATAGAGTTAAAGTGTATATAATCAAGAACGATGTTCACACCAAGTAGGCATGTCATCAGTCATGTAAGGGCTGTAACGGATAAACCGCAACAACATATTCACATACTTGACATACGGAACAGCACTAATAATTATTACGTTATATTATAATATGTATACTTTTTGAACAGACTTTGTATTACAATACATAAAAACACCGGAATTAAATATAAAGGCAACCACCTTATAATTATATTTTACCTAATATTTATTTGATTAAGATGTTTTTTCCCCTTTCCTACCCTTACCCTACATTTATATATATAAATATGAGGGTAGAAAATTTATATACATACCTTTTCGTAAGTCCTATTGCGTTGATTATGACTATGTATGCTTGCTATATTGTTTATGTGTTAAAATTTATTACAAGCTCCGAAAGCTGTTATTCCTAGTTATTTTAATAACCATCTATGTCAACAAAGTATTGTGGATAGTTTAAGTACAAGAGGAGTCATTTATAGGCGTTTTATATAATATAAAAAAAACATATATTTGAAAAAGTAAGTTAATCATTAAATACATTTACTTACCCGTCTGTATTTACGTAAATTAAAATGGTCAGTCTTGTTTTGAACTTGTGAATAAAAATTCCGAAAGAACTAGTCGGGCGAATTTCGATTTAATTTACAGCCATAAAATAAAAAAAGTAAATATGTATAATAGTCATCATGGTTTACATAAGTTTTTTAGTTCCGTTACAACCACGTTTCAGCGTTTTTTTCCGATTGCGGATATCATACCGATTACGACTATTACATAATAAGGATTTAACCAAATGTTGATTTAACCATTATTCGTGTTTATTATTTTCTAACACAAACTCTAAAATGCTAATCTATATTACATCATTTACCTCAGTATTAAAATCCTATAAATTTCAGATTATGCGTGTTCCAGGGAACAACCGAATATGTAAAAAATATAATGTACCTATATATCGATAATCACAAATCAAATTATGAGTTTAAAACGTAATCACTTATTCATTACGGTAATTATTTTTTTTGGCATTACCTTACTAGCAGGTACTAGCAGTAAGCTGATGCCGTGAGATATGTTTATTTATAACATCAATAAAGGTTTTCTTTAAATAGATACACATTTTATTTGGTCAGTATAACAGATATAGATACAAACTACATATATAATATATGTATATCAATGTACTAACTCAATTAAATCTAATTTAGAAAAAAGAAGTGTTGGGAATTTTATTGGTTATAGAATGTAAAGGTAAAAGAATATAAACATGAAAAAATTCTAAGGACCCATCGACCATACCGTTAGCGTTATTAATAATTTTACGGAGGATGCTTTATATTTAGACGATCAAAACAAAAAGGTATTCATTTAATGTTTATTTTAGCAATGACATCATAAGACGTAACATCCAGAAATAACGTAAAAGAGAATAAGAAAGCGTGTAATTTACCTTACAGCAGGATGTTCTATCTATTCAAAACAATTATTATGAAACGTAAAATTTATTTCACATATCACAATTAATTGTCGTGGCCCGTAGACCGTAATGATCGGGAGTAGTTCTTGTTAGCCGCTAAGAACCGGTACGCGATGAGTACAAAATATGTCATGCCGAAGAATACCAGAAAAAATAGTAAAGCATGTTTACATTTCTAAAATCGCCCTTACAGTAATGGAATTAAGATGAGTTTTATTTAGTTTATATGCTAATTATATTAAGTAAAATACATTTTAGTAATATGTAGGTAAATAATGGCGAGTGACAGTTTTGACGTTTAAGTAATTATTGAAGATGACAGTTGACAATTGTTATTTCTAACTCCGTATTCTCGTGAAATTAGTGATACTGATAAATTGTTTAAATGTAATTGTTTAAGTACCTTTATTTATGAACAGGTTTTTTTTCAATTTATTAAATATTTTCTATGTTTGGTGTGGCTTGCTTCTTTAAAGTTTTGGCTTCGGGTTTAATTTAAAAACTATTAGTAAATAAACTGAACTATCATAATATTAAAACATTGTAACACTGAATGTTTTGACGTTAAAAATATTTAATTATTGTAATAGTTAAACAAACAAATAGCAAACAAATTTTTAAGCATACTTTTGAATAGTATTAAACAGACTTACAATTTTAACTATGCTCTGGTATATTTTTGGCATAGGTTTATAAAGTAAATAGTATTTTTTTGCTGTTTTATTTTGTAAGCAATGATAAAAGTTTTATCTCAAGTAGTCATACTTACATTGCACTTATGAAACGTTTCAATCTAGTAGTATCCAAAGGGTAGATCGATGGACAATAACCAGAAATAAACTTATTGGTTATTGTGTTAGCTTATTTATTATGTTTTATTATATTAGGTAGTAGACTTGTGACACAACTTGTAGACATTATTAAAATCAGTGACGAAAACAAAATAACCTAAGAATAGTACCATAAAGTAGACTACAATTATTAACTGTGATACTAGTAGTCCGATCACCGATGAAGCTGTCATCGTTACAAGGACTTCTGAATTTAAATGTATAAAACAATAGTAAATATCCTTGTTTTTGGATTAATAATGCTAATATACAATAAAATACTATAGAAGTGGTTTCGGGGAAGGAACATAGTTTCTTAAAGGTTTTGGAAACACATTTCACAATTACAAGTCACTATCTCTACTAGTGATTTATTTATTAAGTCTTCTTTTATTTTTAATATATTCTAATCCAAATATATTGATTTACATTCGAGACTAGATTTAATTACCTACACATATACGTAGTGGTATTATCACACACAGAAAAGTAATAATTTGTTCTGTTTGGCAACACACTTCTAGCGCTATCAAGGCGGTAACCAGGATCACCGGAATAAACAAGCACAAAACAATAATAGAACAGAAGATCGTAAAGGATTTCCATTCTCAACCACCAAAACTAGACAACAAAGACACTGCCGGCTATCGTTAATGCAGTTCATTTTCCGTTATATCACAAACATCAAAGGCATTTTATCTCGTTTTTCTGCGTCAACTTAGAACCCAAGTCCAACATTTATCTGCAATTAAATAATGCCAGTGTAAATTAAGTAACACTAGGTATTTCGTATTTTGGATTTCGGTAAAATATATAAGACTTAAACATTTTCTTTATACCCACTCCAGTCTGTTTTTATGAACATTACACAACGGATTCTATTTAACCGAACAATATTCTAATTTATTACGAAACAGTGAATGAAATAGGAGTTATCTAGTATTCATAGACTCTTTCAAACTTCTAATAACAGAACCAATAGTTTTAGTGAGTTTAGAATTATTATTAATTATCTACTAAACAGTCCAGAAATAGCCTTAAGTTTGATAACTAGCTTCAACCTGCAAGCCATCCTTATTGTCATTGCAGGCACTAAAAGTAAGTATTTCTAATAGAAACATTAAATTTCAAAAATACAATAAATTAAAAAAATTGTACTAGTTTCTGAATTTTTTTTGAATTTACACAAATACTTATCAGGATGCTAACTTGGAACTTTCTAGGTTATCTGGAACTAGGTTACAATTTTGATCTACAGGTCAGCCAGAGATAAAAATTACATATTTTCAACCTTAATATCTAAATAACCATTTGAGGCATGTTTATAAAATTTTGAGCACATGTATCCCACAAGTCTCACTATATGAGACAAATTTGACACGTATGTGTAAAATAACTTTTGAGTATGCGGGAGTCAAAATTGGTTCCGAATGATTCGTGTAACATTACACAAGGTGCTGCTCGCCAGTTCTGTTAACTTGAACTTGGCTTAACACGCAACCGCGTGTCTAGATATGATCTAAGAAATCAGCTTAATTGGATATATGTATGTAGTTTATTTTTTCTCTACGAAACCATGTTGATGATCCAACAGTATCCAATGATGATGATGAAACCAAATATTCAAAAATCTTAACAAATGTTGATACATATATTCCTACTAATAGGCCTATATTGCATAACACGTAATATAAATTTAACGACTTCCTTATGTATGGGAAACACTTTTGCCTCTTTCCACTTGCATCGAAATATTCTTTCCTAAATGAATAGTCAAAAATAAGACACACCTCATACCCAAAAGCTTTTTACAATAAAGTGGTATAATATCTGGTGCCATTCTTTTCTTTTCATCAATTTAATTTAATTGTTATTTTCCTCTTTGATTTTTGCCTTCGAAAACACAAAAAAAAAATAGTCGGGCTATGCTATAAAACAAAAAAAATATTTTATAAATTTTAAATGATTATAAAAGATGGCTTACAAATTTAGTTGGGTGGGGGGAGTAGACGAAGCCGCAGACGAACAGCTAGTCGTAAATAAAAGACATATTACTTAACATCAAGGTCCACCTCTAAAATAACGTAATGCGGTAACTATACATACAATCAAAGAGAAATTTAATCGAATAAATTGGTTTCATGGTTGACCAAAACCACCCATGGTTTCTAGTTTCAAAAAGTTATTGAAACTATTATTGCAACATGAGAATCGATTTGACTTGGCCGTACTAGCAGGTAGGTAAATAGTTGAGGCGTGGTCCTAAAGGTCAATATATAGGTCAAATCCAGATTAAAGGTCAAGTTGGAACTTAAATGGAAACAAAGTGACTGGTTCGTTAAATGTTCTAAAATTCGTAAATCCCTATAGGAAATTTATAAATTTAAGAATATATTATTTTCATTATGGGGACATTTATGAAATGATTCTAGATGACTGACGAACTGACTGGACGCGGTGTTATTAATTCTACACGTAATATAACAAATGCTTATGACAAAATGAATGCTATATTTATATACCTATATAATTAAAAGGAACTTTTATGAAGATATTTACGTAGAACAGGTGTAATCATTAAACTATACAGAAGAATGAAATAGCCTATGTTTTGAAAGTATGAAATAACCTATGTTTTGTATATTTGTTTCAATCAACGATCCTTAATCCCTCTTCTTTATTTTCCGTGTGTATCCTGCACCTCTATTCCTGAAGGATGACAAGGCATTTGTTATCGTATATTAGATGTTCATGGCGGTTCACATACCATCAGGTACTCTGGTCGTTTGGCACTTAATTCCAGAAAAGGAACTATTTGATAAAAGTAACCAGTAAAAACCTATATAGTGAACCGCTTTTGTTTTAGTGTATAGGACATGCAAATTTATAATGATAACTAACAAAACTAGAATATTGATTGTAGTTAAATAATTTAGTTTAAACATAGCTTGTAAAAGCTATAAAACATTTTACTGTTCTGGGCGTGCTCAAGTTAATGCTCAGAACACTTACTACTATTTTATAATGAAATATCATAACTTATCACCTACTTTATTCTAACGGAGTTAAGTAACTTGCTTACAACATTATCACCAAAACAGTTACATAATCATAGATTACTCATTATACTACTGTTTATTGACTTGTTAATCATTTCAAGTAGGAGGTGAGGATGTCGCCCTTCAAAGTAGTTATTGTGATGTGTATGAATCACTTGATACATTCTGAAGGTGTGGATAATGTATTTAGTGAAAGTTAACAATAGGTTATGCATTATGATAATAATATGAATGTTTGTATCAATTAGGTTTAGGTTAAGAAAAATACAAACAATTTTTGTTTGATTGTTTACCAAATAATTTTATAATAATAATAATATTAGTCTCTATAGTTTTGATCAATAATACCTATATGATAGATCGCGGTATGCTAAAGGCATACAGATTTAACCTAATTTGCCTGCGCAAGGGAAATAAATCATAACAAAACAAAAGACAAATAGCAGTCAAATCATGCACCTTTAGTGTGTCAATTTTGTTTAGGAACCTTTCATACAAACAGGAAAGGTACCTGATGTGATATAATGTACTTATTCATCTACTCGTTTCAATTAAATATCTTATATTACTCTAGTTATTATATATACTTAATAATTCTAAATAAAGTGTTCAATCTCTCTTTTGTTCAAAATGCCGAGTAATTCAAATAATGCACTTATCGTCGCGAATGTCTGTAACAGAAGGCGGACCACACCCAAACACCCAAATCCCGCGTTCTTGCTCCAGTATCTCTATCGATTACTTGTAAGACCATGTTACATTCGAATTGAATTGTTATAAATTAAATTAACTACTCGAGGTAAATTTGAATCGAGAACCTAACTTGGAAAGCTTTTGACGACGTTTTATGATTTTGATTTTTGTATTACGAAAAAAAGAAAAGTTTGTTTCTGTCTCTTTTGTGTCTGTGTGTAAATGTCTTAACTCATGAAACAAGGCTAGACAGAGGGCAATTTAGTAATTTATAGTGGAGCAACACGCACTCATACGCAACCAACGTTTTATAAATGTTTCACACTATCGTTTACAAACTTCAAACAATAATTTTGTACCTATAACATCGTTTCTAGGTATACTATGAAAAGATCATAGTCAGCAAAATTTAAATACTTTGTTTCCATGTTATATGGTCCGATTTAATTTAATTTACATCATTAATTCTCTAATTATCTTATCATGAATCTATAATCATTTTAATTAAGAATTTAAACGGCATTTTACAATTAGGTATAAATTTTCCTTAACAAAAGTAGGTGCGAAATTGTTTAATTAAATCCTTTTAAAATGTTACTGCACTCTACCAAAGGTTCTTTATGTGAATGAACAAGCAAAAGCAGTGTGGATATTCTTAAAGTATTTATTACTATTACTTTTTTTACTTACTGTACCGACTATTGAATAAAAACGTTTTGTTGATTAAAAAATAAAATATTTTCAATTTTGCTGCTATCATGGTTTTCTATATATAGATTATAAGTATATACAGGGTTCTGATACATATTACATTTTAAAGGAATTGAAATTATAAATAAGACTGTTTTAACATTCCGTAAATAAAAATTGTTTCTACACACATACATATTATAAATTTTATGTAACACAGACATAGGCATTTCTTAGGAGCGTTCAAAGAACTGTATAGTTATATTGATTACTTAAAAAAAAATTAAACCTTATAATATTTTTTCCAGTTAACTCTCCTTTTCACGAGGACAGACGCTATGAAAAATTATCATATACGAATATTTACATTTATTCCTAAGCGATAATTACGAAAATATTGTGCAATATTTACCTAAAGATACATATTTTCCCTTTCACTGCATCAATGGTTTACTAAGCTATATAATAAACTCACAGGTGCGTCACCCGCGGACAACACAGGGAAGTACGAACTATTTTTAACTAGCTGTGCCTGCGACTTCGTACGCGTAGATTTCGATTTCGATAAAACGTACCCTTTGTACATACCAATGTATGTACAAACTATTAACCTTCAGAGTTTCATCGAACTCAATTAAGTAGTTTCTGCATACCTAAAGGAGTATTTCTAGTTTATTTATGTTAATTTTTGTTTAATCAAAATGTGAAGCCCATTACAACATATTCCTGAAAACTGCATCTAAATCGTTTAATACTTTCTTGAGATTAGCGTGCACAAACATACAGACATATACAGACATACAGACGAACAGACAAAATGAAATACTAATGTTTTGGGTTCTCTTGCTTATATAAAGTCCTCCCCTCCATTATAAAGTTTTGAAAATATTGTCTATGTACAGACAGCGATCAGTTACAGTTTTCTGTATAGTATATCTAGATACATTTCTTGAACACTTTAAATACATATATTTTTGGATAAAGGGAAAAGTGTGCAATGAAAGTGAAATACTTAATGTTATTCAGAGTGACGCCCATTTTTTATGCATAAAAGTTATTTAAATTGGCTATATACTTTTTACGTATTGCGTGTATTACTAAAAGACAAACAGATGAACAGATCTTTTTAAATGTTAGAAATATATTCTGTGAGTTATCCTTTCACAGCCAGGCTATATATTTTTTAATATTTTTAATGTATAGAGACTACTTCTCTACAGATTTGTTACATATAGAAGAAGATTTGCTTAATACCTATTACGTGATTCACATAAATTGATATAACTTTTTTATTTCTTAACCGATTTAGATAAAATAAACACTAAATGTTAAGTGAAGAATATTACAATATATTCTCGAAAACTGCATTCAAATTGGTTAAGCCACTTCTGAGATTAGCGTGCACAAACATACAGACATACAGACAAGCAGACAAAATGAAAAACCATAGTTTTGGGTTATCTTGCTTTTATAAAGATATCTTTTTTTTAATATTTTCCGTGTACAGAAATCGATCAGTGACAATTTTATTATATCTATACAGATAACCTGCTTTTTGTTACTGACCGGTGAAACAAAATTTCGAGGAAATATGTGTCATGCCAGGTTTAATTTTAGTCCTATTATAATAAATGTTTTGAACCAATGAGACAGTCTTTATGAAATCGAATACCAGTAGGTACAGATTGTATTTTTTAAATACGTGTTTAGATTATTTGCATCTAAGTTTGTTAAAGTGTATTAAATCAACTGTTACAAATTCATAAAACGAACTGACCAACTAACTGCCCAGGAGTGAATTTATAGTCAATTTGCACAATGTGAATTGGGAGCATGAGGTATAACTGCAAAATCTTTCTATAACTTAAAGATCAGAACTAGCACCGGTTTATTTCTAGAACGTATTTCAAAAACGGCATTAGTAGGTTCTTTTTAATCTGGTTAGGTAAGGAGAGGACAGTGCAAGTGAGCATGTTTTCGCATCATGGACCCTTCAAACCTACACCTGGGTCGCAAGTCCTAGGCATTGTTTGCACTACTCGCCATGTGCCACCCGCACGGTGCATCCATGGAATGATAATTGAAGTTGTATTGTAAAAAATATTGAAGTTGTTTTGTAAAAAATACATTAATTAAATTTATTTACCTATATTTTACACAACATATTTATTTTTGCATTTCAAACAGTAGTATTAGAATTATACAATATGCTGCTGGCGTATCCTGGTGCTTCAGATGCAAAGCTATTTTGGAGATAAAAGTTTTTGATTTGCGTCGAATGTGAAATATGCGTTGCCATTCACAGTATATGATCTATACATAACTAGACTAAAACTAAAATTCATACTAGACTAAAAATAAACAAAGTAAATTAAAGATTCAGTAGAGTCTCATATTTATAAGCGATTGTAGTCTTTTGCAGAAATCCAGTCGAGTTATATTAACTTCATCAAGTAGGTATTGTACCTTCATATCTGAAGGAAAAATTTGTTTTTTTATTTTTTTTTATATGATCTAGGGCAATGCTTGACTACATTCCACCTGATGGTAAGTGGAATGTAGTCTTAGATGGTAAGTCGCATTGCCCTAGCAACCTATTCACTCTTCTCTTGAAGACACCCACATTATATTTGGCCGGAAATACCGACGCTGGCAAATTGTTCCAGTCCTTCGCTGTACGCACTAAAAATGAGGAAGCAAAGCGCTCCGTTCGGACAGGTGGAATGTCCACAACAAAGGGATGGATACCTGCCGTGCGTCGGGACGTCCGGTGATGGAAGGGGGACGGGGGAATTAACTCGTGTAATTCCTGCGCACATTCACCAAAATGTATCCTGTAGAATACTGAGAGGCTAGCAATTCTATGCCTGTGTTCAAGGCTTTGGAGGTCGGCTTCGACCAATTCGGGATCGCCTATAAGCCTCTTTGCTCGCCTCTCAATTGAGTCCAGAACCGCAAGATGAGACTTTGCGGCACCAGCAAATATGTGTCCACAGTACTCTACACACGACCGGATCTGTGCTTTGTATAAAACAAGAAGCTGTCCCGGTGTAAAGTACTGCCGAACCTTCGCAAGAACGGCAAGCTTTGCTGCTGCTGCTCTTGCTCTGGACTCAATGAACCGACCAAAGTTGAGGTTCGAGGAAATGTCTAAGCCTAACAACTGAAGCCGGTCACTGTATTCCAAGGATACATTCTGGAAAGTAGGAGCCAAGGTGAAAGGGCTCCTTTTGGCGGTGAATAGACACGTCTGCGTTTTGGTGGCGTTGAACTTGACAAGATTGGCATTGCTCCATGCGGAGACTGCCTGAAGTTTGTCATTCAAACGTTGCACCATGGCTTCTCTTTGGTATCCAAGACACTGCACGAGCGTCACAAAAACTTATTATAAAAATGCCTGTTCATAATTCCTCTTTTTATAAACGTTCTTTCACAATTCAAGCCACCAAGTTATGGAATGCGCTTCCTTTATATATGATTGTCAAAATCTTTGGAGGTATTTCAAAATACGTTAAAGAATACTACTTATCTAAATTTAACTAGTTATTATTTTTTAAATCTCTTTTGCTATTGCTGTATTCTTGTATTTATTAGTGTATTTTTGTTATATATTTTGTATAATGATATATATGTATTACTAGTAAGTATTTGTGTGTAGTTATTAGTAAGTATGTTTATTATAACCACACCACCTACTAGAATTTCATATTGCTTTTTTTTTTTATTTTCTTAATCCTAAGATCGTCTGAAAGAAAACGTCGTTAGGCGATAAGACCGCCTTTTGTTCTTTACAATGTATTTTCTATATATGTATTACTTTTTTTATCATGTATTGTAGTGTGCAATAAAAAGTATAAGTAAATAAATATTGTAAATTAGAGTATTTTTCTCAGGTTTAGCTCCGCTTTGTACTTGTTAAAAATTCTATCATTTCTTCAATATCTCGACTGATCCTAATACATGTGTTAAAAGATTAAATCTAATGTATGTTGAGAGATTCGCTCTCAATGTCTGTGCGGGGTATAAAGTGTTGCCACGCAAGCGAATTGTGCCGTTTGTCGGGAATCGTTATAAGTATAGGATACGACAGACACCGAGGCAGTCTTCGGCCTCACTGGAAGTCTTAGTTGTTGCATAATAAACATGTTTGAAACTAAAAGTAATATCTGCTAACAGATCTTTAATCAATGTTGTTTTGTACCTTCTTGCTTTGAACTCTAGTTAGTTCTCATTTTTGACATATTTATTGTTGTTTATAATTAACTATAGGTATGTAGGTAATGTTTTATATAGCTATTGTTTTTCAAATTCGAAGTAGTTACCTAGAATTTAACAAAAATCTTTTTAATTTAAACATTATTGTATTTGTTCAGCTTATTGAAAGAGATTTGGCAAACGTTCGTAGGACCGACTACCAGTCAAACCTCCTTGGGAATGTGGGATAGTGGAATTTGCGCCACCTTTCGGATACTTGATGTGGGATGGTATTCACTTTTATCTTTGTTCCTTATCCGACTCCTACGGCACCCTCGGAAAGATATGGAGATGGAAGGTACTAAGTGGTGACCACACAGCAAAAAAAAAATCTAATTATTTATTATTATTTAATAATATCATAAAAAAATTATAGCGGTAGCTCAGTTGATAGAGCGACGGGACGGTTTCCCAGTAATCGCGGGTTCGAATCCCTGCCCGTATCGGTTTATTTTTTATTCTATATTTATTTAAATTTAACAAAGATTTAAAAGCAAGTATATTTAAAAATATTAGTTAATTTAAAAAACATTAAAAAACCGGTAAGATTAACATTAAAACATTTTGTTGTCAGATACGTTTTATTATAATGCCAGCATGTAATATTGTTAAACGGCTGTCCGGAGCTCGCTACAAGTTGTAGATATTCAACATAGATTTAACTTATAATTTTAATGCTACAACTAACAACTGTACTTAGTTGTACATTTTGGAGTACTTGTCATTGAGACCTCACTAATTATTAAAATGTTAAGGTGATATTATACCTATAGGAATATAATCTTTATATATACAAAACTGACTGACTGAGTTAGATATCAAAGCACAGACGAAACTACTGGACCTACAAACTTAAAATTTTGTACCAGGGTTCCTTTTATGATGCAAATAAGTATTAAGAAAGTATTTTTAGAAATTCAACCCCTAAGGGTGTAAAATAAAGTGTGTATAGTTTTCACGGAATTTTCATCTTTAGACTTAGAAGTACGAAAATAGATATATAAGTTTTGGGTTATAATTAAAAATGATTTTTGTAGACAAAATGGACAAACTCTCCCCGAAAGGAAAAAAATGGAGGGGTAAAATTTATATGGAAAATTTCTCATTTCTGGATTTAATACTATAAAAATTGGTATCCCGTATACAAATTTTTAATGTAATGTATGTAATGGTTAGAAAAACATGATATGCATAGGTGAAATAGACAATATACTCCCCTAAAGGGTTAATATGGAGGGATTTTGTTGGTATGGATTTTTTTTACTTTTGGAAAAGAATGTTGTTTATAGGGAAATTCTGTAGTAAACTGTTACCTATACGGTTAAATAAAAATTTACGCCCTCCTGATAACTAAAGTACACGTGGACGAAGTCGCGGGAAAAAGCTGGTGTATAAAATAGTACAAATGAATATGTGAATATTTGCCCCTTCTCACCCTTGAGCCCTTAAGGAAAAGGCGAGGTCTGCAAAACACTATGGCGGATGGAGAGGAAGGAGAAATTTTGGTATTTTCAACAATGAACTCTTGTTAATTGAATAATAATTAAAGATAATAAAAATACAAACAGATGATTAAAATAATAAGGAAATCGTGGTTGGTTTACCGTTAACATAAAGAGTTTATTATAACTATTCAAGCCTACTCTACCAGAGGCCGAATCAATACCTTTAAGTATTATATAAAAAACATTTTATGCTTCTTATTGAGTACAGATAATAGTTATAAGCTTTGTGTCTGTTTATCTGTTTGTTTCTTAAGGAATAACGCAAAAACACCTCGTTCGGATTTAATTAGATATAAATAAATTCCTGTTAGCTTATAGTCGGAGTCTACAAATAAAACACAAAAACGGACTAGCAATAAAACAGTATGAACACTTACAACATATAGTTTATGTAAAGACGATTTGTGGCACATTTTAATAATTTTCGAGCAAAATAAGAGTTTTTAAGAGAGTTTATATTTTTATTATTTCACGTCAAATTAAGTTTTTGTCCATTGACCTCCATTACAAAGGTATTTATTACTTTTTTCCCTTTTTTAATCATAAGGTGCTAAGTACCAAAAGCAAAATTAGTCCTTTTAAACCATTCCAAAAAAATATTTACATTAAAACTCTTAACTAAATTACAAAAGACCAAATAGACACTTTAAACATTATTTTACAAAGCATTTTTTAATAAGCAGTAATTAAAGGTATTTAAATTAATGATCCAAGACTGGTTTTTATCGCAACATGTTGTTAAACGCCCGAAATTAATAATCAATCTACATACAATTTTACTATTTTAGCTTTTAATAACTGAAATTACATGTTTCTTAAGTTATCAGATTCACGGAATTTGTAGGAAAACATATTATATAGTTGATTTAAATCTTGGATATATGGATAGATATTATCTTTATCTGTATTTGTTTTAAGAAATACATTCCGATATAATATAATACATAGACTTTCTTTATTATTTTTATTGCGATACAAAAGAGATTGTAAGTGGGCGCGGTTAGTGATCATAACAAAATAGTTTTCATACCGCTGCACTGGCCGCTCACACTTCATTTAAAATGTAAAGGCGATTACATTTTATTTAAAACAATATTAGCCGTTCAAAACCGACTTCATTTAAAGTTTCATGTTTGTAACCTCAATATTGATTTATATTTTTTTAGAACATAACGCAAATAAATGTAGTTTATGTTGTTAATTGTTTTAATGAATTAATCGATACTAAATTTATTAATTAAAATATAATAGACTGAAAAACTAAACTAAACAATGTGTTTCCTATGGTACAGTTTTAGATAAACGCATTGTCATTACTGCGTAAATATCTTTTTATCTGTAAATACAGACATAATAATAACATAAATACCTCTTATTTCATACATATTGATTTGAACTGATTGAAAATATAATTACAGTAGGTACTGTTACAAATTACATATTTGTCGCTTTGAATGATTTATGTTGCGAATACATTGAGCTAAAATGAATTCTACAAATTGTAGATTATTAATGATTTTAACTTTATACATGCTCTAGTTGTTTTCAAGTTTAAAATTAATAGGAGATATCTGCAGCATATATTATGGTTACCACAGATCAAACATTATTCAGTCATTTATAAGTACAATTATTAATGCAATCGGATGCTACATAATAATTATAAAAGGAAACTGTAATGCAATGTCTGATGATAGTTTAATCCAATTAATGCAACTCCCAGGAAGAATTGGAGCATAAACAACGTGACCTAAGAATGCCGATCACCTGTTACTACATGGTTAATTATAAAAATACTAAAATAACGTTTTTAAAACATTTTGCCGACATCGTTATTACCGTTAGAAATATATTTAATTTTAATTTTTAATATTGTCTATATTTTATATATTTTAAATAGAAAACGTGATATTGATTGTTATAAAAAATATTATGAAATGATTAGATATGTACGTTATTTCTTGGATACTAGTAGGAAATTTATAAAATGTCAATATTCAAAATAGATCGGCAACATCCGAGACTCGGTAATGAGAAATCATTATAATTATTTGGTCTTGAAAGGTTTAAATAATTAAATTCTAGAAACATTTCAATCAAGCTGATAAGATAATTACAGTTCTAGTTTTTGTCACAGCATTAGTTGAATCGTGGTATTCAAGGCATCTACGTGATTGCATTATTCATTTAGGTCTACTTGGGAGGTTTTTTATTATTTAATAGCTAATGGCTGAGCTTGGTTTTTTAAAATACCTACTTATATTATTATGGTTGAAATTGACTGTATGTTAGTGCTATCTAACTAGTAATACCTACTTATGTTATATAGCTGTTGCCATGTTAATCTTATCTAAATAATACATTTTATATATACATATAGATCTAGATATTTTAAATATGTAGTGAAAGTTATGCATATATGGAGTGAAAGATTTATCGACACAAGTAGGACACGAACCTGGAAAACCTTTGGAAAGTATCGTCGCTCTGCCAATTGAGCTACCGCGTCGCTACCCGCATTCATGAATATGTATATATAGCATTTTATTTGTTAAAGTCTTTATCAGGAAGGATCAGCTATGGATATTTATGATTAGCCATGGATATTTCGTCTGTCAGTTAGGCTTTTTTCTAACCAAAAGTCGCGGGGTCGAGTCCTGCCGTGTTTATTTATTAACGAAATAGTCATATAAATATAAATATAGAATTAAAAATAAACCGATACGGGCAGGGATTCAACCCGTGACTACTGGGAAACCGTCCCGTTGCTCTACCAACTGAGCTAACGCATATTTTTCATTCTATATTTATATAAATTTAAGTAAGCTTAACATGGCTATACATGTTTATAAATATTTTCAAGGATTAGTCATATTGTATTTATAAATTTTCAAATTGGCACAGTCATCGCAGATGAATGGATAACACAGACTGATAGTCGTTTTTTACAGTTATGAAACATTTTTTCTTTAATATTGATTCTATTAATAGTTAAGACATGGTTAGACTATAAGACTGTTATTTTTCTAACTTCCGCAAACTTAACTTTCATTTCATTTTAGTTAGGTACATATTCACAACACCAATCATGACACACCTTTATATAATTTTTTAAAAGAATTGTAAATTGTGAATATAACCTTATAAGTCTTAAGGTTTATGTTCATATGTCATTATAGTGCCAATTTTGGAATGAACCTAAAATAAGTTTTTCGCAAACCCCAAAGTTTTAAAGAAATTATCAATATATTTAATCGTCGATATAGTTCCCTTTCAGCTAGTGTGGTCTGTCATCCTAGAAGTTGAATGCTGGGACTAATCCGAAATTTTATTGACAACGGAATCTGAGTCGTGTGCTTTAAAAAAAAAAAGGTAAATTATTGGTTTATAATGTATGTGTATTTTTTGTAAATTGAACGATGATGTAGAATTAGTTGATAAATAATTGCATTATAATACAATGTAAAGTTAAGCTTTATTTATAATAAATGTTGAAAATTTTGGTACTCAATTTATAAGTCTATTAACCTGTTTTTTTCTTTATAATAATAAATTCCATGACAATACGCGGAAGCCGCCATAACTCATACAAACATGTCATGAATGTCATAGTTTCAATGACAAAAATATATTACGAGTTTGGTAATTTATCACAAAAATAGATTACAAGTTAACGTTCATGATATATTGTTCTTATTTAAGTTTGAATATATATAATATAGAAATAGTGTCACGGTCAAAGCAAAACCAAAATAGAAGATAAAATATCTTAAAATATTTGTCTTACAAATTGTGTATAAGCATGGTAGACATGTTTATTTAAGTTTTTAAATATCTTGAACCTGTTTTTTTTTCTTTACGCATCATCCCAACGGCCAGGAAGGTGATGGCAGTGGGGTATGTGGGACTCCCGGCAGCATAGATGACGCTACTATTTTTAAGGTTACCCACTAAAAAAAGCAACGGTTGACCTCTGCTCGCCTTAATGAGACGCCACGGAATCGTTTTCGCAAATATCTTGAACCTGCCTTTGGTCTCCAGGAATTCTGGTCTACAGTTTTTAACTGTAGACTTATCATCCAAAACACACGAAAGAATTGCGCTAGTATTGCGAATAACTAAAAATATGGTTGTGTGAAATTTAATTAATAGTGATTGTTGTAATACTTAAATAAGTCGGTTGTCTGACATATTAGCATATTTCTTCAATTTTACCTTAACTTTCCAACAGAATGTAATTTATACATTTAGAGGGAAACCTTAAATATAAATATCACAAGCTATACACTACATTATATAGAAGATAAAAAGAGTCCAATCAACACGAGAAGGCTTAGGTTCAAGTAAAGGTTTTAGCATGAGCATCGCTAAACTCATTAACAATCGCGTGTTAGTGGCGTTAATACATTTTAGTTGTTATTTCCTAGGCCCTCCTGACTAACGACGCCCCGAGCCGAGGTCTATGTGTCAATCTGAAGCGCCCTCGTGACGTCGTTCCCCATGGGGCCCATCTGGCCCCTTTTTTTAAGGGTAGGTCTCCTGACCCATCCGCTCCCCCGGTGACGCTGTAATAGCCAACAGGTCTAACTGAATAGATAAACAAAAAAAAAAAAGAAAAAAAAAATCTATGCTACCAGTGTAGGTCTCCAAATACCTCATCGTAACGTTCTTCTTTTGATTATGGAATTTAAATAGAACACAATTGTAATGTTTAGTAATATGTTTTTTTAATTTAAATATATTTTCATCCAATTAGCATTTAGATATACATTTTTATGACTAATTTGTACCCATTGAACAAAATCCTGTATTCGCTTTTTGTCATTGTACACTCTTGACTGCTGCTTGTTCTGAGATATTTGATATATTGAGATATAACGTCTAAACATCAATATCATTATATATCGAGATTTGCGTAACAATTAAGATAATATTAACACCTTCAAATAAATGTAAAAACATGTCGACATTCTAGTAATTGCCTGTTCTTGATTCTTAATCAAACTTAATTGTCCGTGCCGCTGGCAAAATTTAATGTTGTTCATAGTATGCATACGCTAATTGTATATCAGACTATGCTAATCGATTTCGTACTTCACTCTTACAATATTGACACATTATACATTGCTCCATTTTAACTTTATTTCATTTTAAATCTGTCCCTGTATGGTGCAATGTACGGACAAATAATGAATGTTACTGTGCACATTATATTGTGGTACGAGGTGATAAGAATGTATTTAATGTATGATTAGGAAGGCAGGCGAGATCTTAAATCACTCGTGTAGGAAACGCAACACTTTGATATATAATAATCACTTATAACTCGCTTGACCTGGTTCTTATACGACAATTACCTTTTAAATATTATTCAACAGTCTAAAAGCATTTTATTAAATTTTGCTCCTTGGTGCTAATTAATTTGTACAATATTAGGTGTTTCAAATATAATTGGTTTGTATCTCAGCTTTTATATAAAAGAAATATAAAGGTATTGAATTTATGGTTAATATGTAATAAGACCTTTAAACGTGATATATATATATATATATATATATATAAATAATTGATCTAATCCCTAAGTAAGCAAATTATTTGCTTGTGTTAAGGGTGTTAGACAACGATACAAATACATAGAAATACACATATTAATACTGAGAATATATTTAATAAACGACCAAACCCAGAAACACAGACATCTATGCTCATCACATAAATGCCTGTCTCCGCCGGGAATCGAACCCGAGCCCCGTTGCGCCGTGACACGTTAGGCGTCTGCGCTAACCACTCGAAAAGAATAGTATAGAAAAGAAGTTTACCTGTATATAATTACGTCATTAGGCATAGGTGGTAGCCACCTCGAACGGGGTACTACCAGTACCATTAGCACGTTCCCAAAGACTGAAGTGGTGTAGGTAGCTATTTCTGCTTATTTCTGCTTGAGGTAGAGCTAGTGCGAAGCGTGGTATATATTTTATTCTATGGTTGTTGTATATTATTTTCTAATTTAAAGTATAATCCATATTAACATATGTAGTTTAATATAGGGATGCAAGGGTTACACTATTTAGGGATGAAAGCGTTGCACTATGCAGGCCGTGCACTATTTAGGGATGCAAATGGTGCACTATTTACGGATGCAGGCGGTGCACTATTCAGGGATGCAGGCGATGCACTACTTACAGATGCAGGCGGTGCACTATTCAGGGATGCAAGCGGTGCACTATTTAGGGATGCAGGCGGTGCACTATTTAGGGATGCCGGCGGTGCACTATTTAGGGATGCAAGCGGTGCACTATTTACGGATGCAGGTGGTGCCATTATTTAGGGATGCAGGCGGTGCACTATTTAGGGATGCAGGTGGTGCCATTATTTAGGAATGCAGGCGGTGCACTATTTAGGGATGCAATAAAACTTATAAGTTTTCTAGCATTCTTAAATAGTGAGTACAATTAATATTAAAATTAATTATATAACTAAGGCAATCTGAAGTCTTGTTGTAAGTAACTATTATTATGTTACAAACTTACAATTACTAATAGACTTGTAATAATGTTGTCATTATTGACATTTTAAGAACAATAACATATTAAAACATGGTTACTTCCGTCAATTTTAAAATACTATGACAAATTGAGCCAACGTATTTTAAAACATTTCCTATGTTTGATATGATCGATCTTAAAATATTTTATCTAAAGTATAATCTAATGGGCCTGCTCTATATATAGATATAGATGTAGATATAGATGGTGGTATTTCAAGTACATTGAATGTGACAGGTTCGTTAATCCTATAAATAAGATAGGGGAGTTACTGAGTAATGTGTCAGATAAGACATAAGTATTAATTGAATTAATCCGTGGCTCATTTATGATTTAAATGACCCACGAATTATTTATAACTTTCATGATTATGTACAGTTGTAAGGTAGTATTGTTTGGTATTCTAGTGGATTGTAATTGATTTTATAGTTTCGTCGTCAATTCTTAAAAACAAAATACATTTATATCCAATCTTTATCGTTTATCTTTTTGACATAACTTGTTAATTAGATTTTTATAAATCTTCGTTTTTTTATAGATAACACTGTTACTTTATTCTATAAGACGAGTATTTATAAATTATTCTAAAATAATAAAGCACGTAGGCTTAGATATCTAAATAAACAATATTTTTAAATAATTAGCATGCAGTCAAAATATTGCAATAAAAAGTAATCATTTTTATTCATGATAAGGACAAATTAATTAAATATTCTTAGAAACTGACTAATCGATCAACTGATTTATCGTTAAATCTACAATATTATAAGGCTTAGTACATTTAGATCGATCTAACTCTATTCCGAATACCTATGTATTTGATCACTCAGTTACCCTTTAAAGAACGTGTTACAGAATTATAGTCAAAATATAAATATTAGAAAATAGTTTCATATTACCCGTTAATCAATAATTTTGGAGTACGAAATTCCACAAAACAAAACAATGGAACAATTTGTCTTACTGTTGTAATAAATATACATTTGTATAATTGTATGATATTATTATACATGTATAAGTGGTTTTTTTTTTCTCAAAACGTAGTTTTTTCCCGGAACTCTTAATAGCAGAGCTAATCTTTGAACTTTCAATCGACTCATATTTAACAACTGGATCATAATTTAATATTCATTTATTAAGTAAAATATTATTTAATTACATTAAAATTTTGAATATGTAAAAAATATTATGGATGTAGCCAGAGATACCCTCACATATAACCTTTATAGACGCTCTACCAGAGACGCTCTACATTAATTTAAGTCTGTAACTGAAACATTTTACAAACCAGAACACTTAATAACATATAATACTTAATAAGCTTATATTATATCTGTGTGTGTTTTTGTTATCTTTATTCTCGCATTAATAAATGTAACAGATAATTAAAAGGCGGATCTGGCACGAGTTTTCAATATTCATACGTCAGTTTTTTCTCAATCGTTTAAACTATATATCCTTATCAAAATAGCTCTACGTCGAACTATCTAGAAGCGCAGGTGAAAGGGCCGGGTATACAAGGCTATGAAAACAATACTATAGGCTACGAAGTGTATACTATAGAACACTGGATATTATTGCGTAGGCTATTACACATATAGATTATTATAGTGATAATAGATTGCTGCTGTAAATTAATGACTGGTTAGTGTTTATTTCTTAAATGCGAAAAAATATTTTTTTTTTTCATGACATAATCCAATGACAAAGGATAATGAAGCAAGGATCATCCAATGTTATTTATTGTTATTAGACATTTATCACGTCTTTGTCACTTCATACTCTAGTTGCGCTGTTTTAAAGTAATATTATATTTAATAAATATGCATCAGTCTTCAGCTCGTTTTCTCTTAAACAACTAAGGGATTTACTCTAAATTATAAAAACAATTTACCTACTAATTTATAAAATTATAGTGTAATTTATTTTTATATTAGTCTTGAAATATCTTAATTATTTTAATTCTCTGACGGAAATAAATAAATCAGTAGTTAGCCTCATTCGAGATATTTCTCAAGAAGCTGCTACTGTGACATCTGTAACAAATGTGTAATTGTTCTTTACTCCAGATATTATTGCTACATTTCTATAATAATAAAGAAAATATGGACTCTTGAGACAATTTTACATTTGATTACAGTTATTTATTTCGTCCCGTACACTGAGGAGGAACTTTTTTCTATATTCATAAATGTATAGTACATACGTATAATAAAAATATACTTAAAGATGTTATTTAAGTACCTGCATTGAACATATTAAATTATAAATATTCTTCGAAAGACAAAGTCGTTGTCAACAGCTAATATAATATATAATGTAGTACGAGATAAAAATTCCTGATTCAGATATTAATCATTACATATATCTGAAGATAAACATGAATATATCTTTAATAAATTTGGCGATCACATATAAGCAGGAAGTTCGGCACGATGGCTTACAAAAAAGTAACCTTTTAATATGAGATCAGATTACATCAGATTGGACAAACCAATGCATCCTGTACTGTGTCAAACTAACTGTTGGAGATTACAAATTAACTGACTTACTCACGGATACCTATACCGCTTCCTACTGTGAACTCAGCCTAATAATAATAAATATATCAATACGGTTTAGTAAGTACAAAATTATGCATAATTATGTATCGATTTTTCCAAAGAAACTTTGGTAGCGATGACTTGATGTAGACTCCTTCAATGAAATGTTATCTGTAATGACATAACTCGCTAAAGAAGCTGTAAATTACTCAATATTTATCTCACGTACGTATCGTAACATCCTATAGTTAATGGAATATATTTCCTATATTAATTAAATATTAGGATCAATGAAACTAGAAGGTAACCGAGTATGACTAATGATAACGGAACTGTGCTGACGTTCAAACTTAATTGCACAAATGTCTGTTAATAATCTCAATTTTTAAATATACTCTTACGTACCTATATACGTAAGGTTCTAATTAAAATACTTGTATTTTATTTACAGTGTCTAAGATTGTTTATAAATATTTATGAAAAGAAAGTAAGATAACATTATATCTTGCTCTGTTATATACAAACTTTTATGCATGGAGTAACTTTATAGGGGTAATATGAATGATAGTAAAGTCATTAAAAATGTAAAAGTTATGTCTTTATCACGTGATGTACATTCTCTCGAGTTATTTATATTTCTTGGTTATAAATTGTATACGGAAATTTAATATAACGAGGCTAAACTTCATTTTATTTAATTTATTAATATTTTCTTTCTGCAAACACGACTATTGCTAAACAATCTCTTTTCTTTCCAATTAAGTTTGGTAAGTAATGCAACATTTCTTTTAATATTAGCCTTTGCTTAAGTTTAAAACTATCGTTGTCTTTGGACATGAAAAACTGAAACTACCGGAGCTATTTTGATGGTTTTGTATAGTGACATATGAATTTAAAGTTAAGATAGATATCGTCAATAAATAAAAATGGAATAGGATAAGGGGTAAGAAAAAATAAAATATAACTTAATTTTGAACTAAAGTTAGAACAAAGAAATTGGATTCAAATACCAAAACTAGTAACGATTTATAATGGTTAAGGCTGTGGTACTATAACCAAATCTGCAGAAAGAAGACGACACGCGAGTACATTGTTGAGTACAAGGAGTACGTAGAGAGTACGAGAGAGGAGAGGGGTACGTAGAGAGTACGAGAGAGAAGAGGAGTACGTAGAGAGTACGAAGAGTTAAACAGTACGTGGTCAGAGTAGAGAAGCATCACATCAAGGACAAGTATTGGAATAATAATTAATAGATTATGAAAGTGAAGCTGTGGGTGTAGCTCTTATATAATTTGTTGCACTCGCGGGTATTATTTATTATTAGTATTTATTTATTAATAGCACTTAACTGGAAACATAGTTGTTTAATAAATAAATCCACGATACGCCATAGTATGAACTAATACAACCCGTTTAGTTTATTTTACAGATTGAAGTCTTTTTGATATATATAATATTTTGATACATCTTTGTTACCTTAGTTATATATGCACAAAACATGTATATATTAAAACAAATAAACAACAACATATCAAATAAAAAAAGGAGCTTTGGTACAGGATTTTTGAACCGAAAGATAGATATTGAAATGATTTTAATTTAATTATATTAAATAATACATTCCTTAAAACAAATCGACTTGAACTATTAAATACTTTACGTGTATAATTGTATAAAACCAGAATTCTAAATGCCTCATATATTACTCAAGATGTGAGATTGTTTTAAATCACAAACAGAACGCCCAGTCGTGCGGACTCCTGTGACAGTGTGACAGCTACCAAACTACTTGAGGAACTAATAGCCTCATGTTGAGTCATGATGGACGGCTATACTGAGGAATTACATCGCAATATGAAGATTTAATATTTTCTAAATTACATCGAGATGCATTAATCGAGACATTATTTTAATTAACGTTGCTCCAATAGAAATTCGTATAAATCAAAATAATTATACTCGTATATATTATAGAATGACAAATTTATCACTTTGAGTAAAGACTCAGTAGCTCTGTAGCCAGAGCGACCGGAACGGTATTATAGGTTCGAGCCCTGCCTGTGTTGATTCACTTCCATTCAAACAAAATTTATATGATTTTTTGTATGAGGTAAAAATAAGACACAGGTTTGCGATTTTTCCGCCAAAAATTCTTTGTTTCTTCTTCTTCCTTCGTTTCGGGGAACGCAATTAGTCCTCCAGGATAGCCTCAACATATTGGGCGTAGACCTTCGACGAACTCTTCCAACACGCGCAGGACTAAAGTGCCACCCTTTCACGGTGGATTTTGTGTCATCACGAACCAAACGGTTTTGCACTTCATATTTATGTCGGTCCATCAAAATGTGGAATTCACTACCACCCCACGTGTTTCCTTCCCACTAGGATCCTGAGTCTTTTAAGCGGGGCGTGAAAATGCATCTCAAAAGGCCGCCATACTTCATTCTATTTTGCTTGAATGAGAATGGTGGCCACAATTTTTAGACTTCACTGACTGCTTTAGATCAGGCAGAGTGAAGTTATTTTGGTTGGCAAATATAAAAACAAAGAAAAAAATAAATACCTTTCACTACCCTAGTTCAGTGTGTCTGTGAACGAGCCTGTACCTAGACTTTACATAGGTTACATATGAAATGAAGTATCTATTCAACCGCCCCCGCGTTGGTTGAGTGGTTAGCGCAGAGGCCTAACGGGGCTCGGGTTCGATTCCCGACAGGGACAGGCATGTATGTGATGAGAATAGATATGTATGTGATGAGCATATATATGTATGTGATGAGCATAGATATGTTTGTGATGAGCATATATATGTATGTGATGAGCATAGATATGTATGTGATGAGCATATAGATGTCTGTATTTCTGGATTTGGACGTTTATTAAATTTATTCTCAGTATTTATAATGTATATTTCTATGTATTTGTATCGTTGTCTTACCACCCTTAACACAAGCAAATAATTTGCTTACTTAGGGGTTAGATCAATGTGTGTAATTGGTCCTGTATTGCTATTATTATTATTATATATATATGTAGTAGTTTTAATGTTCAATAGATTATTACAAAGCCAAGAAAATGACCTATTGTCTATACTAAAACTCCATATCAGTTTATTTTAGTTCATAGTATAACCTTAACACTGATTCCGATAATTGTGTCGTATTATTTGCCTTAAGAATGTGTTAAAATTACTACTATGGTTATGTAGCCTTTGATTGTTTAACGACGGCCTTATTAGATAGCGAGAGTAACAAATTAATAGGATTTATCGGTACAATATGTAATAATATTATATTGGTACTAAAAGGTAACGAGGTAGATAATATTAAAACATAACAACTTTATAGTTATGTACTAGTTTTACTCGCGGCTCCTCCCATAGACAAATAGAGTTCACAAATTAACTGGTAGACTTTGTATTATCGATATTATATTATTTGATAAGTAAAAAAGCATGTATTTCTGTTGACAATTAATTAATTCTTTCCTATATAAATCCTCTATAATTATTAAAAATGTATATCTTTCATTTAATTAATATTTCTTTAGATGAATAAAACTAATCAAGCGTGAGAGTTTGTATACTTATTTTGTATTGCATTGTATCATAACTTCTATAATAAGTCAGTGATGTCATGGTTACCAACATTTGAAATAAATACTGATTTTAAAAAATACTCAGGATCGCTAGGATGCGACATCCTGCGACCTTTAGAATGGATAGGACATAGGTAACATCTAGAGCGGCATGTTCGATTTTTTTATTATATTGTAGCTGTTCCCCGTGACTCTGTCCACATAGTGTGTAAAAATAATACATGTTACATGGCTAGGTACATATAATATTAATATGGCTTATTGAATCACGGGCAACCCCACAACTAGTAAGAACTTAAATCAACCATCCATCCAAACATCCAAACTTTAACATTTATAATGTTAATATAGATTTATTAATTTTCTAATGTATACTCTATACAGATTCTACTCAAGATTATGTTTATTATCAGACCACATTACCTGTTATTTCTAGTTTTGTTTGTTAAATGTTGATTTTATTTTGATAAACGCCTTGTAAAAGCTATTTGTTATCTTTAATGGTTATGTAAGCTACCACGGAGGCCCAATAACCGGCCTTATTATCTATTCCATTGTTTCTGTAGTTCGTGTCATTGAATGGTCGTGAAAGAGATAAATATTACAATTAATATTTAGTTTTAGAATATTGATTATGTATCTTTATAAATATAAATGATCTATATGAGTTAGCATATGTATCTTATATGTAAATATAAATAATAAGTTGTGTCTGTGTAGTATAGTTTGTGTATGTATATTGTTTATTACAAAACATGTATATTCTTGTCTACATGAAAGAATGCGGGAATCCATTCACTGCTATATACTTTGCATTATTTGCAGTTGATTCTGGTCCTTCACTTGGACCTTGGACTGACCTTATTATGACCCGAAATTTATGAAATATGTTGCCAGATCAAAATAAGAGATGTAAGAATCAAACTTGTTTATCAAGGGCTGTTATAATTATAGAGGATAACATTCTTGGCTACTGGTTTTATATTTTTAATAAAAAAAAATAAGATGGAACCTGTAATTATATTTACGATAGCAAATTGGGAAAGAGAAGGTACTTCTCTGTCACTCAAGGATCACCGCGAGAGTGCTTTAGCTTATTTTGATTTGTTAATTAAAAAAAAAACAACTCGCCTTACTTGATATTGATTAAATTACACTTATTATATACAATGAAGAACTGAGATTAAAGCGTCAAAGCTAAATATTTAAACTTTTTTCACTTCACACTTTGACAAAAAGTACCTTTAAAGATTGATTTTTGATTACTTTCAATATTTAAAAATTTAACCATTTCCTAAAGGAAGTGTCAAGTGCATAGTTATTATAATAAAAAGTTTATTTATTTTTAATACATATGTATTTATAAAATAAGCTAGTATTTATTCTGTTTCACTAATTGTCCTTAAGATTTTTTCTGTAGTTACAGTCTTGCTATAAAAATAGTTTAAGGATTTGTATGTATGTAATCAAATTGATTTATGTATCAGAGTACATGTCTCGTGTAGGCGGATGTTGTTAATAATTAATACTCTGTATTAATTATTTTTATAGCTTTTATAGGCTAATATCAAATGACCGCAGAGCTGCATGAAGTTATAATCGTATACCTATGCTATAATTTTAATTATTTCATTATAATTAATATAAATTTAAATCTAATTATGATAATTTTACAAAATTCTTGTTAAATACATGATTTATTTATTGTTGGTATTATTGATTACGACAGGTCTATTAATAAATTAAAGTGATCTATCTTTGGAATTTATATTAACCACCCACAACACCATAGGGATTGACATCTCTGTACTATGAGAGTAGGTGACCTATTCATCTTATATTGATGGGATATTTTGTTAATGTTCATAATTTGGAGAATAAGATGGAAATATCAAAGCAGGTTGAAATCTATAAAAATTAAATACTAATAAAGATACAATTGTTATCACAACCGCCATACAAAACTAAAAACATTTTTTTTTAAAAAACTTTCGTGATGATGAGATTTAAATATTTATTTACCCGTATTTGTTCACGTAAATTAATCGGAATTTCGATCGACTAGTTTTGGATACAATCTGAGTTCCGGATAAGCTCGAAGCATTGCGGACTCACGGCGTGAACTGAATTCCGATTTATTTACGGAACATATCTGTGTAAATGTATTTTCTGTACATTTCAAATAAATATAAAATGAAAAATAAACCAATACATTAGATAGGGATACGAATCCGCGACCTCTGGAATTCCTAGTCGTATCTATTTATTTTTCATTCCATATTAATTTAAAAATGAATTAAGGTAATTTAAAATATTCTTAAACAATTTTCGTATGTTTTTTTGTTTGTCTGTTTGATCATCATGAAAACTAAAAGACGGATTTGGAAGTTTGTATGGATATAATAATATGTTATTTCCAAGCAATAAGAAAATGTTTACTCTATAAGATTATATAATTTTCAGAGGAAACACCAAAACATTTTTTTGGGATATATATTATAATACAATTCAGGTATGATTTTTTATAAAAAGTGGAGACGTGAGATTTTACCTATTATTTAAAGAGTGTCGTTTTATTATTTAAACGGAATGCACAAAAAATGGTTTGAAATATAATTACAATTAAATTAGATACATATATTTTGAGAAGTGTAATTTACATAGTCTATGAATTGAGGGAGGAAAAAAGGATTACGCTGGGGTAGTCGCATTTAATACATTAGATATATTAAATTACTCATATCTATCAGTTATTATTTAATAAAAAGAAATAATTGAGTACTAGATATTATCTTTTTCGACATGTTTTATATATAGTAATAATGAACGTTTAACTCCATATTTATATTAACAGGAACATAAAACAAGCCACAATAGAAACACACAATTAATTGACATAATAAATAGATTAACTACGAACTAAATGGCTTAATTCAATTAAAGTTTACTTAACTTAATAATAAAATAAGTTATTTAAATATAATGCCTTAGGAGGAAGGACAAGTTGAACGTTATAAAATACGTATTTTATTTACATGTGAACTACACATTTTAAATAGACATAAATAAAGTGGGCTCGGCTTGACCTTTTGCTGTGCATTTGTTTGATATTAATCGACATTTAAAATAGACGTCGAAAACATTATTTTGTTCGAAGATTGAATTTGGATTTAAAATTATTATATATATATAAAGAACATATAAAAATATAAAGCGATCTCTAAATATCTTAGTCACTACCACTGTCATTAATTGTGTCCAAAGAAGAAAAAACAATAGAAAGTGAAATGAATATTATATGGTAGAGTCGTACCTACGATCGAAAATATTTGGCTTCGACGCAACAAGAACTAAACCTGTACTGCTATACTTGTGTTATAAAAAAAATAAAAATAATATAATAGAAATCTTTAAGCAACACACCTTTTAAGTGCTACACATTTTTTGTTACAATGACTTTTTCTAATATTTTGCAATTTAGGTATTATGTAAGTACATAAAACTAGACTTCCAAATCTTATATCTGTAAACCTTAAGACGTGACTTATAAAATCATACACTTATTTAGTATTTTTTAAACTATTTCCTAGGTCACAAGAGAACCGAGGTTGAGATCTGTGATGTAGAGCACAGGCAGATCAACTTTTTTATTTATTTATTCTTGATTACAGGAAATAATAATTATATTTGTAATCAGTTTGAACACAAGTGTCTGTAATGAAGTACGCTTCTAAATTACAAGTACAGAGTAAAGCAATATCAAGATTGGTTTAGTTTTTTAATTAGAAATTGCGTAATTCAACAAAAGTATACACATATCATTGCGTTATGAAATATCAAATTGTATTGAGGCTGGTTACAGAGCATTATTATTATTTCAATGAGAAAATGTACAATTATAAATAATGTTTGAACCAAGAATGTTAACAATTCACTACCGAATAGCCAAATAAACTACAATCACACTTTATATCGATAAATAAGCCAATATCAAATCAACCTGAATATGTCAATCTATAGAATTACTTAAATTACGTTTGCAGGTATGATAGCAAAGTGGAAACTATTTTAATACTTAAAATATATATCTAAGTATTTGTAAATATATCATTAGTTCTTGTTATAGTTGAATTACAGAGAATAAATTGATGGACTAAAAAAAAATAAATTGATGAGTTCAATTTATAGTGTACAAAAAAAAAATAATCTAAAAAACACCCGATATTATTTCTATTCTTTTTAAAAGTCTTTTTGTATCGGGGCTTTTAACATTTTTTAATTCTTTTTTTCTGCTTTTTCAAGTTATGTTATCAACACACATATGTTCACTTTTATAAGTATTTAATATCAATATTTCATAAGAACCATCACCCGCACTAATAAAACCTTAATGTCTTCAAGAAGAACAATTATATTGCGACCAAATATAGCTAAAAACCATCTCGACGGACCAGGCTTCCAATTAATAAAAAAACGCAATCAAATTCCAAGCGTTTGACCGCTACGATGACACAGACAGAAACACAGATAAACTTATAACACCCCTCTTTAACTCATAACACCCAATACTCAATATATTAAAAAAATCAATAAAGATTATGATATTAGAATGTATTGAAATTATTATATATTTTTTGGTCTTCGGAACAGGAAATTTAGAAACTTGGAAGCGCCTTCATATTAAAATATAATAAATACAAAGTATTCAATAATATTAATTATTGTCTAGCTGCTTTTGAATGAGATGACAATGAGATTGAATAAAAATAATATTATATGAGATTTTCTTATCTATGTGTAAAAATTTAAATTAAATATTTTTAAAATAAGTCAAGTTACTTTTTAACGACATTTTAATGTTTAACAACAATTTTCGTTAAATATCCATTACAAAAGTTAAAAAACAGCTTAAATAATATATAATAAGGTTTAGTCATTCTGTATGCTTCATTACACTCACGGAGGCGGATCAGAGGTAATACAACCTTAAAAGAGAGGAGTCGGGTGGCCAAGGCCAAGCTATACTTCGTTTTTTGGTCTGGAGCACTGACATTTAATTTCCAATGAACAAACATAACAATTTTGGTACATTTAAAATAATTTACAAGTTGTATAATGTAGAGTTCATAATATATATATTGTTACCTAAAAATTATAACAATTTCTATTTAGATAAATTCTATTTCTTTAATAATGTTGTCAATATATTTGAGAATCTGAATACAATTTTTCAGTGCCGTAATTTAGAAAAAAACATTTAGAATATGTTATGACATTGTCACCCTATTTGATGTTTTTACTACAATTATTTAAAACACCTTATAAAATGCCTCTTAGATCTGAAATATTTAAATAAATCATCTTTTTCGTATTTTGCTTTGATAAATAATATTTTTTGATGTTTCATAAATTATATATAATTCGACTGCAAGGCAATTAAAATTACTTCCTACATTTCTATAAGCATAATACATATATATAAGTATACAAGTATATAAAAAAATAATAAATCCGATTTTTATTCTCAAATATAACAAGGTCAAAGAATCAGTATTAATCATAAGAAATCGTTTTCTATAAATTAAGCTTATTTAATAATTATTATATTTAATAATTACAAAGATTATTTATTAGTAGGCCATCCATATATACAACAGATATCAAATATTTGATATCAATATCACTTGATTAATAATTAAAATGCCGATCTAACGACTGCTATTACTTACAATACCGACATGGATTTTTACAATATTTTCTATACATTTGGTAATAACAACTCAGTATTCAATAACATTGTACCATAAACTGACTAAAAGCATGTATCTATATATAGTATTAAATTTTACACATTTCACTAATATATTATTTTACGTGAGAAAAATAAATAAAATGTATGTATGAATGCATGTGTGTATGCATGTATGTATGTACGTATGTACGTATGTATGTATGTATGTATGTATGTATGTATGTATGTATGTATGTATGTATGTATGTATGTATGTATGTATGTATGTATGTATGTATGTATGTATGTATGTATATATGTATGTATGTATGTATGTACATGCATGTCACAATGTCATATTAAAAGAAAATACGTTAAGGTTCCTGACCTTGTCAATCAAGATCATAAGAGAAGGATACTAATTACTCTCTAAGGTCTGCAGCTTTTAAAACTGAAGATAGGAACCACCTCACTTTATAATATACATATTTATTATATAATTACAGTTCCTACATTTCTTTATTATAATAATTACTTATTACATTCTATAAGTACATAATATTTACTACAAAACTATTTTTTATAGACTCGCATGTATTGATAATTATTTAAATATGCAGTTATTAAATATATACCGTAACAATAAAGCCAAAATATAACTTACGTAATTTTCTGATATAAATATAGATATATGAAGACAAACTATTCTTAAGTAAAAGCATAATAAAAATATCAAAATGTAATTTTAAAAGTGAAGTTAATATTGAACACGGTCCATATGAAAGACATCAACGCGTTGCTCTTTGTTCACTAACCAGGCCTTTTACTACAAATAATTTCATTGAGGAAATTGCGCTGTTGAAATAGATGTAATATTAATTATAACTATTACATTACCTAGTTGAATAAATGTTATATTTTTATACTAAATATATATTTTCTAATATAATAAGATTACCTAATATTGATTAATGTTACACTAAAAGAATTGTAAATTGATTTTGAACTCTATTTTGCATATTTAATACAAACCATTTTTACATTTTAATCAACTATTATTTTTTTGTTTAAATATTTTCAGTGTTATTTTTCAACAATATCTTGGAAACTTTAAATAATATCCAAAAATTACAAAATCTATTACGTAGAAATAATTATACATAGCTTAGCTTCAAATATTTCATATAAATCTAATTGAAACCTAGATGTCCAGAAATCTTTTTATTAAATAGGTAAACTGTACATTAAAAAAATATAATTATAATAAATACCAAAAATAATATAAAAAAATCAACCCTTAATCCAAACAAAAACAGGTTAAAATTGCAATTAACATCGGCACTGCACTTGCCGCTTACGAATATCTAGAGGGGTGCTACATATATAAGGGCACGGGCAGCGTTCAACAGCATTCCGACTTTGAAGGTGGTTGTGAAAACACGCTTAGGCGAAATTCTCTGAGCGAGTTCTGGTACCAGCAGCGCTTAGTCAGTTCGTTTGAGATCTCTTACCAATAGTTTAAATACCTATTCATCATGCAGTCGATGGTAAGTAGCGTTATATTACATTTTTATTTGATATTTTATATATTTATTTTCTTATAACATATTTCTATATATATTTATATATAATCCACCCTTAAAGTTAATAGTAATGTTTACCGCAATATAATATTATTTATTCAAACGGCTTATAATATGTAAATGAGTTAGGTTTAGAAATGAGCAATTATATTATCATCGTAATCGTATTTATGTAAACGGCAATAAACTTAGAAACTAGATTAAATTCGACGACTGCAACAAATCTGCATAATAAGAAAATTGTTATTTTCAATTGATAAATAATTAAGGTATTAACATGCTAAGGCTGCTGATTGACGGTTTATTTTAAATAAACGTACATCTAAAGGACACAATCTCTTATTTTGATAATTATTATCACAGGTGTTAAATAGTAGGCGGGTATTTACCATAGCCTAATAGTATGTCACGGTCGGCTTAAACAGGCGGAGTACAATATGTTTGAAAAAATAAATAATTCATTCTGATACTTCGATCTAAAGCCAAAGATTTATCGTATCGTCATAATTATTTAAGGAGATATTATCCTTGTTATAATTTATTAAGTCTCATTATTTTTGACATTAGCATGAACAGAAAGTTTTTATTCATTAGCAATTGCTGAATATTTGTAATTAAATAAAATGAAAATGTTTACGTTCGCATTTCACGATAAGTTCAGGGCGGACGCGACGCTGTCGCGTGTATCATCTCTACATCTTGGGCGGAAAAAATACCATAGTTTTCTATCTTATCTTAATACATATAATATGCTTTTTATTAAAAAAAACACTTTCTTACATTTTGCGTGTTTATAAAAATGATAAGCGTCACGATCGTCAATTTTTTACAATAAATTGTTAACTGTCAAAATATAACACGAAACATATTTACGATTATGATCGGCTTTCTCTTGCCAATCATACAATCATGCAACTGACCGCAAATCGGCCGAACTGTTCTACACACTAGATCCGTTTGTGCGTGACGTTGACCAACAGTGGTTTCGCGAAATTATTCTTATGACCTTCGTAGAGTCATGGCACTTCCTCGCCTACTGCTTCCTTTCTTGAGCAACGCAAGAGCCGTGCACCATTTCACAGAATGATAATTCCGATCCATTGCAAAAGACTTGCAACAGAATGCAAAGGCACTAGATATGAGCTCCACGCCTTTAAATTATACACTTTGTCTGTCCATGCAGCGATGTAATTGCCTGATACTCCAATTTTATTCTGTTCCATTCTGAGAACAATACCCATTAATTCCATTACAGTATTATGGCCTGCAGGTGCATAATTTTACAGAAGAATGATTTGATATTAGACTACTGTTGTTCGACATAATAACTTGTTACAAATTACTCCTTTTGCCAGAAATTGAACTGCATTCTTTTGACCAAGGTAATATCTGTAATTCAAAATGGTCACATTTTATAATGTCCTAAAAAGGAACCGCCTTTTCTAAAAAGGAACGCAACTAGATTTTAGTTTTAGGCTGGCTTTTGGCCTTTTATTTAACGATACTATGATTGCTATAACTCACGTCGAAATATGAGTGGGAAATGTTTTTATAGTGAAAAATCTCACCTTTATAGTTCAGTACTAAAGCGTGAAAGCGTCCTAAATAATACGAATTTAACTAATTTTAATATTTAATTTTTTAATGATGTATCTCTTTTCACTTTATTCTTTCTAAATATATTATAACAACTTATAATTATAACTGCAACTCTTCAACATTGTTCCAAGTATTGTTTCTTCTATTTGCATCATGATGTAGGTTCGTAATATAAGCGGATAATTTTCCCATTCTTGAATTTAATTAATTAATTTATGTTATTTATTACATATTTTTTATTTTTCTATTCTTCATATTTGAAGAAGATCCTTAAAACTAGTATTATAGTCCCGGTGTTCAAATTATATATCTTATTTTACTAACATACAAACTCAACGGTTAACATAACATTAGTCTTGTTCCACATTCATTGTTTTCTCTATAATCTGTCTTTGTGGTCTGGATATCGAAACCTTATTGAGAATATGTTTTGGAATTTGATATTGTTCTCGATACTAATAAACCACAGTAATACAAGTTAATACAACTTTGTTGATTGTTAATAGTGTTGTAAATGGTGCGGTTGCTGTTATTGATTTATCGATAAATACCTAATCAGTTATTATCACCTCGAGCGATTTGGCTTAGTTATTATATCTATAATCCTAGATCCTGATTCAAAGCTCTTAGCACTTAATTATATGCAATTCTATTTAAAACCCCATTAAAATTATTTTACTGTGTTACATAAGTCAATATCTTTAGATAAATCGGTTATTGTCCAGATTTACCGGTTCACTTCGGCTTCCCGATTGCGTTATGACTAGCGTAGACACGCCACGCCCATGGATAAACAGTAGTTACGAACTGTTTTAGTTATTTAATATTTACTATTGGTCTTTACACTTAATATCTAATGATTTGGATATAAAATAATAACTATATAAGATATTTAAGTTAGTTAGAAACATATTTAATTTCATCTAAGAAACGTTTAGCCACCCACGGACACACGTGCCACAACGCAATCGCAATAAATGTTGCAAGATTAAATAAATAGTATTCTTGAAGAATATAGTGAGAATTTTAGGACGGATAATTAAATTTGTTATTGTTTATTTCTTTAAGAAAACATAAATCTGTATGTGAATGTTAAGTATACTTAATTTTCGACACAATTCCTTCATAAAAGCGTATTCCGTGCATTGCTTATTCACACACAGTTCTAGTTCAAATTATGAAATGATAACATCACTAAACAAAGAGCGCAATTATACTTTTACCTCACAAATGTTGTAATTGTGTGAATATAAAATCTAAATTTACGAATCAGATTCAACAGAATTGATTAATCCGTTTTTATTTCATTTAAATTCGCAACATTGTTTCTTACACGGTGTATGACAATACAGTTGCTTTTATTCGGGAGTTATTTTTGATTTATTCGAGTGTAACGTACCGTGAAAGACAGTCCAATAACCGCATGAAAATACTTATCTATATTGCTTTTATTATCAAAGTTTTTACAGGCCATTTCATTTGTAACAAAGCTCGTAATTGGCAACAACATTTGGCAATCATATACTTTATACTTACTGACATTAAAAGACTTATTTTGGTAACTAAATTTGTTATTTTTTGTAGGTTATCCTTGCCGCTTCCCTCTGCCTCGCGCAAGCTTCTTACTACGCGGGTCCGCCAGCCGCCATTCAGCTAAGCCATGACGGCAAATACTTGCTCGACACACCCGAGGTAGCTCATGCAAAGGCCGCACACTTAGCGGCGCACGCACAGGCCAGCACTTCTCACGGAGCCTGGGCACCCGCCGCCGGCTACATCGCTGGTCCCGTTTATGGAGACGCTGGACACTACGGCGCTCCTGGTGCTGGTAAGTTATATTATTATAATAAATGAATCTAACTAAATTGATTAATCAAATGGACCAATATTAATGGCATGTAGAGATCAAACATGTTTTATTTAACTACGTCAATTCTCAGGACTCCACAAATATGGCCCCGCTCCTCTCGCTCACGATGGTCGCGTCATTGACACTCCCGAGGTCGCCCACTTGAAGGCCGCTCACATCGCTGCCCACTCTGCCGCCGCCGCCAAGGCCGCTCACGGAGGTTATGCTGGTATCGGAGCCGGACACGGCGCTGGTCTTGGTGCAGGTTACGGTTACGGCGCTGGTTACGGAGCGGGCTACGCCGGCGGATACGGAAAGTGGACCGGTCCCCAAGCTCACATCCAGCTCACACACGACGGTCAATACGTAGTAGACACCCCTGAGGTCCAACACGCGAGATCAGCTCACTTACACCAATACGCCGCGGCCGCGCATGCAGCTGCCGCCGCACCCGAAGGATCCTGGGAAGGTCACGGCGCCCACGGCTGGCACTAACTTCTACCTCTGACCTCGGCTTTCCGCACTGCCTGATTTTTATATAAAAAGTCATAAAAAAACCTAAAAAAAAAAATACTGTATAAAGTTGTACCTGTGCTTTGCGTATTTGCGGGCGTTTTTGTACTTAAAGAATAAAACTCTTATGTTACAAATAATTTGTTATTTTTAAACCAGCTTTCCAAACTTACGAGAATCAAAACCCTATCTCTACCAACTATTATTTAATATAGTTTTCTTCTTAATTAAATGTATTTAAATGCTTAAATTCGAAATCAATAATTAGCTGTCAATGCTGTAAATGTTTAAATCTGAAACTAAACTTAAACTTATTGACAAAAAATCCATAAAAATAACAATCCAAAATTATCAATTTCAATTTGGCCCATTTGTTAACAACAGACTTTAATCTTAACAAATAATTTATTCAGTCATTCATATATACAATTTTTTTCTATAATAGTCTATAATAATAATTTTATAATATAAACATCTAAGCACAAACTTTTACATCTACATTAATAATATAGTAACGATATTAAATCTGTACATTAAATATTTATATTATAATCGAGTGCCTAGAACATTTTGTATGCCTTATGGTCCATGTTAATGCATGCGATACTTTTTACTATATAAATTTGAAAAAAAAACTCTCGATACAAAAAGACGTACAAAAGTAATATTATTATTACGTATTTACTAATTGAAGTCGTTGCGTCGGGAGACCGTTGACGTTGACGATATTGTCTATTTAAAAAAAAATCCGAGCTAATTAATGAGAACTTTAGACTTTTCGATTTGATATTCTTATTTCGTTATGTGCTTTGGTAACTTACTTTCATTTTGAATTAAGCATTTATTTAGCGGTCCCCCGGCGCAACGATTTCAATAAGTACAATAACTATATTATTTTTATCCTCTTTTGACGTCTTTTTGTATCAGGGGTTTTTAAATTTTTTTTTTCTGCGTTATAAATTTATTTAATTTTTTCTGTTGTACTAAATGAACACGCTAATTTTACTTGTTTAGGCTTTAACTATCAAAATTGTATAAGAACCTTTCACCTGCACCAATAAAAGCTTCATATCTTGGAGACAACTGCTTCTATTTTGACCAAACATAGCAAAGAACTATCTCGACGAAGCAAGCTTTCACACATAGACATACAGATATACAGATACACAGATACACAGGTCAAACTTTTAACAACCCTCTGTTTGGGACGGGGGTTAAAAATACAATTTATATTGAAAATCGTCCCATTCCTAAGGGCACACAAAAACTGAAGTCAAGGATAATAATGATCATTAAAAAGGCTTAGTAAAAAAAAAACTTTATATCTGAATCTCTTAGTTCTGTAGTCCGGTTTGTTTTTTCAACTTCTTATATACAAGGCAAGCTGAGTAACCTTTAAAATATTATCATTTTTTTCTTATCCTTTAATATTATCTTCTATTGTGAGTTTATTATTCTTGTTACTTCGTTCATCTTTGCACTTTGATGTGTTTATCTAAGGGCTAGATATAAAGAAATTGTTTGTGCCGTCGACTTGCTTTTGCTTGATATGTAAATACTAGGGGTCGCCCGCGACTAAGTCCGCGCGGTTTTTAGTGTTTCCTCAGCGCACGCGAGGAAAGCTCTCAAAAAAGAAATCTTTTTCCGTTTTTGCAGCATTTTTCATTGCTGTTTGACTTCTATAAGTCACAGCGAGATGACATATATCCTATAGCCTTCCTCAATAAACGGACTATTCAACACAAAAAGAATTTTTCAATTCGGGCCAGTAGTTCCAGAGATTAGTGCGTTCAAACAAACAAACTCTTCAGCTTTATAATATTAGTATAGATAAATAAATAACTAAATGGATACACGTTTATTGCATCTATATAGACATAATGAATAATGAATAATTTAGTTTTTTTAAATATTGACAACCTGAATTCGATCGGCGAATTATGTTTAAATTTATTTAATTATAACTTATATAAATTATAATTATGTATGCCCATTCTTGACAGTTCTTAAAAAAAATTATGACTTACATTATCAAAAGCTGTTAAAGTAAACTACTAGAATTACATTTATGAATATTGCATGAATAACAAGTGAGTAATATAACTACTAGTACTAGTCACTTTGACTTAGGGCAAAGGCTGTCACTGTGACGTTTTCGATGAAGACGGGAATCCTCGGCGGGGAAAACCTAAGATTCAGCTTCATCGTCATCAGCTTCTTGATCCAAGCTGTCCATCAAGGATCGTACTATAATAAAAATTATATAGAGGTCCAACCCGCGTACGCAGAGCTTACAAAGCTATAAAGCGCTTCAGTGAGTATATTGACACTTCTGTTATCTTTCATTGGAGGAAATTAGATCGATTCTTAAGCATTAAATATTCCGATTAAATTCTCCTTAGATATAAATGTACTATTTAAAATAATATGAAAAACCATTATAAATTTAATACGATTAGTGTAATGAGTTTTATTAGTCACTTTTATGTTTTATATATTTAAGAGAATGTATTCTACTATGTATTAGAACAATACAGATTTTATATTACATATATTGGAATGATAATCTTCCAAATGCCTACAGATATTTGAATAAACCTTAAACCGATTGAATGACACTTAATTCCAATGAATATAGAACATCACACTACGCCTACAACAAGATAAAAGCGCCTTTCAAAAAAGAATAGCATAGTATTGAAAGTGTCTTTTGGAAAACTTCTATAAAATATTTAAAGTGTTTCATATATAAATATTGCGAATGCATATTACTTTCAGTGATTCTAAGTCATTCTAATATTTCGTTACATTTATTTCTTCTTCTTTAACCGCCCCGTTGGTCGAGTAGCTAGGCCAGACCCCTATTCCTGATTTCCGACAGGATCAGACACATATGTGGTGAGCATAGATGTCTGTATTTCTGGGTTTGGTTGTTTATTAAATAGATTCTCAGTATTTATAATATGAATTTCTATGTTTGAAAATTGATTGATTTCGGTAGTGGCATCTTTTCAATGTTTATCTATACTGCAAAGTTAGAAACATTGGTTAGGATTTTCGAAAGAAACCTAATAGATGTCACCACCGTCCCGATAAAGACGATCACATATAGAATGCTTAATTCACCGAAGCGGACAGCGATACGGTAGCTCAGTTGGTAGAGCGACGGGACGGTTTTCCTAGTAGTCGCGGGTTCGAATCCCTGCCCGTATCGGTTTTTTACATTCTATATTTATATAAATATGAATTTCTGTGTATTTGTATGGTCTAACACCCTTAACGGAAATAATTTGATTACTTTAGGTAGGATCGATTTGTGTAATTTGTCCTGATATTATTATTATTATAATTATTATTCTAATATGGAATGTACTAAAAGAACTGGACGTTGTATCGATATTTTTTTATTCTACAGTACTATGAAAAGTTTCATCAAGGCGCCTAAATGTTTTAATTGATGATCATTATATTATTATCGTTTGCTTTGTGGGGATATAAAAATACTGAGTCATGTCGCCTTTTCAAATATTATCAAATTACTATTACCTCTAAATACAACTTTTTACTTCTACTATTGAACTAGACAATAATATCTATAATAATGTATTCATATAATTTTATATTAGCAATCTTTGAAGCATACACGATAGCTTCCTTGTTTCGACAGGCTCTAGTATTAACTTATGTATGTTGTATGAAATAGAATAATAAATAAATATTAAGGTATAAAGGTAAATAAAAAACTTATAAATATTATTACAAATAATATAATTTATTTAATTATTTGATATTTACTGTACATAAATATACAAGAGGCGGATTTATTGCAAAAAAAATCTCTCCCAATCAACCCTGAAAAAACGTGCCAAAACTCTTTAACTACATAGACGAGACGAAGCTTCTTAGAATCCATGGATTCACCGTGCGGGTGCCGGGCCCATCGCGTTGCAAGGAGAGGAGTGCAAGCAGTGCCTGGGATTTGCGACCCAGGAGTAGGTTTTATTATGCGCAAAAACGCTCACCTTCACCCTCCACACTCCTCTCCCTACCTAACCAAATTTGGAAAGATCCTACTAATGCCGCCTTTGAAATACGTTCTAGAAATGAACCAATGCTTGTTCTAGAAAGGCCAAGGTCTTTAAGTAGGCTATAGAGAGATTTTGCTGTTATACCTCTCGCTCCCACTTCTATCGCGTACAAACTAACTATAAACATATTCCTGATCAGTTCGTTGGTCAGTTCGTAATACTTATTGAGCTTGAATGTGTGATCCCTTGGGATGTTTGTTTCCCAAGGAACAGTAAGCTCCACAAGTATCACGCGCCTCAGATGTTTCGAATACAGGAATAAGTCCGGTCTGGATGACGAAACACCAACATCCCCAGGGATTTTGTAATGCTTTTCATACGTGTCCATCATGAGAATCCAATCAGGAGCCGCGCCTAATATTGAATAAGGCTTCGCTTTTGATTTTTTGGAGGAGCCTTCTTTTACGAATTCTACAGATCGTTTGGTGGTTGTTATACCCTTCCGCGCTCTTGCTACTGAAAGACTAACCGCTTCCCTTATAATTTCTAATACCTTGTCGTGGCGACGCGAGTATTGACCTTTATCTAGAAGTACCCTACACCCTACTAATAGGTGTTTCGCGGTTCCTATTGCCTAACCACAGATGTTGCAAGACTTTTCGGTGGCTTTGCCCTATTTTACTAAATTACTTTGATCTGGGAGAGTCATTTGGAATGCATTAAGATAGAATTTTAATAATGCTGGGGACCAATCATAAATTAAGGTATTAACACTTCAAAGCTAGTGGAATACAAAAATCTCCTATGGTCACCCATTCGTTTTGAATTTGTAGGCTCATCGCGTGGAGTCGGTAATTATCGTTTTCGTCTTGTCGAATAAAAGATTTTGTTATGTCTATGTTTTGAACTTTCCTAATGGATCCGAGCCCTACTTTATTCGTTTGAGCACCTATCATAAATTTTTTATGGAATTGAAGTCGTGACTCGAGCTCTGAGGCAACTTTGTCTTTTGGGAGAGAAGTTACAGTATCATCTTTAGATTTTCCGATGATATGTCTTTTGGTAACTCTTAGATGTTTGTAGAGCTCCGATGGTTTCTTTAATTTTAATCCAAAGTTGTTTCAGTCTCTAAATAATGTTGAAGAGTCCGCTGAGTGCGCTAACCCGAGCCACAACTTCAATGTCTTTATGACGCTTGCATCTAACTTTGACAAAAGGGTTTTATTAATATCATAAACGAGGAAAGGCCAATTTAGACGTGATGTTAAAAAATTATCGTAAATCCAAGCTTTTTTGACGTTACTTATTGGTTGGTTGTCTACCTTTTCGAGATCATTTAAAAAGCTATCGACTATTACTTCCAACGATGGAGTACGGCCTTGGTAATCGATTTTTTTACCTAAAAATTTAAACGGAGCTGCTTCCGTAACCGTACTAACGCGCTGACCGCCTATTATAAGACCCGGATCGTTAGAGGTATATTTGGTATTCCGTCTACCCAGACACAGACTAAAACATTTACTTGGTTTTGTCCTCAATCCGCCCGTCCACGTACAGAAATCCTCAACTACATTTAAAAGTATCAGACATTGATTCGGATTACGTGTCAGTATCGCGAGATCATCTGCAAAAGCTAGTATGGATTCTGTGTATTTGTTGTTGAACTTAAACCGATAACCCCACTTTTTTTCATTTGTAATTAATTTGTCTATTAAAATATTAATATATAATATTAATAAGTGGTTTTGAATAATTTTCATTAAAAATTATTGAGAATTTTAATTTTGAATAATATGATGCAATAATGTCGTGAACTACCGTAGGAAAGTTATACCATTTAAGCGCGAACATCATTAGTTCATGTCGTACCGACCCAAAGGCGTTCTCTAAGTCTATCTAACAAACCGTAATTTGTCTCTCGCTAGTTCTAGCATCTTTAAGGCTTTCCGATTAACGTATTATGTTCCAGGCATCCAGAAATTCCGGGCAAAAACCCTTTCTGGTGATTAGGCCTGAAATATCTATTGTTAATCATGAATTGCGTCATTTTAGTTTGTAAAAAGGGGAAAAATATTTTGGAAATTGTATTAAGATTTAAGATTTGATTTGATTTCATACAATGAAATTGTTTTACTTTTTAAGTTTTTTTAACGGAACCAAAAAATAAACATTGTTGTTATATAAGACAGTGTACTTTCATAATATAATAAGTGGATTTAAAAATATAATATAGTTGCTATAGATACCTGTAGATTATACATACGATAATCATTCTGCTAGATATTTCAGGACTGATTTTTAGAAAGCCACATTAATAGATGAAAACCTAATGTTTTCTAGGAAACTGCTCCAAAGTTTAGTAGCGTGCATTGTGAAAGAATTTGAGAGGGAACCGGTATGATGAAGGGATAAAGAGTTTAATATTTGAGGAAGAGCGAAGATGAAGGTCGTGAGTACTATCTAGCAATTAAAACCTCTCTACATTCTACCGTATCGCTACCGTACTGTACCGTAACGATAGGGTAACTCTATTGGTAGAACGACGGGACGGTTTTCCAGAGGTCGCGGGTTCAAATCCCTGCCCGTATTGGTTTATTTTTCATTCTATATTTATATAAATTTATATAAGCTTAACATGAATATACATGTTTATAGATATTTTCCAACATCAGACAAAACATTATCGGTACCTATCGGTTTCTTTTCTGTGTTAGATTATTATTATTTAATAATGTATTTTCTGTAGAGCAATGTGGAGTTGTTTGTTAGATATTAATAAAATCTGAACAGAATTCTCAAGTAACATTTACGAACTTTACATTACATTTACATGAACTCAAGTAACATTTACGAAGTTTGATATTTTTTATATCTCTATTTACATCAATCAATAATACATAAAAAAGATATATGTTTAAAATTAACATGGATAAATTACAACAAAACGCTGTAAATACCTTACAATTTCTATTGAAATGGGGCTTACTTATAATGATTTAATAATTTCGGTATTTAGCTCAATCGATACATAACTTACAGCTACCATAATATACGGGAAAACCTTGCTACAAGTGACCCACTTATAAAGGGTTTATGATATTCATGTCAGCGTGTCGTGTGTTGGTAGCCCGTATGAAGTTATTTCTTTGTCAATATAATACCTCTTGTAATTGCACTGCGTGCATCAGATGACAGGTGAAAAAAAAATTAACTAGTCATCATACTTTCTGAGATATTTCTGATTTATTTCTCTCTTTATCTTTATCATGATGTGTTTGGTTTTAAGAAAAGAACAAAGAAGACGTAAATAGAATGTGTGAAGCACGTGGTGAAGAAGATGAAGGTGGAAGAGATTCTCTCATAGCACCGATTATTGATAGCTGGGATAGGGGCAGGGATATGATGGATGATAATGCTTTGTCTCGATAGCTCTCTCATACAGATATTTACTCATATGCGTATATTTTTTTATGAATAAATATTGGAGAGTGAACACTAGGTTGTGCAAAAACCTACCTGGTACCTACAAATTGATAGCAGTTAGATACCTTCTAGTACCTACCTGCTAGCAATTTGTATTTAAATGAATTGAGTTTGATGTAACAAGAATTCTTCAGGAGTATTAAGTAGTATTCAGGCTCCAGATAATAAATCTTGTTCTCGTCAATCAATTACTTATAATTTTAGTTTTTTCTGGGTACTCTTAAGCCAATAGTCAATATAAGGATTTTTTGTCAACGTCCCACTGAAACTCTATTTAGAATTATAATTACCACAACGTTTATATCCTATTACAGGGTGAACTTACTAAATTACCTCATAAAAATATGCAGTCATTTCCAGAGCGATCTATCTTACATTAATAATGAGGCCGTCTAGAAAAATATAATTCTCGTAAGTTCACTCAGACTTTATTGTGCTTTCAGGTCCATTGATGAGTCACTTTGTTTACTTAGTTGGATAAAGGTGTAACCTGTAGGCTGTAACATAGCTGTGCTACATTTTAATTCTTGAAGAAACAAAAAAATTTTCAACTGGTTCTGTAGTTAAATAATGCAAAATCATGCAGACCGTTCAGACATATAGAAAGGTATTTATTGCTATTTTGAGAATGTCTTTTTGTGGAATTTTATTGAATTTAAAATATATTTCCACATAAATACAATAATCAGTTTACTATAAGAGAAGATTATATTTATGTTAAGTAAGCAAATAATGAGAAATAATTTTCCTCATTCCGATTTATAAATTATTTTCGTCACGACTTTAATAATCGTGGGTATCTTTTTTTATGGATGAATCGTTCAAAAACATTAAGACTTTTTAGATGACTAAGACTGGGTTTTTAAATCTTCTCAGATATGATTCTGACAGGATTTAAGAAACCCATCCTAATCATACACACACATTTTTTTACAAATCAAATATATATATATTAGCATATATATCGAATCTACTCATGTGTGTAGCGTAAGCATAACATACCTGTGAAGCTAATATTATTTAAAAAATAAAAAACTTATAGGCTGCCTGTATAGTCCACGAGGAATAAGGATGGAGCTGTGGGCAACTGCTAGTATAGAATAAACCGTTATACCTTAAATATTTTATTATAATAATATTATCAGGAACCTTTTCTCATTGGATTACAGAATTAAGGCTTCCAAGTAACCGTTATCATTAATTTACAATGTTTGATAATCATATGGTGAGAGTCGAGCTTAATATTTACTTTACACATCTACAAGGTTTATTGCTTCAAATAAGATTATTATTTTTTGTTTAAAATGCAGAGTGTAATAAATTAATAAAAACCAGATAATATTATAAAAAAATATTTTTTCAATATATTTTACAGTTTTTTCAATTCTTCTAAATATTGTTTTTTTCACACATCAAATAACATCGAGTGAATCAATATAATTATTCTAAAATAACTAATATTAATAGTAATTTTGAAGATTGTAAAGTTTTATTATACTATTTTTAATGATTATTGTAGTGTATTAAAAATATATTAAATGTAAATTAGCCAAACTTCAAAATGACAGTTATAACGATACAGGTATTTGTCCACCGAACACATTACTGAGCAAGTTCACCCTGCATGTGACAGCAACCGTTCATTATTTGACAGTCAGTCAACGACAATTTTTAACGACAATTGATGCCACAATCAACTATGTGCTATTAGCATTCAGTTATAATATTATATTGCAATAACCAGCATTACGAGTATATTTTGGGAATTAGTTTTAAATAGCAATAAACATCCTTTTAACACTTGTTTATTTCGTTTTTTATATTCACCCACTAAATATAAAACAGGAAGTTAAGTGATATGTATTTCATAATAAGTTTCTACGTACGACTCCATCTAAATAAGTACATGAACATAAAGATGGAGTCAAATATTGTCGTACGAAATAGGCATTGTTTTTATGACTCTGGTTGAACAATTCCCAAGGGCAGAATGTTTTTATACTATCGACATGGAGTCAAAGTAGGAACAAGTCAGAATAAAAAAGCAATACGCGTTAAAGAAGGCTGGAATATCAAAAAACCACTTCGTTCTTACTTTTATGATGCTTTTACATTTTCAAGAGTTTAAAGCATTTTAACTTTGTGCGTGCGTTTATATCGACAAAATATCGAATGTTTTAAAAATAAAATGTTAATTACTCAAAGTATCGATAACACCTTTTTTACTGCACTGTTTCAATGCTTGTAATAAATTTTATATGGTATTATATATCATATCTAGTGGTTGGGCTATAAATTAAAAAAATATCTTTATGTTGGTTTGTTCCTTTTTAAAATAAATAATGTTAGTAGTACATATTTTCAAGTATAGCTTGAAGATATGTATAAACATATATAGCCTGTTGAGCTTATTTACATTTTAAATAAGTATACATCGAAAAAGAGACTGATACGGATTGGGGATAAAGCATTCGAACCCGCGACCTCTGGGAAACCGTCCCGTCGCTTTAACAATTGAGCTAATGTATCAATAGTAAGTGGTACACCATGCATAAGTTTAAATATTTTTTTTAATAATTAAAAAATAGTATACAGTGATTTTTTGGCGAGGCGGAGCCACGCTATGTCACGCTTCCTTATACTTTATACTTTACCTTAAAAACATAATAAATAGAGATATAGAATACCGTCGATAATACGTTCGGTTCTAGTGTTTTTTTATATATTTTTATTTTGTTTTAGATTTTATTTGTATTAGTAAGGGTCTTTTGTAATTATTTAAGTTTCGTCACATTTGTAGTACAAGATTATTGAATTGATAGATATTTAATCTACTATTGATATAGTTTTAAGACACATTACTACTCGTTGCTGATTTTATTTATCGATATTATGATATTATTTTAAAATCACGATATTACGATACGATAGTATCGTAGAAGACAAATATTTTTGTAAGTAATAAATAGTACAGAAATGTATGTAAAATGAGAAATATGATAGTGTTTAATTACATTACCCAAATACAAGTTTTTTTTTGTAATACGAAGACTTAATCATTAATACTGATCAGAGCAAATGACACAAACTTATTAAAGTTTCTATTAAGACATGACTATTTAAGTAGGTATGTTGATAATTTGCGTGTATTGGCACATGAAAAAAAGTTTTCAATTGTTCAATATTTTGCAGGTGTGTAGAAATAACAATTTGAAGAAAGTTTTTCCTTATCTGGCCAGAAGTGTTTGTTGAAGGTCATTGTCCTGCCAGTGATAGTAGACTAGTGCAGCGATTTCTTAGATGTTTTATAAGTGTACTCGGAACATAATAAGGAAACTTGAGATTTTATTGTAGCATTGTCTTTAATAAGTTGTAAAAAATGGCTTCGTACTATATAAAAGAGACAAAATAACTGTTTCTATTATAAGTTATTTCTAGAAACACAAATGCGACCCCTAACATTGGCGAATAATTATTTTAATTTTAATATTATGCGAAACCACACTCGTCTAGAGCGAATGAAAAAAAGACGTCACGTCAAGTGTGTTTGCAACGCATTTTTATTTTTTTTTATTAGTACTATTATTTGCTGCAACCAAAGTATTAAAACTTTCATCTTGTATCTCAATCAATTACATCCATTATTGTGTTCTCGAGGATATTTCACGAGACCGGCGCAATCTGTGTCATCTTTTGATAGCTTGTCATCTTTAAGATTATTTTTAATGTAAGCAATTAACGCTAGTAAATTTATTCGTAAACATAATTAATGAGCCATGTGTCACAATAAAAAAAAACAATTTATTAGAGTGAAAGCTATTTTTGATTTCAAAGGAGATGTGCGAGAAAGGGTGTCACAGCTTTCTCTTAAAAAGGATAATATTATATTGGTTCTTTTAATATATTCCAAAGCTAAAAGCAACTATAACTGTTATTTAATTTTTATTATTTTAAAATATAACTTTACAGTTTATTTTGTACATTTAGGGATAACACAATTTATTTATATATTTTTTTATAAATTTAAAATAAATATTATAATTTAGCTTCCGAAATAGTTTCATTTTATTCTATTCATAAAATTGATATCATTCAATTTATTTCTTAAAAGAGAGATAAGATTATCTTAAAAGAGAGAATTAGACTATATTTAGATAATATATTGCGATAACTTTTTATTCATATAGTTATCGGGTATGTGGTTTATTAAATATATATTATTTCTTTTAGGTGCTTTTTGTCTATGGAGAAGACCAAACCCAACAAGTGTACTGGGTTTTACCAATACAGTGCACACCATCTATAGAAGGCATGTTATAAACAAAAAGCACATTTCGCGTAGTCTGAGTCGTCTCCGGCGCGTCTCCGAACGTAAACGAGGCCTGCGCCTGCGCAACTCATTGCGCGGTCTTATATTGGTGTTATTAATTGTAATTTAAGTTTAAATTAATTTAAAATATTGTAAAAACTAATCAGGTAAGATTTTTGAATTCTTATAATTTATATAGAAATAATTTATTTATTTAAATAAATAAATAATTTAATTATATAAGTTTTGTTATTTTAAATTATTGTTTAATTTTATACAACATCTTTAACTGTTCTAATTATATTTAAGCATAGAAGTTAAATTCTAGACATTTTAGAGATTTCTAGTTAATTTTAGCACACAATTATTATTTTTATAAAAACATAAATATTCTAAAATAACTATTCACTTTTGGTACATAAGGATAGCATATTTATGATTGATGGTAATTTTACGCTATATCTAAACTTATTTTTCTTATATTAAAAAAAAAAAATTGATTAGTGATCAAGTGAACAAATAATATAACTCAGAACACTGTTACAAATATAAATAAATATTTTTCTATTTATTGAAAATCTTGACAGACTTCGAGGTCCCAGATTTGAGTGCTTGTATTAATAAAACTATAATTATTGATTTATTCTAAATACAAATATCATTATTAATATGATTGTAAAATTATTTAATCTATTTCATTTTTCATCTTCAGTCTATTACCGGAAGGGCACAGATTCTATAAGTTATTGTAAAAAGGGAAATAATATATTATAATAATTTACAAAACACTTGCGGTAGACAACACCGTTACCTAAAGTGAACCGTTTTCCAATACCTTGCTTTTCTGAACATAAAAGATATGTAAATGATGTTGTGGCCTGTCGAAGTCCTTAATCTACCGTTATAATACTTTTTCCAATTAGTGAAAGACATAGCCCTTATTTAAATATTTATAATTAAAAACTTATCGTCTGTTAGTATAGACGTAGAATAATTCTTGTAACCTTAAAACATATCTGATAAATTTAATTATGTTTAGTTAACTTAAATTCTCATTGAACTAGAATTTGTCACTCAATTGACACAGTTTCTTTATTTGCAGATAAAAAATCTTCACAATGATAAGAGCAGCGGAGGTGAGAATACAATATTTACATTTAATATATACATAAGATTTTCTAATAACCGGAATTAATAATCAATCTTAATCCAATGATGAACTTCATCCATATATTGATGTCGTTTTAGGATTGAAATTATTAATTTCGATGATATACCGAACTATAGTTATAGATTATTTGCAAATATATATTTCTTAGATTTAGTTCGCTAGATATAGTTAAAGTAGATATAATACGTTTTAATAATCATTCTATTTAATTGCGAGTATTAAACAATCGCGTCCCTTAATGTAATAACTCCACACAATGACCCATAACTAATTAAATCATTTCTGCTTAATTCCTTCACATGACAAACATTTTCCTTCTTTCATTGATTTGTTATGTTTGATAAATGATGATTACTGAGTACGAGGTCATTAGGACAATATTATTGAGCCATGATTTGCTTCAAGGTACCCTTAAGTTTTTTACACGCACACAAGAATACATATTAGTTAAATACATATTTTATAAAAATGTCTTTATAATTTTCTTAAGAAGAACTAGATTAAAGCAATTAGGAGTATCTGAAATAATTTAATTAAACGGTATATAATTTTTACATTATTATAATAATAATAATAATATCAGGACAAATTACACATATTGATCTAACCCCTAAGTAAGCAAATTATTTGCTTGTGTTAAGGGTGTTAGACAACGATACAAATACATATAAATACTGAGAATATATTTAATAAACGACCAAACCCATAAACACAGACATCTATGCTCATCACATAAATGCCTGTCTCCGCCGGGAATCGAACCCAAGCCCCATTGCATCATGACACGTTAGGCGTCTGCGCTAACCACTCGACCAACGGGGCGGTGAATTATGACAAGCATATGATCTACATTTAATGTCAAATTAAAATCACACATCGGTTTTGTTACAAAGACTCATTAATGTTTCTGAATACTTTAATTGTAATAAAAACAATAATATTAATAATAATATTTACTGTCATCATCAGCACATAAGAAATAGATAATTATTAGAGGTCCTTGCATTGCTCGGTAATTTATGTTATTGTTAGTAAAATTTCTTTGTTGTTGACTTGTCATTCAAACGACAATTATAAAAATAATTGATAGATAATGTGATGAATCGACAAATATATATTTTTTATAATTATTTATCAATATAATACATACTATTAGACCTTGGTCATCTTCTAAGTTTACATATAATTTTTATTATTTAAATACGTTGCTAAATTTATCAGTTAATATTGCTGAATAAAGGTAGGCTTGTAGTGTGTAGGGCTGAGTGGGATGACCATATTTCGATGTTCATATGGACGTTAAAACAGTAACTATATCCATAGAAATATCACGAAATGACACTTTACAGGCATGTTCCTGTCCACTTCGGGAGTTTGGTCCATCTATGACCGGCAGCTGTCCGGGTCAGTTCATTCTCTTCATGAGCATCTTGGAGTCCTTCATCAATGGTCGTTGTGACCTCGTTGATCCATGTAACCGAGTCAACGATAAAGAGGTCCCCGATGATAATTATGATTTTGTGGTTGTCGGCGGCGGTACCTCGGGCGCTGTTGTAGCTGCAAGACTTTCGGAGAACCCACAATGGAAGGTATGGATATTTTTATTTGCAATTAAATAACTTACATGACCACGTCAGCCATATTGAATCTGTGACTGCTGAAATGTTTAATTAATCTAATATCGTCTTTAAAATAAATATTTATTGAGTAACTATAAATATTGGGTTACATGTTTAGTGTTGACCCCGACGACGCGTTCACAGTAGGTAATAACGTGTACACGTAGGCATAAGCGGCACCACACAACATACAGACACACACCGTCTATACCGGTATAGACGAGGTCCCAACTGAGTAAGTGTTCGGTTGCTCCGGCGTTCTGCCGTCGGAGGACGCTAGTGTCCAAATTTCCTTAGCTTCCCTCCTGACTAACGACGCCCCGAGCCGAGGTCCGTATCGCAATCTGAGTCGCCCTCGGGACGTCGTTCCCCATGGGGGCCCATCTGGCCCCTCCTTGTAAGGGCGGGTCTCCTGACCCACCCGCTCCCCCGGTGACGCTGTAATAGCCAACAGGGCTAACAGCATAGACAGACATAAAAAAAAAAACATGTTTGGTCATTTTATATCTTATATATATATGGAAGGATGTGTGTATATATGAAATCGATGAACTCAGAAACTATTGGACCGATGATTATGAAAATTGGTATGTATATGTATTTTTCCACGGAGAAGGTTTATATGGTATGCCCATTGATGTAACTCGCCACCAGGCGGCGCTGTCAAATATCGACTTCCGCCCCGTTCAACCGATTGTCATAAAAATTGGTATGACCATGTATTTTTCCTCGAAGAAAACGAATATGCTATGTCCATTGATGTAACTCGCCACCAGGCGGCGCTGTCAAATATCGACTTCCGCCCCGTTCAACCATTGTCATAAAAATTGGTATGACCATGTATTTTTCCTCGAAGAAAACGAATATGCTATGCCCATTGATGTAACTCGCCACCAGGTAAAGTAAGGGTTAGCCCAGCGAAGCGGGGTGGGTTCGCTAGTAATATATATAATTATTTCTTTCTTACCCAAAACAGTCATATTCATAACCTGTAACACTTTCCCAAAAATCATCCCCTCTATACAAGATTCCTGGTTACGATGCTAGATAATAAAATAATAATAGCAAGAGATTCTTCACACTAAACTGTGTAAAACTATGAAAATCCACGAGTAAGTGCCGTGCCTTATAAAAAAATCAAAAATATCTTTACTGTCGCTTCTTTTCAGCGATTAATCCTGCCATAATATTCTAAATTTGAATGTTGAGTTGACAATGACATATATTGTGCTCTTAAATGCTTAATCAAACGTCATGTTTGTTGCGGAGATAACAACACGGAAGTACGAGACGAGTTTGTTCCACACCAAAAAACGTGGAATTAAAGTATTGGAATCAACTCGTATTATAATAATATAAATATATCGCAACAAGTATTTATTAGTGTACATATACACTAATAAATACTTGTTGCGATCTTTGGGTTATAATAATTATGGAAAACATAACAGATATTTCATCGCATAAATCCCGGATTTACCCTACCTACTTCTTACATAGCAGAAGAATAGTAAATCGGAGGTTTCGTGGATATAAATAATAATGCTTTTATTTACCATTTTTGCTTTTGTTAGCTTTTGATAGATGACTGACTAGTCGGCGCTTTCTTAGATGAAAACAATTATTTACTTACATAGATTGTTATATATCTTTCTGTTAAATAAAATTTATGTCAAATAATATATTTCCTATCTGGACTGGTGATGGTATTAACAGATATATAAAAAATAAAAAATCTCAAAAGATATCTCTTTCTTTATACCTAATACGATATCTTGGGTTCCTGCTCATCTTTTGCTACATATTTAAAATTTAAATAAAGTTAACATGGTTGATCATGTTTTACTACGCTAGGAAACCCAAAATTAAATATATAGCCCTTGGCTAACGTACTTAATAAGAGACAAGGTCACCCCCACATTCCTAGATATAATGAAGGCTGGTGCTAATTTGGTCATTTAATCACGCGTGAAGAATAGAAGCGTGGTTCCGCGCGCTTATACAATGGCTGTCATCAACAATCGTCCCTTTGTCCATAGAAGTAATTATAGTACACCAGTGGGTCATGTGAAGGTAATACAACATTAACCTTAAGTACAAAGTGCTGGTGCTATCAGATGTAATAATTAGTCAAATACTTTGTAGATACTAATCTCCTAATATCGCTAAAATCCAAATACTTATTTAAGAATGAATTTCAAAACTAACGGTTTTTTTCTTAAAACAAACAACAACTTAGCCTCAACCTCCTTTAATTTTTGTATGGTTAAGATAAGGTTTATCTTTATGCAAAATATTTACGATCTTCCTGACGTTACCCCTCTTTATTTTTACAAAAACCGGTAACGGGAGTGTTGACCCAAAAATCGGTCTGTCGTTTAACTGTCGATATTCATATGGATAATTCACTCTGATACAGTTACTTATGTAGAAATATGTTTTTTATTTGTTTATATATTTATAATTTTTCACTTTGAATTCATACGTATGTACATAAATACCAGAGATCACTTGTATACGTCTAAGGGCAGTTTTAGGAGGGCATATTTTGTCAGAATGTTGTATACAGGGATATTTGTAATTAATAGGCCACCTCTCTACATCAATCCCAACAACATTCGTTCTACGACTTTTTAAAATTAATAGTTTTTAAAATTTAAGTTTTTTCATACAAAAATTATTTGTTGAATCTGAACTGGCATTAACTCTGAGCGTTGGTATAGTGTACGGGAGTTGACCTTTTAAGTAATTCTAACAAAATACAGAATAATAAGTAAAAGAGGCAGCAATTTGTTTTTTTGGTTCGTCTTTTTGTGTTCATTATCAAGATTTGTAAAAAGCCATAGAACAAATGTTGTTAACATTGATGTAGAGAGGCTGCCTGCAACTGGTGGCCAATTAATTACAAATAACCACAGGGTTGCTAATATACAGATATTTCTATATTTCTATTACCAATAACCCTGTATATTTCTATATTTCTACTAAAGAAACACTCTATTTAAGAATGGATAAGACTTAAATAAATAGGTATTATCTAAAAGTAGATTAAGAATAGGTTATAATAACGGACATATTAATATCTTTATTTTTTTTTTCATATTATTCTATTCTCGTTATTTTTAATAGATGTGACAAATAAGAACGTTTACGTAATTTTATTTAAATATGCACCTTGATAGATACAAGTTAATTTGATGTTTTATTATAAACGATATATGTATTAGAAATTAAATTAAATTTACCAACATAATTAATCTCTCTGAAATAATCCACGATATATAGAAACGTATTTACCTACATCAACTATTGTAATCACATTTAAATATTCTTGATTGCCTACAATTCTCATTAAACATAAAAAAAATATTTATTCTTAATTCATGGTAATAAGGAAAGTGTCTTAAACATTCTTTTTTCATGCACATAAAAAACGAGGTTAAAAATTTAATTAAAAATTAATTAAATAATTAAAAAAACTTATTATCTAAAAAGAATAAATATGATATTATTATACACTTATTGAAATCGTTGCGTCGGGGGACGGATTAAGTATTGTTATTTCGTTAATTTAGTTGCATTTTAATTTCTTCCTATATATGGCGGTCCCCCGAAGCAACGAATTCAATAAGTATATAATAATATATTTTTTTTCGTTCTTAAATTATTGATACTGGTTTCCATATTGAGCAATACGAACCCACGAACCCACAAATTTTCACTTGCATTTACTATATGTATGGCATTGGAACCTTTCACTGGTACGAATAAAAGCTCAACATCTTGGAGACAACTGCGTCTATTTCGACCAATTATAGCTAAGAACCATCTCGACGGACAACAAAAAAAAAAACAGCAATCAAATCCGTCCACTCGTTTGGCTGCTACGATGTCACAGACAGACACACAGATAAACAGGTCAAACTTATAACACGCCTCTTTTTGGGTCGGGGGCTAAAAACGAGAACGAACATCTGTTCGAACCTATGTAGGTGAAATATAAACCAATATATATTTCTAATTTATTCCCCTTCATTTATTATAAATTATTATTAAAACTATATAAAGTATTAAAACATTTTTAGGAAATCCTCTCCACAGTTTTATTAAGGTTTAATAAAATTTAATATTATTTTAAGTTTCTTAACTTTAAGGAGCTGTGTCAGTCATAACCTTATTTTGATTACTTAATTTTTTTTTCAATACCTCCATGAATACAAAATCTATGGTATTAAATATATGAGAAATAGTTTTCAATTATATTTAAAAGCAATCGACGACATTTTTATTTGCGTGACGTTATTGTTACTTTTAAATTATCATAAACATGTATATACTTTATTATCTATAAATTTGTTTAAAACATAGTGCATTAGTTAAAATAATATTATAGAGGCGTGATAGGAGACACACATTGCATCATACAAACTGGAATACGATATTTATTAATTTGAAATTATTTAAGTAAAAGTCATTACTTTTATATTTTTATCGCATTTTATTGTTCTAGTAACTAAGCTAGCAACTAGAACAGCAATTAAAATTTACATATCATTCTTCAAAATTGGTATATTTTATAGCTCAAAAAGTTTATAGTGAAGTAAGTATGTAAATAAATTTAGTATAGTGTAGTAAGATAAGATTCATCTTTTTTTTTATTACAGAAACTGATTATCTTTGTCATATTACGTACTCAAGGCAATAAGATATATTTTTATTTATTTATAGTATATTACACACCTAGGGAGGAAAAATAAGAAATGTTGCCGATTACATGTAATTGGAACCAAAGTAGACTAACATGTGATCTGAGGCTTTCTTATTTTACTTCCCGAGGTGTTTATGCTATTATTCTGTCCGACGAAGACGGCAAGTGACAACTTTCATCCCACCCGGCAGGCAGAAAAAAAAATGTTATTGTAATATTCATTGACGTGAAGTTCCAAAAATGTATAATTATGAAAATTAAATAAATTATTAAAAATTATTTAATTTAAAGAATGAGCTCAGCTGAATCCAGCAGTGATTTGAGTGAAGATGATGATCTTAGCTCTTTCAATCTTCTTTCAACTTCTTAAAAACTTGATATAATGAATGGAGAGAGACGGTATTAAATAAGTAGGGAATACCTACGAGGGAAACATGTTTTTTATCTGCCCGTTTGTATCAATTCGTAGCCGCCCGGAATCTTTTACTATATTAATAATAATAATAATGCTTGAAATTGCCTTAAACATGTAAAACTATGTTTTCCATAATTTTAACTATTAAATACAGATTGAAAACACGGCCAGGATTCGAACCTGCGATCTATTGATACCCTCGTATGAGTTCTTCATTCTATATTTAATAAAAATGTCTAATACAGGAACAATAATAAGTTATAACGTATCATTTTCATATATGTATGTAAAAATTAAAAATAACAAGGTTAAATATATTCAAGGTCTTGCTGCTGGAGGCAGGCGGAGATGAGCCATCGCCTTCTGCAGTACCATCATTCGTGACTGCGTATTGGGGTCGCAACGACACCGACTGGTTATACCAAACAGAACCCCAAGAGAAAGCATGTCTAGATTCAAGAGGCGTGTGTTCTTGGGTTAGAGGAAAAATGCTTGGTAAGATATTTGTAAAGAATCATTGTGAATCGAAGTTAAGAATTCACTCGGCTTGTTAACATTAATATTGATGACATAAACATTATTCTCAAGATTGTAATCATGAAACATTATCATTTGTTTTTGACCTTTACATCCTTTAATTGAAGGTAAATCATTAGTACCAACAAAACACAGTCAAGGCAATGATAAAGATTATCATACTACATAACTAACTTTAAACTATGTACTACATATTTAGTAACTTCAATATGTTAAACGACTGATGATATATTTATTTTAAGGGGGGTGTTCGGTAGTTAACGGTATGATGTACATGAGGGGGAATCCTTCTGATTACGATGGCTGGGCGGTCAATGGGGCAGAGGGTTGGTCATGGTTCGAAGTGTTGCCATACTTCCTCAAGAGTGAAAATAATATGGAGATCGGCAATGGAGTGTCTGGGCAGTACCATAATAAGGGAGGACCCTTGCCTGTGCAGAGGGTAAGTCATAATAATCATTTTAATTTAGCTCAAAATATCATCAAAATCATAATTGCCAAATTCATTTAGTTTATATGTCAATATAAACAGTAATAATTAGTTACCAATATACATCGTAAAGGATAATCGGTTCTGTTAGTTAATTTTTTGTTAAATGATTAAATAAACAAAGTTTTTTTTACAACTTCCATTTGAATTAGATATATTTATATTAAACTTTAAAATATAATTCCTTTCTTAAATAGACAAAGTCATGATATAAAATATTAAAGACGATTATTAATGTAGACGGATTTATATTTAGTACATACAAAAAGTTAAATCAAACACGAAGATGAGGTAAAACCCACATAAAATGAATTTTCTTCACACATGAGTCATTATATATATGATCTTGAATCGGGCTTCGGTAGTTGTGGTGATTATAAAGTAATAAAGTTATTTGCCGTAAAGTAATAATTTTCGTAGCTATAAAATTCGTATCGACAAAAACATTTTACTTCTTTTATTGAATACAAAACAACAATGGGATAATTGAAATAAAAGCACAGAAGCATATTTTTTTTTAATAAAAGCATTGTAATTTATAAGTCATAAAATATACAACTTAATAAATTTCATTCACATTTTTCAAAACTTATCATTTAAGTTCAGACATTTATAGGTTATTTACTTGTAAAATGAAATAGATTTAATAATATTAATTATTGTCTATAGTTCCGTTACGCGCCAAGATTCGCTCACGACGTGGTGTCTGCTGGGATTGAGTTGGGTTTCCCACCCACCAGCGACCTGAATGGTGATACCGTTACTGGTTTTACAATTGCTCAAGCAATGAATGAGTAAGATCTATATTGATTACTAGCATACATTTCTTTGGCATTTTTAAGTTGATACTATATCATTGAAACTTAAGTTTAAGACTAAAATACATAGGTCCATACCCCTTATGCTCTAGGGTACCCTAGGCAGTAGCGGATTTAGGCTTAGGCCCGTGAGGCCCGGGCCTAGGGCGGCAAATTTTGAGGGGAGCCAAAATTTTTATGTACCATTGTACCATTTTGAGGGTAGAATTTCTTTGTTAAAATAATTAATCAGGCAAGTCCTAAAATTTGAAATATCTAACAAAAAGATTAAAAATTTTTTTTTTAGTGCTAGCATATTATTTATTTGCGAATTTAGATTTTTTCATATTTTTCATTCAAAATTTAGGTATAACATTTGTTTGCGCTTTATTATAAAACGAAACATTATTTCACCATGATAAATTATACAAGTGTCAGTAGACTCATGCCATAATTTTTTTATTTTTCATGTTTTCGTAAAAATTTTATAGTTTTACGTAATGTGAAGCCCCTAACGATAAGTTGTTAACAAATGTTTAATTTATACCTGAATTAGATTTCTTATTATTATTTTAATTATTTTATAAACACACACATATATGTTTATATATATATAAGTATATATAACAATATATATATATATATTATATAGTATATATAATTAATATATATTTTTATATAGGTAAATAGAAACCATGAAAACTTTAACTTATTCTTATAATCATGTGCGTGTTTGAAATATCTATAAACATGTATAGACATGTTAAGCTTATTTAAATTTATATAAATGTAGAATAAACCGATACGGGCAGGTTTCCCAGAAGTCGAGGGTTCGAATCCCTGCCCGTGTCGGTTTATTTTTCATTCTATATTTATATAAATCATATGCTTTCCAGCGGTGGGACTCGATACAGCACTGCGCGGGCATTCCTTCGTCCAGCAAATAACCGAGAAAATCTTCATGTAATACTTAACGCTCTCGGCTCGAGGGTCATTATAGACCCCATCACTAAAAGGGTTACTGGAGTGGAATATATTAAAAATGGACTGAAAAAGACTGTTGGTGTTGTGAAAGAGGTACAATTACTTTTTATTAAATTTTTATTTAAATTTATAGACAAAGTTTCCAGAAGTCGCAGGTTTGAGTCCTGCCCGTGTTGATGAAATGCTAAGGCTAAGCATGCTTAGACATTTCAAAATATTAATTATAATATACGTAGATAGTTATAACTTCGACGTATTTTTACATATATAATTATTAAACTTTTTCAGGCAATTCTGTCGGGAGGAACGATTAACTCTCCTCAAATTCTTCTGCTCTCAGGAGTTGGTCCTAAAGAGACCTTACAAAAATTCAATATTCCGGTCTTAAAAGATTTGCCAGGAGTAGGACAAAATCTTCACAACCATGTAGGAGTAAATCTTCAGTTCACTCTCAATAAGGAGCCGGATGTTCCTGAACTATCCTGGGTGAGCGCTATGGAGTACATGTTGAAGAGGGATGGTCCTATGTCCGGTACTGGATTGTCTCAGGTAAATTATTCAGTTATTTGCATATTTATATAAAGTTATAATGAAAGCATGTCACGAGCAGAGTTTTAAGATGGAGTGTGGATCTTATTACGTAGAATAAGTCTCAATTCAAATGACATATGATAGGGATTTAGATAGGTTTTGTACAAATCCCAAACAATGCCTATATTATGTCCTTTAGATTTTATTTATTATTATTTAATATAATGAGCATAAATTTCCAGAACGGTCGTTCTTATCGTTCATGCACTTAAAACAATCTACTTAATAGTAGTAGTAAGAAGTGTCCAAATTATAAAAGAACTAAGTTGTATGTTCTACGTAAGTATCTTCTACGTCTATTTCCATACAGCTAACAGGCAAGGCGAACTCTCGTCTGTCGGCAGCGGGCGGGAGACAACCAGATCTACAGTACTTCTTTGGCGGATATGGAGCGTCGTGCGGAGACGGCTCGCTGGGAGAGAACACTTTGGATAAGGACAAAAAGAGAACTGTCCGGTTAGTACAGAGAAGTCAGTCAGGGAATGTTTGTTGTTTGAAAGAGACACCACGAGTATAAAAACCTTTTTTTAACTACAGTTCGTTTAAAAAAAAGAGCCCATTAAGATTGTTTCTTGTTTTTATATATTTGTTTTTTTTTCAGAAATATTTCGATAAACAGACTTTCCTATTTATCGTAATCCTATTAATTCAAACTCTAAACCATTATATTACAGTATATCAGTAATAGCGTTACAACCACGTAGCCGGGGTTACTTAACTTTGCAGTCAACGGATCCGACACAACCTCCGAGGATGCAACCCAACTACTTCTACCAAGATCACGAACTTGACGTATTAGCTGACGGGGCGAGGATAGCTTATCGTCTGGCTAATACTACAGTGCGTATTTACACAAAATAATATTAAGGGTACATTGCTTTTTATATAGTTTTTTTTCTTTAGAGAGGTAACAACAGCCCTCAGTGCAACAGTTCAGCAGTGTGTACTGCTGTAACAATAAGTAAACATTAAAAAATCTGTAAGAATTTAATGCACTTATCTTTAAGATCTAATTGCTTTATAGCGGATTTAACTTTAGTAATAATAATTATTTACAGTAATTAACAAAAAGAATATTAGTCTGCAATAATATATTTTTATATAAATCAAATTAAAACTTTAGATTATGCGTGAGAAATACGGAATGACTCCAGCAAAGGGCTACGGCCGTGAGTGTCCTGGAGGTGGCTCCAATCCGTCTGAAGAGTACTTTAAATGTCTTGCCCAGCTTCATACGGCACCAGAAAATCACCAAGTGGGAACTTGTAAGATGGGTTCAAAGAATGATCCCATGGCCGTCGTAGACCCTCAACTTCGAGTGTATGGTATTGAAGGTAAGTCAATCGATTAAGTTACATTTGAAAACACATCTATACTAACATCTAAATCAATCGATTCCATTCATCTTCTACATTTCAACCTTTCTGGTAGAATTAAATAAAACTGCTAAAAAAAAGACATACATTTTAAAGTTTCTATCAAGACATCCTCTTATATATCTGTTTCCTGGAGTATCGTTTTTCGAAAATCGCAGATATTTATATGTGATGATATATAAAACCCTCAGGGCTCCGCGTGGTGGACTCGTCGGTGATGCCGCAGGTGCCGTCCAGCAACACAGCGGCGCCGGCCATCATGGTCGGTGAGCGAGGAGCGCAGTTCATAGTCACCAGGCACCAGCTTAAGAGTCGCTTCGGATCCACATATGATGACTCGCAGAACCAGTTAGGTTTTTTCAAGTTATCTCCAATACCGTTCGATTTATACAAAAATGTTTAGCTTCCCCTATTTGAGAACTTCGTCCGCCAATAAATATTGATTTAATATCATAGTTTTAAATCGAGATTCATATTATTAGGTATCCAGAACCTAACGAAGGACAGAAGCAACACAACTGGAAGCCTTGGAACAGACGTTTTCAAAGCGGACCGGTCTATCCGCATGAGGACTGGCACACCAAGAATAATGTCAACGGTTATTAGTTAAAATAGGTTTATGTAAATAATTCAAAAACTTTATGAAAATCTCCATATCGGTATATAATTGAGACCCCTTATTTCTTTGCAATATAAGGACGATATATGATGTATTTATCAGAAGATAACAATCTCATGCTATATTTATCATAAACTAACATTTATTTTTTAATGACTAACAGAATGCTGTCGAATTAGCCGCTATGGCTTACTTGTGAATAGAATAAAAAACATTTTTCTATTAGTGTTTTCTTAGGTTTTCACGATTACTACACATTGAAATAAAACTATTTTTACGGATTTAACTCGTGTATATTGAATTAAATTTTAAAATTGCATTTTAAATCTAACCCGACGTGTTTCGAATACTTTGCACCAATCGTGTTCACGGTAAGAGGTGTGACACCTCCATCTCGTATATGCGAGTTAAATCCGTAAAAATAGTTTTATTTCAATTTGTCTGTTATTTATTCAAGTAATATATTATAAATGAATATAGGAAATCTAACATTACGTACTGTTATTGATATTTGATCTATATTTATTAACGACACTAGCGAATGAACACGTTAGGTATTCGATGAAAAAAAAACTGTAGTTTTTAAAAAAAAAAAGTTTGTAAAAGTGCTAATTAAAACTATTTTTATTATGTTTAATATCATTCTTTTGTTTGATGCAATGAGACTCAAATATAACCGAGGACAATAAATTTGGATCTCCATCCTAGCAAATGTTTTAAAATTAGTCATAAACTTAGCTAAGTATTTATTTAAAATATACCTATATCTAGGAAAATATATTTTTACCTGTTTAAATGTAATAAATTACATTTAAATTATATTTGATATTTTCTTGAAGTATTACTTTTTGAATCCAATCTCTATGACGTAAATAGTACATTGTGTGTTAGATATAATATTTTAAATAAAATATAAGTGGAGGAAATAAATAAAATGCTGCATTTTTTTCAAAAGAGCCCACGTGGCCAATTTATTTTTAATAAAAATATATTTATAACTTAAGTTTTATTTTCCTTTGCCTTTCCCTTTACTTTTACTTTTAGTCGGCAGTTCGAATTCTGGTTCAGACCTGCAAACAATAATTATTTATTAAAAGAATAAAAGTGTGATAAAAAGCATATAATATATTGATTATTGATAATTATTTTAACTTTAAAAACACATACTCTTCGCTGTCATCTGGTGTCTCCGGGATAGTAACATTATCTTTGGATGACTGTCTACTATCCACCAGCTCGCTCGAGTCGTTCAGGAGTTCCTGCTCCTGTGACGTCATATTATTATTATCAATAAGGTCTCATCTTTATTTAAAAGTAATGATAAATCTTATTAGCATATATAGGAGAAGTATTTTTCAGACTAATTATCTATATAGACAATGTGATATCAAATATAAAACGTCGTCTACAATAGAACTCTGATTGAATCCAACACATCTCTTAACTGAGCCTTACACTACAATCAAAAGGCCGGAAAATAACAACCACTTTTCTAAAACTTTATCTTGCTCATCAATTACAAGGAGGCCCGAGTCTTTGTGTTAAAGTCAACTGCAACAAGAATTGCTAGATAGTCTGATTAGTTTCTAAGTCAACCAGAAGGTCTGCAACTCAGGTAGTGTACTATCGAGTTATTTTGTCATCAATATATCCCAACAATGCCACTTAGCTGTGACGATATTTGGCAACTTATAGTTGTTACATCAGAAGCATGTAATTTTTTTAATAAATCTGAATATGACAATACCTAAATATGACTTGACCGAGACTCGAAACTATTACTTCTGGAAGTCACTCTGACAACTAAGTTATCGTCTTGAATATCGATGGAGACATAAGTTACGGTAATAAACTCGACATTAAAATCTTTGACGACTATTTCAAGGTAGTATATGAATAATATATAACCATTGAACGAGCGTTACCATGTGTTGTTCGTACACGATGGTGTGTAGTTCCGTCTCGTCGGCTTCACTGCTGCGGGAACATGACGACACACGAGACACACGACACTCACGAGAAACACGACGAGCTGTGCGAGTGAGTGTTATTTAATTTAATTATAAATATTATATTACATTGCGATGAAAGTTGATTTAGTATTCTTATTTAATATAAACATTAACATTTTAATCATGGTTGATGTATTTAATTATATCTTCATAATAGTGATTTTATAATTTTATTGTAATGTAAACGAAAATATTTGGGCTAAGGTCAATGAGACGGCACCTGTTTCTATGGGCTGCTTCTCCTTCTTCTTCTTTCCCTTCGAACCCGTTGAATCTGAGCTCGATCCGGACTGCAACCCGCGGGTTGATCTACGAACGGTCACGTTGGACACGTCCAAGTCATCTGGAGCGTCCAGCGGCGGAGACTGCTGGTGCTCTATCTCTCTTTGTGTTCTCGTGTCTGCTTTGGCTGAAATCATATAGTTTTTTATACTTTTAAAACATATATGTGCAGATATATACGTACAGATAACCGCACTGAACTTTTTACTCAAAATAAATTATTCTTGTTTTACACATTAGCATATTTAAATAATAATAATACTATCATGGTTATATATACGAAATATTTTGTACACTGACCTCTTTCTACATCCACGAGAGAACGTTGTGAGCGACTGCGTTTGACTCCCTTTTCTTTATTATCTTTTTTATTCCCTTTACCCTTCAAATCTTTTTTACTTCTTCCTTGCTTGACCTCTTTGCCGGAATCGGAAACTTTTATTAGAGAAAGATTTATCTTCTTTCCTATTACGTAAAGGTTTTGTTAGCGAAACCATTAATGTATATATATTATACAATCTATAATTTATAATCATAAAAACTTAAACAATCGCGCGCAAAACATACCTTTGGTAACTTTAACCTTCTTAACGGGAGACACTCCGCTGCTATCTGACCCGCTGTCTTCTTTGGTTACAACTTCTTTTTCGGACTCAGGAGCGGACGACGGTAGTTTGGGAGGACTTTTATTTTCTAGAAATTAGAATAAATAAATTATAAGAATATATATATATATATATATATATATATATATATATAACAAATTGTTATATATAAAAAAGATTAATGTTCTGGTTTTAGCATAATACACACCTTCAGATACTCTGGAAATGATGTCTGTAGGAGAAGATTCATCAATCTCTGGTTCCTCTTCGACAGTTTCATTGACAACCACATGAGTGCTCCGAGCTAATGGTTGCGCTGCAATTATACGCTTTATTACATGGTATTAAAGCATTAAATTAGTAGAATGATATTTTTTATAAACTCATACTAACTTGTACTCAAATGAAATACTATCTACGAGCTAAATCTTAATATATTATAAATAAATCAATATTTAACTACAATGTAAAAATAAACAAAAATAAATTTTAAATTATCACATACACAAATTTAGTTTTTTGAAAACATGAATTGTTAGACCACATCTTCTATTAAGAGGTCTATCGGGGAAACCTTGAATATTCACAAAAAAATATTTAATGCTAAAATATTTACATTAACACTAGTTACTAACACCGGCCGCAATCACAGCGCCACCTATCAGGTACATATTTAATTACATTAATACATTGTATCGTTGTATGAGTTGTAATGTTAAATAGTAATATTTGAGGCGTATTATATTAATTATATATTGATATTAAAGTTACAGCCCCATATAATATAAACAATTACTTACGTAAAGAAGTCGTGCTGCGTCCCAATACATTCAAAGTATCCTCAGTTTGAATACTGTCAGTTTCACCTAAAGTAGAATATTGTTAGTGCGTAAGGTAAATAAATATGAAAACCACCAAAATTCATACAACACTTACCCTCATTGGACAGTTTGGTGAGATTATTGCGTTCTATAGCTTCTAAGGCGCCGAGGTACCGCGTGAGATTTCGGCTCGATTGTTTATCAGGTAATTTCTAAGAAAAAAAAATATTCGGATGAAATAGAACAAGTAAAGTATTTATTAATTAGTGACGTCAATCACGAGGCGTGAGGTCGAGATGTCCAGCCACTTCCTACTCCTTCCTGTGTTTTATTCTCTTTCATCTCTCCATTGTTATTAACGTTGTCAACACTTTCACATATTTGACAGACATACATCCCTCCCTCGAGCGTGACGAGCACTTACTACTCATAGGTCCCGCGGCATGCCCGCCGGCTCGGAGGACAGAGACAGACATACATCCCTCCCTCGAGCGTGACGAGCACTCACTACTGATAGGTCCCGCGGCATGCCGGCCGGCTCGGAGGACAGAGACAGACATACATCCCTCCCTCGTGTGTGACGAGCACTCACTACTCATAGGTCTCGCGGCAAGCCGGCCGGCTCCGAGGACAGAGACAGACATACATCCCTCTCTCGAGCGTGACGAGCACTCACTACTGATAGGTCCCGCGGCATGCCGGCCGGCTCGGAGGACAGAGACAGACATACATCCCTCCCTCGTGTGTGACGAGCACTCACTACTCATAGGTCCCGCGGCATGCCCGCCGGCTCGGAGGACAGAGACAGACATACATCCCTCCCTCGAGCGTGACGAGCACTCACTACTGATAGGTCCCGCGGCATGCTGGCCGGCTCGGAGGACAGAGACAGACATACATCCCTCCCTCGTGTGTGACGAGCACTCACTACTCATAGGTCCCGCGGCAAGCCGGCCGGCTCCGAGGACAGAGACAGACATACATCCCTCTCTCGAGCGTGACGAGCACTCACTACTGATAGGTCCCGCGGCATGCCGGCCGGCTCGGAGGACAGAGACAGACATACATCCCTCCCTCGTGTGTGACGAGCACTCACTACTCATAGGTCCCGCGGCATGCCGGCCGGCTCCGAGGACAGAGACAGACATACATCCCTCCCTCGAGCGTGACGAGCACTCACTACTGATAGGTCCCGCGGCATGCCGGCCGGCTCGGAGGACAGAGACAGACATACATCCCTCCCTCGTGTGTGACGAGCACTCACTACTCATAGGTCCCGCGGCATGCCGGCCGGCTCCGAGGACAGAGACAGACATACATCCCTCCCTCGAGCGTGACGAGCACTCACTACTGATAGGTCCCGCGGCATGCCGGCCGGCTCGGAGGACAGAGACAGACATACATCCCTCCCTCGTGTGTGACGAGCACTCACTACTCATAGGTCCCGCGGCATGCCGGCCGGCTCCGAGGACAGAGACAGACATACATCCCTCCCTCGAGCGTGACGAGCACTCACTACTGATAGGTCCCGCGGCATGCCGGCCGGCTCGGAGGACAGAGACAGACATACATCCCTCCCTCGTGTGTGACGAGCACTCACTACTCATAGGTCCCGCGGCATGCCGGCCGGCTCCGAGGACAGAGACAGACATACATCCCTCCCTCGTGTGTGACGAGCACTCACTACTCATAGGTCCCGCGGCATGCCGGCCGGCTCGGAGGACAAAGACAGACATACATCCCTCCCTCGTGTGTGACGAGCACTCACTAGACACAGGTCCCGCAGCATGTGGGCCAGCGAGGCAGCGGCGTGAGCATCCTTGGGCGGCGCTAGAAGCGCTAGAGCGCGGCAAAGCAGCGCTGCCTCCGCGCTTCCGGGGCGTCGAACGAGGTACCCACACAAAACCATGGCCATGGCGCCTTGACTATCTATAAGCTGAAACGCATATTATTTAAGATTTAATTGTAATTATGTGTTTAGTGCATTACGTGTACCGATATTCGTATAAATGGTGAAATCGAATAAATTATATTCACGAGGATTGTTACAGTTGGCAAAATATTCAGAGCAAAAACATTTCCGTGAATCAAAAATCCAAATTACATAGCCGCTTACTCTTATTGCAGGGAACGGGGTTTAAAAAAATATTATTAGTTATATATATCCTTCGTTTAACTTTGTAGAAACGAAAAGAGGTCTCATTAAAAATAATTTCAAATGTATTAAAAAAGTAAAATAACGAGTCGATAGTGGAGTGCTACCTCGTGGCTGACCCTGGTGAGCGACACTATGAACCGCACGACGGCCTCCTGGTCCACCTCGCTGAGCGGCGAGCTGGCCGGCGCGCAGCACAGCGAGCGGAGCGTCGGGATCGTCGCTTTCTGTGTGTTAAATGAAGATTACATTACATAATTACCACATTGGGTGTTAAATGATGATTACATGATATAAATGTTACTTTGTGTGTTAAATGAGGAAAACATGACATAATTGTCGCTTTCAGTGTGAAAGATTATATGACATAATTGTCACTTTCTGTGTGTCAAATGAGGAGTACATTTTATAACTGTCACTTTCCGTTTTTAAAATGAGGGGTACATAATATAATTGTCAATCTCTGTGTGTTAAATGATGTAATTGTCACTTTGTGTGTTAAATGAAGATTATATGACATAATTGTCACATTTTGAGTGTTAAATAAAGAGTACATGATATAATTGTCTGTGTATTAAGCGGGGTTTACATGATACAACTCTAAAGTTTAGAGTATGTGAATGTGATTGGTGATTGAAGTATACCTGTATTTGTTCCTGAGCTCCATCGACACCGCTCGGAAATGTTTGAAAGAATATGCCTATCGTTTGCCGCAATATGTCTTCTTCCACTAAAAGGAGAATTAAGATATAACTATAAAAAAATATTTATAATTCTTAATTAATCAATAATAAGATATACCTGTCGCTGGATTAAACCACAGCAATATCAATCTACTGAGTATGGCGGGTGACTCCAGATGTCCTAAGTATATGAGGCGACAAAGCCCTTCTACTATGATCAGTCTGTATGCTGGACACTAAAAATAATAATAATAATAATATCAGGACAAATTACACACATTGATCTAACCCCTAAGTAAGCAAATTATTTGCTTGTGTTAAGGGTGTTAGACAAAGATACAAATACATAGAAATACACATATAAATACTGAGAATATATTTAATAAACGACCAAACCCAGAAACACAGGCATCTAGGCTCATCACATAAATGCCTGTCTCCGCCGGGAATCGAACCCGAGCCCCATTGCGCCGTGACACGTTAGGCGTCTGCGCTAACCACTCGACCAACGGGGCGGTTAAAAAAAGATATTAAATTTAAAATTATTAGGTATTTTAATAGACTATCTAATATCTATCTATTATATAGGGACTTCTGATTGTATGGTCTGTACAAAATAAATAGTTGGAATTAAAGTTTTTTTACATTAAGCTACTTGAATGAAGCAAGACAGGATGTTAAAATAAAATTCTTTAGTGTTAAAAGTTTGTATGCTAATATGTAATTTTATGCTTTGTACAAAAAACAAAGCCGCAATCAAAAGCTAGTATGTTATATAATTGATGTGTAGCTAATAATAATCAAATATAATAGTAATATCGTATCTTTGGATTACCAGTGTTATTTACTTATATTTTTTCACAAATAAAATTTCATGGCAACAGTCCGCTTCGTGAATAATTCTTTGAAGTTTTTTATTCATTAGAAACAACTAAGACAAGATTTGAGAATTGTAATGGAACAAAAGTTTAAAAATACGCTACATACAGCTCAGTTTTAGCTCAGCAACTGAGATTAACTGAAACTGATGAAACTAAAGTGGTGATGCAAAACTAATTTAGAATTAGTGACCCAATACTTACGGCGCTATCCATTAATTTTAAGAGGAGCTCTATAACATTGCTGTGTGTTGGAGACACAGACAACACTGACTCCGATATCGATCCTGAAATAATAAAATAAATTTATATTGGCAACAGATTTATAAAATGTATATTAATAAATAATACTATAGATGATTCAAACATGTTACCGTCAGCTTCCACAGCATCTATGGAATGTTTAGTGTTTCTCTTAGTATTATTATTCTGTGTCTCGTTGTCATCTTCAAACACCTTGGCTCCGTGGACACATAGCAGGTCCACTATACACTTGAGCACTGTGCACACTGTCGGTTCATTTGTTGAATCTATTAGCTGCCGAATAGTTAAATATGTTAAATTTAAGAACTATATTTGGTAGACGACCATGGTATAAAAAAAAGTATATATATATACAGGGTTATTTTTAATTAGTTGACCACCTCTTGCAGGGAGCTTTTCTGTATCAATCACAACAACATTTGTTTTACAATTTTTTACAAATCTTTATAAACAACACAAAAAAAACGAATCAAGAAAATGTTTGATCTCTCTTTTACTTATTACTCTGTATTTTGTAAGAAGTACTTAAAAGGTCAACGCTCGGGCCATACCGACGCTCAGAGTTAATGCCCTATTGAAGCTCCTAGTTCAGAGATTTTGTATGGGAAAATTTAAATTTTGAAAAGCCGTAAAACAAATGTTGTTGGGATTGATGTAGAGAGACTGCCTGCAAGAGGTGTTCAACTAATTACAAATAACTCTGTATATATATATCCAAAAAACTGATTGTGATGATCATACTACTTTATTTGTAAAAAGCGTGCTCTAGATGAAAATCTTAATGATGAAGGTATGTCTAGTTAAAAGTAGAAGACAAGACACACAATATTCCAAAAAAAACATGTATGTTAAAATAGTAGTTAACCAGCCTTCTGGTGATGAATGAACGCTGAGTGTCTGTCGTCAAACAAGGAGTTGACTTGTAGATCTTTTAGAGTTTAGACTATCAGTAATCCAACTGTCATATAACCGAAGTTAATTAATAAATAGATAAATAATAATCAATGTTTTGACTTAATAGTTTATTATGATACTTACATGGGCAAAGAAAAAGGCTTTATGATCCTTTGCAAAATCTTTATCCAACATTCCAAACAGAGCCACTGTCTCTAGAGCATTGTCCAATATATCCGGGTTTTGGAATATTTCTGTCTAAAATAAAATAAAATATACTTTAATTATTTTTAACTTTTTAATTGTTATGTAGTGTATTGTAATAACAATAAAATTCTATTATAACTCATAATATTAAAAAAAACTTACTTCTAACTCGCTGAATATTAGTTTCAGCATCGGTGTAATACAATTCAGTTGCGGCGTATCCAATACAGAGTTTAGTATTATTAAACACTTGTTCAAAGTCGCAGCATCACAGTGCTTCTCCTTGATTGTCTAAAATATAGATATATTTATTAATATAAGCATATAATATTCAATATTACAATAACATTTGTACTTACAGTTAATGGCGCTGGAGGCGCTATTGTTTGAGTGTTTAAATCCTCCAATTTTTTTTGGATATCTGCAACCTATTAATTATCTATGTTATACTTTTTGTATCATAATATATATTTCATTGTCTATAAAGAAAATACCTTAGCTTTGCATTCGGCAGCAAGAGCATAGTTTTCATCCCTAACAGCTTCCTCTTGAGCCTCCATCGCTACATTTAAAGAAACTCGTAGTCTAGCTCTCTGTAATATAAATTATGTTAGTAATTATTCAGTAGAACCACATGATCTTATCACACCCACGACGTTCGGAAGCCGATCATAGTTCTTATATAGATCCGATAACAGTTCCGGTGTTCTTGAATAAAGTTAGGATTTTCTCTAAAATATTTAAGACCGTTTGCGTACAAGCTTAGTTGATTTTTATTAGAAATAAAATGTTTAACTCAGAAAATAAAATAAAAGCAACTTGGGATGTTTTATCTAGTGTTTCTGGAAAAACTAGGGCTGCTAATGGACCTATACATATAATAAAATTGTAACGGATCGATTTCTGTACTTGGAATATATTAAGAAAAAAACATAATGGGGGCCTCTATATAAGCAAGAGAACTCAAAACAATTGTTTTTCATTTTGTCTGTATGTCTGTATATCTGTGTACGCTAATCTCAGAAACGACTTAACCAATATGGATGCAGTTTTTAGTAATATATTGTAGTAATCTTTACTTAATATTTAGTGTTTCTTTCATATAAATCGGTTAGGAAATGAAAAAGTTATTTCAATTTATGTCCCCATGCTAATTTTCTTCAATACATGTAACAAATCTGTAGAGGAGTAGTCTCTGTACGTTAAAATATATAAAAAAAATATAGATCCAGGATGTGAACGGATAATTAACACAAACTTTTTCTAACATTTTTGGATTTTTTATCTTTTTATCTATTTCTCTTCTAGTGCACGCAACATGAAAAAATATGTGGCCAATGTAAAGCAACTTTTATACATAAAAATTTTGAGCGTCATTCTGAATAACATGTAGTTTTTCATTTTCATTGCACACTCTTCACTCTATCTAAAAATAAAGTATTTAAATCGTTTAAGAAATTTATGTATATCTATACATATAATAAAACTATAACTGATCGCTGTCTGTATATGGCACATATTTTCATAAATTATGCTGGGACTTTTATATAAGCAAGCAAAAACAATGGTTTTTTATTTTGTATGTTCGTCTGTATGTTAGTATGTCTGTACATTTGTATGTATGTTTGTGCACACTAATCTCAGAAACGGATTAACCGGTTTGGTTGCAGTTTTCGAGAATATATTGTCATGTGCTTCACTTCACATTTAGTGTTTTTTCATATAAACAAATAAAGAAGTGGTCCTCTTCTCAGGGAATAATAATACCCTTACTAATAAAAAAATACGATACCGGACTACCTACTCTGTTAAAAATGATGTGATTAAACACAAAAAAAATAATAATAATAAATAAACTAAAAATTACTCCTACACTTAAAAACTTATAGGTTTATAGTTTATACATGGGTGTACCCTTTGTATAAAGGGTACGTTTTATCTAAATCGAAATCTACGCGTACGAAGTCGCAGGCACAGCTAGTATTTAAATAAATACAAAATCAAATATGGCGGCTATTTTTGAGACTTTTATAACGAAATTCCTGTAACCGTCACGCGTAATTTAAATTTTTCACCTTTTGATGCAATCAGTGACAAATGTTTTGTTTTTAAAACCTGTTTCATTATATGAAATTGTTAAAACGTTTAGAAACTTAAATTTGAAAAAAATCGGTGATCTTTGGGTACATCAATAAAATTGCTTATTACTAAATGATATTGCTCCACAATTATCCTTAATTTTTAACAAATGTAATAAAACCGGTACATTTCCAGATCTAATGAAAAATAGTAAAGTAGTTCCTTTGTTTAAGAGTGGCGATAGTCTAGAAACGGAGAATTATAGGCCAATATCTATTTTGCCTACATTAAGTAATCTTCAATAAAAAAGATTCCCAACTAAATGACAGAATTAGATTATAGCAATAAAATCATGCATAGTAAACATTATAGTTTCACCAAAAGAAAATCAAAAACTGATGCGGATTCCTCGCTTCTTAAGCACATTTACGACGCACGGTAGAAGTCACAGAATGCAATCGGGGTGTTTTGTGATTTATCTAAAGTCTTTGATTGTTCAAACCATCAAACATTACTATGAAAACTTAACCACTATGGTGTGCATCTTATTGCCTCTTACCTGAATCAACGAGTTCAGGGTGGTTCTCGCCTAAAGATGGGTGTTCCACAAGGATCTATTCTTGGCCCCTTTTTATTTTTACTCTATATTTATGATTTGCCCTTTTACGTACAAGGACTATGGGACATTGTACTTTTTGCTGATACCTCGCTTATTTTTTAAAGTTGTGCGTAATAAGGCTAATTATGACAAAATAAACAGTGCTCTGTCACGTGTTCTTCATTGGTTCAAAATTAATAATTTGGTCTTAAATACTATAAATGCATGGAATTTACACTTCCTAATGTCAAAAGTCTAAATTGTAGTTTGCTGCTTAACAATGAAGTGTTATAACTGACTGACTCAACAACTTTCTTAGGTATGACTTTAAATAAAAAGTTCCAGTAGAACCCCGATCTCTCAACTCCCGCAGGCAAACTCAACTCAGCCGTCTTTGCAATTGAAAATGTAAGACAATTAACAGACGTTAATACGGCTCGACTCTTTATTTTAGTTATTTTCACGGTATATTGTCTTATGGAATTTGACTATAGGGCAGTGCTGCCAAAATTGATTCTATATTTCTCTTACAAAAAAGAGCTATACGGGCTATTTGTGACTTAAAAGCTAGAGATTCCCTGAGATATATTTTTAACAAAATCGGTAAATTTACGGTCGCTTCTCAATACATTTTTAATAACATACTATATATACGCCAAAAATTAAACGCAAACATACGATAAATACGAGAAAAAGAAATAAACTCGTAACGCCTAAATTTCGACTTCAAAAAGTTAACAAATCTTTCATGGACTTGAGTGTACGCATATATAATAAGGTTCCACAAGATATCTTAGATCTTCATTTTCTTTTGATATCAACAATCATCTAAAACCCGGTATCTAAGAATCGTCGGACATCCAGATACACGGCGAGTCATCTATACGTCGTGGTCATCTCACTTGCCCGAACGTTTCGCCTTGTCTTTTTTGATTCGCATAGCGAGGCACAGGAACAGCTTGATTAAACTCAGTGCTTCCATCCGCTTTAGCATTTACGCTACATTTCTATTAACCATCAGGAGTACTGTAGCCATCATGCATTAACGTATAAAAAAGCAGTTCATATCGTACCTGTAGTTTGATCTCAGTGCAGTCAGCGGGCGGCAGAGGTGGCGGCTCCTCGGGCTCGGGCGGCTCCCTCAGCGCCGACACCACGCTGCACGCCACACTCACGCGGCTGGACGCGTCTGGTTCAACCAGCTGCAGCGCACTCACCAGGGAACGAACCACATCCGCCGACAGGGGACCGTAGTCACCTGGGACGATGGTTACCATTAATTACAATATTATACAAAAAAAAAAACTATGAACGAACGGACAAATACTGTAAACAATGATTGAGGCTCGACTAAATTGTATATCGGTATAAGTCGACGATTGATTTAAAATCGGTGATTGTAGTGCGTACCGGTGAGCGTGTCTGTGAGCAGCGTCTTCAGTGCTTTTCGGCCGGCGGGGTCGCTGGCGTCGTAGACTCGCAGCATGCGGGCCAGCTCGTGCAGCACGTGCTGTCGGGTGCCGAAGGCCACCGGCTCGGAGGTCTCGGACGGACAGGGGGATTCCACGATACTGGGTGCGAGGTCGAGATTGATGTTTCGTAAGTGACACGTTTTAAATATACCGACGAAGGGAGGTTCATGTTTTTGAACTGTATGTATATTTGTAATACACAATCGAAATACTGCTAACGGTTTGATCTATTTTGATAAATTAGAAGTCGTTAAATATTTCAGAGGTTCAAGTGTAATTGGGTAATTAAATAAAAAGTTTGAAATGAAAGGATTTCAAGTGCAGTATTATAACTTCTCCTAAGTGATATAAAAATATATATTTTTTTAATAAATAGAGTAAGTAGACAACCAACTGCCCAGTTCAAGTAATGTGTAAATAAATAAGTCAATTACGCTCTTATATAACCAGTCAGCACGACCAGGTCTGGCAGCACGGTCTCCAGTGTCTCATCATCATCAATCTTCTGTAAATGTTCCGTAAGGTGGCGCCAGTACCATGCGGTTTCCTTGTTTAACTGCTCCGCTGGTATAAGACGAAGCGTCTTATCAGTCGGCAACCATTCTAATAGCTCCGATATTGGTAGCCGTCTGAAAATATTTCGATTTTATAGTTCCTATTATTGCATTATTTTGATTGATAACAACTTTTTTAACTACAGGATTATGGTAATTAAAAATATAGGCATGACTAAAATATATGCATACCTAAAAAGTGACTCCAAAAGTTTTCCCGCGACATACTGCGAATCTTTAGCATCGTGTGAATTATCTAGACGTATAGCTTTTAGAAAATCTATGATATTGCCTTGAAATGCACTCAACCAGCTAGGAATTAATATCTCTTCGACGACACGACGCACCCGCTGACTGCGTTCAGTAAGACCTACCTGAAATATTAAATATATTTGAAAAATTCAACATATTTTGACTGACCCATATTAAATATATTTGGTTAATTATTAACTATGAATTTTTTCATTCCTTTTCCCCCGGTGACGCTGTAATAGCTAACAGGGCTAACAGCATAGACAGACAAAAAAAAAAAAAAAAAATATGAATTTTACCTTCAATGTAAGAACTCTCTGTCTCACTCGTAGCTGCGTGACATTCATAGCTGATATGTAGAGAAATGCTGCTCGTCTTACAGCTTCGTCAACATCACAGAGACGTTCAAGCACAAATGGAACATTTCTAGTGCATTTTGCTATTGACATCACTATGGCTCTGAAAAAGGATATAATTAGGGTTTGACATCACTTGGAATCAAACTCTTGAATGTGGTTTCATTATCCTGATAATTTGACTATCATACTCTGCACAGATGATACAGTTCAGTTCTCATAATGTAAGGATTTTTAAATTACTACAAATACCATTAATGATCAATTAATGATCATTAATTAAGACAGCTGAACACAAACAACAATATAGGTGTTTTCTTATAGTAAGTGTACCTCCTAACAGAAGAACTAGGGTCACAGCTCATATGAAAGCGATAAGCTCTGGTCACTTCATCATCTGGCTCGGTTGGGTTCTGCAGCCGGTTGAGCGCCAGCGCCGCGCGACACCGCACTGCGCCCCGAGTGTCTTGGAGACGTTGCATCTGTTGTATGAAAGTTGTTATATTTAGACATTTGTGTTTTCTATTAACTGTAGGATGATGTGGAAGAATATTTATTTTTTAAACTATTTAATTATACAATTTAATACCTGAGAAGCCAATAGCTTGTCACAAAGGTCATCATCCAAAGAGGCATCATCTCCGAGAGCGGAAAGCACAGCTGCCAGCAGCTGGCTCGCTCGGTATCTGACTGACTGACCTAATACACATTGGCACTGTAAAAAAAACATTTAGATCAAATTTAAGGTAAGTTTAAATGAAATTTTTATATTAAAATGTTCTACATTATTGTAATAATTGGAACATAAGAATCATAAATATCAACTGCTATATTTGTGCATGTACAGAATACATCCATAAATAGTTTTACAGATATTTGGTATATTTTTAATTTATACTATAATAAAAAATACACATTTTACTTGCATCAAAAATTATATCAAATATAAACATAAGAAATTCTTCTTCATCATCAAGTGAAGTACAAAAAGTTGCAACAAATTGGATCACACGATCCACATTGGCACTGGTGTCGCCAAAAGTAAACAAATAATACAGAGCATTCTTAAAGCTTTCTCTGAATGTATCCTGTCCAATCTGAAAAAAACAAGGATAATATTGAATCATATAGTTTATTGTAGTCAATAGACATTATATTAATACTATTTCAGCTTTTAAAACAATCTTTTATAATTAACTCTATTTATCATAGACATTGTTCACTTTATTACCTTTTCCATAGATTACATATTTGGGCAATTAAAAGAAAAATTGGAGAAAGTACTTATAATTACCATTTTGGTACCCAGAAGAATGTCTAAAATAAACTACACATTCTTCGAACTATAAATGAAGACTTAGGAAAAGGATAAGTTCTGTTTGGTATGAGAAATAAGTAACAAGATGAGTATGTTTTAAGTTTAAATTACATTAATGGAGTGATGAGGAGATAAATACATGCAATATCTACATCTTATTTTCTACTTAGCTTATTTGAATTTAGGATAATTATTTAATTATATATTCAATTGTATGTTATGCCCATTTTTATAATGTGAGGATTGTTGGAATAGCTAGCTAATAGCTTGTTAGATATGAAATGTAAATATTTATAGCTTACCTTTTTGTACAGCTTTATTATCTCTTTCACATATTTCTTATGTTGAACTACATTATACTGGACATTTTGAAATATTTTAAACATAGTTGCATCATTTCGAGGATTTGGTTTTCCAACCGCTTGAGTAACATCTGTATCCGTAGGAGCCATTGTTTGACAAATATTATATATATTCCATGGAAATAATACTGATAATAATAATGTAAACGAAATATGTAGTTCTGGCAATTATTATTATGAAAACAGAAAGTTCAATTTGAATCTAATAACGACTAACGACAACAGCAAACTTCAAACTAAGTTCCAGTAGTGCTGTGACTCGAGTCCTATTTTTATAGTAAAAGAAGTTAAACAGAGTTTGTTTGCTTTCGAGTTATCCAGTCAACTCAGTGCGCCAATTTGTTGATGCACCGTTATTTTTTAATAACCTATATTTCCTACGTAATTAGAGTAATTAGTAAAAATTGAAGTGAATCGAAAACACTCATACAATTCGAGTGACGTAACAAATCTACTCGTTTGGTTCGAGTCACCAATTACTACTCGAGTCGCATCACTAGTAACAAATGTCAAAAACCTAATGTTCCATTTGTCCTTTGTATCAGGCGAAGATCAAAAGACCATACAGTATAAGTATAACTTGTTTCTTGAATCCGTTGATAATTGACATATACATATATATTTGATCAACGTTTCCTGACCATGAACACAAGTCCTTCAGTCGAATCATACAATGTTGAGGAAACAAATGTAATATAAATAAATAAAAGGAATAAAAATATTAATATAATTTAATTTGAATGTATTTTAAGTAATTAAAAAATAAAACAAAATACAAATAAAACTTCTCCTAAACTATTTTTAAGCAACAGGCTTAAAAAATTAAGCTTTGTGTTGGTGATAAGCGCTTTTATAAAAATACGCCGAATCCCGTTAGCAGATAATGCTACGGATATAATAATAATATAATACTCAATTAAATTCAAATAGGAATAAGAAAAATATATAATGCTTATTTTTGTGTTAAAGCTCTTGAGATTTATGAATACTTACTATAATATAAGTTTGATATTGTGTGTCCTTAGTTCTTAGAATTCGGGGTCCCTAATCATAGGCTCGAAGTATAAAAGGAACCGCCGCGTCAACTCCCTATAGCAGCAGCTATAATTATGGCTTACGTAAGTCTACTTTTGCCTTTAAATGTTTTAAATATATTTGCTAAATCCTGGGCTACATGGTAAGTCTATCTAACTTACTATAGGTCCTGGAGGCTAATCTTTAGAAGGCCATCTGGAGTGCACCTTTGGAGTAAATGGACGCCAATGGGGAAGATACGATTCCAATTCACGTTTAACGTAGTCTTTCATTCGCATTATTCCATATGCTTTGCGCTACTCGTATCCATCTTGCTGCCATCGATAAAGATTCATTTTGATTTTGATAATTGAACTGTGTCATTTTGTATCGTATTACAAATTAAAAGTTTTCAGCTTGAGGTTACTCGATGTTCTTTAAAAGTGCAAATGAAAATACTTACTTTTTTTTTTTTTTTTTTTTTTTTGTTATGATTTACAAGGTATAATTTTTTTTTTTTTTTTTAATTTATTTCATGACCATGAGTACAAGCCCTTCAGTCGCAATAATAGAATAAAATTATATAATTTATAAATAAGTTGACATGGAATTACATTAACATTAAATCTTTTTTAGCTATATAACAGTATTCATGTCTATTTTTAAAGTATGATATTTAAGTCAAATCATGAAACTAATATAACATTAAACAATATAATATAAATGCATTTATAAAAAAATAATTAACATTGAATTGCAATGACAGTAAAAATAGCTTCATTACACTTCTCTTTTTTCTTAAAAATTATAATATTTAAATTAAATATTTAATTTCTTACAAGTTACACTAATATTTAAATATTTTCAACAGTATTCGAGATATACTTAAAAATAGACTTAAAATAATGTTTATTTGAAAGTAATTCCGGAACACGGCGGGGAACACTTATACAACTCTGTTGCGATATTTCGCTAATGTCACTGACAAGAATCAGCCGTTGTACGTTAAATGACGAACATTCAAAAATTAAATGCTTAATATCCGCATTTTCTTGAGAACAATGTGCACACTTATTATTTTTTATGATTTTAAGTCTAAAAAGATGGGCAGGAACTAAGCAATGTCCGAAGCGTAGACGATTAATTGTTGTAATGAATTTTCTCCCAGAATACTTTAGGTCATAGTACCAGGGTTTAATAGGTAAGCTTTTTTGGACCTTTGCGTACCATTTTCCTTTTGTTTGAATGATGTGCTTTCTATATTCTCTCCATATTTGTATGAAATTATTGTTTAGGGTGGAATAAAAATCAGTATATGGGATTTTCATAAAATCCGAATGGTCTTCGTCGCATTTTCGACGAGTTGCAGCATCTACAACCTCATTTCCATATATGCCACTGTGTGATGGCACCCACACAAACTCGATAAATTTATTACTTTTAATCAGCTGGTCCAACATATGTTTGATTTCATATATAATGTAATTTTGTTTAAAACTTAAGTTATTATTACATAAAGTTGCTAGAACACTTTTGGAGTCACTTACTATTAATATATTCTTAATATCTACATTTCTATTTATTAATTTTAAGGCAGTCAATATGGCATAGCTTTCTGCTGTATAGACACTACAATTTTTGTCTAATTGAATACATTTTGAAACCATCATTTGAAGATCATAAAATGCAGAAGTGACAACATCAATATTTTTGGAACCATCTGTGTATATTGTATAGAAATGAGTTTTCTTACTAATAAAGTCTAGAAAATCATATTTATTTTGGATTGAATCTAGATTACAGCTAATATGTAAATGGTTTATTAAAGAATTATAATTACATCTATACATTGGCCATATGTCATCCCTATAAATATTGTTTGTATTATTCTTAATATGATTAATAATTATTGGTATTTCAGGTATTGCAAAAATACAATCTTTAGAGTTTTTGTAAATAAAATTATATGATGTAAAAGAAGGTATATTGCTAGTATCTTTTAACCAGGTTTCATTCAATAAACATAGATCAACTTTTTGTTCTAAAAGGAATTTGTTTAATAATGCTTTTTTACTATTTAAACTTTATATATTAAATTGAATAATATGTAAATAAGTATCCATTAAGTTATTAAGTTATGTAATAATATTTCTTTTATCTTTTTATTTGTTAAAGGTATACCATCCCTATTATTACCAAGGGCAACTAAAGACTTGACTAATGCACTGATAATTATATCATTATTTATAATTTGTTCAGCATCAATACAATTTGATGCTGTTTTTACATTTTTTACCGTAGAAAGATGTTGTGATACTGACTTACTTGGTTCGTTTAATGTGGGGAATGTTTTAGATGTTATATTGGGTGGTGGGGTACTCACAACAGTGGCATAGGAACGATGACTGTGCTTTTCTTTCTTCTCTGCCGTTTTCTTCTGCTTTACAGGACAATCTCTAGAGATAGCCAAGTGACTACCTCCACAATTTATACAAGTGATGCCTTCTACATCACATTCTTTGTAGGAATGGCGACCTGCACACGAGGAACACATTTGATCTCCTCTACAGACTTTCGCGGAGTGGTTGAATTTTAAACATTTATAACATTGGATGAGTGGTGGCACATAGGTGTGTACCGAGTACCTAAATAGGCTAATAAAGGTAAACTGTGGTAAAACAGTGTCGGCAAAAGTTACTGCAACTGTGCCCAGGGGTATTAACTTTCCGTTTTCTCTTTTCATAAATCGCTTGACTGATACAACCTCTGCATCAGCAACAATATTTTTATAAATATCTTCATTAGACATATCTTTGGGAACAAATCGAATTATTCCAATAGTTTCAGTCATATAGGCTGGTATGAATGCTTTGAGCTTGTATTTAATAAAAAAACTATCCATATTTAAGAAATTATTGGCAGGCGCGGGTTTTTTAAACGTAACGCCCACTTTGTAGGCATTTATTCGGTGTACTCCTACTATTCCTTTAACGTTTTCCGTAAAGGTTTTCGTAAGGACGATAGGGTTTTTATTGCCGACTTTTTCATTTTCAGTAGATTCCACATACACCACACAATCGCCACTGTGGTTTTCTAGAAACAATCTTTTATACAATGGCTTTTTAAATATATTATAGTTTACGACGCCTTCTGGACAACCGCCAACAATTTTTCGTTTTTTTGCTCTTTCGACGGGGTCTCCCCCGTCGCTATTTACACTCATAACTAGTATTATTTATAACAGCCCTTAAAAGTAACTATTTACTTGAAAATATACAATATAAACACGAAAACTGAAATTTTATATTTTTGGCCCTTTTTTAAAATGCGCGCTTTTTGATTTCCCGCCAAAGACCTCCTACAAGGTATAATGTAATACATGATTACCATATAATTTGAGAGAAGCTATCATTCGTTTCTGAACGAAGAAGAATCTATACATATAATAAAAAAAAAATTGTCACTGATCCATTCATGTACATGGAATTAAAAAATAAAAACTAAAAGAGCAAGAGAACCCAAAACAATGGTTTCTCAGTTTGTCTGTATGTCTGTATGTTTGTGCACGCTAATCACAGAAATGGCTTAACCAATTTGAATGCGGTTTTCAGAAATATATTATCACAGTCTTCACTTAACATTTAGTGTTTATTTCATCTAAATCGGTTAAGAAATAAAAAAGTTATGACAATTTATGTCAATGACGTAATAGGTATCATGAGAATCTTATTCTATACATGTAATAAATCTGTAGAGGAGTAGTCTTTGTACATTGAAAATATTTTTTAAAAAAATCCCAGGATGTGAAGTAATAACTAATAAAATCCATTTTTAGCACTCTTAAAATCTTTGTCTGTTTATCTGTTTGTCTTTTAGTTGTGCACACAATACGAAAATAAAATACATATTTTCAAAAATTCATACACTTTATATAAGCAAGAGAACCCAAAACAGTGTTTTTTTTTTTTTTTTTTCATTTTGCCTGTTCGTCTGAATGTCTGTATGTTTGTGCACGCTAATCTCAGAAACGGATTAATCGATTTGGATGCAGTTTTCGGGAATATATAGTTATGGGATTCACTTTTTGTTTTTTTTTAACAATCGGTGAACAAATAAAGAAGTTAATAATCTCTTATTGTCGTACCTTTGCTTCTTACCAGTTTGAAGGTTTATAGTATCTACATACAATAGTAAGTACAAAGGTTACTTTTTATCAAAATCTAAAACTACGCGTACGAAGTCGCAGGCACAGCAAGTTACATACTATAAAGCAAAGTCGCTTATCGCGTCTGTCCCTAGGTCTGTATGTATGTATGCTTAGATCTTTAAAACTACGCAACAGATTTTGATGCAGTTTTTAATAGATAGAGTAATGTAAGAGGAAGGTTTATATGTATAATAGGCAATAGCATGTTTAATATATCAGAGAACCACTTATAATTTCAAGATTTCTAATGCGAAGTCGTAAACAAACACATTGTTTTGCGCTTACAATGCAAACGCTGTCTGAACTCTACGAGATAGATCAAAATAATGTACTAAGTTTTGTATACCTGAAAAATTTCTCTAAGAAAATTCGCGATGGTATGTTTATCTCTTAGGGATAATCCACAACAGCAATTTTTTATCCTTTACTTTATACGAAAAATAATAGGTTATTTACGAAGCGATTTTAAGAAATACAGCTTTCATCCTCATCCTCATTTTACATTTAATATGGAACAATATAGACCTTTACAGCATTTAAATTAAATAAATAAATATTTTCGAAGATATTACAGATTTAAAATATAGGGTCTTCGCGTTTGCGGCAGTACGGTCTACCGGCGCACTCTGGTATGGAACCGTGCAAACCGTCTTAAAAATGGCTTTTGTGAATGTTCAGTATTGAAAATTTTGTTAATGCATATGGCTAACTAAATGTTTATCATTTAAAATAGATTTAATAAAACAAGACCTTCAAGTAGATGGTAAAATTAACGTCGAATGTGTAGCTCAGAATTCCTCAAGTTTACATGTTCATATTTTGATTATGTTCAATGAAAATCTGTAAGTGTGATACATAGTTAGAATAGTTATTAAGTGCTCTGTTTAAAAAGTATTTAAATGGACGTTTAAGTAAAACAAGAGAGGTATAAAAATAATTACAAAAAAAACTTTAAAAACTTTAAATATACTTTTGACAGTGAGTGATGTCTGCCGATGTCGTAATTTTGATTGTACCACTTAAAATAGATAGTTAAATTTGTAGTTTTACTACGAATTTAAGGCGCAGGCAAAAGCTAGTAATTAATAAAATATAGGACGGAGATTGGAATGTCAAAAAAAGTAAGGGCTGTTATTATATAATTATTAAGAAATATTATTATTATTATTATTCTTAAGAAATATTTTGAGATTTTTACTTTTGTATTCAAGTAAAAAAATTATGAAATGTCTACAGAACAACTCCATCAGGTGAAAAACATTGGCGTAGGTCACATTTTGTTTTTATAGTCTTAGACCATGTATGGGCAACCTTTGACAAGCTGTGGGCCAAACTTTAGTGTGCAAATACATTCGCGGGCCGCGTTTAAAAGTAGTTCATTTTAAAGTAGTGTTGTCAAGTAGTGTTCATAATTTTTTGCACTATTGCAAATATCTATATATCAGACATAAAATAATACGACAATATTATTATAATATCTATTTATTAAAATAACAAAATGAAATGAAAAAAATTGGTACAACATTATAATTAAATCGTTAAAATTGTAATTGTTACTAACTACGAAAGTTAAATAGCAACACCGAAATCAATACCGATACACTTGAGCTTGAATTTGGGAAACTAATCCATCGATGTTTGGATTAATTTCACTAATACAAAGACGTAAAGAATTTTCCAAATTATCGTCAGTCAGCCTTGTACGATGTTTTGATTTATTAACTTTCATCATTGAAAAGAACTGTTCGCATTTATAAGTACTGCCAAACGCTCAAACCAATCTTCTTGCGAATTTTCTAAGTTGCGGAAAATGGTCTTCTTCGAGGTATTTTTTGTAAAAATCGCACAACTCCACGTTTTCAAATTTAGATTTTAGTAGTGAGTTTTCTTAAATCTCGATCAACTCCATTTGCAAGTGTATTGGAGCATTTTGTACATTACTTTTTGTTGGAGTAGCAAATAAATTGAAACAGTCATCCATGTTTTTGAAATCGCTAATTCTGTTCAAAAATTGCTCCGACAGTACCTTGAGCTCTTCAGCATATTGAGCATGAGCAATATTCTCAGACGCAGAGAGCGTGGAGAAATGGTAACTGTTACCAGACAGCATCTGTGCCTCCCACAAGCGGATTTTATTCTGAAACGCTTTCAAATGGCTGTACAAATCATTAACTAACTGTCCTTGTTTTTGAAGTTTCAAATTTAAATTATTCAAATAGCCAGTAAGGTCGACCAGAAATGCTAAGTCACATATCCATTTTGGGTCACTCAATTCAGATATTGGTTTATCTTTTATTTGCATAAAGTCTTTTATCTCATTTATAAGCTCGTAAAACCGTTTCAGCATTTTCCCTTTGCTTAGCCATCTGACTTCACCATAATATGGTAAGTCGTCATATTCGGCTGATATTTCATTCAAAAACGCCTTGAACTGACGATGATTAAGCCCTCGGGATCGAATAAAATTGATGGTTTTTACTACCACATTCATAACATTCTGGAGTCGAATGGACTTAGAACACAAGTTCTGTTGGTGGATAATGCAATGAAGGACTATCAAATCATCTTTTTGCACATTTAGTTCAGTTGCTTTTTCATTCAAAATTCCGATGAAACCTTTACGTAAGCCGACCATAGAAGGTGCACCATCTGTGCATACTCCAACTAATTTTGACCATGGCAAGCCAAAACTTGTGAATACCTTTTGAACTTCATTAAAAATGTTCTCTCCTGTAGTGGTACCTTTTAGCGGCTGTAAAGCAAGCAATTCCTCAGTAACAGTGAACTCTTTATCAAAACATCGAATAAATATTGCGAGTTGAGCTGTGTTCAACAAATCGGTGCTCTCGTCTAATGCTATGGAAAATGATTCAAAACCAGCCATACGATCAGTCAATGTTGTTTTGATATCATTAGCCATCATTTCTATACGTCGGACAACAGTTCGTCTTGACAAACTAATTTTTTCAAATTAATTTTTCTTTTCAGGACACAAAACACTGCAAACTTCTAACATACACTCCTTGATAAATTCTCCTTCGGCAAATGGTTTTAATGACTTTGCCAATTTTGAACTAACTATACAACTAGCTTTCACAAAATTATCAAGTTGTGTTCTTTGTTTATCAAACATTTGCTGCTGCTTTCCCAAATTTGCAGTAAGCTTCTGTATTTTGTCTTTTCTTATTTGTCCTGTCAGTGAGTGCAGCGTAGGATGCTTAGTTGAGTAATGCCTCTTTATATTGAATTCTTTCATCACTGAAATGGATTCATTACACAGCAAACAAATAGGCTTACCATTGTGCAAGATAAAAAAGAATTATTCAGTCCATTTTTTTTAAATTGGCGACCCTCTGCATCTACTTTTCGTTTCTTTCCACCAGACATTATTTTCGTATACAAAATATAATTAGTAGGCACTCAAGATGCACACAAAGTCACAAAGCAAATTGACGGCACTAGCAGTTCGCTAGGATATCGCTTGTCGAAGTTATCACCTCGGTAGCTCAAATAGAACTGAACTTAAGTTCGGGCCATCCACCCGTTTATATAGGCAAAATGAAGGAATGATCTAGAATCGTCTAGTGTAGAACAGTGTAGAAGAAATAATCTTTTGTTACGCCGCCAGTGAGGCGGCAAACATCAAAGGCTTTTATGTTTGCCGCCTCACTCTTTGATGATCGGCGACACTCGGCTTGCTCGCTCACTTGATTCCGTGAGTATGAGTAAGTAGTGTAATATTTTTTTTTTTAAATTAGGTTTTACAAAATGTCTTGCGGGCCGGATCAAATCATACAGCGGGCCGGTTGTTGCCCACATATGTCTTAGACTTTCACAGATATAATAATTTGTACCTACTTTCCACTATCCATTGCGCGTTATTGCTTATTAAATCTCTGTAATCTACAAATTACTAGTAAAAGTTTTATTTACTATAAATATAGGTATAGACTTTACACCGATATTGTTTCACTTTAACCTGAAGAGAGTGATAAAATAAACACGTGGTTGATAAATGTTTATTGTTTTGAGTTATACAAAGCTTTTGTTTAGTTTAAATAGGAATTATGAGAAGCATCATGAATATATTTCTACATACTAGGTAGTCGCTCAAGTTAGAACTATGTACATAAATAGAAAATATTTACTTATGTAAAAAATTTTTACATACCATTAAAATATAAGAAAGAAATTTGTACCGTTTATAAATAAACTATTTATATGTATATTGTTAAAGTAAAAAAAATAATCACCTTAATGTTTTAATATTGTGAAATATAAAATAAAGTGAGTTTAGTTTAAATAGATTTTGGTTATTGATATCGTTTTGCCGTAATATAACATCATATAATATTGTTAATATGTAAAGTTAAACATATCAAATATGTATAGTATAATAACTTATAACTATACGCTTTCGTTAGGGCCTTTTAACTATAATATACGTAATTATTGTGACGATACCATTATAGCAAGACAATTAATACCAAAAAATAAAAAAAAGCAATAATTAAACTTATTAAAATTCTTACAATGCTAAAAACTATTCTAGATCATCAATAAGCGAGTCTAATTCCTTCTGGAGTGTGCAAGACTGTTCCCTCTGTGATAGAACGTCGTCCTTAAGTCGATCTACATTAGCCATAAGCAAAGTGTTGCCCTTCTTTAAGGCGTTTACCCTCGTTTCGTGTCTTTTTAGACGTTTTGTTAAGTTGTCTTTCTTTTTAGGTAGCGGTGCATCCTGTAAACAAATACCAATTTTTAGGTTAGCCAATAAATTAGTATACTTCAAATTGAGTTTCTTTTGTTTTTCCTTATAGGTTTCTAAAAAATATTAAAGGTGGGCTTAAATATATCGCCGGTTTCAGGGCTATTTTGTCTTCATTTTTATCGACATGGATTTTGGATGGATTTATTATATTTACAAATATTTATACATATATAACTCTATTTCTCTAAAAAATCCGCTTGGACAAAATATTTTTAAGGAACCGTCCATATGCATTTGAAATAGGTATATATAGCTTCATGTCGCAAAAAAATGTCGGTTAGACCAAATAACCAATAAAACGAAATAGTCGAAATGGTAAGTATATATTGTGTAAGTTTAACCAAGAAAAGAAATTTATTTCTACTTACTTCTGGCTCACTCTCACTCTCTGTCTCACTCTCGGTATCCTGTTCGGTTTCGGTCTCTGTTTCTTCTTCCTCAGAGGCACTTTTCTTTTCTTCCTCAGATTCTTCCTCTTCTTCGTCGTCTTCGTCTTCCTCATCGGAACCAACTTCCTTCATCATTGCTGCCATTTTGTCAACTTCACGTTTGAGTTCCTTGTATTTTCGCTTCTCATCTCTAATTAAGTTAATATAGTAAGTGACTGATTGCTTAGAAAATACAAAATATAATCATAAGTCGATTATGACGATAATATGATCTTTGAGAAACATTTGATCAAAAAAAGAGAGCAGGAAAATTAGTTTTGTCTGTTAGAAATCCCACTTTCTTGAATCAATCTTTTTAGAGATCGTAATACTTACTTAAGACAAGATTGCTGATTCTTGAGTGACATTTTGTAGCCCATTCTTTCTCTCTTCATATTATCTTGTTTTTCTTTCAAATGTCGGATCTTGTTTCTCATATTGCGAATTTCTTTTTCTATTCGCTTCTGTTTTTTCTCTTCTGTCTCCTCCTTAAATATCGTTGCAGAAACATATTTAATACTTTAGTATTACTTTACATAGATAATTTAATTAACTAATTAACCATTCGGACCTTATGTGTTTTTATAAATCGCCTAATATCTAAATATTTATTCAGAAAAAAGAACAATTTAAAAATAAAAAACAGTACCTCTTCTTCGTCAGATTCTTCTTCTTCTTCAAAACTATCATCTTTGGTTACGGATAATTGCTTGATTGCGTGACTGGCACGCCGTGATCCAACGTTTGTTGGAATGACGCCCTACAGTACAGGAATAATATAAGAAAATAGCATTCATATATTAAATACTATGAAAGTAAATGTAATTTTAGATTTTTTTTATGTAAAAAGCGTTTAAATGTTAAGCATTTAGTTCAAAAAGTCGTAAGAAGCTTTATACTTTTTCGTCGTCTATTTTTTCTATTGATAGTTTTATACGAAAATAATATTTATAACTATGTATCTCTAGTTTTAATGTAAAATGACTACGTAAATTGTTATTAAATATTACCTCATCGTTGGCATTGTTAGTATAAGCGTTATTAAGATTATTGTTAGCATCAGTTCCTAGTCGATCTGTGGAGTTAGCATCTAAGTTCAGTAACCTACACTGCTTCAGGAAATCAAGCTGAGTCTTTTGATAAAAAGACAAGGGTTCTTCCGACTCTAAAAGTTCGTCGATTTTATTCTGTAATACGTAAGCAATAACATTTTTATTATTAGAGTTGCAAGCATGAACCATTTAAGGTTTAGTTAAATAGCTGGATTAAAAATATTATTCTTAGTATATTACGAAGAATTTATTAAACTCCGTTTTTGTCAAGAAGAAGTATTTTAAGCTTACGGAAAGAGCCTGTTCTAATTTCTTTTCTAGTTCAGAATTCTTTCTCTTGACGTCTTCTAATTCTGTTTGGGCGTCATCTCTTTCTTCTGCTGCTAAAAGATATTGCTTCTCTAAATTATCTGCGGTTTCCTTTGCCTTCTCAACTTCCATTTTTAGATTATTAACAAGTCTTTCGTCATAAGCATCTGTAACAGATATCACAGTTTTGTGTTGCTCTTGTTTAATTATAGCGCGCTCTCTCGCAAGTTCAGCTTCTAGATTTTGGATTCTTGTTAATAATCGCTTGTTTTCTCTTTCTTGAGCTTCTTTATTTCTGAAAAAAAAAATATTTGAATTATAACAAACGCTTTAAATTCGGTCTAGTGATTTTTACTAAACTGAAAAGAAAACATGTGATTTTCTGTTACCTAAGTTCAATGGCCAAAAGTTGTTTGGTCGATTGAAGATCATCTCTTACTCTATCAATATCATCCATCTCATCGATCTCATTTTCATCCGCAGCAGCTACCTAAATCAGAATAAATAATATAAATCGAATAAAATAAATTGTGTATATTTGTTAATTGGAAAGCATGGCAAAAAGTATTAAAATGTTTACCTCAGCTACTGATACACCTGAAGGTGAAGCTGCGAGATTTGCTTGCGACATGGACTTTTGTACTTGTTCTTCAATTGTCATTTGCCTTCTAAATTTCCTTAAGCCTTCTAAATTAGGCTTACTCCTATCGTTACATTTGACTTTCTTGAGTTTAATTCCTTTGTTAATTGCTTTAAGTAACTCATTATGAGAGTTAGGCGTTTCGGATTCGAATATAAATTGATCTTTATTTTTAACGACTACTGATGTCGTAATGATGGGTTTAGATCTGCAATTTTTTCATTTGTTTTAAATAAAATCATAAAACAATAAACGAAACAAAAATTAACGTAGATCTTCATAATCACGTACAAAATAAAAAAAAATGTTTTAAATATTTTAGAATTTAGACTCGTTACCAGTAACTAATGGTTTTTTTTTCACCTGTCATTGCAAACTACATGTTTCAGCTTCCTGCCTTCCTCTACCTCCTTCATCATATCACTCCAGTCGGGTCTTTTCCTGGGTCTACTGCGTAGTGCTTCTATCTTTTTGAGCTTTGCAGGATCAACGGCTGTTTTCTTGAAATCTGGTGGTGGTGGTAGTTTCGGCGGTGGTGGCGGTGGCATGGGTGGTGGTGCTGGTTTTAACAAACCTGTAGTACGAAAGTTATTAAGATAAAAAAATACAGAATATTATTATTAACAAGTCTAAAATATTCGAGGTGACCTTAAAATGATTGAAAAGATTTTGAACAAACATATCTAATAACCTCTCGATTTGATCAGTTCTTCAAAGACTATATCAAAATCTATAACTCACACGTAACGATGCCACACAAACACACATAGCCACAAACCGAAAGAAATCACCAATTACCTTTAAAAATACTAGTTTCAGACATTGCTAACATTTCTCTTAAAGTATTAACAGTACAGCACAGCAATATTAATATTAGCTGAACTTAATATTTGGTACAAATATCGGTAACAGCGGGACGTTAACAAGTGTATACAGTCGGTTAGCATTTGCACCTGATAGACTCGTGCGTCGCATGCGGAACTATCTGTTACTATTTTGGACCTGATTTAAGACCACAAACTAACTACAGAAGATCAAAAGGAATAGACTAAATAGAATGTTAATGGGCCCACGTAAGGACGGGTTGAACAAAATATAGAATCAAAATATATAATTATGTATTCGTGTTAAGTCTAATAAGAAGATTTTAGTTGTATATAAGTTTTATAGGTATATGTAGCTTTTTTGTCAATTATTTATAGTAAGATGTGATATTAATAGTATAAATATTATAGTATTAAATTGTTACTATAATGAATACTTCTACTTACTTCTTAAACTTTCGTTCTTAGTTAACGTGTGTCCTTTTGGAATCTCATTCGCCAGAGTCTTGTCAATATTGTCTTTAACTCTTTCATGTAATGGATCTCTCCACTTTTTCAGCATCACATCATCTTTTGAAGGAGCTTTTTGTAAAGAGGGCTTACGTGGAGGTAACTGGAAAAATGTTTTATGTATAAAGATGAGAGAAGCCCTAAAAACACTATTTATAAATAAGAGGTTTTAGTTTTTTTTTTAACACAAATCCAGTTTTATAAGTCTTCTTACGTTTTAAATATTAAATGTTTCAAAACAGGAATCTTACCTGCGACTTCTGGATATTTGAAAATAAATAATGTGGATAACTTGTTTATACTAGATAGTATGTATAAACTAGCTATATTGTAATTTATATAATATGTTTCCTAAGACCCGTTCTTAATTATTTATTCCTTATAACACTTACTTCATACGCAATACTTTTTTAAAATATGTATGATATGTGCTTTATTCAATGCATATTAAAAAAAAAAATCCTATAAAAGGTATATTTATTGAATATACATTTACCTTCGAGGGCGGTTTTTCAATTGGCGGTTTAGTTGCCATTTTCGATTTTTCCTCAACTTTTTCTTCTACTTTGGGCTTTTCAATAACCTTCTCAACTTTTTTAGCTTCTTTATTAATGTTATTTACAGGTTTATTGTTTGCAGTTTTGTCGTTCAATATTGGGGTTTGTTTTGTTGTATCATTCTTATCTGTATTTCTTTTATCTACAATACTAACTGACTTCTCCTTAGATTTATCGTCTATAGTTCTGACGCTCTTAAGAATTGGTCTTTCTGGTTTTTTCTCAGCACTGTTTATTACATCTGATTTTGCTTTATCTGTAGACTTTGAAACAGTTTTAAGGAATTTGGGTTTATCTTCAGATGGTTTTGAGGCCCTGTCTGCCTGCTTTGCGGCCGATGGCTTGACTAATTTGTCTTCAGTTGGTTCTGTTGTAGTTGTACCGTTTTCAGCTTTGTCTCTAATTGATGATTGCTTCTTTAAAACAGCTGTAAACAAATGACACTAATAATTAACGAATTATAAAGAACCGTTTTCTATACATAGGATAATAATAACATATTATTGGTTTCTGTATTCCTAAATTACGTATAGTAGATATAGGTATTTTAGGAACACAATATTTAAATATATATATATATATATATATATTTGTTTTTTAGTTTATATCTCCTGGATTTGTATGAAGAGATAACTAGGTTGCAAGAAGTAGGAAAACGGATGGTATTTTTATTTATTTACCCTTTATTGACTAATACAACTAATACAAAAGGCGAACTTAATGCGTGGTAGAGAATGGAACCAGTTAACTTTAGCGAATTGTGAGAAATTACGGTAGCTTACTAAAGATATATTTATAAGTTCTTTATTTTTTTACATACAAATTAAAGATAATAAAATGATTTTTTTATTTAAGAACATAAAAAAAAATATATAAACGACATACAGTAACCATTCTGTAACCAACCTTATTTAAAATTAAAAATTTAATTTTTGAACCCCAAATAAAAAAATACATTCCCCTTTTTGTACGCGGTACTGCAAAGCTTCCCTGCTAATATAAATTTATTGACATTTGTTATGGTGATGAATTAATATAATTCAGAGAATTCTCAATATATAACCTTTCTGTTAAGTCTACTTCGCAGTCCGGACGCTTGTAACAGTTTTCAGTGCTGAATTATTATAGACAGTCAACTAAAACGCAAGTCATCCAGGGTTATAATATTTTAAATATTTGCAAGACATTCTAGGTCTATTATATTATTAGTTAATATATTCAGAATTAGATTTAGTATAGCCGTAGAATTGAGAAATAAAAATAATAACCAAAAAATTAATACACAAAAAGTAGATTACTGAAAACACGTGTTATGTCCCCGTTTTGTTGCATTTGATGGCATTCGCGTACGTAAATAAACATGGCCGCTGCCAAGATGGCCGATAGCCGACCTTCGCTATTTTAGCTTGATTACATCTTAAAACCCTAGTGGCTAATGCCTTACTATTATTGCAAAACGATAGACAACATAATATTTACATGCGTCATTAAAAACATATTTTTTTGATGTCTATATGATTATAAAGAAAGTAATTATAACTTTTGTTTTCCAGAATAACATTCGAAATCTATATTCTATTAAAGAGCTTTTGAAGACAGCAGACATATAACATGGATATCCAAAAGAACATTTCTTATAAATCATACGCAGCAAACGAAACATCTTCGTTTATTTTGTAAAATGTCTGTCCTCTCTAAAAATATCGCGATTCGTTGGCGTCAGACTCGGAATCTCTCCTATATTGTAGAGTCATGACAGTATCTTAAGAAATATTTTTTAAGATTGATATAGATAATAAGATATTCTAATTTTAAATACACTTTTATACTTTTGATTTTTTATTACCTACATATTTTCAAATCAGCTTGACAATTAAATAAATAAAATGTTCAATTAATGATTGTTTTTGTGACATAATAATTTAATTTTGGGCTCAAATACAAGATAATTTTTGCTTACATTAATTTGTTTCAGGAAATTGAAAATGGTTTCAGGAAGATGACTATATAGTTACATTGTATCTACAAGTCTCGTACTGGATTATATTGTATTTTCTACACAAAGTTCATTAGATCATATAGTGCTAGGATTTTGATGAGTCTTCTGAATTGTACAAATTATATAATCGCATCATTGTATACATAATAATTTATATACTTTCGTGAGATCAATCATAATATAAATATTAAAGATCATAGATAAATCTTCTAATAATAAATTCGGTTACTTTAGTTTTCTGAAGAGTGAGTATTCACTCGTAGTACCTTGTATATATTAATATACCTTGGTTAACATTTTAACACGTTTCTCAACCTCGTTTGAGAAGAAGCTTCTTTGAATTCTCACAAGTCACAGCCACAAAACAAAACAAAATAAAATCCAGCAGAATTCCAGTTTTCACCAAAACTGAACACTTCGCGTTACGACAACTTCGAACTAACAAACTTGTATGCTTTGGATACTCAAATATTGAGATCCTGAGTCCCTGCCAAAGTTTCGGGAAGGTGTTGACGTCACTAGGCATATATACTCATACATATATTGCACTCTGATATATTGCCCTTACGCAAAGCGAATACGTCATTGAAAAAATATGATGTTTGTATTGTTTGCTATATGTTTATATATCATAAGAATGAACCTAACAATACTTCAATGAAAAACAAACAATGAACAACATTCAATTAAGACAAATACAACTCATAATTGTCCTAAAAAATCAAATGAACTGCGAAGTATTTCTAAAGACACATAAATAATGTAAATTATAGCAAGCAAATACGTTTTAGAGTCCCTAGCTCTAGGCAGCGCTAGTTACACGCGGTGCTTTGTAGGCGTGTGTTAGATATACCATTAATAAGGAGTCTTGAGATATCTTCGTGACAAAAGCTTCATTGCCACTGGAAAAAATAATTATCAAAGTGTTTTTGAGTTATTATTTCAAAATATCTATTAGTTATAATGTTGAAATATTTAATTCAAATTTAAATTAAGTTTTCGTGTCGTTGTTATGAATCTACTTGAGGAAAATCTTAGGTGTACTCTAATGAGTGTAGTTTTAATATCGCGGGGGACGAGTTTCCAAAAAAAATATTACCTAACGGTTAGAGCCTCGTTTACGCTCAGCTCAAAACAAAAATTCAAAATTCAAAATATCTTTATTCAAGTAGGCATTTACACGCACTTTTGAATCGTCAATTACATTAAATTGGTCAGTATAGACAGTCTGTGAGTAAGTTACCACCAGCTCGGAATGCTGTTCTGCTGAGAAGAGCTGGCCAGAAAGTCAACAGTTGCTCTTTTTAAATTAAATTTAACCATATTTGACTTATACATTATAACATCAACCCTGCAAATGAGTCAATGACCCAAGTTTCACACATTTCGATCAACCAAAAACTCTTGAATGTTATAGTAAGATTTATTTAATAATATACCTTTAATTTTAGATATAAACCAAGAAAAGGAAGATTTAAGATATCTTGTGGAACTTTATTATAAATGAGTATACTTAAGCCCATTAAGGATTTCTTAACTTTTTGAAGTCGAAATTTAGGCGTTACGATCCTATTTTTATTTTTTGTATTGATCGTATGTCTGTCGCTATGTTTATTATAGTCATTTAAATTTTGGTGTATGTATAGTAAGTTATTAAAAATGAAAAATGTATTGAGAAGCGACCGTAAGAATACCGATTTCTTTAAAAACTTCTTTTAGGGAGTCTCTAGCTTTTAAGTTACAAATAGCCCGTATAGCTCGTTTTTGTAAAATAAATATAGAATTAATTTCGGCAGCGCTGCCCCATATTAAGATACCGTAAGACAATATACTGTGAAAATAACTAAAATATAGTCGAGCCGTATTAACGTCTGTTAATTGTCTTACTTTTTTAATTGCAAAGACGGCTGAGCTAAGTTTGCTTTCGAGTGTCGAGAGATGGGGGTTCCACTGGAGCTTTCGAATCTAAAGTTATACCTACGAAAGTTGTCGAGTCAATCAGTTCTAACACTTTATTGTTAAAGAATAAACTACAATCTTGACTTTTTACATTCGGAAGTGTAAATTCCATGCATTTAGTTTTTTTAGTATTTAATACCAAATTATTAATTTTGAACCAATGAACAAGCAGATTTCTTTAATATATTTTTGTAATTTTTAAGCTGTAATTTTATTTTTCTGAGCATGGTTTAACAATGAAAGAACAAACACTGGTGATTTGTCTTTGCCGAATCTCGCTTCTAATGAAAATTTGCTAAAAGTTTGCTAAAAGTTTTACTAGATAATTGTATTTGTTTGTAATACATAGATCTATAACAACATTTTAAAACTTAATTGGCTTTATTTCTTAATGTAAAATACCAATTTTTAATTTACAATAGAAGATAGTAGAGAGGTATACGATGTCCAGGGGGGGACAGCTGCCCCCCCCCGGCCCTCTATCGGTACGCCCAAGTACATAAAGGTATATTATACCTAAATAACTATGTATTACCCTACTTTTGAAAGTGTTCAAAAACTGTGCTTGTCATATAGCTAACGGTAATGAATTCAGTAAAACTGCTTGTATACTAAATGAGTATTTTAAAAAGGATGTGGAGTGGGTAGGATTATTAGAAGGCCTAAGAATTTTACTATGAATACAGAAGAATTTGAATCTGTATTTTAAATGAAGTGGAGAAGATGGGATAAATAGCACATCTTAAGGAAGTGAATGAATATGTTGATTACCGTGACAGCGGAAAGGTTACCACTTGAAATAAGAATTCAATTCAGACACATGGTAGTATTTGCACGATCCAAATATGAACCGAATTCTAAGGTTTTGAGGTGTCTCAAGTTTATTAACTAGGTCCTCAGTTAGAGTAGGATAAATTGTCTCAATTGGAAAGCAAAAGTAATTTTGCGAGCACCATATTAGTAGAAATAAGTGAAACAATATGTAAAAGACATAATGAGCTCATAGCATACGAAGCTATTTATTGAAAAAATATTATTCTTCTGTTAGCAGCTAACAAAAATTGTTTTAGAGGTGTTGTAGTTAAAGGAGTAGTTCATTAAGGACTGACCCATAGTCATTACAACTTACGAGGTTGCTAAACCCGTCTAGCTATACATGAGGTATATTATATCACTTATTTTAATACGAGATATATGCCCTATCACTACACACACACACACACACACACACACTACAAAATACACTTTCCAGTTTCATATATTGTTTTTAAATAGGGCCAATTTAAATTAAGCCTGCCTGTCGAGCCGATTTCCACACCGGACAGTTTTTTGTGTGATCCATAGATTGTTGTTTCGAATGTATATTGTGTCGTTTTGTTATATTTTTTTTTAATCTTCTTCGACATATGGATTATTTAACAAGATCATAGTATTTTATTCAGCAAAAAAATTTGGATAAAATACTATTTACTAGAATAAAAGAAAACTACGTACCATCCAAAAAAAAAAAATGTTATATTATTTTAAGATGAACAATTATTTTTATATTATATGTAGTTGAATATATGTTCACAGAATATATATTTTTGTTATTTTTTTATCATGTGACTGCGACATCAGCTAGTCTTTATATTTAATAATAGTAAGTACTATCAATGTCAACAGATGATCTGTAGGCGTGCAGAGAGTATTACTCATAGTAAAGAAATTAGCACGAGCGACTTTGTCAACACCCTAGTGTAGATGCCAACTTGATCAATACTAATTATATATAACATGTCACAATAATAACTTAAACATATGAAAATTTATTAAAATAAATACTTAAGCCTATTTTCACTATAATAATAACATAAGGAATAAATATATTTCACTGTGGAAAATTAAGAAAATGGATTTTGGCAGAACAGTGAGCATTCAAAATTATTCATTTTCAAGAATGAGAGGAGAATAATTACGAACACACGCATATCGTAATTGTATATATCAATAGTAATTGTTATCGATTTATTTGCCCTATACGAATACCTTATCTAAAACCATCAAATCCTATCAAAATTCAATATTTTTTGCTTAATATAATTTGCGTATATAAAACAGATTTAAATTTGCAAAAACATGATTTAAAAAAGTATTGTTTTGAGTTCTGAGTCATATATTACTATTTTTTTATATGATGGTTATTTGTTTAAAAAAATACGATATGTACAATTTTTGCCTCATTACATTACTTTATTACACGATGGTAAAGGAACGAAAATATATGTGTAAAAAAAAGTCCCTTAAAATTAATTTCTCTTATTTTTATTGTATTGACATACTATACTTTAATACTAATTTTGTTTTATATTAATAAAAGTAAAAAATACCTTAAAATCAGAAAAAGTTTTAAAGTGTGGACAGTATAATTTCTTTCGTCCTAAAATTTCACAATACATTTTCTTTCGTCCTGAAATGTCATTCAGTGTTATTTTTTATTATAGGTTATAATAAAATAAACTCACGTTTCAAGGGTTTAGCAGTCGCAGTTTGTGAAGTTGCTTCATTTTCTGAATTCTTCGTACTCTCCACGGGTTTAAGTTTTCTTTGGGTCCAAGGAGGTGGGGCCTCTGTATCCTTGTCCTTAACCCAGGGAGGCCGGAAGGTCTCCCGTTTAGGAGCCGTATCCCGACTCACGTTTCCGATTGGCATTGTTCTGTGGAGAATGTGTGTATAAGAAGGATGAGAAGTTTGTTAAGTGAGTTTTGGAACCATATTGTTTATATATTTTATCTGTATTTTTTTTTACTGTATTCCGTTCTGATCCGTTTATGTTTTCTCTGTAGTCACGAGTTTTCGTTTCATCGAAATATAATTACAGTACGTCATCGACGTAAGAAAGTTGATTCTAGAATCAAATATTTGTGTTCTATTACTAACGATTTTTTTTTGTAATTACATAATTTTAGTCAAGCATAAACTTTACTCTAGTGCATATTTTACTTCACAAGACATTAATTAACTATTAAGAGTTATTAAAAAAATATATAATAATCATGATTTACTGTATGCATCTCTGGAAATATATTTATTTAATGTTAATAAAGTTTCAATCATATAAACTTGGAAGCTAAAATACAAAAAGAAATTTTAATACAAATTGATATTTAACGTAAAGCGGTTTCATTGTGACATTAATTCAACATCTATCAAAATTTTTTTATACATTATTTACTTCTGTATGTATGTAAAGTGTAAAGGTATATTATTAGAATAATAATTAAAAAAAAACTTGTAAATCTCGAATAATAAATTAAAAGTGATGTTAATACAACTTTTATTAGATTGTGTCTTACTGATCTAAGTGTGGTGTGTTGTGATGTGAACACAAATGACACACTTAACAAGAACACTGTACACGACACATTAATTGCATTATTTGGAAGCAATTTTTATATAAAAAAGGTCCAGGATCCGACGTCTGGCGCGCGTGGTAGCCGACTAGCTGCGGAATTTCATTTCGGTATACTGGAACTTATAAATAGTCGCGTCAAGATGGCATGTAGAACGTATAATTCGGGAGTTTAGCACAATTAGGTATATCTTGTATCGCTGTTTAATTTAATATCGTTTAATCTTTGTCGGTTTGAGTGGTTTGGCCAGCTGTGTTATAATATTTAATGAGTCCTAACTTTTTTTTTATAATGGACCCTCTCTGCACCTACCTGGATATTAAGTGTCGTTATCAATCTGTGTATTTCATACTGAAAAATTCATTTTATAAAATAATTTGTTATAATTATTTATTTTCGTTTATTTTTTATTTTTTAGATATTTTTGTGTAATTTTGCAGCAAAAGGAGGAGAGAGGAGGAGAGGAGGTTCTTAATGCATTTCGAAATGTTTTATATTATTGCTGAAAGGAAAAGAAACCATTTCAAATACTACAGAAGGTCAATTTAAGTGGTCTATTTTTGAGAGCAGTTTTAAAGAGACAATCACAATAGCGTAACGTTTTGTAGCATCGAATTTAATACCTTAAGACTTTGATACACTGCAAATTAGAAACAAGATAAGGACAACAAAGATAGAACGAGATAGGAGGAGGTCTAGCAATACCATTCATTCAGCCCAGAAGCTAAGTTTTACTGGGATGAATGAATAGTATGTATATTTGTATAATTTGCATACAGGATGTAGGGATAAGAAATTGTATAGGGAAAAGACATATTGAGATATTGTAAGTTATTGAATTAATATACTGCACTAAAATGAATGAATTTTTAATTCGAATGTAAGTATGTAACTATGAAAATAATTAATACATGTAAATATGCTAAGAGAGAAATAACAAATTGAGTAATTATAGATAATTATTTCAGAACTAAGAATGGCAAAAATCAACACTTAATTTACCATTATACAATTCCACGTGCATAAACATTAGGTTAGAATAATTAAATAGAAATGAAACTAAAATACAACAAAATAATAATTAATCGTAATAATATTGTCCCGAAATCGATGCTTTAAAACTTATAAATATGATCGAGACGGCCGGGTGTTTTTAAATAAAACTTTACGTCACGGAGACTATTTTAATCGCACTCTTGCTTCTATTTACATAACGGATGAAACGTCAATTTTAAATGTTTTCGTAACAAGTATTATAATACTAGCTAATAAAAATGAAGAATTAAATTGTAATATTAACGTTTTTATGCAAAAATTCAAATAATTAGAACTATGCTTTGCTTTTACCTTATAAAACATTATGTCGTGTATTATAGATAAAAAATAATAATTCATAACAACATTGTAATCATTATCACTTGCCATACGAAATTTGCGTTGAAAGCAAATCCTTTATAAGAATTGACATTTGAATTTGGAAGAAAAATCTCATTAAAAAGGTGTGACACCAACATATCGATATCATATTATTTTATAAATAGGTCAACATAATCCTTTAAATAAGAATTCAAACAAATAAATTTAACTAGCAAGTTGCTAAATAATAAGTTTCGTTCTTGAAAATTATTTCACCGCCCTGGCGCCGCACTTCCTGTCACGCCTGCTCACTCCTTTGTTCCGCTCTGATGAAGTTTAGTTGACGGCTGACCCATTCGAGTGTGACAGAACATATCCAACGCTTAAGACTAGTAGCTAATTGAAGTTTTAATTATTATTTTTTGAATACATAGGCAATAATAGGTCCATACGAAATTTGTCATTTTGATAACCCGACCACTTTGATCTTAAATATTTGGCCTTCGGTTTGTAATTCCAATTCCAAATTCAAATTTATTTCATATTTAGACGCATGTATTTTATTTTGAATCTAGTCATTCATTTGATAATGAACTGTTTGATATTTCTTTGACATCAATTTGTTTATTTTGTGAACAAATTGATTTCACAAAATGAACAAATCAGAATATTAATTTACGAAAATTAGTTCTACCGCCGTACCAATGTATATATTAATATGTATGGGAAAGATTCTGAAATATAAATACATTACGTTTGGATTTCAACGTTTCTGATTTAGAAATATGGACCTACAGAACTAATGCCATGGACAACCGGGGAGTCCGGATTGATAATGAAGATTTGAAGGTGACCGTGGAAACTGATTATTATCAAAACAACGTCAGGCTTGCGATAGGCTTCGGTGTCAGTGATTTAACAATTTAATTCACCTGAAACAAATTGGGAAAGTATAAAAGCCTGTGTATTTGGTACCATAATGGTAAAAGCATGAATCGAGGGGGAATTGGGTCGTAATTTTATTTATATTATAGCTATCCTCTTGACAGCTTATTAAAATTTATATAAATATAGAATGAAAAATAAACTGACACGGACAGGGATTCGAACCCGCTACTACTGGGAAACCGTCCCGTCGCTTTACCAACTGAGCTACTGTATCGCTGTCCATCTCGGTGCATTAAGCATTCTATATATGATCGTATTTGTCGGGATGGAGGTGACATCTATCAGGTTTCTTTCGACAATCTTAACCAATCTTTCTAACTTTGCAGTATAGATAAACATTGAAAAGATGCCACTACCGAAATTAATGTTTGAAAATATCTATAAACATGTATAGCCATGTAAACATGTATATGCTTATTGCAACTACTGGCAAACCGTCCCGTCGCTCTACGAATCGTATCGCTGTCCGTCTCGGTGAATAGCATTTTATATGTGACCGTCTTAATCGGGACGGTGGTGACATCTATTAGGCTAGCTATTAGGCTATTGCTGTCTTAGGGTTTGTTTGTCGTTGCAACATACACTAAATTGTAAATAAATAGAGCAGTATTGCATTGCTGTCTTAGGGTTTGTTTGTCGTTGCAACATACACTAAATTGTAAATAAATAGAGCAGTATTGCATTGCTGTCTTAGGGTTTGTTTGTCGTTGCAACATACACTAAATTGAAAATAAATAGAGCAGTATTGCATTGCTGTCTTAGGGTTTGTTTGTCGTTGCAATATACACTAAATCCCTAAGAGCAGTATTGCATTGCTGTCTTAGTGTTCACTCCCAACTATTCGCACTCTTTAATTGACGTCTTTCACAAAAACATCTTTTTTCACCTAACTCATGAGCTATATATATACAAACTTACACTAGTAATTAGTTTTACGATTATACACCTCAATAAATCTTGTGTAATAAATCTTTCGTTTATTTATGTTTATTTTTCGTACTCCTGTTTTTTAGGTTAAGACTTGATTATTTGTTATGGCTTAGTTAAAAGACTTTTAAGCCTAGTCTTTATAAGTTCTTATGTAAAATTGTACCTTTTTTTTTTGTTGTTGTCTATAATATTTTAATTTAGTGCAATCTTTGATAGGTTATGTTTGTATAAACTGTGTGACTGCTGACACTGTCGCGGGCTCAACCATAGACTACTATAAAGTATGAGGGCTCAACTGAAAATCAGTGCTGCAATATTTTTATTATATTATATATTTTATACTAGCGGACCCAACAGACGTTGTCTTGTACACGCGTCTTTAAATTAAAAAATCAAACCTTAAAAAAATATATTAAAAAGTTATCACAATCTCTAACGTCATTACATGTACATTTATCATAATTCGACCAATCGATATCGTATGAATATATAAATAAAGTTTTTCTGTTTGAATAAATGAATTTTTAAAATTTGACTTTTTACGTAGCGAAGCACGTATCGGGCCGCTAGTACTAAAATATTTTTCTTATTTCTATCGCAACGCCAACTGTCAGGGCAGACTATAATTAAAATATAATATTATTTAATATTTGACATTGCCATGGTAACGCAGTCCGTCGGAACCAATGTGAAACATTCCAAAATCACCACCTACTTACACATTAAAAATTAATCAAAAAACCATTTTCCAGTGGACCAAATTGTGAATCTAAACAATACTCAAATCCCTTTGAACACACACAAAGAATTTCATAAAAATCGATCCAGTCGTTTAGGAGGAGTTCAGTGACATACACACGCACACAAGAAATATATATATAAAGATATCGTAGTGTAAGCTGAGCTGAGTCCTTTTCGGGTCAACATGATATTTAGGTACATAGCACTTAGTCACTTAATTTATTATTCTGTTTTAACTTTTTATAGCCCTTTTTTGTATGTAAATGTTGTGTAGAGACTACTAATAAACATGTTTTCTTTCTTTCTTTCTTTCTTTCTTACGTCACTACCGAAATTAATGTTTGAAAATATCTTTTAAATTCCCTGCTTAATTCACAGAGACGGACAGCGATACGGTAGCTCATTTGGTAGAGCGACAGGACGGTTTTCCAGAGGTCGCGGGTTCGAATCCTTGCCCGTATCGGTTTATTTCTCATTCTATATTTATATAAATTTAAATAAACTTAACGAGGCTATACATGTTTAAAAGATATTTTCAAACATTTACTGGAGTAATTAAAGACAATTTTCAATCACTTTACAAGACACATTCGTCAGCCACAATTTAGAAATCTCGTGAAACTACAACATAGACTGTGTACTTGATATCACTCTAAAGTACAATACAACTTCTTGAAAAAGTTCCATGGAAAAAAATACTTAAGACTGATAAAAACCATGATTAATGCAAAAACTAGACGCAAAGAAAATATGCATGCAAGAACTAAAATAAATTATGGAGAGAAGAAAATAGGTTGCTAGAGTAATGCGTCTTACCTTCTAAGACTACATTCTACTTACCACCAGGTGGAATGTAGTCACGCATTGCCCTAGATTATATATATAAAAAAATGGAACAAAAACCAAAGGATCATCTGCAAAACCAAGAGATTGGCATTGCATTTTCTGCTTAGAAATATTTCTTCATTCAACCTCATAGAATTGGTTTCAGTGCCATGTATGAGAAGAACAGTGCTACAAAATGTGCTAATATGAAAAAACTAAAGTCAAAGTGCTATTAGCAATGATTATTGATCTCATTTTTAATTATTTTAATTTTGTTTGTGATTATAAAGTTTATAGTAATAAAATAATGTTGTTGAAGCTATGTGTTGGGTACGATCCCATTCGCCCCGCAAAACTGAGGCGAATCGGATATTTCTGACTTTTCAGTTATGATTTAATTATTTGGAGCAATTAATGAAAACAGTTTTTAAAGATTATTGTTTACATATATTGGTACTGATTACCATTAGGTCAATCAAAGTTACATATATTTAACTTCAGTTTGATTTTTCATTTTTTCAAAAAAAAAGAAACCGATTGGCTTTGACCTGCTATATTACGTATAATATTTAATATGTATATCGTAGTAAATTCGTCTTCGGTATTATAGCAATGGGATAACTTTATGTGAAAAAACAGACAGAATAAAAATGAAACAAAGATATACATTTTTGGTGTCATTTGAGTGGGCAGAGGCGTAGTGAGGAGGGGGGGGGGGCAAGGGGTGTCATCATGCCCCGGGCGCTAACCACAAAGGGAAAAGAACACACCAAGTGCTGGAAATCGGACTCGCACACGAATGGTTCCGTACAATTATATATAAAAACATCAAAAATATAACGTACTCATATTCAATTAACCCTAGTATAGCGGCAACAGATATACATAATCTGTATAAATATCAACTGTCTAGCTATCCCGATTCATGAGATACAGCCTGTAGACAGACAGACGGACTGTTACAGAAAACGAACTGTTAGTAATAGGGTTTCGTTTTTACCCTTTGGGCATACCCAATTTTGTATTATTTGAGGATCTCGTAAGATCCTAAAATACGGAAAACTAATAGTTTAACTCAAACGGTAATAGTATACTCCTAATAAAAATGGCGCGTGTTTTCTACTGGACTGACTCGAACTGCGTCTCTCAGCACTTCCTCATGGCATCTACGATTTGTAGTATTGTATTATTATAAAATAATATGTTATAATAAATATTTGTAGTTTTTTTTTTCTCTTTTATTCCCTTCCCCTTTTCCCATCCCTGTTCCATTACCGGACGTTTCAACGCACGGCAGATATCCATCCCTACGTTGTGGACACTCCACCGTCTGAATGAAGCGCTATTCTTCGTCTTTTTTAATGCATACAGCGAAGGACTGGAACAATTTGCCTGCGTCGGTATTTCCGGCCAAATATAATGTAAGTGTCTTCAACAGAAGAATGAATAGGTTGCTAGCTTAATGCGCGTTACCACCTAGGATTACATTTCCCCTACCATTAGGTGGAATCTAGTTAAGCATTAACCTAGTTATATATACAAAAAAAACATAATTACTTGTAGTTTACGCTTATTGCTGGACTTAGGCCTCCGCCAGGATACGCCATAGGACCCGATCTCCAGTCTTCGCCATCCAATCACTACCAGTTACCCTCTTCAAGTCGTGTTCTTTTTCAGGCATAGACCTTTCCATAGTTCTCTGGGTGACATGCAGTCGATGGGTCAGCTTCTTCGGCGGGTTCCATGTCTCGGCTTCATATTGTGGCAAAGATGACATAAATATTTGACGCAATTTTACAAATGCTTCCTAACCAAGATGCACTCTTCCTATGATTTCGTCATCAAAGTGGTCATCAAAACTGCAACTTTTGCCCAAGGTTAACGTTCTCCGAAAAAAAAGTTGTTATACCTTCGACAGGAATGGGTTCAGGGATGATGTTTTTATTGAACATGAACTTGGTCTTGTCCAAGATCATCCCTAGCTCAACACGTCTTGAGGTAGCATTGAGACCAGACAGCATTTTCTGTAGGTCTTTCAGAGATTCTGCCCCTAAGACTATGCCATCGCGAAAGCGGAGATATGCACCATTGACATTGATGCCCATTTAATCCCACTGAAATTTCTTGACAACATCCTTCAGTGCATTGGTGTAGAGTTTCGGGAATATAACGTCGCCCTGTCTTACACCTCAAGTTAAGTGGATAGGACTTGTTTGAAGGTTCTGTACTTGGACTGACATCTTTGCCATTTGGTAGAGATTTCTCAGAACCTCAGAACATATCGCCAGTCGACTTGGGAGCGCTTCAAAGACTCTAGAATAGCCCAGGTCTCAAGTCGAAAGCTTTCTTCTGGTCCACCAAAGCCAAACTTTTACGAAATCTGCTTCGGTGGCTGGAATTTGTCACATATGACCTGGAAGTCTGATATTTTTATTTTTATTTTATTTAGCTGGCAGATGGTAAATACTTTATTTACCATCTGCCAGGTAAGGATGCAAGAATATATTAGTAGAATAGAAATTGACAACAATAACTTAAATACAATTCTTAATTATTTATTTAGTAACTGTAGTTAATATTAACAATTTACATCAAAAACGTCTAGAGAGTTAGGTAACAATAAGTTATTACTATTAACAAATATAATATGAATATGTATAAATTGTAATTGCATTTTTCTAAATCTATTAAAATGTTAAAATGATCAATGTTTAAATGTTTTATTTAACAAAAGCATATTTTCTTTAGTGTGTTCGGAGTTATTATTTAGAGATTGTATATAAAGAAGACCTGCAGAATTTCTGTCAGCCTGTTTTGGACAGAGGCTGCTAGCATATTTATTGAAGAAAAAATCCTTTCATTAGCTGCGCTGCTACATGGCAACGCGAAGAAACTCTTTACCAATTCCCTCAGATTTGGATATAGTCGCAAACTGTCCTTTTTCATTTTGGAAACATTTCTCCACAAATCTAGATCATTTTTTGTTTTATCATAATAAGATAGTGATTTATCATTTCTCAATTTTCTCATATATCTAAAACAAATTTATTTGCTAGCAATTGCTGGTCGCATAATATTTATGTTATCTTTTTTTATGGGATAAATACATACCTTAAAAATATTTTCCTATATGGGCTATAGATTTCACTGATTCTTTTTTAGTTACCTAAGTGTATTGGATCGAGAAATGTGAGACTTTTTAATCTTTAATTTCTTTAATCTCAAGAGAGAAATATTTTTTTAACTTGTGTTATACTTTCAATGTAAATTATTTGCATATTTCTTTAAATAAAAATATAAGGATCCAATATTGCAATAAAATTATTGTCTAACAAAAGAGTAGAAACATATTCCCTAAGATAGACACAGACGTAGGTAAGGAATTGTCAGTTGACTTATATTTTAGATTTAAAACTTCATATTCCTGTTCTTCTTCTTCTTCAAGGATTTTGTACTGCTCAAAATATTCCTTGATGAATGAATTAATGTGATCTGATCTGATGAACCGCAGCTATTACTATGATAGTTAACATCAACCGCAGCTATTACTATGATCAAAATTTTCTTCGATTATTAGAGAGAATTTTTCTCTAAGCAAGGTATTATATTTAAAATGCTTATATAGCCCTCAGTAATTTTTGGAAAACCCGTAAAATGTTAACACTTCTCCTGTAGAAACCCATAGAGGCTATCCTCTATGGGTTTCTACAGACGTGAGGTGTTATACCTACAAAGGCTGTTGTTGTAAAGTCCATGTTTATAAGTCTTTCTGGCTACAGTGTTTTAAAAGATTAACTTATTTGGTATTTAAAAACTATATGTTAACTCGAAGCTGTACCATATTTAAGATGTACCATGGATTGTCCAGTAGAACATAGTTAGTACGGATTACCCAATTCTAGCTGATAATATTAACGGATGTTTAAATAAGTACCCAGTGAAACAGTGCGTGAATCCATAGATTTCTGGTTAGATAGATCAGACAGACAGACCTGTACCAGAGCCAAATCTGGCCAAGTCAAAAAATTTGATTATTTTGTGACTAATATCACGACTCTACCAACTTCTACGAGAAGGGCAGGTCATTTAATAATTTACTGATTATTACGATTTTTAGGAAATGTAATAGGGGCGGTGTTTCTAGATATTTTGTTGGATGTCTGTGCTTTACTTTTACATATCACGGTTTGTCATTCCTTTATTTTTCATTAGTGCTTATTTCAAATATTGTTTCTCCTAGTTCTGAATTCTGAATTTTCAATTTTTTTTAATTTATTAATTTTGCCTTGGTTGCTGATGATATTGATATATCCGTTAAAAATATTAAGGATCTGATTTTATTGTTTTAAAAATAAGGTTCATAATATTCTTTCCAAGGAACAGGTTTTTTTTTTTAATTTTTTTTTTATTTGTGTTCGCTCAGTGTACCTCCGTGTGGGATGCCGGAGTCAGTGTTTGGGATTAAATGAGTTTTTCAGTTTGTTTATATTTATTAAGTATGCGTGGTGTGTTGGGTTATGTTGCTTCCTATTTTGTTCTGTAGTCTCTATGTTTGCGCGTGGCAGCTACTACTGTAGTTCTTTCTTTGTTTATTATCGATGCTCTTTTGTGGTTGGTGGTGCACAACTTGCGTTGTGATTATTCTTTATTGTGCGTTATGCATTAGTAGTAGCTGCCGCGCTTCGTGACTTTCCTATTTTCGTTTCTTATGGCTACTTCTTTAACAATATTCTTTGGCTATTTACATGTTGCTATTTATAGTTTTAACTACTCTTATGTCTACTTATCAGTTTCTGGGAAGAGAGAGGGTAAGTTTTATACATTTCAAGTTTTCCTATTTACATTTTACTTTAATTTAATCCCTTTTGTTTTCAGGGCTTCCTGGTTGTTTCAAGACTAGTTGTTGTTAATCTATTTTTATCGCCATTCTGCTCAAGACATACGTACCTGAGTTGTCTCCTGTATTGACACGTCTGTATCGCCTCTCTTTCAAGACTGGAATATTGCCGAAATGCTAGAAGCTTGCTAACGTGCAACCCGTGCCCAAAAAGGCTGCCGTGACAATCCTGCAAATTATAGACAGTAGGCGTCGCCGTCTCTCTGGACGTCTGGAGGGAATTTGACAGGGTCTGGCATGAGAGTCTTATCTATAAGCAAGCTGTCAGCGTACGGTATCTCGGTATCTCCTGGTCTGGGGTATTGGACTTTCTGAGCCAGAGATCTCTCCGAGTAGTTAACGAGGAGTGTTTCTAGGAACCCTTGACAATAAACGTCAGAGTGTCTCAACTCTTTTTCTGCTGCACGTTAACAATCTTAAGAATCGGTATCTATGGGTATACAGACGACAGCACAGTTGTAGAAAGATATCTGCCGAGTACTCGGACTAGTAGAGATCTAGCACACTCTGAAAGAGAGCCATGGTGCATGGTGGAAGGACTGGAAGAGCTTGCCTGCGTCGGTATTTCCATCCCAATATAATGGGTGTCTTCAAGAGAAGAGTGAATAAATTTCTACCACCGCCATAATTTTTGTTTTTTTTCTTTATGAATGAATTGAATTCAATTTTTAAGTGTATTTATATATATACTAAACGCATAGGAAATCTAATAAGGAATAAGATAAAGCGGGAGCGGGAGCGGGTGGATCAGGAGACCCACCCTTAAAAAGGGGGGGCCAGATGGGCCCCCATGGGGAACGACGTCCCGAGGGCGTCTCGGATTGAGACATGGACCTCGGCTCGGGGCGTCGTTAGTCAGGAGGGAAGCTAAGGAAATTTGGACACTAGCGTCCTCCGACGGCAGAACGCCGAAGCAACGGAGCACTTACTTAGTGATAAAAGGTAAGTATTTATTTATAGGGTTAGTTATGATGTTGCATGTTTTAAATGTTTTATTTCTGTTTTCAGGATCTAAACAGAATAAACATAAAATGTTAGTAGATATATGAGGCACAGTGAGATACAGTGACGATTTAGTAGAAAAAATCTGATTTACATCAACTATATACATACCTTATCTATATTAAGGTTTTACATATACATAGTTACGCATTCCAAAGATATATTAATTGATCTAATATCTACAGACTCAATTATTGCTGTATTAATGCTTGTCGGAAAGTTGCAAATATAAGCGAATCACTTCCTGCATATATTTTAAAACACGATTTGAAATGTTCATTAAAAATGTGACGAATTCCTGAACCATTGTAATAACGTCTATAAGAATGTGCCCAGATAACATTTTTTTATTAACATGCATACGTTTACAGTGTAAGTTTTGCTCCATATTTTTTTTTTTATAAGTAATTTTGTGGTTTTGTAAAGTATAGAAGTTGACGTTAGTTTGGAATATTGGAACAACACCTTAATAGCGTTGTATTGTGCACGTTGTGATGGCATAATATTAATTTTGGCGGCGCAGACCTCTATTAAATAGGTAAGTTTAGATTTTATAAACGCATTGTACAACGTATATCGTATCTTAGGTAGTACACAAGAAGACATTCTCCGTAGTGCCGCAATGAATTGTGTAAGTTTATTTGTCACCTGATCTATGGGGTCGCTATGTCAATCTATGGTTCTGTTATAATCTACGCAGTAAATTCTCGTTGATGTATAGTGATATATCGGTCAGTATTTTTTTATATTTTGCACGGAAAATAATGTAAGAACTTTATTTCGCATTCACGGTTAACAGATTACATTGACACTAAGTACAGCATTGAATTAGATCTTATCGTGCTTGTTTGAACAATCTATTAGGTTTTCCCTAAGAAAAAGGGAGACGTCAGCATATAGTGTAATCTGTCCGATTAGGTTGATGTTAGTGATATTGTTAACGTAAATTAAAAATAATAATGGTCCTATTAGGGATCCCTGGGGGATATCGCAAGTAATACGTTGGGGATTGCTTGTGTAGTAGGCTTTTCACTCTTAAAATTTCTATTGCTTTTTATTTTTCTTTCAGAATTAGTAATAAAATTGTTATAACTCTTTATTAGGTCACGCTTTTGGCGAACGCGCAAGTAACTAAAAGTTTCATAATCGGATGATCTTTTGTACATTTTCCCTTTTTTATGATATTTAGGTTTCTCGTTAATCGCTTTTGTTAACGACTTTGCTTACCAAGGTGGATATAAAGTGTCGAACATTTTTTTAATAGACACGTCTATTGATATTATAATATTAATTATGTCATAATATTTATTCAACGCTATATCTATATCTTCACAATTTAAAAGATTAGACCAATCGATTTCTGTTAATTTTGCATATAAATTATATATATATATACATATAAATTATAAACATCCATATAAATTATTAAGATTATCTTTGGTCCTATCTACTTTACCGACGTTTTGCGCAACATTATTTTTAAAAGCAAAGATTCGGTTTTTAAGTCAATCGGTCTGTAAGTAAATATTCGGGGTTTTTCATTTTCATGATGAATTAATAGAGATTTTTTTTGACCACAGTTTTCTGAACTTAAATTAGTCCTTATCGTCTATTCATAAATGTTACAGTGAGAGAACTCTTTATCTGTCACAAATTGCGGAACCACTAGTAATACGAGTAGAGACCGAAAAGACGTTCAAAAAGTTTCAAGATTCGAACGAATTTAATAAACGTACACTAGACGAAGTTACTTGTAATATATATATAATAATACATTGAAATTACTGGACACTATCACGGACTTGTTTATATGACAAAGCTTAATTAAAATATCGATACTACATACCGTCTTATTATGTTCTAAATAATGGGACTATAACATATATTTTACATTACTAGTCAGTTATTTTGTACCACAAAGTGAAATTTATCACAATCACCAACCATAGGCCAAGACATAACAGTGCAAGTTTATTAATTAAAATTTATTTATTATGTTCTATTAGATAAGGTATCGTATTTGTGTGATTGATTACATGAAATTGTGAATGTTTTATAAGCATTAATCGTACATTAAGTTGATTTAAATCACTGATGGCCAAGATTTAAATCAGCTTATCACGCTAGATTTAAATCTTCATATCTTTTCATTATAAATGAAATTACTAGTTTTATATATTAATTAATTCATGATATATAATTTTTAGGACTTTTAGTGGACCCTTATGTATAATCTGCATTACACTACAATAACGATTGAGCCTTACATATTACTTAGATACTCGATACAAATATTTACATAGTATACAATCTTAAATGAATAAAATTAAAACCTAATATAAGTTCCTAATTATAACGCTAAGAATTTTTTTTTATTTTAAACCGCTGTTCTCTGGAGTTAGGAAGACCGTATACCGTCACACTACGACTCTCACAATCTTTATAAAATAATAATCTTCATAAAATTTGGAGTGCTGAAATTTTTGTGTTAGAAAAGTTGATATAGATGTGTAAGTCAGTAAAAACTATATTCCAGTCTACCTTTGACTAAATATGTAAACTAAAGAAGAGGATAATGTAGAAAAATGTTTCAATTGATTACCAGTTGGCGTGGTAGTTTGTAATACTGACTGCTAAAACAAAGGTTGTGTTTTCGATTCCTACACGGGACGATTCTTTGTCTTTAATAAATAATATTTAAAAGAAGATAAATATTTGATACAAAATAAGAACTAAGGGCATAAAATGTACATTTCCGGAGGGAAACTTATCATTCAAAAACTTTATTACAAATTAAATAGAAAATATACCGTAAAAGAAGATAAAACAGACATATACACTCCTTCAAACTTAAAAATATATATTCCGAGGTCAAATATGCCATGGCGAATTTTCATCTCTCAAACAAAAACCAGTAGCCGAGCGTAAACTACGTCGAGCCCTCGATATTAGGATCAGGGCCATTCAAATTTTAAAATATCGACGGAAGTACTCATTAAAAAAAAACGTCTTTTTAAGAATTTTAACTGACATAATTGGTCAAAATTGCTTTTGATGAAGTCTAAAGTCAATAATAGGTTTGAACACAGAAGATTTCTGACTGCAACATGGTATATGTTATCTACAACAGGAAAATACATTTTTAAAAGGCTGAAATGTAATATTCAACTTTTAAAAATTGTAGTATATTTACATCGTTCATATCTTTAAATATTAATTGACTACACAGTATTTATATATGTATCATATATACATGTTTATGTTGTTTTTTATTTGGATTACATACTGACACATAGGGTTTTTTATGGAGTAGGAAATGAAACTAGCACATGCGCCATCTTATGGCAAGTGATACCCACCGCCTACGATCTTTTGTAGCACCAGTGGATTACCAAGCGAATTACCAGCCTTTGAGGAGGACATAATTAATTAATTTCACAGTAGTTCGTTCAGAAACAGATTAAATAAATATTTAGAAAAATCCGACAAAAAACGAAAAAAAAACGCATAAAGATGCGATATTTGTTTGCAACGCCAGAGAATCGAGCCTTTCACAGAGCACCGAATCCCCGACAGCTCGAGTGACTCGTCGTTGGACGCGGACTAATAATAGAAGCTAATGGAAGACCCTAACCAGAGCTGAGAAGAGTACTCCATGTGTAGCCGGACCTACAAAATTCAATTCTTTGATTCAAGCAAAAATTGTCGAGAACGACTTTTGTGGTGATTCATTTGCACAAACTCTGGGAATATCCTTAGGACAACAACTACTTAGTTGTAAAATAGTCGCATTATGCTATGGCACAATCGAGGGTTTTCATCAAGCTATGGCCGATTATTGATTAATGGCGATCCTTTACTTTCCCTTAGTTCTAACCAAAAAAGTGCCAAAAGATTAGCTTTCTCCTTTGCTGTATCGGCACGTATTCTAACGTTTCCTAGAGCATTTTTAAAAGGGCTCAGAACTAGCACGTACCAGACGGCTAGCTCACAGGATGTTTGACGATTTTGGTGACATACTTGGAATTTGCTCGTTTTGAAGAGGCACGGTTTTATTTCTTTTTAGAATATCGGAAGTTCATATCTTTGGAAACAAGAGCCACAACCGAAGATTGACTTAGCTTGATATTAAGAAGTTGCTTTACTTACACATCAAACCAGGGACCATGATTTTCTGCTGATTGACTAGTGCCAAGTTTACTACAAAAACATTAATTTCCTGTGGTATCACATTGATGAGAGCTGCAGCATCAGCTTTAGGATCATCTAAAGAGCCAGTGAAGGGTAAAGAATAATAAGACTGTCTGATTGTGATCTCACCAAATGGGCCCTACATACACTCCGTGCCAGACAGCGGTCAAATGGTCACAGCGGATCACCGGATACAACCCAGGTATAGAGCATCGGTTTTCTGCATTCGACCAAGTGCCAAGTCAAGGTTGTCTGTGTGCGTGTGGTACATATATACTGGTAAATATAAACACTATCACCTATTTGACATCCTAAAATTCCTTGCCAAATAATTTCATTTAGTATCATAATATTCTATATTTAGTTTATTAATTTATATTTTTTTCAATATTTTTGCAGATATTAAGTAAATATCCACATCATAATTTGGTATTGCTAAAAAAGTAAGATTAAGATCATAAACAAAATAACATTGATAACCCTAAAATATTAAATCATAACAAAAATAAGTATGTATTTTAAAATAACACATAGGTACAATTTGTAAAATTTTAGCTTAGTCATGGATAATACAAACAAACATTAACTTTATTAAGACTAAGTAATTGCGTCAAAGTAAACAATTTCGTGACGGAAAAAAGTAATTACCCGAAGATATACTCAAAATATGTTGAATCAATCAAAACACATTAATATACTATATCTTACGAATCTTTGTAAAGAACCGATTCCTTATCTTCCTATCATTAGCATATACATATATAGAAAGGTTTCTGCTGTACGAACACATTTTAAGTGACTTTGCGAACGCTACAACATAAAGAAGTTATATAGCTAGGAATAACAAGAATTTGGTAAGTTTAATTTATAGGTTAAATATTTCTAGCCTTGTATTTATATTTAATCAAAACATGTTATGGATATTAATATCCGGTTTGAGAATAGATATTTTAAAGATAACATATTGTTTTTTGTCAACAAGCATTATTTAATATTATTAATATAAATGTTTAATAAATATAGAATGAAAAATATACCGATACGGACAGGGATTCGAACCTGCGACCTCTAGGAAAACTTGGGATAGATTTTTTTCATTCTATATTTATTAAAAATTAAAATAATCTTGACATGTTGTACTTATTTATAGATATTTTGGAACATTACTAACATATGTTTCATTAAATTTTATATAAGATTAATTATTTAAGACTTTTATTTGTTTATTTTTTTTTTCTATTTTGTTTATTTTTTTTCTATTCTAATAAAAGTAAAGCATTTCAAAAGTTGTGACGTTAAAAAACGATATATGAACCGGTTTTAAGAATTAGCTTCTATATTTCCTGTCTTTAAATTGTAATAATCGCTTGCGCATATAAAGCTGTATTCCAAAAGTTACGATTAAAAGTAATGAAATACATATTTAACATATCCATAACTAATCTTACATACTTGGATAATATTTTGTATTTATACTGAAAGGTTTTTAGGTAAAATGACTCCTCTCTTCGTCTTTGGAGTTCTCAGTGTGGTTGTAGGTGTACTAGGTTCTCCGCTTCAGTCCAGTAAGTGTATCAAACTATAAACTTCGAGATAATGTTAGTATTTATATTTTGTGATCATCTTGCAAGGCTTTAATCTTTTTTGAGGAATTTTAAAATTTGAAATCATAACTTTTCGATTTTTTTTATCTTTTTCTTTTTAGGAAAAATATTAATCGTTTATTGTAACCCTTACAGCGTATACATTTGATTTTGTATCGAAAAGAGAATGGGGAGGTCGAGAAGCGACAGGCGTCACCTTGTTAAATACACCAGTTCCCTTAGTGGTGATCCATCATAGCTACGTACCAGCGGCTTGTTTCACGAGGTCAGCCTGTTCGGTTGCTATGCGGTCTATGCAGAACGCCCATCAAATTACCAACGGCTGGGTCGATATTGGCTACAAGTAAGTATCTTCGACCGAGTATAACAAAAAAATATATCAATGTAAGTTAAATACAGATTAAAATCTTTATGACTAAAAACATAATCTCTCTCTAGCATGACTAAATTATGAATTGGATATTCTATTAATGTATGACCAAATTCTAAAATCACTACCAAAACAATACGACTATTTGTTAAAAAAAAATATAAATACTTTTAATATTTAGTTACTTAATCGTATAGATTGCAATAGCGTACTCTGTGACAAAAAAAATATTCTGTCCTTTTAGTTTTTTTTTTTTTTTTTTGTCAACAGTTTACACTGTACGAACTGTACGGACTGTATGTTGTATGCTAGAAAAAAACCTAATACAAAAAATATAATAGTTTCGCAGTCGGCAGCGACGGACGTGTGTACGAAGGGCGGGGCTTTGACCGCGTGGGCGCACACTCTGTAGGCGTCAATACCAAGAGCATAGGTATTGTGCTTATTAGAAACTGGGTATGTAAGTATCAGACCAATAAACCTAGTGAGTAATGACCCACTAGTGCCCTGGGCGCCTTACCTACCAGGTGTCGGTGGTGTGAACTTTAAAGAAAACTTTTTTAACTACCTTAAGGGCTTCTATGCGTTTTATATGTCTTTTTTATAATTACAAAAAGGTACATAAGAATGTTTGGGATAGAGTCGTGTTAAAATATCCGACATTTTATTATTAACTGACCTAGCGAGGCGAACGACTGCTATTTTAATTTAATAAATTAAAAAGTCTAGTATTTTAATTTATGGGTATGTAAGTGATTCTATTGAGAATGTATTCCATAACCAAAGATCAAACCTATTCAGAAAAACTTAATACACTTTTTTTTTGTTCTCAATGTTATGCACCTTTTTTAACCCCCAACCCAAAAAATGGTTTTTTATAAGTTTGACGTGTGTATCGGTCTAGTCAACTGTAGCCTCGTAGCAACCAAACGAGGGGACGGCTTTGATTGTGGTTTTATTTATTTGAAAGCGTGGTCCGTCGAGATGGTTCTTTGGTCCGCTATGTTTGGTTGAAATAAGCCGTCTCTGAGATTGAGCTTTTATTGTTACTGGTAAAAAGTTCATATTAAGCAGTTTTGATGGTAAAACCTAAATAAGTGAAAAATCGTGTATTCGTTGTTTCATTTAGTCCAAAAAAGAAACCAATATCATACCCTTAAGCAGCAGCAGCAATTAGTCTTCTAAAATCAGTTCTGATTGGCCTTTGTAAATTGATAACAAAACTTAGGTTTTAAATAAATATTTAAAATATAACAATATCAACCGTATGTGAAAGTGACTTTTAACATGGGAATATATATATGTTCATAATATTACTCATTCTGATCGTGATCTCGATGACACATTTGATATGAGAACAGACTGCTCTCGCGCATATGAAGGTCTTACTGCTTACGACTTATAAATGTGCATTTAGTCTTATTTAGTACTAGCTGTGCCTGCGACTTCGTACGCGTAGATTTCGATTTTGATAAAACGTACCCTTTGTACTTACCAATCTATGTAAAAACTACACTCATGGACATATTTAGGGAAACGCAAAAAAAAGGTCGAATAACGGAAAATATTTTCATTTTTTCGTACTGGCCACTATACCAATATTATGTATTAAAAAAAAAGATGATTTTAAAAATAATTTTATTTTAAATTTCATTTGTTTTTTTTGTTTATCTGCTAATTTCTGAGACACGTAGTGTATGGAATTTTCCTCGACTTTTGTTGTTTTTAACAAAAACTTTATTTCTGTTGTTTTTTTGACGAAAAATTGTCATTATTGAGTGAAGTGAACGACTTCGAATCTCAGCGTGAATCTCAGCGTTGCTCTGGTTTCTAAAGCTATAACTTTAATTGAAAATGGTTACACTTACAATGAAGTGGCTCAAACATTACATGTTTCCAAGTCTGTGATTTTCCGCAATGTTAAACGATACCGGCAGACTGGAGAGTATACCAGGCGTAAAGGACAAGGTCGCAAAAGAGTAACAAGAGAGAGAGACGATAGATTTATTGTCAGCAGTGTTCTCAGAAACCGTACCTTGACTTCTTCTGAGGTACGAAACCAGCTGCAGGAAGTTCGACAAGTGATAATTAGTACCAAAACCGTCAGAAGAAGACTGAAGGCAGCTGGTATAGGGACGTACTTGCCTGCCAGAGGTCCACAGCTCACCGCAGGTCATCGAGTGGCTCGGGCCAGCTTTGCTCGTTTCCACCTAAATTGGAATAATGACGCTTAGGGAAAAGTTATTTTTAGTGATGAGTCCAGATTTTGTCTCAAATCAGATGATGGAAGGACCAAAGTATGGCGACGACCCGGAGAAAGATACGCTCAGTGTAACATTATTGGGAGAGAGCCGTATGGTGGAGGGTCAGTAATGGTATGGGGCGGTATTTGCTAAGGAGCACGCACGGAGCTACACATCGTAGAAAACGGCTCCCTGACTGCGGCAAGATACGTAACCGACATTTTAGAGCAGATTGTGATGCCTTTTGCCCCTTTCATTGGAGACAATTTTCTTCTAATGCATGACAACGCTCGACCTAACATTGCGGAATTAGTTTCGGAATATCTTAATGAGGTCGGACCGTCGGAATCCAGGTTTTGGGGTAGCCGGCACGCTCGCCAGACCTAAATCCAATAGAACACGTTTGGGACAAACTGGGAAGACAAATTAAACAAAGAAATCCATCACCTGTCAACGTAAGAGACCTCAAAACCGCATTGGTTGAAGAATGGAACTCAATGCCGCAAAGTTTTATTGACAATTTAATAGAGAGCATGCCCAGACGCATACAGGCAGTTTTAACAGCAAGAGGTGGCAACACTAAATACTGATTGTATCACCCATCGCGAAAAAACCAGTCATTTGAACAATATTAACTTTTCTTTAGTTTTCATTGTGTTAGGTCAAAACTCTTCAGAATTAAGTCACTGACCTTATTGTCTTTAATTTCGTTTCTTTCGCTTTAATTTTGTGATTTTTCATGTTCAAAAATGTTAATTTAATTAATTCAGAATAATAATCAAATGTATTGTACAACAAAAATGTATTTTCATATGATCTTGCAGTCTGTTTTTTGCGTTCCGCTAAATATGTCCACCGGTTTATAAACCTTTAAACTGATAAGCAGCAATGGTACGACAATGAGAGATTATTAACTTCTTTTTTTTGTTAACCGATTGTTAAAAAAAAAAAACAAAACATAAAGTCAACCGCATGACAATATATTACCGAAAACTGCATCCAAATCGATTAATCCGTTCCTAGGATTAGCGTGCACAACATACAGACATGCAGACGAACAGAAAAAATGAAAAAAACATTGTTTTGAGTTCTCTTGCTTATATAAAGGGAGACTGTATGAATTAAAAAAAATATATATATTTTTTCGTGTTGTGTGCACAACTAAAAGATAAACAGATAATCAGACAAAGATTTAAAAAATACTGAAAATGGATTCTGTTAGTTATTACTTCACATCCTGGTATTTTTTTTTTTATTTTTCAATGTTCAAAGACTACTCTCTACAGATTTATTACATGTATAGAATAAGATATGCATGGTACCTATTACGTGATTGTCATAAATTGACGTAACTTTTTTATTTCTTTACCAATTTAGATAAAATAAACACTAAATGTTAAGTAAAGACTATGATAGTATATTCCTGCCGCATATATAAACCGCATTCAAATTGGTTAAGCTGTTTCTGAGATTAGCGTGCACAAACATACAGACATACAGACAAACAGACAAACTGAAAAACCGTTGTTTAAAAATATCTAAAAACATGTATAGCCAGCCATGTTAAGCTTACTTAAATTGATATAAATATAGAATGAAAAATAAACCCATACGGGCAGTGATTCGAACCCGCGACTACTGGGAAACCGTCCGTAGAATGCTTAATTCACCAAGGCGGACAGCGGTACGGTAGCTCAGTGTGTAGAGCGACGGGACGGTTTCCTAGTAGTCGCAGGTCCGAATCACTGCCCGTATGGGTTTATTTTTCATTCTATATTTATATAAATGAAAAACCGCTGTTTTGGGTTCTCATGCTCAAGATTTTTTTTTCAATATTTTATATGTTCAGAAATCGATCAGTGATAATTATATTATATGTATGGATAATAACAAACTATTGTGTCGTGTTTTTGTTAATTTCGTTAATAGGTACTCAGTGAGTCATTTATTTGCAGCGGAAGTGCCGCCAAAACTGCAACTTGAGACGGCTCAAGCCTTGATAGCTCTTGGAGTCAACCTCGGCTTCATACACCCGGAGTACGATTTAGTCGGCCATAGGCAGGTGCGCGCCACTGAATGTCCAGGAGACGCTCTTTTTAAAGAAATATCTACTTGGAAACGATTTCAGCCTAATGTAAATTTATAGTACGTACAATGTGCATATAGTTAGTCATTTTATTTAATTTAAATCAAAGTTTGTTTCCTATTTCTTACCTGCATACCTACCTACCTACCTACTACCTCAGGCGGGTCAACCTGTACGAAATCCAGTCAAATATATGACTATAGAAGGACTTTACTACCTATAGTTAAACTCTATCTTCTAATTAATTTGCATTCCTTTGGTAACCTAGTTTTATAACAACTCAATGAAATACTATTTGCCGGTTATATAATATTTGTCAATGATTTTAACAAAAAAAATTATTGAATAATTGTATCCCTTGATTTCTTTTTTGTTTTGTATACAATAGAACGATTGTTGGGTATCAGTAGTTAGGTATATTGACATCACTACTACTAAGATAAGATGATAATATCAAAGAATTGTTTAATATATCTTAATACAATTGATTGATAACAAATGATAAGTGTAATCTAAGTTTTGGTTATGATTTGAAAGATAAAATATACTTTTAATAATTATAATATCATATAGTTTATTTTATTGACGAAAAAATGCAGTGATATTTAAAATTGCACACCCAATTATAAATAATATTTTTGTTTTTATTAGCATTGCATATTTGTATTTATCATATTAATTATACAACTAGAGTAGGCAGTGCAGGATAAAAATGTATTAGTTATTGTAACGAGCAGATGAACTCACTGGTAGACTATATTTACAGACTATATATTATATGTTTAAATTTTAAATACAACTAAAGTGACTTAAGTGTATCCTGACTAATAAAATCAAATACAACGTAGAATGAAGCAAAACTAATATTTACTATCTACGAAAGTAAGCTTAGCTACCACAACAGCAAAAATGTATTCTAAAGATAGTAAATAAATAGTATTCACATGTTGTATAACGTTAGCTGCGCGACTTTTCAAAAAAGGTCTTTTAAAAATTTGTACTCTATTAAACGTTAGGTTAAAAGTGCATATTGTAAAATTAGTTATTCATCTTCTTTATCAGCCAGCTGTTTTATAAATATAAATAAAAACTTATTTCAATAAATCCTGTTTTATTTGACCCTAAAAAATGGATTTCCTTCCTATAGCGGGAAGTAGCTTACGTCAAAACTGCTTGGGGGGGATAACAACCCCCCTTCCCATCAGGGCTGGTGTCCCCCAGGGTTCAGTTCTCTCGCCCATCCTCCTCTCTATCTACGCTAGTGATATTCCTAGACCGCGATCTAAGTGCACCTTGCCATGTACGCGGACAATACCGCGCTTTACACGTCCTCTAAGGATCACTGGCAGGCAAACCAAGGTCTCCAATCCGCAGTCGACTCTCTCGAGAGTTGGCTGCGGAAATGGCGGATCGAGGTTAACCCTGAGAAGAGCGTTTCGGTGCTCTTCTCAGGGTTAACCTCGATCCGCCATAGGTAGACCATAACATCGGGTCGCCGGCAAAGTTACCACCCATCGGCCAAAGTCGTGCCGCAAAGCGACCTAGTCGTGTTCCGGCACGTTGCTCGATGAAGCCGTTAATCGGTAATGAACAGCTGCGGTACGTTGGCGAACCGGTTTGACGTCGAGTTGGTGTTTGTTTTGTCGGGTGTCTAGTCGAGGAGGGTAGCGGGATCCGAAGCAACGGCTTTCCGCTGGCCGCCCGCAGATAGTTGGGGGCCCAATTAGTGGGTTAGCCACCCACGAAAGGCTGCTTCGCCAGCTGCGAAAAATCCCAGGGTGGCTCCATCGTGCTGGTTGGCGACCAGACGAGGAGGCCCGATGGCGATCCCTGGGGGGGTTCGGGCGTCCCCGCAGTCTCCAGACTAGCCTCCCAGTGGCAAGACATCACCAATTTCGACGTCGGGTTCGATACGTACCGCCTCGTTCAACTGCCATTTCCCATCCCTATTCACTTTTATTTTATTTTTTTTATGAGGAAAGTTAAAAAGAACAAAATGTTTTACAGCGGTTGCACTCCTCCTCATTTAAAGTGCACCTCACTAATATCAGGGGTTTGCACTCTAATATCCTAGCTGTCCATCACCACCTGGAGACAGAGCAGCCGCACCTCTTCTTTTTGACGGAGACGCAGATACAATGTCCTTTGAGCGCTGCGCACCTGCATTATCCCGGATACACGTTAGAGTACAATTTTCGCTCACGTGCCGGAGTCTGCGTGTACGCGCGGAACGACCTCTGTATCCAGCGTCTCCGTCACCTTGAAGACCCCACTTTTTCTTCTATATGGGTTTTAGTAGACACAGGAAACGAAAAAATCCTGTATTCCTGTGTCTACCGTTCGCACAGCGGTGACCAGGAGACAACTAGATTATTTGAGTATCTCGGTGAGGCTGCTGATATGGCTTTGCATCAGTACCCTTCAGCGCAGCTTGTTTTTCTGGGGGACTTTAATGCTTGTCATCAAGACTGGCTGTTCCCGTACCAGAAAACCGACCATGCTGGAAGAGAAGCGCGGAACTTTGCGTTGTCGTTGGACCTCTTTCAGCTGGTGAGGCAAGCGACAAGGGTACCAGATGTGGTAGGCCATACAGCCAATTGCCTGGACCTTCTGCTGACAACTGATCCGGACAGGTACCGTGTTGACGTCACCTCTCCCTTGGGAACCTCCGATCACTGTCTGGTGAAATCTGTGTTTACATATTCCCCACCAGCTCTCGAACCACATGGTGTTAGGCGAGTATGGAAATACAAGTCAGCAGATTGGGATGAGATGCGGCACTTCTTTGCATCTTATCCTTGGCGACAGGTCTGCTTCTCTTCTTTGGATCCGTCGAGTTGCGCGGATGCTATAACCGATGTGGTGCATCAGGCAATGGAGTATTTTATTCCTTTTGCTGAAGTTCCCGTCGGTGGCAAAGCTAGCCCATGGTTAAATGCCGAATGTGGTCATGCTCAAGACGAACAATGCTCACGAAAACATTCGGCATACCTCATTTGGGCTGATGCTCGAAGCCGCAAAACTCCGGATGTAAGTACGAAGAAGAGAGCCTTTAACCTAGCTGCCAAGTCCTACAAAAAGGCATTGCGGAAGGCTCGTCTCGATCGAATCGCTAAGAATGGCGAAAAGCTCTCTGTCAAACCAATTGGCAGTCGGGCTTTCTGGTCTCTTGCGAAAGCGATCGAGTCGAATTTCTGCCAACCCTCACTGCCTGCTCTGCTGAAGCCGGATGGATCCCTGGCCCACACAGCAACAGAGAAAGCAAATGTATTTGCTTCTCTGTTTGCTGATAATTCGCATCTAGATACTGGCAATGCTTCTCCAGAACATCTTCCTCACTGCGGTATTTCGATGCCTGAAATCCGCGTCACTAACAAAGAGGTATGGAGAACATTGTGTCGTTTAGATGTGAATAAAGCCAGTGGTCCTAATTGTATACCAACCATTCTGCTCAAGACATGTGCAGCTGAGTTGTCTCCTATACTGACACGTCTGTATCGCCTCTCTTTCAAGACTGGAATAGTGCCGAAATCCTGGAAGCTTGCCAACGTGCAACCCGTGCCCAAAAAAGGCAGCCGTGCTGATCCTGTCAACTGCAGACCGATTTCAATCACCTCCATACTCTGCAAGATTATGGAGCGTGTATTGAACTCGCGCCTTCTAGCATACCTAGAAGGTAACGATCTCCTCAGTGACCGACAGTACGGGTTTCGCCGTAATAGGTCTTCTGGGGACCTCCTAGTGTATGCTACACACATTTTAGGCGAGGCCATCGAGAAGAACGGAGAAGCGGTCGCCGTCTCTCTGGACGTCTCGAAGGGTCATTTGACAGGGTCTGGCATGCGAGCCTTATAAGCAAGCTTTCAGCGTACGGTATATCTCCTGGTCTGATCGGCTGGGTATCGGACTTTCTGAGCCAGAGATCTCTCCGAGTAGTTGTCGATGGGTGTTCCTCGGAATCCTTGACAATAAATGCCGGAGTGCCTCAGGAGTGCGTTCTTTCTGCAACTCATTTTCTGCTGCACATTAACGATCTGTTGAAGATCCGGTATCTATGGGTACGCAGACGACAGCACAGTTGTAGAAAAATATCTGCCGAGTACTCGGGCTAGTCGAGATCAAGTACAGTCTGAAAGAGAAGCCATGGTGCAGTGTTTGAATGATAAGCTTCAGGCAGTCTCCGCATGGAGCAATGCCAATCTTGTCAAATTCAACGCCACCAAAACGCAGACGTGTCTGTTCACCGCCAAAAGGAGCCCTTTCACCTTGGCTCCTACTTTCCAGAATGTATCCTTGGAATACAGTGACCGGCTTCAGTTGTTAGGCTTAGAGATTTCCTCGAACCTCAACTTTGGTCGGTTCATTGAGTCCAGAGCAAGAGCAGCAGCAGCAAAGCTTGCCGTTCTTGCGAAGGTTCGGCAGTACTTTACACCGGGACAGCTTCTTGTATTATACAAAGCACAGATCCGGTCGTGTGTAGAGTACTGTGGCCACATATTTGCTGGTGCCGCAAAGTCTCATCTTGCGGTTCTGGACTCAATTGAGAGGCGAGCAAAGAGGCTCCCGAATTGGTCGAAGCCGACCTCCAAAGCCTTGAACACAGGCGTAGAATTGCTAGCCTCTCAGTATTCTATAGGATACATTTTGGTGAGTGTGCGCAGGAATTACACGATCTAATTCCCCCGGCCCCCTTCCATCATCGGACTTTCCGACGTACGGCAGGAATCCATCCTCTTGTTGTGGACATTCCACCTGTCCGAACGAAGCGCTTTGCTTCGTCTTTTTTACTGCGTACAGGAAAGGATTGGAACAGCTTGCCTGCGTCGGTATTTCCGAAAGAATACAATGTGGATACATTCAAGAGAAGAGTGAATAGGCTGCTAGGGTAATGCGCCTTACCACCTTAGACTACATTCCACTTACCATCAGGTGGAATGTAGTCAAGCATTGCCCTTGATTATATAAAAAAAAAAAATGCTTATGCTTATGCTTTTGCTTATGCTTATGCTTATGCTTATGCTTATGCTTATGCTTATGCTTATGCTTATGCTTATGCTTATGCTTATGCTTATGCTTATGCTTATGCTTATGCTTATGCTTATGCTTATGCTTATGCTTATGCTTATGCTTATGCTTATGCTTATGCTTATGCTTATGCTTATGCTTATGCTTATGCTTATGCTTATGCTTATGCTTATGCTTATGCTTATGCTTATGCTTATGCTTATGCTTATGCTTATGCTTATGCTTATGCTTATGCTTATGCTTATGCTTATGCTTATGCTTATGCTTATGCTTATGCTTATGCTTATGCTTATGCTTATGCTTATGCTTATGCTTATGCTTATGCTTATGCTTATGCTTATGCTTATGCTTATGCTTATGCTTATGCTTATGCTTATGCTTATGCTTATGCTTATGCTTATGCTTATGCTTATGCTTATGCTTATGCTTATGCTTATGCTTATGCTTATGCTTATGCTTATGCTTATGCTTATGCTTATGCTTATGCTTATGCTTATGCTTATGCTTATGCTTATGCTTATGCTTATGCTTATGCTTATGCTTATGCTTATGCTTATGCTTATGCTTATGCTTATGCTTATGCTTATGCTTATGCTTATGCTTATGCTTATGCTTATGCTTATGCTTATGCTTATGCTTATGCTTATGCTTATGCTTATGCTTATGCTTATGCTTATGCTTATGCTTATGCTTATGCTTATGCTTATGCTTATGCTTATGCTTATGCTTATGCTTATGCTTATGCTTATGCTTATGCTTATGCTTATGCTTATGCTTATGCTTATTTATTATATTGTAATGCACTAGCAAATCGTTGATCTGATGCGTGCATATCAAGGCACTTGTGTTTATATTGCAACACGATTTAAATGTTCTTCAAGTTTGTTCTTAAAATTGTTTACAGTTTGTGCACTAATTACAGTTTCTAATTACTATTTCACATGGACACCACTCGATTTGGTAAAAAGTGTTTTCAAGGGTTACTAGCAGACGGAGATGTAGCAAGTTTCATGGAATGTCCTCTCAAGTTAGTGTTTTGATTCATAATGTAGAGTATGGTTATGTCTCTCACATTGTAATGTCCAGTTAATATTTTAAAGGTTTCTATTAAGAAACCCCGTTGCCTACGTAGTTCCAAGGTCAAGTTAAATTCTCGAAGCCGTTCTTGATAGTTTTTGTTTTTGAATGATATCAAGCAACTCTATGTCTGTTTTAAGGTATGGATTCCATATTTGAAAGGCACACTCCAAAAGTGGACGGATATATGTTTTGTACATTTTAAGAAACAATTCTTTAGTGATGATGTTGAATGCTTTTCTTATCACATATAACATGGAGTTAGTCTTCTTCGCTATATTTGTGATATGAACATCCCACTTAAGATTATGCGTGATGGTTACACCTAGATCTTTTTGGACACTCACAGGTTGCAGTTCTACCGAGCCGATCCTGTATTGTATTTCTGGGTTGTTTTTGCCAATGTGAAAAACTGTACACTTTGTTGCGATTAATGGAATGAGCCAATCCCGTGTCCACTGCATGATTCGGTCTAAGTCCTGTTCTAAAATGTTGTGGCTTATTAGAGGATTGCCCATTATTTTATTTTCATCGACAAAAATATAAACATATCTGATTTGATAGCACTTTTCAGGCCAGTGATAAAGATCCCGAATAGAATAGGTCCAATTACAAAGCTTTGTGGTACCCCACTATATTTATATGTCTATGTCCATGTCTATGTTTATGTCTTCGACTTGAATCAACTTCTCGAAGATGATCGGATACCGAGCCAGTCGTATAACAGTAATGCTTTGCATTATAAAACTGCAAAACTGCTTGCATACTAAATGAGTTTTAAAAAACAGACGTGGAGTGACATATCAATCGCAAACTAAGGTTATCAGAAGACCTAAGTACTTTTAAATTCAGACTCATGGTCATATCATAGCAAGCCAAATATGAATCGAATACTAAGGTAAATATATGTACAATATAATATAGGTAAATATATATTAATTATTTCAGCCTTATGGGTCTTTATTTAAATTCATTGTTACATCCCCCTTCTTAAGCAGATGACCGAGGATGTGCAGAACTCCATATAGAATACATCCACTAGCCTTGTATATGTTGAATGCAGTGAAGTACGATGCCGTGGTAATTTTGCGGTGAGAAAGCAATCATCCAGCACGGTAGTAGGAAGAGTAGAGTAGGAATCGCCAACGGTGTTTAACCCGCCGTTAGGCCAAAGCCAGAAACCCTAAAATCCCGTTTATTGGGTATTATATTATGTGTGCTCAAACTCAGTTTGACTGCCACCAGCCGGTACGCTAAAGAAAGGCGAAGTGGTGTTTCTATGCAAGCAATAGTTTTCAAAAATGAGACAGTCAAACTTTGTACAAAGTAATTTTTGAAAAGTTTCCCTCCTTTTTTAAATAGTAGCCGGGTAACGGCTTATGAAGCTAAAACAATATAAAAAAAATGTATGTAAAGAAACTAATATAAATACTACGCTTAAGCCGTTAAGTCACAGAAGCTGCGTCATGCAATGATCGAATACAATAATACAAGTTATTTAACTAAACTACAATAACCACTGCATTGAAACTAACTTCTTTGAAAATCTCTTGTCCTTGTCACGGAGGTGAAAAGTACGTTTCCAGATAATATCTCCTATGTTGAACTTCACATTTTTTGGTCGTAAATTATAATGGATACTTTTTCGGGAGTGTGCATTAATTAGAGATAATTGTACCTTGTGGAATTTCTTATGTAGTGAACCTAAATTTTCAGCATAACAATCCCTAGGTGTGAAAATTACCTCATTGATAATTTCAGTATCCGTAAAATGAGAACTATCGACAACTAATTCTCTACCAAAAACTAAAAACGAAGGAGTATAATTAGTGATCTCATTTACGGAACTATGTTAAGCAAACTGTATCTTGGAAATGTTATCCCAGGATCATCCCAGGTCATTATTAACAAGAGAGAAAACTGCTGTTATGATTGTCTTAATATACCGTTCAACTGTTTTTAGTTGTGGAGTGTACAGGGAAGTATAATAAACGTTAGGTATGTTTTAATTTGCAAATCATTTTCTCATATTGTTACTTGTAAACTGTTTCCCGTTGTCCATTAGAAGCGTACTTGGTATTCCATGTACAAGAAAAATATTCTCTTCCAAAATATTTTCTATGATAAATGACGTAGCACGACGTATAGGAAACATTAGACAATACTTAGAGAAGCAACAAGTTACAACGAATAAGAAAGTATTCAGCTTCCTTGTAACCGGTAAGGGACCAACTAAAACAATGCTTAACATCTGAAACGGGCGGCAACAATCCTTAGGCCCACCTATGGTACCTGGGGTAGTGTTATGAGAGTGTTTGTATGTAAAGCAAGTGTCACAACTACTATAAAGTCAGTCACATCTTTAGAAGCCCAGGCCAAAAATAGTTGAAAATTAGACGTTTATGAGTTTTAATAATACCAAAATGACCAGATGTAGGTTATGAATGATTTTTAAATATTATATCATGTCGATATTCAGATGGTATAACTTCTTTACAATCGTAATCTCTTGTTAAAGGGTTAACCGATTACTAATCGATTAAGGGAAATTTCTGACAACCGTCTTAAATATTTAGATACCATACGTCATTTGTTTTCTGTAAATTAGAGTTGTTTGGTAAGTCATCTACAACAGCTGTAGGCACGGAACGACTAAGACTATTATGAACTGTGTTTTCAGAACCCTTTTGGTGTTTTATTTCGAAATTATAAGAGGAAAGACGATCTCCCCAACGAGCTAGTCTGCTTGTTGGGTTTTTTAGATTAAGAAACCACTTTAGCGAGGTATGGTCGGTGTATACAGTAAATTCGAGACCATTCCCTAACTAACATCGCCAATGTTCAATTGCAATGAGTACAGCCAGTGCTTCACGTTCTGTAGCACTATAGTTACGCTCCTGTTGTACTAGCGCTTTACTCATGTAAGCTATGACCTTCTTATTTCCATCGATCATTTGAGTAAGTACTGCTGCAAGACTATAATCACTTGCATCGGTATGTACCTGGAAAGGTTTCGAATAGTCTGAACAAGAAAGAATAGGGGCAGAAACCAGATGACATTAGAGTTTTTTAAATGTTTAATCAGATTCCGCTGACCAAGCAAAAGCAGGTGCATGTTTTCCCTCAGATGTTAATTTGTTTAGAGGCATAGCAAATCTACTGAAGTTGGAAATAAACCGGCGATACTAGGATGCAGTACCCACAAATCGTCTAACTTGTTTGCAAGTGGTTGGAGTAGGATAATTAAGCATTGATTCCACTTTCTCAGGATCCGCCTGTAGACCTTTCGAGTTAACAATGTATCCTAAATATTTTAATTGAGACCGGCAAAACAGACTTTTTTTCGAAGTCAATAGTAAGATTGGCCGATTAGAGTTTATTTAACACGCGCATTAGTAGCGATATGTGCTGGTTAAAATAGTTAGACACTACGATTACATCGTCACAAAAACAAATACTCTATGTTCAAATTCAGGACCATCGAAGAACGCATCCACCAATCGCTGCCGTGTAGCAGAAGCATTGGTTAGGCCAAATGGCATAGATTTAAATTGGTAAGTACCGCGTCCGGGAATATAAAATGCCCTCTTTTGTCTATCTTCTTCCCGAATCAATATTTGCCAAAAGCTTTTGGACAGGTCAATACTAGATAAATATCTAGCGTCCCGTAAGTTGTCAAGAATCTCGGAAATATAGGATAAACTATAAGCATCTTTTTTTGGTACTGCGTTAAGTTTTCTACTGTCCCGACAAAATCCTAATTCCCGGTTCTTTTTGGGAGTTAAGAGGACAGGAGATGTGGCGTTTTACAACTAGTTGGATGGAGTAGCCATGGGGAGCTCACTAAGCCAGGTGGTAGCCAATTTTTACATGGAAAAATTCGAGACGGAATCCGTGAAATCAGCACCGACCAAGCCCAAAATGTGGTACCGGTATGTAGATGACCCGTTTATAATCTGGGAAGATGAGCAGGAAGCGCTGGATGAATTCCTCGCATATCTCAACTCGCAATACCCGGCCGTTCAATTCTCCATGGAGAAAAAAAAGGGCGGGTCTCTAGCCTACAAGATCCTTAAGACCACGGCATCTCAGCCCGGAAAACTTGAATAGTATTGACTTCGGCCGTGAAAGCCTCAGCGTTTATTTAAAACTTCACAACTATATATATACTATCATCTAGAAATTCTTTATGAAGTGAGTGTATTTTCGTTTAGTATTATAATATACTATTGATATGATATCTTTGTTTTATGTAATATCTTGGCAGTTAAAAAATAAACATTAAAATACAATAAAATTTAGTATTGATAAAAATCTTACAATAAAGCTGTACTTACACTAACGGGACCAGAACAACATTGATAGTCATAAATCAAATAATAATAATAAATTATACCGTAGCCATGGACAATATAAACAAATCTTACTTAATTTTATGAAAAACTAATTGCGTCAAAGAAACGAAATTGTCGTGACGGGAAAAAGTTATTACCCGAAGATATACTCAAAATATGTTAAATAAATCAAAACACATTAATATGTTATATCTTTGTAAAGAACCGATTTCTTATCGTCCTATCATTAGCATATACTTATATAGAAAGGTATCCGCTTTATGAATACATTCTAAGTGTCTTTGCGAACACTGCAACATAAAGAAGTTATATAGCAAGGAATAACAAGAATTTGGTAAGTTTAATTTATAGGTTAAAATTTTATAGCCTTGTATTTTTGTTAAATAAAGACATGTTATGGATATTAATATTCGGTTTGAGAATATATATTTTAAAGATAAGATAGTGATTTCGCAACAAGAGTTATGTAGTATGAATAACATAAATGTTCAATAAATATAAAAAAAAAAAAAAACGACATGGACAGGGATTCAAACCCGCGACCTCTATGAAAACTTGGGATAGATTTTTCAATCTATATTTAATAAAAAAATAATTAAGCTTGACATGCTATACTTGTTTATAGATATTTTCAAACATTATTAACATACTTTTCATTAAGTTCTATATAAATTTATTTATGTTAGACTTGTATTTAATTCATTTTTTTATTATCATAAAAGTATTTCAAAATAAAGTATTTCAAAAGTTGTGACGTTAATAAACGATATATAAAGCGGTTTTAAGAATTTATTTCTATATTTCCTTACCTTTGTTTAAATTGTCACAATTGCTTACTTATTAAAAGTAATTAAAAACATATTTAACATATCTATAACTAATCATAACTACTTGGATAATATTCTGTGTACATATTAAAAGGTTTTCAGGTAATATGACTCCTCTCTTAGTCTTTGGAGTTCTTAGTGTGGTCGTAGGTGTACTAAGTTCTCCGCTTTCACGAACACTGCCTATAAAGTCCGGTAAGTATATCAAACTATAAACTTCGAGATAATGTTAGTATTTATATTAAGTGATCATCTTGCAAGGCTTTAATCTTTTTTATGAATTTTAAAGCTTCAAGACACAACTTTTCCCATATTTTTTAATTCTTTCTTTTATGAAAAATATTAATAGTTTATACCCTTACAGCGTATAAGTTTGAATTTGTATCGAAAAGAGAATGGGGAGGTCGAGAAGCGACAGACGTCACCTTGTTAAATACACCAGTTCCCTTAGTGGTGATCCATCATAGCTACATACCAGAGGCTTGTTTCACGAGGTCAGCCTGTTCGGTTGCTATGCGGTCTATGCAGAACGCCCATCAAATTACCAACGGCTGGGACGATATTGGCTACAAGTAAGTATCTCCGACCTACATATGAAAATAAAATTTATTAATATTAGTTAAATACAAATCCAAATCTTTTTAACTAAAAACATAATCTCTCTCTAGCATGACTAAATTCTAAATTGGCTATTCTTTTAATGTATGATAAAATTCCAAAATCTCAACCAAAACTATACGACTATTTCATTAAAAAAAGATGAATACTTTTAATAAGTATTTGCTTACTTAATCGTATAGATTTCAATAGCGTACTCCGTAACAAAAAGAAAATATTCTGTCCCTTTAGTTTCCTTGTCAACAGTTTACATTGTACGAACTGTATGTTGTATGCTGTTGTATGCTAGAAAAAAACCTAATACAAAAAATATAATAGTTTCGCAGTCGGCAGCGACGGACGTGTGTACCAGGGGCGGGGCTTTGACCGCGTTGGCGCACACTCTGTAGGCGTCAATACCAAGAGCATAGGTATTGTGCTTATTGGAAACTGGGTGTGTAAGTATCAGACCAATAAACCCAGTGAGTAATGACCCACTAGTGCCCTGGGTGCAGTTACCTTCCAGGTGTCGGTTTAAAACTTTTTAAAATTCCTTAAGGATTTCTATGCGTCTTATATGTCTATTTTCTGATTACAAAAAGGTATATAAGAATGTTTGGGATAGAGTCGTGTTAAAATATCCCACATTTTATTATTAACTGAACTAGTGAGGCGAACGACTGCTATTATAATATAATTCATTAAAAAGTTTAGTATTTTTAATACATGGGTATGTAAGTGATTTGATTGTGATCGTATTTCACAACTAAAGATCAAACCTATTCAAAAAAACTTCATGCACTTTTTTTTGTTCTCAATGTTATGCACCTTCCTTACCCACGACCCAAAAAACTGTTTGTTATAAGTTTGACATGTATATCGGTGTAGTCGACTGTAGCCTCGTAGGAACCAAGCGAGTGGACGGATTTGATTGTGGTTTTATTTATTTGAAAGCATGGTCCGTCGAGATGGTTCGTTTATCCGCTATGTTTGGTTGAAATAAGCGTCTCTGAGATTGAGCTTTTATTGGTACTGGTAAAAGTTCATATTATGCAATGTTGATAGTAAAACCTAAACAAGTGAAAATTCGTGTATTCGTAGTTTCATTTAGTCCAAAAAAGAAACCAATATCATACCTTTAAAAAGCAGAAGCAATGAGTCTTATAAAATCAGTTTCTAAAATAAGTTCTGATTGGCCTTTGTAAATATATAACAAAACTTAGGTTTTAAATAAATATCTATAATACTTTACTAGTATATAACAATATCAACCGTATGTGAAAGTGACTTTAAACACGGGAATACCCTTAGACTGTTATTATATTCATAATATTACTCATTCTGATCGTGATCTCGATGTCTCATTTTAAATGAGAACAGACTGTTCTCACGCACATGAAGGTCTTACTGCTTACGACTCATAAATGTACATACAGTCTTATTTAATATTCATTAACAAACTGACAAGAACACCTCACAAACATTTATAATTATTTTGTTAAATGATTCAGAAATAATGAGGGCAATCTCACTGATCTATTAAGATATTTTAAATGGTTACTATTTTTTTCATTCTACGTAAGTAGATAACTCCAATCTCATCTTAAGTTGTATTATTAATATTAAAAGCAATAAAAACACAGCAACAACGCAAAATGTTTTTAGTATAGATAGCTGTGCCTGCGACTTCGTACGAGTAGATTTCGATTTTGATAAAACGTACCCTTTGGTCTTACCAGTGTATGTAAAATCTATAAACCTTGTAAGCAGCAATGGTACGATAATAAGAGATTATTAACTTCTTGATTTGTTAACCGATTGTTAAATAAAAAACAAAATATAAAGTAAATCCCATGACATTATACTGCATCCATAACGATTAATCCGTTTCTGAGATTAGCGTGCACAAACGTAGAGACATACAGACGAACAGACAAAATGAAAACATTGTTTGGGGTTCTCTTGCTTATATAAAGGTCCCCCTGTATGAATTTTTGAAAATATTTTTTTCGTGTAGTGTGCACAACTAAAAGACAAACAGATAAACAGACAAAGATTTAAAAAATACTGAAATTGGATTCTGTTAGTTATTACTTCACATCCTGGTATATTTTTTTAAATTTTTCAATGTACAAAGACTACTCCTCTACAGATCTTTTACATGTATAGAATAAGATTTGCATGGTGCCTATTACGTCATTGGCATAAATTGGTATAACTTTTTTATTTCTTCACTAATTTAGATGAAATAAACACTAAATGTTTAGTAAAGACTATGATAGTATATTCCTGAAAACCGCATTGAAATTGATTAAGCTGTTTCTGAGATTATCGTGCACAAACATATAGACAAACAGACGGTTGAAAAAAACCGTTGTTTGAAAATATCTAAAAACATGTATAGCCAGCCATGTTAAGCTTACTTAAATTTATGTAAATATAGAATGAAAAATAAACCGATACGGCAGGGATTCGAACCCGCGACTACTGGGAAACCGTCCGGAGAATGCTTAATTCACCAAGGCGGACAGCGATACGGTAGCTCAGTTGGTAGAGCGACGGGACAGTTTCCTAGTAGTCGCGGGTTCGAATCACTGCCCGTATCGGTTTATTTTTCATTCTATATTTATATAAATGAAAAGCCGTTGTTTCGGGTTCTCTTGCTCTTATAAAAGCCCTCCATCAAGATAATTTTTTCTATATTTTCCATATACAGAAATCAGTGATAATTATATTATATGTATGGATAATAACAAACTATTGTGTCGTGTCGTTAATAGGTACTCAGTGTGTCATTTATTTGCAGCGGAAGTGCCGCCAAAACTGCAACTGGAGACGGCTCAAGCCTTGATAGCTCTTGGAGTCAACCTCGGCTTCATACACCCGGAGTACGATTTAGTCGGCCATAGACAGGTGCGCGCCACTGAGTGTCCAGGAGACGCTCTTTTTAAAGAAATATCTACTTGGAAACGATTTCAGCCTAATGTGAATTTATAGTTATACATGTTAAACATGTATTTATAGTTATGAATGTACATATAGTTAGTCATTTTATTTTATATAAATCAAAGTTTGTTTCCTATCCTCTTACCTCTTACCTTAGTTTTATAACAACTTAATGAAATACTATTTTCCAGTTATATAATATTTGTCAATGATTTTAACAAAAAAGATAATTAAATACATAATTGTATCATTTGATTTCTTTTTGATTTGTATACAATAGAACGATTGTTGGGTATCAGTAGGTAGGTATATTGACATCACTACTACTAAGATAAGATGATAATATCAAAGAATTGTTTAATATATCTTAATACAATTGATTGATAACAAATGATAAGTTTGGATTATGATTTGAAAGATGATATATACTTATAATAATTATAATATCACATATTTATTGCGTTCTAGATTATTTTATTGACGAAAAAAATGCAGTTATATATACAATTGCACACCCAATTATAAATAATATTTCAGTTTTAAAAGCATTGCATATTTGTATTTGTCATTTTAATTATACAACTAGAGTAGGCAGTGTAAGATAAAAATGTATTAATTATTGTTACGAGCAGACGAACTCCCTGGTAGCCTATACCTATATACAGATTTAAATGTTTACATTTTAAATACAACTAAAGTGACTTAAGTGTATCCTGACTAATAAAATCAAATACGACGTAGTAAGAAGTAAAACAAATATTTGCTATCTACGAAAGTAATCTTACCTAATACAACAACATAAATATATTCTAAAGATAGTAAATAAATAGTATTCACATGTTGTACAAGTAAAACATGGTAAAAGTCGGATAGCTGCACGACTTTTTAAAAAAGGTATTTTAAAAATTTGTACTCTTTTAAAAGTTAGGTTAAAAGTGCATATTGAAACATTGGTTATTCATCTTCTTTATCAGCCAGCTGTTTTATAAATATAAATAAAAACTTATTTCAATAAATCCTGTTTTATTTGACCCTAAAAAATGGATTTACTTCCTATAGGGGAAGTAGCTTACGTCAAAACTGCTTGGAGGGATAACAACCCCCGTCCCATCAGGGCGGGTGTCCCCCAGGGTTCAGTTCTCTCGCCCATCCACCACTCCATCTACGCTAGCGATATTCCCAGGCAGCGATCTAAAATAAAAATAAAAAAAAAGACACCATTTGTATAGTAAGCAAATTTTTAGTTTTAAAATTTGCTTACTATACAAATGGTGACAGAGGATAAATTATTTGCTTAAAATTAAGTTTTTTGCTTAAAATTAAGAGACAAAGCAATTTAAACGAATCTGAAACGAAATGATTAAAATCATTAATGTAATTTGTCAAATTGCCGAGATTTACATTTGGGAATCTAAAACAACAAAGTGGTCAAGAATTGGGTTTTTTATAATTAAATTTATAATTAAATACTGATTTAATATAAAAAACATATATGCTTATGCTTATGCTTATGCTTATACATTATTTTGTAATGCACTAGCAAATCGTTGATCTGATGCGTGCATATCAAGGCACTTGTGTTTATATTCCAACACGATTTAAATGTTCCTCAAGTTTGTTCTTAAAATTGTTCACAGTTTGTGGCCTAATTACAGTTTCTAATTACTATTTCACATGGACACCACTCGATTTGGTAAAAAGTGTTTTCAAGAGTTACTAGCAGACGGAGATGTAGCAAGTTTCATGGAATGTCCTCTCAAGTTAGTGTTTTGATTCATAATGTAGAGTGTGGTTATGTCTCTCGCATTGTAATGCCCAGTTAATATTTTAAAGGTTTCTATTAAGTCCCCCCTTTGCCTACGTAGTATCAAGATAGTCAAGTTAAGTTCTCGAAGCCGTTCTTCATAGGTTTTGTTTTTGAATGATATCAAGCAACTCTGTCTTTTTTAAAGTATGGATTCCATATTTGAAACTTGAAAGGCACACTCCAAAAGTGGACGGATATATGTTTTGTACATTTTAAGAAGCAATTCTTTAGTGATGATGTTGAATGCTTTTCTTATCACATATAACATGGAGTTAGCCTTTTTCGCTATATTTGTGATATGAACATCCCACTTAAGATTATGCGTGTTGGTTACATCTAGGTCTTTTTGGACACTCACAGGTTGCAGTTCTACCGAGCCGATCCTGTATTGTATTTCTGGGTTGTTTTTGCCAAAGAGAAAAACTATACACTTTGTTGCGATTAATGGAATGAGCCAATCCTGTGTCCACTGCATGATTCGGTCTAAGTCCTGTTCTATAATGTTGTGGCTTATTAGAGGATTGCCCATTATTTTAGTGTCATCGACTAACGACTCTTTGGCCCACACGGCAAAAGAGAAAGCCGATCTCTTGGGCACTCTTTTTGCCTCAAACTCGACTTTGGACGACCAGGGGAGGGCACCGCCTATCATCCCGCGGTGTCCGAGCTTTATGCCGGAAATAGTTTTTCGGCAAAAACTCATCCGAAAAACCCTCCTTTCCTTGGAAGTTCATAAGTCGAGTGGGCCAGATGGTATCTCTCCAGTTGTGCTACGAACATGTGCCCCTGAGTTGACACCAGTTCTAACGCGTCTATTTCGGTACTCTTACTTGAAAGGCGTAGTCCCGGTCTCATGGAAGCGTGCCCTTGTCCATCCGATCCCTAAAAAAAGCGATAGCTCAGACCCAGCTAACTACAGACCTATCGCCATTACCTCTCTTCTCTCCAAAGTAATGGAGAGCATCATCAATAAACACCTCCTAACCTACCTCGAGGATCACCAGTTGATCAATGACCGGCAATATGGCTTTCGCCATGGTCGATCGGCTGGTGATCTTCTGTTGTATCTTACACACCGTTGGGGAGCTGTTATTGAAAGCAAGGGAGAGGGTCTGGCAGTTAGTCTGGATATGGCGAAAGCCTTTGATCGTGTATGGCACAGGGGGCTTCTTTCGAAGCTACCTTCCTATGGGCTTCCCGAGAGTTTATGCAAGTGGATCACCAGCTTCCTCACTGGGCGGAGCATACAGGTCGTTATCGACGGTTTTTGCTCGGACCCTAAGCCCGTGAACGCTGGTGTACCCCAAGGCTGCGTGCTATCCCCAACTCTGTTTCTCCTGCACATCAATGATATTTTGGATATCTCCAACATACATTGTTATGCGGATGACAGCACTGGGGATGCGGTATATTCCGGCCGTGCAGGTCTCTCTCGGGAAAACGTCGACGAGTGCCGAAAGAAACTTGTGTCTTCTATAGAGACTTCCTTGGGGCTGATCTCTGAGTGGGGTGAACTGGTTCAGTTCAATCCCCTGAAGACACAAGTTTGCGCGTTTACCACTAAGAAAACCCCATTTGTCGTATCACCGCTCTTCGAGAGCACTCCCCTCATTGCCTTGCCAAGTATCAGAATACTGGGTCTCGACATTTCGTCCGATTGTCAGTTTCGTGGTCATCTGGAGAGCAAGGCCAAGTTGGCCTCGAAGAAATTGGGATTGATTAATAGAGCGAGGCAGTATTTCAAACCTGGCCAAAGACTTGCGCTCTATAAGGCGCAGGTCCGGCCACACATGGACACTGTTCTCATCTCTGGTCCGGATCACCTCAATATCAGCTTCTACTATTTGACCGCGTACAACGGAGAGCCGTTCGGATTGTCGGGGACCCGGTGCTCTGCGAACGGCTGGACTCTTTGGCATTGCGTAGAGACGTGGCTTCTTTGTGCGTCTTCTGCCACATTTACAACGGGGAATGTTCTGAAGAACTATTCGATCTGATGCCTGCCGCCGAATTTCATCACCGCACAGCGCGCCATCGCCTCCAATATCATCCTTACCACCTGGATGCGTGGCGATCCTCTACTGTGCGGTTTTCAAAGACATTTTTCCCACGTTCCACTCGCTTGTGGAACGAACTCCCTTCCTACCTTGATACCTTCAGAAAAGGCGTTTACTCCTACCTACATGGCCGGCAACACTCTTGTAAATCCTCGGATGTTGCAAGAGTTCATGGGCGGCGGTGATCACAAGTCATCTGTGACCCGCCAGCTCGCTTGCCCTCCTCTTACATAAAAAAAAAATATATATATATATATATATATATATATATAAACATATCTGATTTGACAGCACTTTTCAGGTCAGTGATAAAGATCCCGAATAGAATAGGTCCAATTACAGAGCTTTGTGGTACCCCACTGTACTTATATGTCTATGTTTATGTCTTCGACTTGAATCAACTTCTCGAAGATGAACGGTTACCGAGCCAGTCGTATAGGTAACAGTAATGCTTTGCATTATAAAACTGCAAAACTGCTTGCATACTAAATGAGTTTTAAAAGTCAGATGTGGAGTGACATATCAATCGCAAACTAAGTTTATCAGAAGACCTAAGTACTTTACAAAGAAAAGAATTCCTAGGTAAATTATTTTCTTTCTTTTAAGTAAAGATGAAATAATTTACACACAGTACAAAAGCGAAATATTTGCACATTCCGACGAAGTCGAATAGGTAACCACTTGAGCCGAAAATTAAATTCAGACTCATAGTCATATCATAGCAAGCCAAATATGAATCGAATACTAAGGTAAATATGTGTACAATATAATATATATATATATATATATATATATATATATATATATATATATATATATATATATATATATATATATATATGTGTGTATTATTTTATGTGTGCTCAAACTCATTTTGACTGCCAAACGCTAAAGAAAGGCGAAGCGGTGTTTCTTTGTGAAAATTACCTCATTGATAAGGTCAGTATCAGTAAAATAAGAACTATCGACAACTAATTCTCTACCAAAAACTAAAAACGAAGGAGTATAATTAGTGATCTCATTTACGGAACTATTTAAAGCAAACTGTATCTTGGAAATGTTAGAATCCCAGGATCTATGGTCATTATCAACAAGATAGAAAACTGCTGTTATGATTGTCTTATTGTACTGTTCAGCTGTTTTAACTTGTGGAGTGTACAGGGAAGTATAATAAACGTTAGCTATGTTTTAATTTGCAAATCATTTTCTCATATTGTTACTTGTAAACTGTTTCCCGTTGTCCATCAGAAGCGTACTTGGTATACCATGTACAAGAAAAACCTTCTCTTCCAAAATATTTGCTATGATAACTGACGTAGCACGACGTATTTGAAACATTAGACAATACTTAGAGAAGCAACAAGTTACAATAACAATAATCCTTAGGTCTACCTATTGTACCTGGGGTAGTGTTATTAGAGTGTTTGTATGTAAGGCAAGTGTCACAACTACTACAAAGTCAGTCACATCTTTTAGAGGCCCAGGCCAAAAATAGTTAAAAATTAGAAGTTTATGAGTTTTAAAAATACCAAAATGACCAGATGTAGGTTCCGAATGATTTTTAAATATTATATCATGTCGGTATTCAGATGGTATAACTTCTTTCCAATCGTAATCTCTTGTTAAAGGGTTAACCGATTTCATGTAACGGAACAGTTTACCATTCGTGACGCAATAATAAATAAAATAATAATTAATAAAATATGTTGGATATTTCTGACAACCTTCTTAAATATTTAGATACCATACGTCATTTGTTTTCTGTAAATTAGAGTTGTCATCTACAGCGGCTATAACGACGTAATATACGACTAAGACTATCAGGAACTATGTTTTCAGAACCCTTTTGGCGTTTTATTCCGAAATTATAAGAGGAAAGACGATCTCCCCAACGAGCTAGTCTGCCTGTTGGGTTATTTAGATAAAGAAACCACTTTAGCAAGGTATGGTCGGTGTATATAGTAAATTCGAGATCATTCCCTAAGTAACATCGCCAATGTTCAATTGCAATGAGTACAGCCAGTGCTTCACGTTCTGTAGCACTATAGTTACGCTCCTGTTGTACTAGCGCTTTACTCTTGTAAGCTATGACCTTCTCATTTCAATCAATCATTTGAGTAAGTACCGCTCCAAGACCATAATCACTCGCATCGGTATGTACCTGGAAAGGTTTCGAATAGTCTAGACCAGAAAGTATAGGGGCAGAAACCAGATGACATTTTAGTTTTTTAAATGCTTCATCAGCTTCCGCTGACCAAGCAAAAGCAGGTGCATGTTTACCTTGAGATGTTAATTTGTTTAGGGGCATAGCTTATCTACTGAACTTGGGAATGAACCGTCGATACCAGAATGCAGTACCCACAGATCGAGTTAACAATGTATCCTAGATATTTTAATTGAGACTGGCAAAACAGACTTTTTTTCGAAGTCAATAGTAAGATTGGCCGATTGGAGTTTATTTAACACGCGCATTAGTAGTGATATGTGCTGGTTAAAATCGTTAGACACAATGATAACATCATCACAAAAACAAATACTCTATGTTCAAATTCAAAACCATAGAAGAACGAATCCACCAATCGCTGCCGTGTAGCAGGAGCATTGGTTAGGCCAAATGGCATAGATTTAAATTGGTAAGTACCGCGTCCGGAAATATAAAATGCCGTCTTCTGTCTATCTTCTTCCCGAATCAATATTTGCCAAAAGCTTTTGGACAAGTCAATACTAGATAAATACCTAGCGTCTCGTAAGTTGTCAAGAATCTCGGAAATATAGGGTAAACTATAAGCATCTTTTTTTGTTACTGCGTTAAGTTTTCTACTGTCTAGACAAAACCGTAATTCCCCGTTCTTTTTGGGAGTTAAGAGAACAGGAGATGTGGCGTTTTACAACCAGTTGTATGGGGTAGATATGGGGAGCTCACTAAGCCCGGTGGTAGCCAATTTTTACATGGTAAAATTCGAGACGGAATCCGGGAAAACAGCACCAACCAAGCCCAAAATGTGGTACCGGTATGTAGATGACCCGTTTATAATCGGGGAAGATGGGCAGGAAGCACTGGATGAATTCATCGCATATCTCAAAATCATTCAATCAATATCAAAGTAATCAAATCAACATTGATAGTCATAATAATAATAAATTATACCGTAGCCATGGACAATGTAAACAAATCTTACTTAATTTTATGAAGACTAACTAATTGCGTCATAGTAACGAAATTGTCGTGACGGGAAAAAGTTATTACCCGAAGATATACTCAAAATATGTTAAATAAATCAAAATTACATTAATATGTTATATCTTTGTAAAGAATCGATTTCTTATCTTCCTATCATTAGCATATACATATATAGAAAGGTATCCGCTTTACGAATACATTCTAAGTGTCTTTGCGAACACTGCAACATTAAGAAGATATATAGCTAGTAATAACAACAATTGGTAAGTTTAAATTATAGGTTAAAATTTTCTAGCGTTGTATTTTTGTTAAATCAAAACATGTTATGGATATTAATATTCGGTTTGAGAATATATATTTTAAAGATAAGATAGTGATTTGGCAACAAGAGTTATGTAGTATGAATAACATAAATGTTCAATAAATATAAAATGAAAAAAAAACGACATGGACAGGGATTCAAACCCGCGACCTCTATGAAAACTTGGGATAGATTTTTAATCTATATTTAATAAAAAATTAATTAAGCTTGACATGCTATACTTGTTTATAAATATTTTCAAACATTATTAACATACTTTTCATTAAGTTCTATATAAGATTAATTTTGTTAGACTTGTATTTAATTATTTTTTTTTATTCTAATAAAAGTATTTTAAAATAAAGTATTTTAAGAGTTGTGACGTTAATAAAGGATATATAAAGCGGTTTTAAGAATTTACTTCTATATTTCCTTACCTTTGTTTAAATTGTTGCAATTGCTTACTTATTAAAAGTAATTAAATAAATATTTAACACATCCATAACTAATCATAACTACTTGGATAATATTATGTGTTTATACTGAAAGGTTTTTAGGTAAAATGACTCCTCTCTTCGTCTTTGGAGTTCTCAGTGTGGTTGTAGGTGTACTAAGTTCTCCTCACCCACGGACTGTTCTAAGACAGCCCAGTAAGTATATCAAACTTCAAGATAATTTTGTTTACATTTACATTTTGTGAACATCTTGCAATGCTTTAAACTTTTTATATGAATTTTAAATCTTCAAGACACAACTTTTCACATATTTTTGATTTTTTTCTTTCACTACAGCGTATAAGTTTGAATTTGTATCGAAAAGAGAATGGGGAGGTCGAGAAGCGACAGACGTCACCTTGTTAAACACACCAGTTCCCTTAGTGGTGATCCATCATAGCTACATACCAGAGGCTTGTTTCACGAGGTCAGCCTGTTCGGTTGCTATGCGGTCTATGCAGAACGCCCATCAAATCACCAACGGCTGGGACGATATTGGCTACAAGTAAGTATCTCCGACCTACATATGAAAATAAAATTTATTAATATTAGTTAAATACAAATCCAAATATTTTTAACTAAAAACATAATCTCTCTCTAGCATCTCTCTCTAGCATGACTAAATTCTAAATTGGCTACTCTTTTAATGTATGATAAAATTCCAAAAACTCAACCAAAACTATACGACTATTTAATTAAAAAAAGATGAATACTTTTAATAAGTATTTGCTTACTTAATCGTATAGATTTCAATAGCAAACTCCGTAACAAAAAGAAAATATTCTGTCCCTTTAGTTTCCTTGTCAACAGTTTACATTGTACGAACTGTATGAACTGTATGTTGTATGCTGTTGTATGCTAGAAAAAAACCTAATACAAAAAATATAATAGTTTCGCAGTCGGCAGCGACGGACGTGTGTACGAGGGGCGGGGCTTTGACCGCGTTGGCGCGCACAATGTAGGCGTCAATACCAAGAGCATAGGCATTGTGCTTATTGGAAACTGGGTGTGTAAGTATCAGACCAATAAACCTAGTGAGTAGTGACCCACTAGTACCCTGGGTGCAGTTACCTTCTAGGTCTCGGTGGTGGTAACTTTAAACAAAACTATTTTAAATACCTTAAGGGTTTCTATGCGTTTTATATGTCTGTTTTATAATTACAAAAAGGTATATAAGAATGTTTGGGATAGAGTCGTGTTAAAATATCCGACATTTTATTATTAACTGAACTAGTGAGGCCAACGACTGCTATTGTAATTTAATAAATTAAAAAGTCTAGTATTTGAATATATGGGTATGTAAGTGATTCTATTGAGAATGTATTCCATAACCAAAGATCAAACCTATTCAGAAAAACTTAATACACTTTTTTTTGTTCTGAATATTATGCACCTTTTTTAACCCCCAACCCAAAAAATGGTTTTTTATAAGTTTGACGTGTGTATCGGTCTAGTCGACTGTAGCCTCGTAGCAACCAAACGAGGGGACAGCTTTGATTGTGGTTTTATTTATTTGAAAGCATGGTCCGTCGAAATGGTTCGTTTATGCGCTATGTTTGGTTGAAATAAGCGTCTCTGAGATTGAGCTTTTATTGGTACTGGTAAAAAGTTCATATTATGCAATGTTGATAGTAAAACCTAAACAAATGAAAATTCGTGTATTCGTAGTTTCATTTATATTAGTCCAAAAAAGAAACCAATATCATACCTTTAAAAAGCAGAAGGAATTAGTGTTCTAAAATCAGTTTCTAAAATCAGTTCTGATTGGCTTTTGTAATTATATAACAAAACTAAGGTTTTAAATAAATATCTATAATACTTTACACGTATATAACAATATCAACCGTATGTGAAAGTGACTTTAAGCACGGGAATACCCTTAGATTGTTATTATGTTCATTACTTATTCTGATCGTCATCTCGACGTCACATTTGAAATGAGAACAGACTGCTCTCGCGCATATGAAGGTCTTACTGCTTACGATTTATAAATGTGCATACAGTCTTATTTAGTACTAGCTGTGCCTGCGACTTCGTACGCGTAGATTTCGATTTTGATAAAACGTACCCTTTGTAGTTTGTACTTACAAATGTATGTAAAAACTATAAACCTTCAAACTGGTAAGCAACAATGGTACGACAATAAGAGATTATTAACTTCTTTATTTGTTAACCAATTGTTAAAAAAAAAAAAAACAAAATATAAAGTCAACCCCATGACAATATATTACCAAAAACTGCATCCAAATCGATTAATCCGTTCCTAAGATTAGCGTGCATAAACATACAGACATGCAGACAAACAGACAAAATGAAAAAAAACATTGTTTTGAGTTCTCTTGCTTATATAAAGGGGGACTGTATGAATTAAAAAATATATATATTTTTTCGTGTAGTGTGCACAACTAAAAGATAAACAGACAAAGATTTTAAAAGTGCTGAAAATGGATTCTATTAGTAATCACTTCACATCTTGGTATATATTTTTTTAATATTTTCAATGTACAAAGAATACTCCTTTACAGATTTATTAGAAGTATAGAATAAGATTTGCATGGTACCTATTATGTGATTGACATAAATTCACATAACTTTTTTATTTCTTTATCAATTTAGATGAAATAAACACTTAATGTTAAGTGAAGACTGTGATAATATATTCCTGAACACCGCATTAAATTTGGTTAAGCCGTTTCTAAGATTAGCGAGCACAAACATACAAACATACAGACAAACAGACAAACTGAAAAACATCATGATCTTTTTTAATATTTTCCGTGTATAGAAATCGATCAGTGACATTTTTATTATACGTATAGTAGATAATAACAAACTATTGTGTCGTGTTTTTGCTAATTTCGTTAATACTCAGTGCGTCATTTATTTGCAGCGGAAGTGCCGCCGAAACTGCAACTTGAGACGGCTCAAGCCTTGATAGCTCTTGGAGTCAACCTCGGTTTCATACACCCGGAGTACGATTTAGTTGGCCATAGACAGGTGCGCGCCACTGAGTGTCCAGGAGACGCTCTTTTTAAAGAAATATCTACTTGGAAACGATTTCAGCCTAATGTGAATTTATAATACGTACAATGTATATATAGTTAGTCATTTTGTATTATATAAATTAAAGTTTGTTTCCTATTTTTAAATGTTCAGTATGTTACAAAAAAATTCAAAACACACAAGCTTGATAAACTTGCATAATTTCATTTAATAAAATCACGTCAAGATTATTAATTGATAAAATATGATTTCCTCGAATTTCTGTGAGCGGCTATATACTTACCTGCATACCTACCTACCTACTTACCTACCTACCTACCCACTAACTCAACCTACCTACTAACTCAAGCGGGTCAGCCTATACGAAATCCAGTCAAATATACGATTATAGGAAGACTACCATCTATAGTTAAACTTTATCTTCTAATTAATTTGCATTCCTTTAGTAACCTTGTTTTATAACAACTTAATGAAATACTATTTTCCGCTTATATAATATTTGTCAATGATTTAACTAATAAGATAATTAAATAATTGTATTCTTTCATTTCTTTTTTGTTTTGTATACAATAAAACGATTATTGGGTATCAATAGGTAGGTATATTGACATCACTACTACTAAGATAAGATGATAATATCAAAGAATTGTTTAATATATCTTAATACAATTGATTGATAACAAATGATAAGTTTGGATTATGATTTGAAAGATGATATATACTTATAATAATTATAATATCACATATTTATTGCGTTCTAGATTATTTTATTGACGAAAAAAATGCAGTTATATATACAATTGCACACCCAATTATAAATAATATTTCAGTTTTAAAAGCATTGCATATTTGTATTTGTCATTTTAATTATACAACTAGAGTAGGCAGTGTAAGATAAAAATGTATTAATTATTGTTACGAGCAGACGAACTCCCTGGTAGCCTATACCTATATACAGATTTAAATGTTTACATTTTAAATACAACTAAAGTGACTTAAGAGTATCCTGACTAATAAAATCAAATGCAACAAATAAGAAATAAAATTAATATTTGCTATCTACGAAAGTAAGCTTACAAAAATATATTCTAAAGATAGTAAATAAATAGTATTCACATGTTGTATAACGTTACGTACACGGTAAAAGTCGGATAGCTGCGCGACTTTTAAAAAAAGGTCTTTTAAAAATTTGTACTCTTTTAAACGTTAGGTTAAAATTGCATTTTGAAACATTGGTTATTCATCTTCTTTATCAGCCAGCTATTTTATAAATATAAATAAAAACTTATTTCAATAAATCCTGTTTTATTTGACCCTAAACAATGGATTCCTATAGCGGGAAGTAGCTTACGTCAAAACTGCTTGGGGGGATATCAACCCCCCACCCCATCAGGGCGGGTGTCCCCCAGGGTTCAGTTCTCTCGCCCATCCTCTACCCCATCTACAATAGCGATATTCCTAGGCCGCGATCTAAAGTGCATCTTGCCATGTACGCGGACGATACCGCGCATAACACGTCCTCTAAGGATCACTGGGAGGTATACCAACGTCTCCAATCCGCAGTCGACTCCCTCGAGAGTTGGCTGCGGTCGGCGTTGCAGTCGGCGGATCGAGGTTAACCCTGAGAAGAGCGTTTCGGTGCTCTTCGAACGGGGCCCCCCAAGGATCCTCCCGCGAATCAAACTCTTTGATAAACCGATACCTTGGATAGACAAGGCAAAATACCTAGGAGTAACGTTAAATAGAAAGTTAGTTTTCACTGCGCATTTTAGGACCGTTCGTAGCAGAGTGGCCTACATATTAGGTCGTTTATATCCTCTGTTGCATGCGGAGTAAAATTTCCCTTCGCAATAAGGTGACACTTCACAAAGCTTGCATACGTTCCGTCATGTCCTATGCGAGTCCCGCTTTTGCGCACGCTAATCTGTAACCCCTTCAGGTGATTCAGAACAGGTTTACACGGATTGCAACCGGGGCGCCGTGGTTCGTTCGCGACATCGATCTCCATAGAGATTTAGACCTTCGGACCATCGCTCAGTACTTCAAGGGACTTACTCAAAAGTACTTTGAACGTGCTGAGCGGCACCCGAACCCACTGGTGGCTGACGCCGCAGAGTATAGATGACGTAAGACTACTTTAGTCAGAAAAAATAGACCCAAGTCGGTACTCGTTGACCCCGACGACGCGTTCACAGTAGGTAAGACATCACACAACATACAGACGTACATCGTTTATACCGGTATAGACGAGGTCCCAACTGAGGAAGCGCTCCGTTGCTCCGGCGTTCTGCCGTCGGAGGACGCTAGACGCTAGTGTCCAAATTTCCTTAGTTTCCCTGCTGACTAAGGACGCCCCAAGCCGAGGTCCGTGTCTCAATCTGAGACGCCCTCGGGACGTCGTTCCCCATGGGGGGCCTATCTGGCCCCCCCTTTTTAAGGGCGGGTCTCCTGACCCACCCGCTCTCCCTCTGACGCTGTAATAGCCAACATGGCTAACAGTATAGACAAAACATAAGGGGGGATTGATGCCTTTCTAGATTTATTTCAGATAGAATGAAACTTGTATTAATTTCATTAATCAATCTTTTTGATTTACCACAATCTTTTATTTTAGTGTGGTTGACCTTCCTTTTACGGAATGCTTTTTTTGCAACCAGCTGATTTGATTTTTCTTCCATTAGCATTTGTTACGTTTGTTTTCTTTATTTTTTAAAAACGAGATTAATTATCTTTTTTTGGATAGTTATATAACTACAGTTCAAAATTTATGATGAATACTAGCCCTTTTATACGTACTCAGTTGTATTTTTTTATAGAAGATGATTCAGGTAACAATGGTGTTACTTTTTGTAGATCTTCTTTTCTTTTTCTGTGAGGTTATCAGCGATGAAAATGAAAGTGCAATATCATCTAAGATGTAATTAAAAATTTTGTTATTTTCTGATGAGACTGCTTACAGCCTTGAGAGAGAAAGCCGAAAGACTCGAGAATGGTCTAGTAGGCATATTATTTTGGTTGACGTTACGTTATTCAGATTCATTATAGACAGTTTCTTAATTATATTTAACCTCCGACCCAAAGAGAGGAGTGTTATAAGTTTGACGTGTATCTGTGTGTCTGTCATGTAGCAACTAAATGAGTGGATTTGATTGCGGTCTTTTTAATTACAAATTCAGTCCGTCGAGATGATTCTTACTTATATTTGGTCGAAATAAAAGCAGTCGTCTTTAAGATTTTGAACTTTCATTGATTTCTGTGACAGATTCCTATGCAATATTGGTAGTACAAAACAAAACAAGTGAACATTCTCGTGTTTCGTTTAGTATAATATACAAATAAGTAACTTTAAAAGCAGAAAAAAATAGTTTTAAGTAATTAGGACTTCTCTAAGGTTTCCGGTGCTTCAGGATCGCCAAACATTTCTACCTTACGTAACACTGTTTTGAAACCCAAGCTCGCCCTCGCCACTTCGGCTGGTTGATTGCTGTCGGCAACCAGCCTCAGTTGCTACGGCTCGATTGGGTTTCAACAATGTGTCACAGCCGCGCATTCGGATTTACAGTGACACTCTATGAGTAGGACAGATAAGACTATGTGGAGTTGGAATTGACAGAGTCGGTTTTGAAAAAAAACTAAATTCTAAGCAAATGAGTTACCATTTGCATAGTGAACAAATTTTTAGTTTTAGAGACAAAGCGATATAAACGAAACTGAAACAAAATGATTAAAATCATTAATGTAATTTGTGAAATTACCGAGATTCACATTTGGTAAATCTAAAACAACAAAGTAGTCAAGAATTGGGTTTTTTTTTGTCAGTTATTATTAAATACTAATTAAATATAAAAAGCCAACCCGTCAATTATGTCGGATTGGCTTATATGTTAATATATGCTTATTCTTATGCTTATGCTTATGCTTATGCTTATGCTTATTCTTATGCTTATGCTTATGCTTATGCTTATGCTTATGCTTATGCTTATGCTTATGCTTATGCTTATGCTTATGCTTATGCTTATGCTTATGCTTATGCTTATGCTTATGCTTATGCTTATGCTTATGCTTATGCTTATGCTTATGCTTATGCTTATGCTTATGCTTATGCTTATGCTTATGCTTATGCTTATGCTTATGCTTATGCTTATGCTTATGCTTATGCTTATGCTTATGCTTATGCTTATGCTTATGCTTATGCTTATGCTTATGCTTATGCTTATGCTTATGCTTATGCTTATGCTTATGCTTATGCTTATGCTTATGCTTATGCTTATGCTTATGCTTATGCTTATGCTTATGCTTATGCTTATGCTTATGCTTATGCTTATGCTTATGCTTATGCTTATGCTTATGCTTATGCTTATGCTTATGCTTATGCTTATGCTTATGCTTATGCTTATGCTTATGCTTATGCTTATGCTTATGCTTATGCTTATGCTTATGCTTATGCTTATGCTTATGCTTATGCTTATGCTTATGCTTATGCTTATGCTTATGCTTATGCTTATGCTTATGCTTATGCTTATGCTTATGCTTATGCTTATGCTTATGCTTATGCTTATGCTTATGCTTATGCTTATGCTTATGCTTATGCTTATGCTTATGCTTATGCTTATGCTTATGCTTATGCTTATGCTTATGCTTATGCTTATGCTTATGCTTATGCTTATGCTTATGCTTATGCTTATGCTTATGCTTATGCTTATGCTTATGCTTATGCTTATGCTTATGCTTATGCTTATGCTTATGCTTATGCTTATGCTTATGCTTATGCTTATGCTTATGCTTATGCTTATGCTTATGCTTATGCTTATGCTTATGCTTATGCTTATGCTTATGCTTATGCTTATGCTTATGCTTATGCTTATGCTTATGCTTATGCTTATGCTTATGCTTATGCTTATGCTTATGCTTATGCTTATGCTTATGCTTATGCTTATGCTTATGCTTATGCTTATGCTTATGCTTATGCTTATGCTTATGCTTATGCTTATGCTTATGCTTATGCTTAGGCTTATGCTTATGCTTATGCTTATGCTTATGCTTATGCTTATGCTTATGCTTGTGTTTATATTCCAATACGATTTAAATGTTCATCAAGTTGGTTCTTATAATTGTTCATTTTGTGCAGTAATTACAGTTTCTAATTACTATTTCACATGGACACCACTCGATTTGGTAAAAACTGTTTTCAAGGGTTACTACCAGATGGAGATGTAGCAAGTTTCATGGAATGTCCTCTCAAGTACGTGTTTTGATTCATAATGTAGAGTTTGCTCACATTGTAATGTCCAGTTAATATTTTAAAGGTTTCTATTCAGTCCCCTCGTTGCCTACGTAGTTCCAAGGTAGTCAAGTTAAGTTCTCGAAGCCGTGTCTCATAGGTTTTGTTTTTGAATGACAAAACCATTTTTGTAGCCTTACGCTGCACTTTTTCAAGCAACTCTATGTCTTTTGTAAAGTATGGATTCTATATTTGAAAGGCATACTCCAAAAAAGGACGGATATATGTTTTGTACATTTTAAGAAACAAATCTTTAGTGATGACGTTGAATGCTTTTCTTATCACATATAACATGGAGTTAGCCTTCTTCGCTATATTTGTGATATGAACATCCCACTTAAGATTATGCGTGATGGTTACACCTAAGTCTTTTTGGACACTCACAGGTTGCAATTCCACCGAGCCGATTCTGTATTGTATTTCTGGGTTGTTTTTGCCAATGTGAAAAACTGTACTTTGTTGCGTTTAATGGTCGTCGGTTTAAGTTCTGTTCTATAATGTTGTGGTTTATTAGAACCAGTAGTCGCGGGTTCGAATCCCTGCCCGTATCGGTTTATTTTTCCGTATTGGTTTTCGTAAGAAACCTAATAGATGTCACCACCGTCCCGATAAAGACGATCACATGTAGAATGCTTAATTCACCGAGGCGGACAGCGATACGGTAGCTCAGTTGGTAGAGCGACGGGACGGTTTCCCAGTAGTCGCGGGTTCGAATCTCTGCCCGTATCGGTTTATTTTTCATTCTATATGTATATAAATTTAAATAAGCTTAACATGGCTATACATGCTTAAAGATATTTTCAATCATTAATTTCGGTAGTGGCATCTTTTCAATGTTTATCTATACTGCAAAGTTAGAAACATTGGTTAGCATTTTCGAAAGAAACCTTATAGATGTCATCACCGTCCCGATAAAGACGATCACATATAGAATGCTTAATTCACCGAGGTGGACAGCGATACGGTAGCTCAGTTGGTAGAGCGACGGGACGGTTTCCCAGTAGTCGCGGGTTTTAATCCCTGCCCGTATCGGTTTATTTTTCATTCTACATTTATATAAATATAAATAAGCTTAACATGGCTAAAGATATTTTCATACATGTTTAAAGATATTTTCAATCTTTGTACAATGTAATTTTTAAAAAGTTTCCCTCCTTTTCAAATAGTAGCCGCTTAAGTAAAGCCTTATGAAGCAAAAACAATTCTTAAGAGGTTAAGTCACAGAAGCTGGGTCATACAATGATCTAATACAATAATACAAGTTCTATCAACTACACTACAATACATAACCACTGCATTGAAACTAACTTTTTTGAAAATCTCTTGTCCTTGACACTGAGGTAAAAAGTTCGTTTCCAGAAAATATCTCCTATGTTAAACTCTACATTTTTTGTAGAGTAAATTATAATGGACACTATTTTAGGAGTGTGCCTTAATTAGAGATAGTTGTACCTTGTGGAATGTCTTATGTAGTGAACCTAAATTTTCACCCTTACATTGGTGTGAAAATTACCTCATCGAAAAGGTCAGTATCACTAAAATGAGAATTATCGACAACTAATTCTCTACCAAAAACTAAAAACGAAGGAGTATAATTAGTGATCTCATTTACGGAACAACAATGGTTTTACAACCAGTTGGATGGAGTAGCCATGAGGAGCCCACTAAGCCCGATGGTAGCCAATTTTTACATGGAAAAATTCGAGACGGAATCTGTGAAATCAGCACCAACCAAGCCCAAAATGTGGTACCGGTATGTAGATGACCCGTTTATAATCTGGGAAGATGGGCAGGAAGCGCTGGATGAATTCCTCGCATATCTCGCAACTCGCAATACCTGGCCGTTCAATTCTCCATGGAGAAAAAAAAGGGCGGGTCTCTAGCCTACAAGATTCTTAAGACCACGGCAACTCAGCCCGGAAAACTTTAATATTATTTATTCCGGCGCGGCCGTGAAAGCCTCAGCGTTTATTTAAAACTTCACAACTATATATATACTATCATCTAGAAATTATGAAGTGAATGTATTTTCGTTTAGTATTATAATATACTATTAATATGATATCTTTGTTTTATGTAATATCTTGGCAGTTAAGGAATAAACATTAAAATACTCACAATAAAATTTGGTATTGATAAAAATCTTACAATAAAGCTGTACTTACACTGACGGGACCAGAACAACATTGATATTCATAAATCAAATAATAATAATAAATTATACCGTAGCCATGGACAATATAAACAAATCTTACTTAATTTTATGAAGACTAACTAATTGCGTCAAAGAAACGAAATTGTCGTGACGGGAAAAAGTTATTAAACGAAGATATACTCAAAATATGTTAAATAAATCAAAACACATTAATATGTTATATCTTTGTAAAGAACCGATTTCTTATCGTCCTATCATTAGCATATACTTATATAGAAAGGTATCCGCTTTATGAATACATTCTAAGTGTCTTTGCGAACACTGCAACATAAAGAAGTTATATAGCAAGGAATAACAAGAATTTGGTAAGTTTAATTTATAGGTTAAAATTTTATAGCCTTGTATTTTTGTTAAATCAAGACATGTTATGGATATTAATATTCGGTTTGAGAATATATATTTTAAAGATAAGATAGTGATTTGGCAACAAGAGTTATGTAGTATGAATAACATAAATGTTCAATAAAAAAAAAATTAAAAAAAAATGACATGGACAGGGATTAAAACCCGCGACCTCTATGAAAACTTGGGATAGATTTTTCAATCTATATTTAATAAAAAATTAATTAAGCTTGACATGCTATACTTGTTTATAAATATTTTCAAACATTATTAACATACTTTTCATTAAGTTCTATATAAGATTAATTACGTTAGACTTGTATTTAATTTTGTTTTTTTATTCTAATAAAAGTATTTTAAAATAAAGTATTTTAAGAGTTGTGACGTTAATAAAGGATATATAAAGCGGTTTTAAGAATGTGCTTCTATATTTCGTTACCTTTGTTTAAACTGTTGCAATTGCTTACTTATTAAAAGTAATTAAAAACATATTTAACATATATATAACTAATCATAACTACTTGGATAATATTCTGTGTACATATTAAAAGGTTTTCAGGTAATATGACTCCTCTATTCGCCTTTGGAGTTCTTAGTGTGGTCGTAGGTGTACTAAGTTCTCCTCACCCACGGACTCTTCTCAGACACCCCGGTAAATATATCAAACTATGAACTTCGAGATAATTTGGTTTACATCTACATTTTGTGAACATCTTGCAATGCTTTAAACTTTTTTTAAGAATTTTAAAGCTTCAAGATACAACTTTTCCCATATTTTTTAATTCTTTCTTTTATGAAAAATATTAATAGCTTATGGTAACCCTTACAGCGTATAAGTTTGAATTTGTATCGAAAAGAGAATGGGGAGGTCGAGAAGCGACAGACGTCACCTTGTTAAACACACCAGTTCCCTTAGTGGTGATCCATCATAGCTACATACCAGAGGCTTGTTTCACGAGGTCAGCCTGTTCGGTTGCTATGCGGTCTATGCAGAACGCCCATCAAATCACCAACGGCTGGGACGATATTGGCTACAAGTAAGTATCTCCGACCTACATATGAAAATAAAATTTATTAATATTTGTTAAATACAAATCCAAATCTTTTTAACTAAAAACAAAATCTCTCTCTAGCATGACTAAATTCTAAATTGGCTATTCTTTTAATGTATGATAAAATTCCAAAATCTCAACCAAAACCATACGACTATTTAATTGAAAAAAACTGAATACTTTAATATTTACTTACTTAATCTCGTTATATTTACTTGATTACTGCGTATAGATTTCAATAGCGTATCCTGTAACAAAAAAAAAGAAATATTCCGCCCCTTTAGTTTTTTTGTCAACAGTTTTAAACTGTACGTATTGTACGATCTGTACGAACTGTATGAACTGTATACTGTATGCTGTCACAATATATTTCTCCCTAAAACCTAATACAAAAAATATAATAGTTTCGCAGTCGGCAGCGACGGACGTGTGTACGAGGGGCGGGGCTTTGACCGCGTGGGCGCGCACTCTGTAGGCGTCAATACCAAGAGCATAGGCATTGTGCTTATTGGAAACTGGGTGTGTAAGTATCAGACCAATTAACCTAGTGAGTAGTGACCCACTAGTACCCTGGGTGCAGTTACCTTCCAGGTGTGAACTTTAAACAAAACTATTTTAAATACCTTATGGGTTTCTATGTGTTTTATATGTCTGTTTTATAATTACAAAAAGGTATATAAGAATGTTTGGGATAGAGTCGTGTTAAAATATCCGATATTTAATTATTAACTGAACAAGTGAGGCGAACACTGCTATTGTAATTTAATTAATTAGAAAGTCTAGTATTTTAATACATGGGTATGTAAGTGATTTATTGAGATCGTATTCCATAACTAAAGATCAAACCTATTCAAAAAAACTTCATGCACTTTTTTTTGTTCTCAATGTTATGCACCTTTCTTAACCCCCGTACCAAATGGTTTGTTATAAGTTTGACGTATATATCGGTGTAGTCGACTGTAGCCTCGTAGCAACCAAGCGAGTGGACGGACTTGATTGTGGTTTTATTTATTTGTTTGGTTGAAATAAGCCGTCTCTGAGATTGAGCTTTTATTGGTACTGGAAAAAGTTCATATTATGCAATGTTGATAGCAAACCTAAACAAGTGAAAATTCGTGTATTCGTAGTTTCATTTAGTCCAAAAAATAAACCAATATTATACCTTTAAAAAGCAGAAGCAATTAGTGTTCTAAAATCAGTTCTGATTGGCCTTTGTAAATATATAACGAAACTTAGGTTTTAAACAAATATCTATAATACTTTACACGTATATAATAATATCAACCGTATGTGAAAGTGACTTTAAACACGGGAATACTCTTAGATTGTTATTATGTTCATAATATACTTATTCTGAGCATGTTATCATATTAAAAGCAATAAAAACACAGCAACAACGCAACACGTTTTTAGTAAAGATAGCTGTGCCCGCGGTTTCGTACGCGTTGATTTCGATTTTGATAAAACGTACCCTTTGTACTTACCATTGTATGTAAAAACTATAAACCTTCATACTGTAACGCAGCAATGGTACGATAATAACAGATTATTAACTTCTTGACTTATTAACCGATTGCTAAAAGAAAACAAAATATAAAGTGAATTCCATGACATTATATTCCCGAAAACTGGATCCATATCGATTAATCCGTTTCTGAGATTAGCGTGCACAAACATAAAGACATACAGACGAGCAGACAAAATGAAAAACGTTGTTTGGGGTTGTCTTGCTTATATAAAGGTCGCCCTGTATGAATTTTCGAAAATATTTTTTCGTTTTGTGTGTACAAGTAAAAGACAAACAGATAAACAGACAAAGATTTTAAAAATGCACAAACATACAAACATACAGACATACAGACAAACAGACAGACTGAAAAACTATTGTTTTGGGCTTTCTTGCTCTTATAAAGGCCCCCCATCTAGATCTTTTTTAATATTTTCCATGCACAGAAATCGATCAGTGACAATTTTATTATATGTGTAGAAGATAATAACAAACTATTGTGTCGTGTTTTTGCTAATTTCTTTAATACTCAGTGCGTCATTTATTTGCAGCGGAAGTGCCGCCAAAACTGCAACTTGGTACGGCTCAAGCCTTGATAGCTCTTGGGGTCAACCTCGGCTTCATACACCCGGAGTACGATTTAGTTGGCCATAGACAGGTTCGCGCCACTGAGTGTCCAGGAGACGCTCTTTTTAAAGAAATATCTACTTGGAAACGATTTCAGCCTAATGTGAATTTATAGTACGTACAATGTACATATAGTTAGTCATTTTATTTTATATAAACCAAAGTTTGTTTCCTATTTTTAAATTTTCAGTATTACATTAACATTATTAAATAAAACATTACATGGTCGGTATATTGACATCATCAATTTTAATACTACCAAACAGATAGGATAATAATTTCAAAGAATTGTTCGAGATATCTTAATGCAATTGATTGATAACAAATGATAGATTTAATCTAAAGTTTTAATTACGGCATGAAAGATAAAATACACTTATAATAATGATAATATTACATATTTATTGCATTTCAGATTATTATGATGACGCATAAAATGCAGTGACATATACAGGGTCATTTTTAATTAGTTGACCACTTTTTGCAGGCAGTCCCTCTACATCAATCCCCACAACATTTTTTCTCCCTCTTTTACTTATTACTCTGTATTTTGTAAGAAGTACTTAAAAGGTCAACGCTCGGGCGCCATACCGACGCTCAGAGTTAATGCCAATTCAAAAACAAGAAATAAATGTTGTATGGGAAAATTTTATTTAAAAACTATTAATTTTAAAAAGTCGTAGAACAGATGTTGTTGGGATTGATGTAAAGAGGCTGCCTGCAAGAGGTGGTCAACTAATTACAAATAACCCTGTATTTGCACACCCAATTATAAATAATATTTCAGTTTTAATAGCATTACATATTTGTAAGTTTTGTATCAATTATACCAGCAGTAGAGGCAGTAGCTACTATAAGATAAGAATGCATTTAATATAGTGAGGAGCAGACTAACTCTCTTGTAGCCTATACATACAGATTAAAATGTTTAAATTTTAAATACAAATAAAGTTACTTTAGTGTATCCTGACTATTAGAATCCAATACAACTTAATAAGAAGTAAAACAAATATTTGATATCTATGAAAGTCAATATATTCTAAAGATAGTATATAAATAGTATTCACATGTTGTGTAACGTTATATACAGGGCAAAAGTCGGATAGCTGTCCAACTTTTAAAAAGGTCTTTTAAAAATTTGTACACTTTTAAATGTTAGGTTAAAAGTGCTTATTGAAACATTGGTTATTCATCTTCTTTATCAGCCAGCCTTTTTATTAATATAATAAAAAATATTTGAATAAATCCTGTTTTATTTGACCCTAAAAAAGGGATATTCACCTCCTATAGCGGGAAGTAGGTTACGTCAAAACTGCTTGGGGGGATATTTGCTTCATATGAGGATAGATGCATTTCTAGGTTTATTTTAGATATAATCAACCTTATATTAATTTAAGTAAACAATCTTTTTGATTTACTACACCTGCTTTTTTCTAGTGGTTGACATATTTGCAATATTTGCAACATCCTTCCCCGTCATCTCGGTGCACCGCATGTACCGAGCGACCACTAGGGTCCCGTTCGATCTCGTACTCGTTCATCTCGAGCTTTCCCCGGAAGGAAAGCAAATTTTCAACGTTAAGGCAGTCTGCCAACTCTCCGGCCTTAGGGTCGAACCTCCACGCGGTCGCGGTTTTCCTGGTCAGTGTCATCGCTGCCAGCTCTATGGGCATTCCCAACGTTTTTGTCACGCGCGTCCGAGTGCGTCAAGTGCCTGGACGACCACGCGACAGCCGACTGTCCGCGTAAGGGACCGGTCCCTGAGGATCCTCCCAGCTGCGTCCTGTGCGGACAGAAGGGCCATCCCGCGAATTATCGCGGGTGCCCCAAAGCGCCGCGCAGGACACAGCCGGCAAGGCATCCTCCTCTGTTCACTCAGCCTCCATGGGCTCCTCTAGCCCCTAGGAGGCCCGCGGCCTCTCAGGCATCCCAGGCCCCTCAGGCACCCGCGAACGCGATCGCGAACGCTTGGGTGAAGCCTCCGAGGATTATCCCACAGCCCGTCCCCCAGTCGTTGCCGCCGCCGCCGGTTCGTAACTCCACCGACGGAGTTGCGAGTTCACTCGCGTGCGTCACGAGCCTCTTCGGTGTAATAGACATCGAAGAGCTCCTAGTCTTTTCGAATGAAATGAGGGATTCCGCGCGGAACCCTCCCGCGAGGATGGAAGTGCTCCTCAAGCACGCCGTCCTAATCAAATCGATATACGAACACACGATGTCAACATGATGACATCGCGTGGAAGGGTAAAACCTCGCTCTCTGACTGTCGCTACATTCAACGCGAACGGGCTACTTAAGCAGATAGATCTAGTGCGCGACTTCGTGGTCACGCACCAGATAGACGTCCTGTTAGTACAAGAGACCTTTCTGAAGCCGTGTAATCGTGATCCGCGCATCGCGAATTACCGTCTCGTTAGGAACGATAGGGCAACCGCGAAGGGGGGAACCATCATCTACTACAGAAGGTCTCTTCATTGCACTCCGCTCGATCCGCCCCAACTAGTCAACGTAGAAGCGTCATTATGTCAGGTGGGTATGACCGGCCATCAGTCGATCGTACTAGCATCCGTCTATCTTTCTCCCAATAAAGCCTTAGTTGAGAGGGACCTTAAGTCCTTACTCCAATTAGGTAACGCAACCATTCTGGCCGGCGACCTAAATTGCAAACATCCCCGCTGGAACTCCACTGTCGCAAACAGTAGAGGAAATCTCCTTGATAGGCTAAGTTACAAGGCTGGTCTCGACTTCGAGATCACCGCGCCTTTGAGTCCCACGCGATACTGCGACATAGACTTCCGACATGACAGACCCGACGTGCTCGACATAGTACTCTTGAAGGGCGTGACACTCCGATTACGTTCTATCGAGACGCTATCCGAGCTAGACTCTGACCATCGACCGGTCCTATTTCAGCTAGGACTTCCTTCCCTTAGGGAACCCGCGACCAAAACAATTATTAACTGGACGAAGCTTCGAGAGCAACTCCATTCCCCCGTACCAGCGCACCTCGACAAAATTCCTGACCAGCTTACATCGGTCGAGGACGCTGTCTCAGCCGCGACTTTACAGAACATTTGGTAGACAGCATAGGAAAGTCCTCGAGGGAGATCCGAGTGAACTTCGAAGGTTACCGAGCACTCCCTCCGGACATTAGACTTCTCATCACCCGTAAAAACGCCGCGATTAGAGCCCATGACCGATACCCGACAGATGACAACCGACGGAGGCTGCGCCGTCTCCAGAGGGAGTCGAGACAAGCTCTCGACGACTTCAGAGATAGCGGCTGGGGTAGGACGCTTGCGACGCTCTCTCCAACACACCAGGCATTCTGGCGGTTGCAGAGAGCGTTGAAGGCGGACACTGTCTCAGATATGCCTCCCTTGGCTGGACCTAACTCCGCCATCGCGTTTGACGACCCTGACAAAGCTGAGTGCTTAGCCGACAGTCTAGAGAGCCAGTGCCGTCTGTCTGCTCAATCGGTTGATCGCGATCATGTCGAAATAGTCGACAAATCGGTCAATATAATGTGTTCTCAGCCACCGGTCGGTCCGCCAATCAAGGAAACGAACCTAGACGAGGTGACGTCCATAGTTAGGGCGCTTCACGCCAAGAAATCGCCAGGTCCCGATAGGATCACTAACAAAGTGATAAAGCTTCTTCCGCCTCCTTTAATTTACCTATTGGTTACCATTTTTAACGCTCTACTGGCCGGTTGCTCGTTTCCGACCCAGTGGAAAGAGGCCATAGTGATAGGGTTCCATAAGCCGGGCAAACCCCGGCATCTGCCTAGTAGTTACCGTCCCATTAGTCTTCTTAGTTCCTTAGGGAAAGTATATGAGAGAATCATCCTCTGTAGACTTAGATCGCAAGTCGAGAGACTCAAAATCATCCCAAATGAGCAGTTCGGCTTTAGAGCCAACCACTCATGTTCCCATCAGGTGCAACGCCTCACGGAGCACATACTGATAGGGGCCACTGTGAGGGCCAAGAAGCATAGGACAGGAGCGCTCTACCTCGATGTAGCTAAGGCGTTCGACGGGGTCTGGCACAATGGACTAGTGTACAAGTTATACCAGTTCAAGGTGTCGGACAGACTCGTACTCATCATACGGGACTACCTGTCGAATCGCTCCTTTCGCTACAGAGTGGAAGGCGTTTTGTCAACCCCCCGCCCCATCAGGGCGGGTGTTCCCCAGGGTTCAGTTCTCTCGCCCACCCTCTACTCCATCTACGCTAGCGATATTCCTAGACCGCGATCTAAATTGCACCTTGCCATGTACGCGGACGATACCGCGCTTTACAAGTCCTCTAAGGATCACTGGGAGATATACCAACGTCTCCAATCCGCAGTCGACTCCCTCTAGGGTTGGCTGCGGAAATGGCGGATCGAGGTAAACCCTGAGAAGAGCGTTTCGGTGCTCTTCGAACGGGACCCCCCAAGGATCCTCCCGCGAATCAAACTCTTTGATAAACCGATACCTTGGAAAGACGAGGCAAAATACCTAGGAGTAATGTTAGATAGAAAGTTAGTTTTCACTGCGCATATTAGGACCGTTCGTAGCAGAGCGGCCTACATATTAGGTCGTTTATATCCGCTGTTAGACAAGCGGAGTAAAATGTCCCTTCGCAATAAGGTGACACTTTACAAAGCTTGCATACGTTCCGTCATGTCCTATGCGAGTCCCGCTTTTGCGCACGCTAATCTGAAACCCCTTCAGGTGATTCAGAACAGGTTTACACGGATTGCAACCGGGGCGCCGTGGTTCGTTCGCAACATCGATCTCCATAGAGATTTAGACCTTCCGACCATCGCTCAGTACTTCAAGGGGCTTTCCCAAAAGTACTTTGAACGTGCTGAGCGACACCCGAACCCACTGGTGGCTGACGCCGCAGAGTATAGACCACGTAAGACTACTTTAGTCAGAAAAAGAAGACCCAAGTCGGTACTCGTTGACCCCGACGACGCGTTCACAGTAGGTAATAACGTGTACGCGTAGGCATAATTGACACCACACAACATATAGACACACACCGTCTGTACCGGTATAGACGAGGTCCCAACTGAGTAAGTGCTCCGTTGCTCCGGCGTTCTGCCGTCGGAGGACGCTAGTGTCCAAATTTCCTTAGCTTCCCTCCTGACTAACGACGCCCCGAGCCGAGGTCCGTGTCTCAATCTGAGACGCCCTCGGGACGTCGTTCCCCATGGGGGCCCATCTGGCCCCCCCTTGTTAAGGGTGGGTCTCCAGACCCATCCGCTCCCCCGGTGACGCTGTAATAGCCAACAGGGCTAACAGTATAGACAAACAAAAAAAAAAAAAAAAAAAAAAAAATTGCAACAGCATTTGATTTTTCTTTACTTACTAAAAAATAGATTGATTTTCTTTTTCTGAATAGTTTTATAACATGATGATTGTTTAGTCCTCTTAGACATACCTACTCAGTTTTATACTATTTTCATAGGCATAGGCGTACTTCGAAGCCAGCAGTGTGTGTGTACATACCATAGAAAAGCCCAATTATTATATAAGATTTGGTAAACCTAAAATCCTCGTTAAAGAAAACGTTACACCCCAAAAATGATTCTTGAGGCTATTAAAATTTAAGAAAACATCCTAATTTTAATAGAGAAGATGGTTGGGGATTATCTTACCTGGGACCCACTCTTGAAAAATATAAAATCCCGTGTCTGTGGCACACTGTAAGACCTCAAGATACTGTTAGTGCGGTTTGTGTAAATCCTGAACTGTACACCCGGAAGCTTAGAAACCATTGGAGATAGATGACTAATTAACTGACTTACTGACAGAAGTGATCACGATATGAATTTAATTCATTATACGCGGTTAAATCCGTAAAAATAGTTTTATTTCAATACTAAGTGGTAATTATGTTATAGGAGATGATTCAGAAAACAATGGTGTATCTTTTTCCAGATCTTTTTTTGTTTTGTTTTCTTTTTTCTGTGAAGCCATCAGCGATAGTAATGATGGTGAATTACTATCTAATATGTTATTTAAGATTAAGTTATTTTAGAAAAAGCCAAGAGGTTCAAGGATGGTCTAAGACGTATAATATCGGTTGACGTTACAGTGCTCAGTTTAATTAAAGATAGTTTTTTAATTATTTTTAACCCAAAAGGAGGGGTGTTATAAATTTGACGTGTGTAGTATCTGTGTCTGTCTGTGCCATCGTTGGAGCCAAACGAGTGGATGGATTTGATTGCGGTTTTTTAATTAGACATTTAATGAATTAAAAAAGATATTGAACTTTTATTGGTGGTTGTATTGGTTACTTTTATCTAAATCTAAAGCGCAAAATATCTTAAAAAAAAAAAGCGTGTAAAATTTTCCACCAATCAGATGGGAGCACAATAGCATAATAACAACCTTTTCACCTAACGCTCAGTAAATATTATAATAGTAATAGCATAAATCGGTCCGAGGTAACAATCAGAATTTTAGCCTATCGTTTTAGTTTTTAATATGAGCAATGGTTACATATCTTAATAACAAAAACAGTTGCTATTCATTTTTTAAATCTCAACCTATCAATTATGACATGTTTATTAAAATATAAATATTATAAACTTGTATTTTAAAAGTTATTCTGTCGACAGTTCTGTCTCGGTCGTTGTTCTTTCAAACGTAGGTCGAGCAAGGTTCTTTCCCGGATAGTAATCGACAATAACATATCTCTCATAATAACATATGATATGACATAACCAATAGCAGCAGGTTTTAATTGCCCGTTTAATCTATTATTCTTATCGTACAAACAATTGCGATGAATTGACAACATTTCCTGTTAAAAGTTTAATGAAATTTCGTTCTTCGGCTCGTCACACTCTGGAGAGGTGCATTGCCCACAAAGGAACGTCCTGGCGCCGCACTTTGGAGGGGACCTCTCGCTACCCAGCGTCATAAACCCGATGCTAGGGAGAAGGGTGTCGTGATGCTAGGGGGAAGGGTGTCGCGATGCTAGGGAGAAGGGTGTCGCGATCCTGTTGTGGTGGGGTTTTATTGGGTATTACCAGATCGAGTCCCACTTATCCTTACTCGCGTCCCAGTCGCCGTCAGGGATTCGTAAATGCAATTCAACAACGGGAAAATGTAAAAAATAAATAGATAAAAGGGGGATGGCAATTAAGTGGTGAGCTACAAATGTTGCATCCTGCATAGTCTGTAAGACAAAATTATGTTACTTCACATTAGTTCAACTGAGAAGTTAACGTGAAGCCGTTATAAAGGTTTTATACTAAGTAGTTCAACTACGTATCAATCCTTTGAGGACTTAAGGTAGTGAGACAAAGTTGTTGGATTGATTGATTGATTGAATAATGATAATAATAATATATAGATATTTAGTATTTGATTGAGCTTTTATCGAATTTTGTAATAAGTATTTATGTGTTTAGGGTTCATATTTTGAATGTTTAGAATATGCAGATAAGTTCTTAGAAGTATATTTTATACATTTTAAAAGATGTGTTACCTCAAATCATAATTATCTATAAAGATTTTTTTTTAATCACCGTGAACATTAAAAAATATTAATTCTATCAAAACAATATAGTAATACAATTAGGGTTATATTTTTTCCATCATTTTTATTATTTCATCGACTGTATTATTATCTGTTCAATAAAGAATTTATAATTATGGATTAGTTCATTATCCATTACTAGTCTGCTTGTGTGTCACACTACGACGTAGTGTGACGATATATGGTCTTCCTCAATAAACGAATTAAATCATGAATGACGAGTAATTCCAGAGAACAGCGATATAAAATAAAAAGAAACTAAATTCTTCAAGCATTATAATTAGCTACTTCTATTAGGTTATAATTTTTACAAATAAAAATTGTATAATGATAAATATTTGTAACTAGCGAGTGGTTAAGTAATATGTAACCCTCAATTGCTATTGTAGTGTAATACAGATTAAATCACCACACATCATAAGGATCCACTAAAAGTACCAAAAATGAATGAACGAATGAATGATGAATTAATGAATATATAAAACCACTAAGTTCATTTGAAATGAAAAAGATATGAAGATTTAGATGAGCTGATTTAAATCTTGGCCATCAGCGATTTAAATCTTATCGGACATTCACAGTGTCATGTAATCACACAAATACGATGTCTAATCTAATATTACATTGTTAATTTTATTTAATAAAGTTGCAGTGTTATGTCTTGGCCTATCAAATGGAATCATCAAAATGGAAAATGCATTTTATAGTTATGTGTATTTAGAATATCATATGTAGGTGCGTAGTTTTATTTATCGTTAAAATTAACAACCAAATGAAGGATAAGATTAAGAAATATTATATAAAATAAAATAGTCAATGATCATTTTTTATTTCTATGTTCAAAACCACAAGACATAAAATGCCTATATACTTTTTTGCATATTTGGAATCATTTATTAATTTAAAAATGACACTTCTTACAATTTTTAATACATTTATTAATGTTTCTTTTTCATAAACTCTGCTACTAGAAATTAATCCCTTCTTTGCGAAGATGTAACAAAAAACCTACACAAAGTACATCTAGACTCAGATTAACAATGTTGAGGACCTACCCTCTGTCCGAACGAAGCACTTTGCTCCGTCTTTTTTAATTCGAACAGCGAAGGATTGGAACAGCTTGCCTGCGTCGGTATTTCCGACCAAACACAATGTGGGTGTCTTCAAGCGAAGAGTGAATAGGTTGCTAGGTTAATACGCCTTATTATCTATGACTACACCTTCATTTTACATCTGGTGAAATGTAGTCAAACATTGACCTAGATGGTATAAAAAAAATGGATCGAATTCCATACAAATATTTCATGTAATTTATGTAAAAAAAAGGGGTTAATTATAATTATGAAACAATTATGAATTATAATTAATACTTTTACATTTTAACATTTAAACCTAATCCAAATAGTTCTAGGTTGGAACAATATGTCAATTTTGAAACATAGCAATCAATTTAGAAAATATTTTTAGGACCAGCCTCCCGCCTGACGTCATACCTCAAGTCATTTTGGGAATTCTTGTTGGGAATTCCTGAGATTATCGCTACCTTTCATATTATCTCGTAACCAGCCAACTTAGATAGTCTTATAAGAATATGGGGCTGCACATCAATGCACTTTAACTTTGTTAGTAGGATACTAAATATAAAGTACTTTTTAGATGTAATTTAGTTGTGTCAGACCCGGGTAACGATTATAATACCAATTAGCAAATAAATTTTTAAACTGAACTCTTAATAAAATCAGATTCTAGACAATGCAATACCTCGATTACCGTTAATAACTAAACGATATCTAATCAATTATTTACGGTATACTAGCTGGCGTGTCTGTTTCCGCCCATTTGAACTTCGACATCGTTTTAACCACGTGGCAAATTAATTATAATTAGCGTTACATAACAATAAGCAAAATATTGTGACCAGTTGAACGATCAATTAAATTTTCCGAGCACTTTATTACATTAACTATATTTGATTAGCCTGTTAAGTATTTATAGTTACAAAGTAATATCTTCCTCTATTAAAAACATGCTATTAAAATAGATCTATCGGAAGCTATGTCGAAAATGACGTCTTACATATACTTACAAAATAACTGCATATTGTCTTTAGAGTTTTTAAATTTTGATTAATGTAAATTATATTAATTGTTATTATTATTTTATTTATCTGATCATATTACAGAGATCCACTTTTGTTAGTTACAATTATTACTTATCACTATGTTAGTAAATACATAAAATTTAATATATACTTGAAATAACAAATACCATTAATTATCATAGTATATTTATCGTATTGTTGTCGATGAAGCAATTGCGTAGTTCTACTTGAAATGTGTAATTGATAGTTTAGTTAAACTAAATACATTCGCTGGTCCGTGTCTCATTATCCAATTATAATTATAAATTAATATAGTAGAATCATATATATCCCTATTTTATAGTCATACTGCCACATGTAAACATATATGTCCATTGTGAACGTGTGCTAATTCCTTTATTTTTAATTGTTTTAATAGGGGAAAGTACCGCGCTGTGAAATTGATTATATAAGAGGAGTGTCGAAGAATGCTATTTCAATCGTAATGCACAGTTTACGTTGTAGTGTGAAATTCCCAAACATGGCTGCTGGCAGAAATAATTTATTTTTGATATTAGTTACATTAAATGTGCTATATGTGAACAGCAACCCAAGTATTTACGGTAAGTAATAGCATATAATTATACAATTCTATATTAATATACGAAAAAAAAATTTAAAGCATCTTTGGAAATGGAATAAATTTTATTAATTATAATTAAAATACAATTTCCGAAATATTCCCCGGTTGTTTACTAACTGAATTGTTTTACACTATATTTGTATATATATAGAAATCATACAAAAAGATATTGTTTTTATTTCTTTTAAGGTACTGAAAAACCGTTTATATTCTACTCCAAAAGTGATTGGGGTGGGTCCCCGTCAACTGACGTACGACCCTTAAAGACACCAGTGCCATACGTGGTAATACACCACACATACATACCAGCTGCCTGCACCAACCCTGACGATTGCAAGGCAGCTATGAGGTCGATGCAGGATTACCACAAAAGCTTGGACTGGGGCGACATAGGTTACAAGTAAGAAACTAATTATTTTAAACTATTATTGTCAGAATCGTAAAAAGATTTACCTACCTCGGCCGCAAAGCTGTTAAAATAAATTACTCATCATACTAATTTAAAAAGATGCTCAAATGCAAAAGAGTTTTGAACAGTTACAAATTGATTGTAAAGTCTCTAAATAAATAACAATAATTGACATATATAAAAAAGTTGACTTGTGTTCGAACGGTGAGTAGCAGAGTGTATGAATGAGCAAATTAAGAATCCTCACTTGGCGGAAAGCTTACAAATAAAATGATGATGAGGTTGATACATTTTAAAATTGGTACATATTGGTACATTTTTTATTTATTTTCCTGTTTTTTTATGTACATAAACCAGTCCTGTCTTAAGTCTACGCATATTCAACACACGTATGTAATATATTAATGTTGGTATCATGTATAAATTTAAACATATTTACAATTTATTCAGCTTTTGCGTGGGGAGTGAAGGAGGGGTTTACGAAGGACGAGGGTGGGACAACATCGGCATCCACGCCGGTGCTGCCAATAGTCGCAGTATTGGGATTTGTCTCATTGGAGATTGGAGAGGTAATATTAAATGTGGTTGCAAACAAATTTATTACACCGTTTGAGCTTTGAGTCCAAAGCTCTGTCTTGAATACCTTTAATAACTGCCCATTTGTTGAAGTTTATTATTATCGTTTGGTTTAACTGTCTATATATTTAACTGATTATATTTGTTTCAGTGGATGAACCGCCAGCAATTATGTTAGAGAGTACACAGGCTCTAATAACAGCAGGGGTACTTAATGGAGCTATTAACCCCTCATATAAGCTGGTGGGACACAGTCAGGTTATGGCTACAGAGTGCCCCGGGACTGCATTATTAAAAATTATATCGAAATGGGATCATTTCTCGAAACAATATGATTAAGAGCAGTAATTGAAACATATAATTATACTTTTATCTATAAGCATATCTATTTACAAGATAACTTAAATAAATAAGAAACTATTTACATTTTATTAAAATTCTTGTTTAATTTTCCCAATATATGCATGTTCTAATATCACCTTAAAGCTTCTGAACCGATTGATATCTGCTTTCAGTATTGGAAAGCTTAACATCTAGAGCAGTTTATAGATCTTATTACATCTTGTAAAGAATTTTTTGACAACAATTTCAAGAGTTAGAGTTAATTTTTATAGTCTATCTATAAAGGTTTTGACTATCTCTCTTCTCGCACTGCACGAAATGAAACAATCATAGCTACTAAACCCAACGAGAATAAGTTAGATAATTAACAAAGGATTACTATTGAGACACATTTAGTAATCGAACCCAATAGGCACTGAAAAATGACACTTTTTTGAATGGAACCACAAAAACAATATTTGTTAGTCCTCTATCATCTTATATAGAGTTGCACAGGGCTCTGAGTTCGGTCCTACCTTACTTACTTACCTTATATATGGTAAACACACTATTTACCAGCACTTTTTGATTGGACTACATGTAATCTCTAATTAGGAAAGATTGGTTCCAACTGGCTCTATTTGGTTCACATGAGCCTATTAAAAACGCAAAACCTCTGTCGAAATGTGAAATGCTTTGAAATAAATTAGTTTTAATTGGACATTAAATGTTTTCCCTAATTCGTAAATTAATTATTATGTGGTCGTAAAATAAATATTTAAATTTGGTGGAGAAATAATCTATTTCTAGCATTTTTTAATTACTGTAAAGCAGAACAATAAGTAATTCATGTTATATATTCACATACACTAACACACGCACGTACAATACAAACCATACAAGGACACATTTCACTTCACTTCGCTTTAAATAAACTCTTGATTCTGTACATTATGAAACCGAGAAAAATATGATGTTATTTTCTAAAATTGTATAGAAAATACGTATATAAACATATTTACGTCTATATTTTTTCAGATTCTAATTAAATTCAGTGCTTTAAAACAATTAGAAACATTCCGAAATTTTCATTTTTAACCGACTTTAAATAAATAAGGAGGTTCTCAATTCGACTGTATTTGTTTGTTTCTTACCCCAGAACTTTTTACTGGGTGGGTGGACCGATTTTTTTTTGTTGGTGCTTGTCATGTACGGAAATCTTAATGTGTGATCTTAAGTTCTGGCAATTGCGTCCATGTAAAAGCTAAAAAGGTCTAAAAGCTTAAATTTGCATTAATTTTTATGTGTGTTCGAATAACTTCGTCGTTTATGAATCGATTTTAATGATTCTTCTTTTGTTAGAATGAGATATTTTAAGGATATCCCAATGATAAAGAAAGCATGTTTTGATCATAGGTAAATCGAGAAAAATTTTGAAAATCGCAGGGAAGGCCAGTGTCTTTGTTAAATTTTTCATTAAATATTTTAAATCCCTAAAATCACCGATACCGTTAGAGCCGAAAGAAAAATGTTTCATATTGATGAGAACTTTGTACCTATGTAATTTACAAGTGCTATTACAGGTCTGATGATAGAGACCATGGAGAGACGAGGGAATTCCTTAACATTTTAAAGTTGCCTTAGTTCTTCTTAGTTCTTAGTTAAACTTCGTTGATTAAAAACTTATTTTGATGATTTTTTTTTATTTGCAAGTGCAAACTGTCGGACTGGTGTCATTTTAATTTGGAGAAAGATCTAATCATTAGTTTCGGACAGAGACAACGGAACTCTTCAAAAATGTACAGCAGATTTCTCACGATTGCGGCAATCGCTTGAGTTTTCATGGTTTGTACCATTTTTAACATAGCATTTTGATTGCATAATAGAAGGAACAACTAAAAATAAAATACTATTAAGAAAAAGTGAAATCGTTTCCCTAATCAACTACTTCTACATACAAAGTTTCCCTAATTAAATTATTTTATTAAAATTGAAAGCGGTTAAACTTTTTGTTAAAATTATGTTATATTCTTGGCAATGCCGTTCTATGCTGTTTTTAACGTACTGCTATCTTAACTATGGTTCCCAAAAAATACCAAAAGTAAAATAGGAATTAGTTCCAAACAGTTATCAAACAAAAATTTTACAATTTATGCAATAGTTATTATTGTATGTAGATAAAATAATATAAATTGCTTACTTGCTAAGTACAGGTAAGTCGATACAAAAAACCTATCTTCTACTACGAATCACTGTTAGTTATTTTAAGAGGAAACTGACTCACTTGTATTTATAAAGATATTTAATTATAAAATCGATTTGTAAAACGTATCCTGAATATTTTAGGTAATATACAAGTTTCATAGAATATTACCACAAAAGCTTAATAGTATGATAAATGCACAAACAATTGTGAGTCTTCCTTCCTTCTGCGTAACAAACACGTGCCGGAAACTTGAATCATAAAATGCGATAAAACAATCTAGTTAAAAATACTTCGTCAGTAGATAGTTGTTATTACGCTATTTATATAAAATTCTATTTTAAAAACACCTTCTTGATTTGACAGTATGAGTAAATAAAGAACTAACACCTTCACCTCTTTTCCTACACTCCTTGATTGCTTCTCATATCTTAATGGATCCTTAGATGAACGCACTACTTCCCATTAGGAGGACAGTTAAACACCTGTACAAGACAAATCAGTACTAGCAAAAACTAAATAAATATTAGTATAGATATCTATCTCAATCATGGATTTACTTTTTGTTAGAGAATATTTTAATTAAAGTTTACTTAATTCTAAAAATAGTCTTATACCTGTACTCACTTCAGTGCTTTATACCCAGGAACTAATAAACATAACTCGAATGACACTCTGAAACAATGTGCCTTTCAAAGATGTGAAAGTATATATCAAACAGATGCCATAGTTCTGTAAATAGCCCTTCCTATCACTGCAAACTCATAGAATTCCAATCTCTCTGTAAAATATTATGATTGTACATGTAGATTGATTTTACTCTCAGTATCTTTACAGTTGCTGGAATTATTTTTTTTTTAAATCAAGCAAACCAAAGAAGAATTCATGGAGTCTCAAGATTGTTCTTCTCCATCGGCCCTTTGTACCGTGCAACTAAAGTCTGACATTCACAAATGCAATGTATGAATATTTGAAATAAAATCCTATAACTTTAACTTTGATTAAATACGGAGCTAAACAAAAACTAAAACATATTCTAAAAATTTTAAAACAATTTATACAACATACAAAAACAGCAGGAACTTAAAAACATAAATATTCCTTTATTTATTACAAGTTTAACACACTCCATTGTCATTTTGTTAGTTGGTTTCAAATTATAAACGATTTAACAGCAACATAAAAATGTATTCTTATTATGTTCAACCAATTATTCAAAATTATTCACACAAAAAAACTAAATTGTATTGGTTTTTCATACATTTGAATACACTCGTGTCTACGTTTATTACGCCTCATTAAGTCACGAATCCAACAAAAAAACTAATAGAAGTCTAAAATAATGTATGATGTATACAATATTTTATATTTAAATACAATGATTAGAATCCAATGAATGAATGTTATGTAATGTTCATATTGTACTGCGCGATGACATGACATTTATTTTTGTTTTTATTGTATTTTACGAATATATTTTTTAAAAAGATATCTACTAAAAGATACATTTTTTTTAGAACAATCGCAATTTCTAGAAGGATAACCTCAAAGAAGTAATTATTGAAGTCAATGTTTCCATTAAGAATATCTTGAATGGAGTAATTACTATTCTTTTGCTGTCACACTTAAATTGAAATACTAAGAAAAGTTATTTTTTTCCTTGAAAATACTAAATAGCATTGATAAGACGCTTTTAGGTTTATACAATTTATTGAATATTGTTGTATTATAATGTAACAAATTTTTAATCTGTCTAATATATAGAAACTGGAAATAATTTAACGGTACTTAAAAATGGAATGTTAAAATACTTATTCTGTACGAGTACTAGGTATGTAATTTTTAAAAGTCGCTTTTTACGCACAAATTAATGTCAAATATTTTATTGTAATATATTTTCACAATACAAACAATAATCTTGTATAATTAATGACGAAGTAATTATAATCTATTTATCTTATTGTTTTGCTATTGTTTTGATAAGTAGAGGTGACATTTAAAGGGTTTTCACCGTATGTATCCTGACATCTATATACTACGACTATGTTTATCTGTACGTATTCTACACATGTAAGAAATTGCTTTAATGACGATAAAGTATCATAATTATGAAGTCAAATAAAGGTTCAAAGTACAATGGAAGACGTAGAATTAAATATGTACAGTCAAGACAAGAAGTCATTTGTTTTGTTCTATTATAAATAAAAGCGAATATAAGTATTTAATTATTTTAAAGTTTTAGTAAATTTTCCGGCGATAATATATTATAAGTTAACTGCATTTGAAATGTATTTCATTGAAGTCAAATTAAATTTTGCTTTCGTTTTATATTTTAAAAACCTAATAAATAAATTAAATGTTTTAATAAATTTAATGAATATTTTGATCTAAAAACTAGAGAGAAAGGAATCTGCTATAAAATAATACAAGGTCAGCCTCTTCGGTTCTCCTGGTTTCATAATATTAAGTTGAGCAGAAAATTTATAGTTGTAGCTTCTAGATTAAAGCAGAATTAATTTAATTTTAGGTTATGATGGGACTGACATGTCCAAATAGAATAAAAGTCCCAAAATAATAATAAAAAAAAACTTAGAATAAAAAAAAAATAATAAAAATTGATCTACTATTGATTTTACACAAACCTTATTTAATTAGGTAACGTTTATGTACACACCACAGAATACATATAAGACATACTTATTCAAAAATTCTTTTATACGAAAAGACTGCTTTTTCAAAATGAAATCTCTTCCTGGCCTGTGAAACTAGAATAAAAAAGAAACAAAAGCTATTAGAAATTATTAAATAATTACAATATTCTGACCGAAAATAATATATAAATACAAACTGAATATTAACCTATATCGACAGATAATTCGTTTTTAAAAATAGACACAGGTTTAGGTTAGCATACAGGTTTAGGTTAGGAGACATAATTCTAACGTTTCTGCGAAAGCGAATTGAGAACTCCTTGAGCTTTCTACAAATATTACCTCAACAAAAATAACCTCATCGAATTTCTTTAATCCGGAAACTAAAAGGATACAGAGATTGGGAAACATGCAACATATATCTAATAATTGGCTGAATAAGAGTTTGAGTAAAAGATATCTTCTTTTTTAAAGGCAGAAAGTTTGGTAGACCCTTCAGCGTATTAAATACATAATGCACCTTGTAGCCCACCTCATCAACTTGCATGTTCCAAGTAAGAATTAAAACATTATGAATGACAACATTGATTAGGATTCCAAATTTTTTGATAGAATTGGGGGTTTTGTAAGGGTTTTTAAAACTAAAGGAACAAGAGAAGTTAAAGATTTTAGTTGACATTCCGTAGATAAAACTTACGCCTGATTTTTAACTGGATTCTGTAGTGGTTATAAGATCAAGACTAACAATTGATCTGTTCAAGATCTAAATTAATTGCAGCTGTAGCCTAGTCGGCATCAGCAATATTAAAATGATGGTATAACTGCAACATGTCAGCAAAAAGGTGGAAAATAAAAGAAAATAACCTTAGCGACAGTGTTAATAAAATGAAAACGCAACGGGTCATCATAAGGAATACCAGCGCGTGAGATAACCCAGTTAGAGAAGGATTAGTTCAAGCAATCAAACCAAGTGATTGTAGCAGAAGACATGTGAGATCCATCATATCTCAGTATACCAAGAAGAATGTAAGAATCGACATAATTGAAAGCTATACTGAAATCTTGTAGTATGCGTATAGTATGGCCAGGCTCATAGGGGATGAAAAGAGAACTAGAAAAAAACGTTTGATGATAATTAGTTATAAAAAAAATTGTTCAAGAACTATAGAAAAGTATAATAAAATAGATATGGGTTAAAAATGAAAAATACAAGTAGGGTCTGATACTTTTAAACTTAGGATGACATATAAGTTTTGAGATTAACGTGGTTATTTTCACTAGAATTATGTACAGAAACGGGATTATTGCCACGGTCAGTTCGCTTCGAAATAATAATAATATAATATAACAATATTAGTAATAATAATAATATAACTGACCGTGGCAATAATCCCGTTTCTGTACATAATTCTAGGATGACATATGCCTGTAGAGAGACTGACATAATATGCCGCTGTCAATGAGAGATTCAAGATACAAGTATTTCTTGGTATCTCTTCACAAAGTTTTGCAGTGGACTTTAAATCTGTTAGATTAAGTTCAGATGGAGAGTGTTTATACCTCCGTTTTGTTTGTGACATTAAATCTCTTAGTTCGTAAGCCTTGTAATTTTTGTAAGCCAAAGAGCAGGGTTGTGTTTTATTTTGATAGGTTTCACAGGAGCATGAGGATACTAATGATTACTAATTATTGAGTTTAGAGCTTTTACTTTTGAGTCACTACAAGAATTATATATTTTTTTTCAGTTTCATAAATTAATCGAAACCACATCATTTATTTTTTGTCATTGCCATAGCAAACGTATAAAAAAAAAAAAAAAAAAAACGCAGAGAGCAATCGTGAAGTGTGAACAATAAATCAGAGCATAGAATCAATTAGATTTTGAGAAAATAAATCTAAACTAAGCACTTATAAATTTTATTTGATCCCAACTCCAAAATTACACCATTCATAAAGTATATTGGAAAATATTTATATAAGAATATCATGAAAACAAATTTATTACATGAGTGCTTCTTTAAAATTTAGTTTATTTAAAGCAAATGAACATGAAGAAATAAGATTTACTATTTTAGTATGAATGAAAAAATTACAACATAAACAAATATTGTTAAGTACATTATTATTGACCTTCAGTTCAGGCCATCTGGTATTGCAATGTGATATGTGGATGGAAGAAACAAGAGACTACGTGACAGATACTGAGCTTATTGAGAAGTCCTTTTCGTCAGCGTGGGGTATGTACCTTAAATATATGTCAGGTGATTAGTAAAAATAGTTACAAATTTCTTAGAACGACATTAATTTAACCAAACAAGTTTAGACAATACAAACATTTTTAGAAATATTATAGATTAAAAAAAAAACCGTTAAGAAAATGTATAGGAATGTTATCTTTTATCGTAATCAACTCTGATAGTGATTGTACTGGATTCACAACATCACCTTCAAATATAGTAATGTTAAATACACAAGTCGTTGACTTCCGCAATAAGTGCGTTCATAATTATTATAAATCGATTAGTTTTAGTGAATGAATTTCACGATAATGTAAGTAATAATAATGTATTTTTCTAGCAATTTCATTATTAAAACGTAAATTAAATATTGTACTTCTGCTATCGATTTGTAGTTTATATGTAAGTGTCTAAAATTAAAAAAAAAAAAATGTTATACAGCTTTATTTTTTTCTAAATTTTCTCAATAGCATTTTTGCCGCGATATTCGTGAAACTGCGGGGATTCACCTCCGCACAGATGACTATATACATACCTAGCAGCAGGTTCCTTGTATAACACGGTCACTGCCTCCAAACAGTTCACCACAAACCAACGTTACCAAAAAAGACGCATAACTGTTATTATATAATTTTATTTTTACTTGTGAAACAATTTAGTGCCTGTGGTAAGAATATTTTAAGTACTTCCGTTTCTTATAAATTGTATAAATTTATTATTATATAAAAAATCGATAACGTAGAATCAATAAACTCGTGTAAAAAGATTATTAAAATGTATCCGATTCGGCTAACTTACAGGATATTATTTAGTTATACAATAAAAACAGGAAAATCAACTTGCGTTTAAAAATAAAACAAAATGTATTGAAAATATGTTTCAGTGGTTACAGTAAGTTACGAAAGCTTTACGACAGGTTTAAAATTGAAAAAATATTTATTTTATTTTATTATTGTTTGAAATTATCAAATTATTCTTTCTGATAAATCAATTTAAATTCCTATGTTAGTGCGTGTTCATTGTATATTTTTTATGGATTTTATAAAACTTCTTATTTTTATCCTTGGGTTGTATGTATGCTAAACAATATTTGCAAAATCCACAATAGTTATTTATTAATTAATTAAAAAAACACAATAGTTAATATTATTTAAATAATATACGTATTTGTGAAATGTGACAGGGCTTATCAAGATAAGATAAAATATATATGACAACACATATCTTGATATTACGTGCAATATTGAAGCTTCCACAATAACCCAAGATTTTTTTAAAAGATTAGATAGAGATTTATTAAATCAATTTTTTATTCGATTGTTTTTGTCATAACCCGAATTCAATCTGCAATCTATTATTTATTTATTTATTTTTTATTATTATTTTTTTTTAATAATAAAAGCAATGGAATAGAATTATAATAAAAATATCTATATATCTTTATTATGTGACAGGTAAAACTCTCAGCTAGAGCCAACGGTAGATATTAAAAAATCAATAACAAAAGATAAGAACATGTTATCTAGTAATTAGAACTAAATTGTGATTCCCTCGATTATATTATTTTCAAGAACATCATTACTATTTTGACGTCGATTTAAACAAATAAACTATTTAGCATCATTATAAATACGAGAATTGTGTCGTATACTAATATGTATTTGAAAATCAGTAATAATTATAGATATACTAACGACGTCAGTGATAACAGCAAAGAAGTGCATATTGATAAAGTTGTTTGTTTTAAAATTATTACAATAATATCCAAGTATATTTTGTATTATTTATAATTATTCATCTTTTAGAATAATGGTGTCTTATTTGGGGTTCTTGCTTTGCATGTATGTTGTTGACGTAGCTACGGGAGGAGTGATCATGGTGATACGTAAGTTATATATTATTAATATATAAAAAACCAAAAAATTATGATTAAATTTCGTCATTTACATCGATTTAAAATAAAATGTTTAAATTAAATAGAAATAAAATAAGAGGATATCGATTAAATTGAATCAATGTTAAATAATATTTTCCAGCTGATTTAGATAACAATGAAGTGTCAACCTATGACTTTCCATTTTCGACGCGCGCGATGTGGCATGCGAAGCCTCCAGTACAGAAACTACCCTTACGAGTACCAGTACCATATGTTGTTATTCACCACTCCTACATACCGGCAGCATGTTATGATGATGAGCACTGTCGTCAGGCAATGAGATCAATGCAGAAATTCCATATGGACGATAGAGGCTGGTGGGACATCGGATATCAGTAAGACTTTTTTTACATTTTGATAATTGTAATAAATATAAATGAAATCGAAGAACTACGTCAAGGAAGTAACAATTAAAGAGAGTAAACAACTAGCTCATTCTTGTTCGAATATTGCTCCTAAAATTGTAAATCTTCTAAAGTGTCCTAGTTCTGGGGTTTGTGGAATATTGGATTATAAGAATATTTGTCATGCTTTAAATAAAACGGTTGAGTATTATCTGATTTTAGTTTCGGAGTTGGCAGCAACGGTGTAGCATACGAAGGCAGAGGCTGGACGGTGCTCGGAGCGCACGCACTGCACTTTAACAATGTCAGTATCGGAATATGTCTCATCGGAGATTGGAGAAGTGAGTGTTACTAGATCATTGTTTGAAAATATCTATTAACATGTATAGCCATGTTAATCTTATTTAAATTTATATAAATATAGAATGAAAAATAAACCGATACGGGCTTAATTCACCCAGGCGGATAGCGATACGGTAGCTCAGTTGGTAGAGCGAGGTTCGAATCCCTGCCCGTATCGGTTTATTTTTCATTCTAAATTTATATAAATGTTACTAGATTTTAAAAAGTAATATCAAATGTATGACGTACTTAAAGCAGACATTAAGTCTTATTAAGTTAACACAAAAAGTTTTAAACTATATTAATAGTTTAACACTTGCTGTGTTTGTTTCTTTATTCTCGGAAAATGTCTGCTTGTTATGTGAAAATACAAAAGCTTGTAATAAGTCTACAATAACAATGGAGATTACATTATAATTTAACTCATGTACTATCTTATAAAGTCGCTTGTGTTTGTAGTTATATATTGACATTATATATTTTTTTATAATTACGAGTATGTGATAAAAACAATATAACTAATAGCTTACCTTGGTTCTGCGCTAAGGCTTCTAGAAAAGAGAGTTATCATTATAAATCATAACTTATTATTTAGGATATTATTATTTGTACACGTAATTAAATCTTAATTTAAACTTAAACTACATATGTTCCATATCTGTGTGAATAATAATAATCATATGGGTAAGGTTCAAATAACAATTAGTTAATTTAACGAATGAATGAACATCGTATTCCCATCTATTGTAACCACTAATCTAATAATCTACACCATTTAATGAGTAATTAGTTAATTATGTTGAAATTATCATTATATACGAATCGTTATTTAATTACCAAGTTTAGTAAAATGTGCAAATTCTAAGAAATTTTAATGCTTTAATTGTTTTGTTGCGAAATTTCGATTTGAAACATCATCTTCTAATCTTAGATGCAGTTCCTCCTCCAGAACAGCGGAAGACCGCTAAAGCCCTAATAGCTGCTGGAGTAGAATTGGGATACATCAGAAGCGATTATAAGCTCATCGGTCACAGGCAGGTCCGGGAGACTGAGTGCCCTGGAGACGCGCTCTACCAAGAAATACAAAAGTGGGAACACTACTCCCCTTTTCCCGAATCAGTTGATGATTTAGGAAAAATTGATCTTACTGGATCTGGTTAGAATTTAAATAACTATTTAAATAAAAGTTCCTAAAAACAATAGTTTAATATATTCAATGTAAATATAATTGTAGAGACTATTTAATTCGTCTTTTAGCATTTATGTAATATTGTAATGTTAATTAAATTTAAGTAAAATTGATATATAATATATATGTTACAGGCTTCAGAAATATATATTAAGTATTTCTTAATTCAGTTATATTTAATTAAGTTTAACTGATTAATATTATTGAAATTGATTACAAGAATATATAATTATATCAATATATCAAAGTGAAGTTCCTTTATATTCATTTAATTGATGTAGTATATTTATTGAACCTGTTTTACTTAAATGGTTTTTGTTTTTCTTACGACTCACAAATAGTCTGTTTAGATGACATTGGGTCCTAAGTTAACGTTTATAAATACTCCACAATTTATGATTGGTTTTGTAATTTATTTAAAATACTTGTTAATAAAACTATTAATAAAGTATAGTTGTTTTTTACTCCATTATTAATCATAAGAATATTGACGGTCAAATAGTTTGTGAATTCAAAAAATTTTGGCTTTAAAGTGGAATAGCGTGACAAATTACGAATATTTTTTTCCGTCCTTCCATCTGTCTATAAGTTACTGTGATAAAAAATCGCTACGTCATTCAAAAACAGCCTGACATTGATAATCTGTTTTCTTATATAATAATACTTTATTACCTTATAAAAATACTATAGATTTATATCTGTATTATTATCTCTGAGGGAGTTCCCTCGAGTTCTAATAAACAAGTTTCTTTATACATATTTTTCTCGCAAGTCCGTGATGTAGCGTCACCGAGTTGATATATATACACACATTTCTAGACGTGTGTATCGATTAAGCTAACAATACATTGACCTCTGTAAATAAATTGATTGATTGATTGATGGATGGCCCTTTAAATGAAATAATTGTATCTTAAGTGAGACTGAAACGTAAATTATTATAACGAACACATCTATGTCGAATGTCAAAATCGTTTTATCGTGTTTGAAATTTTTCATGCTTACCAAAAATGCTCAACTTTTGTATTTATCGGTAATACATACCAAGTGTACTAGAATCCTGGTATTTTAAGTGTACTAGAATATAAATTAGTCAGTTACCGCGATAAGAAATAGGTATATTTTTATTACGAAGGCGGGACTTTGGGAAATATCTCAAAGATATTTATTTTTTGGGTCTTTACATTTACCAAGACATAAATAAACAACCTTTTCATTTTTTTATTTTTTTATCTGTATATCGTTCCGTGTATCCGAAGGTTATAGAAATATTATACATAGAATAGGTGAGCCATAGGCATTTCTATGAGCGTCAGTTTCAATCAAATAAAAAAGATACATGATGACACACTGTTTGTCTTAGTCTATTCGCACATGCGCAAAAAAATATTTGTGACACGTTTTTAATTTAAATATTTTGTTTGTTTTTAAGACATCTTCTAAATGCTTTAGTTTTTTTAGTATTTTATTTAAAATTAGTTACCTTTGGGTAAAATATTTTTTGAAGTTTCTATATTGAGTCAACACGAAAATTCAAATAATAGTTATTTTAGCTTAAAACGAAATTTATTAAGAAATAAATACAGTACTTTTGATAACTATTTAATTTTTTCTTAGGTATTGTTTATATTATTATATTCCTCTGACCGTTGATGCCATCTTTGTTGTCAAACAATTACAAGAAAAAAGCCTTGAGCAACACCGTGACCTCTACATGTATTTTGTGGACCTGGAAAAGGCCTTTGATCGCGTACTAAGATTTGCACTCTGGACAGTACTCTAGAAATATGGCTCGAGAAATATGTCCTGTGAAGTTCGTAAATTTAGTGCGTCAATTTCACGAAGGCATGATGGCCCGTGTACGCCACGAAAACGACTTTACAGAACAGTTTAATGTAACAAGCGGAGTGAAACAGGGCTGTGTAATGGCTCCAACCAAAACAAATGGTTATGAAGGATGCCCTTAGGAACTGCAATGATAGTGTTTCATTAAATGTTCGCATGGACAGGAGTGTATTTGATCTTACCCGTTTCAAAGCCAAACATAAAGTACAGCAGACCTCTGTACTAGAAGTTCTTTATGCAGACGATGTTTGCCTTAAGATTGACAGTATGGAGAATCTGTAAAGATACGTCGACAATTTAGATGATTCCTGTCGAAAATTCGTCAGACGTCTTGACGTCTTTCATATGAAGTGTCTTCGTGCCATCCTTCGTTTGAAATGGCAGGATCATGTCTCTAACTCTGAAGTTCTTCGTCGGGCTAAAATGACCAGTATTGAGAGTCCGCTAACGAAGTGTCGACTACGCTGGTCTGGACACCTAGTACGTATGGACTCCTCAAGGTTGCCAAAGTTGTCCTCAAAGTGGCAATCTTGGAGGCCAAAAAGGCGGCGAGGGAGGAGATGCTAGGGGGGCTCGATAAAGATCCCTGGGGCAGGCGGAATTATGCGGCACGGAACAAGCTGCGACCGATCGGCCCCCCCGTCGTCGAGACCCTCAAGCCGGCGCTCCTGTCGGTGGTAGTCCGGGGGCTGTTCCCGGACCGATCGGCGGAGTTCGTCCCTCCTCGGATGGCTCCGCCTCGGCGGGTGGGCCCTCCGGCCGACACCGGTTTCGTCTCGGTGTCGGAGGAGGAGTTTTCGGCGCTTTCGACGCTCCGCCTCCGAGGAAAGAAGACGGCGCCGGGGCCTGACGGGGTGCCGGCGCGGGTGGTGGCGATAACCACCAGCCACATGGAGCGACACTTCCGGGACCTCTTCGACCGCTGTTTTACGTCTGGGAGGTTCCCAAGGGTGTGGAAGGAGGGGGTTTTGTGCCTCCTCCGGAAGCTGGGGCGGCCGGTGAATTCTCCTGCCGGATATCGGCCAGTCATCCTCTTGGACGACGCGGCCAAGCTCTTTGAGTCCGTGATAGCAGCACGGCTCAGGGAGCACCTGAGGGGGACCAGCCCGGACTTATCCGGGGCCCAGTATGGGTTTCGGGCGGGTCGGTCCACGATAGACGCGCTACAGGAGCTGAAGCGCGTCACATAAGAGGCGGTGGCGGCGGGAGATGGCGTGTTGGCTGTGTCGTTTGACATCGCCAATGCCTTCAACACCATCCCCCACGCCACAATTACTGAGGCACTCCAATACAATGGGGTGCCTCCATATTTGCGGGCCCTGCTGGCGGATTACCTCCGGGAGAGGGAAATCCTGTTCGTCGGCGGGGACGGCCGCATGAGGCGGCGGCCGGTGCAGTTGGGTGTTCCGCAGGGGTCGGTCCTTGGACCACTCCTGTGGAACGTCGGTTTTGACTAGCTCCTCCGGGGCGCCCTCCCCGATGGAGTGGGTGTCATATGTTATGCGGATGACACCCTTGTCACGGCGCGGGGGAGAACGTTTGGGGAGGCAGCTACCCGGGCGTCAAATGGGGGGACCCTGGTTGCCGATCGGATCCGGCAGCTGGGGTTGAAAAAGCGCTACCCAAGACTGAGGCCCTATACTTTCATGGGCCGCGGTGGGGTGCGCCACCTGACGCCCATACAATGGATGGCGGAGATTCGGACGGTGGAGTCTGGACGCCATCGGTCCAGTCATGAAGACATGGACTGATAGGAGGCACGGTTTCCTCACGTACCGGTTGTCGCAGGTACTTTCCGGGCGGGGGAGTCCCCAAGTGTTTGCAAGTGTACGTCCTCGTCGTCTCCCCTGGACCCCGTCCTGACCCCGGTAACGCAGGTGGCAGGCGGGTGACCAAATCCTGCAAACAATACTTGGGTGAGTGTGTTCGTACTGATCTGCCGTCATGCTTCCTTTGCGAAATAGCAAAGGAAGATTTACCAAAGGCCCTTCTCAGGGCCAGCCAAAAGGCCCTTCTCAGGGCCAACCTAACGACATGGCAATTACTTCGGACTCTGATTTGCACTGCGATCTGGATTCCGTTATTTTGGATGCGGAGGATTCGACCCCGTTGGTCGACTCTTCTGCATATGACACCGGCGACACTAATGTTTTTAAAATACCTTGTGGAAAGGCGGTGCTCTCTAAGAGCACCAAATCGTGCACTTCTGGTGGGATTGTGAAGACGTCCGACGGTGAGCTCAGCGATCGGAGAAAGCGTCACATTTCGGACGTCGCTCGACTTTTAAGCGACGCGTCTGAAAGTGAGGCAGAATTTGGTGCTGCATCCTCAAAATGGAGCACCGCTCGTCGCGGGCGTAATGCGGTCAAAGGACGCGGTAGTGGGCTCGCCCAGGCGAGAGCCGAGTTGCGGGCCATGGAAGAGGAGGCAGAGGAGGTCGAGTTTGAGCGCGCTTTGAGCGCTCGGGTCCTCCGCAAAAAGAGGACGGCTAAGGCGGGGAGTGCGCCGGGTTCTGGGGACGATAACCTATCCCTGGAGGCGCTGCCTATGCTAGAACCGTCCTCCGTTCTGAATGAGCAGCAGCTGCGAGCAGTCGCATTAAAGAATGCAGCTTCCATTCAGGAAGTCTGCAAGAAGAGCCTTAACCTGAAGGGCACGATGGTTAAGGCTCTTAAAGAGGCGTCCAGCAGCCTCTTGGAAGTAGTGGAGGTTTTATCAACCAGAGGAGAACCTGAGGAATCGCGGCGAATTCGGGCGGAAAACGCCCGTCTTTGCCGCGAAGTGTCCTTTCTCAGAGAGGAGATAGGGATAGCTCGAAAGGAGCTCAAGGAGCTTAAGACCTCTGTGGGCGGCACAGCGGTTTCTTCCGGGTTGTCACGAATTGATGCGGACGTATTGGAGGAGTTGAGGCGCTCTGTCATATCCTCAGTGGGCGCTTTAATTAACGCCCGCTTTGAAGGAATCGAAGAGCGCCTCCTCCCCGAGCGGATTCTCCGACCGCCTTTCGCGTCGGATAGAAGAAGAAGGGAGACATCTGCTGTCGTAGGGACGGGACGGGACTCGCTCCTTCAAGGGCGCTCTACAGCGCCGATCTTGCAGATTGGGTCCTCATTGTCGTCGTCGTCTCAGATACCTACATCACAGGTCGCGCCCGTTGCCGGAGAGGGATGGTCCGTGGTGGTGCGGAAGAAAGGAAAGGGCAAGAAACAAAGTCTCCCCCAGAAGTCTGCAGAAGTGCCTAGCAATGCGCCGAAGACGAAGACAGGAAAGCTGCGTGCAGTTCCCCCCAAGTTGCCATCAGCTCGTTCCCCTGCTGTTTTGATTAAGCTACAGGACGAGGCTGCATCTGCGGGAGTTACTTATGCCCACGTCCTGAGGCGAGCCGCCGAGATGATCGACCTCGGTGACATCGGGCTTAAGGACGGGTTAAAGATACGCCGGTCGGCGGCCGGAGCTAGAATTTTGGAGTTGCCTAAGGGTGTTCCAGAGCAAGCGGTAGCACTGGCGGCGAAGCTTCGCCCAGTGTTGGACGGGGTTGCAGACGTCGTCCGACCGGTAAAGCGGGTAGCTGTAAAGCTAAAGGGTTTGGATGACTCTGCAACAAGAGACAATGTAGTTGATGCGATCCGCCGTATCACCAACTGTCCTGGGGAGTCTCTGTTTGTTGGGGAAATTCGTCGGGGCTCTGGGGGTATGGGCGTCACCTATGCCCGACTCCCTGTTGAGGCGGTGAAAGTGTTAGTAGACGCTGGGAGGATTCTTGTGGGGTGGAGCTCGGCAAGGGTCGAGCTACTGGCGGAGCGCCCTTTAAGGTGCTTCAAATGCCAGGAGCTCGGGCACATGCGTGCCAATTGTCCTTCCGAGGTTGACCGCAGCACCGCCTGTTTCCGGTGTGGCTTGGCGGGACATACCCGTTCCAGCTGCACTGGAATGTTGCGGTGCGCGGTCTGTTTCGATCGAGGCCTCTCAGCGGGCCACGTGCTAGGGAGCAGTGCCTGCAAGGCTCCACGCGTCAGAGGGAAGGCAGCTGATCCCGCTGCCTTGAGCGTAGAGTGCAGCCAACCGCCGGTCGAGGCGATGGCCGTGACCGACGGTCCTGCTCCAACGGGGTAGAGGCTGGTTGCAGCTGTAATGCCTGGATGGAAGGGGAGGGGAACCCTTTTACCTGCATTAGGCTTACGTGGGGAGGGTGCTCTGGTTACTCGGGCACTCTCATTCAGGAGGGAAGTTTCCGCTGGGGCGTCACGGTGAGTGCGAAAGCGATCCCGTGGCGTTCTGTTTTGGCGATGAGGGTAACCGTTGGGTTTTAGTGGGTATCCTGAAGTCTCAGCGAGTCCCACATAACCGTCCCGGCCCTCCCCTGGGCTGGGTGGTATCCATAAAGGATTTCCCAACGCAAAAAAAAAAAAAAAAAAAAAAAAAAAAAAAGGTACTTTCCGGGCATGGTTGCTTCGGGAAGTTCCTGCACCGGATAAAGCGTGAGGAGACCCCGGCGTGCCACCACTGTGGCGCGCAAGTTGATTCGGCGGAGCACACCCTGGTCGAGTGTCCGGCGTGGGTGGAGCAGCGCCGACGACACCAGGCGTCGGTAGGCCCGGAACTAACGCTGCCTGCGGTCGTTACTGCCGTGTTGGGCAGCGAGGAGGTCTGGGTGGAAGTGGCTTCCTTCTGCGAGGAAGTAATGTCGCGGAAGGAAGAGGCGGAGCGGGCGCGCATGGACGATCCCCTTGCGCCCCCGCACTGCAGTCGTCGAAGGGGCCGGAGAAGACGTCAATTCGAATTTCTCCAGCCTGGTGGTGGCCAGTGGGCAGGGGGTGTGGGGACACTCCCGCCTACATTGAACAGGGCACCACCCGCGTCGAACGACCGAACGACCGGGCGCTCCCGGTCGCTCTCACAGGCCCCCCCACTCAGCCAGGGGGGCAGGTGGGGTCCGTCGTGTAAAGGACGGGCCGTCGACGGCGGGGTCGTGGTTGAAGGGCTAGCCGTACCCACGACTCCGCCAATAAGGCGAGGAAGGGGCGCCGCGGGGTTTTTAGTGGGTACCCCGTTTTCGGTAGTCCCACACACGCCCCTCGCTTCCCCGGCGTGGGGTACGGTGCGTAAAGCATTTTCCCCGCGGAAACAAAAAAAAAAAAAGCTTTCCTATAACTACACATATAATGATAGCGGGCAGCTTCACTGTGCTATCTGTGACCGAATCTTTAAAACAAAATTCGGTTTCGCGCTCACGAACGTCGAATTAATGATTAATATTAATTAATTATTAACAGTGTGTCGCCGTCGACGGATACGTCGGGGAGGACATCATCATATTATTCTAGTTAAGGTAAAAAATCTATAATAAATATCACGCAAAATCAGATTTATAACACTTACATAAGGTACACCTATTATTATTGCCCTTGAAATATGACTAGCTTATTGTAATACATTCTTATTCTATATTTGGAGTCATTTAATTTATCACTTTCGTGCTTTATATCGACATTATTTTGAACGATAAGAAGTATTATGTAGTTGCTGTAGGTGATCATAGATCGTCACGGTGAGTACGAAAGCGATCCCGTGGCGTCTCATTAAGGAGAGCAGAGGTCGACCGTTAGTTTTTTAGTGGGTAACCTTAAAAGTGGTAGCGCCATCTATGCTGCCGAGAGTCCCACATATCCCCATGGCCATCACCTTCCTGGCCGCTGGAATGATGCGTAAAGCATTTTTCCAACTCAAAAAAAAAGGTGATCATACATAAGTTCCTGTTCTAAAATATGATAGATATTATTAAAAACTTTAGGAGGCAATATTTATAAAGTTTCTGTTATGATAGTAAAGTAAATATTTTTTGTAATAGTAAAGATTTATCGCGTCTTAATATTTTTTTTGTGCAATGACGTATCAAAATAACATCATCCGATGGAAATGTTATTCCACTTCTATTTTATAATTCAGAAATTGAAGAAATGTTTGCAAATGAGGTTACTATTATCATATTCGAATATAGTGATTATTTAAATATAATTTTTATTTTCATTGTTATTTTAACATTATGATGACTTTCTATACTTTAGAAATATTGAGAAACTAGTGGGTCTTTATAAATTGATTGGTAAATCTTGTGATAGTTCTTTATTAATATCACGAGAAGTACAATCTTTTAAAAGTCGTATATCCATCAGTATTATGATATAAGTTATGATCCAGTATCACAGTAGTCACTACAAATCTTTAAAGTTTTTTATGAATAAATTTTCAATAGCATTTATTCTTTTTGTATTTAAATCATTATTATTAGGAAATCTGTAGAGAAATAAGTAGATTTAAATATCTTCTTATAAAATTAATCTTTTTTAACACATAATATACTACTAATATATCTTTTAATATGTGTATGACAAATATAAAAACTGACTATTTCTTACTTGTAAAAACTGCGACCATAGTCAAAATGAATAGTTTCTTTTTTACACATAATGCATTTGTCATTTTAAAGACTTAATAAATAAAATATAAATTATAATTATAGTATATAATTTTGTATAACTTTTACTCAAATTTGATCTCACACATTGAAATATTAGCTTATCTTTCAGCATGTTAGTAAAAATGACTATTAGTCCCGACACGACAACGAAGAATCACGAGATTTCATAAAAAATAGAGACAGATAGAGTTTTTCGATCTACCTATCTCTTTTAAGTTCAATTGTAGGCTAGCTTCCTTACTCTATGTATAATATCTCTATGGGGAAGGTAGTCTTTCGAGGGGCTTAACCGATTTTCATAGGTCTTTCACTGAGGAGTTCATAGAAGGCAGTTTTTTTAGATTATATTTTATTTCAGAAACATTTAGGGTTCCAGGGTGAAAATAAAAAATATAGTACTGCGCTGTCGAAGCACCTACCCAACTAGTTTTAAATAAATGTATTTCTATGCATTGTTTGAATAATATAAGTATGTCACTGTAAAATAAATACCTATAAAACTATGTAATCAGTGATATTCAACAAGACCTAGACTGCTGGATGCATATCTTAAGATAGTATAAAATTATATAAATAAAAAAAAACAAAAAATATATACTACCCTCACAAAAAAGGAGTTGAAACTTTCTTAGACCCAAGTTATAAAACTTACTTAGTTATACACAGGGTTATTTGTAATTAGTTGATCACCTCTTGCGGGCAGCCAGCCTCTTTACATCAATCCCAACAACATTTGTTTTACGACTTTTTAATATTAATAGTTTTTAAATTTTCTTTTGTGTTGTTTATCAATATTTGTAAAAATTGTAAAACAAATGTTGTTGGGATTGATGTAGAGAGGCTACCTGCAAGAGATGGTCAACTAATTAAAAATAACCCTGTATACTATAGCTAAGTAAGTAACTAACTAACTTATATATGTATAAGTATATATAACTGAGTAAGATTTATAGATTAAGAATGAAACTATATGTGTAAAAGAGATTGTATTTTTGTAATCACAGTACACACGTCAGAGCGTGGTTCAATACCGTGGTGTCAAGGTTCGCTAATTACAGCGATTACTGATTCAGAACTTTACTTGGATTACAATATGAGTCATCTATTAATCTATAGTTCGATATAGCTGTCTTGTTTTTGTTTATTTTTACCTTGCAATTATGCGTCATCCATTAATATATAGTTCGATATAGTCATAACTATCTTGTCATTTTTACCTCGTAATTATGCTATTGGTTAAGCTCTACAAGAGATTTTATCTTATAAGTATATATATTACATATATAATTACTTGCGATAAATATATACAAAACATGTTGTAAAAACAGAAGGTATAATTAAAAACAAGATAAATGGAAACATTTTAATGACAAGATGATTTCACAAAAATATTTGTTCGTTACAAATTCTAACATCTATAGTCCTTGGTGAAGTGAATTTACTACTTAAAATTACGTTTAAAAAACAGGTCACAATTTGTTCTTCAAATATATTTGATGTTTACGAAGTATACTAAAGTTTATATTCTAAACTTTATTATTTATTACGAATAAAGAAAACTTTTATGTTCATAAAATTGTTGTATGAATAATAAATAAATAAAATTAATGACATTTATTTATAAGATAGAATAATAAACATTTAACCGAATGACGGCTATTATCAAAATCAAAAATTATATACATGACATAGGTAGTATGTCATATTATTATGTATCCGCAAACAAAACAGAACCTCGAACAATTAACAAATATTTTGCAGGAAAATTCTGAAACTATTTGTTTAAGGTCAAAAACGGACCTTCATTACCAATAAAGTATATGTACTTTTGAGAATATCATAACAATTTTCCTGTTTAACAAATATTATACCTATATCAACAATAACTGGAAATGAATATCATTATTATGATTCACGGGTACTTCTTATCAATAAACCAAATTAAGTGGCTAGTTATATAAAAATAGATTACTATGTTTATGAAAAACACCAATCTTTACCACGACGTAAGAGAAATAGTTTTAAAGAACGTTAAAAAAAATACGTTTATGAAGAACGGTCACATAATTTTTCCCTTTATTTAAATATAATTTGCATGTAACGTGATGAATTATGAATCTATAAAGACTACCTAAACACGCTACTGTACAATAAACTTTGGTAGATACATTTTAATTAACAAGTGCGAGATCCAATGCAATCAAAAACATTTATTATGTCATATAGTTGCTAAGAACGAGCACGCGTCATTGTCACATGATATACACCAGGGGTGTCCAACCAGTCGATCGCGGCCGCTAGTCGAGTCGATTCCGGCGAGGCAAAAACTATTTAAAATTTTAAAGTTAAATTTAAGATTTACCTGCCCTAAAGGTCCCTTAGAATATCAGGAAGTAAGTAATTCTTAAAAAAAAATAAAGTAGAACTAACAGCGATTCGTCGGTAAAAAGTCGATCTTAGTTCTGATTAAGTTGGCCACCCCTGATATACACGATACAAGTGTGTGAATACCGACCAGATATACATTCCGCTCTAATTGCATATGAGTGAGCAGGACAGCATCCACAAATTCGCGCATGTAGAGTGACGCGTGCTTATATAATGATACAAAATTCTACTTTGACACCATTTCGTGTTCGACACGGTTCGGTAAAGCTTCGCTTGCGGACGTAGGCCTTCATCCAGTAAATTAAGCGTAATACAATCACAAATATTTAATTAAATGTTAAAGCACACATCAATTAGATCTTAATTAATTTAAATCTATAAAGATTATAAGAGAATAGCAATTTATAAATAATCTGTTCTCTGCTTTGTGTAGTTTTATACAAATGAGGATATTTAGAAAATGTTATATATAAAACTTTTATTATAAAATATTTAACACGTATAGTCCCTGGAAGCGCACGCTTAAAGACTTAGGTTCATTTTATATAAAAAATAATTAAAAGAAGATTAAATCAAATAACTCTTTTTTAACAAGATAATAAACCAATAAATTGTATGAAAACAAAATAACCTTAATTAATAAAATGTATATATTTTTTTTATAAATAAAATGTTTTAATAATTTATTAAAATTATTTATATATAAGTTTATATGTTTCTTTATACCCACAACTACAATACTTTGTACTCGCAATGTATACAATATAAAGCCGAAAGCACATTATATAACTTACTTATTTAAATAAATTTTATTTGTAAATATAGTATATGAATTTATTTATTAAATTTTAATATAGTATATCTTTGATATCGATTTGATAATTTAAAATAACTTTGTATGAAGATCAAGGCACAGGAGGGGAAAGTAGAAACAAGACAGTTGAAAAAAAAGGTTAAACTTTCATTGACATGTTATTAATTTTTCAAACGAATATTTAAAATAAACATAACTGTTTCACATTATCTCTGAATCGTTTTTAAATGAATAATTTATAAGATTGTTTCTATCTTTTGCAGAATTAATAAATTTACTTATGTATAAATATCAGAAAATACCTATAAACATAGATATATATTCTATAACGTACACTGTCTAATAACTTCTAATATCTGTACTTATACTAATATTTAAACAGTGAAATTCATACATTCATAGATTTATTTTCTTACTGATATTATGCTGTGATCTTACTGATATTATGTTTGGAAAGTTTTCTACGTGATAAAGTATCAAAATATATTATACTTTAGTTTAATTTATTGCGTATTTAAAGTCAGGCTTAGTGCACATTTTGAGTGTTGATAATAATTGATTTTGAACTCTATGGAAATTTTTTAATGACAATGTGGTTAAAGAATTTTCTATATATATTTGATTTAACGCGCATTTTAATCGGTTAAAAATACAAATGTATAAAATATCAATACTCTTGATATTGACAGTTGCCAAGTATTTTAAATGTTTTTTTGATTTGATATTGTCATATGATTTAATTATATTAAAAGGTATATAAATATTTTTTAAAGAACATTCAATGTGCGCTATACCTTATACGTTGATATTTTAAACGTGACACTAATAAGATAAGCCTCTATTAGTTATTTACGGTTCATCTAATCTATGTCTTTATGATCTACGATACATAAAACGTAAAATTGAACTTTATTTGTTCTCTATTAAGGTTTGAACTTGAAGAACAAGATCTCTAGCTAGAGACAACACGGCGGGTGCGTTATGACGCTCGGCCATCTCTGAAAACAAAATTTTGTATAGATACTTGTTAGACAAAGTAATACAATATTATTAAAGGTACAGGGTTATTTAAAATTAGTTGACCACCTGTTGCAGGCAGCCTCTCTGCATCAATCCCAACCAACAACATTTGTTCTACGATTTTTAAAAAATTTGATAAACAACACATTAAATATGAAACAAAAAAAATATGATCCCTCTTTTACTTATTACTCTGTATTTTGTAAGAAGTGCTTAAAAGTTTAACGCCCGGGCGACATTCCTACGCTCAGAGTTAATGTCAGTTCAGAGGCAACAAATAAATTCTGTATGAGAAAACTCAAATTTTAAAAAGTCGTAGAATAAATGTTGTTAGGATTGATGTAGAGAGGCTGCCTGCAAGAGGTAGTCGACTTATTAAAAATTACCCTGTATATAGGAATTTATATTATAAGACATAATAATCATTTTACGTACTTATTAAGGTGTAATCATAACAAACTGAGCAAATATTAATAAATCTCTCAATTATTAAATGAAATTTGTCCATACAATGTTATAATCGTTACTTTAAAGAGGCAACTAAAAAGCTTTCGAGATATCTGAACACAATGTTAAACATTACAAGATATTGAAAATATTAGAATAACCGTTAAAGAACTTGATGATGTCTGTGAAGTCCATCCCGTTGGCGAGGATGACGTCACGGTAGGTCTCGAGCAGTGCCAGTGCCAGGAACAGCACCATGTGCTCCGACGACACGTAGCGGGCCGACCAGATCAGCTCCCAAGCGGAGAATACCTGCGAGGATCACCTAGTTAACAGAGATATGTCTCCACGAAGGTACTCTTAGCGATCGGTGCAGGTGATTTTTTAATTCTTATATTTAAAATGGTACTAGATAATTTAGAATATATACAAAGTTATTTTTAATAATTGGCCACCTCTTGCAGGCAGCCTCTCTACATCAATTCATACAACATTTGTTCTAGGACTTTTTACAAATCTTGATAAACAACTCAAAAAAAAACAAAACAAAAAATTGTTGCTTTTTCTTTTACATACTTCTCTGTATTTTGTAAGAAGTATTTAAAAAGTCAGAATTAATGTCAGTTCAGAGGCAACAAGTTAAATTTGTATGGGAAAACTTACATTTAAAAAACTAATAATTTATAAATTCATAAAACAAATGTTGTTGGGATTGATATAGAGAGGCTGCCTGCAAGCGGTGGCCAATTAATTACAAATAACCCTGCACATATATTTATTTTTTGTTACATTGTTTATGTATTTCTAAAACATGTTGAAGATCCTGGCCAACAACAGAATGGTCAACGGTCGAGTTTCTTAGAAAAAGGCTAATTATGTAACAAACAGTCACTCACATCCTGATACAGCAGTTCCCTCTTGAAATCCAGCAGGAACCAACGATAGCAGAAGTAGAAGTGTGTATAATCTCCGTGAGCGTGCATCAGCTCGTACAGCTCGCAATCCAGGATTTGAATTAGAGATCTGTGACGTTTATTAAAAAAAGTATTTATTTCAAGGTCAAATTAAGTTCAGTTACTATAGATTAATTCTATCTTTTATGTATCCGTGACAAATTCATGAAATGTCCTAAATGCTTCAATACATATAATTATAATTTGTAAGCTTATATTATTACATTAAAACATTATAAAAAGATATACAAATTAGAAATTCCAATCCAGTCTCCAAGAATGCTAACCTCATGTCAGCAAAGTGTTCGTCCATGGCTTGTCCGGAGGGGAAGTTATCCCTCGCGCGTGTCATGAGCTGACCGAACAGCGCATGCGCGGCGGCCTCGTCCCGCGCTACCACCAGCAGCGGGGCGGCCAGGTCGCACATGCCTTGCATGTAGCCAGTCTCCAGGTGCTCCCACACGTACCTATCGAAATATACCTTATTATTGTTTCACAGGTACCTTCTCTAGGACAATGACGGATACAAGTTCAATAGCCCATTGATACAAATCAATGAATGAATATTTAATTAAATAAAAATCTGTATTATCTATGCAATTACTAATTATAAGACTAATTAGGTAAGAAGGAAGAAATAATAATAGCAGTAGTGTACATTTAATTTAAAATCAACTTTATAAGTTTTGTTTAAAAATTTTTTTCATTGTCAGAGCTACAACCTTGAAAATTTACTGGCACTAGTAATGAAAAGAGCTCACGAAAAATCATTTAGTTATTAAACTCACGTGCACATAATATTCCTCAGCTTATCCAAATTTTCGTCCGTAAAAAATGGATAATTTCGGTCACACCTCTGTACATCCTTCTCGATTCGATGGAGGTTTAATGCAAAACTTTCAACCAGCTCGTTCTATAATTAATAAATAAATAAGTCATTTAACCAATAAACCTTCTTTACCATCTCGGAAAATTATAAGAAAAATAAAAATCTTCCTTTTAAATATTATAATTTATAAGAACTAAAGCATGATAACTAAATTTTAAGTATACCTTAAAATTGTTGTACCTTAAAATATATTTTCTCTTATAAAAATAGAAAAGGACAAAACACTTCCAAAAAAAAAATATATAATTTAATATTTACTGGTAAATTCAACCACCTAAAGAATGTTTAAAAAAATAAACTATATACAATATAACGATGTGAGATTTTGAAATCATCGAATGTAGTTTAATGTTTAAATGTGATGTTATGACTATTATTATATATTATTATCGAACAAGCATAAAGGTTAAAACAAATTTATATAGCCATCAGAGAAAGTAATTAAATTGAATCTGAACTGAAGAGTTAGGTATATTAATAAATTACCGAGTAAACCCCTCCATTAGAGCTGGCTGGCGACACGCAGGTGGAGCGGTTGTCAGGACGGGCGTCGCTCGGCTCCAGCGTGTCGAAGGACGCGCCCGCCGAGTGCGACTCCTCGCGGACCACACCCAGCGGACTACGAGCTGGACTCACGTTGGCTGTAGGATTCATGAACCACAGGGTTAAAATACAGGAATCGAAATAGTCACTATCGGATTTGTAATTTGTTTTACTGCAATATTATTATATAAATTATTTTCCTTACTTTGTGCATTAAACTAACACATTAATTAAATCACATAAAGAAAACCCTTTATAAGATATGGATACCTTAAAGATGGAAGAAAAAACATACAAAGACCTACCTGTCGTTCCACCGGATGCAGGCGAACCAGACGGTACTAAATCGACTGAAGGATTCGTAATAATCACACTCGTGTGGTTCTGATGCGATTCTTGTCTACTTGATTGACTTTCTTCCACTTTAACATCATTACCATTTAAAGTAACATTGGCACTATCAACACTGCATAACAGTCCTCGCCCTTCACCCCTTTGGACGATACCTTCTGCTAATCTTTTAATTTCCGCTATACTCTCTCGTCTCATATCGGGATTTTCTATCACGCTTTTAACATAAACTTCCTCATCGTCGTCTTCTAATTCAGTAAAGCTATCATCAGCAACATCTCTATCACTGATCTCAGTCTCTCCGTTAATGGGTGTTCCGTCTTTTCCTTTCTCCTCTGAGTCCATTTCTATATTTTCTATTTCATCTATACTTGGCGCCCTTGACAGTATGGGTTTTGTTTCAGGCTTCTTCTGTTCATTTTCACTCGGTTCGGGGGAGACAACAGGAGGATTATCAGAAATAATACTACAGTCATCTTCAAACACCTAGTAATTCATAAAATTATTATTATTACAACAATTTTGCCAATATTCTGAAAAGCTTAAATCAACTATTATTTTATAACGAACCTCATTAGGTTCACTAACTTCAGGCTTCTTCTTCCCAGAGGCCTCAGTAAGTCTAGCAATTGACGCAGCGGTTGCTTCTCTATCACGCTGACGAACGATCGCTTCAACACACAACCACTCAGACATAGTCGTTTCATACTGACGACGATACGACGCATCTTGTTCAATTCTTTCTTCGGCTGTTGAACCGAACCTAAAAAGTTATCTAGCTTTATAGAGGTCTGTTGAAACATAACATTAACAAAAACATAGTTATTTAACACTAATATTCCTTAGTTTTTTAATATAGGACTCACTCATAATATCCGAGAAGAAACGGCCACACTTCTCGCCTGATATCATGTTGTACTCCACCATAATAAACTATCCGATACACTTCATCTTTGTCAGTCACAGCGCCTCTATTATCCATCATAGACTGCCATAGCTTTGCGGTCAAGCCGTCTTCTGTACCTTCTGCAATATATATATTAAACTCCTCAATATCAGATAGTAATTTACATAAATCCTAATTTTATATAAATACACTACCTCTAGATATAATATTTGGGTGTACCAGTCCGCTGAGATGGGTCCGTACAGTTGATAAATGACGACAATAGGCTAGCCAACCGTAAAACGCCCTGGATATAATTTGACGACGCATTGTACTACATACAAGTTCGATTGAAGCAGCCTGCAAGTGTAATTGAGTCAGGGACTGTTAAATGTGAGCAATATAGTATATTAGTATTATTCTATAAAAGGCAACTCACTTGCTCTACAGGGTTGGGAGTAGAAGTAATTACGACCCCATTTATTGGAGGAGGGGGACAATCCACCGACATGGTGGATGAGTCTGAAGATGTCGTGGAAGTTGAGGCGAGGGGTCTCCGAGGTGTTCGTGGAGGAGATTGTATCACACGTTCTAATAGAGAATGGCGTATTGCTGCAAGATATTAAATTATTATTTAAAAATATAACTTTTTTATTAAAATGGATATTATTAAGTAAACTGTACAGCATTACATAATTCTATAAAAAGATCATCTTGTACAAGTAGAATTTATAGATTAATTAAAATTTATTATTCATTTTGTGACGAAGGTTACAGGCAGATTAATAGTTTATTTTTTAAAATATGTTTGTAAAAATCATATAAATGAAATTTTTTATATCTGTATAATTTAAATGAATATAGAAAACATAAGCTTCATTCAAGGTATAAAAAACAAACAAGTGTTACCTTCTCTATCAGTGATGGCGTTATTAACAATTCGGAACACGTAGTCTCCGGCGGCCTCGTCCCAGTCAGGTTCTTCAGATTCTCCTGATTCACATAAACTTGGCATAGGTCGTCTACGAATCTTACCGCGTCCAAACACCTGCAACGTTAGTATTACTTTCAAAATTATAAATACTGTAACTTTTAGTTAACAATAATTGGGCAGATTCTTGATCTAAATAATCTTTTTTAAGGGTTATCTAATTACTCTTAAATTTAAGAGACCTTTGACATTGATTAGATAATCTTACCTTTCATATTTTTTTGTTTTTAATTTATGTTATTATAAATTGCATTTTTTTATTCTGTTTCAAGTTTACCTTTCCGCTTCCTCTTTGTGACCACAAAGGTGGATCCAATTGACCGTGTGGTAGGAGACCGGTTTCCAAATTACTTAGAAATGATAACAGATGTCCACCTATTATAGAACAATTTCATATAATATTTCAGTATTATAGGTAGTTTTATAATGTTAAAAAACAAAGGACCTACTAGATACTATCGACAAAAGAAACAATTCATACTGGTTTTGCTATGCGGCAACTACCGCTAACATTTAAATCATTTCTTTAATATATTGAAAATAATCTAAAAAAGTAACAGCACTTGTAAATCTAACCCTTAGGAAACTGTATAGGCGGTCGCTGCACTCCATCCTGTCCAACCAGTATCAGTGCATCACTCGCCTGAGAGCGATGCACGTGGACATAAACCACTTCCCACACGCATACTTGAAGTGACATGGCCCAGTAAACACTGAGAAGAAAAATATTCAGGTAGCAAATAAAATCTATCAAACATGCATATAACTTAACTGAAGTAATTATCTCTTTTTATTTGATAAAATGCTTTTTATACATCCATGGTGGAGATAATGTAACTAAATTAATAAAAAAAAAGACAATGATCAAATTGGCAGCATACAAAATAAATGTTACATCAACGAACAAGGCATTTAACATGAGTTGTGGGTATTGAATTACAGTAAATTTCAACAAATTGTCGTTGAGTACTTAAAAAACGTGAAACTGTCAAATTTTTGAGGTATTTAACTGTATAACAGATTTCCATTTAACGTTTGTGATTCATGATTGTAGATAAAAGTTACCCCCAACTCATGCCTAATTGCTCAAACTAACCAACAAAGCAACAATGTACATACCAATCAATGCAAAGCGGGCCGAAACATTTCCGTCGGTACACAGTACATGGCGCCTTACTAGACAAAACAGTATGCGGACAAGCCGATGAGTGTACTAGGTGCCAGCGACTATACATTTATAATGTCTGTAGACGAGTTTATCAAGCAACAAAATTGGCACTTTTACATAGTGAGAATTGTATAGTAAGATATTCAAATAAAGCAATGAAAAAGAGACTAAAGAATAAGAACAAATATCTAAAATATTAAAATAGACAATGCATAACAAAAAAACAGATGCTTAGAAAAAATATCTGAATAGCTTACGTTGAATGTAAATACCTTTTATCAATGCCTTCGCTATCAGCGTAACCATTCATCAGTTGATTCGGAGTCCATTTGATGACTAGTCCAGCGGCTGTCTGATGTAGGCTGAGATAACCTGGCATCACCTCTTCTACATCCTTCTATGATATATAAAATAAAAAATACAAGAGGCGATTAAATATTTAATAACACTATTGTAATGGCTACATTTAACATCGATACCAAAGCAAAGTATCGGTTGTTTTATTAAATCCATTTGTTTAGTCAAAACTTCATTATCTTCATCGTATACTAAGCCAACAAAGTTCTTATAACTTTAAACTTTTAGTTAACTATTAGATGAAGAAGGTACAAAGTACAAACATCTTTATGGACGTTTTAAACATTTACATATTGTTATTGTTTCTGAGGGTTACTTACCGGCTGAACACGAACATTGTTCTTTCCATACAAAAGTGTAGCTCTTGAATTTTGATGCAAACTCTCAACGTAGTCTTTAGCACTTGAACCAGATGTGTTGCCAGTCCCTAAAGTAATATTTACTTTATTTATTTGTTAGTTCGTGAATATACGAAACATTTTTTAGATATACAAATAAGGCTATGTAAATACTACATTTTCCTTGCCAAGCATATTCTGCTGTTTCGATGCGATTTTATCAAATACAATGAATCAAAAACGAACTTTCTTTTGATATTAGAAACATTGTATTGTATGTATAATGTCATATATTTTATACTTATTTTACAAGTTAAGAAAAAATAAAAACAAAATAAATTATAATGTAATTGCAAACGCTGTTATTTTATATAAAACACAAACTCTGAAGATCTATAGAAGCTGCAACACTCACTAAGTTAGACTTTACTAAAGTGCTAATGGCTTGGCAACACTAAAGCAAGACTCTTAAGAAAACCTTTTACGGTGCGGCTTTCTTTTACAAAAGTTTGTATCAAACAAAAAAAAGTAGAGACGGCGCCTTTGTAAACTTAATTAACTGAGAAGATCTACACTTGGAAAATTATCTAGATCAAACTTAATAATAACTTATTAAAACATTATAAACCGGCCAAGTGCGAGTTGGACAAGTGCACGAAGGGTCCCGTATTATTATAAATTTTGTAATATCACGTTTGTTGTATCCACCCATAAATATTTATTTTGTTCTACTTTCATTATTTATTTTTAAAATATTACTAGATATTTTGTGATTAATTCAAACGTTTATCTACCTGCTGCCGTTATTATTTTGAAGCATTAAAACACGTTTGTTGTATGGGACAGTTAATTATCACTAACATTATCATAGCATCACAGCTAGTTATCACAGTTCATGTGATACAGCCTGGTGGCAGACCAAAAGACAGACAGAATCTTACTTATAGGATTCTGTTTTTACCTTTTGGTACGTACTGTTGTTCTATGGACAATATACGTTTTGAAACAGTGACCGGTGCATAAAATACAAGTTTTACATAAATATTATGTAAAAAGGCTAACACAAATAAGCAAATACATATTTTTATTATCATTGTGGGTAATAGAGCCTAGCTGAAGTCATTTCGTTGCAATTAGTACACAAGCAGACTTGACCGGGGTAGTAACACCCTCTTACAGAAGTTCGAAGTAAAGAAGCTTCTATAGCTTCGTATGGTGAGTGAGAGAGCCGGACGTCCAAACACCTTTCCCATCTCTTTTCTTCCTACGCTTATTCCTCTATTTATTTATTTCCAACTATGACATTTAATATTTGTTACTAGCACTACGATATGTAACCAAAGACTAATTAAAAACTACTCGTAACACACGAATAATGTAACTTATCTCTTTTGAACTTTCATCCGGAAAATTACGGGCGAAATGAATTATCAATCCAATTATTACTATTACAACCCATTTCATAAGTTATTAGTGCAAATAACTGATAAGGGCATCTTAAGCTGGTGTCCACCTCGTATTTTAGATGTAATATTAATTGCGACTATTATAGTAGAATGTATAAAACGAACTGATTTCGTTTAATGAATCTTCTTGAATTGGAACATCTATAATTAAGTAATAGGATTAAAACATTAAAATAATGATTCTTACCTGAGCTTACAGTACCACTATCATCTGAAGAGGCATTTAAGCTCCTTCTAAAATTAAGTATAGGTCTTCGCACCGACGGGGGAGTGGTAGTGCCAGCTGACATTCTATGCCTTTGAACCTATATCAAAAGTTCATCTTTTAATAAATAGAAAATATACGTTGTCCTACGTTACGCTAACATTAAATTTATATTTTAGTATACTTAGAGTTTAATTAAAATAGTATTATTTACAAAATAGCAACTGAGTATTTTGTACAAATAATGTTTTTAAATAGTTTGTTCATTAAAGTTATTGTTCGTAAGAGTCAGATATTTATAATAAATTATATTTACTATATTATATTTACGATCTCTAAATTCATTAAGTACTTTTAATGTTTCTTATTCATTGAATTATCCTTGAAGTTTGATTATGAGCAAGTTTATCGTTAAACGAAACAAAAAAAGATAGTTAAAATAATTCCCCATAGCTTATTTTTACCTGTTTTTACATCTTTTACCATGTAAATATATATGTTTACAAAATGTAATTACAATTTTCGTCCTATCTCCTTAACATCGAAAAAATACAAACTCGTTTATATTCGTAACTTTCATCGTGATAAATATCACATTAAAACAAAGATTACTTGATGAATTACTAAGTTTATTTTACACTTGTCAGTTCCATTTCATAAAAGCCAAAAATATTAAGTTTCAACTTCAACTAATTTAAAGAAAAAGTTATCAGAAAGTTAGGCCTAATTGAAATGCTCTCTTCGAGCATATTATAAAGTTATTGAAAATAAGGCTATTATTTAATAAATATAAAGCCTTATGGTTCATAAAATTAAATATTCGATCTTTTATTTTAAGAAAAGTAAACTTAATTTAAATAGAAAATAGGAAATAAGCTTCACTTTAATTTCTAACCAGTTCATCTGCTGGAGGATCAGTCCAGAAGCATGCTGGTGCCTTAGCCTTGGAGTACTCCAGGGCGCAGGGTCCGACCAGCAAGGAGCTGAGAATGCTGCCGTAATCAGGGTCCGCTACTAACGCATCTCTTTCATAATATCTTGTTGCGTTGTTCACTAGGTGCTCTATAATCTTCGCCAATTGACGCTCGAACAGAGCTATCCGTATCCAGAGATACCTGTAAAGGTGAACACTGTTACAAGTTAACTTCTGATCTTCAGTTTCGCAATTTATACAATTTAGTTGACTATAGATTGATAATTTTGCTCCGGGAGTAATTATATTACCGAATATCATTTGATTGTAAAACAGATTAAAATTGTAATAATAAGTTAATATCTGTTAAATCTGAATATATTATAATCGAAATTCATGTTAGATTATCTTATTATGTATTATAAATTTAACATTAGAAGACAAATTTAACTGAACTTATTTATGAAAAAATACACGGATATAATTAACTAAGCAAAAAATAATTTATCAATAGCAAAAAAACTTGTAGGTATAGCAATTATTTTACTTTTTTTGCACGTTGTGCGTGTTACATCGCAGTTTATAATATATAAATTACCCAGAGAACCAATATTATTCTACTATTCTATTAATGATAATAAATAACAAACATCTTATTTCTATTAGAGAGAAGAATTATTCAGAACGTTAAATAAAAATCCAATGAAATGTAATCCTCATTATTGAGCTCATTTACGATCACTCATAAACTGACAATAAATGAGATCAGAAAAGCAAAGTTATCTACGGTTTTTACGACAACGAAAAAGCGACTTAACGATCCTTCCATAGGTCTCCAACGAAACAATCTCGTAAAGAAGAATCGTTACGCAACGTATTGCTACGGAAACTCCTAAGAATTAACCTTCAATAAATTTAATGTTTATAATCTTCCATACGATGACGTAACAGCAAACATAATAGTATAAAATATGAATATAGCCTACTACCGGATTGTAAACATACGTTCTAACGTTACGTCCCTTGATCAACGCGTATCAAAACTAATCATAAATGAAAAATAATATAATATAAATTTATACAAATGTCTTCAAGGTTCATATAAGTTGCAAGAAACATATAAAAAATTATTGTGGTAATTAACCCTTAAAACATTAATGACTATAATTTTACTGACCATGTTAGTTTTAGCATAGCAACCATACCTGGAAATCACACAAACAACATTTAATATCCGTATTCTGTAAAAAGTTTCTTGTTAACTAGTTAAACAAATTCGTAAAATTAATAAACACATGTTAGAAATCTCTCAATTTGAAATTCAATTATGGAACAGGCTCCGCGGCGAGGTACATGTGGTATATGTGGTTTGCTGCTTTTAATTAAAACGTCCAAACGGCAAACTGTTTCAAATGTTTATAATTGGGTAAGTTTTGTGTAGCTCTCATCCGACACGACAGTTTTGTACTAAAACTATATAACACTCAAATATCAAAGGTTAACCTTTCAACGAGTTAAAGGGCTTATAAATACTGAACTAATTTTATTATAAAGGATTCAAAACTCTTACCTATAAAATATAAGCTTAAAATAAGATAGCACTTTATTGTATAAACAATATTGATTATAAAATAAGAGTTAATATAGGAAGTGTGTAACTCAAATATCAATTCTAAATTATATTAACATATTCCTGACGTTTAAGTAAACAACCTATGAAATAAATGTTCCAATAACTTTGAAAGCCTGGACGTAACGTGGGCCAACATGTACTCGTGACATTTTATAACGAAAAATGTAGTTGGTATTTTTTTTTAAATTTCTATCGAAAGGTATGACGCAATACAACTAACACAATGCATTCATAAAAAAAGGTACTGTTAGTTAAAAAAATTCAAAAACTTGTCTATAATAAATAAATTTTAAGCTTTTTCAATATTAAATATATACAGAGTAATTCGTGAACACGAGAAGCTCGATCCTGCGACCTCTGGGTTACCGTTCCGTCGCTTTGCCAAATGAGCTAAAATGGCCCTACCAAAGATAAGTGGCTAAAAGGTGGTCTTATGAAAATTAGATATGTCAGTGCAGTTATTAAGATATAGTGTGAAGGTGTTGAGAAGATATTGAACAATATAGAAATTTTGCCGAAATTGTAGTAGACATGTCTATTAACCTTAAGAAACTACATGTTGTTTTACAATATAATATAAATAAATATATATAAAATATAAAAGGATTCAATTATAATATGGAAAATACTTTTATCTTTCACTTTTAAATCTCTGCAAAAACAGCGTAGCGGAAATTTAATAACGTTTTATTTAATTAAGTCAGTGCGACGAGCAAACACGACTTTTATATGTTGAAAATAACATTTTAACCTATAGTTTTTATTTCAGAAATATCTGTTAAAATATATTATAATTAAAACTTCGGACAAAGTGTATTGTTTCTTAATATTGACTATACTTGTTTAAATGTATGTTTTTTATTGAACAAACACAGGTTTTCAATAAACATGAAATATTTTGAATAAAATGTTGAATGTTAATCTAGCGAATTAACGGACATAATAATTATGTATAATAATAAATATAAATATCTACAATCATTTTTCCAAAACTAATTATTAGGCTGTATCTCAACGTTTCTGGGGATATTTGGTCTCAAGTTTTAAAAAGTTTTGTACTCCAATTAATATCTATATCTATAATGAAGACGAAGTCTTTTGTAAAACATATTAATCACTCACTCACTCACAGTCACCATTGGTTTTGTTCATTCGTTCATCTGAAGTAACATTATGTTAGCAGAATTTTTAATTTTAATTTTTTAATCTATACCTATTTAACAAAGGACCAAAACTTGAGATACTTACTCGAAAATCTGAACTAACTGTTCCTTGCGACTCCTTCAGCTTCATCTACAGATGTGTTATACACGGTTGGAACAAAGTTCAGAAATATAGCAATAACACACTGCCAATACTTTGCTACTTTTTTAGAATCCATTTTTCTAATACTGATTGTAATGACAGTTCTGTGAGAATGTATTTCGCACTACCGAAAAGCAAAAATACAGTAAACATACTAGTTGTACCAGTAATTATCGTATTTAAACAAACAAAAAAATTTGCAGCCTTAATATCTTTATCTGAACAACGCAAAATTTAATGTGTTTCTTGCATTCACAACAAAGTGATTATTTCTTCAAAATGGTCTGAACATGGACATCCTCACAATTTCTGTCTTGTATGATAATTAATGTCATGTCACCGTTTTTTTAAATGGTAAGTTTTTTTTTAAACATTTTTATATATGTCAATATATATTAAATAATATTTCAATAATTGTCCAGATAACTCAACTTTGAAACAGTTTTCCCCTGCACCTAAAAGTTCTTTGCCCCATTATTCCTTAAACAGATACAAAACCAATCACTGAAAGCTTTTGGTGTATGAAAATGAACATGTTTAAAAATATCATCAATGTATAGCCATGTTAAGCTTATTTAAATTTTAATAAATATAAAATTTAAAATAAACCGACACGGACAGGGATTCGAACCCGCAATAAAATAAAATTGAATATGTACAATTAATAAATTAGTATATATTTATTACATTCTGTTGTTTTAGTTTATTATAGTCACAGTTTGAATTTTAATAATCAGAAATACATGAACACAAATATTTTCGTCTATAACTTCCATTTCACAAGCACATCACTCCATTATTCGTAACATAACATCATTATATTTAATCAGACAAATACTATTATATAGTATATTGTTGGTTTTAGTACTTATTATTATATATATTAATATAGAAATATATCAAGTTGCAAAATATTTCTTTATTATAAATCTAATCAATATTATTACTGAATAGTGCACTAATACTAGTGTACTAATACTAGTGTACTAATACTAGTGTACTAATCCACTTATTACTCAATAAAACGTACAAGTTCTTCATTAGGTCAGACCATCAAAGGCGTTACGTCAGGCGAGGAAATGCTTTAATTTAATTAATTTTATCCCCACATACTACATTATCTTTTTTATTATAATTAATTAAATTATTTATGGTAAGTTTTTAAGTAAGTCATTATATTAAATTGCACTAATTGTATATTTATATAGATGTAAATAAATGTTAATAAAAAACTACTGACTCTAAAAGAAAGTGATTAAACCGAGTGCGTATGTTATCTACCAACATCATCTCCTTTACATCCTAAGGTTGGCTGGTAAAGAATGTCTAAGTAGTATTAAGCCGTTTTTGGAACATTATTTTGTATCTTGTGCAATAAAAAAATAAAGAAATATGTTACATAGCATACATAGTACCTCTTCCTATTTAAAACTATTATATCATTATTGAAATCCAGTTCATATTTAGTAATTAAAAGAAAAATAAACAGAGACAGAACATCTAATATAATATCAGTGATTACAAATTGTATTACGATATAATTTTAATAATTACTATAAATAGGTTTTTAAGGATCCTTCAAAAGCGACGTGAAGTTGATTAATTGTCGCGGCCTTGCGGTTAACGAACCAACTAAAAAAAAATTCAGTAGATCCAAGAGTAAAATTAAATTTCTACAATAAAAGTTTCATCATTTCAGTATAATTATTGCTTGCATATACGTTTGTATTCATTAACTTACTTAATATATGTTGTCTCCAACAACGACAGCCATCTTTGAATTTGAATTGATATTGATGATTGAATTTGAATAAGTATTAAGAAGATATACCTACTTTAAGGTCACAAAAAGTCACAGCTTCCAGTCTTAATTGTATTTTTAAGAATCAACTTACTTATTCTATATTTATTTAAATAAATTAAGGCAAGAAAAGGTTTTATAAAAGTATTAGGTGTTGGAACTGCGAGAAGATATTCTTGTGTCAACAATCATAAAGCAATATTCGTATAACTTTTTGAAATCTTGTATTTCCACTTACTTATTCAATTAAAATATAATAAACATTTAAAAGTTTAATAAAACACATTCCACGATCTCTAATCCTTGCATTTGAAATCTAAAATTTTGGATCAAGTTTTCTGTAAAATCAACTTAAGGATTTAAATTTTAAAGCAAAAAGGATTTCAGAAAAGAGTTTCGAATTGTGTTAAAATTCATCAAATAAGGCTTCATATTATGAGATTAAAGACATATTCTTTGGAATCGTGCAACTGTAGTCTATATAACAGATCGACCGTAGTTTTAAATTTGATTGCTTGTGACATAAAGTACTAGTATAATTATTATCAACCAACTTTTATCAAACTTTTTCGAGGTAAGCGGAATATATTAATTTCATGTACTGCAAGGGATTCGACAAAACTTTTAGGACCGTCCGCCGGCCTGGCGTCAACCCTAATTGGAAATGCGTGTTGGTGTGAATCCCTCCACCTTTCGGCAAAGTTGAGACGGATTATATCCATCTGTATTTTTTTTACATGAAAACGCAAAATCTCAAAATCTAATATGTACTAATAACGATAAAATAACACTACTAGACTTTTTGCCTCGAAAAGGCTCACTCTTTTCACGGGCAAAAATAAAAAATAAATTAATAACAATTACAATAAAACTAAACACAGATTTCAATGAAAATTTGTGTGACAGTATGATTCTTAATATAGAGAATAATAAAAATGTCTCTACAAACTCAAACATTAAATTGGGTCATAATTACAAAAGTAAGTAAGTATGCATTTAAAGAGATCATAGATGACTTACAACTTGAAATGACAGGAATTGGAAAAGAGGGAAGACGAAGTCATTGGCAACAGTTAATTTGAAATAAGTAAACTTTAACTTTTATACAGGTTTATTTTTAATTAGTTCACCACCTCCTGCAGGCAGCTTCTCTACATCAATCCCAACAACATATGTTCTACAACTTTTTACAAATCTTAATAAACAACTGAAAAAAAAACGAAACAGAATAAATTTTGCTTTGAAAAAGAAGTATTTTAGAAAAGTATTTAAAAAGGAACTTTAAAGGTCAACGCTCGAACGCCATACGACGCTCAGAGTTAATGCCAGTTCAGAGACAACAAATATAAATTTTATATAAAATTTAAATTTTAAAAACTATTAATTTTAAAAGTCATGTTGTTGGTATTGATGTAAAGAGGCGGCCTGCAAAAGGTAGTCAACTAACCAAAACTAACCAAAAAATTACAAATAACGCAGTTTATTTTTAAACCTAAATTTATCTGAAGCTATCATAAATCATATTAATAGCAATCATTACAAACTTACTTGGACTGTGGCGGCGACTGCGACAGCAGTGATCCCGACCCTCGTTTATTGAGAGGAGGACGAGGTGCCGAGGGTCGTCTCTCCACCCCTGATGCTGAACGAGTAGCAGGAGCACCTTCAGCTGCGAGCACTCGAGCTGATACTAATGCTGCCTCTGGACAGTTCTAGGAATTAAAAATATCTTATTATTCTTTGTGGCAGAATTACACAGTATACATCTTTTTTTTTCAGTACCACGTGTTACTGAAGTTCTAACTTATTTTCACAAGTTAGTTGTGACTGTGACTCCAAAGGTCAATACAATGGGTAATTACAATTTTATAAATATGTTAAAAGAGCATCCATGGAGCTTCTTGCCGGTTCTTCTCCATGAACCTACCCTTTGGAACCGTGCAAGTAGAGTCTGACGTCTCATAAGTGCAATGTATGAGTATTTGTAATAAAAAAATACTCTGACTTTGACTTTTCCAGTGACTATGGGCAGTCTTATGATGTCTTAAAAGTGAGCCAATCATTATGACGAGCACAACTTCTGCCCTTAAATAATTAAATAAAAGCGAGAATCATACAATAGCCATTGCCCGAAATGAAATTCAACACCGATACAAATGTAACATTAAAGTTTTTATCTGATGAGGAATAGAACCGATAAAAAATACTATATTTATATATAGAGGTAAAACTTATTAACCGTACTACGTTGCTAGGTCTCTACGTATAGTTAATAGGTTTTGTGCTGCTCGTGGCGTAGAGAACATCAAAGCAAATAATGCAACTTAACTATCATAGAAATTGCTTTAGATGGTACATTAATAACTGACCTTTAATATTATTATTGAAACGTTAAAATAATTCCAATACATTTCCTTGTGGCGACTAATTTGATTGTTTTCAAACATCCTTTAATAAATCTAAAAGGTCAAAGTTAAGTCTGTAGTATTCAACTGATGCACTTAAAACGTGAAAGCAATAAAAAAAGAGCAATCGTAAAACACTTATCTATAAAACTCGAAGGTTTTTTTAATGCTCTTGGAGCTTAAAATAGTTATAAAAATATGCGTTAAATTATACCTACAAGTGTTTGTAAGCTAATTTGAATGAAACAGTTTGTAATCCGTCCCCGACAAGAATGATAGGATAAAATCATGTTAAGATTGCAGTCAATTAAAGCCAGAGATCTGATTTCCGAATAGCTCTTTGCGAAACGTTCATAACACATTTATAAGCTTTTTATACTTTTTTAACTTTTATAGCTTCAAACTATTTCACAATTATATAATAATCGCTGTTTAACTTATAATATCTAATAATATCACAGGACAAATTACACACATTGATCTAATCCCTAAGTACGCAAATTATTTGCTTTTGTTAGAGTGTTAGACAACGATACAAATACATAGAAATACTGCGAATATATTTAATAAACGACTAAACCCAGAAATACAGACAGCTATGCTCAGCACATACATCAGCCTGTCCCTGTCGGGAATCGAACCCGAGATTGCGTCACTATACGTTAGGCGTCTGCGCTAACCAATCGACCACCGGGGCGAGCTGTGAGCTGTAAGCTTCAAGGGTGGAATGGACTTTAGAAAACATCGAACACCACAATGAATATAAAATCGGGTTATATCTATGCACTAACACTAAGATATCGAACCGGCCAAGTGCAGCTAACAGTCAGACCCCCACATGGAGACTTCCGTCCATAGCTCCCCTTAAATATTTATTGTAATTTAACCTTATAATTTATTTAAATAAGGTTATTATATATCTAAATATTCTGTGATTATTTCAAGCGTCAACCAGTTATTAATATCATTCAAAGAAATTTGTATTTGTTGTATGAGAGCCTCATCACAGATTTATTTTATTTTGTTTTTAATATTTCTTGTTATAGTGGCAACAGAAATACATCATCTGTGATAATTTCATCTGTCTAACAACTATCACGGATCATGAGATACAGCGTGGAGACGAACAGACGGACAGCGAAGTAATAATAGGGTTGCGCTTTTCCCGTTTGGGTACGGAAGCCGGAATTTTTTGTTTGACCTAAATACTGATTTAAAAAGCTCCAATAACGATAGGTTGGAATCCCCAAGGATTTCAAACACAAATACAAAAGGTAAAGGCCATCGGATGTACACAAACTTAATAATACTTGAATTGACGATCTATTTATTATGGATAGAAAACCCCTAATTAATTATGAATAAAATATATTGCATCCCTGTACTGGGACACTCAAGTTAAAAATATTTATCGTATAGGTTATATTCTTTTATTAAATCTTATCAAATAAGTCTCCAACCTCTTTTCAAAGTTTCGTGCGTCTGAATCAATTTCCGTAGCACATTTCCATATCTGCAACAGGTATTTGCACAACAACCTCCCTGGACGCAAAGAGCGTTTTTCCGGCTATAAAAACTATTAACGTTAGCTGTATTTTAATTTTGGAGTACAAGAGGAAGTAATGCGGTGATAGTGAATTAGTGCTGTAAAGAAGATATCACAAAAGTTTTTTTCGGTATTGTGGTCATTGTGGCTTGTTGCTAGCAGCAATAAACACTCCTGTCAATCATTTGGTAGTTACCACGTTAATGGTCAATATGCTATGATTTCGTAAGAGTTGATACGTTATCAAATATAGAACTGGCAATCAAAATTATTCCAATGTTTCTATAATCGTTTAACTGTCATAGTCATTAGTTCGTTTAAACAGCTGTGCTCTTTACTGAAGCTTTTCATCTGGATCATATTGTTAAGTACAAGAGTTACCTATTACATCATCGTGAACACGGCGGAAAGAACCTGCTTTGAATTTATTAATCGTCAGTTTGGTTTAAATAAATTTTCACTTGGAGCAAGTTTCGGTAGCAACAGTCAAAGGAAGACCAATATTTTAATTTATTTCTTCACCCTTCAAATTTAAGCAACCATGCTTAAGCTCATTATGCCAGCCGTTGCTTAAAAGTACCTTGTCCATAAAAGGTAATTGAATCGTATAAATGATTCATCAGGTTTCAAGTTGGACTTGATAATTATTACAAAATGTTCCCGACGCAGACCTATTTTTCAATGACACGCGATAGTTTCATTTTGCTGTTAAAAAAAGAAAAAATAAAATTTTAATAATTATAGCTCGTCAATCTTGCATATATATAAAAACTTTTTAGCAAAACTTTTTGAATGGTATACTTTTTGTATGTTATTTTTATATTTTTATAAGGATATTCTGTTTAAATTTTTATGTAGAATCTAAAACCAGATTACTAATCTATACATATATGGGTATAGTAACGAGGCAAAATTAGTGTATATTAAAAAACAAAACGCATTACAATGCAAATTGGATCTGTATATCTGTTTGTTTGAAATACTGAAATACAAAAAAAAACTGAACTACTAACATTTGGTATGTTTCGATAAAAACGACGAAGACGTGTAAAAGGCCTCGAAAGACGACACTGCATGCCGCTATTCTGCCATAGTTATGAATACATACATAGTCATAAGAACCCCGGGGTATATTTATAGTAACGTGAACACAGACGTACAAACACATATAATAATAATTTATTGAGACACATGAAAGATTTAACAGGTAAATGATGACCCGAAATTAAAAATCAATCCTGATTTAATTTTGACAACTAATAAAACTATTTACAGTTATTTTTTTAATAGCACTGACATATCTATACATGTTAACTGCCTAAAATAACCAAATTAAAGAGTTGTGAATTTAAATATTTGATGGTGATATGTCTAGCCTAGAAATATTACTATAACCAGCTCAAGAAACAATCTTAGACAGAAATCCAATGGCATTTCACAAAGATTTCTTGCCACTCTACTATTGCAATCTTTACATTATATACAACTCAATTTATCATTAACATTTATCATTTATGGTAATTAATTTATAAAGTTTTGAAACCTCTTTTATGTACCCTTCTGATAAGTACCAGATGATCTCGAGTTTTCGAAGTCTGTTTGATCAATCGCTAAGATTACAGTTCAAGGTATTTGGGAACTAAATTCAATATAAAAGTATTAAGCGATCGCCTTGAAATTCTGCCGAAAACTTGGAGATGTAAAGATTGTTTGAGATAAAGTGAATTCAGTATTTAAAGAGTTGTCTAAAATTTAATGGAACAAAGATTTTGAAAGAAATTGATTAAGAATGTTATAAATATTTTACAAAGATAAAACAATTGTTGCAAGACGAAGAACATATGATATAATTGTTGTTAAAAATATAGTACAAGTTCTTAAAAAAAAATGTGTTCGTATTATTCCTTTCATTATAGTAAAAGTAACATTTACCCTTGTTGTGATTTGGGAGTTGGGTCTATTGAAATTGTTTCCTTCAGTATAATAGCGACCCAAAAATTCTCCCTTGACATACTCGTAGATTGAGAAAAAATCTTCAATACATTTTGAGTATGATTGGAAGAAATCAAAGATGCAATACTATAAATAAAAGTAAATCTATCTTGAATATGGATCGGTTAGATTTAAAGAATAAAAAAAACTATTCATTACTATTTAAAATATAAAACATTATTTTAAAATAATTGAAAATAATCCATTTAAATTATATTAAGCCTTTGACTAAAAGTTTTATCTGGTTAATTCATAATATTTCTCATCAAATGTTATACATTAAATCGAACTAGAAAGAAAAAATAAATTACTCTAATAATCTTAATAATAATAACTCTTAGCCTTGTAATCTTTTAAAAAACCATGGAATGGTCGGAAAAGATTTACCAAAAGAACAAATTTCGAAAATTCATATACAATGTGTGAATAAAATAAACTACGCTTTATAGTTAACTGAAGTTAAATTTCAATTTAACATTCATTTTATCTATCAGGAGGTAACCTTTGTTTAATCTCGTTTAATGATATCTCCTCTTTTAAACTCAAACCTTTTGTGAATATTGTATAACTTAACCTTTTATGAAATAATCAAAAGACTTTTCTTTTACTTATGTAGTATATATTTTATACATATATATTTAACTAAACAGAATAAATATACAGTTCTTCTTAATTTAATATCAGCTTAACAAAGTAATTTATTTATTAAGCTCGTATTATAACAGGCTTTCGTTTTAATTATATCATGTTTTCCAAATAACTTAAAGCAATCAAAATAAAAGCCATTAAAAATTCGATTTATCCTAAAAGTTATATGTATATTTATTCAATGTAAATTTAAATTACGAATATTATTCACCACTTTTACAAATGTAATTGGAATATTATATTCATAATCTAAACAATAGAAATCGATATTTTATAAAAAAGGAGGAATTTATCAGCACTTTGTACATTGTATATTATTTGCTAAAATCGATATAAGTCCAGCAAAAGCCGATATTAATATTCCCTTCTACTAATATCAAAGAAAGAGCGAAGCGTGAATAGGTTGCTAGGGCAATGCGACTTACCATCTAAGACTACATTCCACTTACCATCAGGTGGAATGTAGTCAAGCTTTGCCCTAGATCATATAAAAAAAAAAAAAAAAAAAAAAAAAAGTTCAGTATTGAACTACACAAAGCTGTCTCTCGATTATAATATTACTTACAAAAGTAATACAATATGTATTGTAATCGTGAAGACTTGAACGTATAAGAACCAATTTAACTCTGGATTGCTTAATAACCTGTAACAAAAACGCTTTTCTATTTTTCCATTGACCTACTTGATATCGGTTCGGTTGAATGGATGTGTATATCTGTCAATTGTGACTAAACATCATAAATATCATACATACTCATAAATATCATATATACATCCAATTAGCTATTTATATTGTTAATTAAAAGTTCTAGAGAATATACAAAATATGTGTCTTAGTGTCTCTCAATTGTACTGAAATATTCTAAATGATTTTCTATTTAATCAAAAGCCACGTGCTTTACATTTACTTTATGTAATTGTAAATAAAATAAATAAAAAAAAATTGTAACAATAAACAATCATTATTGTTGTTTAATATTGTTTAATTAAAGATTATTCACTCGAAAAATAACATACATTATATATTCTTACAGTAAATCGTGAAAGCAAAAGATGGAGTTTGTAAGAAAAGTGTATTTTATTTTTCAAGTTACAAACTTAGTCTCTGTTTTATTTAGGATAACATGTCATTGGAGTAGATTGTTATCGATCGAATGTAACCGCCATGCGTAACAAGTGACGTATTGAGAACACTGGAGCAAGATTTTCGCGAACTCATTGTTGTACCCTTACTATAGAATCACTTAGACAGATAAGGAGACTGTAACTTGACATAGAAGGGCCTTGAGCTAAATAGATATTACATATTGATGAGTTCTTGGTGTGTGCTACGATAATGTATACTAGAAAGGAATTGAAGCCACACTTGTTGTAACTAGAATTGCTATGTTTGAGTATTCTAGTTTAAACCGAATAAGATCGATTAGACAGTTAAAAAATTTAAACAAAGTTTTATTAGAACATATATACGAAAATACTTAAACTGGAGATATATGATCTGATGATACGCCAATGTGGCACGATATCATTTTTAAACTCAAAATTTTATCTATCCTTTTTTTTTAAATACCTTACTTTTATCTTACATTTCTAATGTATTGAGAGATAACTTTTTTAAAAACTAAACATTGATCTGGATAGGATGAAAGTGTATCACACATCTGAAATCCTTTGTACCTAAACTTTAATAAGACTTATAGCATACTGAGGCTTTATTTATTTATTAAAAAAATAACACACATCATGCAAAGGCAAACCACATAATGCCAGAAGCAGTCTCTTCCAGCAAGCCCTCAAATAAACAGAAAATACATCAAGGTGCATAACAAACCACATAAAATAGTAATAATAAAAAATGAGAAGTGGTAAAACAAAACTACTAATCTAATAAAATAAATTTCTAAGGAACATAAGGATAAAAGAAAATTTTAAATATGTGAAATCATATTTACAAAGGAATAGCCTGTGATATCAAATTTTTTTTAAAGGATTTGAAAATATTTCTGTTAAAAGCTTTTCTAATGTCGGTAGGTAAAGCATTCCAGAGTATTAAACTCTCCGCTTGTGTAGTAAATGAGTTGAATTAAAAGTTATTTACTAGACTCGTGCGAGAGACATAGAATTAATGGATTAGTTAGGCTTTAAAACGAGATACAACAATATTACTTAAGCCATAAAAAAGTAGTCACGACCTCAATACGACTAGAAGCGATCGATTTATAAACATACAATACATCTATCCTTAAAGTAGAATTTGTATTATTTATTCATCGCCAGCCAGCTTACAATAAACTTACTACCACTAAAAATTAACTACGACTTATTTTTTTTATTTTTTTTTGTCTATACTGTTAGCCCTGTTGGCTATTACAGCCTCACCGGGGGAGATTTTTTTTTTTAATTTACTAAATATCACTTGACAAGACTAAAACTAAGGCAACCACTAATCTATTTACTTTATATACAACATAACAACCAAATACAATTTGATATTTTGACACATTCTGATATTTTGGTACAAATGAAATCAGTGGGTTATCTCGCATCCTGCTGTATATTCAGATTCATACATATCACATGCATGCATTTGGATAATTAACAGATGGACTGATTCGCCGACCAGACAATCAGATGACGTGTAAAATTAAAACGGAAATAGCTTTTTCAATTTTTGATGGACTACTCCACTAGTTAGGTTATGTATACAATTTTTTTAATAATTAAATGATAGACTGACTCGTCGACCAAATAATACCCATACAGGTTCACACATATATTGAGTTAAAAAACTCTATTAATAGCAACACTGACCGATATTCACCAATTAAACGTTTTATCGATAATAATGTTAAACTAAACTTCATTGCATTGTAGCGTCTCATACAACTTAATGTACCATTTTCTAATGCTTCTAACCATCCTATATTCCACTTAGTGTTAATCTAATACACTTAGTGTTCTACATTGTGCTGAGATTTTTTTTTTATACATGTGATGCTTAATGGAATTGTCGTGTGATTTTCCACTTAATATACCATATTAATATACCATAGTGTAAATATAACAGTATTGCTTTAAAAGATCAATAAACATATATATTGCCTTTGAGAGGCGCCATGCAAATAACATTTATATTAAATCCCAGTCAGAGCCCCGATCCATGCACTTTGAACACGGACGAACAAACATTACTTTTTTCATTTCGAATGAAGTATTTACGCTCCAAATGAAACGTCAGCACCCCTGTATTGCGACACTCGTGGATAGTATCATTTAATTTCAAAGCGCTCTCCGCCGCTATTCATCGAGTTATTTAATGTTAGCTAACTTATGTTATTTACTCTTGGATTGGATACTTTTTCCACTTCTTCATATAACTTGTTTTAACTTTTTCTCGACAAGCTTTACTTTCGAGAACGTCTCATTATATATATTCTCATGAAACAGATTTCAGATCGGGTTACGTTACGCGATTACGTTAAATTAGATCAATATTTACGTCCATGGCCCTGTGACGGGCACCCAATTGGGCGGATGCTGTAGACACTCGGAATCAGATCATCCAATCAATCAATCAGACCAACCACCAGACTAACCAGATCAGTATCCGGGGTAAACTATTTTCTATTAGCGGAAGGGAGTCGAACTGGCATTGCAGAACATACTACGTCGAGCATTTGATGATGATGAAAGTCGTGAAAGAGGTACAGGGTATCCTACTTCTGCATCCATTGGCTTATTTTTAGAAACTACAGGGTGGTTTGAACAGAAAATAAATTAAATCAATATTCTGTTATAGTTTATTTGTGTCAAATAAAAATAAAGCAGCAATTATAGTCGTTTTGAACAGAATATTTTATAACAAAATTAATATATTATTGATTTTTAAATTGAGACAAAATCCTCAGGGCTTTAAAAGGTATTTCCTAACTCATCTCGGATGCAAATCCTTTAGGCAAACATAACAACTGTAATTGAATATCAAATTGGACAACGTTTTCTATCTCTACTCTTTATTATAAATATCTAAAATCGTATAAGTAGCAAGAAACAAATATTTCTAAATTTGCATCAAGGAGTCACAATGGGACCACTATCTTTCCTAACCAACAGTACTGATGACATACTAAAAAATAAAATGATAATGATCTAGTTAATTTTGAGAATTTACGTACATTTAAGAATAGTTATTGTGGTAATTTTATTATAACCTGACATTACGTAATACGATCTACTAAAGTTGGATTTGTAATATAACGAAATAGAAACAAACGGGAGAAAGATCAATTTATTTAGTAACCACCTACCTAAGGCAGTCTGTGGTTAGGAACTACTCAACAAATACACTTTATCTCTCGTTGCTTTAACGTTCGTCTATGGAAACTAAAACAAAAGTATGAGAAAATAAACATCTATAATGTTTACATACAAAACGTGTCTTCTAAATAAGGTAGAATGTAATAAAAATCAGTATAGTATTGTCCAAGATATAATAACTCTTAAGGGGTTTAAAAATTCAATTCTGATTTATACCTACCCTTAATAAACTATTTAACTATTTAACTATGTGTAATAAATACTCCTTTATTCCTACAAATAGGAAATGTCAAACTAAAAGGAATGATAAAAGTTTGTGTCTATGGAATTTTTAATATTATCTCCATTACATTCTCAATGTTAAAAGAAATTTAATTTTATTGTCTACTTTCTTGATGGAAATGCAATAAAATATTTTTATTGTTTTTTTTTTATAGCTTAATCAAATATAAAAAAGAAAAGACAGAGCTTCGACAACAGATGGCTTGTTATATGCTTCAAAAATTTCTTACTAAATTATATCAAAGTTTGGATTTATTATAGTGGTCTTCTATAAATTTTATGTCATTGAGATAAAAATATTTATTCATAATAATAAAAGTAATTTCTTACTAAATTATATGAAAGTTGCATTAATTTAGTGGTCTTCTATAAATTTTATGTCATTGGGATAAAAATATTTATTCATAATAATAAAAGTAAATTCCGACAGTTTGTTTTAATTATTCACTGTTATTTAAACATAAGTACTATAAATGGATTTAAGAGAATTAACCACATCAAAGATATAAACAAACTACTCTCAGATAGTATTTTATTGTAATTTATAATAGTATTTCATTATAATTGGACCAATTTATACAATATCCTACTATAATAAGCTATATTTCTGTGACGTGTCAATATATTTGTTGTGACAGAATAACGAACATTCAACCATACATGAATACGTATATCCTCACAACACTGTGTAGTATTAAATACTATTACGGCTATAATTTTATCAATAAGTTATTTATTATTTCATTTGCCGTCGAAACAAAGATTTACCGCTTTCATTTCTACAATACACAAGAAGATTTCCACTACGTGAGATGAACAATAGCGCAACTCCGGGTAGAGACGAAATCATTTAAAGCCCTCGCTCGAACTACCTCACAAAGGAATAATTCACAAAGAACGGCACGTGTTTATATCAAACAGTAGAATACATGTATTTAAGTAGAATATAATAGAGAACTTCATTATGAAAGAGAACTTTTCCATTAACAGTACCGGCTCTTTGTCTATGGTTAAGCGGAAATAAATAAAGTTTGATATGTTTCATTATGTCAAAATTGATTGAATGTAGGTTACTTTATTTTAATGATATAACTTAATTCATATTTTAATATTTTATCGTTTTTAGGGTCCCGTATTCATAGTGTAAAAACGGAATCCTAATTATAAGAATCGTGATTTTTTTTTGCTCGAGTTTAATAACGTACACGCTTGAAATAATTAAAGATTATTTATTTATTTAACAAGGTATATATTCATTTATAAAATAAATAATTAAACTAAAATAGAATAAATATTTAAGAGGGGCTCCCACACATCCACCCCTTTTTTTGCCATTTTTATATATAATAGTTAATCCTTAGTCTCTGTATCCGACTCGCACTTGGCCGGATTAATTTGTATCTGTTTTGTTTTTCTCAAAATGATCTCTTCAATTTCCTTTTAACTATCAAGACTCTCTTTCTGAGAGACGTGTTTTGGTATAAAGTTAAATTCTTATTAAATTAGGTCCTAGACTGGTATTTAATTAAACGATACGTTTAATATACCTCATATTTTAAAATAATAATAATAATACACTACAAATTACACACATTGATCTAACCCCTAAGTAAGCAAATTATTTGCTTGTGGTAAGAGTGTTAGACAACGATACAAATACATAGAAATATACATTATAAATACTGAGAATATATTTAATAAACGACCAAACCCAGAAATACAGACATATATGCTGATCACATACATGCCTATCCCTGCCGGGAATCGAACCCGGGCCCAATTGCCTCGCTATACGTTAGGCGTCTGTGCTAACCACTCGACCAACGGGCCGGTTAATATATATAAATACTCTCAAATTGAAAATTAAAAAAAATCGGATTCTTTCTTCTCTTCTCTTGATTTTTAGTCATTTAATCTGTTAATAAACAAAGTCCTCACGGTCAAAATAAAAGAACAATCTTAAGTTTAATTATTATCACACAAAAAAGTAATTACAAACTTGCAGTTCACAATATATTTCACTCACCCGGGATGAAAGAACTACAAAAAAGTTTGTATCAAACCGTTGTCTTCCACTGAAACTCTCACTGGCCCCGTTGTTATTTATCAACGTATAAAATAAAACAGACGTAAGTGATATGTAACGTAGTGTATAATCAAGGTACAATTACTTTATTTGAAAGTGGAGCAATCAAATCCATTGCAATCCTTGAAGAACATGAAGAGGTGAAATAGAATAGATTTAAACACCCGTTTACGGGGCGATAGTACTTCGATTTCGTTATACCGTTTACTTGCTGCGGCCAATCTTACAAATAATCAAATATTAACATAATAAGCCGTCTCAAAAATAAGTACTCAAACACCAAATTGTGAAGAACCTTAAAAAATATTATCTCAAATTAACCGTTTGCTATTTTGCTGTTTATTATTTTTCATTTTCTTTAGGAAAGAAACATGGATTCCGGAAAACCTGTAGAAATCACTCGAAAACCGTCTTAGACCAAAAAAAATGCTATATATATGCTATAGCTACATTTTGTATGCTGTAAAGCTTTTCCCCTACTACTAAAGACTTTTAGACAAACCGTGTTAGCGTCTGGTCGAGTTTAACTACTAATGACGTTGGAACGTAGTTACTATGTGTTAGAAATATAGATACAACTATAGAACAAACTTATAGTAAGATTTAAGCTTATTATGGATTTCTCTGCAATTAAAAAGCACACATTACATATTTATATAAATTGACTCTAATAACGTTTGTGTTTTTCAATTCAAATTATAAAAAAATGAATTTAATAACGCCTTTGAACCAACGACTGTTCGTTTTTAGAACAAATTTATTGCAAAAGTTGCGACATCGACGACGACACATTACATGTCTTAACATAAGTTTCAAGTTATTTATTTGGGTTTTGACTGGTAATATATTACCCATCTTACCCACGTCTGGTATCATTCAATTACATTTATAGTTGAGTTATCTATAATTGTAATTGAATGATTAAATAAAATTAAAACAAATATGAATTATAATATTCCAAAAATATACAATATATAAGGAAAGTTGCCGGTTTCTTTTTAAAAATAAACACGTACTTTAACTTAAACGACATTTATTAAGAAGTACTGGAAGTCATCCGTCGTCGCCATAGTGACAGTTCACTGAACCAATACTTATAAATGGTGTTGTCTTTTGTTTTTATTTTAATGCTATTTCATTGTATTGGAAAATAAATTGCTTCTGTATTATTAACAACATAAGTTAATATTTCCATTAAGTAATGGATACTACTATCTGCCTTTTATTAAATGAAACATTCCGTCACCAAACAGATTATAGTTTATTATAATTACGATTGACAGAAATATTTCAGCCTTATCTGTCACCTTCTTATGATTAAAGAATTAATTTTATATTACCTTAGCGATCTTATGCAGCAGTGCAGTGGTGGAGCTGGTTTTGAAGAGTCCTAAAGCACGGCGCCGAAGCCCTTGTCCGAGGCAGGCCTCCACGGCGCCACACAGAGCAGTCACCCCGCCGCTCTCTTCATGAACGAATTTACGGGTCACAGCCTAAAGAACGAATGAATAGTTAGTATTGGGTACATTCAATACACATCCATGAATCTTGACAACTAAATAACCAGTCCCTCTTACTGATTTTATAATTGAAGACTTCGATAGGGCGGGAAACATAAAGGCAAACATAATTGTATTTCAACCTAAACCTTTCCCTAAGTTCGACCCTCGTCTACGATAACCCTTATTTATATTTATATTCAATTTATCAAATGTATCTTTATATTAAAGGACAAAATCAACACCGGTCTCATCCAATTTTAATGTCGTAAACTATCTGTTGCAAGCGACTTTGTCTGCCCAAAAATCGAGTCATAAACTTTTAAAATTTATAATTTTGTTTATAATTATTTCAATTGTTATCTGTCTTATTGAAATGTGTAGATACTCATATGTTTTCTGTAATTGGCATGCAGGGAAGCAAGACTACTTTACTTCGAAAGGTTAAACAGAATTTGTTATAACGTAACATGTTAAATTGGTATCAGAGATACGATTATTTCTAAATAGATTATCATCTGGATGATACCTACCTACTAATACTTATGGAAGAACAGATTTATTTCTTACATAGAAAACTATTCACTCTATGGCCACAAGATAGGCATAAAATTCAGAGATGTCTTTATAAGCTATGTTACAATGACGAGTAATATACTATTGTTAATAATAAGCGTATATATGATAACAATACTACTATATAATAATAAAACTTTAGTATTGCTACTCTGTGGGATAAATTTTCTTAAAAATCCATTTTTTATATGATTTCTTTCTAATCCGTATTAATATTATAAATGTGAAAGTTTATATGTCTGTCATTTATTTTGTTTTCTTATGTTTATTTTGAGTAATTCTAGCTAATATTATAAAGTAGAGTGTGAGTTTGTTTCTTTACCACGTGTTTACATCTTAACGTCTCAACCGAATGAACACGAACTCATGAACAGCACACAGGTTGCCAGGGCCACAAAAAAAATATGGGGAATAATACCTAAAAAGTGGTGTCCCCGAGTAAGTAAGTGTTAAAGCCATAAGTCCGACATAATAAGGCTGTTCTTTTTTAACCGACTTCTTCAAAAAGGAGGAGGTTCTCAATTTGGCCGGTTTTTTTTTATTTTTTTTTTATGTACGTACACCGATTTCTCCGCGGTTTTAGAACCGATTTACGTAATTCTTTTTTGTTTGATGCGTAATAGTTTCGAATTGGTGCCATAAAAATTTGATTCAGGTAGGCCCATTAGCTTTTATTTTATGAGCATTTTAGTCCAAGTTTTGAACTAACTCCTCCGGAAGGAAATCAAAACGTGCCTAATGACATCTGTTGTTTTGGATATGTGAGGTCTTTAATAGTCTCACAAGAACGTGAAATTGTGTTTCAAAGAGATTGTATTAATTTGCTCGTATTCATTTAAGTGGTTAAATATAATTATTTGTTTAATGCTTGGCATCGACTTCAAACCTTTTAGTAAATAGGACATATAAATAATAGGTAGTATATAATAAATATTAAATCTTCATTATTTATTACTTTTTAGTTTTAAAGTCGGTTTTTTTAACGTAGTTATTTTTATTATACAGCGCGGTCGAAGCCGCTTGGTAAATCTATTTTCTTATTTTTTTTAATGTTATACGAAGGCATACGGGAATACGGGTCACATGCTAGCAAGTGATTACCGTCGCCCACGATCTCTTATAATAAAAGAGAGGTACACTCTTCCTATAATTCGAACGTTTTATTCATAAAAGAATATTAAAAGAAAAGAAAAAAAAGAAAAGCTATCTTATCTAGATAAAATTAGATGAAAAGTATATTTCTGTGCATTGTTAAAATAATTAAATACGTTTTCTTTAATAGACTAACCAAATCTTAGTTTTTTTTTTCTATTAAAAAATATGTATGTAAATAATAAAAATAATAATTGAAAGTTTTTTAAGAATTTAGTTGAAGGTACATAATGAATATAAAGTTCAAATAAATTAAAAAAAAAGAACTAAATTAAACGGTAAACATTGAAAATTATAAATACCTAATAAAAAATAACCCATACTAAAGTTCCAAAACTTATAAAATTAATATATTTTCTAGAAAGTAATTTTAACCGACGATCTTTCTGTTTATTTCTTAATTATAAAATATAAACAATTGGGATGCTCGGCTGCCCAAACTAATCCTATTTGCACAAATAAAATTAAAAAACAACCGGTAATCAATATTAAAAATAAATCCATTCAATCAAAACAACCCTTTCAAATTATATCATTAGGATAAGAAGAGTAACCATACTGAGTAGGTTATATCATTATTATTGTCTAATGATAATTAATATAATAATTACCTCTTCCATTAGTTGCTTCACTTCCTTTTTAACGGCTGCTATGAGGCGCTCTTTTTGCTCCGAGGCCGGGTCTGTCGCCGCCGGCATCTCCTCTGAACCACTTTCCACTGAATTACAATATGTCATTAAAATGGTTACATTTAAGAATAATCTATGCATTATTAATATTTATTATTTTTTAAATGTTATTCTGTTTTAGGAATAAAAAGAGGAGACGATAATTGAAGGAATTTTATATATAACGGTATTGATATAACATCATCAAAGTTTCTTTAGTGATATATTTTAATTACGCTTCATCTATAATTACTATTTTAGTATATATTTGAGCTAAATTAATATATATTTCTGACTGCAATAAACATACAAATAGTACATGAAAATCTTGACGGTTAATTTTAATATGTTATTACAGAACAAATTATGTAAATGTAATTATTTATTACATATTGATGAAGTTAACGTGAATCACAGTTTGATAAACTGATAACATTGTATCGGATGGATTTTATCTTCATGCAATTTAACGCAATTAGCGATTTATGAGAGTGTAGGTATATAATAAAAAAATAGCACTAATAATAATATAAATTTCATAAAGCTATATTATACATTTAATCAACAAAGTATTTTTAAATTGCAAAAGTGTAATCTATAATATACCATAAAACCCAGTTATCTGTTCGTACCGGAAGGGTAATTTTTACGACATAATCATTTGAATACAGATAGTTAAATCTATAAACAATATAACAAAGATATTATAGTATTTAATATAAATGTATAATATAGAGGGTGTTAGTTTGAATTTCTGTTTAATTTTTCCATTATCGCTCCACGAACATTCTGAAATCTCATAAGTGCCAACCGAACTCTGAAACAACAACGAAGCTTTCGCCTGAAAAAACATTTGTTACAACTCGTAATGTTACAAAGACGTCTTGTTATTGGAAAGATGCTGTTATACGTTTTGGATTCTGTTTAAGTATTTTTGATAACTTCCACGAAATGTAAAAACTTAGAAATTATATTTTGATTTTTAAATAAAAAAGCTCTGATATATTGTATATTTGGGCTATGAATATTTGGGTAGTTATATATGGAAACTAATTAAGTTGAAGTTCTTACAGTTGTTATATAATTAAAATCGTTAAGATTAATGACAAGACGCGATCTAATCGACTAGCTGAGTCGTCATTTATTTTGGCAAAGCGCACATTTATCTTACATCAAATCCCGAACACCAAGATGAATGGTCTTCCGCCGGCGGTTGTTACTTATTTTCTTGTCAGATCAAACATACTTAAGGACATTAATCATACCCTTTTCAAATTCCATTACCGTTAAATATTATATATACCGGTATAATCCAACAATATATTACATTAGTTAATTCCATGTTAATAATGTTAAAACAACTTAATTTGCTTAATGTTACCTCTTGTGAGTTATCTCTGTCATTAGGCTTATATTAATGCTATATTAACCGCTAAAGCTAATACCTACCTATAACTAAATTACATATATTTCTAAGATAAATAATATTAACATATTCGAATAAATGTATAAAATTAAATGCCTAATTTGGTATGTCATCATTAATACTTTATTACAATAGCAAATATTATTTTATACATTAAATAAAATCCAAATTTGTTATTATAATGTCAAAAAACACATTTCCTATAATCACTTTGCCCACGCAAGACATGCTGTTATCTTGCTGTCAAACGTAGCTACATTACCAATTATATATTCGACCTATATACGACGCTACTTACTATAGATAATTAATATACAACACAAGGATAACTTGACGAAAAAGATGATCGATTTTTTTTAGTTTTCTTTCTGGTAAATCTGTCACCTCACTTACCTTTATTTTGAGCGGCCATTGTCGTTGTAAGCTGTCAGAGTGTAACTCATTATTTATTCTAAAATAACTCACATGCTTCACTATATCGTTTTTAAATACGAAAACGCAACAGCCCTCGAGAAACGTGTTTACAATCTCACCGATGGTTGAAAATGGCTTGTTTAGTGGAAAAATCGATGTTGAGTCGCGCGCAGTCTTCTGCTAGTACTGCTCCGTACGCAAGTGATAAGGGTTCTGAAGCATAACTATTAATCGTATATAGGTGCCTACTCTGAAATTCGGGCACGTACCGTCTGCTGGAAAAATGGCTGATTGGCTAGATTGTGTGGAATGTTATTTGAAATACAAAGACCATTCTACTTGAGAGAGATAATAAAATTGAGTCCCAATTGAGAGTAAACTACACCGCTTCCGGATTTTTTTTAATGTAGGTTGGCTATAGAGGAAAAATCATGATCCGGTTGTATTTTTTAAGGTTTGTCCATTTGAAGATGTTTACATTTTAATCTTTTTTATTAAATTTAACTCGCGTGTAGGTGAAACTGTACTTTTAAACGAAGCTACGCCAGTTTTTTAACGGCTCGTTGTAATTTTATTGCGTTCACAGAACAAATATAATTGAAATAGATATATTTAAAGAAGGAAGAGGATTACCAATCATTCATTCCTACTTTAAGTATACCTAATAATAAGAAGAAATTCTACATCTTTATATAAATCAAATACCTACGTTTTAATAAATGAAACTAAACATAGTTTCTTATTTTTTAGGTATATTTTAGTATAGATAAGATACTATTTGTTCAAAATATAAGCCTTCTATACCTAATCACACTTCCAAACTGCGTACATTTTTGCTGGACCAACCCACAACTGGTTCGGTTCCCTGCGGAACAATTCATTTATGATCCACAGATGGCTTTTCTGAGTCTATGTGTAGTTTGCGTCCGTCATTTACAAGTTTTTGAAACCCCCGCGACACAAGAACTACATAATCTCTAATATGAAACTTGTTATATTTTAAGAATAAATATCGGCCAAGGGCGAGTCGGACTCGCGCACCAAGGGTTCCGTTTCACTATATTATATAAAAAGTATGTGATGTATCATGTAACTAAATATTTAAAGTTTTCGGTGTTTTGCCTTGATATCAAGGAAAAATGTACTATACTAAAAAAGGTATTATAAAAGATGGCTTCATGCCAAATTTCAAGCTTATAGGTCGACTGGAAGTACCCTTTGGTTTTAATTCGCTAGCGAGTAGTTGAGAGTGTAAAAAAGTGGCTAAAATTGCTATTTCTTTTGATTGCATTGGCTTAGAAGTTTGTTTTTTCACAGCAAGGGACAGTAGACCTGAGTATCGATTTTACATTATATTGAGATAAAGGATCTTGGCAGACGGACGGACGAACAACAAAGTGATCCTATATGATCCTATATTTTTTCCTTTCGAGATACGGAACCCTAAAAAGAACAGGTTTAAACAGGAACAGGACCAAATATAAAGTGTCAAGTTATAAGCCAACATGTCCCGCAAACGTGTAATATGTAGGCCTTTTAAATTAGTCTGACAGTTATTGCATGTTACACGAAAAAAATAAACTAACTAATATTTAAAGGTTACATGTAGTTAATTATATAGCAATTAAAAATAACTGGTTTTATATACAAAATACTGTTTCAAACAATATATTATTTTTAGAGATGGTGGTTTCATCGAATAACCGAATATTATTCCGTTTAACTTTTACGGAACCGAATATTCGGCCGAATTAGTCGGTTGACCAGTTCTTTCTTTATTTTTCATAAATAGATTCTAACAAATATGTTACATGTGGCTTCTAGATGAATAAATATATTGATTTGTCGGTAAAAAATATTTTTTGAGGTATAAAATTAATGCTAATTTAAGGTTCAAAATAAATGTTGACTATGCTAAATACTAGCTGTAGGTTTAGAATAATAAAATAAAGATTACATTTTTCGAAATATATGTTGATTATAAGCTATGGCTTTATATTATTAAGCTTTATTCAACACATTGTTTATATAAATTCTTTGACTTATTATATAACATAGATCTTAGTTTTGTCTTTTAGTTCTTTGCCGTTTCGTGTAGTCAAGAAAATAGAAATACTCAAACCAAATGTATTCAACAACAACCAAATGTATTCGGCAACCAAACCGAATAATTCGGCCAAATACGAGTAGTGAATAAGATGACAAATATACAAAATACTTACCGAGTATTCGGCGCATCTCCAATTATTTGAATAAAAAAATATTTCACTGTGAACTAAATAATTTTATGTTTTTTTTTAAGAACCCATGACATGCATTCATTTAACACCGAAAAGCATGTCTGTCTAAAAGTATATTTAAAAAAAAATTTAAATGTTTCTTTATAATCGAAGAACTTCACACATAGTCTGCTGAATGTTTTTTTATAATTATTTTATTGCTGCAGAACAGCATTATTGCCAACTTATTAACATTACTTTGAACACAAACTTTGGACTTCTTTTTTATTTTAAAAGATAAGCCCAAAACTTGTAGGTATATGTGATGTCGCTGGAAGGATATTTAGTTAGGTGTTTGATTGACGTGCGGTTGACAATGTTATAAAATGTTCTCATAAGTTTAGGTAAACATTTCTCCTAATATAAATACAGCTTCAAGTGTTCATTTTAGGGTTTACATATTATTTAATAACAACTTTTACTGGAAGGTTTTTACGCAATACTTGTAGAAATACTTTAACAAGTAAAAATTAGTGTTTTCTCGTGTGAAAACTAGTGTTCATTTAGTACAATAAAAAACCAATAACATAACTTTAAACAGCAGGAAAAAAATCCATACAAGAAGACCTCTTAAAAGAATAAAAATAATATTATTATGTCCTTACTGAAGTCGTTGCGTCGGGGGACCGCTTAATAAAGAAAGACATCTAAGTGCAAGTATGTTACCAAGGTAAATAAAGAAATAGCAATATCGAATCGTATAGTTTAAGTGTTCAGTCATTAGCTCCGAAAACTGTGTAAAATAGTCACCATCGTCAACGTACAACGACGCAAAAAGGACATAATAATATCCTATAATTATAATATATTATACCTATCATTTTTATCCTTTTAAGAGGTCTTTTTGTATCGAGATTTTTTTTAATTTTAAATTAATTGTTTATGTCTATTTTTGCTGGTGTGTATTTATTCTTTTTTTTCCACATCGCACAAAAACTACTGGATGAAATTTATTGTGGTTATAGGTTATATAGGTTTTATTTAGTGTGGCTATTACTTCAAATAACATATTTGACGTTTTGCACCTCACTTTTTGGCCCACAAAAATCGATATAGTAAAGACTAAAATATTTGGGCAGTAAGTCTTATCGTATTATTACAATCAATATTGGTTGCTCTGATGCTGATTGAATAGAAATAATCTCTAATGTTCACAAAAACACTGAAACCTATAAGCCTCAGTTGGATGGCTGTTATTGGAGTCATAGCAGATGAAGTCGAAGGCAACAGCTATTAGCTTGATAAATAATATTACGTATGTTGAAATCAAGACGAATGCTTGACCAACTTTGTAGTATAATATTCATTAATGATTTCTTTTTAAAAAGCTCCTGACTCCTAAGTCTAATTGGATAGCTATTATTAGGTAGTTAGTTACCTTATCGTAGAGATCTCGTACTCTGAGTTGTAAAATTAATGTTTATTAACAAATGAAGTACTCACTAAATAACTTTGTAGGCACTTTTAAATTTTCATATATACCGGAAGCTGCAGATGAACGGTTAAAGTTTTTGTTAATAATATAAATATTTTCAATTTCATGTTAGTTTGCACGAATTCAATTGTATTTTAAACTCAAATAAGTAATGCAAACTATATTTGGTTAGTACAATTTTGATATATAATAATGATTTAAAAATCAGTTATAAGTCAATCTAATCAAATGAACATTAATGTAATAAAAGAGGTTATTAATCATAAAGGTTGTATATTATGAACTCCATGGATTCTCGAGTCACTGAGTTAAAAATAGCTTAAAAACTATAACGACGTTACAGCAGAGCGAGTTGATATTTATATGTAAAACAAAACTCCTCAACGAATTCTTTGGAAATTGCGAAGTATTATGTTAGATCATTGCCCCTCCCTTCACTAAAAAAAATTATAAAGTTAACAAAACTACGAATTATATATTTTTTTAAAGGTGTAAGCATATTTCCTAAATCATCATGCTACTTTTTACGTCCCATATTCTGCTAGTTCAGACGAAATATTGTTTTACTTCAGTGGTTACTTCATAATTTTTAAACAGGCATTAATTTACAGATGTTTAGTATCAGTACCTTAGATATCATGTTCTATTATCAGGTATGATGAAAAGAACGCTATCCTAACATATATTTTATTTCGTCCATGTTGCCTTGTGACAAATTCCATACTTTGCCTATTTTATTTATATTCTTGCTATATTTTATTTTACTTAGCCTTTCAAATATTTCCTAGCTTTAGGTTTCAGACAAGATCGGCATGCAGTTGTTATTAGTTATTAAACCTACGATTTGTATAGACTGCGGGTGAGGGAAACAACGGAATTTCTGAGGCTCGTCCACGATGGCAAAATTCCCTTTATGACCTTTCTGCTATTCATACAGATATCAAACGCTTAGCAGCATGAACATATAAATAAGGTATAGATATAATTTACAACACAAGGTTAACATTACAAATTTTGCGATGTATCTATGAAAGTCTAAACCTAGAAACCTTATCTGGCAGTTGACACAGAGGTTCCACTAAAGAGACTGAAACTAAACATATAAACATTCATTTGTTCCGTAGAACGATTTTACAAAGATAAACTAGAACTTATTGAATGTAAGCCAAAATTTATTGCCTGGGAGGGCAGCTGCCCCCTGTCCCCCTCCACTCATTAGACATCGTATACCTCTCTACTACCTTCTATTGTAAATTAAAAAACTTATTTTACATTACAATTTAAAATCAATTAACTTTCTGTTGTTGGAGTATTTTGGTCATGTAAATAACAATCACGTTATAATCCACATAATATTTTATTAAAATCAAACAGTCCTTTTATATCCCTATTTACATTCTTGGTTTGAATTTTATGTTTTTTACTTTTTTACAAATTACCACAAAGGTAGAGTGATGTGCTAGTGGCCTATGTATTAGTGGCCTGTATAAAGTATGTACACAATTTCAACACTTTCAAAAACACGTGGTCTCATAAAAACCAAAATATTTCCATGCTTAAAAAGCATTTTGTGAAAATTAAAGAGGATTAAGGAAAACTGGGAAAATTAATCGGGGCTAAGAAAAATGGTTTTTCAGTTGTTATATTAGCTCTATGTATTATAGACAAATACAATTGTCTAGTAAAACTTGACGCAAACACATTACAATCTAAAATCTTCATTAGAGGCGATATTCGGCAAAGACCAGCATTTTGCTCTTTCATTGTTAAATATAAAAATTACAGCTCCAAAATTACAAAAATATATTATAGAAATCTGATTAGCCCTCCAAGAGCAGAGAATCTGGGCACGCCCATGTATGTCATTATGGTATAGTTATTTACATTGTTAACAAGTCATTAAAATTATAAAAAGCAGTATAATTCCCAGCTCTTTCCGATTGGAATAAACATGACAACATTATGAAACTTGTCATTTGTCAGAATGGCAGAAAAATCAGACTACAGAGTTCAGTCAACAATATAAATAAATAAATAATAAGTTACTTACAAGAGGAACTTACTTGTAAGAAATTACTTACAAGCAATATTTACTTTATTGAACTGTAAATTTTTAACTATTCAGTCTTCAATTATGAAAGAAACAAAAATGAGCAGCCACTTATCGGGGGGACGGCTAAATGTTTTATTGTTGCAAGAAACTATGAGAAAGGAATTATTAAATCTATTGCAAATGTGCGAAGGATCGAAAGTAAGATGCATATTGTACGGTCCGTACAACCTTTTAGTGATAGTTGATAGTTGTGTGGAATTAAAGTCTTTGATATGATATTGATATATATATTGATTGATAAAAGTAACTATGTTCTAAATTATATTACCTTATTATATATATATATATTACATACAAAACACTAGACACAAATCAATTAATTTAATGTATAATCTGAATGTAATGTAATCTATGACTGTTCCAAATGTACATATTGATTACAGGTAACTATTTGGGATGAGTGGCTAGCTGGTCCAGTGGGTCTGGTGGCGCAGTACTCTTTGCTAAAGGAACATGAAGTAGCAGATATGTTTCCATTAAAGCCAGGGAGTCTGCCCACTATATCTGTGAAGCATATAATATTCATTGCCCGACCTAAGCTTGTACTAATGGATTTGGTTGCTGATTATATACTATCCTTAAGGTTTGTAAAATTTGTTTTTAAGCAACCACCAAAACTCCAATCCAACATAAATGTTGGACACTGTTTTCTGGTTTATGAACACTCATAGAGACATAAACACGACAAGCAGTCTTACAAATATTGGTGTCAAAGATCCAACCCACACACTCCTTTACATTGTTAACTCTTGTACCAAGTTACCTGATGCCAAAATCAAATAACTTATACTATAACAATAATGTGTTATGTATTTGTAGAAACAAACAAAGCTCTCCTGTAGAGTTCCACTTGTTCTTTGTGCCGAGACGCAGTGAGTTATGCGAGAAACACTTAAAAAACAGAGGTGTATCTGCAAACCTCTCTATCAAGGAATTTAAGTGTGATATCTTTCCATTTGACAGTGATGTTATGTCATTGGAACTACAGAATGACTTCAGGTAATTATACTACTTTTGATGACTTCTTTGTCTATTAGTGATGCACAATACACAATTATTGTACCTTGTACACAAGTATTGATCTTACCTACAAGGGAAACAATATTCAAATTTTTCTTCATAATATACAATATTCTGATATATTGTTTTAGAAGATAAATTTAAATACTGGTGTAGTGTTTTTATATATCAGTTTCAGAAACCAGTCAGTGGCGCTGTTTGTGCCTACTCATGACAAAATAAGAAAAAAAAATCCTTTTAATTAATTAATGTAAGAAAAAACCATGATCAAAAATAATATTTTTAATACATATTTTTTTTTATTATAACATGTGTTCATAAAGTATTATGCCATCTTGATAAGTTGCGCAATTTTTTATAGCAACTTGACGTTGAGGTGTTCATACATGTTTTTTACACTACAATGAGTTAAAATGAGCTAAAATATATATTTTTTTTAATTTCAGAAAAACTAGTTGTTTCTTAATTTTTTGTAAAAAAATCTACAGATGTTTTGGAATTTTTAAGGATTGTTACATATAGCAAAACTACTTAGATTGCTAATATAAAAAAGAGAGTGATAGTAAAAAAAATGTGTACATTATAGTTAAAAATATCTTAAAGCTTAAAAGTTACCAAAAAAATCGTTTTTTTTTATTAATGAATTAAAAAGATTTTTTTTCTTATTTTTTAGTGAGTAGACACTAGCAGCACCACTGATTTCAGCTTATTGTTGAATTTTTGGACATTTTGTATATCAAATTCAGATGTAACTTCAAATTCGACTAGTAGTTGATGGATATGTTACAAAAAACTTATATATTATATATATTAGTGTATATAAAAATACATACAGTATATTTTAAATGTACAGAGAAAACTACTTAGAAGGAGACCCTACATGCCTGTACCATTCAGCTCAAGCAATTCGCACCATACAGCAATTATATGGAATCATACCAAGAGTTTATGGCAAGGGACAAGCCGCAAAACAAGTTTGTATCCAAAAATAAATATATTTGTATGTTATTATAACATTATCAGCATACATTTATTTTAATAGATTTGTTATCATTGTATATATGATTTGTAGCTTTCATTTATAGTTTTTATACTAACCTTGAGATATATACTAACAATGTCATAATGTAAAATTTAATATCATATGTTTTATTAGTTATTATTAATTAGTAGAAACTGAAACACTAACTTCAACATCTGTTTATGCCAACAATGTTCTATATTTTTAACACAGCTACATATATTTTAATTATTTATATACTTTACAAGTAATGCCTCATGTGTGTGTAAAATTTTCATGTGTCTATCTAATTTTCTTTAGGTATGGGATCTGTTATGTAGATTAAATAAAGAAGAACAAGGCCTGTGTCCTCGAGGTGCCACCACATCATGTATAGACCAGCTTCTATTGCTGGACCGAGCCATAGACTTCACCAGTGTGGTGTCCACACAACTCACTTACGAGGGTCTTATTGGTTAGATGTTTGCAAATGCTTGGATATAGTTTTAGTTATCTTTAGATAGTTCATCATTCTGATATAGATATATATATATATATTATTCTGTCATTTTTTTTAATTATACGTAAGTGTGTTGCTACGTAATTTATTCTGTAAAATTATACATTAGTGTGTTGCTAGCTACGTAGCTTGAAAGAAAGATCTTTTTTTTGGAAGGCAAATAATAATAAAAAAAATACTATGACTACACATATTTATATAAAACACATAGTATTAGTATGTTCTATAAGTAGTATTTTGACGTTACTTAGATGAAATATACGGAATAAAGAACTCCACGTCAACATTTCCGGGACACAAGTTCGTGAGTCCGGACGACGCCCGGCCGGAAGTTACGGCGCGAGAGAGAAGACGCATTATTCTTAACTCTAGTGAGGAACTGTTCGCTGATCTCAGGGATGTTAACTTTACTTCGGTTTGTAATTTCTAATATTCACGTGGATTATATATTTTTTATATTAATTTTACATTCAGTAATCAGTATCATGTCTAATAGTATAGTTAATAGTAGCAACCCGGCTAGGGTGCCCTTACATGGGGACTAGTATGGCAGAATTTGTGATTTATAAATTTTCATCATAGTTCATATAACAAAAAAAAAACAGTTATAAATTATACATCAAACCATCCTTTTATTAATTTTACTAAAAATTTACATTATTTGATAATATTGCAATCAGACAGACCGGCAAGAACAATTTTAAAGTATGGAGTAACAATTACAGGTCGGAGCCCTGTTATCAAAGAAGGCACGAGTTATCAAGACCCAACTCGATGAACGACACAATGATAAGTCGGTGCAAGAGATAAAGCAGTTCGTGTCTCGTCTGCCGCAGATGTTAGCCAACAAGCAGTCTCTCGCCACTCACACAGCCATCGCTGAGTATATTAAAGAGGTAGGCAGTTTATTTATTTATTCTTATCTAAATTCGGTCCTGGTTGTCTATGGTTACCATGGTCTATTTACATCTGCAACATATAAAATGCAAATGTGTTATATTTTTGAAGAAAAGAGAATAAAAAGAATTAGAGCTTCTGTCTCGCTCACTCACTTAAAAAAACAAGCAAACAGCAAATAAATAAAAATAATGACTCAAACCCTACAAGAACTATTTCATAATGTTCTACCTTCTGGTACATACGAGATATATATTGATATATTTTTGCAGACAACAGATACCTTTGAGTTCCACGATACCATACAATGTGAAGAGGAATTTATGAACTGCATAGACAATGAGAAAGTGTGTTCATACATAGAGGACCTCATTGCACAAAAAGCTTCATTAACTAAAGTATGTATAATAATATTAGTAATATTGTAAACTTTATTTCCCATCGTATTAGTCCTTCGAGCCACGTTTCTAACATTTTCTATTTGTGTTGAAAAATGTATTTGTTTATTACATTGGCAGGTACTTCGACTGATCTGTCTACAATGTGTGACCGGATCTGGATTGAAGCCAAAAGTACTTGAGTACTATAAGCGTGAATTAGTTCAAGTTTACGGACTCACTACTTGGCTAACGATATGTAACCTTGAGAAATGTGGGCTCCTCAAACAACAGACCGGACCTCGCCAGTATGCGGTATTGAGGAAGGTAATATTAAAATTGTCAAAAAGTTTAATTCACTTTTACTAATATTTAAATTAAGTAAACTTTATACATTCAAAACCGGAATATTCCCTAGATAGATACTTACAAAATTGATACAACCCTAATAAGTATATTTTATTTATTGACAATATTCCAGACTTTACATTTAACAATGGATGACTCAGAACTAGAAGCCAATGAAAAAAGTTATTTATCAAGCAAATATGTCCCCTTGACAGTGAGACTGAGTGAACATATCTCTAAGAATAAGGGATGGGCAGGTATATTTATTTATTAATCATTCTTAAGACTGTATATAGTATTCATTGATATAAATGGAGGATATTCTTTCTTGGAAAAAGTTTATACAGGGTTATTTATAATTAATTGGCCACCTGTTGAAGGCAGCCTCTCTACATCAAACCCAACAACATTTGTTCTACGACTTTTTAAAATGAATAATTTTAAAAATGTTAGTTTTCCCATACAAAAAGTATTTGTTGCCTCTGAACTGACCTTAACTCTAACCATAAGTATGGGCGTTGATTTTTTAAACGCTTCTTTCAAAATACATAGTAATAAGCAAAAAAGGGAGAATAAATTATTTATTTCGTTTTTTTTGTGATGTGTATCAAGATTTGTAAAAAGTCGTAAAACAAATGTTGGGATTGATGTAGAGAGGCTGCCTGCAAAAAGTGGCCAACTAATTACAAATAACCCTGTATGTAATATATAAGTAGGTATTTATATCATTTTGCATTCAGCTACTGATTATTTCCAATTAGGTGTATTCTATCTTGAACCCAATTGACTTATGCTGATTGAATGACCTTGACACTTTGATTTATTTTCCAGACATCTGCTTGAGTCTGTTGATAAAGTTATGCAAAAAAGAGTTGTCAGTTTATGTCCTACTATTATTCCAATAATATTTTCAATAAGAAATTTTTCCTTAATGAAATAGTTGATAATATTTACATATCACTAATGTAAAATAATCTATCCTAGTGATCAATAGTTTACTATTAACGAAATCTAAGAAGCGAATTTTAATTATAAATTTAATTAAATTCAGTATTTGGTCAGGTTTTGATTGCATTTATTCAAAAAATATCTGTGGCCAACATACAGTTGTCAAACAAATGAGCCAATACAGATTATAATATACATCCTTTTTTACAGGTATTGCTGACGTTTTAGGATCACTCCCAGGGCCGCTGTTAGAAGAACTGCAAAGTCTTCAACCTCGTATGACGCGACGTAACTCTATCTCTAGTGACAACTCGTCCTCCACAGAAAATGCTAGAGTGGTTCTAGTTTTCTTTATTGGAGGTTGTACCTACAATGAGATCTCAGCTCTAAGAAGTATCAGTCAACAAGAAGAATCTAATGTGGAGTTTGTTGTACTCACTACTAAATTAATAAATGGCAACACATTTATCGAGTCCTTGATGGAAGAATCTGCGACTGTTAACTAAGTTAGATTTTTATCATAGTTAATATATTACTTATTCCATATTGTACTGATTATATTGTATAGATATTAAATAATTATCAAAGCATTTTTGTTATAATTTTATATTTAAAAAATAATTTATACAAGGCACAAATAATGCTGGGATTTATTTACAATATATAATGAGTCTTCAGTAAATCATATTTTAAATTAAAACAGCATAAACCATGAGTTTCGGTTTATTAAAATTTCGTATTATTTAACTTGCATATAATATTAATTTTAATTTGATCAGTTTAAATAAACTTACAAAAATCTTGCAGCTTACTGTCTATATATTACATTATTAAAGCTTCAGCGTAATAACTTTTATACACCATCAGATGTGAGTTCCGAGTTGACTGTTCTCATAAATATTCATTACTTGAATACTTTGTGATATTCAATTTATTTGGCGGTGCCACATTTACACCATATTTCTTTGCTAAATCTAATAATTTTTCGTTTTCGTAACCAACTTCTTCCTTATATGTTCTCAGCATTAATGGCATGATGGTCTCTAAGATGAATTTAAAGTTTTTATGGGCATAGCTTATGTCATTTGACGGAGAATGCTTGAGACGTGAATTAAATATTGCATAAACACACTCATCAACAACATCCATCATATCTTTTGTGACTATCTTTAGTCCCACATTCTGTACTGTAATGACAGACTGCACAAACCATATGGTACTACTCGATAAGTCCACCCACGTTTCATTAATAACATACCTAACTAAGATAAGGCCTAAATTTTCCATTTGTGATAAGAATTTATTCATCCCAGCTTTGGTATGCATATTGACAGGAGTCCATTTATCTTCAGTAACTTTAGTTTTCATGGAATCAATTATTTTTTCTTTATACTCTTTCATTGTTCTTATAATTGGTGTTCGTAAACAGCTGTTCATTTGAAACCTTAGATCTAATCCAAATTCACAAAATAAAGTACATTGATCCCGCAAGCTTTGTACACACTCTAGGACTGAATCTAATGCACACTGAGGTGTAAACACTTGTTTTATGATTTGACTCATTAACATTCTAAGTTGCATACTAGCCCAGACTATAAAGGCGCTTAATTTATTTTTAGGAAATAATAAAATAAATTCTGTTAAGGCATCACTCAGTGAGCAGAAGAATACTTCACCCACTTGTTTAACATAACTGTGTATAGAGCCCTCTAATTGAACTGCTTTCACATGGGCCTTTACTGTGTGGCTACAGATGTCTAGAAAAAGTTCACAAGCCTGACTAGTCAAATTAAATTTATTAAGAATAATAACAGGAGGCCTAGATGATCTCAAACCCCCTCTTGGACTCCAATTATGATTGACATCAAGTTCCTTAAGTAATATTTCAGTCAAAACTTTTTGTTTTTGCTCAATCTTTTTCAATATTTCAGTTCTTTTTGGATGGTTTTTAAATTCATCTTCATTTAATGTCTTCTGTGCAGACAACATTAATTCATATGTTTTTTGAAAGTGTCTCTCCACTATTAGGACATCCAGTTCTTCTGTAACATCAACCACCCAGTCAGGGAGTGGGGTCATTTGAGGTGAAGGTATTTCCTCAACCGATAGACTAGGGGACTCTAATGACTCATGCTTAGGTTTATCTAAAGAATCTTTTTTCTTCTGTTTTAAATTTTCTTTTTCAATATGCATTTTTTTTGCTATGTCAAATTTATCAAGCCAGTCTTTTTTTATTGCTATGCTATTACATTGAAATACCCTGGTGTCAGGGAAGGCTAGAACTTTAAATGCTTGTTTTACTGTTCCTAAATCACGAACATTCACTACAGCTAAGGTGCTGATGGGGTAACTAGTTTGAAACTTGTATCTCATGGGTCCACAACGATTTGGTATCCAAGAAGTAAGCATTAAACAATCATTAAACAAATAAACATGCATTCTTTGCAGTGCAGTGTTTTCCTCGGCGTCTATTTCAAGTAAGTCACCCTCATGCAATAAATGTCTCTCAGAGACATCTAAAAGGTTTATACAATTTTCAACCTTATCTGAAATTGAAGTAAGCTTATTCTTGCGCTCCTCTTCTGCTCTATCAGCTTCTAGATCATGATTATCGAGTGATTCGCGGGACAAAGTATTTTCATTTCCTAAAATTGAAGCCTGTGATAAGGTTGTAAGAACAATTCGTTGATCACTTAACAAGTGCGAGAGCTTATACATCTCGGTTTCCAAGTGAGATATTTCGGTGGCGGTTTCGATAAACTGCATATAGTTTTCATAAACATTTTTCTTTAGAGCACTAGCGGTCTCCTCAGCTAAATTTTTAATTTTCTCCTTTTGCTGGGCCAACTCCTCCCCTCCGATACATGACTTAGCTAACTCTTTTACGTATCGTTCCGGTACAAACTCTGGTACCGCGAACTTCTCCATGTTGATATCGGACATGGTTTTGCATATATATTTACAAATATCGTGATAGTTTTATAATAAAAAATATACTGTTTCTCACATCATTCGATAATCGAACGACAGGACGTATTAATCAACCCACAAAACGTCAAACTCAAAGTTGCGTTTTGTAATTGCAGATTCACATTTTATTTAAAACATCATCTTTTCTAAATTATACTTTGACAAATAGTGTTTTATTATTTATATGACAAAAATGATATACTAATTTAATATTTAAAGTCTTAGTTCTTAGGAGAAATTAATTCTTACTTAGGTATATGTTTTGTTCATGTAGCTGAAGTCATGTCCATTACAGAATACTTAATATATTATAATGATTATTTTATAATAACATTACGAGTAAAACATCCATGAAACATAAACCTTTGCCCTCATAACATCTTCCTGGCATTGGCGACTTTACCAACTTCAGAATACCATCGTTTATGGACTATGATATTATGCTAATCCAAGACACTTTATAAAGCTGTACTGAAGGAGAACCCTAGTTCTCCCTAGTTATTTGTCAGTATTTTGGAGAACGCTAGTTATTTGTAATTAATTGGCCACTTGTTGCAGGCAGCCTTTGTTACACTTTTTTTGTATACTTATAGCATGATATTTATATATATTTAGTTCTAAGTAGCATTACATATAAATATGTATATATAATTATATTTGCAACTATGATAAAATATACATGTATTTAAATTTGATATACATTTTACGCACTACTCTGTGCTCTCTTTCTTTATTCCCACTAGTATAAGGTTGTCTGGAAGAGATCACTAATTAGCGATAAGACCGCCTTGTATTACCAATAACTCTTATTAAGATTTTATTTGTAACGTTAATTTATGTGGAGTGCAATAAATAATATTATTATTATTATTATAGTTACTATATTTATATATCTTTTTTAAATTTATTCTGTTACGCTTATTGGACGTCTAGTAGTGTTGTTATACTTAATAATAGTTATATATGCTACATAATTATTATAGTTTATACTACGTAGCAGTAATAATACTCAAACCTATGTGGTACTTGGTAGTATATGCTGTAAACAACATATTACAGTTCGTATTGTATTTTGTTTCTTCCCACAATTAATGTGGTCGCAAATCGCAATGCAGGATTGGAAACTGGCCTCATCTGGCTGGGTTTTAAAGGGTCCGGGATCATGTTTCGCGTTCGTGTTGTGTGTCGATTATTATTGTTGTGTACATTTAGATGATTAACAAATCGTTTCTTAGTATACAATCAAAACTTTATAGATAAATAAAAAACATGTTTGCAAATAGTGAAACGAGTTTTATTCATATAGATCCTTCATCGATCCAGTGTTAGAGATTTACAAAACTATTGCTTCTGAAACAAGGGATCAATATCGCTATTTATGTCGAAATTACATTTATATATACATATGAATGGCAAGCTTATTCTTTTTTCTCATCGGCTGTTGAGACGTCGAGTTCGATTCTTTTTACGTCCTTGGGAGTTTCCTCCGGAACTTCATCAGTGGATTGCTCGGTGAAGTTACCGTTGCGCTTGTACCTGTAGTAACGCGTGGAGGCGGCTTCAGAGTGAGACTGGTAACAGTTTACCAAGGCGTCTCCATGGTGATCTGTAATTAACAACTCGTAAGACAACATACAACAATGTAGACAAACGATTGCGTGTTAATATTTAATATTAAAAATGTCATCTCTCAAGTAATTTATATTTCGAGGAATTAAGATAAGAAGATGTATCCCGACCTCCTGGGCAGGTGCAGACGGCGATGTGTCTCCTCGCCATGCAGACGGCGCCGGAGCCGCACTGCGTGTTGCCGAGGCACGGGTCCACGCATTGGAAGCCCACGCACGCCAGGTGGTCCCCGCACTGGGAGTCCAGCTCGCAGTCACCCTGGGGTGGACGTTTAGTCGTTAATACCCGTTTGTGTAATAATTTATCATTATCTATAATGTACTATTCTATATATATATAGGTCAATGCGCCCAGAAATCTGTTCTGGATGGTGATAATAATTTTTTTGTACGTCATACCTTTTCGCACGACACTAGTGCGTTCCCCCTGTACCCGCTCGGGCAGGTGCAGACGGGTCTTTCGGCACCGGTGCGATCGTGTCCTGGAGTGCACTTGGCGTTGGCGCCGCAAGGATTGGGCTCGCACAGATCACCTGCAATAAACAACGTCCGTCAATTTCTATCTCATTACCATTCATTGAGCGTAGGAAGGTTATTTGTTTTTCTATTTTTTTATATTAGCACACCGCGATGGGTTCTATTCGCTTCCGTGAGTTTATTCAATCCTTATATAGACGTAATGAATAAGTAAGTAGTTAGTCATTACTCACGCGCTTCGAAAGGTCTGCAGAAGGTGAACGGATCGCCGGTCATGGTCTTGGGGCAGGAACAGACGGGCGTAAGACCGCGCAGGTTGCAGTCCGCATTCACACCGCAGGCGTTAGTGCAGGGGTTAACGCAGGCGTTGTACACGCAGGCCGGCTTGTAGCTGGGGCACTCGCTGTCAGATGTACATTCGGCGGAACAGATCCTGTAGGGATCGCCGTGATAACCCTGCAAGTTTTTAGAAATATAAAATTAAAATTTAAGCGATAATATATTAACTGTAAAAAACAGTCTGCGTAAATATCACGATGATTTCATAATTTATTCCGGTCAAGTATATGTAAGCTCACTCTAGGGCACTTGCAGACGGCGCGGTGGGAGGCGACAGTCTCGCAGTCGGCGTTGACGCCGCAGTCGCTGCACGGACTTATACACTTGAAGTCGCGACACGACTGATGCGAGCCGCAGTCGCTGTCAGCGTCGCACTCGTGTCGACAGCCGTTTAGTGGACTACCCTAAATATTTACAAAGATTTTTTCTTAATAACAGTCTACAAAAGTCGTGGCTGGTAATAATAAAATATGCTAAATATACGCTCGAAATAATAAAATATGCTAATACGGAATTCTGTTAGGCCACAAATTGTGAAGTTGCAGACAAATTTGTCAAATAACTTTTGATTTTTATTTACCCTGTAGCCGGGAAGACAAGTACAAATAGCTTGATTGTTAGCTACGTGGCAATTGGTGTTCGCACCGCAAGGAGACGGGTGGCAAGCTTCCTCTGAAAATTATATTGAAATTCTAAAACTTATAATCAGTAGTAAGATCAATTATTTATTGCAAACTATAGTTTAGTCTACCTGGATCGGCTATTCTGCATGATGAGAAAGGACTGCCAGTATAGCCAGGGGGGCAAGAACAGACGGGGACGTGCTGACGAACCTGATTAGTTTAAATAGATACTTAAAAAAATCTACTTATTTTATGACACTGGAGAAATAATATAGCAAATGGAAAGTCTTCGTTTATGTTTCACCTAATTTCTTAAGTAGAAACCTCTCACACTAAGGAATAGACAAGTTATAAAAATAAATATAGTGTAGTTATTAGTCTCTGTTGACTGTCATAATTTTGGTACTTTTGAAAAACAATTCCTTCCAATAATAAGGATTTAGTACAGTTGGTAAATAAACAGAGCTATTTTAAAATCTTACATCGCAATTGGCATTGATTCCACAAGCTCCTTCACAAGGATTTATGCAATGTTGGTTGACACAAGACTGATGACCGCGACATTCACTATTGTCTGCAAACAAACACTTATATTATAATACTGACTAATCACAGAGATTGTAAATATATTGAAGAAAAATATCATCTATCATTTTGACAACAATTTTTTTCATTTTGGTCATAGGAGCGGTTAATTTGAATAACTTCGGAGACACAATGTTTTCAAAAGGCTATTTCTGTTCTGAAATTTTTAAGAGGACTCCAATCTTACCGACACATTCAATTTTGACACATTGAGATAGTGGGTCTCCCGAATATCCGGGAAGACACGCGCACACGGGTCTGACGCTGCCGTGGGTGCAGTGCGCCCCCACTCCGCAGGTGTTAGGTCCACAAGTAACGAGATCGTCGGAGATGGAGCGGCCGTTCTCATAAAGATTTCCCCGGAAGTAGCTCCGAGGGTGGTAGTTGTAGTAGCGCTGGGCTGTTAACATTATTGTATTTAATAAATAATTGATTACATGGGTTCGGTCGTTAGAAAATTACAAGATTAGGACTAAGTTTGAAAACTCAGAAGGTTTGTAACTGATTTGGTATGATGTCAGCACAACTTAGGAGAATTCGGGATTTTCTTTTTACTTCATTGCATATTCTGATATAATTAATTGGCAACATGTAAGGTTAGGAGTCTTTAACCTTCAGAAAGTGAGTCACATTCCACGAGAAAATCACACGTTTTCCTTAACACCAGGTCTATTAAGATATACTTAGTAACCTTTTTATATTCTTATAAGATAGGTAATTTTCAAATAGGTAATTGGAATTTGGAAAAGGCCTTGTTTTATAGTTACTGATGGGAAAGCGAACTTCACATCCACATTTCGGTATACTTCAAAACTATCGGGTTTTTGGATAAATAGTTATTTAAATAATATCTAGGTGCTCTTTTATTCCAAAATTTTAATATATATTTTTTTTGCAATTGTTAAGTTTGCAACGAGCCTTATACAATAATCTCACCTAATTGCGAAATGCGTAAGATCATAGTTTGCCATTCATTAATTAAATTATAAGTAAATCTTGTATAAATATTACAAAAGGTCAAGTATCCGTCATATTGTTTCAGATTAACGTATATAAAACGATTCGCAGTCTTGCATAACAATATTATGAGACTGTAAGGCGTCACACAGCCTTGTCAACAACCGTATAAGGGTGTAAACGAGATGCCGCCCACACAGAACCTTTTGTCCTTGTCATTACGGAGTTCGGAAGCTTAATGTTTAAAAGGTACTTCATCAATGAAGTCAGCTGCGAGTGTGCGTTTAAAAAAGTATAATGTAGGTAGTGTTTTTTTTTAATATCGATGTAAAATACGATTTGATTACATCATTCGAATTAAACTCCTTTTAAGTCAATTTGATTACAATCATCTCATCTTATATGTATTTTTCGATGTTTCTATTATGTAAATACGTCTTTAAGCGTGGTTTGGTTCTAATTGTTATAATAATAAATTAAATATATTAAATACTAGCTGTGTCTGCGACGTCGTACGCGTAGATTTCGATTTTGATAAAACGTACCCTTTGTACTTACCAATGTATGATTAAACTATAAACTCTCAAACTGGTAAGCAGAAATGGTACGATTATAAGAGATTATTAACTTCTTTATTTGTTAACCGACTGTTAAAAAAAAAAACAAAATATACAGTGAATCCCATGACAATATACTCCCGAAAACTGCATCCAAATTGATTAATCCGTTTCTGAAATTATAAAATATTTTCTAAAACAGTAAATCATTAGGATTCCGTAAGTTTTAATAAAACGGATGGCAAACATAAGATAAATTTACTAGAATCGATATTTCTAGGTAGGATCTTTTTGCGACATTTTGAAAAATAACCCGAGAACATTAAATAGATATTAAAATATAATTAGACGTGAAAGTAATTCACTTAGAAGTTAATTTAGTATATAGTTGTTACATATTATTTATTAGTATTTCTAAAAATAGTAACTTAGATAGATACCTACACAAACAAAAAGATTTGTTGAGTTTACTTTTAATTATTTTATAATTTATTCAAGTAGGTAGATCGGTTCCGCGTGGTGGTAAGATAACGTACGAACGCTGTCATTATTCTTAATATCAATAACAATAACATGAAACGAGGTGAAATAATTTAACATTCATATACATACATTAATTTAATGTAGGTATTCTACTGTTCTATAGACTTTCTTTATTTTTGCAACATGTTTAAATGCAAAAAAATCACCCTTTAGGTAAACAAATAATGATGAGATAAGTACCTATCCAAATATTATATTGATTTTCTAAGTTTAAATTGTACCTTACAAAATATTTACACTATATTATAGAATTTATGTGACTTCATAATAGTAAACAAATCCATCATGGCCTTGGGTATACGCATATATAATAATGTTCCACAAAATATCTTAAATATTCCTTTTCATATTTTTAAATCTAAAATTTAAAATATATTATTAAATAAATTTTACTATAACATTCAAGAGTTTATAGTTGATCAAAATGTGTGGAACTTGGGTTGTTGACTCATTTGTATGGTGGATGTTACAACGTATAAGTAAAACATTGTTAAATTTCATAAAAAAAAAATGTGGAGGTTCTGACCAGCTTTTCTCAGCAAAGCAGCATTTCGAGCTGGTTGTAGCTTACTCACTAAAGCTAGCTTAAGTTTAGCGTAGCTAAAGGTGCCTTCATCAATAAAGATATTTTAAAATTGAATATCTACTTGAATAAAGATATTTTAAAATTTTAATTTGAATAAATAAAAGCTTCTCATTTTATTTATTTATTGTATGCATTAATCAAAATTGACTGAAATAATAATATATAAATCATATTTTTATTTTTTATAATACATTATAAATAATATATAATTTACACTTACCATCAACACCATACACTAAGACTACAAGCGCCAGAGACGCTAAGAACGTTATTTTCCCCATCTATAAAATATCAAAATATTATAATTACTTAAACTGCATGCAAAAAAATACTTTGTTCAATTTTTTGAACTATATTTACTGTTTTTTCTTTATATTATAAACAATTCAAATTTCGAACGAAATTACCAAACAAAGATACAAATCAATAAAATAAATATAACTCACGTTACTTTCGTGGAACCAAATAACTTACACTTTCTAACTAGGTATATCGAATATAAATAAAAATATAGATTAGTTGAAGCACCTGTCCGTCCGACCGTATGGCCGAGAGGGAAACGTGCCTTCCATTCATTACCAGTGTCCTTATACCTACCGCCTGCGCCCACGCATCGCGAATTCATCGCCAAATCTATATACAACAATAATATTTCATATCCGTAAATAATTAATTAATCACATTTCCTTATATTATTGTATCAATTTTTAAAACGATGATCTAATTTCTTAAATGATAATATTTGCACCCACAAGCTGAATATTATTTCGACGGTCCCAGGGCTATTTGGTCTAACTGATCATTTTTAGCCAAATGGATTTATATACTTATTTGGAATCAGAAAAATATATCTGATTTCATTTTATTATAACAGACAAAATCAAAATCGTTTTCCCTTGATAGCAAAATATTTTTTAGTTTTTAGGAGTGAAAAGCATCTTCTATGTTGTCTTAAATATTAACAAATATCACTCCAAATTTGATAATAAAAATCCACAAATTATTTTGTTGTATTCCATAAATTATGCTGCAAATTAAGTGGATAATTTTTCATATGTACTTCTGATTTTTTCAAGATGAAAAACAGCAAACATTATAATTTACTTAATGAAACAAAAACAAATAAAATAATACAACTAAAACCGATTTCTTTTGCTCATTTCAATGAATATTCTGAAATTGTTAAAATTTGTCGTTACAAATATAAAATGAAATCAAATTAACAGGCTTGTAATAGTGGTAGATTTTAAAAAAAAGCGAATGTAACAAATTGACGAAAATTATCAAGGGAACTAGGAACACCTAATACGTAGTAAATAAACCAATTAAACTCTAGAACAATTAGCTACGGAACTCCAAATCCGCGAATTTTAATTGTATATCGTCGTGTTGCTAACATTATAGATATAGAATAAATTAGAAAAAAAAAACACATAAGGATATCTAAAATATAAGCTAGGTATATGACTGAAATACCTACACCTATTTCTTTGAAATCAATTATATAACAACTATTTCAAAAAAAATATGTTATAGATACCGGTAATATACTTTCTAAAATTTATAAAACTCTTTAAGAGTTAAATATATTAATGGTTTGGTTTCTTGCGGCAGTTAACTTGAATATTATTTAAACTATCGACTAAACTTCGGCGAATTTTTTTTTTATATTTATCACAGACAATAATTGCGAACCAAAGCTATTATATTTTAAGGATATATATGATAACAATCAGAGAAGATTTTTCCAAAAATTAAACGATAAACAATCGTAAATATCAATATTAGCATATTTTATAAGTTTAATAAGGTAGTCGTAGCGAATATATTACCGCGTTACTACCTAAGTTAACAACCCACGTAAATACATTACGTAACTTCTTATTGTGATCTATATTAGCGACACAATAACATAAATATTGGGTTTTGTTAGTCCAATTTCTTCTTAATTATTTACTTATATTAAGTGTTATATTTACTTTTAATACAAGTAGTGTCAATAGGGTTTTCACTGATAACTAAAAACCTCTGTTCATCCTTATGAAATCATTCTGTGTCCCTGGACAATAATACTATGTATATAATTTTGTTATAGTAGTTTGTTAAAATCCGTTTATATTCAGTTTTTATCGATTACAAAGTAACGAAAAATGTCATCTACAATTTTAACCGAAAAATATTTTACAATATCTGTAAAGTAATTTTTTGGCCTGTACAGGGTTCCTCAATCCTCTGCGACATTTAAATATATATATATATTATGATTATGAATTATTGTAAAACAAAATGACTTTTCCTGCGAAGTTTGCTTAAGTATTATTAAGATTATAATTTGACACCAGTTCTTTTTTATTTGCGCTGTACTTAAAAAAGTGCATTATATTCTTACATTTTAATCATAAATACATTAATATAATTGACTATGACAAGTACTCGAACATTTATTAAAATATTTATATTAAAATATATGACCTAATTTCTCAACGACAAATAAAGACGTAGAACAGCTGACCTTCTCTAAATAGTAAATTGACAGTGGCAATGTCATAACATGCGATAATGTGACACATAACATGACAAACATATGATTTTTTACCAGAAATACATGTATTGACGGATAATGAACGGCGTAAAATCATTATATATTATAAATTAAACAACCCTTTTAACAACCACCCATTTATCGAAAAATGTCCGCTAGTAAATTAGACGCTGTATATCGAAGTATACTTCTGACTAAGTTTTTTACCAAAGGTTGGGGCAAACCAGAGAACTTGCGAAGGTAAAGTTATTATCCAAATTTTACTTTATAATTTTATTATGTATATATTATGTATTCTGTTAATTATATAATAACTATGATTTTTAAGATTCACCTGAAATAAATTTTTAGGTTATTTGAATTCAGAAAGATTGTGTCAAATCGTGATGAATGTTTTAAATTAGTTGAAAAAGATTACCCAGTTACAATAACAAAGGTATGTACCTATATTAAAAGTCTCATGAATAACCAAAAAGAATAATTTTGTTGTGTAAACAATAACCTATGTCCTATACATTTGTTTTTGAATAAAAATTCTGTAGAAGTACTTAAATATTATAAAAATAAATTAAATATATTAATATTGACTTACTTAAAAACTTCTTTAGGAACAGAACCTAACAGACTGCCGCCTACTTGAGGGATTTTTTGTGACACCATTGGAGAGATATTTACCTGGTATAGTCCCAGAAATTGCTCAAAAAGCTCACTTTCAAATCCTCCTGCCAGTGCACTGGCCAGATCCTAATTGCAAGCCTGTGTGTCTACACCTTGCAGGCACAGGTGATCATGTAAGAATATAAACATTTGAAAGGTGGTATTATATAGATATATATTTTTATGCACAGAGTTCATTTAATTGCAGTCAAAGTTAAAGAGTTATTTGAAATACCTACATTGTACTTATGAAACATTATATATATTGCTGAAGACCTATGAGCTAGAAATATTGTATTGTTATTTAGATAACAATGATATTTTACGTTGATTATTATACAAAACTCAAAAGTCTATGTAATCAATTTAGGTATTCCAGTCATATACATATTTTCATTAGATTTTAAAGCATATATTCGGTAAATACAGTCATTTATTGAAATGTTTGTTTTTAAGTTAGTATTTTTAAAATTAAACTTTATAACAAGAAAATATAGTTATTAGAAAAAAATCTATCCATCCAAAAAAATTCAGGGCATTTTTCATTTTCCATTGATGATCATCTGGCAACCTTGACCTAACCTGAACTATTATTCCTTTTGTTAACTGGGACTTAAACTTTTGAATAAATTCTTGAATTATTATTAATTAATTTTAAAAAAATAAACTAATTTGGTGTGACCATTATAATTATACTATTATTATTTGCTTGTATAATTTATATGACTGTATTTTGTTTTGCTATTAATGTACCATCTATGCTCTCCACATGTCACAAATATATTACCAACTATTATTACTGCAACAGGTTGCCAAATATTTTGATACTATGTATTTTTAAATCAATATATATACATAATATATTTGTATCAGTTTTTCTGGCGACGGAGGAACCTTATGGTTAAACCATTACTGAAAGAGGCCGGTGTTGGGGGAATAATTCTTGAAAATCCGTTTTATGGACTTCGGAAACCCACAGATCAAGTGTAAGCCTTAAACTTAACATTATTTAACTAGATTAGATTTTTCTTAATGTTGTTCTTTGGGATACTGTTTCTGTAACACTGGATCAAGCTGTTATAAAAATTGCAATACATGACTTAAAAAAATTATACAATTAATTCAAACTATAATTTATTCAGACGGTCATCGCTACACAATGTCTCTGACATCTTTGTGATGGGTGGTTGTCTAATCCTGGAGTCGCTGGTGTTGTTCCACTGGTGCGAGCGGAACGGACTCGGCCCACTGGGAGTCACTGGGCTGTCTATGGGCGGACATGTAAGTATTTGTATTTGTCTATGCTATTATTGTGGTTGTTAAAAGGAAGGCAAAGGTTTACATCTATAAAGCCTGATTAATCCTTTTGGCTTTGACAGCATCACCGGGTTGTAGTGTCTAATATTACTTGGTCAAGGAGGAAAATGTACAGACGTGTGTTTTAAATATTTAATGTTAGTCCTAAACTATTTTAATTCTTTATAGTTGTGTATTTCTGTATGACTCAGTGTGTTTTTTTTTTCAACAGATGGCCTCGTTAGCTGCTACTAATTGGCCGAAACCTTTAGTTTTAGTGCCTTGTCTGTCATGGTCTACTGCGTCAGCGGTCTTCTTGCAGGTTAATAACTAATCTAAAAGAAAGGAAAACTTGATAATTCGTAAGTTTGTAATATCAACTAACTTGCTTCTAGGGCGTAATGTCCCATTCAATAAATTGGGATCTGTTGGAAGACCAGTACCTATCCGATGGAGTGTATAGAGAGAAACTGTCCAAAATGGTCACCATAGTAGATCAAGCTTTTCTTGCAGGTAAAAAGTTTGCACGGACCTACTCTGAAACTATGGAAAATACTGTTGCGATGAATCCGACAACAGATACTACGAAAATCATTGATTCGCTAAAATTTGAGGTTGAATCCAAAAATATGGACATTACTTATAAAGAGTCTGATGCTAAAGTAAATAATAAACGTAATTTAGAAACTAAAATTGAACCAAACGTTAAGGATATTAAAAATGTGAATGTGAATAGTGACAGTTTTAAAGAAGAGATAAAGAAGCTACTGTGTGATAATAAATTAAGTCAAGTACTGTATAATAAACTAATATCGAATAAACATTTTGAATTGGAACCTGAGGATATTGATTTTATAAATAAACTGGATGAGGGGAAGCTGAAGGAGTTCCTACTAAAGTACCAAAATGGTAAGTTAAAAAAAATAGAAGAAAATAATATCATATGATATATATATATTTTTTTTCTTTTTAATTAATAAAATTGTCATTTGCCAGATATACAAAAAACATTTTTAGTCAAACAACCAAAAGAAAAAGACACAGAGTTTTCTTTGGAAAGCAACAATAATAGAACTGGTGAAACAAATACGACGGTCCATAAATACGATTTATCAAGTACTGAAAACAATCCAACAAAAAATGAAGACAAAGCTTTGTTAGTTCCCGACAACAAAAAAACAACCTTAATAGTTAAAAAAGAACGTAAATCCTGGAATGTATCAGATCTTACGTCAGATTTTTGGGTGAACTTGCCGTTCATGAAATCCGGAAAGAAGATAGATATAGGCAAAATTCACTGGAGGGACAGAGAGGCACTACAGTTCATGCGCGGCATCATGGACGAGTGCACGCACTTAAGTAACTTCTCTGTGCCATTCGACACCTCTCTTATTATAGGTAAGATATCGATCTTTTTTGACATTTCATTTGAACATATTAAATCTGTTCTATTTTGTTTTTGAATATTTATAAATTTACAACCTCATCCTCATTCCAATAGAAATTAAGAAGTTTATTTAGTCTATACCTAATACTTAACGTCATATAAAACGCAATGGTCTTACATCTCAGCGTTTTCTGCTAAAGGTGAAAACTAAAGAAGAGTATAATAATCGAAATCGAGACAAACACATGTGCAATGTACAGTATGTGGTTGCAGCTGTGTGCGCCAAGCACGACGCGTACGTGCCCCGCGAGGACGTCGGCACACTGGAGGAGATCTGGCCCGGCGCTGAGGTGCGCTACGTGGACGCGGGACACGTCTCCGCGTACATACTGCATCAGTCGCTTTTCAGGTACACGCCCATATATGCACACACAAATGCGCACACTCTTATGCACATATACGCACACATACATACGCACACACGCAGTTACATACGCACACACGCGTACATACATACGCACACACGCGTACATACATACGCACACACGCGTACATACATACACACGCACGCATACATACATACGCACACAAGCACATACACACGCACGTATACGCACAAGAGATACACGAGCAAAGTAAACCTGGGATCCTGGTACTAACTCAACACAAGTTCTCTACAAATGTTAAGATAACTCATATAGATATATAACACAAATTGTGCTCATATTTAATTATCGGTGGAGATATATGTACTACATATTATAAATTTTAAATGAATTGTTTCTTTATTAGTTTTTTGTATCATTTACATTTTTATATATACGTTGACCAACTGTTAATCGACTGTCACACTATTTATTTTAATCTGAATTACAATTTACAATCAAGTGAGCAGATTCAGCAAGTTAAGTGAGCTGGTCATCTCCACCGAGGTCTAACTATTAAATTTCAATTTCCAGATCTTGTATTAAAGAGGCATTCGAGAGATCAAAGCAGAAATGGCAGGATGGAAAACACATTGATTAACATATAAACGAATACCAGTAGAAAATTCGCCATTTCCCACAAAGACCATATTTGTTAGACATTTACTTGAAAATTGTATTTATGGGCTGTAATTTTAATAATGCATTCGTATTGTAGGCAATGTCGGCGCTATTTCTTATACAATTGATGTTGTTGCTTGTAAGTCTTTTGACGAGTATCGTTTAGGTCGTACTTCAACGAATCTGTTTGGTGCTGTGAAGATATCACTAGTGCGCTAAAATATATACAATATTAAAGTTTTATTTGCATCTATTGTATTACATTTCTAATGAGTTGTGTAGAAATTAATTGAATTGTGTTTTGAGTTAAAATTGTAGTTTTTAGTTATCTAGTCTGACGGCCATAACATCTATAAAAGCTCAATATTTCGTATTTTCATCAAACCTAAGTAATGTTTTATTAAATCCTCAAGTACAAATGGTAAAGATATTTTGTTTTTAGGTATTAATTTACAGATGCTTCAAAATAATGTTAACATTTTGCAAAATATTTTATATATATTTATATCTATTGAGATTTTATTGTGGAGTAATTATATTTTTATAAATAAAAATATTTACAGTTGATATTAGTTTATTTATTACTCAATGATAACTCCAGTTATTTTATATACAATGATGTTGTAACTTTTAAAGATTTATTGGATATTGAATAAAACAATCAAATGTAAGAAACAATTTACTTAAACTTAGTATCAATGTATTGTTGCAGTCTAAAATTTGGATGAAAAACAACATAAATATTCTGTTATATATAAAGGGTCTACCTGACTATGTACAATATAAAAAGTAAGGACTACAACAAAACAATAGCAAAAAAAACCTAAAACATTTTAGAGTAATACTTAAACAATCCTATTTAACAATTTCAAATATTGTGTTCAAAGGGCAACATATATTATCTATGCACCAAATAAACTCCAAATTGCTAAAACTTTGCAATATTAAAACTATTCAAAACAGTCCGAAATTCAACATGGGTACATTAAATGGACACTATAAAGTGATATTTAATCTATATATTGCTGAATCAATAATTATCTTTATGACGTGAACTCTTAATCAGATACTTTAATAAAAGTAATGAGTTAAGCTCCCAAATTCGTTGGTGACAATTTTAGTATATCGCTCGACACTGACACTACAATCACCTAACAAGCAGTCTTAATGTAAGAGTAAGTGTTGGATTACCTCCAAGATATTCAATAAGCATAATTAATTTAGACACAATATGCCACTGTTCGACTTAAATAACAACCAAACTAATAATTAAGAACACATGATAAAAAAACAAACCCGCACAGCAAGGATGTCGTACTAAAACACTCCTTATCACAACAGAATAAGGTCTATTATCGAAATCACTTCACAAACAAATTCTTAAATTGGTGTATATTCATATATAACACCATTAGTTTCACTGTAACTTCACTGCACCATATTGGGTCTTATGTACAAATAATAAGGCTCCTATTTGTTTAGCAGCAGTGATCTAAAGTCGCTGTTGCTTAAGGGTTTCTGTGAGTCTCCATTGTTGTGGTCACCGTTGCTAGTTTTGCTTGTGGAAGGTGTTTGCAGCACCCTTGGGATGAAACTGCTCAGTTGGGTACGGCGCCTGGTAATAATAATAAATTAATTACATGACAATATGAATGTGATATAAACCAGTATGGTTTTAATTTATGGTTATGGTTACATTTCAGATGACGGATGCGGGGATTTGATACCCAGCCGTGGTAATAAATTCGAATCATATATTGTTTTTATTCTATTCAACCATACATTAAATAATAAATTGATTCTATTTCAATAAAAAGCCAATACGTGAATGACTCACATCCCTCCTCCCCCATCCCTCTTCGGCAACCCCAGGGAGGCGGCCTCCTTGGGGGGGGGCGCGCTCACCGCCACCTCGATGTTTCTATCCTTGACGAGCAGACCGTTAGTTTTGGCGAGGGCTTCCGACGCAGACTTCTCGTCTTCGTAGTCGATGTAGGCTAGACCTTTAGGCTTTCCATCTCTGTTGATAAGACACAGATTAACTATCATAATAATACTCATATTTTATGCTACATGGTTAGTCATAACAACTCACTTGAAACTGACGACCCTGACGTCGTTCAGTTTGCCGTACTTATCAAATATTTCCGTGAGTGCTTCCTTAGTGCAATGCGAGAACGGCAGGTTCCGTACAAAAAGTTTGTTCTTCTCGGTGGTCATCGCGTATTTGAAGGTGGGTTTGGTTTTATTGGCGGAGTATCGTGATAAGAACATCGGTCGTCCGTCCAACGCTGTTCTATCGTGCTTTAAGGCCGCATCAACTGATTCCTAAAACAAAGTATGTATGAGCAATTATATAACTAAGCTTTCTTATCAATATGTATAGTATGTATGTTATATTTATTTTTTATTGTGCGACTCAAAACTGTTTAACCAACAAAACTTTCATAAGTTTTTTCCATCCCTATTCCGCCAAGGTTTCTTTATTAGTAACGCCGTTGAACAACTGAGTCTCAAGAGATTAACGTTTTTTTTTCTTTATAACAAAAATAAAATTAAAAATACACTTACCGGTTTTTTATATTGACAGTAGCAGATAGAACCACCGAAAGCTTTGACGCCAGCCCTCACTCGCAACGACACGATATCTCCAAATTCAGATAATTTTTTTCTTAAATTGTTTTCGTTTACTCTGAAGAAACATTACGCTTTGATTATTCAAACATATATTGTTACAAGAACTTTGGAGAATATTTTGTTACATATAAAAGTAATATAATGACTTTATAGATAATAAAGTAACTACTCACTTAAATTCCAGATTGCTTACAAACAATGTACAAGCCTCTCTCCCTGCTACGACGTCCGAAGAACTGTCCCTTCTCGGCCTCTTGCTTTCGGTAGCTAAAAAATTTAGTGGTTTTTGTTGTTTACTTCATCATAGTTTGATATTTTACGCTCAACTTTAAAAATAAGTTTAACTAGGCATAATCAGTAAAAAGTACAATTTTACATAGACCTTTTAGAGTTAGAAATTAATATAAACAAAAAAAAGGCCAAAAATAAGACCAGTGGAACACCTATTTTTAGGTGAGAAATGGTTCTCACCTAAAAATCAAGGATGGCGTTTTTACAATTATTTATATCAACAGGAGAACTCCTTTATTTATGTAATAGGCAACAAGATCAAGCGGAGCACTACGCACACCATAGTGGTTAAGTTTTCATAGTAATGTTTGATGTTCTAAGCAATCAAAGACTTTAGATAAATCACAAAACACCCCGATTTCATTCTGTGACTCGTAAATGTGCTTAAAAAGCGTGGCATTCGCATCAGCTGTTGATTTACCTGTAGTGAAACCATATGGTTTACTATTCATGATTTTATAATAATAAACAAATTCTGTCATTTGGTTTGGAATATTTTTTCGAAGATTTTACTTAAGGAACGTCAAACGAGAAACTGAGAGAACAGACGAAAACGAACTACTTTACTATTTTTAGTCAAGTTAAGACAGTAAATTCTAGAAATTTATCTGTTTTAATAAATTTGTTGAAAATTTAACAAAACTATACTCACCATCATCATCGTCATGGGATCTCTTAACTCCACTATTGCCGTCCTTATCTACCACATCGACATCCATATTTTCCTCTTTCTTTCTCTTTACCTCGATCTCTTCCGTAGTGTTATCCGACTTTCTCTTTCCTTTATAAGCTTTTTTGTCATCTGTCGTTTTCTTATCAATTTTAGACTTTTTGTTCGCCGGCTGCTTGCCCTTCTGTTTCTGACCTAGCATTTTATCTTTCATTGCTTGATAACTTTCACGCCATTCCTTAAGCTTTTTCTGTAAAATGTAATTACTGTAATGTAAAACTTATTAAGTAATTTTTTATTATTTAAAACCCTATTCTTCGCCTCTGGTCGTACCTCACAGGTCTCCTGGCACTCCACGAGGCTGTCCAGTCCGCCCGCGTCTCGCTCGTAGTCGGTCCACAGTCGCGCGACGGCCGGCGGGTAGTCGCTGACGTTCTTGATGGCTCTTCGATGCAACTCTCTTAGTCTCTTGTGCGCCGGCGCGTCTCGAGACACCTCCAGGTGGATGAGCGCCTCCCAGTACTTAGATAGAGTCTTATTCTCGCCGTATTCTGTTGATGTTAAGAAAATCATGTTTTAGACTGTATAGATGTGTTGTTTAGTTATGGTTCCTCACTTTCTAGATTTGACTTACTAAATATTTCTTCAAATATCTCCTTCCCCTGAACGGGATCCTTTATTCGCTTATATTCTAGTCGCGCCCAAAACAATGGCACTTCACAGTCATTTGCTTCTTCTCCCCATGCCTGTAAATAGTTAATAATAATTATATACATATTACAATAATCTCTTTACGGATAATGATAATGCCAATAATCTCTTTACAGATTTCCATGTGGTTTTTACCAATGGATAGTGTTTCATAAGAAAGATTTCATAATAGTTTATGTGTGTATATTGGTGATTATTGGGCAAACTATGATAGTACTTGTAATGAAAGGGAAAAAGGAACTAAATTCTAATTAGTGTTTAAAGGCATCCTACCTCTGCCAGAGAATCCCAGGCCAGTCTGAAAGTACGCCGTAGCCTGTCCACGTGTTCCTGGTTATCGAACGAGGTTACCCGACGAATGTACTCCAAGTAGCTTAGCCACAAAGTCTCCGCTTGTTTATACGTCTCCATGCCCTTAGATAGAGCCGTTTCGAATATTGATTTCACCTAGATTATTAAAAATGTTATTACAAATTAGATTCATATACATTGATATGTATTGGGAATAAGAACTAAATTTAACGTAGAATAAAAAGTAGGTAATAAAATATAAGTTTAAATAAAGTATCAATTATATATGTTATCAAAAAACTATCCAAGTTTAGAAAAGAAATGAAATGCACTATATGGTAACCCTCAAATGCAACTAACTAAAATGTAGAACCTACCTCATCGAAAGGCTTCTCCTCGTGCTCCGCCTGCTGCATCTTCAGCACCCAGAAGGTATGTTTGGTCGGACAGCGCCTGGTGCAGAGGTCCAGCGCCCGCCACGTGGACGCGCGCGACGAGCTGGACTGCACCAGACGAGCGAACGACACCAGCAGCGCGGCGCACGATGGACTGGACAGACACTCCGAAGACGCGCGGTCGTACAACACCTGGACCAGGAAACCGGCGTTATTGGCTCTGTTGGTATTACTGGGTTGGGGATGAATGGGTTTCAGTTCGTTAAACTAACGTTTTTCTCACCTTTAGTATTCCATTGCTGTCACATTCTGCAAATTTATCTTCTTTTGATAACTTGTTTACGGTTTCTATGTACTCCTGATACACCTTACATTTTTCTTCGGGATCTCTGAAAGAAAACAAGGCATTACATGAAATTGTAAAATTAATATACCAATATTAATAAATATATAGTTGAAGTGAACTCACTCAATTGTCAGGAGTTTGTCTTCGAAGGGCGTTATTTTTTGTAAGTACTCCACCGCTGCCTCGTGTTGCTTTTTAACCTGTGAGAAACTTACTTTATATAGTCTTTATTTTGATTCTATAAATATAAAAGGTTTAACTCTCAGCAACAGAGTACATGCTTCCTCGTGTATTGGTATCAAAGATAGAAAATAGTATTCACACGCTTAGTTCTATCTTCAGTATACGATTACTACTTTGTTAAATTTATTAATATCTGATGTCAATTTCCTATTAAAAGTTGAAGTTAATAATATGAAATTTGTCTCGGTCGTTAGCTTTCAAAAGTAGATATTTATATATATATAACTATAGTCTATCCATCTACTATCTGTATCTGAATGAGAAGAATTCTGTAATCCTGTACCCACCCGGTCCAGGTAGAGCTGGTCGTGTCCTTGCAGCGCGTACTGCTGCAGCTGCGGCCAGGCCTCCTCCCCGCGCAGCAGCGGCCGCGACACCGCCTCCTCCAGGCACCACACCACGCGCCGCCGCTGCTCCTTGTAGTCCGCGTCCTCCTCGCTATAGTCGCGTTACAGATATACATATAGGCATGTAGACCGTATTTAAGAGGTCCCGAGTTCTATAATACATACAAATTGTATTATAACATACTTTATTCTGTATGACAAAAATCAGTGCATTTAATAATTAATCTCTTATGGTCGTTAGATACCCGGACCGCACCAAGACTGTAGCAGTATCAGTAGAGACAAAAATAAATTGACTATACAAAATACTATGCGACCGTGGCCACTCGTCGGTCTGCGTGTCCGACACACATTCACATATAGACACATATTCTACGAGCGATACTGTTTTTATGGCGCGGTCGGGTCTCATACACGAGAGGTCACACGACATCTCGCCCACGTTACGATATTTAAGCGCATACTTCATGGTCTCCAGCTTGGCCTTCTCCAGCTCCAGCTTGGCGTCCCAGAAGATCTTCCCGGAGAGCGGGTCTGCGCCGGCGCGCCGCAGCACCTCCTCCAGCTGGGCGCGCGCACGCACCGCCTCGCCCGCGCTCAGCGACCACGAACACCATTCCGACAGAAGCGGGATGGCTAGGGGCGGGATTACAGTTAGATAGATTAGATTAGATAGAGATACTTGATCCATGATTTTTGTAGGACCGAGCAAGCTTGACCTTTGACAATTATTATTTCGTTAAGGAAAATTAAACTTATACAGCCTACATTTTTGTTTAAACCATTGTTTAAACAAAAATGAACATAAAGACAAAGAAGTCATTATGTTCATTCACTATTTCATAGTGTTAAGAGGCACTATGAAATAGGACAAAGTTAATATGAAAGATAAATATAATATAAGTAGACTCTAGGGACACTTACCAAGTACCGGCATTACTATGAACAATCCTCAACCAAACTATTGAATTTTACTAAATGTTCACAAATGTTAACAAAAGCACCAACAATTGTAACCATACATAAAGTCACGGTACTTTTAATATATAATAAAACTTACAATAACAATCAAGTGTAGCCTGTTGGAACAGACTGGCTATGTGTTCTCTGGATTGTGGCGAGTGTGCTAGTGTCTCTTCGGTCTGTAATCTTAAGAGCCAATGCTCTGCTCGTAAGAGGGATAACTGTTGGAGACGGTCAAATGCTGCCCGCCAGCGGTCCAGCTCCGATAAACTCCTAAAATAAATATATTGCAAGTAATTTACTAAAATTGGTATTTTCATCCCCAAACAAAAACCACTTTTGTTACTATTAACAATTTGTAAATATTGTTTAAAGCAACCGATGAGCGTTAGAACTAAATATAGTGTAATTAAGATTTATATTAAAAAATAAATGGCCTTTGAAAACGTCTCAGTATGCCAACGTTTGATAAAAGTAAACTTGGATAAAACAAAATATTCATTGGTGGTAACCATTTTTATTTTTTTATTATTTTTTTTTTTATAGCGTTGGAAAAATGCGTTACGCATCATCCCAGCGGCCAGGAAGGTGATGGCCGTGGGGGTATGTGGGACTACCCGGCAGCATAGAGGACGCTGCCATTTTTAAGGCTACCTACTAAAAAACCAACGGTTGACCTCATCGACTTAGTGGGACGCCACGAGATCGCTTTCGCACTCACCGTGAGGCCCCGGCGGAACCCCCTACGAGGGGCCCCGATCAACTTAGGGACACCCTCACCTCGTAGGCCTATAATGGGAGGGAGAGGTCACCCCCCACTCCCGTCCAGGCACTACCGCTGGGGAAGGAGGCTGCGGGCGTAACCCGCCTCCTTCTACCCAGCCTACCCCGACGGAGCGGTTCAGAGGAGGCTGCCTCTCTGTCCCGCTCTGCGTCCTCCTTCGCGGCAATGACATGCTCGCAGAAGGAGGCCATAGAAACCCAGGACCTCTCGCTGTCGAGCATCGCAGAAACAACGCTCGGCAAAGAGAGGTCACTGCCAACCACGGCCGTTAGTTCAGTACGCTGACGGTCCCAGGCTGCGCACTCTGCCAAGGTGTGACGAGCCGTGTCCACGGGCTCGTCACAGTGGTGGCAGGAGGGGGCCCCCTCTCTGCGTGCAATCTTGTGCAGGTACTTACCGAAGCACCCATGCCCCGTGAGCACCTGCACAAGACGGAACGTTAGAGTCCCATGCCCCCGGCTGATCCAACGATCGAGGTGGGGGGAAATAGCCCCCACCGTCGCAAGACCGGCCGACGGGGACTCTTAAGTCCCTACTCCACTGTCGGATCAGGGCTCCATGAGCTAAAGCCCTGATCCGATCCGCCTCGAGCCTAACCCGCACAACCCTGGCTTCCGCCCGGTGCCAATACACTCCGGTCATTGGTGGTAACCATACACAACCTATTTCAAATTTATTTAGTAAATACAAACATAATGAACTAATTAAAATATTATATAATAGAATGGCTATTTATACAGTAGTGGTACCTACAGTAGTTGCCGCTTTATCCGTTCACAGATCAAAAGATAAACACACAAATTGTTTTTATCTAAAGTCTAGACCCTTCTAAATGTTTTAAACATATTTTCAAAGTACACGAGCATTGGAAACGAATGTATCAGATTATCAGAGCTGTACCTCTAGTGGGTATGAGTTTTGACGTTTATCATTTTATATCAAGGATTTCGAAAACTGACATAGTTTTCGTAATCTTCGAAGAACTGAAGATGGGGGTCAAATAGAATTGATCTTAACTTACTTAGACTTAATCTTGATTGAGTATGGCATGCTCTAAACACCATTAAAGATCTTTGAGTGAACAATTTCCCCATAGAAAGAGTGCGCATTTCTATTGATAAAAGGCCCTACTCATTCAGAGAACTGTATTAGAGCCAATGGAAATAATTTTAAAATACCACTATATAAATTTATATAAATATAGAATGAAAAATAAACTGATATGGGCAGGGATTCGAACCCGCGACTACTGGGAAACTGTCCCGTCGCTTTACCAACTGAGCTACCGTATCACTGTCCGTCTCGGTGAATTAAGCATTCTATATGTGATCATCTTTATGGGGACGGTGGTAATTCACCGAGACGGACAGCAATACGGTAGCTCAGTTGGTACAGGGATGAGACGATTTCCCAGTAGTCGCGGGTTTGAAGCCCTGCCCGTATCGGTTTATTTTTCATTCTATATTTATATAAATTTAAATTAGCTTAACATGGCTAGCTATACATGTTTATAGGTATTTTCAAGCATACCACTATATATATACTTATTTATGTAATAAAAAAATACATACCATAGTGCTTGGATCAAATCTATATGATCATTATAATTGTAAGGATCTTCTGCTATTTTTTGTTCTAAATCTGCTACTTTTTTCTCAACAGCTTCATCATCGTCATCATCCTGTTGAATAAGAAAAATTCTCCACCTTTAAATTTGTCTACTGTTATGACTATTATTTGTGTGTGTGTTTGTGTGTGTACTTTTGCATGTGTACACTTCAATATGCAGAAATTAATAATAAAATTGAAATTTAAAAAAGTTTGTGACCTAGTATAAACTAATATAATGAAGCAGAAGTGTTTTTTCTTTAAATTTGCTTATGCCTGTATGTCAATTTAAATTATTAGATCAAATAATGATATTTGATTACTGGGCTTCATCATATTACTACAATAAATGTGTAAAGATTTTAAAAAACAAGTATCATAGTCATAAATTTTTATTAAATTGTTACTACCCATATGCTAGTAGATAGATTCTTAAGGAATTTTAAAAAGTATTTCAACAACAAAAAACCAAATAAGATGATTAAATTGTATGTAAGGTTATTTATTCATGCCAATTAGTTTTAAAGATTAAGTCTTCATTGATAAGTCAAATTACTTTTAACATAATGTATAAACATAATCTAGAATAAAACCCTGAAGTTTTAGAGATGTTTTCATATAATATAAGTAAGATATTTTAAGACACAATATTTATAACATTAGTATTGTAATGTAGCTTATGTATGTTAAGAATACAAGTATTCTTAATTTAAATGTACTGAATGAAACAAGTTTTAGAACTAACCTATCTATTGCATATAACTAACTGACAACTTAGAACTTGTTTACACGTTTCTTCAACGTAAGTTAATTTGTAAAGAAATGAAATTTAAAAAGTAATGAATAGAGGCTATTTATTATTCACTTAAAAAAAAATATTAATGTATTAAAATCAAATAAGATTCATAAATTAAAATTTCAGAAATGCTTACGTCCGAATCATCAGAATCTTGATCCAAATCCTCTTCCTCAACAACTACCTCGATTTCATTCTCTTCTTCCGAACCATTTCTTACCTCATCCTCTACAATAGCCATAATGTTAACTACACAATCTAATAGCTACAAATTAAAATTTTCTAAATTCTGATGTTTGATAACATACAACAGAAATTGGTATGGCGGTCCTAACCTGCCAAAATCAATTGACGTTTACAAATAGTTGCCAGCCAACATATGTTAGATGTTTCCACAGAGTATAGGATTTTATATATTAATATATATTTGGAGATGAACCTATCATTATTTTACACCACTACAAACGACCAATATTAAAAATGAATATCTCCTTAAACTATCAATATTAACAGTTTTAAATACTGTATCTAAATAGCGTAAGTTCAGGCCACAGAATTTAATTATTAAAATAAACATTTATACATTTTTAAAATAAACATATATCTTATATGTGTTAAAGGGTTTGAAAATTAAAGAAGTGTGAAAAGTGAAGATTTTATTTAAAATACATAACAGTATTTTCTAAAATGCTAATCTCATTTTAAGCAAGTAACATATATTATCAATAAGGATAGAGCAAACCTTATAAATAAAGATAGAGAGAGAAGAAAGATGGTTCCATATATTGGATCAACAAATTTATCGATTTTTTTTTTTTACACTACGTTGTATTTTTTATACAAGAGTTTAAAGACAGTAATTTCAAATTTAAGACGGTAACGAGCACCAACACCACAGCACGATATAAGATTATAGAGATCGACTATGTACAGTATCTACTCTAGAGTTTCATGACCACTATCGTTTTTTATAGGTCTTGTGGCGAGCAAGCAAAATAAATTGGCTCTTAGGCGGTAGCAGTATTGACTTATTGACAATTTATGTTATTGCTAAATTTCAGTATTCGAGAATCCTTTTGTGTTGTATTCAAACGGTTGTTCTTCTCACCCTTTTAGAACCCGTCTCAAAATCATTAACTTCCAATTATTTATTAATCTTTTAACAATGCTAACCACAAGAAAACAAATCACATATATTATTTACTTTATTTATTATAAAAAATACGATTACATAGGATTTTCTATATATTATAATTTGGTTTGTCGACCATGAACTAGTCAATGACATCCACAGCTTCAAGTCTAAACCGATGTTTGCGTCATAACTTTGGCACCAATTATTCTATAACAATACTCAGATTATCTAATACATATCTAAATGTTGTGATTTTTTTTTGTTTAGTTCATTAGGACTATTAAGACAGACATTTTGATTTTTTATATCATTCGCACCAATGAAGGGATTTAAAGATCCTTTATGAAACAATATTACCAAAGATCTATTTTTCAGTAAATAATCTAAGCTTTCTTTAAACAATTTGGAATATTCTTGTTTTCTCTTGTTATTTTAATATAATATCAGAAACGGATTAGTGTTTAAAACTTGAGATTGAACCAGAATTAGAGAAACCACTATTTGATGCAAGTAATTTTTAAAAAGGGGTCTAAAATTCTGAATCAATACAGTCTTAGACACAATACATGTCTATTATAAATTTAAAGTATGTATACATACATACATGCACATTCTAATTATTTTTAAGTACAATATAATAATGTTATATATTTAAATTTTATTCTGGAATACTTCTTAGTAACATTATAATGTAAAGTACTGAGATAATATAAGTTATACATAAAACAAATTTATTTAATACACTCAATAATACACAAAGATATAAAATCAGTCAAAATCTATAGAAATAATACTTTAAATTGAGAAAGTAAAAGTCATTACTGGTACGAACATAAATGACAACACAAATCTTGCAAACAAATAAATTTAAACTATGACAAATAAAGAACTAGATAAAAGTCATGGCACAATAAAATCAGATCAACTGTTTTTAATACTTAATGGAACATAAACTAGGGCTTGAAAAAAATATGTTATTGGGTGAATTGTATTTTGCGCTCGAGACTATTGAAATATAATTGTATCAAAATTAATCCATGTTATAATAAAATACTATCTACAACTAACTAATAATTGCAATTAATAATCAAAATATAAAATTGAGTAAATATTTGAATGCACAATACATAATATTAAAACTAAATTAATTATTGCAAGTAAAATATTATTTATTTGATTATATGAATCTCTTTTAATTGATATAATTATACCTACGACTATAAGAAGAGATATTTTATAGACAATTCTGTTAGTTACATAATTACAGAAATGGAAGGAACATTAATTAACTAATATTAACCAACTTCATAATTTTAATGGAAAGATTAATAAATGCGTTCTGCAGATCTGATGCTAAGCTCAACTTACTAAGAATTTACTCTTGATATCAACAATATTTATATATTTTTTATCCTACTGTTAATATACTTCTTAGATTATCCATACAAAAAACAGTGATTTTATTTTCGAGTCTACAATATGTTAGAGCAGACTGCTCTATTAGCAATATGTAAGGCTAAATCATTGACACAATTAATATAACTTAAATACTACTTATAAGACACTTCTCGCACCTACATTGTGCATACTGTAACTCAAGTTAAAAATATAGTGCGTGAATTAGAGTACAGATAGTGACAAAAGTGTTATAATAAAATTAATTTAAGATGACGAGATATAAAATTACTCTCTTAAACTCTCTATATCTTTTAATTTCCCAAAAAATTATATCAATGTCTGTTTTTTAGGCCGACTAATTCTTTCGCATCTTAACACTTTTGTCGTCGACTGTACGTTCGTCAGACAAATATAAATTGTTATTTAGTAACGCAGTAGGGTATGCCGCGTAGTAACCAGTAGACGACGTCACACGCCGCCGCCAGCTGAACCGTCCCACCTGTCTTCAGCTACGAAGTTACAAAATATACATACATTTTATTAAATATATTTAAGATAACATCAGTACGAAGTGGTTTTTTAAATAAGTGTACGAACCTGTGCGGCTCTTGTGCACTATGCGGAGTTGTTGGCGGCCGCCTGCAGCTGCATTTGGCGTTGCATCTGCTCCAGCATCTCCTGCATGCGACGGAGCTCAGCCTCCTGGAGGGGAAAGAGGGGTGAGGTTACTGTTTGAGTATATATATATATATATGTATGTATATATCTATGAATTTATAAACAATTGCGCTAAATACTAATGAAAGTTATATAAATATATTGAAATTAATTCAAATACCCCAATTATAGACTTTTTTTTTGTGAAATTTAAGTACCTTTTCGCGCAAGGCTCGCTCGCGTTCCGTTGCGTCTTCGTTGGATCCGTTGGTCAGACCCGAATCAGATTCGCTCAGCCCACTCTCAGTAGATCTAAGTACAGAGAATAATATTGCTTACTTTGAGTACAAAAATAATAAGGGCATAAGTGATTCCCTACTGGCAACAAAGCAACTAGAAGATAAAAAACAAATCTACAACTTCTTATGACTTTTAGAGATACCAATTAGGAAACGCCAGCCAAAATACCATTACACCAGTAATAAAAACGAAAAAACAACAGTTAGAAATCCATATCTACTGGTCGAGGCTGCGGGCCGTCCAGATGTTAGAATATGTTTATTAAATAGATAACACTCACGTATGTCGTTTAGGTATCTGTCCGTTACGAGCGAGCCTCTCGGAGCGGTAGTTCTCGTAGTGCACCTCCTGAGTCACCTCCTGAAGATCTTGCATATGAGTGCTGTAACAAAAACATTATTATATTTTTTATCATTGAATATCACGAATCTTCGTTTATATGTGTGTGTATCAGTGTCCAAGACATGTGTTTGTACATCAACATGGTCTAGGCTCAGTGTATTGTTATTTTGTAACAACACTATTGTGGGTGTGTGCTCACATGAGCATGGTCCTCAGTTTGATGAAGTCGCAGTGTTCGGGGTTCTCGACCTCGACGACGCCCCAGGGGTAGAGGCGTCCTCGCACGCGGCGCCCGCGCACCTCTAGCTGCTGGCCCGCACCGCACACAGCGAACGGGACCGCCTCCTTCAACTGACGCACCTGGAGACACGCACAGTTACATCTATGGCGGTCATGAAAAATCTTAACTTTTAAAAAGTTTAACTTTTTTTAACTATGCTCCTTGAATCGAAGTTTTGAGATTAAAATTACTATGAAATTATATGTGACTTGTTTATTTACATACATATATAATATTTAGTTTATTTCCCCATAAAAGAATTCCCCCTAAGAAATAATATAACTTTTTTTTAATTATTCTGCAGACATAAACAATCACTCAAAATTCACTATCTCTTTCTAATATCAGAATAAATTATCAGCATTTAAATAATACTTATCGAATTATGAAATATTATTGTGTTATCATTGAATTACTAACCTGTTCTTTGTAATCTTCATCCTCGTCGCTGTCACAGTCTGGTAGAGGATATATCTTGATCCCCTCTCTCTCAATTTCTTCCATGACCTGAGAAGATACTCATCATTATTAAGTAAATGAAAAAAGTTGCTGTTATATTTATTTACTTACTCTAGACTTAAGCCTTTGGACTTCCTTCTTGGTGAGGCAATCGGCTTTGGCAATTACGGGAACAATATTAACTTTGTTGTGAAGTTGTTTCATGAATTCGATGTCCAGAGGCTTGAGGCTGTAGGCAGGAGTTAAAAATACATTGTAACATTTCTGGAAAACATCACCTAAACTTGAACTAAATACTGTATGTACAGAACCTAAACCACTGGTAGACACACATAAACGCACCTTTTTACAATCATACATAAGAAATATAAATAGTCTGACATCTTAAAACGTCGAGTACATTATGACCGCTATACAGTACACAAATATGAAGTCTAAAGCTGAGACTGGTTATAGTTGTATATTATGTTTGAAAAAATCCATTAAATAGCATTTTGTGTTTCATATTCAATGGAATTTTAATGTAAACTAAGAACATGAACGAATTGTTTAATAGCATTGTGTTAATGTTATAAACTAATAAAAAGTAAGGAAGACCAATCTTCCTTTAAAAGGTTTTAATATTCCATCATTGGCAGAAATTAAAATGTATTCTGTAAAAAAAATATAATACAATGGCTATCTTGAAAATAAGAAAAATAATAATCAGGCAAAATAACTAAAATAGTAATATTGTTCTTTCTGACTTTCCTTCCTGTTTAAATTTGTCTTTTGTGAGTTAGAACATTTATAGGTTATTATAATTTAAATATATATAATGTATGTTTTAATATATCGGAGGGATGAAGTGATGCGACGAGAAGAGACAAAGTATGATTGAATAAGAGAAGAGTGCAAAGAAAACTTAGATGGGGTGTGTGAAAAAATATATGGCAAAGAAGAAAGTCTGTACTGAGATTTGATGAGATGTGTTGTATTAGAATGTCGAAGGAAATTATTTTTTCGCCGACTCCAAATCATTGTAATAAGGGCAAGTGGTAGATGATGATGATGATGATGATGATTATGGTGATGACTATGGTAATGGTGATAATTATGATGATGGTGATGATTGTGGTGATGGTGATGATGATGTTAATACGTTTCCATAGTTACCCGTGTCCGAACGGCGAAATGAAGTAAAAGCAGCAGTGAATGCGGTTGTCCACAATATTGCGTCGATTGAGGCCGCTCTCGTCGCGTAAGAAGCGCTCGAATTGTTCATCAATGTACTGAATTATTGACTGAAATATAAATTTAATATTAATTAATTAAAAAAAATGTTCTTATCATGTAGGACGAACTATGTACTAAAATATCAATGTTTCATTTAATTACTTGTCATGTTACATCAATAGAATTCTTTGAAGGCTTTATCATGTTTTAAATAAATATAGAATGAAAAATCAATTGATGCACACTAAAAACTACTAAAAGAAATTTTTTTATGAAAACTTTTTGAAATATCATTAAGTCGGAAAATTAAAGGAGCAAGGAAAGAAATGCTATTTATTTATTTATTTATTTAATACTTTATTGCACACAAACGTTAAAAAAAAGAAAAAGAAACAGATAAAAATGCACAAAAGGTGAGCTTATACCTAGGTGCAGAGATTTCTTCTAGCCAACTCAAAAAATATGATGTGATAGAATATTGGAAGGCATCGTGTACAATATATAATTGAGAGAAAAAAAAATTGTGTGTGTCAGCTCCGACGCACGACTGGAGTTTACTCCTTAAGTATAATTGTCTAAACAGACGGAAAAAAAAATAAAAAAAGATAGATACCTTATAAAATATTATCTACACCCCTTTCTGCCATAGTTTATTTCGAAATACTTGCATTTCACTTTAGCCAAATATAATGATAAAGATTATAACTTCACAATAACAATGTTAATTATTGATAAATATAACAAAAACAGCAACATAAGTAAATTGATACTGATAGAAATAAACAAGCTCAATAACATATAAGTAGATATAGTCTTTGCAGCATATACATTACTCTATACACACATTTAATGTTTTCATTGATTTTATCAACATTCATGAGCATATTCGCTTTTATTAATACGATGAATATGTATGGTTCTGACTATGTTGTTAAGGCATCTTTTAATATTGATATTTTTTATCAGTAATCATTAGCATATTAGCTTATATTAAAAATTTAATAACATAAAAATTAAAAATGTATCGTTCCTTACATGGAAATATAAGTCTTTACTTACATTACAAATAATAAATATTTTAGGTTTTAATTAATTATTTTCATTATTATTTTTAGTATTATGTTAAATTGCTTAGTAGTTCTTTATTATTTATTTCATATTGGAGTTTGTTCCCTTAGAATCAATTTACAAATAAGACAGTTTAAATGAAAAAAAAAACGTGCGACACTTGTTGTCTGCCGCGGTAAAGCTATTGCATAGCATTTTTATCAACTATTGCAATTATAATTATTTATGTAGTATTTTTTTTTATTGATGTTAATTCAAGTTTTTGAGCTATTGCATAGCTTCTATCGCGGGCCTTGAGTATGGAGACCGAATCCAGAAATTCCATAACGAAAATAACCTAACACACCAGTATTGTGTACTTATAATTTAAAAATAGCATAAGCGCCAAGTTGATAATATGTATTATGATCTTTATTGAATAATAATTAATGTTTATTTTAAAATAAATGTTTTACTGGTACAAATGAATTTCTTTCAAAAAGCCTTTTCATTTTAATGACTTTCTGTTATGGTTTTACAAAAGTCCAGAGTACAAGAATTTAACAATCGTAATTGAACTTTATTTAACTTATTTAACTGATTATATTTTAAATAGGAATAGAATAATTTCATAATATATAATCATGTCATAATAGGAATAGGTCTATAAAATATCGATGTATCGATATATCAATATTATTACTTAGAAATATCGATATTTATTACAAATTCATTATCATCATCATTTCTCTTATCGTAGCGGTAAAAGCTAATTCATTCACACTAAATCATTCAATATCTAGTTTTATAGAAATAGTACATTGCCAAAATATATATTCTTTAATCATTTTTACCATTTTATGGTACCTATGTATTTTAAAAAAGTTGATACAAGAAGTGTTTCATCGAATTTATGCGGGAAAAATATAAAAGCAGCGGTAATACAACTAATTTAGCAACTCACTTAAAAAATAAATACCATCTTGCATGTCTAACATGACTTGCAATAATTATTTTAAATAAAGCCAATATGTCGAAATAACGATAATATTTTGAAATTCCAAACCCCAATATTGATGTATTTGAAAATGTCGATATATCAAGCTTTACTGCGGCAATCTCCGAGTGCCACACTTATTTTTTTTGCGTTTAAATTAATTGAAGTTGGATGTTGTGACCGATAAGAAAACAATTTTTTCTGTTATTAAAAAAAATACTATTTGAAGTTGTCATTCCTACGTACTGTCATAAAAAGGTTAAGATTATCATTAGCTAAAAATATTTTCAACCTTAAATCTCACGAATAAGTTTAATTACGTTTGTTAAACTATTAAGCAATAAAGTATATAATACAAGTATCAACAAGGCGCTTAAGCTATTTTTAAATGATATGTACGCAATACTCGGCCGAGCTACATAGTAGGCGGAGTGGGGGTTTTAGGTTTTTTTGTTACGAAATTTCTTGATTCGGTCGCTGCACTCCAATCCCACGATATAAGCTATGCAATAACTTAAAAATATTTGAAATAAATATCGACCACGATACCTGAATTTCAATATCAAAGTATCGATATATCGTACAAAAATGTAATAATAAATATCGATATTTCTTAGTAATAATATCGATATTACCATACATATTTTATCAACAGTCCTATTTAAAATGAGAAGTTTAACTGCTTTGTAATATTATAAAAAGGTTCATAATATCGGCTAAAACTATTTTCAATCTTATTTCTGTGAATAAAGAACAATTACGATTGTTAAGTACTTGTACTTAGGATCTTTTGTAACACAATAACAGCAAGTTATTAAAATTAAAGGCCTTGATGAAAAAAGTATATTTGTACAAGTATTATGCAGGATTACGCATGCGCAGTAACGCTGATACAACCTATGCCCCCTAGAGGCGAGTTGGTGAACTAAAGAGACAAGCGTGATATTTCAAATCATTAAAAGTTCTGCTATTCATCGATAGATGGCAAAACTAGTTGCGCACGATAGGTTGCGCACCAAAAACGTAACGAGGTCATCGTTCAGTGGATTTTACTCCTCATATTTTTCTCATACCGGGCGCCTTATATACAAAAATCGATTCTTAAGGAGTAAACTCCAAAAAAAAAAAAAAAAAAAAGATATTTAAAAATTATATATCTAATACCTAATAAAACAAAAGTAGTGTTAAGTTGAATAATAATAATAATAATATCAGGACAAATTACACACATTGATCTAACCCCTAAGTAAGCAAATTATTTGCTTGTGTTAAGTGTACAACGATACAAATACATAGAAATACACATATAAATACTGAGAATATATTTAATAAACAACCAAACCCAGAAACACAGACATCTATGCTCATCACACAAATGCCTGTCTCCGCCGGGAATCGAACCCGAGCCCCATTGCGCCGTGACACGTTAGGCGTCTGCGCTAACCACTCGACCAACGGGGCGGTTGTTCTCAAATATATTTTTTTAAATTTTCTAGTGGACTTACCCTAAAGCAGTCAGTGTTATCAATAGCGTCCCCGTACCCCGGCGTGTCCACTACAGTGAGACGCAGCTTAACACCACGCTCCTCTATCTCGACCGTCGACGCATCCAGTTTAACTGTTTGATTTGTTTTCTCTGCAATGTTTTAAACATTTTATACACCCTGATTTGCAAAACACATCCTCTAAAATACTATTTTGCAAATTAAATTAAACAGTACATTAAGTACTAAATATTTTTTTGAAGTTCTATTGTTTGTTATTTTATATAATTTTTTTGAGTGGTATTTAAAAACATAATGCAGTAAGATTATAAATAAATGTTGTGCAGCGTTAAATCTATTTGTGATTGAAAAATTAATAATAATCAATTAATATGCTAAAAGAATTTCAATATGAGTTTTATTCCTTTAACTAAAATACCTCATTAAAACTTAAATAACATAACCATGTTGCCTAAAATTGATAAATAAAATAGTCCGTATAATAAAGCATGCATATTATAATATTAATAAAATAACTTACAATTTATTTAATAAGCAACAAGTAGTAGCAGCGGCTTGTTTGCATTGAAAACAAGAAATTTAACTATGTATATAAATAATAGATATTGTACACACATTTATCATTTATTGTACACACAAACTTATACAACATATATATATTTATAAAGCTAAAAGCGTTCACAATGAGTTCATGTTAATTATTGTAATGACCTACCAATAGCATCTGGAATTACTCGTTCAGGATACAAGTCTGTGAGGAAGAGAGAATTGACAAGAGTGGATTTTCCAAGGCCACTTTCTCCCACCACCATGAGTGTAAACTCAAATCCCTTCTTCACGGACTTTCTATGAACTTGGTTGGGAAGATTTGCAAACCCCACATATCCCGGGGTCTCCAAATTTGAAAACTGTCAAATAAACATTTTTGGTTTTGAATCTTATTCAGTAAAACAATAAATATTCATCCATATTTGTAAATTATCATTTATTTTATTGTACTATAAGATATATATTATAAAATTTATTAAAATTAATTGTATATAATAATAAATATACATCTCCATTGAAATATATTTTTAATAATTACACTACTTCTTAAATTTATTCATAATTATATTGACAATACATTAAGGATAACATTTAATGAGGACCTCATGACTAATGTAAATAGGCTGGGAGTTGATCTTTAAACTTTTTAATCAGTAAATTGTTAAGGACAAACAAGGAGGAAATTATTCTATTAAAACACATTCAAGGGATATTTTTTATTTGCAAGTTTTAAAATTCTACTATAAACAAAAACGCCTAAGAAACATTAGTCAACTCTACAGTCATCTGATAAATATTCCGCCGGCACGCGTAAACATTGACATACATCCGCCGCTATTTAACTGTATCGCGATCTAATATTCCAATTCACTTTACGCACGCTAAACTATGTATCATAACATTTTTAGCTGATTGATAATGAATGATTCATAGTAACTTTAGTTAAACAGAGCTTATCGAGAGTTATCGTTCAATGCACTTACAAGTGGATGCAGATGGAGTCGTATTATTTTGTGATGCGGCCATATATTTAGAAATACTTACATTTTTTGAAGTCTCGTTGGACATGGTAATTCTTCAAACTTTACTGAAGATCAATAAACGTATCTTAAAAACTAAACGAAACTATTGGAACGCAGAGAGTCTCGTACTCTTGTTTTAGTGGCCTCAAAGAATAACATTCATAAAAAAGACGTCTTTTCAATAAACAATTTCTGTAATTAGACAATAGACTTGCGAGAGTTTGCACTTCTACATAAAATCATATGTCAATGTGACATTTAACAATATAACAACTGTGAAATAATATCGAGTGTAGAGATGAGGAGTACAAAATTGTTATATTATAGGAGTGGGTAATGTGTATATTAGGTATTTCTTTGCTCAAAACACGAAATTAAGGAGAAAATGTTACTTTTCACAATTTCTCATTCGTAATTTAAAGGGCATATAAACTTTAGGATAAGAGTCGGCGTTGGAATTTTGTAACTAGTAGATTTCTTTAGTTTTTAAATCGTTGTGAAATATGTAGGAAAGAATATTATTCAATTTATTTAGAAATATGGCAACAACTGAAGAAGCTTTTAATAGAGGATGCTAATGAATGTATCAGTCCATTTTGGAAAAGGGTTCTCTTACCCAAAATAATTTAGGAATCACAGGTCTATGGGTTTCTCTCTTAACATAAAAAATACTTTACTCTGTGGTCTGACTTACAGCTTCTGACAGCTGACATCTTTTGGCAAATTTTCGAATTTTAAAAATCGAAAAAATAAGTTAGGATTTAGCGCAAAATTTACTTATTATATATAAAACTACTGAAATATTGTAATGTATTGATAATATGAAATGTTTTTTAAAATCCCTATTGTTTTAAAATTTATAGTACGCCGTATTTGAAAAAAATATATTATTGTCTCACATTCTCTTTTACACACATTTTACTTCAGATTTCAACTTCCTTTTTTCCTTATTGAATCTCATGTTTAGTGTAAAATACTTATTTGTCAAAGTTGTGTTTGAAATTGTGATAAATATTAAATTTAATTGAAGTTATCAAAATATGGATAACATTGGTAAGTTTTTAGTAATTATCAGGTAGAAAGTGTAGGCAAAATACTCTTGTTTAAAAGTTTAAACCTGACACTTTGTTCCACATCAAAGCAAATAATAATAGTAATCAATAATAATAATAAGCAAAACATAACATTTGTATAACAATAATAACAATACAACAATAAAATAAATCTAAATTGTGACCATACACTAATACTTTTTATGTTTACAAATTAAAAAACCTCTGCCATGTAAAAAACTCTAGTTCACTAAAAAATACTTTACCTCCTCAAGGAAGAAAAAAAGAAAGAATGAAATATATATATAATTATTGGTAAAGGATAAAGTAAATGAAATGACAAAAAACAGTTTAGCACCTCTCATCAATTTTATTGGACAACAAGTTTAAATAAATCCAATAGCAGTTTGTAGCACTGGTAGTTACTATTATGTAATTGAATTTTTTCTCCAAGTCTGCTAACTAATAAGGATAAATTGAATTAATTGTAATGTTTTATATAAAATTCATTTTGACAAATAGGTTAATAGTTTTAAAATAGGTAGCTATTTTAGGTATATATATTCTCTTTTTTTACAGAAAACAAATTATGTCTTCAAAAGCTAATCAAATTATTACCCTTCTTCGTAATAATAGGCATTGTGGCAGTACTGGTTGGAATAGTATTCATATCCACATCAGGACCAACAGTATGTATTTCTGTATTTAATGTATTATTATTATTTTAAATACATAAGCAACCTTTGTCTTAACAAGTCTGTGTTTTTACTTATACATATTATTATCCAACAATTTCTATTTGTCAACATAAACACATTTTACGTCTCAGTTCCCAATTGTATTATTGATAGTAAGAACTTGTTAACATAAAAATTCTTGTACTTAATATGGACAACCTCTATAACTTATAATAATACTTATATTGCCCCTTAGTAACCACCTCTATAAAAAAAATTGCAGAAATATCAGTTTATGTGCTAATCGAAACGTTTGTTGGTATCTCTTGCTTTTATTGTTAGTTCAATTGTTAAATTAGTAAGCCTTAAGATTTCCTATATTGTTTTAAAAGGCCAAATGTTGTGGACTTGTTGATGGCTAAATCTTAAAAAAAGTTAGTTATAGTAATATATTATGTGTATGTCTCTTAGGTTATTAATTTATCTTGGTTCTAATAATGTAATGTCTCACACATTTATGTCCTTGTTTTTATTGTTTGAAAATATCTATAAACATGTATAGCCATGTTAAGCTTATTTAAATTTATATAAATATAGAATGAAAAATAAAGTTGTTTTTATATTTATAATATATATAATATTATTTATGTTACAGGTTGTCAATAAGGAGCACAGTGTTGATTATACTCATTGTGAAATGTTTGATATTGGAGCAGACGAGACAATCACTTGCTTAGAAAATATGAAAAAAAATAATGAATCATGTGTGTGTTACCAATACTTTAATATTACTGAAGAGCTTTATGGTAACATTACTTTTTTTTACGAACTGGAGTCATTCAATCAGTTGAGAGAAGATTATGTGAAGTCAAGGTATTGTTTATGTTTCGATTTATTTACTTTAAGTTAAGTTACTTTAGATAATTTTAAATACTTACATATATTCTGTATATTTTAGAGATGAAAATCAATTGAACGGCATTATGAAATTGGAACCGAGCGATAATTGTGAACCGTTTAGATATCTCCATACTTCGGAGGGAAATAAGCCCATTGCTCCTTGCGGTGCTATTGCAGACGCTATGTTTACTGGTCAGTAAATATGTATGTATTATATTGTAAGTAATACTAATAAATGTAAGGAGACGTAAAATAAATGTCATTGTCTGTCTATTTTGTAATTTATATGTACAAAATTTAAGACTGTCAAAATGTTTAATGTAGAGGTATAAAGTATACATTTATAATCTTTTCTACAGAAATGTACCTGCACTCCAACTTCATTAGATTAGATGCAAAAAAAATAGATATACTTTTATATGGATGTGGATGGATATTAAATTGTTAAAAAAGTTTACTAAGCAATTATGTTTGTTGTTTTTGAAATATTTAATTTTTCATATTTAATTTTTAGATACTTTTCGTCTAAAATATATGGACACAGAATTAGGTACATATGTACCCACACTGGACACGGGGATGTTGTCTGAGGAAGACAAAGAAGGATATCGTAATCCAAATAATTTATCAGGTATTATTATTTTATTACTTAGTGTTTTATACATTTAGAGACTTGTGAAATTCATTGGTCCGTCCTTATCTTATCATAGGTAAAGTGTAAACCAATATTTGTGTATAGTGTTTCAGAATTTCGTGAAGCCTGAAAGCTGGGATCGGAATTTATGGGAGTTAGATCCTGTTAACAACGAAAATAATGGTTTTAAGGTAAAATTCTAATTCAAGCCCATCATAGAATTAGTCAGTAATATAAATAGATGACTGAAATAAATATATGCATGTATGTGTGTATGTATATATATATAGGGTTATTTGTAATTAGTTGACCACCTCTTGCAGGCAGCCTCTCTACATCAATTCCAACAACATTTGTCCTACGACTTTTTAAAGTTAGGAGTTTTTAATTTTATTTTCCATACAATTTTTTTTTGTTGTCACTGAACTGTCATTAACTCTGTATCGGTATGGCTAATGGCGCCCGGGCGTTGACTTTTTAAATACTTCTTACAAAATAAAGAGTAATTAATAAAAGACGGGGCAAACATTTTTGTTTTGTTTTTTTTTGGTGTTGTTTATCAAGATTTGTAAAAAGTTGTAGTACAAATGTTGATGGGATTGATATAGAGAGGCTGCCTGCAAGAGGTGGTCAACTGATTAAGAATAACCCTATATATATCGGTGAAGCATCATTTGTTACAGTCTTTGTGGGCGTCATTGGGATAAAGTGTAAGCACAAAAGACAAGATCACAGTTTTACACGTTTATTTATGAATTAGAATTGTTAACTTATAATTTTGAACTGAGCAGCGGGTTTTTAGTCTTTTATTGTACAATAAACCAACTCAATCACTCCATCAATATCTGATCACTTAAAAATACAGAGAAAACCCAATTGTTACAAGCGTCGTCAGCATATCACTTTTTAAAGATGGCGCCTCGACACCGCTCGAGAGTCCTCTGCTCTGATTGGTCGTTTCGGAAATTACTTAAACTTATAACCTTTTTTTTTTAAATGATAATATAATGTAACAAAACAAATAAAGATTATTAAAGAGTTTGAAAGCAATTGTAATTTAAACAAATAAAACAATAATATAGTACGTTCTAATAATAATCAATTCTATTGAATTGACTCGCTACGACATATATATACCTATAATTTTATGTCATTTAATTTATATAAAAACTATGAGCGTATTTCAAAAGCGGCATTAGTAGGTTCTTTCCAAATTTGGTTAGGTAGGGAGAGAAGTGTAGACAGTGAAGGCGAGCGTGTTTGCGCATCATAAAGGAGCCCCTTAAACGTACTCCTGGGTCGCAAGTCCCAGGCATTGCACTGCATTACTCTCCTTGCAACGCGATGGGCCCGGCACCCGCTCGGTAAATCCATGGAATGCTAAAGAAGCATCGTCTTAAATATCATCATCCTCCTACCCTGTTCCCATTATATGGGGTCGGCGCAATATGTATTTTTCTTCCATTCATCTCTATCAGCCGTCAACTCCTCACCCACGCCTTTCAAACACATGTCATTCATCACACAATCCATCCATCTCTTTTTGGGCCGTCCTCTACCTTTGTATCCTTCCACACGCAGATCTAATACTCTTTTCACAACCTGTCTTTCGTCCCTGCGCGTTACATGTCCATACCATGCTAATCGTCTTCCTCTCATCTTATCGGTCACTGGTGCTACTTTCATGCTTCCTCTTATATACTCATTTCGTATCTTGTCCATCCTCTTAACTCCACACATCCATCGCAACATCCGCATTTCATTTGCATGCAATCTCCTTTCATCCTTTTTCTTAACAGGCCAGCATTCCGATCCATACATGACGACAGGTCTGATAATTGTTTTATATATTTTCCCCTTCAATTTGATGGGCATTCGGGGATCACAAGTTACACCTGTGACCTGTCGCCATTTCATCCATCCTGAGCTGATCCTGTTTTCCACAGCGCGGTCTATATCTCCATCCCCCTGCAAGAGTGAACCGAGGTACTTAAAATCCGAGCAAGTAGGCAGTGCTACGCCATCTAGCATGATAGCAACAGGACCGGATAATCCGCCAAAGTCACAGAACAAATACTCTGTTTTTGTTCTGCTGATCCTTAGGCCAAAATTCTCCAGTTTCTGTTGCCATAACGCTAGTCTACTCTGTACCTCGAGTCCATCTTCACCAACGAGAACGATGTCGTCGGCGAATAGCATGCACCAGGGTGCCTCTTCCTGGATGTCTGACGTCAAGGCGTCCATAATCAACAGGAAAAGGTAGGGGCTTAGAGCTGACCCTTGGTGCAAGCCTACAGCCACACCGAATGCATCGGTATTGCCAGCGGACGACCGAACGTGTGTACATGATGAAATGTACATAGCACGAATCAGCTCCACATACTTACCTGGCACTCTTTTCTCTTTCAAGGTCCACCACAAAACCTCTCGGGGTACACGGTCGTATGCCTTTTCTAGGTCTATGAACACCATATGCAAGTTTTTGTGAACCCGTCTGTATTTTTCGCATAATTGGCGAAGAGCGAAAATGGCATCCGTAGTCCCTCGGCCCGGCATGAACCCGAATTGGTTTTGGGTAATTTCGCTCTCTTCTCTTATTCTTTTCTCAAGTATTTTTTCCCACACTTTCATCGTATGTGACATAAGCTTTATGCCTCGGTAGTTATTGCAATCCTGAACATCACCCTTGTTTTTAAAGATGGGCACTAGCGTACTATTGCACCATTCATCCGGTATCGTGTTCTCGTGCAGCAACTTACCAAAGAATAAAGTCAGCCACCTCCTTCCATCCGCATCACACAATTTCCACACTTCGACTGGTATTTCATCTGGTCCCACTGCTCTTCCATTCTTCATACTCTTTACGGCCATTTTCACTTCTTCCTCACAAATTTCACACAGACCTATGTTTAACGGGGGATCTTCTAATACTCTGTCCCAATCATTTTCTTCATTCATCAGCCTTTCGAAGTATCCTTTCCAGCGATCTTTTATCTCCTCCCCATTCATCAATATCCTTCCATTATCGTCTTTTATGCACTTAATATGTGAAATGTCTCTCGCATTCTTCTGCCGTGCTTTAGCTAATTTAAAGAGTCGTTTTTGGCCTTCAGGGCACTCTAGTGACTTGTAAATGTCGTCTTGGTTCGCAGCCTTTGAGGTCGCAACAACTCTTCTAGCTATTTTCTTGCATTCTTTATACTTCTTTATCTTCTTTTAATCTTTCGTCTCCTACTTCCACACTCTGCCACTCTTTGAATGCTTTCTTCTTTTCTTTCAATGCTTCTTGGACGTCTTCATTCCACCACCATGTATCCTTATCTATGGTTCCTTTACCCTTAGACTGTCCTAGAACTTCCTTCGCTACACTTCGGATACACTTTGCCATTTCATTCCAACACTCATTCACACTTTTTTCTTTCATATCCTTCATTTCCACCATATTGTCAACTACTTGCTTCCTAAACTCACATGCATACTGATCCTTTCCTAGCAAATGCCACTTTATTTTGGGTGGGGGGCGGTTCTGGTGTTTACTGGCAAGGACTCGGACTAGTATGTCCATTAGCAATAACCGGTGTTGTGCAACTAGTGTTTCACCTGGCAATATTTTACAGTCCTTGACGCAGTTGATTCTATTCCTTTTTACTAGAAAATAATCAATCTGCGTCTTGTTCAGGCCGCTTTTGTATGTAACGAGGTGTTCTTCTCGTTTCTGGAACCATGTATTTGTTATTGCCAGGTCAAATGCAGTAGCCGCTTGTAGGAGGGCCTCTCCTTCATTGTTCCGTGTTCCATACCCCCAGCCTCCGTGACCTCTTTCATATCCTCCATTCATTCTTCCTACATGGCCATTAAAGTCACCACCAATATATACCTCCTCGCTGTTTAGTATACTTATTACTAGGGCATCAAAGTCCTCCCAAAACTTCTCTTTCATACTTTCCTCACAGCCTGCTTGAGGGGCATACACACTTACAATATTCATAACCACATTCTCTAGCATCAGTTTGACAACGATCATTCTATCATTTTTCCTTTCAACCTCTGTAACTCTTTCTTTCATCTCTCTATCCAATACAATCCCTACCCCATTTCGCTTCCCATCGCTTCCACAATAATAGAACTTATATCCTTCTCCAATCTCTCTCGCCCTAGTACCTTTCCATTTCGTTTCCTGCAAGCACGCTACATTTATTCTTCGTCTTTTCAAAACATCCGCTAACTCTCTTCCTCTTCCATTCATCGTACCTACGTTCCAACTGGCAAACCTCAACTTAACATTCTTCACACTTCGGGCTCGCTTCTTACGTCGTACCCGCTCCGAGTGGTACGACAACCCTTGTTCATTTCTCACAGGGGCCGGGTGCTACTCCTGCACTTCGCCTAGGGGGGACGCCCTAACCCTGTCGCGCATCATATTAACCTTTGACATACTGCATGTGTTTTGGCTTTTCTTTTACAGTCGGCCGCCTGCCTGACACCAATCCTCCTTGGGAATGTATTCTTAATTGAATAGAAAGGAAAAGGATGAGGACGTAGGGCAGGGAAGGTAGAGTTTAGATAGGGATAATAGGTTTAAGGGATACTACTTACTTGGAAGATTAGGTATAAGTCAGTAGTAGCTCGGGGGACCGGGGTCGCATACCCGTATATCATAGCATGGTCACCGAAGTAGTAGATCAGTATGATATCCCCTGATCAAAGCATCTTAAATATCAAAACTTTTTAATTTTTCAGAATGAATACTTTATATCATGGATGAAAACGGAGTGGAAAAAGAAGCCTTTCGCAGTCTTAAACAATACTGAGGAGAAGTTTGAAATGGGTCTTCCGAAAGGAGAATATGAATTACGTATTGGATACAGTAAGACAATTTATATTGTAATTTTATTATTACCCATTACTTTTTATTTATTAGATTCAAAGCTCAATAAAATTTTCTTTCTCTAATCCAAATTTTCATCCCTTTTTTGTTTTTTTGTGAAAATAAAATATTTTTCTTTTGAAAAAAGTCTTGTAACAAAACCGAACTTCATCAAAATCTGTTAGTAGATGTTTACTGATTCCTCAACAAACAATCGAAATATACTGTACATTTATTTTGATAAAACAACAAATGTACGGATTTGGTTTCGTTACTATGATATAGACTTGACATGACGTAACCTGGAAGATTGAATTGAAAATAATTGACGCTTTTCAAGTTATGGTACATAATTATGTTGTACATAATTAATACCCGCATGGGACGGTATCAAAGAGGTCGCAGTTTCTAGTCCTAGCTTAGATTAATATTTCATTCTGTTATTACTTACAACTTTAAATGGCGGGACATGGTTATAAAGAATTTTAAACATACTTTAATAACCAGATGTTAATATTGAAGTTTATAAATTATACTTAACATACATAACAAAATAAATACATATCAATATCATATACTTTTCAGAGTACCCTCCGTCTCGCTACGACGGTAATAGAAAAATAATTATAAGTGCAAAGCAAATTGACACTTATGAGAGTTGGTTAGTGTGTGGCGTAGTGGCCACAGTCGCAGGAGCTGTTCTACTAGCGGCAGCTGTGGGTCTGATATTTATCCTGAAACACTCAGGTAATAATACAATGTAAAAACCACATATAGTATATAATAGACTATATTCCTATACTAATGGTATTATTTTATTTACAGAAAAAATCCCACAGCACGAAGCAGCGCCTCTAAGAAATTAAAATATTTAATTATTGTAAGGGAAGTAATTGTGATATCAAATCTCAAACTACATGGAGAACTGAGCAAGCTGCATAAAATTCGTGGGTGGTGTTTAAGTTGGTCGCTTAACTCCAGGTGTGAGCCGAAGAACGAGAAGACCCCGAAGCTTCGTCAGCTCATATAACACATCATACTGTGGCGTTAATTACATAATATATATATATATATATATATATATATATATATATATATATAAATTAAGTGTATATATATAACAGGGAGAATAGTTTTACACTCGCGCACTTCGAGGGTTTTTTGTGGTGTAAGCGACATTTTTTTTGAGAAATAGAAATAGTTATAAACATATTTAGAATAAGAAAAAATGATTTTCATGATGATTAAATGATTTTTTAGAAAATTCCAAATATATATAAAACATATCGTTGAATGTCGTTAAGATGAAATAACCATGGAACCGTGAACTTATTTTCTATATTTTTATTACACCGCAAATGTTATATAATAACAATTGTTTTTTTATGCCATAAGATATACATATTTTTTTTAAGTATTTATTGCTGTAAATTTTTTACCCCTAAGTGTAAGTAGGTAAGTAAGTGTGTTTTCTTACGCCTAAGTGGGTGATTACTGATTAGACAAAGATAAGTTGCGGTCTGTCATCTTGCTTCTTATAATTTGTCAGATTCTGACACTCATAAACCTGCTTTTTAGGCTCCCCTATTCTCTGTATTATAATTCTATAAGTCCAGCACTTGGTTTTTAGACACAAGTTTTAGAAGTTTAGATTAACACAAATTTCAGGAGTTTTTTTTTTATACAAGTTTTAAAAGTTTTTAACTGACTTTTTATCAAAAAAATAAAACACAAAAGCTCAATTAGGCTTGGGACATATTTTTAAAATAGGATGTACTCCAAGATATACAGATGTGCGTATTATTAATTAATTAAATCAAGTGAAATTTTTTCAGTATATCAGCTATAAGCAGAAATTTCATTATAAATTTTTTCAAGGCGAGATAAACTAGCATACTAACTATTTGGTGATCAAAATATAGTGTTCTGTTGATTGTATAATAAGATGGCGCATTAGTAATTTAACTAATGTAGGTAATGGTGCTAAATAGTGTTCCATACAAATATTTTCTATGCAACTTTATAAATGTTATGATACTTACTTACTGTTCGATTCTGCTATAGTCTGAAGTGCATTTATAATATGATAAAATATTAAAAATTTTAAACACAATAACTGAAGTATATAAAGTCTAATATTATATATAAGATCATCATCATATATTAATTACTCAATATTTCATTATTGCAATATATTTAGTAAACACAGTCCGATGTCTTTCCTCCTGAGGATAATGTAGAGTGATTCCCGTTACTTTTAACATAAGTAAAGGATAGGACCCACTTGATATAGATGTATTTGTCAAATATATAAATCTACAATATAAGAAATTCAGATGTAACCAATCAATGATCTCACTGATGTATCAGGACCAATAGTATTGTTTGGCTTATATACATTATACATGGTATATATACTATGTAGTTTATATGCCATGTATATATAGTATGGCTTATATACATTATACATGTTGTTACCAATGATTATATTATAATTAATGCTATAGTTGTTTGTTATAGAATTTTTGGGTTTCATGCCCAAATGGAAAAAAGGGAACCCTATTACTAGGGTTTCGTCGTCCGTCTGTCTGTGATGAGGCTGTATTTAATGAACCATGATAGCTAGGCAGTTGAAGTTATCACAGATGATGTATTTCTGTTTGCGCTATAAAAACAAATGAAAACCGAATAAACTACATAAACTACTACTAAATTTGCTACAAATTGATGTATACCCATATTAATATTACTTCAGAATTATTTTAGACAAAGATTTTAATTACTTATTTTTATCTACTTAATAAATAAGAGGCTGTTGATTTTAATGTTTGAAAACTGAAATGCATTATATATACTGTTTAATTTTGTAAATTGTAAAAGTTGTAAAAAAATATAGCCATATATTTATTAAACTCCATATTGTTTTTTTCTTAATCAATAGTCATTATTCCTTGGCCAATAATTGTTGGAATTGTAAGATACGAAGAATATCATTTGGGAAGAAAGATGTCGCAATATTCTGTACTATCATTACATTTCTGATTCAGATTATTATTTACGAAATTCTTATGAACGCCATTATTGCTCTAAAAATATGCGATGTCATCAAATTTAATAAATAATAAATGTGTTATTTTGTAATGAAAACTAGAGCTACTTTATTTTATAGCCGCCTTCAAAGAAGGAGTTTTCCCAATTCGACCCTTTTTATGTGCGTGCTTGTGGATAACTTCATTGTTTATTAACCGATTTTATTTGTTGTTGTAAAGTAAATATTCCAAAGATGTTTCCATGATAAGGAAACCTGGATCTCAATATTTTAAAGCTGGTGGTTTAAAATACCCAGTAAACAAAATTGTACACTTAAATCAATTGAATGAAGATCAGTCGCACCAGTCGGCAGTCGATCTAATGATGGAGCCGAGAGATAGTCAAAGAAACTCATTAAGATTTACAGCAGTTACCTTGTGTTTGGACTTATTTCATTTATATTGATGAGAACTTTGAATCCACAACCGCCCCGCTGGTCGAGTGGTTAGCGCAGACGCCTAACGTGTCACGGTGCAATGGGGCTCAGGTTCGATTCCCGGCGGAGATAGGCATTTATGTGATGAGCATATATTTATATGTGTATTTCTATGTATTTGTATCGTGTCTAACACCCTTAACACAAGCAAATAATTTGTTTACTTAGGGGTTAGATTATATATAGATTATAAATGTCGATGAAGGTCAGAGGGTCGATACCGTAGACAGTGCAGAGAACTCCTTAGGTATTTAATGGCTACTAGCCGGTTTCTCGTTTCCGGCCCAGTGGAAAGAGGCCATAGTGATAGGGTTCCATAAGCCGGGCAAACCCCGGCCTGCCCCTGCCTCTGCCTAGTAGTTACCGTCCCATTAGTCTTCTTAGTTCCTTAGGGAAAGTATATGAGAGAATCATCTTCTGTAGACTTAGATCGGAAGTCGAGAGACTCAAAATCATCCCAAATGAGCAGTTCGGCTTTAGAGCCAACCATTCATGTTCCCATCAGGTGCAACGCCTGACGGAGCACATACTGATAGGGGCCACTGTGAGGGCCAAGAAGCATAGGACAGGAGCGCTCTTCCTCGATGTAGCTAAGGCGTTCGACAGGGTCTGGCACAATGGACTGGTGTACAAGCTATACTAGTTCAAGGTGTCGGACAGACTCGTACTCATCATACGGGACTAACTGTCGAATCGCTCCTTTCGCTACAGAATGGAAGGCGTTTTGTCAACCCCCTGCCCCATCAGGCTGATGTCCCCAGGGTTCAATTCTCTCGCCCATCCTCTACTCCATCTACGCTAGCGATATTCCTAAGCCGCGATCTAAAGTGCACCTTGCCATGTACGCAGACGATACCGCGCTTTACACGTCCTCTAAGTCGTCTCCAATCCGCAGTCGACCCTCTCGAGAGCTGGCTGCGGAAATGGCGGATCGAGTTAAATCCTGAGATGCGCGTTTCGGTGCTCTTCGAACGGGGTGGTGACACTTTACAAAGCTTGCATACGTTCCGTCATGTCCTATACGAGTCCCGCTTTTGCGCACGCTAATCTGAAACCCCTTCAGGTGATTCAGAACAGGTTTACACGGATTACAACCGCCGTGGTTCGTACGCAACATCTATCTCCATAGAGCTGCTGAGCGACACCCGAACCCACTGGTGGCTGACGCTGCAGAGTATAGACCACGTAAGACTACTTTAGTCAGAAAAAGAAGACCCAAGTCGGTACTCGTTGACCCCCACGACGCGTTCACAGTAGGTAATAACGTACGCGTAGGCATAAGTGACACCACACAACATACAGACACACACCGTCTAGGCCCTAACTGAGTAAGTGCTCCGTTGCTCCGGCGTTCTGCCGTCGGAGGACGCTAGTGTCCAAATTGCCTTAGCTTCCCTCCTGACTAACGACGCCCCGAGCCGAGGTCCGTGTCTCAATCTGAGACGACCTCGGGACGTCGCTCCCCATGGGGGCCCATCTGGCCCCCCCTTATTAAGGGTGGGTCTCCTGACCCACCCGCTCCCCCGGTGACGCTGTAATATCCAACAGGGCTAACTGTATAGACAGACAAAAAAATATATATTTTTTATTGCAGTTATCTTTTGCTGTGGTTACTTCGTAGGGTTCATTCAAAGGATTTTATTAAGATTAAAGATTTACATTGGACAACCATTACGTGCTAGTATGCTGTTGCGGACTTCAAAAATATAAATTGCTTGTTTTATCATTTCTGTTTAACTAAATCGAAATACTTATCATTTTGGATAAGTATTATTTTTCACTTTTATTTGGTTAAAAATTATTTTATATACTAGGTAATTGGCATACGTTGAAAAAGTAAAGTAAGTGCATAGAATTAAATTATACAAACTATGAGTAAGTGGTAGCAAAATGATAATGACAATTTTATTCACCTTGACATTTGATGTGTTTGATGATTTGACAATTGACATTTGACAGTCTTCGCTCTAGTCAGCTTTGTTAATGTTAATAAAATTTGTTTCAATTATTTATCTATCCATAAGTGGTAATGATTGTAAAGGTTTAATTAGTACAATCAAATTAAACTATTCACCATAATGGCGACATCAAGTGATACGTCGGACCAAAATGTGAAATCTAAACGTCCTGCAGGTAAATAATCAATATTTATAGTTGTGAAAGACACACCTTGTATAAACTCCTATTATTGATTGTGTTCCTTATCTTATAGAGTCAGCGTTTAAACAGCAACGATTGCCTGCCTGGCAGCCTATTCTAACTGCTGGAACGGTGCTACCTACCTTCTTCGTGATCGGCATTGCGTTTATACCTGTAGGAATTGGTCTACTTTACTTTTCTGATGAGGTAAGATTCATAAATAGTAACGTCACGTCAATCAATTACGAAGTTTGAGTTAACATTTGTAAAGTGTTATTTTGTAGGTAAAAGAACATGTGATAGACTACACTGAATGCCTCAAACAAAATGAAAACATCACTTGTGCAGATTATATTAGACAAAACAACATGGATGCTTGTGTTTGCCAAATTCCATTCAATCTGACTGAAGACTTTAAAGGAGATGTATACTTTTATTATGGTCTCAGCAACTACTACCAAAATCATCGTAGATATGTGAAGTCAAGGTGTGTAATAAAATGTGCCTACATTCATTTGAATATAACATACAGTCTAAAATCTTCAGGATAAAAGATAAATAGATGTGTTTTTGTCTTTTTGATGTAGATTTTCTCTTTAAGTGATTAGTATATTAGAAATATTATGGCCACTAAGCATAAACTGACATTTATATCCAATAATAATTACCAAAGCAATCTTTTTTAAGTCAAAATTATAATTTAATTATTTAGTGAAATTATAATAAAGTTGATTATGAATATTTTTCTTTGTAAATCATATACATAATCACAATGTATGTACTTATAAATGTTTTTAACAATTTAATAAATGTTTTGCACAGGGATGACAGTCAGCTCCTAGGACGTCTTTCTTCCCCTCCTTCAACAGACTGTGAACCATTTGCTTATGCAGAAGAAGATGGAAAGATGAAGCCTATTGCACCATGCGGAGCCATAGCTAACTCACTATTTAATGGTGAGTTGTGACCAATTAATTTATATGAATTATTTAGCTACTCAGTATATTTAATATACATAGTTAGAAATCACCATGATGCATAGGTTGAAGTTTGGATTGTATGAAAATATTATGGGGGAAAATAGCCAAATAAGAGGTTGAAATAATACAAATACTTGAATTTTGATTACTTCAACTAAAATACAGTTTTTTAAAATACAATATTTGCTTAGGGAATTATAAATATATAAACAAACAAGTATTATTTGATACACTAATGTTTTTGGGTAAGATTAATTTCGATCATAATATGAGTTCAGGTGAAACATTTGGAATGTGTGTTAGAAAATATCTATAAAAATGTACAGGCATGTGAGGCTTATATATTTCTTAAATATATAAGCCTCACATAAAAATATAGAATAAAAATACACAATGACATGGGATTCGAACCCGTGACCTCGGGAAAACTGTCGTCGCCGTTTGCCCGACGTCAAGGGTTATATTCTGTTTATACATTTTAATAAACACCTTAAATTTCAGATACATTAACAGTGCATTCTGTAGACCTGAATGTAGATGTACCGGTTCTAAAAACGGGAATAGCTTGGACGTCGGATAAAGATATTAAATTTAGGAACCCACCCGGTGACCTCAACATTGGTAAGTATCTAGATATTCAAAATATTAAACCATTTCATTATTTTCAATTTAAATATTTTTTTTTCTTTTTCAGCGTTCGCAAACTACACAAAACCTATAAATTGGCGGCAACCAGTGTGGATGTTGGATCCTAATAACTCGGAAAACAATGGTTTTCAGGTAGTGCTTATAAACTTTATCTTTTTTTAAAAATTCAAATGTCTATAGAATATATTATGGACCATCATCGAAATAGTGGTCAGCTAGTTTTATTACCTATATGATAAAATTGTTTTTGAAATCTCCTTATTTGGTGCTTAACATTGTGTGTACAGTGTATACCGGTCTTTCAACTTGCCTTAGTGACAGTCTTTAATTTATATTTTATTTTTCTCATTAATTTTTTAATATTTTTTTAAACCTTAACATGGAGCCATACATGTTTATGGACAATTTCAAACATTAATTTATTGTTAATATTGTTAGATATCTTTTGACTTAACCGATCTTCAAAAGAAGCTTAATAGATGTCACCACTGTCCTGATAAAGACGATCATATATACACACACCGATGCGGATAACGATATGGTAGTTTTATTGGTAGAGCGACGGAACAGTTTGAACAGAGGTCGCGGGTTGGAATCCCCCTGCCCGTATAGGTTTATTTTTCATTCTTTATTTATGTCAAACTTAAAGAAATTGTTCTCAGAACGAAGATCTTATAGTGTGGATGCGTACTGCAGCGCTGCCAACATTCCGCAAGTTGTATCGTATTGTTGACCAGCAAGTTGGCTTCATTGCGGGTTTGGTCAAGGGGCCCTATGTGCTGAAAGTTGACTACAGTAAGCTCTCTCATATACATAGATAAGAATTTATTTTGTACATCTGCAATACATTGGTAAAACTTTCTACATACCTACTATATTTTTTTTTGGTTTAATATGCTTCTGTTTTCTGGATCATTAAAAAAAAATTAAAAACAATATATTATGCCCACAGATTATCCAGTAACAGACTTCCAAGGCACAAAGACGTTTATAATATCTACCACCTCTCTCCTCGGTGGTAAGAACCCTTTCCTGGGGGTGGCCTATGTGGTGGTAGGCACGCTGTGTCTGTTGCTGGGTATCGTGTTGCTCGTCATACACGTGAGGTGCTCTAAAAGGTTGGTACTGTAACAATTACTATAAAAAAAAAACATTAACTTTACATTTCTAAAACAGACGATGGTGTGTTACTTTGTATTATTTATTTTGCTTTTCAAGTTTAAAGTGAATATATATGTATGTCTTCTATTAAATACTCAATCCGTCTTATAAATTGTTTATTGAGAATTATTGATCAAGCAAGTTGTTAAATCCGATATAGAAACAATATTGGTTTCAGAACAATATTGGTTAACATATTCATTATTTATTATTAATTTTATTATCAAATAGGTATTAAAAACATTGACATACTGATTTTAATATTAAAATTTATTTTATTACAATCAAATATCATCTCCAGATACCCCCCTCCCATCCCCCACTCCAGCTACATTGAACACATTCCCATCCACCAAAATATTAACATTACTTCGTAAGTTTAATAAAAACCATAGTTTTAAACACTTAGTATTGTATACATATGTATATTGAATTTAAAAAATATATTAATTATTAAGTAGAGAGACATGTGTTTCTATTGTAGAATTTTTAGACTATTTTTTTTATATTGGTTAAAGGTATATTAGTAGTTCTGTATGCACTCAAAATCCTTTTTTTTATTTTTTTTTTGTAATGTTTGTTTATAGTATTATAAAAATACATTTTTACTATGTTAAAATAATAAAATATTTCAGCACCACTGAAATGATCAACGTGAACCCACGGACTCCATATTCTTAAAGCGATCTGAAGAGAAAAAGAGACAGTGACATTAGAAAGAGGGACGGTAACTTATTCATAAAATGTAGATTGATATTTTCAATTTGTTGCGTTATTTAAAATATATTTAAAATATCTCAAACATTTACATTTGAATGTTAAATTAATTATCTGGACTACATATTCGTTGATAATATTCTTTTTAATATAGAGACTAGTTTAAACAAAAATAGTCCTTATTTTGATAATATATTCTTATTCTCGAAGGCATAGTGATATTAAACTATATTTATTAAGTAATCGGTACTTACTTGTTGCTTATTTAATATCCATTATTTGTTCCTAAAATGTGATTAAAATTCATTACGGACCTACAAACAGAAATGTAAAATCTTAAAATTTTACTTATTAATATTATACATTTATTCTCTTAAATTATAACATATTTTTACTTCTGCACTTAACTTTATTGCTTAATTTCAAGTAATTGTAAGTTATTTAGTGAGACATTATTTCAAACTATAAAGGTCATAACACACTGGGGTTCTTAAATAGAATGAAAACTAAGAGAAGTCTTTCTAACCATAGATTAATAAAAATTAAAATTTAGCATTTAGATACACGCGTTGTCATAACTAACCGCTTTTTAAAATGTAAATTATCTTACTTTATATAGTTATATATAACAGAAGTAGATCAAAACAATGTAGACATTGTAGTATTGTTATTAATTTGTGATAAATGTTGAGTTTTTTAATAAGCATGGAGGTTGTAAGTAAACAATTTATTTATTACTGGCTGTCGCCGCGGCGCCGCCCGCCTCTAGGTCGCTTTTCGCGTAATCTGTGGAAACTACAATTATCGAGACCTATAATAGACTTATAATTAATTCTATAGTATCTTATTATGTGGCAATTTTATACATTACATTGCTACGATATAAAACTGAAAATAATAACATACATACACATCACACACACACAGCCAGGACATTATTCAGATATACGTAATAAAGCATGTGAATATGAAATTATTTTTACCAAATATTAGGTTTTTGAGTAATGTTTAATTAAATAATTTCTTTGTAGAATTTCAAACTCCTATACCATATACAAAAACATAATCATAGAGAGTTCTTAGTCAGCGCCATCTATTGAGATTTTATGTAACTAAAATAGACAAATAGGCATATTTTGCCATATTCAATTTGTTATGTTATTAAAATTGAGATAAAACAAAGTAGATATTCTAACTTTATCTAAATTAAATACGTTTATGTAAACCGAATTCAATTCTGTTTAAAAGTTTTGAAACAGTGCTTGTAATAAATTTTCAATTGACCATAACTTCGTTTTCCCTTAACCGATAAATATTTAATGTACAGACAGTCGATTTTTACTGTCATAAAAATTTATGTTATTACCATAAGTGTTTTTTTATTCTTTAGCAAAATGTTAGAAAGTACATACTAGTTAAAAATTTCTTAAATAATAAATAAATTAATACAAAATAAATTATTTACTCAACCGAAGTGTATTTGTTACGAATAAGTGCCTTTTAAAATTAATATTAGATTTAAAAATAACATATTAGATATTAGAATTGACACTTTTTAAGTATTTTAATTCATTAAATCGATATATTTTGTTAGTTTTTTTTTTATTATTCAAATACAGGAATTTTTAATATATTCATGAATAATATTAGAAGTTTTACCTACAGTATCATGTTTTTTTTCTACATACTTTGTTTTATTAAACTTATTAAATTAATTGTTACGGATTTAGAAATGTAATGTAAGTAGAATCACCAAATAGAAATAAATAAAGATATAAAATTTATGAAGTGTTTTTATTTCAGTTTCCTATATTTATAACTTTATATAAACTAATAATTTATGAATTGCATGACATCTGAAAACGGTTGTGCGAAACATAATAACAGAGACGACTAGAACCCGCCTTGCAAAAAAAAAATTGGCGTTAATTATCTTCACATTTATTAAAATATTAGTAAAATATTAACAAATTTATAGTGTCTTGATAGTTTTAATAAAAGTTTGACGAGTATTATCATCCAGTACCCGATTTAAAATTCAGATTTAATTACAGCGATAGATAGCGATAGATGCAGATATGTTTTATAAAAAAGATTGTGTAATGAAATGGGCACATTGCCACTGACTCTTTAACATGTCAATTTGCTTAATCACGCGAAATTCACGCACTGATAAGGAACATACAAAAATAATTGATTAAGATAATATGTTGACAATAGGTTATCACATATTTTAGTATCTTGATATAATCTTAACGATATTTGTTGTTTTTAAATACAATTAAAATATTTATAATTTAATAATAACATATTGCAAGCTTGCTTTAAGTCTACAAGTGGCTTGTTATTGTAATTCAGATCACACGCCCGCCTGAAGCTGTTCGACCATTATTTAGTAAAAAATTAAATTAAAAATTTAAAAAACCCCCGATACAAAAAGACCTCTAAAAATAATAAAAATAATATTATTTTGTACTTATTGAAGTCGTTGCGTCGGGGGACCGTTGTACCTACGATGACGATAGTGTCTATTTTACGAAGTTAATCATTGAGGACTTAGACTATATGTTTCGATACCGTAATTTCTTTATTTGCCTTGTTAACTTACTTCCATTTTAATTTTTGAAGTGAAACTTCTTTATCGGGGTTGGAATAAAATTTAGTGTAACATTTTTTCGTTACGTGTGACATTTTTCCGTTACGCGCCAGCTTTTTTCGTATAGCTTCATCTCTTTTACACCATGTTGCTATGGAAATACTAAATAATCAAAATGACAAGTATGTGGATTACAAAACAAAATTTACATTAACCAAAAATAAAATTATCGGATTAGAGTTTTATAATTAAATAATGAATTGTAATTACATACTGGACAATAAGATTTTATGGACTTGCTATTGAAACTAATAAATAAATTCAAGATTATAACATGAAGAAGAAATTATGAAATATAATTTATAATATTTTTAAAATACATTGATTGTCTGAAATAGAAGAAGTAAGGGCTAGAATTTCCATTTGAGTTGTAAGAGTTTAGGTTTGAAAATGGTATCATTTGAAAGGGGTTGGTCTCCCCTTTCTTTTAATACTATTCCCAGCCTGAGGAAATGCGTAGTTTCTTTTTTATATGTTTTTTTGTGTGAAATAAACTTACCATGTTTTCACCAATATTAGCACAAAAACACAATGTTTAACACAAGAACACTTCACATCTATGCAATATGTTTATCAATTATTTATATGATATTATCAATTTTTCATTTTAATTTAACAAGAAAAACACAATTCGTAACAACTTTGTTGTTTTAGATTCCCTAATGTTAAATGGCGGCAACTTGACATATGACGTTTGTGATTTAAAATGCTTTTTGAAATAATTAATATTTATATTACTTTTTTTGTCAAAACTGACTCTGTTAACCCCGAATCCACGTAGTCTTGTCTGCCCTACCCCTAGAGTGTTTTTGTAAATCCGGAGGCGCGGAAGGAGGGCAGCCCCCATCCGCCGTTACACTGAGTTGAAACCCAATCGAGCCGTAGCTACTGAGGCTGGTCGCCGAAGGCGACCAACAAGCCGAAGTGGCGAAGGCGAGCTTGGGTTTCAGTTCAGTGTTACGCAAGGGTGAAGGGGCTGGCCATCCTGAAGCGCCGGAGACGTCACAGAAATCTTAATTACTTACATTTTAGGTTAGTTTTTACGAAACTTCAAATCGAAATATCTCCAAAACTAAACATTTTCGCACAATAAAAATGGTGTCAGGGGATAGGGCTTCGACCCCTCTTTTCTCCCTATCCCCCTCTCCCTTCTATTCTTACAACTCAATTGGAAAGAGTTACCGAAGTAAGAATGAAAGGAAATACGAGTTTTGGCTGAGAAATGGAGCATTGGGGTCCTGATCTTTACAAGGTCTGTTTTGCTATACCTAGAACGAACAACAACTCGAAACAGCAGAAACAAGGATGAAGAATAATTTTATTTGTGATATAGTGACGATCCAACATGTTAAGAAGCCTAAAGTTATTATTTTTAAAGTGGATTGTGTACATTTGACTGTTTTTATGGTACTTATGTGTTTCTTCTATGAGAATATTATACGTCAGAAACACTCGATTCACTTCTTACGTTTTAATTAATTAATACCCCTTAGCATCCGACGGGCGTTAGGAAACGCCCGTTTTGAAAAAGCGTAAACATTCGCGATAACGTTTGGGCGTTACGAAACGCCCTAAAAATAACTCCTTGGGAATTAATAAATTTACGAATTAAATGTTTATATTCTTTTATTTCTAACATTATTAATGCATTGCCAAATAACCAGAAGCCCGTAAGATTTTTTTTACTAACTCGGCTTAGTAGAAAATAATCGTCTTTCAATTCAGCGCCTTTGTTCAGTATGGGCGTAGAACTGCAAGACGATCAATTGTTACGAATATCTTTAAATTTATGAATTAAAAGCGAAAAGTAATGTTTCATTTCTGTAGTCGATAGTGTTTTCAACCTATATAAATTACAATAACAGCGAGTTTTGTGTTTTTATTGATAAAAATATAACAAATATGTAACCTTGAAATGAATAGACTATGTTACAACAGTTCCGATTTCTAAAAGCAAATTTATTATTCAATTTTTTTTTTTATTTTAACTTGTGTAGCACCTATTTTTATCAATAGGTATTGATGAGAGTCTATATTTTACTGCTGCCTGAAGCCGTAAACAAATAAAACTAAAACTTTGTCAACGTTTTCAGAAAAGTTTTTATATGATAAGTATATTAGTGTTATACGACAATAAGTTCAGAATTTTATCCTCTGATTAAGAAATGATTTAGTTTACCTCAAAATTACGTTAATATTACTCAAATTTGTTTGAAACCAAACCTTAATAATTCATACGGACGTTTGAGATGTTTAGCTATTTATGAAAAATCTATTGCTTTTTATAGCTACATTAAATCACTATAATAATCTTGAATAATGAATTATTATTACAGTAGCAAGAAATATAAGTAATACGTTAACAATTATTTATTAAAAATGAGGGTACACCGAGCGCGAATTTACTGAATCGACGATTTTTTTCCCTACGTTTGCGATTATACAGTCCAGTTATTATTATTGCTTGGATACATATTTTGATTTGTTCTAAAAGAACCATTTATAAAGAAGGTAGAAAATAAAACTTTTTGACAAAATACAAACATTTTTATTCATCTTTATTTCTAAGTCACATTTTTCCGTTACGCGCCATATTTGAAGTTTCACTTCTTACATGTGTACACTAATAATTTATTTCTCTATTCAACGGTCCAAAAGGGCATTTAATCCTGGGTATAATATCTTTGCTTTTAAAGATTTAAAAAATATATCACCTCTAAGGTCAGTGTTAGTAACAAACTTTTTTGATGGATTTTGTGGATTTATCCCGGAATCTTTTATAAATTTATTAATTAATTTAATTAATATACAAGTTGAAAGTTGAAATGTTTAAACTTAAACAATTTGCATGCGGTTTTTGGAAGGAATATAATATAACAGTCTTCACTTAACATAAAGTGTTTATTTCATCTAAATCGGTTAAGAAATAAAAAAGTTATATCAATTTATGTCAGTCACGTAATAGGTCCCATGCAAATCTTATGTTACGTACATATAATAAATCTGTAAAGGAGTAGTCTTTGTACATTGAAAATTTAAAAAATACCAGGATTTTTTTATAAGCAATCTAGCTTAATGCTTGACTACATTCCACCTGATGGTAAATGGAATGCAGTCTTAGGTGGTCAAGCGAATTAAAACGTGATAACTAACAAAATCATTTTCATTTTGTCTGTTCGTCTGTATATTTTGTATGTTCGTCGGTATATTTTGTATGTTCGTCTGTATATTTTGTATGCTCGTCTGTATATTTTGTATGTTCGTCTGTATATAATCATAATGTTTTTTTTCATTTTGTCTGTTCGTCTGTAAGTCTGTATATCAGTTTTCGGGAAGATATAGTCATGGGATTCACTTTACATTTTGTTTTATTTTTTAACAATCGGTAAACAAATAAAGAAGTTAATAATATCTTATTGTCGTACCATTGCTGCTTTTCAGTTTGAAGGTTTATAGTTTTTACATACATTGGTAAGTAAAAAGGGTACTTTTTATCAAAATCGAAATCTACGCGTACGAAGTCGCAGGCACAGTTAGTCATATAATAAAATGATTAGATATCCACATTGGCGTTTATAAAATTTATAGTCAATATCAAAATATTACAAGCAAGGATCATCGTCTACTGAGACATGTTCGGAAGTGTGGGTGTGGTGATCCTATTCGTGGGATTGGCAAGAACACAGAGCGACGGACTATATGACCTTAATATTATTCATTTCAATGATTTTCACGCGCAGTAAGTAAAGTTAATGTAAACATTTAATATTACTAGTTTGATTTTGGAGTTAAATATTACTAGTTTAATTTAAGGAGGCCTATGTCTCAAGACAACCTGACCCGGTAGCTGAGAAATAATGAAATAATAATAAAAATAAATAAATAACATGTATATCTTAATTTAGTTTATAAGTACTAAATATTGTTTAGTTTAAAGTTGAGTTTATTGTTACATGTGAATTAGGAAGGTTAGAGAAAAATAAACGCTATTTTTATATTTTATTTTTTTAGGTAAATTTTGGACCAAAAAAAAGTCTAAAAATAACAAGTTTTGTCATAGAAATATAACTTTGAAAACTTAGGTCTGATAATTTAGAATGCTTACATGATAATGTATTATAATATAATATCTGATGTAAATTAATTATTAGATTGCCTAGATAAATGGTTTTATCAAAAAGAAGTAAGTTGTTCAATATTGACAAGTTAGCTTTAAGACTAATCTCAAAACCGTTTGATATTTTCATCAATTAGGGGATTACTGTTTGTCATAATTTTATTGGTTAAAAATAAGATAATCCGCGATCTAACGCAACGTGAGCTATGATATAAAAACTTTGTAATTTTTTTTTTTGCGCACATACATAAACCAATGTTTTAAAATACATTTAATATAAAAAGCAACTTTTTAAAGCTTTGACGAAATAGCCCTAAATGGTGCTGTTTGCAACCCCTCTGTTGGTGACTGTATCGGAGGGTACTCGCGTCTCTACACGGCCATCAGACAGGCTCGGGAGGTTGAACCTGAGTCCTTGGTCCTCAATGGAGGAGACACTTTCCAGGGCACCATATGGTACAACTTTCTCCGGTGGAATGTCAGTCAGCACTTTATGAATATGCTCCCTCATGATGCTCACGTACGTTATTATTAAAAATAATGTTTAATTTACCTCTATAACTTGATTGTGTTGATTATTATATTAAGAAAATAAATGATTCTTTTCAATTTTATTAATAAGTTAAATAATACCGTTATGTTCTAATAATATCTACCTATTACACTTATCGTAATCTACATACCTACCTACAATTCACGTCTAGAGATTATTACATATAAATTACTAGTATCATTAATTTATGGCCTCTGGGATGTCTTAACCAACTTAAAATTTCATTTAACAGGATACTGTTTGATAAATTTACAGATAAATTACTATGTTATAAATTAAAGCGAGTTAATTCAGTTAAATAATGTTAATAATTTGTAGGTGCTTGGTAACCACGAGTTTGATCATGGCATTGAAGGATTACTTCCTTATTTGGAAAGATTGAACGCGCCCATGTTGGGAGCCAACGTTAACACCACCTTTGAGCCAGAGTTGGGAAAATATATAAAAAACCACATCGTTGTGGAAAGAAAAGGACGGAAGATCGGTATAATTGGCATACTGTTACGAACGGTACATAACCAAAAGATTAAGACTAACTAAGAAATGATATCCATTTCGCAAATTCTGATCAAAGATCTAATAATTTTGATTAGTAGTCGACATTTTGTAACACTTAGATTCATTGATAAGATAAATTTCCTGATCTATGTTATACACATGATAACGTATAATTTTTCTTTTGTTTATTGATCTATTTCAATAATAATGTCATCTTAACTTACCAAACTTCCTATTTTAGATAATTATTGTCAGAGTTTCCAAAAGTAAACATAGTTCATAATCTTTAAAACTAAATTACTTGGTTAATTTGGTTTGTCTTTATTTTAGTTTTCAGCACCAATAGGCAATGTCGTGATGGAAGACGAATTGGAGGCTGTAAATCGAGAGGCAGCCATTTTGAGTGAGCAGAGCGTGGATATTATTATTGTACTCTCACATGTTGGGTACAATAGTGACTTGTACGTTTAAGTTTAATGGAAATAATAAGTATGTACCTACATTTTATGCAAATTGGTCAAGAATTAAATGGTTAATGCTACAGGAGTTTGGCTGCAAGAATGTCACCAGAAGTGGATATTATAGTTGGGGCACACTCTCACACCTTTTTGTACAATGGAGAAGCCCCAGATGGAAGCACACCAATGGGGGAATACCCTACTGTTGTAAAGCAAGAAAATGGACACAGGGTAAATAAGTATGAATTTTTAGACTTGTAATTTTTGGCAGAAAATTCCTTATCGTGGCCTTGTTAGTTGACTGATAATATCGACACGTCAAAAATATTTCTGGCCCCGTGAAAACTAGTTTTTCTCTCTATCTCTTTCTTTCTTGTATGTATGAGTATGTGCTAGATATAAGTATCGAGATTTCAGATTCCACCATCGAAATTGCAGCAAGTACTTGTCTTACTTCGTTCCTGAACTCACAAGTTACTTATATTCAATAATTAAATATTGTTTCATTAAAAATTATTATAATATGTACTTTTTAAGGCCATGTCCTATAAGCGTTAAAAAAATGTTTGAATGTTCATCCGAACAACAGCAAAACTTACACATTATATTAGTAGGACTTAGATTTTTATACCAACATTTTAAACAGATCCTCGTCGTTCAAGCGTCAGCTTACACGCGCTATCTGGGCAACATAAAGATTTATATTAATTCTGAAGGCAAAATTGAATCCTGGTCGGGACAACCTATTTATCTGGGCACTTCCATTATACAAGGTAATAATTATATATATATTTTTTTTAGAATATATGTCGTCATATAAAAGTAAAACAAGCAGTGCATATAACATCTATGGCAGCGATGGAGACTTCAGTTGCAGATATTTTTGACATCATTTGCCTCTTACCGCTTAACAAGTCTACAAGGCATCCTCAGACGCTCGCATCGAGAGCCTGCTGGAGCCGTGGCGACAGCAGGTGCGGACAGTTGGCGACGAGGTACTGGGCGAGGCGGTGACGTCACTACACCGCGGCTGCTATAACAAGGAGTGCGTTCTTGGCAGCTGGCTGTGCGACGGACTGCTGGAAGAGGTCGAGACAACTTATGTTTATTATTTTTGGTTTAAGTTGCGCTAGTACTATAGCTTATAGGAGCGTTGCCGGTGATGTATCGGTAGTGTAGATACATAGTAGGTAGGCTCCTCCTTCCCCTACTGACGATGTTTCACAACAGATTCTCTCATATAAAACTGTAAGTGAAAAAAAAATATGAAAGAGTAGTTATTTATTTTTTAATGTTATTATAATTTTATTATTTCATATTTAATTGTTTTGAGGTGTTTTTGGTTTTGAAATGCAGCTGTAGTGTAGCCATTAGGTTGGTTACATATAAAATACATTAAGAAGCAACCTTTATGTTATTGAAAGGGTGTTATTACGTCAGTCAAATCAGCTCGCATGCAAACTATAGTCAATCAGCTACAACTGCACTCCACCACTCTTGGAATCACAGAATTACTGCTGCAATATTGTAAATGAGTTGTTTCTATGTGCAATTATAAGAGCATCGTATACCTATTTGTTATATTGTACGCCAGGTGATGCCTCGTGCGAGAGCTAACTCGTGGGGCTATGCACACGTCTGTCTGATAAATGCGGGCGGAATAAGAAATCATATCAATGCTGGCGGTGAGGAACATAAAATAAAATTCAATAAAATAATAAAAATAAAATTCAATCATTCATTCAAAATAGATTCCATTTTAGAATTTGCAAGTTATCTGGAATTCTAACATTTCCAGAGATAACAACAGAATCACTTTTAAGCGCGGTTCCGTTCGAGAACATGGTGCAAGTGTACGACCTCAAAGGGGAACATTTGCTGCGGGCGCTAGAGTTCTCAGTGGGCACGAATCAGTCGGACCCACAGAGCTTTTCCAGTAGCAGGATGTTGCAAGTAGCCGGTAACTTGAATCTGATTCACTTACGATACATCGAAATATCATACGAGTCGTGGTAGCCCCGTTAGGCGGTGGTGAATTTAAACTAGAAATTAAGCGACAAACACACTTCTGTACAGAAGAATTGTATATGCAAAGATAGCTCGATGGAATTCCCTGTTAATGAACACTTCGTTCCAATAACCTCTATATTTATGGTAAGGTCTGCGCGTGGTGTACAACGCATCGTCTGCGGCGGATGCACGCGTGGTGTCGGCTCTCGTGCGCTGCGTGCACTGCGCCGTGCCGCGCTACGAGCCGCTGGACCCACGCGCCGTGTACCGCGTGCTCACACAGAACTACATCGGCGACGGCGGCGGCGGGTACACGGTGAGGAACACCACATTAGCTTCGCCAATGAGAGGACGTTGAATTACAAAGACTATTTTTATTTCGGATCTAGGATATAGTCTCTTATCTCTTTCTTACACATGTTATTTTTTCAGAAGCGTGGCCTCCTTTGATTTTTAATTTCTGTTAATGCCTTCGTTCACAGAGTTTACGTTATGTTTGTATAGTTATGATGATAATAAAGGACTAGAGGCGTTATCGATCATCGCCATATTACGCTTAGGCAAAGAATTACATACAAGTAAAATGCTGAAAGTGCGTTGGCGTAATAGACTCCGCCCACTTTGTGTGTCGATCAACGAAACGCACACGGAAACATAATAAATAAAATATAATAATAAAATGCATTTTTGCTACCAAACTTGGCTCATCTAGGAAAATATGCCGAATTTTTAAATAATAGTGATGCAATAAATAGGTTTATTTCTATTTCAAAGATATTAAATATAAAATATACAATAACTGATACCCAGGTATCGTAAGTATTATATAAAAGGTATTTAGGTATCCTAGATATAGTATAAAAAGTATTTATTGTATAAACCATAAGTCTACGCCGTTTATGTTGTAAGTCTTATATTATTAGGATTATGATATTTAACGTATGCGATGAAATTGTATTTTAATTATTGTAACATAATTTCAGATGATATCTCAAAATAGGGAAAATTTATTGAACCTCGAAGTGGACTACGTCATGTTACAGAAGTACCTCCGGAGACAGGGGTCCGTTATTAAAGACCTCGATGGACGTATTCAAATAGTATATTAATTATTATAGTAAAATATATGTTATACAGGGTTATTTGGCAACCTCTTGCAGGCAACCTCTCTACATCAATTCTAACATTTCTTCTACGACTTTTTACTAATCTTGATAAACTACACAAAAAAGACAACAAAAAAAGGTTGCTCCCTCTGTTACTTATTATTACTGTATTCTGTATTTTGGAAATTAAATTAAATTTTAAATTAAATTAAATTTTAAATTGAATTAAATTTTAAATTAAATTAAATTATAGTAAATATTGTATAAGAAATTTTTAATTTTTAAAACTATTTTAAAAAGTCGTAGAACAAATTTTATGTATATAAACAAATATATGTCTTCTTAAAGAAAAATACTTTATACATATTATATAAAAATAATACACACGACATAAAACAAAGACTAATATATAATATATATAAGTTAAGATATACTATACAGTATACAATACTAATGTGAAGTAGAGATCAATATCTTATAGTACCAAAGAATATTATACATTTCAGTCGTGTTTAATAAATAATAATAATGTATGATGTAGTAGTTACCTCGACACACATACACCGACACGTATAGTTCGTGCAATTCACGAAGACGCGCCCCACTATTCCTCCTAACCGTTTATAGTATACTAGCGAATCCAGCCCGCTTCGCTGGGCTAACCCTTACTTTACGTGGTGGCGAGTTACATCAATGGGCATAGCATATTCGTTTTCTTCGAGGAAAAATACATGGTCATACCAATTTTTATGACAATCGGTTGAACGGGGCGGAAGTCGATATTTGACAGCGCCGCCTGGTGGCGAGTTACATCAATGGACATAGCATATTCGTTTTCTTCGAGGAAACATACATGGTCATACCAACTTTAATGACAATCGGTTGAACGGGGAGGAAGTCTATATTTGACAGCGCCCCCTGGTGGCGAGTTACATCAATGGGCATAGCATATTCGTTTTCTTCGAGGAAAAATACATGGTCATACCAATTTTTATGACAATCGGTTGAACGGGGCGGAAGTCGATATTTGACAGCGCCGCCTGGTGGCGAGTTACATCAATGGACATAGCATATTCGTTTTCTTCGAGGAAACATACATGGTCATACCAACTTTAATGACAATCGGTTGAACGGGGAGGAAGTCTATATTTGACAGCGCCCCCTGGTGGCGAGTTACATCAATGGGCATACCATATAAACCTTCTCCGTGGAAATATACATATACATACCAATTTTCATAATCATCAGTCCAATAGTTTCTGAGTTCATCGATTTCATATATACAAACATCCTTCTATATATATATAGATGTGTGATATATTTTGTCAATGTTGAGAGTTATCGGTACACACTAATTACCTATGAGTGAACACGCACACTACAATGAATAGACTAATCAGGAGAGGGCGTCATGGTCACAGTGAAAGATGCTCTTCTTCAATTTTATATTTTTTACCCGACTGAAAGGAAAGAGCTATGTAATTTTTAATTTTTAGGTGTGTATATTTTAAGTGATTATTAGTTAACATACGATAATATTAGCATTTTTATAATGGGAGTAACTATAAATATAAATGAAATACGTGAAAAAGTTTTATTTATCTATATTGAAAAAAGAAAATCGTTAATCACTCGTTTCAGAAATATCTGATGCCGAGTTTGATGTTTCACCGACATTTATAACAAAACTAAAATTAATGTCAAAATATATCGTGTATTCTTCTTTTTTTCGACGTGCTGACAAGTATTGAACCAGACATTTTGATTTTCTCGACATTTAAACAAATATAAAGTAGAGCATATTTCGTGGCGAGTCTGAATTTTCGTAAAAATTGGTGGGGCGCGTCTTCGTGAATTGAACTATATATATGTGTATACCTAGTGTAAGCAATCTCACTTATAATATATCCAACATAACTAAAAGTTAAATAAAACAACTGATAACATCTCCTTGTTTATTTTATAACAATACAAATCTCTATCGCAATTAAATTGTTAAATTGCATAAAAATAATGTATACATATTTAAATATAATGTCGTATTACTTTAACTATTTTTTAGTCTCTTCGGCATAACACGAGTCAATTAAATAAAAAAATGTAAAGAATACTCTGTATTTTATTAAGGCAATTATTAAACTATTTAAAAAGTAATAAATAAATATAAAATCCTAATTATAGCTAGTATTATGTATTAGTGTTAGCAGGTCGCTAGGTCTGTCTTAGGCACGTGTATGAGCGGGAGGTCTCTCTTGAAGAGGTCTATGTCTGTGATGAAGTCCTCTCGGTAGTCGTCGGAGTCCCCGGCGAGGTCGCCCGCGTCCAGGTACACTAGGCTTAGGTTTTTGGGTTGATCCGTGGATACTGCGTTTTCCTCTTTAGGCTTGTGACCCACGATCTAAAATTTAAGTGGAATTATTTAGGTATATATTTTTTTTCGAAAAATCAAAGAAAAAGAAAAAAAGATGTTGCTAAGTATCAAGAGATAAATTACAAAATATAATCTATATCAGCTTATATCAGATAGCCGACATACATTTAACAAAAAAAAAAGTATTAAAGGAATATTTTTTTTATATAATTTTATATTTTTTACCTGCACGGATAGTTTTCTAAACTGCGACTTGTTTCCAGTGGCAAAATGATTGTCGATCCAATTTTTGATATCGCCCATTTTAATTCTCTCTATCGCCTCGGCCTACGGAAAATTAGCAATATATATTCAAATAATTATATCTTTGTAGGCTAGTGTTTCCAAAAAAATATTATATTTTGTCTATTAAATGCTAGTCTACCGCTACTTTTTACCAGCATTTCTGTGAGCCTTTTTGTGTTAGAATTCTAAATTCTTATTATAATAGCCCAAACAGATTTCTGTGGTTACATTCTTAGAATATAACCGATAATCACCCAAACCGATGTTTTCTTGGAAAACCGATATTTTCGAGGCAAAAAAGCACTCTTAATATGGAACTTAAATAAAAGGGATTACAACTCAGTTACTTTCCAGAGTAAGTTATTTCAATTGACCCGGGCAATGACGTGTGACTATAATAAAGTTCATCCAAATCCGTTAAGATGATGATTGATTTATTTGTGATGCGCGAAAAAACCAACAGATAACCAGACAACAATAATTTTTAAAACTATTATATTGCCGTAGCTATAAATTATGTGCCGATACGAATTTCTAAAATGTATGGATAAAATAACAAAATAGTAATAACCTCCAAAAACAGTCGCTGGAACTGGTACTCCTGGCTCACAATTTCGCGCCAATTTCTTTCCACCTGTAAAGAAAATTCTGTATGGTATAGTTTTACATGTAAATCGTGGTAACTTAAATCTAACACAAGTTATAAATAAGGAAGTAATTTTTTTGTTTGCACTATAAATGGTATTGATCAAGTAGAATGATAATATATCTCCCCCGTACCTCCTCCTTCAGTTCATAGTCCGCAGTGTGTTTGAGCTGTACGAGCGCTCGCACGGCGGCGGCGAGTGCCTTCTGTCCGCTGCGGCGCGTCTCGCGGGAGAACTTCTTCAGGAACGACTCCACGCGGCGGTCCACGTGCGACACGCTGCGGACAACAACACACATTACACTTATAACACGCTATGGACAACACACATAACGGTTATGACACGCTGCGGACAACACACATTACACTTATAACACGCTACGGACAACACACATAACTCTTATGACACGCTGCGGACAACACACATTACACTTATAACACGCTACGGACAACAACACACATAACACTTATTACACGCTGCAGAAAACAACACACAGTACACTTATGGCACTTCTGTAGACATGATCTCATATCGTGTGGCCCTCACCTGAACTTGTCGACCTGCGTGTTGACGGTGACGGAGAAGCCGAGGACGCCGAAAGTGTACCTCATAAGACTGAACACGCTATAGCCGAGCTGCTCCTTCGTACGGAGTGCGTCGAACACGGGCTCTTCCATCAGCATCTGGGAGGTTGAAAGTTGATAAGATCCCACTGACTATATATCGAGATGACAGTAGAATATAATAACTTAAAAACTCTGCATTACAAGTGACGAAAGAACAAACCGACCTGCACTTACCTACGATCGATTTTATGTTCAATGCTTAGTGTATACCACGGTGGTGGTTACCAATGGTCATTTGAATCACAGAGTTTGAATGAATACTTATTAGTATTCAACTATAATAGCTACGGAACGTTATATTCTAGTACATGTGCGTAACAATCATAAATGGTGAATATTGTCTCACCGTGCACAGTGGACATGTTTACACAAGGATTGCCTTATAGGTTGGGTTTAGTTAACAACTTCTCATATTTCATTTACTTCAGAGTAGTACGGCCCTTCTTTAATAACACTCTTAGTTGTGCAGCAAGTTTCCCCTCGTAGTGTTCTCACCATGAGTACTTCTAGCGCGGCCGTATCCTGAGGCGAGCTGACCTCTCCCTGGTAGTAGTTGGTGACGATGCTATTGGTGGAGGAGGGGTTCAGGCTGGACACGCGGACCTTGCGGGACCCCAGAGGCAGCTGGTGGACCTTGATCTGCAAAAACAAGGGCCGTAACTCAACACACCTCAATAACTTTTCTACTAATTTTATAAAATACGAGGGTTCCGATTATAATTGTACCTATAAGATGCATATTTGTATGTCACTTTTTTCGTTTTCAAAATAGGTTATATACTATTAATTATACTTGTTAGTTTAATTTAATTAAAATTTAAGATCACTCAGCTATAATTAGTAAAACATTATTGGAACCGGCAAAAAGTTACTTTACATATATTTATTAATAAAACATCAAACTTACTTCCGGAAAGTCCTTCTCCGATAGTCCTTTCCATTTGATTGTATTCAAAACATTTTCCGATATTGTGATAGCTTCATACCACGGTAAGTTTCCTTGCACCAGGACCTGAAACATTCTCACCCTTAAACCAAAGAATTCTTAGTTTTAAAATTGTTTTCTATAAAAATATGTTTATACATTAACAATACTGAGGACAAAATATTTTAAAATGTATAAATTGTCGACCTGCATGTACATCTCGTCCAGCAGTCGGTCAGTGAAGGCCTGGAGCTCGGCCAGGGTGATGTCTCGTATGACGGCCGCCTTGTCGCGAGGGGATATGTACGGCTCCAGCAACACGTTCATACGGACATCTCTGGGAAATATAATAATCGTATTATTATAACGGAACATAGTAGAGTAACTTCCCCCATTATACATCGGAGGCCCGGTCTCGGGACGAGAAGACCTTGATCGTAATAATAAACATGACTACTTTTTATATTTGTTTGTTATAACATTGTTACTAACACAAGCCATAAATAAATAAAACAAAAAGACAAAAAGAATAGAGAATTCAATGTAGTAATAGTAATTATGTATGTAACTGACTTGGCTAGCTTGTGTGGTTTGATGAGCACGTTCCCGTAGGTGCGAGCGCGCGCGTCGCGCACTGCGGAGAACAGCGCGTCCGGGACACGAGCACTCGACCTCATGGACCCCACCACCAGCGACACCACCAACTGACACACATAAATATTACTTATTTAACATTCAAAAAAACATCTTAGATGGTCTATGGCGGTATCAAAATTGGAAGTATATATTCCATCACATGTTTCATTTTATTTTTGGAAAAATAGGTCGGCTTAGAATTTTATGTCACAAAGCAAAAAGAAATGAATTTATGAATTTATTTAAGTAATTGGTGAATTTTAAATTAAAATATAAGTTGTATTAAAAGTCCTCACGTGCAGGTTCTGACTGTAGCCGTTGACCTTCAAGGTCAGTCCCTTATCAGACACGTACAAGGAGTGCGTCAGGTCTGCCATCTGAGCTGGATACACGTCTTCCTGAGCACGACACTTAGTTATAGTACAATAAAACTAAGCACATAAGAATTTTAAATTAAAAAAATCCTTCACCTTAAGTCCCTGTTGTAAAACATCAGTCCAAAGATCTATAAGACATGCCCTAGAAAATAATTATCCATTACAATACATCAGATTCCACAATTATAATCAATCCGGACGCAAAAGATATTATGATATGAAATTACCTATTACAGTGTGTATCTGACACATTAAAAAGTAATAAATACATTATTATTAATATGTTAATATAATAGACTTGGTTTTAGTTTCTCTGTCTCATCAAAATATGTTTAAAGCTATTTTAATTATTCAATAAAAAAGATGTCCAAATAAAAATTATAATGTATGTAATTTCTTTAACAAATATCGCTAGGAAGATGTCCCGGCCCCGACGATGTTGATAAATTATTAAATGTTAATTAATTATTAAATTAATATGTAATAGTAATATCATATGACAAATTACATACATTGATCTAACCGCTAAGTAAGCAAATTATTTGCTTGTGTTAAGGATGTTAGACAACGATACAAATACACATTATAAATACTGCGCATATATTTAATAAACGACCAAACCCAGAAATACAGACATGACGTCTATGCATCTATGCTCATCACATACATACCTGTCCCTGTCGGGAGTCGAACCCGAGCCATTGCATCGCTATACGATAGGCGTCTGCGCTAACCACTTGAGCAACGTGGCAGTATATAGAATAATATACTATATATTTAAAAAGAACATTATCAATTTATTTGTTTGTTATATTATGTATTATATTATTACATATATTGTATTGTATTATAAGTCTATTGTGGGTCGTTTGGAAAAAATACTTTAGTGATAAAGTCGTATTTGCCTTGTATTTGTTTATTCTTCTAATTTTCTGTACTGTATTTTCCTTTACATGTGTGAAATAGTTATTTGAATAAATAAATAAGTATTGAATAAATACATCACTATTAGGTATTTCGGTAATTAATACATCACTAATAAATGTATAACTAATAAATATATCAGTGTGAAGTAAAATAAACTCACTCCCTGGGTGACTTGAGGCTGAGCGGAGTGATGAAGTAGAAGTACAGTAGCGCGGTCGGGAACCGGAACTTGAAGTCCGGCTTGTACCACAGCTCCATGTGACGATTCTTACGAAGGAGATTGGGCTGATCTAATCTGATTATATTACATTTAAATAAATAACCTTTATTACAGTTTCCTAAAATATATGTGTCGAAATAAGTATAAGTTTAGTAGTTAAGTTATTCGACGATGAAATAATCAGGTGTAGCTTAAATATAAAAAGACTAAAGTCCCGACCTAAAATTATTGACGGTAGCCATGAGGTCCCCGTGTTCCAGCAGTGCTCCCGTGACGTCACTGGCGGCCACTCTCCTGTGCACGTCCCTGGCGGAGCTGTTGGTGAGGTCTATGCCCAGTCGCTGCGCCTGCTGCAGGTAGGGCGCCGGCGGCTGGATGAGCTCGAAGTCCGTGGTGATGTAGATGTTCTTCTCGGGTAAATGGAACTGGCTGTATGGCTTTACTGTCGTCCACTTTTTCAGCCATACTGGATTTATGTCTGGAAACAGGTAGTGTACGTCGATAAAAGCGGCTACCTCTATTTACTCTAAAATCTAAATCTATATGATTTTATATTTATTTATTTTTAAAGGTAAACGGATAATTAACATTTCTTATCAACGGTTTTTAATCAATGAAATGAACAATCTATGGATACTATTCGATCCAGCGACTGTGGTATGTTAAGAATCCTGATCGTATTAATTATTGGTTTACTCTACATTTATTTTTATATAAATAAATGTAATATTAATGTTGATAGACATGTTCTGTTCTCACCGACTCGTTTGTAGTCGGTGCCGAACCACCTCTCCTTGGTGTCGTATTGTATCGGCTGTGAATGTTTGTTGCTAAGTATCATTATATTGACGTTGTCCGGCTGCATGCAGTTCAGTAAGTCAGTGATACCCTGAAACAATTGAAAAATATAAGTATATTTGTGGTAAGTCCCATTCATAGGCATTCAAAAAAAAATACATATAAAATTTACAACTATACTACTAAATGTTATAAATCTGTTGATTTCATATATATTTATAATATACTTTTATAATGATGTTTTTATAAATATTGGTTCCATGACTCAGAGACACGATTTTTTTTTTGTTTATGTGACTATGTATAGAACAAGTGGTTACCAAAATAACAAACGATAAACCAAATTGGTAAAAAAACATTGTTAGTAGTTTACTACGCGGGCAAAGTCGCGGGCAAAAGTTAGGACGATTAATTATTAAAACGTTACCTTCGGGTCATATTTGTAGTAGAGTCGGTCTCCCGTGATGTAGTGCTCGGGCGGGAAGAAGTGCATGTTCTCAGAGAGCGACTCCACGTAGTCCGCGGGCTGGGACTCCTCCTCGAAGCGAAAACTTGTCTCTTCAATTGTCTGCAAATATTTAATTAAATTATCAAGTGTCAATATAATAGAGATAAATTATTTTAAAATCCAAAACTAACCTTGATTTCTTCGTATACTCTCTCAGACGGTCCAATCTTCTTCAACATATTGATATACGAAAATATTGCCTCCAATACCTACGATACAATTTTATATTAAATATTTTTTATATATAGGGCAAAAATATAAGCCTTTCTGAGTTGTTTGAATTACTAGTGAATAAGATTAGTTAAGTAATAAATTTAAATATTACATTCTTAATATTAAAATTATGTGTTTATAATTTTACTTGTTATTGTAGTTGTTATATATCTTAATATGATAGAATATGTCAGTGTGTGTGTACCTCATCGACGTGTGCCAGTCCATCCTCAGTGAGCACCACCTGCGTGGAGAACAGACTGTACATGGAGGTGTAGTCGATGCCACTCTCAGAGTTTCCCGTGTATATACCCAGCGCCCACACCCTGCAACGACATATACCTGCACTTACTATACCTTCTTATTATATATATTAACTGTCAGTCTGTAAATTTATTTCATATTATCTAAAATCGGTATCTAAAAAGAAAAATGTTGAATATTATTAATTTATGAGCTTTCAAATTATCTTATTTTTTTTTTAATATGTATATGTAATATATCTGGTCACCAGATACATACTTCTTTCTTAAATATGAGAGCAAACTGCCCTTGCCCTCGTGTCCCAATAGATATGATATATACTGGTGCGGCTTGGACTCGTACTCGGACAGCAGAGACCGCATGCACCAGGTCAAATGTACCTTCAACGTAATATCAACCTTAAGACTCGGTGATAAGGATTATATTATTTAAAGGAGTGTATGGAGTAGGACTCACCTCGGTAGTATCACTGACCGGCTTTACGTAGTATATACTACTAAACTCCGGTGTAACAGAGTCGGGTCTGAAAGTGAAGTCGGTGAAGTCATCGGAGGGTAGTTTGTTTGTAGGGATCTGACCGAATGTGTTCACGACGTACTGTTCCAGCGCCGCCAGGTCCATGCGAGCCTGTACATATATAGTTAATAGTACGTATGTTTGTTTAATGTTTGTTAATGTTCAACTACTCGACATTTAAAAAAAAATATTATAAATGAAAAGGCCTCTGAAGAGTTATAGTATCAGCAAGATCATCATGCATCGCAAAGAAAAAAATATTTTTCGATTATATGATGGCATATATGTTTTATATGATGGCATAAAAACAATCATCATTAAAACTGCACGCACACACACGTACACTCACACGCACACACGTACACTCACACGCACAAACGTACACTCACACACACAAACGTACACTCACACGCATCAAACGCCTGCACACGTACACTCACACGCACACACACTGACCTGTACGGCAACAGTCATCCTGTGCGCGCTGTAGTGTCTCTTCCTAAACTCATGAGCCGCCGCATGTAGCTTATTGTCATCATTTATATCGTCCTTAAGACTCTTCAGGTTCCCCCACGTGAAGGTCCTGGCGGGATGGCCCTCCGGGAACAGGCTGGAGAGGAGCTGGTCCTTGCGGTTGGAGTCCGATGGCGACGCGATTGCAAACTCTGAAGGTGAAAAAATTTAACCATGAGAATTTAACCATTGAGTTTAATTGTCATTCGATTTATGCGCTTTTTTTGCAACCAATCAAAAGAACTTTACCAGACTCGATGGCTTCTCGTTCCCTCTGCATGGTTTCCTTCATCATGAGCGGACTGACAAAGAACTGACTGAACATGTCCATAGCTTGAGGGAGGTGCTTCTCTTGGATCTCGAAGTAAAATGTTGTCAACTCGCAGTCCGTCGACGCGTTGTCCGACCCACCTTTTTTCTGTATTTTTTATAATACATTTTTAGGCTATAACAATACACCTGAATAACATTATTAATAAGCATTATTTTATAATAAAATTACCTTAATAAAGGCGTCAAATTCGTTTTCTTTGGGGTACTTCTCGCTGCCCATGAACACCATGTGCTCTACAAAGTGAGCGAGACCCTGTATGTCACTAGGGTCACTGTAGCTGCCGACACCCACGCACAGCGAGCACGCAGCCTGAATACGGACAATTAAATCATTTATGACAATGTAATGTATTTGGTTATAGAAATCTAAGCTGACAAAAATATGAAGGTCAATAACGAGACCAAAGCTCAGTTGACAGAACAAACAACAACCCAGGGCGCAGGTCCAGCTCGTATAGGTGTTTTTTTAGTTATAACCCCTTCCGGGGCAAGCATGAGGACCTGAAGAACCTTGCTGAAAGTGACGATTAACGATGCATTGTGATGACGTATAGAGGATACCAAGAGTTTTTTATTGTTTATTTTTTATAATCGTGTTTTTGAATGCGGAACTTAAAGAGATCACTCTGACCTTATGTCTTGTTTATATATTTTCCTGTATCCCCTTACTATTTACAAAGTACAGTTGAATATTTACTTTTAACTGTATATTATCCAGCCACTACCAAAAAACATCAAATTTCTATTACATATGCTTAGAGTATATTTATTAAAAAAAAAAACTACATCATCATCATCTCCCTGCCCTTTGATCACTTTATGTGGGGTCGGCACAACATGTTCTCCTCTTCCATTCTTGGCTATCAGCCGTCATCTCAGCAGTCAGCCCTCTTTTACTCTGTCTTTCACAAAATCCATCTATGTTTTCTTTGGTCTACTTCGACCCACATGTCCTACATTCATATAAGAATATATTATTATATACAATATATATTTTTATAATTATACACAGGCATAGAGCCTGTGGTACCATATTGGTTTATTTACTAGGACTCTTGATAGGAAGTACAAAATTTGTTTTCGGTATATTTATTTTATTTATTTGCTCAAATACTTATATGTGGTGACAATTTCTTCTTTATTAATGTTCCAATAAAGTAATTATTATTTATTTGTTAAATGATTATTAAATAGTTAGTGAGAATTTATATTGTGCTGCCTCTAAAGTCCAAGCTAAAGGTGGCCTGTGAACGTATATTGAAAACTACAATTCTAATTTATTCTCTAATTTATCAAAACAAAAAAGAATATCAATTTATTTACACTTTACAATAATCACTAAAAACTATTGGTAATATTACAAGTTAAGGAGTTACCAAATCAGTATTCCGATGTTGTATATTGAAAGGCCGTGACGAATACAATTAGACATACGGAAAAAACATTGTCAGTAAAATAAATACGTATTAAAAAATAAATAAATACAAATAGTACATTATAACTGACAACACATATTATCAACAATTATTATTAGGGTCAATAGTCAATTTCGTGACACTATTTATGAATCGTAATCTCGAGATAGCCGGATGATTGAAGGCCGGCGAAATACAACCGACTTTAAAAATCTATCCTGATCCAAATTTTGGGACTAGAAAAGTAATCGACCCGTGAATCGAGTTCTAAGGAAGCAAACGATTTTGATATTGTTCATCGATTAATATTTAATAATATCAGCGAATACGAACTACTACTTTCTTAGCAAAATATCATTTTGGTATATATTTCAATGAAGGCGAACTATCGGTAAAACTGTATAATGAACTATGTCTAATTAACAAACTACGGATATAATTCATTTACAAATAATATAAATCTATAATATCGAGTAAAAGTGTCAAAAGCACGGTGTTAGCACCTCATACCGTATCTAGAGAAAGTTGTCTTACAAATATCTTGCATCGCTTTCTAGATATTTGATCAAACTTGTTCTTCAATAGTCTTAATATATTGCGAGAGTGTCGGTAACCCTGCCGAAGGTATGAAGTGTTAGCACGTAAAATATATTAGTATGGATTATTATACATATATGAAACTATGACATTTTAACAGATAATAATAATAATACCAGGACAAATTACACACTTTGATTTAACCCCTAAGTAAGCAAATTATTTGCTTGTGTTAAGGGTGTTAGACAACGATACAAATACATAGAAATACACATATAAATACTGAAAATATATTTAATAAACGACGAAACCCAGAAAAACAGACATCTATGCTCATCACATAAATGCCTGTCTCCGCCGGGAATCGAACCCGAGTCCCATTGCGCCGTGACACGTTAGGCGTCTGCGTTAACCACTCGACCAACGGGGCGGTGAATATGTAAAGTTTCATATTTGTACGTATTTTTTTTTTGTATAAATAGGTATAAGCTTTGTCGTTTTGTAAATATTGTTTATATATTTGAAGAACTAACAAATTGAACAGAATTGGTACAATTATTAAAATAAACAAGGAAATCTGTACAAAAAATAATTTTATTTCATTATGATATATTTTCTTAGTATTGGTATTAGCTTTACTGCGAAATGTATTTTAATAATAACTCAATATTAACACACTAACCTTATTTAGAATCCGGTGAGAGTTGACACAAAACAAGAAAACCAATTTACAATAAAATATATAGCAATTAAGTTTATTGTATAAAAAGTAATATGTAACTGCTAAAAAAAATACAAAAATCTAGATATTATTATTGGGATGATTCCACATGTTATCATCATTAATTAGATATATATATATATATATATATATATATATATATATATATATATATATATATTTATATATATATATAAATATATATATATAACATTACAAAATATGATATTTTAAATTATATATATATTGCCAATTTGTAACAGCAGTGTTTATTTTAACAATTAGCAATATTATTTGTTTCTAATAACTGAAGTAAATATCTTGGAACTAATTTCAAAAACGATACGATTCAGCAAGTTCACGTCACGTACAGATGTTAGCTTTATATTAATTTATTTACTGTACCAATCAATATAATATCATTGACATATATTGTACCATTTTATGATTTTGTACCGTATTTATTGTGTCATTCTTGTAACTTGTAGCAGGGTGTCACGATGTTCGTCCGAGATGAAATTCGAAACTAACCATAAGATTTTAACATTCCCTTTTTAAATTTTGAATAAATATAGAATAAAAATAAACCAATACGAGCAGGGATTCGAATTTCGAAACCGCGACCTCTGGGAAACCGACCCGTCGCTAACAATTGAGCTACCGCATCGCTACCTGCCTCGGTGAATTAAGCATTTAATATATAATCGTCCATGTCGGGACGGTGGTGCCATCTGTACCTACTATATGTCTTTTACTTTTTCTTTATAAATGTGAGTTCGATTTCAATTGTGGATGTAGGATAGTTTTGTTCCGTTTTTTTATGAATAATTCCAATAAAAAAACATAACAAGATGTTGTTACCATGACAACGCATTCACATACCTACAAGACAGATAGGTATGTGAATGAAACATTGATCCACGAGATAAGTTTTGTTAACATATGTTTTAAGTTCTTTGATGTTCAAAACAATTAACTACAGTTATTATATAAAATACAAGTAAAGATTTTGAAGATCATTATTTTATATTCGTATAAAGGCTTCAATAAATTTGTGATTTAAATTTCTTATTAGAAATAAATAATCTAAATATAATAATTTAACTAACTAATTTAAATATAATAAAATAGTAACGAGGACACACCTGTATATAAAAAATATTTAAAAGTAGGTAGTGTTCATTGAAATTACTTGTACATTTATATTTCTAGTATCACAAGCCCATAGTTTTTTAGTTGCACTATTTGTTTGTTTATTTACAAAAGGTAAATAATAAGGGTCTTGATCTTATCTTTTTAACTGAACTAAAGTAATATTTTAAGGAAAAACTTAAAACTGTTTGAAAAAAAACAAACGGATTTCATCAACATTACGAAATATAAAAGATTTGTTGTTAAGTTAGGCCGCAGATGAAGCAGTAACCGCAAGTAATTAATATAAAAAATAAAAATATAAATTAAAATGTACATTTTAGAAATAACATTCTTAAGCGTAAAATGTCTCTCTTCCAAGAATAAGTTGACAAAAATTTGAAATATGTGTAAAATATTTCTACGTGATTTTTTTACAAACATTGCGTGACGTGTTCATATTATGTATATAAAGTTATAACACCTACAAATTACATGACAGTAATACGTTTTTATAATATAAACAAAAAATACTAATATATGTATATATTTTATCGATATTTTGGAAGCAGTAACTACTCTAGGTATTATATCAAGTAAGATTGTGCATTAGGTATAATTTTAATCGAGTTGTTTATTAATAATATTTTTTATCGATATAAACTGCCTTTCAAATTTATTATAATACTAGCTTTTCTTCGATCTTCAAGAGTAAGTACAACACAATGAAATAAAACGATTTTTTATATAACTAACTCGCGTATTATTCGTGCAACACGATTGCTGCAAAGCATTAGAAACGTCGGGTTAAATTTAAAATGTAAATTTTAAATATAATTATACGCGAGTTACATATGTAAATAAATATTGATTTTAATAATAATAATAATAACACATAATAAGCAAATTATTTTCTTGTGTTAAGGGTGTTAGACAACGATACAAATACATAGAAATACACATTTTGAATAATGCGAATAAATTAATTTAAACGACCAAACTCAAAAATACAGACATCTATGCTAATCTTATACATGCCTGTCGGAAATCGAACCCGAGCAAATTGCTATGCGTTAGGCGTCTGCACTAACCACTCGCCCATCGGGGCGTTCTATAGCTGTTTCTAGCTAGTTCATCTACATAAATTAGATCTCTAGATCTAAATGAATATTCTGAACGTGTCTTCCTCTTATATACCTAGGAATATAAATATCCACGCGGAAGAATAAATATGAAATAGATACCTAAGTCGTGTATAGTCTGTAAACTTAATACAACTTGGTAATGCATTACAGTTGCAATTGATTTTGCAAACATTATAATAGCTATATAAAAGTATTATACCAACAGTTAATAGTTACCATATTTAGTAAATGTTTCAGTGAGGGAAGTAACAAATACCTTTGAGTATACGTAATCTATAGCTATATATAACTAGTCCGATCATAACTTGCCATTATGCAACTAATCATTGGTAAACTATTGGCTGTTGCTACGTGAAAAAACTCTCCGCATGGACGCCGCTGTCGCGAACTACTTCACTTCCAGGGTAATGGTTCACAAACAACTTGATTTTGTTGTATAATAGTGGATGTGAATTATCATCAATAAAATTGAACATACAACTAAAAGTATATCCATAATAACAATGTTAATATTATTTATAATAATTATAGCTTTATTTTTGTGTACTAATTAAATCACCAGGATAATTTTGAATAGTTGCTTAATGGAATCTCTACTGTTATATTAATTTCATACACAAATAATAAACTTTGACTATTTATCTTTTAAATTCTAGACTACATGATTGTGAACAAATTAGAAATCAGAACTGCGGTATCATAACAATGACAATGACCATGAAAATAAGTGAAGGCCACTGCAATTTACTTTATAGTGTTTTAGTTGCAACATCGTATTAGACTATTACTGTAATATGTGCAGGTCATTTTATTACCAATTCAAAACCTTATAATGTTTAAATTATCTCAGTACATGAGGTTATTAAGTACAAAATCATATTGATAATAGTAAAACAGTGTCTATTATGAAACAAATATATACAAACCAGCTTCTCTTCATCCACATCCCCCCGTTTTTTGCTTCCATGCTGATCACTGGCAGCAGACTGAGCGGACTTCCCGCTGTCACTCTCTGGAGCAGAGCTTTCATCTGTTCCACTTGACTCCTCCTCACTAGAACTGTGCTCATCCGCTATGAACTGACGGCTTGGATCAGATATTAGGAGGGCTGTCAACCCATTTTCAAGTCTTATGGTCCTAAATGCAAAAAAAACTATTGATTATTTCTAAAAAATATATATATATATTAAGTAAAATGTTTTTATTTCCATATTAGATAAATAAAATCTTAGTATTTATTTTTGCACAAATAAATCAAAATGATAATAAATCATTTTTCGACTTCAGTGTTTGAAATAACATGATATTTTTTTTTACTTTTATTTATTTTCTAAACAACCATCAACCTTTTGCCTTTTTATTTGGTTTAAATTAAACATAGACTAAACTTAAAATATACAAATTCTAAAATACTTTCTTTAGTCATAAAATAAATACAACTTACTTATACAGCTTTTTGTCTGATATGGATTTTATAGGTTCAGGAAGAACCTCAACTTTCTCCTTTCTGCTGGTCATAGTAACCGACTGTTTTGGACGGTTATTGGCGATCTTTACTTCAGGTTTGAATTTAGGTGCCCTGTGAAAACTACTTCTTTTAGACATTGTGGTTATAATATGTTTTGCTCGCAGGTGAACAGAAGTTATTTGAACGTAAATGGACAAAAATTTTGACATTTATTTGTACAGCATTGTACAAAGTTGCCATACTAAATAATCATCCCCAAGGTTTTAGAGTGGTTTACAAATGGTCAGATATTTATTTCATTTTTGTATAAAATACGGCATATTTTTACAAAATATTTTTTTTTTCATGTAATATATAATAAATAAAACAAAACATGAAGATCAAACACTTTTTTTGTTTACGTAATAAGACAGAAATAATTTTGTGACAGCCTGTAGTTTGTACAAAGTACTGAGTGAGTGTATATATAAAAAAATTCAACACAGAACAGTGATGACCATAGAATTATTTAATTTACTTCGGTGATAACCTCAGAATAATAACTTATGCTTTAGTTATTGTTCTGAGGTGATAACCTTTCCTCATTTGGCAGTTGGCACTTGACATTTGTCACTTGTCAATTTAAAAATATGAAACTTCGTTTGAATTTGAAACCGATACGGATAAGAACAATTTAACAAAGTTTGTGTTAGTGTTTTCGACAAGTAATTAAAACATGTATATTTAGAATTAATAATATATATACAAGGACCAGTAATGATGGACCAATCTTATTCAGATAGCGATGTAACATTGTCTCCGTCTCAAATACTAGAACGATTACAGATACTTCGACAATTACAGTTGTTGCAACGCGGGAAACTACAAAAACAAAGATTAGAATATCACGAATCACCAGAAATAACATCAAGTATTACAGAAATTGTCAGCCATTTCAGTAATAGTACAAGTTATAATACATTTCGTAGTTTGTTACAGTCTTCTGAGGCTTCTAATGATACACAGTCTAACTCAGAACCAATTTGTCTAAATTTATCTAGAAAAGATAATATTCAAAATGTTATGGAAGGCGTTTCGGCACTAAATTTATCCGAAGCGTCAGAATTAGACCCTGATACTCCAATATCATCAAAGAGTTCTGTTAAACTAGCCCATGGAAAAGATAACTTAAGCCATTCTGAACAAAATTCAATTAAAAAGAAACAAATATCTTTAGATGACATGCCCATATTATCCCCTAAAAAAGATTTTGAATCATTGATAATGGAAAAATTAAAAAATGAAAAGACTGATACTATAAATGTGATTTTAAAAACATCTAAATCAAACAAGAAACCTTTTTTGAAAAGAGGTGAAGGAATGGCCAGATTTGGAATGCAGAAAAACAAACTTGTTTTACAAAATACTAAGTCATTGCCTTGGAGAAAAAGGAAAGCAAACCAAAGTACAAACAGAAAAGAAACAAAAAGCAAAGACATAGAAACTAAATATAAAACTAAAAATGTTCACGGAGAAACATTGGTAGACAAGACTAAGAACATATCTCCATTAAAAGTTTCTCTTTTGCCCAGATTAAATAATTCAAATATGGAAAATTTTGACCCAAGTGAAGTAGGTTTAAAAGAATCAAATACAAATATAGCAGAAAATTTTATCCAGAAATCTGTTGACAAACCATCTGCTAAAAACAATTCTGATCCTTTAATTAATGGTTTTGTTAAAAGAAAACCACCTTTAGTTTCTGATAAGGAAAAAACATGGGCATCAGTATTAACCAAAGAACAGGATGAGTTTCTCAGACAACTGAAACAAAGTAATTACTACAAAAACTTTGTATCCCCAGTAAAAAGCATAGTCTCTGATATAAGTTGTGATGAAAACCATTCAAAATTACTACAGGAAAGAGAAACTGCTGAACAAAATATGTTTGAGGTCCTTGAAAATAAAGTTTCCAATGACAGTTTTAACATAAACAATTCATTTTTAAATCGGTTCTTAAGACAAAATAATCTAGAATATTCAGGAGAAAGTACTCCAGTGGTTATGCAAAAATGTTTGTCAAAAAACCCCAATTTAATGCATTTACTACCAAATATAAGAAAAAATGAATCTAGATGCACTGATGCTGAGAGCTGTTACAGTGAATGCTCAGGTTGTAATGATCATTCATTTGTGTCAGAGTGTTGCTCCTGTAAGACCCCAAGTAATATTAGCATTCAAACCAGTAACATTAAAGAAGGTTCTAGTAGAAAAAAACTAACCTTAGATAAACAAAAAGAAGAAAAAGAAAGTCATAATGACAGCAAGTCCCTTGATAATGAAGTCTTAAATAAAAACATGGTAGAGATGAATGCAAAGTTAGTTGCCACAAGTGAATTGTTGAAAGACAGACTTCGTGAGCTTGAAGATGAAATAGAAACATTTAGAACAGAGAACACAAACCTTACCAAAATGAAAGAAGATATTGAACTTGAACGGCAAAAGTTTTATGAGGAAAAAAACTCATTTGAACAAAAATTTAATGAAGAGAAAATACTTTCCGAATATTATTTAGCAGAAGAAAAAGAAAAACTAAGTAAACAAAAGCAAATGTATGAAAGGTATGTAAGAGAAATGAGAGGTCGGCTAAATAAGAAAGAAAAAGATGAAGTAATTAATTTAAAGCAGGAAATTAATGATTTAAGAGAAGAAATAAGAGCAAAAGATGCAAAATCAACATCAACAATTGCTAGACTTCGAAACCAATTGAAAATTATAGAAAAAGAAAAAAAAAACTTAAATGATGAAATTGAAAAATTAAAAAAAGAAAACAGGCGCATTCAACATAGCAATGATATAACAAGAAGAGTCACAAATCTTAAGTATTTAGAAGAAATCAATAAAAAATTAACTAATATGGCTACCAAAGATGCACAATCTGATATTGTATATGACTCTGATATCAAATATAAAAGTTATGAAATAGAAAGACAAAACAGAGGCAGAAAAATTATTCCTATGCAACGAGGTTCTATTAGACCAAGAGCTAAGAGTGTTCCCAACTTAAAAGTTACATCAAGATATGCTAAATACTTTAGCCAGAAAGATTCATTAAGTGAAAGAGAAAAAAATGAATCATTTAGCCATAATCTGGTTAAAGCTTACCCATACTCGTCAAACCATGACTTACCTATTAGTGATGATGAAAATATATCTGATCATTGTGGGAATAAAACTTCTGATAGTGAGGAAGATAATAATTTAGAAAAAATGTACAATGATAGGTTCAGATCAATATCACCCACTACGAGACAATCTAGCTTAGACCCATCATCAAGGAGCCCCGAATCTTTAGATCATCCTGAAAATAATGATTTTTTCCTTAAAAAAAATTCAACACATAGTTTATCTAAAAGTTCAATATCTCCAAATCAAATCAATCAAAGCAACCTAAACCAGAGAAGTTCATTAATAAATGGTCATAACAGTAGCGGCCGTAAGTCACCGACTAGCATATATTATGAAACTGGTGATATCTCCACAAATTATCAAAGAGCAAAATCACCTGTGTCCATTTTAAGTAACCGCTCTTCTTCAAGTCAAAAAAGTGGGACAGTTGTTAAAAAGGCTACCTATTTAGATTCCAGGATGATGCCTAGTCCAGAACCCACAGTAAGTAAAACAAGTCTATCAAAAACTAATCTAAACCCAACAGAAATAAGAAAGCCGGATGGCAGTAAAGAGATAAGGTTTCCAAATGGTAATATAAAGATAATATCTGGAGATGGAAAATATAGTAAATTCGTTTATTACAATGGGGATATTAAAGAAAATTTCTATAATGAGGGTAGGATTAAATATTATTACGCCGAGACGAAAACCTATCACACAACGCATCCTGATGGCTTAGAAGTTATGGAATTTCCAGAGTAAGTTTATATTCATAAGAATATCAAATATCCAAGTGAAAGCTTATAATGGAATATGGAGTACTAAATTTAATTATATTTTAGTGGCCAGGTTGAAAAGCGTTACAAAGATGGTTCAACAGAGATCAGACTACCGAACGGCAGTATTCGTTATTTCGATCCCAAGAACGAGCATGTACGAGAGGAGTGGCGGTTCCCGGACGGCGCGGCGCTCACGGTTTCCGCGAACGGAGACCAAAGAATCGTCTTTGCTAATGGACAGGTTGAAGTTCATGCTAAAGATCATAAGGTAAACTGTCACCTATGAGCACACTTTATACACCACTAGATTTTGCCCGCGGATTCGCAAGCCTTAAATTCGTAGTGAAACAATACCCCTTTCCCTTTTTTTTGTATTGGATTCTATATGACTTATTTTAAGTGATACAATCAAATTTGCGACATCGGCAGACATCGTTCATTGTCAAAAGTCCAGTTCAAGTTTTTAATAAGGATATAATATTAGATATGTTTTTTTTTATACCTCTGTTGGTTTTACTTTAACGTCCATTTTAAACAGAGTACTTAATAACCATTCTAACCATATATCACACTTATAGATTTTCATTGAATCAAAATATGAACGTATAAACTTGCGGAATTCTGAGTTACAAAATCGACGTTATTTTGACCATCAACCTGCATGCAGGTTTGGTTTTTATAGAGAATAAAATATTCTATTTTAAATGCTAAATAAAATGCATTAGACATTGAGTTACTTATATGCATTAACAACATCTTTAATACTGAACATTGCACTGAACTGAACAAAAGCACTACTTGAGACGGTTTGCACCGTTCCATACTATAGTCCGCCGGCCGACTGTACCGCCGCAAACGCGATGTCTCAATATTTTAAATCTTTAATATCTTCGAAAACAATCATTTAAATTATATTAAAAAAGGGCTTTATGAAATTGTTCCATATTAAATGTATAATGTATTTAAGGTATTTACTTAATTACATAAGGATTAATGCTCTATTGCATAAAAACGCTTCGTAAATAAGCCTTTATTTCTGGTAAAAAGTAAAAGATAACAATTGGCTATTGTGAGTGATCCCTAAGAGATAAACATAGACCATCGCGGACTTTTTTGTAGAACTTTTTAAGGTATACAATACTTAGTACATTATTTTGATCTATCTCGTAGAGTTCAGCCAGCGTTTGCAATGTAAGCGCGAAACAATGTGTTTGTTTAGGACTTCGCATTAGAAATCTTGAAATGATCAGTGGTTCTTTAATATATTAAGCATGTTATTATATATATAAACCTTCCTCTTGAATTACTCTATATATTAAAAGAAAATGCATCAAAATCCGTTGTGTAGTTTTAAAGAAACATACATACAAACAGACCTAGAGACAGACGCGGGAAGCAACTTTGCTTTATACTATGTAATCATACTACTGGTCAATTTATTAACTACCATTATAATAAAACTTAAAAAGCTAAGCAAGTTAACCTCGGGAACTACCAGTTTGAAACTATATACAAATTGTATACTATGCTCTATAATCCTTATAAAATATTCATTTACAAATAAATATTTGGTAAATATGGATATTGATTCCGTTTATTAATATACTAAATAAAATTAATAGTTCTAAATTAAAGTTTAATGCATCAAGTGCTTTTGGATCACTTAATGTATGGGAACATCTAAAACCTTACTAAGATACATATATGTTTAGTTTTTAACAGAACAGAATCATAATTAAAAATATATTTTTTTTTGTTTCAGAGGCGAGAGTTTCCTGATGGCACAGTTAAATTGGTCTATAATGATGGTACTGCAGAAACTCGTTATGCTTCCGGAAGAGTTAGGATAAAAGATAAACATGGAAATCTTATAATGGATTCTGCAACATGACGACAAGATTTATTTTTGTTATGAATGTGATGAAAGTGCCCCAAAATGTTAACTGTTCTCCTAAAATAGTATATTATATGATCAAGTTTGTTATGCTCTAAGGCTCTCATTATTTAAATCATTATGTTTAATATTTAATATTATATAAAAAAAGTTAATTGAATTAATATGTAAAGAATAAAAAGAATTTATTAATTTATTATACATATTTATTATTAATTTCTTATCCTAAACTACATTTCGAAACCTACTCAACTCACAGATATTTTATTTTGAGACTTAGATTTTGGTATACCATTAAGTTTGAAATTAATTGGATGCATTGTGTCCTCTGTGCCAAATATCTTTTTAAGAGCTTCTCTAGCAGCCATCTCCTTTGCTATTGCAACTGTTTCACCAAATCCTGAAATAAGGTTTAAAGCAAAATTTTATATGCAACATGAAGTTATTAAAAATCAAAAGCAAGTATATATTTCAATAATAATATTGAAAAGAACTGTCACAATTATGTTTATTAATATAATTTGAAAATTTCAATTAATTAACTTAAAACAAACATACCGGCTGATATCATTTTCTTATCCAAATACAGACCAACTCTGTAGCATGCTAATAATGTGTTTTTTCCCACATCTCCAATAAGTCTGGGCTCTAATTCACTATTTGTTTTGGAAATAAGATCACTGAGCATTGACCAGGGATCTTCAATTTGCCAGAAGTCATTTACATCCTGACCTAAAGTATTTATGTAGAAATCAACTTTAATTTTATTTAAAATATATAACTATCCCAAATGCAAAATACAAATCTTTATATTTGTATATTGAACAAAAATAATATTTCTATGACAACAGTGTATATATATATATATATATATATATATATATATATGTATATAATACAGACAAGCATATTATAATAGACAAGCAGAAAATAATAAATTCTCACCTTGAAGCTGTGTAATAACAAAATCCCTCACAAAATGTGCTGCTCTTTCCTCTCCCGATGATTGTATCAAAGCACCAACAACAGCCTCAAATACTCTCGCTAACACATAATTGTCAACTGGATATTCCTATAACATTTTATAATCTTATAAATATCTGTTAAAATCTTATAAATATTAGTGTGCCGATCAAAGTTTTTAATAATTTGTGTTAAGTGAAGGATTAGTGATAACTTACTGCAGCTAAGATGATATCTTTTGTCCCTAAATGTAAGGACACATTTGCAATAACGCTTTCACTTATCAAGTGGTTTTGAATACCCATTATTCCTTCAGGAGGTAACTTGTGCAACACAGTCTCTAAATATAACTGAATATAATCCTGCATGAACTTCCTTCCTGAAAGCACCAGGGTGCATAAATGGTATTACTTTTAACTATTAAATGGCATTCATTCATTTAAATATGGAAAACTAACATTCTAGCAGTCTTCAAAGCAAATTTTTCAAAAGTAAGGTAAAAAACATTTGAAGATCTTCAAGTTTTTCTCTTTAAACTTTCAATAGTATTTCTTAAGTTAAGGCTAAAATATGTTACCTTCTTCTGCCAACTCCCTATTATCTTTCATTTTTAAATCAATTTCCAATTCTTTTTGTTTCATTTCCTCCTTGATTACGTATGATCGATCAGTGAACGCTTGAAGTAAAAGGTCTGAATCGAAGTCCTCCTTAAGTCGTTGTCCAAAGGCGTATAATTCTGCTTCCAAGTTCCACTCCAAAAATGTGTTTCTCGGGTTTGTTACTTTGCCGCCTTGTTTTTTTTCTCGACGCTTTAACTCCATCAATGTTGGTGAAACCCAACGTTTGATATTTCTTTCTGAAGTTCATCACGATTATATTATTAGATAAGTTGTTTTTCTTATGTATAACGAAAGGTTAAAATAGCCTCTACTTACTTTGTACAGTGCAATTAACATTTCTTATTACTATTGGTAACAAAGGAATACAACGTCTAACAAAAGCCATTTTCAAAGAAATGAATTTAATTTTATTTCTAACACATTAAACCATTACTCAAAAATAAATATTATGAGCCCGAAATTTAGTAGGTATTTAAATTCAATATTTATGAATTATGTCATCTGTCAGAATTTTAGGTTAAAGCAAAGATTAAACTAATGTTTTTTAATATCATTTATATGTTTATGGCTCTGAATATAATTTATGTTTTAAATATCTGTATGGAATCAACCTTGACCATTTTTAAGAAATCATTCTAACATTGGCCCTATGAAGGACACGTTTCCAAAACAGATAGGTATAAAATTCAATCACTACATTTACAAAATTACGAGGACTTCCCCAGTAATTTTGTTGTAACTATCGGCATGAAAAAGCGTGCATTGACGATACTGCTCAAAAGTCTAAATTAAGGTGGTAGTTTTCCAATTACAGCACTAGAGCGCATTATGCGGCATAATGCTTAACGTTGAATGTTTCAACTACAGCAACGCTTCGCACAATCGAGCACTCTTAAAAGTTATGTTTTCGCGTGATATATTACTTTTAAGAGTGCTCGATTGTGCGAAGCGTTGCTGTAGTTGAAACATTCAACGTTAAGCATTATGCCGCATAATGCGCTCTAGTGCTGTAATTGGAAAACTACCCATATCTGAGATATCTGAGGGGATTGCGAGGGATGAAGGACGGATCACGGGCGTACGTAGGCCTACTAATAAGCAGGCATCTGCCGGTAGCATATCAGAAAACTCTTCTTATCCTGGGCGCATCATGATATAATAAAAATAAATAATTTTTATTTAATCATGATTTAATAAAAATATTTTTTTTTTTTAAATCTTAGGCACTGAGACACTTCTAAAAAATTTATTTATTTTCAATGTAAGAACGGATCCGACCGTCATAGATCATAGCTAATTACATCAATGATTTTGTATAAAGATAGCTGAAAATCGTTTTTATAATATGTGTTTTTTGAGCATCACAACCAAATCTGCTGCATAGATTTTTAGGAAACTTTATATATATAATATATATGAGGGTTTTTTCTAACAATTGCTGTTTGAAAAGAAAACGATTTCACAAAAAATATATATTTAGAAGCAAAACAAAATACTGCCTGCCTAATAAGACAGGTAAACATGTAAACTCATAGAAAACATTAAAAACAAGAATCAACTGCGTCGACTTGTAAGAAATCCACGAACAGAGCTAAAAAACCCTCTTTTTATTTTGCTTACTGGCATAGTGGTGTGGTTACTGTAGAATGAAGCTGACGTGTCATAAAGAGACGAGGACATTTCCAGAGCCTAGAATCATAATTATAAATGTTTTATTAAGAATTCATACACCATGAAAATATAATAAAGCCGGAAATTGATCTCATTTTCATTTGAAAACTAAAACTGGTTTGGGCTATAATTATTTAAACTATCATTAAACTAATTAACTAACTGGAATTGAACTAACTTTATACAAACATATAGGTAATACGAGGATCACATTGAAAGTTCTTATAAAAACAAAAACGGAACAAATTAGGAATTTACTAGTTATAAGTTAGATGGAACTGAGAAAAACACTTTGTCTACTCGTCCTTAGGGGTCTTTTCGCTGGCATTTGGAAACGGAGCCACTGCTTGCCTTGGTGTTCATGAAACGTTTTCCTAGAAGTCTTTCCTTTATTTTTGTGAATAAATAAAAATCGCAAGATGCGAGGTCAAGGCTATACGGCGGGGAACCCAGTAATTCCACATCTAACTTCCGCCGAATAGTCGTTTTTTTCGTCCAGTGGTGTGCGAAAAGGCGTTGTCGTGGTGAAGGAGAATTCTACTGCGAAGTGAGTTTTCCCTATTCTTTGCCAAGACAATTGGCAAACAATAGTTAGTGTACCAAACATCAGTAACTGTTTTTAGATACTCTAAAACAATTGTAGCGTAATAACCTATATCCTTCCGAAGAACGAGGCCTTTATCTTTTTCACCACACTTTGACATGTTTTCACTTTGGTTGCTTACTCCTCGGAAGGAAACATGCCTTAGTGTTTCCTTGACTGTCTTTTGATTTTTAGTCATTAGACTAACCTCCATGAAATGTTTGAAACATTTCCAGACTCAACATGATAGGAATTTTGGGCTTCGGTCAAGTTATGAGGTATTCGTATGAGGCTTCCTGACCGCTAAATTTTAATGGAGGATTTTGTGCACTTGACTCATACAGATGCTTAAGCTTGTCCAAATGTGTGGATAGGTCTATCTTTTGTTAGTCTCTACCATACGCCTGATATCGTCCAACACATCACTACTTTCTTCAGTCGTTGCTGTAGAAGGCCGTCCTTCACGCATATCATCGGTGAGATTATTACGAACGTGGTCGTAAACTAATTAAATCATTTTTAAATTTAATCTATTTTTTTAAACAATTTTCAGGTTGCCGGAAAATCTTAAAATAAATGTATGAAATAGCTACTTAATAAATTTGGCACAGTTCCAGTTCCATTTTCAAAATATACATTTTTATTATATTATTTACCAAATCTTAAGACAAATGACAAATGTATGAAATACATACTCAATAATATTAGTAAAAATTCCATCGCGGAAATTATTTTCTTATTATACTGTTTACAAGTGGTCAGTTCTAAAAACTTTCAGTTTGACCCTCGTAGCTAAAGTACTTACTCCAAGAGAAGTGCTAATATGATACGAGTCCAATGAGTTATTGGCACTTGGTAGCTTTCGCATATGTGCTGCTTTCTTTATGATTGATGTTTGAGTTGATCTCATAATAAGACAAGATATTAGTCGTTGTAAAAACGGTTTTTTGGGTTTGAAGTCGCCAGCACATTGGGGTTGCTTATACGATTTTTTTGAAAAATCAGTTAAATTGGAATACAAAGAAAATGCTGAAGTACCAAGGTTAGGTGTTGCGGATCTCTTATTTCCTGTAATTTGAAAAACTATTTTGTGTCTAAAAAGTTATAACAAAAAGTAATATTGAAGCATGCGATAAACCTTTAGAGCCATTATAAGTTAGGTATATCTAGAAAACTACCCCAGTACAAACAAAATAAGGAGGTTTTAGAAGTACCTACCCTGTGGTAAGTGATTAATTAAGCTGCTCTGATAGAGTTATTATATGTAATGTTATTGCTGTCAGTTTCAACAGTAGTTGAACATTTACCGTGTAAAATGTAAGAACATCGGAAAATGAAAAATTACATTTTGAACATTGTTTATGTCAAAATTAATACCAGTTTCGTTTGATTTTTTTGGTTTGGTTGCTTTTGGCTGACAGTTATAAGAGAATAGCTCTACCGAGGTGATCTACCACGAAAACACACTCTTGTGATGGAACTGCAGCGTGTATTAGGAATAATTGAAAAAGTTATAATTATTCTCTTAAAAATAACGGTGTAACAGAACACTATCAGACAAAATTGCGTTTGGCAGAAATTTTAGTTATTTTTAGGGACTACAATGTTAGAGGAAAAACTAACTGAAGTTAAAAGGTCTTCGTTGACATATTAAAATATATTTCAGGTCAACCTACCAAGTCAATAGACTACAGCTGGAATAGAGGCTTGAGTTATACCACCCCCTTAAGTAGAGATAAAGCAGCTTTTATAATTACGTTTGCAAATGTCATATTTGCCAATTACATTACAGTTTAAAATTTATATTTACAAAAATAATTATAATCAAACATAAATCCTTTAACAAAAACCACAAAAACATCATACTAACCTTTGAAAATAGTGTGAATTGAATTGCTATTTCTTTCAGCGTTATTTGTTTGAAGCGAATTTATATTATCATTCTTAAAACGAGTCGAAGAAGATGATATAATTACACGTTTTTTATATTCGACACTTGTATACCGAATTTCCATAGACGACACTGTCTGCCGGGGTAGTACCTGTTCTAAGATAAGTCTTTCAGGTACCGCGACATCTGTGGCTATTTGCTTATCAATTTTGTTGTTTATTATATGTTTAGTGTCATGAGCCCTTGTATATTTAACTTTATATATATGGGTATTACCATCAGCCATTTTTTTAATTTCAGACCGATCTGTTTGTATTTCGCGATGAAAACGTAATGGTAGTTGTAGCTTTGGCTTCACTTTAATTTCACCAATAGAAACTACATTACAATTTTTAAGGCTACATCGTTTGCGTTTTTCAATACTCAGTTTCTTGGATATTGTACATTCTATGATTCTTTTAACTTTGTCGTATTGTTTTCGAGTCAGAACTACAGGTCTTTCTTTACTAAATTGTTCTACTTGCAAAAATATTTGTACATTTCTATTGAGAATTATATTCTTAGGCATGATGCTATCATTCATATGCACCGTAGGATCATGGCTGGCTTCTACTGTTGTTTGCTCAGGGGTCTCAGATGTTTCTTCTTGTGATTCCTTCGGTTCTAGATGTTCAGATACATGTTTTTTTTCTGAATTTTGCAAAACTTTACACTTTCTTGATGTTTTATGTTGTTCATGTTGTTCCTCATGACTAGGATCAGTCTTTTCGACCTTTGTTTCTTTAACGCTAGGCAGTATTTGATTGGTCTCATTTTTCGTACGTGTGCTTTCATTCTTACGTTTTAAACATTTACTTTTAAAAAATTTCGAAATACTAATCCCTGTCATCAAACCTGTGGAGCTGTTAAAAGTAAAACTTTAAGGCAAAAATTCAAATCAATATCAACAATATTAAAATAAATAAAAAATAAACCATTTTTTACGACAACAACATCTCAAATTTGTGATTGGACAGTCCTAAAAAAAAAAAAAATTATATGTTTTTTTGGTACAAAATTTATTAAATTTGTATTTAGTTTTTAAAATGTTGGATCGAAGTCATTATACAATAGGATAACATGTAAACAAACCGCAATATTAGTATTTTGTAATCGATGGCATCTCATAATACCCAGTAGTTCTCGAATTTCACGATCTCTTTCGTTTGGATCCGATATCGAGCAATCGTCCCCACGATAATGTTTCACAGGTGCTGAAATATTCTAAGTTGTTAAAAAAAAATAACATGAAGGAGAAGTTTGACTTTTCAATATTTTCAATATTTCAATGTGTTAGAAGTACTATATAATATATCTATGTTTCAAATATGAATAATTTATTAAAAAAAGCAAAAAAATAAATGCAAAAAAATAAATCCCAAATTTAATTCTTCTAGATGATAAAGCAGTTAAAGTATATTAAAGACAGCGTGACATTGTAATACCTAGATATTAATAAGTATTTCTCATAATAATTTCCGTACCATAAGTATCTGAGTTAAAGACGGTATCCGCAAAATTATTCTTATCGTTTTTTAAATAGGGCTTTAGGTTATAATTAGAGTGCTCTCCTTGTCTGCAATCGGAATATTATAATCTTAGTGCTAGGTATGTAAATATTTTTTTTTAAATAATTAAGACTGTTATTTCAGCTTAATAAGAATTTCAAAAACAAAAAATAAGATTTCTATTACAATATTCACAAAAAAAATATACAAAATGTGACTACCTTCGGAATATTTCTATACTATCTCTTATATTTAATCTTGAAGCTGTTGGATTTATTTTAACAACACCGGGTTCCGGCTGAAAACATAAATATCAATACTGAATATATTTTTATTTAATTTAGTAGATAAAAGAAATAAAACTTACCTGTGTACTTTCTGTTTCTTGTTTACATTCAATTTTTCTCCTCCTTTCATTAGGCACCAACAAAAAATTTTCTAAAGATTTTGTATTAACTTCTTCTTCACTACTGTACTGGTATGCAGGTTGAGCTTTCGTAGTTTTTTTTATGGAAACGCCCGTATCATACTGGGAACGTTCGAGTAGAACATCGTAATGGTCATTATCACCGTCAATGTTTATTGTAATTTTTGAGGCATCGTCTTTAGGTTGAAATATCTTTGACTTTTTGTTATCTTTATCCATTACATTAACTTTTCTGAGAAAACTATTCACTAGGGCTTTTTTAACTTCTTCAGTATCCTTGCACTTGTTTGTTTTAATTTCTTGCCTGTTAAAATCTTCTGTTTGTAAGAGTTTCGAGTCATTGCAGTGGCAACTTGTTTGACCTTCTAAACTATTTCTTATGTAAGATTTATGTGATCTGGTTTCATTGGGACCACATTTCTTTACAGAGTTATCGTTTCTTCCTCTTCTCTCCGTCCTATTTTCCATATATTTTTTTGATCCAATTCTAGTTTTTGGCGAAGGCGATCGACTCTTAGTTAATTTAGATTCCATTGCGTTAGTTAATTGGCCTAGATTTAATGGTTTAAAATTTTCCTGCGTAATATTACTTCGGACGATGTTAGTAATTTCCTTTCTCTCTGGTGAAGTGTGCCGTTGTATAATCTTCACAGTATCATTTTCATCTGTTCCCTTTTCTTGTCTTGGATAAACAGATATAATAACCAACGGACTCTTACATTCTTTCAATACTTTATCCTTGTCTTCAGTATCTAGGGAGGTCGTTGTTATTTCACGGTTGCGATTACATTGAGCTGTCTGATTTCTGAACTTTTTTATAGATTGGGGATTTGGAAAATTAAAATTAACTTGTGTACTCTGACTCGCTCCTCTGTAAGGTTTGAAAATAATATTCCTTTTATTGTAAGCTCTCCACACCACATTATAAACTGATCAATTAATAAACGACAGAAGAAACATAACAGTTTACCTGTTTTTTTGCATTGTTTCAGGTAAGTAATAAGTATTACCAATATCTGTCTGAACATTAGAATCTTGCTGACTAATGGATGAAATAATCATTATAAGCATTTAAAATTACCTAATACTACAATTACCTAAATTACCCAATATTTACAATTCATACATATTCTCAAAGTATCAAAAAAGTCGATTTACCGAAATTGTCTGAACTTTTCACAGGTATTTATATTACACCCAGGAGGCCTGCATGGAAATGAACTGAAAGAGAAACAAAATATTAACATGTAACATACCAAATATGTATTTATAAAATTTATATAAATATAGAATGAAAAATAAAAAGATATGGACAGGGATTCGAACCCGCGACTTGTGGAAAACCGTCCCGCCGCGCCGCTCTACCAATTGAGCTATCGTATCGTATTCTATATTTATATAAATTAAATAAGCTTAACTATAGTCATCTATACATGTTTATAGATATTTTCAAACATTAATTTCGGTAGTGGCATCTTTTCAATGTTTATCTATACTGCAAAGTTAGAACATTAGTTAGAATTTTCGAAAGAAGCCTAACAGATGTCACCACCGTCCCGATAAAGATGATCACATATAGAATGCTTGATTCACCGAGACGGACAGCGATACGGTAGCTCAATTGGTAGAGCGATGGGTCGGTTTCCCATAGGTCGCGGGTTCGAATCCCTGCCCGTATCGGTTTATTCTTCATTCTATATTTTATAAATTAAATAAGCTTAACATATACATGTTTATAGATATTTTCAAATATTTACAAAATGTAAACTCGTTAAAAGGTTTTGGCAAGAAATATATGTCATAATATTATATACTTACTGATAGTAATTGTAGTTTTTGATCAAACGACTTGGATTAGCATCGTCCTCTATAAAATTATTCTCAACTTAAAGGTTAAAGAAAAGAAAAGAAATTAGTGATATTTGTAAAATAAATATAATTTTAATGTATCATTTATAAATAGTATCTTACTAGATTGGTTATTTACCGCTGCGGCGCATTTCAAAACGTATCTATCATCTTGAGTTAGTCCGATCTGTCCAACGACCGTCACTCGACTGTTGTGATCGTTGGGATTTAAAACTTTCTCACCTTTTCTCTCTTTTGGGGTCTCACGCCCATTAGAAACATGGGCCCTAACCGCCTTTTTGTTTTTATTATCCTTACGTTTCTTTTTATCCATATTCAATGATTTTATTATCTGCTTTGATTCCGTAATTTGTTCAATAGAAATATCTCCATATTTATGGCTTATATTTCTATCAGATAACTTAGCACTTTCTGATGTTTTAAGTTCGTGAATCTTTTCTCTTTGCTTGGTTAAAAGATAAATGTTTTGATTTTTAATAGAATGTTCTTGGTTAGAGACTGTAGTCTGGATCTTTTTGGAGTATCTGCAACGTTTGTTGAAGACTGTGGATGTTTGGGTTTCCTTGACCTTTGGTATAACGGTTACTTTTATTAATGGCTTTTCTTCTTTTCTTTGTTTGGTTTTATTTTGAATATATAAATCAGATCCGTGATTGCAAGTACTTAAATTCAAAATGGAATATTGCTCGTGAATTAACTGCAAACGAAGAATTATATTTTCTGTTTATACAAAACATAACTGCTTAATTTATATTTACTTAACGAATTACCTGCTTTGTAGTTTTTTTCAATATAAGTGAAGAACAAGTTTGGACATCCGATTCACTTGTTTTGGACCAGTAAGGATTGCCAAATACAGTTCTGTGGCAATCTCTTCGCAATCGTTCTTGGTCGGTAAGCTTTACATCATTGTATAGAAAATCTTTGTATACAGCTCGAGGAAGTTTTTTAACAGGTGGTATTAAATAGTCCAGGGAATCTAAAAAAAAATAAAAAAAATTAAAAGAAAATCGTTTTCTTATCACATGAAGTGAATATTGTAATTATTACTGACCAAGTAATTCCGAGCGCCTTCTTGTATTATACATATTTCAAATTTTAAGACACATTCAATAAAATTATCAGAAAATAAATTTATACAAATAGTATATTAAGTAATATAAATAAATAGGAAAAAATAACTAGTGTTGTCATGTTAAATGACAATGACATGTTAAATTCCCTTTAGTCACATTATTTTTTTATTACGAGTTGACTGGATAACGCTGCTATCATTACTTTAATTTGTTTGTTTATTAATATTTCGTCAATTAATAAAGAACCAAATCTTAACAATTCAATGTAACTGAGTTCATTGCGCGAGTCCGCCAAGCTTCGAAGTATAACGTAATTTTTAATATTTATTTTTAACCCCCGACCCAAAAAGAGGGGTGTTATAAATTTTACCTTTGTATCTGTGTGTCTGTCTGCGGCAACGTAGCAGCAAAAACGTGGGTGGATTTGAATGCGGTTTTAATCGAAAGCTTGGTTCATCGAGATGGTTCTTAGCTATATTTGTTTAGGAAAAATGTTGTTAGGATTGATGTAGAGAGGCTGCCCACAAGATGTGGCCAATTAGTTATAAATAACCCTGTAACTATATAGCTATAACTCTATGCATTTTTAATTTTATAAACATGCAATATTATAATGTTGTCTGTTTTCTGTTGAGACGCTCGTAGTAAATATTTTTTTTTGTTGATTATTATTTTAGTATGAAATAAACATATATGTATTAAAAAAAAAATTAAAATAATTTCAACGTGAGCGTTAGTATACCTACTTGTAACAATTGTTATTGTACTTATAACTAACGACAAATATCAGGCACCTTTAGAGAGAATAGTGTTATACTGACGGTATTCATTATTATAAACTGGTTAAGTTTCTTGAGTTTGATTGCATATTAATTTGTAAGTGATGTTTTCATCAATTATTTATTAGAAGGTTAACGGATTGTTAGTTTTATAAATGACTGTTTAATTGTTGTTACTTTGTTAAATATTAAAAATATTTAACAAAGTACTTACTTAGCTTAGCTTACTTAACTCTAGTATTTCACTATCAAAAAGTCTTATCCGTTAACAGCCTCGAGATGGTCCATGAGATACGGATATCTGTCCGTATGATCCGTATAAATCAATGGTCCGAGCTATTCTGGATGTTGGGAAAGTTGAATTTTATGTTTAACCTCCTCGGCGTTCAATTATTCTGTCCTTAGAAATAATTAAATAATCGTAGTTTCAAACATAATATGTATAGGTATGTTTCGTGCATTCCTGGTTACATTCAATTTCTTAATAAGTGTAAGTAAATAACAAATAATTTTAAGGAGAATTCATTTATTTTTTTTTCGTTTTTAACCTATCCTTTGGTATTACGCGAACAAGGTCTCTAAGTCAAAATATTTTTATCAATTTCAAAATAAGGTAGGTAAATAATTTATTTTTTAAGTTATTTATAAAATTACAATGATTACATGCATAACATAGTATTGACCATTTGAATCACTTCATAACTGATATGTGAGAATAAATTAAAATTCAAGTACAATTATTGGTCGATGACAAATTTTGAAAATTTATAGTAGGTAATAAAGAATTCCATTGAGCAAAAATGATTTCTTTTTTATTTTCGTGAGTTTAAATTTAGGAACTATAATGTTATTTCTTTCTCGGAACATATGTATCGAAAAAAGGTAGGTACTTTATATTATTAAGATGGAAACAAAATATGGAAACGTTAGTATAGCATCTTGGAAAATAATTTTAAGGGACTCCCGAGTGCACATGTGTTATAGCTCCCACGGTTCTTTTTTTTAAATAAAAAATTATTCTACATCTGCCCCTGACCCCTAGAGAGGAATTGTTTGACTTTTTATAAGTCCAATGCATAATTTAAATTAAAAAATATATATATTTTGACAAGCGCAATAAAACCTCACCTCATAGTTGACAATATTTATTGTCTTCATAGAAAACACGATGTAATCATTTATCAGATATAAAAATTACTCAATTTAATATATATGTATATATTTTAATTATTCCTAATGATATGAATTTTTAATTTTCTAGTTTGTAAAGCTTAATAAATTTAAATCCCTTTACAATGTCGACACACTTAGAAGATAGATTAGTGACCGAGATGGTCATACCAGTATCGAAGGAGACATTTTTCAACACTAAATGGACTACCAATAGACCACAATTATGTGCTTATGACATGCTATATCATCCCCCAACTTACAACCCTAAAGCAGCCAGGTCTGACCGACAGGAACCTAAAATAATAAGACAAAATATATGGGAACAGGTAAGAACAAAACATTTAAAGATACAAAATAGCATTTTCGCTTAATACCGAGGACCCGTTTTGTTATTGTTTGGAATGCATATGTTATTTGTCTGAGCGAAATATTTGCTCGTATTTAATATATTTTTGATTTTATTTCATAAAATTCAGACAAACCCAAAGTTCAAACATAAGATATAAATACTTAAATGCCTATATAAATTTGTGAAAACAATGCCTTTTCTGAGGATAGATGGCTTATTACCTGCTGAGAAGAGGTTAGAGCAGCTGCTAGTAATTTGATCTTGATCTTATTACCTCTTACCAAAATCAAAGAGTCCAAACCTGACGTAAAAATAGGTGTTCCACAAGGATGTATTCTTGGTCTCTTCTTATTTTTACTTTATATTAAAGACTTGCACTTTTTAGTAAAAGGTCAATGTGACATTGTACATTTTGTTGATTAAGCGAGGTCGCTTAATTTTAAAGTTAAGCGTTATAAGGCAAATTATAACAAAGTAAGTAGGAGCTCTGTCACGTGTTCCCCTTTGTTTTGAAATTAATAATTTGTTCATAAATACCTACTAAAAAAACTAAATTCAAGGCATTTGCACTTCAAATCAAAATTGTAGTTTGCGTCTTAACAATGAAGTGTTAGAACTGACTGACTCAACAATTTTCTTAGGTATGACTTTAGATAAAAAACTCCATCTTCATCTTTTAACTCCCTCGGCAACCTCAGCTCGGCGGTTAACCGCCTTTTCAATTAAAAATTAAGACAATTAACAGGCGTTAATAAGGCTCGACTCGTTTATTTTAGTTATTTTCATAGTATCTTATGTTACGGTATTTTACTATGGGTCAAACCTGCCGAAATTAATTATATATTTATTTTACAAAAAAAAACTATGCGGGCAGCTTATAACATAAAAGTTAGACTTCATGAGAGATATTAAAAAAAATGGTATTTTTACTGTCACTTCTCAATACATATTTACATATTATTTATACACCAAAATATAAATATTTATATAAATAACAGTGACAAAATACGATAAATAGAAGAAATAAAGATACTACTCATAATACTAAAGCTCATACATACCTACTATGTGTGAAAAGACTTTTTCCTCGATCTATTAATAAACTTCACAAGATATCTTAGATCTTCATTTTCTTCGTATCAAATAAGTTCTAGAGAAGAATATTATTAAACGAATCTAATTAAAACATTATCAAGATATTTTTGGTTTATCAAACCGTGTGAAGCTTGGAATGTTTACTCAATTGCAGGGTTGATGTTATAGTGTACTAATGCGTCAAACATTGTTATATTTCATTGAAAAAAAGCAACCGGCCACCTCTTGCAGGCAGCCTCTCTACATTAATGCCAACAACATTTGTTTTACGGCTTTTTACATATATTGATAAACAACACTAAAACCAACCAAACGAAAAAAAAATACTCCCTCTTTTATTTATTACTCTGTATTTTGTAAGAGAGTTTCAATTCAGAGTCAAAGCCAGATCAGAGGCAACAAATAAATTTTATATGGGAATACATACATTTTAACACTATAAATTTTAAAACGCTCATATTATTATTAAAACGTCTTGTTTTCAGGAATTTCATAAAGGAATCGCATCAACAACTCATTTTCAATTGAGTAGGCCGAAATGGAGGCCATACGATTGGCCGAGAAAAGAGTATGTCAGAGTACAAGGTAAGAATATCCATATAACGTATACGTAAACCAAGTACCACCTAATTATATAAGTATGTTCTTCATTTTAAATATTATAACTTACTTGTCATTGCATACTATATTATAGCTCTTTAAAATTCCTCGTTCCTCTCTTTTTTTTTTTCTTCTTTATACAACTTGGTATACTTGGTATCATCTTTTGTTTATTTATTATTTTATATTTTTGTTTATTTATTATTATTATTTTATATTTATTTTCATTTATTTAATATTATTTTTGTATTTTTTTTTTCATCATAATATATCAACCTTAAGGTTGCCTGGCAGAAATCGCTTTTAAGCGATAAGGCCTTTGTGTGACACGGTGTATTATTTAATTTTTATTTTGTTACCATTATTTTATAGTTTCTGTTTTTAGTAAGCAATAGAGAATATTTATTATTATTTTGTAATTTAGAGAATATGTTGTTAATTCTTGATGGAACTGCATTTTTAATTACGATTAAACACAATTTTTACTTTCTCGTACAAAATTCAGGCATCATCATCGCCCGATGATGATGTACGAAACCGGTCGCATATAAAATTGTATCACATATTTAAATAAAGTGGAACTTTGTACAAGAAAGTAAAAATTGTGTTTAATCGTTATTATTATTTTTATTACTTACAGTTAAAAACGAGAATCCCCACATGCGTATCTACAGCGTGCTGGAATGGGCCGTACTTCTTAATGAAGGAAAACCAAGCTTGTGCAATCAGTAATTTCAATATTTCATGTTGTTTATATAATTTTAATAAAATAAAATAAAATATGTACATTAATTTATTTTTATTTTTCCATATTACTCCTATACATGTCCCTAATCATTCTTAAACTGATCACACACTTAACGGTTAACTTGTTATGATTATATTATATAAAAGAAGAAAACCATTCCATTAATAAATATATAAAACGGCAACTAAGAACTCTTAGATATGAAAATTTTAAATATTTATAAGTCTTGAAGTAGTTACCAATCTACACAATAATTATGTGGAATACTTTATAAAGTAAACAATTCACTATCAATAATTACAATGTACCTAAGTACATAGCAAGCATTAAAGTCATGGAGGAATGAGGAATCCTTGTTTTTAGTATCTCACCCTTTTATGCGACGTATAGGTATAACGTATGCAACATAAACAAAATAATTCTAAATAGGGTTCATAATATATGTGTAGGTATGTAATAAGAATATATTTCATTCGGCATTTTCCGTAAATAGGAAACATGCCCATTATCCGTACAACTAGATCCCATCGATCTTAGTACCTAACGAATAAAACTTTTTTTTGTTTCGGCTTATTTTTATATCTGCCAGTAAACTCGTGAATCTTCAAAAAAGTGTAAATCTATACTAAAAATTAAAAACAAACAAGATCTCTAACAAATACTTATTATAATATGCGATGCGAATAGTTTTTATTGATTTTTTTTATAGTTTGTATAAAGCTATTCGCGTAGGACTATTTGGGTCCTCGAGTCAGAGAGAAACAATTGTCCTTGTAACAATCGACCCTAGTGCCCATCACTCTGTTTTGTAGTCAGGCACTATAACCAATAACGGTCGTCTAATGTAATAATCGATTGAGTTAATAAAATCAAATAAGTCATTTTAAGTTGAACGTTAGATAATTTTTTTTTTCTGTTGTCAATCTATTTTTACTTTAAAACTTGACAACACTAGAATGTTTATCAGTTTGTTATACGGAAGTAAGAAACAACTACATAATATTTTTTAAGATTTCCACACACACACATTCTAATATATGTATTTTTTACTTATTTAACTCCTATTTTACTTTTATTATACGCCAGTTAAATCCGTAAAAAATAGTTTTACTTCAAACAACATGTCAAAATCAAATATCATAAATTCTATAAGATACTTAGTACTTAGAATGAACAAACATCACACATAATAAAATGATATTAAGGTTAAATATTACACGTACCTCGTTATTACAAGGAAAATAACGTAAGGTATGTTTAATATTAATAAGGTATTTTTGAACTTGTTGTCAACAAACTAGCGCTCATTAAAATAACATCACATCACACATCGCTGGAAGGAAAGTCTCCAAATAAAACACGATATATATAGAATAAGTTTATTTGAAACACGAAATAAATACATACGTGATTAAATAAAGGATACATTTCTTAAGCACAATAATTAGTTGTAGATATAGTAACAGTAAGTCTCATTGGACTTCAGTTCATAATTATTTCATAATACATAACAGTTAGTCCACACTATTCAAATTAAAATGTTAAAAAAGGAATGATATAAAATACTTTGAAGCTTAATACCAATCAACTTGTTTAACTAACTTATAACATAACAAATTTCAGAATGAAAGAACATGATTTACGGCCCTTTTAATAAGTAATTCCATACATGTATATATAAGGTAGTTGATAATACTCCAATTATTAAAAAAAACATCAAATTAGCAATTTTGGAAATGTTTTATAAAAATGCATCATTAAAAAAATCGAAAATGCAACAAATTTCTTATACTTCTATTTTAGCACCTCCGTGTCTTTTGAGATTGATGAGTCTATACAAACTAACCTAATATCTAAGCAGAGTTCTCTAAGGCTCGTCTCACGGTGGGAGCTAGGCAGTGCACTTGCACACTTGTGCATTCTAAATGGTTCAACTCATTTTTTAAATTGGGACAAAAATAGTCAAGCTATGTTATCCATCCATCCACTGTGAACTGAGCCTTATACAAACCATGTTTGGCAGATATAACTGATATAAGATTACAAATTATCAAAATAGCTTGTTACATATTGAACACTATACAGTCAAATATTTATTGCTTTTAATAAGATGTGTATTATTTGTTTTCTCCATTATTAAATAAATGACTTGTAAATGGTTCATCATAGTAGATTAGTTTACTGTTCATCCTTATCTTTGGCACCGTGTTTTAAGATGCGTGTGAACTCAACATAATCAAAGAGTCCGTCACGTATGGGTGCTTCACGTAGCATTTCATCAACATCATCATCAGTAAACCTATCCCCCATGGTGGTGAGCAGTTCTCGGAGACGCTCCTCGGCCATCACCCCATTGTTCTCTTCATCAAAACAACTGTAGGATAAATAAAATATATATATATTATTTTCATGATGCATGCACATATGGCTATGGCCACCTTTTAGGGGTCTTTTTATTACTATATTGAGCCACATGTATATTTGAAATCAGTGTTTATTTCTGATTCAAAATGTGTATATAACTCCAGTTAACAAAAAACCACTTTGATCAAATAGCCTTGGAAACGTTGATACATATTCTTTCTTCCCGCTATTAACATAAGATATTATGATTAAAATTATTTTAATTTATATGATAGTAATGTATATATTGTGAGATACATAACAGAAAATCACTTGTAATATACATAATAGAAAGCTATTTATATGTATGTTCAAGTGTTTTACACCCACTTACCCAAAAGCATTCTTAATAACATCCTCAGGATCTGTTCCTTGAAGTCGCTCACCAAAAAGAGTAAGGAACATAGTGAAGTTAATAGGTCCTGGTGCTTCATTCATCATACCTTCCAAGTAATCTTCAGTTGGGTTCTTTCCTATTCATTTAAGAACATTAAAATACTATGAATTATCTATATTAGTCACAAATATGCTAATAAAATGTAGTCCTATTTGGTATTCCACTGATAAAGCTAGTCACAAAAAGTTAATAACTTTGATTAAGTACAAGTATAAAAAATTCTTTACCAAGAGAAGCTAGCATATCATGAAGATCTTCTTTATCCACGAACCCATCTCGGTTTTGATCAATCATATTAAAAGCCTCCTTAAACTCGGCAATCTGAGCCTGGTCAAACATTGCAAATACATTAGAAGTTGCCCGCTGAGCGCGCTTCTTGTTGGTTCCACGGCGACCTGCTGTCTTTCTGGACGACATTTCACTGTTCTGTATAAAAATTATTACATTAACATAAATTATCAAAACTTAAAATACAAAAGCAAAAAATTCTCGGATTCCGCACAGCCTGTATTTTATTTCAATTAAGTCATGGTAAATACTAAAATTATATTTATAAGCCGTGATTAATAAGGGTTTGTAATAACGGTGTCTAAAAGGTAGTTAAGTACTTTAAATATTTTAGGAATAACGTCACGTTCAATCTGGTTGTCAGAAGCTGAGTCACCAGTTCACTCAAACAATCGAAATTTGTCGTAATGCTTAACAAGCCAGGAATATACAAACATCTGTTATTTGTAGAACGCCCGATGACACAACCAAAATCCACTATCACAAATGAACTAGAATACCATATATGGTGGCAAATTTTACATACTTATTACTCAGCGGGGCCAAGGATATTTTTGACACAAAATGTTTTAAAGTCGTTTAAAATACTTACTTATATTAATAGGCGCGTTTAATCTTACGATGAGTCACCTTGCAATGTATATAAAATATTAAAAAATGCTCAAGTTTTGAGAATAACTAATACTTAATTATATTTAAAAATTGTATTTAGTATACAATATTATATTGACATAAAACTCGGATTGAGAACGTCTTGTAGTTTGTACTTTATAGACTATAGAACTCTGTGGTTTGTACTACGTGCAAATTGCGTTCAGTAGACCGCAGACTACAAATAAGTAATAACAAAATACAGATTTCAATGAACTACAGACAAATAAGAAATATTACCAGTACCATTCGTTATTTCATGATCCGATTTATAGCACACTACTTGACCCAAAAAAACCAAAGAGTCGCAAGGTCGAGTAGTTAGTGCAGACGTAAGACTTAACGTATCGCGACTAAAATGTGCTCAGGTTCAATTTCCGAGAGACAGGCATAGTAGTGACGAGGATAGGTGTTAGTATTACTGGGTTTCTTCGTTTATTAAATATATTCGCAGTATTTATAACGCACACGTTATATTTATTGCGTTGGAAATACATTTCTATGTATTTATATCGCTGTCTATCCTTAGCACAAGCAAATAATTAGCTTACTTTCCTAAGTAAACTTATTCATATAGGTATTTTATAAAACGGAAATTCCCTACATTAAGCTGTTTGCAATTATCATTACGTTATGTTTTGTTTGTTGTTTATTTTAGGAGAAGGCTCAAAAGCTATTTTTTGTTAACACTACTCATAATATACAGCTTAAACGCACCGAGTGGCGACTGCAATCACAGCATATTCAATCGAAATGTGCCCACATCCATTTTTCCACTTAAATACTGAACGTTAAAGCGATGTATAGGTTTTTTTTCAGGTCAACTTAACAGACTCACATGCATGTATAACTTTAAAAGAGATTTCTTTCAACTTCCGATAACACTTATTATAATTCAACTAGGACTATATAACTATTTTCAAATCCAACTGTAAAAATACTTCTTTTAATTACAAACCAATTTCCTTACAACCATCATTAGATTAAATATTTTAGATTTTTGTGCCTGTCCGAACGATTTTATATTTTAATTTAAACGGATTATTAAATAAATAACTATTTAGTTTTCCTAAGGGTTTGAAAGTGCTAACTCGCATTGTAAAGACCTGTCAGAACTTAAACAACATGGAGTCTTTTGAAATCTAAGGCCTTTTAAAGCCATAGTTACTTAATACCTTAATCCGTGAACTTCACCAATACTAATTCCGTTAACAAACGACTCTCCTTGTATTCTAATGCTTATCAAATAGGTAGAGGAACATTGGAGAAAACAATGCTGTTTCTAATAGATCTTCAAATATACATCAATTTCATTCTCGGAGACAACGTATATTAAATTACATATTAATGAAACCGACATTTAGACTTATCTTTTAATTTCAAAATTACAGTAGGGTGCTCATGTCCACACACGAATTAAACTTTGAAAGTTCAAAATTTAGTTTTATTTTATATCTATTTTCAGAAAATATTATAAACGTCTGGTAAAAAATAACAAACATCAAAGCGTATATTACGCTAGTGTAAACTTTGAGTCATCCGAATTAAAAAATAATAATCTGTGCAATACGTTTAAAATTACGATAGTGTGCACCCAGATTATTTCAAACTTGACATTTATTTGTTGACATTTCTAATTTGTATGGTTGTCCGTTGTTGGCTATTCTTAAACTTATAATACTCTATGGTTGTTGGGTAACTAATCGCTGATTAGTGATTACAGTCATGTAAAAACCTCAAATAATAATAATTTTTAGTTTTGCAGTTTTCTAAAATGCTAAATCAAAATAAGATAAAGTTTATATCTAAATTCTTGCGTACGATTTGTACGACTAAACGAGTCACCGCCAGTCATTATGATGTGTTAGGGATAACACCCAAAGCTACGCAGAATGATATAAAAACTGCATACTATGAATTATCAAAAATGTATCATCCAGATAAATCAAAAGTAACCAATATTTTAATAATCCCATTCAAATCATCCTAAACTAAAGAACTAATAAAATTGTTTAAAATTTAATTATAACTTAATTATTTTCAGAGCGAAGAATCTGAAAAAAAATTTAGAGCTATCACTGAAGCTTATGAAGTTCTAGGGAACATTAGTTTAAAAAAAATGTATGACAAAGGTACTGAGGTTCAGTAAGATTTACATCATATCAAAGTAAAGCACTGTGAACTTAAGATTTATTTATTTATGTAGGTCTGCTGGTCGGAAAAGAAAATACTACTCGAATGGACTACCATCCAGAGCCTGAACCCACAGATCCCACATTAAAATTCTACAAGTCACATGCAGTTAGAAATGTTGTTCCTACTATGGATGGCCACACACCAATTTATAATTTTGATATGTGGTTGGTAATTATGACTGCAATTTTATTGGATGACTTTTAAATATTTTATTGCAACTAACCATATCTAAAAATAAAAATTTTAGGTCAAAACAACATTATGGCAATTTGGTAAAAAAGAATCAATCTGAAAAAGAGTTTGTGAGGCGACAAAAGAGAAAGGAAATAGAGTTATCTCAGGCAAACCATCAAGAGGCAGTTTTTTATTTTATGATTGTTAGTTTTTTTTTTATCATGATAGCAATTGGTCAGACCAATTATGACTTAAATACAGTTGAAAATAACACATCTACAAAAGAATCACCCAGTAATGCAGAGCCGCCGCTAATCAAATAACTTGTGATAAATTATAATGTAGGAAAATTATTTATTTTTGATCATTTTAAATCTGTCATATATTTTATTTAACTTATTATGTATATATTGTACAAATATCCACATATGTGTTGTTATCAGATAGAAATTAGTTTAGATAAATTATGATTATTAAAATAAATGGATAATTTTGTTTTATTTGATACCATCCATATCAACAGTTCCCTTCATGACCAATTTTGATGTTGTTTTGGTGTTGGGTTTTCAATTTGAACTTGGAGATGGTGCAGCTGCAATTGAAATCTGTTTTAAGGCAGGGTGGGCCAAATATCTACCTGGTCCCAACAGTATAAAATAAAAATCAAAGAATAATATTGTAATTAGCCTTTATCTATAGTACATATTATATTCTTAATCAGGAAATAAAATTTTTAATACACATTTACAGTATCTTAAAATTTTATATATAAAATGGCAAAAATCTAAATAACAGTTGCTCCATTATTCTATAATTGTTATAATACAGTAATTGTCTAATAATAGAAACAATCACATTTCAACTACAAGCACCAACTTCAAGCGGACTCTTGTAATTTCTTTTTATTCTAGACCATATTTATTAAACACTTTTATTAATACAATTGACTTTGTAAATGAAGCTAAGATTCAAAGTCTCCTTTAGATTGCAATACATTCTTTAGACTGAAGTAGTTACAAGTGCAGACATGTTCAATAAAACAAGTATTTGTGACTGACAGTTAATGGCAGAGTTCAATTTTGGGGGGCATTATGTATGTTCAATATATGGTGCTTCAAGTTCCTTGTAAATTAAACATTATTCTCAGAAATGGTTACCATACATTCCAGGCATGGGCATGTTCAAAGGTCCTACCGGGTATGGGATATTGGGAATGCCTTGTGGGGTTCCATAACTTGGGTATGGCAAGTATGGCTTGGCTAAACCATTTCCATAAGAACCTTGTGGACCCATTCTCAAAAGTTCACTCATTTTATCTGATTTGAATTTTCTTAAGTGCATCTCTTTACGTATTGGTTCAAAGTCTTCTAAAAACTTATCAACATCAATCTTGCCTGACAAGAATTCCTGTGCAATAAATTCTGAGTTTTCTTCTGATTCAGCAGCTTTAGTCTGTAACACTGCTAAAGTTGTATCTGGAGTTACACCTGATGATTTATTCTCTGAAAGTACAGACACAATCGTTCTTTTTTATAAAAAGTACATTAGCAGATATTATTGGGTTAATATCCATGTGAAACTTTTACAAATACAAAAGTTTTTTTTTTGTGCAAATTTTAGTGGAAGATAATCAATACACTAACTATAATCATTAAGAAGTTCCTGTATACGGGTACACAGCTGCTCTCCTCTCTGAGATCTCTCTTGAATCTGAGATTTGAAGTCATCTAGATCAGGCTCCTTACTCAAGTTGAATTCTGCTAAGGATCGATTGCTAGCAATTAACATCTCCCTTTCAGTTTCCCAATCTTTGACCTTTAATAACCAATAATTTTATATTTTGATTGTGCAATATACATACTACAATATAAAAATTAGGCAAGTCAATCATATTATGGAAATACTTATAAAGGTTGAAAAAACTGCGGAAAATTGTTTTTCATTCTTTATTTATATAAATGTATGCATACAGTCAAATCTTGTTCTTGACTACTACTCAAAGGAAAAACACAATTTTTACTACCTATATAGAACAATCTATTGACAAATTAAGGGATAATAACAATGACTCATACGTAACATTAATAGGCCTAGTAATTTCCCGCTTAAAAAACTTACTTGCTTAACGTCTTTGAGAACTGAATCGAATTTAGTGTCATCGTTAAGCATTTCCTTTAATTCATCTGAATTAAGATGAGATAGCAACCCCATTGCTGTCGGGTAATCGGGTTGAATCATTTTACCACTTTGTAAAGTTAACCAATAGAAACTTGATTTTTTTTTCTATCTAAGAGTACTGTTTCAGAGCAATTATACTCAAATTGCTTACACAATAAATATAAATATCTCTTTTGTTATTCTTCCCCACAAATGAATAAAAGTCAAAGTGTTATAACTTTTAAGAGACAGTGACACGTTTGTTTTTAATTTCGTAAAAAGAAACGAAAGTTTAGAGCCATACAGACTTATTAGAAGCGATACCGTCTAAAAACTAGATTGACAGCCTGGCCTGGATTGATTCTAAATGGCCTGAGTTCACAGCCATCTATACAGATGCTTCCAAATGATGGTGACGTCGGAGTAGCTTGCTGGATTCCGAAATATAAAATTATACTCCAATTTAAAAGTCCCATGACATCAGTTTTTGCAGGAGAGTCTGTAGCTATATTAGAAGCATTACTTTTTGCCGAATTCCATAATATCCGACAAACAATAATACTGACAGACTCATTAGGTTGCCTTCAAGCAATTAAAGAAAACCCCTTTCGAAGTAAGAGTAAGTTCTCAATCATTTTTAAAATTCGAGAAGTATTGTTCTCCTGCTATCAAAAGAATATACAAATATTATTAGTTTGGATTCCGGGACACTCTGGCATAACTGGCAATGTACATGCAGAGATATATATGCTAAACAAGCAATACAATCAAGCCCCATTTTCCTTTTGACAAATTATCCTCAAGATTTAAATCGTCTTGCTAAATTCCACCTTTACCAATCCTGGCAATGTTCTTGGTCCTCATCTAAACTAATTAAAGGCAGATGTTATGCATCAATTTAATTAGATATTCCTCGAAAACCTTGGTTTTTTAGTTATAGAAAAAGTAACCGACAAGTTACCTCAACCATTTGCAGACTGCGAATAGGTCATGCTAGCACCCCGGTGCACTTAGCTAAAATAAGGGTGAGAGATCATTCATTGTGTGAATGTGGGTTAGACGAAGGTACAATTCCTCACTTACTTTTCTCCTGTCCCAGACTCACTTATCAACTTTATGATGTTCTCAGTAGAATGTTTTTTAAACCTTGTTAATAGTTCCTTTTGTCTGGTTTGTTTGTAAATTTATTAAATGTAATAATATAAAACTATAAAATATTATATTATTAAAACCTCTAACTTATAACATATATAAATAAGTAAATATTATCACATATATAAATAAGTAAATATTATCCTTTTGTGTTGTTTTAGGTGCTGGTCAACAATTTAACTAAGAAATTAAAATTTACACAAATTTCAAAATTTTCCAATTTTCTTCATGTTTTCTCCACTCTGTACCACAAAAATTGGAAAATCAAAGCTTTTTTTTAACTAAGTGTGACTTGAAATTGGCAGAATATTCCATACATATATGTGAATGAAGCCATAACACAAAAAAAAAGGTCAGAAATAAAATAACCTAAATTCAAACTGTTACATAAAACAATTGAAGAGTTTCACTCTCTAAAGTCTAAACAAACGGCGAACCTACTTCTTGACTAAAATTATATGCATGCCATAGAAGATCAAACAGTAGGAACGTATAACAATATAGTCATGGGCGTACCCAGATTCTGTACTAGGGGGGGCAAACCAGATTTCTTTAATATATTTTTCTTCATTTCTCGTTCCCGACTAACCTTCCTGAGTAAGCTTTTCTAAAGCTTCTTCAATTTTTAAAACTTAAATGGTTTTTTTTTTTAATTTAAAATACCAATTTTAATTTACAATAGAAGGTAGTAGAGAGGTATACGATGTCCAAGGGGGGGGACAGCTGCCGCCCCCCCTGCCCCTCCCTCGGTACGCCCATGGGCCATGAGTATACTGTATAAGTATATTAAACAACTGGACCCATATATTCCTTCTAATAATAATAAACTGTATTGGGTCTTGTTAAAAACTATTCCTACTCCACTCGGTTTGCTAAAACCTTTTGTAGATTTGGATATTCAGGTTTTTACACTGTGTTTACAGTCACCACCCAGACTACTACAAAATATATAAATTCCACGTCCGGTGACGAATTTGGGATCCGTTAAATCAGAAGCTAGAAATGATTCAATTACGTTTAATTTTTTTCTATTAATAATTATAGGCAGGTTTAAGAATGTACTTTAGAAAATAACTGGTTATATGATTTTTAAAGACGTTCAACAATAGCTACATCATAAACCACTTTAAAAAATAATTTCTGAAGAATTTTGAATAAATTTTCAACGACGCAGACGTGACTAAAGACATGAATCTAAAGAAAACTGACCTTTTACAAAATTATGATACTACCTGCCTTGATGAGTCTAGAAATCTAGATAACCCGTTAACGGGCTAGATGTGATCATGTCCAATATAGTACAGAATATTCAAGAACTACTTGTGGACTATGTGGGTAATATTTGTAAACTGTGTTTATTGGATACTTTATCATTTTAATTTGCTTTGATCGTTTGACCATCTGGCAACCACAGAGTACTATAAACTGCCAAGCGCACACTGACAAGATTTTCATCTGACATCTAAGCAGGCTGTCAAAATAATGATAGAATTATTTAACAAGATTTGTAACTTTAATTTAATAATAAAATAAATTGTAACTAAATTTATAACATTTGAAGTATATTTTTTTATGAACAAATGAATGCGAAATATTTGTTACCCTTTCGAAGAAAAAAAATATTGTGTTCTAGTCAGAAATGTTATTTACAGAGACACCATACAAGTTCGAATTTGTCTACAATTTTTATCTCAAATTTGTTGCTGAAATATTAATTTATTTTAGGAATTTTATACTGTATATTGGTATTTGGTTGATAGGTTATTTGTGTGTGTGTTGTGTGGTGTACCGACGTTACGCTAGAAGGCTTCCAACTCGGACTAGAGGTGCCATAGGGGCCAAACGAGTGTTATTAGTTATAGCTCATCCAGACGATGAGTGCATGTTCTTTGGTCCCACAATATTTAGATTGTGCGAACAAGGCGCCGAAGTCTATCTACTCTGCCTTTCGAATGGTATGTGCATTATTAGAATAAATCCCTTTTTATAATACCTCTTTGAATATATTTTTATTTTTACGTTCTGAGGAAAAACCTCTAGAACAAATAATACATTTATTATTGCAGGATAATCTTCACGCATATTAAATGTAATAAAATAAAATTATTTGACAGATTTAAGTACAATTTGTTCATGTTTTATTAACTCGACATTCCCAATACTTCAGAGCTCTCCAGAGTTCTTTCAGGAGGCTAAAATGTAAATGAATCTATACCTACATATTGTCTGCCTAACAAAAAAAAATATATATATATAAAAATAATAGTTTTATTTTTGAATAGTAGCTACCATTATTGAAGAAATAATTAATAGAAATTAAATCTAAATTTCACTAATTATAAATTTGCTTTAATTCTTATGTCCTTTTCTTGTTATAGGTAATTATGAGGGCAAAGGTAGTGAACGAAGAAAAGAACTATGGTGTGCCTGTCAGGAGCTAGGAGTGCCCGATAGCAATATTTGTCTTATCATGGACACAAGACTGCCGGATGACCCTAAAACGCAATGGCCGGTACCTGTCGTAGCAAAACTTATCCAACACCAGCTTGAAGCCCTCGAAATAGATACCTTAGTTACATTTGACAGAGGCGGTATTTCTTCACATCCAAATCACTCTGCTGTGTTTTATGCCGTTGCTTATATGTTTGTTGAGAAGAATATGCCACCAAGTATGTCTCTATGTTTTTAAATATACAAGATAACAAATAATAATGATTAACATAAATTTTGCCTATATATATATATATATATATATATATATATATATATATATATATATATATATATATATATATATATATATATATATATATATATATATATATATATATATATATATATATATATATATATATATATATATATATATATATATATATATATATATATATATATATATATATATATATATATATATATATATATATATATATATATATATATATATATATATATATATATATATATATATATATATATATATATATATATATATATATATATATATATATATATATATATATATATATATATATATATATATATATATATATATAAATTGATATACATATCTCTAAAAAAAATTAATTTTACTTATTGTATGCTATTATTTTATTTGTATTGATTTAATCAAACTACACATTTGTGTTGTTCTTTTCTAGCAACAACAATTTATTAACATTACTTTTGATTTTATTTCAGAATGTACAGTTTACACCCTGGATTCTGTAAATATACTGAGAAAATATTTGGGGTTCTTAGATCTTCCACTGAGTTTTTTACTGTCCTCCAAAAGGTTGGTCTATATTTTTAAAAGTATTGTATTATTATAAAAACCGTTTCATTATCACATAGAGTGTGAACAAGGCAATACAGTATGTATCTTGTGAAAGTTCTGTATCTATTCTTCATAGTCCATAAATTAGATTCACCTCTTTGTACTAATGTTACTGAAGCCTTAGATGCACTGGTTTTATAACAGTTTGAATACAACACTTGTTAGTTTTATAAACTATTATATAATAAGTACTGTTATTTACACAAAATAAAATAATACTAACAATTGCATCAACATCAGTCTTAAATAAACAATTTTTAAAAAATAATATAATTCTTGTAGATACTTTCTCCGATGGACCGAGAGCCGGCGCGTGACGCGAGCAATGAAACGTCATAAAAGTCAAATGGTGTGGTTTAGATACCTGTATGTTATGTTCTCTAGATATATGGTCATCAACACACTTAGAAAGATAAATCTAGCCGATATTGAGCTTGAACTAGAAGTAGATGACTAATACACAACTTATAGGGTTGGTGACGTTTGAGATTTGAGTGTCCTAGTTTTCCAAATTTACTCCACAGAGCTTATTTACTATTTATCCAGTATTGTGCAATTTAAAAAACCAAACTTTATTTAAATTAAATGTTATTCTCTATGTATGTATAAAGGCTTGCTTTTTAAGTTTTCCATGACATGTTGAAAGATAGTAAAGAATTTATTATTTATTTGAATGATGATTTGTAGATATTTTCCAGTTTTGTACTTTGAATGCATTTGGGATTTAACATTTTAAAGACAATGTTCAAATTAAGCTAAGATTTAAGATATTATATAAAACTATATTATCAATTCCAAAAACTGGTACATATAACTTTGTGTTCTGTTCCATCGTAAGTATAGTACCATTACTTCAATATAAGATATATATAACAAATTGTTCCCTAAGAAGCCGCCTGTCTGTTCATAATTGCTCCAACTAAGAACATTGGGTTCCTTTTGTAACTATGTAAAAGTCACGTTTCCTTAATTAAATTAAAAATTAATTTTGTCTTGCAAGTAAATTATATTTACTACAAATGAAGTTTATAAAATATACAAATAAATGTATGTGTGTGTGTGTGAAACAAACTTTTCAATCCCAAAATGTATTTGCCAATTTAATATTGTTTAAACATTATTATTATTATTGTGACATTAATTAATACATTACGTTTCTTTTGGCATTTATAAGAAGCTGATCAAACAAATATGTAAATGTTCCTTTGATCAAATGACAATATTTTAAATCATGATCTTAATTGGTATCTGTAATAAATAACTACAAATGGCGGGTTAAAAGTATTTTATTTCTGTTGGCATTCAAAATATCCATAATACATTTTACAACAAATGTTATTTACTTACACTTATATCAATGCGAGAATTCGTCGAAGTTTACACTAGACGTTTTAAAATTGACAATATCGGCTCCTATACAACATGATTTAATGAAATAATCGTGCGCTTTTTGTAAAATTTAAATAATACTACATTTAAGACATTAAAATATCAGTAAATGTGTAAGCGCAAAAATCTATTTTTTACATAAAATAAAGTAAGAAAGCTAATTAATACCTTTCTTGTATGGACTTTATGATTCAATACTAGTTCTTAAAATTATCATAAAATTTTGGCTACAATTGGTATAGAAATACATAACTATATTTAAATAGGGAGAACATTTAGACCATCTAGCAATATAAATACAAAGCATATTATGTAGATTTATTAGCAATATTTCATCCAAAATATTATTGAAAGGACTTAATATACCAAGTTATGGAGTAGCAAAAGGACAATTGTTAAAATTATATTTTATATTTTTGGTAGTTTTAAAAGAATATAAATATTTTGCAATGAAAATAGTAAAAATTAAGTACTTTAAATGCAAACAGATAATAAACAAAATATACAAATTAGCTATCAGTATGCAACACTAACAGAAGGATGCCCCAAGTGAAAATAATAAATAAAAGACATCTCCCAAATATTGTATCACGGTGTATTCAATATAAAACTTATTAGAACTTATAAAAAAAAACAAATAAAAAGCATAAAATTTTTACTCAGAGCTCTGGAAAGTGAGAATATTTAAAAAAAACTAAATTTCATTAAAAAAAAAAATCTGGTACAACTACAATATATTAAACCATTGAAGTCACAATTCCAAGAACTCTGAAATATTAATATAAAAGCAAACTGTCACAAATACTATTTGAATGTTTAAAATTTAGGAACATCTATTAATACATTGACTTCTAAGGTAACAGTTTAAATATAGTTTTTGTATTAAGTTTATTCTTAGTTACATAATGAACTTCATATTTCCACAGAGAGCTACTTAAGGAGAATCAAACAAAACTAATTCAAATGTCTCTTGGTACGATCTGGAATGTCACACAATATTAAAATACTGATTTGTTAAATAACAAACTTATAAATACACAAGCGATGGTTCAGATGTTCCAAGTTGAACTGTACTCGCCCATTCCCGTATACCTCTACCAGTGTCCGCCTTTATAAACTATTTAAATAATCATCTCGCAACACCTCTACGTAATAACCGAGCTACCATATTATAACCTCAGGTATATAATATATTGCACCTATATTTTTTCTTAAACATGTCAACTATTTTACTGACTATTATGCGAAATTTGCAAGGAATTATATTATATATCTATAGTAATTAATATACACAACAGCCAAACGATTCCCGCAGTACGGGGGTGTTCACTTAATAACATTAGTAAACAGCGAAATATTTAAAAGTCGGACCTAAAATGCCTTCATGCCGATTCTCGTCGCTAAGTATTTTGTCCAAGAAGATTATATCGAACGCTTTAGGTAACGACTACCATCAACCACTGACTACTTTAACTTAGTATTTATTATTTATATAGTATCTATCCCACATCTCGATATTAATATTTTCCTAACGGCGCCCCGAGCCCTCGCCTCGAATGAGATCGCGGAGCGAACACAGCGGCCCCCGACACAATTATATTTACTATTTCATTTAAAATATCAACAATTAATACTATATATTGCTTTTAATGTAGACACTCTACAGTAATACAACATTTAGAGAATTGTGCAGTTAGATCGTCGAAAACAATTAGAAACTATCTCTACCAAATAAAATTTTGAAAGATTTCTCGTCATATTTTAAGTCAACATAGCGTTGGACGATTTTGCGTATCAAACATTCAACACGGACAGACGACCGTGCGGCGCCCGACAGACTAACCGACTGACCGTATTCATTACATTACATAGCTAGTGGCGGGGGAGTGGTGGGGGGTGGTGGTGTGTGTGTCTGTGTGTGTGTTCTACTCGTTCTCTGCGCGCATCCCGCGCACCTCCCCCTCCCGCCGCAGCCTCTCCAGCTCCTCCTTGGTGCGCTCCTCGATGGCGCGGATGTCGGCCATGGTCATGCCGTGCCAGTCGTCCATGGAGCAGAACACTTGCCTGCAATATAACAATTTATGGAGCTGTACCTTAACTGTGGTCTTTAATAAACTTATGATCAGTTTTTATTACTCACCTATGGAATATGGTAAACAATCGCCGCTCCGACTTCTGGATGACGTTCTCAACTTTGCTCTGAAATGGAAAATAATAACGTAATATAGCAATTCCTTATCTCAAATGTTAATAATCTAATCAGTACCGCGGCGTTCCTCGTTATCGAGGGAGCCGGTGGTTAATTTGATAACCGACAGCCGATAAGTAACTAAGGTCTCCTCCATAAGTACTCGACCGTATCCCACCTGTAGTCCAAACCACTTGAACTCCGCGGTGACCAGCTTGTAACAGGTCATGACGGGTGTGACGTCATTCTTCCAGTGCGGTCCCGTGAGCGGGCCGCGCCCTGTCTTGGTGGACTTGAACTTGGTGGGGTCGGTCTCCGGCTTGTAGTCTGCGCTGGGCAGCGGGTCGTTGGCGATGTCGATGTGCACCACCTCGCGGTTCTTAAGCTTCTCCGGCGGCAGCTCGTGAACCTGCCGGAAAATATTGTCGTTTAAAATGGTGAAAGCTAGGGATTGTAGTTAATCAGCATAACACTGCTTGACAAATATATATATATGGTCGAGTGGTTAGCACAGAGACCTAACGTTTAGCGGCACATCGAGGCTCGGGTTCGATTCCCGACAGGGACAGGCATGTATGTTATGAGCAAAGCTGTCTGATGATTAGCGATTATCCGGACCATTGAACGATTTCTTTTTTTCATACATTAGATTATCCGGATTTTCGATCATCCGAATGCCTTACGACAACCATTAGTCCGGTTAGTCGAGGTTCTACTGTATATCCAAACTACATGTATTATTAAAGTTAAACATTAAAATTATAAGAGAACTGGGTAGGTAGTGAGGTTCGCAAACCGCACGTAAAGATAAACTTTTTTTTTTAATTTAATATAGGTCACATCTAACTGCTACCAGAAAAGACTTTATATATATACAGAAATAAATAATAATTAAAATAGTTACTTCTCGTTGCAAGTACACGTAAAAACTGTAAATTTTTTATATTTTTTATTGAAATCTAAGGTCATATAAAAAGATACATAAAAGATGATTAGTATTGTGTAACTAGAGATTTTCTTTATAATATTATTTCTTAATATACGCATTGCGGCTATTATTTAACGAAAGCGGAAAACAATTGAAATCCTACTTGATACAGGTATTTAAGATAATATCAACTTATATCATTGTACGATACTATTTTTTGAGCGAATGTTATTTATACTAAGCAAAAAGTATAAAATAAAATGACCCAGTGTATCATGACTCAGTAGAAAAAGAACATAACTACGATACCATTATTTTTAATCTGTGGCTGTCTTGTTAAAACACACGACAAACAGGTTATTAAGTGTTATTAACATCCTTACGTAATATTCTACGAGTTAATACCTAATAATACCTTATAAAATAACGGACGACTGTAAATTGACAAATTGTTGACTATTTAAGTATAAAAAATCACATTACTTAATACATAAGCTATAAATAAATATTAACATGACCTTTGATACTTATAACAAAACCAAAAGCATATAAAATAAATCTTATTAAATATAGCGTAATGTTTCAAGAAGCTTATTTTTTTTTTAATACGTTATATACAACTTAATGATATAGTTTTCTTTTTCTAACAGTCAACCCGAAGAAAAAACAATAAAAATAATAAAAACTCATTAAGGCGTTATAGATATAAAACTTAATTATTATGAGACTGTTAATTGCAATATAAATGTTATTATAAAACACTCATATTTATAAATATATATTAATGTTAATTAAAATTTAAAAGTCGCTTTTAATAAAAAGAAACAACACAATAATGATCTGCGACGCGCGTAACAACTAACCAGTTTAATAAAAATAAGGACTACATTATTTTTTTTAAAATCTCCCCAATCATTTGTACTCAGCTCAGGCCTTAGGCTGTCCAGAATTGATTCAGTCAGAAATATATTAAGTGGAAAGAGGACAGTCAGTAAAATAAATCTTATTAAGCACTGTCTTCTTATCTGTCTTCTGTCTATATTCTGTTTTCTTGTCTGTCAATCTTATCAAGTCATAACCCCTAAAATGACTGTACTCTTAAAATCAAAATTGTAGAGAATAAAGATAAATATTCCTTATGAGTAAAACATTGTATCGTAGATAATTGGCAGCACCAGCTAGCGTTGCCAACCTTACTTTATAATAAAGTATTATATTTTATTTTTGGTAATTATACTTTATACTTTTGCATACAAATAAAGTATGTGAAAACACTTTATTTTCAACCTTTACTGCGATTCATAGAACAAAACACTCATTATGGGATTTATGGGAAAATACTTAACTATTTAACATATAAGTTATAACAGATGATGGAAACTATTCATAATTACTGAACGAAATGTATCTAACATTTCTATAGTCAGTAACATGTTAATGTGAATGTGTTATCACGCGAAATATTCAATAAAATTATCAGTATTTTTTCACTTTTTATTGATAGTAACTAAAGTGATAAGACAAAATGGTTTGATTTTAGCGAACATAATTGGCTTTCCATACTTCCTAACATGTCTTTGAGATTAAAATCGAACATTTAAAAATGGTTATAAATTTAATTAAAAATTAATTGTTTATTTATTTAAATTTCAATGTTGATTGTCAAACAAGCTTTGAAAAATTTAAAAATAGTTAAAAAATGTTAGCTTGTGCTAAAAGCACACAAAATACATTTTTAGTTCAATATAAATATAATTTTTTTTTTTTTTCTTACAAATACTTTTTTTTTTCCTATTTTATACTTTTTTTAGAAAGTTGGCAACCCTAGCACTAGCACCTCCAGTATCGTACGGTCACAACAAAAATATACTCTACAAGAGAACGGCCAGTAGATATAAACATATTGTTTATAATTATTAATAGTTTCCTTAAAGTTTATCTCGTTTAGCTATTACTTATAAATTATATATCTCAATACAATATAGATCAGCCAATCACGACTCTTGAAAGAGCAAGTTCTGACCTGAGGGTGAAGTGTATAGAAAACCACCTAAGGTTGATTTTAATATTAATTCTGTTAAAAATCAGTGTCTACATTATCTCACTATTCACGTTTAAATATTATTTTAAAGCTAATGAGATTCAAATATCTTACGTACATAGTTATTACATTTTTTTTCCTTGTACATGAAGTAACTAGGGGTCGCTCGCGACTTCGTCGGCGTGGTTTTTAGTGTTGCCGCCGAATTCCATACAAAATTGATATTTAAAACCCTTAAGGGTGGAATTTAAAAATCTTTTCTTAGTACACCACTATGTAGAAAAACAAATGTATCCTCCAATTTTACTATCTCTACGACCTGCGGTTTAGACAATATGCTATAACTAAGTCAATCATAACCCATTAGATTATATTAAATTTGCAGCATTTTTCATTGCTGCTTAACTTCTATTAGTCACAGCGAGAAGATATATACCCTATAGCCTTCCTCAATTAACGGACTATTCAACACAAAAAGAATTTTTCAATTCGGGCCAGTAGTCCCAGAGATTAGTGCGTTCAAACAAACAAACTCTTCAGCTTTATAATATTAGTATAGATTCATATTATGTATATGTAGTGTTTATATCATGTAACATAATTGAAATAACAAAACCATGACAAAATCATTAAGTAGTTAAATCTCAATATGACCAAATTGACCTTAACAGTGAGGGTCAATGTGCAGCCTCAATCAATACGATACTTTATTAGAACCCCAGTCGAAACAAATCATTACTATTCAAAAGGTCACATCTCATAGTTTTGTATTATGAAGGCAATTGGTACATTTATCTATATATATGTACATACATAGTATGTAGTTGGTAAATAAACCGTAATGATAGTATAAATGACTAGAACAAAACTTTCAAATATGTATATATAACATATATCAATCGTATATACATAGTATATATTACATACAGTCGTCAAGCAGGGAACACTACAAGGTCAATGTCGTCACTTCCTTAACATTGAAGTTGAATATTACGAGTTAAATAAATCTAATAATCATCGCATTATCTAATCGATATTAGGTATTAGTTATTAGGAAATAAATAGCATTATTAGTTTATATATTTATACAAATTGTGTAATGTCTAAATACATAAGCTTCCACTAATAAATACTTGAACATTTATTTTTATTATTATTTACGATCGCTGTTAAAATGACATTTATATAATTTATACCTAATGCTTGTTTTATGATTCTCACTAAGACGTATTTTGTTAATAAATTAACTTTTATTATTTTCTAAGATTTTCACACATTGAAATAAAACTATTTTTACGTGTTTAACTCGCGAATAATTAAATTTAAAATTTAACCCGACGCGACGTTTCAAATGCTTTGCAGAAATCTCAAATCGTGTTCATCTTAAGACGAGATGGAGTGTCCTCACTACGAGAGTTAAATCCGTAAAAATAGTTTTATTTAAACCTACATTTAATCAAAATAATATTTACTACCTAATACAATAAGATTTAACGCACTCCACTATTATATTGTTAAAATAAAATAACGGCAGCCTGTATTAATATTATTAAAGGATTTATTAATAGAAATGACGAAAATAAGTAATAACTAAACAACTGAAACGAAAATATATATTTAAGGTTCTTATTAAAAACTTATTGCAAAGTTAATAATAATAATAATAATAATAATAATAATAATAATAATATCAGGACAAATTACACACATTGATCTAACCCCTAAGTAAGCAAATTATTTGCTTGTGTTAAGGGTGTTAGACAACGATACAAATACATAGAAATACACATATAAATACTGAGAATATATTTAATAAACGACCAAACCCAGAAACACAGACATCTATGCTCATCACATAAATGCCTGTCTCTGCCGGGAATCGTACCCGAGCCCCATTGCGCCGTGACACGTTATACGTCTGCGCTAACCACTGGACCAAAGGGGCGGTTGACAATGTAGTTAGCAATGTATTATTATATTAGAGTTGATTTTTTATGTGACTATGAGTTATCTTCTATGTTTCTAAAAAAAATAATAGACTTGTAAAAATAACTTGTGAAAATATAATTTGTGTTTTTTTGTAATGTGTGTAGGTTATTACTTATTATAATAATGTTTGTTATGACCAAACTAATATAAAATGTATAATATAAATAGTACCTATAAATATCGTAATTATTATTATTTATATTCAATACACACACATGTCATACTTACGTTGTTCTGGTCACCGACATCTGGTAAATGCAGGGATTCTATGCAGATGACGAAGTTCTCCTTCATGTATCCAGGATTCTGTAAATAATACGATATAAGAAATAGAATAGTATGTATGTCTGTAACATACGAGTGATATGATATGAATATGTTAATATTGTAAATATCAATTATGAAAATATTGTTTGTCTTTACATCCCATGAAAACTACTAAACCTATTGAAATTAGATTTTAATTTATGTAAAGTTAAAAATGTAGCAAAGTACAGTACACCTGGCACGAGATTTGACTTTACGAAAACTATGACAGTCTAACAAATAGTAAAATCGATACATAGAATTATTATACACTCTATGAATCAAAATTTATTGAAATATTTAAGGTTCAAAAAATATATTTATCTTTAGTTATTTAGGATCATTCTATACATAATCCTAAATAATAAAAAATAACCGATTTTATTAATAACTTATCAATAAAAAGGTATATTAATAAACCTTTAATTAACCGCCTCGTTGGTCGAGTGGTTAGAGCAGACGCCTAACGACAGCGACGCAATGGGGTTCGATTCCCGACAGGGCCAGGCATGTATGTGACGAGCATAGATGTCTGTATTTCTAGGTTTGGTCGTATATTAAATATATTTTCATTATTTACAATGTGTATTTCTAAGTATTTGTATCGTTGTCTAACACCCTTAACACAAGCAAATAATTTGCTTACTTAGGGGTTAGATCAATATGTGTAATTTATCCTGTGTTATTATTATTGTCCAGTGATATTATTATTATATTGATTAATAGAGTGCATAATAATTGTTTCGATTTTACTATTTGCTAAACTGTCATCGTTTTCGTAACGTCAAAACTTGTACTAGGGGTACAATAACATTTACAATCAAGAACTTGTCATTCTTCATATTATCTGTCTGTCTTCACATTTACGAACAATTTAAATCTATATTTATTTATTGTATTGACCCACATCTAAAGAGAGTATGTTACATGGACATGGCTTAGACATGTTCTCTATGACAACTAGCAGCTTTACGATCTTTATAAGTCTTCAAGACATGTTTATAGGATCAGGGTATAAAACTTTGATGACTCAGTATTAATTAACAGTTGTTAATAATACGAATTTAGAAACCGACCTGCGTAACTCTTTTATCGTAAACCATAAAGAAAATTAATTACCATACAGTTTGTACGAATTACGGAAAACTATTTTTAGTAAGACATTCCTGTATTTATTTTTTATATTACAATATAATATTAGGAGAGACGAAATTTGTATTATTATTATTATTAATGTACAAAATTTGTATTACAATATAAACAATCTGCATTTATTAGATAGCTATGAAAATGGCGAGTCGTTCTTGGCAGGTCCACCGAGGATTTTAAATTAATACAACAAAAACCTATATTTTCTCCCGCATTGCAACGCATGCAGGGTAACAGCTAACAATATTATAGCTAAATTTATATTTTTTTTGCTCTTTGAATGTAAATACTGTTTGTTAAAATACACGATGTATTTTATTACACCAAGAAGGCTATCTGTAATGCGCCCATTTTTTATACAATCTACAGCGAACTATTTGACCACAAAAAAATAGCAAGTAAAAGTTTCCACCAATCAGATGGTAGCACTAGCTCACTAAGACTTCACAATGATATTACGCTAGTTGGCCTAGCGCTTAGTAACTACTATTATGAAATGTTTAAGGATAATGTTATACATATAATATTAATAAATACCGTAAGCACAGTCCGACAGTAAGGGTACGCGTTCCAGGCCTCTTCGTGTACTTCGAGCGAGCCCTTCGGCGCCAGCAGACGGATGAACGCGGGGACCTTGGACGCGAGATGGTAGATCTTGTATGTGTACTGGCCGGAAGAGTATTTACCACCTACAAATATTATACTTTACAACATTCATATAAAAAATAGATTTAGAAGGAAAGTACTAAATAAAATAATTCACTAATTACTAAAAATAGTCATCATAAGAAAAATATCTTGTCTTTGTTAGGACAGTAATTAATAATTGTGATACCTGTTACGTTGAATAGATATAAGATACTCTACAAAATACTGTATTCTGAGTATTATTACAATACTAGGTATTAAATGAAAAAAAAAACACTACAACTTCAAAAAATAAATTAAATATTACATCAAAAATTCTTCAACCAGTAAACTATCAACGTTTTTTTAAACGAACTGCAAACAAATTAACAGGTATAATTAAAACTTGTTTCTAACGATGTATGTACCATAGATACTTATTATGTTTTTTTTAATGACATTATTATGAACAATGTCAGATTATCTTATTTCCTATATATGAAATAATTAAAATATAATACAACGAAATAAAATTTTAATAAATTATCATATTAAAGTAAATTCACAATTAAAAATAATACGAAAATTTCACACACGCTGAAGTAAGTAATAAGGAACTTTTAGGCGCGCACCTAACACAACATGGCTACCGACCATCTGTTATTGTTGTGACGTCAGCGGTGCAACTGTACTTGATAGCCGCGGCAATTTAACTCTTATAAATATACTAATAAGACGTAATATTAAATGACTAACGAATATTAAGTAAACAATTTGGATATATTTTGTAGCCTTTATCCGATTCTGTAGAACAAATATTAAATTAGTGCAGACTAAAGATACAATAGAAATCATTATTTGAATCAGAAGAATAGGTAGTTTCATTAATTATGTTTTTTAATGTTAATATTAGATATACGAGGAAACTTCGGGGGGCTACGCCCCGGGAGTTCCTCGGCGACCGTGACCGATAACAATTGCTGTGACCGCTAACACCTATCTTGACCCTGCACACAAATAAAACACTTAAGTAAAATACGTAATTTTAATCAATATGGAATTCCCTACGTATGCATGCTAGAATGCCTTTACTTATTGGGAGTTTTTAATTGATTAATTAAAAGGTCAAGAAAGGGTCTAGAGTCACAAAATATGTCTTAAGTTTGTGTCCGAGAGCTATAATTCGAATGGTAACACACTTATATACCTCGAACGTTATGTTCAGGCATTTTACTTGAGTCAAAGATCAGATCTTAAGTCATTATATTATAAGGATAATGTATAGAATACATATATGTTTCAAACACATACGTAAAACATATTACATATTTTTACAATAAAATATTATTGTAAAAATAATATAAATGTTAACTATAATTTATCGGAATATTGATTTATAACAAAAGGGGAAAATTGAAGGTAGAGAACTAATATAAAATAAATAGTCTAAGAAACATAATACTTAACTAATTACAATACTGTTACAGACGAAACGATAATAATTACTAGAAACAAAAAACTAAAAACAAAAAAAAGATTGCACATTTAGGTGTTAATAGAATAATATATAATAAAATAACAAAAAAAAATCCATTGGAATTGTATGAAACATTATTATTCGTTTTTTATTGGGATGAAATAAACAATTCGTTACTATATAAATGTGCAGTCAGTTTTTGATACAATAATTATTTGTTACCATCTTATTTTAAATAATTATTAAAATTGATAATCGATCAGTCTAATGGTAAAAAGCAATCTAGATTTGCTTCCAATCTCGGATTGTAAATCGATTATTAAATTTTGTGTATATAATAAATTTACCGTAATTGACACAGGGGTCACACATGGAACACGTATCGGATTTATTTTCTTTACCGCCTTTTGAACTTGACGGTTTTTTAGAATCTATTGTTTCTAGAATGTAGGGAAATATAATAAATAATAATCATTTGCATTATATTATTTTTAATACTCTTAATATTACATCTGGTAAGGGGTAACTGGGCCAATACAGTATGCGCTAGACATAACCTAATATAAAGTAAAGCAAAATGATAAAATATAATTTTTTATACATTATAAATATTGAATACTTTTCGAAGTGCCAAATTAAATGATGCCAAACTTTGTAGTTAAGATCGAGGTCACTGTAACTTTCACAATACAAATGAGAAATTGGTCGCTATGTCTTTTACTTATTAAACGGAACAGTATTTTAAACTATCAATATTGACAAGTATAATTACGAGATTCAAAATTCTTTAAAAATATATATTACTTATAGAAATTAAAAAAAAAAAAAAAAAAAAAAAAAAGTAACTTCCTTATTTAATACTAGCGTGTCGCAAAACTTAATCTCTATCAGCTACCGCTAGAAACAGATAAGCTGTTATCAAATGAGACTTCATACATGTGCCACGAGTCACGACTGTCATTATCGTGTTTTACGATGTCCATTAATAAAATCATATTTATTTATAGTTGTATAATATTGGTGTTAAAAACAGATATACATTTATTACTAGTTTTTTCGTGGTTCTTCATAAGAAACGTTTTACGTGTTTTTTTTCAATACAGGAGTACCAAGTATCATCTCACAAGGTCGATTATATAATTTACATTCGTAAATAATGCAAATATTACAATAACTATGCAGATGTATTGACAATCGTACATCATGTGTCCTATGTTTTATATTTAAACACTTACCGAGTAAGGGATAATCTTTAAAGGGTTCATTTTTGATCACTTCAATGCCCTCACCGCCGCCTGTTTCATTTTTGGAGACCTCCGCAACACAGAACAGCTGTGCCACTTGGTACTGTCATAAAAAAAAGTAAAACTTTGCTTTTAATATAATTCTATCACATTGTTATATTAATAAATAATAATAACAATAGTTTAATCTATATAGCAATATATGAAACCAAGGACACAGTTTTACAAATAAATAGATGGCATTTATGGCAAAGTTATTACTTATTACGTAAATATTAAATTCAAATCTAGAATAGAATCCTAATTTAATATTGGATTTACGTCTGAATATAATAAAAACGTTATATCATAAAACAAAAATAGGATGCGCGTAATCTATATAAACTTAAAATGTATCGTCAAAATAACTTCGTCTCTGAGTCTGGGCTCATCTGCTCTGTGTGAGGGAACCCTTAGCGGAGTCCTTGACCCACTCCCGCGGCCTCGCCGGGCTTTTGTGTGAACTAATTACCGACCTCGTTTGAGGTTTAAATTTAAAAAAATAAAAATAATATACAAATAAAAAGTAGTTATTCCAAAATTAATTATTTTCAAATAATAATAATATCATGACAAATTACACACATTGATCTAACCCTTAAGTAAGCAAATTATTTGCTTGTGTTAAGGGTGTTTGTTAGACAATGATACAAATACATAGAAATACACATAAAAATACTGAAAATATATTTAATAAACGACCGAACCCAGAAACACAGACATCTATGCTCATCACATAAATGCCTGACTCCGCCGGGAATCGAACCCGAGACCCATTGCGTCGTGACACGTTAGGTGTCTGAGCTAACCACTCGACCAACGGGGCGGTAAATGTTAACGAATATTTATTTTTTAATAGAAATATAATAACAGCTAGCTTTGTAGGCTTTTATATTTGTTAATTCAATTAATATATTAAGACTTGTTTTGAGCTCATACACTAGTAGTAGAGTGTAGACTTTAGACTGCAGTCTTCTGTGATGCAATTGAAGTTGTTCAATAACAAAAGTTATGTATGTATTTTGAATATTAAAATAAAATGAAAGACCTCTATCACTATAAGATCTCTATAAGAAATCAGTCAATCTTAATGCACAGCCTCCCCTTTCTTTGCTTAGGTAAGTAAATAGGGAGTAAGATTAGGATAAGTGCATTATAAAGTTATATAAGTACCGGAATCAAAGTTAAAAAAAATTAAAGATATATTTGTAAAAGCAGATAAGGCTTGTTATTTAAAGTTATTCTTTGTGTAAACAATTCACTATTTTTTTGTATCTTCGTAATACTTGATCGGCAAGTCTTTCAAGGCCTTCGAAACAATTTTAAAAACAACTTTATTAATTTCAAAACAAACTTCTAAATTATAATGATATGCATGACTCCTAATACTTTTATACATCAATTTGAAATTTCTTCTTAACCAACTCACTTAAATCTCGTAATTCTGAATATTTTTTATAAAATGCTACATTTATACAAAAAAATTTAATACATATAGCTAAGAGGTAATATATGTAAATTAAATGCTATGTACAGAAGACAACCAGACAATTGTTACAATTATTTAGAAAAAGTTCTACAGGCCCACCCATCTTAAATACAAAAGTTACACTATATTATTAAAATATTCATCTCAGTAAAAATTATTAACAATTATTTTTATAAAGTTCAAATACAGCCTCACTTATTTTAGAAGCAAATCTTTAATAAATCTTATTACAAAACACTTAGTGCTCAATTAATATTTTTATAATTTAAAACCTATATTGTGTATGACATACATAAATACTATGAGAAAAGAATAATATAATACTTATTAGTATTACCTTTATATTTTATTATGTATAAAATTATATTGTAATATTATCAAATGATAATCTATTTTTATGTTTCCACATTTAACTATAAAATAATGGTGAGTAGCTTCATGAGATTTAAATTTCATTATCTAGATTAATAATTGTGATAAGATAACATTAATAAAATTGATGATTACAAGATTAAATTTACAATAAAACTTAATTACAAAAATGATTTCATTAATGACTTCTTAAAACAGTAATGTATTTTGTGTCCATGATATTTTTTTGATAGTACATTAGATAATGTTTACATTTTATCTTACCTCTTCTACTGTTAGAGGAAGGGTAACTCGACTGAAAAGAAAGAATAATATATTTTTAATTTTCCATATGGATCAGTTCTTAGATAAATTATATGTATTTTCAATGGCCATCTGCCAGAAATGTTATAAACTTGAAAGTATCATTGCCACAGCTCTGTTAAAGTTATAGGGACACAACATATAGGTCTACATTTAAATGCACATAGTACGTAAAACATTTGACGAAATAGTCCCTTATAAAATTTAGCTGACGACTCAAAAATCGATTTAAATTCACAAAAGGACTAAATAACCTTAATAATACTCACTATTCTTTAATAAGCATCTTGATTTAATTATTTTTTACACTTAAATGCACATCAGATAAACCACTACAACCTTAAAATAAACTTATCACAGTTCAACACTTGAGCGACGTCCCGATTATCCGATTATTGTAGTTTCAAAAATCTTTGACCGACCAAACCAATGACTAAAAATGACAAGGCGCATGCTTCAGCTTATGATGCAACGGAAGTTACGTCAACGTTTGCGGTCTCGTTCAATATAATATATATAATATACAGTAATGGTAATATATTTATATATTTATATAAAGAATATTATAATTTAATAAAAGCAAACTAAAATTAAACTCTAATATTTTGTTTACAAACATAGTTGATATTAAATAGGAGATTTTTTCTTAGTAATATGAGATAGTTATGAATATTTCGACACATAAAAATCCATGTCAGATGAACGTTTTAATGTCGTAGAACAGGTCGAGAAACTGGGGACAAACACGTCTATCTGGTATAATTTGACTAACAACATTTCAGATGAATTTGGTATTTTTTCAGCATTTGGATATGATCAAGGGGCATCCCCTTCGTGTCACAAATAACGTTTACAGATTTGTTGACACTTGTAATACTTATCGTTGTTTTTAGGTGAAACTCACCGTTTTCTTATTACACTTGTAGAATGGCCAGCATTTTTTAAAGGTTGTAGTGTAATTGTTTTTTATGGTATGTCAAGAAACCTGAGAAAGTCCATTTGAAACGTCAAAATTCAGGTGAATCTCACCGTTTTCTTAGAACAATTGTAGAATGGCCAAAATTTGTTGAAGATTTTCATGGTATGTCAAGAAACCCGTGATCGTCTTGAAATTTGAACGTCAAATTAGCTCACCATGACAAATTAGATGTACTTGTGGCGAGACACAAATTATTGTTAGACACTTTCTGATTTTAAACTACCACGTCATATTGACTTTATTGACAAAACCTCTCATAAAACTTAGAGAAACTTTATATAAGTTAACAGCTTAGTTTTTGTGTACTCTCTGGCTTTTAGAATAAAAAGGTGACCACAAGAGTCTGAGGGTTACCTGATGTAAAGTAATCACTTCTGCAACATTAGAAGATACACAAGAGCATTGCCGGTCTTTGAGAAAAAAGTAGACTTTTTTTAAAGTACCCACGTTGTATCGATCTGGAAATACTGTGAAAGAAAGTGCCAGACCCTCTCCCTTAAGAGAATGCTAAGAAGATCAGCTTTCTCTTTTTTCATGTGCTGCATGTGATCCTGGGGAATAACTCGACGGGAGGAAGGGTTGGCAGAAGTTTGTCATGGGCAGCTTTGGAGAGTGCCCAGAATTTTCAGGTTTCGGGCAAATAGCTTGCCAGCTGCTCATCAATTTTGACGACACATCAATCGATAATCACTAGAGCAAAATCCAAGCTTTGCTCTTGTGATTGCAGTTTGAGGAATCTAAACTAACAAAAATCTAACCTATCTCAGCTCAGGAACGATACGCCTGCCGTTTGCAATTAGCAGCTGCTCTAACACTTATCAGTTGGTTGGTTGGTTTCATGGCTTTCAGTTGTGTCAGAGAGGCGCAGTCGATCCACCAACGTCACGTATGGTAGAGAATACGCGGAGGAGGTTGATCGTTGCGGTGGAGATAATTAAATTTAAATGGGATAAAGTATGAAATATTCAGAATTTCATTGTTCCAGCATAACCTAAAATAGCACAAACATCAAATGTTAAATTAAATACAACTAATGACACTATGTCTGTCCTAGTATCATTAGTTCTAATTAGTGTAATGGTCTATAACTTAACGTAAATACAACTTAATTTTATTAATTTGTGAAATGCATAGAAATGACTAAACAACTAACATTAACAAACATTGAACATTTATAGGATAAGGGATTTCACAGGGAAGTATGCTATATATAGGACGGAGTAGCTTGGGACAGCAAAATAGGATGGGGAGATCTCATTCACACAATAAGTGGTCACGAACTCTGAAATTAGCCAGGTGCACAGGTGTACACGCATGACCAAGACTTAGGTGACAGATGCCAGATGTGACCCAGCGGATAAATTGTTTATGAAGAAAAAAGATGTCTGGTTGTACGTTTGAGTAAAATTTAATTGATTAATTGATTTTGATGAACTCCAAAAAGAATTCCAGGACTCTTCCATGTGAATTTTGGTTAAGCAACGGAGATCTTGACCTTAAAAAGGCCTGGACCTGGTTTTTCTGAAAAACAATAAAAATCTTCAATCTTCTGCGTCAGGGATTTTTCTTAATGGCTAATGGAGCTTAGTAAGTCAGTGAGTCCAAAACACTTATCAGCAACCTTGTCTACAACTGGTAACGTCAAATCATGTACTAGTGAAACCTGGAATTATTTTTATTGAATTGTTATTTTATGCTTATTCTTTTTATTACGTCCTTAGCATATACATTATCATATATGGAACATATTAATTCTCTATCACACTTCATAGATAACTTCCACAGATTACTAATCACTTCTCATTTCTCAAAATAGACTAATTATATTTGATAAACCATTACTATACACAGAGTACTATAAAATACTATCCTTATATGTACTTATAAATTATAATACTCTATAAGTACTATACTTGTCGTTTCTGATTTCTCAATTCTCACTGTCGGAACTCGGACTGCTGTCAAAATTTGAGATTTTAATTTGTATTCACTACTCACCTCTTTTAGATTCCAGCCAATTATTAAGTATTAAAAATTCATCTGATAAATAATTCTGGATTGATTGATTCTGTAACTTAATTCAAGTATCAGATTCCTCACCTCGATTAAACTAATAAACTATGTTAAGATTTGATTTCCTTTATTGTTAGATTCACAATGCATATAAATAGTTAAATAATGGTTTGATAAACTATTAAAGAACTATTATTCCATTTTAATTAATATTGTTTGTTCAGAGTGGTACAGTAAAATGAGTTTGATTAGTAAAAAGTGTGATTCAATATCTCTTCTCGAATCTAATCGCGCCGAAATCATCCCAAATGAAGTTACACCTGAAGATGTGCTACAATTTAACAAGATTACAGACACGTATTTATGTAGTCCAGAAGCAAACGTGTATGACATAGACTTCACAAGGTTTAAAATACGTGACCTTGAAACGGGTACTGTGCTGTTTGAGATCGCGAAACCTCCAACCGACTTCGGTGTTGGCAACGAAGGTGCGGAAGAAGTACCAGAGGAACCTTTGGATCCAAATGCGGGAAGATTTGTGCGTTATCAGTTTACTCCCCAGTTTTTAAAGTTAAAAACTGTAGGAGCAACGTAAGTGTTATTTAAGTAATTTCTTTTCCTAGCAGCATAATTTGGAATTAATTTCAAATACCTAATTAAAGTTTGTCACTTTATTTTGATTGATATGAACTCAATTTTCAGAGTTGAGTTTACAGTTGGTGCTAGTCCTGTTAATCATTTTAGAATGATTGAGAAACATTTCTTCAGGGATACATTGCTTAAGACATTTGATTTTGAATTTGGATTCTGTATTCCATTTTCAAGAAACACCTGTGAACACATCTATGAGTTTCCATCACTGCCACCGGATCTTGGTAACTATTTTTATTGTAAAAAAATCCCTTTCTCATACAATATATTAATTGTAGGTTGGAAGGTATAGCTATCTGTAAATCACTTACCCATTCATTTTAATAATTACATGTGTGGGGACTTCCAGAAATAAGTTCTTTATTTTAACAAGTTTTATTTATTGAAATTTTAGTTTCAATTACAATGTTTAATTTGTTAATATAAAATTGTATATTAAAATATCAACACATAATATTCTATCCAAAACCATAGTTGTTTTACGAGTTAAGAAATTAAAAAAATATATATAATAAGATTCTTTGCCATACTATTAACTAATTTAACATTATTGATTTATTTTTATAGCATTAATATATTAGCTAATAATGTAGCTCTGCTTATTAGGCTATGGTGTTTGTATTATTTAATATATTTTTTTTTCTAGTTGACGAAATGATAGCAGCTCCATTTGAAACTTGTTCTGACAGTTTCTACTTTGTGGACAATCACCTTGTTATGCATAATAAAGCTGACTATGCATATAATGGAGGTATTAACAACTGAAGAGCAAAATACTTCTACACAAAATTACTTTAGAAGCTCTTTCAGCACTACTTTTTAATTCAATCGAAAATTAATAATAATACATTGGCAAGTGTGAATTTTCAATGTTTTTTGCAAAATTTTAAATTCAAATTGAGTCAAATTTAATGTTAAAATATTAGTGTTTTAGCAAGAGTGTTATTAAAATAATAGCAACATTATAAAACCATGTAGTATTTTAACTATTGTAAAACAGATTTACTGTAAAAAATGTTTTGGAGGCGTAGCATACATACTTAAAAAAAAACATTCTACTTTATAGGAACATATATACATTCCAAAGGATCTCATTTATTAAATGAATTCACTAATGTACACTGACAGTTTAGACTATAAATATATTGTTTTATATAAATTATAAATATCATATGCTTGATATTCAGAATTTTATTATAATTCATTATTAATTAAAAGTCTCGTCTTTAAACATCCCAAATATAAAAAAATAAGATAATTTTGCAATTTTAAATGTTACTGAGACAGGATAGGAATATACTTGTTTTGTATGTTGTAGTTCTAAGAAAGTTTGCTTTTCCAAAAGAATTATACAGATGTTTCTTAAATGCTTACTGAAAAAGAAAAAAATATATATACTATGTATTTACTGTAAAATTATTAATTTCTGGACTTTAGGTTCCTAGTCCTTTAGTCAGAGCAATAAGTCTGTTGATTTGTTTACTATCTGATCCCTGCTGTAAATCTCATTATAATACTGAGATATGTCCAATTCAGAATCCTGAAACACTTATTTCTTAATCAAATCATAGGCTCACAATACAAATTTTCATTTACAAACCCAGAACCTATTACAGATCCAGTTTTGGTCTTGTCTGATAATTGGCCAAGTCTTCAGTCAATACATAGATATTTGAGATCTCTATTCATTTATTTATATCTCGGATTTGGTGCATAATTTGTTAGTGTTGTTTGCGAGTGTTTCTATTTGCACACACATGTGGTAAGTGGTTTGTTATATCGTGTTATTAAGCACTGTTTAAGTCACATTTGTTGGTGTTATAATTGTATTTTTAATTACTAATTCTAGTCATAGATGTAAGTATTGATTGTGTTATTTATCACATTTAACTCTTATAAGGAGACTCGAATACTACAGGGAAAGAGAACTGCTTAATATTTGAGGATTATTTCCATTGTACCCGTGTGAAATAAAATAAACGAAAATGATTGTCTTTAAATTTATTTAAATTCAATATATTTCATATACATTGTAATTTATATATATAATCTGTGATCAGTCTTTTAGAAGAAATCTACGAACGAACGAAACGAAATAAAGTTGTAGTTTTTTGTCTCATTGTTAAACACTGCCATAAAGTGAGTAGAAATGGTTTACCCTAAATAACAATAGCACCAGCTTTAACAGATAAACATACTTAGAAAAACGAATATTACACAGAAATAAAAACGTTTAATACCTTCTAAAGACGCAAACCTAACGTTAATGACAAGCTACATCTAAGAGATGCCGTCCATCTTCTATATGACCGTGTCCTTGTCGCCTAGTTAACTTAACATTAAACTATATACGAAATAAATGTGTTCAATAATTAAAATACGACTTTTGAGGCCCATTGACGCGAATATTTTTATTAGACATTGCATGCTTGTCACCCTGTAGATTTAGATTGAGCTTATAGTATGAATTATGATGAATTGTAATAATATGTATCAAAACTATTAAAATATATATATGTATTAAGCATTCTTTATTTTTTTCCCATAAACAACCCAATTATAATGTATACGGCAACATGTGGATTAGTGAGAATACCAACAGCATTAGTTTGAATTTGTGTCAATATTTTTTTTTTTATCAAACTGCTTAATATAAAACTTAAAAGTCAACTTCCCACTATCCAAAAAAGTTTTAGCATAATTAATGTTTATTACGGCACAATCATTATTATTGACTATTTCAGATACTGGAGTCGCATTTGATTTACATACGTCTATGTACTCGAACTTACGGCGCGGTTCTCTTTTGTTGTAGACGTGCCATTCGTACGTCCATTTAGAGGCACTGAAATTAGTGCCGAGATATTGAGTCGCCATATATATATTGTTGAGAGAAGTATCGAGTCGTATGTGAACCAAAAACTTATGAATTCCAATGTTCACTAAATGCATAACTTTGTAGTCTAGTTCCATAATAATTATATGCATCTCTGTGTTGACATCTGCCTCACAATGTAATGGATGTGCGTCTTTGAAATGTGTTACTAATTGCTTTACCGTTCCTGTAATAGAATATAATTTAAAGGTTATTTTTGCATTGATTTTAAATATATTCCTAGATCGCTTATTTTGGGCATTTGACTTTTTTTATAATATATAGGTATAATAATAAAACCAAATGCCTCATCACAAGTTTTGTCGTTATAAGCTATTTTATTATTATTTTGAGATGAAATGTTCCTTGTTGAACTTGACACTTGCCTTTCCAACTGCAATCTCCAGAGAATTCCATCATAGGACAAGAAATTATATTAAATGGACATTCTTTAAGATGATTTTGTAATTCGTCTCTCTTAAAGTGAAGACAGCAACCATCTTTGGCGTTCGAACACTTAATTCGTTCCTGAAACATTAACATCAGTAAATAAATTAATGATTTACCAGAAAACCAACATTTATGGAAAACGCATTTCATTTGTAGCTACACACTTGATTTTTATAAACTATTTAATGAATAGAGTAAAATAGTTATAAATAAATATCTCAATAATAATTCTTCTCACCTCAGAGCTAATTGTTATTTCTGCTAAAGTTGATTCAAGTGTAATGTTTCTCATGTCAGTAATCAGCTCCGTACAGTTCCCGCACCGGGCCATTTTGAACTTGCATCCATCACAGGAGCTATGTCCATTGGAGCACTGATATATGTGTAGACCAAGTTGCCCATTGCAAGTTACACAGTTTACTGTGCCACTCAATTCTCTGGTATTCTGGTTAACTCTGAGAATAAATATACATCATTTATTTAAAACAATTTTACATTACATATTAAACACAAAAGGAGCAAAGAATGTATTCTTTTATCACAAGTATAATTTGACCTAAAAAAATCTTAGTCAGTTAATTTTTTTTTATTATTTGCGTTATTTGTAATTAATTGGCCACTTCTCATACAAAATTTATTTGCCTTTGAACTAGCATTAACTCTAAGCTTAGGTATAGCGCTTGCGTGTTGACCTTATACGTACTTCTTACGAAATACAGAGTAATAAGTGATAGAGGGAGCAAACTTTTTTTGTGTTTATCAAAATTCGTTTAAAGTCGTAGAACAAATGTTGTTGGGATTGATGTAAAGAGCCTGCTTGCTAGAGGTGGCCAATTCATTAAAAATGATCTTGTATACACCTATGTTTCTATCTCCAACATAAAATGTTTTGTTAAGGAGTAAAGGTTCCTTCTAATTCCACTGACCAATTCAACTATTTAACTACTGCGATTTTTTAACGTAATTAATAGTTAATTATGATCTCGTGACAAGAATTTGTAAAATACCTTGATTTGTTTGATCTTGATCTGGGCCTATTTCGTTGAGGTTTATTTATTTTTTGGTTTCTTTTATTTGGTGTGACATCCGATGGTCCGGCAAAGGACGATGTAGTAGACCTAAAAAATATTATATGTCGGTCAGTACAGTTCATATTACAGCATATAAACGATTTTGTAATTACATAATCTTTTATGTACAATATTACCCCTGTCTGTCTAATATCAAACAGATATGTTGATGATGATATAATATGATGTCTATCAGTGAACTGAATTGAAATTTAGTAGATCATTAGATTTCTCAATGAAATAGGTTGCGATTAGCGGTTTTCTTACAAGATTCACAATTTTCAGCACATATAACTTCTGTTTTCGAATACAAACATGGTCAATGGTTCAATTGACTTTCCCTATTTTTTTTATGAGAACTTTACTTTAATTTTAGATTATAACGGAACTGATGATTAGAAATAACTAGAGTAAGTTTTCTAAGAGGATGTATGTATCGGAGTACAAGATTTTTTGATTAATCCAAAATCTTGTCTAGATGTTACTTAATTGGTTATTGAGAACTCTCGTATCAAATATTACTATCTACTTCGTATGTCTGTTGTTCATGTTTTTGCATTGAGTAAAGATGGCGCGAGCGAGCGCGTTTTTTTTACATTAGTAGAGCAATTAGGTCGAATCGGGAATGAAACTTTATATTTTATTGTGTGAAACTTAATAAAAGTTCGAGAATTAAAAATGCGACCTCACTCGCTTGATGCTTGACAACTATTCAGAATTATAGATTTTATATAATAATTAATAAATAATAACTCTATGGTCAGAATGTTTTTTTTTGGCGGTAGGCAACATCGTGCTCTCCTTTAATTTTAATTGAATTTTGTGTGGTTTTTTTAACAAATATATAGTATTTATTTGAAGATACATTTACAAAAGTTACTCACTAGTGTTTGTCTAATCCATGCAATAAAACCATAATACAAGTATATCTTATATATAATATCTTTTATATAAAAGCTCTCACGTCACTTAATCTCACAATAATGGATAATTACACTGCTGTTTTGAAAACTCAACATGCTTTGGAAGCCACTATCATGGAGAAGTTTGCTGATCTGGAGTTCCAGTTGAAGACCTCAGCTCCATGTAGTGGTAATATTAATGTTCAACGGTTGCAGGAATATATCTCTTCTTTTAAAACCAATGTCAGTGACATCCACAATCTTCTTCGGCAACAAATTGCAGATATTGCACGAACGTTGAAGCGGGTGAATTGAGACATCGTAGAAACTATCTCTTGGTCATCGGTGTCTCAGAGGATATTGAGTGACTTGCTGAACACATAGCCAAACTTTTTAGTGATAAGCTTGGCTTATGCCGTGTAATTACGTAGTGATATCTCTTATACTATACTCTCTTTATCGCCGAATCCCTATGCTGCAACGTGCGAGTACATTATACTTGAGGTCATTCTGGGGGGAGTCAAAGTCGCGCTTGGAGTCGTATGTTGTCCTCCATCCATCAATTACTTTTCTAGTCTTGAAAATGTCCTAGAATCATGTTGATCAGTATACACATAATATCATAATGGGTGATTTTTATACTGACATTTGCAGTAACTCATTAAAAACTGCCAATCTTCTCAAATTATTTAATTCACTCAATCTGATCCTCATTGCCTCTAACCCTACACATCACAATATTAACTCTAATGATACATTCCTTAATTTAATGTTTACCTCTTCTATCGATCATGTCATGACACACGGTCAGCTGCTTGCTGCTGCTTCAGGGTTTTCCAGCCATGATCTAATTTATCTCACCTACAAAGTTAAATCTCCGAAATTAAAACCAGCAATAGTTTGGTTGCTTAATTTTGCTAAGATTGACTTGCCGTCGTTACAAGCAGATGCAGAAGCAATTTACTACTCCACCGTGGAAGCAGCATTGTCAGCAGATGATAAGGTCTCTGTTTTAAATAATATTATATTGGAGTTATTAAATAAGCATGCACCAATCAAACCCGTGAGACTCAAACGTTTGCCAGCTCCGTGGATCACCCATGATGTTAGAATGGCATTGACGTCGTGACCAACTGTTTCGTCGTTTTAAGCGTGACTGATGTAAAGAGAGCTGGAATCCATATAAAGCAGGTCGCAACAAATACAACGAAATGGTAAGATCAGCAAAACGTCGCTATTTCTTTGACAGTATTTCCAATTCCTCTTCTGCTTATATATGGAAATTTTTACACATGCTTGGTATCGGAAAAACTTCTCCAAATCTTGATTTTGACTCCTTCTCTCTTGATGAGTCGAATTTCGAGACTATTTCCGAAATTGCTTCCATTCCTCGAGCTGCTATTGAACCATTTTCATTGTCATTAGTTTCTGTGGAAGATGTTACTAAAATAACTTCTCTTAAATCAAAAGCAGTCGGCTTCGATAAAGTGAGTAAGTAGAGCAATGATTTTTCCAATTCTTTGTTATCTGGCACCTGCTATTACTCATATCGTAAATTTTTCGTTACTGACAGGGTATTTTCCTTTCATTTCGGGTATGGCCTACAAAACTCCTCTTCTTAAAATAGCTAATACAAATCATTTAAATCATTTTCGACTTATTTCAATTATGTCTTATTCCAAATATCCCTTTATGTCTAAAGTTCTTGGAGCCACTGCTCACAAACAGTTAGCCTCTTTCTTTTATTCTAATAAACTCCTTTCTCCGTTTCAGTTGGGTTTTAAAACAGGTCATAGTACTACTACGGCACTTCTCAAAGTTACTGAGGATATTAGACACGGCATATTGATTTCTCTAATGCCTTCAACATGGTAGACCTTGACATTCTCCTTGCCGCCCTCCAACACAATAAAATCTCACCCACAGTGTTGGATGGCTTTGCCAGTTACCTCCGTGGACGCCAGCAAGTTGTCAAAGTTAACCATGTGGATTCTTAATTAAATAAGCATGACAGGTGTCATGCTTGGTACTACGGTCATAGCAGTCTCATCATCAGTAAAGAATCTTGGTATCCATTTAGATTCAACATTTTCCTGGTACACACAAGTAAATGAAATTAGTAGATTGGTCTTAGTCGTAGTTTTGCGATCCCTGCAACGTTTAATAAATTTCTTACTCACTACTAAAAAGTATCTTGTAGAAACCCTTGTTTTTCCTATTCTTGATTATACGGCTGGGTGTTACTCTGAAATTAATGAAGTTTGTCTTAATAAATTAGACCGTCTCGTGAACTACTCAATACGTTTTATTTTCTGTCTACGTAAATTTGACCATGTTACCTTTTATCGTCGTGAGCTCAAATGGCTTCCAATTCGCGAACGTCGACAGTCACTTATGCTCAATTTACTTTTCTCTATATTATTCAACCCTCTCTCCCCTGATTACTTAAAAGGAAAATTTCATTATCTCAGTGATTTACATGAGACACTTTCGTTCTCCTAATACTCTCCGCCTATTCTTTCCCGTTCATCGCTCTGGTTTTATATCCAATTATTTCACAATCCAGTGTTTACGTCTTTGGAATTCTCTTCCCAATGACGTCAATAAATCACGCACAAAGCTCATATTTAAAAGAGTTTATAGTAATTTTTATTTTCGATTTTAATCCGAATATGTGTATTTTTAAAGTTATTTGTCAATTATATATGTATTTATTTTGTGTATGTATCTTTCAATTTAGTTAAGTCCGCCAATTGTAACAGTTTTTGTTGGAACAATAAAAAATAAATAAATAAATTCCTGTCAACCTAGTAGGTCAACTGGTTCCTGTCGCATTAATAAGATTTGAAGATTTCTTGATATCAACAACAGCTGAAATTTACCACGCTAAACTTAAAATATATTAAAAACGGACAGAGTCTTTGAGGAGAAAAAACATAAATATCAAATATATATGGTATATAAAGATTTTTAAATTATTTTATACCTTGGGAAATGCGTTGGTGGTGGAGCAGACCTGTTCTGTTGATAAGTGTGTCCTGATGCAGTAGTATTTCTTGGAATAAAAACAAATTCTTCAGGATCTGTTGGAGTTATACTGAAACCAAAGTAATATCAATGAATTTGTCCATGATTATAAAATATAATGACATGCATAAAATGCAAAATGCCATCCAAACTAAATTATTAATTTGAACTAATGAAGAACACGTGACAGTGCACTGTTTACATCGTCATAATTAGCCTTATTACGCCCAACTTTAAAAATAAGCGAGATTGATATCTCGCAGCAAAAAGTACAATGTCACAGATCTTATGAACAATGGCCAATCATTAATATAAAGTAAAAATAAAAAGAGGCCAAGAATAGATCGTTGTGGAACACCCATTTGTAGATTTACCTTTGGTGAAACCATATTGTTCAATTCTGTTATTGTTCAATTCCGTCATTTCATTTAAAATATTTTTTTCGAACAATTTACTTAGAGTGGGTAAAATAGTGATAGGCCTATAACTTTTCTCTACTTCTGTATATTACCACGGTTGCCCAATTACTATTTTTTTTATCTCAAAAGTTTTTAACTGTTTTGGGCCTAAAAATCGACGAGATTCGGATAAGGAGAATCGAGACGTCGGTTCCAGTGTGCTTTCATCCAGGAAACTCTAACATCGGACAGGGTTACCGGCTTGTAAGCATTGGTTCACCTTCAGGTAAAAACGGCGGTACTCTCTAAAGTGCTTCGGAATGGGACTCTTGAAATTGACCTACGCTGTGACCACTTGATGCGGGTAAGGATGCTGATTGAGGACTTTATCAAACACTTAATCAGTGCCTATGCTCCCCAGGTGGGCTGCAGCTCGGTCGATAAGTAAGCATTCTGGGTGCAGTATAAATAGGTTCTACTTGCTATCTCGTCTACCGAATTAGTTTTATTTGGGGGGGGGGGGGGGGATTTGAACGGACACGTCAATAAGGCTGCAGCAACGTATGAACGTGTTCACTGGGGTTTTGGAAATGGTCTTCGCAATGCAGAGATAAAAAATATTCTCAGAACCTGTATTGCGTCAGACTTGGGCGTTGTGAATACGTTCTTCCGAAATGATTTCTGGGGAATTTTTCAGAGACACATTTCACATATGAGAGAAATCTGATCTGATGAATCTTCAATCTACAGAACAAACTTGACAATTTATAAATTTATACATTTATAATATTGTTACCTTAGACAGCCAGTGCTCTGTAATGCACAATGAACTTAAGTTATTATTTTTTTTAATAAAGTTCATAAAGTGAGTTCCACTTCCAATACCTGCTCCCTAAACCTTGTAAATTTTTATGGACAGTATTAAACAGCTTAGGCTTTGTCTTATTATATAAGAGATATTAATTAGAGCCGTTAGGATCTCTTCCAATTTTCTTAAGTATAAAGAAACACTTTTAAATAATCTATTTTCAAAGAGTTCCATCCATAGACAACAATGAGTGTAAGCACAACAACCACAAACATGTTGGTTATAGTTCTTTTTATTTCATTTTTAACATTTTTTGTTATTTGATGACCTGTTGGTACTACTTAGTAACCCTGACTGCTGAACCAAAGGTTGTGGGGTAGATGATTTTTATGTGATCCACAGATTGTTACTCCAGGTTTGGGTGTACATTGTGTCAATTATTTATATAGTTTTGAAGCAATCAGCGACACATAGATAATATTATCACCAGGGTTGAAGTTGTCTTATAAAAAAAAATTATGACTAATAAAGACTGCTCGGAAGTACTGATTTTCAAGGATTGTTTCTGATATTATACTCCATAAACAAGTCAAATCATTTGATGGTTTAGTCTCAGTTTAGGTAAGATTGTTGTTTATGATGAAATTAAATTATGATGCCTTGTAGGTATAGAACTAGTTTGAAGATAAAATAACAACCGTTCTGTGGTATATATATTTTTTTAATATTGGAACGTAGTTCCTTATTTTATTTATAATTTAAAACTTTTATAAATTGCATATACTAAAATCAATTTTTGTTTTAATAACAATGATATGATATAGAATATTACCTTGAGCGCATCTCAAACTGTTTGGCCTGAAACATTCTCCTCTGATTTGCCAATGCTCTATTAATTTCATCTTGAGTATACAGCCTTTGTCTGAAATATGTAATTTATATTTCAATTTATCCATTGGACACAAACATAAAAATATTGTTATATTGTTTTAATCAATATTATAGAATTTATAAAAGATCTTCATAAACAGATCTCAGTGGGTACTTAATACTTAGATGTACTAAGATTAAATACAGTGATTCATGCAATAATCAATACAATCATCATTGCTTGGAAATAACCACTAACAATAAACGGGTATAAAAAAGTTATTAATAGGCATAATTAAACCATAATAGTAACTAATAAACGAAGTTGCAAAATGAACAATACCGGGGTTTTCTTCGTGGGTAATGATATCTTTGTGATTCTCCTTCATCGTCATAGTCACTCTTGGAATTCTCTATACCCATTGTGCACAAACGCAATTTGGGTTTGTGAAAAATAATAAAACTTATTTATCAGCAGTAAGTACTAAGTAGATAATAAGCAGGGGGGGACAGTTTCCTTGAAGAATCAAATGACATTTGACACTTGACAGACAAGATTGATGGAAAGAAAGAAAAATTTGTGGATGTCAAATATGAATGCGGTTCGTAAAACACAAATTGTTTGTAATATTTAATTGATTCCTGTTTTTTTTATCCAAAATAGACTCGGAATCCCCCGGGGGAGCCTCCGGACCCGCCTGATCCAATGGACATAACACATCCCAATCCTTCTCTATCCGACGGAGCCCGGAGCGAAGAAACGGCCCGCTGGGTCTATTAGTCAAAGCTACATTGCAAAGCGAGTGGTCATTGAGACGGATTACCTCATTGACCATTCAAAATGTGTACACACACCCTTCGATGGTTATATTGGATAAAACTTACGGACAAAAAGATATAGGCCCTTTCTTTGTTCACATAACAAGAATTGAACCAGACCCATCAGCAGGTTTGACACTCAGACTAATTACAAAATAGTTGAATGGATGGAACTTATAAGAGGAGTCTCAAAAGAGTGGTCAATGATTGAATTGGCAGAAGCAATTGAAATACCTGAAAAATGTGGTATTGTTCTAAAAGCTAGACAACGGTTAAGTTAAAGTGGTAAATGAAGGTACTGCATCGTGGATACCTACACAATCTGTGGTTGTCACATTCAGTGACCAAACTTTACCCTACTAAGTATATGTATATTATACTTCTATGGTGGTAGAAAGATATCTATTGCCAACTATTCAATGCCATAATTGTTGCCGTTTTGGGCATGTGAAGAACCAGTGCAGAAGTAGGCCTAGATGGTTAAAGTGTGGTCAGGAACATCCTGGAGATTCTTGTCAAGCAACAGTTGAAGATTTATGTTCAGGTAAACATCAAGCTACCTATAAATACTGTCCTGAACATCAAAGACAAATAAATATTAAATTGATGATGTCTGACACCAATATTTCTTATAGGGAATCTTTTTCCAAAATTCTCCAAGTACGTAGGTCCTATGAAAATAGCACAGACGAAGCTTCTTAGCATTCCATGAATTCACCGTGCGGGAGCCGGGCCCATCGCGTTGCAAGGAGAGGAGTGCAAGCAGTGCCTGGGACTTGCGACCCAGGAGTAGGTTTACGGGGCCCCTTTATTATGCGCAAAAACGCTCACCTTCACCCTCCACACTCCTCTCCCTACCTAACCAAATTTGGAAAGAACCTACTAAAGCCGCCTTTGAAATACGTTCTAGAAATGAACCGATGCTTGTTCTAGAAAGGCCAAGGTCTTTAAGTAGGCTATATAGAGATTTCGCTGTTATACCTCTCGCTCCCACTTCTACCGCGTACAAACTAACTATATATAGTTATATATATCCGTTTGAGTGATGGAAAAGTAACTGTGACAGCAGTAACTTTAGTAAATCCTTCAAATTTTCCTAATTACCCTATAAGTTCACTTCAACTGCAGGTATATGTTGGAAATACTTAGTCTCAACCAAGTCTTTTTCGTGCTAAAGAAGTTAATATGAAAGCAGTTTGCATTCCCTATGGATAAACTTTCTGCTATTTACCCTTAATTCATTCATATATTGAATAATTTGGTCTTATGTCAATTTTGAAGTTAATTTCATAAGACTAATATTAGCAGACAGCAATTTATTTTTTAATAAGTACTACTAAGGAAATACTTTGATATAACAATAATAATTATTAAAAAAATATATATATAAATTCATTTATTATAAATAACAATTCAAAACAATTACCTCGGTGCACGTTGAATAATTATATAGTATTCTGTTCAAATTATTTTTAATCTATAAATTATGTCAGATTTTTTTTTAAGACTTTCTAAAGGTGGATTTGTTAAAGTTCGCAATCATTTAATTTTCCTAACTATAATAGGGAACATGCAAAAAAATTTAAATGGTCTCAAATATTTTTTTTTCGATTACTTTTTATCATCTTATTATAATAAAATCATTTTTGTTAATTTACTAATCATTTAAGGCCATAAAATAATTTATGAAAAGTGTAAATTTAGGGAGCGAAATTCAAAATTCCAAAACGCGCCACCATTGGTCGAAAGGAAATGTGACGTCATTTGACACGCCATTCAATATATCGGCGTTTAAGTTCATACTGTGGTATCAGTGTGACTGAGAAAAATAAATAATTTAAACCTATATTTTCGTTCGGTTTTATTAAATGATACAATTGTTTAGGTAATTTTAAAAACATTTTCTAAATACTCAAACAACTCTAACAAAACAAATACCTACAAACTCTTTTTGAATAGCAGTTAGCATGCTACTACACAATACATTTTTAAAATGTTTCTGCCTCTGAATCATTTTACACTTCACTTGACTCAGATAAATAACTTGGTTGATAATCAGCAGATATAGAAGATATAAGATGCTATAGAAGTATTATCAGCTGTGTTTTCAGTAAACAATTTTCTTTTTAGAACAGATAGTTTTACTTTTAAAACTGTTGTGTAACAATGTTGTGTGTTAAATGAGGAAATGGTGACAATGCTACATTTTGTTTTTCAGCAGGTATATTTACATTGACACCTTTACTTCCATACTTCGGTTTAATATTAACTTGCACAGCTTAGACACTTGGTAATTTATCTTTAATATGCAAAAAGCAAGGCTCTGCCTTATGATCATTACATTCAATAGGAGAAGTACTGAGTCTTGGCTGATTAATATCACAGACATTTGTATGGGCAGTACTAAGACTTACTTAGTATATCACTTCTTCGTAAAGGTCACCAATTTTTTTAAACACTACTTTTGATAGCTAACTCTTAAAAGGCTTCATTAACCGATGTCAATCTTTGCCTTTTGCCTTATGCACATTCATTCTATCAGCTGGTGTTTTTGCGACAAAAATATATAAGGAACAACTCCTTTCTTCAAACTTAGATTACATCTTTCTCCTTGTTTCGTTACACATATTATATTCAATACAATTTGCTGTATCTTCCTTAACCTGAAATAAATTGACAGACCATAAAAATTGCGTAAAACAAAAAAAGATTACGGTTTTTATAGAAAGTTATACTGAAATTTGTAACATAGGTTAGGTTAATTTTAAACTCAAATTTTCTAATATTTAATACTTACTATAAATTTAAACTATTAGATTAAACTTATTATAAATAAAGTATACTTACGTTAAATTGATCTTCACAACAATGTAAACACAGGACATATATTATCCCTTTTAATTACCATACACCATTGTTTTTGTATTTTCGCATCTCTTGGAATACAAAAAACACTTTGTCGGGTATTTTTCTAATACTATTTTTGCACTCCGGTACTATACAATACTAGTAAGATGATTTATATCTTCTTCCATGACTTGTAAAGCAATTAAAACTTAAAATACTATGAAATAACTAAAAAGTTCATAGTAAACATTCACTGGACGTATCATTTGACGTCACGCAAAACGCGCGCAAAATGGCGGTGTTTAAACGAGTGAAATTTACTCAATGTTTTAATTTTCAATTTGAAAAAAAACTAGAATCTTTTCAAGCCTATTTATATTTTTTTCTACGATATAGAGAGGTAAATGATTAAATTACGTCAAAAAAAAAATACGTGAATGTTCCCTATTGTTGAAAATAAATGAGTTATTTTATTTAAACATAATTCAAACATGAAAACAAATATTTTTTATTACTTTTCGCGCCAACAGCAGCCTTCTTTTCTACACACACTTGTACTATACCTCAATAATGAATAAACAGTGGTTTACATTTTACAACAGTTTACAAAATTTAAAGAAATAAGTATTTGAAAGAGTTTCAAATACTCTATAGTACGGTCAAAACGGTTAAATTAATTTTGGGAAATTACCGCTGTCAAAGAAATTCTAACTGTAATTTATATTGTTATCCAATACTAAGAAATTACTTCTCTAACAAGATGGAAACTCAAGGTAAGTAGGAGAAATTGTTTCACAATTTTAATTTTAGATTTTTATATGATAACATTAAATAATATAAATACATTTGTTTAGATATATTTGATGAATATTCACTAAGGATGACTGCATTTTCAGATGAAGAACAAGAACATATGAATCCTCCAAATAATTCACAGGAGCAACAAACAATTCTTGTAACAAAAAATGAGATAGTAACTCCAACAGAAAATTAAAAAAATGATCATGCTCATTGCAACGAATTCTTTGGAAAGCTATTAGCAAGTGAAATGAATCACATAAACGGCCAAGAGCGGTTTGAGTTAATGATCGAAATAATTAATCTCATTCGAAAGAAGCAAATTGGTAAATAGTTGTAGATTAGAGTTAAAAAATTTTAAATGAAGTATGATTTTAAATGATATTGTAATGCTATTGGAAGCTCAAGTAATAACAATGTTATGCTTTGTTTACTATATTTTCCAGCATTGAAATAGTTTTATTTATTTTTACTCTTTTTTTTTTAAACTTTCATCAAGATGTATTTTGTAGTTTTCTGGGACAAAACTTAGGGAGTTGTCCCTAAATCTTGGATAGACACAGCATCTAAAACTTTAAAATGGCCGAAATCAAAAAATCCAATACTACAAATAGTCAAAGCAGATATTCCTAAAGATAATTGGATCACTTATTATAGCAGACTTTTCGGCCCATTTGGTATAGAATTATTTCCTTAATATCTTTGCATATTTTAATTTGATTATATTCATATGTAAATATATGCAGTAACATTACTAAAGCTTTATTAATTATTTGATATCTGAACTTGTTGAATTTGATATCAATAAATAGTTAATTTAGTAATTAATTCTTTTGTATTACTTTATTGTAATAGAAACTTATGAAGATGCCAGGCAATTTGAAGTATATACTGTAAACCCGTCAACAAATGACAAAGAAGGATTTGCTTTATTGAAAACAATGAAAGGACATGAAAAATCAGAAAAAAAATTAATACGCCATAAGCCTCTACGCTATTGTTACACATCGGAAGATGAATCTACGCCACAAAGTGAGGGTCATAATTTTATTAATCAAATTTAACATAAAACAACAATAAATATTTTATATTTCATTTTTTCTAAAATTCTTTTCTCTAATAATTCTAATATTAATCTTGTTGTTTATTTTATAGAAAGTAAAAAAAATAAAAAAATTGTGTCATCTAGTTCATCTGAAAGTGAAGGTATTGGAATAGATTAAATTATTTTAAATATTTTTTTTGAAACTCTAATCAATATTTTTTTTAGAAGCTCATATTGATGTATCACCACCTCCTACGGCTTATATTAATAAAATAAAGAATACATCATTACAAACATTCAAGAACATTGAATCATCTCATCTTAATAAACCTCAAAGCCAAGTCAAGATTTTAAATGACCATTTATCTTATAAACCCAAGAGCTTTATTAATAATATCAATATCAATGATATTGATAATAATTATAATATTTTAAAAGTTATTTTCCTAAAAAGATTTCACAAAAATCTAAAAAATGTTATTTAAATGAAACTTACAATGATCACTCAAGTAATGATGGTGTTCAATCCTCTCTCCTGGACAATGATTTTAATAGGAATAGTATGTTTATATTTTAAATATTTTTTTTCTATTTCTTCTGTATTATTGGTTTAGATACAATTTTATTTTACAGGAAATCAATCACAGGAGTTATCTAATGATTGTTCACAAACTAAAATCAAGCATTGTACCAAGTAAAAAGAAAGGTACCACCAAATCAAGTAATTTAACTTTTTCATCGTATTCATTTATTATTAGTTTTTCATTTACTGATATTATTTATTGTAAAATTATTATTTGCAGATATTCCCATCAGAATAAGAACAATGAACTCTCAACAATTAAATACCAATGCTGAACAACATTTTTCAGACTCTTTTCAGAATTTAATGAGCAGTTGTCTTTACCAGGTTCGAGTGACGTTAATTGTCATCAACATGGATGCTGTTGTAAATATCAGTAAAAATTTGATTTTTGTTTATAGATTTAAGTTATCATCAAAAATACATGATTTTAATTTTATAATTTCCAATATATCTATGGGCAGGAAAACTTTTGAGTGATATAAGAAGCTTGAAAGCTATGGTTTCTTCAATTATCTAACTTTATCAGATATAAATGATATGGCTAGAAATGATTTATTAAATGAGAAAATAAATTTCCAATTGCCGATCCACAATCAAAATTAGTTGTTGACATTTCAAGAGAAAATTAAAGATGTGATCGCAGCTAATCAATACGTAAGTTTTTTCTCACAAATTCAATTTCTAAACTTACAAAACCTCAATACATTAACAATTGACTTTTTATTTGATTACTTGAGAAATTAATTTCTTAAATCTTACAATAATTAATGTAATGTTGCTTAATATTTATTTATATTCTGTATTGTTTTTGTTTGTTATTATTTTAAAGCGAGAAATTATTAAAAAAGTTGGTGGTGGCAGCTTTGAAAAACATGTAAGATGTGCGTTAGCGCTGTTTCTGATGTGATGGCTTACAAAATGACCTGACAGGCGCCAAAAATACCATTATGGTTAAACATTTAAAATTTATTGAGTTGATTACAGGTAAGATGCATTTAATGAACTAATATTTTAATAAATTAAAACGAAATCAAACGATTTTAGTTGTTCTATAATTGATAGGACTTTCTAAAATTCACAATTTTCTGACTTAGCTTGTCTCATTTTATTAATCAAATGCAAATTTTTCTTGAAATCTTAATTTTCATCTTAGACCTTTTAATCATGAATAATTAAATTGATTTATATTAAAACAAAAAATTAAAAATGTACTAATAATTTTATTTTTCAGATACTATAATACAAAAATGGAGTAGTGCTGATAAAAAAAAATTGAAGCGGTGATAAAATCTTGGCTTCAGCATGCCGGTGATCGCATTAAATAAAAAATATGACGGCCAAAAACCATTACATTCAAATTTTAATTTTGTATTTTGATCATAAAAATAAAAGAATTTAAGATATTATTAAATTTAGTATGAAATATTCCACATTTTTTACAATACGTACTGTTTAATACAATTATTTAATAAAAATCAGTAATATAATCACATAAAAATAATTTCGTGACTAATTTCATTTAACTTTTTTAAAAGTATATTAGCAAAAGTATAATAATAATAATAATAATCTTTATTTCGGGCTCAACCCATATTTGAAATAACCTCTCATATTTAACATGAAAAAGTTAACTTTATGATCTCGGAAAAATGTTATCTTTCTGATAACTTTTTAATGTTGTCTAAAAGTTGCCCTAAAACGGCTCATAAGAAAGCTTTTTGTTAACTTTATGTTAACTTTAAGATATCTTGAGGATATCAGACCTCTAGTAAATGATAACATTAAGAGATCTTTATGATATCTCCTTGCCGAACGGGTAAATTTATTCCTGATCAGTTCGTTGGTCAGTTCGTAATACTTATTGAGCTTGAATGTGTGATCCCTTGGGATGTTTGTTTCCCAAGGCACAGTAAGTTCCACAAGTATCACGCGCCTCAGATGTTTCGAATATAGGAATTATAAGTCCGGTCTGGATGACGAAACACCAACATCCCCAGGGATTTTGTAATGCTTTTCATACGTGTCCATCATGAGAGTCCAATCAGGAGCCGCGCCTAATATTGAATAAGGCTTCGCTTTTGATTTTTTGGAGGAGCCTTCTTTTACGAATTCTACAGATCGTTGGGTGGTTGTTATACCCTTCCGCGCTCTTGCTACTGAAACACTAAGCGCTTCCCGTATAATTTCTAATAACTTGTCGTGGCTACGCGAGTATAGACCTTTATCTAGAAGTACCCTACACCCTACTAATAGGTGTTTCGCGGTTCCTATTGCCTCCCCACAGATGTTGCAAGACTTTTCGGTGGCTTTGCCCCATCTTACTAAATTACTTTGATCTGGGAGAGTCATTTGGAATGCATTAAGATAGAATTTTAATAATGCTGGGGACCAATCATAAATTAAGGTGCGCCACTTCAAAGCTAGTGGAATACAAAAATCTCCTATGATCACCCATTCGTTTTGAATTTCTAGGCTCATCGCGTGTAGTCGGTAATTATCGTTTTCGTCTTGTCGAATAAAAGATTTTGTTATGTCTATGTCTTGAACTTTCCTACTTGAACCTAGCCCTACTTTATTTGTTTGAGCACCTATCATAAACTTTTTATGGAATTGAAGTCGTGACTCGAGCTCTGAGGCAACTTTGTCTTTTGGGAGAGAAGTTACAGTATCATCTTTAGATTTTCCGATGATATGTCTTTTGGTAACTCTTAGATGTTTGTAGAGCTCCGATGGTTTCTTTAATTTTAATCCAAAGTTGTTACGGTCTCTAAATAAGGTTGAAGAGTCCGCTGAGTGCGCTAACCCGAGCCATAACTTCAATGTCTTTATGACGCTTTCATCTAACTTTGACAAAAGGGTTTTATTTATATCATACACGAGGAAAGGCCAATTTAGACGTGATGTTAAATAATTATCGTAAATCCAAGCTTTTTTGACGTTACTTATTGGTTGGTTGTCTACCTTTTTGAGATCGTTTAAAAAGCTATCGACTATTACATCCAACGATGGAGTACGGCCTTGGTAATCGATTTTTTTACCTAAAAATTTAAACGGAGCTGCTTTCGTAACCGTACTAACGCACTGACCGCCTATTATAAGACCCGGATCGTAAGAGGTATATTTGGTATTCCGTCTACCCAGACACAGACTAAAACATTTACTTGGTTTTGTCCTCAATCCGCCCGTCCACGTACAGAAATCCTCAACTACATTTAAAAGTACCTGACATTGTTTCGGATTACGTGTCAGTATCGCGAGATCATCTGCAAAAGCTAGTATGGATTCTGTGTATTTGTTGTTGAACTTAAACCGATAGCCCCACTTTTTTTCATTTCTAATTAATTTGTCTATTAAAATATTAATAACTATATTAAATATAATAGGAGAAATACAACAGCCCTGAAATAAACCAACGTTATAATTAAGTGGTTTTGAATGGTTTTCATTAAAAATTATTGAGAATTTTAATTTTGAATAATATGATGCAATAATGTCGCGAACTACCATTGGAAAGTTATACCATTTAAGCGCGAACATCATTAGTTCATGTCGTACCGACCCAAAGGCGTTTTCTAAGTCTATCCAACAAACCGTAATTTGTCTCTCGCTAGTTCTAGCATCTTTAAGGCTTTCCGATATTAACGTATTATGTTCCAGGCATCCAGAAATTCCGGGCAAAACCCCTTTCTGGTGATTAGGCCTGAAATATCTATTGTTAATCATGAATTACGTCATTTTAGTTTGTAAAAAAGAGAAAAATAGTTTTGGAAATTGTATTTGTTAGGGCTATCGGTCTAGTATCCTTGGGATTATTGACATTGTCGTTTTTCGGAATGAGGACAAAAAGGGCTTTTCCGAACGATACCGGTATTTGCTTTCTTGACCAGATTTTACCGAATATATTTAAAAGATGTTTATGGAGCGACGGACATTTTTTGTAAACTATATAAGGGATACCATCCGGACCTGGTGCTGACTTAGATGGTTTCATTTTAATTATTTTATTGATTTCCTCCAAAGTTGGTGGGTTGGCTTGAAAATCTTCAGTAGGAGTCTCAGGTTTGTGTTCGTTTGGATCCCCATATAGTCTTTGGTTTTCTGGCACTTCGTATGTGCTTTTATAATGGTCGAAAATTTGCTCGTTGGTCAAGAGAAGCTTACCTTTTTGATCTTTGAAAATGTTTTTTGAGTTTTTGAAAGGATTTTTATCAAAGTCTACTTCATGTTTTGCCCGATCAAAGCTATTACGATTTTTCGTTATTTGATTTGTTATACCTTGGATAAGTTTAAGAATTGTTCGCAATGCCCTAGACAGTTGGTGACTAAGTTGATTATCGCCTAAGGCTTCGGCTATACGCAGTTTCTTTATAAGATCTCTTTTTTTCCTCCTCATTTTCAATTTAAAACCGTTTTCTTTATTTTTGTGAGCATAACGATTCGTAGGTGGATAGTGCTCATTAAAGTAGTCGTAAATAGTATTTTGGAAAGTCTCTACTTGCGCATCGAGTACCTGATTTGAGCCCGGGTGCTCTAACAGGGCCGCTATATTTTGGTCATGTACTTTCCAGGTCGATTGTTTAGTATTTGGAATGCTAAGACGCGTCCGGATGGTCATGGACTCCTGGTAGTTTTCATTCAATGGCTCACCATGAGATATATGAGGGTAAACTCTATCCGCAGTGAAAACTGAAGATCTTACCGACGGTTGCCGCACTTCAGCACCATTGTGTGTTTTAAGATGTTTAATAAACCAGGCTCGTCTTTTGTAATTTTTCCCGCACGTAGGGCATTTCAGTTCCGTTATCGCGCCGTTTTCGCCGTAATTGTCAACCGGTGGACAGTTCTTCCGCCCACCCTCTCGGACTGTCCTAGGGGTATTTTTCTTATTTGGACTTTTAGCGTTTATCGAAGTTCCCGGGCTTGGCTTGCTAGGCCATCGCCCTCGGCTGTCTTTCCAGCAGTCTGCTGTCTTCCCAGCTGCCAGCTGTCTTTCCAGCGTCAACTGTCTTTCCAGCGTCATCCCGTCTCTCCGGGCTGTCAATTTAGATAAGACGAAGCTTCTTAGCAATCCATGGATTCACCGTGCGGGTGCCGGGCCCATCGCGTTGCAAGGAGAGGAGTGCAAGCAGTGCCTGGGACTTGCGACCCAGGAGTAGGTTTAAGGGGCCACTTTATTATGCGCAAAAACGCTCACCTTCACCCTCCACACTCCTCTCCCTACCTAACCAAATTTGGAAAGAACCTACTAATGCCGCCTTTGAAGTACGTTCTAGAAATGAACCGATGCTTGTTCTAGAAAGGCCAAGATCTTTAAGTAGGCTATAGAGAGATTTTGCTGTTATACCTCTCGCTCCCACTTCTACCGCGTACAAACTAACTATAAATTTATTCCTGATCAGTTCGTTGGTTAGTTCGTAATACTTATTGAGCTTGAATGTGTGATCCCTTGGGATGTTTGTTTCCCAAGGAACAGTAAGCTCCACAAGTATCACGCGCCTCAGATGTTTCGAATACAGGAATAAGTCCGGTCTGGATGACGAAACACCAACATCCCCAGGGATTTTGTAATGCTTTTCATACGTGTCCATCATGAGAATCCAATCAGGAGCCGCGCCTAATATTGAATAAGGCTTCGCTTTTGATTTTTTGGAGGAGCCTTCTTTTACGAATTCTATAGATCGTTCGGTGGTTGTTATACCCTTCCGCGCTCTTGCTACTGAAAGACTAACCGCTTCCCGTATAATTTCTAATACCTTGTCGTGGCGACGCGAGTATTGACCTTTATCTAGAAGTACCCTACACCCTACTAATAGGTGTTTCGCGGTTCCTATTGCCTCCCCACAGATGTTGCAAGACTTTTCGGTGGCTTTGCCCCATCTTACTAAATTACTTTGATCTGGGAGAGTCATTTGGAATGCATTAAGATAGAATTTTAATAATGCTGGGGACCAATCATAAATTAAGGTGCGCCACTTCAAAGCTAGTGGAATACAAAAATCTCCTATGGTCACCCAGTCGTTTTGAATTTCTAGGCTCATCGCGTGGAGTCGGTAATTATCGTTTTCGTCTTGTCGAATAAAAGATTTTGTTATGTCTATTTCTTGAACTTTCCTACTTGAACCTAGCCCTACTTTATTTGTTTGAGCACCTATCATAAACTTTTTATGGAATTAAAGTCGTGACTCGAGCTCTGAGGCAACTTTGTCTTTTGGGAGAAGTTACAGTATCATCTTTAGATTTTCCGATGATATGTCTTTTGGTACTCTTAGATGTTTGTAGAGCTCCGATGGTTTCTTTAATTTTAATCCAAAGTTGTTACGGTCTCTAAATAAGGTTGAAGAGTCCGCTGAGTGCGCTAACCCGAGCCATAACTTCAATGTCTTTATGACGCTTGCATCTAACTTTGACAAAAGGGTTTTATTTATATCATACACGAGGAAAGGCCAATTTAGACGTGATGTTAAATAATTATCGTAAATCCAAGCTTTTTTGACGTTACTTATTGGTTGGTTGTCTACCTTTTTTTATATTATAACTAACTAATTACGAAAATGTTTAGGTATATTTTTTATTTTACATACTAATAATATAAAAAAGAAGAATTTAATATGTTTCTAATGCCTAGTACTGTTTACTGCCGTTTATAAATAGTTGTTTATAACGTTTAGGTTCGGTTAACAATCCCCGTCTTAGATCCGTAACAACCAAATAAACAAATTCATAACTCTATAATAAATACTTCTTCTAGTACTTCCTCCAGTGGCTCTGTCTTAAATAATCCAATAAAAATAACTAATGAGGATTTAATATAGATATTAATAAACCTTTTCAACTATTGTATCTTAAAACCAAACAATAACAGCATAGCAGAAAAAATTAACAAACTGACAGACCTTTTAAATCTTCAAAATGGATCCAGATACTTCAATGGAAGCAGAAGTGTTAAAAATAAAAAGTATGAAATTATAAAACTTCAATAAATATTCCATCTCTATTGCTGCAATATAGGAAACATGGCTGGGCCTGGAAACCAACTTTAGTGTTCCTGGTTACGCCTTTCTCCGGGACGACCGACATGATGGACTAGGTGGTTGTGCATTAATAATTAAAAAAACACTTTATTCTCAAATTACACCTTTCCCCATCATTCACAGTTAATATTGTTGCTGCAAAAATCCTAGATATAACTTTTGTTTCCATCTATATACCTCATCCTAATTTCAAGCTAAATTGTCCTCCCTGCTCTCACAGTTTTCACAGCGGCTTATTATACTATGTGATTTCAATTGCCACCATACTTCATGGGATCTCATCACTGATTTATGAAAAAAAGCAATTAAAAATTTTAGATAAGTTTAATGTTTGTGTTATAAATTATGGGTCTCCGACCCATAGGGTGTACCCTAGACCAAACCCTAATTCAGCTCCAGATCTTTGGACCTGTTCTCCTGACCTTACATCATCTCTTACTTGGAATATAGGTACTACAAAACTCATATGGAAGTGATCATTTTCCAATAATAATATCTATTACACAAAGTATCACTCCCTGCCCTCCTCCCAAACCTCCCCTTAGGTACAGACTTAACAATGTCCATTGGAGCGCCTATGCAGACACAGTTGATGGTGATTTAATAGGATTTAAACCTGTGATATACGATAATATAATAGAGAGTTACCATAGATTTCAGCAGGCGTTGTTAAATTCTGCAGATACCTATTTACTTTCTAATAAAGCACAAAAAAAAAACAAAAAAAATTGTCTCCTAATTGGTGGAACTATAAATGTATATATGCTATTAAGAAAGGGATGAGTCTGAACTTCAATATAATAATAATATGACAACTGCAAATTTTAATATTTTGAAAAGAAACTCCGCGAAGGCAAAAAGTGCTTAAAAAGAAAAAAGTGCTGGATAAATTATTGTGAAAGTCTCTCTCCTAGGTCTCCTTCATCATTGATATGGAAGAGTGTAGGTAAGTTTAGAGGGTCTAAGTATTCTGCCACTTCTGCATCCAACGACCCATCACCATGATGATGATACATCTGTTTGAGAATCGGTTAGCACCACTATATGTCCCTTGTTTGGAATGCCTTCCGTCGCCAAATAGACCTATTTCCGTACATCAATTAGACAATATCTTTACGATGAATGAACTATTAATAGTTTTAAAGGGCCTTAAAGATTCCGCTCCCTGTGAAGAATGAATCACATACTCATTCTTTAAAAATTTGAATACTATTGGTGAAGACATTTTCTTAGAGCTACTTAATAACATCTTCGTCACGGGTAATATTTAGGGCTTTCAATTCCATTTTTCAATCCCGCATGATTACGGGCGCGGGATTTGCGGGACTGAAAATTCCGAAAAAACCGTTTCTGGTGCCGGTTATATCGTCTCCAAAATACGCAATAGTATGGCAAGCGACACTTTAGATATGTTGTGTTTCCTTCCCAAATATTTTCAATTGAAAGCTGACCAAATGACCGACCTAAATAATTATAAAGTTTTAAATAATTATCATGGTCTTAAGTTAAAAATGGGTTATGTTTGATTTTTTTAAATATTTTTCTGTTTTTTTTTTCTAAAGGATAGAATTTTTTGTTTTTCCAGTATTTATTATTGATTTTTATTGATCTCATACTAATAGTACCTAATGCCTAATTAAATATGGAGTTAGTTGATTAATATTTTTTTTATTTGCCTCACATAAATATGAATATTTTTAATATGCGGGATCCCGTAAATACCGAGATTCCGCGGGATTGAAAATTTGTAGTCCCGCAAATACCGAGATTGGATGCAGACTGCGGGATTGGAAACCATAGTAATATTCCATTATCCTGGAAAACACGACTTGTTATTCCTTTTTAAAACCGGGAAAACATCCGGTAGAATCTACCTTGTATCGTCCAATTGCTCTCATCCATCCTTTGCAAAGTTTTGGAACATCTCGTTAAAAATAGGCTTGAAAAGTTTGTTGAAAGCAAAAGATATTTTGGGAAAAACATAGTTCGGTTTCCGAAAAGGCAGAAGAACGGCAGATAACCTAACTATGCTAGCCTTAAAAATACATCTACTTTTTACAACCATAGCATTGGATCCAATCCCCATTGGAAGGATCCACATATGATATTATTATAATTATTATAGAAAATAATTTGGATTAGGTTAGGTTTGATTGGGTTTTGTATCTATTGTTTTTTGTAATATAGGAACCTGCTGATTCTGTGTCACGTGCTGAAGGATTCGTGTCTGTTTCAGACGCAGTTAAAGTAGAACTAGAGGTATAGAATGAAGTGAACCATTTCTAGACCTAACTAAAAGGTTTGTTTTTCTGAATCAGTATCACGGATATTTATGGTCGGGATTCAGGGAAAATAGCTTATTTAGATTTTTTAAATCTTTGTTGGTCAGCTACTATTCTTATTTCAAGAGAATCATCTTCTCTATCTACATTTACCATAGTTTTTTTTTATTCATCATTTACAGAGTTTAAACAGAGAATGTTGGTGTAAAATAAACAAAATTTATTATTTTCACATATTTATTTTGTAAACATTAACAGTGTTTATTGTTATAGAATATCTATCACAAAATAAGATTATAAATGGTTTACCCTAAATAACAATAGCACCAGCTTTAACAGATAAACATACTTAGAAAAACGAATATTACACAGAAATAAAAACGTTTAATACCTTCTAAAGACGCAAACCTAACTTAAATGACAAGCTACATCTAAGAGATGCCGTCCAACTTCTATATGACCGTGTCCTTGTCGCCTAGTTAACTTAACATTAAACTATATACGAAATAAATGTGTTCAATAATTAAAATACGACTTTTGAGGCCCATTGACGCGAATATTTTTATTAGACATTGCATGCTTGTCACCCTGTAGATTTAGATTGAGCTTATAGTATGAATTATGATGAATTGTAATAATATGTATCAAAACTATTAAAATATATATATGTATTAAGCATTCTTTATTTTTTTCCCATAAACAGCCCAATTATAATGTATACGGAAACATGTAGATAAGTAAGAATACCAACACCATTAGTTTGAATTTGTGTCAATATTCTTTTTTTTATCAAACTGCTTCTTAATATAAAACTTAAAAGTCAATTTCCCACTATCCAAAAAAGTTTTTGCATAATTAATGTTTATTACGGCACAATCATTATTATTGACTATTTCAGATACTGGAGTCGCATTTGATTTACATACGTCTATGTACTCGAACTTACGGCGCGGTTCTCTTTTGTTGTAGACGTGCCATTCGTAGGTCCATTTAGAGGCACTGAAATTAGTGCCCAGATATTGAGTCGCCATATATATATTGTTGAGAGATGTATCGAGTCGTATGTGAACCAAAAAGTTATGAAATCCAATTTTCACTAAATGCATAACTTTGTAGTCTACTTCCACAATAATCATATGCGTCTCTTTGTTGACATCTGCCTCGCAATGTAATGGATGTGCCTCGTTGAAATGTGTTGCTAATTGCTTTATCATTCCTGTAAAAGTATATTATTAAGGGGTTATTTTTGTTATAATTTTAAATACATTTCTAGGGCACTGATTTTGGGCACTGACTATTTTATTATAAATAGGTATTATAATGATAAAACCAAATGCCTCATTACAAGTTTTGTCGTTATAAGCTATTTTATGATATTTTTGAGATGAAATGTTCTTTGTTGAACTTGGCACTTGCCTTTCCAACTGCAATCTCCAGAGTATTCCATCATAGGACATGCAATTATATTAAATGGACATTCTTTAAGATGATTTTGTAATTCGTCTCTCTTAAAGTGAAGACAGCAACCATCTTTGGCGTTCGAACACTTAATTCGTTCCTGAAACATTAACATCAGTAAATAAATTAGTTAATGGTTTACCAGAAATGTAGCTAAACACTTGATTTTTGTAAACTATTTAATGAATAGAGTAAAATAGTTATAAATAATTATCTCAATAATAAATCACCTCAGAGCTTATTGTTATTTCTGCTAAAGTTGATTCAAGTGTAACGTTTCTCATGTCAGTAATCAGCTCCGTACAGTTCCCGCACCGGGCCATTTTGAACCTGCATCCATCACAGGAGCTATGTCCATTGGAGCACTGATATATGTGTAGACCAAGTTGCCCATTACAAGTTACACAGTTTACTGTGCCACTCAATTCTCTGGTCTTCTGGTTAACTCTGAGAACAAAAATACATCATTTATTAAAACATTTTTTTTTCTACTTTTATCTTGAGATCGATTTTACAAGCAATTAACAGATTTGTTGTGGGAGTAAAATGACAAGAGAGAACTTTTACTACAGTGAAGAATTTGTCTCATATGGGACTGGTACTGTTAATTTGCAAAATCCCAGATGTGTTGCCTTTTAGCCCTTACATGGTCTTTGTAGGCTTTTGCTGTGTTCAGCTTCTTCTTTAACAGTTTATATTTCTGTGTACACATGCAATTCACTGGCTTTGATAAATAGTGGAGTTAATTATTTTGAATGCTTTATTCTGGAACATTAGTATAATCTCTACAATTAAGTTTTTTGTTAAGCTCAATGCCATATGTCCAGACTGGGTTGATTATAGTTTTATATATACGAGTCTCTTGCTCTTTATGCTTACGTGTTATCTTCTGTCTATTAGCCAATTCAGGTTTCTAAGACGTATATTTGACTCACCGCATTTTTTTAGATCATAGTTTGTCATAATATTTGCTTTCTGTCCAGATATAGTCCTATGTACTTGATGAGATGAGACAGGGAATCTCATCACTAAGTTGAGTTAAGAAGGTGTGAGGAAGTTGCTTCTTAATTTTGAAAAGTTAGCTAAATTGCTAAACCTTGTTGAATGCTTATTGGACATCGAAAAAGACCGCTGAGCAATACTGCTTCTTCTCGAAGCATCTTTTATTTTGTCGACGATACATGAACCAGTTCTATGGTGGAATGGACCAACGTCTTTTAAAAGTGTGGCCTATGAGCCCATTTTCCCGGACTAGGGTAATAATTTTTTTTGTCCACTTTTATGTCCTTGGAGGTAACTCTGAGCTTGTTGTTCTTTAGGTTTTTTAGGAAAAACTCATCTTTATCTACAACAGTTTAGTTGTTAATTGTTGTTAATTAGTTCTGTTGACTAGTTTATACCCTCTGTACCGTATATATATAATCGACGGGGTGTGTCTCGGTATTTCTCTTTAGGTTTAGTAGGCATATCTTCAATTTGTACTCAATGCTACCTATTCGTAAAATTTGATGTTTTCAGGTGATGATGACTATGATAACTTCTTTAGTTTGTTTCTTCTAGTTGTAGGTAGTCTTTGTCATTCAAGTGGACAAAGCTTTTATTCGTATACGGTATTTTCTATTCCTTCTTTTCTTTTATTGATGTTGGGAGATTCCATCTTAAACATCTTAGACACAAAAGGAGCATAGAATAATTTTGTTTGTTAATCACAGATATTTAATGAAACTGATGTTGCTAACAAGTTCTATCCTTGTGTTTTGGTTTTTAAATTTAAAGCTTTTAAATACAAGAACTTTTATTAATATTATATCCCAATACTTAATATTACTTCTTTAATTAGTTAAACATGTGGGACATAATTATTGCACTATTTAAATGTTATCAAATCCAATTCAACACAATCCATAAGTATTCAATTTCAATTCTGTAAAACTTTTATTAAAAAAAAATATACAATAATTAATACCTTGATCTAGATCTTGTTCGCTGCGTTTGCCTTTTTTTCTGGTTTCCCTTATGTGGTCCAGCGAAAGTGGGTGTAGCTTGCGATGGTCCGGCAGGAGATACTGTCACATGCGATGGTCCGGCAGGAGATACTGTCACATTCGATGGTCCGGCAGGAGATACTGTCACATGCGATGGTCCGGCAGAAGATGATGTGACATGTGAAGATCGAACCAAAGATACTGTCTCTTGCGATGGTCTGCCAGGAGATGGTGCGACATTCGAATATCGGACAGAAGATAGCGTCTCTTGCGATGCTCTAACAGAAGATGGTGCCACATGCGATGATCGGACAGAAGATAGTGTCCCTTGCAATAGTCCGACGGGAGATGGTGCGACATGTGATGGTCGGACAGAAGCGAGTGTCCCTTGCAATGGTCTGACAGGAGGCGGAGCGACATGCGATGGTCTGATAGAAGATAGTGTCCCTTGCAATGGTCTGACAGGAGATGGTGCGACATGCGAGGGTCGGACCGAAGTGAGTGTCCCTTGTGATGGTCCGGCAGAAGATGTAACATACGATGTTCCGGCAGAAGATGATGTGACATGTGATGTTCCGGCAGATGTTGGTTTAGAAGACCTAAAAGATTTATTACTAGTCAATATAGGACATATTCGAAATATTTTTTATATTAAATCTTGTTTCATTTTTAAAAATTAATGTATTTCTTTAATGTACAATATTGAATAAGATTATTTGTAACTAAATGTTTTTAAATTTGGTTTCAAAACCTACACGCCTACTAACAACACCTACAGTCTACTACCATCACCTCACGGCCGTCCCACAGAGTATATCAAATCCTGGCAGTTAAATAATTGTAATATGATTTACACCGTGGTCCATCAGTTGCCAATATTCTAATGTACGTACTACTTTATGTAAGCCGATGAGATACACACATTGAAAGATAGAATCGGACAGTTATTTTAAATACAGTGAATAATTTCGATCACGTATGTAAGTTTGTGTATCTTCTTATAGGTGTGCCGAAAATTAAAAAATGTACATGACTAGACTTCTTACTTATTGAAGCAAATAGATTAGGTGAGGTAAATATTTTTTTTTTCAGTAAGTCCCGTAGTATACTAAATTAGCCATAGTTCCATTCATCTGGTATTCGAACTTTAGGAACGCTTATGGAACCACTAAGATTGTAAGGATCTCCGTAAATGGTTGAATTCGCTCTCTAATGGCACACGATAGTAACACATCGGAAATAAACGCTGTACCTACAAGATAAGGTCTATAAATATCATTTTGAATACACACAAAGAATGTTCTTCAAATGTCTTGTCCAAGATTTTAATATCAGTGTACGCATTGCACTTATGAAACGTAGTAAGGTATTTAAAGTCGTACGGTATTTAAAGATTAGGTCCAAAGAGTCTAGAACCACCAAGAAATTCCATGGATACACTTCATATATATATATATATATATATATATATATATATATAAATTTTATACTTTTATAGTATTGACTATTAAATGACGAATTAATTATGTGACAAAAAGTCTTAAGTATAAAAGTGGAATGTTATAAGAGCAGAGGGCGACCGAAGATGTGGATGTAAAATTATAGAAATAGAATCAACTCTGAACTGATAGAAGAGCGTGAGAGGATCTATAATAATAATAATAATATCAGGACAAATTACACACATTGATATAACCCTTAAGTAAGCAAATTATTTGCTTGTGTTAAGGGCGTTAGAGATACACATATAAATACTGAGAATATATTTAATAAACGACCAAACCCAGAAACACAGACATCTATGCTCATCACATAAATGCCTGTCTCTGCCGGGAATCGAACCCGAGCCCAATTGCGCCGTGACACGTTAGGCGTCTGCGCTAACCACTCGACCAACGGGGCGGTTGATCTATGTGAACTAGACACCCACATTGGGAAAAAAATGGGTTTAAATGACAGATAAGTAGTTGTTAGTAAAACTAATTTCGTTTGTAGTAAAACTGTAAAAAATATATTCATTAAAAACAATTTATCCCCCTAAATAAAAGAAATAAATTTTTTACCTACTGATTCTGGTAGGAAGACGTTAGTAGTGGATTATAGTAAAAAAAATATATTTTTTGTAGTTAAATAATTAAAGTACGGAAACATCTCAAATATTACAAACAAATATTTACAAAATAATGTTATATCGAAGGCACACGAAAAGGTACTTCAAACGCTTATAATGACTGAAAAGCAAACCTAGAGATTTGAGGTAGAAGCATATTTAATTGTAGTGGAGTAAAAAAAGTTGATAAAATCGATAATTTTACAGAAAACTTGAATTAGAATACGTTGATATGAATTTCTTCTGATTGAAGGGTAATGTGTTTACTACAAACGCTTAAAAGATCTGAGAAACGTTCATAGAGGTTTGTAGTAAAAGAATATTTAATTGTAGTAGATCAGTATCCCTAGTACGAGTTTAGATGATACGAAAACTGTGACAGTTTAACATATCGTAAAATTAAACATAGAATTATTATACCTCTATGACTCAAATGTATTGAAATGTTTAAAAATTCTGTTAAAAAATATATTTTTCTGTAGTTATTTGGTTAACGGGGATATATATTTTTTTCCAATTTATTCACATTAATTATTGAGAAAAGGGCTCTGTTAAAAAATATATTTTTCTGTAGTTATTTGGTTAACGGGGATATATATTTTTTTCCAATTTATTCACATTAATTATTGAGAAAAGGGCAGGCGGGTGAAAAACAATAAGTCAGTCGTAATTGAAGGGTATTTTGTGACAATAAATTACGACGTAAAAAATACAAATTAAGTAAAAGAAAATTACAATAACATCTACTTAATGATCCTAACTTTGATCATTTCATCCAAACGCACAAACTTTTCTCCTAACATGGTCGTCAATGGTTCAAATTACCACTATATTTACTGCTTACTTTTACTTGGCTTTGTTTTCAGATAATAACGAAACTGATAAATGGAAATACGAGGATGTTTTACCTGAAGGCATTAAAGTAAGTTTTCTAAGATGGATCGATTTACAATAGTTGATTAATTTAGAATCTTGTCTATATGTTACTTAATTGGTTATTGAATACTCCCGTAAAAGTCATCACTATCTACTTCGTGTGTCTGTTGTTGTTAACATATGTGTTACAATGTTAGGCAGTGAAAGTGTTTGCTGGACGAGTTTGACTAAATTCAAACACCTTGCCTAGATATAAAACAACACTCCATTCCACATATATATATATATATATATGATAATAAGCTATCATAATGATTTTTGTGAGTGTTATTTTTGTTTCCAGTGAGGAGCGAAACTCTATGTTATTGGGTGGAGTACATTCTGTCATTTAACTCCTCTGAAATTACTGATCCAAGTTGTTTTTTTTATTCGATTGCTATGGTTTCGGTGAGTGTTTATTCGGAAAAATGTGTTATATCCTTGAGAAATAATCAACCAAAAATGATTTAGCAATGGTTTTACATTGAGTTAAGCTCGCGCGCGCTTTTTGTTTACATTAGTTTACCGTCAGGCTCGATTCGGGATTGAGACTATATTTTACTGTGTGAAAGATAAATAAACCTCAAATTCGAGAATTAAAATTGCGACCTCACCCGCTTGACACCCCAGTCGTAATTATAGAATTCGTATAATATCTTCGTATAATATATTCGTATAAAATCTTGATTAATAACACAAAACAAACAAACAACAACAAACAAAAAAAATTGTTTCCTCAGTTACCTGTTACTCTGTATTTTGTATGAAGTACCTATAATGTATATGCCCGGGCGCCGTACCTATGCTCAGAATTAATACCAATTCAGAGGCAACAAATAATTTTTGTATGCGAAAAAAATAATTAAAACAATTAATTTAAAAAAATTGTAGAACAAATTTTGTTGAGATTGATCTGCAGAGGCAGCCTGCAAGGGGTGGCCAATAAATTACAAATAACTCTGTATATATGGCAATTTTTAGAATGTTATTTAATACCTTGGGACAGGTGTAGGTGGTCGAGCAGTTCTGTTTTGCTGATAAGTCTGCCCTAATGCAGTACTATTACTTGGAGGAAAAACGACTTCTTCTTCAGGAGCTGATGGAGTTATACTGAATCCAAAGACATAATAATGAATTATAATACAAAGTGGTTATAACTATATACCTTTGGAATATATATTACCCATTGAAAGTTATAATTTGTGTAATGAAAAGTTTATTTGATGATTAGTTGTTTGTAATGGAATAGAGTATTAAAAATATGTGCTGAGATATCCAGTGAACTCTTTGACCTTACTTCTACACCTACATTGCAACTTTTCTTTCTTTTTTTACATATAGTGACAACAAACTTGTAAATAAATAAAAGGCAATAATAATACATAAAGTAATAATAATAAAAATAATGATAATTATAATAATCTTATCTTGCTAATCTTAGTTCCTATCTTATCTTACTAACTTACTTAGTACTATATAAATCTTACTAATATACAAGTGAATGTTTGGATGGATGTTTGTTTGTTACTCAATCGTGCCAAAACTACTGAACGGATTTTGACGAAACTTGGCAATATTGTAGTTTATGGATCAGAATAACATATAGGCTATAATCTAATACTAACTTTTGCAAGTCGTTTTGTCTGTGACATAACATAGGTTTCCTCGGGAGATCCTGTTTTTAATAGTTTGGTTCACTGAATTTTACATAAGTATTTGTAAAAATATTTACCCGACAACTTTAGAAGGATTGTTATTTTAATATATGTATGTTAATAGAAATTTAGCTAATTATGCTATTTGTATGTTCCCTGCTACAGCCTAAACTGATTAAAAGATTTTAACATATAAGGTAAAAAAATATATATATATATATATATCTAAATTTATATATTTTTATATGTATTCAATATACTGACAGATATAAAGGGGAAGATAAATCAAATTTTACCTATAAAAATTGACAAAATGTATATAGGTACATCACTGATGTAACTTTTGGCTATAGTTACTTAGTTAAACTAACATTAACTTGACTTTTCTATGTATATTATAAATAATAATAAGAATAGTATTTACATCATAATTTGCCACTTGTTAATTTTGAACATTAAACTGATTTATAAGGGAATTATATAAATTAATGAAGATGTGTCTTGTGTAAAATAATGAGAATTTTAGAATTTGCTACAGGTACGGGATCACTGACAAAAACCAGATATCTATAACAATTTTTTTCGAAGAAGTCAGTCGGTCAATTCAAATAATACTTATAAAATGTAGGACTCTAGTTGCACAAATCCAAAGGAAAGAAATGAAGAAGTGAACTGCATGAATACTCTTAACTTATTCAGTAATAAAAAAATATGTTTTACATTATTAACTTAGATTATATATAATGGTACTTACCCATAATGAAAAGGATTTGAAGGTCTGGTGACTGTATTTAGATTTTGTGTTGGAAGGTTTGGGTAGATTCCAGAACTAGAACACACATTATCTTATCAATAGTAATTATAGTATAAATGTTATTTTAAAGCAATAGATTATCTTCTACTTTTATTAGAATAATTATATTTACTTAATTATGTTTTGTTAAAATACCTAGAAACAATAGATAGTCATGTAATGTTGTTATAATATGCTACTTAGACATCTTAATATTTTCAATTTTCTGAATTACAAAATACTACTCTTTACAGCAGGCAATAATCATTATATATGTAATTACTCAATGAGACATATTCATTTTAGTTTGTTATTTTATTAAAAGCATTTTAATTAGTGTCCAATAATGACAAGGTTAATATTTCTTGGGTTGTTTCTGACATTAAACTCTATAAACCCAGCAATTAATTCCACCATATAATATTAGCATCATTAATTTTGTTGTTTATGATAAAATTTCATTATTATGACTTGCATGAAGTTAGTTTGAAGATATAAAAACAAAATATAAAATTTTTTGAGACAACAAAAAAGATTAGGTACCTACTTCAAATAACTTGAAAATTTACATATTAAATAAACTAAAACCTAATTCTATTTTAATAACAATTAATTATTCATATTATGATACAAAATAATACCTTGTTGGCATCTGCGACTGTTTGGCTTCGAACATTCTTTTCTGATGCACCAAAGCTCTTTGAATATCATCTTCGGTGTATAGTCTTTGCCTAGAATGTTTATTTTAGATTTAATTGAAAGATACATTAATAAATAAAATTGTATTTATATTGTTCAGGTCAATATTGTGGAGTTTAAATCAGACCTTCAGTTTTAAGGATTTAAAAGATTAAATAGAGCTGCCAGCTGAGTGTTGTAAACAATACAATTTTATTCAATTAAATAGTTGTATATAAACACCAATCGCAAATAGATAGATTTTTTTGGTAATTATTACAAATAACTACACCTCAACCACAATAAATACACTACCCGACTTCTCTTTTGGTTTGGTTTCTTTTTCCTTCTTGATCCTCGCCGCTTTTAGAATTCTCTGACCCCATAGTGACTTTAGAATCTTTCTGCAAAATAATCTAGCAATCACATTCACACTTCTTCTGTGTCACAATTTCACAAATGCAATTATATTGAAGTATAAAGTAGTCACAACTCTGTGCCTGGGTTCTCTAAAACTATCAAATATCAACTATCTCCATTTAATTTATGGTGATCAATGTCCTCTAATTACAAGTTATGACTTATGATTAGTTATTGACTTATTGTTAACATTTCACTGAGAAGTGATAACCAAAAGGTAAAGTCCTGACCATAGACTGTAATGCTGCCATCTATGATCTAAGGCAGCAACAAATAACTAGGCTTAGAAACGTTAAAGAAACATATTAAGTTTATTTAAATTTTAAATAAATTTCGAATCAAAATTAACGATTGGTGTAGAAAATAAGTCAAGGTTGTATGTTGTATAAAAAAACATGAAATATGTTCTTTGAATAAAATATCTTTAATTAAAAGTAAGATCAAAATTATACCAAAATGGTAATATTAAAACCAAAATGTATGTCTAGAATCTAGATTGTCTAGGTAATAGTATTAAACATGTCAGTGCTAAGTAAACTTAGGATAGAGTTTCATCAATAGGCGTAGGCTTTGAACATTTTGGGATCCGTCTTGTTGTTTTACTATTTGACCATTCGGTGAATTTGAAAAATATTATCCTCTTTTTTGGAACCGAGGTGATAAATATTAAATTGCTTACGGAAAACGTAATCAATGTTTTTTTTTTTTTAAATTGTTTATTCATGTCTCATGACCATAGATACAAAGTCTTTCAGTCGAAGTCTCAAGATACATAATCAATGTACATTGGTAGGGTTGACAACTTTTTTTGAAAAGTGTAAAATGGTTTGAATAGAAAAAAAAAGTATTTGAAATTAAAATAAAGTAATCTTAAAATTTTATGCTTTTATTGCCTTAGAAACTATTTCTTTTTCCAATTTTGAATGATTCAAAGTTTGTTTGACAATCAACATGGAAATTAAAATAAATAAAAAAATCGTTTTTAATTAAATTTATTACTATGTATTTCAAAAGGTTCAAAGTTTTGAAAGTCAGTTATGATGTTCGCTAAAACCAAACCATTTTTAACCCCCGACTCAAAAAGAGGGACCTGTTATAAGTTTGATCTATCGATCTGTGTAGCTGTGTGTCTGTCTGTGGCATTCTAGGAGCCAAACGTGTGGACGGATTTGATTGCGGTTTTTTTAATCGAAAGCCTGGTTTGTCGAGATGGTTCTTGGTTTGGTCGAGATAGAAACTGTCGTCTCCAAGATATTGAGGAATTATTGCTGGGTGTAAGGTTCTGCAATATTGATAGAATATTGACTAATGCAATATTGATAGAAATACTTACACGAATAAAAATGTGTGTGTCCTTAGGTAATAATGGAACCAGTAACATAGATTTAAAAAGCCAGAAAAAAAATAAAAATTAAAAAAACCCCATACAAAATATACAAAAAGACCTCTAAAAAGAATAAAAATAATATTATTATGTACTTATTGAAGTCGTTGCGTCGGGGGACCGCTGAATAAAGGAAGAAATTAAAATGCAAGTTACTAAGGCAAATAAAGAAATTACGATATCAAATCGTATAGACTTCAATGATTAACTTCGTAAAATAGACACCATCGTCAACGTACGTACAACGGTTTCCCGACGTAACGACTGCAATAAGTACGTAGTAATATTATTTTTATTCCTTTTAGAGGTCCATTTGTATAAGAGGTTTTTAACATTTTTAATTAATTATTTTGTCATATAATTTAAGCTCCTATCAACATAGAGTGAAAGAATACTGATTAGTGATAACTTTATTAAATATTTCGGGTGATGGCAGATTCCCATTGACATTTGACTAACTGAATGTAATGTTGTACTTATAAATCGATTCGATCATATGCTAAATAGTTGAATACATGCCTATAAATCCCATAATAAGTATTTTGTTCTATGCATCGAAGTAAAGCTTGGAAAAAAAAGTATTTTCACATACTTTATTTGCATTCAAAAGTATAATTACCAAAAATAAAGTATAATACATTGGTTAAGTTAGTAACAATACATTGATGCCACAATCTATTTCTTCTATTAAAGTACATTTGTAGTATAAAAGGTAAGAAAGAAAAAGTATATAGTATATACAAAATATAGAACAATATTTTTTTCTTTTAATATCATATTTAAATCCCATGTTTTTATTATTTTTTGCAGTTTGCATCAAATCAGTATCTAGACTAAACAATTGTATACATAGCATCTTTACAATCTATACTTAAATTAAAATAAATAACTGATTATTATTTTATCAAATTCAGAGACGCTTTGTTTCTTTCATTTGGCCATTTGCTATTCATTATAGAAAAAATCTTGATTTCTGTGAAATAAAAATGAGATTATACAATTTATACAAACTTAAAAAAATATTATCACTCTTACTGGTATTAAAAAACGAAATTAGCAAACTTTTACAAAAATTTTTTTTTAATTAATAAACAATTACATACTTCTTTTTTTGGAAAAAATGCTATTTTTAATAATTTAAAAAGTTAAGAGGGGTTTATATGAACATGTGTACATAAAATACCCTTAAACTTATAAAAATTCCTTTCAGCGCAGCTCTTCTTTCTGGGCGACTTTAATGCTTGTCATCAGGACTGGCTGTTCCCGTACCAGAAAACCGACCATGCTGGAATAGAAGCGCGGAACTTTGCGTTGTCCTTGGACCTCTTTCAGCTAGTGAGGCAAGCGACAAGGGTACCAGATGTGGTAGGCTAAACAGCCAATTGCCTGGACCTTCTGCTGACAACTGAACCGGACATGTATCGTGTTGAGGTCACCTCCCCCTTGAGAACCTCCGATTACTGTCTGGTGAAATCTGTGTTTACATATTCCCCACCAGCTCTCGAACCACATGGTGTTAGGCGAGTATGGAAATACAAGTCAGCAGATTGGGATGAGATGCGGCACTTTTTTGCATCTTATCCTTGGCGGCAGGTCTGCTTCACTTCTTTGGATCCGTCGAGTTGCGCGGATGCTATAACCGAAGTGGTGCATCAGGCAATGGAGTATTTTATTCCTTTTGCTGAAGTTCCCGTCGGTGGCAAAGCTCGCCCATGGTTTAATGCCGAATGTGGTCATGCTCAAGACCGAAAACATTCGGCATACCTCTTTTGGGCTGATGCTCGAAGCCGCAAAACTCCGGATGTAAGTACGAAGAAGAGAGCCTTTAACCAAGCTGCCAAGTCCTATAAAAAGGCATTGCGGAAGGCTCATCTTGATCGGATCATTAAGAATTTCTGCCAACCCTCACTGCCTGCTCTGCTGAAGCCGGATGGATCCCTGACCCACACAGCAACAGAGAAAGCGAATGTATTTGCTTCTCTGTTTGCTGATAATTCGCATCTAGACACTGGCAATGCTTCTCTAGCACATCTTCCTCACTGCGGTATTTCGATGTCTGAAATCCGCATCACTACCAAAGAGGTATGGAGAACATTGTGTCGTTTAGATGTGAATAAAGCCAGTGGTCCTGATGGTATAACAGCCATTCTGCTCAAGACATGTGCAGCTGAGTTGTCTCCTGTATTGACACGTCTGTATCGAATCTCTTTCAAAACTGGAATAGTGCCGAAATCCTCGAAGCTTGCCAACGTGCAACCCGTGCCCAAAAAAGGCAGCCGTGCCGATCCTGTCAATTACAGACCGATTTCAATCATCACCATACTCTGCAAGATTATGGAGCGTGTATTGAACTCGCGCCTTCCAGCATACCTAGAAGGTAACGATCTCCTCAGTGACCGACAGTACGGATTTCGCCGCAATAGGTCTACTGGGGACCTCCTAGTGTATGCTACACACATTTTAGGCGAGGCCATCGAGAAGAACGGAGAAGCGGTCGCCGTCTCTCTGGACGTTTCGAGGGCATTTGACAAGGTCTGGCATGCGAGTCTTATAAGCGGTATACCGTACGGTATATCTCCTGGTCTGATCGGCTGGGTAACGGACTTTCTGAGCCAGAGATCTCTTCGAGTAGTTGTCGACGGGTGTTCCTCGGAACCCTTGACAATAAATGCCGGAGTGCCTCAGGGGTCCGTTCTATCTGCAACTGTTTTTCTGCTGCACATTAACGATCTGTTAAAGCCCGGTATCTTTGGGTATGCAGACGACAGCCCAGTTGTAGAAAGATATCTGCCGAGTACTCAGGCTAGTCGAGATCAAGTACAGTCTGAAAGAGAAGCCATGGTGCAACGTTTGAATGACAAACTTCAGGCAGTCTCCGCATGGAGCAATGCCAATCTTGTCAAGTTCAACGCCACCAAAACGCAGACGTGTCTGTTTACTGCCAAAAAGAGCCCTTTCACCTTGGTTCCTATTTTCCAGAATGTATCCTTACAGTGACCGGCTTCAGTTGTTAGGCTTAGAGATTTCCTCGAACCTCAACTTTGGTCGGTTCATTGAGTCTAGAGCAAGAGCAGCAGCAGTTGCAAAGCATTGCGCTGTAAGTTAATAGTAATATAAGGACCATACCAGTGCTTCTTTTCTTTTTAATTGCTGGCTGAGATTCCGGTAAAATATTATTAATTTTATATAGTATAGCGTGAGTTGGAAGACGAGACTATATTCTCTAAAATTGTGGAATGACAAGACAAGCTATTTTTAAGGGTGAAGATCATTTAAAATTATTTAGTTTGTATTTTTTTATAGGTTAAAAAGGTGCCGAAAGGAGAAGATTTATCTGTAAAAAGTACATCGGTATGTAATATATAAGAGTCTTGAAGTGTTAAGGAAAATGAAATAAAAATCCTTTTTAGCAAAATTGAATTCCGTCCCTACCACCTGGATGGATGGCTTTTCTTAACAGTGCAATTCTCAAGGTGCTTTCTAAGATGAACCATCATGATGTGGAATGAACTCTCTTCGGCGGTGTTAACAGTTCGATACTACATAAGAAAGGGCGTACTTCCTGCTCAAAGGCCTTCGTTATATACTGCAAGAGAATGTGGGTGTTGGGGATCACTTTACATCGCACAAGTGACTCGCAGGCTCATTCGCCCTCCTTATATGTATTATAAAAATATGTATGTGTGTGTATTCAATTCTGCAAAAATCCTATTTTATTTCTGATCTGTGTCATGTCAGAATAAATTATATCTCTATCGCCTCGTGTCCCGATTATATGATATTATGTAATTTTTATTTATATAGTTTTTTTTATTTCATAAAAATAAACATTTTCATTAAAGCCACCCTTTATGAATTAGCAATTTTCTATCTATCTATAACAAATTTAGCAAATGCCTTTGCTAGTTTTGAATTCTGGTTGGGACATCTTTTAATTTTATTTTATAATGCAATTGTTAGAAACATTTGCTAAAAATCTCTAATAGATAATATATGGTGCATCCATGCCAATAAAGATGATTATATAATATAGAATGCTAGAATAATTAAAGCTGGTAGCTGAAATGGCAGAGTGACGGACCGGTATCCCAGAGGTTGCAGATCTTGCCCGATTTGTGTTGATGAACTTTTCATTACATATTTATTTAAAATTTAAATATATATCTACTCAATCAAATCATTATTTAATTTATTACCTTAACCCAATATATTTTCAAATAAATAACATTACATTAAAATTAAAACTGCAATTAATATTATATTATTCCTTTAGATTCCAGCTTTTATACTCAATGTATTGTACAAATTATCCAATGATATCGTGGAAGGTTGTTCCCTTGAATCCTACATTTGATGAGGGCTCATCCTGATATGTAATATACATCCTGAAAATATAAAGCTTTTCTATAATCATATAGTGTATAAACCCAATTACATGTGATCAAATGGTAATATAGTGTTTGTTTTAAATTTACTATACAAAATGTATATGATATTGTTAAAAACCAATTTTCCAACCAAAATTCATAAAAGTATATAACCTACCTATTGTAATTTTTAAATAAAGAATGAACAATAAATGAAGAATGTTTTTTATAATAAATATTAGTCATATAGTACAAAGTGGGGTTTTTTTTTTGGGAATTGTGTATTTTCGGCCCCTGAGTCCGAATCTGTTGTCCGTTTTACTTGGCGGCGCCTCATTTCCCCCTCAGATGAAAAACTATTTTTTTTTTACACCAAATCTTAACCTCCTGATCATTTTTGGTACCAGTCGCCTCATGTCACCTCCCCCGGAAAGTGACCTGCCCCCAAAACCGCAAAATAACCTTACTAAATATAATCTATACAACCTAACATTTTTTTTTTTTTTTGTCGTGGGGAAAATCCTCATGGATACCACTCCAGTACGGGGGTACCAGAGTGGTTATGCCGGACTATTACCGGCTAAAGACCCCACGTGTGAGCAGTAGTCAGCCATGGTGGAGCAAGATGGGGTCGCGTTAGCATTCGCCAACTTGCCCCGGCGGTAGGTCCGGATACAATCCGGGCCTCGGCACAAATGTGGGGTGACCTCACTCACACGAAGGTCACCCCTCAGACGTATGGGGTCATTTTGACAACCCAGTCGAAAGTCCCCCGACTTCCGACCGGTAACCCCATATCTTTACGGAGGGTGAAGAAGGTGGGCAAAACGTCTTCTCCTTACCCCCGTACGTCTGCGTCGGAGTAAGTCAGAGGAAGCGTTATCCTCCCTTGCCCGAACCTAACATAACCTAACCAAATATTATCTATATACAACCTTTTGTTTTGTTTTTTTTTTTTAACGTTTGGAATCCTCATGGATACACACCTCCATACAGGGGAAGATGGAAGTGGTTATGTGAGACTCTTACTTACTTACGTTATGTGAGACTACGGTCAACACCTCGCTGTCATAATGGAGCGCCACGGGAACGCTTGCGCACACATCCGCGTTGCTCTGACGGCAGGCCGCGTGAGCGACCACCACCCCCATGGAGTGACGCGCCCGGTTGACTTGGACGCGCCCCACTCCGGTGGCCGGCTTGAAAGATCGTGAAGGGCTCCCCTGCCCTCAACCCACGTCGACCGAGCCAGATCATAACCCCCTCCCCGCCGAGACGCCAGTAAGCTGACATCTCAGCGAAAAAGAAGTCCCGATCCGACTCACCCTCCCGAGGCTGGACCTGGTCCGAAAACGGTCCCGGTCCGACCCCGAAGTCGCCACCAGCGGCTGGTGTACGCAGCAGGTGACCCTCCGAAGAAGACCACCCCGACGTACGGGGCCGCAGGAGGTACGCAAATTAGTGACGCCTTTAAACTGCCACCTGCAGACGACGCAGGAGATGCGTCCTCGACCGACACGCCTGCCTGCCAGCCAGCCATGGACCGGTCACAAACTACCATGACCGACCCCCAGCGCGCCGGGTAAGTCAACGGTTACTGAGAACCTGAAGGTTCTCAGTAACCGTTGCCCAGGGAACACCACGAGAAGGTTGCCTGCATTAGCTCCCCAAGCAACCTAACCAAATATAATCTATGCAAACAAATATAATCTATAATACCAACCTAACATAATCTAACCAAATACCAAATTCCAAAAAACCAAAAAAGAAACAAAATAAAAAAGTCTTGTACCAAAATTTACCAGGAGGTTGAGATTCATTGAGATTGGTCAAAAATTGAGGAATGTGAGGTATGTGAGTGAGTACAGAATTTATCATAGTTTACTAATTAATTTAAGTTTACTAATTGCTATAATAATCTAAAAATACAAGACTATACCTAAAATTAATATATTTATATGTATTATAAAACAAAAAACCTGTCTTTAGGGATACCCAATTCCTTCTCAATTAAATCATAAAGTACTTTAGAATGCTTTTTGTTTTGTTCTAGACCAAGACTTCCAATGGACATAACATTTGCTGTTGCACAAGGATCAGTTGAACCACCAAAACACATTGACACATCAGATACAATAGATACTACACAGAACTGAAACAAAAGTATACAAATTATATAAAAACTATATAAAATTTTATTGAACTATATGTAAAAATACAATTTTCAGTTTTTAGAATAATTTAATAGAATAAGGTTAATTTGGTCATCTTCAATAATAATTGTATAATATAAATATAAATCATATTTACTATAAGGGCCGCACTTATACCACTAATTAAATATATGTTTGCATTTATGTTTTGTCTTTTATTATGAAAGTTATATAATCAATCTGTTTTGCTGATATATTCTTTTGTTTAGCATACCTGAGTAGGTTTTCCAAGAGTACCTGCTAAAATTGGAAGTGCTTTGTTAACGAAATCCTGTGGAATTTTGGTTTTTGGTATATTAGTCTCGATTCTTAAATGAGGCATGGTAGTTTACTCAAAAGATTCTTTAATTTCAATTTGAAAGTTGCAACTTAGTATGTTTATTTATTTTTCGGTGCTTAACGTTGTAAGTAAAAAATGTTCTCTGTGGTGCTCCGCACAGAGTGTTATAAAGTTTAATTTATAAAGTGCTTCGGGCTTAACTTTAATAGCCAATAGGGGTAACAGCATAGACACGTAAAAAACTAGTAAGAAAAATAAAATGTGTTATGTGGTTTCGGCGGTCTCTCCAGTTTTTAGCTTTAATAAGCTCTTGACGATATTCTCTCACCAGTTTATTCCGCCTTTCGGTACTTCGGTTAAATCGTTCAATAGGATGATAAAATATATCGAACAGGGAAAGGCAGAAGCAAAGCAGCGCGATGGAAATGTCGCCAGGTCAAGAGAAAAATATGTTTTCGACTCTTTCCTCTTCATCTTTTCCTCCTATATCGTAGGGGAAAAATTATAAGACAGCACTCTTACAAACTGCCTTATTAAATGAATATGAATACTAGGTCATGAAAGGAATAGATGAAAGACAAGTGCCTGCTGCTGACATACGTATGCTGAGATGTATGTATGACGAAAATGAATAAAGTAAATAAAGTGCATGTGAGAGGTAGTCTGAAAAAAGCACCGGTGTTTGAAAAAAATGCAGTAATCGTTTGTCGTGGTATGGCTAAGTAATGCAAAAGAATGAAAAGGATGTAACGATAAGTGTTAACAAATGTATATGAGATGTGGATAAAAAAAAGGGCGAAGAATACATTGATCATACATTGGATTGAGTGCCTGAAACATTATATGGTAAAGAAGTTAGTGTTCCTGAGTTGTCGTATTATAGAAACGCGTGGAAGGAATTGACATATTGCACCAAATAATTACTATAAAGGCATCTTTTCTATTAAATTTACACCTTCCCTTTTTTTTTTGTTTTTACCGATTTATTTTATGTTAAAACTTAAAATATTATGTTAAAACTTAAAATGTCTGATAATTACCCACCCAACAGGTCAAACGAGTCATGTAGTTATGGTATTAAAAAAAATGTGATGTAACGAAAACGTTAAGGGTTTTGGGAGTTTTTCCTTTATATGTGTATTAAAAAAAATTTTTCATGCCAAATTTCAAGATTCTATGTTGATTGTAAGAACCTTATAGGTTTTTATTCTCTTTTGAGTTTCGAAAATTTTCGGATATTTGCGGCATAAGCGGTTGTATCTTTTGATTGCTTTGACTTAGAAGTTTGATTTTTTCACAGCTCCAAAGCATAGGAGACTTGAATATTTTATAATAATTTTAGCTTGATACAATAACGCGGGTAGCGTTCCTAAGAAAAAGGGTTTTGACAGACGGACTGTCGGAAGGATAACAAAATGATCTTAATAGGCTTCCGTTTTTTGTTTCGAAGTACGGAACGGTAGTAGACAATTTTATAAGCGAATTAATTTTAGGACCCTACCTCGGCTATTATATGACGGAACTTCATTGCCATACCTTGACAAAAAAAAAAACTTAGGATTATTTTTGACTGCAATTTGACCTGGTCAGCTCATGTTAGAGAAGTAAATAAGCGGCTTCACCATTTTTTACACTCGCTTAAGCAACTGCAAAATTTTCTTCCCTTTAAAACTAAAACTTGACTAGCACAATCTCTCCTCCTTGACTACGCCGATATTTAAGCTATATAAATACGACTGATGAGCTGCTGGATAAATTAGATCGCCTACAAAATGTGTGCATCCACTTTATCTTCGGCTTGCGCAAATTCGACCACGTCTCCGAATTCCGTTGGGATTTACAGTGGCTCCCCATTCGTTTTCGCCGGAATATGCAAGTTTTAACACTTTTATACAAGGTATTACAGAATAAATGTCCATATTACCTTCAGGAACGATTTCAATTATGTGCCTCTAGAAGTCTACCTGAGCGCTCTTGTGTGACATCAAAATATCTCGAGGTGCCAAAGTACAATACAACTTTTTATCGCAAGTCATTTTCTGTCGGTACTGCTCAGCTATGGAACTCACTTCCTTCTTACATTTACAAATATTTCCCTAATATTACTTTATTTAAATCAAGACTAAAGAGATACTTGCTTACACTTTCTATAGAATAATCACATTATTTATCAAAATACATTATATTACATGTGTATGCTTGGGTGTATGTATATATTTTGTGATGTATGTATTTTTGTGTATGTATGTATACTTAGGTATATGTATGTGAATAATATTATTTACCATACTGTTTACATACTATATACTGTGTACCATACTCTTCTTAATATATAATAATATGTCCTTTAACCTAGGGTTTCTGGTAAAGATCTCTTGTAAGAGATAAGTCATCCTTTGTGAAAATTGTCTATACTACGTTACGAACAAGATTTCGAGAAGAAGAAAGAGGTGCTCTCCAGCCTCTAAGCAGCCAGTATCCTACTGCGGTATATTTTCTTGAATGATCACTATCTTGATTGGGGGATGCTTCTTGGACACTCACCCATGCGAAGTACTGGTCATTAGTATTCGGTGGGAGTATGCTACAATGATAGACAAAATGAAAATGGTAGCATGATTCACCACACTTGGGTCCTTTTATTGCTCTTATGATATCTAGGAGAATAGGGTTGATCATCTTCTTACTTGGGGCCACATGGATAAGAACATCAGATATTAGAAAAATTAATTTGATTAAGCTATTAAGGATTGAATCCTAGACGGCACGCAGCGCTTTCAGTTCTTATTTCTCAATGAACTACAGACAAGCTCACTTAAATTATCAGTGTTACTGTACACAGAATGTTACTAGCATAGTAATATTCATTCCTAACGTGTCCAACGCGTTTGTAAGGGAAGTTTGGGCTACAAATTAACAAATTAACACTAATGATCTTAATGTTTGAACTATCGTTTATTACTCTGTGAAATGTAAAGTCCCTTCATAATTGCATAACTGTCAAACTGTCAAAGTCACTATTGACTTTTTTAGATTAGTCAAGGCTGTGGACTGTAGTAAATACTAAATAGTAATTACTAACTTTAAACTTGTATACAAATTTTTTTCGATGTTGTAAAGTGTAAGTTATACTCATTATAACCAATTAAGATAAATTGGAATTGAATATGCCTAAAACATATTAAACTAAACTTATTACATATATTTAAAACAATTTTTGTTTACTTCGATGATAAAACTAACTGCATTTAATATTAATATTTACGAATTGTAGATTGGAAAAAGCACAATGGAAGACAGAAATGTGGAAGACACTCCGGTGTCACAAAGACTCACAAATGATGACTTCAGGAAGTTGCTCATGACCCCTCGGTCTACACCGGCAGGCGGGGCCCACGCCCCTGGCTCCATCCGAGAAGCCATGGCTAACGCTGGGTAAGATTTTTATTATTTATATAGCTTTTATTTTATTTTTCAGGCAAACATTTCAGATATAATATTGTAATATATAACAGTGATTACTTTAATGTTAATGTGTAACTTTAGCTATTTTTATCTTTTGATATGTTTTCGTCGTAGCAATCGTTTTGGTTAATAATGAGCTACTTCTTCAGTTGATTCTAATTGGGTATGGGAAATTTAGTGTATAAGGTGCCCTGTGGAACTTTCTCCCAATTCACCTAATAGTACAGGTATTTTATACCTTTTTTTAGGCACCAGTCCCTCACCAATCAAGTTGTGTTTATTAGAATTAGCCTAAGATAAGTACCAATGTAAAATGTTTCAGCTTGATTGTGATGGAAATAAAATCTATTTTTATTATTATTATTATAATTATTGGTTAACCTTAAATCTGTCTTCTAAGGAATGGACACTGGCTGAAAATTCATTAACAAGTATAGATAACCATTTTTGGTACTTGATACCATGTATAGCAATCTCTTGTATGATGGTGGAATTGTTTAGGTTTGTATGTATACATTTTTTTTTGCAATTTATTAAACATGGCTGCAGTATTTTGTTCTGAAACCTTTGAGGGATTTCAATGTTGCTGACAGTTGAGAGAGTTGGATTCCAGATATTTATATTCCATATTGGTTTTAATATTATTTTATACTAGCTTATTTTGCTTGTAGCAATGCTGGGATTGCCTGCCAATCAACCAGGATATATTTTTTAGATTTGTGTCTTTAGATTTGTGTCTAACTGTTTACACTTAGACCATATACGTTAAATGTTGTTTTGCCCATTGGTTATTCTTGTTTCATTGTAAGACCAATCATTCAGACTGATTCAGACTTGATTAACTAAAATAATAAAATGATTTTTCAAGAACTATTTTAAATATAAAAAATAAATATGGCTGAATATAACATATTGTCAACTTTTTTTAATGTTAAACTTAATGATTATGCAAATAATCTTGTGAGTATGATCTGTAAGTATATTGAAGTATATCCTTAATTTTCAATAGAACAATGCCGCCACCAGCAGAGAACAAAAGCGAGTTAAGACGTAAAAAAAAATCCTACTACGCTGCATTAAAAAAGCAAGAGGACAACAAACTGGCAGAGCTGGCCGAAAAATACAGAGACAGAGCCAGAGAAAGACGTGATGGTACTAATGAGCTGATTGTGGATCCTACTAGTAACACCAGTAGTGCATACAGGTAAGCTTTGATCTTTATATATTTCTGTAGCTGATAGGTAATTAGTAATTTATATGTCCAGTATTTGGAGTATATGATTCATTTTTTATTCTTAAATTTATTGAAAACTATTATGAGTTGAGCCGAATATTGGTTTCACCGAATAACCAAATACTATTTGGTTTAATCTTTACCGAACCGAATATTCAGCCGAACTATTTGGTTTACCATTGTTTGTTTGTCATAATATGTCTAATATTGTTTGAGGTTTAAAAATAAATTCTGATTTAAGTTTCAAAATAAATGTTGACTATACTAAATACTAATTGTAGGTTAGCAATAATAAAAGAAATATGTTGACTTGAATTGAAGCTAAATTGCTCTATGCTAATAAGCTTTATTCAACACATTATTTATAAGATTTCTTTAACTTGTCATGTAGCCAAAAAAATAAAAATACTCGAACCGAACATATTCGGCACCAAAACCGAATAATTCGGCCGTATACGAATAGTGATAAAGATGCCAAATGTACCGAACATCGAATACTTACTGAATATTCGGCGCACCTCTAGTAACTATTATATGTTTATGAAAGAACCACATCTTTGATTGAGCATTAATGTGAGTATATGGGTAACGACCCCAAATGGGTTCTAAACTAAGTTCCAATTGAATTAACGTGAGAACAGCCGGGGCAACATATATAGTCGTTAAGAATCACAACAGTTTAAAATACAGAAACATATACAGGGGGTATTTGTAATTAATTGGACACCTCTTGCAGGCAGCCCCTCTACATCACTTCCAATAACTTTTATTCTACGATTTTCAACAAATCTTGATAAACAACACAAAAAATACAAAACAAAAAAAAGCTCCCTCTTTTACTTATTACTCTGTATTTTATAACGAGTACTTAAAAGGTCAACGCCCGGGCGCTATACCTCTTTTTGCTCTTTACCTTTGATCTACAGATAACTTGCTGAACAAAGTTTTTGATGGGTTGTCAGTTTACCAATAATAGTATCTTATGTTTTCAATGTGCCTTTATATTTTGTTTAATTAGTGTTTGTTTATACTTTACAAATAAGAAACATAAAAAAAATACTATGTGACAATGTTTGTATTCTTCAAATAGTATGTATATTTATTTTTAATTTTAGTACTATATATATACATATATTTTTAAATAAAATACGTATGTTTATAATTTTCAGAGCCGTAGCACCAGATGTTAAATCAGGAATGGACGCCAAAGAACGTAGGCGACAAATGATTCAGGTACCATTATAACAAATTTATCTTATAAAATATATATTTTTTATTAAGTTATGTTTCTATCCATTGCAATTTATTTGTAGATGTTCCCAGGCAAATCATAAAAAACCCTAATTTTCTCCTACTTCAATGGCTATTTAAGAAAAATCTTAATGTTGTCATATAAAGTATGTATGTAATTAACCCATTAATACGGCTCACCAATGGCCATGAGTAATTAAATCCCCTCAAAAATATTGGGTGTATGTGCCTGGGAAACGTGTACTACTACTTTCCCACCCCCCTTTATGAATATGGAAAATGAGGAATGTGATTTGTCCTGCGATCCGGCTAACCCCCGGCGCCATGAGGCACCTGGGCCTCATGGTGTGAAATATGCTACCGAAGACTGTGCGGTTGTGGGCAACCAGGCCTCCGCATCAGTAAATGCTACTGGAAAACGTAAATTTGTACAACAGGCATTCCACCCAGCCCTGTTCACAAGAACCAGAAGTTCTTCCTTAGGGAACATCTCCCAAATAGATAACCCTATACACAGTCCACGGAATAAGGACCCAGAAACAGTTACTAGCGAACCCCCTGATTGGCAAAGAGTACCTGCAATCAGAAGCAATAAAAGAAAAAAGATTTCGCAATCACCATCACCTGAGGGCCTTAAAACACAAAACCGATACAAAAACCTACCAGTAGACCAAACAGAGAATGCAAACGAACCAAAACAGAGACGCGTTAGCAAGCCCCCACCAATTATCTTATATGGAATTGAAGACGTGAACAAGCTTACAGAACTACTAGAAACAGTAGCAGAAAAGGATTGCTTCACCTTTAAAATTGTAAATAGAAGCCAACTAAGAATTTCCTCTAAGGATATTCCTTCTTATAAGAATATCATTGCCATAGTGCGAGAAAAAGGACTTATAGGACACACCTTCAACTTGAAGCACCAAAGATGTTATAGGGTGGTTATCAAAAACCTACATCACTCAACCCCAGCCAGTGCTATTGAAGACGAGATAGAGAAAACTGGCAATAAAGTCTACGGCGAGATAATTAACGCCAAATATGGACCAGAAAAAAAGCCAACGTCTACTTTCTTCGTAAATGTGACCCCTGGACCAAATAATAGAGCTGTCAAGGATATCAAGTATATACACCACCAGTCTGTTATAATTGAGGATCCTAAGAAAAGGACAACTATTCCACAATGTCAGAGGTGTCAGCAGTATGGACACTCTAAAAACTATTGTATGAGGCCATACCGCTGCGTCAAATGCGGCCAGGGACACAAAACTGCAGACTGCCCAAAACAAGACCGCAATACACCAGCAGTATGCGCTCTCTGTGAAGGTGCACATCCAGCCAACTATAAAGGCTGTGAAGTGTACCAAGAGATCCTTTCCAGAAGATTGCCAGGAAGGACAGGAAGAAAATTAACACAAGGACCAAAACCAAGAGATACAACACAAATACCTGAAGATAAAGCAGCTAAGAAACATAACATAACTTACGCCGATAAGCTGAAGAAGAAAGCAACACAAGATCAACCATCTGACATTGACACAAACTCCAACACCAACAATAAATTAGAGGCACTCTTACTAAAACAATCAGAAAAATTCGACCTTATCTTACAACAGATGAATACTCTACTGAGTCTCATAACAACACTGCTAGATAAAACTCACAAGTGAATACTCTTAGAATAGGCACATGGAACATAAATGGTTTGGCCCCAAACCAGTCCGAACTTGAACTCCTGATGGCTAACTATAAACTAGACGCTGTACTCATATCAGAAGCACACTGCACAGAAAAAAGCAACATTAAGATCAAAGACTGCTATACATATACTACCAATCATCCTGATGGCACAGGTCATGCTGGAACCGCCATTGTAGTTCGAACTTCCATGAAACACCACCTCTTACCAGAATATCGAACAAATCACATCCAGGCTACCAGTCTTGCTGTAGAAAACAAAGAAGGCCATATCATCCTATCTGCAGTATACTGCCCACCAAGGCACACGATCGATAGCATCAAATTCCACGAGTACCTTTCCACATTAGGTAACAAGTTCATTGCAGGTGGTGACTGGAATGCGAAACACACACATTGGGGATCGAGACTAACAACAACAAGAGGTAGGCAGCTATATGGGTGTATCAATAGTAACAATCTTAATCCAATATCAACTGGCGAAGCAACACACTGGCCTGTAGATCCCAGAAAGAAGCCCGACCTATTAGACTTCTTCATAACTAAAGGACTATCAAAAAATTACATGAAAGTCGAGTCATGCCACGATAGCAGTACCGATCACACTCCTGTACTTCTGACGGTAAGCACTGATATTATACACCATGAAGAACAAAATAGTATGTACAATAACCACACCGACTGGGAAGGTTTCAGAGATTATGTGGAAGAAAACATAGATTTGCAGAAACCACTGAAAACACCAAAACAGATCGAAGATGCTACAAGGTACATAACAAATATAATACAAAATGCCTGTTGGATTAATACTCCCACCAAAGAGAAAAGAACTCCTTCCAGTAATCTCCCACTAGAAGTAAAACTTAAAGTCCAGGAGAAAAGACGAATGCGGAGAGTTTGGCACCAGACACGACTTAGTAGTGACAGGACGGCCTTGAATAAAGCCATAAAAGAACTAAAAGAACTCTTACATAATATACGCAATATCACCCTAGAAAATAAGCTGCAAAACTTAACTCCTACAACTTCAAATGATTACTCGCTCTGGAAATTTATGAAAGGTTTAAATAGACCACAACAATTTAAATCCGCAATAAGAAATGACAGAGGAAACTGGACCAAGACTGCAAAGACCAAAGCTGATACCTTTGCCAAACATCTTGCAAATGTGTTCACACCACATGCACCGAATTGCGTAACACATGAGAAAGAAGTTGATGTTCATCTGGAGCAGGACCTACAGCTTTCACTGCCACCTAAACCAACGACGGTGCGAGAACTTGTGAAGGTGATTAGGAAAATGGAGAACAACAAGGCACCAGGCTTCGATTTGATTACAAAGGAAGTCCTCGCTCACCTCCCTAGAAAAGCCCTGGTGTTCATAACTACACTCTTCAATGGCATATTCAGAGTCCAACATTTTCCCAGCTTATGGAAGGTTTCAATTATCACCATGATACACAAACCAGGAAAACCAGCCAATGACGTCACATCCTATAGGCCCATAAGTCTACTGCCCGTTCTATCTAAAGTGTTTGAAAGAATTCTATTGTGCAGAATCTCTTCAATGCTAACCACAAATGAAATAATTCCGAAACACCAATTCGGCTTCCGACAAAAACACTCTACAGTGGAACAAGTACATCGAGTATGTGATCAAATACGAAAATCCCTTGAAGCAAAAGAATACTGCTCTGCCGTGTTCCTTGACATACAACAGGCTTTTGACAGAGTCTGGCACAAGGGTCTGCTTTCAAAGATTAAATCATCCTTGCCCCACAGTTACTATATCCTCATGGAATCCTACCTACTAAATCGCTTATTCCAGGTACGGGAGGATGGGGTCACATCTGCAATATATGAGATAAAGGCTGGAGTACCCCAAGGCTCCGTCCTTGGGCCTGTGCTGTATAGCCTATTCACTGCAGACCTTCCTGATGTACCACAAGTCATAACGGCCACATTCGCAGATGACACAGCTCTATTGGCTAGCAGCCCAGATCCACAGATAGCGTCGAATGCGGTCCAGATAAGTCTCACTCGGATGGATGATTGGCTTAAAAAATGGCGTATGATGGCAAGTGTATCTAAGTCAACACATGTCACTTACACATTGAGAAAAGGAAACTGTCCCCCAGTAACACTGGGTAATAATATCCTTCCACAAAACGACTCAGTTAAATATCTTGGTCTACACCTCGATCGAAGATTGACGTGGAAGAAGCATATAAAAAAGAAGCGTGACGAAATAAACATACGATTCAGGAACATGAATTGGCTCATCTCACGTAACTCGAAACTAACGATAGACAACAAATTATTAATTTATAAAATGATCCTCAAGCCTGTATGGATGTATGGAATCCAACTATGGGGAAGCGCCTGCGACTCCAGCATATCTATCATCCAGAGAATGCAAAATTGCATACTACGTACAATAGCAGATGTTCCATGGTTTGTTACCAATACTGAAATACATGAGGCTCTGAAAGTTAAAACCGTTAAGGAAGAGATAAAGTCCTCTACTACCAACTACAAAGGGCGACTCAGGAACCACCCAAACGACCTTGCTAACAAACTAATGAACATTGGTTATTGCAAACGCCTTAAGCGCCACGATATTCCGACTTTGGATACTAGATGGTGATGAAAGAATGGAGACTCCCACTGGGGTGATCCCATAAAATGAGAATGTACAACTACAACGAATCTGCTTATAGTTCGAGACTGATTGCAGATAAACCTTAAAACAAAAAAAAAAAAAAAAAAATATAAAGTATGTTTTTAATTATTTATTTATTTATTTATTATGAAACAAAGAAACTATTACAAATTAACAATGTTAAGTAGCAAAAAAAGCCACTAAGGTTTGTACAATGCTACAACTTACATATGAATTATAATACCCAGAAAGAAAAGTTGGTATACAGGGTTATTTATTATTAATTGACCACATCATGCAGGCTGCCTCCCTACATCAATCCCAACAACATTTGTTTTACGACTTTTTACAAATCTTGATAAACAACATAACAAATACGAAACAAAAAAATGTATGCTCCCTCTTTTACTTATTACTCTGTATTTTGTAAGACGTTCTTAAAAGGTCAACGCCCGGGCGCCATACCTGCGCCCAGAGTTAATTCCAGTTGAGAGACAACAAATAAATGTTGTATGGGAAAAATTAAAATTTTAAATATTAAAAAGTTGCTGAACAAACGTTGTTGGGATTGATGTAGAGAGGCTGTCTGCAAGAGGAGACTAATTAATTACAAATAACCCTGTATACAGGGTTATTTGTAATTAGTTGACCACCTCTTGCTGGCAGCCTCTCTACATCAATCCTAACAACATTTGTTCTACGACTTTTTGAAATTAATAGTTTTAAAAATTTAGTTATTCCCATACAAAATTTATTTACTGCTTCTGAACGTGCATTTAACAACCTTGCAACCTTGAGCAAAGAGAGGCCACGCACCTTGCGTAGACAAAATACGAGCCAAGGACACGTGCAGCGGGGCGCAGGGTGGCGGGGGGCGGGGTGATGCAGCGGCGGCGATGCACGTTTGAACTTGACCTCAGTCGTTTGTCACGGTCAATTAGATAAGCGTGTGCCGCGCGACCCGCTGGCTCCCGTTGGGTAACCGAATTTCGATTAGTGAAAACAGTACTGTGATGCCGTAACACAAATATCGAGTACACCAAGATGGTGCGAGTGCTGGCTAAGTGTGGTGAACGGAGTCGGTGAACAGTTAATTTTTAGGTGTGGTCTTTGTGTTGGATATGAAGGGGACTATTTTGCATCGGTATCCACGAGATATAAATTTAAGAGGTCATTTGTAAATATTGAATCCTTTTGTAAATAACACATTGTGTTATTGTAAATAATCTGATTCTACCTTGATTAATTGTTAACAATTTTATACATCATAAGTTTAAAATTTTAATACACAATACGACGATTTTGTAATTATAACATATTGTTCGAAATAAAACAAAAAAAAAAATAAGTTATAATAGTATTACGTGCGTGGTAACTTACAAATTTCGTGCAGAACTAGACAGCCGCGACCTATACTTTAGACTTCTTACATGATACAGAGTAATAAATAACCGAGGGAGCAAATTTTTTTTTGTTTCGTTTATTCTGAGTTATTTATCAAGATTTTTTAAAAGTCGTAGAACAAATGTTGTTGGGATTGATGTAGAGAAGCTGCCTGCAAAAGGTGCTCAACTAATTAAAAATAACCCTGTATACATTTTTGTAAAATATATAGGATATTTTTATATTTTTTTAATAGGTTTAATATTATACCCAATTGAATTTAATTCTGACTCAGCTTGAGTCCTTAAGAAGTCATTTCATTATAGTATTCACTAAGTGCTAGGTCAACTAGCGTACTAATATCATTATGAAGTCTTAGACGGCTAGTGTTAACATTAACCGCCCCGATGGTCGAGCGGTTAAGGCAGGCGCTTAACGTATAGCGGCGCAATGGGGCTCGGGTTCAATTCTAGACAGGGACAGGCATGTATGCGATGAGCATAGATGTCTGTATTTCTGAGTTTGATCGTTTATTAAATATATTCTCAGTATTTATAATATGTATTTCTATGTATTTGTATTATTGTCTACCACCCTTAACACAAACAAATAATTTGCTTACTTAGGGATTAGATCAGTTTGTGTAATTTGTCCTGATATTATCTGATTATTATTATTATCTGATTGGTAGAAACTTTCACTTATAATATTGTGATCAAATAGTGTTTTGTAGATTTAAAAAAAAGGGAATCCCCCCCTTTTTGTCAATAAATATTTATAAAAATTAAAAACATTCTTTACTCACTCTTTCCTCATCTCATATTATGCATCTTGTAACCAATTAACTCTTAATATATATTAAATGTTAATACTTCAATAAATAAATCCTCATTTGATTGTTTTAGGAATCTAAATACCTTGGAGGTGACATGGAACACACTCACTTGGTGAAAGGTTTAGACTATGCTCTGCTGCAAAAGGTAAACATACACATGCCCAAGAAATTGTATTTTTATTTTTTTTAATATGTGTGTACATATCCTCAAATTAGAATAGACTGAGTGACATGTACCAAGTTATTTTATTTACTCAGTCTTTCACTTAATTATTCAGTTATTATATTACATACTCAAAGAATCATATACCATCTAAAGATTTAGCATAAATAATCACAAAGTATTGAATATGATGTATATGAATTCAGGTCCGTTCGGAAATTCAAACTCGGGAACACGAGCAAGAGCTGGAGATGGAGAGACTTGTGTCAGCTCCGATAGAAGAAATCCCCGAGAAGAAAGAAATACTGCTGGTGGTAATAAATGTTAATTTAATATATATTTATAATAATACTTGATGATTATTATGTTTATTTCTTATTATTCGTTTCAGGAGGAAGAGGTACTTTTTGAAGCTCCCATCGCGAAAAATATTCATAATCTTATAACAGAGCAGAAGTGAGTAGTATTCTTGTACATATAAAAGATAGTTATTTTATAATAGTAGTGGGGGTCGACGATGATGAATGAGGATTTACTGGAAACCGATAAATATAAACAAAATGAACATATATCTAATAAATATTAAAAAACTTAAATCTGTAGAACAAAAAAGGTGACTCGCAACGAGTTGTTCGCGGCGGGTCGCATGGCGTACGTGGTTGAGTTGGACGAGGATGCCGCCGGCGACAGCGACATCCCCACCACTCTCACCAGGAGCAAGGCCGACGTGCCAGAGACTGACGACGGGGTCACCGCCTCCAATACCAACGACGTCGTGCTCGAAAAGCTTTCGCAGATCTTCTCCTACCTGAGGCACGGCCGCCACAGGAAGCTCAAGAAGACTAAGGTGATGTGATGATGTTGGGCGCACGTGATGGACGGTCGAGTGGCGGAAGTTTCGAGAGTACCGAGACGTTAATGTGTTACTAATATTATTAAATATTTTATAGGATAAAACGACGGAAAAAGGTCGAAACGACGACTCGATATATGGCGACATCGGCGACTACGTGGCGAGCGACAGGCGTGGAGACCGCAGGGAGGAGGCGCCCCGGACCGGATACTTCGATAAGCCGCCGGAAACGGAGAAGGAAGAAGGTATTGCGCCGTAGTTAATGACTCGCGACGGTGACGCCGCCGAGACGAATATATATTATTAGAAATAACCGTCTACATTATTATATATTTATTAAATAATAACAATACGATTATCTTCATAACATATTAGTAAATCCCAAAATCACTGAAGTTATGGAGCTAACCTACGGTCGATCCCAGATGAGGGCAGCCGACCGAAGCTATTACCCGCATCGCATTGCACGGTTTCGAGACGTGCGTGTGTGTGCGTGCGTGGGTGAGACGACACTAACGCTCCATCTCTTTCGCGTCCATAAGGTCCCGCGCCGCGTCGGTCGGAGCGCGATCGCCGCTCGGCGGCGCTGCTGTCGCGGCTGGCGGCGGAGCCCGAGGGCTACGCAGAGTGCTACCCCGGCCTGAGGGAGATGGACGACGCCATCGACGATTCTGACGACGAGGTCGACTACACCAAGATGGACGCCGGGAACAAAAAGGGGCCGATCGGTGCGTCATTATCAATATTAATATCATAATATAATATATATAGTGAATGATCTGCAGCGGACGACGTGCGACGTTCGAATTGCCTGCTTATATAGCTTGAATATAAAAAAAGTCTCCAATTAAATATTATGTTCCGAATATTCCTTAAAGTAGTCTGGAAACGAACGGAATGTTGAAATTTAATATATGATTTACTGTAAATCATACGTCAATCGTACTGTACCCGACATGTATTTAACTATTTAAAGGAAAGGTAAAGTGTATATTATATATAGACAATAATTTAATTAGTATAAACAACGTGACGACTATGTTATTAAAAAAAATTATAGCTGTATAAATGTGAAAACATAAATAACATTGGTGATAAATTATTAAACAACATTATTCGGTAGGTCGTTGGGATTTCGACACTCAAGAGGAGTACTCGGCGTACATGAGCAGTAAGGAGGCGCTCCCAAAGGCGGCCTTCCAGTACGGAGTGAAGACTCAGGACGGGAGAAAGACGCGCAAGACTAAGGACAAGAGCGAGAAGGCAGAACTCGATAGAGAGTGGCAGCAGGTGTGGAATACATTCTATTCTTTGGTCCTTAATTATATGATCGTCCTTTCCGTCAGAGTCATTCATGTGGTCGTTCAGTATTCCGTCATTCGTTCATTCGGTCTTGTGGTATCTTTACAATACAAAGTTATAAACATTGCTTAGGAGTTTCTAATGAAACTTATAGAAGTCGATTGTGTAAGACTATTATAAATAAATGCGTGTAAAACTATTAAGAGATAATAAAATAACTTACATGAAATGAAACAGACTGACGTAGAACGAGATGGAAGAAAGCAAAGAGCGAGACGGAGCGTAGTATTAACAGTTTAAATTAAACTGAGTCTTAACATGTAATAATAAAAAAAGCTAAGCTAAAACTGACAAGTCTACAATTTTATTTGAAGTTAAAAAATGTGAGGAATAAATAAAGCTAAACAATAATACTAATCTGTTATTATAATAATTATTTTTCTGCCCTCCGGGCGGAAAGTGACAACTTTCGTCCTGCTACGCAAAATGAAGTTGTCGCTTTCCGTCTTCGTCGGACAGAAAAATAGCATACACACATCGGGAAGTAAAATAAGAAAGCCTCAGATCACATGTAATTACATGTGATCTGAGACAATTCTTATTTTTCTTCCCTAGGTGTGTAATATACTATTTAAAGTTTATAATATTAAATTAAGCAGTATTGTTTATTTAGCGGTTATTGATGCCGTAACTTTGCTATATTTTTTAATTTCATCTATTGTTTTTATTTAGAAATCATAAAAACTGATATTTTTTTTCTGTTCCAGATTCAAAATATAATACAAAAACGCAAAGCTCCTCAGTACTCGACCGATGACTCCAGCTTCAAAACACCGCGTTACTAGGACGTTATGAGACACTCGGACACTTAAATATAAGATTATATTAGATATACTTCACACTCGTTGATTATTTTAAACATATTCATTATATGAAGATTGGTTAATAAATTAATATGACAAGTGACTTCAAACTTGCTTGATAATAAATATAGCTGTGTCTATGACTATTTTGTATGTGTATCATCAATATCAGTAATTGTAAATAATGCGATGTAATAAAGTGTGTTCAAGTTGAAGTTGATTGTGATTTTTTTATATTCAAACGTCATAAGAGGTAATGATGTAGAACCTCGATACTTCAAACCTTCTTATTTTAAATATGCAACCTTTATAAGCTAAATAAATAGTTTCAGTGTTGACCCTCTATTATTTAGCTTTAAGTAATAGAGGGTCAAGACTGAAAATTTTCGACGTACTCTATAACATTAACTATATGTTAATTCCAGTCATTTTGAATGAAGTAACTAAAGTATAGATTTAAGATTGTAAGAAACATTAAGTGAACACATGTAAGCAATAATTTCTGATATTTTAAATTTAGAACAAAAAAAATAAGATTCGCTAGAAAGTCTACAAGGTAAGGGATGAAATTTGTTTTTTTTTTATTTTAGAACAATGTTTGCTTACTTGGTTCAAAACTATTCATCCCAATCGAACGCTATTATTACTAACATAATTATCGTGCAATGTAGCAAAATAAAAGATGGTGTGTTTTCCTCTATATTTATTATTGAAAATAGAATCTATATAGAAACCGTAAATTCTTTAAAACAAAAGACAGGCTTTTTAAAACAAAAGAAAGACTTTTTTTATGTAAATTTAATCATAAAGCCATTACATTTTTTTTATATAACAAGAGTTTGTTTTATTTACCACTTCTTCTGGTGCATTCGGATACAAATAGTTAAGTTTTATTCACGAGACTCCCTTCCGCCCCCGGTATCACTCTAACATAAACCTTTGATAAGTTAAAAACTTGAAATATTTTGTGCTTTCCTTTGATTTTAACTTATCGAGATTCTGTATGTATATAATAAAAATAATAATAATAATTCCTTATCTCAGCTATTTAGACTTCACATTGATAACTGAATCAAGAACGACAAATCTTTATAATACTTTTAAATCTACATCTAGTACTGCATCTTATAATGTAAATATTAATTTATACAAACATAAAGATACAGATAACAAGGTAAAAGTTACCATAATCACAACAAATGACTGAAGAATCCCGATCCTTTTTCAAATAAAGCTTTCAAAAAGCCACTATTATAGAGGTCGTTAAGGGGATAAAGGTAAATGGGTTTTGTGGTTTGTCAATTTGACATTCTTAAAATCTGAGCGTCTTCTATGCTGCACCTATTCTCACAAAACCGTCCCATATAGCACTCGGTCCAGGCTCCAGGGGTATATCCTACAAAGGGGTCTTAACGTTATTCAGACCTAGATCGAGTCTATTAGACCGACGATGGAATATTAGACAACTAACTTCTAAGTCGGTGAAGAAAACCTCGCTTCTATTCATCTCCGCCAAGAGCACGTCCTAGGTTTTACTTTGAACTACGAGCTGCGGTTCTAGCCTTTCAAAAGACGCTTTTATAACGCAAGGTTAAAGATGACTAATTGATGATGCTTATTCACCTCATAGCAAGGACTCCAAATTGTACTGCAATATTCTCGGTCAGACCTTACTAATGCATTAAAGATGGCAATTAGGGGCAATATTCTGATTGTTTATTTTATAGCTATGATAGTCACACAACACTCGCTTTTTAAGATCGCCAGAATATAAATGTACAGTTGAGTGGAGAAAACAGAACGCTGCGTCGTTTATAAAAATGTAAAAAATCGAAACGCTTGAAGGTATTAGATATAAGTTAGATGAATAACCATTCGGAACAACTTTTGATGTTCGATTTACAAGGAAGGATTAACTCCAATCTAATCAATTATGTTGCCAATTTTATCATAGACGCCGAGAGGTTACAGCTTATGAATTAATATTTTAGGATAGACTTATATGTTGAATGATTTAGTATGTTGAACACTTTACTAAAATCTGTGTATATTAATTAAATCAAATGGTCTACAGAAGTAAGCCAGATTAGTACCAATAGAACGGCCTTTGAGGAAACCATGCCGTTCGGACAGTAATAGTTGTTTCACTTGCCATAAAAAAAGGGAAAGATCAACCATCAAAGATTTTTGCGCATACCGACAAAATAGGTGTTGGTCTGTAGTAATTATTAGCATCTGATTTGTTGGCGATTTTATAATTGGTATTGTTAGGGTCTCCTTCCAAACCAAAGGAAAGAACCTGTTCTCAATGATCTATTGTAAATCATAGACAAAGGACTTCACAGCATTTTATCCAGAACTTCACAACATTTTAGAGCATATATAGATGGAATACCGTAAGGTAATGGGTCTTTATTGGGGTCAATCCGTTTTAATGCATTTATAACCGAAGCTTTAGAGATATAGTAACTTGGTTTTGATATAGTAACGCATGCCGCGTTGATAGACAACACGTTACACTTGTAAGTGCTTTATCAGCAGTGATATTATTGTTAAATTATTTCTATCTATAAACATGTCTAGCCATGTTAAGCTTATTTAAATTTTAAATAAATATAGAATGAAAAATAAACCGATAAGGGCAGGGATTCGAACCCGCCACCTCTGGGCAACCGTCCCGTCGCTCTATACCAATATTATAAATAGAAAAATACTGATTTAAATTATTTAACAAAATAAAATCTATTACCTTTTTTTCATAAATCCTAGTTCTAACTAATGACTCAGTAAGGGATAAAGTCGATGTACCAACCCATTCAATATTACTTAAGTTAAAAACGCCTAATATAAGCTTGGCCTAAGTAGACATGATGATATTTGTTGATTTACCGCTACTAAGACTCCGCCACCCGATTTAGACCTATGGTAGGCACTGGTCTCCCTATCACGTCGGTCATCATCTCCCTGCCCTTTTCCCACCCTATGTGGGGTCGGCACAACATGTTCTCCTCTTCCATTCTTGCCTATCAGCCGTCACCTCAATAGTCACTCCTCTTTTACTCATGTCATCTTTCACACAATCCATCCATCTTTTCTTTGGTCTACCTCGACCCACATGTCCTTCCACATCCATATCTAGCATTCTTCTTGTTACATGACTTCTTATAACATGCCCATACCACGCAAGCCTTTTACTCCTTATTTTGTCTGTCAGTGGCGCCACTTTCACGTCGGTATATTATAATATATAACGAGTGCGAAAGCCGAAATATTTCAGAGTGTAATATATCACATGCCTCGCTTAGAACGATAATATCGTAGTCAGAATTTGATAAATTTGTATAAAAATCTACAGTTTTGGTTTTTAATCCTCTAAGATTTTGATAATAACATTTAAATTGTGTTATTGATAATAGCAAAACAAAAAATTAAAGCTAATTTAATTTGACCACGACATCCATATTATTACGAATGTAGGTACAGATTCGGCTGCTTTCCGTACATTCATTCACCGCGTACCCACACAATCTTATAAAACAGTTTAGTAGTAATAGTTGTTAATTTAAATTTAAGTTAAGGCAATAGTTTCCAAATGCCTAAAACAAAATTTATCGAAACCATAAATGTACTCATCGAATTACATTATTAATTACAAGACAAATCCGGAATGCTTAGATATGGTATAAAACCACTATCGGCGGATATCATGCAATGAAATTCACTATCTCCCATGCCCATCGACCTTCAGATTTAACTAAAGAAAGACAAAAGTAAAACATTCCATCACGTCGTTGATGTGATGACGCGTCGAGAGACAGAAATGCGGCCGAATTCGCGACGATTCATTTGACATCATGCCGGTTCATCGGCACTATTCGTTAGCTGCCTATAACCCTTAGAAGCGTCTTCACAGGTGCGTAAGCGCAGGTAAGCCTCCGCTCGCCGCACCCCTCCCCTCCGCGGTCCCACTCGCCGGCCATCTTGAATTCCGCTCACTCACACCCGCGCCCGTCTCGCGGCCACTACACGTACGCTGTCATATTACTAGCGATCCAACAAAAACTTATCATTATAGTGTTCTAAAGTGATTTTGTGTCATGTGATAGTGTAGTGTTAAAAATGGAATCGACGCCGATCTGTCGGTGCCGTGTTTTGTATCTTGGCTCAGCAGTGCCGCAGCAGAGCAAGGACGGCCTACAAGGCATCCAGGAGCCTTTACGAGAGTTGTATCCGGAAAAAGGGGCGACTACTGGTGGTATTGATTCGTGGCTTTCCGTATGGTCTAATGGAATTTTGCTAGAAAATGTTGATGAAGGTGGGTCTAGAGTGTCAAGGTTTTTTCCAATATCTAGTTTACATTATTGCGCGGCCGTGAGACGTGTAAGTGTTGAGGGTGCACCTAGATTTTTACCTTTAGATTCTCCTTTTGCTAGAGCGCCAGCTCCAAGGCGTCCGCCTTTATTTGCGGCAGTATTACGTCGCACTCAGGGCATAAAAGTGTTAGAGTGTCACGCATTTATATGTCGTCGCGAAGCTGCTGCTAATGCTCTTGTAAGATGCTGTTTTCACGCATACGCTGACAGTTCATATGCAAAGCGATTGGAAGCTGAACGCTCTCCATCACAATTGCCCCCGGAAGCCGATGAGGAACTAGAGGTATATGATGGAGATGAAAACCACAAAGTGTGGGTCGGTGAAATCGAACGCGATGACGCAAGCGATGATATGCCTCATCCAACACGAGCACCACGTCCACGACAAATCACTAGGCCAGCATCAGTGCCTCCTCCGCCACCTCCTCCAGAGGAACCAAAAAAGAAATCCACCTCAAAGAAATCGAAAAAGAAGTCAGCGGCGTCTGTAGATGAACTATATGCTACAATGCCCGGCCCTGCACCTGTAATGAATGGCAGATCTTTGGGACGTGTACCTCCTGCCTGGGCGGCAGCAGGCTATCCTGGCCATCCTGGCCATCCTGGTCATCCTGGCCACATGGTTTTAGTGGCGCATCCTGCTGCGACCCTACCGCATGCCCGACACGCAACAATGGGGCATAGAGGTCGCGTTCCGGCGGCTTTGGCTGGACCCTTTCCACCCGTTCCACCTCCTGGAAGAGGACGCATACAATATGCAACAGTAGACCCCAGACGTTCGAAGCCTCCGCCCTCGGCCATGAAGGCAGCCCAAAGCATGAATGGGCTTGAAGCAGTCGAGGATGCCGGTGGCATATATAGAAAGAAAGGACATTTAAACGAAAGAGCCTTCTCTTATAGCATACGGCAAGAACACAGAAGCCGATCGCATGGATCTCTCGCTAATCTAAAATTCGCTGCTCCACCCGAGGTAAGCATTTCATTCGTTTAATGTAATTCACAAAACTTGTATATGTAATACTATCAAAAAAAAAGTTCTGTGAAATATAAATGTTCTAGATTCATTAATGGAAATTTCTTGGTACTCTTAAGTACAATAATTAATTAAATCGTAATTTTTCACTAATTAATTTTAATGTTATGAATTATAAAAGTAGTTTCTAGAAGCTATTAGTTTAAAAATATATAAAAGTCGCTTCCTCTTGTGGTTTTGTTAATCGTAATTATAAAATATGCGAAACCAACTTAAACAGACACGCCTTCGTTGAAACTTGCAAGAAGTTAGGTAACAATTTATCCTACTTTTGATTTTATGATATAAGCTGTTTCCCGCAGCTCCGTCCGAGTGTACTACATAGTTTGTTTTCTTTTCAATCCTGGTTGGTTCATAGTGTGAAGTTGTATGCCCTATAACCTTGGTCAATAAATGGCCCACAGAATTTTAAAGAGCCATATATAAAGCAACGACGTTTTATTAATATCAATGTTTGTAAGGAATTTGAGTAACTCAAGAAAGATTACAGAATATCCGATCATCGGGCCCAGCCCTAGTTGCGGTTACGTCGCTTAAGGCACTCGTCGTCACACGCGGTCAAACCAGTTAGAAATGCTGAGGTACCACAGATTAGTCTCTCATAAATATGCCAAATAAATATTGCCACTCATTTGATTTTCTCAATAGTATAAATATTAATTTAATGGAATTTGGAACGATATTACAATATGTAAACTAGAGATCATTTGTAGGTCATATCTTTATTTTTGTAATACAAATAATAAATATGTTACTCATTATTCTAATTAAATGTAGACACTCTGGGAGGTGTTAGTCCTAATGCTTGGTAGTAAAGATGAGTTGTGTATAATATGGTGTTTAATTATTATGAATGAGCTCATCGCTTGCGTAACCACAGCAAAAAAAAACACAAGTACCTACATTGAAATCCCTTTGGAAATAAATTCCTTATGCATGTACGATTTACATAGATATATGTAGTCGTGTATAATTAGCTGGAAACGGAAAACATTGCTTAAACCCGGTCCGATGTGAAAACATCGTGAAGTGAAAACTTAACCTAGTATTTTAGTTCGGTCAGAAATTATGCAATTTATTCGAAAATACTTATATTTGATTCATTAGTAATATGATTTAAAAATTTAATGTTAATTATTATTAAATTAAATTATTATTAATTACATAATTAAAACAAACATTAAAAATAGATTCCTTGTTACTACATAAAATATAAATTTATAATTTTTGTTACTGACGCGCGTTGAACTCTTTTATAATAAAATATTAAGACGCTTACAAAATTTGGTGTCAAATACACACATGGATATATAACACACACATATATATATATATATATATGTGTAAGTATATTTAAGGTTATATATAAAGGTAAATATACATACATAGCTACTTCGTAGAGTATACTTTGAGGAAAGAAATATACCGATGGTAAATTATCCCTATAGTTGATTACTACAGTCGGTGGTCGTAATTTGTTTTTTCTACTTTTAAATAATAAATTGAAATCACGATAAGAGATAAAGTAGGGTACTGAAAAGCAATATTATTCAATGTATAGGTACATGTTATAATATATTTTAAATGTCTGATAATTCCGTAGAATATATAAAAACTCTATGGATAACTCACTTCAATGTCATCGTTTCTATCATACGTGTTTAATACAAAAATATAAGTACAAATGTATATAAATATAGAATGAAAAATAAACCGATACGGGGAGGGATTCGAACCCGAGACCTCTGGGAAACCGTCCCGTCACTCTACCCATTGAGCTACCGTGTCAAATAAAATCACAAAGAAGTGAGAATATTAAAAACCCTCATGTGATAATAACCGGCGGATAACGTTAATCTGAAGTGGTTTTTACTCAAGTCCACAGTTACACTGCACTAGTTTAGTTAAACGCGATTGAACGTGCGACCCTCTATTGTAGTGAAAGCATATTTTGAAGTGATACCATTCAATCGATACTCAACCCTATGCAGTGGTAATAGAGTATCTACGTCTGGTTTCTATATGTTTGTCGTGTCTGTCCCACGCGACTCCAGACAACGGTCAATGGTTCTGGGCTCCAGAACACGCTTAATCTCATTGTTTTGAGTTATTTCAATTGAAGTCGCCTTGGCGTGAAAATGTTGGCTTTTGTATGATTTAAAATGTAGGATGGTATTACAAATATTTTGCACAAATAATCAAATTATTTAACATCACCGGCATCAGCTCTGATTGGCTGTCTACCACAAAATCAACCAATGGTTTTTATCAAGGTTAACATGGTATTTAATAGTAATATTTTCAGCCTTTTAAAAGCTGGGTCTTAGTTGTCGAAATATTTTATAAAATTTGGGCCGGAATGGAATTAACGCTTGTTTTTAATGAAACGAAATTGTTAAACATAACTACATTTGAAACTTAACTTTTATTATACTAATCGCTTTAAACAGTCTAGTCAATAGTTAACTATATTTTCACGCATAGCGGCGCAATGGAGCTGTGGTTCGATTCCCGACAGGAATAGATGTGTGTATTTCTGGGTTTGGTTGCTTATGAAGTATATTTCCAGTATTTAGAATGTGTATTTATATTTATTTGTATCGTTGTCTAACACCGTTAATACAAGCAAATAATTTGCTTACTTAGAGGTTAGATCAATGTGTGTAATTTGTGCTTTGATATTATTAATATTGTATTTATTATTAAAAATAACGATGTAATAGTGTTATAACTTTAATTATCAGAGTCGTACAATGTAACGGTATTTGTCGTCCGAATTGTTTAACTGTTTTATTCATTTATATAATAATTGCTTTAAGAGATAATAAAGATAACAAAGTGTTAGAACAGCTTGTCAGAGCGCGGAAAATTACGTACCGCAAGTACAAACGCGACAATTACATTTTTGTCACCGGTGTATCTAAGTTCGATTCTCTGGTACCTAAAAAGTCAACATTTATGAAGTGATTATAAAATGGGTTTCTGTCGAAACTCTTTCATAGTTAAGTGTAATAACCACATTCCCTAACACAACTAAATAAATTCCAGCTATAATAGCTTCATATTAAATACCCTTATTATAACAAATACCTTTCTTTCGGACATGTTCTTTCGAATATATTTAATTTCGTTCGCATATATTTAATTGAACCAACCAACCCGACAACAACCATCATAGGTTGTCAACAGACAACAGTGATATAACAAACTAATATATAATTCGATATTTGACAAGGCCCTGTGTTATGAAAGTATTTAAGCAGTCAGGTCAAGGGAGTAGATACACGTCTCGCTACTCGCTCACACACACACACACACACACACACACATAAACACACACCCGTACAGACACACTGACATAAACACACTACAATAACAGACAATAGTTCTAACTGCTATTCTATGTTTATTAAGCTAAATGTGTAATTCTGCCTGTAAAGAGTTTGCCTATTATAGTCCTTATTATATATTTCAATAATCAGTCTATTAAACCCAAAAGGATTATAAAATGACAAATGGCTTAAACTTTTTTTATTGTTATTTTTTTAGCTCACTTGCCTATATCAAGTTATACCTTTTTTTATTGTAAATATCAAGTCACTTTAGCTCTCTCAAGTTATGATTAAATGTTGCTTTAACAACAACAACAAAATTATGAAACTGGCAGCATTATATTTTTATAATAATTTTATAAACTTACTTACAGATAGTTAAAGTAATTCAACCATCTACTTGTAATTGTAATTAATTATACAAAACTGCTTTCTTAAAAATATATTTGTAAAATATCAAATTACCTGAAGTTTTTGTTATTATCAATTCCAATTGTAATACTCGTACGTCACTCAAGTTGCGTGGTTGCAAGTGGAGATCTGAAAAACTGTCTAAAATCTTTAGAAATACCTAGTTATTTTGCCCTAATTTATTATTCTTTTTATTGATACAGAACACTATTGATACACAATTGCTATGTAAACGTGGAACCAAAAGAAAATAAGAATAGAATAACCAACTACTCCACTTCTAGTTTCATGATACTCTCACATTTAAAATATTCTACCTTGAAATATTAAAAATAATAGTAATAATATAATATTTAACCTAAGAATATAAAAAACCTTGGACAAAAACAACAATTCTCGTATTTTTTCTGCATTAGCAATAGTAGTGAAGAAAAAATTTGAGAATTTTTAGCAAGTTGATTATTGTCAAGTCTTACTGTCGTCAACACAGTCCTTATTTTTATAACAAGTTTTGGATACATCGGTGTTATATTCGGGAAATTTTCTGTAAATAAGCTATTCCATTAGGCAAAAAAGTTTTTTATTAAATTAAAAGTCTTGAAATTTTCCCGAACGTACAATATATTTCATAAGATATAGATAACTGAGGTTAGCGTAACGTTGTACAATGTTTATTAACAACAAGTATTGAGAGGCCAATGTTTCTCAAACGACATACACTTGAGGTTACAAAGTACAGTTACAATCGAGGTATCAATTCTCTGATCTACAAAACGAATAAGCGTGAAGTATAGTTTTCGTATTTCAATTAGCACTAACGGATTGACATATCAACGACAGTTAACTGTTTGGATGACATAGAATATGACTATGACTCTCCATAGACAATCCCATAAATGTCAGTGTCTGACAAATAGTATAAGAGACAATTATAACTCAAGATGATAGAGCGATACTCATGTTTTTCTAATTACGCATGCAAGAAAGAGAGGCCGATAGGTATCATTTGCTCTCTCTTTTTATTTCGATGGTCACACTTTAGGCTGGCTTTCCTACTCTATGTTGGGTGGACTTATAATTGGCCTAATCAAGACTTTTTGGTCCCTCTATGACATGTGGGTGATTTTTTAATCCTCAGAAAACTTAATTAAACTCTTTTTATATTTTGATAGATTTGGTTTAAAAAATAACTGTCAAAACAAACAACAGCAACATCAAACTGTTGTAAATTTTAAATAAGAATAGAAAAAAGGCTTCTAATCGATTAACATTTTTAAATTTGTATTAAATTCAATAGAGTCCATAATTTTTTTTTGTCAAATACGACCAATAAATTAAAGATTCAGCTTTCTTATTCTGAATTATAAAGTAAACATATTTTATTTAATAAGTAAAATAAATTGATGTAATTGTAATGTTTATTTAAGATCAATAAATTATAATATTGTAGAGAGTAGTACGAGCCTGAAATTATCACGAACATGATTTTGACGGTTAATTGATTTATGAGATGATTCTTACTCAGTTTTCACATTTTAATTAAATTTGGTCGCATATTTTTAAAAATACAAAAAGTATATTACATTACATGCTATTGATTTAAAATAATTGAAAAAGTTCTACCTAAAAAGTATATTTTACAAAACATTCATTGTTACAAACCTACATCCATTCAGAAAACAGTTGGCGAAGAAAATGACCGCCTCAGAACCACTTCTTTGAACAGAATTTTAATGAGTGGTTCGAAAGCCAGGACGTCGGATCACTTTTACACAACTTTATCAGCCTATAAATAGAAATACAACAATTCCTTTTTTAGTATTAAAAAGTAAACATTTTACCGCAAAGCATAATTATACCTAGCGTGTTATAATCATACTCTACACACTCTCCAATATTTATAAACTTTTATAAGAAATTATCAATTGTATAATATTTCTAAGTATTTTTCTATATTTAAAATATGTATATATTGCACTAATAAAGACTTTAGTTGCAGTGTTTCAATAAGTAGGTCCAGATAAGGAAACCTGTCAGAAAATCTATGAATGGTCTTTAAATTTACTTATGAATTATTATGAGTAGCCATAATTGATATCATTTAAGAACACACTAGAATTCAAATGAGCGTCTCACCACTATTATGATTATATTATTCTTACATTAACAGGGCTTAAAGAATTAAGGACTAACATTAAATATATAAAATAATAATTATATAATAAATTACTTTTATACTAAAAATGCTACACGGCAACACCTGAGAAGTGGTGACAGTTAAATAAGAAGTAATTTAAGCGAGATAATAACGTTTAATGTTAAGGAACCCTAAATATTTCAGGCGTTTTAAAAATAATTATAGCCCATGTTATTATATATATATTAGATATCTGTATTTGTATTCAGAGAACTTCATTTATCAAGTTTATACTCATTTATTATATTAGCTTTGTTTACCAGTTAGCTTTCGTCTTGATGACGTCACGACTTCTGGCAATGTTGCACCCTTTGACCCCGAAGCAGTTAGTAGAAACAAACTTTCTACGAAGCTACCATCGGCCGAAATGAGAAGTGAATCTTATTCAATTGATAATAAAAAGTAAAGTTTACGTGACAACTAGTGTATGAGTGCTTGAGAGTATTAGTGTATGAGTGTATGAATGTATGAGTGTATGAACTATTAATAACAAACAAGCAGTAGGTAATATTAGTGACACTGTATTTGAATTTCTAAAGTTCTCAAAGGTATATATGCAGTGTATAATATTTTGCTGACTTGTAAAAATTTCGCCTTGTAATTATTTTGTTATAGCATTTAAATTAATTTCTGATCGTAATAGTATCGAATCTTTATAAAATAGCAAAATATACTTTGAAATGTAAAAGATAAGCTACAATTTATCAAGAATCGAATATTTTTTTATTATTGCGCAAGCGCATACTATGTAGAGAAGAGTGTGTAGAAGTAGCGTGACAGTTGTGCAACGATCTTTAACACGTCATGTTAATATTAATACAACCAATGATAGCACTGTTTTAAATGTTTTTGCATATTTTGCCATATCCATTCATTTTATAGTTGAAATATTTACACATGTAATGTTTTTCATTACATTACATGCAAACTTTTACTGTCATTGATTAGTTTTTAAATTTATTCCTTTTTTTTATTACATAAATCGTCCTTGAATTTGAGGTTTTTGTAACAGTGAACTATAATAATTATAAAAGGTTAATTTGCATAATCTATAGATATTAGTTTTGGCAATAACAGTAATAACTAAAATATTATTAAAAATTTAGGTATAGTTACCATACGGTTACCTGGAAGATGAAAACTTCCCACTACTGCATACATACATACATACATACATATATTATATTCATAGATTTGTGAAAACCAGTGACGTCTACGAAGTTTAATTATAATTATTGTGACAAATGAAAATATGCCTTAACTAGCTAAGAATAGGGCGCGGGAATTTGCATATATTTATGTAGGTCCAAGTACGTTAATGCAAATGTCAGGCAAGTGGAACGACTATTGGAATGCGGGTTTCGAATAAACTCGCGTTCTGAATACGACACTCTTTTACGAACAAAAGCGAAACTCGCCCTTACCGCTTAGGAAATAGGGCTTTGGCACAATGACAGTATACGCTTCTCAAAATAGTTGCGAAAGAAATCGCTGACCTTTGATATGCATTTAATAATTATTGATGAACACTCTAACAATATAAACAATATATATATATATTTCAAATCCAGTCGATTATCATCTATGTTTGAATTCTAAAGCAATCATATACATAACTGTACCCCTAGTAAGAGTTTTGACGTTATGAAAACTATGACAGTTTACCAAATTGGAAATCAAAACATAGAATTATTATTTAGAATGATTTATATAACGATCTTAAATGACTAAAGATAAATATAATTTTTAATAGATTTTTTAAAATATTTCAATAGAGTTTTGTTTTTACGATTTGGTAGTGTCATAGATTTCGTAATGTCAGAACTCGTACAAGGGGTACGTACAGCCACAGAACAGACTGTAGTATATAATTACCTATCATTCAAATATAATTTGATGACGATAAAAGAAACACAATAGGAAACCCGTTTCAAAGCCATTGGTTGCAATTGTGTTGGCAGTATTTTTAAAAGCTAAGTTATGAAAAGAAAAGTTTTGTTAAACATAAATAAATTATCTTCAGGTAAAGGAGGAACAAGTTCATAATAAACCAGTTATTCTGAACCTCTGCCAGCTGGCTAGTGGCTACTAGCAACCAATTCTCATATTTCAGCGCTTGGAATTGAATGTCAATCGGTCAACGCACCTGGTTTTGGCGGGAGAAACTCAACAGACAACTTTTTGTGTGTTTTACTTTCTCGCCGAAATCACGACTGCGGATATTTGATGAAATCTATAAAGAATTTTATATACAGGGACGTTGAAATATGTATATATAGTAGTAAGTAGATATAGATATATTATAGCGTAGCGAGTAAAAATAGTGTTTATTGCTATCGAAATTTATATACAAAATAATCATTACAAATGCAATACGAAATAGCAAACAGATAAACTTATTTGTGCAAAGAAGAAGCAAGGAAATGTTGTGTTCATTATTGAAAAAAAAGTAACATTTCTAGATTAAGACAGCTGATTGTTTGAAAGGTGTAACCTTGAATGAAGTGTCGTACTGTTCTTTACGTGAATGGGCAGAAATAATACTCAACTACCGAGTTACTGACCTATAAACGTCATTACTTAACTGTCAAAGATTAGATGTTTTAAAAACTTGACCTATAAAATAAACATTATTTTATACATTGTGGTATTAAGGTTGCAATTAATTTAATTATCGTATAAAGTAGCATTGTAAAACCAATCTGTATGTATAATGTTACGGCGAATATTTACTTACGTAAGCGTATTTTGAACATATATCTAAGTAGGTACATGTCTATGTAATTTGCATAGACGTTCCGTGAATATAGCTGTTCAATTATTGAGATAAATTCCTACACAAGGTTGATTAGGTTTATACGATTTAATTTTGCAGAACATGAACATACCTTCGGCGTGCTATTTAACTGCCTGTTAGACATTTTCTGATTATTTTATTGAATTTACTGATTACAATTTAGAATTTATGACTTCAGACAAATATATAGGTAGTATGTATAATGAAAAAACGAATGAAGTTCATATACCTACTTCATAAGTAGGTTGAATATTCGTTCAATAACAATTAAATGAAATTAAATCAAATCATTCGTTCAAAGATCGAACAGCAGAATAATACCTATTTAATATTTTATTTATATCTGTGCAATGTGGACAAGATAGTGGACAATAAACTATTTATAAATAAACTATAAAAACTGTGTTTACTTTACAATGTTTTTACATTCTTTTTAAACACGCGTATAATGACAATGGCATTTATAAATGTATTTAATAGCTTCATTTTCTCACACTAGCAAGTATTGTCTAATAATTAATAATACTATTAATGACTGCGTCGTGATCGTCGACACTAACTCACGATCGTACGCTTTCGTCAATTTTTTAAATAGCCTTGAACTAAAGAATGAGGAACATTATAAAGTTATAAAATAAATGAAGTATCCATTTTTTTTACTGTTGTATTTAGGATTTATTTTGACGTTGTTGATGGAATAATTCTGTTTTTGACATTGTTTTTCTAATAAATTATAATAAGTGTTACAGTAAAATTTGGAATTATTATATTATTATGGAAAAGGACTAGGTACCTATTACTTGTATTTTTTTTTAATTTAAGTGCAATTATGAAATTAAATATTTATTTATGTATTTAAAGGACCACCAGTTACATATAAGATAGTTTACATATTATTAATACGTTTGTATAGTCTGTATAGGTCTTTCCAAATAGACTAAGAAGTTAACTAACACATACATACAAAGTGAACTTAAGATAAACATAAATGGATACATTGATAATTCACTATCAATATTGGATATTTAATATTATACACAGTATATAATTTACAACACTATATTCAATAGTACAATAATGAGCTGTTGATTTAACACAGGCTCGTAATATAAAACAGATCTTCAATCCGAGATTGATTTTTGGTTTTCATGGGCTACAACCTAGTCAGTTACTTATAGGAAAACTTTAGGGTTGTTAATAGTTTTATAATATTTGGTATCAAGAATTGGATAACGATCGATTTTTAATTTTGGCCGAGCTGACATTATAACAAAATGTTATTGAAAATGTATAAAACATAGTATTTTAAATCTGCGTATTGTGTACAAACACCCATACACACACACACACACACACACACACACACACATATATACACACAAACACTTAGCACAGACAGGTAAATAGACAATCTTTGCTCAATAGAAAGTAAGATTTCAACAAAGTATTTGGTTAGTATTAAGTAGTATTTCTTTAATGATTTGAAGTGAAATGCCCAAATAATAATTTTGTGATATCATAGTGTTTTTTAGTATAGGTATATAATTTAATTTACTTTAAATATTTTTATAATTACAATTAACAAATATAAAAATGTTCCTATATATACAAATATATGTATATTATTTGAGTGGTAATACGATTTCTTATAGAATTCGCACAAATCGTGACATGGGGAAAACTGCATGTTAGGTATAGTCTTTTGTCCGTGGATATTTAAGAGCAGTGTCAGTTGGTAGCTGATTGGTTAAATAGTTCCAATACATTATCTTCAGGGTTATATCCAAAATTGTCTTAAAATAACCGAAGCGTAAAACAGTATTCAGTGTATTGTTTAGTAACGAATGTGAAACAATGGTTCCACAACATCATTGAGAAATGTCACTGTGCTATGAGAAATAGAAACATTCCTTCTATTATAGTTTTTGCGTTAAGTTTAAGATGTTAACATGTCAGTATTACAAACCAACAGATAGTGCAATAAATTACTAATATAACATTGTAAGGAGACACTTAAGAATTAAAAGTATTGTACTTATACATATTATTATCAATTTTTAATTAACAACGTAAACATACCTACAATAATAATAATATCACAGGACAAATTACACACATTGATCTAACCCCTAAGTAAGCAAATTATTTTATTGTGTTAAGGGTGTTAGACAACGATACAAATACATAGAAATACACATTAAAAATAATAAGAGTATATTTCATAAACGACCAAAAACAGAAATACAGACATCTATGCTCGACACATACATGCCTATCCCTTTCGGGAATCGAACCCGAACTCCATTACGCCACTATACGTCAGGCGTCTGCCCGAACCACTCGACCAACGGGGCGGTAAACCTATGTTTCATGTAATTGAATTAACATTGAAAATTATTATTACCTCGTTTATTTAATTTAATAAATATTATTATATTTTTCATTATAGGTTGTATTAATAGTTTCTGTACATAAAAGTTTAATGTATTTACTCAATAAGATCCCTTTCGAAGTGAGTAGTTATTTTATAGTAGTCGTTGGGTCACTCGACACATACGGTATCAACTTTCCATCCAAACTTGCCTTCTGAAGCTGTTTATTGCACAACCTTTTTTCACACTACATCACTGTCTCATTCGAATTTCTAAATTCTTACTTCGCTATGACGTGGGAAGAACAGAGTAATTAACGATTTAACACAAACTCTCAATTAGCTACCGATTATTATATAAACATTTTAAAAGCAACGTCATAGTCATTAAAACGAATATATAAGTGTGTGTGTGTGTGTGTGTAATAAAATGTTTTCCAATACACTAAAAAACAATACATTATACATGCGTCAAGTTATAGGGACTTGTCTACAACAGTGTTCAGGTTTAAACGAAACGAAAATATAGAGTTTTATGGAAAATACGAAACAAATGTACCCAAACCTTCCCTCGATTTCATAAAATATGTGTAAATAAGTGAAAATCGTTTTTTTAATATTAATAACTACGATATTACATTTTTTCTCCGCGGAAACTTACGATAAGGAAACATTCTATGCGTTACGGTTATTTATTTTTTCATCGGTTTCAATACATTCAGTTTGATTTTGTAGCATTATGTACCGAAAACTTGATAATTTTGGGCATAACCGAATACACGTCCTTAAACAACACTAATTTGTCATCTAATTCTTACTGTGGCATTGTAAGGCTATTTATATATATATTCAATATGTCAAATTTTCAATTAGGTATTAAATTTATTTTCAAAGTTACGTAAATTTTGTCTTATTATTAACCTGTGCTATAAATAATAATATATTTTTTGCTAACAAGGTTTAACGGAAATATAAAGTTAAATTGAAACTTTTGTTATAGAATAGTAATAAAAATCATGTGATTTTTACCGTTATATTCCTATTGTAAGTCCGTTAATTACACAATAACTTTATCGAGTTACTTAATTGTCAATGTAACTGTAATTTAATGTTCTTTATATTGTTTATATTTAATTAATTTTATTTATATTTAATGTCCAATAAATAATAATCAATCTTGATCGCAAGACGAGCGGAGAGGAGGCCTTTTACCTTTGATTATTCAAAACATTTATTGAGTTACTGTTGCCAGCGAGTTCATCTTCTCTCCTGTCTCCTACAAACAGAACTAAGACCAGTGGTCAGCTTTCTATATGAAATACGTATATTTTTAGTTTGATTGTTAATAGCTCAAACAGATGTTTAAACTATAGACATGTACTGCTATGTTAAACTTATTTTAGTTTTAAACAAATGTATAATGAAGAAGCTCAAAACGCTTTTAAAAGTATTATATTAGCTGATATGACAGTGAGTTATGACCTTATATAATTTTATCTAAAGCGGTTATCATTTTATAAAAAAATAATCAAAAGAGATTATTTAAAAAACTATAATTTAGGCGGTTTTTTTAATTGTGTTAGTAACACGTAGTAAATGTATATTTGAAAATATTAATGAATGTCTCCTTACTTGAGATCTAATAGTAGTACAACACTCGAAGTACATAGTAGTGTCGTATTAGTATCAGGTAGTATTCTTCACTCACTAGTAATAATAATAATAATAATATCAAGACAAATTACACACATTGATCTAACCCCTAAGTAAGCAAATTATTTGCTTGTGTTAAGGGTGTTAGACAACGATACTAATACATAGAAATACACATATAAATACTGAGAATATATTTAATAAACGACCAAACCCAGAAACACAGACATCTATGCTCATCACATAAATGCCTGTGCTCTGCCGGGAATCGAACCCGAGCCCCGTTGCGCCGTGACACGTTAGGCGTCTGCGCTAACCACTCGACCAACGGGGCGGTACTCACTAAGAGTCCTATATGTATTTGTTTTTCTGATTTTCTTTCTTACAATTGTAAATGTTCTTATAAATATAATTTTGAAGTTATTACGTTCGAATGGAGATACATTTCTTTTTAATATTTAATTACTGAAAAAAAAAACAACTACTCTTTACTAATATAGTAATAAGAGTTACTTTTCTTTGTGTTTTCACAATCTCTTTATCTACTTTATTCTACACAACTATTCAGAATGAATATTACAATACAAGGCTTTTCTGAAACAATATTGTTTTTTTTCTCCTTAGTGACGTAAATCAACGAATGCTTTTCTATTCCTGTAATACGATTGAATCAAAGTTTTTGTAATAGGAGGAATCGGTTTTTATGTGGTTAAAGAACGAATGACTTAGGATGACGTCATCAAAACATAATTACAGTAATATTTTTAGGAATAGTAGGTAAATTTCAGGATGTCATGGTACGAATATCGAAAGTAAGATTGTAATAAGTATTGCTTTTAAGAGATAGTGGTCAGCCATTAAAGAACTCTAAACGTGTAACCCTTCTGCCGTCTATGCAAGAGGAGTCGCGGCGAACAACTAGTGATTAAGAACATATAAAATTGCCAACATTCTCAGATCATTACCGTAGCAACCACGTATCCATGTCCATGAGGAAGCAATTTAATCGTCACGATTACGAATATCGTATTACATAACGTCACGTTACATCGTCTCGTCGTGTCTAAACGACATTTATCGAGACTCGATAGTTAAGTTTGTAATTAACTAGCGATGTTTAAAAAGCTAGTGCGTGAAGTGCGGAAAACAATTTGTGTTCTAAATACCATCTTAAACAATTATAATAACAGTTTAATACATTTATTACAACCTGTATAAAACGTTTAATTTTAATCAATAGCAAGCTGACTCTTTCAAAAAAAGGCTAGTCGAGCCTGCCTAATACAGGTACAATTGTAGGTAATATTACTACCTACGCTTGGACAAAAATACCGAATATTAAATTTCATCTAAGTAAGCCGATATTGGGATGAGATTGTTTTCTGGACGACTGAGATGGTCTGAGAAATCAAGACCTGCTAGTGCAGATATTTATTAGCTCCATGATATGTTAATAATATGTTTTTAAAAATGTAGATATTTATTTTTTTATATATTATAATATGTATATAAAATGTAGATATTTATTTTTAATATATTATAATTTTATATTATTATATGTAATTAAAATGTAGATATCAATTGATTTTTATCTTCTTCTTTTTCTTTTTAATTGTTGTATTTAAAACATTTTCGCCCAATGATAACTGGGAGAGATCTCTTAAAGTGGCAAATTAAGCCTTTGTACACTTTTTTCAATTTTATTTTTTTTTGTATTGTTTTTTTTTTGTACACAAATAAATATTACTTACAAAAATATGTAATTGTTATATTATATATATGTTCTCCATATAATATAGATGTAACCATTAATAACGTAAGTTAATATTCCAATCTAAACTCTTTGTTAAACATTCCAGGTGGAGTCAGGTCGTGAAGAACTGAAGAAAGAGAGAGAGATCATGCAGCTGGTGGCTGGGCTGCAGCTCAACTCGGATGACGTGGAGCGTCGTGAGGTGCCGCCGCATATGATGAGAGCTAGGCATGGACCAAGGTTAGTACTTTATATATATAATGAAAAATTAAATATATATCAGCTACTGATATTTAGATCCTCAAAAATTTATCGCTTTACAAAATCAGAGTTCCATCAAACGAATCCTGATTGTGTTATGTTTAGTAATATATTGTTTTTAAAAAAAACATATAAAATACCAACAGCGAATTATATAAAAATATAATAATCCATCTGTTGGGTTCTTGCATACCTCTGAAGTAATTGGTAATTCATCCCTTGTTGTATTAAACGTTGAATAATATTTAATGATTCATTTGTGTTACTAATCTGGTTGTGTTAATAATGGTGAAGGTACTGAAACTGGGTTAGGTTATATAAGGTTAATTAAAATTCACGTTTTCTATAAATATTTCCAATATTTGAACTAGTTTATACGTCAATTATATGTTTATTATGAAACTATTGACGTTTTCAAGTCCGTTTATAAGATAGACAGACCTCGGGTACCCAATTATCTGTACCTTATTTGTTTCAGAATACGTACATATAATAGGTTTAACATTATAGTTCTAAAAGTACCATTTAAATTTGAGTAGTTATTAGTAAATTTTGAACATAAATATTTAATAATATCAAATAATTAAATATTGTTTATTATTAATAAGTTATTTTATTTCAGATAACATCACGCCTGACTGCAGTGCCACAACAGGAACACGAACTAAAACTAAAGTGGACCGTTGTGACAGACGACGCTCAAGTGAACGGTTGCTAAATTATATCGAAGACAGTTTGTACCGATTTTACAATATCGATTTGATACAATCATGTGATTATTTTACAGATTATATACATTGTACCTAAAATAGTATTGTAAATCACTGTATTTTTTTTATTACGAAGGAGTTTTGTAATGCTTTTTTAATTTGATCTGTAAAAAAAAAAATGTCGAGTGACATTGTTTTTTAAAGCTTTTTGGCCAATTAAGATCGATTTAGTCATTCCATCAATTTGTATGTAATTGAACAATTAGTATTGGTATCGATGTCGACATTGCAATTAAATAATGCAATTAACAATCACGAAAATATTTTCTTGTTTTTTAATTAACGGTATTTTTTTGTACAATGTATGTATTGTTTTATTGATACAGCAATATAATTACTTTAATTCATTCATTCATTCGTACATTGATTTCATTCAATTACTTTAAAATCAGTTTCCTACTATGGGTAATAATGGCCTTTATGTTTTCTTAAGAACTACTTGTAGTTGCTGAATATCATACATACATATTGTTAATACCTTACTGTCAATATTATTGCTATATTAATAAATATATTGAGAGCTTAGTCAAGTTTATTGGCCCTTCGTTTGTTCGTGTTCTCACAGGCCAAAGAATTTTCTATAAAGCTCTTATATAAACGAGTTATTACGATATGATAATCACTAACAGAATATTATATTTGTATGTAAAAAATAGTCACATGTCAACATAATATACTACGTACCTACACATTTCATGAAGTACAGAATATAACCTCAGATAATATTAAATAAGTAAATAGTATTTGTACATTTAGATATTGTACAAAATAATACGTATATAAGTTTGAATTAGGAAATATAAAGTCAATAAAAAAATATATGCACACAAAAAGTCTTTATACGGTCTAGAATATATAGACAGTATGTTACCTGTAACTTCCAAGGTTGGATGTTTATTGGTTTGATTTACGTTCAGAAATTATTGCTCAAATAACCTCCCTCAGGGGTTAGAATATCTTTTAAAAAACCTCCTTGTGCTATATATGTATATAGAAAACATCGTGTTTGTTATAACCATTGGTAATAATGTTGTCTGTATTCTTATATTTTCAATATGTGTTAAGTTTTAGTGTATTTACAGAGTCTTGTAAATGCACAGTAAATTACATTCCATAAATATTTTAGGCTACGAGTGCCATTAACGATATTTTATTACATTGATAATCAACGAATTATTCAAGAGTAGTTAAGAAAATAATAATTGTTTGTAAATAAGGTTTATATGTAATATTTAAGTGAAGGTAAAGCAACGATGTATTTCATTCATTCCATTTTTATACTATTTTATAAATATAGCCTGTAACTATACCATTGTAAACACGAGTTTTATTTATTTACCGTTTGAGACGAATGTTTAAAAATAAACCATATTTTACATCAGATTATCTAAAGGGTCTTTTTATACGATATATCATGACTTAAATGCATATATGTATATTATATTGCAAAAATATTAATACCTTTTTTTTTTTTTTTTTATCGTTGGAAAAATGCGTTTTCGCATCTTCACCCAGGCCAGGAAGGCGATGGCGGGGCGGTATGTGCGGCACCCGGCAGCATGGAAACGCTGCCATTTTTAAGGCACCCCACTAAAAAACCAACGGCTGCCCACGACGCTACAATGGGACGCCACGGGATCGCTTTCGCACTCACCGTGGTGCCCCGGCGGAACTCCTCCATATAGGGGTACCCCGGGCAACCAGTGTACCCCTACCTCATAGACCTAGTGCAATGGCGAGAGAGGTCGCCCCCCCCTCTCACCTAGGCCTACGGCTGGGAAGGAACGGGCTGAACCCTTCTCCTTCGCAGCCTCTCCCGCTGAAGCTCGATGTGACTATGTTGCCATAGCCACAGCCGGCTCCGTGCTGGGCTCTGCGCTCAAGGGTTTCGCACCAGGTGCTAATCCTCGAACTCGCGGAGCCTTGCACACTCGGCTCCCCAATAGGTGGGTCGCTGCAAGGCCTCGGTCCGCACAGACCACGCACCGCAACATTCCGGTGCAAGTGGCTCGGGTATGGCCCTCACCACCGCACCGAAAACAGGCGGCACTGCGGTCAACCGCGGACGGGCAAGCCGCACGCACATGCCCAGGTGCAAGGCACCTGAAGCAGCGCAGCGGCTGCACCTCCAGCAGCTCCACCCTGGCTGAGCTCCAGCCCACCAGAACCTTCTCGGCGTCGATCAACCGTTTCGCCGCATCAGAGGGGAGACGGGCAAAGGTAGCACGGGCAAAGGTAGCAAAAAAAAAAAAAAAAAAAAAAAAAAAAAAAAAATATTAATACCTAGTTAATTAATAGTTATTTCGTTATTTACTTGGTAACTTACTTGCATTTTGGATTTCTTCTTTATTTAGCGGTCTTCTTGACTTCAATAAAAAGATAATAAAACAAATAAACTTTCAAGACAAAAAAAAACGCAGTCAAATCCGTCCACTCGTTTTGCTGCTACAAATCGACAGACAGACACACAGACACACACGTCAAACTTATAACACCCCTTTTTGGGGCGGGTTTAAAATAATGTGTTCGGAATAGTAAATAGGCTAATTGTGTAGTTGCAAATACAAAACTGTCAGGCGTTCAAAATACGGGGTACTTGCACATTATTATTTTTATGTTATCGAAATAAGATTTGAAGGTATTATTCAGTTTGTTAGACAAATGCACTCGTGTAGGTAGCTATGGTTTTAAGTTCTATTAACGGTTTAGTAAGTAATTATCATTGGTGTTAGTAGTATCCTAAATGTTAATTATAATAGGTGTTCACAAGTGTCGGAATTGTTGGCTGCAGCGACGAGCTACTAGCTGCATCGCATTTGAAGTGTTCGTGGCTCTGTAGGTGACGCAACGAAACACTTGATATCAAAGTCTTTACTGTCAATTCAATGTCAATGTTTTTACCGTCAATTCATAGTATACAGTTTATTCCAAACTTTACATTCTGACTAAGTGATTTCCGTCATTCTACCAAGCCTGAAGCGGTCAGGTAAGTCGTAAGAAGCTAGTTATTACATTTATAGTAGTCACGTAGAAGTTGTGTCGTGAGGTCTATCGATTACTTTTGTAGAATACAATTATGGTACCAGAGCCTAGTTCTTAACAGAGGTTTGCGAATAGAGAATATTATGTCAAACGGGCTACGTACAATCAATCAATTTGTACCAATTTGTACTATAAATGTGTACTATCAATATGTGCGTACGATATAATACGTACGTACGTAATACGATAAGTACCACCGATACGTAGTATCGATACGTACTATCGATACGTACAATCGATACATTCTATCAATCTGTACTATCAATACGTACTATCAATACATACTATCGATACATACTATCAATCTGTACTATCAATTCGTACTATCAATACTTACTATCAATCTGTACTATTAATTCGTACTATCAATACGTACTATCAATCTGTACTATCGATACGTACTATCAATACATACTATCAATCTGTACTATCAATACGTACTATCAATCTGTACTATCGATCTGTACTATCAATACGTACTATCAATCTGCACTATCAATACGTACTATCAATACATACTATCAATCTGTATTATCAATACGTACTGTAAATCTGTACTATCAATACGTACTATCAATCTGTACTATCAATTCGTACTATCAATACATACTATCAATCTGTACTATGATTGATAGTACGAAAGTAAGTGTCGATTGAAAAAAACTTAAGGTGTGGTGTATCGTGTGGTATATCGTGTGCTGTATCGTGTCGTGTGCTGTGTCGTGACGTGTGTCGTGTCGTGTGTCATGTGTCGTGTCGTTTGTCGTGTCGTGTGTCGTGTGGTATATCGTGTAATGTATCGTGTCGTATGCTGTGTCGTGTCGTGTGTCGTGTCGTGTGTCGTGTGTCGTGTGTCGTGTCGTGTGTCGTGTCGTGTGTCGTGTCGTGTGTCGTGTGTCGTGTGTCGTGTCGTGGGTCGTGTCGTGTGTCGTGTCGTGTGTCGTGTCGTGTGTCGTGTCGTGTGTCGTGTCGTGTGTCGTGTCGTGTGTCGTGTCGTGTGTCGTGTCGTGTGTCGTGTCGTGTGTCGTGTCGTGTGTCGTGTCGTGTGTCGTGTCGTGTGTCGTGTCGTGTGTCGTGTCGTGTGTAGTGTCGTGTGTCGTGTCGTGTGTCGTGTGGCGTATCGTGTCGTGTAGTGTGTCGTGTCGTGTGGTGTGGTATGTTGGGTCGTGTGATGTGTCGTGTTGTGTGTCCTGTGGTGTATCATGTCGTGTCATGTGGTATCTCACCTCCAGCAAGTTCCTGGGCACATATCCGTCGTCGTGTTGGTGGTGACGCGACCACACGACACGATACGCCACATGACACGATACAGCACACGACACGATACAGCACACGACACGATACAGCACACGACACGATACAGCACACGACACGATACAGCACACGATATACCACACGAATCACCACACGACACACCACACCTAAAGTTTTTTTCAATCGATACATACTTTCGTACTATCAATCATAGTACAGATTGATAGTATGTATTGATAGTACGAAAACTTACTAGTACAAAACTTACTATCAATTTGTACTATTGATACGTACTATCGATATGTACTATCAATCTGTACTATCAATACGTACTATCAATACATACTATCAATCTGTACTATGAATTCGTACTATCAATACTGTTACATAGAAATTTCATTTCTGTAGATAAATAAATATTTACAATTTTAATATTATCGATTTCTTATTATCTGTCAAATTCGTAGACAAGGTAAATTATTTATCTGTTGATAGCTAATTACAATTGCTTAATTAGTCTGTGACATTTCTTTTTGTTTAAAATATTGTATGTTGCCAGCTTAAGCTAACTTTATAGTCCCCGAAATGTTATTGAAAATATAAACATTTTATTAATAATTACTATTCTAAATTTCATTTATTAATCATTATTAAGGATAGCATATCGCGAGATATTTATTTAAAAGTAGCGGTCATAATGTTTCAGAAGCTTAGTTACAGCCAACGTTGTTTTATTGTTATATTTATTAGTATAACAATTTGTTATCAATTTAATACACTAGTTTCTTTCTTAGATAATTAGTGCATTTTTTCTTAAATTGTCTAAATATTGATCTTCTTCCGATTGATCTCAATTTTACCCACATTTCGTGTAACGCGGTGCGCATAGCCACATTGTTTGCTTATTATGCATATTTTGATTATAAAATTCAGTGTCGTGATCTTTAGAGTCTTTTCTTTCGGAAGCACTAATTATTGATTGAAGATTGAATATCTTATTAGCCTTCGGTGAGTGTTTTACTTATTTGTGATCTTATTAACGCATTTGAAGCGTGGTTTCTTAAATTCATTAGTGTGTTTAATTGCAGGGCTAATAATTTAATATGGAATAATTATAGTTCCTATTGCCGGCACTTCCCGGGCAGTTTCAAAGTTTCTTGGAACAATATTTCGTAAGTAATTTAATTCCTTATTCTAAATTAGGAGCTGTTTCATAGGTTTTAAGATTTTAAATAATGTTATTACGTGGTAATATTTCAGTATTTGTCCTGATTCGACCCTCGGAGTCGACATAGGCTAATATTATTGTTTGCGAGGCCTTTTTCCTCCATAAGGTATTATAAATTATTAATATTTGAATAGATCAATATGAGATTAGTGTTATTATGTAGTTTAACCTGTAATTTAATCATTACAGGAGGTTTTTTTTGTATACCCTAGAAGATACGGGTAAAATTATAATCTGTTCGCGGGTGTAGACGTGAATCTTCGGAGTGTCGTCCTGTTGGTCCTGTATCCTGCTTCCTGACCAGCTGAGTTTAAGGAGCTCGTCTTTATTGTAATCCCGAATTTATGGTGATGTACAAAATTTATTTATACCAATAATCAACACTTCCATTTTTGAAAGTTTTATATAGAACTAGTGTTTGACTGTGATTCTCCAGTACTGACAAGCAGAAGGATCATGCATATGTCTTCGCTTATTATTTGTCAGTGGCGCCTAGGATTTCTTTTTAGTAATTTTTATATATAATTTAATACAAAGGTGTTATCTCAAGTAACCCACCGATGAGTCTAGCTGGCATTATTTTAAACATTATTATGACATTATTTTGTATAACATTATCAAAATTAATGTTATTTTTTTTTTTGTAATATAAAACAATAAAATTATTTTACACACAAGCCCACTTTTATTATTTATTTTTGTAACAATACGTACTATCAATCTGTACTATCAATACTTACTATCAATCTGTACTATCAATACGTACTATCAATATGTACTATCAATATGTACTATAAATCTGTACTATCAAAACTTACTATTAATTTGTACTATTGATAGGTACTATCAATCTTTACTATAAATACGTACTACCGATACGTACTATAGATATGTACTAACTATACATACTATCAATCTGTACGTATATCAATACGTATTATCAGTACGTACTATCAATTTGTACTATCGATACCTATTATCAATACATACTATCAATACGTACTATCGATACGTACTATCAGTACGTACTATCGATACATACTATCGACACATACTATCAATCTGTACTATCCATACGTACTATCAATACATACTATCAAAGTGTACTGTGTATCAGTACGTACTATCGATACATACTATCAATCTGTACTATCGATCTGTATTATCAATACCTACTAACGATACGTACTATTAATTTGTACTATCGATACGTACTATTAATTTGTACTATCGATACGTACTATCAATCTGTACTATCAATACGTACTATCAATCTGTACTATCAATACGTACTATCAATACATACCATCAATCTGTACTATGATTGATAGTACGAAAGTATGTATCGATTGAAAAAAACTTGAGGTGTGGTGTATCGTGTGGTGATTCGTGTGGTATATCGTGTGCTGTATCGTGTCGTGTGCCGTGTCGTGTGCCGTGTCGTGTGTAGTGTCGTGTATCGTGTGTCGTGTCATGTGTCGTGTGTCGTGTCGTGTGTCGTGTCGTGTGTCGTGTCGTGTGTCGTGTCGTGTAGTGCTTCGTGTCGTGTGGTGTGGTATGTTGGTTCGTGTGGTGTGTCGTGTTGTGTGTCCTGTGGTGTATCATGTCGTGTCATGTGGTATCTCACCTCCAGCAAGTTCCTGGGCACGCATCCGTCGTCGTGTTGGTGGTGCTGTGACCAGACGACACACACACCCGACACCAGACACGATACACGACACACGACACGACACATGACACCCGACACGATACACGACACACGACACGACACACGTCACGACACAGTACACGACACGATACAGCATACGATACATCACACCTAAAGTTTTTTTCAATCGATACATACTTTCGTACTATCAATCATAGTACAGATTGATAGTATGTATTGATAGTACGAATTGATAGTACGAATTGATAGTACAGATTGATAGTATGCATTGATAGTACGTATTGATAGTACAGATTGATAGTATGTATACAGGGTTATTTTTAATTAGTTGAGCACCTTTTGCAGGCAGCCTCTCTACATCAATCCCAACAACATTTGTTCTACGACTTTTAAAAAATCTTGATAAATAACTCAGAATAGACGAAACAAAAAAATTTTTGCTCCCTCGACTATTTATTACTCTGTATTTTGTAAGCAGTCTAAAGTATAGGTCGCGGCAGTCTAGCGCTGTACGAAATTTGTAAGGTTCCACGACGCACGTAATACTATTATAACTTATTATTATTTTTTGTTTTATTTCAAACAGTATGTAATAATTACCCAATCGTCGTATTGTGTATTAAAATTGTTAACAATTAATCAAGGTAGAATCAGATTATTTACAATAATACAATGTGTTATTTACAAAAGGATTCAATAATTACAAATTACCTTTTAAATTTATATCTCGTCGATACCGGCGCAAAATAGTCCCCTTCATATTCAACACAAAGACCACACCTAAAAATCAACTGTTCACCGACTCCTCTTACCACACTTAGCCAGCACTCGCACTATCTTGGTGTGCTCGATATTTGTGTTACGGCATCACAGTACTGTTTTCACTAATCGAAATTCGGTTACCGAGTAACGGGAGCTAGCGGGTCGCGCGGCACACGCTTATCTAATTGACCGTGACAAACGACTGGATCAAGTTCAAACGTGCATCGCCGCCGCTGCATCACCCCGCCACCCGCCACCCCGCGCCCCGCTGCTCGTGTCCTTGGCACGTATTTTGCCTACGCAAGGTGCGTGGCCTCTCTTTGCTCAAGGTTGCGAGGTTGTTAAATGCTCGTTCAGAGGCAGTAAATAAATTTTGTATGGGAAAAACTAAATTTTTAAAACTATTAATTTTAAAAAGTCGTAGAACAAATGTTGTTAGGATTGATGTAGAGGGGCTGCCTGCAAAAGGTGCTCAACTAATTACAAATAACCCTGTATATAGTACGAATTGATAGTTCAGATTGATAGTACGTATTGAGAATACGAATTAATAGTACAGATTGATAGTATGTATTGATAGTACGTATGGATAGTACAGATTGATAGTACGTATTATCGATACATACTGTCAATCTGTACTTTCGATCTGTACTATCAATTTTTACTATCAATACATACTATAAATATGTACTATCAATACGTACTATAAATCTGTACTATCAATATGTACTATCAATACGTACTATAAATCTGTACTATCAAAACTTACTATCAATTTGTACTATTGATACGTAGTATCAATCTTTACTATCAATACGTACTATCAATCTGTACTATTAATACGTACTATCAATTTGTACTATCGATACGTACTATCAATACATACTATCAATATGTACTATTAATTCTTGTGTCGTGTCGTGTGTCGTGTCGTGTGTCGTGTCGTGTGTCATGTGTCGTGTCGTGTGTCGTGTGTCGTGTCGTGTATGGTGTCGTGTGGCGTATCGTGTCGTGTAGTGCGTCGTGTGTCGTGTCGTGTGTCGTGTCGTGTGTCGTGTCGTGTGTCGTGTCGTGTGTCGTGTCGTGTGTCGTGTCGTGTGTCGTGTCGTGTGTCGTGTCGTGTGTCGTGTCGTGTGTCGTGTCGTGTATGGTGTCGTGTGGCGTATCGTGTCGTGTAGTGCATCGTGTCGTGTGGTGTGTCGTGTTGTGTGTCCTGTGGTGTATCATATCGTGGCATGTGGTATCTCACCTCCAGCAAGTTCCTGGGCACGTATCCGTCGTCTTGTTGGTGGTGCTGTGACCACACGACACGATACGCCACACGACACCGTACACGACAGGACACACGACACAACACATGACACGACACACGACACGACACACGACACCCGACACGACACACGACATACGACACACAACACGACACACGTCACGAAACAGCACACGATACGATACAGCACACGACACGATACAGCACACGATACATCACACCTTAAGTTTTTTTCAATCGATACATACTTTCGTACTATCAATCATAGTACAGATTGATAGTATGTATTGATAGTACGAATTGATAGTACAAATTGATAGTATGTATTGATAGTACGTATTGATAGTATATCAATCTTTATTATCAATACGTACTATCAATCTGTACTATTAATACGTACTATCAATTTGTACTATCGATACGTATTATCAATACATACTATCAATCTGTACTATCAATTCGTACTATCAATACATACTATCAATCTGTACTATGATTGATAGTACGATTGATTTTACGTATCGGTAGTACGTATCGATAGTATGTATCGATAGTACAAATTGATAGTACGTATTGATAGTACGTATCGATAGTACATATTGATAGTACGTATTGACAGTACGAATTAATAGTACAGATTGATGGTATGTATTGATAGTACAGATTGATGGTAGGTATTCATTTCGATGATTCGATAGTACAAATTAATAGTATTATATTGTTTTAAAATAATTTTATTTATTTATAATACAAACAAACATTTAACCTTAATATCGATACAGTTATACAAAATAAGGCAAATGCCCAAAATAATGCCAAAAGAATATTAAAACAATCCCAAAATAATGTTAAAATAATGCCAGCTAGACTCAGCGGTGAGTTACTTGAGATAACACCTTAATTTTAAATTATATATAAAAATTACTAAAAAGAAATCCTAGGCGCACTTGACAAATAATAAGCAAAGACATATGCATGATCCTCCTGCTTGTCAGTACTGGAGAATTACAGTCAAACACTTTTGCCATAATATAACTTATATTGTTATTAGGATCATGCATATGTCTTCGCTTATTATTTGTCAGTGGCGCCTTGGATTTCTATTTAGTAAATTTATATTTAGTTTAAAATTAAGGATTATATAAATATAAAATGAAAAATAAACCGATACGGGCAGGGATTCGAACCCGCGACTACTGGGGAACCGTCCCGTCGCTCTACCAACTGAGCTACCGTATCGCTGTCGGCCTCGGTGAATTAAGCATTCTATATGTGATCGTCTTTATCGGGACGGTAGTGACATCTATTAGGTTTCTTTTGAAAATCCTAACCAATGTTTCTAACCTTGCAGTATAGATAAACGTTGAAAAGATGCCACTACCGAAATTAATGTTTGAAAATATCTGGATAAACATGTATAGCCATGTTAAGCTTATTTAAATTTATATAAATATGGAATCAAAAATAAACCGATACGGGCAGGGATTCGAACCCGCGACTACTGGGAAACTGTCCCGTCGCTTTACCGGTGGTGAGCGTCCGACCGAAAAACTTCTAACAAAAATTAAATTTTAAGTTACTATAAAAAAGATCAAAGTCAAAGTTTAATGAAAATTAAAGAAACTTGAATAATAAACTTTTAAACAAACAATAAACCAATTGTATAGTAGTATAAAATATTTATGAAAAATAAATATTCCAGATCTCTAAAAAAATAATCTTTAAATATTCAGTTTTACTACCAAAAGTTAAATATTGAAATATTATAAAAAAACTAATAAGTCGAGCTGGCTTCACAGTAAGGTAAGAATAAAATTAACTTAAATATAACATAACATTAACAAAAACAGAAGTGAAAAATATTACACATTAGCAAATATATTGCTAACCATAATATATCACTAAAAGTTATATTAAGTACACTAAATAACCTAGTGTAGAACACAAATATTAATACCATATAAAAACAGTTCAAATTATTTCAACACTATCTTATTTATAAAAAATATATATAAAAAGTGTATTGTATGATATAGCAATAAGATATATCAACTATCTCAAGTAATGCCCCACGTTGGGCGCCACTGTTATTCATACAAAAAAAAGAAAAAAAAAGGTAACTAAGTGGTTTTAAAATAATAATAGATTTATTTTTATACAAACAAACATTAAACCTTAATATTGATACAGTTATACAAAATAAGGAATATGCCGAAAGGAATGCCAAAATAATATTAAAATAAATGCCAGCTAGACTCAGCGGTGGGTCACTTGAGATAACACCTTAATTTTAAATTATATACAGGGTTATTTGTAGTTAGTTGACCACCGGTTGCAGGCAGCCTCTTTACATCAATCCCAACTACACACTTTTTAAAATTAATAGTTTTAAAATTTTAGTTTTTCCCATACAAAATTTAGTTACTGTCTCTGAACATGCATTTAACAACCTCGCAACCTTGAGCAAAGAGATTCCACGCAGCTTGCGTAGGCAAAATACGTGCCAAGGACACGTGCAGCGGGGCGCGTGGTGATGCAGTGGCGGCAATGCACGTTTGAAAATTGAACTTGACCTCAGTCGTTTGTCACGGTCGATTAAATAAATGTGTGCCGCGGGACCCGTTGGCTCCCGTTGCTGGGTAACCGAATTTCGATTAGTGAAAACAGTACTGTGATGCCGTAACACAAATATCGAGTACACCAAGATGGTGCGAGTGCTGGCTAAGTGTGGTAAGACGAGTCGGTGAACAGTTGATTTTTAGGTGTGGTCTTTGTGTTGGATATGAAGGGGACTATTTTGCACCGGTATCCACGAGATATAAATTTAGGGGGTAATTTGTAAATATTGAATCCTTTTGTAAATAACACATTGTATTATTGTAAATAATCTGATTCTACCTTGATTCATATTTAACAATTCTATACATCATAAGTTTAAAATTTTAATACACTTTAGTACTAACATTTAATACACAATACGACGATTGGGTAATTATTACATACTGTTCGAAATAAAACAAAAAAAAAAGTTATAATAGTATTACGTGCGTGGTACCTTACAAATTTCGTGCAGAGCTAGACTGCCGCGACCCATACTTTAGACTTCTTACAAAATACAGAGTAATAAATAACCGAGGGAGCAAAATTTTTTTTGTTTTGTTTGTTCTGAGTTATTTATCAAGATTTCTGAAAAGTCGTAGAACAAATGTTGTTAGGATTGATATAGAGAGACTGCCTGCAAGAGGTGGTCAACTATTTACCAATAACCTTATATATAAATTACTAAAATAGAAATCCTAGGCGTTATGACTTTCAAACGGGGACATCAGCTAAATTTCAAATTAATTCGGAATTTGTATCGATCATGCATATCGAGTTGGCAGCAATAGCAAAAGCAATTACATATTTGAGTCATTAGAGCTGAAAAATTGTGTAATTTTGACTGATTCAAAAAGCATATTTTAAGATGTACAACTGTATGTCGAGGCGCACCCATTGCTTATGAAATTATAAAATCTATTCAAATTATCCGTTCTTCAGGCAAAAATTTAAAACTTCAATGGATTCCGTCACGTGTAGGAATACCTGGAAATGAGGAAGTAGACCGGCTTGCAAATGAAGCATGTTCAGATGGAATAATTCATTCGGTTCTTCCATATTTTAGTGAAATATTTAGTTTTGTTAAGAGAAGATGCTCTGATATATGGAAGAAACATTTAGATGCTAGGTCACGTACTAAAGACATATGGTATAAAACCATTCAACCGTCACTTCCTCATACACCATGGTTTGCAGGCATTAAAATGAATAGAAATAATCTTGTAGTGGCTCCCCGACTCCGTTCTGGACACATTCCTCTAAATGGTTTTGCATAATTGGTTGGCAAGTCTCCAACCCCAAAATGTTCAGAGTGTGAAGTCGTCGAAGACGTATACCATTTTCTGATCGAATGTGTTCTGGTTGAGCCGGAGAGGCACATTTTTTTGATTAAAAATAACATTTTTTTATTAGATTTGGGTTTATGCAATGCCATTTTGAGCAAACCGTTGTCAGCAAAGGCTTTATCATTATAGAATTTATATAGACTAGTAGTTAAGCGTAGATTATAGTAACATAAGCCCCTATGAGGGTGACATATTCAATGTTTGAATAAACCCTCAATAAATAAATAAAGATTTAAAAAAAAAATCCTAGGCGCCACTGAAAAATTATAAGCGAAGACATATGCATGATCCTCCTCCTTGTCAGTACTGGAGAATCACAGTCAAACACTTGTTCTTTATAAAACTTTTAAAAAATGGAAGCGTTGATAATTGGTATAAAAGAATTTTGTACATCACCATATTATCGGGATTACTATATAGACGAGCTTCTTAAATTCAGCTAGTCAGGAAGCAGGATACAGGACAAACAGGACGACGCTGAAAGATTCACGTCTACTACCCCCGCGAACCAATTATAAATTTACCCGTATCTTCTAGGGTACCTATATAAAAAAAAAACCTTCTGTAATGATTAAATTACAGGTTAAACTATATAGGTAATAACACTAATCTCACATACATCTATTCAAATAACAATAATTTATAATACCTTATGGAGGAAAAAGGCCTCGCAAGCAATATTATTAGCCTATGTCGACTCCGAGGATCGAATCAGGACAAGTACTGAAATATTACCAAGTAATAACATTAAATAAAGTCTCAAAACCTATGAAACATCTCCTAATTCAGAGTAAAGATTCAAATTACTTACGAAATATTGTTCCAACAAACTTTGAAACTGTCCCGGAAGTGATGGCAATAGGAATTAAAATTATTCCATATTAATAAATTGCCCTGCAATTAAACACTCTAATGAATTTAAGAAACAACGCTTGAAATGCGTTAATAAGATAACAAATAACTAAAACACTCACCAAAGGCTAATAAGATATTGAATTCGGAAGTGCTTCCGAAAGAAAAGACTAAAGATAACGACCTCGAATTTTATAATCAAAAGATGCATGATAAGCAAACAATGTGGCTATTCGCACGCCGCGTTACATGAAATGTGGGTAAAATTGATATTAATCAGAAGAAGACCAATATTTTGACAATTTTACAACAATACACTAATTATCTAAAGAAAGAAATAAGTGTGATAAATTGATAACAAATTGTTATACTAATAAATATAACAATAAAACAACGTTGGTTGCAACTAAACTTCTGAAAGAATATGACAGTTCTTTTCAAATAATATTTAGCAATATGCTAATCTTAATAATGATCAATAAATGAAATTTACAATAGTAATTATTAATAAAATGTTTATATTTTTAATAACATTTTGTGAACTATAAAGTTAGCTTAAGCTGGCATTCAACATCTTAAACAAAAAGAAATGTCACAGACTAATTAAGATTTTGTAATTAGCTGTCAACAGATAAATAATTAACCATGTCTATAACCGAATTTAAAAGATAATAAGAAATCGATAATATTAAAATTATAAATATTTAAATAATTTATAAAAATGAAATTTCTATGTAACAATATGCACTTCAGGTACCTATGTCGTATTGATTTAAACAAAATTAACATTATGTTGATTAAAGGACAATTAATTAAGAAACCAAAATCTGTGCAATGTGTCTATTTTTTAAAATTGTTGTTGAATATCAAAGTTATGATTCATATAAGATTTTTTTTTTAATTCTTAAGAGATATTTAAAGACTTCTTTAAGTATCTTTTCGGTTTGAAAATATCAAGTTTCCAATGTAGATTCCAATATATTCATTAATTAATTGATTAGATGGAAGGAAACTTGTCTGAATAGAAGAAAAATGTTTAGTCAAAGATAACTTTTAATAATTATAATACAGAAACACCATCTGTGAATTTACTACCACATATATGTAATGTTAGCTAATTTATTTATAATAATTTAAATGGTAAATACATTGGAATTTAAATGTTTTAGTTCATAAGTTTCAACAGTAGCGCCACTTACGCAATTAATTATGGAATGTTATTTAGTATTTACTGTTAAATGTTTTAAGAATTAGAAGCATAGAATATTTTAACATAATGTTTAATCTTTTATTAACTATTAGAATTTATTATAAGGTATAAATAATAGCATCTGTAAGTTGGTTATGAAATTGTAAATTACCCTCATCTAAATATTATAGTGTTAAAATATTATAAAACGAGTTGTAAGGGCTGCTCTCGCCCATTCTATTACAAATGGTTGGATAATAAACATTGAAGTACAAGCACTGTGTATTACTAAAACAAGACTTAACAGTAGTTTATGTGCTTTACGGAGAGAGTTTATAATGTTAATAGTTTTTTGCATACCTACTAGTTAGTTTCTTCTGTATAAATAATAGAAAAATAAATCACACAATTGTTTTTTATTTATTACTCCATTGAGATACTTACACAATTACAGATAGATCTCTGTTCTCTCATATTTCAATATCATTTTAATTCCAAAAAAATAGTACGATTTAATAAGGATATAAGTAATGCAAATATATTTTCACCATTAGTAAACAGACAATACGTAGTTAGAACCGTAACCCCATCATAAAATACCTTTCTCGTGTTACTTTTAGCTCCCGGCGTTATATATTACTAGGCGGCAGCGTGGCGGTGTTATATATTATAGTTATTTGGCCGCATTTTATATTATTACTAAGCGATGTAACATTTTTATTTCAATAGATTTAATGACATATTGACATATTCATAAAAAAAACCACATTAATATAACGCATACTTTCTAAAACAAGTTTAACACGGAAAACAGTTTTTTTTATGTTTAATATAAACAAAATTTTAAATTTAGTCTTCTAAAATCTTTCCTGTAATATCTCAAAAATAAATATTCTAACAATTGTAGTTGGAAAAACAAACTCAGAATAAATGTTCATTTTTTATTATTTCTAACAGATCGTCCACCTGAATTTGACGCTTCATCTTTTTCGACAAATTCCTCGTCGATTAATAAATCAAAATTGCAAAGAGCTTCAGAATTTGGAACCTTATTCCATCGCACATCCGGTATACCGTCGGGAGGCAAAACAACTGATAAAATATTGTCTATCAATTTGTATTTCATGATTCGGTCATTAACAGTAGTTGAAGTCAGCGACGGTGAAGCATTGACTTCTACTAACCATGGTTTCAATTGGTTGTCTATAATGATATCATAGCCATAGCATTCGTAGCAATGGCGATCGTTGGCCATAACTGAAGATACAGCTTTCAGTGAGTGCACAATAAGCCATTGTATAGAGGCAAACAACTTTTCCGTAACTGCCCTGCCTCTAGTGCCATCCAGAAATAAACGTAAATTCTGCACACTCATTTTTCCACCATGAATACTATTGTAATCCCCACCATGTTTTTGTACACTAACATTTGTCAGGTGCACATACATATTGTCTAATTCAGTAACACTTGTGTCATATTTAACAGTACAAAATCTACAAAATCCAAGCTGGAAAAGATAAGCCTTTAAGGGCCTGAATGATGTCACTAGCACATATAATCTCAGATCAAACTTTTTGCCACCTATCAGTAACGGATTATCGATGTATCGTGAGATAACGTAACTCTCCTTACTTAGCTGTGGATGAAAGGGAGCTTTAGCTTCTCTAGACCACTTTTTCAATTTAGATAACTTATTTATTAGAAATATACCAGTGCCCTGTGATTTTCCACACGGTTTCATAATCCATGTACTCTGCGGTGACTTACGATACTCTTCAACAAACATGTTATAGTCCGCTGGGAGAACAAATGTTACAGGGATGAAATCGAGGTGAACGTACCGAGTCACAACTTGTCCTCCGTGCAAAACCACTTCCGCCTTTTCTGCTAAGGAGCTTCCTTCACGTTCCAATTCCTTTCGATACCTTTTTATATTTTTTACGAGCAAATCTTTTCGAGACAACTCGTAGTGATTAGGAAAGTGATTAATCATCTGATTATCGTTCATTCTATAACCGCTTTCGACGCTAAATAAGTTTCGACAAGTTTGTGTTGATGCCCAGTAAAAGTTCCATTCATCATCTTGTCCGACTTGATGCCACCCACGTCTTTCAAAGTTACTCATTAACACAGATTTTTCCATATCTGTGCAAAAATTTACTCTACATCTTTCTTGAACTATATTTACTCTCCCATAAAGCGTAGCAGCTGTTTTCTTTGCGTCCTGATTCATATTAAATAAAAACAAATGCACTTTAATTCAGTATAACTTTGGCGTTATTATCAATAGAATGAATCGAAAGTTAGCGTTCTATGAAAGCAACGTTATCATTACTAGGGAGGTATTGATCAAATAACAAATAAAGAGGGAAACGACCTTATTTCATACTGTTTGTTCCTCAGCTTACTGTTTCTTTGTTTATTATGTAAATAATATTTAGAAAGTCTTCAAATACCTAACAAATAGCTCTACTTTTAATATATTTTAGAATATGTTATGAGAGTTATCTTTAGATTTTTACTGCTTAATTTAAGTAATATGTGTTTTAAATAGGAATTTTGAAGTCATTATATATATATAAAATATATAAAAAACAACAACCTGTATTAGTTTGAAAACATCCTTCACAAAATATCTCTTAAAAGTGGTGTTAATCGTGTCTTTTAATTTATGCACTATCTATATACACTAACGTACTTTTTAATTTAAAACAAAAGCTTTTATAAGAAGACAAACTAGTTACATAACATTTAAATGTATGCGAATAATAAATGCCTATAATGTCAATTACTCAAGAGTATATGTATCTCTTTATGTGTAGATTTAATAAAGAATTAATTGGTTTTGTAGGTGTGTTTTAAAGCGTGTAATATATAATCTATGTAACTATTCTTTGTAATAAATATGTACAGCCTTAATTTGTAGGGTATATATTATATCTTTCAAATAAAGAAAAATTAAGGTCATCTTCAATAAAATAAAAATGCAATTGTAATTGCAAGGTTGTTAGAGTTCACTGGACACCTTGGCTCAGGGTATCGTAGTCGGCGGGGTTGGACAGGGTCGATGATGGTGTCACGGTGAGTGCGAAAGCGATCCCGTGGCGTCTCATTAAGGCGAGCAGAGGTCAACCGTTGGTTTTTTTTTTTTTTTTTTTTTTTTTTTTTTTTTTTTTAGTGGGTAACCTTAAAAATGGTAGCGTCTTCTATGCTGCCGGGAGTCCCACATATCCCCACGGCCATCACTTCGTCATCATCCTGGCCGATGGGATGATGCGTAATGTATTTTTCAAAAAAAAAAGGGTCGATGATGGTGGGGTGTGAAAGCCGGGAACCTCCTCGTGGTGCTCCTTGGGCAACAACGGTTACAGAGAACCTTCGGGTTCTCCCGTTGGCTAATACCCGGCGTGGTGGTATGTGCGGCACCCGGCAACTGCCATTTTTAAGGTACCCCACTAAAAAAAACCAACGGTTGCCCTCATCGCTACAAGGAGACGCCACGGGATCGCGTAAGCATTCGCCTGCCTGGCTGGTGTCACGATGCGGAAACGCAGTTTTTCCAAAGGAAAAAAAAAAAGGGTCGATGATGGTCGAGTCGGGTTACCCACCTGATTCCCGGAGACCGAGTTCTGCCAGAAAGGGATGTCGGCCCCCTTCAGACGTAGCAGGCCTGGGTGGGGGACGCAGAGAGGCGGCCCCCTCCTGCCACCACTGTGACGAGCTCGTGGACACGGCTCGTCACACCTTGGCGGAGTGCGCAGCCTGGGACCGTCAGCGTACTGAGCTGACGGCCGTGGTTGGCAGCGACCTCTCGTTGCCGAGCGTTGTTTCCGCGATGCTCGACGACGAGAGGTCCTGGGTCGCTATGGCCTCCTTCTGCGAGCAAGTCATTGCCGCAAAGGAGGCCGCGGAGCGGGACAGAGAGGCAGCCTCCTCTGAACCGCTTCGCAGGGGTAGGCTGGGTCGAAGGAGGCGGGATTACGCCCGCAGCCTCCTTCCCCAGCTGTAGTGCCTGGACGGGAGAGGGGGGTGACCTCTCCCGACCGTTATAGGCCTACGAGGTGAGGGTGTCCCTAAGTTGATCGGGGCCCCTCGCAGGGGGTTCCGCCGGGGCGTCACGGTGAGTGCGAAAGCGATCCCGTGGCGCCCCACTAAGGCGATGAGGTCAACCGTTGGTTTTTTAGTGGGTAGCCTTAAAAATGGCAGCGTCCTCTATGCTGCCGGGTAGTCCCACATACCCCCTCGGTCATCACCTTCCTGGCCGCAGGGATGATGCGTAACGCATTTTTCCAACGATAAAAAAAAAAAAAAAAAAAAAAAAAAAAAAAAAAAAAAGGCCTGGGTGGGGGAAGGGAATCCATCTACAATTTAATAACTCTAAATCTAATATGAATGTCGATGCCAATTTAAATACTCTAACTTGCATATTAGGTATTCTTAATCAAATCTGTAAATATTTTTTACTCTTAACTGATCTATATTTTTTTTTAATTTTCATTACTTAGTTTTGTTTTCTAAAACATGTGGTCTTCTAAAAAGCACTTTCTTTTTGAAGTGAAACTTCTTTATCGGGGTTGGAAAAAAAAATTGTGTAACATTTTTTCGTTACGGTGACATTTTTCCGTTACGCGCCAGCTTTTTTCGTATAGCTTCATCTCTTTTACACCATGTTGCTATGGAAATACTAAATAATAAAAATGACAAGGATGTGGATTACAAAACACAGTTTACATTAACCAAAAAAAAATATATCGGATTAGAGTTTTATAATTAAATAATGAATTGTAATTACATACTGGACAATACGATTTTATGGACTTGCTATTGAAACTAATAAATAAATTCAAGATTATAACATGAAGAAGAAATTATGAAATATAATTTATAGTATTTTTAAAATACATTGATTGTCTGCAATAGAAGAAGTAAGAATGAAAAGAAATACGAGTTTTGGCTGAGAAATGGAGCATTGGGGTCCTGATCTTTACAAGGTCTGTTTTGCTATACCTAGAACAAACAACAACTCGAAACAGCAGAAACAATGATGAAGAATAACTTTATTTGTGATATGGTGACGATCCAACATGTTAAGAAGCCTAAAGTTATTATTTTTAAAGTGGATTGTGTACATTTGTCTGTTTTTATGGTACTTATGTGTTTCTTCTATAAGAATATTATACGTCAGAAACAGTCGATTCACTTCTTACGTTTTAATTAATGAATAAATAAAATAAAATAAAATAAAATAAACCCCTTAGCATCCGACGGGCGTTAGGAAACGCACTAAAAATAACTCCTTGGGAATTAATAAATTTACGAATTAAATGTTTATATTCTTTTATTTCTAACATTACTAATGCATTGCCAAATAACCAGAAGCCCGTAAGATTTTTTTTACTAACTCGGCTTAGTAGAAAATAATTAAGTAATCGGCAGTGGCGTAGCGTAGTGGGGGCGGCGGGGGCGGCCCGCCCCGGGCGGCACTTTATAGGGGGCGGCAAAATTTAACAATAAATAAAAAATATATATTTTTATCGTAACTACAAATTTGGACCGATTGAAAGGAGCACGGAATTTTTCATTACTTATTTTGTGACGAATTCGGGGAATTCCTTTTCTTTGAATGATATTTTGTAGCGACTGGCAACAACGTCTATACTGACTTGTGGGAATTCCCCGTTTATGACTAACAATCAGCGAGAATGACTTCTATTACATATATATTAAGTTCAATATAGTTTATCACACGTACGAGAAAGCCCCTTTAAGGTACGGGGAATTACGTGCTTTGACAAAGTTTGACAATTCAAAGAAAGTTTTATTGATGGATCGTCAGTTGTCCAATTCACATTGTCTCGTATTTTAATTATGTTACGCTTTCCAAATTGTGATTTTTGTGCAAATAAGTGCGTGTAGTGGTTGTGAAATTATTGAACAACTTTCAACTGAGTGAATATTAAATATTATATTTATCTAATTGTATGTTGGACTATCTGATATGTTGTTCAAACTTCAAACTTTAATTTATTAAAATAAAAAAGAAACGCCGAAGTGCATAAAAGCATTTTCACATTTCAAAGGGATCTTGATCGGAAACTGTGATATAAATTTCAATTTAATATGTGTAAGTAAGTACTCGTTCCTATGAAAAAAGGTCTTGACAGACAGACGGTCAATGAAATGATTTAATAAAAGTAAAGATAGATAAAGGCTCAATTTTTTTCCTTTTGGGTACAAAACCCTAAAAACGGAAAATTTCAGTGAAGCAAGGTTTTTTTTTAATATCCTAGGTACTTCTTTTGAAATGTTCGATAATTTTGTTTACAACACTAACTTGTACTTTTCTCATTTAATATTTTTTTGATTTTAGCATCAAAAATGAAAAGAGTAAAAGAAAGTGGGGCTTCTTACCGTAATAAGAGAAGAGCTAAGTTGGAAAATATTAGAGCAAATGAAGGAGCTTTACTTAAATATGTGAAAAGTGTTGTTCCTGACACGTCAGATTCCTCGCTAGGCTTAAATTCATCACAGACAACTGGGCCTTTAAACCCAGAACAAGCTGAAAAAATACAAGAACTTGACATTGTTCCTAAAGATCAAATTCCAACAACATCCACTGCATTAGTGTCTCCATCTGTATGTTCAGACATGGACATGCATAGTTCCGAAACAGAGATTGATACAACATCGTCATTGTCTGCTATTCAGTACCAAAGACGAAAGGAAAATTTCGACGATATTGGAAAATGGCCTGAACACATAGACGACAATATTCGATTGCATCTCATTCAGCAAGGACAGGAAATTGTTCAGCATATTGATACTAATTTCGCTGAAATGTCAACAGTAACACGCTCAGATTCGTGCTCTTTAAAATCAAAAGGAGAGACAAGAAGGCTTACTAAGGATTGGTTTTATCATACATTGACTAACGGCGAAAAAGTTTTACGTACTTGGATGGCTTATTCTCCAGCTAAAGCATCATTATTTTGCTTTTGTTGTCGTTTATTTGAGAACGTAAGTACACCGAATGGATCTAAATTTTGCTCATCTGATGGATTTAATACTTGGTGGAAATTAAATCCTAAGGTTTCAAGTCACGAATCAAGTGCACTACACATCCAAAATTATTGCAAATGGAAGGAGTTGGAGAGCAGACTTCAAAAATTACAGACTATTGACAAAAAAGAGCAAGACATAGTGGCAAAAGAAATAAAGAAATGGCAGGAAATTCTTATCAGAATGTTTGATATTATAAGATTCCTTGCCAAACAAAATTTGGCTTTACGTGGACATATAGAAAACGACACCGGTACCAATAGAGGAAACTTTTTAGAATTGGTTAATTTAATTGCAAAATACGATCCTGTACTTCGTGAACATCTTGTAAGGTCTAAAATATCTGGCAAAATTTCAATCACTTACATGTCACCACAAATACAAAACGAATTTATTGCCATTTTGGGAAATAAAGTTCGCCAACATATCATCGGACAAATAAAAAAGGCTAAGTATTATTCAATTATTATCGACAGCACTCCAGATCTTTCTCATAAAGATCAAACAAGTCAGGTATTAAGATACGTAGTAATTGAAAATCAGGAAGTAAAAGTAATGGAATCTTTTATAGATTTCATTGAAACTAAAGACAAAACTGCTGAAGGAATTTCAAAGATGATTTTGGACAAAATTCAAGCTAGATATAAGCAACTGTAGAGGCCAAGCATATGATAATGCTGCTGTTATGGCTGGAAAGTATTCAGGAGTTCAGCAAAGAATTCGAGAAATAAACCCTAAAGCTGAATTCGTACCTTGCTCAAATCATTCGTTAAACCTAGTTTGTTTACACGCTGCCTCAGTTGAGGTGGATTCACTAACTTTTTTCGGCACTTTAGAACGTTGCTATTCTTTTTTTTCCTCATCGACACATCGTTGGGAAGTTCTGATAACAGCTACAGGCAAAAGCTTAAAAAGGGTTCAAGACACGCGGTGGAGTGCAAGAGGCGATGCTGTAAATGTGACATGGCATCATTACAAAGATATTCTCGTTACTTTGGAAGAACTGACGGAGGCAGGTGAAAGCTTAAACACTAGGACAGATGCAGGTACTTTACTAGTTTCGATGCAGTCATTTTCCTTTCTTTGTTTTTTGGGCCTGTGGCAACCGGTGCTACATGAAGTGAATGATGCACAAAAATATTTACAAACAAGGGGACTTGACATAAGATTGTGCGCTCAGAAAGTAAATGCTTTGCAGATGATATTGACAGAGAAAAGAGAGGAATGGGCAAATGGCGCTGTAGGTTATGCAAAAAATATGTGTGAAGAACTCGGAATTTCCATAAAACCTCGGAGGCGCATAACAAGAAAGCATATTTTTGATGACGGAACTAGAGATGCTAACTTGTCTTGTGAAAATGAGTTGAGACGAAAGCTGTTTTCTTCGTTAGATAGAGTTATTGCAGAAACTCGTGAGCGTTTTCAACAGCTACAGAATTTAACGGATAAGTTTGCTTATCTAACACCGGCTATATTATTAGATCCAGACAACACTGAATGTAATCTAGACTACGCATCTGACGAAATTGACGAGCAGGATTTCAAGCTGGAAAGACTTCGACTGCGGACTTTCGTTGTTGCTACAGGCAACGAAAATGAATTGATTAATGCAGACTCACTTGAGTTATTTAAATTTATTGTTAAATCCAAGCTGGAAGATACTCTGCCCAATATTTTAATAATGTTCCGAATATTTTTCACAGTTGCTATAAGCAATGCCAGCTGTGAGAGAAGTTTTTCAAAATTGAAATTGATTAAAAATTATTTAAGATCGACAATGAGTACTCTAAGACTAAAAAATTTGGCTATTTTGTCTATTGAGCAAGAGGTGTGTGATGCGATAGACATTGACGGTGCAATAAAAGACTTTGCTCTTAAAAAAAGTAGACGTATAAATTTTTAATTAAAGACGGAAGTTTTGTTTTGTTTTTTTAAGAAATACTCATATTACTTTTCAATAAAAATAAAAATGTTATATAATAGTATCGTTCTAGTTCTAAATAAAAATTGATTTTATTTAATCTTGTCGATCCTCAAGGTGTACCTAATCTTAAGTGATAGGTACCTAAGTTAAATCAATGTATCTAATTGGTTAAAGTAAAAGAATTTTTGTATTAATAAACGTGATTGTAAAACTTAGATAAACTGTTTTTTATTTAAAATCTAGCCTGTATAATACAAAATAATGATGACTGTTCTCTCCGAAAAGTTCTCTATAATTAATGTATGTAATGCATAGTATACATTAAAATAAAATACCTAAATAAGAGGGCGGCAAAATTGTCTTCCGCCCCGGGCAGCCGACACTCACGCTACGCCACTGTGTAATCGTCTTTCAATTCAGCGCCTTTGTTCAGTACGGGCGTAGAACTACAAGACGATCAATTGTTACGAATATCTTTAAATTTATGAATTAAAAGCGGAAAGTAATGTTTCATTTCTGTAGTCGATAGTGTTTTCAACCTATATAAATTATAATAACAGCGAGTTTTGTGTTTTTATTGATAAAAATATAACAAATATGTAACCTTGAAATGAATAGACTACAACAGTCCCGATTTCTAAAAGCAAATTTATTATTCTATTTTATTTTTTTATTTTTTTTTTATTTTAATTCGTGTAGCACCTATTTTTATCAGTAGGTATTGATGAGAGTCTATATTTTACTGCTGCCTGAAGCCGTAAACAAATAAAACTAAAACTTTGTCAACGTTTTCAGAAAAGTTTTTATATGATAAGTATATTAGTGTTATACGACAATGAGTTCAGAATTTTATCCTCTGATTAAGAAATGATTTAGTTTACCTCAAAATTACGTTAATATTACTCAAATTTGTTTGAAACCAAACCTTAATAATTCATACGGACGTTTGAGATGTTTAGCTATTTATGAAAAATCTATTGCTTTTTGCAGCTACATAAAAGCACTATAATAATCTTGAATAATGAATTATTATTACAGTAGCAAGAAATGTAAGTAATACGTTAACAATTATTTATTAAAAATGAGGGTACACCGAGCGCGAAATGACTGAATCGACGATTTTTTTCCCTACGTTTGCGATTATACAGTCCAGTTATTATTATTGCTTGGATACATATTTTGATTTGTTCTAAAATAACTATTTATAAAGAAGGTAGAAAATAAAACTTTTTGACTAAATACAAACATTTTCATAAATCTTTATTTCTAAGTTGTAATTAGTGAATCATTTTTCAAAAAATTATGTCATAAAGAAGTTTCACTTCTTACATGTGTACACTAATACACACACATATAATTTTTTAGTTGGACATTCTATATGAGATTGTTTTTTTTTCCTTTTATTTATTCTTACTTACTTACCCGAAAAATAAACAACTTGGTCGACTGCTGCCTTTCTTGGATAAGATCGCCTTCATATGGTCGTTCTTCCCAAATTTTATTTTCTTTAAAGTCAGTACTTATCCCAGATATTATTGATCTCAGTAATAGGTGATCTGTAAATTTCTCAGCTCGTCCATTTCCCAAAAAGAAGCTTCCTCAGTTCGTCTCTTAATACTTTGCTTAAAAGAAGCCACTGGATAAAGCCGAGTATCGAATACAAAAATAAATAGCTTGTCCTGAAAATGCTGGCAAGGATAAGGAGAGTAACTATTTAAATGATTGAATTATTATGGGTCCTAGAAAGGTGCAAAGTTTCAAATTAATCTGACGTTTTAAAGTAGGCCAAAGTAATGTTTAAAGGTCCATGATTTTTTTTTTACTTATTATGTGTTTAATATTTTGTATTACTATTAGGTAGCTCGAACCACGAAAAGAAAAAACATTATATTTTATTGTTTTATTAAAACGATCTCTTCCATTTTTCTTTACAACCTTTCTTTACATTTATATAAATCATATCAATCAATCTCTCAATAGGACATACTAAATTATTTATTCTCAATTAAATCACTCTTTTTAACATTATTTACAAAAATACATATTTACAAAACACGATCATCCTACAATTCAATAAATAAAACGGATGGCGATGCGGAAACGCCACGATACATTAGGTTAGGCTAGTATCACACTAGACGAGCACTGTGAGGCGCTCGGGCGGCGGGTGGCGCACGGGGGGCGGCTCTGGCGGCGGTAGCGCACGCTTCGTTAGTTCCTTATCGCGCGGGGGAGTATTGTTGCGTGCATCCGCATTCTGGGCCTTGTACAGCGAGTGCGCGCGGGGCAATTCATCCACCTCACGTGGCGTCCGCTCCTCGCGTAGAGGGTTTGCGTAGCGGCGCAAGTTCTCTTCATTTTGTAAATTATTAGATTTTTCTTCGTCACGACAACGAGAACGTTCATCGGCGGCAGCAGCAGCTGCAGCTCGCCGTCTGCGGACGAAGATAAAGGCAGCCGCCGTAGCACCCAGAAGCAGTATCGGCGCTCCGGCTGCTAGCGCTAACACAGCGCTCCCCGTTCCGGTACTATTAGCTGCTGCTTCGGCTACGGCTGCACGTGGTGGGGTCGGTGTACCATGCTCCACACGAAGACGCAGAGCCGCAGCAAGAAGAGCATGATGGGCGAGACGACGACGAGCAATAAGCTCACTGAGAACTCGTACGGCGGCTGCCAGGGCGCTTACACCCTCGGAGTCATCTTCCTCCCCGGCCCACTTTAAAATGATAATCAAAATAAGCTATTCATTATTAAAGAATTAACATCATATTTTAAACATATTCAGAAAAAATATATAAATATCAACATAAACGACAAGGACTTGTCACTCTGTAAGATATGTATGAAACACACTTTTCAATTAGGAAACGGAAACTAACCAGAGCAAGATCAAGTGCATCATCATCGTCCGGTGCGAGGTCACAGAGCAATGTAAGGGGGGGCGCAGGAGGAGCTCGGTCAGCTAGTGCAGCAGCGAGAGCTCGTCGAAGCGCCGCACACGCGCGCTCCACATGTGCACCACGAGCCAGGCGCTCCCGGGCAAGCCGCAGCTCGGCGCGGGCGCAGCCAGGTGGTGGAGGAGAGCGCGCACCCGGCCAGCACGAACTTGGCGCCGGCAGCGCTGGTGGCTCTACGCGACGTCCTGATACACGTCGACACTCTCCAAGTGGAGAGCAGGGAGCGCGAAGGCACAATGCCGGCGCAGCAGGTACACATACCTACAAGAAACAAGCATAACTCTAGTATAACATGCTATATAAATACTCAATAACTCTATAAGTTCTTTAACATTGTGGACTTCATATATCATATCTCGCTCATCACCACTGTGAAAAGAAAGAGGAGGTATAAAATATGAACCATACATAAAACATACCTCATCCGTGCGACAAGGCAACGCGGCTGGAGCGAGGCAGTCTGGTAAGCCACACCACAAGCGAGTGCAGGCGGGTGCACCACCCACGCAACGACAGGCGTTGCATCCCCACCACCAAGTGCCATTGTCAGCACCGCAAGCGCCTGGTGTCTCACTAGTCTCCGCAGCACTCTCGCTTCCACTTTCATTACCATCTCCTACCTCGCCGCTCTCCCCCCCGAGTCCGGCGACCACTTAAAATGTAAATTTTATATTATTATAGTCTTTGTTATAATTCGATAGTCATTTAGTTTTAACTTTGTATTTCAGCCTTTAAGGAAAATTTTGTTTGAAAACCAATACATTTTACATTATTCTAATGTCTAAAATTTATTGGTTTTCTAAATAAAGGAGGTTTTTTATTTACTTTCAAGGCACCGCCTAGCAAGTCGAGCGGGTGGAGATGGGCAGACGCATCTTGCGAGCGTGCCCGAAGCGGTGCAGAGAGCTGGAGAAGGGCAGGGCGGATCGCAAGAAGCAGCCGAGCAGTCGGTCCCAGCCCAGCCCAGAGCACACTCACAAGTCCACCAACCCGCGCCGCCCACACAACGAGCGCCGTTGCGGCACGGCGACGAGGTGCAGCCGTCCGCCGCTCGCTCGCAGTGGGACCCACCCCAGCCCGGTCGGCACGCGCACGCCCACGCACCACCGCCACTCACGGACACACATGATCCACCATGCAGACAAGAACACGGAACTCCGGAATCGCTTATAGGTATGATGGCCGTCTTCATAGGAACCGATGCGATTGGAGCTGCCTGAAAAATAATAATTAAAGTTATATTTTTACATAAGTAAACTATTATTCATTAGGAAAATAGTATATTGCGATTTTACCGGTGGTGAAATCGGTACGTCACATAGCGTCCCCGCCCAGCCAGGCGGACAAGCACAGTGGGAAGGGTAGTTGGGGAAGACACCGACGGTTGACGCTTGAAATGAATCTCGAACACACGAACCCCCGTTCACACATGCTAGCTCACACCTTGTTTCTTTACGTACAGCACAGGTCTCACCTATGTAATAAAAGAAATAGCTCAAATAAAATAAAAGTAGTCAAAAAAGTTTAAAGATTTTATTTATTAATATGTATTTTAGTTACGTTACAATATCTTGTAAGTTATTTAGGTTAAACGAAAATAAATTTTGTGTAATAAATAAATTATATTGAAATCGAAAATAATTTTAAGTAGTATTTAAAATGTATAAATATAGTTTAAAATATTCAGAAAGGATAAATAAGGAGTTGCTCACCTGTATATCCTTCAGGACACTCGCAACTAAAACCTTTGGGGCTTGATACGCAGCTTCCATTATTATTGCAAGGGTTTGGGATGCAGTCGTCCATCTCTAAGAATAAATTATTATAGATTTCATAAAACAGATATTATTATTATATTTGGTTCAATTTAATTATTATTTTATTTATTTTATACAATTTCAAACGTTATTAACACATAAGTGGTAGCAAGTAGGTAACAAAGTAGTGGTAACAAAGTAGTGGTAACAAAGTAGTGGTAACAAAGGTAACTTTCTATTTAAACAACAGAAGGAATATCGTAATAAATATACTATGCAACTTAAACATATGTCGTCTATAAAAAGGTTAGTAAATCAAAACATGAAACAGCAGATAAGGTTTAATATTAATAAAAGCTGGTTTTATGTGTTTTAGTATGAAATAGGCTTTCTTCCTTTTCCAGATTAGATCCAGGCGTTCAAAAGATATAACTGTAAGGGAGTGTGGGTATGTAGTCCAACAAGTAGGTATACAAATGAAAAGGTAACAGCAAGTTTGGATATTCATATTTTCTTTTTAACGCCCGATCCAAAAGGGGTGTTATAAGATTAATTTGTGTATCTGTGGTCTGTCTGTGGCCTCGTAGCAGCCAAGAGAGTGGAATTGATTGCGGTTTTTTTTAATCGAAATTCTGGTCTATCAAGATGGTTCTTAACTATGTTTGTTCAAAATAAAAGATGTCGTATCTAAGATAGCTTTTATTGGTGCCGGTGATTGTTATTGTAATAGATTTTAGATATTAATGTAATCTTTATTTTTTTATCTGATACGTATTTAAAATCCTTTAATTCGTTGCAAAAGTGCATGTAGATTCTGATATTATATAAGTAGCAATGTATTCCTACTTGAAATAAAAAATATTGACTTTTAAGAAGAATTGCCATGTAGTACAACTTCAGGCGTGTCATTGTCTATGATCCATCTATATAGGATCCATCTATATCCATCTAAATATAGGTGGTATGACTCACGGTCTCGCGCAGCCCGCTGTGTACAATTCTTCCCGGTCCAGCCGGGTGCGCAGTGGCAGTAGTAGTCGCTCTGCGCAGTATAGCACGGCGCACCGTTTGCGCAAGGTGATCCAGCACAGTGATCGCGATCGTCCTATACATATACACACTTCAATTGTACGCTTAACAAAAATAAAGCAGAAAGCTATGTACATATTTTAATCTTACCAAACAGTAGCGTCCAAAACAGGAGGTTAGCTAAAAGCAGATGTGTTAGTGTATTAGTGCAGTCGCTTAAATATGTATGTATATATATATTAATATATATACGTGTACCCTTATAATGTTATTATCAGATTAGAATAGCATATAATTCAAGTTTTAGTTAGTTATTTTAGCTTTTTAGTATTGTTTTAAAAAAAATATTAAAGCTTTTTAAAAAAATACTATATTCATAAAAGATATTGTAAAAGATTTAGATAGATAGTAAAACAGATGGCTTTTGAAAGACTCCCACCTCACAATCAGTTCCAGAAAATCCGACTGGGCAGATGCAGCGGTAAGCGTCGAGTAAATCTACGCACTCGCCGCCGTTGCGACAAGGGCGGGAGGCGCAATCGTCAACGTCTCGAGCGCAGGTACGGCCTGCGTATCCGGCGGCGCAGGCGCAATGGAAGTCGTCTACTAGGTCAATGCACGTCGCACCATTTGAGCATTGACCAGTGCAGTCGTCTACATTGAGCTCGCAGTCTTTCCCGGTCCAGCCCGCCAGGCAAGAGCATGCGTAGCCACCCGCAGTATTATTACAGGCCACTGCGTTTACACATGGTCCGAGAGTTTCCTCAGCGCCTCCGTTGTTTATCGCACATTCATCTATGTCTGCAAATAATTTGGATAAATTTTATTTACCTTTGTAGGGCAAATCAAACACAAACTATAAGAATGGAGAAAAATAAATGCCTTCAGTGCAGGTCACTCCTTTCCAGCCAGGTGTGCATTCGCAAAGGTAAGCGTCCAGGCGATCGCGGCAGATAGCACCATTGCGGCAGGGGGCGCTGGCACAATCGTCTACGTCAGCGTCACAGCGCATGCCGGTCCATCCCCGTTCACATGCACATACGAAGCCTGCTGGCGCAGTGTGCGTGGCGGTGGGATGTAGAGCACCGGAAGAGGTCACAACCGCTACCGAACATGCACCGTGAGCACAAGGCTGCGGCGCACAAGGGTTGTCCACTCGCTCGCAGTCGACGCCGGAGAAACCTTCAGCACATGTGCAAAGGTACTGGTCCGGGGCGGTATTCTCACAAGTGCCGCCATGCTGACAGGGCTCATGCGTGCCACAATAGTTAAGATCTGGTACCAAAATGAATAAAAAAATTAATCCTCCTCGAAAATCTATAATTGTATTTTCACTGTACATTAGTCACTGTACACACTGTAGTCTTGATATAACGTCTGCAGAAGTGAAATAGGTTTATAAAGCGTACCTTGATCGCATAGAATGCCGCCCCAGTTGGTATCACATGTGCAATCCCAAGAAGAGCCGTTGCAGTAGCCGTGCTTGCATCCCGGGTAGGGTTGACACTGAGAGCACAGCTCTCCACGCCATCCAGGACGGCAACTAAAAAGAATTACGAAAAATATTCTTGTTGTTAACAAATAAGCTGCTTGTGAACTTTTGATAGAAATCAGAATTTAGATGAAACTTACGAGCATTCGCTGGGTTGGGCACACCGACCGTGTGTGGGATGGCAGCCTTCCTTGCAGACAGCTACACAATTATAAAGACTAATTTTATAACAGTTATAACTCGAATAAACATAGGAACGTTAAGATCACCAATCAGTACGAGTAGGTATTTACTATTTTACACTTAAAAAACAAGATAACTTATCATTGGTAGGTATGGCAGTGAAGTAGGTACATACGTTTATCACAGTTGTCGCCCTGCCAACCAGGTAGGCAGCGCTTATCCCCGGCTGCCGAGCAAGAGTAGTGACCAAACTTATCGTCACGTGGTCGGCAAAAAGTAGTGCAGGTAGTATTGTAGTAATTAGGCTGACACAGCACGCGTACTCGATACGCCACGGCCGCTGCTCCGCCCGCGTTCCGTAGTGCGTGCCACTCCGATCCTGGCTCCACAATGCCTGACCACCATGCCTCCTCAATGATGCCGGTCTCTTCTAAACACAACAACAACTATCAAATAACTCACTAAAATAATATGAAACTTAAATTACAATCATCTAATACTGACCGGGATCTGTATAGTTGTAGTCGTCGTAGGCTTGCAGAATCAATGTAAATGATCGCTGTAAAAATAAAGTAGGTATTAATTATAAAATAAATAGTTTAAATAAATTATTAGTTCTCAATTTTCAATGGATGCCATTGCTTACAGTCCATCGAAAAGAAAAAGGCAGCGAGAGTGTGTAGAGCGGATCTGCCAGAGTGAAGGAGTCAGTGCCGAGAACTGGTGATGCGGCACGACCGAAGGAGCACGCGCCGGGAGCTGCCGCAGATTGGTATTCCTTGAGGCAGAGGGTGAAGCGGGTGCGGCAGGGCTGCGCGCAAGCACCTCCAGCGCTCGCCACCGCCTCCCCGCCGCAGCACGCGCCCGACGACAGCTGCAACCGGTAGTTGGAGAACTCCAAGATCTGCAGCTCGAACACGCCCGCCCCCGCCGCGCACTGTGACACAATTATAATAATTTGATATGAAAAAATCTGTAGCTTGCTACCAAAAGCCAGAAAGTGATTCTTGGACTTAGAAAAACAACATATCTATCTATGGTACTTGCTAGAAGTACTAGAACTAGATATGTTCTAATTTAGGTCTCATAAAAATAAAACTCTAACTAACTAAACTAACTAAAAGTCTAACTCCTATAAATAATAGAACTTTCTAATATTACTAGGAATGTTTAATCTTTATATTACCAAAACTCCACCTAAAATTTGAAATTTAAAGTAAGCCAAAGAGCATATCTATATAATACTTAGTCGTTTAAATATACTTGACGCAAATAAATAAATAAGTTTCAACAATTTTATGTATGTAATTTTTATGTATTACCTTTTACATCTTATTTCAGTAAATAACACATACAAGGTTTAGTATTGTTCGTTAATAGTATTTTTGTTTGTAAAATTATCAAACTGTAAGACGTATTTTTATTTTTTAATATTTTGGATGGTGATCACTACGATTGTAGGTAGGCATTCATTTTTCCCAATATCTAACCTAGTAGGTAACCTTTAAGTATCCAGTAGTTCGCTTTTAAGGGGCAAATATATGGTTTTTGTTTTTATTTCGTTAATTAATTTTATCTTTAATTTGAAAAATTGGTTTGGTGGGCTTTTGTATGTTCTTTAAAAGATGTTCTAAAAGTTTTTAATCTTTCGAATGAAATAATAATTTAAGTCAATTCACTTCTTAGATCTATTTACTTCTTAACTCAGCGAAAAGTTAAATACTAACTCACTAGTGACTCCTGATCGCTAAGTAAGTAAATACGTAGTTGTGATATCTAAGTACGTAGATACATACTTATTACTTATGATATCTACCTAAGTAAGACAATAGTTTCTTAATAATTATCGAACAAATTTCGATTTATTTAATTTAATATAAATTAATATAAATATAGAATGAAAAATAAACCGATACGGGCAGGGATTCAAACCCGCGACTACTGGGAAACCGTCCCGTCGCTCTACCAACTGAGCTACCGTATCGCATAGCAAATCCGGGTTCGAATCCCTGCCCGTATCGGTTTATTTTTCATTCTATATTTATATTAATTTAAATAAGCTTAACATGGCTATACATGTTTATAGATATTTTCAAACATTAATTTAATATAATCGATTCAATTTATTCTAGTATTTTTGTATATGGCTCATGAGTTTCATTATGATCAAACAAAAACATTGTTCGATATTTAAAAAATAAATAAGAATATACTTTAAAATATACAAATACCTACTAAATAGTGTATATAGTATACATCATAGTAGCAAGCGACAGCCGTGACCCGACACTCGCTAGGGCGTGTACGCGCGCCGCCCACATAGACACTCCCATTGTATTTCAGTTGCACTTCTTACTTCCTATTGTATCACAGTATTTATATTTCGATAATAACAACTGATTGCCTTCTCTTTAGAAACACACCTTTAGCGGACCACGTAACAAATTCCATAAAAAGTTATTAATTCAAACATATCCGCCATTAATTTAACCGCCTCTTTAGTCGAGTGGTTAGCGCAGACGCCTAACGTATAGAGTCGCAATGAAGCTCGGATCGATTCCCGACAGAGACAGGCATGAATGTGATGAGCATAGACGTCTGTATTTGTATCGTTGTCTAACACCCTTAACACAAACAAATAATTTGCTTATTTAGGGGTCATTGTGTGTAATTTGTCCAGTATTATTATTACTATTATACCCACATCAATGTAGTCATTTTAAAATGAATTTAAACAATATTTTAATTACATTCGAAGAAACTTATACTTCATTATACATAGATGCTGTAGATACTCCTCAGATGTGCGGTGTCCAGCGAGGCGTGCCCAGACCCCACTACTAGGTGTAGGCCACTGTAGGCACGTACCTGCCCTCCGGCACGCCCGGTACTTAGCTAGCTGAGTACTTAGATACTAAAGTATCCATACAACTAGCGTTTCTTTACAGTGGATATGGTATCCAAGGGTCGATATGGATATTTCATATTTATTATTATATACCTATGAATTAATTAAACTGCATGTTATTAATAAACTTAATTAGCTCAAAATAGGGATTGGAATTAATTTTTTAGACTGACGGGACCATTAACCGCGGGTTGTCTGTTTGTTTAGCCCCACTATCGCATAAATAAAATTGCATGGAAAGGTATTTAAAATATAAACTAAGAATTTTTGAGACTATATGTGTTTCCAATAATTTTTATTCTAGATTTATATTTAATGGACACATAAAAATAATAATGATCAATTATTTATTTAAAATTTGTTGAATTTTTTTACTCTAACCTGATGTAAAAGCCGTAAAAGTTGCTAAGAGAACACAAAATAATATTGTTATCCACTTACTTCAGCTGTTTCCTGTATGTATATACCTACGTACAATATTAAATAATTATAGAAAAATATAAGATTGTATACACCTTTAAAAATGCAATATTGAAACATGAATAAATAAAAGATATCACATGCCACCTAGCCCAGAAAATACGCAGCCGATGGAATTCTCGTAGTCTGGTTCCGCATTTGAACGTATTGATTAAACTACTAAGAATACAACACAATCACTTCTACGAAGGAGTTATCATGTTATAATTACTAATTATTATTAATCTGTGATTATTATAAAAGACATTTAACATTTTAATATTACAAATTTTTTAAGCTACTTTACAGATTAAAATAAAATTTTTGATGTTTTATAAAAACAATATTTATTATAGTTTTGGTAATCAAAACCATAATAAATATTGTTTTTATAAAACAATGAGGCATGAGTCACGCAAACAACTCGGCAAATAATGTGTGGTGACTCTCTCCATATTCTAGTACTCTCGCACTCTTGTACATCCATTCACCAAAGACTTCAACGAGTGCTTAACAAACTTATGTAGAGCCAATTTTAACAAAATAATAAATTTGTTCATATTTCCTATTCCCGAAACACATTTGTTTAGGTGTCTACAGCCAATTGTTCAGCTTATGATCTGCGACATCTTTATATATAATAAAGCAAAGTCGCTGCCCGCTGTCTGTCTTTATGTGTAGATCTTTAAAACTACCCAACGGATTTGTATTATTTTTTTTAATAGATAGAGTGATCGAAGAGGAAAGTATATACATATATTTATAAATATGTTTGTAAATTCAGAAAATTTACAAACATATTTTTGTGCACCTAAATCTTAAGATATGGAGCAAACTACAGTACTACGGAAAAGTATATTTTTTAAATAACAATATGAAAGTTCACAATACTTTATATTTATCACTACAGGACAATGCGAACTTTTTTATACATTACAAAATAATGTGTTGTTTACCAAGCCTTTAATACAATACAGTATTATTTCCTTTTCAGTTAAATGCATTACATATGCAGTTCAATAGTATTTTATTAAATTGGATAGCTTAGAAGATATCAGAGATTAATAAAGTGGTGGTATAGGGTAAATATTGTATACAAAGAAATCCTGTAGTATAAAATCAACGTCAATCAATCTGTACTGCCCCATATTGGTATCTACATATTATCTTCAAATTATTATATCCACATTGCATTCATGCGAGACCGAGGCGGGTCGCTAGTATGTTAATATATATATATATATATATATATATATATATATATATATATATATATATATATATATATATATAAATATGTATAATAAATGCAGATACGGATAACCAAAAAACAATATAATATCAAAACAAAATTTAATGACATATCTTTCCACCGCCCAAAACAATTGTACCTAAGTGTTCCTCTGTTAAAATTATAAGGTATATAATTTGTCACAATTACCCATCGCTTGCTCTCATTCTATGTTAATGGCGTAAGTTAAGTCGTTTAATATAAAAGCCGACAATCGTAACGCTAACTGTCGATGTCGGCAACAACTGCGCAGACGCAATTATAAAGCTATTACGCCCCGGATTCGCCTTGACGTATTAAAAGTAGTCGCATGATGATCACTTAACTGCGCCACGCGGCAGTGCTTAACTGTGGATTTTAAACCAAATAAAATTTATGAAAATAACTCTTTTAATGTTTCTGTTCTTATGTTTATGACATTTATTATGTTTAGGTTGTTTTTAAGCTATATTTTCAACAAAATTATTCTTTTTTGTGTTTTAATCGATGATTACATGAGCTTTTAATTCAATGTTCGCAGCTCATGTTTAACCATTAAGATGTTCGTGTCAGAATCAAATGTAGCGCATCGTATGACAGTACGTATGTGAAGCAGTGCCTCCCACCGAATGTGCGGCACTGATTTTCTCACGGATTTGATTTGAGAAATGATGTATGTATAATCTGTGTCCTCCATACAATACTCCTGATAAATGTTGTTAATATTTTTTTCAACTCTTATTTGTACCTATAAATAACGTTTCTTTAATAGTTTCTTTTTGTAAACATTAAGAATGAACCAAAATAAAAATATATATTAATCCTCACTTTCACTGGAATGGTCTTATCATCAGCCAATTGTTGTTGAGCCAACATGAGTCGTCGGTGTCCTACAGCTGGACTCTAATACTCATAAATACTTAAGAATTACATTACCTACCAACTTGTGCGCACGTTACTAATAGCTGTAAAATATATAATAATAATAATTTATATAATATAGATTTTAAAATGTTTGTTTAATATACGTTAATTTATTCAGTCTTATGTCGTTTGAATATTTTTTAATTTTCGAATTTAATAAATTTACTTTTCCCGCCACACTTTTATGGAAAGAACTTGTTAGTGTAATTATGATACTTTCAAGAAGCTGTGAATTATCTGCGCCACGAGTCGAGAGTCTGAGAACGGACGGCCGAGGAATTTGACTAGATTGGCCTTTTGTTGTGGCAGGAAATACCAAGAGACGCACGTAGAAACATTGCCAACGAACACTTTAACATAATATTAACCATATATAGGTAATGTATTGGAATATAAAGTTATATGTAAATTGTTAAGCTTATGTAAATTTTAATAAATATAAAGTTATACTCGTTGTCCTGATATTATTATTATATAATAATATGGGTATGGTATATACGAGTAGTAATAAAAAACTTAACTAAAAATAGAAATACTAATAGGTACATATACAGATACAAATAAGTATACATAAATACACAAAAATATATACATACACACACACACATATACACATAAATATGTACACATACATATATATATATATATATATATATACACATACATACATATGTGAGTTTATAAAACTGTTAACTGGAACAACCAACATTTTTAAATCTATACGTATAGTTTCCAATAAATTGTTGTTAATATAAGTATGATGTTCAATCCTAAATAAATGTAGTTTTTTTAATATATGCAAATATATTAGACTCGCATCAAAGGCCGCGTTTTAACGACTGAGGTCACTGACACGTCTTTTACACTATCATTATCAATACTAGTTCTAAAGCAAAAATTAAATAATTTAGATTACTTCAGCATGGTTGTCGTATCACATTTTAATATGAAGATTGCCTTAGGTTCTAACATTTTCGCCAAAGTAGTTCGGTTGCTAATTATTATATTCAAATTCAAAATATCTTTATTCAAGTAGGCATTTACACGCACTTTTAAATCGTCAACGATTATGTCTAAAAATATTTTACGATACGGTAGCTCAATTGGTAGAGCGACGGGACGATTTCTCAGAGGTCGCGGGTTCGAATCCCTGCCCGTTTTTGTTTATTTTTCATTCGATATTTATATAAATTTGGTCAGTATAGTCAGTCCGTGAGTGAGCCACCGCTAGCTCGGAATGCTACTTTGCTGAGAGAACCTGGCCAGAAACTCAGTATGTTATCCTGTTGTTCGTAAAGAGCCACTATGATTTAGGCCATCTAGCGTCTGTAGCGGTGTCTGAATTATAAACGAGTAGTCGTACCTATAGAAGATAATAGATAGTGAAAAGTAATAAAGCGGTGAAAGCGGCCGCAGCGGCAAGTGGTCGGTCGTCTGACACTTATCAAATTAAAAATTAAACCTTAATGAGATTTATATCCGTTATTGCGATCCATTAATCATGGTTGTTGAAGTACCTCATCAAATATTAACATAATCTTTACTCTCGGGAGGTAATAGCGGGGCACTTGACATTGCTAATAATTAAAGATTTAGATTGATTCTTTTAATTAATCTTGTATTATAATTGGCTTCTAATAATTTGGTTGGGTGTGAAGAGCTACATGCTACGATGTTTGGCTCCACCCGATTCTCTAGGACGTTTTTGAATTTTGAATTCGGTAGAAGCGATTACATTTATCAGTCAAATTTGTAGTTTGTCAGGTATCATTACAAAAGCTTTGGTGAAAAATATCGCTATTAAAACTGCAAAGTAAAAATATATATTCCACTTGTCATCCAATCGTCCAACTTGTTGTGACTTGTTTAGAGAGCATCATATGTCGGTCGAATTTTATTGTCTGTCTTTGTGACCTGGAACTTAATCAGTGATTTCCATCTAGTTATAGAGCATCTATCATCAAATCAAATATCAATTCAAAATATCTCTATTCTAGTAGACATTTAACCGCACTTTTGAATCGTCAATTATCACATTAAAAAGGTTAGTCAGTCAGTCCACGAGTAGGCTCGGAAAGCTGGATTACTTAGAAGAGCTGGCCAGAACTCAACAGTTGAGTTTTTATAAGCAATTTAAAAATCTTTGACTTTTTCATTATAACATCAAACCTGCAAATAAGTTAACAACCTAAGTTCCACACGTTTTGATCATCCAAAAACTTCTGAATACTGTAATAAGATTTATTTAATAATATAATTTCTATTTCAGATTTAAGACTAAGAAAAGGAAGATCTAAGATATCTTATGGAGTATTATAATATACGAGTACACTAAGTCCATGAAGGACTTAATCATATGATTAATGAAAAGTAAAGTAGTAAAATGTAAAGATTATGTTGTACGATTTATATGTATAAATCGTACTACATAACCTTTACGTTTTTTAAAAGGTTTTTGATGTTATGTATGAAATATATAAGCATGGATAGACATTATTTTTTGTTTCAAAATATATTAGCTACGGTAGAGCTTAATTGGTAGAGCGACGGGACGGTTTACCACTGGTCACGGGTTCGAAACTTTAGCCGTATTGGTTTATTTTTCATTCTACATTTATTTATTTACAAAAAAAAATCTTATTTATAAGAAACCAATCATAAGGGAATCTGTATATCACGAAGAAATGTATTAATATCATGTGCGTTAGTGGGTTTGAAGATTATTATTGAACTATAGAGAGTATTTTGATAACAAACGTACGTACGTTCGAGTTTGAATACGTACGTATTCAAACTCGAAAGTAAATAATATTTTTAAACATTTAAAGTTTTACTAGATTTATGGTCACAAGAAATATTCAGTTATTTTACATAAACAATGTCTTTGAGCCTCTAAATCTAATTAACATATGGGGAAGTTTATATTTTTTACAATGAGACAACTGCGCCTCGTAGATAGTACCTACACTTGTTATTCTGTAGCTCGTATATCTCGTATGTAAATGTTATTAACAAACAAACTGACGGACCCGAATCGTCTGTTCATCTGAGATTGAATATAACATTCATAATATTGTAATTTAAGATGTTTTTTATTATCTTTAAGTACACATCTGTGAATATCACATTTTGTTTAATGGACTTTTTATCTCATAAGACGACAAATTTATAATAATATAAACCTACTTTTATAAATATTTCAACTGATTTTTCTATATTATAAATAATTCATCTTAGTGTAAATTAATTTGAGATTAAGTAACTGTATAACTTAAATTTATAAATAGTAATAAGAAAGTCAAATGAGTAATAACTATTATTTTTTCATTTTTTTATGTAGATTTGCAAAATTATATACAACTTAGAGTTGAATACCTTTTTTGTATCAAGAATAATGTAATTGTCTATCTAAATCGTCATAACAAGGATCTTATTAGGTAGAGCAGGCGCAGGCGCAGGCGCGTGGTGCAGCTAATTGAGCGTATTAAGCGGTCGCCGGGAGCGTGCGACTTTACACTCACAGTGTAGCTTTTGTCTGGTGGTTGTGAGTTTGTATGAGCATCATCCAATAACAGAGGTCGTTTATTAATATATTTTAAAAGTACTTGTCTGTCATAAGTTTAGGTCTATTAATTATGTTAATTATTTTTTACAAACAGTATATAAAACATAACATTCATGAATTTAGTAAGTTATATTAAAGTAAAAAGCTTTATTCTATTACTTTTATGGTGACATTTGCAGAGTGTATTCAGGATACGTAATATAAAAATTATAATTTTACAAGATTTACTTAGCTAGCAGCTTTTCAAGCGTCAATAGCGTTTTTGAATAATTGGAACCAGGCTTTATACATAAATCTAATCACGTACACTAGCATCGTCAAATCTAATTCATGATATATTTAAATAGGTACTTATTTAATAATATTATAATTGTACCATTATTTTAGAAAGACTTATACAGTTGTAAAATGAGTAAGAAGGGTTGAAGTTGTGAACCCCAGCCACTGGTGGCGTGTCAGGACGTACTTGCAGGGCTGCGGCGAGGGCGAGGGCGAGCAGCAGCGGCGCGGGCGCCGGGAATCGCGCGCGCATGGGGTCAGCGGGCCGCGCGGCGCCCGCGGCGCGCCATGCCGCCGCGAGCACTCCACCGCACTGCACTGCACCGTCCGCACTCTCACTGCCCGTCCGCCGCGTGTCAGTCACGGGCGCGGTCACAGTCACAGCCTCCGTATCACCGAGCGTCGGGACGAGTCGCGTGTCGCGCGTAGCGAGTTCGCGCGAGGAGTGCGAGGAGCGTGCGGTCGCCTCGGGGCTCGAGCCGGGACTGCGCGCGCGCCCCTCTCGGCCTCCGCCACCGCGCCCTCCTCCCGACCGGACCGCCGCAGCCGCTAAGCGATGGACGAACATTGATGGCCGATTACATTTCACGACTCTACCTAATGCCATTTTAAGATAACTATCCTTATTGCATTGTACACAAAGTGATTTATATTGATTACGTTTTATATAAATCAAAGCTTTTCATAATATTATATTAACAATCCTTATTATACCAGATAAGATTTTAAAAAATATATAGCAGCTTTCCTTCTTACCGTCCGTTGTCCATAATGTTATCCTTGGTAGCCCTATTGGTATGCGGACTGTGATGCTCATAAGCATTGAACTGTTTCTCACAGAATGCCGTGATCTACGATTCACATTTTAGGACGTGAAACACATATTATTATTATATTTTATTTATTTAGGAACGGTCAATATATATATGTTTAAAGACATTCGGCTAATAAAATATTGATCATGTCGTAAACAAAACCTCTACAATCGGGCAAGTCTCTAATCAGTGGAGGGAACACAATGGGTGCTAATTGCTGACGGAGCGAGGAAGCTGCACGTTGCCTAAGGCTTTGATCTTTCTAGATTGCTTTTACATTAAAACAACTCATTGTGTCAAGTTACCTGCTAACTTTATAATGTATCTGCAACTTATTACAAGATTTGATTAAACTTGTATCTGGGTCTTGTCCGTCCGCGTGTATATTCGTCGCTTCGATGACGAGGCATCGTCGTAATGAACGCTATTGTGCGGACAATCAGCTGTCAATGGACTTCGCTTGGGGTTCAAATCTTAAATTAAGTCTAAACTATTATTAGACTTATCGTTTTTGGGTAGCATAACTAACGATTTTAAGCTATTTTAGTCCAATACAAAAACATTTGAAATGCATATGCACCTACTAACCGGAGTTTAATAAAAATGTTAAAAAAAATCACATATATAAGTTTTATTAAATGGGTATTAGCGAGGTTGCATGTACCATCGCAGTGGTCAACGCGAGCGCCGCTGAGAACCGACATATCTCAAATCAAAACGAAACGAGTCATATCTTGATCTTGATACAAAAAAATATTTATAAGAACTTCTCAGCGACCGGCTTCATTACCAACCTTAACGCATTCGGGCAGAAACCTGGTGATATAATTTGGTTCAACAGATATTTTTTATACCCAAGCTATAATTGAGTCTTAAATTGTTTTCCTTTTTTGTTATCTGAATATATAAATAGTACATATTGGACACAACTGACATATTGAAGCTTAAATTAAATTATAAGTATTTTTTTCTATAACATAGAGCTTCTGGACATATTCAATTGACTTGCGACTTCTAATGGGCCTATATTAAAGCACACTAATAGGCCAGGGAGTGCAAGAGGACAAGGAGAGGGAGGAGAGGGACAGTCGAGTACACCAGCGAGCGGCAGATAAATGGCCGGATGGACGGGCCGCCATCGAACACATCCGTTGTGAGCTGATACCGACTACGATCTACTCGACTAGCAGACGAGCAATCACCACAGCTTCTAGCATTTGTAATTCTTCATTAAAATTTACTTGACACATAACCCTAAAGGAAATAACATAATTTTAAAAATATATGTAATAATATGGACGAATGCGAGCTCCTCTTATCGGACCACAAATCGGATCCGTGCTTCTCGAGTCCAATAATACCGATATTGTTACTACGTAGCGTAATCGATGATAATAAATAACGTCCTAAACGAGACAAGTTCCCAAATTGTCACCCTATTGTACTCTTTTATAGGTCACTATGAATTTTGAATTTAAGGACAGTATACAATAAAGTTGTGATACGTTGTTTATGGTCTGAGAATTTCGTGTTGAAATCAAATTGTATCATAACTAGTCCATCTGTTATAATAATTGTCATCGTTTTGTCGATCAAATCCTATTTTATACGAAGAGCTTTTCTTTCACAAAATAGGATTTAGGTAATATCTTATATTCAAGATGTAAACATTGCTGAACACTAAATATTCTAAGAAATATAAACAATTAGTAAGTCAAGAGAGTCTGTTAACTGAATGTTTACTGGCGCGACGTGTAAGATGCTGGCGACCGTCACTTGCGTCCGCTTGCTCCATATTCGGCAAAATATTCTCACGCTGCCCGGTTCTGCAACTTCTGATAAGGAAAAGAAAAACCAAAGCATTACTAAAGTAAGGAAAGACATTTTTATGTCAGCTTACATAATAATAAAATATTATTAGCCTACGATCATCTACGTTCATATGGGTCTCACGCAAATAAGCGTCGGGTCAATTATAATTACTGAACGAAGCTGCGAAAGGAGGCGTGCGTTTAATTAACTCGGTCATGACTCGTGTCAAACTTATATAAATGTTAAAGAGTGTCAAGTGTCCTTACAATAGAAAGATCTCTGAATGCAACAACTTCATACTTTAGTTAAGAAATATCTGTATTAGAACATAAATAATCGGATTATTAAATTTCAAGTCTATCTATTGCGGCATCTTTTATTTCCTTTTCTTAAAACAGTTTAATTTTTATAATTTCCAATAATTAAAAAATAACAATCGTTATAAAATATAGGTATATTCCTGAATGTACATTATATATATGTAATGTTGTATAATTTACAATATCAAATCGCAAAATAACGACAAGTCTTTATTTTCAATAAAAAGCAATAATTAAAATCCATGGAGGTATCGAATTAGTTAAGAATTGGATAGAGTGTAGCCGTATGTAGCGAGGGCTGAGGCAGCCAGGTAACCAGTTCTGTGGCGGAGAATTACGAGTATATCTTTGCCAATACGGGGTGAATCTCGGCGAGTATAAAATGCTGAGATTTTTATACCTACATCTGCAATATTAATTATATAATTGCTATACTAAAGTATTAATAGTAATAATAATATATAATATGAAATAGTATTAATATCGTACCTAAACAAAAATAAACAATAATTATTTTTAAGTACAATTTGTCTTAAAAATGTTGTCATATTATTAATCTGTGGTTACGCATTGCGCAGTGCTGACTCCAGACGGCAGACTGCAGCACGTGCAGGTCACCACGTGTCGTTTACAATTCGTTAGGTGCGCTCGCAGGTTCTCAGGCTCCGCGGTGTTGACGTGTGAGTGCGTGTGCGTGTGTGTGCATGTGTGAGCGAGTGTGAGCGCGGGAGAACATAAGATTATGTTATGTATGAGATGAAGAGCGCGGGTTTAATTAAAATACCGGCGCAGGCGCGGTGCGGAGTGAGGACGAGGGTGCGGGGTGAGGGGCGTGAGAGGGCAGGGTATACTGCTTTTCTTTAAAATACGACTGACGGTCTTAATGAAATTAGATGTACTGTAATTGATGTAGTTTGTTTTAAATTGTGTGTGCAAACTTTTCTTGTTTGGTTTGACATTTAATATTCTCTTTTTTAACTTGTAGATTTTAATAATAAAATGTTATAAAACTTTATCACACAAAAAAACAACACATACCTACTACTCACTTACTTACTACATTGGAGATATTTCATCAAAACCTTCAATACTCTAATACAGCAGGTGTCCCGCTGACCCACAGCCCGAGGCACCTTCTGCGCCTGCGCAGTCGTGGCTGCACTTCTCGTGTACGCTGAGCCTCCGGCGGACATTAATGTTTTATTGGTTCATCATAATTTAATTAAACAATTGTTTTGACTTATATAGTGACTGGGGCCGGGATTTTCATTACTTTATTTAACATTTTTAACAATGAATATTAATGAATTTGAATATGCGATTTGCTTCAATTAGACAAAAAAAAAAATTGATGAAGCTCTACGAACTATAATAAAAACATTTTTAATCAGCAAGATGCAATGCAACTGATAATGAAGTGACTGCTACTATTTTAGTGATCATTGTAGGTTATATCTAAGTCTTGATAAGGTCCAGCACGCCATGATGGATGGATGGTTGGATTGTAAACATTGCATTGTGCGTTTTGTCGGACAAATTGAATGGAGCGCGGCGATCGTGGACCGGTTGCGACAAGTGCCCACTCACACATATACCACCACAGCCTATATGTATACACAGCACACTTCCTAACATAAAAACCTGCACCAATTGATTTTTTATAGTGCAATCGACCCTTACAGTTAATTTAAATCGAATAAATACAGAATATTTATAAAAATTAAAGATTTTCATTCATTATCTATTCTAAAAAGCTATTTCAACATTACAATGACTACTTTTACATCTAAAGCAGTATCAAAATACCCTATTAAAGAAGAATTCTTGCCGTCTCACGCAGTTTTCAAACTAACCCAGCTGTGCTTTTCATTGATTATTACGAAATTAAAAGAATTACATGGTGAATTGATGGCCAGCGGCGCGGTCTCGGAGACCGGTTTGCCGGCAGCACTGCACACCCCCCTCCCCCGCGCCCTCTAGGGCTCTCTGCACCCGGTGCAATCTCAACGCGGGAACACACACTGCACCCTGTTTTATTTTTAGCCAACTGGTTAATACAAAACTACTTTCTTTCTACCTGTACGCCGGAGGATAGCCGCTGTTGCAAACCTGATAATCTAGATGATGTAGAGGTAAGTTCATTTAGTTCCTTTTGGAATTACAATGGAACTTGAATCTATACTAATATTATAATAAATGTTTGGATGGATGGATGTTTGTTACTCAATCACGCTAAAACTACTAAACGGATTTTGATAAAACTTGGCACGGTTGTAAGTTATGTATCAGAATAACACATAGGCTATAGAAATACTTACTTTTGCTCATGATTTTGTCTATGAAATAATACAGGTTGTAGCGCGATTGCACAAATGCCAAGGGAGTGCCTGTTTTTAATCATTTGGTTCATTGAATTTTACATAAGTATTAGTGGCAATCTTTCTTATTACCTGACTGATTTAGAAGGAGTGTTATGTTTTTCAAATATATGTATGTCGAGAGAAATATAGCCGTTTAGGCTATTTTTATGTTCCCTGTTAGGGCCTACACAACAAGTAAAAAAAACAAAATAAATTAAACATGTATTTATGTGAGTTCTAAAAGAACATGTTTGGGAGGAGCATTTTTTTTATTTACAAATAAGTACATAGGTAAAGAAAACTTTTTACTTTAAATTTTACAATTAATGTTTCAAATTATAAACTAATATTTAACATTATGACTGCTCTTGATAACTATCTCGAAGGACTAAGCTTTCGATTGAAAAAAGTACATTGAAATCCATCCACTCATTAGGCTGCTACGATGCCACAGACAGACACTCAGATACACATGTCAAACTTAAAACTTATAACACACCTCTTTTTGGGTCGTAGGTTAATAACAAATATTGAACGTTGAATACTTTAGCCACCTACGGAAATGCTGTTGTCTGCTTATTTGTCTGTAGGAATTTGGAAAAATGTTCAACACCCGAAGTACTTTCAATAATATAAGTATTCTACATTGCACCATGTGCCTATTTTTTCTTCGTCACCTTTACGCCGCCATATAATTTTGTTTTGGACTTTTGTTTATTTACTTCATAGTCAGCATTACCCAAATTATAATCAGTCCTCATTTTTTATATATACACTTCAAAAACATTTTAAAAGAACTCACGGGCCACAGGTAAGTATATAATCCATATAAATATTTTTTACAGTCTACGTGGACGGAGTTACGGGCAACAGCTAGCAGTATATAAATTATAATTTTCAATATAATACTTCTTTTAGACTTTAGCTTTACACTATCTGTGGTTGTTATTTAAATTAAGAACATCTTTATTCTTTGAATAAAAAGAAGCTAAAAGAAAACGATTCATCAATTTCTGTTGCTACGACTCAAAAGTTCGTTCCTGTTGCCGTGAGATGAGCCCTGGTCGCGTGCCCTCACGCTGGAGGCACGTGAGCCGGGTGCTAACAACCTCAATAGTTCGCAGTACTTATCATCATATCCGTAACTATAAGTACAAATGCCGTTTCGAAACTGGCAACATTATATCGAGGTCATGGTAACTATTTTCCATATAAAGTTCACCGAATTATGAATGAACAATTTTGTTACTTGTTAAAAAAAATCAATTAAAAAAAAAAGAGCAATGTGATTTTATTACGATTGTTGTGTGGTATTTTTTTCGAATAAACACTACAAACTCCATTACATTTCGCTACAAAATTCCACAACCAACCAAGGTTACGCATAAAAATCATAGGAATACTTTAAAATGTTACTAAAAACTTTATTACCTCGGTACCCCTAGTACGAGTTTTGACGTCCTAAATAATATATATATTTTTAAATATGACAATTATTTTGAGCGTAGAGTGTATTCTATTCATTCTAAGTTTTGATTTTACGATTTGGTAAACTCTCATAGTTTTCGTGACGTCTAAACTCGTACTAGGGCTATTGATAACTTCCTATGGTAAGTTCTCAGAGTTAGTCCGTCCTCTGTAATCCTATTCACGGTTTATCCTCATCACATTAGTCTGTTATGGACCTTATATAAAGCTTAATTGCTGTGAAACGACTTCTAAAATAATATTGAAATCGAACAAATTATAAATCTTTTGATCACACCCTTTATTTATAGGAATTAAAATGATGACTTCAGCAAGATAGAGTTTTGACAAAGATGATTTCAAACTTTTTATCATTATTTTATTGCACATTATATTATTTTATTCGAGTTGATAAAATTAAATGCTTAATTAATAATAATAATACATTTATTTTTCTCACCACAATACATTCACATTCAACAATAACATTATTTATGTATTTGTTGTTAGAGGTTCACATAAACATGCACCCTCTCGCGGTTCAGCACATAAGTGAGCAATAAGCGAGTCAGATGACGATGAATTAGTTGCTTTTAAGGAAAAGGTTATGTAGTGGGTTTTACTTGTGTTCAGTGTCAGTAAGTTACTACGAAGCCAACTGGACACAGTGTTTAAGCCTTGTTGTGCATGTTCATATACTTCCTTCCATGTTGGAGCGCTAAATAGAAGGGCAGTGTCGTCAGCAAATGTTATGACCTTTCCCTGAGGAAGTGAGAGCATACCCAGATCGTTAATGTATATGAGGAAGAGAGTCGGGCCAATAACAATTGTCATGTAGATATAATTGCTTTTATTTTTTAATTTAGTTATAGATTCTTAATAAATTGCATAATATTCTTAGTTGTAAGTAGTAAAACTGATATGAATAGATACGAAAAAAAAAAAAAAAAAAAAAAAAAAAATAAGATTGGTATTCTACACAAACATTTTACATTCTGTTTATGTGCCACCAAAAACTGATAGACAGATTTTAATATAGTTATTTTAGTATGATCCGCTTATTGTCTGAGTCAACATTTAGATACTTTTTAGAGCGGGTTAGACTCTTACTTTCACGGGAAGATACAAAAACTAGATGATCTGCAACTATAAGCCAACTAGAAGCGTAAGAATATTGTAAAAATGGTACGGCTTATTAATGAGAGACCTTCCGACTATCGCTCAGTACTTCAAGGGGCTTTCCCAAAAGTACTTTGAACGTGCTGAGCGACACCCGAACCCACTGGTGGCTGACGCCGTAGAGTATAGACCACGTAAGACTACTTTAGTCAGAAAAAGAAGACCCAAGTCGGTACTCGTTGACCCCGACGACGCGTTCACAGTAGGTAATAACGTGTACGCGTAGGCATAAGTGACACCACACAACATACAGACACACACCGTCTATACCGGTATAGACGAGGTCCCAACTGAGTAAGTGCTCCGTTGCTCCGGCGTTCTGCCGTCGGAGGACGCTAGTGTCCAAATTTCCTTAGCTTCCCTCCTGACTAACGACGCCCCGAGCCGAGGTCCGTGTCTCAATCTGAGACGCTCTCGGGACGTCGTTCCCCATGGGGGCCCATCTGGCCCCCCCTTTTTAAGGGTGGGTCTCCTGACCCACCCGCTCCCCCGGTGACGCTGTAATAGCCAACAGGGTTAACAGCATAGACAAACAAAAAAAAAAAAATAAAAAAATTAATGAGAGGCACCTACACACACACATACATACCTGCATACGTAGGGGGTTACCATGCAGAGATTATATTAACATACATTTATAAATATACACATTTGCAAATGACCTCAGTGAGATAGAGAAGAGGTAACCGCAGCAAAAGTAATTAATAAATTGTATATAACATTATGCATTATAATAATATAACTACTACTGCTAAGTTCTTAAACTGTCAAGTCAACTGTCTGTCAAGTCTGTACTGTCAAGTCCTTAAAATTGCTGAATATGAATTACTTTTACTGCCCACTATGTTATTAATTATTGATATGTTTAAAACAATCAAAGGTTAGGTACTATTATATATTATTTCCCATCTTTTATTTTATCTTGTTTATTTAATAAAGAATACATTTAGAATTGATTAAACTTCAAAATGTTTTTTTTGTATCAAATCCATAATAATTTTTACGTTTAATTATGAATGGATGTTAATTTTATACGAAAGTTTAAACTGAAGTATGTTGAGCATACAGGTCATAGGTATTTAAGTATTCATAAAATTTCATAATATTGCCCATATAAATATAAAGAAAAGATCGGTCCGTCAGTAGTCTACCAGTAATTTGTTATTCCAGTCAGGGACATCAAACAAATTAGCTGTTTGCACAGGACGCACTCCGGAATGCCTTCGGCCCTGCTCTATGTATCTATAAACACACTAGAAGATTAAAAAATGTCGATGTATGTTATTTTATAAACGTATCATTTTATTTTAGTTGACTGTTCTAATGAATTGTCTTATTAAATGTCTAGAAAATGTTGTTAAAGAAAATGTCTCTAAAAATCTTTAATAAACACAAACTATTGAGCAACAGCAATTTAAAGAACTATTCATTGAACACAAGAGCGCAGGTGAAGTGTGCTCAGGGTCGAAGTTGTAGAATGTTTATACAAACTGTATTAGAGAAACGAGGTTCAAATTAACGTATCCCAAAGTTTGTGCTTAGAAAAAAACTGGTTAGAAAAACAAGAGTGGCCAGGTGTGCGGAGCGCAAACACACGGCGCCGAAGTTTGTCGAGCACTCGGCGAGTCGTTCCCTCCAACCCGCACCGCCCCCCGCCCTCCCCGCGTCCTCCCCGCGCTCTCCCTGCAGCCTCCCCCGATGTGTTTGCTGACCGAACACCAAATATTATTGGACGATGATACGCCATTTACGCGTGTCGCAGGCGCTGCTCAAGAAATCGACACCGATCGAACCGCGATCGAGCCTTTCAGAACATTCTACCTCGCTCAGAAAACGGAAAATAAATAAACTTTACTTATTTAATATTCGATACGACAGCCTTACATATACTTAGTCCTATAAACAAGTTTATATTGTTTGTTTTGTTTATTATTATAGCCACCAATTAACAATATTGTTTATTTATTTATGATTTTATCAAACATATTTTGTGGAAAAGGCATCATAAGTTGCCAATATGTTTTACAAAATTAAGCCCATTTGATGTATAATGTAAGTGTAATCCTAGCTTTACCCATAACGAACAACGTCGTGGGAACTACTTTCATATTGCCTTTTATATTTTTTTAACTCGGTGTTATTCTAAAAAAGAAATGTTCTGGAATATTTCAGTTTGAATGACGGCCAAACTTTGGTTTAGTTCTTAGTATTAATAAATCTTAGAATGTAACTTATTCGAATAAAGCTACTTTAGGCAAACAGCTCACAAAACGATGTAAGGACTTATGTAATGGCCATAGCGACCCCATTGATTGTTTTTTTTCTTCACAACACAATAAATCGATAAGCAATTCGAGCAGCATAACTGCACCAGTATGCATCTATAAGCAGCTTATGTTCGCTGCTCTCGTTCCCACCACTGCAGCGTTCACATCCTACACGTAATTGCCGCAAGTAAAAACAAGTGCATGTCGCGACTCAGAACAGGACAGAACAGGACAGGACAGGCAAAAAGACGCTTCCTTTTCATTAACAAGACCTTTGTACCGAATAGATTCTACAAACACTTTGTTTTATCTAACAAATATTTTTTCTACCTGGATTCTAAATTCTTTATTAATAAATAAAAATAGAATGATGTTGATTTAAGATTTTAAGAGGAATAGACCAACACCATATTTACATTACATTACCAACCGCCCCGTTGCAGTTGGTCGAGTGGTTAGCGCAGACGCCTGACGTATAGCGGCTCGATGAAGCTTGGGTTCGATTCCCGATAAGGCATTTATGTGATGACCATAGATGTCTGTATTTCTGAGTTTTAATAGGGCTAATAATTTACTTACTTAGGGGATTAGAGACAATCTGTGAAATTTGTCTTGTGATATTATTATTATTATGTGTATATTATAGATTCGTTTTATTGTGTTATCTATAACTTCTTCTGAGTATGTCCAGTTTTTCTGCGCCGTCTTGAGTGCAAAGGATTGCAGGAACATAAACAACTTCCTGGTATGCGCTTGGCCATAAAACAAACATAAGAAATAACACATTCAAGTCTTCTGTAACAGGTTCACAATTAAGTTGCAGAATTTTATGTTGGCTAAACATTATTAAAATCTTATTTTATCTTATCTCATTACTACAAGATATTTAAATATCACTCAAATAACTTATACAAATCGTCCTGTGTAACTAAAATAGTCAAAATTGAAATCAATATTTTTTGGTATATGTATAATCTGAACCAGTTCCGATGACTCTTAATAACAGTCGCAGGCGCAGGTGGAAGGAAACACGCGTAATTATGTATGTTTTACTGGACGTCGCCGGCGGTGGTCCCTCGCTAATGACAGGCGCTTGTTTTGTCAAATTGGTTCTTATTATTTAGAAGCAGAGTTTAAAATGGCATACAATTTAATTTATTTGAAATATGCAAGTAGACAAGTGCAGACAGTGTGGCGTCAACTATGCTAAGTGACGTCACTTCAACCAAGTCTATTTATACAAATTTATATTAAGTCCAAGTCACCTAATTTTTTTTAAATATTATATTTAAATGGGAATCTCTTTACACTATTGCTAATATATTTTATATTGAAATTGTGTAATTATAAAAAGTTGATTAAATAAACGAGTGCATACACGCAGAGTTGTAAATATAACATAATATGATAATCTGATTTCATCGAGATTCAGCAAGAACAAGTTGAAGTAAATAAATTTATAGCCCTAAAGATACAAATGAAAACGTTTTAAAATAATATATCTACGATTATAATTAATTATATTATTTTTAAACTTCAGAAGATCGGATGTACATTTGGATACAGCGGAGAGAGCCTTACAGTGGTAGAGACAGACCGCATTAAGACTCACTTCAGAATAGTTAGAGATTGATAGGACAGCGTTACATTTCTACTGCTTAATGCTGTTAATGTTCTACTGCTATACTACTGCTGTGGTATATTATAAGCCAATTAAAATTCTCGGCACATGTAACCTTAAATATCTGTTACAGACATGTCTTAACGCTGTTTCCATGACGTCTAATCGCCTTGCCCACTTGGAAAAGTTGTTAAACTAAAAATGTCAAAAGACATGTTCTTGTCTTTTATTAATTACTAACTGTTGCTAGGTAGTTCATCACTTCTTATTATGTGATAATAAATATGGTGATAGTATATGATTGTTAAAGAAAAAATTAAAAAAAAATATTAACGGCATTACAATAATACAAAATTGGCATAACGGAATAGTAACCTTTAATTCATATTAATATTGAAAGTTATATACTATACACAAGGCACATTAATTACAAATATATATTTTTGACTTTCAGAGACTTGGCCCGCTTAACAAAAAAAAAGGGGCAACCATAAAGAAGAACTAACAAGAAACTTTATGAATACTCTTTTAACTTATAAGATAATGTTTATATTGAATAGTCTCTATGAAATTATTAGGGACTTCACAGAACAAAACAGAAATTGTTTTTTAAAGTTCAACCAAAAAATTTAAATTCTTAATTAAAAAAATATTAATTAAATGTTCTTTGTTTTTTTTTGTCAGAGAGACTATGATCAGCTTCCTTATCAGCGCGTCACGCACAAATTGCCTGGCGGATTTTGGGAAAATTCGATATGACATGGTTAACTTATTCTAAATCAAAAAGGTACAGTTTAGCTGCAATCCGTTTATATTTTAATATAGATTGTCTAAAAACGTCGACATCTTTATATCCCATTATATTTGTATAATTTTTTGTATCACGATAAAATACATTTGCGTTAGTGCTACAATAGAAAGATTGTTAGACAGAGGCCGCCCATCTGGTTACGAATTAGACGAGGGTGATACAAGTGCGCAAGCGCATGCTGGGCTCACTTGCCGGCATCTGTACCATTGTATACAATTGGTGCAAAATGAGATGGCGTAGGACAATAGAACCACCGTTTGCTTAACAACCCTCAATTGACAAAATTATTTTTTTATAGCTTATGATATTTCTACATATTGCCGAGTGAGATTTAAAAAATTTATAGCCTTTGGATTTTGTTTATCATTTCTTATTGATTAAAATAATATTGAATACCTTTTAGCTTTTGCCAGTTGTCCCGCCCGCGATATACCTACTGCTAAAATACAGATTTTGTCCCCAGGATTATTAATAGGTATATTTTAGTCTATAAAAGTCCCGTTCATATGAAGTTCTAAAAATAAAAAACAGCCATAACAACCACCTCAGACATACAAAATCGGAACCTAATCTACAAAAAATACTTCTACACTTTTACAAAAATAAGTTTATATGATGCATAAGATAATAACTTAAGGAATATCGTTAAAACATTAAAAAATTCATATTTTTTAAGGTATCATTATGATGAGCCAAATTTAAAAATATCTTAAAAGATCAATAAATCATATGGAAAATTTAATTTTAAAACTTATGGTGTTGATAAGAGCTTTCTCACGCACGTGCCGCGTACGGTGACGACACGGAGACGATTCGATCACATAATAACGGAACGCATTACTAAGTTCCATATATTATGGGAACGAATTTCAATCTGCGCAAATTACATGCACGTCGACGGTTAGGTACCGTTGAGATCGTACGCTAATATCACTGCATCTCCGTTGCTATTTCATAAACGGTTTTTCATTTTCCCATTTCCCTATTTTAAGTTCGTTTAGGTTACAGACGAAACAAGCTACAAGAAAGGAATTTGATGTTAATATCTTAACCAAGTGTGCTTTAATAATTGTAAAATATTATTTAATTTAAACAACAAAAAACTAATTCCGAATTGTACAAGAAATAATACTAGTATATTTAAAATATGCAACATATTATATAGATACAATTACGTAAACGCTATATAGTTACAGAAATACTGTAAACAATATATCTTATACTTATATTCTGGTATCTAAATATTGATATTTAATATGTATAAAGAAGTTATATTACAGCAAATTTATTCGGACCATTGACACTGACAGTTGTGTAAAAGAAGTCCGAGCATCAAATCGACTCAAATAAAAGTATTTCCAGTGACTATAGAGTTTTTATGAGAGACAGGAAAAATTAAATATGCCTACATCTCCAAATTTCGACAATGCGATTACTCAAATATTTAAAAAGAAAGGTTTTTCTCACATTTTACATTATCATATATGTAGCAATCCGTAAACCAATTAACAGTAGATCACGAGTGATCGGTGCCTCCATGTTGCGACCTGTCTGTGGCATGAGAACTTCCTCTACTTAATTTACCAATTACATGTTGTTTCAAGACCGAGACTGTAGCTCAATTTGCAGGCCCATACAAAATACAGTAAACTTATATTTTCATTTACAAATATTTTCCTTGTGTTATTAATAGCGATGTATCTTCGGAAGGACTAGAACCGCTTTGCGTACTTCACCTGATGGTCTGTGATTAATAAACGTTACAGAATAATGGAAAATGTAATACGACCCTGCTTCGCTGGTTCATTTGTTACAGACCCTTAATAAATAACGATAGCCCTTGAGTAATGAGTCAGAAATGCATCGTGATCCTGATTGCAAAATTTTGCTCCAAACAAAACAATAATAACTTCTCGCTCTCGGTACCTTGTAACACGACTTCTCAAAAATAAGTTATTTAAGTAATACGCTTTGTTAGAGATGACTTGGTTTGAAAGCCGGTGGTGTTGTTCAAGTAGTTGTGAACAATAAAACTATAAGTCAGACCGTTTAATTGAGGAGGAAGCGGGGGTGAGGCTGCGGTTAAAGGAGGAGAGGAATTATCTCTACTTAATTTGGTGGAAGATAGAACGATGTCGACAGCAGCCGTTTTTTGTTGTCGGATTATACATAAAATATCTTCGACGCTGCTATGTCTCGAATAAAACTAGCTCTGTAATACTTAATTTATATCAATATTATCATAACATTTTTTAAATTTTATGAATTCTATCGATGATCTATTTGACTAACATTTTTAATATATTTAATAGTTTTAATTATTGAGTTGCATAAAATGACGAACGCATCGCATCTTACAGCCGACGTCGCTGCATTAGACACATTTATCATTACCGACCATTTTATTTCTTCGCAAAACTCCGCAATCCATCTCGCAGCGGGAGCTCGTTCCGAAAAAAACTTCTTTCACACGACCAAATAAAATCTGTCATGTTCTGCAAAATTTAATCTTAACACCTTCACACAGAGTTCTTTATTGTAAAAACGAGAGGACGATACGTGGATGTAAATGTAGCAGATTATTTTGACAAATAGCGGGTGTGTGCTGGCTCCAGCTCACGGCGAGGTCGCGGTTCCCGGCTCCTAACGGTACGTAATGATCGGTTAAACGAATCCCTCGCTTGGAAATGGTTCTTAGTAATCACGTTATGATGTGCCGCATTAGACGGGATTAAATTTCATTTGTAACCCGTGCAATGTGGGTTTACTGGCATAAGCAATTTATTTACGTGGTTAGTGCATACATAAGTAAATAATTTGTAACACTTCGACATTATTTAATACGATTGCTTATGTAAATTTATTAATACAAAAATTTTTAAACTAATTTCTCCACAAGTTCCAGAATCTAATTGATAAGCGTATACTAAGTATAAAAAACCCTACAGTAACCCATTCCAATACACACAAAAATATCATCAAAATCGGTTTAGCCATTTCAGAGGAGTTCAGATACAAGTACATAAAAACTATATGTAACGATAGGTTACACAATGCCGATATCGGTATAAACTTAAGATTTTGAATGATTAAAATATACAAAAGCTTAAACAATGGATTGAGAGTAAATATTTATTGCGAGCGGGTTGGTAATTAGTTCCCGGCGAGACGTTTGCAGCTATGCTGAAGCATATATTTATAATAGCCATGTCACCTACCTTTAGAGAATCACAAACTTTTTATTCACATAGAAGTTAAAATAATTAATCAGGGCTTAAATAATCTACCAAAATACATCCAATTATAAATAATTTAACAAGTAATGATGCGCTCCAATGTAACAATTTTAATATTCATCAACCTGTCCTTGTCCCAAATATTTAGAGTCGGTGCAATATTATTATATATTATTAATTCCTTCCACTCCTTCTCACATACATCATACCAAAGTCATACACTCAGTTCATTTTTTCATCTTCCATCAGTTTTTCAGTCACCTTCCTATTACCCATATTTACACTAAAGAATCTTCTCTTTACATGGTTTTCATCCCTCCGCATTACGAGATCGTATCACAAAAATCACCCCCTACTATCACGAGGTAGAAGAACCGTTCCTACTACACTAAACTACTCGTAGTTCTTCCATACTCATTATTTATTACACATCCATCTCAACATTCGCATAACTATTGAGATGGAGGAGACACCTCCATCTCGTCTTACCGTGAACACGATTGCTGCAAAGCATTCGAAACGTCGGGTTAGATTTAAAATGTAAATTTAAAATTGAATTCAATATACTCGAGTTAAATCCGTAAAAATAGTTTTATTTCAATGTGTAGTACTCGTGAAAGCCTTAGAAAACACTTTAAATAATAATAATTTAATTAAATATACATTTATTATTTTAAATAATTATAATTTGTTTGGGGAGCCTTATATCAAAATAATGATATTATTAGCGTTTAATTCAGCGACTAAAGTTTAATGGTTATAGCAGTAAAATAAGATAAACATATCCAACAACTTAACAGCTTCTAATAAACTAATAATAACACATTGCATTAGCATACAAGTGTTAAAACACAAGTCAATGTAATTCTAACTGTACACAATAGTATTGGTTCGTCGCGCGTGGTCTGAGCGCACAACTACAGTTACTCGCGGACACCGGATATCGCAACATCAACCCATCTACTTCTGAACAGGTGTTAACATTCTCACGATCAAATTATTTCTTATATAAACATATAATTTTCGCAAAATAGTTTCTCGTTATTAAGCATGTTTTTGTGGCGAGTTCAGGTTATGGAGTTCAGAATACATACGGCTCTGTGTGTTGGAACGCATCATAACGTCGGGTATATATTAAATTGTAACCGTGTAAAAGTAAATTCGTAAAATAGTTTGATTTCAATGAATAATGTTTTTATCGATTTTTTCAGTGAAATATTTTTATTGCGTATATTATAGTTCGGATCGCATCTAGGCCGTCAATATTGTTTAATGTTGCAAAAAATCTTTTAGCATAACAATAACAAGTCTTGACTGTATCTAATAGCCTTTTTAACCTTCGGCCTAAATGGAGGTGTATTATAAGATTGACGTGTCGACTTCAGTTAATAGAAAAGATTTTTTTTTTAATCTCGATTAGGTCTATTTGCATCAAGGAGTTTTTATAATTTAAATGAAATTTAATCATATAAGTAAGATCGTAGCCATACTTTTGCGTTAAGTGCCTATAATTATATCTGATATTTTTTGAAAGCTGTTACGGTTAATAAATTATTGAAACACACTACATTAGTATGTAGTTCATTTACCTCATAATTGGACAAGTGTTAATAAAACAAACTAGTTTCATTCTGGGCTAAATAAAATCAGGATTGTGTTGATATATATATATATATATATATTTATTAGGCGTGCCAATAAATGTAGGAGCACCTTATTAATGGTATCAATATAATATGACACATATAACTTATAAAAGGTCTATAAAGTAAAACTGTATTTGAATAAGTAATAATACCACATACTATTTATTACTACGTATTCGACAATATATATAGCCATCTTGTCTTTATTTCGTATGACTATTATTACGTGACGTAACATTATAACTTTAACACTTGACATCGATCTTGACAAAGAAGTCTTTGAGACGAGACGAGACCGATTTGCTTACTACTTATTTATCTATTTAAGAAGGGTTAATTGGTTTTCGAACGATGGGGTTAGGCAGTTAGAAATTGTAAAAAAAAAGTTAAATATAACAAAACAAACCGGCCAAGTACCGGTTCCAGTATTCCTTCCATTATATAAAACCAGTAAAAAAACACATTTCTTGATTTGCCGCTTAGAATGTTTAGTTCAATTTATTTATTTATTTGATAGTGAAATAGTTTATTGTATGTCCGAAGTCAAAGTATTATTTCACTATATATTTCTTCTCAATCGCACAGTGCAGTATTCTCCTACTTAAGTTCCTTCACCTGAAGGTTGTCTGTTAGAAATTGCTCTTAGCAATAAGAGCTTTCCATATTATATTTTAATTATTAGATCTCCGCACCAAACTTTTCCGAAATCATTTGTCTCAGTTACAGATTTATAGATATGCTGCCGTTGTTCGTTGACACTCTATTTGTTGATTCCAGTGACTCCGAGCAAGACATAGTTCTCCAGATTAACGTTTGTTTTAAATCTGGTCCTTGCAACATTCTTTATTTACTGCAGTTTTTACTCGACGTTAACCAGAGAGCAGGAAAGTGAAGCATAAAAATCGATCAGATTGATTTTGATTTCGCCTTAGGCCTCAGGTATATCAGGTATATCAGGTGGTAAAAATAAAAATCATTCGCTGCGCATTGAAGGTGGTTTGCAAACAAGGGTATCTGGTAAAAATATTCAGATTGAAGCTGGCCGGTCGTGATTTTTCAGGAAGCAAGTATTAGAGTCTCCCATTATTGTGTTAATTATTGTAAAATACAAGTAAAGTTTGACGTTCCATAAGTACGATGTTTGTCTATTTAAAATAAAAAAAAAAAAAAAAAAAAAGAAACACTTAGACTTTGACTGTGAGCAGACGATTCTACTTATGGTAAATGATGCCGTCGAAAATTTGCAAACTTAAATGTAAAAACCTGTAAGGTACGAGTATCTTGAAAAAATAGATGTCATGGATCACCACGCCTTAATAAGCTTTACGTTTGAAGTGATGTAAGTCTCGTATAAAATTTCTGAGTTCAAACCATTTAAATTATAGATATTAATTAATTAAATAATTATGGATAGACTAAAATAAACATCAAAGTTTTTTTTTTAAGTCATCAAGTTTCACCTTCAGCAACAATAGTAAATAAAACAAAGTCAAAATTTAGTGATGACCAAATCTAAGTGGAACAATTTCTTGGAGATATTTACCTAAATTACAATGTATGGAAATTGTTATTATTGAAATAAGTGATTTGTTCTCGTTTATCATCACTAATCGTATTAACATAAATATTTAGGAATGTACCTACTAGATAGTAGTGTTGTAGGCGCGTGCGTCGCATCGTATCGGCGCGCGCGCATCCGCGGGATAGATAACGACATCCGTCGCGACTTTAGCCCACTACGCTTGGCCTCACTGTTTTTGCTAATATTAGCTAATAATATTATATCAATTTCGTGGGTGTATTATGATAAATCATTTCGATCATATTTTAAAAGACATTCAGTAAATTAAATCTTATGAAATAAATTGATAGCTACGCCGGTGTCTTATACTTTAAATTAAAAATAAAACATCTTTAATTATACTGTTACTTAGTATTTATAATAATGTTCAAATAATAAATATTTATTTAAATTTTATATACATGTTATATTTTAATAAACTCATTATTTTAAAAATACTTTTAGAGATCTCTAGAGCGTTTATTTACGTCTAATCAATATTCTAATTATTAATTAAGTTCCTAGTGATAATTATAATGATCAGTCATTATTCGACACTTGATTAACTAATTGCTAGTTTTGAACCCACCGCCCTCGGTCTCACTGCTGCCTCCTGCCTACTGCGTAGCGTCACAACAACGCTGTCTTCATTACACAATATCACAATAAGGATTATCACAAGCCTATAAATTATTATACTTAATAAATAAAAATATATCTCCTAAGCAATATACATGTTACCAACGACATGATTTTATTTTTTATAGGGCATTACTAGCGTGTTACGAATGATTGTAACAATGAGTAGGTAAAATAAAGTACTTTTAGTTCTTCTTAAATTTTGCAAGATTGTGTTTAGACTGTAGGACGCCTAAAACTGCTAATGCACCTTCAGTCATTAATCAAGCGACGTATCATAACCGGGAAACAAGTTAATTTACATCATCTCATCTAATATGCAAATTATAATGTCAAAATATTATATTATTTAACTATGCATATAGATGGGTCTATACATAGGCTAGGTGCTAACGACGATGGATCCTCTGTTGAAACATTTCTCTTAAGGTATAATAAATTGTTTTTTCTATACTTTTTTCACAGTCTAAAAACTATTTGCTCATTGTTATCGTATTTATTAGCAAGGAGCATTAAACTTTTAAAATGCAATTAATATACATTTTTTCCTTCAACATTACCGCTAAATTTATTAAAATAGCGGTTTTAATAATATTGATATAATATATATAACCAAAAACACTAAACTATCATTAAGCCTTCATTTAATCTGTTATAATATAAAAAAATGGCAGATTATCGGATTTACACTCTATAAATGTACGTTTGTTAATTAACTTTTGTTTATAGTTGGTGAGTACCTGTACATGCCATGGTGGTCCTATAGACCGTAATGACCATGAATGGGACAATAGCTGAACGAAATCCTATGAAAACAGTTATCCATATACCGGGAAGTATTTAATAAGATGACAAATTCCCTAAAAAATTTCAAGCAGTGTCTAGCTTCAAACCTGTTGAGACAAATTTCAAACGTATTAACTTGAATACACTTTGACCATTATGCTCATTCTAATGCAAGCAACGTATTATTTCACGGTGGAGTAAGAAAATCTACTTAAAAACATACAAATAAAAACAATAAGAAATATTTTACGTCCCTCTAAACCCGTTATTAAAATATACGACGTCTAATTCTAAAATAATAAATCAGCACACCTCTTAATTACAAAAAGAATAGTTGCTATCTAAACTTAAAAATGTTGATCAATTCCGTCTCAACTTATTTTCGCTTAATTAGTCCTCGATTCTCACGGGCTGTCGCTGTCCTGACTCGGTTTAGGTATTTTAATGAGCCGCTCTCCTTGGAAATTTACCTCCCCTCCCCTCCCCTCCTCTCCCCTCCACCCCTGTTCAACTGCGGTTCTCTCTTGTCGACCTTCTGACATGCAACGATTTATGTGTCGCAGATTCGGTAAAAAGGCGCCAAAGTAGGAAATTCCAACATCTCTATATCTATATAGAATGGAAGATGATAACAATTAAATGGGGTGGGTTTTTTATTATCAAAGTGATGTTAGGAGAATATTAGTAAATTTAATGTTTTACGCTACGTTGCCGATGGAAATTTCATTTGAGTTGTTTAAATAAAAATATATATGTATAGTTTATTTCAACCTGACCACAGACGCTTCGCAACAGTCTTGTTTACAAAAAAAACAGAATTAGATGTCGTCTAGACACCTCAATAAAAAATATACATAGTAGATTGAAATTTGTTACATTATTTTTATTGAACTGTTTTTATACTATTAAAAAAATCCTGTATAATCTTCAATTTATTATTTTAATCAAATAATATAAAACTAATATGACTAAAACATCTTTACCTATGTAGATATAACAAAAATACTCTTTTCATAAAAGGAATTCATGATTTGTTTCAACTAACAGTTTATAGCTTTTAACTATACTGTCAATGGTTAGCTAGTTTTACGAGTTTCCAGAATTCATATGTATGGCAGTGTCCGTCACGTCTGAGTGACATGACTGAGACGACGTGTGAACAGGCCGCGTGACTTTGGCGGCTTTTTTGATCAAATCCTGCAAATTGGCTACTGACCTTATATTACAACTAAACTATTAAAGTCGCCCACCCTGCTTGTTAGCACCTTGTTTATGCTAAACTCAATGTTCCGGTTCAAATACGGCTAGAACAAACTGAGTAAAAAAGATATGTGAAACAAACAAGTCCAAAATGGAATAGATCTATATAACACGTAAGTCCGATAATGTACATTTTTTTATGTTTGTTCAAAAAATACATATAATACAGGATTTTAATAAATAAAAACAATCAACAAATTACCTTTTGTTATTAAATCGCCATGATATTAAAATATGTGTAACCGATACAGCGAATAATGCTATTGATATCCAACGAGGCGGTACATCAGCATATACACGCTTCACCGCCCCACTGTACTGTGTGTGCACTGCGCACGCGACTGTACTCCAGTTTTTACTGACTCAATTACCACACGATTAACAGTATTTAACGCTATGACATAACACTAGAACAGGTGCTTTTAATTTTATGAGATCAATGGCCGGTTCATTTACATTTTAATACGGCTCGATCGATAAGATAGTATCGGCTTCCGACGTCACAGTGCTCGGATAGACCCTAATGGAGTCTATAGATCGAGATAGGATCTCAGCCTCCTTACCCGGAGACGGTTTGTACGGCTCTAATAAATCCTTTTGAAGGCTGTTCTGTCGAAATGGAACGGCCGTTGTTGTGCTTTGTCCTGAATAAAACAGATATCTTCTGTAAGGTGAACGCTGTTCGATACGAGATGGGTCTATCTTTGATCTATTGTAAGTTGTAGAAAAGGTCAGTAAGAGTTATTTGTTGTTGGATTGTTGTCTAGTCAAGTTGAAGTCAATCGTTTAATTAACAATCGTTTTATTTAAGAGTTTAAAATAACTGAACACTGCTTTGATAGGTTTTTTGGTAATGACTTATAGTTTTCTTTGATTTAACAATAATAACAAAAAATTTAAAATGTTAAGACAAGTACCAGACAAGGTAGATACCTATAATATAGTTCTTTTTATATTGTTGTGTATATTCGGTGTTGAATAAAATGTCGTATTATTCGGTAAGTGATTCGTGACAGTTGTGTCGGTTGCGGTGTCTTCGCCACGCAAGTGTGAAGTGGCCGACACGCTTTTGTACGCTGCTTCGAGGATCATCCTCTTTCGATTCGATTACGCTTTGCGGGTGGCCGTGACGTCACGCGGCTTCCTGAGTGTCGTGCTTTTGTTGCTACCAATCTCAACGACCTCGCACTTAAATCCAATCCAAAATATTTTTAATTATAAACCAAAACTTTTATAATTGTTGTATTCAATGTGTAAACCACTTTTGACTGATTAGTCTAAATTGAAAAGTGGGAACATATTTTCTAGCAAAATAGAATTTCAAATGTTATCAGATAGCGCAGATATCTGCAAGTTAAGCAACAACCTGCGCCGCACCGACTACAACCGAGTGGAAGACAAGTGATATGTCGGGTCTTATCTCGCCATCGCCTGTCGCGTCCCGTTCGCAACTCGAGTACTGAGAAATATTATTAAATTGTTGCATAATTGTTTTCCTTTAAGATATATTTTAGTTGATATTCCTAATAATTATAATATCGAAATATGGTCTCGTTAAATAGTGAGGGAGTAATGATGCCAGTGCTAAACGTTTAATAAAATATGAAAGCGATACATGATATTTACATAAATAATCCTTATACCATAATTTTTTAATTTTGTCTGCTTTCGTTTGTTTTAAGAAAATGTTGCAAAAAAACTAAAAATTAAAAATATATTTATACAAGTAAGCATTTACAATTTTTGAATTGCAATTACTACATTTAAATAACAGAATATGAATACATTTTTTATTTTGCATCTAAACAATTCTGAATATAGGATAATGATTGCGACCAAATCTATTATTTTAGTTTATATAATATAACAAGAATATTATTAATAAACTGACACGATACTGAAAAATTGAATCAAACAAAGTGATATATAAATTGTACAACTTAACACACTGCAACTGACAAGAATCCGAATTCTGAAAAAAAAAAAAAAATAAATAAAAAAATATACTGTTTTTTGTAGATCGAAATACTGTTGAATAGTAGCGTTCTAGCCGTCCGCGGGATCACGTACCCTTCTTTTGTGCGCTCTAATTGAATTGATGATAGTTTAGTTCCCGGCTCCGACGCTGCGAGGTTGTTATTAGATACAAAGGCTGTTTTTGTGGCTGCCCCCGTTCGCTTTTAATAAATTCGATTACGCGCTGTGCTCGAGAACTTGCTTTTGAATAGGGCTGTCAATATCAAATCAGCAAAAATTTAATTAAGCGAAAACATTTGTATATATTTTTTGTTTATTACCATACTTTTTGTATTGTATCTTGTTCATTAGTGGTTCTATGATTTAATTCATATCACTGGTATAAGTAGACAGTGTTTATTATTTAATACAATCTATTTAAATATATATAAAACAAGAACAAATTTCTACTTACTTTAAATGTTACATTTGGATGTCAGCCCTAGGTATAGGTTGTTTGGAGCAGTAACAAATTAAATTTGAACGTTTACGAGTATAACGCCGCACGGAACCGCACCGCATCGCGCCGCGTCGTGTCGTATCGTGTCGAAAGAACGTTTTTAATTAACCCCTTCCAGTGACCCATTGTGAGCGAAATTAAAATCTTCCGCAATGCAAGATAGGAATTTACGATATGGAGACCCTTTGTTCATGGCATTATTTAATATCTACCTTTAAAGAAAATTTAATTTAATTTCCGTTTATTATATATATTACCCGGTTTAATGTTTTATTATTATTTTTCATATATAAATAAAGATATCATAAAAAATTTACCAGCCAGCCCAGGACTTTTTTGTTATTTTTGATATAAAAGATTTTTTATAAGTATCTATCTAATAATGCTTATATCACTGCGAAGTGAGAATAAAGAGAGAGGCGGGAGCTTAAACCATCCAACTTCCTTGTATTTTAGTCTCTTTCATTTATCTTTCTTCCAGTTTAAATTCATCGTAGTAGCGCAGCATAAAAAAATAGAGCCAAAGATTTGTGACTAGAAAATTTATCACCAAAATAAAATCTATCCTTATATATAAAAAGCAACGCAATTTAAGTTAGTTATAATTATTTTCTGTTATCAAATATCGTATATTTATAATCATTTTGTACGTTCAACTACAGTACTAGTTATAATTTTATTTCATATTTTAAATATACGATGAAGATAATGTAGACCAATAAGGAAAGCCTAGTAGTAATCGAATAAAAAATTTTGTTTACTTGAACTGAGAAGTCAAGAAATGTAAAAATCTAAATAATACCAAAGGAACTTAAACGAAAGTTACTCCATTCCGAAAACAAAAAAAAAGGAGAATTTGGAAAACGATCCGTGAGTTTGATCGGGTCACGTGAGCAGCATCTGTGCTGAGGGCTTATTGGCAACAATTTGTGCTGCATCGCGTGAGAGCGCGCGGGTCCGGGGGGGTTGAGGAGGGTGGGGAGGAGGGCGGGTGGAGGGTCGACGTCCTGCCCCTGGTACAGGTGCCGCACCCCGCCGACCGAGCCCGCGGTAGGCTCAATATGCATTTTCGCGCTCAGCAATCAAAGCAAAAGTTATTTTTGTGGATTGCAGTCAGTGGCATCTAAAACCGAACAATAATTTTAGAAAAAAAAAACTTTCAGTATAAAACAGATCCGAATTGATTGTATAATCATAACTCTTTTAATATTAGTTTTTCAACCATAGCAGTTTGGAATGCAGGGCTCCTTCGCGACTGGTTTTGTACTGCGCAAGCGCATTGCGCGGGTTTTTGTCCTCCGGCCACCGATCACCGACCACCACCGATTATGACTTACGAATTATCAACTCTCCTCCAGTCGCCGTTCGCCAGACGCGAAAAAAATTGCCTTTGTCTCATTTTTGTTTCGCATTTGATCAAGTGGTTAATTTAAGTTATTGATATAATCGAAGCCAAAACAGTATTTTACTAAATTTGAAGTCACATAATCTGTAGCTATGCACAATATGCAGACTATTTATTTGTAATTGATCCAATTTTTTTTTGTTTACATTTTATTTTGCCTATAAAATCCACCTTGATCAAAACATTATAGAGCGCAAGTATGAGTGTAAACACAATATATATTCTTCGTATCTTAACATCGTACGCAACGTAAGTAGCGATTTGATACTCAGAGTATTTGTGTTGTGGTTCAGCCGGGCCCTGTATCGTAATGTCACTTGCGATTGCTATCTCAATGGCTTTCGATTTGAACTGTCTCATTGAATGTACCACTGTTAGTTTACAAGATGGTAACAGTCCTTACAAGTAATAACTCGCAGCATACATTGTATATTTTCACTTTTTGATATCGTAACATGACTTCATTGTGTTCTGTGATTTTGTGTCTTAACAAACATCCTCGAATATGAATCAGAGATGAAGTATCCCTGTTATATAACGTGAACGAGCCGAGCAAATCCAGATGAAACTTCTAACATGTTTGTGTTGTAGTCCATGGGTGCCTTACTTCTCCAACACTTACCTGAAACGAAACGAGTATCAAACCAAGATTTCTTTTCATATATTTTAGTGTTATTTGTTCTAAAAAAGGCTAGGTTATGTGTTGACATACAATCATTCTGTCCGCACGATACATTTATGTTATTTACAAACTATTTCTTATATGTGAAGATTTATTATTAACTAAATCTTTTTTTATTAATATTTCCAATTTCGAGGCATATTATTATTTTGGCTGTTGGTTGTCCAAATATTAAAAAAAAAATGAAAAAAAAAAAAATAAAAAAAAAATTGAGGTACCTAAAACATAAAATAGATTTGTCATACAGTATTCGTATCTTGGTTTCATGGCCATACATCTACAGTCGATAATCTCCTTTATTAATATTAGTTCCAATTCCATTTGTGGATCACATCTTTGTGAGACAACGTGTGAACTCAAACGTCTCCCACATGCGATAATATCTGGAGCATTAAGCCTTAAGTTGAAATATACTAGAGATAAGGAAGAGTGCAGACTTCAGACAGCTAACTCTAATAAATGAAAAGCAGTCTTAATCAAAATTTCCCACAATCTGTTCTATGGGTCAGACGAACGGTTATAGTTTTCTAATTTACATTTACTATAATCCATCTAGTGTTATTCGTTTTTAAGGCTTGATAAATAAATATTTCGGCCTAAATATTTCTTGGTTAGGAAATTGGTTTTATTATCTAACCATTCGTAACAATATTATACCAAATACAAAACAAGGTCTATAGAAATTAAATTAAAGTTTTGTGTTATTATTGTCTGATTTATTTTGTTTATAACAAGTGTCAATAACGTATATTATATAACATAAATAAAAGGAAGTAAAAGTATTACTTTCAGCACAGTACTCAAAACGAAAAAGAAAAATAAAGTCTACAGTATCCACGTCATATATCAAATATGTAGCAGCAGACTCACAATAAAGCGATCGTATGGTTCGTGAGCGATCAGCGCACAATGACTCAGTGGCTTGCACGATAACAAACATCTATTCAGAGGAATTGACAAATCTTATTTCAGAGATCACTAAAGCTTTACAGCAGGTAGAAACATATGTTCTTGTTAAGGTTTTATAAGATATTGTATTTTTTTTACACTACCATAACGTATCTATTTGGTCAATTAAGTTTAGAATAATTAATCTAGAATTTAATTTTAGATGATTGTGTCGATATTGTTTTCATAATTGTTATTACTTTGACCCGCAAAATTATTGTATTTTATTTCTATCGCTGGACCCACCATCACAGTCTATCATGTATACTAGTCGCGATAAATTAAGAAAATTAGTCTAATACTAATATAAAGAGTTAGTCGTAGTTATAAGTAATTATAAGAGTACTACGAACGTAAAGAATCTTGATCCTACTCTTGGTTTTTGCGCACAATGCAATGTTTCAATACAGACAATATGTACAATAATAACGTAGTTAGTCTGATAGTGTATACGTATGTAACCTTAAGATCTTAATATACAAATCATTTATTAAGAATACTAAAATATTTATTGTGCAAAATGCCTTGTTTTCCTCTCCATAATTAATTTACGTTGTAGATTAATAAAATATATCTTTTTGTTACAATAATCCAATAAACTATGTCACTGTAGGTACATATTAACGCTAATCCGTCTGTTCTGACCAAGCTCGGTTAACCACTAAATCTTTGTACGTTTCTTCAACAAAAACCAGTCGACGCTCAAAGATAATAAGAACCGATCATAAACTTACTGCCATACTACGAACAAAGGTAAGGCGACTGGTAAAAGCAATCTCACTCAGTTTACATCCTTAAAATGTTAATACTAAATTGTAGAAACGCAACACATATATAATTATATAAAAATTTATCATCCCTGACACACACACAATTATGAAAATGCTATGATAATGATTTTAATATCTAAAGACATTTAACATTGAAGACTTAAGATAAGCTTCAATCAATACGTAACTTGGTAGCGGCGTTTAAGTTTTAAATGGTTTAAGAATTAGATTAAGAGTTTATCAATTTCAGTTTCATATCTATATATTAAATGCAGTAGTTTTTTTTTGGTTATTTCATAAACATAATATTTTTCGTATTCAGAATTCTAAGAACTAACACAATGGCTAGGGAATTGAGATACAACTCGCTCTTACGTTACTGTACAATAAAAGACTTCAACGCGAATCGAAGTCGGTGAGATATTAAAATGTATAATTTATAAAATAGATAAAAAACCTTTGCAAGAATAAAAAAAAATATCAATATTTAGCTATGTAACCACAATAAGTAAACAAAAATTATATGAAACCTTTAATTCAGATTTTTTTGGGGTTTCTTATATATATCCTTATTTTATACATTATATTAAGTGTGGGCCTGGCAAACGTTATGTGCTGAAAATAGAAAAAAACCTTTACCTTTACCAAATCCAGTTGTAAATCAAAACTATCCAGGAACCTACTCAAACACACGCAAGAAGACGTACGACAGATATATATAGACATAAAAATAAATATTTTGTTTTAAAAATCAGTAAGTTAAATAATAAATTACTTTTTTTATTATAAGAAATGATTTTAAAGACTTTTAAACATTTTATTGCTTAGATTTTTGAATGACGATGATTCAAAGATTTTTATTCAAATATTTCAAATCTACTACTAATTCTATCTCAACTTAATTCCGTCAACTATTCCAAACTCATTCAATTTATTGCTAGTATTCTAAATTCTTCTACAAGTTACTGATCTCGATATATTAAACTTAACTTTTCTAATAAAAAAGCTTTCATTCGTTACGATCAAGATTTTTAAGGCAGGGATTCGAACCCGCGACCTGTTGGAAACCGTCGCCTCGCTCTACCAATTGAGCTACCGGATCGCTGTCCGTCTCGGTGAATTAAGCATTCTATACGAGATCGTCTCTATCGGGACGGTGGTGACATCTATTAAGCTTCTTTCGAAAATCCTAACCAATGTTTTTAACTTTGCAGTTAAATAAACCAATAAAAATCCCTGTCCGTATCAGTTTTTTTTTCATTCTATATTTATATAAATATAGTTTGAAAAATATGTTTTTGATTTTTTTTTCTGTTTATATAAACAGTAGATAAGAAACACCGTTATGTAATAAGTAGATAAAACAAATCATTCTGGCCAGAAGTTTATTTATTTTCATTCAGATATAAATATTATTTGTGTCTTCTTCGCCGTTGACAGTCCGATGCTATCAAAAAGGTCAGTTCAGCTATACTTTATAATTATATTAGGTAGATATTTAAACATTATTCATAAATCCTAAAGAATTTCGTGCTGCGAGCAGGTGACGTGCGCATGCGCACTTCAAATAACTGGAACAGTATGCCTACAAATATATATTACATTATGCTTATATTATTTATTTTAATTATTTTAGAAAACTTTTAAGGATGATTTTTTATAAGTTTTATTATTTTTATATTTCCTATGAGGTACACTAAAGTATATAAAAACGAATAAACTAACAATGCTAAACTAAACTACATAAATTTGAGTTATTCGGTAATAACTGAAATTCTTGGCATAATAAAATTATCTCAATTCAATCACATTGTTTGTTCTCATTAAAACAATTTCAAGACTATAAATAAAGTAACTTTATCTAAAGGTAATATATTTAAATCGTAGTGGGTGCGGGTTCGACATCCGACCGAGTCACCTCGTTCCTTCGACCTTCTTGTTATCTTGAGTTTTTTTCATACAAAAAACACATAATAATGTAAAACCTTTTAATTCCCAATCGCTTTGTTAATTTACATTTTATTTATTAAATAAATTAATTGAATAAATCAACAACTTAAAATCCTTTTATGCGAAGTGGTTTTATTATTTTGTAAATCAGATTTACTTTGGTTACTTTATGATTATTATAAACTCAGTTTATATATAAAACACTTATTCTATTCTCGCCTCGTTGGTCGAGTGGTTAGCGCAGACACCTAACGTATTGTGATGCAAAGGGACTCGAGTTCGATTTCTGACAGAGACAGGCATGTATGTGATGAGCATAGATATCTTTATTTCTGAGTTTGGTCGTTTATTAAATATATTTGCAGTATTTTTAATATGTATTTCTATATATTTGTATCGTTGTCTAACACCCTTAATACAAGCAAATAATTTGATTACTTAGGGGTTAGACGATTTGTGTATTTTTTCCAGTTATAATAACTTTAAATGAACTATCATCATAGGTACTGATAATAAGATTTTAAATAATATGATTTTTATAATTTAAGAAGTTTATTAAAATTTACCATTACCATTAGTGAAAAAGCAATCTCAATTTTATTAAACTTATCCTTCTAGGAAACCTATTGTTTTGTTTTCGTTATTTTCAAAACAGATTTAGTAAATAAAAACAATCATCTAGTTGATATTTCTTTATTTATATATTTCTTTAAACATATAGTCTAGAGTTAACATAATGATATAATACATTTATAGAAATAATAATTTAAGAACCGTACTCTTGATCCAGCAACATTGTATTTATTTCCTGATGTGTAGTTATCGAAATTTGTACTCATAATATTTATAAGGATTATAAAAAACTTATCAACTTCCATCAAATGCTCAATGTCTCGAATAAACGATTGCTTTTTTAAAAGTTTAAAATAATTAAGAGATATATTTTATTTCATACTAAAAGCCTCGTCCGCTTCGTTTGATTAAAGTAAGCATTCGTTTTAACTTTTATTTTTATCATTAATAATATTTTGATACATCTCCGACGTATCAATTAAGTGCATTAGGCGATCTCTAATCCCACGGACACCCGACAACATATTCATGCGACTCAATACAAACCCAATATACTAATACTTAAGGATCAAAATAGCTTGATGTATTTGAATAGATGAAGTCTGACTGTATTATAATAAGGAGGTCATGCACCCGGGATTACAACCCGAATGTAATTCTTCGTTTGTGTGTATGATCTATATGTCGTTAACGATGTGTGCGTTGCTTAAGGAACGCTTAATGTTTAGAAGGTTGATTTACTCCATTGTTGGTAGTTTTTGTTTGCCAGATAATTAATTAACAAAAAATATTATTATGTTAGCTAAGTTTTTCTTGCTTTCAAGATTTATTTCAATACATTTAAACATTTTAGTTCCAAATCTAAAGAAGTTTAACTTAGACATTGCTTCGACGACTTAATGGTTATTATGACAATGCTTAAATGTTATATTTTACTAGAAACCTAACACATGGATGCATGAAGATAATCGCCCGCCCACGTGTTGTCAATCGCGCGCAGGATTACAACAGATAGGCACAGATGAAAACTATCATAGATTTTAGTAGATCTCTTTTTATTATTTGAAAATATATATAAACATGTATAGCCATGTTAAGATTATTTAAATTTATATAAATATAGAATGAAAAATGTCACCACCGTCCCGTGAAGACGATCACATATAGAATACTTAATTCATGGAGGCGGACAGCGATACGGTAGCTCAGTTAGTAGAGCGACGGGACGGTTTCCCAGTAGTCGCGGGTTCGAATCCCTGCCTGTATCGGTTTATTTTTCATTCTATATATATATATATAATTTTTTTTTATTATTTTTGTACTATACATTTTATAGACGGATTTTTATACTTACCAACAGTACAGCCACAGTTGCTGTGTAAACTTATTATCAAGAATTAATCAAGAATTATCAAGAAATCCACAAAAAATAGCCATAAAACTATCAAATTATAAAAAGGAAGCCGTGACATCGAACTAATATTTACACGTCTTTAATTGTTGGACCAAGAAAGCTCTAAAGTATTTACATAGTTTTTTATTAAGTTGTACTGACGCGTCCAAAACCATTACAATACGTAGTAGTAATATATCATTAATAATATTGGTAAGTAATTACTACTTGTACTTTATGATTTGTAAAAGTTTCTTTAAGACGATAAATTATTATTTCTAAGTATGTTTTTAACACGTAAATAACATTCTGTAGTGTTTTGAATTATAGAATTTGCCAGATTTTAAAGGTTATAATTAAAATTTTTAAATGAATTCTTTACCTTATAATGACATAAATATCGTTACAAGGAAAAATTAATGTTATGAATAAATTAATATTATACAATTAAAAATATCGCCATAACTGCCTTTTAAACACTGAGGCCAGTTATCAAACGAGCTACTCTTTTAAAAAAAAATCTCCTCTGCCTCAATATTATTAACATTAAATTAAATTTTAAAAAAATTACAACCTTCAATGTAATAATAATAATAATAGTTTTGTTTACAATTGTATCAGAGTGTACATTACATACACATATATTACACACACATGGTAGGTTTGTCAATGTGTTATCAATTTGTCAGGTCGTGTAGGTGTGTGTGTGAACTCGACTGGAAGCAGTAACAATCTGTTATCATCATCTCTTACATTTCTCATTTGAGAAGCGACGGTTAGACCATTTGTATCATATTGATTTATAGATGACGTGTTCAAACTTATTGGGATGAATGGGTACGTTGTAAAGAAACATTATCGTTAAGTAAACTTCTAGTAAGCAGTTTTTAAAAAGTTCTTATATTTAAGCAACATGAATTTTATTAGTTTATTAGTTTTTCTCCATCGTCAATATACCCTTATGTTGGTAGCAAGCTATGAAATTATTCAAACATCTAGGTTTTATAACTTAATGCAGTATGAGTGGCGCCGTTAGCCGCTTATAGTGGCCCCAATGTAAATGTTACAGAGTCACTTGTTTTATTCGAACTTGGCTATAATAAAATTAATAATTTTCTTTAATATTTAATAAATAGATACTAATAATTCGGTCATTACTGTCCGATATTCAAAAATGTGTTATATAATTTAACATGAAATTGAATAGCTACATTCAAACAGAAGTACGCATTGAGCGTAACATGAGAAGGTTCATATACACTGAAATAAAGCTGAATGAGGCTTCTAAAAATTCAGTGTACACATAGGTAATGGGCAATGTAGCACTAAAAACAAAAATTATACGCCTGATGTAATCTCCGCGTGCCTTCGGACATAAGTGGAGGGAGTATCTCGTTACAAATGTGTTCGTTTTTAATTATTATAAATGGTATAAATGTAAGGCTGCAGTTGAAATCAAGTGGACAGTCTTATCGTTTCTTATAATTTGCTCCTTAATGTATATCAGACTACAATGTTCTTATGTCATCAGCTGTCTTCCTTCTTAGAAATTATTGGCAGTTATTATTATTTTTTGTTTACTAGCACAAGATACATGGAATAAGTAATATGAAAAAACATTATAATAAGTCGTCAAACACAAACCCATTCCCACGGTATTTCTAATTAAATTCGACTGAGTCCGTAAAGAGCTGGAGCGAACCGCATGTTTAGGTAAATGTGACCGAATTTGTGACTCACGAGTGAGTCAAGGCTGAATCACTATTTTATATCATATCTAAGAAGTTTCGTCGTCAGATCATATCATATCTAAGAATATAATAATGATATATAAATTTGAGAACTCTATATATATATATATATATATATATATATATATATATATATATATATATATGTATATATATATATATATTTGTATTTTTTTTATAAATGCTAAAATATACATAAACACGAGATTGTCATTGACCAAGCTGCAAAGATTATTACAAATAGTATTATCTGATAATATTAGTCTGATATTTCGGTCCGCTATAGACCTTATTTAAATTGGAACCAATTAAACTGATAAGAATGAAAATAAAACTGAACTGAACACAGCGCTGCAAGATTGTTTCTGCTCTTCTTCAGCTCTAATAAGTCCATTAAGGTCTTGCATTAATTTAACAGATTTTTTTAAGTAATTTCACTTACAACCTTCGAACGAATTATACTTCTTTTAACTTCTAGAAAAGAACAATTATCAAAAGAAGACACATCTTGCTAAAGAAAACTGTCTTCAATCAACTGCCAAGTAAAAAAAACTCTGTTCTGATACAAAATCATCCTGTCTTTTATCCAAAATAAAGAAAAAACGAAATGACAAAAAAATAACGGGAACTGTACAAAAAAGAAATAAAATAATTTAGCTTACCAAACAACTTTGGAGTCTGTTTTTCCTTCGCTAGGAAATAATGTTTGCCAAAATCTGAGATTTTATTTTTGTTTAAGTTGGTTTCTTTAATCTTGGTTTGGTTGTCATATATCATCCGTAAGTGATAAAATTATTATCTCTTCAGATACATACCACAGGTGATGGCTAAAGTTATTTGTAGAAGATTTAAAAATTGTTACGTCACCTTATTCGTACTCTTTTGGCAATTTCAAGAAGCACAAATCTTATAATTCGAGCCAAGGTTGAACATACATATTTTTTTTCTCTATATCTCCTCCCAAAAACGTTAACCAATTCCCCTTAATCGTCTCTTATAAAATATTTTTTCTGTCTTATAAAACTTTACGGTATAAGGTATAAGGTTTAAGGTTTAATAACGGTATAAGGTTTGTCTCCGTAACATATTCTTTTACATAATCAAGGTATAGTTCTATGTTACTGGAATCGATGTTATTCTTATTGTATTTGAACTTTTTGAAGATCGGAATATCTCGGCTACTAATAATTTGTTTTATATTGGTTAAGGCGACAGTTGTTAGAACCAACTCATAAGCATGGTGAAGATAAGCAAAAAGCAACAGTTCTCTTTATAATGTCTGCTCCAAAAAGCTCCATGGAAACCGTCAGTGTTGAAAGCAGGTGGTGTTGCGGCACATTATTTGAGCTTTATCACGAAGGTTTCAATGAAAGAAAGCAGTTGCAAGAAGCTGTTCTTAATCGTCAAGTAAATCTTTCATTAGCAAACGTCTTCATCTTTTGATGGTACATGATTTTTTGGTACATGCCATCCCTATAGTAGTATTCTATCTCAATGGACTGTGACCACGTCTGGTGCATTGTTGAGGAGTTTCAAGCCCTAAATTTTTCTAGGGTTCTGAAAAGCTGAATAGAATTTTTTTTAATAGGGAAATCATGGCTGTGCGGTCACAGAGCTTCTACAAACGCATGAAGAATGTTAGCAGAATCTCTTCTGCTTAACTGTCACCGACCTTAACTTTAACTAGTTATTATTAAATTATTATTACTTTCTTGAGAATTTTTATCATTTCTGGCAAGCTTATCTCAAAATTTAAAATGTGTTGTTCTTCATAGTCTTCTAGACAGTGTAAGTTATGAGTTATAAAAGAAAATGCATAAATTAATAACTCTCTTCTTTTACAATTCTTTTTTTTTCTTCCAATCGTCTTTGCCTAGCTACTATGTCCGCCAATGTTTTGTCTTTAAAACTTTAAACATCCTGGTAGAACTGCCTTCCTCTGTTTTTTCTTTAAGTACTTTGACTTCCTCTATTTTCATTATCTAAGGCATTAGCAAATGCAATATGAAATAAATTATCAAGGTGGTGGTTAAATTATTTTCACATTTTTATCACAATAATTTTTACAAAATGGTTCCTAACCGATATCGAGTTTCCTTTCTTTGAGCCTCTATTCAAATATTATATAAGTCAGTCAGTTTCTACACACAGTTAAAAAATTCTTTTGCGGGAATTGTTGCTTTCTCCCAAAGTATAACAAACTCTCTGATAACAAGATTTGCACTTTTACTGACAGTTAGCTTTACTTCTGGAATATTGTAAAATAAAACAATGAGAACTTGTCGATTTGATGCTAACTTTGCACCACACATTGATTATCATTCGCATCATTATATTGATTATCATTGATGGCAGTTCGAAGAGAAAAATATATTGTTTATCATTCCGCAATTTCACGGCCATCTTTATGCTATAAACAATGGCGTACTACTTACATATTTATTATGAATAAAAAATAATTACATCATTTTCAATAATATAATTAAATTACATAGTTAATATTAAAATTAAGATTCCTTGCAGTCATTGGAATTGTAAGCGCATCACAAAATCTAGTAATTTATTTATTTATTTAATTGGAAAAGTAACAGTACAAAATATTATAATAGTTACATGGATAGAAATAGAAGAAAAAATACGCTGTAATAGCCAACAGGGCTAACAGCATAGACAGACAAAAAAAAAAAAAAAAACGAGTAGAAACATAAAAAAATAAGTAAAAGGACGCAAACACAAAAGTAATATAGATAATACATAGTCCCTGGTTTGTCTGCTGTGGATACCAAGTATTCCATAATTTTATATAAATATAGATCTGGGAAAAGGTCCCGTTGCTCAATTGACGGGACGATATCCCAGAGGTTGCGGGTTAGAATCCCTGCCCGTGTCGGTTTATTTTTCATTCTATATTTATATAAATTTAAATAAGCTTATCATGGCTATATATGTTTATCGATATTTTCAAACAAAGTATCCCTTAAATTACATCTTAATATTTTTTCATATATAAATTATGAGTATAACTCAATACTATACTGTACGCTAATTAATAAATGAGTTAAAAGAGTTTCCGTTTAGTTTCTTGCCGAGTCTTCTCCATCTTCATCTCGTACCGTGATGAACTGTGCACTTAGACTGTCAGTTTATAAGTATGCTTTTATAAGAAATGTTTTTTTTTTAATGTATTTTAAAAGACACTATAACTAATACAACGGTAATACCTACCTACCATAAATGTATTACATACTTTCGTAGATTTTTAAACGGTACTAAACATCATATTGCAGCTGACAAGTATTAAATTACAATTATTTTTGACTTGAACGTAGGCTAAAACAATTACAGTGTTAAAACAATATATCGATTGTATCCCATGAGATGATGGATCTCCGCGAACCTGCGCCGGCGCGTCACCAATCACTCCCTCTATTAATCACTATATCGCATTATTAACCGTTACATCGCCCATCCATCAGCGGGTTAATAAACTTATATTTATTATACTTAAAGTTATATGGGCTGGAAAAATATTTTTCTAATATTGCGACAAATAATAATAAATTATTACAACCTTTCCATATCTAAATAGTATATTAATAACACTAACATCCTCAACACACAATTAATGTATAAAAGTTTGTGAATAGGTATGAAAGAAAAAGCGCGTATTGAACGTGAAGAAGCATTTACATAACTAAATAGAATATATACATACATATATACATGGCATGACGGTCTTAACACGCTGATGAGTTTGTCGGCTAAATAATGAGTATTATTATGTGTTAGTGACCAAACGTAGCACTACTGTTTATATAAATCGATCACGCATTTATATAAGCTTATAAGGAAAAAGTGTAATGATGAATATGCTGATATTTCTAATTGCAGTAATTAATTAAACCAATATTAATACGCTATAAAATTATACTATACTGTGAAAAAAAGTTTTATTTAATTAAACAGCACAACCATACACGCAAAATAATCAATAGATCTTCATAGATATATACCTATTAACTGGCGTCCCGTTAGTCGGGAGCGACATGCGCATGCGCAGTGATACGGTAATGCATGTATCGGGGATCGGCACGACGTGAAGAGAACATGCGCGATTCGATCCGATATCGTGATTTAGATTCGCGATCTGCGATAGCAGTGTGGAACTCAGTGCGGGGAAACCACCTGGGCGTGATAATGCCTTATCCGGACTATAAATCAGATAAATTCAAATATATTTCAGATAGGATATAATATGCACCCTCAGTAATTACAGCCATAAATGCTACATAATTTATTTAATTGAATTCATGAACAACATTTTACCATCGAATACATTGCCATCATTAAAACAAGAAACCAGTTCACAAAATAATATCGATGTCTCTAATTGAGCGTATTTGGGTGTGAAAGTAGATCGACATAAATCAAAGATGGCGAATGTAAATCAAATTGTATAAAATATGCGGCATCCCCGCGAGCTGGTTCCGATTTCATTAGTTTAATTAAAGTAATGCGGTGCTCACGGCGATCGTTCACGATTCTCTGATAAATTGCTTACGAAAAAGCGACAACATATCTAATCGTGATTTGCACTCGATTTCCGGAAATAATTGAATGATAGGGTTGATAACCTCTGAGTTGGTTTAATAATTTGACTGTAATAAGTTAATACTGATGTGCGAGCCAGGGCGGATCCGATTGGAAATCTTTTAAAGTATATAACGTATACGTAAGTATACAAGATATACATTATTTTATTCTTATTTAATGAGACTCTATATACTTAATAATTCAAAACGAGTCTCTAACTAAAGTCTTTTCTCACCTGTAGATACAGGTAGTTTCGTTGCGTTCTATTCAGCTTCACTACTACAAATATCTTAAACTTTTTAGAATCAAAGATCGTTGACGCTATTCTCATTCAAGCTGCAGTTCTAAAACAAAATGTTCGATAATTAACACGACGTGGGACAGGGCGGGGAGCGCCAGCGCTATCTGCTGCTGTATCTGTCAGGTAACAAATTTGAAAGTCCTGTTCGTCCGCTATCAGATGTCGCCGCTATCTGTAATTAACATCGCATCGACTCGGTTGATCGATGGCAGTTACACACCTCGTCTTCCACACAATTTATATATTACAATATATGTAGTTCGATTACTTTGGGGACTTGTCGACATCAACTCCTGTCATTGTACTATTCTATGGATACTCGTGACTTACTTATTCATTGTTATTTTTTTATAATTTTAACTGTTAAGTTTCCGTCATGTTTTTTAAATGATAATTATAAAACCGAACTCCATTGCCCGAAAGTAAGTTTTTATATCCTTAACCTTTTTACTGGCTTAAATTTAGTCATCAATAAATATAAGGTATTAAAGGTACTTTACAATAACTCTCATAATGGCCTTAGTAAGCAAACTCTAAACTGAGTTATCTTTCAGTGAAATGTACTGTCTTTTATAAATATCTTTTAATTGACAGCTCTGATTAAAAGTTTTCATATTTATACAAACCCGTGCCTTAGTTTATGTGATTAATAGAAAGGCTTTATGAGCTTGGTCTTGTTCAAAAAGACTCAAATATAAATTTAGCATGTATTGTATTTTAATATTCTCAATAATTTTGAGTTTGGTTTCAGGCACCAATGAGGTAAAAATGGATAATGAAATCCTTTAACTTCAGAAAAGAAGTTGAAGGTTACTATTTTCTTGATAAATAAAAAAAAAAGTTTTTTTATAAATATCACTCAACATGTAGTCATGCCCAATAGCTACTGATTTCTGATAAAATAATTTGCTAACAACGTTCATTATTACCAAAGCTTTAGTACTAAAGTAAAAGAGCGCAAATGCAAGCTTCAGTATATTAACACCAAAGACCGAAAGTATGTTTTTCTTCATTAGCACATAGCGTAGTGTTAAGAGTAAGGTAATATAATAGTAAGATTGACACATAATACGCGACTACTGTCGACCTTTTTGCATACTGTACTGTCGATAGAGTGAAAGCTACTTGTAGGCTTTAACAGACATTTACAAATGTAAAATATGTAAATATAACATAACCTTATCAAAGTCATGTCATTCTGTTATATGGTAATAGGTGATGTGTGTTTTTCTAGCCATTCATTAGTTTAGGAAGTCGTAAAATATAATTCTAAGTATAAATACACCCCTATATGTAAAATATAAATTTGTAAACGCTTGAACATTAATCCGTTCAATCAGCGTCTATTTGTAAACTGACCCCTCGCTATTCACAATACAATAAAACTGCTGTCCGAATGTGTATCACGGAAGGCAGGGGTGTACTTCATTGTTTGATTATAACTCATATTATCATTAATTAAGTTACTTGTTATAACATACCAAGTGATAGAGTCCCAATGTATTAAATGTTGGACACTTAGTTACTAGTTAGTATTTTAGTTGCTGCAAATTTCTTTGCGAAACTGTAAGGTAAGTTTTTTTCTGAAATAATAACAAAATGACGAAAAACTAAAACTATAAATATCATTAAAATAAACATGAGCTCTTTATTGCTTATAACAAATAATATAACAGACACATAATATTACATTATTGCTTATAACAACTATTATAACAGACACATAATATAATATTTTGACTATAACAGATAATATAACAGACACATAATATCATTGAGCGTTGTCAACACAGCTGCTAGCGAAACAATAACTTAATCTTAGTATAAAAACAACCCCTCTGCATAGAGTCACTGTCTGTGTCTAAGTAAGCTCATCTAATGTGTATTAATTAGTGAGTGCTTAAAACCCCATAAAAATTATAAAACATGTAATAATTTAAATTAAACCTATTATTATATTCATGTAAAAAATCGTATTGTAAATTCTACTTTCAAATTTGAATTATTTTATAAGTGTATGTAATCTTTACCTAATCTTTGATTTAAGTCAAACAAACCATGAATCTATCAACTGGCCATTTTGATTCATAAAAACAAAATAGATTTAATTTATGTGATACTGGGCAGTGTTAATATTTTCTTTGTCTTTCTTTATCAAATCATAACAATATTTTATTAATTAATCTCAATGAACGTTAGTCGTTGTAAGTATAAACCAGGAATAAACATTCTAGGGACCTACTACTTGACTTAGGTAGGGAGAAAACCGCCTCCCTAAGATGCAACTTACAATCTATCCCTCCTTCATCGTCGAATGCGCTTGATTATGTCGTCTCCGGTGGCCCGATTCTCTTTTCATCCCGGCGTGGGCAAGGGTCTCCTCGCTAATGGCCGGCAAGATAATTGCCCATTGAACCATTGTGTCCACACCGCCTTCAATTTTAAACATTGTTGTAATAAAGTAGTAGTTATTACTTAATTGATTATGGAACGACTTTTATATGGGTACTGAGAAATTAATCTCTTTTACTATACAAAATAAAGAGTTTAGAATAAAATTAAATTTAAATAAAAAAAAACTGCCCATCAAAAAGACCTCTAAAAAGAATAATAAAAATATTATTATTATGTACTTTTTGAAGTCGTTATGTACTTATTAAAAGGAGACCATTATACGTACGTTGAGGATAATTTCTATTTTACCAAGTTTTCGGAGCTGATGAATGAAGATTTAGGTTATACGATTTTGATATTGTTATTTCGTTATTTGTCTTGGTAACTTACTTGCATTTTGATTTCTTCCTTTATTTAGCGGTCCTCCGTCGCAACGACTTCAATAAATACCTACATAATAAAATTAATATATAGTTTTTTAAAGTTATGTTACTGGTTTCTATGTTACACTAACTGAAAAACACACTTATCTTCATGTCTAGATTTTTACTATCAATATTGGATAAGAACCTTTCACCAGCACTATTAAAAGCTTTATCTTCAGCTTCATTATCTTGGAGACGACTGCTATTTTAGCATACATAGTTAAAAGCCATCTCCACGAGTAAGGCTTTCGGTTAGAATAACCGCTATGAAATCCGTCCACTCGTTTGGCTGCTACGATGCTAGAGAAAGATACACAGATATACACGTCAAACTCAAACTTATAACAGCCCTCTTTTGATGTCGGGGTAGAATATATAATAATTATTTTATAATCTTTAAGCTGTAAGCATTTTTAATAAAAGTTATTATATTATTCGTATCACCTGAAATAGGGGTGGTCTTTAGAGAAAAAAAAAATCAAACTTCAACTTCAACTCCATGACCAATCGCATACGTGCTGTCGATGCAACCACAATGGCGGCTGAAATAATGGTCCTTCCACCCGGATCGAATGCTGCATTCGAAACCAAGTTTCAGATTTCAGTATTGTGCGCGTGCGCCGGTGGCCAATGGTGGTCTGAGTAGATTGTCGCTCGTGATTGGTCGCCATTGTTCCCTCGATAGTGATCGGTTCGCGCTCAATTTGTTCACGATACTGTTATCAGCAATTATGTCGTCTACTTAATTGGCAAGAACAATGCGCGAGACAATGTATTGTTAGATGCGGACAAGTAGCGGTTAATTGTTTGGTCATTTTGTTATTTAAATTACCTTCATTTAAAGTACTACTTATCTTTCAATTGGAATTACAAACTCTTTGGCCATTTCAGAAAATATGTAAGTACAAAAAAAAAGAAAAATATCTCAATTAAAATATTATCTTACTTGAAAAACTTTTATTATCCGCAATATTTATTATTAAAATAATTTTGAATTATTACATAATTATTTAAAAAAGCATAAAGTAATAAAAGTAACAAAAATATAAATCGTATTTTTTTAGAACTACATCCAGTGGAGATTGTGTTTATATTATTCTTAGCTTCACAACATTTTAATTCCCTTTGTTTTTATCTACTAGGGATGCACGCTCCCTTATTCCACGACGTCTTATTAGGCCATTAGTTATTAATTTATTTAAATAAGTAGTTCAGAAATGAAAAAAACATTTAAATCCGCAACAACTAAATCAATATATAACAAAACAGTTTAATATTATTCCTATAATCCGTCAAACCACTCGGTAACTATTAGGTATAGCTATGGTATAAATTCCACTGGCAGTGGAACCTTTATGGTGCTAGTAATATCTACAGTTCGAAACGTCAAAACTCATACTAAAGGTACAGAGGTACTTAGCATTAAAATTAGCATTAAGACTTAAATAAAATAAGCAGACCCTCAACGAACTAATTTATTCATTTATTTTTATTTCATTATTTCGCAATCATTCCAATGCTTGATGCATGTTTCATGTTTTTTTTTAAATATATACAGACCTTTGAATTAGCCCATTCAGTTATTTAAAAGTTTCTCCCGCGTCTAAGTAATTGCGTCCGACACTACATCGTCACGGTTCCGTCACGGTGTCGTCACGGTAGCCTGTGATTTCACGCTGCATTTACAAACCATTTTATTTTTCTCTCCTCTAGTTTCAAATAAATAACTTACATTAAGGCATGTAACTTAATTAAAATAAAATTGTCTATAATTGTGTCAAACTTATACGTTATGCATTTGCCTACAACCATAAAAATAAGTATAAGTGTATTACATAACGAAGTAATGAACAATTAAACTGATATTCTTATCTTAACATCATACAACACTAAAAATCGAAAACAAAGCTCCATACCTAATTGAATAATCTATATTATTTGTTTCGTTAATTCCTATCAAGCAATTTTTTATTCTCTCACTTTTATTATTTATTCAAATAAATGTTACCAGATAACACAGGACTATAACAAAGGATTTAATGTCATTTAGAAAAACGAATAAGAGCTTTCAAACGTAATAAAAGAGTGAAAATAATATAAAGAAGAGAGTTTTAAGTATGAGACATGAAAGAAGGTAACTTAAAACACGGATAGAGTAAGTGAAAAAAAGTCTCCACTAAGATGTATGAATAGGAGACCGTGGAAGAAATTTATATATTGCACCTGTCCCAAATAATCAGATTAAGGGTAGGTTATATGTAATAGAATTTTATATGAGGTCTGTTTCAGAAGATGGTTCAGCTAGTTCGCCTCCTCCCCCTATTTGCATGTAATGGGGGAGTAAAGTAATTGTTTAGTGAGTGATTGTGACTATCTTAAAATTATATCCAGCCCGGATGCCGGATAATTAAATAGTATTTAGAAGCGTGGGTAAGCGCGGTGAGCGAACTGCGGTGTAAGTTACAAGAAATGGCGATGAACCAGCCTTACCTTACGTAAACAACATTTATCTATTTTTATTAAATTCGTTTGTATGCTTTTGCTATGCGCACTAATTTAGGTAAAGTCTAATTATAATTGAAGTAGATTTGAAGTCGATAATTAAAAATATATTGTTCATTTTCTCTTTATCCCTCTATTATTATTGTCTCATTTATCCCTTTTTTCTGTAATGTCTACACATTGGATAGCCAAATGGATTGTGAATGCTAATTTGTACTTTTTTTTTATTTATTTGTAATAATTAAAATAATGTAAACTTCTCGATGTTACGATGCATGTAGTTATCTAAATCTTCCGCTAAGTACTTCTCACTTGGAACAAGTACTAATAAAGTCAAACTTTCATGTCGTAACTGCAGCCCAATTACACGCCGACATCAAACCTGCACTTTCCCCACTTAATAACTGGTTCACGATCGCTCATCACGACACACTACCATTTAGCGTACGGGGGTCAATGACCCCCCTCATTACCATCCCAAATCAGAGCACATTCCCAGAACCCTTGAAGCCTTATGTCGGGTAAATACTATTTTCTGATGTATAGTGAGAACTATTTATAGTGATTTTCATGCACTCAATAATCATGTTAGACAATCAGAGTTAATTATAAATACTAGCATGTACATAACAAAGTAACATTACAATTTTAATACAAATTGTAAAAAAAAAATAAAAACCTCCAATACAAATGGAGAAAGGATAAAAATAATATAATTATGTACTTATTGAAGTCGTTGTGTCGGGGAACCGTTGTATGTACGTTGAAGATGATGTCTATTTTACGAAGTTTTCGGAACTAATGAGGACTTAGACTATACCATTAAATAATATTGTTATTTCGTTATTTGCTTTGGTAACTTACTTGTATTTTGTTTTCTTACTTTATTTAACGACGATTTACTTCTTAACATATAATTTTTCTGCTATTTAAAGTTAAGTTACTCGTTTATATATTGTATTGTATTATTTTCACTTTTTTAAATATTTGCTATTAAAATTACATAAGAACCTTTCACCAGCACCAATAAAAATCTATTATCTTGGAGAGCACTGCTTCTATTTTGACTACACATAGCTAAGAACGTAAAGACTTTTGACGATTAGATAATGAAACTTTTATATTTTTTTATAAAAATATTTATTTTAGGATCATTATCGAGTTCATCGTGAATAAATAAATAACAAAAATGTATTTTCTTCAAAGCTCTCGTTACAATTCTTATTGTCTGATAAATAACGAGTCTTATTCTCTCAGACATCCTATTTAGCTATGAAACCTAGCGTGTAGTAAATAGCAGTAACTAATAGCGTAAGTTTATAAATATCCATCCTCAGAAGTCTTCAATAGGGCCCGCTGTAGTGCAGTGTGGCGCAGTCAGCAGCGTGGCACGCTGCCCACTTCTAATTGTCACGATTTACAAGATACCTTGCCTCGACTGAACTCACACCTTCACCAGATTCATTAAGTATATAAGTTTCCTTATTGTAAACAGAACGGGATCAGACTGCGGTTTTAGATTAAACGACGAATAGACATTAAGTAACTATGATAGCAAAGTATACTTTGTTCTTATAGAAGTAAACTTCCTTGCAATAAAATTTAAAAAGAGTCGAACAATCAAAATGTACAGGTATAAATCTTAAAATTCAAATATATTGAAACTAATGACATATTTGAAGATAATGATATAAGCATTATTATTTACGAATAATATGATTTTGGGCTAAGTATACACTATTAATACTCTAGAGAAAACTTAGTTATTTTTATATATTGCCCGGAATAGACTACACAACAAATAAATAAATCCACTTAATTCAAGACAAATATATATAGAATTTTGGATGACTAGGATACTCTAGTCAAGGATTCATATCCAAAATCTGAACGCACGTCGTTCCACGAATTCGTTAAACCGTTGCGCCAACAACTAACAAGACACGAATATTATAATCCAGCGACAGCGTTCAACAACTGACTCATTTTGAATAGCCCCAATACATAAATTACCCCAAAAATGTGTAGCATTTTGATACTACGCTCTAAATACTATGGAAACTTACGCCATTTAATTGTATTAATTATTATTTAAAAACATATTATATAAATTTATAAATATTAATATTTACACATATCATTAGTATTAAAATAATGTATATATTTATTTTTTATCACAGTCACGCAGTAAATAGCAACCAGTTGTGATGCGCATGCGCACGTCGAAGTGATTCGTATTTATCGACAATTTTATAGCTTTCCGAGTCGTCCTGAAGGTTTTATTATTTCCGTAAGTACTTCGCATGTTTTACATACTCAGTGCCGTGTAATTTTATAGTCTCTTATAAAGGAATGCATAAAAGTCAAAATAATATACTCAATAATATGTAGATGGGATATAGCATGAACTCATATCTACCAGTGTAATAGTAACGCTACAGTTACCCTATCATAAATTACCATTTCAAGTCGATCTTGTACAGTTATTTAATTCTGCGTACATCCGGCATTCGATAAGATCGAGCCATCGAGCCTTCCAGAAGATATTATAACATAACAGTGACAGGTGCATAACGCGTCCAACGAAACGAGATTTGATAAAAGAATTTCCAATTTCCATTTCAATTAATACTATGTATATACCTTTACTTTATTATGGTACTTTCGGCTACTTCGAATTATACACTTTTACACGTACGCAACTATTACGCTCTACTTCCTTAATATATTAAATATGTACTTAAACTCTAAGAGGCAATTAGTATTTACTATGTTCTTAATACTTTACGAGAGTGCTCGTGAGAGCCAACTGCAAGTACTGCAACACTCGCCTTGTACGGTGCTGGTAATTATCGCCATGTTTATGATACTTTTGGTCCTTAAATAGCTCCTTTATCACTGACCAGTTAAACAAAGCGGTGTAGATATCTCAGTAGAGTATTAACTTAATTAGCAGTCACTATAGTATGTTACCTTATCGACAATCAATATCCTTGAATAGGTATGACGGGAAAGTTAATACTTAATTAAGTTAAACCTTAATGTAAGTTAATACTTACATTAAGAGGATCAAGTAGGAAAGCACATGACATAGATTTAACAAATTAATTAACCTGTAACGTGTTGTCCTTCCGTACTATCCTTAAAATAATGCTCCCTACATACTTCATGAGCGGTCCCCATCACTAAAATTTGGCCTTAAAGTATTCAAATCAACTCTCCTGGATCAAAGTAATTTAGTAAAATGTGATAAAGCGATCTAAAATTATATCGACATCTGTGGGGAGGCAGTAGGAATAGAAAAACACTTGTTAGTAGGATATCTATATACAGGATATATTCCGTAAAACGTTAGAAATCATGCAAAAACGGTTAGTCGCTCAATAGCAAGAATAGTTTTACCACTAAGAAAAGATCTGTAGAGAAGAAAGATCTTCCAAGAAAGCAAATAAAATCTTCACTCTATCCAACAGGCGGCTCATGTTTTATATCCTGTTGACCTTTGGATGGCTGCATTTCATAATATCAAACAAGAATATCATATCATACCTGATATCCTTGGGTGTCATAATACTCAGGGTTAAATATGTTACAGAATCACACTGCGGTCTTCTGACTGCAACAAAAATGGGCTAATTTTACCGTTATCGTATCACACTCGCACAAAAGACTGGCGTGTAGCAGTGGTCTAGTGTAAATTTTTACGTATTAATTTTTTATATCTGCAATGATTGTTGTTGTACAATGGTCTTAACAAATAAAATAACCATGATTCAGATCTAACAGAACACCGCAAGAGTGTTTGCATAATTTTACACGTTAATACTATTACATTTATATAATCACACAAGAAACTTCCTTTATTTTTTAACGTACGATGACTTACATAAACTAGGACTAATTAAACACATTAAAGTAATAATAATTTATACGTATAGTTGAAACAACTGAAGGAACTGAATCCTTCTCCAAACCATCTTGCACGGACCGCTCTTTTTATTTTGGGGAGGACAACGAAACCGCCAAAAGCAAAACAGGCCTTTACTCCTTGATACACCTCACTTCACTTCAGATATTTGAAATATCAGGAGATTGCACACTGGGCGTGTACTGGTTGGGCATTTAATGAACACTACACTCTGCATCAAGCAAAGGTCAAACGAACCCAGGTAAACGTGAACAGTTACCTTATAGAGCTTGGGATGTGTATTCAGCAGAAGATGCAGCAAAAATGGCATGTAGATAACCACATCCGGCGGACGAGTAAATGTCTCAAACTTTGGAAAAGACCATTCGCCGTTTCAAAGTCTAATACAAATCTCCCTGTTTAGTCAGTGGACGATCCGTTTCTGATATGGAACCTTTAGAGGCCCTATAGAGGCCTTCGTAAACAGTGATACAGTCGTCCATGTCTTCAGGAATCCAGAGTTTTGCTAGGTCCTGCCCTACCTTCCAAATTGCCAAACGGTAGCAGATGTCGTGACTCACGAAAATACATAGTTACTCCGGCGTGAAGTATAAAGTGATGTATAATTTTATATCCGGGGTGTAATAAGTATGGCGTATTGTTTGGTCGATCTTCTGGTGTATCTAATACACCAATTGCCAGCTGCCATTGAAAGTAAGGGAAAAGGCCTGTCAGTGAGTTTGGATATTTTGAAATCATTCGATCGTTTATGGCATAAGCCAATTATAATTATATTTCAAGGATTCCTTCCTATGGGCTTCCCGAGAACTTACATGGATGGATAGATGGATATGGATTATCAAATTTCTAATTGGTCGAAGAATTCAGTTCCTAAACGAAGGATTTTCTAGGATCCCAAGCCCCTGAATGGTAGTGTTATCCCAGGGCCTCATATTATCTCCAACACTAATCCTTCTACATATCATTGATTTTTTATAGAGCTGAAATAAACTTGTCTTGTATTAAGACTTCCTTAGTGACGGTTTCATAATTCGGTAAACTGAACCTTGATCAGTGTAATCCGCAGAGGACACATGTTTGTGCGTTCATCACAAAATTCGTATTATCGCTCTTTGAGAACACTCCCCTCCAAGCCTTGCCGAGTATTGGAGTAAAAATCGAGTCATCGTCAGTTTTGCGGTAACCGGGAGAGCAAGACAAGACATGGAGTGTTAGCTTAAACCATTTTACCGTATCTAGCTCGAGTTGTCGAAGACCCAGTGCTGTTTGAAATGCTTGATCTTTTGGCGTTACGAAGAAATTTTGCATATTTGACTCCTTTGAGGTTGACACCTTGTTTAGTCTAGTCCAGTGTTTAAAAGAGATCCTTAAAATTTGTAAAGAGTTTCGGGGATATGACATCCCCCCTCATTTCGCGGCGAAAATGGTTGGGCCCTGTCCTGCTAGTCCTGGATTTGAATAGTTATCGTCGCTAGGTTAGAGAAACATTTCATCACCTCGCTGACGTCAACATGGGATATCTTGTAAATAGTGGCGCGATACTGGTTCAGTGGATCATGGTGTCCTTAGTTTGTGGCTGATGTGTGCTCGATGGGTAAAGTTGTTCATAAAACTTTCATCTATAACTAGGAGCTAGAAGTCGGTCGCAAGTTCTTGACCTTCCTTTGTCCTAAATTTCATCGCTCCTCTTAGGTAGTTTTTTGAGCCTTAGGCCTCTGTTCTGATCAAAAAAGTGCTAATATAACTTGTTGTAGAGCAGCAGCGATCCCTGCCAATGAGTTTTCGGATCCGTGGTGTTTTTTTTCCTTTCTTCGGACTTCTGACAACCCTAGTATGCTCCAATGAATTCAATCTAGCTCTACTTCTAGTTCGGAGAGGTGATGTTCCAGCAGCAGCGTGCGTCCATTATGCGTTGCTATGTTGTTAGGTGTCATTTGTTATATCAGCCTATCGCAGCCCAGTGATTCTTGGCACCCACCACACAAGCGTTACCGAGACCGCTGCCGAAGCCGGAAGTAGTGCAGCTGCCGAGAACTGGGCACTGGGACTTTTAGGTGAAAAATGCCCATAGCTACCACGCTAGGCAAGCGGGTTGGTGAACGCCACACCACGCCACCATACCCAGGAATAGTTTTAATGTTGGTTTTAAAAGATTTTTAAGGATTTTTACTTGTAGTTTTTTTTTTTCTTTTATTAGGTGTACCAACAGCCTATAAAATGTCCATTATAAAAATACTATTAATGCACATATCTAATAACTTTATTATGCACAGTGATATACACAGTATAAATACGAAAAACAAGCACAATTTCACTTTACTTGTTACTCGTCTTATAAAAGTGACTAAACCTTTCATAGGACAATATACAATTTTACAATAAACTCCCAGCACACGTTAAAATCGTACCATTTAACAAATTTAAGAAAGTAACTAAGGAATGTTTGTATGCAAAGGGATACTAAAATGTTTTTGAATATGTAGAGGATGATGCACCGTGGATATGAAGTGATCGCTGCCAGGCTTACTTCAAAATTTATTCAGAGTATTATCCATCATTGTAATATATTTAGAATTTATCTTATACTTTATAAGCCAAAAAACAAAACAAAACAGTACGAAATTACCACTGATTTTTTGTCGCCAGCTCATCTCAGGTGGATTTTTTTTTATAGTAGCTGATATCTAATATGATGAAAAAAAAATTTTTTTAATATAAAACTTACTTCCAATATAGATTTCTGATTTTGATTTTAAAACTATTAAATCATATGCAATATGCACCAAATTTAATAAATATAAATTGAATGTAATAAAAGTAACAAAAGACGAGCTTTTAAACTTCTGTCACCACTTCACCTTCAGTCCGTTAAAAAATACAACATAGAAAAATGGATCGTAAAAAACTCATTTTCAAACAGGATTTGAATTTATTTGACATATACATATAATATATATATTTGATTAAAAATTTGAAATCCTAAATGTTTCAACAACATAACAAATTCAATGTATTTGCGTGATTTGTTATCATTATTTATTAACTTATCTATAAAGCTATCAATAACCATCGTCTCGAGCCTCGACGCTTGTGTATGAAACAAGGAATGCAACACCATTGTCTACAAACACTGTTTTATCTATTTCATCTAAATCTAAACAAAAAAACAATCGTGATGCTTTTAAGATAGCATCGGCTAAGAGCAACGCGTCTAATTTACGAAGACACTAAACTAATGCGTCTGTCTGTAGATACACGTCAATCACACCAATAACGGCAATAATGCACGGATAATAATATATATTATTGTTATTAATATATATTATCTCACCTCGCATTTATAGTTTGGCTTCAGTGGTTTGAAAGACTTAAAAATTGTAACACATTCATTGTTTCCCAAAGCTTAGTCATAAATGGGCTGTAAACAGTTAAAGATAGATAAAAATTAGATCTGTGATTTACCAAATTATATAATTTTACTATTTTCTGGTATAACTTTTTTCAACCGACATTTTTATTTTCTATATAAATTGATTTGTTTTCTTGATGAAAAAATTATTATTTTTATAGGTAACATTTAATACTTACAATTTTTTGTGGAAAGTTTTGATCTGTTGATTAACCTATATTACTACAAATAGTTACTTTAGTTTTCATGGAATATAAATTTGGAACCGAATGCGCTGGTCGAAGTCGAAGGCCAGCGCAGTCACGGGATGACCTCGCCTTCTACTCAATTATATTCTTTACAAACCATTGTGCAAACCTTCGTGCTCTTTATATACCCTATATTTAGATACTAATCTTAAACTATTAATATGCAGAGCGTGTAACTTTAAAATTTAAAGTAGAGAAGTTGCAAAGGAAATATATTTACAATGATTTTTGTTTACAACATCGTAAGCATTGACATCTTTACAAATTCTTTCCAGTTGTATAGATGAAAAGTTAGCATTTTTATATTAGTACTAGCTTATCCAGCCCACTTCGCCCGGTTTAATTTAAGGATATATTAATTCAAAATACAGAATAAAAATACATTAAATATAAGAATCAACTTATTTAGAATTAACCACCGTGATAATAATTATGATTCAACCTGAATTTCAGTTTCTTCTACTCGTTTTTCTTTTTTTTTTGCTTGTACATGGATAGTGTCATGACTTTATAACTGACCTTAAATAGTTTGATGTAAAAAACAATATCAGTAATAAAAAAAACTGTCACTGACAGTTTTATAGAAAATGCTCTGATCGTCACCAAACTTTACAAGATTTCCCGCTGGGTCAATCAAAGATCCTCTGAAAATGTGGTTCAAATTGTCAAACCGTTTCGAAGTTTATCCAGAAAATACATACATACTTTCTCTTTTATAGGTATAGATAGATAGATTAGTTAATCTTCTAATACAGGTATAGTCTCTACTACATAAAAGTAGGTGCAAAGGCGGTGCTATTGTCAAAGCAATCTCTTACGGACAACGTTTTGGGGAAAACAGAAGTCAATGTGAAAGCAGGATAATGCAAAAAAACAAAATAATTATAATACTACATTGTCAATATTACAAATACTTTTATTAAAAATATATATATAGAATTACAGTTAGACGTTTACCCCAAATAGTTATTTTAATGGCATTGGATTTGAGACACACGAGGTTTCTGGGCAGATATGTGATTACTAGGTAAATTAGCATAGAATATCGTAAGTTGCTTAATAGTATAACTGTAGCTGTGGGGGCGTGATTAGATATTCCCTTCTTTTTGGTACCATGCTTTATTTGGATTCCAATTTGTTCCCACACAACTAAGACTGCTTCTAAAATAGTGAATATTATGAATCATTGCAATTTTATTAATGAGTTAAAATAGAATCTATGCAGTTTTTTTTGGTTCATCTCCGTGTCTTTAGAACTGTGCAAATAAAGTTTCACGTTTCATAAGTGCAATATATGTCAATGCAAAATGATTATTAATGACTTTTATAAAAACAAATAAACAAATGAATATAATTCGTTTATAAATTATGATTATTCACAAACTAATAGAATCTGAAGTAATTCTCATATAAAATTAAAATATTTATACTCCTTAAAATAACGGTTTCTATATCTGACTGTTTCTATATATAAAGGTATCTGATTATGCAATAATAAATATAAAAAGTTCCTAAGAATTGAGCTTGTAGTCAATATAATTGAGTGTCATGCCTATCATTTTTTTTTTTTTTTTTTTTTTTTTTTTTTTTTTTTTTTTTTTTTTTTTTTTTTTGTCTGTCTATGCTGTTAGCCCTGTTGGCTATTACAGCGTCACCGGGGGAATGGGTGGGTCAGGAGACCCACCCTTAAAAAGGGGGGGCCAGATGGGCCCCCATGGGGAACGACGTCCCGAGGGCGTCTCAGATTGAGACACGGACCTCGGCTCGGGGCGTCGTTAGTCAGGAGGGAAGCTAAGGAAATTTGGACACTAGCGTCCTCCGACGGCAGAACGCCGGAGCAACGGAGCACTTACTCAGTTGGGACCTCGTCTATACCGGTACAGACGGTGTGTGTCTGTATGTTGTGTGGTGTCAATTATGCCTACGCGTACACGTTATTACCTACTGTGAACGCGTCGTCGGGGTCAACGAGTACCGACTTGGGTCTTCTTTTTCTGACTAAAGTAGTCATGCCTATCAGTACTGGAACTTATTGATGTTGAGCGTCTATGAGGGTTGTACCAAAAAAAATATGAAAAACAAAAGCGATATACACAGATATGTATTTTTATGTAAAGATGCTCTTAGCGCTACACCTTTCTGGTAACCTCCCAATTAACATTACTTGTGAACACAAACATTTTTTAAACAAATATAATAAAATTAATTCTAACATATTAATCAATCATGCTTCGAAGCCGTCCGTCCGTCGGTCACTCGAGTTGGGTATAATCTTAAGAAGTCGCTTTTCAGCTTCATTAATTTCATTTGCTTCTATTCATTGGTAAATTAAACGTGATGATTGTGAAGTGTATGTGTGTACGTGCGTGCGTGCGTACGCGCGTGCTTGCGTACGTGCGTGTATGTGAACGTCTGTGTGTGTATGCGCTTGTGTTTTTGTCTGTGTGTATGTTCGTGTGTGTTTGATTAGTTTTATCAAAAGCCACTTCTTCAGACGATGTAAATTCTAATACTGTTAACAAGTTACATCAAATTCTTTTGTAAAAAAAAGCTTCTATATAAAATGTATATTTATTTATAGCAAATCTCTGTCTACAATACAAAATTATTATACGCCGAAAAAAATTAATAACATTAATAGACTGTAATAGATTTTGCTAGCGCTTTGGAGAAAAGCGAGTAAGAAAATTGTAGAAAAGATAACTAGGAATAAATATTAAATACTTAGATTATTTCAAAGATCAAAGAGAAAATTGGTTTCGAAAAGGTGTTTTTATTGCCTTTGAGCAACTTATATTTTTGTCTAATTTATAATATATAATGTATAGATATAAATCTTGCAAAAGAGCCGATACAACATTAAATGATCTACAATCACACGAGTATAAAAACTGAACCAACCGACAGTTAGTATTTTATAATCGGTAATTATGAGTCAGACATTAATTATTTGTGTGCGTGACTGCGGCCGCTTGTCTCCGGTCATGTTTTTGCGTGTTTGTGTGTGTCTTGTTTGAGATATAATCAATCTATCAGTCACTCATTCGAAAGCGGCATGTTTTTTATGAGTACAAGTTAAAAGAACTTTAATCTTATGACATTTTAATTTTAACCGAATGTGACTTACGATTACCTCTTTACCTCAGGTAATTGCTCTGACATGATGGTCATTGCTTAAGTTCAAAGCACATAACATTAATTAGTTAACAAAGCGAGAACCTTAATATATTTGTGACAATATAATAATAATAATAATAATATCAGGACAGATTACACACATTGACCTAACCCCTAAGTAAGCAAACTACTTGTGTTAAGGGTTTTTAGACAACGATACAAATACATAGAAATACACATATAAATACTGAGAATATATTTAATAAACGACCAAACCCAGAAACACAGACATCTATGCTCATCACATAAATGCCTGTCTCTGCCGGGAATCGAACCCGAGCCTCCTTGCAACACGTTATATAATATTATATCATATAATACAATACAATGTAGTACAGGGCAGTGTAGTGTAGTATAATACAGTACAGTAGTACAATACGATACGATAGAAAATAATACAATAACTACAAAAAGTTCTAAGCATATTTTTTTTTATGTTTTGCGGTTTTTTCCAAGGGTTTTAGTATTTAAATAGGTATCGATTGAAGGTTTTGTTTAAATTGATATCTCGATTACTAGGTCTAGTTAAAGGCAGTTTGTTTTTGTCAGGTACTGTGTTTAGGAAGGGATTTACTTTAGAATATTATTCCTGGTTGGATGACCAGTTGGTGTGGTGGTTAGTATCACTGACTGCTAAATCAAAGATTGGGGGGTCGATTCCCATACGGGACAGTTTTTTGTGTGATCCACATATTGTTGTTCCGAGTCTGGGTATACTTTGTGTTCGTTATTTATATGTTTGTAAAGATCTCTGCGACACATAGATAATATGATCCCTAAAGAGAAATTGGTTTTTTTTGTTAATAAGGTAAATATCATAGTAAGAGATTTCAACCTTAGCGACGAAAGAAAATATATTAAACATAGACATAGTTTTATTAAACAAAACCCACGTACTAAGAGTTAGTCGATGGAATGACATTAACACGTCAAAAGTAACAGCACTGCGACACATATGACACAACGGTACCTTTAACACCCGCTCTCAATGGTTTCAGAGTTGTGACACCATGTGACAAACAGACTGACGTCTTGTTACACTTAAATCTATGAATTAGAAATGTTTCAGTTGGCTTATAATTAGGTAGAATATATTTATTATTTTTGTTATGACATGCTTCATGGTGTAAAAATACATATTCAAATCTTATATAAACATATAAGCTACTCACACACTGTTAGACGAAACGGAATATATATTTCTTTTGTATATTTAAGCCGGTACATCCTTAACAATTTATTTAAAAGAGCACGCTCAGCTGCAATGAGCCGTATTTGTCAAACTATTAACTCAGCCGTAACCGTCATCTCAAACGTCAAACACGCCACAGATTAAATAACATCATCATTTAAACTAATTTACAAACAAAGTCAAATTATTTATAGTACAAACTCTACAAAGGAAGACGCATTAGTCCTAGTCACGATTACTGAAAGCTTTTAAAAGATTATAAGTGAAATAAAAGACGTTGGTAATCGCGAGCAGACAGACAGGCCTTTGTACTTCACTTTGTATATGGATAGAACTTTTACTTTGTTTTATACTCACACGCTAACTGTACGACTAAGATAACTTGAATCAGACTGAACCTGTTTAAATGTCTTATTTATTGTACAAATCTTTATATCTTAATTCGTTCAAGTACGCACTTGAAAATATACCATACACATCAGCTCGTTGTCAAATAATTAAACTTCAAGTAGCTTATAATATATAATCAATGATCCCACAAGTCAAAAGTTCAAATCCTGCCCGTATCAATAAAATTTTCGTTCGAACTTTATTTTAAAACTGAATATATTGTCGAAATTTTCAAAAAGTGTCAATATATTTTTAATACATTATTTATAAGTAAATTACGTAAATTATTTAACTATGTAATTATGTGCGAACACTATACTTTACATATTGTATTTCAATTTAACTGTTGCGTAAAACTAGTCCTAATAAATGATTTACAGTATCGGTAAAGTTTCGTACGTGTTCTTCTTCCACGAAAATTATTTTTGGCAGAGTGCTAAAACTCCCCCGGTGACGCTGTAATAGCCAACAGGGCTAATAGCATAGACAGACAAAAAAAAAGGCAGAGTTCAAACTATCCTATGAATGAATCTGTTGTTTAAAAAGTAAAATAATTGAAATTTGTTGGTGCACTATTGTATGCTTTACTTTCTATATTCTAACAATAATAATAAAAAGATATATAATCATTATTTTTTTTTTAAAGAAAATTAAAAGAATATATATTTAATCGTTAAACTGGTACTAGGATGGTTTAGAAATATATTGAAACGTTATAAATAAGATACCTATTAGAAAAGTGTTATAAATTCCGATGTTTAAAATTTTTTTACTTTTATTTTAGTTTTTTTTTTTGTAAGCGAACAGTTTGTAAAGTTCTTTTAAGAGAAAATAAAAAAAATCTTTGAACTGAATAATAATCTTTATTTGCATTGAATAACGTAACAAGTATAGTGTTGATAATTTTATATTCCTTGCTAAATGTTTAAGCTTGCAAATATACAATTATAATTCATAAAATAATATTCTTTTATATTATATATGTTCTACAATTAGATACAATACTCTCTTACAATTAGATACAATATATTTTTTTTATAAAAATTTCAACATAATTCCTTAAGTGAAAAGTATTTATTTAATTTATATAGAGCTATACTTTTTAAATGACATCTTAATCTTATCTTAAATAACTTTATCGGTAGAGATTCTAGATTGTTAAGTAATTTATTAAAACTCTTAATCTTAAATGTATAACTTTTATTAAAACAGATTTTGTTAGCAACTTCAAAAATAATTCGTGTCATTGTTTGGAAAACATAAAAATTACATCATGATAGTGATAGTTCTAAATGGATACTGTGGCATTTAACTTACCTTTTAAGGTGTCTATCTGAATATTATAATCTTAATACCGTAGATTTAAAAACTTGTACAGATAATAGTTAATTCAACTCACCCGCTAACAAGCTCTTATTAATCAATAATCCAATTTTATTGCAGTCATAAACGACGGACAGCTAATAATGACTGGTATAATATATTGTTTATGAAATCTAACTTGTTTTATGCCTTCCTATTCGATTTCCTCTTACAGTTTGGTGCAGACTCAGATAACATCGCTTCGAATTGATTGATGGATGGATTAAGTAAAGTCATTATAAGCTTCAAATCTATAATGCTTTCAATTTTATATACGAGTATTTGACTTTGAACTTATGTAAGGATTCAATGGTAAATAAATGAAATAAATGTAATATTTAAAATTTTCGTTAACGTCGCCCATACCTACTTGTCGGCGACACACAGCCTATTTAGTTATTAGAATCAACTTTTTAACCCCCGACTCAAAAAGAGGGGTGTGAAAGTTTGACTTGTCGATCTGTGTATCTGTGTGTCTGTCTGTGGCAACGTAGCAGCTAAACGCGTGGACGGATTTGATTGCGTTTTTTTTATCGAATGCCTGGTTTGTCGAGATGGTTCTTTGCTATGTTTTATTCGAGATATTGAGGTTTTATTTGTGCGAGTTAAAGGTTCTTCTGGAATATTATTAGAAATACTTAAGCAATTGAAAATATGTGTATCTGAAGATTCATTTAGTACAATAATGAAACCAGTAACATAACTTTGAAAAGCAGAAAAAAAAAGAACCTATAGACCTATAAAAAAATATTATTACTTATTGAAGTCGTTGCGTCGAGGGACCTCTTAATATAAGAAGAAATTAAAATGCAAGTAAGTTACCAACGCAAAAAAAGGAAATTACAATATCGAATCGTAGTCTAATCCCTCCGAGAGACAGACAGACAAACTAAAAATTTGTGGACACTCTTTTTAGTGATTTACTGATTTTTATAGTGTTTAGGTTTTAGTGACTGTCATGATGATTGATTAGTGAAAACTAATTAGTATTCGAGTAAACCAAAAGCATTCTATGATAGCTAAATACTACTAGTTGCATAATAGGTACCCTTGAACTTACAGAGGCTCGAGGGATTCTAATTTTAAGCATTCTCAATATAATAGTAATTATGTGATGCCTTAGTTGTAACATTTACAGTCAGTCAGTCAGTCAGTTTTAGTCGGTGCCTAAAACATTCTACATCTCTGTTTCCTCACACACTCTTTTGTTTCATCTCATTTCTCAAGGGTCAAGTATAGTTCACTTCTGCAAAACATATAGGTGAGTTAATGAGGTCAATTATGTAAAGATACAAAATATATATGTACTATCTATCGTATAATTTAGCAATCTTATACGTCAGTAAAAATAGGTAGGTACTAATTTACATCCATGGTTCCTTATGACACATAACAGTGTACATGGATATCTCCTTACTCTGTGATTAGAGATAGTGAATGCTAGAATGTTTTCCAATTCATGATTAAATTCTAAATTGTTAAGTAAACGATCGGTAAAGTCTTTCATGTTAGTGTATAATAATATCTGCAGTAAGAACGCTTGTATTGCCGGTGTCATATTAATAAAACATCGCGGGTTTGAGTCTGCGGGTTTTTGTGAAAGATATCGCCTATGAATTATTTATAGTATTTATGTGAATAACATTGTATTCAAATGGATTTTATCTGCCTGGTTTAGATAACCTCCGTTTAATGGCGGACGGCCACTATCGCGATACATTTGTGAGAACTCAAAAGTACGTATAGATTTTTAATTGTTTTTGCTTGTTTTATTTATGAAATCAACAATTGTTATATGACATGATAAAAAGTATTTATATCACAGGTATGTTTAACCTATGTCTGTAAATTTTGGAACCAAAAATCAATTAATAAAAAGTTGTTGAAGAAATTGAAAAAAAAGGTTATATACAAAATATAAAAAAAAAAACATAGTACTTTCTAAGTTTATTACAAATTATATATATATTTAAATATATTGGAGGTATTGTTGAATTTAAATCGCTTTTCGTGTTCTCGAGCCCTCGGTGGCGACACCTGTCGCACTGCATTGATATATTACACAGGGCCGTAATTATTGCCAAATAATAAACGTGGGTTTAATATAACCGAAATAACTTTCTTTAAACATTTAGGTTGAATATAACGAGTTCATTGAAATGGTAATACACACATACAAGAAGCTATAAGTGGAGTAAACTGTAAATAAACCAAAGCGATAAAGACTCGATCACACGCTCTATACTTTTTATATAAATTGCAATCTAACTGTCTGTAAAGCAGGGTGTATGTCACGACACTTCACTGAGAAACAATATACATCAATATTAACGATGGTGTCCCACCAGCTTTATGAGATAGGAGCAGGAAACTGTTTATGATGTCATGTTTTATAAAACTGTCAAGTAACTATATGTTCTTATGTGTCTTTATTAATATATATTTGTACATTTATTCACACACACATATCAAGCATTTAAGATTGATTGTAGTGTGTGGGCATGTATTAATTTAAGTTTGTATGAGTTCAGATTTATTAAATAAGTTTGCTTGTTATTTAAATACTCTCAACTAGTTATCGATCAGGAAACAATAGGAGTTCTACTTCTAAGCAAAACAAAGGCGCGTGCGCATCTGTTATTTGATAAACGTGAGTCTCGTTGCATGAAGCTTCATGGAGGTGATGGTGATTATGGTGATGACATTTGACCAAATTTTATACCTGTGATATATTCAGTTTTACTACGACTTTTATACTTTTACTAATGAAAAATAAGTATTTATATTTAATTCGTCTCACTTAACGTAACTCGATTGATTCCAATTAATAAAATATAATAAACATGTCCATAATAATAATAACCTCATAAAGTTGTTTTGCTATATCTGTAGAACAAATATTATTGCAATAGTAAAACTGCGACTGCAATCTTATATCTCAAGGATTAATTTCCAATGTTTAGGAAGCGACTTGTATCATAAATAATGGGAAAGAGTTTACGAGATCTTGTCACGACTTATATAATATATACGGTCTGTCTGTATGTCTGTGCGTCACGACCTCTGGTTTATGCAGCGGCTAATATCGGTTGCAATTAATGCGCTCCGCGCTTGCGCCTGCGCCTGTGCTATATTGCATTTCGTGTTACTTATAATTTAGCTACACTCACTAAATGTAGGGAGAGTCAAAAATGAAGTCCACTCTCGTATTTAGAAGACTCACAGCTAAGTCATTAAAAAAATAATGTTTTTGTTTTTTTTTTTTCACTAGTAGATAAAAAATATATAAAATCATCAAGAAAATATTACTTTCTCATATAATACTATATTATTACCGAATAAATGTGTATTTATTTGTATTCGTTTACGCGCAATTTCATATAAATAGAAAGCAATAGACGTGTCTCGAGGAACCTCGTTAAAGACTGAATTGCCGCAGCGACAGATTTACGCACAGACTTACACACAATACAGGTGTCTTATTGAAAACGATAAATATATATCACACAGATACACAATCATACTCTTATTAGACATTTATTTTATAACCAGATTGCTAATAAATTAGAATTACCAAATTATTTTAATCCACGAAGGGATATCGACGTCCGCTGAATGTTCAAAGTAATTAATAAATCTACAATTAATCTTCCTTTATATTTTTCTGATATTATGAAATAAATAAACTAATTAATAACAAAATATTTTTAATAATTATGTTGATTGTATTTTACTAGGTACTTATTATTAAGTGAGCATAAACGATGTTATTTCGTAATATAATAATACGGGATATACTTCTCTCATCTCGATATTTAACTATCTTAATATTATAGTTCTTTGGATGTAATTTCAAAGTAAAAAGAAGTTACAATATTAATATTTGTATCATATTTGGACTTCCAGCGCACTGAGGTTCTCGGAGTGACTTTTGTAGATGAGTTTGACCAAAAAACATGTGTTTTAGCCTGAGGAAATGCATAATAAAGAATATATTTTTTTAAATAACATAATTCAAATATCGTTCAATAACACACCTATTAATAATAAATAGTAAAATACAAACCCAATGGGAATCATAGGCATTAAATGAAATTATAACCAAATCATTCCCCTCGGGGCGATCGGCCACTAATCACAGGTCATCTCATACTAGACCGACTGAAATCCCGCTACGGGATTAACGTCTTTATAAAAGTCAAGATAAAGGTGAATGTTGTAGTTTAAGTGCATGCAGGTAGTGTATAATTTTGTAATTACGCGGTGTTCCGCATCACGCTACCGACCAACATTTCTAGCTCATTCTCATGATAGGTACATAACTGAGTTTAATAATGTTTTAACCGCGCAGATATATCACTACCAAACCAAACTTACCTACCTACATGTCTACTATGGTCTGAGTGACCATAGTAGACATGTATACTACTATTTTTATTTACTGTTTATTATAAGGAAAAAATTACACATTGCACTTTATACAGCTATGTTACCTTCTATTAATTACGTACATATGAATGGTATGGAATGTCAATTTTAAATTTTTTATTGTATTTGGGTTACAACAGGATGCTGTTCATAAGCACAGTTTAATAATTAAGACTTGGGGATAATGACAGTCAATCAATCAGTAAGGTCAACTATCCCATTACTATATCTATACGAAAATTAGTTCCTTTAATATTGTAAGTAACTTTTTTACATCATGAATCTTGGAACTAGACTCAACTTTCTAAAATAGGTGCGGTGCAAAAATATTTGTCTTTATTATAAATAAATGTACATCAAAGCTAATAATTTTGTATATTTTAAACAAACTCCAAGTTAAGTATTTATAAGAATCACATCTAATCCTATTAAAATATTTCTTAAAATATTTTATATCCGGTGTATCCAGCCACAAGGCTGGTGCGCGGGCGCAGGCTATTAGCGCGGATGACTTGCGCGCGCCCTGGGAACTGACCCAATACTAATCTGATTATACGTTTGTTTGCTCGTTACTCGTTACCACAATAACAGAAATGCCATCGCATCCTAATTATTATTTATAATGCAACATCATGAAAGTAAAGTGTGGAATTAAATGGTTTTCAAGGCTGTGATCGAAATAACAATTGTTTCTTTTCCATGTGCAACGATTTTTCAAAGAGCAGATTCCTAGAGCAGCGAATACTTCCATAGGTCTGCTTACGTTGAAGTTATTCACTGGTAACAGGACATTCACTGGCTTCTGCAGAAGAAATTAATATTATCTGTAGTGTAGTATTATCAAGTCTCTAATACAATAACAATGCAATTAGAAATTTAAAATATGAGTCGTATATATACAAATATTTAAATTAATAAAATACGCAGCGACCACACCTTCAGCGAGCATATGACCTATATCTCAGTTACCTACCTCATACTACTACCTACTTTGTTATCGTTTATTTATTAAATTAACATTAATACCCTAGTTACCTACCTTATATCGTAACTTTGTTCTCGTTTATTTATTGTATTAACATTTTTAGATAAATATTGTATTTTAACGATTGTTATTATCATTATAATGACAATACATTAGTGTAGGTACTTTACATATAATTGAATCATCATTGTTTGGCTGTTAATTGGTTACTAGTTGGTTATCATTTGAAGGTATGTTCTGATATGTTAAGATTTCGTAATCGGAGCGTTAATCAAATTATTTCTGTTCAGTTTAAATTAATTTCGCAACTTTCAAACAGACTAAGGTGCTTTTGTGAACCTGCCGCTGATACCAGATATTTTATATTTAACGACACCGGGCTACTGACTGGTAGTAGAGACATGACATTTACGATCGAACTTGAGTTTTAATATTTTTAAAATACGCTTGTTTAGTTTATAGTTTTAGAAATAGGAATGTAGATTGAATTTTCGTCTGCGCAGAGGAAAGAAGATATGGAATGCGCGAACAAGTTATGTCTTCAATATACAGTGAGCCATAAACTTACAGCCTTAAGCCAGATTTCTAGATGATAATAATAATATCACAGGACAAAGTACACACATTGATCTAAACCCGTAAGTAAACAAATTATTTGCTTGTGTTGGGGCTAGGTTAGGCAGGGATAGCTAAATACCGAATGTAAAGACAGATTATACTTTGATAGTTATCTGTGACATTTAAACACCGTTTTATTAAAAGTAACTCATATAGTTCCCTACTCACTGTATTTCAATACTAACTTTAATAATTTATTTTTTTATATAATTTTAAATCACATGTTTTTTTTTGTTTGATTGTTATTATTTTCTTTTAATGTTTGATTAATGGATTATTATTTTGATTATTCTATTATTAATAAAACTTTATTTATCTGTAAAATAAAATATTGTTTATAGAGGATTCATAAGTCTGCAAGCAATTTCAAAACTGATATTTCTAATTATTTTTATTCTAAAGTGACCACTAGACGCAATTCTCTTCAGCTCAATAATTAATCGCGGCCGCTGAATTTGCAAAGATATTAAAAACAGTGCATTTTGGACTTTATATAAATATGATAAGATTTAAAATGAAGTATTGCTGTTTTTTGTACACGTATGCTTAATACCAAAGATACCAAACGTCAAAACAATGCCGTAACAAGTTGCGCTGTGTTCGTCCGACACAAACCCCCGCTGGGTGCTGCGAGTACTGGCCAGTATCGAGTAGTGGATTTACTTGCAAGGTTTCTTGTGCCATACAACTTCACTTTTCATTATATATATATATATATTATATATTATACATATATTATATATTATTATACATATATTATGTATTATATGTAATATTTACTAAAAGATATCGACTTTTAAACTTACAGTACTTTAAGTAATAATAATACTCTTTAGTATATCATTCATTTGATTCTATCAGAACCATAACGGACTTACTTTTATTAAGTTAAGCTACACTGCTTTTACAAAAACCGACATTACTAAAATAAAATGTAATACTATAAAATGTATGTATATTTGTGTGACTGGTTTGTTGGCAGGTCGATATAGATCTTAACTTATTAGTGGTTTAGGAATTAGGACAGACTTGACGTAAACTAATCACTCACTCACTCACTCACTCATACGAAGGTCAGTTTATTAATAGCTCAGTGTAATAGTCAATATATTGCATTACGTATTAGACCGTTAGGGGAAGCCCGGGCAAGGTGAATACCTTAAGTTTTACTTGATTATTATCGTTTAGTTATAAGAAATTGAAACAAATTTTTATAATCATTCTTTATTTCATGAACTTACATAATGCAATAACAGTTATTAATTAAACTTTTAAATATAAGTCTAGTTCTCAACAATGGCACGAATATCCACTTTGCCCAGGACAAAATACTAATACTTTGGAAAAATACTAATTATTGCAATTATTTTTATAATAATCTAAGAAATGAAAATTAAAAAAACAACCAGATTGTTAGAAAAATTTAAAAAAATGCTCTAAGACGAATAAAGTGAATACAGTATCTACTTTGCCCAATCCGCTTTACCCTTTAAGAACATTTTTAAGGGTATTCCAAATTACTAAAAAATCATCCAAACTCGTCGTCTGTCGTCATAGTTGAAAGCAACATAACCATTCATCAAATCCTACGTATAACAAGGAACATGTCACAAATAGTATTGTAGCTATAAACGAAACACTTACCTCCGTAAATCCATATTTATTTTTTTCCCAAAAACACATTTTGTCCGCTCACTAACTCCGCTAGACGACAACTCTCCCCGACATGTTTGACGCGCAAGGAGCGGCCATCATTGGTGTGACAAACGGTTTTTGGCCAATAAACCATTTGGGAATTATTTGCAATATTCGCTCTGCCCAGGGTAAACACTTTGCCCGGGTTTCCCCTACTTGTTATATGTAACTAAGTTTATACCATTACCAAAATTCATTTGCAATCCTTAGCAGAGGAGAAGACTATAAAAAATTAATAATCCCTGACTTAACTGAATAATATTTACATTATTCGAATGGCATATATTAATACATCGACAAATTCATATTAACATTAACAACCTTATATGTTACAGATATTTATATAATTCTCTATTATTGTAATTGTCACTGTCTTTTCTTTTATTTTATTTATTGCTACAAAGTTGCAATGGTGGATGGATACATCGAGATAATTAAAAGCTCCAATAGAGACACGAGTTATTTTTTAATTATCAATATAATTATTAAAAGTAGACTAGTATCAAGATTATTGACTTGACCAATTCTCAATTAAATTGACCATTAAGCAATTATTATCAATAAGGAAAAAAGGGTTAGATTCTCAAATTTTATCATCTTCGTACCTGCTTTAAGCCCAAACTATGCTTAATATCTTGAAGCAAGTGAAAATTTGGGTGTCCATACGTTCATTCAGTACAATAATAAAACCAGTAACATAACTTTAAAAAGCGGAAAGAAAAAAAAATTGAATTAAAAAAACCCCCGACACAAAAAGACCTCTAAAAAGAATAAAAATAATATTATTCTGTGCTTATTGAATTCGTTTGTATCCGGGATTTAGAATTTTTTTATTTATTTTTTTTTACTTACAGTCACAGTCGCAGCGGAAAGCTAACTATAAAAAATTAAACATCATTAAACATCTACTAGGCATTATGCTTTGAGCTAATCTCATTAATTGTAATCATTATTGCAAGTAAGAGGCAGCTAAACAGGCAATTACTGTGGCACGACGCCGCGTCTATCACACAGTGAGACAGACCGACAGCGTCGCAATAATAGGAACCGCTGGTACTTGTGTTACCTACTGATTAACTAATTTATAGTCGAATTGATTACTTTGTATGTGTGTGCGTGTGTGCGTGTGTGTATCATGTATATTATGATCTATAATTAAAGTTCGATATATTTAACTTTATTGAAAATAATTGCAATTAATCATGGCCGGCAAATTAATTGTAAGCCCTGAGGCTTTTAAATTATAACAAAAAATCATGATTTTTAACCAAACTTGCTAACCAGGTCCTGCGCCTCAGATTCAAGATTTGGAGCTACCGGAAATTAAAATCAAGTTCATTAGAGATTTAAATAAAAGTAAGATTTAGTATAGGTGTAATGACTTAGTAAATGTCTATCCGGTACGTGACCGAGCTAGTCCAACAGACGCTATAGGTTCCTAACATGGCAACACCAATCAATACGACTTCGACGAATGTTTTTATTGCATAGTCTAAATATTTATCCTACTTATAATTGGATATATCAAACAGAAAAATAAATACTTTAAAATATTTTATGCGCATAGTCATTATTAATATAATTTAGAGCAATTTAAAGAAACAAGCAATATCATTCCATGAAAGTTGAAACCGGGGAGTATATGTCAAGGCAATATTAAGGAACCGAGACAGTTTAATAAATTAGTCTGTTACGTTGTTAGTGTGGCGTGTCGACAAATGTTACTAAGATCTAATTTCAAAATTTAATTATCAGATTTGGCTTTTTTATACAGTTGATTAAAATACAGATACTTTTTTAAGCTTGTCTTTATAGGGCACTGATTTTTATATGTTGGGCTTCCGGTATAATGACTGAATTCCATTGAAGCGGAAGTCTGACTAGGTCTTAGTTTGAGAAACTGGACTCTCATGATATTGTACAATCGAAAAATAATGTACCCACATTGTACACCGTGTATCATAAACAAACCGCATGCCAGCCCGTGCAGTGCGTGCCAGCAGCCGGTCGCCAGCGGGGCGAGGGAGCGATAGATTCCGCCCGATGCGCTCACATATTCAAATCATTCGATGTATCTATCGTTCCGCTCTCTATTGAGGACTCTAAAATGTTGCAAAGAATGTATAATTGGCCAATATGAATAAAATATGTAGCTAAGTTATCTTACCAGGAATTAACAATGTACCATAGGTTTGTAATTATTATATATTATGTAATATCTCTGTTTATTGTTAACTGATTTTAATATATAATATATCAACCGGGGAAGGTATAATCGGCTGTTCATGAATATTTTTAATCTTTATTTTAGATATGCAACCTTATTTAACATCAAAATGTTGTTCAAAATTTAAAAACATTTTAGTGACCCGCGTGTAACGGTAGAACTCATTTGCATAGCGCCAATCGCACTTCTCGGAACTGAAGTCGAGCTAATGAGTGTAAAGTATCGACTCACGACGTGACATGTCCTAGGTCCGTACTATCGCGGGCTAATGAGCGCGCCCCGGCGAGTAGTACCGTACTACCGACTAGCTACATCTTAGTGTACACCGCGACTTCTTTAACCTTTTAAGTCACTGAACTATATATATCAGATATTCATCTGATAACACTCATTGCTATATTCGAATATTAGCTTAATTTAGCTCGGAATATTTATTACTACCCATAATTTGAGCTCATGTGAATGTTAGGTTGTTATTGACGTGTTTCTTTCTTAACTACAAACTATAATCCGTCACTATACAGCCTTATTACCTCGCAAAATAAGTATCCCAACGATCTCAAATTTCTCGTCACGAAAGGCAAGTGCAACCAATACAATTATTTAAAGCATGCAATTCAAACCGAAAACCTATATAAATCAGAGCTACCTGCGTCTCACGAACTATTCGACAATATATCAGGAGCGTGATACATTACCGCGCGCCGAGTTGCAGATGCATCACGGCTGTATTTACACCCAGCCACACTGCACCCACAGCCGGTACATCACTACGACGCTTCCATTAATATTACCATTGCTCACACCTTTGTGCGTTACTATCAAGTGAAAATCGAACATAATAGCTGTACATAGAGTTTAATTTGAATTTCAGGCTGTAGATGTATTTCAAACTACAGCATAAATGTTTCACGCTTAGGTGATTTAAGCGCGCTCGCGGTAACCGAGAAGGGCCGCGCGAGCGAACCCTCTAGAGAGTACATCACTACAAAGATGAAATATTCTAAGCGGTTGCAGTGTGGTTGTAATAGCGGCGTTGTTATGAGCGCGCGTTATTTTGCGGGGAAATGTTTGTTGATTTGCGCCGACAAGCGTTGAACTCGCTTGAACTGCACTCGCCTCGCCACTATCTAAAGGAATAGAAACATTATTTAATTTTACTTTATTCAGCCTATAAATATTGTTTTAGGTTCCGTCGATAAGGACTACATCACTCACATATTTATAATCTGTGAAGAAGAGTATAATACGATAATGAGTAAAATTAATAAGTTTATGTATTACAATTACAACCTTTATAACATATTAATAAATGTTTCGTTGTTGTAACATAGACCTAACGACGTGTGAACTAAATGATTTCATTTGTTAATAAAACACCAATGTATTAATAACGGAAGTGACAATTTAATGTAAATTAAAAGCCACATAATAATTTATAAAACAGTAAACAACACAAATATGTGTACGAGTATTATGAGATAGAAATTAAGCGTTGTTAAGGAACCACAGCGCTGCGGCGAGTCGTTCAGAAACGTACATACATTTAAGAGCTTACCGTTGAAAATAAGAAGTAATTGTAGTGCGGTTTATAAAGAATTAGCCATTCTTAAGTTGATGTTGTGGTCACTAAGAATTCCATTTTATTTGGAAAGCGTAGCAGAAGGCTATTTATAAACTATATATCAATTGTATAATATTTGTAGTGTTGCGATTTAATTGGACTTTGGAGGCATTAATTAAATTAAATTAAAATAAAGTGTTAATTCAGTGTTCGAAATACAACTTCACGTATGAAGGACACCTACTGCCTCTTCTGCGTCTTCTGCCTCCTCGATTATATCTACTTCGTCTTACACATAATAAAGTAGCTATTGAGTTTGGGTCACAAATTTAAATTGTTAGCCGTAATGAGTCAGCAAGTTTTTTTTATAACCTTTGATATTTATTACATTTTATTTTATTTATTATTATTTTCTTCCCTTACAGTAGACTTCAATATTTTTTTTTTGTGTTACTTAGAGTTAAGAAAGAGCAATTTTATCTTTGTTTTGTTTTTGCTTTGTATTAATTTTATTAACGCATGATGTGTTAACCCTTAAATGTCGATGTATAATATTAAAACTTGTTTATAATTCATACTTATATATAAGGTAATATTGTATGTCACGTTGGTTTCCTATCTTAATAAATAAATAAATTTATAGGTTATTGTTTAATCTCTTTAAACTCTCTCTCTTCTTTAATATATCTCTCTCTCTCTCTCTCTCTCTTATCCAACTCATCGTCTATTTGAAATATGTTACAACAAAGATGATAGTAAGTGTCCCCGCGCCGTTCGGTCACCGCAGCTGGCGAGCGATGGGATGCTGTTCCATTGATTCGATATCCTTATTATCTAATAAAACCATAAGAATTCCTCCGATTACTAAGCAAAATTACTTTATTCTTCAAAGCAATCAGAAAAACTATTTACTAATTTCCTGTTTCCTAGTCGTTATTGAGATTTCATTTAATTTACTAAAAAAAAAACAAAGAAACCTTTACCCGATTTAATTAAAATGTTTACCGGTTTTATTATATTATGTAATACAGTTATATATTATACATAATTATATTGAATGACAATGCCATCTACAATTGAATTTAACATATGAATGAATTAAAAATAAGAAAATGTCTTATCCGTAATTTTAATGTTATGGTTCGAAACAAATAATAGTCCAAGTTATATGAGTTAATCTTGTATGTTTTGTTTTGTCTAATTATAAACTACATGCAGTATATAACGGTAGTTTAATTGACTTATGATTGAATGATATATATATAATAGTATTTGATACAAAGAAGAGCACGAAATCTGAATCACTAAGATACATGGCGTTGCAAAACAAGTACAGCATCCAATAGTTTTATAACAAGAATGTAGCTGTTAGTTTTCATTACCGTTGCGGGTACGATCGGACAAACGATCATAATTATAGATAGTGGGATAGTGCGCTCACTGGCGGGTTGGCGGGACTGGCGGGACTGGCGTACCTACTGGCGGGACTGGCGGGATTGACCGCACGCCCCGGCCGAGGAAACACGTACTGGAAAATGTTATATAAAATATATAGTTTACAGAGACACCTTTAATGTTTATAAATACAAATAGTTATTGTGAAATCGTGGCCACAAATTATTTCCGATACTTGAACATCGTTTCGTTTATAAAGTTATTGAATACTTATAATTTATTGTTGTATTTCTAAGTTTAATTTATTCAGATGACTTATTTATAAGAGGGCTCGAGAGGGACCCAATAACTTCGCAGTGGGACACTCTACCATAGTTTGTTTATTCGGTTGACAAGACGAGAGTCGCTGTTAATATTTTTTATTATAATAAAACTATCGAACTCTTGGAGATGTTCCTCTTGAAGTGTGTTTTTAAATTGTTAGCAATAAAAAGTGGAGTACCTACACTTAATGTTAAATTGAACTTTGAAGTCTGAAAATAATAATATTGTTTTTGTTTAGATAATGAAATTAAATACGAAATGTATATTTTTTAGAACAAGACATCTAAGGTATGCTGAAATATTTGAACGTTATTACTTTAATGTATTCAAAAAAGTCGATGACTGACAGTTTTCACAGAAATGTACCTACCTAATGAAATTCTGATCTCGTAGTCTCGCTGTGGTTCACAGGGTTCATAACGAGTGGAATTACATGCTTGTAAAGAAAATAAATTATATTATGCCTAAAAACGGAGGCCTATCGAATGAGGCAGAAAGTGGCCGGTATTGGTGATGATAAGCTATTATTAAAGGTAAGCAACTACACTAAGAAAGAACTACAAGAGCGACTTGACACTTGAGTCTTGAGTCATGAAACAAGGATAAAGTATATCATTTTAAAAACAATAAAATAGAATAAGAGCTAAATATAGAGTCTCTCGCTCTAATATATGAGAAGTATGATTGATTATATTCTATCGTTACGTATTATTTAATCAAGATCTTAAGTTATTTTTCACCAGTTCTTCTGGTAATTCAAATCTGAGTAAATTAATTCCATGATAGTCTATAAATGTTATAAATAGTAGTACCTTGTGTTTATTTGTTTGTTCAATTAAAATCAAATAAAATTGCTACAACCATTTATATATTTATTTAAACGTCATTTATTTCGAGAACCAAACATCTAAGCCTCTTCTAGTAAACTTTCTTGTAAATAATATAAATTATATACACCTCGCCTCATCTCCCTTAATATATAACATCACCTCATCAAGGATAAATATATTAACTTATTCATATTACACTGCTACAAGTATTCTGAGAAGAATTACCTTCATTTTACAATAATCATACCTCACAGAACGACTCGGCCACGTAAATTATGCGTCTACTCGTATATTGTTTTTGTTTTGTACAGAAAAAATAAATATTTTGCACGATTTTCACTCTTACAGCTTTAAGGGTGCGGCTTATATTAGCATGCGCATATTTCTATATATGATTTATTTGACTGACGGTGCTCACTTAAACTTCACTATGGCCGAGTAACGAGTAGCGATATTAGCAATTAGTCAAATTACATCTTGTCTAAAAGTTGAAGAAAGAAAATTTACTACACAATTATAATGTTAATGTTTTGGAGAGTACTTAACTATCAGTAACATGACTTACGATCTGATCTACGTACGTACTTAATCACACTTGAAATACTTATAGGTATATATATTTTTGTATTTTGAAACCAATGAAAAAAAATATATTGTTGTGGGTAAAAGTCCAAATTTATTGTCATATATACCAGTTATATAATTTTTAATATTCCTTCTTTAATAATACTATAATATTTAAACTCAAAATAAAATGTTATTTAATTTGAATCATACAAAAACTTAGAAAATTAAACTTATTATCAACTCTAGTAACAGCATTCCAAGAAGAATTACCGACAAGAAAATCTACGAAAGCTAATAATTAGGTACTTAAAAAAAACAAAACAAAAAAAAAAAAAAAAGTAATTAACAAAAAATATCTTCTGCAGCAGCTACTTTTTTACAATCTGTGATATCATAAGAAGACTAGAATAGTTTGTTACGACTAAGTATAGTTTTTTATGTCAACCGTCACTATGGATTATTAGTTCCTTGAAAATGTTATTAATAAGAGATATATATATATATATATATATATATATATATATATATATATCTGGAAGTAGCATTTTATATTTCATAGGTAACACAAAAGAGATCTCAATTACACACCGATTTCGCCAATTAGTTCCGCCACGAACAGAACTATGGCCCTCAAGAAGGCAGTAGTCCTTCTTGACCTTAGCAATATCCACCGATATTATTTATATTCTGTCCATTCAGTTAAAAGATACTTACTAACGAAAAATATACGCCTTAAAATGACCGCAGTGTAATTATTATGTACTTTTTGTTGTTATTTTTTATTTATTTTAATTTATTTAAACATTAAGGTCAATATAGTTCAAATATCTGTTCTCATTCATTAGTGTTATTAGTCATAACTATTGGAAAAACACGTCTAAATTCCTCCTTATAATGGATTCCAATGAAGTAGACATGTATATAAAAAAATATAATAAGTAGGTATCCACAGTCGTGAGTCACAGGATACTAGGTATATGGCATGAAGTCGTAAGTAAAATATTCTATTAATATTAAACACGTCAAAATAATCTTCAGATTATATTTTGACTTAAGTTATCAAAATAAAACTTTCTAATAAGCTTAGTAACCTGTATCAATACTCAATCTCCTGATCCTATTAAGTATTTTGAAACGCAGTTTGCTGTCTTTTAATATTTGTTTGCAATAATTTTATGGTAATAGTCCTTCCTTGCTCCTGAAATCTTTATTACAAACTACAACATTTTATGAAGACAAGGCACGTTGGAAAACAAATTGAACTTAGGTAGCCTGAATTTACATTAAATAAATAAATTAATAGTACATTTTCAGACGCTTTTCAACATTTATTCGATTAGGATTCAACATCATGTCATCTCATATGTCGTATTATTTTACTTAGTTGAAGTAAACATGCTTTTTTTTTGTTTATGTCTATGTTATTAGCCCTGTCGGCTATTACAGCGTCACCAGGAGAGCGGGCGGGTCAGGAGACCTACGAAGTACACATGCACATATTGGAGATGTTATATAAGATACGCACACACACACAACCCTCGTCTACAGTGACACCACCGCATACCACTACCACTTTTGTGAGAGATGGTACTTCGTATACTAGCTGCTGTCGTATGAATAGTTATTATTATTTTTAAAATCTTATATAAAAAAAATAATACTTTTTATAATTGTAAAGGTTTTTTTAAGGTTTTATTATTTACTTATCAATTACACAATGCTGGAATACAATTTATAGCACGATTGTAGATATGTTTTGTTTATGTTTTTTATAAGTGGAAATTTAAACTTGAAGGAAGTTCTTTCTTCTTCCAAACCAAACTTTCAAAATAAATTCTTAATAATTTTTTATTTTTTTATAATTTTAATTTATTTAAATTAAAATTATAAAAAAATTAAATACACTAAATACGAAATAAAGAAAACAAACCACCTCGGACTTAATAAATTAATGAATTTAATTGTTTATTTAAATGACACTTTTGTTATTATAACGTTGAACTTTATAAAATCGAAAACTATTAAATTATATGAATCATTTATCAATTTGAAACATAAACAATATTTCACATTTAACTACCAATAAAATATTAAACTATGAAAGAAGATGACGTCCTGTAGATTCGAAGAATTTCAATTTATTTTCCAATTACTTTAAGACAAGTTATATATTAATTCATAATGAAAGTAACGATACGTCGCTTATGAAACACATTCAACCCATAAAAAGTACACTAAATTACATTGAAGTGCCAATGAAAATATTTAAGCACTTCACAACGTAATTAATATGTAATAACATTGAAAGTTTAATATAATTTATGAAGGCGACGGAGCTTCTAACGCATCTTTCGTAAGCGTGACACGCGTGGGCGGTTGCTGAGCGAGTCACGCAGCGCAACCGACTTAATATCACAGCCTCTACGCATCGATACCACGACTTATTAGAGTCGATAAGAGAAATATAAAAAATATACATATTTAAAAATTAAATTAACAAATATGAGGAAGTGATAACTTATGACGATGAACGAAAATGTGATTACTATTTGTATTTTCCCAAGTGCTATCAAAATATCAATACTATTGAATTGAAATTGTTTTATGGAAATTTACAAACGAATACGTAATAAATCAGTATTTAGATGACGCATAACCATACAGAGCTCAGGCTATTGCGTTCTTCATAAATCAAACATCACAAATCTATTACCCAATTACATGTTACACCATTGCTCCCAAATATACATTATTTGGAATTATTTCTGACTATGAGTTAAACCGAGCCTTAGAAGCGTGTTCACACGTCGCCTCGCTGGCCGCAGGCTTGCTATCTATCACATCGACGCCTAACATTAGCTGGACGATTTGCATTGTTGCTTAACTTCAATATAATATAAGTGTGAAATCACAGGCTGCTTGCGTAAGTTAAAGCGAGTATTCATTGTTTTGCTTTCAAACTAAATATTTTAATAAGATATTTTTAAAATACGTAACTAAAACTGAAATGACATCTCCACAGAATTCCTTTCCCGTGTTAAATCATTTACTTACTTACAAAGTGGTTGTTACATTTAAAAGGTATAATAAAACAGTAATAAAGTTAGCAAGTGCTTATTTAGGGCCTGAGGACTAACGCAAATGCTACTATTAACGGCTACAAGTAAACAGATGGAATAACAGCGGGCACAGTGGCTTACCCTGGGGAACCCTGCGGTTAGCGCGCACCCGCCTCTTTCACTCGCCTCTTGAAACCACCGCGTGAGCCTCCAGGCTTCAGAGTAAGCATCATAAAAATATCAGATGCAGTAGTTTCACCTGTTTTACGCATCCAATGCTGGTTACTGGCAGGATAATTTTGTAAAGGCTTAAATAAAGTCGAAATGTATAATGTTTGACATATATAGTTTTTTCCACTACGCTGGTCGTAGTGAGAAAAAAAGTAAGGTTTTATGAACATCATTACCAAGGTAATGAAAGATGTCCCGCGGCCGGTGACACTTATGAAGACGTCCAGACTAATGAGATAATAAATTTGTTCGTGGGAAGTCTGAACACGTGGTGTCATTACGCAGGTATGCTTTTTTAACAATCAAGTGTAACAGATTGCAATGCGGTGACATGTTATTACACACACACACACACACACAGACGTCGCCTGCTGACCACGATCACCATAATTGTGGTAACTTAATTAGACTTGGACAACGCCTTACAATATGCGTTCTTCATTTTATTTTTAACGCCTGTTGGTATTACTTTTGTCGTAAGTCCATAAGACACCTAGTCTTATTTTGGTATTTTCATTGGTATTTCTAAATTAATTTAGAAAGGAACTTTTTAAGCACTAAAATATTCAAGACGGCAGGTAATGGTTATTCGGCTTATTCGAGATTGATTTAATATGAGCGAGAATTGTGATCAATTTGTTATTTCAAAACGTAATAATAGTGAGCGGTAATTGTAGTATCACGGGTTTGATTCCCGTCACGAACGACGCCCACGCGGAAACACCGCAATATGTCTTGTTCAATTACTTCAGACAACTGTTTTAAGTGGATTGCTTATTGATCTTGCAACTTTGTGAATTATTGAAATTGCTTAAAATGAAGTGCAACATGTTTTGAATATCAATAGATAATAATAATGTAATTTGATGAGTCCGCAAGTAAAACATGTGTTGTCTCTGAAATTAGTAGATATATTTTTTTATATCTAATTGTTTTATATCTAAACCACCCCGTTGGTCGAGTGGTTAGCGCAGACGCCTAGCATATAGCGGCGCAACGGGGCTCGGGTTCGATTCCCGACAGGGACAGGCACGTATGTGATGAGCATAGATGTCTGTGTTTCTGGGTTTGGTCATTTATTAAATGTATTCACAGTATTTATAATGTGTATTTCTATGTATTTGTATCGTTATCTAACACCCTTAACACCAGCAAATTTAATTTGCTTACTTAGGGGTTAGATCAATGTGTGTAATTTGTCCTGTATTATTATTAGTATTATCATTTATTTCATATTAATCTTATTATTTAGTATTATTATTACATTACAATATTAAAAATAAAGGCCCTTCTCAATTTTATCCAACAAAATATATAATTTTGAGTTATGTCTATCGAAAATAAATTTAATGTAATTGACTAACCTAATTTTTTGACAAGCCTGCTAATTTTAAGTTTGATAATTATATTTTATCACGAAAAATATCATTACGTTTAAGTAAAACGATGACAGGTACAAAGTAAAAGGTACTTCAAAATATTTAGAGAAAGACGAATCAATTTTTATTTTTTTTATTTGTGAAGCATGGGAAACATCACCACTTTGCCCATGGGTATAAAATTACAGATCCGACTGGAATTTTATGAGGAATTGATTATCCATTGGAAATTACAAGTGATATTTTTAAAAGTGTGATATAAATTATCAAAATGGCTGTATAACATCACATGACACAGTATTATAAATTAAGCACTCAACCGCTTTTATAGTTGAAAAAAGTAAAGTTTTGATATATATGGAGTATTTGTAATTTAGGATAACGGAATAAAACAACTTCAAAAGAAATTAAATAGAAAGAACACAAACAAAATAATAATAAAAAATACTAAACGCTAAAAAATACACCAGGCTCATATCATTACACAATTCATACACGTCGAGATGCTATTTGGTAAATTCAACTTTTATCTCGGCCTGCTCTGAATAACAATGGAGAAGATGCTTTTCCCAGCCTCAGTTAGCGGATAGCATCGCTGCAATGCACCAGGAATACCAATTGCTCTTTTGTTTACTGCATCTGACCTTTTGACCCTGATTTTGAAAAACTAAGACTTTAGGTCTTTAATGACACTAACCCATAATATTATGGTAATTTGTCAGTTGCGCATTACAGCCTTTTTTATTATATACTAGCTGTTGCCAGCGACTCCCTCCACGTTTTTATTTACAAACAATGGTTTTATCTTTCTTATTTTTTTATTTACCGCATTTTTTTTTTTAAAATATCCTGTTACTTTTAATACCTCCAAAAGTTGTACACAGTTACACTGTTTTGCGGTAAATTGCGGTGGTATGAAAATAATGATCGGTTAAATAGTTTTTGCCTAAAAGCGTAACAAACAAACTAACAATCACATTTATATCATACTAATCATGTAGTGTTTAAAATTAGTTTGTAAAATAGATCACCGGTAAGACGTTTTTTTATGAGTATGAGTTTTCTATCTAAATTAAATTATACCTGCTTTTAATTAAATGTTGTTACAGTTTCGGTAGGAGATCTATTAACATTGAATTCCATTATTACCGGGCATGACTTGCCTGGGCGGGATCGCCGTCGACACAGCTAGTGAGGTGACTATTATTAATTGTATTCACTGCTTATGAATTTATTATTTTATACATTACTCATCAAAATTAAACTATTTTTACGGATTTAACTCGCGTATAATTAAATTTTAAATTTACATTTCAGAGACACCTCCATCTCGTCTTACCGTGAACACTATTGCTGCAAAGCTATCGAAACGTCGGGTTAAATTTAAAATTTAATTAATTATACTCGAGTTAATTCCGTGAAAATCTTTTTATTTTAATGCTTATGGATTTTCTGTCGCAAATATTTCAGAAACTACATATAGGTATCTCTAGAAGACGTAAATAAATAAATAAAATATTTAACGACTTTAGTAAAATCTCTAAGTACTTTAGTCTAAATTGTGCCTACTCTGTCAGTCAGTTTTGTAAAGAACTTCTGTTCAAATAGGTCTTGAATAAAATGAATATCTTGGATTATTAGGTCGTACAAAATAACCGCGTTACTGCCATCACTAGGCTACAAAAACCGTGTCCGCCTCCCAGACTCCGCTGTTTAACGCTTAAACCAATTCATTCGGCAATTAAGTCACCGGCGCCGAATACAATAAAGCTGATTTTTATTTATAAAATAACCCATCCATAAATTCATAATTTATAATTTTATGAACAGTAGATAAGAGTGTTTCTATAAGATGATAGAAGATATGATAAGAATAGATTTATATTGTATTATTATTATATTGTTTTTAGAATTAGTAACAAGACGGTATGTTGAAGGTGCATATAATTTATCCTACACTATCAATGTGAATGAACTGAACTGAGCTAAATTGAACTGAACTGAGCTAAACTGAACTGAACTGCGATCAAAGATGATCTATTCAGTTCAACACTGGACGATTTTACTAGAATATGTTACAATCTGTGTTCGTAGTATACCTAGATAATATTTAATTGTAATATTTGAATTATATTTAACATTATTAAGCATGACATTATGAAATTGGTTTTTAAATGTAAAATATATTATGTTGTTTGTAAATGATGAAATTATTAATTGTAATGAATTATTATATTTTATTCTATGGATTTTATTATTATTATAATTTTTTCTGACATTATTGATTAAATGTGAAATTACTATTATTGTTGTTGTCAACTTATCTAACGATTTGGTAATACTGTAATGTTAGATTTAAGTTTTATGGCTGAATAACTAAATAAATAAATGTAAATTTCACGTGCTCAAAAAGTTTGCGTAAGTTTAGACCTCCGGAGTCCGGTCGTTGGCAGAGCGTTAATTGATGTTAATGGATTAATTCTCAGATCTTGAGAACGTCAACTGTCACCGGAGCTGCGGTCAGTGACGTTACGAGGAAGGAATTCGGGGCTATCCGACTTTTAAATTGTTTGTGTGACATCAATTGAACACAAATATTCTAAGCTTATAAACCGACACTAGATTGCAAAACATAATGTTCTATTTCGATATATTTTAAACAATTAAATAAACTTTACATATTAACCTCCTAATGTTCGATAGAAATAGAAACCGTTACCCGACATCCAAGACAGTGAGTAATGCGCTAATTGCTCTCGTACCACGCACACCGGCTATTAAACACCCAATAAAGATTAATCTTATATTTTAAAAGGTTTCCATAACTGAGGTAGTTATGACGCAGTCGGTATACACGTTTCTTATAACATACTTAATGTCAAAATTATGTCACCTAAATATTCAAAATTACAGCAGATAAGAAATATGTGTAACGTTAAGATAAAATCTTTTATGAACCTGCAGAAGTGATTTTAAAAAGGCATGAATACATTTATAGAATAAAAAAATAAACCGATACGTTCAGGGATTCGAACCCGCGACTACTGGGAACTATTTATATAAATTTAAATAAGCTTAACATGGCTATACATGTTTATAGATATTTTCAAACAGGTATGAATACAACTTTCTTCGAAGACACATTCGCCATAAAAAGAAAAAAAACTTTGATCATTGAAATATTATCATTAAAATAACAACAAGAAAACATAGATTTTCTATTATTTGAAATAATTCCACTGGAACAGAGTTTTAATCTCAGTAGTCTATAATAAATGTAATGAGAAGATAAGACGAACATAAAAACACTTTTTGATTCACATTAAATCCGTTTGTGTATCACCGACTCATTAGAAATCGTTCGGTGATGATAATGAATGAATTTCACTTATTGTCTATCTGTCGGTAAATAGAGCAGTTGATTAATTGCGACTGAGCTTGATAGATACAGTATAAAATAATTAAGTGGGTGATTCGTTATATTTACTTTAATTGTAATCTTTAATGTCATGATCTGTTAAAAGTTTTAAAAACTATCATTAGTAATGAAACTTAATAGCATAATAATGAATAATAATAAATCATTTATTATGGACATCGAATTCAAGTTATACAATCTTTAATGTTTACTTTAATTCATCAAATAACAGATTCATTCATTCATTCATTCTTTGTTTGACAAAACAAAACATTGACTAATTCGTAAATTTGGTCTTATTTTACTAAAAGATATTGATTGTAAAAATTTACAAACAAACAGAAACAAACTTAGGGACAATTTAGGCCTAAAGGGTTTTAACAGGTTTAGGAGGTATTCGAATGAGTGATGTTTTAGAGTACAGCATTATTCTCGCCTAAATTCTCGGTATACCTATCTTAACAAATAAAATGTATATCTCTTGAGTTTGCAATATAGTAAGTTCATTAATTAGGATATTTTCCGCAGGTGGTCGAGCGTCAGGACCGTGATGGATGAGTGCCCGCGTAATTGACAGCTCATCTCAGTCAACTCACAGCCTCCGCCGGGAAGATTTGATCCCAATGCAAACTACGCCTTAGGAAATATAAATCTCAAATAATTTATATACGATTGAATATGGAATCTAGCGCACATTTAATGTTATTGGCTCAGTACAAGAATAATAATAATAATAATTATATCAGGACAAATTACACACATTGATCTAACCCCTAAGTAAGCAAATTATTTGCTTGTGTTAAGGGTGTTAGACAACGATACAAATACATAGAAATACACATATAAATACTGAGAATATATATAATAAACGACCAAACCCAGAAACACAGACATCTATGCTCATCACATAAATGCCTGTCTCCGCCGGGAATCGAACCCGAGCCCCATTGCGCCGTGACACGTTAGGCGTCTGCGCTAACCACTCGACTAACGGGACCAATGGATAGAGATTTAGTTTTTTGGCGATTTGTTAAATAAATTTTAGTAATAAGCAATAAATAGAAAGAATTAATAATTTAGCATAATTTGAAAATGTATTTATTAACAGTTTATAAACGACATAACCAATATTAACATATAAAACGCTTCAAATCTGTAGGCTTGTAACAAAACACAATTACATATATAAAGCCAGCTCCTTTCTCCGGGTAATGTCTGTAAAATGATAGATAAAGTTACTTAGCATCGTAAATATTATCACCGCCGTCCTATTTACAGAGCTCGCTAGCAACATTTGTGCCAACAAGATTTATTGAAACTTATACCATTTTCTAGATTGAACAAAACGTTTTGTTCTGTTATATATTTCACTAAACTTAAGCAAGTTTTATCTTTATAGATTATTAACTTCGCCCCCGCGCTATAGATAAAAAATAACCGGTAATGTTTAAAAATTATTCTTCTATTCCTCGAGCACTTTTTTAATAATGGTTGAGTAATTATTATATATTATTAAAAGTAGTAATTTTTCCCCCGGTGACGCTGTAATATAATAATAGCCAACAGGGCTAACAGCATAGACAGACAAAAAAAAAAAATGCTTGAGTAATTAAAATTAGTTGAAGTTAATAAGCATCCTTACACGACCCGGTTACAAACATATAGTTATTATACAGCCTAAAATGTAAAAGAGAAAGCAAATGCAGCTACCTTTCCGTCTCTCTTTTTTGCACGTGTGTTTAGTAGACAAAGATAAGTATCGGCATGTCATCTTGTATTATTATTGTCTCTCTCTTATTATTTATTAGACTGGCACTTATAGGTCTAGGTATTGCCATTTTTGTAACGGATAAGATGAAACAAAAGACTTCACTAGCTCTACCATTTACTCATAACACCATACATATTTTAATGTCTACAGTCATATGTACAAGAAGACGTCTACATAATAGACAGCCACACACGTTTTACGATGTAAATTGCCGAAGTTCAGAAAATGGCTATTAAAGCGTTAATTACGGGTAGGTTAGTTCCTAAGTGGAATATTTTATAGCGTTTCAGAGCAACAAAGAGTTTTTAAGGCCTCGCGAATAATAATATAACTATCAAACGACTTCATGTACTAAGATATCTCGCCATACTAATAAACTATCAATAAACGATTTGTATATTGTGTTAGAATTTATATTATTTATAGTTCAACTGCTATAAATTATATTCCTGATCTCTTAAATCCCGCCAATATTAGCCTCAAAATAGAAAAACATACGCATATAACCAGACGCCTATAAACTAGAAATTAAATCTCAAACTAATACTTTCCAACATATTATATTCAATTCTATTATAATATCATAATACAAACGGCATATATTTATAGCCACGAAAGCTCTGGCGAGGCTTTGATGCCATGAAAGAGGTGCGAAGAGCATAAATCGTGGTGAATGGCGAAGTTGACGTTAAGCGAGAAACATCGTTGCTTCCTGATAGCTGGCGGGCACAGAGTAGTTACATACCTACTACGATAAGTAGTGTAAACAATATTATGTGCCACAATTATTAATAGCTGTTATTTATATATTAGAAATTATCAGCAAACAACAACTCAAATGTAGTTAAACCATTAAGTCGAATTATTAATAATAACAAATAAAAAGAATGTATGCTTATTATAGCAACAAAATTGACGTGCAAAAGGCATAGGTGATATAGATAGGTACGCTAATTGTTAAATCAACTCAATTCAGTATAGTTAGTAAGTAGCTGTGGTATTAGTTCCAGGTTAAATACAATGTGGCATTCTCGAGGTTCCTTTGTCGCAGTGTTAAGCTTATGTCGCATTTAAAGGAAGGAGCATAATAGATCTTCCAAACAATTATCATGTGTCTCCTGAAGTGGAAACCAGAATGAATTAGTTAGAAGTTAGTTTCGAATTGTTTTTTATCTTGATAACTATCTAATTCTGGGCTTAGTAGGTTCCGACTGCCTAATGAGTTATTATGAGATATGAAAGTGATTATTTTATTATTCAAAACTAAAACCCATTTTAAAGCTGAGTTATGAAACAAATTGCAAATATTTGCATTTACACGAGAGGCAAATAGAGTTCTAATTTATTTATCGAATTTAATTTTATCTAATAACATCTACCGGGTACAGTTACACAGCCATGCTCTGTGACCAGTCCTATTTACATGAGAAACCGAAATACCTTGACGACAAGCGTTTAGCGGTTAATTCAGATTCAGATTTATTCCATTGAGGTTTATCTAAGAGAGGCAGATATGCGAGTCCCGCAGTCACAACTATATTATGTGCTTTATAAAGATATATAGCGACAGCGCTGCGAGCGGTCCCGATGCGATTTCAATACTAAATGGATGCATGTATACATAACAAGTATCTAAGACGTATTTAAATTATTGTATACAAGTATTGATATGCATTAACAGTGATATGTTCAATTATTAAAACTAATTGCAAACGTTAGTTCGGTTCGTTAGTTGACATTTGCAAAGTAAAATGCTTTAATTGTCTTTGAGTGTCTTAATTTATATACATGTACCTAAATATGTCAATAATTTAAAATATATAATTCGGGCCAATAAAGCCGGCCATTAAATCGACGGCCGCTGTCAAAACATGCGTAACCCTGTTACCACTCGCGCATTGATCGTATCGGCGCACGCGCATAGTATCGATCTACGATCTACCAGTGATGTATAGCTAAGTGAGGTGGCCTGGGAATGGCAAGTTTTGCGTTACGTTACCACAGTCGTTCCTCGTGACTCGATATCGGCAAAATAACTAATGGTCGCTTATAAACTAACGCCTTGTGAAATGCACTGTTTACTGTAGACACGTTTACGTTTAGATTCAGTAAATATATAATACAGTAAGTATATAACTGAAATATTTATGCGTCACAGACTCGAAACGTTTAATTTAGACACTTTTGATTAAAAAACGATGACTTTATGAGTGGTGTACCGTGTCACTCAATATGTAATATTCTTTTTTAGTATACTGAAATAATACCTTCGTTTCTAATATCAATGCATAAACAATATTATAATATTTATCTAACCATAAACAAGTATTCAAACTGTCTAAACTTAAAAACTCAGAACTTACTTAAAATCGATCACCATGGTCTACTCTCCTATTTTGTCATGAAGTTTTTCTATAAGGATTATGTTTAAAGATGAATAAAGAAGTAAGAGTGTGAAGTAGGCGATATAACAGCACAAAAAGTGCAGGTTCCGAGCAACACGAAGTGATCCATCTCCTAGAGCTCCCTATTTGGTTCTAGTTAGTGGTATCGTGGTAAATCGCTAACGGAGCGTCGGCGCGTGAATGGAACGCTTTGTGTATATAATCTTCCCGATGTTAAAGGATTTAACTTACAATATATATTTATTGAATTTGTTATAATATATCTATTATTTCTTATTCTTCAATTCATTTGAAATATAGAATCACCTAATTTTATACGTGTTTATAAAATAATTTGAAAGTCTCTCCGTATTGAAGTTTACCTAACCCCGCTCATCCACGTAGCTGGATAATGTAATACGGCCTCAGTTGGCATAGATAACGACCCTTCCTTGAGGGTGCCTTAAGTGGATCGGGGCACCCTCACAGTGGGGGTTCCGCAGGGGCGTCACGGTGAGTGCAAAAGCGATCCTGTGGCATCCCACTATGGCGATGAGGTCAACCGTTGGTTTTTTAGTGGGTAGCCTCAAAAATGGCAGCGTCTTCTATGCTGCCAGGTAGTCCTACATACCCCCACGGCCATCACCTTCCTGGCCGACGGGAATGCGTAACGCATTTTACCAATAAAAACAAAAAAAAAAAATTACTACCCTTAGCAACTCTCAGTTTGCCAATTTTCTGTCTTAATACCCGGCTATTTGGGTTTGTCACGAAGTGTGTAAATAATAACGTTGCTAATAAATTTAATCGATCGCTAAATCAAACTAAAAGTATTCGTTTTGCGCTGAAAAACAGACTGACTTACTTAAGTTTTAGAAAGTTACCTATACTAACAATCAAGTAACTGTACAGAATATCCACATGAAACTATGATATTAAGGTATCACCCTGTCAAAGTTTTTATTAGAAATTAGCATGTAGTAGCAAAAAGCAGGAAGCAGAAATAGGAAGAAAGGGGTACTGTTCTATATTATTTACTAAATTGTTTTTATAGCATTCACAATTGTGCCTTAGTCATAATTAACATCTAAGAACAGGTTATAATTTAGGAAAGCGTAGTACAGAATAGAAGACTTTGATAATTAACCACTACGACTTCTATGATAGTCTGCCAGACCAACGAACTGATCAGGAATAGATTTATAGTTAGTTTGTACGCGGGAGAAGTGGGAGCGAGAGGTATAACAGCAAAATCTCTCTATAGTCTACTTAAAGACCTTGGCCTTTCGAGAACAAGCATCGGTTCATTTCTAGAACGTATTTCAAAAGCGGCATTAGTAGGTTCTTTCCAAATTTGGTTAGATAAGGAGGGGAGTGTAGAGGGTGAAGGTGAGCGTTTTTGCGCATAATAAAGGGGCCCCTTAAACCTACTGGTACCTCCTGGGTCGCAAGTCCCAGGCACTGCTTGCACTCCTCCCCTTGCAACGCGATGGGTTCGGCACCCGCACAGTGAATCCATGGAATGCTGAGAAGCTTCGTCTCTATAAAATAATACTCATTATATAATTAGAATACTATTAACCTTTAAAAAAACTTTAACTGTCCGATCAATAATAATAATAATAATAATATCAGGACAAATTACACACATTGATCTAACCCCTAAGTAAGCAAATTATTTGCTTGTATTAAGGGTATTAGACAACGATACAAATACATACAAATACACATATAAATACTGAGAATATATATAATAAACGACCAAACCCAGAAACACAGACATCTATGCTCATCACATAAATGCCTGTCTCCGCCGGGAATCGAACCCGAGCCCCATTGCGCCGTGACACGTTAGGCGTCTGCGCTAACCACTCGACCAACGGGGCGGTTAAATCATCGGGGCGATCAATGTGAAGAAAACACGAAAGAGCTGATTTGTTACCTGGCTACGATTGGTAAAAAGAGCTGATTTGTTCCCTCAGTATTGGTAAAGTATTTTAACTATTATAAACATCTAAAGACAAACTTCCTTTCGTAGAAAATTTACTAGATATTATACACCACCGTAATAAATATGTTATTGACGGAAAGAGATATTCAAATATGTTATATGATCATTGTATTTAAAGTAGATATTAATAGATCGCCAACATGACATCGAGTAACAAGATACTGAACTAAAATGGCGTATTTATCGACTTTCAAAACGTTACTAGATATTATTTATTAAGGAAACTGCTAATAAAACAAAATGTTACGATATTCAGGAGCAAACTGTGACGTATCGCGTCGATTATATTTTATATTAATTTGTACGTTTCATAAAAGTAGATACTCTAATGTAAAGACAAAGTCGAAATATTTTTTTTTTTTTGGAAACATTAGGCACACATTACACTTATGGACGGTCAGAGAATTATCTAATTGAATGTTGCTATTTCATAACACAATCAATTAAAAACTCATTGACGATATCTTAAGAAAGAGTTGTCTATTAGTCGTATGATTGACTTGCATATCGCTAAATATAGTATACGAGTTAAGAGTAAAAGGGTTTTCACCTCTTCTTGTGACTTTAGGGTCTTCTTGATGATACTGTTAGTAAAAAAGACCAACAATTTCACAATGCTTATGATTACTCTACAAATAAATTTACAATTTATTAAAAAAAAAAGAAACATTTTCAAGATACTTATATAAATAAGTGAATTAGCAATCACCTATCTAAGCTTATATTAAAACTGAAAAACCTAATATGACATGATATTCAAAGATTTTGAAGACGTTAAATCTTATTAAATTGGTCTTCTTGACACGACACCAGCTCCATATAGTCGGGGAAAGAAACAGGTGGATGTGCTCCGATAAAATGAAATGATATTTTGATTGATAACAGTACCGGATATCTACCTTTTTTTTACATCAAGCAAAATTTTATGGAAATCTTTTAATATATTAAATTTTTATAGGACGAAATTTGCAACTCACCATCATCATCAATGAAAAAAATATGTACCAAGTCAGACGCTACGGGTACTTCACATAATTTTATACCTTATTCGCTTTCGTCAAAGGACGTATAAAGGTACTGTCTTTTCAAATATTTATCCCTATGTAAAACCTCAGGTATGTAAAATCTTAGTAGTCACTAGGTGGCTACGAACAATTATTATTATGTAAATGTAGAGTACTAGCTGTTGCCCCCGATTTCGTGGGCATGGAATAGGTACTTAAATTTACCCGAACCGTGGAGTCTTCTATTTTTTTTTTGTATGTCTATACTGTCAGCCCTGTTGGCTATTACAGCGTCACCGGGGGAGCGGGGGAGTCTTCTAATTGAAAAGCCTTTTGTACCTAAAACGACATCCAACAAAAAATTAAAATTCATAACCTACATGGGAAACATAAGTCGAAATTTTATATATAAAAGTTTAATATATTTCACAAACTCTTAGTATAAAATAAACGCAACACTGAGATGATCGTTGAAATGATATAATTACAATTCGGCAACCGTCTCGCAACGAACCGAACTAATTACGTTAATAACGGAGGTCACATCACGTCTGCTACGTTGGTACTGTGTACTTTCTATGATCTATAATAACAGCTTTGGTTCTATTTGATAGATTAGGTTGTATACAGGTCTTAGTTTTTTTTTAATTATTCTTTTTTATTCTATAGTCTTTAAATTAGACAAACAGATTCTCCCGGTATTGAAGGTTCATATCTAATAAACAATATTTGTTAGTTTTTTTTTATAAATGTTTTTTTTATTTTATTCCAGTCTTTAAAAAAGACAAACAGATTTTCCAGATATTGTTTGTATCGAAAGTAAACAAAACGATATTCTTAAACCGAATAATTCGGCCGAATATTCGATTTGGTAAAGGTTAAACCGAATAATATTCGGTTATCCGGTGAAACCACTGCTCGGCGCATCTCTAATAATTATGGATGTAGTATATTTTAGCACAACGTTAAGCAAACATCGTGAACGAACACGAAATTAGAGCGGCCATAAAATTAACAAGAGGCACCGGACAAATTAAACAACCGCTGACCATGGGAATATTGACAGACAAACATTATACCGTACTGTACAAAAATAACATTACTCATTATATCTTGTCTGACATGTAAGAATTAATTGAGAAACTTATATTTATAAAGAACTAATGAAATGATAATGACGTAGATAAGTACCTGGTTAATATTGTATCTGATTTTATCATACGGAAATAACAAAACTGAACAACATGGCGCCGCGTTCAGGATGTGTGGCGCCGTGGTCGATTTTAATTATAATGGAGGCTTTTATTATAAATAATTTATATAAATAACATTGCACAAATTGTTTATTGTTATAAGTTGTTCTACAGCTAGGACTACGGTTTAGACAATTCATTTTCTAGTCAATATTCAGATAAGATTATTTAAAACATCGTTTCGTAAAATCGAAAGTTAATCGAGATATCCACAATATGTTGTTGTAAATAACCGCCTCTGTATCTCGCGACTCTTAGCATTAACCAATAATGGTCTTCAACGATTCCTCAGTATTTCATAACTCTAAGAAAAACTAAACAGCGGACGTCGGGATGCTTCGCTTCTTTTTGTTGCATCTCCGCTGGAGGTTATTGTCCTCGGAATTAGTATGCGGCTCGCGTCGACAAACGCCCGACACTGACGCGACAAACGCGCGACTCTGACTGCCGGTAAAGACACTAATCTTATAGTTAATCCGATTATATCGTGATAATGTACATAAAGTTATGATTGTTATAATATTTGGTACAAAAACATGTTACATACGAAAGTCTACTTTGTCAGACACTACCTTTTCAAACAATCATTTATGAGGTTAGTTTAAGAGATAAAGATATCCCATAATATAAAGTTTTACAGACTGAGGGATTTTTTATAATCTAATAATTCATTATCTGTTACAAAAAAAAATACAATTATAATTCATAACATACAAGATATCAAATCAAACGCAACCTTATAATAACTACGACTACCTCCTTATTCAAAATGTCACGTCTTACACAAAAAGCGACTTGTCATCTGAGTCATCGCGGGAAGCGAACAGACACACAGACCGACAGAACACGAAGCTAGCATTCATTACTTTCATATCATATATTAGTTTTAACAAGACGACGATTTATGTGATTTATATGATGACATTAATGTATATTAATGAATATCTACTTCCTACGATTTTAAAAAGATTAAGGATTTGTTAGTTTAACCACATCTCCAAATAGTTACCAACAGCGGCCGCCAGCCTCACGCTTATGACTCCACATTATTATATATTTTTGTTTGGTTATACGAAAATCTTAATTTGTCAAATTATTTATTAAGTCTTATCTATTTTATGTAACTATCCATCCTGTTTCTATAATAATTCTTCTCTCAGTAATGTTTTATCCGTTTTACTGGTATGAAAGGATTAAAACTGTAACATTTTAGAGAAAAAAAAAAAGTTCTTTATATTGATGACGAAACATATAACAATATAATTATTACAAATACTAGAACTATTCCACATAAGATGTGATAACGTGGATATTCCTATACTCCAAGTAACACTTCGATAGCGCGTCAGAGTTCACGCCTCGCATCCCATCGATACCAGGATTTATCGACACCTACAACACTAGCGGATTAGATCCGCGTATTTAAAGCCCGCTGTTCTCGGTGTATCATTGGATTTATGATAATACCCTTCAATGAATCAAGTCGCGTGTGAATTCGCTGCTATTTCTCCTTTTAAGTTCAAATGGCAATGCAATGGGATTTGTACTTATTAGACGGAAGGACAATCTTCACGATGAAAATTATTTCAGTGGTAATTGAACAAACACATAAATCAAATCCACTACCATGAGCCTGATGACAGTTAGGATTGAACTATTTACAAACAAAGAGGAATAACAGTATTGAACAAACAGGCGTCTGTCAAGTGTGCGTGGGAGTCGCTTCAGTCTTGACAATCTCCATCTGTGTGCGTGCGTATTTGTAATTGTATGGGCTTTTATAATATTCTTAATTGTTATTTTATTGTCACGACTGACATCTGGTGATGATCATACTGTTTTTTTTTTTTTTTTTATTATAACTGATGTTTGCTTGGATTTTAATAGTACTTAAAAATATACAACATGTATTTACATTTTGTTTTTGCATACTTGCAATAATAATACAAATGTTAAAAAAATACTATCTACAATAATGTTTGTATTTTAATGTAAATATTTATTTTTATAATTTATATTCTCTATTTATTTAACAATATATTGTATATAGCATATATATAATGTCAACGGGATGGCCTCCCACGGGCGCCGGAAGTTGACTGAGCTGAACAAACTTAACGATCTCGAGAGAGACAACATCACTGTTGTCTCTCGATTTCTCGATAATCGCCTATTGATCGTCTATTTACTTTAACTAGAATATTCTCGAAATAAACGGTTTACTTGGTATGTTTACCTAATGTTTTGGTTATTTTTTATATTTATTGAGGATTCTTATTGATGATGTTGGTTTTCCTATATTCAGATGGTATTTTTATTAATACTAATATTTATTTCTGTTTATCACATATTATTTATTTCTGTTTATCAATATTACCTATTCCTAAACACAAATCTAATCATTGTAACGTTTATGGAGTTTACACGCTTCGTAGCTAAATAATTATATATAACATTATCTTATTAACATTTTTATAAACGTAGGATGAAAAATAAACCGATACGGGCAGAGATTCGAACACGCGACCTCTAGGAAACCGTCCCGTCGCTCTACCAATTGAGCTACCGTATCCCTGCCCGTATCGCTTTATTTTTCATTCTATATTTATAAAAAAATAAATAAGCTTAACACGGCTATACACGTTTATAGATATTTTCAAACATATCTATCTAAATCTAAATTAGTGTGAGTGACACAGGTTTTTGTTAATAATTATTTATTAATAGTAATTTATTTTTAATAAATAACTAATGTAGTGTTCATTGACTAAAGAACAATTTAATGGAATAAAAATGTAATCAGTGTTAACTGGAATTAAATTTTTTATTACCTTTAATTTTTGATTTGCTCTTTTTTCGGGTATTATTTGGGTTTTACGAGTATTTTTAAAGATAGTTCTTGTACATCCTCTGTTATTGCCAAAATATGTAACAGGCGGTGATCACTTAACACCAGATGACCATTCATTCATTCATTCATTTGCTTCTTCGAATTTAATAATAGAGATATATAATAGCTCAAAACAAACCATTTAAATTTATAATGTAACCCTTCATAATAAAATAATATTTTAATATACTGACCTTCCAGATCTGCTCGTGTTGATACAAATCTTACATTACGTCTAAATATTTGATACAAACTTTTTTAACTACTGTACTATGTATTGGTCATCAATGCTAAAAATAATAATTATTATTATACACCTATCAAGGCTATAGGAATGTATACAGGAAAAATTATAAAACTATAGATATTTTGAAGATATTAGAAACTTTTTTTTTTTTTATAAATATTGAACGAAACATTCATCAAGAATAGAACAGACCGAACTCGACTTCTGGGACCGTTCTAAATCTATTATTAAAAAAATCAGTTTTCATTTCTGTTTGTAAATAGAATTAATTTCCGTAAGAAACTCATGTAACTACTTGACTTTACTTACTCATGTATAACTCAACTGTATGATAATCAATATAACTATATTAAATCCGTACGTCGGATGGTATATAGTGCAGTTGAAAAAACCCACGCCCTACTTAATATTCCTTTAAATAAATCCAACAATACTTCTATTTACAGATATTTTAAAACATATAAAAAAGTATCCAAGCCCAAGAATTCATACAACCACCTACATTCCAGAGTCGCTATATTTATGACTAATTAAAAACGAATATTTGTTTAGTAGTCATTATTAATGTAGTCCTTATTAATCAGGTTCGATTCCCGACAAGGACAGGCATGTATATGGTGAACATAGATGTCTGTATTTCTAGGTTTGGTCGTTTATTAAATATATTCTTAGTATTTATATGTTTATTTCTATGTATTTGTATCGTTGTCTAACACAAGCAAATAATTTGCTTACTTAGCGGTTAGATCAATGTGTAATTTGTCCCGTATTATTATTATTATTTAAATAATACCGGACCAAATATCTAATACTCCATTACAAACGAGATACCACGCGCTATCAGACATACACACTAATTGTAGTAGGATTTATAGCGAGATCCTCTTACAGCAGCCGGTGACAGAGTAATTATGGAAATGGGTACAAATAAGATAAATAATACAGACGGACATATTTCAACATAACTTCCCGTAATTTATTATTGTTGTTTTTATTCCATTATTATTAACACCTCGACGTAACAGTTATGGTCATCTGTACGTAATCTCGGAATGTATCTATTGAAATTTAAATTGAATAAAATCTATCCATAAATAACAGTAACGCCTCTGTCAATAGAAGATTAATAAAATATTTTACGTTCGATAACAATGATATACGAGTATATCACCCGAAGAAAATAAATGTAAAAACTTTTAATGTTTTAACTACCTAATTTTTTTTCTGAAGTGAAACTTCTTTATCGGGGTTGGAAAAAAATTTAGTGTAACATTTTTTCGTTACGCGTCACATTTTTCCGTTACGCGCCATCTTTTTGAAGTGAAACTTCTTTATCGACAGATGGGAAAAAATTTTATAGCAATGTCAAAAAATTATGACGTTTTTTATTTTAAATTAATAATTATGTGAGGTATACATTTCGTTACGTTCTCGGCTAGTGTCAGCACCCGGCGCCGCCCGCAGCATCTCCTAATGGCTTTTATCTTAATTGATCGCGCCCCGAGCTGTAATAACTGTTACACTTTAATTCGTACATAATTCACTGTAGAGAATTACATCGATTTAAACCCGTGACTTCCCGGTACTTAAACTTGATTACTATAACGAATTCGCTGATATCTTTGTATTTTTGATGTAAACATCTATGTTAACATATGGAAGAACTTAATTACTTAACGTAACTAACATAATTATTATTTATACAATTTATACAAACATAAATATTATTTTCAACGGAATCTTTATTGTTCAACAAGATACCTTGGGCAGTGTATGTAATTAGCAATTTCATTTTTATTTACCTACTTAATAAAAGCTACATTCATATTACATAAGATCACGATGTCCATAATAAATGTGAAATGATAGGACGTTATTATGTAATAAGAAGCCTTGTTATATAAACGACGCAAACATGTATTTGTTTCTTTCGTATACCGATAAAACCAATTAAGTTGTCAAGCTCAAAAGTATCAAATGAATTATATACAATAGTACAATTAATCAAATTATATTATACGACATATAATAATTTTGATTGCACATTCAATAGACATAACCAGTAACTAATACTCATAAGGAACCAAATGGTTAAGTACCAGTTAGAGAAGCATTCAATAGTTTACTACTTCTTGTATAACATTGTTCTAGTCACTTGTGTAGGTACTGTTGCTGTACCTACACAAGTGACTAGAACAATGTTATCTAGCTAAATCACCCACATCTTAATTTAAATTAATACAACATTTAAAAAGGTAAGGATTTGGAAAGGTAGGTAGACCTTTTCTAAAGGTTTATTGGGTGGTTTATAATAGCTTCCAAGCATCTACGCATTCCTGATTAAATGATATTAAATAATAAGAGAAGTTACGTTCATATTTATAACGAAGAGGTCGCTGTGTGTAAACATCGTTCGTACAACATGCGCCGGCGCACCGTAATCTAATATAAATCAACGAGCAGCCACTATCCACTAAATGTAAGTCTAATAAGCGGTTTCCGATGATCGTGTCTTATGAACCGGTAAATAGTAAGAAACAATCGTTATGATTTGTTATTAGTTTTAGTAAATTAAAACAACAAAGTTATTGACAAAGTAATAACAATAAGAATGAATATAAATGAGAAAAAAATGAAATTAAGATTGAAGTTGAAACTTGAGATCCTTATAGATCAAAATATGTTGCTTGAATTAGCAACTACATATATCTCGTAACATCTAAAGGTCACTGAGTAATCAATTACCTTATTTCCTGTAGTAAGGAACCTCAGTCCTCTACCTGTATTTGCTATCAACTAGGTGTTATAAACCATGATAATGACATGATGTGAACCTGTGTGTGTGTGTGTGTGTGTGTGTGCATGTATACTTATGTGTGAAAGATTGTCTGCGTCTTTGATTTGATTCGTTGGGTGATGGTAGGTTTTTAGTTAAGTTTTAGTTAAAGTAGCGATTACCTAAACCGAAAAAAAGTTATATTTTTAATAAAAAACTAAGGAAACGATCTATTGAGACTTTTTTATAAAAATAAATATGGTTGGTTAGTTGATCTTTAGCAGTTAATGAAACAAATTTTTAAATTTCGTATTTAAAAGTATTTGGTGTGTTAGAATGCGGAATTATTAAAAGTTACCATTAAATTAATGTGTTTATTACTATGAGCGCGGATACTACAAGATTATGCAAATAATAGTATAACTATACTATAACAAATAATAGTATAATACACAAAACTTTTACCTTTCGTTTATTAATAAGAATAATAAGAATAAGATTAAGATTTATTGAACATACAGAAAAAATAATCACAAAAATATTTACATCGTAAACAGCTATACTATTAATACACTGTGTCGCAGCCATTAATCTATTTTAGTTAAAATATGTAGTTGATAATTCTTTTGCGGTGTCTCCTGTTATTTGGGTTCATCATCTCCACCCTGCTTCTCGCTGCTCTGTAACAATGTTGAGCTGCAGCCTGCCGCTACATTCACCCTACCGAGTCTTAATCTTCACATGTCTATTACCTGATATTATTGTTGCGACTTAGACCAAATTTACTTTCACCATATAAAGGTATAAAATCTGTTTTATTGTCAGTGATGTTTGTTTCACCACTTTCTTCTTAAAAATTAGACCTAACAGTAAATTGTTATTAATTATAACCATTTGTTTATAAGAATCTAAATAAAAGTTTAAATATCCAGTTTCTTTTTCAGTAAACCAGTAAGAGTAGTTTCAGAACATCAGAATCTCTCTAGCTCTTAATTATAAATATAACGAATAGGTATACAATATTTTATATTTAAAGAAAGTATCATTTTATAGGTAGAGGTTTATCTACCTACTTTTATGCTCATTGTAGCATAAAATAAGAAAAACCTCACAAAATGGAAATAAAAATTATTTGTAAATCAAGCGAAGAATTTAGAATGATTAGAGCAATATAATCTTTGAAGATTTTAATTTGATAGCACGTGCACATTGTGAAAACTACAGAATAAAATGTTATGAACAGACAGATGAGTCTTCAGATACGTATTTGGTTTCGACGTCGCGATTGAACAAAGAGACGCAAACATCTACTTTGTTTAGAAATAAGGATCGCGTCGATACAACGAACAATAATAACAAAGAATTACAGTGCCTTTTTAATTCTTATCTTTGGACGTATCGCAACCTCCAAATTACAATGCTAACTCTATGGTCATCTACGCTATTGCATTCAATTTTAGACTTAGAGCGGTTGTTATAGAGGTCAAAGAGCGACTGATTTGGAAAGATGTAATTACCGGAATGAGCTTGTAGCAACAATGGTCAATCACTGAACCCGTGACCTACTGGACCTGCTGGAGTGACAGGTGACATAGTCAGAAGCTGAAACGATATTATGTTATATGGCTACATAATAAGACACGTAGCTTAAGCAATAATGTTTAAATTGAGTATTTATGATATGTATTAAAAAACCCCGCTGTGGTTTAAATCTATTTTTTTTTATTCACCACGGTACATTTTTATTGTGATAAAAGAAGTCATATGAACACTCAGTATAATATAAATTCGCTAAAATATACTCATAAAATCTATAATCGCTCCTCTCATGAATTTGTGTCTGACCGTGTGTACCTACTTACTATCTCTAACAACATCTGCTGATTAGCTCAGCGGGGGTTCACAATATTTGGCAACAACTTTCGCATACCATAAAAGAAAAGCAAACTAAAATGCATGAATATAAAATTATTATATTTTGGCTTAAATCAATATTTTTCGCATAAAAACATCTCAGACTTTAAAACTCTACCTAAATTTAAGAAAACTACCTACAATATTACGACTACACTAGAACCTTTTAAAACAATGCTTATATATAATTTAAAAATTAGGGTTAGCATTCACATTAAAAAATAACTTCGCCAATACCAAACTCCAGCCGCATTGAGGACGTCGCCGCGACCTGCGCCTGCGCAGCGACGCGGAGATCAATAAAGCGGCGCACGGCCAGCGGGGGGCCGCAACCAGAGCATCGTGCCGAACCAATTAAACTAGCTATACATCCGCTTTAATATACGAAACAGAAATTACTTTAATAACTTTCGTAGATGGAATAATATTAAGTGATTCTACCGTTACTATTTCTTCCTATTTAAAACTCTAAATAAATAGTTTATTTAATTATGTATATGTATATAGTTTTAAGTGAGAGGTAATATTAGGTAATGTAGATAACTATCTCAGATATATAAAACAACTTGAACAATTATATCGACATAAACACTAACATAAAGCTATGCAAGTAACCCGATGATAATATATAAAGTTAGCAGAGATTAGAATAGTGGTCTATCTAAATATCGATATACTTGCCTGAATATATCGCAACATCGACATCCGGCGTCTCGTCACGCTGCGAAGATTTAGCAGCGTCGGGTCCGAGAGGGCGGCGCTCAGATAACACTAACCAGCTAACGAAGCTCTAATGAAACCGTGACTCATAAACACTTTACTTAATTATGCTAAATCTCATTAATTGAATGTGAATTTAAGAACCTTATTAAAAGCACTCCGTGGGAAAGTTGGGTAAGTTTAAGATAATATTAAATTTTCCTTAACATTTTGTCACAATGAAACCTTTTAAAAGTTATGGTAATAAACATTTAAAAATGAAATACTCCAAACACCTACGCCACAAATGTTTAGATATTAAAAGAGAAAATTATTTCTTTATTTTGCTCAACAGCTTACTTACAGGTTGCGTTTCAATACACAAAATCCGTTTAATATTCCGCAGCGCAGAGACGAATCACGCAGGCTGTGCCATCGCTTACATCTATAGATGATATGTCTCTTGTATTGACGGACTCTTCAGTAGTACCTAGGCACTCTCAAAAACAAGAATATTGTTTTGGCCTACCATTTAATGACATACAGAGTGAATCACTTGAATAGTGAACTGAATTTGAATAATCACTTTAGTTTTGTGATATACTACGAAATTATATCACATTATTGAACAATTTCTCTTTCTCCTTTAATACCTACTTATAACCGCGAGCTGGCTGATAAACTGATAACCACACAACACACTTTACCAGCAGTCAGCATGCGGCACGCGTCTCAGATTTCAGTCTTCTCACGTCTCTAATTGTACTCTCAGCTCTCATACCAGCTGATACATGCGGGGTCGCACATCGTAAAACAACACAAAATATTATGATACCCCGTAATGATGCTGCTAGTCGTGATTTAGTTCATGACTAGTTCTGTAATGGCTATCACAGATCGAGGCTGGCTTCTTTATCCGGAATGGACGAAAGATGAACAGTCATTTTATAATGCTTTTCCTAGGTTAGGTTGTAATCTAAAGTGACTATTTTTCTTACCTATCAATTGTATGTATGTGTATAATTTTAACGATAATATATGTAGATCTGGAGCTTCATTGACATCTTTCTACCAGATTTTAACTGCTGTAGGTACTTATTATTATGTTTGTATTTGTATGTATTTTTATATATTGTAATTATATGTATTTTTGTATTTATGTTGAAATATATATATATGAATTTTATTTACCATGTGTATTGTATACGTGTATAATTTATAATGTTCTATGTACCTATCTCTGCGTTCTATAACTCCATCTCCAATACTCTTGGGTAGCTGACAGAGATCTCTTTGAAGAGATAAGTTCATCCTATGTATATGTCTTTTTAATTATACTTTTTTTTGTAACTAATTGTGTTACTTGAAATAAATAAATAAATAATCATAAACACAAAAATATTTTTTTAACCTGTTGTATCTTTTAATATTATTCTAGCACATTTTTAATTTATAGGAAGTTGTCGCAAAATAATTATCTGTTATAGTTTCCATATATGTTAAACTTGTTGTAGGAGAGATTGGTTGTGTCAGTATCCATGTCAGTCAGTATGTATGTCAGAGTGTCACAGTGTCGGACATCTGGAGTCGGCGGTGTCTGACAGTCAGACATTGTCTCCCGTCTGGTGTAGCGGCGCCCCGACATGAATAAATTGTGCTACTAGAAGTAGATGTGTTGCATTAAACTTAAAATACAGTTTACCTACTGATCTTTAAGTTATTAAATATTTATCAGATATTGACAGTTAAAAACAAAGTAACAACTATTTGACTCCTCAATGTTTTTAAATTTTGTGGCAGATTAATTTTACAAAGAGAAAATATATAAGTGCTTTCAACTTCTATATCTATTATTATTATATAGATTATAATTTACAAAGATCAAGTTTCACGAAATAGTTGTTTACAATAAAACAATATTTATGTGCCCTCAGTATAAAGTAATGAAAAACAAAGTCGTGACCGGAAATAGAAGCAATACCATAGACATCAGAAGTAACGGGAACATAGTACAACAATACAATACATTTAATATAACAATATATCGTCTAGATAGTCTGTCTACTTCTATACTAGATACAGATAAGTATCTAGTATTGACATTAAAACCGCTGCCAAACCTGGTTAAAACTTAGTTTAACGTGGGAAGTTGAAGATTGAACCACTTGAAAACAACTAAAATATATAAATTTTAAATAATATAGAATTAAAAATAAATTAATACGGGCCGGGATTCTAAGCCGCGATCTATGCCGGGTTTCATTATATATTATTAAAATATAATAAGCTTAACATAGCTATGCATGCTTATAAATATTTTTTCAAAAACTTAAATATTGTAACTTTAAGTGGTGTAGAACTTTTTATAACTATTTATTTTCATAAACAGCGCACACAGACCCGGTTAGATAAATATTTACAACATACCTACAGACTAATTGCAATGTTGTCTTTGATAATATCCCATACATTTTAATACCTATCTACGCACATTTGTTGTATACAAACTTGTTTCAGATCACTTGCCCCAATATTACATTTTAAAAAGTATCTCAAAGAAAACAGGTAGCTGAGTAAATATTAGTATCAGGCACTCAAAACAATGTTTACGAGACTGCACATAGAGAGTTTCAAATTACCTAAGGTGCAACCTCGTTATTAATGACCAAAGGAACAAACCCAAAAGAGAGCGTCACCAGGTCACGTTTCATTGTTCCCGTCAAATGCCATTGTTGGACCGAATCAAATTGCAACAATGCGCACGCGCCGACCAATGAGTGGGCTCGGCCACGCCCACCGCCGGCCCCGCCTTCCGCGTCACGCTCTGCCACGAGGCTCCCGGCCTGGCCGCCACTCCTCAGTCGTGACCCCAACGACACGACTTATCTCCCATCGAGATTGCAGACTGATGGCGAGCTATCGTTCCCACCACGTTTCCGAGCTATGTTTACTTTCTATTCACTACCGCTATTTTATGATTCTTGATCTCGTGCAAAAACAAGGATTAAATTGCCCACTCGGCTAATAAACTTCTGCCGTAATAAGGTTCTGCCGTTCATTTATCATCGGCTTAAATACAACCGAATGACAGATGTCAATATAGCTTTTAATATTAGTTCAAGATATCACATGCCTGACATCGGCAACAGATACAAAAACATGAGGTATTAAAAGCAGCAGCGAACGATTGAACAAGAGTAATTGGCCAATTACATTCCTACGTCGAGTTCAACGCGCCGTCACAGATAGCTAACAGACAAGTAAGTCTACACTTACTAGACCTCAAGTAGTCTCGGGTCAGTGACCATTAATTGTACAAAAACCTGGCCGATGTCCATTCAATCTGGATTAGAAAATGAACCGTATAATTAAATTATAGATCACATTTTTTGTGACTTTCGGTATCATGGTGAAGTCTAATCAATAATATTTTTTATACCTTGCATGAAATAAATATACCGAGTTAAGCATTTTGCTCTGTCATTGAGATTACATTAATTGTGTTCCTTTTTGATAAATGTATAGATATATAACACTTTTATATTGAGAAAGAACTAAATATTAATTTTAATTCACGAAAGTACATCTTCAAATTCTATTCAATTTCAAACTGAAATTGAATAGATGATAAAACTGAAAGAAGGCATTTATTCGTTATCATAAAATAAAATAATATTAACGACAACATTTCCCTCAGTGACTTCGTCAAATAAACAAACGTCAGTCGTTATCAGGCATCAGCCAATACGGTAGGATTTGTACCAATCAGCCACTTACTTATCAGATCATACAATAAATTGACTTATATAATCACTACTACTAGATACTAAATGTAAATTTATCAATCACTTAAATTATTTGCTGTTCGTTATAAATGCTATCAGCTGAATGATATCGCGTTCATCTTGAATGGTTGCAGTTTGGAGCAGTTTAAGATAAACGGGAAATGAGAGTTGATTTCATATTCCTTCTCTGATACTTTGATTACAAGTAAATTGCCAAAGATATGTCTACTACACATTATATAACAAACCAAAGTATTAACAATCATTCCTAACTAGAATGTTGCCTGAAAACGTTACAGAAGACCGTTTACACGAAGCAATAAATTAAAGAAAGATAAGTTATAAAACACACCTATTAGTCAATAAGGAGAACGGTCGACATTTCACAATATCATCTTTATCGGCCGGTCATCGGTCGCGAGGTATCGGCGGCAAATCGGCAATAAATCGGCGCGGACAAACGACGGCAAAGCACGCCACCGCGAACCGCGCTGCTGACGACACGAGATGATAACATTGTTTCTAACCAGGTTCCAATGTGTGACCCCAATGAGAATCCTTCATATGACTCAGCAACTGTTTTTGATATTGGATTTTTTGTAGGAATATGGGCATATTTCTATATTCCTACCACTAAGTATATACAAAAGGTAATAATGTTTATATATTATTATTGAATATATTTCCTGTTAGAAGGTAAAAGATAACCTAACTTTTATTGTTCAAATAAACCCTAATTCAAAAAGAAATTATTATCACTTGACTCACAACAAATTCACGTAAAATAAGCATTTAAAACAAAAAGCTTATTATCAAGAGATCTAGAAGCAGGGCATCATAAACAAAACATCGGCGCACGACAAGCGTGACCGTGAGCAGCGCAGACGCAATTACACGTCACGCGCATGCGCGCGGCCTGCGAGCCCTCGTACAGGGGCTCATACAGGGGCTGGGGACACCATTCAGTCCTTAAAATTGGGACTGTCCTCGTCATCGCGTCATACAATATTGTAACAATGGACTAAGTGAACTCAATAAACTAAGCTCATATCACTAGTAAGTTACTACTTGTTTGATAACTTTCTGTCCAAATAAACATATATTTCTATTTTTTTATTACTTTATAATAAAGAAAACAATAAAATTCCTAAATGAATGTTGTAAGATATGAGAATTGTGAACGGTGCAGTCTTCATTGCTAAAGACTTCAACGCACTCCTCTTTTACGAAGCTCGAGTGGGTACATAGTTTTGAACGAATCAATATTTATTTGCAGAAATTGTGTTTCACTGAAGACTGTAATTTTATATAACATTTACATACATTACATTTTAATGACATACCAATTTAAGACTGTATTCTATGTATTATAACTTATTATCCCAGTTATTTCAGATTTTATATAAGGTAGAATATGAATTATATGAACCCATAAACAACATAAAATACAATCATTAACTAAGTATCTTGTAAAAGTTTCTTACCAATATTCATTATAATAGGACTACCAACTAATACGTAGTAATAGTTCCGGTCTATTGTTAAAGCCATTCAAGTAACTAAGGTTAGATTTGGTAGTCTATCGTCTTTTTCATTAAAATGCGTAATATGCAAGAAAGAATAACACACAAGAAATAGATCTCAAGACAGTAACTGTAATAGTTTGTAACAGTAATTTGTCTCAATATATACCTACCTATTGCTGCAATTTAATAAAGTTAATGAACGTCATAGAACTTAAAAATCAACACCCTAAACTTTTTATACAAGAATAAATTATAATAAAAACATAAAAAGCACATCCCGCGTCCGACACTACACACAGATTACTAAATAACCACAAACGAGCACTATTTATCTTAGCGTCATTAACAAACATACTGCAATCAGATTTACACGAAGCCCAAAAATAAATACGTGTAAGGTAAATTGGAACGTCGCTAAGCTCGTTGTTACACAATTAAGTGATTTATGTTTGTCCCCTCCCCCCAGACCCCTCCAGACCCCCCCAGCCCCCCCATAGCACGTCACGCAGGGCCGGCTGTCAGTTTTAATGGATGCTATTTTATTTCTATCATTAACGATAAAGGAGGCAATAAAGTTCTAATCATTGAACACTGCCGGTGCCGGACTCATGTGAACTGTTCATACTAAGCTCTTAGAATAATTCTTTATAACACGAACTAACAACAAATCTATTTATTATAACAAATCTAACGTTAACAATGTTAGATTTGAAACGACCGCCTCGAACTTTGTTCAGTCGCATGTCAAATAATGTACTTAGAAATCAGTATTTGACTTATTATTACGTTATCCGATTTACCGAGCGCTAAGTCTACTAATATCGGATTATGAAGATTCTGTTATTGAGCTAGTTATACCAATTGATAGATAGAAACTTACTAGCGAATTTTTTAGGGTCTAGTAATGTGCTGTAAATTAGATAATGAAAAGAGCTCATTTAAGAAACATCAGTAAGTTTCTTCTCCTTCGATATTAATTTTCTTTTTCTTCTTTTCAGTCCACAATTCATAAGTATCATGGCCGCCCTGTTCGCTCCGAAGACTGCAATCTGTCGCGAGCAGGCTGTGCTTCATCTGAAGCATAGCCACGATAAATACACGATCTTGCTATTTATAGATTTTGTAAACCACTTATAACAAGGTTATGAGTATTCACAAGAATGCAGATTATATAGAAACCAACCTATTCGTTTTTCAAAAATTATCCAATATATAAAAAAAAAAATTGTACTGTAGGTACTTTATAGGTTTTACCTTTGCCTTTTACCTACCAAAAAAAAATACAAATAATAATCCAAATGTCATGTGGAAGTTTTCGATACGTAATGTTTGTAGAACTGACAAGTGCTGTAAGGATTAAAATATATTATCTATATACATATATCACAATCAAACACAATATGTATGTCTATAACTTATTTATTATTATCTGAAGCCGTTACGGCACTCCTGCAGGTGCAGACGCTGAGTGGTAGACGCTATATTTTGGAAAATAATTCATATAATAAACCTATAGGTATTAGACGTCAAATATAACCTTTCACGTCATTATGTCGTTTACAGATAAATAAATATTCATTTTTGAAGCAAGTCTATAGCATTAAAACAGTATTCAAGTTCTAAACAGCCCTTTAATACATATTATTATATTAACTTAGGTACTGGAAACCTTGTTGAAAATAATTTAGATACATTATCCTCTTTTTAAAATGTTTTAATATAGGTTCCTATTTTAGATAAGTACCTGACATTACAATATCTAGATCACTAGACATCTATTTCGTTTAAATCCTTCCGTCTCAAATCCGAAGGCGTCAAACTATTTCTTGTCCATACTTCTCCATTCTCGACACACATACATACACAGTGGAGTGGATTAGCATATTAATAGGAGGAGCGCGCCACAGCAGTTATGTAAATTGTATAGGTCGTATCTCACACTAAAAGTTTCAATTACATTCTACTCCGTTAATTATATCCGAGCATTGAAATTCCATAGTTTGATTTCATTTATGTACGTATTTATATTTTATTAGATAAATGAAATCTCATACGACTTAAAGATTGGTCAATCGCATGGCACGTGATGCATCAAGTTCATATGATTTAGGTCCAATCAATTTATCTATATTTAGGTATATATAACACTTTATTGCATACGATATATATGTATAAAACAAAAACAACCTATAATACTAACTTTTACTTTTACATTATATACTAACCATACTTTATTTACATAGTACTGCTATATATAAATATTATAAATTTTACAAGGACAGCAAGTGGTTCTTTTAAAACTATAAATGGACTTAGAGCATCTAATAGCACATGAAAGGGTATTCCATAGTTTAACTATTTTAACATTTTTAAAAATGCTGTAACACTACGTGACTACGTGGCTGACATAGTGTCATGACATAGTGACATAGTGTCATTGTGTGTAATCTTAAATAAATTATCATTGTGCGAGCAAAATTTCATAATGAGAAAAGACTGCGCCAAGAAAGGAAACACGTTATTTCAGGTATGGAGGTATAAGGATGGAAAAGATTTTTATAAACAAGAGTAAGAGAGTGAAAATTGTAACGATGTTGTATCGTAAGCAATTTGAGTTGAAGGCGGTGTTTTTTGATGCGTTTTTTTTCTTAATCCAAATATGAATCTTATGCATACGTTATGGTATTAAATTAGTATTCAATCTAATAGGGAGAATAGAGAAATAGAATAGGAGTGTTTTGGCCAGGGTTTTGTTTTCAATCGCAAAAAATGTATCGTCTTAACCTACCTATAGTACTAAAGACCTTTTGGCTTAATTCAGAAATGTGATTAACCTAGCCTAGAAAGAAGAGTTCAGTTTAATTTTGAAAGCTGTTCGTGTTTGCCAACAATTGAGAACTGTGACTTGCAAGGATTTACAGACAGACCGTATGACTTACACCAATTGTTGATAGCCTGTAGGTTGATATTAAGATGAACTATAGCTATGGGAATATCAATATAAATGGTATATATCAATAAAGATGGTAGGATTAAGGGAGGAGTTTAGTTATAGAACTTAGAAAAATAAAGATGAGTAAGGGACAGATAAGACCACCTTGTGGAACGCCGGCTCGGACTCTGCAACAAATTGGAAAGGAGAGAGTATATGGTTTTTACTAATATAGGAAGCAGGTTGTTTTTAAACAATACGCTCCAGGACCTTGGATATGAATCAGAGAATGGAAATAGGGTGATAATAGAATCCTTATCTTAGCTGGACTGTTATTATTTAAAGACGAGTTATTATTTAGAGACATCTCTGCAGGTCTTGTTGCATTGGTTTCTCAGTGTTTTGTACCTTTCGACGTTTCTTTCAGATTGCGGGTGCGATTAGTGCTTAGATTTAGCGGAGTTAAGTCTTACCGTCAAATGTCAATGCTTTAATTTTTCTTATCTGTAAGCCAAGGAACTGGAAGGTGTTTGATTTTTATTGGTCGTAAAGGACCGTGAACATCACACAATTCCATCCACAAAGAATTTTGCTGGGAAATCAGAAGTATTAAAAATATCTTCCCGTTAAGACCTCGCATGAAGTCCTCGTTTTTAATGTGTTTGAAGATCGGTTCCATTTTTAGTGGTAGGATTTTATATGATAACAAAATAAGATCATAATACGAAAAATCTTGTGCGCTCAATTGTTCATAAGCCAAAACTTGATCAGGTGAGAATACATTACTTAAATCCAACAATGATGGAAGAGAGATATTGGGATTGACTACTGATGACATTTCTTAAACAGTCCTTGAACGAGTCGTTTTTCAAAAAACACATCTAAATCTCCGATAATGATGCTGTAATCTGCGTTATGAACATATTTCTCCATTAATTCTTCGAAAGTAGCTCGAGTAATTTATGTAAATCGTTGTGAATCTAAACGTCATCGTCTCTTACCTTAAACATAGGAAGTGTAAAAATTGTAATATTATTTAATTTACTTATAATAATGAATTTAATCCAAAATTTTGTACCTAATTGATATTTATTAGCAAGTTCTTCTGTCAATCATACTCCACCAGAGTCAACCACACCCTTAATATTTTATTATAACTCAAACCATTTTACTATTTTCAAGTAAATTAATTTCGTCGAAACCTGTCTTATTATTATTGCATAATGTGCAAAAGAACGAGCGACAATCAAATGTTCCAAATGTTCCAATTTTTCTCCATATTATTTTACTATAGGTACCTACTTAGGTACATACATGTAAAGATAATGATAATAATGATCAAACGTATAGTTATTTATTATATTAGCAATAAGAAAGATAGGTAGTTAAGTGTATAAATATTGTATCGTATCGTACTGACCTTATCATGGAGGTTCAATTATAGAAAACATTAAGTTCTTTGAAGCGCCGTATCTTTACGACCCACTAATGAGATTAGTATAAAAAGAAAGTTCTGTCCAAATAATGACATTACCATTACCTCCCACCACTAAATTATTCAGAGATAACTAAATATAGCAATACATTGAACTTCCATCGATAACCGATTAACATACCGACTGTCCCAATTACAAGAAACCTTAAGCAGGAGATTGTGTTAATTACCATCTCGACCACCGGCGCTATGGGAATAGCTTATTTCCAAGCAACATATCACCCGACTACTTAATATCTTTATATGGAAGTTACAAACCACAGGTACCTAAATATAAAGATAAAAATATAACCTATATTTTATTCTTAGTCACTGGTGGTAATAACTGTGGAGTATATCCATGAATGTCTTTTTCTTAAGGTAAAGTGTTTAAAAAAATATTGAAGTTGAATCTTACAAGTTGAAGAAGCTGAAGATAGTTGTATATATACATACATATTATCTGTGTGTTTTTTACCAAACTCAACTGGCTTAAACTTAAGTAAATTAAAAAGAAGGTTAGTGCTAATGAAAATAAATATAAAAACGACATGACAGAAATGTTAAAGGTTTAGTAATAACCAACTAATTAGTAAAATTCTAATTTAGTTACCTATAGGTAGTCTTTGTACAATGTGTGGATGTGTCTGGAGCATACAAGTGACTTTACATTGTATGATTGACTGTTGTAGTGTTGACTCTGTATGATTTAGAAAGCTTATTTAAAAGACGCAGAGCCTAGTTTTCGGTTCCACTCCTACCATAGTTACTTAACACGCATAGATGTAGCTCTTAGATAGGATTTGAGGTATTTTTTATTTCCGATATTTAGAAATTATATACAAGAATGGAGAATTACAGTTTTTTAAGAATAATAGGGAGGTACATATTCCTTTGTAATGATCATGTACAATTATGTATTTTACTTAATTTTTAAAATTTTAGGTAGATAGACATTTTTATTAAACCTGAGTATATAACCAAAGAAATGTACTCATTAAAAAAAAGTACTTTTACTCTGTTTAATAATCAATCATTATTTTCAGTATCGTAGGTAAATTGACTGTAGTAGTAGTAGTTACTTAAGGTACTTATTAATTAAGTTTAACCGGAAACGGTTTTATAGAAAATTGACAGTATTCAAAAGCATTTTTCATTTTTAATAAATTTAATTACTATTTAAATCATAATAGACATTTAATCTAAAAGTTTTTGGAACGATTAGGGGAACAGTTACCTATTTTCTTATTGTTGTTATCAAAAGTAAAACATTTATCTCCATAAAATTTCCACTCTTAATATAGTTAAGATGTGAATCATTCAAGGCAGCTCGTAAAGGGTGTGAACCGGCACGATATTCGTTAGAACATCATCGGGTACCGAGTACAGGGTGAAGTAATGAAGGGCTGATGATCCGATACAAGCACTTTCATGTAACACGCGAAGCCCCGCTCCGGACGCGGTCACGCCGCCTTCTACTTTATAAATCCACCTATATTATTAGGTAGAAATCTATCTTTTAAATGTAACTATATTTAACACTATTTTAAAAATAGACTTCGCTACTGGCTATGGTAATATAAAATGTCATCGGATTAGTTTGTGTTTTTTATAACATCAGTGCAATAAAACGTTGTACACGATTTCGAAAATAACTTATTATCTACAACTCAGTTTTTATGTATATCCCGTTTTTACGGGATTGTGATATGAGGGTTATTTATTTGAAATGTTGATGGTCCAGATTTCAAACCACTTATGTTATATACAAGTAATACATAGGTATGCAATATGTAGGTATTAAGTAGAGTTGCGCCGAATATTTGGAATTATTCGGTTTTGGTTCCAAATATATTTGGTTCGAGTATTTCTATTTTCTTGGCTACACGAGAAAAAAATCCTATAAATATTGTGTTGAATAAAGCTTAATAACATAAAGCAATTAAACTTCAAAATAACATATATTTCGAAACATGACTTGATAGGTATAATTTATTTATTTTTTTTACTATTCCTCGACACAATATGTTAAACCACAAATCAACATATTTATTCATTTAGCCAGAAACTTCATGTAAAGAAGTATTAGTTAGAACCTGTTTAAGACAAACAAAGAATGAAATGGTAAACCGAAAAATTCAGCCGATATTCGGTTGGATAAAGGTTAAACCGAATAGTATTCGGTTATTCGTTGAAACCATTATTCAGTGCATCTCTAGTACTAAGTTTAGTTTAGTAATTTATACAGTACAAATAAGTACCTACAATGTAATATTTCCAAATTTCTATGTTCTAAAATATTTTGCGGCAAAGTTAACATCTAATTTGTGTTAAAATAAAAACTGTTGTTAATTTAACAGTATTATTAGGTCTTTTAAGTTGTTATAGTGTCTGTATTTACAGAAATTATAAAAAATCTACTTTTGTACTTTATTGTAATATATATATATATATATATATATATATATATATATATATATATATATTGTAATATTATTGTTGGGAACAGTAATTAGCCCTTTAAAATTTTTAATTTTAATCCCATAAATTTGTAAACAGCAATATCATGAAGTTAACGATCGAATAAATAATAGCTGCCTAATGACTTATAACAGATTGCCTTAAACCTGTTATTCCAAACTCAAAATAAAGATAATCAAACACAAGTTAGTGGAGTAACTTTGTAAAAGTTTTAAATCCGAATTCCTCGATTAGTCACGACTAAACTATCGATGGCTGCAGTAACGGTAGCGCCTAACCGCTTACGATGCGTTCCGCACTCCGTAATCTATTTGATTCCTTTCAAGCGGTAACCGATACGCTTTCACGCTACATTGGAATATCAAATATATGTAATGAATAAAAAATAGGGGAATTAATAACTATCAAGGGCGATTGATCGCACATGTTAAGTAAATCCGCAAGCATAACTATCTCACCCTCCTAGAACCGTATGGCACAGATAGATAAGGCAATAAACTTCATTATGAACAATTAAAACCCATTTTTGTCGCAGACCACAGACAATGGACCACTTGTGCAGCTGACACTATAAAAAACCTGCCCTCAAAATGTTTCATTATTGGAACCCCTCGCAAAAACATAGCGATCAAAATACAATGATAACCCCATTTCTGTGTATGAGATTAATTAATCTGTGTTGGGTACAAGTGGGCAGTTCATCGACAAATGTTTAAAATAGATGGAGGGATATTTTGAAGTAAAATGTAATAAAATAACAAAAGCCAATTATTCAAATAACTATGCAAATATAATAGATTTTCCATGTATTGGTTAGTAATTTTTTTTTAATATAGTATGTGATTCTTAGCTATCAACTAGCTAATTAACACATAGGTACCAAAGTAGCTATGTAAGTACCTACATAATCTGAAAAACGGTAACAATTGTCGTTCAGTTTGACTTCTACTGAGACAATTACCTGGCACCTATTAAGTAACAAACAGATACGATCAATTAAAATATGTAGGTACACAGTTTAAAATTAGATTTTGTGACCTATCGTACTAATTTGGTACACAATAAGCAGCCGGGAAGAAGGTATTTCAAAATTTAAGTATTCCGCGGTGTCCAATGAAACGAGACAGTTCATCCAGTAGGTCTATGTCAGTAGAAATCCGGCAGTGACATTGACCGATTTTAAAACGAATAAAATCTAACTTTCCAGAAATTTGTCAAATATCCATAATGTAAATTTTTATAGAATCTGGTGTAGGTATCTGCACTTTTATTTAATTATTCATAGTTAGGTATAGATAAGTTGTCTTTTGAAAATTTAATTTAAAAAAGACTATCGCGCTCAATCGACCTGCGACTCGATACCGCTTCATTAGCCGCTTTGCTTAAGGTGAATTATATTATTTGTTTCACGACCCGCCAGATTACGATATTTACCGCCGGCGCAGACAATTTTGTTTAACTATCAGATGGTACACTGTAGCCGGTTTTAATGGACAACGTTAAGTGGGAACCACTGGCAGGCTACGGTCCACAGTACACACTTGTTGCGTGTTTTAACAGGTTGTGGCAGTGATTCAAATTAATGATTATATGAATTGCCATTTTGTAATGTTTTTGTTTTAGTAAAACAATTACTTTTTCCTATGTTAGGTATTACTGTTAGATAGTATTATCATTCTCAAATAATAATCTGTTATTCTTCAGAGGTCTATCTGTAAAGACCGCATTATACTTACAAGTAATTCCATGGATAAATTTTAACGACTGGCTCTTCCGCACGAGTCCGTCCACCTGACTAAAAAGGTAGGTAGGTACTAACCGCACCGTGAAACACACATTGTTATCCGCATATTTGATAGGTATATATTTTTTTATGAACTTTTCTCATAGTGATTGTAAGAGTAATAGTGGTTTAACATCAGTCTCACCTATAGTTTAACTTTCTCCACTAGTCACGCTAACAAATCAAACACTATTAGCAGTCAGTTCCAACTGGTTCCACAACGTAGTTCAACAATTAAATTAGTGAGTTTTTTTCTCAGTAGTTCAACTACGTATGAATCCTTTAATAAGTAAATTAGTAGTACAAAATTTTTAAACTTTATATTCATACGTTGATTTTTTCTATTACTAAATAAAACGCTTATGTACTCTATTCTAGGTAAAATATTAAAAAACGTTACTCGAATTCGTATTTAAATAACTTAATATGCTTTTTTGTCTTTGAGGGTCGCGTGGTTGTCGGTACCTCTCTCTCTTCGGTGTTTATCGCGGCTAGTGGAGTTTATATAAAAAAACGTATTTTATCTCCGTCAGGATTATTTTATTCAGTAATACTAGGGCGAAGTAACTGCGACATAATATTTCATAACAGCATTTATTAATAGATAAATTGATAAAGTTTACTTAAAAAAGTAAAATCAAAATTTGATCATAGTTAAATATTCAAACAATTCAAAGTAATATTTTCTACTTCACAGTGAAGTTATTAGGAATAAAGTGTATTTTTTTTTTTTTTTTTTTTTGTCTGTCTATGCTGTTAGCCCTGTTGGCTATTACAGGAGACCCGCAATTAAAAGGGGGGGCCAGATGGGCCCCCATGGGGAACAACGTCCCGAGGGCGTCTCAGATTCTCAGATTGAAACACGGACCTCGGCTCGGGGCGTCGGTAGTCAGGAGGGAAGCTAAGGAAATTTGGACAGAACGCCGGAGCAACGGAGCACTTACTCAGTTGAGACCTCGTCTATACCGGTATAGACGGTGTGTGTCTGTATGTTGTGTGGTGTCACTTATGCCTACGCGTACACGTTATTACCTACTGTGAACGCGTCGTCGGGGTCAACGAGTACCGACTTGGGTCTTCTTTTTCTGACTAAAGTAGTCTTACGTGGTCTATACTCTGCGACGTCAGCCACCAGTGGGTTCGGGTGTCGCTCAGCACGTTCAAAGTACTTTTGGGAAAGCCCCTTGAAGTACTGAGCGATGGTCGGAAGGTCTAAGTCTCTATGGAGATCGATGTTGCGTACGAACCACGGCGCCCCGGTTGCAATCCGTGTAAACCTGTTCTGAATCACCTGAAGGGGTTTCAGATTAGCGTGCGCAAAAGCGGGACTCGCATAGGACATGACGGAACGTATGCAAGCTTTGTAAAGTGTCACCTTATTGCGAAGGGACATTTTACTCCGCTTGCCTAACAGCGGATATGAACGACCTAATATGTAGGCCGCTCTGCTACGAACGGTCCTAATATGCGCAGTGAAAACTAACTTTCTATCTAACGTTACTCCTAGGTATTTTGCCTCGTCTTTCCAAGGTATCGGTCTATCAAAGAGTTAGATTCGCGGAAGGATTCTTGGGGGGCCCCGTTCGAAGAGCACCGAAACGCTCTTCTCAGGGTTTACCTCGATCCGCCATTTCCGCAGCCAACTCTCGAGGGAGTCGACTGCGGATTGGAGACGTTGGTATATCTCCATGTGATCCTTAGAGGACGTGTAAAGCGCGGTATCGTCCGCGTACATGGCAAGGTGCACTTTAGATCGCGGCCTAGAAATATCGCTAGCGTAGATGGAGTAGAGGATGGGCGAGAGAACTGAACCCTGGGGGACACCCGCCCTGACGGGCGGGGGGTTGACAAAACGCCTTCCACTCTGTAGCGAAAGGAGCGATTCGACAGGTAGTCCCGTATGATGAGTACGAGTATGTCCGACACCTTGAACTGGTATAACTTGTACACCAGTCCATTGAGCCAGACCCTGTCGAACGCCTTAGCTACATCGAGGAAGAGCGCTCCTGTCCTATGCTTCTTGGCCCTCACAGTGGCCCCTATCAGTATGTGCTCCGTAAGGCGTTGCACCTGATGGGAACATGAATGGTTGGCTCTAAAGCCGAACTGCTCATTTGGGATGATTTTGAGTCTCTCGACTTCCGATCTAAGTCTACAGAGGATGATTCTCTCATATACTTTCCCTAAGGAACTAAGAAGACTAATGGGACGGTAACTACTAGGCAGATGCCGGGGTTTGCCCGGCTTATGGAACCCTATCACTATGGCCTCTTTCCACTGGGCCGGAAACGAGCAACCGGCCAGTAGAGCGTTAAAAATGGTAACCAATAGGTAAATTAAAGGAGGCGGAAGAAGCTTTATCAATTTGTTAGTGATCCTATCGGGACCTGGCGATTTCTTGGCGTGAAGCGCCCTAACTATGGACGTCACCTCGTCTAGGTTCGTTTCCTTGATTGGCAGACCGACCGGTGGCTGAGAACACATTATATTGACCGATTTGTCGACTATTTCGACATGATCGCGATCAACCGATTGAGCAGACAGACGGCACTGGCTCTCTAGACTGTCGGCTAAGCACTCAGCTTTGTCAAGGTCGTCAAACGCGATGGCGGAGTTAGGTCCAACCAAGGGAGGCATATCTGAGACAGTGTCCGCCTTCAACGCTCTCTGCAACCGCCAGAATGCCTGGTGCGTTGGAGAGAGTGCCGCAAGCGTCCTATCCCAGCCACTATCTCTGAAGTCGTCGAGAGCTTGTCTCGACTCCCTCTGGAGACGGCGCAGCCTCCGTCGATTGTCATCTGTCGGGTATCGGTCGTGGGGGAATAAAGTGTAGCTAGTTCAACCGTTGTACTACTTGAGTAGATCTAGTGAAAAAAACGATATTATCGCTCAAAGCTAGGTTTTGAAGTTGTTATGTACGCGTCTTAAGTTTAAATATCAACAATTAGTGTTTTGATGACTGATGGACGCTTTCTGTCACACTCATGATTGACTGTCATTTATTATTATGATATCTAATGCCTAAAAAGATTCCCATAAGTTTTGGACATGGAAGTTACTTTGAACTCTGAATATAATTTTAAATTCTACAAAAAGTACAAGGAATGGGTTATATTTAACATACAGATGTATATCTAAATAAGATATATATAACTAAAGTCATAAGCAGTTGTCAAATTTCCCAAATTAATGAAAAGTTACTAACTTTAACAGTGTTACTACTTTAAGTTAGTCAGAAAGTGGTACTTCGCCTTTATATATATGTATAAATAAATTTGAAACCAGACCTGAACGAACTGCACAATATACATCGTGTCTTGTGTCGTTTTCAGTGGTGTAAGGAGTTTAAAAAGGGAAATGAATAGACGAGACTTAATCTATTTTCATTGATTTAATAGACATGTAGGATTACATATACATATTATATTCCATCATAAAACTATATAATACGTATTAATTTATCCAGCTAATGTGTTTCTAAAAGTGATCAGTGAACAAACAACAAATATACGTGTGGTGGCGAGCGGAGCGAGGCGACGAGGAGACACAACCACGAGCGACGACACGCCCGCGGCGACTGATCACTAAGGGGCGAGGGCTGCCCCTCATCCCCTCCCCCGCCCCGCCCGCCGACACACCACTTACATGCTCCTGTTAGCTACAATTAATTAACACAACGTACAATTATTTCACGCGAGACACACTCTGTACATATCCGCCTCAATGTCCCGAACAAAACGACAGAATGTTAATAATACTGCGATGCCAACTTAACGGTAAGAGATTCTACAGACGCGTGCGTAGTGTCAGAGTGCGTCCCTCGTACACGAACTACAACAAACTACACATCGCGTAACATTGGCAAGACCGACCGAGAACGAGGAAGGCTCGAAGCCAGCGTTTGTACAATACTCTTTGGCTAAAACACCTCTGGGAAGCGTAAAATTCATATAAACATTTAAAAATTTAGTACAAAACAACCCACGTTCTGAACGAACGGCTATAAATCTCGATCACAAATAAAACGTTTAATATACCTCTTAGTGCAGTCGTCGGGACCAGATTACACGGACTGCTGATTTTAAACCAGTAGTTCTATATTATAATATTTAATCAAAATAATTAACGAAATAATGTGAAGCGTGGGACTGCTAAGTCGTCACTTTTGAAATGCTAAGCATATAAATATAATCTTGATCTAGAATTACTCCTAGATTATAAAATCTGCCTAAATATCATTAGATACAATTTGGTAACCCTATTTGCAGGATTTATTAAAAAACCACAAATTTAACACCGTTTATAAAACATAAACATGTAAAAAATATAAATAACATCGAATGAAATGAACAATAATCTCTTGTTGATCAAATTCGTCAAGACATGACGACTTACAATAATTTCTTACAAAATTGTAAAATTCATTTATTATGGCACGAAAAATCAACAAAAAAACAGTCAACCGCTTAAATGATTACAGTAAGTACTCTCATAACTCTCTTAAATAATACATTTGAATTAAAACATAGGGTAGAATAAAGCTTCGGTTACAACAATAAGCGGAATCTCTATTAGTTATAAAATATGGACATTATTAGAATTAAAGTAACTGAGTTAAGACGATCTCACATAACCCTCCATCCCTGTACAAATTAAAGCGATGATGATAATTAAAATGATATTTTGTTACAAACGGAAGTCCCACATCTGATGTCGTTAAACTCCACCACTGGTACTACTGTCCCCAGTGTGAGCTCACCTTAACTCATTTGGCACCTCACAAGTAAATAAGACGCAACATGACTGGTAGTCGTATAAATTAATTTACCACATTAAAATATTCATATGTACATAATAATCAATATTGTATAAATTCATGTTCGCTAAGAATCGAATAGACGCTATAAATTATGCAAAACATTAAAATATAAGCTGTATACATTTGTATTGAATATATTGTACTTTTATATTTTATATAAAATCTCATAAAATTATAATAAAGATTGTAAAGTATACAACGGCGTGAGGTCGAGCTCAACTGGTACAGATGATACATTTCACTGAATACATTGATAAAACTTAAAAATTAATAACATTTTTAAAACAATGACACAAAAATATAAAAAACTTCGTCGAAACGATGTCGAGTTAGTTGACTAGGACGATCTGTTTGATAATACATACAACAATAACAATCATTAAACAAAACACGCGGAAGTACGTTAGTTAGAGACGGTCAGAGATTCAATCTATTTCAGTAGTTCACTTTATATTCATTACACAAATTGTTCTACTTAAATAGCTATTAATACTTCATAATACTAAACAAAACATATATCAAAAATCAATATAAGATTATTTAAACATTTGAGTGCATCCGTCTCGCTCTCCTCTAACACAAGAGGAAGCGAGATGGCAAATGTGATTGGACGATTTGCATTATTTGCATTATTTCCCTTTTTTTCAGTGGTTTAAATATTATACTCAATTGTATAATTAATTATATAAATATTATATTTGTGCTTGATTTTTATTTAAATTGTAAAAAAATAAATCAAAAACATAATAGTATATAACAGATATATAAGAATATGCATTAAAGCATGTATTTCGGAACGAAATTTGTTTTTCTCGATATAAATATTCTCCGGCGCTCGGCGACGCGCACACACACAGACACAGCCGCTCACAGACACACACACACTAACAGAGGTGCGTACGGTACTAAAGTAAACTTTTTAACATTCACCTAAATTATTTTTTGGTATATATCTCTAATCCTATACTAGGGTTTATATCAAGGAAAAAACTTATCTACGACCGGCGGAATGAAGTCTCGGTATTATCGGGTTTCTAGAGTGATGTGTTATGTTTAATTTTGCTAAGTCTAATTTCGTAACATTTCAGCAAATCTATTCTGAAGAAAAATGGCCACTACTTAACGATTTCTTTGTAATGTTTATATTATTTTGCACCTAAATGACAAAATAACTCATCGACAAATTAAGTGATAGTCAAATATTCAAATCGACTAAAAGATACTGAATACATTTTGACCTAATGTCAAAAGGTTCCACGACATCGACGATAACTCCCGGACGGCATCCCGCCGCTGACACACCGACCACTACACGGACTATGAAGATACTTAAGCGATACTTAGGCGTCGATCTAGTCTAAATGAGAATCCAATCTAAACTATAAACATCCATCCTCTATCACTACTCTTATCGACTTTGGTTCGGTTCACTCGTAGCGTCTGTGGGTATTTTAATTAAATATCTTACTATAATATAGTGACGTCCGGTTCATTTTCAACGGTATATATATATCTCGATCTACTCTTCTATGACGGAACGTGGACATCTTTGTACTCTGGGTATATAAATGGATACGATTTTTTGAGATATGACTCCCGAACGCTCCGTTCGTAAAGACGTCTCGACACTGTTAAACAATATTTATTCGTATCCGGTATAATGTACACCGTGCTTACACTAATATAGTATTGATCGCACGGACGTCGTCGAATCGACGGGAGCGGGTGGCTCCGAGGATCGAAAAGCAACACGCGACGGACTAGAAGCGGGATTACGACATATCGCCGACCATAGGAACCGACTACCCTACGACACCGACACGACAGCGAAACTCCTAACTTACAGTATTAAAGCCTCAAACAAGGTTCATCATCAGCGAGATAAAAAACTTAAGTAATGACTATGTCGAACGAAAACTACACGCACGCAGGCACACACGCACACACACAACACGACAAGACACCGCACAGGCCGACGGGGGCCTCCGACGACAGACGAACGACTGACGACAGACGGACGCTTATCTCACTGTATAACTACGCGGCGAGTATAACACTATAGTACAAACAGAAAGGTAACAGTGCGACGGAGCCTCGGGCGCTCAGGCCTCGCGTGTTGTCCTCAATATTTACAAGCGGGCGGCACCACTACCACGACGGCAGCGAGGTGAGCCGGACCCGTTCTCTCTTAGGAGTACTTAGTAGTATATCATTATTACTATAGAGCGCGTCGGGCGAGGTCGTCCCGGACCGACACCGAGACGCGAACGGATAGACTCGCTTACCGGTCCGGACCGACGATAGCAGTCGTAAATAAAAACGACAAAAGCTACGACCTATTCGGTATCCTTACGGTAAAACCGACGCGGTTAGACGCGCTTCTACGGCACGAGTCTCGCCGTGGAGTTCGAAGATCGAATGCATATCAAACTAAAAACGTAAACCGCGATAGAGTTTATGCGTTGATTAGTGTATGTAGGTGTTGCTCTCGAAAGTTTTCGTGCCTCATTATTTTAGCCTCCATATATCGATAGATCTCTTCCGAAGCGAGCCGCCCGTCGGTCGACGGCGGTGAGTACCGGCTCACGCGTAATCGCCACAACGTAAAAAAACCATCCCAAATAAACTCCAACTCAAACCCGGGCAGTACACGTGTGTGTACGCGTGTGCGCGTGCGTGTGTGCGTGCTTGTTCATGTAGGCGGGCGGTCGGGCGGCGGGGCGGGGCTGAAGTCCTTGTTCACGAACGAAAAGCCCTTGAACTCCTCCTGAAACATTAAGATCAACGTGTTACTGTCTGTAATGGGACCCGATTCACTATGACAGGAGAGATTACCTGCAAGTAACGCGTGACGTTACGACGCTCTGTAAACTTAAACGCGCCATCGTGTGGAATTTAATCGGTCTTACTTGTAAAGGATTTGTATTTTTTGTTTCCAATGTTTGTTTTAAGTAGATTTATTTTAAGTAAAGCGTTACCAAATATTATTTTATAAAGCTATTAGATTAGTTGTAAAACGAAATACTTGTAACGACATTATACTTCAATGTCATACTTTTAAAATTTAATACCTAATCAATGATTTTAATAGAAACGTGCTAAAGCGTGACACACGACGTGGTTTTTATATCGGCATAGACAATACAAGTTCACGAATATTTTGCGGTATATATCGTAACGGTACGCAACGTGTCCGTCCGGTTGATATCGACCATTATTACTCGAAATAGTATCGGAGAAGGCACGGCATTCCTACTTTACTTTGGGGTTTTTAATGTCAGATAAATAAATAGTGAAGTGGTACCTGGTTGATGGCGCGCAGCACGTCCACGGGAACAGGCGTGAGGCAGGGCTCCTCCTTCGTGAACTCCGCGTCGAAGTTGGCCGCCTCGCGCTTGCTCCTCTGCAAAACGCATAATACGGTAAGGAGTACGGCGGGCCGTGCGTGTGCGTGCATGCGTACACGAGTGCGTGTACTCACCACTTTGGGTCTAAAGGGCGGGCGCAGTCTCCGCTGCGAGAGCGCGTCCCAATCCATGTCCTTGAAGAAAGCGTGCTGCCGGATGCCAGGTGCTCCGCCCAGCACGCCCAGTCGCCGGGACGGGTTCTTCGTCATGAAACCTGGGCACCAGAAGGTCAGTGAGCATTTTATCGTATAGGGAGGGGGTGGCCGACCGTTCGATCGCGGCTGTCGGTCGAATCGATTGCGGCCAGTCAAAAAATATCTAAATTTTTAAAAGATGAACTTAAGATTTACCTGCTCCTAAAATTTCAAAGTTTGTAATTCCAAAAAAACAAACAAGGTGGATTCCACAAACGTTCGTAAATAAATAGCCGATCTCGGTTCTGATCGAGTCGGCCACCCCTGGTGTGGGGCGTCTGAGTCGAACGATGCGACGCATTTACGGTTTAACTCTGCTGTTGGGAGAGGTCGACTGCGATCGGATCGGTGTATCCGAGGAGCGGTTCTTTTTTTAATTCATGATAAAATTCCTTAAAAATCTTTTTTAGCAATCCCATAATAAATATTATTACCCTTTCGGACTGCATTCTCGTAAAAATACTACCTCTATGAGTTGCAAGACAATTTTATTTTAACATGTCTCTATACATTGTAACGCCGCGACGGCACCTTTAAGTATCGAGACAGCGTCCTTGGAGAGCCACACGGGGTACAGCACGTCGTCGTGCAGGATGGACTCGAACAGGTCGTCCTCGTTGTCAGCCTCGAAGGGCGGTTGCCCCGCCAGCATCTCGTACAGCAGCACGCCCAGCGCCCACCAGTCCACCGACGGACCGTACTCAAGTTCCTGCAGGATCTGCTCCGGAGGGTGGCGTAAGAGAACGCGATTTAATGGATTCGGTTCATCCGTTTCACAGTTCATGATTTTAAAAAGACGGTTTGACACATTGAAGGTGTTCTTGTAAGCGGTCCGCCCGGCGTCTTCTCGAGGGCGCCGTGAGAACCGGCCGAGAGATAAAATACAAGCGAATACTTCATGCTCAAAAAAAATTACAAAATGTGAAATAGACGATGGTCGATCCCGAATAATCTCCACGGAATGGTTCTAAAGTTAAAGCTATTAAATTATAATATATATAAATTACGTATATTAGAATTGGTCGGGTCGACTCGCGATGCGATTTTACATAAACTCACCTCGGGAGCGATATAATCCGGAGTACCGCAGAACGTGGTGGTGGTGACGCCGTCTGAAACGAGACTCGCATTGAAACGTGAACTTCGGACGGGAACGAGGGGTCCGCGAGCGAGCAGTTACCGAGGATGCCCTCCTTGCACATGCCGAAGTCGGCTAGCTTGCAGTGGCCGTCGGCGTCCAGCAGGATGTTGTCGAGCTTGAGGTCCCGGTAAATGACGCCGTGCGCGTGCAGGAAGTGCAGCGCCAGCGTGACCTCCGCGGCGTAGAATCGCGCCCGCGGCTCGTCGAACTTGCGAGCCCGCTGGATCTGGAACATGAGGTCGCCGCCGTGCACGTACTCCATGACGAAGAACAGGCGCTCCGGCGTCTGGAAGGCGCAGTGCAGGGCCGTGAGGAAGGGATGGCGCGCCGCCAGTGCCAGCACGCGCCGCTCCGTCAGCGTGCACTCCACGTCATCGTCCTGCACGATGGCGTCCTTCTTCAGCACCTTCACAGCGTACACCTGCCGAGGGACGAACTTGTACTTTTATATATTGTAATTCGGTTCCTTCGGTTGTCCCGCCCGATGCTAACCTCGTCGGTGCCCTTCTTCTCCGCCAGCATGACCTTCCCGAAGGAGCCCTTCCCCAGCACCTTGATGAAGTTGAAGTCGTCGAGCACCGCCCTTGCCTGCGCCTCTCCTGCAACACACGAGCGCGTTAATTATGTGATCGATTATGCTACGAATATATTGTTTTTTCTTCAGACTTCTGAGTCTCTATTGTGATGAGACTTCTGACTTGATCGTATTCCTCGGTTCCGGTTATGCTTCATCGTTCGTTCATTATACGAACTGACAGAGCACCTATTCATACAGGTTCTCGCACACCTTGCCCTACTTGCTAAAATATTACCATTATTTACTTCCGATGTGACTTTTTCTATTCCTATCATCAACGGCCGGCCCGGCGCCTGCACACGCACGAGACGTACTGGACATACACGGACACGTGCACTACTACGCACGCATGGATACAACATTTGAAGTATTCGAAAGATTTTCTTCTACTTATTGCGTTTGTAACGTGTGGGTATGTATCGTCACAATAAATAATCAATTGATTTATAAATTTAGAATAAATCGATTCAATTCTCAAAATTCGAACAGTTACAATACCATTCCCACACGTATTGCACAGTTCGAATGATATATCGAGCGTCTCTCACCCTTATCGTCGGGCTTCTCGTCCTTTTGGTCGGCCAGTTCGAGCGGACCCTCCAGGAGAGGAGTGTTCAGGTACTGGAACCATATAAGAAAGTAAATAAAAACCAATATGTCAAAATAGGCATTAGGTTTTCTAAACTTATGTCATAAGGCGGTCTCGTCGCTAGATAGAGATCTTATCCACGAAGATAAAGATTGGCTATGGCTCGGAGACGAAACTATAACCTGGCATTTGATTGCGATAATAGCGTATTTTGCACCTTGGAGGCTCGAGGACGCGGGTTCTTGTCCGGGGTGATGCCCATTTCGCTGAGGATCTCCGCCATAGCCTTGGTGTTGATACCGCAGTTGTTAGCCACGTTCTTCTGGCATCGCTTGTGCACGTTCATCGAACACACTGGATCAATTATTTTTTACTTAACATTTTAGTATTTCAATAAATTTATATTCAGATTAGAGAAAATAGACATTATTATTTCGTAATATGTTTAACCGCGCAGCTTAATAGCCTATCAAGCTAGCTTAACATAGCAGCTATACAGTTGGCAAGGAGTGTTCGAGTGCTCGAGCACTTTCTGCTCACTGACCAACACTAACATTAACACGCTCTACGCACCCTCGCACTGCAAGCCTTGCTTGATGAGTCCGTACAGCAGAGAGCCGCAGTGGTCGCAGAAGGTGAACCGCTTGTAAGAGTGCACCACGAACCGGTGCGGCACATTCACGTTGAAACGCTGTCCCGACGATACGGTCACAGTGCTGTGTTGCTGCGGGGAGGAGGGGGGATGGTCGTTATAAGAGTTATCAATCTATTTCGTACGTTTAACTACCTTTAAAGACCTTTATAGTATTTCGATGTAAGATGCCATATAATATTTAATAAATAAATGTCAATATAAAACTCACTTCCTCTTTCATCCCCGGACATTTCGTGACGACGGACGAATGGCACCGTTTGTGTACGACACACGTGCAGACTGTACAAAATATTTACTATATGAACAGCAAGTGGACGAACGAGCGCAAATTCATCATTCATTTTTTACATAACTGACGTACCTTGACATTGGTAGCCCTGCTTGCCAATACCCCTGTAAATAAAAAAACTAATAAGATTATGAAAACTTAGAGGGTTCGATTCGATTCATTCCGGAGGACGGCGAGAGATTTTCATCCCGCGACTGAATCGATCGACTCTACGCATCTCACAAAAACGATAAATCGGCCGTTTCGGTACCATATGAACTCCCGGCAGTGGCTGCAGAAGGTAGGCTGGCGGAGGAAGGTGGCCATGAACTTGTGCCCGTTGACTTGGTGCACGCGGCGTCGCAGCGCGCCTCGGCGCCGCGCGAACCCCGCGCCCTCTTTAAATTCGCGCCCGCGCGCCGCTCCCCCGGCCGCCCGCCCGCCTCCCGCGCCGCCGCCCGCCGCCCCGCCCCCGCCTGCAGCACCTGACAAGCACACGGAAACATTCCAGTACATTTGTGAACGAAGCGAACGCGTCGGCCCTTCTGATATTTGTAATACCGACCTTGAGAATTCCATTTCAGATCGATTTTGAGATGCAATTTTCCTTGAGGTTCCAGATCCACCTGAAATTAAATAATCCTTTATAATTTCTGATACTATAGTGCGTACTTTTTTCTATCTAAGTTGAGGTCGTGTGAAGTAGATTTCTAGTACAAATAATGGGTATAGGGTATGTCTGATATCGCGTAAATATTCCGTCAAGTTATTTTATATTTCCCCGGTGACGCTGTAATAGCCAACAGGGCTAACAGCATAGACAGACAAAAAAAAAAAAAAAATATTTTATATTATTGCAAAGATTGTATTGTATATATTGTAATTGTATTTGTATTTATACAACGACTGCAAATACGAATAGAGATCTCAAAACATATTTCAGAATTCAAGTATTTTTTTTTTAAACTTGAATAGTTAGTTTTTGCAAATACATTTTCTGTATAAAATAACAACTAACAAATTAATATTTTCATCATATAAGCCTTCATATTTCATCATAATATGGAATGCGGCAATAGTTTTATGTTTATAACAGGCTATTTGACAGTTTAAAAAAAAATACGTTTTATACTATTTAGTAGAGAATAGGGTTTGCAGTAAACATTGTTTTTTTTTAATTCTGGTACATATTTGCTGATAAATATCATATTAAAAATTCAACAATATTAAAATTCGCCAAAATGCTGTTTTGACAATATGGCGCGCAATAGGTTCGGTGACGTCACTTGGCAGTTGGCAGTATTCTGACCTGTGACACATATCGTTCACATACATTTGTTGCAAATTAAAAACAAAAGGGCGATTGGATTTACATTTTATAGGTGATATATGTAACAAAAATTAAATAAAAAATTTAAAAATCCCCGATACAAAAAGGATAAAAATAATATTATTATGTACTTATTGAAGTCGTTGCGTCGGGGGACCCTTGTACGTATGTTGACGATGATGTCTATTTTAACAAGTTACGAAGGCTTAGACTATACGATTCGATATCGTAATTCTTGGTAACTTACTTGCATTTTAATTCTTTTCTTTACTAAGCAGTCTTAATAAAGGAAGGCCTATTTTGATATCATATTTATCGAATCAAGGCCTTTGGAAAAAAAAGTTTCCAAATTAAATCTGAAGAGGGTTTTCCTCGCCCGGGATCCTACAATACCGCGATCATCTACCAAAGCAGTCTCCAACTCTTATCTATCAAAACCTGAGTCGCCGGCGCGACTCACTTATGTGACCTCCAGGTCCAAACGCAAGCACATTAGTGTAAAGATTACCAAAGAGGATTTCCTTCCCTTTAAGAACGAAATCAAGCAGTGTTATGTTCTTAGAATACCGAACGGGTAAGTAAATTAAAAAAAATGGAAAATTCAATGATACAACTTCAAAAACTCACAGATGATTTCGAAAAATCTCTGCACTTTATCTCTCATCAATATGACGATATGCAAAACAAAGTATCCAATCTTGAAAAACAATGCAATGATAGCTGTCTGTACATATTATTTCTATAAGAATGTGTGGAAGATGTACAATTAAACATTTAGAAAAACAATTTAGAGATTTGCAACCTGCCTTATAAAGACAAAGAAAACAACTACAGACTTAATTCAGATGATCCATAAACTGGTGCACTTAACTATGGGCTCCAATCAAATGACATATATCATATATAACGCGTTTCAGTAAGAGAGGTTCAAATAGACTAATTATCATGGCACTCAATACTATTGCGACCAAACAAGAAATACTTAACTCTGTCAAATATCACAATAACTCAAATCCGTCTCAAAAACTCAACACCAAACACTTTGGGATAGGCGGTACCGCCAACTTAGTCTACATAGGGGAAGACTTAACTAGTGCCGATAGGAAACACTTCTTTTTAGCAAAGTATTACAGTATTACAAGACATCATATTGTGACGTAACACTCTACTTATTCTCAAACTTCAACCACGTACACTTACAGGACAATATCTTATAACAAAAATCAACATTCATACATACAAAGCTTGACATTCATTTATTCGAATAGTACTCCCCTAGTCAGAGCAATCACTTTACATATACATACTTAATATATCGTACCAAAAAAAATCGTGGGTAACTAACTATTGCACACTTTATAAACTACCCCCTCAATAGAAGAACTAAAAAAAATACATTAATAGTGGATAACGTAAATGAAATTATCAACAATATTGATCACCTCTCGGTCTCTACTATGATAATCTGTTAACCTGAAGAATGTTTTAAGTATATCACATACACGTCGCAATAATTAAAAATAATTACGCAGAACATTCGTTTTGCAACATGCAAACCTTAACTCTTAGAAGGGTTAAGCCTTCTTTTTAGAATAAATATTGATTGCAAAATTTTGGTTCTTACAGAATGCTGGCAAATCGTTATAATGGTTTCATCCCTTCTAGTAATTACTGCACATCTTATTTTACTAAAAACTCTTGAAACAGAATTATGGGGCAGAGCTTTATGTTAAAAATATAGAAAACTATACAGTTGAAGAATCTGTTGTACAGGAAGCCAAATTATCTTCTATTAAAAATTGGCACTGACAAAGCAATAATATGCATTTACCGTTCACCGTCCTTCAGAGACAAGAGTAAATTCCTTAAATCCCTTTCACTCCCTTTTAGCCAACCTGACCATATTCTTACAATCTCCGACAATAACCCTGTTCTTCTATGTCTTATACTAATAAATTGTGCTAGACCACTTTCTCGCACCACCTCTAAAACAAACTTCAATACTCTAGACATTGAGATGAGCACTACAAACTTCCAACCGATATCCCAACTTACTCTGATGCTAATGAAGCCACAAACTACTTACCAATCTCATTAGACTAATAAATAACCATACTTCTATTATCAAACTCCCAAGTAACAGAGGCTTGATCAAAACATGAATTACTGTATCTGCCGGTGTATCCGTAATAATGATAATATACAATAGACTCAAGCAAACTCCAAACGACAATGTGTTATCCCTACCTACAAAAAGAACAGAAACATTTGCACCAAAATCCTAAAAAAAAATAAAAGAAACTTTGACTGGAGGGAATTGCGATAGGCTTCTAATAGTAAAAAGATTGAGGAAATTAAAAAAAAAGAATAACTCATACCGAGAATACTGACTTGTTTTCTAATTTTAGCTCACCCCAACTCTCGGTGAATAAGGTCAGCGAGTTTTTTGTCGGCAGTCGGAATCTTCCTAAAAAACTTCTATGTCTTCCTGATAATACACAATCGTCCCCTGCCGCTGCCACCTCACCTTCGACCTTACAATCATTCGTAATATTGAACCCCAATGAAGCTGAGGTTGAACTGGTAATAATGTCACTCAACGCAGATTCGGAAGATGGCTGGGATACTAAATCGACTAAGTTTCTTAAGGGCTACACACGAATAATTGTTCCTCTCACACAAATTTTTATTATTTCTCTTAATAGGTGTACTTTTCCCTTGCACTACAGGAAGGCAATCATTCAACCTATACATAAAACCGGTGACCATGTAAATAATTACCGCCCTATTGCATTTCAAAAATTCTAGAATTCCTTATTTTCTTAAACCAGCTGTGTTATCTAAAGCTGCACAATAATATGCAAATATAATGGAAAAATAATAGCGTTCGCCGATGACACCGTACATACCTTTTACGGCGATTCGTGGCAGGATACCTTCAACTCCTCAAATGAGGCTCAATACTGTTCTGCAATGGCTTACAACACATATCCTAACTCTAAATACTGACAAAACCAAAAACCCTCTTTTTTTGAATACATAACTCCACCCACGCTCTTGACAAGTAGTCCCAAATTGCACACTCGTGCTTACTGCCTGGTATTACAGCTTGTACCTGCCAATATTAGAGAGATATCAAACTATGAAATAATTCGGAGTGACACTTAATAATGGCCTGAGCTTTGTAACACGTGTTGCATCTGTAACGAAAAGAATTAGAACGCAATTTTTTGTCGTTAAGACACTTCTCTGACAATCTCTTCTCTTACTGTGTATCCGCCTGGGGTGGTGCTCGAAAATCCTTCTGTTAAAACTGGAACCTGCTCAGAGAGCCGTACTAAAAGTCATTACCTTCTGATCCATTCTATTCCCAACTGAAGAATTATATAAGAAATGTGGAGTCCTCACAGTGAGACAGTTATTACTACTAACATTATACTGCTACAACACCATAATACCCTCTGTGAGATAATCGCCACAAGACATGGACAAAGTTTGCAAGCCCTTCTGTTCTCATTGCTCTTTTACAAAAAGGTTTCCATGTTTTCAAGGTCCACATCTACATAACAAAAGCAACAAAATACTAACTCACCTCCTTACTCACTACTAAGCCTGTTGTTTAAAAAGAGACCACTGGCTTGGCTTCAGACACTTAACTACAAAAACACATAGCACTTATTCTCGACTCAAATTAAGTAACTTTTTCGACAACATCTCAACTCACTAGTATATACACCCATACACACACATACACTTACATGCACACACACAAAAATATATACAAACCCACTCATATACACACACTTTACATCTTTTTAACATTTTTCTTTTTATTTTCTTGTTTATAATAAAAAAAAAAATTGTCTGTCAATGTATTAAGTACTGTAAAATTTCCTACATACAAGAAATCCTTAAAAGAGCCTAGCCTTAAACACAAGTTGTCTTCTCAAATGAACAAAGGAGCTAGAGTTATCATAATCATTAGTGTAGTTTCGAAATCTACTTGTAACATTATTTTTATGCTCTATGAATGTACATTATATATATACATATTCATTATAGCTTTATGAATGTACATGTTTGTATACTATGCAACAAATAAATAAATAAGAAACGCGCCCCAGTCTAAGAAGAACCACACAACAAACTTAACTGGATATTTTTTTTATTGTGATCACTGTCTTCAAAATGGCCAATTTTGTTAGCAATTTACAAAAAACTAGATCCATCGCAACCAATTCAATGTGTAGGCTTATTATGGTTAGTGTATATTTACAAAAAAAAAACATGGCCAGCAAGAAAACCTATTACCATAAGAAGCAAACATTCATCAGCATAACATGAGGATCAGACATCACACCCTACGCTATATTTGAGGGAGGAGGCAACCCCGCCCCCAACTTTGTGTCCCAATAACTGACTTCAAAGGCAATGTTGTGATGCAGCCACTTGATCAAACAAGAGTAAATAATAATGTCACAAAAATTGGATAGTTTACTATATAATAGCTAAAATACAAATTATTCCCAGGCCATACTGTTGTTAATGTTATCCTTTACAATATAAAAGGATTTTTTTATCATAACTCTTTGATATATATTTTAAATTAATTTTAAACAAATTAGGTTAGGGTGGTAATTCTTTGAAAGTTTATTGTAAAAACATACACAAATGGCCCTGAAAGAGTTGCCTATAAGTTTACTTATGCAGCCTTTTGGTGAGTTTAATTTTGTTTCCAGTTCAATTTAATTTATCCATATTTTTATTTATCTATTATTATTTTTTTTTATTTAAATATCATGCAATCAGTCATTGACTATGAGCAGATTTGATGTGTGGTTAATTTCAGGTGGAGACAATCAACATTAGGATTATCCTGCATAGTACTTATATGGCTCAGTCAGTACTGCAGACTTTTAGAGTCCTGCATCTTTTCAGACGATTCACACAGGCCGGTAATGTGAGCTGAACAGCTAGTTGGTTTGGATGATTCTCCAGTCTATATTTATATGTCCTTGCACATTTTTTTATTTCCTCTTTTACTGTTGGCATGTACTAGGTAGGTGTTCATGTACTTCTGAGTTTCTTATAAACCATGGTGCACAGCTGACATGTTTTAGCATGTAGTTATGAGCTCGTTGAATTTTAGTTATGTTGGAATCACACGTGGCTCCCCATAATTGGATTCCATAAGTCCAAACTGGTTTTATAATTTCCATATTTTTATGTACAAAAATTATTTTCTCATAAATATATTGATTGTATACTGCCTAATAATTCCAATTTCATTGAATTTATTTCATTATGATTCCCGTCATATTATAGATTACTCAAGTCAGTACAAATATAGTATCAAAATCAAATATATTTCCCCATAATAGTATGATGTATGACATGATACTTTGAAAATAACTAAACTAATCTAGCAGTTTCAACATTTGTCAACTGGCACATTTTTTGGACTGCAAATACTGCAGATCCAAAAAATGATAATAGGTGATTATTTGTTTAAAATAATAATTGACTTTTGTTTAACCTGTTAACGCTGCATAGTGTGCTTGCTCTATTATGATATTCATTTATCACAATAAATCTCTAACACAAAATAGAAAAATATGTATACATTTATAAATAATAGTATACTATAATAAAATAACTGAGTCAAATAATTATTAGAATAATAAAGGAATAAAAATATAAATGCACCAAACATATAAATGTTAATAAACTCGGTTGTTTTAGCTCACACGGAAAACTCAAAATTATTCAGATATGAGTCACAGGCACACAAACAGGATGCTGGGTGACAAATTAATCTTGCAATATTTATATTTGAGTAACTCAACAGCGCACCTAATATAATTTCATGACAAACATTTCTGATTGACTTTTATGGTCAAGTATTCACTATATAAATTACACCCATGAAATTGAGTAAAATGTAGAACAACTTAGGTAAAAGTCCTGAAACATGTTTTGAAAGGGGCATATGTGTAAGAGTTAATATTTTTACCAACATACCCAAAAGTCAGTTGCATCCTTTTCACGATGCATGAGATCTTCAAAGGGTACATTGCAATTTGCTACAAAGTCATCTGGAGGTATTGCAGCATCATGAAAAACTGTGATGCCCAAGCTAAAAAAATCGTATAAGTTTAATAGTAGTGACTTTTCATTATATTATATTTTCGCTGTGCACGATTCAAATACATACCTAGTGACATTCTGCACTTCGTGTATAAAAGTCTCATTCCAAATAGGGTCGAATGTTTTAGGTTTAGTGCTTGACCGGTCCAGATGATGCTCGTCGGCGTCTATTGAGACGTATGGGTCAATGGGCTGGTCATCTGTAAAGATATCACGTATTTACAAATAATACCAACACCCATTTTGGTAAACAAGTACATATATTTTATGCGCAAATTTATTTTAAAGGATTGTCCTACAAAAAAAATCTTTTGTTAAATGTAAAGGAGTTTCAGAAGATATATTTGATGTGGTCGGAACTCACCTGGTTTCCCGAAGGTCATGTTGTGCCGTTTCTGAAAATCGGTCGGCCTGAGGCCCGTAGCCTCGCACACCTTAACTCGCACAGTCCCGCTGAACATGGTGCCGTCGACTATCGAGCCCTATCACCAAGACCGCACCGCCACACTATCACTTCCACTCTTTTAGCTCACTGAAAATCATTGAGGGTGCTTCATAATTCTAATAGAAATAAAGACTTGACAGGGATGAGATCGGCCATGGATGGATTTTTACAATCTATGGTTTATGAATTCTTATTGGATATTGGATCTTAAAAATATATCTTTTGTTTTTGGTACGGCTAGAAATATTTCTAAGCAAAAATATAATTTGCATAATCGAAAAAAGTTTGTCTGAATTACTAAATGTTATGAAACATATTGCATTCTAGTACTGTTTCATTACATATTACAGAATGGAATAATCTTACAAATTTATTATACTTATGTATACCATGATCGTATTAGTAATTTTATTTTAATTCTTTTAAGTCTTAACGAGCCTGTTGAATAAAACAATAATAATAATAAAGAATAATATAATAAGCCATTACACCAATCAATCAATCAAATTTATTGTCATTCACCCATGTATCCATGGTGTATTATAAGTTTATTAAGGATACCGAGAGCTCTGAGACTCTTCGACGATTTGTATGCAGAAATTTTTAACACGTAGCAACCTCTGTAATTAAATCCGAACTAATCCATTAAAACATAAATTTATTAGAAAATATTTTTATTTATTTCATTTATTTAAAAAAAACTTATTTTTAAAAAGAAAACAAAAAAATTAAAATACCGAAAATAACTAATAAACAAAAGAAATATGAATAAGTATTTAAAATGAAACACATTATGTGATACATATCTAGCTTTTATTCTTATATGACCAAAATCTATGGAAGAATTATTTGTTTTTATCTGCTCATGTGTTTTTGTTTCTAATTTAGATTTATAAATTCAACTAAATTAAAAATAAATATGTTGTAAAAAAAAAACATCAAAGTTATTACTAATTTAAATTCGTTTTCTTTTCCTTCCCTTTCCATATTATTTGTCATAAAAACAAGAATGTGATGATATGATATAAAATTTGAATGTTATTTACTTTATTTATATTATTTATTTAACAAAATTAAAAAAAGCTTGACATGGCTAGACAAGTTAATAAATATTTTCAAACATAAAATGAAGTCTGATTTTGATTCAAGAAATAGTTATGATTCCAAGATATATATAGTTTCACCGATAATACCCGTATTAAGATGATATTACCTAGACCTAATGTACTGTAGATATTAGATCAATTATTAAGGTTAAAGGTAGTTAGTCAGTAGCCACTATTCACTAGTCAGAATTCACTAGTCAGGTAGTCATTATTCACTAATCAGTACTATCAAATACGCGTTGTCATTCGCTATTCTACACGTAGTAATAATACGTACATAGTCTTACTTATTACTATCAGTCTATGTCAGTAACTTTACTGAGAGCTCTGAAAGTAAGTAACAATAATAAAACTAACTAACAAGTTAATCGCTTAATTGTCAGTTCAAGTTGCTACTGTCAGTAAATAGTAGAGGTGGATAATACGAATTATATCTATATTGAAAGTATACAGGGTTATTTGTAATTAATTGGCCACCTCTTGCAGGCAGGCTTATTTCTACGACTTTTTAAATTTAACATCTTTTTAATTTAAGTTTTTCCATACTAAATTTATTTATTGCATCTGAACTAGTATCAACACTGAGCGTAGGCATACCCGGGTGTTGACCTTTAAGTACCTACTTACAAAATACAGAGCAATAAAAACAAGAATATTAAAGTTTAAATGGACAATACAAATCACAAACTGAAAAGTGGACAAAAAGAGTAACAGAATGGTATCCAAGGGTCGATCGTCCGAAAGACTGGAGGACGATAGCACTAGACCGACATATGTGGGGAAAACTTGAGAAGGCCTACATAGGCCTCCTGAAGTTTTCTTACGAGATAGTAACACAACCTGACCGGTAGCTGAGAAGTAATAAAATAATAGTAATAATCATACAAAATTATAAATAACACGTATGCTTTAGTTTAGTTTATAAGTACTAAATAATGTTTAGTTTAAAGTTGAGTTTATTTTTATGTGTAAATTATGTGGTCAGAGAAAAATTAAGGCTATTTTTATTTTATTTTAGAACAAATATTGATGGGATTGACGTAGAGGCTGTCTGCAAGAGATGGCCAAATAATTACAAATAACCCTGTAAATCGCAGCTGAATCGAAACTCCAATATCGATTTGCTGTAAAACTATACATTTTCCGAAACACTATATTGCTATATTTGTCGAATATTATATCCGAATACCATAATATCAATATCCGAATAACATAACAAAATATTATTATATTACTTATTCCTTTAATTCTCTTTTCTTATTATTGGACCCCTAAAACATGTTTAAAAATTATGATGATATGAGATGAATATCTGATTTTGAATCGAGATATAGATAATAGTTGTGATTCAGAAAAATATGGCTTCAAAAAAAATATAGCTACGAAATCGGATATCAGATAAAATTTTATATTTTCGATTCGATACAACGACGATATTCAACTTCTAGTAAATAGTGAGTACAAACTATTTATAAGTAACTAGCAACTAATCAGTGACAAGTGTTGTCAAATGTCTATTGTCATTTGTCACTACTCACTGATTTGATCAATTAATTCATTAATCATTATTATTTAATATTCATTCGTAAAACAATGCGTATCCTAGGTTGATAGAATAATAATTTGGTTTAAAGAAATGGGATTTTTAACCATATTGAAAAAACTACGACAAAAGGAGAAAGAAATGCGAATACTTATGCTGTATCCTTTTTACATAGGCATCAATTTCAAACTGCATATTTAGACCAGCCGCAACTGCTTTTTTATTTTCATGACTCATGAACCTCTATACATGTGTTTTTTTTAGAGGAAATTTGTTCCTTAAATCTAAGTGTTCAGAGGTCTCGACAATGCAGGTAAAACAACTATATTGAAGCGCTTTAACGGTGAACCGATAGACACAATTTCTCCAACTTTAGGTTTTAACATTAAAACTTTAGAACACCGTGGATACAAGTTGAATATTTGGGACGTCGGAGGGCAGAAGTCACTTAGGTTTGAATTACGAAAATTTACTCGACATCTGTTTTAAAATATGCTCTTTTATTCTAAAAAAATAGTTTTTGCTAAATTATATTTATACAATTTATATATAAATTATTATTATATTTATAATATAAATGAAAAATATTGTAACTATTCCAAATATTATAATAAAATCTTCAGATCATATTGGAAGAACTACTTTGAGAGCACTGATGGGGTGGCATGGGTTGTAGACAGTGCTGATGCCAGGAGGTTGTCAGACTGCGCCAAAGAACTACACTCCTTGCTACGTGAGGAAAGACTTGCTGGAGCTACACTGCTGGTGCTTGCCAACAAGGTGGACTTGCCTGGAGCCCTTACTTTGCAAGAAATTAGAGAAGTATGTGCCAGATTTCATAAAAAATTGAACAAACTATTCATGTAGGGTCCTTAAAAATTATTCTTTATTACATTTGTAGTAATAGTTAATAACATTCCATTGTCAGTCAGCTTGTCAGTTTGGGTTTTCCTAAAAATTTTCTAGTGTCAAAAGTGTAAATGCTGGGTATTGACGGAAGCAATAACTTAATAAATATATAATTCCATTATTTTTTTTATCTGTCATGTAGACCAAATATTTTAAATTTGTAAATGAGAAATATATTTTTGTAACATTTTACCTCATTTATTTTACTATTATATATAGATTATTTTGTCTTTGGCATCTTCCAGGCACTAGACCTGGATAGCATCAAGACACATCACTGGCGTATTGTAAGCTGCTCTGCAGTGACAGGAGAAAACCTCCTAGATGGCATGGACTGGATGCTTGATGACATTGCTTCAAGAATATTTACACTCGACTGATCCATAAATATTGACTCGCTTTAACAATTATTACATAGCCTATTACTTAATATTATATTATCCTTGAGAGAAAATTAGTGTTTATTTAATCTTGTGCACAAAGTATGTATGCAAATGAAATCTTGAACAAAATGATATACATGAAACGTTCTTACTCTAATTGCTTCTAATATTATTTTTAACATTTAAGATCTCAATGAAGTAGGTTGATTAAATATTGTTAGTATGTGTTTATGATATGAATCTATTACTAAGCTAAAAGGGACTAACATTCATATAATTTTAAAATAATAAAAAAGAAACTAATTTTAATATGCGAAGGCTTTATAAAAATAATAGGTTTACACAATAATCTGGGTATTTTAATTACCCCCTTTTTTATTTCTTTTCAAAGCAGCAGAATACATTCTATGCAAGGTTTTATAGCAACAAGTGGTTGGTTTTTAGGTTGGAAAAAAAGAAAATCTTTGTTTTTAGTATTATTTATTACACCACTCTTAAGGAAAACTTTTGGTCAACTTCACAATGTGTACTATTTTAGAATTCTTTGTAAATAACCAAAATCAATAATTCCAATATAATTATTATAACAATAATTTGTTTTATTTACTTTTACTTAGGTAAATATCATGCCTTATAATGATCAGATGACATGGATGCTTTGGATTACATGACTGTCGGTTTCTGTACTCATATTTCAAGATAGGATATTTTGTCAATTAAAATCTTTATAGGTCACTTACCCTTTATTTTATAATTACTTCATCTTACATTTCAACATCAGTTTTAGAAATTACTATCCTTCAAAATAAGCTCAACAAAATGTTTAGCAAAGCAACCATTTAGCCAGTAGTATACTGTTACTTATATTCTGATTGCCCCATGTCATCAAACATTCCTTACAGATCTACCGACAAAAGACGAGGCATCCACTACCAGTTCAAACACTGATTTTAAAAGTGTTATTATTTTTAAGCAAATTAATCTTTGTGTTATGATTAATGTGAACAATGTCTCAGTCTATAGATAAATCAGGACTTTATTAGATCTATTGTCTAGTATTTAATGAATTTCCATATATTTCCGAGTTTCTCTTCAGAGTGCTAGGAATGTTCGAGGCTCTGGTCTGCCTGTGTCATCATATCATCTTGCGTGGACTGCGGTTCCTTTGTGTCTTCCCCTTCTGGTTCCAATTCCGTGTTCTGCTCAGTGCTAGTGTTCATTTTAGTTTCTTCAATTTCTGTGAATCAATATACTAGTTTATAATACATGCAAAAATTAAAATACATGTATCTATTACACAAAACTAGAAGCGCTGGACCATAGATGAAAAAATAACATGCCTCACTTCGTTAACAGTCGGACACCAATTTGTGACCGTGTGAACAAACATACATCATGTATATCACACAAATATATATCGTGTATATCATACAAAGATATATCGAGTATATCACACAAAAATATATCGTATATATCACACAAAGATACATCGACTCGATTCTACAATTAGCGCAATCAATCTGCACATTCTTAAAAAAAAGACATCATAAATCCTTTGATAAAGTTAATATTTCATTATTCAAGGTTCACACCTTGCCGTCATTTTGAAAGATGTTCAGATTATTCCATTACCAAGAAAAAACCAATCCAAAATCTCCGCTTGAATATAATCCTATATCAATCCTTTCCTTTTTGTCAAAAATCGTTGAGCGCCTAGTCCATTAACAAAAAGCCGATTCCTTTCAAAACACAAATTCCTGAATCTTTAACAATTCGGATTACGTCCTGGTAGGACTTGTGCATTGGATAATACATAAATTAGGGATGATGTCAGGGATAGCATGTTATTTCCCCCCCTTTTCTTACACATAAACAACTGTAAATCTCTTCATCTTTACTTAACTTACAAAGTGTGTACCGCAGTACACTGATGCACTGTGGTCAGTTGGTGTGCCTCGGATCTTATAAGCTTACTTTTTGTAAATAAGTAAGGGTAAGGAAAATATTTAATTATAATAAAGAAATTCATTATTTAACGAAGTGTAAGTTTTTCTACTGAATGGAGTGACGAAAGAAAATAAAATATGACGAAAGCTACATAAGTTACGGAAACAAAACAAAACAAACTTGTCCTATCCTCAAAATTTCTTGGTTGCGGAGAATCTTTGGGTGATAGTTCGATGATGTCCAGAAAACTAATAAGACATTTAACCAATAAAAAAACCATCAATAGCCCAAAAATGTTGAAGGGGCAATCGAACAAGCGGGTAAATCTGAACAGTTCGTAATTAAAAACCTCAGACAAAGCACACGTGATGCTAACATGTTAGCTTAAGGTAAAAAGCCGCACTCATTTGCTAAAACTCTAGTTTTACCTGTTTTGAAAGATATTATCAAGATAATTATTAGCCAAGAAGTTGCTAAAGAAAAATTTTTACGTCGAATAAATGACATATCTAACGACATTATCACAACGACATATCGACGTTGATTGTAAAATTGAGTTACTGAGTTTATGAGCTACAATACTGAGTTCACACTTCTCTGACATCAATGGTCACGAGCGTCTCATCTCAAATGTTAGACACATGGATGGATGTGAGCTGAAATAAGACTTTTTATTTTGTCTGCCTTACCGTACAACTGGTGAAGAAATATTTAAAATAACGGACGAAAAATTCAATGAGCATAATTTTAAAGTAGATTGTTTTTTTTACTAAAGGCTGTCAAGTAAAATCCTGTTGAGACTCGCGTCTCATTAAGGTATATAAATATAATCTTGTACTTCGCGGAAAGTCGAGGTCGCAATAATGCTCTATTTATCTATAGGTTTTTCAAAAAGTTGTAGGTATTGATTTCACGGAATCAATACTTTAAACCAAAAAACGTTTAATATTACGAGTTTTATACGAAATTTACATATGTATTATTCTTAGTTCTCAAATTTATACCAAAATGAAGAGAGTTATGTTATATTTTAAAATACCAAATCGTGTCACTTTAATGAAATTCTTTTAGGAATCCAAAATTTGACCATTTTAGGGGTCCCTTAGCGTTTGAGTAGTAAGTAGTAACCTTTACACGTTCGTGAAAATTCACTTCAAGTGAATTTTCATTCAATTCATTCATTTCATTTTCAACATATTCACATATTCTAGAAATAGTACTTTCTTGATAATTAGAGGTTGTTGGTGAAAATCGTATTTAAAACGATAAATAAGAATAAACAATAAATAAGAATAATACCAAATGGAAGTGAATCCCTTCAGTAAACTAAGATAAAAACCATACCTTTCACTTCCATGTGCTCATCTTGTCTCTCATCTCCCTCACTCTCGTCTCCTTTTTCATCTACATCCATAGCAAATTTATCCCTCTTCTTGTTCCGGTCCTCCTCATGCCCCTCATCGTTCTCCTGTTTTAGTTGGTGTGAGTTGTACAGGTGGTAGTTCTCCTTGGCTCCTGGACCTCTTGGGCGAAGAACTTTCATTTCTATCCTTTGCAGTTCGTCTTGGAGCTCTTGGCGCTTTAGAGACATGCACTCTGAGGATTTCAAAAAATATTCATTATTAATTTTTGGTATTTGAAATTTATTTAAACATATATATTAGGTATATTATACACGACATATTTTATTTATACACTTTTGACATGGCAGAGATAAGACATATTTTAAATAATAAAAAAACAATTATTTTGTTTCCTTTCCCGTTCGTGGTCTCCTTTCGAGAACCTTACGGCCAAAACGGCCAAGTGTTCGTCGAGCTATGTGCCCCGCCCAATGCCACTTCAACTTCCTAATCCGCTGGGTTATATCGCTGATCACGTAAATAAACACCTTTTTTTCCGTAGGAAAAATCTTTAAGGATACCCGCCGACCAAGAAGGTGATGGCTGGGGGGTTATATGGGACTAGCCGGTAACATAGATGACACTATCATTTTTAAAGCTACCCCCTAAAAATCACACGGTTGCCGTAATCATCTTAATGGGACGCCAGGGGATCGCTTTCGCATTCACTTTCCGGCGAAACCCTGTCCGGCTCCGCGGCCTCTTTTGCGGCAATTACTTGCTCGCAGAAGGAGGCCATTGCGGCTCAGCACCTCTTGCTGCCGATCATTGCGAGGACAACGGTCGACCATTGCCTAATACGGCCACCAGCTCAGTACGCTGACGGTCCCAGACTGGGCACTCATGGTTCGTGACAGTAGTGGCAAGAGGGGGCCGCCTCTCTGCGTGCAATCTAGCGCGGGTATTCACCGAAGCATCCATGCCCGGTCAGCGCACAAAAAAACAGAACGTTAGTAGTCCCGCGACGTCGGCCGATCCAACGATTGAGGTGGGGGCGAATGGTCCCACTGTCGCTAGTCTGCCCGACGGCGACGTTATTAAAAACCTAGCATAGACCTCTCTATAACTCATAGTGTGACTTTGAGCTTTCTTATGAGGCACATAGTAAGAGACCACAATCCAGTCCCTTAAATCATGACTCCACTGGTCTTCACACCGCTTTCAGAGGCTCCGAAGTGATTCCGTCCTCAACCGGATTCTTGTTGTTTTTTAACTGTTTCAGAGCTATCCTAATCTAGCATAAGCTAATGTCCGGAATGTCATCGGTAAAGTTTCGGGTTAACTTGGTTCTCGAATCTTTCTCGAAGGAAACAACAGGTTGGATAGACGATGTGTAGAACTGTTTATAGAAACTTTCTACCTCCCTCAAAATGTCGGCTTTAGTCGATGCTATAGTGCCGTCCTCCGTCTAAAAGTTTGTCTTTAAAACTTTGGAGCCTTGGTTCCACTCGATCGTTCGGCTAATTCGTGCCTACTCAAGGCACGAATGTCGCTTCCGAAGGAAGTTTTAATCTCTCTATTGAGCTGCCTATGTTACTTTGTTGAGGCCTGGTTTTAATTATTTGGCTCATGGCTTAAGCCGCCACCACACCTTATCTCTCAAGAATTTATCATATTGAAATTATTCCTAATGTAATGAGTAATGAAGAAAAAATAAGAAGTAGCTTTTACCAAAATTATTTGATCTCATGTTAACACAATCATATTCTCTAATCTCTTCACTTGGTCACATAGCATTAAGCAACGCTCAAAATTAATTATATAACATGGTATATTAAAATATATGTGAAGGTAACCTTACAAAGTTAATAAATAAAAAATATGTGTATTAAAATCAACATAAAGAATATTATTAGGGCTAATTACTCACCATACAAAGCTGTAAGTGTAAATTAAGATAAGCAAAACTATTATGATAAGAATGCATGCTTATATACTATTAAGACTATGTTGCTCAACATTTTGTTTTATAACCATTTTATAAATAAAATACTTACTTTCATGGTACTTTTTACTGGATTTCAATTTTTCTGTTGCTTTATCATCAATTCTCTTTGGTAGCCAATATATATGAGGTTTGGCCTTGGTAAGTATAAAGTTGCCGAGGCACTGCTGAGAGGCCTCCCACTTCTCAAACTCCTGGGCTCTGGCCATTTTAGCTTCTAAAGCTTTGATGGTTGCTTTCTTGTGTTCTCTTTCAGCAAATAAGGTCTTTCTTTCTCTCTGTTCCCTTTCTTTTTCTAATCTTGCTTGTTCTTCAATTTTTTTTTCAACCTGTGCTTTTTTATCTTCCTAAAACAATAACAATATGTATCAAAAATAGAAAAACTCGCTGTAAAGAAAGTAAATTTAAGAGCACAGTAAATATATATTGATATTAATATAAATGTATTTCTATCAACTTATTAAGAATACATTGATATCTAAACATCTTAAATTACTTCGTACATGTATCACACTTTGAATACTGTGAAGTCATTATGATAGGATAATTTTTAATAGTCACTAAGAATGCCTTATCAAACTTTGTTCAATCTCACTTTAGTTTGTAATACAATTTCTTCTTGCTTAAATTTTTGCAATGTTCCAAGCAGTGAACCAAAAATTCTTCTATTTCTTGTTCGGGCCTGCTCATCATCACCCTGCGCCCGCAAGACGGCCGCTCGTGTTGGGAGTTCCTTACACACGGCAGAGTGCACCCGAGTCCGCTTATTGTCAGGAAACTCTTCCTCTCCATCACTGTCTTGCACTCTTGCTGATAGTCTATAATTGAGTATCAAAGATATATTTTCAAACTATACATTGTAAGGAAATTACATTAACAGTTTTCTTATAAGTAATTAGCATTAACATAGCGTTTGCAGCAATAAGTGATTAGTTGCGGCAAAGCAGGTTCAAAAATAATAGTGTTACATAGCAAAAATAAAGACACTTGCCTACTAAAGACAGTTTTGGTTTCATGTTTGCGTTTTAGAGGGTCGTCGTTTTTAAAGTGGTTACCCAAATCCGAATAGGTATTCCTGCCGGCACCTCGCAGACCTCCCCTTACATAATCCCCAGTGGCATTAAATCTGAAATAAAATTTTATTGTAAACACCGAAGAAAGGAAACTAATCAAAAAAACTAAATAATAAAACTAACCTATCTGTAAACCGTCCTGTGGTTTGCACTATTTTCTTGATATTTTCGTCTATTTTACACAAATTACTTTTTTCACTCTCTAGCTGTGCTCGTAACGTGTTAAACGACACTGCTACTTCGGTAACCATAATGATTATTAAATTTTTTATAGTAAATATCTAAAACAATCATTAACATTTCACTTGCAAAGTTGCTATCGTTATTGGTTGCAACGTTAGTACTTAGTTCTCTTTTCTGCCTATGGAGATTCAGGAGTTGATTATTATAACAGATAATACAAATATTTACTTTGAAACTTAACGTTCCATTTCACTTTACTGACATTGTAAAATGGAAGTTCATGTCCACCCATATATAATTATTTTTATGTAACTGCGAAAATAGTATTATTAAAGAAAAATACAAATTTAGATATTATTGGCTAATGACTGTAACATTGACTTAATTATGAAATATGGTACAGTGCGTGTGTCGAAGGATATCAGCTATTAGTTCCACTATTGAACACTAGGTGGTGTGAACTCTGAAAACGTTTATGTGTATGCAAAATTAGTATGATTTGATTCGACAGGTCTTATAGATTAGAAGTATAAGGATAGGAGAGTAATATGAGTATAAAGATCCCTTCCATGATTTTTATGAGTAAATTTTGAACACATAGCGACGTTTATAAATTACATCCGAACTAACGCGACGAAGCACGTAAACTTACTAGAAAAGTATAGGAGATAGAGCGCCATCTTGAAGGATGCCAGCAGAAAGTTTTATAGTGTAATACACTTTTTGTAACCAGCTCGAATATAGTAAAGAGGAGTAACAAAAGAAGCTTGACTAGAGCACTTACTTGCTAAGTTTCACAGCGAAAATAGAAATTTAAAAAAAAGGAAAGCTGTAGACACTATGGAGTTCTGTTGTGATGTTTAGTGAGCCGATATCTATCGAGTAATGGTTTGGATTTAAAATATAGGTATTAGGTAGCGCTTCAATTTGAAGAAATCCTTGTACTAGATAATTTTTTCCCCCTTATAGGACCTTAGATGATAACATTAGCTCCTGCTGGAGGCGCTTTTGGTACTTGTTGGAAATCGAATATTATGGCTCTGCGAATACACATGATAAAAGTGTAAATCAATATCTGGCAAAAAAATATATTTTGGCAAATTTCAAGTCATTTAAAATAAGAAAGCTATTTGTCAGTAAGGAATCGTAAAATAAAAATATTATTTAAAAGGCGTATAGGTATACCTAAATTATTGGAAAGAATTTTCTCTGGACAGAAAAAATTTAATGTCTTAGAAAAACCTGACCGAAAATCGTGCTAACGTGTTTACTTCCTGTTTCAAATATTTAAAACATGGTAGTATTTATAAAACTATTGTACAAATGATAATCAAGACAGCTTGTCTAATAACCTTTGAATTTAAGATTTATTTAATTTTTTAGGTCATGCCATTAAACTTATGCACGAACTGAATAAAGAAGAATCGACAGGAGAGCTCTTTCATATTTTTAAAATTAATTCATTAATTTACAAAGTTGTATATAAAATAAAACGTAAAAAATATTAACTTTTGAACTTCCCTGATTAAAAAAGAGAATTAAAAAGTATTGAAAAAGCACTCTTTTCGAAATTACTTTTAAATTTCCGGAGAGTTAAAATCAAACTTGAAATTAATTCTTTTTGATTGTTCTTCATGTGTTTCCAAAATATTATCATTTTAGGATTGAAATTCCTTTTTATTTCTAAAATAATTTCTGTTCTCACTGAAAATTCAAAAGATAAGAAGAATTGAAAAAAAAAAACATTAACTAATTCTTTTTGATACTAAAATAATGTAGTAAATTCTGTTCTTGCGGAGAATTGGAATAAGTAAAAAAGAAAAAGTTTAATGCTTTTTACTTAGCGTTTCCTCGGAGAATTCGGAAGAATAAAGGAGGATTGAAAATTTCTACACATAAATTATTTTTAGTAGGTATTCTTTAAGTCTTCACGGAGAATTCGAAAGTATTCAATATTTTTACATATGGTTTTTTCTTTAATAATATTTAATTCTTCACGGAGAATAAAGAGGATGCATTTCATTATTAATTCTTTTTTTCAACCAGGGTCTTGAGTCTCCATCACAAATAATAGTGAAGTGAAGTGATTAAGAAAAATAAATATTCAAGTAATGCGATAGGACGAACAAAGTATAGAATACTTAACTAATAAGAATGTCATCTACGTACTAGGTTATAATATTTACTACTACTATGATTATAATATTTTTTTTAGATTTTTTCGAAGAGTACCGACTATTTATTTTACACTACTTTAAAGATATCTGAATCAACAAATTAAACTTTAAGGTTAATGGTATAGATCAATTAATTAGTTATCTACCTGTAATGGTTTTTATTATCATACATTAGAGAAACATAGTGGAGCGTCGGTGTAAAATTTAGGGAACACGACTAATATGAGAAGAATCGGCGAACATCGTGTAAACATTTACAAAAATCCACCATAGACAAGCTGTCATTATATTCGAACTCAAATATGTAACAAGAATAGTAGGTACACGACGCTTTTAAATTAAGGAACTTCCTAATTTCAAAAGAGAAAATGATTGAAGTTTTTTTTTTTTTTTTTTTCATTGCTCTGATGAACAATAAGTTTATAATTAATTCTTGTGCTTATTTTTAAAACACACTTCTAACAGAAGATGTGCGCGTTTACGGACGCTTATTATATTTATTAAGATACAAAGTAAGTGAAACGTACACATTTAAGAGACTTATGATGGTCTCATGTTATAAATTGTTTATTATTTATTTTTAGAATTTAATTATTTAAGTAGATTTTTTTTACTTAAATTTGTATAATCATCAGTCTATGGGCGACGTGACGGTTTTAGGTACTTATTTACTAGCTTGGTATTTACTCGTAGCTTCTAGCGCGAGGTTCCGATGGCTGTCATTTGGTTCCAAATTAAGTTCTTGAATTGTTGAATATTTTTAATTTGTTATTTGGTGATTATTAAAACCATAACAATAATTTATAGCGGTCAACAATTACCACGCTTAAGAAAACGTTTATACTTATAAAAGTTTAAATTTATCTCATAAAGCCAACATGACATCCTAAGAGAGGAGAGTGCTCATATCAATTACGTAGTGCAATGAAAAAAGCAATTAGCTGAAATGTTCATCGCGGCGCTGGCTTCGTCTAAAACCGTAGCGCGGCCGAGCGTTCACGCGTGCTATGAAAAATGGCTGACGTACCGTGACGCCGGGAGTCGCGAGCACATCTTTACATTATTACATATTTAACTTATCTGCTCTGATGTTTATTTAATATTTCCTTTGTACCATTTATACTATGTGATAAGTCGAATTTTACGCGAAGGTGTGGACTTTTAGTATAATCAATAAAATCTATAAAAAATTTACTCTGTATTTATATTGGGCGAGTTAGTTTGATAGTATTAAAATAATATATATGACTCTGTCTCCGCCTGTACCAAGTGCCTGTTTGTACTTGATCAAGCATTTTTGTCCCCACCCCCCTTCCCCGTCACGCTGGTTACAGTTATTGATGCGCCTGCGACGGATGGACCGCTGCCGTTGCGGTTTACGACGGAACTATCCCCGGATATTATTAGAACTATCTTAATATAGATTACGATTCATTCTCTAAATAAAAACCAAACAGCGAAATTAAAAAATATAATTATAAAAATATTAAAAATACAGTTTTTAATTATTACTAAGCTAGAAAAGAGAAATAGTACAACCAAATATTAGATTATTTAGCCCAATCTAATGTTATTAGTAGTACTTAACAATTATTAATAACTCTATGTGTTATATTTTCATTAAATGATGAGTCTGTCCTCAGTTCCACATATTATGACAGCAATAATGATGATTTGTTGTAAGGTAAACTTCCTAAAACTAAAAACAAAAACGTACCAATTAATCAAGCTGTCGCTCATCAAAGCGGGCCACGCCGCCGCCATTACAATCGTTCCCGCCAAAACCGGCTGCCATCTTGCTTGTTTGTTTGTCAAACATATCTGGCGGAACAAGTCTGATTCTTGCAAATAAAACGTTTACTGATTAATAGCGCGGTACAAATAAATCTGACACGATGTCTTTATATTTGTAGAGGCCAATGAAATTTAAGACATTTAAGTGAAAATGCGTGGAACGATACGTTGTTAATGTATGTTCTTGTTTCAGTTTATGGGTTTAATATCTGTTTCTGCGTTGGATAACGTTCCAAGCATTTGTTTATGGTATTGCAATTAATAAACAAATAATAAAATCAAATTAATGAGTTTTAAAAAGTCTGTAGTCTCTATCTATCTGTGTTAAACTCTTAGACAGCACTGCAAGATATATTGTTATGTAAAAAAAATAAACATATTGGCTTAAATAGGTACCTTCTGATTTGCCTTTTTCTTGCTGGTCTCTGGTTTTACACCTGATTCCTTGAGATCGAGTCCGGCCAGAAGGGGGTCTCGGCCCCCTTCAGAGGCAGCAGGCTTGGGTGGGGGGAAGGGGATCCCTCCACAATCTTTCAAGCCTGCGAAAAAGGGATGTGCCGTGGATCACGTCGGGGCATCGCGGTGAGTGCGAAAGCGATCCCGTGGTGTCCCATTATGACGGAGGCGGCAACCGTCAGGTTTAGTGAGTAGGAGTCTCACATAACCACCTCCATCATCCCCTGGATGGAGGTTTGTATCCATGAGGATTCAAGCGTTAAAAAAAAATAAAAATATGGAACCTACTGATTTAATAATTTTAATATATAGGCAATTTAAAATGTTTATATAAATAAAGAACTGGGAAAGTAACTCAAATAAAGGCACTATATTAATAAAAAAAAAATAGCTAACTTATGTAAGTTTTAAAACTACATTTTAATTTATATAATATTATTTTCTTTCTTGTCATGTTTATTTCGGTTTGTGTTTATTTTAATTAATACATTTGCCATCCATAATACATCCATGTATTGAAATATTTTCTTATCTTTTAGACCTTAATAAATAAATATCCATGAAATAAATTACAAATAATAGTAACAATATAGCATAAGCAAATTAGCGTTAACATAAGCGCGTTGCCACACTTCATGGCTGGCTCGCCCAAGGTGTGTCGCGGCAATGGTCTGCGGCGGACTGCGGCGGACTGCGACCTACCACTAATTACCACACCTCGTTGCTCTCGTAATTGATGCACTCACTAATTTATATCAATTTTATGTTACTCATTTTGTGTTGTATTGATAATTTGAGATTTATATGTTTGTTACTCATATTGTCTATGATGGTTGCGCTTTAACATTATTTATTTCATACTTATATTTATGTTGCAAATTACTTCAGCGTGGTTAACTTTGCATGTTTAAAAATTGAGGAATAGACAATCAATAGCGATTCCGATGATATTTAAGACATTATTGATTTAAAAATCTTTTCAAGTTTAATAATTATCAGATATAGATATATCTACTTATTTTTCATATAAACATTCTAATATTTCTTTGACATGCCAACTTATTCCGAATTTACGGCGAAATAGTCTTATAACGACAGCATGTATAATATAAAGTTAATTTACTAGATGACTGTCTATAAATAAATTTCTTATAGGTAGAGAGCAGTCGCAAAGAAGATGAAAGTGACGTTCTGAGAACACGAACGCACGCGTCGACACGCGCCGGTGACGCGAGCAGTGTGACGCCAGCTTTATAATTATATAACGACGATTATTATTTCTGCAAATAAAAGCTAAAGCATAACCCAATGATAGTATGTGATATAAAACATTGAATATAGATAAAGGTAATCTTCGTCTATTTCGTCGAAAAAAGAAGGAATAAATTTCCTAGCCATTGTTAGGTAAACGAATGTTGGTAGTCCAGCTGTAGCCAAAGGTATAGGCCCACTTTGAGCTATTTAATATCCCCAATATTAAATAGCTCAAAGTGGGCCTACACAGAGTTATTTCTAATTAAAAGGCCACCTCTTGCAGGCAGCCTTTCTATACCAATCCCAACAACATACGTTCTACGACTATTTAAAATAATTTTTTTTTAGAATTTAATTTAAACCATTTATTTTTTTGTTGCCTCTGAACTGGCATTAACTCTGAGCATAGCCAAGGCACCTGGGCGTTGACCTTTTAAGTACTTCTTACAAAATACAGAGTAATAAGTAAAAGAGGAAGCAAACATTTTTTATTTCGTTTTTTTGTGTTATTTATCAAGATTTGTAAAAAATCGTAGAACAAATGTCATTGGGATTGATAAAGAGAGGCTGCTTGTAAGAGGTGGCCAATTAATTACAAATAACCCCGTATAATAAGTCGATGCACTACACATATCACACTAAGGCAGCAAGTACTTCGTTGCCAGCCAGCTGTTTGCTAGCTTGTCAACAAAGCACTCATAAATTAATATAATTTCTGGCTCGTTGCATAATACCAATGGTCTTTGCGAGTATTACTTTGTAGATAAAATATAAGCACTCATTCCATGCAGATGACACACGGTAACCCATATTAATGTAGGTATGAGTGTGATTGTCTATAAATATTGCCTTGTATATTTAGTAGGTTCCTACGTTTTTAATAGATACCTATATCTGAACTAACATAAACTCAGATCAACATGCAACACGTACCTACCCACTTACCAAACAAAACGTAACTTAAAAAAATTGTTCTATTTATTTATTGGAGATTTTTATAAGTTCCTTGACGAATCGAGATCTTGTTGCTCTTTGAATTAATTCTCGATTTTGTGTGGAAGGAAAAACGAACGGACTGACCGGTGATAAATATTTTTACTCCATCTCAATTTACTAATATTTCACTTTCTTAGGTTAAAAGTATCTAAAAAGCTAAAAACACGTGAAGCGTTGTTCCACATCGTATTCAGTTAGCAGTAGGCATGTCACAAACGCACCGACAAAAATGCGGCGCCGGCTAATAAGTCGCATGTGTCGTGACGGAGACGCGCTCAGTGAAGGGACGCTGTCGATGATCTTATAATGTAGGTACCGAGCTGTACTTCGATGTCTTTATCACGGTTAAGAGAAACCTCCCTCAACAAAGAATCTCTACCGTATTTAAAAAAACTGATTTAAAAGTTAGTTTATCACATTATAGCATTCAAAGGACTGAATACTTATTATGTTTTTCTTTAAGGGTGTAAATCACCTCACCTAAAATAAATATATTCTGTATTTGTATATACTATTTAACGAATAACACCCGAGTCTATTCTTTTCGCAAATTGTAATAAAAATCAAAGTCGGTTATTTTTTAACACATAGATAGGTAAGAATGTAGCTCTCTTAAAGGTAGAGTAGATAAATAAGAATTAGTAGCGAGAGTTATGTGTAGGTGTACCATTCTTTAACGCTAATTAAATTCAGAATCTCTCTAACCTAATCCATAATATAATCCATAATTATAATTAATTTTAAATGTATTAAATCCCATGCGTAGAGTGCGTCACTAGCGAGGCTTGTCAGAAGCGGCGTCTCTTTGATACCGATACTGCGAGCTGTATCTGTAAGGATGTAACTCATGTTTATATATAACTGTCTATTTAATATATAATGTCATTTGTTTTGTTAATATGTGCTTATATTATTAGTGTAAACACTGTGTTACAGAAAGGAGGCCAAACAAATATTCCTGATTTCTATTATAATGTCTAATAAATATAATCTCTTAGTTATAACTTACAAGCATTGGTGCAGAAATAATACAAAATCAAACAACAAAATCTATTCACTTATTTGAATCGATTTTGTGTTTCCTTACATTTTCCCTAAAAGTTGGGTACTGAGTACCTAACATCGGGAGTACTACGTATAGGTATCTACTTCTTTGATTCCTAGTGCTGTTTAAAATATTTATTGCACTTTATAATGTGAAAACTTGAAAGATACGAAACTCTGATAAATGATCTAATTATCACTTCGGATTACTCGAATTTCTTAATTAAGCATACTAATTAAAAATCAGATAACATTTCTCGCTTCCGTTGTTTTCAGCCCTTTGTCCGCGATGCGTTTGAAAACAATCCTTCCACCGAAGCTCTAAAGTCGGAAACAGAATATCTGATAAATGTAATTTCCTGGACTGTATTTTTGTATCGCCTGAAAATTGTTCGACAACTCAATATGCCAATAACTATTCTATCCCAAGGCAAGAGCTTCTAAATTTGAAAATTCGAATTACCCTAACGCAGGACGTAGCTTTGTGTTCTTAAAAACTGCCATAGGCTGGTATTATAAAGTGTAAAATGGGTTGAAAGCGGCAAGGAGGCGGTTAGTTGAGGGCTGGCGGTGGACCGTGACGCCCGCCGCTGAGATGAGAGCGGATATTTATAAGGCGGACAACGATCTGAACATACTTACAGTTGTTTGACGACCGCCGACTATCCACCGCTCACATTGTTAGGTACCTATTACCATAAAATTAACATTACAAAACAAACAGACACGCAATAATTCTATTATTAGTTGCCTTAATTGAGGACAGCAATGGTGCATAACGTTTAAAAATATTAAGTAAATATTTTAACTAAAGAAAAAATAAATTTCTAAACGTTATGATAGAATCAGTAGTACTGAGAAGTAGAAAATATGATAACATCGCTACATGATGGACGAGCTCGTAAACTCTATGATATTTTATTGGCAAGGCTCATAATAACTTATGCAACTCATCCCTTAGTGACCCACATCTTGGCTATTCTTATTTAAACTATAGCAGGTAATCAAAATTACTTTCAACAGCGCGGAGAAACTTAACCTAGGCTCATTGACATAAGTGTTTAAATACACATGCAGGTAACTTTTAAATAAATATATATAGATTGAAAAATAATCCGGGCAGGGATTTAAAACCACGACCTCTAAGAAAGTGTCGCGTTGCTCTACTAATTGAGCTACCTTATCGCTACCCGTCTCGTTTCGTAAGTATATCGTATTGGCTTATTTTTCATTCTATATTTATTTAAAATTGAATAAGCTTAACCATCCATATATTTTTATAGCTATTTTCAAACATTAATTTCGGTAGTGGCATCTTTTAATGTTTATCTATACCTAGAAACAGGGTAGGATTTTCGAAAGTAGCTTAATAGTTGTCTCCAACCGAAGTCTAAGAGTTGTCTCGTTAAAGACGACCATATATAGAATGCTTAATTCACCGAGACTGATAGTGATACCGTAGCTCAATTGGAAGAGCGACGGGACGGTTTTCTAGAGGTCGCGGGTAGAAGAGTAGGCATAGTATCACACGAAATTTCTTATTTTTTGTTATATCTCTAAGGGTAGGTACAAGGCTATGTAAGTACCTACGTAAGTACCTACATACTAAGGACAACATGTAGTTTAGATTCTTTATAAATTTAAGGAAGCCAAGGTTCTATGTATTCTGAATCTTCGCTGACTAATTAGTTTAAAACTTTAATTCGGTGTAATATAGGTATATTTAATAAACACCGACTTCAGTGGTAGATGGCACATTCTGTTGTTCTATTACTCATTTTGTCGTAAATAGACCAGGTCATTGACTGTAACATAACAGGAGCTAGTTGTATCCGATCACTTTTATTGTACCAGTGTAGTTAGAATCTATAATTAGAGGGACAAACACACCAACAGTTCGCGCCTCGCCACGCTCCGTCGCGAGCCGACTGCGATCACCGGCCTCACTGGAACCACTCTTGTTAGAAAATCTATATTTTATAGATAGGTAGTAGGTTACGAAAACCTTTGATCTGGATATAAGGACTAAGGTTAAGATTTGCTTTAAGTTTCTGTCTTATTAGTTAGTAATATATAAAATAGTTCTAAGAGTAGGTAAATGAAAATGAACCTGTAATAGTCCGGGAGTCAGTGACCAATTTTCATCACGAATTTCCTCTCAAGTGAAAATTGGTAAACTGCAATAGAAAGTTGTGTTATAAAGCTTAGCGATCGTCAGATGCGACTTCGGTGGTGGAGTAGGCAGTGGCAGCCACGCACGTATAAAAAAAAAAAGGTTTTTTAATGATTTTCTCCCATTCAAAATGTTTTTGAATAATAGTTTATCTAATATCTTGAAGGAAAAATAAAGTCAGCTGACCATTACATGGTGGATTATACGTCAGCTGGCCGCCTGAATATGAAAAAAAATAAAAAAATTCAATGATTTCCTCTCAACTAAAAATTAATCTGGTGATAGTTTATATGTTAGTGTGAATGAAAATTAACATCAGCAATTATAAGAAACTCCATAGATACTTCTTTTACATTTTGTATAGTAGGTACTGACTATCGAGTCACCGTCATATGTGATATGTGAGAATAAATTAGAACTCACTTAAAGTGTGATACTGAAAAGAAGACTAGAGTTACAGATCACTCCACGACTTCTATAATGCTCTCACGTGCACAAGGATTCTAACTGCAAATATACAAAATCATAATACTAATAGTATTTATATGCCTTATATACGAACTAAGAATGCCAATAGACAACACTTTGAAGTGGTTACAGGAAGCGCCATCTACAGAGTTGTCCACAGTTGGTTATTGCCAGATTCCCTTATCGTCAATAGAGTCCTTCGTATGGAAACATTTAACTAACAAGAACATTATGGGTAAAAATGTAGGTAGAGGTACTTATACACCAAATTTTTTGTAGGATTTAATACTATATACCTACATATATTAAATCGAAAATATATTCAATAAAATTTTCAGTAACTTCTATTACCTAAAACATATTTGTGATTTTCATATTGTAACGTTTCCATTCAAACTCAACATCAAAAATACTTTATTGCATTTAATTGATTATTTTTTTTTTAAACTACTGCCGCTTTTCCCCCGGTGACGCTGTAATAGCCAACAGGGCTAACAGTATAGACATACAAAAAAAATACTGCCGCTTCGGAAGGTGCTTTAAATACCTAAGCTTGCTTTAAATACCTAGGCTGCTACTTGAGATAGAAAACCAACCGTACATATATCGAGAGGAAATAATCTAAATAAGTACCTCGTTTATTTGGAATGCTTATATTGAAGATTGAACAGTCAGCTGGTGATAGGGTTACCACCCGATAATATAGAAAAGGTCAATAGAGCTATTTAGCCCAGACACATTTTCTTTGACACATATTTTAGGTACCAGACAGTATTTTTTTTACTTTTCTAACTGCTTAGATTGGAAGTCAAACAAAATAGTAAAAATGTTTCAATGTTTTACGTTCATTTGCCTGTTGCTCCCAGTGCTAATTAGTTATGTAATGAGGTAAGTTTTATTTGTAAGTTTTTATTAGGGAAGATTGAAAATCCACTTGAAAAGTCGATGTTTTAAATATTGTTTGTTTTGTTCCAAATAATAAAAGCACAACTGTACCTACTACTAAACTGTAGACTCACAAACAAAAGTTTGTTGATAAGACACCGAAACATCCCAGAGACAGCCCTACACGAACTAACTCACTATTAATAAATACGATATAAAGTGGCCCGTCATTGTTTGTTGGCGACGGCGTGACTTATGCCCAATTGTGGCCGAGTTGCGCCCGCGCCGATTGTTTCTACGTTATCTTTGCTATCGATTTACGACCAAAGTTTATGTCGCTTTTAGACTAAATATTTGTAAACTACTGTACCTTGACTTTATTGTTTTATATAATTACGTTTGTTTGATTAAATATACTTATATTGTATTTGTATTCACAATTTTTTTTTAATTTATAGTAAAATATATAAAAAATACATAAAAAAAAATATAAGTAAATCTGCAGCTAGCATTAAATCTGATACAAAACCTTTATTTATAAATCATTTGATATAAATCCTTAGGCAATACAAATAATTAAAATGTAAGTTTACATTAATGTAGGTACATGAAAGTAGTTTATATATAGGTAGGTACTGGGTTCTAGATTTAAGAAGGGGTTTTAAAAGTTGATTAATAGGTTTTTACGACATTTACAATAACTCCTGTCTGGCTTTCAATAAAATTTGGTTTTGTTAAAACCGCAATCATGTTATAGTGGCAACTCTCTATCTCTTTTCATACGGGACACAGTAAATAATTTCCGATAAAATTACACTATAATAAAACTACTGCACTACACAGCTGTGTATTATTATCTTATTATCTACCAAGTCATAGGATAGCTTGCATACGGAAAAATCTCTTATTTTTACATGAAAACACAAATCTGTTTTTTTAGCCGTGCGACATTTAAAAACTCATTAAAATGTTTTTTTTTACTGGCTGAAACTCCTTTCACTTTTACTACTAAAAAATTAAGCTGTTCTAGAATACTTTATTTACATTTAGTAGGCATGTGCATACCATATGCATCCAAAAAATAATGTCACATAAATAATATAATAATAACGGAACATATTAGATGTCACCTTTTCTGAAGTACGAAAAATAGAAGTTAAACAAACTTTTCTGTGAGATACCTACGGAATATTTTGATAATTAGGTCCTCAGTAAAATCTCTTACATTTTTGTAAGTTGGTATTCGTAGCCAGTAACTGTAGTAGAGAACCTAACTGTTGTGATCGACGAGTGAAATCACGGGCAAAAACTAGTTGTAGTAATAAATGTAGCTGCATGTATATTAACATATTGAAGTAATAAATAACAAGAAAAAAGAACCTACACAAACAAAAAATCTCCCAAACACAAGTCGGTAGCTTTTAAAGTTATCGACGGACACGACTCTCTGCTAATTACTCAAAATATGCGAGATAAAAAGTGAAAAACCTGCGTTAATTACCGAATATGTCGCGGTGCAAAAACAGCTTTGTCGCTGCGCCGGCGCAGGACGAATTACTGTGCCATAAATGATGCGTGCCCCGCTCTGACTCACACGCACCGCTGGAGGATTCAATCAATCGGCTCTATTGAAATAAACATGAAAGTAATTATGAAGATCCTTCAACATACTTCCGGGTTTTTGCATGTTTCTTTGTCTTGTCTCAGACTTGCGACAGAAATCTCAACATGCAAGTAAAATTATTTTTAAGCATAGGTACCTACCTATGTGCTTACATAGTATAGATGGCTATGGTTGTCAAGTCCTTGATTTAGGTTTTAATTTTAAATCAATGGCAGTAACTGGGTTCCTACCTACATATCTACTTAGTACCTACCTCAGCATAATTTGAAGTATTATATAGATACTACTTAATAAAACACTAATCTTAATTATTATTTACTAAGGAGGACCGGGCTGGTAGGTAGGTACTTATCTGTTCTAACTACTTGTTCAGCGGTTTTGCTTCTAGTTTGTTCTAGAATTGGCTCTGTAGGTATGGAGAGTTGGCTAGACATTCAACATAGCTAAGTAAGAAGTCGCCTACGTTTTAATTAAAATTTGTATAACATGTAGATAAGTATAATTTTAGTAGATATTCCATCTAGCTACTTACCTATGTGTTTTTTCGCCTCATGTACCTCGAGTAGAACTAAATTGAATGTTCTATGGCATTCTGGTGTTATGGCGAATAGGATCAGGGGTGGATGTTGACCCGACTCTTATTTCACAGAATCGGTCAGTACGGGCTAAGTAGGTACAGATACTACCTAACCTACTACCTACCTACCTACCTACTACCTAACATGAAATATTGTGAGTCTCGTCAATGTTTTTAAGACATTCATATGACTGCTTCCTTTTAATTTTATCTTAGAAAACAAATGATTTTCGATGGAACTGATTCCTTCAAAGCCTGTAACTGGAGTCTATCGTTTTATAACTAGGTATTTATGATTAAATTCTGAATGTCCGATGGCTTCGATATAGGTAATATGTTAAAGAGATATGAAGTCTCATAATTCATAGATATATCATTAATATCTATTGACAAGTATCTTCCTATATGAACCATTTATTACTTTTATGTTGGGCTAAAGGTAGCTTGGTAACTATGTTATATAGCACGTAGGTTAATAATTAAAAACTTAAATATCGTACAATGAAATTACATAAATTTTTATTGTAATCAAACTACCGTGAGTAAAAACAACCGAGTACAAATCTAAGCTGACACATAAACCAAACAATCAAAGCTGTTAACAAAATTAACAAACGTAAAATATTAATTACAAGGCGTGTACATATTATAGCGACTACCGTACATAGCACGTACCCCCACTCTATCCTGCATCCCCTCCCCCCCACTCTCTTTCTATTCGAGCGCTACATTTTCCTCGCTCGTCTCACTCGCTGTCCGAGCGCAGCCGACCGAACGGGAAAACAGACACTAGGGAAACTTTTCAACATCCTTAATTCATACTCTAAGAGTAAACCCATAGAGTATAGTTTAAAATAATCCGAACATAAGATGCATCAATACGCTTCAAATAGATGGCGTCACGGAAAAAGGAAAGCGTTTGAAATGGAGCGCGGCGATTGGTCGATGCGCACCAATGGCGGCGGCGGGCGGGGCGAGGAGACCGGGCGGTCTTGCTTGCTGCGCGCGCGCACATGTCACCCTCGCGCGGGCAGAGACGAACGTCTTCACCCAGAGCCAGGATAGTGAGTGAGTGTTGAGTGAGAGGGGTATGTGAGAGTGGCATGATGCTGGGCGGAATGGACGGCAAGGAATACGGGGCCCTGCATGCGGCCGCAGCAGCCGCGGGTTACGCCATGGAGACTGGTATGTGCAATATATACATTTATATCTTTATAGTTGACAAAAAAAAAATAGAATTTCTTATTTAAAATTTAATTATAATACCTGCCTATTATTTATTAGATATACTTTTAAATATCTTTTGATTTTAAATAAATAATTACATACTTTTAGAAAATCAGTAGGTATAATAATTATCATTCTCTTGTTTACCTAGGCATGTTTTCTTAAGTCCTATAGGTACCGAGACCTATAACTACCTATATGTAACAGGCTCTAAAAAGTTTAGTCTATCAAAAATATTTATGTAAATACAAACACAACAGTAGGTTACCTACCAATTAAGAGTATAGGCAATCAAGAGTTGAGAATAAAATTACTATTAATCCTGATCCCCGGTTTCCGGATCTCGGTTTTCTTGTTGTCACTAAAAATGAATAAATCAATTATTACTAGAATATAATATGAATAAAGAAAATAAATGTACTCATACATGTATGTATTTTTGTCATAGGAACCCGCTTATTTTTTATTTTATTTTTAGGTAGGTACCTATTGTTTATTGCACACCACATAAAAAGTAATATATAGATATAATAAAGTAAATAAAAGTAATATATAGGACTAACGGCGATTTCTTCCGGATGACCTTAGGATTAGGAAAATTAAAAAAAAAAAATATATGAAATACTGGTAGGTGGTGTGGTTATAATAAACATACTTAGTAATAAATACACACAAATACTTACCAGTAATACATATGTCATATGAAATATATAACAAAAATACACTAATAAATACAAGAATACATAAAAAAGAACTATAACAGCAAAAGACATTAAAAAAATCTTACTTACTACACTGGCGATAATAGGTAGATATACCTAAAGGATTTCCAATTCGAAGATAATATCTATTGAATAAATCTATCTACGATAAACTAAATGAAGTGTAAAAAATAAGGATACTTAGGAAAATCTTACTTTGAACAACAATAATCTTCTGTTTCTTTGTCTCAAGAACAACTGATAGATAAATTATTATCTACACTTAGCAACAATGGTGGTGTCTGATGGTGTTTGAATGCTGGCTTTTGGTATGGTGTATCAAAACTAAATAGTATAACTTGTTTCAAAATAATACTGTAATGTAGTAGTTATAGGATAATAAGAGATTAAGCTCATAGAGGACCTTACTTACCTAGTCTAAGTTTTATACTTAACTAATTCTACGAATATCGTTCTCTATAGATAGGTAAGAAATAAATATGTTATGTAGACTATAGAATTTTGATGAGTTGTTACAGACTATAAACTGAAAATAATTAGTAAAGTAAAATAGCACCGACTTGACAGATGTCAACTTTAACAAAAACAGTGCAGTCGTTTGAAGATAAGACCGATCGGACAATTTATTTTTTCTATATAATTACCTCAATTTATTTAAACCTGTAGGTACTACTGTTTGTTTATAAACAATTTCATTTAAGTGTCAGTAGAAAACTGTGACTCCATATTTATAACATTTTAGACATATGAATAGAAAAATTTAAATCCTACTAGGTAGGTAGGTACCTACTGTTTTAAAACAAGAAATAAGTATTATACAAATTTAATTTTGTTACTATTTTATTATCTATAGGTTAGTTAGTACCTACCTAAGTATAGATTTGATATTATTAAAAGCAATTTATCGGTTTAAAATAAAATGAAAAAAGATGCAAATTAAATTATTTAAAGTTCGTACACCTATAGGTAGGTACCTACACGATACTATTTCGTTATTGAAACCTTTGAAAATCTTTGAGATGCACGGTAAAATTTAAGTTATGAAAAAATACACGTGTAAGATATACTTAATATATTATCGTACCTAATGTGATAACGGGGGCTCAGACTGAGCACACGGCATCGTCAAGGGTCGCCAGGGGTCAGCGCGTCACGGCTTTAGTAGAGCGTGTAATCTCTGTGTCAAATGCTGTCATAAAATGTAATTAATATATATTGAAACACTTTGAGGAATTCGTTATTAATATAATTATTTTATCGTTTACTAGCTGTTTATTGACCGCGCATTCGTCCCCATAAGAAACGTAAGGTAGTTGGCTCATGAAAGGATATGCTTCTTTGTAGAACAACTATAGTTATTATCATGTGAAACAGCTTTTTAACCCCCGACCCAAAAACGAGGGGTATTATAAGTTTGACGTGTGTTTATATGTGTTTGTCTGTGGTATCGTAGCAGCCAAACAAATTAACGGAATTTTTAATCGAAAGTCTGGTCCGTCGAGATGGTTCTTAGCTATATTTGGTCAAAATAAAATCAGTCGATTCAAAGATATTGAGATTGGTAATGGTTAATGGTTCTTATGAATTATTGGTAGTGAAAACCTAAACAAGCCAAAAATCAGTGTGTTCGTTTAGTACAAAATTAAAACCAGTAACATAATTTGGGAATCAGAAAAAAAAATATTTAAAATTTAAATAAACCCCCGATAAAAAAGGCTACTAAAAGGGATAAGAATATTATTATTATTTACCTACTTATTGAAGTCGTTGCGTCGGTCGGCCGCTAAAGGAAGTTCGTGAATTAGACAAAATCTTCAACGTATGTTCCAAGGGTCCCCCAACGCAACGACCTCAATACGTATATTATATGGAGCCCTGTTCCTGACAAGTGCGTTTGGAACTTTAAAAAAACTTAAGTTTAATAATTAATTATCATTAGAAGACAGGTACCTATAGGCATAAGGCATATAGGTAGGGTCATCAACTTAGTTCAGACGTCTTCATAACTTACAATTCAGCCATACCTTCATTAACCTTGTATAATTTAGATATTCCCATGCAGGCACCTGAAACACTTAAGATGTATACTTTTTGATATAGTTGACGAATTTCACCGTGAGTTGCAATTCGTATATAGGAATTCTCAGACTCAATCAATCAATATGATAATCTAAATCCAAACTTTTTTTCCTTTATATCATTCTGGGTTTCCCTCAAGTTATTTCACACACTAGTAACTTTGGACCGTTTAACCTGAACATATTAAATGTTGTCCAAACAGAATGTTCCACAAATATATATCCACGAATCTTAATTAATTTTGTATTTTATTCAAACAAACATTTGCGTATTCCTAGTGTTTAAGATTCGTCACATCATCCATATAGGTAATCAGTTCAACACAAATAAGCGTTCTCTATATTTGTAAAGGTTTTACTTTAGCATTAGAAATGAGTCTTGTCACATTCTCGCTACATCTATCAAAAGGTCACGTGTATAGGTATTTGATGAAATAAAACTGGACTTAAAAAAAATCCTCAAACTAAAAAAAATATATAGGTATAGCTAATCTGTATTTTCTCATACTTGATGATATCAAGATTAAATGATTGTTAGGGGAGTGATATCTATTTCCTTACAAATAGAAATAATATAAAATTTGGCTAATGAAGTAAATTTAAATAATCCAGACGTGCGCATGCGCAAACGCAGCGTTGCAGTGCGATGGCGCGGTTTATCGAAAGTCAAAGGGCGTTAAGGGTTATCGATAACCGATAATTTGAACGTCACTAGTAATGTTAAAAGCTACCATTAAATGTTTTATTAGACGTTATTGAAATCAGTGATAAGATATTATTTTTGGCTTTGACCTGGCTTGGTTGTGGATAACTTAATATGGCCAACGAGTTATATACCTGTATAGGATCAGGGTTTAATAGTTACACGAATTTTAATTGTTTATTTAAATCCTAAGAAGAAAACTTTGAAGAACGCTGGTCTTAGTGAGTGACGACTCTACAATTCCAGCTTAAGGTTTACTATATATATTCGTTTTAAGTTTTGCATCAAACTCAGGATGTATCTATAAACCTATTAATAAATTATGTAATCACGTAATCATAATTCTGGGTAATCCAACGAAATGATAGATATTTATATAGCACTTGAAGAGTCCCTAACGAGGTTGCAAAGTGCGTCTCAAGATCCGTTATGAGTCAGGTTCCGTTAAGACTTACGACTCTCTTCACTGGGATCAGGATCACTTAAGGAGTCGGCGTTTACGTTAACTTATATAAATACATTGCCAAATATTTTAGAACACGAGAAAAAATATTTCGGCAATTTATTTATCGTGTGTATAGAAACTCGCGCTTATGAATATAACATTCTTTATTATCTGTTTTTAACTAAATATTTATAAATTTTACTAAACTGGCGATAAATATTACATTCCAATTGGCTTCGCGGTTACTGTGAAACGCATAATTGTAATCTATAAGCCATTGTTATGTTGAAGAGAGGCCGCTATCGCCTTGTAACCTTCTGGTTTTTAACATACCTACCTCTACAACATTATTTTTCAACAATATTAAACTTATGTCCTATGTCCTACACCATGTCGGTTACTCCGTATGGTAAGGTTCTAAGGAGCTAAGAGTAGGTATTGGTACCTAAACTCGGCAACCGGGTTTCATCAACATAAGTCCGAAGTTCTTTTAATCAAAACATAATTATTCACAGGACGAAGTAATGAATTACCGTAAAGGGCAAATATTATCCTTACATTTTTCCGAATCCAGATCTCCATATATGTCGTTCGTCTTGGAATGTACGAAAAATATCTTGTAGGTGATTGAAAAGTACTTACACAACGAAATAACGAGTGACGAGAATGTCTTCATAACAACAAGGATCTTGGTTGAGTGATGAGTCGCTCCGTTGATTCTTTTGTTTGTCTTTTCGTTATTTTAAAAGTAGTAGTATTAAAAGCAATAGTGACGTGTAAAAGCTAGATGTCATTTTGTAATGAAAAACAAAGCAATCTTCATAAGATATTTAAAGAGAAATTGATCTATGGTACCTAGATATCTAAAAGCTACGGTAAAGGTTCAATAAAATATTCGTGCGTCTGTTTGTTCGTGTTGGTGGCGGAGCCGTGGCAGCAAACACCAGCTACTGGTACTTAATACTATCAAAACAATCTTCATATTTACGGTTCAAAAAATTAACTTAAATATAAAAACAGAACCAAATTTGTAACCGGAAACCATCGTTAGAAACCTAAGTCGAAGTCTAAACAACACTAATGTTACAATTTCCCTTCTATTACATTTGTTTGACGAATAAATGTTAACAAAGGACTCATTTTTATGTTATATCCTCGACCTTATTGCATTAAAAATAAGCCTATTCATTTAAAAAATAAAATAAACATCACTGTCGCCGATTTGTACATCTGAGTGTCTACTAATCGTATTGATGGTTCCACCCCTTAAGGATGAGTGAGTCATTATTTATAGAACGAATTTACAACTTAATAAACAGTTACTTTACTGTAACTTAATAAGTAGTTAAGGCTAGTTGTTTTCGTCTTTGAAGTCGGTATAATATAAGAGTTAAATTCCATAAATAAATTGTACGCCTAAAAAAAAAACTAAGTAAGGCATTGGAATTTTTTAAATATTGTTTTTTTTTTGTAAAGTGAAGCGCCATCAACTACACGGCAGGTCGCTTTCGAGTCGTCGTCGTTTGCTTTTCAAAGAGCGTGCTCGTGTTCGGTAAACGCTACCGAAATACAACAAACAGTCAGATCGGCTCGGTGACGAAATACGTGACATATAGCCTTCCAATGGTACCAACATAACAAACACTACTCTACCTATAACAGAATTAAACAACTATGCTAAAGTAAATGTTGCATATCTAAAATAAGAATCTAGTTAATATAAAGATAAAATATGAATGTTATATGTAAGGTATGCAGTTAAAAAAACATGACCAAGTGGATTTTAATCTCCATTTGATTCCAACAAACATATATCTAGGTATATGAAGGTATCAAACTAAGATCTGAGGTGAATTAAATAATTATCAATTATGTGATAGAGTATTGATATTCGGTTTTAAAATGGTTATCCTTAAACATCAAATCCATATATAAGCTAACTCAATATAAAAACTTTCTTAAAATTCTAATTTACTTTTAGAATTAACAATGAAAAACCGTTTAGTTAAATGCTACCTTCCAAAAAAGATCTTTGACTTATATATCAACTACTGACATATCTACGTTCTTATTATATATGTATATCATAATCTACTTAATAGTAATATATATATATTTACCCGGGTAAAATTACGTAATTTAATCGGAATTTACCCGACTAGTTTCGAACCCATTCGGGGTTCCTGTCCAAGTGCTAGAAGTTTGGCGTTTAGCGTGAACTGTGAAACTATTCGGGCAAATTGCGGTAAAATTACTTGATTATAGCCGGGCAAATATATATTTAATAATCATCATGGTTCACAAAAGTTTAAATACAAAAAAAGTTGCATCTTTATTAATAATAATAATAATATATTGTGAGTGAGAGTCGGGCCGCACTGTTTGCGGACGCATTAGCCTCGGGCCGAGTCAATATCGTAATGGTGACAAACAACTGCCGCTACCGACTTTAACTAACTGCTGCTTTGTTAAACAAGCTCTGAACCTGACTTCACTCGATAAAAAATATGTTCTTGAATACCTTATTATTCCAAAATCTTTACATTTTACTTAGAAACAAAGTATACATTTTACACCTTACCTATATCGAAATACATTTAATTTTGCCGTGACAAACGATATAGGTATATACATAGGTAATTATTATTCATCTCTTCAAGTAGCTGATTCTTTATAAACTTCTCGTTTCTTCAAGAATCTTTTCATAGCTCGTATAAGGTGTCTAGGTAACGTTACGATGATAGCCATATGTTGTTTTATTAAATCAATCAAAACACATTTGAAAATAATTATTTATCACTAATTAATAAGAGAGGGCACGACTCTTAAACTACTAATCGTAGCAACACAAATATTCAAAGAATGTCAATATCCAAGGACGAAATGTCAGCCTGTCAGCTGCGGTAACACGAATTTCCAAAATAACTCGACAACAGTGAAAAAAAAAACAAATTACCTTCAGAACTAGAACTTGCAACAACTCAGTTCAGAAATAGAACGTAGTAGTATAGTCTTGCCTAGGTTAAGTAAATATTTAATTATCAATATGAGAACTATAAAAAACAATAGTTGCGGACAATATTATGTAGCTATTTACAACTTTTTGCTTTGTTAAAAACTTATCTTCACAACTCTACGTACTGAAATATTAGCGAAGCCACATCTGTACTTTTTTACACCATTTAAGACGTGATTTCTACAGAACAGTATGCAGGACCCCGAGTTATAGAAAAAAATGTTGGTTCGTTGTTATTAAGTAAAAAGTAGTTACAAAATTTTCAATCTCTAAGGCAAAACCTAAATACAGCTTACAGTAATCAAAAAAATGAAAGTAGAACTGTTGACAAACGGTTTATTACCGAGGGTCACCGTGCAGGTTAGACTCATAATAATATTATTTACTAAAAACAAAAACAAAGCCGGCGCGTGTATATAAGAATAACTATTATCTTTGTAAATAACAGAGTTTATCACAAACCAAATGTTACCATAAATATCAATAATCAGAATGATATTATAAATAACTATGAGTGAATGAATGGAATAATATTCAATGAATAATCTAATAATAAATTGCAGATGTTTTGTATTCATTATTCTAATGTGACTTCCTTTACAGCTATTCGCCATATTTCATTCAACTAATTATTTACTGATAACTAGTGTCCAAAAACAGTTAGAGAGCTAGCTTCCAGCTGATTGGTAAAACGTTTACTCTTTAGATTGGATTCAAATGAAAGTGCCCAATAAAAGCGCATAATTATTTATTAACACTAATTTGACAGTGCCTTATGGACATGGCCTTATGACAGTGACAGTAGACAGCACAAACCTAGTACCCCCAGCGGTAACACAGCGGCACGTGTCTCGTTGGGTGGGTGTCGATAATTAGCTAGACAATGATTTATCGACACTCCTCACTGTTTATAGAGGTTAATAAGGGCTAAGGGCAGCTGGTAAATGAGAGCGATGTATAATCCCCAACTGTCAAACTAAACACTTTGAGCCATTCTTCAAGTGACATTTGGCATTTGGAAATAAGTAAGCTAAATATTATTTCGCTACTAATAGTGTCAGATGTCGTACCAATTGCAATGTGGAGATTGTAGATATTACAATCAAATATTTTCTAATCTTCAGTCCATGGTACCATACATCCATTTGGATCATGGAACCATAATTACTCATACAAAGATATATTATTAGCAGTAAGTAAGAATTAGATAAAAATCTAATTGACAAATTGTGTTTACGAACAAATGTTTGAATTATGTCATATCTATATCTATTGAGGGAGATAAGTTGGCGACACCTGCACAGCTGTAACTGAGATAGTCGATAAGAGGTCCCTTATCATCTTTATTATCAGGGATACTGCAATAAGTACATTACTTTAGGTCTCGTCTGTCATAGGTCATCTCAGGGGAAGCTCAGTGTTCGCCATTTTACTGATTAAATAAAACATAAATAAACATTATGATAATCAATTAATATCTCCTAACTGCAACGCGACTCTAAAGTAAGTACTGTCGGTCAGTCAGCTCACACACAACGAGTGTTGTGACAATCAAAGCGAGAGGCAACTTGAGTTCCCGGTTTGTTTAGTTAGCGTGCGTTTGGCGGCGGCCGCGCGCTGTGTGTGGCCCACAGGCGGTAGGGAATTAGCAACCTTTTTCTCATAGATATAGAGATTTAATCTACAACGTTTTATCTTCGATTTGTAAAGATGAAGTACTTTTGTGTGAGATTTCCTTAACTACCAGTTTAGTTTAGTCCTAGCTCATTATTTGATTAATATCTATTTATCTAAAACGTGGTGATATTTGAATAAAGTGGTTACACGCGAACTTATCCGCTTGACCATTGTGTTTCAGGAAACATGTAGATAATAGTCATAACTGCTAACTATTTTACTAAGATCAATCTACTGATCTTAATGAATTATATATCAGATGCAAAACAATTTTTCCAACTCAATAGGTAGATCCAGTGATAAACGCGTTCAAACAAAGAAACAATCTTTTCAACTCTGTTACATTAATATAGATATCTAGTATACCTAGCATACCAAAGTACTTTCTTTCTTTTCCTACCCGTTTCAACCTCTGTGGAGTCGGTACAGCACGAAAGTCCGTCTCTTTCACATATTTATTATCTCTTTCACTAATTTACTTATATATCTTTCGTCATCTAAGTGCATAATCCACCCATATTTTCTTCCTTTCTTTCATTTAGCATTCATGTTATAAAGAGTACTTTTTTGATGTATTTCATTAATTCCTTCGCATCGGATGCACCAAGGACATCTTATTGCTACTCCTCCACTTTTCCCACACTGGAGCAACTTCAGCATTCTACTTCTATACTTATTCCTGTTTCTTCCCTTCTTTTCGGTCCATCTTTCTTCCAATCTAAAATTTCTCAAGTTGTTATTTATATAATAAACACGAAATATTAATATGTGATTCTAAAGTATATTATTAAAAAACAACACTGATACTAAGGACAAAATAATAATGATAGTTCGATCTTAAAATTCAAAAATCTTATTAATCTTAATAATTTTTCGAAATGTTAGATCTAAATGATATTGTGTGTGTGCGTGTGCGTCTATGTGTGCGTGTTGTGTATGTGCGTATCGTTTTTATTTTATAAACTCATAGAACTCTCTAAATTGTTACCCAGACAAACTATATGGGCGGTATATTTTAGGTGTATCTAATCATTAGATTGCAGGTCGTCCTTCTATTTTTCGCATTCAAACCCGATGCTATTTTTTCTAGACCTGCAAAAAATCAGACAAAGTTACAGATAAAAGTATGTTTTTATTAGGTTTTTTATTTAGGTACTCTTTCGACCAACAAACAGCAGCTAAGTAAAACAAAGATAACTTTGTAAATATTATTATATTACCAATAATAATGGAACTATACAAATTATAACTTTAATAAACTACGATAACAAAAACACATCATTATATCCACTATTATAACGTAAATTAACAGGAAAAAGTACATAATTTATTAAAAATCAAAGTTTTATGTATAAAATTAAAATCAGCGGTTTGTTGTCGCTTAACAAAAACAAGATTAATTAAATTACTAATACAGATTAACTAATACTCCATAGAGATACATTACATTATTAAATAAAAATAATCAAAAAGTTACAGCTGGGGTGGTGTTACCTATTTCTTGTTTAGGTACTGACCACTGGGTATTGAGTCGTACCCAAGGGTAGTAATGCCCAATTGTTGGCTTTCATTGAGAATTATCATAGTTTTATACATAGGAATACCTATAGGTAGGTATTTTTATTGTTTTTGTTATAACTCTATAAAAACAATATACCTACCTATTTAATTAAATACATCACATAAGAGTGACGTGTTGTGTTAACAATAAACGAAACTATGTATCGCTTTTCAACAATTAACTTATATTAAATGGTTATTTATATTAGATTTATATCCTCCTATATTTTAATATGCTCTAGGTGACATTTGAGTTAATAATAAGGTAATAAGGTGATAGCAGGTGTTGACGCGTAATGTCCTCGTAAGTTATCTCGTAACATCTAACTGTTAAGCAACAAGACCAGTCATCTTATACCTTCTTGAATGATGTACTTATTTTGGATCAAGATGATAAACAAGCATAGTCCATTTGATGGTAGGTAAATGTTGCCGTCATCATTGACATTGACATACTAGAAGAGGATAGTAAGCGTGGATTTCAGTCTTCTCTCTCTCTCCCGTAAGAGGATGGTTCTACATCCTCAGTCCAGTAAATATGCCGCTACTGTCTGGTACTACATATAAGTGCAGGCTATATCTGTCAGTCGCTTATATTAGTTTTATTATAATTTTAAACTTACATAACATTCTATGGTGGCTATTTTATTATATCGTCTAAGTATCTAAATGTCACCCGTGAAGCTGTTAATTATAATTACAAGTGAGCTCTGTCCATGGTTGCGGTCAAACTATGATATCTTAACATACATCTCCCTCCGGCTAGACCTGCGATATAGATTCAATTATGTACCTTCCTTAATAATATGTTCTTTTGATATATCAAAGCTTTGTGCAAGTACCCTTTGGCATCTCATTTTATCAATTATTAATGTTAATAAGTATGTAACATTATTATTACTATTAAGGAGGTACAAGTTATTGTATAATAAGCTTAGGACATCAGAAATATGTTTTCCATTTTTAATTTTTGCACCAAATGATGTTTTCCTAATACTTAATAAATAAATAGTATAATCTTAGTTATTTATATTTAGTTTTCGCGTGAACACGAATGCTATAAAGCATTCGAAACGTCGGGTTTATTTAAAAGTTTATAATATAAAATATAAATGCAATTTCGTAAGAAAATGTTTTTTAAAAATGTGTATTCGTGCAAATTTAAGAAAATTTCTGCAAAGCATTCGAAGCGTCGGGTTTATTTAATAGTTTGTAAAATAACAATTAAATTAAAAAAATTAAAAAACCCCGATACAAAAAAACCTCTAACGACTTCAATAAGTAGGTACATAATAATATTATTCTTGTTCTTTTTAGAGGACTTTTTGTATCGGGGGTTTTTAAAATTTTTAATTTATTTTTTTCTGCTTTTGAAAGTTATTTTACTGGTTTCTTTATTGTACTAAATGAACCTACGGATAAACAATTTTGAGTTGTTTAAGTATTTCTTTCAATCTACCCTAATATTACAAAGATTAAAGATTTGTTTGAATTGAATAGGCTCCAAAACTATTGGACCGATTTAATAAAATATTTTACCTTTAGAATTCTACATTATCCCTCTGATGAACTTAGGTTACATTTAATACGAGAAAAAATAAGTATCCGCGTGAAAATTTCGACAATGTAATAAATTATAAATGTATTAAGTAACATGATTTAAAACTTTCTCATGTAGGTAGGTGTATACGAATATTAATAAATATAAACATTTACAATATTTTATAACACTATGGTAAAGGGATTTATATTATCAGTAGCTGTTGCCCGTGACTCTTTATGACTACGATCGTAAGCCATATAAATATATTTTTTACAGTCTACGTGGACGCAGTCCCGTGACTGCAACAGCTATCCCTAATAAAGTAGGTACTTTACCTGAGTAAATAATTGTAAAAACCTTTTGGCCTAAATAACAAGGCTTTTTTCCTATATAGAGCGGGAAAAGCCGCTGGGAACAGTTAATTATTGCATAAGAACCTTTCACCAATAATACGTCAATATCTTAGAGACGATTGTTTCTATTTCGACCAATCATAGCTAAGAACCATGTCAACGAACGTAGCTTTCGATTAAAAAAAACACAAATCCGTCCACGCGTTTTGCCGCTACATTGCCACAGACAGACACACAGATACACAGATCGACAGGTCAAACTTATAACACTCCTCTTTTTAGTCAAGGGTTAAAAATATAAAGGCAATTTCGTAAAAAATTGTTTTATTTAAATGTGTATTTGTGAAAAATTAAGAAAGTACTTGTTGTACTTAGTTCTTGTTTAAATACATACCTAAGTAACAGTTATCTTCTTTTAGGTGGTAGAAGGCTTGGCGGTAGTCACCTGACTGAATGTCGTAGACGGCCTCGTGGCTCTCTTTAAGTAATAGTGTAGAAACACCCTTTATAGAAAGGTCATAGTAACGTAGTTACTATAGTATTCGATTCCCGGCAGAGACAAGCATTTATGTGATGAGCATAGATGTCTGTGTTTCTGGGTTTGGTCGTTTATTAAATATATTCTCAGTATTTAGGTATAATGTGTATTTTTATGTGTTTGTATCATTGTCTAACACCCTTAACACAAGCAAATAATTTTCTTACTTAGGGGTTAGACCAATGTGTGTAATTTGTCCCGATATTATTATTATTATTATTATTATTATAAATATAATTTCGAACGGTGAATGAGAAAACTGAATACTCAATCCTTCATCTTCTTAAATTCAATTATCATGTCTTCCGGCAACGTGACCACTTATCATCAACAATGTCAACTAGCGATCCAAAACACTGAAAAATGGAAACTAATTCCAACAATAAAAATTATAACCCGCTGAAGTTTAAGTCATTATTTATAATAGTCTTTAGTTTTCATATTTATTTTCGTATTGTTTTGTATTTCTTTGTTAGATATACTTCATAAGTTTATTTATACAGTTTACTTCATGATAAGTAAATATTTACATCCTAAAACAGTTTTATAAGAACGAGAGAATTTCATATGTAATTGTTACCATAAAAATATAAGAATTATTTTAATAGTTAGAACTGGTAATACAATTAGTTCTTTATAAACGATTGTTCTATAAAAGCAAACAACTCGGGAATGCTGACTCAGCTACAATTACCAGCGGGCTGGTTAAAAGCTGAAAGAACTTTTACGATCACTACACATTGAAATATGTCATTGCAAGGCATTCGAAACGTCGAGCGTCGGGTTGAATTTAAAATGTGAATTAAAAAAAATATTAATTATAGGCGAGTTAAATCAATAAAAATAGTTTTATTTCAAGCTGAAAGAAGTTGATGCGATGAAGCTTAAGCATTTCTTTGATTTCATTGATAACTATTTATAGGAGATTCGAGGTTAGTTGTCTCCTTAAGAGAATACCTAATATGTTGTAAAAAAAACACATATTTACCAACTTCTAATATTGAGGGTTTCACCTCTGTATTAAAATTTGATTACATATTTACAATTCTCGAATATACCATTATGTTATAGCTGCTGCAAACAAAATATAATTTAAATTGGTATTACTTACTTCAAGTCGTATTAACCGTCTGAGTCGAAATAATATTTCTCTTATTGAAGGGCGATGATAATTTAGAAAATTACGCTAATTGTAATGTAACTACGATGTATTATTTTTTTCTGTTATTCGCTATCTCTTATAAAACATGTTACATTTTACGTCTAAATAACACTAGGAAGCGCTGTAACTTAATGTTCTTATGTTAGTATTGTGCCTTTATTCAATAACAAACCTCATCCTTAAATCCAATAAGTCATAGGAAATTGTGTACAGTAGATATAGGGTATCCAGAGTTTTCCCTTGGATACCGAATACGTCATCAAGTACCACCCCGGGATACGGGCTACCAAGTGCCAGTCTAAGTTCGATTAATCAATTAATGACGAATATAATAACTTTGTGTATGTAACACCCACATTTTAAACACTTCAAACGGATATATTAGATACTGAAACATCATTGTATTAGAATCTATGCCATTTTTTATTACCTACTATAACTGTGACCATGATTTTATAGATTCATTGATCACACTTTTATTAGTTACAACGCTGAAAAGATTTCTGATGTTTTTAGTGCTGTTGTCGTAGCAGATCAGTCTGTGTATTAACAATGTAGGATTAAAAAAACAGAATGTACGGTTTATATCTTGACGCATTACTAATATAGTGCATATAAATATGTATGTGCATATTAATTGAACATACTGTTATTATTGACAACATTAGCGTTATTAAATCGGTTCCGAATCGGTTTCTTTGAGTCGCTACTAATTGGTTTAAGACAAGGATAGCATCATCTAAGCAGCCTAGAGTGCAACAGGGACGAATAGATTGCGGGAAATATCTTTCTTTGCATGTAATTTACGATTCGCCTTTGACGCTTCGCCGTTGACAGTTAGTAGTGTTTTCGGCGAATTATACAAAGTTTATTGTCGTCTTAAATATATTGGTATTTGCTGTCTCTTGTGACGACTAGCGAGTGAGGGAGTGAGGGAGAGAGGCAGGAACAAAGGGTTCGATGGTTCGTTAAAATTTCTTCAGCTGAAATATGATGTTCAATTTAGAACATTTACTTAATTCTTCAGTTTTATTGATGCGATGGAATTCCTTTCAACTTTTATGAATAAGAGACGTCAACGAAAATATATCACATTCTTAATTGATTGTTTAATAATAAAGTTTGCGTGTTGAGGTTACTTTAAATATACCTATTAACTAATGAGGGAGGCATTTAATTAAGGCTACTTTATCAATATAAACAGGAAACATTATAAAAAATCAATAAAATACGATTGATAAGAATTATACATACAACTTTCATAAAAATATAAGGTCAAAGCAGTTCAAATTTAATTTAAACGGAAGAAAACTAAAAAAAATAAAGCAAATCTGAGTCCAGTTGCCAAAAGCGGACGGAAAGAGGCGTCGCCGCGACCAAAATAAAGATTACAGTTCAAAGTAGCGAGATTTACTTTCAGAGAGTTTACATTTCAAAGAAAACAAATATTTGATATGACAGATGTATATGACGGTGTTACATTGCGCAAAGAACTACATCTACCAATATTCAATAAAGAACAAAGCTCTTATTGCTATAAGACACCTATCTCAAGACAAATGTATAGGTTTACCAAATAAAAGTGTATCGAGAACGAATGCGTTGCATTTCGAATTTCGAATTCGAATTTCGAATTATATAATTCGAAGCACAACAGTCAGTACATTATTTGAACATATTCATATGATTCGTATAAATGTGTCCTAGTGTTGAATGGTGGTAGTTCGACAATCACTCGAATTCTGTTTTGGATTTTTTATTCTGTTACATCTAAACAGAACACGATATCATGAAGCACAACGACGCATGCGCAGTAGGTATGTCATGGATCTGTCTCTCCGAATTATTGTGAACATTATTTAATATATAGGTATATAAGCAAGTGCTAACCTCCCTTGTTTTTATTATCTGAACATACAGAACCTTTAACACATTTCACATCCCGTGCTTAACATACTATTAAAACTACGAATCATAATTATTTTGTTTTAACTCGAATTACTTTAACAGCGGTTCTTTGATCTCACAAACGACACCGTCCCCAGTCCCACGTGTGGGGCGGAGCGCACCCACCCACCAGCACCCTTGCTAATACCATAAATATGTAGCTCTCGTATTCAGTGTATTTAGATTATAAAGTAAAAGAACTCTATCAGCTAAGATTTAGTATAGAAATAGAGTTAAAAGTCTGGTCATGTCATGTCATGAAATTGCTAAATTAGAAGATTTTTTTCTATACCTATATAAGTCATATACAATTCTGGAGCAGGATACAGTATATTCTTAAATGCCTATATTCATAAATACATTTAATATTTTCCATTTAAAAAGTGCCCTAAAAAAGTAACAACTTTTTCGAGTTCCACCAACTGGGGTTAGTCTCAAGAATCTGTAATCTTTATCTCGACCTAACCTGAAGGAACTATTTTGAGTTTATTTGCTAGTATTATAACATTTTTAGATATGGTTCGAATTTTCCCTGGGTCACTGAGCCCACGGTCACATTATAATTTTGACGTATATATACTACGTAGTGTTATAGCAATAAGTATAATTCTTGCGACACAATCTTGGACTTTTTAAAGAGTATTGATTGAGTCCAATTTAGGAAACTGCTTTCATTATGGTTTTTAATAGATCGTTATCCACTTTCGTCTCCATTTGTCGCCTGAGTTCAATTTCCAGAACGAAAGTACTGAAACCGTAAACGAAGCGAGCATTCATTTGATTTGGCAGGTCCATACACGTCTATGAGTTTGCTGCGATATTTCTATGCTCAAAGAAACATCGATATCAAAGAAAAATCAAATGGCGGGAAAATTAATTAATGAGCAACGGTTTAAAAGCTAAGGAATCTTAAATCCGGCATCAATTGTATAGGCAGGCAATGATATAAGAAAGACGAGATATAAAATGAACACCATATCACCAATAAAACTTTATTTTATGTATCTGCTACTTTTATGAAGAATATAATATAGATACATATATATATACTTACCCTACCTAATATATATATAATATATACCTACCTTACCTATTACCCTGCTGTCAGTTGTATCGTAAATTGACTGGCCTGTAATTATCACTAAATTCGAATCCATTCGGGGTTTCATCCCATATTAAGCTACTAAAATCAATTAGAAACATATGATATGTGATAATGTTTTTTTAAACCATTCTATTCAAAAATAACTAATCATATGTCGATAACATTTTATACAATATCATCATCTCTGATTATTGCCATATCTTAAGTATATTTCAATAACATATATTTATCGGTAAAAGCATCTACCATCTCATTTTATGAACAATATTATCAAAACAGAAAGTGTAAAAAAGTGATTGTTAAATTTTGTATGAGATTTGTTTCATTGAATTTTGTAAATGTAGGCGGCATGACTGAGACAGTGATCCAGGAGCCGTGGGCGGGGTGCGTGATGCGCATGGGCACATGTGGCCACGCTCGCTGTAATATTAATGATCTCACAATCGTGCGGTCAAAATTTAAAAAAAAAACAGAAAAGAACATCTTTGTAATATTCTAGAATGCATATTAGAACGATGGTGAAGATTTTCTATTTTTTTTTAAGATTTCAACGTTTTTATTTATATATTTATTGTAACTTAAATTTAAGAATTTATATATTTATTGTAATTTAAATCTACAATACGTGTATCGTAAATATTACGTCAATAAGTGAGCCGCTAAGTACCTACCACCAACCAGCACTATAGATGTCACCTTCTAACATTTGTTTAAAAAAAACTGACAGCTGTCTGTACAGGAGAGATATTTAAAGGGATATCAAAGATATTAATATTGTTAATGATTTTTTTAAATATTAATATCTGTATAGTATTTTTCAATTTATATATACCACCAAAACCAAGCAAGTATGTCATAGACCTTAGAATTATAATACATACTTAGGTATTGGATCTAAGTTAAGACAAACCCAAATCTCATGACATGCGCATGCGCATAACAACAAAATAATCAAAAATAATAGTAATGAATGAACTAAATATAAGTACAAATACATATTAAACCCTTGACAATCCTAATGCCTTCCTTGTCGTCACTAAACACTACAAAACAATGACAGACATACATCACTGGAGGTGCAAATTAGTCGTCGCGCCCACTATCACTTGCTCTTATTGTGTGTCGGGCGAGACTCGAGACCCGCCTCGCAAATAGTTCCTGAGAATTTGCAGATTAATTTATTGCAGACTTCACGAATGCAAATTTGTTAAGCTTGTAGGTAGTGTCGTTGTTAGATTGATTTTCTTTTATTACCTTCTTACTTACATCTTATAATGGATAAGATGTTAGTAGCTAATATTAAAAAAAAGAAAATCTGTCTGTAAGTTGGGCTTTTACGGCTAAACCACCAGATTTGGATGAAATTCGGAACACAAATATGTTAGATGAGACCCTCAAATGTATGCTACTTTTTTTAAACATATACACCTAAAGGGTTGAAGTAGGCGTTAAAAGTTGGTATGAAAAATCTAAACCTATATATCTAAATCTAAAGAAGGAAAGATATATCTTTTAATTGTTTTTTATTGCATCCTTAGATCCGAACGCCGGTGCCATAGGCAACCCCGGTATGGGTGGGGCTCAGCAGTACGGTGAAGTGAACCAGTTGGGTGGAGTGTTCGTGAATGGACGGCCGCTGCCCAACGCTGTCAGACTGAGGATTGTGGAACTCGCCCAGCTAGGGATCAGGTACGACGAGTACAACTACATAATCATATTGCCTCTTCCTTATAGACCTTTCTGTTTGTCTTAATGTTATCTCATTTTTTTTTCTTTCGTTATGTTTCTTGCCTATAACACCTATGCCTAATAGAAAGGTTATTCTATTTACAAACAAATATTTTAATATCTACTATATAGACAGTTGTTTTTGTCTGGATTATTATTACAAAAAAGAGAAAATTATTTCATAAATTTTAATTCAATTCAATTGTGTAGAGTCAAGTGCTTCTAGTGAAAGGTCTATTATATACATATTTGGCACAATCCGTCCTTAGGCCCTGCGACATCAGTCGTCAGCTGCGGGTGTCCCACGGGTGCGTGTCTAAGATCCTAGCGCGCTACCACGAGACCGGTTCAATCTTGCCCGGTGCCATCGGCGGCTCCAAGCCCCGAGTCACCACTCCTAAGGTTGGTCTTCTTATTTCAGATAAAAATTAAAAAACAGCAAAACAACAGTTCACTCATAGGGATATTTTTATAATAAAGTTACTACACTTTGTTACAGTAAGTTACAACCGCTTTCAGATACCGAAAATACTAAAGCTATAGCTGGATTTAAAAATATCTTAACTTTAAGGGTGTAATTAAGAGATTAGATAGAGATAGATTCAGGAACTAAAAACAAGCCAGTTATTAATATAATAACATTGACTGAACGATTGGCGAACACTTTTGTAGCTCTTGTAATTTTGTAAAAGCATTTCATGGACTGAACTAATATTAAACTTCCATCCAACACTGACAGGTGGTGACCTATATTAAACAGTTAAAAGCGAAAGACCCAGGCATATTCGCGTGGGAGATCAGAGACAGACTACTAGCGGATGGCGTCTGTGACAAGTACAACGTCCCTTCGGTATCTAGTATTAGCCGGATCCTAAGAAACAAATTGGGTGGTGCGCTTTACCCTGTGCCACCCCTATATCCCGTGCCGCCGCAAAGGTGCTGGCCTCTCCACCAGCCTTACGACTATTATGTGTATTTGCAGGTATGGATACAACCTACCAGATTTAATTTTGTAAAGTTTCCTAGAGTTCCAATGACTAGACAGTTTAGCCCAAGTTAATTGGTCACCGTCGGCAAATGGGGACTGCCATTTAACGTCTTCATAAGACGAGTTGCAGTTTTGTGCTATCCCCGGGAACCAAAAAGAATAGGATAGGAGACAGGGATTCGACTTTGGCTTTCTTAAAATCTTATTTAATAAAAAAAATCATTTTTTTCTTATTTAATCAAATTGATAAAAGTCGATCTCCCTTAAGACCGTGTACAGACTGTGTAGAACCCTCTCACTATGATCTCAAATCTGCAACGAATAAAAATTCCATATAGGCAAAGATAACGCGACTTTCGGGAAACCTTCCCGTCGCTCTACAAATTGAACTATCGTAATGCATCGGTTGCTATAGCTTTATATATAGTTGTGTGAAAAATCTGGAAAAGCAAACAACTATCTTTTTCCTTCTAGTGTTCTTTATATCTCCCCACTTCTCGAGGATTTTTATAATTGTCCATTTATCTTAAATCTGCTTGACAAGAAAAGGAAGGAAGGGAAAAGTAACCAGCTAGCTATATTGCAGGGTCGGCAACACGCCGGAGCGCCGCACGGGCTGGCGCACGCGCACGGGGCGCCGGGCGCGCACCACGCGCATACTCACGCACTCTGACCTCAGCACGCGGACACTCACTCGGGTAGCCGGTACTGGAGCCCCTGACACCCTGATGCGGTCACTTGTTAATGAACACAAATGATTCGCAGTATTTTCCATTTGTTAGTATTTTGGTTGGTTCTCTAAAATCGGGTTGGAGCAGTGCTAACTGACTTTTAAAATTACACTAATGTCGGTTACTATGACTGATTGGCTGATTATTAAGGTAGAATGTTATAAATAGTAAGTGAAATTGATACAAGTTTAGGTACCTAACTTCATTCAATGATATTTTTTTATAAGCATTCCTGTCATGATGGCATTAGGCAAACTGCGATATTCCCATCAGAATTCTCAAACAGAAAAATAATATCAAAGGTTTAAGGAACCAGACGAGTGCGTGTACGCAAAGACATTTATAAAGACTTTTCCTAAATATATTAATTATCATATTATTTAAATAGTGATATTAATAGTTAGTGCTGTAAACATAAACAAGTATTATAGTTGTGTATATTCATATTAATAAGATATTTTAATTTAAGACTTCGTGTTGGAGATTATAATTTTGAAGATGCTGTTGCTTTCTCTTTCATTTCATTTGCTGTTGATATTGTTGTTTCAAAGTATAATGACTTCGAATAATGTAATTGACATAATATTATTTTCAACAACTTTTATACGAGGATCACTTGTTTGGCAACATTTCAGTTAGTAGCCAATCTACCTACTTATCTACCTACAGTGGATATGTGTGTGTGTGTCAGCAGACAAAGGTGCAATGATGTAAATACTTAATAGATCTAAGATTATTATTATTATTATTAAAGGCGAATATGGGTACTTAATTTAGAAATATCTTGTAAATGTAAAAAAAGAATATGTTATATATGAAGTTTATTTTAATGAAGCTTTTTTGGTAAAATGGAGACAAAAATTGTTGTATATACTTATATCTACTGAATAGACTTATGCATTAAATAAATTGGTTTTATTTAAATGGTATACCTACTTAATTTCTATAATCTTATATTCAGAAACTATTATTGGAGAAATTAAAGTCAGTAATGTTCATGGTTTAAATCAGAAAATAAGTCAATTCAAACCACAATGGTAAATTGATTCGAGCTCGCGGCATGGTACTGCAATTCCAGCATCGCGACTTTACAACCGAAAACAATAAACGGATATTGTTCCTACAAATATAAGCTCCACACGAATTACCAATTAAATCCTTGCTTTGTTTCGAATTTAATACCACCTAATCCGAAATTTTACTGTATTAATAATAAATTTTATGACCCGCCGTTCGCGCAGAAAAAGCGCGGGAGCAAAAAACAAAATGGTCGGCTGTTAAAATGTCATCCGAGCCGTCGCCGGTGACGTCATTAACGCGCCGAGCTGCGCCCAGCGGCGGCTTTGTACGCGTATTATTGAAATTGAGAAAGGAATAGTCACACGTTCTGTTGAGGTCAATATGGCTAGACTGATTTATTCATTTTATTCTAACAACGACAGGAAATTTAAATATTTTTTAAGCTTTTTTAAAACACCGAGATCAAGAAATATTCAATCGATATTTAATTTGAAAATAGAACTCAACTCAATATGACGATTATATAGAGAGCAGATGTATGGGTTAAAATATTAAAGACATATTTATAAAGTGTCAAACTATAAATAACATGATAATACTAATAATAACTCCTACTATTAAAGTATAGTAATATGATATTGCTTGAGTTTTGATGAATCTAACGGAAAAGTTACGTTACTAGAAGTAAAGTTACGTAGATCAAATTTACCAATACGTATATATTTACAAAGATTAATGATTTACTTTTAGGTTTTTAAAATTAACATTTAAAGTTTAATTTTGCTGTTAAGTGTTAACTCCGTAATAATTAAAATACGTGAGATGTAGATTAAACATACAGAAAAAATAGTCTTCTTTAAATCACTTTTATACATTCAGGTTGATTTTTGCTCATATATCTTAAATAACATTAAGAAAAATTCTGGACTAAGTATTAAAAATGTCAAACCATATTTCGACCCATATTTTTCATAATCACGTGTCAAAGTTAGTGACAGTTGGTGACAGTCATCGGTCGGTCGTTCAGGTCGGGTCTAGTTACAAAGCGCCGGCGCTGCTCCTCAAAAATACTATTCAACATTTAGTTACCTACCAAAGCTAGATAGGAATATAGCTTGTCCCAATTTTTATTATCTTATTTGTTAGACAAATCTAACCTAAATCTAGTGTTTTTAACGTCAAACACATGAAACTATTTATGTCATACAGGTATCTATTACCTATTAACTGTTTCCGGGACTTCATTTTCACCCTTCTGCCGTATCTTCACTTCATACAGTATGTTTTATGTTATAATGCTTAAAAATATAATTAAGATTTCATTGACTTAGTGCTATTGACTTACTAATATTAATTAGTTTACTTTCAAGTGTTTTAGATTTAATAAAAAAGAACTATTTTAACACACATAGGTATTCTAAAATTCAGTCAGTGATAGTGTTAAGTTCCTTATGACGATTGACGAATGTAATTGGCTCTGAGGTTTGTAATACGTCGTGTATGTACTAAACTTCCCGTATCATTATTGAAGGTAAGTAACCTAATCTATTTATCTTAACCTACAATATATAATAGTGTTAAGACTGTACAAGTCGTAACACTATATAATTACTATTACTAGACATAAAAATCGTATATATTTATTAAAACTAAATATCGTAGTCCCATCGAGAATCCTTTAGCAGTCCGAATCAAATTACCTATATTTTATTCGAAACTCCAACTTGCTAAATCAGTCCAATACCGAGAACGATTACAGATCATCGGACCTCTCGTGTTGTACCTTATCAGAAAGCTACGAAAGGTATAGTAAGTAAATGCTACTGAAACCCAAATCTTAAGCTGGATGTGTGGCGTGACGGGAAAGTATAAATCAACAAATGAGTGCTTAAGATTTAGTTTCATAGTAACACGAATGAGGGAGAAGTAAGCGTATGTCCTAGGAATTCATGTAGGTGTTTTGTTGACACCGTATAATTGGGATAAAGGCAGGTGATTGATAAAAAGGATTAGCACTTGTATCTTTTATTGTTTTGTTTATTTGGCTGTAAAAAGAGTAATTTGTTTAATTTACATTCCAATAAAAGGTAAGAAAAGTTTCATTAAAAGAGGTTTCATCAAAAGATTATTATATTATCAAGTTTTCGGTACATAATGCTACAGAATGAAACTTAATGTAATGAAACCAATAATTGTAACACATAGAATGTTTCATTATCTTTAATTTCCACAGAGAAAAAATCGTATCGTAGTTTTTAATATAAAAAAAAATCTATTTCAGTTACATCTTCACACATATTTTACGAAATCGAGGGAGTTTAGATTCATCTTATATTTATTATAATATATTTAAAAATTTTAATAAGTTACATAATATATTAGAAAATTAAAATGTATTTTTTTTTACGTTTCTGTAGTTACAAGTCACTCTTAATGTTCTTCAATAAGGTTTCTTTTATGTGCTATTTTAGTTGATTCTTTTTTTTTTATATTTCTAAAATTCAATTATCACCTCAGTTAATGTGAGGCCGTTGTCGTGAGTGGTCATTGTATCGCTTGTAAGTAAAAATCTATCTAAAAGGTCTATTGCTAAAGATCGCTGTATGAACACAAATTATTTAAAGTAGGTAGGGCGGGGCTAGTTGAGCGTATGGGTAAGTTGGGCAATCAAAATATCTCGAAAACTATCCATCGCACGCGAACGCAACATATAGCGAAAAGAAGGGGTTCCGGGAAAGGAACTCATCCCTAGAACAAAAGTAGCCACTGGGCGATCGAGAAAAGTACCCAAGCCCATTGTTTATTTTGTTATTAAAAACTAAAATCATCTTAAGCCGGGATATTTTGTCTGTGATACTCAAATTTCATCCGTTTTCAATCAGGCAAGTGTTAATCAAAGGTAAATTTGTTGCAGTTTTGATATTTATAGAGAATCTGGATATAATTCTAACCAGTTTTTTATTAATTCACTTTTGCTTTAAAATTTCGGGTTGGGGTTAGTTGAGCTACAGTTAGCCAACTATCCCCACGATGAAAAAAAAAATGTTTTTTTTTTTTACCATGAGGACTTATAAAAAAGAGACTACTAGAGGTTCCCATATAAGTCAAGACTTAAATGGGGCTGCCAAATCTGTGAGTGAAGAGGGAAAAAGTGGCTATGCCACTGCCAAATAATTTGGAATCAAACGGATGAAATTAAATGAAGGTGATACATCCATGGGTTATGCAACGCCGAGGTTAGTATTTTCTGAAACGCATGCAGACTCTTTGAAAAATACTTGTTACAAACGGTATCAATCTTCTATGGATATTCTCCAAAAGACCTTCGTCGCCTTTGAGAGTGCTGGCATTTGGCAATAAAGTTCCACCCTCTTGGACTGTAAATAAGATGGCCCAAAAAGAACGGCCTACGTGACTCAATGATTTCTTAAAAAATATATTTTATAAGCTATGTTGAAAATAATTACACAAATATTAAAGTTTGATTCTAATAGTTAAGCTAAGCTAGGAACGTTGCTGTTTTGTAGATTCTGTTTTTACCTTATTTTTCCAAGAAATCTACTTTTAGATTTGATGTTTTGTCACTATAAGTTTATAAATAAAAGTTAATTAACAAAATGGAATATTATTGTAAGTCTACCTAACATAGGAACTATGATTTGGGTAAACTTTCTAAGTGTTCAACTAGCCCCATGCCCTTGCTCAACTTACCTCACATATGGGGTAAGTTGAGCATACTTGACTTTCTGCATAAAAATACATGTAGCTTCCAAATTCGACTTATTAGAAATAAATTATTATGGAAACTAAGCTAAGGGATAAATTACTCGTCCATCAATATGCATCATAAGCCATTACGAATTATCGTTGAGGAACTATAACCGATTAAGTGAAAAACTGCTCAACTAGCCCCGCCCTACCCTACAGCTTACAGTTTACATAAGACATATTTTATATTGTCAATTTTTCAAAGAATTTTTTTTTTGTATTTAGTTTTGTTTCCAGAACCTACGGATTATAGCCAATTTGTCTTGACTTGATGGAGTAACCGGATTTGATGGAGTAAACGGTCCTTCCACTCTGGTGGATGGATGTTACTAGATCTAGACGAATAGAGCTGGGTGCGCCGATTATGGGGTTGTTTTGTTGCTTTTGATGATATATTTATCTAAACTATCAAATAAGTGCCACCGAAGTATTCATCCATTTTTAGGTTAGAATATAAATAATACTTAGATCAAATAATAAAAATATATAATCTTATCATATTATGTATAATATGTACATACTTAAACATCTATAATAAAAAAAAATAATAAGAAATAATAATGAAAATTATAAGAACAAAATATATAATTTATTATTCGAACTATCAAAGTTGTTCCATTCACATATTATTTTCGCACTATATCTAAATGTGTACGTGTTCGTAGTCAAGTTTTGTCTATGTATTGATAGTTATTATTCATTTGAATAGTTTTCTCCTTATTATTTCATACAAAAAACCATTAATAAAAAAAAGTCAATTGGAAATTTGATATTTATTGGAATAGTTTTTTTTATATGATTTTTATAGATTAATTAATATACAGGATTATTTGTAATTAGTTGACAGCCTCTTTACATCAATCCCAACAATATTTGTTCATGTAGAGAGGCTGCCTGCAAGAGGTGGTCATCTAATTAAAAATAACCCTGTTTATATCCATTCCGTATATATCCATCGAAGATATGGATATCAAGGCTAGATATTGAGGTCTATTGATCACTCGGTGTTTTTCTATGACTTGTTCTAGTGGTTCTATATGTGGTCTAAGCTGTGCTGAAGCCCGATCTAAGCCCTACCTGCTTCTGTAGTTGTTTGGTTTTATCAATATCATGTGTTATTCCCTTCAGGAGTACAGATGACAATGTTAAAAAATTTGTATATGCTCGATAGTATTTATAGATCTATATTTTTTTAAGTATAAGGGTTTCCTTTTTAAGAGCAGAAATATTTTAGATGTTCCCTATTGTTCAGTTTCTGTGTCAAGTAGGTACCATGTTGAATAATCCTGTGAGATGGTGAATTAATATGGGTGCTCCTATATTAATAATTTTATTGCATAGTCTATATAGGCTAGGGTTTTTTGTTCTTTTAGATGTTTATTTGCTCATACATTTCTAACTCTTCGATCGGTTTTATGTTCTCAGTTCGACTGTAGTTTGTAATTAGTAATTCAGGGCTGTTCAAGTGTGTTTGGTGAAGAGAATACATTTCTCTTCCGCTCTTCGTTTCCTGGTCTTCCCTCTTTACCTATCAGTTTTATATTATCTAAAAAAATATCCGATTCGCCTCGGTCTGACCTATTATGACGCGCATTATTTATTAAGACTTAGTTACGTTACTTAAGAATACTTAATTTTAAATTGTGATCTCATATCGATTTAAAAATATGTAGTTTCATGAAATATGTAGATTTGAAATCCAATATTGATAATCAGATATAGATATATTGCTTTAATCTGATACGCGACAAAGACGATATAACAGCTAATTAATACTCGATTATTAAGATATTATTACAGAAAATCAAGCACAATAAAAACAAACAAAACTCCTTAGTATATTGCTTTGTTTTTGGTTTTGGAGAAGACGTAAGCATATTCCAAGCGAATAGCGCCATCTAGTGTCGAGGTTGGTGGTGGTTCTGTTTGGAATAATAGTGTGTTATTAAACTAATAACATTTTCTTATATATTAAGTATTAATTGTTTTTCTATTAAAAGGAGCAGAAACGTGCTTGCGGGTCACCTAATGCTAAGTCATCATCGCCGCCCACTGTCTCTTGTAATATTACAGGAAGCTTTGCTGGTTTTTGTAAAACACTACCAAGGAAATTGAGTCCACATCTTGATATTTTAAGGTAGAAAGTTCTTTGAGAATCGCACTGTCGAAATCAGTTCTAGCATCCAGCGTGGTATGGATCTTATTATGGGTGAAGGCGCTTTATACTGTAGTGGAAAAAGGTGAAGAATCAGAAGATATAGTTCTTCAGAAAACTCTCCATTTTTTATGCGATAGATGCGATAACCTTTCACAACAAAGGATCAGGCCTTTCAAAGAGCACTGGGTGTCTCGAAAACTCCAGGGACTCGTTGTTGCCTGCGGTCAAGTGGTAAAAGCTGAAACTGGCTCAATCCGGACCATTGCTGACCATCAAAATGTACAAGGCTTAAGTTGCAAGGAATCGGAAGTGGAACTGTTTGTTCAAACATATAACTTTAGTTTAATGTGCATCACAGAGCCCTGCCTTATATTATACACTACAAGACAATATTATAAATATAAATTGTCAAGTTTGTTCTGTAAAAAGAAAGCTATTCGGGGTGGCACACTGATCTTAGCAGGTAATGATGTAGTGTTAAAGTCTCGATCAGACATAGAAGCACTCTCTGTCGAACAAATTATTGAACTGATCAGTGCTCTGTCACGTGTTCTTCAAAGGTTCGAAATTAATAATGTCGTCTTAAATATTAAGAAAACTAAATGTATAGAAATTACACTTCCTAATTGGCTTCCTATTGGTGTTTGCACATTCAGAATGAAGTGTTAGAACTAAGTGACTTAACAATTTTCTTAGATATAACATTAGATTTTTAAATCTAAAATTAAATTTATACCTACTATTAAATTAATTTTATTATAACATTCAAGAGTTTTTGGTTGATCGAAATGTGTGGAACTTGGGTTGTTGACTCATTTGCAGGGTAGATGTTACTATGTATACGTCAAATATTGTTAATTTAAAAAAAGAAAATGTTGAGTTTCGGGCCAGCTCTTCTCAGCAGAGCAGCACTCTGAGCTGGTGGTAGCTTACTTACGGACTGACTATACTGACCATTTTAATGTAATGTTTGATGATTCAAAAGTGCATGTGAATGCCTACTTGAATAAAGATATTTTGAAATTTAATTATAATTTAGCATACAAACGTTGATTTAAAACTATATAGGTAGGTACATGAAAGATTTACCTATTCAATTTCTTAAACCGACTAACAGGTAACGCGAGCTTTTGTTTTGTTCCTCGTATTTACACAATATTCTTAATATTCTCTCTTTTGTAAATGGAAAATGAAAATAGTATTTATATCAGTAGCACTGCCTCATAGTAGAATACTATAAGAAATTATGCTTAGAAAGAAGATTTAATAAACTAACTTGGCAGTAGTCTCGTCAGTGAGGGATCTTTTTTTTCGGCTTACGCGTAGATTATGGCAAACCATTATGATTGAACCTTGGGGAACCTCATATCAAGCGGAGCCCCAGCCGATCTTTCACCATATCCATTTACCTTAAACCTTTAAAGTCTATTACACAAGGAAGAAATCAAGAATTTGAAATCATTCTTAATGCCATATATAATAAAGTATTATGCCAATACAATCGGATAACTTAGATATATTATCACAGAATATTCCAAGAGCATCCCATGATTGCTCCCTGACTTTAAATATACGCTTTATAATAAAGATGCTAGAGTACCTAAGTAGTACAGCGACCTCATGAAAACCTCACCTGATGACCTCATGTTTATTGTAAAGCAACTAACATTTATTCAAATAATCTACTGATTGAGCATAATTTCTTCAAATATTTTTAAAATACGTGAAAATAACACTGATATTGGTCTGTAATTAGAAAGACCTGAAGCGTTGTTCAACTTTGAAAATCACTAAATACGAGAATAGGGTTTTTTTGTACGAAACACGCAAACTTGTGCCTACTGATGATTAAACTGAACTATATTCGGTTTACCCCATTTCGAAACCTTCACTAGGAAAGTCCCAAAAGAATACACAAGTTTGTTTCGACTTTTGTCGACGTTTTTCCGAGATTGTCCTGCAGGGCTAGAATACAGGGCTACAGCACCACAGGCGCTGCTTTATAATCTTTCTTTACTTTCATAACAATTAATATCAATAACAATCTTTACTTTCATAACAATTAATTAATATTAATTAGGTGTATACAACATACCATTGATATAGAGAAGGAATAGTATTGGGGATAGCAAGTAGCACTTATGGAACAACAGCGTTAATGGTTTTGGGATTCGAGTGAAATTTGTCAAAAACGACCGGTATGGTTGTTCAGTAATAAAGCTAGTGATAAACTTTTATTAACTCTCGGGAAGCTCGTCAGAAGGTTATGCTTTGAAGCTCATGATCGAAGGCTTCCAAAATATCCAGACTAACCAGGCCCTCTCCCTAACTCACAATGACCCCCATCCCACCACCCCACCCCCAATACCACATTTTTCTTGGTGGTAGACCATAACATCCGGTCGCCGGCAAAGTTACCACCCATCGGGCAGAGTCGTGCCGCAAAGCGACCTAGTCGTGTTCCGGCACGTTGCTCGATGAAGCCGTTTATGGGAAATGGGTCTGAATAGTTGCGGTGCGTTGGCGAACCGGTTTGACGTCGGGTTGGTGTTTGTTTTGTCGGGTGTCTAGTCGAGGAGGGTAGCGGGATCCGAAGCGACGGCTTTCCGCTGGCCGCCCGCAGATAGTTGGGGGCCCAATTAGTGGGTTAGCCACCCACGAAAGGCTGCCCCGCCAGCTGCGAAAAATCCCAGGGTGGCTCCATCGTGCTGGTTGGCGACCAGACGAGGAGGCCCGATGGCGATCCCTGGGGGGGTTCGGGCGTCCCCGCAGTCTCCAGACTAGCCTCCCAGTGGCAAGACATCACCAATTTCGACGTCGGGTTCGATATGTACCGCCTCGTTCAACTGCCATTTCCCATCCCTATTCACTTTTATATTTATTTTTTTTTTATGAAAAAGTTTAAAAAAGGGAACAAGTTAAAGCAGCGGTTGCACTCCTCCTCATATAAAGTGCACCTCACTAATATAAGGGGTTTGCACTCAAATCTTTTAGCTGTCCACCACCACCTGGAGACAGAGCAGCCGCACTTGCTCTTTTTGACGGAGACGCAGATACAATGTCCTTTGAGCGCTGCATACTTGGATTATCCCGGTTACTCGTTAGAGCACAACTTTCGCTCACGGGCCGGAGTCAGTGTGTATGCGCGGAACGACCTCTGTATTCAGCGTCTCCGTCACCTTGAAGACCACACTTTTTCTTCCCTATGGGTTTTAGTGGACACAGGAAACGAAAAAATCCTGTATTCCTGTGTCTACCGTTCGCACAGCGGTGACCAGGAGACAACTCGTTTATTTGAGTATCTCAGTGAGGCTGCAGATATGGCTCTGTATCAGTACCCTTCGGCGCAGCTCGTCTTTCTGGGGGACTTTAATGCCTGTCATCAGGACTGGCTGTTCCCGTACCAGAAGACCGACCATGCTGGAAGAGAAGCGCGGAACTTTGCGTTATCCTTGGACCTCTTTCAGCTGGTGAGGCAAGCGACAAGGGTACCAGATGTGGTAGGCCATACAGCCAATTGCCTGGACCTTCTGCTGACAACTGATCCGGACAGGTATCGTGTAGAGGTCACGTCCCCCTTGGGAACCTCCGATCACTGTCTGGTGAAATCTGTATTTACATATTCCCCACCAGCTTTCGAACCACATGGTGTTAGGCGAGTATGGAAATACAAGTCAGCAGAATGGGATGAGATGCGGCACTTTTTTGCGTCTTATCCTTGGCGGCAGGTCTGCTTCTCTTCTTTGGATCCGTCGAGTTGCGCGGATGCTATAACTGATGTGGTGCATCAGGCAATGGAGTATTTTATTCCTTTTGCTGACGTACCCATCGGTGGCAAAGCTCGCCCATGGTTTAATGCCGAATGTCGTCATGCACATGACCGAAAACATTCGGCATACCTTATTTGGGCTGATGCTCGAAGCCGCAAAACTCCGGATGTAAGTATAAAGAAGAGAGCCTTTAACCAAGCTGCCAAGTCCTACAAAAAGGCATTGCGGAAGGCTCGTCTCGATCGAATCGCTAGGAGGGGCGAAAAGCTCTCTGCCAGACCAACTGGCAGTCGAGCTTTCTGGTCTCTTGCGAAAGCGATCGAGTCGAATTTCTGCCAGCCCTCACTGCCTGCTCTGCTGAAGCCGGATGGATCCCTGGCCCACACAGCAACAGAGAAAGCGAATGTATTTGCTTCTCTGTTTGCTGATAATTCGCATCTAGACACTGGCAATGCTTCTCCAGCACATCTTCCTCACTGCGGTATTTCGATGCCTGAAATCCGCATCACTAACAAAGAGGTATGGAGAACATTGTGTCGTTTAGATGTGAATAAAGCCAGTGGTCCTGATGGTATACCAGCCATTCTGCTCAAGACATGTGCAGCTGAGTTGTCTCCTATACTGACACGTCTGTATCGTCTCTCTTTCATGACTGGAATAGTGCCGAAATCCTGGAAGCATGCTAATGTGCAACCCGTGCCCAAAAAAGGCAGCCGTGCCGACCCTGTCAATTACAGACCGATTTCAATCACCTCCATACTCTGCAAGATTATGGAGCGTGTATTGAACTCGCGCCTACTAGCATACCTAGAAGGTAACGATCTCCTCAGTGACCGACAATACGGGTTTCGCCGTAATAGGTCTACTGGGGACCTCCTAGTGTATGCTACACACATTTTAGGCGAGGCCATCGAGAAGAACGGAGAAGCGGTCGCCGTCTCTCTGGACGTCTCGAGGGCATTTGACAGGGTCTGGCATGCGAGCCTTATATGCAAGCTTTCAGCGTACGGTATATCTCCTGGTCTGATCGGCTGGGTAACGGACTTTCTGAGCCACAGATCTCTCCGAGTAGTTGTCGACGGGTGTTCCTCGGAACCCTTGACAATAAATGCCAGAGTGCCTCAGGGGTCCGTTCTTTCTGCAACTCTGTTTCTGCTGCACATTAATGATCTGTTGAAGCCCGGTATCTATGGGTATGCAGACGACAGCACAGTTGTAGAAAGATATCTGCCGAGTACTCGGGCTAGTCGAGATCAAGTACAGTCTGAAAGAGAAGCCATGGTGCAACGTTTGAATGACAAACTTCAGGCAGTCTCCGCATGGAGCAATGCCAATCTTGTCAAGTTCAACGCCACCAAAACGCAGACGTGTCTGTTCACTGCCAAAAAGAGCCCTTTCACCTTGGCTCCTACTTTCCAGAATGTATCCTTGGAATACAGTGACAGGCTTCAGTTGTTAGGGTTAGAGATTTCCTCGAACCTCAACTTTGGTCGGTTCATTGAGTCCAGAGCAAGAGCAGCAGCAGCAAAGCTTGCCGTTCTTGCGAAGGTTCGGCAGTACTTTACACCGGGACAGCTTCTTGTTTTATACAAAGCACAGATCCGGTCGTGTGTAGAGTACTGTGGACACATATTTGCTGGTGCCGCAAAGTCTCATCTTGCGGTTCTGGACTCAATTGAGAGGCGAGCAAAGAGGCTTATCGGCGATACCGAATTGGTCGAAGCCGACCTCCATAGCCTTGAACACAGGCGTAAAATTGCTAGCCTCTCAGTATTCTATAGGATACATTTTGGTGAGTGTGCTCAGGAACTACACGACTTAGTTCCCCCGTCCCCCTTCCATCACCGGACGTCCCGACGCACGGCAGGTATCCATCCTTTTGTTGTGGACATTCCACCTGTCCGAACGAAGCGCTTTGCTTCCTCATTTTTAGTGCGTACAGCGAAGGACTGGAACAATTTGCCTGCGTCGGTATTTCCGGCCAAATATAATGTGGGTGTCTTCAAGAGAAGAGTGAATAGGTTGCTAGGGCAATGCGCCTTACCATCTAAGACTACATTCCACTTACCATCAGGTGGAATGTAGTCAAGCATTGCCCTAGATTGTATAAAAAAAAAAAAAAAAAAAAAAAAAAAAAAAATCTATCATTGTATGGTATGCCAAAAGATTCCCCGCTAATTGACCATGGTGTAAGCCTTATTACTATCGATCGTCATGGTACACCATCTGTTGACTTCTAATAGTCTTCATTATTATTTTACTGTTATACCTATATCGTAATATTTTGTTGATAATCCTGTAATTAAATTAAGGTTTAGAATTTTTAAACGGTTGTTGCTACCATGACCTATTCATAATCGAGATTATAAGTCAATGTTCGCATCTCTTACGTTGTTATACTATTACGGATCTTAACATCTCAATTCTTAAAATTTTATCGCTGCACAACGCCATCTATGAATTACACTAGTTACCTCGAACTATAAACCCTCGATACACGGCGGGATTTTTTAACATCAATAATCTTATTTTATAATAAATGTCGATGATTGTAGCGCTGTTCAATCATGAGCATATATTTCACCAGTATAGAGTATATTTCCGTGTCTTACTCTGATGTGATCTTGATCGATCCACTCTCTTAACTGTAGGAATTTATTTAATCTCAATTTCTAGCTCTAAGATCTTTTGCCTACTCATCGGGTTTTCCATCGAACAGATTTTTTGTAGTTTAGTTTTTTAATAATTGAGTCAAACCTTTTCGACAAGATACTGACATGCGCCTAAGAAGGTCCTGTTCCTAAGATTACCCATTTTCAAAATATTATACTTTCTAAACTGCGAATCGTTTAAATTTCGCTCTCTATGGCAGACAGTTTGACCGTAACATGGCAAACCACTAATAACCACTAATAAAATAAACCACTAATAACTTCTACTTTACAAAGTTTTGAATAAATCCGTAGAAAAAATACCGGTTTTCTTATTTTTTTTAATTATAAAATTACTTTGATTCATGGGTATTGTGTTCATAGGTAAGTGTTGTTTGTACTGTTTGTTAGTTTTTATTAAATAATACAAGTTGTTGATGTCGAGTAAAGTCTCTAAGACGGCACTCTATACGAATTCCGAAGATGGCCCGTTCCTTATTAGGACTATACAATAGCGTAGGTAATAGCTCTTAAAGTAGGTAATAGGTAAGGGTTTAGGTAATATGAAAGTAAGTTATTTAGGTTATTTTCGGTTTCACAATACTTTGCAATAATTAAAAAAATAAACCAAGACAAAAAGTAATTAATAATGTTTGTCATCAAGTGATTAAGGATTTATTTAATGTTGTTAACGAAATAAAACCTAGGAAATCAAAAACACCAAAATCTAAGCCAAAATGAACTGTAGGAAAAGTAACTATATATTAATATGCACTAGTCGTTTTATCGTAGTACCTACCGTGAAGAATTTGTTGGGTTAAATAAAGACGACTTGAGGATTTCAAATGTCCAGAATGTGACTAAGAATCTACGACTCTCACATTTCCTGTTCCTAAGTCACTGTTTTTATACAATCTGATAAGGCCCCAAAGTGTAACGAAAAATGTTTTACTAATATTTAGTTTTTTTCCCTGTTTTTACTAAAGGCAATTGTTAGAATAATAGCAAAAAATGTTTTTTTCTGATTTTCTTTAGAGATTTATGTTTCGTAGGTACATTAAATTTGGGTATGCCTAACATGGCCTATCTAACAATTAGTGAATAAAAAACTTATTGCAGCATACTGATTTCCAGTCTCAACGTTAGGTTCAATTTTACGTATATATAATATATGTTTGGTTTTAATACTGTTTATAAACTATTTAATTAATATCGGGCTATGTTAGGTACTACCTATTTTCTTAATAACTTCTAAGGTAGGCCACCTTAGAAGTTATTAAACACAATGGTTTCCTTGTTTAATTTTTATCAAACGTGTTGATCTGTACGTCGGTTGTATTATAAAAAATAATGTGTAATATTTTGATTCGGTTTATTTTCATAAATTATTATTTTTTTTCTTTTAATATTGCAAAAAATAAGCTTCACAAGGCGCCTCTCTTATTTCTTGGAACGATTGGGCGATTGGGCGATTTATTTAAATTTGCCATTAATTTTGTTTCATTTTATTTATTATAATAAATATATATAAAAAGAATAAGTTATTTACGAGCAATTTTTAGAAAAGAATATTACTTAAAATTCAACATTTCATCATATGTTTTCAATACTTTTTACTCAAAATGATAAAAGCCTAAAAGTATTTTTTATTGAAGTCACAACAAGTTGTAAAATTTATAATAAATGCAGAAAGAGGTTCTGGCGTCTGTATGCTCTACCTAGTCTAGCCATACATATTGTAACAAAGCAAAAAAAAATGTTTAATTGCAAATAACATTTATTACTTTTACAGTATGTTAGTTTAATACACAAATATAAAACAATAAAAAAATTAAAAAGCTTATTCGAAGTGGTGACCATTGGCAAGCAAGAAAAAAAAATGTTTATTAGCAAATAACATTTATTACTTTTACAGTGTGTTAGTTTAATACACAAATATAAAACAATTAAAAACATAAAAAGCTTATTCGAAGTGGTGACCATTGGCAAGCAAGAAAAAAAAATGTTTAATAGCAAATAACATTTATTACTTTTACAATGTGTTAGTTTAATACACAAATATAAAACAATTAAAAACATAAAAAGCTTATTCGAAGTGGTGACCATTGGCTGCAATACAGCCCTTTAAACGTTGAGGCCAGTTATCAATAGAAGCACGCGCTCTTTCCATGGGGAAATTCTTCACTGCCAATCGTAGGGATTGTTTTAGGGACTCCAAATAATCATGGCGTTTAGAACAAGAACTTTCTAAAACTGACCATAAATCATATTCCAGCGGATTAAGATCGGGACTAGACGACCACCAGTCGTCAACTGTGGTGAAGTCCGAGACGTTCGCTTCCAACTAAGACTGCGTAGACCGAGCTTTATAACGCGCCGAGTCTTTCTGAAAGAACCGTGCTTGATTATTGAACATGGTGATATTAAAGGGATTAACTACCTTCTCAAGAATGATATCTTGATAGACTTGATACCTTTTTCACAAAAATATGGCTCAGTCACTCCTTCATAGCTAACACCCCACCAAACCATCACTGAAGTCAGATGCCCACGTTGCACTCTGTCAACTAATTGGGAAGCTTCCTTAGAGCTTTGAGCATAAATACGGTCATTTTGTTTTTTAAAAAGTTGCTCAATTGTAAAACTTTTTCATCCGTAAACAATTTTTTTCTGTGAGCTCTCGTTGCGTACCGCTTCAGCAGTTGTGTCGACTTTACCACCCTATTCATCTTTAATTTATCAGTTAAGAAATGACCAGTGCGTCTCTTATAGGCTGCACGTCCAAAGTCATCTCTTAAAATACACGACATGGTTCTAGCTGCTATTTTCATTTCCCGAGATAAATCGTTTGCTTTCGGACAGGATTTCTTCGAATTCTTTCCCTTACTGCTTTAACCACCTTTTTCTTACTAACACTATGTGAACGGCCAGACCTTTCTCTGTCACAAACAGAGGAAGTCTCATTGTACCTATTAATAGCCAGGTACACAAATATTTGACTAATACCAAGTGTATGGAGAGTTTTAAAAATTGTTTTTGACATTACTACTTTGTATAATGCAATCACAGCGATTCTGTTCTCTTCATCACCCCAATCCATTTTAATATCGCAAAATATTGTAGTGTATTGGCGCCAAAATGAGAAAACACAATAAACAATCGTGTAAAATTGACAGATTCCAAATTCAATTGTATTTTTTTTTTATTTTTGATTGTAACACTATTTATGGCCAGACTAAGTAGTCACTTATGACTAAAATCTATCTAGTGATGTACCTACAGATATTGCGACAACATTTATATTCTCAGTGCAATTTAAAATTTGAAGCTCTTTCAATCAACATCATAAATATCGATAAATGTGTCATAGATAAATATCTTATCTTATATTTAAATGACTTAAACTTCATGTCTATACTGTTACTTATGCACATATATTTATAGTGATAGTGCAATTTTTTTTTAAGTTTATTGATAGATTTAAATAAAATGTTACAGTCATATCTCATTATGAGAAAACCCAATGTCATTTACATTATATAACAAAAAATATGTGGGAAAAATATTTATAGGTGGCCCGTTTAGTGTAAAAGATTAGGTAATTTAGATAATAAGGTACATATCATGATGTGCTGACATCTATCGAACAATAGCAAAAACAAGATGGTAAGGCACGTCTAAATTCGACAACGGTTACCCATATAACCTATTCGACCAAAGATGTCACTAAGATATAGAAAGTTATATATACTTGGTAAAAGACAAAATTAAAAAAAAACCTTACAATTATAAACAAAAACCACAATAATTAGAAATAATTTGTTATCCTACACGTAGTTCCAGCGCTAATATGACGCCCAGCGCTAATATGATGTGGTAGGCACACAACACACACACTCTACACAGTCGAATCAATTCAATAATATCGACATTGATAATTAAATTATTTTATAACCTTCTTGCACGCGACTCCTCCAGTGGTGTTGTAGTGAACTATCGTTATAGTCAAGCAACAACCAATAAGTTTCCTTTTTTTGGATGAATTCATTCTAGACTCTATTTTATGGTATTGCGATCGTGTGTAATTACATCTCGGCAACTAAGCTTCGATAATATTATTGCTATATGTCTAGTTTTAGTATAATCCTGTGCAATCAAGAACTACAAACTCTGGAATTGTCAGAAATAGTCGACGACCAAGTACCTACTATGGATACAAATAAAGCTCATTAAATGAATTACTAAAAAAAATGTTGTTCTCAGATTGTCTTTAACCTTACTCATACTTATTGATTATCATTAAACTATTATCTTTGATAGCACAGCAATCAGAGAACACTGCGCCAGCGCACGTAACCACGTGGCCGTGACCATCTATAAATTAGTATTTGTTGTGAATGTTTTTCCTCATTATCATTATCATGTAATTTATGACACATTATTTATATGGATCGATTTCAAATTAGTTCAGGGGTATATCAACATATAGTTTTTTTAAATATCATCGATGACTATTGATATGTTGATTACTGGGTTTAGATGCTGCAAATTAATGCCTCTGTAATTCTAAAAAAACATTCCAAGCTTGAGCGCTATATCAATCCAGGTCCTCGTACAGCTTATTGCTTGATAACAACTGCATTGAGGTGGCACACAGCAGGAAGGTAGGTCGTTTGCTCAAAGACAAATTTAAGAGAAAGAGATAATCTAAAATTAGCTTTTTCGTTTGCTATATGGGCCAGAGGGTGTTTCTCTAAATTCGGATGCTTTAGAGAATCCTTATGACTTATGCGTACTTGAATTTCTCTCTGGGGATTACTCATTCAAAGAATTTGGAGACAAGAGACACGTATCTCAATATATCCTATAATTTCATCATATCATTTATATCTTAGACATTAAACATAAACAGTGACTTACCTAAAATAAACACAAGATTAACGGATTAAGTAATAGGTTCTAGATTTCCCTCCACTTAGAAAATACTTTTTATTAGCATTCTTAGTTTAAAATTAAGGCATTATTTAGATAACAACTATTATTTTAAACGTTTAAATCTTTGTTAAATCAAATATTTAAAAATAAACAACAATTTTACTAGTGAAGAAAACCCCTTGGATTAGTTGGGCTCACGTGAAGTTGCAATGAGACCAGGCAATGAAACTCATGGCCTTTCTTTTCACCTGCCAGAGTTTTTATGAGTAAGCTTAAAATAGTATAGTCCCAGGCCTTATTATCATTTACTTAATCCTGAACCTTGTAGTCGGCCTTATCTTGCTGTTCCTGCTTGAATTGTGAAAGTAAAAGTATTTGAAATTTTGCAGGGAGTTTATTATAAAAATGAACACATTGTGCATAAAATAACTTATGTACCTTTGGCAGCCTGGCCGGGATTGGAACAAGTTTGTCTTTTTTGTATTTAGAGAGTGCACATAACTATCCATTTAAAATTTTTCAAAGTTATATGAACGTTCATTAAATTATTAAATATATATGTATTGACTTGGTAAAGTAAAAATGACAAGTTCTTTCAATATTTAAGAAATGCCTATTATACAGGTTGTGAATTGCCCGAATAATCCTTTTCTGCTATATGAAAATAGTTTTAATATCAGCTGGTTGTCCCCATAAAAGGAAATCCTAGGACGTGATGTCTTATGGTTGCTGTGGAAGTAGCTGACATAAACAAGCGATGCTGTAGCTGCGTCTGTTAGCTAGTGTATTTTCTTAACTGCAAAAGCTGCTGAACAAAGTCTATTCACTAGTTTAGTTATATGTGAACAGAACAGTCTAACAGTACACTGAGTTTGGCTTTCTTTACATTCGGTTTTAGGAATTTAATGCGTTTAGTTTTATTACTATTCTAATTATTTACATTAAACCAATGAATAATTTTGGTCAGAGAATGGTTTACTTCATTAGAATAGTTTAGCCTCATTTTGTCTCAAATAATAGTGACGTATCTTTTGCAAATAGTATAAATTCGCTATTGTTTTTGATTGGAGTTGTTAGATCTATAATGTATATTAAAATTAGAAATGGGCCTAAAATTAAACCCTGTGGAACACCGATGGAACACGAACAGTTCGTTTACTATTTACATAGATTTAATACCTGTCTGCCTACGTACTTCGTGTTGTCTAGGTAAGAAACAAACAGCTTTCGAGCGGTTTTCTTAACACCATAATGCTGTAATTTCCTGTTTAGTATCTCATTTTGGAAGGAATCAAGGGCTTTGGAAAGATCACAAAAAACACCAAAAGCATCCATTAAATCAACCCATGCATTAAAGATATATTTTAATAGCTCAACACCAACGTCGGTTATTGAGCGACCCCTAGTGAAACCAAACTGCTTACATGTTCGCATAGGACTGAAATTTAAATTTAACTAATATCATAAATGTTTTTTTTTTCAAATGTTTTACTAAAAACAGACAGTATAGAAATAGGTCTAAAGTTAATGGGGTCAGTAGTGCTAGCTGCTTTAAATATTGGTAAAGTCTTAGTATTCTTCATGAGATCGGGTAATATACCGGTGTCAATTAATCTGTTACATATAATTGCTAAATAAGGACTAATAACAGTGAGTATCGATTTAACTAAGCTTACTGAATGTGCCCAGAGATCAGCAGTATTATTTAATTTTAAAGAAAAAAATACTTTGATAACTTCAATATGATTAATATATTTTAATTTAAAGTTTTTTTTAACAATGTTTCTGCCAACAAAGGTGAGGCACTTAGAGATGTAGTAAAAAGGAGAGGAGTATCTAAGAATATAAAAAATAAAATTGCGGAAAATGTGCGGGTGTCTTTACGTTTTTGGAATTACTTTATTTTTTGACTTATTTGTACCAAGTAACTCTATTTGTATTAACTGACTAAGCAATTTCAGAGGATGATATCTCACGTATCTGCCTCATCACTTCCAGGCATGGGAAATACTTACGACCGAGTGTAGACACCATCTTCACCACGTTGTCTGTTGTCTCATGCACATCGCCAGTGTTTTATTAAGGATTAAGTGTTAAGAGACTATATAAAGCGGAGCCTTTCGCCTCTAAGTCGTATATTTAAAGTGTATCGGACAAGTTGGTAATCACTTCCGGTACTAAACCAGTTGATCACTAAGGCATTTCTAAATATATGCCGCTCCTCCTTTGCCAGGAAGAATTAATTCATCAAGTATAGCTCTTCCATCATCCAGGACTTGCCTCATATGATTTGTGCGCCCCAATCCATGATTTCCGATTTGTGATTTGTCGTTTTCACGTACTTCTACTTTGGTGTTTAAGTCCCCCATAACAACATTGTACAAAGTTGAAGTTGTGCTAGTTAAGGCATATCCATGAGGATATACATCTCAACCTCACCTTTTTTCGACTCCAGGTAAATATTGCCTTGCTCATCGGTTTAAGAGGCTGGTAGCTTCTATGCTACGTATTTTGGACATCTCAATGAAGAACTTGGCTATTTCACCTCGTTCTATAAAGCAGACTGACATTACTATTATTAATTCTATTCTTTTTGATATTTCCCAACAAATACGTTCTAAGAGCCAACTAAAATAACTATTCATTCAATAACATGTCTAGATAATATTGTTATAGACAATTTTACGTCCATTAAAGATAAGTATTATACTAAATAAGATAACTTCGAACCACTCTGATCTATACTAATATTATAAACCTGAAGAGTTTGTTTGTTTGAACGCACTAATCTCTGAAACTACTGACCCGAATTGAAAAATTCTTTTTGTGTTGAATAGTCCGTTTATTGAGGAAGGCTATAGGGTATATATCATCTCGCTGTGACTTATAGAAGTCGAGCAGCAATGAAAAATGCTGCAAAAACGGGAAAAGATTTCTTTTTTGAGAGCTTTCCTCGCGTCCGCTAAGAAAACACTAAAAACCGCGCGGACGTAGTCGCGGGCGACCCCTAGTCAGTTAATACAAATAGAGTTACTTGGTACAAATAAGTCAAAAAATAAAGTAATTCCAAAAACGTAAAGACACCCGCACATTTTCCGCAATTTTATTTTTTATATTCTTAGATACTCCTCTCCTTTTTACTACATCTCTAAGTGCCTCACCTTTGTTGGCAGAAACATTGTTAAAAAAAACTTTAAATTAAAATATATTAATCATATTGAAGTTATCAAAGTATTTTTTTCTTTAAAATTAAATAATACTGCTGATCTCTGGGCACATTCAGTAAGCTTAGTTAAATCGATACTCACTGTTATTAGTCCTTATTTAGCAATTATATTTAACAGATTAATTGACACCGGTATATTACCCGATCTCATGAAGAATACTAAGACTTTACCAATATTTAAAGCAGCTAGCACTACTGACCCCATTAACTTTAGACCTATTTCTATACTGTCTGTTTTTAGTAAAACATTTGAAAAAAAAACATTTATGATATTAGTTAAATTTAAATTTCAGTCCTATGCGAACATGTAAGCAGTTTGGTTTCACTAGGGGTCGCTCAATAACCGACGTTGGTGTTGAGCTATTAAAATATATCTTTAATGCATGGGTTGATTTAATGGATGCTTTTGGTGTTTTTTGTGATCTTTCCAAAGCCCTTGATTCCTTCCAAAATGAGATACTAAACAGGAAATTACAGCATTATGGTGTTAAGAAAACCGCTCGAAAGCTGTTTGTTTCTTACCTAGACAACACGAAGTACGTAGGCAGACAGGTATTAAATCTATGTAAATAGTAAACGAACTGTTCGTGTTCCATCGGTGTTCCACAGGGTTTAATTTTAGGCCCATTTCTAATTTCAATATACATTATAGATCTAACAACTCCAATCAAAAACAATAGCGAATTTATACTATTTGCAAAAGATACGTCACTATTATTTGAGACAAAATGAGGCTAAACTATTCTAATGAAGTAAACCATTCTCTGACCAAAATTATTCATTGGTTTAATGTAAATAATTAGAATAGTAATAAAACTAAACGCATTAAATTCCTAAAACCGAATGTAAAGAAAGCCAAACTCAGAGAAAGCCTTATACTCCATCGAAACCTGGGCTGTTCTCATATATCTGCAGCGATGTGGGATCGACTGGCGATATATCGAGGTGATGAAATATCTCTCTAACTCAGCGATAATGACTGTTCAAATCCACTATCAACGTACAGGAAGGGTCCTTTTGCATCGCGGATGTGAGGCAGGGGGATGGCATATCCCCGAAACGGTTCACAAACAGAAAGGAGGCTCTCCTTAACGAAGTCAACTGAGTGTATATATATATAAACTCGGCGTCACAAAAATCGCACCTCTATGTTTTTTTCAGTAAATCGCTCCTAGAATCTAGCACATAAGTACTACGTATGAAAAAATATATCATTCTAAAGTGCACTTCAATACCTTTATATTAATTACCTGTATCATTAAAAAAACAATTACCATTTCTAACCAGGGACCAATCAAAAAATGTTTAAAAAAATGCTCACTTGAGGAGCACTACTTGTGCTACCTTATAAGGGTATAAAAGCTCATGTAAAGGTAAAAAATGGGTCAGTCGCTACTCAGACTTCAGAGTGAACACACCGGAACAACATACGCAAGAGAACAGTACCTGAAGATGGATACAACCCCTGATAAAGCCGCTCAAATCATTGCGCTATTGCAATCAGGACTGCGACAGGTTGACGTTGCTCGACAGTTGAACCTTAGCCGATTCTCAGTTCGACGAATATACCAACGGTTCCTTGAGACTGGTGGCTATACTCGAAGACGTGGATCCGGAAGAAAACGCTGCACGTCAGAAAGAGACGACCGCTTCGTTGTTTCCACATCCTTGCGGCACCGCTTCAGCAATGCTGTTGAGTTGCAACAAGAGCTCCGATCAGCTTGCAGAACGTCTGTGAGTGTTTCTACGATTAGAAGAAGACTGAAAGAAAAGGAATTGAGAGCTCACAGACCTGCTAGGGGCCCAAAATTGACCGTGCAGCATCGAAGAGAGCGGTTACGATTTGTCCAGGAGCATGTCAACTGGACGAGTGAACAGTGGAAAGCCGTTCTCTTCACCGATGAGACACGAGTAGGTCTTTTCTGCAACGACAGACGCAGAAGAGTATACCGAAGACGAGGAGAGCGATTTGCCCAGGCTTGCATAGAGGAATCCGTCGAATACCGAGGTGGTTCCTGTATGTTCTGAGGTGGCATATCCGTCGAAGGGAAAACGGAGCTTGTGTGCGTCTCTCGGACTGGTGGTGGTCGCGGGCAAGGGTCGCTGAATGCTCGGCGGTACATAACGGAGATCTTACAAGACCATGTGGTTCCGTATGCTGGTTTTGTTGGCGATGGGTTCATGTTAATGCATGATAACGCCCGTTGCCACACTGCGTTTGCTGTGCGGGACTATTTGGAAGAGGTTGAGATCCCTGTTATGCAGTGGCCAGCACGAAGTCCAGACCTGAACCCGATCGAGCATCTCTGGGACGATGTAAAGAGGCACGTACGAGCACGAGATCCTGCTCCCACCACTCTACAAGAGCTCCAGGATGCCGTGAAAGACGAATGGGACAACATACCCCAAGCAAGAGTGGTGACCCTCGTGAGCTCCATGAAGGATCGGCTGGAAGCTACCATCACAGCAAGGGGTGGAAACACTAGATTTTAAGGCCTTATTTGTAATTTTTTATGATGTTATTAATTTTATTTTTTGTCACTTTGTCATTTTTTAAGTTTTTTGTTATTAAAGAATTAAAATGCACACACATGTTTTTTATTTTCTAATAGGCAATTGAATTACCTTTCCAATGATATCCTACAATCATATCCTTACAATTCACAAAGTTTGAGTAAAATTATTTTGAAGTTGCTTTTTTAAAAGGTGCGATTTTTGTGACGCCGAGTGTATATATATATATATATATATACATCCGTTTTGCGGACGATAATATCATCGTGGTAGGGTCTGATGTATATTAGTGCCTTAGATATAAGTGTATCTTATTCATAATATTTAGAAGGCTTTACCACTTCTTTGTAATATAATTTTTTTATACTCTTCACTGTTAACAATTAATGTGTTAAAACGTAACAAAAATAGGATAGTTATGTACAAAGCATATTGACAATTTATGGTATGAACATGGTATGAAATTCATTTTCATTACTCATTCATGATGGTAGTATCTTCTGCCATCTGTCGAACAATAGCGGAAACAAGTTAACGCCCCATCACTCTCAATGACCCATTGAACAAGAGATGTCACTAAAAATATCATTTGAATTTGTTTAAACTAAATACTAAAAGTAATTCTCAAAACATTTAAAACCAAGAACGAAAAATATAATTATCCAAAATAATTATTATAAGTTATCGTAGTGAGATGTAATCGAATCGTTAATACGGTCACTGATAATTGTACTCGATCGTATCGTATCAATTAATTACAATATTTTAGATAATGAAATTTAAAAGCCTTCTTGCACACGACTCTGGTAGTGCCGTGTGAACTATTGTTAAGGGGAAGCCACTGCTAAAAATATGTTTAATAATTTTTAGAACCTCCAGAATTTCCAGAACCAAACCTACCCAAATAAGTACATACATCTCACAAATTGAAATTGGAAGCAAAATTGCGTGCCAAAAAATGTACCTACTTTGGTGCTACGTAAAGTTCCCGGAATAAAAAAAAAACGATTCGTCGTTTAGGGAAGTTTATATATATGATATAACATATCTATAATGTATGAATTAGCAATAAAAATATGTCTTCACTTTTCTACTACCCATAGCACATTGTCCAAACATTAATTTAATAAAAATAACAAAATAACAGGAACATTGTTTCTCCTTAACCCTCGTGCACACGACACTCATATATGTTTATTATCAATTATTATCTTCGATATTAGCAATCAGAGGAGCGTCATTGTCGCCACGCCGATCTACGAATTGAAGTCATGTTTTCCTCAATATTTACGACCCTTCTTAAATAAGATAAGTATTAGAATGATATCATGAAAATATAAGGATTATAATGATAAGTGATTTTTAAAGAGTAAAGTAGGTAAACAAGTTGGTCAGAAGAATGACTGCAAAAAGAGCGGTTCGATTAGAGCAACACATTTTAATACTACAATCATTCAAATTCAGATTATCTACTCTACAAAAATTAAATTATTAATTATATGTCTAAGTCCTAACACTTGAAAGAATACTATCTTGTTCATACTTCTCAGGGACACGCACGCTTCTCATACAAATTATTCTATTATCGACCTATTTTAATCATTTGTGTTACAAACTAAATATATTTATGATTGTAAATTTTAGATATCATACCTTAATCCATATAAATACATTATTTGTTTTTGTAATATTTATTTTATTGTTTCTGATTAGATTAAAATGAGACGACCTTTTAATTATTATTCAGATCATAACATATTTCCTTAAATTGCATATTATTATGAGATACATGTTCTTTTAAAATATAGGTATATGTTTGCGTAGTGATCCGCCATTTTGCGCTGCGGGAGTTAAGCTGAACCCTCTCCCTTTTTTATACTACAAAATGTTGCTAAAATGTTGTATTTAACACAGATGCACAGATTTAACATGGGAACTCCCATAATTTTTTTTCTCTATAACTTTTTTCTAGTTGACATTTTTAAGTTCTGTTTTTTTAGGAACCACCTCTAATAAAACTCCCTGGTGAAAATCATGAATATCTGTTTAAAGATTTCGAAGCTAGTGCGGTGAATAGACAGTAGAATAAAGCAATACTAGTAACATGCCTTGAACTTGAACAGTTTTGAGACAAGATTTATTAGTCCGAAGTAATTCATATCTTATTGGAGATCAATCTAATCAATGGAGCATTCAACGGTATTAACAAGGTGTTGCTTGTGAATCACATTTATAGTTTAATAAGATGTTCATTTAAAGTAAATAGCTTACATACATTGGTATTCGAAAATGATATAAAACAGGTCAGATAATCAAAGTAATAATTTCGAAATCATAAACCTTTTAAGGTAGATATTATGAAGGAAGTTGGTGAACGAGATAAGACTATGAGAGTTATCGTTATGTTTAAGTATTAACTATAAGTAGGCATCTAAATCAACCAAGCATCTCGTCTGGATTCCTTAAATGTGATCGTAAAAGTTGTGACATTCTGTACTTATAAATATAATTATGTAGGTATATATATAACTATCCAGACTTAAGTCAAGTCAGCAATATTAAATTCGTATCTTGGTCTAGTGAATCCGTATGTTGCCAGAGTCGAATAGTATAGATGGGTTTGATTCTTAAGGTAGATAAACAATACACTTTCTTATATAATATGTATTGTATAATATGTTTTTAAATATATAGATATACTTCTTTTTACTATTAAAATATTTAAAAATTACAGTGTAGTAATAGGAAATCATTTGCATAATGTCGAAATATAAACAAAGAAAATACAATAAAATCTAACTCCAATGTCGAAACTCCAAACTCTAAATACAAATCTAGAAAACAATACAAACAATGAAAATAAAAACTTGGTTTTGTAGTAAAGTTACTGTACTACTGTATTAATGTACTTTTAATCATTGTCTACTTTAAGAATGTTAGTTATTGAACTAAAGAAGTGAATAAAAAATATTACCTAACTTTTAAAGGTATTTTTCTTATTATTATGGTTTTGTCTACGGTCACTTATTATATAAATTTTCCGTTTGTCTATCAAACATTATATTGTCATAGGATTGTTGTAAAGAACTCGTGACTGAACGTATTTCTTTGATTTTTTTTTTTGTATAACTTCTTCTACTGGATGTAATTTATAAACAGAAGGGTGTTTTTTCTCATTAATTAGCAATATCAACCTAACTATTGACTTCATCTCTTCACTATTTTTCTTCTATATATGTGTGTTAATATTAATCACCGGAGAGCAATCAATTAGTCATCATATTTAACACATTATCATTGCCTCAGACGATTCATCTGCGAGTGCCAACACCCAGGTACATTTGCTAACATACTTTCAATAGAAAATACTTGCACCCTTGCTGAATACCAAGGAATTAAGGAGATAAGAACAGGCACTGGACGGAAGGGTATTAAAGTATATCGATTGCCTACATCTACTGATTTTGGATACGTCAATATCTTAGACTATCTATCGAAACCGAAGGTTTAGACGGTGGTCCTTTTTATATGCAAAAAGTAAATTCATGGTTCTCTTAAGTGATCAGTGGAATTAGTAACCTCATATCTCTTGCACACACACACTCACACATACCCACAAACACTTAGAAACAAATGTCCTCCATGAAGAATGTTCAGCTCTTTATTTAGTTAAAAACACACTTATTTAGAGTGTAACATGAATGTGGTATGTTTGTGTTCAATCATAAGACTTCATCGGATAAGTGAAAGTGTTACATAAGCATTTACATTTTATCAGTCATGATGATAATTTAGAATTGTCATTGCATGAGACCGATATATATTTTTTTTTTTACAAAACATATATTACCTTTTTTCACATTACAAATGGCAAATCGTTTTTTAAATTAAATAATGTCTGTGAATATTGCAGTAAATATAAAATAAACTGACCTGCGACTGTGGTCTTTAACTCATGCCATATTATATTCTATATAAAGAATATCCCTCAAGTTAAAGCCATTTCATACTATAAAATATTGTAGGTAAAAGAAAGCTACTAATAATTTAATGACGCATTTTAATAATAATAAAGTAATAATTGGGGTAAGCACTGCAACAGTTATTTTAATTATACAAATATATTGTAATTTGTAACAGGTTTTTAAAATAAAATTATCCACTCCAAAATACCCAAGGACAGCGCTATGAGCAAATAATTTAAAATTAAACAGTCTATTTAAAACATTAAAAAATATATATTCAACTGACTGATTGATAGATAAATGATATTTTATTAGAATAATATATTCCTCGCACGAGTTGCTCACCAGCAATGAATAAATTGTTTTTTTAACATTTTATCGATTTAAATTGTTAATTAATATAGGTAAGTGATATCATCATAATTACATATTCGAATGTAGTTTCAAAATATAGTACTTAACTTGGTTAGTTAGGTCTCATAAGTTAAAGTTAATATAGTCTAATGGAAAGTGCATTATCATTTGTAAGTATTGAGAATTCATGGAAATAAATATAATTTAGTGATATACTAGACGAGGAAATGCGTAGTTTTATTTTTAATTCTGTAAATAGTTCATCAAAATGTCTTACTGGTTCTAGAAGACAATTGTTTTGTACTCCTTCCAGCGTTTTTATCGCACAGTACACGTGTCAGTATTAACAAGTAGCACCGTATTTTATATCCGAGGTGAGCAAATGATGTACATTATCTTAGTATATAAGCGTTAACATTCGTACCAGTTGATATAATTGCTTAAATGTCAGATGTTGAGAATGTAGTGTAATACGTTCTCAGTTTAATAAAAAATAGCATAAGGTAACATAAGGATTATTTTATATGTGACTTGTTCATTGCCATTATTATACTAATATGTATATGTACATAAACATTTTATTTTTGTCATTAATTAAATCTTTATTGTACAATTACATTTATACAAATGGCGGACTTAATGCTAAAGCACTGTACCAGTCAACCGATAACCGACAGAAAAACAACAAACAAAAAAGAAAAAAATAAATTAAAATTATAAGTAACAGTAGAAAATACGATATCAAAAAATAACAAAAAAAAAGAAAATACATAAATAATATATGCAACACAAATGTAGAAATATACATATAACTGTATATGTATATACCTATATGTAGGGTGGGGTAAAATATTTCGCATTTTATATGAAATTTTATATTTATATTACATTATTTTTATAAGTTTGTTTACCTTTATTTATAGTGTATCATTTTGTTTGATATTTTTTTACCATCTTAGTAGTACCATCTAGTAACGTAATCCCGTTGCTGTAGACATTTTGGGACTTTTGATCAAAAAAGCAGACAAGCAGTTTTGGCAGTCCTCTCTTGATATTAACAAACTAAATTTTTGCTGAGTGGCTAAGAGTGTGTGTGGTCTAGCGTTATCGCGATGAAAGACCATACCCTTTCTATTGATAAATTCCGGCAGCTTTCTTCCAAGTTCTTGCTTTAATCTCATGAGCTGCTGACAGTAGAGATCCGAATCGATGGTTCTACCTGGCGGTAAAAACTCATAATGAACATAATCTTTCAGTCCGACCATATACAGAGCATCACCTTATTGCGAGTTAACCCGCGTTTTGCCACAGTCTATGAAGCCTGACCGACCTTTGGCTACGACCTTTTTCGCACGTTCTTATCGTATGTGATCCACTTTTCATCACCACTTATCAATTCAAAAACGGGTCAGTTTTATTGCCTCTCAGTACAGATTTGCAAATAAGTACACGGTTCATTAATTAATAAAAAATTTCGTCCATTTTATTTCTAGCATGGCGACCAATACGAGGTGCATTTTTGACATCGACATTTCCCGATAGCAAAACGTTGACAACTTTGTGTTAATCTTATTGAAACTACATGGTTAGGTTCTTAAACATCACAATTTTTTTTCGCGACTCGCTTCGCATTTTTCCATTTTTGTAACAAAACTTCAAAATGTATCGAATTGCTTAAAATGTATCTTGTTATCGAAATCGTTGTTATTAGTTGATAAGTTTTGTCAAACGGCAATTCATTCATGTTAAAATATTAAACTCTTCTTTGCAGTTAAATGGAAGTTTCTTGGTTCATTAGGTGTTACTCAATAACCAGAGTCCCTAATCATTTCCCTGTTCCTGCTAATTAACTAAATCGTCATTTTCCCTTTACTTAATTTTTTAACAGTAATGTAAAATCCCAAACTATTTTATTTATATCATCTCTCCAAATCTTTAATACTGACTCGTTTTTTTTTCTTTAGTTTACGAAAATAAAATTAAACGAATGCTGCAACAAGAAAATCCAATGCCCTTGGTGTATGTGTAATGAATTTCGTCTCATTTATACATGATCAAACCTATCCAAAGTTTTTTTTGTCCAACCCATTGTCCAAAAGCAACTATCTCACTTTGTTTTTAAGAACAATATTCTCAGCGATTTTCAGTCTGGCTTTCGTCTTGGTTACAGCACCTCCACAGCACTTCTCCAGGTTATGGAGGACAGGAGATATACGATGGGGCTTGACCAATTGATCGGATTAATAACTGTTTTAATACTAATTGATTTCTCTAACACCTCGAATACAGATGACCATGACATAGTCATTGCCTTCTTAACTCACCTAAATATCACGTCAAAGGATCTAAATTGGTTCTCTTCATACCTCGGAGAATACTATCAGGCCGTTTGCATCAACAATACTTTGTCCGACTGGTGTTTCTTGCAAACTGGTGTGCCGCAAGGTGGTATATCTTCTCCACTTCTTTTTCTTTGTTCATTAATTCTTCACTAGTAATATATCTTCCTCTTACCATCTGAATGCAGACAATTTGCATAAATTTTTATGCCCATTAAAAGTCTAGAATTCGTTCTGCTATTATTAAGAACGACCTTCAGCACATACATGACTGGTGTTTTAAGTTCGGAATAAATGTCAGTCACAACAAATATCTGGCAATTTTCATTGGCAAACATGGGCTGTCTAAGTTTGAAAGCTGTAATATACCAATCGTTAAATATAGCAACAATATGCCCTTTATGCCAACATTTCAAAATCTCGGTCTTCATATTCATAGACCGCTTAATTGAAATGTCCACCTACTTGAACTAAGCCGAAAAGTAACATATTCACTGCTGCCTCTTTATTAGTATTAATTGTTTTTACCAATTAAGACCAAAACTCTGTTAGCACAGTCACTAATCCTACCACTCAATAAATATGTTGATGTATGCTGCTCTAACGTATTTAAAGCTAATTTAGATAAATTAAATCGCTTTCTTAATAATTGCATTCGTTTTATTTTTAGTTCGTTTGTTAATTTTATCACATTTCTCAGTACCATGCTAAACCTAAATGACTGCCTTTGAGCGAAAAAAGAGAGTCTATAATACTATGTGAGTTATTTTCCATTATTAATGATCCATCTTCTCGTCATTACTTGATATCTAAATTTCAAGTATAGATTTACCTACGATTTTACATCTAATGATGTGCATACTTGTAAGTTAAATTTATATAGAAAAATGATTTTAATAATTGAAGGCATTTTACTTCTGTGTTATTATGTAAATTTAGTTAGTAAGCCTTTAAATAAATAAATAAATAAATAAATAAATTTGCAGCGCTGGTCAGTTTTGAATTTTAGTTTATTAGTACCTTTACACCACACTGCTTATCTATCTAACTCTTTCACAGTATACGCTATTAAAATCTGGTATAAAAAATAATCAACTTTTTAAAAAACATATCCTTAACTATCTGCCCCAAAAAATCAATATTGGTTATTTTTTTTTTTTAATTTGTATAATATTAAATTTATTATCTTATATTTAATAATCGTCATATTATTGTTCTGTATATATTTTAATATATAAACAATGATAATATACAATTCGATACAAATAAGTTTAAATTTACGAAAAGCTTTGTAAATTATATAGGTTAGTTAGTAACTCTAAATTACTAAGTAATTTATTAATTTTACATGATTTAAAATGATCAGATCATCCTCACTGATGTATGACAGAAAGTGGTTGAGTAGGAATGAGACAGAAGGAAGAGAAAAACGGTGGGCTCCTGATAATTTAAAATATAAAAAAAGCTGGCTAGAAATAATTACATGCTTTTGAGAAATATTGAATGCATGAATTACTCTAAAGTAGGACAAATTCTTATGACGAAGTATTACTTTATTTCAGTTTCAGGCTGAGAATTGAAATCAGTTTTTTTAATTTCTTCGTAACGATAAAAAAGTCCATTTAACAATCTCCCCAAACGACTTATCACCTTTTTATTTGTTTACTATAATAACAGAGCGGTAGAGTTTAGCTGTATGAAAGTATCAGCAATTAAACATTCGTGAACGGTGATCAAAATAATAATAATTATTATATTTTTTATCTTCAAATCCAAGGTTGCGGTTTAGTTGCGGTAGTGGTTGTTCCGGTATTTTATTATTGTGTCACACACTTTCGTTTTATCAATAAGTAATAAGTGGTACAGTACAAATATGTAAGTCCTTGCAAGATATGCGCAACAGATCATACACATTCTTAATATAAAGTAAACAGAATCAGTTCCTTTTGTTGTTTCGAGAAATATAGGTTAAAATTAAAATAATAACTTGAATCAGTTTTGCAAACTGTCATATAACATTTTTTTACAAGTACGGGTGAATACTGTTTGCTAATTTATAAACCAGTGTTTTTCAATCTTGTGATAAATAATATTCTATTCTAACACCTTTTTTTTTTAATTTTTATTTTTTTAAGTCGTTACTGTTTTTTTTGAGTTTGACTCTACTTTGTATGCTTTTTTTAATAATTATTACAAGGCTCTCTGACCGACCGTATGTATTTATTTATACCTTTCCAAACTGAATCAATACCAGAGATCCCTTGTGTACGCCAAATGGAAGTGTCAGGATTTTGATGAGATATTTATCGAAATAAGTCTTTCTGTACAGATAAAGTAATGGGGGTTTAAGGCTTTCCCTGGTCTGGGAAGAACCACACAGCAGACTAGCCTGGCATTTCTTTATTGTTATTACTTTTGCACAAAAGTCAATATTTCGTGAACAATTTACCAACAACTAGAAAACCATGGCAATCACTACAATGGAAGGGCTTTGTAAATTGATATGATATTAAATAATATTATAACAATTAATTAAGACAACTGAAATTGCAAAAATAATTATATAAAATATCGTGGCTAGGACCGCATGCAATATATTAAACCCTGAAATAATTACAATAGCCATTCGTTGATCGTTTGTGAATAGAGCAGCAATCAAGACTCTACTTTCAATAAATATATTTCCCTAAAATCGTCACTAAACATCTTTGAAACATCACAAACGTCTAAATGACATTAAATATCAAAAGAGGTTAAGCCTCTTAATTTTTCATTGAAAACTACTTTTTTTAATTATGTATCTTTGACAAATTGGCAAAAAGAAATAATAATCATATAATGGTTAATTTAATATCGCAGAACTTTAAATTTACAACTTAGGTATATTTAATTTTCCAAAAATACCTGTTGTAATCAACTATATATTAAATTTTGCGAATTGTTTTGTTCTAAATTGTAACGCTTACCATGTTTTAAAAAGGCGTCGCATTGGCAAAATATTAGGTCCTTACATATAAAACTGGCCTTTTACGTACTGGCCACTTTTATCACAATTTTCTCCTCTTTGTTAATAAATTCCAAATTCCAATTCTTACAGCTATTGTATTTTTGTTTCGTTGACCGTCATTCATTTGTTTTTTCTTTTCTGTTTTTTCTGTCTGCGCTACTCAGTTTACAAGATGGTAAACTTAAAATATCCCATTATTTACGAGCACGAGTTCCACCGTGGGACTAGTGCTGCGGAAATGACTCAAAGGGTTAATGAGGTGTATGGCGGTCGTGTTGCAAAAGAAAACACGTTTCTTTTTTGGTTTCAACGTTTTCTTCCTGGACATTTTGATCTGCAGAACAAACACCGTAGACGACCGGAGACCCAAGTTGATAATGAAGAATTGAAGGCTTGTGCAAGCGGATCCATCGCCTAAGGACCTATTACTAAAATAGCCGAAAAGTGAAGTGAACTGAAAACAAATATCCAAAAATAAAAAAAAAAACAAATGGTGAAACAAGCTATGTTGCGAACCTGGGGACACGGCAATGGATTCAACAGTTGAGCAAATCAAGCAAACAGACAAACAAAAAACAAAACGAATAAGCCTTTCTATACTTTTTTGTAGCATTTCAAAATGGATAAAGCTTAAGTCTGAATTTTAAGAATCTAAGAAGATACGCTACAGTTAGCTATATTTAAAAATTTCACAATGTTTCTACATATAGCTTATGAATTGTCATACTTCGAAACCCTTTAATTTTAGTATTTTTTAAGATTTTCACGAGTGCAACAAATTGAAATGAAACTATTTTTACGGATTCACTATAAAGGAGATGGAGCTGTTTGTCCCATCTCGTCTTACTGTAAACACGATCGCTGGTATGCACTCGAAACGTCGGGTCAAATTTAAAATGTAGATTTAAAATTAAATTAATTATACGCGAGTAAAATTCGTAGGAACAGTAAATTTTGTAAGTAATATTCTACGATTTTTAATTTTTACTATTGTTATAATAAGAATAATGTTTTACATTTCAATTCAGACTGGAGGCAAAATAATAAGTGAACTTCCACAAGGACGTGTACTGGGTCCGCTTTTACTGTTATTATATAATATGTATTAATATTCTACCACAATTAAATAAATCTCAATTTCTATTTGCAGATGACATAATGACAGCTGATAATTAATCTGATAATCATGAATAAGAATTTACTTAATTTTTATTCTTGTTTAACGCCATAACTAAACTTCTGTGTTAAGTTTATTGTTAATAGAGCTTATGTTAATAAAGCAGTTTCCAAATTGTAAATCCTATGCTATTAAGAATTATTCATTAAAGTCAGGGGTTAAGTCTATTTAATGCACTGTTGGACACAGGTCATCAGTCACATACGACAAGCGTATGTTGCACTTTCAAGGATGACAAGTTTTGGCGCAATGCACCTAATTAATATCGACTTCAGTTCCAGTAAAAACAGGATTTCGCCATGGCAGAGTATAGCCGACTGAGAACAACTTATCCAGTACTAAACGTCCAGAGTAGTCAAAAATGTATATAATTAAAAAAAACATCTCCTGAAAAAAACCATACGTATGGAGAGTGAAACCATACGTAAGAAAAACAGTATCTGAAGAGTACTAAACGAATACTGACAAGAAAAGGGAAAGAAAACCTCCTTGAAGAAAGGAGATTCCATCAAAAACATTAAATATAAAGAATCCAAGTCTCGAAACTCAATACATTAACAGCAAAAAAAGTTGTGAGATGTTACGTCATACCAAATCACCAAGTAATTTATTTAGCATATATGGAATCTTTCACACGTAATAATTTGACAAACGGTGGGCATAGTAATTTAATTATAACTACACAATAATAGTAGATTATTCATTTAGATCACTTGAATTATATGAATAAAAGTTGGTTTGATTAATTAAACACGATAATTTAAATAAATTAAACATGCATAGTGATGCTCACACGTTTATAGACAATTTGAACCATTGATCTCGGTTTTGGGTTTTTTTTTTATGTTTTATATATTTCAAAGTCGAAAGAAAAGTTGGTTTGGATGCAAAGGAAAAATAATATTCGTCTCCTCTGTCTTGATAACGGCGAGTATAGCTGGATCATTATATATTTATATTTTATATTATATTATACATTTCATCAAGGCGTGTAACGACACTAGCTTAGTTAGTAGAGCGACTGAAAAACTAAACCATTTACAGTTTCGCGTACAGACCGTATAAATGATTTCTTTATTTATTGATAAGATATCTATAGAGAAAATCAATTTGAAGTTGATTTTCTGACACACTTCTTTTTTAAAGTTATATCCAAATTCGATTTAGTATCAATGAAGCTGCACAACATTAAATTATGTATAGATATAATTAAACTTGAAATAGGTCTGTCCAAAACACGGTATTCAAGTCTACAGGGCATTCAACAAGGACTGCCCACTACGACCCTCAGATGTTATCAGTAGAGTTGCTTGGCGCGTGGCCGAACACTGATACCTAGTAATCTTTTGGCTACTGTACTATAAATTCATTAGGACATTTTTGATTGTCCAGTTCTGATCAAAACGCTGTTTCAGGTGAGTCAATATTGATGATAATATTTTTTTCTCTCGCATCGTTGATGTAATGTGTATTAAATTGTAATTAAGTTGTTATTTGACCCACTTAAATAAAGGATTTCCCACCACCTACTGATACTATTACTAATTAAGAATAATAAAATAATGTGAATATGAAACAAAAAAAAAACGTCTAATCTGAGACGGTCAAAAATACTTTTTTTTTATATTTCTATTGCTATGTTTATTTATATATTCACATGTATGTAGCTTATTTTTAGTTATTACTTGTTACAATACAAATTCACAAAACCATAATAATTAGGACAGCATCCCAAATAAGTGTCAGTTTTCAAATTTTGTATTAATGAATACAAAAAAGTATCTATTTTTATAATAAATAAATTATTTATTTTGATAATTATCACCGAGAAAATCGTATAAACTGTAACTTTCTTGAAAGTCTAAAATATAATCAAACACCGGAAGAATGTTCTTGCATTTGAAAAACAACAAATAAAAAAATAAAAATAATTGTATTTATAATTTTAATTTGTGGTTTAATAAAATGAATTATATTAAAAAAAAAAAAGTTCAAGAATAAATTCAAAAAAGGAGATAGTCAATACACGTGACATTTATCTGATAATACTAATACGATTACATTCTCAAGTTCCCACAGCGGCTACTGATTATGAACAAATAACAGCAACGGCTATCGAAGTTTACTTACATTAATTATTATGTAAATATCGTATTGCTCGTTCCATCATCCATGTGATAAACCAGTTTTGTACATGTGTGACGTAATATCGCTCTGCAATTACAAGCTTGGGGCTAGTACCGAGTACCAAGTGGCAAGTACCAGTCACTAGTGTTGTTACGGAACGCAGTTCACAGTTGCCGCAGCGCATTGCCGCGCTGGTGACCGACGTTTAACGACGCATCGCGCGTTCTAACCAATTCTGATACATTAATTCACGTCACTGTTGACATAACTTGACATAAATAACAACTTTTGACCTGTGTTTGTTTCACGTGATTTCCGGTGAGTTATATATTTTTTTTATAAATGCATTTTGCAGTCCTTGTAACAAAACAATTATATTTAGTAGAGCATTTTACAAGTTAATTGTTGTAAAGGTGACTGAAGCTGAATTCTTTGTTATATTTTTATGGTAAATTACCACAATTTTATCGACATTGTATTTTTTTGTGGTGTTGTGGTGTTTATTATGCCGATTAAGATACTTTGTTATTAATAATAACAATATACCTACACGTATTAAGGTATGTTAAGGAAAATTATTAAATTATATCAATGCTTAGGAACAAACTACATACAATAAATGAGAAATGAGAAATGCTATTACACTAAATGAGAAATGCTATTACACTAAATTACGTTCTTGGACACAAAACTAAACATTTTATTGTTTTAATGAACATTAAATCACAGGAGTTAAACAATACTCTTACGTAAAATTTCGTAATAGACGTAACGTAGCTTGACCTTACTCACGAGACGCGTAGTATTTCTTATAAAGTACAAACCATATATTGCATGTAATCAATAAAAATAGTTAATAATTGTAATGTAAACTCATATCATTAAAGTAATTAAAAAACCAAGCTCATGAGATGTTTTACTTAACAACTAGGTATATGCTTATTCTATATTCTTACTTATTCCAGACTTATTTACTTTAGAAAGCTTAAGTTTTATAAAAACTTTGCTATTTATCTAGTTTTATAAACATGGACTGACGCATATTTTTAAGATGTACCTATATTCCTCCGTGCACTGGAAAATATACCTAATTTATTTATTTTTTTGTGGACAGGATATGTAGCAATAGTATTCTACATAGGTATTTATTCTATAGATTTATACACTAATAACTTTACTCTGGAAATTCCATGTCAGTTGTCTTCAAATCAATCATTGATTACATCTATTTTGACAAAGTTTTAACAGCTTCTAAAAAAGAACCCTTAAAGTAGTTTTACAAATTTAGTATTTTAGCTTGTTTAAGCCTAAAACAAAAACCATGGGACAATATCAGTCTGAGTTTGATATTAGGTATGTATTTTTGGCAAATTTCATCGCCAACTTCGAAGAATGTCCCTTTCGCACAAAAAAAAATATGAAATAGGTATGTTCTGATAAAACTGTTATAAATAAGCAGAATTATTGGCCAAATATTAATAAGTTGAAATATTTATTATTATTATCATCATTTATTTCATTTTTATCTTACAATTTACATTTATATATATAACATAAAAAAACAACATTATAAATATAAATATAAAAAATAGTATTCCGCCGACGTGGGCCTTCCGACCAGTCCATACGTTAAAAAAAATATAATAATTATTATTATTATTAGAAATCACCTCGCAGATGAATTCGCAGGTCTAGAGCGAGGAACAGGATGCCTATACCGGTGTTCATATATTTTATATTCACACCTACACAGGGTCTTAAATATAAATACTATCATGATCATCATCAAATCATTAAAGAAGATCACATATAGAATGCTTAATTCACCGAGGCGGACAGCGATAGGGTAGCTCAGTTGGTAGAGCGACGGGATGGTTTCTCAAAGGTCGCGAGTTTTAATCTCTGCCCGTATCGGTTTATTTGTCATTCTATATTTATATAAATTTAAATAGGCTTAACATGACTATACATGTTTATAGATATTTTCAAACATTACTATCATTATTTTATATAAAAATAAATCTTTAATAAAATAGAATATGTTTTTTCTTACTTAATTAATAATATCAGTTTTCCAATATTATTAAATGAATCCACGAATATGTAATAAAGATGATTGACTGAAGATCAGCAATTCATCATACATACACTGTCTGTATGTTTGTATGTATGTATGTGTCTATGTAAGTATGTACTGTGTAGCGTGTGTAGTGTCGCTGTCTCTCTTCTGTTATTATAAGCCAAAGCATTACCCACCATACTCTGCTTTAGTAACTAATAACTATACTGTTATCTAAGATATATAGGTTTCCGAACTAATATGTAATATGTGTCTTTATTTTGTAAATGTAGATAGTAATAAAAGGATTTATTGGATTTGAGATATATTATCATTTGTATCCGGTGGCTGTGACTCCTCGTTCGCTCAGTGCTATATTGTTTTAAATTAGATCAAATCACTTTACAATCGTCTGTCATCTACTCTCCACTTCTAATATAACTATCACACCAACGAATTTAAGCTATGAGTTTTAACGGTTTTCTTAATATTGATTTCAAAACGTACTTCAAAACAAAATCTTAATGTAAGATGTTTTATTAAAAAAATAATGGCTGTGATCCACAATAATGTGTTATTATTATTTTATTACAGTTTAAAATGTATCTATTAGTAAACTGGAATGGAAGGTTTGGAGTTTTTTTTTTCCAGTAACATTAATTAATCCAACTTTGTTCAACATGAAAGTAGAGTTCTGTATTCTTTATTAGTTACCTAATTATGTATTCTTGAATTATTTCCCGCTGCTATAAATACAAATTAATACCTAAAGTAGTTAATTTACTGTAATCCTAAATATAGTCTTATTAACCGTTATCATTTATCAGAAAATGCAATTAGTAGAATATTACGAGTATATATATGCATTATATGCATCAATTATTACCAAGCTGAGGGAAGAAATTAAAGTTACATTTTCCTTATTATATTGATAACTTGTTAATGTCGTTGTAATTGTTACTTTAAATTCTTCCCTCAGCTTGGAAATAATTTATGTATATACAGGGTTATTTGTAATTAGTTGACCACCTCTTGCAGGCAGTCTCTCTACATCAATCCCAACAACATTTGTTTTACGACTTTTTACAAATCTTAATAAACAAAACAAAAAAACGAAACAAAAAAAAATTGCTCCCTCTTTTACTTATTACTCTGTATTTTGTAAGAACTACTTAAAAGGTCAACCCCCGAGCGTCATACCTACGCTCAGAGATAATACCAGTTCAGAAGCAGCAAATAAATTTTGTATGGGAAAACTAAATTTTGTATGGGAAAAAAAAAATTAAAAACTATTAATTTTAAAAAGTCGTATAACAAATTTTGTTGGAATTGATGTAGAGAGACTGCCTGCAAGAGGTGGTGAACTAATTTCAAATAACCCTGTATATACTCGTTACAATGAAAAATAATTATTTATTATTTTTCCAATATTTAATGATTAATTTATTTTTTGACAATACTATATGCATCTCTGGTGATACCCAAAAATCATCTTTGGAGTTAAACGATATGAGAATATTTAATCGTTTTTTTTTTACTTTTTGAAAACCCATGTGAAAATAATATGACATCTTTATGCGGTGTGACAATATTTTCAGTGTTACAAAATAAACGGAACAATCATAATTCTTTATAACATTGATAACCTAGATAGTTGTTAAGTTATTTTGCATCAGGTGTTTTACAAAAACAGTTAGGTACCTATATTGAGAATGAGAAAAACTAACCACTATTTTGAAATGCTGTGGACTGGGGTGTAAAGGCAGACTGTTTCTTAGTCTCTTCCAATAAAATAATTTAAACTGTAAATTAACATAAAAATAAAAATAAAGCAATGTCTAACTGACAAAATATAATGGTTTTAAAAATAGTACAGCAGTTCTTAGATGTTTTAAGATATATTCAAATAGGTACATGAATACAAAATAGTCCCTAGAACTCTCTTAGGTATCTCATCTTGAGTACAGGTCACCTAGGGCTCGACGTTACCGGTTTTACTGGTTTTTGCGATCCTAGTATTTCCTTGTGGGCTTATTGTGTTCACAAAGCAGGTAACTCTGTTTTGCGTACACTTTGTGAAATATTTAATGTCATACACTACATATTAACAATTTCAACAATAATGTACCTGTTCTAGATCAGCATTTATGAGCCAGAGGTAAGATCTTATCAACGAACCAATTAAATTTAAAATTAAATTTTTACGAAATATTATTTTTTTTAAACAGGTTTTTCATATACTATTAATCGTTGCCATGGTTAATATTATGATATTTTCACAACTCTTATTTCGTATTCTGTGAAAACAGCTTAACAAGTTAATTTTTTTGTTTTATTTTTTGAAATCAATAAAACCATTGAGTTGAAACGCTCCTCATATTTGTTTGTTATCGGTTAAAAAGTAGTCGTATCAATTCGTCACAGTTACATCTCATCAATCATACTTTGAAGGTGTTGTAATAAAATAAGACAATAAATAAAAGTTATTGTTTCACATTAAATTCACTTCTTTTTTGTATATTGTACAAGCCTCGTGATATTGACAAAACAAAAACTTCACGATGTTATTTTGTCTCGTAGGTGGTAATAGGCGAACATGTATAAAATGATCTCAAATTAGCACATTTCATTCGTTATCATTTCATAAACCGTAATTGTCGTCATTGTTAAAAAATTAAAGCTTATCGAACATTAATTATAGGTTAGGTTTTTTAACATCGCCGGTAAAGTACAGTGAATACGTAAGATATTTCACATTGTAAAATACACAAACATACAGTCGACTGAAATGTAGGTTATGCCTTTTATTATATAATCAAGATAACTAAGAATGTCAGGCCAGAATTCAAGAATCACTTTTCAGTGTGTAGTGAGGTGCGCCGTACAGTGTATGCACGACCGATAACAGAACCGAACCGGACCGTAATACCTATTTTAACATTCACTTGATAAGCGCTCAATATTCAGAAGCGTGTAAATGTTTCACTATTCTCATTGTACAGCTGTTATTTTCGAAACTATCTACTTTTATAATCCGTTTTTATATAAAGCTTGGGCGACAATTATTTTGTTGTTGTTTGATACTTTATTATGTTTCTCAGTACATACCTAGTTATTTATTTAATTATTTATTGCACAAAAACAAAATAATATACAAAAGGCGGCCTAATACCACTAAGATATTCTCTACCAGCCAACCTTAGGATGTACAGGAGAGGATGTTGGTAGGCGTGCAAAAACAAAAATAATAATAATAAAAACAACAGAAAAACAACAAAATTCTAAGTTAAAAAAAATAATAATAAAATATATAATTATTATAAAAGTACGGATACAAATAAATATAGGTACATATATTAATGCGTAAGGATAATTAATTCTATACAATTTTTTAACTATAATGGGATATATATAATATATTTACTGATATAAGTACCTTTTGCTTTGGCAACGTGACTATTACCAATAGGTTTGTTTCAGATGAAATATTATAATCGTAATTTCTCCAGTATATACATTATTTAAGTTTAAATCAAATATTATTTAAATTGTATAACATATAAGATAAGGATTTTTATTAAGAGAGAAGGTGAATAAAACATTGAAATTTGTTTCAGAAACGAAGGCCCTTAAATGTCATTGATAAGATCTATTTTCACTTATCTGTAATAAATCGAGTTCGTTGATCAATGATTTTGTAAACCATGTTGTAACTCGACCTTCGGTGCGCCGGCGCAAGTAACATTTTACAACTACTTTTACGACATAAAATTGAATAACTTTCTTAAATAAATTATTGACGCGTTTTAACCAAATATAAATTAAACATACTACAATAACAATTTATATTTGAAGTAAAATATTTACAAAATCGACAAATATAGGAAGCGAGTAAAAATTAACTAAATTGAAGGTCCTACCTTCCCTTCCCTAAATACGTCATAGAAATTAGTAAATGTTATTATAGAATAGAATATAATTAATATTATTATTATTTGATCAAAAATTTAAAAAAAATGCAGAAATACTTTCTTTTTTGGAAAAAATAAAATAATGTATTATACATAATATAATACGTTTAAAACATAATAAAGCAAGAATGTTTTAAAATTGTACAATTTAAACGCGTGACTCATGTAACAAGTATGGAAAATTGAAAATACCATGAATAATCGTTTGTTCAACAGATGTTTTCAGACAACTACTAACAAATTGCATACAATTCGTGAAATTTAATACATGTTCGTTTTAGACAGTAAGAGTAACAACACTACCGATACATACATACATTTAAGGATTATATCAAGTCTTTCGATAAAATCTAGGCCTCAGATACCTTCCTAATTCCTCCGTCTAATGTCTGCCGGAACCCCTCCACTAACATCCGTGGGCGCCCCTGACGACATTTACAAAATATCGGATATTATTTCTAAACATTTTGTGGTTTTTGTTTAAGTTTCCTAGACATCCGGTTAAGAGGCGATATGTAGTCAGTCTTTGTTAAATAGGTTTGTTATCATTAAATCCCTGCTCTTCAAGGCCGCCCTAATACCATCAGTGTGTCCTGAACCAATTACCTTGCCAAATGTATAACAAAACATTGACAGGTAACTTGTTTGTATACAAAAAATATAACTCATACAGGAGGTTCTCGATAAACAGATAGACAGACAGACAGAGAAACTGTTTTGTATTTGGATTTTCTTTCGATATTCAACACCGACATTTTTTTTGTAGAAAAGTAACCTCGTATTTAATCTTATTAGAATACGATACAAGTATTAACACGTAGCGTTTTTTATATTGGTGTAAATTGTTGTGATCTCGTCATCACCCGCCGCTGTCCGTCGCCAGCGGATATTCATGATTGTCTCATTGTAAGTGCAGTTATTATCTCTGGAAAACAACTGCGCCTATTATAGGTACGGCGACTGACCGACTGCTGGCTGACAATCAATATGTTCTCGAAACTGTATCGAGCTCGGAGCAATAGTTCGGCAGTTTTAAATTAACTGAAATAATATTAATTGGTATTAAAATTATATAATGCTTTATTATTTAAGAAATTGGGAATTGACGCGTCCAGAATAGGTATCACATACCTTTTATTTGCCTGACGTTTTAATAATAATATATAATGAAACGCGCTAGTTTAAAAGGTAGTACATAATGCTTGCTTCGACAATATTAAAATCTAGTCGCAAAAGAATACGTTTCTCATTATTATTTAAAGAAGAACTTGAAGAGTATTACTATTATTATTACTATTCAAAATTACAATTTACAACTAGGCTACTCAGAAAGTGTAAGGAAAAATACAAAACATTATTTTTCTTGGGTTATTTTTTTTTTTAGTTCTCCGTTAACTCTTGACAGTTGTCCGTACAAAGTTTCATGCGTCTGAACCAATTTTCAAAACACATGGTTTAGTCTACAAAGCGTATTTCCCCAACCGGTTCTTCGAAAGTAGTGAGCGTTTCTTCAGTATTGAAAACGGTATTCCCTTGAAGAAGTTTTTAATATTATTGGATAATATTAAGTCACGCGAAATAGCCAATTCAGGAATGTAAACGAGTAACACAAACGCTTTTAACGCTATGGTGTCGAGGAAGTGCCTCGAAGCAGGCAGGAGGCCTCGGAGCCCGTGTTCAGCCGCTTGTCGATTGCAGCGGCAAACTTCTGGCAAGCATTTGGTAGTGTACTCCTTTGTATAGATGCTACTCTGGTTTCTTAAGGGAATTGGTACTAAATACCCCGTTAAGGAAAAATCATTCTAGATTCTTTAATTTTCGTTTGCATTCTTCGTTTTAAAACAGTCATAATGTTGACTATCGCATTGTTAAAACATTCACCTGTAATTATATATTTTTTCACTGAGGTTTCTCAGGGTCCTAGGTTGTTCAAACTGCACTTTCATTACCATCAACATAAGCCTCGCTATCCTTGACATTGCCCCGCGTCATCGCATTATGGATACACTATTGTACTCTGCGCATATTATTATATTATTTCCTGTGATCATTTCAATAAGAATAGTATATAAAGTATGCTAAAATTTGAACTCAACTCGAATGTAAGACTACTTAATATTGATAGTAAACTGAATTTAGCATAAGTAAATGGAATCTTAAAAACTTCACAAGACAATAGGTATATATTGTACTTCGTGCACTCAAATTGCCAGTTCCAGGTACCTACCGCCAAGGTGAGCAGCATCCGCTAACTAAAATGTGTTTGCATCACGTGATAACTTAAGTTTTATAGTTATATTATAGTAAAAATTTTAAGGATATTAAAATCATAACGTCATTTTTTATAACAATGAAAATTAAATATGTTTTAAAAGTTTACTATTCAATGAATACAAAATAAACAAGTGATAGAAGTCGATATGACTTCACAGATGTTGCGCAAGAGTGCGGCTGCGGCTGGCGCGGTGAAAGCAAACCGAGGCGTGCACAACTATTAATGATCTTACTTAACTTTACATCTTATGCTTCAGATTTAATATGTTATTTATCACATTTTATAAAATCGAAAAATAAATTTGGGTTAGCCGAATAATTAAATTGTCGTATGAGGAAATGAGGAGGCTGATCGATTACCTAAATTAGCAATCACTGTAGGCACAGAATCTCCGGTTCTTCCTTTTTTTACAGAAATTGTTTATAAGTTCAAAATTAAATGTTTTAATAATTTTAATGATTATTTCAATCTAAGAAGTAGAGATAAAAGAATCTGGTATAAAACAAATACAAGGTCAGCCTCTTCGTTTCTCCTGGTTTCATAACATTAAATTAAACAGAAAAATTATAGTTGTAGCTCATAGATTACGTTCTGGACATTATCCTTCGAACAAATTTGCATTTCTAATGGAAAAAAATAACTCAGCCAATTACGATACTTGCGGTACGATAGATGATGTCCAGCACTTATTAGTAGAATGCAATAAATATAGCTTACAAAGGGAAGCACTTGTGCAAAAATATTGTATTAATAGATATGATGTAGGCAGTTTTGCATATTTTCTTAGTGAACCGATAACAGAAAGTTTTAAGTCTGCTATTGAAATATTTCTTCACTAATGCTAAGGCAGTATATACGTTGATTCAATGCGGCATTAATTCTAAGTTTAGGTTATGATGGGGTTATGGGGGGCATGTCCAAATAGGATAAAAGTCCCAAAAAAATAATAAAAAAAGAAAGATTAAAAAACAAAAGAAATATATATATATATTTGTTATAAAAAATAATTAGAAAATCGATAGAGGCATTTTTTGAACCTTTAAGATTTGCTTTATTTTCAATTAAAATAAGCTTTACATATTCATAGACATTTTTAAAGCACTCATTTCAGTTGTGGAAACTATTTAATGTTATTGTATATCTACTTACTGCAAAATAAACATTGGTCAGGATTTGACTAAAGAATCCTAATTTCTAACGGACGTCCGGGTACGATATGTTTATATAGAATGCTGAATATAATTGAAACAATCAAAATTCAATATGATATATTAAAAATAATCTGGAAATTTGCGAGGAGACGCCACAGATAATAAAAATAATCCTTTAGTTTTAAAATGTGCAGTAGTCTCATTTCTCTTATGAACATGTTATGTTGGTGTATTTCAGTGTTCTAAGCATTAATCAAGATAATATTTCTGACTCCTAATAGTAATGGATGCCCACCACAACCATGACCATGGCCACGGCGATGGCTGCCCCCCCGGACACTTAATGGTGGTAAGTACTTATATTACAGCCGGTTAATACTGCCACAGCTGCCGGTTGAAACCGGTTCTAGCCGGTTGTATAATTAAACTTTCATATAGATATATGAAAGTTTAATTCTACAACCGGTATAATCAATAACCCGTCACTGTTAAGATGGTAGTTGGGAATAGTTAATAACATGTCATTAATCTCAGAATGATAGTACAATCGGTAATTTGACGCCTCATACGCTCGTCCTTACAGATAATATAACTTGGACTACTGGAAAGTCTACTAGGTGTATGATTTTATTTATTATTTTTGCAATAAACTGAACGCTAAGTGGAACAGAAACGCCGTGATAACGCCGTCTCACTATCTGAGCACCGCACTGACCGCGCGGACGCAGATACTAAACTTAAAGCAGTATGTTCCCTCCAACCGCAATAGATAAACATTTCTATTATTATTTTTTTTTTTTTTCTACAAAAAATATTATTTTACATTTTATAATAACAATATTATATATTTTTTACATAACTTCATCTATTTACTTTAGTATTTTCTATAACATAGTAGTCTGCGCTCGTAAATTCGTAATATTACGTGATACTGCGTGTGTGAATTGCGAGTTATTGTAAAAAATCTCCGAAATATATTATGGCACTGTATTTACTTATTTATTTTCCATAGAGTATAAGGTCTTAGAAAACTAGGAATACCCTATGACGTTTCTGAGTGTGTACGTACTCGTAGGTACGTGTTGGAACGCGCGAACTTCCTACTGTTTTGATACTCACTCACTCACCGGTGCACGCGCATGGCATTTCACAAAGCGGTGGTCATTACATTTAACATAAATTATAAATACTTGGTTGGTTCAAAATATTAATTAACCAATAAATTCCTGACAGAAAATATCTTGTCTTAAATTTGAATCTAGATTAAAATAACTTACTTAAAATACTTAATTATAGTATTGATAAGAGTTTTAAACAAATTAAAGTGAACATTATACCTAATATTTTTAGGAATTTTTGCATAAAATGATATATATACAGGTTTAAAAACCAAATAAAATCTTTGTGCCCTTCCATATATTATAGAGGCCGTCCGTGTGAAATAGTATAATAATATATATACTTTTTTGATAATGTCAATTTAATTTTAAAGTCCGATATCCTAATATGTATTTCACAGTCACATTTCATTTAGTTCCACGCAGGTGTGTGTCAAGAAATTCTATTCAGCGGTTGGGTGACTAAGAATGCTTTGGAGCTGTTCGGTTCTGCGGTGGCTATCTTCCTCGCTGGTATCCTGTACGAGGGCCTCAAGTACTACCGGGAAGCGCTGCATGCGAAAGCCACCAGCGCTACAGGAGACTCGCAAGTTAACATCACTAAGAATGAGTGTGGGACGAACGGCGCTTGCGCAGGAACGGCCGTAGTCAAGTAAGTTAGTTATTGGTAGTTGGACACTTAGGTTTTACCAAATATCAATAAAATTTTAAATTACTGACTAAAGCGAGGAAAGTTGATTCATTTTATGATCTTCGATAAACGTGTTTAGCGTTCAAGATAAAACCATTACTAATGCTGTAACACTTTCCTTATTTCTCTAAATCATCTGTTGGCCATAAAATTTTGCACGGATAGACTGAACAATACATCTTTGTATCTGTTAATAGATACATAAATAACATTCATACCTATATATAGATAAGTATAAGTTTTTGTAAAACTTGTGCAAAAATCCGAATATTTTACAACTCCGAGAAGCGGGACATTCCCCAAACAAGTATCTTAATTACTACTTAATGGGAAGCCCCTACAACTACTTTGTAAAGGATTTTCGATAATAAAGATTTTTTTGTAAGTATTTATACAAAGATAGAATACCATAAAGCATGGACTATATTTAAGAGATAGTTGTACCTATGTAATTGATTCTTTAGAACAGTTATCGCATTTGTTTGAAGTATTTTTTTTATAGGTACTCAATGCTTTCATCGGGTCACGTGGTTCAAACCCTGCTACACATAATACAATCAACGGCTTCGTATATCCTCATGTTGGTGTTCATGACCTACAACGTGTGGCTGTGCTTGGCGCTGGTACTTGGTATGGCCTTGGGATACTTTTTCTTCGGCTGGCGGAAAAGCTCCGTGGTCGACGTCACCGAACATTGCCAATGACCCTGACTATACTTTAACCATTTGGTGATCTTAGTTTTAGTTATCTGTTACAATAAATGTCATGTCAATAATAAATGACAACAAAACTAATTTAAATAAATAAGAGAAGCAAAACATGAACGAATAAAAATTTAAAGTTCATTTTGGGAGGAAATATTTAATATTGTAAAATACTATATTATTTCGTGCAGATATTATTTTACAAATACAATTAACATCTAAAATATAAATAAGCAATAAACAGTTGCTATAATATATTGAAACAACAACTGGGTACAATATCACTTAACACTTATATAGTATAGTTTATGAAATAAACTAAAATTATTATTGTTTTTGTACCTCACTTTACTCATTTTTATTTCTTCAAGAACTTGTAAAGTCAGATTGGCCTTTTTGTATTTTTTAATAAAATTATTGTGATTACGGCATTATCTTAAGTGCTTTGTAAATACTGTACAATAATAATGAGGTTAATTGGAATCAACTATTTCCTTCATATTACATTGTACAAAGCGCCATCTCTTGATAAAAAGCATACTATCAATTAAACAGAAATGTAAAATAAAGATCATAAACAAGCAATTTAAAATTTAATGTTAGAAACAATTAAGTGTTTAAATTAAAGACACGTTTATACCTAATATTTTTATTTAAGAATATATGGGATTTTGTACCTTTTACTTAAGTTGTTTGATAATCTTGCCTTGCCTTGTAATAATACAATATTTATAAGTAATTTGTCGATAAATAATACATTATGTACTTTTATATATATTTTATAAATGCTGAAACATTCCTTGTTATTCTAATATTACGATCTATCCACCGCTCATCTCTTTATTTACGGAATCAATACAATGACATCTATTCTATAGTAATTTAGATAAAGATTGAATTGAAGATTGATATTTATTGAACTTTATAGATCTAAATGTACATTAAATATTATTAACAAATATTGAAAACACCTTCATTATATTTGACAGAACCAAATTATGCCGTCTCGACATTATTTTTCTAATTCGTGTTTAGTTTACTATATATAGTTGTGATATTTAAGTTATGTTTAGATATTACGAAATTAGTATTTTCATATAAAAAAGTTACCTATAATATGTATTTTGTTTTTTTTCCTATTTCTTTTAACTATTACTAAACAAAAATAGTAAGCGACTAAGATCAATAACGAAAAAAAAATGTTTCCAAATTATATCAATAACATAATTTTAGCAATGTTAAAAAATACTTATATTAAAATTATTCTATTGACATCTATAGAATATTTATTTCAAAATTATATAACGTACAGAATTTATTTCTGACCTCGTTATGATAACGATTTTATATATTATTTATCTAATATATGCAGATGTTTTTTTAACAAATATCTCTCTTAGGTATATATTTGCATAACATAAGTAATCTTTCTATCATATTATAATAATCTTGTCTGAGAATATCTTTACACACATTTTAACCATATTCGGCTTATTTAAATCTTTAAATAAATGTAAAATGAAATCACTGGAGAAAAATTAAAATCTGATCTTTACGATTTAAAATAACTAAAGTAGCCGATAAAATTCCTCCAAAAATTTAAAAACATTTAGTTACATAGAAATAGTTAAATTTCGCACTAACTTCAAAAATGAATTAAATTAATAGAAAATTACTATACAGGGCTAATTTTAATTATTGGGCCACATTTCGCAAACAGACTCTCTACGTCAATCCAAACAACATTTGTTCTACGTACGTTCTTTTTACAAATCTTGATAAACAACACAAAAAAGGAATCAAACGAATTTTCGAACGAAGCTCCCTCGGTTTTTTATTCCTCTGTATTTTTTAAGAAGTACCTAAACTGACAACGGGCGGGCGCCATACCTACGCTCAAAGTTAATGCCATTTCAGAGACAACAAATAAATTTTGTATGGTATAACTTAAATTTTAAAACCACCATTTTAATTTTAACCTATTATTATAAAAAGTCGTAGAACAAATGTTGCTGGGATTGATGTAGAGAGAGTATTCTAGTTAGGTAATTATTAGTAAGGCCTACTTTAATTAAGTATTAGGTATATTAAGAAGGTATACTTTAAGGACTCAGTGGCGTAGCGTAGTGGGGGCGGCGGGGGCGGCCCGCCCCGGGCGGCACTTTATAGGGGGCGGCAAAATTTAACAATAAATAAAAAATATATATTTTTATCGTAACTACAAATTTGGACCGATTGAAAGGAGCACGGAATTTTTCATTACTTATTTTGTGACGAATTCGGGGAATTCCTTTTCTTTGAATGATATTTTGTAGCGACTGGCAACAACGTCTATACTGACTTGTGGGAATTCCCCGTTTATGACTAACAATCAGCGAGAATGACTTCTATTACATATATATTAAGTTCAATATAGTTTATCACACGTACGAGAAAGCCCCTTTAAGGTACGGGGAATTACGTGCTTTGACAAAGTTTGACAATTCAAAGAAAGTTTTATTGATGGATCGTCAGTTGTCCAATTCACATTGTCTCGTATTTTAATTATGTTACGCTTTCCAAATTGTGATTTTTGTGCAAATAAGTGCGTGTAGTGGTTGTGAAATTATTGAACAACTTTCAACTGAGTGAGTATTAAATATTATATTTATCTAATTGTATGTTGGACTATCTGATATGTTGTTCAAACTTCAAAATTTAATTTATTAAAATAAAAAAGAAACGCCGAAGTGCATAAAAGTATTTTCACATTTCAAAGGGATCTTGATCGGAAACTGTGATATAAATTTCAATTTAATATGTGTAAGTAAGTACTCGTTCCTATGAAAAAAGGTCTTGACAGACAGACGGTCAATGAAATGATTTAATAAAAGTAAAGATAGATAAAGGCTCAATTTTTTTCCTTTTGGGTACAAAACCCTAAAAACGGAAAATTTCAGTAAAGCAAGGTTTTTTTTTAATATCCTAGGTACTTCTTTTGAAATGTTCGATAATTTTGTTTACAACACTAACTTGTACTTTTCTCATTTAATATTTTTTTGATTTTAGCATCAAAAATGAAAAGAGTAAAAGAAAGTGGGGCTTCTTACCGTAATAAGAGAAGAGCTAAGTTGTAAAATATTAGAGCAAATGAAGGAGCTTTACTTAAATATGTGAAAAGTGTTGTTCCTGACACGTCAGATTCCTCGTTAGGCTTAAATTCATCACAGACAACTGGGCCTTTAAACCCAGAACAAGCTGAAAAAATACAAGAACTTGACATTGTTCCTAAAGATCAAATTCCAACAACATCCACTGCATTAGTGTCTCCATCTGTATGTTCAGACATGAACATGCATAGTTCCGAAACAGAGATTGCTACAACATCATCATTGTCTGCTATTCAGTACCAAAGACGAAAGGAAAATTTCGACGATATTGGAAAATGGCCTGAACACATAGACGACAATATTCGATTGCATCTCATTCAGCAAGGACAGGAAATTGTTCAGCATATTGATACTAATTTCGCTGAAATGTCAACAGTAACACGCTCAGATTCGTGCTATTTAAAATCAAAAGGAGAGACAAGAAGGCTTACTAAGGATTGGTTTTATCGTACATTGACTAACGGCGAAAAAGTTTTACGTACTTGGATGGCTTATTCTCCAGCTAAAGCATCATTATTTTGCTTTTGTTGTCGTTTATTTGAGAACGTAAGTACACCGAATGGATCTAAATTTTGCTCATCTGATGGATTTAATACTTGGTGGAAATTAAATTCTAAGGTTTCAAGTCACGAATTAAGTGCACTACACATCCAAAATTATTGCAAATGGAAGGAGTTGGAGAGCAGACTTCAAAAATTACAGACTATTGACAAAAAAGAGCAAGACATAGTGGCAAAAGAAATAAAGAAATGGCAGGAAATTCTTATCAGAATGTTTGATATTATAAGATTCCTTGCCAAACAAAATTTGGCTTTACGTGGACATATAGAAAACGACACCGGTACCAATAGAGGAAACTTTTTAGAATTGGTTAATTTAATTGCAAAATACGATCCTGTACTTCGTGAACATCTTGTAAGGTCTAAAATATCTGGCAAAATTTCAATCACTTACATGTCACCACAAATACAAAACGAATTTATTGCCATTTTGGGAAATAAAGTTCGCCAACATATCATCGGACAAATAAAAAAGGCTAAGTATTATTCAATTATATTCGACAGCACTCCAGATCTTTCTCATAAAGATCAAACAAGTCAGGTATTAAGATACGTAGTAATTGAAAATCAGGAAGTAAAAGTAATGGAATCTTTTATAGATTTCATTGAAACTAAAGACAAAACTGCTGAAGGAATTTCAAAGATGATTTTGGACAAAATTCAAGCTGATGGCCTAGATATAAGCAACTGTAGAGGCCAAGCATATGATAATGCTGCTGTTATGGCTGGAAAGTATTCAGGAGTTCAGCAAAGAATTCGAGAAATAAACCCTAAAGCTGAATTCGTACCTTGCTCAAATCATTCGTTAAACCTAGTTTGTTTACACGCTGCCTCAGTTGAGGTGGATTCACTAACTTTTTTCGGCACTTTAGAACGTTGCTATTCTTTTTTTTCCTCATCGACACATCGTTGGGAAGTTCTGATAACAGCTACAGGCAAAAGCTTAAAAAGGGTTCAAGACACGCGGTGGAGTGCAAGAGGCGATGCCGTAAATGTGACATGGCATCATTACAAAGATATTCTCGTCACTTTGGAAGAACTGACGGAGGCAGGTGAAACCTTAAACACTAGGACAGATGCAGGTACTTTACTAGTTTCGATGCAGTCATTTTCCTTTCTTTGTTTTTTGGGCCTGTGGCAACCGGTGCTACATGAAGTGAATGATGCACAAAAATATTTACAAACAAGGGGACTTGACATAAGATTGTGCGCTCAGAAAGTAAATGCTTTGCAGATGATATTGACAGAGAAAAGAGAGGAATGGGCAAATGGCGCTGTAGGTTATGCAAAAAATATGTGTGAAGAACTTGGAATTTCCATAAAACTTCGGAGGCGCATAACAAGAAAGCATATTTTTGATGACGGAACTAGAGATGCTAACTTGTCTTGTGAAAATGAGTTGAGACGAAAGCTGTTTTCTTCGTTAGATAGAGTTATTGCAGAAATTCGTGAGCGTTTTCAACAGCTACAGAATTTAACGGATAAGTTTGCTTATCTAACACCGGCTATATTATTAGATCCAGACAACACTGAATGTAATCTAGACTACGCATCTGACGAAATTGACGAGCAGGATTTCAAGCTGGAAAGACTTCGACTGCGGACTTTCGTTGTTGCTACAGGCAACGAAAATGAATTGATTAATGCAGACTCACTTGAGTTATTTAAATTTATTGTTAAATCCAAGCTGGAAGATACTCTGCCCAATATTTTAATAATGTTCCGAATATTTTTCACAGTTGCTATAAGCAATGCCAGCTGTGAGAGAAGTTTTTCAAAATTGAAATTGATTAAAAATTATTTAAGATCGACAATGAGTACTCTAAGACTAACTAATTTGGCTATTTTGTCTATTGAGCAAGAGGTGTGTGATGCGATAGACATTGACGGTGCAATAAAAGACTTTGCTCTTAAAAAAAGTAGACGTATAAATTTTTAATTAAAGACGGAAGTTTTGTTTTGTTTTTTTAAGAAATACTCATATTACTTTTCAATAAAAATAAAAATGTTATATAATAGTATCGTTCTAGTTCTAAATAAAAATTGATTTTATTTAATCTTGTCGATCCTCAAGGTGTACCTAATCTTAAGTGATAGGTACCTAAGTTAAATCAATGTATCTAATTGGTTAATGTAAAATAATTTTTGTATTAATAAACGTGATTGTAAAACTTAGATAAACTGTTTTTTATTTAAAATCTAGCCTGTATAATACAAAATAATGATGACTGTTCTCTCCGAAAAGTTCTCTATAATTAATGTATGTAATGCATAGTATACATTAAAATAAAATACCTAAATAAGAGGGCGGCAAAATTGTCTTCCGCCCCGGGCAGCCGACACTCACGCTACGCCACTGTTTAAGGTATACTAAGAATCTAAAAACTAACATGTATTCAGCAACTTAATGGAATTGGCATACTCAAGGTAAAAGGAATTATTCTATCAAACACAAGTTAATGACAATTTACGGCAGAAGTTGGTAAGATAGTGAAAAATATATATACAAACTAAGTAATGTCAGATATTAAATAAACAATATTTCCTACAGACTTTTTATTGTCAATCATACATAAGCCATAAATTTCGTTTGAAATTAATAAGGCTTTATCCAACGATACCAACAGTCCCACGCTAGAAGAAATTTTAAAATTGGTCTTATTTTCAAATTACTAGTGATTATAAAACCTGCCTGAGACTGAACCAAGTATGAAATATATTTTTTTAAATAGCTTTCATCCGCGAAAATGATACACATAAAGACGTAAAACCGAAACTTTTCAAACTGCCTTTCCTAAATGTTCACTTGTCAGCAAATTCAAAATATTTTTGTAATACTACCATTAATGTGTGTTGTGGTTCTGCTATTAAATTTGGTTATAGTTAGACGTAACAGTACCTATCACATATAAATCGACGTCACAACAGCAAAGAAAATGTAAATTTTAATATCAATGAAATCAAGAATAACTATGCCAGTACCATGAATGAGCAAGGAGAAAATTAAAATCCTATGTGGAATCAACCAGGTGGTTTAAATAATGGTAATCGCTAAGTGCCGTGAGGGGAGTTGAAAAACACTTCTCATTCAAGTAATCTTATTCAGTCTCTGTTTTTATCTGTATTTATCTATCGCAACAATATCGTTCATAATTTTTAATTACTAGGATTTTTAAATACTTGGATACTGAAGAAAGTTCAAACGTCATAAAACTAGGCAATGTACCGGGTGGTAAAACAATTTAAAAAAAACAAATACGAATATAGGCACTGCATTTAGGTAAAATATGCACGCGAACATGAATGCATCTTAAAAATCTACACTTTTTTAAATTTTCAATGTAAACGATGGAAAGCCATGAATGCCTATTTTTTTCCGGATAGGGACAGGCCATGTATGTTGAGCATAGATGTCTGTATTTCTGGGTTTTAGTCAGTTATTAAATATATTCACAGCATTTAAAATTTGTATTTCTATGTATTTGTAACGATGTCTAGCACCCTTAACACAAGCAAATAATTTACTTAAAAGTTAGATATTTTTTTGGAATTCTTCGACTGATATTATTATTATAATAATAAACAATAGCGCTAACATCACAAATAATATCTTGGCTATTTTATTTCATTAAAACTGAATAAATCTTTAATATTTTTTTACAATAAAACATTATTCAATAGAAATAAAAAAAAAATACAGGCAAAATTCATGTTTTTTTTGGTATTTACGTCAATGCACTATGATATGACTTATTTTATCAGGCGTTAATAAAACATACTTCTTTTTAAAAATAATTAAATCAATTTAATAAAGTGATATTTTATTTTACATTTAATAACTTACGAACATATAATGCAATATTTATAATATGTTAATATCTTTACCTTAATATTATTTTATAATTAACATTTTTAAACGTTCAGTTACAGAACGAAGCTACTACCTCACGTCATGTCTTGTCAGTGAAGTGAAAAGTGACGGGTGGTCCATGTTTTGCCTTTTGTGTAATACTTGTTGATTTTTATTACCTAAACCTTTTTATCAATAAGTAAAATCGTTTATAACATTAGTCAGATAAATATGTTGTAGTGTTGTGAGTGTACGCTGCTTGTACTCTTCGCTCTTCATCTGTGGACGTGATTGTCAGGTAACGGTAAATCATTGACGACGATTACATGTTTTCTTGCCATCAATTCAACAAGTTCTTAAAACAATCACTTTATATATTAAATTATGTTCTTCGAAGTTGTAAAAGAATTTACTCTACTTTGATTCCAACTAATTGTTCCGAAATCGGTTTGACAGAAGACACGGATGCACGTTGTAAGTGCGAGTCGTGTAATAGTGTATTTGGTCACACAACATTAATAAAACCCATGACCGTAGTTCACTTTTTATTCCTCTTAGTTGCAACTTATTGCCTTTTACATCTTACACATTGAAATCATATTAAAAAACTTGCAATTTATAGGTTTATTTTTAAAAATAACTAATAATAAGGTAACTTAAGGGCAAATATTACAATATCTTAATTGAATCCTTAAAATCTCTGAATGTCTATATCTTGAATATCTACATAAAATGATTAACAATGCAAACCCTAATAACTAATAATATTTATATAATTTTTATATTTTTTACATTTAAATTAAAATTAATTTCAATTCTTACTGTTCAAACATATTTATGTAAAACTTCTCATAAATACTCTCCCAGAATTTCAAATGTTGACCGGATAACAGAGTGTTGCCCATTGACAACCCAAAGTCTAGACGTGGAATATTATGTAGCACAATCTTTCCCCCAACCTCGTAGGACTCAATGGGCTGCCAGATAACGTTTAACAATGGTGTTGTCAATGGAGTGGGATCTCTAAAAGTATCTTAACATTTAATCATTTATAGAATATTAAAATTTTGTTGATACATTTCATTTTAAATATACTTTTTGGCTAAAGTATTGTTGATTAATTAGAAATTGTTTCTTGAAGAAAAACAAGCTATTATTTACTGTAATGTATCTTTTCCAATTGGTTGGGTAATAAAATACCGAATATTTACATTATAACAGAATCTTTAAGTGCTTTTAGGTAAAATAATATTACTGTGGCTGCTTAGATTAATAAAACATTTTGATATGATACAGAAACATATGCAATAAATTGACTGTTATTAAAATAGTAATGAACTCACCCGAGGTTAACAAAATTAGTCCATAGCCTTGTTAATCTTTGTGCTATAAGTTCATCAGGATGCATCAAGCTGGTAGAGGTGATATAAAGAAAAATTTTCTTATACCCTGCTGTAGCAATTTCCTGGTTTTTGCTTTTTGTGTTTATATTATACCGAAACTTCATAAAATATACTGGATTCCTGTTCATGTGTGCATGATAAGTAGCTGACTTAGCTATGGGATATTCCATGAAAATGTCATTTGAGTAATCTATGAGGCTTTTAATAACACCATGGGCATCAATATCATCAAAGTAGAACTTCTTTATCATCTTTACTATTTTGTCCTTTACATCTTTATTGTCAAATATTAAGTTGTTGGGGAGCAAATCTTCCACATTGTCTGCAATTGCATAAAATTTCTCCTGATTGTTGGAAATTATATCAACTTCTTCTGCATTTGAATAAACAATCATCACTGGAATGTGTTGATATTCACCACTCTCTAATATCTCCCGCGGATCTCTTACTAGCATGTTTTGAGAGTATGGCAATTCTTTTTCTATGCACGGTCCAAATATTGTCGAAATATTTACAAGAATATTTACTGGCACTTTAAAGTAATACTCTATCAGTGACTGTGGACTGAAGTCACCTTTGTGACCTAAAAACTTGGCTAGGTCATGAGCCCGCAAGCCAGGGTAACGCGTTATTGCCGATGGCGATAAAACAGACCCCGATTCTAATATAGCTTTTTGGAAGAGATTTTTTGTCAAGTTAGACATTAAGAGGGTTTCTATGGAGACGGCACCTGAACCAGTACCGTAAACAGTGACGTCAGTGGGATTTCCACCGAACCTATCAATGTTTTTATATATCCAGTGAAGTGCTGCAACCTGATCTTTTATCCCAGCATTTCCGAGGACTTCCTCTATACATAAAAAGCCAAGTGCTCCAATACGATAATTAAATGATATAAATACGAACCCTTGTTCTAACAACCTTTGTGGAGCGGAAAATGTACCCCATCTGAAAGTGATGTGCAAAAGTAAAGAGAGATTAGACATTATTATTATTCAAAACACAAGTAGTTCTGGTATCTCAACAATTTTAAATTAGGGCGGGGAATATAGCGGTGCTTGGCTGCTCCTTCGTATAATATATTTTTATAATAATAAATAGAATGCTTCAAAAGAATATTACAAAATCTGGACAATACTATATTCGGCATTATATGTTAATTTATTTTAAGATTCAAGTCCACCGATTTTAGGGGTCTTTAAATCCGCTTAAATAACTTTTATAAATTCAATATTAAAAGATGTTCTAAAAGGGCTCGTATTTCAAGCGACGTCCGACTCTTTGCGAGTGGCTGCTAATTAGCTAATTAATAGCACGATCGTCATCCCCTAGACAAGATTCAATTGAAATAAAAGACTTATAATTGAAATAAAAGACTTAAAATTGATTTGAGATTAGCTCTACAAACATAGGATTGTTTTGTTTTATTTCTGCCAGAATACATTGTTTCTGTATGCTGGCTATGGAATTCTCATATGAAGGTTACAACGTCTTAAAGCGTATCTTAAGCAGAACTGTCCAATTATTTAATAGTTTTTGATTTAAGGCTATTTAAACAAAAATCTCCTGGAAATTGGGGAATGCAACGAAAATTTGGGATCAACGATTATCTGTCTTTAATTTAAAAAAATAATAATAATATGCGTCTTAACATTAATTTATTATAGTGTAAATATGTTTTACAATAACGTAAACTATCTTTATGCTGGGATTGTTTACTAATTATATGCCTAAAACAGTCTTAAACAGAAACTATCATTATCAAATTGTCATTGAGGAATAATTTATTATTATTATTTTAAGTAAAATTAAATTAAATATCTTACAAGTTAAAAACCCATATGTACGAAGTTTGTGTGTTAACGACTCTTTATTCTATTATTCTAATTAAATATATTAACAGAAAATTTCATTTACAAGTGTGATACCTAAAACTTCTGGGCTCTCTAAGTTCTAAATTTAGCATAAAGTCCCTTGATTCGTTTGTAGTTTTGTAAATAAAATCTGGACATTCACTTTCAATCCGCCCTAAATCATCACGTTTGAGAATTAAAAAAAAAATGCTATGAGTTTCCAGGATATTATATTATACCCATCGAGTAATCTTTACACATACTCTCAACACAAAAATAACTAAAGAATTTAATTTGTAGCTTCACGACACTGCTTTGTAGGCACTAGATGAACTTTCAGTATGACATAACCTCGGTAGGATCGAGTGTGCCTAAATAGAATAAACATCGTTACTTCAGTTTGATGATCCAGAGCAATATGATATTTTAGCTCCACTCAAATACACAACGGCTGTGTGAAGTGACAGCTATGTAGCTCGTAGTATTTTGTACTGACAGTATTTTTGTCAAATTACTGATTTCTGAAAAATCTATGTGTGCCTAGGCTACGTACTATGTATATTATGGTTTCCTTTGATTCCAACCAATCTTTCTAATTATGGATGTATCTCTGAATTGAAAATCGCAAATAGGAAGATGTTTTTCATCACAAGATTCACACTTTTTTTCCAAAGTAATTTGGTTGAATCTGTTCAGCATACTGTGATAAATACATTTACGGACTTTCATTATTTTTGTTATTAGGTATATTCATAATGTAATATTTATAGATAATTGTAAATTGTATTGAACAATGTTTAAGTATAAAATTAAGATCCTGGATACTTCTTAGTATCTTGGGTTTAAATTAGACAGGTCCCTGAGACCAGATTGCTGCTAAAATTCGAATAATATAGAAAAAAAACATATAAATGTATTGCATTTAAAAAAAATTGAGCAAAAGTAATCTTTGGCGCTAGCAACTTACATATTTAATTTGTAAATCGGCGGTTGAATAACGCACTAAGTTTGAATAGATGGATGGTTTTCTGTGACTCTTTCCTAGTAATTATGGAGTCGACTAAACGGTAACATCTTATGAAAAATAGCCTAGCGTTTAAAATTAATAGTTTTTAAAATTTGAATTTTTTTCTATCAAATTTATTTGTTATCTCTGAACTGGCATTAACTCTGAGCGTAGGTATGGCGCCCGAGCATTGACCTTTTAAGTACTTCTTACAAAATACAGAGTAATAAGTAAAAGACAGAACAAAAAAAAATTTGTTTCGTATTTTTTTGTTGTTTATCAAGATTTGTAAAAAGTTTTATAACAAATGTTATTGGGATGGATGTAGAGAGGCTGCCTGGAAGAGGTGGTCAATTAATTAAAAATAACCCTGTATATGGGAGTCTATGGGTATCTAAGAGTAGCAACATTACCCGCTCTGAAAGCCTCCGTCATGAAGGTGTACGACGACAGGCGCCGCCTCTGCACTTTCAGGACAGAACACGTTCACTACCAGACAGTTCTCTTCTCCTGACCCATCTGGTTGTGGACACTTGACACGGTGCGTGGCTTCAAAGATCCCGCTCCAGGGGGCTGGTGGTTCTGGAGCCTGGGTAGCCGATTAGTTATTGTGTATGTGCTTTCGAATATAGTACCTTAACCACTTTCTTTATGATTTACGGTAATTAAATTATTTAAAAAAATATCACCCATGAAGCGGCGTGATTACTGTATACAAAACATTAAAATTAGCCATTTAGCTCTCTGACTCACCATACAACAACAAACATACAAATTTATCAACTTATTAGTATATGGTCTATTATGTAAAGATGACATTAGAAAACGTCAGTAGAGCGAAGATCACTTCAGTACGTTCACTGTCGTCATATATTTTACACGTTTTTTTAGCAGCGAAGGAACACGCGTTTATTGATAACAAGTCCATTAAGTTTACACGCTCTTTACGATTATCCAAACAATCTTTGAATAAGTTTTTTGAATCAGTTATTATTTCTTCATCCTCAAGTATATTTGGATATGACAAAACAACAAACAAAACTTTCCACTATTTTATATTAGTATACATAGACGGTTGAAACTTTGTAACGTCATTAGGAGACTATTATTTTTAAATACAAAAGAAAAACTAACGCAGTGGTATTGCAGGCTAGGTAGGTTTTTATACTTGTAGACAAATATATTTAAAACTGATTTCCTTCCTTGGAGGAAAACCCTATCCATCATAGAAAAAGTTGAAAATATTTTTTTAAACCAGTGTGTTATTAAATAGTTTGAAGAAAGTACTACAAAAACACTATATATTTTTTTTTATTAACACCTATGTATATACTTGAAGAAAACCTTACTTTCAATTCATTTCCAAATGTTTTTTAATTGCTCTATATGTAAGAATAATCTAATAACACAGCACAAAAGTTATATAAACCATTCCCATTTATTTAATTAATCGTATTACAATGGAACACATAGAAAACACGTATCCTATTCACTAATCAATTCGATAACCATCTAACAGCTCTTGCAAATTGGATTTGTATTAGTAAATGAAGCAGCTGACCTTAAACCTGTCGTAACCGGTGGGCGGGCGGGCGTAGGGGAGACCGAGAAAGGCGTAGTGCGGCGGGCGGGGTGCGTAGTACCCCCTCACTGAGCCCTGTCTCGTCGCCACGACTCGATGTCGGGCCAGTGGAATGACGGGAATGCGACCGGTAACCTCGCAAGCCAACAGGTGGACTAACAGTACAATTATGCATTCCTGGTAAATCATCAAATTAAGTGTTAAATTTCAACGATGTATTCGTGTATTCTGGTGAGTTTATTATCTGGTACTGTAATATGATTAGTAATGATGTTTCTATGTTATAGTCAAAGTTATTAAAACAATTCACTACTAACTTAAACATCCACCGCCTTCGAGTACATCACGCCTCGACGACGTGCGACAGAGATAAATGATAATTGTGCGGGTTGCAGACCGAAAGCTAAGCTAAGTTAGTTTAGTTTAGCTCATACTTAGTGCAGACAAAAGGGAGACAGCTATGCGTGCTAAACTAAACTAACTTAGCTTAGCTTTCGGTCTGCAACCCACATGACGGCTTTCCAATAACATACGTTTTATTATATATCACTTACAAGATGTTCATTAAAATACATGGCGGTTAATATATATATATATACACTAAGAATTTTATATCATTTGATAATTATTATAAGCACGTAATTTAGGACAAATTTTCGTATTAAACATTTTCCCAAAAATATTTAAGTGTTAATAATCGCGACATTGAGAGAAGATTTAATCTTAAATACAATGTTTCTATCTACTTAGTGCCTGTCGTATAACTCATTATAAATCTTAATAACTACTACGTAATAAAACTACGTAAAACAATCTCCAATTAACACGTATTTGTGTTTGTTGAACTAAAATCTTAACAATAATTAAAAAAAACGGATAAAATAATTAACACAAAGTAAGTATTTACGATTTAAAAAATTAAATGAAAAATTATTACTTACATTAAAAAATAAGTTGCTAGCAAGATATTTAGAACAATATGAACAACAAACAAATAATATGATACAATTATAAAATGAAGTAAAAATATTATGGCATTTATATTATAATAAAAATTATATATATGAAACATTGAAGAAAACTGAATCAACTGAACACACAGAACTACGGATGCCACATGTACTTAACAAAAATTCAAAATTAGACTGAAAAGAAGTCCCAAAAGGCACTTTATAGCTAAGTACTATTAAAATTGTTAAAAAATGGTGCTAGAGAGTTAAGGAAGAAAAAGAAGAGAATATCAAATTACCAATACACTCGACAAAAACATAAATTCTCCTTTAGATTCGTTGCTGGTTCCCGAATAATTAAAAATTCCATCCAGGCAGAACCTTCTGAAATATAAGGAATTTGATAAAGAATAACATAAAAATTACGTAATAGGACATTAAAATAAACATTCGACACTCTAGAGTCTAGAACATGATAACATACAGGGAAGTCATTACATAGTCATACATTACATCAGTTGTGCACAATTTTAATTAGAACCCACAGGGAATGAATTTCGTATACAAAGAGGTGTTCGCTAAGGTGACCCTATTTCTCCTAAATTATTTGCAACACTTAAAAATTGTATTATGATCTTAAGTGTAACTACATAGCAACTGATAAAAAGGTGGTCAAGATACTTAAAGCGTATGAAGCAACAACTATCTGGAACTACCATGGAACTAAACACAGCAAGAACTAATGCAGTTACTAACTCTTAATAAAGATATATAGTAAAAGTAAACGAAGACCAATCAAGTAAGTGAATTAGTACATTAATTTAGGATAGTTAATATTGACATTTGATTCCGTACAAAAACAAATGGATGAAATTTTAATACTCGGATGAGGTTTTGAACGCTAAGTGAAGTGATAAAAATTGATATTAGTATAGTATATCAAAATCAAAAGAACTCTCTGGCATTAGAAAAACTAATAAGACGTAGTAAAATGCAAGACTTATAAATGCGTCTGTGAATAAATTAAGGTGGAAAGTATAAATATATGGAGAAGCTGATTAAAAGTGTACTAAACTAGTAACGACAGAATAGGCATCCTGTGAATGGTAAGGGAGATAAATATGAGGACGAATGTTATCTTTATGATAACAAAAAAAAAATTGTAGGTTATTATTACATATGTAATTGTTAAATCTTGAATTAAATTAATATTTACTTACCCAGTTTTGATAAAGGTGACCCATAAACTAACCATTTGGTCTCTCATAGCAATTAAATTGATACTATTATAGCTTAAAATAGTTTTTTCCATATTTCTAAATAAAAACAATAAGGAATCAGCCCGAGTAGAGCCATTAAAAGGTAATAAATTATTTAAGGAGAATTCGTAAAAATAAACAAGGATTCATCTTTTAGCAAATAATCGTGCGGCTCTTGTAACGGGATTTATATAATATTCGACTATCCGAATAACAAAGTGAAAGTCTTTCCCTATTATTTTTTTATTATATATATTTTTTTTCTTAAAGTATTGAGCTTTTACTTGTCATGCAGCATTTGTTTTTTTGTTTGTCATTTTCAAATTCAAGATAATACCGGATAATAGGTGGGAGATATTTTTATTGAGTTGTAACAATCCTTCAGATGATAGATGCAACACTATTTCCGTAGCCGCCTGATTTGCTGATCCATATAGGACGTTAATAGGCAATAAGATTCAAGGTCTAAATGTGAGACCTGCACCAGCTCTCATTAGCACTTCTATTTTTGCGTCTAATCCGCCTATGTGCTTTGTTAATCTTTTGAGGAATCAATTTGCAATAACTAATGGGTTCTGTCTATAGCAAAAGGAGAAAGAGCTGATCTACTATCAGTAATCGCTTTAGATATCTGTTAGAATAATTGGATAAAAGCAAGTACTCAACTAACGGGCGTCCAGCTTTAGTGATACTTTCAACGATATTTTTTAAGTTACCATTTATATTATTCGTCTTCCAATTTAATGAAAGTGTCAAATCCTTAGAGCCATCATTACCAGAAATAGTTTTGTTTCGCAAACACAAAAATCCCAATGTTCCAAGTCTGTAATTTGGTAAGACTAGAATAATTCCTTTAGAAACTATATACTTTGGACCATAAATAAGGTGCTCTCAGCTACCAGAATCGAAAATATTATCGAGAATATGAAATAAGACTCCAGCATTCTCAGCATCTTAAAGTTAGAATATCGTCAGAGTGAGACATTCTTTGTTTCCTTTAAATTTATTTTCATTAATTTGAGGACAGCGAAATGAGTGCTTAAGTTTATCGTGTACAATTTCCCAATAGGTTTGTTCAGTAGGTTCCTACAAGATAAAACAAAACATACTTGATAAAAACCGATTTCATTTCCGTGCCAACCATAATTGACTATAACCTTTTACCTGAAAAGGTCTTTCTGCTGAAAAGGCACTGTATGGTATATCAAAGAATGCTATAGTACCAGGTTCAGATTCAAAGCCACAAATATCACCATGTCCTGTTCTTACTAGAATCGATTTTAATTCCTCATTTTCATTAATTTTGTCAATAATGTTGTTAAGAGTGTCGGATTTGCGAAATTCTCCAAAATCAGGTACGGCTTCAGAGTTATCGATAACCCTCACTTCACTAGTATTAACTCCAGCTAACAAAAATCATAAGCTTTTCAGCAGTACTAAAATCCTAGTCTTAGATTTATGTTAGTAGAATGCCATACAGGTCATCGCTTAAAAGGGAACTCCAAAATAAGACTGAAACTGATTACATTTGAAAAGTATGCCACTCCATAGCTAAAGTTTTGATATGGGGCTAATTACGCTAGGTGTCATCGTAGACATCGTAATTTTGATATATATTAGAGTTTCTTTATTTTTATGCAAATTTTTGTTATGTATAAAAGACTATTATTGCATTATTCGTTAAGCTCCGCTAAGAAAAGATTACAGAAAATTCATTTCTGAAGGAGTAAAACACCAGACGAAAGTTTGAATGAAACCCTTTTACGTATCAAATTGTATCCATGAAAATTGGTATTTGATCCTTCAATTAAATGTTGATAAATATGAATTTCCAGAAATTTTCATTTGACATTCTAATTCTGAAATTGCACCCTAGCCGCGTTGGGATGGGTAAACTAATAAGTTTATAAGAACTCTCAATTCTTATAAATTTATTATTTATTCTTCCATTTGAACGCAAATAATCTCTCTAACGTAGGTACGTCGAGAGTTATTTCAATAAAAGGATTTGTTTTCAAGTTTACCGGATATTACAAGTTAATTGGTGTTCTGAAACATTAATAAGTGATGCTAGTGGAAGAAGCATTGTTGAGGTATCGGTCTTTCTAGCTGGTTTTAATGTATTGTAGTTTATAATTTAATGTAATCTTTTAAAATTTCTTAAATACAGATTACTAAGTGGCAAAAATGGCTCTTGAATGAAACTAATTCTTAACTGAATTAGACTAATTATTAAATAGATTTAGATTACCTTGTTATTTACCTAGATACTATTGTAAAGGTCGAATGTTTTCTCTTAATTGCATTGCAAAAAAAATGCAAAAGAAATTGCAAACAGAAGTTTAATGTATAATGTTAAACATAAAACAAATATAAAAAATATGGTTTATTTTTAAATATTGTCAGGGATATTAAATAGAGTATAGCTGGTTAGTACTATAATAGTTATAGTAAACCCGAAAGTTTGAACCAAACACTGAAAGGACGACTTGCCCAACAATTTTAACAATAATTGATTATAAAAATTGCTTTTTCTATTCGACAGTACCCAGGCTTTTCATTATCAACATCACACTTCGCTATCAAATATTATCTAAGCAATCGGCTTTGTGAGAGGTACATAGCTTTTCTTGTTTACGTTTTATTTTTTTGCAATTTTATGAAGTATTACATGGATGTACGTTTTTTATTATCGGTACGTCATGACATTTTTTAAACATATTTGTTCATTATCCCTCTTTAACTTATCCAAATTCTATACTTTAATGTTTCAATCATGCTGTAAAACTTGATTTTGTTTCAGGTAAAGACTTTTCATCACTTATTTATTGGGCGAATCTGGGATTAAGGTAGGTAGTAAATAGTAAATGTAATAATAGAAATATTATATTATTCCCATTCCTTAATATATAAAAATGTTATTTTTGATTATAGTTGTCTCTCGTAGTAAAACCTCTCATAAATCTCGTCCCACATCTGCATCTCTTTTCTAAATGGAAACTCCATCATTTCCATGTCAATTTTGATGTCCAACATCCGGTTATCTTGAAGGTTAAAAGGCTCCCAAACAATTTCCCCAGAAGGTGTAGGGTTTCTATAATTGTATGTACAGTAACATATAAAAGTACATAAAACAAACGGTCTATAACATTACACACTAATCTTTATGGTATTAAACACAATCACAAATACAATTAAAAATGTCTATGAGGGATAAATATTGAAGCAATATTTATATCATGTATAAAAATACTTTGCTGGGATCCTGTTATAATATCGTCATAAACAAGTTTTTACACAGGAATTAAGTGAATCGACATGAGAGCCTATTAAATATAAGTATTTACTTACAAATGTTTGATAAAATTTGTCCACAGCTTGACTAAATTTTCCTGAACCACTCCGTCATCGCCATCTAATTTGCGTCCTTTATATGGAAATAAATAGGCCAGCTCATCAGAGTGGGCCGCGCCCGTTTTAAGCACACCTGGTTCTTCTTCCACTCCTACATTACCGCTATGAGAAAACTGATAAAAATAGACAGGGCTCTTAGCCGTTGCTTGGAATCGAACACTTCTATGAATGTGACTAAGGAAGTAGGCATCCCTAAAAATATATATAATTATAAAAGATTGGTTTTTGTGCTTTTTATATTTAGCAACTACATTTTTTACCTGTGATATTCTAAAACTGTCGCCATTGACATATTTCCTTCAAAGTACATATCTTTTATGTTTTTTACTAATTGTGGTACTTGTCGTTTATTAATTTGCAGTTCTATTGGTATCAAAAAGTTTAATTTCTTGGACATTTTATTTAGAACTTGCACTTCTTTAAGCATTGATGTAAATATATATGCTTCGTTATTGGCATATCCACTTAACACCGGCACTGAAACCATCTTTCCATTGGAGAGTAAATTATAAGGAGAATCTGAAAAGAATCTTTCCTCGTTTTTCAAAGGATGTTCTAAACATATACCGAAAGGTAGGTAGGGGAGTTCAAGCTCTTCGGTTTTTGTAGCAAGGTCTACTGGAGTCATCTTTGCGAAAGCAAGAGTATCTCTAGTTCCATTAAGTTTCAGCTTCAAAGTTTTAGCGCGTTCCTCGGCATCAAAGTTAAAAGCCCAAGGTGCCAGAACACTTCCACTCTGCATTATCGCACCATGAAACAGTCCTCTGGCCATGGTAGATATCATTAACGATTGTACCATAGCAGCTCCGAAACTTTGTCCGGCGACAATTACTATGTGAGGGTTGCCATTAAAAGCGATTATGTTATCTCTAACCCAACGTAAAGCCATCACGACATCTTTTAGACCTGCATTGCCTGGTACTTTATTGTCACTTGAACATAAAAAACCCATTGCCCCTAATCTGCAATTGTGCTTACTTTAATGTTTCCGTTTATTTCACATACCTAGTCTTATTAAATACAATACCTGTGTCGTACTATGACTACAATAATCCCTCGTTCAACTATCATAGTTGGGTCATAGTGTCCAACACCACCAGTTATCCAAACTAGTACCGGAAGTCGATTTCCTGGTGGGACGTTCACATCAAGTTGCAAACATTCAGCTTCCGGAGAGCTAGGTGTACAGTGAGCTGCGTGCGATTCTCTGACATCGGACCATACTGGAGCTAACCCACCACGCTACCGATGTTATAAATTACGCTTCATTTATTAATCCATCTCAAAAGCAATGTTTTATGTTTTATAAAATTTTGTTTCATGAAAAACCAAACAACCAAATATACCTACTATAAATAAATCATATCATACATTATCATATCAAATCGTCCGTTCCCGTGAAAATACTGACATAAAATTTAAACGAACATTCTTGTATAGATATGTATTTTTTTCCTTTAGAAATCTTGTAAGTCTTTAGAGAGGGAGAGAATTCTTGTAAAGATTTTAATCAAGATAATTTTAAATTTTCACCAGACAGGCAGAGAGAGAAAAAAAATAGTTTTATGAGTCATTAAACTATGATTTCCCACATAGTCCGGTCAAATTAGACCAAAAAATTAGGGTGAAATTACATAAATTCGCAACAAGCTGAATTTTGGTACAATTGTTCAAAACACGATTATAAACAATAGCTGAAAGTTCCCCATCATTCCCGTGTGTGGAAAATTTTTTATTCAAGGTCAAATGTCAAAAAAATGAGTTTTTCGCGATTTTCAGCAAAACAGTAAGTTTTATCAGAAAAATACCTCAGACTAAAATTGTAGATCATTAAATTATCTATAAAAAATATATCAATACTTTTTTTCTCACGAGACACCGTTTCGGAGATATCGCAGTGTAAAAAATTGTAACAGTTGCAATTGTCATCACATGCATGAGTACGTCACGTATATTCATCCCTAGAGTTGTAATATTATGTAGTATAGGTTAAAATATTTTTCTGTCGGTCATTGTAACTTGCACTTAAAATATAAAATATACATCAGCTATAACTATAAGAACTCCAACTGAAAAAACTATTTTCTTTTTAAAACCAGGAAAAGCTCAACATCAATCGGAAATATATACTTCTAAAAGCTTATTATCTTCTTTTGCAAAGAGTCAAAATCACATACTATTTCTGCATGCAATAACAGGCTGTGATACGACATCTGCATTTTATAGGAGGGGTAAAACGACAGTTTTCAAAATGTTTGAAAAACAAAATTTAGTTGAATGTGCTGAGGTTTTTCAAAACTGTAATTCAACTCAACATGAGATCATCACAAGTGGCATTCGCTTTCTTCTTTCGATATACGGGGCTCCTAAAAAAACTACGTGCTTAGATAAACATCGGTATGCATGTTTCGTCAAAAACACCAAAAGCAAAAAACAGGTACAGTTAGCTTGTCTTCCTCCAACGTCGGCTGCTGTTTATCAACATCTTTTTCAGGTATAGGTATTACCAAGTTCAAGTGTGGCTTGGTTGTCAGAAAGACCCAACAGACTGGGGTTGGAAGTTTGTAAATAATGAATTGGAACCAGTTCCAACTTTGTTTCCACCTGCGCCGGAAAAATTGCTAAACGCAATTTTTTGCAACTGCAAAAAGGGATGCAGCGCTAAATGTGGTTGCAAAAAAGTGGGTCTATTCTGTTCTATGGCGTGTACAAGTTGCCAAGGCAAGTCGTGCTCTAATGTTGAATCACCAACAATTGATGATACATTCGACGTCAACGAGCCGACTTGCGATACATCGTTATTGGCTGAATTTACTTGCACCCAAGACAAGGATGAACCAGAAGAAAATGAACAAGGAGAAAATCTAGAAGAAGAAGAACAAGGAGAAAATCGAGAAGAATTCGAAAATTACGACTCCGACTAATAAATGTCTGTACTTTTTTTTTATCAACATCGCTTTTTTTCTGACTAATATCAATTATTTACGATAGTTTCAATTAAATTGGATAATTACTGACTTTTGGAGTAGGCCTACTGGGGAAACCACGTTAAAAAAAACGCGCTAAGTACTACCTCATAGGTGGCGTGGAAACGTGTGCATTTTATGACAATTGCAACTGTTACAACTTTTTACACTGCGATATCTCCGAAACGGTGTCTCGTGAGAAAAAAAGTATTGATGTATTTTTTATAGATAATTTAATGATCTACAATTTCAGTCTGAGGTATTTTTCTGATAAAACTTACCGTTTTGCTGAAAATCGCGAAAAACTCATTTTTTTGACATTTGACCTTGAATAAATTTTTTTCCACACACGGGAATGATGGGGAACTTTCAGCTATTGTTTATAATCGTGTTTTGAACAATTGTACCGAAATTCAGCTTGTTGCGAATTTATGTAGCACCGAATGTCTAATTTGACCGGACTAACAATTTTATAAAAATTAGATTAGACAGAACTTACATACTATTATAGCTTATACATAAAACTTATTAATATATGCACTTCACCGCGGCTGAGTGAAATTTAACATATTCATGGTCAACACAGTACCATAACAAACTAATTGGAAACATAAATAAACTTAACATGGGTATATATGTTTATAGATATTTTCAAACATTAATTTCGGTAATGGCATCTTTTCAATGTTTATCTATACTGCAAAGTTAGAAACATTGGTTAAGATTTTCGAAAGAAGCCTAATAGATGTCATCACAGCCCCGATAAAAACGATAACATATAGAATGCTTAATTTACGGAGACGGACAGCGATACGATAGCTCAATTAGTAGAGCGATGGGACGGTTTTCCCTGAGGGTTCGCGGGTTCGAATCCTTGGCCGTATCGGTTTATTTTTCATTCTATGCTTAACATGGCTATAGATCTTTATAGATATTATCAAACATGACAAACTACCTTAAATTTTCCAGCTGCACTTATCGATGCATACGGAATACCATTGAAGGAGATGTAACCTTCTTTAGAAACGCCTTGAATTCTGCCCTGCGCAGTGCTTACAACATTTTGAAAGGATATTTCTATCGATGGTATTATAATCATCACTATTGAATACAAAGACATTTGTTCTTGAACTTAAAATTTTAGTTTTATTCGTCAAATGCACCTGGAAACGAAACGGAATTTTGTGTTTATGGATTCACGTCAGCACTAACTAGGCCATATTATTACTTGGGGTATTTTTTAGATGTGCAACAAACCGACATGTTCTGAAAGTTGTTACCTGTATATTACCGCTCAGGCAACTACGAAATTGGACTAGTTTAAGTGAAACTGACTATCGGTAAGTGTGTTCCGTGCAACTAATTATTTTATGCATACGCTAGATATAGAGTAGATGTGCTTTTATAAATTGTCGATAATAGTTATAAAAATAATGTACATTTCTAGTTCTTTACATTATGTAGTTATTATATTATAAAATGAACATTGACTCTATGGCTTACTATTAAAAAAAAAAAATTGTTGTCTTTCGGTATATTCTTAGTTACACAAAAACAGTTGGAAGAACTGATGAAAATTAGTATGTAGTGAGAACGTGTGTTTTCTACAAATAATATCGGTTATCCTTAGGTATATAGTACGAGACAGGCGAAGCTGAGCTAGTTGTTTCAATAAATATTTAAAACACTCACTTAGTCATCATAGAACCTCAGTACGGTATAAGATTAAGCCTCTTGGGTCTAGTCTTTAGATGGTCAACTACACGTAGCTTTGAGCATTGTCAATGGAGATGAGGAAATTTAACATATAAATTTAAGCATTGCATGTATTAGTTCTTCCATCACGATCAGCTCTTTATATTAATACTTAAACTTTTCATTTGAATCATAACTCATAGGATAACCATATTTTTATTATACGGTCAAAGTAGGTACCTTAAATGTATTATTTTTTTAAACTGTAGGGTAGAATTACGTGGAGTTACTTACTAACGTTACTTTTCCTCATGTAAGTTTAAAAGTTTACCTACAAAACAAAAGCAGGTCCTGTCTCCCTTATTCTGTCATCACAATTCCACGAACTGTCAACAAGTGTACTTTTACTGTAATACAGTAAATACAATACAGAACTGACAATAGCAATTGATATTGGGAACGGTGAATGAGAGAGAAGAGAGTGTGTCCAGATGTTTATCATTTGTGTGAGTGATTGCAATCACGATAATAATGGATTTTGGTTTTTAGTCACCGCTGAACTGTCATTGATAATTTGAACATGACAACAGTGTAGATGAGCAATAAAATAGATTAATAGTTCGAACTATCTAGCGTAGATGGCTTATATTTATACTACATATTATCATGATCTATTTACTGATTCTTCTCCATCTACCCTCTTTGAAACAAGATTCATAAAAAAAATGTATTTTTATTTTTGAAATAATATTTTTTTTACTTTTTGTACATTTTTGACATCGATAATATGAACATTTTTAAACATAAGATAAGCAATTGTTTTGTCTGTATTAATATTCTTAATCGGAGAGGAGTAGCTAGTGGAATAAAATGAACAGTATGGGCATATTTAATACGTAATATTAATGGATCCAGTCGTTATGTCTGTACTCAGAAGCAAGCACCTTTGCCCCGAGGGTCCCGGGAATGCTTGGTTGACGACGACGAGTAATTGTAACTTAATATAATGTTTAGCATAATTATGATAGCTAGGTCATCATAACATACCTATTACTCCGGATTTTGTTTACAATATAATACATATAAATATGTTTTGGCTAAAAATTATTTATAAAAAGTAAGTACACAAAGATAGAAACTAATTAAACTTGTAAGTTCCAACCTTTACAAGTTCCTTATTTTAGTAATACACGTCTTGTCTATCCGTCCACAAAAATTACACTTAAAATATGTACCACTCAATTTAATAAAAATTAAATTAAATTATAATTAAAAAGACTTCATCGTAAATATTTCATAAGTAGATGGAAAATGAAATAAAACTGATTCCCCTAAATCACACATTCAACTATAGTGGACGGATTAACATTAATCTTAAATCATTTAAATAAATAAATATACACTCACACAAACAACTAATATTTAACTCTTTGTTGTTTGCAAATTATCAAAGAAGTGCACCATTTCCTTCTGTTCTTTCGTAAGTTCAGTGAAGCGGAAGATCTTAGGCCTTTCGATATTCTGATATTGTAATGTGGATTCTTCGCTGACCGATGGCCAGGGGGATAGAAGACCGCTGTGGCATGTGGGATCACTGAATTAGAAAATAAGTTATTATTACTATTATTTTAAATATGGACAATACATTCTACAACTTTTCTATAGATCTGGACTGTAGGAGCTAGCTTGGAGTGATAACCTGAAATATGATAACAAAGATTTAAACTCACTTGCAGTACATGAAGTTTTTGACGAACATGGTCATCCAATCCGTCATCAATTGATCGTTACGATTCAGCGGCGTAAAACCTTTTGAACCTTTCAAGGCCCTTGCTCTAAAGAGGAATGTCATGTCCTCTATGTGCCCTGCGCCCTTGAATTGTAAATTGTTTGATTCCTTTATCACACTAAACTGAGCTTCGTACGAAAACTCATATAAATATACAGGGGCTGCATCTGATGACGCCCTCTTCATTGCGAGTTTGATGGCGGGATATACGTAATAAGTATCCGAGCAAACTTGAAGAAACTCATCTATAGTCGGTTCGTCGCTATAATAATGTTCTACTACTCTCTTAGCATATTCCAATGCAGTTTCCGGAGGCAAATTGTATATAGAATCTAGTGATAAAATGAGTAGCGGATTTTCCTTAATTCGAGCTAATATATCTATGGCTTCAAAGTTGGGCTTGAAGGTCTCACATTCAGCGTTTGTGAAACCAATTATTAATGGTATGTGATTTCCACGCCCTTCTGTTATTAGTAGTTCTGGATCGTTGTCTAAAATCGTTGTAACTCCAGGAAATACTGATTCCACGACTGGAAAGAAGGCGGTCAGACCAAACTGATTTTGTATCTGTTTGTTAGCTTCCATGATCCGTTCAATGGGCAGTTCGGTTAGTTTATGGTGGATATCTTCTGGATCGGTTGAATTGATTCCAACCGTTAATAGAAATAAATTAGAAATAAATTTTGCGTAAATCGGTGAAGGGGTGTAGAAACTGGGTAGTGCCGTTCCACTCATAAGTATTGCTCTGAAAGGTAATACGTTTTATATTATTATTAAGAATACAATCAAATACAAACCTAGTAAAATAACGTATGTGAAACTAAATAGTCTTACAATGAGATGTGCAAAAATGTTCTGACCTGCTAAACAGTCCTTCGGCTGCCTTAGACAAGGTGAGGAGATGAGCACTCGCTGCCCCCGCACTCTGTCCTGCAATGGTCACATCACTGGGATCTCCTCCAAAAGATCTAGCATTGTCTTTCACCCAACGCAGCAAAGTGATCATGTCCCTCAAACCATTGTTCCCGGGAATAGACGAGGAATTTAGAGAAAGGAAGCCAAAAACGTTTAACCTGAAAAATAATTATGGATATTTGATTTTTTGTTTTGAGTATTTAATAGCATAGCATTTTAATAACGACCGATATGTTATTTAAAATTATGTCTTAATCAGAAACGGAACTCATCTTTTTAAAATTACTTTAACAATATAGGTAGGTAGGTATTTTATATACTATAAAAGTGATAGTATACTATAGGTACTTATTGTATATAAAATATCTAGTGATCGCCACAGGGCCTTAAAAATACATTAATTGTAAATGAATGAACAAACACACCTCTGTAATTATTATATATATATTATATTTTAACTTTATTCTTTTGTATTATGTGGTATGAGACTATTATATATTTGACATTGACAGGATGAAGGCAAACAATGATTCGTGCTAATATTTTTATTATGTACTATTTTATGTATTTGTAAGACTTATGACGTATATATTCCAGATTTCTGCCTTAATTTTTAAAATAAATATTTTATGGAACCTTATGATAAACCTCACATTCCACCGAGCGCGTGATATACTTAAAAAGTAGTTAAAGATTTCTCTGCAACTATTAATATATTTCATTTATATATTTAACTGTTGAATTAAAACTAGAGATCACTTGTGTATGTGAAATGGAAGTTCCAGGAGAATCTAGTTTGATACTATACCTACTTATTGAAATAAGCGCTACTATAAAGGCAAAGACTTAAAAAGCTGCGAAGGTTCCAAGCGCGCTCTGGTCAAAGAAGACTCAAACAACTCAGCTAGGTATTTCTTTATTGTGATCACTGTTTCACAAACTGTTTCAATGTTGGGTGAGCCATTTACAAAAAACTTAGTACGGTACATATCATTGAGTAGCAAATGCCGGGACATTAATTAAAAGTTTCGTGACCACACAGACATCCTAACATTTTTGTAAAGAAGCTCTGGCTACGCTTTTGCTACTTAATAAAATAATTAATTGAGAGATTTTTAACGCAAAAGATTTTAAACGTCTTTTAACGCAAGCAGCACCCCTTCACTGCATAACGAAAGGTTCAGCCATCACTCCCTTCACCATATTTGGGAGAGGGGGGAGAGCCTTGGTGGGCATAGCTAAATTATTTTTTGTTTCTAGTGTTGTGTTTTTTTTTTTGTTAACCTAACCTAACAATAATATACCATTATATCTTTACTTCACTAGGTTATTAACATTAGGTACATTAACGACGTTATGGCCTGAGAATGCATTGTATTGTATTGGAAATAAACAATAATCTTCGCAATTTGTTTGTCGTTGTAGATTAATTTTGTTTTATCAAACGGCGACATCACAACGATTCCTTAGAAGTCATTACTCGCGGTAGGGTCGGGTTGTTCTCCTCCCTTAAATATAGCGAAGGGGATGATGGCCGGCACTTGCGTTATGCTCGTGAACAGGTGCTGCTTGCGTCGATTGGTTGTGTTGTAGGTCAAGTTTTTACGATTTTTTTTTTATATTCACCTGAAACCACTAATAATCACAGAACAGAAACAGTAATCACAATATAAAAATATCCTGCTGAGGTTTTTGTGTGGTTCTTCTCAGACTAGGACGCGGTTGGTACCCTCATAGCTTTAACATTAGTTGAAAAGTGCTTTTACAGAAGTGCTTATTTCGATAAATCTGGTATAAAAATAGGCCTGACACTTCCATTTGGCGTACACAAGTGATTTCTTTGTTTTGATTCATTTTAAAAAAGATATAATCAAAAAAATATATAAATATATTAGAAACTTTAAATATTTTATCTTCACATAATATTTTAAGGTCCTAAATAAAGCCTGTTTTCATCCGCCAAGGTCTGTCTAAAAAGTGTTTTATGAATATGAATTTTTATATGAATAATTATATTATGTAACCTTTATTAACTCGTCATTAAAAACACTAATTATAATATAAAAAATTGTAATATTTTACCATGGTGAACAACTTAAATCCGGATGTTAGATTTCAAGGTCACGTCTTAGTATACAACAAACTTAAAATTTTGTATTTTATTTTAACGTAATATTTTTACGGTACTTAATTGTGCAGTGTGAAAAAACCTATTTTTATCAAGATCCAAGATCCGTCTTAAAGTATTTTATTAATATTATATTAACTCCTCATTAAAATATGTGTATTATAAGAATAAAGTAATATTCGCATAGTCAGTTAATTTAAAAACTAACTTTTGTTCTATGGCTTTACAATATAAGTGAGAAAGACGTATTTGACCATTGGCATAATGTACACCATGCTTTGCCATAAAGATAAAAAAAGAAGTAAAGAAGAAAGACGTCAGAAGTCACAGATGACATTCCAAATCAAGTTCAAGTTAAATTTTAGTTTAATAATGTAATGTTTCGTAAAGGCTTTTAAGGCATTTCAAAATAAAGAAGAAGACGTAGTACAAATTATATGTTGTATGATGCTATGTTCTGCTCTTGACCGATATTGTTGTCATTAAATTATTGACAAGCCTTGTCATTGACAACAGTTGCTTAATGTGTTATTTCTAATATTATTAAATATAGTTATATTGACAATTCAAATAGTAAACTGCTTATTAGCAACAAAGCATGTAAGCGTGTCATTTAGCATCAAACATTGATGGGATGTGTTTTTATATGCAATTATGATAAATTTATTTGCTCTGTCAATTTATTTGACAACTATTTTATTATTACTTACTTATTTATTATTTATCAACACATGTCAAATGAGCTACTTGATGCAGACAATAATGATAATAATAATATCAGGAAACATTAAACTGATTGATCTAACCCCTAAGTAAGCAAGCTATTTGCTTGTGTTAGGAGTTAGACAACGGTACAAATACATAGAAATACACATTATAAATACTGAGAAATACAGACATCTATGCTTATCACATACAGGTGTGTCCCTGTCGGCAATCGAACCCTAGCCCCGTTAGCGCCGCTTTACGTTAGGCATCTACGCTAACCACTAGACCAACGAGGCGGTGCATACAACAATTACATACATACCTGTAATTGAATGTGATGACGATGACGTCTCTGCGCATGAGGTACTCCGGTCCATGGAGACCGGTCCCACCAGAGCCAAACGCGAAGCCGCCTCCGTGTATGAAGACTAGAATTGGCAGACAAGGGCTTTCTTGCTCACCATCTAAACCACTTTCGTATGGCGGCTGAAGCTCCCTCACTGGTCTCATTGCCTGGTACCCAGGAAGAGCATCTAAAGGAACGTGGATATTTGCATATATGCATGCTTCATTCATGGTTCCATTGTTCAAAACGCCATAGAGAACATCGTGCTGAGGACATATCGGTCCTTCCCTCGTTGCATCGTACACGTCTTCCCATGGCTCCACAGGCTGTAACTCCTGAAAATTTAAGACAAAACTTTGATGATTGTCCTATTTATAAATATTTTTATAGGCCTAACAGATATGCTGCTTTGTTTACTTTAAATCTTAACTCTCCAATGGGCTGTTTGGCGTAGGGCACGCCGAGGAAGCTGGCGTAATGGGTTTGGTTGCTGAAGAGACCTCGTACACCGCACAGGACGCCGTCCGCCAACCTTGCGGTCACCTCGCAACCCTCGACCTGTCGCACCGGCACCGCCTTCACTGTAATGTGTTATGTGACAAACTCATCAACTTTTTAAAACCGTATACCGCTTTCAACCCATGGTACTAATGTAACGGGTCATATAATATAAACATTTCGTATATTTTTTCTTATAATAATAATCATAATGTCTTTATTTCGAGCAACACAGACACATTTTGTTTACAGTTATGTCAAATTACAAATGAAAATAAATCACAATAAAAATAAAATTAATGATGTCACAAATGTAAATTTAAAAATCATCCTAATATACAATTAATCCAATTATAATAAAATAAATATTGTAAGCATTTCGATTGTCATTTACACTTTTAACTAATATAGTAATAAAATGCTTTAACAAATGTTATGTTTTCAAATATATTTTGTTCCTTCATCAATATGCGAGTAGCTTTTTGGGAAAAAAAGATTAAATAGTATATGGCTAACCTAACCTAACGGTCTATTCTAAGCCCGTAGCACCGTAGCCCGCGCTACGAGATTAGGATGCCAACATCGTACAGTTAAAACGGTATTTAGAAAGTATTATAAAGCAACTGTAACTTTAAAGAAACGTGTAAACTAAAACGTGCAAAACATAATATATTATATACCATTACGTAATTTTAACATTTTATATATACTTTTTATATCTGTTTAATTCTGTTTATTATATTAGAATTTATTTATAATTCGACTCTTGTTATTACGGCCTATTTTGCGAAGTCCATTTAGGTCGGACACTTCTTTTCTGTAATAAAAATATTCCGAATAACAATAACATATTTTAAAACTAATATTTCTGAATAAATTAAACTTTTGTTTTTGGGGTCAGTCATCTACAGCCCTCTCTCTCTCTCTCACTGTAACTAGAGATCCCTGTCTCATCATTTCGTAAATATTTGATATGTTGTTAATAATAAAACAAGACTATGATACTGAAGAAGATATGATTAGAATAATATTAGGAGTTAGCAAAATGCAATAACATTCTACGGACTACTATCGTGACGTGACACTACGTGGACGCTAAAAGAAATAAATATATATTTACCCGGCTATAATCATGTAATTTTTTATCGGAATTTACCCTACTAGTTTCGAACTCATTCGGGGTCCGAAACCCATGGCGGACCCGCGGCGTGCATGCGGAAAAAACACTAAAAGAAATAATAAAATTTAACGAAACATTTTTCTTACACGTAGCATCTTACACGTGCATCTAGCAAGGAATAATGACTGATAAACTTTATATAACTCCAGTATCAATACCTACTCGAAAACAATTATGATACGTGTAATTTATTATCATCATTATTAATAATTATAATACTCTGTTTTGTTTTTGATTTGACAGATATGTATATAATATAAGATATTAAAATTATACTTTTAACCCCTGACCCAAAAAGAGTTGAGTTATAAGTATGACGTGTGTATCTGTCTGTCTGTGGCATCGTAGCAGCCAAACGGGTGGACGGATTTGATTGCGGTTAAAAAAAAATGGTAGTAGATACCCTTATTCATTAGCCCCGAAAACTTCATAAAATAGACACCATCTTGCAAGGGTTCCCCGACGGAACGACTCCAATAAGAACATATTTATATTATTTTTATCCTTTTTAGAGATCCTTTTGTGTTTGTGGTTTTTTAAATTTTATATTTATAATCAAATGTCATTTAGAAAATATTACCAAAGAAAAACATGTTTATTTAGTATTGACTTACAAATCCCCGAGTGCATCATTGTATCTGAATCAAATTAAACTTCGCTTTGTTTCTTTGTAGTTCCCGACTTACCTGCAACCTGTTGCTCTCGCACTGTATTTTTTGTGTCTGTTAGGACTTACTTTGGGACCTAGAAGACGTCCTATTCTACACGAAACGAATTCGGTTTTTTTATCTTGTTCAATAAACACACTGAGAATAAAGAAAATAATATTTTGTTATTTTTTTTAATTATGTTAAAGTGACTAAAGTCACTTCATCAAAGTCTTAAAGACGTTCCGGTCCTAATTAAATTTTTAATTAATTTTCCATTATAGGTTATTTATTATTAATGTTATGTGTTTTGTTTCGGTCTGTCTATTTTACAATATATTGTACATTTTTTACTTAAGGCTTAACTAATTGATTCATATTGGTTTCGTTGATAAGTTTATTGGGTAGCAAAAAAGTATTACTAGACTCACAAATGTAAAAATATTTTTATCATTTTATATAGTGTATGATAATTATAACAAAACGCGGAAGATTTTTTTGAATCCCATTTTTTTTGTTATTTCTTACTTAAAATATATAAATGATCCTTAATCCACTATTTAAATAATATATCACAAATCAGAGCGAGTCGGCACTCACCGTGCAGCAACAGCAGAACGTGCAGCACTGTCCACGCGAAGTCAGTCACTAAACGCGGCATGGTCGCCACTGACGCTGCCTGCCGTACACTGCCTTATAAATAACCGCGCTACCCAATACTTCGATGAATGATCTGCCAAATACTCGTGAGGCTCTAGACATAACAACTTTCTTGACGTTTTGTATAGGAAGATGTATAATTAAATTAATTATACGTGTCTTAGTGATTTTTCTTTATTTATATAAATAAATAACAAATTGATGCATCACGTAATCTAGATTTAATGAAGGTTATATGATAGTTGAGAATATCTACAGTGCTACAACTATACATATACAAAAATGTATAAATATAAAATATAACATAAATAAATGCAGTGCAAAACTAATTACTACGTCTACGTAACATGACACAGACAGACAAACACGGAAATTCAAAAGTTCCCTGGGCTGGGAAAAATTACTAGAAATTTACGAATTTCTATAATTTTGATGTGATAATAGATATCTTATTCAGTTATATTTTTATTGATATTTTCTTTAAGCTGATAAGCATTCAAAAACTGATACTTAATTATTGATATTTTCTTTAATCATCCTAAAAACACAACTTTAGCCTCTTCGAACATCAACTGTAAAGTTGGTACCACTCTAGTTATAGACTTTCAAGAGCTAAGAAGCCGTAGTTATTATATTCTTCCACGGGATTTCGGTATTACAAATAAATACTTAAAAGTCTTGATAATAAGGTCATCGGTCTCGTTTAGGTAGGCTCTGGATGTATTTAAACTATATCTGAATTTTTGATTAATCCCAAACATGAAATATTCATGGTTGCGATGAAACGTTTTAGTCTTTCCAAGTGCTACTTTATTGAAAGAAAAGTTTTCTTGATTAGTCATGACTCGAAGATCATCAGCTCACCTTCAATCACAGGAATAAAGTAACTACCACATAAAACACTGGTATAATTAAAATAGTTTAAGATTTGATCTTTTAAGAAAAGAATATATTTATTTTTATGTAAGTTTAGCAATGTATTTATTGGATATCGATTGTACTCTACATAAACAAGCGGTAGCGTGTTAAGCCAAGTTCAAGTTACCAAAACTGACGAGCAATATTACAGGAACCATTTGGAGTCACTTTTAACTCAAAAACTATACAACATACACAGGAAAATTTTGCATAGGTATATATTGAAACTCGCAAGTTACATACGTACTTACTCCAGATTTTATAAACACACCTCAAACAGTAATTTAGAATAAAAAAAATCATCAATTTTATCACTGACATCACTGACAAAATTATAACCCAGGTCCAAATTACCTAAAAAGTTGAAATTTAACATCCCGAAAAGTATTTGTGTAAATACAAAGGAGTAATTCAGAAACTAGTATTTTTTTATTTATTGATCAAAAATCAAAATTGATGACATCCGGTCTGCATGTGGAGTGGATTTTTTAGGTCTTTACTTGAATATAAAACTTGTGTAATACCAGCCTTAATTATTTTTTAACCCAGACATTTTAGCACTTATAAATAGCACCCGTTTTAGCACTTATAAATAAAAGTATTATATTAAGTTATTGTGTAAACTTAAGTATTAATTATCATTTCAATATTTAATGCACATGAATAGTGTGAGATCATTAGGTACTTGTAAATAATTAAATTTCAGATATTACCGTGTGCTGTGGACACGGTACACAAAATATCGGTATTTTAAATAACAGATAGTGAATCAGAACAAACGATTTTATAAGTTTAAAGGATAATTGACCGAAATTTAGGGTATCGCATGCATAATCAGTGCAATGATACTGAATTTGAACCTGCGACCTCGGTATCGGTTACTATACGGAATTGTGCATTTCGTGAAGCGTGATCTGTGGGGTTCAGGGTTGAGATAGCGTTTGTTATGTAAATAATTTGAAATGTTTTGCATTGTTATGCTAACTGAGGCAACTTGAATTGTATGTCGTCTGTCTATCTGTCTGTGATACAGTACCAAGACTTGAATGAAGCATACAGTTCGTATATCTTCTCTCTCTTACTGAATAGGTACATGAACTAGATATTAGGTATAACACGTATAATATGTGGTAGAGCCGGAAGCCAACCAACCTTCCCCCCCTCCTAAGCGACTCCTCTTCTGTTCCAGTTGTCCCTGTAGGACGGTAACCACCTAACATCAGATAATTTAGATATCATAGCATTAACTTTGAACTCGTGAGATGAGCCTACATTCTTAAAAAACATACATACAAACAATTATATATACCTAAACATACATAACTTTTACAAACCAAGATTTTATACATGCATAAATCATACATAATAATTATATTATAAATTAATATTGCATTATTTATTTGCGTCACGTATATTTTTTCCACAATTAAAAGTAGAGCAAGTCTTTATAGATAACGGTATCTGCGCAAGCGCAGGTCACTTATTTTCACAATTATATCAATCGATAGCAATGCATTTAACCCGTTGACCTATTATTTATATATTTATATATAGGGACAGGTGAAGGCGATCTGATAATATTGTTTGCAATATAATATAAAAATATACTCTTTAATGTATAGATGCAATTAATGATCGCAATTTAAGTTTTTATTATTAAATATATTGGGATGGAAATGAAAATTATCCCGGAAATGTTCAATAATGTATATTTAAGAAACCTCTGCATAATCTGCATCTCATTTGTAAAATATTAGATATATTATACAGTCTACTATTAGCACATACATATAATATCATCCTCAATCCTTAGAATTTTTGTTATTGACAAAACAATCATTAAATAATGCAGCTCATTAAATATATATTATTGACTTCTTTGTTACTATTATAACTGCACAATGAAATATGGATGTATGTTTTATAGAAAAGCGGTATGAATTCTTGCCAACTAGTGACGTTTCATACATTTGTAAATGTATGAAACGTCACTAAATGGTCATGTAATGATTTTCAGTAACAATAAGGCAGGTTTTGACAGCTTGTCGGCGTTGCTGAGTCACGGTTTTGTCTAGGTGCAGGAACACACAGTTGAGAGGTTATTCTTTGTAATGGGTTCCTTTAGGTCAGTCTTTCCCAAAGTGGGCGATAACGCCCCCTTGTGGGCGCTGGAACCCTAGAGGGGGGCGGTAAGAGACCGAGAAAGATTTGGGGGGCGATAGATGATTTGTAACTTTATCTTATTCATATTTGAAAATTCACTAAAAATAATATCCTTCTACTACACAACATCCATTTATTAATGTTTTTAAATTTTAAATAACTGTAAAATGAAAAATACATGGTTACCGAAATACATCCCTTCTGGGTACAGTTTCCCACAAGTCGCAAATTCGTATCTTTGCCCGTATCGATTTATTTTTCATCTATATTTACTACAACGAATACGCTTTCAATAGTTATACAAGTTTATAATTATTTTTAAACCATTAATATTCTAGTTTATTGTATAAATAAGACTTGACAATCTATTAAATTAACCTTATAATATATAATTAAAATGGCACGAGCTCGAGATGAAGCGACGCGAGATATCGCAAAATATCTTTGCGTCAGAAATTCAGGGCACGCTGCTTTGTCGTTATACATCTGATCAGTCAGCATCCGTGCGGGCTTCGTCCCGACCTACCATCTAAACTCGGACTTATCCTAATAACCTTTGTCGAAACTCATGATTGCCTTCGACGTATGAAGAACGGAAAAATAGGTAGGACCTGACGATCTTTGGATAGAAGCTTGAATATCGTTTAGCTCAGTTGGTGTGCTCGTGCTTACTGACCTTTTTAACCATATTTTGAACACTGGAAAAATGCTTAAGCAGTGGCGACATAGTTTTATTAAACCTATTTACAAGGGAAAAGGCAGTGTTCAAGACTGTGGTAATTATAGGGGCATTAAGCTTATGAGTCATGAGCCATGAAGATCTTCGTGCGCATGAGCGACCTCAGGCTCCGCCAAAAGTGCAGTCCCTGACCTCAATGTGGATTTTACCCAATATCGAGTACTATAGACGCTATTTTTGTCTTCAGAACTCTGATGGAAGTATACAGAAAAAAAAGAGCTCTGCGCGTAACCTTTTTAAATTTGCAGTAGGCCTTTGGCTGTGTGCCTCGTCAGTGTATCTGGTGGACATTGTGATTTAAAAAAATCCATCCATCCTTATATTGAGACTATCACAGACATGTACCACGACTCCTATGGTTAGGACCTCCGTTGGCGACACCAAATTCACCACCACCACCTTCCAGATAACAGTAGTGGTTCACCAGGGCTCAGCCCTTGGACCGTTCTTATTCTCTCTCGGCTCACATCCAAGACCAGTCTCCATGGTTGATGGTGTATGCCCATGAAATAACTCATTGATGAGAATCCACTAATGGCCTATTTTTTATACAAACTTAGTTATTGCTTGACTACATTCCACCTGTTGGAAAGTGGAAATGTAGTGGAAATGTAGTAGGCGCATTAACTTAGCAACCTATTCACTCTACTCTAGTAGACACTAAAAAAGACGAAATAAAGTCCTGCGCACAATCACCAAAATGTATCCTATAGAATACTAAGAGGATAGTCATTCTAAGCCAATGTTCAAGGCTGTGGAGGTTGGCTTTAACTTATTCAGGGTCTCCTATAAGCGTCTTTGCTCGCCTCTCAATTGAGTCCAAACCGTAAGATGAGACTATGCGGCACCAGTATAATTGTGACCACAGTACTCTACACACACGACCGAGTTTGTGCTTTGTATAGTACAAGTAGCTGTCCCGGTGTAAAGTAATGTCGGACCTTCGCAAGACCGGCAAGCTTTCCTGCTGCTGCTTTTGGTCTGGACTCAATGAACCGACCAAAGTTGAAGTTCTCCAAGCCTAACTACTGAAGCCGGTCAGTATATTCCAAGGATACATTCTGAAAAGTAGGACCCAACGTGAAAGGGCTCTTTATAGCAGTGAACAGACACGTCTGCGTTTTGGTGGCATTGTAATTGACAAGATTAGCATTGCCCAATGCGGAAACTGCCTAGAGTTTGTCATTCAAACGTTGCACCATGGCTTCTCTTTGAGACTGTACTTAATCTCTACTAGTTCGAGAACTTCTACATCTGAATCTTTCTACAACTGTGCTCCCATCTGATACCCATACCAATAGATACCGGTCTTCAGATGATCGCAAATATACAGCAGATAAAGGGTTGCAGAAAGAACGGACCGGAGCGTAAGTTAAACCTATGGAAGGGTACGCTTGAGAACGCTGGTCTTAAACTAAATATATCGAAGACCGAGTACGTGGCTTGCAGGAGCCCAGACTCGAATACTATCCATATAGGTCCTGAGCCAGCCGTTAAGTTGGAAAAGTTCAGGTAACCTGGATCTGTTATGCACGAGCCTGGAGGCATCGACTGCGATTCCCAAGGCCGGATAAGCGCTGCCTGGACTGGTGTAGTCTGTAATCGCGATAGTCTGTTAGGCGATATTCTGCATATCGCCTAAAATCAAGGGGCTGATAAAAAGGAGCGCCATCCGACCGGTTCTTATATACGGCAGCGAATGTTTGCCAGTACTATCTCGGCACACACAGGAAATTTAAGTCACGGATATGACTGACTGAATGACTGAATGAATGAATGACTGAGGGAGGAAATGATGCTGAATTGGATGTGCGGCGTTACGCGGTCTGACCACATACGTAAAACATTCATTCGAAGTAGTCCAAGATCGACGCCTGAGATGGTATGGCCACGTTGCGCCGCCCGTCTATGAAATATGTCGGATGGAAAAACCTTGATATATCTGTTCCTGGAGTGAGATCTCCCGGACGTACAAGGAAGTGCTGGATGGATGTCGAAGAACGTGCAAAGTGGAACAGGAAGACATAATAGGTTGAACAAGAAGACAGACCTTGATATAAGTCAGGATGAAAACCAGGAAGATGACGAAGAAAACTTGTAATTGTGAAAAGTGGTATTACTATTGATCAATCTTAACTGTTGTTATTTTTTTATAAAGGTTGCTTCTCATTATGAAAAGTTGTGTTACTATTGCTCAACATTAAATGTAATTTTTTTATCAAAAATACTTTTAATATTGTAAGGTTGCATTGCTTTTTCTGGTAAGATAAGTCAATTAGAATATAGGTTTAAGGAAACTAAAGGAAACGAATCTAATCTGTTATTCAAGTTTTTAAGATGAAAAAAATTGGGGGGCGTTACAAAATAACTGACTTGCAAAGTGGGCGTTGGACGAAAGAAGTTTGGGAACCTCTGCTTTAGGTGATGATATAATCGTTGCTATATCTGCACGGACAGACTTTGGATTGATTTTTGTCAACACGTGTAAGAAGTAATTATCGTAATAATCTTCATAAACATGTATTCTCCTATTTTATCGTTATCATTCCATAAATATAAATTTTATATTTATATATACTAATTTATAAATAATGTAATCGTTTGATTTCATTACGTGATAGCTCGACGATGCGACGTTGATATCATAGCATCATTTAGTACACTTGCTAGAGCGACTGAGACGGTGTCCTGGAGGTCGCAGGTTCAAACCCGTGTTAATAAACTACTTAAGTTATGTTATTTATAAATTGGTAAAGATTCAACATCTTTATAGACCATTATTAACAACCCATTTGTCATTTTCTTGCTGAAAATTTTAGTGAATAAAAAAAAAGTATTTTTTATTTCTGGTTTAATATATTATATTTGTATCATATTGTACATAAACATCGTGTTGCGAGGGGACTCGACAGGATATAAGACACAAGAAGTGTGCTTGGAGATGCTATCATTTCCCAATTCATTAGAATATACATATACCATTTTTGCAGTTATCCCTCGAAGAATATCATTTTAAAATCGTATATCGTGTCTTATTTATGGCCCAAACTAAAAAGGACCGCGTTCATAACATATGTAGGTATATTATAGTAATATGAAGTGCATATGAAGCCAGTTAAACTAGACATTATGACCCTTAGAGAGTCAACAAGCTCAACGAGCCTGACACGCGTCTGGGGGCTCACTTGACCGGATAAAGAGCCGATACAATATTATAATAGTAGGGTCTTCGTGAAGCCATTGACTGGAAGAGCTCGTGAGACTGCTTGGTCAGATACGGATATGTATATGACTATAATATTTTAGATCGAGACAAATTTTATTATTTCGGAGCACTGATGGAAGATACTCGCATTGTTATAAAAACTACGACTGTGATTTGTTTTAACACGGCTCTGTTTTTACGCAGCGGATCATCGAATGAACCTACAAACACACGAATGAATGAACCTACAACCGAGTAAACATGTGTGATAGTCACATATTATAATCGGTTTAGAAGTTTTATATTTCATCGATTACAAAGAAATAAATGAGTGTTTCATCTTCACATTTTTTTATTATATTTTGATTAATTAAATACACATTTATGTGGCAATTAATTACTACAAGTACCAATGCATTAATAAAAATATGTTTTTGAGAAGTTATTAAAAAAAACGTAATTTCAGGAATGCTGAATATTAGTCACATACTAATAGTAATTAACTTCGTTCTTATAAAACATATTATAGTAATAATATAATTTTTCAATTGTAACAAATAAGTTTCTTTTAGGTAGCAAGGTAGGTTATCTGTGTTGGGACAATAACTACATTTTTAAATCATGATGAATGATGATTATTATTATTATTATTTTTTATACATAACTAGGTTAATGCTTGACTACATTCCACCTAATAGAGAGCGGAGATGTAGTCATAGGTGGTAAGGCGCATTAACCTAACAACCTATTCACTCTTCTCTTGAAGACACCCACATTGTATTCGGCCGGAAATACCGACGCAGTCAAGCTGTTTCAATCCTTCGCTGACGACTAAAAAAGACGAGGCATAGCATAGCGCTTCGTTCGGACAGGTGGAGTGTCCACAACGTAAGGATGGGTACCTGCCGTGCGTCGGAATGTCCAGTGATGGAACAGAGACGGAGGAATAAAATCGTGTAATTCCTGCGCACACTCACCAATATGTATCCTATAGAATACTGAGATGCAAGCAATTTTACGCCTGTATTCAAGGCTGTGGAGGGCGGCTTCGACCTATTCGGAGTCGTCCTATAAGTCTCTTTGCTCGCCTCTCAATTGAGTCCAGAACCGCAAGATGAGACTTTACAGCACCAGCAAATGAAGCCGGTCACTGTATTCCAAGGATACATTCTGAAAAGTAGGAGCCAAGGTGAAAGGTCTCCTTTTGGCGGTGAACAGACACGTCTGCGTCTTGGTGGCGTTAAATTTGACAAGATTGGCATTACCCCATACGGAGACTGCCTGAAGTTTGTCATTCAAACGTTGCACCATGGCTTTTCTTTCAGACTGTACTTGATCTCTACTAGCCCGAGTACGATAATCGATCGTTAATGTGCAGCAGAAAAAGAGTTGCAGAAAGAATCCCTGAGGCACTCCGGAATTTATTGTCAAGGTTTCCGAGGAACACCCGTCGACAACTATTCGGAGAGATCTCTGCCTCAGAAATTCCGTTACCCAGCCGATCAAACCAGGAGATATACCGTATGCTGAAAGCTTGCTTATAAGGCTCGCATGCCAGACCCTGTCAAATGCTCCTGTCAATTCCTCTCGATGGCCTCGCCTAAAATGTGTGTAGCGTACGCTAGAAGGTCCTAAGCGGACCTTCTACGGCGAAATCAGTACTGTCGGTCACTGAGGAGATCGTTATCTTCTAGGTACGCTAGAAGGCGCGAGTTCAATACACGCTCCATAATCTTGCCGAGTATGGAGGTGATTGAAATTGATCTATAATTGCCAGGATCGGCACGGCTGCCTTTTTTGGGTCCGGCTTGTACTTTGGCAAGCTTCCAGGATTTCGGCACTATTCCAGCCCTGTGAGAGAGGCGATACAGACGTGTCAATATAGGAGCCAACTCAGCTGCGCATGTCTTGAGCAGAATGGCTAGTATACTATCAGGACCACTGGCTTAATTCATATCTAAACGACACAGTGTTCTCCATACCTTTTTGTTTGTGATGCGGATTTCAGGCATCGAAATACCGCAGTGATGAAGGTGTACTGGAGAAACATTGCCAGTGTCTAGATGCGAATTATCGACAAACAGAGAATTAAATACATTCGCTTTCTCTGTTGCTTTATGGGCCAGGGATCTCTCCGGCTTCAGCAGAGCAGGCAGTGAGGGTTGGCAGAAATTTGACTCGATCGCTTTGGCAAGAGCCCAGAAAGCTTGACTGCCAAATGCTCTGACAGAGAGCTTTTCGCCATTCTTAGGGATTCGATCGAGACGAGCCTTCCGCAATGCCTTCTTGTAGGACTTGGTAGCTTAGTTATAGGCTCTCTTCTTTAAAATTACATCCGGAATTTTGCGGCTTCGAGCATCAGCCCAAAGGAGGTAAGCCGAATGTTTTCGGCCTTCAGCACGATCACATTTGGCATTAAACCATGAGCGAGCTTTGCCACCGATGGGTACATCAGCAAAAGGAATAAAATACACAGGAGTATGTGTATGTTAAATGTACATACTTCTATAATAATATCTATTTAACTTCTTTTGTACTCCTGTGTTTCCAAATGTAGGAATGTCAACAGCATATGAGCATAAGTTTCCATTGCTTATTTTAACATTACAAGGGCTGTTAATAATCATAAATATAATGAAGAAAAATGTTTTAACCTAGAACGCTCCCTTGCTTGCAACTCCATGCCTTTTTTGTACACTGTATTCAATCTTGTAAAAGTTGACTTTTTGTCAAAGCCAAGAGAGTACACGTATACCTATGTTTTCTTGACACTAGCCACTGCACAAGGATGAGAATTGAAGCAGTATCGAAAGCTTTTTTGTATGTCCAAAACCTAATGTACAATAGAAATGAGTAGAAAATGGGACCATAGTTTTATAAGCAATTTTTAAATAATGATTAAATAAAATGAAAACAGTAATAGCTTTGAAATATCTATAAAAATGTATAGCCATGTTAAGCTTATTAAAATTTATATAAATATAGAATGAAAAATAAACCTATACAGGCAGGGATTCGAACCCGCGACCTCAATTTTATTCGTCGGTTCTGTAATTTATTTATAACAACATAAAATATTTTATAACAACTAAACTTTTTTTTTCTACATTTTGGGATAATATTGAAACCTAAGGTTTGACTTAGATAATTTTCATATACATTCTGTTATAGACCTTGCAAGTCCTACTAAAGCTGTAAGTTCTATTATTTATCTTCCGAAAATTTTGCTTGCGGGTAAAAACTAGCCATCGAACTTAAGACTTTCTATGATTGTTTAGTAGGTAATTAATAATAATCTTTGTTTTGCGAACGGCAGCGAGATACCAAGTTTTATTTTTAATTTCAGTACAAGACAAAGTTACGTCTGCTGGCCCGTTCGGAAATATTATAATATATTAATATAAAAATGACAGTTTTGTTAACAATCGAAAACAGGTTACGAGCTAACACTAACTACGCATATATGTAAAGCTAGAGACACGCCCACAAGCTCACTTCCTGCTTGACAGCGGGTTATCGCTAATAGCAACACGTGTGCTCTTTGCTTACTAGATTTCTTGAGACTGCTAAGTGCAAACACGCCCTTAAACCGACTCTAACCGCTTTTAACACATGCCAGGTAGATTATGTTGTTAATATAATATTTTTGATCTAAATCTTTAAAACTTTATCAATTTAAAACTAATTTCAAGAATATGTTGTTTAACTCTGATTCTTATTTATATTTTTTCTAAAACTGATTGTTTTTGTTTTATTATAATTCTCATTTATTTATCTATTTAAATTATTATTTATATTTTTTATAAAATTGTGTATTCTGACTGCACATACTATGTCAGACTGTGTTAAGTCAAACACACGGTAAAAAAATCATTATTACATATTATGCGTCTCTTTTCTAAATTTTATTATGTATGTAGTTATAATTTTGGAAACTGTTTATGGTTAAGTGCTATTTATATATGTATATTTTTAATTTTATTTAATGTTATAATACCTTTTGTTTCCATAAAAAATAAAAAGATAATTAAAAATTAAAAAAAGCGGACTAAATACAAACAACTCATAACAATATCAAAGACATACAATATTCTTTTAATTAGGATCTATATACGTTTCTGTACCTACAAAAGTTAACTTTCAATAATTTTATTGAATGTATATATTTATATAAGAGATTTAAATAAATATAGAAAAAAAAATAAACCGATACGACAGGAGATTCGATCCCGCGACCTCTGGGAAACCGCCCTGTCCGGACCGTCCGTTTAGAGGTCGCGGGTTCTAATCGCTGCCCGTATCGGTTTATTTTTTATTCTATATTCATTTAAATATAAATAAGCTTAACATGACTATACATGTTTAAAGATATTTGCAAACATAACAGATTTGGTTAACAACATTAGCATGAGGGAGTTTAATTACAGATTAAAGCGCTGCACAAACTAATATGTCAGTAAACTATTTAAGATAAAATTAAACAAAGTATAAATATGACCACGAAAGCTATGTATTTAAATGGTCGCAGCCCACCTGAACAAGGTATCTCCCGTTTAAGAAACTCCGGTAGCAGTAGCAGACCTAATGTTTCTTATATCACCCGACACCAGGTGACAATACATACCTACCAACATTTAACTAGAGATAGTTCTCTAGTTAAATGTTGGTAGGTATGTATTGTCACTTGGTGTCGGGTGATAAGTGGTAGTCCACACGGTGGTAAATGGTAATATTGTATTAATTTGTAATTACTTTTAACTCTCAGCTATCGATAAAATCGGTAATAATAACAGTGTTGTCGAGAAGTTTTAAAAGCAACTTGTTTATCAGCCGGTCATGTCAATATTGCGATTAATGCAGCGGCGATAATCTCTGAACCCCAGCGTTGTTTTGGAGACAATTACATATGCAGGGACCTCTGGACTCTCGAGCTAGGTGCAGGCGTCCTGGAAGACATCGGATCTCGGCTTGAGATAAGCTAACATCGATATTATTAGATCCAACCAGATCTTATCAAACATTACATTATGAGATAATAAAAATAATATACAATATCGTATCGTTCCTTGACTTGGAGATATGTCTAATAACAATACTTAATATGTTTTCATACTATGGTACTGCTTTTTTTTTTCATATTTTTCAATTGTTTCGCTCAAATGTATATAACATCTATCGCATTATGAATAAAATATATTTAAGCCAGTTTATTTTTTTCTTTTTTTTTGTCTGTATATGCTGTTAGCCCTGTTGGCTATTACAGCGTCACCGGGGGAACGCCAGTTAACAACATATATATTTTATTGTCAAATCTTCCACTCATCAGTTCGAAAAATTAATTACCACAGACTTGAGAAATATTGGCGATAGAGTCTCAGCGGGCTTATTTTATGCTATTTTTTTAACAGCCATACATGAAGCCTTAAAATACATTATCATATTCTATATCTTTATCAACTTTAAATATAAGTGGTCATTAATAACTAAAACAATTGTTGCCTCTATTTTTTTTTTCTACGTTTCATAGTCTTGTCCTTATTGCGTTGAGTTGTGTCTCTAATGTATTATTATCTAGTATATATTATTAAACTAAACTTGTTATCATCCTTTTTATATGTTTTATGGTTACTGATGTGATTATGTACTTGTAGTTGCACACGGTTCGGCTCGTCGATTTTTTAAATGTTTTCTGAGACAGCTATTTTAAGAAGGGAATGAAATACTTTATTATCTTTATAAATAATCCTAATAAATACACAACTTTTAAATTTAAAGTAACAATGAACCTTGGACATGCATGGCTGACTAAGTATAATCTGTGCCTTAAAATAATCTAACAAAAACATAATCCTGGCTCTATATTCTATATTTTAATAAAATTTTAATTACCACGTGTAACGATTAAGTCAAGGTCCTCCTCTTGGACCGTATTGAACAGGCAGTCTCGATTTTCTCAAATGGAACTAATTTAAAAGCAATTACGAAAGTATCGTTCTTTGAGACACATGAGCCGCGATCAACCCGAATCAGAAACAAGGGAGAGTTTTTCCTCATCACGCCATACACGTGAAGATACAATAACTACTACTCTCCTTGTGGTAACACTACAGCTAGAACATATTTAATATTCAAATAGAAGCAGTTCAAATAGGCATTCCTCTCAGATAAATAATTATCAGCTCTGATCAACCACATTTTCGACACACCACCCCATTAGTCGAGTGGTTAGCGCAGACGCCTAACGGAGAATGGGCCCGGGTTCGATCCCGACAGGGCCAGGCATGTATGTGATGAGCATAGATGTCATAGAGCATAGAAGGGTATTTCTGGATTTGGTCTTTTATTATATATAATCTTAGTATTTATATGTGTATTTCTATGTATTTCTATCGTTGTCTAACACTCCTAACACAATCTAATAATTTGCTTATTTAGAGGTTAGATCAATTTGTGTCATTTGTCTTATTATTATTATTATTATATTTACAACAGATGTAGCGAGATACAATATCTACCGATGTTGTTCTATTCACTAATATTAACCAACAACCATCCGACTCTAAGCCTCGCCAGTGATGATGTACGGCATTTCTGATTAATTACAATTCCCTGTACAGGAAATTATTTTTGAAAATATAGGTTCTTGAATTGAATATTGCTATAAACTTAAACATAAATTGATATACGTCTCCAAATAGAATTCAGATATTGATTGAATGAAGTTCCGTTATGACCTCTGTGTCCAACAAAACACAAAAGTTGTCTCAACAATTAATAATATCGGAAAGCGCATTCTGCTTCTTATTATTAATCGCTACATATCGTACTTTTTAAACCTGACCTGTGATTGTATTGAATTCGTCTTTATACAATATGTCAAATACATTTATTTAAACGTCGGCCTTGTAAGATTATAGAAGAGAGCCGAATCCGGATCAAGCTTTGTGGATATAAAAAACACTTTCTTTTAGTGATCATTGGATTTTTATAAACACAGCGTTTCTCATATATATTTTTCAAAGCTTAATTAGATTTGCCCATAAACATTTTTGTTGAATTTTAGAACCTTCCTAAAAAGGAGGGTTCTAAACTTATTTGAAGGTTATAAAATTATCCTTATAACTGTAACAGAGACATCTCCTCAGTTACGTTTTCTCAAAATGAAAAGTACGCCTGAACCAACGCCCAAGTTTAAAAAAAAAATCCGAAGTTATAAAAGGTAGTAGTAAAGGAAGAAATTTGTGTGCCGCAGGCTTCTGAAGCGCGTCATGGAGGACGAGGTGACGTTCCTGTTCCAGCTGGGAGTGACGCGTGACGCAGTAAGCGCGCCGGCGCCGCGCCTTACTCTCGCGCTGCTCAAGGAGCTCGCCGTCAAATTCGTGCACGAAAAGGTAAGGCTTTCTACCTTTACCTACTCTATGGCACCCTATAAATAATTCCAGTCGGATAGACATATACCGATTAGAATGATGTATGCTAGAGTTCAACATCAATCGTCAGATCCCGGATAACGGACTCAATCGTCTTTCGGACCGTATCTTGCTGTTTCGGCACGACTACTGCTCGCCTAACGTGCTGCAGCTCATCAATTCCGCCTCCGACGTTACTGACGAAACACTAGTCGAGATCGTGCTAACTGCCAACCGTGAGTCATATAGCATAGTTTGAGCCATAGCGTCAGTCAGTTTTATATCAGACCGTGTATGTTAATGCATACGGAATTTTACCTTCCAGCTCTCCTGTGCTCGGGCGAGGAGCCAGTCCCGTCGTCACGTCCGCACGCCCTGGCCGTGCACTCGTACAAGGCACCTACCTTTTGCGATTTCTGCGGGGAGATGCTATTCGGACTGGTCCGTCAGGGACTCAAGTGTGAAGGTACATCATAAACAAAGTTTACAACATAATTTTGTATAAACAATTTAAAAACCAAACCGTACCTTCAGGTTGCGGGCTCAACTATCACAAGCGTTGCGCGGTCAAAGTCCCCTCAAACTGCGCTACCCCTGCGGCTGGTGCCCCCCCGGCTGCGGGAGCCCGGCGCGCCTCCGGGGCTCCCCGCAGCCCCTCGCGCTCTTCGCACAGCACCTCTCACTCACAGCCCTCGCACGACGACTCGCTGGTAAGGCGCCTCGCCCACCTCGTCACCGGCAACAATTCGTAGATTACGTACATTAATACTGATTATGTTAGGCCCGAGACTTGTATTTTTATATAATATCGTAATTTTGGGCATTCGCTGTCCGCAATAATCTAATAGATGATACTATAGAGAAACTTACTTAATTTATTTGTCGCCAACGATAATTATAAATATGTAATACAAAAATGACAATTACATTCCGAAACAAAGAGTTTTCACAATTGTGTAAAATAATATAAAAAACTGTCACATTTACATGACAGAACATAACCTTTATGCTAATATTTTGTATAGAATTATTATTATTATGGATAATTCTTACATCCCCATGAAGATTGTTTTTCAATTAAATGTATATTTTTTAAATGAATATGACACATTATTTTCACACATTCTATATAAATTATTAGAGACGAACCTAATAATGATTTCACCGAATAACCGAATACTATTCGGTTTAATCTTTACCGAACCGAATATTTGGCCGAATTATTCGGTTTACAATTTCATTGTTTGTTTGATATAAACATGAAAGTTACGTGTAGCTGCTGGCTAGATGAATAAATATGGTGATTTGTAATTTAAAAATATTGTTTTGAGGCTTAAAAATAAATAAATAAAGGTGATTTAAGTAAATGTTGACTATAATAAATACTAATTGTAGGTTAGCAATAATAAAATAGATATGATGACTTGATCTGATTTGAAGTTTAATTGCTTTATATTATTAAGCTTTATTCACACATAATTTATAAGATTTTTTGGACTTCTAATGAGACGTAAATCTAAGTCTTGTCTTTTAGTTCTATACCGTGTAGCCAAAAATAGAAATTCTTGAACCGAATATATTCGGCACCTGAACCGAATAATTCAGCCGAATACGAATAGCGCAGAAGATGCCAATTACCGAATATTCTGCGCATCTATATAAATTATATACTAATAACTGATGTTTTTTTTGTTAAACGTTAGTTGTTTGTTTCTTATGAATAGTTAACAATTTAAGTACTTGCACATTCAATGTATGAATTTATTTTATGAATATTTTTGTTTAACCATGCCGGGTGGTGGGTAGCATTGGACATGTATTTTTTTATTATTTTACTTTACTAATAAATTTTATTTTAATACATTTGTATTTTATTTTATCCCGTGGCACCCATCACCCAATGCTTTATAAATATATTTTCTTAAAATCGATTACACTTCTCTGTTTCCTGTTAGAATCCGTGTGAAATAGTACAATATTGTATATAAATGTTTAAAGAGTTGATAAAATTCATTAAATGAACCTAAAAGTATTTTAATGACTCTTAAACGCTAAACTAGCTTAGAAAACAAAAAAGGATAAAAAAATATTAGTGCAACCTCTTGGCCGCCCCCCTGCGGCCCCCCCTCCCTCAGGCGGCCCCCCGACGCGCCTCGTCGTGGGGCGCCCCCGGCATCCCGCACACCTTCCAGCTGCACACCTACACTCGACCCACCGTGTGCCGCCTCTGCAAGAAGCTGCTGCGTGGTCTATTCAAGCAAGGCCTGCAGTGCGGAGATTGCCACTACAACGCGCACAGAAAGTGTCTTCCATTCGTGCCCAAAGATTGCGGAGGAGAGATTCGGGATCATCAAGGTCCAAACCCGAAAGCTTATTTTGTTAATGATTTATCGAGTGTCAATAATCCAATAGTCAATCGTGCAGGGGAGAAGGAAGACAGCATCAGCACCAGCAGCGAATTTTCGGAGTCCCGAGCCGCCGACGACGACTCCGACGACAACGAGCCCGCACAAGACAACCACGCGGAGGTACGCGCACGCACATAGGCACACGCACTTAAGCACACGCACATACGCGCATACACCTACGCACACATACATACGCACACGCACATACGCGCATACACCTACGCACACACACATACGCACACGCACATACGCGCATACATCTGCGCACACACACATAAGCACACACACATACACACATACGCACATACACATACGCACACGCACATACGCACACGCACATACGCACACGCACATACGCACACGCACATACGCACACGCACGATTCTACCAATTATTAATTATATATATTATGTTTTAATTTGCAACTTCTCTCTCATTTACAAGGACTTGAAGAATCTAATTATTTGAACATTCAAATTATTACAAGAGATATGGACGTTTTTTTTAAATTAATAATGCTAGTAAACATTACCTTGGAAGTGGTTACGCAATACATGCAGAATGATTCAACATCAACACAGGCCTTGACGGTAAAATAAGTCTCGGATAAGACCGTGTTTAATGTTAGCTTTAAATTTTTTACCAGATAGGTCGATGATAGGTTGAAGGAGAAAGAGAAATCTCAAAAAAAAACAGAGAGATTGTAACATATGACGCACATCATTGCAGAGCACGCTACGCGAATGCGAGGAGGAGCCGCAGCGTGACGTCATCCCTGAGCACTCCGCCAGTCGACCCAGCAGGTGAGCCTGGCTCCTATAGCAGTAGGGATGCACAGGAACAGACAGACCTCTCGAAATACTCTAAACCCCGGTTATGAGAACATTTTAATCATCACTCCTCCATTCCCATAGTTCGTCGTCCTCACCAAGCGCCAACATCCCATTGATGCGGATCGTGCAGTCCGTGAAGCACACCAAGCGACGGGACGGACAGTGGCTCAAGGAGGGCTGGCTCGTACACTTTACCAACAAGGACAAAACTGTACGAACACAGACCAGACAAAAAAATAGGGCCGTTCAACTTAAAATCAAAATACCAAAATCTTATATGCGTCTTCCAGATCAAGCGTCACTACTGGCGGCTGGACAGCGAGTCCGTGACGCTGTTCACGTCTGAGCAGGGCACCAAGTACTACAAGGAGATCCCTCTCAATGAGATACTCGCCGTGGACAGCGCAAGACAACCACAGGCCGGTGAGTGGGGGTGGGCGATCTAAATAATTAATCTATTATTATTGTGTAATGATAATCAAATTACTATTCCCGCCGATAGTGGGGTCATTATCTGTAACGGGTGATTTAAATGTGCTAATTAAAATAACTCGGTTACGCGGTTTAACAACTTTTTATTTGCGGTTAATACTTGTCTGTTTTACATTTATTGTTTTTGATGAGATCTATATATACAATCTTCATCTACTTGAATTTTTCAGACGTGATGCACTGCTTCGAGATGCGCACCGCAAACGTAGACTATCTCGTGGGTGTGGACCCCGCGTGGCAGGGCTCCGGGGCTCCGCTACCGCCCCCGGACTCCGGCGTGGGCGCTTATCTAGCGCGCTCCTGGGAGACGGCGCTTCGCCAGGCGCTCATGCCTCATACCCGCTCCGGTAACCGCTCCCACTAGCGCTCGACACGCCCACTCGCGCAGTCTCTAATGTCCCGATGTGTATGTGTGTGTTCTAGCCGAGGCGAGTGGCGCGGCGGGCGCGGGCGAGAGCGGCAGCGGGGCGGGCGGCGCGGGGGGCGGGGAACGCGCGCCCGAGATGGCGCAGCTGTACCAGATCCACCCGGGGGAGGTGCTGGGCTCGGGACAGTTCGGCATCGTGTACGGCGGCCTGCACCGCGACACGCACAGACCCGTCGCCATTAAGGTGAACGACGAGAATGAGTGAATGAGACTATCATACCTACGATGGATGTTATGCGATATGTTAATTATAATTTTACATACGCGATTGTGATCGTTTCAGGTAATAGACAAGCTGCGGTTCCCGACCAAGCAGGAGGCCCAGCTGAAGAATGAAGTGGCTATTCTGCAAAACCTGTCGCATCCCGGAGTCGTGAACCTAGAACGGATGTTCGAGACCCCGGAGCGAATCTTTGTCGTTATGGAAAAGCTCAAGGGAGACATGTTAGAGATGATCCTGTCGCATGAGAGGGGACGCCTCACTGAGAGAATCACGAAGTTTCTGGTAGCTCAGGTGCGCCTTGACTTCTTAAGAAATCTTAAAAAATCGTCATCTACTTCTACTTCTTATGCAAAAAAATATTAATGTGAAAAAAAGAAAAATAAATTATATAAATTATGTTATTATAAACCACACCTAACAATCGATCATCTTTTTTATGAAATCCTCAGATACTGGTAGCTCTGAAGCACCTCCACGAGAAGAACATTGTGCATTGCGACCTGAAGCCCGAGAACGTGCTTCTATCGTCCCACGAGAGCTTTCCTCAGGTCAAGTTATGCGACTTCGGGTTCGCCAGGATCATAGGGGAGAAATCCTTCCGAAGATCCGTCGTCGGCACGCCCGCGTATCTCGGTAAGCATCAGAACGATAAACTGTCATTTGAAAATTATTTAAAATGAAAACAAAGATTAAATGTGTATATTTCTTTATTATTATTCTTCTGCCTTTTTATCTATCGGATGGGGTCTGATAGCATCCCGTATATTATAAATTTTTGATCGATCGTGTCGCACCCGTCTCAGCGCCGGAGGTGCTACGTAACAAGGGATACAACCGCTCGCTGGACATGTGGTCGGTGGGCGTGATCGTGTACGTGTCTCTGTCGGGCACCTTCCCCTTCAACGAAGACGAGGACATCCACGAGCAAATCCAGAACGCAGCCTTCATGTACCCGCCGGCGCCCTGGAGGGACATCTCTCCCCAGGGTGCGTTCGCTTCTCCGTCACGGAACTATCTCGAAAACACAATCCGAGCTCGGATATCACAGCCCGGAGAATTGAAATATCACTAATAGATCCCCACTCGCTCTCCAGCGATCGACCTCATCAACAACCTGCTACAAGTGAAGCAACGCAAGCGCCTCTCCGTGGACAAGTGTGCGGCGCACGCCTGGCTGCAGACGGGAGAGGCCTGGAGGGACCTGAGGGCCCTGGAGGAGCGTGTCGGCAGCCGCTACCTCACGCATCCCAGCGACGACGCGCGCCTCGAGCGCTGCGAGCGCTGACCGTGCGTGACCATCTGGCTCTCAACTGTCCTCTCGCTCCCTTGTATTCATTTCGAACAGCTACTTCGACCGTGTGTGCCCGTCCCGCTCTCCCCAGCCCTCTCGCTCCCTCGCACTCCGGTGAGTAGTAAGTGACGTGTCCTCACTCCTCCGTGTGCCCACAGGGAGGTGGGCGCGGCCGAGGACAGTCCGCTGCTGCGGGGCTGCGTTCGTCTGCGCTGGCGGCGGCTCGTCAACGTCCGCTGACGCCCACCACTTGCCGACGCCCACAACTAGCCAACGCTCGTTGCCCGAACTGAAATCGCCCACACTCGCAGCTACTTTAGAACGTTGCAGCATTCGCGATATACAAGAAAAGACTGTTAGTGCAGCCGTTAGTGGTACTCAGTAAACTATAATTTACAATTATTTTATATTTATGTAACGTCTACAATTCCAGTGAGGTCGATATGATTGATATCTGTGATGAAAGTCTCATCGTAGCTTCACTTTTAGTCGAAACGTATATAAGTGCTTCTATTAGACGCCGTTATGTCGAAGTATTGCAGTGACCAATAGTAATGGATCGATATGGACGGTTTCGTCTTGATGTGAAATTTTAGAAGTTTTTGTACTGAGACATTTTAATGGTAGTATAAAAATATAAAATAAATATAAATACGAGAACTCGATTAAGAAATTACGAATTTCTTTCGTGGTATTTTAAGTTACAAATATACTCAAAAATGCGAGATATTTCCCGAATAGTCGAAATGATAAATTAAAGTACTTACACAACAAAACGGTAAATGTTTTAAGGCAACAAAATAAGTATACTATATATTACGAGTATGTATCATGTTCCTGCAAAAGTAAGCAGACTGTATGAAGTTCAAGTACAGTTTGTTAAATACGTTTGTAAGTTACGGAACTTTGTTAAAATAAATGTTAAATGTCTATTAAATTATTTAATATAATAATGATAAATAATGTTATACATCTGACAATTTATCCTGTGGTAATTATGACGTATGTAGACACGAGCTACCTGTCCTCCTCTTATATATGTAAAGTGCATACATTCTAAGATATTAGAAAGAGATAGATATAAGCGGTGATGTTAAATGTTGTGTTGTAATGAAAGATTATTTAGATTAAGATTTGAAAATGTATCGCTCTTTATTTAATATTATTTTCCTCATAACGGTTTTATTTATTGTAACAAGTTGTTTCTTTGTGTATTTATTACATTCCTTTGATGAAGGTTGCTATTATTATTAAGTTTTATATGAGATTTTATATTACTATTAATACTTATACAAGTAAACCCTGTGGCAAATGAGGTGCCAGTTTTAAGTACACGAACATTTATACGTAAATCACAAAACATATTATTTATACAAAATATAATAATAATAAGGAATAAGTAAAGACATAACAATAAAAATGTAATTTAAATTTTAATAACAAGAAGGCCTAAATGATAATATTAAATATTAATAAAAAATATTCAAACATTAGCAGTTTAAAAAAAAATAATAAGTTTTTTCAACTTTTCATTTAAATTTCTTGTCTAAAGTATGGTAGTAGTAAGTAGATATTTGAGTAAGCCAGACTTCCTCACATTTATGCAATCTCTGAATAAACCTAAAATTGTTTTCACCATCATATTTAGAAAAGAATTTTAACACGCTTTGTTTTAATCATTAGAAAAACTCACTAAAGTGAACATTTGTTTTAAAATAATATATTATAATACAAGTCTAACATTAAGTACATAATTTATGACATAATCTTAGACTATTTCCTGGGGAGACTCAAAAACGGCCTAAACTTACCATAAGTATACAAAATAAGTAATTAGAATAGGACGTATGCTTCCGATTACCACTTTCTGTGCCAACCACCACCACTTCCATCACCACCTCGAAAGAACTGCCACCATGGTAACTTGTGGCGTGGCCTGGTGTTATTTAAATTAAAATTAAGGTAAAAACAAAGAGACTGCTCATACATTTGTTGTCTAATTCAAAGAAATTTGTATCCAAAAGGATTTTTTTAAGCTAACTATCTATACTCTGTCAATCTATGAGCAGTTATTTTTAAATAAATTTATTCCGTAAATTATAAATAAAATAATTAAGTCTTGCTAGACGGAGTTATTTTGCCTTCAATAGTTTATTTATTATATATCTGTGATTTATATACTTTTTAATATCGTTTACAATACAAACTTCCATTTACTGTGATTCTTGAAATTATTTTATCTTTTTGATATTGTTTTAGTTAGAAACTATTATTTTATAATACGAATATAATTGTCAGAAGATTTCTTAGTTTTCTTTTTCTCCCTGGTGTTCCTGAAGTTCTGAGTGTACTTTCTATATGACGTAATAATAATTATAATTTGTGACGTGCTTATAAACTAACTTAAATAAAAATAAAATACTAAATTAAACTTTATCTACATGCTCTGAAATAAACCGTTGCCCAAATGGGACAGTTTATCGCGTGTGTTCAGCGAGACCAAGTCACCAAGCGTGTAATAGCAGCCGCTAGGGCTAGGGCTGGCAACCGTTTTTTTTTTAATTAAATTATACCTAATATGAGACACTAACTTTGTGCCAGCAACTTCAAATCATCGACAAAACATTATTGTATGCTACCTAAAAGAATTTTTACTTATACCTACTATTTCATTTTAGGTCGAAAATGATTAAATGAATCCGGTTTGTTACAATTTGGCCATCTCTTTATTAAACCTCTTAGAATTTCGTAGTACCGCCTCAACGTAAAAAATTAAGGTTGCAAAAAAAGACAAAACACAACCCTGTTTAACAAAATAGCTTCTTGAACTTTTCTACAGCATTACAGATAGTCCGGTCATGGCCACGAGAACGCACTTGCTGTCTTTATTTAAGAATATCTTAATATTATTTTGCCTCTCGCTTGCTCAGACTGGAGGCGAATGGGTCGAGATATCGCAAAATAATTACCGAAAAGAACCTCCCACACAAGAAACCCTTCAGATTAGTCATGAGGAAACTACCGAAGCTATAATAGTTTACAGAAATACTTCATTACTGGACAGACATTGGAAGAAAGGTGTTATAGATAGAGTGCCCAGCGTCTCTAATATTAGAAGAGTACATGTTCCTAGTGTAAAAACGCCCTCAAAGCAAATGGGAAATAACATATTTACCGAAAAAGCTAGTATTCATATCAACGCCCCGGACGAAAGTTATGATTCCGTCATAACGAAACACAAAACACTCAGCAAATATCACGATGGGACAATACCAATAAAACCTAGTGAAAAGATTGCAGTACCTTATCATATTAACCGTGGAAGTGCATTCGAGAGAAATTCAGAATCTATATCCTATCATAAAGATCATACTGCAAACACCAATATATTAAGCAGAGAATCTGTCAACAAAGGATATATTACACATGTTAAAAAGGAAAATTTGAATCCAGACATTGAAGGAGTTACAGCAATATATTTAAAGAGTTACGAAAATAAAGGCAGTACAGAACGAACGACGCAAATAAAATACCAAGATGAAAGTAAAGTTAATTTTAAATATGAAGGACAATCGAGAGTTATCAATGAACAAACTGCTCAACCATTACCAACTAATAACCCAATGATAGAAAAAACAGAATCATTTATCAAAAGAACAGAAATAAATTCGAATGGCAAAACAAGTGAAGCGAATACTCCTCATTTTAAAAATCAAATCGAAAGTGACATAAATAATGAAAGTATTGTATATGAAATTAACGACAAACCTAAAATAATTAATTCTGACGCAATATCAAACAATACAAAAGGAAGCACAATGAACACTATGTGGAATCTCATAAAAGTCGTTACAGATTCCATTTATAAAAGTAGTAGAAAAAGTTTTAAAAGCAAGATCAATTACTTGGAGGGCTTAAAATCCAATATATTATCGACCATAGGTAAAAAAAATAATAATATAGTTTTAAATATCTGTTTTTAAAATATCTAGAAACACAGCTATGTTAAGCTTTAAATTTTAATTGAATATGGAATGAAAAATAAACTGATAAAGACTACCATATACAGTACATAATGCTAAATTGATTAAAGCATATAGCGATACGGTAGCACAATTGGTAGAGCAACGGATTTTCAGAGTCCGGTAACGGTTTATTTTTCATTCTTTATTTATTTAAAATTTTATATATCTATTTATTGCTAATAAACACTTTTTAAATATATTATTTTAGACAAACTATAACAAAATATATTAAAACTAGCATAGTTTTTAAACAGAAGACCAAGTAGAACGAATCTGGCCAGAAGACAACGCCCGATCGTTCCGACGAGTACGAGACGCTGCCGGGCGCGGCCACGTCGAGTTCCCGTCGTCGGAGAGCGCACTTATGTCCATATCTTTTCTTACATTTGCGGTCTTTCTCATTAAGTTAGTTTTGGTAAGTGATGTTTTGAGTTATTACCTAAGTTTATTTGTCGATTTTTTAGGGAAAGGGAAAAGGGCCGGATAGTCTGAAGCAAGGTACTGCCATGGTGTAATTTTGTTGATCCACTTAATAGTGATTTTTATTGAGTATATGGTTAAAAAATATAAGAAGACTGTAATCTATGACAGTTATAAAGGTAAAAACTAAAACATACATTCATGTCATCTATCATGTAATTAACACTGCAGTCAAATAAATATGTTTAAAAACCTAGCATAAACACTTGATATTAATAATTAAAAAGAAAGTCCAGTAATCAAAATTTCCCGAGGAATCCTATGTCGATCGAATAATCGAGAATTTGTGACCTGAATTCGATTTTGTTCGACTGAAAACAATGTTCTAAAAAAAATAAAACCTGAATGTTCTGAAAAAAAAAACATCTCAGTAATATCAGTAGGGTTATTCTGTAAGAATATTTTATAATCTCGAAGCGGAATCCGCGGTGAAATATTTAATTTGTATTCTCTAAAACACGACACCGCACACATTTGGAGGTGTGAAAACTCATTAATCTTACAAATCTTACACTTAAATATCTCCTAATCTCGTTTTCACACCTCAAAATGTGTGCGGTGTCGTGTTTTAGAGAATACAAATTAAATATTTCACCGCGGATTCCGCTTCGAGATTATAAAATGTTCTTACAGAATAACCCTACTGAAAGACGTTGTCAATGATATTTTGATTATTGTTCATTATTTGATTTTGATATTACTATCGTCACAGCAATCTCTCTGATATTCCATTATGAGATTACACATATTGGGAATGAGAATAATCTTCGATAGATACTGGTATACAGTAATAATTAATATATGACAACAAATCAACATTCAAGTAAAGCAGGGTACCTGAATAAGATTAGAATAACTAACATCGCCAGTACTAGTTAGATCTATGATACTCTAACATTAACATGAGACTGAAAAAAAAAAAATAAACCCCCGATACAAAAAGCCTCTAAAAAGAATAAAAATAATATTATTATGCACTTATTGAAGTCGTTGCTTCGGGGACCGCTTAATAAAGGAAGAAGTTGACTTTCTGTTGTACGTACGTTAACGATGGTGTCTATTTTACAAAGTTAATCATTTCAGTTTCAGTAAAGTCTTATTACGTCAATGGTTTCAAGTAGAAACTAATAGCGGGAAAATGAAAACTTTTCCCTTCTTGGCTTATTGTTATTGTTAACTATTTTAAACTGGAGGTTATTTGATTGACGTAGAGAATGATTGTATTATTCTTTAATTTCAATTCAATTAAATCTTAACACCTTTATATGCCACAAATATAGCCTCATTTATTGATATCAAATTGTTATTCCAGCAAGTAATCCATACTTACAAAAACAAAACTATGATGGTGACGCCGGCAGTGGTGACAGCGGTGGGTAGAGCTGCTGCTGCGATCAAATCAAACTATCAATGACGTCTACTTACACACTTTTATATAACATTTTTATAAAAACCTATATTTAAATGTAATAATTATAATAAATATATTATAATACATATGTTGTTATTATTAACAATGAGTATATCTATTTGTGTTTTGTTGCAGTTAAGTAACTTAGTTTTCTAATAATGCAAGTCCAGTGTCTTTGTTACTTGTCATTCTTTATCAAAGATAGTCTATAGAACCGAGTGATTTATTAACGCCCCTGTATTTTTGGTCAACTATTGTAATTGTTAGCTTGTTTTATATTTATAAAATATTAGTATATTCTCTGGCTGGTGAAGCTGAAGCATTATTAAAACATGTGCAAGTCCCAGAATATAATTATGATCGAGCATGGAACATTTTAAAATACCGTTACGGTAATATTCGTCTTATTATATTTTGAAGAAACTTTAGGACAATAGAAATTAAACATTCAAACTGCAAGTTATATTAAATCCTTATTAAATATGACGTCCGAATTATTAATTATTATAGAAAATATATATTGTTTTACAAAAATTGGACTCTGAAACACACAAGGCTTGGAAAGATCACAGTTATAAACAAAAGACAGAGAAATTACCTACATGGCAAGGTTTTAAACTGTTTCTGGAAAAGACATTTCGAACTTTAGAACTTGTAACTCCTGCTTGGACCGACAGAGACAGAATTATTAAAGAGAGAACAGTCAATATTACCTTAACGTCGCCCTTGGCATCACACATTCTGTCACAATTTGTAAAATTGGTCCCTGCAGAGAAGAGTTATTTTGTTAAAAAACAAAAAAAAATTGCTAGTCAGCGGGTTATTCCGCTTGGAAATGCCGCAATTGTTAGCTTGTTTTACATCTATAAGATGTAAGCTCAATATAAAATATGTCAATTAGGTCAATTTATCAAAAAATAAGAGGATGATTTTCTTATGTAATTTTCTTGTACTTATATAGTTGGTCATGTCTTTTCTTCCTATTGCACTACAGAATCGGCAAAGGCAATTTAAGGCAAATTTCAATAATATAATAATAAAAATAATGATTCTTTTATTGATAAAAATTATTACCATAGGCAACATGAACCCGTTACAAATTGAGAAAAAATAAAACTAAAACAATAATACAACTACAAAATAAATATAAATATGGTTATAACACTAGTTTTCGGCTGATCAACGAAGAAAACTAGAATAAAATCTGAGCAATTTGACACACTCCTTAGAGCTCCGATTATCAAATTGCGAGACTCGAATAGTGTTTTTCTAAATCTGGCAACCCGATGCCTGATCAAAGCCTCGAGAGTCGCCACGCGGGCCTCAACAAACATCATCGATGCACTGGACCAACGATTTATTTCAAATAAAACTCTAAAGGCATCATTGTATTGGACTTAAAAAAATCAGAAACTTTATTTTTATACCTGTACCATAATTACGGAGTCTACAGAGCTGTACAATAAGTTTTAAATAGTAGTATTTTAGACTCATGATTACATTTATTAAATTTTCTCGCTATAACATTGGCACGAATAGCCATAGAACGCCTCTCTCTGTCAATGTCTAGGTCATCTCTGAGGTCAGTTGTGACAACATGGCCAAGGTAACGGAAACTTGAGACGAATTTAAGAGGTTGCTTATTGAGATACACAGGTAAATATAAATCTCTAGCCGTAGAACCGAATAACATTATAAATTAAGTCATACCTCCCTGCATAGGATTCACAAATTGTCAGAAGTTTTCACAGAAGGGAAAATACTCAACATAAAATAGTTTAACAAAAAAAGGTGTATGGTTAACAAAGTCAACTAAAATTATTTTGTAGTCATAATCAATCGTTGGAAATCTATCAACGGACAACATTTTTTCAACTTGCAACTGTCATTGTCATTCGTAATTGACAAGACTCAAAACTATTTAAAAAAAATATTTCATATTTACTATAAAGTATAACTTAGAGAAGACAGAAAACTGTACTGACTACGTAGTAAATTAAAAATATTATACACATTTCTCAAACAATTTAACATACATCATACACAGACTAATCACTGAGTACTTAAAAGTACTAATTATAAGCAGCAGGAACTAAGTGTTATTACTTATAATTAGTTGCAAATTTAAAACGATCCTTGAAAGGAAAAATATCAACAATATTTTATAAAAGATGAATACGGACACCGTAAAAATATTTGTGATGAATGGTGCCTCTACATCCATTAAGCTGGACAAGCTTGAATTAAAATGCGGCGACGATGTTCAAGTAAATCATGAAAGTATGTGTGTTTTCGTTTTATTTTAATTCAATAAACTAGTGTGAAATGATTACTAAGTTTATAGCAATCTATATTTTCTCCATATGATTAATATATGGCTACTTTGTTAACTCTAGTCTGTGCTATTTTAAATATATTGTTTAGTTTATCTTATCAACTTAGTACCTATACGTTTTAGATGTGGAAGACATTACTAACATCTGCCGAATATGTGCTACGGTCACGGATCTGGTGATTCCTATTTTCGATGGAGAAGGACTTCAGAATAATTTAGCCGACAAAATACATGAACATTTACCAATTAAGGTAACTTTGATAATTGTTACTTAGTTTAATATTAGATACATCATTCCTATAAAAGAAATGATACATCACCAGGTATCAAAACAAGATGTGCTTCCTCGAGTGGTCTGCTACCAGTGCTCCAGTACCCTGCTGGCGTGGCATGAGCTGGTGCAGTGCTGTCAGCAAGCAGATAACGCACTCCGCCAGAGTGCAGCCACTAACAGTCAACTTAATGTGAGTTGCGTCTATTATCTTGTTTATATTATTATATTTCAGACCCTGAAGAGTGTTTTTTAATTTAATTTGTTTTCTCAGGACAAGGACAAAACCAATGAAGATATAAATTTACCAAAATCAAAAGCTGATATAAAGTAAGTTTACACATTAATAAATTGCATGGTTATAGCCAAAGTAAATATCAATGCTAGCATACTATTTCAGGTTGAGCTTGTTTACCAAAATAGTAAGAAGTGTGTTGATTGAATACTGTCAAACGCTTAATATTAATGAAGAAAACTCAGACCTTGGATATGTATGTCAAGAATGTGTAGATCAACCAAATTCAAATTCTATTGAAAATCTATCACTGCACCTCCAGTCAGCACACTGTGCCTTGAATACTAAAAGTTCCATTGAACATTTTATAAAAGAAAATATCACCATTGAAGAGAAATTAGTTTTTGATGAACCTTTATGTGACAATGGTACTAAAAAGAGTCGGACAGATAAAGAAATACCTAATTACTTTTGTCCTTTTTGTGAAAGTGTTTTCTCATCACCTACCAGACTGATTTTTCATCTGAACACACATGTTGAAGTCTGCATTGATGATGGAGTGTTCTGCTGTGAAAAACTATATAATGATAAAGTATCATTTGTCACTCACTTACAATCATGTCACATTAGTAAAGTTATAGAAGCAGCACACATATGCAAGAGTTGCGGTGAATCCGCAGATGATCTTGCCGAGTTACAAAAACATATAAATAAGATGCATCCTGAAGAACTAGATAAATATGAAAAAGGTAAAGCAATACCGAGTAACAAATGCCAGAAATTCATTCCTGCCGTCTGTCCAGAATGCAACAAGTCTTTCTCTAACAAGTATAACATGCTCGTACACATGAGAAATCACTACGGAGACTCAAGTAAATTCGCGTGTGACAAATGTAACAAATCGTACAAGAGCCACGGCAGCCTGATCAATCACCAGAAGGTGGCTCACGAAGGATTGCTTAGATTCGTGTGCGCTCAGTGCGGAGAAGCGTTCCCCACTCGCGGCGGGCGCGACGTGCACGCGCGTCTGCACTCCGGCGCAAAGCCCTTCGCGTGCGTCTACTGCGGCAAGGCCTACCGCGCTAAGAATACTCTAGATCGACACTTAGAAATGCATTTAAATATAAGGAAATATGCCTGTCATTTTTGTGATAAAAAGTTCCGAAAGAGCACGCATCTCAAATATCACTTTCGCACTCACGAGAAGAAGACTTGAATAATTGGCGTTATTTGTTGCAGATGGACGCCTTCCAGTGAGTCCGATCGTTCGGACCGGCTAGAGTTAAAAACAAAAAAATATAATCGAAGATATTTTACCGAGGGAGAAATCTACGAGTCGAATATTAGCGACGGTCTGGCCTCGGACGAAGATGACAAACCTCTAGCGTCACTTGTCACTAAAAGATCATCAAAAACGTACCGAAACCTATTCAGAGCACTTAAAACTTTTCGAAATCATTTCGTAACACATCACGAGAGTCGAAGCCGATACCCGGACTTCTCGGACTCGAGCGATTCCGAAGCGGAAAAGATCATCTCCGAGTCGGACCCGAATCGTTTCGACGATCTGACGGACGGCAACATGCGGAAGGACAAGATGGACGAGGAGACGCGTCTCGAGCTCGACGAGGTTCAGACGAAAATCAACGGAAAAGTGTACTTCACGTGCAAGATATGCGACAAGAGGCTGAGCTCGACGCACACGTACATCTTCCACAAGCGCATACATACGGGCGAGCGACCGTGCGTGTGCCACGTGTGCGGCAAACAATTCCGGGCGCCCACCGGGCTGAGGCGCCACCTCACCGAGACGCACGAACGCGCGCGACGCCCCGCCTGCACGGCCTGCCACAAGAGTTTCGCCAACTCGCAGAACCTCAAGCAGCATGCGCGCATCCACACAGGCGAACGCCCCTTCGAGTGTGCGCACTGCGGGAAGCGCTTCACGCAGAGCGGCTCGCTGCACGTGCATCTCAAGACACACGGCGCGCTGTTTCCACACGCATGCGCCGACTGCGGCGCCGGCTTCCGTTTGCGCTCCGGACTCGCGCGACACCGCCTCAAGCACACGGGCGAGCGTCCGCACACCTGCGCGCTCTGCGGAAAGGGCTTCCGACAGAAGCACGAGCTCAACAGCCACGCGCTCACACACTCCGACAGTAAGCCGCACGCCTGCGCCCTCTGCGGCTCCGCCTTCCGACAGCGACGGGCCCTGAGGCACCACTGCAAACGGCACCACGATAACGAACCAACGGAGGGAACACATGTCTACAACGACGCTTTGAATTATATCTTAACCCTTAACTCCGCATAAAATCGAGACGGCGAATCGCCACTCACTCGCCTGGTCATTTACCTTTCAGTCGGGCGACGCGCGCGACGAAACGGGAGACTGAGATAGAGCACGCGAGACCTGCCGAAGAGAGCCGATCCCGCGACGTGTCATTACTTCGGGTAGTGAATTTGAAGACATCGAAGGCGACGTTACGGCACGACAACGAAGAGGCAACCCGCGAGGCACGTCGTCACCGGTGCTACGTGTGCGCGAGAACGTTCTCAGACGGCGGCAATCTGGCACGACACGTGCGCGCGTTGCACGCCGGCCGCCGACCGCACGCCTGCACGCTGTGCCGCCGCGCATTCACGCGCAAGCAGCACCTGGACGAGCACGTGCGTTCACACTCGGATCGACGCGACTATGTGTGCGACGTGTGCGGGAAGGCATCCAAAACGGGCGCAGGGCTGCGCGCTCACCGCCTCGTCCACGCGGAAGGATTCTCGTTCGCGTGCGGAGCGTGCGACTCCGCCTTCAAGACGCGACGCCAGCTGCGCGCGCACTCGTCCGTGCACACGGGCGAGCGCCCTCACGCCTGCCCGTGTGGTGCCGCCTTCCGTCTGCGCGCGCAGCTAACGCGCCACGCTCGTACTCACGTGCGTGCGGCGCGAACGGCCACCGCTGACTGAACGACTCTGTTGCAGGTCGCCGGGCGCGGCGAAGGAGCGCGCCTGCAGGTATCGCGCCACGGAGTGCCACGATGATGTACCGTTACGGGAACGCTTAAAGACCGTTCGCAATGACGAATATTTACGACTCCGAGAGTGCGACGACCGCGTCGACAGGGGTGACTCCGTTGCGCACGTGACTCTGCCCGCTTTCCATTATAATAAAATTAGAGAGAAAAAAAATAAGCAGATCGTAAGAATTTATTTAAATGATTCATTAAAATATAGAAAATTTAAATCGACACAGTGCAACACTTCCGATCCGATCGCGACAAATGATGTAGAGAAGGAAGTCCTCCACGACGCGGATGGCGAGGTGGCCCATGGTGAATTTTCCGAACAGAGTACCGTGGAAGATTTCGGTCCACTGCCGGAATCCGTTTTCGAAGCGATCGAAGATTCGCAAGAGTGTGATGAAGTAGGAAACAACTTCAACCGAAACGAGTCGGCAACTAACGTAAACGTCGCCATAGAAGAAGTCAACGATCACCGACACCCGTCCCCGGACGAAGTCACCACCATGAATAGAACCGACGCGAAGAGTAACAAGACTCGAAAGTGTCCGAAATGCGACAAGACGTACGCCGCTTCCTCGAGCTACTTCTATCACCTAAAATATTCTCACAACCAAACTAAAGAACACGAGTGCGAAGTGTGCGGAAAAAAGTTCGGGACCAAGGCGAGTCTGACGGCCCACGGCTCCATCCACACCGGCGACCGGCGCCACGCGTGCAAGGAATGCGAGAAGAGGTTCCGCACCGCGGCCGGCCTGTACATCCACGAGCAGACGCACTCCGGCGTCAAAAAACACAACTGTTCCTCGTGCGAGCGCTCGTTCCGGTGGCGCACGCACCTGCAGAGGCACGAGCGGCGCCACCGGGGCGAACGGCCGCACGCGTGTCCCACGTGTGCCCGCGCCTTCAGCGTGCGCGCCGACCTGCTGAGACACGCGCGGACGCACGCGGCCGGAGCGCACGCCTGCGACCGCTGCGGAGGCACCTTCGCACAGCCGCGGTACCTCAGGGTGCACGTTCTCAATAAACACCCCGATGCCTCTCCCGCGAGGAATGATTGTAAATAAAAACTTCAAACATTTAATTATTTTATTTTATTACACTTGTGCATTCATACGATGTTAATTTCGATTACAATTATAAATATAATCTACACGAATCGCCTCTAGCGAGTATCCGGTGTCGAAAAAACGATTATAGATACCTTACCGTTTTACATGTTTGGAAGATTACATAGAACGGACGCCGACACGATAAAACCATTTTCCATATCCCTATAAATTAAAAATATTTTAAATATAAATAGAGATCTTTACATACAATGTTGCACGATAATTAAATTACAGCTAATGCTACATAAATAAATACATTTTTGTACAGATTATCCACTAATTAATATATCACATTCGTAACGATTTAACTAAATGATTATATTTTTTTTTATAATACAATCTCAAACAGTGTCTTACTTCAAATATGGCCTAACCATTTAAGTTTTACTGTAATATGAGAAACAAACATATTAAATATTATTTGGGTATTCTGGAGGATACATAGCCACTGTTAGTGCTGATTAAGTAACGAAAACAACTTTGGTTTTTCCAAATAGGTAATCTTATATGTTTTTCTATATTATGTATCAATATTTTCAGTTTTTTTTTTCATTCTTGGTTAACCGAGTAGTGAAATCCTCATTTGAACAATAAATTTAATATGTATCAAATTGGAATCCAATAGACCAACCTAACAAAAATATAAATAACCAATGATGAATGTTGGCAATAATGACAGCAATTTTATAATAGCTTTTGAAAAACCTTCGAGTTACGTATCTGCCCATATTTCACTTCCTAATATGTTATTCAAATTTATAGAAAAATGCTATTCAGTCACCAAAGATATCCAATTAACAATCCAAAACTATTTGTTATTACGTGAATATAACAATACATCTTGCTTACACTTAAGTAATTATTAGAGTAATAAAAGACGACTCATTAAAGACCTGGAAAATCTCTCATTCTTCATAATCACTCCTATCCTATAAGCCCGATTGCCCTTCATTCCCTAGCGAGTACGGGCGTGAGTGGCGGCGTGGAGCCCTCGTTGACGAGGCGCTGTCTTTCGCGGTACATGGATACCTGGATGTTCTGGAGCTGATGATAGCGGCACAGCTTAAGCGTAGAGAATACCGCCAGGCCCACCCACGTGGCGAACGCACCCCACGCGCCAAACTACAAATTATTGATATTTGCAATGACCGTGATCAAATTTTAAACAATATTTCACCCTTCTCAGAATGTTCTCACCTGTGCCGTCCCCAGCTCTATGTAGAAGCCATGAGTAGAAATTTTATCTTTCTTATCTATGTCTTGACCGGTTGCATCCTCACAACTGAAACAATAGCATATATTTCTATTATAACAAATAAGACGGTGCGTATAATATAATAATCATAAGACGGACCTGGGGAATCTCTCAACGATGTTCTGGCACCAGGTGATGAAGCCCAGAGTGACCAGCGAGGCAGCGGATACAGCCAGCGCGCAAAGCACAGCGCATGCAACTGCCTCCATGAACGCAGACAGGAACGAGCTGTCCGTGCCGCGGTACATGAACATTGACAGCCTGTAGCGAAAGTAGGACTTATTTCTTATTGATGTAATTTCTTGCAAGATTTTAGCCCACTGGTCCAAAAGTTATTACAATAGCTGTTATTCCAGACTGAAGCTGGATAAAGTGTATCAATAGAGTTCATGAATGTACATTTTATATATTTTTAATTACCTGTTTGTATAACTAACATAGTAAAATTATATAAATCAAGAAAACAAACTTCAATGGATCTAGAGGACCTTTGAAAGATTGAGGCATTAGACTGGGCGCTAAAGGTAGTTGAGTAAGCAAAATGTCAGGACCGCTTATTGTTTGTTGGTTCGGACGTTCGAAGTTCGATAGTTCGTAAGTTCGATCGTTCGTAAGTTCGATCGTTCGTAAGTTCGATCGTTCGATCGTTCGTAAGTTCGATCGTTCGTAAGTTCGATCGTTCGTAAGTTCGATCGTTCGTAAGTTCGATCGTTCGTAAGTTCGATCGTTCGTAAGTTCGATCGTTCGTAAGTTCGATCGTTCGTAAGTTCGATCGTTCGTAAGTTCGATCGTTCGTAAGTTCGATCGTTCGTAAGTTCGATCGTTCGTAAGTTCGATCGTTCGTAAGTTCGATCGTTCGTAAGTTCGATCGTTCGTAAGTTCGATCGTTCGTAAGTTCGATTGTTTTGAATTCGGAAAAGCTTGCAGATTATAATTCTGGATGTTGCCAGGAGCTCTACTGGTCCAGTTTTTGTTTACTCCACGAGATATTCATAAAAATCGACAACAAATGATTTGAAAATATTTTAATTGTTGTTTTTAAACAACATATATATTTTTTTATACTTCAAAATATTTATAGATAATTAGAATAAAATTAAAGATACCTAAATCATTATTCGAAGCAAAATATTAAAAAACTTTTTTTTTTAAAGTCAATATCAATAATACATTTGCAAAATGAAAAACAACTTAGCATAAAAACTAAAAATTTCTACAAGCTTTGGTTTGATAATTCGAAGAACATTTACAGGGCTGAATCGACAGTCCAAATATTCTTATAAAATTTAAGCCGAAGCCGAGAATGCGAAATTAATTTATGTCGAAATTTCAGCATCGGCAGTTGTTATTATTGTCTCAAAAAGATAAGTGCAAATATTTTCTAATTCAATTAATTGTTCGATACTTAGGTATGAATTTCTTAATTGTCGCCGAGCTTTTAGAACAACATCCAAGAAAGCAACTAGACCGGTTTTTAGAACCCAATCTGCTGGTACAATCACAATCACTGAGCCAATAATTTGTATGAGGCGTATTCATAGAAGACTATGAATCACAAAACCAGCTGAACGTGTAAATTCTTCTTGTATGAACCGTCTAACCATAATCTAAGCAGCCAACACAAATATGTTAGCATATTTAAAAAAAAAAAGCCCAAGATGTAAACATATGTATCAGTGCTAATATAAGCAGCTTGGATTATTGCTGCGTGAGAACTGATTGACATGAAAAAACAAATGTAATTAATAATAAAAAATATTGAATCAGCTTCTAAATGGTTTGATTGTAATTCTGGTCCTTCAAGAAATGAAAAGCCTTGTAATTTTAAACATTGTGTAGCATCACCAAATTGTTTATTACTTCGGTGTTTAACATTTTTTTGCGAAGTTTTTTGCTACCTGAACAGTGTGGTTTGTAGAATTGATTGTGCGAATATGATCAATCCCTGTATCCAGTAGTATGTTGCTCATATATACAATGATGATTTTGATCTATCATTTGATTATGAAAATAAAATGTTTTCACCATATTTGTTAAATATCAGTGATTACATCTTCAGCTTCTTTGAGTTCAGCTAGTTCGTAGTTTATACAACTGGACACTTTAAAATAAGAAGTTTTAAATTTTTATTTAATTTTATCCTCTCAAGTCAGGAGCTATTTTATTTAAAGGTTTACCTATTAGATACTTTACTTCCACTACAAATAGATCAGCTGATAGTTCGCATGTTCATATGTTTATATAAAAATCGTCACATTTGTTACGAGAGGTGTTAAGAATTTGCTCTTCCGCTGAAATTGCTGAAGACAAGAAAGGAGTGTTGTTTATAGTTTTTTCAAATCAATATTACGTAAACACAAAAAAGAATTCTTAAGAGTATTGACTCTCCAGTCAATAATTTTTAATTCAAGCATACTCAACTATACTCTATATGTATACTAAAATTACTCTACTTATTATTTCATATATTTTTTTTACATAAACTTGTTGAAAATGAATCCAGATAATATGTTAATAAGACCGTATGAACCAACCAGTTATTAAACCAACCATTCTATTTATGAATTTATACATTGAAAGACGCGTAAATATATCAATATATCAACATTTTAAATAAAAAAAAGATAAAGATTAAAACAGTTAATCTAATTTTTATCTTTTACAGATCATAGATGATTTAGAAAGTAACTTTAGAGTGTAACTAACTTATGAAATATTTAGTATGTAACTTCAGTCTGTTGCTTTTTTCTGTCGGTGTCGCACATCGTAATAATTCACTATGAACATTTTTCCCAATCAAGCCAAAAGTATAACCACTTTCTCTTTTATATTTTGCCATTAATTATTATTTACAATTATTTGATATCTTCTTTGTATATTTTTTTAATTGCCTGGCTATAAATATCTTTAATTATAAAAAAAAGAATATTGTAATAAAACAATAACTAAAATAGTTTCAAAGCATGTGTTCAGTGCATTGTCATGAATATCCTGTGGAGGGGGAAAATAAACCTGGACCACAAGAGCTTCTGGTAACATCCAAAATTATAATGTGTAAACTTTTCTGAGTTCAAAACAATCTGTAGCATACTACAAATTGTCCTGTCCTCACGTTTTGCATATTCTCTCTACTACTCTCCTCAGCATCTGCACTAATGTGATGTTTAACTTAAAGTTTTCTTACTAATGAAAATTTCACTGAGGACATGTTCCCTTATTAGTGATTACTATTATTTTCTCTCAGAATTGACAGTTTTATTACATGAATTTATTCAACTTATATCTGATTAAATATATAATAAGAAATCATTAATTTCAATTAGCCTAACCATATATGCTGCTGCATGCATGTTGATATACATTTTTGAACAAATCAATAGTAAGTAAAAATTGTAAATATATATATATAATACCATATATATCTATGAGTCAAACTGATGCTGATAAATACCAGACACAACACACTGTACACTCAGATGACAAAACTACAGAGCTAATATCTCATAGACACCTTTAAACAATATACAAAATGAAATAGCAAGACTGATGCACTTTCGCCACTCAAACCATTCACTCTGGCAATTCATTCGTACTTTGTACAGTTGAAAGTAATTTAAAGTGATTATGTTCTCTTAGAATGAATCTAAAGAATACTGAGAGAAGAAAAAATAAAACACTATTTTATACAGAATATCTGAGAGTAAACTAATTATACCAATAGACTAACCTGTATATCTGCACACAACAGACAATGAACATGAGCACACCCACTGCTATGACATAGCTGCAGTATGCCCGAGAACCCCATGCTACCAGCAACTGTCCATCCTCCTCCTGCCAGGTGCCCTTGGAGAAGAGCAGGCAATGGCCACTAATGGATCCAATTAGTGTAACACTCAATTATATCAATACATATATGTATATTTACATACTAAATAATCTATAATCACATACTTCCACTTATACTTATGTTTCTCAAAACTGCAGATTTATACTATTGCAAGTAATTGATTCAATTGATAATTAGATTTTATTCTTTTTAAACAATTAACACTTTTAATAATCATTAGATAAATGTAATATATTTTAAACTGCGTACAATTCAAATTCCTGAATAAAAATAATACATAATTTAACAATAGTGTCTTTTGGACCAACATTTTTTTTGTAGGTATTCAGTATAGGTATTGATAAATTAATGTCAATAAGTAAAATAAAAATATTTCACTAAATACCTACTTGAATTCATCCTGGTGCATGCTCATGGGTACAATAATACATAGTGACAGAATAAGACCGATCACGTATCCTGCTATTTGGCTCAAGAGCAACACGTTAATCAGCGCCATGGCAGCTAAATCTCACAAAACAAATAAAGAATAATATTGAGTGTAAAACGATGTAAATAACGACAGATATAGCCTATTTATGCTTATTTTGTCATCTGTTGATAAAATCATTGCCTAAGTCGCGACAGCAATAACAAGTAATTGTTAATGACTTTTGTGTAGTGACTTATTATTGACTTGAGTATTGTAAGGCTGTGGACTGTGGAGTCTGTGGTATGTTTCTAGAATTATAATAAAAACTCTATGGGTATGCTGTATGACATGAACTGTAACACAGTACAGTTCGGAAATTATTATACTTTCAACAATGATTAGTTTCTTCTCCTTCCTTCAGGACTAATATAATTTGAATTATATTTATAATGCTTCCAATATGGACCAGCAATTTTCTCATCTGTTTTATCAAGCTGCAGCACAAATTTGTTTTGTGAGTTTAGTCGTCGTAGTCAACACTGACTACTGATTAGTGATTACTGGTGTCATGTGAAGTGTCATTTCCTAATGAAGTTTGACGTTTCACATAGCAGTTTACTGTCAAATTTTGAGCAATTTGTCGTCGATGATGTGTTTCAGTCATCGAAATTAAAAATAAATTAAGTAAATTAAGTTTTATTATGTCGATGTGATTATATTGAACTATTTTTTATAAGGAAAATGAATTTCAACGCTTCAAGGAACGGTAAGTTATCTTTCTACCGGTTTTCTGATAAAAGATATAGCAAGATAAATTTTATTTTGTAACACATTTGTGAATATATTGCTTTGAAATTCTATGTAAAACCAATAATGATAATGTTTTTTGATAAATATTAAACAGCTGACTAAAGTAATACCTTAATGGACTATTTAATTACAATATATATATTACCTACTGCTTAGCTTCAGTTAATATTATTTTGGTAAAGTTACTATTGTAACAATATATTTGTTTATAGTTCTATTATTTATTATTATTTTGTTACAATAGTTATTTAGTACCGTGTATAGTCATACTAGATAATATTGGTAATGCAAAAGTATAGAAATACAAAACTATTAATATAGTTAGGATCAAGTTTGACATTAACAATAACATTTTTATAATTTGATACCTAGTGGGTCCAGTGGGGGGGCCTCGCAAGGCAAAGAGGGTAAGTGATGTGTCAGCCATGGGGGTTCCTTCCTCTGGTCCAGCATTTAACCCGGCTCAAGCTTACAACCCAGGTTATCAGCCTACAGGACTATCTCCCGCATACCAACAGGGGATTCAAGTTGAACCAGGCCAAGAGTTTGCAACCAGTCATCCAGCTGGTAGTAAGTTATGTTGTAATATAATATACTGAAACTGTTTTGTTAACTTCTTTGTGTAATATGTTTTTATTGAGTTATCTCAATATGTAGTTAGTTATTCAGATTCATAATACAATTTGATGGTTATATTTTTTTCATGGAGTGTCTCATGATATCTAATAACCCAGGAACTTAAGTTAGTGTTAAACTATTCTGGAATTTAAATAGATATAAAAATCAAATTCTAGACATTCATGACCAAATTACTTTAAGTCAAAGAGGAGGAGATGGACACAGAGGGAATAGTTAATATTATAAAAAAACAATTGAAAAGGTCTTAAGGTCAACATATTCTAACCTGTGACCCGAAAACCATGTCACTGTGATTGAGCTACCGCGTCGTTTGTATGATTATTACATGCAACAAATACTTGTCGTTTTGGGGTAGACACATTTATTAGAGTTCATTCAAAAATGACTGTTTTCCAGCAATATTTGTTTTGTAACTTTGAAGTAAAATACTATTTTAAAATTAAAAAAGCTAAAGTCTACAAACAAATTTAATTGGTCACTAAATTTGTTTATTCTACTGGATCACCGTCAATTAAAAATAATTTTATATTAATATATTATCACTCTGTGTGAAATTGTATTGTTTGTAGAATGAAATGCTTAATATATTAAAAGTAATATAATAAGATTTAAATTCTAGATTTTGGCTACATGGCTGGATATCCACAAGCACCCATTCCCACACCAACTCAGATGGGCTCCATGTTGCAACAGCCAGTTGTGCAGGTTTATATCTTGTTTATATTCTTAGTAGTCTTTTTATACATATTGTTTCAATAAAACAAAACATAATCTGTTATTTTTATATGAATATTTGTTGTGTTTTCTCATTTTTTCAAGCAGTGAAGCAAATAATTCAACGAAATTGTTACCGAATTACATTACTTAGAACCATGTTGTGGATTAAAAAAAACACTTAGGGCTTCAGGCTATAAGAAACCTACTGGGTTACATTATGCCACTAATATTTTAGGAATTAATAGGGTGGCAAAATCAAAGCAATTTCTTAAGCGGGGTACCATATCAAAGGAAGTTGACAGAGAAAAAAATGTTGATGAGTTTTTATTTTCTTATTGAACAATATTTCAACAAGCAGCAAATGACAGAGCTTATACTCAAAGCTCAATGAAGCTTCTATGTAAGAATTCCAGTTAGTCAGCAGAGTACAACATGGACATAATCCAACTTCAGTGAAAGTTTGTTAAAGTGTTAGATATAGAAGAGTCGCAAAGTCATCTTTTTTCAAGTGTTTCAAGAGTATGATACATGAGAATGTGGTTTATTAAAGCTCTGAAATACTGCATTAATGCCAATGAATAGTTTCATCGATTCGGTTAAAGTAACTTACTGGATATATTCATTGAATTGTTTTTTATTTGATTAGGACATGGCGCTTCAGTATGGGTCACAGCTGGCGGCGGAAGGTCGCGCGGCCGTGTCCCGCGAACTGGGACGATTTGTGGCCGTGTCGCAGTTGCGGTACTACTTCGCCGTCGATACGCGCTACGTGTTGAGAAAGCTGCTACTCATCATGTTCCCCTTCACCCACAAGGTCATATCAGCGTCATTTCCAGAAAAAGACATAATGTTCTATATCTCAATATTCACCAACACAATCGTTCTTTGACCATTTTAGTACCAAATTTATATAAATATAGAATGAAAAATAAACCGATACTGGCGCGGATTCGACTCATCTTTTATCGGGACGGTGGTGACACAATAGGGAACATGCAAAAAAAAATAAATGGTCTCAAATATTTTTTTTTCGATTACTTTTTATCATCTTATTATAATAAAATCTTTTTTTTTTAATTTACTAATCATTTAAGGCCATAAAATAATTTATGAAAAGTGTAAATTTAGTGAGCGAAATTCAAACTTCTAAAACGCGCCACCATTGGTCGAAAGGAAATGTGACGTCATTTGACACGCCATTCAATATATCGGCGTTTAAGTTCATACTGTGGTATCAGTGTGACTGAGAAAAATAAATAATTTAAACCTATATTTTCGTGCTTAAAGGTTTTATTAAATGATACAATTGTTTAGGTAATCTTAAAAACATTTTCTAAATACTCAAACAACTCTAACAAAACAAATACCTACAAACTCTTTTTGAATAGCAGTTAGCATGCTACGACACAATACATTTTTAAAATGTTTCTGCCTCTGAATCATTTTTCACTTCACTTGACTCAGATAAATAACTTGGTTGATAATCAGCAGATATAGAAGATATAAGATGCTATAGAAGTATTATCAGCTGTGTTTTCAGTAAAAAAAAATCTTTTTAAAACAGATAGTTTTACTTTTAAAACTGTTGTGTAACAATGTTGTGTGTTAAATGAGGAAATGGTGACAATGCTACATTTTGTTTTTCAGCAGGTATATTTACATTGACACCTTTAATTCCATACTTCGGTTTAATATTAACTTGCACAGCTTAGTCACTTAGTAATTTATCTTCAATATGCCAACAGCAAGGCTCTGCCTTATGATCATCACATTCAATAGGAGAAGTACTGAGTCTTGGCTGTTTAATATCACAGACATTTGTATGGGCAGTACTAGGACTTACTACCTGTATCACTTCTTCGTAAAGGTCACTAATTTTTTTAAACACTACTTTTAATAGCTAACTCTGAAGAGGCTTCATTAACCGATGTCAATCTTTGGCTTTTGACTATGCACATTCTCATTCTATCAGCTGGTGTTTTTGCCACAAAAATATATAAGGAACAAATCCTTTCTTCAAACTTAGATTACATCTTTCTCCTTGTTGTTTCGTTACACATATTATATTCAATACAATTAGCTGTATCTTCCTTAACCTGAAATAAATCGACAGACCATAAAAATTGCGTAAAACAACAAAAAGATTACGGTTTTTATAGAAAGTTATACTGAAATTTGTAAGATAGGTTAGGTTAATTTTAAACTCAAATTTTCTAATGTTTAATACTTACAATAAATTTAAACTATTAGATTAAACTTATTATAAATAAAGTATACTTACGTTAAATTGATCTTCACAACCACATAAACACGATTTAGGACATATATTATCCCTTTTAATTACCATACACCATTGTTTTTGTATTTTCGCATCTCTTGGAATACAAAAAACACTTTGTCGGGTGTTTTTCTAGTACTATTTTTGCACTCCGGTACTATACAATACTCGTAAGATGATTTTTATCTTCTTCCATGACTTGTATAGCAATTAAAACTTAAAATATCTATGAAATAACTAAAAAGTTCATAGTAAACATTCACTGGACGTATCATTTGACGTCACGCCAAACGCGCGCAAAATGGCGGTGTTTAAACGGGTCAAATTTACTCAATGTTTTAATTTTCACTTTGAAAAAAAACTAGAATCTTTTCAAGCCTATTTATATTTTTTTCTACGAGATAGAAAGGTAAATGATTAATTTACGTCAAAAAAAAAAACATATATGTTCCCTATTAGGTCCTAACCAATGTTTCTAACTTTGCAGTATAGATAAACATTGAAAAGATGCCAGTACCCAAATTAAATAAGCTTAACATGGCTATACATGTTTATAGATATTTTCAAATATTAATTACGGTAGTGGACCAAAGTTGGTAGACCAAAAGAGAAAATTAATTTTAAAATGGTGTACTAATCGTCTTTGAGAATGAAATAGTGTAATAAATTGATTTCATGTTATTGATATTCCAATAAAACATAGGTTGCAATTGCAACTATACGTCTGAAACGCATGACAGCTACTCTCAAATAATACCCACCAGTAAGTTTCCAAAGTAATAATTTATATATTACTAATTATTAACGACAAAAAAGTATTTATATACATTTACAGTAACCTGAAGCCAACAACATTTAATTACGAGATGTCACAGATTAATTATTCGTTTTTAAATAGCCTCTTTAGATTTGAACGACATACTTAATGAACTTATTAAAAAAGTGCCAATGATTATAGAAATGTAACTTCTACGTAACAGTGTATTTTTTTTGTAGTTTTGCATGTCACTTGTACAAACGTACAGACAGGGAGACAAAAACTGTTGTTTTCTCTTCTGTCGCTCCAATGAAGATCTTCATATCAATTTTTCTACATTACCTTTAATTGATTGTCATCGGCCCGTAACAATATTTAAATATACATATTATGTATTTGCAGGAGTGGATGGTGAAGTACGACCAAGAGACGCCCGTGCAGCCGCGGTACGACGTCAACGCGCCTGACCTCTACCTGCCCGCCATGGGCTACGTCACCTACGTACTGCTGGCAGGCTTCATGCTAGGTATGCACCTTCTCATATTACTCTAAATTGTATCTATCTCTTTCATTCCTTGTCAATCGTTTTTAACTATAATTCCAGGTCTTCAGCATCGATTTTCTCCAGAGCAGATCAGCATTCAAGCTTCGAGTGCTCTGGCGTACATCATCTTCGAGATGGTCCTGTATTTGATGACGCTCTACATTACTAACACCACGACCGCACTCAAGACTCTGGATCTCTTGGCTTTCTCCGGCTACAAGTATAGCACGATGATTGTCAGTTTACTGGGGGCCTTGATGATTAGCAGCACGGGTTACTACTGCTGCCTGGTGTACTGCAGCTGTGCTTTATCTTACTTTTTAGTGAGTTTTGTGAATTGAATACTCGTAGAGTCGAATAATGCGGCGTAATGATAATAAAGATCAAAGATTTGGATAAAAACAAGTATAAGAGGGTGTTTAATCATAAATCATCAGTTTTATAGAGATCTGATGACCCAACCTCGGTGGAGCGACTTTTAGTTAAATGTGATTTTCCCATTTGTGCGCACAGGTTAAGACCCTCCGCCTGCAGCTCCTGTCTGGTCCACGCGAGCCCGAAGCGGCGCCCTACGACTACAGCTACGGCGCCCCCAATCCCTACGCGGGCGGCTGGTCCAAGTCCACCAACGGCGGCACCAAGCGCCGCCTGTATTTCCTCTTGTTCGTGGCGTTGACGCAGCCGCTACTATCGTGGTGGCTCACCCACCACTTGCTGCCGGCATCCGGAGCTCCCGTGCTGCCCGGGGCTCCGCACCGATAGCGACCCCTCCATATTATGCAATACATTACAAATATTTGGCATTGATATTTTTATAACTCGATATGGAAGAGAAGTTGGAGAGCAAAGCATATTATTTCTTTAGTTAAATAGTCTCCCATTCAAACACTAATTCTTTGTTATGACCAGAATATTTATTTAAAAAGGTTATTCATATGTTTGTTGTAAATTTATTAAATATTTAAAGGTATATATCTAAAGCATTTTGTGGATCTGAAGTTTGGGTGACATACCTGTTAGTTCCTTTTTATAAATAAGAATGATGGATTGGATCCAGACCATCCTGGTCTATTCACATCTAGATCATTAATAAAACAGAGGTATTTTTGAAAGAGAGATTTATTACGATTTTTTTTCCTACTTTTATCTGTCATTAGGATAATATACCTTATTTTGAACGAAGTTGTAAACAAAGATTATGGCAAGTTATAACTTAATATTAAATTTAACATAAAACATGTCTCGTGTGTAATATATCAAACCTGCTAATATTTGGAGACTGGTTTCTCTACCTTTTTATATGAAAACTTAAAAGAAACTACTAAAATAAATGTAAATAAACTTTTAAAAGCATTTGAACACCATCATATTATTTCATTTACATCCCGTAGCTATTCAGATTAACCTTACCTAATAAATAAGTTCACCATACAAATTACACAACTTTACGAATATATGTAGAATTAATTAATGATTTAGAATTTATTCATTGTTATACTATTTGCTTATTGAGAACTTTATAAAAAATCAGTCTATTTCAATAAAACTAGATACTAAAGATATTTGGAACACACATGAAGAGTAATATATAATTAATAGCATCATGAAAACTGAAATCAAATTATTTAGAGGCAATTGAGAGCTCATAGCACCCACATTTAATTTATGAGAACAAGTGGGACGATCAAATAGATATTTAACAACCAGTATGGACCAATTTAAAGTAATCTGAAATAAGCTACAAAAATGACCGCTTTATTGTTATTTAGCTACACCCATGTACTCTGTGGGTACACCGAACCGTCCGCCACTGCGCTAGTTGTGCGAGCGAGACAGAGCATGCCGCACCTTGACCCACATACAGCTGCACAATACACGGACCTAGATGAATCGCGCCAACTTTTAAATAAATCAAATTCAAAATGTGAAAGTAACATTAAATTCAAAAATCTATCATTTTTATATTTTAATTTTATTGATACACATTGCATTGTGTTTTATTAGTATGTATGTTTTCTGGCGGCTGCTAACATTTTCACTTAATTATTTACAATTGATGATAACGTTAAAAAACTACATGACGTATTAGCGCAAATAAACTAGTTTCAGCGGTGCGAAGTTAGTATCGAATGCTCATTGGTTGAATGCTGAAACGACCTTGCCCGTTTTTTTCTTCATAGTGATGTGTGTCTTAAACATATTATATAATCGATACAGCCTTTTTTGTGATCTAAAAATAAAAAAAGTCTTCGCTTTCGATAAAACACTCGTAAATAAATTAACTTTCTTTTATCAATATCTTATTTAAATAAAAGAATCAATGGGTTCATTAAATCCGGAATATCATTCGAATACTTGATAAATAAGCAGCTGGTTTATCTTTAAAATGTTTGCCGGTCCTTAACATATATATTAAATATAGTTTAATACTTTTCTAACAAATTGTCATTTTACCTTAATTTTATAAACTCTTATTGTGTGTATATATATATGATTTAAATAGATTAATGAAAATAAGTTAAATATAGAAATTAACAAATTTTATTTTTTATTTTAAAAGAAAGAAAATTTATTTGTATAGATTATATATTTCTAAATTTATACAAACATTATATTTCATTGTATTTATACTTTTATATCAAAATAGATTTTTAAAAGTTTTTACATCACTAATGTAATCAGCTGGTCGCTGTCAAAATACAGGAGTACCAACGTTACCAAGTAACTTCTGCGGATAAGTTCACTCCGAGTATGCGCCATACACAACAGCCGCAGAGCAGTATCGACAAACGTTCACATTACATTTAGACGTAATAACTATAGTGTCACTTCTCTTCTTATATTTTAGTAATTAAACCATTCAAAATTTAAATTTTTCTAGTTTCAGTAGGTTAAGTGTTAAGTGAATTTGAGGATAAATTAATAATGTATAGTGCCGCTATTGTATACGCATCTTAAAGCAATTACGTAATGGGAATTATGCTAGAGAAGTTTATAGTATTGCCCTGAAAATCAACATGGCCGCTGACACAGGAATGGATACTTGCCCTAGTCCGGAAATCACGGACTCTAGAAAACGACCCCTGGATGGCGATTCAGAAAATGGGGACGTCAAGAGGTCGCATTTTAGCTCAGGTAAGTGCCTGTGTACCTGCAATGTGTACATTATTTTTACTTGATTGCGTATTTGGCAAGTAAAGTTTAACATTGACATAGCGAGACGACCCTGCAATTTATACATACCTATACGGTCACCAACAAGATTCTTATCAGAATGTTACGCCGCTGTTATCAGTTTGACCTATTTAATGATAAAAATATACGATTAAAAGTAGTACAACTTCAAATGTAGTTAAATGAGTTAGATATATGTAAATAAGTTTATGAAATGTAGCGATAAGCCCAACTACGACCGAAGATCGTAATTCTTGATGATAAATGTTTAAGTTATAAAAAAATAACGTCCCCATATATCAGGCATCGTTAAGCGGATTCTATTGTTGGTGATATTTTAATTAATAAAATGAATGCTATGTTAAAAGTGAGTCGTTATTTTTTAGTTCAAGACTTGGTGACGGCCTTGCCACTGGCTAACGGCCATGGCAATATAACGTCTCATTTCGGTGAGTCGTCCAAGTAATTAAGATCGCTCCTCATCGGCTTTGTGGTTTTGGTGGCGCGCATGCCTCACGCGCGCACACGCTCACGCTCTCCCACCTTGCTGATGCTCACTGCTGCCCTCAATCCTGGATGCACATCCTAGACTCTCTCTATAATGATAGAGTTCAACGCTGCTTGATAGTCAAGTAAAAATATCAGAACAGTATTGCGTTACCATATAGTGTAACAGTGAGTAATCAGCAAACTGAGCTGGCGTATACATTAGTGTTTACCGTCAATCTCCATTGCACAGTAAACATTGCCTCAATGTTGTGAGCCTGTACTTAGTCTCACACTGACCCACTCATGGCTTAGTTGTTGCATTGTCGGTGTGATCATCACCTAATGTACAGACCTCTGACATTACTATTAGGATCACTCAGTCTTCTTGAAATTTTATTTCACATCTGACGATGCTTTTATTTGCTTTATTTTTTATTTGAGAGTCATTCTACTAACCTTTGTGGAAGATTAACATTATTTTCATCAAAATTTAGATTGGCACTTCCATTTATCATGTGTTAGTAGTAAAGTATATTGAGTAATTATTGTTGGTATGTGTGAAGGTGGCTTAGGAGATGAAAGGTCAATATCGGTAGAATCTTTAAGATATTTTGGTTTCTTTTAACTTTATTATAGAGTTGTGTTTGGTTTATCGCTGGTTTGAATAAAGCCAAGGTTGATGGATGTGTTGTCAAATTGTTAGAGTTAGAATGTTTTAGTTGTGAAACAAGGACCTCAAAAGTGTGTTTTAATTAGCTTATGATAATACATTTAAATAAATTATTTTAATATATATTTTATTGTGATATATGTAAGTATATAAATATAGTTTCTTTAAAAGTTACTGATAAAACAATTAAGAACAATATATAAATTTGTTTGAAAGCTGCAGATGAAAACATTCAAGCTGAGGGGATCATCTTGTAACATTATTTTTATTTATTGTTGAGCTCCTAAAAAAATACTGCTGACTACAAAAATAGATAAAATTTAAGTTAAATAATTGGTAATCATCTAATTACAGCAACTTATCTTCATAAGTGATTACAAACACTTTCTAAGTGATATTTGGTGTCTATTAACTAATGAGCTAATATGTGTAATATTTAATGATATAAAGTAGTATTAAAAACTAACAATGTCTTTTAGTAGACGCTTTATATGTTGCTTTTAAACTTTTCTTTTACGTAATACAGTATTTGTAAATTTGTTCTTACGATCGTTCAATGGATAGAGTCCTATGAGTAAAATATAAGCAATAGGTTTCTGGTCTTATCTAAATATTCCTCATTCAGCTTAAATTATTTAAAACAAAAAAGGTAAAAAGTCGCTAGAGCAGTCGTATTCGCCATCACAAATGTAATTCTTTTCGACATCAAAGACAAAGCAAAAAGGCGTGTTAACTGTCAACTTCCTAATACATAGGTATTTGATATATTCTCCAAAACTATTAACTTAAAACGATATTCACAAGAGGTCTACAATGTTTAGAGCTATTTTTCTATTATTAATAATCGTTTGCCAATTTGCAAATTAGTGATGTATTTTAGAAATTATGTTTGATATTAATGTTTATTATGTAATTCATATTCGATATTTGGATTTCATTAAACAACTAATGTCTTTTCAAAATAATAATGGACAGGTATATTTTTTAAATTTAATTTTATTTAATTGTTTAATTTAACTTACAACTGAACGACTTATTATTTATTTTATTTTTTTTCAGTAATCACGGTTGTGTTATATAAAAAACACCAAAAGATATTTATATATAGCGAGTTAAAAGTTTGCAAAGATTGATTGCTATGGAACACAGAAGATGTCTAAATAGGTCGTCAATACAAATCAACTCGACTACTTAGCTTGAAATTAAAATATATATCCTGTTCATGTAAAAACAAAAAACTTGGTACTGTCACTGAATTGTTAACTCTTGATAGCATATCTAAAGACTAATAGACACACAATAAAAAGAGAAGTAATTTCCATTAACATCAGCGAGAGTGTTTAGTTGTGTTTTTACATTCGTTCATTCATTTACATTCATTAGACTACTTATATAGTAAGAACAGATCAGATTAAGATAACATAACATGTAAGTAGTTACACTAGTAGTAGTCGATTTACGAACAGTCGGTAGCGACTTTTCGTAGTCCGATAAATAACACGATGATATTGTCAACACAGGCAAATTTTTTAAATAAATAATGCTTACATTATGCGAAATGGTGTTTTCTCAAGTGTTATCTGTTTATATCACTGTTATCTAAAGATACTAGCGCATTATAAAGCAATTTCCTCTTATCTACGAGTTTATCAGCGCTCTGTTACAATGACAAACGCTTGATTTTATATCTTTTTACTGCTTATACTTACTTCATGTAGACAATATTGGTATACGAATTTAGATAACAAAAAAAAAAACAACCATTATATCTTTCTTCAATAGAAAGACAGTTTGCTGAACGTCCTTGGACTGCTTCTATAGAAAAGAAACATGCAAACTCATAATTGGATACTAAAAAGCGTGGGTAAAAACGAAATAGTGATATCATTTAAATATTGTTTTGAATCGATACTTACACCTTATCAATATTAAACTAGTAGTATAACTTTCATATAATACATAGAATAGGATCAAAGTCTGCAACAACAATAAAAAAAATCACAAACACAGCTCGATAGCTACCTAACCTAACTAACCTAACGCTACCAATATATTCCAACTAATCGCTTTGCGATACACTGACGCCGTTCCGATACCCACTCGATGTACAACGCGTCGCTCGTCACTGACCCTGTTCTACCATACTGGGCTCTAAAACTAACGGGGTAGGGTGTATTATTGAATATATTATTTTATGATTTGCGATGCTTTCGCAACTGGAGGTATTAATAATGGTAATAAGTGTGTATTATTAATGCAATTGTCACAGTGTGATAGAACTCGGTCGCCTTCGTGAATAATAAATAATGATATTGTTTCTATTAAGGAATATTTGTAACACAAAATCAGTAGTAGATGTGATTTATACGATAAGAAACTAAACAATATATAGAGTACAGAGGAGAGGTCAAACGATAAATACTGTCTTCTATGTTTGTTTTTATTTTGAGGAGAAAATTATAACCGCATATTTAATATATAATAATGGTTTATATTGTTTTTTTTTATTTCTTGTACATGGCAGTCGCATCATATTATGTTTCATTATATACGTAAATAATATTATGTTGTGTGTGTATTAGGTATTGAGTACATAAATCCCGCAAACAATGAGATGGTAAATACGTGAATACGCAACGAGATTGTTCCTAAAGAAAGGGATTCGTATAGAGAGCCAAAAAACTAGACCGAAAATGAAATTCCATTTTTTCACAAACAACTTTTGAACCAAAGAAGATCTTCCAATCAAAGAGAGAGCTGCATGCGCCAAGATTAGCTTGAAATAATCTGTTTGAAGTCAGTTGTGATATTTTATAGGAAAATCTGACATTTCATCAAATCGTATTTTATTATTTTGTGATTATAATTTGAACAGTTACATAAAACAGGTTTGGTCATCTGGAGGTCAGAACAAAAAAAAATGATATTATTAAATATAAGCAACCAAATAAAGTTATATACATGATGTAATTGATTGGGTTTTAACAAAATTGTTATGTGTACTTACATAAAAAATGGATTGCTTTTTGTTGAAATAACAAAAGGAACATTGTTTCTTCCCTTTACTAACTAAAATTGTATAAATAACGTCTCTCAAACAACGAATTTTCCTTCAAAGACTTCAAAGGTAAGAGACGATTGTTGCTTCTGTTTGAAAGTTGAGAGGCCGCTGTTTCAAACGAAACTTTGTATAAATTTTAACAGTAGGTACTTATTTCAATGTTATATGAGCTTAATTGTTTGCCATCTTTGTTTTTTTTATATCTTTGTTTTTTCTCTTTCTAACAAAATTTTGTTGGAATTTAAATAAAAATTATAAACAATTTTAAATATCTATAAACATTTTAGCAGGGATTCGAATCCTAATAATATAAACATCCATCTTACACGTTACAATATTTACTTAATATTTATGTTATTAAAAAGTAAGACTTAAGAGGAAGTTCTAACTTCAACATCTGTATACCTGGTCTTGCTATAAATATTTAACAAAGAAAAAAAAATTGTGTGTGTTCGTTTAATACACAAATATAAAACAATTAAAAGTATAAAAAGCTTATTCGAAGTGGTGTCCATTGGCTGCAATACAGTCCTTTAAACGTTGAGGCCAGTTATCAATAGAAGCACGCGCTCTTTCCATGGGGAAATTCTTCACTGCCAATCGTATGGACTGTTTTAGGGACTCCAAAATATCAAGGCGTTAAGAGCAAGTTGTACTCTCTAAAACTGACAATAAATCTTGATCCAGCGGATTAAGATTGGGACTAGACGACCGCCAGTCGTCAACTCTGATGAAGTCCGAAACGTTCGCTTCCAACCAAGACTAAATGATGTGACCCGGAACCGAGTCTTGTTGGAAGGACCATATTTGGTTATTGAACATGTTGCTATTAGAGGGCTTAACTACCTTCTTAAGAATGGTATCTTGAAATACTTGTGCCGATGTTTTGATACCTTTTTCACAAAAATATAGCTCAGTCACTCCTTCATAGCTAACACCCCACCAAACCGTCACTGAAGTCGGTTAATGCCCACGTTGCACTCTGTCGACTAATTGGGAAGCTTCTTTATAGCTTTCAGCATAAATACGGTCATTTTGTTGGTTAAAATGTTGCTCAATTGTATTTTTTTTGTATGATCCTGTACCCTTTGCGTACCTACCGCTTCAGTAGTTGTTTCGATTTTACCACCCTATTCAACTTTTATTTATCAGTTAAGAAATTACCAGTGCGTCTTTTATACGCTGCAAGTCCTACGTCATCTCTTAAAATACGCGACATGGTTAGCTATCACCTAACGTGCTATCTTCATTTCCCTATCTATAGCTAACCATTCATTAGAAATAAAATTAAAATGTTGTACAAGTAAATTTTATAAATAACCATAAAAGAATCGTATTGCTCACTAAGTTGATTTAAATTCAACGGCAGTACGATCGGTAATGGTAGTGCTAGAGGTCAGATGCTTTCGTTTTTATGAGCCCTCACCGCAGTCTGTTACGTAATAAATTTCGCTAGATCTACATCTAGATATGGAACCCGTGTTGTTTCAGCAAGATTTTGGCACCGGGCGTTTTATGTCCGAAGGTACCGAGTGCGATAAGTGACATATTTGGCAAGGTTGGCTTTGGCAACGTTTTTCTATGCACTTGAATTGGATTAACCGTATTATGGAACGTCTCTGCGCTGTTGTGTAATGTGTTTAAGATAGTGCTCTTGATTTCTTGCGACTTCATAATACTGTAGAATCATGTTAGTAGAACATGTTCAAGAATGCATTGTACTTGGTTTTACCTCGCTCTTCTCAGCTCCGTTAAGGTTTTTTTAAATGTTCACAAATAAAGGAAGTAATTTTTCTCAAATTAACCAAACTCTTTAATACAAAACAAACATTCCCTGGACATTAAAACGGATGATACTAAAATGTAAAGACCTAGCAATTAGCGTTGGTAACGAGTGTACAACGCCCCCAGCCATTTTCAAGTTTGGTTTGTTTAGGCGTCTGCACCTTCAGGACTGTTAACTCAGCATTTTAGTCAAACACGTAACACACCAAAGTGCTTTGAATACAGTTAATTTGAAATCATTTTAAAACGAATCCTTAAAAAAAAAAAAACGTGTGAAAAGCTTAATAGTCTAATACACTCAATGGTTATTCATATTTAGAGAATATTTTTCAATGTTCGTATATAAATAATATTTTATATGAATTAAGAAGCATTCAGATGTGCCAGATATGCTGCAATGCGGTTAAGTTTTTCTGTATGATCCGTGATCGTGACTTGTGTTTTCATTACATCGATAACTTGCTTTGATAACGGTGGAAACTTTGGTACGTCAGAGTTTTCGTTGTATGCGTAATCATGCATGACCCATTTGAACAGCACCAAAAAAGGGACACTACGGTTCAATATTCTTGAAACTCTCTTTCAACTATTTTTGTGAGGAATTCTTATTTTTAATATTATACTGTAAATATATGAGCTACGATATATTTGTACTACATTATTCAAATTTGGTTGTTTATTGCTTCGAGAAAAATAGGCGACTTCATCCGCTAACATGACCTGGTTATAATTTGAGCATAATGCTCTGGCCTCCCGCAAAACTGTAGAACTCTTTTGTGTCAACTTAATGGTCTCCCGAGGGGAATGATTTAGTGTCGTGTAACAAAAGAAAATGCGAAATTCTGGGTCACAATTTAAAAATTGAAGATGAAATAGGCATTCTATTGAAAAGTATCAACTACAGACGTTTTTGATACTTTTAATAATTCAAGAGACCTTTACTGAAAGGAAGAAACTCTAGTTCGTTTCGAATCTGAAGAATGTAGCTTTCTTTCTTTGTTTTAATTGTTTGTATAAACCTTTAAATTATTAAACGGTCCTTTTATGTTTGGATAAAGTTCAGTGACCGGGTTCGGGGCGTTTGCTGAAGACGTTGACGAATTGTTTAGATTTACGTATTCCCTTTGACTTTTTTGTGGTTGATCAACTTTTAGGAGTTCTGATTTCCGTCGAGATATAAACAAAAATAATATTAACATTCAGGTCTCTTTTAAGTATATTATCCCTGTAATAACTTATTCTATTATTCTCTCTTAAGGTTATCATTTGATATAGAGTTGATTACATAATCCGATCAGCTGTAAGGTGATTTAAGATTCAATATTAAAACATTTAATTATTTAGACCTAGTTATAAATTCTTATCTTTAAAGTAGGACCTATATTTATTGTATTCAATCAGTAAACCAAAATAAAATTTCACCTCATGTCGACAACAGATTATCGTGGCTGTAACAGCGCAGGTCCGGTGAGTAGTTTGTAAATACAACAAAAATGGCCATTTGAATATTCCGCTTACAGTGGCTTGCTCTTTAAGCCATGATACTACTCTTCTATTAAGGTCGATTAGACAAGAACACCACAGGATATTGCCCATCAAATAAATACCTACTCTGTAGGTAGCTTTGTTGTCATACTATGAAATTACATTACATGCCTACCGAAATCAAATTTCTAAATGTATAGTATTAACAGAGCTCCTAAGGACATATGGCGGTCTAAAGGTGTAGTGGTTAGTGGTTCTGCTAAGTCATAGGTTCTATTCCCACTCGGGACAGTTGTTTGTGTAATCCACATCCATCCAATCCCTATTTCTAAGTTTGTAAAACCCCTTGCGACACAGATTATTTCTTTATTGCATTTTTTTTTTAATAATAAGAAGAAATTTGCACGTTGACTTAAAATGTGCAATAAGTGCGTCATCAATGTTGACGTCATTGTTACCACGTCGACTGACATCCAAGACGAGTCCAATACTCTTAGACACCGTTTTAGATGTCACAGCTAGTGTTTATCCTTTTTTTGGGTCTGTTTATATTTACTATAATAATATTTTTTGTTTTATTTTAATGTATGTGATATTGAAACGATAAATTTTCGTATAATTTGACAGTTTAAAATAATATTGCTCCCTAAAAAAATTTGAAAGGTTTTTACAGTAACAGTACAGTACTATTGTCACTTTAATTTGATATATTTTTGTATTTTTAATAAAGATGAAACCTCTTTTACCATATTGCTTGTATGCAGTATGCCATAAATACATTTTACAATACATTCTTCGTAGTTGTAATGTATGTACATGTCGCAACAATAAAACACACCTGACAAGGTTATTATCAAACAGCACTACACTACACGCTAACAGTATTTATAGTATCTGTACTGACCGCGCTCCTGTCAACAGAGACATATTATTTATAACTTTGAAAGTTTAAAGAGAGAAGACATTTATCTGGGTTCCACAACGCTTTATAGCACATTATTCTTTCCATCGGCTAGTAGACTACAGTAGGCGATATTATGCCACAGAAGACTACAATAGACTACAGTGGACGATAGTAGGCCACAGAAGACTACAGTAGACTACAGTGAGCGACAGTAGGCGAGGGGTGCTCGAGACTCGAGCCAAGGCTTGGTGCACTGCGACGACTTGCAGGTTTAAGTAATCAATATGAACACACGTAATAACATAGACGCGACTGGCTGATTTATATAAATTGTTCCTACATTATGCATCGACCATTCAAATATATGAATATGTTTTTGGACGAATTTAAACAGTCACCCTACATAGGGTTATAGGAGGCCCCGTGACAGATGGTGCTGGCACCGCACTGCGGCACTATCGAAAGACGGGTCAATCGATACTGGTTACATTATTATAATTACTTAACAATAATTCCTTAATACAAAACTAGTAATAAATTATTATGAAATGAAATTCATAATTAAAAGCTACTCATTCATCACGAGACTTCGTGCAAATCAAAACAGATTGCTTATGACCTACATCGACCCGTGGGCAGAGCTGAGCTGAGCTGGGCTAGGCCGGTCGGTATTAGGCCGGAGGTCACGATACAAAATATACAAGGAGCATTAAATCGCTTTGCTTACGAAAACTTAATACACAATTTTGACGATGACTCTTGCTAGCTAGCAATATATCTAACTAGATAACCCGGATAACCTGGTGTTCTTAATACGTGTACGGGCTGGCTCGACCGGTGGATATAGCTGGACTCGTATGTGTAATAATTTTTTTAACTGACCAACAATCTAAGAGTGTTGGGACCTGTGTATACGTACGTACACATATCTGATACTTTTTAATAAATTTTAGTGTTGGGACCTGTGTATACGTACGTACACATATCTGATACTTTTTAATAAATTTTACTTGAATGATAAAAAGATAATTGCTCTATATTATGGAACTATCAATATTAAAGGAGACCGCACTCGATTTGTTAATCATTATTAAGTAAAGGCTTATCTTATCACAGTGAAGGAAGTAACCAATTTAATGGAAGCGTGTTGAACTAAATAACGACCATTGCTGAATAGTGAATTAAAAAACAAATAGTAGTGGCACATTTATCTTGTTACTATGTAAATGTAATCGGCCTCTGATCGCGGAGAAGAGACAATGACCGCTTTATTTGTTTTCTACATTTTTTAATACATTTCATCTGCCAAGGAATAGTAATATAAATATAAATGTGTATAAAAGCCAGTACAGACGAGCCTCGTCACACTATTCCTACTACAGTAGTATAATAATAATAATAATAAAGCCCGTTCAATTTTATATTTAATAGTAGTAGTATTATTATTATGAGACATCAAATATTGATAATATACACTGATGGCCATTATATCCACGTGTTCACCACACTTGATACTTGAGAGTCCTATATACATATAACAAAAATTAAACTATATATAAATATAAATACCGGGTTATATAATGTATACATATCCTTAACAAGCACGACACTCGTTTATTTGATTTGCTCACGAAAATACATATTATTTATATAATTGAGGATGACGTCATGATTTGAATTTAGCTGTGACTTGGCGACTATAGTTTTAATGAATCAGCCGAAGAACGTCCGTTGAATAATGAAGTTATTTATTTCCATTAACATAACAAGGCCAATAATTCTTTTATTGATGTGTTTCTAATTCAATACTATTTGTGTTCTTACTGAAATGGTCTCATATCATAGTTGGATTGTTAGTTTCCTAGCAAATGGAAAGCAAATAGCTCGGAACGGAACAAACATCCTCAACTCTAATATTGAACACCAAATACCAAACAACCTTAATCTCGAGATTGTTTTAGAGAATGTTATAAGCTGCATAGTTTAACCACTGATCTATAAGTTAGTAGTTCTAATAAAATGGCTAAATTGTAAAAAATCGCTAGGTCAGCGTCGTAACAAAAGCGTGTCCCATATAAAGACACGTGAGATATTGTCTGCATGAAGCTTGAGTGTAGAGCTCTTGAGAGATGAATGGGGAGATAGAGACGATTCTACACTTGACTTTGACGACCAGTTTGAGGCATCGATGCATTACGTCATCATTAGGCTGCGTTCAAGAACTACCAAGGATTTTAGAGCTGATGAGTAATTATTATACAAGTGTTAAATTTAACATTTATTAAGTGGCCATTAATTTAAACAAAATAAACTTGAAATTGTAAATATTTACAATAGATTTTTTATTTGGTTTTCATTTAACTTAACCGAATAAACATTGATAATTTTTTAATTTAATAAACTTTTAAAAAAATCATTACAGGAACGACTAAAACTTTATTAGTATATAATGAATCCCTAAAAATAATTGAACCTCATAAAAAGTAAACGTAACAATTTTTTTTTTATTCTTATTATATAACAATCCAGACCAAAAATTAAATCTTAATATATTTAGAAATACTATAGTTAGATCTTCTAAAACGGCTCGATATGATTTACCTAAACACGTCAGTCAGTACTCAGTATTGACCTTGCATATTGAAGCCATCGATTATATAATGATAGCACATTATATACTGACTACTGCACTGAGCACGTTAAGGACAGACTGATAAAACAACTTCTTTATGTGTATATTCCAGAACATTATTTACCTTCATGAAGTAAGTGACGTTTATTAAATGAAATGAACAATTTGTAACTAATTGCACAATATAGGTTTTAATGGAAGTATTAATGTCTATGTTTACGTTTCGTTTAATAAATAAAAAACGTAGAAAATTATGTCTGTTTAAATTCAACATTTCTGTAGTAACAAAACGGAAAAACAGATCAAAATGCACTTATAAAACAGCTGATGTTATGCGATATAATTCGTTAGTTATACATATTCGATGTATAACTTCATGTAACAAATACCAAGTGTTTTATAAAATATAAAAGTACCCACGGATGAAACTATAATTTCCAATATTAGACATTCTGTCTCAAAAATATTTTCAACTTCGTTATTTAAGTTATTATTTCAAAGGAAAACAGTCAGTAGACGGAAATGTCTAACGGGACCGGCAGGTGTAGGACACGGCTCATTGGAAATGAGGTCACATGACACGTGGTGGGAGTTGGGACTCTATCAATGATTCTATGTCCTTGTTACACCCATATTGACTGTATTGGGTCAATAATGATAAGTCTAGAAGAGGTTCAATTGAGGCAGTTGAAAAGAGCCATGAGTTTCTTTGCCTGGATCTTCTCATGAGCTCTACTAATTGAACGGGCTTTTTTTACGAGTCAAAATGTTAAATTAATATATTATAAAATTTGTTTTTTTTTTATTTGATTATTATATTGCATTTTTTTTTGTAAAAGTTGTTTATTTTGACATGTGCAAATAAATGTAAAACATCTTCATGGAATAAAGAATTTTTTACTTTGACGCTATTATGAATGGTTTAGTGATACGGTTATTGTTTTGAGTAAATTTCCTTAAATAAAGGTTTCTATACAGCCGCATTGAAATAAAAGGGGAATATGCACGTTTATGTTTCAGATATACAAAACATTCAGTTACACAATATTTCAGTGAAATATTTGTTCTGTTCCTCAAAGCACACAACAATATCAAAAAGCCGGCCATTATTTGTGACGTAAACAGTAAATTTATCTCGTATCCATTCACGTCGAAATGACAAACTAAAATCACTACTTGTTTGTTTTCGAGTCTATTTGTATTGTATGCAACCGCATCAAGTAGTTATATACAATACACACACACACACGCACACACACACACGCACACATAAACATACACACACACACACACATATAATCTAAAACTTTAATAAAATTATGTATAAAATATTAAAACTCGGACGAATACTATATTATTACGAGAGCAAAGAATAAGTAAATTTAGACATAAAGTCAATTAATAAAATGATGAAGTGAATTCGTGTTTGATTAAATGTTATCTTGATTAAATTTCACCAAACTTCAGTCTAAATTAATAATGGTAGGTATGTATATGCGTTCCATTACTCTGTTCGAAACAGCTGTTACGAATGCTAAATTGTTAGCTGGAAAATTAATAACTTCCTTATTGAGCGCTAATACCCTTTTTACCCAAATTGTCATAATTATTATTTAATTGCTGGTTTGGTGTTATTAACATACCGAGTGTGTCGTTATCTTTGCAATTGCAATTTCTTTTTGTTCTTATTATATTTCGTTGAATTTTTTAAAAACTAGAAATAAATATAGAATGAAAAATAAACCGATACCAGCAGGGATTCGAACCCTACCTCTAGGAAACCGACCTGTCGCTCTACCAATTGAGCTACTGTATCGCTACCCGCCTCGATAAAATAAGAATTCTATATGTATGGATCGTCCTTAGGGACGGTGGTGACATCTGTTAGACTTATTTTTTATCTGTTTTTTTTGTTTTACTCGGCTTCTATACTTTAACATTGAACGTATATTTGAACTGATTGTTACTATATTATATTCTATTGTTTACCGGTGAAACTAATAAATAATAATCAATAAACCGCTAGCTCTTCAAATCGATTTAACATTTCAATATTCATTCTTGTTATTTGCCACAGTATCGATTGTGGATATCTTTGGCTGTTTTTCGAAGGTTATTTCGTGTATGTCGTAGTAATATATTATATCATTATCTTGTATATGTGTGTGTGTATTGTGTAGTGGTGTATTGTCAATTATGCATGATGATAATACGAGTAAGAGTCTTCTGTAACTTACCTTACAGTAACGCATCAAAATTATGATATATCATTATTAATTATCATCATCGCCTAAATGATATTATTGTTACTTAGATCGTTGAGTGTGTAATCTTTAATAGTTCTGTAAATAGAATTTACTGTAATTTACAATACGCTTTAATATCAATCAACATACTTATCTTCATACGTCTTTTGATTCTATTGACTGAGTTTTTATTTTAACACTAGTGAGTTCTAGGAATTAAATTTGAAACATTAAAAAACACCAATAATAAGTGGAGTTATCAAACTTATCATAATCATGGCAGTACCAACTGACTACATAGGAGTGGTACCATCACGTGCACTGCACACTGACTCTAATACTGAAAAACTTAATTAAACAGTATCATAATAATCATAATTTAATCAAAACTTAATTTTCCGTCCTAAACTGAAATCACCATTCGTCAATATCAGCTAATACTGGAGTTTATGAACGAGTTATTATGTATAAAGATGCTGTATTTTTTTGTAGGGTACGTAATATTAACAGTGCTTGGTTTCCAGCCGTGGAGCCGACCTACCACTTCAAGGTGCTGGTACCGTCCATGGTTGCTGGCGCCATCATCGGCAAGGGTGGCGAAACAATCGCGCAGCTACAGAAGGACACCGGAGCTAGGGTCAAGATGTCCAAATCACACGACTTTTATCCAGGTGAGAAGTTAATTTATTATTTTTTAAACGACATCACTTAACCGACGCAAACTTTACATTATACGAAGTAGGTTAAATGGTTATATATGAAACTCGCGGGAGAAAAACACTTTTAATAAACACTAGGTTATTTTTACACAATATTTTTGTTATATTTGTCGCAAATTAAAATTCTAATTAATAGTGAAAGGTGCCGACGTCTCATTAAATAAATGAGAACACACACAGGCCTCTGCAGAAATTAAGCGCTTTATGAGATTTGCTGTGAGACAGAAGTATGCAATGACCTAGATGTGTCAGGTCTGGAGCGTCCTAGCGCTGCGCTTTGTTCGAGGCCTACTTAGCTAGGGCGCGCCACAAAGGGAACGGGCGAACAGGGCTCCTTTCTTGTAGAATATTAATAAAAGATAAGAACAATCTCCATTATTATCGAAAAAAATCTTTTAATTACCTACTTACATTCTTATTATTTTCTCACACAATATAAATATTTGATATGTATGTAAGTAGCACACGAACACAGCGTGATGTACGCATATACAAATATTTATTAATACTGCTGGTGTGTGGGCACATGTTTAAAAACACATTATTGTATTCAAATAATTATTTTTTAACAAATCAATCTAACCTTCTAAAGATTCTTTTAAATTCCTAGTAGGTACCTGATTGGATAAAACCTTTTCATCAAATCAGAACTGATTGATAAAATTAATAATATTAGAGTGCACAATATATCCTATCCAACTAACAATACATTGATAATAATACATAGATACATTAGATAGGGAAGTACCGAGCACTAAATAAAGAAGAAACAAACACCACATCTACAGTACCCCCGGTGACGCTGTAATAGCCAACAGGGCTAACAGCATAGACAGATATAAAAAAAAAATAAAATAAAAAAAAAAAAACATCTACAATACAACACACAGTTTTTAGTTACTAGACTAATTTGTATTCACTCACAATACCTTTTAAATTTTAATTACATTATTAAAGAGGAATTATTTAAATCCAAGTATTTCCATTCACAAAATAATATATAATAAATTTTTGCAAGTTTTTATAAATGGCCGCTCAAGTTCAAGGTTGTCGTGAATGCGGATTTTAATGCGAATTACGTACTGGCGTCATCTTATAACAAAATATTTATACTGTTTTTTAATTGCATCATTTCGTTAAAATGTAAGTGTTTTAACAGTGTCAGATATTATATATCTATCGGTAGATTTTTATTCGTTGTTATGTTAAACATAATATTTAAATATTGATAACACACGAGATAAGATTGATAAATCATTTTCGGATGCTATCGGACCAGGAAATGAAAGAGATAGTGTTTTATGGTGTTGTGCTGTGTTCTCCATTTCTGGACGTGACAGCTACAGAAATGAAAAAAGAGTTTTTATTAAGAAGGAAGACAGTACTATATTTTATATACTAAGGATATTTAAACGTTCAGTTCTTCTTTTATAGATAGGTATTTCGACCAACTCTTTAACTGACATTTTCCTCAAACCAACTAATCGCCGAATGATTCACGTCGACTGTCGCGACCACATTCATTAACACTAACTGAATCGTTGCCAAACTTCACAGCATTGTTGCTAAACTATTTAAGTGTCATACTAAAATAAGTAGTTATTAATAATCATAGTAGCTGATGTACCTAACAAGACACCTAGAGTAGCAACACTAGTACATTTACAATAGTACACTTATAGCAGTACACTTACGCTAGTACATTTACACTGGTACACTTACACTAGTACCTTTACACTGATACATTTACACTAGTACATTTATACTGGTACACTTATACTAGTATACTTTCACTAGTACACTTACACTAATAAACTTAACTAGTTTACTAACACTGGTACACTTGCAAAAGTTCATAGTCACCATCAAACTCGCAGCGCGTGTTTGTTATAATAATCTTTTTATTACATATAAAATCATTGAAAGTGTTCTTAATATTTTTATTGTTACATATTTTTAAAACAAATAAGTAATGTGTAGACAAATCGAGTTGACAACATAACATCTGTATTGCTTGTAATATCCGGAGTCCGAGTTATTAATTGTTGACAGTCTGTGACCATTTAGAGGGTCTGAAGATTCAAATAACGAAAATTAAAGTTTTACCAAATTATGTATACATATAATGCTATTGTGTTAGGTCGTTTATAATAGTGACTATATGACTGAAGAACCATCGTCTCGTACGGAGTAAGAAACGAAGGCGACGCGCTTATGTTAGAAAACTACAAGTCAAACAAACTAACAAACTACAAGTCTTTAGTGTAGGTTTGTCATTACATAATGTACTGCCGTTCAAAAAAAACAACTAAATAAAATATTCTCCTAAAAGTAAATATTTCGTAATATTCATTAATTTCGTAATTCGTTTTTTTTATAGAGAAGATTCAATCACTCTACCGCTCCAGGTCTGTAATTAAACTGGTACTATATTATCCCCAACCTGAACCAATATTTTTTACATTTAATTTCCTATCCGTGGTAACAGTATTTTTACATTTAACTTCCTATCCGTGGTAACAGATCGACGCCACTATAATAATGAATAACTCCTAACAAGTGCAGTCCGTTCAGCTCGGAGCCTCGACTCGAGGTTTACCGGTTATATTGTGATTAGTGACGTCATCATAACGAAACTAAAAGTATACACTGCGATGATTGTTCTTTATACTGTTACATACGGTTAATACTGATAATGTTTTGTATGTTAATCCCTAATGCGAAAGTGACTGTCTGTCTGTCTGTTACGATTTCACGCCTAAACCACTGAACCGATTTTGATGAAATTCGTTATGAAGATAGAACTGAACTTGGGGAAGGACATAGGATACCTTTTACTTTCTAATGTCGCGCGATATAACCGTATTCCACGCGGATGAAGCCGCGGGTGGAAAGCTAGTATGTATTAATAGAACTTATGTTGAAGAATCTTTAATAAAACACTTCTGAAATAAATTCCAGTTAATATAAACACTTTACAATTTCGTGTCGAGTTTCAAGTTAAATCTTCCTCATACATACGAATTTTAATTTTATAATATTATTATCTTTATTTATGACATCTAAGCTTACAAGTGATTACAAATAACGTCATCGTGTCTTCGAACGCAGGCGATTGTAGACTGTATTTGTTCGATTGGAGGCGCCACAGTCGCTCAGCAGTCGTTATCTGTCGGTGACCAGTGGCACGTTTTGGGTCATAGTTGTTTAGATTGTTGCCAAATTTTATGTGTTGTTTTGTAACACAGAAATATAACTAACTATATAATATTATCATTTATACACAGTACGTAAGTTTACATGCAATTATTCTAGATACATATTCTCCTGACAATCGAGTTACCTAAGTATTGCTAACTCGATAATTAAACTCTATTCACAAACGCAACACGTCACACAAAAATATAGGTTACTTATTAATAAAACATTTATTAATTCCTTTTAGTATTTGTAATGTAGCTCTAAAGTCTAAGTTATTTTTTAAATGTGCATTAATTTCATCCTTTTATAATATTATTCAGTGTATAATGCGTTGTAATCAAAACATTTTTCATTATCTTACCGGCTTCCCTTTTGATTTCCTGTTTTTATGTCTGTTTGTTCAATCATTATATAATTAGTAACCGATTTAAAAAAAATAAACGCGTTAAATGTAGCACTGTTCTAAATGTGTAAGATAGAAGCATCTCGCTCTACCCTTGACCCAAAATAATGAACGCGACACGAGACGAAACTTCATCTACATCACATTCTTTAAGTTTTGCTTTCAGCTAATGATTGTGTTAAATAAAACACTGAATGTTATATGTTCCTTTGTTTTTCTTAAAGGGAATGTTTCACAAAAATTATCACACTACAGTCGTCTTCCTGACTTATTAAACTATCATCCGCTTAATAACTTTAAGCTTAGAAGTAGGTTATGTTTTATGAAGTACCTACATTAACTAAAACTATTTTAAATACATTCCTCAATAGTTGGAATGAGGCATGAAATTAATTTTAAAACTAAGCTATTTTTCGTCGTGTTAATGATAATTAGTATAATATTTATTTATAATGTAGTTTTTTATATAAAAATAAAACAAGTATTTAAATATTGTAAGATGCTTACATAATCAGCGAATCAAAACAAGATAGTTTGTTATTGAAGTATTTATATTGGTTTCAACTCTCAGTGGCTACCGTCAGCTGACATATGTATTGTACCTCGCAATAGTGCAGTGTTTGTTTCTTTGTCCGCTCCCACAATAACTCAGCGGCGCATAATTGGATAAGACTGATAATCACTAGTGGCCTTGCCTCTAACAATGCGCTACAACGTGAACTACAACACAAACACACACACACAGAGACATGGTTAGTGTTACACATTACTTCTTTATTCCGTCGGCTCATAAGGTGGGTGCATGTTTGTTTAAATCTTCTATTGAAGACGTTATGTAAACATATTCACGGCTATGCATTCGCATAAAAAGCTGCAACGTTGTGCTATTTTCGTTACAGCCGACACGACCCACGTCATCCACACACACATACACACTCCACACTACTACTACAATCTGACAAATTATATTTGATTGCACAATAATCTAAACTGAAATATAATTTATAACTTGCATTTAAAAGATGCTTACAAATATTAATAAGATTTTCTGAATGGAAATCTTTACTAAGCCAGTGTTACATACTGAAAACATACATTGGTAGGCAACCAAATGTTAATGACCTGGTTACAGGCGAAAAAATGAGCTAAAATTATCACACATAAATAGTAAATTTTGCCCAGCAGTGGCACAAGGTCAAGGAAGTAAGACCGGTTCCAAGTATGTGTATGTATGTATGTTGTTAACAAGTAACGTTGCGTAACGCTGCCAGTTCTCGCAACCAGTTTGACAGCTGAAGATGACTTCTTAACACTTGTCTGATCATTTATCTATTTACTTCACATACTCTGTAGCACTCAACTGATTCACACTCACCTTAAAACCAATTAATTGTTATGAATACTGCAAGAACTATAATATTGTTAATATCTCAATTTCTTGGAAAAAAAAAGTTTGAAATTTACTGTATTTCGAATGTAATAAGAGATTCGAAATTCAAATATTATTCATAAATCAAAAGAGCAAGTTTGTTAATTAAGATAGAACGCATTAAGTTAGGAAGTTAACGCTACTTTAAGTATGGAATGGAATGGAGTTATGAGATCATCACTGAGCATTACGTAACGTACACTTCATGGACATCGCATTATATCAGCCATTTTGAACTACAGAACTGTTTAAAGCTACACAAATTGAGCATAAAATAATGACAGCAAACAATGAAATGTAGTGTGAGGAACGGAATGCAGCACAGCCGGGTCGGTAGTACCGAGTCCTGGCGGTTGGAAAAATGAGCAGCATAATGAGAAGTACGCACTGTGACTTGACTATTGTTTCCAAGGATTTAATTCTCTTGGGTTACAATAACGCCGCACTCATTTCTGACTATAATGAAACCGCCGCTATTATAATATAATTGATGTTAGCCTGCAGTCGTTAGAAGGCGAGAAAATATAGCAGTTTTGAGTAGGTATAATTCTTTTGGCGTTGTTTACTTCAACTTAAGTAAAGTCTAATGTATATTTTTTCTTATTCAGTATTGATTAGTGAACTTTCCTCATTTTTCCTCGTCAAAAGTATTTTCTTAGTAAGTAACCTTGATAAGTTTCCGTTTGAATGAGTTTATCGACATAACAATACATATAATATACGAGGAACAAGTGCGACTATTAATTCAGTGTTGGTGGTAGAGTTAATATCTGGAGGTCATGTTTAGAAACGCCCGGCGCCCGCAAGCGACCTCGGCCGCTTTATGTTCAAAAGCCACATAATTGCAGCGGCTGCAGAATTTCAAGGAGACCAAAATGTACCTCAAAACAAAACTGTTAGATGATACAGTACATCTTCTAGGAATGGGCACACTCATTTCAGCAGTTTTTTTTTTTTTTTCTTTTTTTTTTTTTTTTTTTTTATAATTTCTAGGGCAATGCTTGACTACATTCCACCTGATGGTAAGTGGAATGTAGTCTTAGGTGGTAAGGCGCATTACCCTAGCAACCTATTCACTCTTCGCTTGAAGACACCCACATTGTATTCGGTCGGAAATACCGACGCAGGCAAGCTGTTCCAATCCTTTGCTGTACGCAGTAAAAATGAGGAAGCAAAGCGCTTCGTTCGGACAGGTGGAATGTCCACAACAAAAGGATGAAAACCCGCCGTGCGTCGGGACGTCCGGTGATGGAAGGGGGACGGGGGAATTAAATTGTGTAATTCCTGCGCACACTCACCAAAATGTATCCTATAGAATACTGAGAGGCTAGCAATTCTACGCCTGTGCTCAAGGCTTTGGAGTTTGGCTCCGACCAATTCGGGATCGCCTATAAGCCTCTTTGCTCGCCTCTCAATTGAGTCCAGAACCGCAAGATGAGACTTTGCGGCACCAGCAAATATGTGACAACAGTACTCTACACACGACCGGATCTGCGCTTTGTATAAAACAAGAAGCTGTCCCGGTGTAAAGTACTGCCGAACCTTCGCCAGAACGGCAAGCTTTGCTGCTGCTGCTCTTGCTCTGGACTCAATGAACCGACCAAAGTTGAGGTTCGAGGAAATCTCTAAGCCTAACAACTGAAGCCGGTCACTGTATTCCAAGGATACATTCTGGAAAGTAGGAGCCAAGGTGAAAGGGCTCCTTTTGGCGGTGAATAGACACGTCTGCGTTTTGGTGGCGTTGAACTTGACAAGATTGGCATTGCTCCATGCGGAGACTGCCTGAAGTTTGTCATTCAAACGTTGCACCATGGCTTCTCTTTCAGACTGTACTTGATCTCGACTAGCCCGAGTACTCGGCAGATATCTTTCTACAACTGTGCTGTCGTCTGCATACCCATAGATACCGGGCTTCAACAGATCATTAATGTGCAGCAGAAACAGAGTTGCAGAAAGAACGGACCCCTGAGGCACTCCGGCATTTATTGTCAAGGGTTCCGAGGAACACCCGTCGACAACTACTCGGAGAGATCTGTGGCTCAGAAAGTCCGTTACCCAGCCGATCAGACCAGGAGATATACCGTACGCTGAAAGCTTGCTTATAAGGCTCGCATGACAGACCCTGTCAAATGCCCTCGAGACGTCCAGAGAGACGGCGACCGCTTCTCCGTTCTTCTCGATGGCCTCGCCTAAAATGTGAGTAGCATACACTAGGAGGTCCCCAGTAGACCTATTACGGCGAAACCCGTACTGTCGGTCACTGAGGAGATCGTTACCTTCTAGGTATGCTAGTAGGCGCGAGTTCAATACACGCTCCATAATCTTGCAGAGTATGGAGGTGATTGAAATCGGTCTGTAATTGACAGGGTCGGCACGGCTGCCTTTTTTGGGCACGGGTTGCACATTAGCAAGCTTCCAGGATTTCGGCACTATTCCAGTCATGAAAGAGAGACGATACAGACGTGTCAGTACAGGAGACAACTCAGCTGCGCATGTCTTGAGCAGAATGGCTGGTATACCATCAGGACCACTGGCTTTATTCACATCTAAACGACACAATGTTCTCCATACCTCTTTGTTAGTGATGTGCAGTGTACCAGCAAGGGCACGAATATATCCAAAATGATTGTGAGCTGTCAAATGTTCACTTAACTATACCATGCCTGTTTGAAAACATTTATTGAGTTTATTTAAATTATAAAATTTTAAATATAACCAATTCCGAATCGACGCTCGTCGCTCTACCGCAATAATAGAACCGTCGCATAGCTACTGCTTTGATGAATTAAGTATTCTATATATGGTCGGTTTTATCGGGACGGTGGTGACATCTATTAGACTTCTTTAGAAAATCCTATCAAATGTTTCTATTTTTGCAACATAAATATAGAAATTGTAGTCAATTTGTATGACCTAGATGATATCCTGAATAACCTCATATAAAACATAATATGGATACTTTTCAAAATTACTATCTAATACAATATTTTAATTATTTTGCCTAATTATATAACAATATTCTACTCGTTATCTTCCTGTTTGAAATTTCTAATATCTCATATCTGAGTCAAATTAATATCCTGAAGTTGTCTTTTTCCCGCAGAGATTATAATTTGTTTTTTTTTTTATAAAGGTACAACAGAACGCGCGTGTCTCATAACGGGCTCAGTGGAAGGCATTATGGTGGTACTAGACTTCATAATGGAGAAAATCAAGGAGAAGCCAGAACTGGTCAAGCCTTTTCCAGAAGGCGTGGATGCCAAGATGCCGCAAGATAGAGACAAGCAGGTATGTTCCAAAGATGAGACCATTTTCAAACACGCAAACTAGCAGTTGCCGCATAACCGTCACTGGCTCTTATACTAGCGTTAGTGTTGAGAGTGTGTTGTACTACACGGCTGGTACAGGGCAGCCGCTGATACGTAATATTTATATTAATATTTTGTTAAATTTTATTTATTTTATAGTCCGTGCCTTGTTAGAACATTCTACAAGTCTAGGCCAGGAGAGTCATTATTATGTATGGTGTAATAATTCTATTATTATATATTCTACATTTAATTCATTCTTTGTTTAATGCTCGTATGGAACTCGAATATTTTTACTTCATAAATGCAAAAAAGTAAAGTAATTTATAATGTTGCCTCTAATGCAAACCGTACTTACATGTTAAATTATGTAAACACACAACTAAACTGCAAATGCTACCCACACAAAGGCATTGAAGGTCGCATGAAAATAAATGCACATGTAATTGAAATACATAAAATAATCATTCAAAGCATAACATAAAAACCCAATAAAGAAACATCATTGTAATGAGTTCATACATTATAATTATAATTAGTAACAGTCCATAGATAATGGACTTTAAATGTAACTACGCAAAAACTAATTTTCCGTTCCCAAGGTATTTAAATAAACGACAGTTTTATGTTACTTTGATCAGAGGTATATAAACAATAAATATATAACAAATAGAAAATGTACAATGTTAATTCACAATTGAGTTATAATTTCATTGACGTTCAGATTCGTGTTATACTTAAAGATTTACTGAATTAATGAAAATCCAAATTATCACAATAACAATTATCACATCAGAGGATTGAATTAATATTTACAATAACATAAACTACGCATTTAAAATTAATTAATACGAGACAGTAAATTAAAGTAAATTTTTTGAAAATAATAAAAAGCATCGGGCCTGGATATATAGAGCATTTGTCAGTTTCGTTGTAACCTGGCACCTTGGAGAGCAAGGTCAAGTTGGTCTCGAAGAAAGAAGTTGAGAGTTACGAACAGACCGATCTAGTACTAGTCAGGATAATTCCAGTATCTTCTACCATTTGACGTGCAATGACGACCCTCTCTTAGTGTCAGAGACTCCGTGTAAGATGACACTGAGTGAAAGGCTTTATCCTTTATCGTTGCTATATATTATATCGCATATTTATGCATCCTCTTCCGCATTTATCACGGAGAGTGTTCGGAAGAGCTGTTACATCTGATTCTTTCCACCATCACACTATACGCCGCCTATAATTCCATTTCTACCACCTGGGTGCATGGTGTTGCATGCAGTTCAGGTTCTCTTCTCAGGGAACTTTCTACCACAAACGAGGGGAAATGAATCTTCGGGCCTGTTTCCAAATCAACATGGATGATTTCAAAATGAACGTCTACTTAATTCTCAAAGGCTTGCAATGCTCTTGTGAAGTTTCTATATGTCACGATTTCAGGACCTACCACCAGCTGACCCGGTTGGTGGTGGACCAATGCTGGTGGAAAAAATATATTCTCTCTTAAATCACCTTATTTCCGATCTCTAAGATGTAACTACTAGTTTTTTTTTATTTCCTGAGAATATTGGTCATTTTTGTGTTAATTTATTAAATGGTATGACACCATTTATTAGAAAAAGAGGCAGTCTAATTAAAGCAAACGTACCAATTAATTAAAAGTACTTAGCTTTGTGGTCCGCGGTGTGGTGCGCAGAACTTTGTGAAGGTACCTCACACCTGTCCATATAATAAAATAGATAAAATAAGTATACGATATTTAATTTTATGGCGGATGCTTATCAAAACTTTTTTTTACGACGACCGAGCGACCCAATTAATATATGTATATATTATTTTGTGATGATATCATTTAATTTATATTTTATTTTAATTATAATATTTACATATTTTTTTTGTTTTTTTTTATAAATACAATAATTAGATTCGTTCTCATAAAATATTTTGACGGTATTTTGAAAATAATGAAAGCAATAACGTTAAACGTTATTATTTTAAGCGTCGCAGAACAATATGTAACCAACATCTACTGTTATAAACGCCTTGCGCATGCGTCGAGATAGAGTTTGTGAATCCTTAAACCGTCTCCGGGGTGTTTTAATAAGGGCGGGTAAGCTGATAATGTGTTCGTCAACTCTCAGCCACACGTTAATGCAAATCTGTTATAATCCTCGTTACGAATAAACCAATATTATCGTACAGTACACACAGACTATACTATACAAGTAGGTATAATATTTATTGAGTACCCCTAGATCCTAGGGGTTAGGATAAGAGGTTGCATGAAAAAGGTTCCTTTTTGGGATTTAGTCAAAGGGCAATCCATCTCGAACTTGACCGATTGCAAACATAAGACATATAAAATATATCGAGATGAAATATTAGTAAATAACTGTGGTACGAGCGAGCAATCAATATGCGATGCCATAATTGCTCGATTGTTCCAACACGTGTTCGGACGCGTGTCTGCTCGGCGCTCGCAGCTCATTGGTAGTCGCTGACGGTGCGACTCTTACCACACGCCATCTTTCCCCCTATTAACGAACATTTAATCGTTTTGCGTATGTGTATCTACCATTTATAGTAATTGATATATAACAATTTACATTTTTATATTATTTGTTTATTTCCTATTAATAGAAAGTAAACCTTTCTTGCAATATAGTTCATTGTATTCTTTAAATTCACTGACGCATGCAGTGGTACACAAAAGTTTAATGATTAAACTACAATCCTAGAATCCAATACTTCACAATATTTAAAGACAATATTAGAAGTTTTACCTAAAAATTATTTTATTGTTTTCGGCCACCGGTCCAACCTAACGTTAGTTTACATATAACCCAAACTTAGTGACCTCGGTGCACTTGCTTGGAAAACACTTTCTACGTGTAACCTAAGTTTTAATTTAAAAGCCATGTTCTAAGTTTTGTACTGAATTGTGTACTATACTAACCCTAGATAGTACTAATACAGTATATATCAACCAGCGGTAGTACTTTATTTAGTTAGAATAGAGCTTACTATGGATAGCTATAAACTAATTTCTACTTCATTTTAATACGTAGGTTTTGAGCCTAAGGTATTAAAATAATTATAATAATAATATTGAAATCTCCCTCTATTTCTTGCACTTACATTGACTAAAAAGGGCTTTCATACGGGTCATAACTTAATCGCCATTTGTCTCGTGGAAATGTTCGTTTATGGCTGCCTTCATTCCATTATCACTAGAAAACGTCCGTCCTCGAAGGACTTTTTTTAAATTCGAAAAGAGAAAATAATCGCTACGAGCCAGGCCTGGACTGTAGGGTGGGTGGTTTGATTTCTGTAAATCATGTCTCAGCGAGGGTACACCTTGTTGTCTTGAGAAAACACGATTCTTTTCGTTAGTTTGCCTCTCCTTTTCTGAAAAACCATTTGACAACAATGCGCTGTAATATTTTCCGTTTTTTTTGGGAAGGTAATCGATAAACAAAATTGCTTAACAATCCAAAAAACATTGGCCATGAGCCTGGACGCCGATCTGTCCACTTTTAGTTTCGTGATGGCGTTTTTCCCTTTTCTATCCACTGCATTGGTTCCGGAACTAACTACCGAATCCATATTTCATCGAAAGTAATAATGCGAAAAAAAACATCATCAGGACGCCTCATCGATGTTTAATAACTCCTGTGTAGTTGTGACTCGACGCTGCTGCGGCTGACGCTGCGACGTAAGCATTTTCGGAAACAATCGCTAACATAACTTTTTCATGTACAAGCAATAATACAAAATGTCGCCGATTTGTTCCTTGCTGATAAGAATACCTTCAGCTATCTACCATAACTTAATTTGACGATCTTCAAGAACAAGGTTTTTCACTTTTCCTATGTTTTCTTCGTTAACGGCGTTGTTAGGGTGTCTTGACCTGGAATCATCTTCCAGCGACTCGCTGCCTTGTTTGAACAATCGGCCTCAACATTTTACGGTCGAAACGAAGGTGCAGACACTCCATAAATTGCTAACATCTCTTCAAATATTTCAGTTTGCGTTTTGTTCTTCTTTATAAGGAATTATATGACAGCTCTATACTCCTATTTAATAGGGATAGGGAATAAGTACTATCAAAATTTGGTAATGTAGATATTGTTTTATATTTTAAATAAAAATTTTAAACATTTATTTATAGTGTTTTGAAAAGTTTTAGTCAAAATAGTTTTGTCTGTTTTGTTGTCAATAATAAGATCGTTTTATTTTATTTATTTTATTCTGCCTAAAGTAAAATAAAGTAATCAGCTGGAACACATGTTACATTAATTAGAATATCCCATACAACCATATCTTCAGTCCGGTACGAATCGTCTTCCAGGTGAAGATCCTAGTACCGAACTCCACGGCGGGCATGATAATCGGCAAGGGAGGGAATTATATCAAGCAAATCAAAGAACAGAGCGGCAGCTACGTGCAAATATCGCAGAAGGCCAAGGAACTGTCCTTACAAGAGCGCTGCATCACAGTGGTCGGTAAGTAATGATGAGGAAATTTTGAAATAAAAACTCTTTAAAATCTCAGTCAAAAAGTCAAAAATCATTTTCTTTTTTCTCCATAAATGGTGGCATCGCAAAAGCCTCTTGTAATGAGCGGAATTAGAACGTGACCCAATTGTGCGCGTATTCATACATTTGCACGTAATAATTAAACGGGTACGAAGTGCCCGCATAATTCTTTGCCCCGAAACCGAAAACATTTTTATATTTTAAACTGCGAGATGCTTTTGATTCATCACGGCTTGGAAAATATTAAAAGAGCTTGGTATTTATAATATTTCAAAAATTTACTATGAACTATGTTTCCTCCCGTATTAATTTTATATTCTACGTTATAAGTGGTAACATCTGATACTTCGTGGTTTGCAGGCGAGAAAGAGAACAACAAGAAGGCCTGCCTTATGATCCTACAGAAGGTGGTGGACGACCCGCAGTCAGGGTCGTGTCCCAACGTGTCGTACGCGGATGTAGCGGGCCCTGTCGCCAACTACAACCCCACGGGCTCGCCCTACGCCGTGCCCACCTCTGAGGTGACAGAGGTGACCTTGGGCATGCCGCACGCTGAGGCTCGGATTGGTTTTTGGGGAATTGGCTTTCGTTAACAGACCTTAAGTCTGAGAGGAGGGACATTCGATCGGAGTAGATGTCTAACGTTCTGTACGGTGGATTTCGTTTTATTGGTATATCCTATGCGACAATATATTGTCTCGATAGAAATGAAATGCACTCGACCGATACTAAAAACTTTGGTCTATTATAACATCGTTTTACAATTTGTTCACTACACTACTGTTCGAACTACGTTCATTAGTTAAATATACATGATTAAAAACTACTCGCCGGTCGTCAATTAAAAACAACTTATGAATATTAATTACCTAGCACGTGTAATTTTTATAAGGTTCCGAAACAAAAAGGTCATTCATTAGCAACTTGTCGTTCAAAATTCTCACTCGTATCGTTCTAATTTCAACAACTCCTCTAACCAAAATTTATATTAAAATTGTCAAATTAAAAAGCGCCGCACGCGTCCAGGCCGGACCGGTCGCCGTGACTCCGGAGTCTAGATACGGTTCCGGCCGCGGAGCCTCGGAGCGTCGACTCGCCCTCTATCACACTGGGGTCCCGCATCGGGGAGGGACGCATGATTGTGAAATTTTAATATTTTAATTCGTATCTGTAGCTCTTTTATTATATAAGACAGACCGAAACAGTTCTACGACAATCTATATTTACTTCATTCGCATCCACCGTTCCGAACCGTCGTCTCCTCCGCAGAGTCATGCGCTGGTGGGCGGCGGGTCGGTGGGTGGCGTGGGCGGCGCCTCAGTGGGCGCGCTGGGTGGAGTGGGCGGCGTGCTCGTGAACGGGTCGGGACTGGGCGCGCTGTCCCTGTCGCTGTCGCTGGCGCCGCCCGGCACGCCGCCGCCATCGCCGTTGTCGCAGCACACCCTCGACCACATCAAGGTACCGTCCTCGGCTGCCGGCACCCGGAGAGATCTCGGTGGTGACGCGTGACTCATCCCCCTCCTCCTTCTCCCAGGCGGCGCTTCGCCAGGCCGGGTACTCGGAGGCCGGTCTGAGCGAGATCGGCGCGGCTCTGGCGCTGCTGGTGAAGCATGGCGTGCTGGGGCTGGCGCTACCGGCCGCGCTGCCCGCCCCGCTGTCGGCCGCGTACTTCCCGCTGCAGGCCGCCGACTCGCCCGCCGTGTTCGGTCCGCTGGCGCAGGTGCAGCTCGGTACGTGGCACCTTCATACACACACACACGCAAGCCTCGGTCGGCTAGCATGGACTACGTCGTCGAGCGGGGTGGGCCGTTAAGTCGAGAGAATGTAGAAAGTCATAAATATTTTTAATAAAGAAGACTTTTTTTTAATGACTACACCGAGATGCGAGTCTCCTACACATCCCTACTTCTAGAATCTAAACTTTGAACCTTATTTACTCGAGTTCATGTTTTTTTTTTTATGTGATCTAGGGCAATGCTTGACTACATTCCACCTGATGGTAAGTGGAATGTAGTCTTAGTCTTGTGTGGGGGGGATGTGGAGTTTCGACTCATTTTATAAGTTATGGGGTCCGACAAAACTTCTGAGAACCGAACTATATCCACTACCTGCACACCACTACCCTCATACAAATGCATACCCGCACACCACTGTCTGCCCCCCCAGTACTCTCACACCACTGCATACCCCCTCCTCCGATTCCACACTACACCACCGTCTCGAGCAATGTGGATTCGAAACTCGTACGTCTCTCTGGCCCACCCTGTATCTATTTTTACTAACAAATAAATTAATTAATGGTCTATATGTAGAGATAATTATTGCCTTCAATATATATTGAACCTCTCGTCGTCGTCTCTCTCATATCTTTCGCCGTCTCATTCTGAGGAGTCCGTAAGGTCCATCGTTGAACACGACTCTACGGTCTCCCTCTGTATGTGATACATTTAAAATAAGTATTTAACTTTTTCTTTGATTACGTTTTGATGTGCCTTTTTTTAAGTATTTTTTTTAATGTGTGTCTTGTAGGATTAAATATTTTTATTTGTACTTGCATGCCCAAAATGAAGTATTGCTGATTATTTTATAACACTATTGGCTTTTCAAAGTAGATGTAATTTGTCATTTTTCAAACAATTCTTCTAAATTTCTAAAGCATCGCTTCGATACGCATTCCATCTATCGGCAATACATTTCATACTCGAGCAGCGGATGCCGAACTACCCTCAGAAGATGTCATTATTTTTATCTCTTTCCATATTAAATTAACATTTACAATATTTATAACGGAACGTTTATCGTCCAAATAATAACCTAAATCTATGATGGCGAGAGTCATCCGCTGCTTGTCCGCGGAACAGACAACCTCCGGCACTCGCAGTCACCTGCGGGTAGTGCGGCTCGTCGTCTGTCCGTCTGTCTGTCCGCACCAGCGCTGCCGACATCTCGGCGACATCCAAATTATCATCACGAGACGCACTCGAGGGTCATGCCGGTGAACGCTCTGTTGCATCCGTTCGCTAACCACGATGTCATGTCTTCTGGGCTCGACATACCTGGGCCGGCGACTTCTAGATACGATTTATAGTTTAAAGAATTAAATCAGTTACCATATTATTAATGCACTCCCGCAAGAGACACATCGCCGACCGCAACTCGCTTCGGTATCGACGTCTTATATAATTTTAATTGTTTTTCTTCCAAATTTTATTATGTTCACCTCGCAAATCTCAAAAATTACCGAGCGGAGGCGAAGCACGTGCATTAGCATCACCCCGCGGGCTCGCGACCATTGGCAGTAGTGGGAGGGAAGGGGGGGTGGGTGTAGGGAGGTGGGGGGAGCGCTGTGCGGCGGCGGGCGCTAATGAGTTGTTGTCCGCAACAGCGCGAAACGTTCTAATGTAAGCGAGCGTGCGGGCGAGTGGCGAGTGCGCTCGGCCCATCAGTGACGCGTCCGCAGGCGGCGCGCGCGGCGGCTCGTTAGAGCGTTTCGCGGAGGTTGCATTCGAGGCGCTTCGCCCCCCAGCCGTGGCGCCCATCTCGCTGTCGGGCGGCGTGGGGGGCGTGCCCGGCTTCCCCTCCGCCGGCCTGCTGCCGCTCTCCAAGAGCCCCACGCCGGCGGACGTCGGCGCCAAGGACTCGAAGAACGTGGAGATCCCGGAGGTCATCGTCGGAGCTATACTAGGTCGCCTATCCTTTATTTGTTTGAAATGTTATATTATTTCTTTAAGCGAAATATAAAATTTTGATAAGAACCGTCCCCGCCGTCTTTCCGTTAACGACGAATTCTCCCGCACCGCAGGCCCCGGCGGTCGCAGTCTGGTGGAGATCCAGCAGATGTCGGGCGCCAACATTCAGATCTCCAAGAAGGGAACCTTCGCGCCGGGCACGCGCAACCGCATTGTCACCATCTCCGGAACCGCCACCGCCATCAGCAACGCGCACTACCTCATCGAGCAAAAGATCCAGGAGGAGGAGCTCAAGCGCACGCGCCACAACGCGCTCTCCGGCCTCATGCAGTAGCGCGCCGGGCCCCCGCCGCGCCCCGGGCCCCCCTCGAGCCCCGCACCGAGCGCCCCTCGGGCCCCCACCCTGGGCCCCGCCGCCTTCTAGTCAGCGTCTCCGAGCAGCTCGCCCCGCCCCGGCGGACTCGTTGTTAAGATTATAAATGATACGATTGTGATATGTCCTGTCACGGAAATTCCTATTCCATACACGTTTTTATTTTTTTACATCGTTCACCGAGCACATGTTATTATTTACGACGTTGATTTCATTGTAAATGTTACCATTGATAAGTTATTTTTGTTAGTGTATTGACATGTTAGATTTATATTTGAATTTAATAATAGAATTGGCACTATACTGTTGTTGCGCGTGTGTGCGTGCGTACACGCAAATGAGCGCGCACGCACACGCGACGTCGAAGCCAAGTAATATATTAACCAAAGTTGGTATTTAATTTTAATCTTCTGACATAAAATTTTATTTTATATAATGTGCAATGCAATATTATTCGTTGAATATTATTATATTTTAAATGTTGACGTCGCGCGACTGGGATCTATGTAGAGAATTGTTTTTCATTCCTTTTCACGTGGTTAAAGATCTTTATTTTTTATACGTTTATAATGTTTCGTAGTCGTTGTCGGTCTAAATTTGTCGTCTTAACTCGGTAAGTACAATTTTAATAATAATGCATGTCCATAATAGTAGAGGAGTTATATGTATATGTATATTTTAAAAGTTTTAATGCAGATTTCTATATATTCAAGAAGACAATATTAAATATTCTTATTTACAGTTCCGACCTACGGTTGTAGGTTACGTCGGAGCGTTAGGGCTCCGGACAACGATCATAATAATGTAAGCTGTGATTGTTTTATTGGACACTGTCAAGGTACTTCGTGTCATACGTTGCCTCGACGCAGTAGGGCCGCGCGTATTCGGGGAATAGTTTTAGCTGTTCGCTTACCTCAGAAGTGCCATGGTAGATAAGGCCGGCCCCGCGTCGGGCGCCACTACTATAGTTTTATTTGCACCGTGACCGTTCAATATCTATGGCGTTTTACTTATCAATGAAGTACAAATAAAGATTTACCGTTATATTCGAATCGGCTTAAAACTAATTTAGACTAAGTGGTGGAATTGAGATACCTCGGGTCGGGTAGCCTCGTACTTCCGGATGCTAATTATTATTACCGTAATATACTGTTGTGAGCATCGACACTCGACACTCGGGACCCCGGTGTTGTTCGCGGTCTCTGTGTTATGTAGGTAACGCATCGTAGTTTCATTCGACTAGGTAGTTGTAGTTTATATTCAATCTTTAATGTATTATAGATACGCTGATTTAACTCTCTGGTGTTTTTTCCACTTTCTCATATTACTATATTGTGTCAATTAAATGGGGTGTCACATGCTCGCGACTGGGTTTGTCAGCTTGGACTCTGCGACCTTGGATTGGGATTGAGTTTCTTTTGGGCGGTACGTGGTGGGTTGTTAGTTGCGGTGTCGTCCTCGCGACTTGATGTGGCAATTTAGACTTTCATTAATGAACTTTACGGTTGATTTTGTCGATGCCAGTTATTGTGGTGTGAGTCGCGAGCGCGCGACCTCGGGCGAGGCTGTGCCCGCGTGTTGTCTGTCATGTCGATTTTACAAGCTCAATTTTATTGGAAATATTCTCGATTAGTCCGTACGTATAAGTGAATTCGTCAATTATTTGAATGAATAATAGTCGTAGCGGAGAATAAAACAAAAAATAACCAATCAGATTTCCTCACCGTTGAACTAAATTGTAATTAACGACTGGCGAGCTAGCCGTGTGTTCTGATGTTGTGACGCACTCCTGTCTCCCGTCCTTGCTGCATCGCTCCTGTCTCCTGTCTTCGTTGTTAATTGATTTGTTCTTTACAATGTTAACTAACCATTTAAGACATTCCATCTCAAATTTCTCTTCTCTTCCGATATCGTTATATTAAAATAATCGAAGCTTTACAGAGATGTTAGATTGTTGAATTATTATAGATCTTTAGAGGTGTTGTTGTACCGACCCCGGATATATTAAAGTATATGCTATTTCACGGTTACTCTACTAGTTGATATAGGGACAGTGTAAAGAACATTTCGGATGTGAAAAGTTATCAATTCAATTAAAGTAAGTTAAAATTAATCATTAAAAATAAACAGTACAGCGGGGGTGTGTATAGATAATTAATTTGTAATTAAAATACTGAAAACAAATGTTAAAGTTGTTATACTGAAGTTGTTACAATATTTGAGAGTATATTATCGTGAATAACAAAGTAATATTTCTTAGTGCGGTAATATTATCAGAATTAAAATTTTATCGTGTGGAGAGATAATAAATAGAAAAGTCGTCCCGACGCATCGTGACGAGCGGACGGAGCTCGACACTCGCCGACACAGGCCGGCCGGTCTCGGCCGACACTCGCCGACACAGGCCGGTGGGTCGCGGCCGACACTCGCCGACACCGGTGCCGTCTCGCCGTTGCCGTCAACCATTTTCAATGTCGTAGGCTAAGGTAGCTAGTTATCATTCTTCAGTACCACAGTCGGTGGTAGTACCGGAGGGGGCGCGTTCGTTCGGGCGCGCCGAAGCCTCCTTTTAATTTTAATAGCTAAATGTTGTTGAATTTGTTGATAGAGTGGTTTATTATAATTACTATATGTAGGTAGTTTAGTGGGTATACAAGAAAGGTTGCAGCCGTCGGGCGCGCTAGGCTAGAGTGAGGTTCGATTCTGTGTATAGGAAAATGGCTGTGCGTTCAAGTCGAACTCAACATTAGACGGCGCCGCGACAGTCGCGCGACACGCGTCCGCATGCGGCGACGCCTCGCTATCTGTATATAATTGCATAACATTCGTTTCATTTACTTTTCTCCTTGCTCATTGTCATCAATTTATTAAAGACTGAGGAATCAACTCGCGCATATTGACATCGTCACGAACGCGTCCCAAACGGTAGGGAATATTTGTAATATATTGTTTATTGTCATTAAAAAATTTCACTCGGTTCATGTGGAGTCGTCCGCAGGCAGCAGCCGCGTGCGTCGTGCCTGTCGTGTCGTGTAGTGTCGCGTCGTGTCGCATCGCATGGCTTCGAAGCCGTCGTTGGCGCCGTTCAGTCGTTGTCTCATCAACCTTTACACATGTTGAGATTGATATGTTAAACTAATTCTATTGAATTGTACCTTGTTGCGTATTATAAGTATGTATATACAGACGACTCGGTACGTATGTATATTATATGTTGGTTGATACATTTGTTGCTGTAAAGATTCGATGATGGAAATATAATATTTTATTATTATTATTTTGTTAACTTGGTTTACTGTAAACGGGTCTGCAAATGTTATGTACGAGAAATAATATCTAATTAAGTTTTAAATGCAATGTTATGAATTTAAAATTCGCTATATTTTAGTCAAAGTTTAATTGTTTAGTTATATTATGAAATTGATTTTCTATTTTACTGCTATTTGCAATATTATAAAATATAAGAGGTCAATATGAAGGTTACAATGTCTTAGTGTTATAACTCGAAAACCGATTTAAAGGTACCTTGAACATTGTCTGTAATTATTATATTAACATTAATAAATGCAAAATATTACTTACTTGTTTTATTTTTTACCACGCTATTACACTTCATTTTCTTTAATTCTGGTACTATTTTATGACGGCTAAGTAGTTTCTAAGAAAATTAGTCAATTCTAGGTTTTTTTTTTTGGCATGGCAAAGAATAGGAATATGGCCGTTTCAAACGGGTACAAGTTTTTACTTATACTATACTAGCTGTTCTCGCCATTGTTCATAACAGTCCAAACAATCATATTTTATATTTATTTTATATCCTCGCAAATTCTTTGTGGGTGGAGTTTTGTAAATTCTGTTATAGGTAATTTCTAACATGTTTAAAAAAAACATTCTAGTCATGTTTTATACCCATAAATGTTTTTTTAATTAACTACAAATGCGGGACAAATTTCGTAAAATCGGTTCTTACTTCTTACCCTACCTCCACTCGGTATTAATAATATTTTTACCAAATTTGAAATCTAGTCTAAAGTCTTATAGTTCTAGAGATATTTTTTTTTTTTTTTTTTTTTTTTTTTTTGTTTGTCTATGCTGTTAGCCCTGTTGGCTATTACAGCGTCACCGGGGGAGCGGGTGGGTCTGGAGACCCACCCTTAACAAGGGGGGGCCAGATGGGCCCCCATGGGGAACGACGTCCCGAGGGCGTCTCAGATTGAGACACGGACCTCGGCTCGGGGCGTCGTTAGTCAGGAGGGAAGCTAAGGAAATTTGGACACTAGCGTCCTCCGACGGCAGAACGCCGGAGCAACGGAGCACTTACTCAGTTGGGACCTCGTCTATACCGGTACAGACGGTGTGTATCTGTATGTTGTGTGGTGTCAATTATGCCTACGCGTACACGTTATTACCTACTGTGATCGCGTCGTCGGGGTCAACGAGTACCGACTTGGGTCTTCTTTTTCTGACTAAAGTAGTCTTACGTGGTCTATACTCTGCGGCGTCAGCCACCAGTGGGTTCGGGTGTCGCTCAGCTAGTTCAAAGTACTTTTGGGAAAGCCCCTTGAAGTACTGAGCGATGGTCGGAAGGTCTAGGTCTCTATGGAGATCGATGTTGCGTACGAACCACGGCGCCCCGGTTGCAATCCGTGTAAACCTGTTCTGAATCACCTGAAGGGGTTTCAGATTAGCGTGCGCAAAAGCGGGACTCGCATAGGACATGACGGAACGTATGCAAGCTTTGTAAAGTGTCACCTTATTGCGAAGGGACATTTTACTCCGCTTGCCTAACAGCGGATATAAACGACCTAATATGTAGGCCGCTCTGCTACGAACGGTCCTAATATGCGCAGTGAAAACTAACTTTCTATCTAACGTTACTCCTAGGTATTTTGCCTCGTCTTTCCAAGGTATCGATTTATCAAAGAGTTTGATTCGCGGGAGGATCCTTGGGGGGCCCCGTTCGAAGAGAACCGAAACGCTCTTCTCAGGGTTTACCTCGATCCGCCATTTCCGCAGCCAACTCTCGAGGGAGTCGACTGCGGATTGGAGGCGTTGGTATATCTCCCAGTGATCCTTAGAGGACGTGTAAAGCGCGGTATCGTCCGCGTACATGGCAAGGTGCACTTTAGATCGCGGTCTAGGAATATCGCTTGCGTAGATGGAGTAGAGGATGGGCGAGAGAACTGAACCCTGGGGAACACCCGCCCTGATGGGGCGGGGGGTTGACAAAACGCCTTCCACTCTGTAGCGAAAGGAGCGATTCGACAGGTAGTCCCGTATGATGAGTACGAGTCTGTCTGACACCTTGAACTGGTATAACTTGTACACCAGTCCATTGTGCCAGACCCTGTCGAACGCCTTAGCTACATCGAGGAAGAGCGCTCCTGTCCTATGCTTCTTGGCCCTCACAGTGGCCCCTATCAGTATGTGCTCCGTGAGGCGTTGCACCTGATGGGAACATGAATGGTTGGCTCTAAAGCCGAACTGCTCATTTGGGATGATTTTGAGTCTCTCGACTTCCGATCTAAGTCTACAGAGGATGATTCTCTCATATACTTTCCCTAAGGAACTAAGAAGACTAATGGGACGGTAACTACTAGGCAGATGCCGGGGTTTGCCCGGCTTATGGAACCCTATCACTATGGCCTCTTTCCACTGGGCCGGAAACGAGCAACCGGCCAGTAGAGCGTTAAAAATGGTAACCAATAGGTAAATTAAAGGAGGCGGAAGAAGCTTTATCACTTTGTTAGTGATCCTATCGGGACCTGGCGATTTCTTGGCGTGAAGCGCCCTAACTATGGACGTCACCTCGTCTAGGTTCGTTTCCTTGATTGGCGGACCGACCGGTGGCTGAGAACACATTGTATTGACCGATTTGTCGACTATTTCGACATGATCGCGATCAACCGATTGAGCAGACAGACGGCACTGGCTCTCTAGACTGTCGGCTAAGCACTCAGCTTTGTCAGGGTCGTCAAACGCGATGGCGGAGTTAGGTCCAACCAAGGGAGGCATATCTGAGACAGTGTCCGCCTTCAACGCTCTCTGCAACCGCCAGAATGCCTGGTGTGTTGGAGAGAGCGTCGCAAGCGTCCTATCCCAGCCGCTATCTCTGAAGTCGTCGAGAGCTTGTCTCGACTCCCTCTGGAGACGGCGCAGCCTCCGTCGGTTGTCATCTGTCGGGTATCGGTCATGGGCTCTAATCGCGGCGTTTTTACGGGTGATGAGAAGTCTAATGTCCGGAGGGAGTGCTCGGTAACCCTCGAAGTTCACTCGGACCTCCCTCGAGGACTTTCCTATGCTGTCTACCAAATGTTCTGTGAAGTTAGTCGCGGCTGAGACAGCGTCCTCGACCGATGTAAGCTGGTCAGGAATTTTGTCGAGGTGCGCTGGTACGGGGGAATGGAGTTGCTCTCGAAGCTTCGTCCAGTTAATAATTGTTTTGGTCGCGGGTTCCCTAAGGGGAGGAAGTCCTAGCTGAAATAGGACCGGTCGATGGTCAGAGTCTAGCTCGGATAGCGTCTCGATAGAACGTAACTGGAGTGTCACGCCCTTCAAGAGTACTATGTCGAGCACGTCGGGTCTGTCATGTCGGAAGTCTGTGTCGCAGTATCGCGTGGGACTCAAAGGCGCGGTGATCTCGAAGTCGAGACCAGCCTTGTAACTTAGCCTATCAAGGAGATTTCCTCTACTGTTTGCGACAGTGGAGTTCCAGCGGGGATGTTTGCAATTTAGGTCGCCGGCCAGAATGGTTGCGTTACCTAATTGGAGTAAGGACTTAAGGTCCCTCTCAACTAAGGCTTTATTGGGAGAAAGATAGACGGATGCTAGTACGATCGACTGATGGCCGGTCATACCCACCTGACATAATGACGCTTCTACGTTGACTAGTTGGGGCGGATCGAGCGGAGTGCAATGAAGAGACCTTCTGTAGTAGATGATGGTTCCCCCCTTCGCGGTTGCCCTATCGTTCCTAACGAGACGGTAATTCGCGATGCGCGGATCACGATTACACGGCTTCAGAAAGGTCTCTTGTACTAACAGGACGTCTATCTGGTGCGTGACCACGAAGTCGCGCACTAGATCTATCTGCTTAAGTAGCCCGTTCGCGTTGAATGTAGCGACAGTCAGGGAGCGAGGTTTTACCCTTCCACGCGATGTCATCATGTTGACATCGTGTGTTCGTATATCGATTTGATTAGGACGGCGTGCTTGAGGAGCACTTCCATCCTCGCGGGAGGGTTCCGCGCGGAATCCCTCATTTCATTCGAAAAGACTAGGAGCTCTTCGATGTCTATTACACCGAAGAGGCTCGTGACGCACGCGAGTGAACTCGCAACTCCGTCGGTGGAGTTACGAACCGGCGGCGGCGGCAACGACTGGGGGACGGGCTGTGGGATAATCCTCGGAGGCTTCACCCAAGCGTTCGCGATCGCGTTCGCGGGTGCCTGAGGGGCCTGGGATGCCTGAGGGGCCGCGGGCCTCCTAGGGGCTAGAGGAGCCCATGGAGGCTGAGTGAACCGAGGAGGATGCCTTGCCGGCTGTGTCCTGCGCGGCGCTTTGGGGCACCCGCGATAATTCGCGGGATGGCCCTTCTGTCCGCACAGGACGCAGCTGGGAGGATCCTCAGGGACCGGTCCCTTACGCGGACAGTCGGCTGTCGCGTGGTCGTCCAGGCACTTGACGCACCTTGGACGCGCGTGACAAAAACGTTGGGAATGCCCATAGAGCTGGCAGCGATGACACTGACCAGGAAAACCGCGACCGCGTGGAGGTTCGACCCTAAGGCCGGAGAGTTGGCAGACTGCCTTAACGTTGAAAATTTGCTTTCCTTCCGGGGAAAGCTCGAGATGAACGAGTACGAGATCGAACGGGACCCTAGTGGTCGCTCGGTACATGCGGTGCACCGAGATGACGGGGAAGGTTTGGTACTTAAGGTCCTCGAATATCCGCTCAGTAGTGAGCTCCACGGGGAGCCCTCGGATGACCACCGTTAAGCGGCGTTCATCCTCTAGCGCGTAGGTGTGGTATCCGTAACCACGTTCGCGGAGGAGACGAGTCAGACCACGGTGGTCCGACGAAGACGCGGTTTGAACGCGGATACCGTCGGCGGTATTTCGGGCGGACGTGAAATGGAGCTTGTGCTCCGTCATAAGTGCGGACAGAGTGTCCCACTTAGACTTGTCCCTTATGTAAAGCGGCGGCGGCGCGGGGGACTTCCGTGGCGCTGAAGGCGCAGGCGCTGAAGGCGCAGGCGCTGAAGGCGCCTCCGCGGGCGCTGAAGGCGCGGACGACGGCGACGCGGATGCGGGCGCTTCGGGCGCGATTGGCGCGCGTACGCGAGTCGGGCCCGGGCCAGAAGAACGGTCGGACGACGCGGGTTCGCTACTAGCGGGTTTTGAGGCCCGTTTTCGCGGGACGTTCGAGGAGAGCGCTTTCGTCGCCTTCCTCTTGGCCGATTTGGTCTGCACGGTCGTGAAACCGTCGTCCTCGTCGGCGTCCGAGGAAGGGGATGAACTCCCCGACTCAGAATCCGAGGCCGTCTGCTCCGTAGGAGTGGCGGCCTCGACCTCCATGTCGGAGGTGCTCTCGGTCGCGATCGCGGCGCGCGATGTCGAGGGCGGAGACTCGATGCCTAACAGGACAGAGTACTGCAGGCATAATTCAGGCGCTTTTCCGTGGACCCAACCAAAGAACTGCGACTTGGACAGATCTTCGGGTTCCGCCGCGGATTTGGGGTCCATGGTGGAGCCCGGAGATATGAGCTGTCCTCCCTGCGTGAGCAGGGAGGCGAGTGCCTAACGTGAAAACCCTATCGAATCTCTGTCAGTAGGTGGCAGAGGTGTGCCTAATACCCTAACGACTGTGTACTTACACGACGCAGGCTATTACGACGAAGTCTTTGAATTCCGTTTCGTACCCTAACTAGGGCGACGTCGGACTTGTTGGACCCCTATGCAGGCTCGCCGGCCCGCAGGTGTGCTTGCGGCGATGACTCACACACAAACACAATCACACCGCTGGCTTGCACACAATGGAGGTCGTTATCTTGACTGGCGCAGGTGTACGAACGGTCGGTGCAGGTGGTCGGTGGTGGCTGGGCGGTCAGCGTGACGGCCCAGGTAGGTGACGCGAATAGGCGGAGCAGGTAAAAGGGACATGTGTCCCGGTCGACTGCTCAACGGTGAATGATTCTAGAGATATCGTGTCGAGTACAGTACAGTACATCTGCATCGGTGGAAATCCCTCACATTTTTATATAGATAATAATTACCTACCTAATCAAAACTTAGATCGTTGTGTCGGTTATTTATATTTTGGTGAAGACCGCATCAACATATCAATATTATTACAACTTATTAAGTAATTGACAATAACTTAACAATCTCTTTTTTGTAATCTTGTGTAAAAATGTCTTTAATATATTTTTTTCATGAATTATGACTTGGCGATTGTCGTTTACGATATTGATTGTAAATATTTATAATTTAAAAAACCAAACAAGGCTGGTACGTTTAAAAATAATTTATTAGTAGTCATGTAAATGCTAAATAACAACATAGAGATTCATATAAAAATATACATGGACGGACAGGCATTTAGGAGTAAAAAATAATAATATTTCAATTAAGTCATACTACATTAAGGAATGTTTATATTTCAATCACAAATTAAAGCAAAATAACATCAGATCTATGACAGTGGCAGTGGTCTTAGGCACATCGTCTAGCAAATTTAATTTTACTAACACCACATTATTTTATCAATGTAAATTTGCCCATTTTTTGTACATTTTGTAATTGATCTGTAGCAAATAACTATTTTAGTAACCTCTCGTAAAGTATTTACATTATATTCTGGGTTATGGTATAAGGTTACATTCATTACGTTTGATATGGTAACAAAATACTTTTAAATGCTATACATGATTGAAAATACGAAAATACTGTCAGTAAAAGAAAATGCATTGTGTTATCATCCACACATAGTGATATTAACATTGGCAGTTAAGTACAGATCTTTGGATTACCTTATCTAAAACTATGTACCATTTGTACATCTACAAATTAAGCAATTAATCAACTTACAAATGCTGTAAGTTATAGGTACATTGGTCTAACTAGAATCCCATTAATATTAAGAATTGAGTTACTTTGTGTACAGCTCCTATTTATATTTAAAGATTATATTATCTTAATGCTATATTATATTTTCTAATGTTAAGCTTAAAAAAACTATGATTCAATTTCGTATTGCGGCATGTGAGGTTCATAATTAAAACCATTGTAATGAGTAAAACTTAAGCTACGAGTGCCAGGGCTTTCTGAAAAAGGTAACAATTCATTTAAAAGTGAAGTGAAGGTAGGCCTTTCATCAGTATCTACCTGCCAGCATTGGAGACACAGCTGGAAGAGCTCATCCCCTACGTAGGATGGCTGTGATGGCCTCATACCCCTTATGACTCTAGCGGCAACATCTTTATTTGAAGAGTGGGAGTAGGGCGTAGCTCCCATAGTGAATACCTCCCACATAAGAACACCAAAAGACCATACATCAGCTTTTGGGTTGAACCTTGTCTGTTTGAGCATTTCATGGGAAGTCCACCGGGTGTAGTCAGGGGTTTCTTGTAAAGGCCTAATGTGGGAGAGTCCAAACCCTGCAACTTTGGCAACACTAGAATCACCAATGGCTATGTTACGACAACTTAATCTTTTGTGCACAATTTTTTTACTATGCAAATACTCCATCCCACAAGAAATATCAAGACAAAATTGCAAGGCCTGGTTCTCAGTTAAAAGACAAAATTTGTTATTTTTAAGATCTCTTTGTCTGCTTTGTAGCAACATTTCCTTTAGAGGCATTTTAGTATCTTGTAGAACTACAAAAAGGGTTGAGTTTGTCTCACAAATACCAAGAAGTGATATGATATTTTCATGTTCATTGGATTTGATAAGTAGATCAAGCTCTTGCAGCATCACTTTTCTATCTAGTTTCTCAAGTTCCCTATCATTAATAACTTGGACTAGACCAGAGGTTTGAGTACTGTGTTGTTGTACTTTGGCTTTTGTAAATTTACCATAACTGCCCACACCTACAACACATGAGATATCTATATCAATCAGATTTCTTGGTATGTTCCACAACTTACGTTTCAAATTGCCGTAATAATCCACTCTTTCATCATCATCTAGCAAAAACCCTGCATTTTCAATCTCCAGGCATGGCTCACTGAGATTCAATGGCATAGCCTGTGATCCTCTTTGGAGTCTTACTATGTGGATCCTCTTACGCAAAACAATTAGTGCACCAATCCCTATCAATAGGAGAACTACTCCAATAGCAATAGCAGCACCCAGTGCCACCACCATAGGGGACACTTCCTCAGGCTCATTAATATTTAAAATAATTTTCTTAGTGTTTTCTGCATACCTTATTTTAGTAACAAAATTTTTCCTACTGACAACCCCAATTGACACATCAATGTCATTTGTCAGTGGTAGCGGAGCATTGAAATAGCCATTGTATGTAGTTTTATCACCAATTATAAAGTCGTGTTTAATTTCTTCAGGGTCTAATTCAGCAGTGATATAATAAGGATAGCCTTCTTCTGTAGCATATGTATAGTTTCCTAGATTTTCTGTTATAAAACCTTGTTGATAAAGTTCTATACATACAACAATTCTATATCTAGATATAGGGCCATTAACATTTTTGGCTTTTGGAATATATACTAACATCTGATCACCATGTCTTTCTTTAATTACAATGTCTGGAGGACTGGGATCAGGTGTTCCAATCATAGTTTCAGCTTTAGCTGTGATATTAGCACCTTCCTCTTCATAGTTTGTTGCCGCAACACTGATATTATATGTGGAACCTGGCTGAAGATTGGGTAGTTCAGATTGAAGTGTTTTGTTTGATACCCTCCATTCTAATGGTATTAGTGCAAAATCAGCATAGGATTCTATGATAACTGCTCTTATGATATAACCATCAATGCGTGTAAAAGCTTGTGGAGAGATCCATCGGACACGTAATGTTGTTTCCGTTATATTCGAAATATATAATGACATAGGAGGTCCTGGAGCGGTCACCTCTGTATCGTAAACACTAGCAGCAACTAGGCCTCCACATTTCTGAGTTTCATTTTTAGGACATGGCGTATCACAAGACTCTTCACCTAACTTAAATTTACCGGGCACATTAGCACAGTAACAAGTTGACTCATTGCCGATGAGCGCATATTTGTAGTAAACTTGCTCGCAAGCAGATAGACAGACATCCACAGACTGACCTGTATGGGTATTGAGTACGTCTTCCTTGATACTATAACAACCTATATAATCACCACGATCCGATACACAATATTTAATAAGAAGAAATATCACAGCAATTAAACACGAGCGTTCCATTGTGTATTCTATACCCTGACTCATACAAAATACAACTTAAGTAGCATATAAAAACTTTATTACATTACACATTGTAGAACAATAATTGAATGGATACATAAATTAGTATTTCTTTACTAATATAAAGCTTGCAATTTTGTTATATTAAGCACAAATGATAAGTTCACAATGCGGAACTAAAACTCTTTAAGCGTTTCGGTTATTTATTTTGACATTTCGTTATTTTAATTGATCAATCGACGCAGTGACATAAGCGTAGACAGAGAATTTATAATGCTATAGACAAACAACTAACGTAAAACGTGAACTCGTGCGAGAAATATTGGTTTACTTAACCAATACCTATAATTTATAAAGAGAATAATATGCCATTGAAGTTACTTCATTACAGAAAAAAACCATTTCTAGGTTAAAAATTAAGTCAAAACATTTGTAGTTCATATGTAATAGACCCGTTATATAACAGACCCGTTTCTGACCCTAGAACTTGAAGGTTCAGACTATGCATAGATATTTGATAAATCAGTGAGTAAGGAGTAGTCTTTTTATACATATGAATATATAAAAAACTAAAACAAAATTGCAGCAATTGGGTAGTTCATGGCTGCACTCTTCTGGTGATTTTGCGCTCAAAATTGTCTCTACCAAATCGCATGTTTTGTCCCACATTATCGTACTCCTAGACAACTTCGAGGGCTACACCTTCGATAGAAATGGGTTCAAAGAAGATGATTTGTTTGTACCGAGCCCAACATGTCTTGAGATAGCATTTCCTAAAGGTCTTGCACATATTATTTAAACGTAAATCCATTTACGTGGCCGCACGTTTGGGAAGTATGAAATCTCTTACATTTTTTATGTTTTGTTTTGTTATATATAATTATATATAATTGCTTTGCTTTGCTCCTTTATAATTAAAGTAATTCATTTTTTATTAAAATTATTAGTAGGGAAATATGTATAAACTATGTATACTTTTGTATCGGCCGAATTTCAAAGAATCTAAACAAGGCCACTAGCTAAGTTGTATGGCTTAAAGCTTTTGCCTTGCCTTCCATCCACAGGACAAAAATTTATAAAAAACGTAGTCTAGTCAACAAGCGGAATACCGAGTTTGACATCAGGTTTCGAATTCAAAACGTTAAAAACGGACTTTATAGAAATTAGAAAATAAAACTAACGAACGTAAACATATAGCGATTGTTATGATATTTAAATATACTATATATTTTTGGGTTTTTTAGGATGTCTACAAGATCAGGAAAACGTAAGTAATCGGTGTTAAAGTAAAAGTTAAAGAATAATCATAATATTTTTAAGTGTTGCACAGTTAGTAATTCAAATAGCTTTTCAATATGCTAAAATTCAAATTAGTTTTAAAAATAAATGGTGAACTACTATAATACTTATTTTTCATTTTCTTTCAGGCATTCACAGCTCTATTTCAGAAAATATTGAGAGCGTTTCAGAGATACAAACTGAAAGAAACACTCGTAGTAAAAGAGTTAAAGAGAATGATGGTAGAGTAGGAACTAGTAAGAAGAAAAACTTCGTCAGACGGCCTTCATATGATGAGGTTGAGAGTTCAAATGACAAAAGGGAGAATAACTCTAAAAGTGTGCGTAAGTCAAGAAGACATACACTTAAGGAGCCTAATATACTTACAGATGATTACGAGGCCTTAAATGACAGAAAGTCTATGCGACTGTCTCGAAGAACTCGAAAAGAAGATACATTTGAACCAAAAAATGTATTTACTCTTAAAACTAATGAACTTGAAATGGAAACTAAAGAAAAGAAAAAAAATAAAAAGAAGAGAGCTGCAATTGAAAATTTAGAAAATGAACCTGTAAAAGTAGTCGTCATTACTAAAAAGAAGACTAATAAAAAGAAAAGGAAATCAAATTCTTTCATAGTTGAAGAACTTGTGACAGGAGAAAAAAACAAAAGTTTTAATAAAAGTAATGCCTCTATTGACTCATTCCACAGTGCTGCTGGCAGCCCTGGGGGTTATAAAGATGATAATTTTGTAATTGAAGACAAAATTGAAAAAAATTGCCGTCAAAAGGAAACTAGTTCTCTAATATCTTACAATTCTATTGAAAATTTAAAGGATACAAAAAAGAAAAATAAAAAAGCAGAGACAGGTAACCAATTTGAGACTTCATTAAATAAATCTGTTAAATTATGTGCATTAAATGAATCTTTTGAATCTAGTTATAATAAGAATGAAGAAATTAGAGATGAAAATGTCAACAGAGTTGATAAAGAAATCTCAGGCACTATGAAAACTAAATCAAAGCAAAAAAGGTCTAAAAAAAGGAACAATAATAACGATACACTTAAAAAAGTTGATTTAATCCATAGTTTGGAACTCCATAACTCCGTTGAAGGTAACATTCAAACAGAAGATTTGGAAAAAAAAACAGTTCAAACAATTAAATCACCAACTTCTAATATTGACATTATCAGTATTCCATATGTTAAAGAAACAGTAAATGACTTGGAAAGTGTTTTACCATTAAATAATAGTTCTAAGAAAATAAGAAAATCCACTTCTAAAAGTTTACCCTGTGACGAAGATGATATATCTATAACACTATCAAATGATTGCAATAAAGATATAGCTGACAATTTAATTACCAAAACTAAAGTGCAACTGGATGAAATAATTACAAATAATACCACCAGATTAGAACATCCTAAAAAAGGTAAGAGCAAAGATGCTACTTATGAAAATATAAACTTGTCAGATATTAATTCGGATCTAACTTTTGATAAAACAAACAACAGTTTTAATAAAAACACCAGTAGAAGTTCAAGAAGACAATCTAGTACAAGAACAGAATCTAATATTAAAAATACTACATATGATAAGATTAATGATAGTTTTGTCGACACGGATACAACAATTAATCAGGAACCTTCAAAGGATAATAGTCCAGAGGCAAACTCTACAGCAAAATCTATTAGGTCATCTAGAATTTCAGTACCACAAGGCGTAGTTTCCACAGTCTTAAATAGTACATATGATAAAATAATCAAAGATGATACATCATCCTTCTGTAACAATACATATGACAAACCAAAATTAGATAATACTTTTCAGAGTGCTATTGACAACATAGATGGAGATATTATAAAAAATGTATATTCAAAATCATCCATAATAAGTTCAAATAACACAGACATAACATCAGATATGTCTGAAGATTGCTCTCGTATCAGCATAGCGAGTGATGACTCAAAAACTGAAAACATCGTCAACACGACTCCACTTCTAATCGAGAGCAGTATGGATGAATCGGAAATAAACTCAACAAGTATATTACTCAATAAAACTACCACACCCCCAATAAAGGAAGCTGTAACCAAAATGATTACACCAGATAAAAAAGAAAGCTCATTGGACAATAAAAGAACGCCACTAAGGCGAGAAACATTTACTGAGACAAAAACGACTCCTCTCAAACGGGATGGCACATACACGGAACTTCGAAAAACGCCTTCGAAACAACGATCGACCCTTATCGATGAACGTATGCCACAAGGTAGTGAAAATCCAACAACGCCCCTGCAGCGAGAGGGCACATTCACAAAGGAGAGTCCGGACGTAATGTCTCCAAAACCGAAAAGCGCAGAAAAAACTCCCACACGGCGCAAGTCCATGCCCTCCCCTGGACGAACTCCATTTCCTTCTTCTGGAAGCGGTTCTAAGGGACGGATCACATTAAACGTAACCCATTCAATCGAGAAACCACAGAGACGGTCATCGGTCGCCGTCGCTCCTCCCAGACTGACGAGAGTGATGTTCTGCAGCCCAGTTGACAGTCCGGTCGCGGTCACGCAGATGAAAGGAAAAGTTATCAAGTCCAATCTGAAAGGATCCAGCAAAAGCTTTATGTTCGACGAGAGTGGTAACTATTTCGATTCTATTTAATAATATGAATCTAAAGTAAAAGATCGTATGTCAATTTTGTATTTGTGGTTCAGCGTCGGAGCGGTGCGGGTCCCGGAAGCGCTCGCGCACGCAGGCCGGCGCGGAAATCGCCATCAAGCGCGCGCGCACCGCCAGCGCCGCAGGTACGGACTTACATACTACAGTTATAGACACAATTTCGTGCACTTTAAATATCATTTCCTAAAACCTCAAACATTTAAAATAAAAGCCACTGAATATTTTCTTGAAAATCGATTACTTCTTGTCCGTTTACCCGCGACGTCCCGCAGAAATAACTGGATGAGCCATCCAGTATCCAGATTGTACTGCCCTTCATTAATTCTTAGATCATCTATAGAATGAATTTTATTGTAGCTCATCGAAATCGAACATAACTGTTATATATATTTTATAGGTTTGGTTAATTTGACATAAACATCTTCAAAGTATCGCAAGTACGCGTACTCTTCGTTAATAAAGATATTGTTTCGGCATAGAGGTCTCATAAGTGTATTTTAATAATGCTGAAGCATGAAGTTACAGAGTAATGTCTCACATGGCAATATATAAATATATAATTGAAAATAATGCAATGTGCCAATTCCTGAAGTAGTTCGTCACCGCTGTACTAGATGTCGCTACGTCGTATAAAAATCTTTTCACTCGTTTTTGTCTAAATCTGTAGTGCTGCTAGCTTATTATCTTGTCAATATTTAGGATACAAAAATTGATTTGAGCTAGATCTGCAGTAAAGTCGAAACTTCGTGTATAGTTTTTTAATTTTGTCTCTTAACATTACAGCCCGATTGCAAGCTCCCGTGCCGGCGGAGGTGACGTCACCCGTATCCAAGTTGGACGCCAAGCCCCGCACTAAGCTGCCCGACTTCGCGGCGCTCCATCGGAAGCAATTCTCTAAGATGGAATCGCTGGACGAGTGCCAGCGACGTCACGCCCGCCGCGCCCGCGCGTTACTGACACCCACTGCGCTACGCACACCCACAGCGCCACCGACACCCACCGCGTCGCTGACACCCATCGCGCCGCTGACAGCCATCGTGCCTAAGGGAACGCTGCAGAGGAATAACCCCAGAGGTATATCTTGCTTTCAAAATCGATTCTTATTATATTGTCTCTAAGACAATCAAAACCTGCAATTAATGCAATGCAAGAATTAAAAATGAGGGAAAATCTTTACATGTAGCTAACATTAAAAAAAAAAGTACAGGACCTTAGACCTAAACACAGTAGTTTTAATTGTCCTAGACTAGTCCTTTTATTCATCTGGTTATTTGCACGATAGGCACTGATTTTTAGTGAATTAGGTGTGTGTGTGTGTGTTTGTTTTAATAGTACTTTTTCGTTTAGGTCTCCCACATATGTTACACAAATTGTGAATATTATCACGTCTTTTTAAAATCACCCTATTAAAATTAAGAAGACATTACAACAGCTAAAAAAGGATATCAATGTTTGATATTAAGCTAAATATAGAAAGCGCCAGGTCAGATTAAATAAAGGTAGATAGTTTACATGTTGTCCATAAAAATTTGCACATGGTCTTTTATATACCTACATATTTATGTATATAAGTATACATCTACCTACCTACGGGTGTATACCCGCGATGGTTTGTGGTGGAAATGGGAGAAAATAGATTGTTTAGAAACGAATTGTATGTTCTATTAGTCCGGTCAATTTATATTTCCGAGGTTATGAAAACTCGCACCCAACTGAAACTTGTTAGGATTGTTTAAAACAACATTATAAAATAAACGTAAAAAGCCCTTATTGACGTGACCAGGAAATAAAATTACTCAGGGTCAAAGGTTACAAAGACTATTTTTCGCAATATTTAGCGAAACGGTAAGTTTTATCATAAAATTAGTCCAGACAAAAATTGCAGATCAAGTAATTATCTACAAAAAATGTCTATACTTTTTTCTAAGAGCCACCTATCTTGAGATATAAAAAATCAAAGACTTAATAAATAAATACATATAACAATATTCTGACATTTTTGTTATACAAATCAAAACTATTAAAAATATTCTCATACTTATAATATTTTATATAATATGTGTTAGTTACATTGACTCATAGAATAATATTTTTTCTTGTATGTTTTAAAACTGCAGTGGTGTACATATGTGGTGTATTATATTGATCAGTATGTGTGTGTAAGTTGGTGTGTGGTAAAAAAAGGAGATAAGATAAAAAACGAGAGTGTAAGGGAAGTGTGAAAGTTGTACCTGTAATAAAAAAGATAAGAAGCGTGATGTTATTGGTATGGGCACATATGAGGAGACACATGTCACAACATGGATTGAATGTGGATGGAGATATAACTAGATAAAGGCTGAAAGAGAAATAGATAGAATGTGTGAGTAAGGAGGTTGTTGCATGTGAGAATAAAAGGAGTGGAGATAGATATTGTTTTTTTTATCGTTAGACCCGTTTTTAGGATATGCTTTTTTTTTTTTAGTCCTCAGTATAATAATCATATTGTTAAGATCTAACATATATGTCATCGGTTCCTTGAAAATCTTGCAGCACTTCGTTCAAATATTATTAGAAATTTAACTATAACTATGTTTAATTTATATTAAGTACAGAATGAAAAATAAACCGGCACCGGGGCAGGGATTCGAACCCGCGAACTCTGGGAAACCGTCCCGTCAATATATTAATCCTAACAACATTTGTTCTACGACTTTGTAAAATTTGAGTTTTCTCATACAAAATTCATTTGTTGCCTCTGAACTGACCTTAACTCTGAGTGTAGGTATAGCGCCCGGGCATTCTTCTTACATAATACAGAGTAACAAGTAAAAGAGGGAGCAATTTTTTTTTGTTTCTTGTTTATTGTGTTGTTTATCAAGATTTTTAAAAAGTCGTAGAACGAAATATGTTGTTGGGATTGATGCAGAGAGGTTGCCTGCAAGAAGTAGTCAGCTAATTTCAAATAACCCTGTATATAATTTTCTGTCAATATTTCAAACAAAAAATAGCGTTTGTTTTATTGCAGCCTCCCTTTACATATTTATTTTGTTTTTAGTATTTGTTGTTATAGAGGCAACTAAAATACATCTCTGAAATTTTCAATTATCCATCTATCACGGTTCATTAAGTAAGTCAAGTATGCTCAGCTAAGAGGTGAGCTCAGTTGGAGAAGGATAATAAACATCCTCGAAGGTGAGAGCATCCACCAAGCTATGGTAGAAGTCCTGTTCAATGAACTCAGAACATCAAACAGATTGTCAAAATTTATAGATTTGTAAATACAGTAATATTAAAATAGTTATTTTCTCATCATAGTCAAGCACACGTCGTAAAACACGTAAATTTTAAAAGAGCAGTTCCGGTAGTCTATTCAAAACGAAAGCAGTCTGGTCAGATAAGAATTATAAAAAAATCTGAGAAGATATTTGTTATCCTTATTAAATTCAACGTTTTCTATTTCATCGAACACTTCCTGATTGATTCTGTTCTTGAAGTTGCGTGTCCCTGAATGTCTTCATCAGTAGAATAAATTTTGGAAAAATAATAATCTTCAATTTTTTTTATTTAAATCAAACAATCTGTTTCAACCGTCTTTTTAATTTCCTAGGAATCTTCGTCAAGTTAACGTTTTCCCACAACCCGCCTCTCAGGGATATTTCTGTTGAAATATATTTCTGCATCAAATGATTCATTATCGTGTATATTCTAAGTCCTTTCGTCAAAATTATTCGAGATATCATCCCTTCGAAAGAACTCATTCAAACAGAACTTCATAACTTGGTAGTAAGACCACTGGGATTTGCCATCCTCACTCAAGTCTCCGGCCTCTCCAATACCCCTACCCTAGTACGAGTTATGACGTTACGAAAACTATGACAGTTTACCAAATCGTAAATTCAAAACATAGAATTGTTATATACTCTATGCATCTAATTCTATTGGCATATTTAAAATAATCTGTTTAAAAATATATTTATCTTTAGTTATTTAGGCCCATTCTATAAATCAATCTAGGCGTACAGATCTATTTATTATATATAGATAGCTTGATTTTATTTTTTGTAATGATACATATTTTTAATTTTAGTCGTTTCACCGCATTTGATTTTAAATATATTTTTTAAAACAAACAATATTAAGTTCTATTTGATATTGCTATACACATATTTAGATTTTTTTAATTAAATAAATCTTGTAAATATTCAATCATAATGTTAAAATAATAATCATCCCTCTCTTTAAAACCCTTATCTTTTTAACAATGACATTGTCAGCTGCTCTTTGTACGTGACGCTACTCGCCCCACTTTCATCAAGAGACCGGACGATTATTCAATTGAGGGGGAAATATCAGAATAAAACACAATAAGATATAAGATAGTAATTGTTATTGGAACTGCTGCAACATTTGCTCACCTTCTACATTCTGAAATATGATTACAATTTAAATTTATATAAATATAGAATGAAAAAAACCGATACGGGCAGGGATTCGAACCCGCGACTACTGGGAAACCGTCCCGTCGCTCTACCAACTCAGCCACCGTATAGCGATACGGATCCCTGCCCGTATCGGTTTTTTTTTTTTTTCATTCTATATTTATATAAATTTAAATAAGCTTAACATGGCTATACATGTTTAAAAATATTTTCAAACATTGATTACAATTTTATTACTTTTTTTTTAAATCTCATTTAATTTGTTGATGGCCACTTGACGGAATTGCTTCTTCTCTTAGACTGTTGATATTATTAATGCACAGTCAATATTACACAATATTCTTATTTAGAGTCTAACCGTCGCTGTACGAGACGCTCGTCCAATCTAAAAACAGGACAGCTACAGTAAGTAGTCACAAGTGGCGCCTCTCCCGCGCGAACCTGAGTCCAGACGATCATTGTGTTTGGGAGATTTCGTAATAAATAAAATGATGCGTCATCCCGCCAGCAATCGCGTATTCACCTTACTATCACTATCATATCATTATATCTTAGGCACATTTATCGTTATAGTCATATAAAGTAGATTAGGTATTTTGGATTTATATAATATTATCAATTATTACTACTTACAATTATACTATTTACAATTCGCATATAAAGTAAAGTATCTAAGAAAAAAAAACTAAAGCTACAATAACTCGAATTCTTAGTCTTATACTTATAATTGCAGCTGGATATACTTTAATAGTAACACTGTCTAGCCAGTGTATCTTGAAATATGTTCTCGAACTATAAGAAATTTAGTATCTATTTACCAAAAAAAAAACTAAATATTAAGACTTCCTTCTAAACATAAGTCTACCAAATACCAAAAAAAGCCTATATTTTAAATAATTTCTAATTAGACTTATATTGTCAATACTATTTATAAACTTAATGTCATAGTTATATCTAAAGTTTGATAAACATATTAAACTGATAAACAGGTGTGTTATCATTGAATCATCCTACAATTTATATAATTCTCTTTTTTTAATTCTATGTTCTCTAGTATAAGAGTCTAACATTAATTATCACTAGCCTATTGTAGATACTTCCTTATTCAGTTTTCTTGCAAATAATCCAATATAAGTAACTACGACCAAATCAAGTGTTGAGACATCGGTTTAGAAACCTTTAATAAGAAACAAATATGTAGCAATATAGTAGTATACTTTTAGAAATATATAACTTTTATAATGACAGTTCAAGCTGTGATATCACGCTCGCCTTAATATCCATTGACATTTGACCCCAGAGTGTACCAATGTGCCAGTGTGGTACCAATAGATTTTAAACTAATCATTTAATTTAAATTAATTAAGATTTAAATTAATCATTTCAACATATGCTGGTAATAATTTACAAATATCAGCTCGAATGACATAACAAATGATTTCATAAAACAGAACTGAATATACTTACTTTTTTTTAAGAATAATGTAAATTTATCTTAACTATTATATTTTTGTTATTATTTTATTTTACGTTTAGTACATTCTATTGGGACTGTTTGATTTAGAGCGTTTCACTTATACAGGACCTACTTTGAGTATCATCATTCATTATTATCAAATAGTTTTTAATAAGTAGGTACTGATATGTGTTATATTATATTTATAGATACACATATATACCTAGCTAACGGAAAGGAAAACTACAAATATATACCTAGCTAACAGAAAGGAAAACTACAAGTTATCCTTTTATTTGGTTGTATTAATAAACAACATTATACAATAATAAAATAAATTGAACGTAATAATTTATAATGATTCTCAACATGTATCATATTATAATTTTATAGAAATAAAAAAAACTATTTTATAGTCAGACTATCGTTCGTGAAATGATAACTTGTTTATACCCTGTGAATATTTTGTAGCTGACATTTGAAATAAATTACAATATAAAGAAGTAGAAAGAAAATCGTATTCGTAGTTATCTTATACAGAAATAAAATTAACACGACAAATTTAAAATGAATATCATGACAAATGAAACATGTCTTATAGTATTAAATTTCAGCATCTTCAGTTCTTTATTGGTTCTAAGCTATCTCTTTGACGGAGCGAGTGACATCATTCAGCATGACCAACAATATTTTAGAATTTATCTTCTATATAAGATAATTTTTCTCTCGGTTAATATATATTTTTTAAATATGTATATAATATATCTATAAAAACATGCAGATGTGCGAAATTGAAAACAGGAAAGAAGGAAACCTTAAAAAACACAACAGGAAGGTACTGAAGACGCATCCTACAGCCACAGCTGTAGTTTCTACTACTACTTATTATTTTCTGGTTCTCATAGAAATGATGGAAAGACACGGTGATGACTCCAACCTGTGTATTAATTGTTATCACGACTTCATGATTTATCGCGACGTCAAGATATTTTATTGCCAGTTACCGCTTACTGAACATACGATAAGATTGTTAAAGTAGCAGAATATTATATATGTAACTGTTTTCTGAATTACTTTTTATTTTATTACCTGACCGATAGCGTATCAATATGAGTTTAAATTGGGACATTAAAACTTACCTTTACTTGTGTCACGGCCGATGTTTACCGAATTTGTCACTGTATTAAAGTTACTTTTTGCTCAACAGAAACATCAGAAACGGCTCAATCACAGGCTGCAAAGAGACCGATAACACAAAAATCTAAAGAGGTTGATAAAAAAAACCAAAGTTACACGAGGTTCGGTTTCAAACTCAACCTGGACGTTAATCCATTCAGCGTTCCCGCCAAAACCGCTGACATTCATTCAAATGATGTAATGAAACCGAAAGTGTTGACACGTCAAGCGACCCAGCCGTCCCTCGCTGGTACCACGCTGCGGAAGGAAGCCGCCAGGCAGGTCGTCATGAGGGAGAAGTCCTTTACGGATAAAAGAGACATCAACAGAAATCAGAATAGAACCGTCATCAAAGGCGTTCGAACGAACAGAAGGTTTGAACTACAAATGAAAATGAGGAATATTGATTGAGCTGTTTTGTTTTTAATATTTTGTTAATTTCTATGATATTATATTTTCTTACTATGTACTAGGTATATCCGTCTGTTGAACAGATATACGAATAACTTAAATGGTAATAGACAATAACAGTTATTACTATTGACACTTAATTCAACTTTTAAATTTGTTTTCTAGTTGCCACTTTTGTATTTTTATTTTTGCAACAGAATTGTTTGACGTGTAAACAAATAAACTGCTAATATCGGCTTTCAATTAACTAAGTATTTAGATATATCTTAATGTTATGGTTTGATGTTACAAAATCACAAACTAAAATAACCTTAAACTAACATGACAATAAATATGGCGACAAATTCCACCAATGCATAGTTGATATTTATCTCAGCTTCTGCAATCTACAGTATTAGTTTTAATGTTTCGTGACTTCTTATCGAATGTGCTTGAAACCACGTATCATGTTTATATTGTATTTTAAATAAAATGGTTTTATCTTAATTTTTTAATATTATTTAAGCCTTAAGTAGACAGTAACTATTTACACATATTTCTCAACGTTTAAGTAAAGTACGTACTATAATAGTTTTAATGATAATTGGTTGATCAAAATATAAGAAATGCAAATCCTACGATTCTCATCGTTTATTCCACTAAGGCTGTTTCCTTAGTTGGAAGGTATTGATGACTAAACAAGCTTAGGTACTGAGTTTAAAAGTTGAATACTATCCAATAAGTATCGAAACATTTTCATAATTTGTTGCCTATAAACATCTCAGCTGCAAATATGAAAACTAACTGAAGATTAAATAAAAAACATAACTCGACTACAATCAGATTTATTAATGTTTCAACATAGAAGCACTTGATAATGAAGAATCGGAGATTTAAATCGTTATAACAATATCCTTTCTTACGAGGAGAGTAACGATTTAAACCAAGAATTTAACAAATCTTAGTTTCCAAACTACAATCACAGTGTCACTTTCTTCCCTTTGTTAATATGATTAGGTTTGAACAGTAATGTGATACAGTGAGATAAAATGTGAAAAAATAATTATAAATGTACATAACATGTAAGTTTTAATTATATTAACAATACTGTATTTTTATCATACAACATAAATCACAATAATATTCAAACCTTGCAAACACGTATCACATAAAAACTTGTACTATTATATTAAAATATAGCATTTTTTTTCAATTTAGCACTAGAATACTTTAAATAAAATAAATATCTCACTCGTATGAAATCTGAAAAGCCTAGAAACTACTATCAAGTCTAGAAAGGTAGGTATACAAAATGTTGCCATGGCGGGAACAGTCAACTGGCTCGCATCTTGTCATAAATTAATAATCTGAGTCGAGAATATAATAATTAATCTTAAGTAGATTTTGTCACTTGTAACTTCATAAATATAAAAAAAATCCTTTCCAAGTAAATGGTCCCAAATATTATTAAAGTTTACGTATTGTATGAAATTATTGACAATGCAAATTATTTTACGTCCAGTTGACGACCCTCAATGATTGCTGGTGTTTTGTGCTTCATGCGTAATGTAAGTTAATTGACCACACCATTTGCCCACAGCTACCAACCGAAATCGCTACAATTACAGTAATACTAGTTGCTATTTTATTCGCTAGGCTACTACTTTGGCGGCTATATAGAAACATATCAGTACACAAGCTGCAGGCCTCTGACAGCAGCCGTACACTACAGAGACGTTAGGCAGTTTTATTTTTTACTACAACAGTGCACTTCAAATGCAAAACAAATTCAAAAACTATTATTTTTAGATAGGTCGCATGTCGCTTCAATAACAAAAATACATTTAGTGCTCTCTTTCGGATCTAAAGTCTACATAGTATTTATTACATTACAAATCTATTAAATACATCTGCTGAGGCACCTATAGTTAGTACATTTACACTTAATTAGATTGAAAGTGGGTATAAGTTGAAACACCCACGACACTTCTCAACGCAAATAGAATGTGAATGACTTAACACTTACCCGCTAAAGGGAAACAATTGTTATAACTTACATTTTATTTACAAAATTAGTAGGTATAATAGAATACACACTTTACAAAACTTATCATTCAAAAAATACTTGAAAATGGGTGTTCTAGCTAGTTATTTAATATTTTGTACCTACCTACTAACATTATATCTTAAATTAATTAATAATTTTGAAAATTGTAATTATCATGTATCATACAATGCTCAATAATAATTAGTCTAAGGCGTATTACATTAATTATCGTATAACTAAAAACAAAAGACATTCCAAACAACATAATAATCTTGCAATAAGAAACAAGTAAATTCACCAAACTTAGTAGTAAATATCGCTTTATTCACCCTATATAAAGTAAAAACAAAGGAATACCTACTCAGCGCTGCAGGCTGTATAGGTCTCGCATCACACAAAATAAGAGTTTTATACCAATAATTAGTTTATTATTTTAGGATAGTTTTAGTATGGGGTTACAATGTATTGGTTGATGTTTGAGATTATATTATTTTCACCCTTCACCTACTAAATAGATATGCTATTCAATAAGAAAGTTGAAATTAAATAATTATACAGATTACACAAAACTAACGCATTCCTTGAAAGATTAATACTGTGTTGAAACAACTTCTACCAATGGCAATGTATAATATATAATAGTTGAGAAGTCAATTTAAGGAGTAATTAATTAAAATACATAAGTAAATAGCATATACAATGATAATCATAAAACAAGCTCAAGGACATACGTTCTGAACATTGGTGTAGGTACACGAACGTGCCTTTTTGCTAATGTTTGTTTAATTGTATCGACAATATAATTAGTTAAATGTTATTTTTTTTTTTTATAATCTTCAATAACGCCCGTTCTAAATTTACAATTCTTTTCTTAAAATATTCCAAAATCAAAATTAACAAAAACTATGAAACGATAAAACCTACCTTTTGCACATTATGGAAATTACTGCATGGAGTTGATAACTACTATGACTGGTAATTGGCGTATATTTTTTAAAATAACAAAACACAATTAACTTTATCAATCTAGATTAACAATAATATCTGCAAATATTCTGAAATAGGGACATAAAATAACATTTTGAACCCTACTTATATGTTATTTATTTATAGTTCAAAGTATTTTTTTTACCCACAATTAATAATTCAAATTAATATGATATAGAGAACGAACTAATGGAGCAGCTGTTTGTTGCAGTTTATGACTAATATAGAAACTTGATAGTTGCGGATCTTGGCAGTAAGACATGTGCGCAACCGAATATGCGATAATGTACCGAAATGAAGTTTTTTGGCAGTAAACCAAACAAATCTGATCATAAATTCTAAAACTTAACTCCATTATTTTATGTGACAAAGGTCAGAGTTATTTGTTTAGTTATATAGGATACAGAGAGATGCCTATTCTATTTCTCACTACAGTAACATTATTACCCGTTATTTGAGAGTTATAGTTATAGTCGAATGAAAAATATATAAAATGGTTCAAAAGATAAAATTTGTATATTCACTCCATATTACAAACTCATTTTAAGACATGTTTTCATTGTGCTATTTAAACCGTATTCTAGTAAGTGTATTGTTTAGGTATCTCATGACGTCACTTGTCACGTCTTCTGAAAATATTACCCTTTTAGTACGGCATCAATTTTCGTTACTACATACATACCTATATATAATTTTACAATAATTTATCTACAATCGCCCAATGTATTTGCTATTTATGACAATGCTCACAACCATTTTGTCATATCCATAACGATTTAGTGACCGGAAAATAATTTGCTACCGAAATAATTTATTACATAATTTATTTTGGTAGCAAATTATTTAAATTTACGAAAAGTTTTAATACGTAAATTTTTAATTATGTTTAGCTCAAGTTGATATTGAAACCTAAAAGAAGGGAGACTGTTTTGAATTTAATGTACCTAAGGGACAATTACCCATTTTTTGTCGCTTCCCTCCTGAATGAGAGAAGTTTCTAGCTACAAGAAAAAAATGCATAGGTACTTGCATAAAAAAGTACTTTTTATTCGCTTGGCTATCATACGAGATTGTACACGTGTGTGTGACTTTGAGTTCAAAGGGGTAATAATGTTGTCCAAACAGAAATATACACACAATACAATATTTGTTACCCAGTTATTATTCTTATTAGGTGGTGGAAAAGCTACAATTTGATGTAGTTTCTTTATTGATTTAAACGCAACTGCATCGTATTAATGTTGTAAAATAAATTAAGTCAATCGCTGATTTTATTGTTCGTCATATTCTAAAATATGTAACAGTATCGAGTATAGTGAGTCATCGCATTGATCACCCAACTCAAATAAACAAATTACATGACATTTGATTTAATATCTTTTATACATGCATAGTATATTAAATAATATAAATAATTGTATTATAGCTTTACTTTTTTGCTTGTTGGGACTGCTCCTGAAGTTATGGCCGCGTGGGTGGTAATTGCCGAGGGATGACTACTAGCTACACTATTAATAACATTTATAAAAGCGCTTAACAACCAGATGTTTACATTGGCGCCAAAATTGATCTAATACCTCCGATAAAATAAATAAAGTTATTAAAATATTTTATCATTTGTTTCGTAACTTTAAAATAAGTTAATTACTTAAATTCGGATATAATTAACGACCTGTTTTTAGAAAATAATTGATTTCAAGTCTATGGAGTCGTAGTCCGTAGACAATCAATGGAGACTGCAAACGTATAAATTATTGATTCTATAATCAATTCGCAATTACTTATGTGCTAGCAGACGTTACACATTTCTACTGTATTCATAATTTAATAGCACTTATTTGGTACCTATAAAATACATCTAGCCCTTCTATCTCGAACAATAGGTTTTATTGGATTTATTTGAATTCTTTTGTTGATCTTCTTCGAAGGACCGGTTCAAAGAGTATATGCGCAAATAGCTCGTTACTAGGGTACCAAGGGTCAAAACATACGAGATGAAAAATATCGCATAAACGGTGTACTGGTAGGTACTTACCTAAATACAAATAACTATTTGCAGCTTTTTGTGTCTTGTTTGTGATTATTTGGGTAATTTAGTATCCGAGATAGTCAATATTAATATATACAGGCATTGACATAATGAATTACAGATAAATATGAGGTCATTCCAATACTGTCTGTTACGAAATCTATAACATTGCTACACAACAACATCGAAGCAGTAACTTCTTTCCGAGAACATGAATATGTTTTGTAAAGTACTGTAGAGTATTTTAGAGACATCGATTTCTTTTAAACGATAAGCACTTCATTGATGATGAAAGTGAGGAAAGCATAATATTTACATATCAATTACTTCTTTATGACCAAATTTAAAATTGAACTTGCTAATACAGAAAAAAAAAAAAGAACTGGACAGTAGCTAATTAGAACTTCTTATCAAATATAAAAATATATATACACGCTAAATAATACTTTATTATAATAAAGTATATTTAAACCCACTCACTAATAAAAAGAACCAAGGACGATGTCTAGTGAATATTTCCATATTGAAGACTTTACATATTCGTGACACGCACTGACTAAACTTGAGGGCTGCATCTATAACACAACCACGCACGTGTGTACATACTTAGGGTTTTGTAGTTTTTTTTATATAAGTATCTCTGTTTGAGCTGTTTATTACGAAATACTTTTTCCTAAATGAACTGAACTGAAGTATGCGCGTTTTGTTTGTTACAGTTGTTGAACATATAAAACATTCGAGTGTCGTTGATTTGTTTTATTGTGTTGTCTGTCGAAACGTTAAACTCTTATCATAAGGACTCTTACTATAAAATGTCTTGGAGCGTGTGTCATTGAGCTGTGAATATATCTTAACAAATATACAAAACAGTTGTACTCTTTAAAGATTAATAGATAATATAGAAACCAAGTTATGATACATTTTAAATATCCTTAACATGGTTAAACTTTCTTATACACATTTTTAAAGAAACTTATGGTGGGTCAGATGTATTGTTCAGGTTTTATATCCGCTATCGGTACTGGGTATGTAATAATTATTAAATAAATGAAGGTATACTGTAATAATCATCTTTTGCCTTCGGAATTTTGCTCGATAACTTGGTTTACCTTGCGGAAACTTTTATTCTTTTAATAAAACCAAACTCGTGGTCAATAATAGGCGCGTAATATTTTATGTAATGTATATCTATATATTTCATATTCGATTAATCAAAGCAAATCCTAACAAGTATTATAAAGAAGAATGTGACGTGTTTGTTTGTTACGCTTTTACGTCTTAATTACTTTACAGTTTAAAAAAAAACTTCGCAAACACTTTGCCAAGAGTACAGAAAAAGAAAATAGGGTAAAATCTATCCAGTAAAAGACGACTGTTCCCAAAGGAATGAAAAATAACATTCCGAAGGTCTGAGAAATAGCAAAACGTCAGTTACTTATACAGTGCTAGAGAAGCTGCTATCAAAAGCTATTAAGCAATATAAAGAACCTACTAGGCACTGCAAAATAAAAATTTATGAAATTACAAAGTGAATTACTTCCCTAAAATGAAATAAAATAAACCGGATTAGTTCGCAGGTGCCACTTAAATAGAATTATGAAAGCTATAAAATACAGATTATGTCTGTCTATTGTTCATTTTTAATACTTGATTAAAGACGTTTACATCTGGTGCTTTGGTGTTGCAGGTGTTATATTTTAAACATGTACTTAATAAAACTAGCTCTTAAATCTGTGGCAATTATTTTTCCGACCTGGTGGAAGCTTCGATAATGAAAAATGTTTGTATAAAACAGAATTTTAATAAAGATATTGATTTTGACAAAAAATAGTAATCTCCGTTATAATAAAAAAGAAATATATCTAAATACTTTTACGCTTTCGTTATTTTTATTTTCACGTTTTGGTAAGTCTTATAAAAGTATGGGATTTTAAGGGCTTATTCTTTGTCCTAAATGGCTTAGTTTCTGTATTTCGCAAAACCTCTGCCTATTAGAACCGTAAATTTTTACTTCTCCATCATCCGTAGCAGGAAAGAGATAAGGTAGTTGAACCTAATAGCATTTTGAACAAACAGTCCCTTCTATTTGATGACTCAATATCCTACGTATACAGAAAATAAATCCCATACATATTTACATTTACTTATTAAAACAATTAAAATGTTCTCAATGTATTTTTTATTTATTTTGTAATGTATTTTTATTGTTATTTTGTAATGTATTTTTTTTATAATTTATGCAGATTATATAAGTATATAATAAAACTGACCAGAATAATATATTTTAAACTAAGTAGTTTAAAATATATTATTCTGGTCAGTTCGTCTAAAGTGTGATTGATTGTGACAACCCATTTTTAGATAATTTATCAAGCCTTTTAAGTTTAAACCGCATTGTGTAAACGAATGAAAAAGATGAAAGTTAATAAAATTTGTGTCAGTCGAAATGAAAAATTGGTGACATAAACTCGAGACTATTAAGAACTAGATTTTAGATTAATTTAGATAAAAACCTAAAGGGTAAAATATAAACGTACTTAGAAGTAAATACGATACAGAACGAATAGCATTAACAATGGACTATTGATTGTGTTACTAACAATGGCACCTGTCACAACACAAAAACAAACGTTTTAGTTCAAATTATATCTGCTAACTTTGTCTACAATTTGGATTGAATATAATAGCACGACTGGAGGATGGATGCTATGAATAATAATTATAGTATCAATGATTAAATTCTTGCAGAAATACTTTCCGCTACCATATTACAATTTAAGGTCGACTGATAATGCAAGAGACGCGTCACCGACTCACTGTGCAACGTGCCGCGCTCTACTCGTAAACGTGATGCTAGTTGTAGTGTATTTATCATAGGATGTCGAGATTGGATATTATTCAATTCCTGATATATTTTTGGCGAAAATCTGATGTCGTTACGTAAACCCGGTGTACCAAACATGGCTGCGGATTTCATGACGGAGTCCGAAGCTTTTGACCTATTGTATCGAGTTCAGCATGTACTAGGTTAATTCTCCAAAACTGAAGGGCGTTATTTTCCTCAGTAATGGTAGATACGAAGGATGACTTAGAAAAGTTTTATAATAATGAGAGAGAATTTCGGCTTTGACCTGTGTTTGAAAAATGTATTTATACCTAATTGATTTCGTAGTAACAACAGCTCTAATAAATAACAATAACGGCTCTAATAAATATCAAAGAAACACGCGTTTTTTGGCTTCACATGTACCAAGATGATACATATAGTTTTTATTTATTTTATCACGATCCTTCAGTAGTGTAAAGATCCCGCGGCACATGTCTCTGCGGAGTCTAAACCCGGAAACAGAAATAAGGCAGATTCTTATCTTATAAGAAACCTTACCTAGCTATTGCCGTTCTCAAAACAGTTAAGGAGTAGTTTTCTATGAAATCTTGTTTTTTAAAAGGTAAACCGTATAATGTTAGAAGACCATGAAAATATGTAGGAATATTTATAAAATAGTCTTGCTTAATTATTTGTATTGGTAATATGTGTACCAAAGGTGATTATAATCTAAAAAACTTGATTTTCTGCCCCACTTGCAGTTTTAATCAATTTTCTGTCAAGGTGAAGGTCTAAGCATAATGAAATTGGAAAAAACTGACTCTCACAAGACAATAGACCCATTTAAAATTGTGGTTTCAAAGACTAACAACTTCATATTTTGTATATTACCTTGAATAATTACCATTAATGGTACTGTACATTAAAAAATAATTAATTATAATACTGCTGCACAGAACTCATTATATAATATATTTCACCTTATGTATATTTAAAATAATAATAAGAATAATTGCAGCTATCAAGGTTTGCTGGAGTTGTAAGGTTTTTGTTTTATTGTTATTAACATAAAACATTACGAGTCTTCTATACTGAAGTTATAAATATTAAATGATAGTAATAATTATCATGCATGTGGAAATGAAAACTATTTCAAAAAATAAATTATGTTGTGTGTGAAAACATAAATGTTTAGATTTGTTTTACACTTGTATATGTATAGTAAGATGTGAACCGAGCATGACTCACACATGCATCATATGAAGTGAGCTTGCCTCTTTCCCCTTATCCTATATTATATTAGTATAAAACCCATTTGTGTGATGTTCAACTTGAAATATATAAACAGGACTGTTAAACAATCTTATGATTTTATTTTAAATATAATATGTACATGCCCTTATGAGCCAGTGGAAATTATTACAAAAATAAGTTTATAAGATTAAAAACATGAACAAGTTTTCAGCATCAGATAAAGCAAAAACAGATGGTATGCAGGAATGTTGGTGCAATCATAGAATTGTGGACTCACTTTATTCACAGAGTTCGCTTTGGTACCTTCATAAATGCAATCTCCTGGACATTGCGTGTTAGACACAGGTCCAATAATTAAACACTGGCGGCCCGGCCGGCCTTGGCCGCTAGCTAGAGAGCCGCAGATTCAGGCGCCATCAACGGAGACAGCGGACCCGCGACACGTCGTCCGCGCTCCACTTCAAATCGCAAATCAGGTGAAGCCCTACGAGCACCTACCGTTCCATCCTCTGGCAAGAATGCAGCAACAAGCAAAGCACAAATAACAAGAAGAGCTCCCAGCACAAATGGTGGACCAGGCACCAATCTAACATATTTTTCTTCATCTGGTCGGGTATTGATCCCTGGCACTGCATGTTCTTCATTTAGATCAACGTGGAATAGATAGAATATCACCCCAAACATAGCAGGCCCAAGCCCATTACACAGTCCTCTAACACCAGTTACCATGCCCTGCACAACACCTTGTCTGTCTGCTCGGCTGTTTACAGATACATATGCACTGATAGCAGGGTAAGTGAGGGAGCCTAGAGCAGCAAGTACTCCAGCAGCCCACATCATCCAAGTGCGACTTCCAAATCCATACCACATAAGTTGCATCATTTCAAACAAAAGTCCAAGCATAATTGTGTGTTTTGCACCAAGAGACTTCATTAGAAATCCAAGTACCACTTGCACAGCAATGCTAAGTACACCAACTATTGCAATGAAAATTGCCACTTGCACAACACCGAACCCCATCACTAGTTTCAAGTACACAAATATGCAAGAATATTGTCCAGCTTCTGGCAGATATGATAGGAACACTGCAACACATAACATTAGCACTGTACGTTCTGCACCAACTTTCTTAAGAGCAGCAAATGGGTCTGCTTGTTCCCAACTTATATTTGCCCCCCAGCCACTGGGTCGAACTTTTTCTGGAAGACTTTCAGGAACTGCAACCATAATGAAGAAGACATCCAGCACTGCAACAGCCGTGGCAGCCGCAACAACAAGAGATTGTCCATATAAGTCCATAAGATACGCGCCCAGAGCAGGTGATATCACCATGCTGGCCGCGAAGGTAGCGGACACGAGGCCGTAGGCTCGAGATCTTTCAGCTTCAGTCGTCACATCGGCAACGTATGCGAAGACGATCGAGAAGGTCACAGCAAACACTCCACTTATGCTTATCATAGCGAAAAACCACCATGTGTTAATGTTCATTAGCGGAATAGGTGCACAGGTGAAAAATACAGTAACTAGTAGAAAAAACTTCCTTCCCCACACGTCAGATAAGGCTCCGATCAGAGGAGCAGATAAAAATGATAGGATTCCCTTTATGCCCATAATAAGACCATTCATTAAAAACGTGTGATCTGGAAACGTTGCATTCAACACAGAAATTATTGGCATTGTAAGCAGTCCCCACGCGAAGAACTCTAAAAATATTACCACTAACGCGTGGAATACTGAAGGCTCCCCGATGCCCGACATTGTCATAATCCCGTCTTTCATAACAGTTTTCCTATTCCGTATCACCATTTCTACTTCAGTTTTTGTAGTTTTCGTGGGCGTCATTTAAAATCGAAATCGTTTGTTTTTCTAAGAACTACTTATATTAGATTTAGAGACATATTGAACAGCCTAAGGCTAAGCACTACATTGATGAAAACTTAGTAAAACCAAGCAAGTATCAGCAACGTCAAAAAATCACTGAAATGAAATTAAAAAACAACTCGATATTTGTGTTGCCAGTGGAAAAGTTACCATAATTTCTATTATATCCAGAATTACATTCATGTGATAAAAATAAATGGATACCATATATTGTTTTATGATATAAGTTACAGCTATTTTTTTTTTATTTAATAGCTCGAATATCAAGCATAGCATTCTCTGTTTATTCTACTACATACACGTTAGTTTTACTTTATAAAGTTTTATATATTTTTTTAACAACATACATATTATATATCGTACTTTGAAATAAATATACAATGAAAAATTAGCGATTCAAAAAAGTGGGACCTCTGGCAAACCGCCCCGTCGCTCTACCGATTGAGCTATCTTCTCGGTCTCGGTGAATTAAGCATTTTATTATATATGATCGTCTTTATCGGAACTGTCATGACATCTATTAGGTTTCTTTCGAAACTCCTAACCTATTTTCTAACTTTGTAGTATAGACTATAGACTTTAGATAAACATTGAAAAGATACCACACCGAAGATTTCACTGTACATGTATTTCAAATTTAATTAAGCTTAACATGGCTATAGATGTTGAAAGATATTTTCAAACAAATATTGCATTTTTTATTACTCATATTACCAGACAGAAGTTAGGCTGTAATTGTAAAATGTGATAAGTTATCTGTCATTTCAATTTGTCGTTGTCAAAATCTAATGTTATATTTCTAGGAGGCGTTTCACAAATTCTTAGGCGATTTGATAAATTTCTCTTAAATTCTCGTTCATAATGGTAGTTTTATTGTTTTAATTTGTCTTAAGATTATGTAACCAATACATAATTATATATTTTTAACTGGTTATTTAAACAAGTTAATTATTTACAGATTCGCTTTATTTTAATTCAAAATCGAGCTGGTAAAACTCGGTTAGCAAAATGGTACATGAATTTTGATGATGATGAGAAACAGAAGCTGATAGAGGAAGTCCATGCTGTTGTCACAGTTCGTGATGCTAAACACACTAACTTCGTTGAGGTAATTGTGTCTAATATATAAAAACAGCGAATTGTGAAAATAATATGCTGTAAACTATTATTTCTTTCTCTTTTTAATCTACAATAATCTATAAAGTACCATGATTTATTTAATTAATGCTAACAATAGTAATTGGAAGATATTTAGAAGAAATTGAATGTGCAAAAAAAAATATTTAAAGTTGACTAATAATAATAATTGAACTAATAATTATTTTTATTTTAGTTCAGAAACTTCAAGATAGTGTACAGGCGTTATGCAGGTCTCTACTTCTGCATATGTGTAGATGTGAATGATAACAACCTCTGCTATTTGGAAGCCATCCACAACTTTGTTGAAGTCCTTAATGAATATTTCCACAATGTCTGCGAACTAGACCTTGTATTTAATTTCTACAAAGTGAGTTATTTTTATCTTTACATGCCTTGTAATAGATTACCCACCCAAATTTTATGTTGTGTTTTTATTTCAGGTATATACTGTGGTGGATGAAATGTTCTTGGCTGGCGAAATCCGAGAGACATCCCAAACCAAAGTCTTGAAACAATTGCTGATGCTCAACTCACTAGAATAAACTGTAATCTCATATACTTAAGAGAAGTTACTTCAAACTCTGTATAATTTATTAACAATGTATTCTTAGTGATACTATAACGATTCATAGATCATATTAAATGTTGATTGAATAGAGAATCTTATTAAAAAGATTATTCTTTTTTGTATATATATTGGTTTTTATGTTAAATCAATGTAAATATTATATTAAATTACCAGCATTTTAAAAATTATTTTAGCTTACCTTGTTTCAAGTTTGGTTTTAACCACAATAAAGTATTTATCATAAAGCTTAATTAAATAATTTAGTTATACTTTATAAAATAATATCCCATGAATTCTAGAGAAATGTTTATGGTGTAGGTTTTCTCTGTGAAGGTGTTTTATAAGTTTACATTGTATCTTGTAATCTATGTAATTTATGATAATTTATGTTATTTAAACTTAGTAAATACTCATTCCATTGTAACATAAGAGTATTAGAGGTTATAAATCACAAGTGTTTTATCATTAAAGGTTAAGCCAATTCCCTTTTATTTTTCCTTTTTTTAGTTGAGCCAATTTTATTATTAAATAAAAGCAATTATCTGAAGTTAGTTCGGTTTATTTAATAAAAAATATATTGAATATAAAATCCATTACATTATTCGTTTATTAGAATCTTAAAAAATATAGAACTTGAGTATTAATTTTAAACATTAGTTTCGTTAAGAAATCAATAATTCAAAGAGATTTCATTACGGCCCAATGTTTTATATTAAATTAAAATCGTAAACTAAATTAGCGATATTTATTTATTTTAGTCATTCTTATTTTATCTAAAGTAATAAAAGTTTCGTCTTCTCGTCTCAGAGTCTCCTAGCCCCACTCCCAGCGGTGCATTAAGTTCGGAAACATCCAGAGGTCGGGGTGACCCACGTGAGAGATGTGCTGCCCGAGATCGAACTTACTCCACCTGAAGTATTAAATCAGTGGAGATAAATATGACTACCGAGGACCCCGCTTCCTCCTCCGGTGGGCGCGACCGCGGTACGTGTAGTGGTCTGGTGTTACTGACTGGAAGGGCGGGATGCCGCGGCTGACGTTGTGGGTGGGGCCCGCCACCGACAGGAAGCGCAGACCGGCGTGCAGGGCGTAGCTCGTCAGCTTGGCGTCCGTGGCGCCGTGGCTGCGGTGACCCAGCGCACGGAAAGGGTACGTGCCTGTGGGAGGGAATTACTGAATATTAATTATAGAACTTTCGGTAAGCATATTTTTTCGTGTCCTATTTTTGACGAATAGCCGGATCTCGGATTCCAATTCCGTCGCGTAGAAATCCATACTGTATTTTGGTAGAGATGGAAACCGTATCAGGGGAGGTCGACGGCGGGACGAGCCCGATCCCTTCCTGCAGAGGTGAAAACCTGACCGTCGATCGGGTTGAGGTCGTTCCTGGCGGCGATGGCGTTGCAGGCGCTCCAGGGCGGCCGACAGTCGCAGGCGGCCAGCGGGTCGTGGAGGAAGTCGTTGTAGCGGAGGACCGAGAACATGCTCGCCATGGAGGTGATGCCCTCCTGTGGGGTGCGGAGAATTGTATGCGAGTTATAGGTAAAGATTTATACTCCAGCTGTGCGATATCCGACAAAGGTGAAAGCGATTGGGTGAAATATAATTAATTAAAACGCTATAACAGTTATTACTATCTGTACGTCCAAAAGGTCAAATGAGGCGATACAAATTTTATGGCATGATAATAGATTTGAACTATACCATCGTCCTCGGGTGACTTTGAGAGACGGACGACTATTGTAGCACGGATGGGTGATGTTATAGTCATCCCTGACATGCGGGCATTTAAGCACCAAAGATGCGAGTCAATTATAACGGTAGGTGCAAAGGCAACTCTTTTTTCAAGCACATACGCACATTCTTTCAAACATACTTTTAGTAGTATGCTTAAAAAAAGAATGGGCGAAAAAATAGTATAAAGTAATGATGGAATGTAAATTAGTAAGAAAAATAATGATGGATGGATAATTTATGGGAAGAGCAAGGATTACCTATATATTTGTCAAAAAAACAAAAGAATATATTGAAAAATTTACTTGGTGGTGAAGTGAGGTTGTACGAGAGACCAAGAAAGTATAAGAATTTGGTACTATTTAAATTATAAATAGCTTAATAATAGTAACATTTTATAAACAACAGGATCAGAGAGAGTAGAGTAAAATAAACCAGAAAAATGCGGGTTTTATGCCAGGGCAAAGACGACAGCCGTCATATTTGCTTTTCGACAGAACATGCGTTTTGTTTTCATAGAAGTTGAAAGGGCGTATGACGTGTATCTGCGAAGTCCTGTAAGTGTACTTTGAGAGAATATGTAAGAATTGTAATATCAATGTATGCGAAGTAATATTCGGGTTTAATTTGGTCTGAAGCTGGAATAACTGATTACTGGAATGACATTAAACTTAATGAAGAAACTGGAATTGAAGTCCATAACAGGCTTGGAAGATTTTAGGAGAAATTTGGGATGATAGGACTAAAAGTTAACCGCACTAAAACTGAGCTTCGATTGTAAATCCAGATTCTTTCTGATTACCTTAAATCAGATCATTCTGTTCAAGTGTCTCGATATTTGGCACCTCAGTTTTGTTGTACAAAAAAAACGGTTAAATTATTTTTTAAAATTAAAATCTAAGGAACAGAATAAGAGCGTATGAACCTAAAATATCTGAACATTAATATACAAAACGGTTTTTGGATCATTGTAATGTAACCATCAGAGTTAAATCCTTATTAATGTTAAAAAAAAGGAAAACGTGGAGTTCAAATTAGAATTAGACGATTGTCCACTTAAGGGTGATCAATAAGGTTCAATCTATGGTCATTTTAAATTTAATACAATTATTTACGATAACTTTCAATAATAATAATAAATAATAAAACACGATCAGGACTAATTGGGATGAAAATATATAATCACCTGTTTTAGTTTAAACATCTTGGCTCGTGGATGCGTGTGGTAGCCGAACCAGTCTCCGAAGGCGGCCACGCGCTCGTTGCCACCGCTGAGGTTGAACACCGACGGGAAATACGCTATATTGTACGACGGGTGGTAGGTGGTGGCCTTCAGCTCCTCCGTTCTACCGAGGAAAATCAGCAATCAATGTTATGCTATTATTTATTAATCAGCCTATTTATTATTTATATAGCTCCGAGATCCATCAGCGAGGTGAACATCGACCGCAAATGAGGGAAAAATTAGTTCGTTTCGCGTGTGTTTCGTGGCGAACTCGAGAGACCAGTAGTATTACTTAATATGGAACTTTTATCATCGGATAGTTCAAAGATAGGTGTCGGGTCAACTCAATTTAATTCTTGCAGTGTTTTGATTCCCGTTTAAATCGATCAAAATTGGTTCGGTGCTTTTCATTACATGTCGGCTGCTTCCACGTATCCCGGCAGTTGTTCCAGCAGCCACAGCACGCCGCTGCTGACTACACCTGGACGGAACCGCTTGTAGTCCACTATGTACCTGGCCACGAAAGAGGATCTTTTAATGACTTATTATACTTCAAACCACTATTTTATTCCAATAGTAATTCTAGCTCTTGAATGCGTAAAAAAAATATGTATGTACTTATGTACATACGCACATAAGAAGTTATACCTACTTCTTTGTCGTAATTAAGAAATAGTTGTTAGTTGCATGCAAATTATTAATTACTATAAAATATTAAAAGGACTAGAGAAGGATAGCCAACACGGCCAGTACACGGTACACGGTAAAGTTCAGTTTAAATTAGAAAATTGTCTGTTGCTCTTTTCTGTCGGTGTGCGCGCGCATCGTGTAAATTCATTCTTAATATTTTTCCCAATCGCGCTAAAAGAAGTATATTTAATTAAATTAATAGTTTAAAGTTTATTCTGTGTAATAAAGAATCTAACTATTTTAAGGGTGCGTGAAAATCTAGAGTGGAAAAATGTTCTTATTCCTATGCAAAGTTATAAACAAATCTGCTCAGTCGATGAAAAAATATGCAAATACGCAAATAGTTGATGTAGATGTTGTGAGAAATCTGCAAGTACCACTGGTTGTTGTAAGTGCCGCTGTTGTGCCTCCTGAAGATGTTGGTCCACTGGCGGCCGCTCACGGACAGGCGGTTGGCCACCATGGCGCGGACGAACTCCAGGATCTAAATCGGATTTACACGCTTGGCATTTCATAGAGGCCAATGACGGACGCTGACCACCGGTTTTACAAATTTGAATAATTATCTCAATCTTAATACATGTTTTATTTAATTTAATAATTTAATGTTGACGTTTTGTGTATTATCCCTTATATCAGGGGTGTCCAACCAGTCGATCGCGATCGACCGGTCGATCGCGGCTGCTAGTCGAGTCGATTCCGGCGAGGCTAAAACTATTTAAAATTTTAAAGTTAAATTTAAGATTTACCTGCCCTAAAGGTCCCTTAGAATATCAGGAAGTACGTAATTCTTAAAAATAAATAAAGTAGATCTAACAGCGATTCGTCGGTAAAAAGTCGATCTTAGTTCTGATTGAGTTGGCCACCCCTGCCTTATATGAACGAGTTTATTATGATAGACACCTGTCCCACGGGCTTCACGTTCTTGTAGAGCGTGCGGTTGCTGTTGCCGATGGTGGTCTCCGCCGCGACCAGACCCGACGACGTTATATAGAAGTCATCCGTCGACTGCAACGATGATTTTATTATTAAATAAGATTCCTTAAAGTATGGGTTTAGTATGTTCTTAATATTTCTGTTTTCTGAACAGTCGTGGTGATGCGATTCATTGTCATCATCATAATTTACAGTTTTATAGCGATCAAGGATTTCCTCGGTGCTGACGCCTTAGGTTTTGTCTAAGAACGGAAGCCTGGTGATATTACTAGTCTGATAGTACCGTTGGCGGATGATTTTGGAGGTATGACCGTAACTTTGTGCCTTGGGTAAACTTTGGCACTTGAAAAGCGGCTTAACCTTTATAACAGATGGGTTGGTGGAGTTGAGATGCTATAATCATAATTATTGGGATTGCGGAGAGGCTAGGGCGTACTGTTAACAAGGACCTGCAAACTGCAAATAGATTCTATTTTTCTACATAACGATAATAAAGGGCCACTGCATGCACCATACACTGGTCGGCTATGTATCTTGAAACGAACAGGAAAATAATGACAGTTGAACTACCTAGAGTACTAAATCGATTGAATCAAAACTGCCCACCAAGCCTAAGCCTAAACAACTGCTCCAATTCCGTCCCTGGTAAGTACAGTCCTGTGCTGTGAGTCCTTTGGCTGACATAATTACGTGCGCTATAACTGTTTGGTCGAACAATAAACTCTAAGCTTTTCATGTAACGAGTCTCGTTATTTCTCTCGTACAAATATCGCAGGGCGCAGAAACAGGTGCAGTGCTGGTAACGGATGAAAGAACCGATTCTAAGAAAGGGTATAGATCTAAATACGATGATAAAAATACCTGCACAAATGCGGGATACGAGGTGAAGGCCATTTTCCATCCCGGGATGCGATCGGAGGAGCTGGGTGACGTGCGGTAATGCAGCGCGTACAGCTTCTGGAACCGCAGCATGGACTGGTAGCTGGTGTTTATAAATAACACCAATTAATTTGAGATTACCGATGCTGTTCAGTTATTATAATACATTTGTAAGATTTAATACATTGTTCAATACATCACAGGTTCAATACATTGTTGAGTATAACTTGGGTCATAGACTTTATGTTTTTTTAGTAGTGTAGTACGTTCGGACTTCTCTCTCCCCGTCGAAATGCTATACTAACTACATCAGACTACCCTCACCTATTCCATGTGACTTGTGAGGTGTAAAGCTCGGACCAGTCGGGCAGCAGCTTGACGAGTCCGCTACAGCGCTCCCCAAACAGCAGAGCGTCCGGCGTCTCTGGCGGCAGAGACAGAGCGAACGACAGGTCGTCCAGGTCACCCAGCATGTTCACCCAACTGATACAGACATAGAAAAGATAATGCAAGACAATAAACATGATTTTGCAGTACCCCTGGTAATATAGGAATGATCACATTGTAAGCTTCATTACATAAAGCTTAAATAAATTATAAAGCAAAGTCGCTTCCCACGCTGTCCCTATGTCTGTATGTATGCTTAGATCTTTAAAACTATACAACTGATTTTGATGCAGTTTTTTTTAATAGATAGAGAGATTCAAGAGGAAGGTTTATAAGTATAATTTTTATCCTTACTTTTTACGAGAAATAATGGCTTATTTACGAAGCAATTTTAAGCAATACAGCAGTAATCCTTATCTAATTAAGTAAGTACATTAAATACATTTAATATGGAACAATATAGCCCTTTAAAGCATGTAATTTAAATGAATATTTTCGAAGATATATACTTACTATTACTACTATTGCATATTTAAAATATAGGGACATCGCGTTTGCGGTGGTACGATCGGCAGGCGCACTATGGTATGGAATCGTGCAAACCGTCTAAGTATTAAGTTGTCTTAAATCTTTTGTGAATGTTCAGTGTTGAAAATTTTGTTAATTCATATAGCTAACTCGATGTCTAATCACTAATGCATTTTATTTAGCATTTAAAATAGGATATTTTATTTTTTTAATAAAACCAGACTTGCAAGTTGATGGTCCAAATAACGACGATTGTGTAGCTCAGAATTCCTCAAGTTTACATGGTCATATTTATTATAATTTTCAATGAAAATTTATAAGTGTGATATATAGTTAAAATAGTTATTAAGTATTCTGTTTAAAAAATATTTAAATGGACGTTTAAGTAAAAACAAGAGAGGTAGAAAAAAAAATTACAGTATTCTATATTGTATCCTTATTAAAAACTTTAAATGGATTTTTGACAATGAGCGATGTCGTAATTTTGATTGTATCACTTAAAACAAGTCATATAGAAGCCAATACAAAAAAAAGGGAAAGGCGAATTGTTTCACTACAAATTTAAGGAGTGCGAAGCCGTGGGCAAAAGCTAGTATTTTATACAATAACAATTAATGTTGCTCTTATTAAATGTACATACAGGATATCTCTGAATGTGAGCCACTCGTAGGCGTTGCTTGTTGCCTGATTGTATCCCACAGATAGGCCTTCCAGTTGGATATAGTAGAGTTTTATCTACAATTACATTGGCAATTCATCTTTCTTGATCATATATTTTTTTATTCAAGAGCAGGCCAAGAAAAAAAAATAAGAAACCATTTTAATACTAAAGATAAATTTTTGTGACTGCTAGGTACAAAACATTTTTTCAAAATATATATACCTGGTACCAATATGGATCATCAGGATTGGCAGCCACCATTGATGCTATGTAATCCTCATTCTTGTCTACATAATCTTCAATCAGACCACAAACTTCAGTTTTATTGTAGCAATATCTGATGAACATGAAACATTTTTATTTAATTCTAGTACTTAACAATAATACATTAATAAACAGAAGTTTATTTTAATACACACAAAGAAATATTAAATGTTTATGTATTTAAATATGTCACTAACCCCTTTAAAACATTTTGCCAGTGCATCCAAATTAGATCTCTAGTCAGGTAACCTTCCAAGTAGCCAGCGGCAAACGCTTGTTTCTCGTCTTTGACGTCCGGAGACGTGTGTAATTCCAGAAAGGCCCAACTATAAAATTACAAGTATAGACTCATTAATTAAGTTACAATTACATTTAAATATTTTGTAGAGTACATACCCAGTGGAATTAATATCATTGGTGTATGTGGCTTTAGCGACGTGCACTGCTGGGATATCCTCATAATTATCCGTCACAGATATCACTGCCTTTCCATTTGACCATGTCACAAACCCATACTTACCTTCACTTACTATAGAATACAGAATTATCAAAATTACTAAACATTTTATATGTAAAATCATAACGGCCTTTTGGAGCGTTAGTCCATTCAACTCTGTCAGTAATTTAGATTATTTCATATTTATATTTAAATAATAAGTTCAAGAGGTTATATTTATCATAGCAAGAAGTATATAAATTATGATTAACTCGAAGATAAGAGTAAATAAATAGTAGCTTTATTTATTACAAATATGTCAAAATCAGCTGACATTTGACATCAAACATACCATCAACTAGTTAAAATCATGATAGATATATCCAATCCAATAAAATATAAATAATGTTCATATTATAAAAATAAAACAAAAAATAAAAACTCAACAATAATCAGCCTTTATTTCACAAAAATTTGGTGTAGAAATAACAATCTAATAATAGCCACCTTTAGTATTTTATCTGTCAAGTGGCGGAGAGCTTGAGGCCTATCTCGCCGCATCTGTATCCAATCTCCCTCATGAGGTAGGGAGTGCGCTCGTGGGGCGGAGCTTTCATCCACTCGTTCACGTTGAAGGCTACGGTAGCGTATCCTTGCTTTTCTAATGTGTCCAGAACAAGACGGAAGGGACCTCGGAGACGGTTGCTGTTCATAGAAAAGCAGCCCTGGTTGAAGTTCATTATGCAAATGCTGAAAAAGTCGTTTTTTATTTATTTTAATTATAAATATATATAAATAAATATATTTTTAAATTATTATATAAAATACTTACATTATGCCACCCTGAGGCAACTTCAGTTCAACAAGCGGCACTCTCGTCTTATCGCTAATTTCTGGCATTTTTACGGGAAAACCAGTTTTCAAGCATACAACGACATCTGCAAATAAAAAGACATTAAAACTGGACTGTTTGAAGCCCGAATAGTTTTAAACATGGAGTTTTCCAACCTGCAATAATGCCACTAGGCAATACTACATCCCTCGCGATGGACTCAGAATCCCCTAACCCTTTAGCTAAATGCTCTACCAGAAGGCTAGTAGATGGATGTATTGGGTACATCTCCTTAGCCTTTTGGAGGATTTGATCTGGCAACTTATATTCGTTACTGTGGAAAGTGTGTACCGCCTCATACAAGGTCAAGAGCTGGAGGTAATCCAATGTATTATTCTCTCGCAAAAGAAATTCGCCCAAAAACTCCGTTGAGAATACTCGCTCTAAGAGTCTGTCGTCATAAAATCCTAACGACGCCAACTCGAGGCAGAACTTTGTCCAGGGTAATTTGGCATTCGTGGCTTTAAGGACGGGATTTAAAGACATCTGTCGTCTGAGCTCTTCCCATTGGTTAGTGATGGGTGTAAAATTGTTATTGGCCAAGCAATTGGTGAAGCCGAAGAGAATGTTTGTCCGTGCGTTTGCTAATGTCTGAGGGTCGGACGCTGCCTTCTGACAAAGGTACTCAATGAGGCCAAGGTGCGTGTGGGCCTGGAAAAAATATACAATTTTATATAATTTTTATAGTTAACAGAAAATTATAGAATATCCTAAAGATATTCCAGAAAAAATACGTGAAATGTCGATAGTTATTACTCGTAAGTAGCTAACAAAACCATTTAGTAACTTTGAAAATAGCTTACAATTCTAGATAAGACTCTCGCGACTAGCAACCCTTTTTCAAAGTCTACATCATTCGCGACCACGTAATTAGCTATAGCATCCATCAGCTGCTGATGGTAGTATTCTGGATGCTTTTCCAGTATTCTACCCTTCAATCGGGCAGCAGTTCTCAGAACATCATCATAGGACATCTTGTCCATGGAGTGTGTTAGAATATCGCAACAAATATGCAATAATTGAACCCTTGTTGGAAACTCCTGTTCTGTACAGTTCACTTGACAAAGGGCCCAAATTATCGATTTAGCAATCTGAGGGTCAATGACCTGATCATGTATCAAGAGGCCAGTCACTACATTGTTGATACACCGATGAGGTAAGTCATGTGAACAACTATACATTAACATGTCTCTCAAAAGAGGGAGATCTCTGTTGTCTATCTCATTTGGTAAATGTATTTGGAATGCAAGAGGAAGAGCTAATTTAAGGGCATCAACCAGATGATTTTTGCCCTCCATATGTGACAGAAGGAAGTCTACAAACATTATTTGTTGTGTATTTAGTAGATTGATGTTGCATCTAATTAATTGTAACATGGTTTGAACAATGAGGGAGTCTACTGGAACTTTAAGGTAAGATAGAACTTTGATTGCTTCTATTGTCTCATTCACATCAAGTGAACGCGCATGTTTTTTAAAATTCTGGCAAAGAATGCCAAATGTTGGATCTTTTATTATTGTTTCGGGATCATCATATCTGCAATAAGAAAAAAATATTATTTGTTTTCTTTAAAAATCAAACTAACTAGTTTTAATTGTACCAAGAAATAACTTTTATACATAAATATTTCTATCATGTAACAACTCCAGAGAGACTTAAAAATATTGAGGTAATAAGTGTAAGTAAAACTGAGACATAATTTTATTATGTTAAATAATTTAGTTGATTAACTAAATTATTTTGAATACGATTTTGGGCATTAGTCAACTTCCTTCAGGTGCCTCTGATGGCAAACTTGTCCCAGAAAAAAGGGGCTGATAAGTTTTCATGATGTAGGTACATTCACCTGTCATGTCTCTCTGTACACTATAGAAAAACAGTAGCATCAATATAAAAGTCAAGACATGGATGTACTACAAACTAAACTAATAATGAAGTGGCGACATCAGATCATACTACTCCATAGTACTACAAAAATCATACTGTATTAGCCATAAACAAAACAAAAATCAAAATCATTTAATAAAAACAGGTTGAATGTTATGTAATGACTTAAGCATGCTTGCTCAAAGAATCATCCATGTAAATGGTACTTGAAGCCAATGACCAATTTGGCTACACTACATGCTTTATCTGACTTGCTGTGTTGCTTTGCAACCTCAGTAGTGATGTGCCATTGAACTTCTATAATCAACACATGTAAATACCACTTTTTCTTTTCAACTTCTCTAGCTTAAAATATGCTGCAGCCAACATCCTTCACCTTACTTCACTAATAAAAATTAGCATTTAACACTTATACAATATGTTTACCTGTTATGGTAATATTATAAAGTATGAAAATTTACTTTCCTATAATTTTTAGTCACTCATCTTATCAGTTACACTTTATATTATGAAATCAAAATTTAAGCATCACATACTTGCTAGCTCTGTGCAGCTCAAACAGACTACGGAATGCTTGCAACATGTGTGTGTGGGTCATGCCAGGCAGGTGCACCTGCACTGCTGCCAGTACCGCTGCAGTGTTTGCGGCTGTCTTGATACTCAACATTATTGCATCTGGATTTCTATTGCGTACCACTTCTGTTACTGAATGTAAATAAACAAAGAATATAATATCATTTTTCTAAACATTTTTGTTCTCAGATATAAAAGATTAAAATTTTGCATGGCATTTATAAGTTCAGTAATGAGTAATTCATATTAATGTTAATGTATGATTATTTCTAAATCGCAGATCTGTATGAATATTTCAAGATCTAGCTGAAATGACAAAATCACATAATGTAAAATAGTATGTTACTGAAATAATCTCTAAGCAATATAATTACCACTGGAGAAACTTGTGCGTGAAGCGTTATTGACCTGACTCCCTCTTAATACGTTGCGCCAAAAATTTTTGAGCAATATAGACATTTTCACTGAAATTGGTATATTGTCAGAGATGAAAATAAAATCGTAGGATATTTACCGAAAACAATTATTAATTTCTAAAAGTATTAATTTAGTGTTTACCGAAAGTTTGAAGGATTTGGTTTTAAATAAAAGTCGATTATACATAAACGTTATATTTATAATTATTCTTTCAAAGATTAATTATTATTTACACTAAAAACAATTGTATGTCAATAAGCTTGGTATCATATAAAATAAAAAATAAATTCTATAAAGAAAAATTATTAAGATTCAATTTGAAATAGAATTTTTTTAATATATAATATTTAACGTCAAGTACGTCACAACGACATGTGATAATGACATTGACAATCACATATTAAGAAATAAGAACTAGTTACGAATTACCTCCGAACAATAACTAATTCTTATTCTGAGCGAATTACCAATAAATTTAGAAAGTCTTAACATTTGAGACTGAGATTTCGGTGTCATAATTTCAATTCTTTAAATGTTTGGCTACATAGTTCCAATTCCATACACAGATTGTTTTGTGTGGTTAAGTGATGTTGACTGTTGGAGTGAGAGCTTTGTAATTGACTATTTGATTGTGTTTTCAAATTCATTTTATATTATTTAGTAGAAGTTTTAGAACCCAGTAACAGTTGTTTTTTTTTAATTTTGGTACATATTTGCTGAAAAATATCAAATTAAAAATTCAATATTAAATAAGGGAAAGGGAGGAGGGTTGTGTGGGCAGCCCCCTTTCATCATTACCACTTGACGCCTCTCAGTACGCCTATCACCTATGGACTATGCTAGTAGGCAAAGAATGCATACAAATAATTGACGCCCTCAGAAACCCGACCAAACAGAAGCGTTTTGTGTCACGTGATAAAAGATTAAATAATTAATTTAATAAACAAAATAATTTAAGTTTAAATTTATTATAATTTTCAACTTTCAGGAAGTATGAACACTGTTAACTAAAATTAAACAAATATGAATGATTATTTTTAAAAGATGTGAAAATTGTACCCAAGTGATATTTTCTAAGACATCAACCCCAAAAAATAAAACTGCTCGGTTTAGGATTTCCCCCAATTTTTTTCACTTTCTGCGTAGCTTTCCCCGATAAGCTTTCTGTGTCCTTTTATTTCAAATTATGACAATTGATAAGATTCAAATTTTTCCTGAGATCACATAAAATTATTATATCTATGGTAGAGCATCACATTTCTGCCATAATTGTACCGTTGTTAAAACTTTCTCTGTGGTGAGTGCCTATCTTCACTAATCAGTCATATGTTACTTTGACTAATGTCATTAATGTCATTAATGTCATAATATGAATTATAAATAGTCAATACTCAATTCAAAATACAGTGTAGATTTTTGGGCGCAGGTCGATATAAGCTACAAAGAAATAAAAGTATATATTTTTAACGTTTAAATTGCCTTGTAATTAAACGTGCAAAATGATGTTTAAAGAAACAGTTGTTAGTTTTAGACCAGAGCGAGAAATTCGAAAAACAATTTTAGTCCCTGGAGATTGTAATTTGGTTCCATACGAAGATGCTAGATGTAAAATTAGGCTTGGAGATTTGAAATGTAGTAATAAGGCAGGGCCATGTGATATCGAACCAGAATGTCGTATATTTAATACTCCTTTTGACGGGAATATTATTATTGGGGACATGGATTCCTTCATTGATAGAGATGTTGAAATACTTTTGCAGCGAATGTGTTGTGGGGAGATCTGCAGAGCTAGTTTCACTTACAAGAACAGTCACGGTGATCTAATGAAGGAGATAACTTGTAGGCTAGAACTAGTAGATTTGACTGAGGAGCAGCTGATAAGTGACTGGAGCTGGGCGAGGTTGTATGAATCTGCTGCTCATCACAAAGAGCGCGGGGTGCAGCTTGTGAAGGATAAAAGAGTGGTGGATGGATTCAGAAGGTTCTCCAAGGCTATGAAAATGCTTGTCGCCATTGAGCCTGTAGACAAGGGTGCTATTGATGATGAGAGAGTGAAGGAAATGAAAAATATGAGGGTAACTTTTTTTTTATATTTGCACCAAGCTACTAATGGACACATTGAATTTTTTATTATTTCAAAATATTTGAAATACCTTCATAGGTAATCATCTACCTTCTTTTCTCTACTATGTTGGCATGTATGTCTTAACAATCAAATGATTTTAGTACTAAAAGACTTACTCAAATTGTATTTTGTGCTACCTATAAAAAGAAAAACAATTAAATTCTTTACAATATAATATAACATGCCAAATTAAATATAATATAAATGGCATTATGTTCATATTCTCAATAATTTAAATAATCCAGGTACAATTATGGTCTCAGCCACAAACCCACGCATAAATTAATAATCAAACACTAACTTGTTTTCAGGGCTAAAAAAAGTTAATAGATTTTTTGGAAATGTCTGAAACATACAATTATAAAATCAAACTGCTGTAAAATAAAATTCTAAGGAGACCACAATTATATTTTCAAAGTATTTGCTCTATGTTAAAGACATGACAAAGATCAAAAATATAAAGATAAAAAAAATTGTCTTTAGCACTTAGTGTTTTTTATTATTTAATATTAACTAGATATTATTATTATTTTAAAGTTATTTTAAACTTATTTTTTTAAAGTCTAATTGTTGCCGGAAACTTTGTCATCATCCAACTTTTCCATGACACTAATCACAACTGTCATGCTACTACCATTTAAAAAATCTATATTTAACTATAATATTTGTTTTGGAGTGCAAGGTATAACATTAACCATTTCGTTCCAATTCTAATAGGAATATTACAAAATTTTATAATATGATATCTCAGATGAATCAGACTCACACCATAGTAACATAAATGCAGTGTTGTTAACATAAAAGTCAGATACAAATATTTAAAAAGTTTTTTAGTTGATGATACTCTAAAAATTCAAATAGTAATGTCAATCAAACTACTTACTTACGTCGTCTGTACCAAAATAGTAAATTGTGAAGTTATGTACACAGTACAGTAAGTTGGTTTTTAAATTCTCACTATGCAGCATGCAGCTCACTCAAACACAAAGAAGGACGATTTATGAGTTTTCATATGAGCATATATGGTATGAGCCTGAGCCTGCCCATGTTTTGCAAGTAAATAACAATAAGAATATCACTGGACCAATTACACAAATTGATCCTAGTCCTAAGTAATCAAATTATTTGTTTGTGTTAAGGTCACGATCCAACGATCACGCATCAAGATATAGTTTTAATTTCCATGAACGTCTCTTTACAGGTTAAACTATACAACAACATGGCACACTGTCAACTTCAGTTTGAGGAGTTTGGAGCTACACTGGACCTATGTTCGCGGGCACTCAAATACGATTCTGAAAACATCAAGGCTCTCTACCGAAGATCAATTGCTTACGTCGGACTCCACATGTATGAAGAAGCCTGGTCAGATATTCAGAGAGCCCTCAGTATAGACCCCAATGACAAAGCGTCACTGTTGAAAGCAAACGAATTACGACCACACATCGAAAAAATTAATGATAATTACGCTACAGTTATCAAGAAAATGTTTGGTTAAGATTATTGTAGTCCTTGCTATTATAAATTATTAGAACAATAAGATCATATGCGGAAAATGTGGATGAGATATTCTGGAAGGAGAAGATGAATAAGAAGAAATAAGAGAAGAAGAGAAGAGTTGTATCATTTCATTCTGAGCTTATTGTAAATATGCAGTTGTAGAAAGAATGAATATTTATTAATAATTAATGTGGTAATTGAATGTCATAAATAAATGAAATGCTCATTTTTATTTTGGTAAATCGATATTTGTTATAAAGTAATAAAGTAGTTCCCAGTACAATAAACAGTGACAAGTCCAAGGCCTATATTTTAATTAAGTAAGCAAAAAAACATAATTCTAATTATCCTATAAAATCACTTATTTTAAACTACTTGTAGAACCTTGTGCCAAACACTTATAATGTAGTATTCAATGACAATTATATTTGTATTTGTGTAATTATTAAACAATAGCTTCCATTTTTATTCTGATTATAATTAGTTTCATTAAGGTTATGATGAACTTAGTAACTAGCAGTGTCTAGAATATAATGAAAAGGGAACTATTTATAAGTACATATTGCATTTAATTATATGATATAATCTCGTATTATTAAAATAGAAGTACCCTTAACTAGAACAATGAGAATATGGTTTTCATGAAAATAAATTTGTTATAATAATTATTAAAATGTATTTTTGATTCGTTCTTTATTCACGTAGTTTCTTTATTTTAATATGTACTCACTAACCGTACCCGTTACCCGGGGATGTTCGTCTTTATGGAATACCTGGAATAGCCTGATACGTAATTTAAAAATTATAAGATTTTTTCATAGTTCTGCTTATCATTTTATTTGTAAATATCTTAGACAAGAAGGATATTATTCAGGTGGTAGATACTTTTTATCAATTATTCAATATTATTATGGTCAAGTTTATTCAGTCTACAAAAGAAGGTAATAACTATCCTCGTTCGTTTTTGCGATCTTAAATATATATATATATATATATATATATAGAGAAAGAAAATTAACATACATACTTGGAAACTACCAAGTATACATTATTGTAAACCACAAACAAGAGTTAAGGGTTCACCAAGATTTTTATTCCTAAAACTTCTGGTGTACCACAGGGCTCTCATCTGGGGTGTTTACTCTTCAATATATTCATTAATTATAATATTTATGTTTTTGCATGATAGCGATGCAAATGTTTTAAACATTCACACTCTTTATTAAGCACATATATGCGGCATACATCAAATGTTTTGAAGTTATCATACATTTTCGAAACCTTTTTTTTTTTAACAACAATCCTTATGGATACACACCTCCATCCAGGGATGATGGAGGTGGTTATGTGAGACTCCTACTCACTAAACCTGACGGTTGCCGCCGCCGTCATAATGGGACACCACGGGATCGCTTTCGCACTCACCGCAATACCCGACGAGATCCACGGAGAGGGCACCCCGCAACGAGGAGCACCCATCCATTTTCGCAAGCTTGAAAGATTGTGGAGGGATCCCCTTCCCCCACCTAAGCCTGCTACCTCTGAAGGGGGCCGAGACGCCCATGGATTATTATCCTCGTATTAATAAATATATCGAATAGTAAGACTAGAAGTTCTCTGATAGCTGAAGTAGCTCTATTAATGTAGCTGATGTGTATGACTTTACTATTTCCTCACTATTTCACTTAATATTCTCACATCTTCACGCTCTCACTCACCCCTCTTTATTAGATACCTACACTTGGAAGTCTGGACACCGTTTCTACAACTTCTAATATTTGTATATCTCTTTCTTACTATTATTTCATACACCGTATTGACCTTTAATGAATCAATAAAAATCATTTTCTTGGAGGGCATAAGAAATCAGATAAGCAACCTTCTTGATATTATATTTTAAATTTTAATAAAACTGGCTGACTCTGATACAAATTCCAGTTCTGTGCCTCATTTTAAGTCTCTTTCCTAATTTTCGTATACTTTTGGCCCAAAACAACTCGATTAAGTTCACAACTAATTATTTATTAAAATAATATTTTTTATTTGAGTAATCAACATGTTTATTTTAATGTAAACAATAAAACAGTTTGATGCGAAATGAATAATGTTTTATTTGTCGTAATAGCTAATAAACAGGTTTTTTAACGTAAGTATGATTTCACCTCGCAATGAATGCAGTCTGACATCATAGTTCATATGTTTTCGACCTTACGCCAAGGCGATCGTATCATTCAGTTACTACGGCGCACCCACATACGTCGCGCGATTTTCGTCTTTTTGAATATAATAATAAGTCGTTAGTCCACTTTCACTTCTATTTACATTGAATTTTGAACGAATATTTATAAAACTGTGAGTGAATTACCGTTTTGTTTTAATGTTTTGTGATTAATTATGATCTAATAATAACTATGTGTCACATGTGTAATATGTAAATTGTTGGGAGATTGTTTTTTCGATTTCAATAATTAAGCAAAATTAACTAAATAACGATGGTTATGGAAAACTAAGCCTTTCAGTATATGTCATAAAATAGTAATTTCATAGTTGACGTGAATGATACTGTGTAGATGTTAATGATATTACTGGTTCGGGCAATGATAAGGTCGAGGTTAATGATACTTAAAAATAATTATACGGTTATTATCAAAAAAAAATATGTTTATATAAAGCAATTGCGCTTTGATAAAATAAAATATAGTTATCACAAAAATATATTTTACGTTAATTAATCTTAACATGTAAATCTTAAAATCTTTGTCTTAAGAATTAAACTTAAAATATGAATAACAAAATCATTGTAATATATTTTTTTTTAATCTTATTAATTAACATAGAAGGCCTTTAAATTAATCTTTACTTAAAGAAAGGATCTGTTGATTTAGATGAAGACGGTTGATTCAAATAATGCCACAAATTTTCATTACTTTTCAATGTTATATCCGCTAGTGCATCAATGAATTTGAATTTGAATTTGGTGAACAGAGAGGGTACCCCTGAAGTTTAAATTTTTTTTTAAATATATTTTCTTTTTCTTTTATAGAGTCTTTATTTACTACCCTGATAACTATATTATCCTCGTTCTCTTTTAACATTTCACAAAATGAATCAAAATCGCCTAAATATCTAATAAAATATCAATATCTCGGCTAAAACCTACCATTCTATCGGCAGTTCTCTTCAAAACGGCACCTACACCATCAGGGGCACCCTTTCCATACCCCGTCTCTGTATAATTCCAGGATATTCTAGAAACATTGCTAAAATCATTACGAATCTGTGATATTATATAAAATATAGATTTGTTTCGGTACTGGGATATTGGTGAGTCTGATAAGAAATGTAATGTCGTTATAAACGGATTGATTTCCAAAGCCTTCTTTATAAGGGGAATTAAATGCGCCCAAATAGCTGCTACATATCGACGAACACATCTACTGATGGTGCATAGTGCATACTGATTTTGGTCGAATAGTCCCTATACAAAAAAACATGAGTATAAAGGACTGCGATATGCAAACAACATGTTTTCTACTTCCTCCAAAATGAGGAGGAGTGAGTGAGTTCCTCGTGAGGAGTGAGTGAATCAACGTGAGGACACAAGAAACAACTGCTGATACTGCTTAATTTTATTTTATTTGTCCCATGGTAAAATACTGGGCTTCAATATTATACACATGTAAGAAAAAGGGTTTTATCAATATTGTATTTTCCAAGACTTTCATATTATTTATTTATAGAGGCCTATAAATAAGTTTCCGCCGTGTGATAAAAGGTAGCGCCACTAGTTAATTATGATCGAAACTGATGACGTATTAGGCGTTAGGCAGGAAATTTATAAATAAGATAAACTCAAAATATAAGGGATTCTTTATTACTATAATGTATTCCTTTGTATGCGAAAATGTCGAACTTTGAGCCTAATTAGCGTAATTTGCGGGAACTATGTTTTATTTCTTTAATTTGACGAATTACACTGTTCTTTGTTCAATAAAAATTAAGTTTTATATATATATGTACATTTATAGTTTAAATAAGAAAATATACTTACCAAAAATATGACCAGTCATTTAATGACAATTTTGATACTTTTGATATAATTATCGTTATTTTACCAGCAACACATGCAGCTTCTTCCAATTTTCGATCGCTAATCGGGGAAGTCCCTCGAAATTAGTTCAGATACTTGAATGTTTTATCAAATTCGTTAAATAAATTTTATGAAACAAAAGTTGCAGAAGGTAATGACGAAAATCTTATGATTTTTTTTAAATAGTCGAATAACAATACCGGAGATACATTTTTGTTTATGGAGAAGAATGGTTGAGGTAAAACTTTCAATTATTATAAACAAAATAAAACCAAGCAAAATTTAGGGTGATATTTTGAGATATTATACAATTAACGATTAAAAGTGTATAATTCACCAGCGTGGTGAACGATTTTCTGCTCATTTTTTTTCACTGTAATGTTTTGTCATATTATTTTATAATTTTATTCTATACAACTTATAACTTAATACATAAAAAATAGTTTGGTAGTACAATTTGGCTAAAATAGACGAATCCCCACCCATGAAATTGATTAATACTCAATATGTGCAGTTTTGAAAATTCACCCACAAGAATAAGGATGTAAAAAATAAAAATATCAAGAATGCTATGTATATTGTTCAGTAACACATAATTTGTTTTGAATGTATGATTGATACTCATAATAAAAAATGTTTAAATATGTTGAGCATACTGTTCTGCGGTAAAAATAAAGGATTTAAAATGACAGATTCTTAATTTGGAAATAAGGCTGAACCGGTTTAGATGAAACTATACTTACGTTTGGTAATTCTGCAAACTGCAAAGTAGACTCTAATTCATTTTCATCTGTGACGACTGTAAAACAAGGCCGTTTTCTCAGTAGATTCAACATCAATATAATATCATAATAACAATTTTGTATGTTTTCTTGGAAAAAAACTTATAATAAAACTTATAATGGTGGTTAGGTAAAATATGTCTACTTCGTATAAATAACCCGGTAATATATTCTGATCGCGTTAGGTTTGCCTTACATAATTGTACGAATAAATGGTTGTATATTTTACAATGCAGAGTAGGGAACGAAAACATACATTACTAAAGCGACTCGGTAGCTTGATAATGGCAGTGTGTATCATTAACAAAATTTAAATAAAATAGACGCATATACCTAACATGGACACATAAGTTTAGATAGATACCTAAATAGAAATACATTGTTAGGCATCTCAATAACATTTCAATGTTTATAGAAGATCAATACCTTGATCAAAAAAGTAAAATTTTATTAAAATTAAGAAGTTCTACAAGGGTCAATTTAAAAAGCAAAAAACCTTTTTAGGTAGAAATGGACTTAAAATCTGGAAAAGCCGTACAAGTAGTGACTCCCGGCCCAGAGCACACATTCACAGTAGATGAAGAAGCGCTCGAGGCTATATTACTACAAGATGACATTAAAGACAGATCAGTAGTTGTCGTATCAGTCGCTGGAGCATTCCGCAAGGGCAAGTCATTCCTACTCGACTTCTTCCTCCGGTATATGCACCACAAAGTTCGTATTCTGATTTCAAAATCACTTTCATAATTTCGAAACTTTTATTTTGGTTTATTATTTACGTTACTTCACCTAAAAAAAAAGAAAAGTCATAAATCTAATAGACTCAACATTTATTATTACCAGTACAATCTGAACGGGAGCGGTGATGGGTGGCTGGGTGCGGAGGACAAACCGCTTTCTGGTTTCAGCTGGCGTGGGGGTTCCGAGAGAGACACAACCGGGTTGTTGTTCTGGTCACAGCCCTTTAAGGCTACTCTAGATAATGGAGAGAAGGTATACTAGAGATACAAGATGAGGTATGTGAAACATACTCTATCTATTACTAAATTATAATTTTCCAGGTAGTAATTTACCTAATGGACACCCAAGGTACTTTCGACAGTGAGTCCACAGTGAAAGATAACGCTACGGTGTTTGCACTATCCACCATGCTCTCTTCAGTTCAGATCTACAACTTGTCACAAAATATCGAGGAGGATGACTTACAACACTTACAAGTGAGTAATTAGAGTATTTTTTCTAAACTTTGAGCAGGTTCTACAATTTCAATACGAGCCAACCACATATATTTCCGGCAGTTGTTTACAGACTACGGGCGACTGGCTCAGGAAAACGCTGCTGGAGCACCTTTCCAGCGCTTGCAGATACTAGTGCGAGACTGGAGTTTCCCCTACAACCACAAATACGGGGCGGAGGGAGGTCAGGAGCTACTGCAAAAACGACTCAAGGTGAAATGTCATAGTCAAACTTTATTACAAATCACTTTGCATTGGAGTTAAAAAACATAAGACTCAAAAGTTCCAAAGGGTACATATCCATGAAAAAATCGCCAAGAAAATTTGTTTCATAAATAAGAACATGACGTAGGCTTTTATATTGACGGTACTTTCGGTTTTTAATTGTATTGTGGTGTAAAAACCTAGATACCTCTATGGGTACATGAGTACCTACTGTAGTTCTATAATTTTGAATTTATTAGAAATGGTTTTATTAACTTTAAAACATATTTCGTTACTTCTTTGTTGTTTATTGCTTAGTATATCATTGTGGTAAAGTACCAATAATGTGAAGTTTGAGTACCCTCTTCTGCTCACAGTATAAGGATGAAATATAATGTTATGAATATTATAATCTACGTATCATATTGTTGTAACGAAGGTGCACGAGGGTCAACACCCCGAACTGCAGTCACTGAGGAACCACATCGCGAGTTGCTTCCAGGAGCTAGCCTGCTTTCTGATGCCGCATCCTGGGCTTAATGTCGCTACCGACCCTAACTTTGATGGGAAATTATCTGGTAATACACAGTTAGAGTCAAAAATTGTGTCGTGTGTGTTATTAAGGTTCTGTGTGTGTTTGTCGTCTGTCTTGTGTGTTAAAAGTCTTCAAACCCCTTTTACAAGGCGTCCTGCATATTTTACAGATATAAGTCAAGAATTCAAGCTTTGTCTGAAGCAGTTTGTGCCCATGCTGCTAGCACCCGAGAACCTGATTGTAAAAAGAATAGGAGGACAGAAATTAAAGTCGAGAGATTTGCTGTTATACTTCCAGTCTTATATAAACATTTTCAACGGAACTAGTTTACCGGAACCTAAGACTATTTTAGAAGTAAGGAAGATAATATATAATAATTATTTTTGCGGAGTCTTAACATGTGAAATCTAATATGTATATATCAACAAAACAACAGGCAACCGCCGAAGCCAACAACCTATCAGCGATGGCGGAAGCCAAGGAGATTTACGAGACACTAATGGAAGAAGTGGCCGGCGGGGCGACGCCCTACCTGCAGCCGGCACTGCTTCAGCAGGAGCACCACCGCGCCAGGGACAAGGCGCTGCACGCTTTCCATGCCAAGAAGAAGATGGGCGGTGACGGGATCGCAGAGACTTACGGCAATAAGTTGTTCAAGGTAAGGATAGTGTAGAGACAATATACAATATATTAAAATAAAAAACTTCGTCGGATATGTATAGTTGAGAGCTATCGCATTATATTTAATTTTCAATCACCACAACTCAGGAACTCGAGGAACAATACGACCAGTACCGCCTGCGCAACGAGGATAAGAACTTGCTCCGGCGGCTCGGCACAGCCGCCGTGCTTTTAGCGCTAGCACTGGCGTCTTACCTGGTGACGCTGCTGGCCGATATGTTAGGGCTGCCGGCGCTTGGGTCGCTGGGCCACGTGGCAGCGCTGACCTGCGTGCTCATGTTAGCCGCATGGATCTATTCTAGGTACTAGAAATATATTTAATCCTTTAGCCTTCGAAGGCAAAAATAGTCCTTATTGTCTTTCGGAGATCTGTGTTGAGTGGAACGGCTCTATTTTAAGTTCTTAATGCTGTTCATATTTTTATTTCAGAGTCACCGGCACCATGAGGGAGTTCAGCGTGCAATTAGATCAATTAGCGGAATATGTACGTAATTACGATATTTTAATAAATGACATAAAAACTTTGTACCCCTTTTTACGAAATATAAGTATGAAATTTGACTTAGACAAGAGCAGATGATACATCTTACAATAAAATTTTATTACTAGGTATTATTGTTACTTTTCGGACGATGAACAAACTGTATCTCTTTATACTTCTTTCTTTCCATATTGACTAGCAGTTTCTACAGTTGAGAAACTTATGATTTCAATTGTCTAAGTGGTCACGAGACCACCTAGACCTAAGAATCCGTGGTGGCTTGGAAACACCGTTAGTCTTCTCGAGCCACCATTAGTGGATCCACATGTGTATAAGGTGGCCTGTACTAGTAATCTTACTACTAATACTATTATCCTTCTTCTTGAGAACATAATATGCTTATCATTTAATATTTTAAATATTCTCACACTTTTCTTCGTTAGGTAATTGAGTTGTCGTGGCGCCAGGCGGCTCTGGAGACGGCGCCGGCGAGTCGCTACAACGCAGACAAAAGAGAATAGCCAACTGCCAATCTACTAAAGCCTTTCTTCAGTATGTTGAAGAGAATCTAACGTTACAATTGATTGTATGATTGAATACGATGTTAATGTTTAAATAAGTACTACCTTTAATGTAAATATTGCTCTAAGCTTAAAATTTACAGGAAATAAATTCATTTGTGATAAGGACAAACATTATTTTAAATATCCTACCTAAACATATAATCTAATAACATCTATTTATAGATAAAAGTATCTATATAAATAAAATATAACAGAAAATATTAATTGTACCTATTATTTAATTGGTGTTCTTAATGTAACAGTCACTCGCAGAAAGTGCCGGTTGGCAAGTTCTTAACTTTTATATTTATTTTAGATTTTGTTTATAAAATAATTTATATAAGTTTGTCTCACCGAATCTTCCTAATACGTATTCTGGTTAAATTTTATCCAAAGGTGATGCGTCTACAAAACCATATAGTTCAAATGTAGTGCCAGTCATTGTAGTATTTAGACATCTTTCTAGTGTGAATTCTGAACCAAAAATTCAACCAATCCTACATTGATTCCTGAGAGACTTCTTGGTCCTTTACATTGATAGGAGTTTAAATTATATGACAAAAAAAATAATTGAAAATTAAAAAAAACCCCGATACAAATGGACCTCTAAAAGGAATAAAAATAATATTACGTACTTATTGAAGTCGTTGCGTCGGAGGACCGTTGTAAGTACGTTGACGGTGGTGTCTATTTTACGAAGTTAATTATTGAAACCTAAACTATACGATTCGATATCGTAATTTCTTTATTTGCCTTATTAACTTACTTGCATTTTAATTTCTTCCTTTATTCAGCGGTCCCCTGACGCAACGACTTCAATAAGTACGTAATAATATTATTTTTATTCTTTTTAGAGGTCTTTTTGTTTGTTTTGTATGGTTTTTTTAAAATTTTAATTTTTATGCTATTTAAATTTATGTTACTGGTTCCATTATTGTAGGTACTAAATGAACCTAAGGACACACACATTTTCACTAGTGTAAGTATTTCTATCAATATTGCATAAGAACCTTTCATAAGAATAAATCCTCAATATCTTGGAGACGACAGTCTCGATCAAACCAAGAACCATCTCGACGAACCAGGCTTTCGATTAAAAAAACCGCAATCAAATACTTCCACGCGTTTGGCTGCTAGAATGCCACAGACAGACACACAGATACACTGACCGATAGGTCAAACTTATAACACCCCTCTTTTTGAGTTGGGGTTTAAAAATAGTTTGGTATTAGCCAACATAACTGACTTTCCATACTTCCTAGCATGTCTCTGAAAAATTAGATTAAATTTAAACATTTTGAAATAGTAGGTAATAAATTTATTTAGAAACGAATTGTTTATTTATTTAAATTTCAATGTTGATTGTCAAACATACTTTGAAACAATTAGCAATAGTAAAAAGAAAATTACATATAAAAATAGGTTTTAAGGCAATAAAAGCATAAAATTTTAAAAATACTTTATTTTTCTTTCAAATACTTTTTTTTTCTAATCAAACCATTTTTTACTTTATTAAACGAAAAAAAAGTGGGCAGCCCTAGGTCTATCTGTTAAAGTATACTTTTCTAAATTAAAATTTAGTAAACCATGATGACTATTAAATATACACTGACTAGGCTATATATTAGGTACGTGAATTAATTGGAATCAGTTCACGAGGGTCGCCCATGCTTCTCATGAATAAGGATCGCAGAATGGGTTCAAATTTCAAACTAGTCGGCCATAATTCCGTTTTGTTAACAGCCATATTTAAATATATTTCATAATTGGATTATTAATATTTTTTTTTACCATGTGTAATAATAAATTTTAATTTAATTAAAACTTATTATAATAATAATGAACTCGCGAAGTTCGTGTGATGTGATTATTACAAATAATAATTACATAATACATGTCGCCCCTACTTTTATAATATGTAGATAACTTATCCATGTACAGACAATGTAAATACGAATGTTAATACATAAAAGGATGTAATCTTCACGCGAATGTTGGAATGTTTACGAAATACCATATTTTTCAAAATCATATTTAAAGTATCAATAGTATTAAAAACACTAAACCGTTAGCAGCCTACCTACGATTATATAATATTACCCCAACTATACTCGCAGTACTTAGAATAAAATCGATACTTCAAAAGCTAACAAAATCCTATTCTAGGAGTAGGTATGCTATTATTATATTGTTACTTTTTAAAACAATACATATTAGTTTTAAAAATAAATATATGTGGTTTGTGTCTATCGTGAGTGAGTCAATGAAGATGTTTTGCAATAACAATAATAGCTATTGTAGAATATCCTCCTTGACTCACCCGCGATAGACACAAACCACATTTGGCTATAAATATAATCATAATAGAATACATTTAAATTGATTGTGGCTATAATTAAGATAAAACTAAGAATTTATGGATTGGTAGAAATTTAAATGATAAAAGAATGTCCTCTCCTGTATCTCTGACAACGTAGGCAAACAATTTAATCATGGTCGGTTCAGTTATTCAGTTCTTTCATCGTGAAAGTATGTATATACCTACACTTACTTATATTTAAGGGGGGGAGGGAAAGTTTCTTTGCATTTTATATAAAAAAACGAGACATTTTTTTCAAAGATCATTTACTTTACTAGTTCTGCCTGCGACTTCGTACGCATAGATTTCGATTTCGATAAAACTTACCCGTTCAAAGTTTCATCAAACTCTGGCAAGAAGTTTTGATGAATAGGAGTATTTCTAGTTTATTTTTATTTATTTTTTATTTTTAATCATATATATTTTTTTACAGAGTAGATAGTCCAAGTTCGTATTTTTTTTATTGGAAAGGATATTATTATTCCCTGAGGGACCACTATTTCAATTTTGAAAATATGTCTTGCCGTATTTTTACGAAAATAAGGGATTATTAACTTCTTGATTTGTTAACGGATTAAAAAAAAAATACTAAATTTAAATTGAAGCCCATGACGACAACATAGTCCCGGACATTTAACCCTAATTGGTTAAACTGTTTCTGAGATACCGTGCACAAGCATACAGACATACAGACATTACAGCTTAACCAATTTTAATGCGGTTTCAGGAATATATTATCACAGTCTTCACTTAACATTTAGTGTTTATTTCATCTAAATCGGTTAAAAAATAAAAAAGTTATGAGAATTTATTTCAATGACGTAATAGGTACCATGAAAATCTTATTTTATACATGTAATAAATCTATAGAGGAGAGGTCTTTGTACATTGAAAATATTTAAAAAAATATACCAGGATGGGAAGTAATAACTAACAGAATCCATTATCAACATTTTTAAAATCTTTGCCTGTTTATCGGTTTGTCTTTTAGTTGTGCACACAAAACGGAAAAAAAATTTTTCAAAAATTCATACAGCATATAACCTTTATATAAGCAAGAGAAAATCCGCGATGGTATATGTTTATCTCTTAGGGATAACCCACAATAGCAAATTTTTATCCTTTACTTTTTACGAAAAATAATAGGTTATTTACGAAGCGATTTTAAGATATACAGCTTAGTCCTTATCTAATTAAGTAGATAACTTAAATACATTTTACATTTAATATGGAACAATATAGCCCTTTACAGCATGTAAGTTAAATAAATATTCTCAAAGATATTACAGATTTAAAACATAGGGTCTTCGCGTTTGCGGTGGTACGGTCTACCGGCGCACTCTGGTTTGGAACCGTGCAAACCGTCTCAAAAATGGCTTTTGTGAATGTTCGGTATGTATATCATTTAAAATACATTTTGTTAATGCATATAGCTAACTGAATGTTTATCATTTAAAATAGATTTTTTTTAAATAAAACTAGACGAAAAATGAAAAGCGAAAAGCGAAAATGAAAAGAAATTCGAGAAAAAAAAAACTTTTTTTGGATCATTTTACGAAAAAATGATATCAGACCATTTTTGTAGATCGTTTTTAAGGAACAACTTTTATAAGCAACATTTTTTTATTAGGTCAATAGCTAAGGTTTTACAGCGCTCTGAAGTGAGTACTATTTTTCAGCACTCTTTCGTTTTTTTTATGTGGTATCCCCAGTAGGCCTAATCCACGGTCAATTTCTAGACAAAATAATGTAATTTATTATTATATATTGAAAAATGTCTATCAGATATTATTTTTTCATTCTCTTCGATGGTCCAGGCTGCGAGAAAAATCTGAATCAGTATCCGAGGTGATTTTTTGTAGTATAATGGGAATTGGTATTGGCGTCATTGTCGGTAATTCATCTTCTAATTCATTTTCTTCAAGTAGTGTTGATATGTCCACGATGTTGCTCCAGCTTTCACCACCACAATGGAGGTAAACTGATGTACATTTAAGGCCTGCTTTTCGGCAACCGTACGCACTTCCACAATTTCCTTTGCATCTGCAAAAGATTAATTTCATAAGCTCGGGGGGTGCTGGAGGCTTGGAAGCTTGGATTGGCATCCAAAATTTTCCATGCTTTTTCCAGCCCCATTGTTCTCGATCACAATATTTACCGAACCATAACTGAATCTGGTGATATACTCATAAACTGTGGAAACGGGCTGCATCTTGTGTTGGAGGAAGTGAAGAGAGATTAAATGCATTTTTAGTCACTGTCTTAGCAAATCGTTTGTATCGCAGAGTGTCTAGAGTATCGTCTTTATTTCCGCCATATAAAGAGAAGAAAAAACGTTCGCCAACAACACTGAGTAACGATGATTCGACTTTTACACTCATAAATAATTTAGTTCCACTTGCTAACTCTGGATGCTTCTGCAAAATTTTTATAAATTTGACTTTGCCCATGTTATAAGCTAACGGTGTGTCGTATTCTGAGAAGGCATGGAGAAATAGTAAATTCTCAGCTATTACGTAGTCATATTTAAAACCTGAAGGACAGTGCAATTGTTCGGACGTACGCCCTTTTGAAGGTTTTAAAAAAAATACATTGCCGTCAGCAATACAAGGATGTCGATGTCTTCTACTATGATTGTCACCGAATCATATGACTGTGATGCAGCAAGCGCACAACGGAAGATAACCGCATCTGCATCCGATTCAGCCTGGTCGACAGTAATATCAGTTCTGTAGTGGGTAAAAGGGTCAAACATAGTTTAATAATATCATAGGAATGTTAAGATCATAATAAATTGTATGAATAAAAAAAATATAGATAGAAAATTAAGCCTAATTTTTAGTTTTTATTGCATCCCTATGAGCAGCATTCGAGAATCCGTTCAAGTTTGGAGCGCTGTAAAACCTAGATAAATAAATAAAATCGAACAAGTATATAGAGGAAATTGTTCGTTGAAAAATCTTCTACAAAATTGCTGTGATGTCATTTTATTGTAAAATGAACTGAAAAAAAGTTATAACCTCCAAAAGGAAATTTGTTACAAAATTTTTACTTATTTTTGTTTATAACTTTTTTGTTGGTCACTTGACGATAAAAAGTAAAAGAAATAAAATTGTATCAAATATAATTTTCTAAATATTATGTATGATTAAATTTTCTTTAGGATAACTAGTTTACGAGATACAGAGCGAAAACCCTTTGCACCCCTTTTTCCAAGATGGCGGCCGGGGGACAAGGGTGCCGACCCCACAAACTTGAACTTAAGCTTGTTGCTACTGACCCCCCCTACACATTAAAAAAATAAAATTGCGTCCTCTAAAAAACACAAGGTAAGGCCTAAAAAATGTAACATTTCAATGGACTAAAGTGGGAATTGTTTTACTACGAATTTAAGGCGTGCGAAGCCGCGGGCAAAAGCTAGTAATTAATATAATAAAGTTTTTTTAAATATTTTCAATTTACAGATAGCGATCACAATTACCTACAGTCTTATTATATGTATAAAGAAACATTTCTGGAACACTTTAAATACATACATCTTTTATTAAAGTGAATGTGAATGAGAGTGAGTGCAATTAAAGTTAAAAACTGAATGTTACTCCAAAGTGACGCACAATTTCTACGCATAAAAGTTATTTACATTAGCCATATACAGGGTTATTTGTAATTAGTTGACAGTTTCAAATTTTTGTCTGTTTTTTTCTCTTTTAGTTGTACACGCAATACAAAAAAAAGTTATTTACGTTAGCCATATAGAGGTGTTTTTGTAATTAGTTGGTCGACTCTTGCAGGCCGTCTCTCTATATCAATCCCAACAACATTTGTTCTACGACTTTTTACAAATCTTGATAAACAACACAAAGAAACGAAACAAAAAAGTAATTTTTCCCTCTTTTACTTATTATAATATATTATATTTTGTAAGAAGTACCTGTAATGAAAACGCCCGGGCGCCATACCTACGCTCAGAGTTAATGCCAGTTCAGAAGCAACAAACAAATTTTGTATAGAAAAACTTAAATTTTAAAATCTTAGTTCAACAGAGCTAAATCTGTTCATTAATTATATTAAATAAAAGGGTTCTTCATTTTTATCCTTTTTTGTTTGTTCGCCTGTCATGTGAGAAGTATGTATTTAAATAATAAAAGATGGCGTAAAGTTAGTATGAATAAAGATGGAAGGGTGTATAGGAGGGCAAACCTAGGTAGACATACATACGTACACATGGGCGTACCGAGGGAGGGCCAGGGGGGGACAGCTGTCAACCAATTAAGTTTTAAAGATTGAAGTAGGTTTACAAATGCTTTGCTAATGGACCTATTAAGTTAAAAATTGATCATATTGAAATAAATTCAGATTCATCTGTGGCGGCTATTTATGAGACTTTTTTTTACGTAATTCCTTTAACAATCACGCGTAATTTAAATTCTTCACCATGTGATGCAATCGTCGAATTGACGAATAACGTAAGAATCAGTAACAAATGTTTTTGTTTTTAAATTGTTAAAACTTTTAGAAATCTAAATATGAAAAAAACCGGTGATCTTTGGGGTATGTCAGCAAAATTACTAATAAATATTATAAATGATATCTCCACAATTATAATATATAGCTCCACAATTATTCTTAATTTTTAACAAATGTCTTGAAACCGGTACATTCCCAGATTTAATGAAAAATAGTAAAGTAGTTCCCTTGTTCAAAAGTAGCGATAGACTAGAACCCGGAAATTATAGACCTATCTCTATTTTACCTACTTTAAGTAAAATCTTCGAAAAAAATATTCTAAACCAAATGTCAGAATTTGTTTATAGCAATGAAATCATGCATAGTGAACAATATGGTTTCACCAAAGGCAAATCAACAACTGATGCGGGTGCCGCTCTTCTTAAGCACATTTACGACGCATGGGAAAAGTCACAGAATGCAACTGGAGTGTTTTGTGATTTATCTAAAGCCTTTGATTGCGTGGACCATCAAACATTACTTTGCAAACTTAATCATTATGGTGTACGTCGTGCTGCGCTTGATCTTATTGCCTCTTACTTGAATCAAAGAGTTTAGTTTAAATAATTGTAAATCGGTTGATCTCATCTAAAAATGGGTGTTCCACAAGGATCTATTCTAGGCCCTTTCTTATTTTTACTCTATATTAATGATTTGCCCTTTCACGTAAAAGGACTATGTGACATTGTACTTTTTACAACTTTAGATAGAACGCTCCAGTGGAACCCCCATCTCTCGACACTCGCAAGCAAACTTAGCTCAGCCGTCTTTGCAATTAAAAAAGTAAGACAATTAACAGACGTTAATACGGCTCGACTCGTTTATTTTAGTTATTTTCACAGTATATTGTCTTACGGTATCTTACTATGGGGCAGCGCTGCCGAAATTAATTCTATATTTATTTTACAAAAACGAGCTATACGGGCTATTTGTAACTTAAAAGCTAGAGACTCTCTAAGAGATGTTTTTAAAGAAATAGGTATTCTTACGGTTGCTTCTCAATACATTTTTAATAACTTACTATATATACGCCAAAATTTAAATGACTATAATAGAAACAGCGACAGACATACGATCAATACAAGAAATAAAAATAGGCTCGTAATGCCTAAATTTCGCCTTCAAAAAGTTAAGAAATCCTTCATGGGCTTGAGTGTACGCATATATAATAAAGTTCCACAAGATATCTTAGATCTTCCTTTTCTTGGTTTTAAATCTAAAATTAAAGGTATATTATTAAAAAAATCTTACTTTAACATTCAAGAGTTTTTAGTTGATCGAAAAGTGTGGAACAAGTAATTGACTGATTTGCAGGGTTGATGTTATAATGTATAAATCAAACATGATTAAATTTAATTTAATAAGAGCAACTGTTTCAGGCCAGCTGAGAATGTGTCCTTAGAATCCAAAAGCGTGCAGTCCGAACGTCAGCTCAGATATCACATCAGATACTTCAGCCCGGCCCTACTTTATTTGAAACTAACTTTACTGACCAAGTTTACTTATCTTTAATGCAGAAATTTACGTCATGCAACACCGATACGAGTTTCAGAGTAGATGTCACGGACAGAAGTATAATCTATGGTACCCTAACCGACCGACTGATGTCGAAATTATACCGGTTTGTTAAAGCTTCGAAAATTACCTTAGGCATGGGATGTCTTTAACAGAATCCTCCAATTCATTAAAAACGCTGTAAGTTTTAACTTAATTAAACACAAATTTAAAATATGTCTTGTCGAGGAGTCTTTTTTCTGCCACAAGAAATTTTTAAATATAAAATTTGACTAAACATATAAGATAATTTAGATTGACATTCAAAGTTAATAAGATATGTGTAAATCTTATATTATTAGGTACATATGAATTTGGCGGTTTTCATACTGGCTACTTTAAACACAAAGTTATCCTCTTTGGTAAGGAATTCCCCATTCGAATTTTTACAGCTTTTATACACATGTATTTTTGTTTTGTTAACCGTCACTCAATTGTTTTTTTCTTCTGTTTTTCTGTTTGCGTTAGTTAGTTTACAAAATGAAAACTTAAAATATCCCATTATTTGTGAGTACGAGTTCCACCATGGCACCAGTGCTGCGGAAATGACTAGAAGTTTTAATAATGATCGGTCTTTTTGAAAAAAAAAATACAGTTCGTTTTTGGTTCATAAAATGTCGACCTGCAGAACCAACCCCGTGGACGGCCGGAAACCCAAATTAATGATGAAGAATTGAAGGCTATTGTGGAAGCGGATCCATTGCAAACCACGTGAGAGTTAGCTACAGATTGCGGTGTTAGTGATAAAACTGTTTTAACCGTACTTGACGCAATTTGGGAAGATTAAAAAGCTTGTAAGGTGGGTACCTCATTAATTGACTAAAGCAAACCGGCAAAAGCGCGTCGACTGCTGCGTTGCATTACTAAACCGTTGCAATAACGAAGAGATTTTAAATCGAAATATTACCTGGAATGGAAAATGGATTCTCTACGATACGGAAGCGCTCATCGCAATGGTTGGATCCTGGTCAGTCAACCAAATCCTGCCCCATGCGAAAATTTACCCACAAAAAATTTGCAACTGAATAACCTAGGCTGGTCACGACCACACGCTGCACAACAGACGGCTACCAAATTAGAAGAGTTTCAATTAGAATTTCTAAGACATCCTCCGTACTCCCCGGACCTTGCTCGAAAAGATTTCCATATTTTTCGAAATTTGAATAACTTCTTGCAAGGGCAAAAATTCAACTTCGATGGGGCAGACTAAATCGCCTTCAAAGATTTTGTTGATTCCTGTCCGACTGGTTCTTTTAGTAAAGGTATCAATGAACTACTTACAAGATGGCAAAAGTGCATAGAAAACAATAGATGATAATTTTATTAAATAAATACATTATATTAAAAAAATATTCGACTTTTTGTTTCTCAAATGCAAAACGCCAATCTCATATGTGACCTAATAAAAAAAATCTCTTTTCTTATTTTAATAAAGCTAATAATATTACATAATACAATGAATATCCTTGACATGTATACAATATATATGTAATTACAATGCAATTTTATCTGGAATGATGACATAATTAACAATTATAAGTAGTTGTATCAAAAACATATATATGATTTCTGTGACTTCTAATATTATATAAATCTTAGTTTTGTCTTTTAGTGGTTTACCATGTTCTGTACCTAATAGAATAAAAATACCCGAACTGAATGTATTCGTCACCAAAACCAAATAATTCGGTCGAATACTAATAGCGAAAAAGATGCCGAATACTTACAGAATATTCGGCGCATCACTAATATTTATAAATAATTGACTATTGACTAATAACTATCCTTACAAAATTATTTATCGCCCAGCACACCATAAGAAATAACAAATATTTTTTTCGGCCTGGGGATGAATCCCGGACTTATCAATAAAAAGCAGTCATCACTAGCATTACCAAAGTGCTTCATACACTTTAATAATATAAAAAGTTATAATAACTTATTAGGCTTAGTTTTATTATTTTTTCTATTATTAGGAAATTAAATAGATCATAAACGTTCAAAATGTTTAATTATTTATCACAGCTTTAAATTCAATATTTAACGTTTTCAACTGTCATAAATATCCCCACCATTTTATTTATAAAGTATGTGAAACTATTGTGTCCGATGTTGTCGTTATGGATAAAATTCGGCAACATTGGCGAGAGCGGCTTTTTTTGAGGTTTTGGAGAACATTGCAACCAATAAAAACTGGCATCGTTGTTTAATAACGTTATTATAAAAACGGTCACATATACTAACCGTTGAGATTTTAGAAAAAGGCTTGTATTTTTCACCAGCTTCTACTAAAATACCGTACATTATTTGCAACGTTCAGGAGTGTCTTTAGAATCTGAAGCAAACCGCCAGGACTTTTCTTTTGTTCTGCGCCGGAGCAATTTGCTGAAGAATAACATTTCCCGTAACGAATCTCTTGCTCTACGCGGCGTACAGTGATTATGGCCACGAGTGATTATAATATCAACAAATCAGAAATATCCTGAGTATTTCTGATTTCGGACAATAACACTTACAAAAAAGTTGAAAAAGATCCTACCGATGAAGTTTTAAAACAAACTGCCGATATAACAAATAAATACAGTCGTACATTAAACCGAGACAAAAAATCACTCGTACTTTCATGTGCAATATCCACCAAAATTGTATGGGTTACCTAAAATACATAGCCAAAGTGCCCCACTACGTCCCATTGTCAGCCAGATTAATACACCAACATATAAACTGGCTAAACACGTTGCTATGATACTGACACCTCTCCGGGGACATACACAAGCTCATATCCAGGATTCTTACTAGTTTGTTAGTAAAATTCAACAAGTGAAATTAAATAATGGTGACATTATGGTTAGTTTCGATGTACAGTCACTATTTACCAGTCTTCCAGTGATTGACTGGCATTGAAATTGTTAAGAGAATACTGGGAATAATAAAATCTCTATAGAATATTCAGAATTCCTAAAGCATTGCCTAACATTTGGCGCCTTGATGATGAATGAATTTTATGTACAAGTTGATGGAGTGACAATTGATGTCTCGGTCTCCCCCGTTGTCGCTGACATCTACCTACATGGAGCGATTCGAGACGAGGGCCCTGTTCTTTTCACCGGCTATGCCCAAGATACTTAAACGGTACATAGATGACACCTTTATAATAGTACGTAAGAATCAAACATCTGCATTTACAGAACACCTTAATACCATTAATAATATAATTTAATTAACAATGTAATTAGTCAAATAATACTTTAGTTTTCCTTGATAATATCAAAAACCCTGATAACACATTAGGGCACACTGTTTATAGGAAGCCCACACGTATAGATAGGAAGGGAGTAAATCAAACCTCTACCCTAGCCAGTTAGCTACCGTTGACAAATCTTTGTTTCAGAGAGCACAACACATCTGTGACGCTGAACACCTAGAGGGCGAGCTGCAGCATGTCAAGCATGCTTTGTTCAACAACCACCTGCCCGTACCTCGCCAGCGTTGCAGAAGCCTCATGAAGCCAACCACAGTTGAGGGTCATTCGCCCTACCTCTAAAAGTGTTACTGTGTGACAGACCGTTCAAAATTAAAAATAAAAGGAAGCTAGACCGGACACTAAAACGAAAACAAATAAAATAAAAAAAATCAGAAGTTATTAATTTATTTTTCATTTTTTTCATTTCCTTAGAAATCGCAAAAAAAACAACTTTTATCCGGCTACCGATGTTTTTACTTTGTTTGACTGCTTTGAATTTGATAATTACCCGTTTGTGACATTATTTTAACTGATATAACCGTAAGATTGTAGGTTTTTTTACGTTATCTTAATTCGTATATAAAATATACATACTTTCTGTAGAAATTACAAAAAGCTATTAAGAATTACAAATTGACTTGACTTTGAAATAAAAAAAAGTCCATTATTATGTATCAAAAAAAGTAAGTAATAGAATCGAAAAAAAAAAATCTGTTAATTGAACCCAAACTTGAAACCCTTGAACTTAAACGTTACTGGCCTATTATAAACTACAATTTTAGAATTGTTGAATTTGATATGATTGAACGATATAATGTTTCAAACACAAAGAATCAAGAGTTAAATCTTGAGAAAATCACTGAAAATGCCCCATTTCCGGAGTATGATATGATATGATATGATAGTATGATATGCATTTACCAAGGACCCACATTTTACAATCATTACATTGGATCCAGTCCGTTTTAGAAGGATCCGCATATGATAAACTATAATTATTATAGAAAATAATAAATTAGCGTTATATCAAAGCAATCAACATAAGGCATTGTAAGCGTGATCCCATGGATAAAGTGAGCATGCTCGCTTTGTCTTGCCCACTTTGCGACTTTAGCTCGTGCCCACGTTTTGATCTTATAATATTGCTGTTGAAAATATGCTTACATGTTTAGAATCAAGTATGATTAAATAAAAATAAGATATAACCAGGACTCAAGATATTTTGTTATAAAAGAGAAGATAACTCAAAAATAGACGATCTAATCTAACACTATCTAAATTCCTTATTTTTGTGTATAAAAACTTTAAAATTCTGTTTTTTTTTCTAAGTTCCTTAAAGTTCGTCCGCATTGCTAGGAACGACTATTGTATAAAGTGGCGGGTGGGGGGTAAGGGCTATGAGATCTGTGAGACTGTGTAGAGTTTGTTTAGCTCGATTTTTTAGGTTGTGACCGCTTTAGGCTGGTGCCCATGTTGTTTGCTATCTTTTTCGAGTCCTTCCATTATATTATTGTAATTAATTTTTTGCATGCAATTAAAAACCTTTTTTTGAGGATGACAAAAAATATAACTTCTTATGTACGTACGCAAGTACACACGTATTTTTTTATATAACACATAATAAGACATAATGAGAACATTATGAGATAGTATAGATACTTCTTTAATATTTCAAGTAAAACTGCGCGGCGCCAGGTGGCCTTCTTGGCCGGTTGGTATCCGTAACGGATTTTTCCAACGCAAAAAAAGGTAATGTATGAAGATGTAAACAAAGCTCTTTCTAGAATAGTGCATTAGTGTTAACAACCTGTAGCTTAATAATAGGAAGACTAAATTTCTCAGATTTTTGATTTTTTGAAAGAGGAAGTGATTGATGTGGTGGAATATACAGTTTTTCTAGGATTTTCTTTTGATGCTAAGCTACAATGGGGCCCTCAAATGCTGGATTGGCTAGTAGGTAATCTTGACAAGGCCGCGTATGCTGAAAAAACATAGTTAAAAAAACGAAAATACACGCTTTTATAAAAAATCTAACTAAAAAATTTAAAAATAAAAGAAATTTAAATAAACATAATAATAAATTTAAATTAAGAATATTATAATAACAAAAAAGGTGTAAAGAAAAACGTGGGGAGAACCGTGTCTGTAGTTATAAATATTTTATTGAAAAACAATGACATGACAATTAAATCTATAACACATTTAAATAAAACATTTGTTTGTTATTTATACCATTGTTAAATAAATTTTATTATTATTATTATTATTTATTCTAGTTATATTTTTTTATAAATGCGTGTTTTTTAAAATAATTTTAACTCTTTCATAATATTGCATTGTCATCGGTCCTTTACAGGTATGAAAAAAATCAAATTAAATGAAATCAAATCAAAATCACGTTCAAAGCTTACATTACAAAGACAAATAGATAGATAAAAGCGTATTAATATTAAACTACTGCCAAGTTACGTTTTTGTATTTATTTTCATAGCATAATGTCTAGTGGTATCCTACTATGGGGTAGTGCTGCTGCAACTGTAGATTATCCGTTCAATTTACAATTTGGTTCCCAGGGATTCATTACGAGACAAGCTTAAGCAAATTAATATACTCGCGGGTCAGTATATTTTTGAAAATCTTAAATATGTATATAAAAATACTGTCAATTTTATTAAGCACTGTGATATACATAGTATAAATACGATGATCAAATATAAGTTCGCGTTACCTGTTACTCGACTTAAAAAAGTGAGTAAATTTTTTATGGGGCAATGTATACAAATATGAAACTAATAAAGCGTGTTAAAAAGTGTCTAGACTTATCATATAAAATGCGAAAAAACTTTCTCCCGATACATTTATGTAATTTAGGATTTATTAAAAAAAAACCAAAAGAACATGACTTTTTCGCTGGGTTTTGTTGCCAGCTCTTCGCAGGTCTGTGTGATTTTTTTTTCCGAGGTCGAAATAGATTTGACAATGTAAAAATATTTTTTATAAAACTTATTCACTTACTTCAATATATATTTTTGAAGATTAAAATTTTGAATTTTGTATAGAGGCGGTGGAATTTTGTTCCAGCACTTAATTGCAACGTATTTGAAACTGCCTCTGAAGGCGACGGAATTAAACCTAGGTATACTAAACATTTAGGTATGACAGAGCTCTTGTCTGATGAGTAGAACGTGCTTAACAGATCCATTTTAATTTATGGTATAGATATGTTATTTTTAATGGTAACGAACAATCTTCAGCATCCTTGCGGTATTGAAAAACAGTTTAGGCGTGGGCGTTCCCAGATTCTGTGCTTGGGCAAAGCAGATTTTCTAAATATATTTTTGTTATTTTGGAGCTGTAATTTTAATTTTGTGAGCATGGCTTAACAAAAAAAGAGCTAACGCTGGTGATATGTCTTTGCCGAATCTCGCTTCTAATGAAAATTTTAGATTTTAAAGTGTTTGCTAAAAGTTTTACTAGAGAATTGTATTTGTTTGTAGAACATAGAACTAGAAGAACTAAAAAGCCACTTTTCAAATCCCCGACTAACCTTCCTGAGAAAGCATTCCTAAACCTTCTTCAAATTTTAAAACTTAATGTAATTTATTTTTTAATGTAAAATACCAATTTTAATTTACTATAGAAAGTAGTAGAGAGTACGACGTCCAGGGAGGGGGCAGCTGCCCCCTCTGCCCCCCCTCGGGACGCCCATGAGTGTAGGTAATGTTTGATCACTAAAGGATGTTAAAACAGTATTTCGCAAAAGCATTTTGTATGATGAGTTTTGAACGTAATAGCGGTCTGGTGTCTGGCCCCACACAAAGTTAACGTAATTTGACCTAAATAATATAAGATTCCTGGCCAAATTGACCCTGTAGTAAAATATTGTGGAGTTGTTAATAGGCAAAAACCACATGCATATTTTTTTGTTTAAGTAAAACTTGGCAAAAGGGGTAGAATGATATTTAATATTAATAACTTTGCTGTAGCAATTGTGTACCTACATAATAGCTATTGTAGGAGGCAGAATGTTGATTATATGTAATAGTAGTAAGTTTAAATACAAAGAAAGAAAAAATAATAATATAATATATAAAAATAATAATAATAATATAATAATAATTAATAATAATAATATAATAATAATAATAAAAAAGAAAAAATAATAATAATATAATAATAATTAAATACAAAGAAAGAAAGAAAAAATACAAATATATATATATATATATATATATATATATATATATATATATATATAGTATGTTCATGGATTATATATTATATATATATAATCCATGAACATACTACTTGGATCATGAACATATGATAATAAAAGGCGAGGGCGGTCTGACATGTAACGAATAATATTTCCTTCTACTTCAGCACCTGTTCCTTCACATAAACGATAAATAGAAAAAGTTGTAAATCGTCCACGGGAAATCTATTCTGTATCTGACTTATGTGTGGGAAACGCGATCTCCGGTCACCTAAGCTGGGCTGACCGCCGCGCCCTGGTGGCACAAATCCACACCTATTTTGATAGGCCGAGTTACGCATTACGGCAAAACTCTAACGCAGTTTTTCCTTTCTCCTTCGATAAAGAAGTAGCAGAAAAAAAGAAGAGGAAGGAGATAGCATGAAGCTAGCTCCTCGGTAGAGAAAGAAGATAGCATGAAGAAGTGGGCCTACTAAAGTAAGAAGGCACGACTGACAGTGGGCTTTTTCGCCTCTCAGCGGTTTTATTTAATTCAATGGTGTAAAGATATAATTTTAAAAACATTTAATTATAATTGTTACCTACTATTTATTTTTTAATTATTATAATAAATCAAATAATCTAAGCTAAACATTTGAAACAAGTTTTTCAAAAAGTTATGAATTATGATTCACATAGCAATTAATGCAGACTGGAGATCACACCCACAAGTTTTCGATTGGCCGCCCATGAGGCCGCATATTATGGGTATTTATTTTTGTGCACAATAAAATTACATCTCAATAACTTTCATAACTTATTATAACTATATAATATTTTCGACAAATATAGTAAACGTAAGTGATTTTTTATATATTTTAGAGTGTTACAGTCTTGGACGTTATAAATACATCAATCTCAATGAAACAATTAAAATGTGTCTTAGGTATGTCTTACGACTAGAGATATACTACGACTTACTTATTATACTTACGACTAGAATAGTGGTCTCCCCGAATTACCGAATAACGAATACTAATTGTTTTAACTTTTGCCGACCCATATATTCGGCCGAATTATTTGATTTACCATTTTATTGTTTTTTTTTCATAAACAGGTTCTAAAAAGTATGTTACATCTGACTTCTGGTGATATGAATAAACATGTTGATTTGTGGTAAAAAAAATAAGGTTTAAAAATAAATGCTGATTTAAGGTTAAAAACAAAATGTTGACTATATTAAATACTAATACTTATAGGTTAGGAATAATAAAATAAATATGTTGATTTGTTGACATGTTGCAAAATAAATAAATATTCAACACATTATTTATAGGATCTCTATGACTTATAACATGACATAAATCTTTTCGTTCTTACCGTGTTGTGTAGCCAAGAAAATAAAAATACCAAACCAAATATATTCGGCACCAAATCTGAATAATTCGGCGGAATACGAATAGCGAACAGATGCCGAATACCGAGTACTTATCGAATATTCGGCGCATCTCTACTTACGATACAATAAGAGTGTTACGTCTTCAATATTTGATTGTTTGTTTGTGCCTTTTTAAGTGTTTCTGCGTTTTAACTTCATTTGTATGATTCAAGATTGACGATAGCCATTTTAATTCAGTTCTAATTACCTACAAAAGTTCTGCTCTAAAACTAACTTTTAAGTTTTCGCGTTTCATAATATGTATATATTATTATAATACAATTATAATATATATATACAGGGTTATTTGTAATTAGTTGACCGCCTCTTGCAGGCGGTTGCTTGAGAGAGGTTTCTCTGCATAAATTCCAACAACATTTGTTCTACGACTTTTTAATAATCTTGATAAAAAACACCAAAAACACGAAATAAAAAATTATTGCTCCCTCTTTTACTTATTATTCTTTATTTAGTAAGAAGTTTAGTAAAAGGTCAACGCCTGGGCGCCATACCTACGCTCAGAGTTAATGTCAATTTATAGGCAACAAAAAAAAAATTGTATTGGAAAACCTACATTTTAAAAACTATTCATTTTAAACTATTGACTTTTAATTTTTATTTTATAAACGGTAATTAATGCACTAGGAAATAGGTTTCACATATTCTGTTTTAAATCTTTACACATTTTTGAAAGTCATTGGATGAAGTCTTGTATAAATGATCTTAAATATATAGTAATTTATTTGTATAATACAGGTGTATTATTATGTACATGTATTACCTTTATTCTTTACCAAGATACAACGGATATAGAGTAGAATATATAAGCAAAAATCGTTAGGCTATTAAAAGGTATTTGATACGAATTTTCTAGCGCGTTAATTCCCGTTGCTTAAAATAATTGTAACTAAATAAGAAGTACCCACCTTTACGGTTACGAATATACCTATCTAGTTATACCGTAGTAACTTTACTATGTGTAGAATATAAAATACCATCATTATTATGATCTAATCCTCGAATTTAAATGAGTCTTAATTTTAACAATAAAGATATCAAAATATATATTTATCCTTATAAGACCAAGTCAACCTAGTCAAGTTTGCAAGTCAAAATATGCCATTTAAATTAAGAAAAGTTTTTAGGTACAAATGGATTTAAAATCAGGGAAGGGCGTACAAGTGGTGTTTGATGGTCCTGAACAATCATTTGTTCTCAATGAGATGGCGTTATCGAACATTTTGCAACATCATGATGTTATGGACAGATCCGTAGTCGTCGTATCAGTGGCAGGAGCCTTCCGCAAGGGAAAGTCTTTCCTGCTCGATTTCTGTCTTCGGTATTTGCATCACAAGGTCTGAGTTAGTGTAGTGCTTACAATATTGATGTTAAAAAAATCTCAAAAAACTCAACAATTATTTTATTTGGTTGATTAAATTTTGGTAAATGATTTAGGTACTCAATTCATTACGTAATCTGAATTTCTCTTCGAAAGTAATATTAGGTATGCTAAAAGCCGTATAAAGTTAATTGTTTTTCAAGTACAATCTGAAGGAGAGCGGTGACGGGTGGCTGGGTGATGATGAAGAACCGCTGTCAGGCTTCACCTGGCGCGGGGGCTCTGAGAGAGACACCAACGGGTTGTTATTCTGGTCACAGCCGTTTAAAGCTACCCTTGATAATGGAGAGAAGGTATACTCATGATACATGATAAATTTTGTGGAACAAATACAAGATATGTGAGATATAAAAATTAATTTCATGATTTGATGACTGCCACTGCGATATCGTTCCAGGTTGTCATATATTTAATGGACACCCAAGGCATTTTTGACACTGAGTCAACAGTGAAAGACGACGCAACAATGTTCGCGCTCTCAACAATGCTTTCTTCGATACAGATCTACAACTTGTCTCAAAATCTCGCAGAGAATGACTTACAATATTTGCATGTGAGTAAATGGATAAAAAGTAGTCAGAAAACAAGAATGTGTAAATGACTCTTATGTTTTTTGTTGGTAATTACTAAATCGATTCATGTTAAAATTATTGTCTGTGTGGTCCCGGATAGGTAGGAGGTAGGTATGGTGAAAGGTTAGGATTTAAAATAAAGAAGTCGTGAAGTGAAGAAAGTAGAATAAAGATGTCGTCTTCTGGCGGTAGAACGAATGGGTCGATTTGGTGGGATTAGTGACGCACTACATCGATAGATATAAATTGAGGAATGTCGAGGTCGAGTTGAGTGTAATATCGTCTTTGTCGCGTATCGAATCGAAAGTATAGGTATATTGATATTGGATATCGGATTTCGAAACTATAAATTTTTTAAAAAGTATATATTTTTGAATCGCAACTGAATCTTTATTTAAAATCGGATATCATATCATATCGTAATCATTTTATTCTAGTTTTTCAAATAGTCTGTCAAGTACTCTGTCAAATAATAAGGAAATGGAAGAAAAGGAAAACTAATTAAAATTATATTTTATTACCTTTGTAATTAAACTTTATTATACGATACTAATTCGTGAATCGTATAACAGCTGATACAAAAGCAAAGTTTGTAGAACTTCGCCATTGTACCTATTGGAGAATTATACCTTGATCTAAATGGTAAAACAGAAAGCCACACTTCTAGGCACTCGTTTCGATTTTAGCTTGACTTTAGATGGCCATGGCCGATGGTGACAAAGCGCTTCCCATGCCACGGTGACAAAGCTCAATGCGGGACATAATGCAATAACGCATAATACTAAATTACACATTACTGTACATTCATTTCATACAAAAGACCAATATTTTTTTTTGAGTTTGTGGAGTCCCTAACAATAGACAGTTAAGAAGTCGATTTTGCTTCTCTAATATAAAATATTTAAAAAAACTTCCGTAAGTTCCAAAATCAAAATGGTAAATCTGTTGAACTGCAGTTGTTCACCGACTATGGGAGGCTTGCCCAGCAGACAGTGCCGGGGCCGGCATTCCAGCGCCTGCAAATTCTCGTAAGAGATTGGAGCTTTCCTTACCAACATCAGTATGGAGCAGAAGGAGGACGGGAACTATTGGAAAAGAGACTCAAGGTGTGTAATCCAGTCCACGAAATCTATTGACTTAAAACATCGATTAGCTAAACATAGTTAAGAATGTGAAGAAGTGTGGTATATACCACACTTTCACAATAATGCAATTTGACGAAAATAATATAGAACTTTGTCTTAAATTACAGTTGCACGAAGGCCAGCACTCGGAGCTTCAGTTACTAAGGAACCATATTTCAAGCTGCTTTCAGGATTTGGGCTGTTTCCTAATGCCTCATCCTGGGTTTAAGGCTTCGACAGACCCAAATTTTGATGGAAAATTATCTGGTAACTCACCAAGCGACGAATATTATCGCAATATGAAAATAAATATAAAAATGTTTATTATTTTTATATTTGAAATCCTATATTGTATTTCTTCCAGAAATAAGTAAAGAATTCAAGCTTTGTCTCATGCACTTAGTGCCCATGCTGCTAGCACCCGAGAACCTGATTGTAAAGAGAATAGGAGGACAAAAATTAAAATCTAGGGACTTGTTTGTATACTTCAAGTCTTATATAAATATTTTCAACGGTACCAGTTTACCCGAACCCAAGACTATCTTTGATGTATGAAATAAAACAATCATTATTTTACACTAAATAAATCTTTGACATAATAGCTTTGGCAAAATAAACATAACAGGCAACCACAGAAGCCAACAACCTGTTGGCAATGGCGAAGGCAAGGAAGGTTTACGAGACATTAATGGAGGAAACAGCCGGCGGATCGAAACCTTACCTAGAGCCAAAAAAGCTACAGAAGGAGTACCATCGCATCTCGGTTAAGGCTCTCCACGTCTTTCGTACCAAAAAGAAGATGGGTGGAGACCAGATTGCCAAGACTTACAGTATCAAATTGATGGAGGTAAACAAACCATAGAGGATCGAAAGGTCTTTATGCAATTATTCTATTTAATATAAGATATAACAGGAGTTGGAGGGTCAATACGAACAGTACCGTCTGCGCAACGAGGCAAAGAGGTTGCCGCCGCGGTTGGACACGGCGGCCGTGCTGTTGGCGCTCGCATTGGTCGGTTACATCGTGGCTGAGCTAGCCTACCTGCTAGGACTGGAGTCGCTGCGAATGTTCGGGAAACTGACAGCGGTAACGTTTCTGATCATACTGATGCTGTGGATCTATGTCAAGTACGAGACTTACTCAATTGTCTGATTCGTTACGATCATTTCTATTTAATAAAGTTTATTTCTTATCTTTTAAAAGATACTTCTCGATAAGTTCGTTTTATTCTAACTTATAAAAAGCACCCTCTAAATAAACATAAAATAAAAAACCCATTTGATTTTAGGGCCACTGGTAAAATGCGGAACCTGGGCATCCAACTTGATAATCTTGCGGATTTTTTGTGTGTAAATGTACTGCGGAGAGGAAAATGACATAGTAACAGATATATTACGAGTTTTATATTTTTAGTGAGGTCTCATTTGTAAAACAGGTAAGAACGAAAAAAGGAACTTACAAATACTTTAAAAATATAAACTCGATCAGGCACTAGGTAGGTACGACCACAAAATTTTTAAGCAATATTGGTTTAACACTCATATTATTTCTTATGTACATAATATTATAAACCTACTGCCTCATCGCTCGGGTAAAAGTTAAAACGGCCGACGAGGTTCCAGACAGAGCCAGTTACATCATGGAACCACAACACTTATGAAGAATGCATTTAAACTTTATACTTTTCAATTACTAGTATAAAAAACATTTATACATATTGGTATCAAAATCATTTAAAAATATACATATTTTCATGATATGAATTTATTATTGTACTGTAAATCCAACAACACTACACTTCTTAGCAACTAGTCTTTTTTTTTAATTTGTAACTAGTGGACAGCGTGAAAACAGCCAGTCATGTCAAGAGGTTTATGATTTAACCAAAATTATAGGAACTTAGTTGTAGAATTAAAAAATAATAATAAAATGATGTCATATTTTTATATACCGTTTATTGATTGATAACATATTAATCAGCTTTATATCAATGTTTAATAAACAAAATAATATACACATTTTTTTGAAATAGTTTTATTGGTATATACATTTTTTAATAAAATTATCTTCATTAACACGTAAAACGGAAAACTAATATAACGTTTTCAAAAGAAGAAATTCAGTGACTTTCCGTACACAAACCACAAGATTAAAAAGAAAACATATCAACATCCGCTGGCTAGAGAGGTGTTTTCCCGCCAAACAAAATATACATACTAACAGATTTTGCTCTACCCACATCTCTTGTCTATAGCTTGTATAATAACTATGACAAATACAAGACAACGAAAGTACGTAATTAATAAACTTATAGTAATTGTGTTTTCACCTAAAATAACTTGCATTTCTGATGTAATAAATCATTCAATTGCAATCATAATTTTGGTACTAAATAAACAAGGCACACAATTATATATATAATATGTATTCTGCTCCCCATCTCCGGGTAATGTCATGACAAAGTAGGTAAAAAAATATTAAAGATTACATTTCTAATATATATATTGTATTTTCTATTTTGACTAAAAACTCTTTACTGCTGACATATTTAGCAGTTAATTATTTTCTGGAAGAAATAATACATAGATATATAAGATAATTTCAAGTTTATATGTTGTGTATATATACATAAGTAATTTGAGCAAATATGAAAATATTAGTAACAACAATAAATGTTAAGTAATAAAATATTCAAAACTAAATGATTTCATAATAATTATTATATTTAAGTTACAAACTATTGGCCACTATTTTATCTTACTTCTTACGGTTGTCAAACATTTAATAAGAATAAAGAGTATGCTGTAATAATTACAATTAAAAAAATATGAAAACCTAAAATATTTTTTTTACTACAGATTAATTAAAAAATAATTAGGCACTTGTGGCTTTTACCATAAAGCAATTGAATAAAAGAATGTATAAAATATGGAAATTAATAAATATTATAAAAAAATTTAGTTATACAGTGTTATTTGTAATTAATTGGCCACCTTTTGCAGGCAGCCTCTCTATGTAAATCCTAACAACATTTGTTCTATGACTTTAAAATTTAAGTCCCATAAAAAAAATATTTGTTGTCTCTGAACTGGCGTTAACTCTAGCGTCGGTATGGCGCCCGAGCAAACTGCAATTAGTATTTAGTATAGCCAACATTTATTTTGAAACTTAAATCAGAATTTATTTTTAAGCTACAAAACAATATTTTATTTTATTTAAAACCACAAATTAACATATTTATTCATCTAGCCAGTAACAACACGTAACCTGTTATGTACCTGTTTATGACAAAAAAAAACAATGAAATAGTAAACCAAATAGTTCGGCCGAATATTCGGTTCGGTTAAAGTGAAACAGAATAGTATTTGGTTATTCTGTGAAACCACTATCCCGCGCATCCCTACTAAAGATGCGCCGAATAGTGGTTTTACAGAATTCCTACTAGAGATTCTCTAGTTAAATAAGTAAAAGAAGGAATGACTTATTTTTTGTTCCGTTTTTTGTGTGGTTTATCAAGATTTATTATCAAAGAGAAGGCTAATTAATTACAAATAACTATAGAGTTATATATAGATATAGATTATATTTTATAGTATAGTTATAAAGTACAGATGAGATTTAAACATGGTGGGACATTAATTACAAATAAAGACTTTTGTGTTTGTAATAAACTGTATTTTCTTGTTAATTATTTGTTATCTTAAATCATTAATATTCCTGTATTTTTAAACAAGGCTAGGATCAACAGAAACAAAGAGGTTAAAACATTTTTCAAATCTTGTAAGAAACAACGCAATAAACTATTAAATTTCACAACAGATATAATTTTAATAATGTTTTGTTCCCACTGCAATATTGGAAAAAAATTTAGAACATATTCCTTACATTGGCACATTAGGAATAACTATATACACAAATAGAAGTGTGAAGAGAATATTTATTTACAATATTAATATTTTTTTCACATTTAGGGACATCATTTAAAATGTCTAAATCATTAATGATAATATGTATTGATGTTAAGTACAGTTAAAACGCTGTCGTGCGACGTAACAAGTGGTAAGTATCTTTAACTAACTTATTTTATCAAATTAGACAGCACGCAGCTCACAGCTTGCTATAATTGTTACAATATACTTGGAACTTGTAACAATTATTCAATTCCCTCATTCAAAATGGGTGCTAAATCATAATTTGTGCATACATATTAATGTTTCTATTTCATACACCTGCTTCAGTATATTACTCTGTGATTTTCAAGAATAAAATCTAGTTATTGCTTTATTAATCTAAGACAGTTATTAACTATCAAAAAATATATCATATGTGAAGGTAATAAGGCCATATAGATAAATTACAATGATTTTGGACATCAAAGTTAGTCAAAATTATTTCTTATAGGCAACTAGTTAAAAGACAGAACAAAGGATAAAAAAACGTTAAATCTGCAGGTCCAGTCAGATTAATCAAGCAATGCATAATTACCCTATAATTCACTAAAACTAACAACATAATTTGTCTATGACTGTACAAGAACTATATGTTTGAATACATCCTCCACCATTCCAATCAACAATCCTTCATAAAATATTTGAAAACCAACCGCTAAGCTACATAAAACAAATATAACTCTGGTCAAATGAGAACGACTCACTAAGTTATAAAGTCATCACCCGCCACACTTAAAATAGTCACAAACACATTAACACACTGATCCCATGATATGTTTCACACTACATACAATGCTGTGTTGGTTTTAGCCAAAATATTTTGATAATGCCCAATATTTTTTTCTGAATTATATTCCACCATGATTTTTATTATATTAACTTATCTTACTGTACATAATAATTGAGCATGTTTTCAACTTTTTTTTTGTATCAGTCACTGGCATTTGTTTTTATAATAATATCATAGAATGATTCTTATTTTTTCGAGAGTGCTGAATAACATTCCCCAACATATAATTATTGCTATTTGTATTAATTTTATGGTATTCAATTTTAAAACTATTTAAATTTGAAAAAACCAGTAACAATAAGTTGTAATTGTAGGTCATAATTTTCTTGATATATTCTAAATATATATATTTATGTCTTCTTATTAGACAAAAAGATTCGCTAGTTGCTGGACACAGATTGTTTTGGCAGATGCGACTGATAACACCACTCGTCGGTCTCATATCATCACTATTGTAACACACTTTGACACCGGAGACACAAACAGAAAACACGTTCTCGCTTAACCACCTTTTGTCAGATTGAGCAGATGACGTGTCGCAGACGCGGTAAAAGCCGGCGTGGCAACTGCGGCTAGTGTGGCAGCTGTGGCGACTGCAGCTAGTGTGGCAGCAGTGGCCAGCGCGGCGGTTGTGGCTGTGGCGACATCACAATTGTTTGTGTTTGCCATTGGCCTTAGGCGTCGAGGGCCCCAAGGCGCGGTCGGCTGCCGCCGCTGCTGCATGTTCCATGCCTTTTTCTATACCCGCCTGGTATACCGGTTTCATAACCTAAAAAAATATAGATATAGATTATAGAAAATAAAAAATATAAAACAGATGTAACTCGCATATAATTAATTAGGTTTAAATGTTACATAATTAACTTAAATTTCACACAACGTTTCGAATGCTTTACAGTAATCGTGCTCACGGGAAGACGAGATGTAGGTGTCTGTGTGTATCCCGTCTTCCGTTAACAAAGTAAAATTAATTTTAATAAAGTGAGAATTAAACCTAATTATACATGTGCTAGATCCATAAAAACTTGTTTTATTTTAAGCATTTAGTAATGAAAATTTAAGAAAATACTATCACATAATTTAAGCGAATACAATTAAAATATGAAATATACAATTAAATTAAAATTGTTGTCGTTTAACTTACATTATCCCATAACCAGCTGGCCGAATCGTCTATAGATACTCCTAGTTCTCTCATTTCACCGCTATATCTGTAAATTAAATAACATGAAAACTAACATCAAATACACATACATATATATATCAAGCATTACTAACAACATCAACTAAAGATATAAACTACAGCTGTCACGTAGTACAAGTCTCTGAGTGCTATTGCTTACCTAATGTAAGCCCACAAGGCCAGCGTGAGCAGCGCCAGTCCCATGACGAGGTTGCAGAGGTTGGCGAGAGGGTACAGCGCCAGCAGCCCCAGTACACCGCTCAGCACGTAGAAGGCTAGCGCGACCGCAAACAGCACGGAAGGCGTGCGCGCCGCCTTGAAGATGTTCTTGCTCTCGTTGTGCGCGCGGAACTGATTGAACTGCTCCTCCAGGTCCTGGAGAAATTATAAATGACACTTCAAACTCCATGTGGGCGTTCTTATTAGTTTAGGTCCTAACAGACATCTCGCTTCACCTGCACGAGCTGGTCGCGATATGATTTGCTGAAGTCGTCACCGCCCATCTTGCGCTTGGCGCTGAAGGCGTGCAGCGCCTTATCTCGTACGCGCTGGTGCTCCAGCTCCAGCAGCTGCTGCTGCAGGTAGGGCCTGGCGCCGCCGCACACCTCCTCCATGAGCGTGGTGTAAACGTCGCGCGCCTCCGCCACGGCCGTCAGGTTGTTGGCTTCGGCTGTGGCCTAAGAGTTGGCACATTTACAACCATACTAACTAACTAACCACTATATATATTTTCGATTCGGTGACAGTGAACATTTTTGCGATGCATTTCAAGACGTAAATACTTACCACGAGCATGCTCTTCGGTTCTGGCAGGTCGTTACCGCGGTAAATGTTCATGTAACTTTTGAAATAGTGTAGGAGGTCCTTGACGCGCACTCGCTGTCCGTTGATGAGCTTGGGCACCAGGTTGTGGGGAGCCAGGAGCATAGGTACTAACTGTGTCAGCGCACGCTTGAAGTCACCCTCGATATCTAAAGAGAGATTAGTAAACCGTTTAGAAAGTCTTTATCGTCTTTAAATTTAACATCCCCTGATTTCTATTTTTTTTTATTATAAAATGGCCCGTCACTATCAAATTTTGATTGATTGATTGATTAGTTAAATTTCGTTTCTCGACCCAAAATAAATATACTTTAGTAACATGAAGAAAATTGATAAAAAAGCAAATTATGAATGTTTTTGTACCGGAGAGTCGTCCGTCGAAGTCGGGGCTGGTGGCGACCCTGAGGCCGGGGTGCGGCATCAGGAAACAAGCGATCTCCGAGAAGCACGATGTAATGTGCTTGCGAAGGGACTGCAACTCGGGATGTTGCTTGTCCGACAACTGGTATCACACATTATATTATGAGCTTAAACGTAATGAGATTTCAAATTAAGGGACCGCTCGAATGTACCTGTAACGTCATCTTACTTTTCTTACCTATATGTAAATAATATATACATATATACAGAAAAACATTGAATCGATTGAAAGCGACGGTCAACACAATTAACTCACTTTAAGTCTTCTCTGCAGTATCTTCTGCCCGCCTTCAGCACCGTAGGGCGCCTCGTACGGGAAGCTCCAGTCCCTCACTACGAACTGCAGCCTCTGGAAGGGAGTCCGCCCGCCGTCTTCCAAGGCCAGCCGGCCGTATTCTGTAAACAACTGAGAGGAAGCATCTGTTAAACGATATGACTTGTATATTTATGATGGGAAATTAATAATACTCAAATACGCTCTCCATATGTTTTATCGAGATCATTGTTCTTACGTATAAAACAGCATAAAACAGAGTGCCCGCCGGTTCATACATAGCCATCCAGACTTAGTGATGTGGTAGACGAGAAGGGAAGACAAAATGTAGCTTCCATATATCACCTGCAGGTGCTGCAGGTCATCCTCCTGGATGTTCTGGGCCAGGTTGTAGATCTGCACGGAGGACAGCATAGTGGAGAGAGCGAACACCGTGGCGCACTCGCGCACCGTGGACTCGCTGTCGAAGGCGCCCTGCGTGTCCAGTAGGATGATGGCCACCTGGAGGACACATACCATTTTTTAAAATTAGCTACTTTTAATAACTCGAAATGCTGCTTAGAACTTTCACTAAATAAAAAAAAAAGCATAAAAACCACTAAAGAAAACAAAAAACACCCCAACTGAGTAGATTAATTTATCGTTATTCTACCCCTTTCTAGAATCAGATTCGGAAGAAATACAAGACCATACGCGTACCTTTTCGCCATCCTCTAGTGTGGCCTTGAAGATCTCAGACCACATGAGTATCCCGGTGGTGTCTCTCTCGGAGCCCCCGCGCCAGCTGAAGCCGGCCAGCGGTTCGTCCTCCGCCCCGAGCCACTCGCCGCCCCCTCCGCCCGCCCCGTACTACACACGGACACACGAGCACTCAATTACACTCCTATCATTTATTTATAACATTAAATTTATAACATCGATTCTAAAAATGTCTATATCATCTATTAACAAACCTTTTGGTGCATATACCGCAGGAAGAAGTCTAGCAAGAAGGACTTGCCCTTGCGGAAGGCCCCCGCGACGGATATTACCACGGCCGATCTGTCTTTGATGTCGTCCTGAAGCAGTAGGTGCTCCAGAGCCTCTTCATCCAGAACGAAGGAGTGCTCCGGGCCCGTGTTGACGACCTGTACGCCCCTAGGACCCAGGCGAGGGGCCGCCGTCGGCTTCTCCGTCACTGGAACACACATAAGATTGGTTTCTAAGTAACATTAAATTATCTTAGAGCGTGCTAACTGCTAACCTATTTAAATAGATAGTTGAACAACTGTACAACTCATCAGCACCCATTTTCCACCATCAATATTTCTCCCGCGATCGCCATGACATAAATCATTAAAAAAAAAACCACTACATTCTTGGTTTATTTTCTCACGACCAGAGTGTAATTGACACCGAAGTTTACGTAAAGTTGGGAAAGATGTTTTGATTAATTATTACGTCTTATGTGGTTTATTTCACACTAAAACGTCTCAAATATCTTTCCCTTCACAAAAAAACAACTTTTGGCGTTATGACTTATACGTTACAGGTAACTTAAGTAATTAAGTTTGTTTTTTTTTTTTTTTTATCAAGATAATTTGAAATTAAAATATATAAAAAAACTCTTTTTTGTTTGTATGATATTGCTTAACGGCATACTCCACTCACTATGTAACATACACTATGACATACCCATATTTCTATAAAATACATTATCTAATTAATATTCAACAAGATTTTCATTAGCGCATTAGATCTCAATATTAATACTAAGTTTAAAATATTATTTATCAAGTACATACTTACAAGGTTTTTGTACTTGTGTGTGTAACTTTAATATCTGACGTCAAAGAAATCTAATAGCGGGATTGAAAAGTAAAAGACAACATTTGACATTCGACCAGCCGCTAACGAACAATATGTTAATAATACAACAACATTTAATATGCAACAAAAGAACTTGTATATGAATGACCTGATGAATGAATGGAATTCACTTTATTAACAGTTTAATATGTAGTTATTATTTAAGTCACCTGTTGTGACAAGATGTTAAGATTATGTAAAATTGCCTTTAAAAATGTTATGCTTATTGTGTTATGATAACCACCGTTCGTGATTTGGATAATTTTATCTCACAAATAGATCGTTCGTGTTATAGTTAAATCTACTATATAGTAATAGGTATATTGTGAGGAAACGTTTTAACGTTATGAATAACCACTATTACCAATAACATGAACGAAAATATAATTCTGAAGCAAATGCCAAAACATTATCAAATGGAACCAATCCGAAATCAAAGCACTCGAATCTGCATTGCTCGGAAATAGACTCCGAAGGTCACGACGCGCGTGAGCTATAGAAAAATAAATATACAGATTCGATAATCTATCCTACCTCCAATACTATAATAATAGTTAATATGTTATTGGAAGAAGGAACAGACAAAATATTTCGAATCCATAAATTCTTCAATCAGGTTATAAAACAAAAATGTTATGATTTTGTAATCAAATCCTAAAAATCTGAACTTTGTCAAGTATTTCTGAGATTTTTTTTCTTGGCAAGGATTTGAGATATTTGAGACGCATACACACTTTCAGATGAATGATTTAATATAGACAATGTATTTCTTGTAGTAATAGTGATAACTTATCAGTTCTACATCTAAATATAGAAAAAAAAAAACTGGTTTTTCCCGCAAGAATTGTATTCGAGTGTTGGGAGGGTAATAAAATAGAAAATGAGGTTTGAGGTAGGGTAAGGAATTGCTTAAATACTTTGTTATGATTATTCAGGATACCGTGGTATTTTGATTGATAAAAACAGATTTGTTGAAATTTTATTTTCGCGAAACAAAACAAAAACGTTAATAACAAAATAGCATACCCTACATGTTAGGTAATATATACACGTGGAGAAAAGTAAGCGCTAACAAACAACACAATAGTGCCGACTTACTATTCGCATCTCGCGAGAGCTGCAGATTCAGCCGTCCCACTACTTCGGTGCCTGCAAGCATTTTTTTTTAAATTACTTTGTTGTTTTTATTTGCTAGGTAAATAAGTTCGCGACTACCTGAAATTATCAATTTATTGCTGCTATAATTATGATTATAATTTATAATGCAACACTTTTCTGACGTAGATGACAGAGTCCAGAGGTGTATGTTATAAGATGATTGTTGTAATTGGCTGGCTAGTATAACAATGAGATAAGGAGTCTGGTTGATTATAAAATCATGGAAGGTCAATAAATGCTTTCGGTGCGGCAATATTTAATATAATTGTGTTTCTGTTATATTTTATGTAACCAGCAAGAAAATAAAATAAGACGAGAGATAACACAAGTGGCTATGTAAGCTGTGACGCAAACCCGCTTAATACGCACACGTGCAGTTTTTTTAGGTTGAAACATTTAAAGATATGGTTTTTAGATCACTGGCATATTGGAACGACGCGATATCACAGATAATTAAAAGAAAAATACATAGAGCCGATTGATCAACAATCAGATAAGCAAAGATTAAATGTAACTAACTGTTTTTCTATACAATATCTTAATTATCTATATTTCTATATAATTATTAAGTTACTAAGTAATAGTTTAGTATTATCTGATGACTGGACAATCCGTCCTAACTAGACTATTTAGTTTAGAATTTTTTTTTTTTTTAAGAGTTCTACGTAAGTGTTTTCAGCCTGATACGTAAGTGATCATCACTTAAGATTGATCCACATCAATGCTTCGTTATTTATATTAAAGGTTATTTTTGCTTATAAGTCTGACATTTAGGAATGCCAGTTAGTATAATATTCAAGGCTGTTCCAGGGTCATTGTAATATCAGAACGACTGTCCGCAACACGAGCTAGTTAACAAGTAAGAGAAGTATTACGCAACAATTGAAATATGCGTTCGACAAATTGCCCGTAATGGACCTTCATAACGGAAGTCATAGACAATCATTATATCTTGGTCAATTTCAGTATCAATGTAAATATATAGATATCGGTAGTCATAAAAGATAGCATACATTGATATCTAATAGATATTGCCCGTTTAGGGAAATAAGATAAAACAAATATATTTATCTACTTAAATACAGGAGGTACTTAGATTGACTGACAGATTAGATAGGTTATATAGATAGCCGATATGAGATCTGAGTTTCTAGAACATGAACTAGAAATTGATATTAATAAGAACATATTAATTACGATAATTTTAACTTTGGTCAGTTACATAACGTAGTGCTAAATAACGTACACAGTGTTCTTACTGTGTACGTTATTTAGCACCGGGTAGTAGCAAGACCACACTTTGTAGACGTGTAAAAAGTAAAAGCAAATTGCGTCGAACTAATGAAATGTAGTTATTTAGATTAAGACACTAGTAGTCAATGCAAGTAACATTTACCCGGAAGTAATTTGTTGTTAAAAGTTTCCTGTAAAATATTTGATATTTTCGATTTGTGCATAGTTAAAGAGCTGTGGGAGGATGGAAGTCTGTCCTTATGTACCGTACATGTTTTATATTTATCAACTGTTCCTATTATTGTACGATTAGAATACATTTTAAAGAAAGTTAAGGATGCAACAACTGTTACTAGGTTTGTGTGCAGGTACATACTTGTAACTTTTCGTCGTCTTCACTATGTATTTAAAAAACATTCATCCTGGCCGACTTCCAACAATTAGGCGTGTCAATAACCCACTGGCCTGGAAACTGGCCAGGAAAATAAAATGGAATGGACAGGTGTTCTCTGATTGGGGCCTTCAATGTTCCAATACTTTACGAGCCATCTAGGAATGCACCTACAACTAGGGTTGCCATCTGTCTATGTTGGCTTCCCATGTTGGCTGGTGGTTATTAAATTTTTTAATTTAAGTTTTATTAAATTGATAAAAATATGATTTTTATCTTTTCGAGAAATCTTTTTGTATAGGGGGGTTTTTAATTTTTTTTCTTCCGAATTTATAGTTATGTTACTAGTTTCTACATTGTACTAAATCAGAAGTCCCTAACCAGGAGGGTGCGCCTGCCAAGGGGGGCATAGAGTGATGCCAAGGGTGCGGCAAGCGTTTGCATTTTAAAAAGAAAAAAAATATATGAACCAATAACATTACAACTTAATGTTTAGTATGCACGCATAAAATTAATGACATTACATATCATATTCATTTATTCTATTAACCACTGATTCAAAACCCGACGTCAATCACAGTCAATATAAATTTCGACAAGTCATAACATGAAAATCGCCGCCACCCGCTCCGATTAACATTCATCACGTAGAAAACAATCGTGTACCTATCGGCATTACCTTAGCATTTGTGACATTAATTCTCCCACGAACTTGCGAAAAATGTTACGATTCGCTTTCGATGTACATTTTTGTTGAGAAATTGGATTTGGAGTGAGAAAAATTATTGTGTCTCACTGTTAAAAGGTAAATTTGAGCATTTACAAGCTTTTTGAAATAATAGGTCTACGATCGGTATTAGTTAAAAAGATGAACGAAAATCTCGCAAAACATTTTTTTAGTTTAATTTAAACGTTAAAAGTTTGGTTATTTTAAATCTTTTAAGTACACAAGAAATCCGCGTTTTTTATTTATTGAAAAAGTAAACGGGGGGCACGAAAATTATATTTAAAATCAGGGCCTTAACAAAAAAAAAGGTTGGAAAACCCTGTAGATACTAAATGAACCAACGAACACACAGATTTTTCTTGTTTGTATACAAAACAAAATCAGTGATTGCATAAGAACCTTTCACCAGCACTACTAAGAGCTCAATATACTGGAGACGACTGGTTTATTTTCACCAAAACCTTTTCTAATGACAAGGCTTTCGGTAAAAAAAAACTGCAAGCAAATTCGACAAACACACTAAAATACCTTAATATCCGTAAAGATTGTATTAACAATTTTATTTAATTCCTAATTGGCATATATTGCACTTATGATTCTAGTGTTATTGTTCTAAAGGAGGAGAAGTACCGCCAATCACCATGGATATTCTTTTGACTTGTTTTTTTTATAGTATTGATTATTGAATCATAGTCATACTTCGTATGTGAGAACAAATTAGAATAATCTATTTTGCATTTAGCTCGAACTGCTCCCTTTTATCAAATTAAAATAGATTCTATATCTGCTCCAGCTCCCCAGAGCAGAATGTAGTAAGTCATTATACTAAAGTATGCAAGATAACAAAATAACGTAGCTTTAGCGATATTAGTTAGCTATCTAAATTTCCCAACCGCTTATGCAGCTGAACTCGAACATTTAGTTTTTGTGTCGATGTGTTCCAATTTTGAATCAAAAGATAAACCTGCAAATACAGTTTAATTAATAGCCTCAATTACTTCGTTTACACAAATTAAGTTATAGACCTATTTCAGAAACATTAGATAAAGAAAATTTGAGATATTACGTTTTCTTATTATTAAGCAAAATGTTATTTGCCTCAAGGAATGGATTACTGTGCTAGCGTTTATATGAAACGTCAGTGTTTTCCGTCATCTTTAAAAATAAACAAAGTATCGTCGGCGATTAAGATTATAGTATACAGAAAACCGTTAATATAAGTCAAAAAAAAAAAAGGATCAAGTATTGACCCTTGAGTATGTAGGTAAGACCTCCTATAACTACGGATTTTAGTAGGAGTACATAAGGTTTAATTAAGTTATTCATTTATTTATTTTAATAAATTTTAATAAATTTCGATGAATACTTGGGGGTTTGGTTTGGGTTCCAAAGGGTTTTTAATGAAATGAAACAGATTTACGAACGGACAGGTCTCTAATTATCGTCGCCCACGCTTTCTTTTAACCCTAGGGCGATAGAGATAGATTAATAAACATCTCACTGCTTATAGATATCGCTGTCGTCACACAAAAAAGTGCGTTAAAATGCAAACCCATGTATGAACTTTAACGGTCCCTGGCCTTTTAAAACAGGTGTTGCTGGTTTTCTTATGTGCCACTGATTTTCTGATTAAATACGTTACACCAGAGGTTGGATTATACTATGTTAATAAAACTATGGTCGTTATTATTATACCTACTACTGAGGACACGCACACCTTACTTATATTTAGTTTGATATCATGACGTCATTGGACATTTTACTTTTCTAACCTGTTACTAGCTTAGAAAATAAGTATGGTTTTCGTTTAAAAACTTTGAATAAAAAAGTGCGTTTATGTATACATGTATAACAGTAATTAGCTGTTAGTATGACGGATGGGGTTTTTTTTTCAAAATGTTCAACAATTATAGCCAGCTTTAATTTTTCTCATGACTTTACATGTCTATTTAACCTTACCATGTATCACTAACTCAACGGTGTCAATCCGCTTTCTAGAGGCGTTCACGGCACATTATGTGCCAATAGATAAAATAAATATAAAGGTGTTAGCAAAGAGAAAGACCTGCTCGTTTAGGTGTTGCGGGGTCAGCTTAAATAACATAACTCTATGTCATATTTTAAGAATGGAAAGAAAAGGTTGAATATTCTATGTTTTAAAAACGTACAAGTCTTTATTTAGCAGCCTTGCAGAATACGCTAGTAATTACACCATAATTTGTTTTTTTATTATGACATATTTATTGGAGTCTATCATAATTGCATATTATTTCAATGTAATGTCTAGGTCTAAGCTAGTTACTATAATTAAAAAAAAATACGCGATGATGATAATTCAATTTACTTTGTTTGTTTTTAATGTTGCTATATAATGTCTTAATTTCTAAACTACACTTTTGTAATAATTAAGCAGTAAAAGATTTAATGTCCAGTAGCCACAAATAGTGATAGATTAGCGGTAAACAACGTAATACTGACCCCAATGTACGCTAATAAGTGTTATTTGAGCCCAGGCCCCCAGGTTGCGTGTCATTATCGATAATCCCATTATTTATAATACGCAATGTTGCGTTGAGATGTTATTAATTTGTTTTTTTTTCATGCCATTTTAATCTAAAACGTAGTTAATGTATCAGTAAACAGCCGCTCTCTCTTAGTCTTTATTTACTTTTCTTAGCAACAATCAGTGCTTTAAAGACTTAAATTATTATTATTACAAGTTGCTTACTCAATAGTAACAATTTTTTTTTTTTTATAAATATACGAGAATGTTTCAATATTATGTATAAAAGCCAGCGTTTTATTAGGTTAGATCGTAAGATTTATTTACGGTACTATTTATTTACGGTATCCAAGTGATTTTATTTTAGTGGTCACAATATTAATAATTATTGACAATGCAAAGGTTTATTTATAATATACAACTTATAAAAGAAAAAAAAACAAACTCACAAATTATAGCAAAGAGATTTGAGTTGATAAACCTGTTTACAGACCTTGTGAGATACTTGACCTCTGTAAGGTTACTTACTCACTTTACAACATGATACAAAATATCAATTTGTTTTAATACAATATGTAAACTGCTTTAATTAGTAAAAGTTAAACAAATCTTGTTAGTTTTATTGTTTCTTGTTATGTTATACTAATTTATACAGCTGCTCCCCTGTGGTCCATAGTGCAGTATTTCAAGGAGTTATTCTAGATGGCAACCGATATTTCCAAATTGCGTTTGATGCATGAATGCTCATAGATCAGGGCCATTGAAGCATAATATCTCTATACATTAATGTATACAGCTTCCGTCTCATACAAAGACTATAAGATGTCATTACATCAAACTAAATCTTTTTGAAAGCTTAAGAATGTTAACACATAATTATTTTGTTTTTAAGGTCCTACTAAAAGTTAAAAATGTGTGCAATGTACAATAGTCATAAACAAAAATTTATGACATATCATCATCATATCATTTATCACATACATATAAAAAACTGTTACTTATCCAATACAACCATTTAATTAGAAAATAAGAAGTTATTAAATAGTTTTCAGTACTATGTATTACAATTAACAATTATTAAATTGCTATATTGCTTGAACACAATATATATACAATGACTTTCATGTTCAAGTCACTTTGCATATATGTATAAATAAAAATAAGTAATGATGTAGTTAAATGAAAAAGGTTCATTTGTATTCAGATATGTAACAATAATAATCATTGTGACATGTAATATAAAAACAGTAATTTACGGCAGTAATGCAATCTTGATATTATGAAGTTTATCAAACAATGGCTTTGTTGTCAAATATACCTACTGTAATCTGGTCACTAATTTTTTAATTAAATGTTTATATATTTTTCAATTAATGTAAAAATATATAGTTTTGTTTATTGAATACTACGAAAACATAATAATTTTCATAAACGCACATATCGTTTGAATAATAAAATAAAAACAATATTACCTTCAGCGAGTGTCCGCTCCGATCCCCCCGTCATTTTCACTCCCGTGCAGCCAAAAAGCCATTCAAAGTGGAAGGCTGTTAACGCACTCTGTTTTTTGAGGGCCAGCCCCAGAATCCAGGCAGCAATTATAAAAAGAACCCATTTTCAATGTCACAAGTTACACGAGGGTAACTGGCGAGCGACGTAACCGCCGTTCGCGCCACACACTGATGAAGCACGCGTTTAAAACAATAATATTTCAACAATTATTACCTTCTCCCTCATGGAAATTAGTTTCCCGATGTTTATGTCCTTCGGTATCAGCCATGACCAATTTTATTTATTTCGAGTTCTGACTTGACTGAACATAGCGACATGTAATTTTTCCAACACGACGCAAGTTGACAACATAACGTAAAAAGACGTGTCATTGTCACTGTCACATTACATTTCCGAGTTTCGAGCATAGAGATATTATACATAGAGTAGGGGAGCCAGCCTAAGATATTTGATCCTAAAATATATGAAATTCCCTATCTGTCTCTATTTTTAATGAAATCTTGAGCTTTGTCGTTGTTATCTCGTGCCCAATAGTCATTTTTACTAAAATACTGAAAGCTAACCTAATATTTCAACGTGTGGGATCAAATTTGAGTAAAAGTTATACAAAATAATATACTATAATTATAATTTATAGTTTATTCATTGAGCCTTTAAACTGACAAATGTGTAATTTGTAAAAAAAAAACTATTCATTTCGACTATAGTCACAGTTTTCACAAGTAAGAAATTGGCAGTTTTTATTTTTGTCTTACACATTACAAAATATATTAGTATCTAATGTGTTAAAAGCGATTAATTTCATAAGAAGATATTTCAATATACCTATTTATCTTTAGCTTTCCTGAGGATAATGATTTAAAGACAAAATTAATTAATGCTATTGGAAATTTGTGCATAAAAAAACTTCAAAGATTTGTAGTGATCACTTTGATACTGGATCATAACTTATATCATTTACTGATGGATATACAGCTTTCAGAATATTACTATACAATTCTGTACCTCCTTTACGTAATATCAAGTACTCAATATAGTCTTTAAAAAATGTTTTACATAAATGTTTTATTCTAAATAAAATAGTAATAAAAACTCAAACATTTAGAAAATTAAGAAAATTATGTCCTAAAAAATGTCAAAGTATTTAAATTAAAAATGCATCTTAAATGTTTCTTTGTGTATGTGTGTGTACCTTGCATTTTTTTTTTCTGAAACTGACGTTCATAAAAATGCCTAAGGCTCACCTATTTTATGTATAGTAATTCTATGGTTTCGAGTTCCAGACTGTTGAAGCAAATAATTGTTAACGTTTGTCGTTTATTGGAGGACCACAACCAAAAAATAAATTAAATTTATAAAAATAAAAAAAAACTTAAACATAAAAATTATTTCTATTACTAACAAGGAATTCTTATTTCACTAGGTAGAGTTGCTACAAAGTTAAATAACTACTCTGTATTATAATTTTCGTTCATTATAATCTGTATTTTTATAATGACGTATGATTCATACATTTTTAGAAATTGGTGTCAAGTTTCTCAATCTGAGTCAATTCTGAGTTCTGACTTCTGAGTGGAGTACCGAGTTCTGGCAAAGACAATTATCATAACATATATTATTATAATTATTTATAATAAAATATGCAGGTATTACTTTATAATTAGACGAAAATATCGTAAATTTGTATAATGCTTGCTGTCTTTATTAATTATTTATATTTCATATTTAATTCATAGAATCCTAATGAAGACACAGAATGGAACGATATCCTGCGTGCGAAGGGAATTATACCCCAAAAGGAGAAAGAAGTATCCGAGGATGAAATCGTTAACATGATTGAAGAAACAATACAGAAAAAACAAGCTGAAAGTAAGTTTATTGTTAGCAGTGTTATTTTTTGGTTATATACACCTGTTGATTAGTCTTGTAAATGTTTCACATCTGATGTTGTTTTCTAGAGGACAAGCAATTATCAGAATTAGACATAGATGAATTGGATGAACTAGAAGACTCAGAGGATGAAGCAGTATTAGAGGAATATAGACAAAAAAGAATAGCAGAATTAAAAAGACTCTCAGAGAAACCCAAATTTGGTGATGTGCGTGAAGTCTCAGGTCAGGAGTATGTTCAAGAAGTGACAAAGGCAGGTCAAGACATCTGGGTTGTCATACATCTGTACAAACAGGGGTAAGAATTTTTTTACATACAAATTGGCTTTTACTACATTTTTTTTTAAAACAATAAAAATCTGTTTAAAAGTTTAAAGGTATGTTGCAAATCTTTCATCTCTAATTATTTAATAGACAGTAAGAGGTCGAATGATTCTGTGACCTAGTTATTCACACAGCATACAACTGAGCTTTTGAGTTTTTTTTATACATTTGGTTAAATTTCTAAACTAATTGATGTGGCTAGAATTAAAACCAGTAAAGTGAACTCAAAACTTAAATTAGAGAACTTTCTTATGTATGAAGCATTCATATTAGTAAAGATACCTTCTGAGGAGAATTTATTTGTATTAATTAAAAATGTGTAAATTTGTACTTATTATTATAATATTAAGGAGTCAAGTGTTGTATTCATTTTGAAATACTTATAATTTTTTTTTTCAGAATACAACAATGTGCATTAATTAATCAGCACATGAAGCAACTAGCTGCAAAATTCCCTTATACCAAGTTTTTGAAAGCATTTGCCCAAACCTGTATACCAAACTTCCCTGAGAGGAATCTTCCAAGTGTCTTTGTATATTTTGAAGGAGAAATGAAGAAACAGTTTATTGGACCTCATGAACTACGAGGGACAGCCCTTACTTGTGAAGGTACCTGTTATTATAATGTTTATAGTTAACATTTGTTTTCAATGCTTTTCCTCAATTTAATGCTATACTTTATTATTCTTAATAATTATAATAAACTATTGTTTTATATTTATGCTACCAGAATACTCTTATTTTTTAATGACTGGTATAAATTATTGTCTATTCTTTTCCAGAGCTTGAATACATTTTGGGCAATGTAGGAGCAGTGAAGACTAAGATTACAGAAGATCCCAGACCAAAAATTAAAGACAAAATGTTTGCTGACCTTGGCAATAATGACTGGTGACCTTAGGCATAGCAACTGTACATACTGTTAGATGATCAATCTTGAACAGCACAAAGATGGTACATTTAAGTTTGTGTTGATTAAATATATTTATTATATTTTACAATTAATTTTGAAGTATTGACTTATGCTTAATTACTTAGTAATGTTACATTATAAGGCTTTAAATTATACAATGATTTGTAATAAAAAATATATAACACACTATCATTTTTATTAATTTTAATTCTTTTAACACTTAAAATTAAAATGGAACAACTAAATACAAACAGTACTTAGGTTTAAAGAACTTTATGTTTTTCAAGTACACTAAAGTTCACTTATGAGCATAGTATCGTATATACAAATATTTTATTAAAAATGGAACAAATAATTCAACCATATGTATTTAGGAAGGCAATGAATGAAAAGGGAACGGTAGCAATAAACAATCAAGTACCTAATTTATAATTAACTTCTTTTACATAAATATTCTCAGTTTATAATTTTTATATACTTTAAACAAAAATGTAATTGAATTGAAAGTACTGATTATTGAAAATATATTTATTAAATCTATGATTTCATAAATATTAAATAGAATTAGCAAACTATGAAACAAACCTTTACTATGGTCACAATCTTTATATATACTAAATTTTAACATACAATTATTTATATTTTACTTATCCCTTGATAGTGTCACTGAAAAAACAAACAGAATTTATTTCGTAAAATATATGATAATAAGCTAATGCAGTGATGATAGAAATAAAGCACTAGTCAATTTGTCTACCAATACTGACAAATCATTTACGTAGATACTTCTGTTAAAATACAAAACTGTCTTTTTCTATTTACAGGGGTATATATATGCATTACTTTTTCACAAAGTCTCTACACTCTTTTGTAAGTCATATAAACAAAAATCACATTCTACTTGGCACCGTAGCTACTTCCGAAAGAGAAAAGGGGAGGAAGTTGATCTCAGCAGCCTCTATTGGTGTTGATGGTGGCCACGCATTTGGCGATGCACAGCTCGACGGGTAGACGCGACTTCATACCCAGCTCGAACACGCGCATGAGCAGTCGAGATGCGTGCTCCTGCATGCCCACCACGAGCTCGGGCAGCTTATCCAATACGGACTGGGCTATCTCCGGCCGACTCGAGTCCAGGCACTCGAGAATCGCTCGAAGCCCTTAAAAAAAATTCACTCCGTTAAATTGTATCTTTTAAAATATAAATCATCTTAATGGATCATATGTTGATAAATGAAAAATCCTCGAACGCATAGATGACGGAGCGAGTCCATAAATAAAACAGACTGGAACCCGGAACCCCTCAGAGACCATGTTTAAAACTTCAAAAAATAAAAAAAAAAATACAAGAAAAATAAAATAAATAAAAAGGAGTGGTCAGTCATGACACTGGTTTGGTATTACTAGCATAAAATTAACTTTGCATAAAGATGTGAATGTGTTCAGCTCCACTGTTTAAATTTCGGTATATATTCGGAACTGTGCCGAAATTTGTAAAATCAACGCATATTATATAACCAGCGGTATAATTCGCGGCATATACTTTTAGCACTGAGCGAAATTTGTCACGCACGTAATACTATTAAAACTTAAAAATATATATTTTTATTTCGAATAGTATTGTGATAATCACCCAATCGTCATGTTTTATATTAACATTTGAAACTCGTGTTGTAAAAATTTGTTAATCATTATTGCTTACCTAAAGTTAATATTTAGTTATAAAGTCCAAAGATTTAATTTTACCAAAGACATTGAAAAAGATTTATGAAGAGTAGGTACAGCAATAACAAAAACAAACAAACTTAACAAAAAAAATACAATATCAAACATAATAAAAAAATCAAGTAATAATAAGACAATTCTGTACTCGAATGTACACTGGCAGTTTGCGGGAAGTCGTATCAGTGCGGGGATCGGAATGCAACCGGAGAACCAATGGGCGCTTCGCCCATTCGTCCTTCCTACCTCTCAATCCCCTCAGATACCTTAAGTTTGAGTACCGAACTAGTCGAAGTCATTGGAAATGATTCTTGCTGTTAGTTATACCGGGGTGCGTGTCGGGTGCGGCCGGCAGCAGCTTGGCGAGCAGCGACAGCGCGGCGGAGCGCAGAGGCGCGTGCGCGGACGCAGCCAGCGGTGCCGCCGCGCGCAGCAGGGCGTCCGCACCGCTGGCGCCGCCCCACGCGCCTCCGCGACGCAGACCCCATGCTTCCACCTCCTGCGGGCACAATGCAAAATTAACAAATATGTACTTCTCGGGGGCATTCTGCACGACTACCCCTCTCTAGAGACGTGCGATTTGAATCGAGGCCTCACCTGCAGCAGCACGTGCAATTCGTCGGGCGAGGCGGAGCGTCGTTGCAGCGCCAGAAGCGCGCGTGGCGGCGGAGCCGACGACGCGCCCTCTGCCCCGCACGCTCCGCTCAAGGCGGGCTGCGATCTGATGGGACACAGCTTTAGTCGATCGACCTCTAATAATCTTAATAATAATCTTCTAAAACCCTTACGCGATAGTATCGCGGTGCGCGTGTAGCAGCGCGGCGGCCCGCTGCGGGCGCGCGGCGCGGTACCGTCGCAGCAGACCGGCCACGCGGTGCGCCGCCCCCGACCCGCCGCCGCCCTGCTTCACCATGCCCATGAAACACTCCAGGATGCTGTGCACCTCCTCGCTGCGGTAGAGTGAGATTTAAAGTACGGGTCGAGAATAGATAGTGCGAGGTCGAGCGAAGGACCCGATATTAATATTTCATCATCCATTGGACTATTTGATAAAATGGATTAAATTTGTAATTTAATCAAACATTCATTAAGTGCTAAAAAAAATATTTCATTTTTAAATTCGTATCGTTTCCGATGACGGAGGAGACTCGATCTCGTTTTATTTTTAGCTAAACCTATTTTTAAGGCCTGAAATAACATCCGCAACCCTGATAAATAAATAGACCGTAAATAATAGTGCGTACCACACGTGAGGCGCAAACAGCTCCGCGTCGGGCAGCATCTCGACAGCGGCCAACAGGTGCGTGTGCGCATGTCTGTGAGCATGGGCGGGCGCCGGTCCCCGCAGCAGCGCCGCCGCCAGCGACAGCCCGCGCTGGCCGGCACCCGGCGCGCGCGCCCACACCGCCCGTGCCGCGCCCTCCAAGCGCACCAGCCTGCGGGAATGCGGCGCGATTTAAGGTAGACTCGGGATCGTCAAATATTCGACGGACATCATTTTTCGAAAGCGATCTCGGCGCACGTCACTATTTATTCAGCACCGTAAACCCGCTCACTTCTGGGAGGTCTCCTTGGAGTGGTGCTGCGGCGCCGCCAGCGCCGTGAGCAGAGTGTGCGACACGCGGTCGGTGGCACTGGTGGAGCGCCAGGCCGCCGCCCGCGACTCCGCTGGCGCCACGTCCGGCGAAGCAGGCCGATCGCCGCACTCGCGTAGCAGTTGCAGCACTTTGGGCACCTTTCGATTTAAATTTAGCGGTATCGGTTGGAGTGAAAATAACATAAGGAAAAAATGTAATGCGCACGCATACCTTCATATACAGCAGCAGCAACAGCAAAGGATGCGATTCGGAGGCGGCCAGCGCCGCGGCGAGCAACGCGTGTGGCTCGGAACAGCAGCGCAGCAGCAGCGGCAGCCGCGCCTCGATGCGCCGCCGGGCCGCCTCTGGGCCCCCCGCCGTCTCCGCCTCGCACGCCTCCTCGCCCACGTACCGGATCAGCACCTCCAGCTGCCGCGGTATGACGACATGGTACATCGAACGGTGACCTTCTAGGGCGCCCGACTTCTAGAGTCTCGACCGAAATGGTGAGACTCACGAGAAGATCGGCTCGAAAGATTATAATACCGTTTCGTACTATTCGCCGATACCGCACTCCCCGCCTCCCCGCGGCTCCCTCGCGTTTCGCGGAGGCGTACCTGTTTGTGCGTGAGTCGCAGCGAGTCGTCGGGCGCGTGGTGCTTGGGAGTGGCGCGGTCCCGTCCCTGCCACACCCGGGGGCTGCCAATCAGGGTCTCAGCAAAGTCCAGCACCGCCCGTGACGACCAGCCTCTGCGGACCGATCGACGGAACCGATTAAAGACTATATTATTTTTAACGGATGAGAGGGGTCGGAGGCTTTATACAACATTTATAATATGATCGATTCGATTAAATATAACTTGTTACATTGTATTTTTTAAAATCTGAAATTTTGAAATGCCTTATGAGATTCGCCTTCGAAAAGTCGCGACTCGGATATTCCAAAATTAAAGTCATATTAATACGTCATTCGTGTTAATTATACATTTGGAAACGACACACCGAATAGATAGACTTAATTGTTAATTAGTCGACTAAACTATAAATCTCAAACTGTTGCGTACCCGGTGGCCAGCAATGCCGCAAGGCAGGCGTGCAGCGTGCGCCACGACGCGCGGTGCGCCACCAGCGCCACCAGCAGCGGTCGCCAGGCACCGCCGCCGCCGCCGCCGCGGACGAACATCAGGCGCATCTGTGAACATTATCGATGGTAAATAATCATCCACCGGATGTCTTATCCGGTCTGCCCATAGTAAGTCCGCGTACCTGTGAGTCGAGCGTCTCCCGCTGCAGCTCGGACAGCCAGTCCAGCAGCAGCCCGCAGCCCAGCCCGCGACGAGACAGGAGGAGAGCGTCGTCGTACGGTGACGACCCGCCGTACTTTTCCTCCGACTCTATTTTTACCTGAAATGGATTAACCGATACGTTGGAAGCGACCGAGTGGTGCGGGATGAGGGCAACCAAACAAAAAATAAGTACCGGCAACTCGTAGCGGCCCTCCTGGTTACGTTGTAGTAGCGTGGTGATGGTGTCCACCACCAGCTGAGTGTCTTGCGTCTCGATCATCTCGTTGCCGATCTGCTCCAGCGTGCTCGCAGTGGCCGATTCGAGCACTGCAACCGCCGAAGCATTAAAACGAGTTAAAAATATGTATACGTTCAATGTATAGAAAAGAAGTATATATGTTAATAAATTGGGCGTTCCTCGGGGGTTATTCTTGGTCTTTTTTCGTTAATGAATTATATTAACGACCTCTTATATTCGATGCCCGATCGAGGTTATAATTTATCTTGTACGTCGTTGATATTTTTCTTAATTTTAGAGAAGATGAAAAGACATAGACGTTTTACTTGTAAACAATAGCTTAGTAGTCCTTTTCTAAGAGTTTAATTTTATTTTAAAGATTCAAAATACCAGTGGGTCTCTCATATCAACACATTAGCTAAAAAATTTTTTTAAGTTCAGCGCCAAATGCAGTTAGGAAAGTTAGCCAGCTAATTGATATAGCCACAGCTAGATTGGTTTACCACGCATATTTCTTAGTACTATGCATAACGACTCTTTGATCTAGGAATCAGAAGCAGATAAATAATCTATTTTTATTTTTTAAAAGATAGCAGTTCTGGATTTATACGACATGGCCCCTGGAAAGTATCTTAAAAATGTTTTAAGGTGCAGCAGTATTAACGCTTCCTTCACTATATCTCAGAAAATAGTACATATAAGGTACTTCCAGGAAACTATGCAAACATTTAATGTAAATATAAGAAAACAACAGAAATACTTTTAATATCGTGGTTCTAAAAATTAAGAAGTTAAGATTTTACAATAACTTTCCCAAACTCATCGCCGCTGTTGTACACAGAGCTTAACAAAAAACTAATAACTACTATTTGTGACAGATTCATAAAAGTAGCAGTAGCGTGGTTAGTTATATTAGTCTTGTGTTACCATCTTTACTAGAATTCGATTTTGAGGCGTACCTCGAAAGAAAAAAATGGTACCCTTATATTTTACTTTGATGTCAGTCTGTCCGTCTGTCGAGACCCTTTTCATAGGAACGCGTGGAAGTATGAAGTTGAAATTTATATCAAATACTCAAGTTTACTGTCTTTTAGAGCTGTAAAAAAATCAAACTTCTAAGCCAACTCAATCGAAATATGCAGCCAGATCTATGTAAGTGCCGTGGTGTCGTTACCCTCGACAAGTTGCTCTTTGGTGGCTCGGCGGGGCAGGGCAATGCGCGCAGGGAGGCCGGGCGGCGCGGGGGCGAAGCGCCCGGCCGCGGCACGCAGAGCTTCCGCCACCGGTCCGCGGGACAACTTGCACTGACTTAGCAAGGAACCGGCCAACTGCGGTGAGAGGAACGGTATGTGAACGATTAAGCGTCAAAAAAGTCGATTATTACAAATTAAACTTACGTCGGCAAGCCCGGGCGGGCGCGCTAGAGCCAGTGCACGTAACAGAGGCGCGGCGTGCGCGGGGCGCAGCAGCAGCGCGGCGGGGGGCACGGCCTGCAGCGCACACAGCGCCGCCAGGGTCACGGGGGCCGCGCCGCCGCACTCCGCCGCTATCATCTGGGGTACGGTACGAGTTGCGTTATTTTGTGCGTATTTGGAAATAAAATTAAACCGAAACTATTTTAGATTAAATAGCGATCTGGCAATTCTCACTCCATTCAGCTGCGTGAACGCCGTGTCTAAGTCCCCCGAGAAGGTACCGGCACCCTTGAAAGCCGTGTCGATCAGCGCGCCCACCGTGCTCGCGTCCAGCTTCGGGGGATCGCGGGGAGCGCCCCACAGGTCACAATCCTCCTCCGGGAGAACCTCCTCGGCGAACAGAGGATCCTCTGCCGCAAACGTATGTATTATTAAATGAACGATCGTTAGAGGATCGTTCGTCCTCAAATTGAGTCGTCGTGCGCGTCACCTGAGGGATAGAGCGGTCTGGTGAGTCTCAGCGCGGCAGCGAAGGCCCGGCCGCCGAGCGCCCCCCGGGCCCGCTGCACCCGCAGCAGCTGCGCCATGTACCCGCGCTCCACGCCCAGCCTCACCACCGCGCCCGCCGAGCACGCGTCCAGTGCGCTCAGCAACGCACTGCAAGAATAACAGACTTAATAGCAGTTCAACTTTACGATATATGTTGATTCGAAGGAAAGCTCTCAACGTCGTGCACCGAATCTCATCTCAATCTACAATTAGAAGATGTTTTACGACCATGGAAACTAGTTAAAATAGCAATTAGAAACGTCAAATACCTCATAGATGAGACGGGCATGCCGAACGTCTGAATGAACAGCGCCAGCTTGTGCGCGGGCAGGCCCCGGAGGCCGGCCTCCAGTAGCGCGGGGCGAGCGCTACGCACGAGGCTCAGCCGCAGCCAGTCGGGCAACAACACGGCCTCGTCCGGGGACTCCGACGTGAACGCCTCGGGCGCGTCGCTTCCCACCCACGTGGACTGCAGCCACGAGTACATCTCTTGGTTCGTGTCGTCTAGAAAACGAAATTTCTTGTAAACCTCTAAAAGATAAGTAAGATTTTGTAATCACTTAACCAATAAAATTTTGTAAAAAAATACATTTTTTTTTATTTCTTGGCTATACCACATATAACATTTCTAGTACGGGTATAATCCTTCAGTATATATTGTATATATGTAATAAATTATGATAATCGATGATTATAATTGAGAACATTAAATAATTACAGCACGAGGGTCCGTAGCACAGCAACTTGAGGTGCGCGTGCGCCACGACCACGTGCAGCGTGGCGCGCCGGCCGTTGGTCCACTGCAGAGTGACCTTCTCCCCACTCCACCCCGCGGTCGCCTCCTCCCCCTCCGCCTCCATGGACGACTCCTCCGGCTCCGGCTCGGCAGACGACAACACCTGGGAGTAAATACGTTCCAACGAATTGTTCTCGGGTATCGATAATCGTGATAATGCCATACGTTCCCCACCTGTCTGAGATGCGTGTAGAAGACCCCGGTGAGGGCGTGCAGGGCGCGGTGTTGAGCCAGCGCACGCTCGTCCCGGGGGGTCTCCCTGCAGTCCACGGGGGGCAGCACGTAGCCCATCACCGTCGTTCGCTCCATCAACACTTGGCTCAAGTCCTGCGTTAAAGGTTACGATCACTTCGATACCAAAATGTTCTAGGAATATCAGAATTCAGAGCGCATATACATACGAGTACGAGGTCCCCCAGTGGCGCATGGTGCTCTCGGTGGTCGGCTAGGAACGAGAGGTACGCCGCCAGGCTGCGGGGAGCGCACTCAGCCAGGCAGGCCGCGCGCACGCGTCGGAGCGCCTCGCCCCGGAGCACCTCCCAGTGTCGCAGTAACGGCAGCAGCTCCAACCACGACCTGGAATGCGGGCCGTTCAGCACACCTTACGACCATCGAGGATGCGAGCAAAGTAAACCACTCACTCGGGACTGACGTCCGCATTGTAATCCATCTCCGCCGCATCGTCCGTCTGCGACAGCACCAGCTTCAGCCCCTGAGAACGGATTGCTCTATTAGTCGCGACGTGAGATACAACAGAGACGTCGGTGTGCGTGCGAGGAGGCGCACCCTGCCGGCCGAGGCGCGCGTGGGTGCGTTGGCGTGTGCGAGTCGCTGCAGGTAGTAGTGCAGCACGGCCCGCGCGCCCTCCTCGTCCAGTAGCGTGCGACGCAGGTGAGCGCACAGCTCGCCCGCCTTGCCCGTCTCGCCGCCGCCGCCGCCCGCGGATAGGAACTCGCACAGGCACTGCACTGGCAGCACGCTGGGATATGTTATTGTGACATTAGTTATCCATTTCGTAAGACGAGGATCGGCTAGCAAACTTAACTCTGCCGCGTAAGATGTTAAAAAAATAAGATCCCTTGCTGACGAGACTACTCCCGAGTTTGTTTATTATATATATATATAATATGGTGTTGCCGATATAAATACCATTTTCATTGCCATTTTACTCGACTTAAAAAAAAGAGTACCTACCTAAATCTTTGATAGGGCCACCTGTACAATTAAACAACAAGGTCCCAGCAAAGTTCAAATATTACCGTCTAACAAATTTAAGAAAATAACTAAGGAATGTGCGTACGCAAAAGGACATTATAATATTTTCGAATATTCAGAAGATGATTCACCGTGAAGTCTGTATGAAGCTGCCAGGCTACTTATAGATTATTTACTTAGTATTATAATGTATTTATTTAATTTAGAATTAAGCACTACTTTTAAAAAAATAAACATGATAATTATCATAGTTATCACACAATTATAACAGCATAAGCAATGATTACCGCTTACGCGGTGGGCATCAGTCTCCTGAGTCGGCATCTATCATTATTAGTTATTAAATTTAATTATAATATGTAATTCAGGCTTGTAGAAGATTGCAACTAAACCAGTAGCAGTAAACTTGTATTATTTAACATTTTTGTAACATAACTCAATCCTTAGAGTTTTCGTCTCCAGCTCTTCTCAAGTCTGTGGGAATTATATTTCCGAGCTGGTGATAGCTTTGACAATATTTTTTTTTTATAAAACTTAAAGATTTTTTATTTGATTTAAGGAGGGATGGACGAATGCGCGACGCGAGAAGGGAGAGGTTGTTGGATCGGTACGGACGATTACCTCAGCTCGAGCCGATCGTGACGCAGCAGCTGGTGCAACCAGGGCATGGCGCGGCGCGTGCCGTGGCGCTCAACCAGCTGTAGCAGCAGCGCGGGCTGGCGACACAGTAGGCGGCCCAGCCGCAGCTGCGTGCTGAGCGCCTGCAGGGCCTCCACCACGCCGGCGGGGGGGCGCCGCGCCGGGCCCGACGGGTCCAGGGTCGTGAGCTGTGATTTGTGATTAGATCCAAAATAAGGCCAAAGCCAGGGTCGTGACTCTGATTAAAATTACTGAGAAGTTTGGTTAAATTTGGTTTGTCCTTAAACTCAATTATTACGAATGACTTCAAAAAAGTTTATTTTTTTATACTTGGTGTACTGAGATACTAAGAGAGTTACTTAGCAAACTAGAACAAGCAAATGCAAATTGTGCAAAAATGCAATATGGCATTTTTTAAAATACAGAAGTAAAAAAATATTATAAAAAAACAAGCACCGGATCTCTTTGCGGCGGCTTAAGTCGTGTTCATATTTATTTATTTATTTGTTATTTATTAATATCTTTTTCATTTTTAATCCATTCCGGAAATCATCTGTGTTCGTTCAAGGGAAGTGTTAGAAGGGCCTTGATGGGCATCAATATCATACTTATCGAAATGGCTATTTCTTTTAAAGACATTTCCGGCTTAAAATGAAACCTACGATGTTTCCAAACGCGCCCAAGTCTAAGAAGAAACACACAACAAATTCTGCCAGGTATTTTTCATTGTGATCACCGTTTCACAAACGTCAATATTTTATAAGCAATTAACGAACAACTAGAAACATCGCAATCAATTCGATGAGGGGGATTATTATAGTTAGTGTTTAAGTAACTAAAAATTACATTAAAAATTTAAAAGATTTCTGAAGAATCGTGGACGGGATAGCTCTGAAAGGACGCCGGCTCCTTGTCAATATGTACCTACCTGTGCCAGCAGACGCGATGAGTGCTCGGTGACAGGCAGCTTGGCGTTGCTTGCGGTGGCCAGATGCGTCTCCAGCGCCAGCACGGCCGCACGCTCCGCCTCCGCACGCTCGGCCTCCGCCGCGGGACTGGCCCACTCTATGGACGGCTTGCTGGGGAGATAGAGGAGAAAGAGTTTTTTGATAATTAAAGATGTGGTTTTGGTGTCAATTAAGAATATAACCAGGGATATAGTACCTAGTGATGCAGCACTCGATGAGCGCTCGCAGCGTGGGGTAGGCGGCGGCGGCGCGCTCGGCAAAGCCCTGCGGGTTGTGCGCCGCCAGCATCGTCAGCAGCATCCAGCCGCGCCAGTACAGCGACGTTATGGCCAGTGCCGGCGCCGTGTAGCTAACACGCACGCAATAAAATTGACATTATTTATTATTTAGAATGCTATTAAATTATTTAGCAAGTGTATATTAGTCGATGTCGAATGATCACCGTGATGTTAAATCACCACAGTCTATTATCATCTGCAATACAGCAGATTCTTTGGCTATTTTCTGATAAGGTACCCCAGCTGAATACCTACCGAGGAAGATCATGAACTCACCCAGTAGGCAGAGTGATATTGTCGGGGGGATGGAACTGGCACAGTTGGAAGATATAGTCCGCCACTTCTAGCTTGTCCACCAGTAGCGGCTTATCCTCGGGCGGCAGCGCGCAGGCTCGGCGCACCACTTGCTCCACCAGCTCGAAAACCTCCGTCGGAGACACCGGGGTCTCCTGCGGACACGTATTGAATACAAATGTAAATTGTAATACTTTCAGATATGAGCATGCATTTTATGAACATATGATATGAGCATGCATTTTATGAACATATGATATGAGCATGCATTTTATGAACATATGATATGAGCATGCATTGTATACAAGTCACCGTAGTGGATCTACAGGTTTAAACTCGCCTTAGAGAGTCCGATGAAGACAAGTCTCAGCAGAGTGTTCTGTGGTAGGGGAGCCTCGCAGCACAAGCGATACGTGAGCGCGCGTTCGCTTTCCGGTGGCCAGTTGTCTACCTTGCTGTACGTCTCCGCCGACTCCACGAACATTATCTGGCGACGTTGCAACATTCAAGGATAGGATCGCAATAAGAATGTACGTGATATAGAGAATTGACTACTTTATTGAGCGAGAGCAGGAAATCGGGTTGCGGCGGCCGGTACACGGGAACGGCGGTGTCGAGTAACCAGCCGAGCGCCTGCTGCTGCAACGCGCACAGCTGAGCGCGGTAGTCGGCCGCATGCTTGCTGTGCTGAGCGGTCACCAGGCAGCACACGCAGAACAGATCGGCGACGGCGTGGAAGGCGCGTTCGCGAAGTTCGGGCGGCGGGTCTTGCGGCGGCGGGTGCGCCAGCGCGCGCGCGAGCGGCAGCAGTGCGGCGGCGTCCGATCGCGTGGCGCGCACGCACTCGCGGGTCAGCGCGCGCAGTGGACGCAGGAAGTCCTCCGCGCGCACTACGAGCTCCTGGTAGGTGTCCGCCATGGCGGCCGGCACCAGGTGCGGCTGAGCGTGGATGAGCGCCGCCAGCACTGCCATGTTGTTGGGCGAGCGTACGTTTGACAGCTCGTTGTATACAGTGTGCGTGACAACGGAGCGCAACAGGGCTGGGCTGTCGGCGACCATGTCGCGCAGACAGGCCTGGTAGGCGGCCTGTAGCGGCTTGGTCTTGAGGCGCATGCGCGCGAGCTGGGCCAGCACCTCATGGTCCCGCGCGGCGCTGGGCCCGGCGGCGGCCGCGTTGGCGCACACGTGAGCCAACAGCTCCTGCGCCGCGCGCCACAGCTTGCCCGAGTGCAGCCACGCCTCAAGGCGCGATGCGGCGATCATGCGGATCTGAACAATTACTTTCATATTTCTGACCCATTTTAAAACTTTACTTAGTATCGACACAAAATATCCATGTGCATATCACCTCGGGAAAGCCGCAAGTGGCGGACAGCAGCTTGAGAAATCCCTTGCCGATGGCGTCCGGAGCCGCACGACGCTGAATCTGTTCTTTGATAGCCTCCAGCACCAGCGCCTCTACCGACTCATAGCTGCTGGAGTACCTGGGTACAGATGAGATCATAAATAAGTTTTAATCATATTGCAACAGCTAGATCCTGAACTAATAATAATGTTTAAGTAAAGAAAGTCTAGAACAATAGAAAACATGTCAATTAGAATAACAATAACAATAACCTAAGCAAAAAATAGCATATTACACATAGCGAGGAAAAATAAGAAATGTCTCAGATCACACGTAATTGTCAACCGAGGTGGGACCGAGGTCGACTAGTATGTGATTTGAGGCTTTGTATGCTATTTTTCTGTCCGACGACGGCGGAAAGCGGCCATTTCGTTTTTCGCAACGGGACGAAGTTGTCACTTTCCGCCCAGCGGGTAGAAAACATATTCAAAACAAATGAATTGACCTTGGAAACACAGAATATTCCAGATCTGAGTTCTCTGTGTCTTCTTCATTGCTTCCCATAAGTGGAGATCCGGAACCAGAAGGTGACATTGTACCTGACCAAATAAATATATAAATTAGATTGTTTGAAGGATTTATTATTTATTATTTATTATTTATTATTTATTATTTATTATTTATTATTTATTATTTATTATTTATTATTTATTATTTATTATTTATTCAGCAATGTCTTGCTACATATATTACAATCAGAGCTAATAAACAAAAACAATAATGGGAGTTACCCAATGTGTTATCAGTAGGAATCAGGTGTGCAGGAGGTGACTTGGTGCCAAATGCAGTGACAATATTCTCTACAAGGCACTTGCACCAGGAGCAGTCCACCCACCAACGCTCATTCAATGCATCTTCTATGTACACCTAGAGCCCAGAATAGAGGCAAAATAAAGGTCAATACCAAGGTTAAATTTGTAACTATATACATATTTAAAAAATTATAAATTATTATGATATTTACACTTTAACCATCACTCATAAAATGGTTAGAACTAGTGGTCTCCAAATGGCTGAAATTCAAGCTAATCTTAAGTTTAATGTTCATGAGGGTTTTCAAATGAGTATTACATTAGAAGGCAATCAACTCTGCAATTATTTGTCATCAGACTAATGTATACTTAACATTGACAGTGTCAACCTAGACCACTAAATAGAGTGTAATGTTTTGCATTGTAGTGTGTGTAATGTTTTTCTCATTAATTTAATGTATTAAAAGTGATTTATTATACATATAATAAAAACACCTTTCTGACCTCTTCTATCAGCATTTAAAAAAGAGTGTGCAAAGTTTTTACTTCACATATTAATATAATGATATCCTAAAAAATATTATTACAAATGATTTTATACCTTTATAAATGTATCTGGCCAGTTGTTGCTGTCCTTATGTCCTGCATACAGCATATTACAAGCTAGAACAAACACTAGAGGATTCCCTTTGCTCTTAAAAGCTGCGCCCTGCTCCCTCTTCAGCAATGTACAGAGGGACTGAGTCACTGTCTCATGTGCAAACATGTTAGGGCGTATTTTAGTCAAGTACAGCATACTCATGCAGAGAATTGGGTCTGGTTTTGACCTCTGAGATTTAAGAAGACGAATAGAGCCTGTGAGGAGTCCCAGCTGAAAATTGGAAATAATCATTCTTATCTTTCAGTGTTAGCAAAACATATAGAGTTATGAAAGACATCAACTTACCAACTTATCAGAGTTATGAGTGTCCAGAGCTTGCAACACATTAGGCACCAGATCTACAGGGTCTACTTCTAAAGATGTGCCACTGACAGCTTCAGCAGGAGAGCCCAGTCTCGCCCGTTTGCTTGCTGGTTGACTGCCAAACCCAGAGGATTCCGCCCTTTTTCTTTCACCGACATCTATAAGAAAAATGATACAAAATAAATTAATACCTACACTCCTAAAGAACATGCTACTAACACAATATGATACGACTAGTAAAATATGGTTGGCATTTAAAAATCATAACATACTACTTGTAGATGGTTTGTGTATATTCCTTTTCTCAGAGTCCCGGGACACTACTACAGTAGATTTACTGCCTAGCGCAAATATATCCTGAGGATGCTGTGGGGCTTTACTCTTTCCACCACGACCAGTCGACGACATTTTACCACGTTCCATTGCTACTACGTTCCGTTTAAAAACACCAGTAGATTTTACTTTAGGTCATGGTTTTTGCAACCTTACTTTCACAATCCCCATTAACTATTTAATATAAATTCAATTTAAATAGATTCACGCTTACAAACACCGAAAATGTCAAAATTTTGTTGCATGCTGTCACTGTCAGACAATAAATATAAATAATTTGATAATGACAGTAACTGCGATCCGATTTCTTCAGAATTATTTTGATTTATTTATTTAACAGCCGTTATCGCCTTTTATTTCTTAAATTACGTATCTTGACATAACACTGTTATTTTAATTAATATGGAAGAATTTGCTTACTAAATCTACCTGAGAAAGAGGCAATTGGACCATATCTGGATTATAACCAGATAACTAAACATAGGAATTGCTAATTTTCTTTTTAGCATATATTTCGAAGTAAAAAATCGCTATAAATTATTAATGAGTGACGAAAAGGAAAAGGTGCTTAACTAACTGTTATTTTTTTAATTGAGTATAACTATCGGCATGAAAGCGTTCATGAACTAGATTGTGTAGAAGTCTAAATTAAGGTACCTGAGGGTACTGCGAGGTATGATTTATAAAGGACGGGCATACGTAGCGCTGACTGGCTCTCCAGTCGCATTACGTCCCCCGCGACCGATATAATACCCCGCTCACTTCCAGTATTATTATTACGTTTTTTTTATTTTTGACTACTTTGTTTTTTTATTTTTGTTGAGTTTGTCTGTCTCTTTGAACAATAATAAATTTTATGTAATTAATTTAATTTAATATGTAATTCTCATAAACTTTAATAAATCAAATCTTAAATACAATATTAACTATATTTAGGCAATAATTATCAACAAATTATTTCATATAAATTTTAAATCAGTTCACCATCCATTATTTCATATAAATTTTAAATCAGTTCACCATTCATCAGTTCACTTTTAGGTAATTATTACATTTATAACTACTATTTAAAATAAAATTAAAAAATAATATGTATCACCAAAGTATTGTGTGCGCGACAGTACAGATGCAAATCCCCTCCAAATTTCACTCAATGACCCGTCTACAACAACACAGCCACATGTATTGGGTTTAGTTTTATAATCTTCAGAGTTTCTTCAGTTATTTTATTCCGAAGTGGTACTTTATTTTTCTTCTCTTTTCAACTGACGACTTTTATAATGTCACAGTATGCCACTTGAATACAATATGTTTAATATTTATAATCGATATAATTTGAGGTCTAAATGCCCAAAAATGTATATTCAGTTACGAAAACAATTCAAAAGTTAATTAGATATACATTTCATTTCTTATTAAAAGAATATTATTAAGTCTATAACATTTAATATGTTATTATATTAGTTTATATGTTAAATAAAATATTTTAAAGTAAATTCTATTATATTTTTGGTACTTGGAAATTATGACAGCATTGACACTTGTTTTTACAATTTAGACTAGTATTTCTCGAAAGAACTGTCAAGTCTCTGAAACAATTCCAAAACTTACAAGGCAAGTAATTTAGTTAAATTACGTAAAGTATTTGTTGTAAGCAATAATTTTAATACAAAATATTTGCTTTATGATGTATAGGACCAGTTGCCTCAAGCAATGCATTTTTTTATATGAAGTTATGTAACTGGTGTTAAGGTTATGGTTATTGATTTCAGATGCTGACCTCCTCACTACTTGGCGGTCTGAGGGCGGCACGCTCCTCGGTAATGATCACCAGAAATCTTGCAGCGGCACAAAAGGCTACGGACCCTATTCAACAGTTGTTCTTGGACAAAATTAGAGAGTACAAACAGAAGAGTTCGTAAGTAGATTCAGTAAAATAATACGAAACATCCATGCGATGTAAATAACCAAGGTATACCTTATTTATATAAATCACAATTGTTGCGAAAAATATACATGTCATAATTATACACCTACGCTAAAAAATGTTACTATGTACCACCAAAGAAGAGCCTAATCTTCCATCTTTAAACGTTAAATTAGCCATGTTATACAGTCAGTTCCACATTGTTAATGTTAGGTCAGGTTGCCTTACAATTAGTTTTATTTTTAAAAAATTAAATCATTTTCACACTTGCAATTTAGTTTTATAAACAATATTTAATTTTATATATATATAAATGTTTTATACAAGCCTTAAGGAATAGTATTTTTAAAATGTCATATTGTAGGATCTAGTGTTACTGATAAACCATAATGTATTGACATATATTTATATATAGTTTCTCCATATTTATAAGTTTTCCAGTTCATTAGTAATTTATACTCAAAATTCAAATAAGAGCTCATTAGACTAAACAAAATTAATCAAGACAATATGCTAATATAACTAACTTCCAGTTTATATAAATTATTTCAATAATAACTCCAATTTAACAAAAAAATAATCATTAAAATAATATTTCTATATATACATCTATATTTTTAGAGGTGGTAAACTTGTGGAACCCAGCCCAGCCATTGAAAAGGAACTAAAAACAGAACTTGAAAAGTTGGAGCGTCAATATGGAGGTGGATCTGGTGTAGACATGACTTCATTCCCTTCTTTTAAATTTGAGGAACCCAAACTTGACCCCATTGATGAACAAGCTGCTCCGGCCAAGAAGTGAATAGGATAAGAACCTTCATAGCCATAGTTATTATCAACTTAATAAAGTTATACCATCATATTTAATTTATAGTCTTTTTTTATTTTCCCTCTTAAATAGTTTTTCATAATAAGATTTCAAGTGCTATTCACTGTATATATGGTGTACTATCTATTGTTAATTGTGTTGTTTTTAGGTTAAGTTATCTTTACCTTAAATTAATGAAATCTTTTACTTAATTCCTTAAATTACTTAAAAATTTTCTATACCATATTATATGATTAAGAATATTTTGGTTGAGTAAGTTTGCTAGTTAATTTTGATTGTTTACAACCATACAAAAATTGCAAAAGTAATATAACTAGGTTATATGACTATAATCATATGACTATAATTATAATAAATGTATAATTATATATAAGTTTGGTATATTAAGTGTTTTGCTATAAAATAATGACAGGCGCTACATTTCTTTAAAAACCTTTGGCGCTTTTGTTAATTTATAATAAATACCCACGGAGTCATTTCCTTTTCAAAGAGTAGTTATTAAAAAAATATATGAAAACGTACAGTCCAGGGACGGGAAATCACTCGAAAGTAATTTCAAACAAAATATTTTGTTATAAAAACAATGTTGTTTTGAATTAATAGCATTAACGTCTTTATATTTATTCTACCTACTTTTATAGCAACTAATAAACCAATTTAATGTTAATATAATAGGTGTTACGTAGGCAGTGCGTACAAAGATTAGCAAATAGCAAGACACGTTTTAAAACACCGGTCGGTCACTCATTCACTCACTCCAGTCGGTGAGCAATGAACGACATCTTCCAGGGCCGGAATATTTTGCCTTCATTGCCGAATACCGTCGCACTCTGAAGTCTGAACTTAGTCGCTAGTTTGAAACAGGCGATATCACACACGCGGTTGGTTAAGCTCATGTTAAAATATTAACGGTATGGCAGCCGGTTTCGTCGGCTCCACTAAAAGTTTTCCATTTTCCTTTGATGTGGACATCGAAGAAGAGGAACCAGGAAGAATAACGCCGCATCTCAGCAAACGCATAGGTCAGTAGTAATGAACAAAGAATGTTTACTAAATAACAAAACAATGTGGTGTGATAAAAAAATACTATACCTATGTTTAATATATTAAATTTTTAAACAGTTTTTGGAATGACAAATAAATGTAGTATCTTTTCAGTTTTACAGTTTACTTTTTTGAAGTTTACAAGAGCATTGATATTAGAAACCTATATTTTTGAATACAGAAACCAATAAACAAAAAATAATACCAAAAACATATATAATATTTTACTAAAACCTAGAACTACTACAGAATATCACGATTCACGAACTCATTTTGTCCTTAATAATCTTGATATTAGTGCATATTGACTAATGGTCTAATTCCAGTCGTGTTCCCGGCGCTATTGGTCACTTTTACGCGCCACTCAGCAATGTTAGAGAATAGACTGATCGATATTCGTCGCAACAGCTGAGTGCTGACTATCACACAAGTCACAACACGTTATTTGTTGCTTACAGACTCTGAAATATTCTTTAAAATAATGTATGGATAAAAATGTATTTTATATAATTATATACTTATTTAAAAAGCATAACTTAAAAATATTTTCAAACATTAAAAGGAGTGTTTATTCAAACTTCATTGATGTTTCCAAAGTTATATTTATGCGGTTGTAAGGAGGAAAGAAAAAACGGGTTTTGTTAAACCGATCGACTAGAAGTTTCATTTTACTATTCAGTAGAGAAATTTCCATTAAAATGTAGTTATTAATAGATATATGATTCGGATCTTATAGACAGGTTCTCCCTACTAGCTTCATATCTTGGTTAAAAATATAGTAAGATAAGATTATACGTACAGTGTTAGAGGATGATGTTATCTAAAAGACAGTTTTAAAGGTCTATTACTTACCTTACTTCAAAATATTTACTTCTTAATAAATTTCAACAAATACCTACATATCCCAAATAAAGGAGACAATGTAACTTAAACTGTTCTTAATAGTTACTATATATTTTTTAATTTTTTTTTATCTATACCAAATAGTTATAGATTATATAATATTAGTTATCAGCGCGATTTGCAATCGGAATAATCATCAAATTATAGATAAGATTCAAGATAAGAATTCATTGGTCAAAATGAATATTTTTATCAATATTTTCATTAGGTATCATTTACAATGCAATAGGGTTTAGACTTTAGGGTGATAACAATAAATAAAAATCGTATATAAGTGTCTACTTATTATTCCGTAGTCAGCTTAAACTAATACAGAACAAGAAATTCGCTGAGAGGTTATCCTTATTTTTTTTGTTTGCATTATTTAATGAAAAGTTTTTGCTTTTCATGTTTTTCTTTTTAGGTATATGTATTAAAAAAAAATGTTTTTAATATTTCTTTTACATACATAATAATTTATTGCATTTAGATACAAATAAAGTCCTAATAAATATTAGAGTCAACCATCGCATTTAACAGACACTATTTAAAATTTATAAAAAAAAATATAACAAATTTAGGAACATATAGTTTTTCCAGTTAATTATGTTCATACTCTTATTTATTGTGTTTTATATATATATACTCATACAATGCACAAGATTCCTGGACTCTTGTTTTGAAAGTATTTTAAGTCTTTCGCGGTATTAAGACACACACAGTGCCAGTTTTGGAACTACGACTGTGGCCTTAAAACCTGATTCTTTAAAGCTAGCATTATATATTTATTACCTTTTTAATTATAGGTATATATTTTTTCCACTTTGAATTAATACCAGAGATCATTTGTGCACAGCAACTGGAAGTGTCAGGGGGGCCTATTTTGATACCATACTCTTTAAAAAAAAGCGCTTCCATCAAGACCCTTTTTTAAATTAAAACTACGAGAGTTCCAAGAACGCTCTGAAGAACCACTCTACAAACTCTAGCGGGTATTTCTTTATTATGATCACTGTTACTCAAACGTCAAATCGGCTTGTAATCAAATGTAATGTCAAGTGCCCACATTAATTCCAACAAGGACTGCCAAAGCTAGGCCCCCTTTTAATGTCTTCTGTGGACTTTAAGATCTTACACTTACACATTAAAGAAATTTATATCTTTGTTTGAAAATATCTATAAACATGTAGAGCCATGTTAAACTTTTTTAAATTTATATAAATATAGAATGAAAAATAAACCGATACGGTAGGCGGTAGCTTAGTTAGTAGAGGGACGGGACGGTTTCTCAATAGTCGCGGGTTCAAATCCTTGCCCGTATCGGTTTATTTTTCATTCTATATTTAAATGAATTTATATCTCGTAAATACCCACTTATGAATTTGGAGAATATGAACCCTACTCCTAAAATTGTACCCGCGTCGCTAGATGTGAATATAGGCAAGGGAAAAGTGTACCTAAACATGGCCTCGATTGTGCAATGTATATAATTTTCCTCTTCTGTTAGGTAAGTAATATAATCTTGGTAGTAATGTAAAGTCTTAGGTAAGTAATGTAATCTTGACCATTAAACTCCATAAATTAAATTAAATCTTTTATATAGTTAACTTTATTAAAATGTTTAACACTGTGACTTGTGACAATTCGTCTTCACGCGAATGCAAACACGTTTTTCTGGCAATTACTTTATCTTATCAGAAATTCTTTGGCGTATCAACTTGTTTAAATATTGCTCAATTAAATACAATCGTTCTTCACTATCTGTTTGTTTGTTTGTTGAACTAAACAGCGCATCTTGAGGTGTCTTGTAATTACCAAGACCTTACAGAATATTCTTGTTTTTGAATTTAGATAGACATTTAAAAATTAAAATGATAATAGATAGCAGACAAAAGGATCAATATAAATATAAAAAAAAATATGCGGCCTTTTCCAACTTGTATCTATTATTTGGACTCGATTTGATAGACTCACTATCCTGAACTGCCCCATGTATCTTTGTCATCTACAATTAAGCTCCCCTAGAGCGAAGGTTAGAGGAGTATCTTCGTTTCAATGTACTACTAGGTATAACGTACAACACAATGGCGGATGTTGACAGACAAATTATTTGTTTCCGTGTCATAAAAAACACACGTTGTACAGACTACAGGCGTCTTGTAAATTTTTGCAACATTGAAAGAAATAAAGGTTTTTAAATAATAAAATAAAAAAATTAATAACACAATGACTCATTTATTTCTTAATATAATCAACACAGAGCAATGTTTGATAAAATTTAAACAACAAAATCATGGTTTTTAAAAACCTCTGATGTAGGCTTTTTTGGGAACATAAGTACCTACCCACACAGGCCGATATTAATTAAATTGTTTATAAGCGGTATTAAAACAGAATATATGTATATACGTAAAATTTAACCTAACATTGAGATTCTGTGGTAATCAGTCTGCTGCAATAGTTAGGTATACTTTAATTTAAAAATTCAATTTTTCAAACCTCGCACAAAATATACTTTTAGACTTACTGAAGTCATATAAATTTGAATTATATTTTCTAACTGCCTTAAAATAATGTGTATAACGAGTGAGTGAATAATTAATGCACGATAACATCCAAATTGCTGTCATTTTTATTACTAGTTGGTATAATTAACTATTTTCGTGTTATATCGCGGTACGACTCTATCTGGAGCAGTATTAGAACGTAGATAATTCAAGGATGAAAAAATGTTATCGTTCCGTATTATTTTCACTACCAACAATGTCACAGTGGAAGGATAAAGTCTCCGTGACGAGTCTGATTGTGATAAATACAAAGCATACTATTTGTGTCGCTGCCAGCCCGCGCGTCGCTCAGTTCACCGCTACACATTCATCTAACAAGGTCTTACATACAAAACAAAATCATCAGTGAATGCAAACAAATCGTGGAAAAAGTGCTGGAACCGGCATAGTTTTGGTGATTTGGTCTTACGACTGGAACTGCTTTTCGTTCTTGAATCTCTGTATGTATTCTCCAGTTGTTAACGATTTGTCATTTATATTTTATATTAGTCCACTGAAGTACCGATGCGAATGCGTTGATATTTGTTTGCAGTGAGCTGTTACGTCACGTAATTACTATCTGTCGTTACTTTCAGACATAACGACTGTATCACGATGTTAATTTAAATTATTCAAATATTTTAATATATAAGTTATACTCAGTAATTACCCACGCGTAACCTCAATGTTTCCAATTCTATTTATATGGGACATTATTTACCTAGCGCTGAAAGTATCATTTTTTTTACCATTTTGCAAGAAGTTAAGTTTGTTGTTAAGTTTCATCATGGGACACTACCCATGTATCAGATAACAAGAAAGATCATATTTATGTAGCGCTCAATAACAATGCCTTGCATGATGTCTCTAGTCTCAGTGCTGCTATAACCTGATATGAGTCTTATCAAATGGTTTCAGTACCTACCACAGTCGCGTGTTCAATGTTAATATTGTACATAGATAGATGATGTACTCGTAGGTATGTTGTAGTCGTAAACTGTATGATTTATTAAAAGAGAAGCTATTGTCCCCTAACAAACCTATACTTATTAAGTTTATTTCATATCCAACTTTACAACTTTATTGCCAGTAAATATAATGTATCGGTCTTTGACTCCACAACACGTAGACGCGTGGGATTTTGGCACCAGTTCCTGAAATATAGTTAATGATATCTACTTCCAAAAACTTCTTGAGTCGTGACATTCCTTTGCGGCTTCGATTAAGATTAATTCAAGAATCAATATCTGTTGCCGATATCTTGATAGAGATATATTTTACATTACTTACTATTAGTTCCAGAAATAGAATTAGCATGGATAGTTTTAAAGTAGAACTGAGTTCTACATAGAGTCTATTCAGTATAAGAGGTGTAAGAAACAATATCTCCACAGACATGTCAGCAAATAAGTAAGCACTCAACATAAATAACTTTTACAGCGTTATTAATTTTATCAATCTATTAGAATGTCCATTATCATACACCTGAACGTCATGTCGAGGAACATCGCGCAGGCACGCGGTACCACTTGGCACTAGACAGAGATGATTCACAGTGCGTTTGATTTGCAAGTGATGAATGATATTATAATAAAGGAAAGTCGGCTATGAATCTGTACGCAATTTTAAATATTATTATTAGAAGTTAACACTTTATAATAATACTGATTATTGAAACACAATTTTATATTTAGAATCCTAGTTGCTGACGTAGACGATATAATCAACTAAAGAAAGTTAACTAAATATTTCTTTTCTGTTTTCTTTATATTGAACTTATATTTGTAAATTGTAGTCATCTGGATGTTCTATTTTGATGATTTTTAAAATTAGTTTTATTCGGAAAGTTTTTCTTGGACATTAATGTGTTACAAAGTCGATCTATATTTAAATGAAGGTTATTGAATTTGAGAGCAATAACATTACTGTTTGTATAACTTTAGCTGCCACGTGGAGCTTGAGATAGAACTCAGATTTTTTTGGTAAAATATCAATTTGTCTTATTCATAAATTTTTATTTTATTTAAAGCAATATTGTGATACGTTTGTCTGTTATTATAAATATTATTTCTTTCTTTCATCCTATCATTTACTATGTAGAGAATAAATATCAATATTAGGTTCAGAACGTAGAATAAAATAAGCCCAGTGATCAGTAGAGTTGTTTGTTGTTTATAATTTATTTGGTAGAGCATGTTTCATTTGGTTAGTTTAATTTTAATTCTTCATAACTATAATAAATGTGAGAAAAATATAAACTCGCTTTTGCTAGTAGTTTCGTCGCAGCAATAGTTATTTGAAAAAAACAATCTTCTGTATTTCCGCCATCCGGATAAAGGTTTTTATTACCACATCCTTTTCGGGATGAAAGGTACCTTACATGCTTTTCCGTATTTGAGTACATCAAAGACAAAAATTGGTTCGTTACTTAAGAAGTGCGTATACTTCGCTCTAGTTAGTTAATTCTTCTTCACCTCCGTTTATTAATGTACTAAAAAAAATAAAAAAATAAAAATAAAAAATAAAAAAAAAATTACAGACACTTCAATTTTAATTATTTTATGTATAAACGGAGGGTACTTTAAAGTTGTTTGCGTCTATCTTTGTTGTTCTTTCGCACGTCTCTGATTGATCTGTGATTGTTTTCGATGAGATATTTTTAGGAAGTTGTAGGTAGGTAAGATTAGAATTGAAATTAATATTATGTCTATCCTGTTGTTGGCTATTTCTTAAACCTATTTTTTTTTATTATCACTGGAGTAAAAATAATTCATACAAATATAATTGACATTAATGACTTGGAGTGCATACAAAAGAGATAAATCAAGATGAACTAAAGCAGTCAAACTAGAAACTTAACGTTTAATTAATAAATATTGTTTATGCAACCTTATCAAGTTACTGCAAGAATTTTTTTGTGACGTGACAATAATAAAAAGTTAACTTAATGTAAGAGTGCTGGTGTTAAGATGTCGTCAAGAGGAGTGCAGGATGGCTCGAGGTCACCCCTCATCATCACGGAGTCTTATTTTGATGACCCTCGTAAGTGGTGGATTTTATTTTATAATTTAATTGTGTGAATTGTAATGAATTTATCGACACGTAATATTTAAGACAGCAATAAACGCTAAATGCGAAATTATGTATGTACAATGTATAAATTCGTACATGTTATATTTAATAAATCAGTGTAAAAACAGCACTCGCGGAGTGTAGTATTTTCTTACATAACTCTGCCAATTTATTGTATGTGTACTAACAGTTACGTACAGTACATTTTTTGGTCCTACGAGCCGGATAATCCTGTAGATAAAATCGGAGGCTATTACAGGTTAATATGACATAGGAATCATTAAAATTCTACTATTAAACACTACAGTTACTGCTGGTAAATAATTAAAAACTAGGCAAACTGGACCTCACAAATTGTAATTATTGAAAGGTACCTAAAGGAAGTCTGGTCTAGTCTATAGGGTTTTGATTTGATTGCATTTATGAGAACTACTGCAAACATGTAAAGATTTACATATTACATACACACATACATTTATATCTTTATATTATTTACTCCAAAATAAAATAATTACCTAAATAATTATTTAAGTATTTGACGTAGGTGTATACCTACCTAATGAAATATTTCAAGTTACAGTATTTACTTGTTGCTGCTATAGGAATAAAATACATACAATTTTTACTCAAATTAATTTTCTATCTGTCATAGAATTCTGAGTTAATTAATCTAGAATTCTGTATAAAATACTCTTCTATATTAAGCTTCATTCAAAAATCCTAAATAAAGCTTCCATTTTTGCAGTAGAGATAACATTGACAAAATTGACAGCCTACAGCTTTAGTTTTACGATTTTATGAATTTTGGTTAGTTTATTATTCCGTTTCTGTCTAAATAAAGTTCATTTAGTGCTGACATATTTAAAGAATTACGAAAGCTATAATAGATATCTAATTATTTTTTCTAATTAAGGAAATTTCCAAAATCCTGGAATATGTGTATTAGGTCATTTCTAATCAAATATTCATATTTCTTGCTTTGAAAATTGGACAGACTTACATTATTGCTTATTACAAAAGCTATTTATTGTATTCCTTTAGGGGAAAAAGTTTCCAAATATAGATTGACTAATCGTTTGGTCATGACTTATGGCAATTTATATGTAGCTCTAATTAAAATGGAATATATGAGGCGAAATAATGTTCCTAAAATTAGGATAACAAGTCTTTGGTGGTTTATAATTGATTTATAAACCTTAACGCCGGAAAAGTTTTTTTTGTTAAACCTTTCCTATTAGATAATATGTATTTTTATTGACAGTAACATAGACAGGTAGGCGGTAAAACTTTAGGAAGATATATATTTGTTAAATACAAATTTATATCTTCCATTAAATAAACTACTAGTCTAACAAAATTTAGAACGACACTTGTCTATGGTTTTAAATCTTTTTTAAATCAATCGATGAATATATATTTTTTTAAAAGTGCATGTAGGTAGGTATATCCGCGAGCAAATATCTAGTCAAGATTATAAGTAATATTTATTAACATAGTTTTGTACGAATTTTTTTTTTTTTTAAAAGCCAAAATTTTATTATTTGCAAAATTTTAATCTCATTATTTACAATTATTATATCATAAAAAAATTCAAAAAGTGATCAAATGTTTCATTAAATCTAGTAAAAAAAAAAGATTCCTTCGAGCCGGATTTGAACCAGCGACCTATGGATATCAGCTTATTTACATCTACAGTCCACCGCTCTACCAACTGAGCTATCGAAGGTGTACGAATTAAGGCGAAATTACCAGTAGTGTTACAGCTGCTGCCTGTTACTGAACAGTGCTAGGTAGGGTGGCAATGATATTAAGAAAGTCATAGAATTAGTTATATTATATATAAAAAAATACTCTATGTAAAAATATTTATTAATGGATATTTTTACATTTGTTTATTTTTCATTTGATATAAGAATTATTATATTCTTAGTTTTAACACTCTTTGGACGTTAAGGATTCATAAAATTAATTTCTAACAACTATTGCGTTATTAATATTATAACAATGGTACAAGATTAAAAATGATTTTGCATACATATATCTATGGTATTTTAATGACTAATCTTTAATGGAAGTGCAGAATGAATCCATCTAGGTAGAGACAATGTTGTGGTCACCCATATGGTAGGGTCTAGTGAGAGCCGAGAGGCGCGTCTTGGTCGGTCCCCGTCGGCACTCGGGTCTCGGCGTCAGTCCGCGAACCTCCGTCGCAGTGCACAGTGCCGAGTGCTGTCACTACCGACGAGAACCCACGAAGATCTAGTGACGTCGCGTGGCACTTTTTATTCCAATGAGTGCTATTTTGATGAGTCGGTGTTTTATAATAATATAATATTGTGTTCAAGCGTGTGAATTATTACGCATTACTTTATTTATTTCCTCTTAACGTATTGTACGCAACTAAACAGCTGTTTGAATACCAAATGAATAGACGTATTGCATTACAAATATTTTAATGTTGGTAGTTAGTGTGAATACAGTAATTGGGCACGTCGTCAACAGGATGTTATATTAAGATATGGTCTTGTTTATATATTCCTACGCATAATGCATATAAATAACTATAAATACTTATTGGTACACGTTGTGAAACTAAGTGTTATTCAAATGTCATTAATAATAATGAATACATTATTTTATAATTACTTTAAATTTGACATAATAGTAATTATAATTAAGTTTAAAAATAACAATACTTATCTTACATTTATAAAAGGTCACTCAGTGTTTTTAAAATTGACCTCTTATCACGCTAACCTTGCTCCTAGTATCACTGAGTAATGATAAGCATTGCATCACCAATCTTACTTACTTACTATCCTGCACTCAGCAAGCAACGAATCATCCTAAAATAGAATGAACGCGAACATTTTCACGAAAATAGTAAAGATCCTATTAGGACACGTGGAAACTTTATTCGGATATTCTGTATTTAGTTGGTTGTAGATTTAAAAAAAAAAGAAAAATATTTCTTCGTAAACAATATTAGTACGAATTCTTTACATTTTAAAGGTTGCAGTGATTTAAAATATTTTAAATTACCTACATACGACACGACGATGTATACATAGACTATAATTAATTAATAGTTTTGTCCGCAGGTCCTTAATACATAATGGATAACCTGTTTCTAATTCACATTTTTGATATTATTACAAACTGTATATTTTCGTTATACGACTAATTACTGTATAAACCAAACTTTATTATTTAAGCATTTTAGTATCTAAATAGGTATTTTCAATAACATAACTATAATTTAGTATAAAAACCGTAAAAAAAGCTTTGTTTTCCTTATAAGTTTTACTTAAAATTTGGGCTCTATAATTAAATATCTTTATAATTATTATAATAGCGTTAAAATAAAATAACATTAACACATAATAAGACTTGATCTGAATGAGTGAATTATCAAAGGCCAACCTGCTCCGGTTTAGTTAAAAAAATATATACTGACTATATGTTCCTTCTCTACGAAGGTAGACAGAATTCTTTAAAATTTTAACCTTGAGGGGTTCTAATAAATTGTCTTTAAGTCTATAATTTTAAGATTATATCAATTCAAATGTATATTGAGTAGGTATTGCATAAAAATTGTGGTTTTTCGTGAATTTGGAAAATGGCAATAAGAAACAATCACACAAATTGTAACTGAAAAGATCAGAAGGATAAAATACAAGATCTCTCGAGACGAGATCCTAATGCTCATTATTATTATTATTATATTTTTCTGTCCGATATACTTTTGTGTAAAAAGCATAGAACCGTCTAGACGTTTGTTCAGCGATTTGCTAAAAGTGATGTAAAATGTTTTTAATTGAGAATAAATCTTAACATACAATAATATCAAAGCTTGTTAAAAGAAACTATTTCCATTGTACCAGTTTATAATATTAAATATGGAATAATACCATAAAAAGTTAACATTGTCTATAGAAGTGGTCGATAGTAGTGGTCGATTGGCTAACAATGTAGTCGTAGGTTGCGCCCAGTTATTAAAACGAAATTATAGTCTCTACTTACGTCTTTATTTGTTTTACATGATACAATGATTCTGACCAAAAAGTCGAAAAAAAAATTGTTTTTCAACAGATTTTTCTTTGTAAGTTGGAGCACATTGTCTCATTTTTAATTAAGGTATTTCTTAGTTAGGTATTTATTTCTAGATATTATTTTAGAGTGCAGTTTGGATAGACCAGGGGTGGCCAACTTAATCAGAATTAAGATCGACTTTTTACCGACGAAACGCTGTTAGATCTACTTCATTTATTTTTAAAAATTACGTACTTCCTGATATTCTAGTGGACCTTTAGGGCAGGTAAATCTTAATTTGAACTTAAAATTTTTAAATACTGCTTGCCTAGCCGGAATCGACTCGACTAGCGGCCGCGATCGACCGGTCTATCGCGATCGACTGGTTGGCCACCCCTGGGATAGACTATAAAAATATAATATTCTTATTTTATGATTCAATACATTCTCTATAAAGTTACTAAGTCTGATATAGATGAATTTATTACAAGTAGACGTCACGTTTGAGTCCGCATTCCGCATATTACATAGTAGGTATCAGTCAATGTGGTGTTAGTAGTCGTTCCTTACGCTACTACTCACACATTCACGAAAGACTCGTACTATCTAAAAAATATAACATGTTAACTCAATATATCAAGAAATAGTAAGACAATACACATATCCGATTACGTAATACGGTTGTTTAGTTGCGAACAGACCTCATGATTGTTTCGTGTTGATAACAGCGTGTTTTTTTAATAATTTAGTTGCTAAGCGGTGTTTGAACTTGATTGAATGTTGAGTGATGTATAGCTTTGATAAGGACCTCTGGCACGTCCGAGCGCGTGCGCCGTCCGAGTCGCAAGAACCCATCAAGGTGGAGGAACACCGTAAATATATTCAATATCCTTAAATATAATAGTTAATTTTTTTTTTTTTCAGCAAACTTCAAGAAAGGTTCTGAATTCTGTATTTTTGTCCATTATGTAGTGTTTTAATACTTGTTGAATAGATCGAAACGAAATAAAATATTGAATGAAATTACATGTATGGTTAATTAAAATACAATAATCATAATAAAATTTATTATAAATTCTTATAATAAGTAACGCATAGTAAAGTAGGTATAATATATTAGTAACCACTGGCTCCATCCCAAACTCACTTGTCTGTAGTTACGGCGCTGTTTTATTCTTCTTGGATGGATGGAAGCGCAATGCGTATTTGAGACTCTTAGTTTTTAATCTGTTATAATTTTTTATTTCTTTATAAACATAAATATAAATTAGTTTTAATCACTTTTTTAATTTGAATTGTTTTTAAATATTTTTTTTAACGATTCAAAAATAAAAAAGTGGAATACGCTCGACTGCTGATAATACAGTACGTGGACCTATTTATTAATAATTAAAATAAGCATAACATGTTAACAAACAATTATAAATGATTATTTATAGTCAGCCATAGATATAGCCCTTGGGTTGAAGCCGTATGATGTCACCGTGGCGTAGCTGTGATACCGCCTATCTTATCCATGCTACGTAAAGTATTTAATATTTAATCTGTAACAAATCTTCGAACGAATAGGATCGAAGATTGTGTGTGGTGTGTCTAATATTTTGTTATATATCGAGATTTAGTAAGATTTTAAAAGATATTAGGAAAATAGGGTTCTAATAAGAGTTTTCGATAGGACTTATTGAAAGTTGATTTTAGTTTAATCAAACTAAATATGCTGTGTTTATATTATTAAAAATTTGTGGTTGAGCACGTCTTGAGACTATAAAATAAATGAACTATTGATTTAATCGACAACGACGGTATGAACGACCTATGAAGCAAAAAAACTTCAGTCAGGAAATTGCAATAGTATAGAAAACAGTTCAAAGGCACTAAACGACTAAAACTATTAGTTAAAATTGTATGCCTATATCATTGTACACGTGTCGGAACACTTTTAAACAGACAGCAGACAACAGGCAGCAGGCAACAGGGCACTAGACGTCCAAACACACGGACGAATAAATAAATTATAATACATATTATTATGAATGAACTTTCAAGCCTCTGATATTGAATACATCCATAGTAAAATATCTTATCATTATACGTGACGTTATTCACATCGGAGAGTTTATAGAGTTTTGTTAAACTCAGAACATTTTTATAACTTTTTTTTTTATTTTTTTTTTTTTTTTCTCATCGGCTCAATTGTATATATATTATTATTAAAAGGAAAAAACTGTATCTCAAAAAAACTCGGGCATACAAAACCTAAAGTCTATTGCAGTTATATATATAATAATCTCTTAAAAAATGTTTGTCGTCTGTTGGATCGTATTTAATATTTGTAATTGGTTACATATATATAACTACCTACTACTAACTGACTGACGCTTATTTTTAAATAATGTACCTCACATCTTCAATTTGAAAAATTTATATAGATATACATATAAACTTTTGTCCTCTTTGTTGTTGATTTTATAAGTGGAAAATGAAAAATGGAAGGCCTTGGCCTACAAAATATAGCCATTATAAAAACTATAAGCAGCGAGATAGCGACCCGAGCAGACTAGAATTTAAAAAGATCTTTTTAATGAGATTTTCATATTCGACAGATTATATCTAACGGGAGTTGACGTACATACCTACTTGATTATATACTCATTAGTATCTTTGTACTATCGGTAGATTATTATCTTAAGGCCATATATATTTGTTTTGTCCATAGGAAACCAAGAAAATATTTAATCTGTTTAACAGATAAGAATCGAAATGTATATTTGCATATTGATTTATTTGCAGGTAGTGAAAGTCCGACGAGTGCGGTGGGGGCGGAGTCCCCTCGGGAGCTCCCCAACGAGCTCTCGGCTCCGTATGAAGTCCCGCAGTTTCCCATAGAGCAGATCGAGAAGAAGCTTCTCATACAACGTCAGCTCAATGTCAAGTTAGTATCGTGCTTTTGAGACGAGCTATCCTGTGTCAGCTGTACAGATTGTTTACAGTTACTGCATGAACCTTAAACCGAAAATGTGGTGACATTCAGTAGAATTTATTTATTCACTAAATAACATGTAATTAACGTCTTGTACAACTACCGACATTTACTAAAACTGTGCAATAGTATGAATATAAAAACAAAATTTGAGAAGGGAACTTAGGAAATAACTGTCTTAAAACGTAATTCATTCACAATAAATGTTCTTTTATTACATATTTAATATATATTTAGAATACTTACTTAACCCACTCTACTGACTTTGGGACTTCAGATCGCTGACACTTCATAAATGGGGCTTATTCTTGGCGAAATATAAAACCATATAGGTTATGTTAATTACAGAGCATTGCAATAAATACAGATTAGATTAACAGTTAAGTGTATAAAATAAAATCCATACATGTGACGTGAGGTGGATAACGGAATCGGGTTTGAGTAATTGGATCAACCTTGAGGAGGCGGCAACCCTTACTACTCGAACGAGGCGATGAGTCGCTCGTGCTAGTTGTCGTTTGAAGATGGGTATGCAGTACTAATTCTCTGACCTACAGAATTACTTGTTTAGTTAAACTAAATTAGTGTCATTATCTGTGTATTTGTGTGATGTTCAGAAGTCAAATTGAATGCAAGAAATGGACTTCGTCGAGGTATAATTTATTGTTTTAATTTTTGTTTTGTGTTGTAGGCAGGTCAATTAGTACGTAGAACATTCTTAAACAAATTAAGATTGTTAGTAGATAGATTAACTTGGTTTGTGAAATCGCCAACCAATTTTAGGCTACCTTTTTTTTTTTATAAATATCCTATGAGTTGAGTTTATTTATAAGCTTCGAGTTTTAAACGAAATAAACGCTTTTTTTTTTATTATTGACCGACTTTTTGCGATTTGCTTCTTAAAACCTGAAGAAAATACATTGTAATATTTTTTTGAATTAATATGGAATAAAAATAAAGCGATGCGGCTAAGGATTCGAACCCGCGACCTCTGGGAAAAGTTCCAGTCGCTCTACCAATCGCAGCCCGCCTCGGAGGAATTAGCATTCTATATATAATAATCTTTATCAGGACGGAGGTGACATAGATTGTTATTCTCTTCCAAACTCTTATTTTTAACTTTGCAGTATACATTCATCATCTTCCTGCCCTCACCCTGATTTTAGGGTTGGCGTCTTATGTTTTTACCTTCCAATATTTCCTATCACATCTCTATATACACACATCTTATACACTTCATCCATCCCATATTGATTATGTAGTTTACATCCCGGTCGATATTGCCATCACTTTGTATGAGGGAACCAAGGTAGCAAAATTCGGACTCGTAACATCCATCCATCCATCGAAATGGTGTCGCGGTATCTCCTCTTTTGGTTAAAAAACAGAACAGGTGCGATGTTTTGGTTCTACTTATTTTCAAGCCAACACCAGATTTTGTTGCCATTTTAATATATAACTTCCACCTTATCTTTATGTTCTCCGCCTCATTTTCTCACTCCCCTTTGTGATACAGTGATATTCCTTTGGACCTTTAACGAACTCTAGCGGGCTGGCTACAGATACTTTCGCGGTCGTCTTACATTCTTTATACAACATTTTCTTCTCTACTCTCTTACTTTAATTGTTATCTAATTATTTCTGCCGTTGTCATTCTTTCTATATTTTTTCTTTCATATATTAGATTCAGATACGTTAGCGCAATTGGTAGAGCGACGGGATGGTTTCGCAGAGATCGCGGGTTTCAATCCGTGCCGTATTAATTTATTTTTCATTGTAAAAAAGTAATTAAATAATTATAGAAGCTCTACAATTATATAAACAAAACAAGTATCATGTATCATCTTGATAAATCTCAACTCTAGTTCTAGGTCATAGAACGGTAACATCTAAACTTTCAGAACAATACATACATCGATTTAGGTTTTCGATAATTTTCGTTTTGTCAATTGTATGTTTATAAACTTGTTATATCCCCATAGACCGTGGGATCGCTAAATAGACATTTGTTATATTCCCATGCATCGCGGGAACCGCTTAGCAAGCGATCTTGCAATATGTACATTCCATTGTATCAGAATCCAGGAATTATAACAATCAAAAAGCTAAATCTGCACGCACTGCATACAATTATTATTTAATTATAATTTTATAACAATCCTTTAGCTGAATCTGCACTTCACATAAATGTATTTCATTATAATTAATTTTAAATATAATTGTCACTCTTGTTTTCTAATATCGGGCAAGCAGTCGTCATTTTAGTTATAATGTAGTTTGTAATTTTAAGTAAAGTATTTTTATAATTTTGGTTTTTTTTGGATCCTCGGCTGCCACCGTACTTAATTAACTAAGCCAAACTATTTGTTTGTTGTATCTACTTTTATAAACATTTTTAACTTCTTTTAATAAATATATTTACTTATTACAAATTAATATTTAGATAAATTATTTAGAGACAGATAAAAATTACAATTTGAAAAATATCTATATTCTATATACCTTTTGTCGCAATTGGAATACATTGGTAAAATAAATTATAATAAATCTATATTTATCTAAACACACATCTACTCGAACTCTCCTCGAACCTGCGACCTCTGAGATATGTAGTCTGTCGCCTCTGGATTTTAGAAGGTGCAGGCTTGAGTCCTTCCAGTGTTGATTAATTTTTATTCTATATTTATTTAAAATTTTAATAAGCCTTACATAATGCTTGTGCCAATTACATAATTTGCTATAATACTTTACTATGTCTTAATAAGTACCTACATGTTTATAATTAAAGACGCTAGTTGCTACGCTACTTTTTTTGCACAATAAGAAACTGTTCATAAACACGGCTGTTTTTTTTTTCAGACAAGCAAACTTTTTATTATACAGTTAATAATTATAAAAACTAAAAGATGACCATTTGTAAATGTACCTACAATTAAAACTTGCAAAAAATATATTTCTGAAGAAAATATGTTAATTGTTGGTAGGTCATTGATAAAAATAGATACTACAATTCGGTTAGTAATCAAAATGTAATATTTGAACAGGGGCATGAAATGAAGCTATAAACTTAAGCGACGCCACATTGTTGATTTAAGTAAATTGATGACTGTTTGAATGTTGGGTGAGTATCTACAATGTTTTAAGTTCGTTAGCCGGAACAGACAGGACACGCAATATATTCAGCATTTAATGTCTTCGTAAGAAATATTATTTATTTAAATATTGATTCCTTAGAATAAAACAGAACAATGGCTAGAATAAATAAATTTATATATACTAAACAAACTTTCCTGTCGGTCGTTCAATCTTTAAATAGTATAAAGCAAAGTCGCTTCCCGCTGTCTGTCCCTATGTATGCTTGGATCTTCAAAACTACTAAACGAATTTGGATGCTGCATTTTTATTAGATAGAGTGATTCAAGAGGAAGGTTTAAATGTATGATCTATGATTATTTAGAGTATGAATATTTAGAGCCGGAGAAATTAAGAGATTTGTAATGTTATGTTGCAACAAACATATTTTTGTGCTCTTAAATAACAAAAGTTTTCTTAACCGTAAGATATATAGCAAATTAATATACTACGGAAATGTATATCGGAAATGTATATCTTTCAAACATTAATATGAAAGTCCACAATGGTTGATAGTTATTTCTTAAGGATAACCCAAAGCAACCATTTTTATATATTATAAAATAATGTGTTGTTTACCAAGCTTTTTATACAATACAATAATATTTCTTATTCAATTAAATGCATTACATATGTATACAATAAAATATATACAAAGACATCCTGTAGTATAAAATCAATATGAATCAATCTTTACTGCTCCATATCTACATAAAAGGAAATAATGAAAAGCAAGGAATAAGGGAACAATATAAAAAAGAAAACATTTGATGTGTGCATTCTGCCAGTCATTACGTATGGATGTGAAACTTGGTCAGTAAATCTACAACACAGGGACAAACTTGCAAGATGTCAACGTGCAATGGAAAGAAGCATGTTAGGTATAGAGAAGAGAAGGAATAGAGTCAGGAACACGAACATTAGAATAAAAACAAAACTCATAGACGTACTAACTCCTATAGACAAGCAAAAATGGAGATGGACTGGACACATGTTGCGTCACCCGATTGACAAGTGGAGTAAGCAGGTTACTGTTTACCACCCAAGAGATGGCAAAATGTACAGGGGTCGTCCAGTCAAAAGATGGGAAGATGACTTAAAGCTGACAGCTGGGCCCCTTTGGTCGAGAGTGGCCAGAGATAGGGTGCACTGGAAGGAATTGGAGGAGGCCTATGCCAAAAGGCACACCGATATTTGGGATATTTTATAACTCTTTTTAAACTATTTACTCTGTCAATTAATATTCTAAGTTCTGGAATAATAAAGGTTTATATTATTATTTTTATTTTTAATTTATTTTAATTTATTCGTCCCTACTGATACCGCCGTATCTGTTAAGAATGCCTCAGGATATATTTCAATCCGAGCGAGTGATGATTGTCTCAACCACGTGGTTGGCTTACACACCATAATACTTTGGTTTCATAATACATGACCACGGACAATGATAGCCCGGAGTAAAATTATTTTTTTGTTAATTAACCATAGCGTTTGTCCTACCAGGGCGGCAGAATGCGGTCAGTCGGCTCGCTCGCTGGCGGGCGACGCCGTGCTGGAGGAGGCGGCGCGTCTGCGGGCCGGAGACGATGACTTCGACGTCATCCTGCCGCACTTCCAGAGAGTGGCCATCAGCGGGGAGGACACTTCCGGAGTGAGAAAATAATATTTTACAGCACTACTAAGACTTACTAATTTTGATAAAATTATATTCCTCTCTTCATAGTCACATTTGCTCTTAAATTTCTTCATCAGGTGATTAAGATATTTATAAATTCAGGTACCACTCGAGGATCTCCAACAAGCGTCGTCCTATCTAGTGCAGGCGCTGGAGATCCGCAAGCGCTATATGGACATGTCTCAGCAGAGTTACAGCAGCATCACGGCGCGGTTCCTCCGCAGCATGGATGCTGAGGCCGTCGCCAACCACAAGCCCAGCGTGTCCGTGCAGAAACACATCGCTGGTAACACTACTGCCGTTAGACCATGGATCCGTTATTATAGGAGCAACTGACAGACATTAAAGCCTACAAATAAAACTATACTCTCCCAAAGACGTCAAATTGGATACCACCGAACAAGGTTAGGTTGAGATTTAATTTTTTTATAGACCACATAGTCCACCCGCCCTTCAAAGAAAATAAGGACCCGTTCGAGGGTCCCCTACCGGCCGCTAAGGACTACATCATCAGGTCTGATCGCGGCGTGTTCAACCTGTATCAGGCTTCGGAGGAGGGGGAGCAGAGGGTGCCATACGAGTATATCAAGCTGCCCCAGTTCATACAGGACAAAAACACCATGTGCAACATGATCGCCGACGGGCCTCTGTGAGTGCGGGTACCTCGGGAGGGAATCTTATCACTCTCAATCTACAATCTCGATAAACGTCACTCCTTTCCCCCTTGCTAATTGTCCGTTTGTCTTTGTGCAGCAAGTCGTTCTGTTACCGTCGCCTGAGCTACCTGTCGTCCAAGTTCCAGCTGCACGTGTTGCTGAACGAACTAAGGGAGCTGGCCTCGCAGAAGGCCGTCCCGCATCGGGATTTCTACAACATACGGTACCACCTACACGCTTACGCGGGAAACTCTTTAATACTTCCGATGTGACTGAAATTTGGTGCAAAACTTATGTTACTTATAATAATTAATATATACTTATAATAATTAATATGCAAAAAACCAGTCACGTTATTACGCGAGGACCATTCGTTATATATTTATTACTATTAACAAAGGAATTCAATAAGCATAATAGGTTCATAACCATATCGATGCTCTCACCCTCAGTAAAGTGGACACTCACATCCACGCCGCGTCTTGCATGAACCAGAAGCACCTCCTGCGGTTCATCAAGAAGACGCTCAAGACGCACGCCGACGAAGTAAGTTCTAAATAAATATATATTTATGTCAAAACATAATTAAATACAAGGCACTTATTACTTCAAGTTTTGTTATATATTAGTGATGGAGTAAATTACTAAATATGTATACAAATTGGTATTTTAAACATTAAGGTTGTTAATAGATAAATGAGTAGTACGTCCCGTGTGTGTAGGTGGTGACGCTTCACAAGGGCAGCCCCATGACACTGAAGGCGGTGTTCCAGTCCATGAACCTCAGCACCTACGACCTCACTGTGGACATGTTGGACGTACATGCGGTAGGTCGTCCTTCTCTATCTGTTCGCTTAATAAAAGAACTTACTTTTTTTGTAACAAATCAGGAACGATTCATTGGTCGATGGAAGAGTAAAAAAAAAAAAAGTTTTTATTCAAAGAGGCACACATTGCACTTGTGAAACGTCTGAGTATAGTTGCAAGGTTCACAATAATAGTTCCATGGAGAAGGACTGGAAATTCCGTGGATACTCTCTTAACTTTTTTAAACAATTAGTCAGTACTGACTAATTCAGTCAAAGTCCTATCTGATAAGTAAAATGTGGTACCAAAAGAAGACTAAAGTAATCAACCACGTCACTACTAGTTCTATTATGCTTTTACATTTAGAGCGTCTCAAAGAATTCTAAATTTAATTTTACTCATTCAAAAAATAATAAAGAACCTAGAACGCCAATAGACCAATACCCTAGAAGTAATTACAGTAAGGCATTATCGATTACATGTGCAGACTTATAAAAATAATAATTGCTGAATTTCCCAATCGTCAGCATATTCTTTAGTATTGTAAGCTTTAAATATTGGAACGCGTTTAAATTAAGCTGTATTTTTTTTACGTTGGTGACAAATTTTGCCCTTTTTTTTGTAAAAAAATATTTATCGTCCATTTTTTTTATATTATAATAATATCCACATTGGTCTAGAGTCTACACTCTAGAGGATAGTGACCATGACCTGTGCCAAAGGCTTGTGGAGCCCAAGCCAGAGAAATGGTTCGACTACCACACAGAACAATATTTTATGACGACCACAGGTCCTCGGATCCCTGTCTAGATGATCCCTGTATCCAGTAATTCATAGTTTTTAAAAATTTCTCTAGCAAAGATATTATTAGAAAATACTCTAATGCGGAAGTCGATCTTTCAACAAAAAAGTAATGTTGTGTCCAGATTTTGGTATCATATTAGACGTCTCTAACGACCGTGGTCTCCATGTCTCAGGATCGCAACACCTTCCACCGTTTCGATAAGTTCAACGCCAAGTACAATCCCATCGGGGAGTCACGGCTGAGAGAGGTGTTCCTCAAGACCGACAACTACATGAACGGGAAATACTTCGCGAGGATTATTAAGGTTAATAATAATTATTTATATTTGAAAAAAAAACAACATAATAAAAAAAAACCACCAAATCCCAAACTTCCGTTCTCCAGGAGGTGGCATCCGACCTGGAGGAGAGCAAGTACCAGAACGCGGAGCTCCGTCTGTCCATCTACGGCAAGAGCCCGGGCGAGTGGGCCAAGCTGGCTAAGTGGGCCATCCAATACGACGTGCACTCCGACAACGTGCGCTGGCTCATACAGATACCACGCCTTTAGTGAGTCGTACAACACAAATACCTATTAACTCTATCTTTTCAATTGTGTACAATTGTTTAGTGAAAATAGTTCACGAGAAAAATTAAAGATCCATAATCGATTTATGTAAATATTTATTTCGTTTCCAGCGACATCTTCAAGTCGAACAAGATAATGAATAACTTCCAGGAGTTTCTGGGTAACATCTTCCTGCCGCTGTTCGAGGTCACGCGCGACCCCAAAAGTAACATTGAACTGCATAAGTTTCTGACCGTGAGTCATTTTAATTTATGAATATTTTAAAGAGGTTCACTTCACCGTTACGAGTATACACTCGAGACACACGACAATAGGATCAAACGCTCGAAAGCGCCAAAAGTAACCCGAGTCATTCGATCCCCAGCACGTGGTGGGCTTCGACAGCGTGGACGACGAGTCCAAGCCGGAAAACCCGATGCTGGACGCAGACGTGCGCGTCCCGGGCGCCTGGGACGACGATGAGAACCCGCCCTACGCCTACTACCTCTACTACATGTACGCCAACATCACCGTGCTCAACCACTTCCGCAAGTGAGTACGATACAATCCCGTCCGTCGTAAAACTGATCCGTGTATGTTTGTTTATGTTGTTATATTGTGTGTACTGTGTGTTCGCAGGGAGCAGGGTCTTAACACGTTCGTCCTGCGTCCCCACTGCGGCGAGGCGGGCCCCGTACAGCACCTCGTGTGCGGGCTCATGCTGGCGGAGAACATCTCGCACGGACTGCTGCTGCGGAAGGTAGGCCTCGAGCACGCGGAATAGTCACTTCTATATTTTATTACTGACCTTCATCCAATCGGACCGCCGATGCCGATAATTAGGATAATTAAAACCTGCAGCTGCGATAAAAAATTTAGACGTCTGGGAATTCTTCAGCATATTGTTAATACCGAGCGAGTTCCGCGTCAGCTACCGTCCCTCGTGATTGATAAAATCGTCATAATTAAACAAAATTAAAAATATTTTCGAATCCACCATTAACGAAACTGTCCACCAGGTGCCGGTGCTCCAGTACCTGTACTACTTGGCGCAGATCTCCATCGCCATGTCTCCGCTCAGCAACAACTCGCTGTTCTTGAACTACCATCGCAACCCTCTGCCGGAGTTCCTGGCGCGAGGTCTGTGCGTCACGCTCAGTACGGACGACCCTCTGCAGTTCCACTTCACCAAGGTACATTTCGATAATCAAAATCGACGGCTGAACATTCTACGTGGCAATAATTTGCAGCCGAGTGATTCTCGTTCCTTCGTATCTCCAGGAGCCGCTGATGGAGGAGTACAGCATTGCGGCGCAGGTGTGGAAGCTGAGCTCGTGCGACATGTGCGAGCTGGCGAGGAACTCCGTGCTCATGTCAGGGTTCCCGCACGAGGTGGGCTTCTCGGACTGTCGGCACAGGCGACCATTCACAGAGAGATCGTTATAGATGCCTCATTTATTACTCCGGTAAAGGATTAATAAAGTGAATGACTTCCTCAGATGAAGCAGTACTGGCTCGGTCCCAACTACACCAAGGAGGGTGTGGCCGGAAACGACATCTCGCGCTCCAACGTACCGGACATACGCATCTCCTTCCGCTACGAGACGCTCCTCGACGAACTCACCAACATCTTTAAGGTAACGCGGGAACACTCCCGGGTATGACACCATACTGACTGACCGTCCTAATGTAATATAATAATGAGATTGACTATATACAGTTACTATCGAAATTAAAAGATGAGCGCACACACACATGCAAACACATAAAATACTTTCCTTTAATATTACAGAGCAAGTTTATAGTCGTATTATGATTACTTATGTTATTCATTCAAAATGATGATGTTGAAAAAAATCTTTAAAACATATTTTCTTTTAGACATATTTTAGCCTATAAGATAATATGTTTTTGTCAAAATTAAGGTTACATCCTCAAAAGCTCCTGAAGTAATATATCGAGATGATGTGATCATTAGGTTGCCTAGTAATAAGTACAATGGTTCCACACAAAAACACACTACAGTTTTAACATGGCCCGTGTTGTCTTCGCTTATCGCAGAGCTTTCTGGTGTGTGTACGTGTGTCTACGTGTGTGTGTACGTGTGTGTTGTGTGACCAGTGTGACGTCAGGTATTCTAACATTTAACCTAAAACAACATAACTATTTCAGGAAGGAATGTCGAGTAGCAGATGAACAAACGACACGCGCCGACCGGATTTTATATATTATGTAGCATGTCGCCCCAATTGTATAACATTTCCCTCAATGTGATAAATATGTGACTAACGAGTGCCGCTAGTTCCGAGCAACTCGCGCTTCATACAATAATAACGAATAGCTCGGGATATTTTAAATATAGTTAGTAACAAAGAACAATCACGGAAGCCAGGCTTCGACCCGTAATGACTGACAATATAATTGTGAATATTACACCGTCACCTGCCTTGTAGTTTCATCTTTCGTTTCTTTAAATAAACTCCTTTGATTATTTGTAATTAGATCTATGAGCTTATGTTCTGACCGCCGATGGTCACTGATCTTGGATCGATCAAGTTCGATGTGATATCTGAATGTGATGAACTGTCGGAGTCTCACCTTGCTCTTTTCTCCCGCTGTATAGCTTGTGCTGTTATCGTGATATTGATTGTTGAATTTACATTTTTTATTTGGTTAGTTAGCGTTTTTATTTGGTTGTTAAACGGATTTTTGAATGTTTTTTTAGTGCAGACTGCACCAATTTTACAAATATCGATTGAAAAACATGCAACAGGATGTGAACCGCGTACTTTTTCATTGACTCCTAATATGTACCTCGGAAGAACCCGAGGTGGAACATGTGAATTGTCATAGCGTGGACATGACTTTATTACTGTGGCAAAAAGACATTCTTATGCCTGTTTTTCAATTTACATTTAAGTAATAAATATATTTTTAAATAAAGTGACATGTTTGAAATCATTTATATTTTAAAATCAGTTATTTTGACAATTATATTTATATTTTTTTATTAACTACGTAAACTCCTCATCGTCAAAGACGAAGCTTTTCTCGTTGATAGCAAATATTTTTTATAATTAATAAGAGAGTACTATAGAGGGTACTTATTTTGTATATTTATAACAATACTAAACGCTTATCGTATGTCTTAATTTCATGGCGTGTATTTAAATGTGTTTGTTGCTGTCTCTTCTGTACTTAACCATGACTTGGTTGATTTTTCTATCCTCACATAATAATCGAAAGCGGAATTTATTTGATGTTTTTAAAATTATTCTATGGAATATCTGTTAAACCGCAACAGTTATAACATCGCCAAGCTTTATCTGAGGATGGAAAACTACCCTTATTGTATTTAATACTAGTTGTAAATTTATAACTATACACTTTATATCATATTTAATACAGTGAAAGTTATCATGTTGGAAATAAATTTGCTCACATATATGGCCTCTATGATTTATGAAGTCCTCACGTTGCCCCCAAACAGATATATCTTACAAATATTACTACTACTTTAAATTACCTAAGAGTTTATAATGATTGAAAGTTTCTATGTTTTTTTTTGATAGATAAATAATAATAGTTATTTTTCTATGATATAGATACAGCGGACTGGCACACCCTTGCCTCCTTAAGGTACAAGATTATGCTTGTGTTCAAATGGTATTGTACCAGAAATAAAATTAAAAAAAATATACAGTCATATAGCCATTTTGACACAACAGCCGGTGACGTCACGGCATGGATGTTATAACCCCAACATCCTTGCATGATTACTGTAATAGTAAGAAAAGTAATCATAAATTAATCATAATAAAATGCTTTACAATAATTATTGTTTTTTCGTGATAATACCATGTATTTATTCTTTATTATTTTTTTCCTGATATATCGGTAATATAGCAAGCGCCATGATTACGCACTGAACACGGGTGGGTGTTAATACTTTTGGAAGTTAAATCTATCAACCCCTTTTTGTGTTCTTTTGTTTGCCTTGTAAGTATTTGTAATTAAATATGTGACCACCATTCGTGAATTGATAATTATTTGCCTCTGTATTTGATTGAGTTCTAAATCTTAGTCTATTTGAAGCTATTCTTTCGACAAATTTTCCTGTTTAGTAATTACTTAACTTTTCTTAATAGTCTTGATTGGTGAGCTTAGGTATAGCTTCCAATTGTCTCAAACTTGGAAACCCGTGAGACAGCTCAAAATCCATAAACATATACCAGTAGGTACATATCGTTAATGTAGCTTGTCGAGATTTTAATAATTTACGAAAAATTTATCTACCAAAACGATTAATACCCAAAGGCAGCAGTTTGCTTCTCGATGACTCATGACGCTTGTAAGAATAATATCATAAACAAATCTACGAAGAATATACATGGATCTGTAAAAAACTTTGATTACTGCAACTTAAATGACCATTTACGTTCAAAGGCTTATATAAAAATAAGTATATTTGTGATCATAGTCCATTAACTATGTCCACCATAAAGTGTTATTATTATTATATTCATGGTATTATAATTAAACATAAAACTTTCTGACCAATGTTCATTCTTCAGATGATACTAATATCTTAGTTAGTAGGTACCTATTTAATAACAGTGACTTTTTAAAGGTGTTTGTGTGATCGCTTATAATGGTGCTAACAGGTAATTATAGGTTTATAGTATTTTATGTTATGGGATTTAATTTATATATTTTTTGTCTGAGGCACGCTTAGAAATCACCTGAAATGAAATTATAGGCTAATTTCATATGTATACAAATAATAACAATATTCTCATTTTTTATTTCAGTTCAGTCAAGCCCCCCCGCCGGCTCCTGGGACGCCTCCGCCGCCTGACATGAAAGTCATCAGCTTAAAGAGACCCTCGCTCGTTTGAATCGATTTAAATGCTTAAATGAATTAATATTAGAATTATATAATCATTATATTGTATTAATAAATAATTATTACCAAAATCATAAATCTCTATTTAAACTTGTTAATAATTTTAACACAGATCTACCAAAATGTTTTACAGTATGTTTTAACTGCTTTGCTTGACAAAAACAAAGTACAGTTATTGTATGTAACTAGCATTTTGTATCATTAACGATAATAAATCTATTTACTAAAAAAATTGTATTCATGAACCAGTAAATGTATGACCTTAATTATATTTTACATAAAATATTACATATAAACCTTTATTTTATGTGTATTTCTCTTACGTAAAAATTATATACATAGAAAGTGATTTATTTACGTAGGTATAGCTAGCTGTAAAAAATACCTAACGATACAATTGGAAGATTCTGAATTTCGTTCTTTTTGAAAGTTAGATTTTAGAGTTAGCATGAGATCTTAATCCCAGTTTTAAGATTTTGATGCTCATGTAGCCAAAATTTAATTTTACCTTTAAATATCTAAAAATCGTCCAAACGAAAACTCCAAGTAGAATTTACAATGATAAAGGTTTTTTTTATTCAGAAAACCTAACATCCGACGGTACAAGAATTTATAATAAGTGTATTTCTAGTTTTAGCTCTTTCATTATATAAGGTATAACTATCGGCTTGAAACAGCCTCCATGGAATAGAATGCGCAGAAGTCTAAATTAAGGTATCTAAGGGGAATGCGAGGGATGAAGGACGGGCGTATGTAGCGCTGAATGGGTGTCCACTCGTTTTATTGTCGTTTTTTATTTAGTTTTTATATTTGATATTCTTATTTTTTTTTATTAACAATGTTTGTGTCTTTGAACAAAAATAAAAGTGTTTTTTTTACTATCCTCATAAACTTTTAATAAATCATATATTAGATTAAATGATATCATATAAATTTAAATTAACACAATACGACTTTTAGGTAATGATTACATTACCTACTACTTAAAATAATTAAAAAAAAAATACATTTGTAACAAAAGTATTGTGTGTGCGACAGTACAGATGTGCAGTTATCCCCTAAAAATTTCGCTCAGAGCTTTTCGTCAATGTCGATACCTAAACCTACAATTTATTGTAGAGCTTCTAAGAAACTTTGTTTATTCAATTTATATGAAGAATATAAAGTGTACAATGAGGTTGGATGACAAATGATATTATTAGTTTAAATAAGAAGGTCGCTACTAACACCTGTCAAACACGGCACTACCAGTCATGTATCCCAAGCCCCAGCGCTACTTTTCAAATTAATAGTTTCCGTTATTTATTATAAAATAATGAACATATAGTCTGTTACTGTTTTACAATGTTTGGGTCCAAAAAAGATTTTAAACAATGGGATAAAGCTCGCAAGTACGTATTAGTAAAAGTATGTATTAGAATTAGACGGAAAGTATTTAATATTACCAATTTACGTTAAAATAATAACCTAATTATACTAACTAAAGTGTAAATTTATAAGACTCGGAGTACAAAGCATTGTATCGCCAGAATCTGCGAAAATGTCGAGGTTTACTAGTGCACGTTTTGAAAACGTCCAGATTAAAACAATTTTCGATGTCGATTAAATTTGCCAATCCTGGCCCAATTTTCAGTTTTTCTGTGAGATTATCAATGCCTTGTAGTTCGGGACCAAAAGTTGATAAATTCGAAATAATCGATCCAAATCTTCAGTGAGACCCTCAGGAATCAGAGGGGCTCAACGCGCATGCGCATACGCGGTCCGGGGGATGGACCACAGCGCAGCGTCGCTTTCCAGCGTGTTTCCGTCACAGGCATACATGTCACTGGGGTTAATTTATCCTATGATAAATGATTTTGAATATACGATTTAACTTTCTTCAGAAACGGAATATTTACAAAAAAATATTGCAATTAGGTCCCTCTAGAAGACTTAGAGCGGTCATCATTGATCCTGATCGATGCCCTCGCTATGCGTCAAAAATATATGGACCTTTCTTACCAATCCTTTCCGGAAGACTTGGCTTACTATTTGGCTCACAATAAATCCCCTCCTAAGCTTAGTGATAATCCAGATCAAGATCAACCAGACACCAGCAACGCTTTCCTCCGGTTTGATTGTACGATGATGTTACACATCTATATACCTACTTTGTTAACCGCATTTACATAGTACATGACGTCTTGCAAATTTATAGCCTCTCTTGCTGAAAAGTATTTTCAACTGACTACCAGTTCGTCGGAGGATTTTCCTTTCCAACAGAGCATGGACAGACAAAGTTTTCAACGATCTGAAACTGATTGTACGTTCAGAAAATTACAAATTGTACCAATTTGTTCCTTTTTTCTGTTTTTGCGATAATTATTTGTACAAACACTTTCGCCCACAGTATTACTACCTGGAACATTGTCAAGTATTTACCCTGGCCTAAATAGGTTATCGGTCGACAGCCAGGAAGACTTAATGGATCCTGAACCCGGTATGATCCAAAATTTCTCGTGCATTTATTTAGGTGTCGATCAATACATATATTACAAAACCAAATATATTTACTATATTGTATTCAGAAAATGTAGATCCATGGGTCTGCCCAAACCCTCCAGACCGGCATTTCGCCTGTCGATGGAAGCGTGGTATAATGCGCATCTATCGTACCGAAGCTGATGCCGTGGAAGACAAGCAGTTGCCCTACCACTACCTACCCTTTAAACAATATGTCGAGGACATGAACCGCCTTAGGGATATGATCTCTGATGGACCATTGTGAGTCATAAATTCTTGCATTTATTTTATTGAATAATGTATTTGTTGATTTTGTAAAACTACTTCTAGGAAGTCATTTTGTTATCGGCGATTAAGTTACCTATCATCAAAGTATAAAATGCATGTGTTGCTTAATGAATTGCATGAGTTGGCTCTCCAAAAAGCTGTTCCACACAGAGATTTCTATAATGTCAGGTTAGAATTTCAAATACTAAGACAATATTATAATCTTAAGTGAAATAATATTGTTTAATAATGAACGTTTGACGTGAGATTAATTAGCCAACTACTTAACCGATTATGTCCATGCCTCTAGGAAAGTCGATACACATATCCATGCGGCATCCTGTATGAATCAAAAACACCTGCTACGGTTCATCAAGCGCACGTTGCGCTCCCAGCCCGGGCAGGTGGTGGCGCTGCAGAATGGGAAACCCATGACCCTCAAGTCTGTGTTTGAGGAGATGCAGCTCGACGCCTATGATCTTAATGTGGATATTCTAGATGTCCATGCTGTAAGTCTTTGATTATGTAATATATATTCTACCCCCAATATTTGTTATGTTTTCTTATAGGTGAGATGTTTCAGGACCGCAACACCTTTCATCGATTCGATAGATTCAATGCAAAATATAATCCAGTAGGGGAGAGCAGACTTCGCGAAGTGTTTCTCAAAACTGATAATTATATGAACGGAGCTTACTTCGCTGATATTATAAAGGTATTTATTTTCTTATGCTCGTGGTTATATATAATGCTAAAAATACAAATACATCCACTTTTCATATTTTATTGCGAAATATTATTTAGTTTGTCATCATCATCTAACTGCCCTTTTCTTGGAGCCGGCGCATTATGTCAATGCATTACACGCTCTTCCATTATTTATTTATTTACTCATATCTTTTATACTTTAAAACCATAATAGAGATCGTGTATGTCAAATGGAAGTGTTAGGAAGTTTTTATCGAAATAAGTTCTTCGATATAAGATCGTTTTGTTATATTGTCGTCGGTCGTCTGTTAATAGTCGTCGGTCGCCTGTTACATTATCGTTGATCGTCTGTTATATTATCGTCGGTCGTCTGTTATATGGTCGTCGGTCGTCTGTTACATTACCGTCTCGATCGTCTGTTACATTACCGTCGATCGTTTGTTACATTACCATTGATCGTCTGTTATATTGTCGTCGGTCGCCTGTTACATTACCGTCGATCGTCTGTTACATTACCGTCGATCGTCTTTTATATTGTCGTCGGTCGTCTGTTATATGGTCGTCGGTCGCCTGTTATATTATCGTCGGTCGTCTGTTGTATTACCATTGGTCATCAGTTATATTACCCTCAGTCGTCTCTTTTATTATAGTAGTCTATTATATCATCAATATATATCATGTGACCGTTACACATCACGTGACCGTTATATATCATGTCACCGTGATCTATCATGTCACCGTGATCTATCATTTCACCGTGATCTATCATGTCACCGTGGTCTATTATATCACCATTATTTATTTATATATTTACCAGATTTAGTGATATAAAAATAATAATAAATACATGGGATAAACTTATCTCTAAAAATGGAATCTGTCTCTCGTGACATACACTCGGCGTCACAAAAATCGCACCTTTTAAAAAAGCAACTTCAAAATAATTTTACTCAAACTTTGTGAATTGTAAGGATATGATTGTAGGATATCATTGGAAAGGTAATTCAATTGCCTATTAGAAAATAAAAAACATGTGTGTGCATTTTAATTCTTTAATAACAAAAAACTTAAAAAATGACAAAGTGACAAAAAATAAAATTAATAACATCATAAAAAATTACAAATAAGGCCTTAAAATCTAGTGTTTCCACCCCTTGCTGTGATGGTAGCTTCCAGCCGATCCTTCATGGAGCTCACGAGGGTCACCACTCTTGCTTGGGTTATGTTGTCCCATTCGTCTTTCACGGCATCCTGGAGCTCTTGTAGAGTGGTGGGAGCAGGATCTCGTGCTCGTACGTGCCTCTTTACATCGTCCCAGAGATGCTCGATCGGGTTCAGGTCTGGACTTCGTACTGGCCACTGCATAACAGGGATCTCAACCTCTTCCAAATAGTCCCGCACAGCAAACGCAGTGTGGCAACGGGCGTTATCATGCATTAACATGAACCCATCGCCAACAAAACCAGCATACGGAACCACATGGTCTTGTAAGATCTCCGTTATGTACCGCCGAGCATTCAGCGACCCTTGCCCGCGACCACCACCAGTCCGAGAGCACACACACAAGCTCCGTTTTCCCTTCGACGGATATGCCACCCCAGAACATACAGGAACCACCTCGGTATTCGACGGATTCCTCTATGCAAGCCTGGGCAAATCGCTCTCCTCGTCTTCGGTATACTCTTCTGCGTCTGTCGTTGCAGAAAAGACCTACTCGTGTCTCATCGGTGAAGAGAACGGCTTTCCACTGTTCACTCGTCCAGTTGACATGCTCCTGGGCAAATCGTAACCGCTCTCTTCGATGCTGCACGGTCAATTTTGGGCCCCTAGCAGGTCTGTGAGCTCTCAATTCCTTTTCTTTCAGTCTTCTTCTAATCGTAGAAACACTCACAGACGTTCTGCAAGCTGATCGGAGCTCTTGTTGCAACTCAACAGCATTGCTGAAGCGGTGCCGCAAGGATGTGGAAACAACGAAGCGGTCGTCTCTTTCTGACGTGCAGCGTTTTCTTCCGGATCCACGTCTTCGAGTATAGCCACCAGTCTCAAGGAACCGTTATTATATTCGTCGAACTGAGAATCGGCTAAGGTTCAACTGTCGAGCAACGTCAACCTGTCGCAGTCCTGATTGCAATAGCGCAATGATTTGAGCGGCTTTATCAGGGGTTGTATCCATCTTCAGGTACTGTTCTCTTGCGTATGTTGTTCCGGTGTGTTCACTCTGAAGTCTGAGTAGCGACTGACCCATTTTTTACCTTTACATGAGCTTTTATACCCTTATAAGGTAGCACAAGTAGTGCTCCTCAAGTGAGCATTTTTTAAAACATTTTTTGATTGGTCCCTGGTTAGAAATGGTAATTGTTTTTTTAATGATACAGGTAATTAATATAAAGGTATTGAAGTGCACTTTAGAATGATATATTTTTTCATACGTAGTACTTATGTGCTAGATTCTAGGAGCGATTTACTGAAAAAAACATAGAGGTGCGATTTTTGTGACGCCGAGTTTAGTTGATTTTAATGGGCAGTAATATTTATTATATCAGCGTGATCTACTTAGTAGGTATATCATAGCCAATACTTCATCTCTGTGCAGACTTGTTTCTTTAATATATCAATTTCTGCATAATTCTGTCGCTTTCCTATCTCAAGACAAATTGAATTAATATTATGATATATAGGTTTTTAAAACTCTTGGTATAAATGAAAGTTGGAGAGGACTTCAAACTTGGAGGAAAATAAAAAATTATAATTCGTTGAAATAATATATTTTAAATATTTGCCACATGACGATAGGAGGTGATGCGTGACCTGGAGGAGAGTAAGTACACGTACGCGGAACCGCGCATATCTGTGTACTGCAAACGCGCGGCCGAGTGGGGTGAACTGGCCTCGTGGGCCCTACGCCGCCACGTGTACTCGTCCCACGTGCGCTGGCTGGTGCAAGTACCCCGTCTCTAGTGAGCACTACCCATACTTTTATATCATAGATCTCATCACGTGTACTCGACGCAATTGCTTGGCAGGTGTAGGCGTCACACCTGTAGTGTGTCCCGCCCGAAAGATTATGGTTAGCATCTGGTGTAGTATATCTTTGGACACACTTGAGGATTCATGTAAAAAAATATTTTTATCATGAATATAATGAGCACATACGATGAAAATGCTGAATGTAATACCGGCTTTTGTATTTATTTCAGTGATATTTACCGCATCAACAAACTTTTAAACAATTTTCAAGAATTCCTTAGTAATCTGTTCGAACCTCTTTTCAAAGTTTCTATTGATCCGAATTCGAATCCTGAATTACATAAGTTCTTAAACGTGAGTATTTAATAATATTATTATTTCGGCTACATTAACTGTATTATAAACAGCTATTAAAAACATTTTTCCAGCATGTAATAGGTTTTGACAGTGTGGACGATGAGTCTAAGCCGGAAAATCCGAACCTGTCTGAAAATATGCGAACGCCAGAACAGTGGGATGACGAAGAAAATCCACCTTACGCCTATTACTTGTACTACATGTACGCGAATATCGTGACATTGAATCAAATTAGAAAGTTAGTTTTCCATTAAATCTAATACTATGTTAAAAGGCTCTAATTTATCAGAGTTACGTGCGTGTGCTGGAAAAGCTGCTACTTGCCTGTGATAGGTGTATCGGTCTTACATTATAGGCAAAGTATCCGGCCGTGAGACGTCATTTAGTAGTACATATTATTTACAATATTTCTCTGGGCAGTCCTTCCTCCCTTCGGAGCACATTGGGAACGACACTCTGACTCTCATAGCAATTAACTGAACCGCCAAACACTCTGTTTTGTGGGTGTGTCCTGCAGAAACGTATGTCACAGATTCTGCTTTCCTTAAACTTTAATAAGTTGAATGGGTTGGAATTCATTTAGCTTATTCTTCCTGCTTTCCTATAGGAATATGATACTGAAGTAACGAATTACAAATCTCCAGTTCCTGGCTTATCTTAAGAATAGAATCAATCAATGACCTGCAATATAGCTTTTCTCACGTACGAGCAGTTGGTGATCTTCTAGGATCATCAAGCATTAGGATCGTTGAAAGGGACACAAACTTGTCTCCAAAGATAGGATGCTTAAAAACAACGCATCCCATCCCCATTGCCAGACGCGTCGGTTTGCTGATGTTGTGCGATACCAACACAGAATAGGCACTACAGGATATACCAGGCAATGTTCAAACTCGGTATTTTTTGCGAAGTGTCGTCAGGAGTCCACAGCAAAGAGGGAATATGGTTATTTACATCCAGGATACAGCTATCTGCACACATTCGTCTTTTGTGTGAGAGTGGTCCATAGCTGGTCGAATATACCCATTCGTTCTAGTGTTATAAACAGCATCGAGAGTCTACGACATTGTACCCCCAGTCGGCTCTTACGACTCCCACAGGTATTAGGGTTGTATTCTTAGCCGGGACTATCTTTTAGTATCGTGACTTATGCATATATTACTGTTATATTGAATGCATTAACTTAATATTATAATAATGACTACATCTAACGTTAACATAAATAATGTGTCAACGACTGCATCCACCGCAGGGAGCAGGGACTGAACACTTTCTCTCTTCGGCCACATTGCGGTGAGGCAGGCCCAGCCGTACACCTCTGCGCTGGCTTTCTGCTCGCCGAGAACATCGCTCACGGACTCATACTGCGGAAGGTTATACGTTTCCATAAGTTATAGAACTTATCTTTGGCGGCAATTAAATTAGTTTTACCTACTGCAAAAATATTATACTCGTATTTCGATTAATAAATACACGTTTGTTTACTGTGTTCATTCATATAATAGTATCCTTTACGTATGAAATAATAATAAGAAAATGTAAACAAAGGAGTTACCATCTTCAAAAAATATTTAATATTTCGTGCAAATCCAAAAATGCTTAAAATAAGGTTTGTGTTCTTTATATTATGCAAAAGTTGTGTGTGTGCATGTGTCACCAAAATAATATATAACCATTTATTTTGTAAATAACTAGTTCAATTACAAGTAATAAAAAACGTTCGATAATATGTTTATTACAATAGAAATGTCACAGGGACACGCAACCTTTGGTAATTATTTAATCGTCTTATTAACAACGTATTCGATAAATTCATAATAAATGTGAATAATTCTGATTCGGACTAATCAAGTTTTAAGTCTAGTGACAGTGAATAAACTAATAATGTAACACTGTTGTTTAATTTTATTTCCTCATTATTTCTCATAATAATACTTAAAAAAAAAAATAATTAAACATGAACATTATATTATTATTATTGTACTGAAATGATTATAAATATTAAGTATTTATGATCACTTCAAAGATAAAATATAAAAATAAACCAATTTAGAAAATGTTTATTACCACTGAAAGAATATTTTGACACGTAACTTAATGACTGAAAATGACAATTCTTTGTTTACATTCTCTAACTATTATTCCATCTCAGACTATAGCAACTAATGGTTTCTATTGATAAGCAATGGTAATGAACCCCAATCAAACTGCTAAGGGGCAGTTTAAATAAGTAGGCAGTAAGTATCAGTTTCATCAAGTAGGCCAGTAAGGATCAGTTTCAGCAAGTAGGCAGTAAGGATCAGTTTCAGCAAGTAGGCAGTAAGGATCAGTTTCAACAAGTAGGCAGTAAGGATCAGTTAAAGTAATTAGGCAGCAAGGATCAGTTTCAGCAAGTAGGCAGTAAGGACCAGTTTCAGGAAGTAGGCAGTAAGGATCAGTTTCAGCAAGTAGGCAGTAAGGATCAGTTTCAGCAAGTAGGCAGTAAGGATCAGTTTCAGCAAGTAGGCAGTAAGGATCAGTTTCAGCAAGTAGGCAGTAAGGATCAGTTGCAGCAGGTAGGCAGTAAGGATCAGTTTCAGCAAGTAGGCAGTAAGGATCAGTTTCAGCAAGTAAGCAGGCAGGCAGTGAGGATCAGTTTAAGCTAGTAGGCAGTAAGGATCACTTCAAGCAAGTAAGCAGGCAGGCAGTAAGGATCAGTTAAAGCAAGTAGGCAGGCAGATCGAAGGGGATATTTGGGGGTAATGGTATAAAAATGGAAATAGATTTTTCTCATTGTCACGATCGTCTGTTCTTACTTTTAAAAATGACGTTTAAGGTGCCAGCCCTCCAGTACGTGTACTACCTGTCCCAGATCTACATCGCTATGTCCCCGCTCAGCAACAACTCGCTGTTTTTGCGCTACCACCGCAACCCTTTGCCCGATTACTTTGCGCGAGGGCTGCCAGTGACGCTCAGCACAGACGACCCCCTGCAGTTCCATTACACCAAGGTAGCGAACGGTAGTACATCAGAATCTCCGATTACCTACTCGCTATTAACAAAATTGATCTCGTTTTCTCTTATAGGAGCCACTCATGGAAGAGTACAGTATCGCTGCTCAGGCGTGGAAGTTGAGCGCGTGCGACATGTGCGAGCTGGCCCGCAATTCCGTTCTCATGTCTGGATTTCCTCACGAGGTACCCGATATCCACAAACCACAATTGTGTCTTCCGTAAAATAATTGTCGCTATTCGTCCCGCATGGCCCCTAAATCGTTTTCTTAAAATTACTCATCAGTTAAAGCGGCTGTGGGTGGGGTCTCACTACGAGCTCTTGGGCGCGGCTGGCAACGACATCGGGCGCACCAATGTGCCAGACCTGCGCCTCGCCTACAGACTCGACACGCTGCGACACGAACTGGACAACCTCTTCAGAGTACGAGGCGTTTTAGTACCTCCCACGTGACACTACACTTCTACTAACTATTCCCTAACTGTTGCCACGTGCAGGCACCGTCGTCGCTAAAGCGGGGATCGCATTTCGTTATGTTCTTAAATAATTTTATTATTTCTAGAGAGCCGCGTAAAGTCCGAAGAAACAAACGTTCGTGCGAAGGGAGGCTCGATTCTGAATTTACAAATAAACTCATATCTATATAATACAGTTTTTTATTTACAATCTACAACTAAGTCTATTTATGGCAAATAGGTCAATCGTTTAATAGTAACAGAAGTAATACAACTTATAAACGAGAGGAGCCGAGATATTAAACTTTGGTCTCATTTACGTTAGCCCGGACGCTGGGACAAATTGAATCTACAAATTGTTTGGTCCGCATACTGTAGATCGTTTTGAACTCACGAGAACTTTTGCAGATTATAATTTAGGGCAAAATATAATATTAGCTTGAATTATTACTGCATGAATAATGTGACAAAACAAATGTAACATTCCTGAATCGGCTTCTAAATGGTTTGAATTTAACTCATGTTCGTCAAGAAATGAAGATTTGAAACATTGTGATTTGAAATATTTGTTAAAGTTTTTTTTTTGTCTGTCTATGCTATTAGCCCTGTTGGCTATTACAGCGTCACCGGGGGAGCGGGTGGGTCAGGAGACCCGCCCTCAAAGAGGGGGCCAGATGGGCCCCCATGGGGAACGACGTCCCGAGGGCGTCTCAGATTGAGACACGGACCTCGGCTCGAGGCGTCGTTAGTCAGGAGGGAAGCTAAGGAAATTTGGACACTAGCGTCCTCCGACGGCAGAACGCCGGAGCAACGGAGCACTTACTCAGTTGGGACCTCGTCTATACCGGTATAGACGGTGTGTGTCTGTATGTTGTGTGGTGTCACTTATGCCTACGCGTACACGTTATTACCTACTGTGAACGCGTCGTCGGGGTCAACGAGTACCGACTTGGGTCTTCTTTTTCTGACTAAAGTAGTCTTACGTGGTCTATACTCTGCGGCGTCAGCCACCAGTGGGTTCGGGTGTCGCTCAGCACGTTCAAAGTACTTTTGGGAAAGCCCTTTGAAGTACTGAGCGATGGTCGGAAGGTCTTAGTCTCTATGGAGATCGATGTTGCGTACGAACCACGGCGCTCCGGTTGCAATCCGTGTAAACCTGTTCTGAATCACCTGAAGGGGTTTCAGATTAGCGTGCGCAAAAGCGGGACTCGCATAGGACATAACGGAACGTATGCAAGCTTTGTAAAGTGTCACCTTATTGCGAACCGACATTTTACTCCGCTTGCCTAACAGCGGATATAAACGACCTAATATGTAGGCCGCTCTGCTACGAACGGTCCTTATATGCGCAGTGAAAACTAACTTTCTATCTAACGTTACTCCTAGGTATTTTGCCTCGTCTTTCCAAGGTATCGGTTTATCAAAGAGTTTGATTCGCGGGAGGATCCTTGGGGGGCCCCGTTTGAAGAGCACCGAAACGCTCTTCTCAGGGTTTACCTCGATCCGCCATTTCCTACACAACTACAACTAAAGCTATGACGCATCGACGTATGGAGCGGGGAAAAAATTGACAAACATGGCTGACAATATGAGTTTTTTTTATATTTAGAGTCTCAGGTACAAGAATGTGAGCATAGTGGCCGGTCACACATTTTGCAAACTCAATAACCTGCAGCTATGGTATTATTACTCTTAAAAGTATATATTGCACGATTTGTACACATAAGCAAATGTGGGAAAACTAGATTAAAAAAAATTACAGATAGTGTTAATACTAAAATTAACTTATTACTTTTATAACAATGGTTCCAAAATGGTACATAAATATAAATAGATCTACATTCAACTTATTATTTGAAGTTTGGGTTCTGTTACATACTTTGTATAAACACAAAAAAAAAACAAATACTTTTCTTCTAATCTTAACAATGGTAATTTTAAACAATCTACATCAGTTGAATTTATATAAAAAAATTAATAAATTAAATACATTTTTTGTAAATTTTGAAAGTAGATATATATTTAGGAAAATATTTTGTCATCGTCTTGAATATACTATTAGAAAATGTAATCGAGACAGAAGAAAACAATAAAATAAAATAATACAGCTTCAACAATATCTAAGACGATCCTAGGGTCTCGTAGTTAGAACCCGGTGACGCTCCTCACGGCCTCCTCCTCGTCGGCCGGCGCCATCTGCTGGTGAGAGTGGAACTCCATGGAGAAGGAAGCCAGCCCCGAACTGAGCGACCGCACGGAGCTGGAGTAGCCTCGGAGAGACGACAGGGGCGCCACGCACGATACCACCTGGTGAGGCCAAGTACCACCCACCCAGTTATTTAATGTTAGCGCCTTCACAACAGCTTTCGTGGTGCTAGACCATAACATCGGGTCGCCGGCAAAGTTACCACCCATCGGGCAAAGTCGTGCCGCAAAGCGACCTAGTCGTGTTCCGGCACGTTGCTCGATGAAGCCGTTTATGGGAAATGGGTCTGAACAATTGCGGTACGTTGGCGAACCGGTTGACGTCGAGTTGGTGTTTGTTTTGTTGGGTGTCTAGTCGAGGAAGGTAGCGGGATTCGAAGCGACGGCTTTCCACTGAAGCCCGCAGATAGTTGGGGGCCCAATTAGTGGGATAGCCATCCACGAAAGGATGCCACCCGCCAGCTGCGAAAAATCCGAGGATGGCTCCATTGTGCTGGATGGCGACCAGACGAGAAGGCCCGATGGCGATCCCTGGGAGGGTTCAGGCGTCCCCGCAGTCTCCAGGCTAGCCCAGTGGCATAACTTAACCAACTTCGACGTTGGGTTCGATACGTACTGCATCGTTCAACTGCCATTGCCCATCCCTATTCACTTTTATTTTTTTTTATAATGAAGAAAAACCAAAAAAGGAAAAAGTTTGTACAGCGGTTGCACTCCTCCTTAACTCCTCCTTTAAGCAAGCTGCCAAGTCCTACAAAAAGGCATTCCGGAAGACTCGTCTTGATCGAATCGCTAAGAATGCCGAAAAACTCTCTGTCAGACCAACTGGCAGTCCAGTTTTCTGGTCTCTTGCGAAAGCGATCGAGTCGAATTTCTGCCAACCCTCACTACCTGCTCTGCTGAAGCCGGATAGATCCCTGACCCACACAGCAACAGAGAAAGCGAATGTATTTGCTTCTATGTTTGCTGATAATTCGAATCTAGACACTGGCAATGCTTCTCCAGCACATCTTCCTCACTGCGGTTTTTCGATGCCTGAAATCCTGAAATGGTATACCAGCCATTCTGCTCAAGACATGCGCAGCTGAGTTGTCTCCTGTACTGACTATAGGTATGCAGACGACAGCACAGTTGTATAAAGATATCTGCCGAGTACTCGGGCTAGTAGAGATCAAGTACAGTCTGAAAGAGAAGCCATGGTGCAACGTTTGAATTACAAACTTCAGGCAGTCTCCGCATGGAGCAATGCCAATCTTGTCAAATTCAACGCCACCGAAACTTTTCACCTTGGCTCCTACTTTCCAGAATGCATCCTTGGAATACAGTGATCGGCTTCAGTTGTTCGGCTTAGAGATTTCCTTGAACCTCAACTTTGGTCGGTTCATTGAGTCCAGAGCAAGAGTGTCATGTGTAGAGTACTGTGGTCACATATTTGCTGGTGCCGCAAAGTCTCATCTTGCGGTTCTGGACTCAATTGAGAGGCGAGCAAGGCTAATAGGCGATCCCGAATTGGTCGAAGCCGACCTCCAAAGCCTTGAACACAGACGTAGAATTGGTAGTCTCTAAGTATTCTATATATGTATTCTATTATGTATGTATCCTACATTTTGGTGAGTGTGCGCAGGAATTACACGATTTAATTCCTCCGTCCCCCTTCCATCACCGGACGTCCCGACGCACGGCAGGTATCCATCCTTTTTTGTGGACATTCCATCTGTCCGAACGAAGCGCTTTGCTTCCTCATTTTTACTTCGTACAGCGAAGGATTGGAACAGCTTGCCTGCGTCGGTATTTCCGGCTGAATACAATGTGGGGTGTCTTCAAGAGAAGAGTGAATAGGCTGCTAGGGCAATGCGCCTCACCACCTAAGACTACATTCCACTTACCATCACCATCAGGTGGAATGTAGTCAAGCATTGCCCTAGATCATATAAAAAAAAAAGCTTCGACTATATAAACATGTTGTCTTAACTTGTAAATTCTATGACTATACAAGGAGTAACACCAAAAATAGATTTCTATCGATCGATAGTCCAACTTAGTTTTATCCAAATTTAGTATTTGGAACTCGTAAGAAAAGTCCTATTTCACGACGGTCCGTTCGTACCTTGTCTCCGTGTCTGGTGGTGACGTGCAGGTCCCGGGCCCTCCGGCGCGCCAGGTCAGCCAGCACGCGCGACCCGTAGGACTCCGGCACCACCACCTGCACCGACATCAGGGGCTCCAGCAGCACCGTCTGTGCCTCCGCGAACACCTGCGAGGATGGAGGATTGTACGTTTCGATGTTTTCCAAGTTTTCAAGATTAAATCTCGCACGTCCGTAATTAAATTTCGTGTCGGGGAAACGGTTCTTATGACGCAGAGCTATCGCGATCACGGCGGACTTGGCGTCCTTCGGTCCGTCACGTCTAATGGTTTAATTAAATCCATTAAATTCATTGAAGATAATTATTAAATAATAAGCGACCTTCCTGAGGCACTGCGCGACAGCCGCTGCGACGCTGGTGTCGGCCGTGCCGCGACCCACCTCCAGCCAGTGCAGCGTCACCTGCGCGTCCACCACCTGGAACACACGCGTGCATACAAGACTCATCATGAGGGCTAAATAATATTAATAATAATGGTTTCGCCGCGCCTACTGACCGGGCATCCCAGACGAGGACCTCGACGTAGGGCTCCAGCCGCGCCCCGAGCCGCCGCCGCCAGCTGCCGCGGGAAGGCCTGGGACAGGTTGGCCGCGCTCTCCGCCGTGCCGTCCAGTCTGAGGAGTCGATGGACAGTTGAGGTATTCAGATAGGGTTGGTTCGAAATGCCAGTCAATATTGTTTTAAATGGTATGGCAGCCATAATATAAGCTCAGAATAGCTTAATGAATAGATTATTAACATGTTTGAATTACTTAAAAGTCTTATCTTGCGGGACTCCCTTGAGGGTCCTCGCGGAGAGCTCCACCTTGACCGTCTGCCTGGCGCTCCCGATCTTGCGATCCACCTCCAGGGAGTGCCGGGCGGACCCCACCAGCATCTCCCGGTACGAGATCTGAGGAACCCCGAGTTCCACGTCGATCTTGTACTCCCGGATAATCCGCTCCTTAATTATATCCAGGTGAAGTTCGCCCATACCTGATGAAATAATATCCGGTGTGAGATCAGAAAACCTCAATAGCGGGCGGTCTCATACGATGAACACTGTGGCTGACCGGCCAGCACCAGCTGTCCCGTGTCTTCATCGGTGTGAACCCTAAGGCTAGGGTCCTCCCTGGTGAGCTCATCCAGCGCGGTCTCCAGCGCTCCCTGCAGCCCTGGGCGGGGGGGCTCCACGGAACACAGGAACACCGGCTCGGGGATGGTGGTGCCTGGCATTCAGTCGACGGTATTTTATTTTATTTTAAGCAGCTAGAAGCTTATTAAATATTGACATGTAATAGTATTGAGCCATTTATGAAAATAATTTATTTATCAAATTTGATTTTATCTCGGAAATATATTTTAATTTTTTACAAATTGTGGTTAAATATTTGCTTTAAAGGTTTCAATCTGTTGAAGTTACTAAGTTACACTCAAATACATATTTATTTTATACCGCTTTAAGTATTTGTTGTTATATAATAATATAATAAATAGTTTGTGAACATTTCAACTATCTAATTTCATGACATACAGTCTGGAGACAGACAGACGGACAGCGGTGTCTTAGTAGTAGGGTTTTTTTTTTTACTCTCTGGGTACGAAAGACTAAAAATTACTGAATGTCCGGATTTCGGGGATTTCCCGATTTGTCATGTTCATTATGTTTAAAGAAAAGGAATTTATAAGTATATCTTCCACCTCATCGTTTATCCCACTAAATTCTAACATAAAATATGTTTGTCATTTCGTGTACTTCGAACATCATCCGAAAATTGTAAGTAGTCATAAGCAGCAACAGGTAACAACTAGAAGCAGCACCACGGGACGCTCACCGACGCCCAGCAGTACGTCGGCCACGTCGTCGTCCTCGAGGCGGGCGGTGCGTCCGTGCAGTCTGTCCCTGGCGGCGGGCGCCAGCAGGCGGTCCCGCGCTCCCGGCGCCGCCAGCGCGAGGAGCAGCCTCCCGCGGGCACGGCTGGCCGACGACTGGCTCGAGGTTATCAGGTCCCCCGTCATGGTCGCCTGGTGGGGGTGAGTACATACGGTGACTAGGTATAGGCGGTCACTAGATACAGGTGGTCACTAGGTACAGGCGGTCAGTAGGTACACACTAGATGGACTCGGACGCGGTAGCAGGTTTGACATATCATTAATATATTGACACTCGCGTTGCCGTTCTTGAAGAAAGATGCGTGAACGTAGATTTTAATTATTTAGTCTTGTATTTACTCCATCCTTCCTTCGTTTGCTATAATGTTTAACCAAGTCACCGAATTGTTTTAATTGGCATAATATATGGAAGCACCTTTTATAGATAAACACTGTACGAACACAAATAAATTTACTTACTCAAATAATTTTAATCAATAATGTAAAACCAACCCCGTTACTTTAGTCACTATCTAGATATTCTTCAGGGCGATAGTAAAGAGTCCACTCTTACCTTAAGCGCGGAGACCACGGCGATGTTCCCGCAGGAGACCGTCTCCACGGGGCGGTACTCGTCAGCCAGCGCCACGTACAGGGACCCTGTCTGACCACGCCTCCGTTACATACTTTATTTATTAGGGATATTTCTTTTTAAGCAACTACCGCATTAGAGATATCAACTGAGTGTCGCAAGGGGGCTTTACAAATATACAAATAACGTATACAAAGAATAGCCAGGGATGAAATAACAATCTGTGGAACACACAAACAATTGTCCCGAGTAGGAATCGAACCCACGGAAACCCTTTGGCTCAGCAGTACCGCTAAACTAGACCAACGGGCCATCAAAATTGTTATTTATATACGACGACATACAACTTAATAAATAAACTTTTATATAGTTAGCCGAGTGACGTAATTTATTCAATTTTGTAAAAGTAGGACACTAAAAATATGATTTATAATTAGACGCACCTGCTCATTCTTCTCTCTGGCGAGATTATATATCTTTTGTCCTTTTGTTATCTCCCCACTATACAACCTGAGGAACGTCAGCACCCCTCTTTGGTCATCGTGCTGGACCTTAAACGCTCTCGCACACAAATCGGTACCGAAGCTATCGTACACGCCGTTACCGTCCGAGGGTGACGGTAAGTACGATATAACAGCATCCATGAGAGTTTGAACTCCAATGTTTTTATAGGAACTGCCGCAGAGAATCGGATACGCCTTCATGTCTAGCGTACATCTCCTGATTGCACTCTGTATTTCATTAGTCTCGAGATTATCTAACGATTCCTGTTGTATTATTGTTTCCGCTAACTTGTCGTCTAGAGAGGAGAGTGTGTCTATGAGAGTTCTGTGGTCGTTTAAGGCTGACTCCCATGTGAGCCCATCGGTTTTTTCGGTTAGTTTTCGTCGAACGAAGTTCCAACCGCGACCCTGAGTCCAGATAATTTCTTCCAAGGTGACTAAATCTATAAGACCTGAAATGAAACATAAAAGAACTTTACAAATTCGTTTTGAGGATTAAATGTTCCTATTTTGAAAATTTTAATAGAGTAACGTTCGGGGCATATTCATTAAAAATCTCAAATGTTGAAGACATTTTCCTCGAGTGAACTCTCCCGCGTAGGAATGGATTAGGGGATTTGATAAAAACACATTGGACTTTATTATCTACTTTTAATTTGTGTGACGCTTTTGGCTCATCATCAATAAGAAATCTCATTGATCTAATCCTCACCCGCGAGGCGTCCATCCCGGCGCAGCGGGCGGTGCAGCAGCAGAGGCGGTGCGTGCAGCGCGTCCTGCACCGAGCGCGCGGAGGCCGACGCGTCCGCGTCCCCGCGGTCCAGTTTGTTCACGTACACCAGCCGGGGTACCCTGTGGCCGTCCGCTTGACGCCATACCGTCAGGGTTTGCGCCTCGACACCTGCGAACGTCGAGAGGTATTTTTTTTTTTGCGCGTCCGATTGTAGGTGGTTCCCAAGTACCGTATCGATTTGGAAATGCCACCGTTTGAAAAAGAAAGATTCTCGAGAACGGCAACTAAATGTCACGCACTCGCGAAGGAATCGAATTCAGCGGTAGGAATCAGGTTAAAAATGTACTTGAACGTTTGCTGGGAGCTACTAGCAAAATCTTTATACAGGGTTATTTGTAATTAATTGGCCACCTCGTGCAGGTAGGCTGCCTGCTCTACATCAATCCCAACAACATTGCTTTAACTGTTTTTTTAAATGGGTAGCTATTAAATTTTAGTTTTCCCATACAAAATATATTTGTAGCCTCTGAACTAGCATTAATTTTGAGCGTAGGTATGACGCCCGGGTGTTGACCTTTTAAGTACTTTTAACAAAATACAATGTAATACGTGACAGAGGGAGCAAACATTTTTTGGGTTGTTTATCAAGAATTGTAAAAGTGCTGTAGAACACTATGGTAATAATGGTGGAGGGCTACGAGACTTTTTGTTGCGTAAGCGGCATAGATAATTAGCTAAAGCAACTTTATGAGGGCCCATTGTAGCTTAACATCAACAGTGATTTTAACTAATTATTCTAGTGACCTAGTTCTTCTTTATAATGAGTTCAATTCTTCAAGGTGTCTGTGTCTTAGGTTAAAACAATAAGGCCGGTTGCGCGTTCTCGAGATGCAAGTTGACGCCGTTTATGTTGGTGTACAATCGCCCAATATAAGAATATTGGAATCATTTACAAAATTTTAAGTATTGCAGTGTATCGAGGAGTACAGACGTCATTGGCCCTTGAGTGTTGTGTGCCCTCTTAAGATTACTAAGGCAATACAATACATAGGTAAGGTAGATTTTCTTTAAGAACTGATATTGTGTTTGGGGGAGGTATTAGGAGTTTAGCCACTCCTTCATGCCTGTCTTCTTTGCAAATTTCACAGTATATTATCCAAATTGGCACATTCGAGTTACTGTCAGGTGAGTGCAGGTTAATTGCACCTTATACTTAATTATTGCTATAACTAGGCTCTACCTGCTATTATTCATAAACTATTTTATTGTTTTGGTTATCTGTTTTTTATTTGAGATCCTTCATACACCACTAATAAACAAAAAAAAAAGTCATTGAAATAGCACAATAAAGAAATACCCGGCTGAAATTTTTGTGTAGTTTTTTTTAACTAATACTATCATAGCTTTAATTATAAGTTGGGGATTGCCTTTACAGACAAGCTTATTTTGAAAAGTATGATATCATTTGACATACAAAAATGAAATCTGACATTGATTATAAGTGGAAAAGACACAGTACAAATTATCAAATAAAATAAAATGTAACCTACCCGCAGATCCATCCAGCACCACAACTGCTCCATCCAGTACAGAGAGACTCTGCTCCACTTCCATGGTGAAGTCTATGTGGCCTGGAGTATCTATCAGGTTTATTTGGTGACCTTGCCATGGGAAGGACACTGCTGCAGCTGTTATATGATATTATAAGTTACAGACTGAATTATTACATGGGTTATTTTTTTAGGTTGATTTCTATATTATTAAATAAATTCGTACATATTTATATTTAGTAAAAACTAACAAGTGATAGTGATTCCCCTCTGCCTCTCTTGTTCCATAAAATCGGTGACAGTGTTTCCATGGTGCACCTCTCCCATTGATCGAATGGTGCCGGAGTAAAATAGCATGCGTTCCGTTGTCGTTGTCTTGCCTAATTTTAACAAAATGTTTGTGTTGTACTAAAGGACAATTAAAATCAAATAATAAAATTAGACAGTCTTACTTTGTAGATATCATAAGTAATCTCGTTATGGAGAAAGAAACGTGTTTGGTTCTTTAAAAGTATTATTAAAGCTAAACCATGTAAGATACGTATCCATAACTTACTAGAAAATGGGAATAACATAACCTTACCTGCATCAATGTGAGCTAATATTCCAATATTTCTTATTTTATCGATATTGTTTTTCTCTTTACTGTTATTCGTACTATATAATCTATAATATCTATGTACTAGAGCATTCCTAAGATTTTTTCTGTAATTATTTATCATAATTAGGCTCTTCATTTCTATTCTCTTAGAAAACTAAAAATATTGAATAATAAATAATAATTCTTACATGATTATCTGACAGATGTAATTGAAGTTTAAAATGAAAAGTCAAAACAAAGGTTATAGATAATAAAAGTATTATAACTATAATAATAAACTGTTATCAATAGAGTTGTAGGTATAAGATGCCAGATTTCGATGGTTGTATCGATTATTTTTATTATAACTTTTTTGAAGTGAACAAAAATTATATAATTTAATCTTAAAATACTTTGAGTATGGGTAACTTCATTATTGATATTTTTTTATTTAGCTTTATTGTCTACTCTCTTTTTTTCCCCAATAAGTTGTAAAAGTTCGATTGTTCCATTTCATAATTTATGTGAAATATGAATCGATTTTAAATTATCAATGTCTATTATGCAGATTATAGCACATCCTTTCAAATTACAAATGGCCACCTGCGTCGATTTGTTTGTGTTGAATACGTGACAATCGGGCTCAATTTTACTAAAAACAAATTGTAAAGTGATATAAAAAATACGTTCCCAACATGGGAGTACCAGCATTCTTTCGATGGCTAAGCCGAAAATACCCAAGTGTTATTGTTGAATGTGTTGAACAGAGGGTAAATTTTATAACCTCAATGTTTACTCGTAATTATCGAGTTTTTTTCTGATATTGTGTTCTTTTTAGCCAACCGACGTAGATGGCCAGCTCATTTATGCTGATTCCTCGCTACCCAATCCCAATGGGATGGAATTTGATAACCTGTACTTGGACATGAACGGAATCATTCATCCTTGTACGCATCCGGAAGATAAGCCACCTCCTAAAGATGAAGACGAGATGATGGTGGCTATATTTGAATGCATTGACCGACTGTTCCGTATCGTGAGGCCTAGGAAGGTGTTGTACATGGCTATTGATGGAGTTGTGAGTGAATTGTTTTTCGATTTATACATGTAAAGTGTCTTTTTAGGGCAATTTCAAACTTATGTGTGATGAACGATATTAAACATTTTACATATTATGTAAAAAATATATCCAATTAAATAATAATACTATTATATTATAGGCTCCTAGAGCTAAAATGAACCAACAGAGGTCTCGTCGGTTCCGAGCCTCAAAGGAAACACAAGAAAAAATTGAAGAAATAGCCCGTATCAGAAACGAACTCCAGGTTAAAGGGGCATACCTCCCACCTGAGAGACCTAAAGAGGCTCATTTTGACTCAAACTGTATCACACCAGGAACACCATTTATGGATCGTTTGAGCAAGTGTTTACATTATTATATTCATGACAGGTAAATTTAACTGGTAATAACTACTAGCACAAAATCTTAGCTTAGTATTCATAATTTCAATTTATGAAGCTAAATTAGAGGTTTCCAACAATCAGGTCTTATAGGAACGATGGTGACTCATATAATTATAGTTCTAGTAAAAAAGAATAAAGTTTTACAGAGAATCAGGAAATTGTTATTATTTATACAGTATATGAAGTATTATTTATTTTAGATTAAACAATGATGCAGGCTGGAAAGGCATTAAGGTTATTCTTTCGGATGCCAATGTTCCAGGGGAAGGGGAACATAAGATAATGGATTACATTAGAAGACAGAGGGGTAAGTTTGTATTTGTGCAAAAAAAGCAAAAACTTGTGAGAAATGTAATAACATACATATAAAATATATTTAATTTACATACATATAAAATATATTTAATTCAGGCATATTTGTATAGCGATATGAGCATTATTCTGATAAACATTTTTTTTTGATACAGTATTATATAAAATAAATGTCATTACATTTACTTACATGTATTTTAAATTTCTTTATTGTTAAATTTATTTATTATTATTAGTGTAATTTGAATAATTTTTGTTGCATATTGTCTATTGTGCATTATTGATTTTAACAAACTGATAGGTCAATGATAATCTGGTTTTCACTCTTCAGCTCAACCTGACCATGATCCAAACACACAGCATGTTCTGTGTGGTGCTGACGCTGACCTCATCATGTTGGGTCTGGCCACCCATGAGCCTAACTTCACAATCATCAGGGAAGAGTTCAAACCAAATAAACCTAGACCATGTGATGTCTGTGGACAATTAGGTACTTGAAATTAATATGAAGTTAATTGCAATTAGTACATATTTCCCATTTAGAACATATACTCATATTATTGTATTTAATGACGTATGCTGGAATAGGCCATGAGATGAAGGAGTGCACTGGGACAAACCCTGATGCGTCAATGGTGCGCTCTGACCCCGCGTTTGGTAACCAGGACAGCTTTATCTTCGTGAGGCTCACCGTGCTGCGGGAGTATCTGGAGAAGGTTAGTAGATGTCAGTTAGTATTTGGTATCTTTATAAATGTGTAAAACAAACATTATTTTATGTATAAAGTTCTTAAATGTTTTTTCATAACGATTTTTGCTAATACAAGTTCAATTATTTATGATGACAATATGACATATAGAGAACCTCGATAGCTTAGAAACCTCTGTGACTTCTAAAATCTTCTGTTTCCTTCGCCGTCAGACCCTAAAACCTCCATAACTTTAAATGCACAATCGCTATAAGTTATAGAATAAATATAATTAATAATTTCAGTCTTGACCCTCTATAACTTCAAGAAATGTTTTGACACATTTTAATTTAAACTATCTGCCAATCTACTTTCAATTCATAAAGGCGAACCAACATATTGCCTTTGGACAGCCAGTGTACTTCATGAAATCTCTTCTTCAACGATATCATCGCCGATGTAACGAACATAAATTATTAACTTTGCACAATTAACGATGTCGGTGGATTCATCTCAACTAATGGCAAAAAAATAGCTTTAACTTATCGAGGTTCTACTTTATATACTTACTAAATAGATAATCTGTTATCCTAAGTAAATATAGAACCATTCGAGAGGGGCTAATGTTTTTCCTTTTTCCTTTCCTTCTTAATGTTTCTCCTTGTTCTTCGAGTGTGGCAACGCAAATTTGCACATGTTCACGGGCGACGGTGACTGTCTACAACAGGGGTGTCCAATCAGTCGATCGCGATCGACCGGTCGATCGCGGCCGCTAGTCGAGTCGATTCTGGCGAGGCAAAGACTATTTAAACTTTTAAAGTTAAAATTAAGATTTACCTGCTTTAAAGCTCCCTTAGAATATCAGGAAGTAAGTAATTCTTAAAAATAAAGTAGATCTAAAAGGGATTCGTCGGTAAAAAGTCGATCTTAGTTCTGATTAAGTTGGACACCCCTGGTCTACAACATCATGTTTGCGTCTTGTTTGTTTTTAAAAAAAAATATTTAAAAATGTTTTAAAATCGTTGAAGCTATGAATAACAAATTTGAGCTTCCGCGACTTTTCTCGATTGTGTATTGTATGAAAGCAAACATTTACTTATATTCTCATCCCCAGGAACTTGAAATGCCCAACCTGCCCTTTAACTACGACTTCGAGCGCGCGCTGGACGACTGGGTGTTCATGTGTTTCTTCGTAGGGAACGACTTCCTTCCACACCTTCCCAGCCTCGAGATACGAGAGGGCGCCGTCGACAGACTCGTTAACTTGTACAAGAAGTGTGTCTATAAGACTAGAGTGAGTACCTGTCGATCTGTTTGTCCAACACTGAAGTAGAGCCCAGAACAGATTGGTAAAGATTATGCATGAAATGTTTTGATATGCTATTTGCTATCTGTGCTCTATTGTTAATTAACCTTGATGGGTTAACTAGGTAGCTAGGATGAGTTCGTACTTCTAGGACGTTAATAGACTGCTAGTTTAAAACAGTGTTATTTAAATCTATGTAGCGTACTGAATGCTAATCATGTTGAATACAGTTTCCAAAAACAGTAGTTATTAAATATTACTATATGAATAATCACAAAAAAAATACAATGTCTTCTTAAGGGTTGGATCACGGACTCCGGTGACGTGAACCTGGACCGCGTGCAGGTCATCATGGACGAGCTGGGACGCGTCGAAGACGAGATCTTCCGCAGGAGGCACCAGAACGAGATCAGCTTCAAGGCCAGGGAGAAGGCCAAGAAGCAGCAGAAGATAAACTTTGAACTGTTGGAGAAGACGCAGTTCGCGCCGAGGGTACTCTTAGATTCATATTGTTATTTTACTACTAATATTTGAAGTTTTTAGATAATTAAATAATTTTTCTTTTAGAAATTGGGTGAGGATCCCAAGCCGATGGAGAATGTTCGTCAGGAGGCGGCGAACATTCGCCTAGCCGGCATGCAGGCCGTCGCGGTAATTCCTTTTATTTTAATAACAGTGTTGGTTTCTTGTAAACTTAAAAAGAAAATATCATATTCCCTAAAAAATAAATTTATTTCATACATGTAAGTACAGAGACCGTCCGGCGTACTGGCGATTGCCATACAATGTATTAAATTCTGGACCGAAAAAAAATATCGCATATAATTAATTTATAATATTAACTGTCAATATATTCTCTCCGTAAAATCTTTAAACATGGTCAAGTGCGTATTTATTACTTTTCAGTTCGAGGTTCAAATAATTCGAAAAATAATACAGTTTCTTCCTTAAATACCTTCCCCTATCGAACCCTTCTCGGAAATGATATTTATATAAAAAATCGATTTAGCGGATGCTCATATTACAATGTACCTATATAGAAGCGAGGTAAAGCCGCTGGTCGGTAGTCGGGGCTCACGACTGTATATATTGTAAGGGACGCCCGCGAGCGAAGGGTAACCGTCGCATGTACTCAGCAGCAGGCGGAGGGCGAGGCCCGAGGCCGCAAGCGCACGGCCGCGGCGGCAGGCCTCCAGGACGACGACGATGACCACGACCACGACGAGGTGCGCCTCTGGGAGGAGGGCTTCAAGGAGCGCTACTACGAGAGCAAGTTTGAGGTGGCGCGAGACAACTTGGAGTTTCGGTACGTAACGACTTTCATACGGGCATTATACAAAAGCGATATAGTTTCTTTCTGTCCGGGGTCCGTCCACGATCATGTCGCAACACCATTTGAAACATAGAACTCCGACAGCTACCGCGTGGCGCTCCAGTACGTGCGTGGTCTCTGCTGGGTGCTCCGCTACTACTACCAGGGCTGCGCGAGTTGGAAGTGGTACTTCCCCTATCACTACGCGCCCTTCGCCTCCGACTTCGTCAACGTCCAGGGCCTGTCCACCAAGTTCGAGAAGGGGACGCAGCCCGTGAGTACAAGTAGACACGCCGGAAACTATAATTTCTTAACGAGAAAATAATAAAAGAACTAAATAAACCACCGTGTAATTTATTCGGTTTGACTCGATGTTCGGATCGGTTCTGAAAAATGTAAATTAATTTGAAACATTTTATTTAAAAATGACCACGACCGGATGTAAAGTCATCTCTCGTCTGTGCAGTTCCGTCCGCTGGAGCAGCTGATGGGCGTGTTCCCGGCCGCCAGCGCGCAGCACGTGCCGGAGCCCTGGGCCGCCCTCATGGCCGACCCCGTCAGTACAATCTCCCACACGCGCTTCTCCGCTCGATATATTATATTACAACGCGAGAGCTCCTCTCCCGCTCTCGTGTCTAAGGTACCTCTCCCGACCTCGAGCGACACTGACAAACCCCGTGCTTGCAGTTCTCGCCCATTATCGACTTCTACCCCATCGACTTCAAGATCGACCTGAATGGTAAAAAGTTCGCGTGGCAAGGCGTGGCGCTCCTGCCCTTCGTGGACGAAGGCCGCCTATTTAAGGCCCTGGAGCCCCTTTACGAGGACCTCACGCGGGCCGAGAGTGAGTGATTTTCGTTGTTAATGTGAAAGTTCTATAAGTATCTTTTTTTTTTAACTAAATCGTAAATCTCGTCCAGAACAACGGAACATAAAGGGCCACGACCGGCTCTACGTCGCTCCCGCGAACAAAAGTTACGAGTTCCTCCTCGCTCTCTACACGGAGGCGGGGGAGCAGCAGAGGCGGCTTATTGAGGAGGAGGTGAAGTACCCCTTTCGCTGCGAGGGAGTGCGGGGGGAGGTCATGCTCAGTGCGGACTGCGTGCGCATCGGAGGGTGAGGATGCGAATGCCATCGTTTTCTTTCTTCAAACCTCAAATAGGCAATATTAATTCGGTGGCGGCTCCCCGCAGTCAGCTGGCGTCGCCGGTGGTGGGTCTGCCGGCCGCGGTGTCCAACTCTGTGGTCTGCGCGCGCTTCCAGGACCCCCAGTTTCCAGATGACTTCACGTTCCCGGCGCGCCGCCTGCACGGAGCGCTAGAGCCCCCCCGGGTGCTGAAGCCCGGGAACCTTTCCCACCAGGAGAATAGGAACTGGCGTCCACAGATCGGTAAGGGATTGCTGAAAATTTGTGCCATATCTGACTCTCATTCCTGAATTTTAGGTTCTTGTAAAAAAAAAAAGTATATCTTTTGTTTAGTATCTTGTATTTTGGTACAAATAAAATGGTTTTAATAATTTGGACACAGTTTAGATAAATAGGACATCTATTTTAATACATTGTTGTGTTTTAAATTAGCTAATAAGCGAACATAACTGGCATTAAATTACAAACAATACAGATCTATTGTGTAAAAGTTATCCTGCACAGCAATACAATACAATTACATGGACATATTATTTTAACTCACTACTCATTCACAATTATTACAAAATAATATATATAAGCTCTTTTAATTATTTTTGATTAGCATGGTTCGTGATTTCTAATGGAATAGAGGATTTAAGGGGTTATTTTTAATTAGTTGACCACCTCTGCAGGTAGCTTCTCTACATCAATCCTAGCAACTTTGTTCTGATTTTTTTAAAATCTTGATAAACAACACAAAAAACAAGAAACACAAAATAAATGTATTTTTATTTATTGTACAAAATAAAATTATACAAATGGCGGACTCAGTGCTAAAGGACTCTCTACCAGTCCAGATAAAACGAACAGAAAAACACAAACGAGGGGTACAATAGAAAGAAAAAATAACAAAAACACAAAAAACTAAGAGGTGTCAAGGGACACCCGGATGGAACGAAGTTCCTTTCGATTAATTATTGAAGGAATTGTAATAAAAAAATTAATGAATAAATAACTTAAAAAGTGTTAATCAATAGATCCATGAGTTATTGTCCCGCCACCTAGCTGTTTCACTTTGTACTGATATGTTTATAACAGATGTAGTTATGTTTCCCTAAGGTATAAATAGATGGCGTTGTTACAAAACATTACGAGTATATTTGATCACAAATTTGTATTATTATTTTCATTTAAACTGTCTTATTTGCAAATTGATTCTAAAAGAACAAACTCTAATATCAAATAAATAATAAAGAACTACTAAGCAATTTAATATAATACAAAAAATAATAATGATAGAAATTAAAATATCTCGCTTGCTTTCTATAAGAGAGAGAGAGAGAGAGAGAGAGAAATAGCAAAACATGTAGTGCCAACTTTTCGTGATAATTTTTATCGTCGAGCCCCCTTTTATAATACAATATAGATGTTTATTAAATATATTACTATAACTACATGAATATAACTTATGAAACAAGAGGATTTGAGTTTGGTATAGGTACATGTAATAAGTGAGAGTCTGGTGTAGGCATGGTGCGCTCCAACACCGTGGCATCGCTGGAGGCGGCCGGACACCGCATGCTGGGACACCAGCTGGCGAGGGGGCAGCCACACCATCACCACGGTCAGTACTACTGGGGTACTAATTACAGTCCCGCCGCGCGAATATAAAGTAAGTCTGTTCCACGTAAGGTCATAGGTGACCTTGTCCTTGTAAATGTCAACAAAAAGTAAAACATTAAAACAAAGATGTTCGTGTTGAACGACGGTTAAACAGTGCCGATTGTTTGATTATAGTAATTACAGAAAGTACTACGGGCTCCGATACTTTACCTGACATTAGTAACATAAAAAACATACAAATCCGCACCTTCACTTGATTGGATAAAATAAAAAAGAAAAAACAAATAAAGCTAGTAATGACGTCACGGCGCGTGCGGGTCACGTGACGCAATCAGGGATTACGTCATCGACGACATGATGTAAATACATTTGACGACTATTAATGTTTACAGGTAGGGTTGATTTTATTTACTAAATAAAATTATTAACGCTTTTATTATCTTAAAGTTATTATAAATATATTAAAAACATAGTTATTTTGTTTGTAGTCATTGCATTGTAGTCAATATATATAGTCAATATAGATTGTACTTTAAAATCATCGCAATAAGGTTCTAAATTATTATTGTTTTTTTAATTGGAAGCTCTTTGTCTGGTTCATCGGACTTTTGTTCTCAGGAACAAAGGTTAACGGAACTAATTAGTGTCAGCAGTGTGTACGTTTGTACGTGAGGACAGATTGTGCTTAGAATATAGATAATAGTAAAATATTGTATGACTGAAAAATATTATAGCAACTTTGTTAATGTTATTGGCTATAATTCTTAATGGCCTGCTCGAATTCAGATATAGAATTTATTATGTAGATAGATGAAACAATGAATAGTACACAAAATTTGCAAAATATTGGATATTAAATGTTCTTTTTTTACACTAAAATCTACGTAGAATCTGAATTGAATTATGATGCATATGTTTAATTAGTTTAAATTAAATGTTATTCAAGGTAATTTTCTAGTTTATTTAAAGTCCATTCCAACTAATATTTTTTTTAGTTATGTTTTTAGTTTTTTTATTCTATAGAATAGTATGTCTGTCCGAATGATTATAATAGCTCGGTGAGCTGATGAGCTCTGATTGTCGCATCGACGTTAGGGTAATATTTATTCAAAAGCGTTTTTTTTTTAGTGTGATCTGGGTGCTTATGTATGAGTATAAGTAAAATGTAAGATGATTTGTAGCTCATGAATCATAAGGATGTTCTGATTCATAAGCCCGTATAGATTTGTAAGTGGTTGAGTTTGTTTTGATTACTATTCAGGATATATCTATCTACTTGATTAACTTTTGGCCCTGAATTAGAGCGGACCATTAGGTAGTATGACCTTGTTATTTTCGTATATAAGGAAGCTCAAAATAGTTACAAAATGTATTAGATTCGAAGGCATTTATTTCACTGACTATATTCTATTACAGCAAACTACTAAATTATAACCAAATAGTGATTTTATTTAAAAGTATATAACAGAATAATCCAATATCAAAACTTGAATACACGAATATATATGAACCTCTTTATATTTTTTCTTAAACTCACATTATGTAATATTCTTTTGGCCTCTTTAAAATGGTATTCTCTTATCGGTTCGACAATCGCCATCTTCGGCTTAAAGCAGATCAATTACAACAACAATACATAGGAACCAAACATGTTATTACTCAATTCCTTTCGCCGACAACAGAGGAAACAAAATTACTACCAATAATAGCGTTGAAAGGAACCCATTATGTTGAAATTCGAAATTCAAATTGGCCTATCGCCCTGCAGGCATTGACGTGTAATAGCGCGCGAAAGCAAACAGGAAGCGCGAAGGGACGCCATTGTCGGACGCAGTGTCGCCAACTACGAAAATAATAATTATCGGGGGCTGTGAGCACAATAGGGTTCCCTTTTTTTAAAATAACCGGTCGATCGGCTCAAGTGCTTCCTATTATCCGGTTGGAGAGGATTACGCTACAGTATCGGTTTTTTATTATAGCTGTTTTTTATCGCATCCTTTATCCAGGTGGCCGGTGAGGTGTCTTAATGCGTATTTTAGTTACTTTATATTTTTAATCCGCTAGAGATATCTTAAAGGATTTTGATTGAGAAAAAAGTTATTAAAACCTTTTTATTGAACACAATCGGAAGTCTCATTCTTTAAGGCGGAGTGTTGTGTTGGCGGACCAGGAACAAAACACTACAAAAATGAACTCGGGGGGAAAAAAAGCTATAGTAACATAATATGACGTAACAATAAACCTATCTTCCATGTGTAATAATACTTCAATGCTTAATTTAGAGTTAAGTTTTAAGATTAATTCTTGACCGATATTTTGTTATAAACAATGAAACCTATTTTGGAAAGCTCCTCACGCAGTCCTAGGTATTTCTATACAGTCTCATTAAATTCGGTTCAGCAGTCGATGGAGAAATAGTTTTATTGATAAAAGGCGTTAGGAAATTATGGAAAAGACGTTTAAGTATTACTAAGTTTAAATGTAGCGGTCATACAAGTATTATATTGTGTTTAACTTCTTTTTAAAATGGTTAGTGGAATAATATTACGTTATTTTTAGTCAAAAAGATAATATTTTATTATATAAATTGAAATAAATATTTGCATACAAAATGTTACTTTGTTGTGTAAACCAAATTGTTTTGACGCGAACTAAATCAATCATTCTCCTTACAACTGAGGATGCGTTCGATTACCACTCGGCTCACTCCTCTCATATATTTTTTATTCTACAACAAAAACCCTTGACTTGACTCCCAATTAATCTGCTTTTAGTCTTCGAATCAATTAAATGTTAAGCAAACAACCAGTTTTTTATAACCCTTATTCCGTTGGGTGACAGTTCATATTTGGATAGTAAAACAATTTTTTTAAGTGTAGGGGGCGGCACGTGGCCTAATTATGTGAACACCCCGAACTGCACTTCTTTAATTGAATACGTTTATTTGATTTTGAGATTGACGTGTCTTTATATATAGCGTATGAGTGCGGTTTATTTTTATTATTACCTACTGCGTTCAAACTTATAATTGCTTAAATGTAATTGGTTAGCAACATTTATTATTATAGTTTAATATATATATATATATATATATATATATATATATATATATATTACCTGGTTATCGACTTCTAGTAAGTTGTAAAAGAGCATTAATCTGTCTTCTAGGTAATTTTCGACTAAAATGTCCTTTAGCATCGGGCGAGTAATGATCAAAACTTATTTTATATTGCATCATTCGATTCTCCTGAACATGTATAAACTGATGTCTACTATTGAGCGCCATCTCAGCTAAAAACGATCCCTAAAAACGGTTCCGTGGCGAGTGAGGCGACTTAGACACTTGAGCACGCGCCGCCAGCGACTCTAATTATTGCAGCGAGTCGCAGGTTCTGCTCCCACTCTTGACTTGTCTCGTTTATTTCTTTTTTTATATATTTTCTTGGCAACTTGTCAAGTGTCCAGTGACAGGATGTATCAAGATGTTGAGATCATGCTTCGATTGTGATTACGGTAGTGACGGTGTTTTGTAATATTATGTTGTGTTGTTAACTCAGTTATTATTAAACATACCTTATAATTAAACATAACAGAAACCCTTCAAATATATACAATTATTATATAGTATTATATACTGCTTTATAAATATGTTTAAATTGTTCAAAATTGTCTATTGTAATGTAACCAAGTGATCCAACTTGATAATTGTTAAAAGAAAAATTGTTAAAATCGATTATCTTGAAAACTTCACAGCTCTGAATAAATGTAGCGCTTGGTTAGCGGCAGATAGAACTATGTCATCACATTAAAGAAAAACATGTCGACATATCTCTGTTGCCTAATACGATAGTTTAGTTATTAATTAGTATTTTGATCAAACACAAATTTAAACATACTCAATTTTGCTTGCAATAGAGAAGATCAAAGTAATTATGTATAAGTAGTTTACTGCTAAATTCGAATAAAACTATATATTGAACTAGCCATGATTAAAAAGTCGCTAAGGCTGTTCAAATCTCCAGATGTGAGATAACGTACCCTCCCCCCACCTGGAGGGGCGTCCTTGGTATAATTTTGGCGCGAACGCGACGCCGCCATTGCTCTTATTTGCGACGCTTTCACGCGATGAATGTGTCGCGCCGGCGTCCATTAGGTGCCTATTATGTGTGCGACGACGATGCTTATTTTTTTACTATTGCTGTATACAGCGAGAGTAAACATTTGTAAAGCCCGAAACTGTTGAACCACATTTTACAGCTACATATTTTTTATTTTTTTAATGGGTAACAGTGTTATGTTGATAGTTGCTCTCATCCTAAAATAAATAATAAACAATGATAAATTAATATATCATTTTCTGCAAAATATATAATCTTAATAACTATATACATTCATAAGTCAATTCAAGCCTTATGAATAAAACGTTAGAAGCACATAATGAAGGCAGCATAGATTTGTATAGCGCCCCACGTCGGGCGCCAACTCGCTTACAATGGCACCTAATGGCGACGCCTCGTTACGCACTCGCAGCGAGAGCGTAATTATAAATGGCAAGGAGTGGGGACCATCTGACTTATCACGTGCCTTTTAAAGATTAACCAGGCGCTGAGGATGAAGCTGACGTGATAACTACCGCCTAGTCGTCACCGGGATGCGTGACGATTGAATAGTCGTTCAGAACTAGGTCCCAAAAGAATACTCGTAGTCTTGAATAACTCGTATTAGCATTGTATACCTTGGCTTACGAACTCTGACGTACAGACAAAAACCGAATAGGTAGATATGTTTATAGGTATTATACATTATTATATTAACTTTTGATTTTCACTAACGTCAAGAATTAACAGAAATTAAATCACTAAATTGACTTGCCAGAAATTAAGGTATTGGTCTAGTTTTTTTTTAATTTTTTTTATATGATCTAGTATGTATTATATGTCAAACATCGGGACTCCGGCCTTCTTTACACAATTATGGGATGTTTCTTCGAAGTAGTTTCTTTCATTGACCAAATCCGGAAAAAATATTATCATTAGCGGGGATAGAACACGAGACCCGTCAATTCAAAGACAGACATCTATTTATACAACTACGCCATGCGGTCGTCTCTATCTTTTTACTAAACATCATTGAATATAAGCTGAACACAAGTCATAACGAAGTCATTGATGTATTAATATATTTATTATTTTTAACAAACAAACAACATTGTGAAATAAATAAGTAAAATATTTTTCCAATAAAATTATTTATTTTAAATAAATATACAAATAAAAAGCCCAAAAAATGAATATATTTATTTTTTAAATGCACGTAGTTATTGTAGTAAAAGATTTTTATTATCAGTTACTATAAGTTTTTATCGAGAAAAGACTTGTCTTTATCGTTTTATTAATATTCAAAGACTTCTTAAAAATTTTAATTGAATAATTATTTAATTACATATACTTTTGAATTGTCGTATTTTTGTCGTATTTTCTATATTGCTTGTACATATTTTTTTTATATGTATGTTTGTACATACACTGCATATTTGTTAAAACGACTCAAGTTCACGAATATATTATATATATATAAAGATTAAGAATGACTCGACACCCGCCAACAATTAGTACTCCACAAGTCATCACGAGCAGTTTGCACTTGATTTTACGTTAGTTAAGAGCCGCTAGCGCTAAAACCTAACGAGTGTTTGAACTGCTTTGTTTGTGAGAGCGCTGAGCTTAAAGTAAGCTATCGGTCCGCGTCCCTGTTCGGTAAATCCTTTTAGAGCCAAACTTTGTACAGGCTTCCAAGCCTCTTGCAATAAGCTCACGACTGCGGTGTATGCTGTATGGTGCAGAACACTCTTATTTAATATTTGTAATTTATTACTATTTTATTTTTTCTAATCATAAAACTCTGTATAGTCTCTGTATTAGTTATATGTTACAATGGTGTTACTGGTATTGACAGAGCGTCACTTAAAAATTGCAACAATCTCACATATTCACTCATCTTTTCATCAAAAGCATTCCGCAATGCTAAATAAAAACTGAACAACCATTTTGAATAAATATTACATTCAAAGTTGTAAAGAAATAAAGTCGCTTCACACGCAGCGAGACCCGGTAAGATATTACATTACAAAGCGAGCGATTAAACACTCGTGGGTTTCACACGACCGCGCGATTTGCAAGCGGTTTTAAGTTGTTGAGTGTTGCGACGTCTGTATAAATAGGAAGCATTCTAAATACATGAGTGATATTTTGACGTGTTAGTGTTAAATATAATATTGTTATTTATTAGTGCTCAGGTGGTGATGTAATGTTTTGTTGCAGAGCGCTCGCAGTCCTTCGGTCCGCATCGCAGCGGCTACGTGCCTCACCAGGGACAGTCCTACAACCAAGGCTACGGCCGCTCATACAACCAGGGCCAGGATAGATCGGGACCCTACCAGGAGAGACACAACTCTAACTCGGGATACCGCCAGAACTACCAAAGTAATCAGAATTACAGGCAAAACCAGGGCGGATATTCGTCAAAATACCAGGGTAACTACCAGCAGAGACAGGGCAATGATCAGCATCAGGGCTACCAAAGACCAGGTAATGATAGACAAGGTTACCAAGGTAGGAACCAGGACCAGAGATCCTCCGGATCCAGTAGATATCAAGGGAACTCAACATGGCGTTGAAATTAGATTAATATGATTATTGTATAAAAACTAAGACTGTATGTCCTTTTATAAATATGGAATTGATGTTTAGAAGGACTTCGGTATGACATAATAAATAATATCGCATACAGTTACATGTTGTACATATTTTAGTAAAGAGCAACTTACAGTGTGCAGTATAGAACTAAACACTGCTCACCTTATACAAATTAAATATATCTGTAATGACATCCGCTTCAATTACAATACATATCAGAGTTGACAATGTTCTAAAAACTATTTCAAACAACGCACTGATTGTAAACTCACGTAGCAAGACAACGTCGGCTATAGTTAAAAAATATATTAACAATTAACTACCATTAATGTTCATCATTTATTGAAAGGCTCAAAATATATGACAAGTTGACAAATCAGTACAAACTACTCAATTATTTAGAATTTATATAAAAATATAAATTAACAAATTAAATATTTGAAACTGTTCAGAATTAACATTCTGATTATGATATATATTATTAGTTATGTATACACTCTGCGGTTTTAACGTGTTTCATTTAAAAAATCAGAAAATAATGTCACTACATCAACAATAATACAACATACACAACAATACTCAGGTAATTTAAAAATATTTATGTTTTTTACCTTTCACCGCCTATAACTAACTTCTGTCTATATAACAATATGACCTACTTGTATGACAACACATATGTTGTGTTAAGTTCATCGTCTATCGACATTATTGTCTTCTTAAATAATTAACTTGGATGATTTCATAATTTAGGAAGTTTAGTTGCATTTATATATTAAATCAATAACGAAAATCGTTTAAATTTTGATTTAATAATTTGTTGATTTTAAAAAAATATATTTTTTGAAAACTGATTGATTTCTAATCAATATTATTTCTATATGAGAAGGATAAAATTCTTTAGTTTTATCATCATTCAGTAATCATAAGTATAAAACTTCAGGGATGCTTTTCCATAACTTTTATTAATTCAATATTAAAACTATCTGAAGATATTACTTTGATACCTAATGTAACACACCGACGTGTCCGGTGTGTTAGTTAATCAATGTTTTAGTTACTACTGTATGATCCATTTGTTAATTTAAGATGTTTTATATTGTCTTTAATACAGTTACGTATAATAATTAATTATCGGTACCTATAGGGTACTTTTACGTGTCCCGTCACATTGTCTGTAAACATTTTGTCAAACAAGAATATGTTTATTACAATCAATAAAATATTTAAGCTGCATATTTTTTATTTCTAATTTCCTTTACCTTATTAAAATTAAATTCATTATTTGTTAATAATCGTAGAGGAACACATGTAACGGTCTGTCAAACCGATTTTCAATATGGCGGACAAAGCGCGCCTGAAGTGCGTTTTGTGTGCGATCAATAGTTTTTTAATTTCTTTTTTTTTACGCCACAATCGAAGGATCAAAATTGTAGAGATGAAAGGAAATTAGGGGCCCTGCGTACTGGCTGGAGGCCACTCGAGATGTGAATGAGTACCAACTTAACGGAGATTTTTAAGGTTTTTTGTCCAGGTAAGCAGTTTTAATGGGCCGTTATTAATTCCTCGGAAGTTTGATACTGATTTTGTTATTGGACCACCTTTTAAATATGTTGAAGCGCTTTATTTATTAAGCCTTTTATAAAGTAAGGAATATAGGTAATGATTAAACCGGAATAGTAATTGCTTATATTTAAATGCTGTATTTAAAACATGTGTGAGCTTGTTGCAAGTACCACTAATGTTGTTTTTATATGGCAGACTGATTTCGTTTAAAAAAAAAATCGTTTTAATTTAATGAAAATGAAAGTCACCGTAGAACAAATGTCCTATTTATAGATTATTGTTAATGTTTTTGAAGATTATTCACGAGTAGATGAAACATATTGAAATTAAATATTTCACTATTTTAAATCGCGTATATTTGGCTTAATTTTTTTAGTCATTTGTACCTTGGGGTCCTCGGGAAACCTTTATAACTTTTTTTTTAGACTCTACAATTTTTAGGTACACTAGCATTACTCTATATGTCAGAAAATGTATTGTACCTGTATATTAGAAAAGAACCGCAAACATTTAATGTAAAAAACGACTTACAAAATTCTAAATAAATTATATGATATGTATATATAAATATTATATATATATAATGAATACTGAGGTAGTTAGATAGTATAATATATATAATGTATATCCCTAGTCGTAATAGTCCCTAAATGCAGATTTCCTAAAACAAAAAACAAATCAGTTTTAGGTAACGGATGGAATTGGAACAATAAAATGCCAAAATGTATCACCGACTTTTCGGAAAAAAATAAAAATCCTACATTTTACACCTTTTATCTAAACCTCTAATTTATACTAAGTTTTGACGACAGAGACTTCTGGCGACAACTAACTTCTTATCAATTCTACAAGTGTAACTTCACTGACCATTTTTAAGGTGTTGTCTGTTAGAATTCTTAACTAATATTACGTTAGGTATATAATTATTATAATTTTGAAAGTTTAAAGGTCCTTTAAGTTCTTATAGTTGTGAGAGCATCATAGAACTAGTAATAGTTTGTTTAGCATAGTTGTATTGGCATAGTTGTACTTAGATAAATAAGTTAAAAAAGAAACCATGGAGTTTCTTGCCGGTTCTTCTCTGTGGAGAAGGGTAGGCCTTTGGAATCGAGCAAGTAGAGTTGGATGTTTCATAAGTGCAATGTATGTGTAGGTACATACTTGTAATTTAAAAAAATACTATGACACTAGTTAACCCGAAGTGAAGTGAGTTAAATTCGTAAATATTTAAAATATTTGCAACAATTATTAAAAGTTTGCCCAGGATTCTTAAAAAATACAATATAAGATAATAAATATCACTGAAAACTGTATAGCTTTTATGTCGTCAATTTTAAATATTTATTCGAGAAATCTGGCTAATAGTTTCCTTTATAATATTAGTACCTAAAGGTAAATTACATTTAGCTACTACTCTTGGGAAATGATCTGTTGACTATTATTTCTTAGAGCAACGAAACTATTAAATTTTCAACTCTATTATAGACATGGTAGGTTGTGAGAATTCTAAAAATATATCATTACCTACGGAATTAAATATAATAAAATAATAACAAGTTTACATTAAAATATATCACTATATCATTAAATAGTTATTGGTAGGTAAGGTAGGCGGACCATTGAAGACTACTGTAACGAATAAACAGTTCTCATTAGTTCATTTATTATGAATGAAAAAAATAAATAAAAATAATTTATGAAATAACACTTTCTTTTATTGTCTGACAACATATTTATAACTTTTTTATTCTAGATGTAATATCTATTTTTTTTTTTTTTTTTTTAACTTATTTGTCTAAACCGTCTTGAAAGGAACAGGCCATACAATGCCAATATTATAAAGAAGTCCTATAACTTAAAAGTAGAGATGTCATAATCATTATATTCAAGTTAATTAAAAGCTCTTTTATTTAAACGAAACATGTTATAATCTTCTTTAAAAAAATCAACAAATACTCTTTGAATACCATCGTATAACTAAGAATATATTTATGGCAATTATTTAAAAATTATAATAATAAGTATTATATGGATAAAATAATAAGAATTTAATAAAACAAATATCAGCCTGTAAAATCAAAATGTTTCTTAGAAGGCCAGACTAACATTATCTATGTTTTTTTAATATTTAATAAAATTATGGACGCTACACACTAAGGACTCTATTTATCACGAACTTATATGGCACATAGTCAGTCAGGAATTTTTATAATCAACCATTCCTAAGATCAATAAATAAAAATATAAGAAAATAATAACTTAATGGCAAGTATCCCAAGTTTTTTAGATTTTAATCCTGACATTCTTGAATTTGAATCTGAAATCTGAATCTGTGTATAAAATTTAATCATTTGTTTAATTATAGACAAATTTTTATAGCGCAATTTGCAGTGATAGGTACATTACTTTTCCATAAACATGTTCCATATATGCTAACTACATGAATTTGAAATTTATGTCTGTTTGTTTATATGTTTGTTTGTTTATATGTTTGTTTGTTCACGCTTCAGACAAAAACTAAAAATGTAGGTACATAATATACTTACTTAAGAAACTTCCATTAATAGAATACCTGTAGGAATCTAAGAACATATATTTAGCTTAAATGTATTATAGCTTAACATGTATAGCCATGTTAAGCTTATTTAAATTTATAAACATATAGAATGAAAAATAAAATTCCGTTAAAAGACGATCATATATAGAATGCTTAATTCACCGAGGCGGACAGCGATACAGTAGCTCAATTGGTAGAGCGACGGGACGGTTTCCCAGAGGTCGCGGGTTCAAATCCCTGCCCATGTCGGTTTATTTTTTATTATATACTTATTTAAATTTACCAATTATATCTAATACATTTATATAATCTAAAAAATATAAAACATTTGTCTTTCAGTAAAAAATCTGATTTTTGTCAATAATAGTCTTGTAATTGATATATTCTTATAAAAGAATCGCATTACTCATTCTAAGATTTTCACTAATTCACACGTAACATTTCGTGCGTGAAAAGTCATGAATGTCGCGAACCACGGCTCTGCTCACTTCCCATAAAAAGATCTAGAATGTGCACTTCACCGTGCTGACGTCTTATTGTGATTCGCGATCGCCGATAATGAGTAAGGCGCGGAGTCAGCGGGCGCCGCCGCCATGCTGCGCTCGCGTGACTCTGACAGACGTCACGCGGCGCATGCGCGGTGTGTGTTCCACTTTCAAATTTAAATTCCGTTTGACAGATGAATTTGACTTCTTTATAGAGGTCTTGAGTGTCCAAGTGGTGACTCGTCGGAGTGTGAATGAGCAATTTCCGATTTGATGGGAAAGTATAGCTGGTGTGGTGACGTGAGAACTGAGCTGCTCAGCTTTTGAATGTGGTTAAACAAGTAAATTTTTATTCACTTAAGACATATTCCTTTAAATAAGTATATTCTTGTAATTTTTTCAAATTAATGTTGATATTTCTAATATTTTTAAATTCTTTAATACCTAAGTGTGTTTGTCTTCTTTTTTTGAACAGCAGGATCTATTTTAATAATATAATGTTTAAGTTCGTCTTCGGACGTTTCAGGTCCACAATAGAACCCAGTAGGTGGCGCTATCATCGGTTCCTAGGTTTTCTTTCTTATGTATCAAACATTTTCCTCTTCTCTGAATATTTCTCATTTTCTGAATATTTGAACCATAAGTAGGTAGGTACATTATATGATGCGTGTTCAGACGGTTACAGATCATCAAGTTTATCCATTTACGTATAAATACTTCACGACTGACAAAACATACTACTAGCAGCTCACATTAACATAATTACCAAGCATGACATTGTAGTTGCAAGAGATAGCGCTGCAGTATATCGACATCTATACTGTTCAATAAATTGCTATAAAAATAGGTAGATAGATAGATAGATAAAAACTTTATTGCACACAAAATACAAAAATAGGTGAAATAAAAACAAAATAAACAACAAAAGGGTGCAAAGGCGGTCTTATTGCTAAAGCAATTTCTTACAGACAACGTTTCGGGGAAAGGAGTAGAAACTGAGAATACGGGATAAAGCATTAAAAAAAAATGAAATAAGCTAAATGATTACAATAATACAATTAGTATTATGTAGATAGAGACAATACATGAATACATAACATTCACATAAATACATATACTATATATACAAATACATATAATATATTTATATATACATATATACATACATATATATACTTACATATATACTCATACATATACATACATAGCACATAAATAAATATGTTATATACATAAGATTAAATATTAGCAATTGATAGGTAATGACTATACAAGCGACTTTTAAAAATTAAAATTGATTTAGAATGTCGGATTTCAGCAGGGAGATCATTCCACAATACCACCGATTTGCAGGTAAATGAATTACCAAAATAACCTGTGAGCCTAGAAGGATTATGCAAACGGTTGTCCTTGCTAGACCTCAGGTTTTGCCGTTCATTGTGAGAACCGAGAAAGGAAAAACGTTGCTTTAAGTAAGAGGGAGTATGAGGATTATAAAGAATAGAGTAAAGAAGAGTGAGCATATGTATGTACCTCCTAAATCTTATAGGAAGCCACTTTAAACGAGCCCTAAATTCGGAAACATGATCAAATTTTCTAAGTCCAAAGATAAACCTAATACACAAGTTTTGGAGGCGCTCAAGCTTGTTGAGTTGTTCCTCAGAAAGATCAGGATAAGCAGAGTCAGCATAGTCTAAGAGAGGTAGGAGGAGAGAATGTGCTAAGGAAATTTTAGTTTTAATTGGAAGAAAATATTGCCAGCGTCTAAGGCCACCGATAGTTGACACCGATAGGTGTAGGTATATCATAAGTAATTTTGAACTATTTGTCACTTTACTACCAAGTGTTGTTGCAGAATTTCATCCTATATGTCGTTTAAACGATCGTCATCATACAGTACGAACATATCTATACTAATATTATAAAGCTGAAGAGTTTGTTTGTTTGAACGCACTAATCTCTGGAATTACTGACCCGAATTAAAAAATCTTTTTGTGTTGAATAGTCTTTTTATTGAGGAAGGCTATAGGGTATATGTCATCTCGATGTGACTAATAGAAGTCAAGCAGCAATGAAAAATGCTGCAAAAACGGGAAAAGATTTCTGTTTTGAGAGCTTACCTCGCGTGCGCTGAGTAAACCGTGAAAGTTACGCAAAAATTATGTATGATGAAATTGTTCCCCTTTAAAAGTTCTAAAAAGAAGTCCGCGACGTCATATATCTAGCTCTTAAGGTTAACTCACTTTAACCTTTTATTATTTAATTTAATTAGTTCTCAAATCTATCTATACATATAATAAAATTGTAACTGATCCATTCCTGTACATCGAATTAAAAAAAAAACCAACAATGGTTTTTCAGTTCGTCTGTTTGTCTGTATGTCTGTATGTCTGTATGTTTGTGCACGCTAATTTCAGAAACGGGTTAATTGATTTTGATGCAGTTTGCGGGAATATATTATCATGGGATTCACTTTACATTTTGTTTTTTTTTAACATTTGGTTAACAAATGAAGAAGTTAATAATCTCTTATCGTTATAGCATTGCTGCTTACCAGTTTGAAGGTTTATAATTTTTACATACATTCGTAAGCACAAAGGGTACCTACGTTTTATCAAATACGAAATCTACACGTACGAAGTCGCAGGCACAGCTAGTTCCTGCATATACGGAACAAAATAAACAGGAAAACTCAAAAATCATAAAAAAATAGGGTGAGTGTTGACATTTTCCTATTTCAGTATTCTTTAGGCACCAATTTTATTAGAAAAGTGAAAATCCTAATAAAATATATGGTTTTATACGGTTTCCCAGAGGTCGCGAGCTCGAATCCCTGCCCTTATCGGTTTATTTTCGGTTCATCTGTTATACCGTGGCTGTGTTAGGAGAATTTTATACCCACCAGCTATATCACCATAGATGGACAAAGAGGATTTTGATTCATCTGTTATATCATGCCGTGGATGTGTTTGGCAAACGTGGCCCATCCATTATCGATACATATAATAAAATAGTCACTGATCCATTTCTGTACATGAAAAATATTAAAAAAAAAAAATCACAGGGGTATTAAATTATAAGAGTAAGAGAATCCAAACCAATGGTTTTTCAGTTTGTCTGTTTGTCTGTATGTCTGTATGTTTGTGCACGCTAATCTCAGAAATGGCTAAACCAATTTGAATGGGGTTAACAGGAATATATTATCACAGTCTTTACTTTACATTTAGTGTTTATTTCATCAAAATCGGTTAAGAAATAAAAAAAATATGAAATAATCACGTAATAGGTACCATGCAAATCTTATTCTATACATGTAATAAATCTGTAGAAGAGTAGGTAGTCTTTGTACATTGAAAATATTTAAAAAAATATACCAGGATATGAAGTGATAACTAACAGAATCCAATTTCAGCATTTTTGTCTGTTTACCTGTTTGTCTTATAGTTGTGCACACAAACGAAAAAAAAATATTTTCATAAATTCATACAGGGGGTCCCCCTATATAAGCCAGAGAACCCAAAACAATGTTTTTCCATTTTGTCTGTTCCTCTGTAAGTCTGTATGTTTGTGCACGCTAATCGTCAGTGTGGCAGAAACGGATTAATCGATTTGGATGCAGCTTTCGGGAATATATTGTCACGGAATTCACTTTATATTTTGTTTTGTTTTTTAACAATAATGAAGAAATAAAAAAGTTAATAATATCTTATTGTCGTACCATTGCTGCTTAACAGTTTGAAGGTTTATAGTTTTAACATACATTGGTAAGTAGGAAGGGTACGTTTTATCAAAATCGAAATCTACGCATACGAAGTCGCAGGCACAGCGATAAACTTATATTATAGCATGGATGGACCAGTAGAATTTGGTTCATCTGTTATATCACTGTTGCTTACTCATATAGCTGGATTAGCTAGTAAGCTTAACTCTGACGCGGACGCTCTTACAAAATGAGATCCCTCTTTGACGAGACTACTGCCAAGTTAGTTTATCATAGTTATTTTCATAGTGTCTTATATATATATAATACCATATTCATTTTACAAAATGCATATGGTATTTATATCAGCAGCTAGAAAGCTGTTCGTGCAATTTGCAATCTGGGCCCTAGAGATTTTTTACGAGATAAGTTTAAGCACTTTAAATTTAATGAAGGTACATACTTTAAACTGCGGTCCCCGCTCAGTATATTTTTGAAAATCCGGAATGTACACCGGAATACTGACAGTATTATTAAGCATAGTGATATAAGTGCATGCGACTAGGAAGGCCCTGTTCCTAAGATTTAAAAAGTTTCATAATTTCTCAATTGCGTATGTGCTTAAATTTCGCGCGTAGATAAAAGTGCAACTTCATATCAATTTGCTAATTATCAAAGGAGCCGTCATTAATAATTTCTGCTTCACAAACTTTTTAATAAATCCTTAGAAAAAGCACTGGTTTACCTATTTATTTTTGTTAAATATAGTTACTTTAATTCATGAGTATTGCGTACAAGGTTCTTTATTGTTTGTTTTCTTATTCAATCTTTATTAAATATAAAAAGTTGTTGATGCCGTGTAAACGCCCTGAGACAGCTCACTATCCGGATTCCCAAGATGGCCCCGGCGTTATTAGGATTATACAATAGTACCTTTGAAAACTATGAGAGAAAGTAAGTGAGTATGAAGCGACCGCTTCAAGGCTACTTAAATACCTATTTGTTTAGAGTGTGTACCTAGAATTACAATGTATTTATGTAATTTAGAATTAAAGCTTTACTTAGATAAAATAAACATGACAATCCCGCTGAGTTTCTGTCGCCAGCTCTTCTCAGTTCCGTTGGAGTTATTTTTCTGAGCTGTGCTTTGAAAATGAAAAAATATTTTGTATAAAACTTATCTTCAATATTGTTTTTGGTTTTTGGATTTGATTTTCCTGACCACAGCATGGATGGGTCAGGCAAATTGGATCCACCCTTCACATCACAGAATGGATGATCTAGGAGATACTGATCAACTTTAACACACAGAATTTTGATTTGGATTTCATACGGCTTATTACTGTAATAATAGTAAGAGTAAGAGACACAAGTAAGACTAAGAGACACAAGTAATAGTAAGAGACACAATTTACTAATTGTGTCTCTTTTGTTTATTATGAATTAGTATAATTTATTATGAATAGTTTATCAACTATGTTGGCAGCATGTATCACATCAACACAGAAGCTAAACGTTCAGTTCAGAGGCGTACTGATGCGGTTAGAAGAGTTAGACAGCTAACTGATACCGTCAAGATAGGATGTTTTACTTTGCATGTTTACATAGCATTATTAAGTCTTATATTATTTTCATAATTACATAAATACTATTTGAATAAAAAGTCATAATACTATTTACATTATACTTAAGTACATGGTAGGTTTTCGTCTCTGAGGGTTGATGTGGAATCAATTTTTATTTTACAAAAGAGAGTCGTCAGAGCCATAGGTACCTATTTGATATAGGTACTCGAGAGTCCCTTAAAACTATTTTACAAAGACACTGACGCTTTAACTCTCAAATGGAAATGGGGGGGTCATGTAGCGCGCTTACAAGACCAAAGATAGACGAAAAAATTACAACCTGGAAAGGCCCACTTGGAGGGAAAAAGATCTTGCGCAAGATGCAAAGATGACGTAATTAAAGTCACTGGTGCAGATTGATTTCAAGGCAAAGCCAAATCTAGAGAAGATTGGATATCCTTGGAGGGGGCCTCCACCTGCAGAGGGGTTCTAGCAGGGAATAATGTACAACTGTAAATTGTATTTAGTAATTCTTTTTTCTTTATAGTTTTATCTCGTTATAATTTATTTTAAAGTTATTGTTTTATTAATTATTATTTTATTTACCTTCTGATTAGAAATAAGTCTGTTTATTCCTTAATTTCTATTTATTTTATAAATATGTAAATGCGTGGTTGGTTTTCTAGTCTTTTGTTCTCAAATATGATATATTAACTATGACTGTGATTCAAAAAGCCAATATTGTAGACGATTGTAATTTTATAAATACGTTAGAAGAGTATCACTGGAGTTTTTTGCCGGCTCTTGTCCGTGGACCTAATATTTGGAACCATGCAACTAGAGTGGTGTACCATAAGTGCAATGTATGCCTATTTGAAATAAACCGGCCAAGTGCGAGTTAAATACATACCTATAAAAACAGTCAACGTTGGAGGGAATTTATAACTAGATCGTCTACCAGTAGCTGTTATTAAAATCGAGCAAAAAAATCAAGATTTTGTATTGGAATACCCCGCCCCCACCCTTCCCCCCCCCCCAATATTTATTTTATTTTGTTTTTTAGTATTTGTTTCAGCGGTAACAGAAAAAACATCATCTGTGTTTCAGCTGTCTAGTTATTACGGTTCATGAGTCACAGCCTGGAGACAGACATACGGACAGCGAAGTCCTAATAGTAGAGTTCCGTTTTTGCCCTTTAGTTACAGAATCCTAAAAAACTATGACTTTTGTGGACTTTTTAGTATTCAATATTCTTTGGATGGCTCGTTGTTATTAGGTGTTTTAGAACTGACATTGTTTTTATTTATTGTCCCTTTAAGTGGCGTGTTTACACGTAGCTACCTAATTGGAAAATATTTTATTTCCTAAATATTGAACTTAATTTAATTTTTTATAACTGAATTTTTATTTTATATTTGAAAAACTAAAATAATATTGCATTTTTTACTGCTTAAGTAACTAAATAAGTAAGTTATGTTGAAGCTAAACAGTATAGATGGCAGCGTACAGGCAATGAAAATTCATTTATATAGTTGTGCCTATTTAGTAATAAGTTTCCATTAAATTTGGTTTTCATTAGTCTTGTAAGCTATTTTTATTGTATAATAATGTAGTGAGAAACTGAGTGGGAAATGCGAATTATAATCAATGTATTTTTATTTATCGGAGGATGGCGTTTTAACTTTTCAAGTCTTGCAGCAAATAAATGTTGTTGCACTTTTCCAGGTCTCCAGCATTTTATATGTTATGTTGTAGGACTCTGATTACTGTTAGGATACTGATCAATACTTGACTTAATGAAGTAAACTGTTTTATATTACCGACTCTATTAAGTCATGTCATTTTAGAGCTAAAGATAAGTAGGTATGTACAGACATGTCTCGTGACTTCCGCTAGTAATGCTCTTAAGAGTGTCTAATGTAGTTACCATGAGCACACCTATGTTCAGTTCATGATTTTATTATTTTTTAAATAATAAAATAAAATGGTTAAATATTTTTCACTGCTTTTATTATCAGTAGATATATATTTCGATACATTGATATGTAACACATAGTATTGAAAATCTAAATTAGTTTGTACTCCACAAACTAACAAACTGAGTTCTGTATCAAAGAAAAAATATTTAGGTAGGTTATAGGTATCCTATCTATGGGATATTTTATTCGGATTAATTATTTTTAAAGAGCTCTGAAATATGATGTTGGGTTGTTAAAATTAAAAAATAAATAGTTTATTGTTTAAATTGTCGTGTAAATAAATAACTACAAAATAATTGATCTCATGAGTTAACATTTTACCAGCTTCATGACATCAGTAGGTAGGTAGATAGGCATCTCCTGAGATTAACTAGCTTATTAATTATAATATATACCTAAATATCTTGGACCTCTTTGAATATGTTGAGTAAGAATTTTCAATATTAGGCACTATAGGTATAATAATTAATCAATATAATATTTTTTATGAAAAAAAAAATAACATTCTAACTTTGTACAAAACCATTCTATCAATTAAAGTTTGAAATTTGACTGTAACCAAACTCTATTTGCCTGCAAATAATCGCTTCCCAAATTATCAGTTGCCCACTTTAGCTGTAAAAAAGTTACAAATTGTTCTAGTTTCCGCCCAAATTTGGCATTCACAGCACGCATCGCCCGTCCCCATCATTGGTCGGCGTCGCTTCACACTGATTGGCTCACAATTTGACAGTAATGGCGTTAACACGAGCGCTTCACGCTTAAATAGTTTTAAGTGCCATCTTTATTTGTTTCATTTTAAACTGTAATGTTGTATCTATATGGCCCACAATACTCTGACTATATTTTACTTAAATACAGCTTTATCTCGCAAGCTCTCCCCTCTGGCCAGATGTTGCTACACTTTAGTAACAATTTCGCCCACAGCATTTCAAAAGCTATTGTGTAACTTTATTTTTTTGTATTATTTTGACTAATTCCTTTGTCGTGCGGTTGGTTAGATTCTATCGTAGAGGGTGAGTTAATTCATTGGATGTGTTTTGTTCACCGCTACCGGTTTTTAAATAGTTTTTCCGCAATGTTGTTTTTGCTAATGCGATATGATGATTAATGATATTTTGTGTTGTAGTGTTGTTGTAGCTCTGTTCGTATGTTGATATTTATTATGAAATCGTTACCTTGGTTTGCTACTAAGTGACGTAACTATGTAGCAGGTATAAATTATTGCTTGCTTTGAAGTTCTTTTATGACACAACAGTTTAATATTAAGTACTTTGAAATTACAAAATATTTATATATAAAGCTTTAAGATTAAGTATATCATCGAAACTGACTAATTCATTTCCTTTAATAAGTTACTACATTTTATATTCGTTTATTTTATAAAACGGATTTCATATTAGTTAATTAGTAGTCATTATAAGAATCGAAAGCAATAAATTAAATATTTTTCTTAAATTATTATTTTTCATGGTCTTTGCAGTCTCAATGGAATAGTATCTATGATATACCAAGTAAATAATTAATAAGCGTCAAACTATCCGTAACTAAACCAACATGTTATATTTACAGCTGGCCGCCTACTAGAGGGTTATATTTTTTATTCATACTTTTTAATAATTCGCGCGGCGGCATACACGCCGAACTCCACTTAAGCGCGGACCCAAAAATCTCGAAAATCCACCCATGTGTCGCAATTACTGAGGCAAATTTATGAGGGTTCCGTGAGATTCCAATTATAATTAGGGCTTTTTGTTCTACTTGATATATTTGGGATTTTCTTGCGAGTGAGACATTCAAAGAGAATTTCGAATCACGATTCACAAGAAACAGTGAAAATTTTTTAGATGTCGAAATAATTACCTATATCAATTCCTTTACATAAGCCCAATAGAGATACTAACTCAAAAAGAGGGATTAATTGCGTCAGGTATTATATATAATATAACAAACATAAAAAGGTAAAGGTCAATTACAATGTAGGTAATAGTTATAATAAAAATGGTTTGGAACTAAACCACTATTAAACACTCAAGCATTGACCAGACTTCACAGCTTCAGTTTTGCGGACCTCTAAATTATAAAACGGCATTTGACGATGCATTATTATGTATTTTGGAAAAAATCTATTGTTTCGTAATCTCCCCTGTCCTCGAGTCGAGTGTCGACTGAACGTACCATTGAACGCCGTGAATTTTCTATGTGAACTCATTGTGGACTTCCTATTATGAGAACACATCGCATGTGCCTAAGAGGTGCTAACATTTTGTATTTTTTCTAATAATGTTATATTCGCCCTACACGTCACTTTACACATGCTTTTTTATCATACTTAATATCATAATTTACATCTGCCCATAATAATATAAGATATTGTTAAAAAATTAATGACTCAAAATCATATAAGTCTAAAATCTACTTAACGAAGTATTTGCAGGTAAGTCTTCTATTACAGATTAAAAAGAACGAACTTGATTATTTTGTTAGGTTAGTAAGCGAAACTGAAATGGGCATGAACTGTTCTTTGTCTGGTACCAATGGGTCACGTTAACTTGACTAATTTCACCAAGCCTACACAATTAGTATCTACTCGGTATATGTAAGTAAGGAAACATTAATATTATAAACTTATTTATTCCGTCAAATATAAACCTAATTAATCTAATAATGTTTGAGATTGAAACATTTATGATAGAAAAAGTTTATTTTATCGGATCTCGGAGGGTCGATATTAAAACATTGATTTACAAAAGCCCTAATACATAAAGGAAATTACTGATATAACATACAAACACGTATATATTTCATACATTAAAATCAAAGGCTACATTAAGGCCTTTGTAGGAAACGGTACAGAAATTTCAAAATCACAGCAACAATTCACATCAAACGTATATCCTTTGTGTCTCAAGGAGGTTTTCCATTGTTTCGCGGAATGCACCATTAGCGGGCAACAATCCCGCGCTGTCAGATCGCGCGCCATTTTCGCTCGAGAGGATGAAAGACCAAATGCCTTTTTTTTTAAAACAGTATAGCGTTGGGGTCAGTGAAATATGAAAAGGTTATTGAATATAAAAAATATCGTTGTTTCTTAGTTTAATTGTTCGTATAAATAAATTATCACCACCCTAATTTTAATTGTTCTTGTACTTGTACTTTATTATTGGGACCGTTTTGATGAAATTGTGCATTAAAATCATAGTAGTTTAAAACGCAATCAGCCATCCAACACTCACTCTAGCTGTAGATGGGTGCGTATTGATTATTCAGTCTGGTTGCTCGTTCCACTGACCCGTTGCGATGAATAGTGTAATGTGGGTAATTTATTATGTTAAGTAGATAATTATAAAGATTTGTACATTTTCACTTCTTCAAAGACATTGAACTTAATTGATTTGGAACATTTTAGGATTAGGTGAGCCTCGAAAAGAAAAAACCCTTACAGAAACGTAGTCAATCTTTTTGTCTGTTGGTATTTTTTCACGCTAGCACGTTGAGACAAGTAGGTATCTAGTATTTTGAGATAAGTAGGTATCTAGTATTTAGGTCTCCTAATGCTGTAAATAATTAAGTATCTAAAGTTAAAGCTTTAATAAAATGCCTGTGTTGATTTTTATAGGAATCGCTCTAACATGTAAAAAATCCTAAAAACGAATATTTAAGTTTAGTTTAGTACCTATGTTTTTTTTTAATCACAAAGAAAAAACTTTTACAAAATGAAAAAGAAAAGTTAAGTTCGTCATCTTCGGTAAAAGTACCTTAGGTTTTTTTTAGATGGCTACTACTTTGTAAGTATGGATTAGGAAATAAGTTTATCATAATGTTAGGTAGGTATATAGGTAGGTAAATCTTAACTTTGTGAAAACTTACTTAGGTAGGTACATAAGTAAATCCTTATATTAGAAAGTTGAGAAAAGGTCTCAAATTTTATCAAAAGACACAAATGAACAAAAAAGAAATTAAAACATATATTTCTTTATTTCAATTAATCAAAACAAAAGCCAAAATATCTCACGCTAAAGATTTAACCACCTGTCATGGCGTCCAACGCGCTGTCAAAATAATAGCAAGCTGAATGGAGGATTGAAATAAAAGTCATTTTAGTGAAGAGATGATTCGACAAGTCCTAATTGTGTTTGAGTTTAGGGATCCGCGGTATTGTTGTAGTGTTTAGCAAAACGTAATATTATAATTCAAAAGCCGATTAAATGAACAATTGAGATAATTTAACCAATGATATGTACCTAGATAATAAGATTAACAAAACATTGAAATAAAACTATTTTTACGGATTTAACTCGCGTATATTGAATTAAATTTTAAATTTACATTTTAAATCTAACCCGACGTTTCGAATGCTTAACAAAACACTTAATTAAGAAAATATTTTATAATAGAAAATACGGCCAGGACATGAATTAAAATTGTCTTTAACCAATATTAATAAATATATAATACAAACTAAACTATCTATTTGTTATTAAATTACAAAAAGTAAAAAAAAAAAATTAGTAAGACGGAACCACCCAACCTTTTCCGCCGGTGGTCGTCACCGCGTCCACAGAGTACAGACAGACACACAGCGAGTGTTAATGAGACGTGGAGGCGAGCCACCGTGACTAGGCATTATTGTTATACATTCATTTGTGATTTACAGGACATCATATTTTTTAGTTGACATGTTTTCATTTTATGTGGAAATTGGTAAGATAACACAGAATACATTTTGGAAACCTACTACTTATTTATATGGGTTTTGCTTTTGCTTAAATGAAAAGAAGACACTTTGGGCAGCATCTTAGAAAATACTGACCGATACCAAAAAAAGTAAGTTCTTGAGATAAGATATTAAATAATGACAAACATTGTATGATTTACGTACCTACATATCTATTTTATGTTGCTAAAGTTGAACCAATTCTTTCTTGATAGTTGGTTAATGAGTACATGTAAATGCATTTTTGTTAATGTATATGTATGTCGCCGCTAAGCCTAACCAATTTAGATCTGCAACATAAGTAGTTAATATCGTGTAGTGTTGCTTAAAAAGGTTTAAATTGTTTTAATGATAAAACAATTTCAAAGATATTTAAAAATAAATAAGCATACAAGTGTGGTTATGCTAGTTCTTTAATAAATTCATTACAACGCACGCCCGTGCTCTATCGATTGTGGCCTCTTTGCCCGAACGTGCCAGAGACAATCGACGCGATGGCGCTTCTGTACGCAACCATAGACAATACTGAAACATCGTTATAACATTAATGTCTACACAAAAAATATTTGTCGCACCTCAACATAAGGTTCCAGTTTGCCTGACACCAGCACGTGAATACGACTTTATAGATTGTCAATTAAAAAAATAAATTTTCAAGCCAATGTTTTCTTTTTAACCTAAAATGGACCTAAAGTTAACAAGATAGAGATGAGAACAATGTGTGCTCAGTGATGCGATATGAAACCTTTTTGGACGTACGTTGGCGCTCTTTGTCTCTGCCTCACTGTCAAGCATACTTGTGTTTTCCCGCGTTTTTTGTTCTAATTAGTCAGCCCCAAGCCCTCGACGTTACAGACCTTGCGCGTAATCTATCCCATAGATACTAACTACAACATAGTCGAATAGAAACGAAAACAAAAACAAATCAACCAAAATGAAGCTCTATGAAATTCATTTTACGATAAAAATAAAGTTAACTAATTAGTTACAACGAATACATTTATAATCGAGATCACGGGAGCTTGTGATGTGATACAGTACATTGACTTCATTGACTTCACCTACTTCATGCAATGTTTTATTTAATGTGATTGTAAAGTATATCTTTTGCTCTATTGTTAGTATGCATAAGATGTTATATCTATACTGTGTAATGACCAATAAAGTTATCACAACAAAAGTTTCTTGAACCTCCTTACCATTCGCGTCTCACTTTTCATTTGCTTGATCCCGACTAATATATAAACCACAAAATTGTAACAAATAACTTTTTTTACAATTAAAAACTAAATGCATGCGATCTTTTAGTTGGTGGACATGTTGGCGAGTGCTGAACCAAAGGTTGTGTCAGATAAGGAACATATTAAGTCATTGTGTGATCCATAGATTTCGGATCATTATGGTTCTTTATTATTTATTTATATGTTTGTTAAAACTCCGGCGACAATGTAATTACCTATTCTCTGTTGCGGGGTTATTTTAGCTGTTTTTTAAAACAGTATTAAATGTATATTATTTTCAGGTATGTAGAGTTCTGACCCAACATCATATCACCGACTTCAGTACGATTGGACCAACCTTACCGCTTTAGAATCATGGTCGCCATTTGACGATCTCAATCTGCACACCCTCCAAAATTTATGTTTGTTCAAAAAAATGCCTTCACCGTTAGAATCCCCGTTAACAATTTTATTTTAATGATATAATACACCTAACTGATTAATAATAAATTATCTGCAACTACAAGGGCTACAGTCATTTTAGGCCTAGATATTCCACAATACCTACCAGATTTTAGACTATTTTGCTCCTAACATTTAGTTAAACATATAGTTACAGTATCAATTCTGCAGTGACAAATTAAATAATATTATTATTATGATATTATTATTCATTACACGTAACATCATTTATTTACATTAAATTGCCTCTATTTAATTACCACCACATGCTACTACAGAGTTTTAATCTTTCATAAATACCTTGTATTTTTATAGGCGATTAATGAAGCAAATAGTCACCCAAAGTTTTTAGCTCTTCATCATAGTCTTCAAACTCTTCTTCATAGTCGTTGTATCAACTTGCATAATAAAAAAACAGGAGCATTGTCTGTTTCATTACTTCGATGAATAGGATCACAGGGTAGCTTTCGGGAGTAGAGACCTCATTAGATATGTCATCTTTATTTTCTTATTCTCTGTATTCTATTCTGACACCTCGCTACTCACATACACAATCAAAAGTTTTGCTTAGTACTAGGTAAGTTTATTAACAATATTAGATGTTATGTACCAATAATTATCAAGTTACATCTCCAATAGACTAGCAAATTGTAAAACAATTCAATCTTATCAACTGGTCAATCAAATTAGTTAAAATATAGCTATCTGTTGTGTTTGCTTATAAGTACACTATAGTTCACCTAAAAATATATATGCATCACTTATTAAATATATATGTCTGGTGTATCTAAACACCAACTTTTAGAAGAGATTTCATCTATTTCTCTCTCTGCCCCAAAAAAGATTTGTTTAGAGAGATTTATTATACATAATTATTGCCAAAACAAATTTATTTTTTTCTTGATAAATGTTCTGTACTGTTTTCAATATCACAATATCAATTTGAGTCACAGTCATATAATTTGATCTCACATATGCATGTGAGATCAACTTATAATGCAAGTAAAGCTTGTTACCGAACAAAACTATAGAATAACTAATTATGTCACGATAGCCCTATCGGAATGTTCTGACATTCACACAGAGGTTTAACAAAAATTATTTATAAAAACGTCATGGTATCTGATTCCTGAAAAAATAGCCTGTTGGATATAGGCCAGGAAGTAGTGGATGGAGTTTTAGAAACCACGTCTCCAAAATTGTTAGTATATCAAAATTATAAAGACTATCGTCCTGCCTGTTATTGTCAACATAGTTTTTAGTTTTATAATAATCTTCTAAAAAAGAAAGCACCTAAAGTGGATTCAAATTTTTTTGCCCGATAGACCAATGACAGAGCAGATTATTAAACGAAAGCCAAAATGATTTATTTGATTTCGTCCTATGTTAAAAACTAACTTTCGAATAATTTTAACAGTATCCAACAGTATATTAAATCTCGTTTCATAGTCCTCCTTTCATGGCCTCATATAATTATAAGATTGTATTAAAAGTGGGGACAAGTAGTGACCCCTGTGGTACTTATACTTTCAGAGACCGCACTGTATTCCGCTGACTTATTATTTACAGATGGATTTATTGAGGGCGACGCAGTCGTTCATTTAAACTAAAATGTGACATCGTTTGGTCTAAAATATATCTATCTATATATTATAAATTTTCTGAACGCTGGTATCAAGAGTTAATAAGATCAGTAATTGGAAGTATCATATACAACCGGATTTTAAATACTTAGGTATAGATTCACTTTTTTATGACATTAGGAGAAGTACCTACATAAAAGAATATAAAACAAAAATTTATCACAAATACAAACGGGAGTAAAAAGTATAAAATTGGTTTTATTTTTTATTGTATCGCATTCAAAGATAATATCAAAAATAACATTAAATTGAACTAAACAATCATTAACAAAAAAAATATATATAATAATAATTAATATGTATTTATCTATATAAAATATACTTATTAATATAATTTCATACGTGTAAGTAATAAGCATTTGGAATCACAGAAAGTGTTACTTTTGTTTTGAAAAATAAAATTAACTCTGGTATATATATAATATCGTTCAAATCATCAATATCTGGTATTGAAATCTTTTAATATTGTTTATTGTGCACGCGAATTGACATCGTGGGTAGTTCGAAAAGTTAATTGCAACAGAAAAAGATCTCTGCAGACTTTTCAATTGTTCTGTTTTTCTCCAGCGATTGTTCCGTTACTACGAGGCCTCATAACTATTCGGTAACACATACAATAATACAATAGAGATGGCTGACTCAAGTTTTGAACCAAATTTTTAAGATGTTTCTGAAAAAGAGATGACGCATGATGACACTTCAAATCATTATTTTGAGGAGTTGTCTGCTTTTCATTTTATTGTTTTCAGTGATATTGTTCGGTATCATTCGATTATCATTTTTAAATATTAATTCATATTTTCTTAAAAGAAAAACTTTATAGAAAAGTTATTTATTATACATGGATTGAATTTTCGTGAGGATAATAGTAAATTAAAATAATAACCTTTAATAAAGCCAGACCTTATATCGTAAATTATAATAGTAATATAGTAATTAATGTAAGCAATTTTATTTAATAAATATAACTATACTTTCAACTATACTCGTATAAGTCATCGTAAGTTAAATTAAAGTACTGAAAAAGCAGTATGTACGAGTACAAGAAGAGATTAGTGATCGTTTGATAAGTATGTATATTTAAAAAATATTTATAGCATGAAAAATAAACCAAAACGGACAGGGAATCGAACCCGCGGGGAAACCGTCGCTATACCAATTGAACTATAGGTACCTACAGTAGAACGTTACTTTAGCTTACGTTTCGGTTTATTTTTCATTCTACATTTCTAAAATTTAAATAAGCTTAACATTTCTATTCTTGTTATAGATATTTTCAAACAAGTATCTATATGATATTGACATAACAATTTTATTATTATACACAAAAGAAAAAACCAAATTAGTTCTAACAGTAGTATCAAATATACTACTACACTACAGTAGAAGTTTAAGAAAGCTTAAAGTTTTAAGGAAAACATTCGTCCATACTTAATATAGACATTACTAAATATGGATAATACAGATGACAAATACAGATAATAAAGAATAGAATTATATAAATTGCTAAGTTCATATTTTAGCCACAAATAAAAATTATTCATTCTCCAACTAGAGACTGATCCGAGCCACGGTCAATCTTTTTTTGATTTATATAGTACCTACATATTATTAATTTAAAACTGTTTTGTTTATAATCACTACACAGCTTACCAATATATTTTTCGTCTTATTTCTAAGTATTTTTGTTCTTGATTATATGAATAACTAGCTGTGCCTGCGACTTCGTGCGCTTAGATTTCGATATTGATAAAAAGTACCCTTTGTACTTACCAATGTATGTAAAAACTATAAACCTTCAAACTGGTAAGCAACAATGGTACGACAATAAGACATTATTAACTTCTTTATTTGTTAACCGATTAAAAAAAAACAAAATATAAAGTTAATTCCATGACTATATTATATTCCCGAAAACTGCATCCAAATCGATTAATCCGTTTCTGAGATTAACATGCACCAACATACAGACATACAGACAAACAGACAAAATGAACAAAACATTGCTTTGGGTTCTCTTGCTCCCTTGCTAAAAAATCATAAATGAATTTTTAAAAAATATTTTTTTTACAAAGATTTCAAAAGTGATGAAAATGGATTCTGTTAGTTATCACTTCACATCCTAGTATATTTTTTTTAATATTTTCAGTGTACAAAGACTACTCCTCTACAGATTTAATACATGTATAGAATAAGACCTGCATGGTACCTGTTACGTGATTGACATAACTTTTTTATTTCTTAACCGATTTAGATGAAATAAACACTAAATATTAAGTGAAGATTGTGATAATATATTCCTGAAAACCGCATTCAAATTGGTTAAATCGTTTCTGAGATTAGCGTGCACAAACACACAGACATACAGACAAATAGATAAACTGAAAAACCATTGTTTTGGGTTCTCTTGCTTTTATATAGGCCCCCTATGGTGTTTTTTTTTAATATTTTCCTTGTACAAAAATGGATCAGTGACAATTTTATTATATGTATAGAAGATAACTAACATTTGTTGTTATTAGGATTAATAATTATTTTCTAAAAATATAGAACGGGCTGACAGAGTATTTTAGTTCATACATATAATTTACATTTAAGCTATAATAATGGTTTTGATTACGAAAAACCTCAAATAATAATAACGAACTCCACAAAGTCTGCTTTAGAAAGTAAACAATAAAATAATTACGAGTTTAGAAATAGCTCTGACTCGACTCTACGCTTTCCTTCTTAGAAAGGCTTTTACGGCAATTACAACTCCAAGCAACCCCATACATAGCGTCTTAACCCCATGAATGAAAATCTTAAGATTAATGGTTCACCCCTTTGGTATTCATGGCGTCAGCTCGCCCCCATCAACTCGAATAATATTCACAAATTTGTTTACAGATCGTCTAGCAGCTCGCGAACCTCCGATGGGGGAAGTGTATTAGATTTATTTTGTATGATTTCCCGTATCTTTGTGTTTGAGTAAGATTCTTATCGAATTTTGTAGAGAAGCTTATTGTAAATATATTACTTATAATTTCCTTATACACCTTTGATTCTGTTTCTGTCCAATCACTATTAATAATTATGACCAATTTCTATAAATATAAATATTAATTAAGGCCGGAAGTAAATTTTAATTGAAAAATACACAATTGATCCAGGAATTGATGCGCTCTGGGCTTACGAATACTTCCTGTGCCTATAACATATATAAAACTATTAAAATCATATTAGTATATTAATAAACAATTCTAGTAAATGACATCAACATGTTTTAAACATCCCGGTATGACAATGGTCTCGTTCGCGCCGGATCGATGCTGCGGCGGCCATGTTGAACGCAGCATTGTTTAATTAAAAACTTCAAATGTTTCTATTCGTTTTATTACGACTGAAATACTAAAGCTGAAATGATTTTTGTTCTGTATAGATATATCTACATATACGTAGTTTAATAAAACCTTTGTTTGAGTTAATATTTCTGTTCGTTGTTGCTTCATGCGAATAACATTCCATTTGTCAAACTCTTTGAAGAGAAGAATTCTCTTTAATGATAGAAACATGTTTGACGTATTAAATTTTAATATTGTATTTGTGTTGTATATCTTACAGAATAGGATATTTACTAAGAAATTCGGCTTTTGTTATTTCGAATTATTATTTTTTTACAATAAAAAGTACAGTCTATTTTACATTGGGTAGAAAAAAAACCTTTTCAATGGAGTTTTTACATCATTTAAATAAAATACTCATACGCAAATGGGCAAAAAGCATGTTTAGGCAATGAGCAGGCAATCAATTAATAAATAATTATACTGTAGGTATGTAAAATTGTGATGGAAGTGTAGTTGAAGGGTAGCAGTTTAGGCAGAAGTATACAAGCTATCGCAAACCACGTAAGTGTTAGCTACAGGCTGCGTTGTTAGTGATAAAACTGTTTTAACCCGCTTGAAGCAATTTGGGAAGATTAAAAAGCTTGATAGGTGAGTACCTACCTTCTTCATTAATTGACTGAAGCAAACCCGCAAACGCGCGTCGACTGCTGCGTTTCATTACTTAAACTTACGTTACTGAACCGGGAAGTATATAGGAATAATGAAGGAATTTTAAATCGAAGTATTACCTGTGATGAAAAATGTATTCTCTACGATAATTGGAAGCGCTCATCGCAATAGTTGCATCCTGGTCAGTCTGCCAATTTCTGCGCCAAGCGAAAATTGACCCAAAAAAAATTGCTGTTAAACAACCTAGGCTGTTCAATCGCTCCACACCACTGCTGCTTCACGACAACGCTAGACCATACACTGCACAACAGACGGCTACCAAATTAGAAGAGCTTCAATCAGAATGTCTAAGACATCCACCGCACTCCCGGCCCTTGCACCATCAGATTACCATTTGGATAACTGCTTGCAAGGGAAAAAAATCCACGTTGGGGCAGTCCAAATCGCCTTCAAAGATTTTATTGATTCCCGTCCGACAGGTTATTTTAGTAAAGGGATCAACGAACTACCCATAAGATCACAAAAGTGCAAAGAAAACAATGGTTCATACTTTGATTAATTAAATACATTATATTTAAAAATATTTGATTTTTTGGTCTTCCTATAAAAAACGCCAATTTCACTTGTAAGGACCTAATAGTAGTCTTGGAATCTCGGCAACTAAACATATTTTATCCAACCCATAATTATGTAGGTAGGTTGCAGAGGTACTGAAAGCAAATGATTTTTGTTTTTTTGACATTCATAAAACCAGAGATCTTTCTTAATTGTCAAATACTTTCCTTACTTACTTAGGTATTTAGCTTAAACAAAATTATTAAAGTCATTTTGTAATTAAGTAAAAGCAAGGATTACGAAGTCACATATTTAGTGCTCAGGAAGCTGTTTATACAATAAGGCTTTATTTAACATTTAAATAAAGAACACGCAGCCGTTATGAATATTATACAAGATGAATTTTAATGACTACTTATTCTTTGTTCGAAATGAAGATAATTAATTAACGAAGCCTTCAATAACATCTATTATACTGTCTTTCATTTTATAGACACTTTTTAGTTAACAATTAACTTCAAACATAATGAAAATGAAGATTTGAAAGTGAAGCGTGACTAATTAATTTGAGCATGAAGAATTTAACAATCCTCATAAAGTCCAATTACAGCACTCTCCTGACACTAATCCGGTTGAAGCCAAGATTTCCTCGTCAAGAGGCCAATAGTTTTCAATTTCACCTCCCTCACCTGTACCTCTAATCCACCATTTTATTAGCTTGCCCCCGTAATATAGTGCACGTGCACTCGATCCTGGCTTTGTTCTATAAAAATTACAAGCTTCTACCAGAACTACTAACTCAATGGAATCATTAATACAAAATATGCCGTCACAATATAGTGTTAAGGTTCAAAATGATCTAAACTGCTCTTGTAGTTACATCTTTTCGGTACTAGGGCGGGCGTGTTATTATTTCGTTTTGGCGGGTCGTGACTGACGTACAGTGAACAAAGGCGATGTTGCCATGCGGAATAAACTGTTATACGTTATGAGAGATTACAGGGTAATCTGGGAATATTGAAGACAATAAAATGAGCTTACAGGCTCGAGGGGCGCCAAGGTAAACGTTCACGATGCTCTCATTGTTGCCATATAAACAAAGGGTCAAATAATCTATCATTAGTACGATAGCTTTTCAAATTTTCCTTTCTTTTAGGGTAAAGTTGTAATAAAACAAATATTTAAAACTCGTTAATTTTTATTAATTTTATAAATCGAAATTCATTACACCCCATCCTCCTTACTATTACAAATTCCTTCGTATTAATACTATTTATTTATAATTATAACTTCACTAAACCAGCTAAAATAATTACATCGGCCTAATTCTCAGAACATATTTGTATCGATTAACTTAAAAAACATTAATAATAATCTTTCAAAAAATCTTTTACAACTGTCAATTTATTAAATCTTATTGCTATATCTGTCGTTTCGTTTACACCATCGCTACTGTTACCGACTTTCAATAAACTAATATTTACATTGTAAATAACAAATTATAATTTAAGTACAAAATTAATTGATATTTTTCTAAAGTTGGAGTTATAATCGCAGAGGGTGGGGGGCGGGGGGTGGCACGATTGGCTCCCAATTAGGGGTCCGTAGTGAAATACGCGTGGTTCGTGCGTCGGCCGACCTCACCCTCAGACGGTAACAGGTAAGCTGGGTCACTTAGTACATTCGTTGTGTGGTGAAAAGAAAACATACTATAATGATAAAGTGTATTTAATAGTCGGAATGCATGCAAAACAGTTTCGTCTAATTAACTCTACTTTTTACAGAATTTCAGAAAAAAAAAACTCTAATATAATGCAATAGTTATTAAAATGTAATCGTAACACGTGAATATGATTCTAAACGACTATTGTAACATAATTATATCTATGAAATGAACCTGAATGGCTGCTATCAAGTCGCTATGTACAGTTACTATCTACACACACACAAACATCGACCTCTTTAACTATTAATAATACTATTCACACAACAATTATCTACTTTATCAGTTATTTACAATAGCTCGAGTGTTGTGTATTGTTTTAAACGAACATGTCGGACACTCCGAGACATTCCGGTTGGGCTGTTTTGGAAGATTTGAACTGGAGTATTATAAGGTACAGCAAAATATTTGTTTAAATAAAACATGGTGTATTTGACTAAAATATTTTACACATAATATAACATTTAAGTCAAATCCTCAGTGGTGCTTATCTATAAGTGTATATTTACATGTTTAGCGCCGCAGCGTCACTTCTCCCGTCACGTTCACTTAAATCACTGAATCACTCACTGAGCGTCTCTCGGGCAGACTCTCCCACCGCTCTACCAGTGACAATGTTCCCTTCGAAGACCCAAACCGAACTTTACACGAACGAACGAGTACAAAACATAAAATGAACGAGTCAAACTCAATCGAAATACATCTCCTCTTTGAACATTGTCTCGTGGTAAAGCTGTGGGAACTTCTACCAGGCGCGTCCCTGCAGCGGGAGGTAGCCGGAGCACTGCTGCTGGTAGGCGGGCTGGCGGTACGACAGGTTGCTGCAGGCGGCCTGCTGCGGGGCGGAGTACCCGCCCGTGGGGGTTGCGCAGTGCGACGGGGAGGAGCCCTCGCCCGACCCGCACGGCTTGCCGTCCTTCACCAGTACCGGCACGGCCACGCGTCTCGGTGACGACGCTGACTACACCACCATCAAGAATGAAGGAACACATCTTAGAAAATACTCTTTGATACTCCGCAGACAGACGAACTGTTGTTAAGCTTCGCTTCCTTACTAGGAACGCAAAGTAAATTTGTGCTAAGCCAAAGATAAAAATATAATAAACAAATGACCCCCTTTTACTATAAATATCACAAAAGTAGAAAGCAGTATAAAGTTCAATTCTCATGATGTATTGAATCTTCGCCGGAGCCGCCCTGAGCCGCCCACAGACGATGCTCGCAGTCAAAAGTTGCATGTTATTCGAACAAATTGAGGCAATCAGAGAACGTGGGGCTTTGTCAGGGGTGAGGGAATGTAATTATAGTAATTTGTTTTATTTGATAAATATTTTTCGAAATTCTATATTTTTTTAACGATAAAGGACTATATTATATTTTAATATGTTGGGAAACAAATAAAATTTGTACCTATGTTGCCTATGTTACCTATTACCAATGTTACGAACATCTGTTTTTTTTATCTGAGTCTTCTATTATAAATAATAAATATAGCACTAACCCAATTTATAAAGAATAACTGTAATTTATTATTACATACTTAATATACTTAATACATACATACTCGTTCATATCACTGTTGAAATAACAGTTTTTAAACATTCATAATAATTCAGGGGCGATCTATTAAATACTTCATGGGAGAGGAAATTTAACCTCGTAGTTCACCTCAGCAAATTTTAATTCAAATTGTCGTGGGGCTTCGCAATTCGCATGCGGGCGAGCAGCGGGAGATCGCAATCAAGTGGTCTGTCGCCTTTACAGAGCGAGTAGGGCTCCGTCGGGGCCTCGACGATTATTATCGCTCACGTAGATATTAAAAATGTATTATTCAATACTTGATTGAAGATAACTAGTTCTTTATGAAGGATTTATATGGAATATGCTCATTGGAATGTCAGAGAAATTTGCACGTTAACTAAAACTGTGGACACAAATACTAAATACTATTAAATATATTATTTTACCTGATTGTGTTGGTTTTGTTCCGCCATGGCCTTCTCCTTGGCTTGCCGCTTGCACTTGTAACGGTGATTTTGAAACCATATTTTGACCTGTGGCAAAGATTCCAATAAGTTTTTTTTTTTTTTTTTGGAGGCAATAGTTTTCAAAGTTGAGTTACAGTAAGTATCATTATACTGTTATTAATATTAAAATAAAATATTATTTTCTATCGTATAAAAAACATGTTTTATATTAGCCCATTAGTATCAGTTACTATGCAATCGCGAACATATTCGCAATTACAATCAAACCTATAAGTTCTAAGTTAAATTGAACACACTCTGTCTCGAACAGTACCAACACTCCAGCGCTAAAGAAGATGGCGGTGAATGTAGGCTCGCAAACACATTACGAAATGAATGACACAGAACAAAGACAACATACTCATCTCTATAATATATTATAATAGTGTATTTACTTTTAATAAATAAAAAATATGTAACAGGTGGGATTACTCCTCATTAGTAATTTTTGGTTTAATCAAATTTTAAAAAACTAATTCCAAAAACGAAACGACGGCAGCTGAAAACAAGTTCGAAAGAAAAATATAATCATGATGTTGGTAGTTATGTAAACTGCTCTTAAAAGTATTGGAGGGCTATCAACTGCGACACGTAATCTGTGAGACACGTTAACCCCATCTCCATTTCGCGAATGTCAACAGCACGGAGCACCCGCCGCCGGCCTGACCTCCCTGAAATTAGCGCTAGGGCACAGTCAACACTCGCCTTAATGACGAAAGAATAAACACAGCATGTTTGCAGCCGCGCGCCGAGCGGGGCCTTTGTCTACGCACGCTGGAAACGCAGCGAATATACTTTATTTATTATTTATACATCGAGTTTCCTCCTTGTTTATTCTTTGAGATGGATGTGTGTCCAACTTCACTGTTCCGTTATGAAAATGCTCGCGTGCATAAATACTATACATAGATGCATAGTTAGATCCGTTATCAAAACAAAATGGATACATGGCTACTACGAAACGCTTTGAGTCCACTCGTCTCGAGGACTTATCGGTCGTATTTGTTATTTTTCAATGTTTACTCTGGCCGGTGGGAAGCAGCAGTGACGCTCTACAGTGAAACGTCTAGTTATTCATGGCCTGGATGAGTTAATGAACGGGACTCGCAGCAGGCGTCGCTTATTGCACTCCGACGAGGCTTGGACGCTCTCGTGTCAAGTACTTTCTTTCAGTCTTGTGCATACTGCTTCGTGTTTCCTTGCACGCACTCTTCACTCGAAGCACCATTCAATTATTTGTTTTACTTCTAAACGACTTGTTTCTTGTCTACTGATGAGACTTTTCGGGTGTATAGTTCGAGAACATTAAAACTTGTGTTCTTTTGTTTACTGTAAATAACATATAGCTACTTAGAAGTTAGTTACTAACATCGCTTGTGTTCAATAATAATATAGAACATGCAAATAATTCCGTGTACTTCAACGAATTATAGGCAATTACATTTTAGTAAAAGGAGGATTTAAACGCGGAGTACCAATTACCTAAAAGCTGGCCACCCATCCGGCTGTCAAATATAGAATACAATAATTTTTTAAGCGCCAAATAAAAAAAAAAAAAAAAAAAAGAAACTACATGTTATAATTAGGACGTTAAAGTGTTGACGTGTGTTTGTTAGTGACGGATATAAGAATAGAAATCCTACAAAAGGTATTCGTGATGTTCCAGAGCCCGTCTACACGTAGGTGTTCCTTTCCTGAGAAGGATGACTCGCAGAATACTGACCACAATTATAAAAATAAAGATGAACTCATATTTGTTTAAATCTTCATTTGGTACCGTGATTTTGATCAATACCTTCATTTCACTTTTTTTGCATTTCTTATTTATTTAAAAATAGTTTACTTTTATTTTGACCACTATTATCGGAAAAAATATGAAACATTGTCTCTAAGACTTAGATATAATATCGTTGTACCATGGAGTGTTCAATCCATTTTATTATATCAGTGGTAGCTTCCTTAGCCCTACCTACATACTTACATTTAGATATACTTAGGTACTTTTACCAATTCGTAAATCCTCTGTGAAGTCAACAAGTGTCTAATCCAATCAAATTTTAATTTAGCATCGGTGATCGTCATCGAGCTAGTAGTAGTATTATATGGGTACCTACTAGATACACAGACCGTCCGGACCGTCGGAGGCTGTGTCAACACACGCGACAGTCGATCAATGGCCGTCATTTATTTAGTGCCTTATCAAAATATCCAAAGCAAAAACGAAACCAAACCAACTTTCAATTGAAAACATCAACACAGTATTATGGACCTTATTGGATGCTTTACCTGAGATGGAATTACATTTTTTGAATAACAACATCGATTTTATAATTTTAATAAGACGTGCGTGAATGTACCTACAAATGGACCTGGCTGATGGAATCTGGTGATCTCTTTAGAATGTTTTCTCAGGTGGTCTTATGGAATTATAAATGTGAAATTTAGCAATCAGTTTGACACCTGGAGATAAGCGCATTGAAATAAATATTTTTATACAATCATAGATTCAAACGTAAAATGTCTTCACATAGATATTGTCGCGAGTATGTACTGTAAGTACTGGTAAGTACACAAGTAAATAGGTATTGTAGTGACGACCGCCCACTCGGTAACTTTGTAAGCCGTACCCTGCCCCTACCCGTCGACCGTGAACTACAAAGCTCCAATCAAATATTTACTCGGCAATTCACAAAATTAATATTTATTTAATAAACGATGATTAAATCGCCTTAACAACGTTTATGAACGACCCAACTACGTGTTCCTTACGCAAATATTTAATAATATTTGTTTTACTTCACTGGCTTCTGTATTTGTCTTAGACCCGTTTCGTGTCGAGAATTAATTAATATAAACAACTTACTCATAAGATAGATACTCATTTTTGTATTATATTCGCTAAAATATCAATAGAAATATATCATCCCACGCAAATACCGCAACAGTGCGTTTTCAAAAAGAATTTTGTTAGTACTTTGCAGACATAATGGCGTTTACCTGCGTACAACAGCGTCAGGTGCATTATCCTCTTAGATAACTCTAATCCTATCGCACAATGAACATACAAAAAAAAGCCATTGAACTAAATATAATCTCCAACGAATTGCTTACACATTATCAAAGAACGCGCGAAATCAACCGAAAACCCCGCAGCTATCGGCTAATATTTTCGCGGTTATTACACAAGTCCGCGGTATCTTTTTGAAATTAACAAAGACGTTGGTTCGATTTGCAAATTTATTTTGACAGGTTTGCTAGCAATGAATGGGGCGTACGGTTCGTATAATCTATGATACCATAAACATTTTTTTTATTTATTTTATTGGCCGATGATTTAATTGCGGTGAGCCTTTAACAGGAAGTGTATTGAAATCTCACGAAGATTATGGATTAGAAAAAAAATGTGGTTGGAAAGTTAGTTGGCAATTATGTTGCTATATATGTATGTTCTAACTGTAGTTATATGATAGATATAAACTATTTACTGTAAAGACAGTGTTACTCATACTCAAGCATTAAAAACCAAATTAAGTTTATCAATGAGGATTGTCAGACCGTCAATCTTATGTCCAACAAAATTGCAAATGGCAGTGCGGGGAGAGCAATTCTTCACTTACGCACTCGACGTCCTCCAACCGGTGAACGAACAGCGATTTGACAAGCCGTTATTGTTTAAAATCATGAACTATTATCTCATTGCTCCCATTACACCCGCATGCGCCGCATCCGGCAGACAACAGACTATATCGAGTCGTGACCATAGACAAAGGAGGGAATGCTCGCAGTAGGTCTTTGTCTCAATTTTTGTATAACAATGGATAGATGCAAAACAGATGATCTATGAAAATAATACTAATAACACTATCCGTACCGTATCACTATTGCAAGGAAATGTAGTAATATACTCTACGTTTAATGATGGAATTCATTTTGAATCATAGGACAGAGATTTTAAAGCAAACCTAAGCCAGGTCATCCCCACCGAGTTCAGTCAATTAGCTGAAAATAAAAGTAAAGAGGGGAAAGGTCCCAGGAGCGAGTATCAACAGTGGCGGTCCGGGAACATCGAAATTTACTTAAGTTTAATAACGAAACGAGAGACCGTGTTTGCTCGGAACGTCAAATACTGCGGAATATTGTGGTGTGTACGGTCCGCAGCGGAAATGAGTAGACCATATTATACTATTAGTTTAGAAATGAACTACATTTTTAATTTGATTGACTATTGAGTTTGATTTTAAAAACGTGATGTAGAATATTTAGTTAGATAATTAATTACTCGAAACGGTTTATTATTGTACGACTTGTCAGAAATCTAGTGTATGAATTATACTTTAACTATTAAACTGTAAACCCTTTTTACAGTGTTGAAGTGTAGGTACATAAATAAAGTAGCGTATAATTGTATGTGCGTTCAATGTTTCTGCCGACTGTAGCAAGTTCTCTTTATTGCGGCCTCTATTTAAACTCAGCTCCGCTTTGAATATGCACAAGCAATGCGTTTAACTTAAAGCGTTTTGGTTTCTGAATTCCACGACTGCCATAGAATATAGATCCTTCTGACGGCTACAAGATGAAGTGTGCAATAAAATGAAAACAACCAGTATGGTAATTATAAATGATAATAGAAACGATAAGTGCCACCTCATGAACATAATATCATCTAAACTTGCAAATATCGTAACTGAATATAGATAAATCTCTGGGCGATGGCGGCGAGCACGCGTGTTTCTGACAGCTATATGGGGTGACCAGCGCCGAGTGTAAATGAACTAAATGTGTTCCCAATTCTATCACACTCATTCGATATATGGCATCGCTAAAATATTCTACCTTTACCTTCGAAATTGACTTGAACCATGAACGCTCTTAAGAATTCTCTCAAGCGTCTTGCTTCTTAGGTCTGCGAAGCAGAGGTATGTTATATGCGATTTAGTCATGTATGAATGCGATTAAACGGTATAACAGGTTAATTGAGAAATCTAAGGCCCAATCAACCTGCACCGGGTTAACAATGACCAATGCAGATCGTGCGAACCAATTAATATTACGACAATGCGTCGAATTATAATCGGCGTATTAGCACGCCCTCGCGCCTCTCGCCTGCCGCCATTGTCTCCGCCAAGTCAAACGTCACTTTGACGTTTGTTTTCGCGGGAATTCAAACGCGACGCCGTAAATGGTGTTGACACCCTCAAAATGGAGATTATTCATGGATGTTTGCGGGCTTTTGTTAGGGTTACGCAGAGTTTATGAAATTTATATTGACACGGGCGAGATTATTGAGTCTTTGTTATGAAGGATTTGAATTTCGTCTGCGCTATGTGGGAAAATGGGTCGCGTGCCGATGACAGATATTAATAATGGAACTCGTGAACTGCTGCCGTATTTACACAAACAGTTTAACAAATATAATTTGTATAATGTTTTATAATCACAAATTATTTTTTCCGTTCCAATATTGCGATACAAAAAACATCTCCACAGACTCCATAAATATAACATCAGTCACAGAGAGTTCAAAGAGCAATGTTCACTAATTTGAAGACAGCACTCCAAAATTCAGACAAGGGAAATATTCTTCAATATCAAAGCAACTCTCGAACGGGTGTCACGGAGCGTGAAACAAGAAGCGAGTTCTAACAAGCCAACCTGAACGCATCTTACGTGTTACAGGAAAAATATAGGGAAGTTGTAGGACACGCAGCCCGCGGCGCTACTGTAGTAGCAGGCATATCAGTGTTTATCGTAGGCGGTTTGTATTCGGTAATTGGATCAGGGTGAGGTCATAGCCGGAGGCGGTGTGGAAGTGATTATAATGTGATTTATGTTGGAGTCGACTGTAGTCGCCCTAATTTCGGAAACGCCCCGTGTTGTCGCGTGACAATGTGGCGATAAAAATAACAAGTGGGAAGAATATATATATATTTTTTTTAATTTTGAAGAGACTTACTATTAACTAGGCAATAGTTTCGAAAAATTACTTATGTACCTACAGAATACTTTTAGGTTCTAGATTAAGAAAGTTTAACAAAATGGAGTAGGTGGGTAGGTAGGTACATACCTATAAGGTATATTTGTAAAAATAACAAATACAATCTATATACCTAAAATGTATCTACTCCATTGTGTTAAACTAAAAGTGTACCAAGAGACTACCGACTTGTAGAAAATTTTCATTTAGATTTATCCACTGATCTAGGCATTTTTTTTATAATAAATATATAGATACTGGACGCTATAGTTATTAATTATAAATATGTTGTTGTTGTTCGCACTTAATCTGCTTTACTGTTACATATCTGTTAGATTATTATTTCAATCTTAACACTTAATCAATACGTGTTAACCGCTCTATAGTAGTCCTAACAGTATAACAATGTTCTGACCTGGGTAGGAGTGAGGTGAATGAGAGATGCCAGGTGCTCCCTTTCGGGTGCTGACAGGTACTTCTGCTGCTTGAACCGCCTCTCCAGCTCGTACACCTAGGATATACAATAACGATATAATGATGTCTATATTATTAACATAAACTATACATATAATAAAACATAATAAACGTAGTCGCTGGCAATTCTTAGGTATAAATATAACAATGACTTTAATACCAGAATTCATTTGTAATCTTCTGGATCTTCTGAATAGTTACGAGACATAATCACAATATTTATTTTAAATAGTATATATCTGTTTATTTAATTTATTTAATTAAATATAGGTATCTAATTTTTAAAAGTGTAAATATATGTAGATACTGTTAAATATACAACAATTAATTAAAAAAAATGTTATCTTTAAAAATGATACGGTAGCAACCTAACCAATAATATATTTTTAAACACCTACTAACTTAAAGCCGCTTAAATAGAGTGACTATTGACTGATAATTACCCTGCGCTTATAAAATCTTTATATATACCTACTTAATATAACGCTTTCAGAAATTTACACTTTGTGTTGAAATTTCTTCATGGAACTAAATGTTTTCCATAACTAAATGTTTTTAAAAATGAAAAATATATGCTTGTACTAAGTTCCACTATTTAAATAGTATTAAATAGTGGAACTTAGTACAAGCATATATTTTTCATTTTTAAAAACATTTATAACGCTTTCAGTTCATAGCGACGGACCGGTGACGGACAGACAGATACATTATAACAGACAAGGTTTATTAAACGTTTTATAATTGATAGTATGACAGAGATAGATACAATGTCCTGATATCAGCGGTTATGAATATAGACACAATTCTATTCAATAATAGAACAATTTAACTTTACTATGATAAATAAAACATATACATGTTAAACACTTTTAAAATATTAGAAAGATGTATATATAAATATGTATACGTATAATAATACCTCTATTTACATAAAATCTAAATATCTGTCTTTAAGGATAATAAACATATAAAGTAATTTTTAATTAATACCTACATGAAAGAACAATTAAATATTTAATAATTATAACCATTTAAAGGCATACTTTCTTGTAGTAATAATATACCTAGTTCATCCCTCCCTTAGAATATAATTTATTATTAAGTCCCTATCTACTGTAAACATTTTATTAACTATATAATTAGTTTTTGAATTTTCTAAGAAAATCTTTTCACTTAATATCAATGTATCAGTTACTTGGTTACAATAACTTCTTAACTTTCTAATATAGAAAGTTACTTAACAAAACAGATATGTAAACTAAGACATCTCTACAGTAAGTAAATTTATTATCAAGTAATGTACCTTACATTACTTGATAATAAATTTTACGAACAGCCGAGTTGGACTGAATGAACTTCTACGGGTAAAATAACTTTAAAACAGTCTCAAATTATGTAATTAAATATATGTATTCTAACATGATTATAAAATAATAAATAAATAATACGGGACAAGTTAAATACATTGGTCTAACCCATAAGTAAGCAAATTATTTGCTTGTGTTAAGGGTGTTAGACAACGATACAAATACATAAACAAACAAATTATAAACACTGAGAATATATTTATTAAACTACCAAACCCAGAATTACAGGCATCTACGTTCCTCACATACATGCCTGTCCCTGTCGGGAAACGAACTCGAGCTCCATTGCGTCGCTATACGTTAGACGTCTGCGCTAACCACTCGACCAACGAGGCGGTAAAATATTGTATATATTTAAATGACAACAACGACTATATTAATAGAAGGGTAATATCTAATCTTAAACTAAACTGCAGGCCGGTGTAAATCTCACATTACTATATTAACCGACAGTATTCGTAATTAAACATTCCTCCTTACCTGACGCTACATTACGTTAGCACAGCTATTTAATGAGTGCTCCCAGGCCCCTCCCACCCCGGAGACTCCGCCCCCGGGGTGAAAGATATGCCACGTTCGCTCCATGTAATTAATTCTATTCCCTGAAATCGCACGAATCTCCCCTTCAGCGCACATGCAAATGGCAACACCTATCGCATTGTTCCAGAAAAGTATTGTTTGAAACATGTCATTGTTAGGATGTTATTGTTTTAGCTAACCTCCTTTATGTTGTTTTTGTTCAATTTAATATTTTGTAGAGAAATAGTGAAGAGTCAGTTTGTTTCTAATTAACCGCGTGCACTTCACAGGCTTTGTTTTGTCTTATAAAAGATAGAGTTGGATATACAACAACACTATTGTTTATGTTAAGTATTATATTAAAATATATTCTTCAAACCATAACGAGATGCTATGTATTTCTTATTTATATGAATTGCAATTTAAAACAAAATTAGAAATCAACATAAAGTTTCCGGTTCTTTAAATGATTGATTGATGAGTGCTTATATTTGAATATATTAACTTGCTACCAAAACAAATATTTGTATATTAAAATAAACAAAATTCAAAAAATAGTTTTATTTGATACAATATACAAAATAACGATACACAAAACGTAAATATTGTTTCCTATTCTGGGTCAATTTCCGAACGAAGGTTAACAAACGTCATCACATAAATAATTAAGGAAATTTTTAAACTATTCTCAGATAACAGCAACCCCTCGGCAATAAAAATCACGTTAGCAGAGATGGGATCTCCCCTCGCGATCCGACATCAACCACACGATCGCACGACAGTCGCTTGTTGGATATTTTACGATCTCCACAGACTTGTGTGGCGCACTGTACATCAGGTATCATATCACACCACCGTCAATGAAACACTAATACTATCATTAACAACCTACTCCTACAAATATTTTAATGGAATGTTTAAACATAGCATATTCTTCTCTTAGTTGTAAAAATAAAGAGAGTATTGAAATAAAAAAAAGCAAAGATAATTAAAGTGTATAACTGTCTGAAATGACTATTGGAAAATATATGATATTTATATACCGTTTTACATATTTTCTCGCCAGTAGTACCAACCTAACGACAATTGACATGCTTCGTATTAGATCGAAGCGTACAATGAGTGGGTTGCGTTATCTGCAAGTCAGGTGAGGTCCCCTATAAATTTTATTTGTAAAATGATCGTCAAACACTGCTCCCCCACGTCTGAAGGGTTCGCAAATAGAGCGAGTCCGCAGCGCGAAATGAACAAAACTTCTGCCGAATAACGAAAACGTGATAGGAATATTAATAGAAACCTAAATTTATAAAACGTACCTTATATGTACGTACGATACATTTCCACTGACTCAAGCAGTCCAGTGTAATACATCCACTACGACCACATCCATTCTTATATACCTACGAGTACCTAATAGTCAACAGTCAACTCCTGTCCGTCCCGCATCGAACAACCATAATCTAAGGTTTCACAAGTGCTTTTTTTTTTTTTTTTATATAATCTAGGGCAATGCTTGACTACATTCCACCTGATGGTAAGTGGAATGTAGTCTTAGGTGGTAAGGCGCATTACCCTAGCAACCTATTCACTCTTCTCTTGAATGTATAAATTCTAATTGAAATAAAAACTGATTTATTTTTTAATAATAGTCGATATGTTTTACTGTAATGGAGGAAAGTGCCTGCCTCTTTGTCAGGTTATCGATGGCAGCTCACCGTTTAAACTGAACTAACGAAGGATTGTTTAGTTTCTACCTTTTTATAGCTCGCAGTAGTAAACAAGCACCTACTTTAAAAACTCTGAATTAAACAGAATCTGTAATAGAGTTTAGAAGTTTTAGGATGTACAACATTAAAAATTTTATAATTACCTGAGCTTGCGTGAAGAGTACTCGTCTCTTGCGTCTCTGAGCCAGCGGGAACTGCATAGGCTTGGCGTCGGGCCCGGCGCAGGCCGCCAGCCCGCCCATGTTGTTGACGTGACCCATACCACCCCCCGTGGACGTCATCAGCCTGGAAACTGAAGGAGCTGTTTAGTGACGTACTCGCTGTACCTACCTACCCAGTCCTAACATACACTGGACCTACAACAACTCAATCAGAAACATCTACTCTTCGGCTATCGTATAAAAAGGAGTTTTAAATTAGATTTTCATTACACCCTAATCCGAATCCAATATACTGCAGAATCATATATACATATATGTTGTTTGCCGCATAATATAATGAATAAAATGATAATTTTTATATACAATGATAATAAAAATATAAGAGCATATATTTAATTTAATTCATCAGTTTCGTAACTCTATGTCTGTTCCATAAAATCCATTTAACTTAACATTAAAAATGTTTCTCATCCGTTACTTAATGTTTTAATTACATTGTCACTAACCACCATCCTATTATCATTGGTAAAAAAATAATAACAGCGGTGGAAATTAAACTTCTCGCGCTGGCAACATTTAAGTGCGCCGCCATTCGCTAATGACACTAGAGCGCAGTGGCTGCGCGCGGTTTTATTTTAGTTACTTTTGTAGATTAAAAATATGGTTTGTTTAGTGAATGCGTGTAGTGTGTGACTTGCCTAGCTATAGCTAGCTATACCTAGTTGTACCTAGCTATAGCTACTTACAATGTAGTGAATGGGTCTCGTTTTTTTTTATTTTATTATGTTAGTTTATTAATAATTTAAAAGCCCCGAGGATGGTTGTAAATACTTTACTGAATATTATAAAATCTTTTATTTTTAAACGATTATATTATTTTATGTATTATGTTTTACGGAAAATGCCTCTATCTATTTTAATGGAGTTTTTGAAACAAACAAAAATTAGTAGGTACGGTAATAGTAGGTACTAACCCCAAATGTTATAGTTCCATGCATCAAAATTCATATATATTACCCAACCTTATTGAGTAAACTTTTTTTGCATGAGTAGGTATTTAAGCTGCGTCAAATGACATGAGATTTGATAGTTATAATGTGTTATATTGTAACACAGTTACCTACTGACAGTGAATTAACTAGATGAGGTAAATGATATGAATAACTTATAATACCGCTTAAACTATTCTAAGACTTTAATTAAATACAAAAAAATGCTAAGACACATCTGTGAAATCTGTTTGATTAGTGACAATGAGAACAAATATCGAGATGTTCGTTCGAGATCTTGCAATATTATATTGTAACTGCCGGTTGCGCTGAAACCCGCACGCAGCAATATTCCACACATTATGCTCCATCGAATTCACCGCTCTTTCTATTTACACAACACTCAACCATCGAAAAGGGTCTTTCAATAAAATATAACTCCCCATTCTGTCTTACTTACGTTGCTATTGTCCGACCTCCGTGCTCTGTTTTGGCTGCATTATACGATATCGTTGCCTTGCATCGAAAAAAAACTAAGCTAGTCTATACTCATTCAAAACTCTTTTGTGGAAATGTCAATGCGCCACCGGACATTTTGTTATCGGAATGAAGATCTTTTTGATGGAAGTTTAATTGAAATGTTGCGCTGTTTTGGGTCGTTTAAAACGTTTCTTTTATGTTTATTTAAGATTTAATTATATGGAAACAGATGTCTTATTTAGAACGTAAAACTGTAAATTCCTTTCAGCCACTGTTACAAAATTATTAATACTTTTGTGGAATTTATCCTAAATTAGTATAAAAATATGGTAAACCGTATTTTTAATTACCGTTTTTTAAAGTTTATCGTTTTTACATATAATCCTCAATTTTAATTGCTCCTATAAAAAGTTTTTTTTTTATTAAATAGTAACATACGTTGGTACGTTTTTCTATTTGAACTACTATCATTATCATTACTTTTTCTATTTCTAAGCGTCATATTTTCTTATGTTTTGCGGATTATACTGTGTATGAATAAAAGAAGTATAAAAATGAATAACTAGGTATATGTACCTACTATCAAAACATATTATGTAGGTACTATATTAATATTTTATTATTGGCATTAATTAATTTCGCTTATTTATGGTGATAAGAAATCAATTTAACTAAAATGTATTATCAAAACTAATAAAGCAGGTAACTTGATAATGGAACAAATTCTAAAATATTTTAGTGGTAGATAGATTAAATGTCGGACCCTCGGAGTGCGTTTGATGATCGTTCAACTGGCGTGAAATTGGCCACAAGGGTCACGGCTGCAGCTGACGACTGATGGCTCTGACCGGTAATTAGCGTCTTAGCATAATTATATTGTTACAATAACATTGATACTTTAACTTTTATCATAATTTGACTAAGACCTGAAGCTACTAAGGCATCTATACCAGAGACAGATTTACAAACATACCGACTCGAGACAGCCCTTTAGACTAAACAAAATACCTACTAAAATTATAACTTTCAACGCTAAATATTATGAATAAATACTTTAGTATTTATTACATTACATTCACATATATTCTTCTGGATGTATGTGGAATATAATCACATGAATTGCAATGTGAATGTATAGTGTTATTACCGTCTGTTGTTATATTTATATAATATATTATTATTGTATGTTTATGTTACTTATAAAAAGAACAGAACAGTGATAATACCACGAGACCGAGCCTGTCTCCTCCACTAATATTGACATTCAACTAATGGGTTCCATAATAAACCCCCTATTTAAGTACTCTTGTATAGTTATTATTATATGTTATGTATTAACATTTGAGAAAGTTGAAACTTTTAAGAGAAACCAACTACATATTTATTACCTGAAACTTAACTTATTTTAATTGTTTTACGGGTTTAAGTTAAACCCTTTAATTTTAACTATTTGTATTTTTTTTTAAGTAAGTAATTTATATATAATATTTATTATACATGCATTTAAAAGCGTAAAGTAAATCGTTAAACCATGTTGATATTATGTTAACTGATTAGTTTTTTCTAAATTTAAAATGTCAATCGTAATAAATCCAAGGCATCTCCCGCCCTATCCCCGCGGAGTGTTGCCAGTGCTAAATAAACGCGTCTGGCAAATTGTGCGTGAATAAACATTGAGAATAATAGCAGTATTGTGTTACGATCACTCCCTCGCTACAAATACATTGGGTTATCTGCGCGCTTGATCGGAACAGGGAACGATATTTAAACTATATCTATTTAGTATCCTTCTCGATTATATGGTCGTTTACTGTTTTTCGGTTTCTGTAACCGTCTCATTTAAAAACACATTGTCTGCTATTTTTTTTTATTTGGTTAATGCGTTGTGGGTGAACAGAAGTGCTTAGAAAAAATGGTTTAGAAAATGTAATATTACAAAATTATTTATATTGCGTTATCTTTTTCGCTGGAACCTGCACTTATTTTGAGTGCACCAGAATTGTAATGTAAAGTCTGTCGTCCAGGAAATGGAAGGGCAAACAATTTCGGACGGTCTATTTCCCTCAGTGTTGCTACACTAAAGAAAGATAAACTGTGTCCGCCTGCCGCTGACGCGTCCACTCGCCCGCATTAGCCTCGCCTACATGGAAACTAAGTGTATCACACACTTGGCCCCGCGGCAGTTTTAATTTCACCAGCTGACCGTGCGAGTGTCGTGACGCTTTGATGTATGGAGACACTCGACGCTGCAGGTATCCACCTCGTATTAATAGAGTTACGCGGCAAAATATACTACCATTACTGAACTACGCGATGGAGTAGTGCTTGCTTTATTAAAAATATACCGTGGAATTTATCGAGGTGTCATTTCTAAATTCGATACAAGAATATCTCGAGTGGCGTGCGGTATATTTATCTATATTTCTTGCATCGGCACCGTAGAATTTTACTAAGCCTTCGACTGCATCGGCCTCGTCGTATTTGCGGACGTGAGACCTCTTGTTTGTTCAGCCAAGACTCTAGTGGTGGACAAACATAGGCCCGATCGTTCGGAATTGCTTATTTTGTCTGTGCCTACACGACTCCCTTTTACAGGTACAGGGAGTCCGGAGTACCACAGGGTCCACTCTTAATATTATTTGTACTAGTATAATTTAAAAGGAGTGTGTTTTTGTGTTTAACACGCGGAGTTTACCGTTTTTATCGACTCGACATTGAAGTGGACGCAATTACATATGCTTATATTAATTTTTGTTTTGGTTACGGGATTCTTATTTTTTGTTATAACTGTTGTTATAACACTGACACATGTCTTCAAATTATAGTTAACTGCTACAACTATTTTTACTCTCTCTTGTAAATAGAGTTCAAATAGGTCCATGTAAAGATTAAATATATGGTTATATATAGAACAAAAGTCAATAATTTTAATTAACGTTTTTGTAATTAATAAAAACACTTATACATAGGACTCTACAAGTCGCGAGTCAAGACAGTTAGTTATTGATGGACAAACAACTCCAGCAGCCGCCGGCCCGCGGTCTATAAACAACAAATTTCATTAACAACCATGTGATAGACTTATCGATTAACAAATGAGGAGATGAAATCACTGGTGATTATTAAAATCTTCTTTTTTTCATAAAACATTGTTTATTACCTATTACCTACTGTCATCATCCCAAAAATAATTGTAACAAATCTTGTAAATCCGGAAAAATAATGTCAGCAGGTCTTTTGGATTTTTTTTATGTTTTTATAACTAAAACGTAATATTTAACTAAATATTTTAGTAAATACAAAAACTCGAAGTTGCCTTTCTACACAATAATTACCTGATTATGGGAATAGCATAGTTTTCAATAAACTTGTGTGCAAATAGAGCTAAGATATTTACTTTAAAGATAACACAAAACTAATAAATCAGCTCGTGCACCTGCGAGTACGTAACAAGACAATTAATACCGGATCTATTTAACCAGCCATGAAAACATCAGTCACAGATAATTTCCAACTTAATTTTGATCCGCCATCTTTGTTTTCATCTCGAGTGGTAGCATAGACAAGTTTTTGATATTTGTCCACTTCTATTTGAACTTTCTCTATGACTACTGGGTTTCGAATTTGGATTAGGTTCCGGAGTTCTTTGATTGTCTATTGGCGAGTTGACGGGTCAGCGCCATCTTGAATGGAGTGCACTTTTGAATTAGTTGGATGAGAACAATCAATTTGCACGAGCCGAGGCAATTGAATGTTTGATAAAGACCCGGGAGACTTTAATAGAATGACTTCACAGTTATATTAACACTACAAGCGATACTGTGCTTATAAATGTAACTTTTACCAAATATATTAAATTATTTTAATAGATAACCCATCGCTGGGAAGACATTAAAATAAAACCGGCCAAGTGCGAGTTTTGCGAGCTTTCGTACCATTACATAAAAAAACACGTTTGATGTATTTAAGGGTAAATATTAATTATTTTATTTAATTTGGTGATTTATTTTAAAATATAACTTAAAATTCTGCGTTTATTTCAAGCGTTTAAAGCGGAAAAAAAACGTTTGTTTTATGGGAGCCACCTCATTTTTTTTTATTTATTCTTATAGCGGCAACAGAAATACATCATCTGTGAAAATTTCAACGGTCTAGCTATAACGATTCATGAGATACAGCCTGGAGACTCACAGACGAACATCGAAGTCTTAGTAATAGGGTTTCGTTTTTGCCTTTTGTGTACGGAACCCGAAAAAAGAGTATGTATTACTTAAATTCATAATGAATAAGTATATATATTTAATAAAATTCTGTTTTCTAAATACTAATCGTCTTTTAAATGGTTTAAGTACTCTAGAAGTAGGTACTCATTAATAAAGTTAGTTCAAATATTCAAAACCTTTCATCTTAAATGTAATTAGTTAAGATGTTACAGATATTTATTGGAATTTTAGTTGTTATAAACGCAGCTCTAAATAAATAATTACTATCTATAGTTAAGTTGTTTTTCGCTTCTGTTCATGATCTTAAGTATTATTAGTTTTAATTTAAATTACAAATTAAATTTGGTTCAAAATTATTAAGATATATATATCTTAATAATACAAATATCAATATTGTGTTTTTGTTTGTTTTAATATTTTGGTAATACAATCAGTAGCGGCGGCAGCGCACCTGAACCAACGAAACGTTCTCTCTCAGGTTACCAGGGAGGTTATCAAACTTTATCTTAAAGAGATTTGTACACCATACATACACACATACATACAAAATACTGTTTATAATTTATCATTAGAAGGGTTTAATAACTTCCTTAGACATTTTATTTTTACTTTAATTTTTTTTATAAGTTTTATAAGTTATGTATTTTTTTAACTCAAACATTTAGAAAAAAAATATGTTTATGGTACAGTAAGATAGTTAAATTACTGAACTATATAATTATTTATGTATAAAAAAAATGTGATAATGTATAATAATTTAATGTGAGTGAGTGTAAAAGTATACAGTTACTAAGAGCGTCTGCGGGCGGGCCGGCACGCGCCAATGTAACTGTTTTATAAATATCACGAATTGTGACAGATAATTAGATGATCTATCACCTTTTTTGGTTTGGAGTTTTGAATCCGGGTTGAGAATATATTTAAATATCATGGTCATAAATTAGTGTTTTGCCTCTTACTAAAATATATTAAACTTTCTGATTTAATAAAAGTATGTTTTTAATTGAAATAGATTCCAACATCAAACCAGACGATTTAAAATATTCATATGGTGTCATAACACTACGTCAATATGACACTATATCTTGGTTTAAAAATCTCAAGAGTGCATCTATGAGAACCCCTTCTTAAAATGCAATGGTTCTTGCTACGTAAACATACAAACGGACACCAAAATATCTACGAGGTATACTCAGAGCGTTGCTCTCCTTTTAAACATATTTTGTATATAAATTTAACAGTCGCTTGTCATTAATAGTGATATTATCTCATTTTACCGAACCATTTAACACACGCAGGTAGGTACGGTTAGTAAGGCAGTAGGCAGTAGTCAGTAGGCACTGTGTGACTTTGAGGCGTGCTCGATGCGCGCGCATGTATCGACGCACGACGCCATTTTGAGCTCACGGAGTGGAGAAATTACGGCAATTTGGTTACCACGGCTACCTTTATGTACGCTTTAATTAAATAACATATACTTATAACGCAATGACAACGTGTTATTTATATTTATAACATTTGGTATTCCTTCAAAATAAACATACTGTAATAATCTTAATATCTTTTAACAGCGTATTACTTACCCACTAAGGGTATCTTTCTTATTATTTATTTAAAAGAAGGTACTATAACAAAAGTTGAATGTGATAACAAATAAACAATCATATTTTTTAAGGAACTCTGATTTGTTAACTAAAATTATTGAATAATAAAAACTTCTGTTCTAATTAAAAACAAATCATTATTTGGTATTCATATACCTATACCTAAGAGTTATAAAAAGTATCACTAGTTTAATATATTTTTATCCATTTTATATATTTTTTATACTTCATTAAAGATTGTGATGTAATTCTAACTTTTTTGTTGAAGGCATTTCAAATGGATTTTTTAAAAACTAATGTCAGTATTTTGATAAGCAGTTTATGTTCCTGGTTAAACTAAGGTTTTAAAACAATGCAACGGCGCAAAATAAGAACGTATTAACCGAAGTTTTTTCATATTTTCTATTTTAAAATAATTCGTAAACAATAGAGTGCTACAATGTAACATTAATTATAGTACTCGTAGCGCAGCTACGGATCACCTACAGTATATCATAGAATAAGTATCTTTTATAATTATGTCTATAAAGACATTCTGTTTAATTTTGTTTTTTTTATTACTTTTGCACTCACTTTAACATACTATATTAACGTTTTCAAAGTCATCAAAGAGGTTATCAAAACTTGTGTAGAAACCCATATCTAATTTAAAACTGATATTTAAAAAAGTTTATAAGATATAATTAAATTAATAATTGTTATGTAAATAATACATAAGTACTGATTGTTTTTTAATTTGATAGCGAACCTCTGACTACTGACTGGTCATATAGAATACGTTATTCTGATTTACACAAAACAACACAATAGTTGCCTTATTCTATTATGATAACAAAACCGACATGTGAATATTATCGAAACGTTATGTGATAAAGACTGTCACTGTGATTTCTGTTAAACAGCATTTCCTTTGTAATTTATTTGTAGATAATTATTATGTTAGATGAAGTGACGTAGTGAGCGCCCTGTTGCAGGGCACAGTTAACAATACCTGTATGAGCTATAATATATATTTAAGATTGCATTCCATATCTTAATTAGACTAATTAGAGCTGGAAATGTTTAATTAGAACGATTGACTTGCTCAAAATATTAAAGTGAAACCCTCAAAATAGTAATAAAAAGGAAATCCGTCGACTCACTGGCAAACCTGGGGTCGTTAGAGGCAGGGTACCAGCTCGCCCCCCGCATGTCTCCGTAGTGGGGCAGGTCGGTAGGAGCGCAGCCGTAGCCCTGCACTGGGGCTCCGCCGTACAGAGGCACCGCGTATGGGTTGCCGGCCATCCCGCAAGACGCGGCGGGACCCAGAGGAGAATTGATGCTGCTCCCTGATGAGTTGGACCTGCAACGACTTATAGATTAGTGAGTGAAACTAGGAACGTTTAATTATATGAATAATGCTTACAAGACTCTACTAATAACTTATAAGTATTATATATTAGTTATTACAAAACTTTACCGACAATACAATTTTCATTTAATTATAAAACTACTAAAATACCTATGTGTATTGTCTGTATTAATAAAATGAGCTGTTATTATCGAGACAAAGATATTTTTAACATTTTTAAACTTAAATGTTGAAAGATAAAAAATATATTTTTCTAACAGTAATTAGGCCGTTATAATGTTTAATGCAACTTTCTTAATTTGACCCAAATCCGCCACACGCAGGCAGTTTACCGTTACGCTGTCATGGCGCCAACGTCACTTCCGAACAAAGCCGGGCTTATCTACCTAATCCCTATTTACACAATTTAATCTTCCACTGCCCTATCCGACTCAATTCATGCCACTAAAATGTTTTGCTTTATAATTCGCACACGATTTTAAGCTTTACGTGTTTCCACATAGAAATTATATGGGATTTGTGTCAAACACCCTACACTGCCACTGTTTGACTTGACAAATTGAGTTTTGACAGGGCGGGAAATTGTGAGTCTGTCTGTTTTAATTTGAGAATTTTATTATTAATTTAATTTACGTTGTTGCCTTTTAATTTGGAGTCTGATAATTACATCGCTTTAATTAATTTTATGTTTATCAACATAAGTCTTCGGTTTTAAATAAAAGTCTTGTTTCATAAACAGAGAGAAAGAAGAAAGAGAAAGAAGAAAAAAATAAACGCGGCAGGTAATATTAATTAAATTCGATTTTTACTGAATAGTTTTACAGTTTACTTATTTTTTTACAAGTCACGTATGGAAGACGTTAAGCGAGTTCAACATAACTTTTCAAACAAGTAAAAACCCGTAAGTATCTTTAGAAGACGAGTGTAATCAAGCTAGACACATATAGGTACATATTCATAAGAATTCTTGATATTTTAAATAGTTTAAATTGGCTGTTTTATTATAGTATGCTGTATTTTTTTATGTTTTATATCAACAACACAGGTCCGATTGGTATTAAAACCATGACTTGGGTATGACATAGCAGTGATTAAAAAAACACATAAAGAAGAAAATAATGTTAAAAGTTTTCACAATCAACATCCATCTCTCAGGTAGTGTACCTACAACCAGATCTCGTCAACACGCTCTGTGAAGCGCCTGCTAATACTTTCGTATTTGAAATTACGAAATATATATGACCTTGCAATTAATTCTACTATTGATTTAAAGAACGACAATCACCAAACACTAAACCCGAAGGCGTGAGTCCGACGTAACGCAAACAGACACACACAGACACACACACACACACACTTGAACACTTGTTATGCAAAACTCACTTGACACTTTACTATTTTTGACTGTATTTAGAAATGGGAGACACCACTCGTTTTTGATTACTTTACCGTTCAAAAATATTGATATATGTTTTTGAAACTCTTATTATTTATTTCTTAACAATTATTTTTAAATCTGTGTACCTACCTGGTACTTAAAAGATAACTAAAAAATTACATTAGGTACAGTATTCTCATTTTTTTTAAGACACAAAAATGGCAAAGTAATTACGGGACCTTTTTTCTTACAATACTTTACAGTAGATATTTAAGAATATGACAATTGTAAAGATAAGTCAGATCGTACCCAAGTGTAACCTCATCTTAAACTATCATTATCTACTGACACCGCAATCTTGATCGGCAGTCGTGAAATAAGATAAAATATAAATTGTGTAATAAAAAACATAAATACGTCTGTCTGATCTCTCACTTAATTTTTTATCTGTTTAAATCGTAACTACTCGAATACCATAATCACAGATCATTATAAATTATAAAATCAACAACGCAATTTAAAATTACAAGCATATAGATTAAATAAATAATAACCATTAAAAAATATATAACTATAAGAAAAAATCACTAGAAAGTTAAAACGATAAAATACTTACCTACCTACTAATATAGTTTACAGAAGTATTTTAATATTTACCGAGTATTTTTTTTACAAATTAATTAATTATTACTATAACTACGTTTATATTTAAAAGTTGAGGTATGAGTTCTTTTCTCTCTTTTCTTACAAATTTAGGCTTTTTAAATAAAACATGAAACAAACTTACTCAAACTAATTTGAAATCAGAATACTGCTAATTATTATACTTTAATGGTTGTTTAAGAGAATATAAATTGTAGAACTATTTTTTGTTAATATCTTTTGTAAGTTTACCTAAATTTAATTAAATAATTAAGTAAATACCTACTCTAGCCGTGAACATTTCATATTAAAGCAAATTTTCATAAGCTTACAATTATCAACATTATTAGATAATGTTGTATTTTTTTTATTATAAAGTTATAAAAGTCTTTTTTTCCGTAGAATATTAAAATATTTTCTTAATATGTCTATTTCATTCCTATCCTATTACAGAGCTTATAATTTGACAGCCTTCTGAGACTTTAGTTAAGAAAACAAATGACCATACTTTAAAAAACCTACTACTATATATATAAATACTACCTGTAGGTATATAAATACCTACAGGTAGTATAGTATATAAATACCTACAGGTAGTAGGTATATACCGGCTGTTGTAGGTACGTGACCATTTGCAGTAGATACAATCTTATTTGTTTTAAAAAAATATATATATATAAATATTTATTATAAGATAGCAGAATATAATCACGGGGTCAAAAGAACCTAACGATTAATAATTATAAAAATACTAACTTGCGTACATTTTAAATAATTGAAGCATTTTTTTGTACGTGTGACTACAAGATGGCGTAATTCCATCAATATTTATATTCAACAGGATATCTATATGAAATAGGTACTTAAGTGATCTGTCAACATCATTTGCATTCTGAGACGATGTAGACATTTAAATAATAAACATATACATGTTATAAGTATAGCACGGTCATTTAATATACACTTTCTACATCAAATATAGGTACACTTACTTTTTAGTCACTTGATATTTACAAAAACGTAAGTCATTCAGCATTCAACTAAGCTTTTTTTTTTTTTTTTTTTAATGCTATAAATGTTACACTGGTTTTTGTTATTCAAAATTAAAAATATATAAATAAATTTTAGAATTATTCGATTTAGTACCTATAGGTACCTATATTTATAGATTTAGTAACTATAAGTTAACCTTGCTAGTATTTAGTTGTAGTACCTACATATATTACGTTTTCTATTATTACCTACTTACTAAACAAAAAATACTATAGGTAATATTTAAACTACTTTTTTTAATTATTTACCGTAATTGAGTGGTTTTAGTTTAATCTCAATAAAATCTTTAATTGAAGCTAAGAGTGTTCGATGAAAGTTACTGTAACTGAATTAATTAATAGGTATATGTTTACTAAAATATTTAAAACCAAATGTTTATCACAAACACAAACACACGTAACTCTATCTTGTGTATTAAACTTTATAAATGACCGGTTTTTATAATATTCACTGTTAATCAAATACCTATTAGATAACTACATTTGTAGGTACAGCTAGGTAGCGCCTTAGATAAATGCTTTATAATCACAAACTAGTTTTATTTAAAATAAAACGTTAAAATGTCAAATACAAACTATGTTAATATGGTATAAATACACTTGTTAGTTTTTAAAAGATTTTACGATGTAACACAATTACCTATCCATTAAATTTTAACATTAACATTACTTGATGAGATAAAAACGCTTTATATTTATTTAAAATAAACTTTTTCTTTTCATATTTTTCAAAATCTGTAATTTTTTATTAGGTTACTATTAAATTTGACTTCTGATTTGATCTGAATTGACTTCTTCATTTTTAAACACCAAAATCGTTAAAACCTTCCGTTAAAAAAATATAAAACTTAGCTCTCCTTTTCTTATAATAGTGTACTTTTATAATTTTAAAACTGGCTTTAAATGAAAAAATGCATCGTTGCTGATTTATTTGCATATGTTAATTATCTTCAGTAGCTAGGTAAGGCTTTATTATTCATACATACATACATATGCATATAAGCTTCGAGAGGCATGACGCCGCACGGCGAGGGTTCCTCAGGGCGTCACTACAGATCCTTCGCTATTCATGGTATATCGACTTGAATTAATAAACGTAAACTATTCATTTAATCAACGAATCGAATCAATGAATGAACCGCGGCGTAGCAATAACTTCCGAGTCCATGTGAAAGATAAGAGACGGTGAGAGCACATCGTTGACCTCACTCACATCGCATCATCACTTGACCGCCGCGATCACAACATACCTGCACAAACAAACGTCACCGAACTATATCCTTCGACTACGAGCGCGGCTCGAGTACTCTCGAGACCTTCGGGGCCACTCGAAAAATCAGCGGGTGGAGGGTCCCCCCCTCCGATCGATCCACGCACCTGTACGGCGAAGGCGGGTTATTCGCCAGCTCCAACTTGCGGTATTCTTCTATCGGCGACAGGATGTCGGTGACGGAGAAAGGCGTAGAGTGCTGAAGCTGCAGCTGGGAGAGGTTCTGCTGCAGCAAGGCCGATTTGGGCGACAGGCTCATCGCCAGCTCGGCAGCGCTCAGCTCCGGCAGCGCCTCCGCCGGACACGGCGAGTAGCCGCCGCCCTCCGCGGACATCCGACCGGTCGACACTCGACGCCACTCGACGGCTCAGCCTCTAGTGGCTCTCGGGGCGAGAGTGGCGCCCGAGCCCCCGGCGCGGGTTGCGGCCACTCCGGCGGCCACGCCCCTACACGGAGCCCTGCCCCCTGGCGGGGCGTCGGCGTTCTGATTGGCGCGGCCCGGTGGACCGGCGGCCCCGCGGCCCTGCGCTCCGCTGCGGCAGTGCGCCGCGCGCGTGGTGGGGGGCGCTCGTGTCTCGCCAGTTATTGCCACTAATTGCCAGCTTGCGGCTGATAATGTTTAACGTGGACGTTGATTGAACTTTTGTCCGTTGGCAGTTCCAGTAATTAAAGGCTTATTGAAGTAGCGAATTCTATAAATGTTTTAAATGTAGAGCTGATGGTGCTTTGTTTTAAAACAGAAGTATTTAAGTAGGTAACATTGTCGTTGGTAGAGCCCTAGTACCTAGTTATTTATAATATATATGAAAGTGAGTATAAATTTGTTTAGTGTAATTAATAAGTGTATGTTAATATTAAAATCACAAATAAAGTTTTAACATGTTACTCTGTTTATCCGTCAGAAAAACATATTATAAAATCCACATGTTTTGTTAGAACTTGATGTTTGGTGTGTTTTTGTTATAACATACTTGTCATAAAAAGCTAATTAGAGACTACAATAGTTGGTTTCATGTTATTTAGTTTATGTTGTGTTAATTTGTCTTAAATACCTAAGATTAAGCATAGCGTAGCATCAATAACAGATATTTCAACAAACAATAACATTAGTAGTAAAGAAGTTAAATTGATAGGTAAAGGTATTTAAATGTTGCCAAATCCTCCTGAACAGGTAGAGACGAGATCGACGGTAGAGATCTGCCTTCGATAGTAGTTCATATCTAGATAGTGTGTAGTTCATAATCTAGAAAATAAGAAAAAAAACAACTGTCTTACAATAAATATTATTGGGAATTTTGACGAAGATATATGTTTCTAAAAAAATATTGTTATTATTGTTGCTTATCTATGGCTTTTTATACTGCGGTATATGATCCGCGATAATTCTAAAAAAAAATATTATGAAAGTGAAAATTACTTGACAGCGCTGTCAAAAATTGCGCTTGTTTGTCTTTTGAGATTTCAGTTAAAATAGTATGTTTTTTATATACCAACATCAGGCTTCGAGAAACCTATGATAATCACAATTAGCATAATGCATACTGTAGAAAATTAAAATCAATTACAATACATTATATGTTTAGGTCTTCTTGAGTTTAATTTCTTAATTTGTTATATTTTTACTAATTATATTTTGTACATAAGATGGTTATGATTGTTTTATAGTTTCAAGAAACTAATATGTATGAGGCAGATACATATCTAGGTACTTATATACTTGTAGAACCGATATTAGTTTATAGCATTTACCAAATAGTAAATTAAGATTGATGTAAAAGATATAGGTGACGTCACTTAATGCGTCTTAAATATTATATAATTTGTTTACATTAAAGTTCAAAATAATAAACATGTATTGAGTAGTTTTATTTTATTCAAAATACTAATGTGACTTTACGTGTTCTTGTATAATGTAGAGCTTTAGAGCATAGAATTAATAGTCAATTACATACACACACTAAAGTAGGTATGTATATGTGTTTGTAAATGTTTGTTTAATGACATTCAATGTAAAACGTACCTAACTCTAGATTTTAGAAATAAGCTTGTTTTCTGTAATTAATTAACAAACAACATGTCTTAGTAGTATTATAGTAGGTATTTCTGAATAAAGAAGAATATTATGAACATCGGGGTGTTATTAATTATTTTACCTGTAGACGTATTTCTTATTATATATTATATAACCACAATATAAAACATAATTTTTAAAACTAAATTCGAAGTGTTACTTATTACTACCAGCGCGCAGCGGCGGTCACCCATCCTTTCAGTAACTGCTTTGATTACTCTGATCTTTGGCCGTTGAATCTTTATTAGGTTTATTTCAATCACACAAAACCAGTGAAGATTTTTTTTATTTTATTTTGTTTTTATTTATGGTATCTTACTTCCCTGTTCCATACCTTCTTATAGGACATTTATCTTTGGTAAATTTGTTAATTTTCCCCTGAATATAAATCAGTACATTTAATATTGATTTGGACAATGAGAATAAAACTGTAAAGATTATTGTATTTTAATTGTGATAGATGGATTATTATTTGAGTCAGTGATAGTTGGAGTCAACAACTAGTTGCTAATTATTAAATTAAGTAGATACCTACTTAATAATTAACATGGAATTTAGCACGCAATGTAAATAAAACTTTTTATGACAACCAGATATATAACTAATAACAATAATCTTAATATCTAAATAAACTACCTATATCTATAGAATCATTGACTATGTCATCTAAACCTGCAGTCAACACGGCTGTTACACTTTTGAAGGACTATTTATTTGGTTGGCAGTTGGTACCTACGTCTATCAAATATGTTGACAATATTACAATACTACATCTACTACATTTGAATAACACCATAAAAAGTTTTGGTTTAAAAACTGGTTTTAAATTTTTTTTTGTGTTCTCATATAGATATTTAGTAATAATAATAATAATACAGGACAAATTACACATATTGAACTAACCCCTAAGTAAGCAAATTATTTGCTTGTATTAAGGGTGTTAGACAACGATACAAATACATAGAAATATACATAATAAATACTAAGAATATATTAATTAAACGACCAAACCTTGAAATACAGACATCTATGCTCATCACATACCTACATGCCTGTTCCTGTCGGGGATCGAACCCAACCATAGCCTCGTTATACGTTAGGCATCTGCGCTAACCACTGGACCAACAGGGCGGTTAATGATTTTTTTTTATTTTTTTTTATTTTTTTTATTGATTACATTAACACTTACATTTACTTTTGGAACACGCGTTGCATTCAACAGAGTGGTGTAGTTATCAAAGCAAACGAAGTAAGTTATCCATCCTTACTTATGAACCTAATAAAATATCAATTAAACTTTTACTAACAGCCAGTAACTATCCCTCTGTTCAAACATTTATTTAAATTTGTAGGTACCTACTGAGACCTATTCCAAAACAATGTTTGTGGAGCATGTCCATTGCGGTAAGCGATTGTGTGAGTGTGTTCAGATTTGTAGTATTAATCACATTTTACTTCACAAGCCTGACTTGGACAATTAGAAGTATTTCAACAATAAGTTTAACAACATTTGTCACGGCTGGAATCAAAATCTTTATAACTTCGACGGAACCAACTGAGACGGATAAATCTCAACCACTCGCTCGGTATTTAAATATTGAAAAAAATATATATTTTTTCTAAATTGATAGTTCATTTTAACTCAGTTAAAAATCTATCTATGTACGAAAATGATATTTTTTTGTCTTCACCTAACGGATTACAAAAAAAAACCTACATTAATCTAATTGGCGATGGTGGATACCTCCGTCATGCTTGGAGTTGGAACAACTAAGTATCTACTAATAAAAAAAAATATGTGATGAGTTGTCTAATACAATTAACTGTAATAATCTATACTATTTAGGTACACCTACATACAGGATATACCTACCTTCTGAATCACTAAACGCTTATTAGGTAGGTTAGGTCATAGTTGATAGGATTTATTTTGCTATCTGCGACACTATTCGCTCAAAACCTTCGAAAAAACTAATAATAATCTTACTAACATATAAGTGCGAATGTTTGGATGGATGGATGTTTGTTACTCAATCACGTAATATCTACTAAACGAATTTTGTTGAAATTTATCAATAATGTAGTCTATGTGTCAGAATAAAACATAGGCTATAGAAATACTAACTTGGCACCTGGTTTTGTCTGTGACATAACATAGGTTCCTGTTTTTAACACGCTTTTATTAATGTCACGTGTATGTTAGTTTGCTTGTAACCGACTTTTTCGAATGCGATTTTGTCTCATTTAACGCGGACCGATTTTGTTCAAACTTTATACAGATATCAAGGACCAATAGTAAATTAATAATTCAATGAGATTATCTCATTATCCTAATTAGGATCTCCAGGAGGAATAATTATCTTTGCAGATCTTTTTTGTATGACTAAGAGATTAACGTATCCGTTTTCATAACAAATTGAACTAAGAAAGAAAAAAATAATATATGTAATTTAAAAAAACTAAAAAAAACGCTTTAAAAAATTATCGAACTAGAAAGTAGAATATAATAATGTAATATAAGAATGAATAATGGGCAAAATATAATAAAGTTATTGTAGAAAAAAGCGTGGGGCACTTTGTGCCATATCTCTAGTATCATTTTCGAATTCGATTTTGACTTAGGTACTTTATTTAGGTGGTCAGATCCTATTGGAACATTCAACATTTGTAAAAGACAGTTGACAGTACAGTAACTAAGTAAGATTAATTTCAGTTCATTGTCCTGTTATTCAAGTATATGTAGGTATGTTAATAGAAATATGCCAATTATGCTATTTGTATGTTCCCTGCTACATCCTAACTAAACCGTTTTAAGTGATTTTGAAGTATGAGATCTCGGTAGATACGTCAAAAATAATCGAAAATAATATTTATATGGCTTATGTTCCTAACCGTAAAAATATTATTTTTACAGTCTATTTAGAACACAGGCAACAACTAGTATATAATATAGGCAATTTTCTACATAGTTAGAAACACGTTTTTTTTTAACCTTTTAATATTTTGTCTATTCAATGGGTTACCTACAGGTATTACAGGTATTTATTTCTGTCGGCTAAATACGCAACAACTTTACTCCTGAATCTATACTAATATTATAAAGCTGAAGAGTTTGTTTGTTTGAACGCACTAAACTCTGGAACTACTGGCCCGAATTGAAAAATTCTTTTTGTGTTAAATAGTCCGTTTATTGAAGAAGGCTATAGGGTATATGTCATCTCGCTGTGACTTATAGAAGTCAAGCAGCAATGAAAAATGCTGCAAAAACGGGAAAAGATTTCTTTTTTGAGAGCTTTTCTCGCGTGCGCTGAGGAAACACTAAAAACCGCGCGGACGGAGTCGCGGGCGACCCCTAGTGGTAAATAAGAAGGTACTAAATATTGAACTTTTTCTGTTGCTATGGATACCTATACTTACTATTTCAATATACATACTACTGACACTGTGTTTTTAGACATGAAACCCTTGTTTTCAAAGAGCTTATTTTTCATCTTTTGTTTTCTTAATTTATAAATGAGTTTCAACTTTCAACATAGTAAGTAATAAGGTAAATAGGTACTTTCCACTATTTTAAACACACACACCTAGGTAGATAGTTTTAGGTACCTCTATCTAGACGACAGCATTGTTAAAACTAGGTAATAAACATTTAGAACCTAACCCAGATCAAATTCTAACCGACATAACCATTTACCGACATTTATCATTCTACATAAGAGTGAGAGAATTAGAGTTGGCACTATACATATATTATTATTATTATTATATTATATTTTCCTTTTGAAAATATCTTTAAACAAGCATAGACATGTTAAACTAATTTCAATTTATACATATAATAAAATTGTCAATGATCCATTTCTGTATACGGAAAATATTTAAAAAAAACATCATAGGGGGCCTTTATAAGAACAAGAGAACTCAAAACAATGGTTTTTAAGTTTGTTTGTTTGTATGTCTGTATGTTTGTGCACGCTAATCTCAGAAGCGGCTTAACCAAACTGAATGCGGTTTTCAGGAATATATTATCACAGGCTTTACTTAACATTTAGTATTTATTTCATCTAAATCGGTTAAAAAATAAAAAAGTTAAGTCAATTTATGACAATCAAGTAATAGGTACCATGCAAATCTTATTCTATACATGTAATAAATCTGTAGAGGAATAGGTAGTCTTTGTACATTTAAAATATTTAAAAATATATACCAGGATGTGAAGTGATAACTAACAGAATCCATTTTCAGCATTTTTAAAATCCTTGTCTGTTTATCTGTTTGTCTTTTAGTTGTGCATACAACACGAAAAAAAAATATTTTCAAAAGTACATACAAGGGAAACTTTATATAAGCAAGAGAACCGAAAACAATGTTTTTCATTTTGTCTGTTCGTCTGTATGTTTGTGCACGCTAATCTCAGAAACGGATTAATCGATTTGGATGCAGTTTTCGGGAATATATTGTCATGGGATTCACTTTACATTTTGTTTTTATAAAACAACAATTACAAAAACAAATAAAGAAGTTAATAATCTCTTATTGTCGTACCATTGCTGCTTACCAGTTTGAAGGTTTATAGTTTTTACATACATTGGTAAGTAGATACAAAGAGTACGTTTTATCAAAATATAAAACTACGCGTACGAAGTCGCAGGCCCAGCTAGTTCTAAATAAATATAGAATGAATAACCAGCCAAGTGCTACTTGGTGTGTAAGTGAGAATCGCGCACGAAAGATTCCGTACCATTATATAAATAATTGGTCAAGTGCGATTTGGACTCCCATATGAAGGGGTTCCATAATATCTTTAAAAATATGTGATGAAACTAAAAATTTAAGGTTTTCGGAATTTTTCCTTTATATGTAGGTGTATTAAAAGATTGCTTCATGGCTAATTTCTAGATTCTAGAAGTAAGTTAGGTTAGGTTTTGATTGTCTTGCGAGTAGGTACCTACTTAGTTGTGAGTTTAAAAATATGCAGCTTAAATTCTGTTTCTTTTGATTGCGTTGACATTGAAGTATGATTTTGTTACAGCTTAAAGGTATTATATAGACATTATATATTATAGACCTGAGTATTGGATATGAATTTTAATATAATACTTATAATACTTCACGCGTTCATGGGTTAAAAGGGTAGTTATTTTAAAATTATATTAAAAATATATTATTATAATTTATAATGTAACTAAAAATTTACAGTTATCGCAATTTTTCCCCTATTTGTTCAATAACGCGTGGCTTCAACTAAAATTTCAAGATTCTGAATTAACGGAAGTACCCTGCAGACGGACCGAAGGTGATCTCATAATGGTTCCGTTTTTCCGTTTTTGAAGAACCATAAAAATGACAAACAAATCGTTGTACGGGAGCCACCCTTCAATATTTATTTTATTTTAATTATTTATTTTGAAAGTGAATATATTAATAATTAAATATTCGGTGATTTAAAGCATTATTCTCATTATTGCGATTATTAATATCGAGCAGAAAAAACACATTTGTTGTATAGGAGCCTTTCTCAGATTTTTATTTTATTCTGTTTTAGTGATTCAAACAATAACACAACAGGACGGTTACCTTGAGGTCATACGTTTGAATCCCGTCCCAAAGAGGTTGATTTTTATGGCATATTTTTTTTGTTTTTTTTTTATAAAATAAATTGGTGATATTAAAAACAACACATCACTTTATACTGACAGGACAAATAATGTTTTACAAAGTAAAGCCCCTCGGCAGTTTATTTTAAATCATACAGAACTAAAAAATAGTAACATTTAAAATTTTAAAACTTTTTAAGTAAAGAAAATGACAGATAAAGATTATATATTTGATTATATACTAAAATATGGTATAATTCCACCTAGACATAAATTAAAGCAACAATTTAAAAATTTTAGAGCTTAACTAATTTATTTCTATGATTTTTGCTGTTATTATATAGTCATTTTCTTCATGACGGCCTATTTATCCAAAGAGTACACATACGTACATATATTCGGCAATAATTATCCTTATACTTATAATACTCTATGGCAATAATAAATCTTAATGATTACTTTAGATTCAAAGAATACAAAAAAAAATATGCTACCGTGGCGGCACATAGTAATAGAAAGCAGTACTTAGTTAGGTTAAACAAAAAAAACAGAGTCATCTGTTGGATAGTTAAAACAACTAAAAAGTTCACTGTTCAATTTCTGAAGGGATTTGAAGTTTGGCTTGATACCAAAGGATAATAAATAAATAATAATCTATTTAAAATATGTTTTAATTTATTTGCTTACTTATTTTTAAGAAATATCGATTCAACTATAAAATAGGTGTATAATAAATAATAACTATAATCTTACTAAAATTATTTTGCAACAAATGCACAGAATGAATAAAATTCGTCAATAAAATAAATAAGTGTACTTGTAAATCCCCAATAAATTGAATAAAAAACATATTGATAAAGTACATGAAAATATTCATATTTATGAAATAAAATTAATCCTGAAAATATTTGACGTTTCTAATCCCTAAATTATTCATCGGACATACCTGCCGGGAGCTGGCCACATTCTCGCTGTCTTCTATTCAGCAAGTATGTAAATGTCATTTTTTTACAAAATTTACAAGAATTTTCTGTTATTGGTCAAATATATTGTTTTCTGAAAACTTATTAGTGGCCATAAAAAGTTCTAGTTTATTTGATTTTGCAATGAATGTTATAAATCTTTATAACCTTGTCGCTTGCGTCACGTAACATTTAGAGGCTCCGATGGTTAGGAAGACGATGGTGCTGAGCACGGAGTGGGCGCAGGTGGAAGTGGTTGAGCTTACAAATGACGGAAACGGTCTGGGGTTCAACCTAGTGGGGGGACGAAGCACGGGTGTTGTAATTAAGTACGTGCTACCTGGTGGAATCGCTGATAAAGACGGTCGGCTCCAGAGCGGTGATCACGTGCTACAAGTCGGTTCTATAAACCTTCGTGGATTCACCTCAGAACAAGTTGCAGCAGTTCTGCGTCAGACAGGGCCCACAGTGCGGCTGCTTGTTGCGCGGCCTGCAGACCCTGCTGCAGCACTCCGGGCTCCGATTCCTGGCACTGCACTTGTTCCTACTAAACTCTTGGCTGACCCAGAACTCTTAGATCGCCACCTCATAGAAGCAGGTTATGGTGCAGTGTATGATTTATCTCAGTGTTACGGTGAATACATTAGCAGTCAAAATGGAGACATTGAAAATATAGCCTTAGTGGCAGCAGTTGGTGTTATTGGTGAAAACCCTCAACAGATCCCAGACCATTCCATTGTTGCTGATTCTTTATCTCCCACTATAACTATAACTGTTCCTGTAGAAATACCAGCTCCTCCTGAGGTAGAGATAGTTCATGTGGATTTAAATAAAAATGTATATGGTTTAGGTATAACAGTAGCTGGCTATGTTTGTGAAAAAGAAGAATTATCAGGAATATTTGTTAAAAGTATTATAGAAGGTAGTAGTGCAGACCAAAGTGGTCAGATTAGGTTAAATGATAGAATAATTGAAGTAGATGGTGTCTCACTAGCAGAAAAAAGTAATCCGCAGGCAGTTGACATATTAAGAAACACCGGTATATCCGTGCATTTAGTTTTAGAACGATATTTAAGGGGTCCAAAGTTTGAACACTTGCAGCTTGCAATTTTTAATGAAGAGAGACCAGCTTCACCTTCTCCATCTGCAACTACTCTGACTTGGTTTCCAGTGCCTTCACAAGCTGAAGATAACAGCACTAGTGAGATTGAACCTGAACCTGAGTCAAACACTACTATAGATTCCGGTGTTCTAGAAGTTGGAGAGTGTGAAAGTAATGATCCCACTCAGGAAGAATTGGATGCCAGATTTGATGCAATACTAGCTGTAAGTAAAGAGGAAATACAGAATAAGTGGGAAGAAGAGATAGGACCTGACAAAGAGGTTATTGTAGCAGAAGTTCACAAATTATCAGGTTTAGGAATCAGTTTAGAAGGGACAGTTGATGTAGAGGGTGGTCAAGAAGTGCGGCCACATCATTATATTAGGTCTGTTTTACCTGAGGGCCCCATAGGACAACAAGGTACTCTAGCAGCCGGTGATGAACTGCTAGAAGTAAATGAGTATAGATTACATGGACTTAAACATACTGAAGTAGTGAATATTCTAAAGCAGCTGCCAAATCGGGTTCGTCTGGTTTGTGCTAGAAACAGCATAGACAGTGGACCTCGACCAGTCATCAATCTAGCCCAAGATCGAGAGGGTTTTGAGGCACGAAAAATCATATCTGGTAGTTTAAACAACTTGACAACTATTGTCAAAGCGCAGTCAGATACATCTATTAATACATCTAGTACTGCAACTCTCACTGTTAATTCTGGTCAGTCCAAAAAATCTAAGTCTCTAGAGTGTGTCTCTGGTCTAGCCATGTGGCAGAGCAAAGAAGACATTGTAGAACTGTTGAAAAATGATCAGGGACTTGGATTTTCTATTTTGGACTACCAAGACCCAATTGACCCTAATGGCACTGTTATTGTAGTAAGGAGCCTGGTTCCTGGAGGTGTAGCAGAGAAAGATGGTCAAATATCTCCCGGAGACAGAGTCATGTCAGTAAATGGAGCTAGTATTAAAAATGCTACCCTTGACCAAGCAGTACAGGCTTTAAAAGGGGCTCCAAGAGGAGTGGTAAGAGTGGGAATAGCTAGACCTCTCCCTTCTTATGATTCTTCAAAATCAAAAAGCACTAGTACTCTAAATAAACCAAGTTAATCTTAGCCTTAATAAAACACTGTGTTAATAACTAGTCAAAGTTTAAACCATATCTATTATACGCTTAACTAAGCATTTTACACTGAGCGTTTAGAACGCTGAATATAGGAATGTAGGTATAAATAAAGCCTAAACTTTACACTACGTTAGAATTTTAGGGGGCTATAGCACCATTCTATCCAAACAAAATGTAGCTCAAGAACTCATCAAAATTAGAGAATAGAGCTCAAATTCAGTAATACAATAATAACTTACGCTTTATTAAATAATTTAAGTCACATCTCTTTTATTGCACAATTTTTATTAAAACTAAAAAAGATCCAAAGAATAATATGGTTTACTTTTGTGTAATACAAACCTAATATGCCTTATACATAAACTTTTCCAATATTTTATCCCATTGTAGCTGAATATTTGTTTATAAGTTACAATCTCAAATTAAATATCATATAATTGTGAGGCAATTGTAACAAGTGATATTTAATAAAATAATAAATTCTTCTTAAAATCACATAGATATAGGCTTAGATTTAAACACAAATCTTGTAGATTTAACCTAAGGGAGCAATTTAACAATGTACCTTATTGTATATAATCCCAAGTTTTGAATCTCATCAATATATTATATACAACATAATTTTTTATATATTGTTTATTTGTAAATGATTATATATATTTTTGTGTATTATAAACTGTAACAAGCTTTGAACTAGTATGCTGTAAAACATTGAAATGAAAGGATATTGATTTCCTAGTATGAATATAATGTAAAATTGTAGACAAAAATAGGTTGCATGTTTATCAATAGCTAAATAACAAATATCATAACATACTAAAATTAAAAAGAATACTTTATTATATTGTTTTTATTCTAGTCATTTTTAACACTAATTGTAAGTTATTATTTCGTAATTTTGATTGTTTAGAGTTAAATCTTGCGAGTAGCTTACAGCTCTCATATCAGTCAATTTTAAAGATATATAGATGTTAAACTGATGTCCAAAAGTTGTTTTTTGATATAATTAATACAATATCCTGTTATCATGTAGCTAAAGACTAAGATGCAAATGAATATTTGATAATTGGATGAAGATTTTATTTATTAAAATAATAGGTATTATAGCCCACATGCTTTTTGTAACTATTTCAACTGTAATTAAAATAGTTCTCAACATTCATTAATACATAAATTGACCTGATATTAAATAAAAGGCAGTACAAGACAATAAGTTTATATGATTATTTTATTATTAATATTTTATAAAACAGCAATAAATCACAAATAGTTTGATTTTGGGAAATATTTGTCAATAGTTCTAAAGTATTTAACCAATATCTTCCTGTCCGACTGAAATAGAAAGTGTTTTATAAATAGAAATATGTGAGTTTAGTGGCATCTAAATGTTCCTATATGTGGTTGGTGCTTGCCACACAATTGATAACTACATTTGTACCTGCTTGTTTTTTTTTTAAATTATAAACAGTATTCTCACATATTTCACAATTCTATATATTAAACTTAGTTTTCATTTAATGGGCACTGTACTGTACGTTACGAACTTGTACACATACAAATAAACAAAACGAAATAAACGTAAGATATATTATTTTATGGTTTTTATTTAAATAATCGTCGCAGATATATTGTTATATGTAGTGTGTGTGTGTGTACGGACTAGCTTTAGTAGACAGGAGCCGTCCACAAAATCCGCTTAACTGTAAAAGGTCTACCGATATTATATAATAATTTTCATGAAGATCCTTCAAACCGTTTTTAAGTTATAGACTGACAACAACTAAGGAAATTCTGTGTCAGACTTAATTTACTTACTTAAATATCTTCAACATGCTGAGTCTTCAAAAGGATTAACTTCCTTAATTTTACAAATATACAATCAGACGAATATATAAAATATGAGAACTCAAAAAGAAAATATTTAATTTTCATGTCTCCAACATGCTTTTGAAAACATATTAAGAAAAAAACCTAGTTCTACATCTTGACGCAACATATGTTCCCGGCGACTTCGTCTTCACTTAACCCCCTGGAGAAAATTGGTATATTTCAGTTTATATGTATTGTAAATATAGCTCGAACCAGTTATTGTGTTTTAGCGTTTTCAGCGACCTAGATCTTTTCTTTATCATATAACTCACTCGTCAATCACCGCATTAAATATTAATAAAAACTTCTATTTGTTTTTGTGTAACGAACAAACAATCAAATTTTAAAAACGTTTTACGATTCTAACTAAAGTTGGAGCACATGATATGTAACTATAAATTAAATCTTATTATTGATTTAATCTCGTTTTTATATTAGTTATATGTTTATGTGTTGGTGAGTACCTACGGTCGTGTGTGTCAATGAACACACCCTGACTACCCTTTTTTTGCGTTGGCAAAATCCGTTACGGATACCTACCGGCCAAGAAGGTGCCCTCATCGCCTTCTTGGGATACCACGGGATCACTTGCGCAGTGACCGTGACGACACCCTAACGATCCACCATGACGTAATGTCACATGATATTAAAAATAATTAAATAGTTTGTTCTCTTTCAGCAGAATGTGGGTGCCCAACTTACCGGTCACTGTACTAACGGGGACCGCAGCGGTGGCCGGGGTCGTTTGTATATTTAAGTAAGATCATATAATCGAAGTTTATACTTAATACTATAGTTATTAAATCTTATATACGTGTTTTATTTATATGTAGTTGTTGCCACTTCAGACCAATTTTTCCGTAAAAATATCCTATTTCTCACTTAGATAATGAGCCCAACTCAAACAATATTTTAAAATCTGTGAGGTGGTTTTCTGAGTTCTATGTATGTTTTTAAAATTTACCAGCAATTATTTTTAAATGTACAAATTTTGACTCGTTTATTGTTTTATTGTATGTCTATATACATTTTTAAAGGGACATCTATAGCGGACCACCCTTCGATAAAAAAGTATTAGCGGAGGGCAAGACAGTGATAGTGACCGGCGCCACAAGCGGCATCGGCAAGAGTGCGGCCTGGGACTTCGCCAAACGAGGGGCTAAGGTTATTGTAATTCAAAATGTTCAGTTTCGATATTAACCTCCTCCTCCTTTCCTCGAGGTAAAGGTCACACTATAGGCTTTTGAAAATCTGTATCTTATATATCGTATTCTTTTAATGAGTAGTTTGGTTTTTTCTCCAATATGAATGTTGAAAAATAATAATATAGTCACACTATCGGCCTTTGACAATCTGTATCTTATTTACCGTATTCTTTTAATGAGTAGTTTGGGTTTTTTTTTTGGTATACTCCAGGTGTTCATGGTTTGGTTTGGTATACTCCAGGTGTTCATGGCATGTCGTGACATGAAGAAGTGCGAGGAGGTTCGTCGCGAGACAGTCCTGGACACCGGCAACAAGTACGTGTACTGCCGCCCCTGTGACCTCGCCAGCATCGCTTCCATCACCGCCTTTGTAGAGAGGTGAGGACTCGCAGACCAAATAGTGAGTTGTCGATTATTGTGATGTACATATTTGTAAATATGTATTTTTATCACAAACAACAATTAAATTATCTTAAGAATTCATAATACTTTAAATTATATAATATTCTCATTCAGATTCAAAGAAGAGGAACCCCACTTGGACATCCTGGTTAACAACGCGGGGGTCATGGAGACCCCGGCCGGGGTCACCCGGGACGGCTTCGAGACACAGTTCGGGGTCAATCACCTCGGGCACTTCCTGCTCACTCGGTTGCTGCTCGACACACTCAAGGTAACGCGACCTCCGAGAGTTTTAGACTTTCAATCGCAATTAATATACCTATTACTATAGAAACTTTATTTAATAGCGAGTGAAACAAAACCTATCCGATAGAAGTACTGTAGTCATACATTTATTTATAAAAAAATAATAATGAGTCCAAATCACGCAATTTTGTTAACAATAATAAGCAGTAACATGCAGTACATTGTACAGTATAAACTTTAAAAGTATCTTATTATATGATCTTTGGTTTCCTTTATCATCATTTGGTAACATGATAGACGTTTTTCGAATCAATATAATATAGTATATATATAAATATAATTAAAATATTACAACAAAACAGAAATATAGTGTTTGTTAATATTGTATGTCCCACCCGACTTATGAACGTGAAGGTGACATTTTGATCAAAAGGTGTTATAAAATTTGAAAATATCTATAAACATGTATAGCCATGTTAAGCTTATTTAAATTTATATAAACCTACAATGAAGAATAGAGACTATCATATATAAAATGCTTAATTCACCGAGACGGACAGCGATACGGTAGCACTGTACGGTTTTCCAGAGGTCGCGGGTTGGAATCCCTGCCCGGATTGGTTTAATCTTCATTCTATATTTATATAAATTTAGGTCTTATAATAAATGAATCACGAATTAGTAATTCTCAAAATAAAATGTCGCTGTAGTATCTGTTCCCGGCTCAGTTCTAATACTTGCAGCACTCTGCGCCCAGCCGCGTGGTGGTGGTGACGTGCAGCTCACACCTTAGAGGGGAGATACGAAAAGAAGACCTCAACATGACCAGTCACTACGACCCCGAGGCCGCTTACAACCAGAGCAAGCTGGCCAACGTGCTGTTCGCGAGGGAACTCGGGAGACGGATGCTCAGTGGGTTTTTTTTTTTGTATAGATATGATGTACAGACCGTCGCTGTGACCTACCTGACGACCGAATGATGCATCTTGATTTATTTTCCTGTGAGGATATTTCTTGTATGGAAGTATAACAATCAAAGAAATAATAACAATCGGTCAATCCTAACAACGTATCGACTGTCCCGAATCTACCCGATTTTGAATACCATCAATTGTGAAAGTATGATAACGGTAGACTCCATCTCTAGACACCGGGGTGTCGGTGGTCGCCGTGGACCCCGGGTTCACGGACACGCACCTGACCCGCAACCTGCCCATGACGAAGAGTCTGAGCAGGTTCCTCGTGTACCCGCTGTTCTGGCCCGTCATGAAGAAGCCCATGCTGGGGGCGCAGGCCGTGATGCACGCCGCCCTGGGTGACGAGCTGCAGGGCGCCGATGGGGACTACTACGTGTATGTGTTCGCCTCTAACCAGATATTATGTACTAATTGAGATATTTGATTTGGAAATGGTAATAAGGTTGATCGAGACGGTATCCATTAGGATAACTCTTGAAGGCTTAATATTTTAGTCCGAAGGTTACAATGTAATTTTAAAGAATTTTCGAAAACAGACCTCATATTTTCAGGGATATGAAAAAGACCAACCCGTCAGCATTGGCACAAGATTACGAGCTGTCGCAGTGGTTGTGGAAAGTGAGCGAGAAGTGGACCAGAGCGGAGGAACACGCGGCGGCGTCGACAGCGGGCCGGCGGACGTGAAATTGCTGAGATAAATTCTGTTTGCATTTATTCATAGAATTAATAGATAGTATTAAAGTAATTTAAAATAAAACATCGTTTCAATTAAACTCTCAACGATATATTTCGCTCAGTCCCATATGGAGGTGTGGTAGGCGGGGTCGTCGAACAGCAGGCGGCCCGTCGCCGGCGGCGGCTGGGCGGCGGGGCGGTGCAGCAGCTGCAGCACGCCCGTGCCCACGCCGGCCGGCACGCCCAGGATGATGCACTCCGACACGCCCTCGATGCGGTCGCGCTGTCCGTAGTAGGCCGCGTCGAACAGGTGATCGGCCGTCTTCTCGAACTGCAATAGTTTTATTGTTGGGAACGGATAGGATTTCAATACTTCTCTCTCTTTTGATCCCTCTCTCTCGCTCTCCTACGACCTAGCGTGTTTTTAAACGATGAGCGATGCATCCGCCTTTAGATCAGCTTTCGAGAATGACAGGCTACTATAAAAAATAGATCCGCCTTAAATTATATGATCTATCTGACGTCCCGTAAGAACAAAATGTGGAAAAGTGAGACGGCCGACGGAATCCAGACGGGGCTTCGTGTGACAAAGTAATAGACGAAATGATACAACCGCAGGGCCAAAAACAAAATAATCTTTTTTTCTGGTGGAGCCGTTCGGAAGAGTCACTCACGCTGGCCAGGTTAAGCACGGACTCCTTCATGCGCGCGAGTCCGTAGCGCGTGATGCCGAGCACCTCCCCGCGCGCGCACATCTGTGCCGCCAAGAGTGCCACGTGGCGTCGATCCACCGCCATGCCGTGGCCCGCCATCACCGCCTCCACCTCGTGCACGATGGTGCCGGCCGCCGCCTCCACACCCAGCGTGTGGTACACCTCCAGGATGTTGTTGGACGTGGTGCGCCGCCCGTCGATGCCGTACGTCGCCATCACGTCCCGCAGCCCGTCTCCCTCCACACACAGCTTGTATCTAGAGAGAAATCGAAATCGTCAAAATAGCAAACGTGCGACACAGCCGTTTAGATAAGGGATTTTAAAACTTCCATAGAGCGAAAAGAAGAACAATATACTCCACGACATACCTGTTGATGGGTCCGGTGTCATCGCAGGCGATGACGGCGCGCGCCACCCGCGGCAGGCCCTTGACAACGACGGAGGGCAGCTGTCGTGCAAGCTGCTGCAGGGCCACGTTGAGCCACGCCCCCGCCCCGGATCCCGCCGCCGGTCCCGCCCCCGCACACACCTTCACGGCCCACGACGACACCGCACGAACTCCGCTCGGCTTCAGCTTCAGCTTTGACGTGCAGATCCTGGATTACGGTTTAATTTTTTTATTGGGTCTCGACATGAAGAATATTCTTGCAGCTATCGAGTCACAATACGGTACTTTTTGGGCATACAGATTAAATAAATAAAATAAGAGATGGGATTCTTTTAATTTCTAAATAGATGAAAAAAAATAGGGTTTGACGATTTTTCTGACTTTCCCCCTTGCCTGCCTAGCGTCGAATGATACTATAGATTCTATATAGATACTATAGGTTCTATAGTATAGAATCTACACTTCGACGAGTTTGAGAATTAGCTTTAGTCATCCGGGGTACTCACGAGTACACGATGGAGTGCACGTCCACCTCCAGGCACAGCAGGCGAATTCTCTCGGCGTCCAGACGCACCAGCAGGAAGCACTCGTGGGGCAAGTACACCTCGTCAATGTATGTCGTTATCTAGATACAAACAATAATTAGGCAATTAGCAATACGATGATATTAATTAAATCCGTGTCGTTGTTTTATCAACTTGATTTTTATTATCAAATAATGATTCTATCCTTGAAATACGAAGTGACATTATATATTACATATTTCATTTCATTTAGGTCTTGCTCAAGTGTTTTACTAAGCTACATTCTAGGTAATGTTATAACCAAAAATCACATGAAAACCTGAAAAACAAACTAGAATTAACCTCTCCTAATGTAGTCTTCTCAACTCTGCCTTTGACTCTCCTCGCGAACTCTTGATCAGTGGGCTGCATCAGCTCCGCCGTAATGATGGGGGTCGAGATGTTCTTGGACGCGTTGATAATTTCTTTGACTCGAGGCACCCCCTGAGTGATGTTCATGGACGCCACTCCGGCGAAGTGGAACGTTTTTAAAGTCATCTGAGTTCCCGGCTCACCTATGCTCTGGAAAAATTAAATTTTCTTTTATTGACCAAACTTTAATGGGATAAAAACGAATATTGATTGATTGAGTGCGATATTTCTTCCCAACTCTTTATGGTAGAAATGGAAAGATAATAACTTTGATAACCAATGTATGAGATGGTTATAGACGGTTTCTTTTAAACATAATATACATACAAAAGTTATCACGGTATCGTCGTTATATATTAAAATAACGTGTATACGGAAAAGACAGTAGTCGTAGCCATAGTCGAATTTGAAAAAGTTGTAAAAACCCGTTTATTAAAAGACAGAAAATTGTCACCTGAGCCGCTAGCGCGCCCACGGCCGTCCCTGGCTCGATGATGCCTCGCTGGTACTTCTCATGGCACACGCGGATGAACCGCACAAGCTGCGTCAGCGTCACGCGCTCCAGTTGCAGCGCCACGCGCCCGCACAGCGAGTAGCGCGCCCGCAGCGAGCGCACCTTGGCCGCCGTCGCCTTTAGGAACTGACTGGAAGTATACATGCATTAAGAAGAATAGGGAGTCTTTGGATGCTATTAAACATAGTAATGTTTATCCATCCATATACTCACAGCAATTCCGTTTTAAACTCCTGAGGGCAGCTCTTGAAGTCGTCTAGTGCGAGGGTCTCCTCCGCCGCTACCATGATGCCGTCCCCGTCTAGGGGCTCCTCGTCTCTGTGGCGGAAGTATTGTTTTAATACCGGAAATACATCAGTCCTACTACTATTATTATTATAGTAATGTCGGAACATCTCGTAAATCCCAATCCTTAATAATATTTCTACCATCAACGGCATTTTTTTATTACTTTTCCAATTTGTTTCCTGAGAACATGTTCGATTTAAATGACATTAAGTATAACGCCGGTGGTGTGTCTCACTGGTTGTGGCAGTGGGCCCGCACGTGTCGTAGAACCCGCGTGAGGTCCACGGGTCGGTCGCGGCCCTCCATGTAGCTGGGGTCCAGTCCGTCGCTGCCGTATCGGAACTGCACCACCTCGCCCGTGGCGTTACGCACTGTCATGTCGTAGTGCAGCACCAGGTCCTCCAGTGACTGAGAGAGAGAGAGGAATTGTTTACTTGAAGTTCGACGGACAATATTTATTCAACCGACTCTAGAGCCCTAGTCAACCTTGACGAGTCTTCGCTGCAGGTAGCCCGTCTCGGCGGTCTTCACGGCGGTGTCCACGAGCCCCTCTCGTCCTCCCATGGTGTGAAAGAAGAACTCCGTGGGCGTCAGACCAGAATAGAAGCTGTTCTCTACAAACCCTCGGGCGGCTGGAATCTTTGCTTTAAAAAAAATATATAAAAAGGTTAAATAAAAAAAAATATTACACATTAAAAATATTATATTAACCATATTTATTATCATTATATAAATGCGTGAAGCAAAAAACTTTGGATCCCTTTTTACGAAAACTGCGGAGGAGTTCCATAGGAGAATTCCATAGGAATTTGGCACACTTAAAGTTTGTGTGTAGAAGAGGTGCACAACGCTAACATTTTCAATAATAATGCTGTTTTAAATACATTAAATTATTTATAAAAACATTACACACACTACAATGCGAAACTTTACACACACTACTTCGTTGTTTACGTTGACATAATATCAAGTATATATCGGTCTGATGTCAAGTAGTCGCAGAGTTCATGGTCGCTTGAAGTAATAGAATAAAAACAAAAAGAAATATGCATAGAGGTTTTAGCCCAAACTTTCATACATATTAACAATTTAGATTACGGTCGAATTTCGGCCGTTGGGCGACTATTAGTATTGACATTTAGGTGATTTCCATCCTAAAACCCACATACAGTGTCTTTCGAAGTGCGGCAGCGAGCGGTCCTCGAACCCGTTGGGCACGCGCTTGCCGTTCAGCGCCTGCTGACCCACGCACGCTATCATCTGGGAGATGTTGATGTTGGAGCCTGCAGCACCAAGCAATTATTAAATGACTTGATATTTAATTAATTATCCTCACTGAAGGGTAAAATATTGTACTCTAATGCCATTTGTGTATGGTCTTATAAGGTTCGATTAATATACCTTTGGACCCGCTCTGAGCCATGACAAGCGGCGCGTTAGTTGGATGTAGTTCTCGGAAACATGCCTTAGCTGCCAATTCTCTGTAAAAAAATAACATTAGTTTGTCAATGGCTCAAAGGTTTAATACCGCTCGATAATTGCGGTCATATAGATGAATCGGGCAATCTCGACTCTTATGTTTCACCAGTTGTAAAGTGTACCTGATGCTGCTGAGCTCACTCAACATGATGGCCTCCAGCGTCTCTTCCATTGAACATCCGGGTTGGCACTGCAGCGTGCCCTTCTCCATCTCCAGGATATACCCATCGCACTTTGAGTACCTTGAAGAAGGAAAGGAAATTATAATTTTAATTACTTAGCATTGACTGACGCTGTGGCTCAGTTTTCAGAACGCCTACAATTTGTCATAGATTAGATTGTTACTTATCTTATATTAATATTTAAAACTCTTTTAATACTACTCGTAATATTACAAATGCGAAAGTTTGTACGTCTGTTACGCTTTCACGTCCAAACCAGCGGCCCGATTTGGATGGAGTTCGCAATGAAAATAGTTATATACCCACGGTCAAACATAGGACACTTTTTACAAACATCAACACCTAAAGTACTCGACCAAGTTAGATGTATTTTCTTAGGAAGATACTTAATTACGCAATGCCGAAAATAGCCTACCTATTTTTTCTAAAACCATTTCCTAAAGGTCGGCAATAGGGGATGACATTTAGTAAAAAAAAATCTAAACCGCTTAACCTATTGTAATGAATTTTGGTATACATATTAAATATGTAGTTGAAAACCCAGGGTTAAGCATAGGGTACTCTTTTATATATATATTTAAAAGAGTATATATATACTCATCGTAGAACAAATGTTGTTGGAGTTGACGTATAGAGGCTGCCTGATAGAATATAGTGAATAATTAATCCCTAAAAAGCGCAGTACCCTAGGAAGTAAGTGTGTACCTACCGTATCAAATATCAAAACTGTTTTTTTTATCTATACAGCGCAGGCGAATTCGCTAAGAACATCTAGTAATAAATAGTCTATTATTTATTTCTGGTAAATATAGTCACTGGGTAACTAACCCTGATTCGAGCAGCTTGTTCTTGGCTTCTATGAGTTTCTTCCCGGGCGTGACGTCGCTGATGCCGAAACTGAACCCGCGGTTCATCATGTAGTATGAAGCCATGCGAGCTAACCTACACAAACATTCACATACATTCATTATTAATATCTACTACTTCTGGAGTCTTTAACCATCTCACGATGATAGTTTTGTTTAAAGATATCAAATATCTGCTGAAGTCGCTGTACCGTCTACTACATGATATTCTTTGTTTCTTTTGCTTTCCTTGCGGTAATTAATAGAGAGCAATATTCTATCCTTTTTTTACTTTATGAAATAAACAGAATGAGAACGACCATTGAAACATGTGGGAAGTTGCTGATGAATTGTTATTATTAAGACAGCTATATTTTATTCACCTCTCTCTTTAATCGAATGGCAGTTATAGCAGGTACTTTACGCCAATGAACTATGAGAATTATATTATACATAAGAGAGGTTCTACCACTTATTTCTTTATCTAAGTATGTTAGTATGTATGTATGTGTGTGTTGTACCTCCACATTCCTCTCACAGCGTACTCTTCCCCCCAGTCCCGCAGCAGTATGTAGAACACGCTGCTCTTGGTGCCGGAGCCCAGGGTGCTCTTGTCCATGGAACCACAAATCAGTTCCGAGTTGCGGATTATCACATCTGAAAGTTAATACTGTTATTATGAAGTTTAGGATAAATTAATAAAGTAATGACGGTTTGAAAATTTCTTCTTTTTAATCACCTATTAAGAACCGGTACACACCGGTATTGAATTCCCTTTTCTGATACCGTGGTATTGAATTTTCTTAACTAACATGTCCTCATATATGAATAATAAACACAAAGTAATTTCAGAAGGATATAATATATTGATACATAGTAAAATAGTCCCCTACTCACAGGAATCCTGTACGCACATGTCATTGTTCCCGGTGTAGTTCTTGCCCTTCGTCTCCAGGTTGGCTTTCACTTCGCACCGTTTGTTGGGCTTCATTATTAGACTGAGGACAAATCACTTTATATATAATACAACAACTAACTGTTGTCGGCGATCTCGTTTCGTTTTTTGATCAACAACTAAGGAATCTGTTTTCCTTGGTCAAAGCATTGTCATCGCACTCCTCTGTAACTACTAAACCGTTTTTATTTATTTTTTTATCTCTTGCTGTGGTTCTGGCGAGTTTTTATATGCAAAAAAGGATCATGTCTATAAGGAAAAATTAACTAATCAATGGTTTTCGCTGACTTAACAAGGCGCGCGCAATAGGTTCATTAGGACATTAGTCGAGCAGTAGGTTCGATTCGGAAGTGAAACTATTTTATACTGTGTGAAAATTAATAAAAAATCAAATTCGAGAATTAATTTTGCGACCTCCTTGCTTGACAATCGTCAGAATAGCTGTCCACTTAATATATGCTTGCCTCACTACTATTTTTCGATTGGACTCCTTAAGAGAGAACATTCAGAGTCACTGCAATATAATACCTTACTGAGCCTATCTATCCATTCTAAAGCGTCTCGAAACCCACCTGAATATCTGTTTCCCAGTCCACAGCATCCTCGGTTTAAGTATAGCGGGGGGCGGCATATCCACCCTCATGGCGGCGTCGGGCCCCGCCAGCAGACAGGCCGCCAGCTGACGAGCCTCCGCGCGCGTGAAGAAGCTGTCCCTCTGGGTGATGAGGTATCCGCCCGTTATAAAGTCCTGCGTAGCCGCGATCAGGAGCTCTCCGTTACGGGGCGTCACCAGGTTGGATTTGTTCTGGATGGAACGGATGGTTAACAACGGCGGGAATAGAGTCGTAGCGCTGTGGCATACTTATACCGATAGTAAGATAGTCGTCCGTGGCCGTACTCACCCCCATCAGTATGAGAGCCTCCGCGCGTGCCTCCTCCGTCTGCGGAAGGTGCATGTTCATCTCGTCCCCGTCGAAGTCGGCATTGTAGGGCGTGCACACGCACTCGTTGAAACTGAATGAATACTCGTATTTACTGTGCGGTATATATAGTATACGAGATACTAAACGCGAGTGCGTGTGTCTGAGCGTGTGTCTGTGCGTATGTCTGTGCGTGCGCCTGTTACCGGAAAGTCCGTTGCGGTTGCACGCGCGCTCGGTGGCACATGATGGACAGCTTGTGCAGCGAGGGCTGCCTGTTGAACAGCACCACGTCTCCGTCCACCAGGTGGCGCTCCACTATATCGCCACACTGCACGTCACATTGTTTGTAAAAAAGTATGTATACAATTTAAACTAAAGTGTAGTCTTTGCGGACTTTGTTAATTTTAATCTGATGGGTAGTATGCTTTTGGCGCTTATTTATATAAACAGATTTCTATAATTAAGCAATTTGGTTTCATCTCGACAACCGGATCGTTATTTTGAAAGAGACGATAACGCTGACCTGGAGGTACTCGAGATAGGTATTTTTTATTCTTTATGGTTTTTTATTACCGAAAAAAAAATATTTGCTGCCATATATGTATGTCCGACGCACCTTAAGCTCCTGAGCGATCTTGTCCCTGTTCCCGTATTTGAGGTATTTCTTGTGGCTGAGGCCTCGCTGCTGGACGTAGTTGGCTCCGGGGTGCAGGTCCGGTCCGTGGCGCACGAGCTGGCGCAGCCACTGCAGGTTGGCCGGAAATACGCGCTCCGGGTACGTCAGAACGCGCGCCACGTGCACAGGCACGCCCACCTGTGGGAACCAAATTTTTGGACCCTTGCTCCTATTGCGATTTAACTCATTATATTATAAAATAATATAATAATATTTGCAGCACCTCCTGTATTTGCAAGTTTGGATCGGGCGAGATGACGGTCCGGCTGGAGAAGTCTACCCGTTTGCCGGATAGGTTGCCTCGGAAGCGACCCTGCTTGCCCTTCAGCCGCTGGACCAACCCGCGTCCCGGTTTCTTGGGCTGCCAAGAGCATAAAACGTTTTGAAATGAACGTTTGAAACGAACCAAACTAATGAAATAATCCTAATCGATAAGCCTAGCCTTCGCGATCGTCATCACCGTGTCCCTATCGGGTATTTCGGAAGCATTCGGAGACCCACCTGCATGGATAATGGGATGCCCGACATCTCGCTGTTGATGTAGAGGGCGGCGTGAAGCTGCAGGTAGTCCCAGTCCTCCTGCACCAGCTCGCTCTTACCGCCGCTAGCAACGTGGCGACTTATAACGTCGTTTATCAACAGAATCTCCGATTGCTTCATTGTTAGGTCATCCTCGTTGCTGAAAGAAAATTATTATAGTAACATAGTCGCTTTTGAAACGAATATAATAGGACTTTAGAGATCTTTTTTTATTTATTTACTTATTGGCGTTCTAATTTGTCTCTGTGATTTTTTATGAGTGATCACTTTTCTCGTCCATAAATGATGACTGGAAGTATACATACATAGACTTTCCTTTTTATTGATATGCTGAACTCTCTGTATGAACCAGTTGTTGTTGTTAAGTTCTCCCATATGGAATGTGATCAAGTTGATAATTGCCAAACCTCCCTATCATTAGCATATGTTTTAGAATTTTAACAAGCTTAAGATATAAGTACGCGGGTAATGTGAGCTTTATGTATAGCTTGGAGACAACATTTGGAAATTTATTGTAAAAGAGAATTTAATTGCCCAATATTATTTTTTTTTGTTTCGTGAGTCTTAATTTTGGAACTAATATTTTATGATCATATCTAGTATTAATATTATAATGCGTAGTACTTTTTATATTTCGCTAGGGAGTATTGTTGCTTGTGGTCCTATTCTATGCTATTATCCGTCTAAGACTTTCCTTTTTTGTTTTTGCTTTTGATCTTTTTCTTGGTTTGAATACAGATTTGGTAAAATTTTAAATTCCTTCAAAGCTTTCATTACTCCTCCTGTTTTCTTTGTTACTAATGTTTGCAACCTCTTTTTCTTATTGTCTTTCTTTGTTTTCTCTTCTTGTTCTCTCTTGCTTAGTTCCGTTACTAATCTAATATTTTGTTTATTAGGATTTTTTGAGAGGTTTTAATTTATCTATGAGTCATGATGTTTTATCAGTTATGAGTTAGTTTATATTTATTATCTCTCACGTTTGCAGTTTTCATTTGAGTTAGTTGTTTCAGTTTAGTAGTAGTCCATACTTTGCAAGGAGTTCCGCGTTTCCACCTTCCAGTGGTGTTCCCTTAATTGATTTATTAAGGCTTAATTGATTTTTGGTTGTTCTAGTTTTAAGGTGCTTCTTACTTTACTGAATTTTGTAGGTACTACTGTGTCTGTAAGAACTTTTATCACCTGGTTATTATGTAGTCAATTTCGTTTTAGAATTTAGGTCCTCTTGTTTTTTTTTTTTGTACAACATATTGTCCTCTTCTTTTAAATTTGTCCAAAGTTGTCCAAAACATATTCTTCCTTGTGAATGTCTACTGCCTTGTGACACACTGTAGTGGGGGAGGTGGTTGATGTAAGGGATGATTCTGTTGACTTTTCTATATATTCAAATGAAGGGTCCGAATTTCTCTCGGCACCCAACCATGATGGAAAAGTTTTTGTACAGGTTGTATTATATTCTGTCTGTATTTGTTTTGATTTTCCCGTTCTAGTTGTTTATGCTATTATAAATTGTTTCTGTGGGAGTGTTAGACCTTATTGTATAGGATCCTTACTATTGTATGGATTATGTTTAATACACTCTAAATATTGTTTTATTTTTGTATAGTTTGCTCAAAAAGAAAAATTACTCAAATAATAAGACTAGAGAGGACAAGAAGTAATAAACAATGAAGAACATATTGGGTAAAATTTTCTTAATACACTTGAGGATAAAATAACTTCTACATGGCCAGTTGGTTAAAAATAATAAAGTATCTTTATCTAGAACTTGAATTGTTTGTTTAGGATTATGAGTAGATACGAAGTTGATCATTGAATCCACTTATTATTTACAAGAACATACGTGCCGGCTTTAATGTCAGAGGCCACACTGGGTCTGATGCACAGAGGCGGAACAGGCAGCCGGGTGAGGATGAGGTCCTCCGGTCGAGAGTTTTCTGCGTCCATGCCCAGGAGGGCGATGTCTTCATCCGGAATGCGACGAAACAGGTTCAACACCTGCAATAAATCATTGAAAGACAACATTCTTGTTAATAAATATTCCGGTATTGGCCTCACATTCTATAAGTATCTATGGTAGAAGAAAGAGAATAAAAAAAAAGTTTACTTACTTCAAGTGGACTCATTTCAATGATCAAGCCACTAGTAATCATAGCAGCCAACTCTTTATTAGATTCCTTAGCATCATTAAAATCTTTTAATACTTTTTGGACCATAGGGTCTGTGGTTTTCTTATTTCTGTACTTGTCATGAATTATTTTCAATATACCTGCTGGACTTTTCTTTACTATACCATTAAGAGATTCACAGTACTGACACTTTGTGCAGGTTTTAGCTTTTTTAAGAACAGCTGCTCGAAGATTCTTCTTGTGGAGGTAAGAAAGGTCTGGGTGCATAAACTTCCGACTAAAGGATTTCTTAATTGTCTCTGGGAGCATTACTTTTGCACAGTTCTGAAATCAGATTATTAATTAAAATACAGGTATAAAAATGCATTATTATATTATTGCAAGTAATATTAAATAAATGTGACTTAAAATATGTTTATTAATTCTAAATGTAAATTGTAAATAATATGAACTATTTTTATACATGAGAAGTAATTATAATTACTATATTATTCAAATTCCCATACAAATTATATGAATTGTCAGAAATTATAAGTTTTGGCTGATCCTTACCTTACATATTGTTTGTAGTATAGTAATAATAGATCTAAAATAGCCCACATGGAATACTGGCAGTGCCAACTCCACATAGCCATAATGGCCAACACATTCTGCAAGACCCAGGCCACAAGTTTCACAATTAGCATCCTTTTGGTTTGTACCCTAACAAACAAAATAATTTACATTGGTACACTACTTATAATAATTAAAATATCTTGCAAGTTGTAACATTTTGTTATCTTTTCCAAATACATATAGACACATCATACCATACGACGATCCAATACTCCGTAGCTAGCTGGCACTCTCTGACCATCCTGGGAATACAGGTTCTTGGTTATCACTTGAATATGCGCAGCTTGCTGGATCTCTGATGCACTATCCACATTGAACGTCACATGGGAGCTGTATAAAATAATGTACCTCTTTTATAGTCATAATGTTGTCATTTTTATAATTTTTTAAATATGATTTAAAAATAACTAATAAAGTTATGTGTTTTTTTATTGGTTTTATACTAGTTAGAATAGAATAGAACAGCAAGCAAAATATGTTCTGGATTATTTAGACATTATTATTCAATATATCTCAATGTTTATAAATGTAAATATAACCTTACATTTTTCTACCGACATAGGTCTCTCGGTACTGCTCTTTAGGCATTGTTGATTATTTATTAATAATGATTTGAGCTTAAGTCTATGTTTATTACAAGATAAAATACGTATTAACACAATTCAAAACTAAACTTAACTCATAAATTTAAAATCAAAATACTAATCTTTCACATACGTCATTCGTCACAGTTCAATATTGACAATTGACATTTATGATTTAAATTGACTGTTGACAATTGATTTTTTTTTTTATTTTGTTCTTACTACTTTCAGTGAAAAAATATATTTTAGAATATTACAATAAAACTTTTTTTAAGTACATCATCAATCTATAGGCCGCATTTTTTATGTGTCTGTCATAAAGTTTACAAACTATTTTTAAGCAAAAATGTCTATACTGAAACTTATAAAGTTTGTACCAGTTGCTCCCGCTCCGTTGGTCTAGACTCTAGTGGTTAGCGCAGACGCCTAATGTATAGCGAAGCAATGGGGCTCCGGTTTGTTTTCTGACAGGGATGTTTGTGATGATCATAAATATCTGATTTCTGGGTTTGGTCGTTTATTTTAAATATGTTCGCAGTATTTATAATGTTTATTTATATGTATTGGTGTTGCTGTCTAACACCCCTAAGTAAGCAACTAATTTGCTTACTTAGGGGTTATATTAATATGCGTAAATTGTCCTGTAATATTATATGGCATAACTAAATCATCATTGGAATAAATAAATCATGAGGGTGTGCGAGTAATGCGAACTTACGAATTATTCCTGTCAAATCGAATAATAATATTCGATTTGAAAATCGAACTGTTCCAATGATCGAAACCTTTCGAGTAATTTGAATAAAACAAACCGTATTTCGTTTGACAACTTTGTTAATAAATTGCAACTTGTACAGATATTATAATATTTTTTTTTTGTGGGTAGGTTGGAAACAGTTAACATCATTCAAAACGATCTTATATATTTTTTTATTGAAGTAAATAGAATTACTGATTTTATAAAGGATATAAATGCATACTTAACTTTACAAGTAAAAAGTGCCACCCACCAGCAATAAATCCATATATTGTTCACTTTCCTTTACACTTTTCACTTTGTTCACTTCCAATGGAGTCCCTCAAAGAATCTCTATCCTCAATGGCAGACCTCTTCAACGCCAGGATGAATGATTTCCAACAAAATCTGCAGAAGAGTTCTTCACCATCAACAGTGTCATCTTTGACGACGGAATTCAACTCGTTTAAGAATTTTATTTTAATAGCTCTGAATAGCTTACAAAAACAAGTGGAGTTTTTAAGCCGAGAACTGGATCGCCAAGATATGCGGACGCGTCGGAAGATGTTACTAATTCATGGAGTTCCAGAAGATAAAGGTGAAATTGTAACTGCTCGGGTAACTTCTATTATAGGGGAGCACCTTAATCTGCCTAATTTCTCAAGTGCCAGCATTAAGTGTTCACACCGCCTTGGTCGTCTGTCTGAGAGGCCTCGGCCCATTGTTGTAAAATTCTCCGGCATTGATGTGCGTGATTCACACAGTCAGAATTTTTAACAAAGACACGGCATGATGCTTTTCTGGCGGCAAGACAGCGTTTTGGCATTCACAAATGCTGGACGCGCGACGGCTGTATCTTTGTTATTGGGCCAGATGGAAAGCGTCACAGTGCTGTATGCTTGGCGGATATTGAAGGAATTGCAACCGTAGTTCCAACTGATCCGCAATTAAATACAATAAGCCCAACAGCACCATGTGCAAAATCTCAGACAACATTTAAAATGAAAGTGAAGGAATTTTACCTTAATTCGCTTAACTCTTCCTAAAACCCCCTTTTCTTTTGTCAATGTTTATTTCCTAGTCGTCATTGCCATAAACTTTTTTTTTTTATAGTAATATTATTTTCGTGTACTTATTAAATTACGTATATATTATGTATGAACATATGTATGTATAATATATATTATATGGTATATTTTAGTGCATATATATTATTATTTAGTACTATGTTATTTATGTATGTATATTCATTATTTGTTTAAAAACTTATTCCACATTCCACTACTTGTCCTGTACCCAAAGGTTGCCTGGAAGAGATTGCTCTTTAGCAATAAGGCCGCCTATTGTACTTTTGCTTTTTATTTTTATTTGTGTTTATCTTTTTGTTCATGTTTTTTTATGTATTTGTACAATAAAGAATATCATATCATATCATATAATACAAAATGACTAATTAAGTAATAAATTTTCATTAATTATTAAAAAAATATCAACTCGAGGTAGAATAAAAAAGTCTAGTGATAAGTCGGTAATTCGTCGAATTAACCCAATTATTTGAGCATATTTTTTAATTACTCCGAAATGATTTGTAAAAATACGAATAATTCGAAAGTTCGAATTATCCGATTCAAATTTCGAATCAAATAGTACTAATTGATTCAAACGGAATTCGCACACCCCTAATAAATAAGTAAAATAGGTAAAGCAACAACGGCAAAGTATTTAATTATTATAGTGTCACAAGATTCTAAATGTTATGATTTTTTCAACATTTAGACATTATTTTTGGTAGTCACCAAAGTAAAAATATTTTAAGATAATGTTTTTTTATAACAGAAAGTTAGCCATTTCAAATTTGGTTCAATTGTGTTATATGTATTTATATTTTGCTTGTGTCAATGGATCTTATGGTCATAAATTCTACCAATTCTGATATATTTTTTGCAGCAGTCCACACATTTCATATGTTTCTGGCGTAAAAAGAAGCGCCTAGCGCGCCGTTTTTTGGCTTGTCAACCGAAACCACGCAACAATTTTCACTTTACTAATCTTTTTAAATGTTAATATTACACTAATGTTTTGTAACAAAGATTACGGCAATCAAAGCGCCGCTGAAAGTTAAGTGATATCGTATAACAGTGTTATTACAAAACTTATTTAGATACTTTTTCCCACCGTTCTGACCTGCAAACTCTTAACATGCCTCTATTGAAAAGAAAAGCTTTTGAGAAATCAAATGTGTCGGAATATTTACGGGATGACGATGAGGTGTTCCACTGTGAAATCACCGACGAGATATTCAAAGATTATGAGTAAGTATTCGCGTAAAACATAGTTTTCGCGCATTTTTGGATTATTTTCTATATATGTGTTAAATAGACGGTCGTCATTGATTTCGTGCGGCAGGCCGTGCAATTACACGAGCGTGACACACTATGCATAGTATTTTGATCGTCTTACGTTGAATTTCGACATGTTTATTTAAATTTTGCGATATTATTTTCGCAGAGAATACTGTGAAAGAATCATACTGGTCAATTCCATGGTGTGGTCATGTGAGATGACGGGAAAGAATAACCTTACATATGCAGAGGCTTTGGAAAGTGAAAAAGCTGCCCGTAGATCACTTAAAGATTTTCCAATGGAGCTGCGAATACCAATACTGTATCTAGCAGGAAGAACTAAAAGAAGTTCTTTTGCAGAGATGTCTGAAGATGTTTTTAATTTTGTCCGAGTGCGGTTTTTTGTGGGTGAAATAGTAGAGGCTTGTCTAGATGGTGAAATTTGGCGTGAGTCACACATACTGGCAGTCACTGCTCCTAAACAACATCCAGACAGGTAAGTCTATTGTTCAAGTACTGCAATAATTATTAGATAAATATTGCAGTTATTTGAAGAAGACAAACTTAATATAGAATTTAGAAGAGCCCTGTCAGTTTGATATAATTTGCCAATAGAACTTACTTAATTAAATTACTTACTGTTGCAATTAATTAGGTGAAATATTTTGCAAGTGATAAGTCCACCAGTTTAGGACAGTAAAGACTAAATAAATATATATTTTTAGATCTGCTGAACTTAAATCCTTAAGATATATTAGTATATTTTATTTTTAAGTAACTTATAAGATTTTACTTAGAATGTGCCTGACTATTAATTTAGACAAGAGATAAGTCTGCATTATGTATGAATATTACAAAATAAAATAATCTTCCAAATATAAATAATCAAAATATCATTATTGAAGACTTCACTTCAGATTAATTTGTTAAAGTTACTTAGACCACTGTTTTAATTATAAAGAAGAGTTATAGAGGAGAATGACACCTACTGTACATAAAAAACATTATACATATATTAGGTACATCTTTTAATTCATTTATACATTTAATTTTTATTTTTATAATATGTCTGGAATGTTAGGACTAATTGGAATAACATAAATAGTTTAAGTACAAATATATAAAAAACAATAAAATTTTATTAAAAGATGTTAACCCTTTTTTCCAAGTCATGCGATACTTCCTGGCTCGGTGTACTGCTATGAGGTAGAGCAGTTCAACGAGGATCCAGTGGCCGCTGGTCAAATCGGAACCGCGCCGCACGACCGCGTCAGACGACGTAAGGGCATTTATACCAGAGACAAGAATAGACTGTTTTTGAAGCAGTTTGTCACACCAGGAGCTGTTATTGGGATAAAGGTGGGGTGATCATTAGTTTTTTTTTTAATTACCATGATATAATCTTATTTAAATGGTTTCTCTCATAAAAATGTTTTGCTTATAAGAATCTTATCAAGAAATGGGTGTATAGTATAGTAAAAAAAAAAATTGAAATAAAAAACAAAATACATATCTACTATTAATACTATTTATTTCACATTACAGAAAACAGCACTCGAAAAGTATAACATAGCCAAAGTTCACTTTGACCAGATATTCACAGGGAAACCCCCAGAGTTTCCATCATCTAAGAAGCTAATTAAGAACAGTATGTCTCCACCATCCACATCAAGACTTCCACATACACCTGGCTGGACTTCTAGGTCAGCAAAAAAAATCAGCCCTGACAAAAAAGGACGGCAAGAGTCTATGGATAAGTTTGTAAAGAAAACTGACAAATCAGAAGGTTCTTAAATTGATAATTGATGCTGAGACTTATCTTTTAATTAACATCTTTAAGTTAGACAATTTAATGTTTTATATCTGGTTACAGTTAAACCCAAAGTACCTATGGACCCTGTAGCCAGAAAAGCAGCTCAGGACATGGCCGACAAAATGAGAAAGGCAGAGGACCTGATGCGACAACATAAAGAGGATGAGAAAGCAAGAAAGAAGGAGAAAAATGCAAGACTTATGGCATTCATGAAAGAGTGGCAAAAAGTTAAAGAAGATCAAGAGTTAGAGGATCATAAGGTAAAGAAAGAGCTTTTATGTTACTTATTAAAGATAAATAGTTTGTTAGTAATCTCTTTATTATATTTCAGCTAATACCTAAAGGCACTCCAGTTGAGGTGGAAGGGATACCACATAAAAATTTTGGCGACTTTCTTTCAGTTCTGGAGTTTGTTCACAATTTTTCTGAATTACTCAAAGTTAAAGACGTATTCCACAACGAGCTTGACCTGGAAACATTTAGGAAGTCATTAACCTCCAAGGAGCATGCTTGGGTGTTCAGTGAGCTAGTACAGATGCTGCTCACAACTATATTCTCTTTGCAAGAAGATGAAGCAGAGGAATATAACGAAAGCAAAGGCATCCAAGAATCTGTTGGTGAGTTAGTTAAAATAAGTGGTCACAGGATATATAGTAAAGTATTTTAAATTGTAGACGGTGACTGCCTACACAACTTCCACACTGGATGGAATGCGTTGATGCAATGTGGCAGCTTAGGTCGCGATTTATTTCCAAAATGCCATAAAAATGTTGCTGCTAATACTAGAATATATATTGTATCCAAATATATCCTTGTCCGTGCGAAATATTTCTATATTGTAATCAAAATCTTATAAAGTGAACCAGTGATTCCTGAGTTATGCTTGAGAACGAGTCCTGTTTCACAACATAGTACTATTGATGATTTGTACTATTCACTTGTTATAATGATATATGGTGATTTCAGCGGAGCCCCCGGCGTCATCGTGGGGTTCCGCCCGTGCCATGGAGCAGGCAACTCGTGCTGCCAAGTGGGCGCACACATACCTTGGCACGCCGCTCAGCAAACTGCCGCTCGATCCCACCACCGTATCGGAGGTGCTCAGGTACCGCAACAATGCCACGTTCCAGTCCTACCTCTCCTCATCACTTTGATCGATTCACCTCAAAATATTACCTCCTAGAGTCATTGATACCACTATAATATTTTATAATCGTGCTAGATGAGAAATAAAACATCGGACTGTCATTTTGGTACAAAACTATATCCCCAGGCTGCATCTGCTGTCGTCGGGCGGAGCGGCGGGGTCGCGCTGCGCGGCGTGGCGCCTGCACCAGCGTGGTGGGTACTCCAGCGCCGACGACCCCGCCCTGCGCCTGCGCACGGCGCGGCCGTTCACCCTGCGCACTCTTCGCACGCACCACGTTGCCGACCTACCACTCGGTGAGCGACGAGCGATAGTACACTAACCACGACCACGCCGACGTCTACTGATCGCGGCACCTGTGTGTTTCTAGATGACAGGTTCGCGATCTTGCAATGTCTCATGAATCAGATTCTGAGTTACTCGACGGTCCGCGAGCAAGTCGAGGAGAAGATAGAGGAGTTCAAGAACTTGAAACAGGCTCTGCGAATGTTACAGGTTAGTTTAGTATCGACCGTTAAATTGGTATCTGTTAATTGTCTTTCAATTAATTCTTAAATTTAATTTATAACGACTATAAGAGAATAAATATTTTTAGATCAACGAACGGAAGCGCGAGCCCCAATTGTCAACGGCGCGGGCGGAACTCAAAAAAGAGACTATACAAAAAAAGGAAGAACTTAAATTGACCGGTGATAAAGGGAGAGCTGCGGACGAGGAACTAAAGGCTGCGATAGAGAAATTGAACAAGGAGAGTGACGCCAAGAGAGTGGATTTCGAGAAGAAGTTGAAGGAGCTGCAGGCTCAGCTCTTCGACTATACTACTTATCTTGGTAAAGATGTCGATGTACATTGCATAAGTACTAATACTTGATGCTATGATAAATACAATACGATAACACGAAGTCTTTTTCAGGCTCGGACCGCGCGTTTCGTCGCTACTGGATTAGCCGGCGCGTGGCGGGGTTGTTTGTCGAGGCGGGGGCGGAGCCCCGGGGGCCGTGCCGCAACAAGCCTCTACCGCCGCCGCCCCCGCCCAGTGACGACATCATGGCCTACGTCACAGAACTATACCACTCAGAGAGAGAAAGAGAACGCCGGAAAGAGCAAGGTGATTAGTAACAAATAAGTTTGTCATTACCATTGTATTCTAATTCTAATAACGCATTTTCTATTCCTATTGTTGCATATATTTCAGCCGGAAGTGACAAAGAGAACGAATCTGGTGCGAACTCCCGTGGGGCCTCCCCCAAAAAGCCATTAACAAACCTAAATGGTGTCAGTCAGGACAAGAAGCTCATAGATAGCACCGTGCAGCACTGTCGCGACATGCTGCTTTGTACTGCTGATGTTAACACGTGTTACGTACATGGAAAGGTGTGCAACTCTAGAAATGCTTTAGTCTATAGTGTAAATGCTTTTCATTTATCTATTCATGTATATATTATTAACTTATTAGCAATTACGATAAAAAAAAAAAGAAAAATACAAAGTACAGAAAACTACTTATCTCTTAGAGATCTCTCCCAGTTACTCTTTTGTGTGAGAAAGTTGTATATGTTGTGGTATGGTATGGTACGTAGATATATATCTGTTTATTTTAACTGCAAAGGCAATTCAGAACTTGGCTATATATTTGATCATTCTGCAATAATATATTGTTGATATGTATTCCAGTGTGACTACCGTCCTCAGTGGTGGGTGTACCACACGCGCGAGCAGGTGCAAGCGCTGTCGGCGTCTCTTAACAAGCGCGGACTGCGGGAGAGCGAGCTCAAACACGTTCTAGACCTCGACAGGGAACATATTACCGAATACATAGCCAAGTGTCCGTTGAATCTCTTGACACCCGGGCAGCCTTCGGTGAGGGTTGACCGATCTGCCTCATTAAATTACAAGAACAGGAAGAGGTTTATAAACTTATAAATTGTTATATACATTGCCAGCCAGCACCACACGGACCGTCGACCCGTCAGCGTCGTTTCCAACCTTCTCTCACGGTGCCTCCGGACTGCACGCTAGCGGATGCCCTCGAACTCACTCTACGCGATCACATCCTGGAGCTCGAGGAGAAGATCTTTCACGGCTGTCTCGGTGCACTGAAAGTTAAGGTGAGATACGTATATAACCTCACGGCCGACGCATTTTGTCTATAATTATTTCAAATTAACATATAATTTAGTTGTATGTGTATTTAATAAAGGGTCGTGGCGTAGAGACAATAGATATATTATACATATTTATATTTTAAACTGTCCATAAGTACGTCAGCCGGGTCTCATACTCGTGTTCTCCAGGAGCGCTCGGCGTGGCGCGGCACGCTGATGGTGCGCGGCTACGACAAGCAGGCTCGTGCGCTGGCCTGGGGGCCGGCCGGCCGGTTCAGGGACGACTGCCATCTGCACGACGGAGTGCTGCGCCGGCCCAGCGGTGTGTCAAATAGCTCGTTTAATGGAAGACACATATATGTATATTATTGCACTCCCACCCCTCCGACCGATTGAATATGCTAAATGTTTTTTATAAGATTACAGCGAACGTTAAGTTCTCCCTCTTAAGAAGCGCAATATTTTTAAGGGTTTCAACGTAACGACGCTATAGTGACGTAATATTAATTCAGATTTGGACGAAACCGAGCTGGAGGGTATCGTCGAAAACAAGTACCGTGACCCGGGCCACTGCCTCGAGCCTCCCAAAATTAACGGCATCAAGACGGAGAGGGGGGAAGCTGAGGAGGGCGGAGGGAGCGCGGGCGGAGGGGAGGAAGATGCGGGGGTCGTGCGCTCGCTGGCGAGTGCGTTGCTACAGGTGGCGCAGGCGATACATCACAAGTACCTGAAGAGACCCCTGGGTGAGTTAGAATCGCTATTGTATCAATGACGATGAGATAAATTTAACTTTAAGTTTCACGATAAAGGTATCGTTCAGGTCTTGACGATAAGGAGCGCAAAGACCGTGAAGCGAGGAACAAGTCTCTCGACCTTGACGCTTTGGAGCGGTGGGAGGTCTCGCTAATGGAGTGCCGCAGCTTTGCGAGCGTGGCGTTGCACCTGCTGACCCTAGACGGCAGCGTGTGCTGGTCTGCCAGCGTGCTGCACGCCAGCTGCAGGCTGTGCCGCCGTCGCACCGATCCGGACAACATGCTACTGTGCGACAGCTGCAATAAGGGACACCATCTCTACTGTCTCAAACCTAAGCTAACGGTCAGTGGGATGATGTGTATCGACAGTCCATTATTTTGTGAATTGATAAATTAAATAAATATTAGAGATATTGACTTTTATTAGAGGGCGATGAAATATCGGTTATAATAAGGTATTTTTTTAATATTTCACGCCTTCAGTTGCGTCTGGTGAGGAAGGTAATAAATATGATATATCTTCTATTCGGCATAATGGTATTCTAATAATTTCGCATCTTTCAATAATCAACACGCCCGCGACCGACAGAAAGTTCCCGAGGGCGACTGGTTCTGCGATCAGTGCAAACCCAAGGAGAAGACACCGCGAAAGCGTAGAAAACTGTACACCGAGCCGAACGAATCATCGGACGAGAGGTGAGAACTTAAATTTCAAATCCCTTCCTTCCATCCTCCCGCATCTATCCCCGATCCGCTTCGATATAATGTAATGTCGGTACGTCATCAGCTCGGAGTCGTGCGGCAGCGCGGTGTCCCTGTGCGCGCTGTGCGGCAGCGGTGGGCGATTGGCGGCGGCGTGTCGCTCCTGCGCGCGTCGGTTCCACGCAGAGTGCGCTCCCGCTGGCGGCCGGCGAGCGCTGTGCGGGGCATGCGCGCGCTCTGACCACGGGCGCGCCGCTACTAGTAGGTTCAATTATGATACTCTACATCGCGTAGTGATGCTATACGTACGTACGTGCACTCGCAGCGGCGGCTCGTGAGATCTACCGAGAGAAGCCGACGAAAAGATTTCGAACCGTCATTTCTTCGTAATTTTTCAAAATGTAATGAAATCTCAATAATTTGTACCTCATTGTCTCGATCGGTAAAAATATCGAATTATTTAGACTCAAACAAAATATAATTACTGAATATAAACTCGAATCGGTGGACTCCGTAAATCCTAGTTGGTAAATACTTATTACATTTATGCACCTGTGAGAGAATATAAAAATGAGAGAATAAACCGTATGGTGTTGTAGAGGGCGTGGGTCGTCGCGCCGGGGCCGCCGGACGACGCGCGCCGTCCTCCGGTACGACCACCACTCTACCACATGCTCGAACACGACTGTGCCTGTTAAAGAGACCACGATCGTAATTGCGTCCTTGATGACAAGTATCTGAGAGGCTCTTCGAAACCTTCCGAATTATGCGTATGTACCCGTACGCCGGGAGTAATCTTGTATGATAAAATGATTCGTGGTCTCCTTAACGGTGCGGAGCACGGCGGTGCCCGTGTGCTTCTCATCTATGGGCTTTTGTTCTAATTTGGTTTTCTAACAGCATGATTTACTTATTTTATTTGCTTTTTTATTTGTAGCATATTTTCTCTTGAACTTTCTAGAAAAGGGTTCTATATTTTCGTACTAATTTACAGTTATTAGTACATGTACAGTTAAAGGTTCATCGCGCTTTAGGAGCAATCTGTAATACGGTATATAACGGGGAGGCTATAAACTTTTTATTTCTTTTTCTTGTATGTAATTTTATTTTCTTACATCTAAATTTTGTTGTCGCAGTAATAGCTTATTTCATCATATCATTGGAAACATAACTAACGAGTCATTTCACCGCGTTGTTGGTCAATAATATTATGTACCACCACCAGACTCAGAAGACAGCGAGTACAATACGGCGCTGGTGAAGCTAAAGACGCGACCGAGGAGCGAGGAACCAGTCAAGAGAGGACGAAAGTATGTTTACTTTAATACTTAGATTTAGATGGATTACCTAGAAATCAAATAATTCTAACATTATTAAGCCACAATAAAGTAGCTAAAAGAATAAAATAGCTAAAATTCAAAATTGTGTATCTTGATGTAATTTGAAATAAATGTTTTTAAAGTTTCATACAATTACAACAGTAATGTAGTTGTATATTTACAGATCAAAAGAAATGGTCAATGGCGGCACCAATAATAAGAAATCGAAAACGTTAACCAATGGCGTAAATGGTAAGCTTAAATTTAACAAATATTTAATTGATTTTTATTTTTGCACCACTCCAAATTTGAAGCACAGTCGTTATTCTTGGAAGATGTCTGGCACAAATAGCAGGCACATCCATCCACTATTATAAATAGCGGCCCGAATCATCTCTGAGGGACTTGACTGCGCGCAGAAGTCTTAATTAAGGTATCTGAGGAAAATGAAATGGCTAAAAGGCGGGCGTACGTTGTTTATTGTTAAGTTTAAAATAAAAACTTTTATTTTTTTATTTTATTCATGTTAAGTTTGTTTGTATCTTTGAACAATAATCAAATTGATAGTGTTTTTTTTTACTATAAAATCTTAAAAAACTTTAATAACTCATATCTTAGATACAATATAAACCATAGGTAGGCAATAATTATCAAACTTTTTTTTACAATATAAATTTTAAATTAACACGATACGACTTTTAGGTAATAATTACCTACATTACCTACTATTGAAAATAAATAAAAAAAAATATTTATTACAAAAAGAATTGTGTGCCTGACAGTTCAGAAGCACAGTTATCCCCTCCAAATTTCGCTCGGGGTCTAACGTAAATACAGCAAGTTATACTTTTAAAACTTTGTGTGACAGTGACCTTTTATAAGTGCAACGTATATATTGTATTCAATATATACGTTGCACTTATAAAACGTCACTGCGTATCACATACATATTTTTTTCTATCTAATCTAATGTGATAATTGTGTTGTTTCAGGAGACACCTCAAGTCGCAAACGCGGTCGCAGCGAGGAGGCTGTGCTGCAGCCCGAGGTATTAGCGCAGCTCCTGCGGGAGTGCATCAAGCACAGGGACTGCTGGCCCTTCTACGAGCCAGTGTCCATCGAGGAGGTAACTCGATATTATTTGTTGTATTTCTATAAAATATGTTATGACTCTTTACATTATAAATAAATATGCGCCAATCTCTAGATATTTTAGTCGTATATGTTGGTTGTCACCAACAACAACAAAGTCAGAAACAATATTTCAAATTTTGCAGTATGGGATAGGGTTATAAAAATGTATTATCTAATTAGTCAATGATTTTAATTGCTGATGAGTATTTCGACAATTAGAACTAAATTAAAGTTTTAGTATCTTATAATTTGTAATAGTATATACAATAGATACAAATTAAAATAAATGTATATAAACCTAATCTAACACCCCAGGTGCCCGACTATCTCTCTGTGATAGAACAGCCCATGGATTTCTTCACGATCCGCAGCAAGCTAGAAGACGGCTCCTACGGCACTGACGCACAGCTGCTGGACGACGTGGCACTCATCTTCCGCAACTGCTACACCTATAATAAGCAGACGCATCCTGTCGCCAAGTCAGTATATATTAGAATGTCGCATCAGATAAAGTCAATATTAGTTGCTTAAATGATTGTATGTACATTGGTAATAAAGGTAATTAAACACTCATGGGTTTATAAAAGTCTGTCGTATCCATAATATTATTAAACCATCCCAAAATTTTAGGGCGGGAACGCGACTAGAGAAATATATAATAAAACGTTGCTCGGAGTTAAACCTTCCCGCATTGCCTGTTACCGCGCTCGAGGACGAGGACGAAGACGAAGAAGAAGAAGAAGACGAAACAGAGGCACCTCGAGCAAAGCGACCGAAACTACACTAATGAGACACTGAATACCGCTGGCGTAATATAACATGAAGATCCTTTATTATGTATGTTTATCTGTTTGTATTATTGTCTCCATTGATATTTCTTACAGAACATAGTTACGCCACTGCGGAGACTAGATGTATGATGAAGTTACTAGATTCACAATCGCTACACTGCCTGCCACTTTAATGATACATTCCAAGCAACTAAGTATTTTTTTTATTCCCAAAATTATGAATATTTTTTTGTGTACAAAGTAAAAACTACTAAAAATAGTTTTTTTTAACGCAGTTGATAGAATGTTATAGTGATTGTGAGTGTAGTTACTTTTAATAACAAAAAAATGCTTAATATACTCTGTGAGTTCATGCTTTAATCTAGTACCATAGATAATCTAGTTGTAGTATTGTGATCTATGTAACTATACCATAGAAAATGCATAATCGCCGGATAGATAGGCATATTTCGATTAAATTTGTCTTTAGACTTTGTTGGCTATGGCCATGTATACTGGAACAAACTGAGATGATAAATTCAAACAAATTTAGTTTTTATGCATTAGTGATAAGTATTGTTATTGATTAGAGAGTAAATTTTCAAGTTTAATATTTATGTTAAGCCATTCATTTAATTGCATTTTAGTTATTGTTTTTTTTTTACTACAATGGCTGGTATTGTAAGACTTTTGAACCTTTTTTGCTAATATGACTCGTGTTGTAACTTGGAGATACCATCATAGTAAATTTGTGGCACTAAACGACTTCTGTACAAATATGCAGGTAATTTAATATTATACTAACATTTTCATCTGTACCACTACAGCTTTGGTTAGCTATGAAACAATTTAACCCAATAATTAATTTATTATAATGTATTTTTTTTCTATCAAGCTAGCTAAGCCGTGCTATAGCGTATATCGCCCGTATTTTTGTACTACATACATATTTAAAACAATCGCTGATATATTTGTGTTACCTGATTAGCATTACAAACTTTCTTATTTTGACAATTAAAAAGTTTCAAGTAAAAGGTAAAGTAAATTGTGGTACAATTTTTCTGTCGAAACTAAGATAACATTAAAAAGTAAATTTTCACTTGATTCTTATTTTATTAACATTGCAAGTAAAACCAAACATGATTAGATATTAAAGAGAATAAAAAGCACGGTTATCTACGGAAATTGCTATAAATATATAAACAAAACAATATTAAAAGTAACAATAAATGATTGTAATTTTATAAAATTAGTGTCAAAGATATAAGAAATTATACTTGTTTATAAAATTAAAATTGCCTTGTTCATAGCCAGTACAGAACTCAGTGCCTAAAGAGAGAACTGATGTAGAGACAGTAGTTTTTAAAGTATTACTATAGATGTAAACTATTGCAAATGCACATAGTAGAAGGTCTATAAAATGAGTTGATGCAAAATTTATTGACAAATATATTAAAATGTCAATTGAATTAAAATACAATCATGTATTCTTCTTAATCTTGATAGATGTCATTACAAAAGGATCAATGCTCATACCTAACATATATTTTCACAAATAATTATAGAATTTTTTGGAAATACTATGTTTAATTTATTTTATTACTGGACACATTAATGTTTCTAATTTATTTTTAATTTCTGCATTTGGTGTGTTATAAGTTATAACTGAGTTAAATGAATAGTTCTGTGTGTATTTTAGGTTTTTTTTGTTAATATAACGTACACTTATTAAATGCATGTGAACATATTTTTTTGTTAGTTTTTCCAATTTACTGTATAAGTTATCGTAATGGTAACAATATCTAATTCGTTTTAATTATGTAGTAAAATGCTTAATATGTTCCATCTTGTTTTTTAACAATTTTATCAGTAATAATTACAAAGTGTGATTTTGTTATCAGAAATATAGTCAAGTTTTTTACCTTTTTATTCATAAAATTATTGTATTTCTTACATGTGGTAACCCAGCGTGTTGTTAGTAATGATGAGATCAAATGGCATTCCTATAGGATCTTAGAGCTGTTATAGTAAATAGTTGATTGTCAGGTACTGTATTGATCGTTTATATCTGCAATTATTTATTGATGTAAATTAAGGTTTTTTTTTAATAACTTGTATTGTAAATAAAGTAGTGGTAAATAAAGCACCTGAAAGAGTTATATTTTTTTCTTGTATACTTTTGTTTGTTTGGCAAAAATATACACCACTCTTAAAAAATAGAAAATCAAAGTTAAGTTTTAACACTGTTTAGAATTTCATTCTCTTCTAGCCTCAGAGAATGTTATAAGTTGTCTAAGTATTAATATCATTATTTTATCAAATATTTTTAATTTTAACAAAAAAAAAATAATGGTTTCAGTAGTCAAGGTAGATATTTTATATTTCTGGATAATATTTCATCATTAAGTCATACCAAATATGTTGAATAAAACAATAGTGAACAACTATTACATGATTTTATTTATGCTTATTATATATTTACTGAAAGTTGTTTTTTTTTATCTAGTGGTGCTCGGCAGCCTCCTTCCTTCTTATCTCAGCCCATTTGCTCACATTTTCAGGGGAGTTTGCTAAAATGTGACAAAAATATATGAATATAGTAATGAGTACCTACCTAGATGACAAAATATGTTAAAAGCAACTGTGGGGTCATTTTTGAGATGAAAATGTCAAATAGATATATTTTTTGAATGTGTTTCAATGTCAATTTAATTGTCTTGTTATTATGAACAGTGTAAGACAAAATTTATGAATAAAACTAAACTTCAAAAATACTTAATTAATTATAAAGTGGTGCATTCAATTATTATTTACCCATTTTGTGAATCTTGTAGAATACAGGAGCAGCGACGGCAATGCCGATAAACCAGTACTTCCATACCCATTGATTCTCCAAGTGGAATCTAAGAGGGAACTGCGCGACTTTAGCAGAGAATGTGTAGGGATACTTCATAGGGCGACCCGTTGATTCCGACATTCTTATTCGATGTCCTGAAAAATTACCAACAATATTATGTAATACAACTTACCTTCATATATATAATATTTTAGTATTTTAAAGTGAATAATGAATTTAACAAATATCGATCAACCGTTTTGCTGATATATTCAAATATATTTGAGAATAATAAGAGGTAAAAACTAATAAATAACCTTTTACAAGTAAATTCAATAAGTCGAAATAGGAAGTCGAGTCGAGACGTTTTTGAAATTGCCACAGACTAAAAAAAAATTTGTGATTTCAAGTAAATGTCAAGTTAATGTGATAGTTATCTGTTGTTGTATAATAACTCTATGGTTAATGTACACTATACACTATAGTAGAAATGTAGACAAAGAATGCAAAAAACTTATAAGTGCACATTAGACAACACGTTATGAGACAAAGAATGTCTCTACGTTTTATTCTATTTTATTTTCACAACACTGAGAAATAGACATAAATAACATATACAGAAATGAGACAAAACAATATATTTTAGATATTAGGTCTGTGATTTTGGATGTTTCGCAACGATATGCAAAAAAAAGGAATCAGCTTATCATAGCATTGAAAGTTTTGTAAAAAATATATATAAATAAAAGAATTGTTTATTCTTAAAATTTAAAAGCATATTAATTTATTTACCTTATTCGAAGCCTAAAATATAGAACAGGCTTTTCCCACTTTCTATTTCTATCTCCTTCTTACTTGTTTCTTTTTCCTCATCAACTGGCAAAGTAGGGGCGCTGTGCTTTAATGAATAATCAGTCAGGCAGCATTAAAAAAATAAACTTTGAATTTCAACAGAAGGTAAATTAATAAGTTTTTATAAATTATCAAGTAAGCTGCTGCTCCTAATTTTACTTGACCGTTAATCCACGTATTAATTAAATATTGGATCTGTTTATTATCTCACAGGTGGTGGACACCTGGTGGACACAGGTGCCAATTTATTAATCAGGCTTAAATAACATATTTAAAGAGGTGAATGTTGGTAAAACTATATTATACTGACATATTATTATTAAAAAAATCGGGAATTAACGCGTAAGAATAGGTATCACATACCTTTTATTTGCCTGACGTTTCGACCAGGTTGCACCGGCCGTGGTCACAGGCTGACTGTCTTAGCGGTACAGGTTCTCCGTCGTCGAATCCGTGGGGAAGAAACTTCTTCATCCACCCGTACATCTTCGTTATTATTAACATTGTCTGTCCGCCACGTACCGTCACAAACTACACTCACAGTATCCCTGTCCAAGTGTTTAACCGAATGCGCAAAAAAGCGAGGTGTTATGGTGATAACACTGGGTTCCATGGTGGCGATAACTTAAATCCATCTTTCCGATTGAAAGTCCTGTTTTTCTTGATTTCAATCGCTTCACGTACAACTCGAGCATAAAAGTGTCGTTCTGTGGAGAGGACCTGGGTACGATGAAATTCAATCCAGTGATTGGTTCCCGCTTTCAATGCATGTTCTGCGTTCGCTGATTTATTCGTCTGTCGGTTCTTTACAGCAGCAATATGTTCTTTGACCCTTTCCGAAATAGAGCGCTTTGTTTGGCCTATGTAAGAACTACCGCAGCTGCATTTTATTTTATAAACACCTGGAGTTTGTAGCGGTAATACATCTATGGTGTGCCTACGACGTTGTGAACCTTTATACCCGGTTTATAAACGGTCGGGATGGAGTATTTCTTCAAGATGGAGCCGATCTTATCCATTACTCCATTGACATAAGGTATATAGGCTGGCTGGCTGTTCACATCTAGATGCTTATGTATTTTGGTTGATTGATTTAATCGTTCCCTAACCTGATATCCGTTATTTTTGAGTACCTTCTGAACATAGTACTACTCCCGCTCTAGATGTTCAGGGTCACACAGATCGTAAGCTCTATTCTTGAGAGAGGTTACAACGGACTGCAGGTGTCGGGGATGGTGATGAGACGTGGCGTGTAGGTACCTATTTGTATGAGTAGGTTTGCGGTACACACAGTGTGACAAGGACCCGTCTGATTTTAAAAAAATATATATAATAATTAGAATTTAAATATTGTCGTTTACCAATTTCCTCTGGCAGAGATTATTTCCGAAGTATTAATTGTTATTTTGTGGCAATTGTAGAGTTTTGCTCTTACTCGGCGTTGTGGTTTTATCTACGTCTGTCCTTGAAGCAGACCAAAAAGTAAAGTCTTTACATGAAGATCAGAAAGAAATCTACTATCTCTTTTGTTGGAATTACGAGGATTTATTTGTTATTAATTAGACCAGATTAACCACTTTTACCAAACAATACTATAAGTCTTCAATGAAGAAGAGTATATTGTAAAATCGAACTTGGCTCACATATAACATTTATGTTTGTGATGGGATTTGTTTGATTAGAAGGACTTCCGCTTTCTAGCAAAAAACTGTATACGTATGTATAGTTTCAGGATATTATTCGTTTTTAAGGGTATGCGTTCATGCTTTAACAGATCGGTCAGTCAATTCTTTTCTTATGACAAATAATTTTCAAAAGAAATTAAGAAGGTGGTAACATTAATGAAAAATGTACAAGAACTGAAATAATAATCGTACTAGCCTCCTAGTAGTTTGTTTTTGTTATTTTATCCTTGCTATAGATTAAGTTCACCAGATTCTTATGTTTATTTTATATGTAACAAACAGTCATATATAATAAATAAATTATTGTATAGTTTTTAACGAAAACAGAAAAAAAAGTATTATGATTGGCAACATTCATTTTCTTTGTTACCAAAATTCAAATTGTTGCCCGCATAATAGGAGTTCGAATCACGTCTCGTCTGCTGTCAAATTTTATTAAAAATGTCAATTGCTATGTGGTGTCGCATTGTTAGATGCTAAATGTAAAATTGGTAATAAAAGAAGTTATCGCGAATATAATGTGTGACAATGGCTTCCGTAAAAGTGGCTGTAAGGGTGCGCCCATTCAATCAAAGGTAAGCTAACCATGTATTTAACCCATAACAAATGCAATAACAATAGTACGAGAAGATAGTCCTATTTACTTATCAGTTCAATCGAATTTATTATTATACACTTTATATTTACAGTTTATTTACTATTAACTGATAAGGTTCTTATTCCCAGTCACACATGAATATTCCAATTTTAATTAACAAAATAAAGTCCCAAGTTTTGAAAGTTCGAAAAAAGATGTCATGAAACGGCAATGACTTTCACGGTTCAGCTGCATTTGGAACACAAACCGAACATTCGCATAGCACTTAAATGAAAGTTACCCAAAAAAATGTAAAATGAATTGACCCACATCCAGTCTTCTCTATTAGCCATGGAATGTAAAGAATTTCAAGAATACATTGTTTATAAACATTCTATAACAAACAATATTGTTTTACAATGAATGAATGAACATTAGACTACTAAATCAATTAAACTAGTCTGAAATAAGAGAATTTTATTACCAAAATATGCATTTAGGGAGTAGCTATCTAAAATAATTTACAGTTTTAGCTATATATTAAAATTTTATTACAGAAATATATTGTAGATTTATTAATTTTCTTTAAATCGTCTTTCTTTAAATGATAACTTATTAGAATTAGGCTTGAAACTGATAAAACTTACAATAAATTTGTAATATAGAATAAGTTTTATAGATAATTTAAAAATGTTTGTAAACAAGCATTGAAATGTTATTATGGTGATATTCTAATATTATTTCTCATGGTGATATTAAAATATTATTTCTCCGTATCCATGGATATGGAGAAATAATATTTGTAGTTATTGAAACAAATAAAAATATATATTAGTCATCAGAATATATTTAAATATATTTATTTTTAAGAGATTTAATTGGTATATATTGGACTATATTTTCAAATTACCTGAAATGTCCTGAACCCTATCCGCCATAATACTCCTGACAAGGTGAGATTTCTCTCAGAATAAATTACTTAACCTAAAATACATAAATCTTCCAATCATCACCAATCTTTAGCTAATGAATACTGATATTTGGATTTGTTTCAGAGAGAGAGACATGAATGCAAAGTTGATTGTCCAGATGGAGGGGAAGAAAACAAAACTGCTCACTGTAAAAGTAAGTTATTAATTACTCTAGGAGTATGGTCATTATTAATTTATCACAAACTGGTGTGAAAAGTGTCCTTGACGGTATATAGAAAAAATATTTTTTTGTGGCTTGGGTTATAAAGGCCTCGTCAACATTTGTATGTATATTGTTCATTTAGTACACTTGATCGAAGTATTTTTAGAACAAATATTTATATTTATCCATATTTTGTTAAAATTTTGTCTTTGCACAAATTTTGTCATTAATTGAGAGGAATATTATAAATGAGTGGTTGTTTCAATTTAGTTTAAGTAAGTAATTATTTTCTGATTTTTTCGCTTTTTTTTCGTGATGATTATCAATATATATTGAGAGTTTGTGAAGTCGTAACCTGTACTTACAAATAACTATTCATCAGGGAAAGAAATGAATTTCGAAACCGCGTCACCGTTAATATAACGGTTGAGACAATTATCAATGGTTGACGTTCAAAACAATTTCTAACTTTTATCGCTGTTTTATAAAACGAATGTCTGTTTTATATCGCGCGGCCAAAATTAGACTATTTTTTGTTATGTCGAGGATATATTATCACCGTTTTCTTGATATAAATTGTTTTTTCATATCGTGTGACGATCTTTTACATGTTTTTTATCATTATTTATTTTATTTGACTCCCTTCGACGTTCCTGTATCAATGAGCCTGAGATTTTTACATCAATAACAGTTACAAAATTCAACAGAATAGCAAAGAACAGATCGAAGCCGGGCGGGAGAAGTACAAAGATTTTACTTTCGATCACTCCTACTGGAGCTACGATAGTGGGGACGCACAGTACGCGTCGCAGGAACAGGTGAGTCAGCTACAATTTACGACTTGATACTGAAAATATTTCTTTGATAGTGGCATAAGGATAGGATCTATATAATGGCAAGGTACCACCGCCGTCATAAACAGCTGTAATGTAACGGACACTTTATAACAAAATTATGTATTTAATACTTGGTGAAAGTACATTTTGTTATCGCTGTTCATTAACCAGACCTCTAGACATTGTCTGTCCGTGTATACATAGATTATCATACTTTACATAATAACCACATAATCGAAGATATACAGAGAAATAAACTGCATTAAAATGTATATTTATGAGTTATGACAGAATTCTTAGGGTCCATACCTTTCATCACAAATCATAAATATATACAGCTACCTAATAGAAGCAACTAGATCTAACCACGACCTGTGCGTCTCACACACTCGTTAATTTATCTAATTAGATGGTTTTGTTGTAACTTCGAACATCACATTCCATCGCTAGATTGACGGATGACATTGATGATTGATTGGACGGCTTGATGATTGAGCGGTATAATCTGATTTCTTTTATGATTATTGTGTGAAAGTTATGTTGTATAATATATAAGACACGATTTAGATACAGACGTATAAAATTTAATAGTAATTTATATTTTTAGTTTACCAAATTTATTTGTTTCCTCTGAACTGTGATTAACTCTGAGCGTAGGTATGGAGGCCAAGCGTTGACCTTTTTATTACTTCTTACAAAATACAGAGTTATAAATAAAGAGGGAGCAATTTTTTTTTGTTTCGTATTTTTTGTGTTCATCAAGATTTGTAAAAAGTCGTAGAACAAATGTTGTTAGAATTGATGTATAGAGGCAGCCCTAAAGATGTAGCCAATTCATTAGAAATAACCCTGTATATTATTTACAAATATAACTGCACTTAATATGTTATGTCATGTTTCTCTTCTTGTTATCACAGTTCAAGGTCGATAATTTTTTATTCTGTTTACAAAATTTATATATTAATACTTTCATATCTGGGTAATCAAAAAATAACGTTTGTTGTATGGAGACATGTAACTTGGAGACAGACAGAGGGAGAGACTGACAGCGAAGAGTCTTAGTATTACTAATAAGGTTCGATTTTTATCCTTTGGTTACGGAACCCTTAAAAGAAGTAAATTGGTTCTTTTATATTATTTGTCTTTAAATATTATTTATTAATGAATTGAAACTTTATATTAATAATTGAAACTGGCGAGTATTTAATAATACTGACTACTTTTTACTATAAATTTTATGTTTTTTATTATTATGTGTAAAATACTTACTGGGGCGACCTTCGAACTTTGACCTTCAACTTTTACTACAGACTAAATTATCGCGATCAGCAGTTTGTTTCCATTGTATTGCATTTTAACTATACCATAAAATATATGTACATGTAAATTGTAATGTTTGTCTGTGCGTAATATCTTATTACATTTTAAGCCCAAACAGTTTACAACAGCTTATCTTTGAACCTACAAATTGATTTTATGAGACTGTACAGACATGCGATATATAGGTAGTTACGATACAATTTATTTATAAGTATTAAGGACAGTTTTTATAATACAATATCGGTTAGGTATTGCCTTTTCTAAATATATAACCCAAGCAGTGCCACGAGAGATCTAGTTGTCAAAATTATACACTATTTGCAACACAAAAAAACGATGATCATGTGGTGTCACGGTGTGTGTGCGCGTGTATGTATGTGTGTGTGCGTGTATGTATGTGTGGTAATGAACTATTTATTCATCTATATAATGTCTTTAAACTTATACACGGATCATTATCAATTATGTAGACATTATATTGAACTTAAAATACAGAGTCATTTTCTCTAACGGTGTATTTAAGTCACGTAGCACCAAAAAAAGAGGATTCTTACTTCTTTCCCTCCTTTGTAGTGTAGTACTTTTTGAGACTAGTGCGCCATTTACTTGAGTTGTAAATACTATTATATATTTTTATATTATAATATGTTTTATACTTGTACGAAATAGTAACTAGAACAAAACTGTACATTAAATAAAATAAAGTACTTCAAACGTATTGAACACAGTTTACAATCGTTTTTCATAGAGTACCTACTGGTTTTTACAAGTATCACACAAAAACTACTACATATTAGTACTTACAGTACTACCATATTACCAACTACTATACAAAAATGTATTGATGAAATTTGGCGGTTCTCTCTTATTGTCTAAGCCCATATTGGTAATTGAATGATAAAAGTTAGCTAGCTCATTTTCACATAAAATCCAAACATGACTTTTTTTTAACTTCCCATTCTAAAATGAAATTAAAGCGGACATTAAAATAAAACTGTTTATTACGGACATAATTCGCGTATAATTAAATTTGAAATTTAATCCGACGTTTCGAGTTAATATCGAATATTCTAGACAATAAGACATCGAAAGAAAGAAATTTACTCGTCCGATTGTTGTATAATTGACCATAATTATAACATTGTATAATATTAATACATTTATTATTGTATGTTGTAGTGACTCACACAACCATAAACATGAATTGGTTCAAGTCTTACAGATAACAGTCATAATAGTAGACCGAAGGCCGCGTGTATCATTGTGCTAGACTCAGCACTGTTCAGTTCAGTCTTAATTTCCGCTTCGTCAGCTGATATTTATTGATTTACTGCGCTAGGTTTAACCGGGCTTCCGTTAGCATAACACCGGGGTACTTTGAACGTTTTAAATAAGGGAAGTAAGAAACGAAACAGAAAAGCACCTTACTAAGTACAAATTAAAGCTTAAAATGACCCTGAAATAGATTATCCCTTTAGAAGATATAATGACACAAATAAACAGACATAGAAAGAACTTAACCTTATATATAACTGGTGAGATTTATTTCTGTCGCACGAAACAATGGTTCTTAATATAAGTATGGTGTTGCTAATAGCCGTTCCATGAAATACAGTATGACCAATCACGGGAATTTCACTCTTCCGTCTGTAATGTTACTATTTAGTAACTCTTTAATCATTCAGATCATGTTACTTAAGTATATCTGCTGCTATCTTAGACGTCTCACTATCAACCAATGATTTGATGAACTGATCAATTAAATAATTTATTTAAATTAGCGATTAGTATAAGATAAGACCTCTTTACAACATTTAGTTTTTTTTTCTTATTTTTATTTGGTACCGCAGAAACGATTGTACGGATTCTGATAGAAGTTTTATGGTTTTATATCAAATTCCTTGCTCTACAACCGAATTTAGCAATTAAACAACATTTTCGCGCGTAATACCCTAGAAAAACGTTTGAAATGTTTTGATTTGAAAAACTTTAGTATTTTTTCTACTTCGTAATGTTAGACTCATATTGAATATAAAATAAAATGCAGCTGATGACGTAAAGAATAATAAAACCGAGAGCTCAAGAGACACATCTGAATAAATAAATACTCGATTATATAATAACATATTTGATTCTTAGCAGGTTGTCTCACTCAGACAAAGACGCCCACACACACTACAATCATCTATTTTTACATGTTAAAAAACACGATAAGATCTCGGATAGCATAATATATTATACTTAATAGTTTTATTTAATGACCTATAAAATATAATTAATATTTTATAAGGACAACGGACAAGATAAATGTTTTATTTTAATTAATTGGAGCTTGGTAAGAAATAAGGTAAAAATAAATATGAATATAAACGGATCAAAATATTTAATCTCAAGGAAAGTCTTAGTTCAATAATAACAATGTTAAAAGTAACACTAACATCAAAATCATCCAAATTAGAAAGTCTGGATGTTTGGATGGATGTTTGTTACTGATACACGCCAAAATTACTGACCGGATTTTGATGAAACTTGCTAAAGTTGGTAGTTTATGTACCAGAATAACACATAGACACTAGAGAGTACAGGTCGAGTGAAATGATGGACAACCTTTGAAATAAACAGCACATCCAACATGGAAAATAAATTTAATTATAACATTATTTAGTCAATAAGCCTTTTTGTCTATAATCAGATGGAAATGTGTGAATGATAACGTACTATATTATTATATTGTACTACAATAGAATAGACTGATTAAATAATTAGCAGTAGTACTACCACGAACGAATTGTAGAGAGTAAGTAGATTTAGTAGTGTCGTACTAAACATAGTCCATTAAACTAATACGGAGTATTGTAGTTTTACTATAAGGATGTATATGCATACGATGTACAGTTGTACATTATTAATAAAACATTACTTCGTAAAGATGATTTTACTTTTTATATTTATTTAAATAATGTTTGAAAATATCTATAAACATGTGTGGCCATGTTAAGTTTATTTAAATTTACGGTACGGGCAGGACGAGCGCTCGGTAGGATAATTCACTAAGGCGGACACCGATACGGTAGCTCATTTGCTGGAGCGACGGGACGGATTCCCAGAGGTCGCGGGTTTGAATCCCTGATCGTATCGGTTTATTTTTCATTCTATATTTATATAACTTTATTTAAATAATGTTTTAAACTATCAAATCTTTTTCTAGGGAAATGGAAAATAAAGTTTTCATTTTTCGCACGAAGAAAAGTCGTTAACATAGTTTATTATTCATTATTATATTGGTAATATTTCTTATTTTAATTAAATAACTATTAATTAATGTGTTTTGAAACTTGATTTTTCCCTCCAACTCAAAAAAAGTACATTAAAACCGTGAAATTATATTAATTTTAAGTCAAAACAATTAAGATCTAATTTCATAAGATTTGAAATCGATCACAATTAGAATAGATTAATTTTACGCAAATTAGGAGATTTTAGTAGCAAGGAAATAAGAAATGTTCTCAAGCACTGAAAAAATAACAAGCGAATGTGATGTGTTAGAAAACATCTTATTTATGAAATTAACTCTTTTGAAATTGAAATATACAATGAAAAGTTAATCAATACGCGGAGAACTTCAAACCCGCGATTTTTGGGAAATCGTCCCATCGAACTGCCAACTGAGTAACCCATAAAGATATTGCGATACAGTTATCGCAGTCTCTTTATGGGGACCAAGACGGCGTCTATTAGGTTGCTTTCTTATTCCTAACCATCCAAAAATACTAAACAGACATCTAAAAGTAGAATGAACTATTCCACATTGCTCTTATAAAATCATGCGGATGTCGATGTGTCATAAACTACTAAATACATTCCCGTAAACAAGGATCCTAAATTGTCTTAAATTGGTTTTTTTTACAGGGTTATTTGTAATTAGTTGACCACCTCTTGCAGGCAGCGTCTCTACATCAATCCTAACAACATTTGTTCTACGATTTTTTATAATTAATAGTTTTTAAAATTTTAATTTTCCTATACAAAATATATTTGTTGTCTCTGAACTGACTCATTAACTCTGAGCGTCGGTATGGCGCCCGAGCGTTAACCTTTTAAGTACTTCTTACAGAATACAGAGTAATAAGTAAAAGAGGGAGCAAAAAAAATTTTGTTTCGTTTTTTTTGTGTTGTTTACCAAAAATAAAGAGGCTGCCTGCAAGAAGTGGTCAACCAGTTAAAAATAACCATGTATATCAAAGAATATATTTTTTACAATGTTGTTATAAAACTCGTGTAGGTAAAATATTGTAAATCTCAACGCCATGCCGCTTCTCAGAGATTGGACATGTAACTCACTCTGCACTCTGGGCTGATCTTCATCATGCTTAGAGCAATAATTCAGATTTACAATATTTTATATTCTTTAAATATTACAACTGTAGAGCTTCTGGCCAACTCTTTTCAGCAGATCAGTGTTCCAAGTCTATACTGCCTTTTTTAATGTTTAATAATTCAAGAGTTTGTAGAAATGCCCACTTGAATATATATTTTTTTGTTTTGAACAATAAATAGTGCTTGGATATTATAATTAAGTCGATTAAATTTGTAATGATGAACAACAACTTCAACGCTAAAATGATATTAGTAACAGGGGGGAAATAAAGATATTTTGAATTTGAATATACTAGTATATTTAGTAATAAATCATGCAATCAAATTAAGAACCATATTTAATTTAAAAAAAAAACTAACCATTTATGTAGTTTGGATTTGGTTTTCACTAGTTGATATAAAATATCGGGGTAATATGTAAAAAGACATGACATTCAACTCAGATTTGGGTATAAAATTCAGCGGGTCACCTTTGGATTTAATTGTACATTTTATTATCTGATAAACCAATAAACAGTCAAACATGCGCATTTATTATGATATTATTACAAGTTGGTTTCCCCAAACTATCAAAATCTGTTTGTTTCATTATAGCAAGAGGTAATTGGATACTTGTACGCATACATTCAGACGTATGTCTGTATTGGTGAATTTAACATATACCTAAAATTTACCATTTTAGGTATTTCGGTGCAAAAGGTCTTAAATAAATGCATAATATGTAAATTTGAAAAACTTGGTTATTTTAAGTTTAAACTTTACTATTGTGTCACTTAGAGTAATCTTTAATTTAATTTATATTTAAAAAAATATTTTTGTTTTACAATTACCAACATTTTTAACGTAGTCATTGAATAATTGCACAGTTCGCAAAAAGGATGGGCCCAAAGAGAAGGCTAACAAAAAAACTAAAATAATTCTTATAATTTTTATATCTTAAAGCATAGCTTACAATATATATAATTATTTAAATAACTAAAATAAAGTAACATGAATTTATATAAGTTACAATTTTCCAGGTGTTCTCAGATCTAGGTCTAGATGTGATCGACAGTGCATTCGAGGGCTACAATGCGTGCGTATTCGCGTACGGACAGACCGGCAGCGGCAAAACATTCACCATGATGGGGTCGCCCGTAAGTACACATTACCTTTATATGACCAATGTTAAATTAAAGAAATATTCAAGGATTTAAGAAAAATGTAATTAATTTATTTATCGTTATATTAAAAGAATATAAGATTAAGTTTTAATTCTACTGCCGTCGTTTGCACTTCGTCCGCGTTGAAAAAATATATGATTAACTACAAGTGTGATTGGTTGACCAATAGCTATTGTCTTCTTTCGGGTATTCTGATATAATATTTACTAAATTCTGTGCAGACGATCTATTGTCATATTGAACAATCATCTTGAATGTCAGACTAATCGTTCCAAAATTTAAAAAGAAGGAAGATGTGTTTACAATATGTGAAGAAGTTGCAGAGATTCATAAATCTAATAATGCAGGTCAAATCACCTGTTAGTTCGACATTTAATTAGGTTGTTTATTAATAAAAACTGGACATTACACATGTGTTGTGTTTTTAATTATTCTCAATATAAACTAACAAACGTTTTCGTTTCGTATTCAGGTATACGTGGATTATACATTTACTTAGCATAATGTAAATAGCAATATAAATCACTTAATCTAAGCTATTTTTTTTTTTTTCTAAAACTATTAATATAATTTATTTACATTACAAATCGCATATTTTCTCACGGATACTATATTTAGAATGTTCGTCGTAATATTATTTGGTTACAAAATTAGCTTATTTATAAAAATAGTGTTTAATATCTGGTAAGATTTTTAATTTAAAGGACATTTTATTAGTAAGTTTATTCACGTGTGTGTTGCTTTTGAAATAAAACTGTTATCAGTTTTACAACTATAGCAATTTCGTATTTTATATCAATGCAATGTCATTACAATGACAATGTGCATGACTGAAGGAGACGGACATTAAAACTATCAGTCACTGTAATTACGTTTCATTACACTTCATACTTTGTATTCTCGCTATAATAGGCAGTCATACAATAATTGTATAATTCACTAGAATAACACAGTATGACAACTATATGTTTGTACAATGTTTGTATAAACGTCATATACCTATAGGAATAAAAGATAATAATGCGTACCGTCCGTCGCGTCGGCGTCTTTGTACTTAGACAGATTCGAGACCTCATGGTCTCTGTTGGTCCATAAAACATGAAATGAACTGCTTTATTCAGGATTCCCAAGGTCTAATTCCTCGGATATGTCGACAACTGTTCTCCCGGGTGGCGGCCGGGAAGGAGTCCGGGGCCTCATACAGGACGGAAGTCAGCTACCTCGAAATATATAACGAACGGGTCAAGGACCTCCTCGCCACGGATGCGGGTCACTCGCTCAGGGTCCGGGAACATCCCAAGCTTGGACCCTATGTTCAGGATCTGTCCAAGCATCTGGTGTCCGATTATGATGACATACAGGTTCGTATTTTTTAAACTTTTTAGAAGAAGTTTTCCATAGATTATTCATAACAAAAAAAAAAAGTATTTTGTTTCATCCACATTCGAGATTATTCTTATATAACTTTACACAAAAAAATACAACCCTTACGTCTTCTACAAGAAAACGACTGTTTATAGATGAATGAGTAAGATTCCTTGTACTCCAGGAATGCATGCACCGCGGCAACCTGCACCGCACCACGGCCTCCACTCAGATGAACGACGTGTCGTCTCGCTCTCACGCCATCTTCACCATCACTTTTGTGCAGGCCAGTTATCTTCGTCACAACAACATGCCCAGCGAGACCGTCTCCAAGGTGCACCTCGTTGACCTGGCCGGCAGGTGAGATGATAATGCGCAGTCTATTTTATAGAAGAAAAAGCATAATATTTTTTGTGAAAAAAATAGCATTAAAAAGCAACATATATTTCCAAATGCTGACTTGGGACATAAATATTATTAGTGTGATATATATATCATTAGCGAGCGCGCGGACGCGACAGGCGCTACGGGTCAGCGACTAGTGGAGGGCGCACACATCAACAAGTCGCTGGTGACTCTCGGCTCCGTCATCTCCGCGCTGGCAGAGGCTGCGCACGCGGCGCCCGACGGTACAAGCACGCCCCTTACGCTATCACAAGCACACTTACGCACTCACACGCATACTTACGCACTCACATGCACACTTACGCACAAACGCTGCTCCCGACGGTGAGAGCACGCCCACTTACGCAATCACACGCACACTTACGCACTCACACGCAAACATGATTCGCCCGTCGATGTCAGCATGCCCATTTATGCAGTTACAAGCCCATTTACGCAATCACACGACAATAATAATACATACATCAATAATTTATATATAATGTATGTTTTTATTATTATTATATATAAATAATTTGTCATTCACACAGTGTCAAAAAAATATGTCAATTACCGATGAAATGATGAGTTTATTTGAAACAGGTCGCAGCAACGTAAAGAAAAAGGTGTTTATTCCGTACCGTGACTCCGTGCTCACATGGCTGCTCAAGGATTCGCTCGGAGGCAACTCCAAGACCATCATGATTGCTGCTGTACTAAGTTTTCCAATATTCTTTATTCTATCGAGATTCTAGATTATACTTTATTATAATGAAATTAAAAATCAATATTAGTTTATAATTGTAAAGCTCACATAAATGTCTCGTCTAAAAGATCTCTCCCGCGGACGTGAACTACGGTGAGACGCTCTCCACTCTCCGGTACGCGAACCGCGCCAAGAACATCATCAACAAACCCACCATCAACGAGGACCCCAACGTCAAGCTCATACGAGAACTGCGGGAGGAGATCGACAATTTACGGAAGCAAATATCATACAATACGGTAAATGTCCTGTATACTTCGGTAACATTTTGTTATCCCTTTTTGTATATTTCTTTATTAGTAATTTTTCCGGGTCGATGGTATGTTACAATCTCAATAATCTTATTTCGTGCTAGTCGGTTATATAATGGTACAATAAAAGGAATATGAAGGGTTGTGATAGTTGGTTGTCATTATAAAAGGTATACTAATTCTTATCAGGATCCGGTGGAGACGGAGGCGGACGTGCTGGCGACGTTGCAGCGCAAGGAGGCGCAGGAGAAGGTGCTGACCGAGAAGTGGACGGAGAAGTGGCGCGAGACTCAGCAGATTCTCCACGAACAGAAGGCGCTGGGGCTCCGCAAGAGCGGCCTTGGCGTCGTGCTGGACTCCGACATGCCTCATCTCGTCGGCATCGACGACAACCTGCTGTCCACGGGCGTCACACTCTACCATCTTAAGGTAATGAATTAATGACTAGGAAATAATCGGAGATTAGATGAGATCGCATGCTATATCGATCGTATCGTCCCTCGCAGGAGGGCGAGACGGTGATCGGCAGCGCGGAGCACTCTCCGACGCCGGACATCGTGCTGTCGGGTGCCGGCGTGCTGCCGCTGCATTGCCGCGTATCGCTGCGGGACGGCGTCGCCACCATCAGCCCCGCGCCGGCCGCGCAGTGCTGGCTCAACACCGTGCTGCTCGACCGCCCAGCCAAGCTAAGCCAGGGTGAGCACCTCGGGTGAAACTTACATTACTACTACGTTCGCTCCCGACGTTTTCCCGACGCTCCGATGTCCTCCAGGCTGCATCCTGCTCCTCGGACGCACGAACATGTTCCGCTACAACGACCCCGCAGAGGCCGCCAAGCTGAGGGAGGGCGGCGCGCCCGTCAACCTGTCGCGACTGTCGCTGCTGTCCTGGTCCGCCACCGACCTGGCCGCCAGCACGGAGAACCTCAACTCCACCATCTCGTCAGTGCTCGACAGCATACGTATAATCGAATGCGTCGTCGCGTTTTAAAAAACTTAAACGAGGTCCATTTCAGCGACCTCGAGAGCGAGATCCGGTGTGAGCGCATCGAGGCGCAGCGCGCGGAGCTGGAGCGCGAGCGGCAGCAGTTCGAGGAGCAGCAGCGGGAGCGGCAGCGACGCTGGCACGCTGAGAGGGAGCAGCTGCAGCTGGCGCAGAGGCAGCTCGACGAGGTATAGACGAAGCGAGGCGCAACTGGAAACGTCCACGAGTTAACAGCGTTATAACGTTCGGTTGGCGCATCGCAGGAACGGTCGGCGATGGAGCGCGAGTACACGTCGGCGTGTCGCCGGCTATCGGGCGAGTGGCGCTCGTTGGAGCGCGGCTGGACGCTGCGGCGCCGCGCACTGCGCTGCCGGCAGAGGGACCTCGCTGCGCAGGCTGCCAGACACGCCGCCGCCGCAGACGCACACGCACGCGCCGTGAGTACACACACGCACGCACACACACCCAGCACTTTATTTATGTATATACATACATATATATACATATACAGGATATACACATAGCAAATAAAAGGTGGTCTGTACTTCGGGGGCGGTATCGCTATAATCAGTAGATTTATCGCATTTAAGTGCTAGTCGGTCGCCGGGCGAGTGCCGTGCTAGTATGGTGAGTCATGTGTTCGAATCCATTTAACATTATATTCATATTATATGACTATGACGATATTATTTTATTCTCGAATTAAATAGCGAAGTGTTTGTAATCATTACTCGATTACCTAATTATATCCTGTTAAGCCTTAAAACTTCTAAACGTGCAAATTATAATGTCTTTAAAATTAATATTATATCCTTAACGGTATATAAATACCACTCTCTTGACAAATTTAAGTTTTTTTTTGTTTTTTTTTTTTGTATTTCGTATTTCTATAAGTTAACAGCACGTTATAATTATTATTACTTATATATATTGAAGATAAATTTACAGCTTTAAAGAGACTATATTTTCAACGTATAAATGACAAATGTACGACTTATTATACAATCTACGAATGTATAACTAAAGAAAATAAATTCAAAATATAAATATATACTCAATTATTGTTATTAAGTATAAAAGTCCCATTTGTTTACATAAAAGTTGCCCCACGACTGTTATCATCGCTTGTCACTGTACTGAACCCCTACTACTGTTTCTCGATTACCTTGTACTATCGGCTCTGATATCAAATAACAGAAGTTCAAGGAATCGAATATAAAGTATGAACATTTATTAATTATTAACATTGCATATGAATCACTTTCCAATTTCCATGTATGAATTTCGGTCGGTAATGATTTTAATATTTTAATCAGCTACTATAAAATGTAGCTTATATCGAGAAACATTAGTAGCTTTTTCACGTGCACTTTTATCCAATGTTATTATTTTGTCACATCCCCGACGCCTGTCCGTTCGCTTCACTCAGCGGTTGTAGATTTCCTAGCATTTTTTTATTTTGTTTTGATTTTGAGTTGGGGTTAAATTAGTTTTGATATAAATAAAAAAAATATATTTAATTTTTTTTTTTAATTTCCCCAACTTGAAATCCGACCCCCCTTACGGTTACTTTGCCATTCCCATCCCGTAGATTGAGAAGGAGGAGCCGGAAGTCGCGGAACTGCGGGAACGACTTGAAGGAAAGCTAAGGAGTAACGAGGAGTTTGTCAGAAACAAGATAAAGGAACTCGTGGAGCGCGGCCTCATAGAACAGGTTCGTTTCGTCGCTTTTCGGCTCCGGGGTAGGTTTTTTCATATTTTATTTATTGTTTCGCCTCGCACACATCGTACGCTCGTCAGCGATAGTAAAACGACACGACCTCACAGACACGGCCGCACACGTCGATCTTTATTTCTCACACGTTTTTCACTTGACTCCCGACCCTTCCAGAGCCTGGTCCCGAGCCCGGGCGAGCCGGACGACCTGCTGCAGCTGCTGCGGCGGAGCGACCCCGCCCTCGCGGAGACCCTGGCCGAGCGGGTGAGACTCACCACGAGAGGCGGAGAGACGATGGCTTACGCTATAGAATACATTCACCTCCGGCGACTTCGTTCTCTAATTTCTATTATTATCACTTCTACTAGACGGCGGAGGCGGCGTCTCTGGAGCGCTCGCTGGCGGCGCGGGTGGGCGGTCTGGCGGCGCACCGCGCGCGTTTACAGCGCCTCACACACGAGCTGGCTGTGCTGGCGGCGCGACGCAGGGGACTGGACGCCGCGCTGGCGCAGGGCGGTGAGCTACCTGACACGGGCTATATTACTACGTAGTGATTCACGTCGCTTGAACGACTACAATGTTGTATCATGAACAGAAGGGCCCGAGACGCCGTCCCCGGGCGTTAAGCGCTCCAAGTCGGAGCTGACGCTGCGCGCGCGAGGGGAGCATGACGCGCCTTCAGCTGACGACGGGGAACACTTCCGGAACGGGAGACTGAGGTGCGTAATTGATCGTAAAAAGATAAACTTCACAGTTACTATCCTGCTTCCGGTGTACCTCAAATACGAGACCCGATTTTTTCCTTTTTCTGTGTCTCGCACACATATTTAATATGTACATATGTTTTTTTTCGTTTCCAGTCTCAGTCTGAGCCTGGATCCCCTGCCGTCGCCCAACTCCATGACCCCCGACACCTTCCACACGGCGACCTCGTCTCCCGGGGACGCCCTGTGGCCGTCTCCGTCCACGGAGGCTTCCGCATTGCCCAGCGACTCCGTTTCCCCGACCAAGGTCTCCGATCCGAGTTCTCCCTCCCCCGCGTCTCCCCCCGTCCCTCGCTTTCGGCTGGGACCGACGGCAGATGACAGCGATGATATGTCCAGTACGGAAGACTATCATAAGGTATTAATATTTGTTATACACAGTATATAATTCCTTTTTCTTTATGACAAAAAGCAATACGTTAGTTAATATTACACCTGTATTTATCTGTATAACAAACTCTACGCCGCATTGTTAACCTTGTTGTTGTAATAAAAATTTTTATTCGCGTATAACAAAATGTACATTTTAATCTTTTAATCTAACCTGCATTTCAAACACTTCGCAGTAGCCGTGATCACGGAATATCGAGAAATAAGAGACTGTCGTGTAATACTCGTGAAGATCTAAGATAATAAATATGATTTTGTTTTGATAAAGAACTGTAAAGAGATTTCGTTGATTATTTTGAAGCAACCATTGCTTTGTATCCCGACTGTGTCTGTGACTGTGTGTGTGTAATAGTGTATTGTGCGCAGCCCCGGGTGGTGGAGGGTCAGTCGTCGTCGTCGGTGGAACGCTCGCCCGACGACAGGCAGCGCTCCAGACACAGGCGCCGGCTCAGTACGTACCATCCTTATATTTTGCATCCTATGCATTCATCCGGTCCGGTCAGAACATCTCCTGAAGATGAATGAGAGGTGTGATCTTCGCCTTACTCGCTTTCTATACTCCTCCCTAAGCGTATTGAAGCCTCGAGCTGAACGACTCTTCCGTAATTTTGCATCCAGTGGACTACGGAGACTATATATCATCGGATGAATCGTACGTTTGTTTATCTTCTTGTCGTGAAAACTCTTTTATAAAATAATCTAATACTTTTATCGTGTATATAGATGACGGCAAGAACCGTCGCCAAGTGACGGAAGCGGAAGCTCTTCGCGCCATGCAGCGCCTGTGCGCCAGGATCGCCTCTCAGAAGATGCTGGTCATCTCTTCGCTGGAGAACGACTGCTCTAAGGAAGAGCTCAACAGACAGATTGCCGTGAGTATACGAATACACTTGATCGTCGCTCAAATTTCTAGCTTACTGTACAAAAATATATTACATACTAGATAATCTTCCCCGTTTATTGCAGGTGCTTCAAGAATTACAGAAGAAGTACGTCCGCCTGGAGATGGCGCTGCAGTATTCGTTCTTTGACGGCCAGCCCAAGCGCACCATCATGGTGACCCCCATCCAAGAGACGCCTTCCCTCACGCTCAGCGAGAGCGACATGCAGGTGGCCACTGAGCCTGCTACCACCACCACAACTAACTCCACCAAACACAGGTCATGTAAATGTAAATCATAAAGTAGTGTGCGTAAAGTTTCACAAATATTTATAATTTTACAATTAATTTGTGTATTTCTAATGTATTATTGTAAAAAGTATGAGTTTTCTGCACTTCTTCCGAATATCAACTTTTAATTGGGCTTGGCACAATTCAGATTCATCTGGAGATTTCGTAAAAATAAATTAAATTTCGTTTTTGCTTCACGTATTAGTAAAATAATATGATACGGTTCATTCTCAATAACACACGTTGATATGTGTTAACATTACAAATTTTTATTATAGGTTAAAAGAGGTAGAAGTAGAAGCGTCCGATAACGTATCGACGTCCAACGACGAACTTCCCGAGACGACGTGGTCGGATCCTCTCCGTGCGATATCTCACCGCCGCGACCGCAACAACGACCATGACACCGACCACGAGCAGGACCACAGGGAGTACTGTCGGGAAACCGACCACAACCGGTACGGACGGAACCAGAACCGCAGACAGAGCACACAGAGCATACCGCTCGCTATATCCGTAAGTGTGAAAATGTTTCATGATAATATTTGACCATTCAAATTCGATTCGGTAGTCGTGGAAGGAAGTCGGTTCATAAGTAACTCGCTCGGGTAGGACTAATGGCTGTGTGACCTTTATTTTCAGGACTACCCCCAGGAAGGCTTAAGTCATCCGATTGATTTCTGTAAGTCGATTTTCAAGTTATCCATGCTATCTACGAATCATCAAACTTAAGCATTGTACGAGCCCCGCTTTTTCCCCCAGCGGAGGTGGTGTCGGTGTGCGGGTGGGTGACCCGCGGTGCGGGCGCACGCACGCACCACGAGTACGAGGTGCGCGTGCGTCTCCCCGCTGCCGCCTGGGCGCTGCTGCGGCGCTACCGGCGCTTCCGCGACTTGTATCTGGCGGCTCGCGCACTGTACGGGGATAAAGTGGCGGCCATCCCGTTCCCGGCGCGCGCTCTTTGGTCGTCGGAGGCGCTGGCGCGGACGAGGCGCGCTCAGCTCGAGATTTTCCTGCGGCGGCTGCTGACCGTGTGCTCGGCCGAGCGTCGCTGCCCGCTGTATGCGGCGCCGCTCACTAGGGACACGCTCGTCGCCTTCTCGCCCTTCTTCAGGAAGGTTCGGCTCGTCCGACACTAAATTGCCGGCTTTCTACTCGCCGTCCCGTTTCACCCGATTCGTTTCCACTACTCCGCCGTCTTTCACACAAAAGTCAATAATGAAAGTGTCTCTGCGGCAGGGCGTGTTTGAGAGCGGCAAGTGCGGCACGGGATGATGGCGCGCGGGGCCGGTGGGCGCGGCGCTGGTCCGTGACGCGCGACGTCTGGCGCGGGCGCTGCGGGCGGCGCTGGTGCTATTGCTGCGCTGCGTTGCGCTGCTGCTGCTGTTGCTGCTGCTGCTGCTGGCATCGCCGGCGCGCCGCAGGTAGACCGTCACGGCGACGACGTGTTCGTGAAGTGTACTCCGCCGGATGCTACCGCTCTAGGACGTGGCGGTCGCGGTCGAAAAACTTTACTTCTCTGGGATGTTTAGATTTAATCGAGGGTCGTTTATAACTGCTCGTATCTCTCCGTCTGCGAGATATATTTTTTCCATTTTGTAGCTGGTATGAAAATTATTGCTACTGGTGAAGTCCCGATACTCGACCGCGTTGCGAGAAGTGGGACGGACTTGAGACGATGGGGATGGGTACAAAAGTGTGATCCGTTACGGGATCGCCTGTCACAAATTATACTATAGTAAATATTTATAACCCTAAGAGTTGAAATAGCATATCTTGTCGAGTCTCTGAAGTACTCGATAATATTTTTTATAAATGAAAAATGTAATATTTTATTACTAGTAAGCAAAATATTACCTTTAAATATTTATTTAAACCCCGTGCCTTATAGTTATCCCCGACTCAATATTGCAAAATATTTATAATCTTCGTCAGAAACTCATTGTTCGCTTTTTTTGACGAGACGGACGGCAATGTAGTATGAAATGTGACTTTTTACCGACAATTTTTATTATATGTGTAAATAAAAATGGCAATATTCTTATCCGTAGCAAACAAAGTATCTTGTCTATAAAAAACTCGCACGCACTCTAAGCATCGTACGTATATTTACACAAACATTTTACGTGTGTATACAACTGTCCAATAGATTAAAACGTAGTTGTCTGTCCCTGTCTGGTAAAAGCGGAAAGGTGGTAGCGGAAAGAATTTTGAACGAATAACCCTCTAACAACATTTACTATTTATTACATTGCGAGCGTAGCAGCGAATTTAGGGTGCCTTTTATTAATAATATTAGACTTGTAGTGTCCGGTCTGTGTGAAACTATTAAAAAAATCATTAATATTATATATTTAAATAAAATCATTACATATCTATCACCTTATTATCATTGTGCTTTTTATGTATTGAATAAAGTTTTAGATAGTTTAAACACCAATGACGGTAGAAAGTACTTTTCTTACTGTAACCATTCCTTTCCTTGCGTGTATTTGATTTATAATTGATTGCCTCTGTATCAAGAAAAGTCAAGAAGATAACATGAATGGTAGCTTCGAACAAAGCTTTACATACATTCTTATTTTACTACTAAATGACGAATCAACAATTAGTTTTCATATTAATATAATATAAAACATAATTGTTGTACAAAATAGTATATTTCTGATAATACAATATTATATCTTAAGTTATATTATAATTCCAAGAACTATCCATGTTAAGTACTTTTCCAGTACTATCTTTATTGATTTAACCATTTTATAGTATTACAAAATAATCTTAGTAATTTTTATTATTACCTAAAACATATTATTTATGATTTTGTCTTATTCATTCCGTTTTGTATGTTCTGTGTTGACTAAGAAGTAGGAACATGTATTAAACATTATATTAAAAACCTTGTCCATTCAAAAAGGCATATGGTATCCAAAAAAAAAATATATAACTATTTTATTGTTCAGACAGGTTTTTTTGACTTATAGTTTCTAATTAAGAACAATTCTCAAAATATTTTTTTTTTCAATTTATTTTCACTAATAAGACAACCATAATAAATTTGATTATCAATTTTTCATAATTGAAATATCACTATGTAAATGCAATATTACTCCTTCTAATAACAACTACTTAAATACTTTTATTTCGAGTTCACTAAATGTAAACGTACGTTTGTCGATCCGTTACCGTGTATATAATGTTTATACATTTTATCTCTGTTATGTGACATATTAAAAGCGCCCAGAAGCAGTGAGTTCAGCGTCCCCGGCTCCATATAGTTCTCAAAAGAGAAGAACTAATATCTTAGTAATTTAGTGTAAATAAAAATTAATTAAGAAATAAAAACAAACATAACATATTTTAACAACTGACTAAACAAACTTGTTTGTGTTATAGATTATTAATTTGTGATAGTGTTGAAAGACTTTTAATGTTTGACCTCAGTAACTTCACATTATAGAATTATCGATAGTATTAGTGTAAAATATTTGCTATCGTTGGTCATCACTAATATTATTATATGTAATATACTCGATAACACTACAACTCTAGGACCATTGACCACACGAGGTCACTGATCTATCGATACTATCGGTTGTAAAACACTAGTAGCATGCAGTAAGGACAACTTCATGAGATACTGTAGTGTAATCAAATTACCGTTCTCGCGAGTTGTATTATTTTAAGTATTTTTTTTTCAGCATTCGTTTCTTTAGCCTCATTTGTAAATATACTAATAATAGAGTTTTTCTTAAATTACTCTTAGTCTTGTGCAATTATTTTACTAATTTTAATAATAGTTTTCTTAATGATCTTTTAAGCTAAATACTGGCCTTGTTAAATGTGGTTGCAGTCTGAGGGTTCAGTTTTCACTTCACAATTAACTTGATTGAAATTTTTTTCTTATTGCATTTAATGGCCTATTAAAATTGCTAGGGTTGTGACTTCTCAGTAACTATCTTACATCACTGGCACAAACATGTAGTTATTTATTTTCTTTTAATATTTAATATTAGATTACTAAGGCTTTTTAAGTTTTATCATATTATTTTTTAAGTGTTAAGTAATAAATATAGTTGGAAGTGCTTACGTAAAAACAAACTTGGCCAAGCTATATTTGTTCACATAATATGATCGAATTTAAGATAATAAATAGGTAAATAAATTGTTGATTTGTTATTCCGATGATTTATAAATGTGATTATAATATTATTATTGATTTGTTTACAAATATAAAATACTGAAGTGCAAAATATAAATGTACAAGTAACACTTTCCTTGTTTTTAATTTTGTAAAAATACTGCAATAAGATTTTTGAATGAGATGGTTTAGGTTTTTGTGTCGTTATTGCGAAATGAATGTATTTTAATTTGTTTTGGTACAAATTATTCACTTTTTAATACATTTAGTTATAAAACGTGTGATTTATTTATAATTATACCTTATACTATTATATTTTTTAAGATAATGATATACACTTTACATGCAGCAATATATTGAGGTGGGATTTAAATAAAATAACCATTCAAAATATATCCATTTGCACTTTCTAAATAATTAGATTTTATACCAAAATTAATTTAATTTTAAGCATTATTAATGATAAAAAATAATATTTATTGTAAAAGATAATAAATTTAATTATTAAAAAATGTCCAGTAGTTTTTAATATTGTAGTCATAAAATTGACATGGTTCTAATATTTGTAACTAATTAAATGTGTTCTAAACAATAAATATTTTTTGTCAGTAGAATTACATTATTATAAAATGCTGGTTCCTCAAGCATGCAGGCCTTGATCATTCAATTAAATGTGGTTTGTTATTTGAAAATTCTATTAAATGTGAACTTACTCCATATTTCTCATATTGTAATCAAAAACAAATTTATATACACCTCTACTTACTGTGTAAATATTAGTAACTTGTTCTCGACTGTTTAATGTACTCTAAATATATTTTTATTAATGTAAATCTATATTTGTAGTAACAAATGGTATGGGGAGGCCTTTATGAGTGGTATTATTTTAAAACAGATGGCTGGCTATATTTATTGGAAGTAGTCGTATATAATGTTGTTGTCTGCTGAAATTTTACTATTTGAATAATTAGCTACCCAGCCGAATATGACAAAGAAATAGTTTTGTTAAGAATAAAATGAAAGGTGTTTAACAAGTGGCTCTTTTATTTCATAGTATAATATGTATTATTATTGGATATACCCTCAATCTTCTTAAAATTAAGGCTTGCTTTAAAGGAATTTTTTGGTACACTTGTAATTATTAAAACTTATAACTTATTATCATACAGAGAATTATTTTAAATAGTTGCTATTATTGAATTGTAGTAAAAAATATTAAAATATAATTTATCTCAAAATGTCATCTAGATCAAAGTTTGCATAACATGAAAATTCATTGGCCAAGTTATTTCTATGTGTTGGCTGAAAAACGCACTGTTTTAAATTTAATAATCTTTCTACTAAATCTTTCATAATAGCCCCTGTACATACAACTATCTTTTCTTTAGCCAAGAACTTGATAGTTTGTGAAGTTTTTGATATACATTCCTCAGACAAGTAGGGTGGGTCTGCAACCACAACATCGTAAGTGTGTTTAAGGTCTAAGGGTAACTTCTCTGGGAAATTGAAATCATAAAAGACATAGTCTGCTCCATGTACCTCAAACCTTCTATCATATTCTAGAAGTGTAACTGAAAAAAAAAAACCAAATAAGTTATTTTATGAAGAAGAATAATTTTATATTATGTTTGCCATACATACCCCCAGATCTACTACCAATATGTCTTTTGACAGGAACAAAAAGTGTGGGACAGGATATGAGAGCTACTTTGCCTCCATCTGGTACAACTTTATCAATTACTTTTACTAGAGCCTGCACTGTGGCTTCATTGTACCAAAATTGACTTAATTGCTAAAATAATGAGAAAACATTAAGGGTTTTTTTGACAATAGAAAAACATTTTTAGGCTTGAAATCTATTACTTCGACGATTTTACCCAATTTTCTTCAAAGATTATGTTTTCAGTCAATTGTTTCTGAGACTCTAGTTTTTCTAAAATCTCTTGTCGCTTTTGTTGCTCCGCGTAGAATTCTTGCAAAACCGCGAAGGTTTCTGCAGAAAGTGCCGGTACGTCATCATCTTCCATTTCAATAATAGCTAAAGTAGATACCTACATATTATATTTTTAAAGTAAAGTTTTATATAGCAGGAGTTAGATTAGCGCTTTACTATATGTGACAGCTATTATTAGGTTAGTTTCTTTTCAGCAGGCATGGACACTGTTACTCTGTTCTGTGATACAAACAAATACTATCTTACCTTTGTTTTAATGGGATAAAATACCTCAAGAATTCATAAACAGTTTTGGTACGTATATTATTTTTTTAAAACAGTCAGGATTTAGGCTACGAAAAGCTAGAAAATGGAAATATTTTGAAAAATAAATAAATATTGCAACTTTTACAGAAATAGTTGACTTACGACTGTCAAATGTCAACGACAAGACCAATGACAATTTGACAATCAAGTTAATGTTAGCTGTCATATAATAGATTTTTTTTTAATTATGACTTGACTTCATGTTGTCGTATTTATAAGTCGCGGTATATAAGTTCAGCCCTGAGCGAAATTTGAAGGGGGTATATCGAGCCTTGATGGAGTAGACTGCGCAAACGTCAAAATTAAGGTATCTGCGGGGACTGCGAGAAATAAAGGGCGGGCGCACGTAGCGCTGACTGACTCTCCAGTTATGTGTATTTGAGTTAAAGAAATAAAAACGCAATCAAAAATTTTTATTGTTCAAAGATACAAAGTTAAGAAGAAAAAAGTCCAAAATAATAACGTAACAAAAAAAAAGAATAAAATATTAAATAGCGATAACAATTGTTTACTCGAATGTACACTGAAAGTGCACGGGAAGTGGTATCCGTGCGGGGAGTCGTATCGGCGCGGGGAGTCGTATCGGCGCGGGGAGTCGTATCGGCGCGGGGAGTCGTATCGGCGCGGGGAGTCGTATCGGCGCGGGGACGGAACAACGTACTGGAGAACGCTACGCCCGCCCGTCCTTCCTACCTCTCAGTCCCTCAAGTATCTTAATTTTGTCTACCGTGAAGTCAAGATCATCGCTAAAGATTCGTGCCGCATATTATTCTTGGGTTTAATTAAAAAAAAACATTTATATTTTTATTTGCAGGATGAAGATGGAACATAAAGGACTAAGAGTATTACCACTTCACAAGTTCCCACAATATTTAAAACCATGTTGTGACATGATTAACGAAGAGTGGCCACGTAGCGAAACAGCAAGAATGATGTCCCTCCAGGCTTCCTGTGATAACTTGCCGACGAGTTTAATTCTAATAAACGATAAAAAACATATTTTGGGCCACTGTAAACTCTCACCGATACCAAGTATTAAGAAAAGTTGTTTTTTAGAAGCTGTAGTAATAAATAAATCTATGCGTGGTCAAAAGCTAGGAACTTATTTAATGCAACAAGTAGAAAATTACTGTAAAAGCGTACTGGGAAAAGAAATGATTCATTTATCTACCAAAGGACAAGAGAATTTTTACGCTCAATTAGGGTATTTAATTTGTGCACCCATCAGTATTTATGGAAGTAACTACTTTACGTACATAACTCCGATTGCTAATATTAAAAATATAGCAAGAATACCTAATACTGATAATAATATAGTTAACGGTGTTTCTCTACCACCAGCACCCCCACCGATGCCAGTGCCTCAAAATGTCCACAATGCCATTAAAAGTAATAAAATTTTTATGTTCAAATATTTAAGTTAACGCAGAAACTATTAAAACGTACGAATAAACTTACGAACCAAGTATATATATTTTATTTTAATAATATTTTTACTTTGATTTCATTATAATAGGTGAAGAAAAAACCGCAAATATTTAATAAAATCAGGTCACATATTTTATTCAAAATTTCGCTTTATCTAAGAACTGGAGAGCGCTCCGTCGCACGCCCTCCGCGTGTTCCTCGTCGCCGATCTTCTGCTCCACTTCGATCCATTTCTTGTAGAGTATCTTCATTTTTCTGGCCGGTAAATTCTGGGACGTCATTCTCTCCATCAGTCGTCTGAAATAACAAATAGAATCAAAACCGATACATGCCCGAAAGCGCAGGCTTCACCTTCTCGTAGGAAATGCGCTCAAAGTAGAAATTATATAAGCGTTTCAGGCGCTCGAGGCGGATGCCCTCTGCCTATCCCCCTTGTGCAGACCTGGCACGCTCGATGTCCCGGTCTCGCAGCAGCATGTCCGCGTAGAGACAGCACACGTCAAGTCGCTGCGGGTAGGCGGCCAGCGCATGCTCTAGGAGCGCCTCGGAGCGCTCGCGCCCGTCGGAGCCCTGCGCCCGCTCCAGCGACGAGAAGCGCACCAACAGGGACACGTCTGAGGACACGAGGACGTCGTTACTTGAAGTTCTTTTGTTTGCGTCACTGAATTGCATTGAACACGGTAATTTTAAAAAGTAGAAGTTTTCTAGACTTTATTTTGATTTATTTTCTGGTCGAACCAAAAGTTAGGATGGGCCGAAATGAAGCGAATGCAAAAAAAACATACATTTACGAAAAACACGCAGTATATTATTTGTTTATATAACGATGAAATTCTAAGAAGTACTCACGCTCCTTCTTCTCGAGAGCGGCAATTCCCTTCTGCATGACCTGCCTGGCCTTCTCCGGCAGCCCGGCGCGGTAGCAGGCCGCTCCGCAGTCCACGTACACCTGCAGCTGCCGCCTGTACTTCCTCATCATCAGCTCCACCAGCGACACCAAATCCTGCTGCTGACCGGTCTCCACCAGGATGTCTAACAGCTTGGAGTGGACCTTGTAGGTGTCGTTCGTTTGTAGCGCGTCTTGGAGGGTTTTTTGTTGCGTTTCCTATGATATCAGAGAAGTTCGAAATAACTGTATTAATTTGTTTAAAACCAAAACCGAGTACTTACTTGAAATATTATGAAACATACATTTATATAAAAAATCATATCAGCTATTTAATTTTTTTTTTACTTTAAAAATAATATCTAAAGGAATAAAAATATCAATAAGAACAAAACTCAAACCAACTCAGCGTGGCAGCACTCGTTGGATGAATCGATTGACTAATATACAATAGAATCAGTCTCTCACACTACCTTGGTACCGAATCTGTGTTCAATGTTGAGGAGTGCGAGCCACACGTTAAGTTTCTCTCCCTCCTCCCTGAAGTTGATGGTGGCCAGCGCCTTGCGCGCCACGCTGCGGGCCTTCTCTATCTCTGTGGACTGAAAGAATTTATAATATTATTTATAGTTTTCGAGTGAGTTGTTTGTGCTTTTAACAGACCATAGTACAATAAATAATATATCATACCACAGCTGTTTATACTTTACTCCAATATACAAAATCCATTACACATTTGAAATGCATTATTCATAAGTAAAATTTATTTTTCTATGTTTGGATTTTTATACTGCAATATTCGATTAAAATGTATAATAATTTAAAACAAGTCTATATATGAATGTATCTCTCAACCTGTAAATGGAACGCCATGTAAGCGATCCACAGTTGACTGCAGTCGGGCTGCGCGAGGAGAGCTCTCTCGAACTGCTCGCTGGAGCGCGGAGAGCTCTCGCTCTCTATCGCTCGTCTCTCCATCTCCCGTAGTCTCTCTTCTTCCTCTCTCGCCTTGGTCACCTTCTCCGCTACTGACAGCTTTTTACGTTTCTTTTTTGGCTTTTCTTGCTCCTGGATTGAAAATTATTAATACATATATTCAATAACGCGATTATTAATTGTAGAACTATAAAATATACCAAATATATAACACACCTCCTCTTCACTACTGCTAGAATCATCTCTCACATCCGTCTCCGGCTTTTCCTCGAGACACCAGAAATCTTTAGCGCTCGGAACTTTTAATACAGGCTCCAAACTTCCCATTGACGTTGCTTTTATTTCTTTACCCTCTTCCTTTTTTTCTTTTAGATTGCTTTTGCTGTCTTTTTGTTTTTTTCTTTTCTTTTCTGTCTCCTTTTCGATCTCTACTTCATCACTCTCTACTTTAGAATTTGTATTGTCCTCGAACTGTTTCAACTGATCCTGAGCTTTTGTAAGAGAGTTTATTAGTTTCTTTGTTCGTTCCTCATTAGTTAGTTTTTCTAAATGCATCGCCGTGTGAAATTTTTTGTTCATCGGAGTCAGACCTTTTTCTTCAATAGCAGTTATCTTCTTCTCTACTCGGGATACACGATTGGTTCTCGCTTTTATTGCTTTAAGTAAAGACACAACCCTCTTTTTGTACTGCTTCTCTGTTACGCAATCGGATAAATCCGTGAGACTTAACTCTTGCGGTGTCAATAGTTCGCTGTCCTCTTGCAAGTCCGTCTCTATTTCGTCACTTTCTGATGGTGGTTTCTCATTACGTAATTTTTTATCTTTTTTCTTCTTCTTTTTTCTTCCGACATCTTCACATTCGTCTGAGTTATCTATATCTTTTGCGCTCTCAACATTTTTATTTTTCTTCTTCTTTTTTATTTTCGTATCACTCTGTGTAGTTATATCAGTATTCTTTTCTGTCATATCGTCTTCCAAACCGTCACTTGTGTGACCTCTTTTTGAGTCCTCGCCTTTCTTTTTTCTTTTTGGTTTCTGACTGATTTCTTTTGATTGAGTTTCAACATTTTCTTTGTCGGAGGCTTGCTTACCATCTTTTATATTTATCTCTTGATCACTTGATTCATCAGTTTTTTTCTTTTTACTAAGGACTTCTTTGTCATCATTTTTTCGTTTCGTGGCTTTCTTTTTCCTGTCTTGCTAAAATAGGCACAATTATAGTAATTAGTAATAAACATAGTATTGTGAAATTAGATACATTTACATACAAGTAAGTACTTACAACGGACACGAAGGACGGGGTGATGAGACTTCCAGTCATTTTATTGGCTTCCGGCTTTACGGACATTATTGTACACTTGACCTACGAACCAATTATATTACAATTAGGATCGGCCTCTTTGCGCTGTTGGAGGTGAGCTGAGCCCCCTCCCTTTTTCATGATGCTAAATTCAGTAAATATTTTGTATTTAACACTGATGTAAACGCGTGACGATTTAACACGGGAACTTCCATAGACAAAATACTTTTTGCTATAACTTTTTTTTGTTGACATTTATTAAGTTATGTTTTTTTAGGAACGTTTATCTCTAATAAAAGTTCTAACTCCCTGTTGAAAATCATGAATCTAGAGGTTCTTCTTAGAGGTGTAACTTCGAATTTCGAGTTCAGAGATTTCAAAGCTAGCTCGTAAAACAGCGAAATGAACGGTTAAGGTAACAGTACCCCTAGTACGAGTTTTGACGTTACGAAAACTATGACAGTTTAGCAAATAGTAAAATCGAAACATAAGTAAACACCGTGAGAGTAACTTGTTACGAACATCCACATTTGAAAATAATCAACCGATTCGGTTAATTTTTAATAAGTTCATACCTGTTATATATATGATTTTTTTATAGAGTATTAAAATTCTTGATAAACACCACGAAACAAAAAAAAATTGCTCCCTTTACTTGTATTTTGTGAGAAGTAATTAAAGGGTCAACGCCCGGGCGCCATACCTACGCTCAGAGTCAATGACAGTTGACGTCGATTGTCAATGTCGGAGTAAATTACTAGGATAATATATATCCTCACAATCTGTCCGACGTGGAAGGCGTCGGCGAGGTCCCCGGGCTCCGCCCCCGTGAGGCGGGACGGCACGTAACAACACACGCCGTTGAAGAACGACACCAACAGGTATTGTTTGATGTGCTATTGAGAGGAGACAGGTTAATATTCTTTAATTATAAACTTTGGGAAACATTCAATAAAATAGCTGTTTTATAAGATAGCCAATTAGCATTTGATATTACCAATTATATTTTTAAATCATTTGATTGTAAGTAAAAAATCTATTAAATAATTCTTGTGCAATATTAAATTATAAATACATACATGTATAATATTACACATACATGTAAAGTACATATATGTACGTACGTAACTCAGAAATCGAACATCAAAGCATCATAATTCACGCAGTGTTAGAGTGAGGCGCATCACTCACCGACACGACTCCCGTGAACACCTTCCCCTCGTGGTCTCGTGAGTATGTCTGCAGCAGCGGCAGCGAGGGCTCCAGCAGCGACGGCTTCAGCGACACCACCAGCCGACCCGCCGACGCGCTCAGCACGCGCGCGCGCACCGCCTGCCCCACCTGCACCCACACGCCTTATTACCGCGCAATAAGGTCGCTTCTTGATTGTATTCAGTACACGGCGACGAACGAATGTACTACATTTACATCTGTCTTTGATTGAATCATTTACATTGTGACTTTAATTTGCGGTTTGAGCTATTCCGTGTTTTACTGTAGTTTTAATCGATTGATTTGATTACTTTACCTTGTACTTCTTTGACAGTTTCGAAGTTCTAGCCTTTTTGGGGTCGATGAAGATGCCGGTCTCCGTCATGTGCGCCTGCGGCACGTACGCTGTCACGAGACAAACATAACATATATATATATATATATTTGTGTGTATTTAATGTTTACAGACTTCACGTCGGTTTTACGAAAACGAATATGTCATCGAAGGTTCACAAAGTGTTGTTATTGGAGTGTATTGGTGTGTTGTAGTGTTTAGTGTAGTGTAGTGTAGTGTTGTACTGTTTAGTGTAGTGTAGTGTTGTACTGTTTAGTTATGTAGTGTTATAGTTCATAGTTAGTGTAGTAGTGTACTACTACTGTTATGTTGTAGTGTGTGAAGTGATGTAATGGCGTATTACCACTAAGCCTGCCCACGTTGACTCTCAAGTGAGTATCGGCAACCTCCAACACGGTTCCTTCGACCAGGTCCCCTGTCGCCACCTGGCTCATGGTGAAGTGCGTCTGCGCGAGGACGGATGGGTCGTCGCTGACCGAGTATAAGTAGTCTGACAGTCCGTAGCACAGGACGCGCACCCTGTGTTTGCTGCCTGGACATACACCACCAGGTACTTAACACTCGATTCAGAATAATAAAAATATATATTTTCTTTTTAGTAGCACAGTAGTAATTCCAGTAAAAGAAATATAATGTTAAGAAGAGTTTCGTGATAAAAAAAAAAGAAATTCGTGATAAAAAGAGAGGAAAACCTGTAGGATATGATTCGAAGAGCTCCCGGTCGTCGACAAGGTCCCCAGCAGTGGTCGTCCGTCGCGGGACCAGGGCTCCGGTGGCACCCGGGGATAGACGCAGGAGCACCGAGCGACCCCAAGTCTTCAAAACCTGGCCGAAAATAATAATATTAGACATTTAAAAAACCGTTTCGTACCGTTATGTGTAAAAACGGCAATAAAATCACGTTTGTAATATGGAATACCTTTAATATTTATTCCATTTTAATTAATTATTTAGTTTTAAAGTGAATACATAACTAAATATTCTAAAATATTTCTAGCGCCAACCTATTGCCGTTAAAATGAGCAAAAAAAACCATGTTTGTTGTTGGGCAACCCCGACTGGGCCGGGCAACAGAGAGATACAGCCTGGAGACAGACAGACGGAAAGCAAAGTCTTAGTTATAGGATTCCGTTTTTACCCTTTGGGTACGGAACCCTAAAACCATAGAAAATTTTGTTTACAAAAAGAAAACACGGTTCATTCAACGGTAAGAGTTAATATTTAGATGGCACGATACCTGTGCTTCCTCGATGATGTCTCCTTCCTGGTGTACTTGCTCGACGGACAGGTCAGGGTACGTGGAGTCGAAGACGCCTCTCATGGTAAAAAATGGTATTTGTTTTGGTGGCACCGAGTATAGCAGTCTCGCTCGGATCTGAAAGAACAAGTATAAGTAATAATGTTTACTTCTAATATAGTAACTATCTATACGTATGTATGTTATGAAAGTTTAGTGGCGATCGGAGCATTTGTTATTAAATTGTCAGTTACAGTTTTTTACTACTGGTATGCTATTGTGTTTTACATTGATGTATTTAAGATTATTTATACCGCCATGTATCTCTCTGTGTCGCCCCTAGAGAAACGCGTAGGAACAAATTAAATTCAGTATCATCATTATTTTTTCTTCTTTTTCATATTCATAATCACTATTTTTGCTTTTTCATTATTATTTTAAATATATTTTTATTTTGTATTTCGAAATAATATATCTTTAAATCATCCCCGGCAAAGCAGGCTGGGTATGCTACTAATATTCTAATTTGAGATTTGGTCGGATTTCAGAATACTTTTGAGTTGTTTTTAATATGTAGTTGATAATGCATATGTAAAATAGGAACATACTTTTTGTCCAAGTGCCGGTTTCTTTCCTTTCACTGTGTCTGCTTGATGTCTCTGTATATATGCCACTTGATCCTCAAAAATGTATCCTTCTATACCATTGTCCAATGGCTGAAAACAAACAAGTACTTTATATTTCATATGTGAAATTATACTTTACTATTAATTATTATTGAAATTACAAAAGCCTTAGATGACCAATGAACTTGGTTTCTATTTACTAATTAAATGTTTCTGGTTCAATACAAATCTAAACATATTAATAACATTTCCTTCACCTACCTTATTGACAGTAAAATTAACAGCAGTCCCTGGATATGTAACACCAGCTGTATTCCGCTGGAATGCTTTTTGCAGAGCTTCCAACTTTGAGCTAAGGTTAATAACATTGTTGTCCGGAGAGAGAGATTTGACGGTCACCCAGCTTAGACAACCGAGATCTGGAGAAATAATAACCTGTGTTATTAGCGGCTTTGTAACACTGGACACTCGGGACATTGTTTCTGTTGGTACTTTCATAGATCACAAAAGCTTGTATGTCATATGATTGTAATTTATTTCTTTTAATGTTGATAATTATTAAAGATTGGTTTGGTTTATACCCAGTTCAACTTGAGGGTTAGAGTCATCCTTTGCTAAGAAAGCCCTGGTGTTAGGAATACCAATATCCATTACATAGCCGTGGTCTTCTATCGATGATACAGCTGCTTGAAGGAGGGCCCCTATAAGAACAAGACACATTTTTAATACACTTTTATTAGATTTGGATGAATGTGTGTTTGTATATTTGTAGCGGAAATTTTGACCAACTTAAAATACAAACTTTTTTTAAAGATTTTTAAAAATATATGATTGTAAAAAAAAATTAAAGTGGAAAAAATAATTCACCTTTATGTAAATCACTCAGCTTTCTATCACAGTTAATATGTTGTGGCATCATAGTGAGAGTTAAGAGGTTGTCGGACACTTCCAGCACCTTCACAGCCACATACTGGCCTGGTCGGAACATTTGGGGAAGTTCACGAACCATTTCTACCTTTAATATGAAATTCATATACAAAATTATAACAAACTCAATATACAAAATAGTAAAATAGTATATAAATATATTTATGTAGCAAAACAAATATTATGTCTTAGTATGTAAGTAAACATGTACCTTATCATTAACATATGCCTCTAGTAATTTATTGTAAGATTCGCTGATATGGCAGGCCATGACCACACCATTCATTCTACACGGTAGAGATATGTTTGCTTTAGTTTCAAACACTTGTCGCACTCTTCCCAGCATTAATAGACCTTCCTTGACCACCTGATAATTAAAAATATAGGTACTTAGGTAGTTTAATTAGACACCTATTAAATATATTTTTAATGTTGGTTTACATTGACTAATGATATGTAAATTTAATGTAATGTGTATTTATTTTGATATCTTAGTAAACATAAAATAATAAATTTAGTTTTGAAAACGGAATTAATTAAGATATGAAACCTTATAATTTAAGAATATTCCACAAGTTTTATAAGACTGATCAACTTCTTCTATTAGGTCATCTGACAAGTAACCATCGTCATCTTCAGATTTTTTCTTTAGTCTCTTTTTCTTTTTTTCTCCTTTTTCAGCTGCTCCTAAAAACTAAACAATAATAAATGTAATAACTACTGTTAACTCTTTATAATTCGATAAATATATTACTTACGTTTTCACTTTGCTTAAAATAAGTGGTAGTAGGTTTTGTACCCCCTCGAGGAAAGTATTCCTCGGTATCAGCCATACTGTGAATAAGTGAGATTATTTTAATTTGAGAATAACAACATAACACGACAATAATATTTCAACATGAACAATAACAGCGTGAGAATTTAAGGTTATATATAAAATTTGTTTCACGCAACATGCATTACTTGTCAAAATTCTGTTCTCTACAATTATGAAAATGTATTATACTAAAAGGCATATAATTCGCATCTGTAGTATATAATAAGTGTTAAACATAAAGCAAGTTTAATTAGTACTTTGAAAAAAAATATATAATTGAAACTTATTTTTTTTTCGTTTAAACAAATTTGCGTGAATTGATTTATTTGTCTGTTGGAAAGAAGGCTGCCAGAATAAAACACTATCCCTATTTTAAGGAAAAATATTGATAACCTGGCCAAGTGAAAGTCCGAATCGCACACGAAGGGTTCAGTACCATTAATTATAAAAACGGTAAAAAAATCATCGTTGTTGTATGGGAGCCAACTTAAATATTTATTTTGTTTTGTTTTAGTATCAGTTGCTATAGTGACAACAAAAATACATCTATGACATTTTCATCCTCATTTTGATGAGATAGAGCCTGGATATAGACAAACGGACAGCGAAGTCTTAGTATGTAATAATATTTCTTACCTTAAGAATGAAAACCCTATTACATACTAAGACAAATAAAACTAAAAAGATACATTAGTATTATTTGAAACTTTTAATTTGTAAAGCTAGATACTTTTTTTTTAAGGAAAACTGCTTTCGTAAAGAATTTCTCAAATATTTTTATATGATAAGTGTGATTTTAAGGAAATATTATTAAAAAAATGGGTTTGCTCTCTACCTTCTGTTGTGGGAGTATTTTGGTTATGTAAATAACAATCAAGTTATAATCCACATAATATATTATTAAAATCAAACAGAGTCCTTTTATATATTTTTTACATTCTTAGTTTGAATTTTATGTTTTTTACTTTTTTACAAATTACCACAAAGTGTAGAGTGATGTGCTAGTGGCCTGTATAAAGCATGTACACAATTTCAACACTCCTCCTCACATCACTATTTACAGTTGAGTGAGTCCCATTCTTTGTCTGAGATTAGACAACCGTGGTCCATGCAATGCTTTTGTCAACATATCTGCCTCCATGTCTTCTGTTGGTAGATAATTAACATTAATATGACCATCTTGTATGCAATCTCTTATAAAATGCAGCTTCAAATCAATATGTTTCGATTTAGACGAAACTATCGGGTTCTGACTGAGTTTCTGTGCTGCTTGGTTATCGTTCCAAATAATAATCTTATCTTGATTTATGCCCAAATCATTAAATAGAGATTGTAAATGAATTGCTTCTTTTGCAGCTTCAGTCAAAGATACGTATTCGGCTTCTGCTGCAGATAATGCGACAGATCGTTGGTTTCTGGTTGTCCAGCTGATACAACTACCTGCATATTTAAAACAATATCTTAAAAACGATTTTCTATCAAGTTTACAGGATCCCCAATCAGCATCTGCCATAGCATAAAGTTCTTCTCCGGTCTTTTTAAAATTAAGACCTACATCTTTTGTGCCTTTCAAATATCTGAGAACTCGCTTAGCACACTTAAAATGTTCTTCACCATAACTGTTGTTAAATTGAGAAAAATAGGTTACAGCGAACATAATATCTGGCCTGGTTGCAATAGCTAAGAACATAAGAGAGCCGATTAGATTTTGGTAAGGTAAGTGTGAATGTTCTTCTTTCATTGGTTCTAGTGCAGTGCTTACTTCGAGTGGAGTACAAGCACTTTTGTAGTCTTCCATTTTAAATTTTTTCAAAATTGTTTCAACATAAGCAGACTGACTTAGTTTTGTTTCGTTTTTTCTTACATTTATATCAATACCAAGTAATCTTTTTGGTATACCCATGTCTTTCATATCAAATGCTTTTTTCAAATAATTTCTTACATTATTCAAATATTCTTTCTTTTTATACGCAATTAAAATATCGTCAACGTAAATTGCCACAATGGTTTGATCTTTGTCATTTTCTTCTTTAATAAAAACGCAAGGGTCAGCAGATGTTGGTTTAAAATTCATTTCTTTTAACTTCGAATCTAACTTTATGAACCATTGACGACCTGCTTGCTTTAAGCCATATATTGCTTTCTTAAGTAAACATACTTTATCTTCCTTCAAATTATTCATTTTCTGTAACATTATTTTAGTTTTTTCAGTCAATTCTTTGTCTTGATTTTCTTCAAATAGTATTTCTGTCAAAACATCTTTTAAATAGTTAGGGAGTATCATAGCAATTTTTTCGTTTAAATCTCCGTTCAGATAGGCTGTAGTTACATCCATTTGATGTAGTTGCATGTCTTTTTCTACTGACATTGCAATCACTGACCTCACTGAGCTTAGTTTTGCTACAGGAGCAAATGTTTCGTGGTAGTCAATACCTTTTCTTTGGCTAAAACCACGAGCTACTAATCTCGCCTTTTTTATTTCTTTATTTTCGGAACTTATTTTCTTTTTTAAAATCATTTTAAAATCTAAAATCTTGAAATCATTTTGCTTCTTTGTTATTTCCCATGTACCATTCTTAATATGTGCTTTGATTTCTGATTTAATCGCTTCATGATAATCTTCATTTTCATTTTTTTCATCATCAATGCATAGAGATGAAAAATAATTTTCTTCTTCAGATTCAGATAATTCGTAATCTTTTGTCCATGCTGGAACCTTTCTGTTACGTTTAGGTCTTCCCTCGGTTATAATTTCTTGATCATTTTCATTTATTTCAGGTGAAATGATTTCGTTTAGAGATTCGTCTCTATTATTTTCGTCATCCGGGTAAATTTCTGAAGGTGATTCTTCTCTATTATTTTCACCATCAGTGTTAGTATCTGAAGGTTTTGAAGTTATGTTTTCTTCTTGAAGTGAGACTTTATTTTCTACGCTATCTATAACTATTTGTAGTTCTTTTTCTGATATTTCTTTTGTCTCTTTACCTTCATAATGCATTCTGTTTAATACTTTGACGTTTCTACTAACTATAATTTTATTATATTTATGAACCCATATTCTATATGCTTTAGCTGACTCAGAGTACCCCATGAAAATACCTTCAATCGCTTTGGGATGAAATTTTCCTCTCCTCCTATCATTATTTAAAATAAATGCTTTTGCTCCAAATATATGTAAATGTCGAGCTGAGGGAGTTCGATTAACCCACTTTCTGTAAGGTGTGTCTTCAATGGTTTGGTTGTGCACTCTATTAGCTAAATAATGTGCTGTATTTATAGATTCGGCCCAATATTTTTCAGGCAATTTTGCTTCTATTAATAAACAGCGGGCTTTGTCAAGGAGTGTGCGATTTTTTCTTTCTGCTACACCATTCTGTTGCGGTGTATATGGCGCAGATAATCGTCTTTGAATCTCACAGTTTTTCAAAAAATCTGTGAACTCATTATTTAAATATTCTCCTATGCCATTATCACTCTGTAAATATTTAATTCTCTTACCTGTAAAGTTTTGTACTTCATTTCTATATTCTTTAAAATACTTAAAAACTTTATTTTTCTGAGCCATAAAATAAACCTTTGTATACTTTGTATAATCATCGGTGAATGTAACAAAATATCTTGCGCCTCCTGGTGATATCGTACGCATTGGACCACATACATCTGTATGTATGATTTCTAGCGCTTCAGTAGTTCTGTTTTTGTCAGATTTAGGAAATGGAGGTCTGGAAAATTTACCTTTTATACAGGTTTCACAATTTCTTAATTTTTCATTATTTTTCAAGGTAAAACCTTGTAAAAAATTGTTTTTTGCTACATATTTTTAAATCATTTTCATTAATATGTGCCAGTTTTTTATGCCATGTTTCTATATTATTTATTTTATCCTCATTTTCTGAACAGGCCTTAATACTGTGTTTACATTTATCGTCAACATAATAGAGGCTATTTTTCTTCTAGGCTTTTAAAATAATTTTACCTTTACGATTTCTGACAATGGCTCCTCTTTTATCAAATGTTACTTTTAATCCTTTGTCAGTCATTTTTGATACTGATAGTAGGTTTGTTTGTAAATTTGGTATATGAAGCGCGTTAATTAATGTTATTGAATTGTTATTTGTTAATTTTATATCAATATTACCTTCACCTTTTATAGGTGCACTGTTGTCAGAGCAAGCCAAGTTTATTTCTCCTCTCTCTTGTGGAAAATATTTTTTAAATCTGTTTTTATCTGAACACATATGAGCTGTGCTTCCACTGTCTAAACACCACTCTGTATGTTTTTCGATTCCTGCCGTAAAACTTGTGTGGACTAAATTTGATACAGCATGTGTTTTTATTTTATCTTGGTTATTTTTCTTCTTCCAACAATTTTCTACAGAATGACCTTTTTTTCGACAAATTTTACAATAAGGTATGTGCTTATTTTTCTTTTTTGTAAAGAATGTTTGCTCTTCTTCTGTTTTATTTTTCCTGGCTTCACTCTCTTCTAATATCTTTATTTTAAGATCTTCAGGAGTAGGGAGAGTGTCTCTAGTTTCGATTGCGACTCGAAAATTTTCATATTTTGGACTAAGGGAATACAACATAATAATACTTAGTAAATCTTGATGTATTTCAATATCCATGTCTTTTAGTTTGTCGACTACATCCATGAAATTATTTAGGTGACATCGAACATCGTCTGAGTCTTTCATTTTAGCCAAGACAATTTGTTTTAACAAATTTGCTTTGCGAGCCGGTCCTTTACTAGCAAAAACGCTATTTAGTGTATCCCAAACATCTTTTGACGTCGTACAATTTTTTATTTGTTTTAACTCACTGGGATCTACTAATAAGATTAATTCGCTTTTAGCACTTACGTCACCTTGTAGCCAGATCTTGGTATCTTCAATATGTTCTGGCGATGGGTGAATCTCGGTGCCATCAACGTATTTCCATAATCCTGTTTTGATTAAAACTGCTTGCGCTTGAAGCTTCCACGTGTCGTAGTTATGCTTCTGCAATGGCTCTATTTTATAATATGAAGCCATATTATTTTATTTTATTTTATTCGCAGTTTAGGTGGACTGGGCCCATAACCTGTTGTGGGAGTATTTTGGTTATGTAAATAACAATCAAGTTATAATCCACATAATATATTATTAAAATCAAACAGAGTCCTTTTATATATTTTTTACATTCTTAGTTTGAATTTTATGTTTTTTACTTTTTTACAAATTACCACAAAGTGTAGAGTGATGTGCTAGTGGCCTATGTGTTAGTGGCCTGTATAAAGCATGTACACAATTTCAACACCTTCGCCAATATCTGATATTTTGATATCTTTATATTTTTTGTTGAGCTTGAATCGATAGTTAGCAACACCGACTAGTTTAAAACATTAGTCATAATTCGTAAATGTCATCTGTCATTACATTTACTTTAATTGATTACAAACTTCAATTGTTGTAGTAATTTATTCATTGAGCGGCAATTGAGTCTCGAATTGAATTTGACTAGTTCGTATTCAGTATACTTTAGAACTTTCTTGTACAGTTTGGGGTTTGAAGAGTGAATACTACTTGATTCAATTTCCACTTAGCGAGCCGACGAGATAAGTGAGATTATTATTATCTAATCGATCACGATAATACCTTTAAAAAGAAATGTTTAGCTGAGATCGTTTGTAATGTTGTTTGATTCCACTTCTGGAAAGTGTTTCATGATTATTTTTATCTACAGAAATGAATAAAATCGTCGTTTTCGGTTCCACCGGCATGACCGGTCGCAGCGCCGTTGAGGCTGCATTGAAGCAAGGTACGAAGGTTTTTATTTCCATAACACCTTAACTGAATACTTATAATACTGTAGATATAATTAATATAAACAAATTACAAAATAACTGGTTTGATCACTTTTAGTTATACAATAATTGTTTCTTTACATATATACATACATATTCATTTGCTAGTATCTTTTCAATAAATAAATTATTTGCTAGTATCTATTCAAGAAATAAATTAATTCTGATTAACAGGTTAAAATTAATAGCCTGTTTGTCTTTACTTAACTGGCAAATATTAAAGACAGGATTACGTCACTTAATTGGGTTTTTTTCTTTATCAAATAATATTCTGAAATATAATTAACCCCAGTTACTTTTTTCCTTTGAAGTATTTTAAAAATCAAAATATAAAAATATTTCCTTAACTACAAATACAATCATTTCAATTCCTATTAAAATTAATTCATACCTCATTTTTGAACCTACAAAGGTTAATAGTTAGTAATATTATAAGGTATTGAAGTACGTGCATTCCTTCGTGACCCGACCAAGCTGCCAGTGGAGCTTGCATCTCAGGTGGAAGTATTCAAAGGGGATGTCCTGGAGCCTGACTCCGTTATCAATGCAGTGGAAGGTACAGATGGAGTGGTCATTGCTCTGGGTACAAATGGAAACTTAGATCCTACATCAGACTTGTCAGAAGGAACAAAGAATATCATTGAAGCGATGAGAGCCAAACATGTCAAGAACGTGTCCGCTTGTGTCTCTGCATTTCTATTCTATGAGCCGGAAAAAGTACCCCCACGGTTCCACGATGTCACAAAGGACCATAGGCGAATGTATGAAGCCCTGAAGGAAAGCGGCCTTAATTGGATCGCCGTCTTTCCTCCGCATATTTCAGGTAATATTTTTTCGTATCCCTAATCTGCACATTTCTAAGAAAAAATAACGTAAACATTTCCAAAGCACATAAAAATGCTTAGTAATTATAAATAATAAATGACGAGGTAATAATATGATACATTAAAACTTAACTGTTTTATATTGAAGTCGCAATTAAATAGCGTTTTAATTTGCATATATTATATTTTGTAAAACTATTAAAGACGTAACTACTAAAATATGCAATTCCATTAGAAAGCTCGTTTATAGATGAAAGTTCTATCCAGAGCATCGAAATTAAAACTATATGATAATGTGAAAAATAGTCTCTTTAAAGATTACATTATTTATCGAGCAGCAAAATTTGATTGGATACATGATGAGATTGTACCTAAAAATGTACCTATTTATTTATTTATTTATATTTTCACTATTTCTCGTTTGAAAATATTAACTAGATACTCGATAGTGACTAAACCAGTTTATCGTGCATACGTGCGTACCTGTTACGTTCCACTATTTTCCGGGTTAACAGTTTTAATTACGTGTACCTATATAAAATAAAGTATCGCTATAGTCGGTATTATTTTGTTGTTTTTCAATGTTGTATATAAATTATTAAAAAATAATAAACAACTGTTAAAGAAGTCGAGAACTCGGAAAACTGTATGATAGTCTTAGTATTACGTGTGAGGATTGACGTAATGACGGTATAAAAACTAATGTTTACTTTATCTATTTAAACTGAGCAAAAAATGACGTCGTTTTACACAAACACATTGTAGTAAATTAAGGATTCCGTTTTAAGAAACAAAATATATTCAATTTTATTATGTGTTCTGAGAGGAAACAGCTAGAACTTCTTTGGTTAACATATAGTACAACGACTAGGGTCTCTCCCCATCACTAGCGAATTGATCTGACCCGTAAGAGTGTTACTTGCGAATTTATTACCAAATCCGGTTGTAGTCAACTTATTTGAATAACTCAATTTCTTTAGAGTCTTTATTTATTTATTTATTTATTTAATACTTTATTGCACACAAAACATAAAAAAAAATAAAAATAAAAGAAACAGATAAAAATGCACAAAAGGTGAGCTTATCTCTAGGTACAGAGATTTCTTCCAGCCAACCCAAAAAATATGATGTGATAGAATATTGGAAGGCATCGTGTACAATTTATAATTAAAATATAAAAAAAAAGAAAACAATAAGAAAAAAAAAAAGAAAAGATTAAAAAATATATATATATCTAATACCTACAAAAAACAAAAATAGTAAAAATATATATATAGATTATATATAAGGTTGTATATCAATATCCACTACAACTTACAAATTCAAAGGCATATAATAATATCATGTAAATGATAAATAATGCTAGTCTTTATTAGTAAAGACCTTAATCAATAGTCATTTCGCTTTGGTTTCATTCATATAATTAAATATACTTATTAATTAGTTGAGTATAAATTTGTCACGTTAGCTTATTCGTGTTATTTTTGGTTTGCAATAGTTATAACAATACAGTAGAATCTAGATAACGTGAAAACCTCTGTTGCCGCTCAGACTTCAAAACCTCTATAACTTAAAATATTTCGTGCTTTCTTCGGATTATCAAGGTTCTACTATATTTCCTTGACATTTCAATGAATATTCTTCCCACAGCCGTTGTTTCAAATAATCGTTATTTCCAGATGATCCAAGTCGGGACATCATAGTTGAAGTTAACCCAGAAAAATCGCCGGGGCGTTGTATTTCAAAGTACGATCTAGGAAATATCTTAGTAGACTCCTTGTCACAGGATAAATACTACAAGTCCGTACTTGGCGTGTGCAACGTGCCCCAGTGATCTGTTTTTATCTGTGGCGAGTGAATGTCGTGAATGGCGGGAAAAACATATTGAAATAGTGTTATGTCATGTACCTATTATAGTCTAATAGTATAATATTTTTAATTTAAATGAATACTATTGAAATGTAATAGTTTTTAACAAAATGATATTTTGCTATGTGTAATAGTATGGTTTATAAAAAGTTATAACAGCAATAAAAAAAAAGATCAGATTAATATAATAGTGTTAATGCTTAAACAAGTTCGATACATTTATGTTGAAATCTTAACCAGTTGAACTTTGGTAATTGTTATAAAAAAGTGCAATAAAAAATGTTTTCAATTTTATATTGTGAATTATTATTTCCCTATCTAACTGGACGCTATATAGCACTGAAGAAATCATATATTTTGTTACAGTTAACGCTCCGTTAATTGTTTTGATAATTAAACTTTACATACCTAACAACTAAGATTATCTTGGGTTATTATTTGAAATCATATTGTTTTCAATTTCATCTACAGTACTTCTATAATGCTTCAATGCTGATTATATCTTAACTTTTCAGACACACATTTGAGATAAATTGTTGATACTACATATTTATCTTGCGTTTATCGGCTATACTTATGTACTTGATACTTAGATTATAGATATCAAGTGGGTCTAAGTTAGGCAAGTAAGTACTATCGAATCGCAGATAATACTATTGTTTGTCTCTGCAATCTGTATTTTTAGGTCAAATTAGTTATAGACTAATAATAAAATGAAATTAGTCTCCGGTTTAATTGCACCATATTTGAGTAATAAACAATAATAAAAGAGGCCGGGTATACATCTCAACTGAACGAGAGTGGATAGCGGTTAATGTTCGATAAGAGTTGTTGCCTTTTACAATGTATAAATCTTTATCGATTTCACCAAAATTTCAGAGAAATACTTATATATCTTTTTTCTGTCACACATGTATAAACATATGCTGGTAAAAGCAAGTTATTTTAATTAACAGACAAACGATTACAATTATAATAGGTAGGTATTAGTTAATAATTATTGGGATTCATAAATAAGATACTTTTCCTTTGTTAAAGCACGTTAACGTCTTTGTGTTACGGGATACCCCTAATAATGACAGAGAATCTTATTAGTTATATCGAATGTAAAAAATTGTTACCTACTAATCTAATCTGAAAAATAACATTTTCAAGTGGAGAATAATCGGCCTGAATAAAAATATAGAAGCTAGTAAATATTACGATAGGTACATTCTACTTAGAAAAACAAACCAACCTTCTTATCATTTATAAATAAAAATATAATGTACTTAACTTGGTACAAAGGTGTAATAAATATTTTTTTGCAAAGTATATTTCCTCAGAAGGCAAACAAAAAAGCATTGCGTAGGACATAGTTAATTGTACCTGCCTACGAGTTTACAACAGATATTGTAATTTTAAAACTATCTTTTAAAAGTTTATTTTATCGTAATGCTCTATTAACCTAATGTGTCTTTCTAAGAACTTTGCTACTAGTGCACCTATTAAAACAGACTATTCAAGAGAATTATGTTTTTTAAAAATATTGTTTGCATCTTACAGCAACTTCAAACGGACAATCTCTTGAGATCTTAAAACTACGCAGAACGACCTACAGTGCTAGAATTTTTGGACTTATTGTCCCTTTTGTGCTCCCGCATTAGGATCTATCCTAGGACAGTCGCTCTGGAAGCGAATTATTTCATCTGAAGCCATTTTGTTTTATTATAGTAAAAATAATATCAGTTTTTAATTAAAGGCTAAAGGCTTGCCAGTTAGGTCTCTGAACCCTTTTTATTGATGTTCCGAGGATTTCAAAAGGATTTATATCTCTGCCTTAGATTTTTATCAGATTTCCAGCTTAGTCCCTTAATATATGTAGCATCTGTTTGTATCCTATACACACCTGTTAATCCGAATTTTGTATAAACCTACGGAGAGGAAAGTTTTCTCCATTCTATTCAACTTGACATTAAGAGCTAAATTAGGAAGGTGATTAAAGATAAGGCTGTAACATTCATATCATTTTACCTTTTTGTATAATTCCTACTTTCATTCTTATTAAAAAGTTGAATGTCAAAAAAATACAATAGTCAAACCCGCCGGACTATCAAATAAACAAGTACAAGTAAACGTTATTAATTAAATTAAATACAAAAAAAATGTAAAAGAAAATGTTCTAAACAGTCTAAACTAAGTGTGGAAGGTGTCCATCCAAAATGAACCTTCTAGACTATGTACACATGATAGTTGACTCTCTCCAGGATTTTAGGTGGGTCATGGATGCAGCAGCTGCCTGCTACCCTATAGCTATGATGTCTAAAATACATACAGCGTAAATAAAATGGTATCTGATTTAACTCTTTGCAAAAGAGACTGCAATATCTATTATGTAATTAAAAAAAAGCAAAAGCTATCAACTATCAACTCCATGAATCTCACATCATCACAAAGCTCGCAAGAAGTGAGAAACACTGGGCACTTATCATCAGTTACAAGTCATTCGGCAGTGCAACAGAATTCAACCCTAACAGACAACACGTTAAGCATGGTGACTACACCGTGGTCTACAGAATCTTGGACTTCTCGGAATGATTTCTTTCCGTTCGAAGAACAGTTCAGTACCATAATGTCTTCTACCACAATTCTGCCGTGTTCAACTTGTTCATCAGGCGGATGCACTCCAGAGTTAGATGACAGCAAAAATACTATAACCTTACTAAAACCAGAGGATTTGTTATCTTGCAAATCTTTCAAAGTGCATCCTCTAACAACAAAAAAATCAGTTAAATCCTTCGATACATTGAGTTCTTGGACACTGGAGTCGTTCACAAGTCCAGTGGAATATTCCAATTCAAATATTATAAAAACTCGCTATCCATGGAGTCCGTGTACCTTCATGAGTAGCACTGATCTATACCCGAGCACGATGGACACCTTCAAAAGCAGTATGGTGAGTGTTGTTTCTTCAAATCTCAATAGCGCTAAAGTTATCGATATTAAATTTCCTAGCGACAGCTTAAGAAAGGGAGAATACTTCTACACAACACTAGAGTACGAGTGTTCAGCCTAATATTTTTGTAATAATGAAGAAAATATAAAAACTGTTTTTGTGTTATTATCGCGACTATTTCTCAACATACCAAGTGTTACATAAAACTATGTAATAATAATTTGAATAAAACATGGCGGAGTCAATAAATGTTTGAGCAATGACCTTGGAATTGTTTTAACTTTTTAAAGTACTTACCTGTATGATTAACCTTTCTAACCCCTCGGATTACAAATAACATTCCAATGAAAATTAAATGGACTCACTTAAAACAGTGTTCTAATAAAAGTTTGCAATTTTATCTTTAATAATATTATATACTAGCTGTTGCCCGTGACTTCGTCCACGTAAACTGTAAAAATAATATTTTTATAGCTAGTAACATAAGCCATAAAAATATTATTTTCGATTATTTTTGACGATACCTACCTACCTAATGATACCTCATTCGTCAAAATCCTTTAATCCATTTAGACTGCAGCAGGGAACATTCAAATAACATAATTGGCTATATTGCTATTAAGATACGTACATTTCTATAACATAACAGTCCTTCTAAAGTTGTCGGATAATAAGGATTTTAACAAATAATTGTGTAAAAGTCAGTGAACCAAACTATTTTATATTACAGACAAAACCACGTGCAAAGTTAGTATTTCTATGTGCTATGTGTTATTCAGGTACATAATTGACAATATTGCTAAATTTCATCAAAATCTGTTTAGTAGTTTTGGCGTGATTGAGTAACAAATATCCATCCATCCAAACAATCGCACTTATATGTATATTAGTCCGACGTGGGTATACATATGTATGTATAATAGATGCCCCTTGCACCTAAACAAGAAATGAAAATAAGAACAGAAATTGTGTATTGTTTCTTTGTTTTTCACAATCGTTGATTCATTTACCTACAAAGGTATTATTTATACAAATAAAAGTATTTAGTATTTATTTTAATTTCAATTCCTTTTTTTAAAAGCCATATATTGTCATATACATTAGGAGTTTTTCAAAACTGAGTAAAAATAGTTTTGACCACTTTAGCAATATCTGGCCGTGTGGAGTCGGTGGTAAGTCGGTAATAGTTCTTAAATAAATTGTGGATATATATTTTGGGGTAGGTATCTATAAAATATATCGACTTGACGTGACAATGATAAAATATGTCTATCGTAATTACCTATATTGTTTAGTGAGACTCGATAGGTCAAGCAATGGAACGATTCTAATGTTTGTTTTTAATGAATAATGTATGACGCAAAATGGTAAATAATAATAAAAATACAGGACAAGTTACACACATTAATCTAACCCCTAAGTAAGAAAATTATTTGCTTGTGTTAAGGGTGTTGACAACGATACAAATACATAGAAATACACTTAAATACTGAGGATATATGTAATAAACGACCAAACCCAGAAATACAGACATCTATGCTCATCACATACATGCCTCTCAATGTCGGGAATCGAACCCGAGCCCCATTGCTTCGCTATACGTTAGGCGTCTGCGCTAACCACTCGACCAACGAGGCGGTTTAAATAAAATGAGTATTATTATTCTACAGTATTTTCTGTGTAAAAACAAATGTTTGACATCAAATAAATCGTTTATATATATGTAGTTAGTAAACTACAAGCATACCTACATTTTATTGAAAAATCTTTGGACGAATATTATTGGTACCAAAATTTTTTTACTAGTTACGCGTCCTGTGTTTGCATAAGACTAGTAAATAAGAAGACAAATTTATATGTATTTCCAAAGTATAAAAGGGGTACAAGTTACGTGGTTGAAGATCTATTTAAAAATTTATTATAGCCAGTTGTTATTAAGTAATTTGATTCCAATCCTCCTCGGTAGTTCATTAACATGATGCTCAATTACGATCAATATGAGATATATTCAAATGGTGATAAAATGGATTTCTTTAGTCGAATTATTTAAATAAAATTTAAACACTCAGTCACACAACAAAGAAATTAAAAATTGATTAATGTTATCAAATTTCACTCATTTTATTTGACTTGGGACGATTTACCCAATATGAAATTAACTTTTCTTTTAATATAGGTCTTTCATAATCTATTCTGCCTGTTATTATATTATATATTATATTATGAAATAAATGTATATGTTATTATATTATATTATGAAATAAAATATTTAAAAATATACAATTGTCCGAAAACTATCTTACTTTTTTCTAAAGTGCCTTACTGTGATCGCGACTTAAAGTGTCTAGGAATTTAATAAAATGTGATGGGTTACGGTCACTTGTTTTTTTTAATATTTTATTTCTCAGTCGTTGTATTTAAATTATATAACAAGGATTTCTAATTATAATAAATGGGAACGAGAGGGGGAGAGACAGTCTGCGAAATCGTAAATAGATTAGACAGAATTCATTTCGAATACTAAGAAGTTTCTGATTTCTCTAACTTACAACAGGTAAAAGAAGAATAATTTATTCTTTCAAAACTTTTTAATAATATAAGAATAAAGTATAATTATTTCTATTTTGCTCATTATTCGTCAATACGAATTTCTTATTTCTATTTTTATATACGTATTTATATATAAATACTTATAATACTAAATATACGTAGGTACACAATTATACTTTCAAATACTTTATATAATTAATAACTATATGTACTTTAGGTACGTAACATCAAACATGTTTTAGCCAATAGGATAATTGAGGCCAAACTGCTTACTTACTAACTAGGTAGGTACATAATATGTGCTTACTGCATTCCTTTTACTTCATCGTAACTTTCGTTTAGAAAAAAAATCTTGTAGGATATATTTATTATATTTAGCTTTATGCTGTTTAACAAACAGTGACATTGGTCTGTCAGTCTTTACCAGCACCTTCCCTTATACCTACATACAACTATTTTATTTATTTGGTACAAGTTAGTAGACGACCAAAAACCTAGTTTAGTTTGTATATTTAAGTCTAAGTTGATATACAATATCTAACACAATTAAAGTCTATTATATACTTAATTATTGCATGTATTTATTTACAAAACAATTCTATGTGTTATAACTTTTTACAATTACAATTAACTTAACTAGGTTCCGAGAATTAAAATTTACAACTATATACAAATTAAACAACGATTTTAATATTCATCTCCGTGATTACAATTACTGGCAAATAAAACGTCTAACAGGTTTATAGTATAAACTAGAAACGTCTAATCTATGTAAATACATGTCTTCTACAAGTCTCAGAAACAACTTTATGATTACAATTACAAAACCATATCGATTGTATTTAGATTAAGTTTACGCGAGGACTTTCTGCACCTCCTTATCCCTCACGAGGTCTACATCCAGCAGTGCTTTCCCCAGGTCCCCGGTCCTGAATGCCTTGATCATGAGCCGGGCGACTTCCAGCACGTCGGGTACGGTCCTCAAGCGACCGTCGAAGTCACGAATCTGACGCACCCGGTTGAACTTTAACGCGCCCGATATTAACACCTGATGGATTGAACACGGTCTACTTGAAATACGTCAGCAACTAGACATTAGAGAAAGTGGAACAACACAAATACTTATGGGGTCATTAAAGAGATACCTAAATAAACCAAAAAGTATAGATTTTCTATATTTGTTTTATTTAGATACTTGAACATGCTAAAAGTATATTTATAATTCAGTTATGTATGTTAAAAATGTGTTTTGTATATTTGTAGTCTCCTTAGACTGATGAAATTGTACAAGTAGAAATATAAGAAATATTTTTATTTTTTATTAAGTAGAATAGAAGAAATATTTTTATTTTTAAATAAAATCAGACAAGTTAATGACGTAATAAGAACAATTTATTCGCGCAATTTAAAAGAATTCAGACACACTTTCAATAAAAACTAATTTATGTAACTAATTAATTGTGTTTTGAGTCCACTAACCCTGTTTTAAATTCGAATTACAAATTATTGATAGGGTACTGAGTGAACGCGTCACGATAATAATAATTGCTTTAAACAAAAAAAAACTCTATTGTCTTTGCCTATAGGTATGTACGAAGGGGGGTGTGCTCAATAAGACATATAAATACACATATTTTAATAAATTTCAGTAAAAAAAGTAAGTAAAATTTTTACTTCCACATTAAAAGGATCAAAATACAGTACACCAAAATTCTGCTCAGTCATTTCAATCATTCAGATTCAATGTAATTATAGTCTTAACCAGTTTGTGTGTTTCTTTGTAAGAACTAGAGAATTTTCGGTGTCTTAGATATGGTCAGGGCCAATATCAGATGTTTCAACACTACTGTTTAGGCGGTAATTATAAGATGAAGCAATAATTTTTTCAACAAATGTTTAATGTACGGACTTGTTTTTTTTTTTTCTAATGATATGTATCATTCAATATGATTATTTAGGTTTTTTCTTCATAAGTATATTTCCTACAATCGTCGGGCGGAAACATAAAGAAACCGTAAATACATAATATTATTCAGATTATAATTCTTCGAGGAAGTTTTTATAAACATCCGGATGAGTTGAAATGTTGTTTGCGTTAGAATGGTTATCATAACGTTGGTGCCTACATACATCCAAATAAACAAAGTACGCCGTAGAACCTTTTTATCATTTTTTTTAGAAAATTTACAGTAAATTGTAAGTAGTATGTAACCTTGATTTGTAACTAGATCGAGTCAAAGAGCAGTGTTGACGTCAATGTAATGTTTAATACATCAGCCATACTTTAAATAATTATAAAACAGTAAAGAAGCAGTTCTAGTAAAATGTAAAACACTTAGTAGAAAATAAATAAAGTTATATACATTGATGGATCCATAAGTCGAAATCAAGGCTGATTTTCCAACTCATTTTGAATTTAAAAAATCTATCTGTATGCAGGTCCAATATCAAACCTATATAGAAGATTTGTTTAAGGTAGGTTTTTTAAATATACAAAAGATAGATCTCTCTCTCTTTCTATTTCGGCCACCTCTTTTTTATCACTCCTTCTCTCCTTTAGATGTCTTCACAAGTCCTCTTGAGACAAATATGGCTCCCCAAACCAAGAGTTTCAATTTAATTAAAACTTTTTATCTGGATGAATATAAACACATACTACCTGATAGATATCTATAAAAATTTACCTATATATAATACACAAACCTTATGAATATCGTCACTGGGTTCAATCATTCCCATGTAGTCCACATACTTGAACTGGCTGTGACTGTTAAGCCAGTATAACAGATAATCGGCTATGACCTCCTCACCGACAAGGTGGTCTTGAAGGGAGGCACATAAAGCCAATTTCAATCCCATCTCCACATCCTTTATTGAAGGCTCTAGGATTCCTAGAACAAATATATTTAAAATTTTAGGTAACTTATAACTCTTTTGTATAAAAACAACCCCAAAATTACTAAATATCATCTGAAGGACTTGAACATTAAATAAATAAGATAATAATTATTAGAAACTTTAAAAAAAATTAAACAATAATGTTGGAAATTAAAATTAACATTTTTAATTGGTTTTTAAAGTAATTGAATTTATTTTAATCTTTCTCTCACAACAATCGATAGACGGTACCTATTGACTTTTTTGGTTTACCTGGAGTATCAAACATATAAATCTTTGGATTGTTATTTATCTTCATCTTAGTCATTAGACTTCTTGTAACTCCAGCTACAGCACCCACTGGGAGTGCGTGCTTGACATGAATATAGGAGCTACGTAACATGTTGATAAGGGATGACTTGCCTACATTAGGCACCCCAATAATCATTACATTGTAGTCGATCTCTTCACTGCGGTTGTATCTAAGAATAGTTTTGTTGGGTCATTTTGATTATTGTTGTACAATTCTAAGGCTCAATTTGATATTAATATATCAAATCAAATATACCTGTTAGAGTCCTTAATTAAGTTGACCATGAGCGGTCTCAAACTCTTTAGACCTCGACAGGTCTGATCTTTGCAATTAGTAAAAACCACATTCTGTACACTCTCTTCTTCTTTGAGTTGGTCCTTTATTTTTGGTAAAAACGAGCGTATCATTAAATCTTTCTTATTTAACACTAGTATGTGTGGTTTGGCACCGGTAATAGTGCTTGTGAAAATGGGATTACGACCGCTGAATGGGATTCTAGCATCATGGACTTCTATCACACAATCTACAGACTTTAAGGTTCGTTGCATTTGCTTTAGTCCCTTATTCATGTGTCCAGGGAACCAACGAAGTAGATCTTTGTTCACATATGGACATTTCTTTCTAAAATTATACAATGCTGTATCAAACTTTGTTGCCATTTCGAATGTTTTGTTTAGGTTTTGAGGTTATGTTTGTTATATAAATAGAGATTTTGTATTAAGTGCTGTTGTAAAGTGTTACTAAATGATATTCCTTCTATTGTGTATGTATTCTATAAATAAGGTAATCTAACAATTTATATGAAGTATGCTGATTGCTGTATGTTAAAAAAATAAACAGCAAAAAGAATTATTTTATTGACTTTGACATTTGACATAAAGCCCAGTGTTTCACTACTGATAATAAACAAAAAAAAAAACTTGTAACTTGCAATGTAAATAGAAACGTATGTACATATTAATTTCCAAGGTTAGAAAAATAAATTTACATTTGACACCCTGTCACAGACGTCCTAATTTAGTAGCACCGAAGAAATATATACTTTCAGGATAAATATAATTTATAATAATAAAATAGTACAATGCCTAAGACATTTTTGCTTGAACCAGACATTATAGCAGCGGCAGAAAATGTTATGCCAGATTTGAACAATGATTTGGTTATGGCTAAAAACTTTCTAAAACAACAATGTGCTGCAACCGGCGATACATTGTAAATATTTGCTTTGACTTAACTGATATCTTTGAATTCAGTTCTGTTTCATTACACTTTGTATTTCTTATACATTATATACTCATAGGTATGATCATCTTGTGGATGTTGTACATAAGATTATATCGCAGAAGCCACCGGAAGTGGTTGACTATTTCGAACAGTACTCCTGGCAGGTGAAGCAAGAGAAGTTTCGGCCTAACTTCGATTTACTAAACGATATTTACCTATCACCACCCCAACTCTCTATTGTACGACGTGTGGATGAAATGTTTAGGGTCATTATCATTTATGTTTATTAGAAGTTTGTAATAATTTTGTATTAGTGTCCTCCTAATTTCAAAAACTGTAATATTTATAATTACTTTCTATAATATTTTACTACGCACACACATTACCTACTTGACCTACATGCTGTAATATATAGATATTTTCAAATTTGAAAATACTCCTACGTGTACTACATATCTTTACACATCTTTAGCTATTGGTTGGAAATATACCTTGATCTTTGTACACAGTTAGTAGCTAGCAAGTCGCAGAGAATGGAGGATATAGGAGAGGAAGAACAAGAACTAGATCTTGAGGAGGAGTCAGCGAAACCGAGGATTGCAGATCTTATAGACCACAACTATTACTTCAGAGAGGTTTTGTAAATTTAGTATATTTATAGTTTAAGTGTTAGAACTCAGAGAATCGATTACTGTGACACAGACGTATAGCTGGTTTAAGCAAGCTTAATGTCCATGATGAATCATCTTATCATCAGATGAATGGTGGTGGGCATATTTGCCACATAAAACTTACATACTTAAAATACTAGGTGTATATTTTCTTAGAATTACACATTAGATATTTTTTCAGGTACCATAATTAAGTAGGTACATAATGATACATAATAAAAATATAATTATTGCATTATCCCTTGAAAAAATAAACAAATAATAATAAGTTAGTAAACAGGAAAATAGAATTGGAAACGTACCAGGAAACGTTTTCAGAGTTTCTATAATTAAATATATTTTTTGTTATATATTTAATTATAGAAATATATAAATATAAGGCTTAATTACTACTTGAAACAAAAAAAATATTACTACGTAATAGTATGACGTAGACGACGTTCGAATAATATTTATTTTAAACCAGCCTTGGAAACTTGTATAACTTATTATTATTAATTTTTTTAGGCTGGATATGGCTTGCCTGATAGCGAATGCTACGCGGTTTATATCGCTCTCAATATGCTGGCAATCAAAGAACCCGTAGCTACAGTCAGGTAAAATAGCCATTAGTTATATTAACTGTTACGGCTTATTTTTGAGAGTCAATAATAATGAATTTTGGATTAAAAGGAAATATTTTGGTTTCTTATATAATTTAAATAAATTTAGATTTTTCGGCAAGATCTTTGGTACTAAAGCAAATTATTACATCGCTGAAGTAGACTTTACTATAGAAGAATTGGATAGAAGAATCAGGGTAAGATTTCAACTTATTTATCCGGACTAACCCAGTAAACAAATTTCCTTTGATCAGACATAACACATATAATACCTAGTCTTGCCATAAACATTGTAACAAAGAAAAAAATAATAATTGCAAATAACATTTATTACTTTTACAGTGTGATAGTTTAATATACAAATATAAAACAATTAAAATTATAAAAAGCTTATTCGAAGTGGTGTTCATTGGCTGCAATACAGTCCTTTAAACGGTGAGGCCAATTATCAATAGAAGCACGCGCTCTTTCCATGAGGAAATTCTTCACTGCCAATCGTATGGATTCTTTAAGGGACTCCAAATTATCATGGCGCTTAGAACAGGCTGTACTCTCTAAGACTGACCATAAATCATAATTCACCGGATTAAGGTCGGATGTAGACGACGGCCAGTCTTTAGCTCTGATGAATACCGAGACGTTCGCTTCCAACCAAGACTGCGTCGACCGAGCTTTATGACCCGGCGCTGAGTCTATCTGGAAGGACCATACTTGGTTATTGAACATGTTGTTATTAAGGGGGTTAACTACCTTCTAAGAATGGTATCTTGATACATTAGTGCCGATGTTTTGATACCTTTTTCACAAAAATAAGGCTCAGTCACTCCTTCATAGCTAACACCCCACCAAACCATCACTAAAGTTGGATAATGCCCACGTGCAACGTCTCTGTCGTCGTCTCTGTTGTCTCTGTGGACTAATTGGGAATCTTCCTTAGAGCTTTGAGCATAAATACGGTCATTTTGTTTATTAAAATGTTGCTCAATTCTAAATTGTACCTATTAATAGCCCGGCACACAAACATTTGAGTAATACCAAGTGTATGGACTGTTTTAAAAATTGCATTTGGCTCCATACCTACTTCGTGAAATGCAATCACAGCGTTTTGGTTCGGTTCCAAAAAAAATATTATAATTTTAGGATTGAAAAGGATAGAAAAGGTTTCAATCATATCATATATACTATATATATATATATATATAAAAGTAATCCTTACTAATACTTTCTAATTCAAAAATAATGTAGCCATTTCTGTTCTCGCGGAAAATTCAAAAGAATAAAGAAGAATTGAAAAAATTAAGACTAACTAATTCTTGTTAATACTAAAATAATGTAGCAATTGTTGTTCTCGCGGAGAATTAAAAAAAATAAAAAATAATTTTAAAATGTTTAATACCTCATTTTTTTGGAGAAGGATTTTTTTGGAGGAATTTTAAGGGGGATTGAAATATACTACATATGAGTTCTTTTTAATACTCTTTTATTCTTCACGGATAATTCAAAAGTATATATAATTCTGCTCGTCTCGGAGATGATTAACAGATGAGTTGTCGATTTGGGTATATAGATGTCATATGATATATAAATACATAAATAAAAACTATTCTAATCATGTCAATATAAATATTTTTTCGTCACTTTTATATAATATCGATATTAGAAAATTATACTGTACCTTAACTAATAGGTACCTACCGATCTCCCAGGTAATGAGTAAAATCTGAGGAATATATGCGTTAATTCTAAAGAACAGTACCTATTACAATACTTGAAGACATTCAGAAATCAGATGTAATAATATTATAAGAATGTTTACTGGATAGTAGTTAGCTCATATTCATATATTTAAAAATTAATAAATCAGGAGTTTGAAATGAAAGACATGCCAGGGGAGGGCGAGGGTATGGATGAAGACAAAGCACAGGATATGGAAGAACAAAAAGAAATGAGTAAGTTAAAGTGTATATGTAAATAGATTTATTTATTAGATAAAATCTATATTGAGGTTTTCCAGATTAGGGATTTGATTTACTTAAACCTAGTAAATTCGTAGTTATTACGACAGGAAATTAGAATAAAATGATTCTACCATAGGCAACGTCATATTTCGTTCGTCTCCCTATATATTTTTTGGTACTAAAAAATAATCTATTTTTTAAATTAAAATAATGGCGACAATAATGATAGGTCTAAATATTTTTAAAACCATTATAATTAGTTGGCGAAGGTGAAGGCAAAGAAGAAAAACCGAAAGAACCGGTTCCGCCTAAACTTCCTCCAATTCCTGTCTCTACATGGCAGCCACCCACGCCGATTCCGGTTGAGCGACCTGGCCAGGGCGTCAACAAGAAGGTCATTTTACAATTCTTTTTAATTATTTTTATGTAGTACCAAATATCGACCTCTGATATATATAGTCATTTCTATATTCTGGTGTAGTCATACTACGTGTGCAATCTTCCCGGAGAACCGTGGATATGTCTGCCGGATGTCGGTCCGGATCAAATTCGAGTCGCCCGGCTTACGGTGCGATGCATGACAGGCGATTTGGACGCTGAGGTGAGTATAGAGAAATAGTCAAGGTTAGTTTGGTAAATCACATTCATAACATACCTAAGTTAACACATTAAATTAATAGAAGTCTATTAAAATTCAAATTTATTTGCGATCAAAGGTATTATTTTATTTTTATACGTAGACGTATATACTCTAATTAGCGACAACAGAATTGCAACTTATTTCCAGGTGGTAACGTTCCCTCCCTTTGACGGCACGGAGCGCCACTACCTACGCGCGCAGGTGGCGCGCATACAGGCCGGCACTTCCGTGTCGCCGCAGGGATTCTTCACATACGGGTCGGGGGAGGAGGAGGACATTGACCTCGAGGAGGGGATGGGTGAGTAGAATGTGTGTAACGAAGAAACTCTTTAAGTTACCTCCAGTGTGTCTGCAACATGTAACTCGAATTCCGCAGTTTACCTAAAAGAACTAAGAATTAACATGTAACCCTTTGGCGTCCTAACTGTTTTGTCATGATTTTACCTTCATAGGTGACATGGCTTTCAAGCCGAACCCGTTCTATCAAGGACATACATTGAAAGACCTTATCGATCCCAATCTCACCTATTGGGTACACCATGGAAGATACATCCTCAAACAGGGCCGAACTATCTGGTGGAACCCTAATGCGGGCATGGTTAGCTAAACTAAATTTTACATCGTCCTTTATCACTTGTACAAAAAAAATAATCGACTTAAAAAGCAGAGATAGGTATGTCGAATATTCACTACAAAATTATAAGTTCCTAAAAACAGTCCGGGATTAACGAGTAGTTCAATGCGACTGAGACTGCCGCAGGAAGAAGTTCTAGAGGAGGAAGATGACGAAGGTCCCCCTCCGTTGGAGCCAGAGTCGGGTCCCTCCCTGTTCAGTTCGCTGTCGGAAGACGCGCGGCTGGAGGGCTTGTCCCCGTGGGGCGCGCGCTGCAGCGGGTTGCTGGCGCCAGACCGCACGCTGGCCGTGCTGCGGAGCCACGTGTGGCCCGGCGCCGTCGCGTATTCCACCGTTGGGAAGTTAGACGACTGTCTTTCTATTTTAGATCAAATTATATTTACATGTCTGGGAAAAATCTCTTCTTTATTTGATTTAAGAGTTTGGGATAAACACTCATAAATTGAAAACCTCATATCTCAGTTGATCAAGTGGGTACTTTTCATACTTGCCTGACATTTTACGGTCTGATGCCTTTTACTGAAAGGCGTGTCTCTGTGTCGCGTGTGTCTGATACTAATACGAAATTATTTTATTAACGTCTGCAGAAAGTCTGAATGTATGTACGTGGGGTGGGGTTTGAAGACTCAACCCCCAAACTTCTCTCCGCTGCAGCTCCCTCGTCCGCAAGATGAGTATGTCATAGGACCGGAGGTCATGGAGATGGCTGACCCCACCTTTGCAGATGAGGAGGTTATTAAGATCATGATTTAACATATAGATTAATACAGTGATAGATAAGAAATGGCGATAAGGCACACTTTATATTTTGACATATTATTGATTTTCGATATTACCTATGCGTAACTGTGCCGTAATTTCATATAGGAGTTACTAACGGCACGCTATGAAGGCCGTTTTGACATATTAGTATAGTGATGTCAAATGTCGATTTATTGTCGAAAGAAAAACACAAATCTATAAGATTTGTTGCAAATAGTACTAGATTGAAAAGGTTTATTTTATTTATTTATTTTTTATTTAAGTGCCCGTTGGAAAGTTAACCTGATTAAAAAGGATTGATAAAACAAAAATATATATGTTTACTTAATATATTTGAACGAACTAAATAGTGGATTGAAAAGGAATATATGTTTTATATTTATACTTTATATACACACAAGAAACATATGAATAAAAATAAAACGCACCAAAAAAGGTGCCACAAAAGAAGGTAGTAGTTGTGCTGGCCAGCGATCCTATGTGAGGATCGTAAGAGATTTCATTTAAAAAAAAAAAACAATTTAGAGAACCAAATGCCGAGTTGTGCGGTAAATAAGTACACCAATACTTTATAAAAATAAAAAATAAATGTTCGCGACACCCTTATATATATAGTTTATAAATTAATTTAATAAATAAATTTTGGGTCCTGTATATATAATTATATTCGATAAAATTTATGAATCTCTATCTCAGCTCATATCTCTAGCTCATCACTACCGTCAATAAAGTACCGTAATTCTATCCTTGAAAGTTGTTATCAATTAATACGGAATTTCATGAGCGGACAAACGTCAAAATGGCCATCATAGCGTGCCGCTGCAGTAGTCACCGAAATATTTAAGATATTTTGAGTGATAAAATTTTATATAATCAGCACCACAATCCACATTAATATAATTCTAGGCTTATCGCATCGCGCACCTGCCCCCTCCACCTCCACCCGAACTCCCCGGGGAGGGAGAGGGTTTCCCCGAAGAAGAAGAGGAAGAAGACTAACTTTAGGATTAGGATACTATTTTATTATTTTATGTATTAACTTCTGTATTATTCTGAAAAATAAAAAAATAATATCATTACAACTTGATTGATACGAAAATACGTAATGGTGGTTTAACTAATAGAAGCTTATTTATAAATAAGGTTGCTTCTGTTTAAATAAGAAATTAAAGTGTAAGTGAATAGTATACTTATAGTATATATATTATTATTATATTATTATTACACCAGACCAAGAATGTGAGGCGTGCGCCCAAATACCAGTTCAATATACAGGGTTATTTGTAATAAGTTGACCACCTCTTACAGACAGCCTTTCTGCATCAATTCCAACAACATATGTTCTACGACTTTTTAAAAAACGTGATAAACAACACAAAAAACAAGAAACAAAATTTTGTTTGCTCCCCCTTTCACTTATTACTCTGTATTTCATAAGAAGTGCTTAAAAGGTCAACGCCCGGGCGCCATGCCTACGCTCAGAGCTAATGCCAGTTCAGCGACAACAAATAAATTTTGTATGGGAAAATTTTAATTTAAAAACTATTAATTTAAAAAAGTCGTAGATCAAATGTTGTTGGCATTGATGTAGAGAGGCTGCCTGCAAGCGGTGGTCAACTAATTACAAATAACCTTGTATAAGAGTAATTTTTAATGACGCAGATTTTTTTTTAGTGACAAAACTTGTCCACAAAAAAATGTTATTTTATTTCTGTATTAAAATAAAAATCTGATAATAATAGTTACTGAATTGTGGAAACCTGTTACCAGCTACAACAGGCGCTAAAACAATGTATTATTTTGCGCTTGCGATAAAAGTCCATATTGACACTATCTTCTTGTTCTAACATATTATAAAATTGTCACTGATCCATTTCTCGACCTACATGGAAAATATAAAAAAAAACATCACAGGGGGCCTTTATAAGAGCAAGAGAACCTAAAACAATGGTCTTTCAGTTTGTATGTATGTCTGTATGTTTATGCACGCTAATCTTGGAAACGGCTTAACCAATTTGAATGCGATTTTCAGGTTTTCACTGAACATTTAGTGTTTATTTCATCTAAATCAGTTAAGAAATAAAAAAGTTATGTCAATTTATGGCAATCACGTAATAGGTACCATGCAAATCTTATTCTATACATGTAATAAATTTGTAGAGAATTAGTCTTTGTACATTGAAAATATTTAAAAAAAAATACCAGGATGTGAAGTAATAACTAACAGAATCGAATTTCAGCATTTTCTAAATCTTTGTCTGTTCATCGGTTTGTCTTTTAGTTGTGCACACAACACGAAAAAAAAAATATTTTCAAAAATTCATACAGGGGGACCTTTATAAGCAAGAGAACCCAAAACAATGTTTTTTTTATTTTGTCTATTCGTCTGTATGTTTGTGCACCCTAATCGATTAATCGGATCCGATTAAAGGAAACGGATTAATCGATTTACATGCAGTTTTAGGGAATATATTGTCATAGGATTCATTACCCATTTTGTTTTTTTTTTGACAATCGGTTAACAAATAAAGAAGTTAATAATACCTATCTTATTGTTGTACCATTAATGCTTACCAGTTTGAAGGTTTATAGTTTTTACATACACTGGTAAGCGTACGAAATCGCAGGCACATTTAGTGTAGGAATCCAAGAGGATTGATGAGTGATGACGGTATTAAATGTACTAATGTCCAACCTTGCACAAATACACGATTTCCAGTAGTGACTACATACAATGGTATAAATATGTCTTTTTTTTGTTTTTTTTGTCTGTCTATACTGTTAGCCCTGTTGGCTATTACAGCGTCACCAGGACGGTAAGCATAAGTCGCATAGCAGACTATACTATGGTGAATTAGGTAGCTCTATTGGTGCGACAAAAAGCTAAGTCAGAAAAGAATCCGAACTATATGGAGTAAAGAGTGATCATAGAAAAGACATTCATAACACACACATTTGCTTATTGACACATCAATAGGTTTACACATTATTTGTCACTAGCATAGACTAAGCCTAAAGATGCGAAATTGTATCATATCATAAACTAATATGACGGCGAGTACGACTTACAATATATAGATTATTTTAAACTATTTAAATTAAAATAAGTATTGGTTTAAATTAAGAAAAAATCGAGTCCGTGGACACGGCTCGTCACACCTTGGCGGAGTGCGCAGCCTGGCAACGTCAGCGTACTGAGCTGGCGGCCGTGGTTTACAGTGACCTCTCGTTGCCGAGCGATGTTTCCGCGATGCTCGGCGGCGAGAGGTGCTGGGTCGCTATGGCCTCCTTCTGCGAGTAAGTCATTGCCGCGAAGGAGGCCGCGGAGCGGGACTGAGAGACAGCCTCCTCTGAACCGCTCCGTCGGAGTAGGCTGGGTCGAAGGAGGCGGGATTACGCCCGCAGCCTCCTTCCCCAGCTGTAGTGCCTGGGCGAGAGAGGGGGTGAACTTTCTCGCTCATCATAGGCCTACGCGGTGTGGGCGTCCCTGAGTTGATCGGGGCCCCTCGCAGGGGGTTCCGCCGGGGCGTCATGGTGAGTGCGAAAGCGATCCCGTGGCGTCCCACTAAGACGAAGAGGTCAACCGTTGGTTTTTTAGTGGGTAGCCTTAAAAATGGCAGCGTCATCTATGCTGCCGGGTAGTCCCACATATCCCTTTGGCCATCACCTTCCTGGCCGCTAGGATGTTGCGTAACGCATTTTTCCAACGATAAAAAAAGAGAGACTCGAACCTTGCAGAACCATTCTATTTTTTTACCAGAAAAAAAATCCTCTACAACGTCTAGGGGTCAGTATAGGGGCGAATATTATCGGCATTTAAGATTATAACCCATCCATTTTCTATAGGTTTTCTTAAAGTATTGTATTTATCGTTCATTATGAAAGTCTTGTAAGAATTCCTTTCGTCAAAGGACATCTATTAGTTTTTTAATTAAGTTATAAAATGAATTGAAAGAAATATAGTAGATATAATAGAGACTAGTATAATATAATAGAGACTAGTATAGTATAATAGAGACTAGTATAGTATAATAGAGACTAGTATAGTATAATAGAGACTAGTATAGTATAATAGAGACTAGTATAGTATAATAGAGACTAGTATAGTATAATAGAGACTAGTATAGTATAATAGAGACTAGTATAGTATAATAGAGACTAGTATAGTATAATAGAGACTAGTATAGTATAATAGAGACTAGTATAGTATAATAGAGACTAGTATAGTATAATAGAGACTAGTATAGTATAATAGAGACTAGTATAGTATAATAGAGACTAGTATAGTATAATAGAGACTAGTATAGTATAATAGAGACTAGTATAGTATAATAGAGACTAGTATAGTATAATAGAGACTAGTATAGTATAATAGAGACTAGTATAGTATAATAGAGACTAGTATAGTATAATAGAGACTAGTATAGTATAATAGAGACTAGTATAGTATAATAGAGACTAGTATAGTATAATAGAGACTAGTATAGTATAATAGAGACTAGTATAGTATAATAGAGACTAGTATAGTATAATAGAGACTAGTATAGTATAATAGAGACTAGTATAGTATAATAGAGACTAGTATAGTATAATAGAGACTAGTATAGTATAATAGAGACTAGTATAGTATAATAGAGACTAGTATAGTACAATAGAGACTAGTATAGTACAATAGAGACTAGTATAGTATAATAGAGACTAGTATAGTATAATAGAGACTAGTATAGTATAATAGAGACTAGTATAGTATAATAGAGACTAGTATAGTATAATAGAGACTAGTATAGTATAATAGAGACTAGTATAGTATAATAGAGACTAGTATAGTATAATAGAGACTAGTATAGTATAATAGAGACTAGTATAGTATAATAGAGACTAGTATAGTATAATAGAGACTAGTATAGTATAATAGAGACTAGTATAGTATAATAGAGACTAGTATAGTATAATAGAGACTAGTATAGTATAATAGAGACTAGTATAGTATAATAGAGACTAGTATAGTATAATAGAGACTAGTATAGTATAATAGAGACTAGTATAGTATAATAGAGACTAGTATAGTATAATAGAGACTAGTATAGTATAATAGAGACTAGTATAGTATAATAGAGACTAGTATAGTATAATAGAGACTAGTATAGTATAATAGAGACTAGTATAGTATAATAGAGACTAGTATAATATAATAGGGACTAGTATAATATAATAGAGACTAGACCCGGGTAAATACTTAAATGGTATTAAATTAAAAAATATGCGGGTGTTATGTAATTTGTTTTCGATACACAAGTCGTAGAACAAATGTTGTTGGGATTTATGCAGAGAGGCTGAATGAAAAAGGTGGTCAACTAATTAAAAATAACCCTGTATATTGGCGTCATATAGGCAATTATTATTTTGCTTAAGCTAATGTCTATTATGGTTCATGTTGTGTGCACTCTTCCCTTAACACGGTAATTGGAAAAAGGACAGTATTATGTACATAAAAACAACCAGTTTAAGGTAAAAATATATTGTATTGGTTTACAAATTAAAAATTAAAAGTTGGTTTAGCCGTGATCGCTAAACAATTTTTGATAACGTGAATCGTGACTAACAAGATAGATAACACATTCATAAAAATATACTTAACAAGAAATATACAATTTTATTAGACCTCTGTGAATTCAATTATCTACAAAGAAAATAATTAACGAAATTCAGTAGTAATTGATATATTTATTTCTTATGCTTATGCAACTGAGGCGCGGATAATTTTACTTTCCCCGGGAAGTTTCTGGCGATGTTCTCTTCCTTCACGGCCTTCAGGAGGTCTCGTTCCCGGGGACTGATGATCTTATCTCTGAGGAACACTTGGACCGCCGTCTTGGCAGCTTTGCCTCTCTTGTTGCTGCCCGGGGTTAGTTTTACTTTGAACCTGAAATGAAGAACGCGGGTTTTATTTCACCCCCTCTCATATGAATCTCGCAGACGGTAGGGTCTAGATTAAGCTAATCTGCCCACAAAAATAATCGGTTGCAATTAGGGCCGGGCCACAAGTGACCACGGTGGCCATCATAAGAACCGCCACCTTTCTCTCTTCCCCAGTGACTCACTTATAGTGCAGCAGTGAGGAGTACGGCGCCACCACGGGCACCGCGAACAGCAGCTCGTCGTCCGCCAGCGGAGCACCCGTCAGCTGACACAGCATCTCCGTGTCGGCGTCACCGGCAGGCTCCGTCTACGACAGAACCAACATTGACGTCTCATCGAAATAACACCTACTTATTCAATTACACACATGTGAACCTTTCAAAGTTCAACAAAAATAATTTGTTTAATTTTATTTTTTGAGGTTAGATCATAAAACTGCACAAAGATAAAAAATGAACACCAACATAATCGTATGCTCACAAGGAGGTGTTAGAAGTGACAATTAGTTATCTGTGGTTTAGAGAGTGTGGTGTGAGTGCTGACATCAGAACGACGATACTATACATGTGGACAAAATTGAAATTAGAATGGTGGATGAGAGGAATCTCACTCGACCTGTCTTTGGGAATTAACACAGCTGATTTTGATTTTAGAACGGTAATCAAAATAACTAACTAACCAAAGAACTAAATCAACTTTGTGTTTAATGAGACAGGGATTAAGTTAGAATGATATTATTTTGACTTCAAATTTTAGTAGACTATGGCCCACCTAATTTAAAAAAATAAATATAGTGTTTGTATGTACCTCTACGTCTGGTTCGGGCTCCTCCCCATCAGACTCGGCCTCCAGTAGCACTGGTGCCGGCGCTGGGATTTTCTTCATGGCTTGCTTCTGCTTGCTCTTGCTGACTTGTTTCTGAGCTTTCTTCGTTTCCTTCGCGCTTTTGTCCGGCTGTTTAGAGAGAAGGTTAGAAACTTTACAAAAAGACAAAACTTTTCAAGAATTTCGGATTAAATGTATGTATAACATCCAGGTTGCTCAATGATATTACCATACAAAAAATATAATAAAATTAAGGGCAGTATAAATTTAATTATCGAAAGGAAAAATAAACATAACAATAACCAATTTATTGGTCTTGTAAACGGACATAAATACCTTCAGTATCTCCATCATAAGCGCGCGGTCTTCATCATCCTGGTCCTTGTATTTTTCTTTTATCTTCTTCAGTTTTCCTTTATGCCCCCGCTTGGGACCTTGCTTCTCTTTTACCTCTTCTTTAACCTTCTTAACCTCTCTTTGGGGCTTTTTACCCCCCTTTTTGGGGAGACTGGGGAAAGATGGCGGTTCTTCACCTAAAGTTTATTATTATATTATAAATCTATTATTTTTATTTGAAATTAAGCTACATTAAGAGATTCAAATTTGGAAAAGTACTTAAGCACTCTATGTAAAAAAACTTAACACAAATACTTATAATATTATTCAAAACCAAATGAACAAAATCATAATAATAGTCTAAATAATACTTACTTTTATCAGAAACCTCTGACATGCTCCGTGTCTTAGACGCTACAAACACCTGCCCCGTGTGGTGATCCACCTGAATATACACATATTATAATATGTATATATATAATTTAATTAAATACTATTATATGCCTATATATATTGATATCTTTTATTTCTCTTGAAGATACTTAAATATTTGTGTAGTTGTATGTGTCTGTTATTATATAATGATATGTGAGAGGAGCGGTTGATAAGTTCGCTTATACTTAGCAATGAGGTATCACTGACTTAAAAAATTGTTTGAAATGTTGACCGAAACTAATAATTCTTGCAATTTGGAGCACCACGCAGTGATTAAATTAATAGTAAAAAATAACTCGTCTTAAGACATTTTCAAAAAAATCTTCCGTTCTGCAGGATTCTGGGCCTTTATACTTTATATATCATGGTCAGAAAATGGGCTCGTCATTTTCAACAAGAAAGAGAGAGCTTCAATCCCTGTGTTGGAGTGAGATAGTATTAGTGTCAAATATCAATCAAAAATAACATTAACCTCCAATTTCTAATTCTAGGTTTCTAGTTACTTACAAAAAATTAAACAAATTTATTAAATAGGTATTAGAGAGCTCATAATTTGATCTTACATTTTTATAAATATTTTTTTTAAAGATTTTCTAGAAATTCTATAGTCTATTTTAACTTTATAGTAATATAATAGCTATAGGACAAACAAACCTTCACGTGTGTATGTAAAACCCCATCACTTTCTGAGTCACTGTCCTCGTCATCTTCTTTTGGCTCCTCTTTAGATTGTTTCTCTATTTCTCTATCAATTTGGTTTTCTGAGCGTTCTTCAAAATCTTTAATCTCTTTCTCATTTGATTTCTCTTGGGATATATCATCCTGTATTATTAATTTTGTTGCTTCTTCAGTTATCGTATCTAACGGCGTCTTATCCTCACCATCCGATTGTTCATCTGAGAACAATAAAACCAATGCAGGGTTATTTTTAATTAATTGGCCACCTCTTGCAGGCCGTTCTTCTACATCTATTCTAACAACATTTGTGCTACGACTTGTTACAAATCTTGATTAACAACACAAGAAAACGAAACAAAAACTTGTTTGCTCACTCTTTTACTTATTTCTCTGTATTTTGTAAGAAGTACTTAAACGCCACGGTCAACGCTTAAATGGTAAATACACGGTTAACGCTGTATGAAAAACTTAAATTTTAAAAACTATTAATTTTAAAAAGTCGTTTAACAAATGTTGTTAGGTTTGATGTAGAGGCCTCTCTATTTGCCTGCAAGAGGTGGCCAATTAATTAAAAATCACCTTGTATAATATATAAGGTTCATTCAACATATCTTCTCCAGCCAGTATATCAACACGCACCATCGTCGGAGACGAGTATCTCTTGGTCCTCCTCGCTAGCGAGCGTGGTGACGTCACTATCTCGTCTGGTGACGTCACTGGCATCGTCTGCCTGCAGCGGGCGGCGGTCGTCGCGATGGCGCTCGATGCAGCTGTCTTCCAGCTGTTAGAATGACGAAAATGATTTTTCTTAAACAAGTAATATTTAATAAACTCCATGAGTGTGAGAGCGAGCGTGCGTTACATATCAATCAAAACGAACTTCATTCTTTCGATTTTTTTAAATACGATATTGACCACGAATTCTAACACTCACCCTGAACATAAAGCTGAACCCGAACTGAAGGTGGTCCGGTAGCAAGTAGTTCTTCCGTCCCCGTATCATGAAGGAGCCGGTTGACAGGTATTCCCCCGTGGGCGCTGACTTGGACACCTGGTGGCCGTACACCCACCACGCACGAGTCAGCACCTTCGCCTCCCACGCCACGCTGGAACGGACATACGCTCATTCGTATAGATATGTCTACTTGTGCAATTAAATAGGTCACGTGATGTTCCCCCTCCCCCCACCTGTAGGCCACGGCGGCCTGTCCCGCCTCAGCCAGTGTGCGTGGGGGCGGCGCTCCGCCCCCGCACTTGACGAGCACGGAGGAGGCGCCCGACACGTCCGCGTGCACGTACACGTCACCGCCTCGCATGTAGCGCTTCACTAACAACTCGTTCTGCTGCTGATCGCGACCCGCTATCACCTGCCGGGGAGGAACTCTTGAATTATTGATGTCGGACGTGTTATTTATTAGATATTCGGTGAAATGGAAAACGTATGTGGAACTCGCCAGAAAGTTGTCGGACGATATGAACCAGTAGAACTTCTCGAACCAGTAGGTCTTCCTGGCCTTGCTGATGGTGCTGATGGTGTGCGCCTCCTTCAGCGTCTGCTTGGTCTTCTTCTCTGCGCTCTTTAGCGCCTTGTCCGCCGACTCCAGGGTCTTCTGTTGTTTCTTGGCAGCGTTTCTTTTTTGATCGTAGTAGCTGAATTTTTTAAGGTTTATGTTTTATTTATTCACAAGAGTAGGAAAATATTTTTTTTTAGTTGCTAAAATTCACCGTCTAGCATTAGCGTAGGCAGTCAACGATAAGTCTATATCGACCGCCATCGGTTCCAGTCTCTCCTTATCACCATCGTCGTCTTCATTGTCGTCATCATCACCATCATCGTACGGGTCCGTCAGAAGGAGTGTGATGTGATTGGTGTTCAGCTTCAGTTGTTTAATCGCCGAGGCCACCGGATCTTTGTTATCTTGAGCCGTCTTTACTAGTAACTTGATGTCATCCCAACTCATCTAAAAATAATAAAAATAAAATTATATCAATTAACAATGCATACCTACTTAATACAATTTATTTTATAACCACTTTTTAAAACAATAATGTTTTGATAAATATTAACCGACCATATAAATAGACACTTTAAAAACATTTTTAATATACAGAAATATTGTAATATGTATATTTGTAACAATATTTTCTTGTATGTAAGGTTAATCATTTTATTATCAAACTAATAATCAATTACCTTCCACTCAAAATAAAACACAAAAAAAAACAAACCTGGTTAGCAATAGCTGTCTGTATTGCCAGTCTGGCTTGTTCCACGAGTGGCTCATTCCGAGCTATTATCTCAGCCGCCTTTCGATCCTCGAGCTGGACCTTCTCCAGATTGGTCAGCCTCTTCTCGTGATCTGTACGAATGTTCTGGAGCTTCTTCATGGCTTCTCGCTCTACTTGAATTGTCTATATGTTTGTTGATGAAATCATTTTAAGTAACAATATTTCAATAAATTCATTAATTTTGAAACTGTTTATATTCATTCATTTGAAACTGTTCAACTGATCATAAATCAGGTAAAGTAGTCTATTAACCTACGATCATGAGTATAATATTAGATATATATCTATAATTTACCATATTTACTATATATATTTTTTAAGTCTTTCAAATAAAAAACTAAATATAAGCAACCAAAACTAACTGTCTGTCTGTCACACAAGTATTTAATAAATAAAAAGTTCCTGTTCATTCCAGACGTTATTTATGTCATCAAAAGCGTCTGTAGAATACAGGGACTTCATACAAACAACTTGTAACAAATATACCTTAAGATCAATCTTCTGTCCCTCCAAAGCTGAGAAGAACTCATCAACAGCTCTATCAAAGGTTTCATACTCTACATATATCTGTTCTTTGTTTTGAGTGTAGAGCATTGGATGGAACTCCTGGTTCGTAAGGAAAAAGTCAGGTCCACCCTCAGGGTTGGGACGGTCTTCCCTCTTCTGGATTATATAGCCCTGGTAAAATTAAATGCAAAGATTAAATGCTTAATTAAAACAATAAATATGTATTGCTTCTTTATTTTGGCAATAGCTCAAAAATTTTTTTTGCTGCTAATAATAATATTTTTTTAAGCAATGTAATTTACAAAGACATAAGATACCTTCGCAACTTGATTTTTGCCATTCTCAACAATTGCTTCGGCTTGTTTTAGAGCACTCACTAGTTGATCTATATCTCTTTCCATATAAAATCCTTTACTGGAATCCTGCGAAATTTTCAGATTACCCGACAGACCGTTTTGTAACAGTACATGATCAATTATTGATGCACCATATTCTAAAAATTAGGCAAAAAAAAAAATATTACAAATAAAGCAAAAAAAATTGTTTTCAAATATTGTTAATGGTATTAATATTACCCAAGTTAGGATTCAGTATCTTTTTTAAATTATCACCCTTCTTGCTCTTTGATAATATCTCCTTAAGTGCATCGGCTTCTGGTGCTGAGAAATTGGTTTTAGCTCTGTCTAGAGGATACTTTTCTTTCACTGCAAACCTTTAAAGAAATTATAAATACAATTTGGACTTTGGTTAAATTATCTATAGTTTAAATCCAAATGAAGCCAAAACAAATAAAAAAAAAAAATTAATTTATTTATTTATCAAATATTAAGTCCTAATTTTACTAAGTACTATTACTACTTACTAGAACTAGAACAACTAAAATGGGAAAATGAGTTATACTTTTTATTATGATTCAATAGTACATATAAGATATTACCTAATTTTGTCACCTTCAACATGTGGTCGGAGAACATTCAATATGGTCCACTCATAATCTGTAAGCACTATGTTGCCTCGGTCATAAAGTTCTAGTATCACATGGTAGGCGGCCTCACCACTACCAAACTGCAGGTCCACTATCCTGTCAATACCTAGTTGACTCAATTTTTCAAGACGCTTATTCTTGAGATGTTTACGAAGCTGTAATTAAAATAGATACGTAGGCTTCAATAGTTCAGGTTTCTATTATAGAAGTATTAAGTTTTCATGGTTAATTTACAATTGCTGAAGTAGTAGCAAATAGTAGTGGGCATTGGTATAAATAGTGTATAGCTTTAAATAGTGGTAGGTGGCTAATCATGTTTCATAGCATATAGAAAACTTTTTCACACTATCAATAGGAAACAAAAATTTTGCTATTTTTTTATGAACCTTCATGGTAAATCCTGATGGAGCTACATTTTTGGGCCATTCAAATTGAGTGGTATGGAACCTGTTGCCCGACTCTAGTAACATCACAGCCTTCTCCTCAGACCTTTGAAGTCTAATTACATATGTCTTATTGTCTATATCATAGACCTGGTTCACTCGCATTCCTATTAACCTGAAGGTAAAATGTATTTTTTAAGAATTATGGACATTATATTAGAATTAGACACAATAGGCTTATAATAATTTTTATCATCATATTTTGTCTATATTATTTAAATTATTTTCCACTTTTAATCTCAGAATCTATATATATTTATTAATATATATAATACATAAATATTTTTGTAACCAAAACTGTAACCAGCAATTGGAGATTATAAGCAGAAGATAAACAAAAACATATATAAACTGTGATACCTATTTTTAATTGCACAATATTTTAAAGTGATTTAGTTCATTTTAGAGCAATATTAAATCCTTTTTGATAGATTGAGATAGATAGAGATTTGATAAGTTGAAGATATTTTAAAATAAGGTCCTTATATGTCCAATAAAAAGGAATTTATTTTAAGTCTATTGTGCAATTTGTCACTTTTGGGATTACTTAAAGCAGTGAAATGAAATATACTATAATTCTACAAAACAAAAACAATGATATCAAATAGAAGAAAAAAAATATTAAAAACTATGGGAGCAACACAAATTGGTAATATAGTAATATGATAAGGTCTTACCTCTGCAATTCTGACACCATGCATACAATATCATAAGTATTAAATCGTGTCTTCATTTTGAATAACTTTATTAAATACTAAAATATCCACAAATCGATATGAATTTACTTTATAATATTGCAAAATACATCACGCGGCTAATATTCTATATATAAGACGTATTCTGTATAATATTATAATTTATAATGAACTAGGAAGCCGAAATCAAAACAAATATCAGACAAATGTCTCCTTTACTCAATTCTAGTCAGAAGTCTCAAAAGTTCCTCAAAAAACTCAAATGATAAATTTCACTCAATGTGTCATAACTCATATGTCATAACATGTGGCTAATTTTGACTTTCTGTCGTCCATTTTTTTTAATATGGCAAGATTTTATGTGTAGTAGTATATATATATTGCGTATGATATAATATTATTTTACATAAACTTGCTTTCCTGTTTAAATTAGCAGTCGTCTACATTTGGCTTAAAGGGAAGGTGTAGGTTAGGTTTCTAACTAATTGTTAGTCTATGAGTAGAAAGGAAAAAATATGAAAACATTTTAAGAAACTATTTCTTGTTTGATTGCCTGGACTTGTTTATACATTAATAAACATTCTTCCTTTGTTTTCTTGCTTCATCATATTATATATATATATAATTATATGCCAAAATATTAATAGTGAATAGTATAGACGTGAGGTTGCTGTTGGTACTTTGCCCCGAATTAGTAAAATTAACTTTAACAGTATTTCCCTATCAGTGTCTATAAAAAATATTAACATTTACCACCGATATCATTAATAAGATCCATTCTATCTGAACCCCTTAAGAACCTACTGCCTATTTGACAATTGTTTACATTACAATATACATTCATTCTGATTTCTGATTTTGAAACAAAACATTCCTAGAGTAACTGGCAACCACAGAGTATTATAAACTGGCAACTCTACTATTTGACATTTGTTGTGATTTATGTATATACTGTATAATATTTAGTATTTACATTATTTATTTTGAGGTTATAACTCGAACACTATCTATGTAAAAAAGTTACAAATTTCTAATTAATTAGGGGTATCGGTAGAATAAAAAATGGGACAAAAAGATGATAGTGTTGAAGCAAAGGATTTTAAACTTAGACCCATGAAGTGCGAACTAAATTTTCTTAGCAAATCTGATGGGTCGGCGATTCTATCCCAGGGTATTTATTATTAAGTAATATTTGTCATACAAATTAGACATATAAGGTATAACCATGTCTTAAATTTAATTATCATTTCAAAGTGAATAAAAAGATTAAAAATAAGTTGACATATTGTATTTCTGTTTGGTAATTCCAGGGGAAACAGTGGTCACTGTAAGTGTTAATGGCCCTTTGGACATCAAAACAACTAGTCAGAGTATAGAGAAAGCAACTCTTGAGGTTTTGTTCAGCAGTAAAGGAGGCAAGCCTTCTGTTGCTGAGAGGTATGTGAAAAAATATTTATTTAGTTTATTTTGGTATTTTTGGTAATCCAATTTATTTCAACATTTTTTTTTGATTTGTTGATGATTAAAATGTTCACGGCGACTTTAATATATTATAAAGCCAATATTTTAAGTTGTAGTAAGTAAAATATTGAAAGTAAATAAATTATATCCAGATTCAAAGAAAATATAATAAGACAGACATGTGAAACTGCAATAGTGGGTTGTTTGTATCCTCGGACGGGAATCACTGTTACCATACAAGAACTAGAAGATTATGGTGGGGTAAGTTTACTTCCATGTATGCACAACATAAAAAATAAAACTAAAATCATGTATGGGAATTTATATAAATTTTGAATGTTATATCTAATAAAAATAATATTTTCTATTGCACTACAAATACAGAAATAATACAAATCAATTCTTAATAACAGGTCTTGGTTATACAATAAGGTGGTCTTATTGCTAAGTAGCTATCTCTTTTATACAACCTTAAGTCTTGTAGCTTCCTTGTATGTTTGTATATTATGGTAACCTTAATCAAATACCTTTTTAAATTCACAATAAAACATTAACCTCCTTAGCTGTGATTGACTTAATAGTGTTATAAAAAAAAACTTGTGGCAATGACCTTTTCTGCAGAAATCCATATTGATAGACTGATTTATATGCAATGTTAACATAAAACATATTACAGATTCAAATACTTTCTCAAGATTGAAAATACATATTATTTGATCTTTGTCCAGATTTAAAGATAAAAAATTGTAGATAAGAAACATGTTTTTTTTAATATATACATTATATATTTTTCATATAATTTATATATTATATAAAATCAAACTTTACTATCATAATTTATTTTACCATTTTAGTTAATAACACATCACATTATATTATTTCACAGCTTCTAACATGTGCAATCAACTGTACCTGCCTGGCACTTCTAAATAGTGGTATATCATTACATCATGTTGTGGCAGCAGTCAGCTGTGTGGTGGATAGTAGTGGGAACCTTGTGGTGGAACCTTCATACCAGCAGGTGCAGACTGCATCCACCAAGCTATACTTTGTATTTGATAGTAGAGATAAGAATCTTGTCACTGGTGAGTAGTGCTAACCAAAAAGGTATATATATTAGAGAAATAAAAATTAATAAATAGAAAATACATATTATATATATTAGACTCCGACCAAAACTGGTTTTCCGGCCTAAACCGAAACCGAATGTTCGGCCATGGCTTCAGTTTTGGCCGAGACCGAAACCGAAACTCACGTGGTCAATTATAAAATAGTATTTTTGACTTGACAACGTGAGTTTCGGTTTAAAAATACTGAAATTTGGTGCATTTTGGGTACAATTAGGTTCATGGAATAATTACACTGTATATTTATTTTGTTGTTTATCATTTATTAATATAATATAAAAAAATATTCCGACAACTTCCCAAATCAGTTTCGGTTGCAGCAAAACTTTCGGCCAATGTTGGCCGAAACCGAAAGTTCGATCCGACACTAATATATATTATTAATAACTATATTAATAAGTATCTATACCAAGTTATCTGTAAATATGTATATATCAAACATTTTTATAATACCACTTTTATTTTTCAATTTGATAGACCTACTTATTTTCAACAGGTTTTACCGAAGGAACATTTAGTGAAGACACTTACAACGAAGCACTGGAGAGGTGTCGAATTGCTAGCGATCTGGTGTTTACATTCTATAGAGAAATTGTATCCCAGTATTCTCAAGTTATATAATAAAAAAATATATATAATAAGGTTTATTAAAACAGTTTGTTATTAAGGATGTGTTTCAGTTATGTCGAATTTTTTTTTTTACATTATGTTACAACGTCAATCATAATGTAATGAAACCAATAATTTTAACAGATATATCTCTTTTTTTTAAATCTCTAATTCCTAGAAAAAAAATGTGGTTTTTTAATATTCATGAAACGAAATACCGTTACTCCTTCACCAATTTTTTTCAATTTTTATTAGTAGTTACCGCCAGTTAGCCCATGTTTACCTAAATTCATTACCAAAATATGATTTATAATAACATTTAATACCCTTTTCTCCTCAAGTTCTTATGTTCTTAAGAACATATATGGGAATATGAAGGCAAAAGTAAGGACTGAAAAAGTAGGAGATTACTTCCCTATTAAAAGAGGAGTCAGACAGGGTGACCCTTTATCACCAAAACTCTTCTCGGCAACCCTAGAACACGTATTTCGACAGCTCGATTGGAATAAATACGGTATAAATATTAATGGACTACTACTAAATCACCTTAGATTCGCCGACGACCTAATACTAATAAGCGAAGACCCAGAAATCCTACAGGCCATGATAAATCAACTGGTATACGAAAGTGAGCGAGTCGGACTATCCATGAATACTAAGAAAACAAAGTTAATGACTAATTATATAAAATATCCTATTAAACTAAACAATGCTACTGAATTGGAATATGTAGACGAGTAACCTGGGCCAAATAATATCTCCCACAGACTTAACTACCAAGGAAATAAACAATAGAATAACCATAGGATGGAAGAAATATTGGTCTTTAAAAGAAGTGATGAAGAACCCGGATATACCAATTAAAGAAAAAGGAAAAATATTCAATAGTTATATTCTACCCAGCATGACTTATGGCTGTCAAACTTGGAGTTGTACAAATAAAAATATCAAAACATTAGAAACCTGTCAACACAAGATGGAAAGGAGTATGCTTAACATAAAACTAAAAGAAAAAATTAGGTTAGCTACAATAAAGAAACGAACCAATATGGTAGATATAAAATACAGAACCCATCAATTAAAATGGAAATGGGCTGGTCACTTAATAAGAAGTAAGACAGAAAAATGGACCAAAGAAGTGACAAATGGTGTCCTAGATATAAGAAGAGACACAAAGGTAGACAATATCAAAGATGGGAAGATGATATAAGAAAGGTGGCAGGAACGACTTGGATGAGGAAAGCAAGGGATAGATCTCTATGGAGAACATTTGGGGAGGCCTATGCTGGAAAGCAAGACAATCAAAAAAACTGGTGTCTAATATAATTTATGTTATAAATTAGAATTAAGATTATATGTATCTAGAATTTAAAGGTTTGTTAATAAAGGCTATTATTATTATTATTATTATTATTATTATTATTATTATTATTCTCCTCAAGTAATAGGTATCTTTTATACAGTACTTTTAGTTGACAACATCGTGTTAAGGTCCTGTCACGTAAATTTTATAGTACATTTCAGCCATTGCTAAGGCTTAAAAACTTTCTGCCCCTTATTAATTACAGATACACTTGGTCAAATGGTTAGTGTTGCTTATTCTTGACTATGCTGATGTGAGCTATGACGACAGCAATGAAGTTCTCCTAAATGAATAAGATCGTCTACTTAATAGGTATTAACTAGATCATTCTAGTTTTGACCTATATTCAGAGATATGGTCAAACTTTCGCAGTCTGAAATTGAAGCGGATGCGACTGTATTGGACTATTCGTAAAACGAACTACGACCTCTGTCTACTATACTCTTCTTAACCCCCGACCCAAAAACAAGAGGTGTTATAACTTTAACGTGTGTAGCTGTGTCTCTGTCTGTGGCATCGTATCAGCTAAACGTATGAATGGATTTGACGGAATGACCGTTTTTTTTTATTGAAAGTCTTGTCAGTCGAGATGGTTCTTAGCTATGTTGATAGTAAAAGCCTATACAAAAGAAAATCACTGTGATTATAAGTTAATTTAGTACAATATAGAAACCAGTAACATATGTGGACGAATTTGAATGGAGTTTTTTTGCTCGAAAGCCTGGTCCGTCGAGATGGTTCTTATCTATGCTTTGTCGAAATAACAGCAGTAGTTTTCAAGATATTGAATTTTTCTTGGTGCTGGTAAAAGTTTCTTTTGCAATATTGTTAGTAAACATCTTAACAAGTGAAAATTTGTGTGTTCGTATATTCATTTAGTACAAAATAGAAACCAGTAACATAAGTTTAAAATAGATAACATAGCAGATAGATAAGGTCTTCCTGATACTTCCATTATACACAAGTGATCTCTAGTATGGATTCAAAGAGAAAATAAATAAATACATGCAGCTAAGTTCAAAATAGGACTGTAATTTAGGTACCTACTACTCAAGTTTTCTAGAGATAGGTTGGTTTTCTATCGAGAAATGAGGAACCATTTCCTCATTTCTCGATAGAAATAAATAAAGCTAAGGTTATCCTTTTTTGAAGTTAGCATCCAGTAGGTAGGTACCTATCCCATCAGGACCACTGCAATTAATTAAGATGTTAAATATTTGCCTACCATCAGCAGTATATCTCTTATCGTTGCTAGGTGAGGAAGTGACGACATCCTGTTCTAAAGAAAAGTAAAAATAGCTGTTATAAAGATCAGCTGTCCTTGCATTACTTTAAGATAGAACATGTACGTCGGTACTTACGTTTTTTATTTTTATTGCAAATCTTCAAAATATCTGTATTTTTGACGATAGTATTTTCAATATAATAGAGGTTTTATCGTACCATTTGTTTTCAACTTATACCAACGTATTATTATACCTTTTTATTAAAATTAAAATTTTCTCCTATTATTTTTCAATGAAAAAGTATACCAGTTAAGATATTGTCTTACAATATATCAACATCATGTTGGTTAACAATCAAGAGAATCCAGTTCGGCGATATGACGGCCTTTTGTATCTTCCCAATATAATTCTCACTGTATTTTATATTTTCTCCGTATGGGGTTAAAATTGTAATGTAAAATTATATAATATCAGATTGCTATTAAAAATCTTAAGAAATTATTAATGTATTTTTATTAAGCATAGAATCTGGGTACGCCTATGGGCCTGTGTTAAATAATTGGCCATATTATCTCGCATAATAAAATCCCAAAATATTGTTATTTGTATTTATTTGTATTCTTTCACCTACCATACCACAAAAACTGGACGGATTTAGTCATAAATGGAGTGGTTGGATCAACATAAAAATTATCATAACACTTTTTATCTAGGCCTAGGGGTTCGTAAGCAGTGACCCTCACTCTTGAACGAAAGTTGTGAGTTAAAAAATAAATATATACCTACCTATTAAAAAACACCCAGCTCCGGATAATTCCTCATGGAATCCACATGAGTGAGTAAGTCTGGGTGTAATTTGTGTTCGTTATTTAAAAAATATCAGAAATTAAAATAAAATAAAAAAAGTTTTTGTTTACACTGTATTTCCTGTCGCTAATGCGCAGTCCTTCAATAACTAATAGCCGTAGGTTTTTAGTTTCCTTTAGTACCTAATATATTATTCAATCCTTGCCATTCTCATGACCATGACTTCTTTCTAATTAGGTTCCTTATCTCAAATCTTGCAACTAGCTGAAGTAATGCAACGAACGATTGTAGATCCTTTGAGTTGCCGCTCCCGAATATAAACGATGCAGAGGATGGGACTATAAATTGTTTTTTAATAAGGTCTGTGGTACACTGGGGATGCAGTGATTTTAAATTTAACGGTACTTTTGGTAATGAAAATTGATGGTGGCATCCATTTGAAAATACTTGGCTACCAGGCAGCAGACTACTATGGACGATTGATAACAGTTGATGACGATAATGAGAGGATGAATTTGATTAGATAGTAGAAAACTTGTTTCCACTTTTGAAAAATTGGGTTGATCTAATGCCTTTCAGCAACCCTTTCTATAGGATCATTTTATACTGAGAACTTAATTCTTCATTGCAAAGGTTATATGTAAAGGATATCGTGAAAGGGATTATCTTTCCAATAAAATGTAGAGTTAGGACCCTTGCTGGGTTTAGACTTATGAATCAAGTTTATTGTTGTTAACATTAAACATCTTAAGTGCCTTAAAGAAAAATCTTTTTTAATTACCTATTTATCGCTCTTGGTCTCTAAGCTCTTAACATTTTGATCTGGTTTCTGATAGTAGGTACCTATTCTTAATTGTCAATCTTATAAACTCAATGAGAACTTATAAACTAAATAGATACCTAGTTCTTATTTTTTACTAAAAATCTTAGCATAGGTACAGTGAGAATAGTTTGATGGAGTGCCAATATCAGGTCACATTAAGGTTTACCTAGGAACGTAATGACTAATGACAGCGTGTTTCGGGAGAGGAACCGTCTGACAAATCAAAGTTCTTTCATTATAATTTCTTACTAGATTAGTACCTGTCATAGTACCATTAGACACACAAGAGCAGACCTATATGTGAACCTTAAGATAAACCATTGATTACAATAGTAGTTTTACAAATGTAATTAGCAGCTATTAATATATTAAACAATAGGAAACAATTTTTTCCACATACATCTCATATAACTCTTGAATTTAATTCATAAAATGTCACCATTCTTGTTTTTAACTCAGTGCCTCTTGATGCCATGCAAAAACACATTGGCGGCAAAAAAAGAAGCAAGATGGCCGATCAACGCGATCTCGAATGCAAATGGCCGACGTAAAAGCGCCGCCGGCACATTTAAATGTCGCCAATGATGCCGATTCAACGACAACCATCATTTTTGCTCTATTTACCGGGTTTTTGCATTGTCCTTAAGAATCAATATGTAGTTCTTATGAGATATTTAAATGAGGGCGTTGCCACCAGTTATGGTTTGCCAACACAAGTTGTTTCATCTAACTACACCAAATAATTGTTTATTTGATAGATATTTTACTAATTTGCGTAAGAAATACAGGTAGTAAGATCAAGATCCTTTCTTAAACAGCTATGTACATAATAGGTACAACTGCCAATTAAGCGTTGATGTGAATTCTGCTCCGCTCTCCGATTACACAATATGTATTACAAACTACGTAGGGCTCGAGATGCTGGGAATACAGACGCAATATTATTCCGAATTTATATTTTGAGTCTATTATACATTATGAAGTCAAATAATTTGTTTGTCTTCGGTCAAGTCAAGTAGTAGGTAGATAGTAGGTACCTTCTAGTGTGTTAATAAAATTTTGAGAAAAACTAAATCATAATCTCGTAATTAGATCTAACTCAGCTAGGTGTACCTATATCCTTTTATTTTTTCTTATGCTCAAATGAATCAAAACCGATACAGTAGGAAATTAAGTCAAGTACTGGAAACTAAGAAAATCATTTGATTATGTAAGCGTCGTTACGTCTGAAAAATATTTAAAAAATTACGTATAAAATGTATCCATGCTAACATTTGCCTATTACCTAAATACTTTGAAGGTAAACAAACATTTGCTAGTTATCTATCTAGGCCGCTAGTGAGGTCTTATTAGAGATTTAAATGATACCTAACCGTGAGAATGTCGGGATTTGAATGCAAATTTGTAACGCGTTGATGTCGTACTGATAAATATATAAATTCGGTAGGTATAAACGTGTTACTGAGTAGTTTTAAAGTTTAAATATTGATGCTTTTTTTATAATTCCACTAAAACTGAGTTTGGTAAATCATATTCAGCCCAGCTTTAGTAAGTTGTGTAGATTGTATGATATTGAATTATTAATATAAGTAGATATATCTTGTTTAAATAAATGTGCGATTGATGTACTTATTTCAACATTTATTTAATTTAGCTCTTAGTTAGGTATCTCTATACCTACGTGAGTTGACCCCTGACTTGATGGTTTGATAAGAAAAGGCTGTACCTATATATTTTATCTCTTTCGTTCTATTAGTACCTTATTCTACTTAAGTTATGTTAAGTTTAATTTGAATTGTAGCTGAAATGAAACATTTATCACTATACCTACCAATTCCATTAGATTTAAATTTTCCAATAGGTCTTACGGGATACACAACAAATAAATAATTTAACAGGCAACAGTTTTAATTTATAGGTACCTAACTAGGTACGTAATTAGTAGCAACCATTTCTCTTTAAATATCTATTACAAATACTTACAGATTAGCCCTCGTCGGATTTAACAAAATACCTGAAGATCGTTTCAAGGTTTTTTTTATTTGAAATAGGCATACATTGCACTTATGATAGATACGTCAGGCACCAGTTACAAAGATTAAGTCAAAGAAGAGCCTGCATAAAGCTTCTTTGAATTAATGTATAAAATTACAGTTGTTTATAGTATTGACTGTTTGAGTTAAAGTAATAATTGATATGTGAAAACAATGTTTGAAAATATCTTAAACATGTATAGCCATGTTAAGCTTATTTAAATTTATATAAACCTACAATGAAGAATAGAGACTATCACATATAGAATGCTTAATTCACCAAGACGGGCAGCGATACGGTAGCTCAGTTGGTAGAGCGACGGGACGGTTTCCCAGTAGTCGCGGGTTCGAATCCCTGCCCGTATCGGTTTATTTTTCATTCTTTATTTATATAAATTTAAATAAGCTTAACATGGCTATACATGTTTAAAGATATTTGCAAACATTAATTTCGGTAGTGGCATCTTTCAATGTTTATCTATACTGCAAAGTTAGAAACATTGGTTAGGATTCTCGCAAGAAACCTAATAGATGTCACCACCGTCCCGATAAAGACGATCACATATAGAATGCTTAATTCACCAAGACGGGCAGCGATACGGTAGCTCAGTTGGTAGAGCGACGGGACGGTTTCCCAGTAGTCGCGGGTTCGAATCCCTGCCCGTATCGGTTTATTTTTCATTCTTTATTTATATAAATGTGAAAACAAATTACAAACTAAGTAATAGGGGGAGGGGATTTCGGGATGTACATAAGCGCGGCAGATTAACTTACGATTGATACCTTGTACTCAGTCGAGTTTCCCCCCAGGTGACGCTGTAATAGCCAACAGGGCCAACAGTATAGACATACAAAAAAAAAATACTCAGTCGAGTACTTCCACCTACATGAGCTACAAATATTTGGCCGCGTGTCAGGGATAAGGAATCAGATTAGAAAAAATAAAAATACTACTAGAAATTTCCGAGCTTGTCAGTTTGAGAAAAGGGGGTTATTAACATGTTAAAAACTTCTTCTTCTTCTTTATTTTGAAATGGCTTTTGGTTGCGCCTATGTTAAAAACTATATATTTTACAGTCTGACAATTTAAGAGTGACGTAAAGAAGGTTGAGGAAGGAAGGTTGAAAAAAGTGAACCTAAAAGAAGCCTTTTAGGTTCACTTATTATCCCCTTACAAAATCTGACACGCTTATATTTTTTCATTTTCACCCTTGACATTCGTCCACTCCTACTACTCGAACGATCAGATTAACACACATATTTCATTAAAAATACACAGAGCATGGATGTTGTTAATTTCTGATGCGCTGGTCCTACATAGGTACATACAACAGCTTTTTTTACATACTGCTTGAAAATCTGTAGACGCTCCCCCACCGTTAAAAAACTATACATTATATAACAAGTTTTCTTTTTATCATCTATTCTTCGCAACTCAATAGGCCGCTTTGACGCTCGAGTAAATTCTCATTTAGCATTGTGGGCTTCCCTGCTATAAAGTGTTGTCCCCACAATAGAATTAAAAATAGTAACCAGGTCACTACTAGTTCAACGATGCACATTTACAGGTACAAGCTAGATTCTAACTTAACACATTGAAAAAACAATACTTACATAATTTTATAATGATATAACAAAAACAGTTTTAACCAGGAACTCAAAAGGTACCTCAATAAGTTGAATTAGGATATACTTAGGTGAGTGCGAAAGCGATCCCGTGGCGTCCCACTAAGGCGATAAGGTCAACCATTGGTTTTTTAGTGGGTAGCCTTAAAAATTGCAGCGTCTTCTATGCTGCTGGGTTGTCCCACATAACCCCCTCGGCCATCACCTTCCTGACCGCTGGGATGATGCGTAACGCATCTTTCCAACGATAAAAGAAAGGATATACTTATGTAGTAGGTAGGTACAGAAGTAGGTTTATAGTTGCCTGTCACAGTAAGTGCAAACGATCCCAGGGCGTCCTATTATGGCCATGAGGGCAATCGTTGGTTTTTTAGTAGGATTAGTATTTAGTTTTCTTAATTTATTGACGGTGACAATAAATTAAGAACACTTAATACAGGAAAATTGGAATTTTACAGAAAAGCGAGGAAACTAATTTTGGCTATAATAACCAATACAATAAAACTACTTAAAAATAAGTGCATTGTTATAGCTATACCTACCTAAAACGTTTTTTTTTTTGTGAAAAGGAATGGTAATAATACATTGCTTATAATTTCGCAATAATGAAACAGTACGAGAGGGGCAGACAGAGTCGCTGGGAACAGCTAGTCGTTGGTATTATGTATTTTTTTTTCCAGATGCATCGAGCGGAAGTAAACTACTGGTTCCCTAAAATTGGCAATATAATAGCTGGGCGTGTCTGAGTGCCCACCGGCTTTTGCGCTCATAAATCCACCATCTCATTTCAGTTTTAAATTATGTTCTTTTAAAATGATCGCTGCAGTAATGGCGGACATGCATTCGGCCAAGAAAATGGTGGTTATTTACATACTGCAGGAGAAATAAATGTAAAGCTAAAATTTATATAAAAAAAAAAAATATGTAAGAAATGGATTAGAAAATTAGATTCATAATTTTTTGAAGAATGTTTAATTTTAAATGTATATTATGAAATAGCTATGCAACAAAAAAAAGTACATTTTATTACTTTTTCTTTGATATCTATTTTTAATGACCATGGAACGATTCGCGTAGTGACGCCATCGCAACAGAGACGTCACGTGGTCACGTGAGCCAGTTCCGAAAATGTTCGCACAAAGACACTTGTGGATTACCGGAGGCTATATTCGGTAACGATGAAGGCACAGTGGAAACAGACTAGAGTGTCTTCAACAAATGTGACATAACGACAATTATAGTCAATTGAATAGAATTCGAATTTAGAATTTAGAATTTGTTGCGGCCCTAACTATTGTTGTAGCTACCTACAGAAACGAGAGGTATGTTTTTATTCCTATTTAATTAAACCCAACAAATATCGAGATCAAATCCCACAGAACACTCAATTCAACCCACAAACCTACACAGTAATTATAAAATTGTCTGACCTGCACCGGCACGATCTTCTTCCACATGATATGCTATAATTATAAACTAGATAAGTATCATTCTATTCACTTAGTTAATGATAACGTGTTTTTTTTTAATTATACTATATTGGATGCTTTACTTTTAAGTTCCTTGCGATCCCTCTTTACTCTTTTTAAAGGTGTCTTCTTTACTCTGTTTAAAGGAAAACGATTAAAGATGTATTTAAAGAACAGCCACAAAGGAGGATATAATAAGGAGTCAATAGATTTTACCATATTCCATTGGTCACGTTACTTCTTTTTTATTGACAAACTGTCAATTGACGTAGAGATAATGTAAAAGCTGATTTCTTCTGGTAAAACTATTTTTATATAAAACATGATGAAATCAGTACTGTGTTGTTCAATAACTAAAAATATAATGCGCTTGCATTTATTTCCATTACGAGTACGTCCTTGCTCTCGATGGAGTGGCATCAGCAGTAAGCATCGTGAGGAAATGGATTGGCGCGATGTCATCACTGAAGCTGAACAGATTGTGGGATACCCCACCTCCTTTTTGAACTTGAGATGGCTCTTTAATGATGAGATCGCTAATACGGCTATACACCTAAGGAAATTAGTAAGATATCTTAATGGCGATAAGAAAACTTAATTTAAATATGTACTATTTTTTGGTTTCGGTCTTCTCGACAAAACCGAAAAAAAAATTAAATAATTATTATTCTTTAAGGTCGGGACAAACCATCCCCTTCTGAAATCGGCAAAAAATTTACTCATCGGTTCCAAAAGTAATCTTCAGTCAGTAGGGCTTATCATTCTCTTGGTGTCTAAGGCTGCTGGCATCGATGTGTGCAATTACACAAGAGATCATTATGATTCTGGAGTACTACACGCTCAGAGAGCGCTCGCAGAGATCGTTGAAATGAAGAGGACTGCACATTTGATCCATAAAACTGTCGCCAATTTACGAGATAAGGAAAAACACGGGGAGAAGTATAAAGATTTACTCTATGGCAATAAAATTGTTTTGCTCACAGGTAGGTAGGAGGTGGAGGTTTTTAGTTTGTATACTGAATAAAGTTACTTTACTTTTACCAGTGTTGGCTTAATAAATAAATAGTTGAGCTTTATGATATCGAAATAGTGCTGATGTCCAAAGATTGTATAAGAATCAGAGGTAATAATAATGATTTATTAGGAGACTACTTGCTTGCGACCTGTTTACAACATTTGGGTGGTTTGCGCAATAATGAAGTGACGGAGTTGATTTCAACTGGTCTTCGAGACCTCGTGGAAGGAGATTTTCTGGGGGAGCATGACGCTGAGCACAACCCACTGCCTAGCAAGCCCAAGGGTAAGTGAAGAATTTAAAGCCTGCCCTCCCTATCCTAACGGTTCCTAAGCTTAACCACTATTCTGTAGTTTTTAATGCCGATTTAACAATTTTATGTAAATGCGACATTATCATCGAACACTGTCAATAAAGTATTGTAATTTTTTTTAACTGTTTTGTTACATTTTGGTGTTGGCCTCAAAAAGACACAACATATGAGTATAGAAAAAAGCTTAATAGATTTTGTCGATAACTTTTTCCACGCAACACTGTTCTGTTCTGTTTCTTAGGTTTACCGATTTTATATTATTAGCGCAATCACATGTACTATAATCAAAGATGGACATACGGACAAAAAAATGTGTATTAAATGAAACAACATTAAAATAAAATGTCGGGATATTAAGTCATGAACCGAGTATACAATATTAAATGCTTCGAAAAAAAAAGTTCAGACAGAACTTAAAAATTTATGTAAATTAATTTATACTACATATCTTGAAGCAATTGTGTTTTTATGTAAGTGCAATGATTCATGCGACCTTAACCTGGTTGCAACGGCAAGGTCGGAGACCAGACTATGTAGAGACCGTCTGTACATGTTTTGGACCCTTTCCTATTGGTATATTCAACGAGATTTACGAAATGAGAATCCTTTAATCTCTTCTTATATAAGTTGTTCATAAAATCGTTTACATTAGAAAGTAGGAATATTGCATAAGAATTAATGAAAAACATTGCATGTAAGGCGATGTTACCCAATCAGAGATTTATCTTAAGCGAAAAGGGAATATGCATGAACTTTATATTGGTCTCAAATATTTTTTTTGCCGAATACTTATTATCATCTTAATAAATTAAAAAGTTTTTTTTTATTTACTAATTATTTAAGGCCATTAAATAATTTGTGAAGTGTAAATTAAGGCAACGTAATTTAAACTTCCAAAAAGCGCCACCATTGGTCGAAAGATTTTATTAATAAAATAATAACGTTCAACCGCATAAAAAATGTGAAACGTACACGAACAATAAAATAACGTTAACGACAATATTAAAAAGTCGAAGAGATTAATTAGGAATAAAGGAAAGTATATGGTACTTTCCTACTATGAACAGGAGTACTGATTTCGAGATCAATATTATGATTTAGAAGGTTGAGTATATTGTGCTAAATAGCGTACGTAGCATGGACGAAGATTTATTCGATACGATATCTGCCAAAAAGTACTCATTGATTATAAGTATCGTATACAAAGTATCGAGTACAAAAGTCGGTATTAAAACTTTTTTCGTGTCCCTACTTTTAATTATCATACACCATTGTTTTTGTATTTTCGCATCTCTTGGAATACAAAAAAAACACTTTGTCAGTTGTTTTTCTAATACTATTTTTTCACTCCGAAACTGTATAATACTTGTAAGATGGTTTTTGTTTTCTTTCATGATTTGTGTAGGAATTAGAACTTAAAATATGTATGTTTGAAATAACTAAAAAGTTTAAAGTAAACATTCACTGGACGTGTCATTTGACGTAACGCAAAGCGCGCGCAAAATGACGCTTTTGAACTGCTCTAATTTACGCAATGCTTTAATTTTCACTTTATAAAATAACTAGAATATTTTCAAGCCTATTTATATTTTTATACTACGATATAAAGAGGCAAATGATTAATTTAAGTAAAAAAAAACATGAATATTCCCTTTTGGTACCTATGTAATTTAAATATCTATACATATAATAAAATTGTCCCTGATCGATTTCTGTACATGGAAAATATTAAAAAAAAACATAATGAGGGACATGCAATAAGTATGTAGGGGAGTAGTCCTCGTACATTGAAAACATTAAAAAATATAAAAAATATATACCAGGATGTGAAGTGATAACTAACAGAATCCAGTTTGTCTTTGTTGTTTGTTTGAGTTTGTCTTTTAGTTGTGCACACAACACGAAAAAAAATATTTTCAAAAATTCATACAGGGGGACATTCCCTATATACCTACCTAAGCAAGAGAACGTGTTTGAATGTTTTTTCATTTTGTCTCTTCGTCTGTATGTCAGTATGTTTGTGCACGCTAAATCTCAGAAACGGATTAATCGATTTGGATGCAGTGTTCGGGAATATATTGTCATGGGATTCACTTTATATTTGTTTTTTTTAACGATCGTTTAACAAAAAAAGAAGTTAATAATATCTTATTGTCGTACCATTGCTGCTTACCGGTTTGAAGGTTTATAGTTTTTACATACATTGGTAAGTACAAAGGGTACGTTTTATCAAAATCGAAACCTACGCGCACGAAGTCGCAGGCACAGCTAGTATATAACTGATCGCTGTACCTTTAAATAAACAAGAGAATCCAAAAAAAATGTTTTTTCATTGTTTGTTTCATTGTCTGTTGTTCTGTATGTTTGTATGTCTGTATATCTATGTCTGTGTGTTTGTGCACGTTAGAAACGTAATAACGGATTTGGATGTAGTTTTCGGGAATATATTGTCATGGGCTTCACTTTACATTTGGTGTTTTTTTTTATTTAAATCGGATACTAAATAAAGAAGTTAATAATCTCTTATTTTCGTTCCATTGCTGTAAGACATTTTTTCAACATTAAAATAGTGGTCCTCCCTCAAGGAATAATAATACCCTTTCCAATAAAAAAAATAGAATTTGAACTTCCTACTCTGTAAGAAAATATCTGTGATTAAATTTTTTTTAAAATAAACTGGAAATACTCCTTCCTACACGCAAGAACTACTTGCCGGAGTTTGATGAAACTTTGAACGGGTACGTTATGTCGAAATCTATGAACGAAGTCGCAGGCACAGTTAGTATTTAAATAAATGTATAGGACCGTTACTAATTGATAGGTATACCTACCTATATATCATATATATCATATTCTATAACGTGTTAGGTATATTTTATTTTGGAGGTTACCGACCTAACATAATAGTAATATCTATTATCTTATAAATTAACTAAATGTTCACTTCGGACATCGGTATTTAATGGCTTCGCAATGTATGACGTAATTACAATAAAAAAGAGACGTGTTGCGTGTCTGAGAAACGGATGTAACAATAAAATAATGTATATAAACTAGAAAGCGAAGCCGTTACGTAGTATACCTTTATAGATATATAATTTACCTAAATGGTTTAGTCTAGTAGTTCTCAATCTTTTAACACTGTATGCAATTTACGTTTTTAACTTTAATTTAGTGACTAATTCTAAATATTTTTTCACAGCCTGCAACGAGGTAAAGAGTCATTACCTTTGGGAGAATGAGCATAATCTGAATAAACTGGGATCGAACGAATACCTTGGCCAAGGGAAAGACGAGTGGCTTTTAAGAACGATACTCACTTCTGGAAGTTTACTTGGCAAGGGTTGCCAGGGTGCCATGAAACTTGCTGGATTCGGAGATGAGATGGAGCGGAATGCGTATGTTCTGGGGGGTCATTTGGCGATCATCTGGCAGTTGTATTTGGATGTCAAAGATTTTTTCACCCATCCATACTCATATTCTTTAGTTGGAGCTCCGGTGACCTTTGCATTATGGGAGTATCCGACAGTCTATAGCTATATTATTGAGTCTAAATTGGAAGAAAAGCCAATAGAATACAAGCAATTATATTACGCCGTACGAGCGACCAGGTCTTTGGAGTACTTGACGGTATTCCTTGAAGAAGAAATGGCGGCAATTCTAAAAAATACTGAGAAGTTTCCAGTAAAAGATGCGCGTTCTGCCATACAGAAAATGGCAAAGACTATTTATAGCGAAACACTTCAATATATGGAATAATAAATGAACAGTACGTAGTCAAATAAGAGCAACAATATTCATGCCTGCATTCTGTATAACCGATATATTTAAATACGTTTTCATTATAAAAGTAAAATTTAACATTGCACACACGCAAATAAATAGAAAAGAAATTATTGAACTGACTAAAAATGTACTTTAACTCATAAACCAAAATTATTTATTTTACAAATAGTGATATTAAATGATTTTCTGTTTTATTGTCTCGGGTCTGACTGACGTGATACGGACGCAGAAATTAATATTTTACATTTTCTGACCTGTGATACGAGCGGAGAGGAAATACGCGGGAAATTAACATTGGAGAATTGGAAAATACTGCACTCGTTTCTATGAGATTAACATATTAATTAATTAATATTTTTTTGTCGTTAAATTTTGATATTGTGTTTTGTGGAATAGCTAACTTACATTACCATTGCATTACCATCCATATCCTTTGGCCTTGAGAAAATTTGACCAATGATCTTAGTTCACCATAATACATCCACAATTCTTCATACATCCTAAGATTTTGTAAAGTGACTAAGTGCCATAATAATAATAATAATAATAATATCGGGACAAATTACACACATTGATCTAACCCCTAAGTAAGCAAGTTATTTGCTTGTGTTAAGGGTGTAGACAACAATACAAATACATAGAAATACACATTATAAATACTGAGAATATATTTAACAAACAACCAAACCCAGAATCACAGACATCTATGCTCATCACATAAATGCCTGGTTTTGATTGTTTTATAAAACATCAATATCAAAATAAACATTTGCCTGATAAAAGATTTTGCCATTAAATAGGAAAATACAAAAAAATATAAACAATAAATATATTTATTTATAAAAGAAACAATGACTTTGATGATATCACAACAAATATGACTTAGTCTACATAATAATAATAATTACTTTAATGAATCTGTTAAGACCATGTTAAATTAACATACTAGTGACTAAATGCTAAGGTTGAACTTAAACATTAAATAATGATTTAAAGACTAAACAAAAACTTTAAAAACTAATTAGTAAATAGCCCAAAGGAGGTATTTGTTTTTTTTTCCTCAAAACTTTATAAATACATTTTACAACTAAAATGATTGTGGCTTAAAAATAGTAAATTCAGTATATAATTTTTAGACTAAAAATAATAAGGAAAACAAAATCTTTGGACTTGGAATTCACTGGCTGTGATCACTGCAAACTGGTTTCAAACTATTTATATTGATAGTAATTTGAAACTTATACAATATTATCTATTTATTAAACATATTAAAAATAAAACTCTTGACATAAGCTTCGAGAACTCAACTTGAACTGATTGATTGATCGTAATTAACAAAAAAAAAATAGATTAAAAATTATTTATTATTAAACCTACTCCATCTTTTCTGGCAACTGTATTAGCCGCTATCAACAATGATAATCTCTAAAAGTTTAATATTAAATGGTAATGACAATATTTGTACAATTTGTGCCTAAGTCTGATAAAATGTTTATCAAGTTGCCTTTAATAATTTTTTAATTGTTTTGACGGACTCATTGTCACCAAACATATCTATATAGCTCTTGGCTTTGTCTGCATTACTTGAATACAATAATTTTGTTTTCTCTATTGCATTTGTTTCTAAAATCTTAACTTTTAAATCATCAAAATCCAAACTTGAAATATTATTAATATCTTTAACACTGTCATATAATTGTGGGTTTTCATTTATTGCAAACAAAAACGGAGCACTCACAAGTGAAAATGAATCCTTATTATTAGAAGTAAACTTCTCTAGTTCACTTGCCGCCTGCCAGGCTAGGCACAAATGGCAACCAAATAAATAAGCTTTATTTTGTTCTGTAACACTCCTACCTGCTAACAACACTGCACCTTCACATCCACGACCAAACAGTGATCCACCATTGTACATTGTCCGCAAAGTCCACTCCTGTCTTGGAGACCCTAATATATTAGTCACATTTAATGGCACTGTGTCCCCACAGATTTTGAAGCTGTCATCATTCCCTTTTACTGGTTTCCCAGGTAAGGGCAAGTTTTGAAAGTCACGAGGGCCAAAAAACTCTCCTTCACTGAGATCTCTTAATGCAGTTGATATTAAATAAGATAAATCTTGATTTTTTAAACGAGCCAACATCCCATTGGCAGTTACAAGTAAATAGTCACCAATTAATATTGCAATTTTGTTTGCAAACATTGAGGTATCTTTGGTTCTGTCTCTATCTTCTATTGGTATGTTAAGAAGGCCTCTATGTATGTAGTGGCCTGTACGTATCATTTCTGTTAGCTCGGCTAACATCCTCTGGTGCTCTATTAGAGTTGTAGTTTGTATTGACTGTGTTGACTGACTTATTGCTTTGGATAACAATAATATAATAAGACCCCATGGTTGCAGGTTGTTATGTTCGTTGTATAAAACAGTTTTAGCTGTTCTTAGGATTGGATGATTGCTTCCTACCTAAAAATATAATAAAAACAATAAATTCTGTAGCATATTTAATTTTTTATATAATAAAAATATGATTGATAAAACATTTAACATTTTAATACAACTTATATTTTTTTAATATCTTGTATGATAAGTCATTAAGAATTTAAATATCAAACTGGATCTAGGACCTTGTTCTTAAAGAAATAACCTTGAGTGAACCTTGCACTTTATTACATAACCTAGATACATAAATACTGTGTTATTTGATACTACATTAAGTATAAATAACAAACTCAAATAATAAAATTTTTTATTTTGTAAAAAAAATATGATTATATGTATTATTTTAAATATTTTAAGAACATAAAAAAATTTAGCAAATACAGACTCCAAGCGATAAGTGAAATAAAATATCACGTATATATATTTAGATGTAAAGGGCTCAAATAATTTAATTATTAGACAAGCAAAAATGAAACTCATTTGTATTTAAAATTTTGATAATATTATTTTTGTGAAATGGTACTTACAATTTTGCGTAATTGCATGGCTAGATTTGCAAATTCATCACTTAATAACCATCTCAGATTCATAAAGCTGGTTGGATATCCTACTATTTTCTCTGCTTCTCTTATAACTTTGCTCCATTGGGCCACAGGAGGGCGAAAAGAAAAATCTTCTTGAGTTAGGTTGGTCATGGTACTTTCGAGTCTTTTTTGGTTAGATAATAAAGTCGTTCGACGTAAATATCGAATCATAGCGTAAGACATATTTACAGTGTTTATAATAGCCTAATGTTATATTTTATTTACAAGCGTTTCAGTCACGTTTTAAACTTTCGTATTATATTCAATGGACTGCGCGCTTTGCACTCTCGTGATATATGATTATGTCATTCCTTATTATGACAGTTGATTCGTTCGGAAACGCAAGTCGTTTCGTAATATTAATATAAATATTCGTTCTAAAATGTTTCTTTTTTAAGAAATGATTTTAAGATATTCCTATCGTCATTTATTATATCATTTAAATTATTATGAAATAAAGTATTATTTTTAATTTTTAAGTACTAATTCATCCTTATTATATATTTTTCTGAGTTTTTCTTAAAAGATTCGACCATATATATAGAAGTTATGCAAATATATTTGTTTAGTTATGTTCATGACAATATTTCTGTTTGTTTATTTTCTCAATTTTGTTGTTCTCAACAGTGTAAGAAATAAATCTTAACAGTTTGTAACACAATTTTATGCTTTGTGAAAAGAAATGTTATAGAATGAAAATTACTTTAAATTTTAATCATTAATGAATGTAGGGAAACTGTAAAAAAACTATATACATACTTCAATTTTTGAATATGCTGAATTAATTTCAATATTCATCTCCCTGAAATAATATCACCTGACCTCCAAATCCAGTTTATATTCTATAATTATTTAAAATGGGTAAACATGGTTATGGATAATTTTTAACACCCATATCGTATAGGTATTTGTAATCAACAAATTAATCTTAATAATAATATTCAACAGGTCAATCTGTTAATTAATACAGACATCTGTATTATAACATTACCTCGTTACTTTTTTAACGGGGAATACACTTTTTTGAATGTATTTCAATCGTGCATGTTGCATAAATGAAGAATATTCATTGCATCGAAACAGAAGAAGTAGAATAGTTCGTATAAATTCAAAATTTAAAAAAATCTTAATTGATATTAAAGTAAAATAATTTAGATAAATGAAACATACAGACATACAGAACAACAGACAAAATGAAAAAAATATTGTTTTGAGTTCTCTTGCTGATATAAAGGTCCCCTGTATGAATTTTTGAAAAAAAATTTTTTTCGTATTGTGTGCACAACTAAAAGACAAAGCGATAAACAGTCAAAGATTAAAAAATGCTGAAGATGGATTCTGTTAGTTATCACTTCACATTCTGGTATATTTTTTAAATATATTTTCAATGTACAAACACTACTCCGCATTCAATTTTTTTAAGCCGTTTCTAAGGTTAGCGTGCACAAACTTACAGACATACAGACGTACAGATATACAGACATATAAACATACAGACAAACAGACGAACTGAAAAACCATTGTTTTGGGTTCTCTTGCTCTTATAAAGGACCCTATGATGTTTATTTTTTAATATCTTTCATGTACAGAAATGGATTAGTGACAATTTTATTGTATGTATGGATTGGTACTTTTATTATACCACCTAATGGTAAACACTAGCAACAGAGCCTAGTAAAATCTGCAAATATAGTCATTACCATAAGTAAGGGGCTGGACTGGGAGGACTGATTTATCAACGCACACTGTAAATTATTGTAATTGTAATAGGTTCTTACTACTATGTAAGCACTCGTTATAACGGTAACGAAATAGGATGAAAATACAAACATTGAAATTAAATTATATAGATAATTACGAGTTATTCTACCGGTTTAAGTACTTCAGTTTGAACGTCATAAAAAAAATAATAAAAAAACCCCCGATACAAAAAGAACTCTAAAAGGAATAAAAATAATATTATTATGTAGTACTTATTGAAGTCGTTACGTCGGGGGACCGTTGTACGTAGGTACGTTGACGATGGTGTCTATTTTACGAAGTTATGAAGGCTTAGACTTTAACTTTTTTTTCTGCTTTTTAAAGTTATGTACTAGTTTGATTATTGTACTAAATGAACCTACACGGACACACAAATTTTCTATCAATATTGCATAAGAACCTTTCACCCGCACCAATAAAACCGCAATATCTTGGACGACTGCTTTTATTTTGACCAAACATAGCTAAGAACCATCTTGAATAATCAGGCTTCCGATTAAAAAAAACAGAAATCCGTCCACGCGATTGGCTGCTACATTGCCATAGACAGACACACAGATACACAGATACGCAGATCGACAGGTCAAACTTATAACACCCTCTCTTTTTGAGTCGGGGGGTTAATATAAATCGAGGATTTTTTAGGAATGTTTTCTCTAAACAGTTTAAATTAGGACCAATTTATACGTAGCTAATTAAGTAATAAATACACAAAATTTCCAAAATTGATAAAGGAAATTATTGAAGTTATATATCTAGTAACTACATCCTTTATGATATTTTTATATTAGTAGGATAATGTTTACCTTCGACCATAGACACAATAAAAGGAATTTTCATATGTGTTGCCAATATTGAACATCGTAGGGGTGAAGGAATGTACAATACAGGAAGTAAAGTACAATACACCTGCACTTATCACAATTGTTTGGGGTCGACGCAATATGTCAATTGACATTTTGCAATGGGGAGTAGACAAACGTTTTTAGGAGGGGGCGTGGTGGGATCTCCATGACTTTTCTGAAATGGGTACTGGTAGACGATTGGTATCTATTGTCTTTTTAATGAAGGTTGACTCGTATCGCTTTTTCGAAAAGATATTGCTGTTCTATACTATACCATAAAATACTAACAAGGCTAAATCTGTGGGTATATATAATATTTTTTTGGAAATGTTAGCTAATTGGTGCGTGTTAAGTTTGTTTCAGCCAAACAATAGTCTTTTAATTTCTTTGTCTATTTATTTGTTTGTATATTGGCGCAAAATACAGATTACATTTAAAGAATTTCTTAATACTCTCTCAAAAAAAAAATCTGGTTTTATATAAAATTACAATATAACAAAAACAGGGGAAGAATTATCTTGAATCTAGAATAGAAATCTATCTACCTTATTTAACATATAAATAATAATCTTATAACCTAAAATATCTCACTTTCATGAAAAATAAAAACTGAATTGAGTTATAATCGCATTAAAACGAAATCTACTAATTATAAGATAACAATTGATTTAGTACTGGTTTTAACGAATCTATAAGCTATTAGAATTATCCTGAAAAAAAAACAGTGTCGGCTCAGGTGGTCTAATGGTAGGGGGCCAAAAATATTTTTTTAGCTTACAAATACCTACATCGTTTTTAAGAATATTATTTGTCTGTCTGCCTATCATATATATTACATATACATATAAGTATTTTATAAACTTCTGCTTCGATTAATTGTGATGATGAACGAAGATGATGATGACGTCACGTTGAAAATATAAATTATGATTAATGTGAAAAGATTGTTTGTTTGTTTCATGTGAACGCGTTTGTCGAACACCTAATTCTGAAACTAGGTAACAAGAAAGGAAGGAAGTCCTACAAACTCAATTCGCAGGTCGATTATTTGCCTATAGCTTAAAAAAGCATTGTAATTTCAATATTAGTAGTCAAACTGTACAGGATCGATTTTTTATTTCAGACATAGGTAAAATAACGTTAAGACTCATAACTAAAAGAAAAAACCTGCAAGTTTAAATTTTTACCTAAAGTATTGGAATTTTTTTTATAAAAATTTAAATCAAATGCTAACATTACATTTACAGTAATCGGTTTTTTTTTCCTATCTATGCAATTAGCCCTGTTGGCTATTATTAGCGTCACTCGGGGAGAACTGCAGTAATCGTAGTGTCGAAGAATCCTAAGTGATATTCTCCACGCAGTCAGAGACTGGCTACTACACGACAATTTTCATGAGCGAGAGGTTACCAGTAGCCTGGTCCGTGCTGTCCAGACGGTGTACCAGCTGCAGTCTTATTACCTGCAGCTAGGCTCAACCATCTCTACCACCTTCACTACTCTCACACCATTATGATGAATAATATAAATAATAATAATGAGCATTGAGTTTGCACAAGCAGTTAATTATTTTTGTTAACAGCCAAGTTGACCCTGTTTTGAATTTGATAAAAATTTATAACTATAAATAAATGATGAATACATGTTTGATATTTGTTATTAATTTAAAAAGATGTTTAATTAGCTACTTGAGCGTTTTATAAAATATATTTTAAAACATGAAATATTTTGTTATCTACTATCATCATTCGTTTTCTCTCAAAGACTCTTTATTTTAAAATATTTTTTCCAATGACATTAAAATTTCGCGCAAAAACACTAGGTCACGTGACATACGAGCAATGACGTCACGACACTAGAAATACAACAAAAACGTTTGTCTTTTCTGTTATTATACGGTCTTTAATGGAAATTGTTAAGCATGTCCTCTTATAAGACATATGCAGTGCCAATATGCAAAAGTACGACAATTAGAAATCCTGATACACTGTTTATACACGTTCCTAAATGTGTAAAACGTCGAAGACAATAGATTAAGTTAGCACTAAGAAATCCTTATTTAATATCAAATAACTCTACGAATATACCTACTTTCGTGAGGATCATTTTGATAAAAGTAATTTATTATTCATATATTTCTATTTTTTTAAACACGTATTTAGTAGTTAGTAGTTCATTATTTGGATCCAATTAACATTTTAAAGTTAGGCTTTGATCGAATGTATTAAAATAATAGAACTATAATTTTCAACATATATTTTATTTGCTTCCAATAAGGAATTGAAATATTTAAATTCGTTTGGAACCTTCTTACGACTTATTTAAATACTTTGTAGGGATAATAAAAAACATAATACTTAACGTAGAAATAAATAGTGAAGCCTTTAAAAGAAAATTTTCTTTGTTTTCAATGGCAAGGTTAGCATTTTGAAAATTTTTACTTCGTCTTCATAATAAATGCACCAAAAAAGCCTTGTTAAAAATTAGATCTTTTTATAAAAAAATAGAAAATAAAAATAGGGAAGAAACACTTAAACACTGCAACTAAAACTAAAGAGAAAACTATTTTCTGGTTTATTTCATTTGGTATTACTATTCAACTATATTTTTAATTGTAATATAGTTCATAGCCCACATAATTCTTTACAACTACCAAATGATATGGAAAATTACTCAAAATACAAAATTGTAATAACTTATAACGTAGAACACGATTCAACTTGCGTCTGTTTATAGCGTCGTGACGTCACACAACGATCTGTCATGGCGGCCTGCTTTTAATTTAACTCAATTCAAATTTACTGTTCCAAATAAAAATTAAAAAAATAATAATAATGTAAAAGATAAATTACATAGTTATGGTTTACCTTTAAGCTATCAATTCCAATACTTTTCATAATTTATTTTGTTATAGGTCTAGTAGCCAATTGATATTAAAACATCATTGAGTTGTGAAGGCTATAGTTTAAAAAAACAACGACATCGACGTCGCTTACTGCACAAATAAATAAATATTGTATTTACTCTAATAGTATTTTCTAAGGATTTCACCAGTACTACACATTAAAATAAAACTAATTTTATGGATTTAACTCGCGTATATTGAATAAAAATTTAAATTTACATTAAGAGTTAGATTTAAAATGTAAAATGTAAAATTTAATTCAATATACGCGATTTAAATGCGTAAAATTAGTTTTATTTCAATATTTACTCTAATGTTTCTGAAAATGTCTCTAAACTGATAATTGATCTCCATTGAATTAACTCATTGGGTTTTAAGCTCTAAGCACCTTTTGTATTGCCACGAAGACCGGTACCTTGCTGTAGTGTATAGTAGGTATAGGTAGGTACTGTACACTAAATTCCTAGGTCACGTTCAGGCATTCAAGTTTATAGGTTCCTAAAAAAGGCATTATATATTGATAAATTAAAAGGTACTAATTTTTAGGTAATATTAGGATTAATTAGTTAGGTACATGCTATAAAAACTCAAATATTCAACAACTTAAAATGAAGTGTTATGTACTAATACTAATTTGACCAAAGTTATTTATATTACAAATGATTAGAATTCATTACAATGTTTAATATAATTCTTTATAATTGACCGAATGCATGTCGATACGATCGTAATCGAATAGGGCAAACGGAATGGCCTTTTTGAATAAGAACGATAGCAATGGTACTTAGACAGCCCTGCCGCAATTACGTATTTTATTTTGATCTTATCTCCACCCCATTTAAACGTATGCTAATAAATACCTGGTACTGAACGTTAACGCTTCCACACCGGCCAATCACGTGTCTGCGCGCCATAATTCAAAAATAGAAGGGTCAAGAGGCCCCTGGCGAAGACGGTGGCTCGTCCATAGCAATTAAAAATAAAACCGATGTGTAATTTGTTGCCAGTTTATGGTGGCCCGGTACGGCCGCAAAACGACCAAAAAGTATGAATTTGCATTTTGATCGGAGCATTTCTGATTGAGTGAGGTCTGTACGGCTGGGAAATAAATTGGGATGATTTATTTTTTATTTTTGATACATTTTTAGAGAGATATTATAGAAATATTGTTTATTTTTTGGTGCTTTTGTTAAAATCGTGGCTCATCAGTTCAGAACAAGACCATAAAGAAGCATGTTATCGGAGCGTATCTGGACGCGGTCGGCAGGCGGGTTCTAAGCAATTACGAGCTAATTGCTGCGTTCATTTCGCAGAAATAATTTACTAATACACCATTATACATCTACGACCACGCCTTCAGCTGTGCTTACACACGTTACTTAGTTTATTTTTTGTTATTAGATAATATATCTTTAATATTTCTTTAAAGATGGCGTACTCGACAACTCGCAGAGTTCTTGCTACTACTATGATGAGTTCATGCTGTATTTATTAATTAGAATTTAGTTAAAAAGCATAACACAATTTGTTATGCTTTGTATAGGATTGTAATTTACATTATTTACTTTTAAACATTTAAAATATGAAGGCCATTGTCCCGATGACACACAGCTCATCGTTTATGGACCCGAGTGTTATAAATATGCATAGAGTAATAAAAATTAAGAAAGCAACCTTCAATAAGTGAGGTACGCTCCGTCGGTAAATTGCTTTTCCAGTTATTATTCTCTCGATCGCCAATCCTATCCATTTAAAAGCAATTATGTTTTATTACAGTCGTTTGAGTGAAATGGGGAGTGATTGACGTGGCGTTAGAGAGAGATAGACTGATTTGACCACAGACAAGACGTAGTAACCTGCTTTTTGTTTTTTGTCGAGCGGGCACGGGCGCGCTGTCTTGATGCCCGATTGTGAATGGAGGCCTAATGGATGCTTGGAAATATAAAATTAAATCCAATATAATGAGTTACATAGGCTATCACGACCGCGAGGGTTCGACGGGTCGCTGAAGGCTTTTGTTCTCGCGGTCGTTGAACCCACAGTTTTAGTAATTAAAATTGACTTTTGTTCTTATTTTTTAAAAAGTTTAGGCTAATGGAACATTAATGCGAACCGTCAAAAGTTACTTATTTCTTAATAAAAGTCATCAGTCATTGTACGTTAGTGAGGTTTATATTGATATACATGTTTAATGAACTTCATCTGGTTTTAAGACGATTTAAGTTTTAGAGTCTTTTTGAAAGTAATTGAGAATATCATATATTGTTAATGTTTGTGAACCCAATCAACAGCTACATCCCTCAGGCTAGTAAATAAATAAGTTTCAAATAAGAGCCTTAGGCTTTCGACTCATGAGTTACTTACTATGTCGTATTGCTGTGTGTTTTGTTTAAATCATCAATATCTTTCACTATGTTGCTTGTAGATATTTTATTTTGACGGTTTAGTTAAAAAAAAAAATGTAATTATAATAAAATTAATTTCTATTAGGTGGTGCTTTTTTTAAAAGTATCAGTACATACCTACCTTGTATACACGTTGTTAAATTTATAACAGTATTCTAATATGTTGTTTTTGAGGTTTTCCATCACATAAGTATTTATAGTATAAATAGTTTGTAGGAATAGAACTAAACGGCGATGGTGTTATAGTATAAGGAAGTTCTTTTAGTATCATTTGAGTTAGGTATATGTGTAATGGATTTACTTTTAAATTGTAACAAATAATAATATTTGTTTCATTTGTTTTATGACAAGTGCTTTATGTCCAAGATGTTGAGTCTACTTGCCAATAGTAGATATATTAAAACACTTATCAAATACTCACAAAGGTGCACTAAATAGCGAGATAGCGGCGACTCAAAGCGCCTGCGCATCTCATTGTACGTTGTATTGTACGCTAATGCGCCATTGAGACGGACGGATCTACAGGCCTTGTGTATGTATGTGTTACCTGGTAAGGAAATACTTTTTATTAATACTTTGTTATTTTAAGTCCATATTTTAAATGTCCTTTTAGGTTTTGACTATTTTTTATGGCATTGGATTTTTGATATTTTTATAAAATCTCTGAAAACCCCTTTTTTGTTGTCACAGATTTGTCTTATGTACCAGTTTGCTACTACAGTACTAATGCATTGTCACCCGAGGAACAGAGAGTAACAGGCAGGTCAGAAAAAAATAAGTCTTACCACGTCTTATCTGATATTACCTTTTCATGAAGATATTTTACAATATATCGTGAAGACAGAGGTACCATACATAATATATAAACTCTTTATAACAACATATGAGAAACGATCAATTTTCTTTCGTAATAGAAAAGTATAATAATATCGATATAACACATAAAATAATTGTCTAGTGAATAGTAGGTATTCTGTATTAGTAATAGTAATAGTAATAGTAATAATATTAGTAATTATTAGTAACTACTGTTACTGTTAGTATTTAGGATTTAAAAAATATTTAAACATATATCGCCATGTTAAGCTTATTTAAAAAAGTAATTTTTTTTTCGTCTTCACGTTTCAAATAAGGTTCCAAGTTAAGTGAACCCAAATTTCTTTTAGTTTCGTTATATTTGTGCTAAAATAATGTGTACACATTATTTATCTATCAATCATAACTAATTAAGGCTAAGAAATAGACTAATAAATAAAAAATTAACAGCAAAGCTATTTATTGTTTCCTTAAACATTGATTTATTGAATGTTTTCCGATGTAATCCAATCAGATATATATAATATATATATATAGGTACTTAGAGAAGAGTCCATTCAAGTGTCCTTCAAAGAGTGATTTTAATTACGAAAAGTTCAGGTTTATCTGCAAATCAATAAATTAGACCAATTATTTTATTATGAAATCTCAAATGAGCCTTATTAATTAGGGTCGATTCATTTGAAAAATAAATATACTTAAAACGCTAATACTGATCATGGAATACGTCTGATTAGAAACAAACCATTTCAAGTTAGAACCTTTGTTTTAAATTAGTTCCGCTATCAGGCAAAAGGTGGCGCTACTTGGAGTGTTTTAGCGTTTTCTACAGTTATTTTTCCATCCAAAATATGTTCATATTACTGTTATGATTTTTTTTATTGTTTTGAGTGAATTTTAATTATTTTGTATATATTAAATAAATAACGCTTCAATAAATATCTTATCTTTTCTTTGTGCTAGATAAAAAATACAAGAGTGAAAATGTAATCTCAAGAAAAGATATTCTGACGGTGTTTTCTTTTTAGATTACATAGTGCAGCTGAATAAAATAGCAGCGTACAAACACTTCTAATATATTATTTAGTCTGTGTCCTAACTGGAGGTGAGATTTTTATTCTTATATATCCTGTTGTCAAATTAAATATTAATTTTGACGTTTAAATTATAAAGGAGGCGAGTTGATGTTTAGTTTTTATAAATTATTTGCCTCATTTGAAAAATATCACACATCTTACTCTTTGAAATTATTTATTATTTATATTCTACCTTCTAGTTAATATCATATTTTTTTTTGAGTAATTGATGTTCTAAAACTAAATGTATGTAAATCAAATATATATTTTTAAAACGCCTACTTTAGAAATTACTAATTTACGTAAAACAATTGTCACAATTATTGTCACAAATATTTTTTTATAATAAGAAAGCGAATATGTTTTTTCATAGTGATAGAAACTTAAAACTTACCAATTTAAATCAATCTTTTAAAGTAAATTTCCTCTTTTTATATTTATGATACACATATCAGTTCTGGTTCAACATAATACATATTATAGTTACTACCACCCGTGATATATTATATAGTAACTTACCATATTTCTTTCATGTTTTATAGAAAATCAATATAAAACGAATATTTATTTTCCACCGCTAATTCAACTATTGTGCGTTTTTATATTATTTTGTTTTAATATTGAACTTAGTTTTTCAGATTTCTATTATTTTTAAAAATATAGATTTGTAATTAAAGAGTACTTTTATTATATGTAGGTATTAAACACTTGAGAAAAAAAGGTAAGTTTTATTTACCTTAATTTTTCTTAAAATATTCGGTAGGTAGGTACTATATTTTACTGTCGTTAATTACGTTTGTTAGAAAAAGTACCTTAAAAAATTAATTAATAAAACTTTAACAACCCAAATACAGATATATAAAAAGCAATGATAATTAGTTTATAAAATCACATGTAAAATATTTAAACTCAAGTTTTTAAAAAGTCCACTTTTGTAATTTACGAGTTTTCTCTGTTCTACGATACTTAGTGTTGTTAAGCTTTAAGAAAACAATGTTGTATAAAAAACCGTTATAAATATTTTTACGATACTTTAAATAACTCAGCATATAATAACATTCAATAAAAAAAGTTGTTATGAAAGTTTATATCTGAATGGTCTTGTATTGTTAATGGTTTGATATAAATATTAATAAATAATCAAAAAATTAAATTCTATTTTAGAAAAAGTTATCAGAATAAATAGTTTTATTTCAATGTGTTGTAATCGTGAAAACCTTAAAAGACTCTAGAATAAACGAGTTGTAATTACTTTGGATTATATTTTTGGTGCTCTTTATAAGTTCATGATAAATGAATAAAAAATTCAAATAACTGCAACCCTTCATGTAGTGGCTCTTCAAGTAATATATATTTTATATAAGTTGACGCACACAGAGAACGGTTCAGAAACTAAAGTTAAATTTGCAAGTGATAGATATGCGAGGCGCCTCTGGAATGTAATTTTCACACGCCGAGCGACGTCACTGCATCCCGCGCTCTCCTCCCTCACCAACCCCCACCAGCCCCCACCAACCCTCACGTAGACTAGGAGCCGGCGTGCTCAAGCCCTTGATAGAGCAGCTAGCACAAGCTTGAAGCTTATAGTTACTAATATATCTGATGTTCTATTCAATTCTATTAGATTCAACTGAGATTAAAATTACAAGTTTGTTTTTTGTTTTATAAACACACAGACGTAATTTCATTGGTGGTATATATATAGATATGGTTAAGGTGTGATGTGGTAATGCTATAATAATGATATGCAGATCGAGGTGTAGGTAAATGTATCTGACGCCGGCTCCTAGCGCTCCGCCCCCGCGGCCTCTCACGACGGATGCCCCGGAAAATTGCTACAATGATTGTGAGCGGGAATTTCGAAATGAAGGAAGTGTACTTAAGCCGGCTCCAGACTACTTACTCGTGTCGCTTCCGATCTAATCGTAATTGCTTTTAAATAAGGTCCAATATTGAATGAATAATAAATTGTTCATATATGTATCACTGCTTTTATTTTGTACACTAAAAGCTATTTGCCGTGTGCTTTATTTAAAAATACCGTTGGATATAACTGTGTTACTCGTCTTTTAAATTATTATCTATTATTATTATTAGACAAGACTAATCTATAGATATGAATGACACTAATATTTGGATGCAGATTTCCGTGTATTTATGGAAACAGTTTAAGACGTTTCAAGAATAGCAAACAGACAGATATGAAAAATATATCCAATTCTAGGAACTAGAGAAAAGTGTACGATATATATTATTTATATAGTAACTAGTTCTCGCTCACGACTCTGTCCGCCTCGATCACACTACCTACTGCGTGATACGATAAAACATAACATAATAACTAAGTACTCGTAAAACCAGATAATAAACCAGTCTCATCCACATACGACATACTTTTATAATATTATTACTTTCTAATACTGGTTGTTTGTTGTTTGATGTTACAGAGTACCTACGTAACTATTATTGATTAGTTAATTATTAAGTATAAAAACTAGTATTTTCTAAGACTTTCACACGTAAACACATTGAAATAAAACTATTTTTACGGATTTAACGCGCGTATAGTTAATTAATTTTTAAATTTACATTTTCAGCAATCGTCTTCACAGTAAGACAACATTATAATAATATTTTATCAATATTTTATATATTTTGATTTAATTTATAAAAATTAAAATTTTCTATCCGAGTTTTTTCTATTACTAAATATAATGTTGATATGTTTATTTAAATCACATAGATAATAGATTTACTAAGAATATATTTTCTGTATTTTGATGTGAACAAAGTCAAAACTAGTTTGTGTTTTCGGAAAATACGAGAATTTTCCGGAATCACAAAACTAAAGATTTTTATTACAAATAGGCATACATTGCACTTATGAAGTGTGAATGTTTGAAGACTCACAAAGATATTGAAGAGCGGGAAAGGACCTTCATGAATGGTCTTTTAATTTATTTAAGACAACTTTTATTATTGACTATTTGAGTAACAGTAACAACTGACATGTACAAAATAATATTCAAATAAGGCATAACATGGTACTGAAAAAGTAAACACTCCACTCCTAGTAGGTGCTATGATGTTCTCACATTTACTTATAATTTACTTTAAAAAAAAAGGTAATGAAATAGTAACAATAAATTATAAGAAATTACAGTATCTTCAGTAGTTACAGTGATAATATCTTTAGTATTGATATATTAAAAAAACTATCATACGCCATTTAATCAAAGCCCGTCCCATAATTTTTTAATGTAAGTAAAGCCATTTTTTGTGATTTCTGAAAAACATGGAGTGATTTTCGCGTGATGCGCGAACAATCAAACAGTTAAATATACAGGAATTATTGTGTAGGGTTCTCTATGCTCTGTTGGTGATAGAGCCTAGTTTTAGTTATTAAACCGCATCTCATACGGGCTGTCCCGATCAAGGTGGGCTCACAGAAGTTCAACATTAAGTATACACATACATAGTGGTATCTAGTAACATAGGAACCTACACAATCTCTCCATCTTTCAAGGGTGGTAACGTAGTTGCGTCTACATTTGCAAATATCCAATGATGGTGGTACCACTTACCACCACAACCACCAGGTGGACCGCCATGCTCGTTTGACACCCAGTATCATAAAAAAAGAAAGTATATAATAAATATAACTTTAAGTACCTATTCTTGACAATAAATATTGACTGAAAAGAATTGTTATTACATATATACATCGAATGGAATTTCTGAAATACTTATCTAAGTTTAAAAGCTTTCGATCTCAGACATTTTCCACATGTCGCATTGTCAAAAAAATACATTAATTTTGACGAAAAAAGTTTATCATCTCAACTGTAACTTGTGAGTGTTGTGACGTCAAATGTCGATTAGCTCGTCTTTTCGAGACAATATTTTGGTAAATCTTCCATTACACGAAATTGTAATTAATTAAGGGTTGTTTTTATCACAACGAGAATTTATGTCGGCCTGCACCAGGGGGTCATAAATCAAGTGAAGTCGATCTTTCAATAATCCAATCAAAGCGGCTCCCTATCCGAACTAATGTTATTGTCAAACCGACTAGCCATTATCCGACTCGAAGCGAGCATCTGAATGTCCAGTCACGTATCGGAGACAGGGATGGAGCTATCACAGTTCTATAAGACTGAGAAGGACGCACGCATCGATGTAAACAACCTCAGAATGCCAATATCAAATGGCTGTAACTGGCAGACTATAATATTCTATTTTTGACTTTACTGGCTGGAAAAAAAAATGACTTTGGCGTGGAATTAATGTTATACGAAATACAAATTCGGTGACGTTGCGTTCACTGTTTTTTATCCAAATGTACAATCAAAATTAAACTTTAATGCACGTGAGGAAGGTTCATTTTAACTTGAATAACCATTATGACTTATGTCTTGCGATATTTATTACTCGAGATCGCAAGTGGCGACATCTATCTTGTGTTTTTCGTATTGACTCGGACGTCAGACCGAATCGGAATGAGGCAATAAAGAAATTGAAATTTCTTTTATGTATTAGTGCGACGTTTCTGCAACATAATGAGTGTCTTAATTAAAAGTCTTTGAACTGCGCCGGTGGGTTTTTCAGTTCTGTGCATCCGGCTCGAAGGATCACATATTTTTTATAATGTCTAGTATTACTACGGCGTGGGAGAATTCATTTATATTTATGTTAGCTTTATGTTTAAATGCAATATTATCTTACAGCAATGGCTGACTAAAGTAATGGAGGTATATAATTTATTTGTAATGGCAGGATTTATTATATTAATATATTTTTAATTAAAAAGATCTCACTATTAATTCGAGCACATAAGATTTCATTTAGTGAGCTCGTAGGTACATAAGGTAGTGTGAATGTACTCATCGACTACCGTCACGAGGTGACACCACGTGAGTGACGTCACGCGGTTTACGCTCAAATTTTTCAGTCGCGCGGTGTCGGACGCGTTTGACAATATAGCGTTAGAATATTTGATATTTACTATATTTTATAAATTTTTATAAATAATACAAAAGAGCATTTAAAGGACCGCCAATGATATAATTAAGTAATGTTATTAAAATAAGATAAAAAAATCTACTTTTCAACCTATATCTGTCAGTCTACCCAAGACCAAAAATCTGTCTAAATATAATCATTTGTTTGTAACCAAATATAATATAATAATATAATATATCAAACATGTTATCTTCTATCGTTACATCCGTGACGCAGCCGTTAGTCGTGAGGCGTTTTTCAGTTCCGTGTGATGGATAGGACGCGACGCGACTACGCGACTGATTTACACGCGGCCGCGTGACGTAGCGACCAGCGTCTGTGCGTTTTGTACACATTAATTCTTGTTGCCCATCTTTTAATGATCTAACTATTCAGATTCGAGGTGATAAATTGCTTTGATACCGAATGGATAAGTTTAGTTGTTTTTATGGAGCTTTAGTAAAAATCATGTAATGGATAATCTACCACTAGTATAAAATACACAATAATAAGAATTTAATACGACTTGACTAAAAATATATATCACTTGTTTTGTTCAAATAAATTTACAAAAGATTCCATAATAACCGCAATATATAAATTCAAACTCGTTTTATAAATCCAGGCAGTAAATTGGTGGAAATAAGACACTTCCGGGTCCATTAAGTGAAGCCAAGAAACATATGAATTTCAGATCCAAGAGCATAACGCAACAAAACAATAACAATAATTTCAACGAAAACGGAAACTTTCCTGGCGAAAAATCGTTAAAATGGTGGACAGAGGATTTATTGCAGCAGCTTTAAGCGCTTGCCTTGGTAGGTGCATGTCGCGAGCGCTCAGCCCCAGCGGGGCGCCCGGCGCTGCTTTGAAGACCCGGCTTCGATTCCCGAGATCATCCTCACATGTATTACGAATATAATTTACGTGTTAACGTTACCTCAAGATTTATTTAAAGTGTAAATGTTCTGTTATAATTGTTGCTATCGCAAATGGACTAGTAATGGACGAGAACATGAAAGAGTAACCTCTGAGTTATTATAGATAATAATAAGGTAAGATAAGGATAATAATAAGAGTTAACATCAATATAAATTTTATTTTAAACAAATATACTATAGTATAATTTTGTTTAAATTTAAAATAAAAACATTTTTTTTACAATAGAAATAAAATTAATGTTTATAGATATTTTAATTATTTGAAGACACAACCACAACCGAAATAAATGTTTGAAAATCATAAAAAAAAATGTTTGTAAATATTTCTAACTTCGCAATAGTTCGTATAATTAGAAACATTAGCTCGGTCTTTCGAAAGAAGCGTAATAAACCACCGTCCCGATAAAAACTATCATATTATATACTGCTTAATTCACCGACCAATTTTCCAGAGGTCGCGGGTTCAAATCCCTGCCCGTATCGGTTTAATTTTTCATTCCAGTATTATTTAAAAATATTTAACAATTACTTTTCAATGGTTATACATTTGTATTATGTTCAGTATTATCCAATTAGCTCCACTAATATTATTTAATATTAAAATATTTAACTTAGAGACAATCATAGTTATACCTATACCATAGCAAAAGTTTGCTACAAATTCGCCAACGTGTGTTATTTTTAATTAACACAGGAATTTATAGAGGAATACATACAATATAATTAACCGCCCCGTTGGTCGAGTGGTTAGCGCAGACGCCTAACGTGTCACGGCGGGGCTCGGGTTCGATTCCCGGCAGAGACAGGCATTTATGAGATGAGCATAGATGTCTGTGTTTCTAGGTTTGGTCGTTTATTAAATATATTCTCAGTATTTATATGTGTATTTCTATGTATTTGTATCATTGTCTAACACCCTTACCACAAGCAAATAATTTGCTTACTTAGGGTTTAGATCAATGTGTGTAATTAGTCCTGATATTATTATTATTATTTTAAATTGGAAATATTGATCATAATAAAATTATGAAATATATTTGTTTTTAAAACATATCATCGTTTTGGAACAACAATATTATTTTCTGATATTTAATGATTTAAACATTGTTAGTTTTAAATTTGTTTTGAGAGACGTGAAGTTCTTTCGAGAGTTATATAAATATCTATCATCGAATGAACCTTGCAGTCAGCATCACCAGCACTCCCCTTATAATAGTATATTTAATTTTGACCTTTAATTCAATTTTGGTACAAATATCTCACCTGTTCATTATTAGTAGCTTACTAATATCCTCCTTACAATGTAGAGTCAGTTATATCTGAACATGTTTCAAGTATCAGCTGATCATGTGTTTTCAAGTTATATATATATATATATATATATATATATATATATATAATAATAGGGCATTGTCTGTTTACTTGTTATATATAAAAAACAACTAAAACCAACTTTATATCTCTTAATATGAATATTAATCTGAATATTATTTTATTGATATGTAAATAGTCAAAAGGCTTTACATATAAGTTCGTAAATCTAATAATAAAAACGTAAAAATCCAATTCCTTAATTATCTAAAGTTAAAAAAGACAATACATCGAGAGCGTGTAAGTGGATTGTTAAGTTCCTACCTACATTATGTCATCGATATATGTTATATATATCGAGTATTTATAAACATTGGTAATAAAATCACCAAAAAATATATAACACATTTAGCAAAAATTACCTTAAACCAGTTTGCGGTATCTTTTAATGATAATATTCCGGTATTACAAATATTCTCGTCTATTTGAGAATCCACAGAATAAGATTACTATCTTTATTATATAACGCATATGTCTCGTTAATTTAATTAACAATTAATGGCTTTTATTATGGTTTTAAGGATAATATCTTGTGTTTGTTTGTTAAAATGGACTCTACTATGTCGTTTAAATTTTTTAGATAAAATAATTGGTTTTCAAATGTTATTAACCTTTTAAGATTCTTAAGACTTCTATTGGTGATTAAGTTAATGAATTGTAGGTATATATGATTTTATTTTTATAGCAAAACTATTTCTCATCTGTTAAATATACAATCTTTATTGTAAACCATACGTTTTAATGTCGTATCTAGTAATATATTCCGTTTCTTTGTTTTCGTAAATATTCAAATAACTATAAAACCTTTTCGTATGTTAGTTTGAACGGTGACAGGTGTCATTTTAATTCGGTCACGTGACGTATGATAATGGCGGCGCTGTCAATCAATATTTGAAATTTACTCGATTATTTTTGGTTTTAAATTGACATAGAAAACAAAGAAATGGCTATTAAATATGTTTATGAAATTTGTTTGTTCTTTATTTTTGGTACCTACCAAACATATAACAATATTTAAATATGAAAGACCAAAATATGTTTATGTACATTAGGTTTAGGTATATGTGCGTTAAGAATTATTTTCTTTCTATATCTAGTTATTTGTTTCACAAATTGTAACTACAATGTCTGTCAACAACTGGTATTAGATGTATTTTCCATTATAACTTCTCCAATGTAATAATTAATACATATATGTATATGAATGTGTATATACAATAAATAACTGCGAGTTTTGGTCGTCCGTCTGTGAGTGTCATTGCAGTCTATCACTTACCATGTATTATTAATACCATGCAGCAGAAGTGCTTGGTAATGACTTTTCATCTTATGTTTCATTATAGATGGTGTGACAAACAATGGGTCACAGATTTCACTGCAGATGAGGCGAATATTACTTTTAAAAACACAAAACTTTATTTTGACTAAAGACATTGCCATTGACAATCAAAGATCTTGCCCGTAATGCTTTTAGATCTTATTTAAGAATAGCATACACCTATACAGCTAATCTATACCTTACATATATTTATACGACATTAACCGATACTTAAGTAATTAAAGCTATTGTTATTGAAGTTTATTTTCGTTTCTCCTCGCAATTTTGTTACAGTGTAAAACTTTAATTAACAGATAAACATGTCACCCGACTCGTCTTAAATTAGCCGCCATGAAATTGCGTTACAACCTTATGCTCTCTCATGATTTCCTGGTACTTGAACGTTGGAGGGTTATGTTCATGTATTCCTAGTGAGCAGGTTTTTTATATGGCATGGCAAGTAGAATTTGACCGCTGCCATATTGTTTTATTTGAGTTGTAAGAATAGTTCCATGGTATTAATACAACGAATATCTTGTAAACTATATGGTTTACTTGTCTTTTCTTCAACAATAATAGAATTAATTAAGTAAACCAGTGTAAGTTTTTTTTGTGATTTCTAAAACCACATGATGACAATTACAAATTATAAAGTTGCATCATTTATCATCATATTTGAAACATTTCTTTTTTAGTTAATTTTAATTGTCATTCAAAATGATCTTTAGTTTCTTAAAAATATTTAAAGAACAAACTGATTTATCTTTGTCGATTGTAGGTTGATTATAGACAGAGTCATTTTTGATAATTAATATATACTGTAGATTGTATTATGCGATGTATGTAGTGTAGTTTTATATAAACGATATTCAACGTTTTAAAAAAACTCTTCTTATATATATTATTTTTGATTCTGGGTAAAAGACGCACGCATCTAGCTACCAGGACAACATAAATTGGCATAGCTTTAGTTTCATCTGAGGCTCGCGTTTCTTTTGTCGCTGGTAGGGTAGATGGGGGAGGGGGTACGATAGGGGGCTAAGGTTGACAAATGGGCCGCTCCGAGCATCCGCGAGCGATACAATCGGTGCGTTGCTTACAGTGCTCCGTTGTAGGAAAAAAATAGGGTTGGCAATAGTTAATTTCAGATAAACGTAATTATTAGGTATTGGATATAATACGAAATGTATTTTTATATACTACACAAATAAAATAAGGTGGAATTGGTTTTATCTTTGCTCATTACACTTTAGAAACAGAAGTAGGTTTTTCACTAGATTATGATTAGGCTCCTGAAGGTTTTACCGTTTTCTTAAATCAATATAGACGTACTCAATACTGGTGAATGGTTTTTTAGTAACCTTTTTTTATAAATGCAAATACTCTCAGGAGAAATTATCCTAATATAATAAGCGCCCTCTATCTCATTAAATATTAAACTGAAAAGTAATCATGCGACAGCCCTGCGGCACGCGTCACTGGACCCGTCCCAGTGTACCATTACTCACTGTCGGCCGCCATTTTCGAGGCGCCACGCCCGCTACGATGCTACGCCGCTACGATGCTACGAAACGAAGCAACGTTACACCACTGACTTTGTCACCCTGGTCTTTAGAGTAGTTGATTGCTAATTAAAAGCAATAGAGAGAGAAATTGTCTGATAATTATTTAGAACATTTCATGTTTCCAACTGGTGAGTTAGGTCAGGAAGAACAACCCTTGTATTGATTTGTTTGATCTCAAAAATGTATTGTGTTGACAAAATATTATTATATAATAGTGAAAATTCGGAGTAAATATAAAAATGAAACCAGAAAGTTTTTTTTAGTTTTTAATATTTTTTACACAATTCGTAGCATTCATAATGCCGACACATTCCTCCGACGTCCCGACAGCGTTTATAATTTGATTGACAAAATTGTAAATTACACATTATTTCTCACAAATAAACAAGATACGGTCCAGTGAGACGCTGCGAGACGCGATTCTTATTAGTTGCTATATTTACAATTATTTCGTGACTTTCAAACATGTAATGTACATACATATATAATAAAGACAAAATCAAAATAAAATTCTTCAATTAATACATTAATAGCTAATAACTACTATTTAAGACTTTTTCTTAATAAAATATATTACACGAGATGCGTTAACAATAATAGGGTCGTAACAAACTCCGGTGCCGACAGAATATTACTTCAAAATAAATTTAATACTGAATATTTATTGAAAACTAAACGGTTTATACACAGACATATTGATGTATTTACAAAAAAATATAACAAATATATTTCTTAAAAAAATATGCGGTGCGAGTGTCGAGATACATCCTAAAACTATTATTTGTGGTATTTTTGAAAACAAATAGTGATTTGAGTGTTGAAATATGTTTAATTTAGCGAAACATCCGCACCGCATGTACAAAGTCTCGGTTAATCTAGAATAAAGCTGTTTCCGGGATAACTTAACGAGTACACAGTTAACCGTAGCTAATACAAATTTCGTCAATTTTAGAAGCTCCATTCGTATACTTGGCTTAAGGCTGGTAATTTTAATTACCCTTGAATTCTCGAAAGGACTAAATTGTTTTTTTTTTTGGTTCCGTGGTTTTCGTATAATATATAAATATCAAATATATATAACAAAATATTGAAATCAAATAAGTGCATTATACTCCACGGAATGCGACTCAAAACGGCGCCAAGACAGCTGTCAGAGTGACGTTTCGAGTTCAGTTTGGCGCGTTTAAAACAGTCGATATACGTCAAATCCTAAAATTGTATACAATTTTCACAATTTGCTTTTTATTTACTACCTTTTTAATTGTAGTTTAGAACGCGTTAATATTAATGTTCTCCTTTAAAGTAGAAGGCAATGTCAGGTATCAAGACAAAATAGAGTTAAAAATCTCATCGTTTTCAACAGTGTAAAATATCATTTATCTCATCGTATACATCGGTTACAAATTGTGCTACATTATTGAACACCAAGGCAAGGTGAATCCATGATATCCGATACCCATAAATATATACTATATATATAAAGATATGTACTTCACCTGTAAAGTAAAATTGCAAAACTGGGTAATTAAAATAAGTTCATTGCAATTGACATTACATAGTACATTGAGCTTTAAGATAATAAAATTATGAGGGTAACAGCAATTTAAAGTAATAAGTAATCGTGGTAGTTCTCGCACACGTTGACTATACTGCCTAGGCATTTAGATAAATTGGTCTGATGCATTTGCCTCAACCGTGCGTAGTGAAAAGAAAAAAAAAAAAGTGAAATTGAAATAAAAACCAAGTAATCTATTACATAGACGATAAAGAAACCTCATTTCTATGACAGTCCGTGCGCCCAGTACGTCGTGATAGTTACAACTTACAACTATTCAATTATTATTTATAATTACGTAATAACAATACACAATTAGCTATAAATATTTATACGATAACTATCAAACCATTTTATTGTTACATTCATCTTTGCTCCTATAGTTCCGACTGATAAAACCGATTCTGTATTTATAAGGTCATTGCACCAGTTTTATAATACAGCGTCCAGACTCACTTTGCGTTCATTTACATTAATTTAAACATTAAAGTTGACTTTTAATCTTAATTTAGGAGATCGTATACTGTTTCAAATATTACAAAATGTTTCGCGTATGTACACTTAGCATCGTTCTCCTGTTTGTTCGTATCACGTGTGCGCAGGCGCAGGCCGGAGCCCTGTCGTGTCCGTGTCGGCCTCGGCTCGCCCGAGGGAGGCCTAACGATGTTTTATTCATATCTGAAAAAGAAATAATGATATTTAGTGATTGGGTATTTATGTAACCTTAAAATCATCTCTAGCATTAGTGAATACGTGTTCAACTGAAATGGTGATGAATGATGCTCTTTTAATGTGTATTAAAGTTGTGCTGTAGTGAGTTTCACTGTGTCACCAGTGAAAACTTTTAGATTGTCCTCCAATAGTTAGTCTTTCATTATCCAATCTCGAATAAAATATCAGTAAAAAATCACAATCAAATCAAAACCAAAATCATTAATGAAGTCTATATTCTACTTACATGTACAAGTGCGCGGATTAAAGATGATGTCCGTAGTACTCGGCGGGGTAGTGCGCGTAGCCCTGGTGGAAGGCGGGGTCCGTGGGGGGCCTGTGCATCATCTGCTGGCCGTCCATCATGTAACCCATGGTGGCTTCTGGACTATATGCACCGCTGGGACCCGCGTGAGGGAACACTGCCGGATAGAACACTGCACGGTTAATTAGGACTGTTCTTGATTGAATCATCTTTTTTTAACTATTTATTATGTATCAATTGCAAGCATTTACATGAATTACAATTGAAATATTTAGCCCCTGTCTCTGTATCAAACGATTTCCTCTATAAAGTTCGGAACTGCTGACAGTAAACTTAGTTTTGCCGATAGGAAAAAAATATCAAAAATGGTGATCTTCATTGTCAAGTTGGATTCAGAATTCGCTCAATTTTACCACAAAACTGTTATGTCTTCCGATCGCAATATATCCACGGGGATTATCAATCGTAAACTAATGGTGTTCGTCCATTATTGACGCCGATTTCCGTCTTCCTCGTGGGGCCTTTATGATGGCACGCGCCATTGGCTCGTGGCGAAAACAGGGCCTAATGTCGATACCGAAATTACTTTTCGGTATTGGCTTTTTTAAGACGTAAAAGCGGTACAGCTTTTATTAAGTTTTTACTCATCGAGTCAGCGAATAGTTTCAATAATTCTCTGTCAAATACAATAATATTATAAAATATGCCCACATGTTCGAACATGAACTTTGAATAAAAAGTAAGCAACAAAAACTAGGATAGAAAGCAGAAATAAGCAATCGGTCTAATAAACATAGCATTAAGTTTTTTGCCGATAAAATACAATACTTCATCTGAAGCGAAGCAATTCGAAAAAGTGGCAATGTTTTTTCTTTCTTTTTACGAAGCTACAACGCTTTTCCATTGCGGAATATTAATGTGTTCTGCAACAATCGCCGAGAGCTACGGAATCTTATTTTTTTAGGGTTCCCTAGTGCAAGGTAAAAATAGAAAAGCTTTATCGCACTGGCGTTTACTCTTTGTTAATTTTTAGGTTTTACTCCGAAATCTGTGCTTTATATGTTTCGATTTGAAAACCGCAAGATACAAAGTGCAGCCACTGTAAGAGGCATTGGGCTCAGAGATCAATTACATTTAAAACTAAAATAAGTAATTTTCGTACGATATTATATCGTATTAAACTTTTTAATTATTCAGTATAAATATTTATATTCGGCATCGTTTGAATAGTTATAGTTGCATCTCTAAGTCACGCGATTCTTTTATGTTTTATTAATTAAAAAAATATATATCCGTTTCGTATAAAATGCTATACAATATTTCTCACTATTGTGTGGTAATAATAGCAAAGTAGAAAACAGACGAACAAAAACATTAACGAGGTATGCTTTCATCTAATTGATACAAAAACTATGAAAACAAAACTTTTATTTTTTTCATCTTTAAGTCACTTGACTTAACGAACGAACGAACGGTACGAATTGCTGTCCTTCAAATTAAAAATCCCTGTCAAATCATCACGGGTGTATGATCCCGTAAAGTGAAGTCAATATTACCGCTCACTAAATCATAGTTTCCTGGTAGCTCTGCCCCATCCCGGGCTTGTTATTGTTTCCTGTCCTCCCAGTCTTGAGCACGGAGATACGGCTCACTTACTCGCTTGGGTACGAGATTTTTCCTCCGTAAAGTAATTCCCAAATTAATTGTAGTATATAAGTACGTAACATTCTAAGTTAGCTCTTTATTTATGATTATGACTTTAAAGACGTTTTATTCTAGACATGAGGCAATTTTAATGCCGGAAAAAGAAGTAATGTTTTGTCTATTTATCAAGATTATACTTAAAAGATTAAACATTATATCTTCCGAGAAACAATCAGTCTGAGAGCAATATAAATAATGGGTGTCCGTATAAAATTTGGCCGTTTTGGAGGAACAGTGGAATATCATTTCGTTCATTGTCTTAAGTACACGCGCGACAGACTTTTGGCGGCGTGTTGCACTCTAAAACAGGCAGAACATAAAGCAAGGACAGAATTCTAAATATTCCCGGCGGATGCCGCCAAGTTTGCCGACAACGGAAAATGGGAAAGGGAGCGTAGATGGAAAATTGTTTTGGCAATCGGCTGAAGAAAATGGCCACCGCATTTCCTGTGGTCAAGCGAGCCAACAGCTTTCCAATCGCTCCGCTGTTTATGTATTCCTGGTGCGTGCGTCTTTGCCGCAGAACTTTAGTGTTGTTGTTTTTTGGCTAAAACCATGACTTTTGTTTTTTATGAACCGTAAAAAGTGTTTTAACGCTTAGCTTTTTTATTTTCGTATAACCCTATACCTTACAACAGCTATATCTACCTACACAAAACGTATTATATATATACTATAAATTACTTTACTACAACTGGGTATTAAATTAATATAATTAATGTTGATGTCGGTGTAAAACAGCATATCTTTAAAACAATTGGTTGATATTATCGGTTGGTTTTCATTTGCTTCGATGCACTCTCTGTCACTCATCGTTACAGAACTCACTAATGAGTCAATAACGTGTTTTACGTTTTTAATAAACTGCAGGCCGTCGGTTTAATCCGCGAAAAGCTGGATAAACGATTGGTCGGAAATAGTCGGCTCCGCGAATTGTAATTTACAGTCTCGCGCGGTAATGGCGACGCATCAGAGAGCAATTTATGCTCTTATAATAAATTCATTAGCTTCCAAAGCGTGTGTGCGTGTAGGTGTGTACGTGTGCGTGTGTACGGACAGGTGAGTTGATTCAAGTGTTGCGGTGGGCTGAAGCTTGTCGCAGATGTAATGCGACTTATTTGGAGTAATTAATTATCTTTATGTGTATCGAGTCTATTAAATGCACATAAATGTCAAAGAAATTAATATCCAATTAAAGGTAGCGCTGATGGATTTACGACGCGATGAAATATATCTCGTAATAACAGAAACTTACGGCATTCCAATAAATTGTAATGAAGAAATCAAGCGAATGTTTCAAGATAGGTTTTCGCTAGAAAAAGTTTAGATGAGCGTGCATTAATATCTTGTGTAGGAATAGATCCAGATATTTTCTAGAGACAAAGGCGGTGTAATCCGGAGCCAGGTCCGCACATCAGATAGGGCAGCCGATTGTCGGGGGTGCGTGATGGATCGCCCGGGACGGGTCAACGAATTCCGACATTATTCTTTTTTACCCTTCTTACATTTTGCTGGAGTAAGCCCTTTTTGCGACGTCCTTTTTTCCCTTGGAATTTTTACATTTTATCGACTGTTACAATTACGGAATAGAAATTCAGGGACGATCGTTTGAGATTACTTTCTTTATGTTTTTATATGTGTTTGTTATTGAATACAAAACGAAATCAATTTTTAAAGAAGTATAGATTTATTGATCAATGAAATCACTATTATATTATAGAGAGATAATATTTACTTTTATTTGTATCTGCAATTTCTTGTACGCATTGTTTTCGCAATTACCATTTGACTCAACTTTATTTCGGCCGAAAATTGTAAAAAAAGCTAACGTAGAGACTTGGAACTAGTATTTCACCGGACGGTAAATTCGTTTAAGTATCGGTCAGTGAAAGCGGTTCCCGTGAGACGACTGCATCCTGCATACTGTATGAAGGAGGCCACAACTCGATTGTCGACTTCAAAGTCCTTTGGCAACTGAATTTCAATGCACGTTTTCGAACACGTTCCCCATTATGTACCATTCTGGATATTAGAGTTCCATCTAATATTTACGTCGGTCCAACTTTGGTTTGTAAGTGCTTGCAACTTAAGATAAAAATGGATATAAATAATGTATCTGTTCGTATAAGATAAATGTTACCTGCTCTATTGGATTGGTCTATCATGGGCTGGACTATCCTACGTCTCGCGTTGATAAACCTGGAAAGAAAATTTAATATTATTATATAATTCACTATAAAAATAACACTATCTATAATTGGAACATTATTATATAATTCAATAAAGTACATCACTATAATGTTATAAAAAAATTAATCTGTCTTTATTTAAAATTATTTTATGAGACAATGTACCAGGAGTACATAACGTTGTTGCGAGTATTTGAAGCAATTACTCGCATCGGATAGGTTACGAGGTGAATAAGTAACGGGCCGGGTGCATTCCCAAATTAACTGTCACCATGAATTGTCGGGAGATATCCGCCGATTGCTTTGTGATTCGATTAGTTTTTCGCGTATTATCGAAATTATATCGTGTTTTATTCCCTTATTGCGATTCAGTTTTTGATTAACTGTTTGTTATTTGAGATTTGGCAACGTGGTTCTAACCGTATATTGTAGCTTATCGTATTTGTAGATTTAATAACATTAAACTTACAACTATTATGCTGGAGAACTGTTACAAGACAACTAATTGGGGATGGGTGAATAGAACGGACGTTTGAAAATTATCTCCAATTTAAAGTGGAACGTAACCCGACCCTTTTGTAATTACGAGCCATCGCGACCGATGCGACTAATGTATTGTTGATATCAAGATTAGTTAATTAACTCTTCATGTGCGGACCCGAGGGAAAAACGCAACTTTTATAGTCTGGGGGCAATGCCTTGTATTAATTTTGACAGCTCAAATTGTTATTACGTTGTAGTCGTGCAATATGTTACGTTTGATTTATTGCGTCACACTCATTTGGAGATTAAGGTTTGCTGTTAATTTCTTAGGTTTACGATTGTTGGAATTGAAATTGCACTGTTTATGTTATTGGAAAAGTTTCGGCTAATATTAAAGTTACTCGGTACTGATAATCGAAATGACTTTGAGGATAGGGCAACATTTATTTACTTTTCTATTCCATTGTATAATGAAGTACAGAATATAATATAAAATAAAAATAATAAAATCAGACATAAAAAGGACATACCGACTACTAATAATTTATTTCATTGAATCTCGCTAGTATTTCCAGTGACAATAAGGCATCCGAACAAAGGAGACACGATATTTGCATTATCTGCATTATTTAATAATCCATTGTAGTGACCCCGGAGGTCTATAAATCAAAACACTCATCTGGACTCGTTAATGCCCAAGTGTTGGGGTGAATTCTAAACTGACGTGTAATTCCTTGTAGCCATCCGACAAAAATGCATGCGATGATATATTTATTTGGTATGCAAATATGACTAATTGTTGAGATTACACCCGCGCGGCATCCACTTTGTTTGGGGTGGAATTATATGTCATAGGTATGTACGGTCCTTAGTACGGTCAATTCTAGTAAATGTTATTACTATTCATTATTTTTATTACCGACCGGGTGTTTCGACAAATACGTTATGTTAATAGGCCCTCGAGCTCATGATATCCTGGTATCTATTATTATTGTGAGATTTCCCGGCTTTCCCTAAATAGGAAAAGTTAAAGGGACTATTTAGTTACTGGAACACGTATCAGAAGCAGTTTGGTAGACGGGGGTCGGGTACAGCGCGGCGGATGCTGTAGGCGAGTCAAAGATGTTTCTGAATAGAATGACGATGAGAGTTTAGGAAATGTTTTCTCAAAATAAACAATAATAAACATGTCTCATTCATATATAAATCATAAATAAAAACACGATATATACAACAACTTCTTTTACGGCGTTAAAATAATTCTTAAGTCAAGGCGTCTCGGAGAGAGGGTCTGGCTCTTGCGCGAATAAAATTAATTTTCACCTCGAAGTTTTTGGATTTTAATTACCTAAAGCAAATTAAATAAGGGGGTTGTGTAGAATTCCTTGGATCGAGTCAGAGCGAGCGGGCGGTTATTTATGAGGGTTACATTGAACAGGTACACCGCTTTACAATAAATTGTTTTTACATGAAGTTATACGTGATTGTGTTCAGCAATTCTGTATCTATTATAATATATATCTTATTGCTTCAATGTGTACGTTTTTTAAAACATCGATATATCTAGACCGTAGTACACTGTACTGATTAATTAATAAAATTGGTAAATATAAAATTACTATTATAAAGCATTTGACTATTTTCAGTTGTTTATTTTATAATTACCAATAAACCTATTTGTCCTACATTCATCTACAAACTCTTTTAAGGGATTACTTTAGCAAAATATAGATTTATTTATGTTTTTTTTTTAAATTTTATAAACGTACTTTTTGTTCGAAATCTCTGATTTCAGATTTCCCCTAAACTCTGAGTTGCCAGGTGTGTTTCGGATCTTGAGCAAAACAAACAGGAAAGGTGTGCAGGGAGAGGTATTGCCAGGGCAATAAATTCCGTTTTTCCCTAATTAAGGCTTAATTCCGGCAGGACCCGCTCGCCCACGTCTACTAGATAGTTATATTATTAAGAACTTTATTAAATACTGAGTAACACAGTTTGTTTTAAATTATGTTTTAGTTAGAGTTAATGTACGAAATATGTTACCATTACATTATTAGAACATAAGATTTCTTTCTATTAGGGATAAAAAACTTTTTACTAACATAAGTATAGCAAGATGTATTTACTGCTAGACCTGGACTTACTGGAGATAAGACGCCGAATAAAGGAACTGGTCTAGGGTTTTCTGAGTAGTCTATTTCATACAGAAGTATAAAATGGACAGTGTGAACTGACTGGACCAAAACTTCATCTTTGGAATACAATTTACAAAAGTACCTAATGGTAGACGTTTTTTGTATCACATACAAATGTACAAATACAACAAGTACAATGTACAAGTACAAATCACATACAAATTATCATACACAAATGTACATTTGGTACCCGCGGAAAAAACCCTTACAGGCTTAAATCGCGACCGAAGGCTATATACAAGCAAACTATTTATAAATCTAGTTATCCTATATTAGGGACCGGTCGTGTTTCCCGATTATTGAAATAGTGGAAATGAGGAAAAACAAAACGTTATATAAAAAGTTACGACATATTAGTAAAGTAGCGAAATACGGTTACCGCATTGGGTCGGTCAAAACACCGAGGGTCCCCATAACTCATTATTAGCAACTTGTTTTTCCCATCCGTTTGCGGGTTGCGCCACTCGAGTTATTGAACGGATTTAGAAGCGTTTTGGCACATATTTTTAGAGATTTTAAATGTTTATTACGGTTTAGAAACTGAATATTTTCAATATTTTTATACAATTTTAAAAACTAAACTTTTAAATTGTGATTCCGTATCGCTCAAAACATAGCGAAGTTTAAAATCACACGGATAATATAAAAAGGTTATTAGTAGCACGCGTTGCGAAATATAGATAAATAATGTTGCTATTAATTATATAAATATGAATATATCATGGCTTGGATCATGTCCATTATATGTTGGTCAGTGTCACGCTAATTTATTAGCAGCCATATATCAAAGTGAAACGCATTTCTTTGTAAATAAATAAATTGTGCAGCGCCATCTGTTAAACGGTATATTATGATGAAAGTGGAGTATTTATGAAATATCATATATTTATGAGGCGGTTAATGACAGCCTGAGGAAAATACGAAATATATTTATTTCAATAGAATTATATTAATGTCGGTTTCTGTTGCAAGGGAATTCTAAATCTTGGAGATTTGTTATCGACCTTGCGAATAAAGGGTGAATAATTCACTACAAACGATGAAATCCCATAAATCCAGTGCGGATCGCGTTTTGATGGCCGTATCTTAGAGACGTGCGGACTGACGGACTGACAAATAGCTACGGTGTTGCAAATCTGTGTTTAATTTTATATATCTGCTATACACTAACACTACTAATCCCAAGAGATTTCGTTCGTTCAATATGATTTACCAGCACTGTATCAGCAAAAACAAAGCGATATCACGTACAAATTCTTCTAATCCGAAGCTGCCCTAAGGGCGATAAATTTTTTTCATGAAATCCGATGGTCGCGGCGACGCATAGAAACTGCCCTAAATCAGGCAATTATAGGTGTGACCAGTAAATTATTATAACCAGGGGATCATGAGTGGACCCGCCCAATAGACGGTGGACTAAGAATATGGAGGTGCTATTTTGTTATTGTCGTCTTATTTTTGTTCGTTAATTGGATTGTTTTTAAGATTTCTTAATTAATAACCTTAAAGTAGCATGAACCTGTGGAAAATTACGTGGACAAATGTTTCATTTTAAGGAAAACGCCTTAATCCTTTGCGCGCCTGGTAGCCGGTGGTGGTAATTACCGGCGATATATCGTGACCCTTCGCCCTTAGACCTTCGCTCCTCATCATACCGTAACATATGGCACTGCGATAATTGTGAGGGTGCTTTACTGTTTTTAGTGAACTGCAGGATATCGATCCTTGATTAAATTTATAACGCGTTGTCTTCGACACCATCATTCATATTTTTATAAACTGTCATATTCTTTTTACATCTTACGTTTTATCGTATACTTATATAGATATAGCAGTATATATTTGAGTATATAAGTATTTTAGTTTTGATTTTCATAACCTCATCCCCTTAATAGGGATCGAGATAATCATTTAAAGAGGTCGACCCAGCGCCATCTTGCGCTGATTGCTTGACGAGTTTGTACAATTTATTTATCATTAAATAGGAAAGGGTTGAGGTGCGAACTGTTATTGTCGACGACAGATGGTACTTGCTGTAACTAAATGCGGCTTATGTCTGTTATGACATTTTGTACATTATATTTAGTTTAGGACTTCACTACTAGACTAGAGGTTTTCGTTTACATCAATTCTTCTTAAGGTTTTGTGCTCTGTATAAAATATTCTGCTAACGACTTCACAGTCATTAAAATCACACTGATTGTACATATGTGTAACCAGGACGGAATGAGCAGGGAGCATGTAGCATACAACCACTAATGAGCGTCAGCAGCGCCGTGCGGGCGTTGCGGCGGGCGCGCGAACTAATGTGCAGCTGTGATGGATTGCCTCCACTGACGCAGCTCCGCAGTGGTCTTGCTGCCCTGGTACTTTGCTAATTGCTACGACTAATCGATGATTAGTAGTAAGTAAACAAACATAACCAACCACCAGCTTTAAAAAAATGGCTAATAATTACATGTTCGGTTTTTGTATTTCGATAAGTCAATGCCACTGAAAAAATATTAGATTTTTTTTTATCCTAACTCGAATTAACCTATAACCAATCAAGCTGATTGAAATTATCACAATGACAACGATTTGGATATCAAAGTATAATATAATCACTGAAAGAAAATTAAAAATAAACAAACGGTTATGTTGGCAGTACTGATAATGTCCAGGTATCGTGACGTCATGGCGATCAGGTGCCTTAAAACTCTGATTCCCGCGCCATTAATTTGACAAATGGCAGTAGAATGTAACGGGACGTTGGTCGCGACACAGCCCGTGTGTGCTGAGCTGTATGTTATGTCTATCTTTTGGATTCTACTCGTTATTCGGTTTAGATTATATAAGGTTAATTTACTCTTCTTTATTGCACTTATATAATCTATAAAATAAATATGTTTTTAATAGTTCTTCTTAATTTAGTCTTTTTATTCATTAAATTATACTTAAATTTCACAAACTTTCTATTAATCATTGTTTTTGGCTGGTTCCTTGTTTAATCCATAACCGTTCCAATTATGAGCATCGTAAGCTATTTCTTCTCTAATTTTATTACTTGATTCATGAACAGATAAACAAACACAGCTTTAATTATAATTATTATGTGATAAATAAGATAAAAATACTTGTTGTTGCTCGGTAGGGGCATAATTTTAAATTACCGTATGTATGTATATGTATTTTAAAAATATGGTATCTCTTAAGTAAGTTTACATCGCAAAATACAATTTATAATATTTGACAAGAGTAGGAAGAGTATAGACTTCTGGCAACGAACCCGAAGCGCTCAATTGAAATCTTGTATCATTTATAAAGTTAATAATGTGTTCGGATCAATTAGAAATAATTGATTTAAGCCCGCGTCAATTAATCAATAGGACAGTTAAAAATGTTTTGAAATTAGAACGTTTCATTTACATTTGACAAGTTGGCAGCAATGAGGACATAGCACATAATTTGTCACGTTTCGTAAAACAAAAAAGATGTTAGTGCATTGTGATGAGCGACCTTTAGTCTTCTGAAGAGAACTCACATGACTGTTTCTTTGTTCCAAATCGCTTTCGTAATAATCCTTATTAATAACAAAATGCAAATTTTTCAACTGTACTATTATTTAAGCGCTTAATGTTAATCGTATCGATGGCTACATTATCGCATGGGTTACATCGACAGATGGCGTAACGAACGCACCTTTAGCAATACATTTGTTTGCGAATCGATTATTTATAACATTGATAAACGTGCTCACATTAATTTAATTTTGCAGTTTTTTTAAAAGCTAAATCTAGTTTTAATTATAATTTAAAACGAGTTTCTTTGACATCGTTTTCTTAACATTCTAATGGTATATGAGGAATGTGACGAGGAGAGATTGGTCGCGATAGCCAGTGTTGACATAAATCATGCTACAATTATGTTTAAGCTTTCAGATTTATTATCTGTGTCGACAGTTATTGAAAGACGTGGGAAAGGGCATTTTTAACGATAGCAGCCTTAAGCGTGATTACAATCAGAGTGTTCCAGGCGAGTAGAGTTTATCAGTAAAAAGTAAATATTTTTTAAAATAAAACAAAACATAAGACTCGTGTAAATCGGATCATAACGACTAGAAAGATCAGTTCACGAGATATCTGTATCGAGACAATATCCGCTATAAATAAAGGGTTAAAAATGTAAGGAGCGCCCATTAGAGACCCTTAGTGGAAACTAAGGAGGATCAGTTGCCAGATCGCAATTGTTACTGGCCACTAAGATCCTCAACATAAACGCTTCTTCTTCTTATGTTCGCGAAAATCAAATTTAGAATATAATTTATGCTTGATGAATCTGATATTTAAAAAATTTAATGAGCCGGTTCTATGTAAGTTTGGATAAATGTACGCGAAAATGTTAATTAGATATTATAATGCCATGTTAGCTTGACAAGTATTAATTTGAGTGATTAAAATTAACGCAATCAAAGGAAACTAGTTTGTTCTTAGAGGTTGTTAACATTTAAATTAGATATTTAAGTGATTAATCATTAAACTATAATAAATTACCAAAAACAACCTGCCCAATTCTTATTTATTTTTGTCGGTTTGAGATCCGTGAAAATATTACATTATGGTTGTTGAAATTTGATATGAGTGTTTTTTAATTAATAATGAAATTAATGCCGATATTGCAGTAACGGAACGCAGGCGGATGTGACCGCCGCGTCTTTCTGTCACAATTAATTTCCGGGCGTTGAAATTGGCGCGAAAACTGTCGCGACGCGCGGGGCAGCCGCCATGGTGGGAATTTTAATTACGCACTCGTATTTCGAATACCAATGTCGTCTTGTTTAAATTAAATATATATTATACGCTCCTAGGCCTCGCTGCTCCGCCGGTATTGCGAATTACATTGCGAATAAACATTTAGAAATTATTGCAAAGCGTTATTTGTTTGAAACACGGAGAAGGGGAGAGGGGTTAATTATCATAATGTAATTAATTTCGCAGATTTTTTTCATAAAATGTATTACAAATTGTAATTGAATAATAAAATTGTTACCCTGCGGAAAACAAATCGTAAAAGTTGTGGTCGAACTTATTAATTTAATAATAAATCTTCACAAATAGAAAAGCTGAATGTAATTAGGGGGCAGATGAAGTTCGCGATGCAGACGGGTGCACTTCTTACAGCGTTTAACAAACTTTGATAGAAAGATTAAGTATGACAGTTTGAAATATAGCCACCGCAGACGGTGGAAAAAATAACAGTGCAAAAGTTTATCGGGCGGGGCCGGGCTCCATTGTTGGCAACTACAGCGAGTTAATTTTGAAAGAAACAGGCGAGGCGCAGGTGTTCGACGCCCCGTTGTATTAATTTAAGCGTCTCGTCTAATGCCAACGTATGAGTGCGTTACCCGGGACACGGGACACGGGACACAGCTGACTTTATAAGCGAACTTAAACGCCTCTGATGCACGCCAGGCTTTGGAATAAATCCGAACTCCAGATTATGATGTCTCTCTGTGACAATCTGAACTCACCCATTACGCTCTCCGTTCAGAGACGGCGCTATTACGCGGACCGCCTTAATTGTAAATTATTGCTCGGGCGACGCTCGTTCGACCGACGTTAGCTATTAACATAATTGTTTCAAAAGAAACGCAAGTAAACGATCTACTAGAGATCGTAGTAAAGATATTAAAAGCAATTAAGAGATATATTTGCATAGTGATGCGACCGCGAGCCGCGTCACACTTGCCATCTCGCAGTTTCGGTTTTTATCTCGAGGTTCGTCGCTTATCATCTTCTTAGAAATAACAAAATATGAGGGCGGCCTCCATTAGCCAGAGGTAATGTTTTGTTTTTTATTGCCTCTGGTTGAGATGGTTTTACAGTGCGAGCGTTTAATCGGCTTAGAGGGCTTAAATGTGTGTTTCGATGCGTCAAAACGGCAGTAATTATCATTCTTGAAGCAGTAATTTTGGTTTATAGCCTGTTGTACTACACGCGGTCTCAATGTAGATATGTAATAAACGTCTATTTTTAATTAGGACATTCAGGATTTTATGATCTTAATAATCAGCCAGATAATGGATATAAAATTTAAGTACCGACTTAAAAGTAATAAAACTTAGCCGTGGTGTATAAAGCTGGTTTAAAAGATAAATATATTATCATTTATCTGTAATAGCCTAGTACCGGAAGACAAGTGCTTGAATAATATTATCTAAACATCTATAACGCTATAGAGATTACAAGTTAACTTTTCCGATCACAACACCATAGACAAAGAGTTAATTTTACACGGGTGGCTTGGCAGAGACGGATTCACCCTTTGACAATCAGAAGATTGGGGTGACAAATTGTTCTATTATTTTGTTTATGTTAGATAGTGTGTTGTGTTTGTTGTCGCAAAGCAGATTTCTAAACATTAGAAAAACTAAAAGCCAGAATATAGCAGGATCGTAAATAATTATAATAATGGGTAATTAAGCCGGTACCAGGATATTAGAAGTTGGTAGTAGTAGGGGCGCATTTAAATAAGCCTCAGTCATAATTCAAAACAAGGAGGTCCGCTGATAAGAAAGTTTCATTACCCAAACGCTGAATTTAAAACCGGGCTTAATCAGCTTTATGGAGGTTTATCCGAAATCAAGCGGGATGACCTGTGTGTTTAGGGAACGGATTATTTTGCGAAAATTTCGTTAATATCGCACGCTTGCTTTTGCTTTATGTTTTAAATTAAGGACGCAAATTACAAATGTTGTCTGTGCTTTGGTGTTTTTTGTTTTTTTAATGTGGCTTAAGCTTGTTCGCGTACAGCTGACTCGGCTATAACAATATTATATATATACATTATAGCAAAATATTACATAAAAAATTTGAAAATTCAATCAGCTTTCATTCAACATAAATACTCAATCAAAAAATTCAACGATATCATAATAAACTTATTATTCTATTTTTGATAGATAGATAGTCTGTCTATAGCATGAACTAAAACGAGTTGCTCACAAAATATATTCAACAAATAGGGTAAATAGGTATTAAAAAAAATAAAAATGATACAACAACATAACAAAATCCGTATGTTTGTTCGTTTAACTAAGCCGCGGGCCTAGGACGAGGCAGGAGCTAACCCCTTCGCCGTTTGATAAATGGCCAATTACTGCGCGGCCCTGCGCAGCCCTGCGCGCTCCGCCCCGGCCCTACTGTTAGCTTGTTGCCTATTTTGAATCGCTTTTGCTTTTTCGCTTAGATTAATATCTAAATAGGATAGATATGAATCCCGCTTGAATCTACGTTGTTTTTAAACGTAAATTTTGGGTCCTTTGTTTTTCTATTGTTTCATCTCTTCAATTATTTTATTGCACGTTACTAACATTACTTTAGGCGTGTTTAATAATTCAAACTTTTTTTTAATTGATCTTTGGCCGAGATACTTTTTAATTTTTTTGTCGCCTTGATTGCGAGGAATGTAGTGTTGCTAGAACGATGAACTGTGTATGCAAATTGTAAGTATTTATAAATAAACTATCAAATGTCGCTTTCAAACCAGAGAATATTATTCTATTTTGCCTAACAAAAAATAATCTAAAAATATGGATATGATTTACATAAAGATTGATTATTATTTAACATAGCTTATACCATTTCTATCTTCAGCGAAAAAAAATCTATAGGAAGGGTTTAAAGTGAGTTTTTTTAATTATTTAGAGGCTCAGGTGGTTCGCGCCCGGGACTCTTAGTCTTGTCATTAGTTGATAAGGGTTCCCCTCGGTTTGTTTTGTATTCAAAGTAATTGTGGAGTTACATTTAAAAATTTGGAAGGGATTTACTGCGCAAATGGTTACTCATAAAAGTGTATTCATTGTCTATGGTGACTTATGGTGACTAACTAAAAAGGATTAATATATATGTAAAAATAAATATAATAAAAACAAATTAACCGACATTTGAAAATGCTAAATACTCCTATAAATAGGCAAACATGTTAGTCTTTTGTTTTGTAGACATATTATTATTAATAAAAAAAGTGCATTAAAAAGTGATGATGGTAAAATAAATTCGATAGTATAAATATTTAGTTACTATCTTTTGATATACCTTAATATGTGTTATTTATAGTTTCCAAAAATATTTATTTTCGAAACGATTTACCACTCAACTTAGTAATATGTTTCAGCTGAAATGCATCGTTGTCATACCAAGATAACATAAACTCAAATGTTGGATTTACTTTTATTCGAACGTTTCCTCACGATCAGATTGCGTTCAAGTCTATTAAAACTTCTTGACGTACCTTTAAATTCAAACGGTAAGCCATCTGATAAAAAAAAAAGTTGAGGCTAAGTGCGCTGTGACTTTATCTATGCCGTTAATATCCAATTGAAAAAAAGAAAGTGACAGCCCGCCTTTATAATCTATGCTTTTTAATAGAGTATATTTTTATCTGTCAAACTTAAGAACTATTGTGACGTTTATCAGATAAGAATTAAAACTTAATTTATATTAACCCGCTACTAATCTTGTTTCTTGTTTAATAATTTGTTATTGTATATTATATCTTGTGCTAATTTTTGAAAGTTTTTTACTTCGATACTTGTTAATTGAGGAATGTTTCACCTGTCATGGGCCATGGCCTACGGTAGAGTGATATTTATATTTATCCTTCGTATATTAGACGACTTAATAATGAATTCTATGTTAAAATATATTACCTTTTTGAAGAACCTGGACTAAAAACTTCTTCGCTAGTCGCGACCTCTAGCGAGGGGATTGGAAACCTGCCAAGGGCTTTGTTAGGAGCCAGTATCGTGAAAGCTTTGTGCTAATGCTATATATAAATTGGCGCAGTGTTAGAAACAAGCACACTTTGATGGCTTTGCTTGCCTCAGTATAATGAAAACATTGTTAAAAATGTGTTGGGAATCAGAAAATAGGTGATATTTTAATTCAAACTTATTACTAGTTAGAGTAATTGAAACAGCTAAATGTATATGTATTCTTGAGTTAGATTGGTAGGCAACTGAACTGAACAGAACTGAACACGGTAAGCGGCAAAGATTTTGATTCCTTATCGCAGTAAATTGCGGCAGGCGATGATTGCGGAATGAAGTGTTCGCGATACCGCGGAAAGCGCACGTTGCACTGCAGGGGCTGGAGGAGGGGGGAGAGGGGTTAAATTGACCAATTTGCGGCAATCCATAACAATTATATGAACTTAAATAGTGTACGTAATTATAGCTCTTTTTCCCTCCTTTTTAGATTTTAGCAAGAAGGTGCTTGAATTTATAGTGGAGACTTCTGAACTATATTTATGATATAAATAACGTTCCCTACTATTTAGTCATGGAAAAAAAAATATATTATTGCAATTTAGTTTTGGTCATTAAATACGCATAGGAAGGATTATTAAATAAAGTAGTTTAGATTCTTTTTTATTCTTAGATTCTATAAACTTCCCCCACTGTTTTACCTTCTCAGGGATTGACTTAAGAATATCCAGTTTTAATGAGTGCCATTGTAATAGAATAAAAAAGTATTTTTACTACATCGGCTAAGGCTGATAGAGATCAGGCAGTCAGGATAGGTAGGTGCTTCTTTTATATTATAATAAAGTAGAAACAATGTTGAAAAATGCTATGCTATAAGTCTCCTACTACAATCAATATTAAACAAGTACTACATATACATACATCATTCTGGCACGTGATTTAAGATAAGTCGGTAGCTTCATCCAGCATCCGAGATCATAAAGCGGTCTATTACGTGAGATGCATTATACCCTCGAAATAATTAAAAATTTGGCAAGCAGCTAGCAAGAGATAAGTCACGACTACACAAACCGGTCTCACGTCACAAAATTATGTAATTGCTTTATTATCTCAAACATCCATTAATTTCATTCAAACAACATAATAATGCAATTCCTGACACCCGAGGTACATTTAAATCTGATACAACCAAAATTCGAACGGAGGGTGCTACATATATCGTCAGAATAAAATAAAATATTCCAATAGTCAATTACAGGAGTAGAAATGAAACATTTCAATAAAACTCATCCTCATCACATCTGACAGGGAGAATAGCAAGCACATAACAGAAATATAGAAAGCAGAGCAGACACGTACAAAATGAAAATAGGGGAACGAGCCGGGATATGGAAATGCTGGTCAAATATATCATGCGGTGGCTGACAGGGCAATTCTCTTATCTCTCCCGCGCGGCGCCGACCGATCTAAGCTTAGCTAATATAAAATGGTTTTAAATTCAAGTTTAATTCTGGCTATCTGCACCCTGAATGCCGGCTACAAAAGGGCGCGATTTACGAACTGACGCCGCCCGAATATTTTAACGGATTAGACGGAGACTTAGATGATATCTTATGTAGGTTAGACGCTGTTTGAGATAGGTAGCTATATCTTATAGCTATGTATTATATTTATAATATAACTCTCTTTAAGTGGGTTTTTGAGAAGCTGAGTAAGGCTTGCTTAATTTTATGTTGTGAAGAATGTAAAGATTTTTTTTTTACTATACATATAAATATATTATTATGTTTCTGATGTTTGTAATGTGTTGTTTCTTTATTTTAATGTATGTCATATATGCAGATATATTTGTGTAACGTCAAAATAAGCACAGCGTGTAGATTTAGCAAAGTTTATAACATAGAGCGGAGAACAGCTGTGTCGCTTATTAAGAGAACTTTACATTTCGTATTAATGGATCCGGTGGATAAGTGGAATAGTTTAGTTGAAATATAGCGATGAAATATTTTATTAAGATAATTTCAGAGAAATATTAATAATTAAGAATGAAAACCGGGGAGATATTAGACCTCCGAGGCATCGGTTTACAAACGGGAGGACATCGTAAAGAGCAAACAATGACGCCGTTTTCCATTACAATATGTTTACCGATCCGTGGAGCGCGCATTATGTATGTTATCCTGGTACGACGAGCGCCGCTGAATTTATGAGACACCCGCAAATATTTGGACTGCGAGGATACCCGATGGCTGACAACGAGAAGATTGCCTGTTTACACTTACTGTTCACACTCAGCACCCTGGCCAGGACGAGGGCACACTCCACCGCACTCCTTAACATATATCCTCAACATTTAGATTTGTTACGTATGCAAATCGAGTTTCAAAGCTAACTTTATATCAGTGGCATTTTAAGAGACAGCCCTAACGTTGGGAATATTATAATGAAATTATTCCAGTGTCTAACAATAATTGCAGGCTCTTATAGGTTATTAAGTATTTCTCAGTCACAGTGCGCAAACGGCGGTAGTGACGTCTGGTGTCATTAAATCTCGTAATAGGGTATCATAAATCGCAGGAGGTGGAGGCTGGACGGCGGGCGGCTGTCATCGTTTGTCAGGGAATTTCACGCGTTGTTGGACAATAACGCAGGCTGGCATTGTACCGCGTGACGTGACGCGCGTGCTGTACTCCCGCACTGTGTCACGTCTGACGCCTGACACGTAACTCAGATTATATGTAAGATTCTGATGGGGATTTTAGCAGGATTTCGAACTGCGGCTCTCATTACTAGAATGAGAGATGATGTTATGGATATCTCTTTCAAACAGCAATCTAATAAAGTTAGCCAATTACAGTGCGCCATGATAACGGCTGGCAAAAATGTTCGAATAGCGTTACAAATTCTCCTAACTACCATTTCGAGATCTTGTATTTAGAATTGTATCTTCATCTGTCGCGTAAGTTAGCGAAATTACCGGTATCCGGTCCCGGGCGCATTCCCCGGCATCGCTATTTGAAAGCACGTTAATTCTCACTTGGCTGTCTTGTTCCGTCGCTGCTAAGAAACCTGCCACCCGACGTACATACACCACACTCACCTAATCCTACATTCGACACTAGCTCTTACAGCACACGCAATTAGTGACAAAATCCCGTGTGTGTTGAGACGCTACGGTCACTACTTTGTTCACTAAAAATATCTACCACCCATACCCTTCCATGTTGCGTTGAATTTATCTGGACAAAGAAAAAAAATCACATAATACCGGCCGTCGGAAAAAAATAACTGAGAAATAACATCAAATATGTTCGGTATGCGACGTCTGAGATCACATCAGACATTTAAGCCTCCAAGCATCGAGTATCATAAAAAGTAAAAAGAGTTGTTGACCCCGGCCTCAGACACCTTCATAAGAATCAAAAGAATCAAATGTCATATGAATATAATTTTAAAGTCATTCAAATTATTTTGGGAAGTTATGAAGATTGCAGAGATAAGGCTTAGATGAGAACTAAAATAACAAGTAGGTAAACAATTTTGAATATTCTATTACACTACATACAATATATATTTTTATATAATATTATTAAGAAAAATATATGTACTGCTAATTTAGACAAAATAAGTACTTAGGAGGCAATTAAAAAAAAACTCAAGTTTTCAAGACTTAAAAGTATTTTTTAAATACAATAATTAACAAATAACTTTTGAAACCTACTTCTTTCGAGAGCAAAATATATAGAGAGGACTGACTTAAATAATAAAAAAATACTAAAGAAAATCCATGTTATCTGTTCTCATGTCATTGAGTGTAGAGTGACAGTGATATGATGTGATGATGTGGAGACTATTACATAACTGCTGGTCAGCACCAAGCTTCTGAAGTTCAGTTTCAAAATATAAAACTTATACCTACCTCTATCTACCTTCAATCTCTACAGAGTAGGTGTTATTGAAAATGCTTTTATTATTGTCTTCAGTTTTGTTTCTGATTCTTATTATAGATAATATTGTTGATGAATAATTAATAATACGATCTGTCACTTAAAATTTCAACATAGTATTTTGAGCAGTACTCGAACCTGTGATCACTTGGATTCAATTCCCGTCGCTTTGATGAATTTAGCATGTGACAATTATGGTGCAACATGGGTAACATGATAAAAAATAAATTAGAAACTCATGATGATGCATTAATAAAAACAGGCAGAAAAAAATGCTATGATTCCGATAATGGTCTCTGATGACGTCGTCACTAAGACTCCTCAGTTGTTTGCAATTTTGTGATTTGACATCAAATTGCACGCTCGAACTATCACCAAATTATACACCTAAGACTGTAAATGTTGCTAATTCTTGTATAAAACGAGTAATTTTAAAAAGAAACCGGGTAATGACAAAACAATAATGAAGTGGGGTGTAATTTGAAGTTTATATCCGATAATTAACGTTTGATTGAAGTCGAATTGAACATATGGTTCCTGCGACTATCAATTGATAAAAATACTTCCCCGGGTTACTAATAATGGTTTGATTTGTCCTCAACTTTATTATTCTTGACACTGATTGGGGCGATGACGTTTTAACAGACCATTTACATGTTAATGAGGAGATATACTGTAATTTGACTTTGATGCGATTTCATAATTATAACTTCATGTAAAATTTGCAAAAACTAAAAATGATTGTACATTTTTAGACATAATTGGTTATAGAACTGCGAAAAATTATTAAAGTATGTGATTTTATTACTGTAAGAAATATTGCATTTAATAATAAATTTAAGATGATACAAAAATATTAATGTAATTTCTACCAAAAACGTATTCTAACTTTTATCATGGCAACACTCTCCTGACAGATGTCAGTAAACAACATCGATGGTATGAAATAAACAAAAACTAAATAGATTATATATAATATTAGAGTTCAATTATTGTATAAGCGGTTCGGATGATCTCACAATATGGCGGATTACAGCCGTCTAGTATTAAATAAGTTTAATTACAAAATTACCTCTATATCACGGATTCGTGTAATTTCCCCGTGAATTTGATCGTGACCGTGAAGCGTGACCTCCCGTCACTCAGGGCATGATACGAAAATTGCTCGAATTGCTCAAATTGCTCAAAACATGTTTAATTAAACAATTTGTTCCGTTTGTAAGCGATTCAATTGTGATCACGTGACGGCTTTGTGTTGCCGCTGGTCATTGTTAGATGTTACCAGATTTATGGGAAATATTTAGATTCGTTTCAATTATTATTGTTCTGTCTTTTAAGATTGATTTACAAGAAATAAATCACTTACTTATTGTATCTTGATATTAAATATTTTTTTTAATATATTTTACAGTAATACATAAACGATAATATATTATTAATTTATTATGAATGTCAAGTCAGGGTCTTCAGTGCCACGCCGCACGAATGAAACTCAAATAAATAAACTTAATGAAGAAGCGACGACCCGTTACGAACACACAGCTGTGTTGTTGGTGTTTAAATATTGTAATTACCTGCCATTTTGTAAAATAACACTCAGTTTACTCTTTTAAAAAGTACCCATCGTCAATAGTACGCAGGTAGTTTAAGCGTAACGAACTACCTACAAACGAAACACCAATTGCAATTTCCACCTTTTTCTCTAGATTTCCCAACCGAAGTTTTCTCAAGTAAAAAAGAATATTTCCCCTCTCGCTCGCACGCGGTGCATCTTGCACTTGCCATTATTGCCTTTTCACTCTTTTGTTTCGTTGTCGACACTAGCTCTGCGCTCCGCCCATTTGTAAAATCGACTGGCCGTCCTTGCACCTGTCTCTTTCACGTCCCTCTGATTTATGTGAGAGTGAGCGGGCTTGATCGATGCTTTGTTTTCCTCTTCGAATGTCCGCGATTCCAAAAAAGAGCCTGACCCGTGGATTAGGTTATAGGTTTTAACAGAGTGTAAATTGTGATAATGTTTTGCGATTTCTCGAAGCTCGGATGTCGGTTGGAGAACGAGTTTCTTTTGCTCTGGGTGCGTTTTGTTAAGCATATTTACGATTATATCCCGCGCCGTATTACGTTACACGGTGATTAATGGTTCAGGCCCCAAGGTTTCATTTTGTTTCGAGGTTTCCGGGCTCTCCCGGCGGATGAACAACTATCACACCCTCATCTATCACACATCCTGCAAATCGTTATTGTCCACACTCATCTCAATAAATTAGATCTCGTTTAGACTTTTGGTTAAAAAGTTCCGAATTAAGATTTCAAGGCGAGCGCACGGAATGTACGCAAAAAGCGCGGGCGAGTTGACAACTTGAGAAATATCATGGCGGCGGTTTTTTGATGTGACTTTTTGGGGGGAATCAAAATAGTTTACGCGTCGTTCGTACTTCGTCTCGCTGCCATTGTTTATTCGTTTTCCAATCTGAACACTCTATCGTGGGAACAGGATTTTTTTCTCGTTGAGATAGTTGTTTTTTTAAATCGACACCTATTTGTGAGCAGATGCCAAAATGACAGCCCATGTTAGAACTTCTCGGAATATGCCGACACATTATTCCTAGAAGTTCGTGAAACTGAGATCTTAGATAGAGACACGATGGAGATAGAACAAACTTACGATTGTTCTTACTGCTAGTGTTACTGCTATCTAGACTATAGATAAAATGATATAACTTTTGAATCGATTGTCCGAAGAGATGAAAATTAAAATAACACTATAAAAGGAAAGCAATTAAACATTCAAGCGACATCTCGCTCTACATATAAATCAAAGGGACAAATAAAAACGCCGCGAGGTGAAAATGTTATTATCTTTATAATTGCACGTCAAGGAAACCGCGCCGTTCCCGGTTTTTCCCGTGATATATCGGTCCATGAATACGAGATGACTTAGACTGTGACACCTGCTTATGAATCCGGAATGCGAACGTCTTTATTACTTAAAAGTGTTATTTATATTTGTTTACACTTACATACTTTGTTTATTGGGTTTGTAAAAATATATGTATTTATTTTATTTCTAATTGTTTCAAAGGCTAAATGCCTTTCATTGTACAACGGTTAGTTTCTGACAAATAGTAGTGAACTTCACTTTGAATTTGTTTAATTAAGTTCATTCAACTCCTGTATCGGATCGTGAAGTCACAATGTGACTAAAAAGTGAACACGTTACTTCATAAATATCAAAATAAACGGCTCAAAGATGAATATTGAGTTTAACATCATAATGTGTTGTGATAGTTATCAGTTATTACAAAAAACAACAAAATTATAACAATGCGCTTACACGACTAAATCAAATACGAATAAACCAACAAAATACGAGATAAGGAACCCCGCCTCGCCAGTAACGATGCCTCACTATCGATGTCTATGTCAAAAACTGTCAAAAACGTGACAGGCGCCGTGTCGAACTAACGAGCCGCGAGGGAACGCCGAGTCACGCTGACGCAGCACTTTCAGTCCTCGCACAACGCCATCTAGCGGCGAGTAGACGAACCGCGAAACAAGCGGCCAGCCAACGACCCCATTGAGCGATTGTATTAAAAAAAGAAATAATCACGTGAAATACATAAAGATGCAAATGAACCGCGCCCCCGGCGGCGGGCGGCGGAACCTATTTATCGCAGCGCGCGCACCTCATTATCGCTAACAAGTATCGGACTCTTTCTTTACCCCATAAATATAATATTTTACACCTGCATTAAAAACGTCCGAACACTGTCCGCCTTCATTATTCTCGGGGGTTGCTAGAGGCGCGACAGTTACGCAAAATGGCCGCACTTTTTCACAGTTATCGTCCAAACTACGTGGTATTAATTAAATTAATTAAATGAATTAGTTGTTGAACCATTTATTACATTCAATTTTTGTTTAGGTCATAGTCTGCTTCTCAAAGGTATGTAATTGTAACAGGTATTTAATGAAAGGTATTTTTTAATATTCTCTTTTTCTTTTATGAGTGCAATTTAAATAGTTAATAATAAAATTTGTTGCGTGTGTTTAAATAATTATGAATGAACTATTATTTATATAAAACCATTTAACAGGTCTGTGTATAGATAATAAGTTTTTATTACAGAATAAGAAAATACCAAGTAAATGTCAATTAGAAGGTCGCGCATCAATTAAAAAAAAAAACAAATGATGACTCGCTTTTTAACCTCAAAAAGTTGTAATAACAGTCTTGGGGATGGAACTAAAGATAAACCTGTCCCTGTGTGTATTCAACTTGTGAATTTTCCAACCCCAGTAGTTATAATGATGGATAAGATCAGATAGTCCAGACCTATTGTTTTTTTTCATAATTATATTTAAAAGATACAATAAAAAGTATCCATTTACTTATTAACTTATGCTCGTCTACTGTTTGGAGTCTTGCGACAAGTCTGAGGAAAAAAATAATATAATGGTATATTTTTGATATAAAACATTAATGTTGAATTCCAATAATTATTTTTTTAATTTTTTCGGTTATTTAAGATCCGTTTCTGACAATAACAAATAGAAAGGAAATTCGATGAGCAAAATATAAAATAATATTATAATTAAATTTCTGATCCAGTCTGGACTAGTGTTCTAGATGAAATCATCCAAATCGAAGCCTATTTCATCCGTGAAAACCATCCAATCTATCTAGTATCGAATAACACGGGAATTTGCGAGATTACTGCGCAGATATCCCGGACAGATCCAACAGCCGATTGATACTCCCAGATGAGGTCCCCGGGGAAGAGAAAATATTATACGCTACATTATATATGGACTATTTCGGGATTTTATTATTAGGTGAATATATTTAGTTTTGTTTATTCTTTAATAACAATTTTCTCTTCTTCTATTATTTGGGACTTTATTGCTTCAAGATATGAACTATAAATAATCCGTCTAATTGGAATCGCAGACATGGGGTTCGGTTTGTAAATTGAATGACCGCATTACATATGTGGTCCCACAATATCTTCAAGGTACCAGGCGAGCAGAAATCGAGAAGCGTTATCGTATCGAAATCTACGGTATCTGGGCCGGCGGTCTCCGAGGAAATCATTGGGAAGGCATCCGGAAAATTTACCGCACATACCGCTCTGTGGAGTAACACACCTGCATCTCTCTTATACCGTACGTGCTCCATTTTGTTACTTAAGATATTAAAGAAAACTGACGCTTTTTAATATAACTCGTGTATATAGAGCTTGGACATTCAATATTTAACAGCGAAAATGTATAATTATCTGAAGCACCCTGTGGGCTATTAGTTCATCGATTAGGTATCTAATTATTCATAAGGGGTTATTCGAAGTCGTTATTTGTGTGTAGTCGTTAATTATTCAGCACGTCGACACTGTAATGGGAGACGCGTTATAAATATTTAACAGAAGACCGGACTCACCCACGGTATGTCTAGGAAAACTAATACTGCTGTGCGATGGAGAGATGATATTAGAAACTACATGAATGGAATGATTTCGAAGTAAATAAAAGTGACGCACCGAACTCCGACCTTTGCTAATAATCCGCAGCGGAAACTCAATTACACCACATTGTTATGGTTATCACGACACCGCGTAAAAACGCACTTGACATTTGGTGTAAAGTCCGCAAAGCGACGAAACGACGCAATTTGCGGTCGGCTGCTTGGAACCCAGTGACATTAACGTTAACGCAGGATCTCCGCTCCGCTATTGTCCAAATTGTTTTTGATTGCGCACGCGCTCGTTCCCGCCGCGGCTTTGTAATTGGATCATTTCTGCGGTCGAGCGTCACGCGGCGTGGAGACACTGGCGTGTTCACTTTTCTATTGTCCATGGATACGATTTGATTAAGGTCTAATACTATTGTATCTATTATATCGATATCTTACATAACTCATCTCTCATAATAGGTTGAATAATATTTATGTAGACGACGCTATCGTCACATAATCGATAAAATACACATGCATTCTTTACGTAATAATTTAGTAAGAGATCGAATACATAAACCCACTAATTTCTTCACTTTAATTAATTTCGTATGTTAACATTGTTTTAACGAACTGACGAGCGACAATTAAAGCAATGGATTAACAAAATAATCAGCAAAAATGTGTAACGGCGACGCCATTATGTTAAACACAGGCACCTGTCCTGACGATTGTCCGCGTAATCGCCGTAATTCGCGGTAATTCTCTGTAATCGAAGTAATCAGAGTGGGGTAGTGCTGATGGCCAATGGTGTGCTAATGATTACCGCCTACGTGACAGCTGAATCTGAAGACCTCTTGCGAGTGGTACCATCCAACGCCATCATGAATTCTTATGGGTGGGATTATTTCTTTAACCAATTATATTAATAATTACATATAAGAAGCATGTAACTTTTAAAAACATTAACACTAAATGAATTTGTGTCGCAAGAGACGTGGTCAGTTATCCATCACGGAGCATTAATTTAAAAACATTATTTTCAAATAGAAGTGATTATACTTTGACAATGGACTGTAATAGCAAAGGCGGTAATTACGAGTAGTAATGGAGGTGATTACTGTAATATATCCGACCCAGGATCTAGGTGAGGCTAACTACCTAATTTGCTATCATCTGGCAAATTATATACGGATTGCTTAAGGCTTAGAAAATTGCGATTCTAATAAGTCCTATAACCTTTTTAATGATTATCACTATCCGGTATAATGACAAAAACGTTATCTTATTTTAACTGGTTAATATTATTTTAGACATTCAGTCGAATGATTCCAATAAAGTGATCACAATTCTAATTCGCAAATCTACAATAGAGTATCGTTATCTAAGATGTATCTAAGGTGTATCTATGGTGTATCTATGGAGTATCTAGTCTAGTCGCAGGTAACCTGTAATCGGAGAACAAAGAGATGTCGCAATTTGCAAACCCAGCGGGGATCGCCTTTTAGGGCCAGGCTCTTGAATGGCCCGATAGTACTGCTCCTTTGAGTTTATCATCAATTTGCATAAGACTATAATATACTCTTTGCATAATCTACAATTTGAATTTGAGAACTCTCCGGATATATTATTTAATTTGACGGCTACATGTGTTTATAACGACATTTAATTATTTAATTATTAGGCTATTAAATTTAAAATAGAATTTTTACACTATAATGCAATAAAGAAATATTATATTTATGCCTCGACATTTATAATCTATAAAATAAAGGCGTCAGCATTTATTTCTTGTCATCAAGATTTATTAACAAGACGTCAAGGAGCGAGATTATAAAATAATAAAATACTAAAAATCAAAGAATTCTAGTTCTAAATCACCACGGCCGGTAGTAAACAAATATTATCCCAAGTGATTCCGTCTCCTGTACGGATTAGTTAAAGCATTTCGTCATAAATCATCCCGATTGTGAAAACAACAGAATCCTTTGTAATCGTATAGGCAATTAAATTTTCGAACGTAAAAACGTCTGTAGTTTGTTTGACGTGTTATTCGGAGTGGCCATTTTGGGATAGGCGCCGTTTGGTTATAATTTGAGATTGATTTACGACGCTATCTCGAGTTAATAGATTTTATTTGCGCTGTGACTCTTTTAAGTGATCTTAATTTATTCTCTCTGTTTGTTGTTGCCATGATTACGAGTTACTGTCTACACTCGTAAAACTATACTTTGTAAGCACTGATTGCTAACTAGATAATAATATACTCGTAACTGTATTGAGTAAACATTTTATTATGCTATCGCAGTTATTATGTAAGTAGGTACTTAAACAAAATAATGTTTTTTATAAATAATATACCAAGCTTATTTTTCAGTACTAACTTATAAACTAACTATATAACTATAATAACAACACACAAACGGACAATTAAGTATGAGAAAGATCAGTCGTAAATAACAAACGACCGGGAGAGCATAAGCGCGAGGTGTTCGTTCGGTTCCCATGTGGGGCATTACGCTCAAGACGACGGTCATTAGGCGATATTAGCTATTAACCCCGCCCCCATAAGTTACAGGTACCAGGGCCGCATAACTTACAAGGAGCGCTGCATTTAATTACAACGCATAGATTCATTGCTCGGTAATGATTTTACAATGCGTTCGTAATTTATTCCGGAGGGACGATTCGAGTCGTTCATATGTCTCTGATTAGTTTTAACGTATATAGTTAATATGCACGTTACTACGTACTGGTGGTTCTCCAATGAACTTCCTCGCGCCTCTGTTGTCCGTGTCCATAAAAACAAGGGCGTTCCAGACTTGTCTACATAATGTGACCATAAACTCAACAAGTGAGCAGAGGTCTCTTTACGATGCCATAAACGTCTGTCGTCTGACATCTCACTAATATCTCATAAACTCAAATTGTAGGGTGAATCTTGTCACCACGGATCTCGCAAACTTGTTATTACCCGTTTATCATTTATTTACTGTTTCTTACTGCCGTTCATAACTTATAAATATTTTGATTCCAAACAAAGTATTTTATATATTAAATAAATATATACGAGTCGTCTGTAAACAGTTAAAGTTTTGTAGATCGCATTAACATTTAAAACAATTTAAGCAGATTGCTCTCAAACAAACAGACAGGGAGCAGCAGCGAGTGGTTCGAGGCGGTAGTGAGGAGACACTTATTATAACATTATAAAATAGAAATGTATCGTAAATTGTAGACTGAATTTAAATAAATTTCATTAACAAATTTTATGATTTAAGTGATGTTTTTTCTGTTAAAACCTCTATATTTTATACAAAATAGGTTTTTATTAAGAGAGTTGATTTACTAAAATGTAAATTCAAAGTAGCAATAACATTAATGTTATTAAGATATAAAACGGTTTGAATCGTTAGTATCATAATAATGTAGAGAATTGAACATAATAATAAATGTAAGGAAATTCATAAATATATAAATGTATATATTTATATTGAATATTTTTTTGGAAGCTGATGAGTATTTTTAAGTTGAAAGGATAATTTTATTTCCCATAATTTATTGATTTATCGATAATTTCCTAGCCCATCACTACCGCTGCGAGGGATGTTCCGGCAATAGATAACAGGGGGTTGAGAGCGCTCGGTAATGATGTACCTACGTGTCGGTAGCTAGTGTTCTTGTTATTGTTATTGTGTATGTATGTATGTTATTTAAATTATAACAAAAGCTTTTATATACTTTAATGTTTTTATTGCAGAATTTAGGAATTTTCATCAAAACGTTATCTTGGATAATAAATTAAAAATAAACAGAAAGAGATTTTAATTAAAAACACTTCGCCACGTGATACTGTTGAAGTAAATTGGTCGTTTCAGTTATTTACGCCATTTTGTAAACATTTCTCTTATTTTTTACTAAAATACGAATTAAACTGAACATGGGCAAGATGTGCAATATACAACATTAATAAAATAAAATCCTGTAATAAAAACATGTTAAAAAAATCTGTAGTGTAACAGACGAACAAGCACACATTTTAAAGTAGGTTAATACATATGAAAACGTAGGGCGAGGGTGAGAGGGTTGAGGGGGGACGGGTGGGGGAGGGGGTAGTCCGGAAGATGTAATGATGTTTGTCAAATGGAAAATGAGATAGGGAAATGCAGATGGTGAGTTGTTACCCTCCGGTGATGCAGGGTAGCAGGAGTTATGTAACTGTTACTTTTAAATGGAATTATTAATATGTTTATTAATATTATTTATTATTATTCTGACGCGAGTTTATAGGAATAATTATGACTTTATTAACATATTGTTGCTGTTTTCGATGTTTTAAAAATAGAAGAACTAACTGTTGTGAAAGTATAATTATTTTTATCATTTAAAATTAATAACTATTAACACACTAATGCAAGGAATTGTGTTGTAATATAATAATTTATGTTCATGAATATAATCATTGATCTTGTATTTTTAAAGTTTTACTATCTAAGTGACAACGAACATGGACTTCATACAAATTAATCTATTTGAGACAAGTTTAAATAAAGAACAGAACAGTTAATTAAAAACCGAAACGCGTTCGAAATTCGAAAAAGAAATTCAAATCGAAGTTGTTCTAGATGAATGAGGCTGGCCATAAATCTCTGCGTCTCAACAGCTGATGTTCGAAATTCGAAACAGAACCCTAGCACAGATAAAATAAATGGCGGAGCGGTGAAAAATGACGCCATGATGCCGAGAGACTGAAAGGGCTTGGTCAAAGCCTTTGTGCGCTCCATGTTTGGCTTTTTTTTGTTATTTTGCGAAAATTACTGTTTATATTTCGGCTATTAAAAACATTCTTAATGACCCACCGCTGATAAAGGTTCTGTTGACTTTTGTGATTTCTGTAGTTTTTTTCAAATATGTCGTTCTTTTTAGTGTTTTTTGTTTAATTAAAACATATGTTTGCGTAACATCGATTATTTGTTATATTTTTTACATTTTTGTTCTTAAAATTGACGTAAACCAAGCCTACGATCATTAGTAGGCACTCATGAAACTACTTACCAAAATTATTCGAAAGATGCAAATACAGCTAAATCCACTTACCTGAAAACAAAGGGAGGAAAAATTTAATTAAAAATACAATGAAAAAGTGCCTCATGATAATTTATTTACAGAGAAAGCCCTTTTAATTATAATTAATATTTACAAGATAAGAATAAGACACAGCGTCTTAGTAATATTCTGAAGATGTAAACCTTTTACCATGTATTTTTTTAATGAGAATTGTATTATTGACGATAATTTAACGACACATTGTCTTGGTGCACGGGCACTGGTACAATCATCACGATTAAAAATAACCGCCACTTAAAGTACATTAAAATTGTCGTAAAACAAAACAGCGTATAATAACCAATAAAACCATTGAAATATCAAATTCTCGACATAGTACAAACATCTCGCTATCTCGGTACGGGGTATAAAGGGGGATCGAAAGCCTTTAAGGGAGTCCCAGAGTTATCTCCCGTAGTACATCGTAAAATAAAGGTTTACTAGACCGTAAAGAAAATTAAAATGAATTATTTTGACGAGTAGGGGCTGCCTCGTGGATTGTTATGGGGTCATAATGGGTAATTGTTTTCTTGTGTTTAATTCACCGCTTGTTTTCGTCGTAATTACGCTCCGACCTGTTATTGGACGATTTGAGTGAAATTGACTCAGTATTTGCATTTTAACGAGGATTCTACTATTTTATGAGACTATATTGCTATATTGGATGTAGTCTATTGAATTAGATGTAGATTTAGTAGACTACCTAATATATCTATAGATAGTGTGATGTGAGTAATTGATTGGGAAAAATACAGAGCATTCTTATGATAAAAAAATAAATACAGTATTTAAGAAGCAAGAGTGGTTTTTTGTATTTAATAAATCTCCAAAAATATATCTAACGAAGTCATTAAAAAAATATGTTTAAAATTATTATTAAATGTTCTGTTATTTTTTTTTGTGAGGTGGTTTATATACATATGGAATTACAACTTTTTACAAGCTAGGTATAGTATGGTTTTTATTTAATTTAACTGTGCAATATCTTACAATATGCGTACTTTTTTAAATTATATATAATATATTTTTCAAAATAGATTTTCGTTAATAGTTTTATTCCATTGAAAAACAAGAGGTATAATAATCAATGTTATCACTACTATAAAAACAATGGCGAGGTAAACTCAAAAGGCGGTACAATGTGACTCTAAACGGCACTTGGAAGTAGAATGCCTCATTCACCCCACACAGATACAGATCTGCTAAAAATTCAGCCTCCGATTACTCGGGAATGGATGTTTTATCAGTGCCACTGTGCTTGATAACATACGGACGGAAAGACCACACGAAAACGAAACCGTATATGGAATGGTTATAGATATAAACTGTATGTAAAAATAATAAACAAATTTAGTTTCATAAATGGTAATAGTATCTGAAGGATTTGTAATAAAGCTCAAGATGTTTAAATATAAAAACACTAGGGGTCGCCCGCGACTCCGTCCGCGCGATTTTTAGTGTTTCCTCGGCGCACGCGAGGAAAGCTCTCAAAAAGAAATCTTTTCCCGTTTTGCAGCATTTTTCATTGCTGCTTGACTTCTATAAGTTACAGTGAGATGATATATACCCTATAGCCTTCCTCAATAAACGGACTATTCAACACAAAAAGAATTTTTCAATTCGGGCCAGTAGTTCTAGAGATTAGTGCGTTTAAACAAACAAACTCTTCAGCTTTATAATATTAGTATAGATTTATCGTTTGTACAACAACTGTATAACGCAAACGGGTCGCAGCGGAAAGCATCCCGTGTGTTTTCGGGAAAGCAGTTACGACATCACCAAAGGTGTAGTAAACGGGAAATAGTGCGTTTCTTTTATGGTATGGAGATCGCGGCGTGATTTGATTGTTGTTTCTCTGAGAATGGATTTCAATGGCCTGAGATGAATACGTGAAGGGGCGGCGGATCGGTTTAAGATTCTATTTTGATAGCTCGAGATGGATTGGGGAAATTTCTAGCTTTGTATTGTCTTTGGAAATTATTCTGTCGTATGTAGATACGAAATTACCTAGAGCGAAAGAATGTTATTTTTTTTTTCAATCTTAAATGACTACGTATCTTGTATCGATACAGGTAAATTGGATCCAAATAAATAAAAAACACTAGAAAACTCAACGCAATTATTTTTATCACGTAAATTAAATATAAAAAATACTGACTCGAGCAACGCAACCTTTTAAAAGCACGTAAAAATAAGCCGCTAAAAAAAGAAACTGGAGATCTCTCCAAAGATCTTATCCAACGGGTGAAGGAAACATCCAGGGGTATTAAACCGAGTGTTTGCAAGTTGTTTTACGGCCAGGGCTCGTAAACTGAGGGAACTGATTTTTGATGGACAATTTGAGAGTTTTCAGCCCCGGTCGGTGCCTTGGGGCTCTTTTACCGGATGATAATACTTGTAAATGAGTGGCTTTTCGTAATTGTAAGGTCATTTGATAGAAATTGTTACTTATTAATTTTAAACAAAATAAATATTTATTTATTATTTATTTATATTATTTATTTAGTTAGTGGTTTGAAAGAAAGGTAGATAATAACAAAACTTAAACTACCAGGCAACTAGAAGGAGCGAGGATACAGACAGTTCGTTGCTATGCCCCGCTGGTATTTCATTTAAAACGTCGCAGATGTGGTAATTGCCAAAACAATGCTTTATTGCATGCCCGTGTCAAGGGGCAGGGAACAACTGCTAAAATTATCTCTACAGTTTTGTTTTAGTTTCATAAAATAAATCCATTTTGAAGGACTATTATTAACTTATCTATTTTTGAATAGTGATAGTTTAATAGTTAAGAAACCGAAAATAATAGAACAATAGAAAGCCCCACAAATCTCCTTTATAGATAATTATTAACCTATCCAGGGTCTTGTCACATAACACTAAATCACAAATTACTGAATGCGACTTAATAATAATTACCAGGTTATCCCCACTTACAATCTATTGGCCACTAATCAACTATAATACCTATAAGCCAGCTAATCTAGACTGTCGCGAAGCTGGCCTAGCCCAGCCTAGCCAATAAGCTCGGGCTATTGTGCCCATCAATAGATCCGATTTCGGTTTATCCTTTGTGTGATGTCCATCCTATATAATATATGTTATAAATTAGTCTGACAGAGTCGGGCTTAGATCAATGTTTTAATTAACTTATAACAAAAGCATACAGTTGGATTCTTCAATTAAAAACTTCTTAACTACATTCAGCTTAAAGTCGTCCAAGTTTTCTTTATCCTTTAGTTATGTTGCCATTTTAATTCAAACAAAAGGCAAACGAAACGAGATAGGAAATGAATTTAGGAAGGAAACTCCCTGGAGGTATGAATGAAAAATAAAATTTGAATTTCAAATCCGGACGCCTTATCAATTACATATACCGGCTCCCGACAATACGAGATAGCTCTTACCATTCTTCGAATTTGCATCTTCATACAATACCAATTAGGGGCGCGTTCGTTAATTTGACAGAGTCCCGAGAGCGGTGGTTTCGATCCTCCCGAGTACCCTGTGTTTGTAATGATATTTACACATTTGCATCTATGTTATATGAGCCCAGTGACTTACGCTTGAATAATTTCCTATTATCTTAATCATTTACATAATAAACAGCCCCGTGAGGTCGTAAAGGACGGTTCGAGTTATGTTAATTATTTTTTAAATCGCATTAAATCAATAAACTACTCTAAATAATCTAAAAACAATTTGACTAAAACATTAACAGATTCCTGATTACCGGAAAGCTTAGCTCATCAAATATTGATGTTAAACATTCTCGAGAGATGCCGCAAGTGCAATCAGAAGGGGTTCAGCCACCTGTTTACACAAAGGGTTATATTAACCCTTCCGAATATTATCACACTTGGTTCACTGCTACAGCTCTTAAAATATTATTTAACGCCATTACCAATTCCAATTATATTACTTTTTTATTTATGTTTATTATTAATTTCATCTAGTAATTACGGGTACAGTACCAGGCACTCATGACCGCGAGGAAGTATAAAGTTAATAGACAAAGACCGCGCGACCTTTCACCCCGTCAGTCTTGAAGCCTCCACGTCTAACTTGACACGCGGTAAAGAACGCGGCACACTTTCGAATAAAAAAGAAAAATCTCTTCATTACAACCTTTGACTATTCTCACGTTTAGCTTTAGTTCTTTTAGTTTTATATTTAAAACACATAAAAGATGATTATTCTAAACCAACTCTCATACAATCATTCTAGGCAGTTGTTCTACAAAAAGGAAACTCTTGCACATAAAGGCCCACCCGTTCACTTAAGTTATTTCGTATTTAAATAATAAATAAATCGTATTGCAAAACAAAAAGGGTCGAGTCCATATCTGGTCGCACGATGGTCAATTTGTCGTACATTTTATTGGCGAGGCCGTGATGCGCTCACACCCACGCGCTCAAAACACGTAGGTATTAACAAATTGCATGTGTCGATGTGAATCGACTTTATCATGAGAATTTAAATCTAAGATTTAGAACCGGTCCCGTTTCTATTTCTCGGAATATTTGATAATTCTGTCTCTAAACATTTATTTTTGTATCGCTTCGGCAACGTGATCTATAGGCAATATTATATATATATGCATTTCATTACAAGACGTACAAATATTTTTGTGGTATTTTCTAGCATGCAGCGGATCTGAGTCATTAATAATATCGTTTATAGCTAGGTGCTGGCCAGATGTCGTAAAGTGTGATGTTTTATACCACCCGCTGCAGATAATCATGAAATTTCCATACCTACTTAGGTCTCAGACCAACTATTTAGAAGTACTGTTCTTACTTTATTCCCGTTTTATGGTGCAATTTGTATACATGTATGGGATACATTTTAAGTCATATTTATTATTAGTGTTATCTATAGTTTGTGGGAAACTTCGTTCAACTATTTATTTGTATAAATATTTTAGAACACAATGTTTTATTTTTATTATTGTAAAAATAGTTTTTTAACCACAATAGATATATATTTTGTATATAAAAATTTTCATCATCAAAAAATAGTTCTGCTTAATAAAATTTAAGAAAATTATGGAATACTAGGTTTTGTCAGCAACTTCACCTCGTGGAAGAGGGAACGGACTTCCAAAAAGGTCATTATTTTCCCGGTTCCAGTACTTTTAAGGACATTTATAATATTAGTATAACTAATAAATATAATAAAACTTACCAATTATTTACTTGTAGTATCGTTAACCCTGTATCTTGCGCCAACTGCTTTTTCTGATCTTCCGAGGGGTACGGATGCTGTAACAGAAGAAAAAAATAATATTATTTTCATGACCTCTATAGAATGTAAAATATATATAATTGTTTATATTATGTGTGTGTTATTCTCACCTACACAGAGGAAAACTTTACAAAATATTATTTCCAAAAGGAAGTCGGGCTACATATCTAATGACATTGGTTTGGCGTGTCGGGCGTCCCCGGGAGACCGTCTCTATTTCATGTAGTCCCGGTACGACCGCAGGTACCGTATGTGTAAATTATTAACCGGTTCGAGTCCCCGGTCGATACGAAGACGTGACTAAGATAAACGGTATGAAATTGATATTTGTTTTTGTATTTTTTGGTACAGTACAGTAAGTAGTTTTATATGAGTATTAATAAAGATGGCGCAATCCACAGGTTATTTAAGTAACAATGACTAATTTCGTTAGTTTGTCCGTATCAAAGAATGTTGAAACGTAACTTTCACATACTGTGTGGTCGTTTTGTAAACCGCTTACAATCAAACCGTACTCGGTAATAAATAATAAAAAACAAAATAAATATAAAAAAACAAACGACACCAGATTTCTTCGATAAGGCCGGTTTCCCAAAGAAATTGATACGTCAGCCGTTACGAGTGTATCCAACGCATAACGCACCATTGTGTGGACGCGGGTTTATTATGATTTATACGGACAGACGGGATATAAATGGCGAAATCGTGAAGTAACTTGCATAAAGAATAAGTGTTAGTGCACACTGAGTACACTGAGTACATCGAGTACTCGTAAAATGAATATCTTTAACTTTAACACGCGACTTTACGACAAACAAAAAAACATGCAATTAGATTTATTTTTCTGTAAAAAATCTTTATTCAAGTTTCTTCAAACACATTGTAATGTATTCATGGTGAAAATACGTTAAGAGATCGCAGCAAGGGGAAGTGTTATGGGGCGAATTACTTGTCCTGTTTTATGTCATCGGCCGTAAAGCAATGATCTTGGCTGTTTATTTTAAACCTTTTCGTCTATAAAACGACTTCAACAACGTAAAAATTATTATTACAGCGCATAAAAAAGGTTAATTGTTATTTAGTCACTTCTGAATAGATTAAAATGTAAATCAAGTTATTTAGGAACGACAATAGTATTTTGAACGCTTACGCACTTCTCAAAGCTTTCCGGATTCATCTATTTTAATTGAAATCAAGAACCGTTGACTTCATCTGTTCCACAACTGAGCCGCAATGACATCATGTAGTTCACCCGAACTGGGCATCATTCACATTCACTTGCTCTTTGTTGTCTATGGTTCATTTATATGAGGTCGGATTTCTTACAATTTTGTTTTAAAGTTTATAGCAATTTTCAAGCATTTGTTTACTGAACCATCGTGTCATCTGCCTTTGCAATATTTAGTAAATCTTCTCAAAGGATTTCTAAGTTCGAAAGCTGCACATATATAGAGAAACATCGAGCAGGGAGGTCTGTTTGTTGTTACTGTACGCACGGCTAATGCACTAATGTACTATCAGGATGTTTACATCGATCTGAGATCATCTAATTGTACGCCTCGATCATTTCCTGCGGTTATAGTTTTGTTATGATTTGTTTTTATTATGGTAAAGATCGTTAGATATTCACTTTAGTTTTGAATTGTATGAACGAATATTTACTTTAAACTTTCTCTAAGTATATATATTTCGTAGTATATTTTTAATATTTATTTCTAGAATAGTTGCAATGATCCCGTCATTGAAATAACGATATATATTATCATTACCTTGGGACCGCTGGGATGCAATCCGTTTTTCGTCAGCGAGGCTTCGAAAATCGAAAAAACATTATCAAAAATTTATGATGCCTATTAAGGCCAACATAAAAACAGGAAAATGATAAACTCGGAGCCGGCCAGGTAACGGTGTTTGTCAAATTTATTCGGGGATTCGCGTTTTTGTCCGTCCGTCAATTATATTTAATTTTGTAACTGCCTTATAGAAAACGTGAAATGTATTTAGTGATGTGTACTGGTTTACATTTACGTTTTCGAAGTTAAAATCTTACCAGAACCAGTGGTGGGCAAATGTAAACCAAGTTGGAGTCAAATTTGTCGTGCTTTATCCCAAAAGCCATTATTGTCGTTCGAGAGCCGTGCACCAGGGCGTCATAAACTCTATTGAGATATCAAATTTCGAAAGCAATCCTGTAGTCTCCCTCTCGTAAATCACGACTGCATTAAAACCACGATTATACCGGGCATAAGTTAGCAATAAATCCGGTATCGGGAGTGAAAAAACGACGAGCCCCAACGGTAAAAGAGGCTCCAAAAATTCACCCAACTATAAATTTTATTTCGCTATGAAAGAGAAACAATCCATTTGTTGGCGCCTAAATCTATAGGGTGCTGGGGAGATATGGAAATTTTGATTTGCCAAAGACGTGAATCTGTTTGAACCATTTTTTTCTATATAAAATGACGGATAAACATTCAGAACAAATAGATTAAGTAGTTTGTTCGTTATTATAAATGTAATACAAACTACTGTAATCCGGTCCCGGTTATAAAAAACAATATTTTACGATAAAACAATCTCAACGGATGCTGAAAAATTCAGGAGCGCGTCGGAGCAGTATTCCCTAATGATATTCGTGGCGGCATAATTCAGAGAGTGTATTTTACAATTTCAGCCGCGCCATAACAATAATAATATATTCAGGACCTTGGTGATTTCTGAACGCTGGCATCATGAGGGATGGTGTGTGGAAATTGGGGCGCACTTGTATATTCGCTTATGATAGAAAAAGCTCCGATAATATTCACCAAAAAATACGAGCCTGATAAAGCTGTGAACAGCTGATAGCAACTTCTGGAGCTGCCAGAGTGCATGTTGGGGCATTTTTATTCTTACGTACATCCACGGTCTTAGTTGTAGTAATTAAAGTGTATGAGGGGCAAAAGTGCTAGAGAAACCAAAACAGCTGATCATGTTCAGATATTTGAAGAATATAACATTTTCTTGTATCAAGTAATAATAAATCTTAATTATGCTTAACCTCCTAGAATTTTAATAAAAGCTTTACAATTTCTTACTAGTCTTGAATATTCTTACTATAATACAAAATTTAGTTCAAAATCTTTATCAGAGCAGAAGGTTTTAAGTTGATATATTAGATTTTTCGCTCAGCGGACGTGATGTTTCAGATTGAGCTAAAATATGTATACCCTTGACTCGTACAGTTGCTTTAACCAGCCTTTATACTTCTAGGTGGTGAGTATATTATTTACCTAACATTTCATTAGGTACAAGATATGTACCTGAATGTTACTTTATTTAAAGGATATCCGACACAGGGATGTATTCATGTTATATAATTGTATTATTCGAATTGTTTCCGGAAAGATTTCCCTGTTGTTGAGATAATTGCATCTTCATTTCAATTAACTAGGGTTAAAGTAGGATTTAATTTTTAATTTTAATTCAAATCTTACCAGCTCATTCGCTTAGGGACAGAAGAAGCCGTTAAGGGAAAAGGGCGACCACAAATAGACGTCAAAAAAACGGGCCTCCCGACTATGGGGCCGTTATGTCTCACCGGGGACGCATAAAGGTGTGGAGGTGTACTAACCCTATCGAAGATGTGACCAGATGGATGGCACTATTACCCGCCGGCTGTATTTCACTGTTTCTAGCGCCTTGTTTATTTATGCTACCCTAGTTTATGTGCGAAATATTCCCTTTAGTTCAACGTGAATTGCTTTTTCTTGTTTTTATAAGTACCTTTTCATATCAATGTGTCTTTCCTTTGTTTGTTATTTATTTTGTTTTCCTACAAAAATGGCAAATCTAATTTTATAGCAATATGTTTTAATACAAATCATGTCAGTGGTATGGTCGAATGGCATGGAATTAATCGGTATTTTTATTTTAAAAAAGCAGGTTTAATAGGAGGACACCTGCCAATATTCGGTACATTTTACCGGAGAGAGCAGATAAAGTATTCATCGACCGACACCGCGCCACAGAACACCAGCTAAATTATGCAAATCTGTAATGGACAACGTCCGCACTTTAGCCTGCGAAAATAGTGACTATAATTTGGCAGATTTTATTTGTGTTCGGTCTCTTTTAAAAGCGGAAATTTTCTTATTTTAAAATGTTAACATCCCGAAGTAGAAATCCAATCAAAATTGAAAATAGATCTATTTCGAAAATCGAATCAACCATTGGCGTCTGTGCTTGAATGAACCAATACAGACAAAGGCGCGAACGTCAAACGTGATACTAATCTGTGGAGCCGGATGACGTGACGGCGCTCGGAAGCACAACTGGGCTAGGAAATGAGATAGTTCGCAACTCTCTACGCTTGTCTCTTTGATGGAATTGGGCCTATGACGTCACAAGGTTACAATACCTATTGTACTCTGTGACGCTAATTTCAATAATGGAACACTTGGGTCTGTGTCGTGTCTTAGGGGACCGTTACACATGAAATTTTGTTCTATATTGAGTAGAAACATTGTTTAACAATGATAAATAATATTTTTTTAATTGTCAAAGTCAATATTTTCTTCAGTCTCTAGTTACACTATTCCAAAAGGTAAATAAAACCGTGGATAGTCTTTTACCTTATTTTTCTATAGTATAGAGTATAGACTATTGAGTTGCAGCCATGACTACAGTCGGTAATAAAAAGCTAAAATAAGTATTAATGTTTTTTTTTGCAAATCCAAAATATAACATGAAGATCCTTAATCTTTAAACAAACAAACCGTATCGCAACAGAATCGTACAATGTGTACAAAAAGCCGATGAATATGTATTCACTTATAAAACTTAGCATATCAATACACATCAAAGACGCCGTGCACCTGCGCGGGCGCACGCGGCACACACAGACACACAGGTTGGAGAAATAAAATAAATAACTTATAAGAACGAAGACAACACATAAGACAGTTAGGGAATTATGTTGTTTATACTATTATTAATTATAAAACGAACCTACAATAGTATACAATATATCGTTTTTTAATAATATGTGAAATAAAATACTAAACATATATTTTGTATATTTCAAAAAGTAAATTGAAATTGTACATTTGCAAGTTTATATATTTATCTGAATAAGTTGAATATAAAATTGTCAACACTCTATACTTTTTACCGCCCCGTTGGTCGATTGGTTAGCGCAGACGCCTAACGTATAACGATGGAATGGGTCTTGGGTTCGATCCCCGACAGGGACAGGCTGACCAGACCAGTAGCAGACCTATGAGATGAACATATAGGTTTGTATTTCTGAGTTTAGTCGTTTATTATATGTATCCTCAGTATTTATAATGTTTATTTCTATGTATTTGTATCGTTGTCTAACACCCTTAACACAAGCAAATAATTTGCTTACTTAGGGGTTAGATCAATGTATGTAACTTGTCCTGTATTATTATTATTATTATACTTGTTACCTTATTCCCTGAACATCAGTACCCTAAACGTCACAACCCTGAACGTCAATCTAGTTCTGCAAACGACCGACCAATAAATACAGAGAACTGAAAAACAGAAACAAAACATCGATTGTGCTCGCGTCAACGACTCCTCGTATGGGATACGCAAATTTACAATGTGTATATATTTACCCGGGTTTTAGTTTTTTAGCAATGACTCGTGAAATAATATAATATAAAAAACAAAGTATATAAAATATATAATATTATAAAATACAAAAACCCATCAATCATATCATGAAAGATATATAGAAAGTTATATTTGATACAATTTATTATAAAGTGTAGGTAATGTAAATTATGCGAGTTTCTAAAAAGTAAAACAATGTACGAATCCGTCACACAGATAAAGACCGCGTACAGAACACTTGTAACAGATATAAAGCCGCGTGCACATTATTCACGCGACATAGAGGAGGCTGCGATGATTTACCGCGCGTCGATATCTCCTAGATGCGAAATTTGTCACTCTGATAACAGCCGTTTATGCGGAGCCGTGCCCGTTGTACGTTCGTTATACATACAGATTATACACACTTTTGGTAATCGTTACTGCTCGTCTGGTCTTATATCTATTTATTTATAATTAATTAACTGCATTAGATTAAATATATATATCTCTTGATTCTTTATTTAATTGTATAACCATCAATTATTTCCCTTTCCTTGTAATAAATATGTAGGTGTAGACAAATGACAAACGAAAAAGAAAAGATATCCAAATATAAATATTAGTTTGCTCGCGAGTAAATCGTGAACGAGTTTTTATTTTCGTGTTCGTTCTCGAATGAATCGATTATTATTTATTAGCTGGCGGCGCTAATCAATGACGGAGTCGATTAATTTATGTGCCCGATATGTTTTTTCAACAGCACTTTGATATTTAGTGTTATAATTTTTATTTGATAATCGAGTGTTTAGAATAACGATTTAATGCAATTGAAGTGGCTGTTAATTGGCGCGTCGATGCCTTTTTATGATGAACATAATAATTAATGATAATTAAACTTAATATTACGAGTCAGCTTGTAATGATCATTTAATTTTCTCTTGTAACACTGCTACTAATAATATAAGTCTGTACTGCGTGGCACTAGATGACCCTTGCTCCCGGGCGGAGGTCACGTGCGAGGGCGGAGCGCCCCGGGCTTCGGTAACACAGGTTTGGCGGGGCTCTGGTCGTGTACTGTCACACCTAACTTGTAAAATTTACACTATTTGTCAATGTTACAACAGATTTAGTCTAACACACTAATATTGTTTGACAAAATCAGGTCGGTTATAAAAGACAATATATTTACAATACAACGCATTGTAAATATATTTAAAAGAACAGATCCGTTAAGTACAGACACTGTTGCTGTTACTCTGTTAAAAAAATATAAAGTTTATAATATATGCAGCCTCATTCTTTACCTCCGCGATAACTAACAAGTAAGGCACAATCTATGTACATCTGAGCCGACCCCTGAACTAGAGGTCCAGCCGACACTTAATAAATCACTCACAGCAATGAGCGATGGTTCCTCACCGGTCCGTGTACGTGTCTGTTTGACTTTTATAACGGGATACCTGTATGTTATTATTTAGGTATTTGTTTGGCCTTCGATAAAAAAGTCTCGTCATTATGAATTAACACTTGTATTTGGATAGTTATCAAAATATACGTATTATAGTAATTCTGCGAGGTCCAAATCGTTAGTTTCTGCAAACTTAAATTGCTATAATCAAATAAAAATCATGAATGGCCGTAACTCCGAGCACCCCAATTACAAAGCACGAGCCGTCCAAAAGATGTTTTTTTCTAATCTTCCCACGCGCTATGTTCGCGCGTAATTATAGGTTCAACTCGGTAATAACACATCGCTTCAATAAAATTGTATATCATTCTGTGCCTTTCCCCGCGAACGTTGCTTGATTAGGGCCGCCATCTTGTAGGCGGGAACACCCAAAGGCGACACGATTCACGATTCCATTTTCGAAAACACTAATCGCCAAATCGAGCACGCGCGCGTTTTCGAACGTGTGTTTTTCAAATTGGGATCGTCCTTTTCCGTTATTACTGGGCGGGGATTTGACTACTGTCACTTGTGACAGCTCTGATTGACGTTCATAAATACCAAAAGTCGAGTATGAGCTTGTTACTGCGTCCGGGATCCTAAGAAACGATATTAATAAGACTGAGAGCTTTTTGATGTCACCGGTTCAAATCAGTACAGCCAATTTCGATTGTCGAGTGGCAGTTTTTTTATTTTTCCACTAGGGAAACTTTCCGGCATGATATTAATGAATCCGCTGGCTCGCGGTGCAGATGAGTGCATATTGAAACGTCAAAAATACATGTTTCTTTTGCTTCTTATTTTTGGTCCATTCCAATATCCTTCACGTCAAGAGTGAGACAGACAGAATCGTAGAGTGAAGTACTTTTTTTTTTGGAAATGTAATAGAAAATTGCCTGTTTTTCAGGAAATTGAAAATTTATTTTTACAGTTACTTTATGCTTTGTAATGGATATAGACTTTTAACATTTATAAAGTATTTTTTGAACTTACAAGTTAGATGTGCCTCCGATTAAAATGTAAGAGCTAATATATTCTAGAAGACTGTCCTTTAGATTCATTAATATCAATACTTGTAATACATAGCGCATTAATATGAGAGAAAGGCAAAAACTTTAATCCAAGAAATGTACGGGGAATCATTCATTCATATTCATAGTGGCGGAACGGGAGAGGCTTTCACGAAAATGGCTTGGTGTCTAGGAGCCGGATGAGATGCATGAATATTAACACGGAGTACCAGGCAGCTATAACTATATTAGAGGTAGCTAGTACCTATGCATGCCAGCGGTAGGGGCACGTTTGAAGTTGCGCCGAGCAATGTTCTGAAATTTGACATTTTGACAGCTCTCCGACGGCGGCTGCCTTGCCACCCTCCCCCTCGCACCCGCCCGCCCCTGCGCCTTCCCACTCTCCACTCCCGCTTCTGCTACGTCTGACTTCTGATATGAATTGTTAATGCATCGGTAATTGATATTATAATTTCGATAGCCATTTCGGTCGTAATGGTTCCTTTTCGTTGAAAACCACGGGGAGATGATATGTCATTTGATCCGAACTTATGTGGCTGGTGTTAGAATTACGCGATACATCATAGTGTCATGACAGGCGATACAAGCTCGTTCTAACCTCCACCAAACTAACGAAAAAGACGGTACAACAGACAACGAACACGTGCTGACTAATCACCTAGTCTAGACCAGAAAATAAAAGCCGCAGCAGATAAAAAACCGGCGACAGACCTGTCAATCGCTTATACGTACTTCAAAAGAACAAAAAAATACCATAAAAAAGGTATTTAAGGCTTAAAATAGAATGTCGCTTATCCGTGATAGCTACTCGAATACACAGTATAGTTAGAAAAACGTTTAAAAGGAAATAGTGGTGTCAGACGTCATTGTTTTAAAGTTAACTGAACATGACAGGCTTTAACATCGAAGACATATGGAGCCTTTAGAGAAAAAGTTGCGGAAATCTGGAAGGCGAGCACAAAAAGATATTTGTGAAGGTCCTTTGTGACTAATACATATTATCAAGAAACTTGAAATAATTTTAAGTTTATAATCCTTCTAATATGATACAACTACTCAACCGATAATTATGAAACTTTGTACAAATATTTTTGAAGGTGTTAAAAGTAACATAGGATACTTTTTTTTTGCGGGAACTTAAAAAAAAGGTAGAAAGATAAAAATATTGTGTGTCAATACACATGTGAACGGAGTCGCGGGCAACAACTAGTATTATAATAGTTTTAGTTAGTTTACAACTGCGTTATTAAATTATGAGTACCGGCTACTGATTACAGGAAAACATATAAGTAAATATGCAAATATAATATTGCGACCTTAGCTTCGTAATTATCGTAAATAGCAGCGTACATAGTTCGCTCAGCTGAGCCGAGCCCATGTGTGATTTGTAATTTTAATCTATCTTGTTTGTGACGAACAATTAATAACGTTCCCTCCGACTCGTAATGTCCACTGGAATTACTTATGTCAATATAAAATAATCCTAAATAGTGGCTCAAACAACTAAAAACATTATATTTAATAAAAATATCACAGAAAAAAGAAACATCAGATATATTTTTGTTATTTCACAATGGCAGCCATGAAAGCCTTTTCAAAAATGATTTTTGAACGAACCAAATAGTTTAAAAGAGTGCACGTTTTATTTGGCGGGATATCTCCCGCGTAAACATCAAATTTTATTGACGTTGGCGCCGCGTGCGACATTTTTTTGCACTGCACTACATTTTTTTGGTAACTTTTTAAACCATTTTTATTGAGGGTGATATAAATTTATATCTTGAACTGACAACTCTTATCCGATATCCGAATATATTAAATACTTTTGTAACCTCAGCTCTGCCAATATTATAAACAGACAATTTCAACCGAATATCAAAAGCGTTCTCAAAAACTAAAACTTAGTTAAGTTAAATCGACAAGAGCATCTGAGATGTGCTCTGATACAAGTGAATCTCGCGTGTCAGGTTGTTTGTGGAGGCTGGAGAGACTGGAGTTACAAAGCGTGCCTCGAGGCATAAGAACGCGCCTAATCAAACGGAGAGTCCCGTTTACTTTGTTCGTAGTTTCTTTGAAGTCAGTTGTATCCAGGTGATGTTAGACTGTTTCGTCTGAGACAGGTCGCTCGGAGCGTTCTATTAGATAATATAATAATTATGCGTTACTTGGCTTTACTTATCAGAGCAGATACAGTAGATAGGTCGTAGTCATCTGTATATAGTCATGATGTTGGCTTGAACGCGGAAGTACATAAGATGACTGCGACAGGTTCTCGTATAACCGACACAGCCTCACGATAAACCCAATCACAAGACAATACAAAGACGCAGTACTCGAGCTAGCTACAATAAGGTGGCGTGTTATAAGACACTAGCGAGTTTTATATATTATACTTAATATATTTTATATTGTTAGGATATAGTATGATTTCATACAGACATGTACCTAACGGTTAATAAGATATAATAACCATAAATCTATATGTAGTAAATTGCTTGCAATATTTACTTCAATTTATTGTACTAATAAATAATGCGTAATTACCAATCAATCATCATATCTAAGACGCTTATCCAAGTAATGTGATACTCTCTACATGATATTTTTTTGTTTGGTTCAAAAGACTAATATTATTAAATGATCTATTTGACGAAATCCGAGCCATAAAATTAAATAAACAGTTTTGTATAGAGGTTTTTGAATATATAGAGAAAGTTAGTACTGTAATTAAGTAAACCGCTTAAGCTCTTCCCTTGGGGCGTCACCCGCCCTGTCACGGCGTGACGGAGTGCCGTTATCAGCGCATTGTCCATTGTGCGGCTTCATGTCTTCAGAGGATGTTTAATTGTGAGGTTTAATACTTCATTATCGACGGTCTATTTTCTTTACATCCTTGAAAATGCAATCAAAATGGCGGATTTAAAAGAGATGGAGTGTTTTAAAAAGCGGTGTTCGTCAATTAATAAATGTTATTTAATACCTTGAATAAATTGCTTTTTAATTTAACATATTTGGTAATAAATAAAAATGTAATATTTAAATTTAAGTCACATTATAAATGCGAAGAAAATAGAACCCTAACACGCGAAGTAATCTCAGTAGTTTTCCGAGTTACGGAAAAAATAAAGTAATACAAAGCTCTTTGTAAAAGTTTAAATGTGTTTGTGTATCAACATCATGCTAATGATTTAACACTTCTAGATGTGTGTGTAAAGATGATAACATCAGGGTCTGTTTAAACAAGTACTAAGTAATTAGTTTTTAATGCAAATTTTTAGAACTTGTTATTTCCAACTTTTATCAGTATATTTAGATCATTTTCTAAAGTCTGGATGCAGGCACTAGTTAAATTAACCGCCGACCCAGTTGGCGGAAAGTTCTAACCACTTTATTTTAAATAAAGAACCAATTTTATGTATTTATTATTAAAATATCAGCTTGTCACACGACTGTACAAAACTTAGACTTTGAAGAAAGTCTTAGTAATATTTCAAGTCGGCTCTGAACTTCAGGCACTGAATATATCACTTTGGAATATTACATTAAGAAATCATAGAGTTGTTTTAACTTACTAGCTTATAGACGTTTATAATAACTTTGATTTTGACAGCTTTATCTATACTTTAGATATTACAGCATTGAAATGTTAATAACCTACCTTTTACATCATTCATAAAAGGGTTCTTTTTACCTAAATAAGTTTATTTTGGTTAACATATATATTTTGAGTTGTTATATGTTGTTAGAGCAGTAACTAATATTATTTACGTAATAACGTATAGTAACATAATATGGCAGTAATTTATCTAGTTTATTGTTATATATAAATAAAATAAAATACCTCTTTAAATGAGTAAATCATTTTTATCCTTCCTCGAAGTCGGATGAACTGCACCTGGTTGCAGAGCTTGCAATTATTTAAAGTAAAAACTTTAAGACAGTTGCATTATTAAAATGGCCGGCGCCACGCCCACGCTAAGTAATTGTTACACTGCTTAGCTTCTTTGTAATTGCCTTGTCTTTTAAAGTATTAAAAGTGTTCATTATTAAAATTTATATGTAGGTGCATATTGTTGTTATCTTTAAATGTCTATCTGTCCAATGTCATATTGGTTAAGGTGGATTTAAAATGTTTTCTTCTAAATAATTAAGTAAATTGCAAAAATTATTAATGTTTATAAATTCTCTCAAATTTAATAACATACCCGTCCGTGGGGCTCACGGTGCGACACGTAAATCCGGAGTGACGTCACTTCCGTCCAATTCCGCTAATGGCGGCTTAAAGTTTACTTATTCCATCCGAGTTATGGAGCCATATTGAAAATGGAAATTCTAGGTCAGTTTTATAAAATACTGAGGCGCGGCGGAACTTTTAGATACGTTTTATAACTAAAACAAAACACTCACTTAAATACTCATTTTGAACAAGACTTGTCTGTATTATAAGAAAATATTACCAACTGAAATTCATTACCTACATATAATTTATTAAAAAATAATATAATATAATTAATTTATTCCAATTAAACAACGAAAATCCCTTAATTTCACGATCAATTTGTGAAGCGAATTTGAGCATTGGATTAAAGTTAGGTAAGTGATACCAGGCGGTCAGAAGTACCTACGGAGGTGGTCAGGTAATCGCGCGGACGTTATCGCGAATTCCCTCCCGGCCTCTGATTAGCTGAGCCCTGGGCTGGGCATTATGCACGACTTGCTCCGGGAGATAGAAACCCTTCGCTATCGATTGCTAATTTGAAATTAAGTTTGTTTGGACATTTGAGATAGCATTTTGGAGGGCTATTACTTCAAATAAATGTACATAGGAATGAGAAAATATTGAATATATTATTCTATTTATATTTGGAATTTAAAAAATTAGCGCCTGAATTTCCTACTTCAGCTAATCTAAAGTCCAGCAGCGGTGTTGTTTTTGGTCATAAATATCGCACGTACAAATGTCAAACGGCACCTGACCGATAAGTCATGATGCAAATGTTACATTATCTGTGCGCTGCACGCATGCAAATATGATTAATAAAATTATATCCGACCCTGTACTGTATGTATGTATGTCTGTGCGTGGGGGAAATAATAGATTTTAATACGCAGTTAATTGAAGTAAAGGTTATTAAATACGCAGTAAAACACATGTTCATTTAGTTGTTACATTCGCAGTGTTTTTAAACGTTGTTTATATAAGTAAATAATAATTATATAAAATAATTTATATGTTGTATAAAATAATTTATATGTTGTATAAAATAATTTATATGAAGTAAGTTTTGTGTTTACTACAAGCTGCTATATAGCGATTATGTATTCTATGTTTATTTTGGTAAAGTTACGAAAGTAATTGTGTATTGATATAATAAAAATAAACTAGCCAATATAAAATAGACTTCCAGCTCCCAGTAGAGTTCTAGCTTATTACATTACTGATAAAGCTTTCCGCTAGCACTTTGTTTTCAGAAAAAAACGGGTAAAAACATCGGGGAAACACTTTCAGAGTTGCCCGGGCGAGTTGCGCACAATCCAGATATATTGCCAAGTTAAGATGTGCATCTAAATAGCCTTTGCCGTCCTGGTAGCTAACTTTAGATTACTTGCACCAACTTTACCGACTTTCCCAGGGAAAGGCAAGTTTTCAAGGAAAAATTTCCCGGGTATCCCCATTCAGTTCCGCTCAAATTTACTGCGCAAGTTCGATGTTGTCGGAAATTACATTGTAATTGCAATTCCAAAACGCATAATGAAGTTATTTATTAAAATCGGATACGCAAACCTTCTGGGGCCCCACTTTTATTTTCGAACTTAAATAAAATGTCTTAAATTTTCCGGTACCAAAAGAAAAAATATTTAACCCTTCCAAACCCCATTATCCTATAAACAGTTAAACTACCCTCGTTTAAAAAAAGCATCGGACAGCCACCAGGTTACTATAACTTGAAGGGTTCATTTCCATATTAAAAATTCATCGGTGGAAACACTCAAACCTATTAGGAAGGGTCTCTGCGGGATCAGTATGGGAAGGTGAATTTTAAAGGGTTTTCGATTGTGGATCGAAGATATTAGAATAAAACTGAAACAAACCCATCTTATATCTATTATATATTGTGTAAAAAACAACCTTTATCATTAAAATGCATCAACATGTAAGTTTGGAACGGAATCGCAACTAATGCTATAAGAAATTTTGTTTTAGTGTTTATTGGCTGTGAATAACATAAAAGAAAACAATACATCTCCTAAAGCCCTTTAAACACAGGTGGCGTACAAACATACGTGTCTCCGCCCTTTTTAATATACCCCAGATTTGCAATAACACCTCTGACGTAACACCCTTTCGAATAAATTCACGCAATATAGCCTGACACGGGAATACATTAATCAAACGTTGAGTTTCTTTCGAGGATTCTGGATATTACGTATCTCTAACTTATGGTGTCCTGGTACTCATATCGCACGGGTTAGATTATTTTCTTTGCGCCTGTCCCTTTGTTTTATTTATGGGATAATGTGAGCTCGGCTAAATTAAGCTCGTATATATTGTCTTTTTCTTTTAGAAAGAATATTACTTATTATATTGGAATACTTCAATTAACGAAAGAAATCTTAAACAAGAAACATATCAGCTGAATCTAATGTTTCTATAATTTGTTAAGTTGCCCCAGTTTTTATGTCCCCAACTAAAAGATTACACTTGACCAATATTCCTTATAATATTTTGTGTAATCGAGCGTCCAAATATTACTCGAATAATATCAAGATTAAATAAGCTGTATTACACACAATTACTTATAAACAAGAACTCTCATTCCAGAGAGTATAGTTAGTCGAGTTGACCAAAATTGCCCGTTTCATATCTACGTAGTGAATCTAGGGGGTTGGGGGTCACTTTGACCCCTGCGGGTGGGTCGTTAAGATAAGATATCTGGGAGTGGACGGTCTCAGGTTACAGGATGTGGGGTCCAGCATTTCGGACGATCAAGGGTTGATGTATGTTGCTTATCGATTCTGTTGTAATGCCAAAATTAAACTCTTGAAGTAAGAATTACACAAATAAAAAAAGATACTTTTATCAAAGTAAAAAAGACTAATTTAAATATATGGGAAGGCGTAATGATGTTATTATATTTATTTCTTCACAACGTCATTATATGACTGGCACCCTCCCGTCTCCTCTGATTGACTCAAGTGTAAAGATAAAATTTGTTTTTCTTCCATTAATTAATACTTGTCATTCGATAGTCATATTTACGAGGGGTCTTGGCGCTATCACGGCACGGCCGCCATGTTGCTTCGGTTGGTTCGGTCGGTTCGGTCGATTCGTTATAAAAGGGTTATGTTGAGACAATATTGACACGCGGCAATCTATTTGTGACTCGTAAGATTACTTCGGTAAAGTTGCTGATTGTTTGCGATAGATAGAGGGTACATTTTCATGCTTAAGCCTTTCAATTCTCTTTAAAATATTATTCATAATTCTTACAATTGATACATGATGTTTCTTTCGGCTCTTCAATTTGTTTTTTAATTTAAAAATATTTTATCCCTTTAGTTGTAAAAGTTGCTATTTCACGAACACTATTTCCGTCAGATTCGAATTTCCTGTCCGTCCCGGAACGGTATTAAGTATCGTCTTAAAAAGTGGAATCTCCCGGAATCGCCGGAAATGACTTCTGTCGTCCCCTGCAGGATAGGTTCTGAATATGTCAAATATAACTTATTGTATGTAAACAGAATATGTTTGTTAAAATGTTTAAATTTAGAATTCTAATTCATGATATCTCAGCTCTGCAAAGTATTAACCACTTTGTCTCAGTTTAAAAAGACAATTGACTCAATACACAATTTTGCCAAAACAGAATTTATTTTGTCACCAAATAAAAAAGCACTTAATTCGTTGAAGATACCCGACGTCGCTTCCAATATTAATAAATTCTCATTTCCCGGATTCGTATGCAATTTGCCCCCGACTCCTCCAAGTAAAACTTACGACTCGCCCTTACCCTAAATAAAGCAAGGAAAAACCGACTTTCTTCTTCGTTTTTCGAAGCAAAATTGAGCCATATTTTGAGATATCCGCCTTATTGGATTAATGGTAGCTAAGAATAATGGGTAAATAAAAGTTCATACTATATACATTAGTTAAAAATAAATTAAAAACTATTTCCATTACCTTCTTGACTCTAACAGTCATGGATTTTACAGATGTATAAATGTATTGTTTTGTCTACAACATGTAACGTTTCAATAATAGAGGAATCACTAATAATACGTCATCTTGCATAGTCGCATGAGATAAACAGGAGGTCAACGTTTCTATTAGCCGCAGATTTCTCATCGACTTGACATGCTCCTATAATAATCGTAAAGTACAGTACCAGAGGAACATAACAAAGGAGACAGTATACTACCATAAATAAAGTATAAATTCTTTCGGCGTGATTATTCTGCGCTGCTTCCATTCCGGTGCGGTGGATCTCAAAGAGAACCCGATACGAACGTAACTCAACACCGCACTAGGAATTCCGCGTTTCGTCGTATCTCTTCGGCTATGACGTCCTGGTGCTTCTATTAATATTATGTGGAGCTTGTCATGCGAAATTATGATCGTGTGTCGAAGAGCGGAGCACGTTACAAAAGACTCGGTTTTAAAATAATAATAATCTGCTGCAGAAAATAAGGCTGAATAATGTTGTATGAAATTGAAATTATAACAAATACTAACACTTGAGCGTTATGTCATACGTAGATAGTATGTAATCTCAGATCTGCAAGCTGACAATGCCTCAAGTACGACAGGGTAATTATGACGTCAAAAACACATGTTCCAAAAATAATAGACGATGGAAGAACAGAAGCAGCTCTGCGGGATTCTGTCGTAGGATTACTTTGGCCTTATAATTATTTTTAGCCCCCTGAAAGAGCTTAAAGTCCCAAGGAAGGATTTGTGAGGCGTCGTTATTCAATATTATTTCTTGGGAATTTTCCGAGGGCGCCGCGACACGTACACAGGTACGCGGATTTCGGGATAGATTGATGATTAACGGGATTAAGCGTGACACTGTGTTATATTATTATCTCGACTTTGGTTTTTATATGGTGTTTATCTATAACCGCCAGAATATGAGACTCAGCAAGATAGATTCCCCCTTATAATGTTACTCCTAAGTAGTATAATTTTAAGCAATAAACTCGTATCTGCAAAGTTATGTTGCACTAAGATTAACGAACCCAACCGGATCAATGAAATTCAAATTCCAACGGACTAGATCGGAGTTTTAAAATTCATACCGTTTACAGTCAGGGATACTCGGATTGTTACCAATATTGCATGCGCCCACTGAATTTAAATGGGACCACGCTCCACGATTTCCAACTAGCGAGATCACATCTCCTTTTTTGGTTTTATAACTGAGCTGTACCGAATTAGCCGGCTATCATTCGATTCACTCACCGCTACCCGCTGTCGCTACGAGATACCGATCTATGTAATCGCTAATCAGAGTCGATATTCCGAATGGGCAGGATTAGAATATACGACATTGAATTTACTTGTTCGAAATTATAGCGCGGTGCGATGCGGCACAACGCAGGTGTCGCTGTCACCGCGCGACACTCCATTTCCCGCCCCGTAATCGAATGAATATTACAAACATCACACCGACAGCTATGCACTCCCTATGTGGGCCGATGCGCTTTTTGACGCCAATTTGAAGTATTGTCTATGTCCGACCGCATTTCAAACGCACCACCAATCATATCGCAACCAAACTATTTCAACAGTGTTAAATTTCGAATTGATATACGATTTGCTTTGCTAAATAATGGATACCTGATTTCGGAGGCAACGTTGACACGTTCCGACCTATACCGGAACTGTTTTACAGCGGTCGTAATGAAAGCACTTAGCACTAAGCGAAGCAATTATAAGTAATTTGGAGCGCGGTAATGGACGCGGACAGGGGAACGCAAAAACGCGCCAAACGGAACGCTAAAAGCTCCCTAATTCGATTGGCGACGGTTACCTACTTTTTAAAACTTCAAACTACCAACTCCGCCGGAAATAAAACGGATTTTGAATTTTAGAAACGAACAAGTTTTCTACTTTGGAAATAAATCCTCAGTTTCTACGACGACGAGGAGACGACCAGTAAAAGCTTTTCCGTGGCGCCAATTAAAACTCGTTCTCAGAGAATTCGCGGAATTCATAGCTATAAAGAAAGTAGGATTCGGGCGGTCGGAAACGGGAATGAAACAGAAATACCGGGCTCAGAAGATTTTGCGAGCGTCACCTGAACTGAACTACGCTGAGCGGAGCGCCTTCTTCGGTCCTGGTGATTTATGGGCGCGGATCCGGACCGGTAATGAAATTGCACCCCCCTCCGCCCGCCCCACCCGCCTCACAGAAAGCTATTCTAGAAATTACTACGCAATACTGTGCACTTGCGACATCAGTAACCCGGCTCCCGGTAACGTCTTATGCTAATGTTTACTTTTTACCATCAATCACAATGATAAAACGTAAAACACCCGTATTGAGGCGTCGAACGGGACGAGTTTAATTGCTTTCGTAGAAACGGCCTGCCCTTTGAGAAGTGTTCTTTGTCTACGCAATGAAAAATTTATTGCTTTCACTGGAAAATTTTAATTGAAAACTCCGCAGCGGCTCCGCTCGCGGTTCAATTGTCTCGCGGCTGACACTCGCTGCGTGATTTCAACTTTGCGTATGCTAACTTTACACAGCTATTAAGCTTATTCGATTATAATACCAAAGCACGTTGTATATTATACGTCTATATTTGTATTGAACATCTTTGTGTGTAATGTTTTTAATCGTGCAACTTACCGTTAGGTGTTGGAACAGCCACGCTCGTAGGATGTTGGTAGCCACCTTTGGAAAAATGCCTCTTTTCTTCTGATTCTTTTTTCCATTTGTATCGTCGTCTTCTTCCCCCGTTCCCTCACCAGAACCGATACTCGCGTTGCTGGCATCTCCTGCAATAATATTCATTGATATTAATAATATTCATCAATAAAACAATATATTATTATCTTACTGATCATGTTGAGTGATTTGAATCTAGCTTATGATTTCTTATTACCTTCTAAATATACTAATCAATATCACATATACTGAAAGTTATATACGTAAGCATGCCGGAATATTGTAATTGGAGGCGATTCCAGAATATCTTCGAGATAATTAGAAACGAGAGTTCTAGATCTTAAAGTACAGTGTTTCTAGACAGACAGACAAATTCGTCTAGCTCATTATAATAACGTGTTAATCGCAACACCAGGCGAGCAGGAACCGCGAGAGATGTCTCCAGTTCGCTTATCTGCCGTGCGTCTGGCATATTAATTAGAAACTCCAACTAGTATTTATTTAATCACCTGCCACACCACTGATTCCTATCTTGAGTACATACGCTTAATTAATTCTTGGTACGTCGCGTCATACGTGTCTAGTTGGTACAGTGGGTCTCGCACGCGGCTCCGTTCAAGTATTCATAATTACCTAACTCATATACTTTATAGCTTACACGAAATACACAGTATGTTACAGATTTATAAAATATAGACAACTATGAGCGTATTTCTAGTTGGTGAAACATAAAGTACGAATTGAAGAAGAAAATATATGAGAAAAACGAATGTAAATTCAGAAAAAATATAAGTGGAAAGGAATTGTATCGGAGTGGAAGTTGAAAATAAACAAAATAGAACAGAAGAGTCTTTCTTGATAGCAGCATGTAGACGTTTGTTTTTCTGAATAATTAAGGCGAAATTCACTTTGAAAATGTACGCTACGTGAACCGAAGCAACAAAAGCCTGGAACAAGATAAACAAATTAGTGTGCACTGAGCCACATCAAAAATTCATCACAACAGGAACAAATCGAATCAGCAGACGGGGTGTGAGTTTCATCTTATTTCCACTGCCTGTTGTCTTCTACTGCTGTTAAAAACAGACTACATTTGAATGCGCCGCTTACTTCTTATTCAGAGGTCGTTTAACAAGCGTTAGATTTTTTTTCACATGTGAACTTTTGATTGATTTATTATCTAATCTATATTGTTTAAGAGTATCTTATATACTCTAAAATATTATTAAGCAAAGGAAAAAAAAACTTTATTTTTAATAAAATAAATTATACAATTCTTAATGAATTAAAATAATTGATGAGTACTGTCGTATCTATAATTAGGAATGCCTCAAGGTGCAAAACTTGTTCTATATTAGTAAAGTTATGTCATTGCCAATGTAAAACAGTTTGCAACTTATTTATTATAATATAAAATTCAAAGTGAAGATATTGATAGAGACAATGATGAAATGCAGGCAGTATCGAGTATCGTATCGCATTCGACCGGTGGCATGCATTGTGATGGTAATGGGGGCAAAGTAATAAAATTACTCTTACGCCATTACCCGCCACCCCCTAGTATTACCCGACTGTGTAATATAGGGTGTATACAATAAAACTCTTTAAAATCTAACAAAAACACCGGTAACATTGTCTGCATGTAATTGTTTTATTCCTATGCATTATATTAAATGTAAATTTTATTATAAACTGTTCCAAACAATGGTTTTCGTTATCTTTTGTTTATAATGTTTGACATCACTAGTATATTACTATGGAATATTTAATATATCTACGGATACCTGTTAAATGTATATATTATTTAATGATTTTAATTCAGTGCGATATTCTTTCATAATAATATCATCTCATCCTGTATAGTTATCAGCGTGCAAAATCTGAGTGCAGTTGCATGATGCAGAGTTGGTAATCCCCTAATTCATCTTACGCACACACACATACACCCTAAAACTCACTAATACACCCCCAAATGAGTGTACAAACACAAATAGGGCTGCGTGTGAAAAGTCAAGAGAATGGAAATTAACTTAATGTAATAGAAATGGCTGTGTGTCTGTTGTGTTGTCTCAGTGGGATAGATGCATCTACTGTCATTAGTTTTGATTTCAGCACATAGATATTTATTATCATTACAAAATAAAGATAAGAAAAATTATTTAAACTTACAATACATTACTGTACAATACATTAATACAGAAAAACAGTAAACATAATTGAGATCTAACCAAACCAATAAAATTTTCCTTCCACAAATTTAATAATGTTGCCTTGTTATAATTTTCAGCAAGTATATTATTTCTCCATTATTGTACTCTTTGTATAAAGTTGTTCATTAGAGATCCACCTCTCCCATGGTGTCTGTAAGCCGATTGCTGCAACCCGACACCGAACCCGCGACCCTTTGTGAGTACTGTTTGGTTAAAATGCTTGGGGCTGGATAATTGGCAGTGCAATATTGGAGGAGTAAAAATATTCTATGTTTATGTCTGAGGTATTTACAAGTTTTTGTTAAGATTTTTTTATTTTCTTTTTTATTTTAATTTCTGTCTACTTTAGAGATACAATATTTCATATTTACAAACATGTTCAGCATATTCAATTACACACGAACTCATAGGTTAAGTTAAAACAAACTGTTATAAATATTAACAAGACAAACATACTGACACGTTAGAATCGTTTATTAGATCTTATCAGTTAATCACATTCACTAACGTAAGTACGTTGAACCCAAATCCATATTAAAAATTTATGTCATGAAAACGGATTTACAAACAGATTTTATCGTTATTTCAATAAGTATGTTGAATGATGACAGGGAAAATTACCTGAAACTACTTGAAACTTTTGCCTATACATTTTCAGATTGATTTAAGTTTAAAAATTAAAAAAATACAATATTTCGCTAGGTTATATATTTTAGTATTTTAATAATAAATGTCTGGTAAAAGTTTGTGTTAGTAAGGCAAGATACCCCAGCGTTGGTGCAAAGCGCAAATGAGTACAGGCCTATCAAGTTACGCCAATCAACTGGAAACACGCGCTGCTAGTGATGCCTCGTGGGAATTGTCGATACTACTGTTTTTGATTATTAAAAAAACACTCATTAGTAACTAAAGGAGTCTTTGATAATATAAGTTTGATTCTGTTTGTTTGTGACGCATTTATATCATATATTATTGATATATATTATTACAGTAAATAGTTTAAATCATTATTCAACTTAGTAGAAGGCTAGTAAGCATCGATATAAATGTTTTTTTTTTCCCAAACCTGCATTAATTTAATGAAGTCAGTGCATTCTGTCGACGATGGCGTGGACAATTTGTTAATTCATCGACACGGGTCTCCTAATCCGCAATCCCTAGAGCGACAACGGTGTCGTAATGCGCTCACGATTTGATGGATTGGCTTCTTCGCAGGCCATGCTATTTGCAAACACCCTCATCGGGAGGAATGGTGGGGCTAATTAAAATTGGCGCCCAAAACTTATCTATCCGCTCCCGATTTCGACCTTATAACAATAGACGCAGAGGTGATATTGGTTGTTGTTCTTCAAAAGAGGGTTCGATGCATCCTTTGTGAGCTTATTGGGTGACGTAATGACGTGCCGGGTGAGACAGGAATGTGTGGTATGGTCCTCTTATTGGAAATCTGGTGGAATTCCATTTAGTCATTAATTCTCCTGTCCCCTTGAGCGATTCTTCAAATAATTACCAATTGGCTTCGAATTTTGACCGGCGAATATTTTGGAGTATTGCGATATTAGATATAGTAGGTATAATGTTATTAACATTCCCCCAACCGCAAAAGCCTTCAACTGCACTTGTATTCAATTAGTAGTTTTCGTATAGAATCTACAAAACGTCTATTACATTTAACGAAGCCAGCTCAGCTCAGCCAGTCACAGACATTAGCCACCGCAGACCTGCAGCGTTAGCTTAATCACCTCATACCCTGAGTCGTCAGTTTTGCACACGTCTTCCGATTATGTGAGCGTTTTAAATTGTTATATTGATGACGAAGCAAATGCTTTGAATCGAGTTTTATTGTGCGTTATATATTTAAAAGTTGTTATAACGCTTCAAGAGTGTTACAAACAACTGTAAGTCTATTAGAGAAGACGAAAGACCGAAACAACAAAGAGACTTAACAATAACAAATAAAAGATTTCTACCGTTCTCAATGAACGTAATGATATCACCATACCATTAAAAATGACAGCAAAATTTTGAAATGCCAGTTTAACCCTTACAATGAAGCACGTCTCCGCGATTACAACGCATTGAAATTAGTTTAATATCTCGAATTGACGATTCCGCCCGGAACGGCCAATTAAGAGGGAATAACACTTGGAATGATCCTCTGATAGGCAAGTTATGGGGTGCCTTTATGGACCATTAAGTGCCGAGACGGTTCAAGAATATTTTGTACACGCTAAGGGCAGACCTCGGTCTCTTGGACCGATTAACGAGCGCGGATTTTGAAAGTTGATTTTAAATGTTTTACTGTTATTGTTATTTAATTTATAAACATTAGTTAATTATTTGTTGGCTTCATTGTGTTATTTGGGTTCTTGGAGCTGATTTTTTAATCTTTAAATAGGATTTAACCAGAAATTAATTTAGATGTGTTGACGATGTCTCCGTTTAATACCACTAAAACTATAAAAGTTATTTCTTAGAAAAAAAATATATCTGAACGTTGAAAAGTCGTTTTGTCTTTAAGAGGATACAAAATATATAATTAGAGTTTTAAGTAAACACTGTGTTTTTTTGTTAAAAAACAAAGAAATTTTAATCTAGCTTTAAAAGGTCAACAGCATTTCCATAAAGGAACAGACGTTGAAAGCGAATAGGTTCAGAATTAACATATGCATAATACATTTAACTCTAATATAATGAACATCAACAAACATTCGCATAATCGAGAGTTAGTTGCGACGCTCGGAATCCCCCAGTTTTCAAAATCCCCATGTCGCAAAGCGCATATTAAGGGATTAAGATCCCGCACCAAACGCACAGCGACGAGCTCCCTAGCAGCACGCCGTTCATCCGCGCATTGATTTCAATTTGAATTTTAATTGCGGAATATTATACAAAATTTCATTGCTTAATATTCACCCCGGGCGCTGATTTTTGCATATTTTTAACCCGGTCCTTTCAGAGGCCGATAAAAATCGCATATATTAAACGAGAGGGCCGCATTTTGCGAGATACCGCGGGTTTTCATTAAAGCTGATACGCAGATACGCGTATTTTATTACACGGCCCGAGACACCGTCCTGGCGACGCTTGGCTTTAGAATTTTGAGTATTCTTAGTACTTTATTAACTCGATTATTTTAAGTGATAGTGATAGCAGTGAGTTGTATTATATTTAAATGTACAATCATGGGTTTCCTCTTCTTAACCGTATATATCTATTGCATACATTTAATTTTTTATTATTCATTGTGCACATCGAATATATTTTTTAACAAATGAGAAAAAAATGACTTGGTTTGACTTGATTAAAGATCGGAGTGGAGGGTTAAACCGGGGGTGGATTTAACGAAGTCAAGTCAGAAGTGATTTGATTCCCATTTGACACATCGTTAAAATGCAAATTCTTATATGAAATACGTTTAGTAAATTTACATTAGGGAAAAATATTTAGTCGCTGAAAGGGTTTTAAAATGTAAATTTTATTCATATAACTTATATTTGTACCATTACTATCTGTCGCAGTAAGATCCAGACTTTATCGGTACATAATAAATTAGAAAAAAATATATATCAAAAGAAAAAAAAAGCCAACTTAATCGTCGGCGAGCCGCCTACGCCTGGTAGCGGCAACCGGTTGGTACCAGGAGAACATTAATCCACAGCGTGTGCGGCCGTTCATATCGCGTATTTATGAACACCACCGCACTCATGAGAGCCTGGTCCGTGTCTGTAACATTATACCTACTTGTTTGTGATTAATCCGATGTTTTGTCCGTCTGTTAGTTTGACGCGGCCATCTTTCATTGGTTGTTTTTGAGGTAGTATTTTATTTTATATAGGTTTAGTTTATTATCAAATTAAATTTTATTGTAAGGAAAAGAGTCAGATTTTTATTTTATAATGTAATCAAAAACATTGTATCACGCAGTTACTTATCTCGGCGGGGGGTTAGCAAGGAATATTATAAGTTGAAAAAAAACCGCAAAAACATGACCGCACCAGTATCATCTTTGTATCGCGGGGCGAAAATTAATACTAAAAACAAAAAGACTTTCTTTATCGAAAACGAGCTCGATGTCATCGTCCTGCGAGTATACTCCGATGCCTCGATACTGCCGGTCTACCCCACGCTGATATGATCACATGCCGCGCTCCTTTCTACCCAATGACAAAGTGACCCTTATTTCTTTATCGTTAAGACCCACGAAGCCTCAAATGTTTTAAGATATGAAGGCAAAGCAAGGTTTTTAATTAGGCGACCGGTCGACTAATCAATCAGGATACTATGTTTTGAGCGGCGCGTGTGTTGGGAGATACTGACTTGGAAAAATAATTAAAATCACTTAGTCCCTTTTTTAAATTGGACCAACGATAACATTATTCATTTAGTTAAGTTTATTTTCTTAAAAGGTATGTGGTTTGTCGTTAAATGCGAGAGACCTAACTGTTGCCTAAACGGTGTTTTGTTTACAGTGCTGTTAGTAGTAACTACGGGCTACTTGGCATGCGCTGGCGGTCCTAGACCAAGCGTAAGGCAATAGCTCTTCTCGTTCAGAGTAAAATGCTAATCCTCGCCGGTTCCGGCTATAATAGTATAAAAATAGTTCTGAATGCTGGTCTCGGTCACTGTGGCCTGCAACTAATTGTTATTTGAATAAAAACGTGACAAAACTGCCACCCGACGACCGCCGAGACCATACGTGAAAAGAATATTAAGAATTTTAAGGTTATTAAAACAATATAATAGCACCATAAATCTTTATAGGTACTTTATTACGTACAGCTAATAGGGTTCCGCGATTTTAGTACAGAATGATAACGACGAATGGCTGTGATAAGTTTATTAGCTAAACATTCTCGCCTCTCTAATGGAGGCCGGGCGGATTCAGGCTCACCTCGCAATTACAACTCAATAAACTCCGACATAACTATTGTTATAGGAACTTTGAAATTATCTGACATTTCAAGTAATACTATCATTGCGACAGGAAACACAAGTTTGGCAATAGGCACTGCAATATCTCATTGCTCTTAAGAGGCTGTTCAATTTAAAGGACATACGGACACCGCAAGATATTTTAAGGAAATAGCAAGATTGGCTCGACGTACCAGAACGGAAGGCGCGGTGACATGAACTTTTATCGTACTATGTCTAATATTTAAAGACAGCACTATTGACATTATATTGCGCGGGAATTCTGTCAAGTAATGTCGTGCTGCGATATTTAATTATCGTGCTTTAATTGAGCGGTAGAGAGAGCGGTAGAGGTAGGTCATTATCTGAGCGGTCGTAAACAGGCAGTTTTACGATAGCCGTGTCGCGTTAGCCGCATTTGCGAAATAAATCAGGTGAAAAACAAATATTAGTGTCAGTGTAGAGCGCGTCATAAACGAGCGTGGTATTCGTAATTATTTATTGCGACTGAAATAACTGTGCGCGTCGCGTCGTTAAATGCAGTTTTGCTCATTTCGCAAATAATCCGAGGCTTAAGTCGGGAGTGATGTCGGCGCACGGTTTCGGCGCGCGTCTTGCGTGCATAAATAAGCGAATATATTTGGCGCGTAATAAGCCGCCCCGACGCGTTGGCCAAATAGTAATTGCCCGACTGTTATGCTTTCCTGGTACTTGTTTACTGGGGCTTAATTAAGAGTACCCGTTTATTTATGTCCAACTTGGACCTTAGCCCCTGACTCCGGCATGAAATAGACCGACGATCGAGCCTGTTAGAAATGGTAAATATTTATCTTAATTAAGTGTATTTTTCCAATTCTGTATGTAGTCATAGTATAATTATAAATATCCTATATTAGAACTAAATCGACCATTACCATTCGAAACGGCGAGCGAGGCTCGTATACGTCTTAATCAATTTAGAATTTATATGAGTTTGAAACATTTATCGAAATAACTTTCTCTATATAAGTAGTATGTCTAATCCTCGTAATGTTAGAAGCAAAAAAAGCATCAAAAGTGTCAGTCGTCGGGCGCGGCAGCCAGTCGTGGCAGTCGAACGCCTACCTCGTTACTGCGTGATGTATCGCGGAAGCAGATATAGCATCGCTTCTAAATGCGTAATTTAATCTTATAGGCTAATAATAATTAATTGTTACGCCAAGTGTTTGGGTTAGTTTTAAACATCAAGTGGTTTTAGCTTATGTTTTATTTGGATTCAATTTGACATTAGACTAAAGCAGATTATTTTATATAATTTGTCATTTGGTGTTGATGAAAAACATTCGGTAATCATAAATATAATATAGCACGTTCTGTCTGTCCGTACCTATATAGTTGTGTAGTTGTAGTTTAACGGAACAAAGCCTGTACGATCAAACGTAAACAACGGCCGCCCGTTTGTTTTTAATTACAGTCGACTCGTCCGGACAGCGCTCCCGTGGAACTGCGCTCAAACCGCGCGCTGTATCTATCGATAACTTATGTCTTTTTTGTCTATGGGGGGTATCTTTTGTTCTATGAGTATTTATATATTTAATTGTGCAATCTTCATCCTCTAAAAAATGCTCAATAATTGATGTTTTTATATTTTTTTTCTACAATATTTCGACTGACGATTTAGAAGAATAATTAAAAATTAAATAATTGACATGTTAATAGATAGTTTAGTCTTTTAAAATGTTTATAATAACAGTTAAAATAGCATTATGCTTCAGTCCGAGCGTATATTATTTAGTCAGACCTGAGTCTGTGGCTGATTGGACGATCTTTCGTTCTAATTTTACGAAGTGCTAAATGTTTTCAGACGAAGTGTCCGTTAAAATGTTAATTTATGTGAAATCATAGAGATTTATGCGATGACTTGAATGATGAATGCTTCGAGAACAATGTTGAGATTGAGATCATCTCGCGTGTAATTCGTAATTACTTTTTTGAGCTTAAGCAAGAGAATTTAAAGTGCTTTTCCTTTTACAATTCCACCACCTGCTATATGAGAGTACCAGGGTAGTATAAATATTGAGGAGACGGCGAGCGCGCGCCGCATTTACATACGATGTTCAATTACGATCCGAGAATATGGAATGTATTATAATCAGCTATGGTTATGCTTTTTCGGGTTCCGTATCGCATATCGTAGGATGCTCCGATTGCATTACAATAATATATTCTGTTTAGCATTTCGCTATTATTCCATTATCGTTTTCTGCAAACTGTGTGGGGCCACGAGAATGCCTTTCACGTAACAGGTTGTTTCATCAGCGCCATCTATCAGAGAGTAGCGGTATATGATATTGAAAATCGATTAAGATGCCAAATTAAGTCTCGTAATAGTTCCACCTGGGGCGATGAGATTGGAATAAGGTGGGTATGATTGCGGCGGTATTTCCTACAGCTAGATTTCCCCGAGGCTGGAAGACAAAATGCCCTGCGGTCGCGCATTCTTCGTAACGACCACAGGCTCTTAACATCGGTCGCAATATTATGCTCTGCTAGATCTCGTTAGCACCTATTTTTATTATATGCGTTTGTATTTTTCCAACGCCTTCTAACCGACGCGTCCGATGACCGCAAACACTGCGGTCTCACCGCCTACATCGATATGCGACCATCCACATGTTGCTAGCTCGCCGTAAAATAAGCCGCTATTAGAACGACATATACAATAGAATTGATTAAACGACTATGACGTCGTGTCGTATCTCTGTATGTATGTATGGACGTATTCCGCGTGATTATTTCAAATCACCAACACATTACATTAGAGGTAATCTCTAGTAATGGCGGCCGTGATCGTCGACGCCAGTGTTGCCAGTTACGAGTAGCGGACCACAGAATGTGGGAAGCGAAATGTAACTGTTTTAAATATTATGAAAATACTTTTAATGTTATTATTTAAAAAAAACCTGTTTTTATTTAAATAATAATATTTTGTTTTACAATTTTAAAAAATTACTTACCTGCCAACATTATTCTTACGTTATATCAATAAATATTTACATCTGCTTGTTGTCTGTTCGATAAAATATTTTTTATAAATGAAATCGATTCTCGTGATACAACAGTTTTGACGTTTTACAAATTGCTTAATAAACTAAAATTACGGTGAAAAGTAAGATCTTCATCTTAATATTAGTAATTTATGCTTCTGATGTTATTTTTTTGTTTTGTCGTCTCCAGTGATCAGTACTCAATAAACACGCCGGACTTGAAGTGAAAAAAAAAAACAAAATTATAATTATTAACAAGTAGCATTTATTTTAATTTGCATATTCCGCATGCATTTTAGTATTTTTTATGAAACAGGACTCGACGTCGAGATGAAGTTTCCTCCGCGGGTCTCGTCTTAAAAAGATAAACTCAATGCAATAAGGAGGATGTCAGAAATAACTTGTATTACAATTTTAATCTTGTCAAATCCCCGTTTTTATTGTGATCGGTCCGTGTAAGGATGAGGGTATCATTTTTGTTTTCAAATTTTATTTAAAAACTTCCACTCGGGACGGGGTCTCCTTTAAGTCGCTTTTTTATAAAGCACTCATTATTATTTTGGACGCTTATGAATAAAAAGTGTGTATATCGATGCAAAAATATCGTTCGTTGACAAAAAGTTACGACTTACGAGTGTAGGTCGCGAATACATTTGCAATTACAAGAGGCGAGACCGAACGGAACAAAACACGGAGATGACTGCTTTAGATTAAGAAATTCTCAGCTTCGCGTCCGGGACAATAGGCGTCCACATTCCTCACATACCCCGGCTATTACAGAACGCCTGTTTTTCATTTTTATAGCTATGTTTTTCTAACAACACTCGTTCTAAGTAGATGGGTATTTTATCAAATTACTATAATTTTGGTCAAACAAAGCTACAAGCTGTCGAGACTGACGTCGGTAAATCATCGTCTTGTCCCTTTTTTGTTACTTTAATAATTTCGTTAAGGGCTTTTTAAACGAGCCGCGTGTTTGGAATAGCTGCTTGTACTTTATGGTTTGATTCATTTTTATTGGAATTTAAATGGAGATGATTCAAATTGGGTTAGAATTTTAATCTCGAGAGCTTTTATTTTGGTAGATTTAAATCACTTGAACTATGCAGCAAAAAAAATGTTAGTAAGAAGTTATCTCATGTTGTATCGTAATGTTTGTGAAATCAATCTCTCGTAATAGAAGCACAAAAACAAACACAATCATCAGCTCGGCGATGCAAAGCGGAAACTATTAAAGCAAACAGCAAGTTCCGACGTCTCAGCACAAGCCGATAGCGAGAGAGATTTATCATTCGCTCACATTATTCATATCTCAACAAAGAGGAGCATAAATTACGCGCCCCGAAAATATCTAAATCCTAATCCATTCGCCTCGCTTGTCTCCGACTGAATCCGATTTTAAAATATTTATGAAAAGGCAAACAAAAAATCGTACAAGACGCGAGACAGAATTAAAAATAATAATAAAAAAGTCGAGTCGAGAACGAACGCCGGAAAAAAGTTAAAATGATCGTAGAGCATCTCGACTGTGTGTTGTTTTTTTTGTCGACGTATAGTCAGTTTCATTAGATTCGTTTCAATTCAGTCCGGATTAGTCGGAGAAAGGACTCTTGATAAAATGCTATGTCCGTTGATTTATACGGACGGCTCTCGGTCCGTCGCTTGTAATGAATCGTTGGATCTATCTGCTTTTTACAGGTGACTTTGAAGTTAAATGCTCCCAAATTGTCCATGTTTTGCGAAACGGTTAAATTAAGGGCCGGAATTGATCGTGAGAAAATTGCTTTCTTTGCTAAATAATGTTGCTGCTTCGATGAAAGTTTATATCTGGAGAATGATCTCATATATTTTAGTTGTAACATTGTTATCCCCTCAGTTGATCATGTATATAAATAAATCACCCGTAGGTTTGTTTATAAGTGCCGTGTTTTATAAAATTAGATTATCGGAAAAAATGTCTGTCGTTGAAGTATGTATAGTATAGTGCGCTGTGGTCTGAGGTCGGTCGCAGACCAAGCCCACGTGCGCTGGCCACTGCCAGTGACAGCTCCTAAAATTAGTCACGTGGCTGTTAATAGCCCCGCAGGGTGGCAAACGCGCGGAGCTTTTTTTCCCCAATTCCCGTTCGCTTGTTTACAACAGTTGGCGGCTATCGATCCGGACCCGGATAGAAGTAAGCGGCGTTACTCATGTTTGTTTGAGGGGCGTTCTGGTCTGTTTTCCATCGATTTTCCGCCGGACCGCGGGAGTCGCCGTGGGCATGCTGCATATCTCGGAAAGGCTCTCGATGCACTTTTACGTGTAATCGAGGCCTCATCTTAGAGCGGTGTGTGCTCGTGTAGCCGGCACGCGTGTGTGCGTCCGGCTTTCGGGGCGCACTGCTCGATTAGCGCGGCCGGCACCGCCACGCCGCCTGATTGGGCCATCCATCACCGCCGCCGGCCCCCGCGCCCCTCGCCCGCCACCCTCCGGCCCTCCGTGATGACCCGCCCCTGGTGGTATTTTCGACCTTCCGTCGCCGCCCCGACGGTCTACATTCCCTCGCTGCCGTGAGGGTTCGTTTCCACCGACGCGTTAATGCTGCGACGCGCGCAGCAGAGATCGAGGCGTATTTTTAAGACGGATACTTAGTGCGTTACATTATTATAGTTTTGTTGTTTTTTTGGTCGCGGTAGTGTAACTCACACGGCGGTGTTTTCGTATGGCGGCCGGGTCGACGCACCGCTTCGGTTATGATACCGAATGCCTTAAGATTTTTGATTGAGGTTTTATTTTATTTGGTGCGACGTTCTCTCGACTACATTTCTCGTATTCGTTCACCGTCGGCCGGTTTTTGTTTCGACGCGTTTCATTGTTCGTAACGAGATAGATTTTAACGATAAGCGAGTGCTTTTAATGAAGACGTGGGCGTGCTGTGTCTTGGTGTGTTCTGACTCGCGCTTTGAGACCTCGACGCCACTTCACTTGTCTACTAGTTATTTTCATACAATTCACTTCATTAAATACAGAAAAAACCACTGACGGTTTGGTCCTTAAACTGTTATTACATATACACATTTTACCAATGTCATATGGGTTCTTGGTTTGGTTTAGATTTTCATTTTAAATATACCAGAAACTAATTGCAGACACCTCAAAATAATAACAATGTGTATAACATAATGTCTAAATAATCTCGTTAATCAAATAACTTGTAAAACTTAATAAAAGATTTTAAGAAAAATATCGTTCCGTGTCTCGAACATCCTGCAGAACTCTGGTTTACGTAAATGGTGACTTATTCTCGTATTAGCATATAATCGGAGTCGGCATACCTCGGGGTGAGAGGTCAGGCCGGTGAGACGATACAAATTGCACTCTCACGACCACACACACTACGAAAACTAACCTCCACATCATCAATTAATAGTGTCGCGACAATCGTAAGACAATATATCAACAGTTCATTCAAAAATATCGCGGATATTTATAAGTGGATGGCCATCACTAGTACTTAGGTACCGTCCTACGATGTTTTTACGACCTCAAGACACCGCTCACACTTCCTCATGGTTTATTGAGTCGCCGTGCGTTTACGACACATCAAATAAACCTATAAATATCGATATTCCGATTATGAGCCATGAATATAACACAACCTTACAAGTAACCGATATACTATATTGAAATATCAATCATTACAATGTATCGCTGCTTTACGAAGAGTCATGGCTTATTTAAATTACCTAAGACTGGATGAAGACTGCTTGTTTTATCTAGTACTTGCGTAAGATAGTATTGCGTATCCATTATCCGTGTGTAGTGAAAGCAATTTTCATCGGGGCCCTCTCCATGCGTTTACAAAGCGGGACCTTGACTTGAGGTTCGAGCGCTCCGAGACCGCTGATACTATATCTTGTGCTGTGAGATAAAACTCACGAGAGACTGGACCTAAGGCTCTCATGATAAATACTGTTTCAGTGCTGGCGGGAGCGGTCGTTAGGTCTCTCTGCGGCGGCCCTGAGCTAACGAACAACGATTCCCGCTCTAATTTGCGGACATGGCGAGCGATCGATCTTATTGGATTTTTTGAAAAAGGAATTCGAATCTTATGAGCTGAGCACAAATTGAACAATTTCGTGCTGTCCTGCTCGCTCTCACGTATTTTGATTAGTAATTTTAAAAGGTTTTTCAAGCTATTGTGGTCATGTCTTAAGGTATCACATATCAAGTATCTAAGTGTTGATAGTTTTTAAAGATATATGTTATTTATATTTTTTACAACTACATTTGTATTTTAAATATTATATATGGTTATTCATACATAAATGTATAACAGATACCTACTTACTGAGCTGTACAATTTGAAGTTGTTTAATATTTTTTAAAAACTTTAATTTAATTAATAAAACTAATAAGAAATTCTGGGTTGATTTTTTTTTTACATGGCATAACTATGTCCTATAATAGCGTTAATAATGTTATACCTATATTACTAAAGATTACTTTAAGGTTTTGTTGCTTAGGAGTGGGACTGGGAACTGCCTTCATCTAGATTCTAGATAATACATATTGAACATTAAAGTGATGGCCTCTAAACGATTCTATAGAATTTAAAACGTTATGAGATAGAAATATTGAAGATAAACTAAAAGACATCTTAGATAGGGTTGAAGCTGAAACAATGCAGAATCCCTATAAATAATAATTGTACAAAATTACTGCTGATGAGGGCAACTCTGGTTCTTCTCTTGCATCGCTTGGCATTCCAACGCAGCAGGTCGTCATGGCAACCATCGCCACACGTCTAACCCATCCTGCCATTGCGACCAAGCAAAAAACAACCCTCGTATACTAGTAACTAAGTACTTTATCGTGTTTACATACACATGAAGTTATAACATTTCATCACAATACGCAACAATTCGTCACTACGAGGCCATAACAATGAAATTGCAACCTTAAAGTTTTCTAGTAAAGTGCCATTTTCATCGAGCGAATGACTTAAGAATAGCGACATAAGGAATTGTTTTATCTCTTTCACACGTCGTAAATACGCGATCGCGCGCACTCTCTCGGCGGCCAATCCTTTCTCGCTAAGGACGGCATCGATTGCCTTGTAGTGTCCCGCTCTAGCGCACTTTTTGTCGGTGCCTTCCTGCGATCCGCTGTAATCCGTCTTCCGCGGCATTCATTCGAGACGTTAGATAAAAATCGGAATTGTAACGAACCCCCGAATAAATTGACTTCGCTTCTTCCGATTCCATTTCTGACTTTTATACTTTTTTTTTATCTGATATTATATAATTTTGAAGAAAGTACGAAATCGTCATGTTTTATTCTGCAATGCTCGCAACCGAAATGAGCGTCCAGCGAGCATCGTTCGGTAATTGATTTAGTGTAATGGAAACGAGCAATGGAGCTGATGTATTATAATACGCGAGAGACAGATATATGTCAAATACACGTGCGGGAGCGAGATGGATGTTGTGGTCACGTGCGGCGCTGTAACGGTGCAAGTGCATTTTGTTGTTATCGTAATTGTATCTCTACGTGTGAAGCATAAAGTTTGATTTAGCATGAAGATAACCAGCTATAGTTTTATTATTATGAATGGGTCAATAGATGGCGCTGCCATATCGATGTCATTTATTACTTGACAAGCCAAAGAATGATGTTCGAATTGTTTCGCTCGCGTTTTCTAATTTTTTGTGAATAAAACTTGTGTGTTTATGATCCCTTCATTACGAACACATAATTGAATAAATTAAACGACTTGAAGAAATAATATGTATATAGTATAGATTGACTAAAAAAAGATAATCATTTACATAAGCTCGAATCGAATCAACACGAAATCATTGTAGTATGTATTTGGTAATTGTTTGAGATTTTTTGAAAAAACAAATTAAATTTACTAAAATGTTATTTAAACTACCAAAAATTTATTTTAGCGACAGACGTAAACAACTTCCCGTTCTTAAAAGTATGAAATTTGTCTCAACTTTTCGACACTTCATTATTGAATCGATTTATCTGTCGTCGAATGAATCGGAGACGCTCCGATATAAATATTAGTTTAAATCTCAGAGACATACCGTTGATTTGTAAGAAACAAATTATGTGATAATACTTCTATCAGTTTCAGAAGCTTATTTTGCAAAATAATTAATTATCTATGGCTAATAAAAACACATCTGATAGACATGTATTGGTCATGTATGTGAAAACAAATGGTCAAGTTTAATGATATATTAATCAGTAGGTAATGTGTAACTATCAGGTAGATAAGTATTATGTAAGTACATATGGTATATAACTCACCTGGGTACTCGCCGGGGCTGCCCAGGAACACGGAGGAGTACACGCGCCGCGCCACGTCCGGCGGCGACGACCACTCCCGCCGCGACCCGCACCACTTGCCTGAGAATTCAAATTTGGAATTAGGTTTGAATTTGGAATCGGCCTTTTAATATAGATGAATTTAACTATTTAACTTTAGTGATTATTTTTTAAGCAAAATTAAAAGAGGTCGTCTATACACCAGAGAATATTTTTTTTTCTTTTTAAATCCATTTGAAATTTGGAACTTGATGAATAAGTTTGTTAAGTGTTAATGTTTAATGAAGATAATTACCTGATATTATTTAAAAAAATTATCAAGACTTTTTTATTGTGCATTTAAGATGTTTTTGTTTAAATAGGTATTAGAGATTACACTTTAGTTATTGATATATATATATATAAGTACTTTGCGTTGCATATTTTTTGTTTGACAGATCTTTAAACTTGGATGGTAAAGTTTGAACAATTTCAACATTATCTAAAAATTACATAAATTTTAAAAATTACTGCGTTATAGATCAACATCTAGTTATTTGTTATCCTGGAACCAAAAACCTAAATGTTTTGCAACAAAGTGGCAACACTCATCCCCACCTACAAACGAGTAAAAGCCATTACAATTCCTGCTAATGTCCTCCAAACGACACATGCGACATCGTTTTTTCAACCGATTTCGATTGCAAGAAAAAAACTGTTACATTAAGCTCTTCCCGCCTATCTAATGGATTCGTCCAACTCTCACAGGACCTCGACGTCATTACGCAAAAAAACATCAAGAAAAAAACGAGAAAATACTCCACTCAAAAAACACCTCCTGGGAGCACGAAGGTGTTGCCACCCTAGTCTTTTCTTACCCTAAAATAAGGGGAGGCAATATCATACACCATTAGCAATTTTCCTACTTTTTTAACGGTGTCACACTGCATAAGTATATTATTCGCTTCGTAATGGAAACACCGACGGAACCGACTCAGTTCTATTTTAAACGACATGAAGTACGATTCTCGAAACAAAGCATTAAAATTATCAAATATCCGATGTTCATTTAAATTATTTAATTGAATAATGGCTTTGCAATAATGCATTATTTGAGTGCGGGCAACACGGCGGGAGGGCGAGTGTAGAATTCCAAATTTGAAAAGAACGCAACCGCCATAATTTTCCCGCGCTTTATGTACCTTTTTGTAAATTCGTAATTGGAACAAAGCCGGCGCAATGGTGCATGCATGATTGATAGCGGCGACTCCAAACGAACATTCGATTTCATGAAAATAAAAGCCCTTGACCTGTGCGTTCTCTTTGTCGGCGGTCCCTATCTCCCGTCTACGCCATTTAATGTTATAAGACACCGAGATAGCCAATTTGCGCCCTCGGCGAGATACCGCGATAATGTAGAAATACGTCGTTGAAAAAAGCGAAAATTACCCCATCGCGAGTCAAAAAACAACTTCACGCCATAAACAAATACTAAAAATCTTGTAACCGAAATAAGGCGGCACTCTAAATAAGAATTAAAGTAAAATTGCCGAGGTGTGACTCCCTCGGAGACGAGGGTATTAAACCACCACGCGACGATATTCATAAGGCGAAAAATTATAATAACCTGCTGAATATCAGAATGGGGCGACCGTGGTGGCAGTGGTGGCAGTGCTGCGTTATTTATACGAGGGCGAGCCCCGTGTTTGTTGAGGAAATTGTCTAAATATGCCTTCGTGGTACTCGCGTGACCCCGGTGCAGTGCATACATACGTTTGTCTTTTTAATATTATTACAATAACATTTATTTATTATATTTATACATAAACTTTGAATGCTAAAATCAGGAATCAGTGTTGCATTACCAACCCAGCCGGTATATACGAGTGGAGCAGAACGAGACAGAGAATAACTAATTAAAAAGATTTAATTCAGTCCTAACGATGATAATAATAACAGATATAAAGCAACTTTTACAAATTAAACGTAAAAAGACATAAATTAACAGTTTATCGTTCAATCTATAATCACCTTAACAATTTGTTTAATAATCGTCGGAATATTTTAAAACACAGATTCTAACCAATAATTAGAAACGCGATAAAAAGAAACACACAATAGCAACGTTTAGAAACGATTGCTTTTATAATTCTGTAGTGTTCAGTATCTGGAGCTGGTTGATCGGAATCGCCCTGAGATTGTTTAATAACAGTGGATTGGGTAGATCCTCCGAGGGGCATCATTTGGACAAACCGACAATTATATTTACGGAATAATCACTATTAATTATTGTTTTAGCGTTTCGCTTCGTTTCATTGTAGTTTAGTTTTAATTCTCGCGTTAGGTCTGTTTTTTGTGTTTCTATGGACTGTTATTATTTCTTTATATTCAGAACGCATCTTCCACCATTTTAGTTTATATCTAATGTATATAATTCGAGTCATTTTTTTTTACAAAACCTTATAGAACCTAATATTAATAATAAGTGCGTACAAATTTATAGATAATAAAATATATTTCTTTCTTTAATACAAAAAATATATGAAAAGATGCAAAATAAATATCCATATCACCTGCGAGGGTGTCGGTGATATACCTGAGCCTGCACCCAAATATAAAGGCCATGGTGTCCCTCTTCTCACGATAAATCACTCTTTTCTCCCGAGACACCATGTTTTATGTGGCAGTGAGCTTCGACTGTCGGGTTTTTTTGCGACCTGTTTTTTGTAATATTATTACTTTGAAATAATTAAATATATACACAGCGAATTGTTTATACAAAACTATAATTACGTACAAATTCACAGCAGTTAATTAACTCAATACAGATCAACAAAACCGCACATTTAAAAACTGGGTCACTTCAATAAAAACGACCGGCTCACGGCACCCCAATGTACCCTAGTGTACCCCAGTGTACCCCAGTGTACCCCACTGTACATACGAAGCCAATATCCTCAGGTCTATAAAGCAATTTCCTTAATGGCGCACCCATAGCTCTCACAGTAACTGCGTTTGATCCTCCGTCTACCGTGGGACTAGGGAAATTACATTTATGTAAAAATAACGCCAATGATATTTTGGAAAGGTCATCTATTAGCGGACATTTAGATTTAGAAGATTAATATTCATATTAAATGTTATTTTTAATGTTTTTTTTACAAACATTAACAAATAGATAAGTATTTGTCATAGATTAATACTCACAAGCATAAATATTCATAATAGCAAATTTAAATATTTTGTAACTATCAAGTACTTATAAAATTAATAAATGAGAGATAGATAGATAGTTTCAATATACAAATATTAGTAATAAAAATTGGGTCGGGATCTTTTAAGTTTTTTTTTGTATATATATAGATGTTATCTATAGTCCAAACAAAATTCAATTAAAACACTTCATTACTTTGCTATTTAAAAAAAAAAAAAACAATTAAAACACGCTATAATTTAATAAAAACAACAATTACATTCATGGAGGTAGATATAACGTTACTCCAGTGGTTCCCAACGGTCTGGCGAAACTGGAAACGGAACAATTATGTGAAGATTTAACATTAACATTAACAAAATTTAAATTGCTCTTAAAATTAACGTTATCTCCATAACAGTGGTAAGACAAGCGATATTAAAATAACAATAGTTACTTCAACTTCAGCCGACCGTGAAAACGGTGACTAATAAAAAAATGCATTTTTTAAACCGTTCGCAAAGTAAGTTGCCTAATTGCTCCCGCCCAAGGTAGGGCGGATAGACCGCCCATCGCCACCTTACCCTGGCCTCTATAAGAGCCATTATCGCATACTCTGGACACGTCTTTTAGAGTCTTATCGAAAACGAATACCATTCAGCAGACATGGAATCGTCATAAGAAAGTAGGTGTCTGCGAATGAAAAAGAGATCGTGTTTTAAGGAGATAGAGGTGCGATTGGCTTGGCGAGTGGCACGGTCGATGCCTTGCCCGGGGGGGTGTATTCTAGGTACATCATCCGTAGGTACAGACCGACAGATCGATATTGTACCTATAGCAGTTAGGTCGTGTTTGTTTTTAGACGATGTCAAAATCGCTTAGCTGACGTTGTTCCTTGTTTTGTTTGGTCGAAAATATCTTGAGCCAGCGGAATAGCTTGAATTTTAAAGATAGACGTCTTCTACGTTACGGCACTGTTATTTATTGACAGATTACTTTTAGCAGATCTTTTTCTACATTTTAATATTTTTTTAACTTCTTTATAAAAAAAAATATGTAAAGCAATATAAATATAGAAGAAAATTGATGTCCATGATATTAATTTAAAGATTCAATATGTTGTAAATGTAAATTCGTTAGTTATCTATAAAACATTAATGTAATATATTATCGATGTACCTCTTGCTAGTCTGTACTCATTCAGGTCAATATACTGTCAACATAGCAAAAAGAAACGGTCCCAAAAAATATATTCATAAATTATGCCACAGAAAAAAATGTTTAATTAACGAAGCACTTAACGTTAATCTAACATAAGTATAGACAAAAACACTTCACTTGTGAAAAAATCTACCACATGATTATAAATAAAAAATATCGACCGTCAAAGTTCGTTGGCCCCGAAACAAACATGGCGTCATGACACAGCCAACGGAAGGCTATCCATTACGCCATGACAGCACCGCGTTTTTCAGCGCAGCCCAGTTTGACAACCACTGTCTGGGCGGTTTGACAGCTGTCAAACTCGACCTTGACACTGTCAGTTTGACAGCCCGCCATCGATCATCGATAAAGTGGAGCACTGCACGTCACTAGATTATGTTATATGCAACTAGGAAAGGTCACTGGAGCACAGAAAATCATATAAATGTAACAACTTCGACATAACCTGATTATACTCTGTCTATCAAGTATATCAATTATCTAAGAAGATCCTTAAAGATTGCTCAAAAAAACAAATAATTATCTAAAACCAACCCCCATAAAACAGTTGTCACAATGATGTTAGATGCTGGAGACCAGGGAAAGCACTTGTCCAAATGAATATAAAACGTTAGAAAATAGGGAGGGTGTGTTTTGGTAACGACGTTTTGATGGCGACTGTACCGGCATGAGAATAGCGGAGTACAGTCGGACGAACAAGTGACTCCAGTATAATGAGATTGACATTTCAGTGACGGAACAATGGGTGTTTTATTACGGCGATAAATTCAAATCGGTCCGAAATTTGGTATCTGCCATTGATAATTTAAAATCAATGTCCCAATTCATAACTTCGGATGATACTTCAATAAAATGTACGATAAATAGTTGACGTAAAACAGTTCGCACAAATACATTACTAAATAACCCACCCTTGGATTACGGAACGTAATAAAAAAGCAAAAATATACCTACTTCAGAGCAAAATAGTGCCAGTCACGAGGATCGGCGACGGGCTCATGCACACTGCCGAGCGGTACCGTTTACAGGATATACACGAGCCAGGCCCGCCACTTAAATATATACTTTATATACATCAATCTAAGGTTTGATTTCACCCCATTTATTAAATAAATATAGGCCGTTTCCACCGTGAGGTTATAACTAATAAATGCGGAACCTATAGAAAAATGTGATTATTCATGCCGACTCTGAGAAAAATTACAAGCGGGTCTGACACGGGGTCGGAGCCACGCCACACGTATATCTTTATCAAAGGTTAGGTTCCACTTTCTAGGTCATTGACATAACAAATAAAAATAAGAATTAGTCGATTGCGTGACTGGTATAAATTAAAATTGTTATACCTAAACATTTACAATCAGCAAGCTCGTATAACTTCGGTAATTGAATTAGCGCAGCATTCAGTAACACGTATTTATTTCAAGATGGTGTTGAGATATAGAATATCATTGTAAAGATCAGAACAATCATCAATATTACCAAAATTAGCAAGTTCACAAGATCAAGGTATGAACACGTAATTACCAGCGCCACGTCAGCTGGAGCTGGCAGCTCAGCGGGGCGTCTCACGTCATCTCAGACGAGACACACACACTGGTAGCATTCAGTGGCTGCTGATTCAAGTTTACAATTTCCTCAGTTATACCAATCAGTGTAATATGATGTTTTCAAATAATTAAGTACGCTACTGTTAATAACTGTTAATAAAAATTAACGGATAAGTATCATCTTTATAGATATCCTAAGAAAAGGAGATGGACGCTATTGATGGAGCAATTATAATTAATAAAACTATTGCAAACGTTGGATCTTACGTCTTTTCAAACAAACCTTATTTGGGAGTGCCTCAAAAACTTGCCACATTTAGGGGGGTGATGCCGTGGGTAGGGGACGGTTAAAGGGAGGAGGGGGACCCTCTGTAACTAAATTTTGAACTGTCACGTAGATTAATGATGCTAGGCCCGTGCGATACGCGCTAATGCTGGGAGATTAGTGTGGATAAGACGCTGCGGTTTATTGTAATTTGTCGATTAAAAAAATGTCTTCCTTATAAGTAGTTTTTATTATGAAAAAAAAAAATGATTTTCTTTGGGGGTTTTAATTGGAATGCTGATAAGCTTGTCATGATAAAAATATAAACGATAGTAAAACTAAGACTTCATTCAAAATCAATAAGAACAATTTACAAGTTTCCTTTCAAAATATAAATAAAGACCCCCAGTCTCATCCTCAACTACATCATCGCCACGCGAGGGTTCAGAATGGATTTCGGAAATCGATTGCCTCCAAAAATATTTACTGGGACCACGTGCACGCACCCGCTACTCTACACCCGACAACCAACAACCAACAATAACCAACAACAACCAACAACAACCAACAACCAACATTACTATGTATATATTATAACTACTTACTACTAGTTTAAAAAGTTTAGAATAACAATGATAAAGGCAGTTATTAAAATGTATTGAAATATCTCAATAACAAATGAGAATGAATATTTAATGATCGAGGTAGAAAACGTTGAACACTGAAGCATTATCTAGATATCCTGCCTAATACCCAAGCCCAAAATATACCGAATTAGATAATAATTATTTGCAATAAACTACTATTAATTTAATTTATCAGCACAATAAAGCATTAATAGCGCTGTTGCCCAAAAAGCGCTGTCAATAAAGCAAAATTTATTTGTCAACAGCGACCGCGTGGAGCGGCGCGTGGCAGCCCTACCACCATTAGATATATGCTGCAATACAAATAACCGCGACCTAGTCAACTGGAATAAAAATACAAAACCACTATATTATAAATTATTAAAAACATTACACATAGCCACACGGCAGTAAACGTCATGACGATCAGCTGATCAAATATATTGCTACTATAAAAAGTGAAAACGCTAACCACTCGCCCCCGTATCTCTGTCCCTCTTTGTCTTACTCGAGCGTCGCACGTAAGACCGAGATGGAGACAGGGCAGCCCGCGCCGTCGCGTAAAATGATATATTAATGTCAGCTGCGTTTAGGACCTCGTGAGTCTACAAAATAATAGATGGTCACAAATAAATTACTCGCAGAGTGCATTTCTGAACGAAATTCGGGCGGCCGTCGACCTCGACCGTGGCGCGTAAATCACGATTGATATACGACTTACGAAGGTCGCCATCTTGAATTTCGCGTTCGAAATTCGAATCTCTCCTCGATACAGCCGTTAAGAACGTGTCAACGTTATGTTTAGCGGTTTTTCGTGACTTCAACAAGCTGTTAACCATAACAATAAAATGAACGTTCGCTTGTAAGGGACACGTCTCTGAACACTGTTTACCTTAAGAAGAACCTCGAATTAAATATAACTATGAAGGAATCGCCTGCAAAAGATGCAGGTCAAAGTTATTAGGCCCATTATAATAACGGCGTGACGCCATGCTCGTGTAGAGTTCATCACTCACATGTTCCATTACAACTAAATACTAATTGTGGTACGTTTGACATTTGACAAGCAAGCATGGCGGCAGACGTCAATCTGACGTTATCACAAGTATCGTGACGTCTATTAGGAGTGCAGCGAACACAGAAACACTTGATTTATTAACATTATAATTGTTTCATTCACTAATATTTCTGCTATTCATTTAATGTTGCTGTATGTGTTCATTTGTATTCGATGAGGATTTAGTTGAATACTAGTGATTCAAGTTACGTTATTTAATTTTGTTTATATTATAACAAGGTCCATGCTATATCTAAACGTTTATTTTTTATAATGTTCTGTTCTGTTTTCCAACAAACATAAGAAAGTGTTAATTAAGTTTATCACATATGGTATATGAGAGGATCTCATGTAAATAAAAAAGAAATACAGGGGCTGGGCTTAGTACCTATCTATGTAACAGGTTAAACCTGAAGACCTAGAACTAGTTAGAACCGGTTATGACCAGTTGAAGACAAATCACTAATAGAACTAAGTGTTTGCGATTAAACAGCATAATATAAAAATACTCATCCCACTATAGGTACCTGTACATACATACAAACATACATACATAGGTACATTGATTTATAATAGAATAGCCACTCGGTACGAAATTTATGTTATTTTTAATGTGCTATTGTTATTTAATTTATATTTATTATTTATGTATTTTAGATATTAATGTTTGACATCAGACATCTAGCTGTTGTATTTATTAAAACTATGTTTTTATTTTATGTGTTGTCAAGAATAAGCCACACTATTTGCGTTTTTAGGGTTAATTATTCAGTCATATGGCTAAGTAAGTAAATAGTAAAGTTTTTGTTATAACGTTAACAGAGTAAGTATAAGTACTCGCGCGTACTTCCCTAACGTATAAAGTGCCTTAATACATCCATTGTTCGTTTGAACTCGGAGTCGGTTTGAGTCTGTAAGAATGCAGATTTGAATCAACTTAAGCGAAACAAAGCTTATTATAAGAGTAATTAATAGTATACTGCTATACTAAAATAAATGAACTTTAAGACACGTCGATTACATGATTTGAAATAATGAAAAAGTGATATCAATCCATGCCGGAGAGAAGAAAACAAATTTAATTTCGGCGCCATATTTTATATTTTATGTTAAATAGCAAAAATGTGAACGCCTGTCTCTGCGTCCGCGTCCGGTTGATATTGTTTGAATTAATTTATTTTATGCATCACGGGAATTTCTCGCCAAATGAATACCCCGTTTCCATCTGACAAAAATACAAAATTGAAATGGATTCGAATGTTGATTTTTCGAAATTGGAATGAATACGTCATTCTGACAGCCCGTATGAATACGAATACAATTGGAAAACAAGCATTTTTGCTGGAATATTCCAAAATACTTAATGTTTAATTTGCATGCAACGACTTTTTTTAGTAATTTTTTTGTTGTGATCTGTTAAATCTTTTATCTTAAATAAATAAATCATAGAAAATTAAACGGAGAGGCAATTAATATTTGACCCGGGCCCGATGTAACAATGAACCGTGCATTTAATTACCACAAAGGTGATTTTCGATTACCCACACGTTCCAACATTTTAAAACGCCGTAAAAGCCCGCCTCCATCGTCGCCAATAACGGACGGTAACGTAAAACTTTTATGAGCGATTTTTGTGTGTTTATTACAAATGAAAGTTGTTCGAACACTAATAAATTAACATGCTTTAATGACCTAATCAAAGTTTACGACGCGGCGCGAATCCCGCCGACTCCTAGTGTTGCCCGATTAACTTATTTTGACTTGAAAAAACCGTCCGGCCGTAATTATTTTTTCGGTGTTTTATGAAGATTGGAAATTTTTGTTAACATGATCTTTTTACAGCCTCACCATGATTTATGGGGTTTCCAGATGTCTCGTATGACTTACCCATGGCATCTGAAACAAAACAGAAAGACACGTTAATATTTGCAATACCATTGACAAAGTTGAATAATTTCTATTATTTAATATAACTCTTGAAAAAAAACCCTCATCCAGAAATACCCAAAACATAAATAATCTTAAAGCGTTATCCCCAGTATCTACAATTGAGTACCGCGTTATCAGTACCGAGAACCCTGTTATCATATCATCTGACAGCTGACAGCCACTTGACATTCTGACAAGTGACGAACGCTCTACACTCTTAGCTTGGTTTAAACTCATGGTTTTAAATAATGTAATTATTATTTTAAAGTTGATTTATGTTAATCTAATAAATATATAAATTTCAATAAGACAAGAATCAATTATAAGATAGTCTTGAAAAGTGGTCTTATAATTTTTCGATATGTTGTTTATATTTGTATTATTTCAAATCTGTCTTGATCTGAAACAATGCTATTTAAGCACAATTTTTATAATAAATACAGCAAATAGAGAAGTGTTAACATAGCAGAGCACAAGGCGAGTAAAGCCGCGGGTAAGAGTAGTGCTAAATAAATAATTAAAAGAAGTTTTTCAAAGCGTCTCGGGCGAGCGGTTGTTGGCTTTAATTCTATTTACATTCCGACTGGCCACGAGCGCCCGGTGACACTGATGGTTCAACCAGATGGTATTGGCTTACTGGTTAGTCAGTAGGTTTGATTAATCTTACTTGATTAAAAAGTTTTTCTGGTAACATTTCAAAAAAAAAAAAATATACTTGAATTATGATACATAACATAATTAACTATAATATTAATTCATAACTTCAATGTTTTTAAAGAATATCAAATCCTAATACAATGATGATTTGACATAGTTTTAACGATTGATCTCAAAGTAAAAAAAAAATTAGTAAATAAAAATATCACACGATTAATACTATCTAACCAAGAAATCTTTTCAAATCGATCATAAGATGAAACACGTAAAACGATAAGACATCAAATTTAATCTACTGGTTAAACCTAAACCCCGGTTAGCGTGACGCGCCGGTGTCTCCGGGCTTGTGACGCAGCCATACTTGGAAATGTACGTATGATTCCACTTACTTGTACGTGAAGGTTCACATGGCGCCATTTTTTCTATAAATTTCTGTTTATACACATAAAACAAATTAAAGATAAACGGCCAAATTATAAATGAAAATATCTCATATTATCTTATCACTTTAGTTATAAATGCTTCAATTAAAAATAGTGTATTTTTAATATAATTTACTCTATATTATTATTAAAACATATAGGAAAACTTGTTAATTTAAACTTAAGCAACAATAAATAGTCATCAGCACCAACAATGCATATCATTGCATTTTACAATCTCTGCGTCATGTAATCTGAGTCTTATACAGTTGCGTGTTCTGCGAGTGGGAGTCGCTCTTAATAAGAGGCTTATATACAATAATAGCAATCTATAACCCTCATACGATATTAAACTCTATTGCGAGAGTGATACGGGCGGTATTATTAAACGATGTATGGAGTTATTTATACCGCGTGACCCATGAGCTGACTTTGACAATTTCAACGGTATAACTTCAGGTGGAATGTAACGGGAACACTGAAATTGGTGACTGATACTTTTGCAACGTCTTCTAATATTATTGTTTCTAGATTGTTCTGTGAGTTATTTCGAATGGTTTTTTTTCCATCGTCTACAGGTTTTATGTGAGAATTGTTGGAATAGTTATTTAGGCTGAGAAAGATTATTCGTAAAAAAATCTAAACCAGACAGACGTTTTTAAATTTGTCAAATTAATTGAACCTAAGTAAATGGAAGTTTAACTTTAAGTTTAAGGTTCCATTAAGTTATCACAATTTAATCATTCCCCCATCCCCGTAGTGACCAGGCCCGCATAGCTTAGCTAAGGTGACCGATAAATTATCGAGCGGGCGACATCGCTAATGCAACGCGCGAGTGATAGCAGACGTGATACGTAAGTGACGGCTAAGTGCGATCGCTTGTATTCTGATATCGGCCTACGCCTAGTTTATGAGCGCCTGGTATCCCTCCACATGATTTGATACTTTTTCGTTCTTTAGGGATTTCTGTACCCCTTTTTGTTTTAGTAGAGGTGACTGACTGTGCCACCAGCTAAGTAAAATATTATTATTTATTCATTATCGAAATATTTTTTACTTAAGTAATTTATTGATATACCCAGGTATTCAAATTAAGACTGATTGATGAACCTTATATATTATTTTAAGTAAAATAAATAATAATCTGCTAACCAAAAAAATACATTTATGTTCAACCAATTCCTACCTATATTGTAATTTTCTAGTGAGCCAAGTGTATCCGGGGGCATATCTTTTATCATTTCCACTGGTCGGGGATCCCAGAGCAAATCCCTGTATCCGGGGATTCGGCTGGGATCCGGTAATCCCGGTTAATAACGCTCAGAGCCCCGGCGTTGCGCTTTACATTTGATAATAGCGCATTAGAGAGTTATAATTGTAAATGTTATTAACACTATTTATACCGACAATTTTTAAAAGCCTACATTTTCCATATGAAATGGGGTCAATTGACCCCTGTTGGTAAAAATAGTGTTAAGTATTCCTTAAAAGAAATCGTTTCTGCACAAGAAATTATTATTATTGAAATTAATAAAATTAAAAACAATTTTTTTCACTATAGCAATAAAGAAATATCTAGCAATCAATTAATTCATCTCTATACCAAAACAACAGAAGGTGTAAGGGATTCCACAACTAATGATTTTCCATTGCGTAGCTCAACAAATCCTTCCAATATGCTGCTTGGAAAATACCTGGAAAATGGGAATCTTATTTCCCGACCCCTCACACTGTACCGAGAGAATATATTATGCTTGTGAAGATGGAAAAAACACCAAACATTAAATGTGTTTAAACCGTAATTTTCTAGTACTGAGTTGTTACTTGTGTCTTGTGATACACATTAACTTTTTTTATCGCTCCGAGTCTTTTGATCTTGGTCCATCTGTTCAGAATTCGTCGTAAGGGCTGACCACACACGATCGTTTACGATTCCTAACAGTTTTACAGCCCGACAAACAAACAAGCGGTTCCAGGCAACGCTGTTACTAAACGCTCTCGTATCAAAGGCGCCACGCCGAATACCATCGTTCCTAGGAACTGACGAATAGGAATACGTGAAAGCGAATTCAAAAATGGAACGATGACTTTCATTTAACAAACATTCATAGGTTAAATATTTGAAATGTAATAAGTAATTAGAAATAATAAAATTCATTAGAGGCGTCCGAGTGTCTACCACAAAGCCTGGTGATTTACATTTAAACTCTGGCGCAATAAAATGAAACGTCACCATTTGGACTGGCGAGTGGCGGTTGAACATGAAATTTTCTATTCGAGCGGACAAAGGGCTCAATTAAGGACGCCATTGTTCGTAGGTCGTACTGGTTGCGATTAGTTCATTATATCATTTTATGTGGAACTGCTTTTACACAATACTTGTCAGTTTGCAGAAAATGCATGTTGTTTTTATGACTAATATATCTTTTAAAGTCACACATTTAATTTTCTCAACACTATTTATAGTCATCCGTACGTAGTAAATTTATTTTAAAGCCTAGGTTACCAATATAATAGAATACGTCCACGGCAAGGATCTCATTGAGTTAGATTACATCTAAACGTTGATAAGATGCTGAAAGTACTAAAACATTATAAGTTATTTGTATTGGGTTAATGTAACTTTTAAGTTACGAGTCTTTTAATGAGAATTTGATCTAGAGTTTTCTCACAACTCCTCAGGGGTAGAAACACAAACAGCTAATGTGTCTGTTTAGACGGAGGTGAATTCTAGGAAGGGCCGTCCCTATCCTTTGATATCGCTCTAATAATAAATAGACAATGCTTCCTGCGCGCGCGCATTGTTAGTACCGAATGCGTTTTTAGATAATGGCATACAATTTATTTTTGTACATCAATCTCTAATAAAATAGAACGCGTATTGATTCAAGGAATTATTGTAACCGTTTATGTATTCCGAGAAAGTTTAGTAATTTAAAATTATGTTTACGCGCCATGAAATAGGACACTGACCTTTTTGATTTTTACTTGACTTTTTACTTCACTGAATCAGTTGGCAAAGCATATACCATATATAGATTCAAGTCTTGTTAATATAAAAAAATAGTATTATAAATATGTTCACACAATTTTAAATATGAATAGAGAGACCGATTTTAGATGGATTTTTATTTCAGTTAGAAATGTCTTCACAATCTAAGTAACAAGACCTACAATCAACTATAAGATGTATAACGTTTATCCAAAAAGGTCCATCCAAAGGGTCGTCAGTTGGTACGTAGTGATAGGTGCTATGTTTGTTCTATGTCCCAACCAGAACAACACACAGCATTATCACTGAGATTAGCCGAGACGGCGTCGTAAAGATAAACATTTAATTCCAAGCTGTACAGAAGCTGATAAGCTGATAGGATACCGAAATATGTCAAATACGGCTTGTAAAAGTTTTTTATTAATTTTTTCATGTCGTGGTTATATTTGTAGCAAACTAACAGATATTGAAAGTGAAATAATATTTAGGTACAGACACATATTTTAAGTAGTTAAATAAATATAGTAGGTGTCTTAAAATAAGTGTTTTGAAATTTTTTTTATTCTTGGAGGATAACATCCAAATTGTGTCACCAATTACCTTCCCTTCAGGTCCATACCATATTGCATTAGACTCCAGTTATTCGTCATGGAAAAGAATCCAATCATTTTTAAATTATTTATAAAAACAAAATATTAAGATGATTTTTTGGTGAATGTTTTGCACTGAGTTGTGTAATGTTGTAATTACAGTAGTTATTGTAATTATTCTGTTCGTATATTTAAGATTCTGTTAACAATGGTGGGCTTAGGTTTTATGAGGCCGACTGAAACAAAGTTATAAAATCTTATCATTAGATAAGCGGCACTTAGTTCTTAGCTTTGATCATACATTTTACTACAAATACATACATATTACACTCGCCATATAATGACTGACACACCAACCTATTAGTATATGCAATTACCATACCGATGTAACTAGGAACTGTCTATCTCTTTGATCTCACTAATTATTACATTAACTCCGCCACACTCATGACGTGCTGGTATGTCAGTTGATGAGAGAGATGCAACTATTTAGACCAGGCGACGATTGTGACCTGGGTTCTGGAGAAGAGATGAACCGTTAGCACAATTAGACTTATGTAACAATCTAATGACCTCTTAGGAAGAACTGCTATAATTTGGCCTTTGATAGTATTTATTACCTTTTGCCTTAGATTTATTAAATGATAGTTAATTTAATTAATCATATAAAAACTATAATGTTTCTCATTTATAAAACGTACAAGTAGCCAAAACTAACATAATATTAAAAAAACTAACTAATTAACTGAATAAACAAACATACAAATTACAAGTACAACGTACGGCTCTAGTAGGTTATCACGACTGGTACCAGGGTGCCATAAGTCAGCAGCAGCTAATAAAGACGCCTGCATCGCATGTCCGCGTTAAAACGCTGGGCGGAGAGACCCCGCCCCGGCGGCTTTTAGCGCAAACTCGGACTTTACTGCTTTCGCGTTTTACGAGCGCGTCCTTTGCTATATTGTTGCCTTCCAAATTAGTTTTGTAGACAATCGCGTGTTGCTTACTGGGAATCGTATCGAGGTACTTTTCATAATTATGGGACTTTGAAGTTGGTGAAAAACCACAATATATCTTGAACGGTATATTAGAAATAGACGTGAGTAGGCTCGAAATCTACCTACAGCTAGTTTAATTGACGACTAAATACACGAACACATCTAGAAATGTAACAGAAATACGGAAAAAAGGTTTGCTTCGTATGTGAAATAGCCCCTGAATTGGTCTTGAGGGTCGAAATCCTAAGATAAATCGCCACAAGAGCGGAGTTAATAGAAGAATAATGAAACAATTACCCGTATTGACGCTCGCGTGAGGACCCCGTTGGGGTGCATTGAAAAAACGACCCCAAACGAAAAATAATTTTGATAGACACTTCGCGTGCTATAACCAATTACTATATTGTAATTGTAATTTGGCACATTATCGGCGCATAGAACAACAATGGGAGGCACCACTCGCACCTTTCTCGTGTTATTTTAATCTCATTAAAACGTTGTTCGATATTCAAATGTAATTAGTGATGTGCGGATGTAATAATGGGATTGGATAATAAACAGCACTGTCGATGTGAAATACTGCATCCCGAATGTTTTGTTTATAAACTGTTTTAGATTTCAATGGCTTTTTAATGGTTCTTTTTTTGGTTTACAGTTTTCTTTTAGACATGATTTATTTATGCATTTTTGTTAAGAATCTCTATTGTATTTTCTTAAGTCACACGCGTTGCCAAACGATTGACCTCGAAAGTGTTGTTTAAATTTTGTAGATGGAAAGAGCCACGGTTATCAGTCTCTAAGCAAATGTTGCCTATGCAGAGACGTCTGATCTCAGAAGCAACATCCGGCCTTATCTAATCTACGGTCAGTGTTTGTGAAGGCGAATATGACATTCACCGAGATACGCGCCGCGCCATCTTCACTTTCATAAAAACATGTAATGACTCTTGAAAAAAAAAACACTACATGCATTCCAAAATGTCAGAAAAAACACACTGGATTTCGTTTCACAATATTGGTAATAGATAAAATCTCTGGCACCACGTCTGCCATAAATCCCACAAAAACAAACATCTTGCAATTTTGATGCCTTCTGCTTTTTATTCAAATAAAAGAGTCACTGACTAAATATTTGTTTAAAATAATCAAAAATGAATCAGGAGTATTTTTTTTAACGACAAGTATGAGTAATTGAAATTATTGAAAATAGTGATGTGACACCTACGTATCGATCGAGCCGAATCCCGTGCGATTGTTTACATTCTCAAGTATTGTCACTACAGATTACTGCCGTTACGTGTTTGTGGAGACCATTGACTTTTGAGTGGTTTTAAACAAACATCATTGAGTGGAGAACAGGAGATCTCTTGTGCACCCTCGTAGGCAAATAACACTCGCTTGTATTTATTTGGAAAAAGACTAATCTTAACGTCGAGTGCTTTATCGTATCCGGCCAGAATTAAACATTTAACATTTTTTAAGCATTCTCGATAATACATCTTGTTAGTTTTTCTCACGAAGCGTATATTTATGACGGTAGCAATATATTAATGTTTTCTCGAATAAATTAAAAACGTTGAAACGCTGACGCGTCATTAATAACAGCACCAAACATAAGTGCACGTCAAGGAATTTTTAAATTTTTGGACAGAAGCGATATAAAGAATGTTTGTTAGAAACCCTGGCCTGGGTCACGTGCTCAATGGAAACATTAATTAAGCCAGATGACGTTTTCACACGACATTCATTAGCTATATAGTATCATTAGTCACACGCTTCTATTTCCAATACTTGAAAGTTTTTCTACGCGGAGACGATGCCAAAACTTATCCCACGAGCTGACTGTTAATTAATTTTAACTGACGTAAGTACAGTGAAAGTTTCAAATAAATAGAATCATATAAAGACCTGTCAGAAGAGCGGTGATGTTAAGGTGTTGACAATCTGCTTTGTTACAATGTCTTTGAAGAACACTCAGAAATAAAACAACTGGTTATATTTAATAAAAAAAAAACAAATTACTAACAGTTGAGTTGTTTCTGTGACAGTTATATTAAAACAAAATATCTCTTAAATTCTAAAACAAACGACTAGAAGCGCTGCTTGTGTAAGATTTAGACTATAATCCAATAAAGCTACAAAGATTCCGGAACGCAGCGTGACAAAGTAAACCGTATTAAAAAGAAACTAACCAATTTGAGCTGAAAGTGAGTTGAGTGAAGATACATTCAGTATCATTTACACGCCATAAAACGTAACAGTGAGCGGCGAGCGTCGATTACAGGTCAGAGCGCGTCGCGTCACCAACGCCGAATAATTGGTTTCGGTATCGAGTTTTCAGCGCTTAAACCCGAAATTTTCGCGGCCAAGCGACACAAATTAAATTAACAGACGCATTCACCGTAAATAAAACATACAATTCGGACGTTAAGATACAATTTTGCTAAACTGTAGGCCGCATTAGTATTCCTGGCTCACTTCAAAATATTCAAATAGCATTGTATCCGTCATCGGAATACGAAACGAATCGAGTCGGAATTGATTTAACAAGGTGTTAGTTGCGCCGTGGTACCTACGACTTACGAGTTACGAGTGATCGTCAGTGACACTTGTCGGTCTGTGGCCGGTTTTCTTTACTTCTATTATCATTTCTTATTAATCTGGATAACTTATAAAGTGTAACAAAACTTTAAGGATTTCACAATCCTTGAATGATTTTAGATTGCAATAATATATAAGGAATTATAATCTGATGTAAATTAAATTACCCTATATTCAACAATGCTAACTGCGCTTACATTTTAATTCAATACTAAACTCAATAAGTCATTAAATATAAAAGCAAAGTCGTATAACATTCATAGTCCATACAAGTCTAGCTAGTGACGTGCTAGACACATTGTGTGTTTTAAGTCCGTCTTTAGTCTCACAATGACATGAATATTAATGATGACTTTTAACGAACTGTAGTTTTATCGTTTACAATCTCGATCTAAACTAATATGTCCCGTACTAATAGCATCGTGTGTAAGCCTTGCCTTCTAATTGACGACAGCAGGCACTGATACATGTTGACAGACTTATTAAAGTTAATTCATTATTTTAAGATTTTCACATTATACCTATTATGCTTTTGATAACAACGAGAGTTTTGCAAAAGTTTTATCTTACATTAAATATTTTAAACCTCAAGGTCTTAAGTTCATATAAAGTCGTCAAAAAGAACTTTTGCATAATCTGGCGTCACTCTCGGGAGTCCCGCAAAAATCGGCTAACAATGTAACACTTCGCTCGAGTGTAGCCAAGTGGCGGTCTCCAATTCGATTACCGGGTAGTGCCAGGGGCTTCTAAATAACTTAACTCGCTTTTCTCGAGTGTCGCTTTATTCGATTTGGCGCCGATTACAATGCGTAAGTGTTCTTGAGTTCGGGAATGCGGTTTGGGGCACTTTTTGTCGATACTTTTAAATTTTACGATCTGTCATAAAAATATTTTATAGGTGCAGTCGTGTTTGTAATTTCTGTAGTTTTAGTGTCTATTGCTATAAAAAAGGCTCTCTGTGATTATAAACCCGGAATTTTTTAATGTAATTGAGGTATATAAAAATAAAGTTGGTAGAATAGTTATTATAATTTTATATCTCGCGGCCGAGAAGAAAATAACGTTTCTTGTAAAGTAAATATTTTTATATTCTCATAAAAGTTAATAACAGCGAGATCTTTGAATATTACCCTCATATATTTTCGAATCATAGTATTGTTTAAGAAAAATCACTTAAGCAAAAACACGACAGGCATATAAAAGCTTATCCTTGTTAAATTTCGGGCAGCAAATACTTTAACTTTATAGTCCCATGCAAATTTTCCCAACCTCCATAAACATAAACGTGTCATAGGCCGTCAAATAGGGAAAACACATGCAATCTCGAGGAAATAACCCTGCGAGCGCCCTTTCCCATCTGATATCCGCTACACGGTCTTAAGGGCCCATGAAGGCAGCCCGTCAGACGTCGAGACGCCGATGTATAAAATCACTATGAGAGAGCGTTAAATAAACCTCGAACGAGCCATAAAACACTCACGTTTTCTTTACGGCATCTCTCTTTGTTTAGGGCCAAATACGAGCTATCGCAATTAAAGATCTCCGTGGGTTAGTGTTTATTTGCACAAATTACATACATCTTTGTTTGATTGCAATCAATTATGCTTATTGTAAGATTTATTTGTACGAACGAATTGATAATAATAAACTTCACATTATTTTATTTAGAACATTGTTAGTAGTAAATGAAGACTTAAGAATAACAAATTGGAAAAAAAAAATTAGCTAACACTTCTTGGCTGATGTCAAACTCTCAAGTAATAAGTACGGGAAAACATCAACCGTTACAAATCGACTAACAAAGGACAGAAAACGGACACTTCCGGACGAACAGCTCTTGTCTTTATTTAATCATCGAGCAATTGAATCGCCGCAGTACGGGTTGACAAATTCGCACGCCCTCTACATCTCCTAAACGCGCACTTAAGACGTACCCTTCCTTCACCCTCGGACGCCTCTATTCTTTTTATATCGCAACTTTATTAACGCATAAAGGTCTGGTGATGGCCCTTTAAGAATTAGGATGCGTACCGTGGCCGGGCGTCGCTCAGTCGAGCTGAACAAATGGAGTGTCGGGACTTAGCTCCGGGATAGCGAAACACGGTACATCCCTACGCGCAATTAATGGAACCGTTATCGTCGCCTTCCAAATTTGAATTGCGGAACAATCCATTTAGTAACTCGACTCGCCAGGCTTTAGTTTTATCGAATTTAAATTGCTTTTAGCGGTTTTCTTTTATTCCATCTATACCTGAATGTACCGATGAAGGTATCTGATATTAGATTCAACACAAATGCCGCATCAGAAATGGCTTGTTTAAAGCCAAATAAAAATGAAGTAGAATAATTCTATTACGAATGTAATACATCGAATAATGGAGGGAAAACGCTCGTTACCAGTATCGAGGCCGTGAAAGCAATCGGATTTACATGTATACTCTCACTGTACTAAAACGAAATCATGAATGAAGCGCAGTATAGGAAACCCAGAACATTATCCTTATGCTGCCATTTTACGACCTTTACCCCATCCAGTCGAAAGGGTCACATCGGTACGACACGCCGTAAAACAGCCCCGTCCCGTTCCTTCCCGCGAGGCGCTCGTAAAAGCGAGAGAGATAATCACGAAGATGAGTCGAAAATTATTTTTTTTATTATCACCATCGGCGGTGCTCTTTTATTTCCTTTTTACGGTCCGAGTACCTCATAAAAAGACAATAAACTTACTATTTACAGACCATCAGGAAATTGTTAGCCGAAGAGGTCTCTTTACGACACATGTTCTCCTGGTGGCAGAGAGGCCAAGTGATGCGCTCTTTACGATTGACGCGCGTCTTAAATGTACTCCTTGCTATCTCGAATGATACATTTTATTTCGCTACTTGCTTAACCCATGCCTAGTGGGACGTTAGGTAATAAAAAGTAGAAAATCTGCTAATGTTAGAGCATATTATTTGGTAATATCTTTATTAGGTACCATCGTGATAGTACCTAAATGATATTTGAATCTAAATGCTTTGAAGAAAATCCTACAATAGTAATAGTTTTAAATAGAATCAAGCCGTTAAAGTCGTCAGTGTATAAAGTAGGTATTAGTTGATTGTTTTGAGTGCTTCTCTTATTTTTATCGAGGAATTTGGTGAGAGAAGTTTTAATAATAGTTATTAAGCGGCTGCCGGTCGGCTAATACACGCGCTAACCGCTTTTTATGATTTAACGCCGATTCCGTCGATATAACTGGCAGTAAATTGTCCGCATTATTGAGCAAATTGTTTTACGATATGTTTTTATTAATGATTATAAATTTACCTTATCTCTAATGTATTTGGAATAGTGTGCAACGACAATATTAATATAGATGTTTCCGAGGAAGTAATTGGAAGTAGTAATACAATAATGTTTAAGCCGAGACGAGAATTATCCCTTCCAAGCATTTGAGACGCCTGTAAGAGTCGGTTGGGAACGTGGGATTTATTTTCGCGAGCACAATATCTTAGAGCGACGGCGCTAAGGATTTCAATATTGTGAATTCCAAGGATGTTTTCGCATAATGAATTTAGGGATACTATTGCGGTTTTCGGTTCCAACCCCTTAGCCCCAGGGGCGCTTATTTTCAGTTTATCAGTAGACACGAGACGGCCTATGTAAAGATAATTTTCGAAGGGAATTTCTAACCGAAAATTCTTTGTCGGGTTTTCCGTGAGCGGAGACATCGTCGGCGTGGCACCGCCTGGTATGGTAATGAGGATGTTATTTAGGTCCGGCAATTCGTATGATAAAACTGAAGTGATATTTGCCCCGGACGATTTCTATGGAGATTCCGGTCTTGTTTTGAGGTTCAATCTGAACGAAAATGATATATAAGGGACAACGAATTTTTCCTTACCCGAAAATATTGTGCAGAATATATGGATCTGGTGCGCCAGCGATATTGGAGTGAGATTGTATGCGAGCGGACTGATTCGACGGTTTATCTGAATAGTAATACCAGATATTATTGGCAGGATTTAAAGAGGCTATCTGCCCCTTCAATATATCGTCTAGTTTTTTCCTAAATTATTAGGAATAATGAAGATTTGTTTGTATCTTGATGCGTGAGAGATTGAATGCTAAAAAAATGAATATTTCATATATTAGTAAATTGAAAGTATCCAGTTAGTGTTTGTAGTGAGGGCCCGAAGCCTCTCGCCCGCGGCCAGCTCTCTAATTAAAATCGCCCCGTTTTCTCGTATTCATTTTCATCCTTTAAGGCTTATTGTTGGTTGGCCTGTGTTATTGTTGTGGCTAACTAATTTACATTTTAATGAGATGGTTATAACATAATTCAAATTTTGTAATCGATCCATTTTTAATGTCTGTTAAGCGCTGCAGCGCTGCAGGATATGTAATTAACGATAATTAATCAAAACTTTATAGAACAATCAGCATTATTCCTTATTTTTTAAGTCATCGATCGAAAAACTAAGATGAGGAATTTTAAAATAACAGAAGCTCATTTATTTGTTTGTAAAAAAACATTCCGATGCATTAACATTTATCACAATGCTACCCGGGCAGCATGAGCGAGTACGCAGTCTTTGTCTCCGCTATTATGTATGCAAATGCCGAGTACACCTGTGTCTTTCTGTGCGCCTGGTACACAATCGCTAGATGGAAATGGAAAACGTTTTTCCTTTGTTGCTATAGCTACCGGTTTTAAATAAAATTATGAATGGGTTCCGTCAATGTTATAAATAAGCAAAGCAGACATCTAACTACAAATAGTTAGTTCATTAACTATCACAATAATTAACACATGTATCCGTGTATCATAAATCGGAACAAGCTGCGTATTACATACGTGCGAAAAAAACCACCGTTACTAACTGCAAGCAACACATTAAAATAATATATATTATGCACAACGAAACTTTACTATTATATCTCAATATTAGGAAGTTTATGAATAACATTATTATTCTTCATTTTATTTATATTAAATTATAAAATGTATTATAAAAAGGCGCGGAGTACAATTTGTTTCAGTACGTGACATCAGCACAAGATGCAATCACCATACAATCGTCACTATGTCTCTCTGCTTGCAACGCTGAAGGCGGACGGACTGAAGGCGGGTCGGCGCGCTGATTAGCATTTTTTTAATCGTTCTAAATTCAAAACTCTTGAACGTCGGTGGTCCTTGATATTAAATAAATACAGCCCGTTCTAAATTTAAATTCCAATATTAAAGCTACTCACGCATCGCCGCTGAAGCGCTCCGACGTTTCGAAGTCGAAAGAAGCGAAGCAAAGCCTAGTAAGTAGTAACGCTGCCGGAGTTTAAGCCGATTACTTTAAAAGCGCACCGGGCTGTTATCGTAAACTTGGGAATAACGCTATCTAGGGCTTTTTAGTGAAAATTATTACTTTTAAGAATATTATTTATTTTTATGAGAATTATTAAAAAATAAATACGCTTCTGCAAGAACACGTAAGTTGCGCAATAATTAACAAGTTAATATAATATTGCTGGATGGTGATGTCTCAATATTCTTATATAAATTCTAATATATTATACGCTTCATCGAGTGTAGGTAATCACGACGCGTGTAATTCGTTATTAATTACAATAATATATTAGTTATCATTATCGTTATTATTCATTCCAAATTCAAAAATTTAAAATAATCGAACACGTCACCCGCGAAGGCATTCCAAAATATTGTTCGTTCTAAATTCAAATCGTCGCGGGGGACGCTCCCCTCGCAGCGCCTAAATAATATTTATATCGATAGGAACATATTCACAGACTGAGAGCATTGATAAATCACCTTCGGGAAATTAAAAATGTCTTTAAAACAATACTTTCCTTGTTGTTCCCCTCTGGTATTTGCCTCCCTCTCTAACAACCATATTGCTATTTCATTTTTATTTGTAAATGTGAAGACAAAAATATGAAATTGGAACTCTCGGTACGTAGATATAATAATAGTAATTTTCTATGGAGAAATAAAATAAATCTAAAACGCAGTAATCATATAATTACCATCACAAACACATTAACGTGAAGGATTCAAATCTAATTTCTTTCTCGAAACAAAAAACTTAATTACTTTTTCTGTCTATCACAGCGGTAGATAAGAATTCTCTTTGAGTCTCCGTTATCAGTTTCCCTTGCACCCTATTTTTCCAACCCCCTACAATACCTATCGTAATTTTAAGATAAGTAATGTCTAGCGTCATTAAGGGAACATTCCGTTGCGAGAAAAATAAGCGAAAACACCAAATGCATTTTTAATAGATACAATACTTGCAGCGTGAAACATTTAGTAAAATAACTTTTGGTCTTTTTCCATCTCTATAATTAGTATATATTTTAATTATAATTTTTATTTATAGTCTGTATACTAATCACCATTTTCAGTTTTACGATCGAAGCGTCGTCGCTTAAGACATAAAGCTGTTCAAATAATATTTATTACAATAAAATTTTAACAACCCATAAAACTTACAAAGGTAAACGTAAAATCTTGACTTTCTTAAATTTGTTATTGACCTCGGCGTACTGACCTGCGCTTAACGACTCGAAATATAGAAAAAATCAAATTAAAGCCACCCAGCGGCGTCGAGAATAGTATTTGACGTTTAAGAGAAATTAACAAGAATATAAATAATAATATTTAATATGCGAAAAACAATCTCATCTTACTCGTCTTAGTATAATTGAGTAAAATCTATCAAAAGTGTAAAAAACTTTTTTTTGTTGGGTGATGAATGCGGACTGCTCCTTAATTAGTACAGCGTCAAGATAATGTTAGAAGTCGAGTTCGAGGACATTTATTATAAGATAGTATTTCTTAAAAGATGAGTCAAATTTACATAATAATAATTAATTATGTAACTAAAAACCAAATGATATATATATTTTTTAGTGTATTATTTGTGTAGGAAGGATTTAAAGGAATTGTCCGCGGCTTCTGTGTTACAGCAGGAAGTGCCGCAGTGCTGCCACTATGGCGGCATGAGCACGTTTTATAAATATAACGGCAGTTGCCTTGAGAATGTTAAAAAGTAGTCTTGATTAAATAAAATGTCGCGGAGAGGAACGTGACGGGAATTAGGAAGAAAGGGCTCGTAAAATAAACCATGACTTATGGGTCAATAAACTACAGTAAGAGAATTGGCTTTTTAATAATATTAATATTTACTATTAAATTAATTATTTTTTTTAATCGGACTATTCCTGAAATTTTTGCTGAACTTGAATTTAAACCTTAAGGTGACCTCCAGCATCTAAAGACAATAAAGGTCGAGTTGTTTTTGGAGTTAAGCCAAACATATACTATAATGTATAGAATTTGACAATTTATTTTTCTATTTTATATTAAACACAATTTTTTTAAATTTAGTTACCAGAGAGAGAGAGAGAGAGAGACAGAGACAGATATAGCAAATTATTATATTATTAATATATTCGAATAAATTCAAAATGTTATAAGAATGTTTTAGCAAATTGTACCAAATTGGACCAAAAATGTTTTACTTTCCATATATTATTTTGTAACAAATGACACATACACATAAAAAATCTATCCAATATATATACATCAAGACACAAAAGCACCCACAGACAAATGTTTGGGTCGACTTTTTTGATAGTTTTTCTGGACCCTACAATAACGACAAATATATTACTTTACAGTAAATATATGTAATAGGTTGATAATATATAAATACATATATATATGGAAAAAGGTAATAACAACATTATTAGTAATCATTTATCTGATCATTTAAGCTTGCAAAAAAATGTGACTAATACATACAAATGGTGTAACAGTCTGTCTTTAATAACATATTAATAATATATTTTTTCCCTTAATAATGGTATTTTTAGGGAAATTTGTAATTATTGCCGTTTTAAGAAAGGGTTCATTAGGGAAATAAATTCTTATTAAAAGTATATGTTATTATAAAAGTATATATTAATATTTTCCTTTTTTTTATATTTTTTAAAATATTTTTTCTATACTTTTTTTTTTTTACATGAACACTAATAAAACCAGCTCATTTATTATACACACGGAACCCTCAACAAACACTCGTCTCACGCTTGACCGTCTCGTAAAAGGGGATGAGTAATTGCAAAAAGCGACGCATTAGGACGGACAGACAGACGTATTAATATTTATATATGTCATGTACAATTATCATCCGTCCGTACGTACAGACGTACACCTTTGCGAATAATACAATAACCGTTTGAGGGGTGAGCGACCGACGCCGATGAGGACCTGATTATATGATGCATTTCAATTAATTATTCGTTGCAATTTATTTAATAATAAATATCTATATATATTTTAGTATGTAAAAACAAACAGATATATTTATTTTGTTGAATAATAAAACCTAGAATCCACTTAAAGTGTTAATTCTCCCAATAGATAACCGCAAAAAAAAACATTTCACACCAGATTGACATCTGTCAGTATTGGTCCTGGGGTCGCAGTGACCCCAAAGTAATTTTTTAATGAAAATCTTTCTTCCCCCACACCAGCCGCTGGTGTCCCCATTGTCTGGTGACACCAGTTAAAGTGGGCGTGGTTGAACCCATGAATAAATTAAAACATACGCTTGTATGAGCAGATTTTGATGGAGTCGCAATTATTAACATTGTGATTTTTGACTTTTTAAGTCCCGAACCTATGTGTAAATAATTTTAATATGAGTAATGGGTCGTCTCTACTGACACGTTGTTAGAAACTTCAATACAATAATGTATGAAGCAACATTACAGCTTTAAAACAATACCTACATTAAAACAACTTTAAAACACTGAATGGTGTTAGAGTGATAAAATTGCTTTAAAATATTCAAAATAATCATCACTATAAAATTTAAGACAGGATACAAGCTAAAATGCTATTTATGTAATTGAAAATAAGGTTGAGAGTTGCATCACTTTATAAAACGGTATGGTTACACAGAAAGAGAAGCGTTATAGAAGATATATAGTCAAAGACAAACGGTAATCGGTCGCATCGGTCACGGCTATCGACCATCGTCTCGCAGACATTATTTTTGTATGAAAATTTGTTTGAATATGAATGAATGTCTGAGAAAATAAATGTCGTTTTGGTAAACCATTGTAGTGTCCGTGGCCTCAACGTGGCCTCAATCGGACTACCAGTGTACTTGGATGAGTATAAAGGAGTGCAAATAATTGTAATTGAATGATGCTGTGTACAGAAACACGTGAGATAAATGTAGTGGAATGAGTATATTATCAGCACACTATTTCAAGTATTACGGAACCGCAGCACGTGGTACAAGCAAGCGCGGGATTCCTTAGAAAATTAGATTTCTGGGATTTCCTTTCGGAGCAAAACTACGTCAGAAATTCTCAGTAAATAGATTAAAAATACCTAAGTGTAAAAATTTAGAAAATATTCCTGTAGAACGCTAAAATATCTCACAGCATAGAAACAAGTCTTACATTTTATTTCTTTAGCCTGTGTCTAGAAAATGCTTCATAAATTGTTATTTTATCTTGCAATTATATATTTCTGATATATGTTGGTTATTTTAAAATAAAACTACGTTTACTCTTACACAAATATGACTGTCATTAGTTTGACGACCGCTCCTGTGTGTAACATACCTTACAGTACAGTAGCCAGTAGTAGTAAGTTTAACGTCAAACAAAACAATATACAGTTACGAGGAGCAGCGCTTTTAAAGAAATAATTACTCAATACGTGATTATCATTAAAATAAGGCGTTAAACACTAAATTATTTAAATTAACACATCAAATGATATATTAGTCGCATTTGCGGCCCTTTACCAGACAGACAAACAAGCCGGAATGGGCTACTTGAATAAATATTTCAAACTTAAAAAATGCTAATAAGAAACCAGCTAGAAGATCTCCGAGTGTATTAGAATCGTGAACTATTTCGACTTATCCTATAGAAAAACCAGGGTCAAGTAGAAGTGGTATTTGAAGAAGGTTATTGTTCAAGATGTACACGGTAGCTTACCTTAATGAGTCACTATTTGTATGTAATTATATTTATGAGATGCGAACAGAAAAATGTGTATTATTTTGTTAAACTAAGCTTTAAGTAAAAGAATGAGTTACTGGGAACAGTTAGGTTGTCTGTTTGAATGATACTTTGATCATTTGAATGGCCGATTTGCAACTAATTGTTGTATTATTAAATAATATTATAAGAACGAAATACCAGAATGGGGATTATTATTAATTATTATTTATACAATGTATTTGTATAGGGTTCGTTTGAAAACAAATTCATTGCAGTCGATTGTCGATGTTCCGTCTCCTTCGCTTGTAGTCTGTCTCTCTCATACACGCAGCTGTCAGTCGTATGACGAATCACTTTGTCATTTTGACAGCTTTTTGTTCGTCAAATGTAATTCTCACCCTTTTGAAGATAAAAAAAAACACGATCATAACAAAATATTATATAAAATAGTCTGTATTTCCTGATGCGTAAGATTGTAATGTGATTTCGTGCATGTATTTGTCTCTTCTTTTGTTGAATAAAAGATTTATTATTTTGTTTTTTTTTTTGTTGCATTTATAAAACTAAAACAGACCGTATAATATTATATTGTATTACAAATACAGACTAAATTATAAAACAGATGAAACTTTAACACAGATATACTTAAAGCAAAGTCAACCCTATTTGACTTCAAGAATAAAAACAAATATGATAACAAATTAAAAACCTCGTACAAATACCTATATTTCACGCACAAACAAACATACATTATACTATCACGAACTACGGATAAGCTGTTAAAAAATCAAAGGGTTGAACAAAACAACCATTTACTCTATTGGAGGGTGTAAGTATTGTGAGTGTTATCCTTTACAACTAGAACTTTCTAGCTTGTAAATTTAGTTAAATGTCATTTCAACCAGGTTTTAGGGAGTCACTATTGGGTATTAAGAGGTTATTGATCTTATAAGAAGTCATTTTAGATGTTGGTCTAACTTTTATAGGAGCAAGTAGAGAATGTTCCAAAATAACTCGAAGATAAATAAATGTATTTGTAAATGTAGTTGTACTTTATTAAAAATAATCTATTCGAATACTCAACTGAACTTCCAAATGTATGCTTTAATTTAATTCTCAATTCATCCAGAAGAGGCCGCGACTTCCAATACCTACCAAAATTAACTCCTCAGGTATTACGCGACTCTCTCCATTACCAAATAGAACCAATCATATTTCGTGGAAAATTCGAGTAACGGGAATCTATCACGAAGACCCCGCCTCGGAGCAACCCTCACTAATCTAATATTAACCACATTCGAATATTAGATACAAGAACATTCACAGAATTTAATAATCCCACCTCTCCCCGCCCTCCCCCGACCCCTCATCCCCCTACCCTCAGCTGAATTATTAACAACAATTTTTATGATTACATTTAGCATTGAGCGTAAGTGCGGGCAAGACGTGACGCGCAAGCCGATGGCCGGTGAGGAACAGCGGGAAATCGTAACCAGTTAATATTTTATTGATTTCGATAGGTTTGAGTTATGTAAGTCTGGGGTCCTGGTAATTTTCAATATTGTGCCTGAAATATTGATAAGTGAAGGCTCGAGGGAGCGGCTATGTTATGAGTTAATGATTTTACTAAATATAACAATGATATAACTACTATTTATCCGACACTTCTAGTTCGTCATTCATGTTTTAACCAGCATTTTTGTAGCAAATCATGTCACACCTTAAACTAAACTATTTTAAATTATAAATATCAGATGTAAGAAAGAAAATGAACCTTAGAACCTTAAATAGGTGAATAAAAATAATATCTCAAGAGTGCAAAAGAACCAGCCGATAATACATAAAATATCAATTACTAGCGATACAATTAGTGTGAAAAATCAATAAAAAGCCAAACAATACAATCGGACAAGCGTGAGCGGCGAATCAATTATTAGTTTCGTTCCGTTTTACGCGTGACGATCTGACCAATGAAATTATATATTTACTTTTTCTGACTAAATAGGTTACTTTAACTACCGACGAAGTGATCAAGCGATTAACTAATATGTTGTGATGAATGTAACTGCTATATGAACATCTAACTAGTTGTACTTGCACAGAATAATAATGTTAGAGGGGAGGCGTGACGATAATGGAACAGAACAAGTAATCATAATTTAATTTAGAGCTAACTCTGCCCGCTTCACCCACACCTCATATTATTGTAATATTTACGAGATTACATTGTTAAGACAGAACTGCAATATTTTATCAGTTAATATGTTAATATAGACATGAAAAAAATAATTCATAGGAAGAGACGATTTATCGTATCCAAAATAGAATAATGTACGCTTCACAACATAAAGTATTACAATGAAATTACATACACATGTATATTACAACTTGTCAAAGGAGTATAATTATTTTCCGAACTATGCATAATATATGAAATTCATTCGAAATGTACAAAAAAAAACTCCGGTGCGACAATTAGCTGAATCATCTCATCTCATCCGAATTTCATCGCATAACTGTCAGTTATAATTGAAAAACGCAATTACGCAGCGAGCACGTCACTTAATTAATATTAAATTCGCAAATAATCGCAACACCCCCCTCCTCCCACACCTACCACGACTACCCCCTCCCTCCCCCGGGGACGGAAGGCGTGATTGAATTATAGGGAAATTTGAAATTTTGAATAATTTAAGGACTGAAGTTAGCCCTTTCTGACTTCACTCTATAAGCAAATGACAGTATGGAGAAGTTAGACTAAGTAAAGTGTGAATATATTAGTCTATTGTAGTGTGAGTATAAATAACTTTAATGTATTAAGGCCTACAAAAATTTGTCTTTTTCAAAAAGTATTCATGAACTTTATTGAAGGCTGTTCTTCTTTGACATCGTTTAGAAACCTCATAGGAGTTTGAAATTTCATTAAAGCTTATATCAAATATAAACGAACTGCAATGCTGACGACTGTGTGGTTAACATACTAAAATAAATATTGTTAGAAATATTTTTAACCAACAAAATATTCTGTCAATCAACAAAAAATAATTCATTTTCAGTATATAGAGTACGCAGAGCGCTATGAAAATCATAGACAAACTAAACAATTACACAAACGTGTGCTGAAAGTATAATTATTTTTGGACGAAAACGTGAAAATGTTAAACAAATACAATCACTGACGCTTTGTTAGTTTTTCGCGCCGACGCGCTCGCCATTTCTGACAGCTGTCAAAAGCTCTGCCGCTGATTGCGTCTTTTGTAAAATTATACCTTTTCTCTTTTTTTTCAAATATAAGCGGCTGGAAGATCTATTTTGAATAATACACAATGTAATCCCACACAAATTACCCAGTGCATAGGCATATGAAAGCGATAATCGGTCGAGATGCGATGCCGATACATGCATCACAATTCTGTCGTCCGCCTCATTTCAATACCTATTGTACTCGCCGCCGGCGTGGAACCGAAACGTCATAACTGGCCATTCAATACGCACTCATCCGTCATTTCCGAACGAAAGATACATGACAATCGATCGAGATTCAGAACGTAACATGTCGGTGCGATGTGACGAGTGATTCTGATGCTCGTGACTGATTTCTGAACGTCGACGTGCGCTCGCGTGGAGGATGCGATGAGTTCTTTTTTCAAATTTCTCTTAACTATTTCCTTTGTGGAAGGAGAAGGTGACACGAGATTGTGACGCGACGATATATGTCTGTCAGTTTTAAATTGGTTCTTGACGGGTGTTGACGTGTTGCGTCGGATCTAGATCGGAGTGTGGACATGTTAATTGTTAGGTACGGGACTCTGCGTAGGAGTAACACGCCCTATTCACGACGGCTCATTAAAAAACCGTCACTCTTCACAGCCTTGACCTTTAATATACTATCATTTTATAGTAGCAATAGTATACTTCTTGTCATATTTCTATTCCAAAGCCATTCTCATAAGAACAATCGAGACACGTTTTTAAAGTACGAAACAAATAACTCTCATGGTTTAATAAAACTTATATTAATAAAATTTGACTTCAACGCTAATCTCTCCCGTGTCTCCAAATCTTAAGTATCTTACCTGCATCAGCATCGAGGGTCTGCGGCGGGGGCTGGCTGAGTGGTCCGGGCGTGCCTCCGGAGCCCGGGGACCGTACGTCGTCGTTGACGGCACCGCCGTACGATAGCGACGATGAGGGCGGCCGCTGGAAAAATCATTATATTAGTGTGGACTCTTATTGTTTTTATGATTGTTTACGAAGTCAGGTTTAGACTGTTTTTAATATTTTGAAGCTAAAGCATAAAAGTTATTGAAGATACTTATGGCTGATTGCGTTTTCCTTCATCGTTTTTTCATATTATTTGAATTATATCAGCTGTATTGTGTTATTTTCTATACACATTTAGTATTTATATCCGTTATTTCGCAAGTCCTAATGCCAGAGGTAATGATGCGCGCGCGCACGCCAGTCCGCCATTACACATAGGGGGTAATGGTGCAGGAATCACTCGATACGCTTGCCTTAACTCGGTATCAAGACCCAATAATGATAAATACACTTATTATATAGGTTTATTATTAGTCTAGCTTCCATAATCTTTTTATAGACTAATAATTTATTAAAGTGGAAGCAAAAAACTTATACATAAAAACGCTACATCTCTATTGTGACTGATTCCTACATCCAGATCCCAAATAATGGTATTATCGTTAATAACAAAAAAGAGAACTTTAATTGATGTTCATGTACCGTTAAATTGATTGTGAGCACTAACGATCCTCAGGTGTCTCATCACAGAGCATTGTTTTAATTCAAAATAACGGAGCGCCCGCTTAATTGAATATCGTGAAGATTAGAACAAACGCCTGCAGCTAGCTTCTATTCCAGACAATCCTTGGAATTAAAAAGTAATAGATGGACGATTGTTTTTATTATTATGTCAATAAATCCTTTAAATGATGTCTTCAAATCAATCTTTTAAATTTAGAACACGCAGAACCCAACAGGCGAATTCAGTAGCCATTAAAGAAACGGAACAGACGGCGAATTTGAATTCGTATTTAGAACAGATGTCCGCTGCCACTTCCAATTACAACGATCAGAAACTGACGACGATCAGGTCTATTTCCTAATTTGAATTTCCAACATATGTTTTCCATGTTTTCATTTGATTTTCATTAAATTTAAAATCGATATTCGAAGGATATTTATAAATAATATCCTTTGTTTTTACCTCATTAATAAAAGTGACTACTCATTTTGTATCTGTTCCAAATTAGTAGTTCCAAATTTAAATGCATAGTTGTAAGTTTGTTTTTTCAAAGGTCCTTCCCTCGCCGCGGCAGGAAGCGTCGCCGCTAATGCGTTCAGTTCACACCATATGTGAGAATCAAAAATGACTTACTAAGTTCGCGAGTAATTTTGCCTTTATTGTTATAATTTTTGTTTATCCACAGACAGGACGAGGGCATAATTTCGTATCGTTAGCGAGTGTCAGCCATTTGGCTAACGATCCTCAAAATAACACCTTTCGTGTAATTATTTTCCAATATATTTCGATAAGTGTCATAGACACGCAACACAATATGGAATTTAGAATATTTCGTAACCTCTAAGCTATCTCTCTATCTCTAAATTATACAATAACTAAAGATATTTATCTACATAGAAATAATAATTCTGTTATGTCTGTAGGAATTAGATGACTTAGGATTTCAATGGCAGCCTAGTAGATGCTAATAATAAGTTTGTTATGATTTGTTCTAAAAATAGCATTCAAAGTAGGGCGGGTCTGCTAGCGAAGTGGTAATTTCGCAACACATTGTCAGTTCGCGGGTTCGGTTCCTGGAAAGGGCGTGGCGCCGTTTATGATTCGGGTGAAAGTTTTTTGCGGTTAAAAGATCTGTGGGAACCAGACATTTTGTCATTTGGATGTTTAAGATATATATTATTATATTTATTACAGACCTTTTTTAAAGGATAATGATATTATTTAGTCCTTCTTAAGAACTTTTAATAGAGACAATAACTATTTAAAAGGATATCTTATAATATTTTGACGTAATCTAAACAAAAATTTAAGAAAAATATATATAATATAATTAAGATAGATCGTCGCCCCCAATCAGGGGGTTTGCGATAATTCGCCGGCGACAGTCGCGCGACGCGTGCGAGTATCAGATGTCGTGGGAACAGCGAACACTGCGCCAAACTAAACAAGTATCAAGTTACATAGATAACAGCAACCTTCAACTCGTGCTTTAAAATTAATATCACAAGAATACTTTTAAAGAATCCAATCAACGAATACGAGCGAGCATAAATTATGACGTCAGAGTGTCCGAGCAGCCCCGTCCGAGCAGCCCCCGGCTAGGGAGGAACCCGACTTTTCCATTACCATTAATCCTCCCAAATGAGAGTTTACTATTGTGTCATCTTGAGAGAGGTCATACGTCTTAATGTAGCTCTTCGTTGTTTTCACGGTTGTTTATTTCGCTATTTTCAGGAATGGTTTCGACAGCCATTTTAGATTGCATCTAAATAGACGCTTTAAAAATTTTACAAGATATCTTCATGTATTTTATATTTTGGATACCTCTATTACTTTCGTGTACTGAATGTTATGGCACATGTGTTATAGTCCCAGGTACAGGAGGTAGGTACAGTAGGTACAGCTTAGTTTTAATATCAAAGGGTTAATAAAACGAGCACAACATAAACTAAATCAAAAGCGAACGCTTGCGAATGCGTATTTCGAAACCTCAATGACCGTATTCCCACCTGGCGTTCGGAAACTTGATCATGCGCACGCGCCGTCCCAAATACAAAATTATTTAAATATTTAACAGACGTCCTAAGCCTTTAGTTTCGATTATGTAGAATGTAAATAATTTATTAAAATTAGAAAGGTTTTTTCACAGACTATTATATCTATTGGACGGTTTAAAAATTTAATCACGACCTTATTATCAAAGGTAAAATAATAAAAAAACATGGACAATGCTATAATAAATTATGTCGCCAAAAAGCTGTCATTTAGGCGCCATCTTTTAATATGGCCGTCGCGTCACTCCTATCGGTTAGTGCGGTTAGAGTTACGACGTTCTTCCGGAACAGAAACAACTAGTAAATGTATAACATTATTAGTTTCATTTAATTTTATTAATATTAATTCAATTATTGTTCCTAATTATATTTTAATTATTCCGGCCAATGTCTATTTGTGATAAGAGTCCTTTACATCAGATTCTTATCAATCAAAGAATGTCATATAGTTTCATTCAAATCACAGTTTGACAAACAATCAGACTATATATTACCATCATAAGTATTCAAGGTCATGTTTTATGACTCCTTAATCCACCCATAACGTCGCCACACTTTTATGGTCTCCGTGATGGTACTCCCAAGCAACGAAACTCGCCTATGGGTCAACGACCTCATGGGAAAGGATACAATAACTCATGAACACGGGGTACATGACATACATATATGTCGCATTGCGAACGTTCAAACCGATTTTAAGTAAATATTTGTTATTTTTATCTAATTCGCGGTCAAGTGTTGAATGCCCTAATTCTCAAAGATTGTCGTTTTTATCGGAATATTACATTCTTATGTATTATGTAGGTGAAGCAGTAATTTATCTTATTTTGATTGATTATTATTAATATTAAAGTTGTCTAAAGAATCTTATTAACTTTATGATATATCAGATTTACTAATTTGCATATTCTTGCCTTCACTGGCCAATGATTCTCGGATTATTTAAATACACGTGATGGTAAGATAAAATGAATACTCAGAAGATGTAACTATAATTATATGTGTGTTCTTTATAAATATTATATGACGTAATGTACTTGTAAATTATTCTTATAAGCTTTAATTGCTTTTTATGTAACTATTTTTTTGTTAACTATCTCAATAATTTTAATATGTATTTTGAATTTGTCATTCCTTCTCTATAAGTCGAAAAAAAAAACTTATTTAATATTGATTTTATTCTATTAACCGACTCGAATGAAAATAATATATCTTAAATATAAAGATAAATTATTAAATAGACATACAACATGTTCAAGAACATCAGATCTGTAACAGAGATACGAGTCTTTACTCGAGTACAAACAAAACAGACGAACACGTCTCAGCTGAATCTAAAACTAAGCGAAAATTAATATTGTCATTTAATATGTAAATATCGTTTATCTAGCCTGTCCGGTGCATTCAATCAAAGTGTCCTTTACTCGCTATCGCCGCCATCTTGGTTGCCATATTTATTACCGCCGGCTATCATTAACGATAATCTGCAATCTATTCGAGGGATTTTTAATCTGTGCTACGAGAAATTTGTGTGGGAGTCTATGTGATAAGTGCTTTGTCTCTGCATATCGTCAAGGGTATTGGAATCGGAGAATTTCCTTGAATATTGGCAACATACTTGGATAATTTTAATCCCCGATATTTGGATATATTTAAATCAATACTCACAGCTATCCCGTATGGAAGATTTACACAAATTTCATGTATCATATCTCTTGTTGAGTATGAAGCAAAGAATTAGAGCACATTCAATAGCTAATCAGCAGTAATTGTGTAGCAATAACAGCGGCTTGTGATTCGGTTACCATTGTGCCCGTAACCCGAGACCAACCCTCAACCCTTGAAGGGGACGTGCGAATGAAAACATATTGTCTTGCTCCTTGCTTTTGTTCAGAACCGCATTGTTTGTTTTGCGTGGATTACATTTCTCTTTATTTTGGCTAGCAATAGCTTTGTTTGAATCTAGATTATTGCCGAAGGCTGTTTTGACATTTAAAACTATTTTATTATTACTCTCGTCTCTCGTCTAAATAAACGAATAATTATGGTAATGAAATTATAATTTTAACAAAAACATTAATATCTGTCATAAGGTAAGTTTATTTAACTATGGATAATTTAATTTCAATAAAACAGCAAGGGCTAACAGTGAATAGTGCAGCCAAATGGTCGAAGCCTTCACGCATGACTGCATACCGTGTAGCATGCTGCGTCCCGCTGAGACTATTATTTTGCTCTTTGCATGCCTTGCACCAAATATTATTTTACAATATTAGCAGGATATAAAAATAAAATGTAAATACAATTTAAATGTATTTATTTATTTAAATAATTCCAATAATAATTCAACAAACGCAAACAATGGACTTCTAATAAATCATTAGCAAGCCATGTCATGCTAATCTGTTTCCAGGATGTACTCCTAACCTACCAGCTATTGCTATGAGTTCCACGTGAAGTCGAGACGCAGGGCAGACGAACCGGGAGTATTAATATTAACTGGATATACACAGGTCATTAGCTAGTCAATGTAACGGAACGGGAGGGCATAAATAATTCAGGGACCGTAGATGGTCAACTAATGCCTACTGAAGGTTGCTCGTCTGGTGTATGGATCGAGGAATTTATAGAAAATTACTTATAGCTTTGGTTATCCAAAAGATATATTGTTTATTTTAGGCCAGACTTGCTTAGGCAATTTATTTGAATATCATAGATACATTCTTGATGATAACGATAAATAGGAACTACTAAATGAATATCTTGAAGTATTAAATATATATGGATTTAAAATAAAGCGATACGGGTAGGGATTCGAACCTGTGACCGCTGGGAAATCGTCCCGTGCCCGTATTGGTATATTTTACATTCTATATATATATTTAAAACTTAATAAACATAACATAGCTATACATGTTTAAGGATATGTATTTTCTAATATTTTTAAGTACCAGTGAAAATAATGTAAATTTTGGAAAAAAGTTGGAAATTGAATTTATTTTAAATTATTACAAAAACTACTATCATAACTAGTGGCAGGTACACTCCTCATTAACCTAGCAGTCCTGCAATGGAATATCAATACCTAAAGCTATCCTTTGATATGCACCACACGGCAACATTAGCGTCAAAGTGTCAGAAGGCAGGCTAACGAGTTTCCTCCCAACTTCCGGCGGTCCTAATTGAATATCTAATACGATTTTTAGTGATGTTATTTAAATAAGATCGCTTAGATTCCGATTCGAATGGTAGGTTTAATTGTTTGATCGTTTGCCTTTATTTTAGGGTTGTTCGATGAGGTCACTTAACGGATATCCAATTTAAACTGATATTTTTACCCAAAACAGAGCTCACATTGAATCTTAAATTAATAAGATTGTTAATATCATTAAAAAATATATTAAAATGGTGATTATAATTTCAAATTAAACCAACAAAACCCCAAACTATAAAGGCTATTAAAACTAAACAGTCAATAACGGAAACCGCAGTTTTAAATCCGAATCCTATTAACATTTCAAACAATTCATAACAGAGTCCATCAATGGGCGCTTTTCAATGGGGTTTTTACAGAAAAGCTCTCATTGTGGGCGGCTTAAAGGGTTTCGCGACAATACACCGGGTTTAATTAACCGGAGCTTAAAGCTTAATTGTAAGTGCAGTTAAGCTGAGTAACACGTGTCGGTGTCTCTCAGGGCGCTGTCTGGGACCACTGCCTTATAATAGATATGGAAATGACTTTCATTAAATTTGTTTGAATGATTTCTGTCCCATGAATTGATCTTATAATTGTCAGAACTTATAACGAGACATTATAATAAGTTACAACCTTGTCGAATATAAATGTTTTAATACTAGATATACTAGCATATTTGTGTATTATTTTGTACAAATATTTTTTTTAGTGTCGCAATAAAACTATTTGGAACGGTCTCAATAATGTTTTTTCTATTATTTTTTTCTTAAACCAACTTTATGATTTTAAATGTGTTCAAGAGGAAATATAAAAATTTGAAAAATAAATAACTATGGAACATTTTCTAAACTACGAAGCATGTAAACATTTCTGTTATTATTATTTATAATAATAAAATCACTGTATAAATAAACGTAGATAAACTAAGTTTTATCCATTGCAATAAAACATTATCTAACCGAGACAACCGAGCTTCTAAACAAACTTTATTACGGCTTATTTACCCGCAAGCAATTCACAAGAAAACCAAACAACAATTACCGCACAAAAACAAATAGGAGGAAAAATCATTAGGGGCGCATGAGGGGGTGATTACAATGAAAAACATACTGGAGTGGAGTCATTATGTACCAATTGTTCAGTAGTTTGCACGCGAACGGTAGCGGCTTCGACAATGGACCCGGTGAGATTACGCCTGTCAACTGTCAAGGGGTAAACAGTTGGGTGTGATGCTATTGATTGAGAAAACATATGCAGATTTTTCTTAGAAACAGCAGCCCACTTCTAATTCATATATGAAGTCTACTAATAAGTTGTCATTATTGTATGTATATACCTATATTTATTCTCCACTTATCTGTGCATTACTACATTAAATAGGGAAACGAAGAACAAGAAAAATCTGTCAAGGAAAACGTTTTTAAACATGTTAAAATAAAGAAAAACTTTCGATATAAAGAGGAAACTTAGTAAAAGATGATTGAAACAAACCCAACCAAGTTTGCGACACGTCCGCCCTAAGTGTATTAAACCGCCCAAACTTTGCAAAAGTGAAAGGAGACAAAGTGAAATAATATAAATACTTTCAATAATAAAAAGTTGATATTGGCATAAGTTCGCCGCTTGGGACACGGGAAGAGAGTCAGGCGATTATTATCATAATATTATATACACTTTAGTATTAGAAGTATAATAACTGATATATTAGGAATGCTCTTATATTATGCGATTTAGCTTTCTATTACCTAAATCTAAAAATATAAATTTATCAAACTTAATTTTGTTGGTTTAATTTGATACGTTTTCTATTCATTTCGTCTTAATCAATGTTATCAAATGTTTGACATTATCGCTCTTATCTATGCCTTATTCTGAATGAGAAGTCTTAAGAAACGCAGTTTCAGTGCTATCTTAAGCACGGAGCGGGAATAGAATGGAAAAGTATATTGTCTATTGACAACTTCCTGTATACCATAAACAGAAGAGTTTACGCTGCTTTTAGAGCAAACTCACCATCGTTTCGTGCGGAATGTTTTCGGGGTTGGTTTTTATATTTGAAGTTGTTTGTTTATGGTCGGTTACTTCTGAATATTATTTGCTATTATTGTTTTAAAATAAGGTATACTTCCAAAAACATTAACGAAATTATTTGAAAAACTCTTCACTTAATACAAATCTTGGTACAAAATACCAATTCATAAAATAGCAGGAAGACGACAGTAGCGCTACAATACCCCACCTGTCAAACAGTTAGCCAACTTTATATTTGAAAAAAAAAAAACTCAATCTATTAGAAGTAATATTTTATTGATATGAAAGTTCTTTGTAGAGTTTTATTCAACATGGAAGATGACATTGTGCTTTTATTTTCCACAGTCTGTATATTTAATTTGTTTTCTAGACATTGATATTAACATTTCATATAAAATTCAGGTACATGTGACTTGTAGCTAAGTTGTGTAAAAAAACTTTTATCGTGAGATTACAACTGATAAAATGTTTTTATCTAAGTTCCCATGTCCTGAGTTTTATTGCGTTCCAATATTTGTGAATAAATCGATGATTTACGACCAATAATATTGAGTATGGCAACAAGTGTTTAGCATGAATTACCTTTGAACCATTAAGTTTGATGTTGTATCCGCTGGCTGCGGGGATACTACCTACTATATTCCCATAGTACCGATTGGAAGGTAGAAATAACTACATTCGAAAACATACATACATAATATATAATTATTTTAGAAACTGTTTTAATAATACAAAGATTATTATTACCTATATTTTTTAAATTACAATATTTCTTATAAAAACATATGTTGGAATTCCTATGTATATTTATAAATACGTAAGGCGTAACACAGGAAGGAATAATTCCTTGATATATACGTACATAAATAAAATATTCAATTAAAACTGTGCAGTCAATTTATTTTTTAGTTTATTGTTTCTAAGTGTGAAGCAATTATTTATAATTCACTTTCAGTTTCACATCTAACGTAGTACGTTGCGTGTGTTATTATCATTAGGACTGTACTGATGAAAACTATGAATTTTTATTTAAAATCTTTGCAGACTATAATAATCCATAATACTAGTAAGTTAAAGACTCTAATCCTGTCGCAGAACGGAACACTGATAACATCTCAATTGTCGATAGAAAAGTTAGCTATTGCGTTTATTATGCTTTAGAAATTGCGTTGATTCCTGTTACAGTGGCATCTGATTAAAAAATAATACATTTAAATTATAATTTACAATTAATATTATTAAAGTACCTATATAGAATACACGACGCGTCGTTAATGAACGTATATCAGCTCTTAAGCTAACACTGGTTGTTTCTAATAATAGTGAGCACCCCAAGATACACCCTTTAAGAATTCCGACTAATAGAATGCGGATAGACAGACAGACAATCCATCACGACTCCCCTCCGATGTATTATTTATGGGGACATCCAGTACCACGGCTAATCTTTCAATATCTTGAGAATTTCGGAACATCGACGGGTTCAGGAATTCCTGATAATAACAAAATGGAAGGTCGTAATTCTATTATCGCAGTGACTGAATTCGCTCAGCAAAAAACTGCTGAAGATTGCGAAAGCAGATGGAATCCCAATGTTGATGCTAATGTGAAAATCCATAATCCGATTGAAATAAAGGTTGTTTTTGTTTGCGTCGAAGGCATTTCTAACATTGTAGGGTCACAATAATTGCAGGATTTGTTTGTTTTGGTTTGGAACGAGAGTAATGGCATTGCATCGGATGGGAAATGTAATTAATGGTGCTTCCTTAATGAATTTACGTTATGAGAACCGCTGGATGTAATCGAGTCGTGATATGGCGAGAAACATTAGTATTGGAGCGATAAATATCTGATTTCTGATACCAATTGATACCCAATTTCATTGTGCCTTTGACTCGAATGAATTTTATATTAACAATATTTTATGTATCCTTAAGACGAAATAACAACGTCAGGTCATCGTAAAATAGAACATTAGGTCCTTAATTTGACCTTACAATTTTCCCAAAAATATTTACGTATTTTTCTCTTGGCAAGGTAAACGAACGCCATCCCTAAGGCTGGTAATAAGTGTAGTAATATATTTAGTGTACGTCAAACACAGCCGAGGAAACTTGAAAACGTTCCAATTATTTCTTTGAAAGCATTTTCTAATATCTCTCAGACAAAACGCGATAAAAACAAAGATAACTTACTAACGAGAATAATATTATGAATAAAGATAATATCAGTATGTTGTATAACATATGACTGAAATAACAAATGATTATAAAAAATATTAGAATGAAAGCTTTTAGTTTAACTTATCGAAATAAAATTAATATCTCAGATAAATATTTTATTGCAATTATCATATTCAGATGAGAATATCAATAAAATCATTTACAAACAATATGTAAATAATTAACAAAAAACAATATGTAATTAAAAACAAACAGAAGGTAATGAATAAAATCAATATATAAAATTTGAATGTGATACACTGCACACACATTATTAAAAATTCATATTGAATCTAGATCCTATTACTGTCTGTGTGATACCCTATCCTATCGTCGTAGATAACTAGTAACAACACTATTGTTTTATATACAGACGCACACGATACATAATTAGAATCATCTGCACACAAAACTCAATATTTAAACATATACTGAATAGAAATGACGGCGTCTGTCTATTTCTAAAAATACAGCACTTAGCAGATGAGGGAAAAAATGTAAGAGGGAACCCAGAATAGATCCCTGAGGGACTCAGAAATACGAGTTGACTTTAGGTAATCCTCCCAAGTGACTCGGTTATATTTTTAGTTATTTTTACTATTTTAATCTTAGTTTAGAAAAGTATCATGCCATTAAAACAACTAAGCATCACTAATTTAAATGCTATTAATAAAGACTATATTTTTAAACTAATTCTAAGAACTCTTCTTGTATCAAAACAATACAAATCATACACCAAAATAGAAAACCTCTTTAAAGTTAATAACCCGACCTTTCGCAATCCACTAACCGCCAGAACAAATCAACGAGTTCTTAATTTAAAAATGCCCGCTCATAATCGATGCGCAGGCGCAACTCATTATGGTGCTTGTAACGAGCGTTCGTAAATCAAGCGAACACCGGCCGGCGTCATACTGATGAGATCAGGAATATCGATTCCACATCTCGATTTCGGAATATCGATTTTCGTTTCAGATTTGATTACAAGAGAATGTTCATTAGACTGCCTCTTCAATATTGTAACGGTAAAAATGAAATGCCATACAACTTGTGTTAATGTTAGAAATTAACATTGAATTAATTGAAAACAAAGCTATTTATATGAAATAAAACATAGATATGAATTTAAACTTGGGAATATATTTTGTTTATAAAATACCTGAATGAAGATATTGAAAAGTGAATCTTATGACCTGGAGATAGGATTCAAAATAAGTGCATATTGGGTGTTGGAGATTCTGACCTAGAATGCGGAGTGCGCCTGCCAACTAACAGAAGTCGATGTCATCAGTACAGTGTTGCCAGAGGATAGATTACGAAACCTGGTATCAGAAGAGTACTGGTATGATTGATATCAGTGGAGGTATATGCTTAGAGTTTTATTTGATTATTAGACTTGAAGATCTTAGATCTAGATACTTGGTTAAAATAGAATTATATATTATGCATTATATGTTAGGAAAAAAAAAAAACAAAACATTAATAAATAATAAGACTGTCATAATACCCACAGTTTGTCCCATACAATACTAGAGATGGAAGAATTCGATCACTTATAGAGCGTATCCTAAATAAAGAGGTAAATTATCCAATCAGAATTGAAGCCCGCATGAAAACAATTGGTTCGTTCACCCGATGTGAATCATTGCTGCATTGGCACTGCTCCTAATAGCAGCCGGCATTCATCTCACCCGTCATCGCGTCATTCTCCAACTGCCTCACTGTCGGCTGTGTCGGCTCTGACGGTGCTGGTACCCTGACAAATTGACGAACACTACCAATCACTAGTTCATTCATACTCTCGCGCTATTCCTATTTCACTTTGGTGATATTTTACTTTTTTCATAGACCGTTAATTTGTGATTGAAGTCTCTCACAATCTATCTTCTGTCTTTAACTTATAAATATATTTTATGAAGATTTATTATTATCAATGATAACAATGTGCTTCTCTACTGCTACTCTATTTATATTTTTGGCTGACAATCATTTTAATGTCTACTATTATTACATTATTTATTGTAATCTATTTTCAAATACTTCCAACTACAAAATATATACATATATATATATATATATATAAATATTAGTTGCTATCTATAGAAAAATATCGCTTTTCGTGTCTTTCTGTTTATATATTTTTTTTATGTAAATGTGTTATTAATAAATATTAATATAAGATAAGTTTCGTTTTTGTTATAACAGTACAATTAACGTAAACTCTTGAAATTTTTTTATTCCTTTTTGTGTGAATTTCCTTAAATTTGGGAACATTTTTGTTTCTATTTTTTATTTTCTTCTAAAGCATATCACATATTTTTCTATTTTCTTCTAAACCATATAAAATATATATAAATGGTATAATAGACAAATTTAGTCCTAATTAGTCTACAGGAATGTGCCTACCTAGACTTTTATAAAAAGAACATTTTATAAAAAGTTAAATTCGAAAGATTTTCCTAAATTCAACGAAAACGCTTGTAAGTATTCTAAATTTCATATTTATTTATTTTTTTCGAATGTTCCAGAGACGAAGCCACGGGTGATCAGTTACTAATATTCGTGCCATAAAAATCCAAGTATCCAGAGACAATTATCTGAAAAGTGCACGTCACCTCGCTAACGAGAGGTAACGCGACTCCGAAACTGATACCTTCATTAGCTCCGCACTGATGCTGGCACCCTGGTGTCATGATGCAACTGACTAAAGACATTTTATACAGCTTCTGTATTGGAAGTTTATTTACCAAATACACCACGCCATATTAAATGATCAAATGAAAGGGTTTTAAAGATAAAACGATTAGAAATATATCAAACCATTATTATGACATTTTATAATTTAAACTATTTACAAGTGCATCATAGATATTACTTTTTTACCAGAAACAGTATCTATATCATACTTAGAAAATCCTATTTCTATCTTCTACAGGCACATTTTCTTAAATGTAAATGTCTTGTTTCTGTCAGTTTGTTCGACGCACAAAGTTGTTTAGAACACATTCAATGTAAGGCATCTTTATACAGTTTTACAAAAACTTGCCAAATACAGATACATATACAAACACCCAGCAACGCGGTGTTTTTGTGATTCGACGCGAACAAGTCATAAAATTAACAAACTTATTATGCCGGGGGTTCCGGATAACATTGATAGCTATCATTTATTTCAATTGTCTCGATCCTAAGTACTAACTAAGTAAGTACTAAGTAATCTACTATAATCATATTCAGAACTTTTAAATGATCTTACAATAACGATATCAGTTGTATGTATTATCCAGCTTCAAGCAACTCTATCCTTTGATAACTTATTACTTATCTACACAAAAATTGATTATTTTGTATTAATTTGTAAGAGTATTTTAATCATTAAATATTTAACGAATTTTATAATGAGCGCAGGAACCCTAAAAACTAATTAGCGGTAGAATAATTAAAAACTATCATCGGCGTCGCAAAAAGATGGCTTTCGGATTTCGCTCCTCGTATTTCGAAAATCGGCGTGCGGTCATCTTTAAGACTGAATTCCCAAGTTTTTGCATTTAAGAACTACATACACACACTTTGGCGACATGCAAAGATCAACTCTAAGGATAACAGTTAGAGTCCAATTTAATTTGACCGTAAATTTGTAATACAAATATAAATTAATTTATTGAAATTTGAAACTTATCACGAACGGCATAAAGTAGTGTTTGTTCTGTCGCTGCAGTCGCGTTCTGCGCATGCGTTACAGTGAATTATTCGCAAGATAGTTCCGTAGATATGGTTGTTTAAAACAAAACTATTCAACTGAGCAAATTGAGCTTTCGAGTGGATTCTGATCTAGACCGGCGAATGTAAAGACTGCCTTTATTTGTAGTTATTGTAATTATCGAGGATTTAATAGCTATTCCCATGAGAAAATTGTTTTAATTGAAATATCTAGACATTACGTTTAGTAAACAAATGTATTACTAAAAACAAAAACATAGACAACGTTTAAAAAACTGTATCTTTATTCAAAATGACCTGCAAATTTTAATTCTCATCTGCGGTAGGTAATAAGCCACATTCGAATTAAATGAACCATGATTCATTGATCAACTAAAATTATTAACATATTGTTTTAACATGTGACATCGTATACAAATGTCTACCAGTAGTGCAAACAGTAAAAAATATAAAAAAAATATTAAAAGAGTCTGTATCTACATTCTACATGCACAGACCCTCAGCTGGTGAAGATTAACCCACCTCGGTGCTCCACTGTGGTTTGGTGGTAAATACCATATAAATTCCTCAAATATATAAAAATTTCCTCAGAGTGTTTTTCTTCACCAATCGGATCCAAGCCAAAATAGCCAAGCCAGTACAGTTTTTTTTCATTGCATATTTGACCGTCCAGCAGAAGACCAAACCGACATGTCAATTAAGAAGTACCCCTGCGACCGAGGATCATCAAGAAACAATAAGGACAGAGAAATAACAAAACTATTAACATTATTGAAGATACATTTTACGATTTCTAAACTGCAAGGCAGGAAACTGCGTTTTTATTACCGATGGCGGACTCAGCTGAAACCAAGAGTGGGTGATTGAATTTGAAATTGTAATCCAGGCCAGCGGTACAGTGATATTTGAAATTTAATAAAACGGAACCCGTTCCAAGTCCACTTATACTTTTTAATTTTATATCTCAGTTGACCTTCGATACAATGAACGAATGAATAACTTGAATCATTTATTCCTGGGTATGGAATGGCGGGTTTTTGCTAAACAGTTTTCATAATTTAAAGAGTAACGGTAAATCGTGGATGCTGATGGTTAAAAGAAAACAAAAAGTAATAGTGCACGACTTTATTCAAGTTACCCAGTGCTAAGTGAACACACGTGCGACGGTCCCGGGTTCGTTTCCCCGATTATATTTAGCCCGTGAGGCGGGTGAAGAGGGGGTGAGGGGGATCACTAACGAAGCACCTTTTTATAGATGCGACGGAGACCATCACTATCTCTGCATCATGTACCATGATATATCACGCCTAACAAGACAGATATAAGAAGCGAGATACAAATACGAGACAATTATAAGAAATAAATTAAAATTTACCTTACAATAAATAGAATTGTTTGTAAATATATTTTTGGATAATATTAATAAGAAATTAATCCACGACAAGTGCTAAGCTAGTAATATAAGAACGGCTGGTCAGTAGTCGCAGGTGATCGCATACACTTAGCGACTATCCGCGAAAATTAGAGCCATGGGAACCGCCAATAAGGCGTGTGCGTGTGGAATAAAAATGACCGATTTTTACATGATTTTCCAGTAAAACCGGCGAGAGGCGTAGTCAGCAAGTTGCATTTGTGTCTGTTGAATACAAAATGTATTATAAGTGCACAATATTTGCATTTTGAATTACTTGCCTGCAGCACTACCTCGGGTTCGAGATATAATAAGTGAAGTCGGCGCGCCATTGGTTCCCATTGCAATTAACTTCAATGGTCCGTAATTTGTATTGGAAATTGTCTTAACGTACACTCGTGTATCTACTGCTTTAGATACCTCTCTTGTTACAGCGCAGAACCAAACGCGCCACTAAACGTATCTAATGTCTCTATTCTAAAGATGTTAATCGTATGTACGTCCTTAAAGTTAAGACAATTTTAATCCTCAAGCGTCGTGTGAAGTGCATATAAAATGATAGACAGGACGATCAATATGCGATCGAAGTTCGTATTGTTATTCTACGAGCGAAGAACGAAATTGAACGCGATACATCACCTGCCAATTTACTTACATTCTTATGCCACTATTGATGGACATTTTTATTAATCAACTTATTCATTCAACGTGGGGAAGAATTTATCAGCCTTTTTGTTTCTGTCCTTGTCAGTCCCATCAGTCTGGAAATTTAAATTTAGAGATCGAGAAGTGATAGACTCTAGAAAGCGATTAGGAGACTCATGTTTTGATTGGTTCTTATATAAATATGATTTTATTTGTTAATTTAGTCGGTCAACAGTATTCATGTTTTGAATGTCTTATCCATGACACTTAATATTCAACCCATAGGTTGTCGCAGTATTTAATCAGAAAATTTGAATAACGAAACATTTTCCATGAGGTTGCCGCGAAAACCATGAGAATCTACTAAACCTGTCGTGCGAAGACATTATGTATTTAGTTTAGGCGGTGCGCGTGGCGGGAATGCGCGCGCCGAACGAGATATCACACGGGATGCGCGCGCGCAGCATACCAACAAACCTCCTAGATCCCAAACTGTCACGCCATCTTTAACGATTACAACTTTGTTGTTCTGTGAAGATACATTTTATGGACCAGTCTCTGTTACTTTACTTTAAAAACATTAATTAGATAAGTTCTAATTTAATTAACACTTTTCGTGAGTAAATTCTGGAAAAGTTACTTTTATCGTTGCTCTTAGGATGCTTCTGTACTAAAAAGCCGTCGATGACAATAATTAATTCGTATAAAATATCCTATTTTTTTTTCCCAACGACACAAATTCTTACTAATCTCGCCGACTTATTTGGGTGCAACAAACACAATGGCCGATAAACGAGTTTAAATCGCAGTCCATCCGGACGAGACAAGCATGTCATTAAGAGACAAACACGTCTCGTCACTCCTTACACCAGACACGCGTTCTTAACACCACTATTGCAACCGCCATAAGTCACCGATTGGCTCGCGCGCGTCTTCATCGATGGCAAAGCAAATTTGCCACCACCACCACCACCAGATATCGGATTGACATATCTTGCAGTCAATCTAGCGTTTTCAAGTTTTTCAAACTCATCGCAGATCACAAGAAGTATGCTTCTATTATCGTTGGCAGCTACTAAAGTCTACATGACGCTAATTGTTGTTTTTTTAATAAGTTGATACGTATTCGTATGATCTTTCGTATTGATCAATATCTTTTTTTTATTGAACGATTGATGAAGTTACTGCGTATTTTAATGTAGGCGGTCAGTTTATATAAATTATGGTTTTTGCGTCCAATTTAATCTTCAAGGTGATGAAGTATGAAATGTTTCGAGATATTCCAAGAATGTTATTAATTGTACTACTAATAACATCTCGGATAAATTGTTACTTTTTTTACTCGTGGTAATTGTTGTATTATTACGTGTCTCGCAGAGACGATTACTACGTGTGTTCCATGAATTAGCGGTGATGAATAGATCAGTGAATTAATACACATCTAATTAGATTGGTTTCCTTGCCCTCGGATTCCAGGCGGAATTCAAAGGAGATGCTTGTGAGCCAGCGACGCGTAGCCATCTGTCACCCGTCACAGCTGCTCCTCCCCGCGAGTGCGGCGCCCGCGCACGTTGCCACCGCTAATTATACTCCTCGCTAATTAATTAGGAGATACCCTCGCCACTACTTTTATTTTATTGCATGAATAGTTCACAATTGAAAATTGACAATAATTAAACTCGACACTTATTGAATGTCTCGGCGAGGAGTTTGCGTGCCGTTGTTTTAATTGAGCAATTCATACAATCAAGGCAAATAATCAACAGAAATGTTTAATCATATTTTGTAAAAACTTAAAAATTCATTAACCCACTTTATAAAACGTTTAGAGGCAAACATACATAATACAGACGTCATGATTAGATGATGTCTGATGATATGAGAGGATAAACTGCGAATGCACGGTGACAATTCATGAGAAAATGAGACAAGGTTATATGTCACACGCCATGCGCAAGGGAGACAGGACTTCACACATGAAGTATAAAAACCGAGGCCGTTGATTTTATAATTTATTTGTTACACATTTGTCGTTGCGTGAAGATCGAGAGAGATACATGAAGCTTTTTGTAGGAGAGTGGGTAATACGCCTCAGATGTGATTTGAGGAATAATTTATGGTGTTTGTACAGCAAATGTCACTGTATGTAGTCGTAAACAAGCACTTTATTGTAGACATTATGTTACAACGAGTGGGTAAGTAACCACAACGAGCCTCGTAAAGAACACTATGGGGAGAGGATTTTCAACGTAATTAGATTTCAGGGAACATGAATAAGATCAGAAATAACTATCTCCGATAAACCGCCGGCATTACATTACTTTCGCATTTATATCTCCATTGCTGTGACATATCGTCTCAGCGTGATGTTATCGGGAAGACTTATAGTAAGTCTCGATGTCATGCCTAATAATAAAACCCTAGGCCGTGTAGATTTTTAATACGAGCTGCATAGATCCATCACGGGCGAATTAAGCGCGTTTTCGTTCGCGCCAACTCGCTGTCCGCTGCGCCGCGCCTGCCATAACTCAAACGAGATATACACGCCGGTTTATCAATGCATCGTCGCAATGATTTCTATGATTTATATGTAATTATTATTGCGCTTGTTAATGTCGTTTCATGGCGCATTCGCAACCGTCGCTAAGACAATTTCGTTTTTAATTTATGTGCTATATAAAGATTAGCGGTATTACTGACTTGATGAACAACTACATCCACTGACCATTATATATGATTATGTTAATGTACTATTACAGAACTAATAACAGTGACTTTAATGCCAAATTATAAATTAGCAAGACAACAATTATATCACATTGTAAATCATTATTAACTGTTCCACAAAAGCTCAAATAATTGTGGTAAGCTTAGCTCGTAAACTTTTAAACTACGAGTTGAACGCCCTACATGCGATCCTGACAGTTTACGTGGCGAGCCCAACCGGGGATAAAATATAGCTCGCGTTCAGACGGACACCGTGGCGGGGGAGGGGGGACAGCCGCAAATAGCAGCGTGGAGCAAAACAATGCTGGTATGATGTTATGGTACAGATCAAGAATTTAGAATATAGGTCTTTTAATCTGATTTAGTTATTTTTATGAATCTGTTTGTCACAAATATATATCAATAACATTTATATGATATAATTGAATAAACTTTGTATATTTGTAGAGAGAAAGGAAACATAGTTGTTGCCATAAGATACGAGAACAGGTGAAGATAATCCAGATCAGGAAGCACGGTTGAGGAGAGACGGTTTGTTTGTATCCGACAATATTTATAACCCGGTTATAACGAGACAAAGAAACATTGAGTATATACAGTATATAATACGCGAGTAGGACAGACGGACGAACGACAGCCGCGAGACGGGCTATAAATAAATAATGCGCCAACATTTTATTATTATCATCATCGAGCACGTGCGACGACATTCCGCCACTCTGGCAGCTTCTGAGATTCAACTTGGAAATAACCAAGACTACTGGATAGGCCAGCGTACACCAACTGACACCATACCGCTAGTTAAAGAAATATTTTTGACAGTTCAGTTGCAATGTTGTTGGTCGAGTGGTTAGTGCAGACGCCTAACGTATAGCGCCGCAATGGGGCTCGGGTTCGATTCCCGACAGAGACAGGCCTGTATGCGATGAGCATAGATGTTCTCAGTATTTATAATGTGTATTTCTATGTATTTGTATCGTTGTCTAACACCCTTAACACGAGCAAATAATTTGCTTTCTTACTTAATTTTGATCAGTGTGGGTAATTTGTCCTGTGATATTATTTATTATTATTATAATGCAGTCTCGATATTTTGCAAAATGTCTACACTATACCACTACTTCTACATGAACTACTTCACTAATAATCTCTATTAGCTGCTCTTCAAAATAAGTTACAGTCGAGAATATTAAAGCGATGAAACAGCGATTTATAGCTGATGCAAATAATGATCTTTATCTATAGTACCGTTAAACTGCATTCAGTTTTAAACTCTTAAACGAACTTAATCAACTTTATAAACATCCACACGCCGTTAATTCTGAACGAGTCCTTTACAATCCTCTAGAGATTTAATCAAACGAGAACAAACACATTCATCATAAAAGATAGCAATAACTAATACTTGCTTTGCTAATATCCAATTAGCGGTTCACAGATTCAAATCGTTTTGTGCATTCGAAATAACAGAAATATAGGTAATTGGAGAAACGTCAGATGAAAGTAGGAAGTGAGGTTACCGTGGCCTAGTCAGAGACTATTAATAGAGACTCGGCTCATACCACCTGACTGTACTGACAAGCATCTCTGGAATTATCATGATCTTATACGTGTTTTAGTACTACCCCCCCCCCCCCCCCTCTTTATTTTGATATCTACTGTTTGAAGTTTCAAAATACCTCCTAGTTACTAGATTTTATTGGTTTATTTATTTCTTGGTTAATGCTATTTACAGTGGCCGGGGTCGCTTCATTGATTATTATTTTTATGTACTATTAAAGTTTGATGACCACTTCTTCGTTCATCTTCGACTCACTACGTATTAGTGCACTGTATTTGACACTAAAATTGTATCCAAAATTTATAGCTCAATTGAATTGCAACCCTAAATAAACATACAAAGGATTCAATATAAAACGGAACTTTATGTCCGTATGATCATTTTCACTGCAATCGCTACACTGAGTGTCGGAGCTAAGCGTCAATAAAAATAGTCGTAAAATGAGACTTAAATACAAAATGTACTCTATAGCTAAGGCGTTAAGGTTGCAAATGTGCATCTCGGTTACATTTCGTATCACAGGAACGTGTGAAATAAAAATCATGCGTATGCACACATTTGTTAAGAATTGACACTTATTAAGGGGATAATATTTTTTAATTGGCATGACGACATCACTTTATTTAGCTGACCACTTGTACCGTGACATTGTTTGATTTGAAATTCCCTCCGTTGGCTCACGTCAATCATTTTGACACTCTTAGCTGAATATTCGCTTAGCTTGTTACTTTTTGCTTAAGGAATATACTCGTTTATATCGGACACGCGATTTGCGACTGTGTCTGCTAAATGTGATTCGTGTTATAATTATATGAAAAACGCATTTTACAGTACAATTATAGAAGTATCTCCGTGCATAATATAACCATTGAATCAGCCATAAACATTCTTACCGAGACGTTCGTTTTCTGTATGATTGAGGATAAATAATTTCCAGAGATAATTGAGTACATCTAAGTTACATTCAGAAGTCACTTTTAAATTGAAACGAGAAACGAGTCCGTTATCGATGGCCACAAAAAGTATTGTGAGCAAATCATAAGCCGAAGCGTTCCAAATTCAAATTGCCCGATTCAGATTTAGAATAAGACTGCGATTGGCCTCCGAGCGCGTGACCAATCGCTAATTAGAAAATGTGTTCGACGATGTGCTTTTACGGAAGCCGATCGACGTTCTATAATTAAACTTTTAAATTTAATTCGAATTTTTGATTTCAAGCACACTATTTCCACTTCTGGTGTTACTGTGGCCAGGTTTATTTTATTTTACAAAACAGCGCAAACAGAGGCGCCTTATTCTACATTTTTAAGATTCTCCAACCAGTATTAAGTTACGCACCAAGAGATGTTCAACGTTTTAGTATTTTTTGCTCCGCTGTTTGTATCGTCTAGACGATTACTTTAACGCCGCGATAAATATAACAGTCTTAATAAATAAATAATTACTTACTGTATATGAGAATTATATATACGACTGCGAGTGTGGAAACTGGAGGAACTTCTAACAAGAAACCTAATAAAGAGATATTTGTAATATAAAACGTACTCATACCTATTCGTGTAAGAATCGTAATGTGCAGGACACATGTAGGATTGTGTCTATTCTTATATCTCGGAAATCACTCAAGCCTGCTTGGGTCGGATATCTCCCTGGTTTACCAACAAATAGCTCGACGGGGTTCCGCCGGCCCCTAATGTCACGGCACGGTGGTTCCGTATAAAATAAATACCCTCAAGGAAATATTGCACTTTTTACAAAATTCAATTTCCGACTCGGTTTATTTGTGTTTGTTTCTGACTCGGTTTTGTTTCTTATTGTTTCTATTATTACCAATACTAAGTGCTTTTAGAATAGGGTTTTTAATTCGAATTTTCTTTGATCATAAATCAAAATATATATTATATCCAAGATATAAGACATAGTGCTATATATTTTTTTGTTATTCCCAGTTTCTTCTTTATTTAAACATTTTCTCTTTCTCTCTCTCTTAGATCATTTTTTTCATTACCATTTGCGATTTTCAATAAAAAGAGAATGAAGACATTGGCACCCCGCGTGCTCGCAGTGAGACACAGCGGGTACTCTTTGAAATGAATACAGGTGGAAATAAAAATGATTTGAGGATAATTAAGTAATTTTTTTTAAGAAATTTTCCTAGGAATATTTTTTTACAGTAGTAACATGACTCGACTTAACATTATGATTCTTATAAAGGAAATAATTACAGACGCTATAATAATAATTTACGCGGCATTTACGACTAATTTATTAATAGAATTTTCGCGAGTAAACCTTAGGAGCGTCGTAAACAAGTAACCGCAACATAGCCAATGGGAGATCGTAAAATTTGTTTCAGCTCGTTGATTGGTTGTTTTCAGACCAATGGTCATGCATTAGATTTAAAAGCGACGGTTTACGAGCCGCAGGCGGCGTCTTTTCGATGTTTTGGCGCCAAAATTGATGCATTTGAGGTTTGAGGTTAGATTTTATGACAGTCTGCGGAAATAAACATTATAAATTAAAAAGATTTATCTATTAATAACCGAATCTCCTTAATTATTTCCCATGAATCAGATATTAGATTATAAAAGATAATAAGCGTTATATTTCCTTACATTAATTATTTCAGTGGTCTTTAAAAAATATATGTTCAGAAAATTTAATTACTATCTTCCTGAATTTGTAAATAATTTGCTGTGAAGTTGATCATTACCATCATTTATAAAGTACAAAAACAATCACTATATTTCGAAATATAGTTAAGAATATTATTATTAATTTCTCATTTATTTTGTTAGTTTAGAGTTTAGACAATATCAATGGAATTTACTAATCTGTTTAGGAAAAGTATTACAAATATCAATTTGATAAAATTTACAAATTCCATTAACTGAATTAACTAAGATTCGATTAACTGAACTGGAACTAATTAACACAAATGTAACTATTTTAATATTATTAATACACCTAACTATTGTTTTAGAAAAAAAATCCTAAGCATTACTATGATTTCATAAAGTACTAGTAAAATAAATTTGTTTCTTTTGGTGTACCTATCCTAGAGAGTATTTTTTTGTGGGTGCCTTCAGTTACATAGGGATGTAATGTCTCTGGTAATCCACTATTGTAGCGCCACATCCCGGGACGAATCCGTGACGAATTGCCATATATCCCGGCAAAATCTCTTTGTCCCCTTATTTTATTATTTTTCTTATTGCTCATGCCCCGACGCCGCTGGTTGCATTATTCATTGCTTGGTTGATGGTATTGTCACTGGGTTGCTCCGTAACCAAGCAAATTAAAAGTTTGTCATCTTTGATTATATTATGAGTATATATTTCTATAAAATTCCTCTAATCCCTATTATTATAATACTTTTAACAAACAAACGACATACCATTAGTAAAATACCCCCAATTATCCTAATCGGCCACACAGGCCAATTCCGTCACCCGTGGTGTTCACAATCGGCATCCATCAGGCGTCAATAGCAGACTAAAAAATATATAAAATATCACATTGTCGCCCGAAAAGCGATCCAAAAAGAATCCTGCCATATTTTGTGATTCCTAGCGCCTTCACGCACTGTGGTTTAACTTTTTAATAAATTTAGTGTTCTACTATATATGATATAGGTGTCTATAGAATCCTCTTAAGATATATATCTATTTACTTATACTATTATATTTAATTAGGAAATTTTAGATAATATTTTGATTTCACTGACGATATCTCTGTCAAGTAAAGATATAGCTCCAGACAATAATTTGCTCGTCAAATATATATTGTAATTATTATTATTGTAATATATTTTTTATATGATAGCAAAATATTTAAAATTTTTAACAGTACCTACAGTACACGGGGTGCAGTAGTGAGCGTGTCGCACAATAGATTATCACGGGGGGTGCTGTAAAGAAACAATTTTCCGGAGTCCCGCGGGGCTCCGCTTTATGGAATCCAGCGACATGATAAAAATACAATATTTTTCCCTTAAATATTCCCTTTTTATTATCGCCCTTTTCACCTTTGAAACGGTTAACAAGTTTATTTTGGTAATGTTTCAGGAATTGCTGGTGATTTTTGAAATAGATACAAATTGGATTTCTCTTAAAATTAATGTAAAGTAAACTGCAAATTATTTCAAACAGAACATTTTATTGTAATCCGTTCAGAAAAAATAATATTATAAAATTAATTTAATCACATTGACATACAGATGGACGTACACCAAATAGCATATTAATAATACATTTAGGTTAGATTACGAAAATTAAGTTACAACATAAGAGTCCTACGCGCAAAGGACCTCTGGGTCCAGCTATACAAATATGTTAAAAACTCATATACAGACAAATAGTAACCAAAGCCTGCCGTCAAATGGGCTAATGTTTAAATTATGGCTTCCATGTTAACAATGCGAGAAATAATATATAACACAAACAAAACAATTCAGTCTCAACGCCAAAACATATCTTACATCAATAAACAAACATACAAGACTTCACCAATTCTGTATTCTAGCCAAGGAACATCACTTCCAGACATGACAGATAATCGATTTTGAATTACCAATAATCGATTATAATATCGATGCACCGATACAGAATATAGTTGAAAATCGTAACACAACGTATCTATATTCGTGTGATTCTATCGAAATGCAGTGCCAGTAATTTAAAATGCTTGAATGCAGTGTACAAAAATACAGCAAATAATCTTATTTAAACAACGTCTTAGGGAAATAGTGTTGGAACCACAATAACGTTACTAATTTATAGAAGCATCTAGATTTCTATTAATAACTCACATCCATATAATATATCCGTCTATTGGGATCGCCTGCACTCCTCTGCCTCACAGCATCCCATCATCTGACGGTCAGAGTGCAAACGACCTCAGCGGTCTAAAATTACTCCTAGCGTATACTGAATACGTATATTCCTTTAAACTAACTAAATTTATTCTGTGCTTTTGTTAGTGAAAGAAATCTGCAATTACGATCTATTTACGTATATGTTACTAACTTCTACCAAAACCAATGATAATAATTTAAAACTCTTAAGTATCTTATTATCTCACTTAGGCAAGTTAAAGTTGTGTTTTTACGTATACTTCGTTTTCCAATAGTTTTCCCAATAACCTAATTAATTTATAATCTAAGCTCAGGATCGTAATAACCGTAGCTTCTAGAAAATTTGTATGGCATAGTTCAGAGACCCCGAAGGGCTAGTATCGAGAGACTTATCCTGCTGTATTACTCACTAAAAGTTATTTATTAGTATACACATATTACAATCAACGTTATACGTAATTTTTAATCGTATACATAATTCCGGCGCAAAAAAAATTTTTGAACATCGGCGCAAATGTTCATAAAAAAATCGATAAATCGATTCTGAATCGTTTGGATCGCACCCGTCTCACCCCTCACTGTATCGTGTATTTAAGTAAGCTTTTATAGTCAAATAAATTTTAAAAGGTACAGTGCTAAGAGGTTGGCCAATTGCAAAAACGAAGATTTGATCTAATTACTTAAACTAAGCCATCCTGGGGCTTGCGAGAGTGACTCGGAAGCCCCAAGTAGGTTACAAAGCAAGGAGGCGGGATAGAAACTAAAATGCGAGCACCCCCTGAAAGACTTCGTTTTTGCAATGGCCAGACTAAGAGCAGGGGTGCACGAGATAGCTCGTGGTCGAATTGGGTGCTAGCTGGGGATCGCGCCTCTGAATCAGGTGTTTGCTATAGGGGGTACTCACGACGTCGGGTGTGGAGGCGCCGTCGTGGCTGCTGTCGGGGGCGGAGCGCTCGCCGTTGTCCGGCGGCCGCGTCTCCCGCTCGTCGATCACCAGGTCGATGGGCATCTTGCCCTTCAGACAGCTGATGTAGCGATGGCAGAAGTTGTCGCATAACTCGTGCACCTGGACACAGCGCAGAGTTAGTTCCTCCGTTGTGACTTCATCAGTTAAGTGTAATTTGGAAACCAAATTTCTCACCAACTTGCTAATTACAATCAGTTATCATTCACAAGACCGGTATTATTTTATGGCGTTTGCGTAATATTAAAATTATATATTCAAGTGATTCTAGCTTTGATTAGTTTTGATTTATTCAGTAATTAATGACACAATCATACATCTGCATAGACTTATATGATATATGATGTATGTCTTGATGAAACCGGTCTGTTGATGATTCTTTACATTTCGTTATTTATCACCTGTTAAAATACATAAAATTAGAATAGCTTTCGTATTTTTAATCTGATGAATAAACTAAATTAATAAATACTTTCTTTTTTATTACTTTAATATTAGTCTGCATTTTAATTAAAATAATTAGAAATAAGTACAGAAATAAAAATGAAAAAACTATTGAATGTTTGTTTACATATCCTATTTACAATAATTCTAAAATACGGTAAAAGTTATTAAAATGAACATTCATTTTACTGAACGAAAGCTTTTCTAAAGAATATGGCGGAGACCTTTGAACTAATGTCATTTAAAAACAAAATGAAACAAAGGGAATACATTTGAGCGCGAACCAACTGACGTTTCACGCACCTGTAAAAAAAGGTAAAAATATATATTTTTTTCCGTTCGCTCAATAAAATACGACCCCCGACGGGCGAGTATTAATTTTGTACGAGACCTTATAAATTTTCATAGGCATAATTAACTTAGAAATTAACATAAGGTAATAAAAAAGCTAACGAAATTCTTAGATAGCGTTTACACTGTGAGAGTAATAAAATGACAGGTGGAGTTTAGCATAAAAAATAACAGGATTACTACAGGCTTAGATTTAAAAAAAAAACCATGCTCGATTTGAAAATAGAACGGAAGCGGAAACGACGCGACGTTGACAGATCATGTTTTAGTACTAATTTCCTAATCGCCAAGTTTTTATGTTTTAATGTCTATAAACTAAAACATAATACGAAATATAAAAATCTAATTTTATTTGTTAAGTGAGAATAATTTTTAATATCAATATATTTATTTCGTTGACTTTTTAACTGCACCTACAATAAATTTGTCTAAGAGATCGCGGGATAAGTCTAAAAGCAGCAAAAATCTACAAAGCAATAATAATCTAATATACTAGTTACAAATAATAAAACTATCCCCATAATAAACCAGTTTAAAATAATATTCAATAATAATTCTAATCCTGGGAACCCACGGATATTTATTGACGGTTAAAAGTTTTCAAATAAAATAATCTTCTTTCATAATAAACTTAATTCGTATAATATGTCGTCTTTGTGATGCACAATCTATTCTCGAAGCAGAGAAAGCGACAAAGATGACATCGTAACTCTTCGAATATCCAAATTTGGGATTGCTGTCTCATCGGCTCCTAAATGTTACATGTCATTTCAGTTTCATGGTAATATAATCTCTATGGTAACGATCAAAGTGTCATAGTCCCGTGCGAGTGATTTCTGATACGATTATTTAAGTAAACTGTTGATGTCTTTAATGAGATATTACGGCATTCCGAGCCTCGACTCGGAGCCGATTATCGTTACGAACATCACAAACTCTTTCCAGAAATTTAAATTTGGAACCGGGATTGAGATATGGAGTGTTTCTGAACGGATTCTTATTTTTTAATTTGAAACTTGATATACAATGACAGTTCGTAGAAATTTAGAACGTCTCCGAATTATCTTTAACTATTCGAAATTCAAACCGCTCGGTGGCTAGAATCTTTTTGTTGGGCGTCACCGGCCGCGGCAGTTGGAATTGAGAATTACTTTATTTAAAATGTATTGCTATTCGGAAGCCATTACACAGGTATGTAAAAAGTATTTTTAAAGATTTTAAAAGAGGGCTCCGGTCAGAGAGTGCCAAAAGCGTGGGTCGAATAAAACCAGCTCCGATGTATGCCGCGGTCAGGTCGCGATTAAGGCTATTTCTCTGTATTCATTTCCCGCGCTTCAACTAAGTAGAGACAATTAAAAAGTCACAATTTTAAAGATAATATAATTCATATTACAATTTTCACATTGTCATTAAACCTCACTTCATTCCCCTCATTCTTTTATAAACGCAATCATATAATTAAAAGTAGATATTTATATGATAGATACAAATTGCATATAACTGAGCAGACCCACGCAATGGAGGCAGATGCAAAAACATCGGCCGACATTTCTGATCGGAGGCGATCGAATTCTTTCTTTTTATTTCTTTTTAATTGAAATAAAAACCAGAACCGGTCATTCAAATGAGACGCGATTGGTTCGCACCTCACTTCACTACGATAACGTTTCTGTACGATTTTTTTATTTTTATTATTAAAACCAATGAGGTTTGTATCAGACAATGATTATCCGAGTTGTATTCTATTATTTACATACGGTATTGAAGACTATTAATATTGATATCAAAAATAAACATCTACCTAACAATTAATAAACCTTAAAGCAATCAAAGAAAAAACCGTGTCACAATATCAAGTTAATGTTCGTACGTTGTTAAAGTTATAAAACGCGGGTCGTAAACGGAGGGTCCCAGGTTCGAGTCGGTAAACTAACAAATCTGACCTACATCGTAAATCACTTAGGCACGCTGTTACAGATAACGTTTATGACTTAGGAACAAAATATGAAATAAATGCGGAGTTTATTATCGAATAAAAGAGAAATAAAACTGTTTGAACTAACGTACGGGCATGTCTAGACTTAGGTTATTTTATTGTGATGATTATCATAATTAGGTATGTAAAGTAAAGTAGAGATCCGTGTTCCTCTTAGGAATCTCAAAGTACCACATAACGTAATTAGGGAACACTCGACCACATAAAAAACGATCCACGGCGACCAATCCGAGCCGATCGCGGCCAAAAACAACCCAATTCGAATTTCGAACCCGATGTGACCGCCAGCGGCCATGTTTAAAATATTAAAAGCATAAATCAAAAACGTTATTGGATATTATAATGTTGAAATAATTTCGATGTTCGTTATATCATGAATGTTAAGTGAGTTTTTTCTATTTGTAAGGATTTATTATTTAGTATTATTGAGACAGTATTAACGCTTGCCCTTCACGGGATATAATATAGAGCGGTGATTAGAATTAAACGGATTCTTATTGTACTCGACTTTTTGTATAATACTTTTAATTATTAAAGCTCCAGAACATCACCTGTGAAGTTTAGTGAAGCGGAAATGGATCCAGCTAACGGACTCTTTTTTATTTACTTTTATTTCGACAAAAAAAACTGGAAGAGATAGAAGGCGACGTGCACCGTGTATGGACACCGAACAAAAAACTGTTTTTCGATAGACACAGGTACAGACGATTGTAGATATAGATAAATGTTATTTATGGCGTATCAGTTAAAATTAAAGTACAAATAAATCTAGAACTGATTCTATTTTAATGGCCTATAGAGGCGTTTAAAAGTTATCTCGCCTGTACTTGAGGAATCCACGAACAATTTCTTCACTCGCCCCGCGGCTCCGAGGCCGATATTTAGAATTTCCAACGGCATCTCATTTTTATTATTTAAAATGGCCTCTATCTCAGCCTCCGGCTTTTATTTAAAGACGTATCACATTACCGGTTATCTCGTTACACTCCTTTGTTCTTACCTAAATCAAACCAAACGCACTCTTCACAGATGCGGCGCCAGCGACTTTAGGAATCTATAGAAGCGACATACTGCGGATCTAGTTTCGATCTCGCCTCAATAGAGTTAAACTAGTTTATCAAAAACGTGACCATCATATTGACAAGTCGGATTAATTCCGTCTTACAACTCACGGTCGGATGAAGGTTTATATGTAATGTCTAATTAATGTTTGTGCGTGAATCGGAGCATTTGATTGCGGATGGCAAAAAGGCGCTGGTTCCGCGGTACCGTTACCCGTTCGAGGGTATAATGACGCGAATTGGCGATGCGACACACGCAAGAACTTGGACCGGTCTCAAACGGAACGAGCCCAAATGGGAGATAAGGGAAAAACAAACGTACGAATTTCGAGCGCGCTCCCATTCACGGCGCAGACACCTGACCTAGACATCCCACGACACTTTATAACCACACGGTTTTTGTCTCTAAACTAGAATACTATGAATTTATTAAATATGAAAAGAAACCGAATGGGGACTCTGTTATAATCTACATGTGACATTCACAGATCCCGAAGCCATTCCCGTTTATATAATCATTTTAAATTGTATATTGAATGTGTGCCGGAGTAGTGATGTGTGCGTGCGCCAGTTGCGTGAGATCAATACGTTATCTCGATTTAAAATCGATACCAGAGCCCTCGGATAATCGAAACGATATTGCCGGACAATGTCAGGTGATATTTTCTTTTCGGAACCGGTTCGAAGCGTCGAAATGTATTCCCTTGTAAATAAAACATTGAACACTTACTTTTTCTAATTCTAATAGGTGAAACCGTAGGACTTGTATCGCTTGCACCATCTGTAAAGAAAGGAGGTACTGTTAGTGATGTATATATGTAAACAGCGTAGGTATCCGACGAGCTCAATCAGACAATGGCAAGTGAGCAACAAAGGGCTGGACAAAGCGCATCGATGCCCTGCTGTGAGGAGATACTACAATCAACATTACCAACTATTTCTCTCCATAACAAGGAAACATGATATATACGAACATTTCATACTTTTACGTAGGTTTTTAGTTCGGGTTATAAAGTTATTTTAAGTATAATTTATTCAAACACCTCGGTGCCACAGAGCACATATACTCGAGATAATAATCGGTGAGGATTCTCTTTATAGATCTAATCGGAGCTTTTTGAATCGATATCTATCTTAAAAAAGAGTTAATGTCGTTTTAATAGCGCCATGATTCGTTTCTGATTGCCGAGACGTGCTTTGAGAATGTAAAATTTTTTGATTGATGCAGTTTGTTACCGCATTGATCGTAAATACCGGAAACGACGGAAGTCGAATCAGCTTTTTTGATTCCAAAATTGTATGGGAAAGTATTCTAAGGCAAGAATTTGGAGACCACACATAAAATTTATACAACTGTTTCACCAATTAATAATTCCGAGGTACCAGGGTGTCATAACACGGACGCAGTATCAATTAAAGCGCCACCCCCGTTCGTTTGCACAGACGCGCTTGACAAATGCACAGATAAAAATATGTTTACATTACCATAGAGTTCGGCAATTTGAAATGTGATCTATATTGCTCTTGGAATAAGAAAGGTGTTGCCATGTACCAAGAAGATGTTTGGTGTTTGAGGAACGCTTGGCAAACATTATAAAGGGTCTAACTGTTTGTACTACAAGCCACTCAAACATGCTACCGTCTCAAAGACATCGAACTTAAAAACACTAAATATGGTTAATGTGTGTATGTGTGTTCAACACGCTCGGAATTTGAAGATCTACAGAAATTTATTTGATTTAATCAAACCAAATTTAAAATCAATATAGTTATTCAAACCTTAAGGACAAATAGCTGCTAAAGTGTTGTTTTTAGTATAACTTACTAATAGGAGATGGAACTGTTTGCAGATGCAAAGGACGCTTGTTTTGGAGGCTGTGACTGAGCTAACACAGATGTGATGAGAGCAAACAATCTACATGGGTCTAAGGGCCTAGTAGGGTGTCGATAAATACTCATACAATATATATATAATAAAAGTAAACTTTATTTTTTTTTCAATATTTGTGGGCACATCTCATCTGGACTTCAGTACAATACTAATTGATAACTAACAAATCATTTCACACTTTTTTAAGATATCAAATAACAGTATCTATAGTTGACAATCACATATCATAAAAATTTATTATTAATAACAAATGTTTTTATTTTCTTCTAGCTGATGGTGTCTCTAGTCCCACACTGTCTCGTAGTATCTAGCGTCAAATCCGCTTGTTACAAATGGGTCAATAATGTTGTTTGTTTTTTTCTTGCCTCATATTTAACATTTTTAACTACCATCCTTGAAGCACACGGCCTTCTTTACTATTTACGTCTGTATATATTACACTTCTAAATAAGATTATAAGTAAAAAACATAATTTATGACTTTCCGTCTTCTAAAAATAGCTTTCCTATTTGCCAATTAACTCATTGTAAGGTCCTATATAAAGGCTTAACCGCACTCCCATAATAAGGCCAGCAGCTACAATCGAATGAAGCCAAATGACTCTTATTACGTATCGTCACATTGCGACCGGGTCTTGTTAACAATGCCCTTATACGATAAAGTGCAAACAGCCAAAAACAACAGCTTGAGGCGAAAAAACGGCTTTCGATTGACTTTTAAATTTTGTTCTTATGATTACGTATTTGGGTAGAGATTTTTATCTTTTTATATACATGTCTGTGTAGTGTACTGATAAGGAATATCTTAAATTGATTTCATATAAATATTTTTTGATATATTGAAGAAGTAAATCATATTTTTTAAAACTCGTATTATTTATAAAGGGAGGTCGTTTAATATAAAATGTCATTTAAATGCAATAACATTCGTGATCAATAACATAATGAAGAGCGTTCAAAAGATGTATTGAAAACTAAAAATGAATAGACTTCCGAAAATAACCCCCGGCGGTTTCAATTTACAAGACAAATTAAAAATACTTGAAGTAATACTAAGAAACTATACAATTCTTCAACGTATGGAACGTCGGTTATTTATGAAACAGAAATATTTTATTTGATTCCGATTTAGCCCCAATGTCCCCAGAAAGTTCTTCTGATAACACAGGACACGTTTACAGAAACAATTATATTTTGGAGGCAAATTTGTTCAGCCCGGATGCAGCAGCTTGTTCAGCTTATCTGGAGGTTCCAAGCATCAATGGCGCTTATCAGCAGCACGTTAACTGACGTGATGGTTTATGGCGTCACGCGTCGCTACTGTTTTAACGAACTCTGTTATGTGAGATTTCCCTTAAACCTTGATAAGAAAAAGGTAATTCCTTATTTTTGTGATATGATAATATAATTTCGGACGTTTTGTAGACGGATGATTTTGCAATACTTTTCGTAGCAAGGGCTATCAATAAAATTAATAAAGACTTCACCTGGTTTGTTTCAATTATTTATACCCTAGTATTCTTATGAACCGATTTACAAAACACAGTCAACATTGATCGCTTCAGCCGAGCAATTCGTAATGCCTTAGATTTTATTTGTTAAAAGTCGGTTAAGTACCCGTGTCGAACTGCTGCGGTGGGTGGCCGCCATCTTTTTATTTCGCTTTTTGTCCACTAGCCGCGGGGGACGCACTGTGCGATTCAGAATTTTATGAGTGACAATATATACAGTTTTTTAATCTCATTCCTTTATTTTGTTATTCCGAGAAGAAACTCGTTTACCTGCGGTTAATTTTAGACAGCTCTTTAACTAATCAAATCGTAAATTACTCGGTCGCCGGAGACGTGAACTATAAAATATTCACTATTTTATTGGATATTAAACTGGAGTCATTTATTTATCTTTGGGGACGGAGGACATAATAAAATGGTGGGATACTTACTAATGAGTCGACCTCTGGGTCCGCTATGTAGTAAGGTTTTTCTTGGCGTATCTGTGAACAGAAAACGTAAATGTATAAACAAATAGCAGAGAATCATCAAAATTAATGACCCACACTAAACGTGTAGATAACAATGTTTAGCCAAAAGTCAGGTATAAATTGTTAAGCAAGTGGTCTAAAATAGCGAGCTCAATCGTCGCCTAATAAAATAAAACGGCATATGAATACATGCAAATAGCGAAACGGTTAACATAGATTAACGAACGGGCCCTGGTCGTAACGCCAGGCTAATAAACAGCGCGCTTCGCTGCGCACGCGCAGCCATAGACTAAATGAAGGTAGAAACAAGATTTTATCGCGCCGTAACTAAGTGCGATGATTGCATTCCACAAATCATGACAAAAGTGGCTCACAGCAAATATGAGTCGAAACAAGTCGTTTATAAAACTCATATATGTATATGTTTATATACTATAACTATTACCTATGTATATGTCACATTACTGAACTTAAAGCCCTGGACGATGATAAATAAGATCCAGTTAAAAGCTAAAGATTCAAGGGATTTAAAATAATATACAAGAAAAGAAATCAATTTCTGAACGTCCTTACTTATAATCTTTGATAACATGAGTACTTTTTTAAGCCTGGCTTGACCGGAAATGCGATAGTATCACGCATCTATGCACCGTGCCCGGATTATAAATGGTTTTCCATTTTTATAAAACAACCTCACTCTATAAGAACACAAAAACAAGAATTAATGCTCACTGCTTAAGTGCTTTTGTGATCTTTTCGTTACAAAGATTATTCCGCCTTCTTAATTATTGTTTAGCTTAGCTTTTTTGTTCGAAACTAATAAAAGAAATATTTTAATGATTGTTGCCAATGCTTAAATGATAGTATAATATTTAGTTATAGTAAGTCAGTTCCGAAAAATATCACATAATGTGTATATAAGTTCTAACCAACCACAGTCAATATAACGTAGGATTATAATTTGTCCCCGTCGATAACCAATCTTACAACGAGGGCCTCCTCCGCCCTGCGGCGAGGAAGTACCTCATTTTTGGGTCCAACGAACCGTAAACCCCCACTTTTGGGCAATTAAATGCTAATAAGATATCCACGATATATACCAATGTACTACATCCAGTATATGTTAGTATTCTTTATTAACTTTACGTTGTGAAGAAACGGTTCACAAACTATAGATTCCATATCTTGCTATCTATCTCTAAAGGTCATCTAGCACTGGAATATTAAATGAATACTTACATTGAATTATTATTGTAATTTTATAACAATAATAAACTGTTACAGTTCCACTGTATACACAATTTATATGAACGTTAATATTAATAACCAGCTGCTAAAATTAAATATTTAGTACCTATATCATTTTTTTTTTCAAATTCTTGCTGAGTTTCTACAATATAGGATAAAATTTGATCACACATACTTTTAACTTTTAAGGATTTGTTACAAATATTTTTTTAAGTTCCCATAAAAATAAACAGTATTTAAAATAACTTTTGACTCGTCCCAAATATCATTGTTCGTGGACAATTGTCATTTCGTCTGTCTCGTCTACCTGAACCCTATTGTACTATCCTTTGTGCACTTTCAGGCGAAATACTGCATTGTCTGTATAATTGAATAAATGCCTTCATGTAAGCCCTTTTGTTCAACAACCTTAAGTTAAGGACGCGTGAGGACACATCATAACCGATTTTGTCCGTCAAATGTTATAGACACCTCTGTGATTTAAAATATCTCCAGGCCTCGTGTCCCAAATACCGCGACTACCTGACTAAATTAAAAGTACGGAACCCATCATTAAATTCATGGAGTCGTAATCGAAGGTTAAGGAATGTGTATATTACATGACCAATTGATAATAAACTCTATTTTGAGCTTATTACAGTGCATAATAAAATGACCATTTAAGCAGCAGTTATTGCCGAGCATATCTGGGGTCGCCAGCATCAAAATCGCTACCAAACGCGGTACCCTGTAATTTTAATAAAAAATCTATTTATAAGATAAAATAAAGCATCAAGAGGCTACCTAAGTTGCTGGTCGATCGTTCTCGTCAGTTTTAATAAATCAACCTTTTCGAGGGATTTTGACGCTTGTCACAGATGATCATATGATTTAGATTTCTATGACTAAACTGTCCCAATACTTAATTATTCTATAATGCGTAAAGCTTGAATTTTGTAATTTAGTTAAGTCGCCTCCTATTTTATAACTTTTTTATCGACAGCGAGGCAGGTGATTTATTTAGTTTTTTTGTTGAATATTTTTATCTAAAAAATCAAGTTAAACAGCTTCACGGCTACTGAGGTAGTTACACGAAATTATAGAGTATTAATCTGGAGCATTCCTGCTACATATTATATTGATGTAGAGCGCGTGCGTCGGTCACGTGTCGGAAACGTTACGTTATCGGGACCATGGTCCCAAATCCTAAGACGACCTGCAAACTAGCTACAGTCATAAAGAAATGTCATGAACAAACGTCTTTATGATACTTGTAAACGTCAGATATCACTCATCTCTCCCCGAAGTCTCCACACAAAAAATGCCATAAATATTTCTTAACCAAACGGCTCCTACTGAATATTGTAGTCATAAAATCAGCTCTATAAAATGAAGTTTGGTTGTTTAAGTTTTGTTCGACTCCGCGCTGGAATTAAAAGAACTTAGACGTGGGATGGCACGGGACCTTTGTTTGCTTAACCCTCGTGTCGTCTGCGCCATAAATATGTAAATGATAGAAAAGTATTCATAACTAACAGGAATTCATAAATATTTTACTGTTGCCCGTTTATGTATCGTCCAAAGTATGCAACGTGGAGACATTCTAAACTCGTTTGTCCCACATCTGACTGGACCGATAACTTTGATCTTTGTATCGTCTCATTTCTAGATGTCCCAATTTCGAGTAACGTGGATTATTATCATCTCTTGTATATTCAAAACATATGGTGCCTGTGACTGGTTATACGAGCCGCATATTTATAAATGTTACTTCATTTCAGTTTCTTGAGCGTCATCCCCATTAGAGCGGGATGAAATACAAAAGCAAGAAAGAGACAAACAAAATGAAAGGAGAGTTTTTCTTGCGTTTTTTGTCCCGAAATCCGTGCGTTCGAAAATTTTATTTTTAATACAAGAAAAGTATTCAAAAGATACGAGTGCAGGTAGACGACGGCCGGGCCGGGGTGTTTGCTTAGTTTTTTTATATCGCAAAGAATTCAAGTTGATTTATGGCCTTGGTCTGTGACGATTTGTGGCCCGTAATTCTGATGTGATTTTTGTCACTAACGGACACCGAACGTCTGATTTATTAATTTATAAGACTGGAGGCGTGATCCGGTTTTGACAGTTGGTCGAAACGTGTAATTTTGGTTCAACGAACATGTTATTATTCACGACGATGATGTGTATATTCCTTCATGATTGTCCTTTTCCTCAAGCACTGTTATTTCGCGCTGATTTCATTAGGCGATGCGTCAGTTTTTAAAACAAACGTTTGTACACGTTATGTTTTATAATCTTTTCAAATACCTCGTAATTTATCCGCTAGTAAACAGCCCAAATCACGTGTCTTCACACGGCAGCAGTTTCAGCGCGTTAGTTGGCATTTAAGCGGTCCCTTGGGGGTCATTTTGGCCCAGAAGGTCAGTTTTTCGGCCATTAACGCGTTCAGAGGGTTGTGGAGGAATTAAACAGGGTTATAAAGGTGGTGCATAATGACTCACTCCGGGGTAGTCGAGTAGAATAGACTGCAAGTAATAACAAACATTATACAACACTAATAATAGTTTTATCAACACTACCGTTTAGATTCCACACTTTATGTCATAGTTAGAACAGTTAAGAGAATTACAACTCCCCCATAAACACTAATATCTATTTGTAAGAAAAAACTTACAAACTGCATAGATGATTGTTTTCTTAACAAATGTTTTTGAAATATTTGTTTGCAGAGCTAGAATCCATTTTTTGCGGCCGACCTATTAAAAAACGTCCATGAATTCGAATGATGGATTAGATTTTTTTTTTCTTCTCAGATACGGATTAATGCGTTATGAACAGACAGATGTTTATTCTATATACATATTTCATTGAATGGATGTGAAGATAAATTAAGAAACATTAAAATATTTTGCTGCACAATAGTTAGTGTAACTCTGTAGGTATAAACTAAAATATCTTGATAAATATTTTCATTGAAGATTCACACACCAATCGAATCGTTACCCCTTGATATTTCTCATGAGTGCACCGTCGAGGAGCGAGGAGCTAACAAACAAACAAACAATGTATTCATAACGGTCCGTGTTTACCGCGAGCACTCGCGCACGCTCGATTTGAAAATAAACAAACCAAAGTGTTTCGGACGGTAAAAAAATAATTCAAACAACGCAAAAGTTTAACAGTACGAACCACTGGCTAATACTCCTTAACCCTGCATCGCTGCTATGTTTGTGTTCGCCGTGATGAATAACTGAGGACATACGAGCCCTACCTTTTTTTAATTTCCACACCACCCCTAAATCCCGCCGGGACAGAAATTAAAGTGTAATGGTGCAATGTTTAATAACTTATCTGCGGGTCGAAATGTGTTTTGGCTTTTGTTAATATAATTTTAGACTTAATACATCAAAGGGTTCAAAAATCGATACGGGATTTGCATAACGCAGGGGTTTTATAAAAATAGATTAGGGAATGTTTGTATATTAATATAATAATATATTTAAAACTTATCAATCTAAAAAAAAAAAAATTATATAAACATTTTAGATAACTTTAGTATTCGTTCTGAACTATTGTGCCTTAGTATGTACATAGACTGATACTGGGAGCAAATTACAAGGTTTTCCCATTAGAGGCTGCGCCCTAATCATCGACACATTGATGAAACAATCAGAGGAAGGGTTGAGCGTAATCTTGATTGATCTGCTACAAATAATGTTGGGTTTCCTACGAGTCGAATTGACCCCGCTGTGACGGTTGGGGTCAACTTTGACAACCTACAGCGCTTACAAATACACATAAAGAAATATATTTTTGTCTTCAGGCGTTAAATTAAAGGGGCTTTTGAATAAAAATGAAAGTGAAATTTATTGTAAAGTGTAAATTATAAGTTGTATTTCTAAATGAAAGTTCGTGAATACATTTATTAAAAGCAGGCAATAGACACAAGTAATTATAGACAAGAAAAGGAAATAATTGCTGTATTTTATACATAAAAGAAGCAATTAGCTGACACAAGGAATATCTAATTACGAATAGGTCTTTAATAAAGTCTGTTATTTTCGACCTAGGAAATACCTAGGTTTTGAAATTATAGGGAATTTGATCGGGGTGAAGTATGTATGTGTTGAAGCAGAGGGTGGATAATGAATGGTTAAGGAATATATTGAGTAATTGTTTTTTTGCACGCAAAAAGGACTATGAGTTGTATAAAGTTAGACTAAAAATTATTAAACGGAAAAAACGACTATGATTCCCGATTTTGCAAAAATAAGTATATTCTTGTTTAATCAACGAATTTAAAACGGAATCGTGTACGAAAACGGAAATGTGTATTTTTTTATTCATACTCATATAATAAAGTTATTAAGTCATAAAACAATATTATAAATAATTTATCAAAGAAGAACGGGGTAAGGGCAGACACAAATTGATTTAGTTATTATTTAAAACAGAATTAAACACATCTACCAAACAATTGACAAACATTAGGCCCCGAAAAACGTTTCTACCCCACATTTGTAGGTAAAAACACCCTAATCCACGTCAGCTGCTTCTGACTGGTCGTAACACACCCCCGCAAGCCATCCACCCTTATTTACTCTTCGCGGAGACCTCTGCTAACCTTAGTACTGTATTTAGAGAGGTATTATTTTATGCTGGTCCCATCGACCATCGTCCATAATAATCTGACCTACAAAATACGTCAGAGTCCGCAGGGTTGAATGTCTTATCATATTGGTCTCCGTCATCAGGGGTGCTTGTAGCCTGTCAAATACATAATGAGTGTTTTTTTATTATGTTTACGAATAATCGGTTGAAGTTTAAAAGCTCGATAGGCGTTTAATGATTTTAGTCGTATTTTGATTTAAGAATAATTTTAAATAATATCGATGACATTTAATTAGAAAATAAATGTTTCAAAGTCCAAAGAATTAATTCCAAATGGCATGATTCCAAATAAACGAATGGTATAGGTCTGTGGAATCAAATGTGACTATTTACTCCATTTACAAAGTCGGATCATACTTAATAGTGAAGAAATCGGGAACATTACGTGTCGGCCGGTATGCGTCCGCGACTTTATAATTACACATACAGAGTGATGTTATTATAAAACATTTACAGCGAACAAAATATATACGTTAAAGATATTTATCGCAGCAAATATTGTAATCTATTCAAGTATAACATGTTTATACAGCGTGTTGCAAAAATATTGCTGCGCTATTAAAGTTATTACACTTGTTAGAAACGGAAACTATAACCCGTAAATATAACATAATGCAACTTAAGTTAGCGAATGCCTGCGCTCTTAAAACGTCATAAAAATTATGTTCCCAGAGGTAGTACAGGTATTTACTAACTTTATCAGAAAATGGCTTGTTGGAATTTATATCAATCCAACCAATATCTCTATCAATCTCACAAGAAATAACAATAGTGAATAAAAATAACAATCATCCTGTATAAAACCTAGTTTATTTATGTCATTATTAACCGGTGCGAATTAATACTCATTCTGCGTCCATTTTTATCGCGACTTTTCTGACGCAAGCACAAAAAAGCTCCATACCACTGGTCGGCTCCAGACCCGATCTTTTTACAGACAAGTCTGGACCGCAGCGAGTTTTTGTCAAAAATGACCTGAATAACATTACATACGTAAGAAAAATATAAAAATTATAGATGAGTATGTTTCCTCTAATTTTACTGTTGTGCAAAGCAACTAAATTGAATAATTTATAATTATTTAATCTAGTGTTAGTGCGTTGTCAAGACGAGTTCAATCCATAGACATATTAATTCCTTAAGGCTAACAAAAACGAGGCGCAGTCCGTCGTGTCAGTCGCTAATTGAGTGGCTCACGCTATCCCAGCCCCGGCACCGCAGCACCCCGGCTGCAGCCCGCTACAACTACTAACTTTATAAATTCCCTTAATAATTGCCGTTTACTTTTCCTAAGTCAATGACCCGCTTTAGCAACTCAAGTACGTGATTTGTTTGAGTTCATATTATCGGACATATTTTTTTATTATCATTATTATAATGTATTCTCGTTAACCTTTACAGTACCTAGTATATCCTATACCCGTATCTTCAGATAACATCTTTGCTACTAAGATTTTAGTACTTAGTTATTTCTAGGCCGACTGGTATACGACGTGAATAGTACATAAAATAACTGTATAGGTTAACATTTGTATTAGATAAATTTATATCCATAACACGTCTCTCGGTATGTTTATGTATATGAGGTCCAGATGACATTTACCTTTAAGGACGCCGGGTCTTGCTCTTAAAGCGGTGTTATCTTACAAAATCATTTAGAAGTAAGAAAATGTGCAAGGAATTCGGAATGGCAAAACCAGTGATGGGGATGATAAAACGGAATCGCCGATGCGATAAAAAAACGCAAATGCGTGCGAGTGAGAGGCAAAAAACATATCGTATTGCGGTTCCACTCTGGCGCGCTTTACTAATGATGAAGCCCGTCCTTCAATAAATAATATTTTTTAAAATTTTATTAAACATCCATAGATAACTCGAATTTAAATCAGAAAATAGTATTGGTATAATAAACACGAATTTGTTTTGGCATAACCCTAGTGACGCTGCGCAGGCGCAGCTGCGTGATGTCCGATCCGCCATTATTTATTCTATATCCGCGCCAAAACATCCAATTGGATCATAGCGACAAAGAGCTTAAATTGCGCGTCCAAATCCCTTAACAATATACAATTGTGAGAAACGAACAGACAGATGTAAACATTGCTCATATACAGTTACGATTTTATCTACTATCAAACACAATAAAAGACACCCTCAATAATAATTACAATAATTTCAACTTTTCGACGTCGTTTAACAAAACAACTGTAGCTTTAGACATGGCGAGTTCCACCTCACCTGAATCGACTGATGGAGGTGATTAAAACATTATCTACTGACATGCACTAAGACCAGTTACTTGCCATATAAAGATGTCCACAAATAGATATAATAGATATATACTACTTACAAGATACTTTTTTACCGACGTTTAATTACTCACTATTTATTATAATATTGGAAAATATTGTAATTGGTATTTTTTAATAATTATGCGTCGGACTCTTGACTGCCACATATATCATAATATAATTACCATAATTTAAAATTTTATTACTAATTTTGACATTCGTATGCATTTAATTAAGTTTTATTAATCTGTCTTCATTAGCGAGGTAGTGACAAATATTGATATTGTACTGTTAATTGATAATATTAGAATTCATTTATTCAAGCAGTAAACCGTCGTTGCATACATTCACACCTTGTCTGCCCTAACATGCGATACGCATCGGCCATCTAATAAACTAAAACTTGTGTGAAAACCGTTAAATTACACATAATTGGACTATATTTTTAAAATGCAAGGTTAAACAAATTTACTGTCATTTTGACTTGTGTCAAAGATTTAATTGAGGTTAGTATACGGATTTATAATAATAAAAAAAAAAAAAAATTTTTAAAACTAAAAAACAATAATGTATATATTATAAGTAAAGGCTTCGTGGCGTAACACAATAGAACTAAGGCAAACTAGACACGCAATTCAATGCAAATGGTTTTTAGGATAACGTTAAAGAAAAGGTTCACAAGCCAGTGACTTTTAATTATTTTTTTATAATAATTGAATAACTGTAATTGACAAAGAAATGTTAATAACTCTAAGGTTATGAAGAACAAAAAATACCCCCCTACATATATTAACGCTTCTGAAGCTTACAATCAAAATTCTTGCAATTTTATTTGTGAATTCAATTAAAATTTCACACTATATATTTATGGTTTATCGATTGTGACATTAATGACTGATCTTGACAGGAGTGACAATTCTTTTGACGTTTATTGAGATATTTATGTATTTGCTTTGTGATTTATGCACGATATTAATTAAGCTATATCACTAGCATGGCGACAAAAGATCAAACTTTTAGAAGTGACAAGCTACTTGAGTTCGATAAACGTACACTCGATCATACGATCTGCCACGCCACACTGCCACAGCCACAGCCACACGGCCGCGCCACACTCGATGACAGCGCAGGACAGTATCACAACTAAGCCGATGCCACAGAGCACACTATATCAATCACTCCACAATCGTACCGCATGCCACTTAAATAAATTTATAACATATTAAGTACGTTGAAAATAAACACTTTACCGTTTATGATTTATTTCGTGCGCCGATGAATTATGGACGTTGCTTATTAAACTTTTAGAGTGGGAGGTCCGATTTTTTATCTCCTTTTTGTTGCGATTTCACGTGCTACCACCGATAAACGTTTTATTGAGAGTAATTAAAAGAAACCATTAGTGTTTGTAAGTACAAGGATGTAGATAAATGTCACACTTTATTATTGTCCTAACACTTGGTTCCTGGAAGCCATTTTGTATAGAAGAATAACACTCCGAAGTTATGGTAATGAAATCATTTTGTTTTTTTTTTTTTCTTTTATTCAAATTTAAGTCAAGACAGGTAACAAGTTTTGACTACAATATTAATATATTTTACCTAATAATAAAAAGATAAGATCTGTAACTTATACTTAAAAGAAGATTGTGATTTTTTTTTAATGGCTTTTAAAACCCAGACAATCGACAGACAATCTAATTAATTACATCAAAATATTGATGTCATTTAAAATAAACAAACGTGATAAAATCATTGTAATGAATAGATATTATCTAACCTTAGAACATTAAGTAAATAAACAATAACCGGTCAGTTCCCTGACACTCACATGTTATCAACAGTTATCTCACGGACCCCTAAGTTCAAACTAGCAATATTCTATAAATAAAATATAATTTCAATAATTATTTAGCATTCATGTAGCAATGATAACATCAATATTATTTTAAAAAGTGAAATTTAATAACAATGTTACTTCCGGATGTGTAACTGATATTTGACGTTTTAATGTCAGTGAAGACGTCAGAGTATTTTTTTTAAATTGCACGCCACAACATGTCAACGCCTATCCAGCCCATTGTGTAACAGGTAATAAATGTTGCGGTATAATAAATTTATAAGAAAATTACATAGCTCCTGATTGACGGTTTACAGATTACCTGTTTTACAATAACGAAAAGCAAAATGACTCCATTTAAAGTATTTTTGTTGCAAATAATAGGTGTTGCAGTCCATGGTGATTTGCATTGTTGTGTTATTACCGGAACCGCATAATGAAATATTGGATAAATACAGCGCTGCGTAAAATATTATTAATATATTTAATATGTAATAGGCTTTTGTTACGGCTGTTTGTTTCGGGTCTTATTAATTTTGCTTATATAGTTTTTTTAATCTGTGTCGAGGTAAGTTTAACAAAGTTAATAAATATACGTAACAAATTGATTCCCAACAAGAAGTAATATCTACTATTTCATACAATCAATATTGGAAGCAAAGCAAATGGCCGCTCGGTAACCCGTAAACAATCAATAATGCGATGCCTACACAAACCAATAACAGATTTTCCATTGCTAATTACGCTTTATAGTTATTAAAACCTGAAGAAATTGCCGCCGCTGATTTACGGGTAGCCATTTTGTGCGACATTTTAATATCCGAATGCGTTGGCGGTTTTTTTCTTTTTTAATTCTGATGGGTAATGGAGGCAGGTGCGTTGCCACAAAGTTATTCAGCCCTGCATTCTCTCTTTCGCGAGTAATTTTCGTATGGCGCTTCTAAATGGGTTTTGTGTATGAATCGAATTGGGGAGACTTTTTGCGTTATTTTCGCTAACCGTATATAGAATACAGAATCTGTTTTAAAAAATAAAGTGAAATCTGATTAAAATCAAAATGTAAGTTATTTTATCTAGATAGAAAAAAAAGGATCTGAATCAATTTTTTTTAGCGCTAAATTCTTGTTCTCGCGGTACCAGGCTGACATAAACCTCCAGAAGCCTGATGCGTTATATAATGTAGAAGTAATTGGTCTCCTAGATACCAGGCGTTCAGAGAATAAAGCTAACCTGTTTACTGAAGACCGCGATATCTTCGTTGAAGGACTCCGAGGAGCATACGTCCCCTCCCGCCACGCCGGGGTCTCTGGGCGTGCAGGTCGCCAGCTCGCACTTCTCGAAGATCAGCGCCAGCAGGGGGAAAAGGGGGTGCCTGTAAAAATACTAGCGTTTTAAGACACTGAATAATGCTTATTTATTATTAACAAGCCATTTTTATAATACAATTATCGTTTACAAAATCAAAACTCATCAAGTAAGCAAAAGAAAAATTATATCGTAATATTAAGTACAAGTATAAGATATTTTTTATAGACTTCAAACCTCAAATCTACAGATTAGAACAAAGATCCCATTGAATCTGAAGCCTACGGGAGATGTAATTGAGAGCAAGAGATAAGAGATAGGAGATGGAGATAGGACAAACGTGACGGAGATACCATCGAGGTGTGGCTTGACTGCTGGCGAACACATAAATAATAATAATAATAACATAAGCTTTTATACAATAAGAGCTAAGTAAAATTAGTATATATTTTAATATATATAAATGCTTCATTAGTAAACCAAAGTACTATAAAGGCTTGAAGGAATATAATGATTGAGAATATATAAACACCAATAAAATATTACGTGCTGACGATACTATCTGCCTCATCGGGTGGGGTCTTAGTATTAGCAAGTTAGAGTAAATAACATACATTTATATATTATATGTTATATAAATACTGTAAATTATTTTATGTTATTAGGAAATAAGTAATAGTTCTATTTTTTCCTATTCACAGAAAGAAACGCTGAACTATTAAAATTGATAATTGAAATCAAAATTGTTATAGTATTTATTATTCATAAAATCTATTTCATAAAATCTTAACTATTGCATAAAACTATTATAATTATATAATATAAATAAAAAAGTATTACAAAAAGTCTTTTCCAAATCATAAAAATAGTTATGAAACTAATAACATATTACTTTAGATTAGTTAATGAAAAAACAATAAGAGGCTTGATAAATACAGTTAAAATCCTAATACCATACATACATAGTTGCAAAACGTTCCCATCGCAATGGTGTAACGAGCCCATATCAAATATAATTGCAACGCTTCACGTAAAAACTACATTCGTATGAATAAGTTGATTAAAATAACTATTAACCTTTACAGCGTACAAATGTGTGGTCCCTTTGATCGCGGTTATTACATCGCATTAAAAATAATTGATCAGATAAATATGATCAAATAATTAAAAAGGCAATTTAAATAATTTGCTTTTCAACCGAAATAATATATTAAATTACATAATGAACCGATTATAATGTCGAGTTGATTTCAATACATCCTCAGTACTATACTTACATAACATGTATGTGTTTCAGTTTATTTTTTGCTCCTTATTTTAATTTACCGTTGATTGAACCTTGTAATTATCTCGAGTACAATGAACCTTAATAATTAAACTCTTAATATTTAAAAACTAGCAATGTGTCAATAACCTGCGGCACATTCACAGATACACAATGTGTGATAAATTATAAATCTGTTTATTCAAATCCGGACACATATAGGTATCTAAAGCTCGACCCGCTCCGCTCCGCTACTCGCTTTCAATGAAGCCACAAAAACTTGTTGACAACTTTTGATCCGATAGCGTAGATCGTGAGCATCCTAAACACCTTCTCTAGTCATTTAAACAGATAAAACTCATAAACTTAATAAATATACTCAGACAATAACTTAATAAAAATATTTATTTTTATTCTGTATAGTACTTTACGTTACAAAAATACAAAATAAAGGGAATTTTTAAAATTATCAATTTCGCAAAAAACACGAAATATTTTAAAGATTGCGTTACGATTTTATTGTTATCTTAAGATAACAGACGGCTACCGGGCGTGCTATCGTAGATTATCGATAATCCCTCGATAGATAATTGTTGTGACGTGTTACTATGATTAAACAGATGGACATTAACGACATTCCACGAGCTGTTTATGAGATTATTATTTATCAACATACATGTTAATTTCTGTTTTTATAATATATACCTAAAAAAGAACATAAAAGTACATACTAATGACCGTACTCTATATTCACTTTATAATATAACAATAATTATAATACACACATACACACTTTATTATATATGTGATTTAAAATATATCTTGGATTATTAGATTATCGTTTCGATAAAAAACCAAGGATTAAGATTGAATAAGATGTTTAAAAAACAATTACAATTCAATATTTTCATATAAAAATATACTTTAGTAATGATTTAGTGAAAAGATAAAACAATATAAGATAAGGAAGTTATCAGTAATGGTATTTAATCTAGGTAACATCCGATGACTGTTTTAATGGATTCATTATTGAATAATAAAATACTGAATTAAGTTATTTAAATTAGAAGTATTATAATATATTACATATTATAATATGTACTTCTAATTCAAATAGTACAAAAACTCAAGGAGTTCTTGTATTATTATAAACATAATATATTATATAACTCAAGAAGCCACTGAATCGAATGTGTTTATAAAATCTATCATATTAACATATTTATAGTATATATATAGGTACTTCAGACCAGTCCAGGGAACACACAAACAAACACACGAGCACACGATGAGTTATAAAACCAAGCATTTGCCAAATACTTTAATCTCAATCCATCAAACACAAATTCTTGAACTGAAACTATTTCTTCTCACCTTTGTACTTTGTTATCTCGATAACAGCATGTTAATATATATTTAACACGTAACATATAGTAATATATTAATTATAATAATTCTCCCCAAATTGTAATAAATCATTTATTATAATAATACTACATATTATAAAATAAAAAAAATATATCAATTCAATGCTATCAATGATATGATGGTAGGCATATTATTAATAAAATGCTTTATAAATCATATAAAAAAAACTTTTATTTCAATAGTAAATGTTCTTAATTTAGAGAAGCTATAACTATAATATCAATTCACACGTTACCCCCCACTCACCCATATATAGCGTCTTTATCACGCTTGTGAACGAGCGGCTCGCCGGGCAGCGCGTGCGCAGGCGCCGCTGGAGGCGGGTAATGCACGGGGGGGATGTGGGGATGAGACAGCCGGTGCTCGTGGTACATCGCGCCGCCCTCCATGTAGCCCCCGCCGTGGAGGCTCTCGTCGTACTGGAAAATAATTGATCTGATGACTTGGGATTGGTGTGTAGGTATCGTGAGCTGGTTACATCATGGTCCAGGGTTTCAGTATATTCAGGTTTCTCATGGTGGTTTGGTTTTGGGTGTGGCTGATGATTGGTGTTCATTTTTGGTTTCTCATATTAGTGGAATGTTAGTACTAATATATTGATTATTAATTTCAGAGATATTTGAATTAAAATAGATCATGATAATATTACTTGCTGTGTCCACAACTTAAGTACGCTTGTAATAAAATACGCTTTTTCTTTATCTGCACTATTATAAATTAGATGTTCTTTTTGTACAAGGCTTAGTGGAAAAAAAATCAGCTTAAACACTTTTTTTAAATTAAACTCAAAGCTAAATAATTATTATACAAAGATAAATAATATTTTTATATAATTAAGCTGTTGAATTTCCTACTGGACATATAAAGAATACGATTTATTTGTTACTTGCATATGTTTGAAATTTTAATAAATATAGAATGTAAATGTAATGGATACGAGCAAGATTCGAACCTCTGGGAAACTAATTTAACAAAATTTGAAAAATGTTAGAGAGACCGTTTTAGTACAGCATATTGGAAAATACATGGGTTTGACAATAAATAAATACTGTAATTAAATTAATTTAAAAACTAAATATTAACGTATCAAATTCTCCATACTTATTAAATTACTATTTAAAAAGAAATAGAAGGTATGAATAAAAAATAAAAACAAGATATACACGCGTCGTGTCGAGTCATCTTCAACAGCAATTAAAAAGCTTTCAAAATAGCTCGTAAGCTTTTAGGCATTTTAATAAAACACTCGGCCTTTTATATTTAATATTTAAATAAAAATTTAATGTTTTCTATTGGCTCTTGAAACAAATCACTGTTATATTTACCGAAACATTAAAATATAATTCATTAAATTAAATTTTATTGTAATTTTTTTAAGCATCCATGGCGTTTCTTGCTTATTCTTCTCTCTATTTGGAAGATCTAGCTAGAGTCTAAGTTTTCACAAGTACAATGTATATTTGAAATAACTTTTAAGTATTTTCTACACACACATACAAACTGTAACATAGTATGTGTATAGTAAGTGCCGGGATCGTTGCCAGCCCTTTTACCATCAAAAGTAGTGACGAAGCATTTTCACAAATCGACAGACACACCTGTTCACTTTTTATTAACAGACAACCTTTAGAGGTTTCTTATTTAACTTTAAAATATCTATTTTTTAATAGTGGCAACATAATAGAAAATAAACTTTATAATGTCATAAACAATGATTAATTACAGAGCCGCTCGTAATGGCAACACTGTTTACTTAGATTTGCGCTTTATCGTATGTTATTTTATTGCCATATTTATTATTTATTAGCTACTATACTTAGAGATAAGGGTTGTGGGGTCGCTAATCTTGAATACTATGACCATTACACACAGTAGGTACCTACAATACAGTATATATGTAAGACAACGGAATGATAAACTAACTCATCAACAAAAATAACTACATTATTTTATAAAAAAAACCACGTGTGTCTCCAACCTTATAGGATTCAATATAAATGTAATTATTTTTAAACACTAGGTACATCTGCCCCTACTAGTTGCTACAGGTTAATACCTAGGTTGCCTGGACTCACCTCAATTATACATGCACGTACGGTCTCGTCAATATTTAATTAAATTTATTCATACAATTTACTTGAAACTGTACCATATGTGATTAACATTCATTTTTTACTCAATGAACATCCGTTTTAAATATATATATGATAATTAAAATACTTCGATAATTCAAATCTCATTCACTGTAATATTACATATAGTACTTTTAACAAAAAAATAATTTCGTTATATTATTATTATTCAGTCTATATCGTGGTCTTTATTTTGATTTCATCCAATTGTAATTATATAATGCAATAAATTTAGAAACAAATAATACAATAAACTCTTACAAAAGTTAGTAACTATTTTATGAAACCACCAATATGGCTGTCACTGTATATACACATATATGTATATGTCGCTTATAGACACATTTTTAAATCTAATTCTTAAACAAAGCTGAGTATAGCAACAGTATCAGTGTGGTATTGGCCGGTCACCGACTTGACACAGTTTGGCTTACGTCATTAATTTGTAGGTATTTGACACTACATGTGGAGCGAGATTGAAACATACGCGCCAATCTCAAGCGACTTCAAATCTTATGTTGTAGTGAATAGAGCGATGTTGATATTTTTTTCAAATCAAAAATATTTTCCCATAAATTTTAGGTCATTGCCAGTTCACATACCGTCACGTATGAAGGGATAGGGGTAATTAGAATTCCGTAATAATCGCGCTCTCTACGTATTTTAAAAATATTGATTTATTTAAAAATACACCAAAAAAAACAACCTAGTTACTGAGATTAAAGAATCATATCTCTATATCATAAAAGACCTTTTAAAACAATAATCATTCGAAAATAGAACGAGGCGCTAAGCTGTCCCTTTAATGTAAAGCTAGCCATTAAATATTTCGAAAATATGTAATGACTACCTTTTGACGTTTTGAAAGCCGGTTCCAAAATTAAATGATACGTTTTAAAAATGGAATCGCTCCGTCCCGCCTTTTTTCCTTCGAGATAACCTTTAGTCCATTTGGTTTGCCATAACGAAAAAATAAAAATTGTACGTTTTAATTTTTTTTAATGACATTCTTGTGGCTTTTTCTCGCAGGGAATCTTTACTGAGTAATATGTTCGTTTCGATCCGGGGTTTTTGCGATCCGTATGGTTTCTTGGATTTGTTTCTTTATTATACACAACATGATTAAATTTTGACGGTCGGTTACGCATTGTCGTGGGTAACCGACATAAGTCATGCCGTCAAACTGATGACTTCGAGCCCCGTTGCGATAATTAAGGCCCACGGATTAATTGCTTAAGTTATTTAAATTTCGCTCGGTTTACGCCCAGGCATATTTTTTACGATTCTTGAGATTAGCGTAGATCGCTTCGGAGAAGTTAAAATTTGTTTTGCCGTGATAATTAAATCTGACTAAGCTCACGTTGCGGCCGGGAGGTGTTCGAAATATACATACGGCATTTAGAATATATAACTTGTATATAAAAAGTGCTTTGAAAAGGGCGAGGTATTCGAACGCAGACGGTTGGGGAAGACAGGAGCGTCACTTGCGCCCGACACGGGGTGGGACGTGATGAACGCCACCCTTAAGGACTCCATCTCTTTCTAACGCACCAGCCCGCCCTAGCGCCGTCTTCCTCTGTGTCATCTGGCGAAGCATTCACATGAGGCTACCAGAAGCGATTCGTAACAGTGAATAATGTATTTGAACAGTTCACGATGCCTAATGTTGTAACCGGTACTATTCATTATTGACTTTTATTAAATTCGGATCAAATAAAATGTAATATGGCGCAGGTTTGAGGTGTTTTTACCTATACTCCTACTTTCCTACTCTCCAAATTGATAGTAAATCAAGCGTCGTTAGACCGAGAGCGACGTTTGTATCGAATTTTACAACCCCACTCATAGGACCATAAAACTTAGAAAAATCATTTATATTACCCGTACGGATCGAGTCGCACCGTCTAACTAAAGGGACGGCATACTAACAATGATCATTTTAATTTAACAGCGATGCAGCATCATAAATTCCATTTCATTCATAGCATCGAGCGAGGTATTCTGTTTGTTTCGAGATCATAAATACTAATAAAACGGCCTCGTTACGTGGACACATCGAAAATCGGGCACACGTCTTAACGACACCTATTAGGATCTTGTCTGGTGGATTTAATTGAAAAATTGTATCCACCGTTGCAAGAGTTGTATCCGACGCGCCGGATGCGGGCCCAGACGTCCATTATTCCATTTGCTCATCCGCATGGGGACCCGACGACGCCGACGCCGCAACACTCACACGTGTCAATAAACCAATCGCTGCTTCCTAAATAACACGAAGGTTACGCTTAGAAATTAAACATCGCGCGTTCCTGATTATAAAAATAGATCCCGTGAGCGATGGCCGACGATTCGGTATATTCGCGAGCAGATTTATAGCTCGGAAGGTATCGGCGTTAGAGCCCGTTTATTAACAGATGAAAGTTTTACAATGCCATCCATCTTTAATTTGAGATCTTAAAAACAAACTGGACCGCCGGCGTCGTAACGCTACTTCACTGACGGCAAATTCTTTTAAATTTCGGGGATACAGAGATTATAATATTAATTGTAAGGATAGTTAACCTCGCCCCGCGATACGTTTTACATATTGATAGAGTTCTTGGTTTATCAATTTCTGCACATACTGAGTTTTATCTCCTTAATGTTGTAAACAGTGAGGTCAATAGCTGGCACATGAACCCGCTACAGATACTGCAGGTTCTTATCGTCTGCTGCACTCTAAGGGACAGTTTCAGACTCTCAGAGAGATTTTACGTAAATACTCCGCCGTTAAGATAACGATTTCCTCTCGAAGCGACGGTCCGTGTTTTGCTTTTATTAAAATACATAAAATAAGTATATACTTAAAGGATTTTCTTGTCACTGAATTAAGTTGGATAAATTTATGGAGCCTTTGAATGAGGCGATAAGTAGGCGTCAGTACCGACGAGTATTTCGACTAATTTTCGAAATTAAGCTGGACGGGCAGTGTTGCCAACACAAGAAAAAAATCACAAAGAGGCATCTCATCATAAATAACGTTGACATAAAGCCGCCCACGCGCGTCTTATTACCGCCTGACCGTCTGTGCGTTCGTTACTTCTATTGTGAGAGTGAATGCGAGATTAGCCACACCGACACTCGTGATAGACTATTTAACTTCAAATTCTACAACGCATTGATATTTCCGACTATACTTTATTTTGGACGTCACGTCCTAGACTCGCTTACTATTTATTAACACTTTAATATTTATAATATTCTCCTCGCGTAAGTATTTAATGCAAAAATAGCAATAAATGAAGACTCAGAGCACTTTAATTCACTAAAAGCTTTATCAAGATTTATTCGTGAACGATTAGGGATCAAGAAAATCGGCTACCGACGGGACACGTTCTTGGTAATAATTTGGTCATCGCCCCGGTCGCGACCGACGATACACAGACAACAGACTATCTGATTATACTAAAATAAACAAAATCGCTCCCCTAATAGGTTTTACAAAATAGTATATTAAAAACAAAAAACTATTACCTACAACTATAAAACCTCATTATAAAGTTAAAAATAAATAAATATAAAAGAATACCATCTAAGAATAGGACGTTTTAAAAAAAGAAATTCGGCAAACAAGCTACAATGGCGAGTATTGTCCTTGCAACCCTTCACTGTATCTGCTGAATCATCGCACTTCAATTAATATTATTTAAGACAGATCCGACTGCGTATTAGAGGAATTATAACGTTTCCAGTCGTGGATTTATTGATGGAAGATAAAGAACCCTTAAATAAATACCCCAGCATGTAATAATTATAATACTTATCAATGCCACGTGCACTTCTATTCAAGTTAAAATAATAAACAAAACTATAATCAATAAAACCTCCATTGTAATACGATGTTGAACCCAGGTCTATCAGTAATTCAGTAGGAGCGTCTTTAAAAAGGATGTTTAAACAGTCGGTTACACAATAACCCCTCAAATTAGCGAGCGCAGGAATTAGCGTTGAATCCAAAGTACGCAATTAAACGTCTACAAAGAGCCAATACGAAAATGAACAGCGATATTCAAATTGAAAAAGGTACGCGTTGTGAATAAAACAATGAGCACGGGCGAGTGGAGTCAGTTCCTTCATGGTTCTAAGGAGTATTTAGTTTTAAAGTTTGTAATAGTTCAAGATTAGATTTGTTATGTTGGCCGCATTGAGCACGAGTCCGTATTAAAAATGGAATAGGACATGGAATGCGAATGGAGATTTTATTAAAAACATTTAGTTTTTAATTCTGGCAACATAAAGCTGCGAATCCAAATTCAAAAATGGAATGGAAGATCTACATTTAAATAACAAATTAGTGGGTGCGTTCGTAACTCAGGTCATCGGACTGATTCTTGATTTTTATATCACAGAATATTTTAAAACTTTTGCGCAGTATAAAGTACACTTGTTTTAAAAAGTTTGGTAACTGGTGTGTCATTAACATTCTTATTTATTTATTACAGCGATTATTTTATACGTAAATTGATTATATATCTAACATACACCTCATAAAATCTTTATTATTACTTACTAAATTGATAATATATAATAAATATACTCGTACTCATAGTGCCGAGTTAAGGATTTAAACTATTTTATAAGCTCGTAATGAAGAAACTATAAATCATAGCCAACATTTATAGGTCGATTACAAAAATAACCATTTCACAAAGCCGTACAGGACAAATCGTAAAAATAAAATAATAACACGTTGAAGCGGTCGTAAAAATAGTTTTTTTTCTAAACATTTATAGTACACCTTAATAAATTATATGTATTGACACCTCATTAAATATTTATAATTATATTATGCAAAGCGACACTGAATACCTACTGAAAAGCAACGAATCTCAAAAAATACATTTAGATTTAAAAAAAAAGATAAAAAGAATCCATTAAAATGATTACAAAAATTGTTGATACAAAGTAATGGTATAAACTAATCTCCACCCACAGGCCTCAGGCCACAGGGACTCACCGGTGACGTCACACAAGTCGGTGACCATTTTCTAACGCATAAGCCAGCTTTGAAAAATAGTTATTTCTAATGACCGCATCTATAAATGTAATGTCCGGGACCGGTCCCGCCGGACCCGTCTTTTATTACATATCTTTGTATATAATACGTCAAACCTTAAATTATCTGCTCACCAAGAAAACGATGTCCATTTTAAGTGTTATTTATCTGTCACAGACGTGGAATCGTTCCAACTTTAAAATGCTACAGAAGAAATATATCCAGATATTCGCTTTTAAACTTTTTAATTATATTTTTTTGCAAAGATTTATTTTGCCAGTTATACTTAAAACTTAAAAAAGGTATTATATTTTTCATTATCGCATTACTTATTTATTTATTAATGGATTCTATTTATATTTTTAATTTATGTGATAGTTCCGTGATAGCGGCCAGCATTTATAAAGACCTATTTATTTTTATTTTTTAAATAAATTATATTTTAATTCATTCAGCCAGCTTGTGTTCTTATCAACGTACCTACGTAGCGCATTTTTGAATCATTTGTTATCAACGCACTACGTGTGGAAGTACTTAATTATTTTACTATCACTTTAACTGTACTTCCTAAACAAGCCGTAAACCTCAAGACAATTCCCTCTTTTTACGAGAGTTATCTAGCTTTTAAAATTTGTTAAGGAAAATGAATTTGTTGTCAACTTTTTTATCGGGCTCCGAACATTGGAAATAAAACAACTTTGAAGATTTAAAAAGCATAATATACCCACCTAATATTATTCGTTGTATTTGTGTTAAGTATTGTTATTTCTACCTAAAACCATTTAAAAAAAACTTTTGATAAAATCTTTTCGAAAATTAAACTAATGAGAATAGAAAAAAACATAAAATTTATAATTTTATTTCTTATTAAATGTAATCTTCATTATATTTTTTTAAACAAAATTAATCATAAATAGATATTCTGACAGCATTTTTAGATATTAGTTATACTTTTTTTATATATTCTAATAAAAATAACATCAAATAACTGTGTCCTAAATATTTTAACGGTAAAACTATTTTTACAACTTAATAAACTTAGATACTATTAAATATATATAAAAAATATGTTTGTCTTATCTGAAGATAAATAATGCATTATAATTACCTAAGAATCATAAAATTCTATATCACCTTATTAATATTATATACTTTATTATTATTACATAATACATATTTATTGAGAGATATATTTATAGATATAGTTATAAATTGTTTGTGAAAATTATTTTATACAAGATTAGAAATATTTTGTACATACAAAAATATGATTTATTTTTTATTTTTACAAGTAACCATAGTAATATGATTTATGATATCTATAACATGGTAACGTATTATCTACTTGTAGGACAAATTGATTCTCTTATCGGTACTGAATTTACGATACACAGACAATCTTGGGTCAATATAATTTGTATGTATTTTGGATGGACGTCACGTTTCGATTATTAATATACATTAACAATATAACAGAAGAAATAAATAATTTTGTTTGCTCAAATTCAATTGTTTTTATATTATTATATATTTATTTCAACATTATAACTTTGTCGTACAATAATAATATATTTTATCAATAAGTCACTGTATTGTAGAGCGGCGTTTTATTAGCGAGTGTTATTTAAGTTTGAAGGTTTAAGTATTTTGTTATTATTTAAAATATGTTATATTTGCTATTCATGTTTTACTTCATTTACGATTTATATAGAAGATTTTTTTATTAGAATAGATTTTATAAATGTCTACCAAAGTGTTAAAATAATTATAAATATGAATAGTTGTTTAATCTAAGTAGTTTTTCACTTAAATAGTAGGAATTAGAATAATTTCAAAGTTATAACAAAACGCAATTGTTAAAATCACCTAAACCAATATTTTTAAACAAGATTTTTCATACTAAATGCACATTAGTTTAAAAGAATGAAGATGCTGTTCCACAGAGTGTAATAGGACTTCCCGCACTCTACAATACTCCTATACTTTACAATACTCTTGAAAACAATCAAAAATCAAAATTCACAAAATTATTTAACAAACTTTTATGTAATTATTTATGCAATGTTTATTTAATGTGTGAATTTATTAGAATTTTATTAAACCTTAACAAACCGAGGTCGTCGCGTCTATTAAAATGAAAATTTATGTTAATTATCATCTTACTTACAATTATATCACCTGTGTTATGTAATTTTACTAATAATTTATATATTTATGTATTAATTATTATATAATATTAAATACTAACGAAAAAAAAATATTTATTTAACAGACTATTGCTTTTAGTATATAAGAGGCGCTTATTTCCTTCAAATATTTCAATCTTCGCGACGCCGTATTTCTTCTGTACTTATTTTTTATTACAAATTAAGATTTTATCTCTCACACAATCTTAAAATCTTGATATTACTTGTACAAATGTAACTTTTACTATACAAAAAATATTTTAAAGCGGAAATATTAGGATTGCATTTGCGATATAATTATTTATTTATTTGATAAGTTTTATTATCAAAGATCGTTTTTGTTATCTATTTGTATTTTAAAGTTTTAACATTAATAAAAAACGCGATTAGTAATTACAATTAATGAATTATTTAACCTTTTAGGCTAATAATTTTATTAACAAACCAAGTTCCGTCGGCGGAGAGTGCGACACAGACGAGGTTCAGTAAATGATTATCAACTATTATTTAATATAATAACTGTTATCGGCGTAATTATTATCGTTTGCTGCTTTATTTTTATCAGTTTATCAATGTAAATGTATTAAAGATTACTTACGAAATCCATAACAGCCAAATAATTCAGTAGCCGCGTGGTTGATAATGCTCTACATTTGGTTGCTGATAATGTGTTACAAAACTTATTACGTTATTTATAATGAATATATTTTTTATTATGTATTTATAATGCACCAAAGGCTTTAAAATTTATGTTTTGTTAATAGTTGACTAGATATTATACGAGTCTGTGAGATAAAAACTCTTGAATATAAAGGAAGGATTAAACCCGGAACATTACCTGGCTTCACAAAAACAATACAGCCCTAAATCTTTTAGAAAGTTGTCCCCGAATATTCCGTTAGGGTATTTGTGGCGCGAACCAAAAACTTTTTTCTTTTCATTGTCAATTGAATTTTATTGTTGGTTTCCGAGATAGGCCCTTTTGTGCCCAACCGTGCGTTTAAAGCTGCTTGTTACTCTGCTCGGTTTTAGTCCCTATCCCCATAAGAGCAACCGTCGACAATAGACTCCCTGCTGGAAGCCATTTTATCTCATTTATTGTTATTCATTCCAACAAATTCTCGAGCCATCAGGTGTCCGATACATTAAAATGATTTCGAACTTTCAAATCTTAATTTTATAATGATTTTTTTCACGGTCAACGGTCAATGCCTGACTCTACATTTTAAATTCAAATGTTCGATCTACATTCACGCGGGTCCAGTTTCGAGATTTAAGTATTTATTATTTTTTGTAACTGGAGAGACAGGATATTATTGTGATTACGTTATCTAAACTTGATGTGTATAAAGCGGTCATTTCGTCTTCATTATCGCCGGTAATGTGTCGACGCATTCTAAACCGCCATAATGTATTCAAAACACGTTGAACTTGTTAAAACAGCTCCCCTGTGACGGAACACAGGTTATATATCGTTAAGGACGTCATTGTTTAATGATTGAACTATCAGATTTGTTACTCTTTATCTATTTATTGATAGAGTTGATATTTTATATATACGATTTAACTTTGATTCTATTTTTAATTATTTAATTTTGAATTTAAATTTAATTTGTTAGCACCTCAAGAAACCTTCTGATTAAAACCCTATTGTCAAACCCATGTGTTGATAAATGAAAACACAAGTGTTCACATACCCTAGGCTGAGCCATGAAAGCTCGGCCCGAGCCCGGGTGCAGGGCTCCGCTGGCCACCACGAACGTTTTCTGTCACGGGCTAGCTAACACACCACACAAGCACGTGAACACATACACATCAATTATTGACACCGTCACAGCGGCCCGCTAGCTCACTAGTGTCATAATGCACTCGCGACGGTTGGGTTTTGGAAGGTGTCGATTACGGTACGCGTCGTGGCCGAGCGAGGCGCGGGGAGCGGGAGGCCCGGCGCGCTCGGCAGTCTGGCGGACACTGGCGCGGCTGGCGCGAGCGGGGCAACCGCGGGGCGTGGCGTCCGCCCCGCCGCACCGCCCAATCAGGGGCCGGGACGCTCGCCGCCCCCGCCCGCGCCTCGCTGCACCCCCCGCACAACGCGCCCTTTGCTCGGCCACGCCACTCCTCAACGCGCTGCCGACGCTCGCAATCGCGCCACAACTTGACTCCGCGACGCTACATACAATACACAACTCTGTATTTGAACGTGTGTGCTCGGATGACGTGTATGATTTTAGAGGAATCTTCCAAATATACATGTAGGTATAACATAAATAACAATTAAAACTCACAGACACAGAAGTCACTTCATGTAGAAAATACGATCAAATATCAATTTTAAGAACAATTAAAACATAATAATTTAATGAAAACAGTGTTTTAGATAAAGATGTTAAATAGAACCGGAATTAACGTTATAAATAGAATGAAATGTAAATTTCCGAACGGTTCGATATATAGGTATCAATTTTAGAAGATAACAAATACAAAAATATACTTACTACCAATTACAGAATACTATCACTCCCTACAGAATAAATGTAGGCACATTAGTTTGATTAAAATAGAATATAATTAATTATTTTTAGAACAAAACAGCCGTAAATTTTATTTTTATAAGTAGATATTAAAATGATGCTCTACAACAACAAATATTAAAAAGTTACCTATCTTTTTACTAAATAATATTTATTTTTTGTTTTGTTTAACACCAAATATTTTATGTTTAAAATGGGTTATATTTTATTTAATTCCGTGAAAGATACATACAGGATACTTACTAATACCTACTCCTTTCTTATTACATTTCAGATATAATATTTTAGGACTATTTATATTCATTACAGACCTACGTATTTAAAAATTGATACCTACACATTAAATTAACGCCTGTTTATTTTATCTATTTCAATGTTTCTTTTAGTAAAAACTAAATAAATTTTGAGTAAGTGTACATTAGTCTTTATAATTAAAATAGGTTATTTTATTACCATGCCGTTTGAAGTTAATTTTAAAAACATACTTCGGTAGGTATGTAAGTTTTTTTGGAGGATCTAAAAATAACTATATTAATTAACATATATTCAAGTTATAAAAAAACTAAACTATAATTATTTTTGTAAGTTCTGTTAAAGTATTTCAGTGATAGCTTTTAACGGCTCCTGCATTTATGAAGAAAAAATTATCGAATAATTAGAAATTGTGTAATTGCCTTGAAATATGAGTTTAAAAATATTGATATTTACGTTAAACTCACATAAATATATAGAAACTTATAATTTAGTATTATTTTAGGTTAGTATGAATGTACCTACATACATTCTAGAGACGGAGCGGTAACTTTTACTTGGATGACATAACTCTTACAAGTTTTAACTAACTTATTATTTTAATTTAACTTAAATTATTTTACAGTTATTTTTATTACAAATATAAATATTATTTATAAAACAGGTATTATATGCAATATTACTTTACAATAACTTAAAAATAAATCTACATAACCAAAGTAATCCGCGTTATTTTTTAACTCTACATAACCTACATATACGTAGATACAATTTTGATAATTATTAATCAAAGTATTTTTAATATTTTTTTTTATCACAAATTTAAATAAAACATTAATCTTTATCTCTACAATACATGGCTTTACAATAACTTTCTTATTTTTTGTAATAATTATAGAATATAGGTACTTACATCAATACGAGTAGAACTCATACCTTAAACTCTAGAATACCATCCGTAATTTAACATTTAGTAAAATAAAATATATAAGAAACGCGTGTATTTTTCATAATAACAATGTTGCTGTTATTATCATTGTAATACTGTTATATTTATACAATTCTAATTATTTAGATCAGTTACCTACTCGTATGTAGGCTTATATTATATAAATACTAAAGCAGTTATATAATAATCTTTCAGGTTTATTTGTTATCTTTATCTTAGAGTCTTAGAGAAATTAAGGCCACAGACTGAATATATCAAAACAAGTAACTCGTATCAATTCCAATAAAATAAATTGATTATATCTTACATTAAGTTATATTATACTATATTTATTAAATGTTATATTATTGTATTGTGTAGGTAGGTGTATTCTAACATTTTTTATAATACAACTTATAATACATTTATATATATTATCATAAGTTTACAATAACTCGTTCAATAAGATTAACTTAATAATTGGCTTCAACTCCAATCAACTAACCATTTAGTTAAAACATAATTAGTTACTATTAACATTATTAATCTATTTTAGTACTTATTATTGAATGAGCAAATAATTGTAAATAAATACATATTTATATATATTCATAATAATTATGTATGATCTCTTTGTTAGTATCAGTACCACCTCCCGCAGGTAATCTTTGGGTTCATTATTGTGTTATAGATATAAAGTTTAATTAGAATTTAGTTAGAGTAGGTAATAAATATTATAAATTTATCTTATTTAGTGAATTTTAAAGTCATTTTTTCAAAGATTATTTATTTATTTAGAGTTTGAAAAAATTCTTTCTCTGTTATATAAATAATTAATACAATAGTTTTTAAAACAATATAGACTGGATCTTTTTATCCTTTGACATATTATTATTGATTTTAGTTCTGGGAGTTTCTATTAACTTTCTTATAATAATTTATTTTTATTAAACTACAGGTGACTTTCAACTTAATAAGTAGTTATATTATAATTCTCACAAATAATTGTAATTCATATGAATATTTAAAACTACTTACAAATTTTATATCTAAAATAAAACAAATACCTAACTATTGTATACTATATCAACATTTTATTTTACTTACTCTCCGTACAAAAATAGTTTAATTAAAAATATTAAAACACAATAACTGTTTAATTACATTTCTCTTTATTTAAAAAAAAACATCAAAATTATATATTTTCTAATTACTATAATTACAGACAGATCTTACAAACATATTTTTAACAAACAAATTAAAATACAATACAGAAAGGGTTTATTTTTTCTAAAAGGCTAAAAGTTGTAAACGGCTTTTAAAAAATAACTAACGTATTGTTAAAAACGAACAATAATTACAAACTACAAAAATAACCGATCTCAAACTTATAATTATCGTAATCGTACCGTGGAAATGTTGTGGCTTCAATAACAGAACGATTTCCTTAAGAATATTTTATAAACAGGTGACATTTGTTAAAATATTTAATTACATAACTATTACGTATTATTTGTTTTTTTTTTTAATTTCAATTCCGACAATTTAAAAATGCTTTTAAATTTTAATTAGTTTAATTTACTATAAAACATATCATCATAACATGATTGAAAATTATATATCGAAAATAATCTATTCAATCCAAATAAGATTTATAAATAAATAATAATTGCGTAGTCTAATAATCAGGTACCTATTTATTTTAATTTTACATATTTATGAACATTCAACATCGAACACTAATCAAGGTAAATTAATTCTAAATATAAATATAACCGATACAAAATAAATAATTATTTATTACTAGTATAATACTAGAAACACATATAATATATACCTTTAATATAAAACAAATTACGACTGAGAACACACGCGCACTTGATTCGTGGTACAAGTGGCGCCATCTGTTATCGAATAGCGGAACTAAGTCAAAACTACCTTTTAGTTTGTTAACTTTAGTGTATATTTTAAGAAGTCTTTCCTTTTCCTTTTAAAACACACTTTTTTACATACTAACTTGTAATTTCGGCTTTGCTTTTAATCTGAAACTTAAAAATTATATTTCTTTTTTAACATCCCAAAGTTAGTAGCCGTTATTGACGAGTATTTATAGCATAAAAAGTATAATATAGAAGATTAAATATAATTTAGAAGAAGAAATAAATTTTAAGATGTTAAAATATTTGACTCATAGGCATCTTAATGTTTTTAACTACCTTAAAAGAAAATATTCTCACGCTCTTATATTATCCTTCAAATTATAGGAATTGATAAATTAAAAAATCATAATGTTCCTAGTTATTTCTTACTACACGTAAAAAGGACAATATTTTACTATAGGTAGGTATGCACTTTTCATAACTATATTTTTTCATAATTATACGATATTAACGGGCCATGTATGTAACATAATGTGAAGTACTTTGTAAATAGTGAAGTTTCTAGTTTAGAGTTGTTACAAAATAGATAACGGAAAATATAGTCCAGATTCTAGATCATTATCATCGAGGACATTCTCTGTCACGTAATAAAATAAAGTCATCAATTTCGACTTCGCTTACAACGCCGAAATAGCTCAGTTGGGAGAGCGTTAGACTGAAGATCTAAAGGTCCCTGGTTCGATCCCGGGTTTCGGCAATATTTTTTGCTTCAAAATATATTATCAAGTTTTTTTTTTATTACCTTTTATATATTTTTATCATTTTTCATATTTTATTTATATTTATAACACATTATTATAATACTCATAACTGTGACCCTTTTCTATTAACATTTTAATAGCTTTTAAAGAATGTCTTATATTTTTTACGGTTTAGTAAATTTAAATTAAAAATAGTCTAAGCCTCGTTAATCTCACGTATAATTTGCCGGGAATTAGAATCAGAGAAAATAATAAAAAATAAATAAAAAGATAATTATCCCTCAGACCTTTCCGCGTTCACATTTGTTATTTGGTGAACGAAGTGGAGAGAGCTTTGATTATTTATTAGTAATAGAGAATTAAAATATCATTTTGAGTAATAATGTTTTGTTTTTTTAAATAAAATTTATATCAGAAGAAAATAATTAAAATGTTTTGCGTTAAATAAAAAAAAGTACATTGAAACAAATATTGCTGATTTCACAACTTTTCAAATAATCCCGATAACATCTTCAAAATAAATAATATATGCTATTATAAAGGTTGTAGAAATTATTACATTTTATTGCAAAATAATGTTAATAATTTAGTTTATTTAAGAGTTTCCAAATGTATTATATCTTATAGTAAATTGTATTTTCTAAAGCCAGTTCCACACCAGGGAGCCTCACATGTGTTCTTGCACATGTGGCTGCACCTTCGAGGAACAAACTTCGACTGTCCCGGGATTAACACGCATTATAATGTATTATTAAAAAAAAACAATATGAATACATTGTAACAAACGCGACAAATCGATCGATCTTTATACATATATATAATATTTATTAAGTATCTCTTTATATATTTAATAATTTAGAGTTATATAATATATGCACTAATTATTTGTAGATAGGTGCTATTTATAATTTATAATGTTTCTTTCAAATTAATTGTTAGAGAATCAATAAAAACTGTATTATATATGTACAATATTGTTTATATTCTCAGTAAATAACGAACATACTGAACACTAGATTTATCTATGTTTATTAAATAACTTCACAGGCCTGAGAACATACATACATTATACAAAATATATAAAGTTCAGGCAGGACAGACTTTAAAGTAATTTACAACTTGAATAATAATTTAGTAGACATTCACAAAACCTACATAAAATATACCTCGTGACGAGACCATCATGTTCTGGAAACCGCATTAAAATCTGTTATAATTATTAATTATTAATCCGACATAATTATTTTTAACAGACAGACAGACACACTGAGCAACATTGATTTATTTAATTTACAAAATAAATCATAATAAACGTATTATTTTAATATTTTAAAATAGTTAATAATAACTTGATTGTTAAAACTATTAAAGTAACAATTTTTATTAATAATATTTTAGGTAGGTAGTATGTAAGTTTTGTATATTAATGTATATACTTTTATTGAATTAAAAAAAATAAAAAACAATTTCAATGTTATAAAAAATAATAATTATAATAACATAGTTAATTAACAAATAATAATAAATAGTAATTTACTTTCAGATCACCATCATTAAAACATATTATTGGTTATCACGTACACCTCACCCGACGACAGACAACCGAATTAAATTATATATAGTATATACTTAAATAATTATAGGTACTTGTTACATTTACCTACATCTTAAACTAGGTATATAAAAATGGTTTTATCAGTCTTTTTTTTATAAACCAAGTAAATTCAAGTTGTTTATTATAGCCGAAATAGCTCAGTTGGGAGAGCGTTAGACTGAAGATCTAAAGGTCCCTGGTTCGATCCCGGGTTTCGGCAATTATTTTTACTGCAATAAATATTACAACACCCACGCGTTATATAATCTCTATATTTATAACATTTACTTTTTTATAAATATAATTTATTATATATGTATGTCTTTCCTTTTAAGTTCGTCCCAAATCATATTTTATTATCGGATCGAATCATAAAATGTCTAATAAAATATAAAAACGTTAAAGAGAGTTAAGTTTTAATATTTTCTAATTATAATATATGCGGAACACACAATAAAATATGATAATATTTTAAAGTGACGGAAGTGTCGTGTGTTCAACTTTAATTCCTCCATCGTGCATTACAATCTAAGTTAGTCATGAATTTGACCGGAAGTCAGTTATACGACTTATTTTTACAATACGCTCTTATACATGCAATGTTTTAATAATGTTTTAATAGAAGTTGCCTTTAGAATTATTTTAATTTATAGTTTTTAATGAAAAATATATTTAAAAAATAATAATACGACTTGAAATTGAACTTGTCAAATAATAACCTATTAGTAACAAAGTGAAGTTATCTATATTTTAACTATTAGTAATTATTTGTCTTCCTGTCTGTTGTAATATATGTAACTAACCACACACGTAGCACACAAATACATTGAGAAAATGAGGTTCATTAGAAACCACCTTCAGAGTAGTTAGTACAGAAATAACTACACGTGTGTTAAATAGTTTTAAGCTGTGACGTAGTTCCTAGAAGCTTAATTTCAAGTGGCCCATACACTTGAAGGTAAACAGTAGTTCCCAATGTTTTGACTTCCTTACAGATACTTTGAATAACTTTCTAAGTTTGAAAACATATTTTAACGACACAGTTCATTTAATTTTGAAATTATATAACAAATCCAAGAAAATATTACAATATTATATATTAATAACACAGAAATACATTTAATTAACAGAGAAATTGAAAAGAGAAACGCAATGAGAGTTGACTTCATGTAAGAAAAATCACTTTGAGAATCTCAGACCGTTAATTTTTTGTTTGATGTTTTTGCGAATGTTTTGAGCTGAGAATATTTATGTTCTGTGAAACTACAGACTAGTGATGGAGTGGCGGGTAATGCTCTAACACTCTGATTTATATAAATATATATCCGTTGTAGGAGAGTTTAGAAAATAGTAAAGTAGAAGGTTTATTAACAGATTGAGGAATATATTAGAGATAGCATGTTAACTTTAAGAAATAGTATGTTTATAAAGTTTGTATACTTTCTAGGGAATGTTTTTTTAATTTAACTATTTTTTATACTTTGTATAGGAATTAAATATTATATTTATTTTAGTATTTATTTTCTAACTTACGTAAAATTTATTCAAATTGTTTAAATACAAACATAAAACTACTAAGCTTATAAAGATATTATCAGTAATTTGAATTGTCGATTATAAATCTTTTTTACAGTTTTCATTAACATTTTACGGAACCCTGAAAAGTTTACATGACGTGGCTGAAACTTACAGAAACGTCTGTTAACACGAAATTTATGAACCAAACTACTGTACATACTTACTTAACTATTATATTGTCTGTATATATGTCTGTTAATTGTTATTTAAATTTAGTAACTTCACAAATTATTTCAAAATCTTGTGCTAGTGATTTTTAAATCAATAAAATCGTTCTTACTTTAATATCTAATAATTATTTGATTGACATTAATAATAGATAAACATATGAACTAAGTCTTGTATATCTTTCTAATATTATTCTCTTCTAATATTATTATTTCTAGTTATAACTATTGTTATGAATTCGTCACCGCTAAGTTATTATTTAAGAATGACATTGGAATTGCGAGAAAACAGAAAATTACTCACATAATTAGTTTTACACGTGTCGTTTATTATAATTATATACATATATATACATACATATTCTTATATATAAATATATACTTGTTGTAATCACTAACATAACATACTTAATTTATAAAGCATTTTAATTTCAAGGTTTTAACAACAATAGCCAATAACTGTGCATTTTATTTAAACTCGAATTAAACTGCGACTTAAAATATATTTTGAATTAGTTTAATTTAGTTAAAATACCAGTGTTTACCAAAAATATTACAATCTAATTTGGGTTTAAAAAAAAAAAACTTTTTACATCTTTGCACAGCTACAAGTGCGCGCGCGCATCACCCAACATGGCTGACACTGATAACATCATTTATGATTTGTTTCCAGAATAATTTAAGCAAATGTTTTAAATTTATTCATCATTAATAATTTTATTATATATAACAATTAGTCAACATCAGCAACAAAAAAAGAGAAACACAATATTAAAATTATATTTGGATTTTTATTTCGCAAATATATTAGAGGATACTAAATAAAATAAATATATTGTTTGATACTTTGATATTAAGTAAAGTAAACAAACCAACATACAATGAACATTCTTAAATATAATAATATTTAAATATATAAATGTTATTGGCATATCGAGTCCATAAAATTCCTGCAGGCGGCAACATGGCTGACGATGACACTCGTCCATCAAACAAACAATCAAACGAAAAAGAAATAATGACTTGGACACGATATACATACATACATACAGATAATAAAATAAGAACTCAATAAAGAACCTTACCACAGACAATATATGATACTTTTTATTCGTTAACATATGTTTTATGAAATGCCACGTCACCATAATCAATCAGCATTTAAAATATCCAAAGTGATTATATTAATTCCTGGCGCATTATTTGACTAAGCCTTCTAACAATGGCCGAAATGAGTGCTTCGGAAAGAAAGAAAAAACACCTCTATGGTGGATGACATGTCAATTATAAAAGCATCAATTGTCGCTGGTTTTTTATTGTGCTATCATAGACAATACGGGGCCTTGCGGTTTTCGGTGGTGTAATTATCTTCTTAACTTAAATAAATGCTCTGTATTGAACTTCTTTGGAAGTTAATGGTAAAATAAAAATTATGTGTTTGAAAAATTATCATTATCAATATACGTATTTAGTACGAATATTTAGTACGAGTGATTTTTTATTTCAGATATTTACTTCAGCAGTTGCAGTATTCATGCATTACTTAAATTTTAATACAAACACATCTTTAAAAAAGATGTAGGTTTCTAAAATCAAAACAATTTTGATAATCTTATATCTCTATATAACAAAACATAAACTATACGTAACAAAATAACAGTTAAACAGATTTAATTGTTAACTTCAATAGCAATCAATAAATCATTTTGTCTTAAGTGATTTTAAAATACACTTAAAATATAATATTTCTAAACATCTTTTGTATTTTATAATCTTTTGACGAAACACTTCAAGAAACAATGAATTATTTTACGACACATTTTAAGAAACATATTTACTTAGTATTAAGTAATAAAATCGTTATTTACCTTTGTTTACCAAATTATGATCTAAAATTGAAATATAATAATATATAGTTTTTGTCAGGTTGCATGTTCCGCAATAGTGAGTGATAGATCATCTCGAATAAAACAAGTCATTCAAAATCAATTTATCTCAATTTTACTAAAACAAACAAACACTATTCCCTCGTAAATCTGTTCAAGAACACGGGAATGTTAAACTGCTCGAGCGACGCCCATTTAACAGATTTACTAATAATCTGTATCAAGTCTACATAATAATAATTTTTTGACAAGCGAAAGCCAAGCCGCCCGCTGGCCATGTGGTAATGCCAACTTAAAAAAAAACTCCGCACATGACGCCCAAATCCAAAATTCCCTCCAAAACGATCTCACGCTGTGAACAAAAAAAACAATATTCTCTGGTCCTTTTTGGAATATTTCTGCAGGCATTGTTAGGAGACATCCGAGTCGACCCTAGACTCTTAATAACAAGATTTCTTATATCCCATTGTCGCTAACACTTTCTATGTTAGATTTTTTTTAAGTTTGGACATTTCGCTTGAATTATCGCCGAAGCAGTTTTGTTAAAAGGTTTAAGGGGATTGCTCTTTCGTTTTTTGATTCACGTCAATGGCTGACGTGGGTGAGCCCGAGTATAATTGCTATCAGGTAGTTGGGTTCGAGTTTAGTAATATATGGATAATTAAAAGGACTTAAGGTGGAATTTTTGTCAAAGTTTATCGTCATTTTGATTGAGGTTATTACTTTTAGAGTTGTTATGTTCCCGATATGGCCCGTGAAGTTATTATTGGGGCGCGGCGGTAGCTTTATGAGAAATATATTAGAATATAGTTTCATGCCACTATTATATAAGATTAGTTTCGCTGTTTTATAATAACATCGAAAGTTTAATGGATTTAACGATAAAATAGAACTCCCTTTATTAAAATCATTAACATACAAATGAGATTTTATTAGCTTTTTTATTCTTTGTATTTGATGTTTATTATAAAATAAAACACATTACGAGTTAGAAATCAACTGCACCCATTTTTATTAATAATTCAATGGCCATTGAATATTTATTCTCAATAACATGTATTGGAAACAAGTTTGATAAATATTATTTAATAATCTAATCAAATATATCAATTTATTATAATTAGTTATGTTAATTAAATTCACGTAATTGTGTTAGAGAAGTTAATTCAAGGCAAAAGAATTGACCAATTTTTTGGGCAAAAAAATTTGCTTAAGCGGATATTAGCTATATTCTCAGAATATGGCCCCCCTCTGCGCACGCGCATTATATACAACAGATATGTTTCTTGGACATATTATAACTAAAAGTGGCTCGAAATTATAGTATTTATTTATTGTAAAATTATTTTTATGATTAACTTTAAACAATATTATTATAAATAAGGTTTTGTGCGTCACAACCAAATGTAATTTTGAAAATCTTAATTTCAATCCATATTCAATATAATACATAATTGTTTGACAAAATGTTATGTACAACGGAAGAACAACTCCCTGTACATAAATTATATATGTATATACACAGAGTGGTTGTTATAAAATATATCACATCCAGTGCTGTATTTCTCTGGTGCAGCCCACGCGGCTGTGATGAGGCTATTCCACATCGCTCTGAGTAATGTTCTCTTGTCCGCTAAATGAACTTTACGGTACTGTACGGTATTATTTTATTATTCTGCTATATCCAGGTTAATTCTGGTTAACCTGGATTAACGAACAGAAGCAAGACAGGCTGAGTTACTTCTGTTTTTTGTATTCATTGCTTAAATACTATTCTAATGGTAAGGTAACCTTGATATAGATAGGTATATGATATTTACCTAAGTGTGAGTTTTATTTTATGCTGAAACGAATTCTAGGAAATAATGAAAATGTATGTAAAATTAATTGATTGCTGTAATGTAAAAGATCGCTTCAGTTTAAAATTATCAGCTTATATTTATTATTAGTATTATAATTATCGCCAAATCTTTTAAAGTTGTCGCTATATAGAAATTATGAGATTTTTGACTTTGACAGTTTAGTTTTTTTCTGATGTAACATTTTTATAATGTCCTATAATTTTATATAGAGAATAATATTAATATTTGTCAATTTAATTCCGTAATATAATGTTTCCATCCTTGTTATAATTACGACGGCATCCATTAAAAGAATACTTAATATAGGTCCATACCATGCATACATATTATATTTTTAAACCAATTGTAACTTTAATAAGAAAACTCAATGAAGATGTTGCTAAGATTTCGAAATCCAGACATTTAGCAAAGGCTAAGAAAAAACATGCGACTAACAATGTATACTAATTAACTTAAGTTCGTGTAACGGCGACCATTTTGAAGGATATTACACCGTAAATAACATACAAATAGCTCTTTCAAACGTCAAACTTGAATTCAACGTACAGACAAATAATATATTATAATATATTTACAGTTTTTAATTTTCTGTGATGTAATATTTTTTTGTACTTTTTCTCAGCTAATTTGAATTTAACGAACGTGGATGTCAGTTTATTTAGATTTATTTTGCCAAAATAAACTTGTTTCTAAACATAAAATATAGTTTTCAAGATAAAGCTAAAATGGAAATAAACTTTTCGCCCACCAATCATATAAAAACAGTGTGATGGGTTAAATTATTTATTAAGTCCAGGACAGATTTGTCTTAAACTTAGGATGTATTAATTCGATTTTCCGTTTCGTGGCTACCAGTTTAAAAAAACAAACACTTGGAAGATTTACTTCTTATTTGACAGTCCAATTTGAATTTGGAATTGGGACTGACAGATAGCGAATATCGAGCACAGACGGATTAGAATTCAGTTTGAATGCATCGGTTCCTTGGGGTCCATTTTGTGTTGGTGTTTTATTTTGAACCGTTCATTAATTCCCGAAGCAACATTACTCACGGCGGGCAGTCGGCAATTAATTTCTCCGCTAAAGGTACAAACACACTCGCCGTACCGACCTCAAATTACATATTGGTAATATATTTCTTCATTATTTTATAATTTTAATATTGTTGTGTAAGTAGGTACCTTAAGAAATTGTAACCTGTATTTCGTCTTCATTACAATGACTCATTAAATGAATCGAGCTAATTGTTTAAATTTTATTGTTATTTCGAAGTTCTAATGATTTTCGCAATTTGTGTGTTAAAGTCAGTACGTGTGTAAATCAACGTTATTTATTAGTATTTTAATATCTTAAGGTTAAGTTGTTTAAGTAAGTGAGTTAAAGTTAAGTTTTAACTAGATATTATTTTTCTTAACAGAATGGTTGTACTATCTAATAAGAAATCATATTTTATTTGCATTTCAGTCTCCACAGATACAAAATTTCTGAAAACTTACCATTCTCGTTATTTTAAAATTTTTATTTTAAAAGAGAACTATCTATGTTTAGTTGTATTTCAGCGAATATTAATAATCATTACAATTTAACAAACTATAAGTTTATAGGAAATCCTATAAACTCAATAATGATATAACTATATTGAAAATATACCTACTTAAACTTTTACCAATTATAAATAATTGCTAAAAGTAGGTGGCGCAAAACGAAACAAAAAAATCTAGATACAAGTAGTCTAGATAATAAACTTCAATAAATTATAAAATGTAATAAAGAAACTAATATAACTGTCCGCATGCTGTTGAGTTTCGTAAAAATATAATAAAATATTGTATACTTTAAATTGACGTGTCTTAAATATTCGCAAAGGTTACAAAAACACCTGCAATATAAATAAATGTATTATTATTTCATGTATTATTGTTTACTAGTTTACGACAGCGACTTCGCCTGTGCTGTGTAAGTGCAGTTTCATTCTTTCGGAAGACAAACGTAATATATTTTAGCCTCTCTCAAAAACTGTATTTTTTTCGGGATGAAATATACATATAATGTATTATATACCCGTTTCTGTATCCCTGGTAATGTGTGCGAAGTTTCATGAAGATCGGTTGAGTAGTTAAGACGTAAAAGCGTAACAAACAAACCCACATTCTTTATTATTAATTAGGATTAAGCGCTTTAGAGATTTTATGTAAGAATTTTATGACTTAAATGAATGAATTTTATTTTATTTTTATTGAATGAATTTTAGTACATACAGACAACTTTAATGATTTGATCTCATCTTTTATAAGCAAATAAAATTGTGGAGACTTCTATTGACTAATAAATAGTTTTAATATAGTAATTATATTTTATTTATATTTATATTCACAGAGGTGTCTAAATAGTTATATATTGTAAAAGCATAACATTGTAATTTATTGATATTTTAATCTTGTCGCGAGTTTGAACACGAATACCTATGTCTTTTTCATTAATTTTTATGTTAACTATTTAACCTGACTATTATATATAATATAACCGTTTAGGCCTAAGTAGGTATAGCGACGAAATGGGGCTTGGGTTCGATTACCGACAGGGACACACATGTATGTGATGGACATAGATGTCTGTTTTTAATCCCCGACTAAAAAGAGGACATAGATGTCTGTTATAAGTTTGACCCGTCGATCTGTGTATCTGTGTATCTGTCTGTAGCAAATTTGCGGCCAAACGCGTGAACGGATTTGAATGCGGTTTTTTTTAATCGAAAACTATGCTTGTCGAGATGGTTCTAATCCATGTTTGATTGAAATAGAAACAGTCGTCTCCAAGATATTGACGTTTTATTCGTGCGGGGAGAGATTCTTAAGCAATAATTAGCTGCTTGCGGCCAAACGCGTGGACGGATTTGAATGCGGTTTTTTTCAATCGAAAGCTATTTCTGAGCTTGGTTGTTTATTCAATATATTCTCAGCATTTATAATGTATATTTCTATGTATTTCTATCGCTGTCTAACACCCGTATATTCGTAATTTGTCCGGATATTATTATTTATTTTTTTATTTAACCTAAAATAAACATATAAATTAAACACTTAAAGTATATATTTTGTAATGAGCTGTCCTAGAGCTGGTCTGATTACTGATTACACTATCACTAAAAGTTCTGTAACGTAGAGATAAGAGTAGGTACGTGTCAACATCACTACTAATTGCATCAAGACTGTTTGTTTGTTCTTCATTATAACTGTATTGGACACTCTATATTATACACTCTACATTATACACTCTATTATATACACTGTAAAATATACACTCTTTCTAACCATTTTTATTACTTTTGAAAGCTGAAGTAGTAATGTTATTTCTGTCCAAATTACATTTCTGAATAGGTTTAAAAAAATACTTGATTCTATTAACGATTTTATTAAGTTTTAATTGTTATATTAATATTCTTTTTTTACTCAGTTTTAGATATACTTTTGTAAAAAGTATTGTAACATTAACTAATATGAGGTTTTTGAGTTTGAGTTGAGGTTAGACTTATTAAAATTAATAACTTAGATACTAAAGTCTATGTACGTCATCAGATAGGTACTGAAAAAAAAGTAGAAATATATTTATGAATGACGTGTATAAATTTAATGACAATTATGTATATTACACATAAAAGTTTTGTCTTTATGTTCTTTGATTAGATTCGTTAAAAAGTTCAATAAATTAAGACTATTCTTTCTAATAAATATTTTTATTTAAATTTTAAGGATCTATCTATCAATAAGGATAGAAAAGAAGGATGTTGACAGTAAGTTTTATGCAAAATATTTATTCATTCAAAGCTACCACCAACTCGGAAGAATAATAAAACCAGTTCCGTACATTATTGTGTTCCGTACATAATGTCTTCATCGAGATCACCAAGTAATTTTTAATGATTTGTTAAAATGTAACAACATTAAAATAACTAAGAAACTAAAGGATAATCAAGTTTTATTATAATTCAAATAAAAGGATAATCATGAAAGAAGTTTATAACAATATAAAATATCTGTTAACGACAAATAACTTCAATGCGTTCAATCTTTTTGCATAAAAAGAAACTACATTAAAAAGATTACGATGACATCATCTTTTTATAAAATCAGTTATTTTGGAAGATTAATACTGATTTCAGGAATTTACATAAATTTAAGATTATGCCTTAAAAGGGTGGTTTCAAAATAATAATCAGTACCTACATTTATTTAAAGACCTTGGCACATTAAAAAATATTATAGCAGCGACAGTTAATAATAACTCCTTATAGAAAATATGTAGGTAAGTACTTATTATTAGTGAAGTACATAACTAGTTGTACCTAATAGTACAATAACATGAATATTATAATGTAAATAAAACTTTCAAACTTTGTGGGCGTTGTACCAATTTGAAATATTATTTTTTTTATTTAAAAATATTGCTGGTATTTCCGCAACGACAGTTCTTTTTACTTTTCTTTTCTTTTATAATTCTACTTTTATTTTTATCTTCCTACTTTTCTTTTATAAACTGTCAATAACTCGATTCTAAATTTAATTTCTATTTTTTTTAAGAATATTATTATTTAATGTTAAGTGGTTAAATGTCCCTACTGCTCTCCTTCGAAACCATGCAGCTAGATCCTGACGTTTCAAAGACCATTAGGTAGGTACATTTTGGAATTAAAAACTTTGACTCTCGTCCACCATTCATTTATTTGACATGTTAAACACTCTTTAGTTATAATTTCATTATGGAACTAAAATGGTAAATAATATATAAATGCAATATGTTGTAAGTTATTAATCCTCAGTAGGTAGTACTTACTAGATAAGTAATCATTATTTTGTGTAATCTCCGGTGCCGCTGAGAGCCGTGAAGGGCAAACATTATGTAGATATAAATAATACCTAACTGTAGGTATGTAAGAATATTCTCTTAAAATATGAAGATTCGTGCAAAATACAAAAATATATGTTTATATAGGTATGTAGTACCTACAATACGAATATTATTAAGAGTGAAATTATCATCAAATCATTTGATTCGATATAAAATGCGATATTAATTTATCCATAAACATTTATACAATATGATGATGAAAAATGATTAAGGAAACTAAATTAATAATACAATATTTTTTATTAAATAAAATATATTAAGTAGTTATTAAATCCAGGCTACAATGTTATGTTTTTAATTGGGACACTATTAGCGGTTGTCTCCTGGAATGCCGCGTCGGCCGCGCCCTGGTCACACATCCTACGCGATAGTGTCTCCAGCAAACGACGCTCCCCGCTATCTCAGATCTCGTCTGCCTCCGTCTCTCTGTTGTTTTACATCTTTATCACACAGCATTTCGTTTTAATAACACTCTCAATGTTTGTCCTGTAATCCCCGCGTCATCTGTTTGTGTGCAGTCAAACGGTAGCTAATATTTATGACATACGGGTCTATCTTATCTGTGGCCACTCAGCAGCATATGTCACTCGACGGCGCTAATGGACTACCTTAGCTAAATCAACACATTCGCCCTAAAATCAGATTCATTTAAATGTTAAACAATAAACAGCGGGTGCTATTTTGTTTTGCTAAAACCGTGATTTGTTTGTGAATTTTAATTTAGATAGGTAAATGACCGGACAATGCCTGCTCGGAAGATCGTTTTCCGAACTGGTTCACTAACTCGCGCCCTTTCACCTGTCAATCAGATGTCACAGGGCGCGTAAACGCCCACGCCGGACTGAAATTACCGCGTTGCGAAACGTGCGTTCGCAAATTGCGCTGAATTTCGCCAATAATAATACATAAAGGCTATGATTTAGCTGTACGTGATCGGTAAATGAAGTGTATTACCTGTGAAAACAGCGCGGCAATCAAAGTTTTCTCGCTCCTATACGTCTTGACGTTAGCGCGGAACCAGGCGAGCGGCCGCACTCCGCGTCTATATTAAATGTATTATAAATCACTCGAGCGAAGCAGTTATGTAGATAATTTGGCTTAATGTCAAATGTTCTCGTAATGGCGATGCGATTCTCGTTTTATAATTAAAATAATACAAAATGAGAGCATGTTTTCATCAAGTTAATGAAGTTTACTCTCCACTGTTGGTAATTCATCTCGTCGTTTATCAACAGCGGCACATTACGAGTGCTTTATGTAGGATTATTATTTTGTGACAATAAAATTATCTGAAAATAGGTTACAGTCAGAGTTATTTTATTAATGAGGTTAATAACATAAACGATAATAAAAATAAACGACACAAATAATAATACTTTTACAGCGTCTTTCCAAATATTATGACAATAATATTGTTTCGGTAAAATATTAAAGGAGTAAGTAAATCTTTTGTTTAGTTCTAGTTTTCAATCTTAAAAATAATAATAACCTTAGGGTTTGGGCAGGAATAAACTCTTTTAGGTATTATATATATATTTAGTTTTAAATACATTTTGCAAACACAGTAGTAAGATTTTCGGGAAAAAATTTAACACCTACATATCAACCTACAATTTGACATACACCCTGTATCATATGTATCTACCTGTCTACAGCAGGTAGCTGTCACACATCAATTACATTACTACATTAGAACACTTACACATACCTAGATACCACGTAAATGTCCCGATAACTTAGATAATACTATAATACCTTGATATAAGCACCTACATATCATTTTGTAGGTAGTTAGGTATGTGAAACTATGTTCTAATAAAAAAACTTTTAACTTGCTATAATTGTAATTTACATACATCAGCGTTAGGGTGGAAAATTAAAATTAATAAAACGCTTTTACTATTCTTTTTATTATAATTAACAAAAAATAATCTTATAAAGAAAGCGTATTTTTATAGATCTAGGTAACTGCCTAACCTAAATAGGTTTATCGATTTTTGGAATTATGTATTTATACAGGCGGTCAAACAGTTGTCAAAAATGACGTTAGATTCTATTATTAGATATTTTTTTAAATAGTTTACCACAATTCAAACCGTACCTACCAAGTACCTACCTAAGTATAAAAAACCTATAGTGTTAATTACAGGGCAGGCCAGGTCTATAGATTAAGACCATTTTCATGACCTTAATACTAACTTAAAACTGTGATTTATATGGCATTAATATTAAAAATAAACCAACCAAGAAACCTGCAAAGAATTCAAATAAATCATTCAGAAATTTTTAAAACCCAATTTTCAAGGAACATAAGAACTTACAAAACGAAACATAGATCTTAAACGTGGTACTATTTTTTGTTAAAACCCATCACCTAATGGAGCATTATAATGTCCGCGTAACTGTAGACTGTGGACTCCATCAATACCTCATCCAGGTTAATAGAACCCAGCCGTCAGCAAAAACTGGAAGCGATCCCGCCCACCGATGCTTCCAGAATTAATCACCTCCATCTCTAAATCCATCGCATCAACGTGTTAATTCGACGTCATAAATCTTTATAGATTTACGTTATGTGCTACTTACGACGCCATCTTATTAGCCTGCAAAATGAAAAAGGACCAGAAGTCTCCCACTCGCGAACGAGACAGGTGTCGCTTCAATCGGCGTCATAGCGCGGCCTAACCATAAACAAGCGCTGAAAAAACATTTACTTCAAAAATAGAATTCGAATTCCCGCGCTTAATTGCACGCCTGCCAATGAGAGAGCGCTGCGTGCGAGCGAGAGGTCGACAATTGTGAGGGAGATGAGGCGATAAAGGAGTTTGTAACCCGCCCCGTTAACAATATGGCGTATATGTTGATTGGCGGGCTATTGGCGGGTGCCTCCCTACGTGACGCGGGAAATGGGAAGGCTGAGGGAAATGTCGCGGGGCGAGAGGTGAGTGGTGAGGGGAGCAGCAAAAAACCTGAGACTAGCCGGTGTCCTTTTGACATTTAGTTATAACTAGCTACCATTTATGTAAAGGTCTTTTTCACAATCCGCAAGAATCTGCATATTTATTAAAGAATATCTGGTCGCCGTCGGATGGAGATTATTTAAAATGCAGTTATGCGACATTTAGTATTGAGTTTATGGTTTATTTTCTTTTAGACGCTCGGCGAGATTATTATTACGAACTAAAAATATAATCTTCACAGGCACTTGTTATTTATCAGGTGCTGTATCATTACTGATGCTGATTAAAATAATATTTTATTTCATTCGGTCGTTAAGATTTTTTAACTTAAAACTCTTTCGTACTTTGTTTTAAATCAAAAGAGTTCTGAAGAAAATAATGACAACTGACTCTACAAAACTTTGATAGCTTTATGTTGTATAGTTTTTTTTTTTATTTTTAAACAAATCTTGCGTAGTTATACGTCGTATACATATCCAGTTTTCTAAAACATCAAAACTTTTTAAGACTAAATTTAGGAGTTTAGGAACTCTTGTCATTTAAGAGATAGTTAACTGCTAAGTTCGATAACAATACATATTTAAATGAAAGTTGTTTGGTTTCTAATCACTGGATTACTTACTTGGAAGGTCCTTAAACTACTTATACCATACCATACATCTTTTTACTATATTATGCAATAAGAAAGCTACACAACAAACAATTATTAGGCAAAAAGTACAAAATATTTTTAAAAGAAAATTAAAAAGAATACATTTTTAATCACTAAACTGGAACTAGGATAGTTAAAAAATATATTGAAATATTATAAATAAGATACCTATTAGAAAAGTGTTATAAATTCCGATGTTAAAAATTTATTTTTTTATTTTAGTTTTATTTTCTCTAGTAAGTGAACAGTTTGTAATGTTCTTTTTAGAGAAATACATTCTTTGAACTGAGATAACGTCCTATACCTAATACCGAATAAAAAGAAAAAAACTAAATTATATTATTAAATAATGTAGTAAATATATCAAAGATCAAAAGGACAATAAGGAAGTATTGAAAGAGAAAGAAAAATGTAAAAAAATTGACCACTAATTAACTGTTGGTACAACGGTAACTACTTAAAATAATAATAAATCAAATAATCACTCACTAACACACACATACACACAAACATAATTTTAAAGTCACATAATTTCAGTAAAACCGACATTTTAATAAAAAAAATTGTTTAAAGTTGAGGTAATACTTATTTTTAGATTAAACTAATTTGATAGAGCCAAAAAAACCTTGTTAATGTGCAGAATTATAAAATTATTATTGTAAAAAGGTTTTATCCCGCCATTTATAAAAATAAAAAAGTATAATAAATTAAAAACAGAACACCATTAAAATAAAAGGAAACAGTTTAATAATGGGTAATAAAAAATGTTTTAAGTAATATTAACATGTAGAGCTTATCTGCTCCTCAAGTATTTTCTCCCGGAAATGATCTGCTTTCCGTCTGTAAAGAGTATTTTCTATATTGACCACAGACCAGGTAAATCTTTAAAACTATTTTAGTATCTACTAATTAGTTTAATCAGAAAACTTGGAATGTTATACGTAGGTATAGTATAGTTATAACAATGGCAAGTTATAGACATCGCTTCCAAGTAGATAAGAAGATATAAGTTTAGTAGTAAAAAAAATGACAAACAGACTAACACTATAAACTATCATTTATATATTTTTCAATATAAACCAATACATTTAATTATTATACTGAGACTTGAGTTATTAACACTTTATTTAATAAATAATAATTTCAGTAAAATAAAGTATTAAAATCATTCATAATAAGATATAGTCTCTCGGTTTATATATTAATATAGTTATATCGTTTTATTTAAATATGGATTTCGTAAATTAAACTTACCCACCTACATATAAATATAAATCCCAGCTATCATTAAATTTGCGTCACAGGATTCAAGCTAAGTAAGTTTAAAAAGTAAGTAACTACTTAATTATATTAATTTAAAAGCTTTATAACAATCCTAAGTTTCGATACCTGATAATTTTATAATGTTTTTTTTAATCTTAAAGAATAATGTAGAAATTAAACACGGATTTATTTTGTATTTATACACAATAACATATCACATAATACATTATTATTAAATAGGTATAGAAGGAAAGAGAAGGAAATAATATACCTATGTATAGAAGAAAAAGAAGGGAAAACTAACACCAGTATCGAGAGGTAGGTATCAATCTAAAGTCCTAGAGTTACAGGAATAGATCCCGTTAGTTTTCATGACTTGTCTATTTTTACAGTAAAATAGTAATATTTACAACTGTAACCACTTTTACTATGGTTGTATTTAAGATTTTTTTACAGCAATCGTATTCATGAAACGGCAACGTAACTGACTAACTGACAGCTATGTTAGTAAGTCAATTATTTAGTTATTTATCTCTAAAGGTTATTTGGTTTTCATCCACAGAGCTTAGTACCTACTGTTGAAAATGATTCATTGTATATTATTAAAATATATTTACAGGAGTCATTCAAATATTGAGAACCTGTAATTAAACTCAATGGCTTCTGTGGTAATAAAATATATGTTTGTTAAAAGTAAGAAATTTATTAAAAATCTAAGTACGCGTATATTTTGCTTCTTTTGCCGGAATAAAACTCAAACTAATTGCATGTTTCATATGTGTTGATAGTTTGTTTTTTTTTTTAGTAATTTTACTACAAAATAAATAGATATGATTGCGAATCCAGTCTTACAGGTTTAAGCTGTCCCATCAATCGTAGATAAGTAGATACTCGTAATATTAAAAGTTTGTGAAATCTTTATAATGATTAGTAATTAAGCGTATCATTTCCTTTTAAATATTTAAATTTGAACGGAGTCTACACTCAGTACTATTTCTTAGATAGAGACCTACCTAAGAGATAGTACTATCCTACTCTATCTATCATAGTTCAGTAAGGTTACTACATACGAGGGAAATGGAGACGTCACTTTTTTCTTAATGACCGAAAAATAATGTAGGTACATATTGTTGTTACTTATATTTATTAGACATTACTCTGCGGTGGGGGCCGTATTAACTTTTTTTTTTTTTTTTTTGTCTGTCTATGCTGTTAGCCCTGTTGGCTATTACAGCGTCACCGGGGGAGCGGGTGGGTCAGTATTAGCAGTCACGTAACGCCGCATATTTTCTCAGGGTGCCGTAAGTGACGTCCAAGAATCAACGACCATCAAAATCAAATCAAAAATCCTTGTTGAAAGGCAGTTTTATCCAAAACATTTTTTTATTAAAACTAAAAGTTTGAAAAGTTAATTGCCGCAGAATCGAAAAGAACAGAGGATAGAAACTCGGCTGTTCTTTTTTTTCTTTAATGACATGTTCCCTAAATTACATGAATGCATTTAATATTCTATTTATTTATTAAATTTCCATTTTGGACTAATAACAATGATCACTTTTCTTTATCAGGTAATTATTATTTTATAGTATATATAGTAGCTTATTTGTAAAATAAACGTCAACATTTAGAAACAACTTCAAGTGGCATAGCATCGCAGTCAATTTGATAAAAAGCCTTATGATTTCAGTAAATTAAATTTCAGTTATTAAAATTGTAACCATGGCCAAAAGGATAAGGATGGATAAGGAGGATGGACTTCAGTCCGCCGCCTGTCCTACAAATTTTTGCCAATTTTTTTTTTTTTGTTATATGCTAGACATGCCTATTGGGACAATATCATGTGGATAAGAGCAAGAATAACAAGAGAAAAACAATAAATTGATTGCAGACATGGATAAAGATTCAATAACTATGATAATTCTGTTATAATTAATAATTTTAATTGTATCCTGAATACATGATCTCTAAAATAATAAACTATTAACTAATAGACAAATTTACATTTCATACAATAATGCGATTATATCAAAATAATAAAAATATAATTAACAATAAATATATAAAATATACACCTGAATATAGTTAACAAATTAGTTTTAGGTAGGTATTTGATTTATTTCTAATCTTGACAAAAACAGAAAAAGATTCTTAAAATGTAGAGTTTTACGAAAGAATAAATAATGACATAAATGTTCACTAAGTTACTCTTTCTTCAGAATTCTGATTTAATAATATGTTCTAATGTATAATTTAGTCATCATCCACCTATCCTTATCCCTATTATTTCTGTCGATGTTATATCTCAATTTCTTCATCGCTCTATCCTACGTCATCTCGTCGGAATATTGCTTACCATATTTGACACACTCTATCCATGTCTGCTTCGATAGATCTCTTCTCTTCTCAACTTCTTCTCGTTGGTCGAGTGGTTAGCGCAGACGCCTAACATATAGCGACGCAATGGGGCTCTGGTTCGATCCCCGACAGGGACAGGCCTGTATGTGATGAGCGTAGATGTCTGTATATCTTTTGGTCGTTTATTAAATATATTCTCAGTATGTATAATGTGTATTTCTATGTATTTGTATCGTTGTCTACCACCCTTAACACAAGCAAATAATTTGCTTTAGGGGTTAAATCAATGTGTGTCCTTTATTATTATTATTATTATTTAACCCTTATCATTACAAACTCTTCTTTCCTCCACATTATTTTATCATATCAGGATAAACAATTACTAGTCATCTTTCCTATTACCAGTACCTACTTCTTTCTATCTCTTACAAAGGTACTCATATCTTCCTTTTACATTCTTCCCAAGCGTTCATCTCAGCATTCGCATATTAACAGCATGCTCATGTTTCCATCTATTCTACTGTTCTTTCTACTGTCTATGCTTTCCATCTATTCTACTGTGTACTGCGTACTCATTTTACTTACGATTTGTAATTACTTATATATTACATTATAATACAATTTAATAATATATTATTTGCGCATTTTTTTTTGGTAATGAAGGTATTCCGTGTCATTAGTACCCGTTTACGAAAACTTTTAATAAATTAATAAATTTAATCAAAGATTTAAACCTAAAAATATACTTCAAGGGAAATATAAAATATACTTCAAGGGAATGATTTCCTTACTAGTAGGTATATTTATTTTTATATATATTAAACGAACTTCTATAAACCAGTCTACGTCATACAGGGTATGAATTCATTTAAGAAAATTAACTACTAATTCTATTTCCTATGTAGTTATAGATATTGGTCACGTTATACTTTCTTATTTTTAAAAAATATATGCATAATGATAAATAAAAAAAAGAAATAATACTGGAATTAATACGTTCTTTTATATCATCTTCTGAGAATGTTGTTTGATTCTCTTTTACTTTTCTCAACAGTTTCTCATAATAAAAATATGAAAATTGTATCGTAAATTTACTTTAGACTGACTTCACCTAACTACTTTCCACTTAAGTAAAACAAACTTTCTAATTTATCTTATTTTAAAGTCGCTGGATAATACTTTTAAAGATATATTATTATTTCTAACAACTAAAGTGAGCCTATGAATAAAAAATAGCAATAAAGTGCATAAAAATATCTCTAAGACTAAAAGAACTAGAATTATTATTTTGTTTGTGGCTGTATAGAGGAAATTTAAATAATGTTTTTATTTTGTAAATACCTGTGTCTGCTCCTCATGGAACGTCACTGTCACTTGTCAAAATATTGTTATTATATCAATATGATATTTATTACATATATTAACTTTTGCAGCACACCAGACACATTTGCGGATTCTGCTCCTACTGTTTATGCAAAGTTATACCACGTGCGAACCACCTACGATGGTACTTGAAAACCATGCTCCAGAAACCATGGCTATGGGGGTTATAATTATAATTATGTCACTCGACTGGTGTACGTAACACCATGACTTCGACATTTGTTTTATTCTGAACCTTAACATATATGTAAATAAAGAGTATGATTAAATTAATATGTGGCCGGGTGTACTCGAAGCCAATAAATCACAATTGTCTCTTGTTTTGACAGCGTTCGTATCTTGAAGTCAGCGGGGGAGGTCCTGTGTGGTCCGCACCAGATTTAGGGGTCTTTTTATAAAATTTTGTTATCTGTGTTATGTGTGACATGTTTGGAAAATAATATATACCGATAATATCAATACATTCAATTATTCATTATATTATATTATAATATAATAATTCGAAATAGATAATAAAATAATACATTAAATATTAGAATGAAACAATAATACTTATCATTCATCCTCAATTTTATTTTCTTCTACTCATGTCCCTAGCTGGTACACGGATAGATCTATGGCGTTATAACTAACCCCTCAATAGTTCCATGTAAAAACAATATCATGTCAGAGGTAAAAAAAACTGTCATTGCAAGTTATAAAATATGCTCCTACTACCATCAAATACAGTGTTACCCGCTGGGTCAAATTACAGATTCTATAAAGACGTCAATAAGGAACAACATACATACTATCTCTTCTAGAGGTATATTTGTTTTGAATTTTCCAGAGCATTTATTAACTCAAAATTTTAGTAATGGCAACAATTTAGTATCCATGAATATTCTTAATAACCCTACTACTACTAACTTCCATAACCCAGTTAACGTAATACAGGGTATGAATTCATTTAAGAAAATAAAGTAGTAATTCTATTTCCTATGTAGTTATAGATATTGGTCAAGTTATGCTTTCTTATTTTAAAAAAATGTATATAATAATAAAAGTTAAAAAAAGTAATAATACTGGAATTTATACAACTAGTGTTACCCGCTGGGTCAATTTAAAGATTCTGTAAAGACGTCAATAGGGAACAACATACATACTATCTCTTTTAAAGGTATAGATGTTTTGAATTTTCCAAAACATTCAGTAACTCAAAACTTTAACAATGGCAACAATTTAGTATCCATGAATATTCTTACAACCTCTTTGGTTCATGAAATAAAATATTCAATAGAAAAAGAATCGTTTACGTTGTTGAAGTATTTATAACATCAATAAATATAGATTTTAATAATTTTCACCTTATTATTCAAGCTAGTGGTAACACCGTGGCCGATATACAATCGTTATATACAATTTATTAGGATTTGGATAAACAGTACATCCATAAAATGAATACAATTATTACTTTTTATTTTATCGTATTACGTAATACCATCTACTCTTTGCGACTGTTTAACAGTTTTATAGCAAAAATGAATTATGTAATATATCATTAAATATATATCTAATACATACATTATATAAACTCTAACTAACTATGCTAAATCACACATTCCTTCGAGCCCGCTGTACTCTTCAAAAGGAATTCAAAAATCACCCGTATGTTAGTATAAAATATTTGTCATCTAATAAATTTAGCAGGTATTATCTAAACTGAACATACATACACTTTATCTCCGATATAAACACTTAAATCAATACTGTTATTAAGTAACACTATCGCGCGGCCATCGCGTAACGTACTGACTCTAACACCTCATTACTGTATATATTTAGTGGGTTATAACATCTGCCGCGAATGTATTGGGCAGCCAAACTGTCTGTTACGAATTCCTTTGAAAATTAATGATTTATGTACGAACAATTTTATATGAAGTTGTTATATTAATTAATGACGGAATGATGAAGTGATGTCTATAGAGTTTATATATTTACAGGTTCTTTAGGAATGATGTATACATTTATGTAAATGCTATATACCTTTTGAAGTTCCGGAAAGTATATTTGTATGCCTGGAAAGTGGAAATCTAACCCAAAACGTCAATTCAAATGATAGTATTGGTACCGATAATTTTCATAATTTTTGAAACTCCAGTTTATTTTAATAGGATTTGAAATTGTATACCTAAACCTAAAGCTTTCTGAGAATGGTTTAAATTTCGTAATTAAGATCGATATTTCTATTCGCTAATAAAATATTACTGAAATCAATAATAAATCCGGACACATTTTTAAGGTTAGGTATTAATAACATAACCTATCTGTTGAAACATACACAGTTGATTTCTATCTCCGGTTGTAATTATAAAAATAACTGAAGGTTGGCATAGCTCGCGTGAAGTCTTAAAAATCTTTACAAAAATTTTGACTGTTGTAACTTTAGGGCTGTACTAATTTATAAATAAATATTATTTTATGTAGAATAATTTTTCCCAAATCAGTATTTTAGTACTTTTTACAATAAAGACAGCATTATTTAAATTGTTAAGTAAATGATCTGATAATATTATAAGTCTAAAAAATATGCATAAATCAGCCACATTCTTTTATATATGTAAATAACACTTTAATATTGTTACGCGATGCACAAAAAAACTATTTATCTGTTAATTGATTAGTGGCGTGTATTTGTTCAACGTGTTTATGTTAATTTAATTGAATTAAACTAGATGCAAATTAGAGCTGTCCGCCGGAAACGGTATCAATCTTAATTTGTTTGCTTAAATTAAGTCAAAACATCAACTGATATAATGACATGTGCATGTTAACTTTATAATCAACTGATAGTCCAAATTAGTTGAAATAAGTATTTCTTTTTTTTATATTCTGGTTTGTTTAAAAGTAGCCTAATTTTTAGATACATCATCTTTATGATTATGAATATTACTTATTTTAGTAATAATTATCAATGTTTTTGAATGTTTTATCAATGAGATCAAAACAAGTTTTAAGAGAGTCCTAGACGAGCAAGTAGATTGTATCAAGTCCATAATTGACAGCTTGTACAGCCAACTTTATGTATTTAAAGCGAATCAAGCGCTGATGAATCACAGAACACCATTATTAAAAGCGATGTTTTTTCTTATTTTTATGTAAAACGCAAACCAATCTCTGCTTTTATATTTCTACAGATAGCGTATTGGACATACAAGCTCATTCATCTTCGAGAAATTTGATTGCATCTCATACATTGCATAATCAGCCCTGACACTTCACTTTTATTATATTCCTTCATAAGACAATAACTGAAGAAACCTTAAATTATAAAATATTTAATCAAAACCTTTTTGGTCGTACGACATTGTTTGAAAAACTTATACCTAAGTGTAACCTATTTCTAAGACATAGAAACAGAAATCTGCATCAATAAATAAAAAATAAAAGTAAAATTACGGCCTATGGCTTTACCTAAGATTTTTTTTGCAGTACCTATTTTGTTTGTTGGAATTATTAAGAAAAATGTATCATCTTTAAAAAAGAAATGTCAATAAAGTACCTACATATTTGCTTTTGAACTTAGTTAATAGTTGTTACAATTAACTAAACTAAAAAAAAAACTCATAAAAAAACACTACAATAATGGACACATTATTTCAGCTCGTATTACCTGATAGATACGTATTAGCGTGTCTCATACTTCGCCAACCTTTCGTCAAGTATCAAGCCATTGCGTCAATACATAATCCTCTATCAAGCACGTATAGTTGGTTTCCAGAAGACGATCAAGAACTTTGCAAATCAACTCGATAGATGGCGTTGACTTGAACAAGGACATCAGCATAAAGAATAATAATCTGGATCTTCCTAATGTATTTAATTCCATAGCAATAACAATCCAAGGCTTAATCTTGTGCAATAACAATCTAAGGCTTAATCTATTTAATAGATAGGCCATAGAAATTCCATTAGCTGAGCAATATTTTTTAATGTTTCTTCCCTAAACTTGGGATTATATCAGTTCCGTTAACAAAACGTAGTCTAAATTCGGAAACAAAAAATGTAATAGAAAAAAAAAAAAAAAAAAAAAAATTGCAGATTCTTTCTGTTCTAAGATAATATAGCGGTAATTTTGTATTCAAATACATTGTAACCATCACGTTCGAGATAATAATTAGGTACAAATAATGAAGTGCTGTGAGGTCTATCACAGGTACTATCGATACTAGGAGGTACTATCGATACTACCTACAGACACATGGAGACCAGGTGAAGTGCAAGTCATAAGAAATATGATACTACATCAGGTATTAATAAAAAGACCGCAGTTTTTTTTATAGTTTTTCAATAAAATTATTCCTTTTTTGTCTACGATGAAATTAGATAACCTATATCGACTACTTTGTCAATGTCTCGTACCTCCATGTTATTTAGATTTATTACTATTTTTTATTTTGAGTATCCGTATGTTCAGAGATATTTATTAAATAAGTCCAATTATCTTCAGAAGAGTTTAAATCTTTTTTTCAATGCTTATTTTAGTTCTTTAATCTAATAGAGATTCATAGATATAATTATTAGGTATATATTGTCTATGGGCTCTGTATCATGTACCTGTAATCGCTGATCTTTTAATAATTGAACACGTTGTGTTTTGTTGTGATGACGTCAGCGGATACGAGCTAGCTCTTAATTACTGTTTTTTTTGTCTATGACCAAATTTATCAATTACCTACTTTTACGGTAAATTGTATTCAAGTTTATTTGATACAACTTTTAATAAAATAAAGTACGAAGTCCCATAACTATTGTTACTTGATGCAGACATGACACACAGACAAACGAACGACTGATGATAAATAGTAACCTGTAATAATGCAGTAATAAAAACTCACGAGCTTATGTAATAAATCTCATAAACTCTATGTGATATACCAACAGCCACAAAAACCATACACCCGTATTTCCCGGATATCATTATATATACGTAACGTTTATCACATTCATCTGAGCCTAATGTTCGTCCAGACAGAGAAAGTTCACTAGCGTAATGACACAAACATACATACAGGTAGCAGAAATAGATCTGTTACAATGTTATTGAGGTTTTGGTATAATTTTTAAGTTTGTGTATGTTAGTGTAGAAAAATTCTTTGCTATTTTTTGCAGCCCTTTATATAGGTATTTTTTAAAAGCCAACAACAAGTCTGTTTTATTAATTGAAAAATATAAGTTTTTTTTGCGTTTCATAGGTGACCTTTGGAGGCCTATTCACATACTTACCATATATTTTCTCCGATACAAAAAGATAATCAGTAGAGAAAAGTAAAGACAGAAGTCTATTAACATCGAGAACAAAGGAACTCTTATTTGTTTTATAATACACATATAACGCTTTCTATCTTATATCATAAAAAATAAACAAATCTACAACATGTAAAATTAAAAATAAAAATATTCCCTATTACGTCTATCAAATCGATCAGCGACTTACTAGATGCAAGACAACAACACTGAAATGTAAAATACATTGCTGGGTAACTATAATGTCCAAAGATGTTATTGGAAGGAAAACCATCAATGTATATAACACGATACGATTATAACAATAGAGTTATTTGCGGTATATGATGATGGTGAAGTGAAGCTATCCAGTGATTCAGTGAATGGAAAGGTTCAACTCACATTTCACCAAGGTATAAAACGGTTGTGTAGATCTCAAGCAGCATCAGTCAATACCGAGAAGTTCTACAACTATATCTATCAACATGAACGCTTTCGTAAGTATTTGTTATATTATTCATATGCGGTAAGAATTGTATTGTTACCCATTATTCAAAAACCGGATAAGTATTCACTTTTCAATATTTATAGAATCACAAAATTAATAATCTAACCTGATCCAATTTTTTCGATTCAATATTGAATCACTCATTTCTTGATTTCAATTTTTCAAATTGTGAAGATTTGGAAGCCATCTAAGGTTGTGTTTAATCTCAGATTGTTGATTTATTATTAATTCTAACAGTTTTACAATTACATATCCGCGGAATCTAAGATTTCATTTTAAATCAAATAATTTTTTAGTTTATATATAACCACTAAATAACAGTGAAAGGTTTAACAATCACTGGTGAGACTTCCTTCACTTTTAATGTGATATGAATCTGTCTGTATGTACTTACTCAGTCACGATTCATGTTCTAAATCACTTTCTTTAATAATACTTTGGATTTCTTGATGTTTGATAGACAAAATGAACCCAACTTTAAAAATCGGTCTGTCTAACTTCGCGACTACAAAACCGTTTTAACAATATATATATATGAAATTGAATATATACAAAAATTGAATTTACTTTTAAGATTCAAGGTATGTAAATGACATTCTGTTCACAAATTTCAGAGAACAGCAGCAATCCTTCTCTTAGTGGCGTACTCCAGCGCCAGACCCTCTGAGGAATGGGAGCCGGAAGGTCATTCTCACTCGGAACACACGAAACCGTACCATGTGACTGTGGTCAAGAAGATCGGTGTCCCTGTACCACATCCCATCGCAGTGTCCGTTCCTCAGTACGTCAAGATACCTATCCCGCAGCCTTACCCCGTCCATGTCACAGTTGAGCAACCCATCCACGTGCCAGTATACAAGGTGAGCATAGCAGCCTATTTATTAAAATGAACTGACAAACAAGATACTATTGATTATTGATAGATGTACTTTTATATTGAAGTAAGAAGAGATAAATGACTTTAACTTCAAAGAACGTAATTCATGAATATATCTAAAGTTTTTTTATATTTAGTCATTCAATTCATTGATAAAATGAAATATAATGGAACTGCAAATTCGTTATCGTGAGCCCTAAATGCGGTTTCGTTAAATCCGTTTCTGTTCTGCAAAATTGGATTATCGTGTCGGAACTCGCCTCGTTGAAAAAAGCGTTTGATATTTTATAAATGTTTATTTCGGAACGTATGTGACACGATATCTTAGTTGGCAGAGTGACGGATAGTGAAACTCAAACGAAGCAAGTTCGAGTCTTGCTCGTGTTCACAACTAAACTAGTATGTTCATCTTGTTTAATGACAAATAAAATATTATTAATTGTTTTAGTTTCAATATTCGATATTAGTAATATTAATCTCTTCTATGTATCTATTATGAAAGTCGAAATTAGATAGTAAACAGATAAAATCAGTACAAATGCCTTCAGTACGTCATTAATGAGAGATTAGAAATTAGTTTTCTACTTTGAGTAGTGCATTGTGTACCGACCGTGAGTCTTGATCTCAGATCTATTGTGTTTTATCGACAGCGTTCTTGATATTTGAACCATTTTGATATTATGTAAAGGCAATGAAAGTAAGAGTTACAGTTAGTAGAGCGTGCGTTCTTTTTAACAAAAGTTACCGCACAGTTATGACATTCAGATTTACGTATTAGGTATATTTTGTCAATAGACTGTGATTTTTTTTTTATATTACGCGGAAACTATTTGATAACAAAATTCTTATCTTTCAGGTCGTCCCTCAAATAGTAGAAAAGCCTGTGCCCTACACCGTCGAAAAGCCAGTGCCCTATGAAGTTGAAAAACCCTACCCCGTTGAGGTTGAGAAGAGGGTCGAGGTACCCATCCCCAAGCCCTACCCCGTCCACGTGCCTGTGTACAAGCACATCTACCACCACAAGGGAGGCCACAAGCACTAAATTAGGCATCATAGCTTACCCTGTAAGCTTCGCACCCCGGTTAAAACCGGACGAAACCAGTTGGAGCCAGTTAAATCTGTTTTAAGCCAGTTATATCTAGCTCTAATCTGTTCAACTGTAAATATAATGTAGATCGGATCTGTACCGCGCTATACAATTGTGATATTTATTGTGTGCAAATTATTATGTTCTGTTTGTTATCATTGTTGATTATTGTGTAATTGTTGATTAGATTGTAATATACATGTTCTATAAGTACTGACGCTTTTTACTTGCATTTTCTCTTCGGTGTTACGAAGGCGATTTATAAACTTTCTCCTTACCACTTTCAAGTACTAAAGGTTTCTAAGTAAATGTCAATTAAGCTGCTGAGTTGATCTCAGTGATATGATCGTTAGATCGCGTTCACTTTCACCGCGGTCAAGACACCGGTCACTGACACCGCCTTGCAATTTTATACGATGTTCCTAGCGCAGCTTCTGTAGTGCCAGAGGTCATACCTTTTATTATATTAACTTCCATCTTTATTTACATATAGTCTCTTATAAATCTGTGATCTAAATAAAATACAGTAATTTGATCTCTTATATATAAGTATATATTTTTTCTTATAACCGTGACCGACTTTGAGATTATATAATAAGTAAAAACATTGTTGAAGGCCAACGTAATGACAATTTTTATCTCATTTGCTGATTTTCTTTGTTAATATAAAGAAAATAGATTTATAATTTTAGATACCGAAGTTTAACGGAACCACAAAGTATTCAATGTGATAATTGAAATACCTAATTATTTTACGGATATTTTAGTACTAAAAAAAATAAAACATTGAATCATGCAAATCGTGGGCAGAAATAAGATTTTATAAAAGTCGTAAGGCTGATATCTCAAATAAATTCATTGTATTCCGTGTTGCCTGTATCATCTCGTGTTTTAACTATTAAGTTATAAATGAACCACAGTTTATTAAACATCTTTTACTCTTCTTGGTAATTGCTTTGAACTACTTAAAGAACCTACTAGATTCTAGTAATCTAGTAGGTTCTTTAAGTAGTAAACTTCTAGGAACTAGAAGGTAAGACAGAATTAAACTCAAAAAAGATATTTTTAAACATTAATGTATTATAATAATTAAATTGTAAAGAAATGATTATTACCATAGGTTATGGAGTAAATAAATGATTGTTGTTTAATAACTTTTTTTTCTATTTTTTTTTCTTTTTAAATTACACTTATTTTATTTATATCATGACAGGAGATATTATTATTTAATTTTAACAGATAAATATCGAGACCTCAATTAAAAGTAATTGGTTGCATCTTCTATAATTCAGATATAACAAAGAATTTAAGCAAACACATTTTTGTTATATACATACATATATATATATAGACCTTATAAAATACTACCACAACTTTTAAGTGCAAAATATTAAAATAGCAAGACAGTACTACTATATTAGGCCAGATACACATGCGACTTATTGACAACCACAACAAGATAACGTATTTTGAGCTATTTTTTACATAGATAAAATAAAGATTCAATTTTTATATTGTATTTGTTGTCCAGTGTGTAAATGTCCTTATGATGGAGGACGAATCCCGCTGCGCGTGAGTCACTTTTCTGGTTGATTTGTCATTTGATTCCCTCACTTTATGACCGGGAAGGATAAGTATCGCATTTTTTATTATCGCTGCGAATTTAAGAAATCTCTTTATGGGTTTATTGGTTTTACAATAAAATGGTGGATTGACAAATTTTTTTAGCATAAATTCATGTGACAGGGATTAAGGTTTGGTAAATTAAAGTTTTGATTAAACATTAAATATTATTTAACATTATTTGTAATAATGTAGCGAAATATATTGATATATAATTGTTGATTGTCTTTAGAATATTGCAGTATTAATCTATTTTATTTGAAATATATTTATGTGTATACCATTAGAATCTACACAAATTTATTTCTATCAAATATCATGACAGATTTATGATGAAAAGAAGCAAGACAGATAAACAAAAGATTCCATAGTGATGTAAAAAATTAACTCATTTAAATAAATCATAGACAAAAATAGCTATAGTTTTTAATTAATTAAAACTTAATTCTATACTTATGATAATAGTAAAAAATTGCAGCATTTTTGTAAGCCCGGTCACACAGTCATTTGAATGGAATCTATAAAATGTATTCCTTATATTTCGGTAAGTATCTAACTGTATGGTAATTTGTAATCATTATATATACAATATTCAATACTATAATACCCGTGTGAAGTAACGTGACTTGATGAGGCGAAATACTTTAAAAATAAGAAATAATCCTGCATTATAGCTGAGCGATTGGTTCTGCCCCGTACCATATTGCGGGGAATATTTTTGTTTCTGGGGTTCCGTTAAATTGTTATTAATATTCATGATACTTTGTTACTATTAATAAAACTTTGGAGATAATTTATATATCGTTACAAGTTTAACTATATATAAATGTGTATAAACTAAGATCATTTAATTAGACCTAAGTTATTATAACAAATTATTATCTTTCATTATCTTTCGTTTACAGGTTAAGAAAAAACCTCACAATCCTACGGCACCACTAACAAAAATACAGTATGTTGTATTTTTTTTGTTATTTTTTTGTGGGGCTCCACCGAGATGCGCGTGCACCTGCCAGCCCCCCGCCGGGCTCCGCGGGGCCGGGCCTCTTCCATGCCGACGGATTAATGCCGGCTTTTCAAAAAATACATAAAAAATACAACGGAGTTCAAAAGGTTTTAAGAGGTCATTATATATTTTTCTAAATCATAAATAATTCAGTGACCGAATGACATTTGATATTTAATCGCGCTATAAATGTTATTACCAGTTTCATTATATTTATGAGTTTGCTATTTTATTGTAATTGTTAAACTCCGTGTATGGTTTGTAAATCTTTGGTTAATACTTCTCTGTCATGTTTATTTCTTGTGGGCTTTAGTTTGTTTTAATAGGTTTTTTAGAGCTCTTGATAGTAACGGTTTAAACTTATTCAATATTATTATAATTCAAATAAAAACATAAAAAACTGTATTTTTTGCAGGTGTTTTTTGTAGATGCAACCCCCAGATCAAAGCCCCTGATAGTATCACAAAATAACTTACCCTTACCTAATTCTGCACTCGCGGTACCTATATCTGGCAAATTTATGTTTACAGATAGAAAATAACAGATTCATATTAGTGATGACATAAAATAAACTTAACCCGAATACATAATGATGTAAATTTTAAAAGAACAATAATGTAATTTTTAACCGCCCCGTTGGTCGAGTGGTTAGCGCAGACGCCTAACGTGTAACGACGCAACGATTCTCGGGTTCGATTCCCGGCAGGGACAGGCATGCATGTGATAAGCATAGATGTCTGAATTTGTGGGTTTAATAATAATAATATAAGAGCTTTATTCAAGTAGCATACACAAGTAAGAATACATTTACCAATGAGAAATTATTACAGTAATTATAAAAATAAATAAAGATGATGCTGAAAAGGACAAGATCTCAGTTTAAGCTGCTTTTCAGTTCACACCTCGGTTTGGTCGTTAAATTAATATATTCTCAGTATTCTATGTGTTTTTCTATGTATTTGTATCGTTGTCTAACACCGGTAACACAAGCATATAATTTGCTTACTTAGGGGTTAGATCAATTTGTGTAATTTGTCCTAATATTATTATTATTATAATTTACCTTAATTAGGATTTGTCGTTTATAAACAGATTATTTGATCAAATGTCAGGAATTGATACACCAATTACAATAAGAGAAATAATTATGAAACCAAGACGTTGTCTATGGTGTTTATGATGAAACCTAAATCAGGACACACAAACAGCAATGCGTTTTAGCTTTCAAGCTTCTGTAAACAAACACCGGATTTGCTGTAAACAATGAAGCTCTGAAAATAATCGTTTACCTACTGAATATCCGTTATACAAAAAAAAAAACAACCGGAGATGTCTAGAGTCCAGATTCTAGACAATACCTCAAAAACAGGTGCTATATAGTATAAAATGAATAGTTTGATCAAATCTTAACTTTTAAACAAAAACTTAAATATATTTTTAAATTTAGTACATTATATATACAAAAGGCAATCTAATTGTGTAAAATTATGTAATCAAATATTACAATATTGGTTGTGGAAAATGTCTGCCAGAGTATAAATAAATTTACGAAAACGCGCGAAATCTGGATAATTTCGCGCGCTTCGTCAATAAACAAGGTGGAGTAGGAACATGGAGGATATATAAAATTTACTATACTACTATTACGTCATTCATTATTTTTAATATTACGTGAGACAATCGTAATGAATTGGATTATCAAACCAAAATTATATGTAATAAATCTAATTTCCACATTTTATCTTACCGGGTTTGAGTGTATTAAAATTATTATACGCTTAAAATAAAGTATCCACATCAATAAATACTAATTATTAATACATCGTGATATAAAATGTTTTACTTAGGTAATAATGTGATGTAAATACCTATTTATTACAAGATACTACAACATAAGTGGTTCTCCGTCAAAAAACATGTAGTGACGTTTTGTTTTAGACAGATACCTACTTAAAAAATATATGTTTATTTTTTAAATCTATGTAATAGCTCTATATTGAAATATCATTAAACATTTACACATTAAAATATATGAACATAATTTAGTTTATTTTATTGCCCACTTCCCTCGATATATATTTCGCGCTACAATTAACTGTCAAACATTTTGACATTTAATGTTAAACATTGGTTAAGTTCTCAATAATATTAATAGTTGAGATAGTGTTGATAAATAAACGAATATACGGTTAATAGAAACCATTTACACTCTGAATACCACAATGCAGTTTATATTGTTACTTAAGTATCATTAAATTTACTTAACATTCTGCAACGACAGCACGAACGGTCATACATAAATAGATATAAATACATTCTATATTTTAACGCTGTTAAAACAAACAACCGGACAAGCAGTCAAATCAGATAGTGGTATAAATCATAATAATTAATACTAATTATGACTGAGAATCTAACTCAGAACCGACGGAAAACCGATAAATACAATTAATAAACCTCCAAACTTAACATTTCTTTAACAATAATAAAATAATAACAGAAATTAACTTTGTTATAATAATGTAATTAATATAATAAGAGTAAAGTCATATTTTATCACCTGTTAGAAATAACGACAAAAATAAACGTAGGTATACATTAGATTAATCTTACTTTCATAGCTTTCTAGCAATTTTCATAGAGGTTACACAAACATCATAAGTCTTGACTATCATCAGTCACGAGTCACGTCGCGTGTCAGCCCCCCTCTCCCCACCCTGTAATTACCCCCCATTGACATTTAGGTCTCCGTCTAAGTGCTTATGCACTAACCTGAATGTTGCATACTAATAATACAAACAGCTCGTGGCTTTGTTTTTTTAAATTACAAATTAGGAAGCAAGTTTTAACGTTCATTTTTATTATACTTATTATTTTTTATTGATATAAAAAACACGTAAAAATATGAATTGTTTATTTTACTAAAAGTAAGGATGTAAAAAATAATGTGTAATTTATTTTTAACATTACCAACCTTTCCAGAACAATCCATAAAAAAAGTATACGCACTCTATATCTCTCTTATAATATCTTGAGCAGTGGAATAAATTATATTTACTTCATTAATTTAAAATCTCAAGCAGAATATGTCAAAGAAAACAAAACTAAAAGTAAGTAGCTACTAACGGCATGTTGACTCCTAATGTAAAATCTCATGCTGAAAATATCAAGCAGTCAATATGAAAGTTTATAAGAAGTTGTGACGTCACTAGATTCTGATAAGAAAACCTAAACCTAATAAACCTAACCTTATTTAATATTTATAGAGACAATAAATAACAAAATAAAGCGCCAATTCCGTAACCATTAGTATAAACGCATTGATATCCATTTTGTTTAAGCTTGCGTGCCGTTCTAATCGCCTTCCCTCCCTAATTACCACCCTTTCACCCCCCCATTGGCATCTAAGCTAACGTCTAACTTTAACTTTTTTCCACTATTTAGTTCATTTTGTAATCGTTTGATTGCTTTTACAGGATATTTTTAATTACTTTTCTAATAATTAAAAAAATGTTTCCTAGGTTTATTTATTATAGTTATATTTTTTTAGGTACTTACCTATATGTTAATATATTTTATTACATTTAATGAGCAGTTTAATATCTAGTACTATACTACCTACCTTCTGCTTTCGTATGACTTCATACATTATATATAAGTAATTTATAAAATACTGAAATATTGTCATCTTATAATAAACCGACTAACTTGATAATATAATAATATAAGGTTGTGTTGTTGTTGTTTGACAAAAATATATTTTTTACCTCTTTGGATTGCACCTCTTTTGGTTCTATTGCTATAACACATAACATTGATTCTCATTATTTCTTATTAGCTTAAGAAATAGTGACAATCAAAAGTTTATGGGACTTGTTTGTTTACTTGTTTTTATATAATGCTAATTCACCTCCAAGAGAAATTTAATAAAACAAATATTCAACCAAAATATAGGCCAAAAAAAAAGTTACAAACCACAAATTGGCAACCCTAATTCAAAATTCAAAAGCTGTTCTAGTACTATCGTTATCTGAACAAACAAACAAACCACAGAACATAAGACGGTTGACATTCCAACCTCTTTGGATATTTCCAGCGAGATAACACATCTCGACTCTAATCGAAGCGACCGATCGACCGACCGCCCAATACTATTTACACTTATAATAAACACATTCAGGCAATTATGAACCTTATTGTATGTTAATAGAATTGTAGTTATTTATATCACTATTATTTCAGTCTAAACATTCAACATTCCTGGTTGTCGATTCGGGATGACTCAATTTGAACGAATTTATCTCTCATAACTCGAATGAGATTATTTTTGACTGATTATTAATTCTTAGTACCTACAATGTTTAAAGAAGCCTTTAACTGTCATTCTTTTTGTAAGCCATTGGTCCATAGAGTAGTATTTTATTTTATTTTTTATTTTGTTAAAAATCAATATTCTTATGATATACTTACGTATTCACATTTTCTTAAGGTTTCTTACGAAATCAGTAAGTACCTACTCAGATAGCTTAACGTTATCTAAAGTATATATTTCAGTTTCATTCCATAAAAATGTTATATAAAGAACTTAAAACAGTAGGTACTTAATAACTGGAAATATGAAATTGTAATAAAAAAAACTTTTATGCGCCTATCATTAATACTGGCTGTTGACATCCTCATTTATTTTCGCGCCTCAATTCAAACTTCGAATACCGAACATTCCAACCATAGACAAGCATTAGTCAAACTGTCAAACCGAACTGTCAATGAGCATCTATAATCGGTAGCTTAAAAACTTGACAAGGACAATGGGCGCACTGATATATTGTGACGCGCGCTGATGGACTATCCACCAAGTGACGTATTGTCAAAACTTAATAGAGTTGGTGAGTTGAATTAATCGACATTAACGTAAAAGGTACCTCGTTCATCACAGATAAGTTAAAAATCAGGCAAATAAAGCGGTTGGCAGACAACAATGGCGGCGCATTTGAATTGAATTCCTGTAACTGTTAGTGTTTTGTTTGAGCTAATCTATCGAGCGGACAGTGAATAATAAACCTAATTTGCGTACGGTTTGTACAATTATTTAAATTAATTAACCAATAAATAATACAACTTTTGCTACTTAACAAAACGTAAAATGCAATATTATTATTAAAGAAAAACGATAAAACTCTAAGGTGATGTCTAAAGATATAAAAATCATAATGACGATGATTTTATTACAATAACCTATCCCACAACTAGTTCAAAACTTTATTAGGTGAAGCAGCTGTTAAATCATTAAAGAGTAATAAAAGTTATAGATATTATAAAAATAAAATACAGTCGGTTGGTCCGTCACCTCATTTAGAGTCATTTTAGTTTTAGGACTATATTATCATCTAAACGTCTCATAAAATATTAAAAGACCAATTTAATCACCGAATGTATAAATTAGGTTTTCATAATTAAAATGTGGACATTACAATTATAAAATATCAATTTAATTGGCTGCAAATGGTAACATTCGGATCAAAATACTTTTAAAAGTACTTTTATCCAAACAAAAGCGGCTTATCCGCAAAAAGAACCGTATTGCATAGACAATACAAATTAAAACGTAATATAAATACTATTTTCTGAAAACCTCTTCGTAATTCGCATGTGCAGCTTGCTTACACCTGCGGTTTTAACGCCATTACTCTTTTTAATTGTAGTCTTTTATTAGTCACACTATTGTTATACTTCAGTGAAGTAATATAAATAGAAGTTATATGTCATAAAAATATATCTACGACCTTATAATGACTTTTAGAGACCTCCTTGGTCGTTATAAATTCGTTAAAATATTTTTTCTAATTCGATGTTTAACAGTAGGTATTTCCCAACTGCGTAGGCTGTTTTCTATATTTTTTTTATGATTACAAATTTTTTTTTTAGATTAGATTTTTTTCATATGCTCTTATTTTCTTTTATTGTTCTTATTCATTATTTTCTATCTCTATACCTACTTAGATACATTATTTATATGAACACTAGAAAAAATAGATGACAAATATAATGAATCTTTTCCTGTAACTAATATAAATCAGTTAAATTAATTTAAGTTTATGCAAAAATCTAATTATTTTAATAATTTCGAGCGGCCATATTGTACAAAGGGCGCGAAAGCACAATTTGTCAGAGAGGGCGTTCCGAACACCGTAATTGGTGGTCAAAGACCGATAAAAACTTGCTTTGTTTATTCCCAGCGTACTGTAAGTACGCCCACACCATTTATTTACTTGTCACTAATAACTGTTAGTCCACCTTAACACAACGGAAGGAGGGAAAATTAATAAAAAAATGCTCACATATGCACACTTTATATGTTTCTTATCAACGTCGGAAAAGACTTATTTGTATAAAACTTATAGGTACTTAATTATACACAATAATAGCGAAATGTGTTTTATTTCATCGAGTCGCAAAATATGTACCTGCCGAAGTATTTAGATGATGCTACGCCTGAACATAACAAAACTAGATTACCTATACTTACATCGAACACATTATTGGAAACTTGGGACATCATTACACCTATAGTCTTTATTTCCTTTTTAAGAAATAATAGAGAGAAAAAACGTGGGTGTCTTACTCCATTTTTGCAAAACCAGTTAAATTTATGAGAAAAAGAGCCCTTTTAATGGTATGAATAGTCGCTTTTCAAAGCCAGCAATATCTCTCACAGAATTATATTTTAAGAATCCATGAGTCTTGATATTATGACCTTTACAACATCCACTTCAGTAAACAAACCTATCCGTCCTTTTTTTTTTAACGTCAGGAATCCTTTATGGATAAACACATCCAAGAAATGATGGAGGTGGTTATGTGAGACTCCTACTCACTAAACCTGGCGGTTGCCGCCGCCGCCAAAATGGGACACCACGGGATCGCTTTCGCACTCACCGCGATGCCCACCACCACATTAGATGTGAACCACGGAGAGGGCACCCCGCAACGAGTAGCACTCATCCCTTTTAAATTTATTTAAATATAGAATGAAAATTAAACCGATACGGGCAGGGATTCGAACCCGCGACTACTGGGAAACCGTCCCGTCGCTCTACCAACTGAGCTACCGTATCAAACCGTACCGTAGCTCAGTTTGGTTACCGTAGCTCATTCTATATTTAAATAAATTTAAATAAGCTTAACATGGCTATACATGTTTATAGATATTTTCAAACTCATCACTTTTATTGATTCCCTTAATAGATTATGGAGGAATCCTTTCCCCCCACCCAAGTCTGCTATGTCTGAAGAAACCTATCCCTCCTAAGTTAAGTAAGTAAATACAACAATTAATAATCCTGGAGATCCTATCAGGATAATGATATAATCTCATCGAATTATTAATTGACTATCGGTCCTTAAAACGTTCGATTTTCGATTTGTTCAAACTTTGTGTCTACAATAAAATTGATCCATGGGAAATAAGATAACATCGCATTTGAAAAAGTCGGTTACAAGCAAACATACATATAATCAAAGCGTGTTAAAAAATATGACTTATTTAGCCGTAAAGGTGCGGCCATTTTGCGTTATATAACTGCAGCGTGAAATAGTTATATCATTAATAAGCAATAGAGTTGGCAGATGTTTTTAAATTCCCAAGTGTCAATTTATGTTACAAGTGTGTATATACATATTTATTTACATATTTCGAAATACAAAGAAACATCTGCAATATTAACATTCTGCAAATATAAAACTGACAGTATTTATTTGATTTATACATAGATAATTAATAAGATAAACATAATTTAAAAGCAATCGTAATATATCATACTAGAAGTACACCCGACTTCGTGTGAACTTCGTGTCCCAGTGACAGTGACAGTGACTTCGTGTGCTAGTGCTAGAAAAAAGCACAGCCACTCAACGGTTTTGTCGTGAGTGATTTACTTTATAAAATTTGGGCTCTACGAAAAGATCTTAAAATGAAACATGATTCTCCCTACACCTATAACATGAAATATTACAAATGATTGCCCAAATTAGTCGAATACTTTCCAATAAGTAGTACCTCTATACAAACTCAATATCTTACAAACTTTACATCTTTAAATAAATATTCAAATGACTACTTGACCTTTGTTCTTGACCTGACTCATAAAATTGTATAATAATTAACGATTTCCCAATCACTATCATATGCTAGATTAATTTAAAATGTTATAAAACTCATACACCTATGACTTACCTACGAAATTCCAATCGAATTGATATCCTAGTGATTCAAAGTAACCCAAAATACTTCCTTTAAAATAAATACAATAGAGGTCATAGCGAAGGTGAATCTGTGTTTACTGACAAAAATATTTAAAGTTTTTAAATTAGGCATGCACCGGCTATCTTCAGGCGACATCTAAACGCGGCCGCAGCAGTAAATTACGACAAACTGGAGCGTTGCAGCATTGTATGCAGATGAGAGACGCATCTTGGGATTTGCATCAAGTTTCGGCAGGAATTTGCAACATATTTAATTATATTAGACACTGTATATAATGTATTTGACTACGCAAATGCAAATCCCTTACTCAATATATATTATTATTTTGTAAGTTTCATAGTAAACATCAACTGCAATTAATAAACTACTAAAAGATACCAACGTAATAAATAAATATAACAAACAGTAATATCGACAGTTCCAGATATATATTTGTCTTAAGGCGCGCTCATCTCAGACAGGTGGCATAACCCAACACCGCCTGTTACTACCGAGGTATCGTTTTCAATAATAGAAAACAATAGCCGATCGGAAGCACCCATTGTTCATACTACAATGGCGTGCTCATTACTCAACTCCTCGTTAACGTCCCGACCGCCGCAAAACACTAACTTTATCAGTCCTCCACGTCAAATATCTCTCCATCTTGAAACTATATCTCCTGTAGACACAATCGAACTGAAATAAAACAAACACATCAGACCTGAACGTTCCCCAGAAGCCAGATGCGTATCGGCACTCCAAAACGGAAAAAATTCAATGATATGATTTTTCAACGTTCCTTTTTCAAAAACCCCGTGAATTGTCAACAGTGGCATAGACAACGAAGGATTTGAATACAGCAAAATTTGAATATAAAGGTCGGCGGCAGTCCCCATACATCAAGCGAGAGCGCTTTAAGTCTTTCGAGCGCTTTTCGGACACAAATAAGCGTCTGATGCTCGACAAGACGCACATAATACAGCTGAATTATTTTGCGATAGCTATTTTGCGATTTGGCGCTTATGTTTTGACTGACCAGTGACCTCTATCACGTTTCAGCGTTGTGACTTCAACGCATATGTAAATTGACGATCTGAAGTGGCGCATTAAGATAATCATTTAAAATATTTATAGCGTGTAAACGTCGATATTAAACCGGTGAGACACCCACGACACAGTCCGTATCGTCCGATGCCATATTTCATTTGGCCACAATTACAACCATTAAACGGGGCGCAACTCTTTGATATTTTCTCTTTTATTTATTGTAGCAAACTTATTAGGATACTGTGGCATTAATGATGACAGATGAGACACCGTATCTCGACTTAATGCGTTTGTGTCGGGATTCTGTATCGATCAGTTTAGTTGTTACGGGTAAAAAGAAATGCGTTTAGGTAAATTATGTTCATATTAAATATAATTTCTTTATTCAGCATGCACAATACCTATCTATGAACAGTAATCCAGAATAAGTGCATATTTTTATTTTTTATATTTTATGGTCTAAATATCAATGAGATATCCAATCACTTATTAAATAATATAATTCAAAAACTATTTTTTTTTTATGTGAAAAAAAATATTTTTCAATAATTATTTATTTTTAAAACGTTGCATATTGGTCTTCATAATATGATATCACAATGCCTCTTTTATAAGTTAATTTATATTAAATTCAAATAATCAAAGCGCAGGAGTCATAGACAAATTAGCGCAGATCCAATCTACTGTTTTTGAATAGAACGCAACGAGCGGGAACACGTTGTTTTTACCGCGTTTTAATTTAATTTTGAATTCCGAATGTCGTCCAACGCGCGCTCCCCGCCGCGTTACAAATGGCGTCGATACATCATGCCGATGATATCTCTTTCAATTTTTGAAAGGAACCCGCCATGGGCAGCGAATTAATAATGGGAAAAAATACCCACAAGGTGAACTAAGTAAAAGAGTTGAAATTAGATAATCTAGGCGATAACACGAATAAAAATTGTTTAAATATTTCAATGATTAATTAAATAATTATGTTAATTATGATTTTTTGATTTAATGTTTAGAAATAATATTATTTTATAAATGTATAACTATCGTTCTCTTTTAATATTAACATGAAAAAGCTTTTAATATCTAATAATATATCTTGTAATACCTAAAATAATAATATTCTGTAAAGCTGAAATTATGTTTGATATAAATAACAGGGAATAGAAAAAATACTGTTTAGGTATAAGTACTCTGACCTATATACCTACCTCATAATTACGATAGAACATCGCAAATAATTTAATAATTTCGACGACATTTTTGACATGTTTTCGCTCAATTATTCACAGATACTCAAAATTTTAAAGCACTAAATGACCCAGGGTAGACCCTATGTAGCACTCTGTGAAAGTCTAAGGCACTTCAGACTTTCAGACATCCCAAAGGATTACTTAAATCTAGCACGATTGCATAGACTGATATACATGCTCTCATCTAGTACTCTAGCTAGCGTAATAGACGTACCTTGAAGACAATGATCTTCGGATTTAGGGTTATCGGTATCATTTCATATTTTAATATAAACTTGATTAAATATTAAAAAAAACCTAATCCCCAAGAGTGGTGTTAAAAACACTGAAGTGATTTTCTTAGTCTCCATTGAAATGACAAACAGTTGGGATAAGGTAGATGAAGGAAGATGTTAGATGAACTTCAAAATAAATTAAACTTTTAATCCGTTGATTTGATTTTTATTTTTAATTATATAGTATAGTATATATGGTAACAAATTAATTTAGACCACTGGCACATCAAAATTGTAGAAAATATAAATAGCCATATTTAATTGTTAACGGTTTCCTTAAAGTATTCAAAATAAATCTAAATGTTTTTCCGTTACTAAAAGAGTTTAACTCGTAACAAAAAATAAAAATAAACACTGCACTGCTGAGTAGAATAAGTATTAAATACTTTTTCAAAACGTAAATTTTGTAATAATAAAATTGTAATCTAAATTCTAGAGCATATTGTCTGTTGCTCCTAAAATATTTTTAAAGCAAAACCTCAAAGGAAGATTTTGCTTATAAGTCTCTGTGAAACTTAACAATTCTAATCAAATTTATTTTTTTAAGCATGTTTATATCACAATGATTCTCATATTCCAATAACATAAGCAAAAGTTAACATAACGTTCAGTGAATTAGTAAAATAAAAAAAAATCTTTTATAACATTTACATTTCTCATTTGTATATTTTAGTAGTTAACTTTGATGGAACATTTACATGCATAGGTACATAATTTCCTTTCTTCTAGCTCTCGGGGGATCACTCCCTTTTTTTCAACTTTGGGAAATCCTTTATGGATACCAACGAGCCCAGGGGAGGGCCGGGATGGTTATGTGGGAGTCCTGCACTGCAGTTTACCCACTAAAACCCAACGGTTACCCTCATCGCCATAACGGAACGCCGCGGGACCGCTTTTGCACTCGACGTGGTAGAAGTGTTCACCCCTCAGCCAAGTCTAAAGATGTGCTTAGGAGTTCGACTGGAAAATGAAATTATTTGAATTGAGTACACTGTTGTCAGGTACAAGATCTAAAGGACGCGTTTACAAAACTGATAGGTAGAAAATCGCATCACTACATAGACAAATATCGACTACGCACACTTACGCATGTATAGTGCGAGAATATTGTATGAATGAAACAATTTTGATACTTTCGATAGTTTTTTTTTTCTAATATATTTAATTATTACTTCTTTATATTATTTTTATATTTTTGATGATTAAGTATGTACATATTATACATGTGATAAAATTACAGATTATTACATATATGATTATATACGTATTAATTATTCTGTGACCTAAAAATAGCTGAATACTTCGGTGGCTGTTACTTGATCTTTTAGACTAAAAAAAGGCAAGGCTAGTTGAGTTTAGGCCCGTTGTGTTAATCATAAAGAGATACCTCCAGGGTTGGTGGACCTGAAGGTAAACTGAAGGATGGATGATAGTGGAAATCCTGGATGAATAGAGCTTGGTGTGCCGAGTATGGGTGATGTACATAAGTTTTTTTTTCTTTAAACTATGAATCAACAAAGAAATATATATCGATACATATAATAAAATTGTCACTAATCCATTTCTGTACATAGAAAATATTAAAAAACAATCATTATGTACCCAAAACAATGTTTTTTCATTTTGTCTGTTCGTCTGTATGTCTGTATGTTTGTACACGCTAATCTTAGAAACGGATTAATCAATTTGGATACAGTTTTCGGGAATATATTGTCATGGGATTCACTTTACATTTTGTTTTTTTTTTTAACAATCGGTTATCAAATATAGAAGTCAATAATTTCTTATTTCCTTTCCGTTGCTGCTTAGCAGTTTGAAGGTTTATATTTTTTACATACATTGGTAAGTACAAAGGGTACGTTTTATCAAAATCGAAATCTATGCGTACAAAGTCGCAGGCACAGCTAGTTGCTTAATAAAATTCCTAAACAATTATAATTATTTCATATATTAACCACGTAACAATATTTATATTATGAAATCAATAAAATAATTAAAATGAAACCATCTAAGTCAGCACCAGGTCCGGATGGTATCCCTTATATAGTTTACAAAAAATGTCCGTCGCTCCATAAACATCTTTTAAATATATTCGGTAAAATCTGGTCAAGAAAGCAAATACCGGTTTCGTTCGGAAAAGCCCTTTTTGTCCTCATTCCGAAAAACGACAATGTCAATAATCCCAAGGATACTAGACCGATAGCCCTAACAAATACAATTTCCAAAATATTTTTCTCTTTTTTACAAACTAAAATGACGCAATTCATGATTAACAATAGATATTTCAGGCCTAATCACCAGAAAGGGTTTTTGCCCGGAATTTCTGGATGCCTGGAACATAATACGTTAATATCGGAAAGCCTTAAAGATGCTAGAACTAGCGAGAGACAAATTACGGTTTGTTGGATAGACTTAGAAAACGCCTTTGGGTCGGTACGACATGAACTAATGATGTTCGCGCTTAAATGGTATAACTTTCCTACGGTAGTTCGCGACATTATTACATCGTATTATTCAAAATTAAAATTCTCTATAATTTTTAATGAAAACCATTCAAAACCACTTAATTATAACGTTGGTTTATTTCAGGGCTGTTGTATTTCTCCTATTATATTTAATATAGTTATTAATATTTTAATAGACAAATTAATTAGAAATGAAAAAAAGTGGGGCTATCGGTTTAAGTTCAACAACAAATACACAGAATCCATACTAGCTTTTGCAGATGATCTCGCGATACTGACACGTAATCCGAAACAATGTCAGGTACTTTTAAATGTAGTTGAGGATTTCTGTACGTGGACGGGCGGATTGGGGACAAAACCAAGTAAATGTTTTAGTCTGTGTCTGGGTAGACGGAATACCAAATATACCTCTTACGATCCGGGTCTTATAATAGGCGGTCAGTGCGTTAGTACGGTTACGGAAGCAGCTCCGTTTAAATTTTTAGGTAAAAAAATCGATTACCAAGGCCGTACTCCATCGTTGGATGTAATAGTCGATAGCTTTTTAAACGATCTCAAAAAGGTAGACAACCAACCAATAAGTAACGTCAAAAAAGCTTGGATTTACGATAATTATTTAACATCACGTCTAAATTGGCCTTTCCTCGTGTATGATATAAATAAAACCCTTTTGTCAAAGTTAGATGCAAGCGTCATAAAGACATTGATGTTATGGCTCGGGTTAGCGCACTCAGCGGACTCTTCAACCTTATTTAGAGACCGAAACAACTTTGGATTAAAATTAAAGAAACCATCGGAGCTCTACAAACATCTAAGAGTTACCAAAAGACATATCATCGGAAAATCTAAAGATGATACTGTAACTTCTCTCCCAAAAGACAAAGTTGCCTCAGAGCTCGAGTCACGACTTCAATTCCATAAAAAATTTATGATAGGTGCTCAAACAAATAAACTAGGGCTAGGATCAATTAGGAAAGTTCAAGACATAGACATAACAAAATCTTTTATTCGACAAGACGAAAACGATAATTACCGACTCCACGCGATGAGCCTAGAAATTCAAAACGAATGGGTGACCATAGGAGATTTTTGTATTCCACTAGCTTTGAAGTGGCGCACCTTAATTTATGATTGGTCCCCAGCATTATTAAAATTCTATCTTAATGCATTCCAAATGACTCTCCCAGATCAAAGTAATTTAGTAAGATGGGGCAAAGCCACCGAAAAGTCTTGCAACATCTGTGGGGAGGCAATAGGAACCGCGAAACACCTATTAGTAGGGTGTAGGGTACTTCTAGATAAAGGTCAATACTCGCGTCGCCACGACAAGGTATTAGAAATCATACGGGAAGCGGTTAATCTTTCAGTAGCAAGAGCGCGGAAGGGTATAACAACCACCGAACGATCTATAGAATTCGTAAAAGAAGGCTCCTCCAAAAAATCAAAAGCGAAGCCTTATTCAATATTAGGCGCGGCTCCTGATTGGATTCTCATGATGGACACGTATGAAAAGCATTACAAAATCCCTGGGGATGTTGGTGTTTCGTCATCCAGACCGGACTTATTCCTGTATTCGAAACATCTGAGGCGCGTGATACTTGTGGAGCTTACTGTTCCTTGGGAAACAAACATCCCAAGGGATCACACATTCAAGCTCAATAAGTATTACGAACTAACCAACGAACTGATCAGGAATAAATTTATAGTTAGTTTGTACGCGGTAGAAGTGGGAGCGAGAGGTATAACAGCAAAATCTCTCTATAGCCTACTTAAAGATCTTGGCCTTTCTAGAACAAGCATCGGTTCATTTCTAGAACGTACTTCAAAGGCGGCATTAGTAGGTTCTTTCCAAATTTGGTTAGGTAGGGAGAGGAGTGTGGAGGGTGAAGGTGAGCGTTTTTGCGCATAATAAAGGGGCCCCTTAAACCTACTCCTGGGTCGCAAGTCCCAGGCACTGCTTGCACTCCTCTCCTTGCAACGCGATGGGCCCGGCACCCGCACGGTGAATCCATGGATTGCTAAGAAGCTTCGTCTGTCTCTTTATTTATTTAAGTTCTAAAATTATTATATCATTATAAATACCGTACCGTCCGCTTCATTGTCATTTTATTTCATAATTTTATAGTTCATTGTCTTTATTAACCTATTGAATAATAGTGTAATCTTTTAGGGTGCAATAGTCAATAATTACACTTTTTATTTAGCATGCGTATTCATCCCATTTAGCATGCGTAACTACGAGGACAGAAGGAAGAAATAGTTTTTTTACAATTTATATCCATTCTAATTAGCAGTACAATTGTGATGTAAAAAAATAATTTGCGTTTCTAAACACAATGCTATGAAAAGTCGCTTTGACTTACTAATGACATAACTGTCACAACATGTGAATTTGAATTTGACAGGTGCTAAGGATCATAGCTTGTAAAAATACGAGTTGAATTCAAATTGATCCCCACCACGAAGACCAGCTTTCACCATGGTAGAATGCTCATTGCTCTATTTAATGTTTTTAAACGCGATATTCTTACCGTGGTTTGATGTGTCTAAGATAACTGTTCTGTGACAGGGTACCGCTATGTTTGCAAGGGTGACTTTCTACCCCACTCTCTTGTATAATGTGCTCATGGAAAAGGTTACCAGCAGACGCTGGTATGATAGAATGGATGATACTGTTATCCTAGGAGCATTACCCTTTCAGGGATCGAGTAAACAAGTAGGTATAAAGTAAAACTTAAACTGAGCTAAATAAAATGAAACTTTTTTTACATATTAGTATTTTATTTATGGGACATTAAATAAATATATTGCATTTAGACTATTCTAATATTATTTTAATATTATACTACTTATATATTTACGGTTATAACTCTTAATAACAACTATTAAGTGGTAGTTTATTTTTATTTAATATATAATACTACAAAATGAACAACATAAATAATCATCAAGCTCAGTATTTTGAATTATTGTATGATACAAATTCAATTGAAATACTTGTATGAGGTTTAAAATCTAATTTACATTATGTGAGAATTTTAATTTCAGTTAATAGAAGATGAAAATATTAAAGGAGTTGTATCAATGAATGAAACATATGAATTAAAAATATTCTCGAATGATGCAGAGGTAAGAATTAAAATTTTAATTCTTAAATCAACTAATTTATATATTTATTAAAACAAAAAAATCTTTCTTCCTACCTATACTTACTTTACCTATACTTGGATTTATAATTATAGTCTGATGTTTTATGTATGCAATGCTTGTTTAAGTGAAATAAAAAAGAATTTACTTACCTTTTTTACAAAAAAAAAATATGGTTAAATACAAATCAAAGTATTCATGAATATAAAAATATTTATTTATGTACATTCGGTAAGTTAGTCAAGATCTTTTTTGGTATTTGACCAAATTATTTGGTTTTTGGTGTCATATATATTATGTTTGATTTTTTCTATATTCTTGGGTACATGATGAGGTAAAGAACTAAAAGACTAAGATTTATGTTATGTTACAATAAAAGTCAAAGAAATTCTATAATTATGTGTTGAATAAAGCTTAATAATATAAAGCAATTAAACTTCAAAACAACATTTATAATGAAACATATCAAGTCAACATATTTGTTTGCTTATTCCTCACCTACATTTAGTTTTTAGTAAAGTCAACATTTATTTTTAAACTACAAATCAACATATTTATTCATGTAGCCAGGAGCCATATGTAAGGTACATGTTAGGACCTATTTATGACAAAAAAGAATGAAATCATAAACCAAATAATTTGGCCGAATATTCGGTTTGGTAAAGGTTATACCGAATAGTATTAATATATACTGTTTATTTGATGAAATCACTATTTGGCCATAATACTATATATTAATTATATTTGCGAGCACAAATATACCAGTTGTTTTCTTTGTTGTCTAAACATAAAAATTTAACACATACATACATAACATGAAAATCTAAGTAAGGATCTCCCAAGTAGTTATTGTTATGTTAATTGCTATTGTTATTGGTAACACGAGGCTCCACCACATTATGATGTATTTTTTTTATTTTTGTACTAGGTATTGTAACCTATTTCCATGTTTGAATAAAACTATTGGTTTTATCTGACTGCCCCAGTTTTATTGCTATTATTTGGAAAATATTATATAGGATAGAATATATTTATTTTAGCACACAGAACATACTTACAGACATTTACCGGGATTAACTTATAACTAAATCGTAAATACAAATTAAAAGTGAAAAGAAAAAAATAAAATAAAAATTAATCAACAATATATCAGTATAAAAGAAACAGCAAAAGAAAACCATAAACAAAAACAAAGAGGATGCAAATAAATAAATCACACTGGAGTATCTAGGAACAGTGTCTTACCCTAAAACTTGCCCTCACCCAAATAAACTGGCATTTATTTGGGTGAGGGAACCCACTCTTGATTTTAATGGAATCTATATAATTAAATTTCTTAATTTCTGGGAATTGAGAACAGGATATACTCAAAACACGTTTAAAGTGGCTTAACTCTGACTCACGCAAGTCCACCATAGGTAGCAACATTCATGGTAGACCAATATGATGCTGGCAATAAATATATGAATGCGTTTTATCTTATACTTTTTTATTCATAAAAGAGTATTTGATTCTAATATTTATTTAATTACCTTTTTCTTGAATTTACAAAAAGCGAACTTAATACGTTGTGTATGGCAGACGTTGTGTGTGGCAGACGTTAAAAAAATACATAATAATAACAATAATAAATAAAAAATATAAATATAAATAGAAAAAAAAAAAGTACATGATAAACATTAAATATAAACATTTTCTATATACACTTTTACACATATACATGTATATAATGAATAAACATATATCTAAATAGATATATACATAATGCTATTATTATTAATGAAGAATATTTTTTTAAATGATATAATATATATAATACAGGCATTTATATAAATATTTCTTTTAGAAATGGCGAGACCATGGAGTCGAGTTCCTCCAGCTCGCCACAACAGACATCTTCGAGGCGCCAGACCAGGAAAAACTATTTGAAGGAGTTCGATTTATCAACAGGTAGAGAATCTTACAATATCTATATTATTATATTATTTTTTTGTTTGTATTATAGATAAAAACCGGTTATTACCGGTAATAAAGCTTAGTTAACCTTATTTGGATAACTCTGAAACATTTGTTAAGTATTTATATTCATACCTATTTCAATGCATTAGTAATTCAAATATAAATAAGGAAAATACTATTTATAAAGGGTAATAATAATGATTATATATTTAATGCAACCACATAATTCACAAAAAACAACAGTACGTATAAATAAATATTATGAGTGTGCAATGAGGCGGTCTTATCACTATGTAGCGAATAGCGATCTCTTCCAGACAACCTTATACTGGTACAAATAAGGTGAGATATAAAGAGAAAAGTGGTGCATAATTATACTTACAAAATATATACATGTTCATAAATCTATATCATTTATGACATACATATAACAAAGTCTAAATAAGTACATATAAGTATTTATGGAGTTTAAATTCATATAATAATATCATGAATAAAGGAAAAGTAATCCACACCTACCTACTTAAAAAGAGCTCATGTAATGGAAGAGCTAGTAGGTACAATATAATAAAATTAAATATATAATCGTTTAGCGATAATTATATTTAAATGATAGAACTAAACATTACTTCACTGATCTTTACCTATCCCTTAAATTTAGCCAAACCCTGTGCTAGTCTGATAACGAATACGTTCCAAAACTAAATTGCTTGAACACTAAAATATTAAAAAAAAAAAGCGAGAAGAGTGAGACGGTAAACGGAGAGTGAAGTTGTCAGAAGACTTAAGAATTTTACTATGAGCAACAAAAAAATTGTTTTAAATAAAGTGTAGAGGGTGGATAGAATATCACACAGTACAGAAGAGATATGTAGATTTCGGCGAAAGCGAATAGATAACCACTTGAGTTTAGTACGGAATTCAGAAACGTGGTCACACTTGCGTAAGCCATATATGAACCGAATACTAAGGTTTTGAAGTTTCTTAAGTTTATTCAGTTGTACCTTAGTGAGATCGTGATAACTTCCATCGGCGTAGTCCAGGAGAGAAAGAAGGAGAGATTGGGCTAGCATAACTTTGGTAGGAATTGGAAGAAAAATTTGCAAACGTCGCAATGAACCCATAGCAGCAAAGGATTTCCTGCTAATCATGGCCTTGCCAAATAAATGATATTTGGCAAGACCATGATAGAGTGCTATCTAACGGAAATCCCAGATTTTTTACTTTTTGTTTTTTACTTTATAAAATAGGCGGCAAGGGCCCAGTCAACTCTAAAAATCATGCTTGGCGAACCAATGAATATAGCCTGGAATTTGGTTGCATTTACCTTTGTCCCAAACGATATACTCCAGCGCAAGATTGATGCCGAGTCTTGATTGAGGCGAACAAAAGCAAGAGGCAAATTCGCCAGAGTTGACTGCAAATAAATTTGTAGATCGTCTGCATACATGTGATAGGGAGAAGAAATATTGTGAGTAATTGTATTAATATAAAAAGAGAACAGTAATGGTGACAACACACCTCCCTGAGGCACACTGGATTTTACATTACAGCAAGACAAAAAACATTCGTCAATGCGAATGCGCTGCCGGCGTTCAGGCAACTTACTATGAATTCTTTACCGATGGAGACATGTTAAGAGAAACTAACAGACTCGAGAGGATATCAAAGTCCACGTTATTGAACGCATTATAAATATTTACACTTAATAATACATTTCCCTTAGAAATGTATTATGGAAGAAGATTTAATGCCTTCTGCTTCACCCAGGTTTCTTCCGCTCAACAGCAAGGTGTCAGGAGTCAAAGACAGCAGTCCCGCGAGTGGTTCAGTGTACGTGCACTGTAAGGCTGGACGCACGAGGAGCGCCACGCTCGTCGGGTGCTACCTCATGATGGTAAGGGTTTTTTTTTAATCTTGAAGTTATTTATTAAAAAGGGCATCCCCTTTTTACCTCATTTACTTTTTGACCAGTTCTTTTAAAAAAATACTAGTGATAACCTTACATGTTTGGTTATTAAATATATATTTACCCGGCTATAATCATGTAAGTTAATCAGAATTTGCCCGAATAGTTTCGAACCCATTCGGGGTTCCCATTCAAGAACTCGAAGCATGGCCGACTCAGGCGAGAAATATATATTTAGAAAATATCATGGTTCACGAAAGCTTAAATACGAAAATTACATGCTTGGCCTTTATTTCCTGCGTATCTCTATTTTAGAGAAACGGCTGGACCCCCAACGAGGCTGTGGAGTATATGCGCTCTCGTCGCCCGCACATACTTCTACACACGAAGCAGTGGCAGGCGCTCGATATATTCTACAAGCAACATGTACGGACAGACCACTAATAGATCAGCAAATAGGACGTGTAGTGGATGATGTGGATGACAATGTTTGTACAAAATGTGAACAAACAAACAAGTTAATTTATAGATAATTGTAAATTTAACAAAATGTATATTATTATTAGAGATATAAATTATTAATTTAAAAATTAAATAATTATCATAAGATAATAAAATATATTTTCATGGAACCACTGTATACATTTTTGCATTTTTTTTTATAAATGTATCTTGTCATGGCCCTCTTACAGTTTTTTTTATACATAACCTACCTCATAATGATGTATTTTAATTATAATAAATATATTATGAATAAACTGAATTATTTACAGACAAATAGTAAAAAAAAATTTTTTGCTGTGAGAATTTATAATTTTTACTGCTTATAACTATTTATATACCAAGTATTTAGAGATATATTTATTCTAATTTAGAATAGATAGTTATTGTCATGTAGGTTACATATTTGCCGACGTGTCTGAAAATGGTAATAATAATAGCCTTTATTATTACAACTTAACCTAGAATACAATTTTAAACTTAGGCTACGGTAACACGTCCGTGTTATCGTCCTCTTGGCAAAGGGGGAGGCTAGTCTTCTCCACTCGTTTTTGTCGTTAGCCACCCTTGCCCACGTTTTGGCGGCCATTTCTGCTAACTCATCATACCACCTTTTAGGTTGTCTACCTCTTCCTCTCGTTTGACCTCTTGGATACCATGCTGTTAAGGTTTTACTCCATTTTTACTTTCCCTCTAACAAGATGTCCAGCTTTCATTTCCACTTAAGGTGCTTCACTTTATATGTAACGTCAGCAAGACCCGTTCGTCCTCTCAACTCCTTGTTACTTATCCTATCTGTTCGTTTCGTGTATGTTATACTCATCTCCATGGCTCGTTGACTCACTTTTAATCTGTTGCATTGGCATTGTTGTTGCATTGCACTTTAGTAAGTGCCCAAGTTTGGCAACCATAAGTAAAAATAGGCAGTATACATGTGTTAAATAATTTCCTTTTAATATGCATGCTTGTTTGTTTGTTTTTCATAACTGCTTTGAAGGACCAGTATCTTTTCCATACATTTCCCACCCGTCTGTCAATTTCCTTGGGCATTGAATCATGAACAGGTATTATAACATATACTTAGGTCAAATAATATTATTTGATCTAAGTATATGTATTCTGTAACATATTCTATTATTTTATTGTTTACAATTATTTCTTTAGCTGCAATTCCGTTCGTTTTTTGGGTATTCATTGCCATCCCTACTTCTCTGCTAGCTGTATCTAGTTCCTCAAGCATTTCTTGTCCTTCCTCAGCAGAAGCAGCGATGATTATTACGTCATACGCAAATCTTAGATGGCTTAATTTTTCACAGTTTATGTTGAGGCCTCTTTGCGTCCAATCTATTGCCCTAAAAACTTTTTCTAACACGGCTGTAAATAATTTGGGTAATAGAGGATCGCCTTGTATCACTCCTCTTTGTATTGCTATCGTTGGCCCTTCTCTTTCTAACTGTATTTTAGCGGTGGTCTCCATATAGATGTTTCTAATAATTCTTATATATTTTTGTTCTACACCTAGTTTTTCAATGCTTCCCAGAGTTTTGTGTGGTTCAGTGAGTCAAATGCTTTACAGTAGTCTACAAAGCACCAGTAATAAGTCATATTATATTCTTTGCATTTTTCTGCAATTTGTTTCACCGCGTGCGTGCGTGCGTCTATTGAGTAGTTGCTTCTAAATCCTGCCTGTTCTCTAGGCTGGTTTTCATCTAAAGTTTTAGCTGGTTTTCATCTAAAGTTTTAGCTGGTTTTCATCTAAAGTTTTAGCTGGTTTTCATCTAAAGTTTTAGCTGGTTTTCATCTAAAGTTTTAAAAAAAATTTAGCGAATACCTTATTATATATATTTGACACCAAACTTGTAGGTCTATAATTATTGATATCGTTTTTATTGCCTTTCTTATGGAGAAGAATAATAGAAGATAAGGCTTGCGTAAGGCTTGGTACAGTAAAATCTTTAGTTCCGATCAAAGTTTCGTTTGAGATATTATCGGGTCCTGAGACTTTGTCTCACTTTTGAGTGGTAATTGCTTTTTCGACTTCTCGCTGCAGAATATATGGTACTTTGTTTGTATCTAGAAGTTCGACATTATCATGTGTGGACGGTTTTAAATACAAGTTTTTATAAAACTCTGTGGCGATGTTTATGATATCAGGTCGTCTAGTTTTTTCGCAACCAGAATTATCTGTTAGTTTAGGGATCCACTCTTTCTTTTCTTGTAACATTTTTATTGCTTTTTTACTTCCACCAGTTTTTTTTATTAGGTTCTCTAGTATTTGTTGTCTATGCTTTTGCCTATCTTTTCTCATGTTTGTTCTTAATGTTTTACTTATTTGTGTTATTTCTTTCCTTAATTCTGTTGTTTTGGGTTTGGTTTGGATCAATAATGCTCTATTGTCTATTAGTTGTTTAGTTTCCTCTGATAGTACAACCTTGCCTTTCTTACATTTTTAAATTTTTCTTGTGCATTTGCTTATAATGTTCGTTAGTCTGTCATAAATTTCTGATAAATCTTGTTTGATGTTAGTCAATTCTTTGTCTAGCTGATCAACAGTTAGTTAGTGTCCTCTGTTGATCTTTGGGCAGACCTTATAGGTAATTTTCCTTGTCTGTTTCTGTGTTTTAATTCTTAGTTGAGCTCGGGCCATACGGTGGTTTGTGTTAAAGTTTAATCTCTTAATCACACTACAGTCAACAAATAGTCTACTTTGTTTGGTCGATTTCATTTTTATGGCGCCCATCAGGTGATATCCAAGTCCAGCGGCTATTTTCTTTATTTTTAAACTTAGTGTTTAAAATCACCATTTGATGTTCGAAAGCTAAGTCTATTAACTTCTGTCCCTTTCTTTTCCTCTTCCTGGAGCCAGATGGGCCCATAATATTTTCTTCACTTTGATTTCTTTCAGCTATTTGAGCATTGAAGTCTCCCATTAGGATAAGGTTAGTAGTGTTTAGATTGGCAAGTGTGTCATTTAGTTTGTCATAAAAGTCTTCAATAACGCTATTAGAGGATTGTTCTGTAGGGGAATATATTTGCACTATCGACCATTTGTTTTGGAAGGGGGGAGGTATGATTTTCAGAACTGCTATTCGTTCTGATATTTCAATAATATTGTGTTTTAACTGTTTCTCGATCATAAAGCCAACCCCATATTGTCCCGGAGTTTCCCCTTTAAAGTACAGAGAAAAGTCTCCATGATCTTCTATTCGATCTCCCAATCGTCTGACTTCACGGATTCCAATTATATTCCATTTTATTTTTCCTAGCGCCATTTTTAATTCTAACAGACTATCGTCCGTTCTTAGCGTACGTGCATTGAGGGTAGCTATGTATATTTTTTGTTGTTTCTGATTTTCTATATCACAATATAAAATCTGTAAATGTTTGTTTTTTTAGTATATTTATTTGAAATAGTCACTTATATTGAGCAGATATTTACCTCCTTCATTGTCAAGACAATTTTGTAAAGATAAATTATATTCTTTTAAAATATTAGATATACATAGATGTAAAGTATTTTTTTTTTTTTGGTTTCTTAAAATCTTCCACTGCCACCATATAGAATTTATAACTTTATTTATAAGTTATAGCTTACAAGCAATATCAATGATTTAATAAATTACAGTGTTAATACAAATAATAAACAATAAAATGTAAATATGTAGTATAAAAAAGGAAATTTGTTAGATAGTATAAAAATGAAACGGTTAGGTTGTTTTCATTATATATTTTTAGTTTGTCTTGAAACCATATTAAAGTATTTTATATGTTTTTACTTATGGAGATTTTATTAAAAGCAATTGACAGGAGCAAGAGAAGTTTTATTAAAATGGGCAAACAATGGTTACAAAACAATACAAAACATAATACTTTAAATACAGCCAACAATTGAAGTTGTTTTTTTTTTTTTACAAATGAACAGAACAAGGTTTGACATATAATGATTAAATATTTTTACATCTTACTAACATTATAATAACAAACAAAACAAATTATATAACATTACTTTATTGTTGGCTTGTCCATTTGTTTAACTTACTAACCTAAAATAATTTAACAGAACTGTCAGAATCAATGTAACCATCATGAAAAATTATGCTTTCTGTCCAGATTTGATAGCCCAGAATTGTCTAATTGAATTAGCAATACCGATATCATGGGTTATAATGTAGAATAGTCCTCCAAGAGTGGCGATGGAGACCAGGTAGACCAGACCAATGGCAAGTTTGGGAATAACAGGTCCAAATAAGCTAGCACGCACGTAATCTACTGCTATCGCCTCAAGACCCCTGTAATAAAAAAAATCTTTTAAGAAGATAAATAGACAGTAAATCAAGTAATTTATTGTATTGTGGTTAAAATAAAGTTTAACCCGGCGAGCGTAAGGTTGGGTGTAATACACCCATCCTCTGGTAAATTGTTCGATATTTTCTGTTGTGTGCATCAAAAGAGGGTGTGCGCATGAGTAGCTGCGCGGAGAAAGGTGAGTAATTGTTGTGTTTTACCCCGCAATTGAGCGCTAACCGACGAGGTATTTAGATGGGGTCAAAGTTGCGCCTGGGTGTGTTACACCCACCTTACGCTCCGTGTTACAAATTTGGGTAAACACTTTTTTGCATATTTTTCGTTATTTAATAAAGTTCCTAAGCCTATAAGAAGATGTCAAATATGCCCCACTAAAAAAAATCGCAAAACTAAACACACTTCTTACAAATGTCATAGATATCTATGTATGGAAATTGGAACACACAGTTTTTGCTTGTGAAAATTGCACTGAATTCTGAAACAGAAGACGATTTCGAGAAGTTTGACTGGTACATAAGTATAAATTTATATCTCATATGTTTCCAAATGTTATTAGCTAAAAAAAAAAGCAAATTTTTAATGTTTATAGTCGATTTTATTATAAAACTCATACATACTCATACTACCAAGTCTTATTTTAGATTGAAGTAAAAATTTTTTTTTTAAATAAAGGTTAATAGATATCATTTAGTTTTATTTCTCATCCTCAATCTGTTTAAGGATAAATAAATAATTTAATTAGCTAATAAAAACACAAATAAAATAAAATTAACACACCAAAATGAGTAGTCCATATTACGGGTGTGCTACACCCACTTCACACTGTGTAAAGATTAGGAAGCTTACACTCGCCGGGTTTAAAATTAAGATGCAATCTTGCTTTACACAAATTTAATTTGTGCAAACAAGTGGGTCACAAAGCACAGGTCCTGTCGAGATGTTTCTATTGTTGTTTTGTTCCAGATTATATTTTAAACATGGAGAATGTTAAAAAATTATTAATCAATAAGGCAGGATAACAATAAGAAAAAAGTTACTCTGTGGTATTGTACTATTACAAATTCATTTATATGTTGGGCTGTTTGTCAGAACTTGTTATCTTAACAAATGAAACCCAAAATTTGCTGTACAATATTATTTCATAAACAACAATGATAATAATGAAAAAACAGAAAATCAACTAGACATATTGGTATAATATGAATATAATAACAGAAAGATCTTACTTATTTCTAGAATGCTCTGCACATAATGCCTACATTCATAGGTCTTCTACCTATGCCTTACTGACAGACAAATGTTGCCTAAAAGTAGTTTATTTAATTTGTCATCTACCTCCATATGGTTTCTTATGTGCAAGGAATAGAGTTGTAGATTGTTATTTATTTTTATTTATGCATCCCAACATTGCCAGCTTAAATAATAAATAACAATAATTCTTACTCACCAGAAGCTGTGGGCAACAACAATAATGGCCAGCAGAGAATCAAACACTTTATTAGGAGCTATCAGAGCTAATGGGATGAGAGGGATGAGAGCAGCTGATGTGAACCTCTCTATGACCCACAGCTTTGAGTGGTCACTTGTCTTACCGGCTGCAAATCTCACTACAGATGTACGGAATGAACGGACCTATAAATGAGAATTGATTTTTTTATAACTTAATAACAAAATCAAATTAAAATATATGCAAAGTGTTAAAATGCGACATTTATTATATAATCTGTATTTACCACCATAAACTTAAACCTAATTCAATTTAACCAATAATAAAAAACTAGAATTTTTAAGTAATAAGTGGAATACAAATATACTTACTGAATTCAATATAGGTGTAGTTTCAGATTTTAACAAAGTATTCTTAAGAGTATTAATACTTTTTAATGTTTGTTGCGTTGGAATCGGTTTCAGGGTAGTCTGTGTACCCAGCTTCATCACTTGCTGTGATAGTAATCTGCTGGCACAAGCTGTAAACAACATGTTTAATGACTACTATTAAGCAAAAATTATAAGTTGTTTGATAACCAACTTTTTTTTACATATAAATAAGTACAATATTATTTTTCTGCAAAGATTACTTTCTATCCAAAACAAACAACAAACCTGTCATTAGAACATATTTGTTTAATAGCTGAACACATTAATAAACCTTTAGCTGATGTCGTAACATTCAACAAAAGAGATGTTATAATCATCATCTATGATGAGAACTCTCATTTAGGCAAAAAAACAAGTAAGTATTATGTAACTATTATTTTCCAACAATTTTGACATTTACCTGGCGTACGTAAGAACATAGATAAAGCCATTTTTATTAGCTTCTCAATTTATTACACCCAGAACTAAACTTCGAAATTCGTTGTACTTAAAAACAACTTAGAACCTATCTAACAATTAAGGAATAGTATATTCGATCAATCTACAAATCCAGCTGCCAGACTGTAAAATTACGTCAATGTCACTGTCACAATCACACTGACGTCCGATGGAAAAGGTTACCTAGAATTTTAAAACTCCAATAAACATTTTTATTTCTACCACTCTCAATAATAATAATGATTTTTTTTTATTAAAAATATTTAATTTTTATAAAATGAAATTTACAAATATTTATTTACAGTAATTTCTTCACTAATTTGGTACAAATGTGATGTTTTGTATTAATTTGATTTTTAGTAACTATTTTATTATTTGCAAAGGTATCCCTAAAAAATAATGACAATTCATTTAGGTTGATGTGCTTGCAATTTTGAAGATTTCCTATAGTATAAAATAAATATTAACGAAAGATCAACAAAACATTTAATACCATGGCCACAACTTTGGAAGATAAGTCTATTTGGGAAGATGGTGAAGAAGCACTCAGCGAAGAAGTCTTGCGTATGCCGACAGATGAAATTATAAGCCGAACTAGATTGCTAGACAATGAAATTAAGATCATGAAAAGTGAAGTGATGAGAATCTCACATGAGTTACAAGCACAGAACGACAAAATCAAGGAGAACACTGAAAAAATTAAGGTCAACAAGACCTTGCCCTACCTTGTATCAAATGTGATTGAACTTCTCGACGTAGACCCGCAAGAGGAGGAGGAAGATGGTGCGGTAGTGGATTTAGACTCTCAGAGAAAGGGAAAATGCGCTGTCATCAAAACTTCAACCCGCCAGACATACTTTTTACCAGTGATTGGCTTAGTGGATGCAGAAAAATTAAAGCCTGGTGACCTAGTTGGAGTCAATAAGGATTCCTATTTGATTCTGGAAACTTTACCCGCTGAATATGATGCTAGAGTTAAAGCTATGGAGGTAGATGAGAGACCTACTGAACAATATTCAGATATTGGTGGCTTAGACAAACAAATTCAGGTAAATGTTAAAGGGATTAAACATAACAAAAATAATTATACATTAACACAAACATTAGTAACAAATCAGTCATAGCATTACATAGTAGTAGCAATAGTTTAAAAAATATCTATAAACATGTATGTTAGGTTTATTTCTCAGAGGTTGCAAGTTCAAATCCCTGCCCATACCAGTATTTTTTTATTCTATATTTACATAAAGTAGTAATAGTTGTATATTGGTTACTCTATAGCAGTATCTAAGTAAAGCATATTAACCAATGCATACCTTATTACTATTTGATAGTCATTTAATTAAAATATGTTATATAAAAAGAATGAAGATGTAATATCAATAATGTTGTTAATTTTAGGAACTTATAGAAGCAGTTGTCCTTCCAATGACACACAAGGAGAAGTTTGTGAACCTCGGAATCCATCCACCCAAGGGTGTTTTGTTATATGGACCTCCTGGTACTGGCAAGACACTACTGGCTAGAGCGTGTGCTGCTCAGACCAAGTCAACCTTCTTAAAGTTGGCTGGACCTCAACTTGTTCAGATGTTTATTGGTTTGTTTTAGTTTTATTAACTATTTTTTTTTTTAATTATTAACTAACAATTGACAAATTGTTAAACTATGCCATGAGAAACAATACAAAGAACCATTTAACATCAATATATATAGTTCTATTTGCTTAGGTGATGGTGCAAAATTGGTCCGAGATGCTTTTGCTCTTGCCAAGGAAAAGGCCCCAGCTATTATTTTTATTGATGAGCTGGATGCTATTGGTACTAAGAGATTTGACTCTGAGAAAGCTGGTGACCGTGAGGTACAGAGAACCATGTTGGAACTACTCAACCAACTTGATGGGTTTAGTTCTACTGCAGATATTAAGGTATAATACAATTATAATTGTGAGGTTGAACTCTAATGGAAAGTTTATATCCTGAATGTAAAAGTCTTCGTTTACAAAAGTTATGATTGTCAATAATAAATATTTACATTTTAGGTAATAGCTGCTACAAACAGAGTAGACATCTTAGATCCAGCTCTGTTGAGGTCTGGACGTTTGGACAGGAAAATAGAGTTCCCACATCCCAATGAAGAGGCAAGGGCCAGGATTATGCAGATTCACTCTCGGTATGTTTGGTTATGGAAAAAATCTTACAAGATAATGCTTACGTGATATATATGCATCTAATTAATACATTTGTTACATTTTCTTTTCTCATACAAATGTAGTAACAGTGAAGAAAATCGACCATAATTATAATTTCATATCATAATTTTATAGTCTTTTAATCATTCTTATATATTATAGAAATTGACTGGTTTTTAAATTTATGATGTAGAAACCTCTGTGTTATCTCTATTTGGTGTAGCTAATAATTTATAGCACTTTAATAAATTTATGCCAATAAAGTCTTCAAAGGTGTATGACAAATATCAGAATTTTAATTAATATTTCCAGCAAAATGAATGTATCCCCGGATGTGAACTTCGAGGAGCTGTCACGATCCACAGACGACTTCAATGGTGCCCAGTGTAAAGCGGTGTGTGTGGAGGCTGGTATGATTGCACTAAGACGATCCGCCACTGCTGTCACTCATGAAGACTTCATGGACGCCATCCTGGAAGTTCAAGCCAAGAAGAAAGCCAATCTCAGCTACTATGCTTAGATTATGTATCTGCTTTTATTGTGTAAGTTTGTAATAATAAAATTGTAGTAATAATATTGTTGTTTATATTTTTCTAATTTCTCTCACTTTAATTTCCAAAATATTAAAGATTATATTACAATTACCATGATAAACTAAAATTGTTTACTAGATGTTGTAAGCAACTCCATGGTCATACATAGTTATTAATTATTACATTTACGTTCATAATGTATGACATTGAGCTCCTGATTCAGGCAATAATATAAAAACATCTATATTTCAATTCATTACCCAGCCATTCCTAACTTACTAATGCGCTCGAAGCATGTCGGCAAATCGGGTAAGAGTAAAATAATGTTAGTTGAAGTAGAGTTAAAAATAATAAAATTTGAGAATTGAACTATCAAATGCAAAATAATCTTTCAAATCAATTTGCAATAGCACGTTCCCTAGCTTCCCACCTAAATTATTTGCTTAGTGAAGTATAGAAATTATAAAGAACAAAATAAACCTTTTGTTGAGTGTTTTTATTGCATATTACAGACAAGTGTTATTAAGGGAAAATGATCTTTAGTTAAGCGTAGACAGAATATTAAGTTAATCCTGTAACTCGTACTAGTAACTACTAGTACGAATTTTGATTTTACGAAAACTATGACAGTTTACCAAATAGTAAAATCGAAACATATATTTATTAGGTCCCCCGGTGACGCTGTAATAGCCAACAGGGCTAACAGCATAGACAAACAAAAAAATATATTTATTATACACTCTAGAAAACAAGATTTATTGAAATATTTAAGATAATTTGTTTAAAAAATATATTTATCTTTAGTTATTTAGGGTCATTCATAAATGATCTTAAATATGTATTAATGATTTATAAATGATCTTAAATAATACATATTTTTAACAGACTTATAATTATTTTAATATATATTGATGCAGAGTGTTTCATAATTATGTGTTTGGATTTTACTATTTGGTAAACTGTCATAGTTTTCGTAACCGGTAAAGTCAAAACTCGTATTAGGGGTACAGATTTCTGTCATCATTAAAAGTGTACATATACACATTTTTATCAGTATAAAAAAAAAATATTCAGCTTGCTATCTATACCTATAAAAGAAAAAGTATGTATGTATGTTCCGGATAAACTCCGAAACGGTTTGACCCATTTTAACCAAATTTTCGGAGGATCTTTAGATTGACCCAGTGAGTTATCCTGTAAAGTTTGGTGATGATCGCAGCATTTTTTATTGAACTGTCAGTGACAGTTTTTTTACTACTGATATTGTTTTTTACATCATACTATTTAAGGTCAGTTATAACGTCATGACACTATCCATGTACAAGCTAGAGAAACGAAGAAAATGATATTCAGGTTGAATCATAATATAATAATATAATTATTATCGCGGTGGTTAACTCTAAATAAGTTAATTCTTATATTTAATATATTTTTTATTCTGTATTTTGAGTTAATACATCTTTAAATTTAGCCCGGCGAAGCGGGCTGGATATGCTAGTGTATGATATAATAAGTTAAGAAGTTAGGTTTAATAGGATTTCAATTTTGCCTGTCAGTGTTGCAAAAGCTTTATCTGCAAAATTCCTAAGACGAGTTATAGCATATCGTTTCTTCCCTTCCCTTCCCTACATGGCCATATTTTTTAACCAGTCTCAGAAATTTACCAAAAAGAAACGTATCCTCTAATGTCTAAGTCTACGAGGAAATAAGACTTTTCTTTTATTTTTCTAATACTAATCAAGGCTTGAAAAGTAAACTTTTAAATTTTAAGACTTACTTTTGAATGACTAGTAGGAAAATATAACATAAGATAAATTATTGTTACCTAATACTGATATTGTATTTATAATATATATATGTTGATTCTAGCAAAATATGTAACCCTATTCAAATAACTTAAAATAAAACATTTAGATATAAAAATAAAACTGATCGCATCCATGAATCTTAAGCACAATATACTTTGACGTCCGATCCCTGTGCTAAATTTGAAACATGAAAATATGGATCATTCAAAATTCTAGTTGATTTATATTTTATAAATACATAAAAATCAAAATAAAACTAAAAATAGAAATGTGAAATTATTTATAAATAAAAAACGTGCGTCCGTCAATCACCGGCGAACGAAACCGGCACTGCAGTGGTAAGTAACCTCATCTTTCCAGGATATGACAGATTTATAAATTGTTTATAACTAAAATACCGCATAACGATATTGATTTTAGAATGTTTTACTGTATGCGGTTATATTGTACTGCTTGCAGCTGTGTTTGTTGCTTATTGAATGGTTGTTGTTTTTAAATTAATACAGTTCTGCTGCAATTCTAATCTGCTATTAATAACAGAACAATTATAATACAAATAATTTATATAGCAATGCTATTAATAGTAGTTTTTAAATATATGTCTAATATCAAAGCTAAGACAAGCTTATTTGAGTATACTTAAATAATTTTTGGATATTTTATATTTAACTCCCATCCAAGTCCACCATGGATCAGGAAGACGAATTCGAGCCTCAGTTTAAGATAACTTCCGATGATATACCCAAAATACACAAAAAATGCAACCACAACCGTCCACACATCAGGTTATTAAAATACTATATAAGTATATTTTTTTATTATGCTCAGAATCCAAAGTATATATCTGAAGTTAATATAAAATATATAATTATATATTTTACAATATTATATCAACATATGTACCACATTAAAATATGTTTTGGATCCGAGACATTTATTATTCTAAACACCTTTTTAATCAACATAACTCATTTCAGAGCTTAGCACTATGCTTGTTGTTATCTCCTCCACATCACTCTTAACATATAAATCCCATCTTGTCCCTATAATAATATGTTAATATACTTAACTATATAGGTCAATTAGGTTAGGAAAATTGAGAGTAAATATATTTTTAGGTATTGACTTCTTCGGCACATTACTTTTAATTATTAATAACTTAGGACTGGACATCCCTCTAAAACATCCTTTTTTGTTAGTGAAGATCATTTTTATTTTATTTTTTGTTGTACAATATCAGTCTTCAATTTTTAATTAACATACATAGAGCCTTTGCAAAAGAGTAACAAAGCAACTACAAATTATGGTAATACTAAGAAAAACACATTATATATATGCTGAAATATAAAAACCAAGTACAACTAAATTTATTTGTAATACAAAAATCCTATACAATGGAATAACTCTAATAATGGAAATTTGCTTAAGTTCTGTTGTACATATATTATGTATATAATAACAAATATCTTAAAGCTGATTACATTATGTATGCTAATGTAATACACACATGCATACATGCAACAACAACTTTATAAACAAATTATTAATTTGCTAGTTCTATGATTTTTTTTATATTAGGAGGATTTTTTTTATAGTAGGAATGATAATATATATTTTTTTAATATTATAAAATGATGAATTATTAAATGTTTTTTAATTAATTTAGTGTTTTTGTAATTTTTTTTAGATATTCATAAGACCTTGTAATAAGTTAAATAATGGTAACACTAAGTGATGGTTTTATACTGGAGATTTGCCAATTCATTAGGTAGTCTGATATCAAGTGTCTGCTCAAGTATCAATATTCAAATGTAAGGAAACAACTCTATATTTGTTAGAGGACACTGTACTGGACAGTTATAACATTGTACCTTTATTAATATTTTGTCCATCAAGCCGTTTGTGACTGCAAAACATTTACTAATAAATTCAGTAATGATTCCAATATTGATGTCATGAAAGCGGAATAGCGTCATAATATACACTATTAGCTTTAATATCAGACATCCGTTTAGGTAAAAGCCCTTAATCGAAACTTCCCCTTCGACAAAGCAAGATTACACCTCAATGAATCAGCGAATGTGCATAATACGTTCGTGTGATTACCGTCTGTCGCAGTGTGTGTCATTATGTGCACCGGCACATAATGTTATAATATTTCCATATAGTCTATATGGGCAATCTATAACATCGAGTTCAATTTATAAAGTGAAATACGCGAGTTAGATCCATTAAAGAAAAAAGTTTTATTTTATCTTTAAAAAAACTAATGATCTGTCCTCTTTGTATATTCTATATCAAGAATATAAAAATCAAATTTATTTGATTTTTCGATATTAGAACACATAAAGGTTAAATTAGGGTATTAAATTTTGTATGGTTTATGTCAAGAAATAGCTATTGGATTCTTCCTCTTCGAAATAAAATACAGAAAATTGTATTTTTTCCAAGAAAATTATTAAAAATTAGTCAACTATATAAACAAAGGAAACATTTTCTTAAATAAGCGAGCAGAACCACAGACGGTCATGTAGTTAGAAAAGAAATTAGGCCCCTCGTGTTGAATTTATTTCTTAGTATCCGAGGGTACTGGTCGGGTGCAATCTCTGCCAATAACGTCGATTACCGCTATGATGTAGTAGCGTGTGCCGACGTTCAATTATGTTTTGACGAATACATCCATAACTTCGTGAAGCGAGCCATTCTCAATGTTTTTGAAATAATAGACTTTCCATTTAAGTCGAATTTCGAAGATACTAAATTACTATAATTTTCACAAATATTTAGAATGGAATAAACGGCTGGACATAGTATATCAAGTTAGGTAAGGTAAAACGGCTTTTTGTGTTGACTGATTTTAAACCGTAAGTCTACAAAAATAGACCGAACGAATGGGTGCAAACGCTGCCTATATTTTATTTCAAGAGGAAACTGAAAAATCTTAATTCAGCAATCTAATAGAGGTCTGAAAACATTAGTATAAACTTTACCATAAAACAGTAAAGTGTGATAAAGTAAATTTTTATGCTTTTCGAGAGCGCAACGAAGGGATTAATTTTTCTTAGCCACCGGTAAACGACATTCGCTCTCATTATAAAGCAAGGCTTACACAACAACTTGTTTTCTTTTTTATTAATAATTGGCCCTAACAATAACTGGCATATTTTTAAAGATCAAACATACAAAAACTTTTACGTAACAACATCCTTATTAAACATCTATACATATAATAAAATTGTCACTGAGCGATTTCTGTATATGGAAAATATAAAAAAAAACATAATGGGGGGCCTTTAAAAGAGCAAGGGAACCCAAAACAATGGTTTTTAATTTTGTCTGTTTTTCTGTATGTTTGTGCATGCTAATCTTGGAAACGGCTTAACCAATTAGAATGCGGTTTTCACGAATATATGTTAATTGTCTTCCCTTAACATTTAGTGTTTGTTTCATTTAAATCGGTTAAAAAATAAAAGTTATGTCAATTTATGTCAACCACGTAAATCACCATGCAAATCTTCTTCTATACATGTATTAAATCTGTAGAGGAATAATTTCTGTACATTTAAAATATTACAAACCTTTATATAACAAAAGAACTCAAAACAATGTTTTTACGCGTACGAAGTCGCAGGCACAGCTAGTAGATATAATAAAACTGAAAGTTCAATTGAAATTCTATATTCTGCTCGTTTAAGTTTGAGTATGAGTAGAAAAAGAAATCCTCAATAAATTAGATTATTTTTATTCTAAGTTGACTCTATGTAACCTCTCCTTTATCGTCAGTCACCTGGCGTCAGCAAAGCGTGACGGTGAGTGAAACGCAACGCATCGTACAGTCGGTATCAGTAGTGCGATTGTGACGACTGAAAATTGTCCACAGTCCGTACTGACTACATACTACTGACCAGTGACTCGTTTGTGACAGTGTACTATCCACCGTGACAGTGTCAAGTGTCGTCGTGACGTTAGGTGTCAGGTTTTCTAAGAAAATGGGAAAAGTTTTTGTGTAAGCGATAATTTTTAGGTATCGTAATAGGAATCGTGATTGCAAAGTTTTTTTACATTGAACTAGTTTCATTACTGCCACCGGTTTGTTGAATAATTAATGTTCTACTCTACGAAACTTTTTTTTTATTATATTTTTGTTATTCTTACATATTTTTAATTTACCTACACTTTTTTTGTCGAAATGTTAATTGCTTATAAAAATATAGTATTTTTATATTTAATTTACATACATACTTTATAGAAATTATTTTCATTTATTTTATTCTAAAATAACACATCTTATAACGATACGAAATTTAAGATACGTGTTATCAAAAATAGAAATAAATATTTGAAGTTATTCAATGCTTTTGAAAGACGTTGTCAAAGTAAATGTTACAATAAATAATGATTCTAGCTAATTTTGCAACAGGAACTACAGTCTAGGAATACAAATGAGATAATTTTTTTTATACCAGTTAAATATCTATGCCTTGACATATTGGCGCTTTGTATATATTTTATTCTTTGTACAAATAAAAACAATATTATACATTATACATAATGTATTTATACGAAAGTACTGGTTATAAAAAAAATATAAAGACAATTATAAATATTGTAGCAGAAACAATTTCAAACATTGATTACAGTTAGATTCATGAAACGGGGAACGACATGGTAGCTCGATTGACAGACTGAAGGAATGATAACCCACAAGATGTGTTTTAATAAATTTTTAAATCTCTATTAAAACAACTCTGTCATAATTATATTACCTCGTATGATCCTGTTAAATGACCAACCTTGCAATAGTTTTGCATCCATAAGGAATTCGTCACGCAAACTTATACCTCGATTTTAGTCATAAGAATAGCGGATGCGGAAATGAAAAATCAATTAATTAACAATCTGGCTGTATTCAAAATAATATTCTAAAGTTATTATAAACCATCACGCATTTATTTATTTCTTTAACACTGTAAGATGAGTAATCATAGTCTATGCTATAAATTTAAGTGGACAATAAAAAATATTAAAAAAAAAATTGCAAGGACTTTTTAATTGTCTATGCCGTGCCTATTTTATATATGCAGATCTTAATCTTTATCGGTGGCATGTCCTCACCCAGCAAGGGTCGAACCCTTCACACGTGGGGGTTCAATCAATATCACACCCGTAACCAGGGAGACAGGGAGTGGATAAAACATCCGGAATATTATCATAAATATGATATTTTTTTACGTAGTTACCGTCAACCTCTTTGACCTAGAAACCTTACCATGTGTAATGGACCTTATAATCCATAATTGATAGAGTTTTTTTTTATTGAAACCGATTAATACTTTATATTTTTTTGTGATTCTTGTCAAATTAAAAAAAAAACTTCTAAATTTCTTAAATTGTTAGTTGTTACTGACTAATATTAATAAAATAAAATATAATTAACTCTTATTTGGATCTCAATGTCATATAAAAACTTATACAGGTTCAAAAAAAATAAAAACCTATTTTAGTATACCATAAATTCTTCACATACTTGTAAACGTAATTAAAAAAAATAGGTGGCAATCTAATTACAATAATCGCGTGCGAAATTATATTTTAAATAACATTATAGTAATAAGTAGGTTAGTTATAAATACGGGATATATTAACTATGGTACCTTTTAATATGGTACCTTTATATATGGTACCTTTATATATGGTACCTTCTAGTGAAAAATCCTAATGAACTTGTGAAAGTTGAAGTAGTTTTCCCGTAAAGGAATCCGCCTTATATAGAAGTACGTATATTCGTTCCCGGTGTGCGTGACTTGAAAACACTTATTGGGATAAATATATATAATATAATCAACCCATATATGTTATGTAATAATATAATTTATGTTTTTTAATTAAGGATATATAATTAAATGTATTAACATTTTTTTTTGTATACTTGCTAATAAGCTTATTTATTATACTTATTGTTGACAGTGCAATGTTGTTTTTTATGATCTACAAATGTGATGCAAGTTCGAATCTTGCGCATCTTGTAATAAGATGCAATAATTAAACTTTTTAACTGTTTTATTACAATGAAAGATGTACCATAGCTGCTGTTAAATCTTAATAACTTTTGACATTCGTCTAAATAAATGTGTCTGTATGACTTTGAATATTAATATTACATTAATATACAGTGATTATGTCACACAATGAACACAAGAAAGTCTTAAAATTGTGGCCATTATAAAAATAATAATACCAACTAAAGTCCTACTGACCTTTGCTTTAAATGTTTTGACACAGATTGAAAATATGAAAGTAAGTTACTATTCGAGCTATATAACAATAACGAATGGAGTTTTTTATGACTTATGAGTGTTTGTTTTTCCGAATGCCTCGTGTGACATGACAGTTGACAATCACGATATGAATTATCATGAACGGCTGTGAGTAGGGTTGCCACTCGACTCGACAGTGCACAATTTTGTTAAAATATTTTTTTTTATTTATTTTAATATCGAGTTGAATTCCTTAAATTCTTATAATTATTTTACACATAATTAAACTTTGATGGCTAAAACTAACAAAAATCATTTTTTTTTCTTATTTTTTATTACTACTATTTTATTTTGGGTTTGCTATGCACCTTGATGTATTTTCTGTTTATTTGAGGGCTTGCTGGAAGAGAATGCTTGTTGCATTATGCTTGCCTTTGCAGGATGTGTGATTTTTTTTTTAAATAAAATAATAAAATACTATATTTTAAAAACTGTTTGAGTGGTAAAGAGATTACGTTGTAGAATCAAAAGTTCCAAAAACCTTAACTGGGACATAATATCATAAACTTATATTTTATTACTGATATTTTTCTCGACGGAAGGCTTTTCCGAAATAAAATATATTTTAATCTATACATCTATACAAATAAATAAAATTGGAGTGTCTTTTTGTAATATTGAAGTAACCGGGACCCCCTCCCCGAGCAAAATCGGGGAAATGATTTTCGGATTTTGCTCGGGCTGCCCGTCGTATCTGGGGTGGGCAAAGTATCCCCTTTTTTTGTTTTTTGAGGTCAAACGACGAGTCAACGCAGCGGCACCCCGACCCACTTTAACTGTGGACTTTTGCAACATCCGGGGACTTCATTCCAACTTGAACGCCGTCCACCATCATCTAGAGACGGCGCTGCCGGCCTTGTTGTTTCTGACGGAGACGCAGATATCTCAACCTAGCGACACAGCGTACCTATCATACCCCGGGTATAAACTAGAACATCATTTTATACCACACGCCGGGGTATCTGTGTTCGTAAGGGACGATATCTGCTACCGTCGCCTTCAGGTTTTTGAAGGTCGGGACCGGTCTGTACTCTGGCTGCGCGTGGACATGGACGACCATGTCAGAGTCTACGCGTGCCTCTACAAGTCCCATAGTGGTAATGCAGAAACGGATCAACTCTTAGGCCATGTTCAGGCGAAAATCGACGATCTGCTTTCACAGACTCCCTCCGCCGAAATCGTAGTCCTTGGGGACTTCAATGCGCACCATACCGATTGGCTAGGGTCACGTGCCACCGACTACGCGGGGAGATCTGTGTTTGACTTTGCTCTGGCAAATGGTCTGTTCCAATTGGTAAAGACGCACACTCGTCTACCGGACGTGGACAGCCATATACCCTCTTTGTTGGATCTTCGGCTGACTACACATCCCGGAAACTACCAAGTCACTGTCGAGGCTCCCTTAGGGTCCTCTGATCATTGCTTGGTACGGAGTGTAGTGCCCAACGCCCAGCTCGCACAAGACCTGCGACTCGACGCGTTTGGCACTACAAGTCAGCGGATTGGGATGGAATGCGATCCTTTTTTGCATCCTACCCATGGAGGCTGATTTGTTTCCCTTCCAATGATCCTAGTGACTGCGCTGCGGCTGTAGCTGATGTGATAATTCAGGGCATGGAACTATTTGTACCAAGCTCTGTGGTACCACTTGGTGGCAGATCGCGGCCTTGGTTTGATGCGTCTGTCAGGGCTGCAGCACCTGACAAACGGCAGGCTTATCAAGCTTGGGCTAATGCGTTAGTCACTAAGGATCCGAACTCTAGAGTTCTGAAGAGGAAATATAATCGTGCCTCCAGATTCTTCAAACGGAAAATCGCTAGAGCAAAGTTCAAGCATGTCGTCAAAATTGGGGATCAGTTGGCAAAGTACCCACCTGGCACGCGCAAGTTCTGGGCGCTTTCCAAAGCCAGTCTGGGAAACTTCTGTCGCCCATCCCTGCCGCCATTGCACACTGGGAACGACTCTTTGGCCCACACGGCAAAAGAGAAAGCCGATCTCTTGGGCACTCTTTTTGCCTCAAACTCGACTTTGGACGACCAGGGGAGGGCACCGCCTATCATCCCGCGGTGTCCGAGCTTTATGCCGGAAATAGTTTTTCGGCAAAAACTCATCCGAAAAACCCTCCTTTCCTTGGAAGTTCATAAGTCGAGTGGGCCAGATGGTATCTCTCCAGTTGTGCTACGAACATGTGCCCCTGAGTTGACAAAAGTGCTAACGCGTCTATTTCGGTACTCTTACTTGAAAGGCGTAGTCCCGGTCTCACGGAAGCGTGCCCTTGTCCATCCGATCCCTAAAAAGGGTGATAGCTCGGACCCAGCTAACTACAGACCTATCGCCATTACCTCTCTTCTCTCCAAAGTAATGGAGAGCATCATTAATAAACAGCTCCTAACTTACCTCGAGGATCACCAGTTGGTCAATGACCGGCAATATGGCTTTCGCCATGGTCGATCGGCTGGTGATCTTCTGTTGTATCTTACACACCGTTGGGGAGCTGTTATTGAAAGCAAGGGAAAGGGTCTGGCAGTTAGTCTGGATATGGCGAAAGCCTTTGATCGTGTATGGCACAGGGGGCTTCTTTCGAAGCTACCTTCCTATGGGCTTCCCGAAAGTTTATGCAAGTGGATCACCAGCTTCCTCACTGGGCGGAGCATACAGGTCGTTATCGATGGTTTTTGCTCGGACCCTAAGCCCGTGAACGCTGGTGTACCCCAAGGCTGCGTGCTATCCCCAACTCTGTTCCTCCTGCACATCTCCAGCATACATTGTTATGCGGATGACAGCACTGGGGATGCGGTATATTCCGGCCGTGCAGGTCTCTCTCGGGAAAACGTCGACGAGTGCCGAAAGAAACTTGTGTCTTCTATAGAGACTTCCTTGGGGCTGATCTCTGAGTGGGGTGAACTGAACCACGTACAGTTCAATCCCCTGAAGACACAAGTTTGCGCGTTTACCACTAAGAAAACCACATTTGTCGTATCACCGCTCTTCGAGAGCACTCCCCTCATTGCCTCGCCAAGTATCAGAATACTGGGTCTCGACATTTCGAGCGATTGTCAGTTTCGTGGTCATCTGGAGAGCAAGGCCAAGTTGGCCTCGAAGAAATTGGGAGTGATTAATAGAGCGAGGCAGTATTTCAAACCTGGCCAAAGACTTGCGCTCTATAAGGCGCAGGTCCGGCCACACATGGAGTACTGTTCTCATCTCTGGTCCGGATCACCCCAATATCAGCTTCTACCATTTGACCGCGTACAACGGAGAGCCGTTCGGATTTTCGGGGACCCGGTGCTCTGCGAACGGCTGGACTCTTTGGCATTGCGTAGAGACGTGGCTTCTTTGTGCGTCTTCTACCGCATTTACAACGGGGAATGTTCCGAAGAACTATTCGATCTGATGCCTGCCGCCGAATTTCATCACCGCACAGCGCGCCATCGCCTCCAATATCATCCTTACCACCTGGATGCGTGGCGATCCTCTACTGTGCGGTTTTCAAGGACATTTTTCCCACGTTCCACTCGCCTGTGGAACGAACTCCCTTCGGTGGTATTTCCAGATCGGTACGACATGGATACCTCCAAAAAAGGCGTTTACTCCTACCTACATGGCCGGCAACACTCTTATAAATCCTCGGATGTTGCAAGAGTTCATGGGCGGCGGTGATCACAAGTCATCTGTGACCCACCAGCTCGTTTGCCCTCCTCATACATAAAAAAAAAATAAAAAAACGTTTTTTTAGTAACTGCATATGGATGTACACACGTTACGTATACCAAAATAACATTTTTTTTACCATTTTTGTCTGTCTGTTTGTTCACGTTAATCTCTGAAATGGCTGAACCGATTTTAACGGGACTTCCACTTGCAGATTGCTGATGTAATTAGGAGTAGGTAACTTAGGCGACTTTTATTCAATGATTTATTATTTCCTAGCTGTTGCATGTGACTCCGTCCACGTAACCTGTAAAACTAATATTTATATGGCTAAGTACATAAGACAAATACCTAAATATTATTTTAACTTTCTACGTGGACATAGTCACGGGCAACAGCTAGTAGATATATAAACTTAGATTATAATTATTGTATCTTCATAGAGATCGATTGCAACCAACCGATTTTGTATTCAAGTTAACGTTTAATACTTCGTTTCGGTTAACTAATAATTAACAAATCTGGAAATGTTCACCGGTTTTCTACCAAGTAGAGCTTAAAGTATCATTTTCTTAAAAGAGTTATAAAAGAACAATTTAGCACTAACTTAATCTAAAATGTTTGGTTTGTAAAAATGACATAATATTTGTTTTGAGTCGTAAGTTACAAAACAACTCCAAAACAAATCCGTAACACCTCATTGGGCATGTCAAGGTTGATCGGTTTGGTCTATGTCTGAGGAAGCTCGGTTACAAAATAATAAAAATCTCAAGCTTAAGTTAATCCCTGCAAAATACAAGCATATCTGTTTCTATCACACAAGTATGTAAGATATAAGTTCCAGAGAGCAAATAGATGAGGTCAGTTAACATAGTATGACATTACGTGACTGACACCTCGTACGAGCACAAACGATGTCTAATGAACACATGGTCACACGATCTATATTGCCGAGCTGTCTCAGATATTATCATTAAAGTAAAATATTTAATGAATAATACATAGTTATAAAGTTTATTAAGGAAATAGGGTCAAAGATTCAGTCCTATTTTTAAATTATTGCAGTGATTTCTCGTGTCAGTACTTTCTACACAGATATTCATTTTCTTGATAAATAAAGTATACTTTCGAAGAACATTTCAATTTTTAATAAAAAATTCATACTTAATGACAATCGATACGATAAGTTTACAGCTTCATTAAAAAGTAAAGCTAATAAGAAAATTCAAGGTTCCTCGATCGCTTTATTTAATTGCTTGAACTGTCACTAACATTATAAGTACCTACATCATTCATGCTTTATAAATTATAATAAGTATAAAATGAAACATAAACCAATACCGGCAGGGATTCGAACCCGCAACCTCTGGTCAACCGTCCCGTCGCGTCGGCGAATGGGTAGTTCAATTGATATAGCAATGAGACGGTTTCCAGGCGTTGTGGGTTCGAATCGATGACCATATTGGTTCATTATGAATTCTATGTTTATCTTAACACGTTTAAACATATTTTTATACATGCTTTTTGTTCATTAAAACCCTAAGAATTGGGTTTTGCATAAGAACTATACTTTCCTCTTTATATGTACATTTACTAATATGCTTAAATTTGTCAGATTATTCAGATTTCAGTAGTGATTCATAATGTTGAGGTTGTATATTTTTCATGATGCTACTGTAGGCATGTTGCTAAATATACTTATTACGATTTTTTCTCAATTCAAAAATCCCTCATACTGTTTTTTTACACTTAATAACATTTTTAAGTTAAATGTAATGTTGCTGTCTATCTTAAATAAAAAAATATATTAGAAGACTTTGATTTTTATTGAATGATGATTTTATCTTAATTATCTTTTCATGGATGCCCATAACACGCTTGACATCACGGCAACACTGACCATGACTTCATTCAATGCATTATTATCTCATGATTCACACACCTATACGTATTTGCAGTCCACATGTATCACCAGAAACAACAATACCGTCTACATCGGGCCTTAAAACACAACTAGAAAGGGACAGCATGAGAAAGAATGATGAAGAAACTCACGGGAAAGAGAAGGAAAATGAGGGTTCCTTATCAGATTGGGTGTCCGGTGGTCCGATTGGATCCAAAGCTGCCGTACTCATCTTCCGATCCTGCGTCCTTGCGTCACGAACACCGTCCATGGAATCCACAATGAAAACAGTTGGCAATAACACTGGAACCTCGATATTATTAAACAAAGCGAAGAATATGGCTAAGAGATTAGTAGCTGAGCCTCATGCGTTTAGCGTTAGACCCAAAAATGTTATGCACGATGTTATGGAGACCTTTGGGAATTCCAACAAATTTACAGGACAAGCTTATGTTGTGAGGCATGTGAGTGAGGTTGAGCTCCCTGAAACAGTGTCTATAGAAGACCAGGGTCATGAACGAGCTGAGCATAAAAGGGACATCGACGACGTCCTGAATGATTTAAGTAAAATTACGCTTAAGAAGAATCTCAACGTAGAAAATACGACAGCTAATATCAAACCGCCCGAAGAGGCACCACTAAATAAAGGTTTGCATAGTTATGCTTGTTGAAACTGTAGCATAGCAAGAATCATTAAGATTATATTTTTCAGATAAAGAAGAGAAGAAAGGTAAAAAAAGCAAAGGTAAAAACAAGCGCAAAAACATACACAATCAAAGGACAATGTCACCACCTATGGACAGTGATGATTCGGAACATATGCTAGTCAAAGAAGTCGATAGCGTTAAGGTAAAATCCATGGCGGTTATGCAACACTACAATAGTGTATATATAGAAAACTAATCATTCAACCTATTGTTTTATGTAGTTTACTTTTGAAGTTACGGCTCGTGGATGCAATTATCAACGTTGCTAATATTTAAGAGCGTGAAGGATATAGTTCCGTAGCCTTTCTCTTATGTGTGTCATTAACATTTTTGAAGGCTTTTAAAGGCACCAATATTGTAAAGAATGCACCAATTGTACAGTATCTAACGTAATTTTGTGGTTGTAGGTATTAGAAAGTAGTCACATGCCAGCAAGAATGCTCAAGATCACGTACAAGCTAGTCAACACGGAAACCAAGTTGCTCCACAGATTGCTACAAGCCCATGGTCTTCAGGAAGCCACGACAGAGACCAAGGACTTCAATCTGATGTGGGCGGGGTTACATCCTAAACCTGATGTGCTAAGATCCCTCACGGCTTACCAACGAGTCAATCATTTCCCTCGGTAAGTTAGTGAAAAATATCTGTTGTCCAAGAGTAGGAAGCTGGTTATTAAAAAAAATGGCTGGGAAATAAGAGTACTACTAGTACTAACAACAACCGGGAGAGCAAGGACGGCCCATTTAGGATAATTATTATCCGGTGACACTTTAAATCCTATTCAAGTCAAATTTATAGAAAAAGAGTAGGCTAAAATATTGACAGCAATATGGGGATAGGGTAAATCTGGTGAAGATGTTGCTAGATGGTCACGGTTTATTAGAAGATCGTCCTGACTCCACAACTTGGACCTTACTCTGGTCTAACCCTCTCATTCCTTTGGAGGTCTTGAAATCTCTTACACCGGCACAAAAAGTTAATCATTATCCACGGTGAGTCGGTTTTTAAGACATAAATATCCTCTTATTACTGATGCTATGGTCGATCTCAATTTCTCATCTCGTAGACAAATTACAGCAGTAATAAAATATCTGCTTAATGGCATATTTCGTATCACAATGATGAGAATCGACTCAATAAGATCTACGATCTTAACGCTTAGAAGTTGATCCGTTAACTGTAGTAGAATTTTCTAAGTCTATCAATGTCCCAAAACAAAAAGGAGTGGATTGGTTTTGTTAATATAAATTTAATATACATATAATAAGATTTTCGAGGACTCATCGCAATTTAGTGCACCGCTAACCTTTTTCCCCAGATCTTATGAACTGACTCGAAAGGACAAACTCTTCAAGAACATAGAGAAGATGCAGTACTTCCGGGGTCTAAAACACTTTGACTTCATCCCCACCACCTTTCTCATGCCCGCTGAATATAAAGAACTCTGCACCACGCATTACAGAACCAAAGGGCCGTGGATCGTGAAACCTGCCGCGTCTAGTCGTGGACGTGGAATTTATATAGTAAATACGGTAAGGGTGTCAAATTTACTTAAACAAGTAGCTAGTTAACCATAGTAGAGAAACCAAAGGATTCATTTATAAAAATAACAGTAGCAATAGTAAAAACATTTAATATAGTTAATAATTTTCAGCCGGAACAGATACCAAAAGGCGAAAACGTCGTAGTAGCCAAATATATAGACAAACCGCTCCTCATAGGGGGTCACAAATGCGACCTAAGACTGTACGTGTGTGTGACGTCCATAGACCCGTTGCTAATATACTTATATGAAGAGGGTCTGGTCCGGTTTGCGACCGTGAAGTACGACAAGACAAATAAGAATCTCTGGAACCCTTGCATGCATTTGTGTAATTATAGTATTAATAAATATCACACGGATTATATCAAGTAAGTATTGTCAGAACTCCCATTTCCGCCCTTTTCTTATGAAATGAATATTTAAACAAGGAATAACGGTATAACAAATAATTTCTCCTAGGTGCGATGATCCGAACGCAGGCAACATAGGTCACAAGTGGACCCTGTCAGCCCTGTTGAGACATCTGCGGAAACAGGGTCGGAACACCTCAGCTCTGATGGCGGCCATCGAGGATCTCGTGGTGAAGTCAATTTTATCATCAGCTCAAACAATTACCGCGGCCGCTAGAGTGTTTGTGCCCACCCTTTTTAATTGTTTTGGTAAGTGTGCGTAATAGGGTTGGCACATTTTATATATATATACATTTTTATCTGATTATGTATTTGCAGAACTCTTCGGATATGACATCCTCATAGACGACATGCTGAAACCTTGGCTACTGGAGATCAATTTATCGCCGAGGTAAATCTTCAGATAATAAACTGCCCGTTATAATATTTTTTACCTAACAACGGCTTCCACTCTAGTCTAGCGTGTGAGAGTCCTTTGGATGCCAGGGTGAAGTCAGCCCTCCTAGCCGACACCCTGACGCTAGTGGGACTCCCTGCAGTGCCTGGGAACAGACAGGAGCCCTCGCCACAGACCACCTCCCTCAAGATGAGGATCGGAGCCGTGAGTAGCTCAGCGTCGTAACGGTCAATATTCTTAAAAGACATGTCATATTTATGAATCGAGTAATTAAAATTAAATATGTAACACATGAATTGTCAATTTTATAGTTTACTATATTTACCTTTAGTGTCGTCGCGTCCACTCCGCGGAAAACGCTTGCATCCGCAACAAGAGTGGGTCCCAGGGGGTGGGGAACGGGGGAGGGGGGTCCGGACCACTCGCCGCTCTACTGACGGGGGAGGAACTGAGAATAGTGCGCTCGATACGGGCGCAGTATGCACGACGAGGAGGGTTCGTGAGGATCTTTCCCTCACAGAACAGTTGGCAGAAGTACTCCCAGTATCTAGGTTATGGTTTATTAAGTTATATTTGTAGACTTCAAGCAAAAACATTTTTTGGCAAGAAATATTACAATGATTTTATCATTGTTTTACTCTATAAAAAAACCTAAGGATCATTTTCTCAACAGATCCGGTGACCGGCGTGCCCGTGTGCTCCACCTCCCTCAACAACAACACGCCCTACACCGTGATACACAACTACAACCTGCTCGTGCACTCGCACGTGCTGCCGCACTTCCAGCACGCGACCGTCGCCACCAGTCTCACCGACACGCCCGAGAGGTACCACACTTTATTTAAGCCCCCACGGAAATTGCCCGGCAAAAACTAGAGCCTACGGTGTAGCCTTCGCATAAAAACCGGGCAACAGACTCGGGATCGTTAAATCCGAGAACGAGGAGAACGTTCAGATCTATGTACTCGTAAATGTTCCACAATCCAAACTATAAGCACCTCTGTCGTCTCTAGGTTGAAGCGCTATGAGGCGGCGTGCATCGCGGGCGCCGCCCCCGCCGTGCAGCTCACGGACGACCCCGTTCCCGCACCGCGCGACGCCCGGCGGGCCAAGGACCTCGTCAAGAGACAGCTGGCCGAGGGACTGACGCTCACGTGAGTGCGGCGACTTTGGTACAACGGTCCGCTACGGTCGCGTTGTACTAATGGAGTCCCGTGGTCGTACAGCCGCGGCGAGGTGCGGCGCGCCTTCGGCCTGTACCTGACGCACGTGCTGAAGCGCATCTCGTCGCCGTGCACGGAGCAGGGCGCGCAGCACGCGGCGCTGGTGCTGCGCTTCCTGCGACGCGCCTCCGCCTCGCTCCGCATGCCTTATAATGTAAAGGTGACGCATGCGCATGATGCACTCCACTGCTAATATTTCACTATACTACTAATGCTTCACTACCCGATATGCTTTTGGTGTATGCGTGTATCCGTACACACTAACACGACGCCACACCGATTGGTGCACGCGTAAATACGGATGCACTGTTCTATCGCGGAAGACGCCTCTGGATACTTATGCCTTAATACATGTGCACGTTTAGCGTTGCTGACATAGTTGTAGCGTAGTTTCGTTGGTTTTTTAATTATTAAAACTAATTTGTTTGTTTTTTATTCTGTTGGTTTAGATTGGGTATTTAATCTTATATAAAATTTCTTGCATTTAATTATTTTCTAGTAGTGTTTCATGGTGTGCTTCGCTTATGAGTATTGTATTGATAGTTTAAAATTGTCGCAACGACATTGTATAAATCTAAACACGAATAAAGCTCAAGCGTCGGATAGGGACCACCGGCTAAGATGTGCGACAAGGACAGATGCGCCGTGATCGCCAAACAGCTGAACGACTTCCTCTACATGTACTACAGAGAGACGGACCTCTACACCGACAGCGAAGACAGAGCCGGCTGCGTCTCCAATATACACTTCGCCCAATTTCTCTACTCTGCGAGGTGAGTGAAGTCACGATGATTTGAAATATGACGTACTAGCCACTGATAACCACAAGGTCGGCAACTTTACTCTTCAAAAATTATTGATTAAATATGATCCAATATTGCAGCGAGGCGGACTTGGAAGACGTGTTGTTACTTCTCCTGCGCATGGAGAACTACGTCGCAACGTTCCTGGGTGACGGACGCTCCAGCGCCTTCTGCGTGGACCTGCCGCCCGCCCGCCGCGCGCCCGACCCGCCCAGACACACCCTGCTGCGGCACCTCGCCGCACTCGCACACATCAACTGCCGCAAGTACCGGTCAGTACACACACACACTGCTGTTGCATGCTCTTACTATATTTTATATACAATGATATATCAAATGTGTGGTATCATGTATCAAAACAATGTTATCTCATCCAGGCCCGAAACGGAGACCTCTAGTCGCTCGGAGGCCGAGGAGCCTTCGTCCGCGGAGTCCGTCCCTCCGCCCTTCAACAACTCGGACGTGGTGCTGAAGGAATCCCTCAAGGAGGAAAAGCCGCACAACATAGCGCTGAAGTACGCCAGGTCGTAGCGAAGCACGGCTTGTGTGACATCCGCATTTTAAATTACAAAATTAAGATATTAAACAGTCCAAATTCTCGTTAAGTTTAGTTCAATGATCTTTATATTAAAATAGACATGTGTTTAGGGTTGAAGGATGATTTTAGTTCAATATCTACATCCGTGCCCGGTGTCTCCGGCGTAGCGGCATATAAAATGCAGAAAAGATTATAATATATATAGAGAAAATATCCGGTCCTTAACATAACACCGACACCGGTTTCAACAAAAGTCGTTTCTATCTATCTTCTTTCTATAACTTAACTCAAATCTATTTATACACAATATCAGCTCAGCATAAAATGGAAAATTATCACCTAATATAGTCAAATATTGTAGTTACCAAAACACTAGTTATTTTATTACTAATACTCAAATCAATGTTTTAACTGACTCACTAATATGATTTGTTTCGCTCTCCTCAATTCTATGAACTTATGTTTAATTTTAATTATTATAGAGATGTGTTCTTGTCATTAATTATTAAAATAAGATAAAGTTCCTTAATACTTAATAGGTATCAAATTATTTCGATATATAAGAGTTTTGAGGCGAGTCGGGTCTAATGCCATAGATAAATTATAAGAAGTATCTAGATTTGAACAATAACAAAATAATAGGATACGTAACCTTTTTAGTCTTCAATTACCTTTACTTAATTGTGAGTTTGAGTTCAGAGCGGATTGTATTATTAATATCGCATTGAGAAACTTTTCACTGCTGTAGAATCCCATCATAAGACCAAAAAGAACCTTTTAAAAAAATCTAATAAAAAAAAACCTAACAATTTAATTTATTCTCTCTAGTATCATGACAAAACAATTCATAAACACCGTAACATAAGTAATAAACCAAAAAAATAATTAATTGTCGCTTCAAACGAACACGTGGCCTTTATAGGCTTCCAATAGTAATGTACAAACTTATGCTTGTGAATGTATCGAAATTGATTTAGCTCTAGAGGTTATTGCCAAAGATAAAACATTATTTACACCATTACTGGCACTAGACTAGTTGTATACACGAGGTGCTAAGAGAAACGAACAGCTACTATAGGTTTAAATCACACCGTCGACGGATAGATAATTTAGTAATTGTATGAAGTTGGATGATGTTGAATGTATGTAGGTACAAGCGGGTCGTGAGGTGTCGTGACTTAGTAAGAGTAGACTGAGCTAGCGGTAGATGTACTTAATTGAAAATGTATGAAGATTGCTTTTTAATATGTTATTATCGGTTTAAAGGAACTAGTGAATGTATTAGACTATGTAATATAAAATAACGCACCCGATCGTTTATAAATTTATAAGTACATACTTGCATTTAAAAACGTATATTTTTGGTTGAATAAGTAACTTATTTTTACTTTTGGCTTCATTATAACCATTCAATAATTGATGCTAGTCGAGTAAAATAACATTAAAATGATAATTAAAAATTACTTTGAATAATTTTATTTTGTTTTAAATAGATATTTTTTAAGTATATTTATCCCATGCTTCCGTTATTTTATAAAATATATGTTGTTTTTGAAACCAAAGTATTTTGTTGGTAGCTAACCTGGTTGATTTATTTGTAACTAAATATTTATTGAATGATAAACTAGAAGAGATGCGCAGCTGTAAGTCCTAGGTAAAAAACAATATTTTTATATCTAATTTTAAAGTAGCGAAACTATGTATCTTATAAATTTCAGTTAACCGACTTTAAAAATCTCATTGACCAATGTTTCTTTGTTTCTTTGGTGCATTTAAATAAGTCATTATTTTATTTAATATTTTAGTCGTAAGTGCCATAAGCAATACAAAAATGGGTGTTCAAACTATGCTTAGGATCAAATGAAGCTTGCTTGAGTACAAAGTGATAATTTAGTGAAATTCTTAATGCAATTTTAATCTCAATATGTAAAAATATAATATATTTTCAATACATATGCTGAAATAAAAATATAATGTGTTTTATTTTCTATCAAATATGTAGTATCCAGTGCAGGAATCGTCATAGGAGTTCTCCTTTTTTAATTAATCGTATTCATTTACATCGTGTTTGTACACTAACACCAACACTTATATGTATATTGATGTATATATTTTACTGTACAATCGGTTTTAGATCGATTCGCTATTTGGGATTAGACTACAATAGGGAACATTCATGTAATTTTTTTTTGACGTAAATTAATCATTTACCTCTCTATATCGTAGAAAAAAATATAAATAGGTTTGAAAGGATTCTAGTTTTTTTTCAAATTAAAACATCGAGTAAATTTGAGCCGTTCAAACGCCGTCATTTTGCGCGCGCTTTGCGTGACGTCACGATGACACGTCCAGTGAATGTTTACAGTTACTATGAACTTTTTAGTTACTTCATAGCACAGAGTACTATAAACTTCATAGTTCATACATATTTTAAGTTTTAATTGCTTTACAAGTCATGGAACTTGGAAGAAGATAACAAAGTCTTACAAATATTGTATAGTACCGGAGTGCAAAAATAGTATTAGAAAAACACCCGAAAAAAGTGTTTTTTGTATTCCAAGAGATGCGAAAATACAAAAACAATGGTGTATGGTAATTAAAAGGGATAATATATGTCCTTAATCCTAAGTCCTAAATGTGTTTATATTGTTGTGAAGATCAATTTAACATAAGTATACTTTATTTATGATAAGTTTAATCTAATAGTTTAAATATATAGTAAGTATAGAACATTAGAAAAATTTAGTTTAAAATTAACCTAACCTAGCTTACAAAAGTTCAGTATAAATTTCTATAAAAACCGTATTCTTTTTTTGGTTTTACGAAATTTTTATTTTTGTCGATTTATTTCAGGTTAAGGAAGATACAGCCAATTGTATTGAATATAATATGTATAACAAAAACAACAAGGAGAAAAATGTAATCTAAGTTTGAAGAAAAGAGTTGTGCCTCATATATTTTTGTGGCAAAAACACCAGCTGAGAGAACATTCTCATGAATGTACATAGTCAAAAGGCAAAGATTGACATCAGTTAATAAAGCCTTTTCAGAGTTAGTTATCAAAAGTAGTGTTTAAAAAATGATGACCTTCATAAAGAAGTGATATACTCTAAGTAAGTCCTAGTACTGCCCATATAAATGTCTGTGATATTAATCAGCCAGGACTCAGTACTTCTCCTATTGAATGTGATGATCATAAGGCAGAGCCTTGCTTTTCGCATATTGAAGATAAATTACCAAGTGACTAAGCTGTGCAAGTTAATATTAAACCGAAGTATGGAAGTAAAGGTTTCAATGTAAATATACCTGCTGAAAAACAAAATATAACATATCACCATTTCCTCATTCAACACACAATACTGGTACTTTACCATTAAAACTATCTGTTTTAAAAATAAAATTGTTTACTGAAAACACAGCTGATAATACTTCTATAGCATCTTATATCTTGTATATCTGCTGATTATCAACCAAGTTATTTATCTGAGTCAAGTGGAAAATGATTCAGAGGAAGAAACATTTTAAAAATGTAATGTGTAGTAGGTAGCATGCTAAATGCTATTGAAAAAGAGTTTGTAGGTATTTGTTTTATTAGAGTTGTTTAAGTATTGAAAAAATGTTTTTAGGATTACCTAAACAATTGTACCATTTAATAAAACCTTTAAGCACGAAAATATAGGTTTAAATTATTTACATTTCTCAGTAATACTAATACCACAGTATGAACTTCGACGCCGATAATAGGGAACATGCAAAAAAATTTAAATGGTCTCAAATATTTTTTTTTCGATTACTTTTTATCATCTTATTATAATAAAATCATTTTTTTTTAATTTACTAATCATTTAAGGCCATAAAATAATTTATGAAAAGTGTAAATTTAGGGAGCGAAATTCAAAATTCCAAAACGCGCCACCATTGGTCGAAAGGAAATGTGACGTCATTTGACACGCCATTCAATATATTGGCATTTAAGTTCATAGTTCATACTGTGGTATCAGTGTGACTGAAAAAAATTAATAATTTAAACCTATATTTTCGTGCTTAAAGGTTTTATTAAATGATACAATTGTTTAGGTAATCTTAAAAATATTTTCTAAATACTCAAACAACTCTAACAAAACAAATACCTACAAACTCTTTTTGAATAGCAGTTAGCATGCTACTACACAATATTTTTTTAAAATGTTTCTGCCTCTGAATCATTTTTCACTTCACTTGACTCAGATAAATAACTTGGATGATAATCAGCAGATATAGAAGATATAAGATGCTATAGAAGTATTATCAGCTGTGTTTTCAGTAAACAATTTTCTTTTTAAAACAGATAGTTTTACTTTTAAAACTGTTGTGTAACAATGATGTGTGTTAAATGAGGAAATGGTGACAATGCTACATTTTGTTTTTCAGCAGGTATATTTACATTGACACCTTTACTTCCATACTTCGGTTTAATATTAACTTGCACAGCTTAGTCACTTGGTAATTAATCTTTTATATGCGAAATGCAAGGCTCTGCCTTATGATCATCACATTCAATAGGAGAAGTACTGAGTCTTGGCTGATTAATATCACAGACATTTGTATGGGCAGTACTAGGACTTACTACGTATATCACTTCTTCGTAAAGGTCACCAATTTTTTTAAACACTACTTTTGATAGCAAACTCTTAAAAGGCTTCATTAACCGATGTCAATCTTTGCCTTTTAACTATGCACATTCTCATTCTATCAGCTGGTGTTTTTGCTACAAAAATATATAAGGAACAACTCCTTTCTTCAAACTTAGATTACATCTTTCTCCTTGTTGTTTCGTTCTTATTATTATATTCAATACAATTTGCTGTATCTTCCTTAACCTGAAATAAATCGACAGACCATAAAAATTGCGTAAAACAAAAAAAGATTACGGTTTTTATAGAAAGTTATACTGAAATTTGTAAGATAGGTTAGGTTAATTTTAAACTCAAATTTTCTAATGTTTAATACTTACTATATATTTAAACTATTAGATTAAACTTATTATAAATAAAGTATACTTACGTTAAATTGATCTTCACAACCATATAAACACGATTTAGGACATATATTATCCCTTTTAATTACCATACACCATTGTTTTTGTATTTTCGCATCTCTTGGAATACAAAAAATACTTTGTCGGGTGTTTTTCTAATACTATTTTTGCACTCCGGTACTATACAATACTCGTAAGATGATTTTTATCTTCTTCCTTGACTTGTAAAGCAATTAAAACTTAAAATATCTATGAAATAACTAAAAATTTCATAGTAAACATTCACTGGACGTATCATTTGACGTCACGCAAAACGCGCGCAAAATGGCGGTGTTTAAACGGGTCAAATTTACTCGATGTTTTAATTTTCGCTTTGAAAAAAAACTAGAATCTTTTCAAGCCTATTTATATTTTTTTCTACGATATAGAGAGGTAAATGATTAATTTACGTAAAAAAAAAAATACGTCAATGTTCCCTATTTGAATGGTGTGTCAAATGACGTCACATTTCCTTTCGACCAATGGTGGCACGTTTTAGAAGTTTGAATTTCGCTCCCTTAATTTACACTTTTCATAAATTATTTTATGGCCTTAAATGGTTAGTAAATTAAAAAAAAATGATTTTATTATAATAAGATGATAATAAGTAATCGAAAAAAAATATTTGGAACAATTTTAAATTTTTTGCATGTTCCCTATGGCAATCGATTCCACACGAACATTGATGGGTAAAAGCATCAATATGATGCTATAAAGTATCACTTATAAATAAAAGACAACGAAGCAAATCTCCGTCGCACTATTGAACTTCTTAAATGTGCTGATGACCATGCATGTATGTGTTGAGTTGATGACGATGCATGATGTGTTGTGTTGATGACCATGCATGTGTGTTGTGGTGATGACCATGCATGTATGTGTTGAGTTGATGACGATGCATGTATGTGTTGAGTTGATGACCATGCATGTATGTGTTGAGTTGATGACAATGCATGTATGTGTTGAGTTGATGACGATGCATGTATGTGTTGAGTTGATGACCATGCATGTATGTGTTGAGTTGATGACGATGCATGTATGTGTTGAGTTGATGACAATGCATGTATGTGTTGAGTTGATGACGATGCATGTATGTGTTGAGTTGATGACGATGCATGTATGTGTTGTGTTGATGACGATGCATGTATGTGTTGTAGTGATGACCATGCATGTATGTTTTGAGTTGATGACAATGCATGTATGTGTTGAGTTGATGACGATGCATGTATGTGTTGAGTTGATGACCATGCATGTATGTGTTGAGTTGATGACGATGCATGTATGTGTTGAGTTGATGACGATGCATGTATGTGTTGAGTTGATGACGATGCATGTATGTGTTGTGTTGATGACGATGCATGTATGTGTTGTGGTGATGACCATGCATGTATGTGTTGAGTTGATGACAATGCATGTATGTGTTGAGTTGATGACGATGCATGTATGTGTTGAGTTGATGACCATGCATTTATGTGTTGAGTTGATGACAATGCATGTATGTGTTGAGTTGATGACGATGCATGTATGTGTTGAGTTGATGACGATGCATGTATGTGTTGAGTTGATGACGATGCATGTATGTGTTGAGTTGATGACGATGCATGTATGTGTTGAGTTGATGACGATGCATGTATGTGTTGTGGTGATGACCATGCATGTATGTGTTGAGTTGATGACGATGCGTGTATGTGTTGTGTTGATGACCATGCATGTATGTGTTGTGGTGATGACCATGCATGTATGTGTTGAGTTGATGACGATGCATGTATGTGTTGTGTTGATGACCATGCATGTATGTGTTGTGGTGATGACCATGCATGTATGTGTTGAGTTGATGACATGTTTGTGTCTGTTGGTGTACCAGAACTACTATCTATGATATTTAATAAGTGTCTAAATTGCGACTTCCTACCTCTAGGTTTATTGAGGGTGGTTGTTGTGCCTGTTCTAAATAAATGAGGTGATATGTCAGACAAGGCGATTTATCGGCCTTACATGCTACTATAACAGCTAAAATATTTGACAGTGTGCTCAATAATCATCTAGTAACGCTGGTGAAACTATAAGATGTTTAATTTGTTTTGTTTAACAGTGGGTGTTTCCACTAAAAACGCATGTTTATATTTAAACACATTATCAGGTACACTGGTAGGAAATGCTTTTCACGCTTTGTTGTCTAGATCTTTCAAATGCTATCATCCTAGTGTCATATAACCTATTGTGGAAGCAATTGCGAGAAGCTGGGGTTTTTACGTAGATTTTGGGATTTTTACTTAGCTGTCCTTAGTTATCGGTACATACATCAGAAACACAAGGTGACACGAGCAGGCTTTTTGTCTGATGAATCTATTTTAAAGTGGTGAAGTCAGGACGAATTGACCTCACTTTTCCTGGTTAATCTGTAGATGAAAGAATTGATTACCCACTCGTTATGATGATGATATGGTACTGCTGTTACCGACTATCGGTTTGTTACGAATGGGGAAGAGTAGGCATACTATTAGGTATATACCAAGATTAGGCACGGGTTTTGATAGTTCAAGCTACTCTCCTGTAAGAGGGTGTTATTAACCCTGTAAGTCAGCCCTTATACCATCCATAATGAAATTATTATTACTAATAAAAGGCTGCTTTAAACATAGGCATTTTTGTAGTATTCATTTCAGACATCCGAGTCTTTGTATCGACCACGACACGCATTACTGTCTACATATATTCCGATTTATTAGTGTTAGCAACAAAGAAATTAATGTAACAGATCTTTGTTATTTTTTTTATCTTGGCAACTTACTCGTAGTCATACAGTAAAATCATTTTTCAAAGGAAATAGTAAATTTTTAAATTTAGACAATGTTGAGAAGTTTCAAGTTACAATAATCTTGTAGCATTTTACGATCCATTTCGTTTTTGTATGAAATAAACTCCAGAACTTGGTTTGGTGGCTAAATCGGTACAAATTCGTTATTACTTTTATACGTATCAGGACAGTCAGTAAAACACAATATTAAAACACACATTTATTATAGATTCGGACTTCGTGCACTTGAACAGGATTCAAGCAGCCTGCAAGGAATCATCTTGTGATTCTCCAGTCTTCAATATTCTTGTGCTTGTAACGTTCAACCCGGTGTCCACATTCTGTCAAATACATAAAAATGATTACCAAACACTTATTGCTTTCATAATATCAGTCCTATTTAGCTGAATGCCTTTGATAGTCGAGGACATGGAGAAGCAAATATTTTAAAAACGTTACGTTTACGCATGACACAAGTTGGATGTAGTACGGCGCCCGAGCCGTTATACTGTCTTTACTTGATCGTAACTATTACTACAGGATAAATCAACTACGCCCAGTGTTATTGTTTGCAGATGTAAAGAACAAGAACGTATGTACGTGAAAACGTGCGTACTCTGGACACAAGTTAAAGGGATGTTTCAACATATATATAATGAGCGATCGCTTGCTCGCCGTAACGTGTTCCGTCTACAGCCGTACTTACGATTATAACGTTTCGCAATCCTGCGTCTTCGGTCGCTGTCGCCTAACGTTAACGCCGTAGTCGTATCGCCGTACGCTCATAGCATCGACTATGCGTCGCCGCCGCACGTCCGCGCTACATCCCCTTAAGCCGCTACTAACGTCTGAAAGGACTCGCACGCACTTTCGTTTTGAAAGTAGACGCTCGCCGGCAACGTTAGACACAAGTTTCACACTTCAAGTCACAGTAGCAGACTCCTCAAGCCCTCGGGGCCACCGAACGTACTGTTTTACCTAACAGCCGTAACGTCGGTGTCTTTACAGACATTTCGAGAGATATTCAAACGCCAAGTGTACTCTTTGAATAGAGTTCATTTTTTATATTTTTATAAATTTCATTTCTTAAGTATAAATATATATAATACATATATATGCTTATAGCGGCCACGAGATCGGGCTAACTATGGAGTCCTGCAAGTCAATCACATGTTAAAACACAGCCGCAACCAGAGGAGAAGCGGAGGAAAGCCAAGCGGATGCTGAAGGGATCATGCAAATGAGTATGTCTCGGGTCGGGATCGTTCAATTAAAAAGATCGACATTCCGAAAAGGAATTTAATAATCTAAATTAAAAATATACATCTTAATCACCTTATACAATTAAAGACTTATCAATTAAACGCATCATTCACACTACGCCCGGGCGGCCGGGCGCCAGTCTGGCGCCGTGGCTAGTAGCGTCGCGGCGCGTCCCGCGGCCCGCGCGCGCCGCCGCCGCTGCACACAACAAGCGCACACTCACACACGGGCCTCGACCGACGGCCACTTATATATTATATATATATATTACTTTATTAAATGATTCATCACCTTGCTCGTATTAGCTCCGGTCTATTAGCTGCGTTGCAAAAGTTTTGTCTTTTGAGTCAAAATCATAATTATCATTTTCATAATTAAAGCACATAATAAATTATAAAAAAGTTCACAACGATTATCTTTTACGGATATTGTTTATTTTAACTGCGCAACCAGAGAGTAGGACCGCTCCCGTGGGATGGATGGCATTTCTCCTGATGTATATAATATTAGCCACGACTCACGACCGACCGTGATCTATCGGATGCGTTAATAATGCGAGTTACGGTCTCGACGCTAAGATGATAATATAATTTCAAACTATGACATTATAATCTATATTAATAATTAAATTAGTAAAGTGTTTTACAACTTGTGCCCTTCGATGTTATTCCTGTTACAAGTAAAATTATCTGTAATTTGATAAAGCTACTTGATGTGCCTAAGATGCTCTCTGGTTGCTGAAGATGGAGATGATGCTTACCGTCCCATGGGGGGATACGACTGCGCATAGGGATCTCGGTCATAGCCTCCCGCAGATCCCGCTCCACGCCTGTAACAATGCATAAGTTTTTAAAACAACTATTAACAAATGTTTATTAATTTTTGGTGTAATCAAAGTTATCTCAGTAGCAATTATACAAACAAAAATAATCTTATTATTATTCAATATTGTTAAGCACACATTGAATACTTACATAGGTGGTGGTGTCCTCCTGCTGTACATGTCTCCGTTGCCCATGGGAGCGGCGCGAGGGGGTGCGCGGTCGTAGCCGGAGGACATAGGCATTGGTCCGCCTCGCATAGGTGCTCTTCTGTCAATCATATCTCTCTCATCTGGGTACATCGGCGCACGCCTATCATCAGGGTACATAGCGGCCATGTCATCCACGGGGGCTCCATAACCTCGTCTGTCATCGGGATACATTGGTGGAGGTGCACCATACTGGTCTCTAGCGCCACGTCCATCCATCAACGCGAATCCGCGACGGTCCTCTCCTCCATAGCCGTTGTAGCGGTCGTCGTATCCACCGCCCATCGGTGGACGCTCCATTCCACGATCGTAAGGCGCTCCACCGCCCATACCATTTCTCATTCCCATACCGCCGCCCATAGGTGGTCCGCGCATGTCAGCTCCTCGCATCGGCCCCATTCCGCGGGAGTCGCGCATAGGCATATAGGGAGCGTCCCTTGGCGGCGGACCTCCGCGCATTGGTCCTCCGCCTCGTCGGTCCATCGATCCTCTCATACCTCCCCGCATGCCGCCACGGCCGCCGCCGCTACGTTGGCCTCTTTCCTTGATCCTACCCCGTTCGACAGTTATTACGCCGCCATTGAATGAAGAATTGTTCAAGGCACGAATGGCGGCAGATGCTTGGTCCTCTGTCTGCATGTGTACAAATCCGCACCTGTTCATTATATCGCATTCTGTAACGGCTCCAAATCGCTCAAACAATTTTCTCAAATCTTCAGGTTTAGATCCTTGTGGTAAGCTTCCCACGAACACCTTAGTTTGCTGAAATAGACAGTATACATGGGAATGGTATATGTTTACGTAACAATCTGAACTTAAAATTAGACAATTTACTTACCGGCACCATTGTATATGATATTAAAAATGTAAATTAAATATTTCACTTAATTATTGCACGTGCACACAATATTTTCACTTTTATTTCCTAGATCGCTATTTTCTTAACAAGATGGCCGGCCGCTAAAATAGATTATACCAAATGCGATATGACGCTATGACGTCATTTATTAATTATTGTCTATATTGTCTATTGACTTTTTAAAATATTGAAATTGCCAGTATAACTTTTTTGTACGTTGCGTTAATTTAATGTTGTTAATTTATGTATTATAGTTATAATTGAAAAAATGTCTTTTTAATGCACAAGAACTATATAGCTGCAGGAGTATCAATTATTTTATGTAAGCTCTATTACTTTATTTATTTTTTCGTATTCCTTTTCAAACATGGTTTACAACTAGAGATAACCCTCAGATAACAGGATAGGTATATTTATTTTTTTCTGTCAAGAGGAAAATGAAAGTGTTACCAGCTACTACCAATTTTATCCATAGTTCAACGATATGGTTTAGGGACCTCATATTTTAGCACTAATGTGTATAGAAATTATAATTATACATAGAATACGTGAGCCATGCATAGAATTAATATACATAAAATAGGTGAGCCACAGGTATTCGTATGAGCGTCAGTGACAGACAGTTAAAAAAAGATGCAAGATGTCATACTGTTTCTCTTTGCCTTATTAAGCATGCGCAAAGAAATATTCATGACGCGTTTTAAAAATTTTCGAAACATTTGTGTAAAACATTTTTGACACTCCTCAATAAAAATGACAGTTGCTACGAATTACACTCGAGACGACGACGAAGAAGCACGAGATCTCATAAAAAGTTGAGATAGATAGAGTTTTTCGATCTACCTATCTCTTTTAAGTTCGATGGTCACAATTTAGTCTGGCTTCCCTACTCTATGTATAATATCTCTATGGAGCCATGAGCATTCTTATGAGCGTAAGTGTCAGACAAATAAAAAAGTACAAGATGAAACAGTATTTGTCTTTGTCTAATTACACATGCGCATATTTACGACGCGTTTTTACTTTAGATACTCAAAGTATTTAGGACTAGATTGTTTTTTTGAAAATGTTCTAAATGTTTATGGTTTTTTTTTTACTATTTTATTTAGAATTAGTTTGGTTGTTAAACATTTTTTTAAAGACTATATTGAGTCCTAGTTTAGACGTAGCTCCTGATTTGACTCTCATGAGTCATGATAGACCCGTGTAAAAAGCATTACAAAATCCCTGGGGATTGTTGTTTCGTCGTCCAGACCAGTCACCGGACTTATTCCTGTATTCTAAACATCTAAGGCACGAGATACTTGTGGAGCGTACTGTTCCCTGGGAAACAAACATCCCCAGGGATCACATATTTAAGCTTAATAAGTATTATGAACTGACGATCAAACTGTCCAGGATAAATTGTACACGGTAGAATGTACACGTTAGAATGTACACGGTAGAATGTACACGGTAGAATGTACACGGTAGAATGTACACGGTAGAATGTACACGGTAGAATGTACACGGTAGAATGTACACGGTAGAATGTACACGGTAGAATGTACACGGTAGAATGTACACGGTAGAATGTACACGGTAGAATGTACACGGTAGAATGTACACGGTAGAATGTACACGGTAGAATGTACACGGTAGAATGTACACGGTAGAATGTACACGGTAGAATGTACACGGTAGAATGTACACGGTAGAATGTACACGGTAGAATGTACACGGTAGAATGTACACGGTAGAATGTACACGGTAGAATGTACACGGTAGAATGTACACGGTAGAATGTACACGGTAGAATGTACACGGTAGAATGTACACGGTAGAATGTACACGGTAGAATGTACACGGTAGAATGTACACGGTAGAATGTACACGGTAGAATGTACACGGTAGAATGTACACGGTAGAATGTACAAGGTCGAATGTACACGATAGAATGTACACGGTATAAGTGGGACTGAGAGGTATAACAGCAAAATCTCTCTATATCTCACTTTACGACTTTGGCCTTTCTAGAACTAGCATCGATTCACTTCTAGAACGCATTTCTTTCGTAGGTGCTTTCTAAACTTGGTTGGGTAGGGAGAGGAGTGTGGACAGTACAGGCGAGCATGTTTGCGGATCATAAAGGGGCCCCTTAAACCTACACCTAGGACGCAAGTCGCAGTTGTTTGCACTCCTCTCCATGCAACGGGATGGGGCCGGCACCTGCACGGTGAATACATGGATAAAGCTTCGTCTCGTCTGACTGGTTACATTTTAATCAAAGCCAGAATTAAAACTTACATTTTTTAAATACAACATTAAAAAGTCAATTGTTGTTTTCCCACTTACATTTATTTTCAACTTTACCGACTGTTCGGCGACCAATCAGTACATCCCTATTATAATTATCATTTACAAAAAAAAAAACGGTATACCATCTGGCAAAAAAATATGGACTGTAGGATAGGGATTTCAATATTTAAAATTCCGTGTATGAAAAAAAAAGAACGCTAGATTGATAGGCGTGGATAGAAAATAAAACGATTTTGATAAAACAATATTATTTATTAACATATTCTTAGTAACCTACCGCAATTTCTCACCATTCGCAAAGGTGAACTGGTAGAGAATGCCAATAGGCATTAAGTTCGCCTTTATTATTCAATTAACGTTAAATAACTAAAAATATCATTTTGAAATATTTCTTTTAGACCATTGAATATAATAAATTATATTGTATCAAAAAAAACACAATAATTATCTTATATATCTATTATCAAAAGAATATTAGTACTATTTTGTTTAATAATAAAAATTATACAAGATGCATGATAATACATTATAGCATAACAAAAAAATTTACTTATATTATATACTTAATTCTAGACATTTCCGTTAGGATCCGTCCGTCTAGGATCACATTATAGGCGCTTTTGTTTAATTTTTAAATTAGTCGGCTTGTTATTTGTTTAAAGTGTATTTTATAAGAAATGAACATTTAATTAAACAACTTAAAATGTAGCTATTCCACTCTTAGTACCCTGACAATAAAAATTGTTTTCAAACACAAAATTTATCTATGTAATTTTAATTAAATACTCTCACCAGATTTTAATATGAAATAATGTAGATATTATGTATACTATTCAAATACATATTTCATAAAATATCCGTATCCCGCTTACAATTATTTATTTAAACTGTTAAAAAATACAAACATTCACCAGTTAATTAAGTCTAAAAAAACATACATAAATGATGAAAACAGTCTTTTGAACGTGAAACACAAACGTCACCTCAATGAATCTAAATAGAGGGACGAGTTATGTATGGATCTGGTTAATTTCGATACTTCCAAATTAATCAAGTTTTTTACGAAATCTACTATATTGTTGTGCTCGATGCCACCGCATTCGGAAACGTTGCAATGGAATGCGTCCAATAATTTGGCGGTTATTTTATCTGGGCCGTTGTGATGTAGAGCTTTAGGTGATATAAGTTTTGCTTTTTTATACAAATTGTCGGCTGTGGTCGTAAGACTGATGAATAATATGTCGTTACTATTCTTCACTTCGTGCCGGGCCATTCGCCCTAGTAAATAACCTGAAAATGGAAAAGTTTCAAATGATTATGACTTATCATTTGAGTAAGTTGATTTAAGATTATTTTTTTAAGAGGGGGGAAATTTATTTATTTATTATTTTTTAAAAACAATCTTCAATAATTATCATAGGAAAAAAATCTTTAAAATTAAGTAATATTACTTTAATTAACCCGTGACAACATTATTGCGTGTTGGTCTCACTCGTATTTTCATAAAAAAAAAATAAACAACATTGTTAGTAAATAACTCTTACCTCCAAATATACAAACAATGCCGATAAAGAACATGAGGGTTGCACATAACCTCTTGGTGACATGCGGCGCGGACCCCGTGCACGACCGACGCTCCATGCTCATGGTTGCACCAAGCACTAAACACACTAAGCACCGACACTACGGTGTGCTCACACTAAACTAACGTGCAATGGCCACGTAACGCGGCCATGAGCACCGGTATTTATAGATGATTGTAAACGTTTCTCAAATATAAGGTAGATTCCCGGCCTTACTCAGGGTCATGTAACCTTCTTTGATACTGTGCCAGGATTGTCATCCCGATTAGATATGAGGTAATTGTGATTCATCAGGTAGTATTATGACCTTTTAATGTCTGATGGACAGTAGGCGGCAAAAGGTGTACATAGAATTATCTATTACATAAAATTTTAAGAATATTTGACCTTTGTCATGTAGGTATAAATTTATTTATCATATAAAATTTTAAGAATATTTGACGTTTATATTAGATATTGAATTTTGACATTCAATTTTTTTTTTAATTAATAAAAATACGTAAAACAAGTAATTATTTATTGAAAGAATCATATAAAAATCACATTTATCTTTCACCTTCTTATTTTTAACGTTCAAAATTTTCGCAAACAATCATTACTGAGAAAAAGATGTATTAGTAGAAATTTGTCACCAGCATCCGGATTAATCAGACCAAGAAGTTTGTTGACTCAGACATTAATACAATGTTTCCTCGTAGTGCTATTAATACCAAGAAAATAATATTTTTAACGATTCAAAGGGTTTGGCAAATTTAAAAATTCTACAGAACAATTATCTTTGTCTAAAGCAACTATTTATATATTCGCCTAATTAAGCAACTGAATGGTCCAAATATTTGCGGCAAGTTGATTATTTATTATTATATATATCATTAAAACAGCTTAGGGATAGGTACAATACAAAAATATAAAATATCTATATTCTAAAATAAACATTAACTTAAAATGATATAACTAGTAACTTATTTTACATTTTTTGGGTACTCCACGAGCCCTCATATTTTTTTATCAAACAATGCTTTAAATTTAAGAGTCTGGTTGTGGCCCCATGTTGAAGAGCATCTTGAGGTCATCAATAGTTAGTTTGGACGCATTAGTGTTCCTGGCGCCTGTTAAAACGCTGTCCGCCATCTTTAATTTGTCGTCCTGCAGTTTCCTGATAGTCTGTTCCACTGTTCCAACGCACATGAACCTAAATAAAAATAATTAAATATATAAATGTGATTAAGCCGAGCTAACCGAAGCTTTAAGTTTGCCTATTCCTCCTACACCCCTAGAGCTTTACAACTTTTACTAGATCTACTAGATCTTGTTTCCTGACTCAACTTTTTCACATTAATTTTCAAATGAATCCTGATTGTAGTTTTTGAGATTGTGATAAAAATGTGTCTCATAAAGTTAACATGAGGAACGTTTTGAAATCACACGCGCGAGCTCTTATTGCGACTTGAGAGAATAGTCACAATTTACTACGATAATTTTACTTTACGAGATGTTGTAAAGCTGGAAATTGCAAATTAGTTGCATTAGCAAGTCATTAATGGATGTTATTTATCATAGATAAATTAATTAAGTAATACAGAGAAAAGTTTTAATTGAAAGGAATTTGAATAAAATAATTATAATCAGAAAATAAAATAATAATTTAATAATTATAATATAATTATTTTATTTTCTGAATATTAAATGATTATATTAAGTATAAAAAGGGGGGGTTCAGCTCAACACCCGCCGTGTACACCCCACTCGCCTCCTTCAGTCCTAATACTTATGTTTATAGCATCTCAACCCTACCAACCCACCGGTTATAAAGGTTGAGCCGCTATTAGCAAAAAGCCTTTCGGAGTCACTGTGGTTCGGCTTAGACGCTAGTTGTATGTGCTAGCGTGTATACAGTCACCCGATTCTAGTTAGATTCCTAGAAAGTAATATCGTGGGTACACAAAAGTTTACGGGAAGTGAGCGCGCCTACAGTTAAGGAATCTTTCTGGACATAGCCTTGTGAGTTTACTAAGTTACTAGTCTTATAGTAGACTAGACTTCGACGATACGATCTACCCTATGCCTTAGTCCACTTAAGCATTGAGATAAAAGTATTTTTACGGATTGAACTCGCGTATAATTAAATTTTAAATTTACATTTATCCCGACGTTTCGAAAGCTTAACTTAGGCTCTCCATAGCGGCCAGACGGGTTGGTTAGGTTGAGATACTATATACATAATCATTGGGATGAAGGAGAGATGAGGGTGTATTTATTATATTAGTAACAATTAGGACGTATGTAAAAGCATGATATTCATTTTAAGCACTTTCAGGAACTATAGAAATAAAAACAGCTCATATACTAGTATTATAACTTGGAGCTGATAAAAGATTTGGTCTAGGAGCTCGGTGCGGGCAATATTACGCCAAGGCCTTTGCATGTTATTTTAATTATTTTCTAAACAATAAAAAAATAACATTAAGAATTCAGGATTCATTGTAAAACTAAACCGTAATTGTGTTAAACACAATTTTCATTAATTATGTTCTTTATAATATGCGTTGGTAATATACTGCCCGTGGATAAGGTCAAAAATGCATAGCAAATAAAAAACTAAATTATATAGGTATAACAAAATAATAGTTCAAACTGTTAGAGACAACTAAAAAGGTTGAAAACTTAATTTCTTAATTAATAATATTTTTTTTTTAAATAGATGATTAAATTAAAAGTGTCATATGTGAATTGAAATATAAAATATATTGCACAAAACAAAGCCGCGTTGTTTCTTACAGTCAAAACATTAGTTTGAACGCCGCCAAATTCTCCGAATACTTGGTCAAGATATTTCGTAAATCGAGAGACTGCCAACGACTCTTGACTTTAACGACCGATGACGTCATACGACCAAATATATCGTCGGTTCTAATAAATAAAACTATTTCATATAAATAGCAGCTATTTCCTGTTAATTTGAAGTACTTCATCGCTAAGAATAATATTAAAATATTATCTTTCCTTAATTTCAAGAAAATATTGCAAATATAAATATTTAAACGTTATTAAATTTGCAAAAAAATATTCTATAAGTCTTTCATTACAGAGAAATATTCACGTACGATGTTTAAAAACTCAAAGTCAAAATAAATAAAATCTACTAGTTAATAAAAAAGAAGGCTAAACAAAACAAGAGACCGACTGTACAGATGAGCGACGGATCCTAAAAATTGGCACGAACTATAAAGAAAGAACAAAAAAAAATACAACAGTATGAGATATTCAATTTATGAATGAAGAATGTCTCTAAGATGATGAATGATGATTGGCGTTGGTCGTCATTCGGTCACGTAAATGACGAATGAAAAGCATATACAGGACGTGTTAAAATTTTCATAGTTATAAAGAGCGATCGAAGAGAAGGTATGGAAAGAGTGAAAGATGATATGGCATAGAAAAGAGTCTCCAACCGTGTCTGATCTGTCTCATCAATCCTACCTGTATATGTGTCCGTATCTGGTCTGTCTCAGCGACCCTACCTGTATATGTGCACGTGTTTGGTCTGTCCCACGCGGTAGATGCGGTCCTGCGCCTGCTCCTCCAGCTGCGGGTTCCAGTGCGGATCCAGCAGCAGCAAGTGGTTAGCACCGCACAAGTTCAATCCCACGCCGCCAGCGCACAGAGACAACAGCATCACCTGTTCAAACGTGCGTTCGGAAATTTAGAAACTGGTTTGGAATTCATTAATAAAAAGTTTTATCACAATAACGTTAGGTTAACGTTCGCGGTCAAACCTTTAAGGAATTATAAAGAGTTCACAGTTGCCGAGAGCAATCATAAAAGAGTAAGTACCCTGACGCTTGAGGCGGGGTCGTTGACCTCCCGCACGAGCGCCGCGCGCGCCGGCACCGGCACCGCGCCGCTCAGCGTGACGCAGCGCACGCCGCGGGCCTTCAGCGCCGTGCTCACCAACGACAGCACCGACGTCCACTGAGACACCACTACCGCCTTCTCGCCTGCGGGATGCTCCGACGATATATTATGAGGCATTATCAATGTCGAGCGCGAACTCCTTTGATCGGCTTTCGTTGTACTATTAGAATTCTAGTAACATCGCGCTCACCTTTGTTGGGAAAGACGTTCTTGTCGAGGCAGTCCATGACCGCCTTGATCTTGGAGGAATGTCGCTGCAGTTCGAACACGGGATTGTTCGGAGACAGGACCGATCTGATGGCTTCCGCCGCTGTCGTGCTCTCCTCGACCGGTTCGTCTTCTTCTTTCTTATCGTTACTCTACATTAATAAACAAAAAAAATATTTGGGTTTAATTAGCATACACATTCAAAATAAATATTCTTTTTTTTTTAACTTCAAAACGTCACTAACATTACAGGATACTTTTAAAGATGCAATTGACTATCAGGTAGGATTCTATGACAGATGACTGACCTTCCTCTTCTGCCGCGCATCCTCGAGTGTCAGTTTGTTGAGTTCCTCCAACAGGTCGGGGCCGGCCGGGTCCTCGACGACTCCTTCCTCGCCGTGTTCCAACATGGCGGCGATGAGGCCGCAATGGCAACACACCTGCCGCAGCCGCAGCAGAAGAACTAAGATCTCGTGGGATTTTACTGGTTTTGTACCTGGTATCGAAATATTATAACATATAAATAAAGAAAATTTTAGTTTTCAGCAAAAATTTAATTAAGTATAAAATAAAATCCTACAACACGACACCGTCTGCAATACCATCTCAACCATTCCATTGCGTTGAGTTCCTAACGCAAAGAACGCCTACTCTTTCCATCCAACAAAGGCCGGCAACTCTCTCGTGCATTTTCAGATATTGCAAGAGACCGTGGGCGGCGAGGATAAATGACCATCAGGTGACAATCTTTGGTTCGTTTGCTCTCCTTTTATCATAAAAAAGTGATCAGATAAGGTAATAATAGAATCATTTTGTGTAACCTTGTAGAGCGATCATTTTCTTATGCATTTTGTGGTACTCGGAGTCGTTTCCTTTGGGCACGTCACCAGCACGGTCGGCGCGTTGGTGAAGAAACTGAGCGAACAGCGTCTTCGAGAACACCAATACCTAAGAAGAGGAAATTTCGTTAAAATAGTTATTTGAAATATATTTGGAATAAGAAGACAATATTTAAAAAACTTCTTATATTTTAGGATGGGATAATTTTTCATAATATTACTTCAACCATAGTAATGAAAATTAGTACTAAGATTTATATTCAGTAATTAATTGTCAAAATACAAGATAATCTTTATATTAGTCGTACCAGTCATTTAATTTCTTTAAACACTGACCTTCTGGTAAACCGTCATCTCCTCCTTGAAGAGGGTTACGTCGCACTGATGCTGGCTCCGCTGCGGCAGACATTTGAGCTGTCCCTTCTCCTGCAGCAGCTGCTTAGTTCGTCTGAGCATGATGCAGCGCATGATGGTATTGAGGCGCTCCTGGCCGCCCAGAGACTTGTTGTCGATCCATTTTTTCCACATCTATAAATGCAACTCAATCATTCATTCGGAATATCGAATCATGGAATCGGAGATGGATCTGTCGATTGAAGGCCTTTCAACATCGAGAGAGAAATGTCGGGGACGAACGATACTAATAATGACAGATCGAGTTGCAGTCACTAATTATTGAAAGAGCTAAAACAAAAGAAAAGATCGTACTCCCATCTAAAAGACCAGCAAGGCGTGTGTAACTCATGAGTTGCAGACGTCCATTGGCGATGGAAGTCGTTTACCATCAGGTGACCCGTTTACGTCCTAATCAAATAAAAAAAAAAGCCCCGTCCGTAGGCGAGGTACTCACCGTGAGGTCGTCGAAGGGCGTACAGCGGAGGAACTTGAGCAGCGCGAAGAGGTCGAGGTCCTTGTTGTGCAGCGGTGTGCCCGTCAGCGCCCAGCGCGCCGCTGCCACCAGCGAGCACACGCCCACCGATGTCGACGACTTGTGATTGCGCACTACGTGGGCCTCGTCCAGGATGGCGCGCCGCCAGCGCACGCGCGTCAGCACGCCGTTCTGAGGAACGACACGGCGGGCTGTAGCATTACGAAGTAGCATACGCCCGGTCGGGTAAATCGGCACCGACCTTCTCGCTCTCCCTCTGTAGTATGTTGTAGGTGGTGAGCACGAGGTCATAGGTGGCGAGGCGGTGAGGCTGAGTGGCGCGCGAGGCCCCGTGGTGCAGACATACAGACAGCGTGTGCGGCCGACAGTGGAGCGTCACTTCGCCCGCCCACTGCTGCATCAGCGACGCGGGACACACCACAAGCGTGCCGCCGCGACACACTACACCGGGACACTACCGTTATACTACTGGAATGTTGTGATGAGAGGCGAGGCGGGACTGCAATCGATTCACTGCCGCCAGTACGGGCCGGCGTGAACCGATTACTATCTCCCTAGTTCTCACTCGAGATCTACAACTTATTTTTTTTTTTTAATATGTTGAAATAATTTAATGTGTCAATGATTCACTCACATCTAGACTTGCCCTTTTCATCATCGTCGCCATGATCGTGATCGATGTTCTTCCCCTTGTCGCTGACGATCAACGCTATCATTGTGATCGTTTTACCCAAGCCCATGTCGTCCGCTGTCAATAATAATATTAATAATTACTATAATATAATACAAATGATATAAACAACGACACATTGTAAGTGATTGGTAATTGACATCGCGAGTAAAAAGGTCTTTTTCCTGGATGAGAATCACAGAGAAGGCATTGAAGGCACTCCCACTTAATTTACGATGGTCCGTCCCTTTATCTGATAGGTATGAAGCATAAGATAACACAACACATCACACTTTCCACAACCAGTAATGATAGCCACAACCAGACCAATCCTCACCCAGGATCCCCCCCCTGGGGCTCTGTGTCTCTCTCCAGTGCAGCCAGGCCAGTGCGTGTTGCTGGTGCAACATGAGCTTGCTGTTGAGTCCCTGCGGCTGGTCGCTCAACTCGTGCTCCGGCGGTCGTGACGCCAACGACTCATACAGGTCGCGCAAACGTTCCAGGATCAGGTTCCTCTCCGCCATGTGGGTCGACATGGCTGGACAGAAGGACACACGTTACATTCTTATGTATATATAAAAGATCTGTCTTATCCCAGGTTCAATATCAATAACCTGGGACAGGTAAGAATCGTATTACTGGGTTTTGTAAGTGCTATTTTATGCGTTTTATGTTGCACTCCTAAAGAAATGGCATATCCAATAGCATAATATCCCACAAGCTGGACGAGAGATTTAAAATCAAAATTTGAGCATATATGTTACATTTAATTTGTCCCCTGTTGGGAAGAAAAAAAGAAAACAAAAAGTTAAATTGTTCAAGTCAATGAAAACTAGATTTCGCACAGTACCGATTTAAAATCTAACATTTAAGGTTAGACTAAAATCACGACAGATGTCGACATAAAAACAAATCAATCTTTCATTTGATAATGTCTACTCACCCTGTTTACCAAACATCCTTGGCTGAACAGCATTACTAGCTTTTTTTAAATCATCCCATGAGAGTCCCTTGTTCTCTTTATCAAAGCCATCTTTAGCTATATCTTCAGCTGTAGGCTGGTCTGTAAATACAATTACACTCAAGATGACTGACATAATATTCAGACTTGGTATGTATTATACAATAAACTTCTAAGATATTATTGTGTACTCATTACATAGATATTGTATATTATCTAATGTAAGTTGTACATCAAGTTGATTGAGATATATTTGTGTGTGTGTGTTTTGTCACCTGGCTCCACCACCATATTGGCGACCTTGTCCCCCTGACGACGCACCTCCGCCTCCAGGGCATTCAGGCGTTCGATCAGCTTGAGCCCCCCATCCGGGAGCGTGTTCACGTCCATGTGCTCCAGGAGGTACTAAGAATATATCACCATTTAGTATTATAAGTAGTCTATATTTATACCATATTCTTTTGTGCGACTCCCTGCACGTGGACCTCAGACTGGCTTCGAAATATTCGTTAGTATTGGAATAAAAGTAATATGCAATTGAGTGCTATACTTCCTAGACGGCGCTACTTGTAAAATCGTTATGGAAAAAACACCAATGAAATGTAAAAAAATATACCTTAAAACAATTATTATAAATTTGTTTTTATAAAAAAGTAGCGACCATAATAAACAAGAGATCACTCACTCTAATATTTTGCAGATCCTCCTTGAGTCCGTTGAGCTTGGACAGCTCATTCTCTCGGACATTCTTCTTCACGTACACCACTTGGTTGGGATAGCTGGGTGGGACGAGATACTGTTTGATGCTGTTATCTTTTTTTACTGAAGTCGCCTCAATTTTTGGCTTGATCTTCATTTTCGGAGACTTTTTCTCGTCTTTTACCTATTCATATGTGTTCGTAATTAATTATTTATTTTATTTGATTATTATTTTAAATATACATAACCCTATGCATATTTATTTTTATTTTAGAATTGAAGAAATTTTATATCTAATATGTGATATTTAAATAGTTTTATACTTTTAACAAAGTTAAATATAAATAACTTATTTGATACTGAAACTCATTTGGTTTTTTAACCTGCATTAGGTAGGTACATACTATTAATATGTATAGCATAAAAAAAAAACATTTTAAATTAAAAAATAAAACAATATAGGTGTAAAATTTATCACAAAAACTTATATAGGTTTGATAAAAAAAAAGGTTAAAAGGAGAACGATTACGTCTATGCAAATATAACGCATTCTAATAGCAGAGATATCACTATATTGCAAGTGTATAAGATTAATAAAGTACACAAAAAGAAAACAAATAACTCACGCTTTTTGGCATTTTGACAAATTTTCGATGACAACACACACATTAATCACAAATTTACGTAATAAATAATAATTTTAGTTTAAAATTTGGAACGACACCACTGAAGTAAACTAGATGGGACTTATAATGTTCATCTCATAAAATTATAATCAACGGTTGTCAAATCTACCCACATACTACATATATTTTTTACAATTTCGTTCTTGTACTATTTCAAATTCGGCCAATTCACTTTGAGTGAATTAAGTATTTTGTTATTTATTTATAAAATAAATTTATTACGGTTAATATAAAATGAGAAGTTTAAGATAAATATTTTACAAATTATATACAATTTTAAGCTGATGTGGGCACTTATAGATTCTTTAAAATTTAGATTACTGTTAACATCTAAAATATACATACATTGTGTTTGTATACCGGTAACGTTAAAATTATATGTTGAAGAATTACAACTCTAAACCTAATAAATTATTGAAAGTTTTAAGAAGTATTTCGACTACAGTACTAAAATATCATGACGCCAAATTCCGTAAATTGTACTAAAAACCAGACTGTAACTCTTAATTAAAAACAATTATAATTAATAAAGTAATTATCGTTGACTTTTGGACACTTAATAAATATTAGGAACGAAACTATAGCTAAATTCCCAATAAAATCGTGATAGTATTAAATAGTAATTGTTAAATGTTATGTTACATTATATTAGTTATTATAATTATACACGGGGAAACTCACCTCATCTTCGTCATCACTACTTAGCGCTATGATTTCCGGCTTCGTATCGATGATGGTCACATCATCATCTATCACATTCTCTTGGTATTTTAATTTATTCTCAGTTATCTTATTAAGCACCTTATCTTTAGGACTACAAGATTCAGATCTCGTTAAATCACAAACGCCAGGACTTGATTTTTTAGCACCAGTGATTGAATTGTTTATTTCATTTGTTATGTCATGAAGCGGGCTTTGGATCGGTGAACAAGATAAGGTCGAAGTATCTTTGAGTTCTGACACTTTTTCTGGAGTTTTATTAACACTGGTAGTTTGAGAGGGGTCTGATAAATTACCCAACGAACTACCTCGCGATGTTGTATTACCCTGAAATATTGGAAAAACAATAAACATACAAACAACAATATTAATATGTTCACTACATAAAACTTACATCATCAGATTGCAAATAATCTGAATCATCACTCTCATTCTCTTTAGGTAAAAAGCCCATGATACTCATTCTAGTGGCTCTCGACATCACCATCTGGTCCTCATCAGGACCCTCATCATCACTGGAGTATGGATCACTTTTGTTTCCGTCATTATCTTCTTCACATAAATTATGATTGTCATTTCTTTCCTCCCCATTATCATCTTTGCTTTGTCTGCACTTGTTCTCCATATTACTATTTACATTTTCTTCATAACTACACTGATTATTGTCACTGTTTTTTTTGTCATTCTTACAAATTTTAGAATCATTATCACTCAGTTTATCATCATTACTAATACATGCACTGTCTCTTCTTTGTTTGTGCTGCAGATTTTTATCAATATTAATGTTGTCTTCATCATTAGATTCAAAATTTGTATCACTGTTGTCCTTTTCATTATCATCATCACTCCCATTTTCACTATCACTTTGTTTATCTACATCACTGTGAGTGTCACTGCTTTGTTCATCATCATCACTTTGAACAGTGTCATTGCTCTGTATGCTCATATTTTTAATATCAATGATATTTTTTCGTAAATCCTTATTATCAATCTTAGCTGGCGTCTCCTTAAGACATTTTAATTTCCGATTTCGGTCATGTTCTATAATAATCGAGTTTTCTGTGTCTGAATCAATAAGGAACATACGTTTCTTGTTCTTTCGTCCAATGAATGATTCTGAAGATCTGGACGAGGCCTTGGGCCGACGTCGTGGCATTATTTCGGGTGATCCTTTATCTAATAATAATAATAATTATAGGTGATCAGCAAAATAAGTGGGTTTATGTCATCTCCAGTGAATAATAAATTATATACTATAAAAAAACCATACACAGATTTTACACAATACAAAGGTTTTTTGGAAAAAACATAGAGCCATTCATTTTTTTTATGTTTTTTATTTATATTTCTTGTTTTTCGTGGTTATTGTGTCGTTTATCAAGATTTTTAAAAAGTCATAGAACAACTGTTATTGATATTGATGCAAAAAGGCCGCCTGCTATAGGTGGTCAACTAATTACAATTATCCCTAATATATTAATTTAAACATACAAATTAAATATTATATTTTTTTGCATTTCATCATTTTATTAATGCAATGTATGGATATTTAATTATTTTTTTAAAACTTACAATAATATAAAAAAAGGGGGGTGGAAGTGTGTAATATAATATTACTTTAGCAATTACTAAATACTTAATCAATTAATTTCTTCTATTTACAAAAATTAAACAACAATTAACTAATGAAAAAAGTATACAGTGATAAAATTCATTACAATTTTTAAGTTATAATTTTTACACATAAATATAGCCAGGTAGGTTATGATATTATTATCAGCCATATCACTGATAGGGCCCTCCGGCTGTAGAGTCCACAGACACGGTATAGTGTTGTTATTACTTATTATGCACAACCCTGTGCCCTAGGCCCATCTAAGATACACCACTGCCATAATATATAAATGGCAATATTTAAAATTTACAATAAAATAAAATTATATATCATGAACTTACCCTCATCATCTGAAGAACTAAGAACTACATTATTTACTGAATTAGATTGTTTACGAATACTGCCCCTTTTACTGTTATCTGTAAAAAATGTTGTTGATTGTTTACATCAAGTCGCTTTAATTGAATGAAAACAATTTGTAGTGATATCCTACAGAAAAACAAATAGGACAATTGCTAATTAAAAAGAGCATTTCAATTATTAAATTCTTTAAGGAAGTTTTGAAAATATGAATGAGAAAGTAATTTTGATAAAAATATCTTAATATGAATATGAATAAATACTTACCATCATCACTACTGACTATGACATGCTGGTAACCACTGCTTCTTCTGGCCACTGACTTAAGAAGGTTTGCTTCAGAAATGTCCTCGTCTATATATAATAATAGATAAAAGTCCGTAAACAAGATACAATTCTATGTATGTACACAACTATTAACAAAATAGTTAGGACATAATATCTGAATGGTTCAACATATAGGATTAGAGCAACGTTTACTAATAAGTATATCAACTACTGAGTGTTGGATAATCTTACCTTCAGTGGTTATTTCATCTGATTCAGGTACAAAGACAGTCTGGTTTTTCTTTACAGGAGTTTTTAGTGGAGCGTAAGTTTCGTCCGTAAGACTATTGTCAATAATTTCAGTGTCTGATTCACTTTCAACTCCTGTACGATCACGGTATTCAATAAATGAAGCCTCCATTATGTTCGAGTATGTAAATTATTGTTACAGTTTCATACATTTAAGTAAAAAAACTTGTAGTAACTTCTGAATTTGAAGAACCAAAACAAAAATTTGAACACTATTGTCGTTTTTGGCGTTTAGATACAATGAGCAACATATTATTTATTTTGTAATTTATTTTTGTTATTTTAATAATAAAAGAAATTTATGGCATAATATTAAATATGTTACACTTAGTAATTAATTGACTTGTAACTTTATAATACTTTCTTAAAAAATGAGAAGAGTCTATATCCCATCAAGATTTTACCCTTTACTATCTCTGTCAATCTGACATTTATTTGAATCAACTATCAAAGGTCAACGTCAAATTTTAACTTCAATGATGTTAAAATTTGACAAAAGGATTGATAAAAGGTTTCCTAGTGTTAAGTATTTATTTTGTAACTTCTTGCTTTAATTAAATAGTTTTTAAAAACTTTGTACCTACTATAGTACCTTTTTTTTTCTACGAATTGACATTATCTGTTAAAATGACTGAGGTACAATTACAGGAATTTAAATTAGAGCCCGACTCTGAACTTCGTTTCGAAGTTGAATCGAAAAATGAAAAAGTCGTTTTGGAAGTAAGTATGAGAATCATAATAAATATCTTGTGGTATCGATTGTTATACAAAATATTATTATTTTTGTTTGAATTAAAAAGGTCAAGAGTGGTTATGCTGAATTGTTTGGCACAGAACTTGTCAAAGGCAAGCCATATGAGTTCCACACAGGTGCTAAAGTGGCAGTGTTCACGTGGCACGGCTGTACAGTGGAACTACGTGGACGTACAGAAGTTAGCTATGTTGCTAAAGAGACACCTATGGTAAGTCTAACTTGTCAAGATTGTTTCAATGTGTTGTCCATCTTAAAATAAATAATTAAATCTCCAGGTGGTATACTTAAATGTGCATGCAGCATTAGAGCAACAGAGAGTTGCAGCCGAGCAGGAGAACACAAGGGGACCCGTCACTATGGTAGTTGGGCCGGGAGATGTTGGTAAATCAACTCTGACCAGGATTCTTCTCAATTATGCTGTAAGAATGGCCAGAAGACCCATATTTGTTGATCTTGATGTTGGTCAGGGACATATTAGTGTCCCTGGAACTATAGGTAAGTTCTACCACTTTATTAGAAGTGCAACATTTTGTCATTATTTTTTTAACCCTCAACTCAAAAAGAGGGGTTTATTATAAGTTTGACTTGTCGATCTGTGTATCCGTATGTCTGTCTGTGGCATTCTGGCTGCAAAATGTGTGGACGGATTTGATTGCTTTTTTATGGAAAGCCTGGTTCATTTAGAGGGTTCTTAGCTATGTTTGGTGGAAATAGAAACAGTTGTCTCCAAGATATTGACATTTTATTGGTGCAGGTGAAAAGTTCTTACGGAATATTGATAGAAATACTTAAGCAAGTGAACATTTTTGTGTCCGTACAATAATGAAACCAATAACATAACTTTAAAAAGCAGAAAAAAAAATATTAAAGATTAAAAAAAACCCTGATACAAAAAGATCTCTAAAAAGAATATTATTATGTATTTATTGAAGTCATTGCGTTGTGGGACCGCTTAATAAAGGGAGAAATTAAAATGCAAGTGAATTACCAAGGCAAATAAAGAATTTACGAAATTAATTTTATTTTATCATTTTAGTCACAACCTTAGAAAATGTAATTATTCTTTGATTTTAATGTTCTAATTGTTGTATATTTTATATAATATTTTACAGAAAATACATTATAATAATTTGACTTCAACAATGTGCATCATGTTCAATCCAACCAAATTACACATTAGTTTAAATCAATTAAAATAAATTTCTATCTATTTTGTCTTAGGTGCACTGCTAGTTGAGCGGCCGGCATCTATAGAAGAGGGCTTTAGCCAGCAAGCCCCACTAGTCTACCACTTTGGTCACAAGTCCCCTGGAGACAACTTAGAGCTATACAACATGATTGTGTCACGAATGGCTGAGGTTATTGCAGAGAGGTGCGAGAATAACAAAAAAGGTGCATTAACTCTATTCTACCATATGGTAAAAATTTAAAAAGAAATAATGTATTTGTCATGTCATGTAATCATAAATACAAAAAGTTGAGGAATACTACTAAGCTTAAACATAGTACTTAATGTAAAATATTTTACAGCATCTACATCAGGGGTTATAATAAACACTTGTGGGTGGGTGAAAGGTACAGGATACAAAGTATTGACACATGCTGCTCAGGCTTTTGAGGTTTGTGATAATTAATAAAAGAAGTGAAATCATCAAAATTAAAAATATATTCATTGAACTTATTATTTGGTATACAGACAACTGTATTCTATATTTTTTTTATGGAAATGATAATAGCCTAAGCCATGCATATGCTTCTAGTAATGTCTTTTAAGTTGCTTTTAACGTTTTTTCATTTTTAAAGAGCCCCACAAAAATACTTTTTATTTAAACCAATATTTTTAATTTATTTCCAGACTTTGGAAGCTTAAACTGAAAGTTTTTCAGAAATAAATTAATATTTATCTCAATATTGTTATATATATTTTATCTTAAATTATATTAATATCTTCATTTCTTTTTAGGTAGATGTTATATTAGTGTTAGATAATGAGAGACTGTACAATGAACTGAAGAGGGATATGCCGAAATTTGTCAAAGTTGTATATTTACCAAAGAGTGGAGGGGTCAGTATTCTTACATTTTATAAAGTTTTTGAAAAATTCTAAATGAATTACAAAAAAAAATGAAAACTAGAATAAAAAATTATTAAGATGAAAAAAAAGATTGTTCCTATTATGTATATACATATAATATATTAAAAAAAATATAAATATATTATAAATTATAAATATAGTTACATAGTATAAACATAGTTTAGTAGTTTATAATTTAAAAATAGACATTTATAGTTTATGACCTTTTATATTATAAGTTTCATATATAAGAAATTATATACGCGACCAGGTAGTGGAGCGCTCGTCCACTCAACGGGCGGAAGCCAGGGACGCCCGCATCAGAGAGTACTTTTACGGCAAGAGGACTCCCTACTACCCCCACTCCTTCGATGTCAAGTTCTCAGATCTCAAGATTTACAAGGTACATACAACTTTTTTTGATTGTATTCATTTTATTTATTTTATTAATGCAACAATCATCTTTTATGTTATTATAATAAACGACGTCTCCAGGTGGGCGCTCCGTCGCTGCCCGACTCGTGCATGCCACTGGGTATGCGGTCGTCAGACGCGTTAACTCGGCTGGTGGGGGCGTGGCCGTCACCGGCGCTTGCGCATCGCGTGCTGGCCGTATCCTTCGCTCCGGCGCCCGCTGACCACGTGCTGGCCTGCAACCTGGCCGGCTTCGTCTGCGTGTACGTACAACTGAGTACATACATTTATTTTCGTTATTCCAAGCGTCCATAGTGCTACATACATTGAAACACTGGAGATTTGTACTGATTATTCACCATCTTAAAACTGTGCAACTAAAGTCATCACTTAGATATTGATCATTCTTAAATTTTTGTAATGCATGCTAAGTCAATACATTTCAAAATATCCCAAAACCTGTAGACGTCATGTAGTGATAGTAATATATGCACCCGCAGTACTGCTGTGGACATGGAGCGTCAGACCATGACCATCCTGTCCCCTCAGCCGCGGCCGCTCCCTGACACAGTGCTTCTACTGTCGGATTTACAGTACATGGACAACCACTAGATCTGCAGTACTTGGATAACCCTCAATGTGATTAAGTGTATTAAAAGAAGTGTTGAAGTGACAATTTTATATGTGATGGACTACAGTGATTTAGTAATTAGACTGAATGTTTGTGATCATTCTATTTCCAATGTTATACTTGATGCTTGATCGGTTTTGCAGCAAGATGTGAATAATTTGGGAATTATTGGAATTAAACAATAATATAAATGTGGGCTTTTATTTACAAACTGACTAGATAATATGAAGAATAAACAAATATATAAATATTAATCAAATGCTAATTTCTAGTCAGAAAATAGTAACATAACTTTTATAACTGCAATCAATTTATGTTTAAAAATATAAGATTTTTTAAACATTTTCAAAACAACATAGAATTTTTTGGATTAAAAACATATATTTTATTGAAGATATTCTAGATTATTTGTAATAATAATAAATGATAGTTAAAATACTTAGTGTCTTGAAGATTATACATACATAAATAGTATAAACTAATAATAATTCTAAATCCTCTATAAGTAACATCAATTCTGTTGTATGTTAGTGGATCTTTCATCTGTTTCTTGCCGTTTGACATGCCCCTGCGCATACTTGATGGCCACCCGCATAGCGTCCTGTACCATCTGCTCACAGTTTATGAGGCTCACCTAGAATAGAATAAGATATAAACACATAAATGATTTTTAAGTATTAATATACTTTTACTTACAAGCCGTGAACACATGCAATTATTAAGTTAATGTTTTAAATAGTGTAAATTTAATAACAATTAAGGTACCTTAGTTGCGCTCATTTCGGCGCGAGTGAGTGTAGACAGTTGTTTCGTGGGAGGCAGGAGGGTCGCGTCGAATATCGGCAAAATGCAGGACAGCCACTTCTCCGCCGTAAACGAAGACGTCACCATTTCCTGGTAAAAAAACGACAGATTCATAATTTAGGAAATAATATTTTTCTCCAGTAAATAAAAATCCTCAAAACGTATCGGTCTTCCACTGCATTTCTGTAATTCCATAACTATACCTGAGGCACTTTAGCAGTGGCGACAACCACACCACCCGCACAGCCCAGCAGCATGACGGGCCCCCCGCGACCCTCCGAGTCCTCCGCGAGCGCGCTACGCACGGCGTCGCTGCGCATGAGGTAAGAGCACCGCAGGAAGTGCACGGCGAAGTGACGACCGCTGCGGAAAGCCTCGGAACACGCTTCCTCTATCTCCGCTTTGGCCAAGTCGCTGAAAATAAAATGGTTAGATTTTTTTTTATCCATCACGCTTAAAATTTGTATATTATGTTTTTTATGTTAAAATAAGTCATCTCCACTCACATCAATGCCGTATCGTTCTTGCCGGCCCTCTTCTTGAGTCCGTCCAGCAGCTGCAGGCATGCGGCGTGCAGGCCGACTGGCGCCCCCTTCGCCTCCCCCGGGCCCCCCGTCAACCCGCACAGCTCCCTCAGTCGCCGCTTGATGGAGCCGACCTCCTCCTCCACTCATATATAAACTCCACTCATAAATAAACAAGCAAATTATATACACCCGTACCTTTCACTCCCCCGACTATGTCGTCATAGCAAATAGGACTAACGGCAGAGACACGAACATAAAAAAAACGTACTCAGTATAGCGTCTCTCTAAGTGATATCACTCTGTATTTACACTAAAACACCTACTGCAGTCACAACCGTCTAAGAATAATATAATTTTTAGTTTCGTCGAGCCACAACATGGAAGTCGATAGGCTGAAAGTGCCGATTTAAGGGGCAGATTCGATTCTCGGCGGAGTCAATAATTTTTCATTCTACATTTAATTTCGTATTCAATAACACACGAGTCGAATGTAAGTAACCTGTAGTGCGGGAGGTCCCGTGAGCGCGTGCAGTGCGGGCGTACGCGAGGAGGCTCCACGCACGCGCGTCACCAGCAGCGCCCGCAGATCGCCCGTCGCCGCCGCGTGCGTGCCGCAACACAACTCCCTGCCACCGACAAGTATGATACACAAATATATTTATATATATGTATTATTATTACATCCACCACTTTGGTGAAGTGGTTGGAGCAGATGCCTAACGTATCGCGGCCCAAAAGAGGTTCGGCTTCGATTCCCGACAGGGACGGGCGTATATGTGATGAGTATAGATGTCTGTATTTCTGGGTTTGGTCGTTAAATAAATGTATTCGCAGTATCGTTGTCTAACACCCTTAACCCAAGCTAATAAATTGCTCACTTAGGGGTTAGATCGTTTTGTTATTGGTCCAGTGACATTATTATTATTATATAAATAAAACATCTCGTCCTTCCTCCCCGTATAACTGACTCTTTTCCATTTTTCAATATTTCCACTAACGGGTTCGTTCGCTCGATACTAAAAAAAATATAATGCCATTTAGGTATAGGAGTATAACAATGCTCTTACTTGGAAGGCAGTGGAGCGGAACAGGAGACCAGCCTGATGCCGGTTTCGGGGTAGGTCTCCCCGGGCACCAGCAGCACGTCGGCCTCCGTAGACACGGCCGCGGCGCTCAGTGTGCGCGTCTGCACCGACACGTCCGACGATATACTCGTCCTGAAGCATATTACGCCTTACATCTACCTCCCGAAGGTCTCCAATTTCCATCGCTCGTCTTGAATAATCACCTTATCAGCTCCTCAGCTTCGAGAATGACTTTCTGTGACAGTCTCTCGCCGTAGATGGACAGACTTAGAGACAGTCCCTCGTCCGTCACGCTGGAACCCATCTGTGATATGACGCTATTCGGCAGTGCCCTTCTTATAGCCGCGTTCAGTAAGTGTACGCCCGTGTGGTTGCTCATTATCTTCAGTCTTTTTTCGGTATTTATTGCTAATCTCACGTCACTTCCGGTAGAAATATATAAGCTGTCATTATTTTTGAGAATAAATGTACCCTTGTGGAAAATAATACCGCGAATTTTAAAAACACTATCTACTTTAAAATCTATATTTTCCTTTACGTGTATGACGCCGTCGTCGGCGATCTGTCCTCCTTCCTCGCAATAAAAATTTGTTCTCTCCGTTATTAAATAATAAGGTGCATTTTCACATGGCTCCGAAAAATCCAACCACTCACTTTCTTCGTTCAGAATTCCTACAAGTTTCGTTGTCAGCGGTTTGAAGTGAACTCTATTATCTGTATATATATAATCATATTTCGGTTGGTCGTCCGTGTGTTGTATGCCGGTCTCTGCTAACTTTTCTATTGCTTTTTCGAATTGTATTCCATTTATGGATGTCTGCTCTTTAAATGCTGTCTTATGTCTAAATTTGTGATTGGACAGAAGTTTCCAGAATCCTTTCCTGTCAATTTCTAAATTGTTTAATTTCGCTATTCTTTCTATAATGTCTTCTTGGAAGCCATGCGTATCGTAGAGTTTAAAAACGATCTCCCCTGGTATTGTTGATGAATTTATTTTAGACATGGTCTGCAATTAACAAAAAATTAAAAATACAATCATATAAGTAACGTCATGTTTAATTAACAATAAATATTTATAGAATGAGATTTTGTTCGATTGAGATCAAATCACCTATGATGTCGGGGATCAAAATATTATTATTTATGACATATGTACGTACTTCTTTGAATTCTTTATAACCAAGCACAAAGCCGGACAGTTCGACATCATTCAGTGCCTCCACTTCAGGGTAGATTTTGGCGAAATCCTTCCACTTTTTCGCCAAATCCACTCTTAATTTAGCATAACTTTCCCTCTCATGATCAAGTATCAATTTTGCGTCCTTTTCTTTCGCAATTAATTCTGGGTAAGTGTCTCCGAGTGTGGCAATTACTTGATCATATAAAATTGTAAGTAAATTTGGATTTTGGAACACGTCGGTGCTGATTTTAAAGGATCTGCGCAAGATTTGTTTTACATTCAGACTGAAAACAATAAAATGATTAGAAAGCTTGTATTAGGACTAATTTAAATTTGTATTTTAATATTGTTGAGCTAATAGGATACAGCATTGGCCAAACAAACCCGTGCAAGTACACAACAAATGTCATGTTCATGATGCACATCTTTCGTATGAATAGATTTAGTGATAAAATGTTCGATTTGATTTTATGAAATGTATAAAAAGAACAAATAATTACTCCAATAACTAAGTGTAATATATCATCGAGTGCGTACTTGGTGGCGGGTAGGGCTCCGTCGGCAAGGCACACAGCCAACATGCGTGCGTGGTCTACCAGGCGCCGGTAGCTCACGTCGAGATGAGCGTCGGGGGCGAAGCGTCCTTCGTAAGGAGGCGCTCGCCCGTTCTGAGGAGATAAATAGTTCAATAACCGATAATGAGCCTTGGATACCTAAAAAATTAAGTTACGCTTCAATCTCATCGACTAGGCTAAAGAGTCTATTTAAGGAAAACTGCAATACAATGTAATACATCAAAGACAAACGTCATCGATAAGACGAGAAGCGGAGTCGAACCGCAATCGAGTGAATACCGGTCGTTCAGGGTCCCGTAGGATGGGGGCGGTACCGCCTCCTCATAGACGGACGCCCTCCCGTCCTCACCCGCTGCACGGCGGCCACCAGAGGCGTGAAGAGGTCCGTGGTGTAGTGGTCCCGCCCGCCCTGCAGCAGCGCCACCAGTCGCTCGAGTCCCATGCCCCCGTCCACGTGGCGGCGCCGCAGCCGCGACACGGACCCGTCCCGCTCTCTACACCCCCGCGTCGTTTATTATACATTACGATGTTTATCTTATAAGTCAAATTATTCGTATGCATTATTGCACGTAGGTATATGGTCGTTTCGTTGCGTCATTTTAAATAAAATAACATTATTCCCATTCCGATGTACCTAAGTATTCGAATTGATAAAATAACATAATTTGAATTCCGTTTTCAGTATGCCAATAAAAACCAAATAATAGTACTCTTGACCAACAATATAAAGAGGCGTAGAATCCTGTTTGAAACATTATTCAAAATGTATTTCACTTATCTGTTTCTGGTTACGATCATTTTTGCAGTTTCTACTGCTTTACCGATGGACAAACAAGGAATATCGAAGAAGTAAGTACAAATGTTTGAGAGAAAAAAACTATTTTATTTATATTGTATAATTCTTAACTCAAACTATAACCATGTTATAAAAATGTTTATTGTAAGAATACACCCCATATTCAATAATAAATATAGAATGAAAAATAAACCGATACGGACAGGGATTCGAACTTGCGACCTCTGGGAAACCGTCCCGTCGCTATACCAATTGGCCTATCGTATTGCTAAACGCTTCAGTGAATTAAAGATTCTATATAATATGATAGTTTTTATCGGGTCGGTGGTGACATCTATCAGAGTTTTTTCGAAAATAACCAATATTTCTATCCTTGCGGTAATGTTACAAATACAGGGTTATTTGTAATTAGTGCCATCTCTTGCAGGCAGTCTCTCTACACTAATCCCAATAACATTTGTTCTACGATTTTTTACAAGTTTTGATAAATAACCCAAAAAGTAACGAAACAAAAAAATGTTTGCTCTCTCTATTACGTGCGACTCTATATTTCGTAAGAAGTCATTAAAAGGTCCAATCCCGGGCGCCATACCTACGCTCAATGCCAAGTTCAAGTTAATGCCAGTTCAGAGGTAACAAATTAATTTTGCAGGGGGAAACTTAAATTTTAAAAACTATTAATTTTAAAAAGTCGTAGAATCAATGTTCTTGGGATTGATGTAGAGAGGCTGCCTGCAAGATATAGCCAATTAATTACAAATTACCCTGTATACATATTTAAAAATACAGATTAGATATTAGATAATCAATGGCTATCTAAGTCTGTACAAACATTGAAAATATTTTGAAGTTCTCCCACCATCTGCTTAGTAAATAACTAAAGCCGCCAGTAAATAATTAAAACCACGGTATTTCAGTGTCGATGGTGATGAGCCCGTACCCACTATCAGATTTAAAGTTGGATGCGGAAATGGCAGTAAAGATGTTTGTACCGCACTGTGTCATGAGAAAAATTATGATTATGTCGATTTTGGATGTGAGGATTGCTTTTGTCAACCACATAAACACCATGATCATGACGAAGATAAATAAATATATTGTTATAAAACATAACATATATCAATAAAAGTTCAATGTAAGGTGTTTGTATTATTTCTGGTCCGATTTAAATATTTACTTTCTAATAAAAGTTCAGTTCAAATCTACCTACAAAGAACTGACAATTTTATATGTGATGGACTACAGTGATTTAGTAATTAGACTGAATGTTTGTGATTGTTCTATTTCCAATGTTATACTTGTTAGATATGTGAGATGATATGTATAAGGTTAGATATAAATATAATGTCATAGCGGTCAGGCCATTTGTTTAATCACCTTAAGTAATGATCTGGCAGATGGAATTCCTTGACGAGCAGTAAAATGTAGACATTATTAAGAACAAAATTGCTAAATTTGGATATATTGAAGTTATTTTCTCTGAACAAATCACCTTAAAATTAATAACTAAAAATATAATAATTATCATTAATAAAGACGTCATTTCTACATTCACTACTCATATTTATTATCAGAAGTGGGATGATCCTAATAAAATTCGTAAAATGGGTAACGAAAACGATCAAAACAATCACATCGGAAATCAAAAAGAAGATGGCGATTAGAAGAAACGAATAGTGAGTCATCGTACACCTCCGATATGAGTTCTAAAAGTTCAATAAAGAAAAAAAAAGATTGTTCGCGTGTCAATCGATCTCGCATCTCGAGGCGTCGAATAGGTCCAGCCTCTCCGACACGTATGTGGCTGCGGCGGTACCAAACTTTTCCGGACTGAATATACTAAATGTGCCTGCTGTCCCTACTATCGAGGCTGCATTTGCTACCGCTGCTACTGGACGGTTCAAGGTTCTTTTGTAGGAGATTAAGCTAATAAATCAGGTTAGCGTAACTCAAATACACCGACCAATGTTGTGTTAAATAGTAATCATCTCGCCCAATTGTTAAAATCTTTTGTAAAGCCTGGCTTGTCATCATCTATTAATACGAACGTAAATAATATGATTCCTGAATTTGACCCGGCCGTTAAAAATCATAGAATTGATTTATGGTTATCGAAAGTGAATGAGTGTGCGCTAATATATCAGTAGGACGAAGCACATATTATGCATTATGCTTTGCCAAATTTGTGGGTAACGCAAAAAAAATGGTATCAGGGTCAAACGTAGGTATTACGTTATTGGGGCGAATAGCAAGTTCTTTTGTGTAAAGCTTTTCCTTCTAAGATCAATTACTGTGTGCTTTTGTCGGAAACGATTGAACGGCGACTTAAATTTTATGAAAATTTAGGCGAAAATTATTACGAAAAAAATTTTTTATTAAATGCGTGTGAAATTTCTGGTAAAAAAGCCGTCGATTGTATTATACATGGTATGAGATGATCGAATGGTTCAGACTGGTGCACCATCGAGACTTTTTACTGAACCAGAAGACCTGTTTAAATTTTTGAAAGATGTTTGTAAAGAGCAAAAAGATATTTTTAGAAATTCTAATGTTAGTAAATCCCGTTCAGTTATTATTTGTAATCGGTGCAATGTACTTGGGCATAGAGTCATAGACTCCAACAGTGCCCTAAGCCTGTTATAAAATGTGAAGAATGTAATCGTTTTGGTCACAGTAGTAATGATTGCTATTTTAAAAACAATAATTAAAAAATTGAAAAGCGCGTTATGTTGATTGATAGTAATAAGTCTCATAACAATAAATATTATAAACAATTAGTCAATAATTGTTATTTGGTTCAGTGTTTTATTGATTTAAGAAGCGATTGTTCTCTTATTACGAAAGGAAATGTAGACAAATTTGGTTTGGAGTTGACAAAAGAAGATTTACCCTCTGTAAGAGGCGTGGCTGACGTAAGCATTCCAATATTAGGAAAAACTTATTTCTCTTTGCGCATTGATTTAGTGGAAGCAAATATCAATGCTTCTAAATATCAATACTCATTGGTCAAAACTTTACCGAACTACTCGATATTGTCATTACGAAAACTGATAAGGCACTTAATATATTCTCACGTAACACAAAACATGAATTACCTCATTTTGATAAGAATTATCTTAGTAATCAAACAATTAAATTAATGGCTTTATCCGATACAAAAACAAATAGTGTAAATATATTAAAATGTTATTGTACAGATTTAAAGGACAGTGAGATAAACATCCAGAGTACTTACAGAGATATAAATAATTTACAAAATTGTATATAGGAAGGGGTTTATCAGATTAGAAATAGTAAATGCGATTTATTAATATTAAATTTGGCCAGTTTTAAAGATCTTCAATCTCTCTATTTTTTTAAAAGATACGGTTATTGCTAGCGCTATTCCTATTATAATCAATGATTCCAAACTAGATTTTAATATCGAGCAGTTACGGTACGTAGCTGCACGTATACTTTGGAACCTAAAGATATATTGATTAACCCAAATATACCTACTGAACAGAAAGAAATAGTTTACAATTTTATTAATAAAGATCGTGAATGCTATTCCCATAATTTGTCTGAATTAGGGTGTTCGAGTATTTCAGAATTGAATATTAAATTGTCAGATGGTAAATAATTTCGTTAATTTTGCGAAAGAAAGAAATTCTAAATACGTCTTTTAGTAACTGGCCAGTCCTGGGCTAAAATGCAAATAGAAAGGTATAAGTGCACTAAAACCAACGTTGACCGCGATAAAGCCTAGGGGTAATAGTTTGTGATAAGATGCAGGAGGTAAATTTCAAATTGTATTGAATTGTATCATGAACCGGGTGATAAAAGCTTCTCCTCTAATATTTAATAGGTAATAGGTGAAGTTAAGAGACCTATGTCTCTGATGTGTAACGATGCCGGAAGACTGTGTGGCTGGTGTATGGCTGGTGGATAAACGCGTTTTGCCTCTAATAAAGAAAAAGTGAAGTCGTTTTCAATCTGAAACCGTATAATTATAAGATAAGGAACGTAACTAGACTAAGTTAGATCTATAATGTAAAGAGTATTTTCAATTTATGGACGTTTTAGAAAGATCGCTATAATTTAAAGGTACTTAATTGCAATTGTACCTACAAATACTCTTGACAGGTCGCAAAAATTCCAGACAATCAGGGTATATTTGTTGATAACGATGTAGAGCAAAATAATCGTTCGTGATATTATTGATAGAACGTGAGTATGCAAGACGATTGGACCGTACATGAAGTTTTCGTGTAGCCGTAGCTCATCAGAAATCAATGATTATTAATTGTAGTCTGGGGCTACGCGGTAAGCAGTCGATTCTTGCGGAAACCATGGAGTCCAGTAGAGACTTAACGTTAAATTCGCATTTTTGATGTCGTTCGCATAAGATTAGTAATTGGAGGTTACTGGACTATGTTTAGCTAGATGTGTAGAGCTCAAGTATTTTAGTGTAATTAGTCTAATTGGTATACGGTGATAATAAAGTCAGTAATAATTTGTTTATGTTTATGTCAGTATTAATTTTAAAATGTAATCTGATTGTTAATTTTATATTGAAATGATTTGAGCATTCTTATTGTAAAGTTATTTTAATGAAATTGTTTGATGTAACGATTTTATTCCAAATTCTTTTCTCTTTTAGCTAGATAGTCTATAACTATTGAATGATGTTCAGTCAGGAGTGATCGAGCTGTTTGATACTGCGTGACGAATATTGTTTCAGAATTACACACAGGGACGTGCGTATCAGAGAGATTAATAGTATGCTGAATTTACAATATTCGAGAGGGCCGATTATTTGAATTAACGATGCAAATAAGGAATTCACTTCACCTTTCCGAACAACATGAATAACAAGTTTGGAAACTACTATGTTACGACTCATATTATCTATCTCCAAGTTGACTGTGTACCTACGTACATAAGGATAAAATTTATGATTTCTAAAGAAATCTTGTTGATTACAAAACAATTTGATATATATGTGAACCATGAGATACCGTTGCAACGCCTTATGGAACTGAACTGACCGTGGATTCTTTGTATATCTTTAAAAAACTGTGAGATACTTTTGGCATGCCTTGAGTAACATACATACTACATACAATTCGATTGTCGCAACAAGAATCAACGAGGCTGGTGCAGAAAGCGCACCGCCTGTCTGTATGGCCGTATCGGCGTGATGACAATACTTCAACAATTATAATTATGAAATTAACTAATCAATTGATTAAAAATAACGATGATTGTTTATCAATGTAAAAAAATACCATAAATTAGAACTTTTCTAGTTGTCTTGTTTTAAGAACATAAAAAAAATGTTACTTGCATGTGAAGTTTTATTTTGAAGAATTAATAATGAACCACCATCACGAAAGCTACAACACAGTGGCAGTAATGCTGACGTCACACTTTTTAAAAAAACACTATTTTCTCCGATCAGTTTTAACAAAAGCAGAGATCAGACCAAAAACGAAAAGACGCTAAAATATTTGAAATAGCTGTTGCAGTTAAAACTTTAAAGAGTTTGCCGTTAAATGAAAATAAGAGGTTTCTAATATTCGCGGCTCAAATATTATTAGGAGTTCTTTGGTCTGCTGATCACATACAACCGTGGATAACAATCTCAAGTAGCCAAAATAATTCTTCAGATGACGAAATAGGCTTGATATAAAATTTATATAATTTTAATGAGAATTAGTATTTTTATAGATTATTTATGAGAGGTTAATGTTTCTAAACTGTATTTTTGAGTAGGTATATCAATGTATTGATATTATTGTTGTGATAATTCTGTAATGATCGTACTTTTGTATATAATTATAATATTACATAGAATTTGAAAAAGCATTGTAATGAGAAATATTATTGTTTACATAATTCTGTAATTATCGTACTTTTGTAAATGATTATGATATTAGATGGAATTTGAAGAAGTATTGTAATGAGAAATATTATTATTGTTATAATTCTGTAATAATCGTACTTTTGTAAATGATTATGATATTAGATGGAATTTGAAGAAGTATTGTAATGAGATAAGACGAAGCTTCTTAGCAATCCATGGATTCACCGTGTAGGTGCCGGGCCCATCGCGTTGCAAGGAGAGGAGTGCAAGCAGTGCCTGGGACTTGCGACCCAGGAGTAGGTTTAAGGGGCCCCTTCATTATGCGCAAAAACGCTCACCTTCACCCTCCACACTCCTCTCCCTACCTAACCAAATTTGGAAAGAACCCACTAATGTCGCCTTTGAAGTACGTTCTAGAAATGAACCGATGCTTGTTCTAGAAAGGCTATAGAGAGATTTTGCTGTTATACCTCTCGCTCCCACTTCTACCGCGTACAAACTAACTATATATTTATTCCTGATCAGTTCGTTGGTTAGTTCGTAATACTTATTGAGCTTGAATGTGTGATCCCTTGGGATGTTTGTTTCCCAAGGAACAGTAAGCTCCACAAGTATCACGCGCTTCAGATGTTTCGAATACAGGAATAAGTTCGGTCTGGATGACGAAACACCAACATCCCCAGGGATTTTGTAATGCTTTTCATACGTGTCCATCATGAGAATCCAATCAGGAGCCGCGCCTAATATTGAATAAGGCTTCGCTTTTGATTTTTTGGAGGAGCCCTCTTTTACGAATTCTATAGATCGTTTGGTGGTTGTTATATCCTTCCGCGCTCTTGCTACTGAAAGACTAACCGCTTCCCGTATAATTTCTAATACCTTGTCGTGGCGACGCGAGTATTGACCTTTATCTAGAAGTACCCTACACCCCACTAATAGGTGTTTCGCGGTTCCCATTGCCTCCCCACAGATGTTGCAAGACCTTTCGGTGGCTTTGCCCCATCTTACTAAATTACTTTGATCTGGGAGAGTCATTTGGAATGCATTAAGATAGAATTTTAATAATGCTGGGGACCAATCATAAATTAAGGTGCGCCACTTCAAAGCTAGTGGAATACAAAAATCTCCTATGGTCACCCATTCGTTTTGAATTTCTAGGCTCATCGCGTGGAGTCGGTAATTATCGTTTTCGTCTTGTCGAATAAAAGATTTTGTTATGTCTATGTCTTGAACTTTCCTACTTGATCCTAGCCCTACTTTATTTGTTTGAGCACCTATCATAATTTTTTTATGGAATTGAAGTCGTGACTCGAGCTCTGAGGCAACTTTGTCTTTTGGGAGAGAAGTTACAGTATCATCTTTAGATTTTCCGATGATATGTCTTTTGGTAACTCTTAGATGTTTGTAGAGCTCCGATGGTTTCTTTAATTTTAATCCAAAGTTGTTTCGGTCTCTAAATAAGGTTGAAGAGTCCGCTGAGTGCGCTAACCCGAGCCATAACTTCAATGTCTTTATGACGCTTGCATCTAACTTTGACAAAAGGGTTTTATTTATATCATACACGAGGAAAGGCCAATTTAGACGTGATGTTAAATAATTATCGTAAATCCAAGCTTTTTTGACGTTACTTATTGGTTGGTTGTCTACCTTTTTGAGATCGTTTAAAAAGCTATCGACTATTACATCCAACGATGGAGTACGGCCTTGGTAATCGATTTTTTTACCTAAAAATTTAAACGGAGCTGCTTCCGTAACCGTACTAACGCACTGACCGCCTATTATAAGACCCGGATCGTAAGAGGTATATTTGGTATTCCGTCTACCCAGACACAGACTAAAACATTTACTTGGTTTTGTCCTCAATCCGCCGGTCCACGTACAGAAATCCTCAACTACATTTAAAAGTACCTGACATTGTTTCGGATTACGTGTCAGTATCGCGAGATCATCTGCAAAAGCTAGTATGGATTCTGTGTATTTGTTGTTGAACTTAGCCCCAATTTTTTTCATTTCTAATTAGCTTGTCTATTAAAATATTAATAACTATATTAAATATAATAGGAGAAATACAACAGCCCTGAAATAAACCAACGTTATAATTAAGTGGTTTTAAATGGTTTTCATTAAAAATTATAGAGAATTTTAATTTTGAATAATATGATGCAATAATGTCGCGAACTACCGTAGGAAAGTTATACCATTTAAGCGCGAACATCATTAGTTCATGTCGTACCGACCCAAAGGCGTTTTCTAAGTTTATCCAACAAACCGTAATTTGTCTCTCGCTAGTTCTAGTAAGGCTTTCCGATATTAACGTATTATGTTCCAGGCATCCAGAAATTCCGGGCAAAAACCCTTTCCGGTGATTAGGCCTGAAATATCTATTGTTAATCATGTATTGCGTCATTTTAGTTTGTAAAAAAGAGAAAAATATTTTGGAAATTGTATTTGTTAGGGCTATCGGTCTAGTATCCTTGGGATTATTGACATTGTCGTTTTTCGGAATGAGGACAAAAAGGGCTTTTCCGAACGATACCGGTATTTGCTTTCTTGACCAGATTTTACCGAATATATTTAAAAGATGTTTATGGAGCGACGGACATTTTTTGTAAACTATATAAGGGATACCATCCGGACCTGGTGCTGACTTAGATGGTTTCATTTTAATTATTTTATTGATTTCCTCCAAAGTTGGTGGGTTGGCTTGAAAATCTTCAGTAGGAGTCTCAGGTTTGTGTTCGTTTGGATCCCCATATAGTCTTTGGTTTTCTGGCATTTCGTATGTGCTTTTATAATGGTCGAAAATTTTCTCGTTGGTCAAGAGAAGCTTACCTTTTTGATCTTTGAAAATGTATTTTGAGTATTTAAAAGGATTTTTATCAAAGTCTACTTCATGTTTTGCCCGATCAAAGCTATCACGATTTTTCGTTATTTGATTTGTTATACCTTGGATAAGTTTAAGAATTGATCGCAATGCCCTAGACAGTTGGTGACTAAGTTGATTATCGCCTAAGACTTTGGCTTTACGAAGTTTCTTTATAAGATCTCTTTTTTTTTTTCTCATTTTCAATTTAAAACCGTTTTCTTTATTTTGTGAGCATAACGATTCGTAGGTGGATAGTGCTCATTAAAGTAGTCGTAAGTAGTATTTTGGAAAGTCTCTACTTGCGCATCGAGTACCTGATTTGAGCTCTCGAGGGTGCTCTAACAGGGCCGCTATATTTTGGTCATGTACTTTCCAGGTCGATTGTTTAGTATTTGGAATGCTAAGACGCATCCGGATGGTCATGGACTCCTGGTAGTTTTCATTCAATGGCTCACCATGAGATATACGAGGGTAAACTCTATCCGCAGTGAAAACTGAAGATCTTACCGACAGTTGCCGCACTTCAGCACCATTGTGTGTTTTTAGATGTTTAATAAACCAGGCTCGTCTTTTGTAATTTTTCCCGCTCGTAGGGCATTTCAGTTCCGTTATGGCGCCGTTTTCGCCGTAATTATCAACCGGTGGACAGTTCTTCCGCCCCCCCTCTCGGACTGTCCTAGGGGTATTTTTCTTATTTGGACTTTTAGCGTTTATCGACGTTCCCGGGCTTGGCTTGCTAGGCCATCGCCCTCGGCTGTCTTTCCAGCAGTCTGCTGTCTTCCCAGCTGCCAGCTGTCTTTCCAGCGTCAACTGTCTTTCCAGCGTCATCCCGTCTCTCCGGGCTGTCAATATTATTATTGTGATAATTCTGTAATAATCGTACTTTTGTAAATGATTATGCTATTAGATGGAATTTGAGGGAGCATTGTAATGAGAAATATTATTGTTGTGATAATTCTGTAATGATCGTGCTGTTGTATATGATTATGATATTAGATGGAATTTGGAGAAGTATTGTAATGAGAAAATTTGATATATGTTGGTTAAATAGTATGATGGGTCTGGAAGTCGAACACGGCCATGAAGTCTTGTAGCAATATTGGCTCTGGACCTCATGGTGAGTGTTTCGGTGCAGATGTTTCACTGTTATCTGGAAGTCGGACACGGTCATGAAGTCTTGGAGCAATATGTACTCTAGACTTCATGGTGAGGGGTTCGGTGCAGATGTTTTACTGTTCTCTGGAAGTCGGACACGGTCATGAAGTCTTGGAGCAATATGTACTCTAGACTTCATGGTGAGGGGTTCGGTGCAGATGTTTTACTGTTATCTGGACGTCGGACACGGTCATGAAGTCTTGGAGCAATATGTACTCTCGACTTCATGGTGAGGGGTTCGGTGCAGATGTTTCACTGTTATCTGGAAGTCGGACACGGTCATGAAGTGTTGGAGCAATATGTACTCTCGATTTCATGGTGAGGGGTTCGGTGCAAATGTTTCACTGTTATCTGGAAGTCGGTCACGGTCGTCAAGTTTTGTAGCTGAATAAGTTCTTAACTTGGCGGTGAGGGGTCCGGTACAGATTCGAGGATTATGAGTAGGATTGGAAGGCGAGGGTGGCCCGGAGTTGGATGAAGTCCTCGATGCAATCCATTTTATTTATTTCTTTGGAAAGGTTTACACGATTTCATTACGCTTAACCGTGGTGAAATGAGGGGTAAAATATGTGAATTGAATAGTGCGAATAATGATTCTGTGTACTAATATAGTTGAATAACAGAATAATGAAAATCGTTAAGTTAAAAAAAAAAATATTGTTATATTTTTTTATTTTTATTTTTATGATAAGTTCGGGGACAAATTTAATGTAGTTAGGATCGTCCAATGTTAGATATGTGAGATAATATGAATAAGGTTAGATATAAATATAATGTTATAGCGGTCAGGCCATTTGTTTAATCACCTTGAGTAATGATCTGGCAGATGGAATTCCTTGACGAGCTGTAAAAGTGTAGACATTATTAAGAATAAAATTGCTAAATTTGGATATGTTGAAGTTATTTTCTCTGAACAAATCACCTTACCTTAAAATTAATAACTAAAAATATAATAATTATCATTAATAAGGACGTCATTTCTACATTCACTACTCATATTTATTATACTTGATGCATGATCGGTTTTGCAGCAAGATGTGAATAATTTGGGAATTATTGGAATTAAACAATAATATAAATGTGGGTTTTTATTTACAAACTGACTAGATAATATAAAGAATAAACAAATATATAAATATTAATCAAATGCTAATTTCTAGTCAGAAAATAGTAACATAACTTTTATAACTGCAATCAATTTATGTTTAAAAATATAAGATTTTTTAAACATTTTCAAAACGACATAGAATTTTTTGGATTAAAAACATATATTTTATTGAAGATATTCTAGATTATTTGTAATAATAATAAATGATAGTTAAAATACTTAGTGTCTTGAAGATTATACATACATAAATAGTATAAAGTAATAATAATTCTAAATCCTCTATAAGTAACATCAATTCTGTTGTATGTTAGTGGATCTTTCATCTGTTTCTTGTCGTTTGACATGCCCCTGCGCATACTTGATGGCCACCCGCATAGCGTCCTGTACCATCTGCTCACAGTTTATGAGGCTCACCTAGAATAGAATAAGATATAAACACATAAATGATTTTTAAGCATTAATATACTTTTACTTATAAGCCGTGAACACATGCAATTATTAAGTTAATGTTTTAAAAAGTGTAAATTTAATAAAAATTAAGGTACCTTAGTTGCGCTCATTTCGGCGCGAGTGAGTGTAGACAGTTGTTTCGTGGGAGGCAGGAGGGTCGCGTCGAATATCGGCAAAATGCAGGACAGCCACTTCTCCGCGTTAAACGATGACGTCACCATTTCCTGGTAAAAAAACGACAGATTCATAATTTAGGAAATAATATTTTTCTCCAGTAAATAAAAATCCTCAAAACGTATCGGTCTTCCACTGCATTTCTGTAATTCCATAACTATACCTGAGGCACTTTAGCAGTGGCGACAACCACACCACCCGCACAGCCCAGCAGCATGACGGGCCCCCCGCGACCCTCCGAGTCCTCCGCGAGCGCGCTACGCACGGCGTCGCTGCGCATGAGGTAAGAGCACCGCAGGAAGTGCACGGCGAAGTGACGACCGCTGCGGAAAGCCTCGGAACACGCTTCCTCTATCTCCGCTCTGGCCAAGTCGCTGAAAATAAAATGTTTAGAATTTTTATTTATCCATCACGCTTAAAATTTGTATGTTATGTTTTTTATGATAAAATCGAAGTCATGTCGACTCACATCAATGCCGTATCGTTCTTGCCGGCCCTCTTCTTGAGTCCGTCCAGCAGCTGCAGGCATGCGGCGTGCAGGCCGACTGGGGCCCCCTTCGCCTCCCCCGGGCCCCCCGTCGACCCGCACAGCTCCCGCAGTCGCCGCTTGATGGAGCCGACCTCCTCCTCCACTCTCTCGGGGTCCGCTAGATCTATTACTTCAGCGAGTTTCTGAGCTCGACAGTAGAGTTCGCGAACCTAGGTCACAATAACATAAAATTTTAACAAATAAACAAGCAAATTATATATACCCGTACCTTTCACTCCCCCGACTATGCCGTCATAGCAAATAGGACTAACGGCAGAGACACGAACATAAAAAAAACGTACTCAGTATAGCGTCTCTCTAAGTGATATCACTCTGTATTTACACTAAAACACCTACTGCAGTCACAACCGTCTAAGAATAATATAATTTTTAGTTTCGTCGAGCCACAACACGGAAGTCGATAGGCTGAAAGTGCCGATTTAAGGGGCAGATTCGATTCTCGGCGGAGTTAATAATTTTTCATTCTACACTTAATTTCGTATTCAATAACACACGAGTCGAATGTAAGTAACCTGTAGTGCGGGAGGTCCCGTGAGCGCGTGCAGTGCGGGCGTACGCGAGGAGGCTCCACGCACGCGCGTCACCAGCAGCGCCCGCAGATCGCCCGTCGCCGCCGCGTGCGTGCCGCAACACAACTCCCTGGCACCGACAAGTATGATACACAAATATATGCAACTATTTATATATATGTATTATTATTACATCCACCACTTTGGTGAAGTGGTTGGAGCAGATGCCTAACTTATCGCGGCCCAAGAGGTTCGGGTTCGATTCCCGACAGGGACGGGCGTATATGTGATGAGTTTAGATGTCTGTATTTCTGGGTTTGGTCGTTAATTAAATGTATTCGCAGTATCGTTGTCTAACACCCTTAACCCAAGCTAATAATTTGCTCACTTAGGGGTTAGATCGTTTTGTGTTATTGGTCCAGTGACATTATTATTATTATATAAATAAATATCTCGTCCTTCCTCCCCGTATAACTGACTCCTTTCCATTTTTCAATATTTCCACTAACGGGTTCCTTCGCTCGATACTAAAAAAAATATAATGCCATTTAGGTATAGGAGTATAACAATGCTCTTACTTGGAAGGCAGTGGAGCGGGACAGGAGACCAGCCTGATGCCGGTTTCGGGGTAAGTCTCCCCGGGCACCAGCAGCACGTCGGCCTCCGTAGACACGGCCGCGGCGCTCAGTGTGCGCGTCTGCACCGACACGTCCGACGATATACTCGTCCTGAAGCATATTACGCCTTACATCTACCTCCCGAAGGTCTCCAATCTCCATCGCTCGTCTTGAATAATCACCTTATCAGCTCCTCAGCTTCGAGAATGACTTTCTGTGACAGTCTCTCGCCGTAGATGGACAGACTTAGAGACAGTCCCTCGTCCGTCACGCTGGAACCCATCTGTGATATGACGCTATTCGGCAGTGCCCTTCTTATAGCCGCGTTCAGTAAGTGTACGCCCGTGTGGTTGCTCATTATCTTCAGTCTTTTTTCGGTATTTATTGCTAATCTCACGTCACTTCCGGTAGATATGTATAAGCTGTCATTATTTTTGAGAATAAATGTACCCTTGTGAAAAATAATACCGCGAATTTTAAAAACACTATCTACTTTAAAATCTATATTTTCCTTTACGTGTATGACGCCGTCGTCGGCGATCTGTCCTCCTTCCTCGCAATAGAAATTTGTTCTCTCCGTTATTAAATAATAAGGTGCATTTTCACATGGCTCCGAAAAATCCAACCACTCACTTTCTTCGTTCAGAATTCCTACAAGTTTCGTTGTCAGCGGTTTGAAGTGAACTCTATTATCTGTATATATATAATCATATTTCGATTGGTCGTCCGTGTGTTGTATGCCGGTCTCTGCTAACTTTTCTATTGCTTTTTCGAATTGTATTCCATTTATGGATGTCTGCTCTTTAAATGCTGTCTTATGTCTAAATTTGTGATTGGACAGAAGTTTCCAGAATCCTTTCCTGTCAATTTCTAAATTGTTTAATTTCGCTATTCTCTCTATAATGTCTTCTTGGAAGCCATGCGTATCGTAGAGTTTAAAAACGATCTCCCCTGGTATTGTTAATGAATTTATTTTAGACATGGTCTGCAATTAACAAAAAATTAAAAATACAATCATATAAGTAACGTCATGTTTAATTAACAATAAATATTTATAGAATGAGATTTCGTTCGATTAAGATCAAATGACCTATGATGTCGGGGATCAAAATATTATTATTTATGACATATGTACGTACTTCTTTGAATTCTTTATAACCAAGCACAAAGCCGGACAGTTCGACATCATTCAGTGCCTCCACTTCAGGGTAGATTTTGGCGAAATCCTTCCACTTTTTCGCCAAATCCACTCTTAATTTAGCATAACTTTCCCTCTCATGATCAAGTATCAATTTTGCGTCCTTTTCTTTCGCAATTAATTCTGGGTAAGTGTCTCCGAGGGTGGCAATTACTTGATCATATAAAATTGTAAGTAAATTTGGATTTTGGAATACGTCGGTGCTTATTTTAAAGGATCTGCGCAAGATTTGTTTTACATTTAGACTGAAAACAATAAAATGATTAGAAAGGTTATATTAGGACTAATTTAAATTTGTATTTTAATATTGTTGAGCTAATAGGATACAGCATTGGCCAAACAAACCCGTGCAAGTACACAACAAATGTCATGTTCATGATGCACATCTTTCGTATGAATAGGTTTAGTGATAAAATGTTCGATTTGATTTTATGAAATGTATAAAAAGAACAAATAATTACTCCAATAACTAAGTGTAATATATCATCGAGTGCGTACTTGGTGGCGGGTAGGGCTCCGTCGGCGAGGCACACAGCCAACATGCGTGCGTGGTCTACCAGGCGCCGGTAGCTCACGTCGAGATGAGCGTCGGGGGCGAAGCGTCCTTCGTAAGGAGGCGCTCGACCGTTCTGAGGAGATAAATAGTTCAATAACCGATAATGAGCCTTGGATACCTAAAAAATTAAGTTACGCTTCAATCTCATCGACTAGGCTAAAGAGTCCATTTAAGGAAAACTGTAATACAATGTAATACATCAAAGACAAACGTCATCGATAAGACGAGAAGCGGAGTCGAACCGCAATCGAGCGAATACCGGTCGTTCAGGGTCCCGTAGGATGGGGGCGGTACCGCCTCCTCATAGACGGACGCCCTCCCGTCCTCACCCGCTGCACGGCGGCCACCAGCGGCGTGAAGAGGTCCGTGGTGTAGTGGTCCCGCCCGCCCTGCAGCAGCGCCACCAGTCGCTCGAGTCCCATGCCCCCGTCCACGTGGCGGCGCCGCAGCCGCGACACAGACCCGTCCCGCTCTCTACACCCCCGCGTCGTTTATTATACATTACGATGTTTATCTTATAAGTCAAATTATTCGTATGCATTATTGCACGTAGGTATATGGTCGTTTCGTTGCGTCATTTTCGATAAAATAACATTATTCCCATTCCGATGTACCTAAGTATTCGAATTGATAAAATAACTTAATTTGAATTCCGTTTTCAGTATGCCAATAAAAACCAAATAATAGTACTCTTGACCAACTATATAAAGAGGCGTAGAATCCTGTTTAAAATATTATTCAAAATGTATTTCACTTATCTGTTTCTGGTTACGATCATTTTTGCAGTTTCTACTGCTTTACAGATGGACAAACAAGGAATATCGAAGAAGTAAGTACAAATGTTTGGGAGAAAAAAACTATTTAATTTATATTGTATAATTCTTAACTCAAACTATAACCATGTTATAAAAATGTTTATTGTAAGAATACACCCCATATTCTATAATAAATATAGAATGAAAAATAAACCGATACGGACAGGGATTCGAACTTGCGACCTCTGGGAAACCGTCCCGTCGCTATACCAATTGGCCTATCGTATGGCTAAACGCTTCAGTGAATTAAGCATTCTCTATAATATGATAGTTTTTATCGGGTCGGTGGTGACATCTATCAGAGTTTTTTCGAAAATAACCAATATTTCTATCCTTGCGGTAATGTTACAAATGTATAGCCTTATACAGGGTTATTTGTAATTATTGTGCCATCTCTTGCAGGCAGTCTCTCTACATTAATCCCAATAACATTTGTTCCACGACTTTTTACAAGTTTTGATTAACAACACAAAAAGTAACGAAACAAAAAATGTTTGCTCCCTCTATTACGTGCGACTCTATATTTCGTAAGAAGTAATTAAAAGGTCAAATCCGGGCGCCATACCTACGCTCAGAGTTAATGCCAGTTCAGAGGCAACAAATTAATTTTGCAGGGGAAATTTTAAAAACTATTAATTTTAAAAAGTCGTAGAATCAATGTTCTTGGGATTGATGTAGAGAGGCTGCCTGCAAGAGATAGCCAATTAATTCAAAATTACCCTGTATACATATTTAAAAATACAGATTAGATATTAGATAATCAATGGCTATCTAAGTCTGTACAAACATTGAAAATATTTTGAAGATCTCCCACCATCTGCTTAGTAAATAACTAAAGCCGCCAGTAAATAATTAAAACCATGGTATTTCAGTGTCGGTGGTGATGAGCCCGATCCCGTTTTCATATTTGAAGTTGGATGCGGAAATGGCAGTAAAGATCTTTGTACCGCACTGTGTCATGAGAAAAAATTAGATTATGTCGAATTTAAATGTGAGTATTGCGTTTGTCACCCACATAAACACCATGATCATGACGAAGATAAATAAATATATTGTTATAAAACATAACATATATCAATAAAAGTTCAATGTAAGGTGTTTGTATTATTTCTGGTCCGATTTGAATATTTACTTTCTAATAAAAGTTCAGTTCAAATCTAAAGTAAGGCCAACGAGACGAGATAAAAACCGTAAACAAGCGGACCGTTACTGCGTTACACTGCGAGCGAGCGATTATTATCTCTGTCCTTATCACTCGTACTCGCAGATATGGCGTCAGTTGGCCGACGACAGCTGTCGTTGTGTATTTCGTGGTACAGGAAAGCAGGTAGTACCGCAGTTGTCAACATTTGGTCCGCACATTTTGTGAACAAGTTTATTCCTGTTTGGATTGCGTTCGAAGTGACACATATATTTTTCGTCTTCGTATTTATTTGGTTTTTTGTTGTTATTATTCCGTTTCTGTTAGTTTTATTTTTGCTGTTATTATAAGTACCTATCTATTTATAAAGTTGTTGATTTTAATCATGGAATCACAGCCAGGCGGCTCTAGAAAACCTTTGAAGGAAATCAATTCACCACGCAAAAAGCGACAAAAGGTAAGTTAACTTATTAATTAATTTGCACTTGAACCACTATCATAATTTTGATTTTTAAGGTTTCATACCAAAAAATAGTAAGTATACAATTAAGACATATTATTGAGGATTTTCAAAATAAACAACAATTGTTTCTCTGAAAACACAAAGAAACGACATTTAAAGTTTATTCATGTCGATTCCTCAATAAAACTATATCCTTTCGTTAATATTTCTGTAGGTTTTCTCTAGTAAATAATAAATAAATAAATAAATTACACAAAACGATCTGAATATCATCCATTGAATGACAAGACGTCAAATCGTTCTATGCACCACAGGTAACATAAGTGCGCGCAAAGCGCGACAGTTTAATGAAATGAGATTTCATTACATAAGTACTTACTTATTACAAGTGCGGAAAGGCTGTCGGAAAGGCTGTCATGTCAAAGGCAAAGAGTTCCGACATAAATCTGTCTACCCGAGCCGAGGTGCAGCCGAAGGCGAAAATATTCTTTTTATATAATAAATAATAATAAGAAAATAGTCCAAAATTTACCATTCCTCACATTTTTTTTTTATTTACAGCGGACGTATTTTTCGTCTAATGAAAAACAAATGGTAGTTAATGTGCATAAATACGTGAAGCAAACTTGGCCTACTGATGAATATCCATACAAAACAAGTATAATGGAGAAAACAGCGAGCATTTTGGGTATCGGTGTCGCTTCCGTATATAGAATTATAAAAGAATATGCAACAACTGGGAATGTACAAAGCCCATCAACAACCAAAAAAAGGGTCACATTCTCGGAAAAAGTGGACGAGTTTGATAAACAGGCCATACGAAAGAAAGTTCATAGCTTTTATCTGAAAAGCGAATTACCTACCTTAAAAAAAGTACTCCAAGCTGTCAATGATGATGAAGACTTACCTAACTTTAAGAGATCGACTTTTCAGAAAATACTTAAACATTTAAAATTTAAGTATATAAAACGACAAAGAAACAATGCTTTAATAGACAGAGACGACATTATACTATGGCGAATTAATTACTTAAGAAAGATTAAAAAATACCGAACGGAGAATCGCCCTATATTCTATATGGATGAAACATGGGTGAATGCAGGTTTGTCAAATAATTTGTGCCTTTATTATGTTAATAAATACTAGTTTTTGCCCTTACTTTACTTACTCTTGGTGGTAACTGCCTTCGTTGGCGAGTAGGCTGAGCGTGGGCTCTCAATCTGGAGGTCGCGGGTTCGGTTCCCGCAGGGGTCACACATACTAAAAAGTCACTTTATTTGTTGTTCTCTCTTTGGGTTTCTTGGATCGATAAGCCTTGCAGCCCACAAAATAAGAAGATGACTTACTAAAATAATTTGAATTTTCGACAGTGAGTGCAAATCACTGGTAATGTAAAACTGATTATTTCGTTTTCAGGGCACACTGTTTCAAAAACTTATGTGGACACCACAATAACTTCAAAACGGCAAGCTTTTATGGAGGGACTGAGTACGGGTGCAAAGAACCCTACTTCAAAGGGAAGACGACTGATTGTGGTGCATATGGGAAATGAAAATGGTTTCATAGAGGGGGCTGATGATGTATTTGAGTCAAAAAACACAGGTGATTACCACGAGTCAATGGATGCAAACCGCTTTGAGCAGTGGTTTGAGAATATTTTACCAAAACTTGGTGAAAATGCGGTAGTGGTACTAGACAATGCTCCTTACCACTCAAGACGCCAAGAAAAAACACCCACCACAGCATGGAGAAAAGCAAACATTCAAGAATGGCTGCGTAATAAAGAACTAAGCTATGATGAAAAAGACGTAAAAGCAGAACTTTTAAAGAAAGTGAATGACGTAAAGGCAAACTACCAAAGTTACGCTGTGGATGAGCTCGCAAAAAAATTTAAGGTGGAAATCCTAAGACTGCCACCTTATCATTGCGAGCTCAATCCCATTGAGCTCGTATGGGCTGACATAAAGGGACACGTAGCTCGCAATAATACTACATTTAAATTTGAAGATATGAAAAAACTGCTACAAGAGGGGATCCAACGTGTATCTGCTGATAAATGGCGAAATTGTGTGGATCATGTAATAAAAGTCGAGGACAATTTTTATAGCATTATTGACAACATGATTGATAATACAATAGATAGTTTTATCATAAACACAGCTGACTCGGACTCTTCATCATCTTTGTCTAGTACAGACGACAGCGATTAAAATTCGAACTTTCTAATAATTTATTCAAATAAAAATGTTTTCAACCCCTGAAACTTTGTTTACATTCTTTATCTCGTCTGGTTGGACTTACTTTACCTACAAATAACTAAATCCAAAAACTAGTCCTACATCATACCTGTTGCATTGAATGAATACAAGATTCCAAATCTCTGTGAGAGTTCCATCAGAATGTATATAGTGTATCTCAGTACAGGGACCACAAGGCCCAGTGGGTCCCATTTCCCAAAAGTTATCTCTAGCACCATGGCCTATAAGTCGACTTTCCGGCACCCTAGAAATATTTTGAAAAAAAAAATACATATTATAAAACCAAATTATGTATCAACAAATTATTACTCTTTTTCTATTTTTAGATTTACAATTTAAGCATTTTATTTTAACCTGACTTAATGATTAGTTAGATTATTTAATTTTATAAGAATAAAGTAACATCTTTTAGAAGAGAAACAATATAAAGTCATTACATTTTATTATCACTATAAAGAGGATTTAATCCTAATTTGGATCATCTAATATATGGCAAGACTATTTAAGAAAATATATACCCAATCTGCTTCCAAATGTCCCTGCACTCTCGATCCTCCTGCAGTCCTATAACAGCATCCCCAGAGAAGTATGTCACCAGGAGGTTCTCAGGTTTAAGCCTATACGGGCCTAGTAGCAGATCCCATGCCATTTTGCAAGCTTCTTTCTATTATAGATGATATTATATCCATTATTTTTGTATTAATTATGTACAAAATTCAAATTGATTTTATGATATATTATCTGCCTTTTTTTTATTAAATGTAACAATATTCTTCTCATTCTGGATAAAATAAATAAGAAATAATTAGGATTACTATTTTTGCTTTAACATTTATAAATATTGTTGTATAATAGGTCGGAAGAGGTGATAATATATGTCTGTGTAACTATATATTATGATTTTTATGTAACTACATATACAAACATTTCACCTTATAGTAGTCACCAAATGACCAATTGCCCAGCATTTCAAAAAATGTGTGATGATGCCCATCTAAGCCAACCAAGTCCAGGTCATTATGCTTCCCACCCACACGAATACACTTTTGGGAGTTCACTGCTCTTTGACATGGAGCTTCTACTAGTCCAAGGAATACACCTTTAAACTGCAAAGTATCAAAGGTGTTATAGACTACAAGCTTCATGTTACATAGTGGATAGATGAGAATTTATTATTAGTTGTGAGACAGAAGTTAAGAACGATCTTTAGTTTACACTAAAGGTTTATACATTCTAACCTTTTTTTAATACTTAGGGAGTTAAGAAGAAAACATCATAATTATTATTATTTTAGGCAATAAAAACTCTATAGGTTCAGGAATTGGAGAAATCCATATGTTCAGTTTTTGAACTATAATAGGCATATTTTTAAAAAAATTATTCACATTAATTATATTTTTAAATATGTGTTACGATTATAAATAAAATACCTGATTCATGCCAGCATTTACAAAAGGCACAGTACGATCACAAAAAGGAACAACAGAACTTGACTTAATATTTTTATGACCATGTTTATTTACAAAATATTCTATGTAAGTTCTTCTAATGGTACTGCTAGATTTCATTCGGAATTGTGATTTTTTAAATGGACCTCGGAAAATAGGCACTCTTAACATGATTTTGAGAAAGACAAAAAATACTATTGTACAAATGTGAAATTTAACACTTTATGTATATATTTAATATCTTTTTTTTACGAGAGTGCAAAGATATAAAAAAATGTGGCAAAACAAAACATCTACTTTTCGTCCTTTTTTGAACTGACTTTGTCAGAACTTACTTGACACTTCAGACTAGTAGGGATTAGGGCCGTGTTCCGAAATACAAACCAGTATACTGGCCAGTGCTGATGACGTCAAAAATCGACGTGAATCGTTCCGAAATATGATGGCCAGCACTGAATACTTTGACAACATAAATTGACACTACTGACGACTTGACAGGTGACTGTTCGAGACATTACTTCGCGCTCTGTTTGAAATTCGATTTTAAATAATATATATTACCTCTTTGGTTATTAAAACGTATATATTTGTGTTGTGTATTCATCGTTAATTAACTAATTTGTGTGTGTTTTTTTTTTCTGTTTAAAATTTTTTTTTTGGGTAAGTGGTAATAATATTGATTATATCTTGTTTGTATTGTATGTAGTCCCTATTATTATTATTTAACATTATGGAGGCGGATACAGATCCCCCCGATATTAACCAGTATACCTCGCCTAATCTTACGGATCATGACTATGTTATGAATCTAACTAATACTACGAATATAATAGGCTCTAAACGTAAAGCATTAGATAACATAGATAAGTTACCAACTAAAATCCAAGGGGACTCCTCTCCGGCATCCTCATATTAACATGTGTATACTCATCCATCAATAGAGACCAAAAGAATCTATAATGATGTTGACAAAGGCCCTTTTATTGTACACATCAATAAAGTATGTGAAGATGGTGTTTCAAACCTAAAATTAACAGCAATTCAAGTTGGAAAGGTTCTACATAAACACAATATTAAAAATTTAGTAAAGGGAGGTGTCAAAAATATAAATAAAAGTAGAGTTTCTGTTCAATTTACAACACCTTTAGATGCTAATAATTTTATAAATAGCCCTTTATTAAATTTAGAAAAGTTAACAGCAGTAATTCCTACATTCTGTGTTACTCGCATGGGGATTGTGAGAAATGTACCAACTGAACACAGTATGCAGGAATTCTTAGAATCGGCTGAGGTTCCATCAGGATGTGGTGAGATTGTAAAGGCCAGACGCTTAAATCGTAAAGTTATTATAGATAAGGTAGCTAGTTGGATTCCAACACAGACAGTGGTTGTTACTTTTACCGGACAAGTTTTAGCTTCACACGTTTATTTTTTTTATACATCTCTCCCTGTAACACTTTATCTATACCCAACAATTCAATGTATGAAATGCTGTCGATTTGGCCACACCATGCGCCAATGTAACTCTAAGGCACGTTGCTACAAGTGTGCTCAAGAGCACATTGGAGATTCATGTTCTGTCCAAAATTCTACTTGCCTTCTGTGTCGAGGAAATCATCCAGCAAATGATAAAAGTTGTTCTGAGCACTCACGCCAAAGACAAATTAAAATTATAATGTCTCAGGATAATATATCCTATTCTGAGGCATCCCTTAAGTTTCCTACTGTAAGAAGGCCTTATGCAGAAGTTACTTCAGAATGGCTCCCGAACAGCCCCTCAAATGGTTCTCCTTCCTCCTGTCAATCTAAAGCACCACAAATTTCTTACACCAAAACTTCTTATGTACCTAAAAAGCAGTATAAACCTCCTTCAGGTCCTGGATATGACCAAATGGCTCATAATGAAATTATTAAAGAATGTAATTACTCTTTACCAAATGGGAGTGCTTATGGAAATGAAAATCCTGTAAATAACATTGTGCAAATCCTTTTATCTTCTTTACTAAATCTTTTATCCAATCACAATATTCAATTACCGACAGACGTGACAAATACTTTACATTCTATCTTTAATATTATTAACAATGCCCCCTCTATGCAAAACCCTGTCCCTACTTCAGTGGAACAGTCGTTCCCTTAAGAATAAAAAACCTGATTTAACTTACATCATCAATCACAATAATATTGCAGTCGCTGCCATTTCGGAGACATGGCTTTGTCCTTGTTCACTATTTAGAGTCCCTGGATTTGCGTGTCTCCGGGATGACAGGGATGATGGCTATGGTGGAACTCTCCTATTAATTAATAGACTTTTTACCTTTTCCCGTGTCTCGCTTCCTCCTTTTAATAGTAATCCTCTTAATGCTGTGGCAGCTAAAGTTGCAAATATTCTTATTTTATCAATATACATTCCTCATCCAACTCCTTCATGTATTCCAGAACTTAATCTGATCTTCTCTTCTCTTACCCCTCCCTTTATCATTGTTGGTGACTTTAATGCACACCACACAGTTTGGGGCTCTCATAAAATTGATACTTTTGCATCCATGCTCCTTGAAATATTTGATGAATTTAATATGTGTTTACTAAATGATGGGTCTCCAACAAGGAGAGTTCCCCCGCAACAAAATATAAGAACTGCTGTTGATCTTTCATTGTCCTCTCCTTCTTTAGCTTCCATAGCTAAGTGGCAAGTGCTCTCACATTCTTTTGGAAGTGATCATTTCCCCATTATAATATCCTTACCTAATTCTTGTAATCCTGTAAAAATCCTTCCTCCCCTCCAGAAATATAAACTTTATAAAGCTGATTGGGATCAGTTTGTCAATATTACCAGTGTAAATACCAAAAATTTGCCAAATATTTCGGCTACAAATATTTTAGATTGTTATTCTGCGTTTACGTCTCTTCTTAGATACGCCGCTGACAATTCAATCCCCTTAAAGAATATGGGCCGTAGTCGTATCTCTTCCCCTCCTTGGTGGGATTCAGACTGTACACAGGCAGTTATTAAACGCAAAGTAGCTGATATCCTTTTTTTACAAGATTCGGACTTTTCAAAATATCAGAAAACAGCTGCACAGACTAAACGATTATTATCATTTAAAAAGAAGAATGGTTGGATAAAATTCTGTGAAGGTCTATCCCCTCGCTCTGATTCTTCTCTTGTTTGGAACAATATTAAAAAATTTCGTGGATTTTTTTCTCCAAAAAATGATACTTCGAATGACGATGCCCAATGGATTTCTCACTTTTTTGATAAACTTGCTCCTCCTTGGGCTCCTTCGAGAGAAGAAGCAGAGGATTTTTTAATGACTTCCCCTTTTCCAACAGAGATCGAAAATAATAACTTCTTAAATGATAAATTCACAATGTCTGAATTCGAAATTATTCTTGATGGTTTAAAGGACTCTTCCCCTGGTGAAGATGGAATTCCTTATTCTTTTATTTTTAAATCAGATATTCAATCAAAAAAAAATTTTTTAAATTTAATTAATTATTTTATTATTAGTAACATGGTCCCCGAAGAATGGAAAAAACAGATAATTATTCCAATTTTAAAACCAGGTAAAAACCCTCTTGACCCATTAAGCTACCGTCCAACAGCTCTTTCTTCAACCTTTGCAAAAATCATGGAACATCTTCTCAAAAATCGTTTGGAATTTTATTTAGAAAATAATTTACTACTGTCGAATGCTCAGTTTGGATTTAGAAAGGGTATGAGCACAATGGATAATCTCAGTATTTTAGTTACTGATATCCGTCTAACTTTTTCTAAAAGTGAATCTGTTCTAGGCGTTTTTCTAGATATTTCTTCGGCCTATGACAGTGTGCTACTTCCTATTTTAAAAGAGAAAATGATTAGACTAGGCATTCCTACTTGGTTTATTAAATGTATTATATATTATCTGCAAGCTAGGTCGGTTAGCTTACGCTGTGGCCATTATAATTCTTCTTCTAGATTGCTTTGGAAAGGTCTCCCTCAAGGCTCTGTGTTGAGTCCTATTCTTTATAATCTATATACAGTAGATTTGGATAAATCTGTTGATGGTTTATGTAACATCCTCACGTACGCCGACGATCTTGTGACGTACGTATCTGGAAAGTCCATAGATCAAATTACTTCTAAATTGAACTCGGCTGTAAGTCAATTAAATGTCTGGTTATTAAATCACGGCCTTTCATTGGCTGCATCAAAAAGCATTTCCGTTCTTTTTACTAGAAAAAGGATAATTCAAAACATTAATATCTTCATTGATGATGAAGTGATTCCGAATGATAGCACTGTAAAATTCCTTGGATTATTTCTAGACTCAAAATTATCAGGTATCCCACATCTTTCTTACGTTGCAAGAAAGTGTGAGGAGAATATCAATATTATGCGTTCCCTCTCTGGAGTTTGGTGGGGTTCTCATCCATACTGCCAAAAACTTTTATACAGTGATATCATAAGGAGTCATTTTGATTATGGTTCTTTTTTGTTAGAACCATGTAATAAATCTGCCTTAAAAATTTGGGATAAGATCCAAGCTAAATGTCTCCGTATTATATGCGGTGGCATGAAATCTTCTCGAATAAATGCCATGCAAGTGGAATGTTCAGAACCTCCACTCTTTATAAGAAGACAGTTTCTTGCTGATAGATTTCTTTTTCGGACTGCCCAATTGTCTTCACATTGCCTTTTTCCAAAACTGAAAGTCTTATCAGAACTAATTCCCTCTGCGAAGTATTGGAAAAATAAGCCTATTCCCTGTCTATCCAACAGTTATAATAAACTTATTAATATGAATTCCCTTAACTACCAATCAAAGACCAACCCATTATTTGAAATATCTTTTCTTGCTTTAATATTTCAGCCAGATGTTTTACTTGACATTGGAATCTCTAAAAGTACCCTAGAAACCAATTCTGAATTTTCACAATTGTTAGAGAAACACTGGCCAGAATGGTTAGTAATGTTTACGGATGCATCTCAACTTGCAGAAAATAATTATGTTGGTGCGGCTGTTTGGATTCCCAAATTCAAAATTATTTTAAATTTTAGATGTACTTCTCTATTTTCAGTATTTACCGGAGAAGCAATAGCCTTATATGAAGCAATTTTATATGTTGAATCTCATAAATTAAATAAAACTGTAATTTTTAGTGATTCTAAAAGCTGTTTGCAAGCAATTCTTTCCAATCCTTTCAACAGTAGAAGTAGATTTCCTATCATCCTCAAAATTAAAGAAGCTCTTTTTCGGTGTCACTCTCAACATATTAAGGTTACTCTGGTCTGGATTCCTGGTCATTCAGGAATTGAAGGCAATGAGATTGCTGACCAATTAGCGAAGGAGGCATCATCTGTTGGTAGTAATAAATATAATACAGTTTTTTCACATGATCTTCTAGTCATAGCATATAAAACTTTACTATCTTCTTGGAACGATTATTGGGAAATTTCAAAGACATCAAAAGGTAGGTTTTATAGCTACATTCTCCTTGCTCTTTCTTTCACTCCTTTTAATATAGTTCTATGTAATTTTATTAAACATAACAAATTAAAATTGTAAGTTAATATTGTTTATTTACTAACTATGGTGATGGTCTAACTCTTTATGTTGTTTTAGGAACCTGAATAGTGTAGTCACAAAAATTACCGATCAATAATTTAAAGTGATGTTCTCATGACTGACTGGATACTGGCAGAATTCAAAACTTCGAGATTGCCATAATACTAAAAAGAAGAAGAAGAAATTGACACTACTGACATATAATACAAATTTCTTTTTAACCTGTGACTACACATTTATTTTTAATGTGTCTATTTTAGATAGTTATACATTTTATTACATAAAATAATAAAGTTCCAAAAGAATGGAGTTACAAATCAATTACAACAAAAAGTGTTGTTAATTAGATATTTAATTCTAAACAAGTACAAAAATTATTTAATAAGACCATGATTATAATTAATTAATAGTAAATGGTGAGACGAAATAAATAAATTTCTTTAAACCTAATAAATACGAAAATGAAAAAATAATCATTTATTTACCTTAAATTAAATGTACTGCATTGTTACTGTGCATTTATGTTATTGTAACTGTGATAATAATTTATAAAACTTACAAATATAAAGTATATATATTTTTCAAATATTAGAATGACGAAAATTGAGTTGTCCTTTATCTATAATGTATTTTTTAAAAGTGGCAACTCTAGTTATTGTTAGAATACTATTCTACATTTGCCTATATTTCCACAGATTACTATAAAGTTACCTCACCAGTACAATATGGCCGACACCAGTGCAATATGGCGTCGGTGTTATGACGTCATTAGGCCTGGCCAGTATACTGGTTTGTATTTCGGAACACGGCCTAGGGAAATCACACACTATAAAAAATCAGTTCGCCTTCAAGATAACGTCAAAGTTAGCAATAATTCAAATCGGATACACATACCATTAGAAAGGTCGGGATTTTGAATATATTTTTTAAGATACGTAACCATATATATATTCATTCATTCTGATAGGCTTCTGGATGGATTTGCTTGTAAGCATAATTTTTGGACCTCACAATAGGATGTCCAAAATCCATCAGTTTCACCTGTGCCATCAAGACGTATCTACCGATAGCTCATACTCCAAAATCCTTTAAGCCGTTTCGGATGTAGCAGTGAAAATACAAATAGCATATTTGAATAACATCGCACTCCTTAAGTCGACAGGTAATAAGAAGAATTTTCACAAATACTTATGTAAAATTCAGTGAACCAAACGATTTAAAACAAGATCTCTCGTTTTAATTACGTAATCGCGCTGCAACCTATGTTATCTCACAAACAAAAACACGTGTAAAAGTTAGTATTTCTATAACTTATGTGTTATTCTAGTACACAAGACACAAAATTGACAAGTTTTATCAAAATCCGTTCAGTAGTTTTGGCTTGATTGAGTAACAAACATCCATCCATCCAAACATTCGGACTTATATATGTATTAGTAAGATAAGATAAAAAGTAAGATATTTTAAACCACTTTTATTAAGTATAGTCAATTGGTTTAATTACTAACAATTCACTTTGAACCGAAAAGCGGAAATCAACCTGACTGGACCAATCCGACCGGATCTGGCCGGATTAATGGAAAACCGGTCGGATCCGGTCGGATTGAAAATGAAGCCGGATTGCAAACCCTTGCGACCACATAAAAACAGAAACAAATGACAATAAAACTGGCAAGTGACAGTGACAGATTGCAGTTCTTATTTTTTGTGATACATCATACGGAATAAGAATTTTCAAATTTCAATTAAAAACATGTAATTTGTTGTAGAAAGTACACGTGTAAATTTGTAAGTGGCTTTTGTGAAGATATGCTTAAAGTTAGTAAAGAAATAGTTACCATTTACATGACTAAAATTTACTTTTATTAGGGACACGTAAGTCTATACATATCTTGAAAACTCTACATCGAAAACATGAACCGTTTCAAGCTATATGCTTTCATGCTATGTTTTGTGTTGTCGGCGGCTGAGTTAACGAGTCCTCAAAGTCCAAAGACAGACGAAGAAACTGATATTGAAGATACTTCGACATCCGAGCCAAAGTCGGAACCAGAATACTATAATGAACTTCGAGATGCTATCTCCAAACAGATTCAATTCATGCAGGAACACACGAATGTTTTAAAAATATCAAAGACGTTTGAACAAGAACTCGAACCTGAGAATGATCTGGAGAAAATGGAATTGGAACTTGGGAAGTTAAAGTTATTAAAGAATACATTATTCAGTAACATAGATAGTTCTTGGGGAGAGGACGCGAAGAGCTCTAACTCGCCAGGCGGCAGGAGTGAGGTAACATATATAACATAACTAACTTTTGCCCGCGGCTTTGCATGCCTTAAATTTGTAGTAAAACAATTCCCCTTTCCCTTTTTTGTATTGGCTTATATATATTTTTTTTCATTTAGTAATTGTTTAGTAATATGTTGAGTAAAGTATTGCATTTAGAGGTGCTGCTAGGATTTAGCCCTCCTTCAGTTAGAGAGCATGTGAGCTCTCTTCAACATTTTTATAGGTCTGACATCAGTTGGTTAGCAGGTTCAGGTGTGCTGCGAGACGCCTTGTGTATCTTTTCTTGTAGCACTCTATTTCCTCTATGACTGTTGGGATTCCAACGTAGTTGTGGACTTCACAGTTGCATACCACGGAAAGCCAGCACTGACATGCAAGATGATGTTCTGCACACTCTGGAGGCATAGTATGTTTGATTTACTGGCTGTTGACTATATCTGTATGCCGTGTAATCAGATCGGATTTATGATGGTACTGTACACAATCAGTTTGTTGTTGAGAGAAAGTGCTGATTGCTTTCCAAGGAGCCAAAGCAGGCTTTAATGTGGTGTTTCCAGGTTAGCTGTCTGTCCAAAAAGAAACCAAGATATTTGTCATAATTTGACTGTGGCAAGGTTATATCACCAAGCTTAACCGGTGGACATTCTCCTTTTCGTAGTGTGAAAGTGATGTGAAAGGATTTTGGAGCGCTTGCTTTTATTCTCCACTTGTTGAGCCAGACATTGGTTTTGTTCATTTGGTTTTGTATGCTGGTGCTTGCTCGAATTGGGTCTATAGAAGATGAGAGGAAAGTAACTATGGTGACATTCATTGACTGCGGCAGATCATGGGTAAAGATATTGTAGAGGGCTGGTCCCAGGACTAACCCCTGGGGTACGCCGGCAAGACAATCATATAGTGCAGATCTGGCTTGGCCCTGCTGAACTAAGAAGACTCTATTTTACAAGTAATTGCATATTGTGGAATAAAAATGATGTGGTAAGAGCTTTTTAATCTTACAGAGCAGCCCCTTCTACCAAACTTTGTCAAAGGCTTGGTGGACGTCCAGGAATACAGCAGAGCAAAACTGCTTCGTTTCAAGGCCCTGGCGTATGGTGTTATAAACACGGTGAACCTGTTTAATAGATGAATAGTGTTTTCGGAAACCGAATTAGTGGTGTGGTATTATGTCACCTTCATTGAGGCACTGCGAGAGTCTAATAAGGAATAATTTCTTCCATAGTTTTGACAGTATGGGTGTCAGACTGATAGGCCGGTACGAAGATGCTTCATGAGCAGGCTTTCCTGAAGTTTAAGAATCATGATAATTTGTGAAATTTTTCAAACGTTAGGGTAGTAGGAAAGTCTGAATAAAGCATTGATGAGATTGGTTAAGAATGCAATAGATTTCTTTGGCAGTTCCTTCAGGGTCCTGGGTGTTATTAGGTCGATGCCAGGGGCCTTTTTAGCCTTAAGGTTTTTAATTTCCTTGATCATTTCACGGGGTAATGTTGGAGAGGTCGGAAGACATAGTTGGAAGTCCTGGTTGAGAACTTAGTCGATATCCGAGCATCCACTGCTTCGTTAGGTTTAAACACTGTGGCTAAGTAAACACCAAAAACTTCTGCTTTTTCAATGTCAGTGCGTGCCCAAATATTTCCGTATCTTGTTGGAGGTAGAGCTACTTGTGGTTTTTTGAAATTCTTAGTCGCCTTCCACAGGGAATGGATGCCACGGCCTTGAGGGGGCATAAGTTCTAGCGTTTGCCGTATTAACTCATTTTCAGTTGTCTTCAGGAGAGTTTTCAATTCTTTGTTTGCTCGATTAAAGGCAGTTTTGTCAGAGGGATGATGTGATTGCTGCCAAATTCTACGCAGTCTGCGTTTCTCACCGATTTTGCGCCTAATATCTAGAGGAAGCATGGTGGATACTTTGTTTCTATGTAGTTCTGGGGTATTTTTACAAGCAGCTAACTGTACAAGGTTAGAAAAATGTAGGCTAGCCTGTTCAACTTCCTCCGCCGACTACATGGGAGAGTTAAGAATGATTTCTGTATCTAAGAAGTCCCGAAAGCTGTCCCAGTCTGTTTTATGATTAGGTAGGAATTCACATCCATCATTGGAAGTTGGTATCACTGGTTAATATTCAAGATAATTGGTGAATGATCATATGAGCCGTTGAGGCTTGACTTCAAGGTAACAGATTAGGTTACTGTCAGGTTACTGGGGACGGATATTTTTAGTTATAAAAAAGTCCAGGAGGTCAGGCGTTTTCCCCTGGTCACTCGGCCAATATGTTGGTTCCCCTGTAGAGAGAGTAAGAAGGTGGTTAGAGTCCAGGCGTAGTTTAAGGTTACGGCCACGTGTTGTAATGAGTCTTGATCCCCAATAGCTGTGCTTTGCGTTCCAGTCACCTCCAGCAATGAAGCGATTCCCAATTGATTTAAAGAAACTAGTGAAGTTTGCTTCGCTTATTTTGTGCTTTGGAGGGCAATATACAGCTGAGAAAGTTATGAAGCCAGTGCGGGAGTTCATAATGTCGGACGTAGCTTGTAGGTATTCCTTATCATATGGAGCTAGTAGATTGTGTTTTAAGCTTTTCCTTATTATAATGGTTGAGCGGGCATGGGCAGTGCTGTCAGGGTGAGGAGTAAGGTATGTAGAGTATCCGGGGATGTTGATACAACTTTTGTTAGTGACATGGGATTCTGAGATCATAATCCCATGTCACTACTAGATGTGGATCTTATCCGTTTATACTAATGAATGTTTATAAATCATGTGTGTTGGGGGCTAGGCCATTGATGTTTCACGTAGCAATGCGTAAATCATTTACGGTACAATTTTTGTAACTAGTTTAGTCAGTAAGGCCAAAAGAGACCCTATTTGTTGGAAGAGTAATTCTATCTTTTCAGTCTGCCTAAGAAGCAATTCTTCTAAGGTTGGCGATGGAGGTGTTGGGTGAGTTATGTTGTCTTTGTTCATGTTGTTAGAGTCTAGATTAGTCATGCTGGCACCACCAGTTACCCTAGCATACGACTTCTCTAAAAGCGGGGTGTTGTCTGAGTTGCTCCCGTTCTACTCATTTCGTTGAGACTTCTCGTTCCTGAATGGTATTGTCAAAATATTTAGGTTGTGTCTGAGAGCAATTTGTTTTCCGTGCTAGGATCTCCTTGTATACAGAACAGCCTTTCCTTTATAGTTCGCCGGATGGTCACAAGCGCATAGAGCACATTTGGCGGGAGTATTCCTATCTTTTTTTGGACAGTCTGCTGTTTTGTGCCCTTCTCCACATTTGACACATCTGTATCAGCGCATGCAATTGTTCTTTGAATTACCATATTGTTGCACAATGGAGTTGGATTTTCTAGGGTCTTCTATTTTGACATGCTGGTGATATATGTACTTTATGTTATTTGGGCTTGGTTCTATATTCACAAAGAATGTGGAAGTAGGCTTTTTCTTTGTACCACATCTAGAATTGATTATTTCCTTAACTATGGCACTATAGGGAGTGATGTGATGGAGATTTTTTATATGAATCCGGTAGCACTTAGTGTCTTTTCTGGTAAAAATGTGTCCTATCAGACCCTTTTCTCTGATTAGTTATATTATCTTTTTATATTCTTCTGCGGAGTCAACCAATATTCTCATTACATTTTTATTGACCATTCTGAATTTAAACTGGCTTTTTTCGCTAACTGTTTCGATTTGTTTGGTTTGGTTTCAAGTCGATCCAAAGGTAAGCTGCTAAATCTATTTTCGGTTTGTACGGTATCTTTAGGAGGAGGTGAATTTGAAGTTCTCCTACGTTTGTTGGTGCGAGTAGTAAATGCTCTTTGCCAGAATGGTAGCGGGGATTCACTTGATAATATTGACTGATTAGCATGTCTGGGTTGGGAGGCTTGCTGAGTTGTAGTTGTAGTTGCCTCTCTTCTTTACACGGGGTACGGATATTGGATTGAGAATTGATTATCTGAACCCTTCCCATGATTTCCAATTCTTGCATCTGGGGTCTGCTACCTACTGAGCTAGCTCTTTGTTTTTGGTTGAACAGGCTTTTATGGAATACCTGTTGTACCATCTTTACTGTAGCTGTAGGGGATTATTGTTAGATTCTTTATTTAATATCTCATCAGAAACTTCTAATGTTTTCATATCGGACTGTAATATTACATTTTATTGCCTTTTAGTTGGTGTTCTTTGAACTACACCTCTTTGTGCAAATAGCTTGTCACGTATTGTATCAACTGTTAACTGAGACGTAACATCCTTTGACGGAGCTGCCTTAGAACCGGAGGCTGACTTCTGGTTTTTATTTTGTTTCTCTGTTTGGTTTTATTACTTATATTCATTTTTGTTTCCACGAGTAGGGTCGATATGTTGGCCACTCTTGGGGTGACACCCATTCCCAAAAGAAGGCTAGGTTACAACGACATTTCGCCTGGACTGTCGAGGTGACGCTTGCGATTAATTAACCCATAACCATTCATCCCTTAGGTGCGATCCTCACCGTAGGATTGGGGCTTTTTTAATTTCAGGGTTAGCTCCCCTAAACTGGCTTATATATTGTTTTAAGTGATACTACAGCAGTGATAGTAATTGATTAAAATATTCATTTAAATTACATGCTGTAAAAGGCCTATATTGTTCCATATTATATGTAACATGAATTTAAGGTACTTAATTAGGTAAGGATTAATTCTGTATTGCTTAAAATCGATTCGTAAGTAAGACATTATATTTCGTAAAAATAAAGGATAAATATTGGCTATTGTGGGTTATCCCTAAGAGATAAACATATAATATCGCGAACTTTAATGTAAGCGCAAAACAATGCGTTTGTTTACGACCTCGCATAAGAAATTTTGAAATTATCAGTGGTTCTCTAGTATACTTAGCATGTTATTATACACATAAACCTTCCTCTTGCATCACTCTATCTATTAAAAAAAACTGCATCAAAATCCGTTGTGTAGTTTTAAAGATAACATGACATACGCGAAAAGCGACTTTGCTTTATAGTAAAGCAAAGTCGCTTTTCGCGTCTGTCCCATGCTAAACTAAAATATACAGCTAAACTTTTTTATTTATATACGATTTTTTTTTAATCTTTGGCTTAAAATCAAAAGTAATAAGAAACCTTACATAACATAACATAACATTGTATTTTTTGTTAAACATAACATAACATAACATAACATTGTATTTTTTGGTAACATTGTATTTTTTGTTAAATGCTAATGAAAACAAAGTGAGGGTAAAATGAACTATCAGAAGATGTATTGATTTGTGTTTTTATTACTTTTTATTTATGTTGCTTAATAAGAATAAGACACATGTATGTGCTTGTATATACATGTATATTTATATATAAAATTGCGGAGACAACTAAAGAAGAAATTAAAGAAATATTTTACAACGAATTAAGATCAACAATGGAGAATCTACACAACACAGTATTGGTGATGGGTGACTTTAATTGTCAAATAGGAATTAGAAAAAACGATGAAAGAAAATTTTTGGGACAATATACGACAGGTAAACGAAATCAGAATGGTCGAATGCTAATAGATTTTGTGCATGAGTATAACTTATATATTATGAACACTTTAAAAAAAAATCACTAAATAGATGGACATGGATTTCCCCTAACGGCAATGTGAAAAATGAAATTGACTTTATTCTTACTCTTAAACCAAAAAAAATTATGGACGTTGATGTTATTAAAAACCTGAACTTCAATACTGATCACAGAATGGTCCGCGGGAAATTTCATAGAAATCAACCAAAAATAACTAGAAAATACATGACTAGCGTACACAAACAAATACACCTACCAATACCAGAAGAGACTCTGATTTCCATTGAAGCATCGCTATACAACATAGACAAAATTGAAAGTATGCAAAAAAAATATGCAATTCTAGAAAACCAGTTAAGAGAAACAGTAAAAAAATCTACAACAATTAAACTAAATAGGGACAAAATAGGTGAAAAGCCAGAGAACTAATAAAGAAACGCAAAGCATTACAACAGCAAACCCCACGAGTTAGGAAAGAGATAGCAAATACTAGCAAAAAGATCAAAGAAAGCATAAGAAAATATACACAAAAATCAAGAACAGAAAGAATTATCTTCCACATAAAATCTACAGGAGGAGTAAAAAAAGCTTAGAAAGAGTTACAAGAAAAAACAGATTGGATACCGAAATTATACGATCATAGAAGGAAAAGAGATAGGTCAAAGCGAACTGACATTTTAAATATAGCAACAGATTTCTACAGAAACTTGTACAATAATTCAAATGTAAACACAATTGCTATAAATAACCTAGACGACAATACGGATGAAGACAGCGTTCCACCCATCCTAAACGAGGAAATATGTAAAGCTATCCGATCACAAATAAGTGGGAAATCACCAGGAGAAGACGGAATTACCAATGACATTGTGAAAGGTTCACTCAATGTCATTCTAAAACCTTTGAACAACCTGTTTAACGAGATACTGGACAAGGAGCAAATACCTTTTCAGTGGTCAACTTCAACAATTATTCTGCTTCACAAAAAGGGCAACCGAGACGACATCAGCAACTATAGACCAATAAGCTTGATGTCCAACTTGTATAAAACATTTGCAAAGATCATTCTTGACCGAATAACTAATGTTTTAGACGAGAATCAACCTCGGGAGCAGGCGGGATTCCGCAGTGGATTTTCGACGTTGAATCACATTCACACAATAAAACAGATTATCGAAAAATACAATGAATACCAGTTGACATATTATATAGCTTTTGTAGATTATGACAAGGCATTTGACTCTCTTGAACACTCGTGCATATGGGAAGCACTTCGAAGCCAAGGCGTAAATAAAAAATACATAAGACTCATCTGAAACATATATACCAACATGACCGCTAGAATAAAAACAGAAAGATTGGGGGACAAGTTTGTAATAAACAAAGGTGTCAGACAAGGTGACCCACAGTCTCCCAAACTTTTTTCTGCCACATTGGAGCTTGTTTTCAGATCACTTAAATGGAGAAATTGCGGTATCAATATTAACGGAGTGTGTGTGAGTAATATTAACTCATATTAATAGCCAACAATACGAACCAATTACAGGAAATGCTTGCACAACTGATAACGGAAAGTAGTAAAATGGGACTACTAATGAACACCTCTAAAACTAAACTGATGACGAACAGCACGAAAACACCTATTATAATAAATAACAACACCATAGAATATGTAGAAGAATACACATACCTTGGCCAAATAATCTCCCCAGGACAACTTACTGCTAAAGAAATACAAACTAGAATTAACTCATCCTGGAGAAGGTATTGGATATTAAAAGAAGTCTTAAAAAACCCACACATATCACTCAAAATAAAAAGCCAGGCATACAACTCCTGTATCCTCCCTGTTATGACATACGGTTGTCAAACATGGCCACTATCAAAAGAAAATATGAAAAAATTAGAAGTATGCCAACACAACATGGAGAGAAGTATTCTGTATTTAAAGAGAGAGGATAAAATTTGTCTCAAATCGATAAGGCAAAAAACTAACATTACAGATGTAACTCACGTGATAAAACGGCTGAAATGGAAATGGGCTGGTCATACTATCAAATGCAGGAAAGGAAAATGGGCAAAAGATGTGACAGAATGGTACCCGAGAGAAGGAAAACGTAAGAGAGGAAGACCAATACGCAGATGGGAGGATGATTTAAAAGCAACAGCAGGTGGAACATGGATGAGAAAAGCTCACGAGCGCGAGCTGTGGAGAGGTCTGGGGAAGGCCTATGCTGATAAGCAAAACGAACATATGAATACCTAATGTCTAGCTTAACACTTATAAATTTACTGTAACATTTTGTTTGTTAATAAAGGCTTATTGTATTGTATTGTATATATAATATTGCAATGAAACATGGGATGTTATTAAAAAATATTAAGTTGTCAAGTTTATATATATTTTAATTTTTTTAGAAACCTGAACTTAATCCTCAAGATATTCTTGATGCATTACCACAACTGCCTGAAGAAGTTGAGCCAGAACTAACTCTCGAGATGAAAGAAGGTATTACAATATTTTTTTTATACTCATCATTCATATTATTATTGTATTAGCCACATGTATTATAGATTGAATAAAAACTTTTTTCATTGTCTATTTCACTACTTAGTTTTCAGTTAGTATTATATTTATCACAGTATGGTTTAATATTTGTAATACAAAGTTATATGTATGTAAATACAAAATTGTTTAAAGTTTAATTTATGATATTTAGCCAAAGCACAATATGAGTTGGCAATAAAAAAACTCGAGCGTCGTTCTCCGGACATACAGGGCGCAATACTGCAAGTCAAGCATGCAGCTGAGCGTGGCTATGTGCCAGCTAAGATTAAACTAGCCTGGTCTTATATATATGGAGAGGGAGTCGAGCTGAACGCGGACAAGGCTAGGCAGATATTTGAGGAGCTGGTGGAAGACGGAAATGCTGATGCACATGCAGTGAGATACTAAATTTTAAATAATAACATACACAATATTGATAAGAATCCAAAGATATGAATACTTAAGTATTTATAGAGGTTCCCGCTTAAGGTAAGTATAGCCGATACAAGATTACTCCAAGTGTTGTCAATGTGGTCGAGCCGCCTATTAACACTTTAGCGGAATAGTACACTGCATGTACTATTTCAGGGTATGGGATTTCTACATGCAACGGGTACATCGGTCCCGGCGTCGCAGGCGCACGCGCTCGTGCACTATACGCTGGGAGCCATCGGCGACTCCGACTACGCGCAGATGGCGCTCGCCTACCGACACTGGGCCGGCGTCACCGTGACCAATTCGTGTGAGAAGGCCATGGAGCTGTATATGAAGGTCGCACATAAAGGTAATTAAGAAATAATTATTAAAAAATGTAATATGCAATGTTCAAAAATATGTTTCTTAAGTACCGAGTAATATTCCTCAGAGATTTCAGAGAGACAAATAAAATATTTTTTAAAGTTATTTGCCCCGGGATCCGAGGAGAGGGCAATAGTTATTTATTTTCCAAAATGTGTTAATTATAATGGTGCCGTACGTAAGTGGCGGCCGGCGTGTCCCTCAGCGGCGGCCCGGCCGTGCAGCGCGCGCGGCTCGTGGACGAGGCGGAGGGCGGCGCCGCCTCGCTCGACACCGACCTTATCGAGTACTACCAGCTACTGGCCGAGAAGGGTGACGTGCAGGCACAGGTACACACGTAACTCTTCTCTTCTTCTCGTCTTCTAACTTAATAATGACTATGTATGACTATTTTTTCTTGGAGCTAACGTTAATCTCACCAGTACTGTCACTGTACCTCACTGTACAGCACTACCTCACTCTCCCTCCCTGTACATTACTGTACCTCGCTGTACCTCACTATACCTCACTAAGCACCAGCGCCGTCGCAGGTGGGTCTGGGCCAGCTGCACTTCACGGGCGGGCGCGGCGTGACGCTGGACCTCAACAAGGCACACCACTACTTCTCGCAGGCCGCCAAGACGGGGAACGCCGTCGCCAACGCCTTCCTTGGAAAGGTAATTTATGAACAGATGTATAATTTTTTAACATTCAATTAAAAATAAATTAATTAATTTATTGATTCCGTGAAACTACATCAGATACGAAAACGGTGTATGCCGAAGGTCCGGTAATCGAGTGATGTTTGTTAGCAACTTTTACCCCTTCCCCCTTTATAATACGTAGGGAAATCTTAGACTACCTCTCCTTCTACCTAAATTCACGTGTATTTTTTCGTATACATATTTATAATCTTATGATTCATTAAGGTTATTATGATACATTAAGGTTTTGTTATCGACACTGTTATCGACTGCGCGTTTAACGAAGATAAATACATGTGTGCTACATTTTTTCGAACATTATTTCCTCTTCCGTTTCGAGCCATAACTGATTGAAGGACAATTATTCTTGTTTTTATAATGTATTTTTTTTTATATAATCTAGGGCAATGCTTCACTACATTCCACCTGATGGTAAGTGGAATGTAGTCTTAGGTGGTAAGGCGCATTACCCTAGTAACTCTTTTCTTGAATGAAATATCGACGCAAGCAAGCTGTTCCAATCTGTGTATTTTTAAATTTATACGCTGGGAGGACCAAAAGTTCGTGGAAGGCCAGTTGAGGCCACCACATCGGACATCGTCGAAAAAGTGGAGAATATTGTACTAGAGGATGCTCGTTTGAAGAAAAAACAATTATCTGCTTTTGTTGGAGTATCAGATACCACCATTTTGCGAATACTACATAATCACCTGGGTATGACAAAGAGCAGCGCGTCGATGCGTCAAAGCATTTTTGGAGTTGTGTGGAGATAAACCTGCACAGATTTTGGACCGAATTGTTACGTGAGATGAAACATGGGTTCATCACTTTGAGCCTGAGTCTAAACAAGAGTCCATGCAATGGCATAAAAAGAGGACACCACCGCCAAAGAAATTCAAGGTGACGTAGTTGGCTGGAAAGATGATGGTTATTGATTTTTGGGATTGTGAAGGGGGATAATCTTGAATGATTACAAAGAAAAGGGAAGAACTATAAACAACTTGCAGGACTATAAACAACTGGAGGAAAATTGACAAAGCGCCGGGTCACAAGATCAAAATTGCAATGGTTGCTCTGCACATGCATGGGTTCGAATCCCTAGATCCCCGACCCTACAGTCCAGACCTGGCCCCAAGTGACTTTTTTTATTCCCCAATTTAAAAAAAAACTTAAGGGGAAGGAAATTTTCAGACGACAAAGAGACAATGACATTGATTATATTGAAAAGGAAAAAAAGTTTTGTTGTTTTTATTTTATTTAGATCCCTTTCTTTCCACGAATTTTTGGACCTATCCTCGTATGTATCTGTATATTTAATTTGTATGTATCTGTGTATTTTTTAACTCTACCTTCACTTCCAGATCTACCTCGAGGGAGGGGACGGCATCAAAGCAGACAACGAGACGGCCATGCGGTACTTCCGCAAGGCTGCTGAACTGAACAACGCCGTGGGACAGAGTGGACTTGGCATTATGCACTTGCAGGTCTTGTTTATTTCCATAAGCTGGTTTTTCGCAAACTGCGTCCAAAATGATAGAAACCAATTAACATAATAACCTTACGTTAATTAAAGTGGATTGATATACTAAATTTGCTAAGCAACGCACTCTATTATATTTATCTTTAGTTATTTATTTTATTCTAAGTAACGTAAAGATTTTAATTCATAGAGTCTATAATAATTTTGTTTTTTTTACGATTTGAAAAACTGTCTGTACTCATCTTATTAATAATACCATTAAGTATTCTGTCGTTAAGGATAATATAAATGTTATTTTATTATGTTAATTTATATGATGTATTTTTTCCTGATAATATTTTATAATTTGATATCGTTATAGGGTCGTGGAGTGGCCAAAGATACCGCCGCCGCGTTTAAGTACTTCGCCATGGCGGCCAACCAGGGCTGGGTGGAGGGACAGCTGCATTTGGGCTTCATGTACTTCGGTCGGTCAAAAGTACCACTAAAATTATTTACTTATTGTCTAATTTTAAAAACTTCAACAAAATGTCCAATACAATTTTTCAGGTGGCATCGGAGTGAGACGCGACTTCAAGCAGGCAAACAAGTACTTCTCCCTGGCCTCGCAGTCCGGTCACGTGCTGGCGCTCTACCATCTCGCGCTCATGCACGCGCAGGGGCTCGGCGTACTGCGCTCGTGCGCCACCGCCGTCGAGGTACCCCACCACTCATCACGACACACCCACCCCTCATTACGACACAGCCACTCCTTATCACGACACAACCACTCCTTATCACGACAAACCCAACTCCACCGGCGACACTCTTGTGTAACCATTTCACATCGCGTTCCAGCTGTTCAAGAACGTGTGCGAGCGCGGTCCGTGGAGCTCGCGGCTGATGGCGGCACACGCGGCATGGCGCGCGCGCGACACGTCCTCCGCCCTCCCGCAATATCTCGCTCTGGCGGAGCGCGGCTACGAGGTTGCCCAGAGCAACGCTGCCTTCCTGCTAGACGCGGGTGAGGCGCCTCCCCCCTCTGCGGCGCGTCTCGCCCGCGCGCTGCAGCTGTGGGCGCGGGCAGCGGCCCAGGGGTGCGCCGCCGCGCGCGTAAAGCTTGGCGATTACCACTACTACGGACTGGGCACGCCGCGCGACCTAGATGCGGCCGCGCACCACTACCGCGTGGCCTCCGAGCACCTGCACTCCGCGCAGGCCACCTTCAACCTAGGCTTCATGCACGAGCGCGGCTTGGGGCTGGCGCGCGACCTGCACCTCGCTAAGCGCTGCTACGACCTCGCCGCCGACGCGTCGCCCGACGCGCGCCTCCCCGCCGCGCTCGCGCTGGCCAACCTGCACGCGCACTCCGCGCTCGAGGCACTCTTGGAGGTCAGACACCGTTCTTCTTCCAATGTTATAAAATTAAGATCATATGAGTTGGAAGACATACAAAAAAGGACCTAACCGAGTGAACATCTATTTTATATTTATACAATATATATTTGAAAAAACAAAATGTCATATATTACAAAATTTTCGTTTTGGTCACTGTATAATGTGGTTTTTATATTTACAGTCGCTCTCGCAGAGTCCGTTGGCTTTGATATTCATATCGGGTGACTCCCTGTTCCTGTCCAACTGGGACCTGTACCTCATAACGGCGCTGGTGGGAGCCTTAGGCTTCGTGATTTACCTTCGAAGACCCAACCAACCCATCAACTGATAATACGAGTGTATCGTATGGCCTGTATTACTACCTAATACTGAGATGTGTTATATAATATAAGACTAAAAGGCTGAGACGAGCCCTCGTTTCCTTCGTGATATTGAGCGTTTTTTTTTTTTTTTTTTTTATATGATCTAGGGCAATGCTTGACTACATTCCACCTGATGGTAAGTGGAATGTAGTCTTAGATGGTAAGTCGCATTGCCCTAGCAACCTATTCACTCTTCTCTTGAAGACACCCACATTATATTTGGCCGGAAATACCGACGCAGGCAATTTGTTCCACTCCTTCGCTGTACGCACTAAAAATGAGGAAGCAAAGCGCTTCGTTCGGACAGGTGGAATGTCCACAACAAAAGGATGGATACCTGCCGTGCGTCGGGACGTCCGGTGATGGAAGGGGGACGGGGGAATTAACTCGTGTAATTCCTGCGCACACTCACCAAAATGTATATTTTGGTGAGTGTGCGTGAGATAGATTTTTTAAAAACTGTACACAACATTTTACTTTATCTTTGTTATGTTTTTCTTCAGATGTAATTCGTTATTTGCCTTTATATTGTATAAAATCAACTAGTATTGTTCACATAAGTATTGGCCTTTGTGTGAAATATTTTTAAATAATTTGTTAGTAATTTTGAAAATTTGCATAGCCTCGCTCGCCATCAAGTCATAATTTAACACCGAATAACTAATAAGTAGATGTGATGCTATTTGTAAATAAATTATATTATAAGTTATTTCTGCATTATATTATCCTAAATAATTATGATGAGACACCCAATCTTGGGTAATAAAAAAAAATTGACTGCATTAAAATAAATACCAGTCTTTAACTAATATTTAAAATACTAAATACAAGGACTTAAAGTAATTAACCTATTCAATAAAAATCCTTATTTTTAGTAAATTTATAATAAGTATTTATTTTTAATAATACTATTCAGTCTGAGTAGTCCACGCTACTCTGCAAACGTCCTTCTAGCAACTCGATCTTCTTAGCGATGTCTTCAGCAGAGAATGTGTAGTCAGCTTGCGGTTCTTTCTTAATCTCTGTTTCTCTTTTATTTTTCTGAAAAATTAATAGGACATTCCTTTGTCTTGAGGCATAACATATTTAAAAAACATAAATAGCTTTTAGTGATAATAATCAGTTCAGAAATAAGCTTACCCAAAACATAGAATATTCAGGGGATATACTCTGCAAATATGCTATTTTGTCTTCCATATCCTTAAGTCTCTTGTATATGTCTGGCGATACAGGTCCCGTGTTAAGGAAGGACTCTATGGCGGCCACGCGCTCTGAGATGGAGACAGGGAGAGTGCCTTCTTGTTTTATTTTAGGTACTTCCTGATGTACTGTCTGTGGACCCCATTCATTGTGGACCTTGCGAACTGAAAGACAATATTAATATATAACCAGCTGCTTTTCTGCAATTCGAAATTAGGCATATTATCTTAAAGGTATTAACTTTTTAAATGTCCCTTAGAATCGCTGCGCTTCACAAACTGTGTTCTTACTCTAGCACACGTTTCTGTATCTCCTTTTTCATTCTCACTCTTACTTGGGATGAAGTCTTGTATGTTACTGATGTTAACTTGATCCCTTTTTCTTTCTATAAAATTTTTTATCCGTTTTTCTAATTCTTCATTGGTAACATTTATTTGAATTAAATTCTTGTCTATGGGATTTTCGCGTGTGATAGTTTCAAATGTCTGTAGTGATGATTCTGATGATGAACCTGCAAGGTGAGTACTATCTTAAGTTTGCAAATAAAAGGGCTATTAAAAAAACAATTATATAAAGTAATTATTATTTATTAAAACCACAACAATAGTAAATCATAGTTCTACTATAAATCTAAAAACTCCCAAATATTTGTTCTAAAATAGTAAATACTTAGTATCGTAAACGTAAGTACTTCATTTTAATTTCTGTACTTATTATGTATGTACATATCAGAGGAAGCTTCTGTGAAGGTATTAACAATTACATTCCTAATAGTCGTCAAGTAAATCACATTTCATCAATATAATGAATTAACAAAGTAAAAATAATATATATTTAAATTTACTTTTAACTAAGTAAAAACTATATATATGATACCTATCAGTATTTTATAAATTAAATTTAAATACATATTATAATTTCACAACAATTTTTTTTTAAACTAATACTACTTAATCAAAACAAGTATATAAGATAAATATTTTAAAAAATCATGAAAAAATTCACAACCACAAAAAAGTAAAACTATATAATATTTTATACCATAATAGAAACAAAACACCACCATTAAATATCTCTGAATTCTATATATAAATTAACAAGCGGTCAAATTTGGAGAGAAATTATCACAATATCAAACCCCAATATATGTATATTTTGAATAAAACAGCTAACTTGGGCACTACTGTTACGAACAAAGAAAGTTTCCCTTAATTTGACCCCTTATCCACTTTTGGACCACGCACATTCTTTATTCTCCTTCCAGACTGGTTCACTGCCATCATAGACCTCCTTCTTCCATATGGGAACAGTGGCTTTTAGTTGGTCAATGCAGTGTGACACAGCGGTGAGACTGTCTTGTCTATGAGGACTGCTCACAGCTATCACTACTGAAGCCTCCTTGCAGGGAACTGTACCCAAACTGGAATACATATTAATTAATATTTTTAATGTAATAATAAAGTTAAGGAACCTCCTTTCTTATCTAAGTGGTTAGATAAAACTTTAAATTATGACCTGACTTGAACTCAGTATCTTTATATATTTCTGCTGATTACCACATAAATATAAAAATAATTAGTTTAGAAACTGTAATATGTAATCACAACATTAACATTTATGTAAATTAAACACCACAATAACAACTGACCATAATTTTCAGAGTGATACAAATGTAGAAAAATATATCTTTAGTCCAGAAAATTAAAAAAAACAATTATCACTTAAATAAAAATAGGAGAATAAACACCTGTTTAAACATTACGTAAGCACATATGTATCAGTTGCTTTTGCAGTCAGTCACGTGATTACATAATGTTAATATAAGAATAGTCATATAACAAACGTGAACAATAAAAATGACCTTGTTTAAAACTACTGATAAACATAATGATAATATTTGTTTGCAGATGGAGCAATAGCATTTAAATATTACCTTGAAGTTTTTGTATGTCGATTACAATATTAGAACAGTAATTGATGGTTTAGTTGTGGATGCATCATTATACCTTAACAATAATAGGAAAATAACACATACCGATGGTACATGGCAATTCCATGTACATGTGGCCACTTTTTCCTCACTTCATTACATATGGCCTTTAAAGCATTAATTGCCATTGCCTCATATGCTTCATATTCTAAATGAAGAACCTGAATATAAATTATTTATATAAAATTGAGTTATTGTACATTTTATACAAATAGTGAAACTTATTTTGAAGACAGATGTTTTGACAGAATCTACAATTAATGAAAAATTACAAAACATTTAATTGTATACCTTTTTACCATCAAAATTGTCTCTAGTAGTGCCAGCAAATATTGAAACAGCTCCACACTTATCATCCACAACCAGATCGCTCACAGCCTCAATTGACAATTTTTCCTTTGTTAGTTTCAAATAGTCCATGATTTTCTATTACCCACCACTGAGAGGGGGGATCACAGCAATATTATCACTGTCTCTTAATTCTATATCACAGTTTTCTAAACATACTTCTTCATTCTTTGCTAGGAGTATATTATTTTGAATGCTTTCCAAATTGTATTGCTTTGTTATAATGTTCAATAATTGTTCATAACTAATTTTTGGTGGTAATTGGATTGTTGTTTCTCTTAAACCCGATAACTCTTTAGATTTCGCAAAAAATAATAATTTTATACGAACATTATACTCTATTTCCATATTTCATACTGAAAATAAATATTAAATTCCGTAATTATTACTAGTATTTAACATCTACAGTGCAGTTGCAGTGTAATGAAATATGGATAAATGAAACTGGATTAACTGGTTTACCGTTTAACGTTGACTAATTACTTGCTCGTATACATTATAACAATTTGTAAATGTTGCGATAAAAGAAATAACAAGGAATATCCGTTTCTATTTAAATTTAAGTATGTAATAAACTTTTAAATTATTTACTTACGCTTAAATTTCAAACATTGTTATTTATAAATTATAATAGTAAATTTGACCATAAAAGATTGTTTTAAAAAGTAATATTGTTTATTTCAAAAAGATAGGTAATACATGGTAAAAATAATATTTATTCTCATTTATATGAAATTATAATATTAAAATGCAATAAGAAATTCATATAATAAATAACTAACCTGTAATAAGATACATCGTATAAACGTGTATCAATATCCAAATCTATTAGCAAATTGCCTTTTGAGTTTTGACAATTGCCTTATAATTTGGCAGAACCATAGGGCATAGAGTGCTATAAAAGCATAACTAAGTTTTTTTTCCATAAGATGTTCCGAGGCGACAAAACGGATTTAAAACATATTTAGCAATTAGTAATGTCCACAAACTCAAAAAATACACAATACTTTCAATTTTGAGTTTTTATTTTTATATAAGTGAAATAAATAATAAAAGTGCAATCACGAAAATCAAATATTAGTATTACAAATATTAGAAACATTAATTCTGTTTGTATAATCTGATAAAACAATGCATGGAAGATCAAGTGTGAGTTCATATAAAACTTTTTATATATTTCATAACATTCTAGCCGATGAACGTTAGGAGCCATAGAGAATTATATGCTAAGTGACAGTGACAAATGAAATTGAAAATAATTTTCAAACGGTTTTGTATCCTTGACCGGTGGATGCGTTCGAATTGTGCCTAACTGCTTTTTGGCAAGAATCCCTCGGGCGCGCGTTACATGAAATGAACGTCGCACTGTTTTCAGAACAAAAAGGTTAAAAATAGATTTTCAGAGTGAGTTGCGTGTCGGACATTTTTGTTATTTATATGACATACATATGGATTACGGTGTCTTTTTATAGTACTTTTAGAAAACTAAGTGAAACTCGGAAATCAGTGTAAACATATGAATGATTTTTTGCTTCGTTAGGAGTGTATTAAAGAAAGGATAACGCAGGTTTTGCGACTATTATATGATATTATATGAGAGTGCAGTATAAATACAATATTGAATAATGGCTCATATAGAGCCAATGGATATTGACTCCATCAGTAATGACTTTGATGATAAGGAAAATTTGTTACAGAATAGTAATGTATTGCCTAGAACACCTTCAACAGAAAAAGGGTATGAAGAGTTGGATGTATCAGAATTAAATATGAAGTTAAGGTATTCTAATACCCCTGCAACTTCCCCTATGTCCAGAAGCTTTACACTTAACTGTAGAGACAGTAAGATCTGTGATAATGAAAACAATTTAATGAACACTATGTTTAATGACAATTCAAATTTATCTCATTCATTCAATTCAACTATAACAGACAGTATTCTTAAATCATCCAAATATCCATTACAAGTCCTATCTGCAGAGCAGTTTGTGGATAATAATGGTAATCCTATAAACAGGTCACTTGATGCAGACTGCAATAATCTTACAATAACTGTCAATGGATCTGATAACATTCATGATAATTTGTCTTTACCAAGCACATCATCTTCATTAGCCCACACTCCTGAAGCAACCACACCAACCAAAGATATAGTGAAGGATGGAGGATCACCAATTATGCGTGGCTTGAAAAGTGTATTAAATATGTTCAGATCACCGCAGAGCCCCATACCTTCTGATGATGTAACAATAAATGATCTTAGCACACCTGAGCATCATAATAAAGAAGATATATCAAACTTTTCCTCAAATTCGGGGTCAATTCCAGCAACCACTAGTAAGAACAATGAAAAAATTTTAAAAACAAATAGTTCCTTAAAAGAGAGCCTAGTTTTTAATGAAGACTTAGAAAAAGAGTTACTTTGGAAAGATGAAACAACAATTCTATTTAAGGAGGAGAAAATTCCTGTATATAAATTATTTTTCCCATCAAACCCTGCAGCACTTGAAGGCATAAACTCTAAACCTATTGAGGGAGAAAATGTGAACACTGTAGAATACGTGAATGGTTCATTTAATGAAAATGTGGATCATAAAAACATAACTGAAGTTGTAAAGTTTTCTTACACTGAATCAGAGGCATTAAATAGCCCCGAATCTGACAGTGAATTTGTAGATTGTGAGACATCTTATACTAAAAGTGATACAGTAATGTTGGATGATGATATACCAGCCTTGGCACCAATTATAAGAAACATCTCTCCGGAATTTTCTAGTACTAATGAAAATATTTTACAACCAATGGAGGGAGTTGAGGCTGAAAATTCCTTGTCTCTAGCGGCTGGCACTGACTTTGCCAATGAGACTAGTGAAATAATATCTAGCATACATGATGTTATAATAGGTGCAGATATTGATACAAATGTTAATCAAACTTGTTTTAATGATTTCTCAAAAAATAAGGAAGAGTCTCTGGACCAAATTAAAATATTATCAAACTGTCCAATAGAAGATAATTATTTTAACAGTTCTGACAATACTATTGTTTATGAGAATGTGATTGAGTGTAGTGATGAAACATTTAATTTAGGGAAGTATTCAGAAACCATAGACTCCCAAATAGACAAAGAATACAAGAATGATATAGTAAATAGATCTGATAATGTAGATAATTATACATCTTTATGTGGAGAAGTCAAAGTGGATGATGTGATGGGAAGGGAAGTAATTACTAAAGAAATAGAACAAAATTACAGTGAAGAATTAAAGTGTAATTTTGACTCTACAAAGGTTTTAAATGAACTAACCTTGGAAACACAAACAGGTATTTTAAAAACAAACAATATAGAACTACCTCTAGACTCTCAAGTTATTAATGAATTAGACATTGATTTATTAGGTGTTGTAAATGATATGGACAAAAACATGCCATTAGTTGAATGTGAAAAAGTACTTAATGTTAATAATAATTGCAATATTAAAATTGAAGACACAGACCAGATCAGTCACCTAGAAAATAAAGAAGTCAAAACTGTTAACAGTAGTTTACCCTCTGATATACCACTACCATATGACAGTGATACTGACAAGGACAAACTACAAGATATAAATGAGAAAAATTTAAGAGAAAATGATTTAACAGTCAACAACTCATCTAATAATACAGATTTTAATTTGTCTTACTCCACTGAATCTATTAAACACTTGAGTAATGGGATGACATCACTAGGTGAAAGACATTCAGAAACCATATGTTATCCTCCAATTAGCAATATTTCAAACATACAAACATCACATTTGGAATTATCTGACGACCTATCTAATTTCAAAAAGAATTTGATAGCAAATGAAAATGATATTCTAAAAACAGAAATAAATAATACTGATAAATGTATAGCTGATGCAAAACAATTTTCAAGTGAAATAGTGGATAGACCAATATTACCTTCAAATAATAACCATTCAATTAATGGAATTGATCTAGATGTTCTCACAAATCAGACACAGGATAATCAAAATTTATTTTCACAAAACCATGACGAATATGTAAACACAACCAAATCTACAGATGTTGAAGACGAAATTGTAAGTAAAATTGATGTTGAAGTACAATATGATGATGTAAGTCTTTCTTCAACAAATAACAAAACTTTACTTACTGGAACTGAATTAGACGGTCTGAGTCATGATATAGAAGATAGAGAGAATCCATTTGAATCAAAAAATAAACTTATATCATCACTTGAAGTGCAATGTTGTGATAGCGTTGCTAAAGATGTATTTCTGCATGTCGAAAGTATACCGAGAGATGCAGATGATTTTCCACCCAAACGTGACGAAATCGATATTCCTATAGTCAATATAAACACCTCAGTAATTGAAATGGATCTAGACGTACCTAAACATGACACTGAAAATGGGGAAAGTCCAATTAAATCAAGAAACATATTCACGACATCACTTGAATTCCCTTGCCGTAACAGTGATGTTAAAGGTATAGTTAGGACAAAATCTATTGAGAGCATCAATACAATTTCAATTGACAAATATGACATAACGATTAAAACCGACGATAAGATAAAAGAAGAAGTAAGTATTCCAACTACCTTTGAAAATTCTTTAGTAACTGAAATGGAACTAGATGTATCAATGCCTGATTTAGAACAATTCAAGTCATCACCCGAAGAACAAGGTCATGAAAGCATTATAGAAGATGTGAATGCGAAAAAATATTTCGAAAATATATCTTTCAATGATTACAACGAAATTACAAGCGCCAATGATTTTAACGTTAATGAAGTAAAAAGTACATACGTTAATAAATCGGTAACTGATATATTAAAACCCAATTTAGAAGATAGTAGAAATCCAATTGATACAGAAGAAAAACTTAAGTCATCATTAGAAGAACAAGGTTGCGAAAGCGTTACAGAAAATACGAATGCGAAAAAATATTTCAAAAATACATGTCTCGATGATTACAAAGGACTTACCAGCGAAAATGATTTTAAGAATAGCGAAGTAATAACTATTCCTACGAAGAGTACCAACTCGTTTAGTGAAATGGAAATAGATGTTTCAAAACATGATTTAATAGCTAGTAAAAATCTAATTGAAGCATCATGCCGTGACAGAGATATCGAAGATTATGAAATTGTGAAAAATAACTTTAAAAGCATACTTACTGATGATCCATGTAATGGCTACACTAACAGCTCGACTTCTCAACCAAAGAGAACAGAAATATTAAATAATCAAATAATATATAATGTAGCAAAAGAAAGTGTGAATGCTTCTTTGGACTGTATTTTAAAAGATAATATGATTGCTAACATTTGTGAACAAAATCGAATGAATCAAGAATCATATGTTAAAGATAGTGAAAAACAGGATTATATTGAAAGTAATATGATTTCACATTCGACACTTCAAAATGATGTTGGATGTAATATGCCAAGAAACTGTTCATTTTTAAAACAAACAGAAAAATTTGTTGAGGAATCAGAAATCCATTTAAACAATAAAATACCTTCCTCATCAAGCGAAATTTATATGTCTAAAAACGTTTTTAATTTACCAGAAATAAATAATATGAATTTTAACCCCTTTGACATTACTTCTAACGTAGACAAAAAATTAAAAACTTCTTCAGATGTAGGTTTTGACGTATTAGGACAAATAAACACCGAAAGTGTTAAGATCGCATCTGAAAAAAACCAACAAGATTTAGAACCGAATTTATCGTGTAACTTAAGTAATGTAACATGTTCATCCAAAAATACTGATGATATAACACCACTTCGTGAAGTAAACACAGAGGACGAAGACACAGTCGAAGGGCCTTTCCTTGAAGCCGATGATTTTACTGATATCGTAAAAGTTGCCGACTTTGAAACTGAAAAAGACATGATGAATTTCGAAGATTTGCCCTCACGCACTAATGATGACAATGAAAATGGAGAATTCTTTATCGACGCTCAAGCATTCGAGTTTTTACTTAATCAAAATAAGAGCAATGTCGTTGCAGATAGCGGAAAAGAAAGTCTGTTTCTTAAATTTGATCCCTTATTTGCCAAACGAATTTCGTCTGACGGCGTTCTTGCCGCTTTAAACAAAATTCAAAAGAGACAAAGCACTCCTAAGAAACTGACACCATTAAAGATAATGCACGAAGAGAACGCTACTCCCGGTCCATCAACTACAACGCCCATCGGCTTAGCTGCTCCAGTGACAAGAGCTATTGTTGAAGAACCTGTTGCGGCAATGTCTAAGCCGATGATGGTAGTGAATCCAGCAATTACCTCTATTGTTCCGCAGAGAAAATCTACAACACCAGCTAGAGCTAACAGACGGTCTCTTAATTTTACATCTCCTGCTATGGCTGTTATTGATAGGTTATTATCACTTAGTGGAAATAGTTCAAGCTTAGATCAAGATAATTCTTTACCCCCAAGTAGAGAACACAACGAAACAGATTTTGCCCTCACACAATTAAGAGAACTTTTAGCAGAGAAAGAAATACACGTACATCATTTAAGATCAGAAAGCAAAGAATTGAAAGAAAGATTTGAAATATTAGAATCGCAAGTACGGAGTTTGGAGGCTGAAAGTCAAGAAAGGTTATGTAAAGTAAATGAGCTAAACGAACATCTAGCAGAAAAAAATAAAATTAATAAAAGTATGGCTATTGTCGTGGAGGAATATGAACGAACTATAGCTAGTTTGATTGCAGAAATGGAACAAGAAAAAAAGCAAAACGCCGAGGAGAGAATGAAGCTTATTAGTGAGAGGGACGAACAAACAGCTCATTTAGCCAGTATGGAGGTATCATTTAGTGATTTACATAGCAAGTACGAAAAGAGTAAACAAATAATTTTAAGCATGAAAGCTAATGAAGATATTTATAAGAAATCTCTTAACGCATTTGAAGAGAATCTACTAAAAATGCAAACTAATTACGAATTACTGAAACAGCATGCAACTTCTAAATTAAATCACGCTAATCAAGAATTAGAAAAGTATAACAGAACTCACGATGCGGAAGTTTTGAAAATGAACGCAATGATAAAACGAAAAGAATTACATATTACGTCACTGGAAGAGTCGCTATCACAGAAAACCAAGGCCAACGAGGAATTGACTGCTATATGCGATGAGCTCATCAATAAAGTAGGATGAATTAATTTTAGTAGTAGCATTGGCTGCTTTCGTGATCTCGACTGAAGCTTTGTTACTTGTGTTCTTATCACGTTATAAGTTGCACTAAGTTTAAACCTCTAGTGAGTGCCAAATTCCTTACCTAGTTCTTATCAACCAAGACTGAATTCTGATATCAAAAACATGTTCGATCCCGTGAGACTGCCAGAAACAATTTTGTTGAATACACTTTTGAAAGAATATGAAAATTTTAAAGATCTGCTGACAGTCCGCTTTATTATTTAATTTTCTGATACTATGTTACGAATTAAAATTATGCTGGACATAATAAATGTTGTAACATGAACTAGGTATTTGTATAACATCTTTGACATCTTATTTATAACTAAAAAGACGTGTGTTATTATATATTTTGTACCATTATCTTAGTACGTAATAATTAAATTTTAAATATTTTTCGATGTTGTACATTAAATTAATATTTTTGTACGTTTTTTAAGGTGACAATTTTGTTTGTTTGTTATTAGACTTGAACTTGATTGTAAATTTATAATGTATTTTTAAACTATGACACATATAAATGACCTCGTTAAATACCACATAATGTTTTGTTAATGAATAAAAAAGTGTGTACATAGAAAGAAAAAAAATTTTTCTGAAAATCTCTTATTTTACTTAATAAAATGTATTGTTTGTAAATTGTCTTTTATTGAATTTTGTCTTTTATTATTTTATTCCTGGAATCTTTAAAAATTCAAGTGTAGTTTTTGGTGAACAAATTTGACAAGTAAATAAAGCATAACTTAGAGCCACACTTTTAATATATATTTTTTATTTTATAATGCAATAGCTTAATTTATTTTAATTTAAACACATTATTCACTGATTTGGAAATTTAGACTCAAATTATTAATTTTTGACTAGACAAGTGATTTGTTGGAAAATTATTATTATTTATTGAAGACTTATAATTTAATATTACTTATCGTCCACCACATACCTATATTTACAAAACAAATAAACGAATTCAATTAAGCCTCTACGGTGTTTTGTTTTAAGGCGGAATTCATATCAGTGTCATTCTGAGACATGTACACTTTGTATATCATGCCAAGGCACGCGACCATCCGTGCCTATTAGTACCATGGTAAAAATTTGGGACGCTCCATTTAAGATGCACTTTTCTCACATTTGCTGCTTCGTGTCCTGTAATACACTCGTGTTGCTATGGCAACTAGTAACAAACAACACAAACTCTGTCAAACTTTAATTATTAATTCGGAATTAGAAATAGCTTCTGGATTGGTGGATCAAGGAATGTATGACGAGACCGTGGAGGTCAATGCTAAAGAGATTGAAAGCCCTCCGAGTTCAGACGAGGATAGTGTAAAAGCCATGTCGAAGTTCAACCCTCCCGTACGTCACACTGCTAGACATGACTTCGATTCGGAGAGTGAAAGTGATTCCAGTCCTGAAAAATTTGAAAATCTTACCGAAGAAGAACAGGTAACAATCGGATGTATTCTGATAAAAGATATATTTAATATTCCTTTTTTTTATATTCTATTATTTTAGTCCCCAGAGAGGAAGTCGGACATCGAAGATACGAAACTAAAAGCAAAAGTTAACAATGACCTATCAAGACAGTCCAGCAATCCTCATAATTCTTCTAACTCTGGTAATGATTAAAACTAACAATCATACTGCTCCGTATAAATGTTAATTTACCTACGAACATTTATATACATAGGTATCTACATCTTAAATGATTAATCTATTCTTGCCGAATCATTGACCCAGTTATAAAAATAATATGTTTCGGGCTTGAATTAATTTATTACAGACGCATGCACAAGATAAACTTATATTAGGGTCAATTTCGTAACATCTAGAGTCGGACAGTGCTGATGTGGGTCTCGAGCGCGTGGAGCCCAACAGTGGTAAGAAGCGTGGTGTCGTTATTCCCGCGGAAGGCGCGTACGACCCCAAGCACTACTTGGACCTGAAGGTGCCGCCCGAGCTTGAGAATGTGTTCCAGTATATAATGAAGTAAGGGCGGAACCATTTTAGTTTTATAAGATCTATTGTAAATTGTAATAGTAAACGTAAAACCTTCTGTTTTATTTGTAGTGATCGTTTATTATCGAAGTAATTTTCAAGGAAACAAAGAAAATCCCTCTGAATAGGTGATAGGCAGCTTCATACGAAATGGTACAGCAGGGGATATATCAGGTAACAGTTAATTTAATTAATATTTTTTCCTAATTTTTTAGGTATACCCCTCAAAAAATCGACATCGAATTTAAGCTCCAGCCGTTCGTCCCGGAATACGTGCCGGCTGTCGGAGACACGGACGCCTTCATCAAGGTGACAACACCAGCGACCGGGCTGAGAGCGAAGCCTCTCGCTGATAATGCTTTGGAGTATATTGATAATTTAGGTCGGTACACTATTCAAGGAATCATCGATTTAGCTAAATATATTCGATACAAAAATATGGGATCTCTGGAATACTGATAGATATTGTGAATGTGCATAGGTCTGTCGGTTCTGGACGAGCCGTCCGCCGAGCAGAGTGACTCCGCACTGCTCCACCTGCAGCTACGAGCCCTGTCCAAGACCACCAGTGCCAAGTCCACTGTGGTTAGTATCTATTAACGCACTCTTAAACGATTTCTCCCATAATTGTTTCCAATCATACCGCATGCACATGTTTACCTGAATACATAAATATGAATTCTGCATGTATGAACAATATCGGTGGGGTCGTTTTTGTAAAAATAGGGTTTATTTAAAATATTTTTTCTAAACCCCCACCAGAATAGTTGACAAATTTGATCATTATGTAAAATTGTACACTTCTAGTACAAGACAATCTATTGATAGAGACATTTATTGCATAAACATATTATCTACCTATATATACTCATATTAAACTACCGAACTCGCCGGCTACGCTCAGGAAGAATTTACCAGTGAAATTAATGAGTTATATATATATAAGCACACATCTCATTAATTTCACTGGTAAATTCTTCCTGAGCGTAGCCGGCGAGTTCGGTAGATTAGTATGAGCATTTTACTTTCTCAGTAGTGAGAGAGCTGCTTTGGATCTTTTTTAAGTGGTAGAAAAGTAAATATCTCTTCTTAAATTTAAGTTAGTTTAATGTACTCAGTAGTGGAATGGATTTTTTATAGTATAGAGATTGTTGTAGGGTGACTATTATTCCGGCATTAGGTACTACCCAAAACTTTTATGACTTTTTTAGATAATTGTGAATAACCTTGTCGAATATCTTAGTTGTATCGACAAAAAACCTGTTATAGAACAGGATAAAAAAATTATTTTATATTTTTTTTATTGTTCTCCGTTCGACATTACACAAGATGGGTAGTTGAGTGATATGCAGACGATCTTAAAATTATATTTGCATTTAATAATCATTGTTTTCTAACTAAGTATGAACAAACAAACTAAAACACTTAAAATCCCTTCCGTTTTATTCCAGTTAACGCGAAAGCTGGAGAATGCTGAGCGTACCCCGCAAGCGCTCGAGCGGTGGATCCGCGATGTAAGTGCGCTGCACGCAAGCCGTTCTCGCGCTTCTCTTGCGTACACTCGGTGAGCACATGGCCGCTATATAGTTAATAATTTATTGATATTACCTTCATTTTCAACCAAAAAATAATCTATAGTATTCAAAATGAAATCGGGCCATTATTTTACCACTATACTACATGGAAGTATACTACAGGTAGGTAGTATACGATCATTTAAAGTGATATTGCCTAGTGGTAACTGGTAGTCATAGTCATCTGACTGCCACTCCTTTATAATCCCGGTCGAACGAGGTATAGCTACTACCACTCTATCTAGTTATTACTATTACTATATTTACTTATTTTACGATGTGTGAGATGGCTGGACGTCCCGCCCCACCAGTGTCTTTCTTTTCGTTTATCGTATTTGCATATGTTTAAAGGAGGCTGCATGTTTTACCATCAGGTGTTGTCAGCTCTTGTGCATTTAAAACAATTCTTACATGATTTGTAAATATAGTGTATGTATGTAAATAAAAACATATACATATTGCACAAACTTATTAGAACTTACCTTTGTCATTAGAGTATACATACTCTTAAGCTACATTTTGTGGTGTTTTTAAAAATAAAATCACTTATTGTCTTCATTAGAAGAATTTGAATAATATTTAGAAATAATTACATGTGACTCTCCATGACAATACAAATGTGATAATATCAACTTTCACTCACATAGAAATTTTAATGAGTTAATAACAATTATGACCGGTGAGAGAAACTAGAGTACAAACGTCATGTCACACCATTGCATTGTAGACACTGAGAATGATTGTTTACGTCTATATAGATATTTAAATGAGTTTAGGTTAAAATATTAGATGGAAGAAAGTGACAAGAAATTTATAATTATGGAAACAATAATTTATAGATTTGAGGACCATTCCATAAAACCTCATATGTACTGTTAGGTACGGATTACTGAATATAAAAAATCATAGTGTACACTATTTGAATAATGTATAAAAGTTATATTTAACGGATTTTTTTTATTATTTATTTTATTTTTTTTTCAGCAAAATGCCGGATATCGACAGTTTAATGGAAGAATGGCCAGACTCCATCGAGGACACACTGAACGAGGTGGGCTTCCCTCCCGCCAACATAGATTGTTCGCTTTCTCAATACGTTGATTTAGTTTGCGCTCTGTTTGACATTCCCATACACGGAGACACGCTGAATGATAGAATTCAAGCGCTACATCTGCTTTTTAGTTTATACTCAGCTGTCAAAAACTCGCAGTTGTATGCCGAAAGAGAGAAAGAAAAAGGAGTGGGAGGTTAAATTCGGTTTTCATTTATATAAATATACATTACTTACACTTACATTCAAAATATTATTTCAATAATTCTGTTATAAGACAAATGGAAATGATTAAATATTGTACATATCCTAACTATTGTATATAAAGACTGGCGGAAATTATAAATCTAGTGATAAGTTAATTCATTATTAAGTTTTTAATAGTAACATTTAATTGCACAAAATAAATATGTCAAAACTATAGAGTTTATTATTTATTTATATCATTTGAAAAAATACTCCCTAACTTAGAATTAAAGTCACAAGAGTTCAAAATTCCATGCTTTGAAAAAAACCACACACTCAGATGGGAAAAAACATTTATTAAATATCTTGAATTAAAACAGGTAATGGAATTGAAACATTTTGAATATCAATTCTCTTACAACATTTTGATAGGAAATACATAAAATAAAACAATGTATTTACTTTGGCAAATGTTTATTTAGAAAGTTACAATATTCCAGACAAAAATATAAGCTAGGTTCCTTTAGCCTCACGGTGACGTTACATTTAACAGCCTCAGAACCACTGACTTATTTAATTATTGCTATAATTTCTTGTTTATAACAAATTTCTAATGTGACAATAAAATTATTAATGTTTGGACGGTATGTGACATAGCCGGGGGTATTAATAATTATATTTTGATACAATGTGCTTTTTACAACCCTAATGGCAATGTGAATGCTTGTGACCCCCAGCAATATTGTTTTATAATTGTGAACATTTTCACTCAGATAAATATAATTACTATTTATTGCCACATTTGAGATCTATTAATTTATTGAAAAAAAAAAGTTTTTATATGGCTCATAAAAATATCTGTTTATTAAATGAATTTATTGGAAGACCTCGATGATAATTATAAGAAGGCCGATTATAATACAACAAAGTTTTAAGTATGAGAAACATTGACAGAACCAGTCAATGAATCAGTGTTCCCGCTGTTCTCACTCGGTAACATTCTTGATACTACTTTATCCTGTGGCTGTTATTCTAATTATTACAACATTTTATAATTGAATCTTCACAAACATTAAACGTCAATACTATAGGTAAAATGGAAATATCTGGTTATGAAAGAGACATCATATTTATTTATACTAATTATTATTTACAAATACTTAGCGGATTCACAAAGCATTTCAATATCACAGTTGCATACATCACACCACTTGCTCTCACTTAACATAAAATAGGAATATTCAATGAATTTCTCTAAATTTCATAATACAACCATACATTTTATAGTAAAATGTCTTAATATATTTTAATATTGTGTAGCCATAAAAAATCTCAATACAAATCCAAATTAGAACTTTGTAGGATTAAAAAATCTCATTTCTTAAGACAATTTACTAAAAAGCGACTAATATAAAAAAATAGACTAGTAATAATAAAAGAAACTTTTCGCTATTAACATCATTAATAAATAATCGTCACAGACAGTCATACAACTAGGTGTCTTTTATATACATCACAATTAATTTTATACAGTCCAAAATATATATTACAATGATGTAGGCCAAAGCTTTAGCATTACTTTATTATTTTGGGATTCTTTCTATAAATTAAAAATGAAAAGAGATTGGACGCTTTTAACCTAAAAATATATTATTTTGGTACAACGGCAGTTTTGTGTTAACATATGAACGTTGTTTAAATTTTTGTCGGATTTAGATTAAGGAAATTAACTTGATTGAACTACATTTGTACTGTTATGATTGGGCAAAAAATATTTTTGTATCTATGGTTGCAGAACAGAAAATACAATGTTTGACATTCAATAACTATTAAAAAAATAAACTGTCATTTAGATGTCAATTTAAAACATGAATGCAATCGTTCAATATGCGACCTCTGGAGACGATTTGTCATTTCAATACAAAATAAACAACAACTTGCAGGTTCCAGCACTAGTGGTAATGGAACAGGTTGAGTATCCGTCTATTGGTGGGGAAGCTCTGCTTGAGGTCTGACAGGGGTTCTTCCTCGTTACGAATACAGAAGTAGCTGCTGATGGGACTGCGACAGATAGGACACTTGTCGAGCTTGGCTGTAAAGTTTAATTATATTTAAAAATGGAATAGTAACATTTCAATAGTTCAAGTAAAAGGAGGTTTTAAAATTAAAAAACGGCAAATAAATCATGTTGTATGGGAGTAAAAGTAAAGAAATATTTTTATATGTTTATTTTATTCTAATTTATTTACTTATTTTAAAAGTGAATATAATAACTGAACATTCTGACATTCTGTGAATATTTCAAGCATCGACTTTTTATCGTCATTATGTTTGTTTTATGGGAGACCCCGTCAAATATTTATTTTATTATTTTTTTAGTATTTGCTGTCATAGCAGGCAACAGAAATAAATCATCTGTGATAATTTCAACTGTCTAGCCTAGACTATAACTAAAAAGTTGGAATTTTTATGATTGGTGCACGAGATACATTCTGGTGACAGACAGATGTTATTTTAAATATTTAATAATAATAATTAAAATAATATAATACATCATAGTATTGACTAGCGTGGATGTAAACATTGATACTGGTATTAAAAAAAAGACAATTGTTTAACTTAGATGTCAGGAGATGAAATATAAAATATAACACAAGTATATCAGACCAGCACAGTCGGAATTATTATGTATATTATTGTAATATATTTACGTAAGGAATCACTGGTAACACATAGACTAAAATAATTTAAATATAATCAGTTATCCTGTCTCGGCATCTGTTTTCCAAAGTGCATAGTTTAATCACGAATATAACATTATTCCAAATAGGATGGCAAGGTTACAAATCAAGGTTGCTGAAGTGACATTGGCACGGATGTGATCGGATGTACGTGTGTAATGTCGATAGGAGACAGGGACATTATATTAACTAACTAATTGAATATATACCTTAATACAATAATATTAAAATTCACTTTGGAAATAATGGACATCTAGGGTTTTAAGAGAACGTACACCCTAAATCACTTTGTTAAGTTTAATTTAATTAAAAAATATAATAGTGTGTTTGAAATAACTTCATCTAAAATAAAACCGACAATACGATATAAATATCATAATTAGTACAATATTGTTTAATGTAACAGCAGATAATAAAATAGAATACCGTATTCAGTTGAATCAGTATTCGTGTCAGTGCGATGCGACGCGTGTATTGAATACGTACAAGTCCGCTGTAAGATTTATCCGAGCTACGGACGTGGCTTGAATGTATATTGTTATTATAAGTTGCACTTGTTTATTGTCGGATGAGGATTATCGATGCTGTATTATGTATAGCGCCCTTGTGATTGCACAGATTTATTTATAGTATAAATTACGGGCACTGCTGGTTTGTGTGTGTATATGTGCGTGTGTGTATAAGTGCGTGTGTGTGTATATATGTGTGCGTGTGTGTATATGTGTGTATATATGTGTGTATATATGTGTGTGTATATATGTGTGTATATATATGTGTGCATGTGTGTGAATGTGTGTGTGTATGCTCTGAATTACATGCTTTGGATATATGAAATCCACGTAACCAGTTTGCAACCTAAATCTTCGCTGACCTTTCCTAAGTCTTTGTGTCGGATTGTTTTTTCTTTGATTCACAATGGAGTCATAAGTATTGCAATATTTATCTACATTTACTTAATTAATTAATTCTATAAAAATATACTTTACAATACCTACAGCGTAGTTTTTTTATTTACAATTAAATTCTAACCAAAGTCTAAGAATTAATGGTATGTTTTTAATTTCAAAGAACAGAGACTTGTTTACAAAGGAAGACCTTTTTTTCATTTACCCACTTAAATCAAATTTTTCTCCTAATTTAAGTTTTCTAGGCTTGGTAGTTGTGGCTGTTTTTTGACATGGCTGTTTTTAACGAAAATATTTATATTTAAGTTATTGTCTTTAATAAAATATTAATAATATAATATTAGTTCATATCAATATACATGTAGGCCGTATCTTTAGTTATTTTATAAGCAGCGGTTTGATTCCTAGCTTTATCTAACTAGGCCAATACTTGTGTTGTTTTTAATTCATTTAATAAACATATTTATTTGATAAAAATATATAATGATGTGTCTTTGCAATTTGAATTTCGTAAATCTCAGGGTAATTTATTCAAGAAAAAGTCGAAGATATATTATAAAATATGTTTCTCCTTTGCCCGTTTTCGTTAATAAATTGTTTGACAAAAAAAGTATAATAAATACAACGTTAAATTGTCGGTCGCTTTGTAAATACTACAATATAATTATTAACCGTCAGAAATACAGAAAACCTTTATGTTAACGCAAAAGCTTATAAGCAGTCAAAATATAAACTAAAAAATAATACAACAAAATATCCTTACGAATGAATTGTAAGGAAAACTAACTTACTACATGTATTAAATAACGTTAAATAATTTAACAATATTATGTTAATATGAACTGTATAAAGGTCAGCGTATGTATTTTGTAGACCTACTGTTGAATAATTTGAATTAAAAAAAAAACATTTAAGTAAATATATTGTATGTTTAGTTTTACATATTTTTGGTTTCATTATTATACTATTTAATTAAAGTAAGCTTCTAAGTATACTATCGAACATTTATGAGTAACAGCGAACATAAAAGTTGAATTCTAATTTTACGCATCTTATTATTTTGAAAAGGTAAGCGCCTTCACACATTCGTTTTATAGTATGTATATTCATATATCGTCCTAAGTTGGTTCGAAAACACACACAGACATGCTCCCAGTCCGTATACTCACGCAGGCAACGCGCACATAGGCAGGCGTGGCGGCAAGGCAGCAGCGCGCGCGATAGCGGAGCGGAGGCGCACACGCAGCACAGCGCCTCGCGGGCGAAGCCGCCGCACGCGTCCGAGGACACGTCAGAGTCCACCGAGCCAACTTCACCTACCTCGCCGGACACGTACAATTGCTGGAAGTTGAGACCATTTATATTAATAATAAAACTTAGGTAAGGTGCTTTAAATCTCGAGGTGATGATCTTCTATCTGACGAGTATTTTACGATTGCTTTGGGTATATAAGTTAGCGGATGGGACAGGAAACTACGGTGGAGTACGTGTAAGGTTGTGCAGACGATTCGAGGCAGCACACGCTGACACAATGCTTAAATGAGTCACGTGTTAGACTCTTGGCTACCATAGCGGACCTCTCGTTTTCGACCCAGGAGACGGTCATGGTAACGAGCGAGAAGGCTTTGACTGTACTGCCACCCTTCTACGAAGTTCTGATGTCAACGGAAATCTCTCCTTCCGTCGACTTCACGGCTTCGTAGAGATGTAGGAGGTAGTCGAACGGCTCAGAGAGAAAGACGGAGTCACTAATACGTTTGCCGTTTCTGAAGTAACGTTGGTTAAGGCACATTATGGCACATAGCCGGATAGAATTCAGGGTTCTGCACGGGTAGAGTCGCAAAAGTGAGTGCAAGCTTTCCTGTAGCTCTGTCTCCAGGAAACCAGAAGGAACCGTCTGGTTTAGTGGGTACTTTAAAACTACTACCATCAATGCGCCCTCATACCCAAAAAAAATAATTGATAAATTATGTTGTAAATTGGAATTTTGATGGCTTAACTTTAATATAGGTATTATTTATAATAATTATACCTACCTAGTACCTTTATAGCACCCTATATCTTTTTACTTACCATCTTAAATTTTTATAGTAGCTCGAAAAATTGTAGCAGTTAAAATAGTTCTAATGAAAAAATATTTCGTACTATTTAGCATTTGAAGATTCACTTTTTAAAGCAGATAGTTTATGATTCTGTACTAAAATGCGATAGTTGTTCGCCCATCTTATCTTGCTGCTATCTAGTCTTTCAAGAAGAGTTACCTCGCCGGTAACGATCGATGTATAGTTTTATTTGGAATTATAATAAGGAAAAAAATGTTTTTCCTCATTATATGATCCACAGTGACACATTTTGGATTGTTGGGTAATTCTTGCCCAAAAAGGAGAAATGTTGTTCATTGTTTTAAATGTATAAATTATATACTCACCTTGAACTTGATCTGGGCCATAAACAACACTTTTGTAATCAATACGAAATCTTTAAATTTATTGAATATATATTTTTTTCAGTTTTTTTTACAGTTTACTACAATATACTCAAAATTAGATGATCTTTTATCTATACAGTAATAATAATAGATGGTAATCTTCAAAAGGGCTAACCTTTTGACGATTACCATCTATAAACAAATATTACCTGTGTAATACATGTTGTAAACATATTATTATGACATATAATAAAGCAAATATTACAAGATACAACACAACTCTGTGATGTTACAACATTTAACATTACCCCATATACGTACATACTAAGATAACTTTCATTATTGTGTACTATACTCTCTACACATTTGTGATAAAGACAACTGGTAATCAGTAGCATGTACGTACATTAATTGTCCAATCCATGCTTCTTCTACATGTCATTATTTCATTTATTATTATTATTATTTTAAATGATCTACAAACATTGTTGAGGTTTTAAAGTAACATAATTTGCAATAATCCCAGAGGTCTGTTCTAATTCGTTTCGTTTAAGTTACTTTTTGATTCCAGGGCTCTTTCGTCTAGGCGACAATTTTTTTTCGTAATGGATCTATATACATATTTGGAGTCAGAAAAAAAAATCTGATTAAATATGTATATCAATTATTAAAAAAAAAATGTCGCTTAGACCCAAAAGCCTTGAAAGCTTGGATACATTTCTTTTAATTTATTTTGATGCGTATTAATTTTTAATGAATTAGAAAATGTTTTTGGTTATCGATTTTCGTTATCATGTTTACTGAACTATATTATTTCAATGTACATATCAATTATTTATGCATTTTACTGTTTCGAATTAAAATACCTATAATAATATTAAAAATGAAAAAAAAAAACGCAAACATACATTATAAACACATTAGCCATAACTATTGCAATATAGTAATACTAGAAATATATGTATTCCTGTAATCTTTGGTGGATAGCATTTTTTTTATTTTTTGAAATTATATTTCAGAATAATATTGTGGATAAAGACATAGTACCTATAGCTTATTCTCTTTAAATTATGTTTAACAGTTTTGGAGATATGGCGTAAAAAACTGATACACTAGTGTATACACTTCAAATTCAATAAACTGATATCTTTGTAATGACTAATAATTAACTACTTCATTATTAAGTACTATTTAAGTTAACTACTATGGGAAACGGTTCATTGGTCACATTAAAGACTCTTGAAGTGAAAGTGTAGTATAAAACATTTCATGAAACAATTTCCTTAATATAGTACAATTATAAAAAGTAGATAAAACTGATATCAAAACATTTAGGTAACATGTGTTACAAACAGAACATATACTATAACTACCATAACTGGTATAATAAGTCCAGTCAAATCAATCAGAACATAGAATTATAATATACTATGAATCAAAATCTATTAACATATTAAAAATAATCTGTTAAATTTTTATTTGTATATGTCAATAAATTTTTAATTTATAGAGTGTGTTTTTATTTAACGGTTTTGTTAACTGTCGTAATTATCGTAACGTCAAAATTCGTATTACGGGTACAGAGTAAATTTTTAGAAGTTGAAAAGGAAATATTCGAAAGTAAAGTAAACTAGAATTTAGACAGCAAATCTGTAAATTTGTTTTTTTTTTCTCGTTGGTAAAATGCGTTACGCATCATCCCAGCGGCCAGAAAGTTGATGGCCGAGGGGATATGTGGGACTACCCGGCCGCATAGAAGACACTGGCATTTTTTTTTAAATAAAACCAAATAAAAAAATAATAAAAAATATTTTAAACCTACCTTAAGACAGGACAAGTGTCCGTTCGCCTGCTTCAAGTACTGCGCTATGATACCACTGGGCAGCGGACACTGGTCATCTCGGATGTGGACTACTGTTATAAGGGCCACCTGGAGTATAGAACATATTTATTAATAAATCTTCAACTGGATTGATCCAGTGAGAACCAGTAACTTCATGGTCAGTCCTTAAAAATACTTCCTTATTATCGTCATACTTTTAGCTCATGATTTATCCTTCACCACCTAAAATACTATTAACTATATTATTTGGACGAAACCAGAAATAGAACGCGGTATTTCGCAATTGAAGGCGAAGGCCGCTGCTCCAGACGACGCAGATGATTCGGTGACGTATTTATTAGTACATTTACTTTTACTAATATCGAATAACGTATTGGGTCCTATATTTGACAGGTCCCGGGTTCGATGATTCGTTTTTTGTTCCTGACTATAAACTAGATGATTTTTAATAAATATATAATTAAATTATAATAACTGTAGCAAGCTTAACACTATCAAACGTATTTGTTCAAATTGTGTATCAAATTTTCAAAGATTTTTATGATTATATTTGTCAGGATATGGCCAATGAGAGACTGAAGATTTATGCATCATCTAAAAGTAGTTATATGTCCTATAACTCAATTAATAATATCATTGTCCTTAATATCTATTAATATATATATTTTATATAATTAAATATGTAATTTAAATTGTTACAGTCGTATCGTATACCTTATTTAATATACAGTCGAGAATTTTGATAAAGACAGGAAATACTTAATCGTAAATAAGTTTTACTACAATAGAATGTAACTATTACTTATAAACTCACATTTATATTTGTATAAATATATATCAGACATTTTAGTGTATATTAAATATATACATAAATTAAAATAAAATTTGTGTGTTTGTAATTATAGAATAATTCATTAATATTTAGTAGGTACTATTACTGACATGCTATGGAATTGGAAACTAAAAAACATTACAAAAAATATATTTTGGAATAAATCTTCGAATCATTTTAAATGAGTGATTCAAATTATTGTAATAATTTGCGTACGGGAGGTAAAAAAAATAAAAAAAAATAAAATATCATACGTAAAATATAATGTATAAAATAAATATACCGTGTCGTCTGGCCTAAGCTCGGCGGTGTCCCTCTGGTCTCTGGCGAGAATCACCACCAGTGGGTAGCGGGTTCGAGGCGGCGCACCCAGCTGGAGAGAATCTGAGGATAGCTTCACGTCCTTCTCATCGTGTGGAGAGTTTCTGGAACAAATATTTTTATACATATGCAAATAACATGTACCTACCGAATTTTATTATTGTTACTTTTGTGTGTAATATTAGTAGTAATGTTATTTAAATATTCATGAATTAAGTTATCGATTTGCAGAGGCTTGTTTCAAGGCGAAACAACGCATTATAAATTGAGTTTTCGAGGAAATAAGGAGAATAAAGAAACAGTCAAGGTTTTGTGAAATCGATGTTATTTTGCTTCTATTGTTAAAACTCAAGGTATTTCAAAATAATATAATATACATGAGGTGATTTTTCCACTGTTTTGCATATAATAGGTACTATGGTTTTTTAATTAAATGTAAACAACAACTTCTACATTACATAAATATCTATACTCCTCGTGTTGCGGAAAAATAAACAAACAATCTGTGATTCAAAACATTGATTGATTGATTTCAACACAAACAATCAATCTGAACCTACAACAACTATAGTAGTAGACCTTTAGCTCAGCAAACCCTCTGACCAACCAACAGGCCGACATTCTAAGAAGGGACTGTGAAATAACGAATACCTACGACATTGTAAAATGTTTTTTTTTAATCAATTAATTGTAAGCACGGAAATAAATTATAAAGCATTTCTACAATGTATCATATTTCCCGCCTATCGATTACAATTTGACAGTTACAACCGGAACGTAAGGGCTAGCACTCACAAGAGATTTTTGTCACAGTGACAAAAAACACTTGTGACTTGTTTTTTCATATCTACGGAGAATAAATGAATGTTATATCGAAGTGACATCTGGGTGACAATTTTGTCCATCGACCTGTAGACTAGACTATGAAGATACCCACCCACAACGCTAAGTTCAAAAAGCGCGCTCACCGGTGACAGTTAAGGCACTTTGCGTAGTGACAAAAGTTACCCGTGCGTGCAAACCCTAAAATGGATCTAGGAAGAGGAAGGAAGTTATTTCTAATAATAACCATTGCCCACTACATATTATATATTGTATATAGACGTACCACTACAAGACGATTCAATTATTTTACCATACTAATTATTTATACATTTCCTTGAGTTTCCTTCGTTTATACAACATACATGTATTAAAAACGGATGTTACATAGTCAATTAATTGCAAGTAGATGGGTTTTTAATATTTATATTATACAAGAATCCCCTTCACGGTATTTGTTTTTAGAACACAGTTTTAACGTTATTATTTTAATTAAATAATATAAAACCAGATTGGTTAACTGTTACTGAATTCTTTACATCTTTATGAGACTTTTTTATATTAAAAAGAATGTTTATACGTTCCACAAATATTATCAAATGTCTATTGGTAAATATATAAAAATTGGATATTGTTTTAATTTATGTATGTTAATTAATTTGTGATCTTTGCTTAGCCTGGGGCCAGATTGCGTTGTGTAAATACCGGAATAATATAAAAATATATAATATATTTATGAGGACTTACCATGAATGAAAACCATTTTATTTATATCAATAGTAATAAAAAAGACATAAAACTCATTATGTAATATAGACAAATAATTAAACGTAGATTTATATCTACTAAATCTAAATAACAATAAAAAAACTATGTAATAGAACTGAATCACTGACTCATCTATGCCCATCTAAGCCTTTAGTTTGTCCTTAGATAATCAAGGGTTATAAGTGAAAACAAGTAGTTATTATCTTCAGTGTGGGAGCTCAGACAATCAACCCCTGAGGGTTATAAAAGATTATAATTATTTTTTTCGATGTGGGAGGATATAAAGCCGCGTGCCAAAGTAGTAGGGTGCGGCCACACCGTGTAATATAAAACCTCCTTTAATAATAACACACAAAATTCATTTCATGGTATTTATATTTTGATAAGTGACATTAATATCACATATCACATTTTAAACCAAACAATATACTTTACATATTATTGTTTTTCTCCTAAGTACGATAACATTAAAATTAATTTATAAACAATTTCGATTTGTTGACAGTTTTAGTATGACTAATTTTAAAACGATAATGTCATAGGAGTCATGACTCTTAAACGTGTTATACACGTTGCAACTTCATAAGTTTTCCTCTAATAGGAAGAAGGTGAAGAAGCCAGTGTCGTTTAAGTTGATCTAATCCCGTTCAATACGCTTTAAAACGTAATACAATTTAAATTATATTAGAACACTATAATAATAATAATATCACAGGACAAATTACACAAATTGATCTAACCCCTAAGCCTAATCTTTGCTTGTGTTAAGGGTGTTAGACATCGATACAAATACATAGAAATACACATTATAAATACTGAGAATATATTTAATAAACTGCCAAACTCAGAAATATAAGCATCTATGATCATCACATACATTCCTGTACCTGTCGGGAATCGAACCCGAGCCCCTTTTGCGTCGCTAAACGTTGGGTGTCTGCGTTAACCACTAGATCAACGGGGCGGATTATCACTATTTATATAACATCTCACACTTAATATAAATCTTATAATAACAAGGATGAATGAATACAATAACACGGATATGCTTGTCACTAGTTTATCTACGTATTGGAGAGTCCAATCAAAGTTAGTTTTAAAAAACAGTTAGCTATAAAGTGGTTACGACACACATTTTCCTACTTAACGGTAAGTTGAACCTTCAAACTAAACAATGTTTTTAGCTAGTTACGATCACGGGAAAATTGCTGTGTAAATATCCATGACGATTTGTTGTAAATAATAATAATTGTTTATCACCTTTTATATAATATTACTAAGGTAATTCATTAATGAAAAGTGTACTTTACATCGGCTCCACTCACACTGACTTACTTAGTTGTTGTAAAAATCTTAAATCTGACCTCCGCGACTTATCGAGGGTCAACAAGTATCTTAGGTCAGATTAAATCTTGAGGTTAATCCATAACATAACTGAATCATTCACAACAATAATGATATAAATAAACATAAATATTGTAAATTTATGAGACAGATTACTTCAAGGTTCATTGTCCATAGAAATCGACCTTTTCATATAGGGTTTTTAATATACGTTTTTTATGATAACAGGGTTAGCTTCACATAATAAAAAGCTGTTAGCTATTTACGTCGCGCCCTCTGCGGCAGTGAATAGGCATTCTAAGGAAAACACTTTGTATATAACTTTTCACACTTTATATGCTTTCTAATTTAAATAAGCTATTTATAAACTGTTTACATTATAGGATGAATAAACCAACCAACTAAATGGGACTCTGACTCTACGTCCCTTTCATTTAAATACGACTTTGAAAACATATTTGTAAAATAGTTGCAAGCGAAGAGTAGTTTACTAGTGACCTGTTTTAATTTTCAAATGACATTTTAATATCTTTGGTAGAATGCAAACATACATTCACATTAAATAAACATCACATTAAAAACAAATGTCAAATAATCATCTTTCGCTAACAAAAACTCCGATTATAATTTGAATGCCAAAATAATGTTATAACAATTATTTTATTAAAATATACTATTTCAGATAATAACTAAACAAAATAGCAATAATAAAAAAAATACAGTAGTTATATTAATTTATTATGAATGTTAAGTAAATTCATAATAAATACACAATATAGTACATTGTTGCGCAAGATTCGGATCACTCGACTAACGGCCAAGTGCATTGACACCGTCTAATGTCAGTCAGTTTACTATTTGCGATGCTGCGCTTGTGTATGTGTGTGTGTGTGTATTATTTCAATCTTATGTTAATGTGAACTTATGAGATAATAATATTAAAATATATTACCATTTAAATAAATACGGTTTTATTTCGTTCGTTCAAAGTTATGACGTATATTTTGAGGACAAAAATAATATACCGTTCCACGTTATACTTACTGAAACAAAAACCAGTGACTCAGAAGAAATAAGACGTAGATGATATTTTTATTGAATTGTGAGCGTCAGTGTTTATTTAATTCTCAATCGGTCTTAAAGATTTACCGCCATCAAAAAAATATACAATCCGAGATTAAAATCGAATAGATGATATCCAATGAGTTGAACTAACAATGAAATAGCTTGTATTTTAGTATCTTAAATAGCCAAAAAATGGATTAGGATCGATTATTAATATCCATAGGTGTCATAGAATGTTGAAAGTCTCAACAACCGAAGTCTCCATAGCTAAGGTGGTGTAAAGTTCAGAGTTGAGGGAGAGGTCAATGGAAACTGAATGACTCAGAGGTGTATGCTAATTTTAGTATTAACATTAACACAAACGACCGTTTTGATTGACAATTTATGACAAATCATGTTTTTTTCGGATTAATATCAGAATCTTATCACTGACTAGCCTTGTCAGCCACTTCAATTACTGTACCCCCCTTCCCCCCTACCCTGTCAGACAGTTATCAGTATAAAACATTTGTACAAACATTTATAGTTTAATCGAAATAGTTCAAACTACTTTTATGTTTAACTTCGAATTCAAAAAAATAATTTCCTAAATAAGCTGCAACATACCGAATTTTATCAAAATTTTCAAAAATCAAAACTTACATACTTATTATAAGATTGAAAAAACTCATACATATAACAATTTTAAAAGAATATTTTAATTTTCTGTTTTATACTTTGCACTTAACAAATGTACAAAAAATAAATACATATACAGATTTGGCTATTTACTTTTTTGTTCTATAAATAAACGAGACACAATGTTCAATTAACTTAATAGAAGAAAGAAATACACTTGTTATAAATAGTAATAATAATCGAAAATGTTAGTTGTTAAACTAAGTCGGTGGGATCTAACAGTGACGTAACAAGAAAAGTAACACTTTGTTTACTAACAACTGCTTGATTTGAACATTTAATAACACTAAGATAGTATCCTTCACTATAAATTTAACTCCTGGCAAGAGGAATGTTATAAAATTTTACATTTGCATCTGTGTGGTATCGTATTTCCCAAAACGTTTTAACTATTCTGACATATTTTTTTGTTAGTTTGATTGAGAGTGCTCTAAGCTGTCATTTAATAACATCTGATCTGTTGAATCATCACGTCTTTTAATTGAAGTGCCTATTGGTTTATTTTGACATGACATTTAAATAATATTTTTAATATTTATATAAATATAGAATGAAAAATAAAACGACACGGGCAGAGATTTCGTTTTTTTTTTTTGTTTTTTTTTTTTTAATTTTTCATTCTATATTTATATCAATTTAAATAAGCTTAACATGGCTATACATGTTTATAGATATTTTAAAACATTTTTATTATTTTCGCTATTATGTTTGTTATAAACATATTTTTGAAGCATACCTTCTAAGGTTGTTTATGTGATGGTTAGGCCTACATTATACTGTAATTGGTACACATTATTTGCTTTGTCACAGTTCTGTTATTCGACTTCTTTTTGTATGTTTGATAACAAATTCATAAACTTTCCGATGCCCTCAATGTTGTATATTGATAACATATTGTCAGTTATGTTTTATTATATTGATTTTGGCGAGAGATATCTTTGTTTTTAATGTTGGTATACCCATTTACTGAAAATCATTAAAGGTTGTATAATTGTAAATTATTCTAAATTGGAGTCGCCTAAAGATCAATTGTAGATGTTGCAATTTAATGATTATACCTAGGTATAATAAATATAATATTTTAACTAATAACATACATTGTAAGCGACGATATTGTAATATCTAAAGATGACGTTACACTGTAGAAACCAAAATAGAGCCAAGGAATAGTAGCTATAAATAATTAGATAAAACAAATGAACCTAGACAAGCGACGTTACGTCTAGTCAAAGATTAATGTATGGATTTGACATAATATTACGCTATACTACCGCAAACACCTATAATACACTATTTGAGTAGAATTGACACCAAGCGTTACCACCTGGCTATAGATCGCGGATCGACAGACTACACTTTAATGACTGCTTACTTGGTAAAATTCAAGTGCTGCGAGGCGAGTATCTCTGGCAGCGTGCCCCACAGGGTCTGGTGAAGGTCTCGCACTGGTGCACCCCACCAGCTGGCGTGCCAGTACCGCACTGTTGAGGATACACTGCTGCATACACCTGGTGACAAATGATCAGGCTATAGAGTATGCCTCGAGATGTTTGCTAACTGATGGTTTCTACATGAATAAGGTTAATGATGGTAATTTATGCACACCGCCGTAAGTTACTGAAAATGGAGCATAATTAGTTTTGAAAAAGGGAGGTTATGTAATTCTTGGAATAAAGATATTCCGATGGACCCATTTTAGGCTGGCTTTTCTACTCTATGAAAATATAATTATTTCGTGACTTATTGAGTTCAGATAACATCTTATCGCCATTTACATTGTGACATCTGATCCGATTTAAATCACTGGTGTTTGTAATAACGAGCCAGTCGTAATGGAAGTCTTTGTATTTGACATAAGTTACCCAACTCCTCGAGGTGACATTTGAATAACCTGTTTTTAAACAATAACACATTGTTTTGTTAGTGATTTAGAAATTTGTTACTCTTATTTGATATACTTTTAACAATACCTAGACACAAATAAGAAACATAAAAAACTTTGTGTCAAGGCCATCTAAATATCCGGCTGGATAAAAAAAAGGCAATTTGAAACATATTTAAAAATGGCAATTATAATTATATTGTATGTATATTTCTTTTATTAATTCACGATATTCAGTATTCACTGAGATATTTATACTTGGTAACACTAAAGAGTACTAAAATAAAGTTAAATATAGATCATGTTACTTGGTATTTACTTGACATTTAAACAATGAATAACTTTTGGCAACATTATAGATTATTTCTCGGCCTGTAAGTGGGAGAATTGCCAGCGATTCGAAGCAACGGACGAGATGCGTTGGTGGAAGAAGGTATATTTACAATAAACTGCAAGATCTTGCGTCAATATTACTATTGAGATGTGAAGACACGAGTACTGCAATAATATTACATGGTTTGGTGAAACTTGATCTGTATGGATTATATTAATTTTAGTACATCACTTATAATACTAAAGAGATAAGTCTATAAGTTTATTTATGAAGGTAATCTTTTAAACGACTTATTCTATTTAACAAAATTTTGACCAATATTTAGAGACAGGCAGAGTAGACAGAGCCTGTATATTATGCTGTTCAAGTAAATGGTATTACTGTGGAAACCAATTTTGCAACGTAAGTTACAAAAAGAATCGTCGAGCGAAGGAGCGTGTCTCTTACGAATGCAGCCTTCTATAGATCACTGAACGGGCAATAGATAGTATGGTTTAAAAAATCTGGTTAAATTTTAAATCGTTTCATAGTACTAATACATAATATTGAAATATAAACATCGTATCGTGTCCGTGTCGCAGTGTATAAAATTAAATTGACCCGTGCCAAAATCCCACGCACTACCTATACATTCATTTCACCTTATTAGAATTTTATGAGCATTTACAGGAGGGAATAGAGACATTTTATTCATATTTAATATAAATATCGCCAACTTTATTGACTTTGGCAGTGACTTTGGATCTTTATCATATTTATGACAATGACCTGTTACGTGTCGAAAATACTCAAGTTGTTTTATCGCTATTGGGTCAGAAAACGCATTCAGGTGTAGTGGACTAAAATACTTTTACCAAATTGCTTTAACGATTATCACAAGATCATCTTGTCCAACCCAAATTTGTATTTATACATTGTGGAAGGCATAATGTTGTGAAACCAAAAGTTCTGGATTGGTGGATTATAATCAGAGTTTCTGTATTTAATTTCGTTACATTATTTCTTATTTAGTCTTTAATATATCAAACGGGCTCAATATTATTAACTTATACATTATTTTAAATCTTGTCCGTGAAAACAGAAATAGATTGTTTACTTTATTTTTCGGTAATCGATTGTTATCTCCTATACGTCACGATGTTCGTTATCAGTCAGAAAAATACTTAAAACTTAAATTACATTTCTGTAGAAATACCAAAAACTAATTGCGAAGAACATAAGTGTATACAATTATTTCCAGTTTAATCACAATTAACTTATTAACTGAGTTTGTGAAATAGTTTTTTTTATAAATGTTTCGCGTATAAGTTTTCTGCATTAATGTCTAATTTTGAAATTACTGGTAGATAACAAATGCAATTTTAATTTCAATCACAACTAATTAATCAGACACAGGATAAAATAATACATAGCTAAAATTCATTTAATTGCATTCAAGGCACATTGTAAACTACGCTGATGTTAAGTCTCAATACGAAGGATTCTTATTTATATTATTTTCTTCCCAGAACTTCGGCATCATCAGCACTATAGACTGGAAATATTCACTATACTTGATACTTATGTTAACAGTATGTTGCAAGTTAAAGCATTACAATATAACAATTTTCCAAACAGGCGCTTAGTAAGAGGTTATCACCATCACAAGTGGTAGACATCTTAAAAATATGTGAAGTGAAAATCAGATACGCACTGCCCTTCATGAACAAGATCATCAAGGGAAGTGGAAACCAAGGGTTGTGATTTCAGACTTCTTCTAAAGGATGAGAATCTTCTTGATACCTCTTTCAATCAATCAGTTAATTTGATATTCTAATTGAATTGTTACTGCAATTTTAATTATAATTACTAGTATAAAAAGTAGTTGTGAATAACTAATAAATTTTATTATTATAATTTAGTAAACAACAAGTTAGGAAATTATTACGCAAACAACTTGCAGTAACAAAAGTGTTCCACTTGATTTAATTAAGTAGTTTACTCAACAAATAGAACTGAAGCATTTCTATTAAATTTACTTATATTTTTTTCATTCTTGTAAACAGTGTAAGGAAGTAATCGTTTACCTTAGCATTCAGGGATTTACATTAAAAACCAATAAAGTAGTCAACGGGTTAGAAATGGTACTAACTAAGGCTTCGGTCATAGTTCTCAATGGCCTGCAAAAAAACTTCGCACTACTAATTTCAAAACACTTTTTATGAATGCATTCAATAGCATAGGGACAATACTACTAGTATTAGTAAACATGAACGTATCTACAATCAATCAACGATTGTTATATTTAAATATGTGTAAAATAATAGTATTTAAATAATGACTTCACGGCAACTATTTTATTACCTATACCATTAATGTACTCAAGGTCAACCTATCAAAATAATTATGGCGCAATTACAGTCACTGTTTCATGATATGCGAACTATATTTAAAATATCAGAATTGTATTAATTGAAACGTATAAACATGAATCCTTTGTCTTTTAAATCTCATAATGGAGTTACCTTGCATGGTGAAAGCCAATAACCTCCTTGTGATATAAATAGAATACGAACTTAAACTCAACTCGACAATATTTTATTCAAATAACTCGGTCATTTACATACAACTGAAATGAAAATTGTCCAAATATAATCCCTTGCGGTAGACTTTAGCATTACCTTAAAATAATATTATAATTCGACAATAGGGTACAAGATAATTGATAATATCGTAAATAATTTTATTTCATAAATACAAATCCTACTTTATTGTATTTATATTATAATAATATACTTATATTAATAAGTTATATTTAATACTTGACTATTTTTATAACATTTATTGGATGAAACTAAGTTTTAAGGAGATAGCATAAATTAAATATAAGATAATAATCTAAACCACAGTTCATCTTTATAAGCAACAGAAAGAGGCACATGAAGGGTAATCTAGTCTAATCTAAAACACAATATCAGTTATAAAAGGTTAATTACCTTATCAGTTATCAGTCCAATTTTTAATTGTCTAGTCAATTTAGATGATACGATTAAAACAATTTGCTATCGGTTATTATAACTTTTTTTGTCTAATTTATACGAATGACACAAAAGGTTTTAAATAATTTACTATTTATAATGTAACATTTCTATAAAAAATTAAACCATTATCAATAGAAATCTATATTATATATGTGTATCCAAATGTAACTTGATCACATACAATTAATATGTAAAAAAAATATCAACATTTTCATCATAATCTATTGTTTAATGAGGCCTAAACAAACCTTAATTTGGTCGCGTGATTATCACGAGCCTATGAAATAACAGAACGTGATAAAAGCCTTCATAATTGTTATAAACACAATTATAACACTCATTAATAATGTTAACATTAACTAATGCGATTAAGAAATCATCCTTTTATTAATACTATACCTTATTACGTAAAATTATGTGATACCACTAGTCTATAAATAGCGTAAAGTACAGTCATTACAACGTTTCCTCTTGACAGGATTGAGGTGCCATAAACATCAATCTATCTATTAATAATATAAGAGTCAGCTTACTGTTGTATTGTATGGGCATGTTCTCTTGTAACTTGAATGTGAAGGGTATGTGTACCCTCTGCATGAGGAGGCGAGGCGGTTTCATCGCCTGGGGCCATGTGTCTTCACGACCCTCACCCACTATACCTATCACCTCCATATTTCTGTAACAATATATCAAAAGTAAGTAATGGCTTAATCATGATGCATAGTGGGACGTAGGGCTTCATTCTAGGAAGGGGAGGACCACAATGCTGTATGGCAGATTATAAATTGATTATAGATTGTAGTTTTTTTTACGGGTCAGAACAGATAAATATAAATATCAATAATATATATAATATTGTGTAATCAGCTAATTCTTAGAACAGAAATAATATAATATAATAATAGAATAAAAGAAGAATAATATGATAAATTAAACAATAGTATCTTATGGCCTCTTAAGCATTTGGGAGTATATGTTTAAAAATGTGTTTGTCATTTGTTTTATGAGCTGATAATGTATATTTGACATAAAAGTGAAAAGAATTCTGATAAGGTTGGCCATTACTAACAGTACAGATTAGAGCCTACCATTGAAAACATACCACATACAAAAAAATAAGTATAATAACACCGGAAATTATTAAGTTTGTATATGTAACATGTATTATAAAGACTGTTTGTAATATAGGTATTTAATAGTGAAATACTGACCTACCACAGCACGAAGAACAGTTCACATTTTGCTACTGTTTTTAGCTATATTTTTGTGAATTCAAGTACTTAAAGTGGAAATTTGAAAGTAACTATTCATATAAGTTATAAATATAAAATACTGATAAGAAATAAAAAATAAAATCTTTTTTGAGGACATCCATTTAGTATACAAATTTAAATAGTCTATAGTTTGCACAACCTATGAGCACTTAAATTATTTGTAATTCAACCAGTTTGTAAATAAATTAAAAATTGGTCAACTAGTTGTCTAACCACACCAAAATATATAATAATTATTTTAAAGTTTCAAGAACATAAGGTAAGAATTGTAAGAAAAAGGGTTTTTAAACTGAAATTTATTAAACTGATTATAATGAATGTTAATTTAAGATATTTTTACACAAATTTTACACATATTTTACACAATTATGTTTTATACATAAATCCATAAATCATTCCTACAATAAAAAACAAATACAAAAAGTCTATTAATTTAGTTATAAATGTAAAAAATGCATTTAAACTTAGACAAGAATGTAAATACATAAGTTGTATTTTATTAATATATGTGAGTTTTTAAATGTATGGTTATTTGGTGTATTTTCTTACTGTATCAAATATCTTTCAAGTTACCAGATACATAGCTCATGTTGTAACTGAGGAAGTGAAGGTATCTATAGAGATGTCAAGGATTCTTTGTAAAATATTAGTATCTTCTGAATGGCATATACAGGCATAGTAGGACATTACATTATTGGTTATTGAAATGTATTGTTTTATTAACTAGTTTAAGTTCCTTTTTGTCATCCCCAGGTCTTAAATTTTAAAAATATTATGATTGTTAGTAGCAGTTAATTATCTAGCACAGAGTGATATACTTATACAATATCAACAGTATTATACACCCCTATTGGCCAGCCAGAGCACTTATGTAAATTGGTATGTCTAATTTGGTGCATATTAAATATATTTTTATCTTAAATATTTAATTAGCAGTGTTATAATTCTGTTAGTTAATATATTTGTATACTTAATGTAATCGAATCGTCAGAGTTTTTAAGATTGCAAAAATTATTCTTATAAGATTCAAATAAGAATATATTTATCCAGATCTTATACCAAAATATGCATGTAGATAAAAAAAGAATGCAGATTATTTTCTATATTTTCAGAAACACTTAATTTTTTTTTATATCTATACCTACATAAAACATATCTGTAAAATATAGTTTTATTAAAGTATGTATACTGATAATTTGACTGCCAATACTGTTGTATTTACTGGGTATAAAGATAAAGAGTTTAAAAAATGTGTTTTAGGTTATGTAATATTTTTTCTAAATAATATAAATGTCACTGAAAAGCTTTTTTAATAGTAAATAGATGATGACAATACTTGATAATTGTACTTTCTTTTTATAAGGCTGTGTGGTATATATTTATAGATATAAAATAAACGAATAATACATTGTTGATAAGTGATTTCTATTATAACTATGTATATCAAATACATGTTATATATTTCACAGTCCTAGATAACAAAAGTTAAAAAAACAAATGTCAAATGTCTGATATCTGTAAAGGTCAGGTGATTGGCAATGTCATTTGCCAATTTTTCATACTACTTAATCTAGATTTCAGAAAACTATTATGAACATACCTCAGTAGTATGACTAGCATCACAAAGAGGGCAACTAGGGAGCCTATCATAATAAATATATTCGGCAAATCAGCCAAAGTCAATCCCGTCGTACCCATTGTCTGGTAGATATATTGTCACAAAACAAAAACTATACTCGCTATAATACGAGAAATTGTAGATAACGGACACATCAGTTCACTTCACAGTTATAATAAGATTGTATTTTTACATTCTAGATATCCCCGAATGTTCTATTTTGCGAATTTCATCAACAAAACTCAGAGCGGTGCAGTTGCTCAATTACAATTTACAAGAGATCCATGCACTATGTCATAGAAAATCGACTACAATGTCATATGAGATCCAACTTAATATTTCTTATAAGACGTCTGTAATAAATGCAATCACAACAAAAACATTATTATTGAACCAGAAAAAACACCACGTTCGACACACCGCTCTGCAAAACGTAATTTGACAGAATGCGAAATACGAATGAAATTGTGTAGAGCTACGAACGAATGATTGAACAAAGAATGAATAGATCACTAAAGCCGATGACGTGAATGAAGCTTGACGCAAATGTTTGACAGCGTTGGGTAAAAGAAAGTGCGTGTTCCGAGCCAGGATGAAAATATATAATTCTTATTACAGAAAAGAATAAAAAAAATAATTTGTCCGTTTATATTGTAGTAATGTATAATATATTATATGCTCTTTACAGTTTTAAGAGTAATATAATAACATATGTTCTATATATCAAATATTCAATGTTGTCCTATTTATAAAGATTGGAAAGTACATAGGTACTATTAAATCAAATAGTTTTTGAGAAAGTAACTCATACAATATCATAAAGATATATTATCGTTTTAAAAAGTATTGCCCATTTTTACGATATCGGCGACATAAAGAAAACAAATGCTTGCCCTCTTGGGAAGAAAAGAATATAAAAACTAGTCGAAATGAAAAGAGATAGTTTGGTAAAAGAAGAGAAAAGAAAATAACATAAATGGGCCTCGACTTGATTTTGAAACACCGTTCATTCGAAGCACACCAATCGTCTGTAATAACTACTTATGCTCATCTTCTGTAGGAGCGTGATACAGCTTTATTGATTCATATACATATTAAATAACAAAACCTGACTAAACCTGTACACTAAGTAATAAACTGACAAAAAATCTTCTTGACGGATGTTGATTTACGGTTATAAATTATTGTCTAACACATAGAATAATTTTCTCATTTTAAACATGAACTTGGTTTGGACTATTATTACAATTCAACATAGGTATTACTGAATGGTTTTTAAAGATATAGGGTTAGGTTATTAGATTATATATGTACATACTACATAAAGTGAATATAAGATGCTTATTACTTCGATAGGGTACTTTAGTTTTACGTGGGGAAGATCCGTCGGGGTGGCTACGGGGACATGGGCGTTACCTTTGCCCGACTCCCCGTTGATGCGGCGAAAGCGCTCGTTAACGCCGGAAGTGTCCTGGTGGGCTAGAGCTCAGCCAGGGTGGAACTGCTGGAGGCGTAGCCGCTGCTACAGGTGCCTGGCACCTGGGCATGTGCGTGCGGCTTACCCGTCCGTGGTCGATCGCAGCGCCGTCTGCTTCCGGTGCGGTAGTGAGGGTCATACCCGAGCCACTTGCACTGGAATGTTGCGGTGTGTGGTCTGTGCGGACCGTGGTCTCCCAGCGGGTCACCTATTGGGGAACCGCTGGGACTGCCTCGAGTGCGGGGCTCAGCACGGAGCCGGCTGAGGCTATGGCAACATAGCCTCATCTAGCTTCAGCGGGAGAGTTTGGGAAGGAGAAGGGTTCAGCCCGTTCCTTCCCAGCCGTAGGCCCAGGTGAGAGGGGGGGCGACCTCCTGCCATTGCACGGGTCTGTGACGTAGGGGTACACTGGTTGGCCGGGGTACCCTTATCGGGGGGGCGGCTCCGCCGGGGCGTCACGGTGAGTGCGAAAGCGATTCCGTGGCGTCCCATTACAGCGATGAGAGCAGCCGTTGGTTTTTTAGTGGGGTGCCTTAAAAATGGCAGCGTCTCCTATGCTACCGGGTGCCGCACATACCGCCCGGTCATCGCCCTCCTGGCCGGTGTGACGATGCGGAAACGCATTTTTCCAACGTTAAAAAAAAAGCGTATTTTAGTTTGCGGAGAAAATGAAAAAAAAATTGAGCTATAAGTAATAGTAAAAGAAAATCAAGTCCGGGTGTTGATCATAATAAGGCCTGTTACAAGATATGGAAGTTTAAGCTAGTCTTTTTCACATATGTATTTAAGCCACAATACCATTGGTAGCGTGATGTCACGTCACGTGACTAATCACTGACATAACTCAACCAGAGTTCAATCATTCTTTAGACGACTTCTGTTCCATAAATTAGAATTCTCCTTAAAATAGCTATGATTTTATGTAACCTGCCTCTTACTTTTAATGGGAATTATAACATGTAGTACGATAGTGTTGGAGTAGGATACCTCCTACTACTCTACTTAAATTAAAACAATGTTTCTCTAATTTTTGTCATTGAATTAACTAGGCTTATACTAATCTAAAATCACTTAAGTCTAGAAGTCCCAATATTTTATGGGACTTTAAAACGCCTTGTCTTCATAATAAGTTCCTCAATTCTCGCTTCATTAATATCTACAACTTTAATCCTTTGGAGTTTATTACAACTTTGGTCCGTTCTTCGTGGTCTTAGAAACAATATTAAAATAAATATAATAACAAAAAACGTCAACCTACAAATCTCACAAGTCATTTGACGTCTATATGTTTATGCCAGTTGGAATAAATGCCATATGAAATATTAATTAATTTGTTTATCGAGTTCAACCGTCAATGAAAAGCAATGCCCTACCACTGCGGTTGTCATGTACACAGGCGGACAGAAACCGTAAACAAACCCTCGATCGATATATTTCCATACTTTAAGTAAAAGCTCGTTAGCTTTCACGACGACAACATCTCTTCTTAAGTCCAAAGTTAAATCAGTCGTAAAACTTTCGATAGATATTTATAAGGAAATGCTATTATATCCGTCTGGAAACGCGAATGAATAGTGTTTTATTTTTTTTATTGACATTCAAACTGTGGAACAACGTGGCGTCCTGCATGGAGAAATGGTTCGGTGATAAACGGTTGTGGTTATTTGGCAACAACCTGCCGCTACTACCGAGGAGGTTGGTTGGGTTACCTTTGTACTTTATTAAAACGGAAAGTTTATTAAAAAGGTTTACTTATATCAGAACTATCACAATTAGTACTATAGTTAAATCTATCAATTGTTGAAAAAGAACCACCAGTTGGCCACTAATTGATATTTATTGTTGTATTTTTTTCTTTATTTGGTATTTATTTGTTTCCTATGGTATAATATGTTTTAAATATTATAATTGCTAATTTTTATATAAAAGATTATTTCGCATTGCTTTGTTGTTATGTTTTTCGAATGAATAATAAATACCCTCAAAAGGTAAATTTGACATGGTATTATATGCGTCTAATTTGAATTCTTGTAATTCTCGAATCGTTAAAATCTAACAAACCTAACAAAATAATATTATTTTAAATATAATAACCACGAGGTTCCTTTATTTTACGAATATGTATTTCCAATAAATGTTTTGGTGACTTGTAAAAACCCCGCGTTGCCGGATATTATTTGAATGATTGTAATTTTTAAATAATTAATTGCGGTTGAATATTTTTTTAAATTGTAATGATTAACTTCAATAAAAAATAAGCTAAAATCGTGGACACACAATACATACAATCTCGGAATAATAATCGGTGTCATACAGAATCTGTCCGTGTGGAAATTGAACCTACAACCATTCGTTCAGCATTCGGGGTCACTAGAAACTAGCACTAGATCAACAGGCCATCTGCTTGATTCCTATCCGCCGTGAAAGTAAAAACGTAATGTAACTTTTTAAACATAAATATTGTTCATATATCCTGATACGATTTAATGAAGTAATGATTTCTTTGTAATTGTGAATAGTAACCTGCCATGGTACAGATGTGAACGAGACTTACTTGTCGATACAAATATTTTTTATTTTAGCAACCAGTTATTAAGTACATATTATATAATATATTTAAAAATATATATAAATATATTTAGCCATGTTAAGCTGATTTAAATTATGAATAATTATAGAATTTAAAATAAATTGTTACTGTCCAAGATTCGAACCCGCGATCTCTGTAAAGCCGTGTGACCAGTTGATCCACCGTATCGCTACGCACTTCGATGAAAAAAATATTCTATATTATATGTCCATCTCTATCAGGACTGTGGTTTAATTATTAGGTTTCTTTCTAAAATCTTAAGTCTGCAGTAGGTATAGTTTAAAATTAAAAAGATGCCATAACCAAAATTAATGTTTGAAAATGACTTTTTATTTTTGTGACGTATATTTATTAATAATTTATAATATTACTTATATTCTTCAACATATTTGGAACGACAACGAGCCAAAATTAAATATAAAAGTAACAAAACAATCCACAGTGTTTGTCTCGTGATCTAGGTAGGTAATTAAATCTCATCGTATTTTTTTGCAGTACCTGACTAGGTACTTATTCATAGTTTCATTTTACACTATGATTGCAGAACCTAGGCTAGGTAAAACTAATTATAATTTAAGCCTTAAATTAATTTAATTTGGTCTGAAAGAACGGTTTAAATTATGTGACCTATGTATGATATAGGTAATGTTATTATAAATAGTACCTAAATAATATCTAACAATTCTACAATTATATTTAGGCAAAGCACATAAACTAAAATTTTTAAATGTACATTAAATCTGTATATTTTAATACTTTTTATTTCGTGATGTCAATTGTTGGTTGTAATGTCAGATAACGTCAATTCTTCCTAGAAGAATCAAAATCCATAAATTATTTATATTGTTATGAAAAGCTGACGATATATTTTACCCATTTTCGTCTACCCGCATCGAAACATCATAAATTATGCTGATTCATCAATATCTATCTACAATCTAAAGTTTAATTCATGACTATTGGTTTAAAGATGAAATTACAGTGACACAAAATGAGGGAACAACTCAATACTTCTATTATATCGCCCTACGTTGTTTCTGCAAGGTAGATTTAATTTAACATAAATTAAGCTAACCTACATTTGAAACTATATGTAACTGTAGATATTATCTATATTTCCATTATTGTTTTGTATTGTTGTATTTAGATTCGACTACTCAAAAACTAGGCTTAAAAATGATAAACGTAGAGTAATTAAAAATATACTAACCTTAAAAATATAGCCGGTAATACGTTGGTGATATAATAACCGGCTGGTTAAGTTTTATGGTAGGATTATTTGACTAAAAAGGTGACGATCGAAGCGGATATTTAGGCTATCACTTAAAATCCAACGGGTACCTTCATCTCCTTAGTGGGACGTCACGAATTCGTTTCCGATATCCACCTTGATGCTTCGTCGTTCTATAGTTCACAAGCTACAAGAGTTAATGGAAGGAATAGTTATAACTTTCCATCCCAATTGCTTCATCAGGTCGCGCGCCAGTAGCCGCGCGATGGAGCGCTACGAGAAGCTCGCTAAGCTAGGCGAGGGTTCCTACGGACTGGTGTACAAGTGTCGCAACAGAGACACCGGGGAGATCGTAGCCGTCAAGAAGTTCGTTGAGAACGAGGACGACCCGCTCATACGGAAGATTGCGCTAAGAGAGATACGGATGCTAAAAGTAAGATCATGGCTCTATATAACTTATATAGCTTACATTTAGTTACTTCAAATATATACAGAATTTAAAATTCATCTACATGGGAACCTCTCGGGAAGGTTTTAACCTGCGACTTCTGGAACAATTCCGTCGCTTGGCTAATGGAACTGTCGTGCCACTACTAAGGCTGCCAACTTTTTTTGACGAAAAAAAAAGTGTAAAATAGTTTGGATAGGAAAAAAATTATATGAAGAAAAAAAAAAGTATAAGAAAGCCAGTTAGTGATCTTCGCTAAAATAAAACCATTCTGTCATATCATTTAAGCTCCTATCAATAAAAAGTAAAAAAATACTGATAACTTTATTAATTATTTCGGATGATGACCTTATATGTTAAATAGTTAAATTACCCATAAATACCATAATGAGTTTTTTATTCTATGCATCGAAGTAAAGGTTGGAAATAAAGTATTTTCACATACTTTATTTGTATGCAAAAGAATAAAGTATAATTACCAAAAATAAAGTATAATACTTTATAATAAAGTATGGTTGGCAACCCTAGTTTCTTTATGAATCTAGGGTTTTATATGTATATTATTGGGAGGAAAAGGAGGGAAAATTAAATTTTCGTCAACATGTGGACATACATGGCAACCTGTATTTTTTTATATTTAACTTAAAGTATTGAAAATTTTGTCAAAATGTTGTATATTACTTACGGAATTAATATTTTCCATTACTCGAGGAAATCCCAGAAATTAATATTTTTATACATATATTTTTATAAGTTATAACTATCGCAGTCTGGTCAAGGTTAAATTAATATCAATAATGACTTAAAAGATGAAAATTAAATAACGAAGTTATCGATAAATCAACTTTCGTAAAGAAACTGCTTGCTTTATTCTCTTGCTTTACCTTTGAAAGATGTAAAAAGCTAAAAAAATAATTTAGGTAGAAAACTCGCGGTCACCATTCATTTTTGTGTCTGTGTCAATGACAAATCAGAGTACTCATAGCATTTGTTCCAGAACCTTAAACATCCAAATCTGGTGAATCTGATCGAGGTGTTCCGTCGGAAGCGCAAGTTGCACCTTGTGTTTGAGTACTGTGACCACACTGTGCTGCATGAACTTGAAAAATATCCAGCTGTAAGTATTTCCTAATGTTATTTTAACGTTATCTGAGGCGTGTTTAGTAAAATAGGTAACTTTTAAAATAATAACAAATTCATATTGTAAATATACATTTGCATATTTCCCCGGACACGAGTAATATTACTTTGCAACCGAAAAGTTAGGTAAAACTTGTAAATATAATTAAGAATTTGGATACGTGTAATAAAACTTTTTGTTAGTAAACTATGGGCAAATGAAAAAAAGGTTATATATATATACACGGTTATTTGTAATTAGTAATAACTTTTTTGTACAAGTCTTGATAAACAACACAAAAAAAAACAATACAAAAAAATTTTTGCTCCTCCTTTTACTTATTACTCTGTATTCTGGTAGAAGTACTTAGAAGGTCAACGCCCGGGCGCCATACCGACGACGCTCAGAATTAATGCCAGTTTAGAGACAACAAATAAATTTTGTATGGGAAAATTAAAATTTTAAAAACTATTAATTTTAAAAAGTCGTAGAACAAATGTTGTTGGGATTGGTAAAGAGAGGCTGCCTGCAAGAGGCGGTCAACTAATTACAAATAACCTTGTATATTACTATCAATTTATTAACTTGCTATTTTTGGAGGTTATTTATTATATTTACATATAATTGCAGTATGCATATATTACAATGCATACAAAAGTGAGTATAACTTTTATAACATTTTCGAAAAAACAGCAGGAAATTTTATTAAATTTTTAACCGCTCTGTTGGTCGAGTGGTTAGGTTAGGTCACGTGGTGTCACGGCGGAACGGGGCTCGGGTTCGATTCCCGGCAGAGATAGGCATTTATGTGATAAGCATAGATGTATGTGTTTCTGGGTTTGGTCGTTTATTAAATATATTCTCAGTATTTATATTTGTATTTCCATGTATTAGTATCGTTGTCTAACACCCTTAACACGAGCAAATAATTTGCTTACTTAGGGGTTATCAATGTGTGTAATTTGTCCCGATATTATTAAAAAACAAAAAAAAAAAATTAATACGTATCCAATATACGGTTGTAAACAACTTAAGTTTTTGACTAGCATGTTTCACAAGGCAACCATATTCACTTTCAAAAAAAAAAAATTTTTAATGAATTCCTCAAACTGTTGCTTTTTGAAGTTTGGTGGACGTTCCATTTAAGCGCAAACCTACTTAGTGCTCGAAATTATAACCTAAATACCAATTCATTTCATATCATTTAACAACACTTCGAATAATAATTTAAAAATAAAACAAGACATCAATATAATACAATAAAAAAGACGCAGGACAAAATAATTAATTTGTAATTATTGGTGGGTAAATAAAGTTTCGTTAAAATTAATGTCTAATGGTTTATTTTACATTCATATTATTAGAACTAAATACAGATTGTGCAATATACTGGTACTAACAAGTTCTTGCCAAAGCGTCGGTCGGCCGTTCGGACTTACGTGCGGAACGACTTGCAACCTTTAAATATATTGATGGTTTCATAGTAGATAACAAAAATAAATCAAAGTATTTTTCTAACTCGAGTGTATTGTAACAACAAAAGTTAACGTCTAGTAGAAGGGTTTATTTTCAATTAAATGTAATTCACCCTCCAATCAGTACTTCCGCTGGCCTGCTTCCTCTCTCAGTCATATTTGTCAACTGTCATTCATTCCTGTCAAATTGTGCGTAAATTTAAATTTCATGCAGATATTAAATGCTTCTCTCACATAAATATAAGTACTACAATATTTCTTACATAATTTTTACATTAAAGATAAACTATCACAAAATTATTATCCGTTTTGACTACGTGTTAGTTAAGACCACTTGCACAATAACAGGTTATTGCACATTGAATGCAAAACTAAATATTCACGTGTTTGACATTACGTTATAAATAAATTAGCTGTTATATATGTCATCCAAATTTGTTTTATGTATCTAAAACCAAATAGAATATATTTTCAAATAATTTTGATTTTAATCTAATAAGGATAACATACAATGACTAAAATGAGTAATGAAGTTTTAAGTATTTAATAATAGATATAAAACATCAATTTTAATATGTCTGTATAAAACTCTTAATTCAGATTTAATTCGCTTGTTTTCGTTATCCGGTAGGTATGTTAATTTGCTTTGCAAAATAATCTAATTTAAATGTTTAGCTATTCTCTCTATTTATTTGTGTTTGTTTTTGGGCTTCCTTAAAAATAAAATGATTAATATTATGACTAAGGACCTTGATTTTTTTAATTCAAAAATGAGGATGTTGAACTACTTAATATTTAATATTATTATATATTAGTATTATTTATCTAAAGGATTAAGATTATTTTTGTAGTAACTAATAAGATACTATCAAACTGGTAGTATTCACATCACGCATGGGACTACTCTTATTATTGAGATGCTGATTATTTTTGAGATGCTGATTTAGATTTTAGTGGAGATTAAGCCTAGCTGCACTATCTGTAAGTGGAGTAGTAGAGAAATTAAACACAGATTTTCGCAAACTCTTAAAGATCGTCATAAAGTAAGTTGGAACTGATTGAAGCTAACTGTGGTCAGTGTAACTGCAAGATAGCAGTCTAGACCGACTACTCTCTGCGATTTCTCTCTTGGTGATGATCTACACTGCCCAAATTTGTCGACATCCATAGACCGTAAAACTTACCATTTAGTGGACTACGAGTTCATTTGACAATATATCATATGTCAAATATATTGCTTGCCACACGATACATTAATAATAGTAAATAGTAATCATTTATTTCAAGTTCAAATTATCATATTCACATAAACGGTTCAACTCCTCTTTTAGGAACAATTGAAATTATCCCTGTACCAGAAAACTCCGTTCTTCCTTACCAACATAATTATAACAAAATAAATTAAATTACTTATTAACTGTTACTTTAAGTAAGTGTGGGCGAATGTGTATGTTTATTTGTATATATGCGTATGCTCATATATGTATTTGTGTATGTAAAATCAACTCATAATGCCCAAAATCAAATTCACTTCCTCATATTTTAGGAAAAGAAGCCATTCTGTTTATGTCCTTTTATAAAAAATATTTGTTTATAAAATTTGCAACTTCTACTAGCAATATTTACTATGGCTAGATTCCTGAGTGATTGAACTGATTCCTGGCAGATGTTATATAAATGCACGTAGGAGCAGCGAAATCTTTTCTTCTTTTTAAATGTATTATTCAATAAAGGGTAAATAAACTTTCCTGATGTAACAACAAATTCCCGATGAAAAGCACATTGCTCTTAAGATAAAATTGATCTATGGGCTTAAAAAATAGGCTAGGGTAGAGACTAAAAATTATAACCTTTATTATGTCCGCTGAGTTCTTTCCCATTCTGATCTTAGTGGCACTACAGCAGAATGAAATACAAAAGTACAAGTTGCATTGAAAGAGAGCTATGTATATTTTTTTTAAATAATAAGTTAGTGACTTTATGTCTTAAGATTTTGAATATGCAAACAAGATTCCTTACTCTATTAGTGACAATTCGATATGGAGATGTCATAAACGGGTTCAAAATTATTCCAAGACATTTGGCTGAAGATACTTTAGATATAACTGGACAACTACACATCCCTTGAAATTGTTCGCAATTGTAATGATGCTTGATCACAAATTTATTCCCAGGTTGAGCTCGTTCAGAAATAGTAAAACAAATATAGGTTATTAGTTATATAAATAGACAGGAGAGTAATATTAACTCATTCTACATTATACATTCTTCAACAGATCCATCAGTTGGTTAAAAACCAACCGCTGCATGGCAAAGAACATCCTCCCAAGAGATTATAGTAAATACCACACCAGTTTCATCAGTCTATGAAAATGTATGATCATTTGTCGATTGTTTCTTACAAAGTTGATTGATGTATATTATAAATAAAGTCGGACCTAAGACACTTCCCTGGGGGACACCTAAAACGACACGAACTTCATCACTTGTTTCAACCTTCAACCTTTCGTTTACGACCAGTTAAGTAATTAAGAAATAGAGTCAAATAATTGTTTCTAATACCAATTTCTTTTATTTTTGTATAATGTTGTCTGATTAAATTACAGTTATTGTTATATTATAGGTTTAATTTTATTTAAAAATGGGATATGTATCGGATAAAATTATTTATTTAATATTTATGTACACACAGAATACCTACATATCAGATAAACTTATTCAAACAAACAATCGTACAAAGGCACTGCTTATTTAAAAATGAAATTTCTTTCAGCAGGCCTGTGAAAATTATTCTTGATTATTAAGAAATAAAGTAAAAAACATGAGATAAAAGGTTTTATCTTTTTTTCAAATTAGATATATTATTATATTGTTTTATTCAACTTATTTTATCGATAAACTTATATTATACGAGAGATCAAAAGATGTACATACCAAACATATCAACAACAAAAGTTTGGGCTAAAGTAGTGCGACGGTGTGAGGAAATCACAGAGTATTGTTAGGAAACAAATATTATAACAAGATTTAAATTTCAATACATAAAGTACTAAGAAGTGAGAACAAATATACTAATCAAATAATGACCGAACTGGTATTTTGGCATTTATTATTTAAATAGTTCAAACAGACTAAGAGTGCATAGTTTTATCTAATTTAAATTTTAAAACAACATTTTTAATGAATTATGTAACAGAAGATTTTGTTGTAGCTCATTGATTATGATTTAATAATAAATAATATATAACATAATGTAATATTCCGCATTTTCTTCCTAGGAAATATGAGGAGAATTTAAATAAATTTAATTTATATTTTATTCAATACTACCTGATCCGGGCTTCGTGGATTTATAAAATTAATTCTTTCTAAATGTTTTTTTAAACATCATTATAAGTGTTTGTTATGATTTTACCAGTTTTCATACATATAACAGAGATTTTTTTTATATTTTGTCTTTGAATAAACCTGTTTAGGGGTAAATTATAAAATGAATCTGTCTTCAATTTTATCTTTTTAGATTTAAAGGTTTATCTGTGTGTTGACAGGCAGAATCTGTAAATACATATCAGAATCTAGTATTTTTATTAACCATTAAATTTATGTTTCAAATCAAATAGTGTTGTGTTAGTTTACATTTCGTTGGTCTGCTTTAAATATTATTTGTATTAAATTGACAGAAGTCGTTGAAAGAAGGTTTTTACGCATCCTTTTAATGGCAATAATAAAAACCTGTCAGATGCATGAGGTCGACCATTAAGTTGCATATAATTTGAGGAATCTTAAGATATGGTCATGTTGCACATATACCAAACATCTTAGAATACGGTTAAAATGGGGGTAACTGTTATCGTCTCTTTAGGAAACTTATAGAGATCGTGGTTGAGATTTTTATTTCGTCGGACTTTTATTTTTAACTTGTTAAATGGACTAATACCTACAAGAAAAAAAGTCACTGCCGTAGTTTGGTTTTACAACACAATACATGGTTCCTATTAAACCTTTTGGATATGTAATAAATGTTTTAAATCAATTATTGAATTGGTTTTATAATTGAAAAACCTTAAAAAAAAATAAAAAATATTAATACTTCAATTTTATAAGTTATTTGCCAACCGAGATTGTTCTAATTTAGTCGACCTTCTATGCGCCTGCGCCGGTTATTACGCAAGCGACAGCAAATATCCTTTGAACCACATTCATAGGTATGTGGTAATGTTAATGATGTGTCTCGTTTTGACATATACACATGAATTAAAACAAATTTAACTTTCATATTTATATCAAAATTTTTCCCATTGTATATAATGTTCGGCAGAAATCTTGTTTACCTGGAATAGACTAGTAATAATGTTAGAACTTTACAGGATCTACGTACTTTTACTTTATTAGTTATTATTTTCATAGTATTCGTCTTGATTTCTTAGTTCCGAAAATATTTTTTTATCTCAAAACAATATCTAACACAAAGGCCTGTATATTTTTTTGGCTCCATTGTGTTTATTTGGATGATTCGTTATAACGTAACATCATTGTATCAATATTTTCTAATGTATATAAATTCGCAGTTAAAATGAATTTGAATTCTAATGAATCTGAATAATATATTTAATACATAGTATATTTTCCGTAACAGAAGGAAGTAACAAATGATTTTTTCCTTAACCTCACAATTTATTTTGTTAATCACACTTTTATTTTGTAAATTCAAAAGGACCAAGAAATTCGAGTAATAAGAATTGATTCTAAAGTCGGTTCAGACTGTCGTTACAATGTAATTTGTGATTTATATAACATTCTATCAATAATACGTTATGGTTTTTTCATGGGACAGAAATATTGAAGTTACTTTTAGTATGTCGTGGCTTGCGTGCTTCAGTCTGCGGTAAAAATATTTCATGTTCTTGTTATTTCATTAAATATGATGTTGTTTTCGTGGTGGTATCTAGACCCACCTAACAACACGTGCCAGTATCAATTTCTTAAAGGGTTTTAGGAGGGTTATTGATCATGTTTACCCGTTTTTCTAAAACTAAAATCTCTTAACGTTATTCTATGACTTATTGTTATATTATATTTTTTTTAATAAATATATTTTAGCAGATATAAAAACCAGGAAATAATTTTGTCATTTCACTTTATGAGTCAGTCAAGTGAGAGGTTATCAAGCTACTGCATAAAAAATAAATCAAGAACAACGGGAGCGGAAACTGATAACTTCAGATATTGTTTTATATTAAAAATATATACCTTCCTGCCAGAATTTTCCCAGGGTTATCAAAATTGTATTATACATAATTATTTTTTGGCAGGGTTGTCCAGAGCTGCTTTCAAAGCAGATCATCTGGCAAACGCTACAAGGGGTTGCGTACTGTCACCGACACAATTGCATACATCGGGATGTGAAGCCAGAGAACATACTGCTGACCAGCGAGGGTGTTGTCAAACTCTGTGACTTCGGATTCGCGAGAATGATCAGTGCGTATGGATTTTAAATATAACCTATTATTAGTTTATATCTTTTATGTTACTCAAACGCAAGAAAATAAGCATAATTGCTATATATGAGTAATTGACGTCAAGATTATTATTTTAAGTACATATAATATTATCATATTTTGATAAAGAAACACCTAACTTCTAAAATAATTATATCTAATCGATAAATTTAAAAACAACTTTACCTTTGGCAAAAATATGCGAACGAAACCAATCCGGTTAGTCAATATTAATATGTAGATAAAAAATGCAATTATATACTAATTCTCATATAGGTAATCGTTTCCTCGTCAGTGACGTCAATCGCCAAATATCAATGTCACACTACTTTGCGATTTTCTTATTTAACCTTTATATAATTATACTGATGATTTAAATGTTTGCTTATTAAAATTAAGTACTATGTTATATCATAAATCAGATACACTAAATATGTCAAAAATAATTAATGTTATACGTAATGTTTGTTTTAATTAACTCTTAGTTGTTGTCTATAACATAATTGCAATTATATTAAATATATAAATATAATTAATAATAAATATTGATTTCCATTCACTATATTTTCAATAAAATATCTCAAAATAATGGTATAGAAAAACTACAATACAATATTGATACGATCAATTAATCACCGTCTGACATTGGATCCGTCGAGTTGCGCGGATGCAAAAACCGATGTGGTGAATCAGGCAATGGAGTATTTTACTCCTTTTGCTGATGTACCCATCGATGCTAAAGCTCGCCCATGGTTTAATGCCGAATGTGGTCATGCTGAAAACCGAAAACATTCGGCTTCCGTTATTTGGGTTGAACCTCGAAGCCGCAAAATTCCGGATGTAAGTTTAAAGAAGAGACCCTTTAACCAAGTTGTCAAGTTCTACAAAAAGGCATTGCGGAAGGCTTGTCTCAATCGAATCTTTAAGAATGGCGAAAAGCTCTCTGTCAGACCAACTGGCAGCCGAGCTTTCGGGTCTCTTGACAAAGCAATCGAGTCGAACTTCTGCCAACCCTCACTGCCTGCTCTGCTGAAGCCGGAAGGATCCCTGGCCAATAAAGCAACAAAAAAAGCGAATGCATTTGCTTCTCTGTTTGCTGATAATTCGCATGTAGACACTGGCAATGTTTCTCCATCATATCTTCCTCACTGCGGTATTTCGATGCCTGAAATCCGCATTACAAACAAAGTGGTATGGAAAACATTGTGTCGTTTAGATGTGAGTAAAGCCAGTGGTCCTGATGGTATACCAGCCATTCTGCTCAAGACATGCGCAGCTGAGTTGTCTCCTGTATTGACACGTCTGTATCGCCTCTCTTTTAAGACTGGCATTGAACTCGCGCCTACTAGCTTACCTAGAAGGTAACGATCTCCTCAGTGACCGACAGTACGGGTTTCGCCGTAATAGGTCTACTGGGGATCTCCTAGTGTATGCTACTCACATCTTAGGCGAGGCCATCGAAAAAAACGGAGAAGCAGTCGCCGTCTCTCTGGACGTCTCGAGGGCATTTGACAGGGTCTAGCATGCGAGCCTTATAAGCAAGCTTTCAGCGTACGGTATATCTCCTGGTCTAATCGGCTGGGTAACGGACTTCCTGAGCCAGAGATCTCTCCGAGTAGTTGTCGACGGGTGTTCCTCGGAACCCTTGACAATAAATGCCGGAGTGCCTCAGGGGTCCGTTCTTTCTGCAACTCTTTTTCTGCTGCACATTAACGATCTGCTGGAGCCCGGTATCTATGGTTATGCAGACGACAGCACAGTTGTTGAAAGGTATTTGCCAAGTACTCAGGATTGTAGAGATCAAGTACAGTCTGAAAGAGAAGCCATGGTGCAACGTTTGAATGACAAACTTCAGGCAGTCTCCGCTTGGAGCAATGCCAATCTTATCAAATTCAACGCCACCATAACGTAGACGTGTCTGTTCACCAAAAAAGGAGCCCTTTCACCTTGGCTCCTACTTTCCAGAATGTATCCTTGGTATACAGTGATCGGCTTCAGTTAGTTTAGTTAGGCTTAGAGATTTCCTCGAACCTCTACTTTGGTCGATACATTGAGTCCAGAGCAAGAGCAGCTGCAGGAAAGCTATCCGTTTTTCTGAAGGTCCGGCAGTACTTTACACCGGGACAGCTTCTTGTTTTATACAAAGCATAGATTCGGGCGTGTGTAGACTACTGTGGTCACATATTTGCTAGTGCCGCAAAGTCTCATCATGCGGATCTGGACTCAATTGAGAGGCGAGCGAAGAGGCTTTTAGGCGTTCCCGAATTGGTCGAAGCCGACCTCCACAGCCTTAACACAGACGTAGAATTGCTAGCCTCTCAGTATTATATAGGATACATTTTGGTGAGTGTGCGCAGGAATTACACGATTTAATTCCCCCGTTCCCGTTCCATCACGGGACGTTCCGAGGCACGGCAGGTATCCATCGTTACGTTGTTGACACTCCACCGGTCCGAACGAAACGCTACGCCTCGTCTTTTTAGTGCATACAGCGAAGGATTGGAACAGCTTGCCTGCGTCGGTATTTCCGACCGAATACAATGTGGGTGTCTTCAAGAGAAGAGTGAATAGGTTGTTAGGTTGCGCCTTACCACCTATGACTACATCTCCACTCTCCATCAGGTGGAATGTAGTCAAGCATTAACCTTGTTTTGTACAAAAAAAAAATATTTTTAATCAATTTCAAATATTAATTTCGTATCAATGCAACGTTTTGTATCAATTATACAGAGTAACGTTACAGACATTGGTAAGAATTTCCGAAAAAAATCTATTAGTTTTGCAGTTGTTTTTATGAACAAAAAATTCAAAAGTAAATTTAAAAATTGTAGGTTTTTTGTTTATATTTGTTTATAATAATTTCTAAACCAGGTGGAAGTTGCTCCTCGGAGTACTCAGTGCATACAATGATTCCATTCGGCATCGACGTGCGGAGGAGAGCTAGTAACTGTCAACTTTGATTCTGTAAAAGTTAGCGTTTTGTATGTAAAGTTGTTAAAAAACTTAATACTACTTTAGTATTATATTCGTATTATATGTAAGTATTGCTTACGTCTAAGTATTACAGAAAGTTTCTGACTTAAGGTAAAATTAGCGTGACAAAGAACAATATACAGTACAATACCTAAACTTGGCGTAATAACTAACTAACTAACGAATGTAAGTATAAATAGGTAATAGGTATATTATAAAATTGTTATATTAAAATATAATTTCTGCAAGGTATTTCTTTGCAATTAAATTTCATTAGTCTTTTCAATTGTTATCTGTAAGTAGAGTTGTTGAGGTAAACGTAGTTGAACAAGTAATTTAAACAAATAAAATTGTAAGTAGCTAAAAACTGGAATTATTATTAAAGAATATATTCGTACTATACATTAAAATATCTTAAATCAGGCGAATAAAGTTCAACGTAAAAACAAATTTTATCATTAGTTGATTGTTGATAAAGAATGCCAGTTATCCGGGTTACCTCTTATCGGTGATCGCTCTACTTGCTAACTGCTACATTAGGCCTAAATCGCAAGATATAAAGCGCTATAAAACTACTTTATTAAAGTTTAATGCATTTTATTCTCCTAAAAAGTATTAACAATTCAAGAATTAGAAGTTCTGTACTCAATGCGAGTAGGTTTAAAAAAAACTAGATCTGTTCTATATATTTAAATACATTTACAAACAAAAAGAAACCTTTTACTACTATTAGTGCGTGGATGTGTTGGTAAGGACAAAGAATTCCCTTCATTATTAAAGCTATCGCTAAATCGATCTATTTCGGACAATATTTTGATAGTCGTAAATCACAAAGAGGCATATTATAGTCAACCTTGACACAGGTGAGTTCAGTAACTCTTTCAAAATTCAACTGCCGCTTCTGTTGCAACCTTCTTGCTTCACCTTTAAACAGGCTTAAAGACAAGATGTTACGAACACACACATTGATTTGTAAAACGTTTAGGAATATTTCATTTGTGTTTTAGACATGATATTATACTGTTAGGTTGCTGACTCTTAAAAAAGGGGAAATTATTTTTTTTTGTAAATTTCTGAATAACTCGGTATGTTTCCTGGAATTTAAACAAGATCTCAAATTTAATGTACGAAAAAAACAGCTTTAATGTAATAAGCTTGCACTAGTACGCAAGTTTGGCCTTGGGAACTGGTCGGGAAGTAGGGAATTTTAACTTTGACAAACTTTTAATAATACATTCAGATAATAGTGTTGCATATAACAAGAGCTTGTAATTGACGATATCTATAGCTGTTGATTCCCTGTTAATAATATTTACATAATTAATAGCATTTCATAAGTTTCAAGAGATAACCCAGTAGCCGGTAGATAAATTTTAAAATGCTCTGTAGAGAATTGTAACATTGTAACATACAAAATTGTAACATACAAAGCATGGAAGTAGGTAGGTACTTAGTATTAATTAAAATTAAAAAATATATTGTGTTTGGTGTCCCAATGTTACCTACCAGAACCACGTTCCATATACACTATAGTGAAAAAAAATAAAAAGAAAAGAAAAGAAGAGTCAGCAACATTTGACAAGTTTTATTTATCGGAATAACTAAAAGCATTTATAACTTTTAGAATACTTTGAAATTTAGGTAGGTAGGTATTAAAATTTTAAAATATTCTAAATGAAGACCTACGTTTTTATTTATTACATACAAAAAGCAAAAAAGTGAACAAGTCTGAAATAGGTAAACTAAATGTGGAATAGTGAGGCTTTCGCAGTAACTATTTTCAGTAGTGTAACGTCATCACTTAGCCTGTGGCGATTAAACCGTACATTTAGTGGTCTCGGAACAAACAGTTTTAACTACCGTGTGAGGTAGAAAATACTACTACTGGCTCTTTAGTAGTTATAGTAGTAAACTCCTGTTTTAGTAATCGGTTCTCTCTAAAAAAAACGGTTTTATAAATGTCCTTTATGTGTGTGTGTGTGTGTGTGTGTGCATAGATTTTTTTTTAACCTTATGTAGAGGAAATAGATTCTGTTTTCCTTAAAGACTTGTACTTTGAGTTGAGTAGTCGGGAGTTAAGTCAGAGAATTTCTTCTTACATATTTTTCCGTACGTTGTTTTTTTGCCAGGCTCAGAAAAAGTTTCTAAAGATAGAATTAGAAAATTTAACGACTTATGTAAATCGTATTTACTACTCAGGGAACCCATTTCCTTACATTAACTGGCACGATTAGCATCAGTGAGTCTCTTACGAGTTATTTCCTTTGCTACCTACATTAGTGACCTTCGACCTATAATCAGACAATAGCGTGTTTCAAACTACCCCTTAAGATAACTTCTACAAGGTCGTTAGAAATGCCATTGCGAATTATAATGGGGCAGTTGCAAAGGTTAAAGGTTACTGGGGTATAGGTTTATGAGGAAACAGTTTGTATAATTTCGCAACTACAAGAGTAAAAACAACTTAATTGTAAATCAGATATTAAACTAATCAATTAAACCTTTATTTAGATAACTCACATAATGCAATATAATATTATAAACAATAATGTAATATATAAGTGCCAAAAAAAAAATACGGTTCTTTTAGGTGGTACGGGGTACAGTGGCTGTAAAACACATGTTTTTAATTTGACATTGATCACAGAACTTTAAGTTAATAATTAAATAATTGACGTCAAAAACACGTTACGTACTTTTACGTTATCTTTTGTAATATCAAAATCACATTTACTGCTGACACATGAAAACTTTTTGGATACCCTGAAAGATGCAAAGCAATCGCATGACAATGCTCGTTGTCAGATGTAACAGTGACATAAGTAGGACATAGTAGGACATACTATCGTTTAAATTAGTCGGCCATTTAACCTTTGATAAAAACCACATTCCCCAACTCTGTTCTCGTTATTAATTATGCAGTTCCTTTCTAATTTCAATGTCGATCATTGAACCTTCCTTCAATCTCGTATTCATAAAGAATGTAATTAATAAGCAGTAACTAATCATTATTCCGCCAACATGCCCAGGCCCAGGTGAAAGCTATACGGACTACGTTGCGACGAGGTGGTACCGCGCCCCTGAGCTGCTGGTAGGTGACACCTTGTACAGCACTCCCGTTGATGTATGGGCCATTGGTGAGTGACATAATTTAGGTTAATAAAAACTTTTTTGTTGTACTGCCAAGAGCTGATTGGTTAACACAGAATTTGACAGTTAATGTAATTTCTATATTAATTTCTGTATTCTAGACTCGGATAATTTTATAGTTTTTTAATATTAAACAATTTTATTGACTCATTATATCAATTAACAACCTACGTTTTGGTTTCGTGATGAACTTGATGCCTTTTACCTATGGGAGTAGGTACTCAGATTCTTTCATTACATAATTTCTTTTACATATTTTTGTAATTTCGGAGCTGTAATTTTAATAATCTGAGCGAGGCTTGTCGAATCTCGCTTCTTATAAAGATTTTAGACTGTAAAGTGTTTGCGATATTTTTTTCTAGATACATAATTGTATTTGTCATAGAGCTAATATAACAATTGAAAAGACAATTCTTGTCCCCGACTAATCTTTCTGAGAAAGCTTTTCTAAACCTTCTGCAATTTTCACAAAATTAAACATTAGTATTTATGAGACCGGGTGTTTTCAAAACTTAATTGGGTTTATATTGTCATGTAAAATAAAATGTCCAGGGGAGGAACTACCCCCCCCTTTCCCCTTCCTCGGTACGCCTATGCATATACCTATGTTGATAATGTAAGAGGTTATTGTTTTGTCAATATGATCTTTAAGACTGATTACGTACCAAAATTACTGTTTAAAACGAAAACAAGAACAATTTGTTACCTTTATCTTGATTATTATTGTATTTTCAATGTCAGTTTATATTGCGAACTCAAGGTTGAAAATTATATTATTTTTTATCAGCATAGGTAATAAAGGTTACCTACTTTAAGTTCTTGCTTTCTTATTCCTTTTATTTTTACGTAAGCACTGTTTAAAGTTGTACCTACCTACTAAAACCTGTTGTACTATATCTGCATAAAGTTTTAAGTAGGTTAGTAAATGAATTGGTTAAAGATACTTATCAGGTAGGTAACGGGTAATCTTTATTGTCTATTTATCTTAATTAAATATTTTAACATTACAAAAGTCACATTTAAATGTGTTCAAGTTATCCTAATATATCATCTATAACGCCGTCAGACGCCTAATAATAAGGAACCTCTTAGATCACACATAGTCATTCATTCATTTAGTAGTCCCATCAATTCTGACAGGATGTGTATTCGCTGAGCTTCTGTCTAGCGAGGCACTGTGGCCTGGCAAGAGTGACCTCGACCAGCTCTACCTCATCCGCAAGACCCTGGGCGACCTGCTGCCGAGACATATGACAATATTCTCACAGAATACCTTCTTTCAGGTGAATGGTTGTTGACATCCATTCGTCGTTAAAATTTAAACGCGACTTGCAAGATTTTTTAGTTAAATGATTAATTTTATATTGCATGTAAAGTAAATTTTAATTGAAAAGAATAGATGATTATATTTCCATACTGATATAAAATTTGTAAACAATTTTTAGAGCTAAACTAGAAGTCTATAATAAAAATACAAAAAATAATAAGTTAACAGATTGCAACTAAAATTGCAGTTTCTTTTTGTTTTCAGGGCATGGAGTTGCCAGAACCGACCACTCTAGAGCCCCTTGAAAAAAAGATTCCTCAACGTTACTCACACAACGATTTGGTTTTAGATTTTTTAAAGGCGAGTGGATCGAGTTTTAGTGTAAATGGCTTTTACATTTTTTTTGTTAATTTACTTGGTTTCAAAATGTTGGTTGTGTTTCATTGAAGCAAAATAAGTGAAGGATGATACGTATAAGGGTTTGGAACATAATAATTTAATGAACAATAAATATAGAAAAAATCTGTTAAAGTTGTAAAATAAGTGATTATGCTCTTATGGTGTAAGGATATTCATTTATTTTATACATTTTTGTCAGTTTTGTGCGAGTATACCTACCTATTGGTTGTTTACATTAAAGACAAGGTATTGTATTAACATAGGACAGATTACACATCCAGACATTAGAAATATTGAAGAAGTAAGAGCATTATGTTTATTTAATCATTTTATTTTAGTTTAACTTATTTATTAATTTTGAATATTTAATTCTAAAAAGTTTTTTTACTGAAAAAACAGGATATATGAAGCATTGCTTTGGTTTAAAAATTCATAAAAAAATTCCCCGTATAGAAGTGTCTTGACAAAGACCCTTTGGCGCGCGGCACGTGCGAGCAGTTGCTGCGCCACGCCATCTTTGAAAACTTTCTGTTCGCTGTGCCGCGCTCCGACCATGATGACTTCGAGAAGGCGAGACGCGCACAGGTAATATTTTCACACAGGAATAAAAGCCATAGTGTCAGAAAAGAGAAACTCCTTCTGCCAAAAGTTGTGTTTCACTAGTTGCATGTTATAAGTGTAGATATACGTTTAATAAGGATAGAATCTAAGACAAACCAAATGTTAGATACCTATCTAATATTTCTCACACAGCAAGAATTCCTCAATCGTGCTCGAACTAATTTAGACAAAGACTCGACTATCATTACCACTGACACCACAGTGTCTAAGAAAAGCAAGAGGAAGTGATATTGCCTTTGATTGCGGATAGCACCTATTGAAGATGATTCGTATTGATTCAAAGTGAATAGTTCCTTAAATTGCAATTTGGTTAGATATGTACGGTAGATCTAACTTCCTTTAGGGTAGCTGTTAGTATAATAGTTCATTTCAATATGTAAACACACGTAGTCTATGACAATACGCATTTTATATGGGTTAAAGATAAGTGAAGATTAGTTTGTTTTTTTTTAATATTTAATTTATTACCAGATTTTCTTCTACTTTATGTTCTAGGCTCTATTAGTTATATTACGTAAAACCTTAATTTTAGATTATTCTAAACAGTAATATCCGAAATAGTTCACGTTGATTAAGGATTAACAATAACTATGGTTTTGAGCACCCAGATATTGCATGCTACAACCTTTAAGGGGAGGTAAGGGGAGAAAAGGTCACTCGATAACACTGTTCAACTGGCTTGAAGTTAAGTTCTTAAGCCATTTGTGAGCTGATTACATTTTGAATATAAATTTAAATAAGTCTATTAGAATAATACTTACTAGAAAATGTAGAAAAATATAAACCTGTTTTTTTCTAATTTTAGAATAAACAGAAATTCTTTTGTGTTTTTGTGTTGGTAATAAGTATTAAGTTTGATTCGTAAGCATTAATTCGATTAAAGTTGGCACTAAATATGCCAAAAAAATCAGAACTTAATCGTATATTTCTTCAGATGCAATCATCTCCCATGCTGCCGCTGATCGTGTCTGAGCGAGCACAACCCAAGAAAAAGTCTGAGCTGGACGGACGAGCTCACCTCCCCACCATATGACTAGCGCCGCCCGCGAGACAGCGGATATAATATTAAATGTTTCATTCTGTTGTCTCACTTATTTATTTATTTGTTACTTAAAAAAATCTGTAGCTAAATTCACTTTGGGTGAAATCAATTTAACGGCTCTAAAATTTATTAAAATTTTAGCCACATTCCTGTTACTTAACATTTTTGATGAGTTGACAGGGTCTGGTCACTCTAAACTCAGTAATCTTTTAAAACATTTTTATTAATTACAGTGCAAGAATACAGGAAATCATTTTACATTAAAACAGGACGACATATTTCAAATTATTATTTATTTTGCAACTTTGATATCTACCACATTATATGAACAGACCAAGGCACAAGACATTTTAATATTTATTTTATAGACATTAAGAAAACAATGTAATTAATAGAGGGATAAATGGACCGTGTTAGTTGTTTTGCAAATACTATCTGGTTCTCCGTTAAATATTACTCCAGTGTTGCCTCATTGTCTTGTATTAAGCAAGGCCTAACTCCGACTAACTTAAAACAAATAATGGATATGGTGTATCCAAAATGCAACTGGACTAAGAAATATATTTGTAGACAGTTTTGTATGTTTACTAAGAACATCATTAAAATATAAGGAGTATAGCATTTATTTATATTGTTATCTGTGAAATATATATTTTACGATTTATGAAATGTAACTACTAAGCTTTTGGAATTTTGTCAGTTTTGTAAACCTTTAATAAAATAAAACTACCTAGTGTTTGTAAAAATAGTATGATTATAGGTAGATTGCTAATGACAGGAGGACCAGAAGTAAAGAAATTGTTAGTAACAGTTTGAATCATTAATATACAGGAGTTTGTGCACAGCCAGCTATTAAGTTAAAGATAATAAACCAATGACACATTTTTAAGCTGTGATGACTTGCAAACTCGATCTTACCTAGATGTGAAAAATGTATATAAATAACCTAATATGTAACACAAAAGATATTTAATAAATATTTATTAAAAATATATTTAAAAATAATTGTAACAAGCTGTAGCTTATATTATAACAATGATATTATTCCTACTTTTGTTTATTTTATTTTTCACTAATTTATTTACACCCCTGCTGCCATGTCATTATTAATTACTTTTTAGGAACTGAAACAGAATGATTACCATATATGATACACTATTATAAATATCTATATAAAAATATTGTGGAATAAAAATATTTTATCAAGTAATGATTATTTTATTTAAAAAGTTAAAGTACTAAGATTTCAATAATATAAATTATAGTGTCTATCACAGTATCAGTGGTAAAAAAACAAAACATTTATTCTTCAAAGCACGAATATTAGACAAGTATTACCGAGGCTATTGGTAGCTTCTTTCGCTCTTCACTGGATACGAGGCTATCATTTTCTTGTAACTTAAGCCAACCATAATGACAGCCGACGAGAAATGGAACCATTACTATCGCAACCATATTTTTCGAAACGAAAGCACGTATCTTCATTTTAGTAAAAAAGTTAGAATATAGTTTCAAATCAAATCAGCTGCAGATTTATAAAAACTTGACTCACAATAATAAGGATAACCTCTTCTTAGATTTTTGTTGTCACTTGTCAGTTTGAAAGTGTCATTTCTCAAATTATATCACAGATTAAGAACTAGTTACTTTACATCATAAATTCATTCTTCCTCCTCGGTATTGTTCCAGAATCATGGAAATCTCAAATAGTTTTACCAATTTTAAAACCTGATAAAAACCCTATTGAATCGACCTCTTACCGCCCTATTGCGTTGTCCTCTACTCTTGCCAAAATTACTGAGCATTTGTTAAAGAACCGACTAGAATGGATAGTGGAAAGCAGAAAAATCCTCTCTTCTTATCAATTTGGCTTTCGAAAAGGTTTGAGTTCCATGGATAGTCTTAGCATTCTGTCGACAGACATTCAATTAGCTTTTAATAAAGGAGAGTATCTTGTGGGTGTTTTCCTTGATATAGCTTCTGCCTATGACAATGTTGTTCTTCCGTTACTCAGACGTAAAATGCAACAGCTGAGTATACCTCCGTTGTTGACCCATTTCATATGCAATCTACTCTTTTGCAGATCTATTAAAGTCAAATATCTTAATAGTATTCTTCCCCCTAGGACGGTTTGGAAAGGTCTTCCTCAAGGCTCTGTTCTCAGCCCTCTTCTTTACAACATTTATACTTATAATCTTGATTTATCCGTAAACAACTTTTGTAAAATTTTACAGTACGCTGATGATATAGTTATATATTATAGTTCTTCGTCTATTGACGATATATCTTTCCGCATTAATTCTGCTCTACATTACCTCGATCAGTGGCTTTCAGATCATGGCCTTTCCTTATCAGTAGGTAAGAGTCAGGCTATAATTTTTACTAAGAAAAGAATCATTCCTTCTTTAGAGTTAGTCTGTGGTAATCAACACATTGCTCTTGTTGACAAGGTGAAATTTCTTGGGATTTATCTAGACAAACGACTTAACGGGATTGCTCATGCTGAATTTATTAGTGAAAAATGTGAAAAAGGTATTAACGTTCTTCGTGCCGTCTCTGGTGTTTGGTGGGGATCTCACCCTTATTCTCTTAAGTTACTTTACAACGCGATTATTCGAAGTCATATAGATTATGGTCTTTTTGTTTTGGAACCTCTTAATAAATCGGCTGCCGAAAAACTCAACAAAATTCAACATCGGTGTCTCCGAATCATTTTAGGAGCAATGAAATCCTCCCCAATTAATGCTCTACAAGTCGAATGCGTTGAGCCTCCATTACAGCTTAGAAGGCGTTATTTGTGTGATCGTTTTATCATAAAATCATTACAACTATCGTCTCATCCTTTGATTTATCGTTTGAACAAATTACTGCAAGTCTCTCATTCCCGAAAACTATCATTTCTTTTGGAAAGTTTTGATAAATTTTCCAAAATGTCTCATCCTCTGTTAAGCTTTCCTTCAAATCCCCTTTTTTGTACTTCTTTTCAGGCACTCATATTTAAACCAAATATTATTTTAGATCTCGGCCTTGAGAAAAATTCTCCTGATACAAATTCTAAATTTCAATCAATATCTCACGAAAATTGGGCAGGTTTTATACATATCTACACTGATGCATCTAAAATTTCCACAATTGGTTGTGTTGGGGCTGCTTGTTGGATTCCGATTTTCAAAATAATTCTTCAATTTAAATGTCCCCCAGAGTCTTCGGTTTTCACTGGCGAATGTGTTGCCCTTCTTGAAGCAGTCCGTTTTTCATATTCTCATAATTTTACCCAGACTGTAATATTAACTGACTCCCTTAGTTGTCTGTTAGCTCTTAAAAAAAACCCATTTCGCAATAGATCTCCATCTCCGATTGTTTTAAAAATCAAAGAAGCTCTCTTTCCCTGTTCTCAAAGAGGGCTACAAGTCTTTCTTGTTTGGATTCCAAGTCATTCTGGTATTTTTGGAAATGAGACAGCCGACTCATGTGCTAAAGCGGCCACTCTCACTGGTTCTTGCGATCATTTTAAAAATTCTTCTCAAGACTTGTTGTCTCTCGCAAAATCTCAATTAGACAAATCTTGGTCCATCCATTGGAACCTTTCTAAATCTATTAAAGGAAGGTATTATGCTTCCATACAGCAAGAAATTCCAACTCGTCCCTGGTTTTGTTATTTCAAATATGACGATCGATGGATTATTTCCACTATATGTCGTTTACGTCCTGGTCATTCTTCTACTCCCTCTCATTTAGCAAAGATTAGGGTACGGGACAATTCACTTTGTGAATGTGGCATTGATGAAGGTAACGTGTCTCATATCTTTTTTTCATGTTCTAAACTTATTCATCCTGTATATGATATTCTTCCGTTTAAAATTGCCCGCCCTATAAACGTTGAGTGTTTGCTTTCTTTTGTGTTTTCACCATTTGGTTCATTTTTGTGTAAGTTTATTAGATGCAATAAAATTAAACTTTAATTAAATATTTTATAAATATATATAAATATGTAATAATATAAACGCCTGATTGCCCTGCTCATTTTCCATTCTTCGTTGTGTCATTTATATCCTACTTGACATTGGCAAAATATTTTGTGCAAAGTAGGCGCAACCAAATGCCATTTCATAATAAAGAAGAAGAAGAAGAACTAGTTACTACGTAAAATTAGTGATGATTGATGGTCATGTTAGCTGTCAGTAACCAGTTGACACTTGTGACACCGTTAGTTTTATGATCAAAAAAATATGATTTTGAGTCATACAATTCTATTTTTTTTTTGGATTGTTTAGTAAAGAATATAAAATGAATTTATAAAAATATTAAACTAAATGTTTTTTTTTGAAACGGAACGTTGATGCATCTGTTCTCGTTGTACAGTTAAGAAGACCTATGAAATTTAAGAATCATAATATAAGCAGCCAATCGTTGCACACTGAATTTGACATTTATTGCAGCAGTTGTCATTCATAGCAGAAGAAACTTTCTTATTTCTTTAAAAACATGGTGGCATCTCAGTGAAAAGGGTGTTCATTTTCACTATTCATTAAATTTCAGGAAGCTTATTAAGCAGGAGTGTTTGATACAATTCGTGAGTATCAGATGAACTTGGAGAGTGATAGAAATTGGAAGCAAATAATAATCTGTTGATTGAATTATAGGTAAACACCGCACTAATAAGCTTCTTACAAAATTAAGCATGACGTCTGAAGAAGTCCCGATCTCCGAAGAACTGAAAGGATGTTACGAAAATCTTATTGTAATCGACATTGGCGCAAACCTGACAAACAAGAAATACGGCCGTGATCTCGATTCAGTTATTCAAAGGGCAAAAGATGCAGGTAAATAGAGCAACGTTTTTGATCCTGATGGAATCGCGTGCAAATATGTGAATTGTGAAATACGTAATAGTGCTATTAATCATTAGGCTAGCGGCTAGCCGAGTCATAATTGTTAATGTAGAAATAAATATACTTGTTCATTCGTTTTTATTCAGTGTAACATTTGTGCATATGCTGTGTAATTCAAAGTACTTTCTAATATCTTTAGGTATTAATATTAATGCACATAATTAAATTTTTATTTAATTTTTTAGTTTGTTAAAAACAATTATTCCAATAAGAATCACATTAGTCATTGCATATTATTTTCAGTTCAGATTGTTTATTCATGATGAAAGTTTTTGAATTAATTATTTATTTTATAACTTGATCATTCTTAACATTAATTAATAAATAAAACATAGACGTGATTAACAATTTTATGATAGGTGTCCAGAAAATCATGGTAACAGGCACATCCGTCCGTAGCAGCAAGGAAGCATTGAGACTCACTCGTCTTTACCCCAGCACCATATACTCAACAGCAGGTGAGGATTCTTGTATATTCAGGAAATTATATAGTGTGGTAAGGTAATGTCTAAAAGATCAGCTGTAGTTTTAGTTTAAGGATAAATATCATTAGTTAAGCTTTTTATTGTAATATGTCATGAACACATTTTATCATTATATTTAACTACACACTGTTTTATATTTTGTCGTCTTTTATTTTATTAGGTAATGTTGATTCCTCAAACATTTTCAAACCTTAAATTCAGAACTTGAATTTGACTAAACAATGAATGTTACATACACAACAATTTCATTTTGAATTTACCAATACAAAGACAATTAAAACTGCTATTATTAGAATATAGAATTATTTACTGAATAACAATGTCCCAAGGTGTCCACCCTCATGATGCAAAATCCATGTCAGAAGAGGAACTCTGGATGGAGTTGGCGAGTACCGCCGCAGCCCCTGAGTGTGTGGCCGTCGGAGAATGCGGCCTTAATTACACTAAGGACTTCTCTGAGCCCAGTGTGCAGAGAGAGGTGTTTAAACGACAGGTTAGTGAAATATTAGCAGCAGGATAGATATAAGTAATGTTTCTACATCATTTGTTTTTTTGAGATGACAATGGTGCTATAGTTTTCCTGTAGAAAAAAAAGACGTGCTGGAATCTTACAAGATAATACTATATATTTGCGGAAGTGGTATTTAGTAGTTTTAACTATGTATATATCTTGTTTATACATAGCCTGTAGATAAACATTGCAGTTCTCTATTTTCATGATTAATATTTATATGTTAATTACAACCTAATGGTTTACTTAACAAGCTCTCTAAAGCCTTATAAGTATTTTCTGAGCCTTCTATTGATTAAGAAAACAAAGTAGTTCAAACTAGATATATTAGACATTTAACGTAAAACCAATAGGTACTTAAATACTTAGATATAAATTTATGTAATTAACAAGCATTATAAGAGTACAGTTTTTAAAAACTTCTGTCTGTTCATGACTTGTAAACAGGTTCGGGTGTTTGTTTGTATGACTTGTGAATAAATACGAAACGTTAGCTCGATGTCAAAGGTTGCAGGTTCGAGTTCGTTCGCCTTAATGTTTTTTCCTTTCTAATACAATCATTTTAACTTCACTACGTAACGTGTTTTAATAAAAAAATATTACAAAAAATTATTTTTGTCTTTTTTCGCGGAAAACTCAAATGAATGGATAAAACCTTAAAAATCACAAAATTATGGACATAAAATCTCTACGCCCATTGGTTTTTCTAAACGTAGATAAAAAGTTTCGAACACTCTTTTATATCTACATATATAATATTATAAAGATATAGACTCTGTATGTAAGAGTTAATCAACAAAGTAACGCAGCATTGTCTAGCTAGTCTTATAGTAATTTACTGCGTACGTTCGCAAAGTTGTAATTAAAATGTAGTATTATATATTTTTTAAATATTATATTAGGCCGCACATGCAACGTTTTGCCAGAAAAGTGTAGTATTATATATATTTAAAGTATTATTTTAGGCCGTATATATAACACAAAACAGCAAGACGTCATCTGCGGTTGATGATTCGCATATGTATAATTACCTAACTATCCAGTACGTCAATTCGTACTACAATAATGTAAGGATAACAAAAAACAACAGTTTAACAAGACATCATTGATTTCTTATAAATTATATTGAAATTAAGAGAATACCATTTCCATGTATGTCGTAATGAAAAAATTGTTTGTCTTCTTCCTGTTTTTTCTTTTTTCTTTTCACTTGATATTTTATAAGCAGATGTTTAAAATAGATAAATAGGACCAGAGCAATTGTGTTAAATATGTATTATTGTTTGTATAATATTGAAAATGACTATAATTTATTTATTTTAACCGCCCCGTTGGTTGAGTGGTTAGCGCAGACGCCTAACGTATAGCGGCGCAATGAGGCTCGGGTTCGATCCCCAACAGTGACAGGCATGTATATGTTGAGCATAGATGTCTGTATTTCTGAGTTTGGTCGTTTATTAAATATATTCTCAGTATTTATAATGTTTATTTCTATGTATTTGTATCGTTGTCTAACACCCTTAACACAAGCAAATAATTTGCTTACTTAGGGATCAGATCAATGTGTGTAACTTGTCCTGTATTATTATTATTATTATTATTTTAATGTTTGTTAAAATCCACAGATTACTATAATGTTAGCAAAAATCTACGTAGGCTCCTTAAACAAAATATCCTTAATTGTTAATACAAGTATCAAGATTGTTTTGAACTTGATATTTACAGTATAGAGAGTCTATAAACCATATTTGCCTGTTAGTATATAATACAGAGTTAACCAACAATTATTATTATAATTGAATAGAATCATTACGTAATCAGTGAAAATGCGTTAGGCTTTCACTCAAAGATAAGTTATATGCTTCAGAGACCACGTGTATTGTAATGTTACTAATTTTACAATCTCTTCCATTTGTTTTAGACTCTTGTAGACATTAAAAATTTATATAACATTCCTCGTCAATGTATATTTTATTTAAATTATACATGTAGTTAATATAAGTATAATTTGCCTAAATATAACAATACTTATGGAAAAAGAACATGCGAGTATCTTCTTCCGCAAATATTGAACAATATGGAAGAAAAACTCATCGACACCTACTTAGATGAGAAAAACTTTATGTCTTCACTCAAAAAATATTTTCTCACTGATAATAACCATGATTTTGTACTATAGCTAAAAATTTTATGTATTGTTTTTTTGTTTTATTTTTGTTATTTTTGTTTTTATGGAGCTCCTCAATCTCGGATAAACCCTAAGGGTTTTTGTTAAGATTGAGTTAATATTGTATTGTAAATTTCTTTGATAAATAAAAGTAAAAAAAAAAAAAAAAAGTACTGTCAGTACATGTATGTTTTATATACTGTCTAATAATGTTTAGTTATATATTCGTTTATTTATATTTCATAGGAATATAAAAATTTTATTCCGAAACAATTTAAATTACTAATAAAATAAATTGCATGAAAAATAATACTACGATATAGTAAAGTCGAGTTTTTGCCAATCGAAAGACATTCAGAAATTCGTGAAGTAGATATAATTACCTATATTGTTTTGTACGATGGAGTCTCCAGAAGCCACTCTGCCCGTCACATACCCTTTTTTAACCCCCCTCCCAAAAAGGGGTTTGTTGTAAGTTTGACCTGTGTATCTGTATGTCTGTCTATGGCATCGCAACAGCCAAACGCGTGGACGGATCAGTTTGCGGTTTTTGTTTAAATGAAAGCCTGTAATAAAGGAACAAAATGAAATGCAAGTAAATTACCAACCCAAATAACGAAATAACAATATCAAATCTTATAGTCTAAGTTCTCATAAATTAGTTCCGAAAACTTAGTGAACAAGACACCACATGCAATGGTCCCCCGACACAACGACTTCAATATGCATAATAATATTATTTTTAATATTTTTAGATGTATTTTTGAATCGGAGCTTTTTAAATTTTTATTTTTAATTTTTTAACCTTTTAAAGTCTCAAAATACTCTTCCTTATTCTTTCAAAAATCACAATACCTTCCATATCTTCAATGTCTGGATCAAATACATTTGATTTGACCTCTAAAACATGAAAGGACATGTAGTATTTCCTAAAAGAATAACAATGGAATTAAGACACGTAAATTTATTTTATCAGGGTTATTTTTCGTAGCAAGAGGTACAAAACATCGGAACTCCTGATTAGCATGTATAATGAGATAGATAACACAATTATCATCATGAGTCATGGAGCATATGTTTGGTTTCAATTACAACAAATTGATAGCTTAGCAATCAATGAACGATTTTGTCTATTTATATATTATCTGGTAATAGAGAACTGTCTTAAAGTTATTAGAGCGTTAAGAGTCGTATAGTAAATGTCGCAAGATTTGTCTGTGACTAAATAGGTCGAGTTATACAGAGCCAGGCTAGTGTAATACTTATATGATAGACCTAATGTCGCCTAACCTTGCACATTCCTGAGAACTACTAGCTATTGCTTCGTTCTACTTACTGAAATTTCAGTCATAAAATTTACTAAGTCTGTTAAGACCTTTGCCACATACTATTAGACATTATTACCTATATATTTATTTTTTGTTCATAAAGAATACACTATTTTTTATCTATAGCTATATTATTGTGCAGAATATTATATACTATGTTTGTCGCAAACTGTTAAGTGCGTCATATATAATAAAAAAATAAATAAACAAAATTTCTCATTTATTGGAATTTTAGTAACTATACTATTTTTTAGTCAATAGTAATTAATAGAATGTTCCTCGTCATATTGAAGTTCAATAATCTTAAAGCATTACAATCGAGTGTAAATCTTATTTATAATTGATATGATCTTGAGAGGTCATTCTTTAGCTGGCCCACGCGTTCCAGATGAATGTTAGAATAGGGTTGGGATACGTTATCTTTTATTAACAAAAATATATAAAGATACTGATTCTATAGTCCTAAGTATCTTTTTTGAAACGGCCATGCGTATTAAGATAGTAATATGATAAGACATTGATTGAATCAAATTACGTAATTGTAATTGGATACTTCATTAATACCACAGTATAAATACGTCACATGAATGACGTTACAATTTATACTAGTAGGTATGTTACAGGCGTCATAAGTCATAACATTATCCCGCATCCGGTTTGAACAATATATTCATTAATTAAGATGCATAAAATATGCATTATTCACACATTTAATTAAGCATTGATATCGGTACTGATAACAATATAATAAATTAATAATAACAGACTGTATTACTATACGACTATATTTCAAGATTAAGCTATATCTTATTATAATCTGGTAGCCCTAAATTCGACCGACTTGTTAATACGTTCAATGACACGTGGTATCGTCTCTTGGTCTATATATAGACGTCTCAAGTATCGCTCTGTTTCTCGTCCGTGATGATAAACAGACACACGGTTTGTATACTTCATGTAGCGCGGGATAACCGATAGCAGAGCAAGGAATTAAGATATTGTTTGATAAAGCTGAATAATAAATTTCGTAGCGTAATAATATTGGGGGGAGGGGGGGGGGGGTTGGGCAGAATTCCTAAAATATCCAGGTTTCTACTACGAAAACGCGTTTTAACCACAGACATATAGACGAATTATGACACCTCATTTTTCTTCAAATTAATGATTTATTATCACAACAACCTAAATATTTTGTCTATATGCAAAATCTAGACGGAAGTTAGTCCAGTCTTGGTATTATCACAAGACTATTGTTTGAATACACTTTGTCTTGATATTGCGGACTCAATCTTGGTCTTAGTCTTATAGTAAGACTGTCGCAAGTCTTGCCTTTATTTATTGCTATTACTATTTATTAACCTCGCTAGATTATAACTTGTAATAACGCAGCTTTAGATCATTTGAAGCTTAAATTGAAACAGATTGACTGAAGGCCAGCCAAATAAAATTAATTTGATCATATTTTAGAGACTTAGTTAAGGACCTTATTATGAGTAGAAAAGTTTTAGAATCGTGACGATCTACTTACATTTAATTTTAATAAAATATATAACACAAATTAAATTAGTATTAGTAGTCTTGTCCGTGATGATGTTTTTTAATTCTATATATTTATGAGATCTCCAAAGTGAACATCGCTGTCGTGTACCTACTGCTTGTGCCCCGCGCTTTATTTCAATTTCGGTGCGTTTTAATTTGTATTTATACGTAGACTTTGATAAAAATAGATTTTAGTGTATGCTGTTTTTATCACATTTTTTATGTGAATAAAAACTACTTTAAAAATCAATACAATACGATTCAGTGTTAAAAACGACCAAATTATTTATTAGAAGTAAGAAATTGTAATTTAGATAACGATATTAGGCAACGAATATCAATTAAATAGAATAGACGCTAGAGGCTTGCTCTTTCAGTCTTGTTCTTGCCAAAATCTTACGTAGCAGTGCTGCTAAAATGCGAGAACAATCAATCAATCAAGACCAATTTCGGGCAATTGAATATATATATATATATATAAATATGTTTCAGGTGGAAATGGCCTGTGATCTCCGCAAGCCGCTCTTCGTCCATGAAAAGGAGGCCCAAGATGATCTCATAAAAATACTCGACGAATTCAGCACTCGCTTACCTCCAGTCGTGATCCATTCCTTCACGGGTTCCGTGGAACAGGGCCTCAAATATATAGAAAAGGGTTATTATTTGGGTATAACCGGTTATATATGTAAGGATAAATCCGATGGGGGAATACGAAGACTGCTCTCGGAGAGGATACTACCCTTGGACAAGTTACTCGTGGAGACAGATTCACCCTTTATGTATCCTAATATGAGGGCGTCCAAACTACCCTTGCACGTTAAGGATGCCCTTACTGAAAGGTTTGTTTATATATATTTATTTTTAATTGGTCTACCGATAATAAGAAACTCTATGTAGTTTTTAATTTTTTACTTTTAAAATATACATAATATAGATATAAATTTTCATATGTTTTCATATGTTTCATATTATAATTATCTGTCATATGAAAATACATAAATATTATTGTGGGATGAATCGTTATTTCGTTCGTCAAAACTAAGTTAGTGTCGAACCAAATATTGAATTAAACAGTTACTTTTATTATATTCGAAGTTAAGTCAGTAATGAAATACGTAATGTTATAAAATAATAATGTATAAGACCTTACTTATGTACGTATGTATGTTTATCTGTTATCTATTTGTGTATTTATGACTGTGTAGATTAAAGATAACAGATCTGTCTATCACTGAGATGAAACATCATCGTATAAAACTTCTACCTATTGATCCCGAGAATTGATAATCTACAAAAAACACTTTGTACAATTCAATCATTCTTTCAACTTTATATTATTTATAGAACATGGTTTTGAAAATTTAATTATAATGTTTATAGTTTTTCCGTTTCAAAATTCTATTTAGGTCCTGAAAATAGATAAAATCTCTTATATCTTATCATCATAATGAAGTCACCTATTCTTATCGAAATCCTCGTAGTTAATATGAAAATTATAAACAAAATACTGACATTTTAAAAATCGTTTTATATTTTTTTTTATTATTATTACATTATAGTATAGAAAACAATTAAATTAATAAACGTTAAAATTATTTTTGACTTATACGTGGTTATAATATAAAATCGAAATTGGTCTATTAAGTTTATTCGTAATGTAGTTGAGGACAAAATAAATTTAAACCAGTGTAACAATCCATGGAAGTGGTTTAATTACCATTTTCATAATTATATCGGTATTAACCGATCTCGTACTTAAAACCGTAAAACTCGATCCAGCCGAATAAATCAAAACACGCATTGAAGAAAAATACAAGTCAATCTCTAGGCTACGGCATCGGAAAAATACATCGTGTCCAACAGCACAAGGTACTCCAGTATGACGGTAGTATTTGCTGCAGGTCCATGAACTTCGTGAACCGCTACTGCACGTTCCAGCGCAACGAGCCGTGCTCCTTGCCGGCCGTGGTAGAACTGGTGGCTGGCTTCCTGGCCCAGAGCCCCGAAGACGTCGCGCTCGCCACCGCCTTCAACGCGCTCAAGCTGTTCGGACTTAGCCAGTAGGGTGGAGGGGGCTGCCGTTTGGGTGAGCGGGGGAGGGAGGGGGGAGGGGCACTGTACTTTCTGGCTGAGCAGTAGTTAGGTATTTCTGCCCGAGCTAGAAAGTGAAGTGAAAGGAACCGCCTCGATTGACTTGATGTTAGGTTATATGCCGACGCGGCGGTAAAGGGTTGCTTATCGGAATCCGGAGAGAGTCGATACTAGCTAGGGTTGGATTGATGTGTCTTCGATTGTTCAAAATATTAATTAAAATATGGATTGATCTTAAAGATTTGTTATTTAAAGCTAGTTACGAGCTAGCTAAGTCTTGAAGATTTTATGTGATCTAATAAATAAATCACAAGACTTCCGAGTCCAATGAGCAACACTCTTTAAAAATATATTAAAAAAACGAAGTAAGGCCTTATTTAAACGAATGTGCCTTAAAGAGTTAATGAACAATAAAAAATATTTAATCATATATTTATATCAATGAATGTTACCTAATTAAGAGATATTTATTGAATGTTTCTTCAGACGTCACAAAAATAAAAAGCGAAAAAAAACGACTTATTTATAATTGCAAAATATGACATTGACGATTATGACACACTGACCCACAGACCGTGTACTTGGCAGTACTTCCTGGATTTTTGTTAATCCATTTTTATTATTATATTTATTATTTTTGCCAATCACGTGATCTTTTGTGTCATTTATTGAGGCTATTTATCATTGCATTCATTATTCTTGCCATTGTATAAGACGCCTCCAAATTCTTAACCTAGAGCCGGCCAGGTTAATGATGTTACATAATAATTGAACAAAATCATTTATTTTTTAGTTCAAATGAACTTAATGCCATTTATTGAATACGATGCATAATAAGCAAATATGATTTTATGTTAGAATTTTATTTATCTTTTCTATGTTGCTTTGTATTCTTGTACACGCGTTAAATGTATTTCGCAATATAATTTATACATGTGTGCGTGTGGACCACACACACATGGATCTTAAAACCAATATGGTGGCAATAGATGGCAGCTTTAGTCATTATGATCTCAATATTTCTACGTGTATAAAGAGATATTTTTATACAAATTCAGTTGCCGACTTATTTAAATAGCCTAAAACGCTTAACTGAATGTAGTGTTATTTCTTTTTAGGTTATGTAAACACGTCAACAACTGACATATGTCACTGTCAAATATTTTCTTTTTTTATATATTTTTTTCTCAAATGTTTGTCTGTTCGTAATTAGTTTCCCCTTTCGTTTGGATGTGTGTAGCCATATAATAAATTCCAAACGAATGTCCAAATGCCACTAGATTAAGGTCCTATTGCCACTGTATTCGCACGGTGTTAGGTATCTTCTCTGCGCAGAGTATTCCTATTCGAATTAATTATATTATTTATAGAAATTCATCGAATATAATTAATGTAAATAGTTATTTAATAATGCTGGTAGTCACAACGAAATCAAAGACTGCGAGTATTAATGTGGAATTTGACGTTATTTTTTTTGTAATTATATTAAAATATATTTAATCAAAGCCGCCCACAAACGTAACTATAATCTGTATATTAACATTTTTGTTAAGTATGGTTCTGTCTGTGGACGGCCTTAGAGTATTGTTAATTCCTTTATTTTTTGACAATCAATTTGTTAGTTAAGTGAAGCGGGTCGAATGGTTTGCTCGAAAATATAGATATGTTATTTATTTATAATGTAAGTTGTTATAAAATAATTTAATATTTTTGAGTAAACTAGTGGCTATATGAGATCCTGCGAAGTACTGTAGTGCCTTCGACAAACGTCCTTTTGTGATACATATTTTTCATAGATTGTACAGATTATTTCTTTCAATAAAAATGTATTATGAAATACGAAGACATGTGTTTTATTTATAATTGTCCTAGTCTTTAATCTGTATCAGTTTCACTTAACAATTAAGATAAATGAATGATACATTGTGTTTATAAACATCGAGTAACTCCAATCAAGGAAGAACTGCAATGTGTTTTAGGCGTCGCTCTCATATCACAAGTTATATGTAACAATGATCTTGATACACCTGAGACAAGAATAAGATGCATTTCGATTGTTATATTTAAAATGAATGCGTGTGTTAGATATTATAAGATTCTCCAATTAAATAACCACTAAAATAATATAGTATAAAGTATTTGATCAAGCTTCTTCGTACTATAAATATGATAATATATTTCAATGCTTTATCTGGATAAATTTAAAGAAAAGAAAGAACTAAACAAATATATCATTTAATATAACAAAATGACTCCCGGTACATGAATATAATAAATACAGTAATATAGTTATTACTGTGTAATTATTTAGACACATTTACCAATAATATAGGCTTACAGCCATATTTATAACATAACAACATCGACAGAAACGCCAACGGCAGCTTCTGGAGATAAGTCATATTCACAACTTCAAACATTAAATATATTATAATAACAATATAATAGTACATAACCATTTTAAATGCCTAAGCATATTTATTATAAGATTCTTATATCTTTCACACATTTATGGCTTACCTAATAAGATATGTAAATACAATATATTTAAAATCTTAAGGCTACTTCCGATAGCTCGTCAAATCAATATCTTTTACTACTTTTATAACATACCAGTAATAACAATGATATATATTTCTAAATTCGTAAATCTAATTGTAACAACAATATTTATTGTTAATGTTATTATGTAGTTAAATAAATAATTACATATTTATATTACCTACATACCAAATTACTATATAATAACAATCTTATATGTAGCAATACTACAATAATATAACACGTGCAATATAAAATATGTAAAGATTAAATTTTTTTGGTTTTATTTCAAGAGTAATACAATAAAAAAAATATTATTATAAAATCCCCGTTACGAAAAGACTTCTAAAAATAATATAAATAATATTATGTACTAATTGAAGTCGTTTCGTCGGGGGACCGTTGTACGTACGTTGACGATGGTGTCTATTTTACGAAGGTAATCATTGAGCACTTAAACTATACGATTCGATATCGTAATTTCTTTATTTGCCTTGGTAACTTACTTGCATTTAAATTTCTTTCTATATTAAGCTATCCCCCGACGCAACGCTTTAAATAAGTACATAATAATATTATTTTTATTCTTTTTAGAGGTCTTTTGGTATCCGGGGTTGTCTAATTTTTTTTTTTGCTTTTTAAAGTTATATTACTGGTTTCTTTATTGTACTTAATGAACTTATGGACACACAAAGTTTCTTTTGTTTAAGTATTTCTATCAATATTGCAAAAGATCTTTTCATCCGAACCAATAAAACTCACATCTGAAAGACGACTGTTTCTATTTCGTCCAAACATAGCTAAGAACCTTCTCGACAAACATAAATTTTGATGATAAAAAAAAACCGCATTCAAAATCCGTCCATGCGTTTGTTGGCCGCTACATTGCCACAGACAAACACACAGATACACAGATCGACAGGTCAAACTATATAACACCCCTCTTTTTAGTCGGAGGTTAAAAATAATCATGAACTACCACAAAAACTGAAATTGAATAATCAAACTGCTGATAACGCAGTAGGTAGTAGTAGTAGTAGTAGGCAACTTTTTCCAGACAACTTTGCTAATATGTAGGTACTTTTAATTTACCTTATCTAATATAACACCGAAATTTATATAATAATAACAATATTTGTTATTATTAATGCATGCATCGTTACATTCATATTCAATTTCAAAATCAAATTTCCATTCATATAATTAAAGAAGCTAAAGGTGATGGCGATGACGCCGGCATATTATGACAATACCGAGATTGATGTTATATATTTTGATTTATGAAAGGCATTTGGTAAAGTTGAGCCTAATATATTTATAAGGATGCTACAAGACAATTTTGGCATATATATGTGTAGATCACTTCTAAAATGGTTTCAGTTATATCTAATTCAAAGTTAAATTACACGAGTATTACATATGTAAAATGGAAAAGGGTTTAATTACACGATTTTGTTTTAACACCGAAATTCTTGAGACATTAAATTGGTAATTGCTTGAAAGCTTGTTTAGTCTACACTACTTTTTAAGTAAGTACTAGGTACTGTTGTGTAATTTGGTTTCCTACATATCAGAAAAAAAATCAACCAACAAAAAGGGTTGAAAAAGTTTATAAATTGTTTATACTACTCGTTGCAATAAAAACTCTAAATATGAAGAAAAATTAGAATAGTTCAGACGGAAATCATTGGATTTCTAAAATATCGCGTCATAATAAATAAAAATTAAAAATTTAAAAAACCCTCGATACAAAAAGACCTCTAAAAAGAATAAAAATAATATTAGTATGTACTTATAGAATTCGTTGCGTCGGGGTACCGTTGTACGTAAGTTGATATTATATATATTACGAAGTTAATCATTGAGGACTATACGATTCGATATTGTAATTTCTTTATTTGCCTTGTTAACTTACTTGCATTTTAATTTCTTCCTTTATTAAACGGTCCCCCCACGCAACGAATTCAATAAGTACATACTAATATTATTTTTATTCTTTTTAGAGGTCTTTTTGTATCGGGGGTTTTTTAAATTTTTAATTTATTTTTTTTTCTGCTTTTTAAAGTTATGTAACTAGTTTCTGAATTGTACTAAATGAACCTACAGATACACAAAATTTTCAATTGTTTAAGTAGGAAAGATTCGTTTGTTTGTTTGAATTGAATATGCTCCGAAAGCTACGGGCACGATTTAAAAAAAAAATCTTTTATTATTAGAATCCTATATTATGACGTACAAAGGTTACATTTAATACGAGAAATATATATTATATTAATAAAATAAGGATCCACGTGAAAGTTTCGACAATGTAATAAATTATAAATGTATTAAGTAACATGATTCAAGACTTTTTCATATGGGTAGGTAGATAGGTAGTTTTCATATATACGAATATTAATAAATATAAACATTTAGAGTTAAAATGATTTACAATCACTTATGACACTATGATCAAGGGATTTATATTATCACTAGCTGTTGCCCGTGATTCTTTATGACTACGATCATAAGCCATATAAATATATGTCATATGTACCTATATCAGTCTACGTGGACGCAGTCACGGGCAACAGCTATCCCTAATAAAGTACTTTACCTGAGCAAGTAAGTGTAAAAACCTTTTGGCCCTTATAACAAGGCTTTTTTTCTATATAGCGGGCAAAACAGCTGGGAACAGCTAATTATTGCATAAAAACCTCTCCCCCGTACGAATAAAACGTCAATATCTTGAAGACGACTAATTTTATTTCAATCAAACATAAATAAGGACCATCTCGACAAACATAGCTTACTATTAAAAAAGACCGCATTCAAATCCGTTTACGCGTTTGGCCGCAAACGGCTAGTTATTGCATAAGAACTTCTCCCCGCACGAATAAAACGTTAATATCTTGAAGACGACTATTTTTATTTCAATCAAACATGAATAAAAAACATCTCGACAAGCATAGCTTTCGATTAAACAAAACCGCATTCAAATCCGTCCACGCGTTTGGCCGCAAACAGCTAATTATTGCATAAGAACCTCTCCCCCGCACGAATAAAACGTCAATATCTTGGAGACGACTATTTTTATTTCAATCAAACATGGATAAAAAATATCTCGACAAGCATAGCTTTCGATAAATAAAAACTGCATCCAAATCCGTCTACGCGTTTGGCCGCAAACAGCTAATTATTGCATAAGAATCTCTCCCCCGCATCATTAAAACGTCAATATCTTGGAGACGACTATTTTTATTTCAATCAAACATGGATAAGAACCATCTCGAAAAGCATAGATTTTGATTAAAAAAAACCACATTCAAATCCTTCCACGCGTTTGGCCGGAAATTTGCCACAGACAGATACACAGATCGACAGGTCAAACTTATAACACCCCTGTTTTTAGTCGGGGGTTAATTATTTAAAATAGGTGAAACCAGGTCGAAATTACAGGCAATTAAAAGTTAAGTGATAACTATTTCCCGTTCACGTTATGAGATTCACGATTCACCATGAGATAGGACACACACACACAACACACAGAGCTCCCGACACAAACACACAGCACAAACAGACAGCGTATTCATCGAAGATCTGCAGATCGCTCCGGCGTTACCGTAAAATATCATTAAAATGGTACAAGCAATTTTCATTATTATCAACGAATTTTTTTTTCTACTGTGACAAGTAGGTGTTTAAAAGCAGGTTTAAAATAATGAAATAAAAATTCATTTTTTCATTTATATTAAGCTATATTTACATAATATGAAAAAATACTTAATTATTTCTATATATTCTCCTATAGAATATATAATTTAAGAATAATTGTAATTTAAAGCATAAACAAAAACTAAGTGTTATGACATAAAAAGAGTTCGGAGCAGAACAATCGCTTCCAATTTTATTTTTGTCACAGACAATTTACATAGAATTTATACAAAAGCCTTGCAATCTTAGTTCATAAACGTTAAAAAAATATATTGTAAGAAATATATAGACCAAAACGGAACAAAGTCGGAAACAATATAATAAATCGTTTCTTTTACAAATAACAATAAAGGAACAGTAAGTAGGTTTAATATACACGATATATTAACTCAACATAATATCTGTTCTATGAAACACAGTCCAATTACTAATTTACACAGCCTAGCTCTTGTCGTGGTTCCTGACGAGTGCGGGAGGCGGTGACGTCAGCACCTTCCGGGACAGTCTCAGTTGTCCGGAGGCGGGGTCGCGTCCGAAGTACTTCACCTGTATCTCAGACCCCACGGACAGACCCAGCGCTGACGGGTTCATTATCTGCAAAGGTTCACAGTATGAGACAATATGCACATATATTGTTACATTTTTTGCTACGTTTAAAAAGCGTATTAGTGTTACATACTAATATTTTGTAATTAATGTTAGAAATTCTCGTATATTACAGAGAATAAAAAATATATGTGTATTATTCTAACACATTAAAACTAATTGTTTCGAAGACACCGGTCAGTGTTGTTCTGCCTCACCTTCCTGTGGTCTAGTTGTGTGTTGTGTACGAGGGCGGGCGTCATGTCCGGGTACAGCGTCACCAGCACACCGATGTCCTTCACCTCCACCACCTGGAACCGTATTCGGTGTTTAGTTTTGGTAATTTTTGTCTGTATGGATTTCTTGTACTTATATTATTTATTTATAGAAAAAATATAGAAGAAGAATAATAGAAATAAGAAGGCAGATAGAGAAAGTGATAGATAAATGTAGTACTGACCCTGGCCGCGTACACGGCCCCGAAGTCCAGTACGGGCGCTTTGCGTGCTTCCTGCGCGGCGGCGAGGCGCGCGCGTGCGTCGGCCAGAGCGGCCGGAGAGGGCGCGAACACACGGTAGCGAGTCTCGTCCACGGGAGTTATCTGAGGGACGAATATATTAAGATTCTTGCTTGATTGCTACTTTATCATAAAATACATATAAACACTAAATTAGAAGACCGTCTGTCGTCTAGTGGTTAGTGTTATACTGCTTATCCGTAGATTGGGGTTTTGGTTCCCACGAGGGCCAATTCTTAGTGTGATCCACAGATGTGATTAGGTCTATTTTCGGTGTGTTAATTTTGATTGCGAAACTTTCAGCGAAACAGGGATTATTAGTTTTCTTAAACGGGAGACTAGTCGCTGTTATATTATATGAAAGAAAAAAAATAGGCTCAAGTTTAAAAGGTATAATATGTCGTTAAGGAAATAAACTCTAAACGGCACAAGTTATCATATTATGATTAATTATATTAATTTTCAAAACTAAACCAATTGAAAATTATTGAATTAGATAACTGTAAAAATATAATAACTGAATGCGAGCAGCGCATATGGAATAAGTGTTTGTTTACTACACAAAACTATAATGTCTGCTGTGCACAGCCAATGTCTCTGTGTGTAGTATCTTAGCAGGAAAATCAAAATCACAGGCTGAATCTCGTATCAATAATTTTTAGACGCCGATTAAAACCATATCAAACATTGAGATTTAGGTTTTACCTGTACACCAGTTTCTAGATACAGTCTCTTAAGATTAGATCCTCCAACACCGAGAAATTTTGCACGATTATGCACTTCCACCTCCATTTCTTCTATTACTGGCATGTTTTCTTTACGACCTTGTCTAGAATAAATAATAAAAAGAATATGAGATTAAGATATACGTCAAAAACATAGAAAGTATTTTTAGCATCATATATTGTATTTACTTGAACCAGTTAATAAATAATTTAAGTTTTCCCTTATAAATAATGCATTTACACAGGACGTAAGTTACTAGCGACCACATAAACCTTAATATTCACATCAACCTCTATCATCCATCTGCCTCTATCTCAATGACTTAGGGTCGCCGAAGTAAGGAAAATTCTTCCACGCTTCAATGCCGGCGGCCATTGAAAGTAGGGGGCCTGGTTATAAGTCTGGATGTTTCAAAAGTCTGTGATATAGCTAGCACACGGTGTTTATTTTGAAGCTATTTCCCTAAGCTATTACCCGAGAGTACTACGCAAGTAGATAACCAGCTTTTTTACTGAATGGAGCATAAAGGTCGTTCTAGACGGATTTTGCACGGACCCTAATCCCGGAACTCTGTTATTCCCCAAGGCTGTAAGCTAACCCCCTAACTATTCCATATTCATATCAACGATACTCTGAATATTTAGCGTTTATTGTTATGAGGATCATAACACCTGGGATGTAGCATACCCCTGCTTTCCAGGACTCGGGAAAACGTGGATAAGTGTCGAAAGAAAGTTGTGTATTCTGTTTAAAACTTTTTAGCCAAGTTATGGAATGGGTGAATTTGAATCTCCTGCAGTTTACTACATAAATAACTAGGAGTGAAATAGCCTACAATTACCTGGGTTTATCGATACAAGCGTTCATAATATCAATAATCTTGCTCTTAGCATCGCTCGCTTTCTGTACGGACTCCATCACTACTTTGAGAGGTAGTCCCGGTATCTTCACGTCCGCTTGTAGCGCCGTGATGCCCTTCTTGGTGCCAGCGATCTTAAAATCCATGTCTCCCATGTAGTCTTCAATGCCCTAGTTATTAAATATTAATATTATATGAGTAGCGAAATCTCAGGCAGCGCGTATTATAATAATAGTATAAAAATAACGCGTGACTATTTTAAAGCGATAAAAAATTACGTAGAGATTGTAGCTTCATGATTTTTTAAATATATTATTTTCTTTATTACTTTTATTAATATCAGACAGTCAGCTATGGAAACTACGGGGTAGCCGGTCTAATAATCAAACCACTCACTAATAAGTCAGTAAGTATTCTATAGTCGTCTATTCGTCCGTCCGTGCATCGTGTGACGAGCCCCACGGCAACACCGGCAGCCGCCGCCGTCAGGGGGAGCCCTGCGTCCAGCAGCGCTAGGGAGCCGCCGCATACTGACGCCATCGAACTAGACCCTGGTAATTAGGTATAGCAATTTAACATTAAGGTCTTATAAAACGCGGAATACATACAAAAGTTTCAAAAATAAGTAATTTCAATAAAAATATCACTCTGTGATAACATTGAAAAAATTTAAATAATTCTTAGTCGTTCTGATCTTTCGAACGTGTGGCATTTCATTATTATTTATACAGATAGACAAATAGGTCTATCACAGGGATATCGCTTAGTTCCTATTTTAATACTCATATATATAAATGATGGATCTGATATAGAGCAAGACGAATCATCTAATACACATATGTCTTAGGTCTTCATTTATATCTTCTATTATTAATAACAATCATTAAACAAATAAAAATCCACAGCACTACTCCGACAACCATTCAAAATAAAGCTCACCGTTGCTCTCCAGTACTTCCGCGGTGAGTCTCACGGTACATGGGTGCGGCGGCACGACGGGCAGCAGGCCGCGCTCCGCCAGCGCCGCGTGCCCCGCCTCGCGCCGCCCCCCGCCCCCGCCGCGACCCACCTCGCCCGTCGCGTACGCTGGGAACTCGTAGTGGAGGAAGAAGTTCTTCTCTTTTAGCCCACTTGATAACAACATTTGGCTGAATTAATGAAGTGCTTATATATGTATTTACAAAAAAGTGGATGAATGAATGTTGTTTTTAAATCTTGTCAATTAAAAAATACAAGGGACTAACTGACTAATAGAATGTATATTTTTTATTATTGGGCATCGAAACTATTAATGGATTTCACAAGGGCTAGTATGTATTAAAAACTTAATAAATGAGTGAAAATCTATTTTTTTCATGTCTATTACTAATAAGATGATATTTGTAATAGACATGAAAGACAGGGCTCTGACAATTATTGGACACTGATAAATATATTGACGAGAATGTATACAGTATGTCTAATATACCTTGTGATCATGGTAAGCGGATCCATTTTTAGTGCACTTTCCGGGGAATCAAACGCAACAGTGCATAGGACTTGAGTCTGTCCTCGTTGGAACAACGCGCTTCCGTGGAGCGGTTCGTACAGACCTACCTATAAATAATACATTTATTAACTAAATAAAAGAACTTGTTTTATTATTATTTATATATTATTTTTAATTATAAAATCGTTTCTTCTTACTGAATTTAGAAAATTACCCCTGCTGTGTATACAAAAATAAATATTTAATGATGGGGGTGCAATTTTGTATGAAAATGTTAAATTATTTATTTCAAGTTTTACTTTTGGGAATTTATTATTGATTCAGCTGGTGTTTTTATATGACCGGGGTTCACACCAATGCTTATTCTAATGGACAATGGTTGGATAATGGTTGCTTGCCCATGGACATCCACAAATATGAGGAAATGAAGAAATGTAGTAAACGGATATAGGATTGGACTTCAAGTTAGAGAGCACTCACCATAACCAATAAGGTTGTAATATCTATTTTTTGTTGATCTTTGGTGAATATAGCACTCAGTAGTATTAGTACAATACACTAGAGTATAATAGAGTACAGTGCAGTACAGTACATTACAGTACTAGTACAACAATTGGGAAATGCAAAACTACATTTTATTTAAACTCAAAAATAATGAAATGCATACCTCACAAGATATTTTCCGCAGTTCATCCAAGCTTCTACCATCACACCGTATCTCTTTCTCGAATATCATCTCCCTGAATATCTCTCGTAAGTTGTTATTAAAACAGTCCTGTAGTAGAGTGAGGTCAGCTTCAGTATCTCTTAGCTGGTTAAGGACAGTCTGACGGAGTTCAGATACTGCATTATCACGGGATGTTTTATCATGGCTGTAGTCACTAAAATTGTTATTAATGATATATTTATTAGGTAATTAATAATTAATTGAATATATTCTAAATATCATATGATCCAGAGTTTTCATATTTTTAATAAATATGGGATAATTAAAATAGTGTGAAACAAATACCTAAGTATTTCTCTAATTTTCATAGAAGACAGTGTCTTTATTGAATCAACAATGCTTTTATCCAAAGGAGCTGTCACCTCACATTCTCTTTTCACCTTACCGTGAGATTTCTGCAATTTTTCTATACTACGCACTATGTTTTGAGCTTCTTTGGCACCTGTTAAAATAAAAATTATATTCAACCTAGATTCAGAACAATTCACACATACAGCTTATATGCATTTATCATATACAATGAATACATTTATTTAAAACAATAACTGATGACAGAAGCCAGTATTTTGTTCAAATTATGTAATTAAAATGATGTGAAATAAAACAATCTCATGTTTTTCTTTCAACAAATATTCACAATGCACTTACATTCATACCTAATTTGATGGCTTTTAGTAGATCTTGTTGTAAGATAACATTTGCGTTTCCCTCCATCATGACAACCAGGTTGCCAGTGGTGGCTGCTACTACAAGGTTCAAAATAGACTTCTCAAGGTCACGTCTGGTGGGATTCAAGATGAGCTCATTCTCAATTTGACCTAATCTGAAAAATAGCATTTTTAGTTGTTAATAAAAAGGTTTATAAATCTAATGAACCAATACATTTTAAGTTATTCATAAAGAACATACCTTACTGCTCCAACAGGCCCATTCCATGGTACATCGGATATTGCAAGTGCCGCACTGGCTGCATTTATAGCTACTGTCTCTGGGGGATTGGTGCCGTCTACGGCCAACATATTGCAAACTATATGTGTATCAAAATTGTAGTTAGAAGGAAATAGTGGTCGCAGTGATCGGTCTATGAGACGAGATGTTAGTATTTCTCTTTCTGTTGGCCCTGTAAGATATATAACAAAATTTTCAATATTGATTTATATTAATGAAGTATATCAAATAAGTTGATAATAAACTTAAAACTGATCTTACAGTATTATTAACTAGTTATAGAACAAATTATTATAAAACTGTGTATTTGTTTACTGTATTGTTTATGTCACTCACCTAATTCTTTTCTTAAAAAATTCGTTGGAATTCTACCAGCAGCTGCTGCCTTTTGTCTATAGTCTACTACTAAGGGGAGAAAATTAGTTGAACTTTGTTTGGCTTTAGAGACAACTGTGGACAGTACACTGGTGTTTCCTATAGTTGCGACACATGCACCGTCGGCAAATCTAGCGTATCTACCCGTCGACAACTTCAAGGAGTTCCTGAACAATAATTATTGGATATAATAAATCAGTATCAAATTTAAAATAAATTTCAATTAAATTTCAGCCCAATATGTAACATGTTGTTTTTTAGAAATGATTATTTCATTTTAGTGCAAATATTTTAAATTATAACATAACCTAATATAACCTCTTCTGTTATTTTTTTGTACTTACCCATTGGAAAAAGGTACATCAATTTCGCCTATATTTGATTGAGATGAGAGAAATCTATAACAGTATCGACTTCTATACTTCATTTTTGATAAAATTAGACGGTTCTTCGGTAACATTGTAAGGAAATCTATAATATATTCCTGTAAGGAAACCTAACAGATAGAATTATTTTCAAAAGACAAAATTTGCCATCGATCAACTATTATATAAAAGTATACATGGACTTTATAACAATTATTCTATTTAAAATTTCAACAAATAAAGATAAAATTTTGAACTTTAATTTGAAATTAGGAATCTCTTGTCAAAATATCTAAAAGGGAAAAATGACATTGACAATGCCGAATGTATACATCTAGAAATAAACAATTAGTTAGTCTAGTTAGTAATTACATTTAAGTTAATAATTTGCAAATTAGTAACTAATTTTAATTACTTATAAACAAGTAGAACAATTTTTTTTTGCGGGGAAGGACGTAAAAGGAAATTTAGGTTTTTAAGTCATGTTTTAAAAGTACGCGGTTTTATTTTTTTGAAATGGTACTTTTAATTATGGTTAATAATTATAATGGTTTATATTTTATTGCATGCATTACATTTTTGATATCATCATCACTATTATTTCTATTACTATGTCCATTATTTTCTCAATTAATGTCTTCAAATTAGAAGAGAGGTTTTTATTATTTTCCTTACATAATTTTTTTTTTTTTTTTTTTTTTTTTTATACGATCTAGGGCAATGCTTGACTACATTCCACCTGATGGTAAGTGGAATGTAGTCTTAGATGGTAAGGCGCATTGCCCTAGCAACCTATTCACTCTTCTCTTGAAGACACCCACATTATATTTGGCCGGAAATACCGACGCAGGCAAATTGTTCCAGTCCTTCGCTGTACGCACTAAAAATGAGGAAGCAAAGCGCTTCGTTCGGACAGGTGGAATGTCCACAACAAAAGGATGGATACCTGCCGTGCGTCGGGACGTCCGGTGATTGAAGGGGGACGGGGGAACTAAGTCGTGTAGTTCCTGCGCACACTCACCAAAATGTATCCTATAGAATACTGAGAGGCTAGCAATTTTACGCCTGTGTTCAAGGCTTTGGAGGTCGGCTTCGACCAATTCGGGATCGCCGATAAGCCTCTTTGCTCGCCTCTCAATTGAGTTCAGAACCGCAAGATGAGACTTTGCGGCACCAGCAAATATGTGACCACAGTACTCTACACACGACCGGATCTGTGCTTTGTATAAAACAAGAAGCTGTCCCGGTGTAAAGTACTGCCGAACCTTCGCCAGAACGGCAAGCTTTGCTGCTGCTGCTCTTGCTCTGGACTCAATGAACCGACCAAAGTTGAGGTTCGAGGAAATCTCTAAGCCTAACAACTGAAGCCGGTCACTGTATTCCAAGGATACATTTTGGAAAGTAGGAGCCAAGGTGAAAGGGCTCCTTTTGGCGGTGAATAGACACGTCTGCGTTTTGGTGGTGTTGAACTTGACAAGATTGGCATTGCTCCATGCGGAGACTGCCTGAAGTTTGTCATTCAAACGTTGCACCATGGCTTCTCTTTCAGACTGTACTTGATCTCGACTAGCCCGAGTACTCGGCAGATATCTTTCTACAACTGTGCTGTCGTCTGCATACCCATAGATACCGGGCTTTAACAGATCATTAATGTGCAGCAAAAAAAGAGTTGCAGAAAGAGAGGACCCCTGAGGCACTCCGGCATTTATTGTCAAGGGTTCCGAGGAACACCCGTCAACAACTACTCGGAGAGATCTCTGGCTCAAAAAGTCCGTTACCCAGCCGATCAGACCAGGAGATATACCGTACGCTGAAAGCTTGCTTATAAGGCTCGCATGCCAGACCCTGTCAAATGCCCTCGAGACGTCCAGAGAGACGGCGACCGCTTCTCCGTTCTTCTCGATGGCCTCGCCTAAAATGTGTGTAGCATACACTAGGAGGTCCCCAGTAGACCTATTACGGCGAAACCCGTATTGTCGGTCACTGAGGAGATCGTTACCTTCTAGGTATGCTAGTAGGCGCGAGTTCAATACACGCTCCATAATCTTGCAGAGTATGGAGGTGATTGAAATCGGTCTGTAATTGACAGGGTCGGCACGGCTGCCTTTTTTGGGCACGGGTTGCACATTAGCAAGCTTCCAGGATTTCGGCACTTTTCCAGTCATGAAAGAGAGACGATACAGACGTGTCAGTACAGGAGACAACTCAGCTGCGCATGACTTGAGCAGAATGGCTGGTATACCATCAGGACCACTGGCTTTATTCACATCTAAACGACACAATGTTCTCCATACCTCTTTGTTAGTGATGCGGATTTCAGGCATCGAAATACCGCAGTGAGGAAGATGTGCTGGAGAAGCATTGCCAGTGTCTAGATGCGAATTATCAGCAAACAGAGAAGCAAATACATTGTTTGTTGCTTTCTCTGTTGCTGTGTGGGCCAGGGAACCATCCGGCTTCAGCAGAGCAGGCAGTGAGGGTTGGCAGAAATTCGACTCGATCGCTTTCGCAAGAGACCAGAAAGCTCGACTGCCAGGTGGTCTGGCAGAGAGCTTTTCGCCATTCTTAGCGATTCGATCGAGACGAGCCTTCCGCAATGCCTTTTTATAGGACTTGGCAGCTTGGTTAAAGGCTCTCTTCTTTATACTTACATCCGGAGTTTTGCGGCTTCGAGCATCAGCCTAAATAAGGTATGCCGAATGTTTTCGGTCATGTGCATGACGACATTCGGCATTAAACCATGGGCGAGCTTTGCCACCGATGGGTACGTCAGCAAAAGGAATAAAATACTCCATTGCCTGATGCACCACATCAGTTATAGCATCCGCGCAACTCGACGGATCCAAAGAAGAGAAGCAGACCTGCCGCCAAGGATAAGACGCAAAAAAGTGCCGCATCTCATCCCAATCTGCTGACTTGTATTTCCATACTCGCCTAACACCATGTGGTTCGAAAGCTGGTGGGGAATATGTAAATACAGATTTCACCAGACAGTGATCGGAGGTTCCCAAGGGGGACGTGACCTCTACACGATACCTGTCCGGATCAGTTGTCAGCAGAAGGTCCAGGCAATTGGCTGTATGGCCTACCACATCTGGTACCCTTGTCGCTTGCCTCACCAGCTGAAAGAGGTCCAAGGACAATGCAAAGTTCCGCGCTTCTCTTCCAGCATGGTCGGTCTTCTGGTACGGGAACAGCCAGTCCTGATGACAGGTATTAAAGTCCCCCAGAAAGACGAGCTGCGCCGAAGGGTACTGATACAGAGCCATATCTGCAGCCTCACTGAGATACTCAAATAAACGAGTTGTCTCCTGGTCACCGCTGTGCGAACGGTAGACACAGGAATACAGGATTTTTTCGTTTCCTGTGTCCACTAAAGCCCATAGGGAAGAAAAAGTGGGGTCTTCAAGGTGACGGAGACGCTGAACACAGAGGTCGTTCCGCGCGTACACACTGACTCCGGCCCGTGAGCGAAAGTTGTGCTCTAACGAGTAACCGGGATAATCCAAGTATGCAGCGCTCAAAGGACATTGTATCTGCGTCTCCGTCAAAAAGAGCAAGTGCGGCTGCTCTGTCTCCAGGTGGTGGTGGACAGCTAAAAGATTTGAGTGCAAACCCCTTATATTACTGAGGTGCACTTTATATGAGGAGGAGTGCAACCGCTGCTTTAACTTGTTCCCTTTTTTAAACTTTTTCATAATAAAATAAATATAAAAGTGAATAGGGATGGGAAATGGCAGTTGAACGAGGCGGTACATATCGAACCCGACGTCGAAATTGGTGATGTCTTGCCACTGGGAGGCTAGTCTGGAGACTGCGGGGACGCCCGAACCCCCCCAGGGATCGCCATCGGGCCTCCTCGACTGGTCGCCAACCAGCACGATGGAGCCACCCTGGAATTTTTCGCAGCTGGCGGGGCAGCCTTTCGTGGGTGGCTAACCCACTAATTGGGCCCCCAACTATCTGCGGGCGGCCAGCGGAAAGCCGTCGCTTCGGATCCCGCTACCCTCCTCGACTAGACACCCGACAAAACAAACACCAACCCGACGTCAAACCGGTTCGCCAACGCACCGCAACTGTTCAGACCCATTTCCCATAAACGGCTTCATCGAGCAACGTGCCGGAACACGACTAGGTCGCTTTGCGGCACCACTCTCCCCGATGGGTGGTAACTTTGCCGGCGACCGGATGTTATGGTCTACCACCAAGAAATTTAAGTAAACAATTGGTATTAGGTTTTTTTGCTCATTTTCAACATGTACGGTAGTTCTTATCAAGAAAATGAAAAGGCATGCTATTTCAGAAAAATGGTTTAGTGTATACAAATATTATTATATGTACTGTATATTTAATATTAAATACGAATCCATTAGCAAAATTCAATATTAAAGTAAATCGTTACGCTTTTGCAATAGCAAAATATTTCATCGTAACACTTTTTATACGGTTTCAGAAAAATACTCAAAAAATCTATACAACAAATATAAAATCTTTATTTGACAAATAATTCTAGAATTTAGTGTAAAATATGTACTACAGACCATAATGTTTATGTGGTTTTCTTATTTTATAATAGCACTGATACTTTTTCCATTGAATTTCACACAGACAATTTGTATATAATATATAATACCCTGTGACCTCAGCTGTCAGCTGATTAATAATGTTAACTGTCAAGTTATTTGAAAATTGAAGTTTGACTGAATTTAAATTACAAAAAACATTTTGTAAATAAATTGTATGTAATTAAATTAATAATTTATTTTATTGTAGAATCTGAAAATATTTAACTTAAGATTCATTGAAATATGAAAAAAGTGCAAGGAAATGATTCCTTTCAAAGGATAAATTTTCTATATCAAGTAAGGAACTACATCATTTGTTATATTTTGTATACTTGTTATACCTATGTTGTTTTGTATTCAAATACTTTAATTTGTTGTGATTTTTTTTTCAGATAAGCAAACAAATGGCCGCAAACAATCCAGTTTTATCTGCATATTACGGAAACCTCATTATTAATGTAGCTAAGAAGAATGTTTTAAAAATGTAAGTAACATTTAATACATATTTGTAGAATTTTAATCTAATAGTTAATATACTTGAGATCGAATGCATGTTTCAGACATCCTGATATGAAAAGACAGATATGTAAGAAGTGCCGTTGCATTCTCATAGATGGTAAATCAGCTAAAATTAAAATAAAAAACTTAAAGAAATCAAAGCATATGGTATGGACATGTAATACCTGTGGAACTAAAAAAATCTATCCAGCCAATGAAAAGGTAGATCATAGATTGTGGGTAGAAAAGCCAGAAGCTCTTGAAGAATTAATTTGTTAAGTTTTCAACAATTTGTATTCCTTTGTGATATTAGATTATAAAAATACATGGATAATGTTTAAAAAGTTTTTAAAATTAATATTCTAAATTTTTCGACCAATTATTTGAGGTAGACGGTATATGTCTCCTCTTGTTACATCCTTTTCATTATGTGACTTATTGAATGAAAAAGATTGTATATATATTCTTTCACATTTGCTACTTTCAATCTTCCTACATACATGTTACTTATATCTAGTAGTTTTATTGTGTTGTAATTATAGACCAAATCAGTTTGAGTGAATTCCAAATTTCAATGAAAAGATTTTCAGTGTAAAACCTTATAATTATAATTGCCGCAGTTTCATTAATGTAGTTAATGTATTTTATATTTTGTATTTTGAATATACCTTCAAATTAAGCCTGAGCAAGCGGACTGGGTATACCTATACTCATAGCTATATTAAATATTTCCTGTAGTTTACTAAACATTAAGGTAAGCTTCTCTTGACCAACAAGCAAATTTTCGCTTATTATAATAGAATTATTATTATAATACGAAGTGCCAGAAAACCATAGACTATATGGGGAACCAAACAAATACAAACCTGAGACTCCTACTGAAGATTTTCATGCCAACCCACCAACTTTGGAGGAAATCAATTAAATAATTAAAATGAAACCATCTAAGTCAGCACCAGGTCCGGATGGTATCCCTTATATAGTTTACAAAAAATGTCCCCATAAACATCTTTTAAATATATTCGGTATAATCTGGTCAAGAAAGTAAATACCGGTATCATTCGGAAAAGCCCTTTTTGTCCTCATTCCGAAAAACGACATTGTCAATAATCCGAAGGATACCAGACTGATAGCCTAACAAATACAATTTCTAAAGTATTTTTCTCTTTTTTACAAACATAAATGACGCAATTCATGATTAACAATAGATATTTCAGGCCTAATCACCAGAAAGGGATTTTGCCCCGAATTTCTGGATGCCTGGAACATAATACGTTAATATCGGAAACCCTTGAAAGATGCTAGAACTAGCGAGAGACAAATTACGGTTTGTTGCATAGACTTAGAGAACGCCTTTGGGTCGGTACGACATGAACTGATGATGTTCGCGCTTAAATGGTATAAATTTCCTACGGTAGTTCGCGACATTATTGCATCATATTATTCAAAATTAAAATTCTCTATAATTTTTAATGAAAACCATTCAAAACCACTTAATTATAACATTGGTTTATTTCAGGGCTGTTGTATTTCTCCTATTATATTTAATATAGTTATTAATATTTTAATAGACAAATTAATTAGAAATGAAAAAAAGTGGGGTTATCGGTTTAAGTTCAACAACAAATACTCAGAATCCATATTAGCTTTTGCAAATTGCAGATGATCTCGCGATACTGACACGTAATCCAAAACAATGTCAGGTACTTTTAAATGTAGTTGAGGATTTCTGTACGTGGACGGGCGGATTGAGGACAAAACCAAGTAAATGATTTAGTCTGGGTCTGAGTAGACGGAATACCAAATATATCTCTTTACAATCCGGGTCTTATAATAGGCGGTCAGTGCGTGAGTAGGGTTACGGAAGCAGCTCCGTTTAAATTTTTAGGTAAAAAAATCGATTACCAAGGCCGTACTACATCGTTGGATGTAATAGTCGATAGCTTTTTAAATGATCTCAAAAAGGTAGACAACCAACCAATAAATAACGTCAAAAAAGCTTGGATTTACAATATTTTTTTAACATCACGTCTAAATTGGCTTTTCCTAGTTTATGATATTAATAAAACCCTTTTGTCAAAGTTAGATGCAAGCGTCATAAAGACATTGAAGTTATGGCTCGGGTTAGCGCACTCAGCGGACTCTTCAACCTTATTTAGAAACCGAAACAATTTTGAATTAAAATTAAAGAAACCATCGGAGCTCTACAAACATCTAAGAGTTACCAAAGGACATATCATCGGAAAATCTAAAGATGATACTGTAACTTCTCTCCCAAAAGACAAGTTGCCTCAGAGCTCGAGTCACGACTTCAATTCCATAAAAAAAATTATGATAAATTTTTATGATGAACTTTCTTACTTGATCCTAGCCCTATTTTATTCGTTTGAGCACCTAAACGAATAAAGTTAGGGCTAGGATCAAGTAGGAAAGTTCAAGACATAGACATAACAAAATCTTTTATTCGACAAGATGAAAACGATAACTACCGACTCCACGCGATGAGCCTAGAAATACAAAACGAATGGGTATAGGAGATTTTTGTATTCCACTAGCTTTGAAGTGCCGCACCTTAATTTATGATTGGTCCCCAGTATTATTGAAATTCTATCTTAATGCATTTTAAATGACTCTCCCAGATCAAAGTAATTTAGTAAGATGGGGCAAAGCCACCGAAAAGTCTTGCAACATCTGTGGGGAGGCAATAGGAACCGCGAAACACAATAAGTGACATACATTCGTCTACAAAAATTGTAAATAAAAGAGACACGATTGGCCATATGTTAACCATAAAATTAGTTTATATCTTAAGTATATTGTAAATAATAGCAATATCAATTCAAAGAAAAAATGTAGCACATATGTCGCTCTACTTTATAATCTTTGCTTGTCTTTTACCTTTTGTTTTTACCTTATACCATTGTTTACCTTGTTAACATTTTTTGCCTTTTGTTTTACCTGTTGTTTACCTGTTGTTTTACCTTTGTTACCTGTAGTTTTACTGTTTTACCTGTAGCAACCTTTAGATTTGCCCTCTGTTTCACTTATTTTTAATACCGCCTTACTCACTGTTTGTAACTTAACTCACTCTGTAAGCTCTACTAAGAAGTAGCTACTAAGAACAACTGTAAATGCAATACAATACTTAAAATATTTAAAATAAAATTACTAACATTCATCATATAAAAAGAGTTTCCTAAGACTCCATAATGTAAAATTGTAAACTCCAATTAACTATAGATTAAGATAAATCCTATCTACCTACTAATACCATCCCATACCTAAACTTTAGGAAAACAGCTTAAATAGTTCACAGTCTTAATATTATGTAAAGCTATGTAAAATTTATACCTCATAGTCATATATTCCAATGTACTGAAGTCATAATAACAATAAAACTTTTCTGGAAATATATAATTACAAGAAAATGTACTCAGTCATAGTAAAATTGTATAAATATTGTAAGTGTATCTATGTTTGATTTTTATGATATGTTAGGAAAACAGCTTAAATAGTTCACAGTCTTAATATTATGTAAAGCTATGTAAAATTTATGAAATAGCCATTACCTCATAGTCATATATTCCAATGTACTGAAGTCATAATAACAATAAAACTTTTCTGGAAATATATAATTACAAGAAAATGTACTCAGTCATAGTAAAATTGTATAAATATTGTAAGTGTATCAGTGGCGTAGCGTAGTGGGGGCGGCGGGGGCGGCCCGCCCCGGGCGGCACTTTATAGGGGGCGGCAAAATTTAACAATAAATAAAAAATATATATTTTTATCGTAACTACAAATTTGGACCGATTGAAAGGAGCACGAAATTTTTCATTACTTATTTTGTGACGAATTCGGGGAATTCCTTTTCTTTGAATGATATTTTGTAGCGACTGGCAACAACGTCTATACTGACTTGTCGGAATTCCCCGTTTATGACTAACAATCAGCGAGAATGACTTCTATTACATATATATTAAGTTCAATATAGTTTATCACACGTACGAGAAAGCCCCTTTAAGGTACGGGGAATTACGTGCTTTGACAAAGTTTGACAATTCAAAGAAAGTTTTATTGATGGATCGTCAGTTGTCCAATTCACATTGTCTCGTATTTTAATTATGTTACGCTTTCCAAATTGTGATTTTTGTGCAAATAAGTGCGTGTAGTGGTTGTGAAATTATTGAACAACTTTCAACTGAGTGAGTATTAAATATTATATTTATCTAATTGTATGTTGGACTATTTGATATGTTGTTCAAACTTCAAACTTTAATTTATTAAAATAAAAAAGAAACGCCGAAGTGCATAAAAGTATTTTCACATTTCAAAGGGATCTTGATCGGAAACTGTGATATAAATTTCAATTTAATATGTGTAAGTAAGTACTCGTTCCTATGAAAAAAGGTCTTGACAGACAGACGGTCAATGAAATGATTTAATAAAAGTAAAGATAGATAAAGGCTCAATTTTTTTCCTTTTGGGTACAAAACCCTAAAAACGGAAAATTTCAGTAAAGCAAGGTTTTTTTTTAATATCCTAGGTACTTCTTTTGAAATGTTCGATAATTTTGTTTACAACACTAACTTGTACTTTTCTCATTTAATATTTTTTTGATTTTAGCATCAAAAATGAAAAGAGTAAAAGAAAGAGAAGAGCTAAGTTGGAAAATATTAGAGCAAATGAAGGAGCTTTACTTAAATATGTGAAAAGTGTTGTTCCTGACACGTCAGATTCCTCGTTAGGCTTAAATTCATCACAGACAACTGGGCCTTTAAACCCAGAACAAGCTGAAAAAACACAAGAACTTGACATTGTTCCTAAAGATCAAATTCCAACAACATCCACTGAAAATTTCGACGATATTGGAAAATGGCCTGAACACATAGACGACAATATTCGATTGCATCTCATTCAGCAAGGACAGGAAATTGTTCAGCATATTGATACTAATTTCGCTGAAATGTCAACAGTAACACGCTCAGATTCGTGCTCTTTAAAATCAAAAGGAGAGACAAGAAGGCTTACTAAGGATTGGTTTTATCGTACATTGACTAACGGCGAAAAAGTTTTACGTACTTGGATGGCTTATTCTCCAGCTAAAGCATCATTATTTTGCTTTTGTTGTCGTTTATTTGAGAACGTAAGTACACCGAATGGATCTAAATTTTGCTCATCTGATGGATTTAATACTTGGTGGAAATTAAATCCTAAGGTTTCAAGTCACGAATCAAGTGCACTACACATCCAAAATTATTGCAAATGGAAGGAGTTGGAGAGCAGACTTCAAAAATTACAGACTATTGACAAAAAAGAGCAAGACATAGTGGCAAAAGAAATAAAGAAGAGCAGGAAATTCTTATCAGAATGTTTGATATTATAAGATTCCTTGCCAAACAAAATTTGGCTTTACGTGGACATATAGAAAACGACACCGGTACCAATAGAGGAAACTTTTTAGAATTGGTTAATTTAATTGCAAAATACGATCCTGTACTTCGTGAACATCTTGTAAGGTCTAAAATATCTGGCAAAATTTCAATCACTTACATGTCACCACAAATACAAAACGAATTTATTGCCATTTTGGGAAATAAAGTTCGCCAACATATCATCGGACAAATAAAAAAGGCTAAGTATTATTCAATTATATTCGACAGCACTCCAGATCTTTCTCATAAAGATCAAACAAGTCAGGTATTAAGATACGTAGTAATTGAAAATCAGGAAGTAAAAGTAATGGAATCTTTTATAGATTTCATTGAAACTAAAGACAAAACTGCTGAAGGAATTTCAAAGATGATTTTGGACAAAATTCAAGCTGATGGCCTAGATATAAGCAACTGTAGAGGCCAAGCATATGATAATGCTGCTGTTATGGCTGGAAAGTATTCAGGAGTTCAGCAAAGAATTCGAGAAATAAACCCTAAAGCTGAATTCGTACCTTGCTCAAATCATTCGTTAAACCTAGTTTGTTTACACGCTGCCTCAGTTGAGGTGGATTCACTAACTTTTTTCGGCACTTTAGAACGTTGCTATTCTTTTTTTTCCTCATCGACACATCGTTGGGAAGTTCTGATAACAGCTACAGGCAAAAGCTTAAAAAGGGTTCAAGACACGCGGTGGAGTGCAAGAGGCGATGCCGTAAATGTGACATGGCATCATTACAAAGACATTCTCGTCACTTTGGAAGAACTGACGGAGGCAGGTGAAAGCTTAAACACTAGGACAGATGCAGGTACTTTACTAGTTTCGATGCAGTCATTTTCCTTTCTTTGTTTTTTGGGCCTGTGGCAACCGGTGCTACATGAAGTGAATGATGCACAAAAATATTTACAAACAAGGGGACTTGACATAAGATTGTGCGCTCAGAAAGTAAATGCTTTGCAGATGATATTGACAGAGAAAAGAGAGGAATGGGCAAATGGCGCTGTAGGTTATGCAAAAAATATGTGTGAAGAACTTGGAATTTCCATAAAACCTCGGAGGCGCATAACAAGAAAGCATATTTTTGATGACGGAACTAGAGATGCTAACTTGTCTTGTGAAAATGAGTTGAGACGAAAGCTGTTTTCTTCGTTAGATAGAGTTATTGCAGAAATTCGTGAGCGTTTTCAACAGCTACAGAATTTAACGGATAAGTTTGCTTATCTAACACCGGCTATATTATTAGATCCAGACAACACTGAATGTAATCTAGACTACGCATCTGACGAAATTGACGAGCAGGATTTCAAGCTGGAAAGACTTCGACTGCGGACTTTCGTTGTTGCTATAGGCAACGAAAATGAATTGATTAATGCAGACTCACTTGAGTTATTTAAATTTATTGTTAAATCCAAGCTGGAAGATACTCTGCCCAATATTTTAATAATGTTCCGAATATTTTTCACAGTTGCTATAAGCAATGCCAGCTGTGAGAGAAGTTTTTCAAAATTGAAATTGATTAAAAATTATTTAAGATCGACAATGAGTACTCTAAGACTAACTAATTTGGCTATTTTGTCTATTGAGCAAGAGGTGTGTGATGCGATAGACATTGACGGTGCAATAAAATCCTTTGCTCTTAAAAAAAGTAGACGTATACATTTTTAATTAAAGACGGAAGTATTGTTTTGTTCTTTTAAGAAATACTCATATTACTTTTCAATAAAAATAAAAATGTTATATAATAGTATCGTTCTAGTTCTAAATAAAAATTGATTTTATTTAATCTTGTCGATCCTCAAGGTGTACCTAATCTTAAGTGATAGGTACCTAAGTTAAATCAATGTATCTAATTGGTTAAAGTAAAAGAATTTTTGTATTAATAAACGTGATTGTAAAACTTAGATAAACTGTTTTTTATTTAAAATCTAGCCTGTATAATACAAAATAATGATGACTGTTCTCTCCGAAAAGTTCTCTATAATTAATGTATGTAATGCATAGTATACATTAAAATAAAATACCTAAATAAGAGGGCGGCAAAATTGTCTTCCGCCCCGGGCAGCCGACACTCACGCTACGCCACTGAAGTGTATCCTGTATCACTATCACAAGTAATATATATAACTATGATTATTAATGTCAAATTAGCATCATGATCATATGCGGCAGTTATCAACATACCCACTGTATAACCAGAATGTAAAAAGTATCTCAATGTTTCGAAACTGCCGCAAATGAAAAATACTCTACACTACAAAATTCACCACACCATATTAATAAAAACAAACACCCTGAAAAACTTATTCTCTTAACACAGATTCCCTTCTCCCATGGGGAAGTATACAGACAAACAAAAAAAAAAAAATAAAATAAAAAAAATAAATAAATAAAATAAAAAAAACACAATAAGTGTTTCGCGGTTCCTATTGCCTCCCCACAGTAGGGTGTAGGGTACTTCTAGATAAGGTCAATACTCGCGTCGCCACGATAAGTTTTTGAAATTATACGGGAAGCGGTTAGTCTTTCAGAAGCAAGAGCGCGGAAGGGTATAACAACCACCAAACGATCTGTAGAATTCGTAAAAGAAGGCTCCTCCAAAAAATCAAAAGCGAAGTCTTATTCAATTTTAGGCGCGGCTCCAGACTGGACTCTCATGATGGACACGTATGAAAAGCATTACAAAATTCCTGGGGATGTTGGTGTTTCGTCATCCAGACCTGACTTATTTCTGTATTCTAAATATCTGAGGCGCGTGATACTTGTGGAACTTATTGTTCTTTGGGAAAGAAACATCCCCAGGGATCACACATTCAAGCTCAATAAGTATTACGAACTAACCAACGAACTGATCAGGAATAAATTTATAGTTAGTTTGTACGCGGTAGAAGTGAGAGCGAGAGGTATAACAGCAAATCATTTGAGTTGAGTTCTGCCGTTACAATTGTAATTATTGCGCTGCAGGCCACCGTCCAGGTTCCTTCATTGTGCGGCTTTTTCTCTAAGAACTTTTTTCTATACACCACAAAGTGTTGTGTGTGTTTGTATGTGGAACTAATTTCGATATTCAATCATAAAACATTACTACTTCCTCAAAGGGCCTTTGATATTGCAAGGGACTAAGGCCGTGAACTTCCTAACCCGGCAAATACTACCAGGCAAATGACCACAAGCTCGATTCCTCTCCTTTTTTAAACCCCGACTCAAAAAGAGGGGTGTTATAAGTTTGACCTGTCGATCTGTGTGTCTGTCTGTGCAATTTCGCAGGCAAACGCGTGGACGGATTTGATTGCTGTTTTTTTTAATTGAAAGCCTGGTTTTTTGAGATGGTTCTAAGCTATGTTTGGTTGAAATAGAAACAGTCGTCTCCAAGATATTGAGGTTTTATTGGTGTGGGTCAAAGGTTATTATGCAATATTGATAGAAAAACTTAAACAAGTACAACTATGTGTGCCCGTAGGTTGATTTAGTACAATAATAAGACCAGTAACATAACATTAAAAACAAAAAAAAATAATTAAAATACCATCGATACAAAAAGACCCCTAAAAACTTTAAAATTCTCCATGCACTTGGTATTAGTCAAATGTTTGTGTTCCGGGCTATTAATAGGTACAATGTGACTTCCTCTGTTTTTGACAGAGAAAGATCTGGCCGTCCACGTAGTGTTCGTACGAAAAAGGTGGTCAAAGCAGTAAGGGAAAGAATTCGAAGAAGACCTTTCGGAAAGCAAAAGATTTTATCTCGGGAAATGAAGATAGCATCTAGAACGTATTTTAAGAGATGTAGGAACTTGCACCCTATAAGAGACGCACTGGTCATTTCTTAACTGATAAATTAAAGATGAATAGGGTGGTAAAATCTAAACAACTACTGAAGCGGTACGCAAAGGGAGGTCACAGGAAAAAATGATTTACGGATGAGATTATTTTACAATTGAGCAACATTTTAACAAACAAAATTACCGTATTTATGCTCAAAGCTTTAAGGAAGCTTCCCAATTAGTCGACTAACACTAAACTAATTGTACTAAACCAACACCTGTGAAAGTAATAAATGTTATTTATAATTAAAAAATGTTTTTTTTTTTTGATACAATATTTAGGTATGGCAAGACTAGTTAAGTACATAATAATACTATTTTTATTCTTTTTATAGGTCTTTTTGTATCGGAGGTTTTTTTAATTTTTAAATTAATTTTATATAAAGTAATCCGCTGATGATTTTTTCTGTCTATTTAACGATCTATATTCTATACAATGCGAAGCCCAAATGTTTAATGCTTAAGCAAACGTTACGTGTCGCTACGCCATGCTACTACAAGTAATAATTTGATGAAGGAACTCGCATTAATTCTTAATTTCTTTAAGTGTTTTTTTTAATTTCTTTAAATATTTTTTAAATATTTTTTTTCTTTTTCATAATATGTATACTTGTATATATGAAATGTAACAGTAATAAAATATTTAATATTTTTAAATGTTTTTGTATATAGCGTAATTTCCATGAATTAATATTACACTTAAATATATAAATAAATAGACTCTTGTTATTATAAACACCTGCTCAATACTGAGTCTGCCTACAATTCTAGTTAGTAAAAAAAGTGAATTAATTACTTAGTTAAAGAGGTTTCTATCTTAGGAAAAACTAAAAAAAAAATAGAAGCAAATTTGCTCCTTTGTTCAGCAAAAAAACTTTTTATTATTTGTCGAACCAAAATATATAAATTTTACGGTGTGTTACAAATGAACGTTATCAAAGGCATCCTCTTTTATTGATTAAACTCACAGTTGTTCTGGACACATTTTGGTAATAATAACATTGAAGTCATATTAGTATAGCTGTGTACTAAAAAGTGTGATAACATATTTCATTACACGAATAAAAATGTAACTATGGCCGGTAATGCAATTGTCGCAAGTTACAAAATTTTATGACTCTTCATATAAAATATTTTATGACTGAATCGAGTTCTAAAAATCATTCTAACTTTTAAAATGTTCCCATCATGAAGTTTATTTTACCATTTTTATTATTTTTTATAATAACTGTATATAAAAAAACGCTTACCGTTGCCGTATCTTCTATATACAAATCAAGCAAATTCAATCCGAATGAAGAGAATAGAAATAGACTTAATGGAATTCCCTTTGGAAATAAGAAACCGAGAGATGATTTGAAAGACATCGAGGAAGCACGAAAAAAAGCTGAAATTTTTGAAAAATTAAAGAACTATGAAAAAAAGTTCGATTCTATAATGTCGGAGATGGTTCTAGAACCAAATAAGAATGAGCAAAGATATCGTAAAGATCCTATTCTTAATATGGTGAAAAGGAGATATATACCGACTAGGAGAAAAAAAGACTTGCAAGCCTCTACAGACACAACAAGTTCAAGCTCAAGTTTGGAAATTATTAATTGGAAAGATGAATGGAACGAGCATTGGTTACATAAAAAGTTGGAAGCTATTAATAGTTCGATGCCTAAAGGAGACATGGTTAACATGGTTGCAGCTAGTAAGTAGCTATTTGTGTTTAATATATAGTTAATAATTAGTATTCTTTGATATGGATATAGTGTTTTAAACGAGAATATAGAATAATTAATTTTATGACTATCGCTATCTACTTTATCGCTTATACCTAGTTAGATAGCATAAATAATACTCTAAAATCTTTCTTAACTCCTCTACTCAGGGCCATGGAGTGTTCCGTGTGGTGATCCGAATCAACATGATTTGCCGTGGGGATCTTGTATGCTGCCCATGGAATGCGAGGCAGAGTACCGAATCTATCGTGGGGATTATTTTTGCGGCCGTACTAAGTTTATTTGCTGTGCCTTACAGATGACTAATTATGATTTGTATGGTGGATTTGATGTCTCCTTTGCTGATTCCAGTCTAGCCACAGACTCTGAAGAGAAAAAGAACAAGCAGAGAGGGTCTAAAGAACGGAAGAGAAGAAAAAAAGTGAATGAAAGAAAGAAAAGATTGAGACAGAGGATGAAAAGAAAACGAAGAATAAAGAGAACCATTCGAAAAATTATAAGAGAAATTCGAAAAATTTTGAACAGATCATTCAGAAACGGTACAACAGCAAGAAAAAGAAAGACAAAACAATTGAAAAAATTTGTAAAAGATATGAAGAAAAAATATTTAAAAGAAAGAAAAGCAGTGAAAGATATACACGAAATAGAATTGATAAAAATCGATGCGGCACTACAAAAGCGGCTAAATGAGATTAGAGGTGTCAATCAGGAGTTCATTAAAAATGAGACCTTTAGAGATATGATAGTTAATGGTACAATAAGTAAACAAAATGCGAGAATGTTGATAGAAGCGTATCCGGAGATAAAGGGTATGTTTAATACAAGACGCCGCGGTTTAAAAAAACGGAAACATTCTCTGGAATATGATATCGAATACGGTTATCTTTATTATTAATAATATATGTAATATTAATGTTATTTTAATAAAGACACGTACGTTTCAACGTTTTTTCGATTGTGTTAACAGTTATTTACAAGAAAAGTACAGTATCCTCTATTGCAGAAATAAACTTCTAAAACAAACAGCAATGCAATATTTCTCAGCCATGTATACGTCACTGTATATCAGCCCTGGCAACATTACATTGGAATGTTGCCAGTAACCGCTTGTACTACCAAAAAGTTTACCGTTTAATCATGCATGATACAGATATTTGGCAACACTGCAATTGGGAGATTCAATTTGTTGACGTTAAATAGAGTTCAAAGGTGAAGAAACTTGAAATTATGTAGTAATTGTATAATAAACTTCCTCATTAAATAATAACTACAATACTTTATTGTAATTCTTGACCCATTATAAAGAAAAACATTATGTGGAAACCAAACTAAGTTTTGTATGGTTCAAAGACATAAATATATAAATGTTTTAACAAATATTGCAAAGACTACCTTTACTTTATTTAAGACAAAGGTTATTGCATATATTATTTTTATATCTGTAATATATAATATTACTGTAATATACAATAACACAACATAAGCATTGTAAAAAAACGTTCGCAAAAACTCGCTTCATCCAGATTCACTCACTTCTTCAGCGGCAGAGGGTCCGCTTTACGCGTGTTTTATAAAGAATGTTAAAGGTTTTTAATAAATTAAATAGACCTACTGCTACTTGGGAACCTACTGCTGTTCACAACTACAGTGTACGTAAATAATAACTAAGCTCTAAATGATTAATACAATTATAATAAAGATTATGATCCATTCAAACATCATTCAGTTTTATAGTAAATTGTCACCAGGAGCGGTTAAAAACCTAACTGCGTTTTTTTGCTTAAGAAGTCTTAATCGTTTCTTAACTACTTACTTACTTTCGACGCTCGCTTAAATATGTATAACTATAAACTAAAAACCATAAAATTGAACAGATTTTGAAGGCCATCAAAGTAAAATACTGCTTATAATTCCGCAATATAAATTCTAAATGCTCACGATATAAAATCAAACAGCTTCCTATAAACATGAAAGAGAATTAATTTGGAGAACGTGTCAGTTCACCCAATGCTTTGACGTCAAATTCAGCGATTGGCTGAGTACTGGCTTCAAAGAAGAATTATTATTCATCATATTATTATACACATATGAGTAGTGTAAACTCGATCAAATGAAATTAAACCAATACTTTGGTTTGATCAACTTAAAGTCAAAAAACAACATCTATAGTCAAATTTTCTATTATTAATAATTTTCATAATATACATTTTAATTGAAAAAAAAAATTGTTTCGTTCAGTTATTGATGATACCAATTCTGGGAAAATAATTGGTATGCCACCAGTAGACCAAATAATTGGTAAAATGCCAAGTTGTGGGCCAATAGAAATAAATCAATTGAGCCGTAGTTGCTGTAGGTACCTAGGTTTTGCTTTTTTTTACAGTTCGTTATACTTGATTCGCTATAAATCATTTCTCAACGTAATGTTATAACTTATGGTCAATGCTAATTTACAAATGAAGTAGAATGAGCAGTGGCGTAGCGTGAGTGTCGGCTGCCCGGGGCGGAAGACAATTTTGCCGCCCTCTTATTTAGGTATTTTATTTTAATGTATACTATGCATTACATACATTAATTATAGAGAACTTTTCGGAGAGAACAGTCATCATTATTTTGTATTATACAGGCTAGATTTTAAATAAAAAACAGTTTATCTAAGTTTTACAATCACGTTTATTAATACAAAAATTCTTTTACTTTAACCAATTAGATACATTGATTTAACTTAGGTACCTATCAATTAAGATTAGGTACACCTTGAGGATCGACAAGATTAAATAAAATCAATTTTTATTTAGAACTAGAACGATACTATTATATAACATTTTTATTTTTATTGAAAAGTAATATGAGTATTTCTTAAAAAAACAAAACAAAACTTCCGTCTTTAATTAAAAATTTATACGTCTACTTTTTTTAAGAGCAAAGTCTTTTATTGCACCGTCAATGTCTATCGCATCACACACCTCTTGCTCAATAGACAAAATAGCCAAATTAGTTAGTCTTAGAGTACTCATTGTCGATCTTAAATAATTTTTAATCAATTTCAATTTTGAAAAACTTCTCTCACAGCTGGCATTGCTTATAGCAACTGTGAAAAATATTCGGAACATTATTAAAATATTGGGCAGAGTATCTTCCAGCTTGGATTTAACAATAAATTTAAATAACTCAAGTGAGTCTGCATTAATCAATTCATTTTCGTTGCCTGTAGCAACAACGAAAGTCCGCAGTCGAAGTCTTTCCAGCTTGAAATCCTGCTCGTCAATTTCGTCAGATGCATAGTCTAGATTACATTCAGTGTTGTCTGAATCTAATAATATAGCCGGTGTTAGATAAGCAAACTTATCCGTTAAATTCTGTAGCTGTTGAAAACGCTCACGAATTTCTGCAATAACTCTATCTAACGAAGAAAACAGCTTTCGTCTCAACTCATTTTCACAAGACAAGTTAGCATCTCTAGTTCCGTCATCAAAAATATGCTTTCTTGTTATGCGCCTCCGAGGTTTTATGGAAATTCCAAGTTCTTCACACATATTTTTTGCATAACCTACAGCGCCATTTGCCCATTCCTCTCTTTTCTCTGTCAATATCATCTGCAAAGCATTTACTTTCTGAGCGCACAATCTTATGTCAAGTCCCCTTGTTTGTAAATATTTTTGTGCATCATTCACTTCATGTAGCACCGGTTGCCACAGGCCCAAAAAACAAAGAAAGGAAAATGACTGCATCGAAACTAGTAAAGTACCTGCATCTGTCCTAGTGTTTAAGCTTTCACCTGCCTCCGTCAGTTCTTCCAAAGTGACGAGAATATCTTTGTAATGATGCCATGTCACATTTACGGCATCGCCTCTTGCACTCCACCGCGTGTCTTGAACCCTTTTTAAGCTTTTGCCTGTAGCTGTTATCAGAACTTCCCAACGATGTGTCGATGAGGAAAAAAAAGAATAGCAACGTTCTAAAGTGCCGAAAAAAGTTAGTGAATCCACCTCAACTGAGGCAGCGTGTAAACAAACTAGGTTTAACGAATGATTTGAGCAAGGTACGAATTCAGCTTTAGGGTTTATTTCTCGAATTCTTTGCTGAACTCCTGAATACTTTCCAGCCATAACAGCAGCATTATCATATGCTTGGCCTCTACAGTTGCTTATATCTAGGCCATCAGCTTGAATTTTGTCCAAAATCATCTTTGAAATTCCTTCAGCAGTTTTGTCTTTAGTTTCAATGAAATCTATAAAAGATTCCATTACTTTTACTTCCTGATTTTCAATTACTACGTATCTTAATACCTGACTTGTTTGATCTTTATGAGAAAGATCTGGAGTGCTGTCGAATATAATTGAATAATACTTAGCCTTTTTTATTTGTCCGATGATATGTTGGCGAACTTTATTTCCCAAAATGGCAATAAATTCGTTTTGTATTTGTGGTGACATGTAAGTGATTGAAATTTTGCCAGATATTTTAGACCTTACAAGATGTTCACGAAGTACAGGATCGTATTTTGCAATTAAATTAACCAATTCTAAAAAGTTTCCTCTATTGGTACCGGTGTCGTTTTCTATATGTCCACGTAAAGCCAAATTTTGTTTGACAAGGAATCTTATAATATCAAACATTCTGATAAGAATTTCCTGCCATTTCTTTATTTCTTTTGCCACTATGTCTTGCTCTTTTTTGTCAATAGTCTGTAATTTTTGAAGTCTGCTCTCCAACTCCTTCCATTTGCAATAATTTTGGATGTGTAGTGCACTTGATTCGTGACTTGAAACCTTAGGATTTAATTTCCACCAAGTATTAAATCCATCAGATGAGCAAAATTTAGATCCATTCGGTGTACTTACGTTCTCAAATAAACGACAACAAAAGCAAAATAATGATGCTTTAGCTGGAGAATAAGCCATCCAAGTACGTAAAACTTTTTCGCCGTTAGTCAATGTACGATAAAACCAATCCTTAGTAAGCCTTCTTGTCTCTCCTTTTGATTTTAAAGAGCACGAATCTGAGCGTGTTACTGTTGACATTTCAGCGAAATTAGTATCAATATGCTGAACAATTTCCTGTCCTTGCTGAATGAGATGCAATCGAATATTGTCGTCTATGTGTTCAGGCCATTTTCCAATATCGTCGAAATTTTCCTTTCGTCTTTGGTACTGAATAGCAGACAATGATGATGTTGTATCAATCTCTGTTTCGGAACTATGCATGTCCATGTCTGAACATACAGATGGAGACACTAATGCAGTGGATGTTGTTGGAATTTGATCTTTAGGAACAATGTCAAGTTCTTGTATTTTTTCAGCTTGTTCTGGGTTTAAAGGCCCAGTTGTCTGTGATGAATTTAAGCCTAACGAGGAATCTGACGTGTCAGGAACAACACTTTTCACATATTTAAGTAAAGCTCCTTCATTTGCTCTAATATTTTCCAACTTAGCTCTTCTCTTATTACGGTAAGAAGCCCCACTTTCTTTTACTCTTTTCATTTTTGATGCTAAAATCAAAAAAATATTAAATGAGAAAAGTACAAGTTAGTGTTGTAAACAAAATTATCGAACATCTCAAAAGAAGTACCTAGGATATTAAAAAAAAACCTTGCTTTACTGAAATTTTCCGTTTTTAGGGTTTTGTACCCAAAAGGAAAAAAATGAGCCTTTATCTATCTTTACTTTTATTAAATCATTTCATTGACCGTCTGTCTGTCAAGACCTTTTTTCATAGGAACGAGTACTTACTTACACATATTAAATTGAAATTTATATCACAGTTTCCGATCAAGATCCCTTTGAAATGTGAAAATACTTTTATGCACTTCGGCGTTTCTTTTTTATTTTAATAAATTAAAGTTTGAGTTTTAACAACATATCAGATAGTCCAACATACAATTAGATAAATATAATATTTAATACTCACTCAGTTGAAAGTTGTTCAATAATTTCACAACCACTACACGCACTTATTTGCACAAAAATCACAATTTGGAAAGCGTAACATAATTAAAATACGAGACAATGTGAATTGGACAACTGACGATCCATCAATAAAACTTTCTTTGAATTGTCAAACTTTGTCAAAGCACGTAATTCCCCGTACCTTAAAGGGGCTTTCTCGTACGTGTGATAAACTATATTGAACTTAATATATATGTAATAGAAGTCATTCTCGCTGATTGTTAGTCATAAACGGGGAATTCCCACAAGTCAGTATAGACGTGTTGCCAGTCGCTACAAAATATCATTCAAAGAAAAGGAATTCCCCGAATTCGTCACAAAATAAGTAATGAAAAATTCCGTGCTCCTTTCAATCGGTCCAAATTTGTAGTTACGATAAAAATATATATTTTTTATTTATTGTTAAATTTTGCCGCCCCCTATAAAGTGCCGCCCGGGGCGGGCCGCCCCCGCCGCCCCCACTACGCTACGCCACTGAGAATGAGTATTTAGAATGTTGCTATATAATTCGCTGAGAAGATATACTTCTGTTGGTGGCGATTAATAATAATTAATATTAATATTAATAAAATTAAGGACAGTCATGTCTTTTATGATCTTGTAGACACTGAATTGTTCAATATATACTATGTAAAGATAAATTTAATCTACCAGATGATGCAGGCGTAATATGTACAAAGTCGTGTCCCAACTTGGGCGTCCTGTTCGTTATAGGTTCTAAAATCTATACATATAATAAAATTGTCACTGAGCCATTCCTGTACATGGAATTAAAAAAAAAGAAAACATCATAGGGGGGCACAACCCAAAACAATGGTTTTCCATTTTGTTCGTCTAAATGTCTGTATGTTAGTGCACGCTAATCTCAGAAACGGATTAGTCGATTTGGATGCAGTTTTCGGGAATATATAGTCATGGGATTCACTTTATATTTTGTTTTTTTTTTAACAATCGGTTAACAAATAAAGAAGTTAATAATCTCTTATTGTCGTACCATTGCTTCTTACCGGTTTGAAAGTTTATAGTTTTTACATACATAAGTAAGTACAAAGGGTACTTTTTATCAAAATCGAAAACTACGCGTACGAAGTTACATATTATAAAGCAAGTCGCTTTTCGGGTCTGGATTTTGATGCAGTTTTTTTTTTAATAGATAGAGTGATGATGCAAGAGGACGGTTTATATGTATTATAACATGCTTAGTATATCAGAGAACCACTGATAATTTCAAGATTTCTAATGCGAAGTCGTAAACAGACACTTTTGTTTGCGCTTACAATGCAAACGCTGGTTGAACTCCACAAGATAGATTAAAATAATGTACTAAGTATTGTTATTGTTTCTACAAGAAAAACCGCGATGGTATATGTTTATCTCTTAGGGATAACCCACAATAGCAAATTTTTATCCTTTACTTTTTACGAAAAATAAAAGGTAATTTACGAAGCGATTTTAAGAAATACAGCTTTAATTCTTATCTAATTCAGTAACTTAAATACATTTTACATTTAATATGGAACAATACCCCCTAAAACAATAGCGCCTTATAGCATTTCAATGAATATTTTCGAAGATATTTCAGATTTAAAATATAGGGTCTTCGCCTTTGCGGCGGTACGGTCTACCGGCGCACTCTGGTATGGAACCGTGCAAATCGTCTCAAAAATGGCTTTTGTGAATGTTCAATATTGAAAATTTTGTTAATGCATACAGCTAATTCAATGCTTATCATTTAAAAGAGATTTTTTTAAAATAAAACTAGACCGGCAAGTTGATGGTAAAAATAACGTCGATTGTGTAGCTCAGAATTCCTCAAGTTTACATGGTAATATTTTGATTATGTTCAATGAAAATCTGTAAGTGTGATATATGGTTAGAATGGTTATTAAGTACTCTGTTTAAGAAGTATTTAAATGGACGTTTAAGTAAAAACAAGAGAGGCATAAAAATAATTACAGAACCTAATATTGTTTCCTTATTAAAAACTTTAAATATACTTTTGACAGTGAGCGATGTTTGCCGATGTCGTAATTTTGATCGTATCAATTAAAATAAGTCATATAGAAGCCAAATCAAAAAAGGGAAGTGAGAATTGTTTTACTACGAATTTAAGGCGTGCGAAGCCGCGGGCAAAAGCTAGTATCAAATATATTTAGTGCCTAAAATATTTTAGGAAGTTCAGTACAAAATGTATTATGTTCAAGTAGGTGTGTCTTTAACTTTAAGATTATAATTTTATCCTTTAAGAAGGTTGCCTCTTAAAATACACTAATAAATTAAATAATATGTTTGAGGTAAACACTCCGAAACTACACAAAATACTGAATTCTCAAGAAAGGTATGCCTAGATTATGTAATACCACATATTTCGACGTTTGGTTTGAATAAACATAGCGCTGATATTGCATATTTGGATGTTATTACTTTTATATTTTCCTTTATATACAACAATATATTTGTTATTGCTTTAACATTCTGTTTTCTTGTATCATAAGTATGTGTAATATTATACAGGGCAGTATATTAAACCTCAACAGTTCTCGTTTGTATCGCAGCAATAAAACATATCCCATTTCTGAACTGTCAAGTCAGATGACCGGAAAAATGATTTCATAAAAAGCTTCGAAATTCAAACATGTCTCACCCCCGTCATTGTGAAGCGAACAGAAAAAATGTTTGTTTTGAAATGTTTGATTTCCCTTGTTTGTTTTGAACAGCCGTCATTTTCTGCGCTTTTTTGTCGAATTATATAATTTCTTATCCGCTATAGATAGTGTATTATTTTAAAAGTAAATTTTTTACTATTTTTGGGTATGGCAATTTGAAAGTGGAATATTATATGTAGGAAAAGTTTGACGAGTTTGACGACTACCGATAGATAGTCCCCGACAGATATTCGAATACATGGTTATAAAGAAAGAACCAGGTTTAGGTTACACTTTTTATCATATATACTTTATCTACAGTTAAATATTAATTTGTTTGTGACTTAACTGGAATTTTAATAATAAATATGGGTAACAGTTAACAGTATTTAATTTTAATATACTTCATATTGGTTGCATCGCACATGAATTTAGACAATATTGATATTAATGAGCACAGAGCTTCCTTGAGGAGATGGGGGAGAAAATAGGGGGGATGTAGGTGGTGCCTCTTCCGTATTAGATATAACATTATACTATAAATGATATATTAATATATATTCAATGTGACAGAGTATATTATGTCCATGAGAGAGTTACAATATAAAAGAAATAAATGAGAATATTAAAATAAAACTTTGTTTTACGGATTAAACTCACGTATAATTAAATTTGCGTTTTAACGTTTAAATTGAACCCGACGTTTCGAATACTTTGCAGTAATTGTGTTTACGGGTACACGAGATGCAAGTGTAAGTCAGTTAATTAGTGATCTGCTTCCAAGAATGCACACATAACGTATTAACAGTATCTTGAGGTCTTACAGTGCAATCACAAACAGACATGGGATTTAATATTTTTCAAGAGTGGGTCCCAGACGATAGATGGTCTCCCAACCATCTTCTCTATTAAATTTTGGTGTTTTCTAATGTCAATAGCATGGCGAACCATTCTAGGAATGTAATGTTGTTCCTTGGCAACGATTTGTGGTTTATTAAATGTTATATTATTTAGGCCTGTCTATTCTATGTAAATCACTGCTGACTTTGATTTACGCCTATTCTTAATTTAACGCGATCTTAATTTTACATTAAAAGATGAGTTTAATCCTTAAAAAATAGTTTTATTTCAATGTGTAGTACTCGTAAAAATCTGCTAAAATACAATTAAGATAATTTTATTTATTAATTATAACTTTCAAAATAACTTAAATAAAATATGAGATCAAGAAGAAAAGATAATGTTTAGTATTGTGTATGACAATTATGACAACTTATCAGGTCAAAATTTTCAAGGTAAGCCTTAAGATAGGTTTTTTTATTATTAAAAAAATTATGGTAAGACTAGCGTTACTTAATAGATGTTTAATATTATCTAGTTATTTTTTAACAGTAGTTACTGACGGTAAGTACCACAATGTCTTCCAGTAGTCGTCTAGTTATCTCTATTTCTTAGTAATATGTTATCTTTAAAAATTTAGTTTGATTAAAATTTAACCTATTCAGAAGAACACTTGTAGAATCAGGTGGAAATAAAGTAAGAAATATTTATTTTGACGACAAAAACACAATAACATTCCAAGGATGGTTTATTTCGAGATACCTCTTTTGTTAAAATGAAATTGCAGTGATTTAACGACAAAGTAGCGCTCGTGGAAAATAGGATTTAAATTTGCGTGAAAAGCGAAACAACAAAGGAAAAAGACAATGTTTAGATGCCGAATAGACGATACTATATACGAGTACATAAGTATATCTATAATAGAAGAGGCTTTGCATAAGTATATATGTATTCCTTATAAATATTTCGCCCAAAACACTGATCTATATGTTTTCGTCAATGAGTCAGACTTATACTTATAACTCATATGAAATTAGTATTTTAGTATTTTTTAACCTCCGACTAAAAAGAGGGTTGTTATAAGTTTGACCTGCCGATCTGAGTATCTGTGTATCTACACTTACTTAGGTAAAGCACTTTATTACAATCTTTTCTCTTTATAATATTAGGATAGATTAATAGAAATACTTAAACAACTGAACATTTGTGTGTTTGTAGGTTTATTTAGTACAATTAAGAAACCAGTAATATAACTTTAAAAAGGATAAAAAAAAAAAAAAAAACCCCTCATACAAAAAGACCCCTAATAAGAATAAAAATAATATTATTATGTACTTATTGAAGTCATTGCGTCGGGGAAACTTTTAATAAAGGAAGAAATTAAAATGCAAGTTAACAAGGCAAATAAACAAATTACGATATCGAATCGTATAGTCTAAGTCTATAATCGTATAGTACAAAATAGACACTATCAACGTACATACAACGGTTCCCCGACGCAAGGACTTCAATAACTACATAATAATATTATTTTTATTCTTTTTAGAGGTCTGTTTGTTTAGGGGATTTTTAAATTTTTAATTTAAATATAGTAGGTGCCTAAACCAAAGATTAAAGAAAACTGAAATTTCTTAACAATTAGTAGAATAACATATGTCGGCATTAAAAGGAATATCATTTTATATATAAGCAATTTACGAATTTCAATATTTAAAATGATTAGGTATTTTTACAATTTCCCTAAAGTTTACTTTGAAATTATGAAAATAAATTATTGTATTGACTTTTTATCCTGTTTATTAACTAAACTATAAGTATCATTTAGTGATAAATTAATAATTGATTTTAGTCTTACAAATATTGAAATATAAGAAATTATTTATTATGGAGTCCTGCATTTGTAATGCTAAGACAAGTTCATGTAATTGAGCAATTTCTGTGGTAAGAAGGCAATCTAGCGAATATAATAATTCAATATAGCTTAATAAAACTCTTGCTCGATCTACAGAAAGTTACAAAAAAATCTGAAAAGTTGTAACGTGCCCGCTGAATAAACGAAGCTATAATTAGTTCTGAAGTTTTATTTTTAAGAAATCCGGATTCTTTCACAATTATAAGGGGTTCGCAGGAGCAGACGAAGTAACAGAGCACAGCTAGTAACATAAAAATAAATTTCCAACACTGGATAGAAGATCAGACATGTTAATGAACGTAGGTATATATAGAAAAATGAGACAAATAATATTATTGTTTGTTTATTATTTTAACATTATGATATTACCTTCTGATTAATAATACATATAAAAGTAAGAATATATACTGCGTAAAATGCGAAAATTATTTCTGCTTTTCTCTTTGTCATATTTAAATAATTCACAACATAATATTTTACTAAGCTATAATTTCTATAAAAAATCAATTTGAAATTATAAAATGAGTTGGAATGTATTATTAATGTAAGTTCAATATATCTATATAAAAGATAAAAGACTGACTCATCGCAAAATCTCTTAAAGTAGAAAGACGAGGATGAATCTTAAATTTTGCTGAGGTGCCCTTTTTAAGATGTATGTGCTCGTAAAGAATCGTAAAAAGAACTTGTAAAATTCCTTCATCAAAAGATTATGTAAGACAAGTAGTATTTAATTGACTATATATATGAATGAAATTTCAACATTGAATATTTATAGTGTGCATATATCCATTTTTATTGTGAAAAAAGGTGGAATTTACAGAGGTGTATTACATTTAAGATAGATTTATGGAGAAATTATTATCGCGTACCCCAACTTTTTTAATATGACTCGTGGCCATAAATATTAGGGAGTAACGCAAAAGTGACTTTTAATGTATGAAACATTCTACGAATTCACATTTCTTTAAGCCTTGCTCTTGGATTATTATGAAGCTTACACTAATAAACTTGTAAATATATCAATAAAAGCATAGTTTAACTTTCGTTCTTTCTTTTCTTTCTTTCTTTGAGTTTTGTTTCTTGTTCTCTTACTTAATGCATTTTTTAAATTATATTGTCTCTAAATTCACTGATCTAAAGGTTTGTAGATTAAATCAGGTAATGCATCAATGTTCTATGCAAGTGTAAGTTTTCGAACTAAATGATCTGTGATCGATATTTCGAGCACCGCATTTAGATCCCCTGAGAAAATAAAGTAAGTCTCTGATTTTAGTTTCTAATTAAGTCTCTAATTTTAGAGTTTTAGTTTAATTAATTAAGTCTCTAATTTAAGAGTTATTTTATAGTTACGATTTCCGATAATTTGTAAAAAACAATTAAATCCACATTAATTTAGCCGTATTGAGATTGATACTGAACACAAAATTGATTGAAGAAATAAAAAGTGAATTCAAATTATTAATATATAAATCCTTGTTTCTGTGTTAAAAGTACAGCAGATTTTCTCAGAAAATATATATTTTTATGTATTTGTTATACTTTTAAAACACAATATATACTTTAAATACAATATTAGACGTTTTTTCTAAAAAGTTGCTTTTGCTAGTTACTGCTTTTTACTCTCATAACAATAAAAGATATGAATGATGTGAATCATAATTTACACTAAGATCTAGACTCGTCAGTAAAAAGTACGAAATAAAAGAGCACTCCATTTATAATATTTGAAAACCCGTTAGAGTTTTTATTTTGCAGCATCTTGAAAAATTACATACTATCTAATGTTTGGATCATGTATTCATCTCGTTTCTCTTTATATAATATCTATTGAATTCATAGCGACAATGATTACTTTGATATTCTATTTACATAAAATGAACCTATTTACATAAAGTGAGCCATAAAGTGAACCTTAAAAGCTATAAACGTAAAATATTTTACAAACTGTAGAATGTACGTATTTCGACAGTAAAATATCTGTAATCTTTCCATAAACATCACGGAGGAGATATGAGAAGAGCGTGATAATTAGTAAAGTAATTTTAATGTCAAAAACATTCTAACTTTATGTGATTAACCAATTGACAATTTTGTAGACGAAAAGAGTACACAATAATATATTGGACACCATAGATATATTGGACATAACACTATTATTCCAGAAAAGGGAGTTTTGTTATACCTACTTATGCACATTTTTAATGTGTTTTATGGGTTTTAATAACCAGGGTTATATATATGCTAGAAAATAAAAATATTATATTTTAAGCCATTCCAGATCTTGTGATAAGTTATTAATATTGAATCAGATAAAAATTTAAATTTTATCTGAATCGGTGTTTAAGTGTAAAACATTAAATATTGCGTTTTAATCAATCAATTAATCAAATTTATAAAGAATAAACAGAAAATGAAATAGTTTTAAATAAATATAAATGACACTATACCACACTATAACATTAATATTAGATTTTAGGTAACGATGAGTTCTACATGTTATACAACATGACGGGCTTTGGTAGTCTTGTCCAAGCTTTCGACATTCTGTTCGTAGCTGAAACATGAAACATCATTAGACAAAAGATACTAACACAGTTTGAAACACTACAGAACTAAACTATATTCTATGTACTACATACAAGTTTCTTATATATATATATATATTTTTTTTTTTTATATGATCTAGGGCAATGCTTGACTACATTCCACCTGATGGTAAGTGGAATGTAGTCTTAGGTGGTAAGGCGCATTACCCTAGCAACCTATTCACTCTTCGCTTGAAGACACCCACATTGTATTCGGGCGGAAATACCGACGCAGGCAAGCTGTTCCAATCCTTTGCTGTACGCAGTAAAAATGAGGAAGCAAAGCGCTTCGTTCGGACAGGTAGAATGTCCACAACAAAAGGATGAAAACCTGCCGTGCGTCGGGACGTCCGGTGATGGAAGGGGGACGGGGGAATTAAATTGTGTAATTCCAGCGCACACTCACTAAAATGTATCCTATAGAATACTGAGAGGCTAGCAATTCTACGCCTGTGCTCAAGGCTTTGGAGGTCGGCTCCGACCAATTCGGGATCGCCTATAAGCCTCTTTGCTCGCCTCTCAATTGAGTCCAGAACCGCAAGATGAGACTTTGCGGCACCAGCAAATATGTGACCACAGTACTCTACACACGACCGGATTTGTGCTTTGTATAAAACAAGAAGCTGTCCCGGTGTAAAGTACTGCCGAACCTTCGCCTGAACGGCAAGCTTTGCTGCTGCTGCTCTTGCTCTGGACTCAATGAACCGACCAAAGTTGAGGTTCGAGGAAATCTCTAAGCCTAACAACTGAAGCCGGTCACTGTATTTCAAGGATACATTCTGGAAAGTAGGAGCCAAGGTGAAAGGGCTCCTTTTGGCGGTGAATAGACACGTCTGCGTTTTGGTGGCGTTGAACTTGACAAGATTGGCATTGCTCCATGCGGAGACTGCCTGAAGTTTGTCATTCAAACGTTGCACCATGGCTTCTCTTTCAGACTGTACTTGATCTCGACTAGCCCGAGTACTCGGCAGATATCTTTCTACAACTGTGCTGTCGTCTGCATACCCATAGATACCGGGTTTCAACAGATCATTAATGTGCAGTAGAAACAGAGTTGCAGAAAGAACGGACCCCTGAGGCACTCCGGCATTTATTGTCAAGGGTTCCGAGGAAAACCCGTCGACAACTACTCGGAGAGATCTGTGGCTCAGAAAGTCCGTTACCCAGCCGATCAGACCAGGAGATATACCATACGCTGAAAGCTTGCTTATAAGGCTCGCATGCCAGACCCTGTCAAATGCCCTCGAGACGTCCAGAGAGACGGCGACCGCTTCTCCGTTCTTCTCGATGGCCTCGCCTAAAATGTGAGTAGCATACACTAGGAGGTCCCCAGTAGACCTATTACGGCGAAACCCGTACTGTCGGTCACTGAGGAGATCGTTACCTTCTAGGTATGCTAGTAGGCGCGAGTTCAATACAGGCTCCATAATCTTGCAGAGTATGGAGGTGATTGAAATCGGTCTGTAATTGACAGGGTCGGCACGGCTGCCTTTTTTGGGCACGGGTTGCACATTAGCAAGCTTCCAGGATTTCGGCACTATTCCACTCATGAAAGAGAGACGATACAGACGTGTCAGTACAGGAGACAACTCAGCTGCGCATGTCTTGAGCAGAATGGCTGGTATACCATCAGGACCACTGGCTTTATTCACATCTAAATGACACAATGTTCTCCATACCTTTTTGTTACTGAAGCGGATTTCAGGCATCGAAACACCGCAGTGAGGAAGATGTGCTGGAGAAGCATTGCCAGTGTCTAGATGCGAATTATCAGCAAACAGAGAAGCAAGTACGTTCGCTTTCTCTGTTGCTGTGTGGGCCAGGGATCCATCCGGCTTCAGCAGAGCAGGCAGTGAGGGTTGGCAGAAATTCGACTCGATCGCTTTCGCAAGAGACCAGAAAGCTCGACTGCCAGTTGGTCTGACAGAGAGCTTTTCGCCATTCTTAGCGATTCGATCGAGACGAGCCTTCCGCAATGCCTTTTTGTAGGACTTGGCAGCTTGGTTAAAGGCTCTCTTCTTCGAACTTACATCCGGAGTTTTGCGGCTTCGAGCATCAGCCCAAATGAGATATGCCGAATGTTTTCGGTCTTGAGCATGACCACATTCGGCATTAAACCATGGGCGAGCTTTGCCACCGATGGGTACGTCAGCAAAAGGAATAAAATACTCCATTGCCTGATGCACCACATCGGTTATAGCATCCGCGCAACTCGACGGATCCAAAGAAGAGAAGCAGACTTGCCGCCAAGGATAAGACGCAAAAAAGTGCCGCATCTCATCCCAATCTGCTGACTTGTATTTCCATACTCGCCTAACACCATGAGGTTCGAAAGCTGGTGGGGAATATGTAAACACAGATTTCACCAGACAGTGATCGGAGGTTCCCAAGGGAGAGGTAACCTCTACCCGATACCTGTCCGGATCAGTTGTCAGCAGAAGGTCCAGGCAATTGGCTGTATGTCCTACCACATCTGGTACCCTTGTCGCTTGCTTCACCAGCTGAAAGAGGTTTAAGGACAACGCAAAGTTCCGCGCTTCTCTTCCAGCATGGTCGGTCTTCTGGTACGGGAACAGCCAGTCCTGATGACAGGCATTAAAATCCCCCAGAAAGACGAGCTGCGCTGAAGGGAACTGATGCAGAGCCATATCAGCAGCCTCACCGAGATACTCGAATAATCTAGTTGTCTCCTGGTCACCGCTGTGCGGACGGTAAACACAGGAATACAGGATTTTTTCGTTTCCTGTGTCTACTAAAACCCATAAAGAAGAAAAAGTGGGGTCTTCAAGGTGACGGAGACGCTGGATACAGAGGTCGTTCCGCGCATACACGCAGACTCCGGCACGTGAGCGAAAGTTGTGCTCTAACGTGTATCCGGGATAATCCAGGTGCGCAGCGCTTAAGGGACATTGTATCTGCGTCTCCGTCAAAAAGAACAGGTGCGGTTGTTCTGTCTCCAGGTGGTGATGGACAGGTAAGATATTAGAGTGCAAACCCCTAATATTACTGAGGTTCACTTTAAATGAGGAGGAGTGCAACCGCTGTACAAACTTTTTCCTTTTTTGGTTTTTCTTCATGGTAAAAATAAATAAAAGTGAATAGGGATGGGAAATGGCAGTTGAACGAGGCGGTACGTATCAAACCCGACTTCGAAATTGGTGATGTCTTGCCGCTGGGAGGCTAGCCTGGAGACTGCGGGGACGCCCGAACCCCCCAGGGATCGCCATCGGGCCTCCTCACCTGGTCGCCAACCAGCACGATGGAGCCACCCTGGGATTTTTCGCAGCTGGCGGGGCAGCCTTTCGTGGGTGGCTAACCCACTAATTGGGCCCCCAACTATCTGCGGGCGGCCAGCGGAAAGCCGTCGCTTCGGATCCCGCTACCCTCCTCGACTAGACACCCGACAAAACAAACACCAACTCGACGTCAACCGGTTCGCCAACGTACCGCAGCTGTTCAGACCCATTTCCCATATACGGCTTCATCGAGCAACGTGCCGGAACAGGACTAGGTCGCTTTGCGGCACGACTTTGCCCGATGGGTGGTAACTTTGCCGGCGACCCGATGTTATGGTCTATCACCAAGATAATACTGTAATTACTAATTTACTAATTAGTAATTACAGAATTCAGTTAATTTCTATTGGAAGGCATATAACCAATAATATAGTTCTTATAAAGTAGACTATCAAGACTCAGATGCTTAAAATGCTGTCACTGTGTTACTTTTATCTCCTGCCTCCTGACCTCTACGAGGTGGAACAGGGTAGTTTTGTAAATTATAAAAGGTATATAAAGGAACATTTCTTGACATGAATTAGAAATCTCTGAATATAAGGTGAGAATCTCAGATTTGGGTCACATTATTCAGGTTAGAATGTGAAAAAGGTACGTGTTCAGTGTGACGAGACCTCAAGGTTTAATAAAAATTGTAGGATAATATATTGTAATTTAATTGATATTTTAAGTTAACACTTTCTTAATCAGTATTTTATTTTTGATAAATATAAAATTCTGTTTAATTGAATTTGGATAAAAACCCGTAAATGTGTTATACGGAATAAAGGGCTGATTTGATCGGAATGAGTGAAGCCAATAGTAAGAGCTTGTGTGTTGTAATTTTATTCTGTCATTATAGTTCGGTACTCTGGTACCTACAAGACACTGAGCGCTAAAGAAAGTTACAATGTTTCGTATCACATCTTGCTGGAAAATAAATGGGAGCCAGTTCATACTCTCCGAGGATAGCTCAGTTATTCAGATTGATAACTAAAACGAACGATTTGAACAGGGTATAGGAATTTTACAATTTCCCTTTAGAACTTTCCCAGCTTACTTCTTCTTTATTTAATGAAGAATTTATTTTTATTATTTCAATTTAAAGATGATATAAAAATGGTGCTCCTCAGAACTAGTTCATTAAGACATAACTGATATTTAATTTCATAAGTATGAAAGTAATATTGTAACAATAATTTGGATAAAAACGAATAAGCAAGACTTAAACTAAAACTTTGTAGATTCTCGTTTAAAAGTATAAACTCGAAGATAAGCTGAAGCTATTTTTTTGTTAAAATATTTATTTTTGGTAAAGTTGATGATATCGGATTGTAACATAATAATAAGTAAAATACCTATAAATATAATCCTAAATAAAAGGAAATCAGCCGCTCTCGGCGACAAAGTATGTAATGTGTCTGTGTTTATTTAGTCCCTTGTCTTTTTGCTGTCTGAAATTAGCTTATTGGTTGAAAAAATAAAAGAAAACACACATTAAGCATATATCTTTCTTAGCAGATATTTTCTTCTAATTATTTTTCGTGTCTTTGTCGTTTAGTATGTCTTAGTATATTAATTGTATATTTTGTAGTGAAGAAAAAATGTTAGTTATAGAACGGTAAATATATATAGTTCCATAATTTAACTATAATTTAATATTAAAAAGTATTTTTTTAAAGCTTCAGATTTATATTTGAATTTCTTTCTGATTAAGTTGTTTGGAAGACGTGATGAACTGAATTTAAATAGAAATTATAATTCATATAATATAAAGTATTTCAAATAGTTGTGAAGAAATAGTTCAAGTTTGGGTCTCTTACATAAGCGCACAATCAGTACGGGCTTTATGAGCGGGACGCCGGAGAGTCGCACTGGAGCAATCAAGATTTCGCTATTCGTTAAAATTGATCCACTTACTTGAAACATGTACTGGCAGTTAAAAAAATTTAAGAACGAATATAAATAAATTTTATCATAAAAAAAGTATAATGAAGAAGATTTTCAAAATATATTCAAACCGAGACGATATATTTAATGAAAGGTTTTAATTCGTGACTTTAAATATTATCAGTCCTTTGAAATTGGGTCACAGCTTGAAGTTTAGTTAGCCGTAAATTTATTACATGGTTCACCTCCCGCCTTTGAAGTTTGAAGTAGTGCGAGTTAAATTCTCACCTCGGTGCGAGGAAACTAGTAAAGATTTATGTTTAATTAGATCAATTTTGATCCTCTTACATATTTAAATTTAAGTTGTAAGTATGTTTTCAAATATCTCAATTTAAACCAAGTGATTTTCTAAATTTATTAGTTAACATTATTCTTAAATTGTATTTTAAAATATTTGAATTGCTTAGTGATTTTACTCCCAGTGGGGATATGTGTTCAATTAAGAGCTCCAGACATGAATCAAAAATTTTCAGATTGCCTTGACCCTTTTTTAAGACAAGACGTTTTGGTAATTTCGGCCGGATAGTTCACGTCCTTTGCTCAAATTATTTTTTTCAATTAATTTGTTACTCGTAAGTTAGACCCAATTACCGCTCTTTTCTTACAAAGTCCTCTAAGGGAGTATCGAAATACCAACTTTAGCAGCCTTAATCAGTTTTATAAGAGATAGAATTAGAATATCATGTCGAACGTCAAATAGGAGAATTAGAGTCGGAGTCAACTAAAAACGTAAGCCATACAAATATATTTTTAAAGTCTACGTGGACGCAGTCACGGGCAACAGCTATCCCTATTAAAGTATTTTACCTGGGTCAGTAAGTGTAAAAACCTTTTGGTCTTCATAATAAGGCCTTTTTCCTATATAGCGCGGGTGAAGCCGCTGGGAACAGCTAATTATTACATAAGAACCTCTCCCCGCACGAATAAAACGTCAATATCTTGGAGACGACTATTTCTATTTTAATCAAACATAGATAAGAACCATCTCGACGAGCATGGCTTTCGATTAAAAAAACCGCATTCAAATCCGTCCACGCGTTTGGCCGCAAATTTGCCACAGACAGATACACAGATCCACAGATACACAGATACACAGATACACAGATCGAAAGGTCAAACTTATAACATCGGGGGTTAAAAATACAGATTAAAAGGATCACAGTTTAAATCAAGATGTCCAAAGTACCTGCAAATCAATATCCGAAACATAATTTAACAACTGTGAGTGAGATATGTAAGAATGTTTTATGACACTATATTAACATATATTTCGTTTTGCAGCGTTGCATCTTATTCTAAGATTCTCCTATTTTCTGTATTCTTACGGTCAATTCTCAACACATTTTTAATAACTTACTATATATACGCCAAAATTTAAATAGTTATATTTAAAACAGCGACAGACATACGATCAGAACAAGAAATAAAAATTAACACCTAACGTCTAGATTTCGACTTAAAAAATGTTACAAATCCTTAATGGGCTTGAGTACACGCATATATAATAAAGTTCCACAAGATTTGTAAAAGATATGAAGAAAAAATATTTAAAAGAAAGAAAAGCAGTGAAAGATATACACGAAATAGAATTGATAAAAATCGATGCGGCACTACAAAAGCGGCTAAATGAGATTAGAGGTGTTAATCAGGAGTTCATTAAAAATGAGACCTTTAGAGATATGATAGTTAATGGTACAATAAGTAAACAAAATGCGAGAATGTTGATAGAAGCGTATCCGGAGATAAAGGGTATGTTTAATACAAGACGCCGCGGTTTAAAAAAACGGAAACATTCTCTGGAATATGATATCGAATACGGTTATCTTTATTATTAATAATATATATAATATTAATGTTATTTTAATAAAGACACGTACGTTTCAACGTTTTTTCGATTGTGTTAACAGTTATTTACAAGAAAAGTACAGTATCCTCTATTGCAGAGATAAACTTCTAAAACAAACAGCGAAGGACTGGAACAATCTGCCGGCGTCAGTATTTCCGACAAAATATAATGTGGGTGTCTTCAAGAGGAGAGTGAATAGGCTGCTAGGTTAATGCGCTTTACCACCTAAGACTACATTTCACTTTCCATCAGGTGGAATGTAGTCAAGCATTAACCTAGTTTTGTTTAAAAAAAAAAAATGCAATATTTCTCAGCCAAGTATACGTCACTGTATATCAGCCCTGGCAACATTACATTGGAATGTTGCCAGTAACCGCTTGTACTACCAAAAAGTTTACCGTTTAATCATGCATGATACAGATATTTGGCAACACTGCAATTGGGAGATTCAATTTGTTGACGTTAAATAGAGTTCAAAGGTGAAGATACTTGAAATTATGTAGTAATTGTTTAATAAACTTTTTCATTAAACAATAACTACAATACTTTATTGTAATTCTTGACCCATTATAAAGAAAAACATTATGTGGAAACCAAACTAAGTTTTGTATGGTTCAAAGACATAAATATATAAATGTTTTAACAAATATTGCAAAGACTACCTTTACTTTGTTTAAGACAAAGGTTATTACATATATTACTTTTATATCTGTAATATATAATATTACTGTAATATACAATAACACAACATAAGCATTGTAAAAAAACGTTCGCAAAAACTCGCTTCATTCAGATTCACTCACTTCCACAGCGGCAGAGGGTACGCTTTACGCGTGTTTTATAAAGAATGTTAAAGGTTTTTAATAAATTAAATAGACCTACGTTCGGTACGTTGGGAACCTACTGCTGTTCACAACTACAGTGTTCGTAAATAATAACTAAGCTCTAAATGATTAATCCAATTATAATAAAGATTATGATCCATTCAAACATCATTCAGTTTTATAGTAAATTGTCACCAGGAGCGGTTAAAAACCTAACTGCGTTTTTTTGCTTAAGAAGTCTTAATCGTTTCTTATCTACTTACTTACTTTCGACGCTCGCTTAAATATGTTTATAACTATAAACTAAGAATCATAAAATTGAACAGATTTTGAAGGCCATCAAAGTAAAATACTGCTTATAATTCCGCAATATAAATTCTAAATGCTCACGATATAAAATCAAACAGCTTCCTATAAACATGAAAGAGAATTAATTTCGAGAACGTGTCAGTTCACCCAATGCTTTGACGTCAAATTCAACGATTGGCTGAGTACGGGCTTCAAAGAAGAATACTCATATGTGTATAATAATATTCATCATATTATTATACACATATGAGTAGTGTAAACTCGATCAAATGAAGCAATACTTTGGTTTCATCAACTTAAACTCAAAAAATACAACATTTATAGTCAAATTTTCTATTATTAATAATTTTGATAATATACATTTTATTTGAAAAAAAAAAATTGTTTCGTTCAGTTATTGATGATACCAATTCTGGGAAAATAATTGGTATGCCACCAGTAGACCAAATAATTGGTAAAATGCCAAGTTGTGGGCCAATAGAAATAAATCAATTGGTCGTAGTTGCTGTAGGTACCTAGGTACTGCCTTTTTTACAGTTCGTTAAACTTAATTCGCTATAAATCATTTCTCAACGTAATGTTATAACTTATGGTCGATGCTAATTTACAAATGAAGTAATGTTGCTATATAATTCGCTGAGAAGATATACTTCTGTTGGTAGCGATTAATAATAATATTATTATTAATAAAATTAAGGACATGTCTTTTATGATCTTGTAGACACTGAATTGTTCAATATAAACTATGTAAAGATAAATTCAATCTACCAGATGATGCAGGCGTAATATGTACAAAGTCGTGTCCCAACTTGGGCGTCCTGTTCGTTATAGGTTCTAAAATATCAAATATATTTAGTGCCTAGAATATTTTAGGAAGTTCAGTAAAAAATGTATTATGTTCTAGTAGGTGTGTCTTTAACTTTAAGATTATAATTTTATCCTTTAAGAAGGTTGCCTCTTAAAATACACTAATAAATTAAATAATATGTTTGAGGTAAACACTCCGAAACTATACAAAATACTGAATTCTCAAGAAAGGTATGCCTAGATTATGTAATACCACATATTTCGACGTTTGGTTTGAATAAACATAGCGCTGATATTGCATATTTGGATGTTATTACTTTTATATTTTCCTTTATATACAACAATATACATTTGTTATTGCTTTAACATTCTGTTTTCTTGTATCATAAGTATGTGTAATATTATACAGGGCAGTATATTAAACCTCAACAGTTCTCGTTTGTATCGCAGCAATAAAACATATCCCATTTCTGAACTGTCAAGTCAGATGACCGGAAAAATGATTTCATAAAAAGCTTCGAAATTCAAACATGTCTCACCCCCGTCATTGTGAAGCGAACAGAAAAAATGTTTGTTTTGAAATGTTTGTTTTCCCTTGTTTGTTTTGAACAGCCGTCATTTTCTACGCGTTTTTGTCGAATTATATAATTTCTTATCCGCTATAGATAGTGTAATATTTAAAAAGTAAATTATTTACTATTTTTGGGTATGGCAATTTGAAAGTGGAATATTATATGTAGGAAAAGTTTGACGAGTTTGACGACTACCGATAGGTAGTCCCCGACAGATATTCGAATACATGGTTATAAAGAGAGAACCAGGTTTAGGTTACACTTTTTATCATATATACTTTATCTACAGTTAAATATTAATTTGTTTGTGACTTAACTGGAATTTTAATAATAAATATGGGTAACAGTTAACAGTAATTAATTTTAATATACTTCATATTGGTTGCATCGCACATGAATTTAGACAATATTGATATTAATGGGCACAGAGCTTCCTTGAGGAGATGGGGGAGAAAATAGGGGGGATGTAGGTGGTGCTTCTTCCGTATTAGATATAACATTATACTATAAATGATATATTAATATATATTCAATGTGACAGAGTATATTATGTTCATGAGAGAGTTACCATATAAAAGAAATTAATGAGAATATTAAAATAAAACTTTGTTTTACGGATTAAACTCACGTATAATTAAATTTACGTTTTAACGTTTAAATTGAACCCGAAGTTTCGAATACTTTGCAGTAATTGTGTTTACGGGTACACGAGATGCAAGTGTAAGTTAATTACTGATCTACGTACTTCTAAGAATGCACACAGAACACATTAACAGTATCTTGAGGTCTCACAGTGCAATCACAGACAGATATGGGATTTAATATTTTTCAAGAGTGGGTCCCAGACGATAGATAGTCTCCCAACCATCTTCTCTATTAAATTTAGGTGTTTTCTAATGTCAATAGCCTGGCGAACCACTCTGGGAATGTAATGTTGTTCCTTGGCAACGATTTGTGGTTATTAAATGTTATATAATGTTTAGGCTTGTCTATTCTATGTAAATCACTGCTGACTTTGATTTACGCCTAGTCTTAATTTAACGCGATCTTAATTGTACATTAAAACATGAGTTTAATCCTTTAAAAATAATTTTATTTCAATGTGTAGTACTCGTGAAAATCTGCTAAAATACAATTAAAATAATTTTAATTATTAATTATAACTTAAATAAAATATGAGATCGAGAAGAAAAGATAATGTTTAGTATTGTGTATGACAATTATGACAACTTATCAGGTCAAAATTATCAAGGTAAGCCTCAGGAAAGATTTTGTTAATTATTAAGACATTTATGGCAAGACTAGCGTTACTTAATGAGTGTTTAATATTATCTAGTTATTAAAACCCCACTAATACTTACTGACTGTAATTACCACAATGTCTTCCAGTAGTCGTCTAGTTATCTCTATTACTCAGTAATATGTTATCTATAATGCATTTAATTTGTGCTTACCTACTCCAATCTTTAAAAATTTAATTTGTTTAAAATTTAACCAATTCAGAAGAACACTTCTAGAATCAGGTGGAAATACAGTAAGAAATATTTATTTTGACGACAAAAACACAATAACATTCCGAGGATGGTTTATTTCGAGATACCTCTTTTGTTAAAATGAAATTGCAGTGATTTAACGACAAAGTAGCGCTCGTGGAAAATAGGATTTAAATTTGCGTGAAAAGCGAAACAACAAAGGAAAAAGACAATGTTTAGATGCCGAATAGACGATACTATATACGAGTATATAAGTATATCTATAATAAAAAGAAGAAGTATATCTATAAAAAAAAGAGGCTTTGCATAGGTATATATGTATTCCTTATAAATATTTTGCCCAAAAAACTGATCTATATGTATTCATCAATGAGTCAGATTTATACTTATAACTCATATGATACTAGTATTTTGGTATTTTTTAACACCCGACTAAGAAGAGGGGTGTTATAAGTTTGACCTGTCGACCTGTGTATCTGTGTGTCTGTCTGTGGCAATGTAGTGGCTAAGCCCGTGGACGGATTTGAATGCGGTTTTTTTTTATCGAAATCTATGTTGGTCGAGATAATTCTTAGCTATGGTTGGTCGAAATAGAAACAGTCGTCTCCAAGGTATTGACCTATTATTGGTGAAAGGTAAAGCTTTCTAGAGGTCTTTTTGTGGCGGGAGTTTTTAAATTTTTTATTTAATTATATGTAGTAGGTGCCTAAACCAAAAGATGAAAGAAAACCGAAACTTCATTAAAACTAGTAGAATAATATACCTGCGCCGGCATAAAAGCGAACATCATTTTATATAAGCAATTTACGAATTTCAATATTTAAAATGATTAGGTATTTTTATTTACAATTTCCCTAAAGTTTACTTTGAAATTATGAAAATAAATTATTGTATTGACTTTTTATCCTGTGATTGTATTTTCAAAATGTAATTATCTTAGTATTACTTTAACATTACTGTCATGTTTATTAACTAAACTATAAGTATCATTTAATGATAAATTAATAATTGATTTTAGTCTTACAAATATTGAAATATAAGAAATTATTTATTATGGAGTCCTGCATTTGTAATGCTAAGGCAAGTTCATGTAATTGAGCAATTACAAAACGTAAGACTACTTTAGTCAGAAAAAGAAGACCCAAGTCGGTACTCGTTGACCCCGACGACGCGTTCACAGTAGGTAATAACGTGTACGCGTAGGCATAAGTGACACCACACAACATACAGACACACACCGTCTATACCGGTATAGACGAGGTCCCAACTGTGTAAGTGCTCCGTTGCTCCGGCGTTCTGCCGTCGGAGGACGCTAGTGTCCAAATTTCCTTAGCTTCCCTCCTGACTAACGACGCCCCGAGCCGAGGTCCGTGTCTCAATCTGAGACGCCCTCGGGACGTCGTTCCCCATGGGGGCCCATCTGGCCCCCCCTTTTTAATACATATGTAATAGCCAACAGGGCTAACAGCATAGACAGACAAAAAAAAAATAAAAATAAAAAAAAAAAAAAAATTTACAATTTCCTTAAAGTTTACTTTGAAATTATGAAAATAAATTATTGTATTGACTTTTTATCCTGTGATTGTATTTTCGAAATGTTATTATTTTATTATTACTTTAACATTACTGTCATTGTTACTAACTAAATTATACTTATATTTGTAAGACTAAAATAAATTATTATTAATTTAATAATTTATTAATTATTTCATTATAAATTAATAATTGATTGTAGTCTTACAAATATTGAAATATAAGAAAATATTTATTATGGAGTCCTGCAATTGTATTGGTAGGATAAGTTCATGTAATTGAGTAATTGTTGTGGTTGGGAAGGGATCTAGGGAATGTAATAATTCAATATAGCTTAATAAAACGCTTGCTCGAGCTATCGAAATTTATAAAACTTTCTGAAAAGTTGTAACGTACCCGTTGAATAAACGAAGCTATAATTAGTTCTGAAGTTTTATTTCAAAAGAAATCCGAATTCTTTCACATTCATTAGGGGTCCGCAGGAGCAGACGAAGTAACAGAGCATAGCTAGTAACCAAAAAATAAATTTTCAACAGCGGATAGAAGATCAGACATGTTAATGAACGTAGGCATATATAGAAAAATGAGACAAATAATATTATTGTTTGTTTATTATTTTAACATTATGTTAATATTACCTACTGATTAATAATATAAAAGTAAGAAAATATATTGCGTAAAATGCGAAAATTATTTCTGCTTTTCTCTTTGTCATATTTAAATAACTCACAACATAGATAACTAAGCTATAGTTTCTATAAAAAATCAATTTGAAATTATAAAATGAGTTGGATGGTATTATTGATGTAAGTTCAATATATCTATATAAAAGATAAAAGACTGACTCATCGCAAAATCTCTTAAAGTAGAAAGACAAGGATGAATCTTAAATTTTGCTGAGGTGCCCTTTTTAAGATGTATGTGCTCGTAAAGAATCGTAAAAAGATCTTGTAAAATTCCTTCGTCAAAAGATTAAATAACACAAGTGGTATTTAATTGACTATATATACCTATGAACTAAATTTCAACATTGAATATTTATAGTGTGCATATATCCATTTTTATTGTGAAAAAAGGTGGAATTTACAGAGGTGTATTACATTTAAGATAGATTTATGGAGAAATTATTATCGCGTACCCTAACTTTTTTAATACGACTCGTGGCCATAAATATTAGGGAGTAACGCAAAAGTGACTTTGAATGTATGAAACATTCTACGAATTCACATTTCTTTAAGCCTTGCTCTTGGATTATTATGAAGTTTACACTAATAAACTTGTAAATATATCAATAAAAGCATAGTTTAACTTTCTTTCTATCTTTTCTTTCTTTCTTTGAGTTTTGTGTCTTGTTCTCTTACTTAATGCATTTTTTAATTATATTGTCTCTAAATTCATTGATCTAAAGGTTTGTAGATTAAATCAGGTAATGCATCAATGTTCTATGCAAGTGTAAGTTTTCGAACTAAATGATCTGTGATCGATATTTCGAGCACCGCATTTAGATCCCCTGAGAAAATAAAGTAAGTCTCTAATTTCAGTTTCTAATGAAGTCTCTAATTTTAGAGTTTTAGTTTAATTAATTAAGTCTCTAATTTTAGAGTAATTTTACAGTTACAATTTTCGATAATTTGTAAAAAACACTTAAATCAACATTAATTTAGCCCAATTGAGATTGATACTGAACACAAAATTGATTGAAGAAATAAAAAGTGAATTCAAATTATTAATATAAAAATTCTTGTTTCTGTGTTAAAAGCACAGCAGATTTTCTCAGAAAATATATATTTTTTTGTATTTGCTATACTTTCAAAACACAATATATACTTTAAATACAATATTAGACGTTTTTTTCTAAAAAGTTGCTTTTGCTAGTTACTACATTTTACTCTCATAACAATAAAAGGTATGAATGATGTGAATCATAATTTACACTAAGATCTAGACTCGTCAGTAAAAAGTACGAAATAAAAGAGCACTCCATTTATAATATTTGGAAACCCGTTAGAGTTTTTAATTTGCAGCATCTTGAAAAATTACACACTATCTAATGTTTGGAGCAAGTATTCATCTCGTTTCTCTTTATATAATATCTATTGAATTCATAGCGACAATGATTGCTTTGATATTCTATTTACCAATTATTTAGAGAGCCGTAAAGTGGGTAGTTCACTTTACGGTTACGGTTTAAAAAGGTATAAACGTAAAATATTTTACAAACTGTAGAATTTACGTATATTGACAGTAAAATATCTGTAATCTTTCCATAAACATCACGGAGGAGATATGAGAAGAGCGTGATAATTAGTAAAATACTTTTAATGTAAAAAACATTCTAACTTTATGTGATTAACCAATTGACAATTTTGTAGACGAAAAGATTACACAATAATATATTGGACACTATAGATATATTGGACATAACACTATTATTCCAGAAAAGAGAGTTTTGTTATACCTACTTATGCACATTTTTAATGGGTTTTATGGGTTTTAATAATAAGAAAATAAAAATATTAAATTTTAAGCCATTTCAGATCTTGTGATAAGTTATTAATATTGGATCAGATAAAAGTTTAATTTTTATCTGAATCGCTGTTTAAGTGTAAAACATTAAATATTGCGTTTTAATCAATCAATTAATCAAATTTATAAAGAATAAACAGAAAATGAAATAGTCTAAATAAATATAGATTACACTATGCTACACTATAACATTAATATTAGATTTTAGGTAACGAAGAGTTCTATATACAACATGACGTGCTTTGTTAGTCTTGTCCGAGCTTTCGACATTCTGTTCGTAGCTGAAACATGAAACATCTTTAGACACAAGGATCCTAAAACAGTTAAACAATTTGTAACACTACAAAATTAAACTATATTCTATGTACTATATACAAGTGTCTTATAATTTACTAATTAGTAATTACAGAATTCAGTTAATTTCCATCGGAAGGCATATAACTAATAATATATTTCTTATAAAGTAGACTGTCAAGACTCAGATGCTTAAAATAATGTCATTGCGTTACTCTTATCTCCTGCCTCCTGACCTCTACGAGGTGGAACAGGGTAGTTTTGTAAATTATAAAAGGAACATTTCTTGACATGAATTCGAAATCTCTGAATATAAAGTGAGAATCTCAGATTTGGGAAACATTATTCAGGTTAGAATGTGAAGAATGTACGTGTTCAGTGTGAAAAGACCTTAAGGTTTAATAAAAAATATAGGAATTACGCAAACAAATACATACAAATACATTATGAATTCAAACTATTAGTATAAAAATTCTTGGTTCTATGTTAAAAGCAGAGCAGATTTTCTCAGACTAGATATTTTTTTAGGTTTTTTTTTTTACTTTCAAAATACACCATATTAATTTAAATATAATGGTATTCTAAACATCTGAGGCGCGTAATACTTGTGGAGCTTACTGTTCCCTGGGAAACAAACATCCCCAGGGATCACAGATTCAAGCTTAATAAGTATTACGAACTGACCAACGAACTGTCCAGGAATAAATTTATATTTAACTTGTACGCGATAGAAGTGGGAGCTAGAGGTATAACAGCAAAATCTCTCTATAACCTACTTAAAGACCTTGGACTTTCTAGATCAAGCACCGGTTCATTTCTAGAACGTATTTCAAAGGCGGCATTAGTAGGTTCTTTACAAATTTGGTTAGGTATGGAGTGTGGAGGGTGAAGGCGAGCGTTCTTGCGCATAATAAAGGGGCCCCTTAAACTTACTCCTGGGTTGTAAGTCCCGGGCACTGCTTGCACTCCTCTCCTTGCAACGCGATGGACCCGGCACCCGCACGGTGAATCCATGGAATGATAAGAAGCTTCGTCATCGTCGTCTTAGACGGTATTAAAGAAGTTGCCCTTACTAGTTAGTGTTTTTTACTCTCATTATCATCTTTTTACACTAAAGAAATGAATAATGTCAATCATAATTTACACTAAGATCTAGAGTCGTGTGTAAAAGATACGAGATAAGGATGAAGAATGGAGTGCCCATTTATAATATTTGCAGTCTCATTAGAGTTTTTATTTTGCAACATCTTGAAAATTTACATCCTGATGTTTAGTATATATATTCATCTCGTTTCTCTCTATATATAATATCTGTTGAATTCATAGCGACCACGATTGCTTTAATATTCCATTTACTGAGAGCCGTAAAGTGAACTACCTTAAAAGCTATAAACGTAAAATATTTCACAAACTGTAGAATGTATGTAAGTATATTGACAGTAAAATATCTGTAATCTTTCGATCAACATCACAGAGGCGATATGGAAAGATATGGGGAGATAAGCGTGTCCATTCATAAAATATTTTAATGTCAAAATCATTCGAAAATTGTAGACGAAAAGATTACACAATAATTATTAGTATTATTATGTACTAACGAAAATTTGAAATGCTAGAAAATTAAAATATACTTTCATAACCTCTACACTTTTAAAATAAATAATAAATGAAATAGTTTCAATAAATGTAAATTACATTATACCACACTATAACATTAATATTAGATTTTAGGTAACGATGAGTTCTATATACAACATGACGTGCTTTGTAGTCTTGTCCGAGCTTTCAACATTCTTTTCGTAGCTGAAACATGAAACATCTTTAGACACAAGGATCCTAACACAGTTTGAAACACTTTAGAACTAAACTATATTCCATGTAGGTACTACATACAAGTTTCTAATATTTACTAATTAGTAATTACAGAATTCAGTTAATTTCCATCGGAAGGCATATAACCAATAATATATTATTCCCCACCAGCTCTCGAACCACATGGTGTTAGGCGAGTATGGAAATACAAGTCAGCAGATTGGGATGAGATGCGGCACTTCTTTGCATCTTATCCTTGGCGGCAGGTCTGCTTTCCTTCTTTGGATCCGTCGAGTTGCGCGGATGCTATAACCGATGTGGTGCATCAGGCAATGGAGTATTTTATTCCTTTTGCTGAAGTTCCCGTCGGTGGCAAAGCTCGCCCATGGTTTAATGCCGAATGTGGTCATGCTCAAGACCGAAAACATTCGGCATACCTCATTTGGGCTGATGCTCGAAGCCGCAAAACTCCGGATGTAAGTACAAAGAAGAGAGCCTTTAACCTAGCTGCCAAGTCCTACAAAAAGGCATTGCGGAAGACTTGCCTCGATCGAATCGCTAAGAATGGCGAAAACCTCTCTGTCAAACCAACTGGCAGTCGAGCTTTCTGGTCTCTTGCGAAAGCGATCGAGTCGAATTTCTGCCAACCTTCACTGCCTGCTCTGCTGAAGCCGGATGGATCCCTGGCCCACACAGCAACAGAGAAAGCGAATGTATTTGCTTCTCTGTTTGCTGATAATTCGCATCTAGATACTGGCAATGCTTCTCCAGCACATCTTCCTCACTGCGGTATTTTGATGCCTGAAATCCGCATCACTAACAAAGAGGTATGGAGAACATTGTGTCGTTTAGATATGAATAAAGCCAGTGGTCCTGATGGTATACCAGCCATTCTGCTCAAGACATGTGCAGCTGAGTTGTCTCCTGTACTGACACGTCTGTATCGCCTCTCTTTCAAGACTGGAATAGTGCCGAAATCCTGGAAGCTTGCCAACGTGCAACCCGTGCCCAAAAAAGGCAGCCGTGCTGATCCTGTCTACTACAGACCGATTTCAATCACCTCCATACTCTGCAAGATTATGGAGCGTGTATTGAACTCGCGCCTTCTAGCATACCTAGAAGGTAACGATCTCCTCAGTGACCGACAGTACGGGTTTCGCCGTAATAGGTCCACTGGGGACCTTCTAGTGTATGCTACACACATTCTAGGCGAGGCCATCGAGAGGAACGGAGAAGCGGTCGCCGTCTCTCTGGACGTCTCGAGGGCATTTGACAGGGTCTGGCATGCGAGCCTTATAAGCAAGCTTTCAGCGTACGGTATATCTCCTGGTCTGATCGGCTGGGTAACGGACTTTCTGAGTCAGAGATCTCTCCGAGTAGTTGTCGATGGGTGTTCCTCGGAATCCTTGACAATAAATGCCGGAGTGCCTCAGGAGTCCGTTCTTTCTGCAACTCTTTTTCTGCTGCACATTAACGATCTGCTGGAGTCCGGTATCTATGGTTATGCAGATGACAGCATAGTTGTTGAAAGATATTGCCGAGTACTCAAGATTGTAGAGATCAAGTACAGTCTGAAAGAGAAGCCATGGTGCAACGTTTGAATGACAAACTTCAGGCAGTATCCGCTTGGAGCAATGCCAATCTTATCAAATTCAAAGCCACCATAACGTAGACGTGTCTGTTCACCATAAAAAGGAGCCCTTTCACCTTGGCTCCTACTTTCCAGAATGTATCCTTGGAATACAGTGACCGGCTTCAGTTGTTAGGCTTAGAGATTTCCTCGAACCTCAACTTTGGTCGGTTCATTGAGTCCAGAGCAAGAGCAGCAGCAGAAAAGCTTGCCGTTCTTGCGAAGGTTCGGCAGTACTTTACACCGGGACAGCTTCTTGTTTTATACAAAGCACAGATCCGGTCGTGTGTAGAGTACTGTGGCCACATATTTGCTGGTGCCGCAAAGTCTCATCTTGCGGTTCTGGACTCAATTGAGAGGCGAGCAATGAGGCTCATAGGAGATCCCGAGTTGGTCAAAGCCGACCTCCAAAGCCTTGAACACAGGCGTAGAATTGCTAGCCTCTCATTATTATATAGGATACATTTTGGTGAGTGTGCGCAGGAATTACACGATCTAATTCCCCCGGCCCCCTTCCATCAACGGACTTTCCGACGCACGGCAGGAATCTACCCTTTTGTTGTGGACATTCTACCTGTCCGAACGAAGCGCTTTGCTTCGTCTTTTTTACTGCGTACAGCAAAGGATTGAAACAGCTTGCCTGCGTCGGTATTTCCGAAAGAATACAATGTGGTTAAATTCAAGAGAAGTGTGAGTAGGCTGCTAGGGTAATGCGCCTTACCACCTTAGACTACATTCCACTTACCATCAGGTGGAATGTAGTCAAGCATTGCCCTAGATTATATAAAAAAAAAAAAAAAAAATTGTTATAAAGTAGACTATTAAGACTCAGATGCTTAAAATGCTGTCATTGCGTTACTTTTATCTCCTCCCTCTTGACCTCTACGAGGTGGAACAGGTAACTACATAAAAGGTAAAGGTAGTTCATGTCAAGAAATGTTCCATTATATACATAAAGGAACATTTCTTGACATGAATTAGAATTCTCTGAATCTAAAGTGTGGAATCTCAGATTAGGGAAACATTATTCAGGTAAGAATGTAAAAAAGGTACGTGTTCAGTGTGACGAGACCTTAAGGTGTAATAAAAACTGTAGGATAATATATTGTAATATAATTGATATTTTAAGTTAACACTTTCTTAATCAGTATTTTATTTTTGATAAATATAAAATTCTGTTTCATTGAATTTGGATAAAAACCCGTAAATGTGTTAAACGGAATAAAGGGCTGCTTTGATCGGAATGAGTGAAGCCAATAGTAAGAGCTAGTATGTTATAATTTCATTCTGTCAATATAGTTCGGTACTCTGGTATCTACATGACACTGAGCGCTAAAGTAAGTTACAATGTTTCGTATCACATCTTGCTGGAAATTAAATGCAAGCCAGTTCATAATCTCCGAGGATAGTTCAGTTAATCAGTTTGATAACTGAGACGAACGATTTGAACAGGGTATAGGAATTTTACAATTTCTCTTTAGAACTTTCCCAGCTTGCTTCTTCTTTATTTAATGAAGTATTTATTTTATTATTTCAATTTAAAGATGATATAAAAATGGTGCTCCTCAGAACTAGTTCATTAACCCATAACTGACATTTAATTTCATAAATGTGAAAGTAATATTGTAACAATAATTTGGATAAAAACAAATGAGCAAGACTTAAACTAAAACTTTGTAGATTCTCGTTTAAAAGTTTATACTCGAAGATAATCTGAAACTATTTTTTTGTTTCAATATTTATTTTGTTAAAATATTTTTTTTTTGGTAAAGTTGATGATATCGAGTTGTATATACATAATAATAAGTAAAATACCTATAAATATAATCATATATAAGAGGAAATCCGCCGCATTCGGCGACAATGTATGTAATGTGTCTGTGTTTATTTAGTCCCTTGTCTTTTGCTGTCTGGAATTAGCTTATTGGTTAAAAAAAAAACAGAAAACACACATTAAGCATATATCTTTCTTAGCAGATATTTTCTTCTAATTATTTTTCGTGTCCTTGTCGTTTAGTATGTCTTAGTATATTAATTGTATATTTTGTAGTGAAGAAAAAATTTTTATTATAGAAATTATAATTTAATATTAAAAAGTATTTTTTTAAAGCTTCAGAATTATATTTGAATTTCTTTCTGATTAAATTGTTTGGAAGACGTGATGAACTGAATTTAAATAGAAATTATAATTCATATAATTTAAAATATTTCAAATAGAAGTGAAGAAATAGTTCAAGTTAGTCTCTTCTATAAGCGCACAAACAGTACGGGCTTTATCAGCAGGACGCCGGAGAGTCGCACTGGAGCCATCAAGGTTTCGCTGTTCGTTAAAATTGATCCACTTACTTGAAAAATGTACTGGCAGTTAAGAAAATATAAGAACGAATATAAATAAATTTTATCATAAAAAAAGTACAATGAAGAAGATTTTCGAAATATATTCAAACTGAGACGATATATTTAATGAAAGGTTTTAATTCGTGACTTTTAATATTATCAGTCCTTTGGAATTGGGTCACAGCTTGAAGTTTAGTTAGCCGTAAATTTATTACATGGTTCACCTCCCGCCTTTGAAGTTTGAAGTAGTGCGAGTTAAATTCTCACCTCGGTGCGAGGAAACTAGTAAAGATTTATGTTTAATTAGATCAATTTTGATCCTCTTACATATTTAAATTTAAGTCTGCTTATGTTTTCAAATATTTCAATTTAAACCAAGTGATTTTCTAAATTTATTAGTTAACATTATTCTTGAAATGTATTTTAAAATATTTAAATTGCTTATTGATTTTACTCCCAGTGAGGATATGTGTTTAATTAAGAGCTCCAGACATGAATAAAAAATATTCAGATTGCCTTGACCCTTTTTTAAGGCAAGACTTTTTGGTAATTTCGGCCGGATAGTTCTCGTCCTTTGCTCAAAATTATTTTTTTCAATTAATTTGTTACTCGGAAGTTAAACCCAGTGACAGCTCTTTTCTTGCAAAGTCCTCTAAGGGAGTATCGAAATACCAACTCTAGCAGCCCTAATTAGTTTTATAAGAGATAGAATTAGAATGTCATGTCAAATATCAAATAGGAGAATCAGAGTCAACTAAAAACGTAAGGCATACAAATATATTTTTACAGTCTACGTGGATGCAGTCACGGGCAACAGGTATCCCTATTAAAGTACTTTACCTGGGTCAGTAAGTGTAAAAACCTTTTGGCCTTCATAATAAGGCCTTTTTTCCTATATAGCGCGGGTGAAGCCTCTGGGAACAGGTAATTATTACATAAGAACCTCTCCCCGCACGAATAAAACGTCAATATCTTGGAGACGACTATTTCTATTTTAATCAAACATAGATAAGAACCATCTCGACGAGCATGGCTTTCGATTAAAAAAACCGCATTCAAATCCGTCCACGCGTTTGGCCGCAAATTTGCCACAGACAGATACACAGATACACAGATACACAGATCGAAAGGTCAAACTTATGACATCGGGGGTTAAAAATACAGATTAAAAGGATCACAGTTTAAATCAAGATGTCCAAAGTACCTGCAAATCAATATCCGAAACATAATTTAACAACTGTGAGTGAGATATGTAAGAATGTTTTATGACACTATATTAACATATATTTCGTTTTGCAGCTTTGCATCTTATTCTAAGATTCTCCTATTTTCTGTATTCTTACGGTCGCTTCTCAACACATTTTTAATAACTTACTATATATACGCCAAAATTTAAATAGTTATATTTAAAACAGCGACAAACGTACGATCAGAACAAGAAATAAAAATTAACACCTAACGTCTAGATTTCGACTTAAAAAATGTTACAAATCCTTAATGGGCTTGAGTAGACGCATATATAATAAAGTTCCACAAGATTTGTAAAAGATATGAAGAAAAAATATTTAAAAGAAAGAAAAGCAGTGAAAGATATACACGAAATAGAATTGATAAAAATCGATGCGGCACTACAAAAGCGGCTAAATGAGATAAGAGGTGTCAATCAGGAGTTCATTAAAAATGAGACCTTTAGAGATATGATAGTTAATGGTACAATAAGTAAACAAAATGCGAGAATGTTGATAGAAGCGTATCCGGAGATAAAGGGTATGTTTAATACAAGACGCCGCGGTTTAAAAAAACGGAAACAATCTCTGGAATATGATATCGAATACGGTTATCTTTATTATTAATAATATATGTAATATTAATGTTATTTTAATAAAGAGACGTACGTTTCAACGTTTTTTCGATTGTGTTAACAGTTATTTACAAGAAAAGTACAGTATCCTCTATTGCAGTAATAAACTTCTAAAACAAACAGCAATGCAATATTTCTCAGCCATGTATACGTCACTGTATATCAGCCCTGGCAACATTACATTGGAATGTTGCCAGTAACCGCTTGTACGACCAAAAAGTTTACCGTTTAATCATGCATGATACAGATATTTGGCAACACTGCAATTGGGAGATTCAATTTGTTGACGTTAAATAGAGTTCAAAGGTGAAGAAACTTGAAATTATGAAGTAATTGTATAATAAACTTCCTCATTAAACAATAACTACAATACCTTATTGTAATTCTTGAACCATTATAAAGAAAAACATTATGTGGAAACTAAACTAAGTTTTGTATGATTGAAAGACATAAATATATAAATGTTTTAACAAATATTGCAAAGACTACCTTTACTTTATTTAAGACAAAGGTTATTGCATATATTATTTTTATATCTGTAATATATAATATTACTGTAATATACAATAACACAACATAAGCATTGTAAAAAAACGTTCGCAAAAACTCGCTTCATTCAGATTCACCCACTTCCACAGCGGCAGAGGCAACGCTTTACGCGTGTTTTATAAAGAATGTTAAAGGTTTTTAATAAATTAAATAGCCCTACGTTCGGTACGTTGGGAACCTACTGCTGTTCACAACTACAGTGTTCGTAAATAATAACTAAGCTCTAAATGATTAATCCAATTATAATAAAGATTATGATCCATTCAAACATCATTCAGTTTTATAGTAAATTGTCACCAGGAGCGGCTAAAAACCTAACTGCGTTTTTTTACTTAAGAAGTCTTAATCGTTTCTTAACTACTTACTTACTTTCGACGCTCGCTTAAATATGTATAACTATAAACTAAGAACCATAAAATTGAACAGATTTTGAAGGCCATCAAAGTAAAATACTGCTTATAATTCCGCAATATAAATTTTAAATGCTCACTATATAAAATCAAACAGCTTCCTATAAACATGAAAGAGAATTAATTTGGAGAACGTGTCAGTTCACCCAATGCTTTGACGTCAAATTCAGCGATTGGCTGAGTACTGGCTTCAAAGAAGAATTATTATTCATCATATTATTATACACATATGAGTAGTGTAAACTCGATCAAATGAAATTAAACCAATACTTTGGTTTGATCAACTTAAAGTCAAAAAACAACATTTATAGTCAAATTTTCTATTATTAATAATTTTGATAATATACATTTTAATTGAAAAAAAAAATTGTTTCGTTCAGTTATTGATGATACCAATTCTGGGAAAGTAATTGGTATGCCACCAGTAGACCAAATAATTGGTAAAATGCCAAGTTGTGGACCAATAGAAATAAATCAATTGAGTCGTAGTTGCTGTAGGTACCTAGGTACTGCCTTTTTTACAGTTCGTTAAACTTGATTCGCTATAAATCATTTCTAAACGTAATGTTATAACTTATGGTCAATGCTAATTTACAAATATAGTAATGATGCTATATAATTCGCTGAGAAGATATACTTCTGTTGGTAGCGATTAATATTAATTAATATTAATATTATTATCAATAAAATTAAGGACAGTCATGTCTTTTATGATCTTGTAGAAACTGAATTGTTCAATATATACTATGTAAAGATAAATTAAATCTACCAGATGATGCAGGCGTAATATGTACAAAGTCGTGTCCCAACTTGGGCGTACTGTTCGTTATAGGTTCTAAAATATCAAATATATTTAGTGCCTAGAATATTTTAGGAAGTTCAGTACAAAATGTATTATGTTCAAGTAGGTGTGTCTTTAACTTTAAGATTATAATTTTATCCTTTAAGAAGGTTGCCTCTTAAAATACACTAATATATTAAATAATATGTTTGAGGTAAACACTCCGAAACTACACAAAATACTGAATTCTCAAGAAAGGTATGCCTAGATTATGTAATACCACATATTTCGACGTTTGGTTTGAATAAACATAGCGCTGATATTGCATATTTGGATGTTATTACTTTTATATTTTCCTTTATATACAACAATATATTTGTTATTGCTTTAACATTCTGTTTTCTTGTATCATAAGTATGTGTAATATTATAGAGGGCAGTATATTAAACCTCAACAGTTCTCGTTTGTATCGCAGCAATAAAACATATCCCATTTCTGAACTGTCAAGTCAGATGACCGGAAAAATGATTTCATAAAAAGCTTCGAAATTCAAACATGTCTCACCCCCGTCATTGTGAAGCGAACAGAAAAAATGTATGTTTTGAAATGTTTGTTTTCCCTTGTTTGTTTTGAACAGCCGTCATTTTCTACGCGTTTTTGTCGAATTATATAATTTCTTATCCGCTATAGATAGTGTATTATTTTAAAAGAAAATTATTTACTATTTTTTGGTATGGCAATTTGAAAGTGGAATATTATATGTAGGAATATTCAATGTGACAGAGTATATTATGTTCATGAGAGAGTTACAATATAAAAGAAATAAATGAGAATATTAAAATAAAACTTTGTTTTACGGATTAAACTCACGTATAATTAAATTTAAGTTTTAACGTTTAAATTGAACCCGACGTTTCGAATACTTTGCAGTAATTGTGTTTACGGGTACACGAGATGCAAGTTTAAGTCAGTTAATTAGTGATCTACTTCCAAGAATGCACATAGAACACATTAACAGTATCTTGAGTCTCACAGAGCAATCACAGACAGATATGGTATTTAATATTTTTCAAGAGTGGGTCCCAGACGATAGATAGTCTCCCAACCATCTTCTCTATTAAATTTAGGTGTTTTCTAATATCAATAGCCCGGCGAACCATTCTGGGAATGTAACGTTGTTCCTTGGCAACGATTTGTGGTTATTAAATGTTATATAATGTTTAGGCTTGTCTATTCTATGTAAATCACTGCTGACTTTGATTTACGCCTATTCTTAATTTAACGCGATCTTAATTCTACATTAAAACATGAGTTTAATCCTTAAAAAATAGTAATAATTAAATTAATTTTATTATTAATTATAACTCATATAAAATATAAGATCGAGAAGAAAAGATAATTTTTAGTATTGTGTATGACAATTATGACAACTTATCAGGTCAAAATTTTCAAGGAATACCTTAAAAAAGTTTTTTTTAATTATTAAGAAATGTATGGTAAGACTAGCGTTACTTAATGGATGTTTAATATTATCTAGTTATTTTTTAACAGTACTTACTGACGGTAAGTACCACAATGTCTTCCAGTAGTCGTCTAGTTATCTCTATTACTCAGTAATATGTTATCTATAACGTATTTAATTTGTGCTTACTCCAATCTTTAAAAATTTAGTTTGATTAAAATTTAACCAATTCAGAAGAACACTTCTAGAATCAGGTGAAATTAAAGTACGAAATATTTATTTTGACGACAAAAACACAATAACATTCCAAGGATGGTTTATTTCGAGATACCTCTTTTGTTAAAATGAAATTGCAGTGATTTAACGACAAAGTAGCACTCGTGGAAAATAGGATTTAAATTTGCGTGAAAAGCGAAACAACAAAGGAAAAAGACAATGTTTAGATGGCGAATAGACGATACTATATACGAGTACATAAGTATGTCTATAATAGAAGGGCTTTGCATAAGTATATGTATATGTATTCCTTATAAATATTTGGCCCAAAAAACTGATCTATATATTCTCCACAATGAGTCAGGCTGACACTTATAACTCATATCATACTAGTATTTTTTATAGTAGGTACACCAAAAGATTAAAGAGAACTGAAATTGCAATAGAACTAGTAGAATAACATATGTCGGCGTAAAAACGAACATCGTTTTATATAAGCAATTTACAAATTTATATATTTAAAATGATTAGGTATTGTTATTTACAATTTTCCTATAGTTTAGTTTGAAATTATTAAAATAAATTATTGTCATATTTATATAACTCACAACATAATATTAAACTAAGCTATAGTTTCTATAAAAAATCAATTTGAAATTATAAAATGAGTTGGATGGTATTATTAATGTAAGTTCAATGTATCTATATAAAAGATAGAAGACTGACTCATCGCAAAATCTCTTAAAGTAGAAAGACGAGGATGAATCTTAAATTTTGCTGAGGTGCTCTTTTTAAGATGTATGTGCTCGTAAAGAATCGTAAAAAGATCTTGTGAAATTCCTTCGTCCAAAGATTAAATAACACAAGTACTTAGTATTTAATTGACTATATATATGAATTAAATTTCAACATTGAATATTTATATATTTATATCCATTTTTATTGTAAAAAAAGTGGCGTTTACAAAGGTGTATTACATTTAAGATAGATTTATGGAGAAATTATTATCGCGTACCCCAACTTTTTTAATATGACTCGTGGCCATAAATATTAGGGAGTAACGCAAAAGTGACTTTTAATGTATGAAACATTCTACGAATTCACATTTCTTTAAGCCTTGCTCTTGGATTATTATGAAGCTTACACTAATAAACTTGTAAATATATCAATAAAAGCATAGTTTAACTTTCGTTCTTTCTTTTCTTTCTTTCTTTGAGTTTTGTTTCTTGTTCTCTTACTTAATGCATTTTTTAAATTATATTGTCTCTAAATTCACTGATCTAAAGGTTTGTAGATTAAATCAGGTAATGCATCAATGTTCTATGCAAGTGTAAGTTTTCGAACTAAATGATCTGTGATCGATATTTCGAGCACCGCATTTAGATCCCCTGAGAAAATAAAGTAAGTCTCTGATTTTAGTTTCTAATTAAGTCTCTAATTTTAGAGTTTTAGTTTAATTAATTAAGTCTCTAATTTAAGAGTTATTTTATAGTTACAATTTCCGATAATTTGTAAAAAACACTTAAATCCACTTTAATTTAGCCCCATTGAGATTGATACTGAACACAAAATTGATTGAAGAAATAAAAAGTGAATTCAAATTATTAATATAAAAATTCTTGTTTCTGTGTTAAAAGCACAGCAGATTTTCTCAGAAAATATATATTTTTATGTATTTGTTATACTTTCAAAACACAATATATACTTTAAATACAATATTAGACGTTTTTTTTAAAAGTTACTTTTGCTAGTTACTGCTTTTTACTCTCATAACAATAAAAGATATGAATGATGTGAATCATAATTTACACTAAGATCTAGACTCGTCAGTAAAAAGTACGAAATGAAAGAGCACTCCATTTATAATATTTGGAAACCCGTTAGAGTTTTTATTTTGCAGCGTCTTGAAAAATAACACACTATCTAATGTTTGGATCATGTATTCATCTCGTTTCTCTTTATATAATATCTATTGAATTCATAGCGACAATGATTGCTTTGATATTCTATTTACATAAAGTGAACCTATTTACATAAAGTGAACCTTAAAAGCTATAAACGTAAAATATTTCACAAACTGCAGAATGTACGTATTTCGACCGTAAAATATCTGTGTTACTCTTATCTCCTGCCTCCTGACCTCTACGAGGTGGAACAGGGTAGTTTTGTAAATTATAAAAGGTATATAAAGGAACATTTCTTGACATGAATTAGAAATCTCTGAATATAAAGTGAGAATCTCAGATTTCGGTAACATTATTCAGGTTAGAATGTGAAGAAGGTACGTGTTCAGTGTAAAGAGACCTTAAGGTTTAATAAAAATTGTAGGATAATATATTGTAAGTTAACTGATATTTTAAGTTAACACTGTCTTAATCAGCATTTTATTTTTGTTAAATTAAAATTGTGTTTGATTGAATTTGGATAAAAACCCGTAAAAGTATTAAAAGGAATAAAGGGCTGATTTGATCGGAATGAGTGAAGCCAATGGTAAGAGCTAGTATGTTGTAATTTCATTTGTCATTATAGTTCGGTACTCTGGTATCTACAAGACACGGAGCGCTAAAGTAAGTTACAATGTTTCGTATCACATCTTGTTGGAAAATAAATGCAAGCCAGTTCATACTCTCCGAGGATAGCTCAGTTATTCAGTTTGAAAACTAAGACGAACGATTTGAACAGGGTATAGGAATTTCACAATTTCCTTTTAGAACTTTTCCAGCTTGCTTCTTCTTTATTTAATGAAGCATTTATTTATTTATTTATTTATTTAATATTTGGAAAACCAACAGCACAAAAAACAATACATAACAATATTGATAAGGCAACATTTGGCTAATAATAGGTTTTCACGTATAAAAAAATAGTTTATAAATAACAAAAATCACGCGGACAGAGTGATTGCAAGTCAACACTTTACATAGCCTTTTTTAAAAAATTAAATAAAACAAATCAACAATACAGTGAAAAGAAATCATGGTTCAATACTCGTCTCGCCACTGCCACACCAGAATTGAATACATCAAAATCGCTCAGTCTACACATATTATTTAGACTTTTACTCGCACGCCGCAGAAAAGCATTTTGGCAGTAATTTGTGGACACCAAAGGTAGATGAATAGGAGTGTTATATCTTATCGATTTCAATGGTACAGTAAAATTAATTTTGGAAAGTAGCTCCGGAGAATTGATTTTATTACAGATTAATTTTATTAACAAAACAATGTCAGAGATCTCACGCCGTTTATATAAAGGAAGCAGATGAAATCGTGCGCATTGATTCAGGTAAGTGTTAGAAGAGTAAGGCACTCTTAGACGATAACACAAAAACTTTACAAATTTCATCTGGATTTTCTCGATCCTGTTTACGTACTTTATATAATGAGGATTCCAGATCTCTGATCCATATTCCAGGATGCTTCTTACAAAAGTGCAATACAAAATTTTAATAGTTTTGATATCTTTAAAACTTTCTGAGGTTCGCATGACAAATCCTAGTGCTTTGTATCAATATGCTCTTCAAAGACAAGCCTTGAATCATGAGTCACCCCAAGATCACAAACCGTCGTAAGTCTTTGCAAGTCGTGATTTTTTAATTGATATTCAGATGGAATGCGCTTTGACCGACGACTGAACGATACAACTGAACATTTAGATGGATTAAGGTCCAATTTATTTGATTGGCAATAGGAGTCCAGGCGCAATAAATCAGACTGTAGTTCAATAACGTCAGTTGTAGATGAAATTTTCTTATAGATTTTCATATCATCAGCGAAACAAAGTAAATTAGAGTGACGAAAGCATGATCCAACATTATTTACAAACATCAAAAACAATAGTGGGCCTAAAAGAGAACCCTGCGGTACTCCGCTGGGAACAACAACCCAACTAGATATATAGTTATTTATAACTACAGCTTGAGATCTGTTGGAAATATAGGACTCAAACCACCTAAGCAAATCACCATTAATTCCAATATTTTCAAGTTTACGGATTAGGGTAGGATGGTGTATTTTGTCGAAACATTTGCTGTAGTCAGTATAAACAACATCAACTTGTCCTCCCTTGTTCATACCACTAATTATAAATTCATTTAACAAAATAAGGTTAGATACTGTTGACCGGTTTTTCAAAAAACCATGCTGACTATCAGAAAAAGAGTTTTTAAGTGATGAATATAATTGTTTATATATTATTTTTTCGAAAACTTTGGCTACAACACATAATTTTGAAACAGGTCTATAATTAGTAACATCGGTTTGTAATCCTTTTTTATAAATTGGTGTTATAAAAGCTGACTTCCATATAGATGGAATATTATTTTCAGACAAAGATTTAACAAATAATAAGTGAATAGGCTTAGAGATAGATTCAGCGCATTTTACTAAAAAAATGGGGGGCAGGTGATCTGGACCGGCTGATTTTTTCACATCCAATGACAAAAGTAATTTAGAAACTTCATCTATATCTGTATAAATACTAGATACGTTAGTTAATGCCGGAATAATTGTATCTGGGGTCTGATTTATACTTTCCGAAGAGGAAGAGGGTTGAATGAAAGTTGAATAAAAAAACTCTGAAAAAAGACTTGCAATAGCAGTCCCATCCGCTGCAACAGTACTACCATATTTCATGGTATTCGGCATATTACTTGTTTTGTAACGTGATTTAACAAACGTCCAAAAGTATTTAGGGTTGTCTTTGATTGATTTTTCCACACATGATATATAATTTAGATAGCACTCGGATTCCAGGCGATTAACTCTTTTTTTGAGTAGCTTATAAGTGATAAAATCTGAATGGTTACCATAGTTTTTGAACTTTTTATAATAATTAAACTTTTCTTTATTACATTTAATTAATGACGACGAATACCATACTGGATATTTATTTTCGCGACCAATTTTAGAGGGTATATTTGAATCAATTATTTTGTTTATTAATAAATAAAAAATATTTACAGCGGATTCCATATCCCGATTCAAAAATTCATCATGCCAATCAATTATATCTATTTGACGGTTTATTAGTTCGTAATTCCCCTTATGAAAAAGGCGTTTGACTCTAGTTTCTGGCTTTAATGGTACATTATGATAGGATCTTAAACCAATAATAAGGGCTTTATGGTGCGGATCGAGAGGAACTAGTGGTTGGAAACATTCAGTGACGTCAACGGGGGTATTAGATATCACAAGATCTAAAATTTTATCGTGACTATTCAAACCCCGTTTATTTTTCGTGTCTTTGTCGTTTAGTATGTCTTAGTATATTAACTATATATTTTGTAGTGAAGTAAAAAAATTAATTATAGAACGGTACGGTAAATATATATAGTTTTATAATTTAACTACATATAATTTAATATTAAAAAGTAGTTTTTTAAAGCTTCAGAATTATATTTGAATTTCTTTCTGATTAAGTTGTTTGGAAGATATGCTGAACTGAATTTAAATAGAAATTATAATTCATATAATATAAAGTATTTCAAATCGTTGTGAAGAAATAGTTCAAGTTTGGGTCTCTTATATAAGCGCACAATCAGTACGGGCTGTATGAGCAGGACGCCGGAGAGTCGCACTGGAGCTATCAAGATTTCGCTATTCGTTAAAATTGATCCAGTTACTTGAAACATGTACTGGCAGTTAAGAAAATATAAGAACGACTATAAATAAATTTTATCATAAAAAAAGTATAATGAAGAAGATTTTCAAAATATATTCAAACCGAGACGATATATTTAATGAAAGGTTTTAATTTGTGACTTTTAATATTATCAGTCCTTTGAAATTGGGTCACAGCTTGAAGTTTAGTTAGCCGTAAATTTATTACATGGTTCACCTCCCGCCTTTAAAGTTTGAAGTAGTGCGAGTTAAATTCTCACCTTGGTGCGAGGAAACTAGTAAAGATTTATGTTTAATTAGATCAATTTTGATCCTCTTACATATTTAAATTTAAGCTTATGTTTTCAAATATCTCAATTTAAATCAAGCAATTTTCTAAATTTATTAGTTATCATTATTCTTATATTGTATTTTAAAATATTTAAATTCCTTACTACTTCCATTCCCAGTGACGATGTGTGTAATCAAAAACTCCAGACAATCAGGACGATGAATCAAAATTTTTCAGAATATTACCATGACTCTTTTCTAAGACAAGACTTTTTAGTAATTTCGGCCGGACAGTTTTCGTCCTTTGCTCAAATTATTTTTTCAATTAATTTGTTTCTCGGAAGTTAGACCCAGCGACCGCTCGTTTCTTTGAAAGTCCTCAAAGGAGTATCGAAATACCAACTTTTGCAACCTTAATGAGTTTCATAAGAGATTAGAATTAGAATGTCATGTGGAATGTCAAATAGGAGAATAAGAGTCGGAGTCAACTAAAAACATTAAAATACAGATTAAAAGGTTCACAGTTTAAATCAAGGTGTCCAAAGTACCTGCAAATCATTATCCGAAACATAATTTAACAACGAGTGAGAGAGTTATGTAAATTAATGTCTTATGACACTATATTAACATATATTTCGTTTCGCATCGTTGTCTCCTATTCTACGGTTCTCCTATTCTCTGTATTCTTACCGTCGCTTCTCAATACATTTTTAATATTTAAAACAGCGACAGACGTACGATCAATACAAGAAATGAAAATTAACTCCTAACGCCTAAATTTCGACTTCAAAAATTTAACAAATCCTTTATGGACTTGAGTGGACGCATATACAATAACATGGGCTTGAGTGTACGCATATACAATAACGTTCCACAAGATATCTTAGATTTTCATTTTATTAGTTTCAAATCTAAAATTAAAAGTCTATTATTAAATGAATCTTACTTAATATATTATTCAAAAGTTTTTGGTTGATCGAAATGTGTGGAACCTGGGTCATTAACTCAATTGCAAGGTTGATGTTATAATGTATAAGTCAAACATTGTAAAATTTCATTTATTATTATTATTATTATTATTATTATTATTATTATTTTATGACAGGCAGGCAGTTGAGACAACTGTTTAAAACCTGTATCCCACTTCGTAAATTAAGTAATTGAATTATTATTTTTTTGATTTTTTAGCATATATGCATCCATGTTCTTAAATTGATTTGTGGATTGTGCAGATATCACATCTGGTGGCAACCTGTTCCAAGCTTCCACAACTCTGATAGCGAAAAAGTACTTGTGTGAATTATTAAATGATACAGTCCTTGATAATTTGAGGTGATGTCCTCTTAAATGGGTATTTTGTGAGTACCGGAATAACAATTTATCAAAATTCTCTAAATCGTAATGCCCATGCAATATTTTAAAAGTTTCGATCAAATCGCCACGCTCTCTGCGTTCTTCCATGGTTGTCAATTTAAGTGCTCTTAATCTTTCATTGTATGGTTTATTTCTTGAAGTTTTTGGGACTTTTGAGAATCTACGCTGTACCTTCTCCAATATTTCAATGTCTTTCTTAAAATAAGGACTCCAGATTTGAAAGGCGTACTCCAAGATAGGCAGTACAAAGGATTTGTGAATTTTAAACATCATGTCAGGTGTCAGATGTCCAAAAGCTTTTCTTATAAGATAAACAAAGCTATTAGCTTTTTTAGTAATAGCTGCAATGTGGTGCTCCCATTTCAGGTTTTCAGTGATATGCACTCCTAAGTCAACTTGTTCAATGACTTTTCTCAGAGGTATCCTTTCTATTTCATAAGACCGATGGGGGTTTCGAGTTCCGATATGTAATACGGCGCACTTGTCTACATTAAGCTTAAGAAGCCATTCTTTTGACCATTTAGTTATTTGTAATAGGTCAGACTGAAGATGCGCCGATGCAATTAGTGGATTTGCAAAAATCTTTGTGTCGTCAGCAAACATACTTACATGACAAACATTTAGGCAAGTCAAATGTATAAATAATAAATAGAACCGGACCAAGCACAGATCCTTGAGGCACCCCACTCAGTATTTCTCTTTTATCTGAGAGTGAGTTGCCAATTTTCACACGGAATGTTCTTTGACTTAAAAAGTTTTCTATCCATTTCAACAATTTACCCCGTACTCCAATAAATTTTAGTTTTTGCAAAAGTCTTCCTGTGGGAACTTTGTCGAATGCTTTTTCATAGTCTAGGTAAATCACATCAATTGGATCTCGGCAATTAGAACTGTTTACCCAAGAAGACAGACAAGACAGAAGATTTGATGTTGTAGACCTTCGAGGACAGAAGCCATGCTGTTGTTGTTGTTGTAGAACATTGATGCATTACCTATTTGTATTTAATCTACAAACCTTATAATTCAATGAATTAAGAGACAATATGATCTTTAAATGCGTTCAATAGAATTTGAATTATGCAATGCAATTATCAAATTCAAATTCAAAATATCTTTATTCAAGTTGGCATTTACACGCACTTTTGAATCGTCAATGATTACATTAAATTGGTCAGTATAGTCAGTCTGTGAGTAAGCTACCACCAGCTTGAGATGCTGCTCTGCTGAGAAGAACTGGCCAGAAACTCAACAGTTGCACTTCTTAAATTAATTAGAATAAGTGTGATTTTTGCAGTGGAACATTTTTCAAAGTGTAATATAAACTAAAAGTCCAAACAATCCAAATTATTTTCGGAAGAATCACAAGAAACCGGGCTATTATTTCCAATATAAATTCACAACGTCTTGCGTATTGTCGCTCCTACCCCCCTCATTAATTGTTTTTTTAACATCTGTCTAAATTTATTTAAGAAATGAGTCCTAAAGGCAAAACATGTTCAAAATGTCGTGCACAACCTAGTGACAAGAAGAAATCTGTGTCATGCGACTCATGTAAGGGTCTAATATGTGGTGAATGTCATGGATTAACATCAACAGAAATAAGAGCTTTTGAACTGAAAACTCGTGTTGTAAGTTTCCTGCGTGATAGCTGTAAATTAACTATGGCCCAGCTACCATCTATCATGAAAAAGTTAGATGAACTTGATAAAGAAGTGCAACAATTGCGACTGCGCCAAAATATGCTTGCTACTGAATCGGCTATCCAGTAGCTGGCTGACCGTGGTAGAAGGGCCAATAATTTTATAATGTATGATATACCAGAATCGTCTTCTGATCAACCCCTTCAACGGCAAGAGCATGATACCCAAGAGTGTAAAAAGATAATTGCTAGTCTGACCAAAAAGGTTAACTGTGACAACATCAAAGTGTTTCGCCTGGGTAGACAGAGCTCTAAAAATATAAATTCGTCTCGTCCAGTTAAGGTGATCATGAAAAGTAAATCAGATGCAATTGAGGTCTTACGAAACAAATCTAAGCTTACTAAACCTACAAGCGTTCAGCCTGATCAAACTGCAATGCAACGTGAATATCTGAAATACCTGCGCGATGAACTGGAGAGACGTACCGACAATGGGGAAACAGACCTTACCATTAAGTACATCCAAGGTCAACAAAAAATAGTAAACCGTACCGAGCAAAAAAACTAAGCCCACCTCTTCGACTCGCAAAAATAAATAAATTTAGCAATGAAATTAGGAATCCGGTACCAAGTCATCGGTACTAATGACTTGGTACCGGCTCAGGAATTGTCGGATATGCTTGACAACTATTTTTTCCATGACTTTGCATACCACACTTTCAAGCTTATAGGCCTGTAGTTACATGGTTCTAACTTGTTTCCTTTTTTGAATACAGGGATCACCGTCGCAGTTTTCCACAACTCTGGTATAATTGCGGTATCATATGATGTCTGAATTAAATGCACCAATTTTACAGTAATATCGCATTTCTTTAAGATAAGTACAGGAATCTCGTCAGGCCCTTGTGAAGTGTCTTCTTTCAAGTCTTTTATGGCTGATTGTACCATAGCATTTGTAATTATAATATGGTCGCGTTCTTTTAATTTTCTTATTCTGACTATGGTGTGTTTGAATTTGCAGCTGTACATTGGCTATTAAACTTGTGTGATCACTCTTACCAATAGAAGCTTCGTGTTTAATGTCTGCCACAAGTCAATCGTCATTTGTTAGGATTAAGTCAAGGAGCGATGGCTCATTTCCAACACGGAATCTTGTGGGCCTCTCTACCAATTGATACAAAGTACTGTCTCGATACCAGTTCACAAAGTTTATTTCCTTTGGCAATAAGTATCCACACTCCTGAAGCGGCCATTTAACTCCACCAAAATTAAAGTCACCCAAAATTATTAGTGTGCTCGACTTGTTAGCCAGTTTCAGATCACAGAATAATATGTTAGCTTGTTCTATCGTTGAATCACTCGAACGGTATACTCCACCTATTAACATTTTGTGTTTCTGAATCTCAACATCCACCCATACACATTCGGTATTCACATATTTTGTCTTAAATTGGACACTTTTTTTGGATGTCATAAGAGATATTTGGTTAGAAACATAGATGGCAACACCACCGCTCCTCCTATCCATTCGATCATCCCTGTATATGTCATAACCAGGAATGCGTATTAATGAGTTGGGTATTACTGGCTTTAACCATGTTTCGGTGAGTATAATGACGGATGGCTTAAGCAAGTTTACTCTTGCTAGGAACAGATCTAATTTTGTGGTCACTGACTGTATATTTGTGTATAATATTTTAAGTTCAAAAAGTGTTGGTATCGGATTCCTAATTTCATTGCTAAATTTATTTATTTTTGCGAGTCGAAGAGGTGGGCTTAGTTTTTTTGCTCGGTACGGTTTACTATTTTTTGTTGACCTTGGATGTACTTAATGGTAAGGTCTGTTTCCCCATTGTCGGTACGTCTCTCCAGTTCATCGCGCAGGTATTTCAGATATTCACGTTGCATCGCATTTTGATCAGGCTGAACGCTTGTAGGTTTAGTAAGCTTAGATTTGTTTCGTAAGACCTCAATTGCATCTGATTTACTTTTCATGATCACCTTAACTGGACGAGACGAATTTATATTTTTAGAGCTCTGTCTACCCAGGCGAAACACTTTGATGTTGTCACAGTTAACCTTTTTGGTCAGACTAGCAATTATCTTTTTACACTCTTGGGTATCATGCTCTTGCCGTTGAAGGGGTTGATCAGAAGACGATTCTGGTATATCATACATTATAAAATTATTGGCCCTTCTACCACGGTCAGCCAGCTCCTGGATAGCCGATTCAGTAGCAAGCATATTTTGGCGCAGTCGCAATTGTTGCACTTCTTTATCAAGTTCATCTAACTTTTTCATGATAGATGGTAGCTGGGCCATAGTTAATTTACAGCTATCACGCAGGAAACTTACAACACGAGTTTTCAGTTCAAAAGCTCTTATTTCTGTTGATGTTAATCCATGACATTCACCACATATTAGACCCTTACATGAGTCGCATGACACAGATTTCTTCTTGTCACTAGGTTGTGCACGACATTTTGAACATGTTTTGCCTTTAGGACTCATTTCTTAAATAAATTTAGACAGATGTTAAGAAAACAATTAATGAGGGGGGTAGGAGCGACAATACGCAAGACGTTGTGAATTTATATTGGAAATAATAGCCTGGTTTCTTGTGATTCTTCCGAAAATAATTTGGATTGTTTGGACTTTTAGTTTATATTACACTTTGAAAAATGTTCCACTGCAAAAATCACACTTATTCTAATTAATTTAAGAAGTGCAACTGTTGAGTTTCTGGCCAGTTCTTCTCAGCAGAGCAGCATCCCAAGCTGGTGGTAGCTTACTCACAGACTGACTATACTGACCAATTTAATGTAATCATTGACGATTCAAAAGTGCGTGTAAATGCCAACTTGAATAAAGATATTTTGAATTTGAATTTGATAACTGCATTGCATAATTCAAATTTCAATTTTAATTTTCGATGAATAAAAGGTGAGTTTTTTTCTTGATCTCCTATTGTACGCATTTAAAGATTATATTGCCTCTTAATTCATTGAATTATAAGGTTTGTAGATTAAATACAAATAGGTAATGCATCAATGTTCTTTGCAAGTGTAAGTTTTCGAAATAAATCTGTGATCGATGTTTTGAGCTTCAGATTCAGATCCCCGGAGAAAATGAAGTCACTATTTTACAAAAAATCAATAAACTTTAATTCGGGGAATTAAGATTGATTCTGATCACAGTCGATTGAAGAAATCGAAAGTTATACAAAATAAAAGATATATTGAAATAAAACTATTTTTACGGATTTAACTCGCGTATATTGAATTAAATTTTAAATTTACACTTTTAAATCTAACCCGACGTTTCGAATGCTTTGCAGCAATCGTTTTTGTACTACACATTATTTCAATGTGTAGTACTCGTGAAAACCTTAGAAAACACTAAAAGATATATCTTTGAAAATTATAGGAATTACGAAAACAAATACATACAAATACATTTTGAATTCAAATTATTAGTATAAAAATTCTTGGTCCTATGTTAAAAGCAGAGCAGATTTTCTCAGACTAAATATTTTTTTATGTTTATTTTTTTACTTTCAAAATACACCATATTAATTTAAATATAATTGTATTCTAAACATCTGAGGCGCGTAGTACTTGTGGAGCTTACTGTTCCCTGGGAAACAAACATCCCCAGGGATCACAGATTCAAGCTTAATAAGTATTACGAACTGACCAACGAACTGTCCAGAAATAAATTTATATTTAACTTGTACGCGATAGAAGTAGGAGCGAGAGGTATAACAGCAAAATCTCTCTATAACCTACTTAAAGACCTTGGACTTTCTAGATCAAGCACCGGTTCATTTCTAGAACGTATTTCAAAGGCGGCATTAGTAGGTTCTTTCCAAATTTGGTTAGATTAGGTAGTGTGGAGGGTGAAGACGAGCGTTTTTGCGCATCATAAAGGGGCCTCTTAAACCTACTCCTGGGTCTCAAGTCCCAGACACTGTTTGCACTCCTCTCCTTGCAATGCGATGGGCCCGGCACCCGCTCGGTGAATCCATGGAATGCAAAGAAGCTTCGTCGTCGTCGGCGTCGTCGTCTAAGACGGTTTAAAAGGACCTTCCCTTACTAGTTAGTGTTTTTTACTCTCATTATCATCTTTTTACACGAAAGATGTGAATAGTGTCAATCATAATTTACATTATGATCTAGACTCTGCAGTCCTATTAGAGTTTTTTATTTTGCAACATCTTGAAAATTTACATCCTGTCCGATGTTAAGTATATGTATTCATCTCGTTTCTCTCTATATAATATCTATGGAATTCATAACGACAATGATTGCTTTGATATTCTATTTACTGAGAGCCGTAAAGTGAACTACCTTAAAAGCTATAAACGTAAAATATTTCACAAACTGTAGAATGTATGTATATTGACAGTAAAATATCTGTAATCTTTCGATCAACATCACAGAGGCGATATGGAAAGATATGGGGAGATAAGCGTGTCCATTCATAAAATACTTTTAATGTCAAAATCATTCGAAAATTGTAGACGAAAAGATTACACAATAATTATTAGTATTATTATGTACTAACGAAAATTTAAAATGCTAGAAAATCAAAATATACTTTCATAACCTCTACTACACTTAAAATAAATAGAAAATGAAATAGTTTCAATAAATATAAATGACACTATACCACACTATAATATTAATATTAGATTTTATATAACGATGAATTCTACATGTTATACAACATGACGTGTTTTGTTAGTCTTGTCCGAGCTTTCGACATTCTGTTCGTAGCTGAAACATGAAACATCTTTAGACAAAAGGATACTAACACAGTTTGAAACACTACAGAACTAAACTATATTCTATGTACTACATACAAGTTTCTTATATTTACTAATTAGTAATTACAGAATTCAGTTTATTTCTATCGGAAGGCATATAACCAATAATATAGTTCTTATAAAGTAGACTATCAAGACTCAGATGCTTAAAATGCTGTCACTGTAACTCTGATCTCTTGCCTCCTGACCTCTAGGAGGTAGAACAGGACATTTTTGTAAACTATATAAAAGGTAAAGTTAATTTATGTCAAGAAATGTTCCTTTATGTTTATAAAGGTACATTTCTTGACATGAATTAGAATTCTCTGAATCTAAAGTGTGGTATCTCAGATTAGAGAAACATTATTCAGGTTAGAATGTGAAAAAGGTACGTGTTCAGTGTGAAGAGACCTTAAGGTTTAATAAAAATTGTAGGATAATATATTGTAAGTTAATTGATATTTTAAGTTAACACTTTCTTAATCAGCATTTTATTTTTGTTAAATTAAAATTCTGTTTGATTGAATTTCGATAAAAACCTGTAAAAGTGTTAAAAGGAATAAAGGGCTGATTTGATCGGAATGAGTGAAGCCAATAGTAAGAGCTAGTATGTTGTAATTTTATTCTGTCTTTATAGTTCGGTACTCTGGTATCTAAAAGACACTGAGCGCAATAGTAAGTTACAATGTTTCGTATCACATCTTGTTGGAAAATAAATGCAAGCCAGTTCATACTCTCCGAGGAAAGCTCAGTTATTCAGTTTGAAAACTAAGACGAACGATTTGAACAGGAATTTATAGGAATTTTACAATTTCCCTTTTGAACTTCCCCAGCTTGCTTCTTCTTTATTTAATGAAGCATTTATTTTTATTATTTCAATTGAAACGTGATATAACAATAGTGCTCCTCAGAACTAGTTAATACGGCCATTACTGACATTTAATTTCATAAGTATGAAAGTAATATTGTAACAATAATTTGAATAAAAACAAATGAGTAAGACTTAAACTAAAACTTTAAAGATTCTCGTATAAAAGTATATACTCGAATATAATCTGAAGCAATTTTTTTGTTAAATTATTTATTTTTGGAAACTTTAAATTTGACGACATCGAGTTGTATATACATAATAATATGAAAAATACCTATAAATATAATCATAAATAAAGGAAAACCAGCCGCTCTTGGCGACAATGTAATGGTCTGTGTTTATTTAGTCCCTTGTCTTTTTGCGGTCTGGAATTAGCTTATTGGTTGAAAAAAAGAAAGCACACATTTAGCATATATATATCTTAGCAGTAATTTTTATTATTATTTTTCGTCATTTTAGTGGCACTAGCTATGGCTTGGTGAAGGTAATCTAATTAAGAAAATATTTAAGAATATAAGCAACTATTAAATAAAATCATAATTTACAAGCCCCACTACATTGAAGCAATGTTTCTTTCCCTCGTCTTTTACAATCTTTTGTATCTTTGAAATAATTTTATTTCTTACAACAGCAACTTTGTGGTTGTTTCAAAACTAAAACTATAAAATCCTCGGGAGAGTATGGCGTCAAGATTTTGCATACAATGTTTAACAAAGTTTAACAGAAGACCTAAGCTAGCACTACTAAAAAAGACCTAACCCTATAAGAAAATATAATAGTGATTTCTGATAGATACTTCCTAGGCGAGACGTTTTTACTAAGCAAGTCATGAAATGTCTTTTTTTTATAGTTATTAGTTAGTACTAATGTATACAAAAATGCCCGCGTTACATTACATAATTACTTCAGTATTTAAATTTTACTTTACAACTTGACTCTAAATCCGATATGTAATCTGAAGATTAACTTAACTGTAAAATCATTTTTATGGTGATAATTGTTTAATGTCAGAATCAAAAGTGATACAATTTATGTAATAAATGCTCGTTCTCACGAGTCTATAGTTGTGGAGACAGCATTGTTTCGTTGTTACTAGGCTGATAAAATCCTCGTTGTTAAATATAATATACTTTACTTAATCTGCATATTCTATGTATAGTGTGTACTTAACAATTAGTTAAATATTTTAGAAATAAATTAGACACACACAATAACGGTTTTTAATTCTTTTCGTAACGACTTCTTTTTAGTAAGTCCGATAATATATATATTTATCTCGATTTAAAAAAAAATTGTGACTTGTCTTAATTCTGTATGGTTAAGTGTTACTAAACTTAACCCTTGTGTAGGTAGTGTAGGTTTAAAGCGTTAAATTTTACAACTGACTAATAAAAATATTGTTCAAATAGATAATACTATAGCTTACCATGGATAGGACGCAAGTCACCATTGGTTTATATAATATAGCTCTGCCGGAAACAAGTAAGTCGTATTTTAATCGATAATCAAACTATGTTTCAAATTAATTTTAACGAATTGCCAAAAACAGTTAACAGGAGTTTACCACGTTACCGTTGATTTATAGTTATTGGTCCAATAGTTATTTGGTAAACTGCCATCTTTTCGTACCTGAGTGAGAATCCTCGATAAAAGGTCATTTACCTCTAGTATGTCCTAGTATATAATTTTAATGTCGAATTAAATTGTATATTTTGTGGTGACGAAAAAAAATTAATTATAGAACGATAAATGTATATCGTTCTATAATTAAATATAATTTAATATTAAAAAGTATTTTTTTAAAGCTTCAGAATTATATTTGAATTTCTTTCTGATTAAGTTGTTTGGAAGACGTGATGAACTGAATTGAAATAGAAATTATAATTCATATAATATAAAGTATTTCAAATAGTTGTGAAGAAATAGTTCAAGTTTGGGTCTCTTATATAAGCGCACAATCAGTACGGGCTTTATGAGCAGGACGCCGGAGAGTCGCACTGGAGCCATCAAGGTTTCGCTGTTCGTTAAAATTGATCCACTTACTTGAAAAATGTACTGGCAGTTAAGAAAATATAAGAACGAATATAAATAAATTTTATCATAAGAAAAGTCCAATGAAAAAGATTTTCAAAATATATTCAAACCGAGACGATATATTTAATGAAAGGTTTTAATTCGTGACTTTTAATATTATCAGTCCTTTGAAATTGGGTCACAGCTTGAAGTTTAGTTAGTCGTAAATTTATTACATGGTTCACCTCCCGCCTTTGAAGTTTGAAGTAGTGCGAGTTAAATTCTCACCTCGGTGCGAGGAAACTAGTAAAGATTTATGTTTAATTAGATCAATTTTGATCCTCTTACATATTTAAATTTAAGCTTATGTTTTCAAATATCTCAATTTAAATCAAGCGATTTTCTAAATTTATTAGCTATCATTATTCTTATATTGTATTTTAAAATATTTAAATTCCTTAGTACTTCCATTCCCAGTGAGGATGTGTTTAATCAAGAACTCTAGACAATGAGGACGATGAATCAACATTTTTCAGAATGTTACCATGACCCTTTTCTAAGACAAGACTTTTTAGTAACTTCGGCAGGACAGTTTACGTCCTTTGCTCAAATTATTTTTTCAATTAATTTTTTCTCGGAAGTAAGACCCAGCGACCGCTCGTTTCTTTGAAAGTCCTCAAAGGAGTATCGAAATACCAACTTTTGCAACCTTAATGAGTTTCATAAGAGATTAGAATTAGAATGTCATGTCGAATGTCAAATAGGAGAATAAGAGTCGGAGTCAACTAAAAACATTAAAATACAGATTAAAAGGTTCACAGTTTAAATCAAGGTGTCCAAAGTACCTGCAAATCAATATCCGAAACATAATTTAACATAAGTGAGAGAGTTATGTAAGTTAATGTCTTATGACACTATATTAACATATATTTCGTTTCGCATCGTTGCCTCCTATTTTACGGTTCTTCTATTCTCTGTATTCTTACTGTCGCTTCTCAGTACATTTTTAATAGTTATACGCCAAAATTTTAATAGTTTTATTTAAAACAGCGACAGACGTACGATCAATACCAGAAATGAAAATTAACTCTTAACGCCTAAATTTCGACTTCAAAAATTTAACAAATCCTTTGTGGGCTTGAGTGTACGCATATACAATAACGTTCCACAAGATATCTTAGATCTTCATTTTATTAGTTTCAAATCTAAAATTAAAAGTCTATTATTAAATGAATCTTACTTAATATATTATTCAAAAGTTTTTGGTTGATCGAAATGTGTGGAACCTGGGTCTTTAACTCAATTGCAAGGTTGATGTTATAATGTATAAGTGAAACATTGTAAAATTTCATTTAAGAAGTGCAACTGTTGAGTTTCTGGCCAGTTCTTCTCAGCAGAGCGGCATCCCAAGCTGGTGGTAGCTTACTCACAGACTGACTATACTGACCAATTTAATGTAATCATTGACGATTCAAAAGTGCGTGTAAATGCCAACTTGAATAAAGATATTTTGAATTAGAATTTGATAATTGCATTGCATAATTCAAATTTTAATTTTAAGTTTCGATGAATAAAAGGTGAGTTTTTTCTTGATCTCCTATTGAACGCTTTTAAAGATCATATTGTCTCTTAATTCATTGAATTATAAGGTTTGTAGATTAAATACAAATAGGTAATGCATCAATGTTCTTTGCAAGTGTAAGTTTTCAAAATAAATCAGTAATCGATATTTTGAGCGTCAGATTCAGATCCCCAGAGAAAATGAAGTCACTTTTTTACAAAAAATCAATAAACTTTAATTCGGGGAATTAAGATTGATTCTGATCACAGTTGATTGAAGAAATCGAAAGTCATACAAAATAAAAGATATATTGAAATAAAACTATTTTTACGGATTTAACTCGCGTATATTGAATTAAATTTTAAATTTACATTTTAAATCTAACCCGACGTTTCGAATGCTTTGCAGCAATCGTTTTTGTACTACACATTATTTCAATGTGTAGTACTCGTGAAAACCTTAGAAAACACTAAAAGATATATCTTTGAAAATTATAGGAATTACGAAAACAAATACATACAAATACATTTTGAATTCAAATTATTAGTATAAAAATTCTTGGCCCTATGTTAAAAGCAGAGCAGATTTTCTCAGACTAGATATTTTTTTATGTTTTTTTTTACTTTCAAAATACACCATATTAATTTAAATATAATTGTATTCTAAACATCTGAGGCGCGTAGTACTTGTGGAGCTTACTGTTCCCTGGGAAACAAACATCCCCAGGGATCACAGATTCAAGCTTAATAAGTATTACGAACTGACCAACGAACTGTCCAGAAATAAATTTATATTTAATTTGTACGCGATAGAAGTGGTAGCGAGAGGTATAACAGCAAAATCTCTCTATAACCTACTAGTCCAGTCATTTGGTAGTTTTACCTGGAAAGTTTTCCGGGAGTTTTGAAAATTGGTTATTTTATAGATTTCGGTATGCTCTTTTCGAATTTCAATTTTGCCACCTCGTATCTGCGCCGCTCGCGCCGCCATTTTGAAAAAATGGCGGCCAAAACCAGTTTTTTCGAAATATCTCCTTTCCAATGCATTTTTTGAAAAAAATATTTATGTACAAAATTAAAGTAGAATAAATTTCCTACAATTGATGCATTTATATTTTTTTTCATAATATCAATAGTTTTTGGCGTACGAGCGTCACAAAGTATCTTCATCTACACCACCACGTGTTTTTGGTATATTTTTTCTAAAATATTCTACTATTGTAACCGGTCTTGAAGAAGCAGTTTGGGTCTTTGTGTTGGGTCCCTTTCTTTCGACTATGGAGACTATAGACATTGTAAAGCCTCCATACTATCGACTATCAACGAATCATCTGTCGGTAGAAGTTACGAGAAGTATTTAGTTTAGGCGGAGTCATCAGTATACGTTTATATGTATGTACGTCGTACAGTGTTGTTTGTGTTCTTAGAGCCATGGCTTCTAATACAGAAAATTGTTGTACTTCATTATTAGAAAATGAAACAGTTAAAGTAAAAGAAAAAGGATTGGAGACTTTTTTAATTGAGTGTCAAAAAAAGTATAATAAAGTAAAACTTTTGGCGGGCCTAAAATCGATAATGGTTCATGATCTGTGTCGAAAACGACATAATAATGAGAAGTTAATTGCTACATCATTGCGTAGAGGAAGTGATGCCACGAAACCTCAGCCACTACTGCGGTCCTCGTACCCTGCATTCTCTTTTAAATATCATTGTTTTTATGTGCTGGAGATAACAGCGGAATTTATAGCTAAACAAAAACAGACCCGGCTGTGCAAGCGTAATATAGTATAGTATATAGTATAGTGTGTGGAAATTGTCAATGAAAGACAGTATTTCAAATCTTGCTAGAGCACGTAATGATGATTAGGTTTGAGCAATTATTGAGCGTCTTGAACATGTGAATGATTTGGCCGCAGCAGATACACAGTATCACAATTCCTGCATGAACAAATTTATATCAATGAGGTAGATACTGCAATGCAGTTCATTTATTCTAACCCTAAACAGAATTCCGATGAGTGTCAGTTTTCCTTGGACGAATTAATGGACAAATTGAAGGTGATTACCGTCCCCACATAAAAAAAAACGCAAATGCTCAAAAAATACGTTGATGATATTTTAATTACCGTCACTGCCAATAAGGCTAAATTGTCTTAAATAAAACAATTTTCTGTATGAGAAGCCATGACTCTAAGAACACAAACAACACTGTAGGACGTACATACATATAAACGTATACTGATGACTCCGCCTAAATTAAATACTTCTCGTAACTTCTACCGACAGATGATTCGTTGAAAGTCGAGAGTATGGAGGCTATACAATGTCTATAGTCTCCATAGTCGAAAGAAAAGGACCCAACACAAAGACCCAAACTGCTTCTTCAAGACCGGTTACAATAGTAGAATATTTTAGAAAATATATACCAAAAACACGTGGTGGTGTAGATGAAGATACTTTGTGACGCTCGTACGCCAAAAACTATTGATATTATGAAAAAAAATATAAATACATAAATTGTAGGAAATTTATTCTACTTTAATTTTGTACATAAATATTTTTTTCAAAAAATGCATTGGAAAGGAGATATTTCGAAGAAACTGGTTTTAGCCGCCATTTTTTCAAAATGGCGGCGCGAGCGGCGGAGATACGAGGAGGCAAAATTGAAATTCGAAAAGAGCATACCGAAATCTATAAAATAACCAATTTTCAAAACTCCCGGAAAACTTTCCAAGTAACCCCCTTTTTTTCGACCAAATGACTGGACTATACTTAAAGACCTTGGACTTTCTAGATCAAGCACCGGTTCATTTCTAGAACGTATTTCAAAGGCGGCATTAGTAGGTTCTTTCCAAATTTGGTTAGATTAGGTAGTGTGGAGAGTGAAGACGAGCGTTTTTGCGCTTCATAAAGGGGCCTCTTAAACCTACTCCTGGGTCGCAAGTCCCAGACACTGTTTGCACTCCTCTCCTTGCAACGCAATCGGCCCGGCACCCTCTCGGTGAATCCATGGAATGCTAGGAAGCTTCGTCGTCGTCTAAGGCGGTTTAAAAGGATCTTCCCTTACTAGTTAGTGTTTTTTACTCTCATTATCATCTTTTTACACGAAAGATGTGAATAGTGTCAATCATAATTTACATTATGATCTAGACTCTGCAGTCCTATTAGAGTTTTTTATTTTGCAACATCTTGAAAATTTACATCCTGTCCGATGTTAAGTATATGTATTCATCTCGTTTCTCTCTATATAATATCTATGGAATTCATAACGACAATGATTGCTTTCATATTCTATTTACTGAGAGCCGTAAAGTGAACTACCTTAAAAGCTATAAACGTAAAATATTTCACAAACTGTAGAATGTATGTATATTGACAGTAAAATATCTGTAATCTTTCGATCAACATCACAGAGGCGATATGGAAAGATATGGGGAGATAAGCATGTCCATTCATAAAATACTTTTAATGTCAAAATCATTCGAAAATTGTAGACGAAAAGATTACACAATAATTATTAGTATTATTATGTACTAACGAAAATTTAAAATGCTAGAAAATTAAAATATACTTTCATAACCTCTACTACACTTAAAATAAATAGAAAATGAAATAGTTTAAATAAATATAAATGACACTATACCACACTATAATATTAATATTAGATTTTATATAACGATGAGTTCTACATGTTATGACATGACGTGCTTTGTTAGTCTTGTCCGAGCTTTCGACATTCTGTTCGTAGCTGAAACATGAAACATCTTTAGACAAAAGGATACTAACACAGTTTGAATATAATCTGAAGCAATTTTTTTGTTAAATAATTTATTTTTGGAAAATTTAAATTTGACGATATCGAGTTGTATATACATAATAATACGAAAAATACCTATAAATATAATCATAAATAAAGGAAAACCAGCCGCTCTCGGCGACAATGTAATGGTCTGTGTTTATTTAGTCCCTTGTCTTTTTGCGGTCTGGAATTAACTTATTAGTTGAAAAAAAAGAAAACATACATTTAGCATATATATTTCTTAGCAGTTATAGCATATATATTTATTATTATTTTTCGTCATTTTAGTGGCACTAGCTATGGCTTGGTGAAGGTAATCATATTAGATTAAATAATGAATTCTATTTAAATGTCTCTATTTTATTAAGAATATATAAGAGTATAAGCAACTATTAAATAAAATCATAATTTACAAGCCCCACTACATTGAAGCAATGTTTCTTTCCCTCGTCTTTTACAACCTTTTGTATCTTTGAAATAATTTTATTTCTTACAACAGCAACTTTGTGGTTGTTTCAAAACTAAAACTATAAAATCCTCGGGAGAGTATGGCGTCAAGATTTTGCATACAATGTTTAACAAAGTTTAACAGAAGAGCTACAGCTAGCACTATCAAAAAGAAGCTATAAGAAAATGTAATAGTGACGTTTCTGATAGATACTTCCTAGGCGAGACGTTTTTACTATTTGAAAATATCTATAAACATGTATAGCCATGTTAAGCTTATTTAAATTTATATAAATATAGAATGAAAACTAAACCGATACGGGCAGGGATTCGAACCCGCGACTACTGGGAAACCGTCCCGTCGCTCTACCAACTGAGCTACCGTATCGCTGTCCGCCTCGGTGAATTAAGCATTCTATATGTGATCGTCTTTATCGGGACGGTGGTGACATCTATAAGGTTTTTTCGAAAATCCTAACCAATGTTTCTAACTTTGCAGTATAGATAAACAATGAAAAGATGCCACTACCGAATATGATAGCATTCTATATCATATAGAATGCTTAATTCACTGAGGCTTGGAAATGTCTTTTATTATAGTGATTAGTTAATACTAATGTATATAGAAATGCCTGTGTTACATTACATTATAATTACTTCAGTATTTAAATTTTACTTAACAACTTGACTCTAAATCCGATATGTAATCTGAAGATTAACTTAACTGTAAAATCATTTTCATATTTGAAAAGGTATCTGCTATTTGCTATCTACAATCTGGTGATAATTATTTAATGTTAGAATCAAAAGTGATACAATTTATGTAATAAATTCGGCACGTAGCTCGTTCTCACGAGTCACTAGTTGTGGAGTCAGCATTGCTTAGTTGTTACCAGGCTGATACAATCCTCGTAGATAAACATAATTAAGCTGAGCGTAAGCGAAGCTTTTAACCGTTTGAGAATATATTTTTTTTGAGCTGATCATAATCGAAGCTCTTAACCGTTTGGGAATCAGTTTTTTGAGGCAACATCACAGGAAAACCACTAGACCAATTTTAACCAAAATTGGCACGCATTTCAAGGACATGAATGGGCTTGTTCTTCAAAAAACAGAAAAAAAAAAATATTGTTTCATTTTAAAGATATGTTCAAAGCGTTATATTTTACAACTGACTAATAAAAATATTGTTCAAATAGAGAATACTATAGCTTATAATTGATAGGACGCGAGTCACTATTGGTTTATATAAAGCTCTGCCGAAAACAAGTAAGTCGTATTTTAATCGATAATGAAACTATGCTTCAAATTAAGTTTAACGAATTGCCAAAAAAGTTAACAGGAGTTAACCACGTTACCGTTGATTTATAGTTATTGGTCCAATAGTTATTTGGTAAACTGCCATTTTTTCGTACCTGAGTGAGACTGTCTTAATCTCTAGTATGTCTTAATATATAATTTCAATGTCGAATTAACTTGTATTTTGTAATGACGAAAAAAATATTATTATATTATTATATAATTTAACTATAATTTAATATTAAAAAGTATTTTCTTAAAGCTTCAGAATTATATTTGAATTTCTTTCTGATTAAGTTGTTTGGAACTGAATTTAAAAAGAAATTATAATTCATATAATATAAAGTATTTGAAATAGTTGTGAAGAAATAGTTCAAGTTTGGGTCTCTTATATAAGCGCACAATCAGTACGGGCTTTATGAGCAGGACGCCGCGCCGGAAAGTCGCACTGGAGCTATCAAGATTTCGCTATTCGTTAAAATTGATCCACTTACTTGAATAATGGGCTGGCAGTTAAGAAAATATAAGTACGAATATAAATAAATTTTATCATAAAAAAAGTACAATGAAAAAAATTTTCAAAATATATTTAAACCGAGACGATATATTTAATGGAAGGTTTTAATTCGTGACTTTTAATATTATCAGTCCTTTGAAATCGGGTCACAGCTTAAAGTTTAGTTAGTCGTAAATTTATTACATGGTTCACCTTCCGCCTTTGAAGTTTGAAGAGTGAGAATTTAACTCACTCTGAGTTAAATTCTCACATCGGTGCGAGGGAACTAGTAAAGATTTATGTTTAATTAGATCAATTTTGATCCTCGTACATATTTAAACTTAAGTTTGTGTTTTATGTTTTATGTTTTCAAATATCTCAATTTAAATCAAGCAATTTTCTAAATTTATTAGTTATCAATATTCTTATATTGTATTTTAAAATATTTAAATTCCTTAGTGCTTCCATTCCCAGTGAGGATGTGTTTAATCAAGAACTCCAGACAATCAGGACGATGAATCAACATTTTTCAGAATATTACCATGACCCTTTTCTAAGACAAGACTTTTTAGTAACTTTGGCCGGACAGTTTTCGTCCTTTGCTCAAATTATTTTTTCAATTAATTTGTTTCTCGAAAGTTAGACCCAGCGACCGCTCGTTTCTTTGAAAGTCCTCAAAGGAGTATCGAAATACCAACTTTTGCAACCTTAATGAGTTTCATAAGAGATTAGAATTAGAATGTCATGTCGAATGTCAAATAGGAGAATAAGAGTCGGAGTCAACTAAAAACATTAAAATACTGATTAAAAGGTTCACAGTTTAAATCAAGGTGTCCAAAGTACCTGCAAATCATTATCCGAAACATAATTTAACAACTGTGAGAGAGTTATGTAAATTAACGTCTTATAACACTATATTAACATATACATATTTCGTTTTGCAGCTTTGCCTCCTATTTTACGGTTCTCCTATTCTCTGTATTCTTACCGTCGCTTCTCAATTCATTTTTAATAACTTACTATATATACGCCAATAACGTTCCACGAAATAAATGATATATCTTTATAAATTATAGGAATTACGAAAACAAATACATACAAATACATTTTGAATTCAAATTATTAGTATAAAAATTCTTAGTTCTATGTTAAAAGCAGAGCAGATTTTCTCAGACTAGATATTTTTTTACGTTTTTTTTTTTACTTTCAAAATACACCATATTAATTTAAATATAATAGTATTCTAAACATCTGAGGCGCGTAGTACTTGTGGAGCTTACTGTTCCCTGGGAAACAAACATCCCCAGGGATCACAGATTCAAGCTTAATAAGTATTACGAACTGACCAACGAACTGTCCAGGAATAAATTTATATTTAACTTGTACGCGATAGAAGTGGGAGCTAGAGGTATAACAGCAAAATCTCTCTATAACCTACTTAAAGACCTTGGAATTTCTAGATCAAGCACCAGTTCATTTCTAGAACGTATTTCAAAGGCATTAGTGGGTTCTTTACAAATTTGGTTAGGTAGGGAGTGTGGAGGGTGAAGGCGAGCGTTTTTGCGCATAATAAAGGGGCCCCTTAAACTGACTCCTGGGTCGTAAGTCCCAGACACTGCTTGCACTCCTCTTCTTGCAACTCGATGATAAGAAGCCTCGTCATCGTCGTCTTAGACGATTTAAAAGAAGTTGCCCTTAGTAGTTAGTGCTTTTTACTGTCATTATCATCTTTTTACACGAAAGAAATGAATAATGTCAATCATAATTTACACTAAGATCTAGAGTCGTGTGTAAAAGATAGGAGATGAAGGATGAAGAATGGAGTGCCCATTTATAATATTTGCAGTCTCATTAGAGTTTTTATTTTGCAACATCTTAAAAATTTACCTCCTGATGTTTAGTATATTAATTCATCTTATTTCTCTTTATATAATATCTATTGAATTCATAACGACAACGATTGCCTTGATATTCTATTTACTGAGAGCCGTAAAGTGAACTACCTTAAAAGCTATAAACGTAAAATATTTCACAAACTGTAGAATGTATGTATGTATATTGACAGTAAAATATCTGTAATCTTTCGATCAACATCACAGAGGCGATATGGAAAGATATGGGGAGATAAGCGTGTCCATTAATAAAATACTTTTAATGTCAATATCATTCGAACATTATGTGATTAACTAATTGACAATTTTGTTGACGAAAAGATTACACAATAATTATTATTATTATTATGTACTAACGAAATAAATTAACGAATTAAATTAAAATATACTTTCATAAACTCTACTACACTTTTTAAATAAATAGAATATAAAATAGTTTCAATAAATATAAACTACACTATACTACACTATAACATTAATATTAGATTTTATATAACGATGAGTTTGAGAGATATATGTAATATTGATACATATAATATTGTTATTATATTGTACCTACATACAGATGTAGGTAAAATAAAGATATTATTATTTATGAAACTACATAATACCGTTGACAATAAATATGCGAAAAATTGATGTAGCAATAGATTTAAGAGTTTAGACTTATTTAGAACTATATATCATTGTTATTACTAGTACATTATTAAAGTAGTAAAAGATATTGATTTGACGAACTATCGGAAGTAGCCTGAAGATATTAAATATATTGTATTTACATATCTTATTAGGTAAGCCGTAAATGTGTGAAAGATATAAGATTGTTATAAATATTCTAGACATTTAAAATGGTTATGTACTATTATATTGTTATTATGAGATAATTAATGATGTTTAGAGTTGTGAATATGACCAATCTCCAGAAGCTGCTGTTGGCGCTTCTGTCGATGTTATTATGTTATAAATATGGCTGTTAGCCTCTATTAAAGGTAATCTTTATTGGACAACTGGCAAGATAAGTGATTCTTATACTTATATTGTTTATAATATGTGTAATAACTATTGTGGGTATTTCACTGTATTAAGTTATTGATAATTGTGTCTAAATAATTACACAGTAATAACTATATTACTGTATTTATTATATTCATGTACCGGGAGTCATTTTGTTATATTAAATGATATATTTGTTTAGTTCTTTCTTTTCTTTAAAACTTATCCAGATAATATTATCATATATATAGTGGGCAGAGCCTGATTAAATACTTTATAATCTTATGTAGAATCTTATAATATCTTACATCAGAAGTGGGATCATCCCGGTCCTCGGTATCGACAGTTTGACTGCCGAAACTATATTTTATCGATAAAATCAAGATACCCTCATTGTTGTTGCTTTATTTGTTAATCTGTTGTATTCCATTTTGTGTGATTTAAACTTTACTAATATGTTAAAAACCTAATTCACAGGGAAAATCACGCCGCCATCGCTATATACGTCGAAGTACCATCACCTCTACGATGTCCAGGCGAAGTTTGGGAAACGGCGGAGTGATTTTTAATTACGAAGTGGTTTACGAATTAAATTTAATTCACGATTTGTATTCTATGTACGAACTACACCATTCGGTGTCATCATGGCGATGGAGACCGAGCGGTTGCATTACGGCAGCCATGCCAGCTGAGTCTGCGGACCCAGTATGGGTCTCGCCGGTGCAGTGTCGAGCCTGTGATGCATCGGATGGAGAATCGATAATAAAGCTGAAGCTGATTGAACTGGATCACGGAAAAAACTGGTGAAGCTTCCAGGATTGAGGTGGCGTTGTTCGAGTCTCTCAAAAGAGATCCAAGGAGAGGAGGACAACGAGACTGTGGATCTTATTGCATCCCGTGTTACCGAGTTTTGTGACGTTGAAACTCGTCGAGTCTGAGGAGTATCGGGAACTAGCACGTCCGGGACACAGGAATTATAATATTAATTTCTATATATTTTTTTTTTGAACTGAAGAATTTGCTACACTGCCATCTCCGATTCAAGGAGTTATCTGGGCGCTGAATTTTGGTGCAGCACCAGGAATGCCTTGGCTGAAGAATTGACTGGAGCTATTGTTGCAATGGCAACTGTTACCTCGAAGGCCTTTCAAGGGGTCTGCATTGTGATTCAAATATTGGGACATTACAAGGGGAAGGTCATTAGAAAACTCGTGAAACGAAAAAGAAAACATCGGAGACAACCTAAGAAGCAATTCTGTATACTTTCGTTTAAGCGGACTCTTATTGTGAGTATGCTTGAAAAAAAATAGTGATTGTGTTGTACAAAATTAACTTTTGGTGAATAACAATTCTTTGAATTAGTGTGTGGTAGTATATCGGATGTTAATACCAAAATGGCATCTTTAGCAGTGTTAAAACGGCCTACAATTTGTTTACCTTATTTTTATTTAAATTGTAAAGTAAAAAAAAAAATCGTAAGAACAAAAAGTACCTACAACGTTCTAAAATAGATAGTCGGTCAAACGATAAAAATATTTTATCTGTGACAAATTTTGGAGTACCAAAAAGTGTAATGTTTTCAAAAATACTCGGATGTATTATTCACTAGTACTTTGTGCCGGTAGCTAAATATTTTGTATTAATTATATGAAACCCGGCGTACTTATTTGCTTTTTAGATTATGCCTAACAGCGATAACAATGCTAGAAATAATCGTTTTTTAATGTATAAACGGTACAACCAAATTCATTCGTCGATAATTTATTATATATCATTCTTATCACTTTACGAGAACGTAGGTTACCAAGGTTTTAGATATTTAATGAATTTGTCATTGTTAACCTAGTGCTGTAAATAAATAAAAACCAAAATTATCATCGTAAGAATCATGAGACAAAAAACTTAAGCATTTGGATTAAAAAAATTTGGAGATATAATGTGCAAGTGTAACGTTACGTTTCTACGTATTTATTGTTAAATACTCTAATAACGTGTCGGATTGGCCGAACAGTTGGTAGAAGGTTTAAATCGGTTATGGATATTACCAAAAAATAGTATTTCTTAACAATCTTAATTCATAAATTTTAATTGTAGTTTGTATTTATTTTAGTATATAGTACATTGTATGTAAGATTTATGTTCAAGATTCTTACCTTATGATATTTTTAAATAGAAAATATATTATATATTTTAGTATAGTGATGTCAGTCATAGTTTTTCACCTTTTTTTTATATTGTACCCTAGTAGTTTTTTTATCTGTGTGTGTTGACAGTATTTAATGCTGTAACATTAAAATCCCCCAATTGCAGATTTTTGTTGTACAATAAAGTTTAAAGAAATAAGAAAATATTTTTGTTGTTAGATAATTTAAGGAATATTGTTATTACTTATAATAAATTGAGGTTATGGTCTGAAGAACTGGTCGATTCAAAATAAAATATAATAATTATTGTATTTCGGCATGAGGTGGTACTACTAAAAAGGTTTTACTTATTGTTGAGAATGTCCACCGACTTAGAATAATAAACTTCAAATCTTTTAGATACTCAAGTTGGGAACTTTATAAATGTGGTAATGTATTGTCTGTTAGACATATTTTTATTTTAAGGCTTCTTGTAAGCCAATTTAAAACAAAAATAAGTAATTGTTGTCTTAACGTAACAGAATAATCTATACTGTTTCGAAAACAAAAATATAATATGCTCAAAAGGTTTTCTTTTTCTGGGTCTAGGTATTCTTTATAAATAAAGTATATAAAATATTAATCTTTCAAGACGGGCGACTACAAAATATATCTCCACATATATATTAGGCAGTATATTGAATAGATATACAAATGTATTAATTTATAATTATTAGTATTATAATTATGATTTATGTTATTATTATAACGTATATATGATTATTATGATTGTAACGTTTTCTTGATTATTATGTAATGAAATAATAATAAATAAGTAGATACATTGATGTTATAAGAAAATATAATAGTATGTATACAAGAAAGATATTACTAGTTTGATGTGATTCTATGTTATTTTTTTTGTTATATGGGACTATAACAGTAAATGAATAAGATCAGTTTGATGTGATTCTATGATGTTAATTAGTCGATGTTATATGGAAATATAACAGTATATGGATAGGAGAAGAATATTATTTGTTGGAACTGAACCGCTGAAGTCCTTTGCTTTGTTCTAGCCTGTCTCATGTGCAGCAGGTGTGAGGCTAGTTGATATTGTTTCAAAGCATCCGACCGTTGTTATTTTGTCCTCTTAATGTGAGGAGTAGGACAATAACAATGTTATAATGTATTACTTTTAAGGAATGTTGTTTAAGTATATTAATATATAAAAAAAAGAATGTTTCCGCTGGTCGGTCTTTTGCATGGTGCAAATCTAGCTCACTAGCAGCGGGTGAAGGGGATTTGACACGTCTAGGCAACTGACAAAACAAAAAAATGTAATATATATTATATATATATATGTATATAAGAAGGTGTATATACTTCGAGAGCGAAGTATATGTCAGTATGGCCGTGAGAGATATATGTAATATTGATACATATAATATTGTTATTATATTGTACCTACATACAGATGTAGGTAAAATAAAGATATTATTATTTATGAAACTACATAATACCGTTGACAATAAATATGCGAAAAATTGATGTAGCAATAGATTTAAGAGTTTAGACTTATTTAGAACTATATATCATTGTTATTACTAGTACATTATTAAAGTAGTAAAAGATATTGATTTGACGAACTATCGGAAGTAGCCTGAAGATATTAAATATATTGTATTTACATATCTTATTAGGTAAGCCGTAAATGTGTGAAAGATATAAGATTGTTATAAATATTCTAGACATTTAAAATGGTTATGTACTATTATATTGTTATTATGAGATAATTAATGATGTTTAGAGTTGTGAATATGACCAATCTCCAGAAGCTGCTGTTGGCGCTTCTGTCGATGTTATTATGTTATAAATATGGCTGTTAGCCTCTATTAAAGGTAATCTTTATTGGACAACTGGCAAGATAAGTGATTCTTATACTTATATTGTTTATAATATGTGTAATAACTATTGTGGGTATTTCACTGTATTAAGTTATTGATAATTGTGTCTAAATAATTACACAGTAATAACTATATTACTGTATTTATTATATTCATGTACCGGGAGTCATTTTGTTATATTAAATGATATATTTGTTTAGTTCTTTCTTTTCTTTAAAACTTATCCAGATAATATTATCATATATATAGTGGGCAGAGCCTGATTAAATACTTTATAATCTTATGTAGAATCTTATAATATCTTACAAGTTCTTCATGTTAAACAACATGACGTGCTTTGTTAGTCTTGTCCGAGCTTTCGACATTCTGTTCGTAGCTGAAACATGAAACATCTTAAGACACAAGGATCCTAAAACAGGTTGTAACACTACAGAACTAAACTATATTCTGTGTACTACATACAAGTGTCTTATAATTTACTAATTAGTAATTACAGAATTCAGTTAATTTCCATCGGAAGGCATATAACCAATAATATAGTTCTTATAAAGTAGACTATCAAGACTCAGATGCTTAAAATGCTGTCACTGTGTTACTTTTATCTCCTGCCTCCTGACCTCTACGAGGTAGAACGGTGTTTTTGTAAACTATATAAAAGGTAAAGGTAGTTCATGTCAAGAAATGTTCCTTTATGTATATAAATTAGAATTTTCTGAATGTAAAGTGTGGAATCTCAGATTAGGGAAATATTATTCAGGTTAGAATGTGAAAAAGGTACGTGTATAGTGTGAAGAGACCTTAAGGTGTAATAAAAACTGCAGGATAATATATTGTAATTTAATTGATATTTTAAGTTAACCCTTTCTTAATCAGTATTTTATTCTTGATAAATATAAAATTCTGTTTGATTGAATTTGGATAAAAATCCGTAAAAGTGTTAAAAGGAATAAAGGGCTGATTTGATCGGAATGAGTGAAGCCAATAGTAATAGCTAGTATGTTGTAATTTCATTCTGTCATTATAGTTCGGTACTCTGGTATCTACAAGACACTGAGTGCTAAAAGTTACAATGTTTCGTATCACATCTTGCTGGAAAATAAATGGGAGCCAGTTTATACTCTCCGAGGATAGCTCAGTTATTCAGTTTGAAAACTAAGACGAACGATTTGAACAGGGTATAGGAATTTTACAATTTCCCTTTAGAACTTTCTCAGCTTACTTCTTCTTTATTTAATGAAGCATTTATTTTTATTATTTAAATTTAAATATGATAAAAATGGTGATCCTCAGAACTAGTTCATTAAGATATAACTGATATTTAATTTCATAAGTATGAAAGTAATATTGTAACAATAATTTGAATAAAAACCATTGAGCAAGACTTAAACTAAAACATTGAAGATTCTCGTTTGAAAGTTTAACTCGAAAATAATCTGAAGCTACTTTTTTTTTGTTAAATTATTTATTTTTGGAAATTTTAAAGTTGACGATATCGAGTTGTATATACATAGTAATAATAATAATAATAATAGGAGCTTTATTCAAGTAGCATACACGAGTAAGAATACATTTATCAATGAGAAATTATTACATTTATTATAACAATAAAACAAAAGATGATACTGAAAAGGACATGATCTCAGCTTAAAGCTGCTTTTCAGTTCACGCCTCGAGCTAATGCTGCCACAGAAGGCAAACACAATTAACAAAGAAAAAAAGAAAACCAAACACAAAAAAAAACAACACAAAAAATTGACTTCGTTCCAAATATGTTGAGTAAAGGCGTTGTTATGCCCAGAGTTGACACATGAGCTGATTTTGTACAAGGCTTTATATATTGCACACAAAAAAAAAGTATAACAATAATTAAACGATGCAATGTAAAATAATAATAAAAAAGATGAAAACACACAGACGTATATAAAATAAATTAATGTTTTAAATACATTATTAGATCATTAAAAGATGGAATTATTTGAGTTATAAATAATAAAAACAATAAAAAACAACTAAAATTAAAAATAAATAAGATCAATAAATAAAACAACAAGTTGAGCTATTTGATGAATACTTGTTACATGGGTTTAATGTAGTTCAGACCTATTGTTTGGTTTGGTCTAGGAATTATTAGATTTATAATACAATGTTCTATATATAACATTATCGTTTTTATTCCTTTGCCAGTCCAGCTTAGAAATTAGGTACCGAGGTCCAATATTTTTGTGCAGATTGTAAATAAAGAATTCATTTTATATATCCGGCGGTTTTTCATATTTAAAATGTTATATGAATTTAGAAAGGGCGACGCGGAATTAGAGAGCGACGCGTAACGTTATAGCAAAATATGACAAGAGTTTTGGACGCTTTGAATTTTTTTTTCTAATTGTTTCTTTAAACAGGGGCCGTAGACAATACCATAATAATCAAGTTGTGAGAGAACTAACGAATCAACGAGTTTTTGTCTAACATCCGTACTTAAATATGCCCTAAATTTATAAAGCACTATAAGAAAAAAATACCTATAGATATAATCATAAATAAAAGAAAACCAGCCGCTCTCGGCGACGATGTAATGGTCTGTGTTTATTTAGTCCCTTGTCTTTTTACGGTCTGGAATTAGCTTATTGGTTGAAAAAAAAAAGAAAACACACATTTAGCATATATATTTCTTAGCAGTTATTTTCTTTTAATTATTTTTCGTGTCTTTAGTGGCACTAGCTATGGCTTCGTGAAGGTAATAAATACTCTTTAAACACCTATTCTACTTTATTAAAAAAATATATAAGAATTAACTATTAAATAAAATCATAATTTACAAGCTACACTGAAGCAATATTTCTTTCTCTCGTCTTTTACCATCTTTTGTATCTTTGAAATAATTTTATTTCTTACAACAGCAACTTTGTGGTTGTTTCAAAACTAAAACTATAAAATCCTCGGGAGAGTATGGCGTCAAGATTTTGCATACAATGTTTAACAAAGTTTAACAGAAGACCTAAGCTAGCACTACTAAAAAAGACCTAACACTATAAGAAAATTTAAGAGTGACGTTTCTGATAGATACTTTCTACACTAGTCGTTTTTACTAAGCAAGTCATGAAATTTCTTTTCTCGTAGTTATTAGTTATACAATATACATTTTAGATACTCAATTAAAAATATATTTTGGGCCATTTGCTATATTTCACTGTAGTACTAATGTATACAGAAATGCCCATGTAACATTACATAATTACTTCAATATTTAAATTTAACTTAACTACTTGACTCTAAATCCGATATGTAATCTGAAGATTAACTTAACTGTAAAATCATTTTCATATCAGAAAAGGTATCTGCTATTTGCTATCTGCTATCTGGTAACAATTGTTCAATGTCAGAATCAAAAGTGATACAATTTATGGAATAAATGCGGCACATAGCTCGTTCTTACGTGTAACTACTTGTGGAGACAGCATTGCTTAATTGTTACCAGGCTGATACAATCCTCGTTGTTAAATATAATATACTTTACTTAATCTGCATATTCTATGTTTAGTGTGTACTTAACAATTAGTTAAATATTTTTTAAATAAATTAGACACGTCTACACAAAAACGTCTTTTAAGTTTAGAGAACATCATAATTAATACTATGTAACTGACGTTGTATAAAAATAACAATAGATGTGACTTTTTTTAACGTAGTTCCTTATAGCGCGTTGCGAAAGGGGGCTAGACGGTAAAAATTCTTACGAAAAGTTGGCACGACATGTTTTGCTATCTCTCTCTCTTATAGAAAGCAAGCGAGATATTTTCATTTCTATCATTATATTTTATGTATTATATTAAATTGCTTAGTAGTTCTTTATTATTTATTTGATATTGGAGTTTGTTTTTTTAGAATCAATTTGCAAATAAGACAGTTTAAATGAAAATAATAATACAAATTTGTGATCAAATATGCTCGTAATGTTTTGTAACAACGCCATCTATTTATACCTGAGGGAAACATAACCACATCTGTACAATAAACATATCAAGTACAATACAATAAACATATCAGTACAAAGTGAAACCGCTAGGTGGCGGGACAATAACTCATGGGTTTATTGATTAACACTTTTTAATTTAGTTATTCATTTACATTTATTATAAATTATCGGCGAAATTTCATACAAAAATAGTATACAAATATTATTCATTAGCATATTAGCTTATAATAATAATTTAATACCATAAAAATTAGAAATGTATCCTTCCTTACACGGAAAGATAAGTCTTTACTTACCTACATTACAAATAATAAATATTTTAGGTTTTAATTCATTATTTTCATTATTATTTTTTGAATTATATTAAATTGCTTAGTAGTTATTTATTATTTCTTTGATATTGGAGTTTGTTGGAATTTGTAACAACGCCATCTATTTATACCTTAGCAAAACACAACTACATCTGTTATGTAAACATAGTGAAACCGCTAGGTGGCGCGACAATAATTCGCTGGTTTATTGATTACCACTTATTAATTTAGTTATTTTCCTTTTATGTTTATAAAAAGTATTAAAAGCTGTTAAGGTATTTTATTTTATTACAATTTCTTTAATAATTTATCGAAAGGAACTTCGTTCCATCTGGGTGTCCCTTGACACCTCTTAGTTTCTTAGACAAAGTTTATATGACTTATAAAAATGTTGATAAGTTCGTTTTTTACTTATTCCGATAGTATATTTATCTCAATTTTTAAAATAATATTGTGACTTGTTTTATTTTTGTCTGGTTAAGTGTTACTACACTTCACCATAGTGTAGGTGATAATAATAATAATAATAATATATTTTATTGCACTCCACAAATTTAAAAAAAACAGTTAAAAAAAACAATACCAAAATTTAAAAACAATAAAAAAGTAAAAAAAATCAACAGAAATTAAAACTACTTATAGGTATACTATAAGGCGGTCTTATCGCTAGGTACCGATCTCTTCCAGACAACCGTATTCTTTATTTATTTATTTTTTTTTGTGTCTGTCTATACTGTTAGCCCTGTTGGCTATTACAGCGTCACCGGGGGAGCGGGTGAGTCAGGACAGGTGACCCACCCTTAAAAAGGGTGCCAGATGGGCCTCATGGGGCAGGACGTCCCATGGGGGTCTCAGATTGAGACACGGACCTCGGCTCGGGGCGTCGTTAGTCAGGAGGGATGTTAAGGAAATTCGGACACTAACTAGCGTCCTCCGACGGCAGAATGCCGGAGCAACGGAGCACTTACTCAGTTGGGACCTCGTCTCTACCGGTATAGATGGTGTGGGTCTGTATGTTGTGTGGTGTCACTTATGCCTACGCGTACGTTATTAGCTACTGTGAACGCGTCGTCGGGGTCAACGAGTACCGACTTGGGTCTTCTTTTTCTGACTAAAGTAGTCTTACGTGGTCTATACTCTGTGGCGTCAGCCGCCAGTGGGTTCGGGTGTCGCTCAGCATGTTCAATGTATTTTTGGGAAAGTCCCTTGAAGTACTGAGCGATGGTCGGAAGGTCTAAGTCTCTATGGAGATCGATGTTGCGTACGAACCACGGCGCCCCGGTTGCAATCCGTGTAAACCTGTTCTGAATCACCTGAAGGGGTTTCAGATTAGCGTGCGCGAAAAGCGGGACTCGCTTAGGACATGACGGAACGAATGCAAGCTTTGTAAATTGTCACCTTATTGCGAAGGGAGATTTTACTCCACTTGCCTAACAGCGGATATAAACGACCTAATATGAAGGCCGCTCTGCTAAGAACGGTCCTAATATGCGCAGTGAAAACTAACTTTCTATCTAACGTTACTCCTAGGTATTTTACCTTGTCTTTCCAAGGTATCGGTTTATCAAAGAGTTTGATTCGCGGGAGGATCCGTGGCCCGTTCGAGGGAGTCGACTGCGGATTGGAGACGTTGGTATCCCTCCCAGTGATCCTTAGAAGACGTGAAAAGCGCGGTATTGTCCGCGTACATGGCAAGGTGCACTTTAGATCGCGGCCTAAGAATATCGCTAGCGTAGACGGAGTAGAGGATGGGCAAGAGAACTGAATCCTGTGGGACACCCGCCCTGATGGGGTGGGGGGTTGACAAAATGCCTTCCACTCTGTAGCGAAAGGAGCGATTCGATGATGATGATGAGTACGAGTCTTTCCGACACCTTGAACTGGTATAGCTTGTATACCAGTCCCTTGTGCCAGACCCTGTCGAACGCTTTAGCTACATCGAGGAAGAGCGCTCCTGTCCTACGCTTCTTGGCCCTCGCAGTGGCGTTACACCTGATGGGAACATGAATGGTTGGCTCTATAGCCGAACTGCTCATTTAGGATGATTTGGAGTCTCTCGACTTCCGATCTAAGTCTACAGAGGATGATTCTCTCATATACTTTCCCTAAGGAACTAAGAAGACTAATGGGACGGTAACTACTAGGCAGATGCCGGGGTTTGCCCGGCTTATTGAACCCTATGATTATGGCCTCTTTCCACTGGGCCGGAAACGAGCAACCAGCCAGTAGAGCGTTAAAAATGATAACCAATAGGTAAATTAAAGGACGCGGAAGAAGCTTCATCACTTTGTTAGTGATCCTATCGGGACCTGGCAATTTCTTGGCGTGAAGAGCCCTAACAATGGACGTCACCTCGTCTAGGTTCGTTTCCTTGATTGGCAGACCGATCGGTGGCTGAGAACACATTATATTGACAGATTTGTCGACTATTTCGACATGATCGTGATCAACCGATTGAGCAGACAGACGGCATTGGCTCTCTAGACTGTCGGCTAAGCACTCAGCTTTGTCAAGGGCGTCAAACGCGATGGCGGAGTTAGGTCCAACCAAGGGAGGCATATATAAGACAGTGGTCACCTTCAACGCTCTCTGCAACCGCCAGAATGCCTGGAGAGAACGCCGCTATCTCTGAAGTCGTCAAGAGCTTGTCTCGACTCTCTCTGGAGACGGCGCAGCCTCCGTCAGTTGTCATCTGTCGGGTATCGCTCATGGGCTCCAACCGCGGCATTTTTACGGGTGATGAGAAGTCTAATGTCCGGAGGGAGTACTCGGTAACCCTCGAAGTTCACTCGGACCTCCCTCGAGGACTCTCCTATGCTGTCTACCAAATGTTCTGTGAAGTTAGTCGCGGCTGAGACAGCGTCCTCGACCGATGTAAGCTGGTCAGGAATTTTGTCGAGGTGCGCTGATACGGGGGAATGAAGTTCCGCTCGAAGCTTTGTCCAGTTAATAATTGATTTTATCACGGGTTCCCTAGGGGGGGGAAGTCCTAGCTGAAATAGGACCGGTCGATGGTCAGAGTCTAGCTCGGATAGCGTCTCGATAGAACGTAACTGGAGTGTCACGCCCTTCAAGCGTACTATGTCGAGCACGTCGGGTCTGTCATGTCGGAAGTCTGTGTCGCAGTATCGCGTAAGGCTCAAAGGCGCGGTGATCTCGAAATCGAGACCAGTCTTGTAACTTAGCCTATCAAGGAGATTTCCTCTACTGTTTGCGATAGTAGAGTTAGAGCGGGGATGTTAGCAATTTAACTTTAATGGTTGCGTCAGCTAATTGGAGTAAGGACTTAAGGTCCCCCTCAATTAAGGCTTATTGGGAGAAAGATGGACGGATGCTAGTACGATCGACTGATGGCCGGTCATACCCACCTGACATTATGATGCTTCTACGTTAGCTATTTAGGGCGGATCGAGTGGAGTGCAATGAAGAGACCTTCTGTAGTAGATGATGGTTCCTCCCTTCGCGGTTGCCCTATCGTTCCTAACAAGACGGAAATTCGACTTCTATCTGGTGCGTGACCACGAAGTCGCGCACTAGATCAATCTGCTTAAGTAGCCCGTTCGCGTTGAATGTAGCGACAGTCAGAGAGCGAGGTTATACCTTTCCACGCGATGTCATCATGTTGACATCGTGTGTTCATATATCGATTTGATTAGTTAGATTGGCTAGAGGAGCCCATGGAGGCTGAACGAACCGAGGAGGATGCCTTGCCGGCTGTGTCCTGCGCGGCGCCTTGGGGCACCCGCGATAATTCGCGGGGTGGCCCTTCTGTCCGCACAGAACGCAGCTGGGAGGATCCTCAGGGACCGGTCCCTTCCGCGGACAGTCGGCTGACGCGTGATCCTCCAGGCACTTGACGCACCTTGGACGCGCGTGACAAAAACGTTGGGAATGTCCGTAGAGCTGGCAGCGATGACACTTACCAGTAAAACCGCGACCGCGTGGAGGTTCGACCCTAAGGCCGGAGAGTTGGCAGACTGCCTTGATGTAAAATATTTGCTTTCTTTCCGGGGAAAGCTCGAGATGGACGAGAACGAAATCGAACGGGACCCTAGTGGTCGCTCCGTACATGCGGTGCACCGAGATGACGGGGAACGATTGGGACTTAAGGTCCTCGAAAATCCGCTCAGTAGTGAGCTCCACGGGGAGCCCTCGGATGACCACCGTTAAGCGGCGTTCATCCTCTAAAATATAAAACCTTATTCTGGTAGGATCGGATCATGAGAGAGATTGAAGGTTAGTGTGTAATAGAATAATACTAATATAAATACACGCATAATAAAATACTTAGTACAATATTCATACATTTCATATACTACGTACACTAGGTAGATAGTGTGTATATGTATGGTATGCAGCGTAGGTAGTGTAGGTTCAGAGCTTTATATTTTATAATTGAATAATAATAATATTGTTGAAATAGATAATACTATAGCTTACCATTGATAGGATGCAAGTCACGATTAGGGTATATAAAGCTCTGCCGAAAACAAGTAAGTCGTATTTTAATCGATAATCAAACTATGTTTCAAATTAAGTTTAACGAATTGCCAAAAAAGTTAACAGGAGTTAACCACGTTACCGTTGATTTATAGTTATTGGTCCAATAGTTATTTGGCAAACTGCCAGTTTTTGGTACCTGAGTGAGAATCCTCGATAAAATGTAATTTAACTCTAAGTCTTGGTATTTAATTTCAATGTCGAATTAACTTGTATAATTTGAAGTGAAAGTATGAATTTACTGTTCTATAATTTAATTTAAGAAGTAATCAACAAAGCTTCGAAATTATATTTGAATTTCATGCATCATACTGAATATGTTATTCAGAAAATGTGCTGCCTTGAATTTAAACAGAAGTTATAAATCATATAATATATTATATGATTAGTTAGTAGATTAGTAGTTAGGTAGTTTCAAATAGTTGTAAAAAAATTGTTTAAGCTCTATGCTCTAAGCTCTAAGCGTATGAATGTACCCTTAGGGAGCAGACATATTTCATCCGTATTTCGATCCGTTTTCTATTATATCTATTAAATTATGTGTATAAAAATATATACGTATATAGGTTCTGCAGGTTCGTAAACATTTGAAGAACGCTTCAACTCTTCAATAATTAGTAAACGCATGTATGAACTTCAGCTTATTGTTCAATTTTGGTTCTATTTAGTTTCAGTACAGCACAATTATTTTAAATTGTTCTTAGTTTAATATGAAAATATATAAAAGTGCGCCAGTTTTATATTTATATTTGTACTTAAAATGTACATTTTTATTACTGTAACAAGAAATATTTTTTGTAAAAAATTCTGCTATTCATCGTGTCAAGTTAATAAAATATGTGATTAGTAATGAATATAAAGTATAAGGAATACACTGATACTAGAATTTATAAGAATAATTCATGGCATTATTACGCAGGAAGTTGTGACCAGCAAGTACTTGAACAGCAAACAGTTCTGTTAGACTTCTTGAACGTGGCGCTTTACCAAAACTCATAATATGCCACCGTTTATTTATGGGCCCTCCACACTTCGTGTGTAAGGTGTGAGCGGTTAAATTTAACGAAAAATAACAATTTTCATTGCTTCCGGTAGTATTATTATATAGTGTATTCAATATTAAACAGTGATAATTAAATTTATATACATAGAGAATGAAAAATAAACCGATACGGGCAGGGATTCGAACCCACGACTACTGGGAAACCGTCCCGTCGCTCTATCAACTGAGCTACCGTATCAGTGATAATTATTTAATAAAAGGTATTAATTCCCGACTTTTAATATTAGCGTTTATCAGTCCTTTGAAATTGGGTCACAGCTTAAAGTTTAGTAGGACGTAAATTTATTACATGGTTCACCTCCCGCCTTTGAAGTTTGAAGAAGTGTGAGTTAAATTCTCACTCGAGGAAACTAGTAAAGATTTATGTTTAATTAGACCAATATCCTCGTACATATTTATATTGAAGGTTATTATTGTACTAGCTGTGCCTGAGACTTCGTACGCATAGATTCCGCTTTCGATAAAACGTATTTGTCCAAAGTTTCATTAAACTCCGGCAAGTAGTTTCTGCATGTAGGACTATTTCTAGTTTATTTTTTTATTTTTATATACAGATGTTACTGAGTAGGTAGTCCAAAAACGTATTTTTTTTTATTGGAAATTATATTATTATTACCTACTATCAATATGTGGTAACAATATGTTCTATAAATTTTTATCATCAATATGTACTATCAATATACACCATCAATATGTACTATTAATATGTATTATCAAGACGTACTATCAATATGTATCATCAATATGTACCATCAATATGTCCTGTTTATATGTACTATCAACATCTACTATCAATATATACTATCAATATGTACTGAAAATATTTATATTAGTATGGACTATCAATTTGTACTATCAATCAATATATCTACATATAATAAGACAGTAAAAATCGAGTGTCTGTACATTCAATATCTTTCAAAAAACTGATAGATGGCGATTAAAAATTTTTGGCTGTCTATCTGTCTGTCTGGTACGTTATAACGTCAAAACTACTGAACGGATTTGAACGTGGTTTTCACAAGTGAATTACATATAATCTGGAGCGTTGTCAAAACTTTGTTGCGTCAAAATCGGTTAAGGGAAGAAAAAGTTATGGTCACTTGAAAATTTACTTTGTTTCGCACATAGGTTGATACGGGTAAAAAATAATAATATAGGGAATAATTAATACCTAAAAGTTTTGTATCCTAGGGAGAGAAGACAAGCTTTCCGTTCAACATAACAAGGCTGTTTTTTTACCTATATAGAGCGGGTGAAGCCGCTGGGCAAGGCTAGTATAAAATAAAATACATTTTAAATGAATATCAATAAATAATAATAAACCTTTACAACTAAAATATATTATACCCCCATCATGAAGTACAAAACTACTAAGTATGAAACCTGTTCTTACCTAAAATATAAAAAATACCAGTATTGTAAACTGTAGCTGGCTGTAACTGTAGCTGGCTGTAACTGTGTTTTTTGACACTAGAATGTGTATGCTTATAAATGTTAAATTATATAATAATTTCAGCGCTATCAATTTGTCCTTGATATAGAGTTAACCTTCTTCTCACTTGCTATACTTTTTCAACAGATATTATATTATATTATAAATAAAGCTTTTATAGAACCAGAAAATATTAATAACCACAGTACATCGTCTTAAACCAATATGATAAATAGAATTGTTGTACAAAAAAAAGTTGGCGGGGACGAAGGTGTATTACATTTAAAATAGATTTATGGCGACATTAATATCACGTATCCGAACTTTTTAAATATAACTGACTCGTAGCCATTATGTTATAGAGTGACAAGTAATAAAAAATAGTATATGAATTCACATTTCTGTAAACTGTGTTCTTAGATTATTTTAAAGATAACGCTAATAATATAACAGGACAAATTACACAAATTGATCTAAGACCTAATTAAGTAAATTATTTGCTTGTGTCAAAGGCGCTAGACAACGATACAAATACATAGAAATGCACATTATAAATATTGGGAATATATTTAATAAACGACCAAACCTAGAAATACAAATATGTATGCTCATCACAAACATGCCTGTCTCTGTCGGGAAACGAACCCAGGCCTCTTTGCGCTACTTTACTTTAGGCGTCTGCTCTAACCACTCGGCAAACGGGGCAAATATATCAATAAATGCATAAATCAAACTTTCTATTTATATATTTCAGGAACATATAGTGAGTTTTGTTTCTTGGATATGAGAAATAGTGAATACATCAATATTCTATAATCATATTGAGGAAAGCAATGAATGATGTGAATCATAACACTCACTTAGATCTAGACTCGTCGGTTAAAGATACGAGAACAAGGAACACTCCATTTATAATATTTTTGAATCCATTAGAGCGAATTTAGCCACTTTTAGTGAGTTCTATAATGTATTTTTTTTAATATCTACCCTTATATTCATGATGTTAGGAATTTACATTGTAATTACACACTCTATAAAGAATCAATCTATACGTGTTTTCCGCCTCATAGATGCCTGTACATACGGCTTGTATATATGGTTTAGAGAGAGAGATAATATTAATATACAGTTTCAACGTCGTGATTACTTTCCCGTTTTCAATTAGGACCTTAATAGTTGTCAATACTGATATATGAAGTAAAGTAAACGTGAAATTACAAATTGTTTATAATACAAGAATTTGAAGAAATATACAGGGTTATTTGTAATAAATTGGCCACCTTTTGCAGGCAACATCAACAAAATTTGTTCTTTTTCGTTGTTTTTGTTCTCCGTTGTTGTATTAATATTGCTTCATTCCAGAACGCAGCTTATTAGTGTTAAAATCAATTAAATATAAAAAAGTTAATTTTATAAATAAATGCATAACTAACATGTAACATTATTCGCACTCGTTCCTCTTTATATATATAATATAGAATTCAAAGTTACCCTGATTGCTCTAATACTTTATTTAATGAGAGCCATATAATTAAAATAATTCAAAAGCCATAGAAATAACATGTTTCTCTGTAGAATGTACATATATACACAGAGGAATATCGGAAATCTTTCGATAATCATCACAGAGATGATATGGGAAAAGTGTTCAATTAATAAAGTGCTTTTAATGTCAGAAACACTCGAATGATATGTGATAATTCAATTGGCTGACAGTATTGTTCCAAAAAATTTTAATGTCATGACAAAAATGTCCAATGTTTATATTACATGTAAAAAAATATAAATATTTAATATTAAGTAATACAGTAATACCGAGTAAAATTGTTGGAGATTAAAACATTAAACGTTGCGTTTTCATCTATTTCATGGGTGATTTTCATAATCTGTACTACACTTTTTAAATAGATATTGAATGAAATAAATCAATATTAATAAAATACACTATACTACACTGTAACATTAATATTAGATTTTAGATAACGATGTGTTCTGTATATAACACGAAGTGCTTTGTTAGTCTTTTCCGAGTTTTCAGTATTCTGTTTGTAGCTGAAACATATAACATATTTAGTACCCTAGGATCCTAACACAACTTGAAGCACTACAGAAGTAAGCTATATTCTATGTACTACATACAAGTGTTTTACATTTACCATCTATCAACTACAGAAGTCTGCTAGTTTCCATCGAAAGACTCAGATGCTTACAATTCTGTCACTGTGTGACTTTTATTTCCTACCTCCTGAACTCTACGGAGTACTACAGGGTATTTGCGTAAAATATGGAAAAGATTTATAAAATAACATTGCTTGACATGGCTCAGCCTAAACCTCTGAATCTAAAATGCTCAGATTTAAGAAACATTATTCAGGTTGAATACACCTGATCAAAAGTTATTTTAAAATTGACCTTTAAATCGTTATTTAAACTATAGGATAATGTTTGTAAAATAAGTTATATATTTAATTTTACACTATTCTAAAAAGTATTTCCATTACCAATAAAAAAGCTCTGTTTTATTGGTTTTGAAAAATTAACCCTTATGAGTATGTTAAAAAGAATAAAAGGTTGGTTTGTTTTAAATGAGTAAAGCTAAAAGCAAGGGCTAGTTTATTGTAATCTTACTCTGTCATTATAGTTCAGTACTCTGATCTACAAGCGCTGACACTGAACGCTAAAGTGAGTTACAATGTTTTGTTCCAAATTTTGCTGCAAAATTTGATGCAAAATCGTTCATACTCACCAGGGATGGCTCGGTTATTCAGTTTGAAAACTAAGACGAATGGTCCAAGTATAGGAATTTTAAAATTTCCTTTAAGGAATTTTCCTTGTTTGCTTTTTATTTAATGACGCATTTGTTTTACAATTTCAATTGGAAGGGGATATAAATTTGAGGCTCGGTGGAAATAGTTAATTAAGTCCTCACTCACCTTTAATTTCATAATTCCAATTATTTTTACAATGCAATAAAATAATATGTAACAATAATTTGAATAAAAACAAATGAGCAAGACTTAAATTAAAATTTTGAAGACTTTCGTTTAAAAGTACCTATACACTCGTGGATAATCTGAATCTATCTTTATACTTAAGTATTTTTTTTGGTTGAAAATTTGAAGTTGATAGCAACGATTTGGATATACATAATAAAATAAATACAATGATATAAACAATAATACTGAAAAAAAAAGACTAAATAAATGTAATGAATATAATCATAAGTAAATGTAAACCAGGTGCTCCCAGGCAAAAAGGGAACACATATTTTTTTTTTTTTTTTTTTTTTTTTATACAATCTAGGGCAATGCTTGACTACATTCCACCTGATGGTAAGTGGAATGTAGTCTTAGATGGTAAGGCGCATTGCCCTAGCAACCTATTCACTCTTCTCTTGAAGACACCCACATTATATTTGGCCGGAAATACCGACGCAGGCAAATTGTTCCAGTCCTTCGCTGTACGCACTAAAAATGAGGAAGCAAAGCGCTTCGTTCGGACAGGTGGAATGTCCACAACAAAAGGATGGATACCTGCCGTGCGTCGGGACGTCCGGTGATGGAAGGGGGACGGGGGAACTAAGTCGTGTAGTTCCTGAGCACACTCACCAAAATGCATCCTATAGAATACTGAGAGGCTAGCAATTTTACGCCTGTGTTCAAGGCTATGGAGATCGGCTTCGACCAATTCGGTATCGCCGATAAGCCTCTTTGCTCGCCTCTCAATTGAGTCCAGAACCGCAAGATGAGACTTTGCGGCACCAGCAAATATGTGTCCACAGTACTCTACACACGACCGGATCTGTGCTTTGTATAAAACAAGAAGCTGCCCCGGTGTAAAGTACTGCCGAACCTTCGCAAGAACGGCAAGCTTTGCTGCTGCTGCTCTTGCTCTGGACTCAATGAACCGACCAAAGTTGAGGTTCGAGGAAATCTCTAAGCCTAACAACTGAAGCCTGTCACTGTATTCCAAGGATACATTCTGGAAAGTAGGAGCCAAGGTGAAAGGGCTCTTTTTGGCAGTGAACAGACACGTCTGCGTTTTGGTGGCGTTGAACTTGACAAGATTGGCATTGCTCCATGCGGAGACTGCCTGAAGTTTGTCATTCAAACGTTGCACCATGGCTTCTCTTTCAGACTGTACTTGATCTCGACCAGCCCGAGTACTCGGCAGATATCTTTCTACAACTGTGCTGTCGTCTGCATACCCATAGATACCGGGCTTCAACAGATCATTAATGTGCAGCAGAAACAGAGTTGCAGAAAGAACGGACCCCTGAGGCACTCCGGCATTTATTGTCAAGGGTTCCGAGGAACACCCGTCGACAACTACTCGGAGAGATCTGTGGCTCAGAAAGTCCGTTACCCAGCCGATCAGACCAGGAGATATACCGTACGCTGAAAGCTTGCATATAAGGCTCGCATGCCAGACCCTGTCAAATGCCCTCGAGACGTCCAGAGAGACGGCGACCGCTTCTCCGTTCTTCTCGATGGCCTCGCCTAAAATGTGTGTAGCATACACTAGGAGGTCCCCAGTAGACCTATTACGGCGAAACCCGTATTGTCGGTCACTGAGGAGATCGTTACCTTCTAGGTATGCTAGTAGGCGCGAGTTCAATACACGCTCCATAATCTTGCAGAGTATGGAGGTGATTGAAATCGGTCTGTAATTGACAGGGTCGGCACGGCTGCCTTTTTTGGGCACGGGTTGCACATTAGCAAGCTTCCAGGATTTCGGCACTATTCCAGTCATGAAAGAGAGACGATACAGACGTGTCAGTACAGGAGACAACTCAGCTGCGCATGTCTTGAGCAGAATGGCTGGTATACCATCAGGACCACTGGCTTTTTTCGCATCTAAACGACACAATGTTCTCCATACCTCTTTGTTCGTGATGCGGATTTCAGGCATCGAAATACCGCAGTGAGGAATATGTTATGGTTCTGAAGCATTGCCAGTGTCTAGATGCGAATTCTCAGCAAACAGAGAAGCAAATACATTCGCTTTCTCTGTTGCTGTGTGGGCCAGGGAACCATCCGGCTTCAGCAGAGCAGGCAGTGAGGGTTGGCAGAAATTCGACTCGATCGCTTTCGCAAGAGACCAGAAAGCTCGACTGCCAGTTGGTCTGACAGATAACTTTTCGCCATTCTTAACGATCCGATCAAGACGAGCCTTCCGCAATGCCTTTTTATAGGACTTGGCAGCTTGGTTAAAGGCTCTCTTCTTCAAACTTACGTCTGGAGTTTTGCGGGTTCGAGCATCAGCCCAAATGAGATATGCCGAATGTTTTCGGTATTGAGCATGACCACATTCAGCATTAAACCATGGGCGAGCTTTGCCACCGATGGGTACGTCAGCAAAAGGAATAAAATACTCCATTGCCTGATGCACCACATCAGTTATAGCATCCGCGCAACTCGACGGATCCAAAGAAGAGAAGCAGACCTGCCGCCAAGGATAAGACGCAAAAAAGTGCCGCATCTCATCCCATTCTGCTGACTTGTATTTCCATACTCGCCTAACACCATGTGGTTCGAAAGCTGGTGGGGAATATGTAAATACAGATTTCACCAGACAGTGATCGGAGGTTCCCAAGGGGGACGTGACCTCTACACGACACCTGTCCGGATCAGTTGTCAGCAGAAGGTCCAGGCAATTGGCTGTATGGCCTACCACATCTGGTACCCTTGTCGCTTGCCTCACCAGCTGAAAGAGGTCCAAGGACAACGCAAAGTTCCGCGCTTCTCTTCCAGCATGGTCGGTCTTCTGGTACGGGAACAGCCAGTCCTGATGACAGGCATTAAAGTCCCCCAGAAAGACGAGCTGCGCCGAAGGGTACTGATACAGAGCCATATCTGCAGCCTCACTGAGATACTCAAATAAACGAGTTGTCTCCTGGTCACCACTGTGCGAACGGTAGACACAGGAATACAGGATTTTTTCGTTTCCTGTGTCCACTAAAACCCATAGGGAAGAAAAAGTGGGGTCTTCAAGGTGACGGAGACGCTGAATACAGAGGTCGTTCCGCGCATACACACTGACTCCGGCCCGTGAGCGAAAGTTGTGCTCTAACGAGTAACCGGGATAATCCAAGTATGCAGCGCTCAAAGGACATTGTATCTGCGTCTCCGTCAAAAAGAGCAAGTGCGGCTGCTCTGTCTCCAGGTGGTGGTAGACAGCTAAAAGATTTGAGTGCAAACCCCTTATATTAGTGAGGTGGACTTTATATGAGGAGGAGTGCAACCGCTGCTTTAACTTGTTCCCTTTTTTAAACTTTTTCATAAAAAAAATAAATATAAAAGTGAATAGGGATGGGAAATGGCAGTTGAACGAGGCGGTACATATCGAACCCGACGTCGAAATTGGTGATGTCTTGCCACTGGGAGGCTAGTCTGGAGACTGCGGGGACGCCCGAACCCCCCCAGGGATCGCCATCGGGCCTCCTCGTCTGGTCGCCAACCAGCACGATGGAGCCACCCTGGGATTTTTCGCAGCTGGCGGGGCAGCCTTTCGTGGGTGGCTAACCCACTAATTGGGCCCCCAACTATCTGCGGGCGGCCAGCGGAAAGCCGTCGCTTCGGATCCCGCTACCCTCCTCGACTAGACACCCGACAAAACAAACACCAACCCGACGTCAAACCGGTTCGCCAACGCACCGCAACTATTCAGACCCATTTCCCATAAACGGCTTCATCGAGCAACGTGCCGGAACACGACTAGGTCGCTTTGCGGCACGACTCTGCCCGATGGGTGGTAACTTTGCCGGCGACCGGATGTTATGGTCTACCACCAAGAAAAATATTAAGCATATTTCATTGTTTGCGCTGATTTCCTCGTATTACAATCTAAAAATTTTATTGCTCACTTTTGTAACACTAGATATGGAATTGGAACTTGGTGTTAGAATTATTAGTGTTTACAAGTATTAGCGGTGTTTCTTACCATCTTTTATTACAACTGCAATTACAATTTGCAAGTGTTTCTTACCATCTTTTGTATCTTTGAGATACTTTTATTTCTTACGAGTACAAGCGTAGCTTTGTAATTATGTCCTAGAGAAAGTATAGCTTCAAGATTTTGTATACAATTGGTAACAAATTTTAACAGACCATATCAGAAACAAAAAGGAGCCAATACTGTGTCCGTGCCTTTAAAAAACAAAAATGAAACTCTACAGTAACTATTGTTTTATTGACTGTCACTCTTGATTCGTGATAAAGTAACATGACGTGCAACGTCTCCTAAGGCAAGCAAATGACAGTGCAAATAACTATGGAAATGGTTAAACTTCTTATATTGTTTTAGGAACCTAAACTACACTAGTCAGAAAAATTACCGATCAACCTTTTAAAGTGATGCTTTCATGACTGGACATTGGCATAATTCGAATCTTCGAGATTGCCATAATTTAAATAAAGAAGAAGACAATGCAAATGTGTCATTAAGAATTCTAGACAAGTTTTCGGGTATTTTATTTTTGATTTGTCATTTATTTTTTTATTTACCATAATATAGCTATAATAATAATAATAAATATTAACAGATATTTAAAACCTTTCCTGTCTTTTGCTTTCACGTTTCTCAATTAATTAAGGTATATCATATGTTTTTTCATGTTACATATTTAGATACCCTAGCCTACCCTACCCTAGACTACCCTACCCTACCCTACCCTAGATGATCTCAAACACCCTTTTTATGATGGGTGAGGATTATAGATTAGATTAGATAGACAGATTAGATAGATAGATTAGATAGACAGATTAGATGGACAGATTAGATGGACAGATTAGATAGACAGATTAGATAGACAGAAAGGAAAAAAAAACGCGTGTTCAATACTTACCCACTGGAGGTACACTTAATATATATAAAAAAATAAACATATAAAAACTAAAAAATATTAAAATATATTTAAAACAATTAGTTTTAAAATTAATTGTTAAAATAGAACACAAGGGAACATGTGAGGACACTCGACAAAATGAAAATGACAATAATGTCTTGTGAATGCTCCACTGCCGTGTTGACTCCACAAAGCTATACCATCGTCTAATGAATCGAAGAGCGGTGGATGTGCGTCCAGCGTATTCGAACTCATAAAGGAACCGGTTAGTAGCTGCAATTGCGTTAAAAATGTAAATTACTATAATATATATATTATTCTAAACAGTTTAAAAGTACAACGTTACAACAGATTAGATAGATAGATTAGACTGAGAGATAAGATAGATAGATTGGATAAAGGGATAGGAACACTGATTTAATCCTGAATATAATTCTGGACATTCAAAACAAAATTCTAATATCAAAGTATTTTTTTCGAAGTCCCAAAGAAATTTGTCTTCTATTTAGACCTTAGAGAATGTTTGGGTAAACTGAATGTTGTTCGCGCTTTGCTCAAGTATGTACGTTGTTACATAGAAATTTCATTTCTGTAGATAATTAAATATTTATAATTTTAATATTATCGATTCTTTATTATCTGTCAAATTCGTAGACAAGGTAAATTATTTATCTGTTGACAGCTAATTGCAATATCTTAATTAGTCTGTGACATTTCTTTTTGTTTAAGATATTGAATGTTGCCAGCTTAAGCTAACTTTATAGTCCCCAAATTGTTATTAAAAATATAAACATTTTATTAATAATTACTATTCTAAATTTCATTTATTAATCATTATTAAAGTTAGCATATCGCTAGATATTTATTTAAAAGTAGCTGTCATATTGTTTCAGAAGTTTAGTTGCAGCCAACGTTGTTTTATTGTTATATTTATTAGTATAACAATTTGTTATCAATTTATTACATTCGTTTCATTCTTTAGATAATTGGTGCATTGTTCTTAAATTGTTTAAATATTGGTCTTCTTCCGATTAATATCAATTTTACCCACATTTCGTGTAGCGCGGCGTGTGCATAGCCACATAGTTTGTTTATTATGCATATTTTGACTATAAAATTCAATGTCGTGACCTTTAGAGTCTTTTCTTTCGGAAGCACTTCCGAATTGAATATCTTATTAGCCTTCGGTGAGTGTTTTAGTTATTTGTGATCTTATTAACGCATGTGAAGCGTTGTTTCTTAAATTCATTAGCGTGTTTAATTGCAGGGCTAATAATTTAATATGGAATAATTATAATTCCTATTGCCGGCACATCCCGGGCAGTTTCAAAGTTTGTTGGAACAATATTTCGTAAGTACTTTGAATCTTTACTCTGAATTAGGCGATGTTTTATAGGTTTTGAGACTTTATTTAATGTAATATTTCAGTATTTGTCCTGATTCGACCCTGTGAGTCGACATAGGCTAATATTAGTGCTTGCGAAGCCTTTTTCCTCCATAAGGTATTATAACTTATTGATATTTGAATAGATCAATGTGTGATTAGTTTTATTATGTAGTTTAACCTGTAATTTAATCGTTACAGGAGGTTTTTTAGTTTGTACCCTAGAAGATACGGGTAAATTTATAATTGGTTCGCGGGGGTAGACGTGAATCTTCGGAGCGTCGTCCTGTTGGTCCTGTATCCTGCTTCCTGACCAGCTGAGTTTAAGGAGCTCGTCTTTATTGTAATCCCGAATTTATGGTGATGTACAAAATTTATTTATACCAACAATCGACACTTCCATTTTTGAAAGTTTTATAAAGAACAAGTGTTTGACTGTGATTCTCCAGTACTGACAAGCAGGAGGATCATGCATATGTCTTCGCTTATTATTTGTCAGTGGCGCCTAGGATTCCTATTTTAGGATTTTGATATACATATAAATTAATATTAAAAGTGTTATCTCAAGTAACCCACCGCTGAGTCTAGCTGGCATTTTTTGTGGCATTTATTTTGACATTATTATGTCATTATTTGTATAATTGTATGAATATTGAGGTTTAATGTTTTGAGTATTTGTAAAGTAAATAAATAATATGTATGATTATAATTTTCGAAGACGAGAAGAGGAAGGCCAAGTTTGATATAAAGACATTATAAATTAAACAATAATAGCGAAATTCTCCCGGATACACCATAAATAGCCGCAAGCACGTAATGGCTACCCTGACCGCCTAACTAATTAGATTTACGGTATAAGATACGAAAACTAAAACGTATTTACTAGGTGCAGCTGTGAACTGCTTACTATGCAGTTCCAGCGGTCACCTGGTTATTTTCCATAATATTCAGATGAAAAAGTTTATACTTCGGCATAAATGGCTTGTCTTCTTATGTCCGTTTACATGAAGCCAGTAACGTCTTATAAGGTTTTACAATTAATTACATTTTTTGTAACTAATCAGGCCGAGTCTACATACTAACGTCTTTTATATTTAACTCAATTTAAAAAAATAGGCTAATGTTATTTTTATATGGTTTATGGTGATAGTGTATATACGAAGTTTTATATTTTAAAATTTTCTTATAATATTAATAATTGTAAATTAGATAATACTATCTACGGGCAGGAATTCGAACCTGCGACTACTGGGAAACCCAACTGAAAGTTGGTAGAGCGACGGGACGGTTTCCCAGTAGTCGCGGGTTCGAATCCCTGCCCGTATCGGTTTATTTTTCATTCTATATTTAAATAAATTTATAATTCATTCGTATTTCGATCCGTTTTTTATTATATCTATTAAATTATATGCCAAGAAAATAAATAAAAACTTCTGCAAGTTCGTAAATATTTGAAGAGCGTTTCAACTCTTTAGTTACTAAACGCACGAATGAAGTTTTAGTTCTTTATTCAGTTTTCGTCCTATTTAGTTTCAGTTCAGAATAACTCATTGTAATTTTGGTTAGTTTAGTAAAAAAAATATATAAATATGCGCTTCTTTCATATTTATATATTTCCTCAAAATATTTTCAATTCACCAAAAGAATAAATATTTTAGTATACTTTCTGACATTCATTGTGTCTGGTTAAAAAAATAAGAGATTGATAATAAACATAAAGTATGTAGGAGTACACTGGTACAAGAATTTATAGGAACAATATAATTCATGGCATTATTACGCAGGAAGTTGTAACCAGTACTTGAACAGCAAACAGTTCTGTTAGACTTCTTCAGCCTGGCGCTACGCCAATACTCCAAATATGTGTCGTTTATTTCCATACATGAGGGAAATGGAGGAGTGAACAGATAAATTTAATTATAATGACATATCATATTGGGTATTTAATATTAAACAGTGACAATTAATTATAAAAGGTTTAATTCGCGACTTGGATTATTGGCGTTCATCAGTCCTTTGAAATTGGGTTCACAGCTTTAAGTTTAGTTAGCTGTAAATTTATTACATGGTTCACCTCCCGCTTTTGAAGTTTGAAGAAGTGTGAGTTAAACTCTCACTTCAGTGCGAGGAAACTAGTAAAGATTTATGTTTAATTAGATCAATTTTGATCCTCGTAAATATTAAAATTTAAGTTTATATTCTAAGTTTTCATCATAGAATAATCGAGTTACGACTACGAACTTCGATTATAGTACTGGTGGCCGTAGGTTCAATTCATATACCAGAAGTATAAAATAAAAATAGTATTTTTCTAGACTATGCTAGTGTGAAATAATATATAATATCTGTGCACTTCCGTCACATTCTACTCTTTCTCTTCTTTCTCACACTCAGCATTGTCTCAAAGAGGAGACGGATGATGGAGACGAACATGATTATCTTGCAACAGCTGCGTCAATTTTTTTTTCATTATCTATCGGACCGAAACAAAGAAAATATATACATGAGGAGATACCAGAACCCCATAAACTATTCAAAAGCTTTTGATTTTGGTTACTTTGCCCGGATAGTTCTCTTGCTTTGATCAAATATTTTTTTCGATTAATTTGCACTTTGGAAGTTATACCCGGAAGCAGTTCGTTACTTTGAAAGCCAACAAAGGGGTATTGAACTGACAACTTCAACTTTATGGTGGTTAACTAATTAAAAATAACACTGTATATTTAGCCCAAGGGTTATATCAATTAGTGATCTTACCGGAAGATACTAATAAAATTACATTTCGAATTCACTCGATTGGTGTTTGACCTTGCGAATGATAGTGCAGTTTTTATGAGTTTTTTTAAATAAAATTAATAACTTAATTTCAGTAACAGTCAATCTCCACAAAATACCGGTTCTCTGATATGTCACGTTTTATAATATTTTATAAGCGGGGTAACACCGACAACGCTAAGATAGTCACCTTGTAACTACGGTCAGTATAACCTGATCGAAGGGACAGTGTTAATTTCCGTTTACAAAATAATGATAACAACTTAGTAGTTAACAATCGTTAGCCATTTATAATCTAGAACTGTAACTGTAAATGATAGACTTGGTAGTAAAGTATTTTAGTCACTTGTTGGGGAACACAACTTATCACAGCTATGAATTTGAAACTATCGAAGTGACAGAATCTTTAGGTAGATATTGAATTTATATATTAGCTATACAAGTATGACGGTGACAGATAGTGTCGTGGTTCGTGACAATCCAAGAATATGACATAATTATCAACTACAAGCTCGGTGAATGCATGCAGCTTATAAATGCATTAAGCAATCGATGATCATATTTAATGTAAGATAATAAACTGAAAGACATATTATATTTATACTTAAAGATTGTATAGCGTCGCATTCTAGTTGTCATAGTGTCCGTAAACATTCAATTACATAACTTAATCATAGTTGTTAAATTGTTTTCGGATAATGATTTGTAGGTACTTTTAATTAAATTTAAATTACATTTTGATTTAAACTGTAATCCTTCTATGTTTTAAAATTTTAAGTTGACTGAAACTTAAAAGTGGTAAGTTTCTAATGATATTATAATTATATTTCTTCTAAAACTCATTAAGGCTGCAAAGTTGTCAGTTCAATACCCCTTTGTTGGCTTTCAAAGTAACGAACTGCTTCCGGGTATAACTTCCAAAGTGCAAATTAATCGAAAAAAATATTTGATCAAAGCAAGAGAACTATCCGGGCAAAGTAACCAAAATCAAAAGCTTTTGAATAGTTTATGGGGTTCTGGTATCTCCTCATGTATATATTTTCTTTGTTTCGGTCCGATAGATAATGAAAAAAAAATTGACGCAGCTGTTGCAAGATAATCATGTTCGTCTCCATCATCCGTCTCCTCTTTGAGACAATGCTGAGTGTGAGAAAGAAGAGAAAGAGTAGAATGTGACGGAAGTGCACAGATATTATATATTATTTCACACTAGCATAGTCTAGAAAAATACTATTTTTATTTTATACTTCTGGTATATGAATTGAACCTACGGCCACCAGTACTATAATCGAAGTTCGTAGTCGTAACTCGATTATTCTATGATGAAAACTTAGAATATAAACTTAAATTTTAATATTTACGAGGATCAAAATTGATCTAATTAAACATAAATCTTTACTAGTTTCCTCGCACTGAAGTGAGAGTTTAACTCACACTTCTTCAAACTTCAAAAGCGGGAGGTGAACCATGTAATAAATTTACAGCTAACTAAACTTAAAGCTGTGAACCCAATTTCAAAGGACTGATGAACGCCAATAATCCAAGTCGCGAATTAAACCTTTTATAATTAATTGTCACTGTTTAATATTAAATACCCAATATGATATGTCATTATAATTAAATTTATCTGTTCACTCCTCCATTTCCCTCATGTATGGAAATAAACGACACATATTTGGAGTATTGGCGTAGCGCCAGGCTGAAGAAGTCTAACAGAACTGTTTGCTGTTCAAGTACTGGTTACAACTTCCTGCGTAATAATGCCATGAATTATATTGTTCCTATAAATTCTTGTACCAGTGTACTCCTACATACTTTATGTTTATTATCAATCTCTTATTTTTTTAACCAGACACAATGAATGTCAGAAAGTATACTAAAATATTTATTCTTTTGGTGAATTGAAAATATTTTGAGGAAATATATAAATATGAAAGAAGCGCATATTTATATATTTTTTTTACTAAACTAACCAAAATTACAATGAGTTATTCTGAACTGAAACTAAATAGGACGAAAACTGAATAAAGAACTAAAACTTCATTCGTGCGTTTAGTAACTAAAGAGTTGAAACGCTCTTCAAATATTTACGAACTTGCAGAAGTTTTTATTTATTTTCTTGGCATATAATTTAATAGATATAATAAAAAACGGATCGAAATACGAATGAATTATAAATTTATTTAAATATAGAATGAAAAATAAACCGATACGGGCAGGGATTCGAACCCGCGACTACTGGGAAACCGTCCCGTCGCTCTACCAACTTTCAGTTGGGTTTCCCAGTAGTCGCAGGTTCGAATTCCTGCCCGTAGATAGTATTATCTAATTTACAATTATTAATATTATAAGAAAATTTTAAAATATAAAACTTCGTATATACACTATCACCATAAACCATATAAAAATAACATTAGCCTATTTTTTTAAATTGAGTTAAATATAAAAGACGTTAGTATGTAGACTCGGCCTGATTAGTTACAAAAAATGTAATTAATTGTAAAACCTTATAAGACGTTACTGGCTTCATGTAAACGGACATAAGAAGACAAGCCATTTATGCCGAAGTATAAACTTTTTCATCTGAATATTATGGAAAATAACCAGGTGACCGCTGGAACTGCATAGTAAGCAGTTCACAGCTGCACCTAGTAAATACGTTTTAGTTTTCGTATCTTATACCGTAAATCTAATTAGTTAGGCGGTCAGGGTAGCCATTACGTGCTTGCGGCTATTTATGGTGTATCCGGGAGAATTTCGCTATTATTGTTTAATTTATAATGTCTTTATATCAAACTTGGCCTTCCTCTTCTCGTCTTCGAAAATTATAATCATACATATTATTTATTTACTTTACAAATACTCAAAACATTAAACCTCAATATTCATACAATTATACAAATACAGGAATGTCTTAAATAATGACATAATAATGTCAAAATAAATGCCACAAAAAATGCCAGCTAGACTCAGCGGTGGGTTACTTGAGATAACACTTTTAATATTAATTTATATGTATATCAAAATCCTAAAATAGGAATCCTAGGCGCCTTGTCTTTTTGCTGTCTGAAATTAGCTTATTGGTTAAAAAAAAGAAAACACACATTAAGCATATATCTTTCTTAGCAGATATTTTCTTCTAATTATTTTTCGTATCTTTGTCGTTTAGTACCTATGTCTTAGTATATTAATTATATATTTTGTAGTGAAGAAAAAAAAATAATTATAGAACGGTAAATATATATAGTTCTATAATTTAATATTAAAAAGTATTTTTTTAAAGCTTAATATTAAAAAGTATTTTTTTAAGACAAGACTTTTTGGTAATTTCGGCCGGACAGTTCTAGTCCTTTGCTCAAATTATTTTTTTCAATTAATTTGTTACTCGGAAGTTAGACCCAGTGACAGCTCTTTTCTTTCAAAGTCCTCTAAGGGAGTATCGAAATATCAACTATAGCAGCCTTAATTAGTTTTATAAGAGATAGAATTAGAATGTCATGTCGAATGTCAAATAGGAGAATCAGAGTCGGAGTCAACTAAAAACATTAAAATCAAATTAAAAATTAAAAAAACCTCCGATACAAAAAGACCTCTAAAAAGAACAAAAAAATTATTATTATGTACTTATTGAAGTCGTTGCGTCGGGGGACCGTTGTACGTACGTTGACGATGCACTGTGTTTCGTCCAGAACAAGCTAGCTGGACAAAATTATTTTTTAATGGATGTAGGTTGCAAAGCCTCTGCTAGATACTAATATAAATGATTTCATTAATAAAAATACTTGGAAACCCATAAAATATGCAAAACCCAAAAATAATATGCATTCATTAAAAATAATGGTGTTTAATGCACGATTCGTAAGAAATATCAATTAAACTAATAGGTATTTAAAGCTAAATACATTATCTAACGATTAAACTAATATTATAAGAATAAATAAAACTAATTAATATTTACAACTTTAATTAATAATTAATTAGTACACAATAAACCTATTAAATAATGACTAAATTATTTTTATTTTATTTTTTTTAATTTTATTTTATTGGGACAACAAACAGCATCAATTTACAAAAATATAACAACAAAAAACAATATATTACGGACATGCCAGTAAAGTATCCACTTAAGAAATTAACACAATGGAAGTAAAAATTAAAGCTTCTAAAGCTACTCTTGTCGAAAAAAATAAAAACAAAAATAAAAAAGTGGTTAAAAATAAAAAATAAAACCTTAAAACTAAAACTAATCTACAAACTCTTGAGCAATGATACAAATTTGTCTAAATTATTATTAAACAAGTCGATATGGTTATATTTTTTATTATGATTATCACAAGATCTAAATATATAATTGTTTTTTAAATAATTAGTTCTACACACGGGAATGTGAAATATAGCCTGAGAACGAGCACCTAAGCGAGGACATTTAAGTGAAATTTTACTAAGAAGATATGGAGAATCAATAATATTATGTAAAATTTTAAAAAGAAAAATTTGGTCTTTAAGTTCTCTGCGTTGTTCCAGCGATACAAATGGTAAAGATGTAGTAAATCTATATTTTAGTATTTTTTAAAATTGATTCTGTATTTTCTCAATTAGATCTTTATATTTAGCGTAACAAGGATTCCAAATAATTAAGGCGTATTCTAGGATTGGTCTCACAAATGCTTTATAAAGAATTATTAAAGATTTAATGTTTCTAAAATCGGATCCTTGTCTAAGAACAAAACCGAGCATTCGATAAGCATCTTTTGTAATCTTTCCAAGATCTCTCAGCTCAGTTACCCTTTTTATTTTTGAATTAGAAAAACAATAATCAAAAGACAATATTTCCTTTTTTCTAGAAAATGTAATTGTATGGCATTTTTCTTCATTAAGATGTATTTCATTTGATGTACAATAGTTATTTAATTTATTTAAATCATTTTGTAATTTGGTACAGTCTTGAACATTTCTGCTGTCTGTCTGTCTTTTTGCTGTCTGAAATTAGCTTATTGGTTGAAAAAAAAAGAAAACACACATTAAGCATATATCTTTCTTAGCAGATATTTTCTTCTAATTATTTTTCGTGTCTTTGTCGTTTAGTATGTCTTAGTATATTAATTATATATTTTGTAGTGAAAAAAAAATAATTATTATAGAACGGTAAATATATATAGTTCTATAATTTAACTATAATTTAATATTAAAAAGTATTTTGTAAAGCCTCAGAATTATATTTGAATTTCTTTCTGATTAAGTTGTTTGGAACACGTGATGAACTGAATTTAAATAGAAATTATAATTCATATAATATAAAGTATTTCAAATAGTTGTGAAGAAATAGTTCAAGTTTGCGTCTCTTATATAAGCGCACAATCAGTACGGGCTTTATGAGCAGGACGCCGGAGAGTCGCACTGGAGCAATCAAGGTTTCGCTGTTCGTTAAAATTGATCCACTTACTTGAAAAATGTACTGGCAGTTAAGAAAATATAAGAACGAATATAAATAAATTTTATCATAAAAAAAGTACAATGAAGAAGATTTTCAAAATATATTCAAACCAAGACGATATATTTAATGAAAGGTTTTAATTCGTGACTTTTAATATTATCAGTTCTTTTTAAATTGGGTCATAGCTTGAAGTTTAGTTAGCCGTAAATTTATTACATGGTTCACCTCCCGCCTTTGAAGTTTGAAGAAGTGTGAGTTAAATTCTCACCTCGGTGCGAGGAAACTAGTAAAGATTTATGTTTAATTAGATCAATTTGATCCTCTTACATATTTAAATTTAAGCTTATGTTTTCAAATATCTCAATTTAAATCAAGCGATTTTATAAATTTATTAGCTATCATTATTCTTATATTGTATTTTAAAATATTTAAATTCCTTAGTACTTCCATTCCCAGTGAGGATGTGTTTAATCAAGAACTCCAGACAATCAGGACGATGAATCAACATTTTTCAGAATATTACCATGACCCTTTTCTAATACAAGACTTTTTCGTAACTTCGGCCGGACAGTTTTCGTTCTTTGCTCAAATTATTTTTTCAATTAATTTGTTTCTCGGAAGTTAGACCCAGCTACCGCTCGTTTCTTTGAAAGTCTTCAAAGGAGTATCGAAATACCAACTTTTGCAACCTTAATGAGTTTCATAAGAGATTAGAATTAGAATGTCATGTGGAATGTCAAATAGGAGAATAAGAGTCGGAGTCAACTAAAAACATTAAAATACAGATTAAAAGGTTCACAATTTAAATCAAGGTGTCCAAAGTAACTGCAAATCAATATCCGAAACATAATTTAACAACGAGTGAGAGAGTTATGTAAGTTAATGACTTATGACACTATATTAACATATATTTCGTTTTGCACCGTTGTCTCCTATTTTACGGTTCTTCTATTCTCTGTATTCTTACTGTCGCTTCTCAGTACATTTTTAATAACTTACTACATTTACGCCAAAACTTAAATACTTATATTTAAAACAACGACAGATGGACGATCAATACAAGAAATAAAAAAGAAATAAACTCGTAACGTCTAAATTTCAACTTCAAAAACTTAATTAATCCTTCATGGGCTTGAGTGTTCGCATATACAATAACGTTCCACAAGTTTCAAATCTAAAATTAAAAGTCTATTATTAAATGACTCATACTTAATTTTTTTTTTTCTTTTTTTTTTTAAACGATCTAGGGCAATGCTTGACTACATTCCACCTGATGGTAAGTGGAATGTAGTCTTAGATGGTAAGGCGCATTGCCCTAGCAACCTATTCACTCTTCTCTTGAAGAGACCCACATTATATTTGGCCGGAAATACCGACGCAGGCAAATTGTTCCAGTGCGTCGGGACGTCCGGTGATGGAAGGGGGACGGGGGAACTAAGTCGTGTAATTCCTGCGCACACTCACCAAAATGTATACTAAAGAATACTGAGAGGCTAGCAATTTGTTCAAGGCTTTGGAGGTCGGCTTCGACTAATTCGGGATCGCCGATAAGCCTCTTTGCTCGCCTCTCAATTGAGTCCAGAACCGCAAGATGAGACTTTGAGGCACCAGCAAATATATGTCCACAGTACTCTACACACGACCGGATCTGTGCTTTGTATAAAACAAGAAGCTGCCCCGGTGTAAAGTACTGCTGAACCTTCGCAAGAACGGCAAGCTTTGCTGCTGCTGCTCTTGCTCTGGACTCAATGAACCGACCAAAGTTGAGGTTCGAGGAAATCTCTAAGCCTAACAACTGAAGCCGGTCACTGTATTCCAAGGATACATTTTGGAAAGTAGGAGCCAAGGTGAAAGGGTTCCTTTTAGCGGTGAATAGACACGTCTGCGTTTTGGTGGCGTTGAACTTGACAAGATTGGCACTGCTCCATGCGGAGACTGCCTGAAGTTTGTCATTCAAACGTTGCACCATGGCTTCTCTTTCAGACTGTACTTGATCTCGACTAGCCCGACTACTCGGCAGATATCTTTCTACAACTGTGCTGTCGTCTGCATACCCATAGATACCGGGCTTCAACAGATCATTAATGTGCAGCAAAAAAAGAGTTGCAGAAAGAACGGACCCCTGAGGCACTCCGGCATTTATTTTCAAGGGTTCTGAGGAACACCCGTCAACAACTACTCGGAGAGATCTCTGGCTCAAAAAGTCCGTTACCCAGCCGATCAGACCAGGAGATATACCGTACGCTGAAAGCTTGCTTATAAGGCTCGCATGCCAGACCCTGTCAAATGCCCTCGAGACGTCCAGAGAGACGGCGACCGCTTCTCCGTTCTTCTCGGTGGCTTCGCCTAAAATGTGTGTAGCATACACTAGGAGGTCCCCAGTAGACCTATTACGGCGAAACCCGTATTGTCGGCCACTGAGGAGATCGTTACCTTCTAGGTATGCTAGTAGGCCCGAGTTCAATACACGCTCCATAATCTTGCAGAGTATGGAGGTGATTGAAATCGGTCTGTAATTGACAGGGTCGGCACGGCTGCCTTTTTTGGGCACGGGTTGCACATTAGCAAGCTTCCAGGATTTCGGCACTATTCCAGTCATGAAAGAGAGACGATACAGACGTGTCAGTACAGGAGACAACTCAGCTGCGCATGTCTTGAGCAGAATGGCTGGTATACCATCAGGACCACTGGCTTTTTTCGCATCTAAACGACACAATGTTCTCCATACCTCTTTGTTCGTGATGCGGATTTCAGGCATCGAAATACCGCAGTGAGGAATATGTTATGGTTCTGAAGCATTGCCAGTGTCTAGATGCGAATTCTCAGCAAACAGAGAAGCAAATACATTCGCTTTCTCTGTTGCTGTGTGGGCCAGGGAACCATCCGGCTTCAGCAGAGCAGGCAGTGAGGGTTGGCAGAAATTCGACTCGATCGCTTTCGCAAGAGACCAGAAAGCTCGACTGCCAGTTGGTCTGACAGATAACTTTTCGCCATTCTTAACGATCCGATCAAGACGAGCCTTCCGCAATGCCTTTTTATAGGACTTGGCAGCTTGGTTAAAGGCTCTCTTCTTCAAACTTACGTCTGGAGTTTTGCGGGTTCGAGCATCAGCCCAAATGAGATATGCCGAATGTTTTCGGTATTGAGCATGACCACATTCAGCATTAAACCATGGGCGAGCTTTGCCACCGATGGGTACTTCAGCAAAAGGAATAAAATACTCCATTGCCTGATGCACCACATCGGTTATAGCATCCGCGCAACTCGACAGATCCAAAGAAGAGAAGCAGACCTGCCGCCAAGGATAAGACGCAAAAAAGTGCCGCATCTCATCCCAATCTGCTGACTTGTATTTCCATACTCGCCTAACACCATGTGGTTCGAAAGCTGGTGGGGAATATGTAAATACAGATTTCACCAGACAGTGATCGGAGGTTCCCAAGGGAGACGTGACCTCTACACGATACCTGTCCGGATCAGTTGTCAGCAGAAGGTCCAGGCAATTGGCTGTATGGCCTACCACATCTGGTACCCTTGTCGCTTGCCTCACCAGCTGAAAGAGGTCCAAGGACAACGCAAAGTTCCGCGCTTCTCTTCCAGCATGGTCGGTCTTCTGGTACGGAAACAGCCAGTCCTGATGACAGGCATTAAAGTCCCCCAGAAAGACGAGCTGCGCCGAAGGGTACTGATACAGAGCCATATCTGCAGCTTCACTGAGATACTCAAATAAACGAGTTGTCTCCTGGTCACCGCTGTGCGAACGGTAGACACAGGAATACAAGATTTTTTCGTTTCCTGTGTCCACTAAAACCCATAGGGAAGAAAAAGTGGGGTCTTCAAGGTGACGGAGACGCTGAACACAGAGGTCGTTCCGCGCGTACACACTGACTCCGGCCCGTGAACGAAAGTTGTGCTCTAACGAGTAACCGGGATAATCCAAGTATGCAGCGCTCAAAGGACATTGTATCTGCGTCTCCGTCAAAAAGAGCAAGTGCGGCTGCTCTGTCTCCAGGTGGTGGTGGACAGCTAAAAGATTTGAGTGCAAACCCCTTATATTAGTGAGGTGCACTTTATATGAGGAGGAGTGCAACCGCTGCTTTAACTTGTTCCCTTTTTTAAACTTGTTCATAAAAAAATAAATATAAAAGTGAATAGGGATGGGAAATGGCAGTTGAACGAGGCGGTACATATCGAACCCGACGTCGAAATTGGTGATGTCTTGCCACTGGGAGGCTAGTCTGGAGACTGCGGGGACGCCCGAACCCCCCCAGGGATCGCCATCGGGCCTCCTCGACTGGTCGCCAACCAGCACGATGGAGCCACCCTGGGATTTTTCGCAGCTGGCGGGGCAGCCTTTCGTGGGTGGCTAACCCACTAATTGGGCCCCCAATTATCTGCGGGCGGCCAGCGGAAAGCCGTCGCTTCGGATCCCGCTACCCTCCTCGACTAGACACCCGACAAAACAAACACCAACCCGACGTTAAACCGGTTCGCCAACGCACCGCAACTGTTCAGACCCATTTCCCATAAACGGCTTCATCGACCAACGTGCCGGAACACGACTAGGTCGCTTTGCGACACGACTCTGCCCGATGGGTGGTAACTTTGCCGGCGACCGGATGTTATGGTCTACCACCAAATATATTATTCAAAAGTTTTTGGGTGATCGAAATAAGTGAAACCTGGGTCATTGACTTATTTGCAAGATTGATATTATAATGTATAAGTCAAACATTGTAAAATTTCATTTAAGAAAAGCAACTGTTGAGTTGCTGGCCAGTTCTCCTCAGCAGAGCAGCATCCCAAGCTAGTAGCTTACTCACTGACTGACTATACTGACCAATTTAATGTAATCTTTGACGATTTAAAAGTTCGGGTAAATGCCTACTCGAATAAAGATAAATATTTTGACTTTGAATTTGATAATTGCAATGCATATTTTAAATTTCTATTTTTATTTTCGATGAATACAAGGCGATTTTTTTTCTTGATCTCTTTTTGAATGCATTTAAAGATTATATTGTCATTAATTCATTGATCTATAAGGTTTGTAGATTAAATACAAATAGGTAATGCATCAATGTTGTATGCAAGTGAAAGTTTTCGAACTATATAATCTGTGATCGATATCTTGAGCGTCAGATTCAGATCCCCAGAGAAAATGAAGTAAGTTTAAAACAATAAAAATAATAATCAATTAAAAAAATAAACCATTTAAAAAAATAATAATCAATAAACTTTAATTCGGGGAATTAAGATTGATTCTGATCACAGTTGATTGAAGAAATCGACAGTCATACGAAATAAAAAATATATATCTTTAAAAATTATAGGAATTACGAAAACAAAATACATACAAATACATTTTGAATTCAAATTATTAGTATAAAAATTCTTGATTCTATGTTAAAAGCAGAGCTGATTTTCACAGACTAAATATTTGTTTTACGTTTTTTTTACTTTCAAAATACACCATATTAATTTAAATATAATTGTATTCTAAACATCTGAGGCGCGTAGTACTTGTGGAGCTTACTGTTCCCTGGGAAACAAACTTCCCAAGGGATCACAGATTCAAGCTTAATAAGTATTACGAACTGACCAACGAACTGTCCAGGAATAAATTTATAGTTAACTTGTACGCGATAGAAGTGGGAGCGAGAGGTATAACAGCAAAATCTCTCTATAACCTACTTAAAGACCTTGGACTTTCTAGATCAAGCACCAGTTCATTTCTAGAATGTATTCAAAGGCGGCATTAGTGGGTTCTTTACAAATTTGGTGAGGTTCGGAGTGTGGAGGGTGAAGGCGAGCGTTTTTGCGCATAATAAAGGGGCCCCTTAAACTTACTCCAGGGTCGTAAGTCCCGGGCATTGCTTGCACTCCTCTCCTTGCAACGCGATGGACCCGGCACCCGCTCGGTGAATCCATGGAATGATAAGAAGCTTTGTCATCGTCGTCTTAGACGATATAAAAAAAGGTGCCCTTACTAGTAAGTGCTTTTTACTCTCATTATCATCTTTTTACACGTAAGAAATGAATAATGTCAATCATAATTTACACTAAGATCTAGTAATCTAGTAAGTATTCGTGTGTAAAAGATACGAGATAAGGATGAAGAATGGAGTGCCCATTTATAATATTTGCAGTCCCATTAGAGTTTTTATTTTGCAACATTTTGAAAATTTACACCCTGTCCGATGTTTAGTATATGTATTCATCTCGTTTCTCTCGATATCATATCTATTGAATTCATAGCGACAACGATTGCTTTAATATTCTATTTACTGAGAGCCGTAAAGTGAACTACCTTAAAAGCTATAAACGTAAAATATTTCACAAACTGTAGAATGTATGTAAGTATATTGAGAAAAAAATATCTGTAATCTTTCGATCAACATCACAGAGGCAATATGGAAAGATATGGGAAGATAAGCGTGTCCATTCATAAAATACATTTAATGTCAAATCATTCGAAAATTGTAGACGAAAAGATTACACAATAATTATTAGTATTATATGTACTAACGAAAATTAAAATGCTAGAAAATTAAAATATACTTTCATAACCTCTACTACACTTAAAATAATTAGAAAATGAAATAGTTTAAATAAATATAAATGACACTATACCACAATATAACATTAATATTAAATTTTATAAATATAACGATGAGTTCTACATGTTATACAACATGACGGGCTTTGTTAGTCTTGTCCGAGCTTTCGACATTCTGTTCGTAGCTGAAACATGAAATATCTTTAGACAAAAGGATACTAACACAGTTTGAAACACTACAGAACTAAACTATATTCTATGTACTACATACCAAGTGTCTTATAATTTACTAATTAGTAATTACAGATTTCATCTAATTTTCATCGGAAGGCATATAACCAATAATATAGTTCTTATAAAGTAGACTGTCAAGACTCAGATGCTTAAAATGCTGTCATTGTGTTACTGTTATCTCCTGCCTCCTGACCTCTGCGAGATGGAATAGGATATTTTTGTAAACTATATAAACGGTAAAGGTAGTTCATGTCAAGAAATGTTCCTTTATATACATAAAGAAACATTTCTTGACATGAATTAGAAATCTCTGAATATAAAGTGAGAATCTCAGATTAGGGAAACATTATTCAGGTTAGAATGTGAAAAAGGTACGCAGTGTGAAGAGACCTTAAGGTGTAATAAAAACTGTAGGATAATATATTGTAATTTATTTGATATTTTAAGTTAACACTTTCTTAATCAGTATTTTATTCTTGATAAATATAAAATTCTGTTTGATTGAATTTGGATAAAAACCTGTAAAAGTGTTAAAAGGAATAAAGGGCTGATTTGATCGGAATGAGTAAAGCCAATAGTAAGAGCTAGTATGTTTTAATTTCATTCTGTCATTATAGTTCGGTACTCTGGTATATACATTTATCAATGAGAAATTATTACACTTATTATAAAAATAAAACAAAAGATGATACTGAAAAGGACATGATCTCAGCTTAAAGCTGCTTTTCAGTTCACGCCTCGAGCTAATCCTGCCACAGTAGGCAAACACAATTAACAAAGAAAAAAAGAAAACCAAATACAAAAAAAAAACAAAACAAAAACAAAAAAATTACTTCGTTCCAAATATGTTGAGTAAAGGCGTTGTTATGCCCAGAGTTGACACATGAGCTGATTTTGTACAATGTTTTCATATATAGGATTGCACACAAAAAAAAAATGTATAACAAATGTATAAAAATTATAAATAAATAAGATCTATAAATAAAACAACAAGTTGAGCTAATTGAGGAATACTTGTTACATGGGTTTAATGTAGCTCAGACCTATTGTTTGGTTTGGTCTAGTAATTATTAGATTTATAATACAATGTTCTATATATAACATTATCGTTTTTATTCCTTTGCCAGTCCAGCTTAAAAATTAGGTAACGAGGTCCAATATTTTTGTGCAGATTGTAAATTAAAGAATTCATTTTATATATCCGGTGGTTTTTCCGATTTAAAATGTTATATGAATTTAGAAAGGGCTTTATGTGAGAGCGACGCGGAACGTTATAACAAAATCTGACACAAGAGTTTTGGACGCTTTGAATTTTTTTTTCTAATTGTTTATTTAAACAGGGGACAATAGACAATATCATAATAATCAAGTTGTGAGAGAACTAACGAATCAACGAGTTTTTGTCTGACATCCGTACTTAAATATGCCCTAAATTTATAAAGCACTATAAGAAAAAAATACCTATAGATATAATCATAAATAAAAGAAAACCAGCCGCTCTCGGCGACGATGTAATGGTCTGTGTTTATTTAGTCCCTTGTCTTTTTGCGGTCTGGAATTAGCTTATTGGTTGAAAAAAAAAAGAAAACACACATTTAGCATATATTTTTTTTTTACAGTTATTTTCTTTTAATTATTTTTCGTGTTTTTAGTGGCACTAGCTATGGCTTGGTGAAGGTAATAAATACTCTTTAAACACCTATTCTACTATATTAAAGAAATATATAAGAATTAACTATTAAATAAAATCATACTTTACAAGCCCTACTACAATGAAGCAATGTTTCTTTCTCTCGTATTTTACCATCTTTTGTATCTTTGAAATAATTTTATTTCTTACAATAGCAACTTTGTGGTTGTTTCAAAACTAAAACTATAAAATCCTCGGGAGAGTATGGCGTCAAGATTTTGCATACAATGTTTAACAAAGTTTAACAGAAGAGCTAAAGCTAGCACTACTAGAAAAGACCTAACACTATAAGATAATTTAAGAGTGATGTTTCTGATAGATACTTTCTGCACTAGACGTTTTTACTAAGCAAGTTCTCATAGTTATTCGTTATACATTTTAGATACTCAATAAAAAATATTTTTTGGGCCATTTGCTATGTTTCACTGTAGTACTAATGTATACAGAAATGCCCATGTAACATTACATAATTACTTCAATATTTAAATTTAACTTAACAATTTGACTCTAAATCCGATATGTAATCTGAAGATTAACTTAACTGTAAAATCATTTTCATATCAAAAGAGATATCTGCTATTTGCTATCTGCTATCTGGTAACAATTGTTCAATGTCAGAATCAAAAGTGATACAATTTATGGAATAAATGCGGCACATAGCTCGTTCTCACGAGTAACTACTTGTGGAGACAGCATTGCTTAATTGTTACCAGGCTGATACAATCCTCGTTGTTAAATATAATATACTTTACTTAATCTGCATATTCTATATTTAGTGTGTACTTAACAATTAGTTTAGTTTATTATTTTTTAAATAAATTAGACACGTCTACACAAAAACGTCTTTTAAGTTTAGAGAACATCATAATTAATACTATGTAACTTACGTCGTATAAAAATAACAATAGATGCGACTTTTTTTTGAACGTAGTTCCTTATCGCGCTTTGCGAAAGGGGGCTAGACGGTAAAATATCTTACGAAAAGTTGGCACGACATGTTTTGCTATCTCTCTCTCTCTCTCTCTTATAGAAAGCAAGCGAGATATTTTCATTTCTATCATTATATTTTATGTATTATATTAAATTGCTTAGTAGTTCTTTATTATTTATTTGATATTGGAGTTTGTTTTTTTAGAATCAATTTGCAAATAAGACAGTTTAAATGAAAATAATAATACAAATTTGTGATCAAATATGCTCGTAATGTTTTGTAACAACGCCATCTATTTATACCTTAGGGAAACATAACCACATCTGTTACCTTAGGGAAACATAACACATCTGTTATATAAACATATCAGTACAAAGTGAAACCGCTAGGTGGCGGGACAATAACTCATGGGTTTATTGATTAACATTTTTTAATTTAGTTATTCATTTAGATTTATTATAAATTATAGGCAAAATTTCATACAAAAATAGTATACAAATATTATTCACTAGCATATTAGCTTATATTAATAATTTAATAGCATAAAAATTAGAAATGTATCGTTCCCTACATGGAAAGATAAGTCTTTACTTACCTACATTACAAATTATAAATATTTTAGGTTTTAATTAATTATTTTCATTATTATTTTTTGTTTTATATTAAATTGCTTAGTAGTTCTTTATTATTTATTTGATATTGGAGTTTGTTGGAATTTGTAACAACGCCATCTATTTATACCTTAGCGAAACATAACTACATCTGTTATGTAAAACTTAGTGAAACTGCTGGGTGGCGCAACAATAATTCGCGGGCTTATTGATTACCACTTTTTAATTTAGTTATTTTCCTTTTATGTTTATAAAAAGTATTAAAAGCTTTTAAGGTATTTTTTAATTACAATTCCTTCATTAATTTATCGAAAGGAACTTCCTTCCATCCGGGTGTCCCTTGACACCTTAGTTTCTTAGACAAAGTTTATATGACTTATAAAAATGTTGATTAGTTAGTTTTTTTCTTACTCCGATGGTATATTTATCTCAATTTTTTAAATAATATTGTGACTTGTTTTATTTTTGTCTGGTTAAGTGTTACTACTCTTCACCATAGTGTAGGTGATAATAATAATAATAATAATATATTTTATTGCACTCCACAAATTTAAAAAAACAGTTAAAAAAACAATACCAAAATTTAAAAATAATAAAAAAGTAAAAAAAATCAACAGAAATTAAAACTACTTATAGGTATACAATACGGCGGTCTTATCGCTAGGTACCGATCTCTTCCAGACAACCTTATTCTTTATCTTTTTTTTTGTGTCTGTCTATACTGTTAGCCCTGTTGGATAGCAAGCTTTGTAAAGTGTCACCTTGTAACGGTCCTAATATGCGCAGTGAAAACTAGGGGAGGATCCGTGGCCCGTTCGAGGGAGTCCACTGCGGATTAAAGACGTTGGTATTCCTCCCACTGATCCTTAGAGGACGTGTAAAGCGTATAGCGTAGTTGGAGTAGAAGATGGGTGAGAGAACTGAACCCTGTGGGACACCCGCCCTGATGGGGTGGGGGGTTGACAAAATGCCTTCCACTCTGTAGCGAAAGGAGCGATTCGACAGGTAGTCCCGTATGATGAGTACGAGTCTGTCCGACACCTTGAACTGGTATAGCTTGTATACCAGTCCCTTGTGCCAGACCCTGTCGAACGCTTTAGCTACATCGAGGAAGAGCGCTCCTGTCCTATGCTTCTTGGCCCTCGCAGTGGCGTGAGGCGTTGCACCTGATGGGAACATGAATGGTTGCCTCTAAAGCCGAACTGCTCATTTGGGATGATTTTGAGTCTCTCGACTTCCGATCTCAGTCTACAGAGGATGATTCTCTCATAAACTTTTCCTAAGGAACTGAGAAGACTAATGGGGCGGTAACTACTAGGCAGATGCCGGGGTTGGCCCGGCTTATGGAACCCTATCACTATGGCCTCTTTCCACTGGGCCGGAAACGAGCAACCGGCCAGTAGAGCGTTAAAAATGGTAACCAATAGGTAAATTAAAGGACGCGGAAGGAGCTTTATCACTTTGTTAGTGATCCTATCGGGACCTGGCGATTTCTTGGCGTGAAGCGCCCTAACTATGGACGTCACCTCGTCTAGGTTCGTTTCCTAGATTGGCAGACCGATCGGTGGCTGAGAACACATTATATTGACCGATTTGTCGTCTATTTCGACATGATCGCGATCAACCGATTGAGCAGACAGACGGCACTGGTTCTCTAGACTATTGACTAAGCACTCAGCTTTGTCAAGGTCGTCAAACGCTATGGCAGAGTTAGGTCCAACCAAGGGAGGCATATATAAGACAGTGGTCGCCTTCAACGCTCTCTGCAACCGCCAGATTGGAGAGAGCGCCGCTATCTCTGAAGTCGTCGAGAGCTTGTCTCGACTCCCTCTGGAGACGGCGCAGCCTCCGTCGGTTGTCATCTGTCGGGTATCGGTCATGGGCTCTAATCGCGGCATTTTTACGGGTGATGAGAAGGCTAATGTCCGGAGGGAGTACTCGGTAACCCTCGAAGTTCACTCGGACCTCCCTGGAGGACTTTTCTATGCTGTCTACCAAATGTTCTGTGAAGTTAGTCACTGCTGAAACTGTTTTCTTGACCGATGTAAACTGGTCAGGAATTTTGTCGAGGTGCGCTGATACGGGGGAATGGAGTTGCTCTCAAGCTTCGTCCAGTTAATAATTGTTTTTGTCGCGGGTTCTTTAGCGGGGCTAGGTCCTAGCTGAAATAGGACCGGTCGATGGTCAGAGTCTAGCTCGGATAGCGTCTCGATAGAACGTAACTGGAGTGTCAAGCCCTTCAAGAGTACTATGTCGAGCACGTCGGGTCTGTCATGCCGGAAGTCTGTGTCGTAGTATCGCGTGGGGCTCAAAGGCGCGGTGATCTCGAAGTCGAGAACAGCCTTGTAACTTAGCCTATCTAGGAGATTTCCTCTACTGTTTGCGACAGTAGAGTTAGAGCGGGGATGTTAGCAATTTAGGTTGCCGGCCAGAATGGTTGCGTCACCTAATTGGAGTAAGGACTTAAGGTCCTCCTCAACTAAGGCTTTATTGGGAGAAAGATAGACGGATGCTAGAAGGATCGACTGATGGCCGGTCTGTTATCTGCTTAAGTAGCCCGTTCGCGTTGAATGTAGCGGCAGTCAGAGAGCGAGGTTTTACCCTTCCACGCGATGTCATCATGTTGACATCGTGTGTTCATATATCGATTTGATTAGTTAGATTGGCTAGAGGAGCCCATGGAGGCTGGACAAACCGAGGAGGATGCCTTGCCGGCTGTGTACTGCGCGGCGCCTTGGGGCACCCGCGATAATTGGGAGGATCCTCAGGGATCGGTCCCTTCCGAAACGTTGTGAATGTCCGTAGAGCTGGCAGCGATGACACTGACCAGTAAAACCGCGACCGCGTGGAGGTTCGACCCTAAGGCCGGACAGTTGGCAGACTGCCTAGACGTAAAAAAATTGCTTTTTTTCGGGGGAAAGCTAGAGATGGACGAGAACGAGATCGAACGGGATCCTAGTGGTCGCTCGGTACATGCGGTGCACCGAGATGACGGGGAACGATTGGGACTTAAGGTCCTCGAAAATCCGCTCAGTAGTGAGCTCCACGGGGAGCCCTCGGATGACCACTGTTAAGCGGCGTTCATCCTCTAAAATATAAAACCTTATTCTGGTAGGATCGGATCATGAGAGAGATTGAAGGGTGGTGTGTAATAGAATAATACTAATATAAATACACGCATAATAAAATACTTAGTACAATATTCATACAATTCATATACACAGTATATATATGGTATGTAGCGTAGGTAGTGTAGGTTCAGAGCTTTATATTTTATAATTGAATAATAATAATATTGTTGAAATAGATAATACTATAGCTTACCATTGATAGGATGCAAGTCACGATTAGGGTATATAAAGCTCTGCCGAAAACAAATACGTCGTATTATAATCGATAATCAAACTATGTTTTAAATTAAGTTTAACGAATTGCCAAAAAAGTTAACAGAAGTTAACCACGTTACCGTTGATTTATAGTTATTGGTCCAATAGTTATTTGGTAAACTGCCAGTTTTTGGTACCTGAGTGAGAATCCTCGATAAAGTGTAATTTAACTCTAAGTCTAAGTCTTAGTATTTAATTGCAATGTCGAATTAACTTGTATAATTTGAAGTGAAAGTATAAATTTACTGTTCTATAATTTAATTTAAGAAGTAATCAACAAAGCTTCGAAATTATATTTAAATTTCATGCATCATACTGAATATGTTGTTCAGAAAATGTGCTGCCTTGAATTTAAACAGAAGTTATAAATCATATAATATATTATATGATTAGTTAGCATATTAGTAGTTAGGTAGTATCAAATAGTTGTAAAAAAAAGTTTAAGCTCTTATATAATTGTGCAATAAGTACGGGCGTATGAATGTACCCTTAGGGAGCAGACATAATTCATCCGTATTTCGATCCGTTTTCTATTATATCTATTAAATTATGTGTATAAAAATATATACGTATATAGGTTCTGCAGGTTCGTAAACATTTGAAGAGCGCTTCAACTCTTCAATAATTAGTAAACGCATGTATGAACTTCAGTTTATTTTTCAATTTTGGTTCTATTTAGTTTCAGTACAGCACAATTAATTTAAATTCTTCTTAGTTTAATATAAAAATATATAAAAGTGCGCCAGTTTTATATTTATATATGTACTTATAATGTATATTTTTATTACTGTAAGAAGGAATATTTTTTGTAAAAAATTCTGCTATTCATCGTGTCAAGTTAATATATGTGATTAGTAATAAATATAAAGTATAAGGAATACACTGAGAATACACTGAATTTATAAGAACACCTCATGGCATTATTACGCAGGAACTTGTAACCAGCAAGTACTTGAACAGCAATCAGTTCTGTTAGACTTCTTGAACGTGGCGCTTTACCAAAACTCATAATATGCCTCCGTTGTGTGAGCGGTTAAATTTAATTAAAAATAAGAATTCACATTGCTTCCGGTAGTATTATTATATAGTGTATTTAATATTAAACAGTGATAATTAAATTTATATAAATACAGAATGAAAAATAAACCGATACTGGCAGGGATTCGAACCCGCGACTACTGGGAAACCGTCCCGTTGCTCTATCAACTGATCTACCGTATCAGTGATAATTATTTAATAAAAGGTTTTGATTCCCGACTTTTAATATTAGCGTTTATCAGTCCTTTGAAATTGGGTCACAGCTTAAAGTTTATTAAGACGTATATTTATTACATGGTTCACCTCCCGCTTTTGAAGTTTGAAGAAGTGTGAGTTAAATTCTCACTTGAGGAAACTAGTAAAGATTTATGTTTAATTAGACCAATTTTGATCCTCGTACATATTTATATTGAAGTGTATTATTGTACTAGCAGTGCCTGAGACTCCGTACGCATAAATTCCGCTTTCGATAAAACGTATTTGTCCAAAGTTTCATCAAACTCCGGCAAGAAGTTTCTGCATGTAGGACTATTTCTAATTTATTTTTTTATTTTTAATTACAGATGTTACTAAGTAGGTAGTCCAATAACGTATTTTTTTTATTGGAAATTATATTATTATTACCTGACGAGATGACTATCAATATGTACTATCAATATGTGGTAACAATATGTACTATAAATATTTATCATCAATATGTACTATCAATATGTACCATCAATATATACTATCAATATGTACTGACAATATTTATAGTAGTATGGACTATCTATTTGTACTATCAATGAATATATCTATACATATAATAAGACAGTAAAAATCGAGTGTCTGTACATTCAATATCTTTCAAAAAAACCGATAGAGGGCGATTAAAGACGCGTAACAAATATCAAAAAACAAGTTTTGGAATATTTGTCTGTCTATCTGTCTGTCTGGTATGTTATAACGTCAAAACTACTGAACGGATTTGAACGCGGTTTTCACAAGTGAATTACATATAATCTGGAGCGTTGTCAAAACTTTGTTGCGTCAAAATCGGTTAAGGGAAGAAAAAGTTATGGTCATTTGAAAATTTACTTTTTTTCGCACAAAGGTTGATACGGGTAAAAAATAATAATATAGGGAATAATTAATACCTAAAAGTTTTGTATCCTAGGGAGAGAAAGCAAACATTCCGTTCAACATAACAACGCTGTTTTTTTTACCTATGTAGAGCGGGTGAAGCCGCTGGGCAAGGCTATTATAAAATAAAATACATTTCTAATGAATATCAATAAATAATAATAAAGCGTTACAACTAAAATATATTATACCCCCATCATGAAGTACAAAACTACTAAGTATGAAATCTGTTCTTACCTAAAATATAAAAAATACCAGTATTGTAAGCTGTAGCTGGCTGTAACTGTAGCTGACTTTAACTGTAGCTGGCTGTAACTGTAGCTGGCTGTAACTGTAGCTGGCTGTAACTGTAGCTGGCTGTAACTGTAGCTGGCTGTAATTGTAGCTGTAAACGGTAACTGTAGCTAGCTGTAGTATCTGGTGCTCTTGAACAGATACCAGGGCCCTGTTGTCTCCTCGGGTTTCTTGTGGTGTTTTTATTGGTATGTCCACCGTCCATCTTCTCTAAGAGATAAATGAGTATGAGGATTGATAGAAAGGATATAACGGAAGTGCTCATATACTACACAATTTTATGACACTAGAATGTGTATGCTTATAGATGTTAAATAATATAATAATTTCAGCGCAACCAATTTGTCCTTGATATAGAGTTAACCTTCTTTCTATACTTTTTCAACAGATATTATGATACATATTTTATAAATAAAGCTTTTAGAAAACCAGAAAATATTAATAACCACAGTACGTCGTCTTAAACCAATATGATATATATAGAATTGTTGTACAAAAAAAAAAGTTGGCGGGGACGAAGGTGTATTACATTTAAAATAGATTTATGGCGACATTATTATCACGTATCCAAACTTTTTAAATATAACTGACTCGTACCCATAATGTTAGAAAGTAACAAGTAATATAAAATATATATATATTTATATAAATTTAAATAAGCTTAACATGGCTATACATGTTTAAAGATATTTTCAAAAATTGATTTCGGTAGTGGCATCTTTTCAATGTTTATCTATAATGCAAAGTTAGAAACATTGGTTAGGATTTTCGAAAGAAACCTAATAGATGTCACCACCGTCCCGATAAAGACGATCACATATAGAATGCTTAATTCACCGAGACGGACAGCGATACGGTAGCTCAGTTGGTAGAGCGACGGGACGGTTTCCCAGTAGTCGCGGGTTCGAATCCCTGCCCGTATCGGTGTTTTTTACATTCTATATTTATATAAATTTAAATAAGCTTAACATGGCTATACATGTTTAAAGATATTTTCAAAAATTAATATAAAATAGTCTATGAATTCACATTTCTGTAAACTGTGTTCTTAAATTATTTTAAAGATAACGCTAATAATATAACAGGACAAATTACACAAATTGATCTAACATCTAATTAAGTAAATTATTAGCTTGTGTCAAAGGGGCTAGACAACGATACAAATACATAGAAATGCACATTATAAATATTGGGAATATATTTAATAAACGACCAAACCCAGAAATACAAATATGTATGCTCATCACAAACATGCCTGTCCTTTTCGGGAAACGAACCCAGGCCCCTTTGCGCTGCTTTACGTTAGGCGTCTGCTCTAACCACTCGGCAAACGGGGCATATATATCAATAAATGCATAAATCAAACTTTCTATTTATATATTTCGGGAACAAATATTGAGTTTTGTTTCTTGGATATGAGAAATAGTGAATACATCAATATTCTATAATCATATTGAGGAAAGCAATGAATGATGTGAATCATAACACTCACTTAGATCTAGACTCGTCGGTTAAAGGTACGAGATCAAGGAACACTCCATTTATAATATTTGTAAATCCATTAGAGCGAGTTAGCCACTTTTAAGTAAGTTCTATAATGTAATTTTCTACCCTTATATTCATGATGTTAGGAATTTACACTGTAATTACACACTCTATAAAGAATCAATCTATACTTTTTTCCGCCTCATAGATGCCTGTACATACGGCTTGTATATATGGTTTAGAGAGAGAGATAATATTAATATACAGTTTCAACGTCGTGATTACTTTCCCGTTTTCAATTAGGACCTTAATAGTTGTCAATACTGATATATGAAGTAAAGTAAACGTGAAATTAAAAATTGTTAATAATATAAGAATTTGAAGAAATATACAGGGTTATTTGTAATAAATTGGCCACCTTTTGCCTGCAAAAGGTCATCAACATCAACAAAATTTGTTCTTTTTCGTTGTTTTCGTTCTCCGTTGTTGTATGAATATTGCTTCATTCCAGAACGCAGCTTATTAGTGTTAGAATCAATTAAATATAAAAAAGTTAATTTTATAAATAATTGCATAACTAACATGTAACATTATTCGCACTCGTTCCTCTTTATATATATATAATATAGAATTCAAAGCTACACTGATTGCTCTAATACTTTATTTACTGAGAGCCATATAATTAAAAAAATTCAAAAGCCATAGAAATAACATATTTCTCTGTAGAATGTACATATACAGGGTTATTTGTAATTAGTTGAGCACCTTTTGCAGGCAGCCCCTCTACATCAATCCTAACAACATTTGTTCTACGACTTTTTAAAATTAATAGTTTTAAAAATTTTGTTTTTCCCATACAAAATTTATTTATTGCCTCTGAACGTGCATTTAACTTGAGCAAAGAGAGGCCACGCAACTTGTCAAAATATGTGCCAAGGCCACGTGCATCGGGGCGCGGGGTGGCGGGGTGACGCAGCAGCTATGCACGTTAGAACTTGATCATTTTCTAAGGTGTAATAAAAAATAGCATCGTTTTCCACTTTTATTTATTAAAATATTTTCTACAATAGTCGAAACACATATTGTCTAACTGTTTAAAAATCTAATGAAAAAACAAAATCTCCAATAGAAGTTGTCCACAAGTTGAATGTCTCAATATTTTTATTTGGTTTATGAAATAAGGGCACTGTAACGAAACCAAATAAATATTATTTTTACAAAACAATAACTTCTCTTTAACTTACTTTATACATATCATATCATCTCGTTTGTTAATATTTATATCATGACAATAAAACAATAAGTTACTTATGAATTTCTTTAAGATGGCGCGTAACAGAAAAACGTCATAATTTTCATTATTATTATTTAATTAAAACGTAAGAATTGACTGTTTCTGACGTATAATATTCTCATAGAAGAAACACATAAGTACTATAAAAACAGACAAATGTACACAATCCACTTTAAAAATAATAACTTTAGGCTTCTTAACATGTTGGATCGTCACTTTATCACAAATAAAATTATTCTTCATCATGGTTTCTGCTGTTTCGAGTTGTTGTTCGTTCTAGGTATAGCAAAACAGACCTTTTAAAGATCAGGACCCCAATGCTCCATTTCTCAGCCAAAACTCGTATTTCTTTTCATTCTTACTTCTTCTATTTCAGACAATCAATGTATTTTAAAAATATTATAAATTACATTTCATAATTTCTTCTTCATGTTATAATCTTGAATTTATTTATTAGTTTTAATAGCAAGTCCATAAAATCGTATTGTTCAGTATGTAATTACAATTCATTATTCTTCATAAAATTATTATTCATTATAAAACTCTAATTCGATAATTTTATTTTTGGTTAATGTAAATTGTGTTTTGTAATCCACATACTTGTCATTTTGATTATTTAGTATTTCCATAGCAACATGGTGTAAAAGAGATGAAGCTATACGAAAAAAGCTGGCGCGCGCATTTAACAGTTTCTGACTTTTACTAGCCTGCCGCGACCTATACTTTAGACTGCTTACAAAATACAGAGTAATAAATAATCGAGGGAGCAAAAATTTTTTTTGTTCGTTTATTCTGAGTTATTTATCAAGATTTTTTAAAAGTCGTAGAACAAATGTTGTTGGGATTGATGTAGAGAGGCTGCCTGCAAAAGGTGCTCAACTAATTAAAAATAACCCTGTATACACAGAGGAATATCGGAAATCTTTCGATAATCATCACAGAGATGATATGGGAAAAGTGTTCAATTAATAAAGTGCTTTTAATGTCAGAAACACTCGAATGATATGTGATAATTCAATTGGCTAACAGTATTGTTCCAAAAAATTTTAATGTCATGACAAAAATGTCCAATGTTTATATTACATGTAAAAAAATATAAATATTCAATTTTAAGTAATACTGAGTAAAATTGTTGGTGATTAAAACATTAAACGTTGCATTTTCATCTATTTCATGGGTGATTTTCATAATCTGTACTACACTTTTTAAATAGATATTGAATGAAATAAATCAATATTTATAAAATACACTATACTACACTGTAACATTAATATTAGATTTTAGATAACGATGTGTTCTGTATATAACACGAAGTGCTTTGTTAGTCTTTTCCGAGTTTTCAGTATTCTGTTTGTAGCTGAAACATATAACATATTTAGTACCCTAGGATCCTAACACAACTTGAAGCACTACAGAGGTAAGCTATATTCTATGTACTACATACAAGTGTTTTACATTTACCATCTACCAACTACAGAAGTCTGCTAGTTTCCATCGAAAGACTCAGATGCTTACAATTCTGTCATTGTGTGACTTTTATTTCCTACCTCCTGAACTCTACGGAGTACTAAAGGGTATTTGCGTAAAATATGGAAAAGGTTTATAAAATAACATTGCCTAACATGGGTCAGCCTAAACCTCTGAATCTAAAATGCTCAGATTTAAGAAACATTATTCAGGTTGAAAGGTAATAATATACCTGTTCAAAAGTTTTTTTAAAAATTACCTTTAAATCGTTATTTAAACTATAGGATAATGTTTGTAAAATAACTTGTATATTTAATTTTATACTATTCTAAAAAGTATTTCCATAACCTATAAAAAAGCTCTATTTTATTGGTTTTGAAAAATTAACCCTTATGAGTATGTTAAAAGGAATAAAAGGTTGGTTTGTTTTGAATGAGTGAAGCTAAAAGCAAGGGCTAGTTTATTCTAATCTTATTCTGTCATTATAGTTCAGTACTCTGATATTTACAAGCGCTGACACTGAACGCTAAAGCGAGTTATAATGTTTTGTTCCAAATTTTGCTAGAAATTTGATGCAAAATCGTTCATACTCACCAGGGATAGTTCGGTTATTCAGTTTGAAAACTAAGACGAATGGTCTGAACAAAGTATAGGAATTTTAAAATTTCCTTTAAGGAATTTTCCTTGCTTGTTTTTTTATTTAATGAAGCATTTGTTTTATAATTTCAATTGGAAGGGGATATAAATTTGAGGCTCATTGGAACTAGTTAATTAAGTCATCACTGACCTTTAATTTCATAATTCAAATTATTGTTACAATGCAATAAAATAATATTGTAACAATAATTTGAATAAAAACAAATGAGCTTAAATAAAAATTTTGAAGACTCTTGTTTAAAAGTATAGACTCTGGGATAATCTGAATCTATCTTTATACTTAAGTAACTTTTTTTTTGAAAATTTGAAGTTGACAGCATCGAATTGGATATATATAATAAAATAAATACAATGATATAAACAAAAATACTGAAAAAAAGGACTAAATAAATATAATGAATATAATCATAAATAAATGTAAACCAGGTGCTCCCAGCCACTTCAATTGTCAGTGTTTATTTAGTTCCTCGTCTTTTTGCATTGTGGAATTAGCTTTATGATAAAAAAGAGAACACATATTAAGCATATTTAATTGTTTGCGTTGAATTCCTCGTATTAGAATTTAAAAATTTTATTTGTCACTTTTGTGACACTAGGTATGGAATTGGAACTTGGTGTTAGAATTATTAGTGTCTACAAATATTATTACAAATATTAGCAGTGTGTCTTACCATCTTTTATTACAACTACAATTACAATTTGCAAGTGTTTCTTACCATCATTTGTATCTTTGAGATATTTTTATTTCTTACGAGTACAAGCGTAGCTTTGTAATTGTATCAAAACTATGATATCCTAGAGAAAGTATAGCGTCAAGATTTTGTATACAATTGGTAACAAATTTTAACAGACTATATCAGAAACAAAAAGGAGCCAACACTGTATCTGTGCCTTATAAATAAAAAAAAATGAAACTCCATAGTAACTATTGTTTTATTGACTGTCACTCTTGATTCGTGATAAAGTAACATGACGTGCAACGTCTTCTAAGGCAAACAAATGACAATGCAAAAGTGTCATTAAGAACTCTAGACAAGTTTTCGGGTATTTTATTTTTGATTTGTCATTTCTTTTTTTATTTACCATAATATAGCTATAATAATAATAATAATAATAAATATTAATTGATATTTAACACTTTTCCTGTTTTTTGCTTTTACGTTTCTGAATTAATTAATGTATGTAATATGTTTTTTCTTGTTACGTACTAAGATATTATATAAAACACTCCTTTTTTATGACGGGTGAGGATTATAGATTAGATTAGATAGACAGATTAGATAGATAGATTAGATAAGGGGAAAAGGACACTGATTTAATGCTGAATATAATGACATTTAAAACAAAAAAACTAAGAGGTGTCAAGGGACACCCGGATGGAACGAAGTTCCTTTCGATTAATTGTTGAAGGAATAGGGAATATGCATAGAATTTAAAATGGTCTCAAATATTTTTTTCGGATATATATTATCATCTTATTATAATAAAAACATTTTTTTTATTTACTAATCATTTAAGGCCATAAAATAATGTGTGAAAAGTGTAAATTAAGGAAGCGAAATTCAAACTTCCAAAACGCGCCACCATTCGTCGAAAGGAAATGTGACGTCATTTGACACGCCATTCAAATTATCGGCGTCGAAGTTCATACTGTGGATAATTATCAGATATAGAAGATATAAGATGAGAAGATATATACCTGTAGAAGTATTATCAGCTGTGTTTTCAGTATACAATTTTCTTTTTAAAACATAGTTTTACTGGTAAAGGAAAACTATGTAAAAAAGTTAGTTTTACTGGTAAAGTAAAAGTATTGTGTGTTGAATGAGGAAATGGTAACAATGCTACATTTTGTTTTTCAGCAGGTATATTTACATTGACACCTTTACATCTGTACTTCGGTTTAATATTAACTTGCACAGCTTAGTCACTTGGTAATTCATCTTTAATATGCGAAAAGCAACTCCTAAAAACCTCAATGGTCTTATAACCACTCTTCGCAGTTAGTCGCTTAATGCCGTGCGAAGTATTAAAATTGAGCCCGATAATTTAGTATGATTATAATTTTCGAAGATGAGAAGAGGAAGGCCAAGTTTGATATGAAGACATTTTAAATTAAACAATAATAGCGAAATTCTCCCGGATACACCATAAATAGCCGCAAGCACGTAATGGCTACTCTGACCGCCTAACTAATTAGATTTACGGTATAAGATACGAAAACTAAAATGTATCTACTAGGTGGAGCTGTGAACTGCTTACTATGCAGTCACCTGGTTATTTTCCATAATATTCAGATGAAAAAGTTTATACTTCGTCATAAATGGCTTGTCTTCTTATGTCCGTTTACATGAAGCCAGTAACGTCTTATAATGTTTTAAAATTAATTAATAATAATTAATTAATATCTAATCAGGACGAGCCTACATAGTACCCCTTAAAAAGGGGGGGCCAGATGGGCCCCCATGGGGAACGACGTCTCGAGGGCGTCTCAGATTGAGACACGGACCTAGGCTCGGGGCGTCGTTAGTCAGGAGGAAAGCTAAGGAAATTTGGACACTAGCGTCCTCTGACGGCAGAACGCCGGAGCAACGGAGCACTTACTCAGTTAGGACCTCGTCTATACCGGTATAGACGGTGTGTGTCTGTATGTTGTGTGGTGTCACTTATGTCTACGCGTACACGTTATTACCTACTGTGAACGCGTCGTCGGGGTCAACGAGTACCGACTTGGGTCTTCTTTTTCTAACTAAAGTAGTCTTACGTGGTCTATACTCTGCGGCGTCAGCCACCAGTGGGTTCGGGTGTCGCTCATCACGTTCAAAGTACTTTTGAGAAAGCCCCTTGAAAGCTTGAAAGCTTTTTGAATAATTTCAATGTCCTAATAACGTATATTTTGTAAGAAATAAAATATATATTTATCTACCGTTTCATGATTTGACTTAAAAGTGATGATTAAAGCTTCAGAATTATATTTGAATTTCTGACAAAAAAAAGTGATCAGAAGATGTGCTGCCTTGAATATATATATATATATATATATATATATATATATATATATATATATATATATATATGGAAATTATAATGCATATAATGTAAAGTAGTTTGAAATAGTTGTAAAGAAATAGTTTTAGCTCGTGTCTCTGACATAAGCGTACAATCAGTACGGGGTTTATGAGCAGGACGAGAGCAATGAACTCTTCGCTACTCGTTAAAATTGATCCGCTTACCTGAAAAATGTGCTAGCAGTTAGGAAAAATATAAGAAACAATATAAACAAACTTTGTTAAAAAAAAGGACATTAAAAAAAAAATTAAAATATTCAACCCCCACGTATTTAGAGTAAACAAGTATCTTGAGTTTAGTTAATTAACTCTTCTTTATATCCTCATTAAGTCAACGTAACTCATTTGTATTTTGATCCGTTTTCTATTATATCTATTAAATTATGTGCCAAGAAAATAAATAAAAACTTCTGCAAGTTCGTAAATATTTGAAGAGCGTTTCAACTCTTTAATAGTTACTAAACGCACGAATGAAGTTTTAGTTCTTTATTCAGTTTCGATCCTATTTAGTTTCAGTTCCGAATAATTCATTTTAATTTTAGGTTAGTTTAGTAAAAAAATATATATTAGTATACGCTTCTTTCATATTTATATATTTCCTCAAAATATTTTCAATTGACTACTGAAAGAATAAATATTTTAGTATACTTTCTGACATTCATTGTGTCTGGTTAAAAAAATAAGAGATTGATAATAAACATAAAGTATGTAGGAGTACCCTGGTACAAGAATTTATAGGAACAATATAATTCATGGCATTATTACGCAGGAAGTTGTAACCAGTACTTGAACAGCAAACAGTTCTGTTATACTTCTTCAGCCTGGCGCTACGCCAATACTCCAAATATGTGTCGTTTATTTGCGAGCCCTTCATACATGAGGAAAATGGAGGAGTGAACAGATAAATTTAATTATAATGACATTACATTGGGTATTCAATATTAAACAGTGACAATTAATTAATAAAACGTTTAATTCGCGACTTGGATTATTGGCGTTCATCAGTCCTTTGAAATTGGGTTCACAGCTTAAAGTTTAGTTAGCTGTAAATTTATTAAATGGTTCACCACCCGCGTTTGAAGTTTGAAGAAGTGTGAGTTAAACTCTCACGTCAGTGCGAGGAAACTAGTAAAGATTTATGTTTAATTAGATCAATTTTGATCCTCGTAAATATTAAAATTGAAGTTTATATTCTAAGTTTTCAAATACTTGTCTTTAAACCAAGCGATATTTTAAATATATTGCCGAATATAATTCTTGTATTGGACTTATAAATATTTGAATTACTTAGTGCTACAACTAAATGTGTGTACTTAAGTTTATCTATGCTATGGGTTTTACAAACATTTCTTAAAAGGTTTATCTCACCTGGGGATTTCAAAAAACTATTTGAAATAATATTAACATTAATTTATTAGGTTCTTTATATTTATATAAATATAGAATGAAAAATAAACCGATACGGGCAGGGATTAGAACCCGCAACTACTGGGAAGCAATCCCGTCGCTCTACCAACTGAGCTACCGTATCGCTGTCCGCCTCGGTGAATTAAACATTCTATATGTGATCGTCTTTATGGGGACGGTGCTGACATCTTTAAGGTTTCTTTCAAAAATCCTAACCAATGTTTCTTTATATTAGATATTAAATTGTAAACGAAATAACAACGTTCATTTGTCAATGAATTAAAAAAAGTAGGTACGTTCTAGCACAACGAAATGTGTTAATCTATATTTAACTTTAAAAAGTTAAGGTATCTTGAACATTTTAATATTATTACAAAAATACGTGTAATATGTACTAGTGTTAGTATGATGATAATGATGATGTCATACGTATTAGTCTTGTGGCTAATCTGTCATCATAGAATAATCGAGTTACGACTACTAACTTCGATTATAGTACTGGTGGCTGTAGGTTCAATTCATATACCAGAAGTATAAAATAAAAATAGTATTTTACTAAACTATGCTGGTGTGAAATAATATATAATATCTGTGCACTTCCGTCACATTCTACTCTTTCTCTTCTTTCTCACACTCAGCATTGCCTTAAAGAGGAGACGGATGATAGAGACGCACATGATTATCTTGCAACAGCTGCGTCAATTTTTTTTTCATTATCTATCGGACCGAAACAAAGAAAATATATACATGAGGAGATACCAGAACCCCATAAACTATTCAAAAGCCTTAGATTTTGGTTACTTCGCCCGGATAGTTCTCTTGCTTTGATCAAATTATTTTTTCGATTAATTTGCACTTTGGAAGTTATACCCGGTAGCAGTTCGTTACTTTGAAAGCCAACAAAGGAGTATTGAAATGACAACTTTGCAGCCTTAATGAGTTTTAGAAGAAATATAATTATAATATCATTAGAAACTTACCACTTTTAAGTTTCAGTCAACTTAAAACTTTAAAACATATAAAAAGGATTACAGTTTAAATCAAAATTTAAATTTAATTAAAAGTATTTACAAATCATTATCCGAAAACAATTTTACAACTATGATTAAGTTATGTAATTGAATGTTTACGGACACTATGACAACTAGAATGCGACGCTATACAAACTTTAAGTATAAATATAATATGTCTTTCAGTTTATTATTTTACATTAAATATGATCATCGATTACTTAATGCATTTATAAGCTGCATGCATTCACCGAGCTTGTAGTTGATATTTATGTCATATTCTTGGATTACCACCAAGCAATATGAGAAATGAGATCGCGTATAGTTAATGTGTCACGAACCACGATACAATCTGTCACCGTCATACTTGTATAGCTAATATATAAATTCAATATCTACCTAACGATTCTGTCACTTCGATAGTTTCAAATTCATAACTGTGATAAGTTGTGTTTCCCAACACGTGACTAAAATACTTTACTACCAAGTCTATCATTTACAGTTACAGTTCTAGATTATAAATGGCTAACGATAGTTAACTACTAAGTTGTTATCATTATTTTCTAAACGGAAATTAACACTGTCTCTTCTATCAGGTTATACTGACCGTAGTTACAAGGTGACTCTCTTAGCGTTGTCGGTGTTACCCCGCTTATAAAATATAAAACGTGACATATCAGAGAACCGGTATTTTGTGGTTATTGACTGTTACTGAAATAAAGTTATTAATTTTATTTAAAAAACTCATTAAATCTGCACTGTCATTCGCAAGGACAAACACCAATCGAGTGAATTCGAAATGTAATTTTATTAGTATCTTCCGGTAAGATCACTAATTGATGTAACCCTTGGGCTAAATATACAGTGTTTTTTTTATTTTTATTAGTTAACCACCTCTTGCAAGCAGCCTCCCTACATCAATTCCAACAACATTTGTTCTACAACTTTTTACAAATCTTGATAAACATCACAAAAAAACGATACAAATAAATTTTTGCTTCCTCTTTTACTTATTACTCTGTATTTTGTAAGAAGTACTTAAAAGGTCAACGCCCGTGCGCCATACCGGCGCTCCGAGTTAATGCCAGTTCAGAGACAACAAATAAATTTTGTATGGGAAAAATTTAAATTTTAAAAACTAATAATTTTAAAAAGTCACAGAACAAATGTTGTTAGGATTGATGTAAAGAGGCTGCATGCAAGAGGTGGTGAACTAATTACAAATAACCCTGTATGTGTTATTGAGTTTCAAAAGGGTGGTCACCCACACGCACATCTCCTCATAGTCCTATAAAATGAACATAATGAACTAGAACTACATTCTGACTAGTCAGACACTTAATACTGAAATTTTCAAGGAAATTAATTGCATTAATCGCACTATACTTATAGTGGTAAAGGGTAGATGAACTATATTCATTAATAATACTCATATTAAGCAAATCAGCAATTTTAGATTTAACTAAAAACGAACTAAAAATCTTTAAGGAATTTCTTTAATTAAATTTGGTTAATTTCTTTCTAAAACTTAGAAAGAATGCGTGCGTATAGAATATATTTTTTATTGTTGTTGTAACAATGCTGTACTCCATAAGTCGTAATCATTTATTAAAAATAAAACTTGAAATGAAAATGTTCTTGGTGAGAACAAATGTTGCCTCAAGAAACTTTTAAGATCATAAGTTTTCAATGAGCGTTTAAAAACATCGAGAAGACTCTTAGCTCATTAGCGAAAGTAATTATTAAAACATCTCGCATCTTCAGGAGGAAAATGGACTGAGAAAATAATATGATTATAAAGTGAGATGATCCTAAGATAGTTACGGAATCAATTTTATTACGTTTAAGGAATCGAATATTCTAGTCATTTAAAATATGATATAATATAATAGTAGAAAAAATTGGAAATCATACACGAGTTAATCAATTATTAGAAGAAAACAACCAGTTTTTTTAATCAGAGAGATTAGATTGTGTCATAACAACATTTTTGAGATACGGTAGTTCAATTAAATTCGTTTGACATAATGACGAAACGGTTACAATAGTCGCAGGTTCGAGGTGTTCGACACAGGCAGGTATCCCTTGATATTTTATTCTATATAACTACATACAAAATAAAAAATATATAAAATAGGCATAACTTAGCCGACCCTGGTTATAAACAATTTCAAACATTAAAAAACACTTGAACGATGATATTTTATAACATTGAGTTCTTACAATATATACGTAGTGTTGACATAGAAATGTAATACATAAAATAGGGAAGCCAGCCTAAAATGTGTCATTGAATGTGTCATAGAAAAAAAAATTAGAAAGCAGATGAGGCTTCCTATCTGTATCTTTTTTTAACATGTGTGATTAGACAAGGATAAGTATTGGTCTTTTATTTTTCCTCTTTTATTATTTGTCAGACACTCGTACTTAAAGGCCTATGGCTCCTCTACTCTACGTATAATAGTAATAGTTCTATGGGTATTAATCTGTAACCCTTCTAGTTTTATTTACATTTTGTAATTAAAACCAGGGTTGACATTTTGTTATAATATATGGTAATTCGGATTCAAAGTAGTTTATATTGTGTGTGTTCAAAATGTGAAAGTAACTGAGAATATTTATTATAATTTTTTACACTTTTCAGTTAGGAATAGTATGATGATTGTATTTAGTTTTGATTTACTTAATGGACAATTAATTTAGCAATTCGTTTAAACAGAAATGTTATTTTTAAGCATATTTGCGAGAGGTTTTAAAAAGTAATAAAAATTAAATTAAATAAAAAAAAATACCAATGTGTCAACCCTAACGATATTTTCAAAATGGTCATCTCGGGACTACAGCGTCTGTTTTATATCAGTTGGAAACCGAATCAGGACAAATCGCTTTACACCCTTTTCAACGACGTCATAAATATATCTGATTCCTTCTGCGACCTTGAGATAAGATACTATAAAACTGAAACTATTTTTTTCACAAAACCTTAAACGAAATGAAAACTCTTAACTGAAAATCTAACAACTAGTAATCATTTAAATTTTAGTTAACACTTCTTATATAGTGTCAACCTTTCCAAATTAAATTATCTCGCTGGACTAGTAATACGGTTTTTGGCTTTAATATCTTATAAGCCGATTAAAATCATATTTATAAAAAAGCTACATCGATTATTACAATTTTAAAATCTTAAACAATATCAAGCTATCAAAATATATATATTTTTTTCATAATAAGCTTTTTTTTTTTCGTATTAAAATATAGATTTTTTTTTCCAAATCTCATAAAAGTTACAAGGCCGACATTTTAGGGTTCTTTGTTAATAATATGAATTAAGAATAGAACCAAAGGTTAAAAAAGAAAAACTTCAAAACTTTCCACTTTAATATTATTTTTATTATATCATAGGAGTAAATATAATTAATTTGTTTTATGTTATTTTTATAACATCTGTAAAAGAGAAGAAATATTTAATCTAAATCTAAATCGTTTCCAACTATAATATTTTTCCAAAATTCGGTCTCACTAAATCAAATTATTCATTGTACGACGTGCTCGAAGACGTTTATTTAACATTAAGCATTGTACGCGCGTTTAGTAAACAGATAAGCAACCCCGTCCCTTATAATCTCTAAACCTTAAGCCCCAGGGAAACCATATCAATATCAACGATAACCGTATAGTTCCGAGGAATCTTTAGAAGTATTGACGTATTGATCAATAATATTGACGTGAGAGTGTTCAATTGGGACCATGACTGCTTATGAAATAATCATATTGTCCTCATTTAATACTGTAACCAATACTTGATGCTTGATACACTGTATTTTATATTAAATTAATATAAAGCTTTCAAACATTGGTATATATTCAATCTTATGACTAATATATAAGTGCGAATGTTTGGATGTTTGGATAGATGGATATTTGCTACTCAATCACGCTAAAACTACTAAACGGATTTTAATGAAACTTATTAATATTGTAATTTATGTTGGTACATAACACATAGGCTATAGAAATACTAACTTTTCATGTGGTTTTCTGTGTGACATAACATAAATTAATGTAATATACCCAATTTCTATGTTGAGTGCTACGGACTAAACGGATTAAAGGATTTTGTATGAGATTAACCTCAAAAATAATCGAAAATAATATTTTTATGGCTTATGTTCCTAGCCATAAAATGATTATTTTTACAGTCTACGAAGTCACAGATAACAGCTAGTATATAACATAATATGTTTTTAATTTAAATGGCCCATCATACATTAAATATGCTGTCGTTAAAAGTACATCGAAATATTGAAAAAAGCTAGTTGAAGCGTCATCATTGTATATCATCGAGAGAGTTTCATATTAAAAATAAAGTAAATAATTAAATTCTCCAACCAAAGATAAGCAATCCTATAATTTTAATATAAATGTAACATACAAAGACATACTATATCAGCCTTTGGCACCGGGTTTACTCGCGTCTGCGCACCGAAAATTATAGACCAATCTTATGATAATCACTCTTGCAATTTTTTTTAAATAAGATGACACGTTTCTGTTAATATCAACGGTAGGAAAAGAGTTCGATTCTATAATTCTATAGTAAAAATATTGGTGTCTAATTTCACATTACTTTAGATACAGGTATCTAAAGTAATGTGAAATTAGAGAGTTTGCTTGTTAAAAATTCTTCATAGAGATTTAGGAAGTTATAAAAATAACATCTCTTGTTAATATGACGTTAACGATCACAAAAGTTGTTATGATCTGTGAGCTTTATTAGGCACATTGTTTTATATATGGTTCTTAATAATAGAATTACTTATACAATTAATTTAATGCTGAAAGATGCAGAGATTAATATGGTTAATTAATTTTAGTAATAAAAATATTAATCTAAATATTACATATACATTGGAAAAAGCGTATGAAACTTTGTTCCTGGATGGACATTACCGCACATTTTCTATATTCGACTATGTACTGATGTACATAAATTCCAACTTTATGATAATAATATTTTTTTAATACATACATTTATTTGTTTTGTTATTTGATATATTTAATTAATGAATTATATCTGTATCGTTTATGAAGAACAAAAAGAAATAATAAGAAAGTCCAAACTTGACCGGAAGTACTTTTAATTTAAGGTGAGAAAAAAAAGCATAATCCTAATTATTTAAATATACAAAACTCAATTTAAAAAGTTGTTTTAAATTAGGTACTTCCTTTTTTTTTTTTTTTTTTTTTATATGATCTAGGGCAATGCTTGACTACATTCCACCTGATGGTAAGTGGAATGTAGTCTTAGATGGTAAGTCGCATTGCCCTAGCAACCTATTCACTCTTCTCTTGAAGACACCCACATTATATTTGGCCGGAAATACCGACGCAGGCAAATTGTTCCAGTCCTTCGCTGTACGCACTAAAAATGAGGAAGCAAAGCGCTTCGTTCGGACAGGTGGAATGTCCACAACAAAAGGATGGATACCTGCCGTGCGTCGGGACGTCCGGTGATGGAAGGGGGACGGGGGAATTAACTCATGTAATTCCTGCGCACACTCACCAAAATGTATCCTATAGAATACTGAGAGGCTAGCAATTTTACGCCTGTGTTCAAGGCTTTGGAGGTCGGCTTCGACCAATTCGGGATCGCCTATAAGCCTCTTTGCTCGCCTCTCAATTGAGTCCAGAACCGCAAGATGAGACTTTGCAGCACCAGCAAATATGTGTCCACAGTACTCTACACACGACCGGATCTGTGCTTTGTATAAAACAAGAAGCTGTCCCGGTGTAAAGTACTGCCGAACCTTCGCAAGAACGGCAAGCTTTGCTGCTGCTGCTCTTGCTCTGGACTCAATGAACCGACCAAAGTTGAGGTTCGAGGAAATCTCTAAGCCTAACAACTGAAGGCGGTCACTGTATTCCAAGGATACATTCTGGAAAGTAGGAGCCAAGGTGAAAGAGCTCCTTTTGGCGGTGAATAGACACGTCTGCGTTTTGGTGGCGTTGAACTTGACAAGATTGGCATTGCTCCATGCGGAGACTGACTGAAGTTTGTCATTCAAACGTTGCACCATGGCTTCTCTTTCAGACTGTACTTGATCTCGACTAGCCCGAGTACTCGGCAGATATCTTTCTACAACTGTGCTGTCGTCTGCGTACCCATAGATACCGGGCTTCAACAGATCATTAATGTGCAGCAGAAACAGAGTTGCAGAAAGAACGGACCCCTGAGGCACTCCGGCATTTATTGTCAAGGGTTCCGAGGAACACCCGTCGACAACTACTCGGAGAGATCTGTGGCTCAGAAAGTCCGTTACCCAGCCGATCAGACCAGGAGATATACCGTACGCTGAAAGCTTGCATATAAGGCTCGCATGCCAGACCCTGTCAAATGCCCTCGAGACGTCCAGAGAGACGGCGACCGCTTCTCCGTTCTTCTCGATGGCCTCGCCTAAAATGTGAGTAGCATACACTAGGAGGTCCCCAGTAGACCTTTTACGGCGAAACCCGTACTGTCGGTCACTGAGGAGATCGTTACCTTCTAGGTATGCTAGTAGGCGCGAGTTCAATACACGCTCCATAATCTTGCAGAGTATGGAGGTGATTGAAATCGGTCTGTAATTGACAGGGTCGGCACGGCTGCCTTTTTTGGGCACGGGTTGCACATTAGCAAGCTTCCAGGATTTCGGCACTATTCCAGTCATGAAAGAGAGGCGATACAGACGTGTCAGTACAGGAGACAACTCAGCTGCGTATGTCTTGAGCAGAATGGCTGGTATACCATCAGGACCACTGGCTTTATTCACATCTAAACGACACAATGTTCTCCATACCTCTTTGTTAGTGATGCGGATTTCAGGCATCGAAATACCGCAGTGAGGAAGATGTGCTGGAGAAGCATTGCAAGTGTCTAGATGCGAATTATCAGCAAACAGAGAAGCAAATACATTCGCTTTCTCTGTTGCTGTGTGGGCCAGGGATCCATCCGGCTTCAGCAGAGCAGGCAGTGAGGGTTGGCAGAAATTCGACTCGATCGCTTTCGCAAGAGACCAAAAAGCTCGACTGCCAGTTGGTTTGACAGAGAGCTTTTCGCCATTCTTAGCGATTCGATCGAGACGAGCCTTCCGCAATGCCTTTTTGTAGGACTTGGCAGCTTGGTTAAAGGCTCTCTTCTTTGTACTTACATCCGGAGTTTTGCGGCTTCGAGCATCAGCCCAAATGAGGTATGCCGAATGTTTTCGGTCTTGAGCATGACCACATTCGGCATTAAACCATGGGCGAGCTTTGCCACCGACGGGAACTTCAGCAAAAGGAATAAAATACTCCATTGCCTGATGCACCACATCGGTTATAGCATCCGCGCAACTCGACGGATCCAAAGAAGAGAAGCAGACCTGCCGCCAAGGATAAGACGCAAAAAAATGTCGCATTTCATCCCAATCTGCTGACTTGTATTTCCATACTCGCCTAACACCATGAGGTTCGAAAACTGGTGGGGAATATGTAAACACAGATTTCACCAGACAGTGATCGGAGGTTCCCAAGGGGGAGGTGACTTCTACACGATACCTGTCCGGATCAGTTGTCAGCAGAAGGTCCAGGCAATTGGCTGTATGGCCTACCACATCTGGTACCCTTGTCGCTTGCCTCACCAGCTGAAAGAGGTCCAAGGACAACGCAAATTTCCGCGCTTCTCTTCCAGCATGGTCGGTCTTCTGGTACGGGAACAGCCAGTCCTGATGACAGGCATTAAAGTCCCCCAGAAAGACGAGCTGCGCAGAAGGGTACTGATACAGAGCCATATCTGCAGCCTCACTGAGATACTCAAATAAACGAGTTGTCTCCTGGTCACCGCTGTGCGAACGGTAGACACAGGAATACAGGATTTTTTCGTTTCCTGTGTCCACTAAAACCCATAGGGAAGAAAAAGTGGGGTCTTCAAGGTGACGGAGACGCTGAATACAGAGGTCGTTCCGCGCGTACATACTGACTCCGGCCCGTGAGCGAAAGTTGTGCTCCAACGAGTAACCGGGATAATCCAAGTATGTAGCGCTCAAAGGACATTGTATCTGCGTCTCCGTCAAAAAAAGCTAGTGCGGCTGCTCTGTCTCCAGGTGGTGGTGGACAGCTAAAAGATTTGAGTGCAAACCCCTTATATTAGTGAGGTGCACTTTGTATGAGGAGGAGTGCAACCGCTGTGTCAACTTGTTTCTTTTTTTTACCTTTTTCATAATATAAAATAAATAAAAGTGAATAGGGATGGGAAATGGCAGTTGAACGAGGCGGTACGTATCAAACCCGACTTCGAAATTGGTGAAGTCTTGTCGCTGGGAGGCTAGCCTGGAGACTGCGGGGACGCCCAAACCCCCCCAGGGATCGCCATCGGGCCTCCTCGCCTGGTCGCCAACCAGCACGATGTAGCCACCCTGGGATTTTTCGCAGCTGGCAGGGCAGCCTTTCGTGGGTGGCTAACCCACTAATTGGGCCCCCAACTATCTGCGGGCGGCCAGCGGAAAGCCGTCGCTTCGGATCCCGCTACCCTCCTCGACTAGACACCCGACAAAACAAACACCAACTCGACGTCAACCGGTTCGCCAACGTACCGCAGCTGTTCAGACCCATTTCCCATAAACGGCTTCATCGAGCAACGTGCCGGAACACGACTATGTCGCTTTGCGGCACGACTTTGCCCGATGGGTTGTAACTTTGCCGGCGACCCGATGTTATGGTCTACCACCAAGAATAACGCGACCCGATGTTATGGTCTACCACCTTTCCTGATAATGCAATATATATTGGACAAACGCGGCATTATTACATTTTATAAGTTATTATTATGCAAAAAAATATTGTATCCACATTTTATTTCGAATTACATTCGGGTTTAATGGAAAAACGTTAGGGACTTTTTTAGGGGTCCCCCGACGTACACTTTTTTTTATTTGTTTTATTACATTTGGAATTAGAATTTAGATTTTTAGGTTTGGAATAAATGCTAATACCATAAAGATTAAATGATTAAACGTGTCTAAAAAAATTATGATGTCCTTGAAGTAATTAGGATAACTTGAAGTAGAATTAATTAATATAAAAATAATTAATACATAGTAATAATAGTAGATTTTACGAAGTGAAGTTTCTAGTAAAGGGTTTTTCAATTGTAATGAAGAATTTACGTAAATAAATATACAGTTATAAATATGAAGTGTAGTATTTAGGTAAGTTTCTTGAACTCGTGAACAAGGCTTGTAAAAACGATATATCGAAAATTTGGTTACTAGTTAGACGGTAGATATTCCAACAGTAGGAATTATGCAGTAAAAATGTATCTTAAAAATTATATGGCTGTCATTAATCTTAAGAAGTATGACGTAGAAGGTTAACGTAGATTCAGACAGACAGTTCTCGACCATCTCCCCGTCGGATAATTCTATTTTTAAAAATTACAACGGAAACAAGAGCAAAGCTAACTTACAAAACTTTTGAAGTAATTTTAAAAAATATAAAGTTTCAATGAAAATGATTTTGAGAAGAGATATTTGTTTCAATAAACTTAAGATGAAGTGCACTTAAAGATCTCGGAACAATGGCATTGGGAATTGTTATTTATATCTTACAATATATAATATTGAATCTTATAGAATTACAGAATAAGCACATCGTAATTAAAGCTTTAGAAAACTGTATTAACAACCGGTTTAAGTAAAAAGGTTAAATGTTTAAGTAAAAAAGTTAAATGGTTATACGAACTATTATTATTCAAAAACCAAAGTTTTATAATAATTTACCTTGAATCTTCTTAACATCAGTTTTATATAAGTATAATAAATTTGGGAACCAAATCGAAATAAATTGCTTTTTAAGTCATATTTGATTATTTTGTTACGAATTCGTGATAACCATCAAATTTTCGGAAAATTACAGCTATGTAGACTTTTATTTAAAGAATTTAGATAAAAAGCTTAAGCATAAATAAAATATTGAGTATATAAAATATTATTTTTTATTAGAAACCTAGTAGTTGCTGGCGTTCTGATAAAGATGTATATATAGAATACTTAATTTATTGAAATTCATAAAGATACGGTTGCTGAATTTACAGACTTAATGGTTACAGAGGTCAGAGAGAGGGTCCATATCAAATAATTTTTGACCCTATATTTATTTAAAATTTAAACAAGCTTAACACGGCTAAACAAGTTTTTAGTCAATTTCAAATATTATTCATGTGTTTAATAAGAAGATCACATTTAAAGGGAGAAAATATTATGGCTGTTACATCTTTCCCTGTCATTGCTACAAAGCTTTCGATTCGTAGCGTCGTACATTAATCAAAATGTAATCATACACCTTACTGATAGTTAAAAATATTTAGGTTTAAATGTTACATTATGTTGTACTTTGTTTTTGATTAGCTACATTTATATCTAAAAGTTTATAATAAAAAGGCCTTTTATATTTAACTCTAAAAAATATATATCAGAACTTTTTTCCTTGTAACCTGACAACCAATAGTGAAAAAAATGTTTTATATTCATTACTTAAATAATATTAGAAAAACCAAGGAAAAAATGAGTTGACTTTATTTAAAGTTTCTAATTATTATCGTATATTGCACAGACAATAGTCCCGTTCAGTAATCAGCTAAGCTACCCCCTACCCCCTACCCCCTAACTCATAACCCCCTACGACCTTAAGGGAAGCCGTACTCATATTAATATCAATGCTGTTCGTAATATTCAATACATCTAATAATACTTTAATGTTTCAGTTCAGTTATTTTTCAGTTTCAAAACATCTTTAAGATAGCACTACATTGTGATTTTCTTTGCTTCTCACATTTATCAAAAATATGGCCAATATCCCCAATTTATGGAATGAAAAATTCGGTTATATTAAAAATGGTACTATATTTATATAATTGTAAAAACTTGATACTAGTAATTATAAGTTATTCAATAAATTAGTTGAAATAAAACTATTTTTACGGATTTAACACACTTCACGTCTTACCGTGAACACGATTGCTGAAAAGCATTCGAAACGTGGGGGGTGAAATTTAAAATGTAAATCTAAAATTAAATTCAATATACGCGAGTTAAATCCGTAAAAATAGTTTTAATTCAATATGTAGTTCTCGTGAAAACCTTACAAAACACTAATAAATTAGTTATTCTTATTGAGAACTATGTATCCTCTTATATGGCATAATATATGAAAATAAATGAAGTAGTGTGATTTTAAATTATAATATGACATATTTTTAGGAACAAATGAAGTATTTCCAAGTAACAAAGGTTTACGTTGTTTTCTGGTATTGTACAAAAATGTGTTCATTTAACGAATTCCATTTGTTCGCATTAATTAATAAATTAAGCATAATATGTTTATTTGAAACCTTTTTAAACCGTATTTTATATATAATCCCACATCCTCAATTAAAGCCAACGTGTCTGACAAGCGACACAGAGATGAATATTTATATTACAAATATTAATATTCTGAATATTAAAGCAATGAATATTAATTAATGACTAAATATGGACATTGATTTAGTGTGTTTTCTGTGCATTTTTGTTGTGGTTTAAATGTGTCTGTAACAATAAAATACATACTGTCCAAACCATAATGTAAAGAAAAAACATAATGTAAATAAAAAAAAAATAATTTAACATCTTAATAAAGTTAAATTATGTTTGAATACTACAAACACTAACCTAACCTAAAACACAAAAAGAAATATTTTAGTCAAATTAGAATATTCATAATAATTAACATGATTTTCAGTTTATATTATTTATTTTCTTCGAGTTTATTATTATATTATTAATATTACAAGTTACAATGGATTAAAAGATCTGGAATCTTATTTTCTTTCACTAGTTAAATAGCTTCAAATGTTTTGTTTTCAAAGCGACATTCTTAATAAAAAATAAGTCTTCTCTTGAAAATTATACTTTAATAGAAAGGTTCTTGAAAACAGAGAATATTATTATTAAAACTTTTGAGATTTTGTAAAGTGCATTTAAAAAGCGTTCAAGAAACATCGAGATTCTTTGTTCATTAGCGAAAGGAATTATTTAAACATCTCGCGACGCTTCGAGGAAAATGAACTGGAAAAAATGACGACTGGAAAAGTTCGCCGATCTTTTAATAGTTGTTTGATATTGTCATAGTTATACAGTGTGGTAAAACATTATATTTACTTAAAGTCTCGAATTTATTATCGCGTTTTAGCAGAAATACAAAAAAATAACATACTTGTCCCTTGTATTAAAAACAAGATTCTCGTTTTAAAAAAATAATACACTCTGTTGCTTTATTGAAAGTTATTTAAAAATGAAAGATAAATTCAATGATAATTATAGTTACTTTAACAATTTTATTCTATATGTTGGTCGAGTGGTTAGCGCAGACGCCTAACGTGTAGCGACGCAATTGGGCTCGGGTTCGATCCCCGACAGGGTCAGGCGTGTATGTGATTGTAATGTAGGTAGTAAGTAAATTCCTTAGTTTAAGTACAACTGTATGCCGTCAGTCGTATTATACGTGTCCCAAGTAACGTACGTCTTTTATTTCCTCGAATATTCTACAGTGGCGACGAAACGACTCGAACAAACGCGTGTGAGAATAAAGAAAGACAGTTCAACATGTCGATCGGTAAAATAAATGAGTTTAATATCAAAAGTGATAACTGGAGATTATACATTGAACGATTGCAACAGTACTTTTTGGTTAACAAAATCGAAAAAGTTTTGCATGTACCGACATTAATAACGGTCGTTGGTGCAGAATGCTACGAGTTATTAGTGAACTTATGTACCCCAAAGAAACCGCAGTCATTTGATTTTGAAGAATTGACGACTATTGTAGAAAAGCATTTACAACCGAAGCCGAGTACATTGGCCGAACGATACAAGTTTCGATGTCGGATGCAAGAGAGTAGCGAGTCGATTGCAGATTACGTGGCTGCACTTAAAAAAATGTCCTCCACATGTGATTTTCGATCGACCCTAGAGGACAGCTTACGCGATCAGTTTGTATGTGGATTACATAATGAGAGTATTCGTCAAAGGTTATTTGCGGAAGAAGACATAGACTATGAAAAAGCCTATAGATTGGCTACAAGTTTAGAGGCAGCCGAAAAGAATTCAGCGAGTATTGGGGGTCGTTCAGGCGTAACTACGGCGGACACTAGCCGCGTCGAGTGCCATGCGGTGGAGCGGATGAGGCGTGACACGAGCGGTACAGGAGAGAAGTGGAAGCAGGGGAGCAGAGGCCATGATACAGGGCGCGTGGTGTGCCCGTCGGCGTGGCAGCCACAGCGCGGGCGCAGGTCGGACCGCGGCCCGGCTGAGCGGCTACAGACACGTTGCGGGGCGTGCGGAGGGCCACATGGCACCGCCACGTGTTCTTTCACCGACTATGTCTGTCGAATATGCAACCGGAAGGGGCATTTACGGCGTGTCTGCCCTAATTTAAAGAATCTTCATAGCGTCAGTGCAGCGGAGAAGACAAATTCTGGTGCTAACAACAGTTGGGAGACTCGGGAACTTAGTGACGAGGTAACCATGATAGTTAATAGTGTGTCAAGCGATCAGTGTGAACCTATTATGTTGTCATTAAATGTGAACAATCATATGTTACGAATGGAGTGCGATACGGGAAGTGCGGTATCGTGTATAAGCCATGAAATGTATAATAAATATTTTAATAACTTAAAATTACTTCCATGTAAAATTGTGCTTAGATACTATACCGGTGAGCTAGTGCAGCCTTTGGGTATGATAACACCATTAGTAAAATATAAAGATAAAAATAAAAAATTTAATTTGTATGTCATCAAGAATGGAAAATCTGTATTATTGGGTCGACAGTGGCTATCACAGTTGGGCATAAGTCTATCGTTTGAAGATAGTTGTACCGTGAACAGGTTGGAAACTGATGTGTCATTTAATTTAAAGGATTTCAGTTCCAGATTCTCTGAAGTGTTTGCGGATGGTCTGGGGCGCTTTACCGGCGGTACGGTGAGCATAAGGCTGCGCAAAGGGGCACAGCCGGTGTTCCTGCGCGCGCGACCACTAGCTTATGCACTGCGCGAGCCGGTGGAGCGTGCACTCGATCGAATGGTAAGCGACGGCATCCTTACACCCGTTGAGCATTCTGACTGGGCCACGCCCATTGTACCGGTACTTAAAAAAGATGGTGATATTAGAATATGCGCCGACTATAAGTTGACTTTAAATAAAGTATTGGAAATCGATCGATACCCGTTACCGAAAGTGGACGATTTGTTAGCACGCTTAGATGGGGGGCAACGGTTTAGCAAAATTGATTTATCGCAAGCCTATGCACAATTTGAATTAAATGAATCGCGAAAATATACCGTAATTAATACTCATAAAGGTTTATTTAGATACAACCGACTTGTATACGGGCTGGCTTCTAGTCCGGGTATTTTTCAAAAACGTTTAGAGCATTTATTTTCGGATTTACCTTATGTAGGAGTATTCTTAGATGACGTAGTTATTACTGGTGTGAATGATAAACAACACATCCACAACTTAAACAAAGTGTTTGAAAGGTTGCAATTTAACGGACTTAAAGTTAAGAAAGAAAAGTGTTCATTTTTTGTAGAATCTGTTAATTACCTCGGTCACGTAATAGATAAGCAAGGTGTACACACATGTCAAGACAAAATAAAGGCCATAGTAAATACACCGGTGCCTTCTAATGTGACAGAACTTAGAGCTTTCTTAGGGTTAGTCAATTATTATGGCAAGTTTGTTAAGAATGTTAGTACGATTTTGGCTCCTTTATATGAATTGTTACGTAGAAATGTTAAGTTTATATGGAATAACGCATGTAATGTTGCTTTTAACGAAGTAAGTTTTTAGTTTTTCTTGGTGGTAGACCATAACATCCGGTCGCCGGCAAAGTTACCACCCATCGGGCAGAGTCGTGCCGCAAAACGACCTAGTCGTGTTCCGGCACGTTGCTCGATGAAGCCGTTTATGGGAAATGGGTCTGAACAGTTGCGGTGCGTTGGCGAACCGGTCTGACGTCGGGTTGGTGTTTGTTTTGTCGGGTGTCTAGTCGAGGAGGGTAGCGGGATCCGAAGCGACGGCTTTCCGCTGGCCGCCCGCAGATAGTTGGGGGCCCAATTAGTGGGATAGCCAACCACGAAAGGCTGCCCCGCCAGCTGTGAAAAATCCCAGGGTGGCTCCATCGTGCTGGTTGGCGACCAGACGAGGAGGCCCGATGGCGATCCCTGGGGGGGTTCGGGCGTCCCCGCAGTCTCCAGACTAGCCTCCCAGTGGCAAGACATCACCAATTTCGACGTCGGGTTCGATACGTACCGTCTCGTTCAACTGCCATTTCCCATCCCTATTCACTTTTATATTTATTTATTTTTTTTATGAAAAAGTTAAGAAAAAAGAACAAGTTTACACAGCGGTTGCACTCCTCCTCATATAAAGTGCACCTTACTAATATCAGGGGTTTGCACTCAAATCTTTTAGCTGTCCACCACCACCTGGAGACAGAGCAGCCGCACTTGCTCTTTTTGACGGAGACGCAGATACAATGTCCTTTGAGCGCTGCATACTTGGATTATCCCGGTTACTCGTTAGAGCACAACTTTCGCTCACGGGCCGGAGTCAGTGTGTACGCGCGGAACGACCTCTGTGTTCAGCGTCTCCGTCACCTTGAAGACCCCACTTTTTCTTCCCTATGGGTTTTAGTGGACACAGGAAACGAAAAAATCCTGTATTCCTGTGTCTACCGTTCGCACAGCGGTGTCCAGGAGACAACTCGTTTATTTGAGTATCTCAGTGAGGCTGCAGATATGGCTCTGTATCAGTACCCTTCGGCGCAGCTCGTCTTTCTGGGGGACTTTAATGCCTGTCATCAGGACTGGCTGTTCCCGTACCAGAAGACCGACCATGCTGGAAGAGAAGCGCGGAACTTTGCGTTGTCCTTGGACCTCTTTCAGCTGGTGAGGCAAGCGACAAGGGTACCAGATGTGGTAGGCCATACAGCCAATTGCCTGGACCTTCTGCTGACAACTGATCCGGACAGGTATCGTGTAGAGGTCACGTCCCCCTTGGGAACCTCCGATCACTGTCTGGTGAAATCTGTATTTACATATTCCCCACCAGCTTTCGAACCACATGGTGTTAGGCGAGTATGGAAATACAAGTCAGCAGATTGGGATGAGATGCGGCACTTTTTTGCGTCTTATCCTTGGCGGCAGGTCTGCTTCTCTTCTTTGGATCCGTCGAGTTGCGCGGATGCTATAACCGATGTGGTGCATCAGGCAATGGAGTATTTTATTCCTTTTGCTGACGTACCCATCGGTGGCAAAGCTCGCCCATGGTTTAATGCCGAATGTCGTCATGCACATGACCGTAAACATTCGGCATACCTCATTTGGGCTGATGCTCGAAGCCGCAAAACTCCGGATGTAAGTACAAAGAAGAGAGCCTTTAACCAAGCTGCCAAGTCCTATAAAAAGGCATTGCGGAAGGCTCGTCTTGATCGGATCGTTAAGAATGGCGAAAAGCTCTCTGTCAGACCAACTGGCAGTCGAGCTTTCTGGTCTCTTGCCAAAGCGATCGAGTCGAACTTCTGCCAACCCTCACTGCCTGCTCTGCTGAAGCCTGATGGATCCCTGGCCCACACAGCAACAGAGAAAGCGAATGTATTTGCTTCTCTGTTTGCTGAGAATTCGCATCTAGACACTGGCAATGCTTCTCCAGAACATCTTCCTCACTGAGGTATTTCGATGCCTGAAATCCGCATCACAAACAAAGAGGTATGGAGAACATTGTGTCGTTTAGATGTGAATAAAGCCAGTGGTCCTGATGGTATACCAGCCATTCTGCTCAAGACATGCGCAGGTGAGTTGTCTCCTGTATTGACACGTCTGTATCGCCTCTCTTTCAAGACTGGAAAAGTGCCGGAATCCTGGAAGCTTGCCAACGTGCAACCCGTGCCCAAAAAAGGCAGCCGTGCCGATCCTGCCAATTATAGGCCCATTTCAATCACCTCCATACTCTGCAAGATTATGGAGCGTGTATTGAACTCGCGGCTTCTAGCGTACGTAGAAGGTAACGATCTCCTCAGTGACCGACAGTACGGATTTCGCCGAAATAGGTCCACTGGGGACCTTCTAGCGTACGCAACACACATTTTAGGCGAAGCCATCGAGAGGAACGGAGAAGCGGTCGCCGTCTCTCTGGACGTCTCGAAGGCTTTTGACAGGGTCTGGCATGTGAGCCTTTTAAGCAAGCTTTCAGCTTACGGTATATCTCCTGGTCTGATTGGCTGGATAACGGACTTTTTGAGCCAGAGATCTCTGCGTGTTGTTGTCGACGGGTGTTCTTCGGAACCCTTGACAATAAATGCCGGAGTACCTCAGGGGTCCGTTCTTTCTGCAACTCTTTTTCTGCTGCACATTAACGATCTGCTGAAGCCCGGTATCTATGGGTATGCAGACGACAGCACAGTTGTAGAAAGATATCTGCCAAGTTCTCGGGCTAGTAGAGATGAAGTACAGTCTGAAAGAGAAGCCATGGTGCAACGTTTGAATGACAAACCTCAGGCAGTCTCCGCATGGGGCAATGCCAATCTTGTCAAATTCAACGCCACCAAAACGCAGACGTGTTTGTTCACCGCCAAAAGGAGCCCCTTCACCTTGGCTCCTACTTTCCAGAATGTATCCTTGGAATACAGTGACTGGCTTCAGTTGTTAGGCTTAGAGATCTCCTCGAACCTCAACTTTGGTCGGTACATTGAGTCCAGAGCAAGAGCAGCTGCGGGAAAGCTTGCTGTACTTGCGAAGGTGCGACAGTACTTTACACCGGGACAGCTTCTTGTATTATACAAAGCACAGATCCGGTCGTGTGTAGAGTACTGTGGCCATATATTTGCTGGTGCCGCAAAGACTCATCTTGCGGTTCTGGACTCAATTGAGAGGCGAGCAAAGAGGCTTATTGGCGACCCTAAATTGGTTGACGCCAAACTCCACAGCCTTGAACACAGGCGTAGAATTGCTAGCCTCTCAGTATTCTATAGGATACATTTTGGTGAGTGTGCGCAGGAATTGCACGACCTAATTCCCCCATCCCCGTTCCTTTGCCGGACGTCCCGACGCACGGCGGGTATCCATCCCTACGTTGTGGACACTCCACCTGTCCGAACGAAGCGCTATGCTTCATCTTTTTTAGTGCGTACAACGAAGGACTGGAACAATCTGCCTGCGTCGGTATTTCCGGCAAAATATAATGTGGGTGTCTTCAAGAGGAGAGTGAATAGGCTGCTAGGTTAATGCGCTTTACCACCTAAGACTACATTTCACTTTCCATCAGGTGTAATGTAGTCAAGCATTAACCTAGTTTTGTATAAAAAAAAAAAAAAAAAAAAAAAAAAAAAAAAAAAAAAAAAAAAAAAAAAAAAAGTAAAAAAGGCACTCGTTTCGAGTGACGTTTTGGTACATTATTCATTGAAATTGCCGTTGGTACTAACAGCGGATGCTAGCGCCGTCGGGGTAGGAGCCGTAATATCGCACATAACTGCGGCGGGTGAGCGCCCGGTCGCGTTTGCGTCGCGTTCGCTGTGTACGGCGGAGCGTTCGTATTCACAGATTGAGCGCGAAGCGTTAGCGATTGTATTTGGTATTCGAAAATATCATCAATATTTATATGGACGTGAATTTATTCTTAGAACGGACCACAAACCGTTAACATATATATTTGGGGATAAAGTGGGTATACCAGTTATGGCTGCGTCGCGTTTACAACGTTGGGCTATTTTGTTATCGGGCTATAATTACAAAATTGAATACGTACCGTCTGCGGCCAATTGCGCTGATTCTTTATCTAGGTTACCCCTGCCGGTAAAGGAGGTTGAGTCAATGGAGGAGAGAACTTATTTGAATTTCGTTGAAACTTTCTTACCGGTAACCAAAAGTCAAGTGAAATGTGAAACGTTAAAAGATCCTGAGTTCTGTAAACTATTATCTTTTATACAGTCAGGTTGGCCATTAAAGTGTAATGATAACGACCTTAAACCATATTTTTGTAGGCGAAATGAAATTTATATAGATGGTGGATGTATAATGTGGGGTTATAGGGTTATTATTCCCATTGCTTTACGTACTAGTGTACTAAAACAAATTCATATTAGCCATATGGGTATTGTGAAAACGAAAGCGCTTGCCCGTAGTTACGTGTGGTGGCCCAACATAGATCAAGACGTAGAACAAATATGTAGGCAGTGCGAAACGTGTGCGGCAGAGGCAGTGGCGCCGCCGCGGGCGGCTCCGCAGCCCTGGCCGTACATTGCTACACCGTGGAGCCGGCTACACTTGGACTTTTTAGGTCCGCTACGCGGCAGAACATTTTTAGTTTTAATTGACTCTAGTACCAAATGGCTGGAAGTATTCGAAATGATGAAAACAAATGCAGGTTCCGTTATTAAATTCTTGCGATCAACCTTTGCCCGGTTTGGGTTACCAACCGAGATAGTTTCAGACCAGGGTCCTCCATTTGCAAGTGTTGAGTTTAAAGATTTTCTGGTTAGTAATGGTATAAGACAATCGTTCTCGCCGGTATATCATCCAGCGTCTAATGGAGCTGCGGAAAATGCAGTAAAATTATGTAAACAGGCTATTAAGAAAGCTTATAGAGATTCTATAGATATAGATGCAGCATTACAAACATTTTTATTGTCATATAGAAATAGTGTGCATAGTACGACAGGTGAGAGCCCGGCGATGCTATTGCAACGTCGAGTTTTAAGGTCGCGCCTCGATTTATTGCGTAACGACGGAGCACTAGAGGAACGTGTACGATGTCGCCAGCACCGTCAGATTGATAGCGAGGGCGTGGTTGCGCGGTCCCTAAACGAGGGCGCGTCAGTGTGGGCGCGCGAGTACGGCCGCACTGACAAGTGGGTGCCCGCGACCGTGCGGGCAGTCAAGGGGTCGCGACGTTACTCTGTAGAAACAACTGATGGCCGGCAAATCGAAAGGCATATCGATCAAATTCGTTTTCGGTCGCGGGTTTCCGGGTTAGATGTGTCACCGGTATCACCATCTTTTAAGGAGTGCGAAGGGGTAAGGGATGCAGTCGGTCCTTCAACTGGGGTGGTGGACGAGACGGTGTCAATAGAATCAGAAAGGAAAAGTAGTGAGAGTAATGTCGCCGTGATCCCATCACAGCAGCTCGAATCTGATAACCCTTGTCCGCCACAACAATCTTCTGTAGCACTGCCACCGCTGCCGGTAAAGCGTTCTAGAAGACCTCCTATCAGATATGGTTTAGATGAATGATTGAATGATGAATGATTGAATGATGAATTATATGATGTTATGCTAGGTATATATTAATTAAATAATAAGCAGATTTGTAGTGTATAAGATAGCATTAGTACTTAGATATTAAGGGTGGAGGTGTAATGTAGGTAGTAAGTAAATTCCTTAGTTTAAGTACAACTGTATGCCGTCAGTCGTATTATACGTGTCCCAAGTAACGTACGTCTTTTATTTCCTCGAATATTCTACAGTGATGAACATGTATGTCTGTATTTTTGAGTTCGGTCGTTTATTAAGTATATTCTCAGTATTTATAATATGTATATCTATGTATTTGTATCGTTGTCTAACACAAACAAATAATTTGCTTACTTAGGGGTTAGATCAATGTGTGTAACTTATCCTGTATTATTATGTGGGGTCCGTTGTACGTACGTTGTCTATTGTGGTGTCTATTTTACGAAGTTAATCATAGTGGACTTAAGACTATACGATTCGATATCGTAATTTTTTTATTAACCTTCCTAACCTAGTTTCATTTTAATTTCTTCCTTTATTAAGCGGTCCCCCGACGCAACGACTTCATTAAGTACATATTACATTAAACCCATGTATCAAGTATTCCTTGATTGGCTCAACTTGTTGTTTTATTTATTGATTTTTTTTACTTATAATTTTTGTTATTATTATTTTTTTAAATTTATAATTCAAATAATTCCATCTTTTAATGGTCTAATAATGTATTTAAAACATTAATTTATTTTATATACGTCAGTGTGTTTATACTTTTTTTATTATTATTTTACACTGCATCGTTTAATTATTGTTTTACATTTTTTCTTTTGTGTGCAATTTTATATATGAAGACATTGTATATAATCAGCTCATGTGTCAACTCTTGGCATAACAACGCTTTACTCAACATATTTGGAACGTAGTCAGTTTTTTGTTTTGTTTTTTTTTTTGTGTTTGGTTTTTTCTTTTTAATTTGTTAATTGTGTTTGCCTACTGTGGCAGCATTAGCTCGAGGCGTGAACTGAAAAGCAGCTTTTAGCTGAGATCATGTCCTTTTCAGTAGCATCTTTTGTTTTATTTTTATAATAAGTGTAATAATTTCTCATTGATAAATGTATCCTTATTCGTGTATGCTACTTGAATAAAGCTCTTATTATTATTATTATTATTATTATTATATTAATATTATTTTCATTCTTATTAGTGGTATTTTTTATCGCCGGTTTTTATTTATTTTTTTCCTGCTTTTTAAAGTTATGTTACTGATTTCATTATTGTGATAAATGAACCTACGGATAAACAAATTTTCACTTGTTTACTTATTTTTATCAATATTGCATAAGAACCTTTCACCCGCATCAATAAAAATTTAGAACCTATAACATTTAACGGCGTTACTATTCTTCTTCGGCTAAAGACTTGGGTGTTTACTTAGATTAGACACTGCCGTGGTCTGTTCAGGTTAGTGACATCAGTAGGAAAACTTTTGCTGCATTGAGGTTTTTACGTCGACTGTGGTTTTTTTACCAATCCTTACCTAAATTATGTTGGCATATTCTGTTCTCCGTGTTTGTTCGTTAATTTGTGGTGTACAATAAAGAGTATAAATAAAAAAATATCTTGGATATGACAGTTATATTTCGACAAAACATAGCTAAGAACCATCACGACCAACCAGGTTTTCCATTACAAAAAAATGCAATCAAATCTGTCTACGCGTTTAGCTGCTAGAATGCCACAGACAGACACACAGATATACAGGTACATAGATAGACTAATCGAAAGGTCAAACTTATAACACCCCTCTTTTTGAATCGGGGGTTAAAAATACGGAAAGCCTTTGATCGTGCATAACACAAGGCAATTTTTACTTAGACATTCTCGAGTAGCAATAAGATGTTAGCATCTTATTGCTATTCGAGAATGTGTGAGACTCGCCTTTTTCAAGCGCAAGTCTGGTCACACAGGGAGTATTATTCTCATCTGTGGTCCAGATAACAACAGCATCAGCTTCAACCATTTGACCGCGTGCACGTTACAAGGAACCGTGAGGGCCTGTGATCACTTCACCATCAGATAACCAGTCCATTTCGTCAATTTGCTGTGGTTAACGAACTTTATGTACATTTTTTAGGACTATGAGGAGATGTGCGTATGGGAGACCACGCTTTTGAAACTCAATAACATATTATACTGGCACCTGACCACCTCTTGCAGGCAGCCTCTCTACATCAATCCTAACAACATTTGTTCTACGACTTTTTAAAATTAATAGTTTTTATTTTTTATTAATAGTTTTTATACTTTTTGTAGTTTTTATTTAAATTTGAGTTTTCTCATACAAAATTTATTTGTTGCCTCTGAACTGACATTACCTCTGAGCGTATGTATGGCGCCCGGGCATTGGCCTTTTAAGCAATTATTACAAAATACAATAAGTAAAAGAGGAAGCAACTTTTTTTTTGTTTCGTAATTTTTGTGTTTTTATCAAGATTTGTAAAAAGTCGTAGAACAAATGTTGTTGGGATTTATGCAGAGAGACTGCAAGAGGTGGTCAACTTATTACAAATAACCCTATATATGCGCTACGGCTTGTCCAAACCCCATTTTCAACTCTCTCATGATTAAAATGTAGAGCGTTGCAAAATTGACAAATCTGGTCCATTCATCCTAAATTGAACTGAGGTATATCGTCTTCTACTGAATATCGACGTGCAGCGAAGGAAGATTGGATGACTCGTCGGGTATTATAAATTCTTTGTTGACCCATTCCTATAGATAACTTTGAGCTCCACGCGATCCTCTTGGTAGTCCACGTCCAGGCATACTTGCAGAGGTACAAAACAAAACAATTCTCTCCAAAACTTAAAGTGCAAAATACACAGTTTTAAATTTAACACTTTAGCGAGCACTTTAAAGAAATTACTATTATTATTATTATTATTATTCATTTATTTTATTTTAATCTTATTATTTACATTTATACATATAACATTAAAAAAAAAAAACATTTTAAATATAAATATAAAAAACAGTATCCCGCCGACGTGGGCCTTACAACCAGTCCGTCGGTGGTTAGGGCGCCAGCGAAAGAAACTTCCTCACAATGCGTGCCGTACGCAAAACTGCTGCTCTTTGCATCCGACCCTTGATCCAGTTTTTTAGTGAGAGCCTCTTGAGATGATGATCGAGACTCTTCGCTATAAGACCATTTACGGAAACTACCATCGGGACAATTATTGTTGAGTCAACATCCCACATGTCGGTAATCTCGTGAGCTAAGTCCAAGTATTTTGACAGTTTGTCCTTCTCAGCTTTCACAAGATTAGCGTCACACGGGACACTGATATCAACAAGAAATGCCCGGCGCTCTAACCGATCTACCAACACGATATCAGGCTTATTGGCTACAATAGTCCTGTCCGTTATGATAGTTCGGTCCCAATAGAGCTTAGCATGACCATTTTCCAAAACTGGCTCCGGTGAGTACTTATAATAGGGCACTTCAAAAGGTACAAGACCGTATCGAAGAGCAAGTTCTTGGTGGATAATCTTGGCTACTTGGTTGTGCCTGTGCAAATACTCTCCATTGGCAAGATGACAACAACCGGAAATAATCTGATGAATTCTCCTGGTTGGTGGCACGCACGACATATGTCAACAGTGCCATCCTTTATTATGTATTTCCGATAGTTGTTCGTCTTGACAACTTCGTCAGCAATTGCACAAGCAAAACCTTCGGTTTCACCAAAGAGATCACCGAAGCGTAGCCAAGCCACGGACGCCAGAAGGTCTACATCAGGCCCATAAAGTGCCTGGTGGAACCGTCCATGAAGCTCCTTACTCTTCCATATACTTATACGGTCGTCAGTGCTAAGTACTACCGGTTTATGCCAGTTATCTTTGGCTAAGGAGAGCGGTGTAAGACCATTATCTACTGCAACAATGTCCCGATGCATTCCACACTCAGCATGAAGGAAATATTCCCTAAGATTGCATACCTCACGGTTGTGTAAGTTTTTGGCATTAAGGAAGCCAAGACCCCCACACTTCCGTGGAATATACAATCTCATCACTGATGAGCGCGGATGATGCATGCGATACATTGTCAATAGTTTTCGGGTCTTTCGGTCCAGGGCATCTAATTCAGTCTGAGTCCACCTTAATATGCCGAAAGTATACATCAGCACGGGCATTACCCAACTGTTGAATGCACGCACTTTGTTACCTCCTGACAAAAGACTTTTTAGAACTTTTGTCAAGCGGTTAAAGAAGCGTTCCTTCACTAGCTGTTTAATGTCCCCACTTAGTATGCCTAAGCATTCCGACATACCAAGGTATTTGTAGCACTCGGTTTCGGAGAGGGATCTGAGGGACGTTGTCTCCGAGAGTTGTAAATATTCGCTATTTACAACTCGGCCACTCTGCACATGTGCAACCGCGCATTTATCTACACCAAACTCCATCCTAATGTCATTACTAAACGTTTGCGTAACGTTTAGTAATGATACCAGATCTGCTTTATTTGGTGCAAATAATTTGAGATCGTCCATATACAAAAGATGAGAAATGATCTCACCCCCTCTGCGAAAGCGAAAGCCCAGCTTTGAGTCCCTAAGCAACGCGCTTAAGGGGTTCAAAGCTAGGCAAAACCACAAAGGACTCAAACTGTCACCCTGGAAAATACCTCGCTCAATCCTTACAGGTTCGGAAGTAAGAAGATTTCCTCCGCCCCCTGGAAGACAAAGGACCGTTGTCCACTGCCTCATACATGAATCAAGAAAAGCGCATATATCTGTGTCAACCTTATACATTTCTAGTACTCGTCTCAACCATGTATGAGGCACCGAATCATAGGCCCTTTTATAATCAATCCAGGCGGCGGAGAGACCCTTCTTACCTCGGCGAACCTTTTCATTAATGGCCATGTCAATAAGGAGGAGGTCCTTAGTACCACGAGACCCAATCTTACATCCATTTTGAGCGGGATCTAAAATGCTATTTGCATACAAATGTGTGTTTAATTTTGAAGTCAAAATGGATGTAAGAACCTTATAAATTGTTGGTAAGCACGTGATAGGTCGAAAGTTCTTTGGATCCGTGATACTACCAGACTTGTGGAGCAGAAAGGTGATTCCTGTTGTCATAAAAGATGGTAGGGATCCGGACACGATGGCTTCCTGGAATTGCCCAGCCAAACGTTCGTGTGAAGACCGCAGCCATTTGAGCCAAAAGTTATGTAATCCGTCCGGCCCAGGACTTTTCCAGTTATGGGTCGAACGGATCGCATCCCTGACATTATCGGGGCTTATAAATATAGCCTCCATTGGCTGCAGGTGTTCACACGCGCGCTCAACAACACGCATCCAGCCACCATCGTTGTGATTAATAGGCACCGACCAAATATTTTTCCAAAATGTGAACATATCTTCCATATTTGGTAACTGCCCATCAATCACACTCGTAGCAGATTCCTCCCAGCTTCTATAAACCTTTCTTTGGTCACTTTGGAATATGCGATTCTGCTTATACCTATATACACGTTGTTTATAACGACGGATACGATTTGCCCACGCACAAACTTTCTGCTTCAGGTAGTCTATACGTTCTGTTACATAGGCCATGTAATCCTGAGGTCTAATGCCAGTACCGGCAAAGGCCTGTGTAACATAACACATGACTCTCGGCCGGATGTTTCCCGATCTGAAGCAGATTAACTTGCCAATAATGACCCTAGCTGCGCTGATACGCCGTTTAATCCTCATCTGCCATGCGGGTGTGTCCTCAGTGGACCGCACCACCCTATCAGGCTCAGGAAATCTGACACGGGCGGAGCGGCACGCTGCAACAGCTGCACAATAAAGAATTGAATGGGTATCAGTGAGATTATTGCTAGAACGATGATAAGAGTCTAGCATGCAGTCTAGAGCCATTACTAGCGACATATTACGTCTATGCGTGGGAAAACGGGGTAACTGTGGCCTGTCGCGGGCTGGTATGTCTTTAAATTCCAAAAACACATCCTCCAAAGTCCTCCTTAATTGCTCATTATCTTGGGTACTTACGGTTGTAATCTCAACGCCCTCCACATCAGCATTTCCATCCACTAACCCTGCCACCGAAGGAGCGGACGATAACTGGGCTCGCAAATGGTTGCTTTCGGTGGTGGATGCAGAGATTGTCACCTCGGAGCGAAGCCGGTCAAGTGCGGAGTCATCCAACGCACGATTACATTGAATAAACCGCACCTGATCCGATAGTCGTTGGGCCGAAACGGTCAACTCTGGTTCAAGGATCTGAAACAAAGATAGCAAACGGGTTCGCCACGCAGTGAGGTTAGTTCCACCCTCTGTCGCCCTATAGTACGCTCGCATGACATTTTCGTTTATATTTTGCGTCCATTTCATGTCCATTGTCCATTCCATTTTATTATTATTATTATTATTATTATTATTTACTTTAATTTTCGGCTGCTGACATTGTATCACTGTTTATTTCTACCCGAAGAGAAACGACACTCCCTTGTTGTTTTTTTTACATTTTAGTTAAAGTTTTGTTAGTTAAAATTGAATGTAGAAAAACTTTTGATGTTTTAAATAGTGGTTTAGTTTTTAGTTTTAAATACATTTTTTGTGCAGATCTGCTGCCTGGTTTTTTGTGTTTTTTAATATGCGCGCCATCTATGTTCGAAAAAGTTAATTTTTGTCCGAAAAGTAAGTATTTTGTGTTTTTTATTATGACTTGATATAAAATTTGCAGGTTTTGTATTTTGACTGCTGGCCTTCAGGTCATAAGCTATTGTTTTAAAAAAAATGGATCCAAATCGGTCTTTCCGTTCGGACGCTGCGCGTCTGATCTTAACGTATTCTTATATAGATATTGTTAACACGATATTCTGTTAAATAAAAACTAGAACGAAACAATGAGTAGATTTTCTTTTCAAAATGTGTTATTAAATATGTTTAACTTTGGAAACATTCTGTGAACAATGATATTTTCGTATCCCAGATTAAATTTCTACAATATACATAGAACGACCCAATAAACAACGTAGTTTTATCCGCCGTCGAAATTCATAGCCAGGGTTGTCATGATGTTACAAAATCTATTTTTATAATATGATACTCACAAGTGTATTGATTTTAAGACAAACATATCCTTTATCAATATGTAAAAGAGACCTATTACTAGAGCCCTGTTGACAATACACTAGTGATTTTAATTTTTAGCGAAGTAATGTTTTTTATTTGGCATCAAAAAGAACACTAGTTTTATCATTAGTTTCATAGATATTTTTTTTTCAAACACATACATAAAGCATGACATTAATTTAGTTTAATCTTTGATTTCAATCATTAGGACTGAATATATGCCTAACTAAAATTAATAAACATATTGAGCAGTTATATTTTTGGATGTGCAATTTTCTATATTAAAATAAACAACTTTCTGAAAAAAAAACCAAAGCGTCAACCCTTGCGACAATTTCATAAGGGCTATCTTGGGAGTACTGCATCTGTATTATATCAGCCGGAAACCAAAAGAGTACAAATCGCTTTGTACCCTCTCAATGATGTTAGAAGTTTAGATCCCTACCTTAAGTTGTCGTTTTTTAATTCTATCTAGTGGCTGTTGGATATTGGACTTCGAATTCTGAATTCAATTATCTTTTGTTATAGAGCTTAACGTTTCTAATATATATATTCTTGATGCTAGATTTTACATTATTATCGTCTGTTTTAGTGTTTTTCTATTGTAATTGTTTTCTGTTGAGTTCATACATGTTTTGTAAACGTTGTTTATTATAAAACTGTATATGTTTTTTACTACTTTATACCTTTTTGTGTTTTAATTTTAATATTCCTACCCTAAGTTTAAAGCCCAGCAGTACTAAGATATACAAATACAACATAACAGCCTGAGCAATGTATATCAAGTAATGGCCATAGTAAAAGTGATTTACATTTTATGACTTCAAGCTAAGTTAATATTTTTACAAAATACTACAGACATACAAAGTTACCCAAAACTTTGTATATTTAGACTAGTATTAAAAAGAAAAGATTTCTTTGTTTGTAATCAATCAATTTCGAAACCATTAAATCTATTTTAAAAATTCAATCACAAAAGCTTAACCATGTCGCCTAAGCTCCGATTGGGCGAATATGGAGGTAAATGTTCGAGTAATTCCAATCCCGCTTCTTGAATGGTAGCCATCGCAACTGCGGCTTTATGAGCGGGTGCGTTGTGTAAGTGAAACACCCTTTCAGCTCGCATTCTGCCGCTTCTTTTCTCCTTGGTGAGTTCTGGTATTCTTCTAATCTGTCGGCGTATTGAGAGCCTGCTATAGTGACTCTTTTTTTCAGGAAGACAGGCGCCATGACCTTTCCTTCTGAACTTAAATTCTTAAATTTCTTTAGCGTCGGTGAGATTGTTTGTTTCCAGGTAATGAACTGTGGTTTTATTTCAGGATAAAAGTGGAGGATCCAGGTGTCGTCCATGATCACGAAGCTTAATAAAAAATTCTCGTAGTCTGCCAGAAATTTTCGAGATAAGCTTTCGAAATGTCGACTCGTTTCTGCTTCTGCACTTCGGGTAACATTCTCGGGACCTAACGCGCCCTCTCATATCGCGAGACCCTCTTTATAAGCCATTCATTCGTCAGAATCCTTTGAATGTTACCAAATGAGATCCCTGTGATCTCAACTACATTCCTGATAGTCATTCTTCAATCTTCCAATATTATATCTTTGGTATCATGTTTTCTTTGGTGAGAGACCAGTAATAAAACCGATACAATATTTAGTTGGCATAGTCTAGATATAGATGTTAAATCAAGATGAAAATATAACAAATGGAGATAAAAACAGATAACTAGTTTGGGACAATTCGTACATGGATAAATAATATATATAATTTTCATATAATGGCAAACTTTATAATTGTTGATGTTACGTCTGTTGTAACTTATGTTGTAAAATAAATAAATTCTAAAAGTATTCTAAAAGTATAATACTTATACTTTTAAACATCTATTCTCAACAACTTTCAAGAAGTAAGCACTATAAGCTGTTGTTAGGCGAAGCATTTTGTAATGTTTGTCTATCCATTAGTGCGCTTTCATTCTGCAACGTCTTAGAAATGCAATTTGACATAAAGTAGAACACTCGTTGATCTTAGGTGAAGAAATTTGTAGTTAACCGACATACATAATTATAGTTTATATATGTATATAGTTATAATGTAAATAATGAAAAATATATTCAATCAAAACATCCAGCAACTATTAATATAAGTAGAGAATATTTATTCTTCTTCCCGTTATTTATTTTCTTCAGTGAAGATATTATATTGTCTAGCTTTTCTAATCTGTTGAGTTTGTCACACATATTTTTCATACTTGAAGTGCAATAAAGAACATTGTAGGAGGTTAGGTGAATAAACGGAACAACGCAATAATGGGATTGTCGACTTCTCGGTAAGAACAGTTATTTGTTTTGAGAGATATGGTTTAACGAATATTAAATATTTTGTTATACAAATATTAAACAGCGATGCTGCTAATATTTTCTTTTATATATTTTTAGAACTAACTAGCTTTAGCTCGTGGTTCTGCCCATGAACCAATAGATATTGTTGATAACTCTATAACAGGGCCACAAGTCGTGTTCAGGTTCTCGTGTATTATTTATTACCAAGTAAGAATTTTATGAATGCCAATAAATATAAAACAATTACTTCCCAAATATAATATATATATTTTTTTGTTGATACACAAATATTAGATTTTGGATAATAGCTTTATTTTCGTAATAGCTTTATTAATCTAGAATAATGTTAAATTTCTAACAGTGCAAGAGTTGTTAAAATCTGGTCAATTGTTTAGAGTTCTACAATCACAACAGCGACAGATAAACCAAATGTATCTCTTAATAATATAAAGTTATTTTCTATACTAATATTATAAAGCTGAAGAGTTTGTTTGTTTGAACGCACTAATCTCTGGGACTACTGGCCCGAATTGAAAAATTCTTTTTGTGTCGAATATTCCGTTTATTGAGGAAGGCTATAGGGTATATGTCATCTCGCTGTGACTAATAAAAGTTAAGTAGCAATGAAAAATGCTGCAAATTTAATATAATCTAATAGGTTCTGACTGACTTAGTTATAGCATACAGTCTAAACCGCAGGTCGTAGAGATAGTAAAATTGGAGGATACATTTGTTTTTCTACGTAGTGGTGTATTAAGAAAAGATTTTTAAATTCCACCCTTAAGGGTTTTAAATATCAATTTTGTATGGAACTCGGCGGCAACACTAAAAACCAGGCGGACGAAGTCGCGGGCGACCCCTAGTTATATATAAACAGTTTAACCTGTCTGTGGGTTCTGGTTATTAATTTCATATATCACTAATAGGATTATAACGTCACTCTAAGCCTCGCATGTAGCGAGTATTCACAGTACTCTGAGCAACTTGTTCGACAACATGTCGTTTGATAACTTAATGAAACGGTATATCGTGGAACCAATTGCCAAAATGGCTAGAAAATATTTGTAGAAAATAGAATACTGAACCCATTTCAAACTAAAACAATAAATTAAAATCACGATATTAGTCATAAGTTATAGTTTTTTCAAGAAGGCTGGTATTTTTACGATTGAATGCGAAAACGATTCTGCGACATTCCACAATGGAGATAAAGGTTATCGTTGGGTTTCAGAAGGTACCCTGGCATTCTCTAAGCCGACGAGCCTTACATAACTGTCCCTGCCCTGTCCGGTCCGACTGAACCGGTCGTTCAGTATCTATATAGGATTTAACAACACAAGCAATAAACGGGAAACGGGACGGTTTCCCAGTAGTCGCGGGTTCAAATCCCTGTCCGTGTCGGTTTATTTTTCATTCTATATTTATATAAATTTAAATAAGCTTAACATGGCTATACATGTTTATAGATATTTTCAAACAATAAACGTTGTTAGAAACAAATCGTATATTTTGACATGCTGATTGGTAAGTCCTGTCAGGTGACGAAATGATTTGATAATATTTGATGGCAATTTAAATGGCTATGATTTAAATCATTTGTATCCGTCATTCGTCACGGTAATGATAAGGTTGACATCGAAAATCAGCACTGGGTTTCCTAGCCCACGTCGTTGCTGAATAGTGTACCTATTTGAGGCACAGCACTGTTGCTAGGCAATAAATTAGGGTGGTATTTATTTGCATTTTTTTTTTTATTTTTTTTTATTTCTTGTATAATTGTTGTTTCTTTTTATTTTTATTTTTTTTGTTAATTTTGTTTATTTTTTATTTTTTTAATTTATACTTATTATGGCTTTCTAATGTTTTTTTTTGTTCTTTTTCCTTATTATTTTATTTTGTTGTTAGTTATAATTATTTTCATTTGGTTCTTTTCTTTTTACAATTTTTATTTTGCATTTATAATTTAGTTACAAGTTACCTTTATTTTGTCTGTAACTTTGTGCTGTGTACTAAATAAATTTATTCCATTCTATTCTATTACAATTATAAGAGAAAAAAAAGTCTTCAGCAGTTTGTTTAATAAATTTAATAGAGTAAACATTTTATGCTTTCTTAAATGAAGGCGTAATTACAGTTATAATTAATGATTTGATGTCAAAAGAAGTTGGTTCACGAGTCAGTTGTTCTATTTCAAGCAAGTCCTAGCATCATTAATAATATAGGCTTGCCTAAAGATTGGTAACGGTTTGATAGTTGTTCGTAAAAATATCCATAGATTTATACTTATTTTATACTTTTTATTGACACATTTGAGACATTAAATTAGACAGACAGTTTTGTGTTTATTTTTTATAACCACAAGCTGATAAAGTGAACATTAATATTTATATGCATTGTATAGAAATAGTTAATGAAATACTTTTCATTCAATAAAAATATAAATGAGAGATTTAAAAATCGATTCATTGAAACAATTAAGAATGCGAGGTCCATTAGTCCAATTTATACAATTCTAGAAGATTTATTAACGGAGTATATCCACTGTATTAGGAATCAAACTAAAGGTTAAAAATTCGATTTACGCGGTGTAGTCATTAATAAACGTTTTATTTATTAATTAACTAGTCCACTAAAATCTGTCTTACTTAATATATTATAATGTAACTATACTAGATTTGTCAGTAGCTTTGTCCACGCAGTACTGTATCAGATTTACCAATATAAATTATATCATAAACTATCATTTTCATGTCCTTAATTTTTATTATGATATTCTAAACATATTATGTATTCTTCATGTTCATTAAGATCAGTCAAGCTATTTTTGAGTTGTATGGAATAGATAGACAAACAAAGAATAACAAAATATTAAAATTTCTAAAATTTTGTGGGTGGGTCATAAAAATATTTTTATTACGAATTAAAATAACAAATATGTAAAGATATAAATTATTGATTTTATTAAAGTGTAGGTTTACGTTCTGCATAATATTGTTACATTTTTCCTGTAGTTAATGTATATGTTTATATTTCAAATAATTATATTATATATAATAGCAATTATAATATACTATAAAAATAATCGCAAAAGTTTATATTAAAATTTATTTATTTACTCAAAGACTATTAAAATGTTGATTTTAAAGCATTATTAACTGACAACTAAAAGTATACAGGTCACGTGGTACTCTTACCATGCGTTTGATTGGTCAATTTACCATTTAATTAAATTCCAAATAAATTCAATACCAAATATTTATACCGTTCTGAAATTAGCTTCAGTTTCAGAACATTTTAACACGATAATTCTTAATATATTATATATGAGGATGTGTGTTTGTTTGTTATGCTTTCACGCCTTAATTACTTAAGGGACATAAGATATCTTACATTCCGATTAAACGTACCTAATAGTCTTCCTAAGGGTTAGAAAAATAACTAGACATTGGCCATCGATAATGTTATATTATGAAAATAAAACATTATATATTATTAATATATTTATTATATTTAAAATTCTGTTGTTTTTCAAACTATTTTAGTTTAAATAAATTTGTAATAAAAACCTTGAAATTTTAACGTCCTAATTAGTACCTTTTCGCTTCGTAAATATATGTTAATAGATTAAATACGTCTCTTAGAGGCTGAAATGATTTGCTGTTGTCAGAAATTTGCTTTGGAAGGTCTAAAAATCTACAGTTTTACTCCAGTTACATCAATTTAAGAAATACAAATACGATTATAAATGTTCAATAGCTTTATAACTTTAAAGAGACCAAAACTGTTTGTCTATGAAATGCCTTATATGTAAATATTTCAAGCGACTTAAAATTAAAAAAAAACAAACGAATTTTGTGTTTTATAAAATACAAACGCATAAAAAAAAATCGATGAATAAAATTTTTTCTAAGTGTATTCAATTCTATTGTTATAACCAATTTTCTATCAACAAATAGTTCTATAACCCAATGAAAGGTGAAAAGTCCAGTATCTTAAACACGTGTAGAATACTAATGTGTACACGTGTTCTTTTCATATTGTATTCTACCGATGTCTGAAAAAAGACGTTCACATTCGCATTTAAACGATATAGAAACATGTCTTGCAGTTTAATTGACGTTTTCTTTTTTTTTTTTTTTTTTTTTAATTTTATTTTATGGTACGTAAAAGTAATTACAACATTAAGAAGTAAATTATTTAGAATTGGATTTTTTTACAAGAGCTACTAAAAAGGTATTTCCTTTTTAGTAGCTCTTGTAAAGTGGTGAATTTCAATCTCAAAATATTTTTGATAAATGAATCCTTATAAGTCAAATAAGGATAACAGGCCTCGGAAGGAAAAAGTTAAAACAATCTAAAAGGTATCACGTTATAGTGCTTGTCTGAACAAACACCGAAAACTTTAAATTGTTTAAAATTTACATTAGAAGCAAGTGCGAGATATGTTAAGCTATCAAAACAAATGTACACATGCTAACTGTAGTTTAAAATTTAATTAAAACACAAATTAAAACTGTACTTAAATTAAACCGACTTATTTTAGTGTATATAAGCAACTATATAAGTCAAAGCTTATTGTACTTACCAGGCCTTCATATTGTATATTCATAATGTTATCGTTATAGATGGAAATAAATTTTCCCTTCCATACAATTTACATAATACAATAATATCAAGAACAATAGAACATAAACGTATTATTCTTTGTTAAGTTTTCGCGTTAAATTTGATTATTATCTCTTTATGCTTGTGTTACCATCAATATTTTTAGAACCTTATTTAGGTTACAAAAATATTATTCATCATTTCATTAAAAGTCAATTTTAAATACTACCAGTTTTATATAGTACTAAGATTCAGTACATACATTCAGTACATACATAAGGGTTCAGTTACATAATATTTGTTTGAATTATACAGGTCAGATATTTTTATTCGATAATGATCATTGCTTTGGAAACAATACATTTATGTCTATTAGAGTAATAAAATTAGCTGGAATGATTTATTGTAATTTGTTTATTGATTCATAATAACTGATTTTAGTAAAAAGTAGAGCTCATAATCAATTAGCCATATGTAGCATTGCGTGATCATTACATACTAGAGCCTTGAGGGCCGCTGTCGTGAGGCCCTCGAAACTAGGCAACGTTTCATTATAACCAACTTCTAACCGTAATAAAAGAAAATTCGAGAATTAACGCTCAACGATATCATTTACCCAAAAGAAAACTTTTATAACTTTGTATTTGTACGCCACCGAATAATAAGTTTTTTCCTCAACCGCCCAACTTTAGGAGCCACGACATTAATAAAACTTCATCAGAGGTACGTGCAAGGACGGATCCGCAGCGGCTTTTAAAAGCCTTATGGGAGGGGGAGTGAGGCGTCTCGGGTGTCGCGACGCTCAGTCGGGCGCCGGCCTTTGGCAGCGCCGGTCGCGCTCATGGATCGCGCCAGGTAAAGGGCATGCGGCCCGCGCTCGCCGCGCTCGCGGCCTGCTGCGTGGTGGCGCGCGCCGAGCTGCCCTCTGCGCGCCTAGCCGAGCGCAACACCACCACCCACCACGTGCTCCAGTGCTCAGATGGGCTAATTCTACCCGCTTGGCACCCACTTGAAGATATCCCGAAACTTGAAATTGCTTTCCGGGGCTTTATATACTTCTTGGTTCTTATGTACCTCTTCATTGGTGTATCCATAGTGTCTGATAGATTTATGGCGGCCATTGAAGTTATTACATCTAGAGAAAAAGAGGTGCGCGTGCGACGGAATGGTACAGAACAAATAGTTGTTGTTCGAGTATGGAACGAAACCGTTGCGAATTTAACCTTGATGGCTTTGGGATCGAGTGCACCTGAAATTTTATTATCAGTTATCGAGATTGCCGGGAAAAATTTTGAAGCTGGAGACCTCGGACCCGGCACCATCGTAGGATCAGCTGCTTATAATTTATTTGTTATTATGGCAATTTGTGTTATGGTTATACCAGATGGAGAAGTTCGAAAAATCAAGCATTTACGAGTGTTTCTCGTCACTGCTACCTGGTCAGTATTTGCTTACGTTTGGCTTTATTTAATTTTAGCAGTAATATCACCTGGTGAAGTAGAAGTGTGGGAGGGAGCTGTCACTTTTTTGTTCTTTCCTGCAACGGTTATGACTGCATATATTGCCGATCGACGGCTCTTAGTTTACAAATACCTAAAAAAAGGTTACCGTGTTAATGAACGAGGAGTTATCGTAGAGGTAGAAGGTGATGGTTCGGTTGAGATGGCATTGAAACCTAATGATGATAATGGACTTGAGGATGACGAACTAGAAAAGTCTCGTAGAGAATATATACAAGTCTTACGTGATTTAAGGAGACAACATCCAGAAGAAGACTTAGAAACTGTCGAACGAATGGCTTTAGAAACACTGATGTCACGTGGACCAAAATCTCGCGCATTTTATAGAGTCTCTGCAACACGAATGATGACAGGTGGTGGAGATTTTTCTCGAAAAATATCTGAAAGAGCGCAAAGTGATTTAAGTGAAGTTAAAGCTGAGTTACAGCGTCGAGAATCCGCTGTAACGGGATCTGAGATAAAAGGACCGAATGTTCGATTCGATCCTGATCACTATACTGTAATGGAGAACTGTGGTGCTTTTGATGTAACAGTGGTAAGAAGGGGAGATTTAAGTGGAGAAGTCACGGTTCAATATTGTACCGAAGATGGGACTGCAGAGGCTGGATCCGATTATATTGCAACTCAAGGTAGCCTCATATTCAATCCTGGTGAATCGGAAAAAAAATTTAGTGTTCAAGTTATTGATGACGATGTATTTGAAGAAGATGAGCATTTTACCGTTCGTTTGAGTTCAGCGAAAGGCGCTTGCTTGGCCTCACCGTCTACAGCGACTGTGGTTATTTTAGATGATGATCACTCAGGTGTGTTCTCATTTCCTCAAAGGGATTTCGAGTTGACAGAATCGGTTGGAACTTACGAATTGAAAGTGGCGAGGACAGCAGGTGCTCGAGGAAAGGTGCGGATACCGTATTGGACAGAAGATGGTACAGCGAAGGGCGGTGGCCAGTTTGAGGCAGTGCAAGACCACATTGTGTTCGAGAACAACGAAACTGAGTGAGTACTTAACATTCATTACTATTTTTTATAGCTAATTCAAGATTATTATTTAATAGATGAAACTTTAAAAAAATATTCGTAAATATAAATTCTTTCAGTATATGTCATTATATTGACAATATGTGTATAAGAAGTGTTGTTAAAAACAACTTATTTTAAGTAATTATTACGCAAGGTATTTCATATCATATATGTACATGAGTAAATTAAATAAAGCGCGTTTAAAAAGTAAGCCGTTCAATAATAGTGACATTGTGTGGTTTCACTGACCTTGAAAGTATTAGTTAGGTTTCCCTGTTATAGAGCTAATCTTGGAGAACTTAAACTGTTGTACATGCATAGGGTCTATCCCTAACTTAATTATTAACACTCCTGCCTACTTGCCGCTTAAAAATTCTATAATGATATCTTCATCATTGTCAGTTTAAAAAAGATCAATTATTTATTTTTAGAAGAAACTTAAAATTCATATTATCCTAAAATACGCCAGCAAAATGAAAGTAAACGCCGTAAGCCTTATCTTCAATAATCAATGTCGTTAATTAGAATTCTCGTCTTATTTCTCAAACTGACGGAATTTTGGCCTAAAACCTTTCACGGTAAAAATGAAGGCTTTGAAATATTCAACAGTAATTGAAGTTTCCGTTTCATCGCTTAACTAATTACAACACTATAATTTGTTCAAAGTTTAAAACTTTTGGAGTTTATTGTTCTTGTTAATTTTAATTGAATTTATGAATAAAATCTAGATATCGAATGAAACCGCTAAAAGCGACTACATTTTGCAGCGAACTAAAATTAGTTATTCATTATTAAAAGTACTGCATATAAAAATGTGACATATAATAATATATATATGTGTCTTTCATAGAATTTATAATTCCAAGGAAAACTCCGGATAATTAAAGATGGGATGTCCTACATTTCAGTGATCAATGATTTAGCATTTTGCTCACGTCTTGCCCCCGCTTTTGAGGGCACCTTTGGCACAGATATTACTGAACTAAATCATACTTATTCCTTACTCTACATCAAAATTAAAGCTTTATACTTACATATTTTACTTTTTTTTACAACTAACTAACTTTTTACTTACTTATTTTTTGTTAATAGTGTCACAATGTTTATTTTCTCTATGGAAAGAGTGAATTGTTAAGGAATATATACACATATATTAAACGACTCAACAAAAGATTAATGTTAAATATTATTTAGTGGGAATCGATTTTATTTAAATGTATTTTCAATACTTAAAGGTCTCTATTTAATTTGTTTTTTAACATTGAACTCAAACTTCTAGATGTCCCTTGGGTCTGACTCGTTGTTAAAGTCTATACCTATTATGTTTTTCTTAAGGATTTTTGTAAAATATATACTATTGAAACATATTTTAACTCTAGTTACATAATCTTCCAAACAAAAAGTGTCATGTTGATAAAGTTTTTGATTACATTTTGTGTTGTTAAATTTGTAAAAGCACTCTTCATTTTATATGCAAATTCTCTGAAATTCGATTCAAAGAATGAAAACTTCTATTTCTTCTACCGAAGAAGGAGACTAGTAAAGTATATTTTAAAGATTTTTTTCGTATTTCTATTTTTTATGCTAATGATACAGGAGCGATAAAACGATACGAAAATGGCCATTTAAACAAATACGGTTCGTAGAAGCCAAAAAAAGCTGAAAATTATATGCGGCCGGGCGGGTCGACCTTATTTCATCATATTACAATATAATCCCCGAATTTCGAGCATCTTTTGTCACCTTAAGAGGCTTATGATTATCGCGGATAAAGGAAACCATAATTTTAAGTGGAATTTAGACACCACATTAGTTTCTGCCGGCCATTGCGAGGTTTTAGAAAATCATAATAGCGTTTTATTATTTAAGATTCAAATTATATTAATATTATTTATTATTATAATACATAAACAATTACGCAAATAGGTGAACGTTAATGAAAATTAAAATAAGAAACGATACGAAAATACGAAACCTACTAGGTGAACCTTATACTACTTTGCCCCTTAATATAGAAAAAAAAAATACAAGGTTACAAATGTCTTACTAAAAAGAACCTTACGTGATGACCTTCGACCCTGTATAGTTTTGTTCTGTGTTCAGGATTCGTGCAACATTTAAGAGTACATAATGTAAAAAGTAGTCTTCAGGCTAGCGGTCGATAATAATTTTATGCACCCAATTAACAACGTCATTACAAATTATATCCTACAACGTCGGCCTTTATAGATTTTCTTATTATTTCGTAGTAGTATGGTCACCGCGACCTTGCCAAGTTTGTAAGCTTAATACATGTATATAATATAATATATGTTTTATAATAAAGTTCTATTTTTGTATTGTTATAATTAGAATTTATATGTTGTAATAAACAACTGATATACCAGTGGATCAACACGTTTAGATTTAATTATAACACTGGCTCTCGCCAAGTGCGTTACCACTGAGATGAAAAATATATGTAATGAATGGATGCGGCTGTTTTGTTTAATGGAAGTTCTAATGTACTTTATTAAAAAAGTCATTACAGTAATAGCACTTAGTATATATAGTATATATATTAGTATGTTTATATATACTATATATATAACAAATACATGTATATTGAAATATGTGTGAGTATTGTTGTTGTTAGTAATGGAACCTGGTTGCTCGCTCTAGCATAAATGACGTTAGGAATAGTAAAGGTCTAAAAACTTCGTTATTTTGACTTAGTTTGAAACTCATTTACATAATGTATAACACAAAAAATAAGGAAATGTATGTTATTTGTTTATTGAGAAAATTAAATACGATGTTTGAATAATAATAATTACTGTAACAGTCCGTCAAATGACATAACTATTATTCATAATGGCGGCAGTTGACTTATGCTTCACTTTTAATATTATTTTCCGTAACATTTCTAGACAATTATAAAATTAAAATAATTTCTATTTACATGTATTTATTTTACAATTACCATTATTGTTATAAAGATTACAGTATTTTATATTACTTTGTATCTGTATTGTCTTTGTATTTTTCTCTATACATCTTACTCTGTTTTATCTGTGTTTTTTTTGTTTTTATAAAATGGATTTTCAAGAGTGTTATCAGTTTGAGTAGATTAAATTAAATGGTTATCTAAAAAAAAAAGAAAAATTATATTTTTTATATTAATGTATATAGATCTCTGTATGTATATAAAGATCTTTTTAATAAATATAAAGCTATAAGATTTGTAATCACAAATAAATAAATGTAATATAGTGCGATCGTTGGAAAATAACCAATTGTGATTCATCTTTTATTTCGATGAGACACACTTTCCTAGTTTTCAAATAAGGAAAATCAAATCTTAGTTATAAGACTAATAGTTTATTCAGAACTGTAACAATATGTTTCATTATAAAATTTCAAACTAGTTGATTTTCAGATTGAGTAATAACTTTTAAAGTACATTTAATATAAAAAGTATGTATAAATATAGAATGTAAACACGTAAAGCCTTTTCAATTTTTAAATGTGCTTTTTAATAAATGTTTATAAGATACAATACTCTATGTATAATATGTATTTATTTTCTTTAAATTACTTGGTAAATGAGATATTTTATGACTTTTCAAAAATATATCGTAATCTTATATTAATGTGATGGAGAAAGCATTGAGGCATAAATATGATTTATCACATGCCGTAAGTCAATAACAAAATACGATAACCCTGAGAAGTACTCTTAAAATATTGCGATCGTACTTAATAAAAGGTCTTAAGAACCTTCAGGAAAGCTATCATAGGGTTCGAAAATAGGAAATTATTTCTCGGGCAAAATAATGTTTCATTTAAATTTCAACGCCGTTTTCATTATGCTATCACATATTATTAATAAAAAAATATTTTTAAACGTTATTTAATAACAATAAACAAATGATGTCAAACATTATATTTTCTAATAAACTTTTAATTATATTAGCTTATGTAACTTTTTAATGAATATTGAATAAAATATAATCAATCAGGATTGAACACGCGACTTCTGGGAAACTGTTTTCTTCGCTTCACGAATTGAGCTACCGTACCGCTACCCTTAGATGAATAGCATTCTACGTATCTCCGTATTCTACGAAAATCCTAACAAATAAACGTGAAAAATGTTAGAAGTAACTGTAATAAGATATATATTGTATATATATTTTTATGAAGCAGTCTACTATTCTTATTATAGAAGTGTATTATTATTATCTGTTCTACATATGTCAATTGATAATCATTATATGCTAAGATGATGTCCTATTTTGTAATATTCTTATATATACCTATAAAAATAAACTTATAAAAAACCCAAAATTATCAACAGTGATTCTTTTTAATCATATTCCCTTGATGCCTTTTCACAAAGTTTATAATTTTCTTACGTTTTAAAAGACTTTTTTTTAGCAAAAATAAACGAAATGATTTCCTTATCCTCGGGAATAACAATGAATATATAATGTGGAAGGAAATTAAGAAGTTTTGAGCAAGGATTATTTAGGTATAATTTTGGAGTAATATCCGACAAGGTTATAGCAATACATTAACTTGGGATCTTATTTAAGATATTGTTTCCTCGCACCTTCGTATTACCTCGCTATTATAACTGGTCGATATGTGTCAACTTTTAATTTCTTTAAGATAAATATCATTTTTATTAATAATAAAACCTGTATTATATATATAATTGATTTAAAGGTAATCCAGATTTGAATTACGATTTTATTTAATATAAAATAATGTTTTCTTAAATATAATAAAGTTTTACAATTACATAAAACTATATTAAAACGTACTTTAAAAAGCATAGCATTACTATAAAAATATCGTTAAAATATATACAAAACGACATTTCGCTAAGAGAGTATTAAAGCCGTTAAAAATATATTTCAAACTTCTTAATGACTTCCATCTCACAGAACCTTATTGCCGACGGCTCCGAGAGGGTAATGTAATAACTTCATTTTGAAAATGATTACACAAATACATGAGATTCCTGTAAAATACTTTTCTTATTAACTAATAAACGTTATTTAAATAAATATAGAATGAAAAATAAACCGATACGGGATAATTGAGATGCCGTTTCAATAGCGACACGGTAGCTCAATTAGTAGAGCGACGGGATGGTTACCGAGAGGCTGTGGGTTCGAATCCCTGCCCTTATCGGTTTATTTTAATTCTATATTTATTAAAATTAAAATAAGCTTAACATGGTTATAAATGTTTTTAGATATTTTCAAACATAATAAAAGTAAGTTGACAATTATAAATGTTATTTCTTGTAACTGAAATAAGCCAATGGTTATTTTGTACAAATAGCTAAGTCATTAGTTTCGTCAACCTCGCCGCGAATAAAAGAGTAAACTGAACTCAACTATGGGAGTGGCATTTCTATTATAATGGAACAATTAATTTTGTTTATTATCACGTTATTTTATTTTCTTATTTATATTAATATATTAGAATTAACCTGTGTTATGTATTCTTTGTTTATACGAAAATATCTGCAAAAAACTACCACACCATAATAAGGTATCTTATATATTAGATATTTATGTACCCGGATATGTTCACCTAAATTAGTCGAAATTCGCTTGACTAATTTCAGACCCATGGCGAAATCACTAGTCAAGCTAAATTTTACAAAAAAAAAAATAGTTGAAGATTGTAAAATATATTCAATGGTTAATTGACATGTTATAACAAAAGGATAAATAGTGAGAAATAACATAATCATCATAATATATTTGTGAATAGTGAATTTCCCTATTCATGAGCTATTAACACGGCAAAACCAGTCTGAACTGAAATCCAGCAGCTCTTTAGACACTCCAAGAAAATAACGTTAGTGAAACGGTCAAACATATACAATAGCCATTAATAATATTATTATTATTTATTTAATTTTTTTTTTTTAGATTTTTTTTATTATTATGTATGAAACAAGTTATTTTTGTTAAAATATTAACCGTGGTCACAGTATGGTAGCAATAACTTGGCTTTTGAATGGTTAATGCATAATCGATGAAAACCGAGTCAAGTTAACTCGCTGGCGTTCATTTCCTTTCTTGTAATAGCGTCAAGAAATAGATTAATGAAGTTCAGTTTGTGTATATAATTACAGATAAACATTTACCTCTGTATAAACTCTACAACTTAGGTGATTTAGTATTATATGTATAATATCTTTGAAACTCTTATATGATCAAAACATTTACAATCTTAACGAATTGACATAGAAAGTTTTGAGGTATTTAAACTTTTATGATCTTCATTGACTACGAATATATTTAAGGAGTCCACCGCCGCTATGCTTCGAGCGTACGAGTAAGAATACCAAATATCTTTCAAAATAGTCGGGCAAGGGTTCGATAAAAATCACGTACATTCAGGTAAATTTATTAATAAAAAATCTAGGCGTAATAGTTTTTAATGGAAATTAATTTTATCTATTAAATTATTCCAAAAGTTGTAAGTTGTAACACACGCTTTACATACACAAATATAAAAAAGAATGTTATTTATTCGTTTCCATTCCATTTTTCCATTCTGTCCCGTTCGTTCATTGTTCGTTCATTTATTCGTATACAGAAACTTATTAGCCTTAAAATTGAATTAATAAAATGAAGCTGGATTCATAATTACGTCCCTAGAAGCAGAAGTTACGCCAACGTTCATCTTCTTAATTTGACTTGAGCAGCGATAAATTGCTGTCTCAAGTTAATTAAATACCTCAGCTTTTTGAGCTCAATCTTCGTTTCCTTTGCGGCAGAACTTCGACTAAGGATTAGGATAAAATTGACTCCCGCATAAATAAAATAAAATACAGCAGAAGTACTATTTCGTAACTCCCCAATCAACAAAGAAACTAAAAGTTCCTATGAGGAATACTGGAGCAAGTTCCAAAACTCGCAATCTGGGATACGCTACGAGAATAAATGATCATTATGTGTCTTGTATATAAATAGAAATAGTTTCAGTGGTCTTAAAAAGTTTCAAGATATTTGTTGAAATTAAATCTACAACGAACGATTACGTAATAAAAGGTTTTATTCGTGACCCAATCTGGTATGCAATTCTATTCGGTGCAACACTGGAACGCAATAAGAATTCATGGAAAGTCCGTTGGTAATGGATCGGTGTATAAATTATATGGAGCTCGCTTCATCTATTACACCGTGATTGAAGAGGATATTTGCATAAAAAAACTGGAGAAGAATATTTAATCTATTTACATATAACACTACATTAAGTTTGCCCAAAAAGCTTTCCAAATAAGAAAGATTCGCACTGCAGAGAACAAACTTAAGTATTTTAACGAGAAAACAAACGGCTCTCAGTATTTGCTTTTGTTGCGAACCAAAGAAGCGTCGATTGAATTCTGAAGGATATTCCATTATTTCTTACGTCAGATAAAGAATGGTTGTTGTTTTCATTTCTGATATCTGACAAGAAATATATAAAAACGCTGAAATTATTTCACGCCATAATTCAACATATTGTTGATATTAATTATTTTATAAGAACGTTCATTTTCTTACAGAGTTTTGTACAACGGTTTAAATAAACGCATATAAATTACGAATACAATTACGGAAATTTCGACAATTTGTATTTGTTTTGTCCAGTCAATATAAAGCTTCTGTTTTGCTTTTATTTAGAGAGCGATAGTCGTTTATCAAATATCATTTATTTTCCGAAATCAAACAGTAAATTGATCATTAGTTATGTTAATATATAATGCATTTGAAATATTTATTATTAATATTATGAAAGCCACTCCAGATAAAAGTGATTTACTTCACCGCACGACATGAGAAGACACGCCCATCGTCAGCTGCCGGGAACGATGTTGCAATATTAAACTTTACGTCTTAGTATATGAGCAACTTTGGCAGTGCCGATTTAAATTTAAAAAAAAAATCTTTTAAAGAAAATAAAAGGAGATAATCATGATGGTGATGATGGTGATGAAGGTAATGATGGTGATGATGGTAATGATGGTGATGAAGATAATAATAGCCCTGTATCGAAAACTTTAATTAAATTAAAATAAAGTCCAATTCCACGTACAAAGAAATTAAAAATGTTGACTTGATTTACGATCTTAGAGTACTGGGAATTTAGGTTAATTGTGTGGAAACTGAATTCCTTATTTTAAGACTTATACAAAGATATCTTGCAATCAATGATGGTTTTAAGCTGTAGGATATCGAAGTTCGCCGAACCACAGCCAACATTTCAACGTACATAATGTTGGAATGTTGGTTGTGGTTGGGCTTGATATACGACCAATTTATCGAAGCTTGGTCAAACATCCAAATAGTAATTACTTGCGTCTACTTTAAATTAACTGTGGTTATTCTGTTATTAGTAATTGATTATTTCCTACTTTTATGCTCAATTTGTCGAACTGTTTATTCTATTATTTTATAAATGCTAGTTCCTAGGTTATTTTCATTAAAAAAAAATATAATGGGAATTTGTTTCATTGAGTATTCACGGTTTTCCAATAATTAATTTCATGGTAATACAAGTTGTAACAATCAAGTTTATGGATTGTCTTTAAAATGTCCATGTCAATAAAATGTTAATTGCACAATGTCAAAAAAATGAGGTTATGATTATTCTGTGCCCAAATTTAATGTATATAAAATATTGTGTTTCATTTATTTACAAGGATTAGAATGTGACAACAATAAATGTAGAAAGCCGCACCTAATACATGCGCCGGGAATAATGGATAGAATAGTGACCACATTTCCTCTTTGGATAGTAGTGCTCACTATTCCGACTATTTTATACAGGAAACGGACGAATTATTACATCCTTTAAAATTAGACTTGTATAGACTCCTTGGTTAAGAGCTTCTATCACAAATAAATATCTAACATGCACAAGAGGATGCATAAATGGCCCTTTATAAATCTTAAATTTTTTTCTCTCAGATATGAGTTTTATCAAAATATCTTGCGTCAAAAGCCATTAATTTTCCACCCATCAAAAGGCACTTAATGTTCTAGTATATCTGATATATTTTCTAGTTTCATATTACATAAAGTACTGTTTATCGGACATCTGTGTTAAATTGAAAATAACTGGGTTCAGATTAAGTCGTAAATTGGTTTAACCTTGACGGCTAAGGGACGTAAATTCAATTATCTGACGTCACGATTCTATTAAAATATCTTGTACAAGGTTTATTTTACGTGGAGTGTAAATGCCTTTTTATATTTTGTAGGTAGAATAAGTGTTTAATCTGTTTCGGCCATGTTTTTAAAGATATATATAGAATAGAATTTCTGTTTAGAATAAGGCAATTTTGTGTTTTTTTTTATATTTTAATGTTATATATAGCAGCTGTTTTTTTATTTTAATTCTCATAAAGTATTAAAATCTCACGTTCCCAGAAAATAGAATAAATGAATATATTTTTTGGTTGTAAAAGTTTTCACAGACAAAATAAGCAACAAATTTGTGTTTTCTTTACGGACGTGAAAAAAGTTTTTATGTATTCCTATATATACCAAGTTCTTCTTTCAGTACAAGGAAAGTTAAACAAAAGTGTTATTTTTATATTATTTTTTAAGATATATAAATAGTAAAATGTGGTCTTATTCATATTGTTAATTTATTGAAAATTGAATCAGTATATAGGAACATTTACTGTACTGCCTTATCAAGTCAAACTATTTATAGAAGTATCACTGAAAAACAAGATACTTTCTATTAAATATATATTTTTATGTTAACACTTTTTTTAATTCATTTAATGTTTGTAATATTGCAACTAAATGAATGGTAAAAATGCTGTTATATTTGTATTTAATATTGCGTTCATTTACTTATTTACTTTTTATTATCATTATAGATATATACTTTTTATTATTATAATAGATTGAAAATATTTATTCTTTTTTGTATGATAAAAATATTAATGCTATGAAGCTAAGAACATTTAACCTTTATGCATTATTCTATTATGAATATTAATAGAGTTCATAACATGAAGTATAAATGTTAGATATTACAATATGATCTGTTTTATGAATTGCATTTGGATTTCGTACTTTAGTAAAGTTATGCTAGAATTAAAAAACTCTTTTTAAGCCCTTATATATCACAAAAAATAATATATTTGCATAACCATAACATCTGTCGTGAAGTGACATTATTTTAGACAAAAAAAAATAAATCGTCTTTTTTGCGAAAACAAATATTTCTCCTCACTATGTTACAGAAAAGTTTCATCTGAAGCATCATCAGTTATGATTTGACAGAACATGGAGGAAGGTTAACAAGAGTTCCCCAATATAAACAAAAACTCTACCGATGCAAACAAAAGATTTGGCAAAATTTATTTTCTTAATAACCACAACGAAATTGCTCAACTTTTCTCATAAAAAAAATATTCGGTGCTTATATTGGATAGATTTTTCTTCTTGCTCTTATTACATTACTAGGCTTCAATAGGGGGGAGAGGGGAGACACGTTCGGAACATTAGTGTGGACCTGATCGAACCCAGGAAAGAATTATCGTACTTCCAAGTTAACATTTTTAAAAGCACTTCCCCTTTATATATATCGAGTCTATATCCTTCCTCAACTAGTCAGATTTCTATTGCAAAAGAATTTTAACAGTGTCAGTTCTATTTTCAAATAAAACAAACTCTTCAGCTATATTTTTTTAGTGTGGACAACAGATGTTGAATTTTATAACGGGTAAAAATTTTAAAAATAAAAAGTTAAGAACTCAACCAAATCTAGTTTAGTAAGCTTGAATAGCGTCGGCGACACATGGATTTTCTGAAATGCTGTTCGCTTTCATGCATTTTGTATTCTATATTTGATAATCTAATTTGGGTAAATTGACCATATCTTAGGTTTTTACAAAATCTTACATAATGTTCTTAACATTTCGAATGGGAAGACTAAAATGGCAATGGCTTATGGAAAAAACGAGAACATCAAACACAAAAAAAAGGTAATTCATGCAATTTTAATATCTGTCGCATGCAGTAGAGGTATTTGCAATAATAAAAAGGATAATTTGATAAAAACCAACGTCAAATGCAACCAAAGAACATGAAAAGACACGTACATCGTAAGATGCGACTGTTTTGTAATAATAAATGCCAGAAGCTATGTTTAACAACTGGTGAAATAAAAACAGGTCTAAAAAGTCTAAAAAGGAAATCCAAAATGTAATTATAAAGAAATTGATTATCAAAGCGACTTAACATACCTCAAAGATGACTTAGAATTAAGGTTGATGATGTGAAAAACTATTTTTCGTATATAACTTCACAGTTTAGTTAATAAGTGAGTGTAACAGAGTTTAGACACCAGATAATTAAAATAGCTATTATTTGCTTATAAAAGTATATTTTTAGGTAATAATGTTTTGTCTAACCTATAATTTACGCGTCTTGAATCATCTTTTTAGATTCATTTCTATGTTATTGTATGTATACATTGATATAAATATGTTTTCTGAAATAATATTTTTACTGAAATGAAAACTTATGAAACGAAGAAACTTATGAAATGAAAAATGCATCTGAAATTGGTTTAACCTTGTAGGCTCAATATTTTATTATAATGTGATACTGATACTTATTTCAGCGCCATCGATTAAACCTTACATTGCAGGTAATTTTCATAAATTTCTAGTATTTGTAGCAATTACTCTTAGTCATAACCTTGGCTGCTATTATTTAAATGACATATATTTTTTATTTATTGCATTAACCACATGAATTTTCAGATTTTTGTTGACATATATAAATTTATTTATTTTTGTTTATTGGTTTTTTTAACATCGTACATAAATCAGTTAAGTAATAAATTTGATAAAAATGCTATATTTATGACTATTCCCTGAAGAAATTAAAAGAAGCTAGTTTACATTATCTCCTTTTTTCTGTAGATATATTAATTATTACATTGATTTTAAGCCTCTAAATCTGTTTCCAGCCTTTTCTTTTCAGTTAACATTCTTCTATAATGAGTTCGTTACTTTATTGAAACTTCCTACGAGTTTTCATTATTAACTTCTTTATGTGGTAACTAAATTTTTTTTATTTTCTCTTATGTATATAAAAAAAATATTTTATTAGTTCCCTAAAACCTAAAACATCACAGGGAAGTTATTATAACACCAATAAGTAAACCTTCAAGGTCCAAATAAGACAATTTTAGTACTTATATGACATTATTTATATATATTTTTTTATAAGCCTTCTAATAATTTCATACTACCCTCACTACTAAAATATCTCGAAAAAATTTAGTTCTGATCAATAGTTCAAAGATACGATCTCATAATAAACACAATTTTTCTATCTCAAGATTTTTTTTTATAAAAGTTTATCTCATCTTTGTGATTTGTGTAAATGTTAATATGATGTAAAATAATTTAAATAAATGCACCAAAATGTAACAAAACGAAACGTACCGAATATATTGACGAGGAAACAAACAGCTCTCAGTATTTACTTTCGTTGCAGAGCAAAGAAGCGCTGATTGAATTCTGATGGATATTTTATTATCGCCAGATAAAGATTTTCTTTTATTATTTTTGATATTTGTTTTCTTTATATATGTTATAGTCTGTAGATTTTTGTTGTATATATTTCTTGTAGTTTTGTTGATTTGCTTCATGTCTACTATTCATTGTGGTAGAAATGTTAGAATGTGACTGAAGTCATTTGATTTTGTTTTGTTATTTAATTGGTTAATGTCCTATAAATTTTATTAATGGAAGCACTAGTTTTTATTCGTGCCGTCTGCCGTAGACACATTAAATACTTATCCTATTCAGTTTCCACAAAGTTCATAGGATAAAAACCGTATAATATTGACCTCTTTTTCGCTAGCCGTCAATTTCTTCCAGATCAGAGGGGCTAAGGACAGGAAAGGTGTAAAAGTGGAAAGGTTATTCAGATATATTTGGTAGCATTTTTGTACAGAAATAACGCATTTAAGATTAAACATAAATGGAGTCAACCTTAACGGGTTGATATACAATCAAATTAAGTCACGTTTCTATTAAATCTATTGAGGAGTATTTTACCCCTAGTTAAGTGCAACAGTACTTTAAAGTTCTTGATATTGTCTACGAGAAATGAGAGCAGAAACTATAAACCTTACTCGCCAATTTGAGGCGAACTTAGGTTTTTGAATATTTATAAAAATAAACACTAAGGGATAGAAAAATAATATTTTTTCCATCACTTAATTATTGACTTTACAGATTTTAATATAAAAATGTTAAGAGTAAAAACACTCACGAAATAAGCTGCAATTATATACAGGGTTATTTGTAATTAGTTGACCACCTCTTGCAGGCATCCTCTCTTCATCAATCCCAACAACATTTGTTCTATTACTTTTTAAAAATCTTTATAAACAACACAATAAAAGCTAAACAAAAAAAAATAATTTTGCTCCCTCTTTTACTTATTACTCTGTATTTTGTAAGTATTGCTTAAAAGGTCAACGCTCGGGCGCCATACCTACGTTCAGAATTACAGTTAAGAGGCAACAAATAAATTTTGTATGAGAAAACTCAAATTTTAAAAACTATTAATTTTAAAAAATCGCAGAACAAATCTTATTGGGATTGATGTAGAAAGGCCGGTGGCCTGTATACTCCCCTGTATATATTGTTGCTATTTTGTATTCGCTTTCATCTTTTTAATGTAACCAATAAATAATGTCTTAAGTAAACAAATTGCTTTGCCAGTTATTTCAAATGGTTTCAGAATTTGTATGTCTTTTCTGCGTTTTCCCCAATGTCATATTATGATGATATATTCGGTGGTGTATCTGTTGATACAAGCGAGTCACGTGCGTTAGAACTTTCGAGATCCTAGGTAATTTGTTACCAACTTCGCGAAAATAAATCTTTCTCGCAATGAATATGTTTATTCACAAATTTATTGGACGTAAATTATTTTTAGTTGCAACGACATAAAATTTTTAATCAATCAAACCTTTTATATAATTAAATAATTTTGTATGAAAAAGATAAGGCTTAAAAAAATAAAGGAAATCTTCAGTTACGTATTTATAGCTAGAAGGTGACATTCTAGGATTCATTCTATTACAAAATATGACCGATAAGTTTCGTAGCTTAGAAGTTTCCAAAAAATAGAATAATAATTTTGTTGAATTTTAACTAAGCCTAACAAAATTGTCTGGACTCGACCAGCGAATAATGAGTATGAAATATTGTCACTTTCATTCTTCTAAATTTAAAAACCTTTAACATTATATATTTTTAATTATATGTGTTAATAAAATAAAAGGTTCAGTTAGTATTCTGAAGCATGTATTGATATTTTTTATTCAAGATGGTTACCGATATATTATTGTTGACCGGTATATGGTCAGCGCTTTTTAATTCAAAACTCTCCCACTTTATACAGTAGACCATGAAAAAACCAAAAAATATTTTACTCATTTGTAAAAATAGATCGAATTTTTTTACGTACATTTACATATTGAAAACATACGGTAATTATTAATATTCGTAACAAATATGTATTTAAAACTTTATTTAAAAAAAAAAATCAACAACACCATATCTAAGTAATCTTGAATTTATCAAATGAAGTACAATTGATGAACATTTCCCCTAAAAGCTTTATTACTTTAGTGTTGCCTATCGAAATATTTGACGTTGCGTGTCGAAGCTGAATTGTACATTAGTGTTGCCAGAACGACTATCAAATTGCAATCTCTCACGAACCGTAATAGAGATTTCTTAAAACTCATTCGTAATGAGTTTCCTAATTACCCCTTTGGATTTTAATTACCAGTATAATATTGGATATCACCGGTCCAAATACCTAAAGTGTAATGAGAACTTAGTGCATGAATTAATGAAGCATACATAATACATAATAATAATAAATATTCTCTATTGTACACCCAGATAAAACCATAACAAAAAAAAGAAAAAAAATATTGTATTGTAGATGTTAATTTGTTATGTAATCTTATTATTTCATACGTTTCAACTCTTTTCAAACTTTTCTATGTGATAATATAAACTTGGCCCCTTGCTCTTGATCATATATAACTATGACTATAATACAACGTAACGTGAATTTAAATTGTAGTCACATACATTTTACGGTACAGTAAACTATTACGCTCCAAGGAATATTCTAAAAGATGAAATTTGCTCATCAAAATCTGCGCAAAATCCTATAAACTCATCAAAGTGAAAGGATTTTATTCAGCCTTGGACATTTACGCCTTAACAACGTTATCAGAATTTACGACTCACTGTCTAAAGGATTAAAGTCCAATTCCATTTGAAATGGATTTTAAGTAAGATAACAATCCTTTTGGACAATTTAGGAAATCATTAATTACTAAAAAGTATTAATTGGATGAGTTAATGCTACTCCCAAAAATAAAATTATTCTTTCAATGTGATGTATTCTTTAATTTTTTTGTAATTATATCCGATTATATAAAGTATAATTATTAAAAATAAGATGATTCTTAAAGATAATTATATTGTTTCTGTAGGCCAATGATATAAATTCTGTCATTACGTGGGTTTCTTTTATTTTTAAATCGCATCATAATGAAGGCCGAAGTGGGTGTGAGTTAAGTAGGAACTTCACTATTAAGGATGTTATCTTTGTGTCTTTTATCTTTGTTTTAAATATTACAATATTGAAGAATTTATTACAATTTACATACAAAAGTATTTTATACTTTTCTATTCTCCTCCACTATAATTTTTTGTTAATAATTACTTTCACTGAAATATCTTGGAATATTATATCTGATAAAAAAATACGTAGCACATAATAATTATAGTTGGTTAAGTTCACAAATCTATAATTTGTTAAGTTTAAAGTAGTACATGAACCCTTCATGAATTGAAGTAACAGTAATATTCATCTAAGGATCAAACTACACAAACCGTTTCTAATATCTCAAAGACCAAAACAATATAAGACCCGATCAGCTAATCTTTTGTTTATGAACTATATCTAAATCACACAGCTGTTTTGGCTCTAGTTTTAGATCGCCTGCCAAATGCTACATGTTATTGTTAGTAATTTGGCCCGTGATTTATGCCATTAAATCTGAAGTTAATTTATATGCCTAAGATCGAAATCTTATAAACAAACTAACCCCTAAACTTTAGGAATTGTGATTTGATTTCAATATTATTTTATATATATAATTTCCTTTTTGTGAGAATAATGAAAATAAAATAGCTTGATAACTATTAATAGTTCAACTTTATACTTTAAAAAAGTTCTATCAAGTATTTTTTTACACCATATTAATCCAAATTTTCCCAAATCGTCCCTTTGATCAAATGATAAAATGGCGTCTGCACATTCAGTACGGCCATCCAATTAGCGTTTCAATTAACACTAGCAAAAACGCTTGTAAAAGTGGTATTTGATTGCGAAGTTTTCAGATTTTCAACCTATTTTTAGTTGTTATGTATCCGCTAATTATTTTATGAAAGCTTTTTTAGGGATCAAACTGAAGGTTAAACTGAAAATGGTAGAGTGAATTTATTTGCATATTCGGAGCTGATTCAAGCCATTTTAGTGGTCTATTCTATACTAAACATTCCAGAAATCTGTTAACGTTATAAATGAAGTTTGATAATCTGTTATATTTAAACAACCTTAAATGAAATGCACACCTAAAAAGGTCTCGGTGGTTAAGCTACGAATCTTCTGATTGAAAATGGATCATTTAAGAAACTTTTAGTATAAATAAAAGAAACAGACAAACAATTTAATACTTACTACATATTCTTTTTCACTTTTGAGTGCACATTGTCATCGTCAGTTATGTGACTGGTTCAAATCCACTATTTCAATTCTTCTTTAACTGACTTTCATGATTCAGAATACGATGACTCAACATACCCATAAAATGTCATGTCATCACTTTGTAAATCAATGTAAATGAGATTTCGTATTTATTCATTCATAATTCATGGGGTGACGTTAATCCCGCAGAAAACTTAATTTGGGGAACCAAGCCTCGGGAAGAATTATTCGATTTGAACTTCTATTGATTAAATAAAAATGTTAAAATATTTTATGGGACAATGCTTCGCAACAAAAATTTTGATTTATTTTGAATTATTATTATTATTATCATTATCGTTATCATATTGTTTAAGGGTAACAAAGTGTCTATTTTCTTTTATATAATGTAGTAGTCTTAAAATATTATAATTATTTTAATCGTCTTAAAATTACTATTAGCATAAAAATATACAAATAAGTATAAATAATAGTAAATAGAACCGTACATTATTCTATTGTATATATCCGCATGGAAAAGTCGCGAGAAATCCAACCGCATTTCCACTTTGAATCCTTTTAAAGTATTCTTTGAGCGAAGAATGTTCCAGCCTTTTTGCCGCAAGATGAATCAATAAGATATAGCAAATAGTTTGAAAATACGTACGCATTTGGTATCAAGCAACATCTTAAAATCATTTTTTAAGTCATTTACGAATATACATTTTGAACTGTATGTTTGTACGTTTTGAATATACAGCTCAATGTATTTTATATCCTTAATGGATGAATATATGAATAGATTAATCGTTATAGTTTATGTTCAGGTTCTTATAATCAGATTTTATTTCAACATGAACCGAATCGTTTTGCTAACAATTCAGCTGATCTCACTTAAATACATTATTAACGAAGTTTCCATTAAGATCGGTAGTAGTGTAAATATATATAAAATATAGTAAAGAAAGTTATATTAATTGCAAAGTTGTTATACGTAGTGGGGACAAAAACAATTATTAAAATCAAGTTTTATTTTACTTTTTTAATTCTTTATTGCAAAATTTAACAAAAAGAAAAGTGTACAAAAGACGGACTTAATGCTATTTGGTATTTTTTTCCAGCAAAGCAAAAAAAAACAAAGAGAATAAATGAAACAAAATATATACTTTCAATATATAAATACACACACACATATACATACACATACACACACATACGTACACATATACACATAAATATATATAATAAAATATAAGTAAAAATAAACTTACATATTTAAAAACAGTACTATCTAAAAAAAAATTCAACCCTCAACGTTCAATTACAAAAACAGCGCGTCGTTAGCACGACCATCCATCTTCAAAGTACATAACGCTGTCATTCGCATTCAAAATAAAGTTTTTAAGCATAAAGAGTACTGAATTTCATCAGTTACTGTAACTTTTAGACAAATTATATTATGGAATCATCTTAAGAGCATTTAGGGTTGAGTGAAGTAACCATTAATTTGTATTATTAAGTCTTTGCCATAGCAAAATATTTCAATCCGATTTGAGGATAAAATTCGAGTTGTAGTCGATCGGCCCCGTTCCCTTTTCCAATTTACCATTATTTATAACGGAACAGTTGGGCGCGGTTCCTGTTCCGAGCATTAAATTAGATACAAAATTTCCCTATCAGCTTTCCCGGAAAACAGATTTCTAATATAATTTTATTAACTTTGGATACAATATTCAGGATATAATTTTCCCTAGAGCAGCAAATTTCAAATGTTTAGACGTTTATTACTAAATTACTGAATTATAACTCAACAGCTAATTATATTTCGATTATTAAATAAGGACATTTTATGAACAGGTTCAGTAAATATATATAAATACAACTGGAGAACGGATTTCTGTATTAATAATTTCAGACAAAGTCAGTGAGAAAACTGGAACCTTAAACACCTGGTACCTTCAAGAAGAATTAATAATCAAATGCTCGTTTGTTGCCTTCTTAATAATTAATTGAACTTTACTCTTCAATCTAACTCGTATATTATAACGTCAAAATCTTCTTGCGTAAAATCTCGTTAAAAGTTAAGAAATAAATAAATCACGAAACATTTGATTTATCGACACCTGTACCAAATAGTATATTGTTGTTTTAGTATTTCGTTACGAGTATATAAACCTTCCGGTACGATTTCTCAGTACACAAGTTTTAAGACGCATTTAGTTTTTATGACCATTGTGAATGTTTCTTGAATAAATCATGAATTCTCTTTAGTTGTTAAACTAAATATAGATCGATAGTTAGATATTGAATTGAATAGATAATGAGGAATACATTGTTATCTGATAACAGAAAAATAATATCTGATTAAACATTTACAATATTAAAAGGGGAAAGCTCTTTACTAAATATATATTCTGTAGATCCGGGCTTAGAGCTGTACTTGACTTGATATATAAAAAAATTACATGCTTCGAATAAATATATATTTTTGTTAAAACAAATATTATAAAAAACCTTTCACAACAATTTTCGAACTGGCCGAAAAGGGACCGATAAAATATTTTGGAACAATTTTACAACCGCATTCCTTAATGAGATTCACCGCGTGGACAGACGCCAAACATAACTTATAACATATTGTATAAATATATTTCATAGCTTCATTGATCTAAAAATATATTTCATAGCTATTTAAAATGTAATTATAATGTACCGTGGAATTGGCTTTTGAAGTTGTACAAGTCACACAATTTCACCCTCAATTGTCTCCACACAATTGCTTCTATTGTAATGGTGCAAGGCAAATGGTTCAGATTTCAGCATAACGCAGGCATTACATAATTCATTCAGAATTGTTACGTAATTCGAATATAGCTCTCGTATTAAACCCGTCTGTCACCTCGTATGGTCCGGTGAGCCCGGGTGTTATAAAATGTTTTCGCGTTTAGATAAGTTGTAAAGATAAATTATTATTATAGTTTAATATAAAAAAAAAATTTCTTATGTTTTGATGTAAAATGGACTGAAAAAGGTTTTTTATGTTTATTAATTTTCTGGTTTTGATCTTGTAGTAATGTAAAGCGGCTTGTTCTTAAAAACTTATTAGATAATTTATTAATCCTCGATTAAAACTAACCTAAGTCATGATTATCTATATGATATTCTTTTTATAAGAAATCTAAGTATATTTATAATGTTAGTAGGATATTTAGATAACCAAAAATAACTAGGTACTTCCAGGCTGTCAGATCAAAGTTTTATGTCGTAAAATTAATTAAAAATCGGGACCTTTGTCTTCAACGTCAAATAAAAAAAAACAGAAGTCCCTTCTGCCCTTTATTTCCTGTAATCTACAGAAAATTGTTTTAACGAAGTTACGATGCTAAATTGCACTTTGCATAACTTCTTGCTGTATCTAATCTGTCACTTCAGCATCCTCTTGAGGTTTAGTTATATAAGATTGATGTGCTTTTAAGTTTTAGTTTATTTTTGTTAGGTTATCATGGTAATTATGACAAAAATAATATCGAGTTCAAAATGGCTCTCCTTAATAATGATCATAAGCGTGAAGGATTCAAAATTGTATCAATAAATAAAACTAGGATCCGCCATTTTGTGCTGCGGAAGTTGAGTTGAGCACCCTCCCTTTTTTATGCTACTCATTTAGCAAAAACTTTGTATTTAACACTAATGCAAGCGCGTGACGATTTAACATGGGAACTCCCATAGACAATTTTCTTTTTGCTATAACTTTTTTCTAGTTGACATTTTAAAGTTTTGTTTTTTTAGGAACCAACTCTAATATAAGATGTAACTCTCTGGTGAAAATCATGAATATCGGGTATTGTTCACAGACAAATGTAATCAGACTATATAAATTTATACATTCATAATATGATTTGTAGGTATATGTTATGACTGTCAACGTCATTTTCTCATTCATTCATTGATTCATTTGTTTTTCATGGACTTATTGAACCATAATTTTTTTTTCAAATGTAAATGTTATGTAAATATACTTATTACATCGGTAGATATTTACCGGACTAAACTCACTTTAAATATAGGTATCGGAATTTTGCTCCTAATAGTTTCGAGCCCAATTGGGGTTCATTATGATATGATTCATGAGGTCGAAGCATGGCGGACTAGCTGCGTGAACAAAATTCTTAAAACGTAAGTACACTCAAGGGTAACACTATACTTACCTATATTATACTCGTCATATTTGCAGAAAGATTTATATATATATAGACACTTATAAAAATATTTTACACAATCCGGGCTTTAACAAAAATCATTATTAGCTTCTAAAAAGTATAAGAGGAAAGATCAATAACATTACAACCACTGCAAAAGTCAAAAGTCAGGGGACCGTTCAATTTTAATTACAAAGTTGTTATTGACAGAAAAAGGTTCCACAAAGGCTTGTATACTCCTGACCTCTTGTAAAACGACCAAATGGCTAATTTATTTATTTCAAAGAATAATTTTTTGAAATATAATGATACAAAAAATAAGAAACAAATACTTAATCATATATACTTACAAATAATATATAGGCATACTTTATATATAACATCGTTGTAGTAGAAAATACCAAGAAATATAAAGTAATAAAATTCTTTTTGTTTTGTTAATATAATATAATAAATAATAATAATTCTCTACAAATAAAATGGTGCGATATTATAGGACACACCGTAGGGCTGGCACACTTGAACGAAGCCCACTAAGCTGCGGTAGACACGTTCGTTATGTGAAGGCCCTATTTGATAAAAAAAAATATGTTCCCTAAAACATATTCTTATATTTTGATTGTACTTTGTACGTGCTATCTATAACTTCAGCTTGTATTTAGTAGATTTTTCCTTAAGCTATCTAGGAGTATTTAGTTTCAGGAAAATCATCATAAATGATGTTAATCCAGTTATTAAAAAACAAATAATATCGATATTAGATTTTATAGAAATATGTGTATAAATTCATAAACGAGCAGCACTAAAATTTAAGACCGATTTGATTTAAAATTGAATTAAAAATTTGAAACAACCCAGATACAAAAACGAGACCCAAGTACTTACGTTGACGATGGTCTATTTTACGAATTTTTCTCTAACTATACGATTTGTATTGATATATCCTTTTTTTCTTTGGTAACTTACTTGCATTTTGATTTCTTCCTTTATTTAGGGGTCCTCCGACGCAAAGACTTCAATAAGTAGATACATAATGATATTATTTTTATCCTTTTTATAAGTTTTTGTAACGGAGGTTGTTTAATTTTTTTTTCTGCTTCTTAAAGTTATGTTATTGGGTTCTGTATTTTACTAAATTAACCTGTGAACGTAAAATTTTTCACTTGTTTAGGTATTAATTATCAATATTGCATAAGATATTTTCACCGATACAAATAAAAGCTCAATATCTTGGTAACGACTGCTTTTATTTCTTTTAGCTAAGAGCCATCTCAACGAATCAGGCTTTCGATTAAAAAAAACCGCAATCAAATCGGTCCACTCGTTTGGCTGCTACGATGCCAAAGACAGACACATAGTTACACAGATACAAAGATACACAGATCAAACTTATAACACCCCTTTTTTTGGGTGGACATGCCTATGTTTAGTCTTAATTTAATTTTAATAACATTAGTGGTTAACTAAATAAATAATTTGTTAATTTGGTCTCTCGAGACCACAAATATGCGTAGTAATATCCAAAAGACTATTTTTTTGTTGTTGTAAAAGTAGGAGCGTACAATTATTTGTAGTTGGAATATTATCATACATAAGTATAGCATAACGCAACATAAGCCCATGAAAAAGAAAAGTGTAATTTAATTAAAAGAACCCTTATAAAATGGAAATTTTATAGTTTCTTTTTAAGTACGTACTATAAATAACATATGTATGTTATGCGACGAATAAAAAAAATAACACTGACGATTAATTTTGCAACTACATATAAATACTCGTACGCGATAGTAATTCTTTAATATTAATAATATTAATATTAATAATATTAATATTAATAATATCGGGACAAATTACACACATTGATCTAACCCCTAAGTAAGCAAATTATTTGCTTGTGTTAAGGGTGTTAGACAACGATACAAATACATAGAAATACACATATAAATACCGAGAATATATATAATAAACGACCAAACCCAGAAACACAGACATCTATGCTCATCACATACATGCCTGTCTCCGCCGGGAATCGAACCCGAGCCCCATTGCGCCGTGACACGTTAGGCGTCTGCGCTAACCACTCGACCAATGGGGCGGTTCTTTTTTCTTTTAATTCTTTTGGTAATACTTATTATATTAACGTAATATTGGTAATATTTTTATATATATGTTAAAATAAATGAATTGTAAATCTATAATCCGCACAAACAGATTTAAAGATGGTCTTTAAAGTCAAAGAGTAAAATAATAATGGGATAAAAATGAAAAGGAAAAGTCGTTAGTTGAGCCTCATTAGAACTTCTATAGAATATCGTCAATGACGTCACGGCCGTGACCCGTCATACGATCGCGTGACCCTGGTACTGTAACAAAGATTTTATGATAGAATTTTGTAATAGTTCAGTTTATAAGTTGCATACAATAGTCGTGTGCAATAACCGGATATTTCTTTCTTGCAGATATAAAAAGAAAATATACTACTAGCTCAATTTAAGTACACCTACGAGAATATAAAACAATATTTAGTTTGTTTGATATTCAAATTTAGATATAGGTTATTTGAGCTAATACGTCTAGTCTAGTAATAATTATACGTAATAGTCTGCGCTAACCACTCGACCCTTAAATTAAGGGTCGAGTGGTTAGCGCAGACGCTTAACGTATTGCGGCGCAAAGGTGCTTGGGTTCGATTTCCGACAGGGATAGGATATGTGAAGAGCAAAGATGTTGTTTATTAAATATATTCGCAGTATTTATAATATGTATTTCTATGTATTTGTATTTTAGTTTCTATAGCCAGAATTCCGTTTAAACCTTAATAAACGTTAGATTCTAATAAGTAACTTAATTTGCAAAAGCCTCAGAGGCACTCATAACAGTAATATATTGTTAATTACTGGGCCAATTAGACTGGGGCCTGATTTATTAGACACATTACAGTGTAATTGAGTTATATTACTTGATTAAATTATGTTTTTTTTTATTATTTGAAAATGTTTGATAAAAGTGTGTCTAGAAATAGAAACCGACATTGTTCTTGTAAAGGACGGCTTGCATGTCCAGAGTATACTAGAAAAGAGCAAACAAAATTGGAGATTGGCCTAAAAATAAGCATGAAAATTTAACATATATGGGATTTGGGCGGTCTCTCCAGTTTTAAGCCATGCGACTGCCAACTTGATTTGGATTTTGACATTTTGGTTCAATTGTTCAAGATGTCGGCGAGATAGATCAAACTGTATGACACAGGGTTTACGAAGCATTATTCAACTCTCGTTCTTCTTCTCCTTCAACTTCTCCTTAAATTAAAGGGGAACATTTATGAAACACTTATACGACGCCCTGTTGAAGTTGCGATGAGTGAAAGAAATTGATTCAAAGTAAGGCAAAAATCCTTTTGTAATATGTATATTATATCTATATATTTCTACCGGCTAAGGGATCGTATTTTCAACCAACTACATTTTTATGAAACTTTGCATTCATGTTCCCTAATTTCCGGCGCTGTGATGGTGATATAATGAGCAACAAAAGGATAAAACAACCCCAAAACTCAAATTAAAAGTTATAAAACTTCGTAACTCTAGGACGGTCAAACCCATTGACGTAACTTTTATACTTTTTTGCTGTTAATAACGAAGATAAATGCTTTACCATCTTTTTAGAGTTCCTTACCTCGAAAGGAAAAAGAATCAGCAATATAAGCCGCATATTTTTAAACTTGCAACTATTCGAATTCAAACCTAAATGATACCTCAAGACCTATCTTGAAATTTGGCATGAAGCAATCTTTTTTAATATATACAGAAAAAACTCCGAAAACCTTAATTTTTTTAGTTACATCGGATATGTTTTTTTTATAATGGTGCGGAATCCTTCCGAATATTTTGTTAGTGTAAGGTCATTCACCTCTCTGCTCGCTCAATCTTCGGGGCACAGCACTAGTAATACTGTATTTAAATTTTTCAATCAAGTCTCACTAAAAGTCTCGTTCTTTTATGATTCCATTTAAAAATTTGTGTTCTTTCTATTATTTTGTTCGAGAAGTAATCGAAAGTTTAAAACTTGCTAGTTGTGAACAGGTTTTAATCAAGCTTTGGAATTATTTCTAAAGGTGTTCCGTACAATTCAAGTCAATTTTCCAACTTCTCGCAGGTACTTGGAGATAATAAGAGCGGAGTTACACCTCTTTTCATTTTTATTCAGTGATTAACGTTGAAGGCGTCTGAACGTGTGTTAAAGAATCTTCCAGGCATTTTAGCGCTTGATTTATGTTTAAAATTTTAAGACTGACTGTTCTAATATGTAGCATTATCTATTCTTATATTGTCTAAAGATAATACTTTGTCGTTCTTATTTTTATTTAGTCATTCAAATCATGAATTTATGATAATCTTTATCATTCATGGATAATTGAAATATTATTTACCCTCAAAGGTTTTTCAATCCATATTGGATTTTTAGGTATTAAATAAAATAATTAAACTGAAAGAAGTTCAATACTTTAAGAGCTGATAGACTTTCTCTATAAAGCAACTACTTCATAATCGACTTTTTGAACGGCATAAGATTAGTGTCATATAATAATACTCCCCAGTGTTGAAATATGAGTCGTTTATTTTATGGCTTCCTGGTCAGCAATAGAGGGCTTCTTCAAAGATGCTTCTAAATAGGGATATGACTTTTATTTTGTTATTAAAATATAATCACTGTGCTATATAACAATTATTATTATTTTTTTATACTATCTTTATTTTCGGTAATTTTATTATATATACTCGTGGTTGAGCTTTAAAAATAAAATTAGATTTTAAAAATGACCTATTTTAGTTGAATTTGGTGTTGTCGTAGCATATATCAATCAAGTTGTAAGAAAATATTATATTATATTGAACATGGATTTATTTCCTATACTTGTGTTAAAGTAAACTGTTAAATATAGTTAAACCTACATAAAAAATATTACTAATAACCGACACACTTTGATTATTTACTAAACATAGAACTTTAGAAGTCCATTTAACTTTATGATTACTCTCAACTTTGAATACACTGTGTTTGACGGCTTGCTGTGTGTTTAAGCTGATTTACTACTGTTTAACAGGAAATTATAACTATGTCAGCTGTAAACATACTCAGAGTATTAGAAATATTTCTGTTCTTAAATTATTTTGAATAAAATATAACAAAAAGTATGACTTTCAAATTACACCATAATTTTGTCGTATATTCCCTGTCTGTGTGTCTGTGTGTGTGTATCTCTCTTTTCTGGTGTTTTAACCTTATCCTTTTAAGCTTTATACTCTGGCATCAACGTCATGTTATATTTCCTGTGAACATTACGTAACCGACCTTATGCCATGTACCAGTTATCTCGCTTAGAGATGACCTAATTTCTGCCACATCTGTGGGTGAGCCACTGAGTCTCCCAGGGTGTAAAAGTTACACGTTCCTACCGGATTTCCTTAAACATTGTGTGTTAGATACATAGGGTTGACTTCCACTGGCAGCGACTATTCATATTTACGCTGTTGCATTTTTAGTTTAAGTTTTTCAGTATTGCGTTAACAGTTTTTTTGCATTTTTTCATAGAGTTAAGAATTAATGTACTTTATTTTACATCATTTATTTAATGTCGGACACTGTGACATGGGTATAAATGTTTACTTTAATCAAAATTTTAATTACAATTTATAATATAAAATCCATAACAGAGCGTTCAGTACACGTTTTAAATATTCGTTCTTACTGAACAAAGCAGGAAGATCAAAATTTAAGTTTAATAAAAATATTATCTAAGTTACTCATTGAACTTACGAAGACGTTATTTGTACTTGATTATGCAATTTGAGAATTAACTCTATGTGATATCAAACAAAATATATAGAGAATTAAAGTTAAATTGTATTGTACATTCGGAATTGAGATTACAATGAAAAACAAAAACTTTCTGACAACAAAGGGACACGATGGAATATATTATGACATCCCTACATTTTAAGTTCAATTGTAAATATACTTCAGTCTATGTTGCAAAATTAGTAGAGCGACGGGACGGTTTCCAAGAGGTCGCGAGTTCGAATCCCTGCCTGTAACGGTTTATTTTTCATTCTATATTTTTATAAATTTAGTTCAATCAAGTTTTTTTCTAAATTGTAATAAAACAAAAAAAAAAACAATGAGTTATTCGAGTATCCTACGTGATGACAACATAAGGTTGAAATGTAAGAGGTAACTTGGGAGAAGTAAATAAAACAAACTTTGGGGTTCAATCCCCTAAGGGGTAAGGGCTGAAAATTGAACTAAAATAAGTTGCAGGCAAAAACTATTGTGACAATAACATTTATATCTAGAATGTTGTCAATAAATCATAAAAGCGTGTTTTAGCGAAAAAGATAAATAGGCGTTGTTTTAAACTTGTTATGATTTTTTATAGCGAAACCTTAATTAGGTTAACAAACTAAAATATTTCGAGGAGGGAAAGTTAAAGCTTAATTAAAAATGGCTGTTGTTAAAGTTTGTTTTATTCATCTTACCCAAATGTGCATTTATAAGTGTTTATTCAAATTTTGATATTTGTTACACGTGTTTTAGTTACTTTATTTATGTTTTAATTTAAAGCCAGTATTTTTTGAAACAATAACAAAGTGAGGTTGGGAGTGACGTGAAAATTTTAATTCATTGAATCAGGCTTTCAGTTTGTATATAATACACTAATATATGCATATAATAAATTATCTAATGATATCATCCTAATAACCTAGTTTTCTAATATCATTGAAAGAATTTTGCAAAAGCTCACTAAGTTAACAAAAACTTGAAAGTGGTAACCCATTTTATCCCGTCTGAAAAAAGCTCAAGGAAATAATCAATTTAACTAATATGTTAAAATAAATCTAACTTATAAAAAAAATATATTTTAATGCCATCTTCATCGTATTATACACGTCTCGAAAAATAAAATCACCAGAATTCAGTATAACATGATTATTTACGAAAATAAAAATATATTATATATATTATATTATATATCTCCTACCTACATGGCCGGCAACACTCTTGTAAATCCTCGGATGTTGCAAGAGTTCATGGGCGGCGGTGATCACAAGTCATCTGTGACCCGCCAGCTCGTTTGCCCTCCTCTTACATAAAAAAAAAAAAAATATTTTTATAAACTCGAAATCTTAAAATACAACTTAATACATAATTCTATTATGTTTATAACAAAAAGGCCTCGTTTCGCAAACACTACTCAAAAGTGGCTTAAGTCGGCTCGCGGCCTCTTTGTTTTCGTTTTACGTGTAAGTATCCCGCGGCGGACTCAAGGGGAACGTTCTAATGCTATATCTTACCACTTTACTTCCACGTTCAGTAAAAGCCAAGCTAAGATATAGGTCAAGTGACGTAAGTAATTAGTTTCATAACATTATTATTAATCCAATTTACGATATTACTCAAATGATTTAGGAAAATCAAATACGTTTTCAATAAAAGCTTAAAGCTAAGGAGTTCTTGAATTTAATTATTATGTAATTTAAGCGACTCTCCGAATACTTATCGACGATAAATATTGTAAGTCAAAACGAATTGGCTATATTTGAAACACGTTCAAAATATTATTTCATCTAGTGACAATGTTTTACCCATTTTTTACCCAAAGAGTAAGAATTTATATTCAAAAAGCAAATTTTGCCGGCATTCTTGCTACTTTTCAGCGCAGACGTGATCTGTAACACTGTAAAGTGTGGTCAGCTCTCTACATTTATCGGGTATTAATATGTGTTGTCCAATTATATATGATGCATAAAAAAGTATTGACTTTAATTTATAAACTAAAATTGAAATTATGAATTTAATTTATTAAATTTTATTTATAAAACTTTATCGCACATAAAATTATTACAATAGGAAATTATAATAATTGATGTTTATACAGTCATAATTTTATATTTTTATTTAAGAAATCGGGAATTGACGCGTCCGGAATATATTCCTTATTCTTTAATATTAAGATTTCTTAAATAATAATATATAATGAAACGCGATAGTTTAAAAGTTACTATAATCGTAATTTTCGTGCAAAAGCGGTCTTACCGCAAATAATCTCTTACAGACAACCCTTGATGAGTAATGAGAATTTATTCAGTTTGGGTGTGTCTATTTTGATTTAATAAAAATACCGTAGTCATTTTAATCTTTGTTTTTATATAGAAAGTCAGAAAATTATTATATGAATCATGAATACCCATAAAATTCTTTAGTATACAGCATTTTATGACTTGAATAATAATTTTCATTTCAGCTGACCATTTTGTTTTCTTAAGGAAGAGGGAATTTATAGCATAGATTTCTTATAATATAAATAAGATATTATTATTGAATATATTATATAATATTATTCTACGTTGGAAAACAAAATACATATTGTTTTTGCATACAATCTTGAAAGGCTTTTGTTCATTCTGAAGTTACTTAATTACTAAAATTGTATTCACCTGACTGTCACAGAAACAGTTTAATTTTAATCTTTAATATCAAAACAGCATTACGCTAACAAGAGGCCAAAGTAATAGAAAATATTACAATTAGTACAAATTTAACAAAAATATAGAAACTATACATTTTTCATTACTAACAGGAATCGAATCAACGATCTCTTGGAAAGATGTTGATGATTACACTTCTATATATTTTTTCTCATAATAAAAATAACATGGCTAAGCCAATCTAAATATGTAAGAAATTTTACATAGGTAAATTTTATTTACGTATATAAGTAAGCTCCAATATAAATTGCACACATTTCTAGGTTAATATAAGTAATAATAAACCAATAAACATAGATAAAAAACCTGTCGACAGTTTATATAATCCTGTGAATAGAATAGTTGAAAGAGTTTCTATATCCATGTGAACTGCTGATTCATTTCTACGTAGCCATAAATGCCACTTGAAACAGCGCTATTGATTTTACGCCAAGCATACAATGATTCTAATGTTTGTGGTATATTTTCTTGAAAGTTCAATGTCAATTTATTTGTCAAACTGGTTTTTATTTAGTTTAGCCACAATGACCAATGTTGACCAACCAAACTATATAGGCATATTATACAGATTATTATAGGTTCAATAGATTTTCAACAAATAATGTAACGCATTTGTAGCTAATTTATTTTTTTTTGATTTTTCATTATATATTCTTATCAGTGATTCATTTCTATGAAAGTATCATCTATATAAAATTTAGACAGTTGTACATTTTTCTAAATCATTAATAATGAATATCAATTAATTGACCTCGTATAGACGTACTCGTGATGTAAATTATAAATACATTTAAGTAATTTACAATTTGACGGCGTTTGTTGAAGCTTTGATAATAAAACTAATTCTTTTGAGCCGAGCGTTTAAAAAGTCATTCTGAAATAATATAACGTATTAATAAAGTTTTTGAAATATATATGTTTAAAATTGAACTCAATATGAAAGAAGAAAAGTCATTCGAAATATTACCGTAATACAAGGTAAATTCTGGTTATCGCCTCTATGGGACTCGAACGCATATTAGATTACACTTCCTAACGATTTATTGCCCAGTAGTTCCATGGTGGAAGGTAATTAAAGCCATCGCTCCGATAAGATGTAAATGCCCTGTCCTCAAGCGTATTACCATTAGTTAATTGCACTTTGAAGCTAAATCCGCTTTGACCACAATGTTTCACCAGCTGTATGTGCATGGAAACCCTGGTTAAAAAAATTGTCAATATAGCTTTTAGTATTTTATCTATATTTTTTATACTGTCTAGGTTAACTTGACTACATTCCACCTGATGGAAAGTGGAAATGTAGTCATAATCTATTCACTTTTCTCTTGAAGATACTTTATATTAGTTTGGAAATAATGATGCAGGTACGCTGTTCTATTCCTTCGCTGTACGAAGTAAAAAAGACGAAGCAAAGCGCTTCATTCGGAAAGGGAGAATGTCCACTACGTAACAATGGATACCTGCCGTGTGTCGAAACATCCGGTGATGGAAGGGGGACGGAAGAAATAACTCGTGTAATTCTTGAATAAAATTTTTTAACTACTACTATTGATATTGTATTTTTTCGTAATTAAAAGTTAACTTACACAAAAAGCTACCATAAGTCTCATCATCAGTTTTTCCGTGTCTGGTTGATGAGTCAGTAAAAAAAACAATTAGAAAGTTTGAGGAAATTTGATAGACTATTGTCTGACGTGTATATGAAATGTCTCCATCACTTGTTTTAAATATTTAATTAATATATTCTGTTCCTCTTAATTTATGCAGTATTAACATTTATAATTTTAAATAAAAGAAGAGTTACATTTAACCAGGAAATCCCAAATTATCAAGTTTATATTCGGGTATGCGGGATCTCGAAAATTGCTGTTTCTTTTTGAAAAGTTAAAGAATATTTTTTCTGCCCCCTAAACATCAAAGTTAATATTGGACAATCTAACATAGTATAAAGAAATTTATTCTTTTGTGTGCTTCTTAATTATATTACTAGGATAATTCCTGTCAATATACATTATATTAACAAATTAACATATTATGTTCAATTCCTGAATTTTTATGTCAGATTTTGTTTTAAATTTTTTGTGAAAGATATAAAACAATCAATGCCATACTTCCATTTTTTTATTAAGAATATTTATGTAATAATACAAATTAAAAATGTGTTCTTTTTCTGTGTTTTAGTAAAAAGTATTAAATTAAAAGAGATACACAAAGTATAGCCGATTCGGCTGAAAAGAACAAAGGATCTGAAAACGTTTACAATCAAGAGAAGAGAGAAAGAGAGAGAAACTGGACCGCATTCTATTTGAAATGGGCTGCATTTTATTTGAATCTGAAGCGATTTTGAGATAATTGCGCCGATAAAAAACGATTCATTGGAATTTATTATTCGTTAGGTTTATTTATAAAGTTTTTGATTTACTAATATTTAAAATGTATGTTCCTAAGAGAACTTAGGAACATTCATCGATAAATTGGTATATAAGTAACATTTTATAAAGAGTTAAGGACTTTTTACAGTTATTCAAAAAAATATTAAAGTTTTCGGTACACATTGCTACAAAATCAAACGGAATGTAATGAAACTAATAATTTAAACATATACAATTTTTCTGTACCTTTAATTTCTTGAAATAAATTTATGAATATTAGACATATTCAATGCAATCGGGGGTAGTTTTGGTACATTTTACTCATATATTTTACCATATATTTAGAAAAAAAAAAAGGTATACTTAACTAAAAAGTGTAAAAAAAAACTTAATACCTTGCATATACCAGAAAATAAATAATTTTGTTTCAATTTTTATCACTTATCTCTAGTTACACGTCTTAATGAATTTTTTTTAGTTGGTTCTATGTTACAAATATTTATATAATTAATTTAATGTCACCCCAGTCGGTTAAAGGACGAATGTCGTGAGTGGCCACTGTATCACTCGGAGACAATAGTTTTTGTTGATAAAGATCACTGTACGAATATTAAAAATCAATAAATTAAACTTGATATTTTACAATATACACAGTATTCTGTCACAAGTTTTTTATTTTTTTATTTTAGTACCTTTTTTGCTGTACGTACGTAATGATTATTAATAATTAATAACGTGATGGACTGACTTAAAGATATACCGATATTAGGATGCTATCGGATCTCCCATTTTTTAGTTAAGCTTTGCCAAAATAGTGATGTGAATAAGCAGATACCCGTACCTATATGTCATGAAAACGCGTCCTTAACACATTTTATAATATATAGCTATAAATATAGTGACATTAGAAGTAGATAGTAGACTTTATGAATATTGAGTGGTTCGTTAATGTGCTCTCAGGCGTGTGACAATATTTTTGCAGTGCATGTTGCTTTAACTCACTTCACTAACTCTCAGACGTAAATATAATGAATGACCACCCGGATATTATTATAATTAATATTGTTTGTCCATTATCATTTAATTAAATTAAAATCTAATTTAGACACAAGACTGGTCTATACATTATTATTATGGATTAGTATTTAATCAAATTGCAATAAAATTAAACGAGTAGGGTGAGTTTTTTGAATGGCTTGAATATAAATCTAATTCTAAAGAACATTTTATTCTCAAAAAATGCAACTGGACATGGAATAGTATCTGTTATTCTTTTCTGCAAAATATGAAACAATAGACTATAATAAAAGTATAAAAAATGTTACGAGCGGGTGTAAAAGATATGAGTAGTAGCAAAATTTACAAGCACATGTAGAGTTAGATAAAGTTTTGTGCTAGTGAGTATAAGCAACAGCATAAAGTGTGTATGTGTGTTTCATAGTTTTTTATAATATGACATTTTGACATGATGCAAAAGCAGTGTTATTTATACATAACATTTTGACGTAATTTATAGTGATGTAGGTCACCTAAACAAAATGGGAGAATATTAATTTATTTATTAGATTAAATTATACATTTATGTTGAGCATAACAATGCAAAAGCTTTAGCTTCAGAAAGACTAAGATATGTTAGAGATATAAATTTAGAGCTGCTAATTTTTTTAAGGTCACATCCTTGAAATAAACAAATTATTCTCATTTTTCATACTTTTATGAGTAAAGCAAAAATAAATATTTTCAAATCCGATTGAAAGTTCCTGAGATTAGCGCGTTCGAAATAAACAAATAAACAAACAGTCATCAACTTGATTAAATTTGTATTGATTTTTTATCACGTTAATTCCGTATGACGATACAACTTCGGTAAGCTCCATTATTATTGTAATTAAACTTGTACTGGTCGAGATGATTTATTTCAAACATTAGCGAAAGTAATTAAAATTGATAACGACTTAACTTTCGATGTTTTGCGATATGTATCCACATTTATATTAAATAAAAATTTGTGTAGATAGCTTGCTTTTTTTTGTGACTCCGTAAGCATGGACATACGTGTACCATGTTATCTAGACTTTAATGTTTACTGAAGTTTCTTTGAAAGTGTTTTTAAAACTGATGGAGCGAAATAGCTGCAGCGACTACAACAGTATCACTTACTATATAGTAATACGATTCTTATTCTGTAGATACTGATATATTAGATGAGGTACTGCTTTTATTTCTATTGAACGTACTTTTTTTCCGAAATAACAACTTGATTAAATCTTGTTGCATTTGATGAGTCATTTACGTTTCTATCAAAATCTTCCTCGGATTTTGTACTACTTTCCTCAGGTTCAATCAGTAACTCTAAACTAATACACGGAACCCACGTCCATGGGGACGGAGTCGATGAAAATGGCTAGTAATACAATATTCATCTTTGAATAATGTGATGAACGGTCCATTAAATAAAAAAATAGCTCCATCTTCGAGGACTCTCCAACCGGAGAGACATTTCAAGTAGTTTGCTTATTAAACACTTCAAAAGACACCCTGTCTTTTGAAAGAGATTTAATAAATATATCTTACTGAATACTACTTTCTTATATATACCTAGTCTTGCCATAAATATTGTAACAAAGAAAAAAAAATTTCATTGCAAATAACATTTATTACTTTTACAGTGTGTTAGTTTAATACACAAATATAAAACAATAATAAATATAAAAAGCAGCTTATTCGAATGGTGTCCATTGGCTGCAATACAGTCCTTTAAACGTTGAGGCCAGTTATTAATCGACGCACGCGCTCTTTCCATGGGGAAATTCTTCACTGCCAATCGTATGGATTGTTTTAGGGACTCCAAGTTATCATGACGTTTAGAGCAAGCTGTACACTCTAAAACTGACCATAAATCATAATCCAGCGGATTAAGATCGGGACTAGATGACGGTCAGTCCACAACTCTGATGAAGTCCGAGACGTTCGCTTCCAACCAAGACTGCGTGGGCCGAGCTTTATGACCCGGCGCCAGGTTTTGCTCGAAGGACTATATTTGGTTATTGAACATGGTGTTATTAAGGGGCTTAACTACTATATCTAGATACACTTATGCCGATGTTTTAATACCTTTTTCACAAAAATATGACTCAGTCACTCCTTGATGGTTAACACCGCACCAAACTATCATTGAAGTCGGATAATGCCTATTGCCTCCGTTGCACTCTGTCGACTAATTGGTAAGCTTCCTTAAAGCTTTGAGCATAAATACGGTCATTTTGTTTGTTAAAATGTTGCTCAATTGTAAAAAAATCTTATCCGTAAGTATTTTCCTGTGACCTCCCTTTGCGTACCGCTTCAGCAGTTGTTACAATTTTACCACCCTATTCATCTTTAATTTATCAGTTAAGAAATGACCAGTGCGTCACTTATAGGCTCCAAGTTGACCTAAGTCATCTCTTAAAATACGCGACATGGTTCTAGGTGCTATATTCATTTCCCGAGATAAAATCTTTTGCTTTCGGACAGGATTTCTTCAAATTCTTTCCTTTACTGCTTTGACCACCTATTTAGTACAAACACTAAGTGGACGACCAGATCTTTCTGTGTCACAAACAGAGGATATCTCATTGTTCCTATTAATAGCCCCGTACACAAACATTTGATTAATACCAAGTGCAAGGAGAGTTTACAAAATTGCATTTGGCTCCATACCTACTTTGTGCAGTGCAATCACAGCGATTATGTTCTCCTTATCACCGAATATTGTACAATGTATTGGCGCCAAAATGAACAATCGTATAAAAATGACAGATTCCAAATTCAAATGTAATGTTTTTTTAAATTTTTGATTGTAATAGTATTTATGGCCAGACTAATGTAAATAAATGTACAAAACTGTAATTTTGACTAACTAATCATGTTCTAAAACTATTGACATTTATTTATTATAGGATGTAGGTATTAAAAATTTAAAAAAGGGTCCAAATTGAATAAAAAGAATAATAAGTTCGATGAAAAGTTTAATGGCACATTCTTTACTTAAAAAGATTTTAATAAAAATTTTATTCAGAATACAATAACGAGTAAAATTCAATTAGCTGGTAGTTACGGTGGCCACAATGATGGTGTATGAAAGCTGGTGAAATGATTCCTTTCATCAAACCATTAGTATCTACATGTTATCCTTTTCTTAGCTACCGTGATTGCCATTGGTCTATCACTGTAGAAGTGTTTGAAAAGCTTTTGAACGTAATGTTCCCTCGAGGTTATGTATAGTCGAACTACCCAGTGCTGACATTAGGCTAATTTAAGGATGGAGCAAAATCCAAGTAAATCTCTCTTACATTTTGTATAATATTTTTTTACACTTGTGGTGGTCTGGACAGCCTGGAGCTATTCCATTCACCATATATAATAACCGGCCTTGCATCTACTTATGGTAATTTATGATTTTTCATGTTCCGATTCAACCTTCATATTTATTTATAATAGGCTAAGACTAAAGTTTTCTTCTTTTCCCTGTTAAGTATACAAGTCTCTCAATCAATATACATTTAGATTTAGAAAAGGGTCGAAATAATGGTTGGTAGATAAATGAACTATTACTGTCATTTTTTAAATGTATACTACTGTAAAACTGTATTGTACATATTTAAAAAATGTTATGTGTTATTATATATTTTTAAATAAATCATTGTAAATAATAATTGAATAAGGTTCTAACTAAGCTTGAAACTTGGCAAAAATAACAAATTATTTAACGATATTTATTTGTAAAATTTTATTTAAAGCAACACAGTCGGTTTTTTAATAAAAAAATCTTAAAAATAGTTTCTGTTTTATATTAAAGGAGATAGTATCTAAGAAATTTCTTTGAAACCTTTGCTAAATTAGATGTAACCCCAAGTGGCTTAAGATGGTTCGTTTTTACCTTTTTAATTTAAGCCGGTTGGAAGTAACTCATCGCGTTCTCAAGATATTATTTTAAATGAAATATCTGATGTTCTGATTCAAAAAAACATATACTGTTTCTGCTTAAATACGCAGAAGTAATATATTTTTTTACCAACCAATAATATAGAGAAAAATAATACTTTAATAAATTAAAAAATATAACAAAATTTTAAATTTAATTCTTAAGTACAAAAAAAATAAAACCTATTTTGTCAATGGAAGTATAATTTTTAAAAAGCATTTTAATATAACGTATTAATGGAAGTCAAGGATGACTCCTTACAAGTGCCTTGACGTTTGATAAACGACTCTTGTCAAGTAAAGGATGGACAGGGATTCTTTTCCGTGAATGTAGGACACCCTCCATCAATTGATGAACTCGATTGTAAAAATCTATTACCAAAGTGATTCTATAGACTATTGATGTTCAACTAGACAGGGGGATCCACGTCAATAAAATGGTACAAAAGTTTCTTTATATAACATTTTTTGTCATCTGTAAGTTAGTAGTACTATTTCAATACATAATTTTCAATTTTCTACCGGTATCTCAATGAAGATATAGACGACCTGAAAGATCTTTTCTCCTCGAGAAAATTGTATTAGTGTGTATTTCTTGTTGTTCGATTTTCTAGAAGGAAATAATATTAGTTTGTTGAATATTTATTACGATTGATTTAATTATTTGTATATTTTATTTAATCTCTTACAAAAACATATTTTGTTACAAAGTTTTATAATATTAGTGTAGACTAGCTTTTGCCTGATAAACTGAGTGTTAACTCGTTTACAGCGTCATATGTCGGGTTCAGATTTTGTAATTTTCTATTTTAGAAATATTGATTATTTACCCTCAAGGCCAGACCACGTCGATAAAAAGTAGAGAAGTAGCATCAGTTCCTCTAACATGTATCAGAAATATCATGTTTTAAAATAAAATTACTTTGCTTACACCCAATTGTAAAAGAGTTATTAAAATCAGTTCAGTACTTTCAAGGATTGTAGATTTTTAATATTTTAACGTTTTGTTTTTGTAATTGTTTTATTGCGTATGATATTTTATTAAAAATTCGAAGTATAGATAGACGATTTTGCAATAAATTTCTATCTTATCGGAAATTCTCGGATTAGTCATATTATTTTGTGATCTTCTGAAAATATTTAATTTCCGGGTTTAAGCTTCGGATGGGTAAACCAAGAAATAATGTTATCATGAAAACTCACTTTGATCGGGGATATCATATTTATATAGTTTTTACCCGATAGACAACCAATGTTAGATTATTTATCTTTTTTATTTATAAAATTATATTAAAAAATATTATTTAATATCAACCCATAACCAACCATTATCAATGTATATCAACAAATTCACAAGTTGTTTTTTATACATAATATTTTTCAAAATTAATAAATGGTTAGTGAAAAGAATGTTTATTTTAATATCTGCCACATTTTTTTCTATTATTCTGTATTTTATACTTTTTAGTATAAGACTAATATTTCTTAGCTATTATTTCTTAATTCAATTTATCTTTGCGCTTTCAGACAAAAAAAATATTTTTTACATTTCCATGTTTAACTTTAAAAAGCAATTCCATATAACGATGAATAAATATGAAATTTATAACAATGTTGCTGCATTATTAAAAACATTTATTTTCTATAAAACGTTTTAATACAATAATATAATGAGACCCTAAAATGGCCGCCGCGTTATTTCCATCCATTTTAATACCTAATGGGTCAATGCACTTGGTTCTTAATCGATTTAACTTCAAACAAACAATAATTGGATAATTGAAGTTTCCGTAAATGTTCATTGAACAGTTATTTGTTATTTATTTTAATAACATTATCTTTATTTATTATTTTACATTATAACGGAGAAAGTGTTACATTACGATATTTATTTTTTCTTTTTTTATTGTCAATTTAACATCGTTATAGCTTTAAGTAAGGCATTTTGAGATATTCCTAACTGGAAATATTTTTTTAATAATAGATATAATAGCTAAATACACTTTAGGAAATCTCTAAAGGGTTAGAATTATGAAAAGGGTGTTGATCATCCACCAAACTAAAATAAACAGATCCCAACGGTATTTTTCTTCACCGACAAGACAACTTAATCCGATTAACCTCGGGTCTCAACTTGGGAACAAGGCAGGCGTTGCAAGTACGACAGACAGTGGTTATGTAACCTCTTGTAAAATCTATGGTTATCAAAAAAACCCGTAAGTTTTCTAACTGCATATGCATTATGCCTTCACCTGTTCTAGAAAATATGTACGTAGTTTGGGGTCTGTATTAAAAATAACAATTTATTTTTATATTCTAGACAAAGCAGTTTAAAATGTATATTGTAATAATTTATATAAAATACTTATTTAAATCGCATATCTGCGCTGTGTTTGCAGCTTACAAAACAAAGCAGCATTACTGGTTAGTATTATTATAAAAGTTGTACAAAGCAAATATAAAACAAAAGCAACAAAAGATACATTCACTTAATTATAATATATGTATAAAGATAAAATAATGCTGTAATAACAAAATTATTTGTAAAATGGTAGATTTATTATCAAAACAGACGAATAGCATTTGATTAGTTTAACATTCTTTAGCAGTTTTGTAAATATTAGATGCTACAAATGCGTAGCTAGTCGAAGAGATGAAGGCTACAATCTATACATATAATAAAATTGTCACTGATCCATATCTGTACATGGAAAATATAAAAAAAACATCATAGGGGGCCTTTATAAGAGCAAGAGAACCCAAAACAATGGGTTTTCAGTTTGTCTGTATGTCTGTATATTTGTGCACGGTAATCTCAGAAATGGCTTAATCAATTTAAATGCAGTTTTCAGGAATATATTATCACAGTCTTCACTTAAGATTTAGTGTATATTTCATCTAAATAGGTGAAAAATTAAAAAAGTTATTTCAATTTAGATCAATAAATTGCCATGCAAATCTATACATGTTATGAATCTATCTATTCTTCTATACATATAATGAATCTATAGAGAAGTAGTCTCTGTACTTGAAAAATATGAAAAAATATATAGACTGAGTATGAAGGGATAACTAACATAGTCCATTTCTAACATTAAAAAAAAATGTCTGTTTATCTGTTTCTCATTTAGTTGTACGCCCAACACGAAAAAAATACATGGCCAATGTAAATAACTTTTATACTTAAAAATTGAGCGTCACTCTGAATAACGTTTAGTTTTTAACTTTCATTGCTCACTCTTCAATGCGTGCACACTCTTCAAGTGTTCCAGAAATTTATCTTTATACATATAATAAAACTGTAACTGAACTGTCTATACTTGAAAATATTATCAAAAAATCATAATGGGTGACCTTTATACAGGCAAGAGAACAAAAAAATATTTTTCATTTTGTCTGTTCGTCTGTATGTTTGTGCACGCTAATCTCAGAAACTCATTAACCGGTTTAGATGAAAACATCCGGAATATATTGTGATGGACTTCACTTTACATTCAGTGGTTTTTTTTTTAGTTAAATCGGTTAACAAATAAAGAAGTTAATAATCTCGTTACTTTCGTACTATTGCGGTAAGACATTTTTTCTTAATTGAAATAGTGGCCTTCCCCTCAGGGAATAATAATAACCATTCCAATAAAAAATACGAAATTGGATTTTCTCCTCTGTGAAAAATATGTGATTAAAAATAAAAAAATATAAACTAGAAATACTCCTATACTCAAAAACTACTTGCCAGAGTTTGATGAAATTTTGAATGGGTACGTTTTATCGTAATGCGTACGAAGTCGCAGGCACAGCTAGTCATAAAATTAAATGCAATTGTTATAACCAATTCAGGCCTAACTATGAGAAGACTTTACTTGTCTCAAAACGTCACAAAACAATTGGTCTCTTTAACCTTTTGATAACTAGTTATCATTATACTGTATATCATTATATCATTATATATATTATCATTGTATTATAATATAGAACATTTAATTACTTACTATATAACGTTTAATAGATGCGTATCAATAATGTAACTCAATCGCCATTGGATTGTAAATTGATCAACAGTTTCTACCAATTGATTATATAATGATATTTGCAGCGTAATAGCTATTTTATAATTTATATAAATAATAATCTCGGTCGAGCAAAAGTTTTTAAGTTAATACAGTACAAATGTACGGTGTAACATTATAGACATTTACTACAACGAGTATTAGAACTCTTTACTGCAAAGAATCACCAATGACAGTCGCTTTATTCTTTAAAATACTTTATGACTCTGCTTACAAACACACTAAACTGTTTACTATTTAAACGCTTTACTATCACTGTTACACTTTATGAAACTAGTTCCGTTACAAAACACACACTGCCTTCTTATAGCTGGGAGACGATTTATATATTCTCTACTTTTAATCAAATCAGTGTCCAATATCACAATTATTTTTTTAGTCAATTAAACTTCCATACATTACATTTTTTAGTCAAACCAACAACTGATATCTTTATTTTTTTATCAAAACCTACCCTCTTATTATAAAAAAGCTAACAAGAGGTAATTTAGGGTAACAATATATATATTAATATGTATGTTCCAGTCAATCTAATCATTACAGACACTTTTTTTCAAAATAAAACTTTTTATAAAATGCGTTATATATATATATATGTTAAGGCATGAGAGACAGTTACGTTAGGTTGGAGATCAAAGAAAATTAATTAAAAAAAAAAATCTAAAATGTAAACATTATACACTTTAGTATTTGTAAAACAAAATTATTACGGTTTACAGACATTTTATATAAACTGAAAATGTTTGTATTGTTTTACAATTTGAAAACCTGTAAAACGGCAATGTGGTCTGTGTTATTTCTATTTATTGTGCTATTGTCCAATATTTTTAATATTATATCAAAATTGTTGACCAATTGTTTTATATGTAATTGATTGTCGTAAGGTTTAAATTTTTAATTTGGACTAAACATTGATTTTTGGCTGAACAATTAAAGCGCAAGTAAATAACATGTTTTTTACATTTTATTTTACAACAAGTACGGTGTAGTTATATTATAAATAATATATATAAAATGGACTTCTTCTAATGTCTTTGTTAGGTCATAGTTATTTTGCTGGTAAACAATTCCTTTTTAATTTGACCGATTACCACAACTGTATTCTCTAGTATTATCACCGTTAGTGATTTTTTGCAGTTAATAAATATTAATATATTTAATAACAAATCCGTTACATGGTTACAAAATGTCTCCGCTTCAGAAGACCTAAAAGACGAAAGCCGTTTTAAATAGTTCATTCATAAGAATTTACGAATTGCCAACAATCTTGTGCCACTGTCTATTCTATTTTTTTTAATGTTAAAAGTTTATCGAAAACTATTAAATGAAACGGAAATTGTATAAAATTCCATTATACCATTATACCATGATTTACTTACATCTCCAGTTTCTACATTTTGGCTAATTTTTTAATCTAAGCAAAAGAAATAAATGTCAATAAAAAATAATACAAGCTGAACTATCTTGTACGCAAGCAAACTATTTAGGTGTTTTTTTATTATACTAAATAAAAAAAAATATTATATACAGGGTTATTTGTAATTAGTTGAGCACCTTTTGCAGGCAGCCCCTCTACATCAATCCTAACAACATTTGTTCTACGACTTTTTAAAATTAGTAGTTTTAAAAATTTAGTTTTTCCCATACAAAATTTATTTATTGCCTCTAAACGTGCATTAAACTTGAGCAAAGAGAGGCCACGCATCTTGTCAAAATATGTGCCAAGGCCACGTGCATCGGGGCGCGGGGTGGCGGGGTGACGCAGCGGCGGCTATGCTCGTTAGAACTTGATCATTTTCTAAGGTGTAATAAAAAATAGCATCGTTTTCCACTTTTATTTATTAAAATATTTTCTACAATAGTCGAAACACATATTGTCTAACTGTTTAAGAATCTAATGAAAAAACAAAATCTCCAATAGAAGTTGTCCACAAGTTGAATGTCTCAATATTTTTATTTGGTTTATGAAATAAGGGCACTGTAACGAAACCAAATAAATATTATTTTTACAAAATAATAACTTCTCTTTAACTTACTTTATACATATCATATTATATCGTTTGTTAATATTTATATCATGACAATAAAACAATAAGTTACTTACGAATTTCTTTAAGATGGCGCGTAACAGAAAAACGTCAATTTTCATTAATATTAATTAATTAAAACGTAAGAAGGGAATCGACTGTTTCTGACGTATAATATTCTCATAGAAGAAACACATAAGTACCATAAAAACAGACAAATGTACACAATCCACTTTAAAAATAATAACTTTAGGCTTCTTAACATGTTGGATCGTCACTATATCACAAATAAAATTATTCTTCATCATGGTTTCTGCTGTTTCGAGTTGCTGTTCGTTCTAGGTATAGCAAAACAGACCTTGTAAAGATCAGGACCCCAATGCTTCTCAGCCAAAACTCGTATTTCTTTTCATTCTTACTTCTTCTATTTCAGACAATCAATGTATTTTAAAAATATAATAAATTACATTTCATAATTTCTTCTTCATGTTATAATCTTGAATTTATTTATTAGTTTTAATAGCAAGTCCATAAAATCGTATTGTCCAGTATGTAATTACAATTCATTATTTAATTATAAAACTCTAATCCGATAATTTTATTTTTGGTTAATGTAAATTGTGTTTTGTAATCCACATACTTGTCATTTTGATTATTTAGTATTTCCATAGCAACATGGTGTAAAAGAGATGAAGCTATACGAAAAGCTGGCGCGCGCATTTAACAGTTTCTGACTTTCGCTAGCCTGCCGCGACCTATACTTTAGACTGCTTACAAAATACAGAGTAATAAATAGTCGAGGGAGCAAAAATTTTTTTTGTTCGTTTATTCTGAGTTATTTATCAAGATTTTTTAAAAGTCGTAGAACAAATGTTGTTGGGATTGATGTAGAGAGGCTGCCTGCAAAAGGTGCTCAACTAATTAAAAATAACCCTGTATATTGATTTTATTTACCAATTAATTCGTATTTCAATTAAAATGTAATTAAAACTTTTGGTGAAGGACAAGTGAAGCTTAACATTTCTTAAATTTCGTTTACATTCAATTAATCTTAAAATACGCTATTATGAATAATAATTCATTTTTCGAAAATCAAAAAGGAAAAACCTTTTTCAAATCTTTGTGTTTTTAACACAATATATTAATAAAATTCAGGGATCACTCCCGTCTATTGTTTTCTTGGCGTTTGATAGATTGATCTCAAAAAGAGGATCTAATGAAATTCTTTTCTTAAAAAGAATGTAAATCTTAAGCTGTCTTCATATTACTAGTGCTGATGTACTTGATCTCATTGTTTCTTTAATTATTAGCGTCTTCAGACATTTATCAATGGGTAAAATTATTACATATATGTATTTATTACAGATAGGCTCATTAGTTATATTATTATTTTTATTATTATTAAATGGTTTTATTAGCGGTTACTTTATGTTAATAGCTCGTCCTTTGGAAAGAGAAGGCATATAAATATATAAAAAATATATTTTCATAAAAAATGGTTGAATTTTTAAAACAATGCTAGAAACGTAGCTTTTATTAATTTTTAATAAGGATTAAAATATTTCAAATTAAAGTATTTATTTCTAACTAAACTCAACCTGTCTCTTATGACAGTTACTCTACTAAAACAAAAAATATATACATATTTTAATAATTAAACTAGTCAATTTACCTTCGGTATTTTTCAAATTCAAATCACATGACAATAACGACAGATAGACAAACATACAGCATAACGTCAAAAATAGAATGAAAGGCAAGACATTCTATATATACCACAGAGCACCAACTTGAACAAATGCCACGTGTTTATAAATATATTAACATAATTTGGTGAATACAAAACTCCTGTAAATGATTTATATTTCAACGATTCAAATGTAAAAGGTCAATGTACTTTATATATAGGTAGTTCTAAATCGATTTAACGCCAAATAAATAATGTTTGGATGTCTGACTTTAGCTTTACGCGTGTGTTGTGTGTGAAATTAAATCACCAAGTTCAGTCACCACATCGTACGCCGAACCGAGAATTGTACCCGCAAGTATGGCATAAATTTATCTAATGTTTTGTATACCGATTTTAAAAAGAGATGTATGTGTGATATTTATATAATAATGAGATCTTTACACCTATAAGACCTTTCGAAATTTAAGTCTTTTGATTTTGTGCAATTTAGTTTATTAAATTTATTAAAAGTGTCTCTTTCAAGTACCCACAGTATAAGAATGGTCATATGTCTTGTTATAAAAGTATTATATAATCAATAAACTCACATACCTTCCCATTTTTTTGGGTATAAAAAATAGTGGACATGCATTTTATGTGCTATTTTTTTTAATTGCATTTACATATCATATTTAAAACCTGATAAAGTTTTTTACGTTAAATATACTGGGGTGTGGTTCAGTCGGAACATCTCGTTAAAACGTAAATTTTAAAGCATTGTATTCACACCTGTTTCAGAAATTTGTTACGAGGTAAAATACATTTAAATTGTGTAAAAGTTAAAATTAACGTCCTTAATATGTACTCATGTTTCCAGTGTGGTTTAAAATAAAGATGAATTATTACAATGTAAATAATATATTAAGTTAAGACAGTAAAACTTTTATTACAAAAAGTTTTTTAAAAATACATAAACGTACTGTTGCGTTGTATAATTTTTATTCTTAAAACTAATTTCTACTACAAAATTTATTACATAGAAATTATGTATATTTTTATTGATTTCTAATAATGGCGTCAATGAAACATTATCAATTATGTAATAACGGAATATTTTATTACAATGGTTATAGCTTTTATTAATAATAAACTTTGAACCCACAGACTTACCATAACAAACGACTAGCTACTGTTATAATTAACTTTATTGCAATTGCAAAAGAATAACATATTTATTGCTAGTTATAATTAATACATATAAATGTGAAGATTAAAACACGTTGGATTATTTTAATCAAAGGATGAATCGCGGTTACGTCAACGTTGGAAAATTTTATTTGACTAACTTAACGATTTACTTTTAATATTAAAAATTAAGGAATTGTAACGCTTTTAACCTTTAAATCTTGTATGATTTTCAGTATGTATTATTATCATGCAAAGTTAGATGTAATTGGTTCAAAAGGGTTTGCTAGTTAGTAATACTTAGCACCTACATTTATTTCCTCAAGGAAATAGAATAGTTAAAATATTTACATCATTGTTCCAAAATAGGTTTCAAATTGTATCGTCGTCGCTTATAGAGAAGTCATAAATATTGAACTCTGGTATGATATGTCAATGTAATCTGTTTAACAATGTATCTGTTTTACAATGTTATAGTTCAAGGCATTTGATTTCGAAATAATCCTAATAGATGTCCAGATAAAGACGACCCTATAATAGAATAGTAAGATACATTTATCAAGTACGAAACAGTTTAACCAGTTTAATCAGTACGAAAATTATAGCTCAGTTGACAGAACGACGGAACGGTATCCCAGATATCCCAGGTTTGATTCCACTTCAAAATTATTATAATTTATAATACTTAATCATTTAGGCCTAAAGCTTTGGTAAATTATACTTTTAGATAAGACGAAAATGTTTTGTTTTTTTCTTAAAGAAGGAAAATGTATTGATACACCTATATGGTATTTACTTCGTTTTCATAAAAGGGAATCCAATTTAGTTCATTAGACTTGCTTATTTATTTGTATCATTCCTTTTTCGTTCAGCTTAAGCGAAGTACCTTCAAGCGAATTCTTTCTTATTTAGTACGTAATAAGCGTAGACCAAGGTTAGGTGACATGTATAAAAGGTGTAATAAGCTTCCTTATTTATATAATAAAAGTATATTTAAGTAAAAGTATTCTATATGGCTTCTATAGATATTAACAATATTTTTCAAGTTATTGAAAGGACCTCCTTTAATTCTTTTATAACACATGACGAAGGTGACTACGGCCATTTTTTTCGTTGACGTTTGATTAACTGTTCTTGCCAAAAAAGGTTAGTTTAATTTTTTCCTGAGACTAGAGCACCTGAACCAATTATTTATGTATTTGGTTAAATATAAACGTTTATCGCGTTCTTTTAAACTTTTGTTGATGAGTTTTTATAAGCTTAGTGCAGTTTTATATGTACATTAAAAATATGTAAAATTTTTAAATTAATCCTAAACTTAAACTTACAAAATTAATAACCACATTCAACTATTCACATATATAGTAATATATAAAATAATAAGTACAGAAAATAATAGATATGTATATAACTGAAGTGCTCCGTTGCTCCGGCGTTCTGCCGTCGGAGGACGCTAGTGTCCAAATTTCCTTAGCTTCCCTCCTGACTAACGACGCCCCGAGCCGAGGTCCGTGTCTCAATCTGAGACGCCCTCGGGACGTCGTTTCCCATGGGGGCCCATCTGGCCCCCCCTTGTTAAGGGTGGGTCTCCAGACCCACCCGCTCCCCCGGTGACGCTGTAATAGCCAACAGGGCTAACAGTATAGACAAACAAAAAAAAAATGTACATAACAGCTTAAGTATTAAAATATATAAGTCTTAAATGTAGGTTACATTTTTATGTTTCATTATTTTATAGAGGTTTTAATACTTACAGCATAGATAGATAGAAAAAAATATGTACATTCTAGCTTTTATATCATAAGAATGTCTGGCAACATACAAAACTATTCGGAGAATATTTATATTAAAAACGCTGGATTTCGAACTTTATAATCATGTTGTAAATTCTACTGTAAGAAGAATAATGGAATATATAATACAGTTATTTATCTGTGAAAATCATGTCTTTAATAAAATTGTTATAGGTCAGGGTTCAGTAAAAATGGATTCAAAGAAAACGTTCAGACTCCAATATCCTTCCGCTCTACTTTAACTCCGAAAGGTCACTGCACTCGAGTCTTAATCGATTTAACGTCAACCAAATAATTATTGGATGACCTGGCCACAGTATGATAATGTTCCTATGTTTGGTGAGAGGTGCTTGTGTGTTATGTGTGGGGAGTAATCTTATCACCACATTACTGGGTACATTTACTGTATATGTACGGTGCTAAGTGTTAACACGTTAGTACTCGTATTGTTTTTTGCATTGTTCTATGACTTTTATTGTAGGGGGTAATCTTTATATAAAAATAATTGTAAACATTACCTTTAGCAGAGTATTTGAAAATAATTAAAAAAATATTTGTAAAGCTTTGTCCTGTTCTCGAGGATTCTTATATGTTAATGGTCATATTTAATTGATTCCTTTTAATATCGGCTTTCTGAATAAGTTTAACGTCAATCATATATATTGTGTTATGGCTTCATTCATATCCTACATATTGAGCAATGGCCAGTATTAAAAAATATACTTTTAATTAAAAATAGTGCACCTTTTGGTAACAATATACAAAAGAAAAAATATAGAGTATTTAAAATAAAATATAAAATTTGAAAACATAATTTTTAAAACTCGTATATATGTATTTGAAATATAATTTACAATGTAGATATTGACACTAGTAAATACAAAGTTGAGAACATTATTGTAATTGTTGAATTCAATCGGAAAATTATACGTATTGCATCAGGGTTTTGAATGTAAATTGGAAACCGATTCCGTGTAATTAGTTTTATACCAACGAAAATATAGAGTTTAGTAATTACAATGAAATAAATAAAGTTACTAAACGGATAAATAGTAGGAAATACGGTTAACCATTAAATTTTTGACAGTTTTACTGAAACAAAGTTTTTTTTTAATTTAAACATATCCAATAACAAGAATACGAATACGAAGTTTTGAAACTTTAATAATATAAATAAATAAATAAAACTATTACGGATCTAACTCGATGGTAATTAGGTTTTTATTTTACATTATTAAATTAAATTTAACCTGACGTTTGAATGATTTACATCAATCATGTCACGGGAAGACGAGATGCAGGTGTACATAATAATCCTAGTTATAAGCGATTAGATCCGTTAAAGCTAGTTTTGATAATTTAAATGTTTACTCGTGAAAATAAAAAAAATACAATATCAACATTTCTTTGAATTATATATTTTAGTTAAAGAAAATTTAAAACAAATAATAAAGAAAAAACCATAAGAAAAGGTAATTGATTTATAAGCTGTACATAAAATGTAAAATGTTAATAAATTCTGAAAACTTTTTCATACCTTACTACCAAATTAATAACATTTTTTTAATACCTTATACATATACTACTATACATACTTAAATTACTGAAAGTTTGTAATATCCATTTAACTATGTTATCATATAAGTATGAATAAAGTTAAAGCTATAATTATGGTTTAATAAATTACCTTTTTTATTTCTTAACTGATTTAAATGAAAAAAACACTTAATACTAAGTAAAGACTGTCTCAATATTTTCTTGAAAACTGCATGTAAATTGGTAAAGCCAATTCTGAGATTAGCGTGCACAAACATACAGACCTAAAGACAAAATGAAAAACCATTGTTTTGGGTTCTCTTGCTCCTATAGAGGTCCATTATGTTTTTTTTTAATATTTTCCATGAAGAAACATCGATTATAGAATCATCGAAACATCGAAGATTATTATCATATTGTTATTTTTATTACGTAAAATCTTACTTTTATTAGACCACATATACATTTTTCGCTGTTTTAATTATTTCATTAAGTATTCCAAAAGTTTGTTTGTTAATAATGTTGTACAAATTCAGATTATTATAGAGATTACAACCTGCTGACATTTGAGCATTTTATGAGACGTAGCTCTTATACTATAGAAGGGAAGATTAGGCGACGATCACAAAGATTAATGATAGGTATATCTCGGATTTACGCTTCAAAGCTTTGTCGCTGACGAAGGAAAAAGTAATCTTTTTGGAATGATGTATTTTATGATCCACGATTTTGTACATGTTTTCGTAATTAAAAAAAAATATATAAGTGTTCTCCATTTAAAAAATAAACTTAGGATTCACTTCCTGCCTGTTTAAAATGGTTTTTGATAGTAAATGATTTTGTTATGTATTGTAAATGATTCTTGTTTTGGGATATTTTGCTCAGATTGATCTACATTTCTATATTATAGCTTAGCTTGGTAAAAACAATTTGTTATCAGCAAAAGCTTAAAAAAATCATAAAACATACATGTTGTTACTGTAATAAAAGCTACAGAATCCTGAAGCACCTAATGCTGAGCTATTTATCCGAAATGTTTTCTCAGAAATGATAGCTTAATCCGAGGTGATATTACAATTGCAGATGTTTTCTTTATTCCATGGAAGTGATATTCGTAATATATATTATTTATGAGGCTATTATGCTTGTTTTTGTAAGATTTCTTACTTAATTTGGTATTTTATATGCATTAACCCTAAAACACATTTTTTTTATTTGAAATTTATTATAATTTTAATCACTTATTATATTTTTCATTTTATAATTTAATCAGTCTTGACGTAAATATATCTGACGTCTCTTTGGTTTATTTTTAACCATTGACGCACAAGAGTATAATGAGTTTAAGCGTCTAGCTTATTAATGAATTATCAGATTTTATCTATTTTTACTCTAAATAATCCTTCCATACTTAATACTGTTTCATGGAGATTACGGAATTATATGAATAATACTGTCAAATCCATTTTTTGTAAGACTTATTTATTTTGTAAGACTTATATATACTGTTTATTTACTTGATATCTCTAAACAATTTATCCAAATATTTATTTAATATCATTCAAGTTATAATATAAGATAGTAGAAATGTTATAAAAACAGAATCATCAAATTAAATATTATTATGCTCCGGAAAAAGAATTACCCCTCTTACATTTCCATATAAAGAATGTAAAGAATCTTTTTAGGGTAATAAAGAGAAGTGTTCTTTATTCTTAAAATTATACTTTGTTGCAGAAAATTTATCCCACTTCACATAATCGAAGAGGACAGCTACGAGAAAGATGTTTTGTTTTACGTGAACCTCGGCAACCCGGAGTCTGTGGGAGGTAAATTTTAATGTCTTATAATTATAATATAAAAAAATATAGTTGCTTGTAGATTAGAATTATATGAATATATATATATACCTACATATAAATTTTTGATTTAATGATTTATTCTTATTTATTATCTATCGGAAATTATAAACTAATAAATATTTAGACGGCATAAAACGTTAGTTCCCTGTTTTTTATATATTTTTTTAAATATAATCAAAAAAGTATTACATACATTTTGATAAAAAAAAAATGGGTCAGGATTCTAAAATGTTCAAAATACTATTTATATTCTATATTCATTTATTATAATTTGTTTTATTAAGAATATTCTACAAATTAATCAACAAATATGAAATGTATTCTGAAACACTAAATCTAATTTAGTCCTATATATTAATATGAGTCTCGTAAACTAAAACAAACCAAAACCAATTAAGTAAGAGCTCTTTTGTATTTAAAATACGTACTCGTAAAGCTGAAAATAAACCTTTGAAAATGAATTTAATTACTATAAAAGGAAAAATATATTTTTCAATATTGTTTCTATTTTTGTATCGTTTAAAATATTTCACTTTATGAAACATTTCATACTAAATAAAAATGATGATTTTTAAGGTCCTGACTCGAACCCGTTACCCGTGAACCCATGAATTACTGACCTTATGTCATTTTAACAGTTAAATAAGAATGAATTGATTGACCTATTTATAGATCACTTACGATAACGATTGCTATTTACAAATTCATAGAATATCATAAATTTTTTGATCTTTTCGTATATTTTATCTTATTTCTAGACAATATGTATGAGAATGAGATGAAAGGAGACAGAAAAATTTCATGTAATATAATATCCTAGAAAGACCGGCTTATATGAAATTTATAACATTCATCGCCTCACAATATTCATCCGACACACCTCTGTGGCGGAAACTTGACAAATTTGATACAAGAAAGGAAATTCGATCCCTTATATTTATTTGATTGTGTCAAATTCAATTCGATGTTAGTTTAGAATATTTTGATTTCAAAATATAATCATTTTGTTTTATCTGTGTGGTTGTAATTAGGTATGTGTAGATTAAGGGTTATATATATGAAATAATAGAGTACTTTGAAATATTATTTCGTTATAATACTTAAATTTATATCGTTATTTGAGTCCGTTATTAAATTAATTTTCGAATACATATAGGTTTCGAGTTAGATTGTTATTTATTCAGGCAGCGGTATGCTGGTGCGTTTGACGAATATCAAATATTTCAGGAAAAATTGCATGTAAATTAAGCGTTTTGTATGCGGTTTTAGTTTTATATAGAATATGTTGTTTGTTAAATAAATCTAGATTTTTTTTAGCATGTATATATTTTTGTCACATTTATATTTTGTGCTTTTTCTGTGTTTTTAAAAGTCTCTCTCTTTATTTTATTTTACCATATGGCTCACTCTATAACTGTACTACGTGATTTGTATTTTATAAAATATATATCTCGTGTGTTTTATGATAGCGCTGAAAAGAGTCCTTAAAAAAACAATAAGAAGTGTAAGACTGCTATAACTACGCAATTGAAAAGATAAGTTTAACTACCCGCGTTAGGTACTAACACAAAAAGTAGATATACTGACTATAATTTGTCACTGTAATGTAGATATGGCTTTAATAGAAGCGCCGCGGAAAAACTGACAGAAAGTAATTTCTTTCCCGCCACAGGAAAATGACATCTAAATTATTCAAAAGAGGTTTGAAGAACAAATCCTCCTTACCTCGACACCTTTAGTTTATGAAAATTTTCGTAAAAATATAAAATCTTCTTACATTATTTTTGTTTCTATTTAAACATATTTAGAATACGCTACTAGTATTTTTACTCCATATTCGAACTGTAGTTGCTAGGCTTGTCAATAGGAGATTTTATTAAATCCTAAGTTACAAACACTAGGTAAATACTGATTGCATTTACTTTGTAGGTTATATACATCAAATATCTTTACTTCCCATTATTTAATGTTGTGACTTCTTATATAGAAATTAATATTATATATAAGTTACATAATTAACTATACGTTGAAAGTAATACAGATTTATTTTTGTTTTATAGGCCGCTTTATTGTTTTCTTTTTCGATGACATTTAAGTGACATTTTAGCACCATAAAAATTTACCCTCCATTACTCCTTCAGAGGAGTTATTTGTTTTTTTATGACACCATCAGCCATGAGTAGAGCCATTTGATTGTAGACGTTATGACGGTTTTGTTATTACTGTAATAACGCTTTTTATAAATTGATATCATTATCATTAACTTATTTATTAAGTTATATAAAAATAAGTATCTATTACTGCTTTATTTGCAGCCTTCCCAAAAATAAAGTAAGAAATACATTATGTTGCTTATAGGTAATGATTAATAGAATATGTTGGTATGATAAAGAATATTGCTTAACCATGGTTTACGAAAAAGCCATACAAAGTTATGTAGAAAAAATATAACATTTAGATACATTATTCCATTTATTATAGTTGTATTGTTTAAGTACAAAGAATATACGGAACATAAAAACGGAATTAGCTACTAACATAGTCTTATACCCCAATTCAATTTACAGATACTGTTTCATGGGATATATTCACATTTATGGGTCTCGTGTAATTTCTTAGCGAGCCATAAAACTAACCCAATACACACATCTAAGACCTCAATTAAACAGGTGTTGGGTTGAGTGTTATATAACTATGTATAACAAATTAGTGACCATCTTGGATATTAGAGAGAGATAGTTTACAATTTGGAAAAGGACAGATGTTTTTATCACAATTAAAACAAAGTTTTTCGCGGGAAAAAAAGTAGCAACCATTTGCTTGTAACCCGACGCCATTTTGTTGCTTTAATTATTAGTTATTTAAAGTAATCTGTAATCGTAAAGGCGGGAAATTAAACTCAAGATAGTCTGTGGAATAGTTTACAGCTCTATGTCTGATGCTGTCTATGTCAGTGTCTGTAATGCATTCAAGCCTGTTAAATATTTATTGGGTTGTGTAATCGTTCATGTCTCGGAGTAAATTATAAGTAAGCATTATATATTCAACTAATGCTTTGCATTGGTGTTTCTCTCAGATTAATTTATGGTTATGTAAATAAAGATATTTAAGATTATACAACTATAATTATACAAATCTAAATATATATTTGTTTGATAACTACTTTTTCTTTATTATTTGTTATATTATTATTTATACTTCACTTCTTATTTATATATGCTAGTACCTAATTCTAATTTACCCTTATTTATGATGTGCATAAAAAATAAATTGTAAATGTTTATGTTTTAATTATACCAATTTCTTATATTAAATATATTTTCACTTACCAAGTGATCTTTAAGGATTGATATGTTTTGTTTCAAGCATTAAATTCATAGAGGTTTTAAAATATTATAAAAGATCAGTTGGAAGAGAAAGCTTTAAAAGCACTGTATGTTTGTGCATGTATTACATTATATCTAATATATTTTCTCCCCACTCGCACGCTTGACGGATCGACTGTCTGTCCATGTGAAGTAAGAATGTTATATATTCAGTATTTAGCTCTTTTCTCAGCTAATATTTTAATAATAATACATGTAAGCATTTAAGTAAATATGCAATAGTAATTATAGAATGTATGTTTGTATGCTATATCTAATTAATTTAATTAATTTCTTCTAGTATTGACATAATTTTGTTTTTAATCTGACAGAGGGTAAAGGTAAGTTTGTAAACTATATATTTTTTCTCTTTAAGTTTACCTGCAATAGCCATAGTGTTAGCATTTATTTGCTATAAAACAAATGAAGGCTAGTTTTCTAGACCTCGGGCTAGCTAGCTTATTTGAAGCCTACTTAATCGTCTCTCAATTTTAATAAGTAATAACTAGACTAGACACTAGTGTTTAGTTTTATTTTAACAATGTTTTGTTTATTATTAAATAACGTAAAGTCTAAGTGCTTTAAAGAGAGTTTTCAAATCAAATGACATTAACTAAAAAACTCTAGGAAATGTTTAACTCATACACACTCCTTTTCAGAACAAATGTTCAAGACATTTGTCCTACGATAATAATATATTTGTATAAGACACAAACAATAACGCAAAACTAAACAATGGCCGAGGTCATAAATTTCCTGTTATAATATTTGGTATTATTTCAGAGAAAAGTCAAGTCACGAGCAAAATTATAATTCTAAATAATACACTTTGCTATTTATATTCTTTTTATATTTTTTAGTGATTTATGTTTATACATTTAATTGACGAGTTAATTTCAATATTAACAAATAAGCATAAATTTAGCATTTGAACCAAACTTCGTATTACCATGGGGATTCGTTATAAAAATAATTATTATCAATATTATTGTGATTAATTAATTTGATATTAAATCTCTAGAAATAAATAGCTTTTCTATAAGATAAAACGAAAAGAAGTTCTTACATACTTAATTAAAAACTATTTCAGTTATGACAATCCAGTTACTTTTAATTTAGGTAATTGGTTCCTAAAACCGTAGCAATAGCAACCAAACCACACTCAGTAACCCCAGCATGTTAACTATATACTTACTTACTTGTCCTTTCTCCAAACTGTTTTAATAGCGTTTCGGCAGTCCCTTTAATCAGGGTGGGAACATGATTTACGGCTTCCGACATTATGGGGGCATGTCCTTGTTACTACAGTAACTATGCTGCTCGTATCTATTATATAACTTAAATCTTATCAGTAAGTCGTGTAATCTTGTTTTACTTTTGTACCCTAAATACGGAATGTCTAATTATAAATACTCAGTTTTTGCGGTTTAGTAATTTGCGGGAACAATTGTCAAAATTTGCGTCAGTTATATTTGCTAACAAAAATGATGTGGTCGATGATAGAGCTTTATCATGAAAGTAATAAAAGCGAAAATTCCTTGCAATGCGTGACAAGAATCGTTTGCTCAAAAAGCAATTACATTTATACTTCCAAGTCCGTGAACAAAATACGAAAATGTTTTGCCTCGTTTATGTAATAGGAACATTGTTGGATAATTACTTTCAAATGAACGTTTTAATTGAGAATATATCAACGTAATTGATAGGTTTGTTATTAGCTTTCTCTATGTTAGTCTTTAGACAATCGTAGCTAGCCGATAATGGGTTAAATATTGGCAATCTAAGTTACAGTGACCAGATAAATTAGTTTATTGATGAACCCGCAAACACTATTGTGGACCCTCTAAATAAACTTGCAATCAGTGATGTTGACCTCAACGATCGATTAAGAGCACTCAGTGCAGACATTTAAATACTGCCACAGTCATTTCAACATTTTGCATAGTAGTGCAAATTTGCAAGTAAATTAAAACATACTTTTTGTTTTTTTTAATTAATGGTGTTGATAATTAAATGTCTTGTTTAGATAACAATCGACCTATAATGCATGGAAATGAAGTGGTACATCTGACAACCCTGCCGGAGGATGAGGCTGTGGTAGCGATGATGGGCTTCCCCCGAGCTGGTGAGATTACTCGCGCTCAGCTTAGGATAAAAGAAAGCAAGGAGTTTAAGGTACTGTTTGAAAATATCCATAAACATGTATTGCCATGTTAAGCTTATTTAAACTTATATAAATATAGAATGAAAAATAAACCGACACGGATTCGAACCCGAGACTACTGGGAAATCGTCCCGTCGCTCTACCAACTGCGATACGGTAGCTCAGTCCAGTAGCCCGTGTCGTTTTATTTTTCATTCTATATTTGTATAAGTTTACGGTACTGTCTTTATTTTTTTTTTTTGTTAGCAAGGAAAAAGCATTTTTGTTATATACCTAAAAATAAAAGTAATTTTCCAGAACACAGTGGATAAGTTAGTGCAAAGGGCGAATGCATCAATCATAATTGGAACATCATCGTGGAAAGAGCAGTTCTCAGAAGCCTTGACAGCGAGTTCAGGTATTTGAAACCAAGTTGCATAATTATACTACGAGATTTATTGTATGATGGATGAATTGTTTGTTCTGACAATTGCATTTTTCATTTCGGTTTCTCGGAATGCAATTTTATTAGCAGCTTGTTTACTGAATTTATAATACAAAATTAATTTTGGTATTTTCAAGATATAAGACTTCCTCTCGTAAGAAGCATATTATTATTATGCCTTTTATGGAACTAAATTTCTATCTCCTTGCAGTTGTCATAACCATTAAAATTGTTTTGTGCTCTCGCCTTTTAGATTTAAGTATTTCATTTAATTACTAGTATGAGTTGCATAATAGGACTGGTCATAGAAAAACAAAACAATTAAGAGTTATATATGCGGAAAAGTATTGTAGTTTTATATACGGCTATTCAAGCATTGTTTAACGGGTTTTCTGAAAACATTATTTGTTTTTGTCTTTGTTTTCGTCATGTATTACTTACATGCTTATTACAGTAGGTACATTTAATTCTGATACAATAGCTTAAGCAGTAAAAGTGTATAATTATCTTATAAATAACTTAATAATAAATGTATTTTAGATAACCCCGACGAACCGCCTTCAGTTTTTGACTACATTCTCCATGTGTTCACACTTTTCTGGAAGATCATATTTGCTTTCGTACCACCAACAGGTATATTCAATTATATAAATATATTCAGTCAGGTATAATAGTGTAAGAAAATATGAATATTAAAATAATATTAATAATTTAGATATCGGCGGAGGGTATGTCTGCTTCGTAGTGTCAATTATATGTATTGGCTTGGTGACGGCAATCATTGGAGATGTTGCGTCTCACTTTGGATGCACTCTCGGTATCAAGGACTCGGTTACCGCCATCTTGTTTGTCGCTCTGGGGACGAGCATACCAGGTACCCAAAATGTTATTAAACCCGTCTTAGTATTCTCTGTAATACAAATAGCAAGTTTATAATAACTGTTTTTTCTTTGTTCTCGTCTGAAGAGCATTTTGGGGCGTTTCATGCATTTTTAGCTAAAAACTTACCTAATATTTTCAACCATGTATCTTTTCATTACGTTATTATTTATTATAAGAAAATTTCATAGCTCTTTTTCTTTACTATATCTTATATACAATGATGTATTTTTGTGTCTATTGAAAAATACATGACTTACAATGTACCTACATGTAAAAAAAAAAAAAAAATTATAAGACTTTTTATAATAAAAACTACTTAAATTCTAACCGTTGCGAGGTAAGGTTACAGAGAAGTTAGAGAGAGGACGTGTACCCGTCGCTCCTGATTAACCTTCATGGTGAACCTAACTTTAGTATTGTATTGTACATATTATAATATGATGGAACAAACAAAAAACAGTCAAAAGTGTACTTTTGTTAAGTATAACATGTTTTTGAAAAATTGGTCAGATCTCCATTGTTAGTTTATTTTATTGTAGCAAGAGACCGTGATACTTCTAAACAATAATTCTTCCTTTGTTGACTGAATAGGACACCGAAATACCTAAACTTTTGGCGACGTAGAGGTGATAAATGCTCATAGCTCGTGAATGAAACCAAACATTTAAATATATTAATAATTATTTCAGATACCTTTGCGAGTAAAGTGGCAGCCATCCAAGATAAGCATGCAGATGCGTCAGTAGGCAATGTGACAGGATCTAATGCAGTAAACGTATTTCTTGGTATTGGAGTAGCATGGACAGTAGCTGCTGTGGTTCATTGGAGTAAAAACGAAAAGTTCCTCGTCGATCCTGGAAAGTGAGTGAAATAGTGTAATATGTTAGATCATTTAACAAGAATTGTGTTATCATGGAATATTTAAAATAAATTCTTATCTACTTCCTCCAGCCTAGCTTTTAGCGTCACCATGTTCTGCAGTGAAGCAGCACTTGCAGTATTAGTATTAGTTCTGCGGAGAAGAAAATCAATTGGCGGAGAGTTGGGAGGCCCTCGTGTTGTCAAGATTCTCACTTCTATGTTCTTCTTCTCCCTATGGCTAATCTATCTCACTATGTCAACCTTAGAAGCTTATGGATATATCAAAGGATTTTAATTCGCGCGATTGTTATAGTGATAATTCAGATCAAATGAGTTTAATAGACATACTAATAAGTATTGTGTCTCCAATATTTATACGTATAGTAAAATTTCTAAAATAATTTGGAAATGTTTCGAAATTTCTTATTCTTAAACGTAGGCTTGCTATCAATCTTATATAATAAGCTAAAATTGTTTAGACACTCGCAAAATTCTAAATGCACTATTTTAAATTGGTATTTAAACCATTTGATCTGAGTTTAGAAAATATCGTGATGACTATATCTTAGTGTTCTTTGACCTGTATGTTAGCATAGAGTTTAATGAATCTAGATGTTTCTAGCAGTTGAGGTGATGTGCTCAAATCTACAGGTTTTAAAAGTCCATTACTGTATTTCCTTCTCTTTCTAGATGTTTTCTCTTTCAGGTAAATGTAGCCTTAACGGCTGTGGTCTAATTAGCCTATATATTCTATGTAATAAGTGTGTGTAATGAATAATATAGTTCGGTAGTCCATTATAGATGTATCTAATAAAGTCGTGTCATACTCATAGTTTATAAACTTTTTGCGAGTATACATCAATTTATCACAAAATACATTATATTTAATGCGTCTTTTGTTTTGTTTTTCTATAATATAGTTTGAAATACATTCTTAATATATCAAGATGTATACTCGAGGTCATTTCAGGTCAGATCATGCGTATTTTTAAGTTAACGCCATTAAAGGTGATAAAGACAATTTGTCGATAGATCTATCCATCGGAAAGTGTGACGTTATATGTGTTTATAATGTGTTAGTTTGTATATAAGTGTATTAGATAAATTATTTATTAATGTTAAGTAATACAAAAAAAATAGATTTTATAATATTATGTGAAAATTAATTGGTGTGTTCATTTATATATTAATATTACAGAAATTGTATTATTTAACCAAAATTGTTATTACGTAAAATATAACCTATTAACATTATTTCTAACTTAAATTTTATTTATCTAGTATTATAAAACTATTGCCTAATATAACGTCTATGTAGCGTTCTTCAACTAATCTTTCCTAATAATTCAACTGCCTATAGTCATAGCTAGTATATTATACCTGCATATATAAAAGAAAGAAAAAGACGCTTTATACATAGAGAAATAATAGAAATAGAAGAGTCACTATAAAACTTATAAAGTCAATGTTAGGTGAGCACATGAACTTCTAATCATAAAGCCGTATTTTTTTATTATAGTCCATTTTTTTTTATAGAATTTGTATGAATTTATGGCGTTTTATAATATGTATAGAATAATACACGTGTTGCTTATTTTTTGTAATACTATTCTATTCTCTTTGTAACTCTGTAACTAATTTAGGACTTCTTGCCTCAAATTCGTTTTGCTACAAAAGTATTTACTCTTGAAATTTCTTTGATCGTAATTTTAAGGTGGATATAACAGATTTGAACAACAAGTTAAATACACTCATATCATACAAAATTTTAAAGGGTCATATAATATGTTCATGTATATTTTACATACATAAGTCTGTTATTACATCATTAAAAACGATTAAAATAAACAATATCACAGCATCACGAATATATTAAATGAAATAAAAAATATTATGTCTTAGGACCAAAATTAATTTCGAATTTATTTATATTAGTCTTTTCTACTATCTTTCTATCTCTATAATCTTCTCAACTTTTTAAATGCTAGAAAAATTAATAGTAAATCTTAACAATTAAAATTAGCAAATATATAACTATTATTATTGAAAGAGATAAATTGGTAAGGACTATAAACATTATAGATAATGGTTAAATAATTACGTTTGCAAATCCTATGGAGAAGGAAAATTTATGTCTTACTAGGCCACAGATGGATCGCCTCGTAAGTGAGAATATATGGCTTCGCTTCGATGATTTCTGTGAGGCTGTTATTTTATCTGTTTAGTTGTAAAACACTATAGTGATGATAAATATTGATTGCCATATTATTATTTGTTTGAATTATAATATTTGCCTACTAAATATTATATGCTTTGTCATAAAATTATGCATGTACTATGAATTATGAACATTACGCTGCTAGGAATTGTTTCACGTTTATGTTATTTCACGTTTATGTTATACTTTTTTTTTAATATGTTATTGCCGTCCGCTTATATGTAATATAATTATAAATACATCGAATTAAGTATGAATATATATATATGATATTTATTTTGAATAAAATTATAGTTTTGCACGTTCAATTCATGAGACGCAAAAAGATTGTACAATATATTTTAATGACGCCATATTTCCTGCAATATGTAGATTGCATTCAAATAAAACTTCAGCTTGGCAAAGACTTAAAAATTTTAAAAGCTTTCATATGTGGACTGTAAAATACCGTAAACTTTCAAAGCGGCTCAAAGTAAATTGACAAAGCCTGTTACCAATTTGAAATCACAACTGAGTGGCCACGAGCAAACTCCCAGCGAGGGAAAAGTTAAAAAGTTTTCATCTCATTACAGGTTTTTAAACTTTATTGTCGACTATTACTCGAAAAACGTTAAAAAAAATATTTTACGTATAAAACCATTCAAAAGTGATTTTTAATTGATATGAGTAAGAGAAAAGATTGTGTTTTTTTATTTTAAATATTCTATCAAGTTATATTTTTTTTTGCTTTTAAAGGTAATTCCGTAATAATGACTAAAATTGTACAAATATATGAACAAAACTTAGATAAAAACTCATATATGAGTTTTTATGTATTTATAAAACATATATAAGTTTTTATGGAACAGTAAATAAAATATTTTTTTAAACACAATTGTTACTCGTAGTTACTTTTTTGTTTCATCTTTTTCATGTTGAAGTACGTATCAATTTATATCCAAAAAAAAGTGTTTTTTTTTGTTAATCCTAGAGCCGACTTCAATCCACAAATAAAAATAACGTTTATTTTTTTATGGATATTGAATATAAAAGCTATCAAAACGTAAAAACTACTCCGGGATAAATATTATCTGGGAATAGAACAACATAGGCCTTTTATAAAGTAAAGCCAAATATCTATAACAAAACTAAAATATAATATTATTAAACTATATAATTTACATGTTTCTCCTAAATATGTAGTTAGTTATCTAGAATTGAACTTCGGAATAAACTTTCCTATTTATCTTAAGTTATTGCTTATACTACAATTATCCTTGACGTATCTAATGATGTAAGACGGCACGCCAATAAATCGTAGATATTTTGATAATTATTATTGTTATAAATTAAAGTGTTTGTTAAGTACTTAATCAGTGTTTTATTTTACCTATCTATCCCTTCATATATATAAACAATAAGATTATATATAAAATTAGACTAGATATTAATTACTAATTCTTATTCGTATAACTCTTTGGAGTTACTAAATAAATTTATAGTTAGCTTGTACGCAGTAGAAGTGGAACCGAGAGGTATAACAGCAAAATCTCTCTATAAATTACTTAAAGACCTTGGCTTTTCTAGAACAATCACTGGTTCATTTCTAGATTGTAATTCAAAGCCGGCATAGTTTTAGTTTAGTTCTTTCCAAATTTAGTTAGGTAGGGAGAAGAGTGTAGACAGTGAAGGCGAGCGTGTTTGCGCATCATAAAGGGGTCCCTTAAACCTACCCCTGGGTCGCAAGTCCCAGGTATTGTTTGCACTTCTCTCCTTGCAACGCGATGGGCCCAGCACCCGCACGGTGAATCCATCGAATGCTAAGAAGCTTCGTCTTATTATTAACTTTTATATATTTCTTCATCTTGTTTATATGAAACCAAATATATGGTTATATGTTTAGTTTTTAAAACCAAAAATTAATAAGTAAATTAACACCTTTACATAAAAAAGTCCCAAAATACAATTCCTCAGCTGTCAAAGTTCGATGTATGATGACTGGTTTTGGGTTAGTATTGTATTAATTTAAGAAAAGTTATATTGTTTTAAACTATTTTAAATTAATGGCCCAACACTAACTAAATACAATTACCAAAAAAATCGCTACATTTGTAGTTTGTTTGCTCAAATCTCATTGCGGTTTCTCTTAAAAATAAAATTGTTTTTAGCTGTCAAAAGCCTATTGACTCCAAAAAATAGCTAGTTTTTTGTAATTATATTTCAAATCAGTTGTAGGGTTTATCTATAGTTAATTTTATAGAAACCTTTGAAAAAGTTTTAACTCTCTATTTTGTTATAAGCGAAACAATAGGGATTAGTCATTTAAGTAAAGATGTTTAAAGATTAGATTATTATTGATTAGATTATTTTGTTCTAAAAAAAGTGTTATCTCTGGAGATCTGTCGTACAATATTTCACATACACTAGAAACATTTATGTTTACATCCTGTAGTTAATTAACTTTCCTAAAGAAAGGAGTATATATTTTATAACTATTTGAAAAAGTATAATTTTACTCTACTATATGTACGTAAATTAATCGGAATTTTGACCAACTAGCCTCAAATCCAGTCGGAGTTCCTTCCTATTCATGAGCTCGAGGCATGGCAGACTCTTGACGTGAGTCAAGTCACGTTTAATTGAAATTAGCGTGAACGTAGTATGTATATTTAATAATTATCATGATTCAAGTGAGTTTTATTACAAAAGATTGTGAAAAAGAGAAACTTCTAAGCAAATATTGAAAAAGGAATATTTTGTTTATTTATGATAAATTATGGAGGCGACATAATTAAGAAACTATCGTAAATAAAGACCGTTAAAAGTATTAACATAACAGTAGGTTGAATAACTTTTTTTCATTCAATACCATCATCGAAAATGTATTTGGTCGAAGATTAGATTTTAAGGCAGCCATTTATCGCACAAATTGACTCCATTGAACCAATAGTTGTTCCATCGAATCTTTGGACGTGAATCCTAAACGTCATTCTATACCGGCAGCGTTGAGGTAAGTTACTGTCTGGATGTACATTGGGCTTTTTTATATTTTTGTTTGTTAACATAGTATGTTCATTACATGAAACTACACATTAATAGTACTTTTTGTTTTCTATTGTTTTACCACACTTGTTTAAAATATTGGTTTTATGTATTAAAATAATTTTGAATGTAATATAATAATAATAATAATATCAGGACAAATTACACACATTTAACTAACCCCTAAGTAAGCAAATTATTTGCCTGTGGTAAGGGTGTTAGACAACGATACAAATACATAGAAATACATATAGAAATACTGAGAATATATTTAATAAACCACCAAACCCAGAGACACAGACATCTATGCTCATCACATAAATGCCTGTCTCTGTCGGGAATCGAGCCCCGAGCCCCATTGCATCGTGACACGTTAGGCGTTTGCGAAAAACCACTCGACCAACGGGGCGTTTATATGTAAAGTTGGTACTTTTTATCGTGTTCTGTGTTTCTTGTTCTTATCTATATTTGTTAGTATGATTGAAGCTTGTTTGGATCTTATTTTTCTTTATAAGCTTCACCGGATGAAATCGATTCTCTGTTTTTTATGGGTAAGATAAATTATAAAACTCCTTAACATATGACTGGGACGCCTATTAATCTTTTCCATCTACATCTACGCTTTGAGTACGGTTACATATGCAACGACATTGGGTAAACATTCTGTGGTTACGCCCATAAGTAATTTATTTGAAACTTTTGTTGACCCCTTACTCAAATACAAAATAATTATTTAAAATAAAAAATACCTTTTCTTTTGGAAAAACATATATTGCTTCTACAATTGTGATTGTTTTTGTTTGTTTTTTATTTTTTTTTAGTCAGTCTTGCTGTGTTTACTTTTAACTGGTTTAACATTTAGAAGTATATTGACTAATTAATTATTTTATTCTTATAATGTTTAATATATAATATTCATAAAACTATATATATAATCACTAGGATTAGTGTTACAGAAAAACTTATTCAGTTTAAAAGTTATTTTTTAATAAAAGAAATAATGAAAAACTATGAAATAATAAATAATAAATAAAAAAAAACATTTTCAGTTGTATTATGTTTAATAAAACTTCGCAATTATATATTAAACATGTTTATTGTGCTAAGTAGCAGATACAAGTGAAAATATAAATCCTACCCTCTTTTCTTAAACCTCCATTATTAATCAATAATGACAAGTAAAGACTTACCTACTTACACTATTGCTACATACTCAGATATTGATATATAACATACCTTTCCCCTAAGTAACAAACCATATATATACAATAAATAATAAAGATCTTGATTATTCTTAATACACACAACTTATAGCTGATGCTAGTATGAGAACTTATAAATACTAATATATATTATATAATTTAAACAATATTATTGTTTACCACAAACCAATTCAAATCAGAATACATGAATACAATAAATCACATCATGAAACTATAGAACCTACTCTGTCTATCATAGGGTGACCTAGGGTGTGTGTTTATTTTATTTTTAACCTTGCCACCAGATCAAGTAGGTTCAACATTAGTTGGTATACCCAACATTTCTGCCCACTTCTCTTCGCTTGGTACTTCAATAATTTCCTCCCTTAAAGTATTGTCAGTTGCTCCCTCTCTTAATTCACCGTCACTTATTTCATTCTTCAAGTCATTGTCTGTTATTTCATTTCTCAAGTCACTCATTTCTCTCTCCTCTACTGAATTACGTTGCTCTAATCTCTCTCCTTCCTCTCGAAATTGTGCTTCTTCAGGCGATTGTCTTTTTCTAATTAATTGATCAATATGTCTATTAATTATAGTACCTTCCTTGGTACCCACCTGGTAATTTGATGGTCCTTTTTTATCAATTACTGTACCCGGTAGCCACCGCGGTCCTCTAGCATAATTTCTATACATTACGTCAAGACCTATATTTGTTTCTCTGTTGTTTTTTTGTGCATTTTTAAAAATTTGATGTGTTCTTTTGTTTCTTTCCTGACTATCTGGGTGTAGTGTATCAAGTAATGTATGTAAACGTCTGTTCATTAAAAGTTCAGCTGGACTCTTATTAGTTGTTGTGCAAGGAGTTGCACGCAATCCAAGCAACAAATTAGGCAGTTTGATATTCCATTTCATATCTTCCATTTTACGCAATTTGTCCTTTACTGTTTGAACCATTCTTTCTGCTAAACCATTAGTTTCCTGGTGGTAAGGTGCTGTAGTGATATGTTTAATTTTATTAGCTTTAAGAAAATCTTCCATTTCTAAGGATACAAAGGCCGTTCCATTGTCAGAGACTAAAGTTTCACACAATCCATGAGTGGCAAATAAATTTCTTAAATGCTGGATGACTGTTCCCGAAGTCATATTATTAACAATTAATACTTCTGGATATCTCGAATAAGCATCCACAACAATCAAAAATGTTTTATTCTGAAAAGGTCCAGCAAAATCTACATTTATGCGTGACGTGACCAAGGTCTAGAAGGCATGATCCACTCATAACTAGTTTTTGAAGGCATATGCCTGTTTTCTAAACATTTATTACAATTACTGACCAAAGCTTCAATATCATGATTCAATTGTGGCCACCATACATAGCTCCTGGCTAAAGCTTTAGTTTGAACCATGCCACTGTGAACTTTATGTAGAGTACATAGAACTATCTTATGTAATGATGGTGGAACCACTACCCGACTACCCAGTAGAATACAATCTACATGTAAAGAGAGTTCTGAACGCCACAACCAATATGGTCGTATTTCATTGTCTGGAAACTTGGCTGGCCATCCTTTCAGTATATAATGGCATACACGTGATAAAATTTGGTCTCTCTTAGTTGCTGATGCTATATGCTCTGTGTCAATTGGAAAATCAGCAGGTGTCTCAGCCATGAGAAGAACATCATTGAAAATTTGTTCAGATTCATTAAGAACTGGCTGTGGCCAACGACTTAATCCATCAGCATTACCTATTTCTTTTCCTGGCTTATAAATAAGATTATAACTATGTGAAGTAAGAATTAATGCAATCCTTATTAAACGAGGTGACAACGCTGCAGGCATCGGTCTATTAGGATTAAATATACCAAGTAATGGCTTATGGTCCGTGACAATTGTGAAAGACCTGCCCATTAAATAATTTTGAAATTTAACTATCCCAAATATAATTGCTGTGGCTTCCTTATCGAGTTGGAAGTAGCGCCTCTCATGTATGTGTAAAGTTCTGGATCCCATTGCAATTGGCCGTTCCGTTCCATCTCCCATAACATGAGATAATACTGCCCCGACGCCATATTCAGAACTATCACAAGTAAGTACCAAGGGTTTATGTAGGTCATAATGTACTAAAGTCAACTCTGATGACAATAACTGCTTGGCAGTATCGAAACTGGTTTGCTCTTTATCCGTCCATTGCCATATTTTAGATTTATCAAGCAATCTATGTAGCGGCTCCAGTATAGTGGCTTTATGAGGAATGAATAATGCATTTTGTTAGCACGACTCTTCTTTTTTGCTATGCAAATTTTTTCAATGTGCCATTTCTTTTTACAAAAATTACAAACAACATTTGTGAAACGACACTCGCCACCGTGACGGTCGCCGCAACGATAACACAGTCGTATATTGCTCTTTGACTGTACTGCATTGACATCCATCGGCTCATAAGATGACGACGATCCTATCGCGGCCGGCGTCAGAACCTGCCTCATGACCGGCATGTTACCGCTGGGTGCACCCTGCATCATGCGAACATCTTTCACTGCGCTTTCAGAAGATAACATAGTGTCAACAACGTCAGAGTACTGCAAGTTATCTCTTTTCAACAACTCATATTGCAGTTTCTTGTCAATCATACCACATACTAGTTTATCCCGCAGCATGCGCTCCAAGTCCGTAAAGTTGCAACCTGCACTGATTTTTCTAAGTTGTGCAATATATTCCGACACTGATTCCGATTCTTTTTGATCACGTTTATAAAATTGAAAAGAAACAGATATTTCGTTAGGTTTCGGACTATAATGTCTTGTAAGAATAGTTACGATTTCCCTAAAAGTCTCATCACTAGTCTTTCGAGGCGTAATTAACGCCAATACTGTTTCGTATACTTGTGCCCCACAAACAGTAAAAAGATTCGCCCTTTGCGCGGCGTCAGATACGATGCCATTCGCCTCGAAACAATAGTTCAACCTTTCAATGTAATTGTCCCAGTTATCATTTTGAAAGTTAAATTCACTAAATTTCACTGATTTACATTCCATTTTAACTATTTACACTACGTCGCCACTATTATGTTTAATAAAACTTCGCAATTATATATTAAACATGTTTATTGTGCTAAGTAGCAGATACAAGTGAAAATATAAATCCTACCCTCTTTTCTTAAACCTCCATTATTAATCAATAATGACAAGTAAAGACTTACCTACTTACACTATTGCTACATACTCAGATATTGATATATAACAAGTTGAATAATCGCTACAGATTTAACTAATTACCGTTCGACCAAAACGAACCAACGAACGAACGATATCGACAAAATTTTAGAACCCAATTGGTTGGTACAAATGATCCAATTACATTTGTTTATATTAAATATCAATTAAATAATATAATTTAATTCATCTTTATATATGTGAATCTACATAAATCTATGATATAATGTAAATTCCAAGAAATAACTAGATAAACACTGAGGAAATGGATTTGATATTTTAAGTAAAAAAATACGTCAGTATTTAGTAGGAAATAATATACTAATAATATATAAAAATAATAAAGACATATAGCTTACCACACAGCGAAAATTCAATACAAAAGAGGAAATGGCCCGACTGTCTGGAACATCAATTGTGAATCCATGCTATATTGTCAAAGCTTGCCCAATCCTATTTTTAATCATGAAATAGATTGTGATAAGAGAAATCAGATCCAATCATGACATACAAATTGTTAAAAATATCAGTGTTGATAATAAGTGTGCACTCTCGAATCTAATAAATATACTTTTAATTCATACAATTATTTTTCTATTTTATTCTAGCAACATATATTTTCGACCAATATAGCATTTTTTTCTGAAGTGAAAAACATTCCATATGGTAATGGTAAAAAGCGTATCATTAAATATATTAGATAAAATTTGTCAAGAAATGAAGTAGTATTATTCGGATGAGCTATTTTGTTCTAATTTCCAAAAAATATATTTATTACTAATTCTAAGAACACTAGAGCGATAGTTTAAATAAATATAATATCTGAGATTTTTTACCCAAAAAACTCACCAAATTAGACCAAATCAATAAAAAGGTTTTTTGGCTGGCATTACTGGAATTTAATATGTGAATCGACCTTAAATATCAGAAAAAAAGAAAAAAAGAAAGAACGAAATTACGGTTTGTTGGATAGACATGGAAAACGCATTTTATTCTATACATTATAGAGTTCGCGTTGAGGTACAACTTTTATATTCAAGTTAAATTATCACTTAACTACTTCTACTTTCGAATTGCTGCTCTTTAATTATATTATATATATGAAGCATCATTTAATTAACTATTATTAGACAAATTGATGTCATGAGAAAAAGTGATTGATAGAGAATATGGAACCGAAAAAAAGTTCTGGGAGAACATTATGAAATCCAATAAAGCTCTGAGATACCTTTATTCGGTTCCGTAATAGCGTATTAATCTTTAAAAACCATCTAAAAGTTTTATAAGCTATATGTATATATTTTTATTTCTATATGAACATGGAAAACCAATCCTCTTAAAGCAGAATATTTTTCATGCTCTTATTGAAGTGCATTTCAATGTCAGTGAAATTGCAACAAGTTCATATACTCGTTATCATAAAATAACATTTGAAGTTTAAAGTTGAAAAATAAGTTCGAGTCGATAGTTGGGATGTTTTAGAGAAGAAATATGACTGTTAGGGAATATGTTGTCAAATACTATTAAAATGAATTGTATTTATTTATTTATTTTTAATTAAGTATGAACATTTATTCTTTATTTACAGTACATTTTGTCGAAACGATCTTATATAGAATAGTCATTTTCATTAAGAATAACAAACTTCTCAACAAGAATTAAGCTTAAGACTCAAAACAATTTCATTAAAAGTCTCTGTGTGTCATAATTAATACCAACTACACTATTAGCTTTATTTACTGCTGGTATATTATTTATTAAATACTTTTGAAATATGAACTATTCGCGCAAATCTTTCGATTGTAATTGTTGACTAAATTTATGTAAATAAAGAATGAAAAATAAACCGATACGGGCAGGGATACGATTCGAACCCGCGACCTCTGGGAAACCGTCCCGTTTATTTTTCATTATATATTTATATAAATTTAAATAAGCTTAACGTGTCTATACATGTTTATAAATATTTTCAAAGTGGAAAACAATTCTTGATCATGTAATAAAATATATTAAACCTTACTTTGATTTTATTTTTAACAATATTATATAAACATTTAAATTATAAGTATTATAGCAACAATCTATCACTTTTCCAATTTCCGGACATAAACGTACGTACTATGAATATAAACTTCGTATGCAGTCTCATAATCTTATCGAATAACCGAAACGGTTTTCGAAGGTTATTTTATAACAAACTAGTAACTTTGAGTATTTATATTACTAACACTGAACTCACTTTAGTGTGGGATTATAAGACATCAACCGGGAACATCAACTATTTATCTTTATATATAATTATTATACTATACCGATACGATTATATTTAAATAACGTCTTTTATGTTTACAAGAAAGGTTAATTATAGTTCATATCATTTGTATTATTATAATTCTTTAGTGATTAACTATTATTGTTGTGACTAAATCATCGAACCCAAACCCCATTGCGTCGCTGGACGTTTGGCTTCTGCAGTAACCACTCGACCAACGAGACGGTTAAAACACTGATGCAAACTCATACAAACACACTCAGCAATATATAAATAAATTTAATGCAAATTGCTATATTTAATCGGTAATTTATTTATTCCTGTTCTGGTACTAAAATAATTATTTAAAACCAATATGATTATTAAAATAATATTACTCTGACTGATCTTTCAAAACACAGTAGGGATTGTTTAAAAAACATAGATACCTTTTATATTTTATCCTTAGGGATGTAAAATATGGGATGAAAGTTTACATAGCTCTGTAATTTTCGAAGTAATAAATATGAATTTTTATGTTTTAAGATAACCGTACAGTTAACCTCTGAGTAGTTCCTAAATTTGTATATATTTATATAATAAATTTAATTTTCGTAGATAACTCACATACTATCATGCTGTGAGGGTTATCTTAATAAAAAATTATCAAATAAAGTCAAATATGTGGTAGAATACTACTGTAGTGTTATATCATAATATTGTGTTAATAATTAGCTTTTTCTAATTTCATTCTACATTATGTAATTATGTTTAATAAAATGTATCAAAAGTCTAATACTTACAGTAAATCAATCAATATATGATGGACTCCTAAATATTTGTACAGACAGCGGTGTTACGAAATTGGGGGTTTATTGAGATAAGGTATTTATATAGGACAAAAAAAGACGAAAGTCGGCATCGTTTTCACCGATTTAATAAAAAACGTTTGCCATTTTTTTTTCTGTTAAAATTAAAACATAAACAAATTCGTAGAGCTACGTCGTAACCAATTTCTTCATTCGCCGTAGCAAAATTGAATATATGCGCTTCTTTTAAAACTCAAAAATATTTTCAAATAAATATAAAATGACAAATTCATCCACACGTCAGGGATTTTGTACTGAATTTTGTTGGTTTGCTAGGTGAACTTTAGTGGCATTTATGAACATAGTCTAAATCTACTTACTCTTTGCAAGTAAAGATAAAATATAAGTAAGCGTAACATAAATATGTTTATTTATAATTACAGGTCAACAATATTGGTTAATGAAACAATCTTATGTTCATATATTTCAGAGGGTCGGAGAGTCGTTCATCACGTGTTGACAGCTCAAGTAGTCTATTGAACAAAAGCCGCTCTATGTAGTCACTGTGTAATATTTATGCTTTTCTATATTTTTTTATTTAAACGTATTTGAATTAACTGCCCAATAAACGTATTAACCAATAAAATTACAAATTATTACAATATAAACATAATAATTCCTTTTAAGAAATAAAAGTTTTTTTCCGCTGGGCATTGTTGCAAAGTGCACGCACGATTGGGTATACGACCTATGGGTCATGTACCTCTGAAAGGGATGAAGTGCGAATACTGTGATGTATGTGTGGCGTGACGAGAATGGATAGTGTAGCAAGTAAATATATTACAAGTATAAAGAAGGTCAACCCTGTGACAGAAAGAATGAGAGGTAATCATTGGTCATAGTATGGTCACGTAATACGGAAGAATAAGAAGAATGAAAGAGATGTCTTAATTTTTAAATAAGTTTATTGAATGATTGTTAAATATGACCGAACTAGACATGTGTGGAGAGAATGACGATGAATGAATGTATCCTAAGTCATCTAAACATATTAAAGTTGATTCAAACTTATTCATCGATTGCAGACGCGTCTACGACGGGTAGATAGGATATGTAGAATAAAAAAACAAATTTTATTACAAGATTTTCCTTGTTATTTTGAGAATTCTTTCGTATAATTAAATAACATGTTTAAAAGTCTTTCTTTATTTAATATATTTAATTCTGATTCTGATTTAAGGCTGTGTAATGATAAATGTGGAAAAAATATAATCATAACCATATATTTAGTAGATATTTTAATAAGAATAAGAGAATATAATGATAAATGTGATATTTTAATGTAATAAAAAGCTTATTTATGAATATTCGAAAATCATTATTAAATTATTACTGTTTTCATTTTAAAAAACACAGCTATAATAAACCATAATATAATAATCCACGCTACAATTAGATCTTAACTGAAAATATGCACGGGCAGGATTGAAACCATGTAAGAGAATTCGTACCTAGATTTCAATTAAAATATTATAGATAACTTATTCTATTTAGATGAACTCGAAATTTTACGAAATATCAAAGACAACTGAAGATGACAAAATAAAGATAATAAGAGAAAAGTCACCAAAAAATTACAAATACATACCGAGTTTAGTTTGATAAATAAGTTTTATTTAAATTGTTATTTTTATCACGGTATTTAAATAAGATAACACTTGAAGTTTTACTTCGAATAAACCGCATAGCAAGAAACGTCTCGACTCTACTCTAAAAAATGAAAAATCTGAGATGGAACAACTACAGCGTGTGTAGATGACTGCATACTTATATTAATACAAATAAAACAATAATTTAAAAGTAATAACTGTATATTGTCTTTTGTTTTTTGGTCATATGTGTGTTAATGTATATGATTTGTACTTCAAATGGAATGTATATAAATATATGACAGCCAATAAACAGATATTCTGTAGAATATCTCGTACTGAGGTATGAGCATTCTTCAACCGTTCAACGGCTAGAGGATGCCTCTGTAGTTAAGCTGCAGTTCGTTAATTAACAACAACGTTCGTTCATTACAGGTAAAAAAATATTTTTTTTATTAAAAAAAAAAAAGAAAGCTTTAATTTAGGTTCTACCTAAGTTACATCTACAAAATTAATAATAGAGCTCTCTCACCGCAAAGAATCGCCAATGACGGTCGTTCTATTCTTTATAGCACTTTATGACACTACACACACTTATGACAAACTACTACATGTATGAAAGCTAACATTAATCTATATTTTTAATAATTTAATAATATTTTTAAATTACCATATTTATGTATTCATTAAATCAAATATTAACTATTTAATTAATATATTTATATATTCTGTATTGCTGATTGGTCATTAAATATTTTTGAAATTTTAATTTTTTGACGGAATGGTAAATATTACAAAATATTTTTCTACATAAAAACGCATCTTATCGGAATTATCATCATATATTAATGTGTTCTAACAGAATGTTATGTAATATATATCTGATAACCAAAGTAACAAAGTTGCAACGTCATTGCATGGTCTGAAAACAAATGGACACTGTGCTTTTTATTTAAACTTCTAAACCTTAACCTTTATAATATAAGTATTATAAGCTTCAAGTAAGTGTCAATTTCAATATAGCCTTGATGAATATAAGTCTCTGTCGCCAACAATGATTCAGTTAAAAGCTTACTTTTGTTAGTAAAGTCTCTACTCTACTCAGTAAAGTGAATATAGTATAACTATCTAACTCAATAAATTAAGTATGTTGAATTTCGAAATGTACTAAAATTGAAATAGTAGTAATTAAAATATATTTAAAGAGCTTTTATAATTTTTGTACTAAATAAATTAAAAAAATAATCAATCATGCACTTTAAATATATGTGCATAATCAAATAAACTATTTGGGGACTTTTCCAACCATATTTTTACGAGAATAAAACTTCGGGGACAATCATTTTGATTTGAAATACGTAGTAAGCTTTGAGCCGCTGCATTGAAACTTTCTAGCGAAATTTACATATAGATATGAGAGCCAAATGCAAATTAGTACATTATTCTTTCGTTTTTTATAAAAAAAAAAACAAAATGTATGTAAAGGTTCTTCTTTAAATAAAAAACATACTGTTATTTTTAAATCTGTATATTTTTATTATATTATATTATACGTATGCTATGTTTGTATGTAGTATGTTTTATTATTATACGTATACTAGAAATGTTAAATAATAACAAATTTCTAATATGAAATACTATGTGCTTCATGTTAGGTACATCCTAATGATTTGCAGACTTGCTCTCGTCTCTCAGTAAACATGAGTGCTGCAAAGCAATCGAAACGTGAGGTAAATAGTTAAAATATATAAACAACTATGTTAGGAAAAGACACTTAACCTCTTGTTATATTAATATTAATTATCTTATGAAGATCCCAAATTCAATTTTAATTTCTTTAAGAGACTGCACATAGCAATACACGAAAAATTCACAGTAGATTCATAATTATTTTGTGTCCTGGTATTTCCTGAGAAAAATAAAATAAAATCTTGTCTCTTCATCAAGCTTCAAAAATAGCATAACGATGAAAATAAAATTTAATAATCCAACAGTGCTATTATGAGCTAACACACCAATATCATACATTGTTTGATTTCGTAATTAAAACAGATTACTTTAAATCTATACACAAAATTGTCACTAATCTATTTCTGTACATTGAAAATATTAAAAAAATATATATCATAGGGGGCCTTTATAAGAGCATGAGAACCCAAAACAATGGTTTTTCAGTTTGTCTGTTTGTATGTATGTCTGTACCTATGCCTGTATATATGTATATTTGTGCACACTAATTTCGGAAACGACTTAACCAATTTGAATGCGGTTTTCAGAAATATATTATCACAGTCTTCACTTAACATTCAGTGTATATTTTATCTAAATCGGTTAAGAAATAAAAAGTTATGTCAATTTAAGTCAATCACGTAATAGGTACCAGAGGAGTAGTCTTTGTACATTGAAAAATTTAAAAAAAGTATATACCAGGATGTGAAGTGGTAACAGAATCCATTTCAGCATTTTTAAAATCATTATTTGTTTATCTGTTTGTCTTTTAGTTGTGCACAAAACACGAAAAATAAAATATTTTCAAAAATTCTTACAGGGTGATCTTTATATAAGCAAAATAATATTTTTTCATTTAGTCTGTATGTCTGTATGTTTGTATGTCTGTATGTTTGTTTGTCTGTATGTATGTTTGTGCTTTAGATGGCTGCTACATGAATCTTGAAATATAAAACGTTATATACACTTAGAAGCTTTGCATTTACTACGTTGTAATATACATATTGATCATCATGATATAAACATCCATTTCAAATACGGGTAAATTTATTATCATAATTTATTTAAATATATGTACATTTTATTAAAATGTTCATTTTCTGGTAAAATCTAATCCACTAAACTTAATGGCTGATGCTATTTTAATCAATAGTTTTTTTTTAAATAGATATAAAAGAGGTGTCGCTGACATGGTAGCTCACTTGGCAAAGTGACAGGATAGTAGGTATTCTAGAGGTCGAAGGTTCAAGTCCTATCATTCATAATTTAGATACTTAAAGTTTAAGTAAAGTTTAATATTGTCAAACTTGCTTATAGCCATTTTCAAATATGTAGTCAAATAACCACAGGCTTACTAATTTAAATGTGTATCGTAGATCGTATTAGTTAACTGGAATCTGAAATCATTTGTTATCACCTCTCATTACATTTAACATTTAAAGCCCATGAAAGATTATTGGATATTGATCTGTACTATAACGTAATCTTCTAGAAATATTAAAAGCTTGATATAAAAAAAAACAAAAATCCCCGTACACAAAAAGACTTCTAAAAAGAATATAAAAATAACTACGTTAAAAAAAACCGACTTTAAAACTAAAAAGTAATAAATAATGAAGATTTAATATTTATTATATACTACCTAATATTTATATGTCCTATTTACTAAAAGGTTTGAAATCGATGCCAAGCCATTTAGTATTAGAAATCGGTTGAATACATTTCCGTAATTATTTATTTTTTTGTTTGTCTTCGTATCGATTCAAGCTAGTAATCATATGAAGATTGAGCTGCTTTTAATAATAACGTTTAATTGCTATTTATTATGTTTATTTACGTATCTTAATCATTAAAGTAGGCATTTCATTGTATTAATTTGCTCGTATTCATTAAAGTGGTTAAATATAATAATTTGTTTAATGCTTGGCACCGACTTCAAACCTATTAGTAAATAGAACATATAATTAATAGGTAGTATATAATAAATATTAAATCTTCATTATTTATTACTTTTTAGTTGTAAAGTCGGTTTTTTAACGTAGTTATTTTTATTTAATACTTTTTAGTTTATTGCTACATTATCAATTACCATGGGTACACCTACAAAAGGTGCTGAGCGCCTTAAAAAATATAGATCTCAATAAATAGTCTTAATCTTCATAGTCTTCTCAATAAAAAATATCTTTGAAACACAATTTCACGTTCTTGTGAGACTATTAAAGACTTCACATATACAAAGCAACAGATGTCATTACGTCAAACAGAACGTTTAGATTTCCTTCCGGAGGAGTTAGTTCAAAACTTGGACTAAAATGCTCATAAAATATTTTTTTTTATGGGACCAATTCGAAACTATTCCGCATCAAACAAAAAAAGAATTACGTAAATCGGTTCAGAAATCGTGTAGAAATCGGTATACATACATAATAAAAAAAACGACCAAATTGAGAACCTCCTCCTTTTTGAAAAAGTCGGTTAAAAATAACACTATTATGTAATTACTGTTACTTTTTTTCCGTTTTTCAAAAAACAAAAATTCTATGTTGTACTAAATGAACCTACGAACAGACTAATTTCATATGTTTAGTTTTTACTATCAGTATTGTAAAAGAACGTTTCACGGGCACCAATAAAAGCTCCATATTTTAGATACAATAGAAGCTCTATTTGAACCAAACATAGCTAAGAATCATCTCGACGAACCAAGCTTTCGATTAAAAAAAACCTCATGCAATTCCGTCTACGCTATTGGGTGCTACATTGTCACAGACACGCACACACACACAAACAAACAAGATACACAGATCAAACTTATAACACTCCTCTTTTTGGGTCGGGAGTTAAAAATGATCTTCTAGTGTCCTTGGTCATAATGGACTATCAAATGTTCATATTTCTGCTATAAAATGCTTAATTTCGAAGGACTTGGGAGATAAAACTAACTACTTAATTTGAATGTTATTTTGTATATACATAATTCGCTACAAAGTAAGCACCGCATAATTTTATGACAGTGAAAATACTTTAACAGCCAAAAAAGTGTACGCGCAAAAAACCTTGCATCCATTTAATTTTAGGATTGTTACATTTTGTTTACAAATTTACATTTTTGTATGTTTCTTTATACTCTAATAAAGTAAATTATTCAAGAATTATAAAAAAAAACTAAATACTAGGATAATGTGTAATAAACATAGATAACTATATAATAAGAACAACTTTTCGTTAATTCTTAAGAACTAACTACATTATAATACAACTAAATACCAATTACATACCACCACTAAAGTAAATCTTAATGATAATATAGAGTTTTACCTTAAAATAAAATTACCCTATTATTTTTTCATCAATATCCGGAATTCATCTTGAGTCAAGCGTCCACCTTTCTACCGGAAGTCAGCTCTAATTACCTCTCCATAAATGGCGCCCTCTATTCTATTAGTATGAAACTCGGCCATCCTAAACATAACGATTCCGCTCGTTATTAAAATCCATTTCTTACAATGTAACTTCTAAATCAATTTGTAAATAATATTAATATAATACAATTGTAAAGTCTATATCTATTATAACACATTTTTTTACTATTTATACATTATTCTACTATTTATAGACTTAAATTACTAGTTTATAGACTTAAATTCAGATTTAATAATCAATTTTTGAACATAGCGTTTTTGTAAATACAGCATAAGTTATCTGATTACATTTTCAATCTGATTTAACAACCTCATACGAACAATAAAAAATTTACTGGACACAAAAAGTTTGCCTCATAAATCAGAATCATAGTCACAGTCGAATCACTGTTCATATTCGATAATGTATCAATTGCTATACTCCCAATTTGATTTATCAGCCTCGTGTGCGCATTTGGTATTCTTACTGTCTCAAATGCCATAGATCGGCTTACAACATAAAAACATAAAAAACGGCTATCGTAGCGTGCCTCTACTTTACTTCTGTTACATTACTTAATCTCTCGATCACTTAATGCCTTCTCTGGGCTGGGAGACGATTTATATATTCACTACTCTTAATCAAATCCGTGTCCAATATTACAATTATTTATTTAGTCAATTAAACTTCTACGTAAACGCATTATATATTTTAGTCAAAAGAACAGTTGGTATCTTTATTTTTATATCATAACCTACCCTCCAATTATATAAAAGCTAACACATTTACTCATATTAAAACATTATAGAGGTATCTATGTCATTTTGACCAGAAAACAGGAATCCATCTTACGATCCATATCTTAATGGTGACGTTGTAAGGATTATTATCAAATTTCATGCTCTCGAAAATCGATGGCTCGTAAATGGGTTCGTAGCTTAAATCTAACCCTGTTAGATTTAAAATGTAATGTAAATTTAATATTTAATTAAAAAATAGTTTTATTTCAATGTGTAGTACTCGTGAAAACCTCAGAAAACAGGGTTTTTTTAGTTTAATAATTTTCTGTTCTTTAGGGATTAGAATTGATAAATTACATTTCCCACATCCCGACACTTAAGGTTTTTATATAAAGCTCTAGTTTTTTGGCACTCAACTACGTTTTCCCGAGAGAGCCCTACTCTGTCGAAATATACAGCATCACCGGTGCTATCATCTACATCTGAATGATAAAAAACGCTTTTTATTCAGTGTAGAGAGAAATCTTCTTTCCAATAGTCTTACAGACCAATGAACCTCACTTTATATTACGTTTCATCTTAATGGACGGAAGTTTGAATGTCAATTGGATTTCAAATTGTTTATGATTTGTTATTAGGAATAATTATTATAATTTTACAAGTTACTAAGCAAATTATGATATTTTTTTGAATCTCTTTTGTTGATATATATTTTGCTTACTTGGAATAAGTATTGTACAGTATAGATTACGTGAGGTGAAAAGAAACATTCAGTATCCATTTCACAAACGAACAAAAACATCTGATACTGAAATATAATAGTCTTTACGTGCTCTCTATAGATTTGTTTTACGCACTAAGATTGTTTTTGAGGTTTTCCAAAGAGAAAATACAACATAGTATTTTTATTTTATAACAAATAGCTTGATGTGCATACATAAAACAATAAAGTAGGTATATATGTAGGTATCTTCGTTATAGGAATATAAAGTCGACAGCTTTGAATGTGTTTATTATTTGACCATCTCAAATTGAAGTACATTTCAATGTATAATTAAAGTACCGCTGAATTTTACTCATATATTATAATGAAATATGGTCTGAATACTGAAAATTTCGTACAGCAAGGAATTTGTGAATACCAAACAGGAATGGACGTAAATAGTTGTGACTCGTTAACAATAAATGTCAGAAACCAAATGTGAAAATTTATTAATATAATAATATTTAGTTCATTTTATACTATTATTAATACCTACAATTATATACTGCTTATACACGGATCCACCCGCTCTTCTCCGTTATCCACATTAAATACACGTTACACACATCAAATTAATATTATTATGACATTGATGTTTAAATATATTTAAAATGTATTCTTCTCCTAAATATTCTTAAACTCTACATAGAAGTTCATCACATCCTTTTTTCTAGAAAAAAATAATAATAAATACGTTTTACTCTCAAATTCCACAGAGCCCTAGTAGTCCAGTCATTTGGTAGTTTTACCTGGAAAGTTTTCCGGGAGTTTTGAATATTGGTTATTTTATAGATTTCGGTATGCTCTTTTCGAATTTCAATTTTGTCACCACGTATCTCCGCCGTTCTCGCCGCCATTTTGAAAAAATGGCGGCTAAAACCAGTTTTTTCGAAATATCTCCTTTCCAATGCATTTTTTGAAAAAAATATTTATGTACAAAATTAAAGTAGAATAAATTTCCTACAATTTATGTATTTATATATTTTTTCATAATATCAATAGTTTTTGGCGTACGAGCGTCACAAAGTATCTTCATCTACACCACCACGTGTTTTTGGTATATTTTTTCTAAAATATTCTACTATTGCCACCGGTATTGAAGAAGCAGTGTGGGTCTTTGTGTTGGGTCCTTTCTTTCGACTATGGAGACTATAGACATTGTATAGCATCCATACTCTCGACTTTTAACGAAACATCTGTCGGTAGAAGTTTAAAATTAAACGAGAAATATTATTTATTCTAAATATAAGCTACATATCTCGTCAATTGCAAGATATAATAAAATGTAAGTACATAAAAATTGTTACTTAATAAAATAAATTTTAAAAATAACTCAGGTGTTGAATGAAAATTAGTAGACTTATGGGACTTTGATTTGATAGTTGGTGATTCGAGACCTGCTAAATATACATTCACAATTATTTAAATTAAATAAAACCACAATCTACCTCCTAATATATCTACTACCATAATTTTTATCTGTTTTTATTTTTAACAGGTACCTTAAATAATGTTAAGAAAATTATTGCCATAACAATTCCTTAATTTATTGAAGTGAAACTTCTTTATCGGGGTTTGAAAAAAATTTAGTGTAACATTTTTCGTTACGCGTCACATTTTTCCGTTACCCGCCAGCTTTTTTCGTATAGCTTCATCTCTTTTACATCATGTTGCTATGGAAATACTAAATAATCAAAATGACAAGTATGTGGATTACAAAACACAATTTACATTAACCAAAAATAAAATTATCGGATTAGAGTTTTATAATTAAATAATGAATTGTAATTACATACTGGACAATACGATTTTATGGACTTGCTATTGAAACTAATAAATAAATTCAAGATTATAACATGAAGAAGAAATTATGAAATATAATTTATAATATTTTTAAAATACATTGATTGTCTGAAATAGAAGAAGTAAGAATGAAAAGAAATACGAGTTTTGGCTGAGAAATGGAGCATTGGGGTCCTGATCTTTACAAGGTCTGTTTTGCTATACCTAGAACGAACAACAACTCGAAACAGCAGAAACCATGATGAAGAATAATTTTATTTGTGATATAGTGACGATCCAACATGTTAAGAAGCCTAAAGTTATTATTTTTCAAGTGGATTGTGTACATTTGTCTGTTTTTATGGTACTTATGTGTTTTTTCTATGAGAATATTATACATCAGAAACAGTCGATTCACTTCTTAGTTTTTAATTATTTAATATTAATGAAAATTATGACGTTTTTCTGTTACGCGCCATCTTTATTTCTAAGTGACGTTTTTCCGCTACGCGCCATATTTGAAGTGAAACTTTTTTATCGACGGATGGGAGAAATTTTATAGCAATGTCAAAAAATTGTAACGTTTTTCTGTTACGCGCCATCTTTATTTTTGCTTAAACTTTATCTAATTTAGCTTAATTAGCCATTCCTGTAAAGTTGTAATTAGTGAATCATTTTTCAAAAAATTATGTCATAAAGAAGTTTCACTTCTTACATGTGTACACTAATACACACACACATATTTTTTTTATATAAATGTAAGGGAACACTTATTATTAGAATTTTACATTATATTTATATATAATATTTTATATACTATATATTATATTATATATGACATTATATTGGTTTCTCCCACTACCGAATATATTCTTAAACTACGCGGTAAGCTTAAAATTATGATTGGTTATATAGACCTACATTAACCATAACTATAATAATTTTATCCTACTAATATTATAATGCATATGTGATTGATGTTTGTCTGTTAATAACACTAAGATTATCGGACCAGTTTATATAAAATTAAGCACAAAACCTACTTTTTATTTCCGAAAATATAAGGTTTGTTTGAAACAATATTTGTTGACAAATAAAAAAAATAAATACAAATGCTAGTTGTAAAGTATCTTTTTATTTATTGTATGTTTTGTATTCTCATCACAGTGCCTTCTTCACACTTTGTAGTGGTAGCTACTATCTCTGATTCTTGATCTTGTGGAACGAGTCTTGCAACACAATTTATTCGAATTGAAATTTCAAGTGCTATCTTATTTATTTACACTGATACAAATACTATTTAAATTATTGTAAGAGAAATAACTGAGTATATTTAATTAAGATACGTTACATTAAAGTAAGATACTTTATTTTCTTATCTTTCAATTCTTCATATGAACAGCGTCCTTAACGTTGACCATTGTCAAAGTTAGATTTATTTCTTTATTGGTTAGTAATTTTTATACGTACTTATATATGTTATTCAGTCAACTTATTCTTTAGTTCTTAAAATCCTTTAAGGATTTAATTATTTATTAGTAATATAGGTGAACTAAAAAAAAGTTACTAAGAACTGAAGTTTTAGAAATTGTCTCTTCAAACGTTTAGCTACGCCTAGCTTATTAAGTTTCAATAAAATAAGACATGAAAAAGTAATCGATACGAGTCGAATATTTTATTATTCTATACTACAAAGTTAAAAACATTAGTTATTATTTACAAAAGTGGCCAAACAGATTCTGTTACCATCTGAATAAGATGGTTACATATATATAAATAAACATTTTTTTTAACAATAAAAACAGACTTAAAAAAAAATTGTTATTAAGTCTAGCAATTGCACAAGGTAAACCGTTCACACCGGACCACAAATATATTTGGGAATCACCCGGATACATGTAATTAGAAAAAGAAATATTGTGAGTATTTGTATTAATGAACATTGAAATGAGTAGTGGTGATAACACGCCGCCCTGTGGGACACCAGCACGTAAACTACACGCAGACAAGAAGAATTTGTCAATAAGCACAAGATGCTAGCTTTTATATAATATACATTGGTAAAAGCATTGCTGAAAGTAATCTTGGTTACTTACTATCCATTTCCATAGTCATTAGTAAAAGTACTTATATAATATACTAATATTTTGGTGACGGTCAGTGCATCGATTTGATGAAATTTCTTTAAGAATTTCTAGAATCCAGGTTGTAAATTGCACGGAAAGGGCTCTTTTCCAAAACAAAAACAGTATTTAAATAAAAAGCAACTTCCCAGAATAAAATATGAAGTGGATGGCTGTAAGATATCTGAAATAGTTGAACGATTGATGGTTTTCCAAGAGTTGCAGGATGGAATCCTATCCAAACTGATTAATTCTACATTTAGAATTTATTTGAAATTAAAAATATTCATTGTTAAGTTTTCAAACAAGTCCTGGGTGCTCAACAATACACATACCCAGCGACCACATGGTTTCCGAAAAGTCGTGGGTACGAATGCCTGCCTGTTTATTTTATTTTTATATTTATTAAAAATTAAAATAAACCTATTATGGAATTACGTTTTTACAGATATTTTCAATTCTACATTTATTACCTATCATCATATTTCCTTGATTTAACAACATTATCTACTACTTATTATAAACTATTACGAAATAATCGCAAACAAACGCTCCTTATTTCTAAACTTATATCGTAAATAGGAAACCCAAAAAATAGGCGTAATAACAACACCTATTCACATTGGTATCGGGCTTCATAAATATTTAGCATTGCTAAGGAAACTCATTTTTTATTATTCAAATAAACTCATTTTGTTAAAGTATTTATTACCCAGGGTTTATCTTTATCTTTACATGAAAACTACCATCGTTCTTATCTGTACCTTAGTAAGCAAATAATTATATTTTTGTACAAGTTTTGTTAAATTTTCTTACAATTCCTTTGATAAGATTAACAATAAGAATAATGTAATAAGAATAACATTAATAAATAATCTGATAAGACTCTGACTAACTTCAAACACGGAGTTCTTGAAGCATGTTAAACATTACCTATCGGTTACACAGAAATTATTTTGTTTTCATTTAAATATCCACCATCAGTCGGGTTACACACCTTGTGACTGTTCTTTATATGGGAGCAAAAATACATAAGTTAATTTAAAAATAGTATTTGAACTGAAAACAATAATACATGTACCAATAATCCGAATGATTTTGTTTATTTGATATTAATTAGGTATTTAAAAAAATATATCCTTGCCTATTTTAAGGAATTCTATGAAGACGTGTCTTCAATTGATATCTTTACAGATCACTAATACGTCACATTCATACGGGCGATTCCTTCAGTTATACTTAAGGCCTTGTTGAGTTTTAGGCAAATAATTTCTTACTATAGTAACAACACCCTTACAGTCGGATGGTTGTGGAAACCCTTGATCTTAAAATGTCTATTGCGTACGGATGGATGAAGTTACATAAATGAAGCAGATCCATTCCAGTTGCAGCTATAATATATCGTATTAATTATTTATAGTTGATGCTGTATTATATACTACATTTGGTATTTAACACAATTGTTAAGATACTCTTACTTTTGCAGTTGATATAATTAGTAAAAAAATTTTACGCTTACATTTATAAATTATATTTCGCCATAACCACACACACAACAACACGTCACACCCACAACTGTAAAATCTGCAGTGTTTAGATACATTCTAATTAGAAACAAAAACGGGGATTGTGAAATTATTTGGATTAAAAAATAGTAGTAAAATTCAAATTATTAATAAATCTTAATAAGAATATCATTTATAAAAACAAAGAAATAGACCTTGAAAGTTCAATTCTCGTCAGTTTAAATTAATTTTAAACCTACTTCACTTCTATTTGTTAATTGTGCAATTGATCTAAATATCGGTTTTCCAACTGCCGTTTTCTTAAACTATATTTTTTTAAAATAAATGTTCAATACAACAGATACTTCGAGTAAATAATAATAAACTAAGAGTATAACACCACCATGCATAGATTTATAACATTCAATACTTATAACGCTACATAAAATTGTAATAATCTTGTCTTTGAAGAATAAAAGTAGAAATAATATAAACAATAGCATGTCCTTGTGTAATTTCAATTTGTCGCATTGTTTGCGAAGTGTTTGTAAATTTCTATCACTTCAGTTTTGTAAACGGAGATGTTAAAAGAATTGAATGTGCATTAGATGGCTTAGTCGTTCTTTTTTTATATCAAATGTGTCTTTTTATTAAGTTAACGTCCCTAAACTATATTACTATATATATAAAATGTATTACTATACTATAAACGTAAACTATAATGTCCTTCAGGATGGAGGAATTTAAATCTCATTATTAGTAACTTTTCCTAAGTAAAAAACTTCAATGAATAAAGAATTCAAACACTTCACCATCAAAAGAAATTATTCAGAAGGAAGTAACGGAACATTTACCATCTTCTTGCGAAAATTGTTGAGAACGGGTTGAAAAATAACTGAATATTAAATAATGGAAGAAATCAAACTACAAATAAGTTACCAAGGCAAATAAAAAAATAACACTATTAAATCGTATAGTCTAAATCCTCATTCATCAACATACGTAGAACGGCGCTTATATGCCAAAATAATTGATTTAAAAAAAATTAATATTTTTTTTTTATTATAAATACATAAATTATAAGAATTTTTTATAGTTTAATAATGTGCATAAATATTTTTCTCGTAATAAGCGTATAAGATATGGTAAGAAAAACTTTCAAAAAGGCTTTAAGTATTTAAAAGGACATAATTACATTCGATAGAACTTTAAGTCGCCTTTTAGTTATAAATATTGATAGACTCCGCAATGACTTTAAATGAAACTCCGCGCAGTCTTAATTAAATCGACACCTTAATTTGAAATTCAAAAACAAGATTCGTTTATAAGTTTTATAAGTTTCTTTTTTATAAATTAAATTTTAGTTTTAATGGACATATTTCTTACTAGATATTGAAGTGTACATAAAATGTGAAAATGGAAATGTGGATAAAGAGATTAGCGGGCATATATAGTGTATTAGTTAGTGGAAGTATTTTTTTTTTTTTATAATTTAATAAATAATAACATTCGGTTTTTACATTTAGTTTCTTTTATTCACTATAACTTTGGTTGATATTTTGTTTTACGTAAGATATTATGTTCTTGTTGTACATTTTTAGTATTCACCCCATACTTTATAATGATACACGAGAATAATACAGCGTCACTTCAATTATACTAACATTGAAATCAACTTCATTATGAGATGATTAAATAATATAGGCCCACAAAACTGACGAATTTCTATACTTATTACGAGGATATGTTTCTAATATATTGATGTTCATTTTCAATTTATATGGTTTTAAATTGAAAATGAGGAGGAAAAAAGAGACCTTATAAAGAAACTTCGTATAGCCAAAGCCTTAGGCAATAATCAACTTAGTCACCAACTGTCTAGGGCATTGCGATCAATTCTTAAACTTATCCAAGGCATAACAAATCAAATAACAAAAAATCGTGATAGCTTTGATCGGGCAAAACATGAAGTAGACTTTGATAAAAATCCTTTTAAATACTCAAAAAACATTTTCAAAGATCAAAAAGGTAAGCTTCTCTTGACCAACGAGCAAATTTTCGATCATTATAAAAGCACATACGAAGTGCCAGAAAACCAAAGACTATATGGGGATCCCAACGAACACAAACCTGAGACTCCTACTGAAGATTTTCAAGCCAACCCACCAACTTTGGAGGAAATCAATAAAATAATAAAAATGAAACCATCTAAGTCAGCACCAGGTCCGGATGGTATCCCTTATATAGTTTACAAAAAATGTCCGTCGCTCCATAAACATCTTTTAAATATATTCGGTAAAATCTGGTCAAGAAAGCAAATACCGGTATCATTCGGAAAAGCCCTTTTTGTCCTCATTCCGAAAAACGACAATGTCAATAATCCTAAGGATACTAGACCAATAGCCCTTTTTTTTTTTTTTTTTTTCGTTGTATAAATGCGTTTCCGCATCGTCACCCAGCCAGGAAGGCGATGGCCGGGCGGTATGTGCGGCACCCGGCGACTGCCATTTTTAAGGCACCCCACTAAAAAACCAACGGCTGCCCACGACGCTGCCGTGGGACGCCACGGGATCGCTTTTGCACTCACCGTGGCGCCCCGGCGTAACTCCTCCATATAGGGGTACCCCGGGCAACCAGTGTACCCCTACCTCATAGACCTAGTGCAATGGCGAGTGAGGTCGCCCCCCCCTCTCACCTAGGCCTACGACTGGGAAGGAACGGGCTGGACCCTTCTCTTCGCAGCCTCCCCCGTTGAGGGCAACACCGCTGGTCACGGCGCCATCGCCTCGACCCCCGGTTTTACGCTGCGCTCCACGCGTAAGGCAGCTGCCTTTCCCCGGATGCGTGGAGCCTTGCAGTCGTTGCTTCCCAACTGGTGGCCTGCAGGCAGGCCCCGATCGGCACAAACCGCGCACCGCAACATTCCGGTGCAGCCTGAACGGGTGTGACCCGCCACGCCACACCGGAAACGGGCGGTGCTGCAGTCCTGCTCGGAAGGGCAGTTGACACGGATGTGCCCGAGCTCCTGGCACTTAAAGCAGCGCAATGGCCGCTCCGCCAGGAGCTCTACCCTCACCGAGCTCCACCCTACAAGGACTCTCCCTGCGGCCACCAGTGCTTTCGCCGCATCGACTGGGAGTCGGGCAAAGGTAGCGCCCATACCCCCGGAGCCCAGACGAATCTCCCCGGAGGCCGATGTCACCGAGATTAACCATCTCGGCGGCACGCCTCAGAACATGGGCGTAGGTCACGCCCGCCTCTGCCACCCCGCTCTGCAGTTTTAATAAAACCGCAGGAGACCGCGGAGATGGAAGCTTCGGGGGACTCGCGCCGGGGTTTTTCGGTGCCTTCTTCTTAGAAGGCGACGACGCCCCACTGGCCTTTTGCTTTGAGGCCGGCTTCTGGGGAAGGCCCTTCTTTTTCCCCTTGCCTTTCCTCCGCACAACCGTGGACCATTCGTCCTCCACGGTTGCCCTAGAGGCAGTCGCCGCGACTGCGACCGACTGCCTCCTCTCCGCCGCCGCGAGTGGCGGCCGGTGGACCGGCGCCGGGAGGAGACGCTCCTCAAGTCCTGCGAAGCGGGAGTTAATTAAAACTCCCACCGAGGACAATACGGAGCGTCTCAACTCCTCAACCACGCATGATTCCACCGTCCGCAACTCCGACGACACCTCCGCCGAGGAGACTGCTGTAGGCCCGGAAGTCGCCAGGGAAGCCTTAAGCTCCCCGAACTCCCTCCGGACCTTCACAATCTCCTCCCTGAGGAAGGACACCTCACGGCTGAGACGGGCGTTATCCGCCCGTATCCGCCGTGACTCCTCAGGCTCCCCTCGCGATGCTAGGACGTCAACCACGTCCAAGAGGCTGTTGGATGCCTCCTTAAGAGCCTTAATCATGGTGCCCTTCAGATTATGACTCTTCTTGCAGACCTCGTGAATCGAAGCCGCACTCCGCATCGCCACCGCGCGCAACTGTTGCGCCTTCAGGACAGAAGAAGGCTCAATGGTGGGAAGCGCCTCCAAGGACAGGTCGTCCTCGGAAACCGGCGCACTCTCCACCAGAGGCTTCTTCCTCCCGCGGAGGGCCCGAGCGCTCAGTGCGCGCTCGAAATCGGCCTCCTCCGCCTCCTCCTCCATGGCTCGCAACTCGGCCCTGGCCTGGGCGAGCCCACTACCGCGTCCTTCAGGCGCACCCCGTCCACGCCGAGAGGTGTTGCACTTAGCCACTGTAACACCGGACTCGGGATCGGACTCGGATGCGGCCTCGGGGGAACCGCGGATCACCCCATAGGTCCGCTTTCGTCCAGCGGACGGCTGTGGTTCTGACAGATCGTCGGAATCTGTCAGAACCACAACCAGACTCTCTCCTCCACGCCTCACACTATTTTTGTTTAGACAGGTCGGTGTGGACTCGACCTGTGCAGGGACTCCTGCTCCAAGGCTCTTTTTGCCTCCCCGGTAGTACTTGAGGCAGACAGTAGCCGGGGACACTGAGAGGGATTGGACAGCGTCAGCGCTGACACCCTCCCGGGGACTTATTTTAGAAGGAGCCTTTTTCATATTTATTTGGGCGCTCTCACCATTACCCAGTCCTTTGGCAAACGCCGAACCGCCGGACCGACACAAAACAAGGAAAAGAAAAGACGCAGAAACACGAAGAAGAAAAGACAACACGACGACGACACAACGAAAAAAAAGGGTGATTTTTTATAGAGGTTGTCTTCCTCGCAGCCAGACGAACAGAGCAAGCTCCGTACGTCCAGCCCTCGTCCCCGCTCAGTGCGGGCTTCCGAGATCTTGTGGCCGTGCAATGCTCGCTCCGAAAAGCAAGCAGCCACATTTGCTAGTAGCTGTCCGCGCCGGCCGAAGCCGGTGCCTCCCATATCTGGGAGGACCCCTCCTATCCGCAACCCGGGGGACGCGCCAGATGGCGGCACTAGTGACCGCACACTGGAGACCAATAGCCCTAACAAATACAATTTCCAAAATATTTTTCTCTTTTTTACAAACAAAAATGACGCAATTCATGATTAACAATAGATATTTCAGGCCTAATCACCAGAAAGGGTTTTTGCCCGGAATTTCTGGATGCCTGGAACATAATACGTTAATATCGGAAAGCCTTAAAGATGCTAGAACTAGCGAGAGACAAATTACGGTTTGTTGGATAGACTTAGAGAACGCCTTTGGGTCTGTACGACATGAACTGATGATGTTCGCGCTTAAATGGTATAACTTTCCTACGGTAATTCGCGACATTATTGCATCATATTATTCAAAATTAAAATTCTCATAAATTTTTAATGAAAACTATTCAAAACCACTTAATTATAACGTTGGTTTATTTCAGGGTTGTTGTATTTCTCCTATTATATTTAATATAGTTATTAACATTTGAATAGACAAATTAATTAGAAATGAAAAAAATGGGGTTATCCGTTTAAGTTCAACAACAAATACACAGAATCCATACTGGCTTTTGCAGATGATCTCGCGATACAGACACGTAATCCGAAACAATGTCAGGTACTTTTAAATGTAGTTCAGGGTTTCTGTACGTGGACGGGCGGATTGAGGACAAAACCAAGTAAATGTTTTAGTCTGTGTCTGGGTAGACGGAATACCAAATATACCTCTTACGATCCGGGTCTTATAATAGGCGGTCAGTGCGTTAGTACGGTTACGGAAGCAGCTTCGTTTAAATTTTTAGGTAAAAAAATCGATTACCAAGGCTGTACTCCATCGTTGGATGTAATAGTCGATAGCTTTTTAAATGATCTCAAAAAGGTAGACAACCAACCAATAAGTAACGTCAAAAAAGCTTGGATTTACGATATTTTTTTAACATCACGTCTAAATTGGCCTTTCCTCGTTTATGATATTAATAAAACCCTTTTGTCAAAGTTAGATGCAAGCGTCATAAAGACATTGAAGTTATGGCTCGGGTTAGCGCACTCAGCGGACTCTTCTACCTTATTTAGAGACCGAAACAATTTTGGATTAAAATTAAAGAGACCATCGGAGCTCTACAAACATCTAAGAGTTACCAAAAGACATACCATCGGAAAATCTAAAGATGATACTGTAACTTCTCTCCCAAAAGACAAAGTTGCCTCAGAGCTCGAGTCACGACTTCAATTCCATAAAAAAATTATGATAGGTGCTCAAACGAATAAAGTAGGGCTAGGATCAAGTAGGAAAGTCTTTTATTCGACAAGACGAAAACGATAATTACCGACTCCACGCGATGAGCCTAGAAATTCAAAACGAATGGGTGACCATAGGAGATTTTTGTATTCCACTAGCTTTGAAGTGGCGCACCTTAATTTATGATTGGTCCCCAGCATTATTAAAATTCTATCTTAATGCATTCCAAATGACTCTCCCAGATCAAAGTAATTTAGTAAGATGGGGCAAAGCCACCGAAAAGTCTTGCAACATCTGTGGGGAGGCAATAGGAACCGCGAAACATCTATAGTAGGGTGTAGGGTACTTCTAGATAAAGGTCAATACTCGCGTCGCCACGACAAGGTATTAGAAATTATACGGGAAGCGGTTAGTCTTTCAGTAGCAAGAGCGCGGAAGGGTATAAGAACCGCCCAACGATCTGTAGAATTCGTAAAAGAAGGCTCCTCCAAAAAATCAAAACCTAAACCTTATTCAATATTAGGCGCGGCTCCTGATTGGACTCTCATGATGGACACGTATGAAAAGCATTACAAAATCCCTGGGGATGTTGGTGTTTCGTCATCCAGACCGGACTTATTCCTGTATTCGAAACATCTGAGGCGCGTGATACTTGTGGAGCTTACTGTACCTTGGGAAACAAACATCCCAAGGGATCACACATTCAAGCTCAATAATAATAATAATAATAATAATAATAAATAAATATTCACCTGAATCAGTCCTTGAAAACAAAGCATACAAACTATACTATGACCGTGCTATCCTAACCGACAAAACCATACATTATAATAGACCTGACATAACACTGCAAGATAAAATACACAAAACCACATATTTAATAGACATATCTGTTCCTAATACGCATAATATTAAAAAATCAATATCAGAAAAAATCAATAAATATCAAGAACTTAAAGAAGAGATCGCAAGAATTTGGAAACAAGAAAAAGTTTATGTAGTGCCCATAGTTCTGTCTACTACCGGAGTTATTCCCAACCATCTTCATCATAGCTTGAAACTATTAAATATGGAAGATAATATTGATATTATTGTACAAAAAGCTGCCATACTTAACACGTGCAGAATAGTCAGGAAATTTCTACAGAATGAAGAAACTTAAGCAAATTTAAAATCTACAACAGTACAATTACTTGGCGACCGCCCGTATTATGCTGTGAAAACCATTATAGAGATGAGTAAAAGTTTTTATAACAATAATAATAATAATAATAATCACAATCTTTGCTCCCCCAATTCAAGGCAGCTGACCTTCTAAACAGCCTCCTCAAGGGACCTGAGTGGACCCTGAGTGAAGGAATTACCACTCTTCAACCTTCAAAATGGAGAGACAAAAGAGAAATGTACGTTTACTGCCGCTACCCGGGGGCAATCGTCGGGGCACGTCTGGAGCTGACGCTGGACGTAACAGCATGTGGACCGTCAGTGACTCCACGTTGAGCAGGCGGGCGGGAGTCGGGGAAACCGAAAATGTCACAGCCGAAAATTCATCACATACTGACCATACCTTGTTGGACGGGGCATCGCCCACCAGTTCGATCGGTACGTCGGTTACGACCACTGAAGGAGAAAATAGAGATAAAACTACAGATAGGGAAAAGTGGTCGCAAATTGAAATGGAAGAGTTAATTTTTTGTTATTTTAGAGCAAAGTCATTAGGAAAAGGCTATATGAAAAGATTGTTTACTTTATTTAAAGGTAGAAACCCAGGTAACACAAAAATTAAAAAACTTGATGGTAACAAACTCGCAACACAAGCACGTAGTATTCTTGCACGTAAGTTAGTAGCACTCGATAAACTGAACGATATACAAACTAGAGCCGAAAATAGTATTAACCAACACACAACACAAACACAGGAATCTGAAGAAACTCACACCTCATTGCCGCTTATTTCTTCTGATATAGAATTTCCACCGCTTCGAAGACGAGACATAATACAAGAACAATACCTAAATGAGCATTATGAAACACAAACTCAAACAGATGTTAAATCAAAACAGGACGGCAGACTAAAATGGACACTTGAAGAACAGAAAGAACTAATGTATTGCTATTACAAAGTTAAATATGAAGGAGCAGGATACATAAGACGATTAGAAAAAACATTTAAAGAACGTAATCCAGTTAATTCAAAAATAAATAAGTTTTGTGGGAACACCTTAGCTAATCAGGCACGCAGTATCATAACGAGAAAATAATATCTACGGAATTGTTAAACGAAATACGAAGAAAAGCTGAACATGAATCATCAATAACAAAGACCCAAGCAATTCATTCAAATCATCAACAACCTGTACAAATCTTAAATAATTCACAATCACTTACTATTAATACAAATACATTAGCTACCACTGAAAACACACTGTTAAATACAGATACTGATATATATACCACACACACACACACACACTGATATATATACACAAGAATTTAATGTACACTTAACACCTGAAACTGAGGAAGAGAGAGAAGAGTTACCGTTAGATATCAATGTTAATGAAAAACAAGATCCTATTATATTACAGTTCTTAGAAAACCTAGCTGAAGTTACAGAGATAGATATAGAAAACAGACTAATGTTACCAAAGCCAAAATTTAATAAGCAATTCCTTGTAAAATTTAACAAACTCAATAACTTTATACCATTAATTGTAAATGAAAATCAATCAATGCGAGAACTCAATAACGTTATTTATGCAGTGGCCATCACATTAATTAAAGACAATAACCAAAAACCTTACGATAGTAATAATACATTTAAACCATTAAGCGATCCGCCTTGGAAGAGGAGAATCAAAACTAGACTAGAAGCAATAAGAAAAGACTTAGGACGTTTAACTGAAATTCGGACAGGATCACAATCAAGAAAACTTAACAACATAAAACGGACTCTTTTCGAGAAATACAACATATATAATGAAACTAAACATGATTTAATAATAGAGACTCTTAAACAGAAAGTAAAAGCTTTAGCTGCTAGAATAAAAAGATATGATACAATTAATAACACAAAAACACAAAACAAAATGTTTCAAGAAAATCAGAATAAATTCTATCGCCATCTTAACACTAAAACACCAAGACCATCCCAGATCCCAACAAAAGGTGATACAGAAGAGTTCTGGAAAGCGATTATGTCACAATCAAAATCTTATAATAAGGAAGCCACATGGATAAATGAAATAGAAGAAACTAGTAACAAAATAGAAGAATCTGAACTTAGTGAGATAACAACAGAACAAGTTAAAAGTGCTATAAAAAGATTACATAACTGGAAAACACCGGGTTTAGACAAAATCCAAAATTATTACATCAAATACCTCACCAATACACATACATTTTTAGCAGCAATATATAGTAGAATCATAAATGGGACGGAATCATTAGAACCGTGGTTTACAACCGGTAATGTTTTTCTAATACCAAAAAATGAAAACACTTTAGACCCTAAAAATTGGAGACCCATAGCATGTTTACCAAATATGTACAAACTTTTGACTTCGATACTGAGCAATGAATTATATAACCACTGTAGTAGAAACAAAATAATATTTTATGAACAGAGAGGCTGCAGAAGAGAGGTTAGAGGATGTAAAGACCATCTTATGTTAAATAAAGTAATTTTAGAAGATGCGCAACAAGGCCAAAAAAACCTTAGTATGGCTTGGATAGATTACCAGAAAGCTTTTGATAGTATGTCACACGAGTGGCTTTTGAGAATCTTAGATCTCTACAAATGTCCGACTATTATTAAGAGCTTTCTTGGAATTGTGATGCCCCATTGGAGAGTAATTATGACAGCTAAAGGCAATGGTGCTTCCGTTACTACTGATCCAATATACATCAGACTCACTTTCCCCTCTTCTTTTTTGTCTAGCTATTAACCCATTGTCTCACATACTAAACAAATACAACTCAAAAGGATACAAATTGAAAGACAGCATAAATATCAATCACTTAATCTATATGGATGACTTAAAAATTTACACTAATAATAAACAGAATTTGCAGGTCTTGCTAGACAGTACAGAAATTTTTACAAGAGATATTGGTATGACTTTTGGGTTAAATAAATGCAATATTCTTCACTTAACTGCAGGAAGGCGAACAGAGTTCGAAGGAGAGGGTCACATTTTATTGAATGGAAATAGATTTGAACACTTACAAAAACATGAAAATTACAAATACTTAGGGATTAATGAATCAAGATATATAGATCATAACGAGGCTAGACAACAGACTCAGAAAGAATACTTCAAAAGATTAAAATGCTTAGCAAACTCACATTTACACTCAAGAAACATCTTCAGAGCCATTAATACATATGCAATTCCAGTTTTACTTTACACATTTGGAATCATTAATTACAAAACAAGTGATTTAAAAAAGATAGATATCAAAACAAGAAAAATATTAGCCATCAATAAAATACATCATAGTAAAGCAGATATAGAAAGACTTTACTTACCTCTTGAAGAAGGGGGTAGGGGACTTATAAGTATAGAAACAATTTATAAAATACAAATAATTAAATATGATCAATATCTTGAAAATAAGTCCGATTATTTAATAGAAGCAATAGGCAAACGTGACCAAAATAAGGATACACACTCAATAAATAAAACAGCTAGAGAAAACAGAAAAGAATGGGGTCTACAAAAACAACAGAAATATTTAGACACAGAAATAAAAAATGCCTCTATAAAAAAGAAGAACACGATTTGGCGAAACAAACCACTTCATGGACAATTTCCGAATGTAGTACTAGACAGAACAAATATACAGACATCCAACTCATTTAAATGGTTAAAAACTCAACAGGTATCTCCGGCATTAGAAGCTTCAATTTTCGCAATACAGGACCAAGCAATAGTTACTAGACAACATGAGCGCGACATTTTGAATAAAACTGTTGATGGTAAGTGCCGACTTTGTGGCAGTAAAGATGAGACGATACATCATATAATATCAGGTTGTGAACAACTAGCGGGAAAGTACTACACAAGGCGCCACAACAATATTGTTCAATATGTGTATTGGACACTGGCAAAAAAACATAATTTTAATATTAATAAGCTCTGGTGGCAAGAACATTTAAATGAACCTAAAATAATAGAAAATAATACTGCTAAAATAATGTGGGAGATACCGGTGCAAACAGATGTGACAATTACACACAATAGAAGAGATTTAATCTATTGTGATAAGTTACAAAATAAAACATATTTAATTGATGTTTCAGTACCGTCAGATTATAACATAGGTGCAAAAGAGGTAGAAAAATTAAGCAAATACAATTTATTGAAGAAAGAAGTTAATCGAATGTGGAACACAAAAACAACAATAGTCCCAATTATAGTAGGTGCCACCGGAATTATAGCAAAAAGTTTAGAAAATTATATAAAATTACTAAATAGTAACATTGACATCACAATTATTCAAAAAACAAGCAGCAATCAACACAAATACAATAGTAGTTAAGGTTTTAGGAAATGATATTTATACAGAAAGGGAAACTGAAGCTCTTTATCCTTGAAGGTTTCAAGGCGGGACTTTAGAAATACCGGACTTACCAGTCCGTGAAAAACAACAAATAATAATAATAATAATAATAATAATAATAATAATAATAATAATAATAATAATAATAATAATAATAATAATAATAATAATAATAATAATAATAATAATAATAATAATAATAATAATAATAATAATAATAATAATAATAATAATAATAGCCGTGTGGCACCGGCAGAGTAGAATAGTGCCACCCCTTTCTAGCCCGTGGGTGTCGTACGAGGCGACTAAGGGCGTGGGGAGCTAATCACAATCTTTGCTCCCCCAATTCAAGGCAGCTGACCTTCTAAACAGCCTCCTCAAGGGACCTGAGTGGACCCTCAGTGAAGGAATTACCACTCTTCAACCTTCAAAATGGAGAGACAAAAGAGAAATGTACGTTTACTGCCGCTACCCGGGGGCAATCGTCGGGGCACGTCTGGAGCTGACGCTGGACGTAACAGCATGTGGACCGTCAGTGACTCCACGTTGAGCAGGCGGGCGGGAGTCGGGGAAACCGAAAATGTCACAGCCGAAAATTCATCACATACTGACCATACCTTGTTGGACGGGGCATCGCCCACCAGTTCGATCGGTACGTCGGTTACGACCACTGAAGGAGAAAATAGAGATAAAACTACAGATAGGGAAAAGTGGTCGCAAATTGAAATGGAAGAGTTAATTTTTTGTTATTTTAGAGCAAAGTCATTAGGAAAAGGCTATATGAAAAGATTGTTTACTTTATTTAAAGATAGAAACCCAGGTAACACAAAAATTAAAAAACTTGATGGTAACAAACTCGCAACACAAGCACGTAGTATTCTTGCACGTAAGTTAGTAGCACTCGATAAACTGAACGATATACAAATTAGAGCCGAAAATAGTATTAACCAACGCACAACACAAACACAGGAATCTGAAGAAACTCACACCTCATTGCCGCTTATTTCTTCTGATATAGAATTTCCACCGCTTCGAAGACGAGACATAATACAAGAACAAAACCTAAATGAGCATTATGAAACACAAACTCAAACAGATGTTAAATCAAAACAGGACGGCAGACTAAAATGGACACTTGAAGAACAGAAAGAACTAATGTATTGCTATTATAAAGTTAAATATGAAGGAGCAGGATACATAAGACGATTAGAAAAAACATTTAAAGAACGTAATCCAGTTAATTCAAAAATAAATAAGTTTTGTGGGAACACCTTAGCTAATCAGGCACGCAGTATCATAACGAGAAAAGTAATATCTACGGAATTGTTAAACGAAATACGAAGAAAAGCTGAACATGAATCATCAATAACAAAGACCCAAGCAATTCATTCAAGTCATCAACAACCTGTACAAATCTTAAATAATTCACAATCACTTACTATTAATACAAATACATTAGCTAGCACTGAAAACACACTGTTAAATACAGATACTGATATATATACACATACACAAGAATTTAATGTACACTTAACACCTGAAACTGAGGAAGAGAGAGAAGAGTTACCGTTAGATATCAATGTTAATGAAAAACAAGATCCTATTATATTACAGTTCTTAGAAAACCTAGCTGAAGTTACAGAGATAGATATAGAAAACAGACTAATGTTACCAAAGCCAAAATTTAATAAGCAATTCCTTGTAAAATTTAACAAACTCAATAACTTTATACCATTAATTGTAAATGAAAATCAATCAATGCGAGAACTCAATAACGTTATTTATGCAGTGGCCATCACATTAATTAAAGACAATAACCAAAAACCTTACGATAGTAATAATACATTTAAACCATTAAGCGATCCGCCTTGGAAGAGGAGAATCAAAACTAGACTAGAAGCAATAAGAAAAGACTTAGGACGTTTAACTGAAATTCGGACAGGATCACAATCAAGAAAACTTAACAACATAAAACGGACTCTTTTCGAGAAATACAACATATATAATGAAACTAAACATGATTTAATAATAGAGACTCTTAAACAGAAAGTAAAAGCTTTAGCTGCTAGAATAAAAAGATATGATACAATTAATAACACAAAAACACAAAACAAAATGTTTCAAGAAAATCAGAATAAATTCTATCGCCATCTTAACACTAAAACACCAAGACCATCCCAGATCCCAACAAAAGGTGATACAGAAGAGTTCTGGAAAGCGATTATGTCACAATCAAAATCTTATAATAAGGAAGCCACATGGATAAATGAAATAGAAGAAACTAGTAACAAAATAGAAGAATCTGAACTCAGTGAGATAACAACAGAACAAGTTAAAAGTGCTATAAAAAGATTACATAACTGGAAAACACCGGGTTTAGACAAAATCCAAAATTATTACATCAAATACCTCATCAATACACATACATTTTTAGCAGCAATATATAGTAGAATCATAAATGGGACGGAATCATTAGAACCGTGGTTTACAACCGGTAATGTTTTTCTAATACCAAAAAATGAAAACACTTTAGAACCTAAAAATTGGAGACCCATAGCATGTTTACCAAATATGTACAAACTTTTGACTTCGATACTGAGCAATGAATTATATAACCACTGTAGTAGAAACAAAATAATATTTTATGAACAGAGAGGCTGCAGAAGAGAGGTTAGAGGATGTAAAGACCATCTTATGTTAAATAAAGTAATTTTGGAAGATGCGCAACAAGGCCAAAAAAACCTTAGTATGGCTTGGATAGATTACCAGAAAGCTTTTGATAGTATGTCACACGAGTGGCTTTTGAGAATCTTAGATCTCTACAAATGTCCGACTATTATTAAGAGCTTTCTTGGAATTGTGATGCCCCATTGGAGAGTAATTATGACAGCTAAAGGCAATGATGCTTCCGTTACTACTGATCCAATAAACATCCGACGAGGAATTTTTCAAGGGGACTCACTTTCCCCTCTTCTTTTTTGTCTAGCTATTAACCCATTGTCTCACATACTAAACAAATACAACTCAAAAGGATACAAATTGAAAGACAGCATAAATATCAATCACTTAATCTATATGGATGACTTAAAAATTTACACTAATAATAAACAGAATTTGCAGGTCTTGCTAGACAGTACAGAAATTTTTACAAGAGATATTGGTATGACTTTTGGGTTAAATAAATGCAATATTCTTCACTTAACTGCAGGAAGGCGAACAGAGTTCGAAGGAGAGGGTCACATTTTATTGAATGGAAATAGATTTGAACACTTACAAAAACATGAAAATTACAAATACTTAGGGATTAATGAATCAGGATATATAGATCATAACGAGGCTAGACAACAGACTCAGAAAGAATACTTCAAAAGATTAAAATGCTTAGCAAACTCACATTTACACTCAAGAAACATCTTCAGAGCCATTAATACATATGCAATTCCAGTTTTACTTTACACATTTGGAATCATTAATTACAAAACAAGTGATTTAAAAAAGATAGATATCAAAACAAGAAAAATATTAGCCATCAATAAAATACATCATAGTAAAGCAGATATAGAAAGACTTTACTTACCTCTTGAAGAAGGGGGTAGGGGACTTATAAGTATAGAAACAATTTATAAAATACAAATAATTAAATATGATCAATATCTTGAAAATAAGTCCGATTATTTAATAGAAGCAATAGGCAAACGTGACCAAAATAAGGATACACACTCAATAAATAAAACAGCTAGAGAAAACAGAAAAGAATGGGGTCTACAAAAACAACAGAAATATTTAGACACAGAAATAAAAAATGCCTCTATAAAAAAGAAGAACACGATTTGGCGAAACAAACCACTTCATGGACAATTTCCGAATGTAGTACTAGACAGAACAAATATACAGACATCCAACTCATTTAAATGGTTAAAAACTCAACAGGTATCTCCGGCATTAGAAGCTTCAATTTTCGCAATACAGGACCAAGCAATAGTTACTAGACAACATGAGCGCGACATTTTGAATAAAACTGTTGATGGTAAGTGCCGACTTTGTGGCAGTAAAGATGAGACGATACATCATATAATATCAGGTTGTGAACAACTAGCGGGAAAGTACTACACAAGGCGCCACAACAATATTGTTCAATATGTGTATTGGACACTGGCAAAAAAACATAATTTTAATATTAATAAGCTCTGGTGGCAAGAACATTTAAATGAACCTAAAATAATAGAAAATAATACTGCTAAAATAATGTGGGAGATACCGGTGCAAACAGATGTGACAATTACACACAATAGAAGAGATTTAATCTATTGTGATAAGTTACAAAATAAAACATATTTAATTGATGTTTCAGTACCGTCAGATTATAACATAGGTGCAAAAGAGGTAGAAAAATTAAGCAAATACAATTTATTGAAGAAAGAAGTTAATCGAATGTGGAACACAAAAACAACAATAGTCCCAATTATAGTAGGTGCCACCGGAATTATAGCAAAAAGTTTAGAAAATTATATAAAATTACTAAATAGTAACATTGACATCACAATTATTCAAAAAACAAGCAGCAATCAACACAAATACAATAGTAGTTAAGGTTTTAGGAAATGATATTTATACAGAAAGGGAAACTGAAGCTCTTTATCCTTGAAGGTTTCAAGGCGGGACTTTAGAAATACCGGACTTACCAGTCCGTGAAAAACAACAAATAATAATAATAATAATAATAATAATAATAATAATAATAATAATAATAATAATAATAATAATAATAATAATAATAATAATAATAATAATAATAATAATAATAATAATAGCCGTGTGGCACCGGCAGAGTAGAATAGTGCCACCCCTTTCTAGCCCGTGGGTGTCGTACGAGGCGACTAAGGGCGTGGGGAGCTAATCACAATCTTTGCTCCCCCAATTCAAGGCAGCTGACCTTCTAAACAGCCTCCTCAAGGGACCTGAGTGGACCCTCAGTGAAGGAATTACCACTCTTCAACCTTCAAAATGGAGAGACAAAAGAGAAATGTACGTTTACTGCCGCTACCCGGGGGCAATCGTCGGGGCACGTCTGGAGCTGACGCTGGACGTAACAGCATGTGGACCGTCAGTGACTCCACGTTGAGCAGGCGGGCGGGAGTCGGGGAAACCGAAAATGTCACAGCCGAAAATTCATCACATACTGACCATACCTTGTTGGACGGGGCATCGCCCACCAGTTCGATCGGTACGTCGGTTACGACCACTGAAGGAGAAAATAGAGATAAAACTACAGATAGGGAAAAGTGGTCGCAAATTGAAATGGAAGAGTTAATTTTTTGTTATTTTAGAGCAAAGTCATTAGGAAAAGGCTATATGAAAAGATTGTTTACTTTATTTAAAGATAGAAACCCAGGTAACACAAAAATTAAAAAACTTGATGGTAACAAACTCGCAACACAAGCACGTAGTATTCTTGCACGTAAGTTAGTAGCACTTGATAAACTGAACGATATACAAATTAGAGCCGAAAATAGTATTAACCAACGCACAACACAAACACAGGAATCTGAAGAAACTCACACCTCATTGCCGCTTATTTCTTCTGATATAGAATTTCCACCGCTTCGAAGACGAGACATAATACAAGAACAAAACCTAAATGAGCATTATGAAACACAAACTCAAACAGATGTTAAATCAAAACAGGACGGCAGACTAAAATGGACACTTGAAGAACAGAAAGAACTAATGTATTGCTATTATAAAGTTAAATATGAAGGAGCAGGATACATAAGACGATTAGAAAAAACATTTAAAGAACGTAATCCAGTTAATTCAAAAATAAATAAGTTTTGTGGGAACACCTTAGCTAATCAGGCACGCAGTATCATAACGAGAAAAGTAATATCTACGGAATTGTTAAACGAAATACGAAGAAAAGCTGAACATGAATCATCAATAACAAAGACCCAAGCAATTCATTCAAGTCATCAACAACCTGTACAAATCTTAAATAATTCACAATCACTTACTATTAATACAAATACATTAGCTAGCACTGAAAACACACTGTTAAATACAGATACTGATATATATACACATACACAAGAATTTAATGTACACTTAACACCTGAAACTGAGGAAGAGAGAGAAGAGTTACCGTTAGATATCAATGTTAATGAAAAACAAGATCCTATTATATTACAGTTCTTAGAAAACCTAGCTGAAGTTACAGAGATAGATATAGAAAACAGACTAATGTTACCAAAGCCAAAATTTAATAAGCAATTCCTTGTAAAATTTAACAAACTCAATAACTTTATACCATTAATTGTAAATGAAAATCAATCAATGCGAGAACTCAATAACGTTATTTATGCAGTGGCCATCACATTAATTAAAGACAATAACCAAAAACCTTACGATAGTAATAATACATTTAAACCATTAAGCGATCCGCCTTGGAAGAGGAGAATCAAAACTAGACTAGAAGCAATAAGAAAAGACTTAGGACGTTTAACTGAAATTCGGACAGGATCACAATCAAGAAAACTTAACAACATAAAACGGACTCTTTTCGAGAAATACAACATATATAATGAAACTAAACATGATTTAATAATAGAGACTCTTAAACAGAAAGTAAAAGCTTTAGCTGCTAGAATAAAAAGATATGATACAATTAATAACACAAAAACACAAAACAAAATGTTTCAAGAAAATCAGAATAAATTCTATCGCCATCTTAACACTAAAACACCAAGACCATCCCAGATCCCAACAAAAGGTGATACAGAAGAGTTCTGGAAAGCGATTATGTCACAATCAAAATCTTATAATAAGGAAGCCACATGGATAAATGAAATAGAAGAAACTAGTAACAAAATAGAAGAATCTGAACTCAGTGAGATAACAACAGAACAAGTTAAAAGTGCTATAAAAAGATTACATAACTGGAAAACACCGGGTTTAGACAAAATCCAAAATTATTACATCAAATACCTCATCAATACACATACATTTTTAGCAGCAATATATAGTAGAATCATAAATGGGACGGAATCATTAGAACCGTGGTTTACAACCGGTAATGTTTTTCTAATACCAAAAAATGAAAACACTTTAGAACCTAAAAATTGGAGACCCATAGCATGTTTACCAAATATGTACAAACTTTTGACTTCGATACTGAGCAATGAATTATATAACCACTGTAGTAGAAACAAAATAATATTTTATGAACAGAGAGGCTGCAGAAGAGAGGTTAGAGGATGTAAAGACCATCTTATGTTAAATAAAGTAATTTTGGAAGATGCGCAACAAGGCCAAAAAAACCTTAGTATGGCTTGGATAGATTACCAGAAAGCTTTTGATAGTATGTCACACGAGTGGCTTTTGAGAATCTTAGATCTCTACAAATGTCCGACTATTATTAAGAGCTTTCTTGGAATTGTGATGCCCCATTGGAGAGTAATTATGACAGCTAAAGGCAATGATGCTTCCGTTACTACTGATCCAATAAACATCCGACGAGGAATTTTTCAAGGGGACTCACTTTCCCCTCTTCTTTTTTGTCTAGCTATTAACCCATTGTCTCACATACTAAACAAATACAACTCAAAAGGATACAAATTGAAAGACAGCATAAATATCAATCACTTAATCTATATGGATGACTTAAAAATTTACACTAATAATAAACAGAATTTGCAGGTCTTGCTAGACAGTACAGAAATTTTTACAAGAGATATTGGTATGACTTTTGGGTTAAATAAATGCAATATTCTTCACTTAACTGCAGGAAGGCGAACAGAGTTCGAAGGAGAGGGTCACATTTTATTGAATGGAAATAGATTTGAACACTTACAAAAACATGAAAATTACAAATACTTAGGGATTAATGAATCAGGATATATAGATCATAACGAGGCTAGACAACAGACTCAGAAAGAATACTTCAAAAGATTAAAATGCTTAGCAAACTCACATTTACACTCAAGAAACATCTTCAGAGCCATTAATACATATGCAATTCCAGTTTTACTTTACACATTTGGAATCATTAATTACAAAACAAGTGATTTAAAAAAGATAGATATCAAAACAAGAAAAATATTAGCCATCAATAAAATACATCATAGTAAAGCAGATATAGAAAGACTTTACTTACCTCTTGAAGAAGGGGGTAGGGGACTTATAAGTATAGAAACAATTTATAAAATACAAATAATTAAATATGATCAATATCTTGAAAATAAGTCCGATTATTTAATAGAAGCAATAGGCAAACGTGACCAAAATAAGGATACACACTCAATAAATAAAACAGCTAGAGAAAACAGAAAAGAATGGGGTCTACAAAAACAACAGAAATATTTAGACACAGAAATAAAAAATGCCTCTATAAAAAAGAAGAACACGATTTGGCGAAACAAACCACTTCATGGACAATTTCCGAATGTAGTACTAGACAGAACAAATATACAGACATCCAACTCATTTAAATGGTTAAAAACTCAACAGGTATCTCCGGCATTAGAAGCTTCAATTTTCGCAATACAGGACCAAGCAATAGTTACTAGACAACATGAGCGCGACATTTTGAATAAAACTGTTGATGGTAAGTGCCGACTTTGTGGCAGTAAAGATGAGACGATACATCATATAATATCAGGTTGTGAACAACTAGCGGGAAAGTACTACACAAGGCGCCACAACAATATTGTTCAATATGTGTATTGGACACTGGCAAAAAAACATAATTTTAATATTAATAAGCTCTGGTGGCAAGAACATTTAAATGAACCTAAAATAATAGAAAATAATACTGCTAAAATAATGTGGGAGATACCGGTGCAAACAGATGTGACAATTACACACAATAGAAGAGATTTAATCTATTGTGATAAGTTACAAAATAAAACATATTTAATTGATGTTTCAGTACCGTCAGATTATAACATAGGTGCAAAAGAGGTAGAAAAATTAAGCAAATACAATTTATTGAAGAAAGAAGTTAATCGAATGTGGAACACAAAAACAACAATAGTCCCAATTATAGTAGGTGCCACCGGAATTATAGCAAAAAGTTTAGAAAATTATATAAAATTACTAAATAGTAACATTGACATCACAATTATTCAAAAAACAAGCAGCAATCAACACAAATACAATAGTAGTTAAGGTTTTAGGAAATGATATTTATACAGAAAGGGAAACTGAAGCTCTTTATCCTTGAAGGTTTCAAGGCGGGACTTTAGAAATACCGGACTTACCAGTCCGTGAAAAACAACAAATAATAATAATAATAATAATAATAATAATAATAATAATAATAATAATAATAATAATAATAATAATAATAATAATAATAATAATAATAATAATAATAATAATAATAATAATAATAGCCGTGTGGCACCGGCAGAGTAGAATAGTGCCACCCCTTTCTAGCCCGTGGGTGTCGTACGAGGCGACTAAGGGCGTGGGGAGCTAATCACAATCTTTGCTCCCCCAATTCAAGGCAGCTGACCTTCTAAACAGCCTCCTCAAGGGACCTGAGTGGACCCTCAGTGAAGGAATTACCACTCTTCAACCTTCAAAATGGAGAGACAAAAGAGAAATGTACGTTTACTGCCGCTACCCGGGGGCAATCGTCGGGGCACGTCTGGAGCTGACGCTGGACGTAACAGCATGTGGACCGTCAGTGACTCCACGTTGAGCAGGCGGGCGGGAGTCGGGGAAACCGAAAATGTCACAGCCGAAAATTCATCACATACTGACCATACCTTGTTGGACGGGGCATCGCCCACCAGTTCGATCGGTACGTCGGTTACGACCACTGAAGGAGAAAATAGAGATAAAACTACAGATAGGGAAAAGTGGTCGCAAATTGAAATGGAAGAGTTAATTTTTTGTTATTTTAGAGCAAAGTCATTAGGAAAAGGCTATATGAAAAGATTGTTTACTTTATTTAAAGATAGAAACCCAGGTAACACAAAAATTAAAAAACTTGATGGTAACAAACTCGCAACACAAGCACGTAGTATTCTTGCACGTAAGTTAGTAGCACTCGATAAACTGAACGATATACAAATTAGAGCCGAAAATAGTATTAACCAACGCACAACACAAACACAGGAATCTGAAGAAACTCACACCTCATTGCCGCTTATTTCTTCTGATATAGAATTTCCACCGCTTCGAAGACGAGACATAATACAAGAACAAAACCTAAATGAGCATTATGAAACACAAACTCAAACAGATGTTAAATCAAAACAGGACGGCAGACTAAAATGGACACTTGAAGAACAGAAAGAACTAATGTATTGCTATTATAAAGTTAAATATGAAGGAGCAGGATACATAAGACGATTAGAAAAAACATTTAAAGAACGTAATCCAGTTAATTCAAAAATAAATAAGTTTTGTGGGAACACCTTAGCTAATCAGGCACGCAGTATCATAACGAGAAAAGTAATATCTACGGAATTGTTAAACGAAATACGAAGAAAAGCTGAACATGAATCATCAATAACAAAGACCCAAGCAATTCATTCAAGTCATCAACAACCTGTACAAATCTTAAATAATTCACAATCACTTACTATTAATACAAATACATTAGCTAGCACTGAAAACACACTGTTAAATACAGATACTGATATATATACACATACACAAGAATTTAATGTACACTTAACACCTGAAACTGAGGAAGAGAGAGAAGAGTTACCGTTAGATATCAATGTTAATGAAAAACAAGATCCTATTATATTACAGTTCTTAGAAAACCTAGCTGAAGTTACAGAGATAGATATAGAAAACAGACTAATGTTACCAAAGCCAAAATTTAATAAGCAATTCCTTGTAAAATTTAACAAACTCAATAACTTTATACCATTAATTGTAAATGAAAATCAATCAATGCGAGAACTCAATAACGTTATTTATGCAGTGGCCATCACATTAATTAAAGACAATAACCAAAAACCTTACGATAGTAATAATACATTTAAACCATTAAGCGATCCGCCTTGGAAGAGGAGAATCAAAACTAGACTAGAAGCAATAAGAAAAGACTTAGGACGTTTAACTGAAATTCGGACAGGATCACAATCAAGAAAACTTAACAACATAAAACGGACTCTTTTCGAGAAATACAACATATATAATGAAACTAAACATGATTTAATAATAGAGACTCTTAAACAGAAAGTAAAAGCTTTAGCTGCTAGAATAAAAAGATATGATACAATTAATAACACAAAAACACAAAACAAAATGTTTCAAGAAAATCAGAATAAATTCTATCGCCATCTTAACACTAAAACACCAAGACCATCCCAGATCCCAACAAAAGGTGATACAGAAGAGTTCTGGAAAGCGATTATGTCACAATCAAAATCTTATAATAAGGAAGCCACATGGATAAATGAAATAGAAGAAACTAGTAACAAAATAGAAGAATCTGAACTCAGTGAGATAACAACAGAACAAGTTAAAAGTGCTATAAAAAGATTACATAACTGGAAAACACCGGGTTTAGACAAAATCCAAAATTATTACATCAAATACCTCATCAATACACATACATTTTTAGCAGCAATATATAGTAGAATCATAAATGGGACGGAATCATTAGAACCGTGGTTTACAACCGGTAATGTTTTTCTAATACCAAAAAATGAAAACACTTTAGAACCTAAAAATTGGAGACCCATAGCATGTTTACCAAATATGTACAAACTTTTGACTTCGATACTGAGCAATGAATTATATAACCACTGTAGTAGAAACAAAATAATATTTTATGAACAGAGAGGCTGCAGAAGAGAGGTTAGAGGATGTAAAGACCATCTTATGTTAAATAAAGTAATTTTGGAAGATGCGCAACAAGGCCAAAAAAACCTTAGTATGGCTTGGATAGATTACCAGAAAGCTTTTGATAGTATGTCACACGAGTGGCTTTTGAGAATCTTAGATCTCTACAAATGTCCGACTATTATTAAGAGCTTTCTTGGAATTGTGATGCCCCATTGGAGAGTAATTATGACAGCTAAAGGCAATGATGCTTCCGTTACTACTGATCCAATAAACATCCGACGAGGAATTTTTCAAGGGGACTCACTTTCCCCTCTTCTTTTTTGTCTAGCTATTAACCCATTGTCTCACATACTAAACAAATACAACTCAAAAGGATACAAATTGAAAGACAGCATAAATATCAATCACTTAATCTATATGGATGACTTAAAAATTTACACTAATAATAAACAGAATTTGCAGGTCTTGCTAGACAGTACAGAAATTTTTACAAGAGATATTGGTATGACTTTTGGGTTAAATAAATGCAATATTCTTCACTTAACTGCAGGAAGGCGAACAGAGTTCGAAGGAGAGGGTCACATTTTATTGAATGGAAATAGATTTGAACACTTACAAAAACATGAAAATTACAAATACTTAGGGATTAATGAATCAGGATATATAGATCATAACGAGGCTAGACAACAGACTCAGAAAGAATACTTCAAAAGATTAAAATGCTTAGCAAACTCACATTTACACTCAAGAAACATCTTCAGAGCCATTAATACATATGCAATTCCAGTTTTACTTTACACATTTGGAATCATTAATTACAAAACAAGTGATTTAAAAAAGATAGATATCAAAACAAGAAAAATATTAGCCATCAATAAAATACATCATAGTAAAGCAGATATAGAAAGACTTTACTTACCTCTTGAAGAAGGGGGTAGGGGACTTATAAGTATAGAAACAATTTATAAAATACAAATAATTAAATATGATCAATATCTTGAAAATAAGTCCGATTATTTAATAGAAGCAATAGGCAAACGTGACCAAAATAAGGATACACACTCAATAAATAAAACAGCTAGAGAAAACAGAAAAGAATGGGGTCTACAAAAACAACAGAAATATTTAGACACAGAAATAAAAAATGCCTCTATAAAAAAGAAGAACACGATTTGGCGAAACAAACCACTTCATGGACAATTTCCGAATGTAGTACTAGACAGAACAAATATACAGACATCCAACTCATTTAAATGGTTAAAAACTCAACAGGTATCTCCGGCATTAGAAGCTTCAATTTTCGCAATACAGGACCAAGCAATAGTTACTAGACAACATGAGCGCGACATTTTGAATAAAACTGTTGATGGTAAGTGCCGACTTTGTGGCAGTAAAGATGAGACGATACATCATATAATATCAGGTTGTGAACAACTAGCGGGAAAGTACTACACAAGGCGCCACAACAATATTGTTCAATATGTGTATTGGACACTGGCAAAAAAACATAATTTTAATATTAATAAGCTCTGGTGGCAAGAACATTTAAATGAACCTAAAATAATAGAAAATAATACTGCTAAAATAATGTGGGAGATACCGGTGCAAACAGATGTGACAATTACACACAATAGGCCAGATTTAATCTATTTTGATAAGTTACAAAATAAAACATATTTAATTGATGTTTCAGTACCGTCAGATTATAACATAGGTGCAAAAGAGGTAGAAAAATTAAGCAAATACAATTTATTGAAGAAAGAAGTTAATCGAATGTGGAACACACAAACAACAATAGTCCCAATTATAGTAGGTGCCACCGGAATTATAGCAAAAAGTTTAGAAAATTATATAAAATTACTAAATAGTAACATTGACATCACAATTATTCAAAAACAAGCAGCAATCAACACAAATACAATAGTAGTTAAGGTTTTAGAAAATGATATTTATACAGAAAGGGAAACTGAAGCTCTTTATCCTTGAAGGTTTCAAGGCGGGACTTTAGAAATACCGGACTTACCAGTCCGTGAAAAACAACAAATAATAATAATAATAATAATAATAATAATAATAATAATAATAATAATAATAATAATAATAATAATAATAATAATAATAATAATAATAATAATAATAATAATAATACTCCTTGGTAAGTGACACGGAATGGTCACGTTTTTAAATGTCAATTTTTGTTTAAAATATTTATTTACAAAATCAAGTTTTAATCATATTTATATCATTTCATTCCGTTTACAAAATGCAAAATAAACGAAAAAAAAAAAGAATACTATATAAACAACTGTGAATAACTTACAAAAAGTACCTGAAAAAAGAGAAAAGTTGACAATGTGAAAATAGAAACTATAATAATGATCACAAGGAGTAAAAACATAAACGCACGCCCACCACCGCAGCCCGTCGCACCCAACAGCTCCACGTCATCAGAGGAGGAGTACGCAACTCCTCCTGAGAATGTCGTGTCGAGCAGTGACGACGAGCTGCCGCCTCCAGCGCCGCGCCGAGCACCAGCGCCGTGCCGAGGGAGGCCACCGCTGCCGCGCTTGGGGCCTACTGGGGCATCCGCTCCGCGTTCGGCCCCCGCCGTCGGTGGTGCAGTGCGCCGCATGAAATGGACGCAAAATATAAACGAAAATGTCATGCGAGCGTACTATAGGGCGACAGAGGGTGGAACTAACCTCACTGCGTGGCGAACCCGTTTGTTGTCTTTGTTTCAGGTCCTTGAACCAGAGTTGACTGTTTCGGCCCAACGACTATCGGATCAAGTGCGGTTTATTCAACGTAATCGTGCGTTGGATGACTCCGCACTTGACCGGCTTCGCTCCGAGGTGACAATCTCTGCATCCACCACCGAAAGCATCCATTTGCAAGCCCAGTTATCGTCCGCTCCTTCGGTGGCAGGGTTAGTGGATGGAAATGCTGATGTGGGGGGCGTTGAGATTACAACCGTAAGTACCCAAGATAATGAGCAATTAAGGAGGACTTTGGAGGATGCGATTTTGGAATTTAAAGACATACCAGCCCGCGACAGGCCACGGTTACCCCGTTTTCCCACGCATAGACGTAATATGTCGCTAGTAATGGCTCTAGACTGCATGCTAGACTCTTATCTTCGTTCTAGCAATAGTCTCACTGATACCCATTCAATTCTTTATTGTGCAGCTGTTGCAGCGTGCCGCTCCGCCCGTGTCAGATTTCCTGAGCCTGATAGGGTGGTGCGGTCCACTGAGGACACACCCGCATGGCAGATGAGGATTGAACGGCGTATCAGCGCAGCTAGGGTCATTATTGGCAAGTTAATCTGCTTCAGATCGGGAAACATCCGGCCGAGAGTCATGCGTTATGTTACACAGGCCTTTGCCGGTACTGGCATTAGACCTCAGGATTACATGGCCTATGTAACAGAACGTATAGACTACCTGAAGCAGAAAGTTTGTGCGTGGGCAAATCGTATCCGTCGTTATAAACAACGTGTTAATAGGTATAAACAGAATCGCATATTCCAAAGTGACCAAAGAAAGGTTTATAGAAGCTGGGAGGAATCTGCTACGAATGTGATGGATGGGCAGTTACCAAATATGGAAGAAATGTTCACATTTTGGACAAATATTTGGTCGGTGCCTATTAATCACAACGATGGTGGCTGGATGCGTGTTGTTGAGCGCGCGTGTGAACACCTGCAGCCAATGGAGGCTATATTTATAAGCTCAGACAATGTCAGGGATGCGATCCGTTCGACCCATAACTGGAAAAGTCCTGGGCCGGACGGATTACATAACTTTTGGCTCAAATGGCTGCGGTCTTCACACGAGCGTTTGGCTGGGCAATTCCAGGAAGCCATCGTGTCCGGATCCCTACCATCTTTTATGACAACAGGAATCACTTTTCTGCTCCACAAGTCTCGTAGTATCACGGATCCAAAGAACTTTCGACCTATCACGTGCTTACCAACAATTTATAAGCTTCTTACATCCATTTTGACTTCAAAATTAAACACACATTTGTATGCAAATAGCATTTTAGATCCCGCTCAAAATGGATGTAAGATTGGGTCTCGTGGTACTAAGGAGCTCCTCCTTATTGACATGGCCATTAATGACAAGGTTCGCCGAGGTAAGAAGGGTCTCTCCGCCGCCTGGATTGATTATAAAAAGGCCTATGATTCGGTGCCTCATACATGGTTAAGACGAGTACTAGAAGTGTATAAGATTGACACAGATCTATGCGCTTTTCTTAATTCATGTATGAGGCAATGGACAACGGTCCTTTGTCTTCCAGGGGGCGGAGGAAGTCTTCTTACTTCCGAACCTGTAAGGATTGAGCGAGGTATTTTCCAGGGTGATAGCTTGAGTCCTTTGTGGTTTTGCCTGGCTTTGAACCCCTTAAGCACGTTGCTTAGGGATTCAAAACTGGGATTTCGCTTTCGCAGAGGGGGTGAGATCATTTCACATCTTTTGTACATGGACGATCTCAAATTATTTGCACCAAATAAAGAAGATCTGGTATCATTACTAAGCGTTACGCAAACGTTTAGTAATGACATTAGGATGGAGTTTGGTGTAGATAAATGTGCGGTTGCACATGTGCAGAATGGCCGAGTTGTAAATAGCGAATATTTACAACTCTCGGAGACAATGTCCCTCAGATCTCTCTCTGAAACCGAAACCTACAAATACCTTGGTATGTCGGAATGCTTAGGCATACTAAGTGGGGACATTAAACAGCTAGTGAAGGAACGCTTCTTTAACCGCTTGACAAAAGTTCTAAAAAGTCTTTTGTCAGGAGGTAACAAAGTGCGTGCATTCAACAGTTGGGTAATGCCCCTGCTGATGTATACTTTCGGCATATTAAGGTGGACTCAGACCGAATTAGATGCCCTGGACCGAAAGGCCCGAAAACTATTGACAATGTATCGCATGCATCATCCGCGCTCATCAGTGATGAGATTGTATATTCCACGGAAGTGTGGGGGTCGCGGCTTCCTTAATGCCAAAAACTTACACAACCGTGAGGTATGCATTCTTAGGGAATATTTCCTTCATGCTGAGTGTGGAATGCATCGGGACATTGTTGCAGTAGATAATGGTCTTACACCGCTCTCCTTAGCCAAAGATAACTGGCATAAACCGGTAGTACTTAGCACTGACGACCGTATAAGTATATGGAAGAGTAAGGAGCTTCATGGACGGTTCCACCAGGCACTCTATGGGCCTGATGTAGACCTTCTGGCGTCCGTGGCTTGGCTACGCTTTGCTGATCTCTTTGGTGAAACCGAAGGTTTTGCTTGTGCAATTGCTGACGAAGTTGTCAAGACGAACAACTATCGGAAATACATAATAAAGGATGGCACTGTTGACATATGTCGTGCGTGCCACCAACCAGGAGAATCCATCAGACATGTTATTTCCGGTTGTTGTCGTCTTGCCAATGGAGAGTATTTGCACAGGCACAACCAAGTAGCCAAGATTATCCACCAGGAACTTGCTCTTCGATACGGACTTGTACCTTTTGAAGTGCCATTTTATAAGTATTCACCGGAGCCAGTTTTGGAAAATGGTCATGCTAAGCTCTATTGGGACCGATCTATCATAACGGACAGGACTATTGTAGCCAATAAGCCTGATATCGTGCTGGTAGATCGGTTAGAGCGCCGGGCATTTCTTGTTGATATCAGTGTCCCGTGTGACGCTAATCTTGTGAAAGCTGAGAAGGACAAACTGTCAAAATACTTGGACTTAGCTCACGAGATTACCGACATGTGGGATGTTGACTCAACAATAATTGTCCCGATGGTAGTTTCCGTCAATGGTCTTATAGCGAAGAGTCTCGATCACCATCTCAAGAGGCTCTCACTAAAAAACTGGATCAAGGGTCGGATGCAAAGAGCAGCAGTTTTGGGTACGGCACGCATTGTGAGGAGGTTTCTTTCGCTGTCGCCCTAACCACCGACGGACTGGTCGTAAGGCCCACGTCGGCGGGATACTATTTTTTATATTTATATTTATAATGTTGTTTTTTTTTTTAATGTTATATGTATAAATGTAAATAATAAGATTAAAATGAAATAAATGATAATAATAATAATAATAATAATAATAATAATAATAATAATAATAATAATAATAATAATAATAATAATAATAATAATAATAATAATAATAATAATAATAATAATAATAATAATAATAATAATAATAATAATAATAATAATAATAATAATAATAATAATAATAATAATAATAATAATAATAATAATAATAATAATAATAATATCAGGACAAATTACACACATTGATCTAACCCCTAAGTAAGCAAATTATTTGCTTGTGTTAAGGGTGTTAGACAACGATACAAATACATAGAAATACACATATAAATACTGAGAATATATATAATAAACGACCAAACCCAGAAATAATCACATAAATGCCTGTCTCCGCCGGGAATCGATCCCGAGCCCCATTGCGCCGTGACACGTTAGGCGTCTGCGCTAACCACTCGACCAGCGGGGCGGTTTAATAAGTATATACTCAATAAGTATTACGAACTGACCAACGAACTGATCAGGAATAAATTTATAGTGGTATAGAGAGGTATAACAGCGAAATCTCTCTATAGCCTACTTAAAGACCTTGGCCTTTCTAGAACAAGCATCGGTTCATTTCTAGAACGTATTTCAAAGGCGGCATTAGTAGGTTCTTTCCAAATTTGGTTAGGTAGGGAGAGGAGTGTGGAGGGTGAAGGTGAGCGTTTTTGCGCATAATAAAGGGGCCCCTTAAACCTACTCCTGGGTCGCAAGTCCCAGGCACTCCTTGCACTCCTCTCCTTGCAACGCGATGGGCCCGGCACCCGCACGGTGAATCTATGGAATGCTAAGAAGCTTCGTCTCATTATATACTTATGTGACGTTGATTTATGTACGTTTTTTAGGTAGATAGGTGCATATATAAAAGCAAAAAATTATAAAACTTATTTTATTTAATAAAAACAAAAATTTATTTACAATAAGTACTAAAACTTTTCTAAATATATAGTTCATTTATGAAATTTAATATATTTTTTTAATATTTAGAATTTTTATTGAACGTAATTAAATTGTTAAATTAAATTTAGTAGAGGTATTTTAATTATGATTCTTATGCTTAAATAAGATAAAACTGTATTTGAGCTCCATACTGAGTTGCAAGAAATTGTGAGTCATTATAAAGTAAAGTTTTTAATAGGTATATTGAACTATATTAGTTGAGCCGTGTATATCGAGATGATGGGCTTTAGACATTATTTTATATAATTATGTATATTAAATCAATTATTGTGGGCATAAATTTTATCGAACGCTTTATTAAAGTCAGTATATATTGAATCAATCTGTTTACATTGATTTAAAGCCTCAATCAGATAATGCGTATAGATCAACAGATTGGAAGTACTCCAACGTCAGAATACAAAACCAGGCAGCATAGTCACTAACGACTCAGTATTTATGCTCTTTTAACAGTAACAGCTATATCGGAGGCATAGAGGCATATCTAAAAATTAATTATCCGCATTCTATTCATTCCGTCTACTATTAGCCGAGTTAGTTCCTTGAAACTATTTGTAATAAATGTGTCTCGTGAAAACAATTTCAGTTCAAACAAATTAAATTCTCCCAATATAGTTACGTATAATTTCCTGCTTTATATAGCGTTGTCACTGTGTATAAGAATTGCATTTCTGTTTTTCATAGCCATTATATAATCATTTAAGCCATATATATCATAAGGTTAAGGTTATACATTTTATTTTTATTAATAAATGAGATTAATTTACATATATAACAACGAATTGCATTGTACGTTTCTTTATTTTTTGTTAACTTTTAACGACATATATCGTGCATTTACTCAATATAATATTTAAGATTATAGCATTATTGATATGCTTAATTTATTGTTGTTTTCTGGTTTATTAATTTGTTACCCTCATTGTTTTATTTTTCTGTTTGCTATTTTGGTTGACTGATAGAAAATGCTTTCGCATTAAGCCCGCCAATTGTACTTTATCTTGTACAGTGAAGTATTAAATAACGGTGACATTATAAATAGTTGTTATATTTAGGGTAATCACGGCAACATGGCTACACTGCGACAGATGCTCTGCTTATTCATATAATAAGATATATAAGATAAATAAATAAGCACTCTCTGTTCCAACAATTTAAGAAAAACATAAAAGTTGAGTTCAAAACATATTAAATTAATTATAATATATTCATTATTAAATTTTATTATATTATTTCTAAGACATCTCTGACATTCCAGTGAAAAGGAATAAGTAAAATAAATTATAAAACATTATAAAAATAGTCAACCTTAGATGATATGAACCTTTTACTAAAGTACTTACAAATACATAGTCAACAAATAAATTGATAAATAAATATACATCATTCAATAAACCAATATAAACTACACATAATAAACTAACTAATGTTTACGTAACTTTACCATTATATTCATATAATATAACTACCACAATAATAAGCGGTGACAGTATTAAACTTAGATTTCTTAAGAAGACCTTTAAGAACTGTCCTCAACATTTGTCCTGTCAGTCCATTTTAAACTTCTACCATTTCATTTATGATTTTTGTTATAATACTGCTTACAACGTCACCATTAACTTAACGCTTATCCCTTTTTTTTTTTTTTTTTTTTTTTTTTTGTTTCCGCGGGGAAAATGCTTTGCGCACCGTACCCCTCGCGGGGGAAGCGAGGGGCGTGTGTGGGACTCCCGAAAACGGTGTACCCACTAAAAACCCCGCGGCGCTCCTTCCTCGCCTTATTGGCGGAGTCGTGGGTACGGCTAGCCATTCATCCACGACCCCGCCGGCGACGGCCCGTCTATTACACGACGGACCCCACCTGCCCCCCTAGCTGAGTGGGGGGGCCTGTGGGAGCGACCAGGAGCGCCCGGTCGTTCCCACCCGACGCGGGTGGTGCCATGTTCAATGTGGGCGGGAGTGTCCCCACACCCCCTGCCCACTGGCCACCACCAGGCTGGAGAAGTTCGAATTGCCGTCTTCTCCGGCCCCTTCGACGTCTGCGGTGCGGGGGCGCAAGGGGATCGTCCAAGCGCGCCCGCTCCGCCTCTTCCTTCCGCGACATTACTTCCTCGCAGAAGGAAGATACTTCCACCCAGACCTCCTCGCTGCCCAACATGGCAGTAACCACCGCAGGCAGCGTTAGGTCCGGGCCTACGGACGCCTGGAGTCGTCGGCGCTGCTCCACCCAGGCCGGACACTCGACCAGGGTGTGCTGCGCCGAATCAACAAGCGCGCCACAGTGGTGGCACGCCGGGGTCTCCTCACGTTTTATCCGGTGCAGGAACTTCCCGAAGCAACCATGCCCGGAAAGTACCTGCGACAACCGGTACGTGAGGAACCCGTGCCTCCTATCGGTCCAAGTCTTCATGACTGGACCGATGGCGTCCAGGCTCCACCGTCCGAATCTGGCTTCAGCCATCTCCGCCATCCATTGGCGGAGAATGTTCTCGCGGGCCGCCAGCCGGACGGCGGCCCTCTCCTCTGGTGCGGGGCGCTCTCCCCGCGCCCTCTTGTCCGCCGTCCAGTGATAAACGGCGGATAGCACCTCGGCCTCCAAGTGCCATGGTGGAGTGCCCGCCATGGCGCAAGCCGCGCCATGGCTCACCGTAGCGAAAGCCCGCGCCACCCTCTGTGCGATGGCCCGTTGGGGCCTACGCAGGTGAGCCTGGTTGTACCTCACCAGGGCGTCCGCCCATATGGGGGAGCCGTACAGGGCCATGCTCTTCAGCACGCCGGCATAGAGGCGCCGGCATGCTGTGGCTGGCCCTCCCACGTTCGGGAGGAGCCAATTTAAGCTCCTCGCCGCCTTTAAGAGGCGCGGTGAAAGTTCACGAAAATGTTCTCGGAACTTCCACCGCCCGTCCAAGGTGAGGCCCAGATACCTCATCGTGGCACTCACCCGCACCTTCTCGACACCCACCATGATATGGGCGTCAGGTGGCGCACCCCGCCGCGGCCCATGAAAGTATAGGGCCTCAGTCTTGGGTAGCGCCACTTTCAACCCCAGCTGCCGGATCCGATCGGCAACCAGGGTCCCCCCATTTGACGCCCGGATGGCTGCCTCCCCGAATGTTCTCCCCCGCGCCGTGACAAGGGTGTCATCCGCATAGCAAATGACACCCACTCCATCGGGGAGGGCGCCCCGGAGGAGCCAGTCGAAACCGACGTTCCACAGGAGTGGTCCAAGGACCGACCCCTGCGGAACACCCAACTGTACCGGCCGTCGCCTCATGCGGCCGTCCCCGCCGATGAACAGGAATTCCCTCTCCCGGAGGTAATCCGTCAGCAGGGCCCGCAAATATGGAGGCACCCCATTGTATCGGAGTGCCTCAGTAATTGTGGCGTGGGGGATGGTGTTGAAGGCATTGGCGATGTCAAACGACACAGCCAACACGCCATCCCCAGCCGCCACAGCCTCCTGTGTGACGCGCTTCAGCTCCTAGAGCGCGTCTATCGTGGACCGACCCGCCCGAAACCCATACTGGGCCCCGGATAAGTCCGGGCCGGTCCCCCTCAGGTGCTCCCTGAGCCGTGCTGCTATCACGGACTCAAAGAGCTTGGCCGCGTCGTCCAAGAGGACGACCGGCCGATATCCGGCAGGAGAATCCACCGGCCGCCCCGGCTTCCGGAGGAGACACAAAACCCCCTCCTTCCACACCCTTGGGAACCTCCCAGACGTGAAGCAGCGGTCGAAGAGGTCCCGGAAGTGTCGCTCCATGTGGCCGGTGGTTATCGCCACCACCCGCGCCGGCACCCCGTGAGGCCCCGTCGCCGTCTTCTTTCCTCGGGACTTCTTTCACCGGGACGAAACCGGTGTCGGCCGGAGGGCCCACCCGCCGAGGCGGAGCCATCCGAGGAGGGATGAACTCATCCGATCGGTCCGGGAACAGCCCCCGGACTACCTCCGACAGGAGCGCCGGCTCGAGGGACTCGACGACGGGGGGGCCGATCGGTCGCAGCTTATTGCGTGCCGCATGATACGGCCTGGACCAGGGATCTTTGTCGAGCCCCCCTAGCATCTCCTCCCTCGCCGCCTTTTTGGCCTCCAGGATTGCCACTTTGAGGACGTGGCGGGCCTCCATATAGGCGGTATGGAGGCGGTCCGCATTGGCGGCATCGCGTTGGCGACGGCGGCGGGCCCTCACATGGGACCTCCTCGCGGCCACGCATTTCGCCCGGAGGCCGGCGAGTTCCGCAGACCACCAGTAGACCGCGCGCTTGGGAGGCGGCCGGCGGGACCGTGGCATGCTGTAATCGCACACCTCAGTCATCGCCTCCCTCAGCCGGAGGGCGGCGGCGTCGACGTCCATATTCGGACTTGCAGGCGGAGCGAACCAGTCCTGGATGATGGCCGCTTCCCTGGCCGCGTCGCGGTCTAACCGCGTCAGGGCCCACCGCGGCAAGGACGACCGTTTTCCCAGCCCCCCCGACCGTGGACTCTGGGTGGAGAACTCTATCCGAATGTACCTGTGGTCGGATAGATTCTCCTGCAGGTCCACTTCCCACCTGCAGACGTCGGCGGCCAGGGCTAGGGTGGGGAACGAAACGTCCACCACCGAGCTCCCGTTGTGCCGCACGCACGTCTGCACTGCCCCCCTGTTGAGAAGCACCAACCCGTTCGACGCCACCCACGACTCGAGAGCCGAGCCACAGGCGTTTGTGTCCTTGCACCCCTAGGCCGCAGATCTGGCATTTAAATCGCCCAAAACTGCGACCTTGCTCCTCCCTATACGCGCAATCGCCGCGGTCAGAGATTGGAGATAACTCTCAAACTCCAACCGCGGGCGACTTGGGGGAATGTAGACGCCCAGGAGAGCGGCATCCCCCCACGCGGCGGCCACGTATCCATGTCCTCTCTCGATGAGCGAGATTGCAATTAGGGGGTCGCAATTAGCCCCCCCCATGACGTGGCCCGCCGGCCTTCCGCTGGTAGAGCACACAGCGCAGTGGGGGTCCTTTGCGCAGGCGGCCTGCTTGTGGCCAGGCTGCCCGCACCGGAAGCACAGGTCGGACCTGTCCACCGGCGATGGGCAGCACGGCCGAGCGTGTCCGGGCAGGAAGCACCGGAAACAGCGCCTCGGCTGTTCCTCTGCCGCCCGGACCACGGCCGAGCGGAAGCCAATGAGGAGCCGCCCTTTCTTAAGGACGGCCTCGGCGGCCACAGCGGGGCACTGCAGCCGGACGCGGCCCATACCCCTGCTGCCCGGCCGAATTTCACCGGCCCTGACGTCCGCGACGCCACAACCCCTCGCCGCCGCCACGGCGGATGCTACCTCGTCCTTAGTGACGGAGTCGTCCAGCTCAATCAGGACCAAGGACGAGGTCTTAACCGGCGTCGTCACCTTGGCGACATTTGATATAGCCTCCGCCATCTTGGCGGCGAAGGCATCGGCCTGCTGGTTCCGGTCGGCCCCTGGGAACTCGAAGATCCGAGCTCCCGTCTGGGTTTTCCGGCACGACACCCGCTCGATCCCCATCTCGGCCGGGCGGACCGGCGGCCGGGCTTTTAAAAAGACCGACTCGTAGGTCTCGCCCGCGGCCGCAGCCTCCTGGGAGATGGTGACGACCACGGCAGCTGTCTTCGTGGCCGTCTTCTTTTTCCGGCCTTTCTTCGAGGCCGGAACGGGGGCTGCCTTATTGGCAGGCCCCTTATGCGTCGCTGAGGAAGAAGACGGCTGAGGCGCCTTCTTCTTGTTCCCCTTTCTTTTAACCTGCGTCCACTCATTGGCCGCGGTGGCCGAGGGCAGCATCGGGTCCTCCTGCGAGGGCAACCTGATCTCCATCGGCTCAACACCGGACGGCCCAGCGACCGGGACCGTCGGGACGGGAGCCAAGGCAACCGGGGCAATCAAAGTGGCCTGCTTTTTGGCCCCTTTCTTCTTTTTTGCCGCCGTAGCGGCGAAAGTTGGAGCAGGCGCTGCGGCCGACAACGAGGTCGGCGCCTCAGAGCGCCTGTCAGCCGCAAGCGGCGGCCGAACGGTCTTTGCCGGGAGGAGGCGGTCCTCCAACGCCGCTAGACAGGCGCGAGTGAAGGCGCGCTCCTCCCTGCGCGATCTCGCGCCGCCCCTCCCGCAGCTCCTGGGACGTCGTCGCCTTCCCCTTCTGGGGCTGGCGGAGCCCCTTCAGTTCTTCCCGGAGGGCCGCGATCTCGAGGCTCTGGCTAGTGACCTGTGCCTCAAGTCGCTGGACCTCCTCAGAGGCCTTCGGCAGCTTCGATGATTGGGTGGCCACGGTTATGATTGTGTCCACCTCCACCTGAGCCTGTTTGCTTAAGAGGTAGGCCATCCTCTCCATTTCTATTTTGGCGGCTGGGGTATTCCTAGCCGCCAAAAACCTGGCGCTCGCCTCTTTGGCGTGCTTAACTCCTTTCGCCAATATTTCGGCCTCCTCTTTTGCTCTGGCCGCAGCTGGATCAGAGGACGCCAACATGGCACGACGGCTACCTGCCGGGGTGCGCCCGCTACCACGGCCGCAGCCGCGCTTCGACTTCGCCTTCTTGATCGTCGAAGAGCTCGACGACCCGGACACACGAGCCCGCAGGCGTTTGCGCGTGTACATATTTGACACTTCGCTGGCCACCGTCGAGTCCGTCATCTCCTCTTCCGTGAGGTCGCTTGGCCTCACGAAAATAGGCGACACGGTTCCGCTCCTAGGCGGCACTACAACTGGTCCTGAAGGACCGGGTGGGCCCTGAGAAGGGCCGTTAGGTTGGCCCTGAGAAGGGCCGTTCGGAGTCCCGGGGGACACGGGATTCACCTCACTATTCATATTTTTCACTCCTATTCCACACAGTATTGTCACTTGAGATTTGGCTCCACTACTGGCCACTGCGTTACCGCGCACCAAGTAGGGATTTCCAGGGCAGACGACGAGGACGTACTCAAAAACACTGTGGGGACTGCCCCAGATAACGCTTATCCCTTAGACGTGATTACTGATCGAAACGACATCGATAACTCATTATTTCGAAAATATGAGTAATTGGTTAATATTTACTACCTAATAACTTTTCTATTGTTATAGGTAACAAAACCTAAAAGTGTAATTAAAAAATAAGTAAAGTCACTATAATATCTCGCAATATCCCAGCTTGCAAGTTATTAATGCTTACTATAAGTTAACAGTTAACTACAAAAGTTTGTTTATAAGTTTTCCAACATTCCACATTCCAAATTTATTTATTTATCATGTGGAAGATAAAGTTATGATCATTTCCACCCATTAATATATCCAAGAAAATAAAAATCAAAATAAGAGACTAATCCTCATGAAGAACATAACAAGTTACTTAATAAAAGATCAGCTAATTAATGTTTATCCTCGACTATTCTTTATCAAAAGAATATTAAACACAGCTTAGCTCGGAGTATTATTTAGATTGTTATAATCCTTTACAAAAAAATAAAAATACATATTTGAGACAAGATCGTAAGGATCTGTGTTTTCGGGCTTTATAATTAAAGGAAATTCTCTTAATATCGTAATCATCAAGGCATCGAATTATACTTATTTATATTTTTTACATTTCTTTCCACAACATATCAATTATATTCGAATAATAACCTCATAGTAAAACCCAATCGAAATATCGAATTTATTAAAATCTATAACTATGTACCTACGAATATTTTAGTTCTAATCTTAAACTTAAGTTAATTATAAGGTTCAATTTAGTGTTGTGTTTGTTTCTATTACAAATAAGAAAAACCAATCGCCGACAAACCAGTTATAAAATTACAGTTACTATACATGAAGAAGATTATAATAATTAAATAATTTCACCAAAATAATATTAATTATTAGGTATGTTATGTTAATAATTAAATATGAACAATAAATACCATGTGGTCCAAACTTCCAAGTAGCTTGTTCCCTGATAGCACTCAAGATGTATTGTGCATTTGATAATAATTTAAATAATGAATACTGGTATAATTTTGGTACGGGTCAATAACCAATAAACTTTCATGAGCTATGAGTGTAAAATATAATGAGAGGTTATAACACACATTTCCATATCAATATTCTTGTTATTATTATAAAGGTTCCCTTATACATTGTACATATATACAGAAATAAATATAAATTGATGTAGTACCCTTTCCTAGTAATTAGGTAGAAAATTTGAAATTTGTCACGTTAGAAAATATCTATAACACTTGTCATTTGTGCTTACAGAACACAAGTGGGAGAAACAAATATTCTCAAAAAATATATATCTCAAATGCAAAAGTATAGTGAGATTTATAATTCAAAACTTTTCCGAAAGAAATAAGCAATTGTTGTGATATAAAAAAATTATAGAAAAAATGTTAGATATTATTAACTATTTTAAAAGAAAATTAAAGAGGTGTCAAGGCAGATAAGAACAGCTAAAAATGGATGTCTTAACATCCGATTTATTTAGAAAATTTTTGAAGGATACAAATAAATTAAATAATTAGCCCAAATATTCTCGTCACCGTCGGGGTCCCATTTTACGGTCACATTACTCTTAGACTCTGCGTCAGATAGCAATAGTGGCATTGCGTCTGTCTTTGATTATTCTCAAATTGTTACTAAAATGACAAAAGGAAGAAATTCTGGGCGAGATGACATAAATGTAGAACATTTTTGTTATGTCGGCTAGAATTTGCCTAGTATACGTGCGATGCCTTTAAACAATAGTCTGGGGCTTATCTATTTACCTGAAGTAATAATGTGTAGAATTGTGATGCTTGTCACATCACATTTCTACACATGTTTCTGATGTTTCTACAGAAAATGTAATTTTCAGTCTTAAGCATACTGTCAAATATTACACTACGAGGTATTCGATTAGATAAGTTATGAGCTCCTGTGGGAGAAGCTTATAGACACCTGTATTCCGGCGGAATGTACTGAGCTGTTAAAATTTTGGTATAAATACCAAAAAAATGAGGATAGGTGGGGGTTGCCTTGTCGGATGAGTATACCCTTACGTGTGTTGTAAAGCAAAGTGGACTAAGTTCTCCCACCCTTTTCAGCCTCTTCATTAATTATCTGATGGAGAGGCTGAGCAGCATCCATGTGGAATCATGTATTGATGGACAATGTGTCAATAACGATACTTTTCTACACATTTTGCCTCCATTCCTGAGGTACTGCATAACCGCAATAGGATTCGGAAAAAAAATCACGGCTGTCAAATAATGAATTAAAAGCAGATCAACTTGGAAAACACTTAAACTACACGTGTTGCATCACCGCTTATAGTTAGTTAGTGGTTGGTACTTGGTTAGTTTATAAAACACAGATTATAAAAAATATGTCATTAATGTATAATAACTTAATAATTGGAAAATAAATTAGACTGTGGATCATTGTATTATGACATAATAAAAATATATCTATTATTATTTTTATATAAGAGGGATACTCTATATAAAATTTAATAATTCATGATTACATTATATACCATCTAAAGCACAAACTAACTCCATTAGACCAATAGTCACTCCTTCGTATCATCGGATGTGAATCTGAAATATAGTCAAAGTTCTAGCAGCGTTTATGTAAGTTACTGTTTAAATTTTATATTGATTGATTTATGTTAATAATTAATTGATTTATGTTAATAAAACGTGTGCATAAAAAAAACATAATAATATTATTTGAGTAAAGACAAAAGATTTATGAATAAAAAAAGTTTTTTAATCATGTTGAACATAACGAATATTTGATACAAAATCATTAGCAATCTTAAAAAGGATAAATGATTATTGAAAATGAAAAGAAAATGAAGATAGAAAAATGAAAGGAAATCTTTTAAAACTCTAATCATGAAAAGTTTTCAGATTCAATTCCGGGTATCCTACCATCACTCTTAATTACCTATACAGGAAATTAATATATTTTTTATGTTCAGTAAACTGGTTAAGCCACACGACCAAAAAATATTATATAAGAAATATAAATATGTAAATAATAATAACTTACCAAATTCATTAAAATGTTATTAACCCTTGAATATGTGATTACTAAGAGGTAGAATACACAGTATTATAAAAAAACATTACAAATATCAATTTCATAAACGTTGAATGTCCGGAAGCCATTGTAGTATTAAACACATGAAGTGAGGTTAATAATTTGCATATTATTATTTTTTAACAAAAATGGACATAGATTACACTTAGTTAACATTAGAATCTAGTTGCAAGGTTCCAAAGAAAAACAATCCGGTAAAAAAATCCAGAAAAATATTATTTTAAACTCTTTTAAAACTTATTAAATTTGTTTATAGTGTTACCATAGAATCAAACATTTGTATACCTATTAGCATGTAAATAAAGCATGATACCAAAACAAGACTACAAAAACTAACCACATAAAAACGCTAATAGAAAAAATCTTCGAAGTGGATATAGTAAAGCAACATGAACAGAATTGTTATAAAGCCAAGCCAAGAGTATTCTCCACATGTTAAAATATATATTAATTTGAAGTTTAGTATACACAGTGTAATATATATTAAAGTGGCAGTGTTCGGGAAAATGTCTCAGGTGTATTACAGCTTCACTTATCACAAATTATGAATGAAGAACGTAAGATATACATAACTTGGTGAAAAGCTTTACCACAAGTATTAAACTAACATAAGTTTGTATGTCAGTATTAAAAGATAAAATTGGATTATTATTACAGTTAGTAAATTTTATAAAAGTATTTCAGTCTAATAAACCTTTCACAGCTGTCTTTTTGTATCTCTTCAGCGCTGCGCTGCTATGTAGAAATACAATCTTCTTTGACGTTTTGTCTGACAATTTAGTTCTTAGAACTCGAGAACCACTTTTTTATTATCATCCTGGCTTAATATATCATTGGTAAAATCTACAGTCTAACTCAAATCTAATCTACAATAAAGAGGAAGTAAGCATTTTGAAAAGACTAAATATCTGAAAGATTGGTCTCTCAATAGCTCACCTATTCTAAATGAAAAGTTAATATTCATTATAATTTAATCTTTTTAGTTAAAGTGTTTTTTTATAGCACTGCCCGCACGCAGGTGCCCGCTCCCCTGGTGACGTTGAAATAGCCGACAGGGCTAACATCATAGACATGAACAAAAAAAATAAATAAAAAACTCCCGATTCAATAAGACCTCTAAAAAGAGTAAAAATAATATTATTATGTGCTTGAAGTCGTTGCTTCTAAAAAAGTCGCTTTTAAAAAAACCGCATTCAAATCCGTCCACAGATATACAGATACACAGATCGACAGGTCAAACTTATAACACTCTTCTTTTTAGTAGGGGGTTAAAAAAGAGGAGGACGCAATGATTATCTTAGTAGAAGAAAATAAACAAAGTTTGATATTCTACTGTTAGTTCATAACTGGACTATTAAAACGGGGTGTTATTTTTAATACTTGATGAAGAGTTGATATTTTTTTTAGTTTTTGTCAGTAAATAACGAAATAAAAACTTAGGAAAACGCTGTATTTTTTTTCTTATTTGTTATTTGTTGCCACTATGGTTAATTTTTCTATACTTCTAATACAAAATACAACTGAATTTGGGGTATTCGTAAAATATTTCATATTAATAATTAATAGGTTCTTTCCAAATTTGGTTAGGTAGGGAGAGGAGTGTGGAGGGTGAAGGTGAGCGTTTTTGCGCATAATAAAGGGGCCCCTTAAGTCTACTCCTGGGTCGTAAGTCCCAGGCACTGCTTGCACTCCTCTCCTTGCAACGCGATGGGCCCGGCACCCGCACGTGTGAATCCATGGAATGCTAAGAAGCTTCGTCTTGTCATAACAAGGTGAATTGAATTTAACATCAAACGTATTAATAAATACATCGATGTAACGAATATTTTAACATAGTCGTATTTATATTATAGTTATTTACATCACGTTATTATTGCTTTACAGCACTAATGCTTACTAAGAGACGAGTGCACGTCTGGATGTAACATATGTTATATCATACGTAAAAAAACATTCTAGTGTACTTAAATAATAAAACAACACAATATATTTTATTAATGTATTATATTAACTTCAATTTGTATTACTAATTGAAGTTTCTGTTTTTTTCAAAAAGTAAAACTCTTTTATACATTCAGATTTTTTTCAATAAAGCCAAAGAATAATGTATCAACTTGCATTTGGCTCCCATATCTATATGTAAATTTCGCTAGAAAGTTTCACTGGTTGCTGGTTGGTACGTATTTCAAATCAAAATGATTGTCCCTAAAGTTTTATTTCCATAAGAGAATAGTAAGAAAAGTCCCTAAATAGTTTATTTGATTATATTCATCTACCGAGTGTGATTGTCTAACATTTTTCTTTATTTGGTGCAGAAATTATAAAATCTATTTGAAAATATTTTATATACTAGTATTTTAATTTTAGTACTTTACGTTAATCGAAATACTTAATTTATTGAGTTAGAATATTACATTATACTCGGTAAAGTTTCTGCCACTAACTGAGTAACTTTAAATTATGCGGTAAGCTTTCCACTAGATCATGATTTGTGACAGACGATTATATTCTCCATAGCTATATTGAAATTGACACTTAATTGGAGGGCTTATATAATGTATTTAAATAAATAAATTAATATCTCGGAACGAATTCTCTAAGCTGTCAATCTTGTCAGTAAAACATTTTTTTAAGAAGCTCTAGTTCAAGCGTAACTGTGTCATTGTGATTATATTTTTGTCAATTTTTTAAATTGAAAACTTTATGTTTAATAGTTAATAATATTTGGTAAACAAGGATCACTCAACAATGTCCATAACAGAACTGATTTAATAATTAATGTAGAATATTTTTAAATTAGCTTTTTATTATATTATAAATATAACACTAACATATAAATATAACTATATTCTTTTATATTTATTAAAATATCGGTCATAAATCGTAACTATGTAGTTTATAAAACCGCATAAAAATATTTGGTTTTTATTATATTTAGATAACAATATTATATTTTTAGGTAAAGCTGAGATATTGATTTATTATTTAGAACTTTTAGTCGTAGAAGTTATAGTCGATATTAGAATTCTTGCAGTAGCAATAATTTGTACAGAAACTGCTTCACTAATTATTTCACTGCACCAAGTTTGCTTTGCAAAGATGTAACTTCCCTAATCTCAACGCAAACTCAAAATAAAATAGATACTATGCTTTTTAATAACTTCAGGTATGATTTTTTTTACTAAAACATACTATTTATTAAAAAGATGCTAGAATAGTAAAATTTATTAAGTGTAGGTAAATGTTGTATTTAATATATATAATACAAGATAATTAACATCATTTTATATTATAGCAAACGCATAGGCGTATTTAAATATATTGTGGTTGGTAGTTTTTGTTGCTGGTCTGTTTTAGATTTTAATTGCACAATTGACATAATTCGCTTCACACAAGTTTCGAATTGTCTAGTTACAAGAATTACAAAACCTCTATACTTTTATTCTAAGTAAATTCAAATAAATACTTTCCTTTCCTTCTTTTTTATTGTATGTATTAGCATAGTTATTGCAAGTTTTTTTATGCAATAACTATCCCACTTAATATCTTGGGTATCAGAATACTTTTACAGTACTTTTACAGAAAACTAATACTAAATAATTTTATTCTTGCATACTAATTCACATCGAGATAACAAAAATACGTGTTGATACATATCCTCTCTCTTCAGTCGCTGCACTCTAAGAACAAGTAGGAATCAATTCCAAAGATTTGACTTGCCTCTTTGCCATATTTTTTTAGGTGATCTATACATGTCTTGTTCAGTCTATCTACCCACTTACTACTTTAAAACTAAGACTTCTCTTACAAACTGTTTATTCTTCCGTACTATGTGACTATACCACGACCAATGATTAACTCTCATTTTTCTGTCACCAGGTTCACCTTCATTTTACCTGTAATATATTTACTTCCTATTTTATCCATTCTTGTCACGCTACACATACATCACTGCATTCGCTGTCGCTTCATCTGTCTCCTTCAGAACTATACAACACCATAGGTCGTAATATTTTCTTATTAACTTCTCCCTTAGGCAAAGGGAAAACAGTAGACGCAATTTTGTACGCTGCATCGGTACTGATCGGATAAAACTTCTATTTTTTAAAACGAATTATTTTGTTCAGAATATAATTATGTAGGATGCTAAAATAAATTAATAGTATACTTTTATATTTCAGTTATTGCAAAACCGCTTAAATTTAAATGAAAAAATAAATTAGAAAAGGCATAATTGTTAATATATCCATTGTGTATATTGAACCGCTTTTGTTCAATACTTTACTCCAGCTGTCAATACGTGATGAATGACTCTCGGAGCTTCAGTACTGTATATACATTGGATTAATTATTTATTACTAATTTTGTTAAACATGTATTTGTTATGATTAATTATAATTATTCTTTTCTTTCGATAAACTATTATTAAAAATAACTAAATTCATTAAACAGTGTGATGAGACAGCCAGATTCCTTCACGTGTAGATGAATTTGACATTTTATATTTATTTTAAAACATTTATCGCATTAAAAAGCGGGACTTATAAAATTCTGCTACGACAAATGCAGTAAAGGTTACGACGTAGCTACTTCTTCTCTACGATTTTATTTTTCGTTTAATACAGTTCATATCATGAATTGAAAAAAATAGGAAAACGTTTTATTTTAAGTAGGTCAAAGAGATGAAGACTTCGATCTTTTTTGTCCTAAACAAATACCTTATCTCTATAAGCCCTCAATATCGTACACCGCTGACTACACAAATATATTTGTATACCTCCATCATATATTGATTGATTTGTTTTGAATCTCTTATACTTTATTATATAATGTGAAATTAACTTAGACTCATACATAATTTTTGCGCACTAAGTATATATAAAAGTATAAAACTACCCAAAATGTAATCTTATACTGTTAACTATCTAAATTATAACAGTATACCTTTTTGATAATTAATTAATTTTCAATTTTATTATTTATTTGTTATTAAAATATCTATACCTACAATACTTCAATGAACTATCTATTTAAATTTACACATATATTGTACGAAATGTTCAGATCCTAACTATACGGTTCTATACAAGATCTATATAAATTTTCATATTCAATTTCAATCATTTCTATATAAATTTTCATATTATTTAACAATAATATCTGTTATTAAAATTATATTTTTCTAACAATGGTCCGACAAGTTATTGCTGGGTAAACTACATCTATACATATAATAAAATTCTCACTGACCGATTGTGACCGATTGTGTATGGCAAATATTAAAAAAATAAACATTTTGGGGGACCATAGTAAGAACAATACCATCCAAAACAGTGCTTTTAATTTGTCTGTTTGTTTGTATGCCTGTATGTTCTTGTCTGTATGTCTTCACTTAACATTTAGTGTTTATTTCATTTAAATCAGTTAAGAAATAAAAAAGTTATGTAATTTATGTCAATCATGTGATTGTATACTTATATATGTAAATAAATCTGTAGAGGAGTAGTAGTCTCTGTACATTGAAAATATAAAAAAATATGGATGGATGGATGCCTGGCTGTGAACGGATAATTAACAGAATCCATTTCTAACATTTTTAAAATGTTTGTCTGTTTATTATTATAATATTGTTGTTTATTTTTATAGTACATAAAATATTTTTGTTAAACTTGTAATTCGATTGACGTTAAAAATGACAAATGATATTTTCTTAAAAATAATAGTAAAATGGGAAAATATTTTATTAATATTTCAGGGCATAGCTTACTACAAGTCAACAGCTTTATGTAAAATAGGAAACGACAAAACTTTCTAAAACATTCGATCAAAAATGGACGCTATATTGAAAGTGCTCGTTCTATCCCAATTCCTAGATAAATAAAAAAAATATATATATTATATTTTGTTAAGTGGTTGAACCGAATGAACAATAAAATTTATGAAAAATAAAAAACTCATTCAATTAATTCAAATGTTAATTATTAAAACTTGAATATTCGGTTGCTTAGAGTTAAAATACATAGTATTGTACAAAAACGAAACCAATACAATTATCATAAATCTGGACATTGAATGTCCGAAAGCCAGTGTAGTATTAAACATATGAAGTAAAGTTTACAATAACAACATAAAATACCTATTAAAAAAAAATAAAAGACGTAAATAGCACCTCCACAGAATCTAGTTGCAAGGTTTCACAGAAAGACGAACCAGTAAAAGATTCCAGGAAAGTACGCTCAATTACGCTCTTTTAAAATTTATTACATTTGTTTATAGTGTTACCGTTTAATCAGACATTTATATGTAAGAACAAATCGATATGTAAATAAAGCATGTAAATAAAGCATGGTATACAACATATTAGAATAACTCTAACCACGTTAACTAATGATTTTAGTAGTAACACTGAAGCGTAGTGCAGAATTGTTATGAAGTTCATAATGGCCAGGCCTCCCTTACTAACATAGACCTTAGTTTTATAATAAGCTTGACATTAAAAATAGTAACATTTAAATGTTTACTACTTTGTATATTCTACCTAAAATGCTGTGTAAGTAGCGATTTATCTTACACGCATGAAATTTCAAGCGATATAATAAAGAAGAATGTTAAAGTAGTGAAAAACAACGTGATATATTAATAATAATATCGGGACAAATTACACACATTGATCTAACCGTTAAGTAAGCAAATTATTTGCTTGTGTTAAGGGTGTTAGATGACGATACAAATACATAGAAATACACATTAAAAATACTAAGAATATATTTAATAAAAGACCAAACCTAGTATTAGAGCTCTCTTACCGCAAAGAATCGGCAACGACAGTCCTTCTATTCTTTAAAGCACTTTATGACACTGTTCACAAATACACTAAACTGTTTAACATTTAAACTCTTAACTATCACTGTTACACAATTTAGTCTCTCGATCTCACACTCAGCGGTTTATTATAATTGTTACACTTTTATCACAATAGTACCACCCCACAACTTGTACTCCCAATTTCACAATATGCCTTATCTTAACCGAGCTGCGATTTATTCTTATTCTTAGTCAAATCATTATCCAATATTACATTTATTTTATCAATTAAACTTCTATACAGAGATTCAATTGTTTTAGTCAAATCAACAACTTATATCTTTATTTTTAGTCAAAATCAAACTACTACATGTATAAAAGCTAACACTAGCAAAACAGACATCTATACTCATGCCTGTCTCTTTCGGGGATAGAACTCGAGCCCCGTTGCACCGCTATACGTTAGGCATCTGCGCTAACCACCCGACCAACGCGCGGAGCGGTTGTTAATTCAAATAAGGTTACACTTGAAGTAATTATTAAAGTTCATCCCATGTTAAATGTATACTTATGTATGCAAGAATAACTATATACTTAACTTATATAAAACTTATTTCTCATTTTCTCTCATATTTTTACTCATTAGTTCTCACAATGTTCCGCCGCAGGCAAATCAACTAATTACTCTATTTTTATTCTGTCATGTCTGTTATCTATAACATTGAGAGACATTTAATTTATTTACAATGAATAGTTCCAACATTTTTAAAGTTAATTATGACATAAAAGTAGTCATCTTTGATAAAAATGCCAAGGTTGAGGCATCATCATCATCTTACATCTTGGCAATGCTTACAAACAACCTTGTCTCACATTATATGATTAAATATTAAGTGCAGCTGAGTGTTCTCTTCTGATTCTGATACTAGTTAAACTATTTATTTTTGGATGATAAAATATTATATAAGCTAATGTTTACACAATTTATTATCATCATATTTACATTTAAACAGCGATTGCGTCAGCTACTAAATAAATCCTTACCATTAGTAATACATCAAGAATTGGTTTAGGAAATAAAAAAAAACTTCTAATAATAAATAACATGGTCCACTTATTATTCCAATTAAGCGGCATACAAGGATCTTGGAAATGTCCAGTAAGCTTATCCAGAAAGTTTTAGCTAAACTAGCAACCGGTCTCTAGACGGCGGATATAGATAAATAAAGATTTTTGATTGGTTGATATAAAAATATACATCCAATTATATCTTAAATTTAGCCTAAAGCAGAAATAAATTTGAAAGGAGTATATACAGCTGCATATATAACCAGGAACGTAAGAATACTTAGGAGTATTTCTTAAAACAAACTACGTAAACAATTTTAAACCTTACATTATAATCTTAAATAAATAAGTTAAAATAAGAATAAGAAAAAAAGCAGACACTAATTAAAAAACTACTTAATAATATTTGAATGTTAAGTTAAAGAAGAGAGATTAATAATATTTGAATGTTAAGAGAAGATAGAAAATGTAAACCCATGCTAAGCTTATTTGAATTCTAATTGAATATATAAAAAAAGATACATAAACCGATATTTATGTATAAAATTGTCTGTGAATATGCCTAGTTCTGTTAAACTAAATAAAATTAAAAAAATATATGGGACGAAAAATAATTAATATACACAACCGAGACTGCGACCTGTTGTAAACTGCTATGTCGTTTTGCTGATTTTATAGGATGTATTTACTTTCTATCAACACTAATATTATCATCCAAATAACCTCAGGCTATAATTTACGTTTAGTGATTAAGTATTACGTACACGCTAAATTTGATCAGTGTGACTTCTTACTCTTACTACACATATTATAGATACTTACTTTACTTGCACATATTTCTTTATCCCAATTTTATTTTGCTCCACTATGTTTAAATAACATAAATTTATCATAAATGTACATATTGTAACTAACATTTTACTCGGCACATACATAAATGTAAAATAACGTTTCAGTATACCTACATTTTCAAAGACCACAGAAGGGCTCTATACGAACCCAGGATATGCCAAATATATTAACTTTAAATATAATGCGATAGCAACTCTTCTACATGTATACATTATAACAATCGAATGTTAGTTGTAAATTTCAGTTTTATATAATTATTTAGAGTTAAAATAAGTATACGTGTTTGTAGACATTATTAAAAATAGTTCAGAATAGTTCAAAACAGGAATACACAGGAATATTTGAAATTAGAGTTAAAACGTCACATATTAGAGAATAATGTGATCAAAGCCTATAAAAGGGTATTATATATTCATCGTAGAAACCTAATAAAATACGAAACCGGACTACAGATGTGGTATTATATTTATATAAAAGATATTATTTTAAAGTAAAACACAAAACTCAGCTAACTACAATATATTGCGTACTGAAAACAAAATAAACGACTATACAGCTGTTTATTTCAATTTATATGTAGATTGGCTCTTAATCGGCTTTCAAATTATTTTCGAATATTAAAACGAAATAAACGGAAGATATTCATTATTAAAATGATTATTAAATCGTAAGGACATAATTTCTCTAAAATATTTCGAAAATTTCAGTTTATTCCAACAGCTTACCGCGCAGTTTAAGAATATTTTCGGTAGTGGAAGAAACCACTATAATGTCATATATAATATAATGTATAAAATACAATATAATATATAGTATATAAAATATAATATATAGTGTATAGAATATAATATATTAAATATAATGTAAAATTCTAATAATAAGTGTTCCCTTACAAGTTACATTTATATAAAAAAAACTTGTGTGGTTTTATGAAACCACCGTAAAAGTGAAACTTTTTTTCACATTATAGACATTTAACTAAAAATTTTCGGAATAATATTCCATTAAGGGTATAAAAATTGCTTCATCAATCTTAATTTTATACTTAGAAAATGGGAATGATAATGGGAAATGATAAAAGTAGACTAGGTCTCCAACTAATATTTTTATTGAACTCTGTGTCTTAGAGTACGACATACATAATACTTAACAATTATTTAGATGATATACACATATTAAAACACTGAAAACAATATTTTATAATCGTTGAGTCATTTTGATCCGTTTTTCAATTTTTTTCAATCATTCTATTATCAATTCCATCTTCATCATGAATTTCACAGTTTATAAATGTAACCAATATTTTATGGTAACTAAAATACGTGAACAATGACTTACATTCGATTTTTTCAATGTATCTAGTAAAAACCGCATCGATACGAGCGCCTTTCACTTTATCCTACTCCGCGGCCGACCGTCACGCGACATGCAACACACAGACGAAAAAGTTTGAGACGATGTAATAAAAGTTTTACTTTAAAAATTAAGAAATTGTAATGGAAATAATTTTCTTAACATTATTTAAAGTGCATTTTAGAAAAACAAACAGGTAGAAATTATGATAGTAGATAGATTAGGATGTATTTAATGGTTTTCTTTAATTTAAATAATTGTGAATGAATATTTAGCAGGTCTCGAATCACCAACTATCAAATCAAACTCCCATAAGTCTACTAATTTTTCTTCAACACACGAGATATTTTTAGAATTTATTTTATTAAGTAACAATTTTTTTGTACATTTTATTATATCTTGCAATTGACGAGATATGTAGCTTATATTTAGAATAAATAATATTTAATTAAATGCTAGTAAATAATGTTAAGTCTAAAACCTTTTTTTTTTTAATTATATCTATTAAAAAGTTTCTAAAATATACACAATACCATTTAGAGACTTGTTAACTTGTACTTTGAGAGTAAAAGTTCAGGGGATAATCATTTTAATTTGAAATACGTACATTTAGTTTTAGACTGCTTCACTGAAAGTTTCTAATACAAATCATTTTAAAATTTATTAAAATATATGACGGTGACTGCGATAGTTTAGCGGCACAAGCGTATTCGATAGGAGCTTGGACAGGGTTCATAGCGAAGTTCTCTGACAATTCATCCACAAAGTATGATAATTCTTGTAATATATGTCGGTAATCAGCAATCACAAATTTCTTTAGTGGGTTTACAATTATCAGGGTTGTCTGAACCACTACTCCCGTTTGGAGAGTCCACTGTATCGCTCTCTCTAATCAATTTTATCTTCAACCTAATCCTCTCCAATATTTAAAATGTAACAGTTACCCTCCAAACCATTCCAATCACGTGACTCGTTACGTCACCGTGTTCACCGTTACAACAATATCAACTGAGTTACTAATTATCGTTCAATTATCGTAATCTACGACATATAGGAAGGGTTTTACTTATTACAATATATACCACTCTTACCTTGTAAGACTCTAGATTAATATAATATATTTTATTGTTTTATTATTCTACGTATGCTACAAATTTTAATAATAACATTATTAATATGAAATACCATGTACTTTATGTTAGGTACATCTTAATAATTTGTAGACATGCTCTCGTCTCTCAGTAAACAGGAGTACAGCAGAACAATCGTAACTCTAGGTATATATTAAAATAATAGTTAAAATACAAATACTTAATTTTAAGAAACGCGTCAACTCAATTATTTTTATTGACTCATTTGAGGTTTTATTCCATTCACCTTGTTATGTTCATTAATATTAAGCATTTTATTATTATCATTTCAAAATTATTCTTATCAATTATTAGTTAACTATTCTGATTTGTTTCAAAATCACAATGGATGAATAAGTAAGAAGTGAATTGTTAATTTTGTACTTCACTTTTAAGTATTCTAAAGAATATTTGTCTTGTCCATATGCAAATATATTTATATGAAACATAGTCTAGGGCTCTATTGAATTTGCGAGTAAAACCTATTTATTAATTTTTTTTCTAGAAAAAGGATGTGTTGAACTTCTATGTAAAGCTTAAGAGTATTTAGGAGTAGAATATGACATTTTAAATATATTTAAATATCAATATCATAATAATATTAATTTGCGATTGCATGTAATGTGGATAACGGAGAAGAAATGGTGAATCCGTGTGTAAGCAGTATATAATTGTAGGTATTATTAATAGTATAAAATTAACTAAATATTATATTAATATTTTTTACATTTGGTTTCTGACATTTATTGTTAACGATTCACGTCCATTTACGTCCATTCCGGTTTTAATTTTATCTCCTTGCTGTACGAAGTTTTCAGTATTTAGACCATATTTCATTATAATATACAAGTAAAATTTAGCAGTTCTTTAATTATACATTGAAATGTACTTCAATATGAGATGAAAGCTATCGACTTTCTATCCTTATAACGAAGATATATACCTACTTTATTGTTTTATGTATGCACATAAAGCTATTGGTTACAAAATAAAAATATTATGTTGTATTTTCTGTTCGGAAAATCTCAAAAACAATCTTAGTGCGTAAAACAAATCTATAGAGAGCACGTAAAGACTATTTTACTTCAGTATCAGATGTTTTTGTTCGTTTGTGAAATGGATGCTGAATGTTTCTTTTCACCTCACGTAATCTATACTGTACAATACTTATTCGAAGTAAGCAAAATTTATATCAAAAAAGAGATTTTAAAATATCTTAATTTGCTTAGTAACTTGTAAAATTATAATAATTGTTCCTTATAACAAATCATAAACAATTTGAAATCCAATTGACATCCAAACTTCCGTCTATTAAGATGAAACGTAATATAAAGTGAGGTTCATTGGTCTATGAGACTATTGGAAAGAAGATTTCTCTCTACACTGAATAAAAAGCGTTTTTTATCATTCAGATGTAGATGATAGCACCGGTGATGCTGTATATTTCGACAGAGTAGGGCTCTCTCGGGAAAACGTAGTTGAGTGCCAAAAAACTAGAGCTTTATATAAAAACCTTAAGTGTCGGGATGTGGGAAATGTAATTTATCAATTCTAACCCCTAAAGGACAGAAAATTATTAAACTAACAAAACCCTGTTTTTTGAGGTTTTCACGAGTACTACACATTGAAATAAAACTATTTTTTAATTAAATTTTAAATTTACAAAGTACAAATTTTAAATTTAAATCTAACCCTGTTAGATTTAAAAGGTAATGTAAATTTAAAACTTCAAGAAAATAAATTTAGAATTTAATTCAATATACGCGAGTTAAATCCGTAAAAGTAGTTTTATTTCAAAACCCTGTTCATTTACTACTCTTTAGAAATGTTTTAATAAAAGTCTTACTAAGTATCAGGCGATGTTTTGAATGATTATCTATTTCGTAATCATGACAGGAGTATGGTCACAATGGGTCAGATGCTCTGAAGAAATATAAAATAAAATAAAATATATAAGGAAGTTAAATAAGCACTTGTACACACAATTACAGAGAAGTATAGAGGTTGTATTTAAACAATAAAAATATACATGTGCATACGGTGTTATTGCTAAAAGCGGTCTCTGACAATATAATTTAAACTACAAATATGGACATACTAATGAAATAAAATTCTTACGTAACGTTACCATTACCTTGATATCTACAATATAATTTTTATAATAATAAGCGGTGCCCGCATTATAGTTGGACTTCCGTCTACATAATAATAATATCAGGACAAATTACACACATTGATCGAACTCCTAAGTAAGTTTGCTTGTGTTAAGGGTGTTAGACAACGATACAAATACATAGAAATAGACATATAAATACTGAGAATATATTTAATAAACGACCAAACCCAGAAACACAGACATCTATGCTCATCACAAAAATGCCTCTTCTGAGCTGTATTGAGCACTTTCCTAAATCTCTGCATCAGTCCAGTATCAACTTGTACCAGTTTACTTCGTGCAATATAGAACGTTTGAGTTGCCTGGATCCGTATGGTTAGTATCGTGAAATCACATACAAACTTCTTCTAACCCATTTACGAGCCATCGATTTTCCAGGGCATGAAATTTGATAATACTCCTTACAACGTCACCATTAAGATATGGATAGTAAGATGGATTCCTGTTTTCTGGTCAAAACGATATCTCTATAATGTTTTAATATGAGGAAATGTGTTAGCTTTTATATAATTGGAGGGTAGGTTATGATATAAAAATAAAGATATCAGTTGCTGGTTTGACTTAAACATGTAATGTTTGTATAGAAGTTTAATTGACTTTATGAATATTTGTAATATTGGATACTGATTTGATTAAGAGTAGTGAATATATAAATCGTCTCCCAGCCCAGAGAAGGCAGTGTGTTATCGAGAGACTAAGTTATGTAACAGAAGTAAAGTAGAAGCACGCTATGATAGCCGTTTTCATGTTTGTCCTCTCATGAAGTTTTGTATTAATTGATAACGACTTTGAAGTAAATAATTGCGGTACTTTGTTGACAATGGTGATGAGCAGAGATTTATAAATTTTATCGAATTTAATTTGAAGACCCTAAATTTATTTATTAAATTGATTTCTAATTTCTATTCATATGTTTCTTGAGTGCATATAAAGTGTGAGTATTCCTTTTTATTCCAATATTTAGTTCGTTCAAATATAATAAGTAAACATTTATATTTTTGTTTTATTAAACCTTTTTAAACTTGGGTAACTAAAGTTATAGACGTGTTTTTTTTTTGAGAATAAATTGACACTTCACATCACTATTGTAATATGTCAAAAAGGCCTCATAGCGTGCCGCTAGTGTAATATAATAAAGTGTAACAGTGTTAGGAAAGAGTTTAAATAGGAAACAGTTTAGTGTGTTTAGAGTTCTAAAAGTTCAAAAGTGGGTAGGTCCGCGGTATCAAGAAAAATAGAATAATGTTTTATAAAGAAAATTAAACTTTGTTTTCTTCGGTCAAGGTTTGTTTTTGCCCAAAACCAGTCTTTACCACGAAAAGAAAATGTAGTAACTTAGCTTCTATATTTACTTATTTATTTATTAGTTCAATATATTTGATTTGTAGAATTAACTAAGATGATAAAAGTAATTAATTTTAATAGTTTTTCTAACAAACATTTTATGTGGATGAGGGGCGTATTGTTGTCTTTATGATTACTGACATGAGGCCGATAAGCCGATCTATGGCATTTGAGACAGTAAGAATACCAAATGCTCACACGAGGCTGATAAGTCAAATTGGGAGTATAGCAATTTATACATTATCGAATATGAATAGTGATTCGACTGTGACTATGATTCTGATTTATGAGGCAAACTTTTTGTGTCCAGTAGATTTTTTTTTGTTTGTATGAGGTTGTTAAGCTAGATTGAAAATGTAATCACATAACTTATACTGTATTTACAAAAACGCTATGTACAAAAAAATATTATTAAATCTGAATTTAAGTCTATAAACTAGTAATTTAAGTCTATAAATAGTAGAATAATGTATAAATAGTAAAAAATGTGTTATAATATATATAGACTTTACAATTGTATTATATTCATATTATTTACAAATTGATTTAGAAGTTACATAGTAAGAAATGGATTTTGATAACGAGCGGAATCGTTATGTTTAGGATGGCCGAGTTTCATACTAATAGAATAGAGGGCGCCACTTATGGAGAGGTAATTAGAGCCGACTTCCGGTAGAAAGGTGGGCGCTTGACTCAAGATGGATTCCGGATATTGATGAAAAAATAATAGGGTAGTTTTATTTTAAGGTAAAACTCTATATTATCATTAAGATTTACTTTAGTGGTGGTTGGTAATTGGTATTTAGTTGTATTATAATATAGTTAGTTCTTAAGAATTAACGAAAAGTTGTTCTTATTATATAGTTATCTATGTTTATTACACATTATCCTAGTATTTAGTTTTTTTTTTTATTATTCTTGAATAATTTACTTTATTAGAGTGTAAAGAAACATACAAAAATGTAAATTTGTAAACAAAATGTAACAATCCTTAAATAAAATAGTTGCAAGGTTTTTTGCGCATACACTTTGTTGGCTGTTAAAGTATTTTCACTGTCATAAAATTATGCGGCGCTTACTTTGTAGCGAATTATATATATACAAAATAACATTAAAATTAAGTAGTTAGTTTTATCTCCCAAGTCCTTCGAAATTAAGCATTTTATAGCAGAAATATGAGGATTCGATAGTTCATTATGACCAAGGACACTAGGAGATCATTTTTAACTCCCGACCAAAAAAGAGGAGTGTTATAAGATTGATCTGTGTATCTGTGTATCTGCCTGTGACAATGTAGCAGCCAATAGCGTGGACGGAATTGCATGAGGTTTTTTTTAATCGGAACCTTGGTTCGTCGAGATGATTCTTAGCTATGTTTGGTTCAAATAGAGCTTCTATTGTATCTAAAATATGGAGCTTTTATTGGTGCCGGTGAAATGTTCTTGTACAATACTGATAGTAAAAACTAAACACATGAAATTAGTCTGTTCGTAGGTTTAGTAGAAATTTTTTTTTTGAAAAGCGGAAAAAAGTCCCCTGAAGCAACAGTAATTACATAATAGTGTTATTTTATTCTTTTTAGACGTATTTTTGGATACGGGGATTTTTGTAATTTTTTAAATCAAGCTTTTAATATTTCTAGAAGATTACGTTATAGTACAGATCAATATCCAATATTCTTTCATGTTCTTAAAATATAATGAGAGGTGATAACAAATGATTTTAGATTCCAGTTAGCTAATACGATCTACGATATACATTTACATTAGTAAGTCTGTGTTTAGTATACTTGACTACATATTTGAAAATGTCTTTAAGCAAGTTTGGCAATATTAAACTTTACTTAAACTTAAAGTAACTAAATTATGAAAAGTGCATCAACTTGGACTCGAATCTTCTAATCTAGAATATCTGCTATCCCGCCACTTTGCTAATTGAGCTACCATGTCAGCGACACGCCTTTTATATCTATTTACAAAAAAAAAATACTATTGATTAAAAAAGCATCAGCCAATAATTTAAATGGATTAGATTTTACCAGGAAATAAACATTTTAACAAAATGTACATATATTTAAATAAATTATGTTAATAAATTTATCCGTATTTAAAATGGATTTTTGTATCATGATGATATGCATATTACAACGTAGTAAATGCAAAGCTTATAAGTGTATATAAGGTTTTATATTTCAAGATTCATCTAGCAGCCATCTAAAGCACAAACGGACTCCATTCTACCGCTAGCCGTTCTTTCTTATAATCGGATGTGAATTTTAAACATAGTCAAAGTCCTAGCGGCGTTTATGTAAGTTACTGTTTAAATTAATCACAAATTAAAAGCGTAATACTTAATTAACAGTTTCAAATAAAACAAACTCAACAAACAAACAACAAAATAATATTATTTCACTGTAGAAAAATAAATATTAAAAAAGGATTAATTCTTTTAACTTTTTTATTTATTATATTATTGTTTTTTATTTGATAGAATATGATTGGTGATTAACAATTTTTGATAGAATATGATTGGTAACCATAAAGAGGATAAAGGACTATTTTTAAGTATTAATAATAATAAAATGTAAATAAATGTTATTATTATTTCAGGGCATAGCTTACCATAAGTCAACAGCGTTATGTAAAATTTTAAATGACACAACTATCTGAAACTTTCGATCGAGAATGGACGCCATATTGAGAGTGCTCGTCCTATTCTAATTCTAATAATGAAAAGTTTTTCTCAGATTCAATTAGATTCTCAACATCAGTTTTAAAATTACAAATTCACAATTTAAATTAAGATATATTTTATATTTACTTAACTAATAGAACAAATTAACAACAAAATATGATACATGAAGTATAAATAAATAAACAATAATAACTTATTCCACTCAAATTCACTCAACTCAACTCAACTCAACGCAGCTTACTAGCTGCGTTGAGTTGAGTTGAGTTGTATAAATACTTTTAAAAAATTGTATAAAATTATATAAATATTAAGTGAATATTGTGTCCGAAAGCCAGTTTAGATCAAGCCAGTTAGACGCTTCATGAGGTGAAGTTCACATAAAAGTTAACGTTAAAATGTTCCAGGAAAGTATTAATTAATTCACACACCAACAGTCATAATTAGTATATAAAGATAAACTTTTTAGTATATAAATAAAACCTGATACCAAAACAAGACTAGAATAACCAACCACGTTAACTAATACCATGATAATACTAATAAAAACATCTTGGAATTGGAAGTTTATTAAATTTAAAACCAGGCCTCCGTTGTTAACATAGTCCCTAGTTTATCTATAAGCTTGGTATGAAAAATAGCTACAGTTATACATTGTATATTTTAACAAAAATGCTCTGTAAGTAATCTTTAAGCAATTTATCTAATACGCAGGCAATTTCGAATATTTATATAAGTAAGAATTATAATGAATCATCAGGTAATTAAAGAAAAATATATTTTTTTATATGATAGGAGGCAAACAAGCAAACGGGTCACTTGCTGGTAAGCAACTTCTGGCGCCCATGAACGTCTGCAACTCAGGAGTTACAATCGAGTTGCTGGCCTTTTAGAAAGGGATACGCTATTTTCTTGAAGGTTTGAATGTCGTAATGGTCCGGAAATACCTTAGGGGACAATTTGTTCCACAGATTGGCTGTGCGAGCTTCTAGAGACGCTTCTAATCCGAACAACCTTTCAACCTTCCCATGGTATAAGCGATAGAGGATACAGAGGGAGATACACCTCTACAAAGTGCCTAGGGATCAAGCTGATCGGAAAGGACTTAACAGTCGATAATTTGATTCGCTCGAGTTGTATGCGGTCAAGAGAAAGAAGCTGTTACTGTGGTACGCCTGAATAAAGATAGGAACAGTATTCCTCCTGCTGCCGAACCTGCGCCTTATAAAACTTATAAGGCAATGGGCCGAAGTAAAATACCGTCTCCATCTGTTCAGTACACCGAGGTTTTTTGAGGCCAATTTGGCCTTGTCTTCAATATGACCACGGAACTGGACCTCGCTCAATATATTGCCGCCAAGGATTTCATAAAAGGCATCACCATCATCTACTATACTATATACTATCAACCGCCAGGGCCTCATCCTTGGTCTCAATCGCCTGTGCCCAACGGTTGCTTAAATATACTAAAAGGCCACCAGCTGAGTGAACCCTACGGAAACCGTATCCAAATCATTAAACAGCTGGTGGTTTTCTAACCACACACACGACTTGTATATTTCCAGAGAAAGAAGTTTTTTACGCACTGACGGTTCATAGCGTTCATGAAGCTCTCGCACTGCGGTATGGTCAGCGTTGCGATTCCCTAGCCATCCAGTGTCGAGATGGACGCAGAGTTTGCCCAGGAGATCGGCTTTCTCTTTAGCGTCATGAGCCAAGTCGCCGAGCATGCCGCCTCGTTGGTCGAGTGTTTAGCTCAGACGCCTAATGTATAGCGACTCAATGGGGCCCGGGTTTGATTCCAGATAGGGACAGGCATGTATGTGATAAAAATAGATGTCTGTATTTCTGGGTTTGGTCGTTTATTAAACATATTCTCAGTATTTATAATGTGTATTTCTCTGTATTTGTTTCGTTGTCTAACACCCTTAATACAAGCAAATAATTTGCTTACTTAGGGGTTAGACCAATGTGTGTAATTTGTCCTGTATTATTATTATTACAATGAGTGGTCTTCCTCATGGAGAAGGCGAAGAGATGGCCTACAGAAATTTCCTTCGACAGCTTTGGCAAGAGACAAAAACGCACGAGTTTCGAAAGGAAGGCTCCTCAGTCTCTTGCCAACTCTGGCGATGTTCTTCAGCGTTGCCGTGGCTATGTCTCTTTTGAGTAACCTGTTGGCAAAGTTGTACTTTTTTTAATTCGCGGGTCTGTACATTATTTACGTTAGTTGGTAATGTTCAACTCAATGTTCCGCGCAGGCAAAACAGCTTATTTTTTTTTTATTTAAAAATTTTCATTGAATAAAATACCAAGATTCAAGACTTACTGTGCAAAGTTTAAAAGAAACCTTGGCAAAGTTAAAATATAAATCTATCGAATGATCGTATCGCCTGTCCGAGCGTCCGGCTTATATCTTTGATCATCACGTGCAGTAAAATACTTGCTACTGGCTTCTATTAGTTAGGAACTGTTTAGTTTTGGTGTACTTTTAGTAGTTTACTGTTGATCAAATATTATATAAGCTAATGTTTATATCAAAAATAGCAGCCACTAGAAATAATATAGTATCATAAGAATTTATTTTAAGACATCATCCATTCACTATTTAAATTATTTTTCATTCTCGGACCAAACAATACCAAAATGAAAAAATAAAGAAATAATTTTCTTTTCACTATGTAGAGTAAATTAAGGAAAAACAAAGAAATTAAAAAGTATTACATAAATCTATTACATTTTTCGAGGGATTAAATAAAAATTAAAACGTTAACGGTTTTGGTCAGTCGATTTCGAAATATAAAGCTAGTCGTTTATCACATATCCAAGGCCGAAACCTTGCTAAAAACATATTATAATCATGAAAACGAGAATACTTATTTCTAATAAAAACAACGTAAACAAGTTAGTGAGCATTTATGCCTTACGCCATTAAACTGATATGAAGAGTAGTCGATGCTTGCGGCGGTTATTTCACTATTGAAAGCTGGTGGAGATGAATAAAAATAATCACATAGCACATTTTATTTTGTAGGTATTTATTTCTTTGGGCAAAGCTTTAAATGTTTTCACTTGGCTGTTTTAAAGGAAATTAATTATTTTTAAATTGTAATTATTTATTTATTTTCTTTAAAAAATGTGTAGTTTCTGCTAGCAATAGTAGCATTATTATCGAAGTATTATCAGGCTATAATTTACGCTCTATGTTTAAGGATTAAGTACACTTTTAACTTTATCAGTAACTAAAAGGTGAGTAAGGAGATATTGAGTGTAAGAACAATACACATTCTGTAGATTTCATGAGAGGTGAACGATTAAATAGATTTTTGTGTTACAGTCATTTATTTCTCATACCAATTTTTTCCAATAAGTTAGTAAAGATTCCTGCGACCGCTTTTCAATCAATAATTTTTATTTCATGTAAAGGAAAGAAGTTTAATACTTTTTAGTAAAAATCATTAAGATATACTATATAATATGCTAGGCTAATATGAACTATACCTTCTGAAATTTTAATACTCTATTTTTTTTATTTGAGCAACTGACATGATGATGAGATGCTAAAATAACAAGCTTATTAAAGAGTATTGTTCTCATATTAAAATATATTATAATCTGAAGTTATGTATAATGTATACACTCTGTATATTATATAGTAAGTGTTAGGATAAATGACTGAGATGAACTTCACTATCACTTATGAATAATTAATAAAGAACGTAGAATTATGAATAAAGAACGTAGAATATACATTATTGGGGAAAAAGCTATACCACGAATAAAATTTAATTATTATTCTGACTTAATTCTTATTAGTAGGCGTTAAAAATATTTTATTATTTTATCTGTTAATGTTAGTAAATGTAGAAGTAATAAAAAAAATATTGCGATTTAGTAAACTTTTCAAAGCTGTGATTTTGCAAGTCATATAAAAAAAAAATAGCGCTGGTATTTTGTAGGACCATTTAAAGTTTATAACTCAATGAAACAAAGGAAATAATAACTATGAGACTGAAAAAAGGTCTATCCATAGCTTATTATTATACTAATAACTATATCAACCAATAAACAGTTAGTTTTATTTAATACTAGCTGTACCTGCGTCTTCGTACGCGTAGATTTCAATTTTGATAAAACGTAACCTTTTGTACTTACCAATGTATGTAAAAACTATAAACCTTCAAACTGGGAAGCAGCAATGGTACGACAATAAGAGATTATTAACTTCTTTATTTGTTAACCGGTTGGTTAATATAAATTGAAGCCCATGACAATATATTCCCGAAAACTACATCCAAATCGATTAATCCATTTCTAAGATTAGCATGCACAAATATACGGACATACAAACATACAGACATACAGACAAAATGAAATAATATTGTTTTGGGTTCTTTTGCTTATATAAAGGTCCCCCTGTAAGAATTTATGAAAATATTTTTTTTTCTTGTTTTGTGCACAACTAAAAGACAAACAGATAAACACACAATGATTTTAAAAATTCTGAAAATGGATTCTGTTACCACTGAACATCCTGGTATATCTTTTTTAAATATTTTCAATGTACAAAGACTACTCCTCTGGTACCTATTACGTTATTGACTTAAATTGACATAACTTTTTATTTCTTAACCGATTTAGATAAAATATACACTAAATGTTAAGTGAACACTGTGATAATATATTCCTGAAAACCGCATTCAAATTGGTTAAGTCGGTTCCGAAATTAGTGTGCACAAATAAACATATATATACAGGCATACAGACATACAGACAAACTGAAAAACCATTGTTTTGGGTTCTCTTGCTCTTATTAAGGCCTCCTATGATATTTTTTATTATAATTTCAATATACAGAAATTGTTAATTAGTGACAATTTTATTATGTATATAGATTTAAAGTAATCTGATTTAATTAAAAAATCAAACCATATATGATATTGGTGTGTTAGCTCATAATTGCACTGTTTGATTATTAAATTAAATTTTGGTCGTTGTGCTATTTTTGAAGCTTGATGAAGAGACAAGATTTTTTTTATTTTTGTCAGGAAATACCAGAATATTCATACATAGTAGATTCATAATTTTTATAAATCTACTATGAATTTTTCATGTATTGCTGTGTGCAGTCTCTTAAAGAAATTAAAATTGAATTTGGGATCTTCATAAGATAAATAATATTAATATAACAAGTGGAAGTGGATTTTCCTAACATAGTTGTATTTATAATTTAAATATTTACCTCACGTTTCGATTGCTTTGCAGCACTCATGTTTACTGAGCGACGAGAGCAAGTCTGCAAATCATTAGGATGTACCTAACATGAAGCACATAGTATTTCATATTAGAAATTTGTTATTATTTAACATTTCTAGCATACGTATAATAATAAACATACTACATACAAATATAGCATACGTATAATATAATATAATAAAACTATACAGATTTAAAAATAACGTTGTGTTTTTTTTAAAGGAGAACCTTTACATGCATTTTGATTTTTTTCAATAAAGCGAAAGAATAATGTACTAATTTGCATTTGGCTCTCATATCTATATGTAAATTTCGCTAGAAAGTTTCAATGCAGCGGCTTAAAGCTTACTACGTATTTCAAATCAAAATGATTGTCCCCGAAGTTTTATTCCCGTAAAAATATGGTCAGAAAAGTCCCCAAATAGTTTATTTGATTATGCACATATATTTAAAGTGCATAATTGATTATTTTTTAAATTTATTTAGTACAGAAATTATAAAAGCTCTTTGAATATATTTTAATTACTACTATTTCATTTTTAGTACCTTTCGAAATTCGACAAACTTAATTTATTGAGTTAGATAGTTATACTATACTCACTTTACTGAGTAGAGTAGAGACTTTACTAACAAAAGTAAGCTTTTAACTGGATCATTGTTGGCGACATAGACTTATATTCACCAAGGCTATATTCAAATTGACACTTACTTGAAGCTTATAATACTTATATAATAAAGGTTAAGGTTTAGAAGTTTAAATAAAAAGCACAGTGTCCATTTGTTTTCAGAGCATGCAATGACTTTGCAACTTTGTTACTTTTGTTATCAGATATATATTACATAACATTCTGTTAGAACACGTTAATATATGATGATAATTCCGATAAGATGCGTTTTTATGTAGAGAAATATTTTATAATATTTACGTTTCCGTCAAAAAATTAACATTTCAAAAATGTATAATGACCAATCAGCAATACAGAATATATAAATATACTAATTAAAATATTAACTGAATACATAAATATGGTAATTTAAAAATATTATTAAATTATTAAAAATATCAATTAATTTTGTTCATTATTACTTAGGTAGAACCTAAATAAAAGCTTTCTTTTTTTCTTTTTAATAAAAAAAAAAAATTTTTACCTGTAATGAACGAACGTTGTTGTTAATTAACGAACTGCAGCTTAACTACAGAGGCATCCTTTAGCCGTTGATTGGTTGAAGAATGCTCATACCTCAGTATGAGATATTTTACAGAATATCTGTTTATTGGCTGTCATATATTTATATACATTCCATTTGAAGTACAAATCATATATATTAACACACATATAACCAAAAAACAAAAGACAATATACAGTTATAACTTTTAAATTATTGTTTTATTTGTATTAATATAAGTATGCAGTCATCTACACACGCTGTAGTTGTTCCATCTCAGATTTTTCATCTTTTGGAGTAGAGTCGAGAAGATTCTTGCAATGCGATTTATTCGAAGTAAAACTTCAAGTGTTATCTTATTTAAATACCGTGATACAAATAACAATTCGAATAAAACTTATTTAGCAAACTGAACTCAGTATGTACATGTTATATTTTTGGTAACTTTTCTCTTATTATCTTTATTTTGTCATCTTCAGTTGTCTTTGATATTTCGTAAAATTTCGCGTTCCTCTAAATAGACTAAGTTATATATAATATTTTAATTGAAATCTAGGTACGAATTCTCTTATATGTTGCCAATCCTGCCCGTGAACCATTTAAGGTCTAGTTATTGAGTGGATGGCTATGTTTGTTTCTGAATTTCGAATATTTATGAAAAAGCTTTTTATTATATTAAAATATAACACTTAACATTATATTCTCTTATTTTTATTAAAATATAAACTAAATAAATGGTTATGATTATATTTTTCCCACATTTATCATTACACAGCCTTAAATCAGAATCAGAATTAAATATATTAAATAAAGAAAGACTTTTAAACATGTTATTTAATTATACGACAGAATTATCAAAATTACAAGGAAAATCTTGTAATAAAATTTTTTTATTCTACATATCCTATCTACCTGTCGTGGACGCGTCTGCAATCGATGAATAAGTTTGAAAGAACTTTAATATGTTTAGATGACTTAGGATACATTCATTCATTGTCATACTCTCCGCACATATCTAGTTCGGTCATATTTAACAATCATTCAATAAACTTATTTAAAAATTAAGACATCTCTTTCCTTCTTTTTATTCTTCCGTATTACGTCACCATACTGTGACCAATGATTACCTCTCACTCTTTCTGTCACCGGGTTGACCTTCTTTATACTTGTAATATATTTACTTACTACACCATCCATTCTCGTCACGCCACACATACATCACAGTATTCGCACTTCATCCCTTTCAGAGGTACATGACGTATTGTCTTATAAATTTCCTCTTTAGGCAATGGTAAAAAAGGTTAGACCCAATCGTGCGTGCACTTTGCAACAATGCGCAGCGGAAAAAACTTCAATTAGTTAAAATAAATTATTATGTTTATACTTTGTACTTTTATTGGTTAATACGTTTATTGGGCAGTTAATTCAAAACCGTTTAAATAGAAATAAAAAAAAATCATTCTATATTTATATAAATTTAAATAAGCTTAACATGGCTATACATGTTTATAGATTTTTTCGAAACATTAATTTCGGTACTGGTATCTTTTCAATGTTTATCTTTACTGCAAAGTTAGAAACATTGGTTAGGATTTTTGAAAGAAAACTAATAGATGTCTCCACCGTCCCGATAAAGACGATCACTTATAGAATGCTTAATTCACCGAGGCTGACAGAGAAACGGTAGCTGTGTTGGTAGAGCGACGGGACGGTTTCCCAGTAGTCGCGGGTTCGCATCTCTGCCCGTATCGATTTATTTTTCATTCTATATTTATATAAATTTTAATAAACTTAACATGGATATTATAGATTTTTTCCCTAAAAAAATATTTTCAGAAAGCATATATATTAATACACCTATAGAGCGGCTACATAGAGCGGCTTTCGTTCAATACGCTATTTGAGCTGTCAGCACGTGATGAACGACTCTCGGCCCCTCTGAAATATATTAACATAAGATTGTTTTATTAACCAATATCGTTGACCTTTAATAATAAATAAACATGTTTATGTTATGCTTACTTATATTTTATCTTTACTTGCAAAGATTAAGTATATTTAGACTATGTTCATAAATACCACTAAAGTTCATCTAGCGAACCGACAAAATTCAGTACAAAATCCCTGACGTGTGGATGAATTTGTCATTTTATATTTACTTGAAAATATTTTGCTACGGCGAACGAAGAAATTGGTTACGAAGTAGCTCTACGAATTTGTCTATGTTTTAATTTTAACAGAAAGAAAATGGAAAGCGTGTTATATTAAGTCGGTCAAAACGATGCCGACTTTCGTCATTTTTTGCCCTAAATAAATACATTATCTCTATAAACCCCCAATATCGTACACCGCTGACTATACAAATATTAAGGAGTCAATCATATATTGATTGATTTACGGTAAGTATTAGACTTTTGACACATTTTATTAAACATAATTACATAATATAAAATGGAATTAGAAAAAGCTAATTAATAACATAAGATTATGATATAACACTACAGTAGTATTCTACTACATATTTGACTTTATTTGATATTTTTTTATTAAGATCAGCATGATAGTATATGAATTATCTACGAAAATTAAATGAATTATTTAAATATATACAAATTTAAGAAATGCTCAGATGTTAACTGTACTTTAATTTAAAATTAATATTTATTACTTCAAAAATTACAGAGCTATATAAACTTTCATCACATATTTTACATCCCTAAGGATAAAATAGGAAAGGTATCTATGTTTTATAAACAATCCCAAGTGTGTTTTGGAAGATCAGTCAGACTAATATTATTTTAATAATCATATTGGGTTTAATTAATTACTTTAGTACCAGAAACAAATAAATTACCGATTAAATATAGCAAATGGCATTAAACTTATTTGTATATTGCTGAGTGTGTTAGTATGAGTTTGCATCGGTGTTTTTTTACCGCCTCGTTGGTCGAGTGGTTACCGCAGACGCCTAACGTCCAGCGACGCAATGGGGCTCGGGTTCGATGATTTAGTCACAACAATAATAGTTAATCACTAAAGAATTATAGTAATACAAATGATATGAACTATAATTAACTTTTCTTGTAAGCATAAAAGACATTTTTTAATTATAATCGTATCGGTATAGTATAATAATTATATATAAAGATAAATAGTTGATGTTCCCGATTGATGTCTTATAATCCCATACTAAAGTGAGTTCAGTGTTAGTAATATAAATACTCAAAGTTACTAGTTTGTTATAAAATAACCTTCGAAAACCGTTTCGGTTATTCGATAAGATTATGAGACTGCATACGAAGTTTATATTCATAGTACGTACGTTTATGTCCGGAAATTGGAAAAGTGATAGATTGTTGCTATAATACTTATAATTTGAATTTTTATATAATATTGCTAAAAGTAAAATCAAAGTAAGGTTGAATATATTTCATTATATTATCAAGAATTGTCCCCTTTGAAAATATTTATAAATATGTATAGCCACGTTAAGCTTATTTAAATTTATATAAATATATAATAAAAAATAAACGTGATGGTTTCCCAGAATTCGCGGGTTCGAATCCCTGCCCGTATCGGTTTATTTTTCATTCTTTATTTATATAAATTTTTTATTTATATAAATTTAGTCAACAATTACAATCGAAAGATTTGCGCGAATAGTTCATATTTCAAAAATATTTAATAAATAATATACCAGCAGTAAATAAAGTGTAGTGCTAATAGTGTAGTTGGTATTAATTATGACACACAGAGACTTTTAATGAAATTGTTTTGAGTCTTAAGCTTAATTCTTGTTGTGAAGTTTGTTATTCTTAATGAAAATGACTATTCTATATAAGATCGTTTCGACAAAATGTACTGTAAATAAAGAATAAATGTTCATACTTAATTAAAACTAAATAAATAAATAAATATAATTCATTTTAATAGCATTTAGCAACATATTTCCTAACGGTCATATTTCTTTAAGACAACTATCTACTCGAACTTATTTTTCAACTTTAAACTTCAAATGTTATTTTATGATAACGAGTATATGAACTTGTTGCAATTTCACTGACATTGAAATGCACTTCAATAAGAGCATGAAAAATATTCTGCTTTAAGAGGATTGGTTTTCCATGTTCATATAGAAATAAAAATATATACATATAGCTTATAAAACTTTTAGATGGTTTTTAAAGATTAATACGCTATTATGGAACCGAATAAAGGTCTCTCAGAACTTTATTGGATTTCATAATGTTCTCCCAGAACATTTTCGGTTCCATATTCTCTATCAATCACTTTTTCTCATGACATCAATTTGTCTAATAATAGTTAATTAAATGATGCTTAATATATAGAATATAATTAAAGAGCAGCAATTCGTTATATTCCATTTTATTTTGATTATAATGTCTGGTAAAGAAATTGATATTTTATTTAAAAACATATATATTTTTTATATACTTATTCATAAACCAGTAAAAAGGAAAAAATCTGTGAATTCATTAATATTTGCAGTTCAATGTAAGATTACAGAGATTACACAAAAAAAAATATCGCGATTCAGAAAGTAGAACTTAAAAATTAAAAATGTTTAGAAAAATGTTCCTATGTTTTTTAGGTGCTGAAACCGAATATGACATCGACAATTCCATGCCAAACCATGCCATTCTCTCTATTAAAGGGGGTGTGAAAGAATGTAAATTGGATTCAATAAAAAATCGATATGTATATGGATTCCTATGATACTCGGGGTACTGAACTCGAAAATGTCCTCTACACGTCACCAAACCATCCCATTCTGCCTTTATCCATCCTTTATAGGGGGTGAAAAGGGATGAAAATTGGGTTTCGATAAAATAACGATATGTATATGCATCCCTATGTGGTTTGAGGTGCTGACACTGAATCTGTCCTCCAGAAGTTGCCAAACTACCCCCAGTTTTAATTTCTTCTTATAAACATTCTTGCTCCTGGATGATCTCACGGGCTTTATTTTCTTCCCTATCCGTATTTCGTTAAATAATTTCTCGTCATATTCCAACAGTTAACTGCTCAAAATGTAAAATTCTGTTGAAAAGTTATAACTTTTCAACTTCTCAGTGACTATAAAAAATTGAGTAGGTACTAATCTCTCGAGTCCTAATTAGATTTTTTTCAAAAAACACAGACGACTACAACAAGGAAAATGAAATGAAAGACTTTACCAAGATATTAAAGAAATGGAATGTTACTTCAAAGAACCACAAAAAATATACGAATATAGGGGTCTACTTTATCGATCGCGACTCTTTTTTTTTTGTGTACCTGTGTTATCATGGAATTATTATACATTTCTTTTATATTATTTTAGAAAGTGAGTGTTATTATTTATTTCCTATTGTTACATAGAAATTTCATTTCTGTAGATAATTAAATATTTATAATTTTATTATTATCGATTTCTTATTATCTGTCAAATTCGTAGACAAGGTTAATTATTTATCTGTTGACAGCTAATTACAATTTCTTAATTAGTCTGTGACATTTTTTTTTGTTTAAAATAATTTAAAATAATGTTGCCAGTTTAAGCTAACTTTATAGTCCCCAAAATGTTATTCAAAATATAAACATTTTATTAATAATTACTATTCTAAATTTCATTTATTAATAATTATTAAGGTTAGCATATCGCTAGATATTTATTTAAAAGTAGCTGTCATATTGTTTCAGAAGTTTAATAGCAGCCAACGTTGTTTTATTGTTATATTTATTAGTATAACAATTTGTTATCCATTTATTAAATTTGTTTCTTTCTTTAGAATATTAGTAAATAATAAAAAATAGTAGTATTGGGTTGGTTTAATAAAATTTTATTGGTTTATATTACATAAAAACATTAACATTAATTTTGATAAAGTTATACAAATTAATGTCATAATAATGTTTAAAATAATGCCAAGATAATGTTAAGAAAAATGCCAGCTAGACTCAGCGGTGGGTTACTTGAGATAACACTTTTAATATTAAATTATATATAAAAATTACTGAAATATAAATCCTAGGCGCCACTGACAAATAATAAGCGAAGACATATGCATGATCCTCCTGCTTGTCAGTACTGGAGAATCACAGTCAAACATTTGTTCTTTATAAAACTTTCAAAAATGGAAGTGTTGATTATTGGTATAAATAAATTTTGTACATCACCATAATATCGGGATTACAATAAGGACGAGCTCCTTAAACTCAGCTAGTCAGGAAGCAGGATACAGGTCAAACAGGACGACGCTCCGAAGATTCACGTCTACCCCGGCGCGAGAGCGAGGTAAAGAACCAACAAGATCGACGCTTATCATTTCAAAAGGTCGGCAACAAACCTTTTGATCCCCCATAAAACCAGGAGTAGAATTTTGCTGATGCTTATAAGCAGAACAAGTATCACTTGAATTTATATAATTAACGACATCCTTGTACAGACCAGGCCAAAAATAACGAAGAGATAATTTTTTGTAAGTTTTAAAAATTCCAAAATGCGGCGAAAGTTCATTGCAATGATTTAAATTTAAAATATCTTTTCTTAGTTCATAAGGAACAACTTATTTCCAATCATTCTCACCAGATATACCGAATTTATTTTTAGAGTATCTAAAGAGTTTGCCATTATCAATAAAATAATTTGGACAGGATTTTGGAAATTGTTGACAACGCTTAAACATTTTGTTATACCAAGGATCTTCAACAGTTGTTCGGATTTCGTTTACAACCGGAACTGAACGCGTAAGTGCGTCAGGAACAATGTTGTCTTTACCTTTGCGGTGCTCAATAACAAAATTGAAGGCAGAAAGTTTACAACCCCATCTAGCTAAGCGACCTGTTGGATTAGATAAATTGAAAAACCACTTAAGACTGGAATGATCTGTTATAACTTTAAATTCAGGACCACCTTCTAAATATGATCTAAAATGTTCTACAGCAAAAACAGCTGCTAACGCTTCCCGCTCCGTTGCTGAATAATTGCGTTCAGCCTTATTAAGAGACCGACTGGCAAAAGCTACTGGATGCTCTTCCCCATCGCCATTAATTTGTGGCAGAGTACCTACTATACCATAAGTAGATGCATCACAGTGTACTGAGAATGGTTTTGAAAAATCGGGACATGCCAAGACAGGAGCAGAAACTAAGCAAGATTTTAGTTCATTAAAAGCTCTTTCTGCATCATCGTTCCACCTAAACGGAAGTGCATCCTTACGAGAGCTCGTAAGTGCGTTGAGAGGCGCTGCTATAGTACTAAAATTTCTAATAAAACGACGATAATAGGAAGCTATACCAAGAAACATTTTAACTTCCTTCCTATTAGTTGGAGTTGGATAATCTACTATAGCTTTAACTTTACCAGAATCGGTATGAAGACCCTCCTGATCAACCACATATCCTAGATATTTAAGTTATTTTCTAAAAAATTTTAACTTTTTTAAGTTAATAGTTAAGTTGGCCGATTTTAACCTACTTAAAACTTGTTTAAGTAATGTAATGTGTTTTTCAAAATTGGCGCTGACGATTATTATGTCATCTAAATAAATAAAAACCTTATTACCAAATTCAGGACCAAACAACTTATCCATAAGACGCTGCTGAGTCGCAGGTGCACCCTTTAATCCAAAACACATAACTTTAAAATGAAATAGTCCGCGACCTGGATATGTAAAAGCAGTTTTCTCGCGACAAGCTAATGACTGTAAAGGAATTTGCCAAAAAGCAGCTTTTAAATCAATTGACGATAAATATTTAGCTTCTTTAAGATGATCTAAAATATGTGATATATAAGGAAGTGGATATGCATCTCCCTTGCTAACAGCATTAAGTTTACGACTATCTAAACAAAATCGAAGCTCTCCATTAGCTTTAGGAGCTAGCAAAACAGGATGATTCCACGGGCTAGCACTAGGCTCTACAACCCCCAATTCCAACATTTCGTCAAGCTGACGATTTAATTCCTTTAAACGTTCCGGAGATAAACAATAATACCTTTGCTTAATCGCAGAAGTATCTCCAGTATGAATGGTATGAGTTATAACACTGGTACGACCTAAACCTTTTTTCTCAAAGATATCTCTTCAAAATCTTTCATCACCCCTTTCGCAATAGAGAGTTGCGAAGAAGAAAGATTTTCAAAGGGATGTAAAAATCTTAATTCCGAAACACGAGCTTCGGAAGGTTCAAATGAAACCTTAAAAAATAAATCTGGCGCTAAATCAAAAGCACGCCAAGAATTAACACCTAATAACACGCGAGTAGACACATCAGGAACAACATAAAACTTAATAACTTTATTCTTACCCTCTCAGTATTCTATAGGATACATTTTGGTGAGTGTGCGCAGGAATTACACGAGTTAATTCCCCCGTCCCCCTTCTATCACCGGACGTCCCGACGCACGGCAGGTATCCATCCTTTTGTTGTGGACATTCCACCTGTCCGAACGAAGCGCTTTGCTTCCTCATTTTTAGTGCGTACAGCGAAGGACTGGAACAAATTGCCGGCGTCGGTATTTCCGGCCAAATATAATGTGGGTGTCTTCAAGAGAAGAGTGAATAGGTTGCTAGGGCAATGCGACTTACCATCTAAGACTACATTCCACTTACCATCAGGTGGAATGTAGTCAAGCATTGCCCTAGATCATATAATAAAAAAAAAAAAAAAAAAAAAAAAAAAAAAAAAAAAAACAAAACTTGATATCTTTATTTTTAGTCAAAACCAAACTACTACATGTATAAAAGCAAACATAATATAGATATACTTGAACCTGAATCCAATAAACCGTAATAAAATTTATCATAAATTGATATTGTAATATGAGGCCTAATAACATGAGGACTACAATAATTTACCTTTGTAGGACCTCTATAAGAAAAGAAAAATGAAAGTTGCTTAAGATACTTCCGCCAATCATCACAATCAAAATTAGGCGAACCCCTTGACGGAAGCTTTACAAGTTTTTTTGACTCAGAGGAAACTTTAGAACTGCTATCCAAATGTTTATTACACTTAGTGCAAGTAAATTTAGTAACGCCTTCATTTCCACATTTAAAACAAACAACTATTTTAGACTTACAAGATTTTAAAGTATGATCACTTGTTCGGTAACGAGCACAAAATAATTTAGAGTCATCATGTTGCACTAACTCAACTTTAGAAAAAGTTTTAGGATTCTTAAATGCCAAATCAGGAGCCATTGTATCCGCAGTAACCCTTGGAGGTTGTACAAAATTAGAAACTTGATAAATAGAATATTCTAAAAGTTTACATTTATTCTTCAGATCCTCGATGCTTACAATGCTTTCAAGAGCAAGAGATTCAATAAAATTAGGTCTTAAATTTTGTCTTATAATTTTTAATTGTTCTACTTCTGAAACACTATAAGAAAGACGACTAAAATAATTAAGCATAGTTGAAATAAATAAAGATGATGATTCAGAGGAACCCTGAGTACGACCACGTAATTCAGACATGAGCCTATCATCATAATCTAAATTCATTAACTAATTTTTCTTTTAAGGAAGACCAACTAAATATTTCAGACTTAATACTACGATACCAAATCAATGCATGACCTGAAAAAAGTTCAGCAGCAGATTGAAATAAAACATCTTCACTAATACTACGGGCCGAGCAAAGTTCTGAAAGTCTATCTAAATATAAGTGAATACAAGATTTACCATCAAAAATATGATTTAACCGAGAAATAGATTTATATCCGTTAGAGCAAGTAATATTTAATGATGGATGTGCAGTAGATGGAATTTCAAAGTAATTGATCCGGCGACTTTGATCTTTTTTAATAGTAACTTAATTTTTTTTTGTTAGAATTTTTTAAATCTTTTGCTTTGCCGGGGGATAGTTTTGATTTGAATTAGAACTTAATTCTAATTGGAAATAGTTTAGTTTAGCTTTTTTTTTCTTTCGGAAGCACTTCCCAATTGAATATCTTATTAGCCTTCGGGTTAATAATTTTATATGGAATAATTATAATTCCTATTGCCGGCACTTCCCGGGCAGTTTCAAAGTTTGTTGGAACAATATTTCTATTTGTCCTGATTCGACCCTCGGAGTCGACATAGGCTTATATTATTGCTAGCGAGGCCTTTTTCCTCCATAAGGAGGTTTTTTTTTGTATACCCTAGAAGATACGGGTAAATTTATAATTGGTTCGCCGGGGTAGACGTGAATCTTCGGAGCGTCGTCCTTATTGTAATACCGATATTATGGTGACGTACAAAATTTATTTATACCAATAATCAACACTTCCATTTTTGAAAGTTTTATAAAGAACAAATGTTTGACTGTGATTCTCCAGTACTGACAAGCAGGAGGTTCATGCATATGTCTTCGCTTATTAGTTGTCAGTGGCGCCTAGGATTTATATTTCAGTAATTTTTATATATAATTTAATATTAAAAGTGTTATCTCCAGTAACCCACCGCTGAGTCTAGCTGGCATTTTTCTTAACATTATCTTGGCATTATTTTAAACATTATTTTGACATTATTTTGTATAACTTTATCAAAATTAATGTTAATGTTTTTATGTAATATAAACCAATAAAATTTTATTAAACCAACCCACTTTTATTATTATTTTTTGTAACACTATAAAAATATTTGTTTGAAATTACAACACAATCAACTACTTTATGATCTAGGTGCAAACATTACATACTTCGAAATAATCGCGAGCAAAACTCAATATTTCTAAACTCATATCATAATTTAGAAACCCTAAAAGAATAGGCGTAATACATTGGTGTCGGCCATCATAAATATTTAGCATTACTAAAGAAACTCATTTTTTGTTATTCAAATAAGCTCACTTTATTTAGAGTAACAACCAAGTTTTTTCTTTATCTCTACATAAAAACGTCCATCGTGCTTATCTTTACTTCAGAAAGCATCAAATAATTATATTTTGGTAAAATATTTCGCCTCACTTACTTTCTATGCCATTGAAATGAAGCCAGAATAACATTAATAAATTTAATACGATATAACTCTGACAAGCTTAAAAACCACTATGGAATTAAACATGAAACAATTAGTTAAATCTTGAAACATGTTCATAATTACCTCGTACAGATAAATTATTGAGTTCTTTTGCTGTTTTATTATTTCATTGCACTAATGTTTTCAAAACATTTCTTATTATAGTACAGACAAATCAGTGAAATGTATGGACGTAGTTACTTAAATGAAGTAGATTAATTTAGTTGCAGATATACTACAACATATTAATTATTTATAGTTCATACTTTATTTGAAATTTGATACAATTATTAAGAATTAGTATCCAATTATTAAGGAATCTTAACATTCGCATTAACTTAAAGATATTCACTGTTAAGACAAATTTTATTTAAAACATATTATGTAGGATTAGTAACATTAGTAACATTTGTTGGACATTTACAACAAATATTTCAATTTAATTGTAAATTAAAATGTAATATGGACTATCAAGAGAATAACACAATTATGTATAGATTTATAGAATTCAATAAAAATTAAAGTAAAATAAAATAAATATAAACAATAGCATCTCCTTGTGTAATTTCAATTTGTCGCATTGTTTGCGAATTGTTTGTACATTTCTATAACTTCAGTTTTGTAAACAGAGATGTGAAAAGAATTGATTGTGCATTAGATGGCTTAGTCGTTCGTTTTTTATATCAAATCTGTATTTTTATTAAGTTAACACCCGTTAACTATATATATAAAATATATTAATATACTATAAACGTAAACTATAACGTCCTTCAGGATGGAGGAATTTAAATCTCATTATTAGTAACTTTTCCTAAGTAAAAAACTTCAATGAATAAAGAATTCTAACGCGTCACCATCAAAAGAAATTATTCAGAAGTAACGAAACATTTACCATCTTCTTGCGAAAATTGTTGAAAACGGGTTGAAAAATAACTGAATGTTAAATAATGGAAGAAATCAAACTACAAATAAGTTACCAAGGCAAATAAAAAAATAACAATATTAAATCGTATAGTCTAAATCCTCATTCATTAGCATCGAAAACTTCGATAAATAGACACTATATAGAACGGCGCTTATATGCCAAAATAATTGATTAAAATACAATAAAATAAAAAAATATTTTTTTTATTATAAATACATATATTATAAGATTTTTTATAGTTTAATACTGTTTATAAATATTTTTCTCGTAATAAGCGTATATATGGAGATATGGTAAAAATACTTTCAAAAAGGCTTTAATTATGTAAAAGTACATAATTACACTCGATATAACTTTAAGTCCCCTTTTGGTTATAAATATTGATAGACTCCGCAATGACTTTAAACGAAACTCCGCGCAGTCTTAATTAAATCGACACCTTAATTTGAAATTCAAAAACAAGATTCCCAGATTTATTTTAAAGTTTTGTAAGTTTCTTTTTTATAAATTAAATTTTAGTTTTGATGGACATATTTCTTACTAGATATTGAAGTGTAGGGTAGGGCGGGGATAGTTGAGCAGTTTTTCACTTAATCGGTTATAGTTCCTCAACGATATTTCGTAATAGCTTATAATGCACACTGATGGACGAATTTATCCCTTAGCTTAGTGTCCATAATAATTTATTTCTAACAAGTCGAAATTGGAAGCTACATGTATTTTAATGCAAAAAGTCAAGTATGCTCAACGTATCCCATATGTGAGGCAAGTTGAGCAAGGGTTTGGGGCTAGTTGAGAACTTAGAAAGTTTACCCACATCATAGCTCCTATGTTAGGTAGAATTTACAATAAAATTCCATTTTGATAATTAAGTTTTATTTATAATCTTATAGTGACCAAACAGTACCTTTCTTGGAACAATAAGGTAAAAACAGAATCTACAAAACAGCAACGTTCCTAGCTTAGCTTAACTATTAGAATCAGACTTTAATATTTGTGTATTTATTTTCAACATAGCTTATACCTAAAGTAAAATAAAATATTTAAGAAATCATGGAGTCTCGTAAGCCGTTCTTTTTGGGCCACCATATTTACAGTCCAAGAGGGTGGAACTTTATTGCCAAATTTAACAGCACTCTCAAAGGCGACGAACGTCTTTTGGAGAATATCCATAGAAGATTGATACCGTTTGTAACAAGTATTTTTTAAAGAGTCTTCTTGCTTGGCAGAAAATACTTGCATCGGTGTTGGAATAATCCATGGACGTATCACCGCCTTTATTTAATTTCTTTAAAAACCTTGATAATTTCATCCGTTTGATTCTAAATTATTTGGCAGCGGCATATCCACTTTTTACCTCTTCACTCACAGCTTCGGCAGCCCCATTTAAGTCTTGACTAATATGGGTACCTCTAGTAGTCCTTTTTGATAAGTCCTCATGGTAAAAAAAACAAACATTTATTTTTTATAGTGGGGATAGTTGGGCAACTGTAGCTCAACTAGCCCCAACCCGAAATTTTAAAGCAAAAGTGAATTAATAAAAATCTGGTTAGAATTATATCCAGATGCTCTATAAATATCAAAACTGCAATAAATTTACCGAAGATTAACACTTACCTGATTGAAAACGGATAAAATTTGAGTATCACAGACGAAATATCCCGGTTTAAAATGATTTTACTTTTTAATAACAAAATAAACAATGCGCTTGGGTACTTTTCTCGATCGCCCAGTTGCTACTTTTGTTCTAGGGATGGGTTCCTTTCCACTATATGTTGCGTTCGCGTGCGGTGGATAGTTTTCGAGATATTTTGATTGCCCAACTTACCTCTACGCTCTACTAGCCCCTACCCTACATAAAAAGTGGAAATGGAAGATAAGCTGGTCTTTTATGGCACATACAGTACATTAGTAAATATTTTATAATTTAATAAATCATAACATTCGGTTTTTACATTTAGTTTATTTCATTCATAATAACTATGATAGATATTATGTTTCACGTTAGATATTATGTTCTTGTTGTATAACATTTTCAGTATTCACCACATACTTTATAATGATATACGAGAATAATACAGCGTGACTTCACTTATACTGACATTGAAATCAACTTAATAAACAACTTAATAATAATATAGGCCGAGAAAACTGTCGAATTTCTATCCAATCTATGTTTCTAATATATAATAATCTATCTATGTTTCTAATATATAATATTATATACGTACTTGACGTTGATTTATGTACGTTTTTTAGGTATATTGAAAAGTAGTTGAACCGAAAACGCTTTATTAAAGTCAGTATATATTGAATCAATCTGTTTACGTTGATTTAAAGCCTCATTCAGATAATGCGTATAGATCAACAGATTGGAAGTACTCCAACGTCAGAATACAAAATCAGGCAGCATAGTCACTAACGACTCAATATTTGTGCTCTTTCAACAATAACAGTTATATCAGAGGCATAGAGGCATATCTAAAAATTAATTATCTGCATTCTATTCATTCCGTCTAGTATTAGCAGAGTTAGTTCCTTGAAACTATTTGTAATAAATGTGTCTTGTGAAAACAATTTCAGTTCAAACAAATTAAATTCTTCCAATATAAGTATAATAATGTTCTGCTTTATATAACGTTGTCACTGTGTAAAAGGTTTTGCATTTCTGTTTTTCTTAGCGATTATTTAATCACTTAAGCCATATATATCATAAGGTTAAGGTTTTAAAATTTATTTTTATTAATGAATGAGATTAATTTACACAAATAACAACGAATTGCATTGTACGTTACTTTATTTTTTGTTAACTTTTAACGACATTAGCATTATTGATATGCTTAATTTATTGTTTTGTTCTGGTTTATTAATTTGTTATCGTCATTGTTTTATTTTCCTGTTTGCTATTTTGGTTGATTGGTAGAAAATGCTTTAGCATTAAGTCCGCCAATTGTACTTTATCTTGTACAGTGAAGTATTAAATAACGGTGATATTTTAAATAGTTGTTTAATTTTAGGGTATTCACGGCAGCATGGCTACACTGCGACAGATGCTTTGCCTATTTATAGAATAAGATATATAAGGTAAATAGATAAGCACTCTCTGTACCAACAATTTAAGAAAAACATAAAAGTTGAGTTCAAAACATATTAAATTAATTATAATATATTAATTTTAAAAATATTAATAAAATATTAAATTTTATTATATTATTTCTAAGACATCTCTGACATTCAAGTGAAAAGGAATAAGTAAAATAAATTATAAAACATTATAAAAATAGTCAACCTTAGATCGTATGAACGTTTTACTAAAGTACTTACAAATACATAGTCAACAAATAAATTGATAAAAAAATATACATCATTCAATAAACCAATATAAACTACACATAATAAGCTAACTAATGTTTACGTAACTTTACCATTATATTCATATAATATAACTACTACAATAATAAGCGGTGACAGTATTAAACTTAGATTTCTTAAGGAGATCTTTTAAGAACTGTCCTCAACATTTGTCCTGTCAGTCCATTTGAAACTTCTACCATTTCATTTCCTGCAGCGCAGACTGGTTTTATTTTTTATTTTTTATTTTTTTATAATACTGCTTACAACGTCACCATTAAGATAACGCTTACCCCTTAGACGTGATTACTGGTCGAAACGACATCGATTGCTCATTATTTCGTAAATATGAGTAATTGGTTAATATTTTTTACACTATAACATTTCTATTGTTATAAGTAACAAAACCTAAAAGTGTAATTAAAAAATAAGTGTAGTCTAGTGACTATAATATATCAATATAATGTATAATATCCCTCAATAGCCAAGTTTGCAAGTTATTAATGCTTACTATAAGTTAACAGTTAACTACAAAAGTTCGTTTATAAATTTTCCAACATTCCACAAATTTATTTTATTTATCATGTGGAAGATGAAGTTATAATCATTTCCACCAATTAATTATATCCAAGAAAATAAAAATAAAATGCTATAATCCTCATGAAGAACATAACAAGTTACTTAATAAAAGATCAGTTAATTCCTGTTTATACTCGACTATCCTTTGCCAAAAGAATATTAAACACTGCTTAGCGCGGAGTATTATTTGGATTGTTATAATCCTTTAACCTAATTACTTGTGAAAACTTATACAAGAAAATAAAAATACATATTTGAGACAAGATCGTAAAGATCTATGTTTTTCGAATATTTTAGTTCTAATCTTAAACTTAAGTGTGGATTATAAGGTTCAATTTAGTATTGTGTTTGTTTCTATTACAAATAAGAAAAGCCAATCGCCGACAGACCAATTATAAAATTACAGTTACTATACATGAAGAAGATTATAATTTATTTATTTATTTAATATTTATTGCCCAAAATAAAAGATGAACAATAGGCGGACCTAATGCAACAAGGCATTCTCTACCAGTCAACCATAGTAAAAAAACATTATAAATAACATGAACAATAAGACGGTAAAACTAGAATAATCAAATTTATACTTAATTTATATTACTATTACAGTTATAATATTCATTATATGCAAACATACACACATATATACATATATACATATACATACACATACATACACAAAAATATACATATATATATACATACAAACATATACATAAATAAATATAAATAAGATACATACGATTTTAATAAAATATATTAATTTGATGACAAATACATAAAACTTATATAAGTAAATGTATACCATACATATAATATTAATCCTTAATACTCTCCCAAAGATATTTGTATACGGATTTCTTAAAAACTAGTTTATTCGGAGACTGTCTAATATGTTCTGGTAATCTGTTCCAGAGTTTTATTGCGTAAACTGTGAAGGAACTTGCGCGAAAATCGGAGTGATGGGAAGGAACAAAAAGTTTAAGATTAGAAGAGGAGCGAAGATGAAAGTCATGAGTGTTACCTAAAAATTTGAAATTACGCTGTAAGTACAAGGGAGAAAGTTGATCGTTGAGAATAAAGAATAATTGACATAAATATCTTGAAGTTCTTCGCTCACGGATAGGAAGCCATTTCAACTACGAACGGTAGCAGGATATATGGTCATATTTACGGAGACCGAAGATAAAGCGTATGCAGCTATTTAGAAGACGATCTAATAACTAATATAATAATAACTGTTATAATAATAACTATATAATTTAATTGTATTAGTTAATAATTAAATATAAACAATGCCATGTGGTCCCAACATCCAAGTAGCTTGTTCCCTGATAGCACTTAAGATGTATTGTGCATTTGATAATAATTTAATACTGGTATAGTTTGGTATCCTATTAACTTTCATGAGCTATGAGTGTAAAATATATTGAGAGGTGATAACACACGTTTCCATATCAATATTCTTGTTACTATTATAAAGGTTACCTAATACATTGTATATATATATATACATCTACAGAAATAAATATACATCGAAGCAACTATGCCTTTCCTAGTAAGTATGACTTTAATTAGGTAGAAAATTAGAAATTACTTATGTTAGAAAATGTCTATAACACCTTTCATTTGTGCTTACAGAACACAAGTGGAATAACAAAATATTTCTGAAATACAAAAGTATAGTGAGATTTATAATTCAAAACTTAGATTACCTTTCCGAAAGAAATAAGCAATTGTTGTGATATAAAAAAAATATAGAAAAATATTATATAGTATTAACTATTTCAAAAGAAAATTAAAGAGATGTCAAGGCATATAAGAACAGCTAAAGATGGATGTCGTAACATCCGATTTATTTGGAAAATTTTTGAAGGATACAAATAAATTAAATAATTAGCCCAAATATTCTCGTCAGCGTCGGGGTATACATAACCTAAAATATATTGCAATTGTTTTTATAGAACATTTTACGGTCACATTACTCTTAGACTCTACGTCAGATAGCAATAGTGGCATTGCGTCTGTCTTTGATTATTCTCAAATTGTGACTAAAATGACAAAAGGAAGAAATTCTGGGCGAGATGACCTAAATGTAGAACATTTTAGATACGCCGGCTAGAATTTGCCTAGTAAACTTGCGATGCCTTTTAACTATAGTCTAGGGCTTATCTATTTACCTGAAGTAATAATGTGTAGAATTGTGGTGCCTGTCACATCATAACACATCTGAAACGAGCAACTATAAATTTAAATTTAAACCTATAAATTTAGCAACTATAGTTTCTAATATGCTTGATAGTTTGTTTAACAACTGCCTTAGTAATTATGTAAATATTAACAATGCTCTATTCGGGTTTAGGTCAGGTGTTTCTACAGAAAATGTAATTTTCAGTCTTAAGCATACTGTCAAATATTACACTACGAGGCATTTGATTAGATAAGTTATGAGCTCCTGTGGGAGAAAATTATAGGCACGGGTATTCCAGTGGAATGTACCGAGCTGTTAAAATTTTGGTATAAATACCAAAAAAATGGGGATAGATGAGGGTTGCCTTGTCGGATGAGTATACCCTTACGTGTGTTGTAAAGCAAAGTGGACTAAGTTCTCCCACCCTTTTCAGCCTCTTCATTAATTATCTGATGGAGAGGCTGAGCAGCATCCATGTGGAATCATGTATTAATGGACAATGTGTCAATAACGATACTTTTCTACACATTTTAGCATGAAATCCACCAACCCTTGCGTCCATTCCTGAGGTACATAACCGCAACAACTGCAATAGGATTCGAAAAAAAAAATGTCAGTCAAATAATTAATTAAAAGCGGATAAACTTGGAAAATATTCAAAATACACGTGTTGCATCACCGCTTATAGTTAGTTAGTGGTTGATACTTGGTTAATTTATAAAACACAGATTATAAAAAATATGTCATTAATGTATAATAACTTAATAATTGGAAAATAAATTAGACTGTGGATACTCTATATAAAATTTAATAATTCATGATTACATTATATACCATCTAAAGCACACACTAACTCCATTAGACCAATAGTCATTCCTTCGTATCATCGGATGTGAATCTGAAACATAGTCAAAGTCCTAGCAGCGTTTATTTAAGTTACTGTTTAAATTAATTACAAATATGTACAAATTAAAAGCGTAAGATTTATGTTAATAAAACGTGTGCATAAAAAAAAATATAATATTATTTGAGTAAAGACGAAAGATTTATGAATAAAAAAAGTTTTTTAATCATGTTGAACATAACGAATATTTGATACAACATCATTTGCAACCTTGAAAAGGATAAATGGTTATTGAAAATGAAAAGAAAGTGGAAAAATGAAAGGAAATCTTTTAAAACTCTAATCATGAAAAGTTTTCAGATTCAATTTCAATCTCAGGTATCCTACCATCATTCTTAATTACCTATATAGGAAATTAATATATTTTTATATTCAGTTAAGTGGTTAAGCCACACGACCAAAAAATATTATGTAAGAAATATGAATATGTAAATAATAATAACTTACCGAATTCATTAAAATGTTATTAACTCTTAAATATGTGGTTACTCAATTTCATAGACATTGAATGTCCGGAAGCCAGTATAGTATTAAACACATGAAGTAAAGTTAACAATTTGTATATATTATTTTTAACTAAAATGGACATAAATTACACTTAGGTAACATTAGAATCTAGTTGCAAGGTTCCAAAGAAAATCAAACTGGTAAAAAAATCCAGAAAAATATTATTTTTAACTCTTTTGAAACTTATTAAATTTGTTTATAGTGTTACCATTGAATCAGACATTTGTATATTAGCATGTAAATAAAGCATGACACCAAAACAAGACTACAAAAACTAACCACATAATAACGCTAATAGAAAACATCTTCGAAGTGGATATAGTAAAGCAACATGACCAGAATTGTTATAGAGCCAAGCCAAGAGTATTCTTCACATGTTAAAATATATATTAATTTGAAGTTTAGTATACACTGTGTAATATATATTAAAGTGGCAGAGTTAAGGAAAATGTCTCAGGTGTATTACAGCTTCACCTATCACAAATTATGAATGAAGAACGTAGGATATACATAACTTGGTGAAAAGCTTTACCACAAGTATTAAACTCTATTATTATACTAACATAAGTTTGTATGTCAGTATTAAAAGATAAAATTGGATTATTATTATAGTTAGTAAATTTTATAAAAGTATTGCAGTCTAATAAACCTTTAACAGCTGTGTTTTTGTATCTCTTCACGCGCTGCGCTGCTGTAGAAATACAATCTTTTTTGACGTTTTGTCTGACAATTTAGTGCTTGTACAAGCCCTGTTTGGTATGGCTTAATATATCATTAGCAAAATCTACTAACTCAAATCTAATCTACAATAAAGAGGAAGTAATCATTTTGAAAAGACAAAATACTTGAAAGAAGGTCTATCAATATCTTACTACCTATTCTAATGAAAAGCTAATATTCATTGTAATTTAATCTTTTTAGTTAAAATGTTTTTTTATATAAAAAACACAACAATGATGAGGACGCAGGTGCCCGATCCCTCGGTGACGCTGTAATAGCCGACAGGGCTAAGAACATAGACATGAACAAAAAAATAAATAAAAAACCCCCGATACAATAAGACCTCTAAAAAGAATAAAAATAATATTATTATGTGCTTATTGAAGTCGTTACCTCGAAAAAAATCGCTTTTAAAAAAAACGCATTCAAATCCGTCCACAGATATACAGATACACAGATCGACAAGTCAAACTTATAACACTCCTCTTTTTAGTCGGGGGTTAAAAAAGAGGAGGACGCAATGATTATCTTAATAGAAGAAAATAAACAAAGTTTGATATTCTACTGTTAGTTCATAACTGGACTATTAAAACGGGGTGTTATTTTTAATACTTGATAAAGAGTTGATATTTTCTCGTTTTTGTCAGTAAATAACGAAATAAAAACTTAGGAAAACGCTGTATTTTTTTTCTTATTTGTTATTTGTTGCCACTATGGTTAATTTTTGTATACTTCTAATACAAAATACAACTGAATTTGGGGTACAATAATTAATAGGTTCTTTCCAAATTTGGTTAGGTAGGGAGAGGAATGTGGAGGGTGAAAGTGAGCGTTTTTGCGCATAATAAAGGGGCCCCTTAAATCTACTCCTGGGTCGTAAGTCCCAGGCACTGCTTGCACTCATCTCCTTGCAACGCGATGGGCCCGGCACCCGCACGTGTGATTTCATGGAATGCTAAGAAGCTTCGTCTTGTCATAACAAGGTGAATTGAATTTAACATCAAACGTATTAATAAATACATCGATGTAACGAATATTTTAACATAGTCGTATTTATATTATAGTTATTTACATCACGTTATTATTGCTTTACAGCACTAATGCTTACTAAGAGACGAGTGCACGTCTGGATGTAACATATGTTATATCATACGTAAAAAAACATTCTAGTGTACGTAAATAATAAAACAACACAATATATTTTATAAATGCATTATATTAACTTCAATTTGTATTACTAATTGAAGTTTCTGTTTTTTTCAAAAAGTAAAACTCTTTTATACATTTAGATTTTTTTCAATAAAGCCAAAGAATAATGTATCAACTTGCATTTGGCTCCCATATCTATATGTAAATTTCGCTAGAAAGTTTCACTGCTGCGGGTACTACGTATTTCAAATCAAAATTATTGTCCCCAAAGTTTTATTTCCATAAGGAAATAGTATAAAAAGTCCCTAAATAGTTTATTTGATTATATTCATCTACCGAGTTTGATTGACTAACATGTTTATTTATTTAGTGTAGAAATTATAAAGTCTCTTTGAAAATATTTTATATACTAGTATTTTAATTTTAGTACTTTTCGTTAATCGAAATACTTAATTTATTGAGTTAGAATATTACATTATACTCGGTAAAGTTTCTGCCACTAACTGAGTAACTTTAAATTATGCGGTAAGCTTTCACCTAGATCATGATTTTGTGTGAATTGTGTGATTGTGATTATATTATTGGCAATTTTTTAAATTGATAACTTTATGTTTAATAGTTAATAATATTTGGTAAACAAGGATCACTCAACAATGGCCATAACAGAACTGATTTAATAATTAATGTAGAATATTCTTAAATAAGCTTTTTATAAATATATAAATATAACACTGACACATAAATATAACTTTATTCTTTTATTTTTATTCAAATATCGGTCATAAATCATAACTATGTATTTTGTAAAACTGCATAAATATATTTGGTTTTTATTATATTTAGATAACAATATCATATTTTAAGGTGAAGCTTAGATATTTATTTATTATTTAGAACTTTTAGTCGGAGAAGTTTAAGTCGATATTAGAATTCTTGCCGTTGCAATAATTTTTACAGAAACTGCTTCACTAATTATTTCACTGCACCAAATTTGCTTTGCAAAGATGTAACTTCACTAATCTCAACGCAAACTCAAAATATATAGATACTATGCTTTTTAATAACTTCAGGTATGATTTTTTTTACTAAAATATACTATTTATTAAAAAAATGGTAGAATAGTAAAATTTCTTAAGTGTAGGTAAATGTAGTATTAAATATATATACAATTATATATTATATATATGTTTAATGCTACATACATATATATATATATATATATATAATTTATATTAATAATTAATAATATTATTTATTTAATAATATTTATTTATTATTAATAATTAATACAAGATAATATTATTTTTTAAAATTATAACAAATGCTTAGATGTATTTAATTAAATACATTTTTTGTGTGAATCAGAGTAAGTTGTTAGTAGTTTTTGTTGCTGGTTAATTTTACGTTTTAAGTTCCACATTTGACATAATTCGCTTCACACAAGTTATTGAGATTGAAAGTCGAAGTTTCGAATTGTCTAGTTACAAGCATTATAAAACCTCTTTAGTTTTATTCTAAGTAAATTCAAATAAACACTCTCTTTTCGTTCTTTTTCATTGTACATATCTTAGGCGTATTACCCGCAATATTTATCCCACTTAACATCTTGGGTATCAGAATACTTATATCTACAAAATTAACACTAAATAATTTTATTCTTGCATATTAATTCACATCATGATATCAAGAATACGTGTCGATACATATCCTCTCTCTTCAGTCGCTGCACTCTAAGAACAAGTAGGAATCAATTCCAAAGATTTGATTTGCCATATTTTTTCAAGTGATCTATACATGTATTGTTCAGCCATATCTATAACTACCCACTTACTTTAAAACTAAGACTTCTCTTTCAAACTGTTTATTCCTCCGTACTACGTGACTATACCACGACCAATGATTAACTCTCATTCTTTCTGTCACCGGGTTTACCTTCATACTACCTTTAATATATTTACTTCCTACTTTATCCATTCTTGTCTATCATCATCATCTATCAATATCGTACACCGCTGACTACACAAATATACTTGTATACCTCCATCATATATTGATTGATTTGTTCTGAATCTCTTACACTTTATTATATAATGTGAAATTAAATTAGACTCATAAATAATTTTTGCGCACTAAATATATATAAAAGTATAAAACTACCCAAAAGGTAATCTTATACTATTAACTATCTAAATTATAACGGTATACCTTTGTGGTAAATCTTTAATTTTTAATTTTATTATATACTTTTTATTTAAAATATCTATACCTACAATACTTCAATGAACTATCTATTTAAATATACACATACATTGTAAGAAATATTCAGATCTCAACTATACGGTTCTATACAAGATCTATAAAATTTTTCATCAAATATTTCAAACAGTTAGGTATACAAGGAAAACAATGATATCTATGGTATTGAAATATTAAAATTATGTTTTCCAACAATGGTCAGACATGTTATTGTCGGGTGGAGTGCATCTATACATATATATAAAATTTTCACTGATCGCTTTCTGTTCATGTCAAATATTAAAAAAAAAACATTTTGGGGGGCCATTGTAAGAGCAGTACTACCCAAAACAATGGTTTTTAATTTGTCTGTTTGTTTGTATGTCTGTAAGTCGCTATGTGTACATGTTCTTGTCTGTATGTGTTCACTTAACATTTAGTGTTTATTTAATTTAAATCAGTTAAGAAATAAAAAAGTTATGTAATTTATGTCAATCACGTATACTGCCCAACTAAGCGCAAAAGCGGTAACTCAAAGAAAGCGAGTTTTGAGATAATTGAAGTTATGTAAAAATAGTTATATATATACTTTATGTATAGTTTTTTTTATTTGTTAAATATTATTTATATATTATATAGGGTGTATTTGTTATCACATTAGTTAAATTATCAAAAATGTATAATAATGTACTTTATTCATGAGATACGGTTACACCGCTTAGTAAACTATAGAATTAAAATTGAGATACCGCTTTTTCGTTAGCTCTTCTCAAACATGTGTGTATACAAAAAGGAATGTATTTTCTATCGAATAAAATATGTATTATTTGAAAAAAAAAACAATTAAAGTATATATATAACGTTTTTTTATTATTAAAATTTGAAATTACATAAAAAAATATTTAAAAACAAACGGTTTTTGGAAGGAATTTTAGTAGTCAAAAGTAGGGAGTTCTCTCCAAAAGTACTCCTCTGATTCAAATCTTGTTACTGTTCTTTGTTTCACAGATTTAGCTGAGGTGTGATGCAGCATATAAGCATTCCTCTCTTTGTCATTCAAACTCCAGAAGCTCTCATTTATAATTTTTCGCTGCTCTTCCGATATATTTTGGATACACTGCTTTTTGCATGAAGCAGGACAGGGTGGTTTAACGTTATGTTTCTCTCTAATCTCACTTTTTTTCACTTCATTTCTGACTTTGAGAGGTTGGTCGTGTTTTTTTCTTTTCCTAATTGTACCGGCCTTAGTATAAGTTGTAAGATTATGTGTATTTCCATCAGCTATCTCGTTTTGTGTCAGATTCTCGGTGTCCCTAAGATTATCATTTGGTGTCACTTCGTGTCCTTGAGATGAATTCTCAACAGATTTTTCGTATTGAACACTTATCACATTTGAATTATTCCTAAGAGATTCAGAAGTGCAAATAGTATTATCGGAAGCAGTTATCAATATTTTTTCTGTATCATCTTGAAAAATACAGGATCTTTGTTGATCTTCAATAGTATCTGTGATCAAAGCGAAATAATCAACGTTTGATGTACACGGACCCGATAAAAAATGTGAATCTTCAAAGTCGAAACCATTTGAGGAAGGAAGAATCGGAGCTAGTAATTGATCAGCACTGTTGAATCTTGAAAATGCGGGATCATCATCTGAATCACTAGTAGGAAAAAAGTCGGGATCGATCGTTTTAATATTACGTTGTAATTGTTTGGATTCCTTAAACTTTTCCCTCAACGCCTTATTTTTTTGTGCTAAAAGCATCATCATTTTCGTATTTCTTTGCGACATGGTTTATCTGTAACAATATTTAATAAGTATAACTGAATTATTTTATTCATCAAAAACGTTTAGTTATCTTTAACAAACATAATACAAATTATATATTTGGGAAATAAATTAAAATATTGCACTTACGTAATGTAAAGTGCAAATCAACTTATTATCATCGGAACAACAATAACCGTATGGCTGGGAAAATATGATTAAAAATAATGTACTTTATATTCTGGTAGATCAAGGTCAATTTTGCTAAGTACGAATGCGTAAGAGGGCGCGCACGCCAACCGCAAGAAAGTTTAACACAAAATTTCTAATTTTGCAATGATTATGGTTACAAAATGCTAAAATAATATTTAATAGGACTTACCTGAATGTCAATGTATGAAGTTACCCCATTAAGCACCTTAATTTACAGTTTTTTTCTTAATTTTGCACAAATATCATGACCTCTTCACAACAAAAACAAACAAGTTATGACACGAATTTGCGAACGAATTTGCCAAGGGCAGGGATAAATCACTGTAAAATGTATTAGAAATTCGATCTTATCCAGTAAAACCATAAGGGCTAATTTAATTTTGCTATTGCAACCGTATCTCACTAATTCAAAACAATTTGCGTATTATGCAAGCATTAAAATACTAAGCATTATAGCGGTAACTCATTACTGATTTTACTCATCCTACTTACCGCTTATCGGCTAAGCAAAAGTTGTGTATTTATTTAAGAATTTTAGCGATATTTAAATTTGCGGCTGGTTGCCTACGTAATATTAATATACCTCTAACACCCTTAGTGATATTTGGTAAAACTGAGATAGAAAAATCTTTCTTAAGGTTTTTTCATACGTTTTGAACAAGATAGTGCTAAATGGCTTAGTCCAGTAGATGCGTATTTTTTAAAGCTATCCGATGGCATAAAAATCAATTTTACGATTTTTTTTGAGATACCGCTTTTGCGCTTAGCAGGGCAGTATACATGTAATAAATCTGTAGAGGAGTAGTCTCTGTACATTGAAAATCTAAAAAAAATACATAGCCTGGATGTGAACGGATAATTAACAAAATCAATGTCTAACATTTTTGAAATGTTTTTTTGTTTATTATTATAATATTGTTATATATTTTTATAGTATATAAAATATTTTTGTTAGACTCGTAAATCGATTGACGTTAAAAATGACAAATGACATTTTCTTAAAAATCATAATAAAATGGTTAAATATTTTATTAATATTTCAGGGCATAGCTTACTACAAGTCAACAGTTTTATGTAAAATGAGAACTGACACAACTTTCTAAAACATTAGATCAAAAATGGACGCTATATTGAAAGTGCTCGTTCCATTCCAATTCCTAGATAAATAAAAAAAAATATATTTTATATTTTGTTAAGTTGTTGAACCGAATGAACAATAAAATTTATGAAAAATAAAAAACTCATCAAATTAATTCAAATGTTAATTATTAAAACTTGAATATTCGGTTGCTTAGAGTTAGAATACATAGTATTGTACAAAAACGAAACCAATACAATTATCATAATTCTGGACATTGAATGTCCGAAAGCCAGTGTAGTATTAAACATATGAAGTAAAGTTTACAATTACAACATAAAATACCTATTAAAAAAAAATAAAAGACATAGATAACACCTCCACAGAATCTAATTGCAAGGTTTCAAAGAAAGACGAACCAGTAAAAGATTCCAGGAAAGTATTAATTTACGCTCTTTTAAAATTTATTACATTTGTTTATAGTGTTACCGTTTAAACAGACATTTATATGTAAGAACAAATCAATATGTAAATAAAGCATGCTTTGTTTGTATACCATGTATACAACATATTAGAATAACTCTAACCACGTTAACTAATAATTTTAGTAGTAACACTGAAGCGTAGTGCAGATTTGTTATGAAGTTTATAATGGCCAGGCCTCCCCTACCAACATAGACCTTAGTTTTATAATAAGCTTCACATTAAAAATAGTAACATTTAAATGTTTACTACTTTGTATATTCTACCTAAAATGCTCTGTAAGTAGCGATATATCTTACATGCAGGAAACTTCAAGAGATAACTTCAAGAGACAAAAGAAGAATGTTAAAGTAGTGAAAAACAATGTGTTATAATAATAATAATATCAGGACAAATTTAACACATTGATCTACCCCTAAGTAAGCAAATTATTTGCTTGTGTTTAGGGTGTTAGATAACGATACAAATACATAGAAATACACGTATAAAATACTAAGAATATATTTAATAAAAGACCAAACCCAGAAATACAGACATCTATGCTCATCACATACATGCCTGTCTCTATCGGGGTAGAACCCGAGCCCTGTTGCACCGCTAAACGTTAAGCATCTGCGCTAACCGTTCGACCAAACGGGGCGGATGTTAATTCAGATAAGGTTACACTTGAAGTAATTATGAAAGTTCATCTCATGTTAAATGTCGTTATTTGTAAAAAAATATTATTGGTTGCAAGAATAACTGTATACTTAACTTATATAGAGCTTATTTCTCATTTTTTCTCATATTTTTACTCATTAGTTCTCACATTGTTCCGCCGCAGGCAAATCAACTAATTACTCTATTTTTATTCTGTCATGTGGATTACTGTTATCTATAACATTGAGAGACATTTAATTTATTTACAATGAATAGTTCCAACATGTTTAAAGTTAATTAAGATATAAAAGAAGTCATCTTTGATTGCGTCAGCGACTAATTAAATCCTTACCATTACTAATACATTAAGAATTGGTTTAGGAAATAAAAAAAACTTCTAATAAGAAATAACATTACGACATGGTCCACTTATTATTCCAATTAAGCGGCATACAAGGATCTTGGAAATGTCCAGTAAGCTTATCCAGAAAGTTTTAGCTAAACTAGCAACCGGTCTCTCGACGGCGGATATATATAAATAAAGATTTTTGATTGGTTGATATCAAAATATACATCCAATTATGTTTAATAACATATATCTTGAATTTAGCCTAAAGCAAAAATAAATTTGAAAGGAGTATATAAAGCTGCATATATAACCAGGAACGTAAGAATACTTAAGAGTATTTCTTAAAACAAACTACGTAAACAATTTTAAACCTTACATTATAATCTTAAATAAATAAGCTAAAATAAGAAAAAAAGACACTAATTAAAAAACTACTTAATAATATTTGAATGTTAAGTTAAAGAAGAGAGAATTGAAAAATGTAAACCCATGCTAAGCTTATTTGAATTCTAATTGAATATATAAAAAAAGATACAACAACCGATATTTATGTATAAAATTGTCTATAAAGATGCCAAGTTATGTTAAACTAAATAAAATTTTAAAAATTATAGGACGAAAAATAATTAATAGACTGCGACCTGTTGTAAACTGCTATGTCGTTTTGCTGATTTTATAGGATGTATTTACTTTCTAACAACACTAATATTATCGTCCAGATGACCTCAGGCTGTAATTTACGTTTAGTGATTAAGTATTACGTACACGCTTAATTCTATCAGTGCGACTTTTTTACTCTTACTACACATATTATAGATACTTACTTTACTTGCACTTATTTCTTTATCCCAATTTTATTTTGCTCCACTATGTTAAAATAATATAAATTTATTTTTATTCCTGTGTACATATTGTAACTAACATTTTACTCGGCACATACATAAATGTAAAATAACGTTTCAGTATACCTACATTTTCAAAGACCACAGAAGGGCTCTATACGAACCCAGGATATGCCAAATATATTAACCTTAAATATAATGCGATAGCAACTCTTCTACATGTATACATTATAACAATCGAATGTTAGTAGTAAATTTCAGTTTTATATAATTATTTAGAGTTAAAATAAGTATACGTGTTTGTAGACATTATTAAAAATAGTTCAGAATAGTTCAAAACAGGAATACACAGGAATATTTGAAATTAGAGTTAAAACGTCACATATTAGAGAGTAATGTGATCAAAGCCTATAAAAGGGTATTATATATTCATCATAGAAACCTAATAAAATACGAAACCGGACTACAGATTTTTTAAACATCTCAAAAAGGTAGACAACCAACCAATAAGTAACGTCAAAAAAGCTTGGATTTACGATCATTATTTAACATCACGTCTAAATTGGCCTTTCCTCGTGTATGATATAAATAAAACCCTTTTGTAAAAGTTAGATGCAAGCGTCATAAAGACATTGAAGTTATGGCTCGGGTTAGCGCAGTCAGCGGATTCTTCAACCTTATTTAGAGACCGAAACAACTTTGGATTAAAATTAAAGAAACCATCGGAGCTCTACAAACATCTAAGAGTTACCAAAAGACATATCATCGGAAAATCTAAAGATGATACTGTAACTTCTCTCCCAAAAGACAAAGTTGCCTCAGAGCTCGAGTCACGACTTCAATTCCATAAAAAAATTATGATAGGTGCTCAAACAAATAAAGTAGGGCTAGGATCAAGTAGGAAAGTTCAAGACATAGACATAACAAAATCTTTTATTCGACAAGACGAAAACGATAATTACCGACTCCACGCGATGAGCCTAAAAATTCAAAACGAATGGGTGACCATAGGAGATTTTTGTATTCCACTAGCTTTGAAGTGGCGCACCTTAATTTATGATTGGTCCCCAGCATTATTAAAATTCTATCTTAATGCATTCCAAATGACTCTCCCAGATCAAAGTAATTTAGTAAGATAGGGCAAAGCCATCGAAAAGTCTTGCAACATCTGTGGGGAGGCAATAGGAACCGCGAAACACCTATTAGTAGGGTGTAGGATACTTCTAGATAAAGGTCAATACTCGCGTTGCCACGACAAGGTATTAGAAATTATACGGGAAGCGGTTAGTCTTTCAGTAGCAAGAGCGCGGAAGGGTATAACAACCACCAAACGATCTATAGAATTCGTAAAAGAAGGCTCCTCCAAAAAATCAAAAGCGAAGCCTTATTCAATATTAGGCGCGGCTCCTGATTGGACTCTCATGATGGACACGTATGAAAAGCATTACAAAATCCCTGGGTACGTTGGTGTTTTGTCATCCAGACCGGACTTATTCCTGTATTCGAAACAGCTGAGGCGCGTGATACTTGTGGAGCTTACTGTTCCTTGGGAAACAAACATCCCAAGGGATCACACATTCAAGCTCAATAAGTATTACGAACTAACCAACGAACTGATCAGGAATAAATTTATAGTTAGTTTGTACGCGGTAGAAGTGGGAGCGAGAGGTATAACAGCAAAATCTCTCTATAGCCTACTTAAAGATCTTGGCATTTCTAGAACAAGCATCGGTTCATTTCTAGAACGTACTTCAAAGGCGGCATTAGTAGGTTCTTTCCAAAATTGGTTAGGTAGAGAGAGGAGTGTGGAGGGTGAAGGTGAGCGTTTTTGCGCATAATAAAGGGGCCCCTTAAACCTACTCCTGGGTCGCAAGTCCCAGGCACTGCTTGCACTCCTCTCCTTGCAACGCGATGGGCCCGGCACCCGCACGGTGAATCCATGGATTGCTAAGAAGCTTCGTCTTATATTTATATAAAATATATTATTTTAAAATAAAACACAAAACTCAGCTAACTACAATATATTGTATACTGAAAACAAAATAAACGACTGTACAGTTGTTTATTTCAATTTATATGTAGATTGGCTCTTAATCGGCTTTAAAATATCGGCTTTAAAATATCCTTAATTTCGGCATTATTCTAGTCTTGAAAGAGAGGCGGTACAGACATGTCAATACAGGAGACAACTCAGCTGCGCATGTCTTGAGCAGAATGGCTGGTATACCATCAGGACCACTGGCTTTATTCACACCTAAACGACACAATGTTCTCCATACCTCTTTGTTCGTGATGCCGGGTTTCAGGCATCGGCAAATACCGTAGTGAGGAAGATGTGGTAAGGAAAAAAAATGAGGTTTTCAAGGTAACGGAGACGCTGGATACAGAGGTCATTCCACGCGTACACAAAGACTCCGTCACGTGAGTGACAGTTGTTGTGCTCTAACGTGTATTCGGGATAATCCAGGATACACGTTTATATATATTTTAAAAAGCAAAAAATAGCCCGGAATCAGTACAGCTTAATATCTTTTGCCGTTTCACAGCTTACCCATCTGGGTGATGGACCGCTGGTATTAAGATCTTTTGGATTTTTTCTGTTTTTTGTTACATCACGAAGAAAATAAACAATTTGATAATAGTTACATTGTAAGTTTTCTAACAAAAAGCTTAAATTGACGTATTCCATATTATCTTTGGCTTAACATAACCTTATTTTTAAACCTACATAACCTTAACATAACCTTATTTTTAGACCTACTTTTTAAGATTAATAAGAATAACAAACGAACATCTTACGATTTTTGATATGATGTGATCTTCTTTAAGGTCAGAATCATCCTCTCAATGTTAAATATTTTTTATTTTTTTTTCAATTCATAATGGAAAATAACGTTTTGACGAACATAACTTGCTTGAAAAACAAAACATAATTTATCAAATAAATATGATCGACATTCGCAGGTATGCAGTAGGTATACACAAATACCACATCAACATTTGTTTAGTTGGAACGATAAGTTTTTAGTGAGTTGTATAATACTAAACTCAAAATACGTTTACATTAATGCTAATGCTTATGCTCATGCTCATGCTCATGCTCATGCTCATGCTCATGCTCATGCTCATGCTCATGCTCATGCTCATGCTCATGCTCATGCTCATGCTCATGCTCATGCTCATGCTTATGATAATGCTTATGATATTGCTTATGCTTTTTCTTATGTCTTTTCATATCTATGTCTTCCACTTAAACCAACTTCTCGAAAATGATCGAAGAACGAGCTTGTCGCATAGGTAACGGTAATGCACTCCATAATAAAAAAAACTTAAAAAATATGTGTGTGTGTATTAGTGTACACATGTAAGAAGTGAAACTTCTTTATGACATAATTTTTTGAAAAATGATTCACTAATTACAACTTTACAGCAATGGCTAATTAAGTTAAATTAGATAAAGTTTAAGCAAAAATAAAGATGGCGCGTAACAGAAAAACGTTACAATTTTTTGACATTGCTATAAAATTTCTCGCATCCGTCGATAAAAAAAGTTTCATTTCAAATATGGCGCGTAACGGAAAAATGTGACTTAGAAATAAAGATGGCGCGTAACAGGAAAACGTCATAATTTTCATTAATATTAATTAATTAAAACGTAAGAAGTAAATCGACTGTTTCTGACGTATAGTATTCTCATAAAAGAAACACATAAGTACCATAAAAAAACAGACAAATGTACACAATTCACTTTAAAAACAATAACTTTAGACTTCTTAACATGTTGGATCGTCACTATATCACAAATAAAATTATTCTTCATAATTGTTTCTGCTGTTTCGAGTTTTTGTTCGTCCTAGGTATAGCAAAACAGACCTTGTAAAGATCAGGACCCCAATGCTCCATTTCTCAGCCAAAACTCGTATTTCTTTTCATTCTTTCTTCTTCTATTTCAGACCATCAATGTATTTTAAAAATATTATAAATTATATTTCATAATTTCTTCTTCATGTTATGATTCTTATTTATTTATTAGTTTCAATAGCAAGTCCATACAATCGTATTGTCCAGTATGTAATTACAATTCATTATTTAATTATAAAACTCTAATCCAATAATTTTATTTTAGGTTAATGTAAATTGTGTTTTATAATCCACATACTTGTCATTTTGAATATTTAGTATTTCCATAGCAACATGGTGTAAAAGAGATGAAGCTATACGAAAAAAGCTGGCGCGTAACGGAAAAATGTCACCGTAACGAAAAAATGTTAACACTAAATTTTTTTCCAACCCCGATAAAGAAGTTTCACTTCAAAAACTTAAAAAAATAATTGAAAAGAAAGACGTGGAGTGACATGTAACTCGCAAGCTAAGGTTATCCGAAGACCTAAATTTTTTAGTATAATACCTAGGAATTGTTTTTTTTTTTAAAGGAAAGTGGATACGATGGGATAGTTAACAGACAGTACAGAAGCAAAAAATATGTAGGTTCCGACAAAGTTGAATAGGTATCCACTTGAGCCAAGAATTAAATTAGACATATAGTCATATTCGCGGAAGCCCAGTATGAATTGAATACTAAGGAAAATACATGTACAATATATATTTTTAGCATGAAGATGTAAGAATTTCTTGAAAAATAAACAAACGTTTGTACCTGTTGCTTCATGCTTAATTCTTGATGCTTGTTACTTGAAAGATGTTAAATTTATATAAATATAGAATGTAAAAAACCGATACGGGCAGGAATTCGAACCCGCGACTATTGGGAAACCGTCCCGTCGCTCTACCAAATGAGCTACCGTATCGCTGCCCGTCTTGGTGAATTAAGCATTCTATATGTGATCGTCTTTATCGGGACGGGACGTCTATACATGTTTAAAGATATTTTCAAAATTGAAAGATGTTGTTTGTTGATTAATGCTTAATTTTTTCAATATAACTAAATGTCTTTATGCTCGATGCTCGATGCTTAATGCTTTAGGCTTGATGCTAAAGTCTTGATGCTAAATACATGATACTTAAGATTAAATTTTAAACAGTTAACACTCAGTAGTAAGAAGTCAATAGTATAAAAGTTGGTTAAATAGTCAATTGTTACGTTTTGTTAAAATTTTGTACATATAATAAACATGTATGGTAAAATATAAAATAACTTACTAATATTCTAAATTGTATAGATAAAGACCACCTCGAGTCTTATCCTTTAACAAAATTATTATAAAGGATATTTTCCAAAATTGAAATTTGACAAAATCACAAAAAAAAATCTGTGAGGATGATCCTCGTATCTTAGAACGTAATCTGTTTTGTCAAATATATGAAAGCGTACAAATTAGGCGACATTCATTTTTGATGCTTTCTGCTTAGTTCTTACAACTTGATGCTTAATAATTAATGCTTTTTACTTGATGCTTGACGATTCATTCTTAATGCTTTATGCTAAATGCTTAATGTTAAATGAAAAATGCTTAATGCTTAATGCTAAATGCTTAATAATAAGAGCTAATAATTATGCTTATGCTTATGCTTATGCTTATGCTTATGCTTATGCTTATGCTTATGCTTATGCTTATGGCTTATGCCTACGCCTACGCCTACGCCTACGCCTACGCCTACGCCTACGCCTACGCCTACGCCTACGCCTACGCCTACGCCTACGCCTACGCCTACGCCTACGCCTACGCCTACGCCTACGCCTACGCCTACGCCTACGCCTACGCCTACGCCTACGCCTACGCCTACGCCTACGCCTACGCCTACGCCTACGCCTACGCCTACGCCTACGCCTACGCCTACGCCTACGCCTACGCCTACGCCTACGCCTACGCCTACGCCTACGCCTACGCCTACGCCTACGCCTACGCCTACGCCTACGCCTACGCCTACGCCTACGCCTACGCCTACGCCTACGCCTACGCCTACGCCTACGCCTACGCCTACGCCTACGCCTACGCCTACGCCTACGCCTACGCCTACGCCTACGCCTACGCCTACGCCTACGCCTACGCCTACGCCTACGCCTACGCCTACGCCTACGCCTACGCCTACGCCTACGCCTACGCCTACGCCTACGCCTACGCCTACGCCTACGCCTACGCCTACGCCTACGCCTACGCCTACGCCTACGCCTACGCCTACGCCTACGCCTACGCCTACGCCTACGCTTACGCTTACGCTGATGCTTATGCTTATGCTTATGCTTATGCTTATGCTTATGCTTATGCTTATGCTTATGCTTATGCTTATGCTTATGCTTATGCTTAATGCTTATTTTAAAAGCTTATTTTTAATGCTTATGCTCAATGCTTATGCTTAATGCTTATGCCAAATGCTTATGCTTAATGCTTATTTTAAAAGCTTCTCTTTAATGCTTATGCTTAATGCTTTTTCTTAATGTTTATTTTTAAAGCTTATTTTAAAAGCTTATTTTAAATACTTATTTTTAATGCTTTTTGCTTTATGCTTAATGCTAAATGCTTAATGTTTTTGCTTAATATTTGATGCTTAAAGCATTTTCTTTATGCTTATTTTAAAAGCTTATTTTAAAATTTTATTTCAAATGCTTATGCTTAATGCTTTTTCTTTATGCTTATTTTAAAAGCTTATTTTTAATGCTTATGCTTTATGTTTAATGTTTATGTTTTATACATATGCTTATTGCTTATCCTTAATGCTTATGCTTAATGCTAAATGCTTCATGTTTGATGCTTATTTAAAAAAAAGGAAATTTAGCTTTTGTGGTAAAAATAATTTATTGATTAATTATAAACAACATTGACCTTTATTTTGTATAAAGTATAATAAAATTAGGTAAATGCCTAAAATTATGCCAGCTAGATTCAGCGGTTGATTATTTACGATGATACATTAAATTTAATATTTTATATAAATTTAAAACAAGAAATCCGAGGCGCCACTGACAAATAAAAAGCGAGTCCACTTGCATGATCCTCGACGATATGCTCGATGTTTGGTACTAGGCTCGATTTTGGATGCTTTGTTTGATGTTCGATGCTCGATACTCAATTCTTGATTCTTGATATTTCAAATGCTTATGCTTAATGCTTTTTCTTTATGCTTATTTAAAAAGCTTATTTTTAATGCTTATGCTTAATGCTTAATGTTTATTCTTAATACATATGCTTATTGCTTATCCTTAATGCTTATGCTAAATGCTAAATGCTTCATGTTTAATGCTTATTAAAAAAAAAGGAAATTTAGCTTTTGTGGTAGAAATAATTTATTGATTTAATTAAGACAACATTGACCTTTATTATGAATAAAGTAAAATAAAATAAGGTAAATTCCTAAAATTATGCCAACTAGATTCAGCGGTAGATTATTTAATATGGTACATTAAATTTGAAATTTTAAATAAATTATAAAACAAGAAATCCGAGGCGCCACTGACAAATTAAAAGCGAATACATATGCATGATCCTCTATGATATGCTCGATGTTCGATGCTATTGCTATTGCTATTGCTATTATTTAAAAATTATGCAATTTAATAATATGCTATTATTTAAAAAAAAGGAAATTTAGCTTTTGTGGTAAAAATAATTTATTGATTTATTATAAACAACATTGACCTTTATTATGAATAAAGTAAAGTAAAATAAGGTAAATTCCTACAATTATGCCAACTAGATTCAGCGGTGGATTATTTAAGATGGTACATTAAATTTGAAATTTTATATAAATTATAAAACAAGAAATCCGAGGTGCCACTGACAAATTAAAAGCGAATACATATGCATGATCCTCTATGATATGCTCGATGTTCGATGCTATTGCTATTGCTATTATTTAAAAATTATGCAATTTAAAAATGTGCTATTTTAAAAAAAAAGGAAATTTAGCTTTTGTGGTAAAAATAATTTATTGATTTAATTAAGACAATATTGACCTTTATTATGAATAAAGTTAAATAAAATCTGGTAAATTCCTAAAATTATGCCAACTAGATTCAGCGGTAGATTATTTAATATGGTACATTAAAGTTGAAATTTTAAATAAATTATAAAACAAGAAATCCGAGGCGCCACTGACAAATTAAAAGCGAATACATATGCATGATCCTCTATGATATGCTCGATGTTCGATGCTATTGCTATTTCTATTATTTAAAAATTATGCAATTTAAAAATGTGCTATTTTTAAAAAAAAAAGGAAATTTAGCTTTTGTGGTAAAAATAATTTATTGATTTAATTAAGACAACATTGACCTTTATTATGAATAAAGTAAAATAAAATAAGGTAAATTAATAAAATTATGCCAACTAGATTCAGCGGTAGATTATTTAATATGGTACATTAAATTTGAAATTTTAAATAAATTATCAAACAAGAAATCCGAGGCGCCACTGACAAATTAAAAGTGAATACATATGCATGATCCTCTATGATTTGCTTAATGTTGGATGCTATGCTTGATGTTCAATGCTTAATGCTCAATTATTAATTCTTCATGCTTTAGACATGAGGCTTGTTGCTTAATGCTTATGCTTATGCTTAATGCCTATGCTTAATGCTTATGCTTAATGCTTATGTTTATGCTTAATGCTTATGCTTAATGCTTATGCTTAATGCTTATTTTAAAAGCTTATTTTTAATGCTTATGCTCAATGCTTATGCTTAATGCTTATGCCAAATGCTTATGCTTAATGCTTATTTTAAAAGCTTATCTTTAATGCTTATGCTTAATGCTTTTTCTTAATGTTTATTTTTAAAGCTTATTTTAAAAGCTTATTTTAAATACTTATTTTTAATGCTTTATGCTTAATGCCAAATGCTTAATGTTTATGCTTAATGTTTGATGCTTAATGCATTTTCTTTATGCTTATTTTAAAAGCTTATTTTAAAATTTTATTTCAAATGCTTATGCTTAATGCTTTTTCTTTACGTTTATTTTTAAAGCTTATTTTTAATGCTTATGCTTAATGCTTTTTCTTTATGCTTATATAAAAAACTTATTTTTAATAGTTATGCTTTATGCTTAATGTTTATGCTTTATACATATGCTTATTGCTTATCCTTAATGCTTATGCTAAATGCTAAATGCTTCATGTTTAATGCTTATTAAAAAAAAAGGAAATTTTGCTTTTGTGGTAAAAATAATTTATTGATTTAATTTAGACAACATTGACCTTTATTATGAATAAAAAAAAATAAAATAAGGTAAATTCCTAAAATTATGCCAACTAGATTCAGCGGTGGATTATTTACGATGGTACATTAAATTTGAAATTTTAAATAAGTTATAAAACAAGAAATCCGAGGCGCCACTGACAAATTAAAAGCGAATACATATGCATGATCCTCTATGATATGCTCGAAGTTCGATGCTATTGCTATTGCTATTGCTATTATTTAAAAATTATGCAATTTAATAATATGCTATTATTTTATTAAAAGGGAAATTTAGCTTTTTGCTAAAAATTTTTTTTTTATTTAATATAAACAACATTGACCTTTATTATGAATAAAGTAAAGTAAAATTAGGTAAATGCCTAAAATTATGCCAGCTAGATTCAGCTGTGGATTATTTAAGATGATACATTAAATTTAAAATTTTATATAAATTATAAAACAAGAAATCCGAGGCGCCACTGACAAATAAAAAGCGAGTACACTTGCATGATCCTCGATGATATGCTCGATGTTTGGTACTATGCTCGATGTTTGATGCTATGCTTGATGTTCGATGCTCGATACTCAATTCTTGATTCTTGAGACATGAGGCTTAATGCTTATGCTTAATGCTTAATGCTTATTTCAAATGCTTATGCCTAATGCTTTTTCTTTATGCTTATTTAAAAAGCTTATTTTTAGAGTTTATTTTAAATGCTTTTGCTTAATGCTATTTCTTTATGCTTATTTTAAAAGCTTATTTTTAATGCTTATGCCTAATGCTTTTTCTTTATGCTTATTTTTAATGCTTGTGCTTAATGCTTTTCCTTTATGCTTATTTTAAAAGCTTATTTTTAATGCTTTTGCTCAATGCTTATGCTTAATGCTTATGCTAAATGCTTATGTTTAATGCTTATGCTTAATGCTAATGCTTAATGCTTATTTTAAAAGCTTATTTTAAATGCTTATGCTTAATGCTTATGCTTAATGCTTATGCTAAATGCTTATGCTTAATGCTTATTTTAAAAGCTTATCTTTAATGCTTATGCATAATGCTTATGCATAATGCTTTTTCTTAATGTTTATTTTTAAAGATGATTTCAAAAGCTTATTTTAAATACTTATTTTTAATGCTTTATGCTTAATGCTAAATGCTTAATGTTTATGCTTAATGTTTGATGCTTAATGCATTTTCTTTATGCTTATTTTAAAAGCTTATTTTTAAAGTTTATTTTAAATGCTTATGCTTAATGCTTTTTCTTAATGCTTATTTTTAATGCTTATGCTTAATGCTTTTTCTTTATGCTTATTTAAAAAGCTTATTTTTAATGCTTATGCTTAATGCTAAATGCTTCATGTTTAATGCTTATTAAAAAATAAGGAAATTTAGCTTTTGTGGTAAAAATAATTTATTGATTTAATATAAACAACATTGACCTTTATTATGAATAAAGTAAAGTAAAATAAGGTAAATTCCTAAAATTATGCCAACTTGATTCAGCGGTGGATTATTTACGATGGTACATTAAATTTGAAATTTTAAATAAATTATGAAACAAGAAATCCGAGGTGCCACTGACAAATTAAAAGAAAATACATATACATGATCCTCTATGATAATCTCGATGTTCGATGCTATTGCTATTGCCATTATTTAAAAATTATGCAATTTAAAAATGTGCTTTTTAAAAAAAAAAAGAAATTTAGCTTTTGTTGTAAAAATAATTTATTGATTTAATTTAGACAACATTGACCTTTATTATGAATAAAGTAAAATAAAATAAGGTAAATTCCTAAAATTATGCCAACTAGATTCAGCGGTGGATTATTTAAGATGGTACATTAAATTTGAAATTTTACATAAATTATAAAACAAAAAATCCGAGGCGCATCTGACAAATTAAAAACGAATACATATGCATGATCCTCTATGATATGCTCGATGTTCGATGCTATTGCTTTTGCTATTGCTATTATTTAAAAATTATGCAATTTAATAATATGCTATTATTTAAAAAAAAGGAAATTTAGCTTTTGTGGTAAAAATAATTTATTGATTTATTATAAACAACATTGACCTTTATTATGAATAAAGTAAAGTAAAATAAGGTAAATTCCTAAAATTATGCCAACTATTTTCAGCGGTGGATTATTTAAGATGATACATTAAATTTGAAATTTTATATAAATTATAAAACAAGAAATCCGAGGCGCCACTGACAAATTAAAAGTGAATACACATGCATGATCCTCGATGATATGCTTGATGTTTGGTACTATGCTCGATGTTGGATGTTATGCTTGATGTTCGATGCTCGATACTCAATTCTTGATTCTTGAGACATGAGGCTTAATGCTAATGCTTAATGCTTAATACTTATGCTTTCTACTTATGCTTTTCCTTAATGTTTATGCTTAGTTTAAAAAAAAGGAAATTTTGCTTTTGTGGTAAAAATAATTTCGTGGTAAAAATAATTTATTGATTTAATATAAACAACATTGACCTTTATTATGAATAAAGTAAAATAAAATTAGGTAAATGCCTAAAATTATGCCAGCTAGATTCAGCGGAGGGTTACTTGAAATAATACATTAAATTTGAAATTTTATATAAATATTATAATACAAAAAATCCGAGGCGCCACTGACAAATTAAAAGCGAATACATATGCGTGATCCTCTATGATATGCTCGATGTTCGATGCTATGCTCTATGTTGGATGCTATGCTTGATGTTCAATGCTCAATTATTAATTCTTGATGCTTCAGACATGAGGCTTGCTGCTTAATGCTTATGCTTATGCTTATGCTAAATGCTTATTTCTAAAAGCTTATATCGAATGCTTATGCTTAATGCTTATTTTCAAAGCTTATTTTAAATGCTTATGCTTAATGCCTATGCTTAATGCTTATGCTTAATATTTATGCTTAATGCTTCTGCTAATTGCTTATTTTAACAGCTTATTTTTAATGCTTATGCTTAATGCTTATTTTAAAAGCTCATTTTAAATGCTTATTCTTAATGCTTTTTGTTCATGCTTATTTTAAAAGCTTATTTTAAAAGCTTTTTTTAAATGCTTATGCTAAATGCTTTTTCTAAATGCTTATTTTAAATGCTTATGCTTAATGCTTATGGTTATGCTTCATGGTTAAAGCTTATTTAAAAAAAAAGGAAATTTACCTTTTGTGTTAAAAATAATTTATTGATTTAATATAATTAACATTGACCTTTATTATGAATAAAGAGACATAAAATAAGGTGAATGCCTAAAATTATGCCAGCTAGATTCAGCGGTGGATTATTTAAGATGATACATTAAATTTGAAATTTTATATAAATTATAAAACAAGAAATCCGAGGCGCCACTGACAAATTAAAAGCGAATACACATGCATGATCCTCGATGATATGCTTGATGTTTGGTACTATGCTCGATGTTGGATGTTATGCTTGATGTTCGATGCTCGATACTCAATTCTTGATTCTTGAGACATGAGGCTTAATGCTTATGCTTAATGCTTAATACTTATGCTTTCTACTTATGCTTTTCCTTAATGTTTATGCTTAGTTTAAAAAAAAGGAAATTTAGCTTTTGTGGTAAAAATAATTTATTGATTAATTATAAACAACATTGACCTTTTTTATGAATAAAGTAAAATAAAATTAGGTAAATGCTTAAAATTATGCCAGCTAGATTCAGCGGTGGATTATTTAAGATGAAAAATAAAATTTGAAATCTTACATAAATTATAAAACAAGAAATTCGAGACGCCACTGAAAAATTAAAAGCGAATACATATTAATGATCTTCTATGATTATTTTTAATGCTTATGCTTAATGCTTATGCTTAATGCTTATGCTTAATGCTTATGCTTAATGCTTATGCTTAATGCTTATGCTTAATGCTTATGCTTAATGCTTATGCTTAATGCTTATGCTTAATGCTTATGCTTAATGCTTATGCTTAATGCTTATGCTTAATGCTTATGCTTAATGCTTATTTTAAAAGCTTATTTTTAATGCTTATGCTTAATGCTTTTTCTTAATGCTTATTTTAAAAGTTTATTTTAAATGTTTATGCTTAATGCTTATTTTAAATGCTTATGCTTAATGCTTTTTCTTTATGCTTATTTTAAAAGCTTATTTTTAATGCTTATGCTAAATGCTTTTTTTTAAATGCTTATGCTTACTGCTTATGCTTAATACTTGTGCTTAATGTTGGATGCTTTATACTTATTTCAAATGCTTATTTTAAAAGCTTATTTTAAATGCTTATGCTTAATGTTTAATAATTAATGCTTATTTTAAATGTTTATGCCTATGTTTATGCTTAATGCTTAATGCTAAATGCTTTATGTTTAAAGCTTATTTTAAAAAAAGGGAAATTTAGCTTTTTGCTTAAAAATAATTTTGTTTATTTAATATAAACAACATTGACCTTTATAATGAATAAAGTAAAATAAAATTAGGTAAATGCCTAAAATTATGCCAGCTAGATTCAGCGGAGGGTTACTTGAGATAATACATTAAATTTGAAATTTTATATAAATATTATAAAACAAGAAATCCGAGGCGCCACTGACAAATTAAAAGCGAATACATATGCGTGATCCTCTATGATATGCTCGATGTTCGATGCTATGCTCTATGTTGGATATTATGCTTGATGTTCAATGCTCAATGGTCAATTATTAATTCTTGATGCTTTAGACATGAGGCTTGCTGCTTAATGCCTATGTTTAATGCTTATGCTTATTTTTAATGCTTATTTTAAATGCTTATTTTAAATGCTTATGCTAAATGCTTATTTTAAAAGCTTATTTTAAATGCTTATTCTTAATGCTTTTTCTTCATGCTTATTTTAAAAGCTTATATTAAAAGCTTATTTTAAATAATTATGCTAAATGCTTATTTTAAAAGCTTATTTTAAATGCTTATTCTTAATGCTTTTTCTTAATGCTTATTTTAAAAGCTTATTTTAAAAGCAAATTTTAAATGCTTATGCTTAATGCTTTTTCTTAATGCTTATTTTAAATTTTTATGCTTTATGCTTATGCTTATTTAAAATGCTTATGCTTAATGCTTTTTCTAAATGCTTATTTTAAAAGCTTATTTTATATGCTTATGCTTAAAGCTTATGCTTAATGATTATAATTTATGCTTATGCTAAATGCTTTATGTTTAAAGCTTATTTTAAAAAAAGCGATATTTAGCTTTTTGCTAAAAATAATTTTGTTTATTTAATATAAACAACATTAACCTTTTTTATGAATAAAGTAAAATAAAATATGGTAAATGCTTAAAATTATAGCAGCTAGATTCAGCGGTGGATTATTTAAGATGAAAAATAAAATTTGAAATCTTATATAAATTATAAAACAAGAAATTCGAGACGCCACTGAAAAATTAAAAGCGAATACATATTAATGATCCTCTATGATTATTTTTAATGCTTATGCTTAATGCTTATGCTTAATGCTTATTTTAAAAGCTTATTTTTAATGCTTATGCTTAATGCTTTTTCTTAATGCTTATTTAAAAGCTTATTTTAAAAGTTTATTTTAAATGTTTATGCTTAATGCTTATTTTAAATGCTTATGCTTAATGCTTTTTCTTTATGCTTATTTTAAAAGCTTATTTTTAATGCTTATGCTAAATGCTTTTTTTTAAATGCTTATGCTTACTGCTTATGCTTAATACTTGTGCTTAATGTTGGATGCTTTATACTTATTTCAAATGCTTATTTTAAATGCTTATGCTTAATGATTTTTCTTTATGCTTATTTTTAAAGCTTATTTTAAATGCTTATGCTAAATGCTTATTTTTAATTTTTATGCTTTATGCTTTTGCTAATTTCAAATGCTTATGCTTAATGCTTTTTCTAAATGCTTATTTTAAAAGCTTATTTTAAATGCTTTTTCTTCATGCTTATTTTAAAAGCTTATATTAAAAGCTTATTTTAAATAATTATGCTAAATGCTTATTTTAAAAGCTTATTTTAAATGCTTATTCTTAATGCTTTTTCTTAATGCTTATTTTAAATTTTTATGCTTTATGCTTATGCTTATTTAAAATGCTTATGCTTAATGCTTATTTTAAAAGCTTATTTTAAATGCTTATGCTTAAAGCTTATGCTTAATGATTATATTTTATGCTTATGCTAAATGCTTTATGTTTAAAGCTTATTTTAAAAAAAGCGAAATTTAGCTTTTTGCTAAAAATAATTTTGTTTATTTAATATAAACAACATTGACCTTTTTTATGAATAAAGTAAAATAAAATTAGGTAAATGCTTAAAATTATGCCAGCTAGATTCAGCGGTGGATTATTTAAGATGAAAAATAAAATTTGAAATCTTATATAAATTATAAAACAAGAAATCCGAGACGCCACTGAAAATTTAAAAGCGAATACATATTAATGATCCTCTATGATTATTTTTAATGCTTATGCTTAATGCTTATGCTTAATGCTTATTTTAAAAGCTTATTTTTAATGCTTATGCTTAATGCTTTTTCCTAATGCTTATTTTAAAAGCTTATTTTAAAAGTTTATTTTAAATGTTTATGCTTAATGCTTATGCTTAATGCTTTTTCTTTATGCTTATTTTAAAAGCTTATTTTTAATGCTTATGCTAAATGCTTTTTTTTAAATGCTTATGCTTACTGCTTATACTTAATACTTGTGCTTAATGTTGGATGCTTTATACTTATTTCAAATGCTTATTTTAAATGCTTATGCTTAATGCTTTTTCTTTATGCTTATTTTAAATGCTTTTTCTTTATGCTTATTTTAAAAGCTTATTTTAAATGCTTATGCTTAATGTTTAATAATTAATGCTTATTTTAAATGTTTATGCCTATGTTTATGCTTAATGCTTAATGCTAAATGCTTTATGTTTAAAGCTTATTTTAAAAAAAGGGAAATTTAGCTTTTTGCTTAAAAATAATTTTGTTTATTTAATATAAACAACATTGACCTTTATAATGAATAAAGTAAAATAAAATTAGGTAAATGCCTAAAATTATGCCAGCTAGATTCAGCGGAGGGTTACTTGAGATAATACATTAAATTTGAAATTTTATATAAATATTATAAAACAAGAAATCCGAGGCGCCACTGACAAATTAAAAGCGAATACATATGCGTGATCCTCTATGATATGCTCGATGTTCGATGCTATGCTCTATGTTGGATATTATGCTTGATGTTCAATGCTCAATGGTCAATTATTAATTCTTGATGCTTTAGACATGAGGCTTGCTGCTTAATGCCTATGTTTAATGCTTATGCTTATTTTTAATGCTTATTTTAAATGCTTATGCTAAATGCTTATTTAAAATTTTTATGCTTTATGCTTATGCTTATTTAAAATGCTTATGTTTAATGCTTTTTCTAAATGCTTATTTTAAAAGCTTATTTTAAATGCTTATTCTTAATGCTTTTTCTTCATGCTTATTTTAAAAGCTTATATTAAAAGCTTATTTTAAATAATTATGCTAAATGCTTATTTTTAAAGCTTATTTTAAATGCTTATTCTTAATGCTTATTCTTAATGCTTTTTCTTAATGCTTATTTTAAAAGCTTATTTTAAAAGCAAATTTTAAATGCTTATGCTTAATGCTTTTTCTTAATGCTTATTTTAAATTTTTATGCTTTATGCTTATGCTTATTTAAAATGCTTATGCTTAATGCTTTTTCTAAATGCTTATTTTAAAAGCTTATTTTAAATGCTTATGCTTAAAGCTTATGCTTAATGATTATATTTTATGCTTATGCTAAATGCTTTATGTTTAAAGCTTATTTTAAAAAAAGCGAAATTTAGCTTTTTGCTAAAAATAATTTTGTTTATTTAATATAAACAACATTGACCTTTTTTATGAATAAAGTAAAATAAAATTAGGTAAATGCTTAAAATTATAACAGCTAGATTCAGCGGTGGATTATTTAAGATGAAAAATAAAATTTGAAATCTTATATAAATTATAAAACAAGAAATTCGAGACGCCACTGAAAAATTAAAAGCGAATACATATTAATGATCCTCTATGATTATTTTTAATGCTTATGCTTAATGCTTATGCTTAATGCTTATTTTAAAAGCTTATTTTTAATGCTTATGCTTAATGCTTTTTCTTAATGCTTATTTAAAAGCTTATTTTAAAAGTTTATTTTAAATGTTTATGCTTAATGCTTATTTTAATAAGCTTATGCTTAATGCTTTTTCTTTATGCTTATTTTAAAAGCTTATTTTTAATGCTTATGCTAAATGCTTTTTTTTAAATGCTTATGCTTACTGCTTATGCTTAATACTTGTGCTTAATGTTGGATGCTTTATACTTATTTCAAATGCTTATTTTAAATGCTTATGCTTAATGCTTTTTCTTTATGCTTATTTTAAAAGCTTATTTTAAATGCTTTTTCTTTATGCTTATTTTAAAAGCTTATTTTAAATGCTTATGCTTAATGTTTAATAATTAATGCTTATTTTAAATGTTTATGCCTATGTTTATGCTTAATGCTTAATGCTAAATGCTTTATGTTTAAAGCTTATTTAAAAAAAAAGGAAATTTAGCTTTTTGCTTAAAAATTATTTTGTTTATTTAATATAAAAAACATTGACCTTTATAATGAATAAAGTAAAATAAAATTAGGTAAATGCCTAAAATTATGCCAGCTAGATTCAGCGGAGGGTTACTTGAGATAATACATTAAATTTGAAATTTTATATAAATATTATAAAACAAGAAATCCGAGGCGCCACTGACAAATTAAAAGCGAATACATATGCGTGATCCTCTATGATATGCTCGATGTTCGATGCTATGCTCTATGTTGGATGCTATGCTTGATGTTCAATGCTCAATGGTCAATTATTAATTCTTGATGCTTTAGACATGAGGCTTGCTGCTTAATGCCTATGTTTAATGCTTATGCTTATTTTTAATGCTTATTTTAAATGCTTATGCTAAATGCTTATTTTAAATTTTTATGCTTTATGCTTATGCTTATTTAAAATGCTTATGCTTAATGCTTTTTCTAAATGCTTATTTTAAAAGCTTATTTTAAATGCTTATTCTTAATGCTTTTTCTTCATGCTTATTTTAAAAGCTTATATTAAAAGCTTATTTTAAATAATTATGCTAAATGCTTATTTTAAAAGCTTATTTTAAATGCTTATTCTTAATGCTTATTCTTAATGCTTTTTCTTAATGCTTATTTTAAAAGCTTATTTTAAAAGCTTATTTTAAAAGCAAATTTTAAATGCTTATGCTTAATGCTTTTTCTTAATGCTTATTTTAAATTTTTATGCTTTATGCTTATGCTTATTTAAAATGCTTATGCTTAATGCTTTTTCTAAATGCTTATTTTAAAAGCTTATTTTAAATGCTTATGCTTAAAGCTTATGCTTAATGATTATATTTTATGCTTATGCTAAATGCTTTATGTTTAAAGCTTATTTTAAAAAAAGCGAAATTTAGCTTTTTGCTAAAAATAATTTTGTTTATTTAATATAAACAACATTGACCTTTTTTATGAATAAAGTAAAATAAAATTAGGTAAATGCTTAAAATTATAACAGCTAGATTCAGCGGTGGATTATTTAAGATGAAAAATAAAATTTGAAATCTTATATAAATTATAAAACAAGAAATTCGAGACGCCACTGAAAAATTAAAAGCGAATACATATTAATGATCCTCTATGATTATTTTTAATGCTTATGCTTAATGCTTATGCTTAATGCTTATTTTAAAAGCTTATTTTTAAAGCTTATGCTTAATGCTTTTTCTTAATGCTTATTTAAAAGCTTATTTTAAAAGTTTATTTTAAATGTTTATGCTTAATGCTTATTTTAATAAGCTTATGCTTAATGCTTTTTCTTTATGCTTATTTTAAAAGCTTATTTTTAATGCTTATGCTAAATGCTTTTTTTTAAATGCTTATGCTTACTGCTTATGCTTAATACTTGTGCTTTATGTTGGATGCTTTATACTAATTTCAAATGCTTATTTTAAATGCTTATGCTTAATGATTTTTCTTTATGCTTATTTTAAATGCTTATGCTAAATGCTTATTTTAAATGCTTATGCTTAATGCTTATGGTTATGCTTCATGGTTAAAGCTTATTTAAAAAAAAAGGAAATTTACCGTTTGTGTTAAAAATAATTTATTGATTTAATATAATTAACATTGACCTTTATTATGAATAAAGAGACATAAAATAAGGTGAATGCCTAAAATTATGCCAGCTAGATTCAGCGGTGGATTATTTAAGATGATACATTAAATTTAAAATTTTATATAAATTATAAAACAAGAAATCCGAGGCGCCACTGACAAATTAAAAGCGAATACACATGCATGATCCTCGATGATATGCTTGATGTTTGGTACTATGCTCGATGTTGGATGTTATGCTTGATGTTCGATGCTCGATACTCAATTCTTGATTCTCGAGACATGAGGCTTAATGCTTATGCTTAATGCTTAATACTTATGCTTTCTACTTATGCTTTTCCTTAATGTTTATGCTTAGTTTAAAAAAAAAGGAAATTTAGCTTTTGTGGTAAAAATAATTTATTGATTAATTATAAACAACATTGACCTTTTTTATGAATAAAGTAAAATAAAATTAGGTAAATGCTTAAAATTATGCCAGCTAGATTCAGCGGTGGATTATTTAAGATGAAAAATAAAATTTGAAATCTTATATAAATTATAAAACAAGAAATCCGAGACGCCACTGAAAATTTAAAAGCGAATACATATTAATGATCCTCTATGATTATTTTTAATGCTTATGCTTAATGCTTATGCTTAATGCTTATTTTAAAAGCTTATTTTTAATGCTTATGCTTAATGCTTTTTCTTTATGCTTATTTTAAAAGCTTATTTTTAATGCTTATGCTGAATGCTTTTTTTTAAATGCTTATGCTTACTGCTTATGCTTAATACTTGTGCTTAATGTTGGATGCTTTATACTTATTTCAAATGCTTATTTTAAATGCTTATGCTTAATGCTTTTTCTTTATGCTTATTTTAAAAGCTTATTTTAAATGCTTTTTCTTTATGCTTATTTTAAAAGCTTATTTTAAATGCTTATGCTTAATGTTTAATAATTAATGCTTATTTTAAATGTTTATGCCTATGTTTATGCTTAATGCTTAATGCTAAATGCTTTATGTTTAAAGCTTATTTAAAAAAAAAGGAAATTTAGCTTTTTGCTTAAAAATAATTTTGTTTATTTAATATAAAAAACATTGACCTTTATAATGAATAAAGTAAAATAAAATTAGGTAAATGCCTAAAATTATGCCAGCTAGATTCAGCGGAGGGTTACTTGAGATAATACATTAAATTTGAAATTTTATATAAATATTATAAAACAAGAAATCTGAGGCGCCACTGACAAATTAAAAGCGAATACATATGCGTGATCCTCTATGATATGCTCGATGTTCGATGCTATGCTCTATGTTGGATGCTTTGCTTGATGTTCAATGCTCAATGGTCAATTATTAATTCTTGATGCTTTAGACATGAGGTTTGCTGCTTAATGCCTATGTTTAATGCTTATGCTTATGCTAAATGCTTATTTTAAAAGCTTATTTTAAATGCTTATGCTTAATGCTTATTTTAAATGCTTATGCTTAATGCTTATTTTAAAAGCTTATTTTAAAAGCTCATTCTTAATGCTTAATGCTCATGTTAAATGCTTATTTAAGCAGCTTATTTTAAATGCTTATTTTAAATGCTTATGCTTATTGCTTATTTAAAAAGGTTATTTTTAAAGCTCATTTTAAATGCTTATTCTTAATGCTTTTTCTTCATGCTTATTTTAAAAGCTTATATTAAAAGCTTATTTTAAATAATTATGCTAAATGCTTATTTTAAAAGCTTATGCTTAATGCTTATGCTTAATGCCTATGCTTAATGCTTATGCTTAATGCTTCTGCTAATTGCTTATTTTAACAGCTTATTCTTAATGCTTTTTCTTCATGCTTATTTTAAAAGGTTATTTTAAAAGCTTATTTTAAATGCTTATGCTAAATGCTTTTTCTAAATGCTTATTTTAAATGCTTATGCTTAATGCTTATGGTTATGCTTCATGGTTAAAGCTTATTTAAAAAAAAAGGAAATTTACCTTTTGTGTTAAAAATAATTTATTGATTTAATATAATTAACATTGACCTTTATTATGAATAAAAAGAAATAAAATAAGGTGAATGCCTAAAATTATGCCAGCTAGATTCAGCGGTGGATTATTTAAGATGATACATTAAATTTGAAATTTTATATAAATTATAAAACAAGAAATCCGAGGCGCCACTGACAAATTAAAAGCGAATACACATGCATGATCCTCGATGATATGCTTGATGTTTGGTACTATGCTCGATGTTGGATGTTATGCTTGATGTTCGATGCTCGATACTCAATTCTTGATTCTTGAGACATGAGGCTTAATGCTTATGCTTAATGCTTAATACTTATGCTTTCTACTTATGCTTTTCCTTAATGTTTATGCTTAGTTTAAAAAAAAGGAAATTTAGCTTTTGTGGTAAAAATAATTTCGTGGTAAAAATAATTTATTGATTTAATATAAACAACATTGACCTTTATTATGAATAAAGTAAAATAAAATTAGGTAAATGCCTAAAATTATGCCAGCTAGATTCAGCGGAGGGTTACTTGAAATAATACATTAAATTTGAAAATTTATATAAATATTATAATACAAAAAATCCGAGGCGCCACTGACAAATTAAAAGCGAATACATATGCGTGATCCTCTATGATATGCTCGATGTTCGATGCTATGCTCTATGTTGGATGCTATGCTTGATGTTCAATGCTCAATGGTCAATTATTAATTCTTGATGCTTTAGACATGAGGCTTGCTGCTTAATGCCTATGTTTAATGCTTATGCTTATTTTTAATGCTTATTTTAAATGCTTATGCTAAATGCTTATTTTAAATTTTTATGCTTTATGCTTATGCTTATTTAAAATGCTTATGCTTAATGCTTTTTCTAAATGCTTATTTTAAATGCTTATTCTTAATGCTTTTTCTTCATGCTTATTTTAAAAGCTTATATTAAAAGCTTATTTTAAATGCTTATGCTAAATGCTTTTTTTTAAATGCTTATGCTTACTGCTTATGCTTAATACTTGTGCTTAATGTTGGATGCTTTATACTTATTTCAAATGCTTATTTTAAATGCTTATGCTTAATGCTTTTTCTTAATGCTTATTTTAAAAGCTTATTTTAAAAGTTTATTTTAAATGTTTATGCTTAATGCTTATTTTAAATGCTTATGCTTAATGCTTTTTCTTTATGCTTATTTTAAAAGCTTATTTTTAATGCTTATGCTAAATGCTTTTTTTTAAATGCTTATGCTTACTGCTTATGCTTAATACTTGTGCTTAATGTTGGATGCTTTATACTTATTTCAAATGCTTATTTTAAATGCTTATGCTTAATGCTTTTTCTTTATGCTTATTTTAAATGCTTTTTCTTTATGCTTATTTTAAAAGCTTATTTTAAATGCTTATGCTTAATGTTTAATAATTAATGCTTATTTTAAATGTTTATGCCTATGTTTATGCCTAATGCTTAATGCTAAATGCTTTATGTTTAAAGCTTATTTTAAAAAAAGGGAAATTTAGCTTTTTGCTTAAAAATAATTTTGTTTATTTAATATAAACAACATTGACCTTTATAATTAATAAAGTAAAATAAAATTAGGTAAATGCCTAAAATTATGCCAGCTAGATTCAGCGGAGGGTTACTTGAGATAATACATTAAATTTGAAATTTTATATAAATATTATAAAACAAGAAATCCGAGGCGCCACTGACAAATTAAAAGCGAATACATATGCGTGATCCTCTATGATATGCTCGATGTTCGATGCTATGCTCTATGTTGGATGCTATGCTTGATGTTCAATGCTCAATGGTCAATTATTAATTCTTGATGCTTTAGACATGAGGCTTGCTGCTTAATGCCTATGTTTAATGCTTATGCTTATTTTTAATGCTTATTTTAAATGCTTATGCTAAATGCTTATTTTAAATTTTTATGCTTTATGCTTATGCTTATTTAAAATGCTTATGCTTAATGCTTTTTCTAAATGCTTATTTTAAAAGCTTATTTTAAATGCTTATTCTTAATGCTTTTTCTTCATGCTTATTTTAAAAGCTTATATTAAAAGCTTATTTTAAATAATTATGCTAAATGCTTATTTTAAAAGCTTATTTTAAATGCTTATTCTTAATGCTTATTCTTAATGCTTTTTCTTAATGCTTATTTTAAAAGCTTATTTTAAAAGCTTATTTTAAAAGCAAATTTTAAATGCTTATGCTTAATGCTTTTTCTTAATGCTTATTTTAAATTTTTATGCTTTATGCTTATGCTTATTTAAAATGCTTATGCTTAATGCTTTTTCTAAATGCTTATTTTAAAAGCTTATTTTAAATGCTTATGCTTAAAGCTTATGCTTAATGATTATATTTTATGCTTATGCTAAATGCTTTATGTTTAAAGCTTATTTTAAAAAAAGCGAAATTTAGCTTTTTGCTAAAAATAATTTTGTTTATTTAATATAAACAACATTGACCTTTTTTATGAATAAAGTAAAATAAAATTAGGTAAATGCTTAAAATTATAACAGCTAGATTCAGCGGTGGATTATTTAAGATGAAAAATAAAATTTGAAATCTTATATAAATTATAAAACAAGAAATTCGAGACGCCACTGAAAAATTAAAAGCGAATACATATTAATGATCCTCTATGATTATTTTTAATGCTTATGCTTAATGCTTATGCTTAATGCTTATTTTAAAAGCTTATTTTTAATGCTTATGCTTAATGCTTTTTCTTAATGCTTATTTAAAAGCTTATTTTAAAAGTTTATTTTAAATGTTTATGCTTAATGCTTATTTTAATAAGCTTATGCTTAATGCTTTTTCTTTATGCTTATTTTAAAAGCTTATTTTTAATGCTTATGCTAAATGCTTTTTTTTAAATGCTTATGCTTACTGCTTATGCTTAATACTTGTGCTTAATGTTGGATGCTTTATACTTATTTCAAATGCTTATTTTAAATGCTTATGCTTAATGCTTTTTCTTTATGCTTATTTTAAATGCTTTTTCTTTATGCTTATTTTAAAAGCTTATTTTAAATGCTTATGCTTAATGTTTAATAATTAATGCTTATTTTAAATGTTTATGCCTATGTTTATGCTTAATGCTTAATGCTAAATGCTTTATGTTTAAAGCTTATTTTAAAAAAAGGGAAATTTAGCTTTTTGCTTAAAAATAATTTTGTTTATTTAATATAAACAACATTGACCTTTATAATGAATAAAGTAAAATAAAATTAGGTAAATGCCTAAAATTATGCCAGCTAGATTCAGCGGAGGGTTACTTGAGATAATACATTAAATTTGAAATTTTATATAAATATTATAAAACAAGAAATCCGAGGCGCCACTGACAAATTAAAAGCGAATACATATGCGTGATCCTCTATGATATGCTCGATGTTCGATGCTATGCTCTATGTTGGATGCTATGCTTGATGTTCAATGCTCAATGGTCAATTATTAATTCTTGATGCTTTAGACATGAGGCTTGCTGCTTAATGCCTATGTTTAATGCTTATGCTTATTTTTAATGCTTATTTTAAATGCTTATGCTAAATGCTTATTTTAAATTTTTATGCTTTATGCTTATGCTTATTTAAAATGCTTATGCTTAATGCTTTTTCTAAATGCTTATTTTAAAAGCTTATTTTAAATGCTTATTCTTAATGCTTTTTCTTCATGCTTATTTTAAAAGCTTATATTAAAAGCTTATTTTAAATAATTATGCTAAATGCTTATTTTAAAAGCTTATTTTAAATGCTTATTCTTAATGCTTATTCTTAATGCTTTTTCTTAATGCTTATTTTAAAAGCTTATTTTAAAAGCTTATTTTAAAAGCAAATTTTAAATGCTTATGCTTAATGCTTTTTCTTAATGCTTATTTTAAATTTTTATGCTTTATGCTTATGCTTATTTAAAATGCTTATGCTTAATGCTTTTTCTAAATGCTTATTTTAAAAGCTTATTTTAAATGCTTATGCTTAAAGCTTATGCTTAATGATTATATTTTATGCTTATGCTAAATGCTTTATGTTTAAAGCTTATTTTAAAAAAAGCGAAATTTAGCTTTTTGCTAAAAATAATTTTGTTTATTTAATATAAACAACATTGACCTTTTTTATGAATAAAATAAAATAAAATTAGGTAAATGCTTAAAATTATAACAGCTAGATTCAGCGGTGGATTATTTAAGATGAAAAATAAAATTTGAAATCTTATATAAATTATAAAACAAGAAATTCGAGTCGCCTCTGAAAAATTAAAAGCGAATACATATTAATGATCCTCTATGATTATTTTTAATGCTTATGCTTAATGCTTATGCTTAATGCTTATTTTAAAAGCTTATTTTTAATGCTTATGCTTAATGCTTTTTCTTAATGCTTTTTCTTAATGCTTATTTAAAAGCTTATTTTAAAAGTTTATTTTAAATGTTTATGCTTAATGCTTATTTTAATAAGCTTATGCTTAATGCTTTTTCTTTATGCTTATTTTAAAAGCTTATTTTTAATGCTTATGCTAAATGCTTTTTTTTAAATGCTTATGCTTACTGCTTATGCTTAATACTTGTGCTTAATATTGGATGCTTTATACTTATTTCAAATGCTTATTTTAAATGCTTATGCTTAATGATTTTTCTTTATGCTTATTTTAAAAGCTTATTTTAAATGCTTATTTTAAATGCTTATGCTAAATGCTTATTTTAAATGCTTATGCTTAATGCTTATGGTTATGCTTCATGGTTAAAGCTTATTTAAAAAAAAAGGAAATTTACTATTTGTGTTAAAAATAATTTATTGATTTAATATAATTAACATTGACCTTTATTATGAATAAAGAGACATAAAATAAGGTGAATGCCTAACATTATGTCAGCTAGATTCAGCGGTGGATTATTTAAGATGATACATTAAATTTGAAATTTTATATAAATTATAAAACAAGAAATCCGAGGCGCCACTGACAAATTAAAAGCGAATACACATGCATGATCCTCGATGATATGCTTGATGTTTGGTACTATGCTCGATGTTGGATGTTATGCTTGATGTTCGATGCTCGATACTCAAATCTTGATTCTTGAGACATGAGGCTTAATGCTTATGCTTAATGCTTAATACTTATGCTTTCTACTTATGCTTTTCCTTAATGTTTATGCTTAGTTTAAAAAAAAGGAAATTTAGCTTTTGTGGTAAAAATAATTTATTGATTAATTATAAGCAACATTGACCTTTTTTATGAATAAAGTAAAATAAAATTAGGTAAATGCTTAAAATTATGCCAGCTAGATTCAGCGGTGGATTATTTAAGATGAAAAATAAAATTTGAAATCTTATATAAATTATAAAACAAGAAATCCGAGACGCCACTGAAAATTTAAAAGCGAATACATATTAATGATCCTCTATGATTATTTGTAATGCTTATGCTTAATGCTTATGCTTAATGCTTATTTTAAAAGCTTATTTTTAATGCTTATGCTTAATGCTTTTTCTTAATGCTTATTTTAAAAGCTTATTTTAAAAGTTTATTTTAAATGTTTATGCTTAATGCTTATTTTAAATGCTTATGCTTAATGCTTTTTCTTTATGCTTATTTTAAAAGCTTATTTTTAATGCTTATGCTAAATGCTTTTTTTTAAATGCTTATGCTTACTGCTTATGCTTAATACTTGTGCTTAATGTTGGATGCTTTATACTTATTTCAAATGCTTATTTTAAATGCTTATGCTTAATGCTTTTTCTTAATGCTTATTTTAAAAGCTTATTTTAAATGTTTATGCTTAATGCTTATTTTAAATGCTTATGCTTAATGCTTTTTCTTTATGCTTATTTTAAAAGCTTATTTTTAATGCTTATGCTAAATGCTTTTTTTTAAATGCTTATGCTTACTGCTTATGCTTAATACTTGTGCTTAATGTTGGATGCTTTATACTTATTTCAAATGCTTATTTTAAATGCTTATGCTTAATGCTTTTTCTTTATGCTTATTTTAAATGCTTTTTCTTTATGCTTATTTTAAAAGCTTATTTTAAATGCTTATGCTTAATGTTTAATAATTAATGCTTATTTTAAATGTTTATGCCTATGTTTATGCTTAATGCTTAATGCTAAATGCTTTATATTTAAAGCTTATTTTAAAAAAAGGGAAATTTAGCTTTTTGCTTAAAAATAATTTTGTTTATTTAATATAAACAACATTGACCTTTATAATGAATAAAGTAAAATAAAATTAGGTAAATGCCTAAAATTATGCCAGCTAGATTCAGCGGAGGGTTACTTGAGATAATACATTAAATTTGAAATTTTATATAAATATTATAAAACAAGAAATCCGAGGCGCCACTGACAAATTAAAAGCGAATACATATGCGTGATCCTCTATGATATGCTCGATGTTCGATGCTATGCTCTATGTTGGATGCTATGCTTGATGTTCAATGCTCAATGGTCAATTATTAATTCTTGATACTTTAGACATGAGGCTTGCTGCTTAATGCCTATGTTTAATGCTTATGCTTACTTTTAAAGCTTATTTTAAATGCTTATTTTAAATGCTTATGCTAAATGCTTATTTTAAATTTTTATGCTTTATGCTTATGCTTATTTAAAATGCTTATGCTTAATGCTTTTTCTAAATGCTTATATTAAAAGCTTATTTTAAATAATTATGCTAAATGCTTATTTTAAAAGCTTATTTTAAAAGCAAATTTTAAATGCTTATGCTTAATGCTTTTTCTTAATGCTTATTTTAAATTTTTATGCTTTATGCTTATGCTTATTTAAAATGCTTATGCTTAATGCTTTTTCTAAATGCTTATTTTAAAAGCTTATTTTAAATGCTTATGCTTAAAGCTTATGCTTAATGATTATATTTTATGCTTATGCTAAATGCTTTATGTTTAAAGCTTATTTTAAAAAAAGCGAAATTTAGCTTTTTGCTAAAAATAATTTTGTTTATTTAATATAAACAACATTGACCTTTTTTATGAATAAAGTAAAATAAAATTAGGTAAATGCTTAAAATTATAACAGCTAGATTCAGCGGTGGATTATTTAAGATGAAAAATAAAATTTGAAATCTTATATAAATTATAAAACAAGAAATTCGAGACGCCACTGAAAAATTAAAAGCGAATACATATTAATGATCCTCTATGATTATTTTTAATGCTTATGCTTAATGCTTATGCTTAATGCTTATTTTAAAAGCTTATTTTTAATGCTTATGCTTAATGCTTTTTCTTAATGCTTATTTAAAAGCTTATTTTAAAAGTTTATTTTAAATGTTTATGCTTAATGCTTATTTTAATAAGCTTATGCTTAATGCTTTTTCTTTATGCTTATTTTAAAAGCTTATTTTTAATGCTTATGCTAAATGCTTTTTTTTAAATGCTTATGCTTACTGCTTATGCTTAATACTTGTGCTTAATGTTGGATGCTTTATACTTATTTCAAATGCTTATTTTAAATGCTTATGCTTAATGATTTTTCTTTATGCTTATTTTAAAAGCTTATTTTAAATGCTTTTTCTTCATGCTTATTTTAAAAGCTTATATTAAAAGCTTATTTTAAATAATTATGCTAAATGCTTATTTTAAAAGCTTATTTTAAATGCTTATTCTTAATGCTTTTTCTTAATGCTTATTTTAAATTTTTATGCTTTATGCTTATGCTTATTTAAAATGCTTATGCTTAATGCTTTTTCTAAATGCTTATTTTAAAAGCTTATTTTAAATGCTTATGCTTAAAGCTTATGCTTAATGATTATATTTTATGCTTATGCTAAATGCTTTATGTTTAAAACTTATTTTAAAAAAAGCGAAATTTAGCTTTTTGCTAAAAATAATTTTGTTTATTTAATATAAACAACATTGACCTTTTTATGAATAAAGTAAAATAAAATTAGGTAAATGCTTAAAATTATAACAGCTAGATTCAGCGGTGGATTATTTAAGATGAAAAATAAAATTTGAAATCTTATATAAATTATAAAACAAGAAATTCGAGACGCCACTGAAAAATTAAAAGCGAATACATATTAATGATCCCCTATGATTATTTTTAATGCTTATGCTTAATGCTTATGCTTAATGCTTATTTTAAAAGCTTATTTTTAATGCTTATGCTTAATGCTTTTTCTTAATGCTTATTTAAAAGCTTATTTTAAAAGTTTATTTTAAATGTTTATGCTTAATGCTTATTTTAATAAGCTTATGCTTAATGCTTTTTCTTTATGCTTATTTTAAAAGCTTATTTTTAATGCTTATGCTAAATGCTTTTTTTTAAATGCTTATGCTTACTGCTTATGCTTAATACTTGTGCTTAATGTTGGATGCTTTATACTTATTTCAAATGCTTATTTTAAATGCTTATGCTTAATGATTTTTCTTTATGCTTATTTTAAAAGCTTATTTTAAATGCTTATTTTAAATGCTTATGCTAAATGCTTATTTTAAATGCTTATGCTTAATTCTTATGGTTATGCTTCATGGTTAAAGCTTATTTAAAAAAAAAGGAAATTTACCGTTTGTGTTAAAAATAATTTATTGATTTAATATAATTAACATTGACCTTTATTATGAATAAAGAGACATAAAATAAGGTGAATGCCTAAAATTATGCCAGCTAGATTCAGCGGTGGATTATTTAAGATGATACATTAAATTTAAAATTTTATATAAATTATAAAACAAGAAATCCGAGGCGCCACTGACAAATTAAAAGCGAATACACATGCATGATCCTCGATGATATGCTTGATGTTTGGTACTATGCTCGATGTTGGATGTTATGCTTGATGTTCGATGCTCGATACTCAATTCTTGATTCTTGAGACATGAGGCTTAATGCTTATGCTTAATGCTTAATACTTATGCTTTCTACTTATGCTTTTCCTTAATGTTTATGCTTAGTTTAAAAAAAAAGGAAATTTAGCTTTTGTGGTAAAAATAATTTATTGATTAATTATAAACAACATTGACCTTTTTTATGAATAAAGTAAAATAAAATTAGGTAAATGCTTAAAATTATGCCAGCTAGATTCAGCGGTGGATTATTTAAGATGAAAAATAAAATTTGAAATCTTATATAAATTATAAAACAAGAAATCCGAGACGCCACTGAAAATTTAAAAGCGAATACATATTAATGATCCTCTATGATTATTTTTAATGCTTATGCTTAATGCTTATGCTTAATGCTTATGCTTAATGCTTATTTTTAATGCTTATGCTTAATGCTTTTTCTTAATGCTTATTTTAAAAGCTTATTTTAAAAGTTTATTTTAAATGTTTATGCTTAATGCTTATTTTAAATGCTTATGCTTAATGCTTTTTCTTTATGCTTATTTTAAAAGCTTATTTTTAATGCTTATGCTAAATGCTTTTTTTTAAATGCTTATGCTTACTGCTTATGCTTAATACTTGTGCTTAATGTTGGATGCTTTATACTTATTTCAAATGCTTATTTTAAATGCTTATGCTTAATGCTTTTTCTTTATGCTTATTTTAAATGCTTTTTCTTTATGCTTATTTTAAAAGCTTATTTTAAATGCTTATGCTTAATGTTTAATAATTAATGCTTATTTTAAATGTTTATGCCTATGTTTATGCTTAATGCTTAATGCTAAATGCTTTATGTTTAAAGCTTATTTTAAAAAAAGGGAAATTTAGCTTTTTGCTTAAAAATAATTTTGTTTATTTAATATAAACAACATTGACCTTTATAATGAATAAAGTAAAATAAAATTAGGTAAATGCCTAAAATTATGCCAGCTAGATTCAGCGGAGGGTTACTTGAGATAATACATTAAATTTGAAATTTTATATAAATATTATAAAACAAGAAATCCGAGGCGCCACTGACAAATTAAAAGCGAATACATATGCGTGATCCTCTATGATATGCTCGATGTTCGATGCTATGCTCTATGTTGGATGCTATGCTTGATGTTCAATGCTCAATGGTCAATTATTAATTCTTGATGCTTTAGACATGAGGCTTGCTGCTTAATGCCTATGTTTAATGCTTATGCTTATTTTTAATGCTTATGCTAAATGCTTATTTTAAATTTTTATGCTTTATGCTTATGCTTATTTAAAATGCTTATGCTTAATGCTTTTTCTAAATGCTTATTTTAAAAGCTTATTTTAAATGCTTATTCTTAATGCTTTTTCTTCATGCTTATTTTAAAAGCTTATATTAAAAGCTTATTTTAAATAATTATGCTAAATGCTTATTTTAAAAGCTTATTTTAAATGCTTATTCTTAATGCTTATTCTTAATGCTTTTTCTTAATGCTTATTTTAAAAGCTTATTTTAAAAGCTTATTTTAAAAGCAAATTTTAAATGCTTATGCTTAATGCTTTTTCTTAATGCTTATTTTAAATTTTTATGCTTTATGCTTATGCTTATTTAAAATGCTTATGCTTAATGCTTTTTCTAAATGCTTATTTTAAAAGCTTATTTTAAATGCTTATGCTTAAAGCTTATGCTTAATGATTATATTTTATGCTTATGCTAAATGCTTTATGTTTAAAGCTTATTTTAAAAAAAGCGAAATTTAGCTTTTTGCTAAAAATAATTTTGTTTATTTAATATAAACAACATTGACCTTTTTTATGAATAAAATAAAATAAAATTAGGTAAATGCTTAAAATTATAACAGCTAGATTCAGCGGTGGATTATTTAAGATGAAAAATAAAATTTGAAATCTTATATAAATTATAAAACAAGAAATTCGAGACGCCTCTGAAAAATTAAAAGCGAATACATATTAATGATCCTCTATGATTATTTTTAATGCTTATGCTTAATGCTTATGCTTAATGCTTATTTTAAAAGCTTATTTTTAATGCTTATGCTTAATGCTTTTTCTTAATGCTTATTTAAAAGCTTATTTTAAAAGTTTATTTTAAATGTTTATGCTTAATGCTTATTTTAATAAGCTTATGCTTAATGCTTTTTCTTTATGCTTATTTTAAAAGCTTATTTTTAATGCTTATGCTAAATGCTTTTTTTTAAATGCTTATGCTTACTGCTTATGCTTAATACTTGTGCTTAATGTTGGATGCTTTATACTTATTTCAAATGCTTATTTTAAATGCTTATGCTTAATGATTTTTCTTTATGCTTATTTTAAAAGCTTATTTTAAATGCTTATTTTAAATGCTTATGCTAAATGCTTATTTTAAATGCTTATGCTTAATGCTTATGGTTATGCTTCATGGTTAAAGCTTATTTAAAAAAAAAGGAAATTTACCTTTTGTGTTAAAAATAATTTATTGATTTAATATAATTAACATTGACCTTTATTATGAATAAAGAGACATAAAATAAGGTGAATGCCTAAAATTATGCCAGCTAGATTCAGCGGTGGATTATTTAAGATGATACAATAAATTTGAAATTTTATATAAATTATAAAACAAGAAATCCGAGGCGCCACTGACAAATTAAAAGCGAATACACATGCATGATCCTCGATGATATGCTTGATGTTTGGTACTATGCTCGATGTTGGATGTTATGCTTGATGTTCGATGCTCGATACTCAATTCTTGATTCTTGAGACATGAGGCTTAATGCTTATGCTTAATGCTTAATACTTATGCTTTCTACTTATGCTTTTCCTTAATGTTTATGCTTAGTTTAAAAAAAAGGAAATTTAGCTTTTGTGGTAAAAATAATTTATTGATTAATTATAAGCAACATTGACCTTTTTTATGAATAAAGTAAAATAAAATTAGGTAAATGCTTAAAATTATGCCAGCTAGATTCAGCGGTGGATTATTTAAGATGAAAAATAAAATTTGAAATCTTATATAAATTATAAAACAAGAAATCCGAGACGCCACTGAAAATTTAAAAGCGAATACATATTAATGATCCTCTATGATTATTTGTAATGCTTATGCTTAATGCTTATGCTTAATGTTTATTTTAAAAGCTTATTTTTAATGCTTATGCTTAATGCTTTTTCTTAATGCTTTTTTTAAAAGCTTATTTTAAAGGTTTATTTTAAATGTTTATGCTTAATGCTTAATGCTCATGCTAAATGCTTATTTAAGCAGCTTATTTTAAATGCTTATTTTAAATTCTTATGCTTATTGCTTATTTTAAAGCTTATTTTAAATGCTTATTCTTAATGCTTTTTCTTCATGCTTATTTTAAAAGCTTATATTAAAATCTTATTTTAAATAATTATGCTAAATGTTTTTTTTAAAAGCTTATTTAAAATGCTTATTCTTAATGCTTTTTCTTAATGCTTATTTTGAAAGCTTATTTTAAAAGCTTATTTTTAATGCTTATTTTAAATGCTTATGCTAAATGCTTATTTTAAATTTTTATGCTTTATGCTTATGCTTATTTCAAATGCTTATGCTTAATGCTTTTTCTAAATGCTTATTTTAAAAGCTTATTTTAAATGCTTATATTAAAAGCTTATTTTAAATAATTATGCTAAATGCTTATTTTAAAAGCTTATTTTAAATGCTTATTCTTAATGCTTTTTCTTAATGCTTATTTTGAAAGCTTATTTTTAATGCTTATTTTAAATGCTTATGCTAAATGCTTATTTTAAATTTTTATGCTTTATGCTTATGCTTATTTAAAATGCTTATGCTTAGTGCTTTTTCTAAATGCTTATTTTAAAAGCTTATTTTAAATGCTTATGCTTAAAGCTTATACTTAATGATTATATTTTATGCTTATGCTAAATGCTTTATGTTTAAAGCTTATTTTAAAAAAAGCGAAATTTAGCTTTTTGCTAAAAATAATTTTGTTTATTTAATATAAACAACATTGACCTTTTTTATGAATAAAGTAAAATAAAATTAGGTAAATGCTTAAAATTATGCCAGCTAGATTCAGCGGTGGATTATTTAAGATGATACATTAAATTTGAAATTTTATATAAATTATAAAACAAGAAATCCGAGGCGCCACTGACAAATTAAAAGCGAATACACATGCATGATCCTCGATGATATGCTTGATGTTTGGTACTATGCTCGATGTTGGATGTTATGCTTGATGTTCGATGCTCGATACTCAATTCTTGATTCTTGAGACATGAGGCTTAATGCTTATGCTTAATGCTTAATACTTATGCTTTCTACTTATGCTTTTTTTTAAATGCTTATGCTTTATGCTTATTTTAAATGCTTATGCTTACTGCTTATGCTTAATACTTGTGCTTAATGTTGGATGCTTTATACTTATTTCAAATGCTTATTTTAAATGCTTATGCTTAATGCTTTTTCTTTATGCTTATTTTAAAAGCTTATTTTAAATGCTTTTTCTTTATGCTTATTTTAAAAGCTTATTTTAAATGCTTATGCTTAATGTTTAATAATTAATGCTTATTTTAAATGTTTATGCCTATGTTTATGCTTAATGCTAAATGCTTTATGTTTAAAGCTTATTTTAAAAAAAGGGAAATTTAGCTTTTTGCTTAAAAATAATTTTGTTTATTTAATATAAACAACATTGACCTTTATTATGAATAAAGTAAAATAAAATTAGGTAAATGCCTAAATATATGCCAGCTAGATTCAGCGGAGGGTTACTTGAAATAATACATTAAATTTAAAAATTTATATAAATATTATAATACAAAAAATCCGAGGCGCCACTGACAAATTAAAAGCGAATACATATGCGTGATCCTCTATAATATGCTCGATGTTCGATGCTATGCTCTATGTTGGATGCTATGCTTGATGTTCAATGCTCAATTATTAATTCTTGATGCTTCAGACATGAGGCTTGCTGCTTAATGCTTATGCTTATGCTTATGCTAAATGCTTATTTCTAAAAGCTTATTTCGAATGCTTATGCTTAATGCTAATGCTTAATGCTTATTTTAAAAGCTTATTTTTAATGCTTATGCTTAATGCTTTTTCTTAATGCTTATTTTAAAAGCTTATTTTAAAAGTTTATTTTAAATGTTTATGCTTAATGCTTATTTTAAATGCTTATGCTTAATGCTTTTTCTTTATGCTTATTTTAAAAGCTTATTTTTAATGCTTATGCTAAATGCTTTTTTTTAAATGCTTATGCTTACTGCTTATGCTTAATACTTGTGCTTAATGTTGGATGCTTTATACTTATTTCAAATGCTTATTTTAAATGCTTATGCTTAATGCTTTTTCTTTATGCTTATTTTAAAAGCTTATTTTAAATGCTTTTTCTTTATGCTTATTTTAAAAGCTTATTTTAAATGCTTATGCTTAATGTTTAATAATTAATGCTTATTTTAAATGTTTATGCCTAATGCTTAATGCTAAATGCTTTATGTTTAAAGCTTATTTTAAAAAAAGGGAAATTTAGCTTTTTGCTTAAAAATAATTTTGTTTATTTAATATAAACAACATTGACCTTTATAATGAATAAAGTAAAATAAAATTAGGTAAATGCCTAAAATTATGCCAGCTAGATTCAGCGGAGGGTTACTTGAGATAATACATTAAATTTGAAATTTTATATAAATATTATAAAACAAGAAATCCGAGGCGCCACTGACAAATTAAAAGCGAATACATATTAATGATCCCCTATGATTATTTTTAATGCTTATGCTTAATGCTTATGCTTAATGCTTATTTTAAAAGCTTATTTTTAATGCTTATGCTTAATGCTTTTTCTTAATGCTTATTTAAAAGCTTATTTTAAAAGTTTATTTTAAATGTTTATGCTTAATGCTTATTTTAATAAGCTTATGCTTAATGCTTTTTCTTTATGCTTATTTTAAAAGCTTATTTTTAATGCTTATGCTAAATGCTTTTTTTTAAATGCTTATGCTTACTGCTTATGCTTAATACTTGTGCTTAATGTTGGATGCTTTATACTTATTTCAAATGCTTATTTTAAATGCTTATGCTTAATGATTTTTCTTTATGCTTATTTTAAAAGCTTATTTTAAATGCTTATTTTAAATGCTTATGCTAAATGCTTATTTTAAATGCTTATGCTTAATTCTTATGGTTATGCTTCATGGTTAAAGCTTATTTAAAAAAAAAGGAAATTTACCGTTTGTGTTAAAAATAATTTATTGATTTAATATAATTAACATTGACCTTTATTATGAATAAAGAGACATAAAATAAGGTGAATGCCTAAAATTATGCCAGCTAGATTCAGCGGTGGATTATTTAAGATGATACATTAAATTTAAAATTTTATATAAATTATAAAACAAGAAATCCGAGGCGCCACTGACAAATTAAAAGCGAATACACATGCATGATCCTCGATGATATGCTTGATGTTTGGTACTATGCTCGATGTTGGATGTTATGCTTGATGTTCGATGCTCGATACTCAATTCTTGATTCTTGAGACATGAGGCTTAATGCTTATGCTTAATGCTTAATACTTATGCTTTCTACTTATGCTTTTCCTTAATGTTTATGCTTAGTTTAAAAAAAAAGGAAATTTAGCTTTTGTGGTAAAAATAATTTATTGATTAATTATAAACAACATTGACCTTTTTTATGAATAAAGTAAAATAAAATTAGGTAAATGCTTAAAATTATGCCAGCTAGATTCAGCGGTGGATTATTTAAGATGAAAAATAAAATTTGAAATCTTATATAAATTATAAAACAAGAAATCCGAGACGCCACTGAAAATTTAAAAGCGAATACATATTAATGATCCTCTATGATTATTTTTAATGCTTATGCTTAATGCTTATGCTTAATGCTTATGCTTAATGCTTATTTTTAATGCTTATGCTTAATGCTTTTTCTTAATGCTTATTTTAAAAGCTTATTTTAAAAGTTTATTTTAAATGTTTATGCTTAATGCTTATTTTAAATGCTTATGCTTAATGCTTTTTCTTTATGCTTATTTTAAAAGCTTATTTTTAATGCTTATGCTAAATGCTTTTTTTTAAATGCTTATGCTTACTGCTTATGCTTAATACTTGTGCTTAATGTTGGATGCTTTATACTTATTTCAAATGCTTATTTTAAATGCTTATGCTTAATGCTTTTTCTTTATGCTTATTTTAAATGCTTTTTCTTTATGCTTATTTTAAAAGCTTATTTTAAATGCTTATGCTTAATGTTTAATAATTAATGCTTATTTTAAATGTTTATGCCTATGTTTATGCTTAATGCTTAATGCTAAATGCTTTATGTTTAAAGCTTATTTTAAAAAAAGGGAAATTTAGCTTTTTGCTTAAAAATAATTTTGTTTATTTAATATAAACAACATTGACCTTTATAATGAATAAAGTAAAATAAAATTAGGTAAATGCCTAAAATTATGCCAGCTAGATTCAGCGGAGGGTTACTTGAGATAATACATTAAATTTGAAATTTTATATAAATATTATAAAACAAGAAATCCGAGGCGCCACTGACAAATTAAAAGCGAATACATATGCGTGATCCTCTATGATATGCTCGATGTTCGATGCTATGCTCTATGTTGGATGCTATGCTTGATGTTCAATGCTCAATGGTCAATTATTAATTCTTGATGCTTTAGACATGAGGCTTGCTGCTTAATGCCTATGTTTAATGCTTATGCTTATTTTTAATGCTTATTTTAAATGCTTATGCTAAATGCTTATTTTAAATTTTTATGCTTTATGCTTATGCTTATTTAAAATGCTTATGCTTAATGCTTTTTCTAAATGCTTATTTTAAAAGCTTATTTTAAATGCTTATTCTTAATGCTTTTTCTTCATGCTTATTTTAAAAGCTTATATTAAAAGCTTATTTTAAATAATTATGCTAAATGCTTATTTTAAAAGCTTATTTTAAATGCTTATTCTTAATGCTTATTCTTAATGCTTTTTCTTAATGCTTATTTTAAAAGCTTATTTTAAAAGCTTATTTTAAAAGCAAATTTTAAATGCTTATGCTTAATGCTTTTTCTTAATGCTTATTTTAAATTTTTATGCTTTATGCTTATGCTTATTTAAAATGCTTATGCTTAATGCTTTTTCTAAATGCTTATTTTAAAAGCTTATTTTAAATGCTTATGCTTAAAGCTTATGCTTAATGATTATATTTTATGCTTATGCTAAATGCTTTATGTTTAAAGCTTATTTTAAAAAAAGCGAAATTTAGCTTTTTGCTAAAAATAATTTTGTTTATTTAATATAAACAACATTGACCTTTTTTATGAATAAAATAAAATAAAATTAGGTAAATGCTTAAAATTATAACAGCTAGATTCAGCGGTGGATTATTTAAGATGAAAAATAAAATTTGAAATCTTATATAAATTATAAAACAAGAAATTCGAGACGCCTCTGAAAAATTAAAAGCGAATACATATTAATGATCCTCTATGATTATTTTTAATGCTTATGCTTAATGCTTATGCTTAATGCTTATTTTAAAAGCTTATTTTTAATGCTTATGCTTAATGCTTTTTCTTAATGCTTATTTAAAAGCTTATTTTAAAAGTTTATTTTAAATGTTTATGCTTAATGCTTATTTTAATAAGCTTATGCTTAATGCTTTTTCTTTATGCTTATTTTAAAAGCTTATTTTTAATGCTTATGCTAAATGCTTTTTTTTAAATGCTTATGCTTACTGCTTATGCTTAATACTTGTGCTTAATGTTGGATGCTTTATACTTATTTCAAATGCTTATTTTAAATGCTTATGCTTAATGATTTTTCTTTATGCTTATTTTAAAAGCTTATTTTAAATGCTTATTTTAAATGCTTATGCTAAATGCTTATTTTAAATGCTTATGCTTAATGCTTATGGTTATGCTTCATGGTTAAAGCTTATTTAAAAAAAAAGGAAATTTACCTTTTGTGTTAAAAATAATTTATTGATTTAATATAATTAACATTGACCTTTATTATGAATAAAGAGACATAAAATAAGGTGAATGCCTAAAATTATGCCAGCTAGATTCAGCGGTGGATTATTTAAGATGATACAATAAATTTGAAATTTTATATAAATTATAAAACAAGAAATCCGAGGCGCCACTGACAAATTAAAAGCGAATACACATGCATGATCCTCGATGATATGCTTGATGTTTGGTACTATGCTCGATGTTGGATGTTATGCTTGATGTTCGATGCTCGATACTCAATTCTTGATTCTTGAGACATGAGGCTTAATGCTTATGCTTAATGCTTAATACTTATGCTTTCTACTTATGCTTTTCCTTAATGTTTATGCTTAGTTTAAAAAAAAGGAAATTTAGCTTTTGTGGTAAAAATAATTTATTGATTAATTATAAGCAACATTGACCTTTTTTATGAATAAAGTAAAATAAAATTAGGTAAATGCTTAAAATTATGCCAGCTAGATTCAGCGGTGGATTATTTAAGATGAAAAATAAAATTTGAAATCTTATATAAATTATAAAACAAGAAATCCGAGACGCCACTGAAAATTTAAAAGCGAATACATATTAATGATCCTCTATGATTATTTGTAATGCTTATGCTTAATGCTTATGCTTAATGTTTATTTTAAAAGCTTATTTTTAATGCTTATGCTTAATGCTTTTTCTTAATGCTTTTTTTAAAAGCTTATTTTAAAGGTTTATTTTAAATGTTTATGCTTAATGCTTAATGCTCATGCTAAATGCTTATTTAAGCAGCTTATTTTAAATGCTTATTTTAAATTCTTATGCTTATTGCTTATTTTAAAGCTTATTTTAAATGCTTATTCTTAATGCTTTTTCTTCATGCTTATTTTAAAAGCTTATATTAAAATCTTATTTTAAATAATTATGCTAAATGTTTTTTTTAAAAGCTTATTTAAAATGCTTATTCTTAATGCTTTTTCTTAATGCTTATTTTGAAAGCTTATTTTAAAAGCTTATTTTTAATGCTTATTTTAAATGCTTATGCTAAATGCTTATTTTAAATTTTTATGCTTTATGCTTATGCTTATTTCAAATGCTTATGCTTAATGCTTTTTCTAAATGCTTATTTTAAAAGCTTATTTTAAATGCTTATATTAAAAGCTTATTTTAAATAATTATGCTAAATGCTTATTTTAAAAGCTTATTTTAAATGCTTATTCTTAATGCTTTTTCTTAATGCTTATTTTGAAAGCTTATTTTTAATGCTTATTTTAAATGCTTATGCTAAATGCTTATTTTAAATTTTTATGCTTTATGCTTATGCTTATTTAAAATGCTTATGCTTAGTGCTTTTTCTAAATGCTTATTTTAAAAGCTTATTTTAAATGCTTATGCTTAAAGCTTATACTTAATGATTATATTTTATGCTTATGCTAAATGCTTTATGTTTAAAGCTTATTTTAAAAAAAGCGAAATTTAGCTTTTTGCTAAAAATAATTTTGTTTATTTAATATAAACAACATTGACCTTTTTTATGAATAAAGTAAAATAAAATTAGGTAAATGCTTAAAATTATAACAGCTAGATTCAGCGGTGGATTATTTAAGATGATACATTAAATTTGAAATTTTATATAAATTATAAAACAAGAAATCCGAGGCGCCACTGACAAATTAAAAGCGAATACACATGCATGATCCTCGATGATATGCTTGATGTTTGGTACTATGCTCGATGTTGGATGTTATGCTTGATGTTCGATGCTCGATACTCAATTCTTGATTCTTGAGACATGAGGCTTAATGCTTATGCTTAATGCTTAATACTTATGCTTTCTACTTATGCTTTTTTTTAAATGCTTATGCTTTATGCTTATTTTAAATGCTTATGCTTACTGCTTATGCTTAATACTTGTGCTTAATGTTGGATGCTTTATACTTATTTCAAATGCTTATTTTAAATGCTTATGCTTAATGCTTTTTCTTTATGCTTATTTTAAAAGCTTATTTTAAATGCTTTTTCTTTATGCTTATTTTAAAAGCTTATTTTAAATGCTTATGCTTAATGTTTAATAATTAATGCTTATTTTAAATGTTTATGCCTATGTTTATGCTTAATGCTAAATGCTTTATGTTTAAAGCTTATTTTAAAAAAAGGGAAATTTAGCTTTTTGCTTAAAAATAATTTTGTTTATTTAATATAAACAACATTGACCTTTATTATGAATAAAGTAAAATAAAATTAGGTAAATGCCTAAATATATGCCAGCTAGATTCAGCGGAGGGTTACTTGAAATAATACATTAAATTTAAAAATTTATATAAATATTATAATACAAAAAATCCGAGGCGCCACTGACAAATTAAAAGCGAATACATATGCGTGATCCTCTATAATATGCTCGATGTTCGATGCTATGCTCTATGTTGGATGCTATGCTTGATGTTCAATGCTCAATTATTAATTCTTGATGCTTCAGACATGAGGCTTGCTGCTTAATGCTTATGCTTATGCTTATGCTAAATGCTTATTTCTAAAAGCTTATTTCGAATGCTTATGCTTAATGCTAATGCTTAATGCTTATTTTAAAAGCTTATTTTTAATGCTTATGCTTAATGCTTTTTCTTAATGCTTATTTTAAAAGCTTATTTTAAAAGTTTATTTTAAATGTTTATGCTTAATGCTTATTTTAAATGCTTATGCTTAATGCTTTTTCTTTATGCTTATTTTAAAAGCTTATTTTTAATGCTTATGCTAAATGCTTTTTTTTAAATGCTTATGCTTACTGCTTATGCTTAATACTTGTGCTTAATGTTGGATGCTTTATACTTATTTCAAATGCTTATTTTAAATGCTTATGCTTAATGCTTTTTCTTTATGCTTATTTTAAAAGCTTATTTTAAATGCTTTTTCTTTATGCTTATTTTAAAAGCTTATTTTAAATGCTTATGCTTAATGTTTAATAATTAATGCTTATTTTAAATGTTTATGCCTATGTTTATGCCTAATGCTTAATGCTAAATGCTTTATGTTTAAAGCTTATTTTAAAAAAAGGGAAATTTAGCTTTTTGCTTAAAAATAATTTTGTTTATTTAATATAAACAACATTGACCTTTATAATGAATAAAGTAAAATAAAATTAGGTAAATGCCTAAAATTATGCCAGCTAGATTCAGCGGAGGGTTACTTGAGATAATACATTAAATTTGAAATTTTATATAAATATTATAAAACAAGAAATCCGAGGCGCCACTGACAAATTAAAAGCGAATACATATGCGTGATCCTCTATGATATGCTCGATGTTCGATGCTATGCTCTATGTTGGATGCTATGCTTGATGTTCAATGCTCAATGGTCAATTATTAATTCTTGATGCTTTAGACATGAGGCTTGCTGCTTAATGCCTATGTTTAATGCTTATGCTTATTTTTAATGCTTATTTTAAATGCTTATGCTAAATGCTTATTTTAAATTTTTATGCTTTATGCTTATGCTTATTTAAAATGCTTATGCTTAATGCTTTTTCTAAATGCTTATTTTAAAAGCTTATTTTAAATGCTTATTCTTAATGCTTTTTCTTCATGCTTATTTTAAAAGCTTATATTAAAAGCTTATTTTAAATGCTTATTCTTAATGCTTATTCTTAATGCTTTTTCTTAATGCTTATTTTAAAAGCTTATTTTAAAAGCTTATTTTAAAAGCAAATTTTAAATGCTTATGCTTAATGCTTTTTCTTAATGCTTATTTTAAATTTTTATGCTTTATGCTTATGCTTATTTAAAATGCTTATGCTTAATGCTTTTTCTAAATGCTTATTTTAAAAGCTTATTTTAAATGCTTATGCTTAAAGCTTATGCTTAATGATTATATTTTATGCTTATGCTAAATGCTTTATGTTTAAAGCTTATTTTAAAAAAAGCGAAATTTAGCTTTTTGCTAAAAATAATTTTGTTTATTTAATATAAACAACATTGACCTTTTTTATGAATAAAATAAAATAAAATTAGGTAAATGCTTAAAATTATAACAGCTAGATTCAGCGGTGGATTATTTAAGATGAAAAATAAAATTTGAAATCTTATATAAATTATAAAACAAGAAATTCGAGACGCCTCTGAAAAATTAAAAGCGAATACATATTAATGATCCTCTATGATTATTTTTAATGCTTATGCTTAATGCTTATGCTTAATGCTTATTTTAAAAGCTTATTTTTAATGCTTATGCTTAATGCTTTTTCTTAATGCTTATTTAAAAGCTTATTTTAAAAGTTTATTTTAAATGTTTATGCTTAATGCTTATTTTAATAAGCTTATGCTTAATGCTTTTTCTTTATGCTTATTTTAAAAGCTTATTTTTAATGCTTATGCTAAATGCTTTTTTTTAAATGCTTATGCTTACTGCTTATGCTTAATACTTGTGCTTAATGTTGGATGCTTTATACTTATTTCAAATGCTTATTTTAAATGCTTATGCTTAATGCTTTTTCTTTATGCTTATTTTAAATGCTTTTTCTTTATGCTTATTTTAAAAGCTTATTTTAAATGCTTATGCTTAATGTTTAATAATTAATGCTTATTTTAAATGTTTATGCCTATGTTTATGCCTAATGCTTAATGCTAAATGCTTTATGTTTAAAGCTTATTTTAAAAAAAGGGAAATTTAGCTTTTTGCTTAAAAATAATTTTGTTTATTTAATATAAACAACATTGACCTTTATAATGAATAAAGTAAAATAAAATTAGGTAAATGCCTAAAATTATGCCAGCTAGATTCAGCGGAGGGTTACTTGAGATAATACATTAAATTTGAAATTTTATATAAATATTATAAAACAAGAAATCCGAGGCGCCACTGACAAATTAAAAGCGAATACATATGCATGATCCTCTATGATATGCTCGATGTTCGATGCTATGCTCTATGTTGGATGCTATGCTTGATGTTCAATGCTCAATGGTCAATTATTAATTCTTGATGCTTTAGACATGAGGCTTGCTGCTTAATGCCTATGTTTAATGCTTATGCTTATTTTTAATGCTTATTTTAAATGCTTATGCTAAATGCTTATTTTAAATTTTTATGCTTTATGCTTATGCTTATTTAAAATGCTTATGCTTAATGCTTTTTCTAAATGCTTATTTTAAAAGCTTATTTTAAATGCTTATTCCTAATGCTTTTTCTTCATGCTTATTTTAAAAGCTTATATTAAAAGCTTATTTTAAATAATTATGCTAAATGCTTATTTTAAAAGCTTATTTTAAATGCTTATTCTTAATGCTTATTCTTAATGCTTTTTCTTAATGCTTATTTTAAAAGCTTATTTTAAAAGCTTATTTTAAAAGCAAATTTTAAATGCTTATGCTTAATGCTTTTTCTTAATGCTTATTTTAAATTTTTATGCTTTATGCTTATGCTTATTTAAAATGCTTATGCTTAATGCTTTTTCTAAATGCTTATTTTAAAAGCTTATTTTAAATGCTTATGCTTAAAGCTTATGCTTAATGATTATATTTTATGCTTATGCTAAATGCTTTATGTTTAAAGCTTATTTTAAAAAAAGCGAAATTTAGCTTTTTGCTAAAAATAATTTTGTTTATTTAATATAAACAACATTGACCTTTTTTATGAATAAAATAAAATAAAATTAGGTAAATGCTTAAAATTATAACAGCTAGATTCAGCGGTGGATTATTTAAGATGAAAAATAAAATTTGAAATCTTATATAAATTATAAAACAAGAAATTCGAGACGCCTCTGAAAAATTAAAAGCGAATACATATTAATGATCCTCTATGATTATTTTTAATGCTTATGCTTAATGCTTATGCTTAATGCTTATTTTAAAAGCTTATTTTTAATGCTTATGCTTAATGCTTTTTCTTAATGCTTATTTAAAAGCTTATTTTAAAAGTTTATGCCTATGTTTATGCCTAATGCTTAATGCTAAATGCTTTATGTTTAAAGCTTATTTTAAAAAAAGGGAAATTTAGCTTTTTGCTTAAAAATAATTTTGTTTATTTAATATAAACAACATTGACCTTTATAATGAATAAAGTAAAATAAAATTAGGTAAATGCCTAAAATTATGCCAGCTAGATTCAGCGGAGGGTTACTTGAGATAATACATTAAATTTGAAATTTTATATAAATATTATAAAACAAGAAATCCGAGGCGCCACTGACAAATTAAAAGCGAATACATATGCGTGATCCTCTATGATATGCTCGATGTTCGATGCTATGCTCTATGTTGGATGCTATGCTTGATGTTCAATGCTCAATGGTCAATTATTAATTCTTGATGCTTTAGACATGAGGCTTGCTGCTTAATGCCTATGTTTAATGCTTATGCTTATTTTTAATGCTTATTTTAAATGCTTATGCTAAATGCTTATTTTAAATTTTTATGCTTTATGCTTATGCTTATTTAAAATGCTTATGCTTAATGCTTTTTCTAAATGCTTATTTTAAAAGCTTATTTTAAATGCTTATTCCTAATGCTTTTTCTTCATGCTTATTTTAAAAGCTTATATTAAAAGCTTATTTTAAATAATTATGCTAAATGCTTATTTTAAAAGCTTATTTTAAATGCTTATTCTTAATGCTTATTCTTAATGCTTTTTCTTAATGCTTATTTTAAAAGCTTATTTTAAAAGCTTATTTTAAAAGCAAATTTTAAATGCTTATGCTTAATGCTTTTTCTTAATGCTTATTTTAAATTTTTATGCTTTATGCTTATGCTTATTTAAAATGCTTATGCTTAATGCTTTTTCTAAATGCTTATTTTAAATGCTTATGCTTAAAGCTTATGCTTAATGATTATATTTTATGCTTATGCTAAATGCTTTATGTTTAAAGCTTATTTTAAAAAAAGCGAAATTTAGCTTTTTGCTAAAAATAATTTTGTTTATTTAATATAAACAACATTGACCTTTTTTATGAATAAAATAAAATAAAATTAGGTAAATGCTTAAAATTATAACAGCTAGATTCAGCGGTGGATTATTTAAGATGAAAAATAAAATTTGAAATCTTATATAAATTATAAAACAAGAAATTCGAGACGCCTCTGAAAAATTAAAAGCGAATACATATTAATGATCCTCTATGATTATTTTTAATGCTTATGCTTAATGCTTATGCTTAATGCTTATTTTAAAAGCTTATTTTTAATGCTTATGCTTAATGCTTTTTCTTAATGCTTATTTAAAAGCTTATTTTAAAAGTTTATTTTAAATGTTTATGCTTAATGCTTATTTTAATAAGCTTATGCTTAATGCTTTTTCTTTATGCTTATTTTAAAAGCTTATTTTTAATGCTTATGCTAAATGCTTTTTTTTAAATGCTTATGCTTACTGCTTATGCTTAATACTTGTGCTTAATGTTGGATGCTTTATACTTATTTCAAATGCTTATTTTAAATGCTTATGCTTAATGATTTTTCTTTATGCTTATTTTAAAAGCTTATTTTAAATGCTTATTTTAAATGCTTATGCTAAATGCTTATTTTAAATGCTTATGCTTAATGCTTATGGTTATGCTTCATGGTTAAAGCTTATTTAAAAAAAAAGGAAATTTACCTTTTGTGTTAAAAATAATTTATTGATTTAATATAATTAACATTGACCTTTATTATGAATAAAGAGACATAAAATAAGGTGAATGCCTAAAATTATGCCAGCTAGATTCAGCGGTGGATTATTTAAGATGATACAATAAATTTGAAATTTTATATAAATTATAAAACAAGAAATCCGAGGCGCCACTGACAAATTAAAAGCGAATACACATGCATGATCCTCGATGATATGCTTGATGTTTGGTACTATGCTCGATGTTGGATGTTATGCTTGATGTTCGATGCTCGATACTCAATTCTTGATTCTTGAGACATGAGGCTTAATGCTTATGCTTAATGCTTAATACTTATGCTTTCTACTTATGCTTTTCCTTAATGTTTATGCTTAGTTTAAAAAAAAGGAAATTTAGCTTTTGTGGTAAAAATAATTTATTGATTAATTATAAGCAACATTGACCTTTTTTATGAATAAAGTAAAATAAAATTAGCTAAATGCCTAAAATTATGCCAGCTAGATTCAGCGGTGGATTATTTAAGATGAAAAATAAAATTTGAAATCTTATATAAATTATAAAACAAGAAATCCGAGACGCCACTGAAAATTTAAAAGCGAATACATATTAATGATCCTCTATGATTATTTGTAATGCTTATGCTTAATGCTTATGCTTAATGTTTATTTTAAAAGCTTATTTTTAATGCTTATGCTTAATGCTTTTTCTTAATGCTTTTTTTAAAAGCTTATTTTAAAGGTTTATTTTAAATGTTTATGCTTAATGCTTAATGCTCATGCTAAATGCTTATTTAAGCAGCTTATTTTAAATGCTTATTTTAAATTCTTATGCTTATTGCTTATTTTAAAGCTTATTTTAAATGCTTATTCTTAATGCTTTTTCTTCATGCTTATTTTAAAAGCTTATATTAAAATCTTATTTTAAATAATTATGCTAAATGTTTTTTTTAAAAGCTTATTTAAAATGCTTATTCTTAATGCTTTTTCTTAATGCTTATTTTGAAAGCTTATTTTAAAAGCTTATTTTTAATGCTTATTTTAAATGCTTATGCTTACTGCTTATTTTAAATTTTTATGCTTTATGCTTATGCTTATTTCAAATGCTTATGCTTAATGCTTTTTCTAAATGCTTATTTTAAAAGCTTATTTTAAATGCTTATATTAAAAGCTTATTTTAAATAATTATGCTAAATGCTTATTTTAAAAGCTTATTTTAAATGCTTATTCTTAATGCTTTTTCTTAATGCTTATTTTGAAAGCTTATTTTTAATGCTTATTTTAAATGCTTATGCTAAATGCTTATTTTAAATTTTTATGCTTTATGCTTATGCTTATTTAAAATGCTTATGCTTAGTGCTTTTTCTAAATGCTTATTTTAAAAGCTTATTTTAAATGCTTATGCTTAAAGCTTATACTTAATGATTATATTTTATGCTTATGCTAAATGCTTTATGTTTAAAGCTTATTTTAAAAAAAGCGAAATTTAGCTTTTTGCTAAAAATAATTTTGTTTATTTAATATAAACAACATTGACCTTTTTTATGAATAAAGTAAAATAAAATTAGGTAAATGCTTAAAATTATGCCAGCTAGATTCAGCGGTGGATTATTTAAGATGATACATTAAATTTGAAATTTTATATAAATTATAAAACAAGAAATCCGAGGCGCCACTGACAAATTAAAAGCGAATACACATGCATGATCCTCGATGATATGCTTGATGTTTGGTACTATGCTCGATGTTGGATGTTATGCTTGATGTTCGATGCTCGATACTCAATTCTTGATTCTTGAGACATGAGGCTTAATGCTTATGCTTAATGCTTAATACTTATGCTTTCTACTTATGCTTTTTTTTAAATGCTTATGCTTTATGCTTATTTTAAATGCTTATGCTTACTGCTTATGCTTAATACTTGTGCTTAATGTTGGATGCTTTATACTTATTTCAAATGCTTATTTTAAATGCTTATGCTTAATGCTTTTTCTTTATGCTTATTTTAAAAGCTTATTTTAAATGATTTTTCTTTATGCTTATTTTAAAAGCTTATTTTAAATGCTTATGCTTAATGTTTAATAATTAATGCTTATTTTAAATGTTTATGCCTATGTTTATGCTTAATGCTAAATGCTTTATGTTTAAAGCTTATTTTAAAAAAAGGGAAATTTAGCTTTTTGCTTAAAAATAATTTTGTTTATTTAATATAAACAACATTGACCTTTATTATGAATAAAGTAAAATAAAATTAGGTAAATGCCTAAATATATGCCAGCTAGATTCAGCGGAGGGTTACTTGAAATAATACATTAAATTTAAAAATTTATATAAATATTATAATACAAAAAATCCGAGGCGCCACTGACAAATTAAAAGCGAATACATATGCGTGATCCTCTATAATATGCTCGATGTTCGATGCTATGCTCTATGTTGGATGCTATGCTTGATGTTCAATGCTCAATTATTAATTCTTGATGCTTCAGACATGAGGCTTGCTGCTTAATGCTTATGCTTATGCTTATGCTAAATGCTTATTTCTAAAAGCTTATTTCGAATGCTTATGCTTAATGCTAATGCTTAATGCTTATTTTAAAAGCTTATTTTTAATGCTTATGCTTAATGCTTTTTCTTAATGCTTATTTTAAAAGCTTATTTTAAAAGTTTATTTTAAATGTTTATGCTTAATGCTTATTTTAAATGCTTATGCTTAATGCTTTTTCTTTATGCTTATTTTAAAAGCTTATTTTTAATGCTTATGCTAAATGCTTTTTTTTAAATGCTTATGCTTACTGCTTATGCTTAATACTTGTGCTTAATGTTGGATGCTTTATACTTATTTCAAATGCTTATTTTAAATGCTTATGCTTAATGCTTTTTCTTTATGCTTATTTTAAAAGCTTATTTTAAATGCTTTTTCTTTATGCTTATTTTAAAAGCTTATTTTAAATGCTTATGCTTAATGTTTAATAATTAATGCTTATTTTAAATGTTTATGCCTATGTTTATGCCTAATGCTTAATGCTAAATGCTTTATGTTTAAAGCTTATTTTAAAAAAAGGGAAATTTAGCTTTTTGCTTAAAAATAATTTTGTTTATTTAATATAAACAACATTGACCTTTATAATGAATAAAGTAAAATAAAATTAGGTAAATGCCTAAAATTATGCCAGCTAGATTCAGCGGAGGGTTACTTGAGATAATACATTAAATTTGAAATTTTATATAAATATTATAAAACAAGAAATCCGAGGCGCCACTGACAAATTAAAAGCGAATACATATGCGTGATCCTCTATGATATGCTCGATGTTCGATGCTATGCTCTATGTTGGATGCTATGCTTGATGTTCAATGCTCAATGGTCAATTATTAATTCTTGATGCTTTAGACATGAGGCTTGCTGCTTAATGCCTATGTTTAATGCTTATGCTTATTTTTAATGCTTATTTTAAATGCTTATGCTAAATGCTTATTTTAAATTTTTATGCTTTATGCTTATGCTTATTTAAAATGCTTATGCTTAATGCTTTTTCTAAATGCTTATTTTAAAAGCTTATTTTAAATGCTTATTCTTAATGCTTTTTCTTCATGCTTATTTTAAAAGCTTATTTTAAATGCTTATTCTTAATGCTTATTCTTAATGCTTTTTCTTAATGCTTATTTTAAAAGCTTATTTTAAAAGCTTATTTTAAAAGCAAATTTTAAATGCTTATGCTTAATGCTTTTTCTTAATGCTTATTTTAAATTTTTATGCTTTATGCTTATGCTTATTTAAAATGCTTATGCTTAATGCTTTTTCTAAATGCTTATTTTAAAAGCTTATTTTAAATGCTTATGCTTAAAGCTTATGCTTAATGATTATATTTTATGCTTATGCTAAATGCTTTATGTTTAAAGCTTATTTTAAAAAAAGCGAAATTTAGCTTTTTGCTAAAAATAATTTTGTTTATTTAATATAAACAACATTGACCTTTTTTATGAATAAAATAAAATAAAATTAGGTAAATGCTTAAAATTATAACAGCTAGATTCAGCGGTGGATTATTTAAGATGAAAAATAAAATTTGAAATCTTATATAAATTATAAAACAAGAAATTCGAGACGCCTCTGAAAAATTAAAAGCGAATACATATTAATGATCCTCTATGATTATTTTTAATGCTTATGCTTAATGCTTATGCTTAATGCTTATTTTAAAAGCTTATTTTTAATGCTTATGCTTAATGCTTTTTCTTAATGCTTATTTAAAAGCTTATTTTAAAAGTTTATTTTAAATGTTTATGCTTAATGCTTATTTTAATAAGCTTATGCTTAATGCTTTTTCTTTATGCTTATTTTAAAAGCTTATTTTTAATGCTTATGCTAAATGCTTTTTTTTAAATGCTTATGCTTACTGCTTATGCTTAATACTTGTGCTTAATGTTGGATGCTTTATACTTATTTCAAATGCTTATTTTAAATGCTTATGCTTAATGCTTTTTCTTTATGCTTATTTTAAATGCTTTTTCTTTATGCTTATTTTAAAAGCTTATTTTAAATGCTTATGCTTAATGTTTAATAATTAATGCTTATTTTAAATGTTTATGCCTATGTTTATGCCTAATGCTTAATGCTAAATGCTTTATGTTTAAAGCTTATTTTAAAAAAAGGGAAATTTAGCTTTTTGCTTAAAAATAATTTTGTTTATTTAATATAAACAACATTGACCTTTATAATGAATAAAGTAAAATAAAATTAGGTAAATGCCTAAAATTATGCCAGCTAGATTCAGCGGAGGGTTACTTGAGATAATACATTAAATTTGAAATTTTATATAAATATTATAAAACAAGAAATCCGAGGCGCCACTGACAAATTAAAAGCGAATACATATGCGTGATCCTCTATGATATGCTCGATGTTCGATGCTATGCTCTATGTTGGATGCTATGCTTGATGTTCAATGCTCAATGGTCAATTATTAATTCTTGATGCTTTAGACATGAGGCTTGCTGCTTAATGCCTATGTTTAATGCTTATGCTTATTTTTAATGCTTATTTTAAATGCTTATGCTAAATGCTTATTTTAAATTTTTATGCTTTATGCTTATGCTTATTTAAAATGCTTATGCTTAATGCTTTTTCTAAATGCTTATTTTAAAAGCTTATTTTAAATGCTTATTCCTAATGCTTTTTCTTCATGCTTATTTTAAAAGCTTATATTAAAAGCTTATTTTAAATAATTATGCTAAATGCTTATTTTAAAAGCTTATTTTAAATGCTTATTCTTAATGCTTATTCTTAATGCTTTTTCTTAATGCTTATTTTAAAAGCTTATTTTAAAAGCTTATTTTAAAAGCAAATTTTAAATGCTTATGCTTAATGCTTTTTCTTAATGCTTATTTTAAATTTTTATGCTTTATGCTTATGCTTATTTAAAATGCTTATGCTTAATGCTTTTTCTAAATGCTTATTTTAAAAGCTTATTTTAAATGCTTATGCTTAAAGCTTATGCTTAATGATTATATTTTATGCTTATGCTAAATGCTTTATGTTTAAAGCTTATTTTAAAAAAAGCGAAATTTAGCTTTTTGCTAAAAATAATTTTGTTTATTTAATATAAACAACATTGACCTTTTTTATGAATAAAATAAAATAAAATTAGGTAAATGCTTAAAATTATAACAGCTAGATTCAGCGGTGGATTATTTAAGATGAAAAATAAAATTTGAAATCTTATATAAATTATAAAACAAGAAATTCGAGACGCCTCTGAAAAATTAAAAGCGAATACATATTAATGATCCTCTATGATTATTTTTAATGCTTATGCTTAATGCTTATGCTTAATGCTTATTTTAAAAGCTTATTTTTAATGCTTATGCTTAATGCTTTTTCTTAATGCTTATTTAAAAGCTTATTTTAAAAGTTTATGCCTATGTTTATGCCTAATGCTTAATGCTAAATGCTTTATGTTTAAAGCTTATTTTAAAAAAAGGGAAATTTAGCTTTTTGCTTAAAAATAATTTTGTTTATTTAATATAAACAACATTGACCTTTATAATGAATAAAGTAAAATAAAATTAGGTAAATGCCTAAAATTATGCCAGCTAGATTCAGCGGAGGGTTACTTGAGATAATACATTAAATTTGAAATTTTATATAAATATTATAAAACAAGAAATCCGAGGCGCCACTGACAAATTAAAAGCGAATACATATGCGTGATCCTCTATGATATGCTCGATGTTCGATGCTATGCTCTATGTTGGATGCTATGCTTGATGTTCAATGCTCAATGGTCAATTATTAATTCTTGATGCTTTAGACATGAGGCTTGCTGCTTAATGCCTATGTTTAATGCTTATGCTTATTTTTAATGCTTATTTTAAATGCTTATGCTTAATGCTTTTTCTTAATGCTTATTTTAAATTTTTATGCTTTATGCTTATGCTTATTTAAAATGCTTATGCTTAATGCTTTTTCTAAATGCTTATTTTAAAAGCTTATTTTAAATGCTTATGCTTAAAGCTTATGCTTAATGATTATATTTTATGCTTATGCTAAATGCTTTATGTTTAAAGCTTATTTTAAAAAAAGCGAAATTTAGCTTTTTGCTAAAAATAATTTTGTTTATTTAATATAAACAACATTGACCTTTTTTATGAATAAAATAAAATAAAATTAGGTAAATGCTTAAAATTATAACAGCTAGATTCAGCGGTGGATTATTTAAGATGAAAAATAAAATTTGAAATCTTATATAAATTATAAAACAAGAAATTCGAGACGCCTCTGAAAAATTAAAAGCGAATACATATTAATGATCCTCTATGATTATTTTTAATGCTTATGCTTAATGCTTATGCTTAATGCTTATTTTAAAAGCTTATTTTTAATGCTTATGCTTAATGCTTTTTCTTAATGCTTATTTAAAAGCTTATTTTAAAAGTTTATGCCTATGTTTATGCCTAATGCTTAATGCTAAATGCTTTATGTTTAAAGCTTATTTTAAAAAAAGGGAAATTTAGCTTTTTGCTTAAAAATAATTTTGTTTATTTAATATAAACAACATTGACCTTTATAATGAATAAAGTAAAATAAAATTAGGTAAATGCCTAAAATTATGCCAGCTAGATTCAGCGGAGGGTTACTTGAGATAATACATTAAATTTGAAATTTTATATAAATATTATAAAACAAGAAATCCGAGGCGCCACTGACAAATTAAAAGCGAATACATATGCGTGATCCTCTATGATATGCTCGATGTTCGATGCTATGCTCTATGTTGGATGCTATGCTTGATGTTCAATGCTCAATGGTCAATTATTAATTCTTGATGCTTTAGACATGAGGCTTGCTGCTTAATGCCTATGTTTAATGCTTATGCTTATTTTTAATGCTTATTTTAAATGCTTATGCTAAATGCTTATTTTAAATTTTTATGCTTTATGCTTATGCTTATTTAAAATGCTTATGCTTAATGCTTTTTCTAAATGCTTATTTTAAAAGCTTATTTTAAATGCTTATTCCTAATGCTTTTTCTTCATGCTTATTTTAAAAGCTTATATTAAAAGCTTATTTTAAATAATTATGCTAAATGCTTATTTTAAAAGCTTATTTTAAATGCTTATTCTTAATGCTTATTCTTAATGCTTTTTCTTAATGCTTATTTTAAAAGCTTATTTTAAAAGCTTATTTTAAAAGCAAATTTTAAATGCTTATGCTTAATGCTTTTTCTTAATGCTTATTTTAAATTTTTATGCTTTATGCTTATGCTTATTTAAAATGCTTATGCTTAATGCTTTTTCTAAATGCTTATTTTAAATGCTTATGCTTAAAGCTTATGCTTAATGATTATATTTTATGCTTATGCTAAATGCTTTATGTTTAAAGCTTATTTTAAAAAAAGCGAAATTTAGCTTTTTGCTAAAAATAATTTTGTTTATTTAATATAAACAACATTGACCTTTTTTATGAATAAAATAAAATAAAATTAGGTAAATGCTTAAAATTATAACAGCTAGATTCAGCGGTGGATTATTTAAGATGAAAAATAAAATTTGAAATCTTATATAAATTATAAAACAAGAAATTCGAGACGCCTCTGAAAAATTAAAAGCGAATACATATTAATGATCCTCTATGATTATTTTTAATGCTTATGCTTAATGCTTATGCTTAATGCTTATTTTAAAAGCTTATTTTTAATGCTTATGCTTAATGCTTTTTCTTAATGCTTATTTAAAAGCTTATTTTAAAAGTTTATTTTAAATGTTTATGCTTAATGCTTATTTTAATAAGCTTATGCTTAATGCTTTTTCTTTATGCTTATTTTAAAAGCTTATTTTTAATGCTTATGCTAAATGCTTTTTTTTAAATGCTTATGCTTACTGCTTATGCTTAATACTTGTGCTTAATGTTGGATGCTTTATACTTATTTCAAATGCTTATTTTAAATGCTTATGCTTAATGATTTTTCTTTATGCTTATTTTAAAAGCTTATTTTAAATGCTTATTTTAAATGCTTATGCTAAATGCTTATTTTAAATGCTTATGCTTAATGCTTATGGTTATGCTTCATGGTTAAAGCTTATTTAAAAAAAAAGGAAATTTACCGTTTGTGTTAAAAATAATTTATTGATTTAATATAATTAACATTGACCTTTATTATGAATAAAGAGACATAAAATAAGGTGAATGCCTAAAATTATGCCAGCTAGATTCAGCGGTGGATTATTTAAGATGATACATTAAATTTAAAATTTTATATAAATTATAAAACAAGAAATCCGAGGCGCCACTGACAAATTAAAAGCGAATACACATGCATGATCCTCGATGATATGCTTGATGTTTGGTACTATGCTCGATGTTGGATGTTACGCTTGATGTTCGATGCTCGATACTCAATTCTTGATTCTTGAGACATGAGGCTTAATGCTTATGCTTAATGCTTAATACTTATTCTTTCTACTTATGCTTTTCCTTAATGTTTATGCTTAGTTTAAAAAAAAAGGAAATTTAGCTTTTGTGGTAAAAATAATTTATTGATTAATTATAAACAACATTGACCTTTTTTATGAATAAAGTAAAATAAAATTAGGTAAATGCTTAAAATTATGCCAGGTAGATTCAGCGGTGGATTATTTAAGATGAAAAATAAAATTTGAAATCTTATATAAATTATAAAACAAGAAATCCGAGACGCCACTGAAAATTTAAAAGCGAATACATATTAATGATCCTCTATGATTATTTTTAATGCTTATGCTTAATGCTTATGCTTAATGCTTATTTTAAAAGCTTATTTTTAATGCTTATGCTTAATGCTTTTTCTTAATGCTTATTTTAAAAGCTTATTTTAAAAGTTTATTTTAAATGTTTATGCTTAATGCTTAATGCTCATGCTAAATGCTTATTTAAGCAGCTTATTTTAAATGCTTATTTTAAATTCTTATGCTTATTGCTTATTTTAAAGCTTATTTTAAATGCTTATTCTTAATGCTTTTTCTTCATGCTTATTTTAAAAGCTTATATTAAAAGCTTATTTTAAATAATTATGCTAAATGTTTTTTTTAAAAGCTTATTTTAAATGCTTATTCTTAATGCTTACTTTGAAAGCTTATTTTAAAAGCTTATTTTTAATGCTTATTTTAAATGCTTATTTTAAATGCTTATGCTAAATGCTTATTTTAAATTTTTATGCTTTATGCTTATGCTTATTCCAAATGCTTATGCTTAATGCTTTTTCTAAATGCTTATTTTAAAAGCTTATTTTAAATGCTTATATTAAAAGCTTATTTTAAATAATTATGCTAAATGCTTATTTTAAAAGCTTATTTTAAATGCTTATTCTTAATGCTTTTTCTTAATGCTTATTTTGAAAGCTTATTTTAAAAGCTTATTTTTAATGCTTATTTTAAATGCTTATGCTAAATGCTTATTTTAAATTTTTATGCTTTATGCTTATGCTTATTTAAAATGCTTATGCTTAGTGCTTTTTCTAAATGCTTATTTTAAAAGCTTATTTTAAATGCTTATGCTTAAAGCTTATACTTAATGATTATATTTTATGCTTATGCTAAATGCTTTATGTTTAAAGCTTATTTTAAAAAAAGCGAAATTTAGCTTTTTGCTAAAAATAATTTTGTTTATTTAATATAAACAACATTGACCTTTTTTATGAATAAAGTAAAATAAAATTAGGTAAATGCTTAAAATTATGCCAGCTAGATTCAGCGGTGGATTATTTAAGATGATACATTAAATTTGAAATTTTATATAAATTATAAAACAAGAAATCCGAGGCGCCACTGACAAATTAAAAGCGAATACACATGCATGATCCTCGATGATATGCTTGATGTTTGGTACTATGCTCGATGTTGGATGTTATGCTTGATGTTCGATGCTCGATACTCAATTCTTGATTCTTGAGACATGAGGCTTAATGCTTATGCTTAATGCTTAATACTTATGCTTTCTACTTATGCTTTTTTTTAAATGCTTATGCTTTATGCTTATTTTAAATGCTTATGCTTACTGCTTATGCTTTATACTTGTGCTTAATGTTGGATGCTTTATACTTATTTCAAATGCTTATTTTAAATGCTTATGCTTAATGCTTTTTCTTTATGCTTATTTTAAAAGCTTATTTTAAATGCTTTTTCTTTATGCTTATTTTAAAAGCTTATTTTAAATGCTTATGCTTAATGTTTAATAATTAATGCTTATTTTAAATGTTTATGCCTATGTTTATGCTTAATGCTAAATGCTTTATGTTTAAAGCTTATTTTAAAAAAAGGGAAATTTAGCTTTTTGCTTAAAAATAATTTTGTTTATTTAATATAAACAACATTGACCTTTATTATGAATAAAGTAAAATAAAATTAGGTAAATGCCTAAATATATGCCAGCTAGATTCAGCGGAGGGTTACTTGAAATAATACATTAAATTTAAAAATTTATATAAATATTATAATACAAAAAATCCGAGGCGCCACTGACAAATTAAAAGCGAATACATATGCGTGATCCTCTATAATATGCTCGATGTTCGATGCTATGCTCTATGTTGGATGCTATGCTTGATGTTCAATGCTCAATTATTAATTCTTGATGCTTCAGACATGAGGCTTGCTGCTTAATGCTTATGCTTATGCTTATGCTAAATGCTTATTTCTAAAAGCTTATTTCGAATGCTTATGCTTAATGCTAATGCTTAATGCTTATTTTAAAAGCTTATTTTTAATGCTTATGCTTAATGCTTTTTCTTAATGCTTATTTTAAAAGCTTATTTTAAAAGTTTATTTTAAATGTTTATGCTTAATGCTTATTTTAAATGCTTATGCTTAATGCTTTTTCTTTATGCTTATTTTAAAAGCTTATTTTTAATGCTTATGCTAAATGCTTTTTTTTAAATGCTTATGCTTACTGCTTATGCTTAATACTTGTGCTTAATGTTGGATGCTTTATACTTATTTCAAATGCTTATTTTAAATGCTTATGCTTAATGCTTTTTCTTTATGCTTATTTTAAAAGCTTATTTTAAATGCTTTTTCTTTATGCTTATTTTAAAAGCTTATTTTAAATGCTTATGCTTAATGTTTAATAATTAATGCTTATTTTAAATGTTTATGCCTATGTTTATGCCTAATGCTTAATGCTAAATGCTTTATGTTTAAAGCTTATTTTAAAAAAAGGGAAATTTAGCTTTTTGCTTAAAAATAATTTTGTTTATTTAATATAAACAACATTGACCTTTATAATGAATAAAGTAAAATAAAATTAGGTAAATGCCTAAAATTATGCCAGCTAGATTCAGCGGAGGGTTACTTGAGATAATACATTAAATTTGAAATTTTATATAAATATTATAAAACAAGAAATCCGAGGCGCCACTGACAAATTAAAAGCGAATACATATGCGTGATCCTCTATGATATGCTCGATGTTCGATGCTATGCTCTATGTTGGATGCTATGCTTGATGTTCAATGCTCAATGGTCAATTATTAATTCTTGATGCTTTAGACATGAGGCTTGCTGCTTAATGCCTATGTTTAATGCTTATGCTTATTTTTAATGCTTATTTTAAATGCTTATGCTAAATGCTTATTTTAAATTTTTATGCTTTATGCTTATGCTTATTTAAAATGCTTATGCTTAATGCTTTTTCTAAATGCTTATTTTAAAAGCTTATTTTAAATGCTTATGCTTAATGCTTTTTCTTCATGCTTATTTTAAAAGCTTATATTAAAAGCTTATTTTAAATAATTATGCTAAATGCTTATTTTAAAAGCTTATTTTAAATGCTTATTCTTAATGCTTATTCTTAATGCTTTTTCTTAATGCTTATTTTAAAAGCTTATTTTAAAAGCTTATTTTAAAAGCAAATTTTAAATGCTTATGCTTAATGCTTTTTCTTAATGCTTATTTTAAATTTTTATGCTTTATGCTTATGCTTATTTAAAATGCTTATGCTTAATGCTTTTTCTAAATGCTTATTTTAAAAGCTTATTTTAAATGCTTATGCTTAAAGCTTATGCTTAATGATTATATTTTATGCTTATGCTAAATGCTTTATGTTTAAAGCTTATTTTAAAAAAAGCGAAATTTAGCTTTTTGCTAAAAATAATTTTGTTTATTTAATATAAACAACATTGACCTTTTTTATGAATAAAATAAAATAAAATTAGGTAAATGCTTAAAATTATAACAGCTAGATTCAGCGGTGGATTATTTAAGATGAAAAATAAAATTTGAAATCTTATATAAATTATAAAACAAGAAATTCGAGACGCCTCTGAAAAATTAAAAGCGAATACATATTAATGATCCTCTATGATTATTTTTAATGCTTATGCTTAATGCTTATGCTTAATGCTTATTTTAAAAGCTTATTTTTAATGCTTATGCTTAATGCTTTTTCTTAATGCTTATTTAAAAGCTTATTTTAAAAGTTTATTTTAAATGTTTATGCTTAATGCTTATTTTAATAAGCTTATGCTTAATGCTTTTTCTTTATGCTTATTTTAAAAGCTTATTTTTAATGCTTATGCTAAATGCTTTTTTTTAAATGCTTATGCTTACTGCTTATGCTTAATACTTGTGCTTAATGTTGGATGCTTTATACTTATTTCAAATGCTTATTTTAAATGCTTATGCTTAATGCTTTTTCTTTATGCTTATTTTTAAAGCTTATTTTAAATGCTTTTTCTTTATGCTTATTTTAAAAGCTTATTTTAAATGCTTATGCTTAATGTTTAATAATTAATGCTTATTTTAAATGTTTATGCCTATGTTTATGCCTAATGCTTAATGCTAAATGCTTTATGTTTAAAGCTTATTTTAAAAAAAGGGAAATTTAGCTTTTTGCTTAAAAATAATTTTGTTTATTTAATATAAACAACATTGACCTTTATAATGAATAAAGTAAAATAAAATTAGGTAAATGCCTAAAATTATGCCAGCTAGATTCAGCGGAGGGTTACTTGAGATAATACATTAAATTTGAAATTTTATATAAATATTATAAAACAAGAAATCCGAGGCGCCACTGACAAATTAAAAGCGAATACATATGCGTGATCCTCTATGATATGCTCGATGTTCGATGCTATGCTCTATGTTGGATGCTATGCTTGATGTTCAATGCTCAATGGTCAATTATTAATTCTTGATGCTTTAGACATGAGGCTTGCTGCTTAATGCCTATGTTTAATGCTTATGCTTATTTTTAATGCTTATTTTAAATGCTTATGCTAAATGCTTATTTTAAATTTTTATGCTTTATGCTTATGCTTATTTAAAATGCTTATGCTTAATGCTTTTTCTAAATGCTTATTTTAAAAGCTTATTTTAAATGCTTATTCCTAATGCTTTTTCTTCATGCTTATTTTAAAAGCTTATATTAAAAGCTTATTTTAAATAATTATGCTAAATGCTTATTTTAAAAGCTTATTTTAAATGCTTATTCTTAATGCTTATTCTTAATGCTTTTTCTTAATGCTTATTTTAAAAGCTTATTTTAAAAGCTTATTTTAAAAGCAAATTTTAAATGCTTATGCTTAATGCTTTTTCTTAATGCTTATTTTAAATTTTTATGCTTTATGCTTATGCTTATTTAAAATGCTTATGCTTAATGCTTTTTCTAAATGCTTATTTTAAATGCTTATGCTTAAAGCTTATGCTTAATGATTATATTTTATGCTTATGCTAAATGCTTTATGTTTAAAGCTTATTTTAAAAAAAGCGAAATTTAGCTTTTTGCTAAAAATAATTTTGTTTATTTAATATAAACAACATTGACCTTTTTTATGAATAAAATAAAATAAAATTAGGTAAATGCTTAAAATTATAACAGCTAGATTCAGCGGTGGATTATTTAAGATGAAAAATAAAATTTGAAATCTTATATAAATTATAAAACAAGAAATTCGAGACGCCTCTGAAAAATTAAAAGCGAATACATATTAATGATCCTCTATGATTATTTTTAATGCTTATGCTTAATGCTTATGCTTAATGCTTATTTTAAAAGCTTATTTTTAATGCTTATGCTTAATGCTTTTTCTTAATGCTTATTTAAAAGCTTATTTTAAAAGTTTATTTTAAATGTTTATGCTTAATGCTTATTTTAATAAGCTTATGCTTAATGCTTTTTCTTTATGCTTATTTTAAAAGCTTATTTTTAATGCTTATGCTAAATGCTTTTTTTTAAATGCTTATGCTTACTGCTTATGCTTAATACTTGTGCTTAATGTTGGATGCTTTATACTTATTTCAAATGCTTATTTTAAATGCTTATGCTTAATGATTTTTCTTTATGCTTATTTTAAAAGCTTATTTTAAATGCTTATTTTAAATGCTTATGCTAAATGCTTATTTTAAATGCTTATGCTTAATGCTTATGGTTATGCTTCATGGTTAAAGCTTATTTAAAAAAAAAGGAAATTTACCGTTTGTGTTAAAAATAATTTATTGATTTAATATAATTAACATTGACCTTTATTATGAATAAAGAGACATAAAATAAGGTGAATGCCTGAAATTATGCCAGCTAGATTCAGCGGTGGATTATTTAAGATGATACATTAAATTTAAAATTTTATATAAATTATAAAACAAGAAATCCGAGGCGCCACTGACAAATTAAAAGCGAATACACATGCATGATCCTCGATGATATGCTTGATGTTTGGTACTATGCTCGATGTTGGATGTTACGCTTGATGTTCGATGCTCGATACTCAATTCTTGATTCTTGAGACATGAGGCTTAATGCTTATGCTTAATGCTTAATACTTATTCTTTCTACTTATGCTTTTCCTTAATGTTTATGCTTAGTTTAAAAAAAAAGGAAATTTAGCTTTTGTGGTAAAAATAATTTATTGATTAATTATAAACAACATTGACCTTTTTTATGAATAAAGTAAAATAAAATTAGGTAAATGCTTAAAATTATGCCAGGTAGATTCAGCGGTGGATTATTTAAGATGAAAAATAAAATTTGAAATCTTATATAAATTATAAAACAAGAAATCCGAGACGCCACTGAAAATTTAAAAGCGAATACATATTAATGATCCTCTATGATTATTTTTAATGCTTATGCTTAATGCTTATGCTTAATGCTTATTTTAAAAGCTTATTTTTAATGCTTATGCTTAATGCTTTTTCTTAATGCTTATTTTAAAAGCTTATTTTAAAAGTTTATTTTAAATGTTTATGCTTAATGCTTAATGCTCATGCTAAATGCTTATTTAAGCAGCTTATTTTAAATGTTTATTTTAAATTCTTATGCTTATTGCTTATTTTAAAGCTTATTTTAAATGCTTATTCTTAATGCTTTTTCTTCATGCTTATTTTAAAAGCTTATATTAAAAGCTTATTTTAAATAATTATGCTAAATGTTTTTTTTAAAAGCTTATTTTAAATGCTTATTCTTAATGCTTACTTTGAAAGCTTATTTTAAAAGCTTATTTTTAATGCTTATTTTAAATGCTTATTTTAAATGCTTATGCTAAATGCTTATTTTAAATTTTTATGCTTTATGCTTATGCTTATTCCAAATGCTTATGCTTAATGCTTTTTCTAAATGCTTATTTTAAAAGCTTATTTTAAATGCTTATATTAAAAGCTTATTTTAAATAATTATGCTAAATGCTTATTTTAAAAGCTTATTTTAAATGCTTATTCTTAATGCTTTTTCTTAATGCTTATTTTGAAAGCTTATTTTAAAAGCTTATTTTTAATGCTTATTTTAAATGCTTATGCTAAATGCTTATTTTAAATTTTTATGCTTTATGCTTATGCTTATTTAAAATGCTTATGCTTAGTGCTTTTTCTAAATGCTTATTTTAAAAGCTTATTTTAAATGCTTATGCTTAAAGCTTATACTTAATGATTATATTTTATGCTTATGCTAAATGCTTTATGTTTAAAGCTTATTTTAAAAAAAGCGAAATTTAGCTTTTTGCTAAAAATAATTTTGTTTATTTAATATAAACAATATTGACCTTTTTTATGAATAAAGTAAAATAAAATTAGGTAAATGCTTAAAATTATAACAGCTAGATTCAGCGGTGGATTATTTAAGATGATACATTAAATTTGAAATTTTATATAAATTATAAAACAAGAAATCCGAGGCGCCACTGACAAATTAAAAGCGAATACACATGCATGATCCTCGATGATATGCTTGATGTTTGGTACTATGCTCGATGTTGGATGTTATGCTTGATGTTCGATGCTCGATACTCAATTCTTGATTCTTGAGACATGAGGCTTAATGCTTATGCTTAATGCTTAATACTTATGCTTTCTACTTATGCTTTTTTTTAAATGCTTATGCTTTATGCTTATTTTAAATGCTTATGCTTACTGCTTATGCTTAATACTTGTGCTTAATGTTGGATGCTTTATACTTATTTCAAATGCTTATTTTAAATGCTTATGCTTAATGCTTTTTCTTTATGCTTATTTTAAAAGCTTATTTTAAATGCTTTTTCTTTATGCTTATTTTAAAAGCTTATTTTAAATGCTTATGCTTAATGTTTAATAATTAATGCTTATTTTAAATGTTTATGCCTATGTTTATGCTTAATGCTAAATGCTTTATGTTTAAAGCTTATTTTAAAAAAAGGGAAATTTACCTTTTTGCTTAAAAATAATTTTGTTTATTTAATATAAACAACATTGACCTTTATTATGAATAAAGTAAAATAAAATTAGGTAAATGCCTAAATATATGCCAGCTAGATTCAGCGGAGGGTTACTTGAAATAATACATTAAATTTGAAAATTTATATAAATATTATAATACAAAAAATCCGAGGCGCCACTGACAAATTAAAAGCGAATACATATGCGTGATCCTCTATAATATGCTCGATGTTCGATGCTATGCTCTATGTTGGATGCTATGCTTGATGTTCAATGCTCAATTATTAATTCTTGATGCTTCAGACATGAGGCTTGCTGCTTAATGCTTATGCTTATGCTTATGCTAAATGCTTATTTCTAAAAGCTTATTTCGAATGCTTATGCTTAATGCTAATGCTTAATGCTTATTTTAAAAGCTTATTTTTAATGCTTATGCTTAATGCTTTTTCTTAATGCTTATTTTAAAAGCTTATTTTAAAAGTTTATTTTAAATGTTTATGCTTAATGCTTATTTTAAATGCTTATGCTTAATGCTTTTTCTTTATGCTTACTTTAAAAGCTTATTTTTAATGCTTATGCTAAATGCTTTTTTTTAAATGCTTATGCTTACTGCTTATGCTTAATACTTGTGCTTAATGTTGGATGCTTTATACTTATTTCAAATGCTTATTTTAAATGCTTATGCTTAATGCTTTTTCTTTATGCTTATTTTAAAAGCTTATTTTAAATGCTTTTTCTTTATGCTTATTTTAAAGCTTATTTTAAATGCTTATTCTTAATGCTTTTTCTTCATGCTTATTTTAAAAGCTTATATTAAAAGCTTATTTTAAATAATTATGCTAAATGTTTTTTTTAAAAGCTTATTTTAAATGCTTATTCTTAATGCTTACTTTGAAAGCTTATTTTAAAAGCTTATTTTTAATGCTTATTTTAAATGCTTATTTTAAATGCTTATGCTAAATGCTTATTTTAAATTTTTATGCTTTATGCTTATGCTTATTCCAAATGCTTATGCTTAATGCTTTTTCTAAATGCTTATTTTAAAAGCTTATTTTAAATGCTTATATTAAAAGCTTATTTTAAATAATTATGCTAAATGCTTATTTTAAAAGCTTATTTTAAATGCTTATTCTTAATGCTTTTTCTTAATGCTTATTTTGAAAGCTTATTTTAAAAGCTTATTTTTAATGCTTATTATAAATGCTTATGCTAAATGCTTATTTTAAATTTTTATGCTTTATGCTTATGCTTATTTAAAATGCTTATGCTTAGTGCTTTTTCTAAATGCTTATTTTAAAAGCTTATTTTAAATGCTTATGCTTAAAGCTTATACTTAATGATTATATTTTATGCTTATGCTAAATGCTTTATGTTTAAAGCTTATTTTAAAAAAAGCGAAATTTAGCTTTTTGCTAAAAATAATTTTGTTTATTTAATATAAACAACATTGACCTTTTTTATGAATAAAGTAAAATAAAATTAGGTAAATGCTTAAAATTATGCCAGCTAGATTCAGCGGTGGATTATTTAAGATGATACATTAAATTTGAAATTTTATATAAATTATAAAACAAGAAATCCGAGGCGCCACTGACAAATTAAAAGCGAATACACATGCATGATCCTCGATGATATGCTTGATGTTTGGTACTATGCTCGATGTTGGATGTTATGCTTGATGTTCGATGCTCGATACTCAATTCTTGATTCTTGAGACATGAGGCTTAATGCTTATGCTTAATGCTTAATACTTATGCTTTCTACTTATGCTTTTTTTTAAATGCTTATGCTTTATGCTTATTTTAAATGCTTATGCTTACTGCTTATGCTTAATACTTGTGCTTAATGTTGGATGCTTTATACTTATTTCAAATGCTTATTTTAAATGCTTATGCTTAATGCTTTTTCTTTATGCTTATTTTAAAAGCTTATTTTAAATGCTTTTTCTTTATGCTTATTTTAAAAGCTTATTTTAAATGCTTATGCTTAATGTTTAATAATTAATGCTTATTTTAAATGTTTATGCCTATGTTTATGCTTAATGCTAAATGCTTTATGTTTAAAGCTTATTTTAAAAAAAGGGAAATTTAGCTTTTTGCTTAAAAATAATTTTGTTTATTTAATATAAACAACATTGACCTTTATTATGAATAAAGTAAAATAAAATTAGGTAAATGCCTAAATATATGCCAGCTAGATTCAGCGGAGGGTTACTTGAAATAATACATTAAATTTGAAAATTTATATAAATATTATAATACAAAAAATCCGAGGCGCCACTGACAAATTAAAAGCGAATACATATGCGTGATCCTCTATAATATGCTCGATGTTCGATGCTATGCTCTATGTTGGATGCTATGCTTGATGTTCAATGCTCAATTATTAATTCTTGATGCTTCAGACATGAGGCTTGCTGCTTAATGCTTATGCTTATGCTTATGCTAAATGCTTATTTCTAAAAGCTTATTTCGAATGCTTATGCTTAATGCTAATGCTTAATGCTTATTTTAAAAGCTTATTTTTAATGCTTATGCTTAATGCTTTTTCTTAATGCTTATTTTAAAAGCTTATTTTAAAAGTTTATTTTAAATGTTTATGCTTAATGCTTATTTTAAATGCTTATGCTTAATGCTTTTTCTTTATGCTTACTTTAAAAGCTTATTTTTAATGCTTATGCTAAATGCTTTTTTTTAAATGCTTATGCTTACTGCTTATGCTTAATACTTGTGCTTAATGTTGGATGCTTTATACTTATTTCAAATGCTTATTTTAAATGCTTATGCTTAATGCTTTTTCTTTATGCTTATTTTAAAAGCTTATTTTAAATGCTTTTTCTTTATGCTTATTTTAAAAGCTTATTTTAAATGCTTATGCTTAATGTTTAATAATTAATGCTTATTTTAAATGTTTATGCCTATGTTTATGCCTAATGCTTAATGCTAAATGCTTTATGTTTAAAGCTTATTTTAAAAAAAGGGAAATTTAGCTTTTTGCTTAAAAATAATTTTGTTTATTTAATATAAACAACATTGACCTTTATAATGAATAAAGTAAAATAAAATTAGGTAAATGCCTAAAATTATGCCAGCTAGATTCAGCGGAGGGTTACTTGAGATAATACATTAAATTTGAAATTTTATATAAATATTATAAAACAAGAAATCCGAGGCGCCACTGACAAATTAAAAGCGAATACATATGCGTGATCCTCTATGATATGCTCGATGTTCGATGCTATGCTCTATGTTTGATGCTATGCTTGATGTTCAATGCTCAATGGTCAATTATTAATTCTTGATGCTTTAGACATGAGGCTTGCTGCTTAATGCCTATGTTTAATGCTTATGCTTATTTTTAATGCTTATTTTAAATGCTTATGCTAAATGCTTATTTTAAATTTTTATGCTTTATGCTTATGCTTATTTAAAATGCTTATGCTTAATGCTTTTTCTAAATGCTTATTTTAAAAGCTTATTTTAAATGCTTATTCCTAATGCTTTTTCTTCATGCTTATTTTAAAAGCTTATATTAAAAGCTTATTTTAAATAATTATGCTAAATGCTTATTTTAAAAGCTTATTTTAAATGCTTATTCTTAATGCTTATTCTTAATGCTTTTTCTTAATGCTTATTTTAAAAGCTTATTTTAAAAGCTTATTTTAAAAGCAAATTTTAAATGCTTATGCTTAATGCTTTTTCTTAATGCTTATTTTAAATTTTTATGCTTTATGCTTATGCTTATTTAAAATGCTTATGCTTAATGCTTTTTCTAAATGCTTATTTTAAATGCTTATGCTTAAAGCTTATGCTTAATGATTATATTTTATGCTTATGCTAAATGCTTTATGTTTAAAGCTTATTTTAAAAAAAGCGAAATTTAGCTTTTTGCTAAAAATAATTTTGTTTATTTAATATAAACAACATTGACCTTTTTTATGAATAAAATAAAATAAAATTAGGTAAATGCTTAAAATTATAACAGCTAGATTCAGCGGTGGATTATTTAAGATGAAAAATAAAATTTGAAATCTTATATAAATTATAAAACAAGAAATTCGAGACGCCTCTGAAAAATTAAAAGCGAATACATATTAATGATCCTCTATGATTATTTTTAATGCTTATGCTTAATGCTTATGCTTAATGCTTATTTTAAAAGCTTATTTTTAATGCTTATGCTTAATGCTTTTTCTTAATGCTTATTTAAAAGCTTATTTTAAAAGTTTATTTTAAATGTTTATGCTTAATGCTTATTTTAATAAGCTTATGCTTAATGCTTTTTCTTTATGCTTATTTTAAAAGCTTATTTTTAATGCTTATGCTAAATGCTTTTTTTTAAATGCTTATGCTTACTGCTTATGCTTAATACTTGTGCTTAATGTTGGATGCTTTATACTTATTTCAAATGCTTATTTTAAATGCTTATGCTTAATGATTTTTCTTTATGCTTATTTTAAAAGCTTATTTTAAATGCTTATTTTAAATGCTTATGCTAAATGCTTATTTTAAATGCTTATGCTTAATGCTTATGGTTATGCTTCATGGTTAAAGCTTATTTAAAAAAAAAGGAAATTTACCGTTTGTGTTAAAAATAATTTATTGATTTAATATAATTAACATTGACCTTTATTATGAATAAAGAGACATAAAATAAGGTGAATGCCTGAAATTATGCCAGCTAGATTCAGCGGTGGATTATTTAAGATGATACATTAAATTTAAAATTTTATATAAATTATAAAACAAGAAATCCGAGGCGCCACTGACAAATTAAAAGCGAATACACATGCATGATCCTCGATGATATGCTTGATGTTTGGTACTATGCTCGATGTTGGATGTTACGCTTGATGTTCGATGCTCGATACTCAATTCTTGATTCTTGAGACATGAGGCTTAATGCTTATGCTTAATGCTTAATACTTATTCTTTCTACTTATGCTTTTCCTTAATGTTTATGCTTAGTTTAAAAAAAAAGGAAATTTAGCTTTTGTGGTAAAAATAATTTATTGATTAATTATAAACAACATTGACCTTTTTTATGAATAAAGTAAAATAAAATTAGGTAAATGCTTAAAATTATGCCAGGTAGATTCAGCGGTGGATTATTTAAGATGAAAAATAAAATTTGAAATCTTATATAAATTATAAAACAAGAAATCCGAGACGCCACTGAAAATTTAAAAGCGAATACATATTAATGATCCTCTATGATTATTTTTAATGCTTATGCTTAATGCTTATGCTTAATGCTTATTTTAAAAGCTTATTTTTAATGCTTATGCTTAATGCTTTTTCTTAATGCTTATTTTAAAAGCTTATTTTAAAAGTTTATTTTAAATGTTTATGCTTAATGCTTAATGCTCATGCTAAATGCTTATTTAAGCAGCTTATTTTAAATGTTTATTTTAAATTCTTATGCTTATTGCTTATTTTAAAGCTTATTTTAAATGCTTATTCTTAATGCTTTTTCTTCATGCTTATTTTAAAAGCTTATATTAAAAGCTTATTTTAAATAATTATGCTAAATGTTTTTTTTAAAAGCTTATTTTAAATGCTTATTCTTAATGCTTACTTTGAAAGCTTATTTTAAAAGCTTATTTTTAATGCTTATTTTAAATGCTTATTTTAAATGCTTATGCTAAATGCTTATTTTAAATTTTTATGCTTTATGCTTATGCTTATTCCAAATGCTTATGCTTAATGCTTTTTCTAAATGCTTATTTTAAAAGCTTATTTTAAATGCTTATATTAAAAGCTTATTTTAAATAATTATGCTAAATGCTTATTTTAAAAGCTTATTTTAAATGCTTATTCTTAATGCTTTTTCTTAATGCTTATTTTGAAAGCTTATTTTAAAAGCTTATTTTTAATGCTTATTTTAAATGCTTATGCTAAATGCTTATTTTAAATTTTTATGCTTTATGCTTATGCTTATTTAAAATGCTTATGCTTAGTGCTTTTTCTAAATGCTTATTTTAAAAGCTTATTTTAAATGCTTATGCTTAAAGCTTATACTTAATGATTATATTTTATGCTTATGCTAAATGCTTTATGTTTAAAGCTTATTTTAAAAAAAGCGAAATTTAGCTTTTTGCTAAAAATAATTTTGTTTATTTAATATAAACAATATTGACCTTTTTTATGAATAAAGTAAAATAAAATTAGGTAAATGCTTAAAATTATAACAGCTAGATTCAGCGGTGGATTATTTAAGATGATACATTAAATTTGAAATTTTATATAAATTATAAAACAAGAAATCCGAGGCGCCACTGACAAATTAAAAGCGAATACACATGCATGATCCTCGATGATATGCTTGATGTTTGGTACTATGCTCGATGTTGGATGTTATGCTTGATGTTCGATGCTCGATACTCAATTCTTGATTCTTGAGACATGAGGCTTAATGCTTATGCTTAATGCTTAATACTTATGCTTTCTACTTATGCTTTTTTTTAAATGCTTATGCTTTATGCTTATTTTAAATGCTTATGCTTACTGCTTATGCTTAATACTTGTGCTTAATGTTGGATGCTTTATACTTATTTCAAATGCTTATTTTAAATGCTTATGCTTAATGCTTTTTCTTTATGCTTATTTTAAAAGCTTATTTTAAATGCTTTTTCTTTATGCTTATTTTAAAAGCTTATTTTAAATGCTTATGCTTAATGTTTAATAATTAATGCTTATTTTAAATGTTTATGCCTATGTTTATGCTTAATGCTAAATGCTTTATGTTTAAAGCTTATTTTAAAAAAAGGGAAATTTACCTTTTTGCTTAAAAATAATTTTGTTTATTTAATATAAACAACATTGACCTTTATTATGAATAAAGTAAAATAAAATTAGGTAAATGCCTAAATATATGCCAGCTAGATTCAGCGGAGGGTTACTTGAAATAATACATTAAATTTGAAAATTTATATAAATATTATAATACAAAAAATCCGAGGCGCCACTGACAAATTAAAAGCGAATACATATGCGTGATCCTCTATAATATGCTCGATGTTCGATGCTATGCTCTATGTTGGATGCTATGCTTGATGTTCAATGCTCAATTATTAATTCTTGATGCTTCAGACATGAGGCTTGCTGCTTAATGCTTATGCTTATGCTTATGCTAAATGCTTATTTCTAAAAGCTTATTTCGAATGCTTATGCTTAATGCTAATGCTTAATGCTTATTTTAAAAGCTTATTTTTAATGCTTATGCTTAATGCTTTTTCTTAATGCTTATTTTAAAAGCTTATTTTAAAAGTTTATTTTAAATGTTTATGCTTAATGCTTATTTTAAATGCTTATGCTTAATGCTTTTTCTTTATGCTTACTTTAAAAGCTTATTTTTAATGCTTATGCTAAATGCTTTTTTTTAAATGCTTATGCTTACTGCTTATGCTTAATACTTGTGCTTAATGTTGGATGCTTTATACTTATTTCAAATGCTTATTTTAAATGCTTATGCTTAATGCTTTTTCTTTATGCTTATTTTAAAAGCTTATTTTAAATGCTTTTTCTTTATGCTTATTTTAAAGCTTATTTTAAATGCTTATTCTTAATGCTTTTTCTTCATGCTTATTTTAAAAGCTTATATTAAAAGCTTATTTTAAATAATTATGCTAAATGTTTTTTTTAAAAGCTTATTTTAAATGCTTATTCTTAATGCTTACTTTGAAAGCTTATTTTAAAAGCTTATTTTTAATGCTTATTTTAAATGCTTATTTTAAATGCTTATGCTAAATGCTTATTTTAAATTTTTATGCTTTATGCTTATGCTTATTCCAAATGCTTATGCTTAATGCTTTTTCTAAATGCTTATTTTAAAAGCTTATTTTAAATGCTTATATTAAAAGCTTATTTTAAATAATTATGCTAAATGCTTATTTTAAAAGCTTATTTTAAATGCTTATTCTTAATGCTTTTTCTTAATGCTTATTTTGAAAGCTTATTTTAAAAGCTTATTTTTAATGCTTATTATAAATGCTTATGCTAAATGCTTATTTTAAATTTTTATGCTTTATGCTTATGCTTATTTAAAATGCTTATGCTTAGTGCTTTTTCTAAATGCTTATTTTAAAAGCTTATTTTAAATGCTTATGCTTAAAGCTTATACTTAATGATTATATTTTATGCTTATACTAAATGCTTTATGTTTAAAGCTTATTTTAAAAAAAGCGAAATTTAGCTTTTTGCTAAAAATAATTTTGTTTATTTAATATAAACAACATTGACCTTTTTTATGAATAAAGTAAAATAAAATTAGGTAAATGCTTAAAATTATGCCAGCTAGATTCAGCGGTGGATTATTTAAGATGATACATTAAATTTGAAATTTTATATAAATTATAAAACAAGAAATCCGAGGCGCCACTGACAAATTAAAAGCGAATACACATGCATGATCCTCGATGATATGCTTGATGTTTGGTACTATGCTCGATGTTGGATGTTATGCTTGATGTTCGATGCTCGATACTCAATTCTTGATTCTTGAGACATGAGGCTTAATGCTTATGCTTAATGCTTAATACTTATGCTTTCTACTTATGCTTTTTTTTAAATGCTTATGCTTTATGCTTATTTTAAATGCTTATGCTTACTGCTTATGCTTAATACTTGTGCTTAATGTTGGATGCTTTATACTTATTTCAAATGCTTATTTTAAATGCTTATGCTTAATGCTTTTTCTTTATGCTTATTTTAAAAGCTTATTTTAAATGCTTTTTCTTTATGCTTATTTTAAAAGCTTATTTTAAATGCTTATGCTTAATGTTTAATAATTAATGCTTATTTTAAATGTTTATGCCTATGTTTATGCTTAATGCTAAATGCTTTATGTTTAAAGCTTATTTTAAAAAAAGGGAAATTTAGCTTTTTGCTTAAAAATAATTTTGTTTATTTAATATAAACAACATTGACCTTTATTATGAATAAAGTAAAATAAAATTAGGTAAATGCCTAAATATATGCCAGCTAGATTCAGCGGAGGGTTACTTGAAATAATACATTAAATTTGAAAATTTATATAAATATTATAATACAAAAAATCCGAGGCGCCACTGACAAATTAAAAGCGAATACATATGCGTGATCCTCTATAATATGCTCGATGTTCGATGCTATGCTCTATGTTGGATGCTATGCTTGATGTTCAATGCTCAATTATTAATTCTTGATGCTTCAGACATGAGGCTTGCTGCTTAATGCTTATGCTTATGCTTATGCTAAATGCTTATTTCTAAAAGCTTATTTCGAATGCTTATGCTTAATGCTAATGCTTAATGCTTATTTTAAAAGCTTATTTTTAATGCTTATGCTTAATGCTTTTTCTTAATGCTTATTTTAAAAGCTTATTTTAAAAGTTTATTTTAAATGTTTATGCTTAATGCTTATTTTAAATGCTTATGCTTAATGCTTTTTCTTTATGCTTACTTTAAAAGCTTATTTTTAATGCTTATGCTAAATGCTTTTTTTTAAATGCTTATGCTTACTGCTTATGCTTAATACTTGTGCTTAATGTTGGATGCTTTATACTTATTTCAAATGCTTATTTTAAATGCTTATGCTTAATGCTTTTTCTTTATGCTTATTTTAAAAGCTTATTTTAAATGCTTTTTCTTTATGCTTATTTTAAAAGCTTATTTTAAATGCTTATGCTTAATGTTTAATAATTAATGCTTATTTTAAATGTTTATGCCTATGTTTATGCCTAATGCTTAATGCTAAATGCTTTATGTTTAAAGCTTATTTTAAAAAAAGGGAAATTTAGCTTTTTGCTTAAAAATAATTTTGTTTATTTAATATAAACAACATTGACCTTTATAATGAATAAAGTAAAATAAAATTAGGTAAATGCCTAAAATTATGCCAGCTAGATTCAGCGGAGGGTTACTTGAGATAATACATTAAATTTGAAATTTTATATAAATATTATAAAACAAGAAATCCGAGGCGCCACTGACAAATTAAAAGCGAATACATATGCGTGATCCTCTATGATATGCTCGATGTTCGATGCTATGCTCTATGTTTGATGCTATGCTTGATGTTCAATGCTCAATGGTCAATTATTAATTCTTGATGCTTTAGACATGAGGCTTGCTGCTTAATGCCTATGTTTAATGCTTATGCTTATTTTTAATGCTTATTTTAAATGCTTATGCTAAATGCTTATTTTAAATTTTTATGCTTTATGCTTATGCTTATTTAAAATGCTTATGCTTAATGCTTTTTCTAAATGCTTATTTTAAAAGCTTATTTTAAATGCTTATTCCTAATGCTTTTTCTTCATGCTTATTTTAAAAGCTTATATTAAAAGCTTATTTTAAATAATTATGCTAAATGCTTATTTTAAAAGCTTATTTTAAATGCTTATTCTTAATGCTTATTCTTAATGCTTTTTCTTAATGCTTATTTTAAAAGCTTATTTTAAAAGCTTATTTTAAAAGCAAATTTTAAATGCTTATGCTTAATGCTTTTTCTTAATGCTTATTTTAAATTTTTATGCTTTATGCTTATGCTTATTTAAAATGCTTATGCTTAATGCTTTTTCTAAATGCTTATTTTAAATGCTTATGCTTAAAGCTTATGCTTAATGATTATATTTTATGCTTATGCTAAATGCTTTATGTTTAAAGCTTATTTTAAAAAAAGCGAAATTTAGCTTTTTGCTAAAAATAATTTTGTTTATTTAATATAAACAACATTGACCTTTTTTATGAATAAAATAAAATAAAATTAGGTAAATGCTTAAAATTATAACAGCTAGATTCAGCGGTGGATTATTTAAGATGAAAAATAAAATTTGAAATCTTATATAAATTATAAAACAAGAAATTCGAGACGCCTCTGAAAAATTAAAAGCGAATACATATTAATGATCCTCTATGATTATTTTTAATGCTTATGCTTAATGCTTATGCTTAATGCTTATTTTAAAAGCTTATTTTTAATGCTTATGCTTAATGCTTTTTCTTAATGCTTATTTAAAAGCTTATTTTAAAAGTTTATTTTAAATGTTTATGCTTAATGCTTATTTTAATAAGCTTATGCTTAATGCTTTTTCTTTATGCTTATTTTAAAAGCTTATTTTTAATGCTTATGCTAAATGCTTTTTTTTAAATGCTTATGCTTACTGCTTATGCTTAATACTTGTGCTTAATGTTGGATGCTTTATACTTATTTCAAATGCTTATTTTAAATGCTTATGCTTAATGATTTTTCTTTATGCTTATTTTAAAAGCTTATTTTAAATGCTTATTTTAAATGCTTATGCTAAATGCTTATTTTAAATGCTTATGCTTAATGCTTATGGTTATGCTTCATGGTTAAAGCTTATTTAAAAAAAAAGGAAATTTACCGTTTGTGTTAAAAATAATTTATTGATTTAATATAATTAACATTGACCTTTATTATGAATAAAGAGACATAAAATAAGGTGAATGCCTGAAATTATGCCAGCTAGATTCAGCGGTGGATTATTTAAGATGATACATTAAATTTAAAATTTTATATAAATTATAAAACAAGAAATCCGAGGCGCCACTGACAAATTAAAAGCGAATACACATGCATGATCCTCGATGATATGCTTGATGTTTGGTACTATGCTCGATGTTGGATGTTACGCTTGATGTTCGATGCTCGATACTCAATTCTTGATTCTTGAGACATGAGGCTTAATGCTTATGCTTAATGCTTAATACTTATTCTTTCTACTTATGCTTTTCCTTAATGTTTATGCTTAGTTTAAAAAAAAAGGAAATTTAGCTTTTGTGGTAAAAATAATTTATTGATTAATTATAAACAACATTGACCTTTTTTATGAATAAAGTAAAATAAAATTAGGTAAATGCTTAAAATTATGCCAGGTAGATTCAGCGGTGGATTATTTAAGATGAAAAATAAAATTTGAAATCTTATATAAATTATAAAACAAGAAATCCGAGACGCCACTGAAAATTTAAAAGCGAATACATATTAATGATCCTCTATGATTATTTTTAATGCTTATGCTTAATGCTTATGCTTAATGCTTATTTTAAAAGCTTATTTTTAATGCTTATGCTTAATGCTTTTTCTTAATGCTTATTTTAAAAGCTTATTTTAAAAGTTTATTTTAAATGTTTATGCTTAATGCTTAATGCTCATGCTAAATGCTTATTTAAGCAGCTTATTTTAAATGTTTATTTTAAATTCTTATGCTTATTGCTTATTTTAAAGCTTATTTTAAATGCTTATTCTTAATGCTTTTTCTTCATGCTTATTTTAAAAGCTTATATTAAAAGCTTATTTTAAATAATTATGCTAAATGTTTTTTTTAAAAGCTTATTTTAAATGCTTATTCTTAATGCTTACTTTGAAAGCTTATTTTAAAAGCTTATTTTTAATGCTTATTTTAAATGCTTATTTTAAATGCTTATGCTAAATGCTTATTTTAAATTTTTATGCTTTATGCTTATGCTTATTCCAAATGCTTATGCTTAATGCTTTTTCTAAATGCTTATTTTAAAAGCTTATTTTAAATGCTTATATTAAAAGCTTATTTTAAATAATTATGCTAAATGCTTATTTTAAAAGCTTATTTTAAATGCTTATTCTTAATGCTTTTTCTTAATGCTTATTTTGAAAGCTTATTTTAAAAGCTTATTTTTAATGCTTATTTTAAATGCTTATGCTAAATGCTTATTTTAAATTTTTATGCTTTATGCTTATGCTTATTTAAAATGCTTATGCTTAGTGCTTTTTCTAAATGCTTATTTTAAAAGCTTATTTTAAATGCTTATGCTTAAAGCTTATACTTAATGATTATATTTTATGCTTATGCTAAATGCTTTATGTTTAAAGCTTATTTTAAAAAAAGCGAAATTTAGCTTTTTGCTAAAAATAATTTTGTTTATTTAATATAAACAATATTGACCTTTTTTATGAATAAAGTAAAATAAAATTAGGTAAATGCTTAAAATTATAACAGCTAGATTCAGCGGTGGATTATTTAAGATGATACATTAAATTTGAAATTTTATATAAATTATAAAACAAGAAATCCGAGGCGCCACTGACAAATTAAAAGCGAATACACATGCATGATCCTCGATGATATGCTTGATGTTTGGTACTATGCTCGATGTTGGATGTTATGCTTGATGTTCGATGCTCGATACTCAATTCTTGATTCTTGAGACATGAGGCTTAATGCTTATGCTTAATGCTTAATACTTATGCTTTCTACTTATGCTTTTTTTTAAATGCTTATGCTTTATGCTTATTTTAAATGCTTATGCTTACTGCTTATGCTTAATACTTGTGCTTAATGTTGGATGCTTTATACTTATTTCAAATGCTTATTTTAAATGCTTATGCTTAATGCTTTTTCTTTATGCTTATTTTAAAAGCTTATTTTAAATGCTTTTTCTTTATGCTTATTTTAAAAGCTTATTTTAAATGCTTATGCTTAATGTTTAATAATTAATGCTTATTTTAAATGTTTATGCCTATGTTTATGCTTAATGCTAAATGCTTTATGTTTAAAGCTTATTTTAAAAAAAGGGAAATTTACCTTTTTGCTTAAAAATAATTTTGTTTATTTAATATAAACAACATTGACCTTTATTATGAATAAAGTAAAATAAAATTAGGTAAATGCCTAAATATATGCCAGCTAGATTCAGCGGAGGGTTACTTGAAATAATACATTAAATTTGAAAATTTATATAAATATTATAATACAAAAAATCCGAGGCGCCACTGACAAATTAAAAGCGAATACATATGCGTGATCCTCTATAATATGCTCGATGTTCGATGCTATGCTCTATGTTGGATGCTATGCTTGATGTTCAATGCTCAATTATTAATTCTTGATGCTTCAGACATGAGGCTTGCTGCTTAATGCTTATGCTTATGCTTATGCTAAATGCTTATTTCTAAAAGCTTATTTCGAATGCTTATGCTTAATGCTAATGCTTAATGCTTATTTTAAAAGCTTATTTTTAATGCTTATGCTTAATGCTTTTTCTTAATGCTTATTTTAAAAGCTTATTTTAAAAGTTTATTTTAAATGTTTATGCTTAATGCTTATTTTAAATGCTTATGCTTAATGCTTTTTCTTTATGCTTACTTTAAAAGCTTATTTTTAATGCTTATGCTAAATGCTTTTTTTTAAATGCTTATGCTTACTGCTTATGCTTAATACTTGTGCTTAATGTTGGATGCTTTATACTTATTTCAAATGCTTATTTTAAATGCTTATGCTTAATGCTTTTTCTTTATGCTTATTTTAAAAGCTTATTTTAAATGCTTTTTCTTTATGCTTATTTTAAAGCTTATTTTAAATGCTTATTCTTAATGCTTTTTCTTCATGCTTATTTTAAAAGCTTATATTAAAAGCTTATTTTAAATAATTATGCTAAATGTTTTTTTTAAAAGCTTATTTTAAATGCTTATTCTTAATGCTTACTTTGAAAGCTTATTTTAAAAGCTTATTTTTAATGCTTATTTTAAATGCTTATTTTAAATGCTTATGCTAAATGCTTATTTTAAATTTTTATGCTTTATGCTTATGCTTATTCCAAATGCTTATGCTTAATGCTTTTTCTAAATGCTTATTTTAAAAGCTTATTTTAAATGCTTATATTAAAAGCTTATTTTAAATAATTATGCTAAATGCTTATTTTAAAAGCTTATTTTAAATGCTTATTCTTAATGCTTTTTCTTAATGCTTATTTTGAAAGCTTATTTTAAAAGCTTATTTTTAATGCTTATTATAAATGCTTATGCTAAATGCTTATTTTAAATTTTTATGCTTTATGCTTATGCTTATTTAAAATGCTTATGCTTAGTGCTTTTTCTAAATGCTTATTTTAAAAGCTTATTTTAAATGCTTATGCTTAAAGCTTATACTTAATGATTATATTTTATGCTTATGCTAAATGCTTTATGTTTAAAGCTTATTTTAAAAAAAGCGAAATTTAGCTTTTTGCTAAAAATAATTTTGTTTATTTAATATAAACAACATTGACCTTTTTTATGAATAAAGTAAAATAAAATTAGGTAAATGCTTAAAATTATGCCAGCTAGATTCAGCGGTGGATTATTTAAGATGATACATTAAATTTGAAATTTTATATAAATTATAAAACAAGAAATCCGAGGCGCCACTGACAAATTAAAAGCGAATACACATGCATGATCCTCGATGATATGCTTGATGTTTGGTACTATGCTCGATGTTGGATGTTATGCTTGATGTTCGATGCTCGATACTCAATTCTTGATTCTTGAGACATGAGGCTTAATGCTTATGCTTAATGCTTAATACTTATGCTTTCTACTTATGCTTTTTTTTAAATGCTTATGCTTTATGCTTATTTTAAATGCTTATGCTTACTGCTTATGCTTAATACTTGTGCTTAATGTTGGATGCTTTATACTTATTTCAAATGCTTATTTTAAATGCTTATGCTTAATGCTTTTTCTTTATGCTTATTTTAAAAGCTTATTTTAAATGCTTTTTCTTTATGCTTATTTTAAAAGCTTATTTTAAATGCTTATGCTTAATGTTTAATAATTAATGCTTATTTTAAATGTTTATGCCTATGTTTATGCTTAATGCTAAATGCTTTATGTTTAAAGCTTATTTTAAAAAAAGGGAAATTTAGCTTTTTGCTTAAAAATAATTTTGTTTATTTAATATAAACAACATTGACCTTTATTATGAATAAAGTAAAATAAAATTAGGTAAATGCCTAAATATATGCCAGCTAGATTCAGCGGAGGGTTACTTGAAATAATACATTAAATTTGAAAATTTATATAAATATTATAATACAAAAAATCCGAGGCGCCACTGACAAATTAAAAGCGAATACATATGCGTGATCCTCTATAATATGCTCGATGTTCGATGCTATGCTCTATGTTGGATGCTATGCTTGATGTTCAATGCTCAATTATTAATTCTTGATGCTTCAGACATGAGGCTTGCTGCTTAATGCTTATGCTTATGCTTATGCTAAATGCTTATTTCTAAAAGCTTATTTCGAATGCTTATGCTTAATGCTAATGCTTAATGCTTATTTTAAAAGCTTATTTTTAATGCTTATGCTTAATGCTTTTTCTTAATGCTTATTTTAAAAGCTTATTTTAAAAGTTTATTTTAAATGTTTATGCTTAATGCTTATTTTAAATGCTTATGCTTAATGCTTTTTCTTTATGCTTACTTTAAAAGCTTATTTTTAATGCTTATGCTAAATGCTTTTTTTTAAATGCTTATGCTTACTGCTTATGCTTAATACTTGTGCTTAATGTTGGATGCTTTATACTTATTTCAAATGCTTATTTTAAATGCTTATGCTTAATGCTTTTTCTTTATGCTTATTTTAAAAGCTTATTTTAAATGCTTTTTCTTTATGCTTATTTTAAAAGCTTATTTTAAATGCTTATGCTTAATGTTTAATAATTAATGCTTATTTTAAATGTTTATGCCTATGTTTATGCCTAATGCTTAATGCTAAATGCTTTATGTTTAAAGCTTATTTTAAAAAAAGGGAAATTTAGCTTTTTGCTTAAAAATAATTTTGTTTATTTAATATAAACAACATTGACCTTTATAATGAATAAAGTAAAATAAAATTAGGTAAATGCCTAAAATTATGCCAGCTAGATTCAGCGGAGGGTTACTTGAGATAATACATTAAATTTGAAATTTTATATAAATATTATAAAACAAGAAATCCGAGGCGCCACTGACAAATTAAAAGCGAATACATATGCGTGATCCTCTATGATATGCTCGATGTTCGATGCTATGCTCTATGTTTGATGCTATGCTTGATGTTCAATGCTCAATGGTCAATTATTAATTCTTGATGCTTTAGACATGAGGCTTGCTGCTTAATGCCTATGTTTAATGCTTATGCTTATTTTTAATGCTTATTTTAAATGCTTATGCTAAATGCTTATTTTAAATTTTTATGCTTTATGCTTATGCTTATTTAAAATGCTTATGCTTAATGCTTTTTCTAAATGCTTATTTTAAAAGCTTATTTTAAATGCTTATTCCTAATGCTTTTTCTTCATGCTTATTTTAAAAGCTTATATTAAAAGCTTATTTTAAATAATTATGCTAAATGCTTATTTTAAAAGCTTATTTTAAATGCTTATTCTTAATGCTTATTCTTAATGCTTTTTCTTAATGCTTATTTTAAAAGCTTATTTTAAAAGCTTATTTTAAAAGCAAATTTTAAATGCTTATGCTTAATGCTTTTTCTTAATGCTTATTTTAAATTTTTATGCTTTATGCTTATGCTTATTTAAAATGCTTATGCTTAATGCTTTTTCTAAATGCTTATTTTAAATGCTTATGCTTAAAGCTTATGCTTAATGATTATATTTTATGCTTATGCTAAATGCTTTATGTTTAAAGCTTATTTTAAAAAAAGCGAAATTTAGCTTTTTGCTAAAAATAATTTTGTTTATTTAATATAAACAACATTGACCTTTTTTATGAATAAAATAAAATAAAATTAGGTAAATGCTTAAAATTATAACAGCTAGATTCAGCGGTGGATTATTTAAGATGAAAAATAAAATTTGAAATCTTATATAAATTATAAAACAAGAAATTCGAGACGCCTCTGAAAAATTAAAAGCGAATACATATTAATGATCCTCTATGATTATTTTTAATGCTTATGCTTAATGCTTATGCTTAATGCTTATTTTAAAAGCTTATTTTTAATGCTTATGCTTAATGCTTTTTCTTAATGCTTATTTTAAAAGTTTATTTTAAATGTTTATGCTTAATGCTTATTTTAATAAGCTTATGCTTAATGCTTTTTCTTTATGCTTATTTTAAAAGCTTATTTTTAATGCTTATGCTAAATGCTTTTTTTTAAATGCTTATGCTTACTGCTTATGCTTAATACTTGTGCTTAATGTTGGATGCTTTATACTTATTTCAAATGCTTATTTTAAATGCTTATGCTTAATGATTTTTCTTTATGCTTATTTTAAAAGCTTATTTTAAATGCTTATTTTAAATGCTTATGCTAAATGCTTATTTTAAATGCTTATGCTTAATGCTTATGGTTATGCTTCATGGTTAAAGCTTATTTAAAAAAAAAGGAAATTTACCGTTTGTGTTAAAAATAATTTATTGATTTAATATAATTAACATTGACCTTTATTATGAATAAAGAGACATAAAATAAGGTGAATGCCTGAAATTATGCCAGCTAGATTCAGCGGTGGATTATTTAAGATGATACATTAAATTTAAAATTTTATATAAATTATAAAACAAGAAATCCGAGGCGCCACTGACAAATTAAAAGCGAATACACATGCATGATCCTCGATGATATGCTTGATGTTTGGTACTATGCTCGATGTTGGATGTTACGCTTGATGTTCGATGCTCGATACTCAATTCTTGATTCTTGAGACATGAGGCTTAATGCTTATGCTTAATGCTTAATACTTATTCTTTCTACTTATGCTTTTCCTTAATGTTTATGCTTAGTTTAAAAAAAAAGGAAATTTAGCTTTTGTGGTAAAAATAATTTATTGATTAATTATAAACAACATTGACCTTTTTTATGAATAAAGTAAAATAAAATTAGGTAAATGCTTAAAATTATGCCAGGTAGATTCAGCGGTGGATTATTTAAGATGAAAAATAAAATTTGAAATCTTATATAAATTATAAAACAAGAAATCCGAGACGCCACTGAAAATTTAAAAGCGAATACATATTAATGATCCTCTATGATTATTTTTAATGCTTATGCTTAATGCTTATGCTTAATGCTTATTTTAAAAGCTTATTTTTAATGCTTATGCTTAATGCTTTTTCTTAATGCTTATTTTAAAAGCTTATTTTAAAAGTTTATTTTAAATGTTTATGCTTAATGCTTAATGCTCATGCTAAATGCTTATTTAAGCAGCTTATTTTAAATGTTTATTTTAAATTCTTATGCTTATTGCTTATTTTAAAGCTTATTTTAAATGCTTATTCTTAATGCTTTTTCTTCATGCTTATTTTAAAAGCTTATATTAAAAGCTTATTTTAAATAATTATGCTAAATGTTTTTTTTAAAAGCTTATTTTAAATGCTTATTCTTAATGCTTACTTTGAAAGCTTATTTTAAAAGCTTATTTTTAATGCTTATTTTAAATGCTTATTTTAAATGCTTATGCTAAATGCTTATTTTAAATTTTTATGCTTTATGCTTATGCTTATTCCAAATGCTTATGCTTAATGCTTTTTCTAAATGCTTATTTTAAAAGCTTATTTTAAATGCTTATATTAAAAGCTTATTTTAAATAATTATGCTAAATGCTTATTTTAAAAGCTTATTTTAAATGCTTATTCTTAATGCTTTTTCTTAATGCTTATTTTGAAAGCTTATTTTAAAAGCTTATTTTTAATGCTTATTTTAAATGCTTATGCTAAATGCTTATTTTAAATTTTTATGCTTTATGCTTATGCTTATTTAAAATGCTTATGCTTAGTGCTTTTTCTAAATGCTTATTTTAAAAGCTTATTTTAAATGCTTATGCTTAAAGCTTATACTTAATGATTATATTTTATGCTTATGCTAAATGCTTTATGTTTAAAGCTTATTTTAAAAAAAGCGAAATTTAGCTTTTTGCTAAAAATAATTTTGTTTATTTAATATAAACAATATTGACCTTTTTTATGAATAAAGTAAAATAAAATTAGGTAAATGCTTAAAATTATAACAGCTAGATTCAGCGGTGGATTATTTAAGATGATACATTAAATTTGAAATTTTATATAAATTATAAAACAAGAAATCCGAGGCGCCACTGACAAATTAAAAGCGAATACACATGCATGATCCTCGATGATATGCTTGATGTTTGGTACTATGCTCGATGTTGGATGTTATGCTTGATGTTCGATGCTCGATACTCAATTCTTGATTCTTGAGACATGAGGCTTAATGCTTATGCTTAATGCTTAATACTTATGCTTTCTACTTATGCTTTTTTTTAAATGCTTATGCTTTATGCTTATTTTAAATGCTTATGCTTACTGCTTATGCTTAATACTTGTGCTTAATGTTGGATGCTTTATACTTATTTCAAATGCTTATTTTAAATGCTTATGCTTAATGCTTTTTCTTTATGCTTATTTTAAAAGCTTATTTTAAATGCTTTTTCTTTATGCTTATTTTAAAAGCTTATTTTAAATGCTTATGCTTAATGTTTAATAATTAATGCTTATTTTAAATGTTTATGCCTATGTTTATGCTTAATGCTAAATGCTTTATGTTTAAAGCTTATTTTAAAAAAAGGGAAATTTACCTTTTTGCTTAAAAATAATTTTGTTTATTTAATATAAACAACATTGACCTTTATTATGAATAAAGTAAAATAAAATTAGGTAAATGCCTAAATATATGCCAGCTAGATTCAGCGGAGGGTTACTTGAAATAATACATTAAATTTGAAAATTTATATAAATATTATAATACAAAAAATCCGAGGCGCCACTGACAAATTAAAAGCGAATACATATGCGTGATCCTCTATAATATGCTCGATGTTCGATGCTATGCTCTATGTTGGATGCTATGCTTGATGTTCAATGCTCAATTATTAATTCTTGATGCTTCAGACATGAGGCTTGCTGCTTAATGCTTATGCTTATGCTTATGCTAAATGCTTATTTCTAAAAGCTTATTTCGAATGCTTATGCTTAATGCTAATGCTTAATGCTTATTTTAAAAGCTTATTTTTAATGCTTATGCTTAATGCTTTTTCTTAATGCTTATTTTAAAAGCTTATTTTAAAAGTTTATTTTAAATGTTTATGCTTAATGCTTATTTTAAATGCTTATGCTTAATGCTTTTTCTTTATGCTTACTTTAAAAGCTTATTTTTAATGCTTATGCTAAATGCTTTTTTTTAAATGCTTATGCTTACTGCTTATGCTTAATACTTGTGCTTAATGTTGGATGCTTTATACTTATTTCAAATGCTTATTTTAAATGCTTATGCTTAATGCTTTTTCTTTATGCTTATTTTAAAAGCTTATTTTAAATGCTTTTTCTTTATGCTTATTTTAAAGCTTATTTTAAATGCTTATTCTTAATGCTTTTTCTTCATGCTTATTTTAAAAGCTTATATTAAAAGCTTATTTTAAATAATTATGCTAAATGTTTTTTTTAAAAGCTTATTTTAAATGCTTATTCTTAATGCTTACTTTGAAAGCTTATTTTAAAAGCTTATTTTTAATGCTTATTTTAAATGCTTATTTTAAATGCTTATGCTAAATGCTTATTTTAAATTTTTATGCTTTATGCTTATGCTTATTCCAAATGCTTATGCTTAATGCTTTTTCTAAATGCTTATTTTAAAAGCTTATTTTAAATGCTTATATTAAAAGCTTATTTTAAATAATTATGCTAAATGCTTATTTTAAAAGCTTATTTTAAATGCTTATTCTTAATGCTTTTTCTTAATGCTTATTTTGAAAGCTTATTTTAAAAGCTTATTTTTAATGCTTATTATAAATGCTTATGCTAAATGCTTATTTTAAATTTTTATGCTTTATGCTTATGCTTATTTAAAATGCTTATGCTTAGTGCTTTTTCTAAATGCTTATTTTAAAAGCTTATTTTAAATGCTTATGCTTAAAGCTTATACTTAATGATTATATTTTATGCTTATGCTAAATGCTTTATGTTTAAAGCTTATTTTAAAAAAAGCGAAATTTAGCTTTTTGCTAAAAATAATTTTGTTTATTTAATATAAACAACATTGACCTTTTTTATGAATAAAGTAAAATAAAATTAGGTAAATGCTTAAAATTATGCCAGCTAGATTCAGCGGTGGATTATTTAAGATGATACATTAAATTTGAAATTTTATATAAATTATAAAACAAGAAATCCGAGGCGCCACTGACAAATTAAAAGCGAATACACATGCATGATCCTCGATGATATGCTTGATGTTTGGTACTATGCTCGATGTTGGATGTTATGCTTGATGTTCGATGCTCGATACTCAATTCTTGATTCTTGAGACATGAGGCTTAATGCTTATGCTTAATGCTTAATACTTATGCTTTCTACTTATGCTTTTTTTTAAATGCTTATGCTTTATGCTTATTTTAAATGCTTATGCTTACTGCTTATGCTTAATACTTGTGCTTAATGTTGGATGCTTTATACTTATTTCAAATGCTTATTTTAAATGCTTATGCTTAATGCTTTTTCTTTATGCTTATTTTAAAAGCTTATTTTAAATGCTTTTTCTTTATGCTTATTTTAAAAGCTTATTTTAAATGCTTATGCTTAATGTTTAATAATTAATGCTTATTTTAAATGTTTATGCCTATGTTTATGCTTAATGCTAAATGCTTTATGTTTAAAGCTTATTTTAAAAAAAGGGAAATTTAGCTTTTTGCTTAAAAATAATTTTGTTTATTTAATATAAACAACATTGACCTTTATTATGAATAAAGTAAAATAAAATTAGGTAAATGCCTAAATATATGCCAGCTAGATTCAGCGGAGGGTTACTTGAAATAATACATTAAATTTGAAAATTTATATAAATATTATAATACAAAAAATCCGAGGCGCCACTGACAAATTAAAAGCGAATACATATGCGTGATCCTCTATAATATGCTCGATGTTCGATGCTATGCTCTATGTTGGATGCTATGCTTGATGTTCAATGCTCAATTATTAATTCTTGATGCTTCAGACATGAGGCTTGCTGCTTAATGCTTATGCTTATGCTTATGCTAAATGCTTATTTCTAAAAGCTTATTTCGAATGCTTATGCTTAATGCTAATGCTTAATGCTTATTTTAAAAGCTTATTTTTAATGCTTATGCTTAATGCTTTTTCTTAATGCTTATTTTAAAAGCTTATTTTAAAAGTTTATTTTAAATGTTTATGCTTAATGCTTATTTTAAATGCTTATGCTTAATGCTTTTTCTTTATGCTTACTTTAAAAGCTTATTTTTAATGCTTATGCTAAATGCTTTTTTTTAAATGCTTATGCTTACTGCTTATGCTTAATACTTGTGCTTAATGTTGGATGCTTTATACTTATTTCAAATGCTTATTTTAAATGCTTATGCTTAATGCTTTTTCTTTATGCTTATTTTAAAAGCTTATTTTAAATGCTTTTTCTTTATGCTTATTTTAAAAGCTTATTTTAAATGCTTATGCTTAATGTTTAATAATTAATGCTTATTTTAAATGTTTATGCCTATGTTTATGCCTAATGCTTAATGCTAAATGCTTTATGTTTAAAGCTTATTTTAAAAAAAGGGAAATTTAGCTTTTTGCTTAAAAATAATTTTGTTTATTTAATATAAACAACATTGACCTTTATAATGAATAAAGTAAAATAAAATTAGGTAAATGCCTAAAATTATGCCAGCTAGATTCAGCGGAGGGTTACTTGAGATAATACATTAAATTTGAAATTTTATATAAATATTATAAAACAAGAAATCCGAGGCGCCACTGACAAATTAAAAGCGAATACATATGCGTGATCCTCTATGATATGCTCGATGTTCGATGCTATGCTCTATGTTGGATGCTATGCTTGATGTTCAATGCTCAATGGTCAATTATTAATTCTTGATGCTTTAGACATGAGGCTTGCTGCTTAATGCCTATGTTTAATGCTTATGCTTATTTTTAATGCTTATTTTAAATGCTTATGCTAAATGCTTATTTTAAATTTTTATGCTTTATGCTTATGCTTATTTAAAATGCTTATGCTTAATGCTTTTTCTAAATGCTTATTTTAAAAGCTTATTTTAAATGCTTATTCCTAATGCTTTTTCTTCATGCTTATTTTAAAAGCTTATATTAAAAGCTTATTTTAAATAATTATGCTAAATGCTTATTTTAAAAGCTTATTTTAAATGCTTATTCTTAATGCTTATTCTTAATGCTTTTTCTTAATGCTTATTTTAAAAGCTTATTTTAAAAGCTTATTTTAAAAGCAAATTTTAAATGCTTATGCTTAATGCTTTTTCTTAATGCTTATTTTAAATTTTTATGCTTTATGCTTATGCTTATTTAAAATGCTTATGCTTAATGCTTTTTCTAAATGCTTATTTTAAATGCTTATGCTTAAAGCTTATGCTTAATGATTATATTTTATGCTTATGCTAAATGCTTTATGTTTAAAGCTTATTTTAAAAAAAGCGAAATTTAGCTTTTTGCTAAAAATAATTTATTGATTTAATATAATTAACATTGACCTTTTTTATGAATAAAATAAAATAAAATTAGGTAAATGCTTAAAATTATAACAGCTAGATTCAGCGGTGGATTATTTAAGATGAAAAATAAAATTTGAAATCTTATATAAATTATAAAACAAGAAATTCGAGACGCCTCTGAAAAATTAAAAGCGAATACATATTAATGATCCTCTATGATTATTTTTAATGCTTATGCTTAATGCTTATGCTTAATGCTTATTTTAAAAGCTTATTTTTAATGCTTATGCTTAATGCTTTTTCTTAATGCTTATTTAAAAGCTTATTTTAAAAGTTTATTTTAAATGTTTATGCTTAATGCTTATTTTAATAAGCTTATGCTTAATGCTTTTTCTTTATGCTTATTTTAAAAGCTTATTTTTAATGCTTATGCTAAATGCTTTTTTTTAAATGCTTATGCTTACTGCTTATGCTTAATACTTGTGCTTAATGTTGGATGCTTTATACTTATTTCAAATGCTTATTTTAAATGCTTATGCTTAATGATTTTTCTTTATGCTTATTTTAAAAGCTTATTTTAAATGCTTATTTTAAATGCTTATGCTAAATGCTTATTTTAAATGCTTATGCTTAATGCTTATGGTTATGCTTCATGGTTAAAGCTTATTTAAAAAAAAGGAAATTTACCGTTTGTGTTAAAAATAATTTATTGATTTAATATAATTAACATTGACCTTTATTATGAATAAAGAGACATAAAATAAGGTGAATGCCTAAAATTATGCCAGCTAGATTCAGCGGTGGATTATTTAAGATGATACATTAAATTTAAAATTTTATATAAATTATAAAACAAGAAATCCGAGGCGCCACTGACAAATTAAAAGCGAATACACATGCATGATCCTCGATGATATGCTTGATGTTTGGTACTATGCTCGATGTTGGATGTTACGCTTGATGTTCGATGCTCGATACTCAATTCTTGATTCTTGAGACATGAGGCTTAATGCTTATGCTTAATGCTTAATACTTATTCTTTCTACTTATGCTTTTCCTTAATGTTTATGCTTAGTTTAAAAAAAAAGGAAATTTAGCTTTTGTGGTAAAAATAATTTATTGATTAATTATAAACAACATTGACCTTTTTTATGAATAAAGTAAAATAAAATTAGGTAAATGCTTAAAATTATGCCAGGTAGATTCAGCGGTGGATTATTTAAGATGAAAAATAAAATTTGAAATCTTATATAAATTATAAAACAAGAAATCCGAGACGCCACTGAAAATTTAAAAGCGAATACATATTAATGATCCTCTATGATTATTTTTAATGCTTATGCTTAATGCTTATGCTTAATGCTTATTTTAAAAGCTTATTTTTAATGCTTATGCTTAATGCTTTTTCTTAATGCTTATTTTAAAAGCTTATTTTAAAAGTTTATTTTAAATGTTTATGCTTAATGCTTAATGCTCATGCTAAATGCTTATTTAAGCAGCTTATTTTAAATGCTTATTTTAAATTCTTATGCTTATTGCTTATTTTAAAGCTTATTTTAAATGCTTATTCTTAATGCTTTTTCTTCATGCTTATTTTAAAAGCTTATATTAAAAGCTTATTTTAAATAATTATGCTAAATGTTTTTTTTTAAAGCTTATTTTAAATGCTTATTCTTAATGCTTACTTTGAAAGCTTATTTTAAAAGCTTATTTTTAATGCTTATTTTAAATGCTTATTTTAAATGCTTATGCTAAATGCTTATTTTAAATTTTTATGCTTTATGCTTATGCTTATTCCAAATGCTTATGCTTAATGCTTTTTCTAAATGCTTATTTTAAAAGCTTATTTTAAATGCTTATATTAAAAGCTTATTTTAAATAATTATGCTAAATGCTTATTTTAAAAGCTTATTTTAAATGCTTATTCTTAATGCTTTTTCTTAATGCTTATTTTGAAAGCTTATTTTAAAAGCTTATTTTTAATGCTTATTTTAAATGCTTATGCTAAATGCTTATTTTAAATTTTTATGCTTTATGCTTATGCTTATTTAAAATGCTTATGCTTAGTGCTTTTTCTAAATGCTTATTTTAAAAGCTTATTTTAAATGCTTATGCTTAAAGCTTATACTTAATGATTATATTTTATGCTTATGCTAAATGCTTTATGTTTAAAGCTTATTTTAAAAAAAGCGAAATTTAGCTTTTTGCTAAAAATAATTTTGTTTATTTAATATAAACAATATTGACCTTTTTTATGAATAAAGTAAAATAAAATTAGGTAAATGCTTAAAATTATAACAGCTAGATTCAGCGGTGGATTATTTAAGATGATACATTAAATTTGAAATTTTATATAAATTATAAAACAAGAAATCCGAGGCGCCACTGACAAATTAAAAGCGAATACACATGCATGATCCTCGATGATATGCTTGATGTTTGGTACTATGCTCGATGTTGGATGTTATGCTTGATGTTCGATGCTCGATACTCAATTCTTGATTCTTGAGACATGAGGCTTAATGCTTATGCTTAATGCTTAATACTTATGCTTTCTACTTATGCTTTTTTTTAAATGCTTATGCTTTATGCTTATTTTAAATGCTTATGCTTACTGCTTATGCTTAATACTTGTGCTTAATGTTGGATGCTTTATACTTATTTCAAATGCTTATTTTAAATGCTTATGCTTAATGCTTTTTCTTTATGCTTATTTTAAAAGCTTATTTTAAATGCTTTTTCTTTATGCTTATTTTAAAAGCTTATTTTAAATGCTTATGCTTAATGTTTAATAATTAATGCTTATTTTAAATGTTTATGCCTATGTTTATGCTTAATGCTTAATGCTAAATGCTTTATGTTTAAAGCTTATTTTAAAAAAAGGGAAATTTAGCTTTTTGCTTAAAAATAATTTTGTTTATTTAATATAAACAACATTGACCTTTATAATGAATAAAGTAAAATAAAATTAGGTAAATGCCTAAAATTATGCCAGCTAGATTCAGCGGAGGGTTACTTGAGATAATACATTAAATTTGAAATTTTATATAAATATTATAAAACAAGAAATCCGAGGCGCCACTGACAAATTAAAAGCGAATACATATGCGTGATCCTCTATGATATGCTCGATGTTCGATGCTATGCTCTATGTTGGATGCTATGCTTGATGTTCAATGCTCAATGGTCAATTATTAATTCTTGATGCTTTAGACATGAGGCTTGCTGCTTAATGCCTATGTTTAATGCTTATGCTTATTTTTAATGCTTATTTTAAATGCTTATGCTAAATGCTTATTTTAAATTTTTATGCTTTATGCTTATGCTTATGCTTAATACTTGTGCTTAATGTTGGATGCTTTATACTTATTTCAAATGCTTATTTTAAATGCTTATGCTTAATGATTTTTCTTAATGCTTATTTTAAAAGCTTATTTTAAATGCTTTTGCTAAATGCTTATTTTAAATTTTTATGCTTTATGCTTATGCTTATTTCAAATGCTTATGCTTAATGCTTTTTCTAAATGCTTATTTTAAAAGCTTATTTTAAATGCTTATTCTTAATGCTTTTTCTTCATGCTTATTTTAAAAGCTTATATTAAAAGCTTATTTTAAATAATTATGCTAAATGCTTATTTTAAAAGCTTATTTTAAATGCTTATTCTTAATGCTTATTTTGAAAGCTTATTTTAAAACCTTATTTTTAATGCTTATTTTAAATGCTTATTTTAAATTTTTATGCTTTATGCTTATGCTTATTTAAAATGCTTATGCTTAATGCTTTTTCTAAATGCTTATTTTAAAAGCTTTTTTTAAATGCTTATGCTTAAAGCTTATGCTTAATGATTATATTTTATGCTTATGCTAAATGCTTTATGTTTAAAGCTTATTTTAAAAAAAGCGAAATTTAGCTTTTTGCTAAAAATAATTTTGTTTATTTAATATAAACAACATTGACCTTTTTTATGAATAAAGTAAAATAAAATTAGGTAAATGCTTAAAATTATGCCAGCTAGATTCAGCGGTGGATTATTTAAGGTGAAAAATAAAATTTGAAATCTTATATAAATTATAAAACAAGAAATCCGAGACGCCACTGAAAATTTAAAAGCGAATACATATTAATGATCCTCTATGATTATTTTTAATGCTTATGCTTAATGCTTATGCTTAATGCTTAATTTAAAAGCTTATTTTTAATGCTTATGCTTAATGCTTTTTCTTAATGCTTATTTTAAAAGCTTATTTTAAAAGTTTATTTTAAATGTTTATGCTTAATGCTTATTTTAAATGCTTATGCTTAATGCTTTTTCTTTATGCTTATTTTAAAAGCTTATTTTTAATGCTTATGCTAAATGCTTTTTTTTAAATGCTAATGCTTACTGCTTATGCTTAATACTTGTGCTTAATGTTGGATGCTTTATACTTATTTCAAATGCTTATTTTAAATGCTTATGCTTAATGCTTTTTCTTAATGCTTATTTTAAAAGATTATTTTAAATGCTTATGCTAAATGCTTATTTTAAATTTTTATGCTTTATGCTTATGCTTATTTCAAATGCTTATGCTTAATGCTTTTTCTAAATGCTTATTTTAAAAGCTTATTTTAAATGCTTATTCTTAATGCTTTTTCTTCATGCTTATTTTAAAAGCTTATATTAAAAGCTTATTTTAAATGCTTATGCTTAATGTTTAATAATTAATGCTTATTTTAAATGTTTATGCCTATGTTTATGCTAAATGCTTATTTTAAAAGCTTATGCTTAATGCCTATGCTTAATGCTTATGCTTAATATTTATGCTTAATGCTTCTGCTAATTGCTTATTTTAACAGCTTATTCTTAATGCTTTTTCTTCATGCTTATTTTAAAAGGTTATTTTAAAAGCTTATTTTAAATGCTTATGCTAAATGCTTTTTCTAAATGCTTATTTTAAATGCTTATGCTTAATGCTTATGGTTATGCTTCATGGTTAAAGCTTATTTAAAAAAAAAGGAAATTTACCTTTTGTGTTAAAAATAATTTATTGATTTAATATAATTAACATTGACCTTTATTATGAATAAAGAGAAATAAAATAAGGTGAATGCCTAAAATTATGCCAGCTAGATTCAGCGGTGGATTATTTAAGATGATACATTAAATTTGAAATTTTATATAAATTATAAAACAAGAAATCCGAGGCGCCACTGACAAATTAAAAGCGAATACACATGCATGATCCTCGATGATATGCTTGATGTTTGGTACTATGCTCGATGTTGGATGTTATGCTTGATGTTCGATGCTCGATACTCAATTCTTGATTCTTGAGACATGAGGCTTAATGCTTATGCTTAATGCTTAATACTTATGCTTTCTACTTATGCTTTTCCTTAATGTTTATGCTTAGTTTAAAAAAAAGGAAATTTAGCTTTTGTGGTAAAAATAATTTCGTGGTAAAAATAATTTATTGATTTAATATAAACAACATTGACCTTTATTATGAATAAAGTAAAATAAAATTAGGTAAATGCCTAAAATTATGCCAGCTAGATTCAGCGGAGGGTTACTTGAAATAATACATTAAATTTGAAAATTTTATTATATATATAAATATTATAATACAAAAAATCCGAGGCGCCACTGACAAATTAAAAGCGAATACATATGCGTGATCCTCTATGATATGCTCGATGTTCGATGCTATGCTCTATGTTGGATGCTATGCTTGATGTTCAATGCTCAATTATTAATTCTTGATGCTTTTGACATGAGGCTTGCTGCTTAATGCCTATGCTTAATGCTTATGCTTATGCTTAATGCTTATGCTTATGCTTATGCTAAATGCTTATTTCTAAAAGCTTTTTTTAAATGCTTATGCTTAATGCTCATTTTAAATGCTTATTCTTAATGTTTTTTCTTCATGCTTATTTTAAAAGCTTATATTAAAAGCTTATTTTAAATAATTATGCTAAATGCTTATTTTAAAAGCTTATGCTTAATGCTTATGCTTAATGCCTATGCTTAATGCTTATGCTTAATATTTATGCTTAATGCTTCTGCTAATTGCTTATTTTAACAGCTTATTCTTAATGCTTTTTCTTCATGCTTATTTTGAAAGCTTATTTTAAAACCTTATTTTTAATGCTTATTTTAAATGCTTATTTTAAATTTTTATGCTTTATGCTTATGCTTATTTAAAATGCTTATGCTTAATGCTTTTTCTAAATGCTTATTTTAAAAGCTTTTTTTAAATGCTTATGCTTAAAGCTTATGCTTAATGATTATATTTTATGCTTATGCTAAATGCTTTATGTTTAAAGCTTATTTTAAAAAAAGCGAAATTTAGCTTTTTGCTAAAAATAATTTTGTTTATTTAATATAAACAACATTGACCTTTTTTATGAATAAAGTAAAATAAAATTAGGTAAATGCTTAAAATTATGACAGCTAGATTCAGCGGTGGATTATTTAAGGTGAAAAATAAAATTTGAAATCTTATATAAATTATAAAACAAGAAATCCGAGACGCCACTGAAAATTTAAAAGCGAATACATATTAATGATCCTCTATGATTATTTTTAATGCTTATGCTTAATGCTTATGCTTAATGCTTAATTTAAAAGCTTATTTTTAATGCTTATGCTTAATGCTTTTTCTTAATGCTTATTTTAAAAGCTTATTTTAAAAGTTTATTTTAAATGTTTATGCTTAATGCTTATTTTAAATGCTTATGCTTAATGCTTTTTCTTTATGCTTATTTTAAAAGCTTATTTTTAATGCTTATGCTAAATGCTTTTTTTTAAATGCTAATGCTTACTGCTTATGCTTAATACTTGTGCTTAATGTTGGATGCTTTATACTTATTTTAAATGCTTATTTTAAATGCTTATGCTTAATGCTTTTTCTTAATGCTTATTTTAAAAGATTATTTTAAATGCTTATGCTAAATGCTTATTTTAAATTTTTATGCTTTATGCTTATGCTTATTTCAAATGCTTATGCTTAATGCTTTTTCTAAATGCTTATTTTAAAAGCTTATTTTAAATGCTTATTCTTAATGCTTTTTCTTCATGCTTATTTTAAAAGCTTATATTAAAAGCTTATTTTAAATGCTTATGCTTAATGTTTAATAATTAATGCTTATTTTAAATGTTTATGCCTATGTTTATGCTTAATGCTTAATGCTAAATGCTTTATGTTTAAAGCTTATTTTAAAAAAAGGGAAATTTAGCTTTTTGCTTAAAAATAATTTTGTTTATTTAATATAAACAACATTGACCTTTATAATGAATAAAGTAAAATAAAATTAGGTAAATGCCTAAAATTATGCCAGCTAGATTCAGCGGAGGGTTACTTGAGATAATACATTAAATTTGAAATTTTATATAAATATTATAAAACAAGAAATCCGAGGCGCCACTGACAAATTAAAAGCGAATACATATGCGTGATCCTCTATGATATGCTCGATGTTCGATGCTATGCTCTATGTTGGATGCTATGCTTGATGTTCAATGCTCAATGGTCAATTATTAATTCTTGATGCTTTAGACATGAGGCTTGCTGCTTAATGCCTATGTTTAATGCTTATGCTTATGCTAAATGCTTATTTTAAAAGCTTATTTTAAATGCTTATGCTTAATGCTTATTTTAAATGCTTATGCTTAATGCTTATGCTTAATGCCTATGCTTAATGCATATGCTTAATATTTATGCTTAATGCTTCTGCTAATTGCTTATTTTAACAGCTTATTTTTAATGCTTATGCTTAATGCTTATTTTAAAAGCACATTTTAAATGCTTATTCTTAATGCTTTTTCTTTATGCTTTTTTTAAAAGCTTATTTCGAATGCTTATGCTTAATGCTTATTTTCAAAGCTTAATTTAAATGCTTACGCTTAATGCTTATTTTAAAAGCTTATTTTAAAAGCTCATTCTTAATGCTTATTCTTAATGCTTAATGCTCATGGTAAATGCTTATTTAAGCAGCTTATTTTAAATGCTTATTTTAAATTCTTATGCTTATTGCTTATTTTAAAGCTTATTTTAAATGCTTATTCTTAATGCTTTTTCTTCATGCTTATTTTAAAAGCTTATATTAAAAGCTTATTTTAAATAATTATGCTAAATGTTATTTCTAAAAGCTTATTTCGAATGCTTATGCTTAATGCTTATTTTCAAAGCTTATTTTAAATGCTTATGCTTAAAGCTTATACTTAATGATTATATTTTATGCTTATGCTAAATGCTTTATGTTTAAAGCTTATTTTAAAAAAAGCGAAATTTAGCTTTTTGCTAAAAATAATTTTGTTTATTTAATATAAACAACATTGACCTTTTTTATGAATAAAGTAAAATAAAATTAGGTAAATGCTTAAAATTATGCCAGCTAGATTCAGCGGTGGATTATTTAAGATGATACATTAAATTTGAAATTTTATATAAATTATAAAACAAGAAATCCGAGGCGCCACTGACAAATTAAAAGCGAATACACATGCATGATCCTCGATGATATGCTTGATGTTTGGTACTATGCTCGATGTTGGATGTTATGCTTGATGTTCGATGCTCGATACTCAATTCTTGATTCTTGAGACATGAGGCTTAATGCTTATGCTTAATGCTTAATACTTATGCTTTCTACTTATGCTTTTTTTTAAATGCTTATGCTTTATGCTTATTTTAAATGCTTATGCTTACTGCTTATGCTTAATACTTGTGCTTAATGTTGGATGCTTTATACTTATTTCAAATGCTTATTTTAAATGCTTATGCTTAATGCTTTTTCTTTATGCTTATTTTAAAAGCTTATTTTAAATGCTTTTTCTTTATGCTTATTTTAAAAGCTTATTTTAAATGCTTATGCTTAATGTTTAATAATTAATGCTTATTTTAAATGTTTATGCCTATGTTTATGCTTAATGCTAAATGCTTTATGTTTAAAGCTTATTTTAAAAAAAGGGAAATTTAGCTTTTTGCTTAAAAATAATTTTGTTTATTTAATATAAACAACATTGACCTTTATTATGAATAAAGTAAAATAAAATTAGGTAAATGCCTAAATATATGCCAGCTAGATTCCGCGGAGGGTTACTTGAAATAATACATTAAATTTGAAAATTTATATAAATATTATAATACAAAAAATCCGAGGCGCCACTGACAAATTAAAAGCGAATACATATGCGTGATCCTCTATGATATGCTCGATGTTCGATGCTATGCTCTATGTTGGATGCTATGCTTGATGTTCAATGCTCAATTATTAATTCTTGATGCTTCAGACATGAGGCTTGCTGCTTAATGCTTATGCTTATGCTTATGCTAAATGCTTATTTCTAAAAGCTTATTTCGAATGCTTATGCTTAATGCTTATTTTCAAAGCTTATTTTAAATGCTTATGCTTAATGCTTATTTTAAAAGCTTATTCTTAATGCTTAATGCTCATGCTAAATGCTTATTTAAGCAGCTTATTTTAAATGCGTATTTTAAATTTTTATGCTTATTGGTTATTTAAAAAGGTTATTTTTAAAGCTCATTTTAAATGCTTATTCTTAATGCTTTTTCTTAATGCTTATTTAAAAGCTTATTTTAAAAGTTTATTTTAAATGTTTATGCTTAATGCTTATTTTAAATGCTTATGCTTAATGCTTTTTCTTTATGCTTATTTTAAAAGCTTATTTTTAATGCTTATGCTAAATGCTTTTTTTTAAATGCTTATGCTTACTGCTTATGCTTAATACTTGTGCTTAATGTTGGATGCTTTATACTTATTTCAAATGCTTATTTTAAATGCTTATGCTTAATGATTTTTCTTAATGCTTATTTTAAAAGCTTATTTTAAATGCTTATGCTAAAAGCTTATTTTAAATTTTTATGCTTTATGCTTATGCTTATTTCAAATGCTTATGCTTAATGCTTTTTCTAAATGCTTATTTTAAAAGCTTATTTTAAATGCTTATTCTTAATGCTTTTTCTTCATGCTCATTTTAAAAGCTTATATTAAAAGCTTTTTTTAAATAATTATGCTAAATGCTTATTTTAAAAGCTTATTTTAAATGCTTATTCTTAATGCTTTTTCTTAATGCTTATTTTGAAAGCTTATTTTAAAACCTTATTTTTAATGCTTATTTTAAATGCTTATTTTAAATTTTTATGCTTTATGCTTATGCTTATTTAAAATGCTTATGCTTAATGCTTTTTCTAAATGCTTATTTTAAAAGCTTTTTTTAAATGCTTATGCTTAAAGCTTATGCTTGATGATTATATTTTATGCTTATGCTAAATGCTTTATGTTTAAAGCTTATTTTAAAAAAAGCGAAATTTAGCTTTTTGCTAAAAATAATTTTGTTTATTTAATATAAACAACATTGACCTTTTTTATGAATAAAGTAAAATAAAATTAGGTAAATGCTTAAAATTATGCCAGCTAGATTCAGCGGTGGATTATTTAAGGTGAAAAATAAAATTTGAAATCTTATATAAATTATAAAACAAGAAATCCGAGACGCCACTGAAAATTTAAAAGCGAATACATATTAATGATCCTCTATGATTATTTTTAATGCTTATGCTTAATGCTTATGCTTAATGCTTAATTTAAAAGCTTATTTTTAATTCTTATGCTTAATGCTTTTTCTTAATGCTTATTTTAAAAGCTTATTTTAAAAGTTTATTTTAAATGTTTATGCTTAATGCTTATTTTAAATGCTTATGCTTAATGCTTTTTCTTTATGCTTATTTTAAAAGCTTATTTTTAATGCTTATGCTAAATGCTTTTTTTTAAATGCTTATGCTTACTGCTTATGCTTAATACTTGTGCTTAATGTTGGATGCTTTATACTTATTTCAAATGCTTATTTTAAATGCTTATGCTTAATGCTTTTTCTTAATGCTTATTTTAAAAGCTTATTTTAAATGCTTATGCTAAATGCTTATTTTAAATTTTTATGCTTTATGCTTATGCTTATTTCAAATGCTTATGCTTAATGCTTTTTCTAAATGCTTATTTTAAAAGCTTATTTTAAATGCTTATTCTTAATGCTTTTTCTTCATGCATATTTTAAAAGCTTATATTAAAAGCTTATTTTAAATGCTTATGCTTAATGTTTAATAATTAATGCTTATTTTAAATGTTTATGCCTATGTTTATGCTTAATGCTTAATGCTAAATGCTTTATGTTTACAGCTTATTTAAAAAAAAAAGGAAATTTAGCTTTTTGCTTAAAAATAATTTTGTTTATTTAATATAAAAAACATTGACCTTTATAATGAATAAAGTAAAATAAAATTAGGTAAATGCCTAAAATTATGCCAGCTAGATTCAGCGGAGGGTTACTTGAGATAATACATTAAATTTGAAATTTTATATAAATATTATAAAACAAGAAATCCGAGGCGCCACTGACAAATTAAAAGCGAATACATATGCGTGATCCTCTATGATATGCTCGATGTTCGATGCTATGCTCTATGTTGGATGCTATGCTTGATGTTCAATGCTCAATGGTCAATTATTAATTCTTGATGCTTTAGACATGAGGCTTGCTGCTTAATGCCTATGTTTAATGCTTATGCTTATGCTAAATGCTTATTTTAAAAGCTTATTTTAAATGCTTATGCTTAATGCTTATTTTAAATGCTTATGCTTAATGCTTATGCTTAATGCCTATGCTTAATGCATATGCTTAATATTTATGCTTAATGCTTCTGCTAATTGCTTATTTTAACAGCTTATTTTTAATGCTTATGCTTAATGCTTATTTTAAAAGCACATTTTAAATGCTTATTCTTAATGCTTTTTCTTTATGCTTTTTTTAAAAGCTTATTTCGAATGCTTATACTTAATGCTTATTTTCAAAGCTTAATTTAAATGCTTATGCTTAATGCTTATTTTAAAAGCTTATTTTAAAAGCTCATTCTTAATGCTTATTCTTAATGCTTAATGCTCATGCTAAATGCTTATTTAAGCAGCTTATTTTAAATGCTTATTTTAAATTCTTATGCTTATTGCTTATTTTAAAGCTTATTTTAAATGCTTATTCTTAATGCTTTTTCTTCATGCTTATTTTAAAAGCTTATATTAAAAGCTTATTTTAAATAATTATGCTAAATGTTATTTCTAAAAGCTTATTTCGAATGCTTATGCTTAATGCTTATTTTCAAAGCTTATTTTAAATGCTTATGCTTAATGCTTATTTTAAAAGCTTATTTTAAAAGCTCATTCTTAATGCTTTATGCTCATTTTAAATGCTTATTCTTAATGCTTTTTCTTCATGCTTATTTTAAAAGCTTATTTTAAATGCTTATGCTTAAAGCTTATACTTAATGATTATATTTTATGCTTATGCTAAATGCTTTATGTTTAAAGCTTATTTTAAAAAAAGCGAAATTTAGCTTTTTGCTAAAAATAATTTTGTTTATTTAATATAAACAACATTGACCTTTTTTATGAATAAAGTAAAATAAAATTAGGTAAATGCTTAAAATTATGCCAGCTAGATTCAGCGGTGGATTATTTAAGATGATACATTAAATTTGAAATTTTATATAAATTATAAAACAAGAAATCCGAGGCGCCACTGACAAATTAAAAGCGAATACACATGCATGATCCTCGATGATATGCTTGATGTTTGGTACTATGCTCGATGTTGGATGTTATGCTTGATGTTCGATGCTCGATACTCAATTCTTGATTCTTGAGACATGAGGCTTAATGCTTATGCTTAATGCTTAATACTTATGCTTTCTACTTATGCTTTTTTTTAAATGCTTATGCTTTATGCTTATTTTAAATGCTTATGCTTACTGCTTATGCTTAATACTTGTGCTTAATGTTGGATGCTTTATACTTATTTCAAATGCTTATTTTAAATGCTTATGCTTAATGCTTTTTCTTTATGCTTATTTTAAAAGCTTATTTTAAATGCTTTTTCTTTATGCTTATTTTAAAAGCTTATTTTAAATGCTTATGCTTAATGTTTAATAATTAATGCTTATTTTAAATGTTTATGCCTATGTTTATGCTTAATGCTAAATGCTTTATGTTTAAAGCTTATTTTAAAAAAAGGGAAATTTAGCTTTTTGCTTAAAAATAATTTTGTTTATTTAATATAAACAACATTGACCTTTATTATGAATAAAGTAAAATAAAATTAGGTAAATGCCTAAATATATGCCAGCTAGATTCAGCGGTGGATTATTTAAGATGATACATTAAATTTGAAATTTTATATAAATTATAAAACAAGAAATCCGAGGCGCCACTGACAAATTAAAAGCGAATACACATGCATGATCCTCGATGATATGCTTGATGTTTGGTACTATGCTCGATGTTGGATGTTATGCTTGATGTTCGATGCTCGATACTCAATTCTTGATTCTTGAGACATGAGGCTTAATGCTTATGCTTAATGCTTAATACTTATGCTTTCTACTTATGCTTTTTTTTAAATGCTTATGCTTTATGCTTATTTCAAATGCTTATTTTAAATGCTTATGCTTAATGATTTTTCTTTATGCTTATTTTAAAAGCTTATTTTAAATGCTTATTCTTAATGCTTTTTCTTCATGCTCATTTTAAAAGCTTATATTAAAAGCTTATTTTAAATAATTATGCTAAATGCTTATTTTAAAAGCTTATTTTAAATGCTTATTCTTAATGCTTTTTTTTAATGCTTATTTTGAAAGCTTATTTTAAAACCTTATTTTTAATGCTTATTTTAAATTTTTATGCTTTATGCTTATGCTTATTTAAAATGCTTATGCTTAATGCTTTTTCTAAATGCTTATTTTAAAAGCTTTTTTTAAATGCTTATGCTTAAAGCTTATGCTTAATGATTATATTTTATGCTTATGCTAAATGCTTTATGTTTAAAGCTTATTTTAAAAAAAGCGAAATTTAGCTTTTTGCTAAAAATAATTTTGTTTATTTAATATAAACAACATTGACCTTTTTTATGAATAAAGTAAAATAAAATTAGGTAAATGCTTAAAATTATGCCAGCTAGATTCAGCGGTGGATTATTTAAGATGATACATTAAATTTGAAATCTTATATAAATTATAAAACAAGAAATCCGAGACGCCACTGAAAATTTAAAAGCGAATACATATTAATGATCCTCTATGATTATTTTTAATGCTTATGCTTAATGCTTATGCTTAATGCTTATGCTTAATGCTTATGCTTAATGCTTATGCTTAATGCTTAATTTAAAAGCTTATTTTTAATGCTTATGTTTAATGCTTCTTCTTAATGCTTATTTTAAAAGCTTATTTTAAAAGTTTATTTTAAATGTTTATGCTTAATGCTTATTTTAAATGCTTATGCTTAATGCTTTTTCTTTATGCTTATTTTAAAAGCTTATTTTTAATGCTTATGCTAAATGCTTTTTTTTAAATGCTTATGCTTACTGCTTATGCTTAATACTTGTGCTTAATGTTGGATGCTTTATACTTATTTCAAATGCTTATTTTAAATGCTTATGCTTAATGCTTTTTCTTAATGCTTATTTTAAAAGCTTATTTTAAAAGTTTATTTTAAATGTTTATGCTTAATGCTTATTTTAAATGCTTATGCTTAATGCTTTTTCTTTATGCTTATTTTAAAAGCTTATTTTTAATGCTTATGCTAAATGCTTTTTTTTAAATGCTTATGCTTACTGCTTATGCTTAATACTTGTGCTTAATGTTGGATGCTTTATACTTATTTCAAATGCTTATTTTAAATGCTTATGCTTAATGCTTTTTCTTTATGCTTATTTTAAAAGCTTATTTTAAATGCTTTTTCTTTATGCTTATTTTAAAAGCTTATTTTAAATGCTTATGCTTAATGTTTAATAATTAATGCTTATTTTAAATGTTTATGCCTATGTTTATGCTTAATGCTTAATGCTAAATGCTTTATGTTTAAAGCTTATTTTAAAAAAAGGGAAATTTAGCTTTTTGCTTAAAAATAATTTTGTTTATTTAATATAAACAACATTGACCTTTATAATGAATAAAGTAAAATAAAATTAGGTAAATGCCTAAAATTATGCCAGCTAGATTCAGCGGAGGGTTACTTGAGATAATACATTAAATTTGAAATTTTATATAAATATTATAAAACAAGAAATCCGAGGCGCCACTGACAAATTAAAAGCGAATAAATATGCGTGATCCTCTATGATATGCTCGATGTTCGATGCTATGCTCTATGTTGGATGCTATGCTTGATGTTCAATGCTCAATGGTCAATTATTAATTCTTGATGCTTTAGACATGAGGCTTGCTGCTTAATGCCTATGTTTAATGCTTATGCTTATTTTTAATGCTTATTTTTAATGCTTATTTTAAATGCTTATGCTAAATGCTTATTTTAAAATTTTATGCTTTATGCTTATGCTTATTTAAAATGCTTATGCTTAATGCTTTTTCTAAATGCTTATTTTAAAAGCTTATTTTAAATGCTTATTCTTAATGCTTTTTCTTCATGCTTATTTTAAAAGCTTATATTAAAAGCTTATTTTAAATAATTATGCTAAATGCTTATTTTAAAAGCTTATTTTAAATGCTTATTCTTAATGCTTATTCTTAATGCTTTTTCTTAATTCTTATTTTAAAAGCTTATTTTAAAAGCAAATTTTAAATGCTTATGCTTAATGCTTTTTCTTAATGCTTATTTTAAATTTTTATGCTTTATGCTTATGCTTATTTAAAATGCTTATGCTTAATGCTTTTTCTAAATGCTTATTTTAAAAGCTTATTTTAAATGCTTATGCTTAAAGCTTATGCTTAATGATTATATTTTATGCTTTTGCTAAATGCTTTATGTTTAAAGCTTATTTTAAAAATAGCGAAATTTAGCTTTTTGCTAAAAATTATTTTGTTTATTTAATATAAACAACATTGACCTTTTTTATGAATAAAGTAAAATAAAATTAGGTAAATGCTTAAAATTATGCCAGCTAGATTCTGCGGTGGATTATTTAAGGTGAAAAATAAAATTTGAAATCTTATATAAATTATAAAACAAGAAATCCGAGACGCCACTGAAAATTTAAAAGCGAATACATATTAATGATCCTCTATGATTATTTTTAATGCTTATGCTTAATGCTTATGCTTAATGCTTATTTTAAATGCCTATTTTAAATGCTTATGCTTATTGCTTATTTAAAAAGGTTATTTTTAAAGCTCATTTTAAATGCTTATTCTTAATGCTTTTTCTTAATGCTTATTTAAAAGCTTATTTTAAAAGTTTATTTTAAATGATTATGCTTAATGCTTATTTTAAATGCTTATGCTTAATCCTTTTTCTTTATGCTTATTTTAAAAGCTTATTTTTAATGCTTATGCAAAATGCTTTTTTTTAAATGCTTATGCTTACTGCTTATGCTTAATACTTGTGCTTAATGTTGGATGCTTTATACTTATTTCAAATGCTTATTTTAAATGCTTATGCTTAATGATTTTTCTTAATGCTTATTTTAAAAGCTTATTTTAAATGCTTTTGCTAAATGCTTATTTTAAATTTTTATGCTTTATGCTTATGCTTATTTCAAATGCTTATGCTTAATGCTTTTTATAAATGCTTATTTTAAAAGCTTATTTTAAATGCTTATTCTTAATGCTTTTTCTTCATGCTCATTTTAAAAGCTTATATTAAAAGCTTATTTTAAATAATTATGCTAAATGCTTATTTTAAAAGCTTATTTTAAATGCTTATTCTTAATGCTTTTTCTTAATGCTTATTTTGAAAGCTTATTTTAAAACCTTATTTTTAATGCTTATTTTAAATGCTTATTTTAAATTTTTATGCTTTATGCTTATGCTTATTTAAAATGCTTATGCTTAATGCTTTTTCTAAATGCTTAATTTAAAAGCTTTTTTTAAATGCTTATGCTTAAAGCTTATGCTTAATGATTATATTTTATGCTTATGCTAAATGCTTTATGTTTAAAGCTTATTTTAAAAAAAGCGAAATTTAGCTTTTTGCTAAAAATAATTTTGTTTATTTAATATAAACAACATTGACCTTTTTTATGAATAAAGTAAAATAAAATTAGGTAAATGCTTAAAATTATGCCAGCTAGATTCAGCGGTGGATTATTTAAGATGATACATTAAATTTGAAATTTTATATAAATTATAAAACAAGAAATCCGAGGCGCCACTGACAAATTAAAAGCGAATACACATGCATGATCCTCGATGATATGCTTGATGTTTGGTACTATGCTCGATGTTGGATGTTATGCTTGATGTTCGATGCTCGATACTCAATTCTTGATTCTTGAGACATGAGGCTTAATGCTTATGCTTAATGCTTAATACTTATGCTTTCTACTTATGCTTTTTTTTAAATGCTTATGCTTTATGCTTATTTTAAATGCTTATGCTTAATACTTGTGCTTAATGTTGGATGCTTAATACTTATTTCAAATGCTTATTTTAAATGCTTATGCTTAATGCTTTTTCTTTATGCTTATTTTAAAAGCTTATTTTAAATGCTTTTTCTTTATGCTTATTTAAAAAGCTTATTTTAAATGCTTATGCTTAATGTTTAATAATTAATGCTTATTTTAAATGTTTATGCCTATGTTTATGCTTAATGCTAAATGCTTTATGTTTAAAGCTTATTTTAAAAAAAGGGAAATTTAGCTTTTTGCTTAAAAATAATTTTGTTTATTTAATATAAACAACGTTGACCTTTATTATGAATAAAGTTAAATAAAATTAGGTAAATGCCTAAATATATGCCAGCTAGATTCAGCGGAGGGTTACTTGAAATAATACATTAAATTTGAAAATTTATATAAATATTATAATACAAAAAATCCGAGGCGCCACTGACAAATTAAAAGCGAATACATATGCGTGATCCTCTATGATATGCTCGATGTTCGATGCTATGCTCTATGTTGGATGCTATGCTTGATGTTCAATGCTCAATTATTAATTCTTGATGCTTCAGACATGAGGCTTGCTGCTTAATGCTTATGCTTATGCTTATGCTAAATGCTTATTTCTAAAAGCTTATTTCGAATGCTTATGCTTAATGCTTATTTTCAAAGCTTATTTTAAATGCTTATGCTTAATGCTTATTTTAAAAGCTTATTTTAAAATCTCATTCTTAATGCTTAATGCTCATGCTAAATGCTTATTTAAGCAGCTTATTTTAAATGCCTATTTTAAATGCTTATGCTTATTGCTTATTTAAAAAGGTTATTTTTAAAGCTCATTTTAAATGCTTATTCTTAATGTTTTTTCTTCATGCTTATTTTAAAAGCTTATATTAAAAGCTTATTTTAAATAATTATGCTAAATGCTTATTTTAAAAGCTTATGCTTAATGCCTATGCTTAATGCTTATGCTTAATATTTATGCTTAATGCTTCTGCTAATTGCTTATTTTAACAGCTTATTCTTAATGCTTTTTCTTCATGCTTATTTTAAAAGGTTATTTTAAAAGCTTATTTTAAATGCTTATGCTAAATGCTTTTTCTAAATGCTTATTTTAAATGCTTATGCTTAATGCTTATGGTTATGCTTCATGGTTAAAGCTTATTTAAAAAAAAAGGAAATTTACCTTTTGTGTTAAAAATAATTTATTGATTTAATATAATTAACATTGACCTTTATTATGAATAAAGAGAAATAAAATAAGGTGAATGCCTAAAATTATGCCAGCTAGATTCAGCGGTGGATTATTTAAGATGATACATTAAATTTGAAATTTTATATAAATTATAAAACAAGAAATCCGAGGCGCCACTGACAAATTAAAAGCGAATACACATGCATGATCCTCGATGATATGCTTGATGTTTGGTACTATGCTCGATGTTGGATGTTATGCTTGATGTTCGATGCTCGATACTCAATTCTTGATTCTTGAGACATGAGGCTTAATGCTTATGCTTAATGCTTAATACTTATGCTTTCTACTTATGCTTTTCCTTAATGTTTATGCTTAGTTTAAAAAAAAGGAAATTTAGCTTTTGTGGTAAAAATAATTTCGTGGTAAAAATAATTTATTGATTTAATATAAACAACATTGACCTTTATTATGAATAAAGTAAAATAAAATTAGGTAAATGCCTAAAATTATGCCAGCTAGATTCAGCAGAGGGTTACTTGAAATAATACATTAAATTTGAAAATTTTATTATATATATAAATATTATAATACAAAAAATCCGAGGCGCCACTGACAAATTAAAAGCGAATACATATGCGTGATCCTCTATGATATGCTCGATGTTCGATGCTATGCTCTATGTTGGATGCTATGCTTGATGTTCAATGCTCAATTATTAATTCTTGATGCTTCAGACATGAGGCTTGCTGCTTAATGCCTATGCTTAATGCTTATGCTTATGCTTAATGCTTATGCTTATGCTTATGCTAAATGCTTATTTCTAAAAGCTTTTTTTAAATGCTTATGCTTAATGCTCATTTTAAATGCTTATTCTTAATGTTTTTTCTTCATGCTTATTTTAAAAGCTTATATTAAAAGCTTATTTTAAATAATTATGCTAAATGCTTATTTTAAAAGCTTATGCTTAATGCTTATGCTTAATGCCTATGCTTAATGCTTATGCTTAATATTTATGCTTAATGCTTCTGCTAATTGCTTATTTTAACAGCTTATTCTTAATGCTTTTTCTTCATGCTTATTTTGAAAGCTTATTTTAAAACCTTATTTTTAATGCTTATTTTAAATGCTTATTTTAAATTTTTATGCTTTATGCTTATGCTTATTTAAAATGCTTATGCTTAATGCTTTTTCTAAATGCTTATTTTAAAAGCTTTTTTTAAATGCTTATGCTTAAAGCTTATGCTTAATGATTATATTTTATGCTTATGCTAAATGCTTTATGTTTAAAGCTTATTTTAAAAAAAGCGAAATTTAGCTTTTTGCTAAAAATAATTTTGTTTATTTAATATAAACAACATTGACCTTTTTTATGAATAAAGTAAAATAAAATTAGGTAAATGCTTAAAATTATGCCAGCTAGATTCAGCGGTGGATTATTTAAGGTGAAAAATAAAATTTGAAATCTTATATAAATTATAAAACAAGAAATCCGAGACGCCACTGAAAATTTAAAAGCGAATACATATTAATGATCCTCTATGATTATTTTTAATGCTTATGCTTAATGCTTATGCTTAATGCTTATGCTTAATGCTTATGCTTAATGCTTATGCTTAATGCTTATGCCTAATGCTTAATTTAAAAGCTTATTTTTAATGCTTATGCTTAATGCTTCTTCTTAATGCTTATTTTAAAAGCTTATTTTAAAAGTTTATTTTAAATGTTTATGCTTAATGCTTATTTTAAATGCTTATGCTTAATGCTTTTTCTTTATGCTTATTTTAAAAGCTTATTTTTAATGCTTATGCTAAATGCTTTTTTTTAAATGCTTATGCTTACTGCTTATGCTTAATACTTGTGCTTAATGTTGGATGCTTTATACTTATTTCAAATGCTTATTTTAAATGCTTATGCTTAATGATTTTTCTTTATGCTTATTTTAAAAGCTTATTTTAAATGCTTATGCTAAATGCTTATTTTAAATTTTTATGCTTTATGCTTATGCTTATTTAAAATGCTTATGCTTAATGCTTTTTCTAAATGCTTATTTTAAAAGCTTATTTTAAATGCTTATTCTTAATGCTTTTTCTTCATGCTCATTTTAAAAGCTTATATTAAAAGCTTATTTTAAATAATTATGCTAAATGCTTATTTTAAAAGCTTATTTTAAATGCTTATTCTTAATGCTTTTTTTTAATGCTTATTTTGAAAGCTTATTTTAAAACCTTATTTTTAATGCTTATTTTAAATGCTTATTTTAAATTTTTATGCTTTATGCTTATGCTTATTTAAAATGCTTATGCTTAATGCTTTTTCTAAATGCTTATTTTAAAAGCTTTTTTTAAATGCTTATGCTTAAAGCTTATGCTTAATGATTATATTTTATGCTTATGCTAAATGCTTTATGTTTAAAGCTTATTTTAAAAAAAGCGAAATTTAGCTTTTTGCTAAAAATAATTTTGTTTATTTAATATAAACAACATTGACCTTTTTTATGAATAAAGTAAAATAAAATTAGGTAAATGCTTAAAATTATGCCAGCTAGATTCAGCGGTGGATTATTTAAGGTGAAAAATAAAATTTGAAATCTTATATAAATTATAAAACAAGAAATCCGAGACGCCACTGAAAATTTAAAAGCGAATACATATTAATGATCCTCTATGATTATTTTTAATGCTTATGCTTAATGCTTATGCTTAATGCTTATGCTTAATGCTTAATTTAAAAGCTTATTTTTAATGCTTATGCTTAATGCTTCTTCTTAATGCTTATTTTAAAAGCTTATTTTAAAAGTTTATTTTAAATGTTTATGCTTAATGCTTATTTTAAATGCTTATGCTTAATGCTTTTTCTTTATGCTTATTTTAAAAGCTTATTTTTAATGCTTATGCTATATGCTTTTTTTTAAATGCTTATGCTTACTGCTTATGCTTAATACTTGTGCTTAATGTTGGATGCTTTATACTTATTTCAAATGCTTATTTTAAATGCTTATGCTTAATGCTTTTTCTTAATGCTTATTTTAAAAGCTTATTTTAAAAGTTTATTTTAAATGTTTATGCTTAATGCTTATTTTAAATGCTTATGCTTAATGCTTTTTCTTTATGCTTATTTTAAAAGCTTATTTTTAATGCTTATGCTAAATGCTTTTTTTTAAATGCTTATGCTTACTGCTTATGCTTAATACTTGTGCTTAATGTTGGATGCTTTATACTTATTTCAAATGCTTATTTTAAATGCTTATGCTTAATGCTTTTTCTTAATGCTTATTTTAAAAGCTTATTTTAAAAGTTTATTTTAAATGTTTATGCTTAATGCTTATTTTAAATGCTTATGCTTAATGCTTTTTCTTTATGCTTATTTTAAAAGCTTATTTTTAATGCTTATGCTAAATGCTTTTTTTTAAATGCTTATGCTTACTGCTTATGCTTAATACTTGTGCTTAATGTTGGATGCTTTATACTTATTTCAAATGCTTATTTTAAATGCTTATGCTTAATGCTTTTTCTTTATGCTTATTTTAAAAGCTTATTTTAAATGCTTTTTCTTTATGCTTATTTTGAAAGCTTATTTTAAATGCTTATGCTTAATGTTTAATAATTAATGCTTATTTTAAATGTTTATGCCTATGTTTATGCTTAATGCTTAATGCTAAATGCTTTATGTTTAAAGCTTATTTTAAAAAAAGGGAAATTTAGCTTTTTGCTTAAAAATAATTTTGTTTATTTAATATAAACAACATTGACCTTTATAATGAATAAAGTAAAATAAAATTAGGTAAATGCCTAAAATTATGCCAGCTAGATTCAGCGGAGGGTTACTTGAGATAATACATTAAATTTGAAATTTTATATAAATATTATAAAACAAGAAATCCGAGGCGCCACTGACAAATTAAAAGCGAATACATATGCGTGATCCTCTATGATATGCTCGATGTTCGATGCTATGCTCTATGTTGGATGCTATGCTTGATGTTCAATGCTCAATGGTCAATTATTAATTCTTGATGCTTTAGACATGAGGCTTGCTGCTTAATGCCTATGTTTAATGCTTATGCTTATTTTTAATGCTTATTTTAAATGCTTATTTTAAATGCTTATGCTAAATGCTTATTTTAAATTTTTATGCTTTATGCTTATGCTTATTTAAAATGCTTATGCTTAATGCTTTTTCTAAATGCTTATTTTAAAAGCTTATTTTAAATGCTTATTCCTAATGCTTTTTCTTCATGCTTATTTTAAAAGCTTATATTAAAAGCTTATTTTAAATAATTATGCTAAATGCTTATTTTAAAAGCTTATTTTAAATGCTTATTCTTAATGCTTATTCTTAATGCTTTTTCTTAATGCTTATTTTAAAAGCTTATTTTAAAAGCAAATTTTAAATGCTTATGCTTAATGCTTTTTCTTAATGCTTATTTTAAATTTTTATGCATTATGCTTATGCTTATTTAAAATGCTTATGCTTAATGCTTTTTCTAAATGCTTATTTTAAAAGCTTATTTTAAATGCTTATGCTTAAAGCTTATGCTTAATGATTATATTTTATGCTTATGCTAAATGCTTTATGTTTAAAGCTTATTTTAAAAAAAGCGAAATTTAGCTTTTTGCTAAAAATAATTTTGTTTATTTAATATAAACAACATTGACCTTTTTTATGAATAAAGTAAAATAAAATTAGGTAAATGCTTAAAATTATAACAGCTAGATTCAGCGGTGGATTATTTAAGATGAAAAATAAAATTTGAAATCTTATATAAATTATAAAACAAGAAATTCGAGACGCCTCTGAAAAATTAAAAGCGAATACATATTAATGATCCTCTATGATTATTTTTAATGCTTATGCTTAATGCTTATGCTTAATGCTTATTTTAAAAGCTTATTTTTAATGCTTATGCTTAATGCTTTTTCTTAATGCTTATTTAAAAGCTTATTTTAAAAGTTTATTTTAAATGTTTATGCTTAATGCTTATTTTAATAAGCTTATGCTTAATGCTTTTTCTTTATGCTTATTTTAAAAGCTTATTTTTAATGCTTATGCTAAATGCTTTTTTTTAAATGCTTATGCTTACTGCTTATGCTTAATACTTGTGCTTAATGTTGGATGCTTTATACTTATTTCAAATGCTTATTTTAAATGCTTATGCTTAATGATTTTTCTTTATGCTTATTTTAAAAGCTTATTTTAAATGCTTATTTTAAATGCTTATGCTAAATGCTTATTTTAAATGCTTATGCTTAATGCTTATGGTTATGCTTCATGGTTAAAGCTTATTTAAAAAAAAAGGAAATTTACCTTTTGTGTTAAAAATAATTTATTGATTTAATATAATTAACATTGACCTTTATTATGAATAAAGAGACATAAAATAAGGTGAATGCCTAAAATTATGCCAGCTAGATTCAGCGGTGGATTATTTAAGATGATACATTAAATTTGAAATTTTATATAAATTATAAAACAAGAAATCCGAGGCGCCACTGACAAATTAAAAGCGAATACACATGCATGATCCTCGATGATATGCTTGATGTTTGGTACTATGCTCGATGTTGGATGTTATGCTTGATGTTCGATGCTCGATACTCAATTCTTGATTCTTGAGACATGAGGCTTAATGCTTATGCTTAATGCTTAATACTTATGCTTTCTACTTATGCTTTTCCTTAATGTTTATGCTTAGTTTAAAAAAAAGGAAATTTAGCTTTTGTGGTAAAAATAATTTATTGATTAATTATAAGCAACATTGACCTTTTTTATGAATAAAGTAAAATAAAATTAGGTAAATGCTTAAAATTATGCCAGCTAGATTCAGCGGTGGATTATTTAAGATGAAAAATAAAATTTGAAATCTTATATAAATTATAAAACAAGAAATCCGAGACGCCACTGAAAATTTAAAAGCGAATACATATTAATGATCCTCTATGATTATTTGTAATGCTTATGCTTAATGCTTATGCTTAATGCTTATTTTAAAAGCTTATTTTTAATGCTTATGCTTAATGCTTTTTCTTAATGCTTTTTTTAAAAGCTTATTTTAAAGGTTTATTTTAAATGTTTATGCTTAATGCTTAATGCTCATGCTAAATGCTTATTTAAGCAGCTTATTTTAAATGCTTATTTTAAATTCTTATGCTTATTGCTTATTTTAAAGCTTATTTTAAATGCTTATTCTTAATGCTTTTTCTTCATGCTTATTTTAAAAGCTTATATTAAAATCCTATTTTAAATAATTATGCTAAATGTTTTTTTTAAAAGCTTATTTAAAATGCTTATTCTTAATGCTTTTTCTTAATGCTTATTTTGAAAGCTTATTTTAAAAGCTTATTTTTAATGCTTATTTTAAATGATTATTTTAAATGCTTATGCTAAATGCTTATTTTAAATTTTTATGCTTTATGCTTATGCTTATTTCAAATGCTTATGCTTAATGCTTTTTCTAAATGCTTATTTTAAAAGCTTATTTTAAATGCTTATATTAAAAGCTTATTTTAAATAATTATGCTAAATGCTTATTTTAAAAGCTTATTTTAAATGCTTATTCTTAATGCCTTTTCTTAATGCTTATTTTGAAAGCTTATTTTAAAAGCTTATTTTTAATGCTTATTTTAAATGCTTATGCTAAATGCTTATTTTAAATTTTTATGCTTTATGCTTATGCTTATTTAAAATGCTTATGCTTAGTGCTTTTTCTAAATGCTTATTTTAAAAGCTTATTTTAAATGCTTATGCTTAAAGCTTATACTTAATGATTATATTTTATGCTTATGCTAAATGCTTTATGTTTAAAGCTTATTTTAAAAAAAGCGAAATTTAGCTTTTTGCTAAAAATAATTTTGTTTATTTAATATAAACAACATTGACCTTTTTTATGAATAAAGTAAAATAAAATTAGGTAAATGCTTAAAATTATGCCAGCTAGATTCAGCGGTGGATTATTTAAGATGATACATTAAATTTGAAATTTTATATAAATTATAAAACAAGAAATCCGAGGCGCCACTGACAAATTAAAAGCGAATACACATGCATGATCCTCGATGATATGCTTGATGTTTGGTACTATGCTCGATGTTGGATGTTATGCTTGATGTTCGATGCTCGATACTCAATTCTTGATTCTTGAGACATGAGGCTTAATGCTTATGCTTAATGCTTAATACTTATGCTTTCTACTTATGCTTTTTTTTAAATGCTTATGCTTTATGCTTATTTTAAATGCTTATGCTTACTGCTTATGCTTAATACTTGTGCTTAATGTTGGATGCTTTATACTTATTTCAAATGCTTATTTTAAATGCTTATGCTTAATGCTTTTTCTTTATGCTTATTTTAAAAGCTTATTTTAAATGCTTTTTCTTTATGCTTATTTTAAAAGCTTATTTTAAATGCTTATGCTTAATGTTTAATAATTAATGCTTATTTTAAATGTTTATGCCTATGTTTATGCTTAATGCTAAATGCTTTATGTTTAAAGCTTATTTTAAAAAAAGGGAAATTTAGCTTTTTGCTTAAAAATAATTTTGTTTATTTAATATAAACAACGTTGACCTTTATTATGAATAAAGTTAAATAAAATTAGGTAAATGCCTAAATATATGCCAGCTAGATTCAGCGGAGGGTTACTTGAAATAATACATTAAATTTGAAAATTTATATAAATATTATAATACAAAAAATCCGAGGCGCCACTGACAAATTAAAAGCGAATACATATGCGTGATCCTCTATGATATGCTCGATGTTCGATGCTATGCTCTATGTTGGATGCTATGCTTGATGTTCAATGCTCAATTATTAATTCTTGATGCTTCAGACATGAGGCTTGCTGCTTAATGCTTATGCTTATGCTTATGCTAAATGCTTATTTCTAAAAGCTTATTTCGAATGCTTATGCTTAATGCTTATTTTCAAAGCTTATTTTAAATGCTTATGCTTAATGCTTATTTTAAAAGCTTATTTTAAAATCTCATTCTTAATGCTTAATGCTCATGCTAAATGCTTATTTAAGCAGCTTATTTTAAATGCCTATTTTAAATGCTTATGCTTATTGCTTATTTAAAAAGGTTATTTTTAAAGCTCATTTTAAATGCTTATTCTTAATGTTTTTTCTTCATGCTTATTTTAAAAGCTTATATTAAAAGCTTATTTTAAATAATTATGCTAAATGCTTATTTTAAAAGCTTATGCTTAATGCCTATGCTTAATGCTTATGCTTAATATTTATGCTTAATGCTTCTGCTAATTGCTTATTTTAACAGCTTATTCTTAATGCTTTTTCTTCATGCTTATTTTAAAAGGTTATTTTAAAAGCTTATTTTAAATGCTTATGCTAAATGCTTTTTCTAAATGCTTATTTTAAATGCTTATGCTTAATGCTTATGGTTATGCTTCATGGTTAAAGCTTATTTAAAAAAAAAGGAAATTTACCTTTTGTGTTAAAAATAATTTATTGATTTAATATAATTAACATTGACCTTTATTATGAATAAAGAGAAATAAAATAAGGTGAATGCCTAAAATTATGCCAGCTAGATTCAGCGGTGGATTATTTAAGATGATACATTAAATTTGAAATTTTATATAAATTATAAAACAAGAAATCCGAGGCGCCACTGACAAATTAAAAGCGAATACACATGCATGATCCTCGATGATATGCTTGATGTTTGGTACTATGCTCGATGTTGGATGTTATGCTTGATGTTCGATGCTCGATACTCAATTCTTGATTCTTGAGACATGAGGCTTAATGCTTATGCTTAATGCTTAATACTTATGCTTTCTACTTATGCTTTTCCTTAATGTTTATGCTTAGTTTAAAAAAAAGGAAATTTAGCTTTTGTGGTAAAAATAATTTCGTGGTAAAAATAATTTATTGATTTAATATAAACAACATTGACCTTTATTATGAATAAAGTAAAATAAAATTAGGTAAATGCCTAAAATTATGCCAGCTAGATTCAGCGGAGGGTTACTTGAAATAATACATTAAATTTGAAAATTTTATTATATATATAAATATTATAATACAAAAAATCCGAGGCGCCACTGACAAATTAAAAGCGAATACATATGCGTGATCCTCTATGATATGCTCGATGTTCGATGCTATGCTCTATGTTGGATGCTATGCTTGATGTTCAATGCTCAATTATTAATTCTTGATGCTTCAGACATGAGGCTTGCTGCTTAATGCCTATGCTTAATGCTTATGCTTATGCTTAATGCTTATGCTTATGCTTATGCTAAATGCTTATTTCTAAAAGCTTTTTTTAAATGCTTATGCTTAATGCTCATTTTAAATGCTTATTCTTAATGTTTTTTCTTCATGCTTATTTTAAAAGCTTATATTAAAAGCTTATTTTAAATAATTATGCTAAATGCTTATTTTAAAAGCTTATGCTTAATGCTTATGCTTAATGCCTATGCTTAATGCTTATGCTTAATATTTATGCTTAATGCTTCTGCTAATTGCTTATTTTAACAGCTTATTCTTAATGCTTTTTCTTCATGCTTATTTTGAAAGCTTATTTTAAAACCTTATTTTTAATGCTTATTTTAAATGCTTATTTTAAATTTTTATGCTTTATGCTTATGCTTATTTAAAATGCTTATGCTTAATGCTTTTTCTAAATGCTTATTTTAAAAGCTTTTTTTAAATGCTTATGCTTAAAGCTTATGCTTAATGATTATATTTTATGCTTATGCTAAATGCTTTATGTTTAAAGCTTATTTTAAAAAAAGCGAAATTTAGCTTTTTGCTAAAAATAATTTTGTTTATTTAATATAAACAACATTGACCTTTTTTATGAATAAAGTAAAATAAAATTAGGTAAATGCTTAAAATTATGCCAGCTAGATTCAGCGGTGGATTATTTAAGGTGAAAAATAAAATTTGAAATCTTATATAAATTATAAAACAAGAAATCCGAGACGCCACTGAAAATTTAAAAGCGAATACATATTAATGATCCTCTATGATTATTTTTAATGCTTATGCTTAATGCTTATGCTTAATGCTTATGCTTAATGCTTATGCTTAATGCTTATGCTTAATGCTTATGCCTAATGCTTAATTTAAAAGCTTATTTTTAATGCTTATGCTTAATGCTTCTTCTTAATGCTTATTTTAAAAGCTTATTTTAAAAGTTTATTTTAAATGTTTATGCTTAATGCTTATTTTAAATGCTTATGCTTAATGCTTTTTCTTTATGCTTATTTTAAAAGCTTATTTTTAATGCTTATGCTAAATGCTTTTTTTTAAATGCTTATGCTTACTGCTTATGCTTAATACTTGTGCTTAATGTTGGATGCTTTATACTTATTTCAAATGCTTATTTTAAATGCTTATGCTTAATGATTTTTCTTTATGCTTATTTTAAAAGCTTATTTTAAATGCTTATGCTAAATGCTTATTTTAAATTTTTATGCTTTATGCTTATGCTTATTTAAAATGCTTATGCTTAATGCTTTTTCTAAATGCTTATTTTAAAAGCTTATTTTAAATGCTTATTCTTAATGCTTTTTCTTCATGCTCATTTTAAAAGCTTATATTAAAAGCTTATTTTAAATAATTATGCTAAATGCTTATTTTAAAAGCTTATTTTAAATGCTTATTCTTAATGCTTTTTTTTAATGCTTATTTTGAAAGCTTATTTTAAAACCTTATTTTTAATGCTTATTTTAAATGCTTATTTTAAATTTTTATGCTTTATGCTTATGCTTATTTAAAATGCTTATGCTTAATGCTTTTTCTAAATGCTTATTTTAAAAGCTTTTTTTAAATGCTTATGCTTAAAGCTTATGCTTAATGATTATATTTTATGCTTATGCTAAATGCTTTATGTTTAAAGCTTGTTTTAAAAAAAGCGAAATTTAGCTTTTTGCTAAAAATAATTTTGTTTATTTAATATAAACAACATTGACCTTTTTTATGAATAAAGTAAAATAAAATTAGGTAAATGCTTAAAATTATGCCAGCTAGATTCAGCGGTGGATTATTTAAGGTGAAAAATAAAATTTGTAATCTTATATAAATTATAAAACAAGAAATCCGAGACGCCACTGAAAATTTAAAAGCGAATACATATTAATGATCCTCTATGATTATTTTTAATGCTTATGCTTAATGCTTATGCTTAATGCTTATGCTTAATGCTTAATTTAAAAGCTTATTTTTAATGCTTATGCTTAATGCTTCTTCTTAATGCTTATTTTAAAAGCTTATTTTAAAAGTTTATTTTAAATGTTTATGCTTAATGCTTATTTTAAATGCTTATGCTTAATGCTTTTTCTTTATGCTTATTTTAAAAGCTTATTTTTAATGCTTATGCTATATGCTTTTTTTTAAATGCTTATGCTTACTGCTTATGCTTAATACTTGTGCTTAATGTTGGATGCTTTATACTTATTTCAAATGCTTATTTTAAATGCTTATGCTTAATGCTTTTTCTTAATGCTTATTTTAAAAGCTTATTTTAAAAGTTTATTTTAAATGTTTATGCTTAATGCTTATTTTAAATGCTTATGCTTAATGCTTTTTCTTTATGCTTATTTTAAAAGCTTATTTTTAATGCTTATGCTAAATGCTTTTTTTTAAATGCTTATGCTTACTGCTTATGCTTAATACTTGTGCTTAATGTTGGATGCCTTATACTTATTTCAAATGCTTATTTTAAATGCTTATGCTTAATGCTTTTTCTTAATGCTTATTTTAAAAGCTTATTTTAAAAGTTTATTTTAAATGTTTATGCTTAATGCTTATTTTAAATGCTTATGCTTAATGCTTTTTCTTTATGCTTATTTTAAAAGCTTATTTTTAATGCTTATGCTAAATGCTTTTTTTTAAATGCTTATGCTTACTGCTTATGCTTAATACTTGTGCTTAATGTTGGATGCTTTATACTTATTTCAAATGCTTATTTTAAATGCTTATGCTTAATGCTTTTTCTTTATGCTTATTTTAAAAGCTTATTTTAAATGCTTTTTCTTTATGCTTATTTTGAAAGCTTATTTTAAATGCTTATGCTTAATGTTTAATAATTAATGCTTATTTTAAATGTTTATGCCTATGTTTATGCTTAATGCTTAATGCTAAATGCTTTATGTTTAAAGCTTATTTTAAAAAAAGGGAAATTTAGCTTTTTGCTTAAAAATAATTTTGTTTATTTAATATAAACAACATTGACCTTTATAATGAATAAAGTAAAATAAAATTAGGTAAATGCCTAAAATTATGCCAGCTAGATTCAGCGGAGGGTTACTTGAGATAATACATTAAATTTGAAATTTTATATAAATATTATAAAACAAGAAATCCGAGGCGCCACTGACAAATTAAAAGCGAATACATATGCGTGATCCTCTATGATATGCTCGATGTTCGATGCTATGCTCTATGTTGGATGCTATGCTTGATGTTCAATGCTCAATGGTCAATTATTAATTCTTGATGCTTTAGACATGAGGCTTGCTGCTTAATGCCTATGTTTAATGCTTATGCTTATTTTTAATGCTTATTTTAAATGCTTATTTTAAATGCTTATGCTAAATGCTTATTTTAAATTTTTATGCTTTATGCTTATGCTTATTTAAAATGCTTATGCTTAATGCTTTTTCTAAATGCTTATTTTAAAAGCTTATTTTAAATGCTTATTCCTAATGCTTTTTCTTCATGCTTATTTTAAAAGCTTATATTAAAAGCTTATTTTAAATAATTATGCTAAATGCTTATTTTAAAAGCTTATTTTAAATGCTTATTCTTAATGCTTATTCTTAATGCTTTTTCTTAATGCTTATTTTAAAAGCTTATTTTAAAAGCAAATTTTAAATGCTTATGCTTAATGCTTTTTCTTAATGCTTATTTTAAATTTTTATGCATTATGCTTATGCTTATTTAAAATGCTTATGCTTAATGCTTTTTCTAAATGCTTATTTTAAAAGCTTATTTTAAATGCTTATGCTTAAAGCTTATGCTTAATGATTATATTTTATGCTTATGCTAAATGCTTTATGTTTAAAGCTTATTTTAAAAAAAGCGAAATTTAGCTTTTTGCTAAAAATAATTTTGTTTATTTAATATAAACAACATTGACCTTTTTTATGAATAAAGTAAAATAAAATTAGGTAAATGCTTAAAATTATAACAGCTAGATTCAGCGGTGGATTATTTAAGATGAAAAATAAAATTTGAAATCTTATATAAATTATAAAACAAGAAATTCGAGACGCCTCTGAAAAATTAAAAGCGAATACATATTAATGATCCTCTATGATTATTTTTAATGCTTATGCTTAATGCTTATGCTTAATGCTTATTTTAAAAGCTTATTTTTAATGCTTATGCTTAATGCTTTTTCTTAATGCTTATTTAAAAGCTTATTTTAAAAGTTTATTTTAAATGTTTATGCTTAATGCTTATTTTAATAAGCTTATGCTTAATGCTTTTTCTTTATGCTTATTTTAAAAGCTTATTTTTAATGCTTATGCTAAATGCTTTTTTTTAAATGCTTATGCTTACTGCTTATGCTTAATACTTGTGCTTAATGTTGGATGCTTTATACTTATTTCAAATGCTTATTTTAAATGCTTATGCTTAATGATTTTTCTTTATGCTTATTTTAAAAGCTTATTTTAAATGCTTATTTTAAATGCTTATGCTAAATGCTTATTTTAAATGCTTATGCTTAATGCTTATGGTTATGCTTCATGGTTAAAGCTTATTTAAAAAAAAAGGAAATTTACCTTTTGTGTTAAAAATAATTTATTGATTTAATATAATTAACATTGACCTTTATTATGAATAAAGAGACATAAAATAAGGTGAATGCCTAAAATTATGCCAGCTAGATTCAGCGGTGGATTATTTAAGATGATACATTAAATTTGAAATTTTATATAAATTATAAAACAAGAAATCCGAGGCGCCACTGACAAATTAAAAGCGAATACACATGCATGATCCTCGATGATATGCTTGATGTTTGGTACTATGCTCGATGTTGGATGTTATGCTTGATGTTCGATGCTCGATACTCAATTCTTGATTCTTGAGACATGAGGCTTAATGCTTATGCTTAATGCTTAATACTTATGCTTTCTACTTATGCTTTTCCTTAATGTTTATGCTTAGTTTAAAAAAAAGGAAATTTAGCTTTTGTGGTAAAAATAATTTATTGATTAATTATAAGCAACATTGACCTTTTTTATGAATAAAGTAAAATAAAATTAGGTAAATGCTTAAAATTATGCCAGCTAGATTCAGCGGTGGATTATTTAAGATGAAAAATAAAATTTGAAATCTTATATAAATTATAAAACAAGAAATCCGAGACGCCACTGAAAATTTAAAAGCGAATACATATTAATGATCCTCTATGATTATTTGTAATGCTTATGCTTAATGCTTATGCTTAATGCTTATTTTAAAAGCTTATTTTTAATGCTTATGCTTAATGCTTTTTCTTAATGCTTTTTTTAAAAGCTTATTTTAAAGGTTTATTTTAAATGTTTATGCTTAATGCTTAATGCTCATGCTAAATGCTTATTTAAGCAGCTTATTTTAAATGCTTATTTTAAATTCTTATGCTTATTGCTTATTTTAAAGCTTATTTTAAATGCTTATTCTTAATGCTTTTTCTTCATGCTTATTTTAAAAGCTTATATTAAAATCCTATTTTAAATAATTATGCTAAATGTTTTTTTTAAAAGCTTATTTAAAATGCTTATTCTTAATGCTTTTTCTTAATGCTTATTTTGAAAGCTTATTTTAAAAGCTTATTTTTAATGCTTATTTTAAATGATTATTTTAAATGCTTATGCTAAATGCTTATTTTAAATTTTTATGCTTTATGCTTATGCTTATTTCAAATGCTTATGCTTAATGCTTTTTCTAAATGCTTATTTTAAAAGCTTATTTTAAATGCTTATATTAAAAGCTTATTTTAAATAATTATGCTAAATGCTTATTTTAAAAGCTTATTTTAAATGCTTATTCTTAATGCTTTTTCTTAATGCTTATTTTGAAAGCTTATTTTAAAAGCTTATTTTTAATGCTTATTTTAAATGCTTATGCTAAATGCTTATTTTAAATTTTTATGCTTTATGCTTATGCTTATTTAAAATGCTTATGCTTAGTGCTTTTTCTAAATGCTTATTTTAAAAGCTTATTTTAAATGCTTATGCTTAAAGCTTATACTTAATGATTATATTTTATGCTTATGCTAAATGCTTTATGTTTAAAGCTTATTTTAAAAAAAGCGAAATTTAGCTTTTTGCTAAAAATAATTTTGTTTATTTAATATAAACAACATTGACCTTTTTTATGAATAAAGTAAAATAAAATTAGGTAAATGCTTAAAATTATGCCAGCTAGATTCAGCGGTGGATTATTTAAGATGATACATTAAATTTGAAATTTTATATAAATTATAAAACAAGAAATCCGAGGCGCCACTGACAAATTAAAAGCGAATACACATGCATGATCCTCGATGATATGCTTGATGTTTGGTACTATGCTCGATGTTGGATGTTATGCTTGATGTTCGATGCTCGATACTCAATTCTTGATTCTTGAGACATGAGGCTTAATGCTTATGCTTAATGCTTAATACTTATGCTTTCTACTTATGCTTTTTTTTAAATGCTTATGCTTTATGCTTATTTTAAATGCTTATGCTTACTGCTTATGCTTAATACTTGTGCTTAATGTTGGATGCTTTATACTTATTTCAAATGCTTATTTTAAATGCTTATGCTTAATGCTTTTTCTTTATGCTTATTTTAAAAGCTTATTTTAAATGCTTTTTTTTTATGCTTATTTTAAAAGCTTATTTTAAATGCTTATGCTTAATGTTTAATAATTAATGCTTATTTTAAATGTTTATGCCTATGTTTATGCTTAATGCTAAATGCTTTATGTTTAAAGCTTATTTTAAAAAAAGGGAAATTTAGCTTTTTGCTTAAAAATAATTTTGTTTATTTAATATAAACAACATTGACCTTTATTATGAATAAAGTAAAATAAAATTAGGTAAATGCCTAAATATATGCCAGCTAGATTCAGCGGAGGGTTACTTGAAATAATACATTAAATTTGAAAATTTATATAAATATTATAATACAAAAAATCCGAGGCGCCACTGACAAATTAAAAGCGAATACATATGCGTGATCCTCTATGATATGCTCGATGTTCGATGCTATGCTCTATGTTGGATGCTATGCTTGATGTTCAATGCTCAATTATTAATTCTTGATGCTTCAGACATGAGGCTTGCTGCTTAATGCTTATGCTTATGCTTATGCTAAATGCTTATTTCTAAAAGCTTATTTCGAATGCTTATGCTTAATGCTTATTTTCAAAGCTTATTTTAAATGCTTATGCTTAATGCTTATTTTAAAAGCTTATTTTAAAAGCTAATTCTTAATGCTTAATGCTCATGCTAAATGCTTATTTAAGCAGCTTATTTTAAATGCTTATTTTAAATGCTTATGCTTATTGCTTATTTAAAAAGGTTATTTTTAAAGCTCATTTTAAATGCTTTTTCTTAATGCTTTTTCTTCATGCTTATTTTAAAAGCTTATATTAAAAGCTTATTTTAAATAATTATGCTAAATGCTTATTTTAAAAGCTTATGCTTAATGCTTATGCTTAATGCCTATGCTTAATGCTTATGTTTAATATTTATGCTTAATGCTTCTGCTAATTGCTTATTTTAACAGCTTATTCTTAATGCTTTTTCTTCATGCTTATTTTAAAAGGTTATTTTAAAAGCTTATTTTAAATGCTTATACTAAATGCTTTTTCTAAATGCTTATTTTAAATGCTTATGCTTAATGCTTATGGTTATGCTTCATGGTTAAAGCTTATTTAAAAAAAAAGGAAATTTACCTTTTGTGTTAAAAATAATTTATTGATTTAATATAATTAACATTGACCTTTATTATGAATAAAGAGAAATAAAATAAGGTGAATGCCTAAAATTATGCCAGCTAGATTCAGCGGTGGATTATTTAAGATGATACATTAAATTTGAAATTTTATATAAATTATAAAACAAGAAATCCGAGGCGCCACTGACAAATTAAAAGCGAATACACATGCATGATCCTCGATGATATGCTTGATGTTTGGTACTATGCTCGATGTTGGATGTTATGCTTGATGTTCGATGCTCGATACTCAATTCTTGATTCTTGAGACATGAGGCTTAATGCTTATGCTTAATGCTTAATACTTATGCTTTCTACTTATGCTTTTCCTTAATGTTTATGCTTAGTTTAAAAAAAAGGAAATTTAGCTTTTGTGGTAAAAATAATTTCGTGGTAAAAATAATTTATTGATTTAATATAAACAACATTGACCTTTATTATGAATAAAGTAAAATAAAATTAGGTAAATGCCTAAAATTATGCCAGCTAGATTCAGCGGAGGGTTACTTGAAATAATACATTAAATTTGAAAATTTATATAAATATTATAATACAAAAAATCCGAGGCGCCACTGACAAATTAAAAGCGAATACATATGCGTGATCCTCTATGATATGCTCGATGTTCGATGCTATGCTCTATGTTGGATGCTATGCTTGATGTTCAATGCTCAATTATTAATTCTTGATGCTTTAGACATGAGGCTTGCTGCTTAATGCCTATGCTTAATGCTTATGCTTATGCTTAATGCTTATGCTTATGCTTATGCTAAATGCTTATTTCTAAAAGCTTTTTTTAAATGCTTATGCTTAATGCTTATTTTAAAAGCTTATTTTAAATGCTTATGCTTAATGCTTATTTGAAAAGCTCATTCTTAATGCTTATTCTTAATGCTTAATGCTCATGCTAAATGCTTATTTAGGCAGCTTATTTTAAATGCCTATTTTAAATGCTTATTTTAAATGCTTATGCTTATTGCTTATTTTAAAGCTTATTTTAAATGCTTATATTTAATGCTTTTTCTTCATGCTTATTTTAAAAGCTTATATTTAAAGCTTATTTTAAATAATTATGCTAAATGCTTATTTTAAAAGCTTATTTAAAATGCTTATTTTAAATGCTTATTCTTAATGCTTTTTCTTAATGCTTATTTTGAAAGCTTATTTTAAAAGCTTATTTTTAATGCTTAGTTTAAATGCTTATTTTAAATGCTTATGCTAAATGATTATTTTAAATTTTTTTGCCTTATGCTTATGCTTATTTAAAATGCTTATGCTTAATGCTTTTTCTAAATGCTTATTTAAAAGCTTATTTTAAAAGTTTATTTTAAATGTTTATGCTAAATGCTTATTTTAAATGCTTATGCTTAATGCTTTTTCTTTATGCTTATTTTAAAAGCTTATTTTTAATGCTTATGCTAAATGCTTTTTTTTAAATGCTTATGCTTACTGCTTATGCTTAATACTTGTGCTTAATGTTGGATGCTTTATACTTATTTCAAATGCTTATTTTAAATGCTTATGCTTAATGATTTTTCTTTATGCTTATTTTAAAAGCTTATTTTAAATGCTTTTTCTTTATGCTTATTTTAAAAGCTTATTTTAAATGCTTATGCTTAATGTTTAATAATTAATGCTTATTTTAAATGTTTATGCCAATGTTTATGCTTAATGCTTAATGCTAAATGCTTTATGTTTTAAGCTTATTTTAAAAAAAGGGAAATTTAGCTTTTTGCTTAAAAATAATTTTGTTTATTTAATATAAACAACATTGACCTTCATTATGAATAAAGTAAAATAAAATTAGGTAAATGCCTAAAATTATGCCAGCTAGATTCAGCGGAGGGTTACTTGAAATAATACATTAAATTTGAAATTTTATATAAATATTATAATACAAGAAATCCGAGGCGCCACTGACAAATTAAAAGCGAATACATATGCGTGATCCTCTATGATATGCTCGATGTTCGATGCTATGCTCTATGTTGGATGCTATGCTTGATGTTCAATGCTCAATTATTAATTCTTGATGCTTTAGACATGAGGCTTGCTGCTTAATGCCTATGCTTAATGCTTATGCTTATGCTTATGCTAAATGCTTATTTTAAAAGCTTATTTAAATGCTTATGCTTAATGCTTATTTTAAATGCTTATGCTTAATGCTTATGCTTAATGCCTATGCTTAATGCTTATGCTTAATATTTATGCTTAATGCTTCTGCTAATTGCTTATTTTAACAGCTTTTTTTTAATGCTTATGCTTAATGCATATTTTAAAAGCTCATTTTAAATGCTTATTCTTAATGCTTTTTCTTCATACTTATTTTAAAAGCTTATTTTAAATGCTTATGCTTAATGCTTATGGTTATGCTTCATGGTTAAAGCTTATTTAAAAAAAAAGGAAATTTACCTTTTGTGTTAAAAATAATTTATTGATTTAATATAATTAACATTGACCTTTATTATGAATAAAGAGACATAAAATAAGGTGAATGCCTAAAATTATGCCAGCTAGATTCAGCGGTGGATTATTTAAGATGATACATTAAATTTGAAATTTTATATAAATTATAAAACAAGAAATCCGAGGCGCCACTGACAAATTAAAAGCGAATACACATGCATGATCCTCGATGATATGCTTGATGTTTGGTACTATGCTCGATGTTGGATGTTATGCTTGATGTTCGATGCTCGATACTCAATTCTTGATTCTTGAGACATGAGGCTTAATGCTTATGCTTAATGCTTAATACTTATGCTTTCTACTTATGCTTTTCCTTAATGTTTATGCTTAGTTTAAAAAAAAGGAAATTTAGCTTTTGTGGTAAAAATAATTTCGTGGTAAAAATAATTTATTGATTTAATATAAACAACATTGACCTTTATTATGAATAAAGTAAAATAAAATTAGGTAAATGCCTAAAATTATGCCAGCTAGATTCAGCGGAGGGTTACTTGAGATAATACATTAAATTTGAAAATTTATATAAATATTATAATACAAAAAATCCGAGGCGCCACTGACAAATTAAAAGCGAATACATATGCGTGATCCTCTATGATATGCTCGATGTTCGATGCTATGCTCTATGTTGGATGCTATGCTTGATGTTCAATGCTCAATTATTAATTCTTGATGCTTCAGACATGAGGCTTGCTGCTTAATGCTTATGCTTATGCTTATGCTAAATGCTTATTTCTAAAAGCTTATTTCGAATGCTTATGCTTAATGCTTATTTTCAAAGCTTATTTTAAATGCTTATGCTTAATGCTTATTTTAAAAGCTTATTTTAAATGCTTATTTTAAATGCTTATGCTTAATGCTTATTCTTAATGCTTATTTCAAATGCTTATGCTTAATTTATTTATTTATTTATTTATTTATTTCATTGGAAAACCAACAGCACAAAATAATATAATAGTTACATAGATAGAAGCAGAAGGCCAATAAAAAGTTTTCACGTGTAGAAACATAACAAAAATAAGTAATAAGAGCAAACACAAAAGAAACATAATACATATTGGAATTAAATACATAAAGACAACAAATAATCTACATTAAAACTTATAAAAAAAAACATGTTAAGAAAAACCAACAATTACTTAAAAAAATTAGCTAATTAAAAACATAATATTACCAAGCTTTTCAATATATATATATACACACATAGACACACACATATGTACATTATACAGAAAAAAATGCATCACTAAGTTGCCGCCTTACGGAATGAACGCTTGAGCAAAAAAGATCTAGTTCCACTTCATTCGCCGCTTCATTAAATTTTTTACCGGGTCGCAAAATAAAAGAATTCTGACGGTAATTTGTTCTTACCAGTGGAATGTGTAAAATTGGGGCTGATCTAAGAGTTCGTGAAGGAACATTAATATAAACTTTTTCAAGAAGTTCAGGACTGTTTATGACACCTTTAGCTATTTTTATTAAAAACGTTAAGTCACTTATTTGGCGCCTTTTGCTAAGCGGGAGAAGATGAAACTGTTTACTGAGATCTAGATAATTGTTGGAGTCGTATGGAATTTTCAAGCTATAACAAAGATATTTCATAAATTTAATTTGAATGCATTCAATTCTACTTTCATACGTCTCATATTGCGGATTCCACACTTCTGAGGCGTATTCTAGTGTACTGCGCACGAACATACAGTATAATATTTTAAAAGTTTTAGCCCTTTTAAAATTAACCGAGCTTCTCATTACAAAGCCTAGTATTTTGGAAGCCTTGCCGATAATAGAATTTATATGGGAATCAAATATCAGTTTTGTGTCATGCAGAACTCCTAAATCTCTGATCTCCTCACATTTTTGGAGGTTCTGATGTCTTAAGATGTAGTTTGACGATAACACATTTTTCTTTCTTGCAAAACTAACAACTGAACATTTGGAGGGATTGAGATCAAGTTTATGATGAGCACAATATGCGTCAAGTCTAAAAAGATCAGATTGAAGATGAATGACATCTAATGGTGAGGTAATCATTTTGTATATTTTCATATCGTCAGCAAAGCACAATAGGTTACTGTTATGAAAACTACTAGCTATGTCATTGATAAATATCAAGAAAAGTAAAGGCCCCAGCCATGAACCTTGGGGTACCCCACTCGGGATGGAAACCCAACTAGAAATGTAATTATTGACTACAACCGCTTGAGACCTATTGTTAATGTAAGAAGAAAACCACCGGAGCAAGTCACCGCTGATACCCATTTTGAATAATTTAGACAACAATAGTTCGTGATCAATCCTGTCAAAGGCGTTGCTATAATCGGTGTAGATAACATTAATTTGATAACCTTGGTCCATTGATCGTGTTAAGAAATCATTGAAGATGACAAGATTAGTAACAGTAGACCGCCCTTTAAGGAACCCATGTTGATATGGAGAAAACGATTGATGAAGTGCTGCATATACCTGGTCATATATTATTCTTTCAAACACTTTGGCAATAATACACAATTTTGAAATAGGTCGATAGTTAGTGATATCTGACTTTGATCCCTTTTTGTGTATAGGCGAAACGAACGCGGACTTCCAAATGACAGGAAAAGTATTTTCAGAAATAGATTTCTTAAAGAGTAGAGATATAGGGTAGTGGATAGACCTAGCGCACGATTTTAAGAAAACTGGGCTGATACCATCGGGGCCAGCAGATTTAGAGAGATCGAGATTTGAGATCAATTTATGCACTTCATTAGGATCTATTTCAATGTTGGAGATTAAAAAATCATTTAAATTAGAAGATTCAATCGAGTTAGAGTGACTTAAGTTAGAATTAGACGCATCTGAAAGAAAAATAGAATGAAAATATTTTGAAAACGCATCGCATATCGATTCGCCTGTAGTAGCTGATTTACCCAAATAACTCATTGAGGCCGGTATACCGTTTGAATTAGATCTACTTTTTATGTAGGACCAAAATTGTTTTGGATTGCATTCAATATTATTTTCGATTGAAGAGATGTATGTTTCAAAGCACTTATCCTCCAAAGAGTGAACTCTGTCGCGTAATAGTTTAAATGTCAACATATCCGATAACCTACCATAAATTTTGTACTTAGTTGCATATTTGAATTTTTCTTTGATAAGTTTGATTAAAGGTTTAGTGTACCACAAAGGATATGATGAGCTACATACTTTTTTAGTTGGAACAAATTCAGATAACAATTGATTAATAGTTTTATAAAAGAAACTGACTGCATCATTTAGTTTTAATGACATGAACTTTACATCCCAATCAATAGCTAAGATTCTATTATTAATTGAGTCATAATCTCCTTTGTTATAAATATACTTCGAATATGTACCAGATTTAAGAAAATTTGTCTGTACGTATAGCACATCAAGAAGAAGGGCCTTATGGTGAGGATCAATGGGCACCTGCGGGTCGAGACACTCGGTAACGTATATGTTTTCTTGAGAAAGAACTAAATCTAATATTCTAGCCTTAGACGCGTTACGAACGCCATTATATTGGCGTAGATCATGCGTACTCATTTCGTCGATAAATAGTTTTTCTGTGAATGACAAGGCAGTGGATGGAGTTAAATATAATGCATCGGGGGTTTGATCCCACTCAATTCCACTTAAGTTATAATCTCCTACTAGAATAAACTTATCGTCCGCGTTCGAAATTATTATATCGTTTAACGTTGACAAAAAGTTTTGAAGTTGTTGACAAAAAGTATTTCACTGATTTTGATCACATAAATATAAACAACATATATGAACCTTTAATAGTGATTTATCATTTTGTTTAATTGTCACAGTAACCCATAGGTCCTCGGCCGAAGATTGATAAGAGGGTTGTGATTCCATATTTATTTCTCGGCGGACGGCAATAAGTACCCCACCACCTCTAGTCTGACCAGTCGTACTATAGTCACGATCCCGGCGACAGACCACAAAATCACTACCAAAAAGTTCAGAATCTGATATGTTATCTAAAAGCCATGTTTCAGTCAAAATAACAATATCGTAAGAGCTTAAAGTTAAATTACGCTTGAATATAGTTGATTTTGAACGTAATCCCCTCGTATTTTGGTAATAAATACACAAGTTATTTTTATATGTACTACCCATAATTATTTACAAAGCATAATAAAAGTGTAGAATCAGATTTTGTAAAATGATGTTTTAAAATAACGTTGCATAATATTCTATTAAATGTGTGTTTAAATAATACACAACATCTACCCAATAACTTCCCTATAAAAATGTATGTCCCAATAAGTATGCCAAGCCAACTTACAACCAACTTATAATGAATAATTGAGGGCCTATTTAGCACAGGACGGTAAACAAATAAGCCCCGCCCTATTAGACAGATAACAATCACAACGCCGAGTAATTTACAATATGATTTTCGTGTTATAAATAAATTGATACATATTACAAAGTTTACCACAATAAAAATCATTGTATGACGTGGATCTAAATTAACATAAATACAACACCAACCAAAAATCCCATAAAAAGCCATAAAAATGATATAATAAATATGAATAATTCTAGTTACCCTGTAATCATTCGTACTAAATAACGCACTTATTATATACGTATAACTAAGAAATTGAAACATATTAAGATAAGTATTTGATAAAACAATAATATTGCGAGTGTCCAGATGTAAACTATGAGAAATAAAAAATAAACTCTTTATCATGCAGTAATATATAATAACTTTTTTACTAGATATACCATCTAATTGTATAATTATAAAACGATAATCACGACAAGATAATTTAAGTTTAAGATAGAATAATTGCCAATAGTTTTTGACGGTATAATTAAGCAAATTTAAAGCAGCTTCACAATTCTGAGATAGAAAGCAAGCTAGAAGCATAGCGATTAAAGTAAGAGTGAGTAAGATAGTTAGATGTAGTGTGATTACGCGGCAAGCGAACATTGGATTACAATAGCGCAATAACCGGTCAACAGCGAACTCAGTGATAGCAAACATTTTACTAAGCAGAACAATTTTTACATTGTACATGGAAATATAAGGAGCAGCAGAATAATTACATGCAAAATATAGCCATATTATCGCACTAAGTTTAAATCACTTTCCTTGTTAATTATTATGACTCGAGATGTATCTTCCTTTCGCATGTGAATTTTACCGTACCGGACCCATGTGTAGTTAAATCCTTTCTCCTTCATCAGCATCTTTGCTTTGTTAAGCAGAATCTTGTAATCTGCATTAAGGTGGTCATTAACAAAAATACGTCGAACTGAGTCCTTAAATCCAATGTCGGGAGCCATCGAACGATAATAGCTTTTTCATTTGAACCATGTACGGGTACGCGATAAAGATAGTCAATACTGTTCTTTGGGATACTGAAATTTATCTCTTTACTGATAGAATCAACTATCGAGAACAGATTTTCACCCTTCTTTAAGGGGACTCCTTTTATTTCTATATTATTTAAGCGTGATCTTTGGTCGCTAGCAGAGAGCTGTGCCTTAAGTTTATTTACATCAGATTGCAGATCATCGACAGTGACCTGCATTTTTTCCATCTTGGAGACTTTCATTTCTAAATCTGTGACTCTGTTGGACAGGCCTTCCAAACGAGATCCCAGGTATTCGCAACTTGCCTTTACGTCCATCAAGTCTTCTTTAATGGATTTAATCCCTTGAACTAATGAAGGTATATCAGCTATTTGACGCCTGATTTCACGTACCTCATTAAAGATAGCTTCCAAAGAATCGCGTTGCGGTGATGATGATGATGCAGGCTGCTGTACGGATAGGCTTTTACAAGAGAGGCACTTCCAAGCCGCCCTTCTGTCTGCACCAAGCTTCTTCCAACCGATTTCTGTTATCTGAGCACAGCCGTAATCAAGATGTTTAGAACAACCAATGCACTGGACCCCATCGTTAAACTCGGAACCACACAATCCGCACTTCATAATGAGTATTCAAAAAGCAATTAAATGTTGTCAATATATGGAATTGGCATAAACTGGTGTAAGTGTGTTATCTGAGCGAGTGTTCTTACCGGACTTAATGCTTTTTCTTAATGCTTATTTTAAAAGCTTATTTTAAATGCTTATGCTTAATGCTTTTTCTTAATGCTTAACCTTAATGCTTTTTCTTAATGCTTATTTTAAAAGCTTATTTTAAATGCTTATGCTTAATGCTTTTTCTTAATGCTTATTTTAAAAGCTTATTTTAAATGCTTTTTCTTTATGCTTATTTTTAAAGCTTATTCTAAATGCTTATTTTAAATGCTTATGCTTAATGTTTTTTCTTAATGCTTATTTTAAAAGCTTATTTTTAATGCATATGCTTTATGCTTATGCTAAATGCTTATGTTTAATGCTTATGCTTAATGCTTATGCTTAATGCTTATGCTTAATGCTTATGCTTAATGCTTATGCTTAATGCTTATGCTTAAAGCTTATGCTTATGCTTAATGCTTATGCTTAATGCTTATGCTTAATGCTTATGCTTAATGCTTATGCTTAATGCTTATGCTTAATGCTTATGCTTAATGCTTATGCTTAATGCTTAATGCTTATTTTTAATGCTTCTTTTAAAATATTTATTTTAAATGCTTATGCTTAATGCTTATTTTAAATAATTATGCTTAATGCTTTTTCTTTATGCTTATTTTAAAAGCTTATTCTAATTGCTTATTTTAAATGCTTATGCTTAATGCTTATGCTTAATGCTTATGCTTAATGCTTATGCTTAATGCTTATGCTTACTGCTTATGCTTAATGCTTAATGCTTATTTTTAATGCTTCTTTTAAAATATTTATTTTAAATGCTTATGCTTAATGCTTATTTTAAATAATTATGCTTAATGCTTTTTCTTTATGCTTATTTTAAAAGCTTATTCTAATTGCTTATTTTAAATGCTTATGCTTAATGCTTTTTCTTAATGCTTATTTTAAAAGCTTATTTTTAATGCATATGCTTTATGCTTATGCTTTATGCTTATTCTTAATGCTTATTTCAAATGCTTATGCTTAATGCTTTTTCTTAATGCTTATTTTTAATGCTTATGCTTAATGCTTTTTCTTTATGCTTATTTAAAAAGCTTATTTTAAATGCTTATGCTTAATGCTGTTTCTTAATGCTTATTTTTAATGCTTATGCTTTATGCTTATTTTTAATGCTTATGCTTAATGCTTTTTCTTAATGCTTATTTCAAATGCTTATGCTTAATGCTTTTTCTTAATGTTTTTTTAAAAGCTTATTTCAAAATGCTTAATGCTTATTTCTGATGCTTATGCGTAATGCTTATTCTTAATGCTTATTTTAAATGTTTATGCCTATGTTTATGCTTAATGCTTAATGCTTATGCTTTATACTTATGCTTTTGCCTAATGCTAAATGCTTTATGTTTAAAGCTTATTTAAAAAAAAGGGAAATTTAGCTTTTTAAATTAAAAGCGAATACATATGCATGATCCTCTATGATACGCTCGATGTTCGATGCTATGCTGTATGTCTGATGCTATGCTTGGTGTTCAATGTCAATGCTCAATTATTAATTCTTGATGCTTTAGACATGAGGCTTGCTGCTTATGCTTAATGCTTATGCCTAATGCTTATGCTTAATCCTTATGCTTTATGCTTATGCTTATTTCGGCGTCAGCACAGTTAAAATATGTTACAACGATAGTAGGGTTGGGTCCAGAAGACCCGTGAAGAAAATCGTCATAATTTCAATAATTACAAGACATTTACTAATATATGGCTGTAATTGGATAAAACGACTATAGTTTAAGTGGTCATGTATGAGTAAAAAGAACTTGAAGTAAAACTTTCTTTTTAATATTTTTTTTATGATAGTGGAGCAAAATATTAACAAAAATAACAACCTTTGTTTTAAAGTCACAAAACTTGAACCAAGTATAAACTTTTTTTCTAAAATATTAATAATTAGGATACGCGTAAATCACATTTAATAAGACTACAAATAAAATTACAAATTAGTTGTATGAATCAGTCATATCATTGCTTACATATGCGCAGTCTCTACAGTACAATATTGCAAACTCAGTGTAGATATATTTTTTTCATTTCCGTCAAGTTCAATTACTTTTTCAGTCTTTTTTGGCAGGACAGTCTTGCGATCTTTTTCTGACCTTCAGTATCTTTGCAGACGGGTCCCTAACAGGGTTTCCTAAAAAAATCGCGTATTGTTTGGTACATTAGTCTTAGCAACTGTAGGATGCCTTTACGGTCGTGCAAATGCTCACGAACAAGAGTAATGCGTAAATTGAGAATTTGCAACACTTTGTAACAATGTTGTTATTTATCTTAAGAAATATATGTGCATTTATTGAAGCCATATTTATAAATATATACATATATTATAAAATTTTTAAATCGAATTTTTAGGCCTAAAGGCATCTATGGCCACTTTATTGTATCTCTTCCAATAAAATTAATATATTGTACCTGGCTGTCGTAAGTGCTGACAAAATTGTACTGTGATTCTGTTCTGTAATTTAATCAGGGGTTTATTATCACTATTCATTTCACATGCGTTTTCGTCGGTATTACTAGTTTGGCTGCAATGCTCAAATGGACTTCTACATCTTCAGTTTGTGAATTTTCATGATCAGAGTCTGATTTCTCCAAGATACTCAATATTCGCTGCCGTTCACGTTCTTCGAGAACCGTTATTTCAAAAGTCATGCGAATAAAATAAATAAATATACTTTTTTACAATGGCGCGAAATTACTACACGAAGTGTATGGTTGGGTCAAATTTACCCTATGTCATGTTTAGAAGCGTTTATACACCGCTGCGATTGCAATACGACTAAATATCGATAATCCGTGGAAAGATACAACGCTTAGCTCCAGCAAGATGATACATAAAATTTGAAATATAATATAAAATTATAAAACAAGAAATCCGAGGCGCCACTGACAAAATAAAAGCGAATACATATGCATGATCCTCTTTGATATGCTAGATGTTCGATGCTATGCTCTATGTTGGATTCTATGCTTGATGTTTAATGTTCAATGCTCAATTAATAATTCTTGATGCTTTAGACATGAGGCTTGCTGCTTAATGCTTATGCCTAATGCTTATGCTTAATGCTTATGCTTAATGCTTATTCTTAATGCTTTTTCTTTATGCTTATTTTAAAAGCTTATTTTAAATGCTTATGCTTACTGCTTATTTCAAATGCTTATTTTAAAAGCTTATTTTAAATACTTTTTCTTAATGCTTATTTAAAAAGCTTTTTTTAAAAGCTTATTTTAAAAGCTTATGCTAAATTCTTTTTCTAAATGCTTATTTTAAAAGCTTATTTCAAAATGCTTAATGCTTATGCCTAATGCTTATGCTTAATGCTTATTGTTAATGCTTATTTTAAATGCTTATGCTTAATGTTTTATAATAAATGCTTATTTTTAATGCTTATTTTAAATGTTTATGCCTATGTTTATGCTTAATGCTTAATGCTTTATGCTAAAAGCTTATGCTTAATGCTTATGCTTAATGCTTTTGCTTAATGCTTATTCTTAATGCTTTTTCTTTATGCTTATTTTAAAAGCTTATTTCAAATGCTTATGCTTTATGCTTATTTCAAATGCTTATTTGAAATGCTTTTGCTTTATGCTTTTTCTTAATGCTTATTTTAAAAGCTTATTTCAAAATGCTTAATGCTTATGCCTAATGCTTATGCTTAATGCTTATGCTTAATGCTTATGCTTAATGCTTATGCTTAATGCTTATTCTTAATGCTTATTTAAAAAGCTTATTCTTAATGCTTATGCTTAATGCTTAATGTTTATGCTTTATACATATGCTTATTGATTATCCTTAATGCTTATGCTTAATGCTAAATGCTTCATGTTTAATGCTTATTTAAAAAAATGGAAATTTAGCTTTTGTGGTAAAAATAATTTTTTGATTTAATATAAACAACATTGCCAGCTAGATTTAGCGGTGGATTATTAAAGATGATACATAAAATTTGAAATATAATATAAAATTATAAAACAAGAAATCCGAGGCGCCACTGACAAAATAAAAGCGAATACATATGCATGATCCTCTTTGATATGCTAGATGTTCGATGCTATGCTCTATGTTGGATTCTATGCTTGATGTTTAATGTTCAATGCTCAATTAATAATTCTTGATGCTTTAGACATGAGGCTTGCTGCTTAATGCTTATGCCTAATGCTTATGCTTAATGCTTATGCTTAATGCTTATTCTTAATGCTTTTTCTTTATGCTTATTTTAAAAGCTTATTTTAAATGCTTATGCTTACTGCTTATTTCAAATGCTTATTTTAAATGCTTTTGCTTTATGCTTTTTCTTAATGCTAATTTTAAAAGCTTATTTCAAAATGCTTAATGCTTTTGCCTAATGCTTTTTCTTAATGCTTATTTTAAAACCTTATTTTAAATGCCTATGCTTAATGCTTATTCTTAATACTTTTTCCTAATGCTTATTTTAAATGCTTATGCTTAATGCTTAATGCTTAACGCTTAATGCTTTATGCTTTATGCTTAATTCTAAATGCTAAATGCTTATGCTTAATACATATGCTTAATGTTTACTTCAAATGCTTATGCTTAATGCTTTTTCTTTATGCTTATTTAAAAAGCTTATTCTTAATGCTTATGCTTAATGCTCAATGTTTATGCTTTATACATATGCTTATTGATTATCCTTTATGCTTATGCTTAATGCTAAATGCTTCATGTTTCATGCTTATTTAAAAAAATGGAAATTTAGCTTTTGTGGTAAAAATAATTTTTTGATTTAATATTATTACAAAAAAATAATAAAAGTGGGTTTGGGTTTAATAAAATTTTATTGTTTTATATTACAAAAAAAACATTAACATTAATTTTGATAGTTATACAAAACAATGTCATAATAATGTTTAAAATAATGCCAAGATGATGTTATGAAAAAAATGCCAGCTTGACTCAGCGGTGGGTTACTTGAGATAATACTTTATTTTAAATTATATATATATTAATTACTAAAATAGTAATCCTAGGCGCCACTGACAAATAACAAGCGAAGACATAGATATGATCCTCCTGCTTGTCAGTACTGGAGAACCACAGTCAAACACTAGTTCTTTATAAAACTTTCAAAAAATGGAAGTGTTGATTATTGATATAAACAAATTTTGTACATCACCATAATATCGGGATTACAATAAAGACGAGCTTCTTAAACTCAGCTAGTCAGGAAGCAGGATACAGGATCAACAGGACGACGCTCCGAAGATTCACGTCTACCCCCGCGAACCAATTATAAATTTACCCGTATCTTCTAGGGTATACAAAAAAAAACCTCCTGCAATGATTAAATTACAGGTTAAACTACATAATAACACTAATCTCATATTGATCTATAAAAATATTAATAATTTATAATACCTTATGGAGGAAAAAGGCCTCGCAAGCAATAATATTAGTCTATGTCGACTCCGAGGGTCGAATCAGGACAAATACTGGAATATTACCACGTAATAAGATTAAATAAAGTCTCAAAACCTAAGAAACATCTCCTAATATAGAGTAAAGATTCAAATTACTTACGAAATATTGTTCCAACAAACTTTGAAACTGCCCGGGAAGTGCCGGCAATAGGAATTATAATTATTCCATATTAAATTATTAGCCCTGCAATTAAACACGCTAATGAATTTAAGAAACAACGCTTCACATGCGTTAATAAGATCACAAATAACTAAAACACTCACCGAAGGCTAATAAGATATTCAATTCGGAAGTGCTTCCGAAAGAAAAGAGTCTAAAGGTCACGACATTGAATTTTATAATCAAAATATGCATAATAAGCAAACAATGTGGCTATTAGCACGCCGCGCTACACGAAATGTGGGTAAAATTGATATTAATCGGAAGAAGACCAATATTTAAACAATTTAAGAACAATGCACCAATTATCTAAAGAATGAAACGAGTTTAATAAATTTATAACAAATTGTTATACTAATAAATATAACAATAAAACAACGTTGGCTGCTATTAATCTTCTGAAACAATATGACAGCTACTTTTAAATAAATATCTAGCGATATGCTATCCTTAATAATGATTCATAAATGAAATTTAGAATAGTAATTATAAATAAAATGTTTATATTTTCAATAACATTTCGGGGACTATAAAGTTAGCTTAAGCTGGCAACATTCAATATTTTAAACAAAAAGAAATGTCACAGACTAATTAAGAAATTGTAATTAGCTGTCAACAGATAAATAATTTACCTTGTCTACGAATTTGACAGATAATAAGAAATCGATAATATTAAAATTATAAATATTTAATTATCTACAGAAATGAAATTTCTATGTAACAATATAAACAACATTGCCAGCTAGATTTAGCGGTGGATTATTAAAGATGATACATAAAATTTGAAATTTTATATAAATTATAAAACAAGAAATCCGAGGCACCACTGACAAAATAAAAGCGAATACATATGCATGATCCTCTATGACATGCTAGATGTTCGATGCTATCCTCTATGTTGGATGTTATGCTTGATGTTTAATGTTCAATGCTCAATTATTAATTCTTGATGCTTTAGACATGAGGCTTGCTGCTTAATGCTTATGCTTAATGCCTATGCTTAATGCTTATGCTTAATGCTTATGCTTTATGCTTATGCTTAATGCTTATGCTTAATGCTTATGCTTAATGCTTATGCTTAATGCTTATTTTGAAAGCTTATTTTGAAAGCTTATTTTTAATGCTTATGCTTAATGCTTATGCTTAATGCTTAATGCTTAATGCTTAATGCTTAATGCTTAATGCTTATTTTTAAAGCTTATTTTTAATGCTTCTTTTAAAAGCTTATTTTAAATGCTTATGCTTAATGCTTATTCTTAATGCTTATTTTAAAAGTTTATTTTTATTGCATATGCTTAATGCTTATGCTTTATGCTTATTCTTAATGCTTATTTCAAATGTTTATTTTAAATGCTTATGCTTAATGCTTTTTCTTAATGCTTATTTTAAAAGCTTATTTTAAATACTTTTTCTTAATGCTTATTTAAAAAGCTTTTTTTAAAAGCTTATTTTAAAAGCCTATTTTAAATGCTTATGCTTAATGCTTTTTCTTAATGCTTATTTTAAAAGCTTATTTCAAAATGCTTAATGCTTATGCCTAATGCTTATGCTTAATGCTTATTGTTAATGCTTATGCTTAATGCTTATGCTTAATGCTTTTTCTTTATGCTTATTTCAAATGCTTATGCTTAATGCTTTTTCTTAATGCTTATTTTTAATGCTTATGCTTTATGCTTATTTTTAATGCTTATGCTTAATGCTTTTTCTTAATGCTTATTTCAAATGCTTATGCTTAATGCTTTTTCTTAATGTTTTTTTAAAAGCTTATTTCAAAATGCTTAATGCTTATTCCTAATGCTTATGCTTAATGCTTATTCTTAATGCTTATTTTAAATGCTTATGCTTAATGTTTTATAAGTAATGCTTATTTTAAATGTTTATGCCTATGTTTATGCTTAATGCTTAATGCTTATGCTTAATGCTTATGCTTTATACTTATGCTTTTGCCTAATGCTAAATGCTTTATGTTTAAAGCTTATTTAAAAAAAGGGAAATTTAGCTTTTTAAATTAAAAGCGAATACATATGCATGATCCTCTATGATACGCTCGATGTTCGATGCTATGCTTGGTGTTCAATGTCAATACTCAATTATTAATTCTTGATGCTTTAGACATGAGGCTTGCTGCTTAATGCTTATGCTTAATGCTTATGCCTAATGCTTATGCTTAATCCTTATGCTTTATGCTTATGCTTATTTCGGCGTCAGCACAGTTAAAATATGTTACAACGATAGTAGGGTTGGGTCCAGAAGACCCGTGAAGAAAATCGTCATAATTTCAATAATTACAAGACATTTACTAATATATGGCTGTAATTGGATAAAACGACTATAGTTTAAGTGGTCATGTATGAGTAAAAAGAACATGAAGTAAAACTTTCTTTTTAATATTTTTTTTATGATAGTGGAGCAAAATATTAACAAAAATAACAACCTTTGTTTTAAAGTCACAAAACTTGAACCAAGTATAAACTTTTTTTCTAAAATATTAATAATTAGGATACGCGTAAATCACATTTAATAAGACTACAAATAAAATTACAAATTAGTTGTATGAATCAGTCATATCATTGCTTACATATGCGCAGTCTCTACAGTACAATATTGCAAACTCAGTGTAGATATATTTTTTTCATTTCCGTCAAGTTCAATTACTTTTTCAGTCTTTTTTGGCAGGACAGTCTTGCGATCTTTTTCTGACCTTCAGTATCTTTGCAGACGGGTCCCTAACAGGGTTTCCTAAAAAAATCGCGTATTGTTTGGTACATTAGTCTTAGCAACTGTAGGATGCCTTTACGGTCGTGCAAATGCTCACGAACAAGAGTAATGCGTAAATTGAGAATTTGCAACACTTTGTAACAATGTTGTTATTTATCTTAAGAAATATATGTGCATTTATTGAAGCCATATTTATAAATATATACATATATTATAAAATTTTTAAATCGAATTTTTAGGCCTAAAGGCATCTATGGCCACTTTATTGTATCTCTTCCAATAAAATTAATATATTGTACCAGGCTGTCGTAAGTGCTGACAAAATTGTACTGTGATTCTGTTCTGTAATTTAATCAGGGGTTTATTATCACTATTCATTTCACATGCGTTTTCGTCGGTATTACTAGTTTGGCTGCAATGCTCAAATGGACTTCTACATCTTCAGTTTGTGAATTTTCATGATCAGAGTCTGATTTCTCCAAGATACTCAATATTCGCTGCCGTTCACGTTCTTCGAGAACCGTTATTTCAAAAGTCATGCGAATAAAATAAATAAATATACTTTTTTACAATGGCGCGAAATTACTACACGAAGTGTATGGTTGGGTCAAATTTACCCTATGTCATGTTTAGAAGCGTTTATACACCGCTGCGATTGCAATACGACTAAATATCGATAATCCGTGGAAAGATACAACGCTTAGCTCCAGCAAGATGATACATAAAATTTGAAATATAATATAAAATTATAAAACAAGAAATCCGAGGCGCCACTGACAAAATAAAAGCGAATACATATGCATGATCCTCTTTGATATGCTAGATGTTCGATGCTATGCTCTATGTTGGATTCTATGCTTGATGTTTAATGTTCAATGCTCAATTAATAATTCTTGATGCTTTAGACATGAGGCTTGCTGCTTAATGCTTATGCCTAATGCTTATGCTTAATGCTTATGCTTAATGCTTATTCTTAATGCTTTTTCTTTATGCTTATTTTAAAAGCTTATTTTAAATGCTTATGCTTACTGCTTATTTCAAATGCTTATTTTAAAAGCTTATTTTAAATACTTTTTCTTAATGCTTATTTAAAAAGCTTTTTTTAAAAGCTTATTTTAAAAGCTTATGCTAAATTCTTTTTCTAAATGCTTATTTTAAAAGCTTATTTCAAAATGCTTAATGCTTATGCCTAATGCTTATGCTTAATGCTTATTGTTAATGCTTATTTTAAATGCTTATGCTTAATGTTTTATAATAAATGCTTATTTTTAATGCTTATTTTAAATGTTTATGCCTATGTTTATGCTTAATGCTTAATGCTTTATGCTAAAAGCTTATGCTTAATGCTTATGCTTAATGCTTTTGCTTAATGCTTATTCTTAATGCTTTTTCTTTATGCTTATTTTAAAAGCTTATTTCAAATGCTTATGCTTTATGCTTATTTCAAATGCTTATTTTAAATGCTTTTGCTTTATGCTTTTTCTTAATGCTTATTTTAAAAGCTTATTTCAAAATGCTTAATGCTTATGCCTAATGCTTATGCTTAATGCTTATGCTTAATGCTTATGCTTAATGCTTATGCTTAATGCTTATGCTTAATGCTTATTCTTAATGCTTATTTAAAAAGCTTATTCTTAATGCTTATGCTTAATGCTTAATGTTTATGCTTTATACATATGCTTATTGATTATCCTTAATGCTTATGCTTAATGCTAAATGCTTCATGTTTAATGCTTATTTAAAAAAATGGAAATTTAGCTTTTGTGGTAAAAATAATTTTTTGATTTAATATAAACAACATTGCCAGCTAGATTTAGCGGTGAATTATTAAAGATGATACATAAAATTTGAAATATAATATAAAATTATAAAACAAGAAATCCGAGGCGCCACTGACAAAATTAAAGCGAATACATATGCATGATCCTCTTTGATATGCTAGATGTTCGATGCTATGCTCTATGTTGGATTCTATGCTTGATGTTTAATGTTCAATGCTCAATTAATAATTCTTGATGCTTTAGACATGAGGCTTGCTGCTTAATGCTTATGCCTAATGCTTATGCTTAATGCTTATGCTTAATGCTTATTCTTAATGCTTTTTCTTTATGCTTATTTTAAAAGCTTATTTTAAATGCTTATGCTTACTGCTTATTTCAAATGCTTATTTTAAATGCTTTTGCTTTATGCTTTTTCTTAATGCTAATTTTAAAAGCTTATTTCAAAATGCTTAATGCTTTTGCCTAATGCTTTTTCTTAATGCTTATTTTAAAACCTTATTTTAAATGCCTATGCTTAATGCTTATTCTTAATACTTTTTCTTAATGCTTATTTTAAATGCTTATGTTTAATGCTTTTTCTTAATGCTTATTTTAAAAGCTTATTTTAAATACTTTTTCTTAATGCTTATTTAAAAAGCTTTTTTTAAAAGCTTATTTAAAAAGCCTCTTTTAAATGCTTATGCTTAATGCTTTTTCTTAATGCTTATTTTAAAAGCTTATTTCAAAATGCTTAATGCTTATGCCTAATGCTTATGCTTAATGCTTATTGTTAATGCTTATTTTAAATGCTTATGCTTAATGTTTTATAATTAATGCTTATTTTTAATGCTTATTTTAAATGTTTATGCCTATGTTTATGCTTAATGCTTAATGTTTTATGCTAAAAGCTTATGCTTAATGCTTTTGCTTTATGCTTTTTCTTAATGCTTATTTTAAAAGCTTATTTCAAAATGCTTAATGCTAATGCCTAATGCTTATGCTTAATGCTAATGCTTAATGCTTATTCTTAATGCTTTTTCTTTATGCTTATTTTAAAAGCTTATTTTAAATGCTTATGCTTATTGCTTAATTCAAATGCTTATTTTAAATGCTTTTGTTTTATGCTTTTTCTTAATGCTTATTTTAAAAGCTTATTTCAAAATGCTTAATGCTTTTGCCAAATGCTTATGCTTAATGCTTTTTTTAATGCTTATTTTAAAAGCTTATTTTTAATGCTTATGCTTACTGCTTATTTCAAATGCTTATTTTAAATGCTTTTGCTTTATGCTTTTTCTTAATGCTTATTTTAAAAACTTATTTTAGATGCTTATGCTTAATGCTTATGCTTAATACTTTTTCTTAATGCTTATTTAAAAAGCTTATTCTTAGTGCTTATGCTTAATGCTTTTCCTTTATGCTTATTTAAAAAGCTTATTCTTAGTGCTTATGCTTAATGCTTAATGTTTATTTTTTATACATATGCTTATTGATTATCCTTTATGTTTATTTAAAAAAATGGAAATTTAGCTTTTGTGGTAAAAATATTTTTTTGATTTAATATAAACAACATTGCCAGCTAGATTTAGCGGTGGATTATTAAAGATGGAACATAAAATTTGAAATTTTATATAAATTATAAAACTAGAAATCCGAGGTGCCACTGACAAAATAAAAGCGAATACATATGCATGATCCTCTATGATATGCTAGATGTTGGATGCTATGCTTGATGTTCAATGTTCAATGCTCAATTATTAATTCTTGATGCTTTAGACATGAGGCTTGCTGCTTAATACTTATGCTTATGCTTAATGCCTATGCTTAATGCTTATGCTTAATGCTTATGCTTAATGCTTATGCTTAATGCTTATGCTTAATGCTTAATGCTTATTTTTAAAGCTTATTTTTAATGCTTTTTTAAAAAGCTTATTTTTAAATGCTTATGCTTAATGCTTATTCTTAATGCTTATTTTAAATGCCTATGCTTAATGCTTTTTCTTAATGCTTCTTTTAAAAGCTTATTTTAAATGCTTATGCTTAATGCTAAATGCTTCATGTTTAATGCTTATTTAAAAAAAAGGAAATTTAGCTTTTGTGGTAAAAATAATTTATAGATTTAAAATAAACAACATTGACCTTTATTATAAATAAAGTAAAATAAAATAAGGTAAATTCCTAAAATTATGATGGTACATTAAATTTTGAAATTTTATATAAATTATAAAACAAGAAATCCGAGGCGCCACTGACAAATTAAAAGCGAATACATATGCATGATCCTCTATGATATGCTCGATTTTCGATGCTATGCTCTATGTTGGATGCTATGCTTGATGTTCAATGCTCAATGCTCAATTATTAATTCTTGAAGCTTTAGACATGAGGCTTGCTGCTTAATGCTTATGCTTAATACCTATGCTTAATGCTTATGCTTAATGCTTATGCTTAATGCTTATGCTTAATGCTTATGCTTAATGCTTATGCTTAATGCTTATGCTTATGCTTAATGCTTATGCTTAATGCTTATGCCTAATGCTTATGCTTAATGCTTATGCTTAATGCTTATGCTTAATGCTTATGCTTATGCTTAATGCTTATGCTTAATGCTTATGCTTAATGCTTATGCTTAATGCTTATGCTTAATGCTTATGCTTAATGCTTATGCTTAATGCTTATGCTTAGTGCTTATGCTTAGTGCTTATGCTTAGTGCTTATGCTTAATGCTTAATGCTTAATGCTTAATGCTTAATGCTTAATGCTCAATGCTTAATGCTTAATGCTTAATGCTTAATGCTTAATGCTTAATGCTTAATGCTTAATGCTTAATGCTTAATGCTTAATGCTTAATGCTTAATGCTTAATGCTTAATGCTTAATGCTTAATGCTTAATGCTTAATGCTTAATGCTTAATGCTTAATGCTTAATGCTTAATGCTTAATGCTTAATGCTTAATGCTTAATGCTTAATGCTTAATGCTTAATGCTTAATGCTTAATGCTTATGCCTATGCTTAATGCTTATTCTTAATGCTTATGCTTAATGCTTATGCTTAATGCTTATGCTTAGTGCTTATGCTTAATGCTTATGCTTAATTTAAATTAGATATAAGGTAAATTTACTGATATATAATTTATGTTTGTATAATGACAAATTTCATGTGATTGACACTAACACTAATGTTAGTAACTTTTATAATTTGACTAATGGTAGGTATTACCTATCTCCATATATTAAAAGACAGGTAGCTTCATCGCTATTATATTATTTTACTATGACAGCCAATAATTTGGCTAAAATTGTTTCTATTGAACAACATTCAGTTACTTGTATAAGTAAAAACAGCTTGGAAATAAATCCAACTACTAATAGTAGTATTAGTAGTAGTTTAAACTAGTCATTAAGACAGTAGAGATATCCTCTAGCCAAATAATTAAGATATCAAATAATGATATTAATGATCATTATAGAAATACAAACATTGTTAAAATAAATAATAAAAAACATAATATAAACTGTATCAACCTGGTGCATCAGAACATTCAGTGTATTAGAAATAAGGAATTAGAAATTGAATTGTTTTTAAATACTTTTAATATTAGTGTTTTTTGTGTCACTGAGCATTGGCTTAAGAATGATGAATTAATATTTAATTTCAATAACCACCAGGTTGGTAGTTCGTTCAACAGAGTTAATTCCATACATGGTGGCTCTTTAATTATTTTAAATAAACAGCTAAAATTCAAAGAACGCAAGGACATAGTGAGCCACTCTGTTGAGCGGACAACTGAACTTGCTTCAGTTGAATTAGAAGAGTTCATAATTGTAAATGTTTATAGGCCACCGTCATCTAACTTTGAACATTTTGAAAAGATTTTGGATGAGGTATTGTATAAACTATCACATTCTAGTAAAAAGGTAATCATTTGTGGAGACTTCAATATTAATATTCTTGAACAAAATTCAATAAGTATAAAGTTTTTAAATTTGTTCAAATCTTATAATCTTTTACACATATTTATGGAGCCTACTAGAGTCACAACCACTAGTGCCACTTGTATTGATAACATTTTTACAAGTGTTATTCCAAATTTTAAATGTTTATTCAATACATTAGATTCTGACCACTATGGCCAATTTATTAAATTCAGTTGTAGCAAGAGAGAAAAATCAAAACAGAAAATAAGTTTTATACCAGTGACTGTAGAACGTATCGAACAAATTAAAAATGGGTTAGTACGCTATTTGCCTTTGATGAAAAATTCAAACCCCAATATTATGTATAATGACTTTTTTAGTACTTTCACTAAATTATTTAACTTTATATTTACTCCTAAAACAGTGGTTGTTAATGATAAATTAGTGTTTAGTGATTGGGCATCTGCTGAGTTACACAAAAATAGAGAAAAATTATATAATATGTATGCGGAATTGATGTTTAATACTAGTAATGAGTTTAGGGATGAGGTAAAATTATTTTCCAAATCTTTTAAAAAACAATGTAAAATAGCAAAAAATCAACATATTCAAAATAAAATAGGAAATAGCATTAATAAAATAAAAACAACTTGGAAAATAATTAATGAGGAAACTGGAAGAGCTAAATCCCAGAGGATCGACTTTAAATTAAATATAGATAATAAATATGTCACGTCTGACCTCGAGGTTGCTACTGCTTTTGAAACCTTTTTTACTAATATTCCAGTGACTACAACGTTATCTTTAAATTCTTCTACCGCTGCAGCTATGGGTTTACTTAGAGAGAATGTAGATCAATGTGTTAGTAGTTTTAAGTTTGAAAAAGTTAATGCTCAAGAAGTAATCAAAGTATTTAGATCAATTTGCGTTAAAAAGACTAGTGATCTTTGGGGGTTTTCTGTTGACATACTTAAGTCCATAATTGACATTGTAGCGCCAGACTTAGCATTAATATTTAATAATTGTTTAGAATATGGTATATTTCCTGATCTAATGAAACAAAGTAAAATAACTCCATTATTCAAATCCGGCTGTTCATTAGATCCTAGTAACTATAGACCTATTTCAGTCTTACCCACTTTTAGTAAGATTTTTGAGAAAATAATTCTTAATCAACTTGTGGCATATTTCAGTAAAAACAATCTCTTACACAAAAACCAGTTTGGTTTCACTGCCGGTCGCTCTACAACAGATGCTGGTGTTGAGCTATTACTAAACATATTTGAAGCCTGGGAAGGATCACAGGATGCACTTGGCATTTTCTGTGATCTATCTAAGGCGTTTGACTGCGTTCAACTTGAAATCCTTATAAAAAAGTTAGAACATTATGGAGTTAAAAATAAGTCCCTAGATTTAATTAGTTCATATCTTAATGATAGAATACAAAAAGTTGATGTAAACGGAAAACGTTCCCCTGGTTCTTTGGTAAAAATAGGTGTGCCACAGGGCTCTATCTTAGGGCCTTTCTTGTTCCTCATTTACATAAATGACTTACCTCACCTAGTGAGGGAAAAACATGGGATAGTATTGTTTGCTGATGATACTTCTCTTACTTTTAAAGTTAATAGACGGCAATCTGTTATTGCCGATGTAAACAATGCTCTCTCAGATGTTGTACAATGGTTTAACGCCAATAATTTGTTGCTCAATAAAAAAAAGACAATGTGTCAAATTTAGTTTACCAAATGTTAAAAATGTTAGAACCAATGTACAATTAAATAATGAGGATTTGGACATGGTCAAATCTACTACTTTCTTGGGCATTACTTTAGATGAAAAATTGCAATGGGGTCCTCATATATTTGATTTGTCAAGCAGACTAAGTTCTGCTGCATACGCGGTTAAAAAAATACGTCTATTAACAAATATGGAAACTGCTCGATTAGTTTACTTTAGTTACTTTCATAGCTTAATGTCATACGGTATACTCTTATGGGGCAATGCGGCTGACATTGATACCATATTTACATTGCAGAAGAGGGCTGTTCGCGCAATATATAATATGAGACCAAGAGACTCTTTAAGAAACAAATTTAAAGAATTTAAAATTATGACTGTTTACAATCAATATATTTATGAAAATTTAATTTACGTTCATAAAAATATTTCAAAATTCAAGAAAAATTGTGATTTACATAAAATTAATACAAGACAAAAAAATAAACTCGCTATGCCCGGCACTAGGCTCCATAAAATAGGTAAATCCTTTAAGGGTAATTGTATACGTTTTTATAATAAGCTCCCAAATGAAGCCTTAAGCCTATCATTAAATAAATTTAAATTATATGTTAAAAATAATTTAATAAAAAAATCCTACTATAGTGTAAAGGATTACATCGATGACGGTATGGCCTGGGAATGAATCTGTATTGTATTGCGAATAGCTAGTAATCTCCGCAATTTGTTTTTTGTTGTAAATTAATTTTGCTTTATCGACCTTCTGCATCACACCGATTCCTTAGAAGTCACTACTTGCGGTAGCATCGGGAGTCGGGTTGCCTCCTTCCCTCAAATATGTGCGAAGGGGGTGATGGCTGGCTCTTGTGTTATGCTCGTGAACGGGTGCTGCTTGCGGTGACTGGTTGTGTGGCAGGCCGAAGATTTATTTTCTGTTATTATTATTTAATTTTCGTTGCCTGAAATCATTAGGCTTCTTTTCCTATTAATTGCGACGGTTCTAGTTGTTCCAAATTTGCATTTAAGTTTGACGTTTGTGAAACAGTGATCACAATAACAAAAAATATATCCGGCTGAGTTTGTTGTGTGGTTCTTCTCAGACCAGGACGCGTTTGGAACCCTCATAGCTTTAACATTAAGATGGAAAGTGCTTTCTCAGAAGGGCTTATTACGATAAATCTAGTATCGTAATAGGCCCTCCTGACACTTCCATGTTGACGTACACAAGTGATCACTGATTATGATTCTAAGTGGAAAAGATATAAATAAATAAATAAATAAATAAATAATGCTTATGCTTAATGCTTATGCTTAATGCTTAATGCTTAATGCTTATGCTTAATGCTTAATGCTTATGCTTAATGCTTATGCTTAATGCTTATGCTTAATGCTTAATGCTTATGCTTAATGCTTATGCTTAATGCTTATGCTTAATGCTTATGCTTAATGCTTATGCTTAATGCTTATGCTTAATGCTTATGCTTAATGCTTATGCTTAATGCTTATGCTTAATGCTTAATGCTTATGCTTAATGCTTATGCTTAATGCTTATGCTTAATGCTTATGCTTAATGCTTATGCTTAATGCTTATGCTTAATGCTTATGCTTAATGCTTATGCTTAATGCTTATGCTTAATGCTTATGCTTAATGCTTATGCTTAATGCTTATGCTTAATGCTTATGCTTAATGCTTATGCTTAATGCTTATGCTTAATGCTTATGCTTAATGCTTATACTCAATGCTTATGCTCAATGCTTATGCTTAATGCTTATGCTTAATGCTTAATGCTTATGCTTAATGCTTATGCTTAATGCTTATGCTTAATGCTTATGCTTAATGCTTATGCTTAATGCTTATGCTTAATGCTCAATGCTTATGCTCAATGCTTATGCTCAATGCTTATGCTCAATGCTTATGCTCAATGCTTATGCTCAATGCTTATGCTCAATGCTTATGCTCAATGCTTATGCTCAATGCTTATGCTCAATGCTTATGCTCAATGCTTATGCTCAATGCTTATGCTCAATGCTTATGCTCAATGCTTATGCTCAATGCTTATGCTCAATGCTTAATGCTTATGCTTAATGCTTATGCTTAATGCTTATGCTTTATGCTTTGTGCTTTGTGCTTTGTGCTTTGTGCTTTGTGCTTTGTGCTTTGTGCTTTGTGCTTTGTGCTTTGTGCTTTGTGCTTTGTGCTTTGTGCTTTGTGCTTTGTGCTTTGTGCTTTGTGCTTTGTGCTTTGTGCTTTGTGCTTTGTGCTTTGTGCTTTGTGCTTTGTGCTTTGTGCTTTGTGCTTTGTGCTTTGTGCTTTGTGCTTTGTGCTTTGTGCTTTGTGCTTTGTGCTTTGTGCTTTGTGCTTTGTGCTTTGTGCTTTGTGCTTTGTGCTTTGTGCTTTGTGCTTTGTGCTTTGTGCTTTGTGCTTTGTGCTTTGTGCTTTGTGCTTTGTGCTTTGTGCTTTGTGTTTTGTGCTTTGTGCTTTGTGCTTTGTGCTTTGTGCTTTGTGCTTTGTGCTTTGTGCTTTGTGCTTTGTGCTTTGTGCTTTGTGCTTTGTGCTTTGTGCTTTGTGCTTTGTGCTTTGTGCTTTGTGCTTTGTGCTTTGTGCTTTGTGCTTTGTGCTTTGTGCTTTGTGCTTTGTGCTTTGTGCTTTGTGCTTTGTGCTTTGTGCTTTGTGCTTTGTGCTTTGTGCTTTGTGCTTTGTGCTTTGTGCTTTGTGCTTTGTGCTTTGTGCTTTGTGCTTTGTGCTTTGTGCTTTGTGCTTTGTGCTTTGTGCTTTGTGCTTTGTGCTTTGTGCTTTGTGCTTTGTGCTTTGTGCTTTGTGCTTTGTGCTTTGTGCTTTGTGCTTTGTGCTTTGTGCTTTGTGCTTTGTGCTTTGTGCTTTGTGCTTTGTGCTTTGTGCTTTGTGCTTTGTGCTTTGTGCTTTGTGCTTTGTGCTTTGTGCTTTGTGCTTTGTGCTTTGTGCTTTGTGCTTTGTGCTTTGTGCTTTGTGCTTTGTGCTTTATGCTTTATGCTTTATGCTTTATGCTTTATGCTTTATGCTTTATGCTTTATGCTTTATGCTTTATGCTTTATGCTTTATGCTTTATGCTTTATGCTTTATGCTTTATGCTTTATGCTTTATGCTTTATGCTTATGCTTAATGCTTATGCTTTATACTTATGCTTATGCTTTATGTAAATGCTTAATGTTTAAAGCTTATTTTAAAAAAAGGGAAATTTAGCTTTTTGCTAAAAATAATTTTGTTGATTTAATATAAACAACATTGACCTTCATTATGAATAAAGTAAAATAAAATTAGGTAAATGCCTAAAATTATGCCAGCTAGATTCAGCGATGAATTATTTAAGATGATACATAAAATTTGAAATTTTATATAAATTATAAAACAAGAAATCCGAGGCGCGACTGACAAAATAACAGCGAATACATATGCATGATCCTCTATGATATGCTTGATATTCAATGCTATGCTCTATGTTAGATGCTATGCTTGATGTTCAATGCTCAATGCTCAATTATTAATTCTTGATGCTTATGCTTAATGCTTGATGCTTACGCTTGATGCTTGCGCTTGATGCTTGCGCTTGATGCTTACGCTTGATGCTTACGCTTGATGCTTACGCTTGATGCTTACGCTTGATGCTTACGCTTGATGCTTACGCTTGATGCTTACGCTTGACGCTTACGCTTGACGCTTACGCTTGACGCTTACGCTTGACGCTTACGCTTGACGCTTACGCTTGACGCTTACGCTTGACGCTTACGCTTGACGCTTACGCTTGACGCTTACGCTTGACGCTTACGCTTGACGCTTACGCTTGACGCTTACGCTTGACGCTTACGCTTACGCTTACGCTTACGCTTACGCTTACGCTTACGCTTACGCTTACGCTTACGCTTACGCTTACGCTTACGCTTACGCTTACGCTTACGCTTACGCTTACGCTTACGCTTACGCTTACGCTTACGCTTACGCTTACGCTTACGCTTACGCTTACGCTTACGCTTACGCTTACGCTTACGCTTACGCTTACGCTTACGCTTACGCTTACGCTTACGCTTACGCTTACGCTTACGCTTACGCTTACGCTTACGCTTACGCTTACGCTTACGCTTACGCTTACGCTTACGCTTACGCTTACGCTTACGCTTACGCTTACGCTTACGCTTACGCTTACGCTTACGCTTACGCTTACGCTTACGCTTACGCTTACGCTTACGCTTACGCTTACGCTTACGCTTACGCTTACGCTTACGCTTACGCTTACGCTTACGCTTACGCTTACGCTTACGCTTACGCTTACGCTTACGCTTATGCTTATGCTTATGCTTTTGTGTTTGTCCATGTCCATATTTGTCTTTCACTTGAACCAACTTCTCGAAGATGATCGGAGAACGAGCTTGTCGATTTATTATTATTATGCCTAATGCCGAATGCTTAAGCATTAAGCATTATGCATTGGGCATTAGGCATAACGCGTTAGGCATTAAGCATTGAGCACTATGCATTAAGAATTAAGCATTATGCATTAAGCATTAAGCCTTAAGTATTATGTTTTAAGCATTAAGCATTATTTATTTATTTATTTATTAATCAATTTATTTATTTCTTTATTAATATCTTTTTCACTTACAATCATAGTCAATGATCACTTGTGTACGTCAATATGGAAGTGTCAGGAGGGGCTATTTCGATGCCCGATTTATAACAATAAGATTTTCTGTAAAAGCACTTTCCATCTTAATGTTAAAGCTATGAGGGTTCCAAACGCGTCCGGTCCGGATATATTTTTTGTTATTGTAATCACTGTTACACAAACGTCAATCTTAAAAGCAATTTTGGAACAACTAGAACCGTCTCAATGAATCGGAAAAGCCTAATGATTTCAGGCAATGAAAATGAAATAACAATAACAGTAAAAAAAAATCTTTGGCCTGCCACATAACCAGTCTCCGCAAATCATTAAGCATTAAGCAACAATGATTTCAGGCAACGAAAATGAAATAACAATAATAGTAAAAAAATAATAATCTTCGGCCTGCCACACAACCAGTCACCGCAAATCATTAAGCAACAAGTACAAGCGTCAAGCATTAAACAACATGCATCAAGCATTAAGCATTTATCATCAAGTTATAAGCATTAAACATTAAGCATGCCTGTGCCTGTGCCTGAAAATATGCTACAAATAGATGGTCAACTATTTCTCCATCATATTTAAATATTTATTCTAATTATTTGGTCACATATTAATTACTCTACGAAATTAGGGAAAGGATTTAATGTCCAAGTAAATTTATTTATTGTAAAGCATTTTCTCACTTTGTAAGAGATTTTTGTTTTTTATAGACATACGAACCAATTAGAAAAAGTCTTTATTAGAACCAATCTTACATAATTAAAGATTTCATGGAGTCCATTCAAAAAGTGCTATTGACATAGTAATAATTAATATCAGTATTCAAATTAAAAGGTTCTTTAATTTAGAAGGTAATACTTAAATAGTGTGTTAACGTATACAAGGTAAATAAGTAAGGTAGGACCGAACTAAGGTGGTAGAGCCTAGCTGTAGTTATCTGGCTGCAGCTCGTATTGGGCTGGCTCGACCGGGGAAGGACCATCCTCTCATAGAAGACCGACGTGTAGTAACCAAATTCATTTGGTTATGTTTCGTCGGTGAGTGAGAGAATCCGGAAGCCCAACCCCTCCCCCCCCCACGCCAAACATGAAAGCGATGCCTAAAAAAAATACCCCAGGAGGGTACCGGCTTTGATGAAGCCGGGGACCCCCTCCCCGAGCAAAATCGGGGAAATGATTCTCGGATTTTGCTCTGTATCTGGGGCGTATCTGGGGCGGGCAAAGTATCGCCTTTTGTGTTTTTTGAGGGCAAACGACGAGTCAGGGCTGCAGCAGCTGACAAACGGCAGGCTTATCAAGCTTGGGCTAATGCGTTAGTCACTAAGGATCCGAACTCTAGAGTTCTGAAGAGGAAATATAATCGTGCCTACAGATTCTTCAAACGGAAAATCGCTAGAGCAAAGTTCAAGCATGTCGTCAAAATTGGGGATCAGTTGGCAAAGTACCCACCTGGCACGCGTAAGTTCTGGGCGCTTTCCAAAGCCAGTTTGGGAAACTTCTGTCGCCCATCCTTGCCGCCATTGCACACTGGGAACGACTCTTTGGCCCACACGGCAAAAGAGAAAGCCAATCTCTTGGACACTCTTTTTGCCTCAAACTCGACTTTGGACGACCAGAGGAGGGCACCGCCTATCATCCCGCGGTGTCCGAGCTTTATGCCGGAAATAGTTTTTCGGCAAAACTCATCCGAAAAACCCTCCTTTCCTTTCCTTCGAGTGGGCCAGATAGTATCTCACCAGTTGTGCTACGAACATGTGCCCCTGAGTTGACACCAGTGCTAACGCGTCTATTTCGGTACTCTTACTTGAAAGGCGTAGTCCCGGTCTCATGGAAGCGTGCCCTTGTCTCCAAAGTAATGGAGAGCATCATCAATAAACAGCTCCTAACCTACCTCGAGGATCACCAGTTGGTCAATGACCGGCAATATGGCTTTCGCCATGGTCGATCGGCTGGTGATCTTCTGTTGTATCTTACACACCGTTGGGGAGCTGTTATTGAAAGCAAGGGAGAGGGTCTGGCAGTTAGTCTGGATATGGCGAAAGCCTTTGATCGTGTATGGCACAGGGGGCTTCATTCGAAGCTACCTTCCTATGGGCTTCCCGAGAGTTTATGCAAGTGGATCACCAGTTTCCTCACTGGGCGGAGCATACAGGTCGTTATCGACAGTTTTTGCTCGGACCCTAAGCCCGTGAACGCTGGTGTACCCCAAGGCTGCGTGCTATCCCAACTCTAATCCTCCTGCACATCAATGATATGCTGGATATCTCCAACATACATTGTTATGCGGATGACAGCACTGGGGATGCGGTATATTCCGGCCGTGCAGGTCTCTCTCGGGATAACGTCGACGAGTGCCGAAAGAATCTTGTGTCTTCTATAGAGACTTCCTTGGGGCTGATCTCTGAGTGGGGTGAACTGAACCACGTACAGTTCAAACCCCTGAAGACACAAGTTTGTGCGTTTACCACTAAGAAAACTCCATTTGTCGTATCACCGCTCTCCGAGAGCACAATGAGGGGTCATTGCCTCGCCAAGTATCAGAATACTGGATCTCGACATTTCGAGCGATTGTCAGTTTCGTGGTCATCTGGAGAGCAAGGCCAAGTTGGCCTCGAAGAAATTGGGAGTAATTAATAGAGTGAGGCAGTATTTCAAACCTGGCCAAAGACTGGCGCTCTATAAGGCGCAAGTCCGACCACACATGGAGTACTGTTCTCATCTCTGGTCCGGATCACCCCAATATCAGCTTCTACCATTTGACCGCGTACAACGGAGAGCCGTTCGGATTGTCGGGGACCCGGTGCTCTACGAACGGCTGGACTCTTTGGCATTGCGTAGAGACGTGGCTTCTTTGTGCGTCTTCTACCGCATTTACAACGGGGAATGTTCCGAAGAACTATTTGATCTGATGCCTGCCGCCGAATTTCATCACCGCACAGCGCGCCATCGCCTCCAATATCATCCTTTTCACCTGGATGCGTGGCGATCCTCTACTGTGCGGTTTTCAAGGACATTTTTCCCACGTTCCACTCGCTTGTGGAACGAACTCCCTTCGGTGGTATTTCCAGATCGATACGACATGGGTACCTTCAAAAAAGGCGTTTACTCCTACCTACATGGCCGGCAACACTCTTGTAAATCCTCGGATGTTGCAAGAGTTCATGGGCGGCGGTGATCACAAGTCATCTGTGACCCGCCAGCTCGTTTGCCCTCCTCTTACATAAAAAAAAAAAAAGAACTCAGAACCCTGTGCAGCTCCATAGACGATGATGGATGGCTAAATGTTGTTTTTGTGCTTTTATTAAAAAAAAAGTGTCAATGTCTTGGACTGGAATTAATTTAGTAATAAATGGTAATCCTTTGCTAATTGTCCATCTTATTTTCCTAGTAGTTGAAAGAGCTGATTATCTAGCTAGCTTCTATAGCTTTCTATACTGCTTTTATAAAAAGTTAGTTTTATTTACTATTTATAGTAATTTCTGTTTAGGAAAAGAATTTGTTATAATAAAGAAAGTTCAATCTTTAGTAGTAAAATTAAAGGACTTGTTGCAGTAATTTTTAATTAAAAATCTAACAATCTATGATATTCAAGTGTTACCTAGTTCATAAGGGAAGTGGAGTGATGTTGGAGTTTCATCGGTGTCTTATTTTTGATTATTGTTGAAAAGATGAGGTTTTTTTGTTTATTTTTGCAATAAAATACCGAAATGAAGAATTGTGAAGCTGCTATGCATTTTTTATTTCATACTGTTATTTGTAGACCCGGCTGTTTATTTTTACATACTTCTTATACAAATTAATATGAAATTTTTCTTAAAAATACTTGATTTTAATAAATATAACAAAGTGAAATTAATAAATATAACAAAGTGAAATAAATTTATCTTCAAACGTGTCAATAATTAATACACCGAAGTAATGAGGTTCTGAACCTATTTATATTTTAGTTATTTACCTCATGTTTTGATTGCTTTGCAACACTCATGTTTACCGAGAGGCGATAGTAGGTACCTACATCTGCAACTCATTAACAGTCAGTAAACTATATTTATGTAAGTTATTTTAATAAAATTTGTAACATCGTAAAGTGATAAAAGAACACAATATATTATATTAAAGTAGAGTGTATTGCAGTCTAGAAACTTTCAAAGATGCGGCTCAAAGCTTATTATTATTTTCAAATCAATTACTATTATTGTAAAAAATATTTCAAATTAAATTATTGTCCCCCAAACATTGTAAAAATTCGTTATTGATTTGATAAATTTTAATAACTTATCATACGCTATGTACGGCTACATACTTCATTTTTTGAATAAGAATATTATATTGTATTGTGAATAACGTTTATGACACTAACTAGAGTAACTTTTAAGGTAAGGTAATTATATGTAAGTTTACAACTAGATTATAGTTTGTGATAGAAACTTATATTAACCATACTTATAACGAAAATGACACTTAATTGAAGATTTTATCCTACTACTATTAAAAATGTAAGAGTTTGCTAGTTTTGATGTTTATCTGTTAATCATGCTGACAATATTGAACTGATTAGTAAAAAACTAACCACACATTATGTCTTATGTGTGGTTAGTTCTTTAGTCAGTTACTTTTTATCCCAGAAATACAACTCTTATTTTGAAAAAAGCGCAGTCGCCATTCGTCTTCAGAGTATTCAATGAAATTGCACCTATGTTTATTAGTCATATATTATACGGATAAGATCTGCCCTTTACGCATATAAATAACTTAACTATTATTGTATTTATATTTTGGTTCGAATTAACTTAAAAGTCTAATGAGATCAATAATATTCGCCCAATAAATTAAATATTTCAAACTATATACAAATAAATGCATAATGGCCTACGAATACAGTGTGGTAATGGATAACATAAATATGTATATTAAATTACAAAATTGTAAATTAAAATTTTGTTTATGAAATATAATTCAATTAAATCCATTTTGATATTCAATTACATTATCACTTAAATTCTAATATAATTTAATAATGAAATCATTTATTTACTTGCAATAACTTATTTATCGAACTGCATTCATTCGTTCATTTGCAAAAGTATGACGGCTGTAGGGAGCGCAGACTCGTTCAGATGTATATGATAATATTTTACAGATTCTGTTCATCGATTATCAAATATTTTTATCGGTGATATTTGAAGTACAAAAAATTTATATAACCTTACAGATTACAAAAAAATAAAACAAAAATACATATTGCACTTTTGAAGTAACTTTTTATTTGTTTTAAGAACGAGGGCTCTCATCACTGTGACATACGCTGTATTCCCTCCAACTCAGATTCTTTTACTCTTGGAGATCTTCTACTCTTGGAGTCATTGCATGACTCGTCTCTAGTCGTCTCTAATCGTTGTAAAACTTAAATTGGAATATTATTTATGTACCATGGTACAGGTATCAATTGAAATTATTTTAACAGATAAATCGCAGTTGATTTTAATTTTAACTGGCTATTGTATTGTTATACTCTAAGATAAATGAATATTAATATTTTGTCTTTTAAAGCTTCTTTTATGCTTTTTGATATTATTTTAAAAATTTAAAATAATATCAAAAACCGATAGATCATCATCATCTCAGCCTATTGTTAGCTTTCCTATAGTTGGTTTGATAAAAAAATAAAGATATCAGTTGATGATATGACTAAAACATGTAATAATTGTATAGAAGTTTAATTGACTAAATAAAATAATTGTAATATTGGATACTGGTTTGATTAAAAGTGGTGTATATATTAATCGTCTCCCAGCTAAGAGAAGGCAGTTTTTTGTGATTGAGAGACTAGGTTGTGTAACAGAAATAGTATAATAAAGTGTAACAGTGATAGTAAAGAGTTTAGTGTATTTGTGAGCAGTGCCAATAATGTGTTTTATAGAATATAAAGACTGTCATTGCTGATTCTTTGCGGTAAGAGAGTTCAAATACTATTGACGTCCACTGTTGGACACCTATAGATATAAAAGGTAAAATTATTATATAGGGTATGTACTGAGTATCTATATTCAACCGCTTTTGTTTAATACGTTGCTCCAGCTGTCAACATGTGATGAACGACTCTCTGACCCCCAGTAATATTGACATTAGATTATTTTAAAGCTTGTAACTCCACTAAAGTTCAATTAGCAAAGCGATAAAAACAATGACGGTGCGGGATATCCCTAATGCGATGAATTTATTATTTTTAATATTGGGAAATATTTTTTTACCTTAATGTGCTACAGCGAATAAAATAACTAACTATCTATGATTATTTAACAGTTCGTATCCAGATTTAAAAAATATAGAAAAGTATGTTATGTATTTGAATAAGGTCAAGCATTGTTGACTTTATTCATATATTTTGTCCTAAATAAATAGCTTATCTATCCCCGCAATAAAGTCTACCACTTGCTTTAAAAATATTTAGGCTTCCATCTTATGATATATTCGTTTATTTGTTGAAAGTACTATTTTCTAAGATTTTCACGAGTACTACACTTGAAATAAAACTATTTCTACGGATTTAACTCGCGTATAATTAATTAAATTTTAATTTTACATTTTAAATTTAACCAAACGTTTCGATGACTTTACAGCAATTGTGTTGATTGTAATTTGCTTTACAGCAATTGTGTTCATTGTAAGACCAGATGGAGGTATCTGTCAGTAAGTAAATAAAGTAGGTATGTAGATATGACGAAATAAAAATAACTAAAAAACTAAAACTAATAAATAAAAATAAATCTTAGATTTTGGAATCGCTTGGACAAAATTAAAAACAACCTTGTTTTTTAAAATAATTTTTTGTTTGTTTGTTTTTACCTCCATTACTCTGTATTGTAAACTGAAAGTCGGATGAAATTTGCTATAAAGTTTAATTCGTTACCGTGGCCGTTTAACACTATTGGGAACGAGGATACATTACACTATGTATAATAATAACAAAAGTGCTTTTGTCATTCAGAGGTAGATAATACCACCAGGGATACTGTATACTTCGACAGAGTAATACTCTCACGGGAAAACTTAATTGAGTGCAAAAAAATGGCACTATACTTAGATAGGTATCTATCTACCTCTTTAAATATCGAGATGAAGTAAATTAGTTTTTTTTATCTTACCTACAAAAGACATCAAATTGTGCATTACAACTAAGAACACCAAATTGGTCGATTTCACTTCAAGAACTGGGCGTTGAGATTATGAATGATTGTCAGATTCTCTGTCAGGTGCTCTGGCTTTATAAGATAGATATATGAGCATTTTATTGCATACACAATTAAAAAAATATAACAATAGGACTAAAAAAAAATGTTAGATTATAAAAACAAATAAATTCAATGTAACATTCCTCTTTATCCAAGACTATATCGTGCAAGACTAATTCATAATAATTTTACTTAGGCGAAAATGAGAGACTAAAACCCATATGAAGAACATAACAATTTAATAAAATAATGCTCAGTTTATTCTGGTTTATCTGGATTATATATTAGTATAGTTGACTATCCTTCCTTTATCAAAAGTATATTAAACACCGCCGAGCTCGGAGTATTCCTTTGATTGTAATTATCTTTTTATTTAATTATTATTATTTATATATACAAAATAACGACATCTAATAATATACTTATTTATAATCTTTACTATTGAAAACAACACACATACAAACATAACAAATAAACACATTCACATAATAATCGTAATATAAATGTAAATAGCACACTAAGTCTTAAATCTAATATCGATCTTATTCCGACCTCAAACTCCTTATTTAAATTCTTAACTTTAACTTAAGAATTTTTTTGATAAAACAATTGAATTTTAATTTATGTTTTGGTTTCTCTTATAAATATGAAAAGCTCGCAGTCTTTTACCAATTACAACATTAAGTTATAAATGTAGTTGATATAACAATTGTTTCATTTAACCAAACTAACTTAATATATTAATTATTAGGTATGTTATGTTATCAAGTTAGTTTCATTGGATATGAACAATGCGATGTGGTTCCAACTTCCAAGTAACTTGTTCTTGGATAGCACTCAAGATGTATTGTGGCACTTGATATAAGACGAAGCTTCTTAGCAATCCATGGATTCACCGTGCGGGTGCCGGGCCCATCGCGTTGCAAGGAGAGGAGTGCAAGCAGTGCCTGGGACTTGCGACCCAGGAGTAGGTTTAAGGGGCCCCTTTATTATGCGCAAAAACGCTCACCTTCACCCTCCACACTCCTCTCCCTACCTAACCAAATTTGGAAAGAACCTACTAATGCCGCCTTTGAAGTACGTTCTAGAAATGAACCGATGCTTGTTCTAGAAAGGCCAAGATCTTTAAGTAGGCTATAGAGAGATTTTGCTGTTATACCTCTCGCTCCCACTTCTACCGCGTACAAACTAACTATAAATTTATTCCTGATCAGTTCGTTGGTTAGTTCGTAATACTTATTGAGCTTGAATGTGTGATCCCTTGGGATGTTTGTTTCCCAAGGAACAGTAAGCTCCACAAGTATCACGCGCCTCAGATGTTTCGAATACAGGAATAAGTCCGGTCTGGATGACGAAACACCAACATCCCCAGGGATTTTGTAATGCTTTTCATACGTGTCCATCATGAGAATCCAATCAGGAGCCGCGCCTAATATTGAATAAGGCTTCGCTTTTGATTTTTTGGAGGAGCCTTCTTTTACGAATTCTATAGATCGTTCGGTGGTTGTTATACCCTTCCGCGCTCTTGCTACTGAAAGACTAACCGCTTCCCGTATAATTTCTAATACCTTGTCGTGGCGACGCGAGTATTGACCTTTATCTAGAAGTACCCTACACCCTACTAATAGGTGTTTCGCGGTTCCTATTGCCTCCCCACAGATGTTGCAAGACTTTTCGGTGGCTTTGCCCCATCTTACTAAATTACTTTGATCTGGGAGAGTCATTTGGAATGCATTAAGATAGAATTTTAATAATGCTGGGGACCAATCATAAATTAAGGTGCGCCACTTCAAAGCTAGTGGAATACAAAAATCTCCTATGGTCACCCATTCGTTTTGAATTTCTAGGCTCATCGCGTGGAGTCGGTAATTATCGTTTTCGTCTTGTCGAATAAAAGATTTTGTTATGTCTATGTCTTGAACTTTCCTACTTGATCCTAGCCCTACTTTATTTGTTTGAGCACCTATCATAAACTTTTTATGGAATTGAAGTCGTGACTCGAGCTCTGAGGCAACTTTGTCTTTTGGGAGAGAAGTTACAGTATCATCTTTAGATTTTCCGATGATATGTGTTTTGGTAACTCTTAGATGTTTGTAGAGCTCCGATGGTTTCTTTAATTTTAATCCAAAGTTGTTACGGTCTCTAAATAAGGTTGAAGAGTCCGCTGAGTGCGCTAACCCGAGCCATAACTTCAATGTCTTTATGACGCTTGCATCTAGCTTTGACAAAAGGGTTTTATTTATATCATACACGAGGAAAGGCCAATTTAGACGTGATGTTAAATAATTATCGTAAATCCAAGCTTTTTTGACGTTACTTATTGGTTGGTTGTCTACCTTTTTGAGATCGTTTAAAAAGCTATCGACTATTACATCCAACGATGGAGTACGGCCTTGGTAATCGATTTTTTTACCTAAAAATTTAAACGGAGCTGCTTCCGTAACCGTACTAACGCACTGACCGCCTATTATAAGACCCGGATCGTAAGAGGTATATTTGGTATTCCGTCTACCCAGACACAGACTAAAACATTTACTTGGTTTTGTCCTCAATCCGCCCGTCCACGTACAGAAATCCTCAACTACATTTTAAAGTACCTGACATTGTTTCGGATTACGTGTCAGTATCGCGAGATCATCTGCAAAAGCTAGTATGGATTCTGTGTATTTGTTGTTGAACTTAAACCGATAGCCCCACTTTTTTTCATTTCTAATTAATTTGTCTATTAAAATATTAATAACTATATTAAATATAATAGGAGAAATACAACAGCCCTGAAATAAACCAACGTTATAATTAAGTGGTTTTGAATGATTTTCATTAAAAATTATTGAGAATTTTAATTTTGAATAATATGATGCAATAATGTCGCGAACTACCATAGGAAAGTTATACCATTTAAGCGCGAACATCATTAGTTCATGTCGTACCGACCCAAAGGCGTTTTCTAAGTCTATCCAACAAACCGTAATTTGTCTCTCGCTAGTTCTAGCATTTTTAAGGCTTTCCGATATTAACGTATTATGTTCCAGGCATCCAGAAATTCCGGGCAAAAACCCTTTCTGGTGATTAGGCCTGAAATATCTATTGTTAATCATGAATTGCGTCATTTTAGTTTGTAAAAAAGAGAAAAATATTTTGGAAATTGTATTTGTTAGGGCTATCGGTCTAGTATCCTTGGGATTATTGACATTGTCGTTTTTCGGAATAAGGACAAAAAGGGCTTTTCCGAACGATACCGGTATTTGCTTTCTTGACCAGATTTTACCGAATATATTTAAAAGATGTTTATGGAGCGACGGACATTTTTTGTAAACTATATAAGGGATACCATCCGGACCTGGTGCTGACTTAGATGGTTTCATTTTAATTATTTTATTGATTTCCTCCAAAGTTGGTGGGTTGGCTTGAAAATCTTCAGTAGGAGTCTCAGGTTTGTGTTCGTTTGGATCCCCATATAGTCTTTGGTTTTCTGGCACTTCGTATGTGCTTTTATAATGGTCGAAAATTTGCTCGTTGGTCAAGAGAAGCTTACCTTTTTGATCTTTGAAAATGTTTTTTGAGTATTTAAAAGGATTTTTATCAAAGTCTACTTCATGTTTTGCCCGATCAAAGCTATCACGATTTTTCGTTATTTGATTTGTTATACCTTGGATAAGTTTAAGAATTGATCGCAATGCCCTAGACAGTTGGTGACTAAGTTGATTATCGCCTAAGGCTTTGGCTATACGAAGTTTCTTTATAAGGTCTCTTTTTTTCCTCCTCATTTTCAATTTAAAACCGTTTTCTTTATTTTTGTGAGCATAACGATTCGTAGGTGGATAGTGCTCATTAAAGTAGTCGTAAATAGTATTTTGGAAAGTCTCTACTTGCGCATCGAGTACCTGATTTGAGCCCGGGTGCTCTAACAGGGCCGCTATATTTTGGTCATGTACTTTCCAGGTCGATTGTTTAGTATTTGGAATGCTAAGACGCGTCCGGATGGTCATGGACTCCTGGTAGTTTTCATTCAATGGCTCACCATGAGATATATGAGGGTAAACTCTATCCGCAGTGAAAACTGAAGATCTTACCGACGGTTGCCGCACTTCAGCACCATTGTGTGTTTTAAGATGTTTAATAAACCAGGCTCGTCTTTTGTAATTTTTCCCGCACGTAGGGCATTTCAGTTCCGTTATCGCGCCGTTTTCGCCGTAATTGTCAACCGGTGGACAGTTCTTCCGCCCCCCCTCTCGGACTGTCCTAGGGGTATTTTTCTTATTTGGACTTTTAGCGTTTATCGACGTTCCCGGGCTTGGCTTGCTAGGCCATCGCCCTCGGCTGTCTTTCCAGCAGTCTGCTGTCTTCCCAGCTGCCAGCTGTCTTTCCAGCGTCAACTGTCTTTCCAGCGTCATCCCGTCTCTCCGGGCTGTCAATTTAGATAAGACGAAGCTTCTTAGCAATCCATGGATTCACCGTGCGGGTGCCGGGCCCATCGCGTTGCAAGGAGAGGAGTGCAAGCAGTGCCTGGGACTTGCGACCCAGGAGTAGGTTTAAGGGGCCCCTTTATTATGCGCAAAAACGCTCACCTTCACCCTCCACACTCCTCTCCCTACCTAACCAAATTTGGAAAGAACCTACTAATGCCGCCTTTGAAGTACGTTCTAGAAATGAACCGATGCTTGTTCTAGAAAGGCCAAGATCTTTAAGTAGGCTATAGAGAGATTTTGCTGTTATACCTCTCGCTCCCACTTCTACCGCGTACAAACTAACTATAAATTTATTCCTGATCAGTTCGTTGGTTAGTTCGTAATACTTATTGAGCTTGAATGTGTGATCCCTTGGGATGTTTGTTTCCCAAGGAACAGTAAGCTCCACAAGTATCACGCGCCTCAGATGTTTCGAATACAGGAATAAGTCCGGTCTGGATGACGAAACACTTTAATAGTAATATAATTTTGGTAATTAATGCTATTAGATCATGGAATGTAGTAAGGAACGTTGATTATTACTTTAATTATTAAAAAGATTATATCTCGTTAACTTTGACACTAAGAATTTATAGTTGTATATACAACTATATATCGATATATATAATAATTCTATATCGATATCAGATTATCGATATAATAAAAGAAACATAAATCAGATTACAGTTAATTTCTCTTAATCGTTTCAGTATTATGTCATTATATAAGATTTTTCAACGTTATCGGTAACTAGTGACGGTATCATGGACATTTATAGATCCCCCGTCTGTACGTCTATAAAATTTAAAAACCGATAAAAATACAAAATTAAAAAAATATTTTTAATTTAATTAAATCTAAATAAGTAAATAAAAAAAGTAAGCTCTTATTGTCTTAATACGTTTGTTGATTTAAATATATAATAGAAGTCCTATAAATCTTTTACTTTTACATGGTACCAAACGTACACAACGTTAAACGTGAAAGATTAGACTTGGTAGAAGTAACCTTAGTAACGAAGGGTTAAAAAAAATGTGAAAATTATGAATAATAACATAAATAGTTTTAATTATATACTGTTTTTAATTAACTTTACACCCTTCAAATGCCTTTTTCTGTTTTCAAACTTCACGCAATCGTAGAATTTTTAAATGTACCTTAAAGATGTATAATTAACACATTTTCATCAAAACAGAACATTACCAAAATTTTAAATAAAAAAATACAAATCTCGTTATTTGAAATATAGTAAGTTCCAAAATTCTTTAAAAGTTTTTCAAAGTTAAGTTAATTAAAAGACTTTGCGTAGACCTTCATTTAAAGTCACTGTGAGTCATTTAAAGTCAATCAAAATTTATAATAACTCAGGAAAGCTCTTCATCAAACTTCTTCGAGTGTTATTAGGTTCTATTGTATACATTGAGCGTTTTTGTAGCTACTCTGTGTACCGAGAGCTTCGATCTTTGGTAAACAGTAAACATATTTTTATTATAATATTATGTTAAGACAATATCTCCTGAAGATTTACTAGAGATGTTTTAGTACAATAGTAAATAAAACACTATTATAAAACATTTTAGCCTCTATTTTTGTATTTTATTGTATTTTGATAATATAGTGATTTTAGTACCTACTGCTTTAATTTTATTGACATGTTTACTAACTAGATTATACGTTAAAATGTTTAAAGATTTAATGATTAATTAATGATTAAATGTAGTCTTAAAAATTATTGCTCGTATATAGTATGAAATTCTGTGAAAAGTTAAAGTTGAATAAACAATGCTATAATTAGTTGTGAAATTTGATTTTGAAGATCTAATAATAAAATACTATCACAAGAACTATAACTATGACGAAAGCAACGCGGACTGACTACCTGACTAATTGATCTATTAATATAATCACTCACTTATAACACAATATTTTTGGTAATACTAGCCTATACCAATATTATAAATGCGAAAGTTTGGATGAATGTTTGTTACTAAAAAACTACAGAACGGATTTTGATGTAATTTGGCAATGTTAAAGCTTACTAGAATACTAAGCTTACCTGAATAGCACGTAGACTATAGAAATACTAACTTTTGTACGTGGTTTTGTCTGTGACATAACATAGGTTTAAGCACGATTATGTTAATGCCACTGGAGCGCTCTTTTTAAAAAATAAACAAATAAATAAAAAACGTGAATCTTTTAGCTAGACACTAAAATACTTTGTTTAGTCTGTAGAAAGCAGGAAGACAAGACCAATAGCTTTCAATAATATACATACTATAGTGTGACATAATGTGTTCGTTTTTTTTTCATCACCTCTACGCCGCCATACCATTTTGTTTAGGAATTTTGTCATCCACCCATATTTTGATCAGTCCGCAATTTTTATTTACTTCAAAATGATAATTTCACAGCCCATAGGTATAATAGCCATATAAATATATTTTTTTATAATTGTAAAATTGTAATTTGTGCATTTCCATATTCATCTTCTTATTCAGACAAACAAAATAAATATATATATAATTTAAATTTGACATTATATAATTTGACATACCGTCATAGTGATGCATTCTTTTACTTTGATGTAAATAAATTTATTTATAATAGGTTTAGGATGACAAAAGGTACAATGTATCTGCCTTTATATTATAAAAAACAAATTGCTACTTTAGTAGCATTTAATTTAAAAAACTTCGTTATAACAGATATAACGAAAAATAAATGTACTTTAAATAATATATTACTGACAGAACATAAGCGTTCCACTTTAAACTAATGGATAAGACAAAGCCTAAGTTGTTAAATATTGTCCATCAAAATATACAAGGCTTAGGTGGCAAGGAATTGGAAGTGGAACTCTTTGTTCAAAAATATGACATAAGTTTATTGTGCATTACAGAGCACTGGTTATCAAAGAATAACAATATTATAAATGTAGAAAATTATAAATTGTCAAGTTCGTTCTGTAGAGAGAAAGCTATTCGCGGTGGCTCACTTATCTTAGCTCGTAACGATGTAGTGTTAAAGTCTCGATCAGATATAGTGGCGCTCTCTGTCGAGCGAATTATTGAACTATCCTGCATTGAGCTCAATGAACATATTATTTTGTGCGTGTACCGACCCCCCTCTAGTGACTTTGATGAATTTGAAAACAAAATGGAGGATATTTTAACTAAGCTTTGTCATAAAAACAAGTCCGTGATTGTTTGCGGTGATTTCAATGTAGATATATTACAAGAAAATTCGTCTAGTGTACGTTTATTAAATTTGTTTAAATCTTTTAACTTACTGAACGTCTTTTTTGAACCTACTCGTATTACTAGTATTTCCGCGACTTGTATTGATAATGTGTTCTGTCGCTGTAACATTTATGAAGAAACAGTAATGACAAATTTAAGTTCAGACCACTGTGGTCTAAAATTTTCTCTATTAATTAATCACGAAAGTGAAAAGCCCCAAAAGTTTACTTGTAGACCAATTACAAAAAACCGGGTCCTAACATTTAAGAATACTGTTCAGCAAAAAGTAGGTAAAGTAGACATGAGCGATGATAATCCAAATAATTTATATAATAACATTTTCGGTTTTTTGTTACAAGAATTTAATAATGTTTTCAAGCCAAAAACTATGACTAAATACTTAAAACTTAAATTTAGTGATTGGGCTACCGTGGGAATATATAAAAGTAGAGATAAGTTATATGATTTATATAGTGAGAGGCAATGGAATCAAGATCCGGTATTCTTGAATAAAGTTAGGATTTTTTCTAAAATATTTAAGACCGTTTGCATACAAGCTAAGTCGATTTACATAAGAAATAAAATCTTAAACTCAGAAAATAAAATAAAGGCAACTTGGGATGTTTTATCTAGTGTTTCTGGGAAAAATAGGGCTGCTAATGGACCTATTAAGTTAAAAATTGATAATATTGAAATAAATTCAAATTCAACTGTGGCGGCTATTTTTGAGACTTTTTTTAACGAAATTCCTTTAACAGTCACGGGTAATTTAAACTCTTCACCACGTGATGCAATCGTCGAATTGACGAATAACGTAAGAGTCAGTAATAAATGTTTTGTTTTTAAACCTGTTACATCATATGAAATTGTTAAAACTTTTAGAAATCTAAATATGAAAAAAACCGGTGATCTTTGGGGTATGTCAGTAAAATTACTAATAAGTATTATAAATGATATTGCTCCACAATTATCCTTAATTTTTAACAAATGTATTGAAACCGGTACTTTCCCAGACTTAATGAAAAATAGTAAAGTAGTTCCTTTGTTCAAAAGTGGCGATAGACTAATTCCCGGAAATTATAGACCTATCTCTATTTTACCCATTTTAAGTAAAATTTTCGAAAAAATTATACTAAACCAAATGTCAGAATTTGTTTATAGCAATGAAATCATGCATAGTGAACAATATGGTTTCACCAAAGGCAAATCAACAACTGATGCGGGTGCCGTGCTTCTTAAGCACATTTACGACGCATGGGAAAAGTCACAGAATGCAATCGGAGTGTTTTGTGATTTATCTAAAGTCTTTGATTGCGTGGACCATCAAACATTACTTTGCAAACTTAATCACTATGGCGTGCGTAATGCTGCGCTTGATCTTATTGCCTCTTACTTGAATCAAAGAGTTCAGACGGTTGATGTAAATAATTGTAAATCGGTTGGATCTCACCTAAAAATGGGTGTTCCACAAGGATCTATTCTAGGCCCTTTCTTATTTTTACTCTATATTAATGATTTGCCCTTTTACGTAAAAGGACTATGTGACATTGTACTTTTTGCTGATGATACCTCACTTATTTTTAAAGTTGATCGTAATAAACCTAATTTTGACAAAGTTAACTGTGCTCTGTCACGTGTTCTTCATTGGTTTGAAATTAATAATTTGGTATTAAATACTAAGAAAACTAAATGCATGGAATTTACACTTCCTAATGTAAAAAGTCGGGATTGTAGTTTATTCCTTAACAATGAAGTGTTAGAACTGACTGACTCGACAACTTTCTTAGGTATAACTTTAGATAAAAAGCTCCAGTGGAACCCCCATCTCTCGACACTCGCAAGCAAACTTAGCTCAGCCGTCTTTGCAATTAAAAAAGTAAGACAATTAACAGACGCTAATACGGCTCGACTCGTTTATTTTAGTTATTTTCACAGTATATTGTCTTACGGTATCTTACTATGGGGCAGCGCTGCCGAAATTAATTCTATATTTATTTTACAAAAACGAGCTATACGGGCTATTTGTAACTTAAAAGCTAGAGACTCCCTAAGAGAAGTTTTTAAAGAAATCGGTATTCTTACGGTCGCTTCTCAATACATTTTTAATAACTTACTATATATACGCCAAATTTTAAATGACTATAAAGAAAACAGCGACAGACATACTATCAATACAAGAAATAAAAATAGGCTTGTAACGCCTAAATTTAGACTTCAAAAAGTTAAGAAATCCTTCATGGGCTTGAGTATACGCATATATAATAAGGTTCCACAAGATATCTTAGATCTTCCTTTTCTTGGTTTCAAATCTAAAATTAAAAGTATATTATTAAATAAATCTTACTATAACATTCAAGAGTTTTTGGTTGATCGAAATGTGTGGAACTTGGGTCATTGTATCATAAATCTTGGGTCATAAATCTGTATTGTATTGCGAATAGCTAGTAATCTCCGCAATTTGTTTTTTGTTGTAAATTAATTTTTGCTTTATCGACCTTCTGCATCACACCGATTCCTTAGAAGTCACTACTTGCGGTAGCATCGGGAGTCGGGTTGCCTCCCTCCCTCAAATATGTGCGAAGGGGGTGATGGCTGGCTCTTGTGTTATGCTCGTGAACGGGTGCTGCTTGCGGTGACTGGTTGTGTGGCAGGCCGAAGATTTGTGTATATATATGTATATATATCTATATATATATATATATATCTATATATATATATATATATATATATATATATATATATATATATATATATATATATATATATATATATATATATATATATATATATTTACTGTTATTATTATTTAATTTTCGTTGCCTGAAATCATTGGGCTTCTTTTCCGATTGATTGCGACGGTTCTAGTTGTTCCAAAATTGCATTTAAGTTTATAAAATAAATAAAATTGACTCATTTGCAGGGTTGATGTTATAATTTATAAGTCAAACATTGTTAAATTTTATTTAAAAAGAGCAACTGTTGAGTTTCTGGCCAGCTCTTCTCAGCAGAACAGCATTCCGAGCTGGTGGTAGCTTACTCACAGACTGACTATACTGACCAATTTCATGTAATTGACGATTCAAAAGTGCGTGTAAATGCCTACTTGAATAAAGATATTTCGAATTTTTGAATTTTGAATTTTTTAAAGTTCACGTGGAAAGAAACGCGGGCAACAGCGAGTAAGGACATAAGACAATTATACGTTAAGAACATATTTATTCTAGTTGAAAAATAATACCCCACTCATACTAATTCATCGCTCTACGCACAGACAGACTTCTTAATTTATTTAAAAACAAGAATAAATGAAGTCGAAGTCTGCAGTGTGTGAACATACCATAGACAAGCCCAATCATTATATAAGATTTGATAAACCTAAAATCCTCGCTAAAAAACAACGTTACATTCCAAGAATGGTTCGTGAGGCTATTGAAATTTAAAAAAATCCTAATTTTAATAGAGAAGATGGTTGGGGATTATCTAACATCTGGGACCCACTTTTGAAAAATATTAAATCATATATCTGTGACCGCACTGTAAGACCTCAAGATACTGTTAGTGCGTTTTGTGTGAATCCTGAACTGTACCCCCGGAAGCTTAGAAACCGTTGGTAGATGACCAGTTAACTGACTTACTGACAGACTCCTCCATCTCGTCTTACCGTGAACACGATTGCTGCAAAGCATTCGAAACGTCGAGTTAGATTTAAAATGTAAATTTATAATTTAATTCAATATACGCGAGTTAAATCCGTAAAAATAGTTTTATTTCAATGTGTAGAAAAGCTTAGAAAACATTAAGAATAAATGAGTGGGAATGGGACGTTTGAAGGAGCACAGCCTAATAACAATATACGGTAAGTCATTAGAAAAATAATGTTCCGGAATTGATTTTAAGCGCAACTAGCAAAATATGTATTAAACATTGTGTTTGCATAATTCTGTAGCGTGTAACATGTTGTTAATTACTAGAATACGTACAAGTAATGTTATTAAGGGTATGTCGTCATAAAGGTAAATGATGCCTTTTTTGATGATAAAGTTTTTAAATAATAGGTAATCATTAAGGCCTCCTCCGGCTATAAATGTATTATTACTAAGTATGTATGTACCTTTCCTCAATTTCTTTCTCTTTCTTCCTTACCAATATCGTTTAGTTAAAAATATTTTACAAGTTTTTTACAGATTTTACCAAATTGTTGCTGTGGAACAACGATTAACAAGAGTTTTAGTGTTTTTTTTTGTACTTTTATATGTACTACATACATTCACTATAAAACACTAAAAGTCGTTAATTAAAAAACATCATTCAACCTGATATAAAATATAACAAAATAATATACAAAAATACAGCAAAATCAAAATAAAAATCTGTTATTGCAGGACTTTAAGCTACAACTCTTACTTATTTATTAAAATGCGTAAAATAATACTAAATTTCATAACTTATGGATAATATATAAATTTAGGATCTCGTTAATTCTGTTGTTATAAGATATAAGGAGATCAGCTTACAACTGCAACTGTAAAAAAAATAAACAATACGATAGAAATAGACATTTAATAAAAGCTCAGCAAATTTCTTGCAGTAGGATATTAAATGTTTCTTTGCTTCTTAATAATTTCTTTTGATTGTGAACTTTTTGTTAATATTCTTTATTCAATGAAGCAAAATACTTATTTACTGTGGAAAAATGACTAATAATGAGATTTGACTTCCTTCGTCCTAAGGTACATTATATTGTAATACAGAAACTTAATAAAGAGGCTCATCTGATATAAATAAAGAACGACAAAGCCATCTAATGCACAATCAATTTTTTTCACATCTCCGTTTACAAAATTGAAGTGATAGAAATGTACAAACACTTCGCTTACAATGCGACAAATTGAAATTACACAAGGAGATGCTATTGTTTATATTTTTTATATATTTTTTTATTTTTTATTTTTTTTATTCTATATATATAAATCTACACATAATTTTGTTTTTCTCTTGATAGTCCTTATTACATTTTAATTTATAATTAAATTGAAATATTCGTTGTAAATGTCCAACAAATGTTACTAATGTTACTAATCCTACATATGTTTTAAATAAAATTTGTCATAACAATAAATATTTTAAAGTTAAGGCGAATTCTTGTCTGTAAATGTATGCATTAAGATTCCTTGCTAATTGGATACTAATTCTTAATAATAGTATCAAATTGCAAATAAAGTATGAACTATAAACAATTAAATATGTTGTAGTATATCTGCAACTAAATTAATCTACTTCATTTAAGTAACTACGTCCATACATTTCACTGATTTGTCTGTACTGTAATAAGAAATGTTTTGAAAACATTCGTGCAATGAAATAATAAAACAGCAAAAGAACTCAATAATTTATCTGTACGAGGTAATTATGAACATGTTTCAAGATTAACTAATTGTTTCATGTTTAATTCCATAGTGGTTTTTAAGCTTGTCAGAGTTATATCGTATTAAATTTATTAATGTTGTTCTGGCTTCATTTCAATGGCAAAGAAAGTAAGTGAGGCGAAATATTGTACCAAAATATAATTATTTGATCCTTCCTGAAGTAAAGATAAGCACGTTGGGCGTTTTTATGTAGAGATATAGAAAAAACTTGGATGTTACTCTAAATAAAGTGAGCTTATTTGAATAACAAAAAATTAGTTTCTTTAGTAATGCTAAATATTTATGAAGGCCCACACCAATGTATTACGCCTATTCTTTTAGGGTTTCTAAATTATGATATGAGTTTAGAAACATTGAGCTTAGAAACATTGAGTTTAGAAATATTGATTTTTTTCGCGATTATTTCGAAGTATGTAATGTTTGCACCTAGATCATAAAGAAGTTGATTATGTTGTAATTTAAAAAAAATATTTTAATAGGAAATAAATAATTAGAGTAATTTTCTAAAATAATATAGAAGAAATGTATAATAATTCCATGATAACACAGGTACACAAAATAAATGTGTCGCGATCGAGAAAGTAGACCCCTATATTCGTATATTTTTTGTGGTTCTTTGAAAGTAACATTCCATTTCTTTAATATCTTGGTAAAGTCTTTCATTTCATTTTTCTTGTTGTAGTCGTCTGTGTTTTTGGAAAAAATCTAATTAGGACTCCAGAGATTAGTACTTCATTTTTTTAGTCACTGAGAAGTTAAAAAGTTAAAAGTTTTCAACAGAATTTTACATTTTGAGCAGTTAACTGTTGGAACATGACGAGAAATTATTTAACGAAATAGGGATAGGGAAGAAAATAAAGCCCGTGAGGGTTTATAAGAAAAAATAAGAATGTTTATAAGAAGAAATTAAAAGTGAGGGTAGTTTGGCAACTTCTGGAGAACAGATTCAGTGCCAGCACCCAAAAACACAGGGATCCATATACATATCGATTTTTTATCGAAACCCAATTTTCATCTCTTTCCACCCCCTATAAGGGGTGGATAAAGGAGAATGAGGTGGTTTGGTGGCGTGTAGAGGAGATTTTCGATTTCAGCACCCGGAGTATAATAGGAATCCATATACATATCGATTTTTTATTGAACCCAATGTACATTCCTTCACACCCCCTTTAATAGAGAGAATGGCATGGTTTGGCATGGAATTGTGAATGTCATATTCGGTTTCAGCACCTAAAAAACATAGGAACATAGGGGTCTACTTTCTGAATCGCGGTTTTTTTTGTGTGCCTCTGTAATCGTACATTGAACTGTCAATATTAATGAATTCACAGATTTTTCCTCTTTACTGGTTTATGAATAAGTATATAAAAAATATATGTTTCTAAATATAATATCAATTTCTTTACCAGACACTATAATAAAAATAAAATGGTATATATATAGACTAATAGCAAGACTTTATCAAAATATTTTAAAGTTAGAGTTAAATCTTTTAAAATAAATTTAATTTAAAAGGTATTTGTAAGTTGATACATAAATAAGATAACGCTTGAAGTTTCAATTCGTATAAATTGCGGTGCAAGACTCGTTTCACAAGATCAAGAATCTGAGAAACCTCTATACCGTGTGAAAATGATGCCGTGATAAGAGTCCGCGTTTTAATATTGTAGAAAAAAAAAATATATTTTTTAATAATTTTATGAACTAGTTATTGTAAAATGTATACTTATAAGTTTTAATTCTCCTTTTTTACATTTTTATCATATTTATTAAAGAGCTTGTAAAATGTTTGACTTTTTATTTTAATATTATGTATTTTAACATGTAAGCCTTGTTACAGTTTTCATTCATGTAAATAATTATAAAAGAAAGTTGATCACATAAAAGATTTTGATATAAAGAGATTGTAGCACATAAATAAATAAATTAACACACATTAATATTATCTATATCTATTAAAATGGATTTTATAATAACTTCATTAAATAATTAAGAACGCTTTAATAATCATATACGTTATATGTGCATAATTAAATAAACGGCGGAGAACTTTTTAACTATTCCATTGTAGTAGCAACAATTTGAGGTGACTTACTTTGATTTAAAAGAAGCTTCGTAGTAATCTTTGAGGCGCTTCACTAAAAGTCTCTAACTTCATTTACATATAGGGACATAAAAGCTAAAAGCAAATTAACATTTTAATCTTCCTACGCTTCTTTGAATAATGGTCTAGATATTTAAAAGTAAACCCCATTTTTGTATAGAAAGGTTCTTTATAGTTAGGCCTTCTCAAGTAACTTTATCGATTTATTTTTATAAGGCTCTACATTAAAATAATACATTTTAATGTAGATTTTCACATACAAATTTCATTAAAATAATTGCAATAAAATTTTATATACTATTTGTTACATCTAAATGATTTACCGACGTGCTCTCGCTCTCAGTAGACATAACTGCTGCAAAGCAATCGAAACGTGAAGTAATTAGTTAAAATATAAATACAACTATGTTAAGAATATAATTTAATATAAATTATAAATCATTCTAAAATTAAATAAGATGATTTCAATTAACTATAAAAACACGCAATGAAAAAGGAATTTAATTCTAAAAAGCCACTATTGTTATTCAGCTCCACCCGCTTTCAATATTAAAATGAGTATTGGAATTTTACAAATAAACCCATCTCATATCAGTAGGATTATTAGAATGAGTTAGTTTTTTTTTTTAACATTTTTAATTTTTAAGTTTTTTTTTGAAACATGAATCCACTAAAATGATTGGCTGTTTATTTTGAAATCAACCAATAAGAAACTTTCGTTGTATTAATTAGCTTTCTAGAAAGCAGTCATTTATGGGGTTTATCTAAATATTCCGAGCTGGTGGTAGCTTACTTACAGACTGACTATACTGACCAATTTAAAGTAATTGTTGACGATTCAAAAGTTCGTGCAAATGCCTACTTGAATAAAGATAATTTGAATTAGCTTATACAAAACGTTTTTCTATGGATCATTGTATATTTTTCTTTTATAAATAATGTATATAACTGATTCTAAATTACAAAAATACATTACAATACTGGGTAAATAAATCTCTCTGAATAAATCTTTAAGCAGCCTGACAGCGATCGTTACATACTTTCGGTGTTTGATCTTCTAAATATTCAGAAACATTGTAATATCTTTTAGCAGACAAACGTTTTTTTGTTTTCTTACTTTCTTAAATATGTTAAACAGTACTACTTGAACGATTGTTAGGAATTTCTTGTTATTTTTTTTTACATTGTCGCAGAAAGATCTACTCACTGTTTTAAATCGAGTAACAAGCATCGTGAGCTTTTGTTTGTTCTTCGTATTTATGTTGTGTATATTACTAGGCTTAATAAAGTTATCAGTATTTTATGTACCTACATAATTAATTTTCTTAAGCTTATCTTTATTTTTTAATCTTAATTATTTTAGATCTTAATCTAAATTATTAATAAGATTCTTTGATCCTATTTATTTAGATTAAAGAATCTCTGGGGCACAGGTTGTATTTTTTTTATTATTATTAAAATGAGTGCATACTACCTGAAGGCTACCTGAAGTAAAGTTCTCACCGTCGCGTCGCCCACAATCTCTTGCAATATATGAGGATGCACAATAGCGAATTATTAATTACAAATTACACGGATAAAGTAACTGTAATATTATACTAAATGATCGTCAGTGGGAGATCCAATTTTTTTATGCGAAGCTGTTAAGTCTACTAGTCAATGCAGTTATATGAGAGCCCCAAGTAGCTTGTGTGATTTCTAGGAAAACTGTTGATTCCACCACATCCTTCACTTCCTACATTACATTATTTACCACCTGGTCAACATTTGAAGTTGAAAGTTTAAGAAGTTTAATCTTTTTATTATTAATCAAAAGATTTTGAATACTAAATCAATGTACCTGGTGCTACTTCACTTTAGATATTAAAAAAAATATTATCATCAAACAATACTATCCCCTTTTGTGGGTCCAGCAAATTAGACACATCATTTATATAAACAAAGAAAAGAAATTGGCTTAAGATTGAACCTTGAGATACTCCTATATTAAAAGGAGGCCCAGCTAATATCATTTCGTTCACCTTAATCCTCTGAATTTTATTAGACAAGTAAGAAAGCAAGAGTTTGAGATCAATGTTTTAAATGCTATAGTGGTACAATTTCCTGACGAATGTTTAATCCTGAACACATTCTTATTCCTTAGATGGATCACAAAATAGTCAAAGGGTATCCCGTAACATCTAACAAGCCTTAAATACATGCTTTCAGCATCTTGCGGCATCAGTTATGTTATTCTATAAAAACAGAATAACATAGCTTAAATCTTCTAATCTCGTTTCCACACTCAAAAGTGTGGCGCTACGAGCGCTATCGTGTTTTTAGAGAATACAAATTTAATATTTCATCGCCGATTCTGCTTTCGAGATAATAAAATGTTCTTACAGAATACGGAATACAGAGTTCTTACATAACTCTTTATTGTGAAACAATTATGTTAACTTTATATAATATTCTGGGTTTATACCAATAATATTTTTCTTATTTCGTTTTGCTGCAAGTACTTAATGAATCTTAGTAATTTATAGTGACGTGGCTATGTAGTAAATAGCACGTAATATATAATACGTTTCCAATTCCATTAGTCTCCATCCAGTAGAGGAGATCCAGTAGCATCCATCCATCATCATAACTTCAGCATGTCCGGAGTTAATAAATCATTATATTTAACACAACGGCTTTAATACGAATGACCTTGCTTTTTATGTTAAGATCAAGTTGCTACCACTGAAGTGTGCATTTTCAGATGACAGTATAAATGTATGTCGCAGAGTGCCTATCTGAAGGTGTAGATAATGGAATGTCAAGCAATCGGTGTAAACATTGTTAATTCGATTTAATTATTGCTTGAGTGTGTTAAGTTGTGATGCGATGTTTTGAAGGATGACATTGGCATTGGTCAATGTGTCAGATGTCAAACGTCAAAGGACATAATAATCATTCTGGAACAATTCGTGGTCATCGCAACACAACTAACCTCACTGCATTCCATTATTTAATTGTAATCCTTTTGTATTAAGTTCATCCTTTGTTATTTTATTTCCAAAATCAGTGTATAAGTAAAGAACAGTGTTTTAAACAAGCAACGAGTTTTATTTCAAAGATCGTATAATGTCTGATGCCCAATATGACGGACGTGAAAGAGAAGCCATGCCACCCTCACCGTCATCAGAAGTGGGATATCCACCTGCGAGCCCACGTGTCTGCCGACAAAAACCTGACGATGGAGAAGAAAAATGGCGCCTGATATTGGAACAACAAAACCAAAACTTTCTTGCATTGTTGCAAGCGATGCAATCGCCTGATTCAAGTAAGAAAATTCAGCTACCCGAATTCGATCCGGAAAAACAAAATGTTGATGCACGCGCTTGGGTAACGATATGTGCATGTCCGATTGTGAACTTCAGGGTGCGCCGCTTATGATAACGTTGAGCAGGGCATTAAAAGGACAAGCGTCGTCGTGGCTATCGCAGATATCGTACCCTGGCATGACGTGGGGCGAATTTAAAGAAATTTTCAGTGCTCGATATGATTGCCCTGAAACGCCGGCTGCTACCCTCATAAATCTTAGTAGTAGTACCCCCAATGAAGGAGAGTCTCTCGCGGCATATTCTGCACGTCTGCTTACATCGCTGACGGCACGCTGGAAAAATCTCACAGTGGAACAAATTGCAATATCTACCGTCTTAGCTCATATGTCACCCATGGACCAGCGTATCCAACGACTGGCGTTCACGACAGACATTAACACTAGAAGCAAATTACAAAAGGAGCTTCTTGCGATATCATTTCTGAAGCGGAAGCAGCCAAACATCCAAGGATTCCATGATTCTGATACCAAACGGTTTAAGCCGACTCCAACCCTTGCTACTCTCGAGTGTTACCGTTGTGGCAAAACAGGCCATAAGGCAATCACATGTCAAAGCAGAAAGGATCCTTTGATGAGTGGTGGCAAGTCTTCCAGGGGTGTTCCTGCAGTGAAGACCAGGGATGTCAGCTCTGTAACTTGCTTCAAGTGCAAGGGTCAGGGCCACTACGCAAACCGATGCACGGCTGCAGGAAGCAAAGAAGGACCTGGTAGCAGTGGTATTGGCCATTCTAGCGGCGGCGGGGCCGGAGCAGTTCCTGAGCATCGCCACGTGGACATGTGTGTGGTTAACGCACCCACTGGGATATTGCGTCATTCTGGTGAGTCGTTTGTTTTTAGTTACGACTCTGGAGCAGAGTGTTCATTGGTTAGAAATTCTGTGTCAATTAAGTTTAAGTTTGAGCGTATTTATGCTGTCGTTACCATGACTGGTATAAGTCAAGCTTCTGTGAACATAACATGAAAATTTTAACTCATGTGGATATTGATGACGTCACTTTGGACATACTTTTTCATGTATTACCTGATGAGTACCTCCAGCACGACATAGTGATAGGACGAGAAATTTTGATTCATGGCATAGTTGTTAACATGACGTCTGACAGTCTAATCTTTAAAACACTACAACTGCCACTTACGAATGTAGAGTCGAATTTAGAGTCGAATGTAGAGTCGAGGGTAGAGTCGAGTGTAGAGTCGAATGTAGAGTCGAATGTAGAGTCAAATGTAGAGTCGAATTTAGAGCTAATAGAGGCACACACAATTTTACATGTAGAGTCTGATTCAATAAAATTTAACGATATTGATACTGATATTGCTGCTGATTTAAAATCGAAACTTCTTTCAGTTTTAAGTAATTTTTCCTCTAGTTTTATTATTGGAACGCCTAGATCTCACGCCAATACTGAACCCATGCAAATAAAACTAAAGGATCCCAACAAAACTGTTTGTCGTGGCCCATACCGGTTGAGTCCTCAGGAGAGACAGGTAGTTCGAGATAAAGTTACAGAGTTACTGACATTTAACGTAATCCGTCCAAGTTCCTCTCCATTTTCCAGCCCTATCCTCCTTGTAAAAAAGAAGGATGGTACTGACCGAATGTGTGTGGATTATCGGGAGCTGAACGATAACAGTGTACCTGATAGATTCCCCATACCAGTCATTTCTGATCAAATTAATAGACTCCACGGTGCTCTTTACTTTACAACTTTAGACATGGCAAGCGGTTTTCACCAAATACCAGTCCATCCAGAGTCTGTAGAACGCACCGCATTTGTGACGCCTGATGGGCAGTACGAGTATTTGACAATGCCCTTTGGATTACGTAATGCGCCCTCGGTATTCCAGCGAGCAGTAACAAAGGCATTGGGAGAACTTGCTAATTCATTTGTCATAGTTTACATGCATGACATCCTAGTCGTAGCTTCTAGTGCCGACCAAGCCTTACAAAGACTACAAATTGTATTGGGCGTATTAACGAAGATTGGGTTTTCTTTTAATCTGAAAAAGTGTGCTTTCCTGAAACAGAGAGTGGAATATTTAGGGTTTGAGGTTAGTTGTGGGGAAATAAGGCCTAATCCTAAAAAGGTAGAGGCTCTTGTAGCCCTTAACCCTCCAAATACCGTAACACAGCTACGACAATTCATTGGGCTAGCGTCGTATTTTCGCCAATTCGTTCATAATTTCTCGCAAATTATGGCACCCCTTTTTGCTCTGACAAGCAATTCAAGGGCGAACATTAAGTGGAAACCTTCTCATGAGACCATTAGACAATTTATTATTTCTACGTTAACTAGTGACCCTGTTCTGAGAATATTTGACCCAAATTGTCCTATTGAAGTGCACACTGATGCCAGTTCAATAGGCTATGGGGCAATTTTAATTCAAAAGAAAGACGGGAAACGCTATGTAGTAGCCTATTTTAGTAAACGCACCACGACTGCGGAGGCTAAATATCACTCCTATGAGCTAGAAACCCTCGCAGTCGTGAATGCAATAAGACATTTCAGGCATTATTTATACGGACAGAAATTCACCGTTCTGACAGACTGTCGCGCTCTAGAGTCCACCCGTAAGAAGTTGGACCTTACACCTAGGGTGCATAGGTGGTGGGCGTTTTTGCAGTCGTTTGACTTCAACATTATCCATGTTGATGGAAAGCGGATGCAACACGCTGACTTTCTCTCCCGCAATCCCATACCTGAAAAGGTTAGTACCACCACAGTAGAGCAGATACATGTCAATGTTACGAACTTATCCGCAAACTGGTTATTAGCCGAACAGCAAAGGGACTTAGAGATTTCAGAGCTCATGAGCAAACTAAAAGATGGAGATATTGACAGCGATATTTCACAAACGTATGAGATAAGATCGGGTGTCTTACACCGCAAAATACAACGCAATCATAGGTCTCGATGTCTCCCTATAGTACCTAGAGCGTTAAGATGGTCAGTCGTTAATACCACACATGAGTCTCTTATGCATCTCGGATGGGAAAAAACGCTCGAGAAAATGTATGATCTCTACTGGTTTGAAAATATGTCAAAATTTGTTAGAAAGTTTGTCGAAAGTTGTGCTACTTGCAAAATGTCTAAATCTCATTCAGGGAAAATCTCTGCTGAGTTGCACCCTATCCCCAAAATTGCAATACCTTGGCATACCCTACATATCGATGCCACAGGAAAGTTAAGTGGCAAAAATGATAGGAAACAATACGTGTTTGTTATGATAGATGCATTCACTAAGTATGTTTTGTTACATCACACTCTGAATATCGATACAGCTAGTAGTATTCGTGCCTTAAAGAGTTGCATTTCTTTGTTTGGAGCCCCGACTCGGGTCATTGCTGACCAGGGACGATATTTTGCAAGCACTGACTTTCGCGATTTTTGTTCTTCTCATAATATCACTCTACACCTAATAGCTACAGGAAGTTCGCGTGCAAATGGTCAGGTAGAGAGAGTTATGAGCACTCTAAAGAATATGCTCACATGTGTGGAGACTAGTAAAGATCGTACATGGCAAGACTCACTCCCAGATGTTCAGTTAGCCCTTAATTGTACTGTAAATAGGGTAACGAAACACAGCCCTTTAGAACTCCTTATAGGTAGAGTAGCACGTCTCCTTGACTTAATGTTTTCTGACGAGCCCGAAATTAACATTGAGGATGCGAGATCTGAAGCGATCGTTAACATGGATAAGAGTGCACAATATGAAAAGACTCGATTTCATTCTAGTAAGTCCAAATTTGATCGATTCAATGTAGGCGATTTTGTACTGCTCAAAAACGAAGAGAGGAATCAGATGAAACTTGATCCAAAATATAAAGGGCCATTTAAGGTCATTGAGGTTTTAGACGGTGACAGGTACTATTTAAAATCGATAACATGTAACCGCCAGTATAAATATGCTCACGACCGATTGAGAGAAATGCCAGAAGCTAACTTTCCTAAAGATTATGATATTGATGTAGAGTACACAGATGAAGTCGTTGGTTCACAAGAATAGTATTTTGCTCAGACTTGTCGCTCTTTCGCTATACTTTAAGGCTGGTTAAGCCGCTTGTTTGTATGTTGCTTATCGCTGGTTAAGCGATAGTGTTTTGTCGCTGGTTAAGCGATGGTTTTTGTCGCTGGTTAAGCGATGGTGTTTTGTCGCTGGTTAAGCGATGGAGTTTTCAATATCGCTGGTTAAGCCTTATTGTTCTTTGTAGGACTGGTTAAGTCTTAGGATTTTGCTATGCTGGTTAAGCATAGTGGCAGAGTACCTACTGGTTACTGGTATTGAGTAATGTTACTACTGGTTAAATGGTAATGCACTGATTAAATGATGTAGTTGTAAAGACGTTAGAGCGATAGAGTCTAGGGTATTAGAACTTTATTATTTTAATTTAACTAATGTGATTTCCTTACTTGAATTCTGATACTGTGATTACTGGACATACCTGATACCATTTTTTTTTCTGATAAAATTTTATTTGGGTCAGGATAGCCGAGTGGACATATTTCTGTTGTAGATTTATCTCTGATTTCAGGTATGCACCAGTCACACGAGGACGTGTGAGATGTCAGAATGGCCGTGTCGCAGAGTGCCTATCTGAAGGTGTAGATAATGGAATGTCAAGCAATTGGTGTAAACATTGTTAATTCGATTTAATTATTGCTTGAGTGTGTTAAGTTGTGATGCGATGTTTTGAAGGATGACATTGGCATTGGTCAATGTGTCAGATGTCAAACGTCAAAGGACATAATAATCATTCTGGAACAATTCGTGGTCATCGCAACACAACTAACCTCACTGCATTCCATTATTTAATTGTAATCCTTTTGTATTAAGTTCATCCTTTGTTATTTTATTTCCAAAATCAGTGTATAAGTAAAGAACAGTGTTTTAAACAAGCAACGAGTTTTATTTCAAAGATCGTATAATGTCTGATGCCCAATATGACGGACGTGAAAGAGAAGCCATGCCACCCTCACCGTCATGTATATATAACATATATTAAATAATTATACCGATTTAACAAAAGATTTATCTACATTTAATTTTTATTCTTAATAGATCACTTATTATATATGAGTTACTCTAAATAAAATATCAAAACAAAATGTTAGTCATAACTTGAATATCTATTAAATTAAGAAAAAGCATAATGAAGATAACTCATCTTTAAAAGTAATTAACCAATGTTTAATCTTAATTTAGTTATTTAGTAATATAAATCATTGATTTATACTAAACTTTTTAAAAATTCACCGAAAAGGAGTTATTTAGTTGTAAGTTTTAGAATATTTACATTTCAAGAATTATTTTAAAATTTACAGTACATTTGATCATTGGCCGTTGTTTCTGTTACGAGTAGTCCAATAAAAGTCTTAAATATTGCCAATATAATGTCAGCTGTTAGGTAAGCTACGGTCTAGATAAATATGAACTAAAAGTTTTGTGAACCACTATTATGCTCTCTTAACAAGTATTTCGTAAAAACTCCAAGAAAAATAAAGTTATATTTATATACCTTACAATATTATCTTATATGTCTGAATAATACTCATTCCTAAATAAATGAAACAGTATCTATTTTTGGCAAATATTAAAAATGTCATGTAATCAATGACATTAAAACATATAAGTCAAACAGTCAGTCAAAAGCTTTCTTTACTAACCTTTGACAACACTATATAAAACAGGAGGTTATATGTCTGAGTCATTCGATTGTGAATGGACGCCATATTGCCAAAGATCTGATTTTGCCGTTTGTCTCTGATGTCACCATTTATATTCACTTAAAACAACTTGTTTATCAACACCATTTCGAACATGTTACTTTAAAAAAAAATCAAAGCCAGACAAGTAAGTATATAAATAAGTTATGCATAAATTAGTGTGATACAAATGGGACTGAAATATAAGTTTACATTATTAGCCTTCAAAGCATAATTTAATTGCAATATTTAATTTAACTCCGTATATATAAACCAAATGAAGTAGAATTATTTGAATTAAATCTAACTAACTAGCATTATTAAGTTATTATGGTGTAAATATTGTAATCTAATTAAATAAATATAAAAAACATAAAATCTTAAATTGTTTGTTTATTATAGATTTTAAAATATTATACCTACTACATAATATCTTACTATCTACCACAAAGTACATATATTTGTGGTAAAGATACGAAGTTTTAAAGACGTATAATATTTAACCATCTCCTATTGAAGTGCATTTCAATGTTACTATAAGTATTAAGTACAGTAGAGCTGAATAATACTCGTAATAAATCATCATGAAATAATGTCTGTAAACTGAAATACCTATACAATAAGAAAATAATTATCAAATTCAAATAACCATTAAAGAGATAAACTAAATGAAAAATAAACCGTCCCGGTAGTCGTGGGTTCGAATCCCTGTCTATATCGGTTTATTTTTCATTCTATATTTATATAAATTTAAATAAGCTTAACATTTCTATACATGTTTATAGATATTTTCAAACAAACTAAATGAGTAAAAAAATTTTAATATATTTATTTCTAATCGTGTTGAATTTTTAATAAGTGTACACAATTCTCATATTTCCATCAAAAAAGTAAAAGAAGAAGCTAAAATAGAAACTAATTTATTATTTTAAATATGGTAACTCATTATAAGTTATAAACTTTTTAAAAAGTTTTGTGAAATTGAAGTTGATGAATCGTCTTGTCGTGGACCTTCATTTAAAGTCAGGTTACATCAATACTTATAACGAAGACGTTTTTGTCAAACTTAGTTTCATCGAGCATAATTACTTTAATATTATTACATTGAGCCTTTTTTGTGTCTCTTACTAGGAATATATTTTGAGAAATAATTATCTTTATCGTTCAACACCATTATCAAATATTAAACAATAATTATATTTTATTTCAAACCCAATAAATAAGAATTATACTTTTATTGTAATTATTGTAAAACAATACTAATTTATATTGTTTTAATAACGCTTAATAATAATTTAACAATATTATTTAATAATCTGGTGTGATTTAAGAAATGTATATCGGTTTCTGAGAGGGGAGTAATCGCTCCTTTTGGGTAATTAAATGTATTTAAAGGTATTGATCTGGAAGCATCTCTTTGGTTTGTAGTAGAAAGTTCTCCAAGAACCGCAGTGTGGAAGAACACCATGCATTCAGATGGTAGATATCGTATTGCAGTTCTATAGTTAAAATTATCGGCAGGTATCGGATAGAATGGCTCTATGGAATTTTCTGGCCCCCAGATGCGCTAGAAGACGCGCAGATATGCATTATTTTTACGCAACGCTGAAGGATGAAGTTTACACAGCACTAGGTCCTCGACAACCCAAACTACTCTTCACTATATGCGGTCTACCATTTGACCGCATATACTGGTATCTTCAGGTCTAGAGATTATGAGACCCTAGTGTGGCCGGATCCTTGCTTTATATTCAAATTCAAAATATCTTTATTCAAGCAGGCATTTAGTCGCACTTTTGAATCGTCAAATACATTAAATTGGTCAGTACAGTCTGCGAGTAAGCTACCATCAGCTCGGGATGCTATTCTGGTGAGAAGAGCTGGCCAGAAACTCAACAGTTGCTCTTTTTAAATAAAATTTAACCATATTTGACTTATACATTATAACATCAACCCTGGAAATGAGTCAATGATCCAAGTTCCACACATTTCGATGAAACAAAAACTCTTGAATGTTATAGTAAGATTTGTTTAATAATATACCTTTAATTTTAGATTTAAAACCAAGAAAATGAAGATCTAAGATATCTTGTGGAACTTTATTATATATGCGTATACTCAAGCACATGAAGGATTTCTTAACTTTTTGAAGTCGAAATTTAGGCGTTACGAGCCTATTTTTATTTCTTGTATTGATCGTATGTCTGTCGCTGTTTTTAATACAGTTATTTAAATTTTGGCATATATATAGTAAGTTATTAAAAATGTATTAAGAAGCGACAGTAAGAATAGCTCTTAGGGAGTCTCTAGCTTTTAAGCTAAAAATAGCCCATATAGCTCTTTTTTTTGTAAAGAAATATTTATTTAATTTCGGCAGCGCTGCCCTATTGTAAAATACCGTAGGACAAAATACTGCGAAAATAACTAAAATAAACGAGTCGAGCCGTATGAACGTCTATGAATTGTCTTACTTTTTTAATTGCAAAGACGGCTGAGCTGAGTTTGCTTGCGAGTGTCGAGATTTGGGGGTTCCACTGGAGCTTTCTATCTAAAGTTATAGAGTCAGTCAGTTCTAACACTTCATTGTTAGGAGTAAATATACAGACAGCTCTTGGTTTAGAGTCAATTACAATCACTTATTTCATTGATTGATGTCATCAGATGACCTCGAAACTGACCATAGATTGTAATATTGGGGTACACTACTCCGAAGCTTGGCGAGAAACATAGGGAAGCGTCTCGAAGCATCTCGAAGATCGGTGACACGACGAACGGTGTTTCCTTAGTGAAAACGTATTAACTTGTTTTTTCTTTGTATTAAACTGAATGAGATTCAGATTCACCCATTCTAAGCTTTCCTTGGGGAAGATAAAATGATATTTATTATAAAAAAAAACTAAGACGACTTATTCTTAATGTAATCATTATGTTTATTAGTTATGTTTTTAATTCATATTCTATTATGTATTCTCTATTAAATTTTATACTCTATTAAATTTTATTCATGCTGTATTAATTTTAATTTGTATTGTTTAGATTATTAGTTAATATATATTGTATATAATTATGTGTGTATTATAGTTATGTATTCATATGTAACTTTTAGCCACTTATCTATATGAACTATTTTTAAATTGCTAACAATATGGTTGTCTGGCAGAAATCGCTTTTAGGGGTAAGGATAGGATTCGCCTTTGTATTTCCCCTGTGTTTATATGTAACTTTGATGTGTATTTTAATGTGGTATACAATAAAGAATATAAATAAATAAAATACAAAAAACATTTTTCGACACTTAAACTTTATGCCGAGAGAGTATTGCATATACATCATCTTAAATGCTATAAACCGCATAACAATAATTGCTATCAATATTCAATATACCATTGATAATCAGAATAAACATTAAACAGTCTCGAGTAAGTCTCCTTTGAAAAACACTATCATTTACGGACACAAGGATTTGATACTCACACAACAACATATTTTTAACACAATATACTCTCTTGTGTTAAAAAAGTAATCTCGTGGAATTGATGCTAAACTAATCTAGTTTAAGCAGTTGTTCTAAATTATGTATAGGCATACAAGGCATAAAGACTATTACATTGAACATTGTAGTTAATAGTTATTAATGACTATGTAGATACATTGTATTTCTTTGACATTAATATACAATACCATATCACGCTCTATGTAGGCACGTATTGTAATTATGCGGCCATGTTTGGTTTTATTACCTTAATTTCCTTATCATTTCTTACCAATAGCAACCCTAATTGCAGTTTCTTTTTCCACTGATTATACTTCTGCTATAAAAAAAATAACATGTTCTAGTTTTCTACCTACCTACATTCACAATAAAAAAAATATTTTTTTAAATATAATTTTAAGCTATATTTTCTTTTTAAATATATACACATATAGCCAGTGTTAAAAGTTGCATACTAATTGTAACATCAAACCTCCTTAAATGCAATAATTGAGTTAAAGGACGATTGCAAAAAAAACTTCAATCTATTATTACGAGGAACTTTTCATATGAAAGTATAGAATATTTAATATAAGAACTCATGGCTAGTATATAAAAAAGCCACTCGTTACATATGTATTGTTTTCAATAAAGTTTCAAATAATATATATGAACAAATAAACAAATATCTACTAACATCATTAGAAGATGTTTAACCAAAGCTTAGTATGTTCCAACCTGTTCTTGACAATTTCCTGCAATACAAGATTAAATATTTCTTTGCTTACTTACTTTTCGTGTTAGTATTCTTTATTCATACAAGCTAAATATATAGTTACTGTGAAAATAGAACTATTCTCTACATCTTAAAGTACATTATAGTTTAATATAAAAACTTTACAAAGATCTGATATGAATAAAGAATGGACCAGCCATCTAATGCACAATCAATACTTTTCACATCTCATCTTATGATATATTCGTTTATTTGCTGAAAGTCGTTTTTTATAAGACTTTCACGATTGTTACGGATTTAACTCGCGTATAATTAATTAAATTTTAATTTTACATTTTAAATTTATTCCAACGTTTGGAAGATTTTACAGCAATTGTGTTGATTGTAATTTGCTTTACAGCAATTGTGTTCATTGTAAAATCAGATGGAGGTATCTGTCAGTAAGTAAGTAAGGTAGGTATGTAGATATGAAGAAATAAAAATAACTAAAAAACTAAAACTAAAAAATAAAAATAAATCTTAGATTTTTTAATCGCTTGGACAAAATTAAAAACAACCTTGTTTTTTAAAATAAATTCGCAGACAGCAACAAATCATTTTGTTCGTTCGTTTATTTAATAGATTGTGAAGGTTTGTTTTTACCTCAATTACTCTGTACCTACTGTAAACTGAAAGTCGGATGAAACTTGCTATAAAGTTTCATTCGTTACCGTAGCCGTTTAACACTATTGGGAACGAGGATACATTACACTATCTACAATAATAACAAAAGTGCTTTTATCATTCAGAGGTAGATAATACCACCAGGGATACTGTATACTTCGACAGAGTAATACTCTCACGGGAAAACTTAGTTGAGTGCCAAAAAAATGGCACTATCCTTAGATAGGTATCTATCTACCTTTTTAAATTTCGAGATGAGGTACATTTGATTCTTTTCTATCTTACCTACATAAGACACCAAATTGAGCGTTACAACTAAGAACACCAAATTTGTCGACTTCACTTCAAGAACTGGGCGTTAACATTATGAATGATTGTCGGATTCTCTGTCAGGTGCTCTGGCTTTATAAGATAGATAGATGAGCACTTATTGCTTACATAATTAAAAAAAATAACAATAGGACTAAAAAAACTAGCTAGATTATAAAAACAAAAAATTCAATGTAACATTCCTCTGTAAGGCCTAATTGCATGCAAGACTAATTCATAATTATTTTACTAATATATCCAAGATAACTATGGCGAAAATGAAAGACTAAAACCCATATGAAGAACATAACAATTTAATAAAATAATGCTCAGTTAATTCCGGTTTATCTGGGTTATTTATTAGTATAGTTGACTATCCTTCCTTCATCAAAAGAATATTAAACACCGCCGAGCTCGGAGTATTCCTTTGATTGTAACAATCTTTTTATTTAATTATTATTTATATATACAATATAACGACACCAAATTATATACTTATTTATAATCTTTACTATTATTATTTTTTTTTTATTATTAATTTCTACTTTTATCCACGGACACGTCGCCCGTGCACTTTTCGCATTTGGTTTGTATTTAGCATATCAATTATTTAAATTTTGAGATAACATACTCAAAAAGGAGTCTATTACTACAGGTACCTTAAAAACTATATTAGTAAGGTAGGTCCTTTGCACAGCAATTACACATACTTATATAAATATAAATAATATATATATATACCTATATACATATTTTTTTTTTTAAATTTTTATTATTATTATTTTTTTTATTGTACAATGTTATAATGTGAAGTATAGTATATAATAAAAAAAAATATTAGAAAAGTTAGTATGCCTAAATTTCTTATATTTTCTCATTAATGCGTTCCTACGAAAACACTATTGTGGTGACCTACTGTTATTTTTATTTTTTTCACTCATCACGAGCAGGGTTTCCACGATAGCAAAGTTTCTGTCTTTTATAGCCATTTTGGTATTATATTCTATGATGTTGTATTTTGTCGCCTTCATCGCTCTCCTGATGAATCTGCCCGTCGCGTCGTCCTCGCTGTCGGTGAAATAAACACAGCTCTCGGTATGACGCGACACTGCTACAACCGCGTGGGGAACGCTGTCGTGCAGTTGCATCTTACTCCTGGTGTTGATTATAAAAACGGAGTCGAAAGTGAGTCCTTGTGCTTCGTGTATGGTTAAGATACGCGACCCTTCGCCTGATCCATAACCCTCGTTAGACAATGCTATCTTCTCTTCCTGGGTGTGTACTAAGTACAGGGTATTGGGTTGGGATCTGGGTATTTTCGATCCTGTGTAATTGAGCATTGTTAAGGATTGCACTAGTTTCCTGCTGGAGTAGATGCCGGAGTAGACCTCTTCTAAGGCATACGCGACATCTAAGGGATTCCGATGTGTGCACAGTAATTCTTGGCTGATGGACGTTACCAGGGTGGGACGACAATACCTCTTCTGGAATAGATTATCTCTATCGATGTAAGGTAACTGGTTCACGTCACCGACGAGGAGAATTTCGGCAGCGCCGGACAACCGCGTAGCCATTGCTATGGATCCAAAATGGTTCATAAGAGCCTCGTCTACCACCAAACCTTGATAGATTTCTGACTTTTTGAATCCATTTACTAATACAGAGGCCATCGTACGTACTCGATTCTTTGATTCATCACCTATACGCTGAGAGACCTTCTCTCTTAGATCTTTAGCCGCCTCAGTTGTGGTTGTAACGATGACGTCCTTCTCCGCGTCGAAGTGCGATATTATCCACGTGGTTTTGCCACATCCTGGAACCCCGTTGACCCAGTTTAGTATTGGCACGGTCCAAGCTTCTAAGTTCATTAATGTGCTAGCTTTGTCTAGGATCATATCCTCTAGCATAATCTTGGTGCATTGGGCCGTGACAACAATTGTCTCGTTAGATGGCGTCGTATATCTGGCTTTGCCTGTTCGCTTCGTCTCTGCCCTATCCAACATAACGAAACCACTGGTCGCATTGTATGCTGCACTATGCTTTCCTGCCATTGTGCCGTGATAATCTTTACTATTGAAAACATAACACATAAACACATTCTCATAATAATCGTACTATAAATGTAAATAGCACACTAAATCTTAATTCTAATATCCATTTTATTCTGATCTCAAGCTCTTTATTAACATTCTTATCTTTAACTTAAGTCTAAGTTTTGATTAAACAATTGAATTTTAATTTATGTTTTGATTTCTCTTATAAATATGAAAAGTTTGCAGTCTTTTACCAATTACAACATTAAGTTATAAATGTAGTTGGTTATAACAATTGTTTCATTTAACCAAACTAACTTAATATATTAATTATTAGGTATGTTATGTTATCAAGTTAGTTTCATTGGATATGAACAATGCGATGTGGTTCCAACTTCCAAGTAACTTGTTCTTGGATAGCACTCAAGATGTATTGTGGCACTTGATATTAATTTAATAGTAATATAATTTTGGTAATTAATACTATTAAATCATGGAATGTAGTAAGGAACGTTTATTATTGCTTTAATTATTAAAATGATTATATTTCGTTAACTTTGACACTTTAAGAATTTATAGTAGTATATAATAATTCTATATCGATATAAAGTTGTCGAACTAAATGAAAGAAACATAAATCAGGTTACAGTTGATTTTTCTTGATCGTTTCAGTATTATGTCATTATATAAATCTTTTCAACAGTAACGGTAACTGGTGACGGTATCATGGGTATTTATAGATCCGCCGTCTGTACGTCTATAAAATTTAAAAACCGTTAAAAATACAAAATTAAGAAAATATTGTTAATTTAATGAAATCTAAATAAGTAAATAAAAAAGTTCTCTTATTGTCTAAATACGTTTATTAATTTAAATAAATAATAAAAGTCCTATAAATCTTTTACTTTTACATGGTACCAAACGTACACAACGTTAAACCTGAGAGATTAGATTTGGGTAGAATTGACCATAACCTTGGTAACGATAGGTTAGAAAATAAATAAAATAAAACTTTTATGAAAATTAGGTATAATAACATTAGTAGTTTTAATTATATACTGTTTTTAATTAACTTTCACACCCTTCAAATGCCGTTTTCTGTTTCCACCCTTCACGCAATCGTAAAATTTTTAAATGTACTTTTAAGATGTATATTCAAAATATTTCAATCAAAACAGAACATTAACAAAATTTGAAATAAAAAAAAATAAAATAAAAATCTCGTTGTTTGAAATTAAGTAAGTTTCAAAATTCTTTAAAAGTTTTTCAAAGTTGACTTAATTAAAAGACTTTGCGTAGACCTTCATTTAAAGTCACTGTGAGTCATTTAAAGTCAATCAAAATTTATAATAACTCAGGAAAGCTCTTCTACCAAACTTCTCCGAGTGTTATGAGTTTCTATTGTAGGTATACATTGAACGTTTTTGTATCTACTCTGTGTACCGAGAGCTTTGATCTTTGATAAACAGTAAACATATTTTTATTATAATATTATTTTAAGACAATATCTCCTGAAGATTTACTAGAGATGTTTTAGTATAATAGTAAATAAAACACAATTAAAAAACATTTTAGCCTCTATTTTTGTATTTGATTGTATTTTGATAATATGGTGATTTTAGTATTGCTTTAATTTTATTGACATGTTTACTAACTAAATTATACGTTAAAATATTTAATGATTAATTAATGGTTAATTGTAGTCTTAAAAATTATTGCTCGTATAGCCGAATAGTACGAATTTCTCAGAAAAAGAGAATAAACGATGCTATAATTAGTTGTGAAATTTTATTTTGAAGACCTTATAATAAACCACTATCACAAGACCTATAATTATCACTCAGTTATAAGAAAATATTTTTGGTAATACTAGATACTAGTCTATACCAATATTATAAATGCGTTAGTTTGGATGTTTGGATGGATGTTTGTGCACGCTAGTTTTGGAGCCAGAACGGATTTTGATGAAATTTGGCAATGTTAAAGCTTACTAGAATACAAAGCTTACCAGAATAGCACATAGGCTATAGAAATATTTACTTTTGCACGTAGTTTTGTCTGTGACATAACATATGTTGAAGAGCGATTACGTAAATGCCACAGGAGCGCTCGTTATAAAAAATAAACGAATAAATAAAAAACGTGAATCTTTTAGCTAGAAACTAAAATACTTTGTTTGGTCTGTAGAAAGTAGAAAGACAAGACCAAGAGCTTTCAATAATATACATACTATAGTGCGCCATAATGTGTCCGTTTTATTTTCGTCACCTCTACGCAACCATATCATTTTGTTTCTGACTTTTGTCACCCAGCCATATTTTGATCAGTCCGCATTTTTTTATTTACTTCAAAATGACAATTTCACAGCCCATAGGTATAATAGCCATATAAATATAATTTTTAAAATTCACGTGGAAAGAAACGCGGGCAACAGCTAGTAAGGACATAAGAAAATTATACGTTAAAAACACAATATGTATTCTAGTTGAAAAATAATACTCCACTAATACTAATTCATCACTCTACGCACCGAAAGACTTTTTAATTTATTTAAAAAACAAGAACAAATGAGGGGAATGGAACGTTTGAAGGAGCACAGCCTAATCACAATATACGGTAAGTTATTAGAAAAATAATGTTCCGGAATTGATTTTAAACATTGTGTTTGCATAATTGTGTAGCGTGTAACATGTTGTTACAATTACTAGAATACGAACAAGTAATATGTTATTAAGGGTATGTCCTCATAAAGGTAAATGAAGCCTATTTGATGATAAAGGTTTTAAATAATAGATAATCATTAAGGCCTCCTCCGGCTATAAATGTAGTTATTACTAAGTATGTATGTACGTTTCCTCAATTTCTTTCTCTTTCTTCCTTACCAATATCGTTTAGTTCATGATTGACTTACTTTATTTATAAAAATATTTTACAAGTTTTTTACAGATTTTACCAAACTGATGCTGTGGAACAACGATTAACAAGAGTTTTAGTGTTTTTTTTGTACTTTTATATGTACTTACTTTACTTTTATATGTGCATGCAAGAATGTCTTAATATTGCATTTTTTATTATTAAGTTCGAATAGGCCTAAATTGTTTTATTTTATATATTTACATACATACCTATATATATTTTTAGTTTGTTTAATAAGATATATTTTTTGATACATTTCATATAATTTGGATTGTATTTATCTTAATTGTATTGTTCTGCTAACAATTCAATTTGTATTGTATGTAAAAATATTATATTGTATAACTTATAGTATTTAATTATTGTGTATTATATTATTTTATAAGTAATATTTTATTTATATTATTATTATATTTTACTTCATAATTATTCATAATTATTGAAAATGAGTTGGAACCATACCACAACAATTTTAATATCTGTCACATCAACGCTCAAAGCATACCCTCTCATCATTTAGATCTAGTAAATACCTTCAATCTTAATTCTGTTCATGCGGTTTTAGTTTCTGAATCTTGGTTAAAGCCATCTCCAGCTTCCACCAATTTTTCACTTTCTGGCTTCATCCTTTTAAGAAACGACCGCATTGGCAAAGCCGGTGGTGGTGTTTGCATCTATCTTCGCAACCATTTTAAATACAAAATTATTCTCCAATCTCCTGCTTCTCTCCATGATTCTCCTGAGTATCTCTTCATTGAGGTTAATATTGACAAAAAGGTAGTCATTGGCGTTGTTTACTCCCCTCCAAATATAACGTACTTCTCTAAACTTGAAGCCATTTTTGAAGATCTACTTTCCTGTACCACACATCTCTTAGTCATGGGTGACTTTAACACTTGCTTGCTTAGGCAAGACTCAAGGTCTAATCAACTACGACAGTTAACCGACTCTCTTAATTTGGAAATTCTAGCACTCGGTCCGACGCATCACACCAGTACCTCATCAACTTTGTTAGACCTTATTATTTGCTCGGACACCCAAAGTGTTAGTAACTTTGGTCAAATACCTGCTCCTGCTTTTTCACATCATGACCTAATTTTTATTTCATACCGAGCTAAAGTGCCTAAATGCAAACCCAAACACCTTCTTCTTCGTAATTATATTAATATTGACAAAGAAGCGATTGCATTGGATGCATGTGCTGTAAATTGGGCCGCTGTGGAGGAATTAGGTACAATTGAAGACATGGTTCAACTCTTAAACAATAATATTTTAACACTTCTTGACCGTCATGCTCCTCTTCGTAAAATTAAAGTCAGTCACCGTTCTGTGCCATGGTTTAATGATGACGTAAAAAAGGCCATGATACAAAGGGATTGTGCTTTTCGTAAGTTTAAAAAAGACCGTTCACAACTCAACTGGTCTGTATATAAGGCTGCAAGAAATTGGTGTAACCAATTCTGTCGTAAACTCAAACGCCAATATATTCTCAATAAAACCTGCTCATCCGCAGCAGAAACCTTAAAATTCTTAAAGACTCTCGGTGTAAGCAAATCTCGACATTTTGAAAGTTCTTCTTCTGTGGACATTAATTCTCTTAATCGTTATTTTTCGTTCACCAACACTATTGACTCCCAAAGAAGAACTAAAACCATTACATCAATTCTCTGTTCGTCTAGGCCCGATATCCCACTATTTCACTTCACTCCTGTTGACGAAGCTGAGGTTAAGAAGCACCTTTTAGCCATAACATCAAAGGCCACTGGTTGTGACGGTATTAATCGTACTATGTTATCATTCATTATCGATTTCCTCATTGCTCCCTTATCTAAAATAATTAACTTTTCCTTTTCCTCTGGTAGTTATCCACATTTGTGGCGTAAAGCTCATATTCTCCCACTTCCAAAAATAGCCAATCCTATGTTACTCTCACATTTTCGTCCCATTTCAATATTACCGTTTTTATCCAAGATAATTGAATCCGTCGTTCACTCCCAACTTTCCCTGTTCCTTTCAAAATTTAACTTACTAGATCCGTTGCAATCTGGTTTCCGCATTGGACACAGTACAAGTACAGCACTCTTAAGGGTCACCGAAGACATCCGTCAAGGTATGGAAAACAAATGTGTAACCATTCTTGTACTGGTTGACTTCAGCAACGCATTTGGCACTGTTGATCACTATCTCTTACTTGCGTTGTTGGACAAATACTGCATCTCGGCTTCGTCTATCAGGTGGTTCTCCTCATATCTTCGAGGGCGCCAGCAGGCTGTTCGCACCGATGAGGGCCTCTCTGATTGGTGTGAAGTGGTTGCTGGGGTCCCCCAAGGCGGAATTTTGTCTCCTTTATTATTTTCTCTATTCATTAACTCTATTACCTCTGACTTAAATTGTCAATACCACCTTTACGCCGACGACTTGCAGCTTTACATTCAGACAGAGGTAAATTTAATTGACCAAGCTATTCACTCATTAAACGCTGCTCTTGAGCGAATGTTGCAATGGTCTAACGATTATGGCATCGAAGTAAACCCCTGTAAGTGTCAAGCAATCATTATTGGTAGTTACCGTCAGTTAGCCCATATCGACCAAAACTCATTACCAAATGTAACTTATAACAATATTGTAATACCCTTTTCTCCTCAAGTAAAAAATTTAGGAATATTTCTTGACAGTTCTTTTAATTGGCAATACCAACTAAAGGAACTGTCACGTAAATTTTATAGTACTTTTCACTCTCTGTTAAAACTTAAACACTTCCTGCCCCATCGGGCAAAACTACAATTGGTTAACCTGTTACCGCTACCTATTCTTGACTATGCTGATGTGTGCTATATCGACGCTAATGAAGTTCTCCTAAATAAATTAGATCGTCTATTAAATACCTGTATCCGCTTTATTTTCGGACTACGTAAGTTTGACCACATCTCCGACTATAGGTCAAAGCTAAAATGGTTGCCAGTCCGTAAACGAAGAAACTTACGGACTCTTTGTTTACTTTACTCTATTTTGTTTAATCCTTCCACTCCTGTTTATTTAAAACGCAATTTATTATACGTAGACTACATTATTTGTTATATATCTCATATGTATTAAATATTATGTCGGATATATCGTATGTATTATATGTCTTTTATATTATTATTTTTATGTTTATATGTAGATTTAGATATAGATAGTCTTATAATATTCTTTTTTTTTTTCTTATACTTTTTATGTTTTGCACGCCTACCAACATCCTCTCCTGTACTTCGTAAGGTTGGCTGGTAGAGAATGTCTTTGTGGCATTAAGCCCGCCGTTTGTGCTTTATTTTGTATATTGTGCAATAAAGAATTAAATAAATAATAAATAAATAAATACTACATACATTCACTATAAAACAGTAAAAGTCGTTAGTTGAAAAACATCATTCAACCTGATATAAAATATAACAAAATAACATACAAAAATACACCAAAATCAAAATTAAAATCTGTTATTACAGGACTTTAAGCTACAACTCTTACTTATTTATTAAAATCCATAATATAATACTAAATTTCATAACTTATGGTTAATATATTAATTTAGGATCTCGTTAATTCTGTTGTTATAAGATATAAGGAGATAATAAAATGTTCTTACAGAATACGGAATACAGAGTTCTTACATAACTCTTTATTGTGAAACAATTATGTTAACTTTATATAATATTCTGGGTTTATACCAATAATATTTTTCTTATTTCGTTTTGCTGCAAGTACTTAATGAATCTTAGTAATTTATAGTGACGTGGCTATGTAGTAAATAGCACGTAATATATAATACGTTTCCAATTCCATTAGTCTCCATCCAGTAGAGGAGATCCAGTAGCATCCATCCATCATCATAACTTCAGCATGTCCGGAGTTAATAAATCATTATATTTAACACAACGGCTTTAATACGAATGACCTTGCTTTTTATGTTAAGATCAAGTTGCTACCACTGAAGTGTGCATTTTCAGATGACAGTATAAATGTATGTCGCAGAGTGCCTATCTGAAGGTGTAGATAATGGAATGTCAAGCAATCGGTGTAAACATTGTTAATTCGATTTAATTATTGCTTGAGTGTGTTAAGTTGTGATGCGATGTTTTGAAGGATGACATTGGCATTGGTCAATGTGTCAGATGTCAAACGTCAAAGGACATAATAATCATTCTGGAACAATTCGTGGTCATCGCAACACAACTAACCTCACTGCATTCCATTATTTAATTGTAATCCTTTTGTATTAAGTTCATCCTTTGTTATTTTATTTCCAAAATCAGTGTATAAGTAAAGAACAGTGTTTTAAACAAGCAACGAGTTTTATTTCAAAGATCGTATAATGTCTGATGCCCAATATGACGGACGTGAAAGAGAAGCCATGCCACCCTCACCGTCATCAGAAGTGGGATATCCACCTGCGAGCCCACGTGTCTGCCGACAAAAACCTGACGATGGAGAAGAAAAATGGCGCCTGATATTGGAACAACAAAACCAAAACTTTCTTGCATTGTTGCAAGCGATGCAATCGCCTGATTCAAGTAAGAAAATTCAGCTACCCGAATTCGATCCGGAAAAACAAAATGTTGATGCACGCGCTTGGGTAACGATATGTGCATGTCCGATTGTGAACTTCAGGGTGCGCCGCTTATGATAACGTTGAGCAGGGCATTAAAAGGACAAGCGTCGTCGTGGCTATCGCAGATATCGTACCCTGGCATGACGTGGGGCGAATTTAAAGAAATTTTCAGTGCTCGATATGATTGCCCTGAAACGCCGGCTGCTACCCTCATAAATCTTAGTAGTAGTACCCCCAATGAAGGAGAGTCTCTCGCGGCATATTCTGCACGTCTGCTTACATCGCTGACGGCACGCTGGAAAAATCTCACAGTGGAACAAATTGCAATATCTACCGTCTTAGCTCATATGTCACCCATGGACCAGCGTATCCAACGACTGGCGTTCACGACAGACATTAACACTAGAAGCAAATTACAAAAGGAGCTTCTTGCGATATCATTTCTGAAGCGGAAGCAGCCAAACATCCAAGGATTCCATGATTCTGATACCAAACGGTTTAAGCCGACTCCAACCCTTGCTACTCTCGAGTGTTACCGTTGTGGCAAAACAGGCCATAAGGCAATCACATGTCAAAGCAGAAAGGATCCTTTGATGAGTGGTGGCAAGTCTTCCAGGGGTGTTCCTGCAGTGAAGACCAGGGATGTCAGCTCTGTAACTTGCTTCAAGTGCAAGGGTCAGGGCCACTACGCAAACCGATGCACGGCTGCAGGAAGCAAAGAAGGACCTGGTAGCAGTGGTATTGGCCATTCTAGCGGCGGCGGGGCCGGAGCAGTTCCTGAGCATCGCCACGTGGACATGTGTGTGGTTAACGCACCCACTGGGATATTGCGTCATTCTGGTGAGTCGTTTGTTTTTAGTTACGACTCTGGAGCAGAGTGTTCATTGGTTAGAAATTCTGTATCAATTAAGTTTAAGTTTGAGCGTATTTATGCTGTCGTTACCATGACTGGTATAAGTCAAGCTTCTGTGAACAGTAACATGAAAATTTTAACTCATGTGGATATTGATGACGTCACTTTGGACATACTTTTTCATGTATTACCTGATGAGTACCTCCAGCACGACATAGTGATAGGACGAGAAATTTTGATTCATGGCATAGTTGTTAACATGACGTCTGACAGTCTAATCTTTAAAACACTACAACTGCCACTTACGAATGTAGAGTCGAATTTAGAGTCGAATGTAGAGTCGAGGGTAGAGTCGAGTGTAGAGTCGAATGTAGAGTCGAATGTAGAGTCAAATGTAGAGTCGAATTTAGAGCTAATAGAGGCACACACAATTTTACATGTAGAGTCTGATTCAATAAAATTTAACGATATTGATACTGATATTGCTGCTGATTTAAAATCGAAACTTCTTTCAGTTTTAAGTAATTTTTCCTCTAGTTTTATTATTGGAACGCCTAGATCTCACGCCAATACTGAACCCATGCAAATAAAACTAAAGGATCCCAACAAAACTGTTTGTCGTTGCCCATACCGGTTGAGTCCTCAGGAGAGACAGGTAGTTCGAGATAAAGTTACAGAGTTACTGACATTTAACGTAATCCGTCCAAGTTCCTCTCCATTTTCCAGCCCTATCCTCCTTGTAAAAAAGAAGGATGGTACTGACCGAATGTGTGTGGATTATCGGGAGCTGAACGATAACAGTGTACCTGATAGATTCCCCATACCAGTCATTTCTGATCAAATTAATAGACTCCACGGTGCTCTTTACTTTACAACTTTAGACATGGCAAGCGGTTTTCACCAAATACCAGTCCATCCAGAGTCTGTAGAACGCACCGCATTTGTGACGCCTGATGGGCAGTACGAGTATTTGACAATGCCCTTTGGATTACGTAATGCGCCCTCGGTATTCCAGCGAGCAGTAACAAAGGCATTGGGAGAACTTGCTAATTCATTTGTCATAGTTTACATGCATGACATCCTAGTCGTAGCTTCTAGTGCCGACCAAGCCTTACAAAGACTACAAACTGTATTGGGCGTATTAACGAAGATTGGGTTTTCTTTTAATCTGAAAAAGTGTGCTTTCCTGAAACAGAGAGTGGAATATTTAGGGTTTGAGGTTAGTTGTGGGGAAATAAGGCCTAATCCTAAAAAGGTAGAGGCTCTTGTAGCCCTTAACCCTCCAAATACCGTAACACAGCTACGACAATTCATTGGGCTAGCGTCGTATTTTCGCCAATTCGTTCATAATTTCTCGCAAATTATGGCACCCCTTTTTGCTCTGACAAGCAATTCAAGGGCGAACATTAAGTGGAAACCTTCTCATGAGACCATTAGACAATTTATTATTTCTACGTTAACTAGTGACCCTGTTCTGAGAATATTTGACCCAAATTGTCCTATTGAAGTGCACACTGATGCCAGTTCAATAGGCTATGGGGCAATTTTAATTCAAAAGAAAGACGGGAAACGCTATGTAGTAGCCTATTTTAGTAAACGCACCACGACTGCGGAGGCTAAATATCACTCCTATGAGCTAGAAACCCTCGCAGTCGTGAATGCAATAAGACATTTCAGGCATTATTTATACGGACAGAAATTCACCGTTCTGACAGACTGTCGCGCTCTAGAGTCCACCCGTAAGAAGTTGGACCTTACACCTAGGGTGCATAGGTGGTGGGCGTTTTTGCAGTCGTTTGACTTCAACATTATCCATGTTGATGGAAAGCGGATGCAACACGCTGACTTTCTCTCCCGCAATCCCATACCTGAAAAGGTTAGTACCACCACAGTAGAGCAGATGCATGTCAATGTTACGAACTTATCCGCAAACTGGTTATTAGCCGAACAGCAAAGGGACTTAGAGATTTCAGAGCTCATGAGCAAACTAAAAGATGGAGATATTGACAGCGATATTTCACAAACGTATGAGATAAGATCGGGTGTCTTACACCGCAAAATACAACGCAATCATAGGTCTCGATGTCTCCCTATAGTACCTAGAGCGTTAAGATGGTCAGTCGTTAATACCACACATGAGTCTCTTATGCATCTCGGATGGGAAAAAACGCTCGAGAAAATGTATGATCTCTACTGGTTTGAAAATATGTCAAAATTTGTTAGAAAGTTTGTCGAAAGTTGTGCTACTTGCAAAATGTCTAAATCTCATTCAGGGAAAATCTCTGCTGAGTTGCACCCTATCCCCAAAATTGCAATACCTTGGCATACCCTACATATCGATGCCACAGGAAAGTTAAGTGGCAAAAATGATAGGAAACAATACGTGTTTGTTATGATAGATGCATTCACTAAGTATGTTTTGTTACATCACACTCTGAATATCGATACAGCTAGTAGTATTCGTGCCTTAAAGAGTTGCATTTCTTTGTTTGGAGCCCCGACTCGGGTCATTGCTGACCAGGGACGATGTTTTGCAAGCACTGACTTTCGCGATTTTTGTTCTTCTCATAATATCACTCTACACCTAATAGCTACAGGAAGTTCGCGTGCAAATGGTCAGGTAGAGAGAGTTATGAGCACTCTAAAGAATATGCTCACATGTGTGGAGACTAGTAAAGATCGTACATGGCAAGACTCACTCCCAGATGTTCAGTTAGCCCTTAATTGTACTGTAAATAGGGTAACGAAACACAGCCCTTTAGAACTCCTTATAGGTAGAGTAGCACGTCTCCTTGACTTAATGTTTTCTGACGAGCCCGAAATTAACATTGAGGATGCGAGATCTGAAGCGATCGTTAACATGGATAAGAGTGCACAATATGAAAAGACTCGATTTCATTCTAGTAAGTCCAAATTTGATCGATTCAATGTAGGCGATTTTGTACTGCTCAAAAACGAAGAGAGGAATCAGATGAAACTTGATCCAAAATATAAAGGGCCATTTAAGGTCATTGAGGTTTTAGACGGTGACAGGTACTATTTAAAATCGATAACATGTAACCGCCAGTATAAATATGCTCACGACCGATTGAGAGAAATGCCAGAAGCTAACTTTCCTAAAGATTATGATATTGATGTAGAGTACACAGATGAAGTCGTTGGTTCACAAGAATAGTATTTTGCTCAGACTTGTCGCTCTTTCGCTATACTTTAAGGCTGGTTAAGCCGCTTGTTTGTATGTTGCTTATCGCTGGTTAAGCGATAGTGTTTTGTCGCTGGTTAAGCGATGGTTTTTGTCGCTGGTTAAGCGATGGTGTTTTGTCGCTGGTTAAGCGATGGAGTTTTCAATATCGCTGGTTAAGCCTTATTGTTCTTTGTAGGACTGGTTAAGTCTTAGGATTTTGCTATGCTGGTTAAGCATAGTGGCAGAGTACCTACTGGTTACTGGTATTGAGTAATGTTACTACTGGTTAAAAGGTAATGCACTGATTAAATGATGTAGTTGTAAAGACGTTAGAGCGATAGAGTCTAGGGTATTAGAACTTTATTATTTTAATTTAACTAATGTGATTTCCTTACTTGAATTCTGATACTGTGATTACTGGACATACCTGATACCATTTTTTTTTCTGATAAAATTTTATTTGGGTCAGGATAGCCGAGTGGACATATTTCTGTTGTAGATTTATCTCTGCTTTCAGGTATGCACCAGTCACACGAGGACGTGTGAGATGTCAGAATGGCCGTGTCGCAGAGTGCCTATCTGAAGGTGTAGATAATGGAATGTCAAGCAATTGGTGTAAACATTGTTAATTCGATTTAATTATTGCTTGAGTGTGTTAAGTTGTGATGCGATGTTTTGAAGGATGACATTGGCATTGGTCAATGTGTCAGATGTCAAACGTCAAAGGACATAATAATCATTCTGGAACAATTCGTGGTCATCGCAACACAACTAACCTCACTGCATTCCATTATTTAATTGTAATCCTTTTGTATTAAGTTCATCCTTTGTTATTTTATTTCCAAAATCAGTGTATAAGTAAAGAACAGTGTTTTAAACAAGCAACGAGTTTTATTTCAAAGATCGTATAATGTCTGATGCCCAATATGACGGACGTGAAAGAGAAGCCATGCCACCCTCACCGTCATGTATATATAACATATATTAAATAATTATACCGATTTAACAAAAGATTTATCTACATTTAATTTTTATTCTTAATAGATCACTTATTATATATGAGTTACTCTAAATAAAATATCAAAACAAAATGTTAGTCATAACTTGAATATCTATTAAATTAAGAAAAAGCATAATGAAGATAACTCATCTTTAAAAGTAATTAACCAATGTTTAATCTTAATTTAGTTATTTAGTAATATAAATCATTGATTTATACTAAACTTTTTAAAAATTCACCGAAAAGGAGTTATTTAGTTGTAAGTTTTAGAATATTTACATTTCAAGAATTATTTTAAAATTTACAGTACATTTGATCATTGGCCGTTGTTTCTGTTACGAGTAGTCCAATAAAAGTCTTAAATATTGCCAATATAATGTCAGCTGTTAGGTAAGCTACGGTCTAGATAAATATGAACTAAAAGTTTTGTGAACCACTATTATGCTCTCTTAACAAGTATTTCGTAAAAACTCCAAGAAAAATAAAGTTATATTTATATACCTTACAATATTATCTTATATGTCTGAATAATACTCATTCCTAAATAAATGAAACAGTATCTATTTTTGGCAAATATTAAAAATGTCATGTAATCAATGACATTAAAACATATAAGTCAAACAGTCAGTCAAAAGCTTTCTTTACTAACCTTTGACAACACTATATAAAACAGGAGGTTATATGTCTGAGTCATTCGATTGTGAATGGACGCCATATTGCCAAAGATCTGATTTTGCCGTTTGTCTCTGATGTCACCATTTATATTCACTTAAAACAACTTGTTTATCAACACCATTTCGAACATGTTACTTTAAAAAAAAAATCAAAGCCAGACAAGTAAGTATATAAATAAGTTATGCATAAATTAGTGTGATACAAATGGGACTGAAATATAAGTTTACATTATTAGCCTTCAAAGCATAATTTAATTGCAATATTTAATTTAACTCCGTATATATAAACCAAATGAAGTAGAATTATTTGAATTAAATCTAACTAACTAGCATTATTAAGTTATTATGGTGTAAATATTGTAATCTAATTAAATAAATATAAAAAACATAAAATCTTAAATTGTTTGTTTATTATAGATTTTAAAATATTATACCTACTACATAATATCTTACTATCTACCACAAAGTACATATATTTGTGGTAAAGATACGAAGTTTTAAAGACGTATAATATTTAACCATCTCCTATTGAAGTGCATTTCAATGTTACTATAAGTATTAAGTACAGTAGAGCTGAATAATACTCGTAATAAATCATCATGAAATAATGTCTGTAAACTGAAATACCTATACAATAAGAAAATAATTATCAAATTCAAATAACCATTAAAGAGATAAACTAAATGAAAAATAAACCGTCCCGGTAGTCGTGGGTTCGAATCCCTGTCTATATCGGTTTATTTTTCATTCTATATTTATATAAATTTAAATAAGCTTAACATTTCTATACATGTTTATAGATATTTTCAAACAAACTAAATGAGTAAAAAAATTTTAATATATTTATTTCTAATCGTGTTGAATTTTTAATAAGTGTACACAATTCTCATATTTCCATCAAAACAGTAAAAGAAGAAGCTAAAATAGAAACTAATTTATTATTTTAAATATGGTAACTCATTATAAGTTATAAACTTTTTAAAAAGTTTTGTGAAATTGAAGTTGATGAATCGTCTTGTCGTGGACCTTCATTTAAAGTCAGGTTACATCAATACTTATAACGAAGAAGTTTTTTGTCAAACTTAGTTTCATCGAGCATAATTACTTTAATATTATTACATTGAGCCTTTTTTGTGTCTCTTACTAGGAATATATTTTGAGAAATAATTATCTTTATCGTTCAACACCATTATCAAATATTAAACAATAATTATATTTTATTTCAAACCCAATAAATAAGAATTATACTTTTATTGTAATTATTGTAAAACAATACTAATTTATATTGTTTTAATAACGCTTAATAATAATTTAACAATATTATTTAATAATCTGGTGTGATTTAAGAAATGTATATCGGTTTCTGAGAGGGGAGTAATCGCTCCTTTTGGGTAATTAAATGTATTTAAAGGTATTGATCTGGAAGCATCTCTTTGGTTTGTAGTAGAAAGTTCTCCAAGAACCGCAGTGTGGAAGAACACCATGCATTCAGATGGTAGATATCGTATTGCAGTTCTATAGTTAAAATTATCGGCAGGTATCGGATAGAATGGCTCTATGGAATTTTCTGGCCCCCAGATGCGCTAGAAGACGCGCAGATATGCATTATTTTTACGCAACGCTGAAGGATGAAGTTTACACAGCACTAGGTCCTCGACAACCCAAACTACTCTTCACTATATGCGGTCTACCATTTGACCGCATATACTGGTATCTTCAGGTCTAGAGATTATGAGACCCTAGTGTGGCCGGATCCTTGCTTTATATTCAAATTCAAAATATCTTTATTCAAGCAGGCATTTAGTCGCACTTTTGAATCGTCAAATACATTAAATTGGTCAGTACAGTCTGCGAGTAAGCTACCATCAGCTCGGGATGCTATTCTGGTGAGAAGAGCTGGCCAGAAACTCAACAGTTGCTCTTTTTAAATAAAATTTAACCATATTTGACTTATACATTATAACATCAACCCTGGAAATGAGTCAATGATCCAAGTTCCACACATTTCGATGAAACAAAAACTCTTGAATGTTATAGTAAGATTTGTTTAATAATATACCTTTAATTTTAGATTTAAAACCAAGAAAATGAAGATCTAAGATATCTTGTGGAACTTTATTATATATGCGTATACTCAAGCACATGAAGGATTTCTTAACTTTTTGAAGTCGAAATTTAGGCGTTACGAGCCTATTTTTATTTCTTGTATTGATCGTATGTCTGTCGCTGTTTTTAATACAGTTATTTAAATTTTGGCATATATATAGTAAGTTATTAAAAATGTATTAAGAAGCGACAGTAAGAATAGCTCTTAGGGAGTCTCTAGCTTTTAAGCTAAAAATAGCCCATATAGCTCTTTTTTTTGTAAAGAAATATTTATTTAATTTCGGCAGCGCTGCCCTATTGTAAAATACCGTAGGACAAAATACTGCGAAAATAACTAAAATAAACGAGTCGAGCCGTATGAACGTCTATGAATTGTCTTACTTTTTTAATTGCAAAGACGGCTGAGCTGAGTTTGCTTGCGAGTGTCGAGATTTGGGGGTTCCACTGGAGCTTTCTATCTAAAGTTATAGAGTCAGTCAGTTCTAACACTTCATTGTTAGGAGTAAATATACAGACAGCTCTTGGTTTAGAGTCAATTACAATCACTTATTTCATTGATTGATGTCATCAGATGACCTCGAAACTGACCATAGATTGTAATATTGGGGTACACTACTCCGAAGCTTGGCGAGAAACATAGGGAAGCGTCTCGAAGCATCTCGAAGATCGGTGACACGACGAACGGTGTTTCCTTAGTGAAAACGTATTAACTTGTTTTTTCTTTGTATTAAACTGAATGAGATTCAGATTCACCCATTCTAAGCTTTCCTTGGGGAAGATAAAATGATATTTATTATAAAAAAAAACTAAGACGACTTATTCTTAATGTAATCATTATGTTTATTAGTTATGTTTTTAATTCATATTCTATTATGTATTCTCTATTAAATTTTATACTCTATTAAATTTTATTCATGCTGTATTAATTTTAATTTGTATTGTTTAGATTATTAGTTAATATATATTGTATATAATTATGTGTGTATTATAGTTATGTATTCATATGTAACTTTTAGCCACTTATCTATATGAACTATTTTTAAATTGCTAACAATATGGTTGTCTGGCAGAAATCGCTTTTAGGGGTAAGGATAGGATTCGCCTTTGTATTTCCCCTGTGTTTATATGTAACTTTGATGTGTATTTTAATGTGGTATACAATAAAGAACATAAATAAATAAAATACAAAAAACATTTTTCGACACTTAAACTTTATGCCGAGAGAGTATTGCATATACATCATCTTAAATGCTATAAACCGCATAACAATAATTGCTATCAATATTCAATATACCATTGATAATCAGAATAAACATTAAACAGTCTCGAGTAAGTCTCCTTTGAAAAACACTATCATTTACGGACACAAGGATTTGATACTCACACAACAACATATTTTTAACACAATATACTCTCTTGTGTTAAAAAAGTAATCTCGTGGAATTGATGCTAAACTAATCTAGTTTAAGCAGTTGTTCTAAATTATGTATAGGCATACAAGGCATAAAGACTATTACATTGAACATTGTAGTTAATAGTTATTAATGACTATGTAGATACATTGTATTTCTTTGACATTAATATACAATACCATATCACGCTCTATGTAGGCACGTATTGTAATTATGCGGCCATGTTTGGTTTTATTACCTTAATTTCCTTATCATTTCTTACCAATAGCAACCCTAATTGCAGTTTCTTTTTCCACTGATTATACTTCTGCTATAAAAAAAATAACATGTTCTAGTTTTCTACCTACCTACATTCACAATAAAAAAAATATTTTTTTAAATATAATTTTAAGCTATATTTTCTTTTTAAATATATACACATATAGCCAGTGTTAAAAGTTGCATACTAATTGTAACATCAAACCTCCTTAAATGCAATAATTGAGTTAAAGGACGATTGCAAAAAAAACTTCAATCTATTATTACGAGGAACTTTTCATATGAAAGTATAGAATATTTAATATAAGAACTCATGGCTAGTATATAAAAAAGCCACTCGTTACATATGTATTGTTTTCAATAAAGTTTCAAATAATATATATGAACAAATAAACAAATATCTACTAACATCATTAGAAGATGTTTAACCAAAGCTTAGTATGTTCCAACCTGTTCTTGACAATTTCCTGCAATACAAGATTAAATATTTCTTTGCTTACTTACTTTTCGTGTTAGTATTCTTTATTCATACAAGCTAAATATATAGTTACTGTGAAAATAGAACTATTCTCTACATCTTAAAGTACATTATAGTTTAATATAAAAACTTTACAAAGATCTGATATGAATAAAGAATGGACCAGCCATCTAATGCACAATCAATACTTTTCACATCTCATCTTATGATATATTCGTTTATTTGCTGAAAGTCGTTTTTTATAAGACTTTCACGATTGTTACGGATTTAACTCGCGTATAATTAATTAAATTTTAATTTTACATTTTAAATTTATTCCAACGTTTGGAAGATTTTACAGCAATTGTGTTGATTGTAATTTGCTTTACAGCAATTGTGTTCATTGTAAAATCAGATGGAGGTATCTGTCAGTAAGTAAGTAAGGTAGGTATGTAGATATGAAGAAATAAAAATAACTAAAAAACTAAAACTAAAAAATAAAAATAAATCTTAGATTTTTTAATCGCTTGGACAAAATTAAAAACAACCTTGTTTTTTAAAATAAATTCGCAGACAGCAACAAATCATTTTGTTCGTTCGTTTATTTAATAGATTGTGAAGGTTTGTTTTTACCTCAATTACTCTGTACCTACTGTAAACTGAAAGTCGGATGAAACTTGCTATAAAGTTTCATTCGTTACCGTAGCCGTTTAACACTATTGGGAACGAGGATACATTACACTATCTACAATAATAACAAAAGTGCTTTTATCATTCAGAGGTAGATAATACCACCAGGGATACTGTATACTTCGACAGAGTAATACTCTCACGGGAAAACTTAGTTGAGTGCCAAAAAAATGGCACTATCCTTAGATAGGTATCTATCTACCTTTTTAAATTTCGAGATGAGGTACATTTGATTCTTTTCTATCTTACCTACATAAGACACCAAATTGAGCGTTACAACTAAGAACACCAAATTTGTCGACTTCACTTCAAGAACTGGGCGTTAACATTATGAATGATTGTCGGATTCTCTGTCAGGTGCTCTGGCTTTATAAGATAGATAGATGAGCACTTATTGCTTACATAATTAAAAAAAATAACAATAGGACTAAAAAAACTAGCTAGATTATAAAAACAAAAAATTCAATGTAACATTCCTCTGTAAGGCCTAATTGCATGCAAGACTAATTCATAATTATTTTACTAATATATCCAAGATAACTATGGCGAAAATGAAAGACTAAAACCCATATGAAGAACATAACAATTTAATAAAATAATGCTCAGTTAATTCCGGTTTATCTGGGTTATTTATTAGTATAGTTGACTATCCTTCCTTCATCAAAAGAATATTAAACACCGCCGAGCTCGGAGTATTCCTTTGATTGTAACAATCTTTTTATTTAATTATTATTTATATATACAATATAACGACACCAAATTATATACTTATTTATAATCTTTACTATTATTATTTTTTTTTTATTATTAATTTCTACTTTTATCCACGGACACGTCGCCCGTGCACTTTTCGCATTTGGTTTGTATTTAGCATATCAATTATTTAAATTTTGAGATAACATACTCAAAAAGGAGTCTATTACTACAGGTACCTTAAAAACTATATTAGTAAGGTAGGTCCTTTGCACAGCAATTACACATACTTATATAAATATAAATAATATATATATATACCTATATACATATTTTTTTTTTTAAATTTTTATTATTATTATTTTTTTTATTGTACAATGTTATAATGTGAAGTATAGTATATAATAAAAAAAAATATTAGAAAAGTTAGTATGCCTAAATTTCTTATATTTTCTCATTAATGCGTTCCTACGAAAACACTATTGTGGTGACCTACTGTTATTTTTATTTTTTTCACTCATCACGAGCAGGGTTTCCACGATAGCAAAGTTTCTGTCTTTTATAGCCATTTTGGTATTATATTCTATGATGTTGTATTTTGTCGCCTTCATCGCTCTCCTGATGAATCTGCCCGTCGCGTCGTCCTCGCTGTCGGTGAAATAAACACAGCTCTCGGTATGACGCGACACTGCTACAACCGCGTGGGGAACGCTGTCGTGCAGTTGCATCTTACTCCTGGTGTTGATTATAAAAACGGAGTCGAAAGTGAGTCCTTGTGCTTCGTGTATGGTTAAGATACGCGACCCTTCGCCTGATCCATAACCCTCGTTAGACAATGCTATCTTCTCTTCCTGGGTGTGTACTAAGTACAGGGTATTGGGTTGGGATCTGGGTATTTTCGATCCTGTGTAATTGAGCATTGTTAAGGATTGCACTAGTTTCCTGCTGGAGTAGATGCCGGAGTAGACCTCTTCTAAGGCATACGCGACATCTAAGGGATTCCGATGTGTGCACAGTAATTCTTGGCTGATGGACGTTACCAGGGTGGGACGACAATACCTCTTCTGGAATAGATTATCTCTATCGATGTAAGGTAACTGGTTCACGTCACCGACGAGGAGAATTTCGGCAGCGCCGGACAACCGCGTAGCCATTGCTATGGATCCAAAATGGTTCATAAGAGCCTCGTCTACCACCAAACCTTGATAGATTTCTGACTTTTTGAATCCATTTACTAATACAGAGGCCATCGTACGTACTCGATTCTTTGATTCATCACCTATACGCTGAGAGACCTTCTCTCTTAGATCTTTAGCCGCCTCAGTTGTGGTTGTAACGATGACGTCCTTCTCCGCGTCGAAGTGCGATATTATCCACGTGGTTTTGCCACATCCTGGAACCCCGTTGACCCAGTTTAGTATTGGCACGGTCCAAGCTTCTAAGTTCATTAATGTGCTAGCTTTGTCTAGGATCATATCCTCTAGCATAATCTTGGTGCATTGGGCCGTGACAACAATTGGGTCGTTAGATGGCGTCGTATATCTGGCTTTGCCTGTTCGCTTCGTCTCTGCCCTATCCAACATAACGAAACCACTGGTCGCATTGTATGCTGCACTATGCTTTCCTGCCATTGTGCCGTGATAATCTTTACTATTGAAAACATAACACATAAACACATTCTCATAATAATCGTACTATAAATGTAAATAGCACACTAAATCTTAATTCTAATATCCATTTTATTCTGATCTCAAGCTCTTTATTAACATTCTTATCTTTAACTTAAGTCTAAGTTTTGATTAAACAATTGAATTTTAATTTATGTTTTGATTTCTCTTATAAATATGAAAAGTTTGCAGTCTTTTACCAATTACAACATTAAGTTATAAATGTAGTTGGTTATAACAATTGTTTCATTTAACCAAACTAACTTAATATATTAATTATTAGGTATGTTATGTTATCAAGTTAGTTTCATTGGATATGAACAATGCGATGTGGTTCCAACTTCCAAGTAACTTGTTCTTGGATAGCACTCAAGATGTATTGTGGCACTTGATATTAATTTAATAGTAATATAATTTTGGTAATTAATACTATTAAATCATGGAATGTAGTAAGGAACGTTTATTATTGCTTTAATTATTAAAATGATTATATTTCGTTAACTTTGACACTTTAAGAATTTATAGTAGTATATAATAATTCTATATCGATATAAAGTTGTCGAACTAAATGAAAGAAACATAAATCAGGTTACAGTTGATTTTTCTTGATCGTTTCAGTATTATGTCATTATATAAATCTTTTCAACAGTAACGGTAACTGGTGACGGTATCATGGGTATTTATAGATCCGCCGTCTGTACGTCTATAAAATTTAAAAACCGTTAAAAATACAAAATTAAGAAAATATTGTTAATTTAATGAAATCTAAATAAGTAAATAAAAAAGTTCTCTTATTGTCTAAATACGTTTATTAATTTAAATAAATAATAAAAGTCCTATAAATCTTTTACTTTTACATGGTACCAAACGTACACAACGTTAAACCTGAGAGATTAGATTTGGGTAGAATTGACCATAACCTTGGTAACGATAGGTTAGAAAATAAATAAAATAAAACTTTTATGAAAATTAGGTATAATAACATTAGTAGTTTTAATTATATACTGTTTTTAATTAACTTTCACACCCTTCAAATGCCGTTTTCTGTTTCCACCCTTCACGCAATCGTAAAATTTTTAAATGTACTTTTAAGATGTATATTCAAAATATTTCAATCAAAACAGAACATTAACAAAATTTGAAATAAAAAAAAATAAAATAAAAATCTCGTTGTTTGAAATTAAGTAAGTTTCAAAATTCTTTAAAAGTTTTTCAAAGTTGACTTAATTAAAAGACTTTGCGTAGACCTTCATTTAAAGTCACTGTGAGTCATTTAAAGTCAATCAAAATTTATAATAACTCAGGAAAGCTCTTCTACCAAACTTCTCCGAGTGTTATGAGTTTCTATTGTAGGTATACATTGAACGTTTTTGTATCTACTCTGTGTACCGAGAGCTTTGATCTTTGATAAACAGTAAACATATTTTTATTATAATATTATTTTAAGACAATATCTCCTGAAGATTTACTAGAGATGTTTTAGTATAATAGTAAATAAAACACAATTAAAAAACATTTTAGCCTCTATTTTTGTATTTGATTGTATTTTGATAATATGGTGATTTTAGTATTGCTTTAATTTTATTGACATGTTTACTAACTAAATTATACGTTAAAATATTTAATGATTAATTAATAGTTAATTGTAGTCTTAAAAATTATTGCTCGTATAGCCGGATAGTACGAATTTCTCAGAAAAAGAGAATAAACGATGCTATAATTAGTTGTGAAATTTTATTTTGAAGACCTTATAATAAACCACTATCACAAGACCTATAATTATCACTCAGTTATAAGAAAATATTTTTGGTAATACTAGATACTAGTCTATACCAATATTATAAATGCGTTAGTTTGGATGTTTGGATGGATGTTTGTGCACGCTAGTTTTGGAGCCAGAACGGATTTTGATGAAATTTGGCAATGTTAAAGCTTACTAGAATACAAAGCTTACCAGAATAGCACATAGGCTATAGAAATATTTACTTTTGCACGTAGTTTTGTCTGTGACATAACATATGTTGAAGAGCGATTACGTAAATGCCATAGGAGCGCTCGTTATAAAAAATAAACGAATAAATAAAAAACGTGAATCTTTTAGCTAGAAACTAAAATACTTTGTTTGGTCTGTAGAAAGTAGAAAGACAAGACCAAGAGCTTTCAATAATATACATACTATAGTGCGCCATAATGTGTCCGTTTTATTTTCGTCACCTCTACGCAACCATATCATTTTGTTTCTGACTTTTGTCACCCAGCCATATTTTGATCAGTCCGCATTTTTTTATTTACTTCAAAATGACAATTTCACAGCCCATAGGTATAATAGCCATATAAATATAATTTTTAAAATTCACGTGGAAAGAAACGCGGGCAACAGCTAGTAAGGACATAAGAAAATTATACGTTAAAAACACAATATGTATTCTAGTTGAAAAATAATACTCCACTAATACTAATTCATCACTCTACGCACCGAAAGACTTTTTAATTTATTTAAAAAACAAGAACAAATGAGGGGAATGGAACGTTTGAAGGAGCACAGCCTAATCACAATATACGGTAAGTTATTAGAAAAATAATGTTCCGGAATTGATTTTAAACATTGTGTTTGCATAATTGTGTAGCGTGTAACATGTTGTTACAATTACTAGAATACGAACAAGTAATATGTTATTAAGGGTATGTCCTCATAAAGGTAAATGAAGCCTATTTGATGATAAAGGTTTTAAATAATAGATAATCATTAAGGCCTCCTCCGGCTATAAATGTAGTTATTACTAAGTATGTATGTACGTTTCCTCAATTTCTTTCTCTTTCTTCCTTACCAATATCGTTTAGTTCATGATTGACTTACTTTATTTATAAAAATATTTTACAAGTTTTTTACAGATTTTACCAAACTGATGCTGTGGAACAACGATTAACAAGAGTTTTAGTGTTTTTTTTGTACTTTTATATGTACTTACTTTACTTTTATATGTGCATGCAAGAATGTCTTAATATTGCATTTTTTATTATTAAGTTCGAATAGGCCTAAATTGTTTTATTTTATATATTTACATACATACCTATATATATTTTTAGTTTGTTTAATAAGATATATTTTTTGATACATTTCATATAATTTGGATTGTATTTATCTTAATTGTATTGTTCTGCTAACAATTCAATTTGTATTGTATGTAAAAATATTATATTGTATAACTTATAGTATTTAATTATTGTGTATTATATTATTTTATAAGTAATATTTTATTTATATTATTATTATATTTTACTTCATAATTATTCATAATTATTGAAAATGAGTTGGAACCATACCACAACAATTTTAATATCTGTCACATCAACGCTCAAAGCATACCCTCTCATCATTTAGATCTAGTAAATACCTTCAATCTTAATTCTGTTCATGCGGTTTTAGTTTCTGAATCTTGGTTAAAGCCATCTCCAGCTTCCACCAATTTTTCACTTTCTGGCTTCATCCTTTTAAGAAACGACCGCATTGGCAAAGCCGGTGGTGGTGTTTGCATCTATCTTCGCAACCATTTTAAATACAAAATTATTCTCCAATCTCCTGCTTCTCTCCATGATTCTCCTGAGTATCTCTTCATTGAGGTTAATATTGACAAAAAGGTAGTCATTGGCGTTGTTTACTCCCCTCCAAATATAACGTACTTCTCTAAACTTGAAGCCATTTTTGAAGATCTACTTTCCTGTACCACACATCTCTTAGTCATGGGTGACTTTAACACTTGCTTGCTTAGGCAAGACTCAAGGTCTAATCAACTACGACAGTTAACCGACTCTCTTAATTTGGAAATTCTAGCACTCGGTCCGACGCATCACACCAGTACCTCATCAACTTTGTTAGACCTTATTATTTGCTCGGACACCCAAAGTGTTAGTAACTTTGGTCAAATACCTGCTCCTGCTTTTTCACATCATGACCTAATTTTTATTTCATACCGAGCTAAAGTGCCTAAATGCAAACCCAAACACCTTCTTCTTCGTAATTATATTAATATTGACAAAGAAGCGATTGCATTGGATGCATGTGCTGTAAATTGGGCCGCTGTGGAGGAATTAGGTACAATTGAAGACATGGTTCAACTCTTAAACAATAATATTTTAACACTTCTTGACCGTCATGCTCCTCTTCGTAAAATTAAAGTCAGTCACCGTTCTGTGCCATGGTTTAATGATGACGTAAAAAAGGCCATGATACAAAGGGATTGTGCTTTTCGTAAGTTTAAAAAAGACCGTTCACAACTCAACTGGTCTGTATATAAGGCTGCAAGAAATTGGTGTAACCAATTCTGTCGTAAACTCAAACGCCAATATATTCTCAATAAAACCTGCTCATCCGCAGCAGAAACCTTAAAATTCTTAAAGACTCTCGGTGTAAGCAAATCTCGACATTTTGAAAATTCTTCTTCTGTGGACATTAATTCTCTTAATCGTTATTTTTCGTTCACCAACACTATTGACTCCCAAAGAAGAACTAAAACCATTACATCAATTCTCTGTTCGTCTAGGCCCGATATCCCACTATTTCACTTCACTCCTGTTGACGAAGCTGAGGTTAAGAAGCACCTTTTAGCCATAACATCAAAGGCCACTGGTTGTGACGGTATTAATCGTACTATGTTATCATTCATTATCGATTTCCTCATTGCTCCCTTATCTAAAATAATTAACTTTTCCTTTTCCTCTGGTAGTTATCCACATTTGTGGCGTAAAGCTCATATTCTCCCACTTCCAAAAATAGCCAATCCTATGTTACTCTCACATTTTCGTCCCATTTCAATATTACCGTTTTTATCCAAGATAATTGAATCCGTCGTTCACTCCCAACTTTCCCTGTTCCTTTCAAAATTTAACTTACTAGATCCGTTGCAATCTGGTTTCCGCATTGGACACAGTACAAGTACAGCACTCTTAAGGGTCACCGAAGACATCCGTCAAGGTATGGAAAACAAATGTGTAACCATTCTTGTACTGGTTGACTTCAGCAACGCATTTGGCACTGTTGATCACTATCTCTTACTTGCGTTGTTGGACAAATACTGCATCTCGGCTTCGTCTATCAGGTGGTTCTCCTCATATCTTCGAGGGCGCCAGCAGGCTGTTCGCACCGATGAGGGCCTCTCTGATTGGTGTGAAGTGGTTGCTGGGGTCCCCCAAGGCGGAATTTTGTCTCCTTTATTATTTTCTCTATTCATTAACTCTATTACCTCTGACTTAAATTGTCAATACCACCTTTACGCCGACGACTTGCAGCTTTACATTCAGACAGAGGTAAATTTAATTGACCAAGCTATTCACTCATTAAACGCTGCTCTTGAGCGAATGTTGCAATGGTCTAACGATTATGGCATCGAAGTAAACCCCTGTAAGTGTCAAGCAATCATTATTGGTAGTTACCGTCAGTTAGCCCATATCGACCAAAACTCATTACCAAATGTAACTTATAACAATATTGTAATACCCTTTTCTCCTCAAGTAAAAAATTTAGGAATATTTCTTGACAGTTCTTTTAATTGGCAATACCAACTAAAGGAACTGTCACGTAAATTTTATAGTACTTTTCACTCTCTGTTAAAACTTAAACACTTCCTGCCCCATCGGGCAAAACTACAATTGGTTAACCTGTTACCGCTACCTATTCTTGACTATGCTGATGTGTGCTATATCGACGCTAATGAAGTTCTCCTAAATAAATTAGATCGTCTATTAAATACCTGTATCCGCTTTATTTTCGGACTACGTAAGTTTGACCACATCTCCGACTATAGGTCAAAGCTAAAATGGTTGCCAGTCCGTAAACGAAGAAACTTACGGACTCTTTGTTTACTTTACTCTATTTTGTTTAATCCTTCCACTCCTGTTTATTTAAAACGCAATTTATTATACGTAGACTACATTATTTGTTATATATCTCATATGTATTAAATATTATGTCGGATATATCGTATGTATTATATGTCTTTTATATTATTATTTTTATGTTTATATGTAGATTTAGATATAGATAGTCTTATAATATTCTTTTTTTTTTTCTTATACTTTTTATGTTTTGCACGCCTACCAACATCCTCTCCTGTACTTCGTAAGGTTGGCTGGTAGAGAATGTCTTTGTGGCATTAAGCCCGCCGTTTGTGCTTTATTTTGTATATTGTGCAATAAAGAATTAAATAAATAATAAATAAATAAATACTACATACATTCACTATAAAACAGTAAAAGTCGTTAGTTGAAAAACATCATTCAACCTGATATAAAATATAACAAAATAACATACAAAAATACACCAAAATCAAAATTAAAATCTGTTATTACAGGACTTTAAGCTACAACTCTTACTTATTTATTAAAATCCATAATATAATACTAAATTTCATAACTTATGGTTAATATATTAATTTAGGATCTCGTTAATTCTGTTGTTATAAGATATAAGGAGATCAGCTTACAACTGCAACTGTAAAAAAATAAACAATACGATAGAAATAGACATTTAATAAAAGCTCAGAAAGTTTCTTGCAGTAAGATATTAAATGTTTCTTCGCTTCTTAATAATTTCTTTTGGTTGTGAACTTTTTGTTAATATTCTTTATTCAATGAAGCAAAATACTTATTTACTGTGGAAAAATTACTAATAATGAGATTTGACTCCCTTCGTCCTAAGCTACATTATAGTGTAATACAGAAACTTAATATAGAGGCTCATCTGATATTAATAAAGAACGACTAAGCCATCTAATGCATAATCAATTCTTTTAACATCTCCATTTACAAAACTGAAGTAAATAGAAATGTACAAACACTTCGCTAACAATGCGACAAATTGAAATTACACAAGGAAATGCTATTGTTTATATTTTTTCAATTTTTTTATTTTATTTTATTTTTGTATTGAATCCTATAGATCTACACATAATTTTGTTATTCTTTTGATGATCCATATTACATTTTAATTTATAATTAAATTGAAATATTCGTTGTAAACGTCCAACTAATGTTACTAATCCTACATATGTTTTAATAAAATTTGTCTTAACAGTGAATATCTTAAAGTAAAGGCGAATTCTTGTCTGTAAATGTAATGTTAAGATTCATTACTAATTGGGTACTAATTCTTAATAATTGTATCAAATTGCAAATAAAGTATGAACTATAAACAATTAAATATGTTGTAGTATATCTGCAACTAAATTAATCTACTTCATTTAAGTAACTACGTCCATACATTTCACTGATTTGTCTGTACTGTAATAAGAAATGTTTTGAAAACATTCGTGCAATGAAATAATAAAACAGCAAAAGAACTCAATAATTTATCTGTACGAGGTAATTATGAACATGTTTCAAGATTAACTAATTGTTTCATGTTTAATTCCATAGTGGTTTTTAAGCTTGTCAGAGTTATATCGTATTAAATTTATTAATGTTGTTCTGGCTTCATTTCAATGGCAAAGAAAGTAAGTGAGGCGAAATATTGTACCAAAATATAATTATTTGATCCTTTCTGAAGTAAAGATAAGTACGATGGGCGTGTTTTTATGTAGAAACTAGCTGTTGCCCGCGGCTCCGCCCGCGTTTAGGTCGCTTTTCGCGTAATCTGTGGAAACTACAATTATGCAGACCTATAATAGACTTATAGTTAATTCTATAGTATCCTATTCCCGTGGAAATTTATATATATAGGCATTTCATTGCTACAATATCAAACTGAAAATAATAACATACATCCACATCACAAACAAACGCATTCAAAAATATTATCGCTGTTCACAACCGTTCCGTAAGGAGCCGACCACGCGCCTGGGCCGCTTGGCATGCTACCTCGCAGCTATCGACATTGTTAGCCCTCCCCTCTCAACGCGTCACACACCCTGCACATCAAAGTACGTGTGGTATTTACCATTACGTATTATCTTAAAACTAAAATAACTCCTTACTTATTGGTTAAAATCAAATACTTTCAAGAGCAATGTAATATTAAGTGCCTGTGATATTTAAATAATTTATTTGGATAAGGAATAATATCGTTATTATTAAAACACCTTCGAAAGTGTATATTATTTTAGAACTAATTTCATAACCATATAAAAGGTTATAGTGAGTCAACCTTAAAAGCTAGATATATGTTGTCGCGGACTTCTTTTTAGAACTTTTAAAGGGGAACAATTTCATAGAACATCATTTTTGCGTAACTTTCCCCGTTTTCGCAACGCACGCAGTTTTTTGTTTATTTTTTTACACCTTGCGTTAGAATATTCAAGTTTTAGTAATCATCCCTAATTTTTTGAAAATAAAACATAGCCTATGTCACTCGGGAATAGTGTAGCTTGCCAACGGTGAAAGAATTTTTGAAATCGGTCCAGTAGTTTCGGAGTCTATTCAATTCAAACATACAAAAAAATAAACAAACCTTTCCTCTTTATAATATTAGTATAGATAAAGAAAAAACTTAGATGTTACTCTAAATAAAGTGAGCTTATTTGAATAACAGAAAATGAGTTTCCTTATTAATGCTAAATATTTATGAAGCAATGTATTACGCCTATTCTTTTAGGGTTTCAAAATTATGATATGAGTTTAGAAATATTGAGTTTTGCTCGCGATTACTTCGAAGTACGTAATGTTTGCACCTAGATCATAAAGTAGTTGATTGTGTTGTAATTTCAAACAAATATTTTAATAGGAAATAAATAATTACACTCACAATCTAAAATAATATAGCAGAAAAGTATAATAATTCCATGATAACACAGGTACACAAAAAAAAAGTGTCGCGATCGAGAAAGTAGATTCCTATATTCCTATATTTTTTCCCCCTATATTCCTATATTTTTTGGGGTCCTTTGACAGTAACATTCCATTTCTTTAATATCTTGGTAAAGTCTTTCATTTCATTTTCCTTGTTGTAGTCGTCTGTGTTTTTTGGAAAAAATCTAATTAGGACTCGAGAGATTAGTACTCCATTTTTTATACTCACTGAGAAGTTGAAAAGTTATAACTTTTCAACAGAATTTTACATTTTGAGCAGTTAACTGTTGGAACATGACGACAAATTATTTAACGAAATAGGATTAGGGAAGAAAATAAAGCCCGTAAGATCATCCAGGAGCAAGAATGTTTATAAGAAAAAATTAAAACTGGAGGTAGTTTGGCAACTTCTGGAGGACAGATTCTGTGTCAACACCCAAAACACACCTAAACCCAATTTTCATCCCTTCCCACCCCCTATTCAAATTCAAATTCAAATTCAAAATATCTTTATTCAAGTAGGCATTTACATGCACTTTTGAATCGTCAATTACATTAAATTGGTCAGTATAGTCAGTCTGTGAGTAAACTACCACCAGCTCGGAATGCTGTTCTGCTGAGAAGAGCTGGCCAGAAACTCAACAGTTGCTCTTTTTAAATGAAATTAAACAATGTTTGACTTATACATTATAACATCAACCCTGCAAATGAGTCAACGACCCAAGTTCCATACATTTCGATCATCCAAAAATTCTTGAATTTTATAATAAGATTTATTTAATAATATACTTTTAATTTTAGATTTAAAACTATGAAAAGGAAGATCCAAAATATCTTGTGGAACCTTATTATATATGCGTACACTGAAGCCCATGAAGGATTTGTTAACTTTTTGAAGTCGAAATTTAGGCGTTACGAGTTTATTTTTATTTCTTGTATTTATCGTATGTCTGTCGCTGTTTTTAATATAAGTATTTAAATTTTGACGTATATATAATATATTATTAAAAATGTATTGAGAAGCAACCGTAAGTATACCGATTTCTTTAAAAACATCTCTTAGGGAGTCTCTAACTCTTAGATTACAAATAGCCCGTATAGCTCTTTTTTGTAAAACAAATATAGAATTCATTTCGGCAGCACTGCCCCATAATAAAATACCGTAAGACAAAATACTATGAAAATAACTAAAATAAACGAGTCGAGCCGTATTAAGAATCTGTTAATTGTCTTACTTTTTTAATTGCAAAGACGGCAGAGCTGAGTTTGCCAGCGAGAGTTGAGAGATGGGGGTTCCACTGGAGCTTTTTATCTAAAGTTATACCTAAGAAAATTGTTGAGTCAGTCAGTTCTAACACTTCATTGTTAAGGCGTAGACTACAATTTAGACTTTTGACATTAGGAAGTGTAAATTCCATGCATTTAGTTTTTTTAGTATTTAAGACCACATTATTAATTTCGAACCAATGAAGAATACGTGACAAAGCACTGTTTACTTTGTCATAATTAGCTTTATTACGATCATCATTGAAAATAAGCGAGGTATCATCAGCAAAAAGTACAATGTCACATAGTCCTTTTACATAAAAGGGCAAATCATTAATATATAGTTAAAATAAAAAGGGGCCAAGAATAGATCCTTGTGGAACACCCATCTTTAGGTGAGAACCAGCCGATTTACAATTATTTACGTCAACCGTCTGAACTCTTTGATTTAGGTAAGAGGCAATAAGATCAAGCAAGATCAGCACTACGCACACCATAGTGGTTAAGTTTGCATAGTAATATTTGATGGTTTACGCAATCAAAGGCTTTAGATAAATCACAAAATACCCCGATTACATTCTGTGACTTCTCCCATGCGTCGTAAATGTGCTTAAGAAGCGTGGCACCCGCATCAGTTGTTGACTTGCCTTTGGTGAAACCAAATTGTTTACTATGCATGATTTTATTGCTGTAAACGAATTCTGTCATTTGGTTGAGAATAATTTTTTCGAAGATTTTACTTAAGGTAGGCCAAATAGATATTGGCCTATAATTTCCCGGTTCAAGTCTATCGCCGCTTTTAAACAAAGGAACTACTTTACTATTTTTCATTAAATCTGGGAATGTACCGGTTTCAATACATTTGTTAAAAATTAAGGATAATTGGGGAGCAATGTCATTTATAACAGTGGTAAGTAATTTAACTGACATACCCCAGAGATCCCCTGTTTTTTTCATATTTAGGTTTCTAAACGTTTTAACAATTTCATTTGATGAAACAGGTTTAAAAACAAAACATTTGTCACTGACTCTTACGTTATTCGTTAATTCCGCGATTGCATCAAATGGTGAAGAATTTAAATTCCTCGTGACTGTTACAGGAATTTCTTTAAAAAAAGTCTCAAAAGTAGCCGCAACATTTGAATCTGTATTTATTTCAATATTATAAATTTAGCTTAATAGGTCCATGTACAGCACTAGTTTTCCCAGAAACACTAGATATAACATCCCACGTTGCTTTTATCTTATCATCAGAGTTTAAAATTTTATTTCTAATATAAATCGACTTGGCATGTACGCAAACGTTTTTAAATATTTTAGAGAAATTTCTAACTTTATTAAAGAACACGGGATCATGATTCCATTGCCTCTCACCATACAAATCATATAATTTTTCTCTACTTTTGTATATTCCCGGGGTAGCCCAATAACTAAATTTAAGTTTTAGGTATTTAGTTATAGTTTTTGGTTTAAAAATATTATTGAATTCTTGTAACAAAAAATCGAAGAATTTATTATATAAATTATTGGGATTGCCATCGCTCATGTCTACTTTATGCAGTTTTTGCGCAACAATATTCTTAAAAGTATTAGTTCGGTTTTTTGTTATCGGTCTGCAAGTAAATTTTTGGGGCTTTTCATTTTCACGATTGATTAATATAGAAAATTTTTGACCACAGTGGTCTGAACTTAAATTTGTCATTATCGTCTCTTCATAAATGTTACAGCGACAGAACACATTATCAATACAAGTCGAGGAAACACTAGTAATGCGAGTAGGTTCAAAAAATACGTTCAATAAGTTAAAAGATTTAAACTAATTTAATAAACGTACACTAGACGAAGTTACTTGTAATATATCTACATTAAAGTCACCGCACTTGTGTGCGGTGCGGTGCGGTGTGTGCGTGATTGTTCACGGACTTGTTTTTATGACAAAGTTTAGTTAAAATATCCTCCATTTTGTTTTCAAATTCATCAAAATCACCAGAGGGAGGTCGGTACACGCATAAAATAATATGTTCATTGAGCTCAATGCAGGATAGTTCAATAATTCGCTCGACAGAGAGCGCCACTATGTCTGATCGAGACTTAAACACTACATCGTTACGAGCTAAGATAAGTGAGCCACCGCGAATAGCTTTCTCTCTACAGAACGAACTTGACAATTTATAATTTTGTACATTTATAATATTGTTATTCTTTAACAACCAGTGCTCTGTAATGCATAATAGACTAATGTTATATTTTTGAACAAACAGTTCCACTTCCGATTCCTTGCCACCTAAGCCTTGTATATTTTGATGGACAATAGTAAACAGCTTAGGCTTTGTCTTAAAATTTAGTTTAAAGTGGAACGATTATGTTTTGTCAGTACTACACTATTTAAATTACAATCATTTTTCGTTATATCTCTTATAACGAAGTTTTTTTAAATTAAATGCTACTAAAGTAGCAATCTGTTTTTTATAATATACAGGCAGATACATTGTACCTTTTGTCATCCTAAACCTATTATAAATAAATTTATTTACATCAAAGTAAAAGAATGCGTCACTATGACGGTATGTCAAATTATACAATGTCAAATTTAAATTATATATATACTTGTTTTGTATGTCCGAATAAGATGATGAATAAGGAAATGTACAAATTACAAATTTACAATTATTCCTATTATGTAATTTTAATAATTTTTCTATATTTTTAATAATTTAAATTTTCTTGACAGACAAACCATCTCCATGCAATAGTACAATAGTACTGTTTTCAGTTAAGTTAAAATTAATTATTTTGTCTAGATTATGCTGGTAACTGGCTCCAGGTGAGCATATATTATAAACATTATTTAATTTACTACTTAAAAGAGATCCAAAACCTTGACCTAATTGGTCAGAAAAAACAAAGTAATTATGTTTGACAGATACAGTAGAGGACTTATAAATTTTTTGATTTTTTTCCATAATATTTACATTTTTATTATTATTTTCAATATGTATAGCCGAATCACCCAACACCTCAGAGTTTAGTTTTGAAACTACATTTAATTTTTCAGTTAAACAGTTACAATTAACATAATTATTAGTTAAAGATTCAAACCGCTCTAAGTTATAACTACATAAATCAACTAAATTACTGGTAGCTTGAATATGTTCTTTAATTTCATTCTGAGAAGATTCATATTTTTTACTCAAAGATTGCAATGAACCATTTAATTGAGAAATTTCATCCTGTAAGTTTTGGGTGTCTCGCTCATACATTGACCTACTCTCAATCATTTTCTTATTATAAATACTAACTTTTTTAATTAACTTTGTGCGTTCCATTTTTAAATCATTTATTTTCTTTGCAGAAAACTTGTTGTTAATGAGTTTATTACATTTTTTTATTAATTTGTTAACCTTTATATACTTTTTTAATTTGTTATGACTTGATAAAGGGTTGAGGGTAGATAAAGGGAGAATGGGGTGGTGTGGTGACATGTAGAGGACATATTCGATTTCAGCACCCCGAAAATCATAGGAATCCATATACATATCGATTTTTTATTGAACCCAATTTACATTCATTCACACCTCTTTAGAGAGAATGGCATGGTTTGGCATGGAATTGTGGATGTCATATTCGGTTTCAGCACCTAAAAAAAAAAAACATTTTTCTAAACATTTTTAATTTTTAAGGTCTACTTTCTGAATCGCGACACTTTTTTTTTTGTGTGCCTCTGTAATCGTACATTGAACTGTCAATATTTATGAATTCACAGACTTTTCCTCTTTACTGGTTTATGGCTAAGTATACAAATAAATATATATATTTAAATATAATATCAATTTTTTTACCAGACACTATAATCAAAATAAAATGGAATATATATAGACTAATAGCAAGACATTATCAAAATATTTTAAAGTTAGAGTTAAATCTTTTAAAATAAATTTAATTTAAAAGGTATTTGTAAGTTGGTACATAAATAAGATAACGCTTGAAGTTTCAATTCGTATAAATTGCGGTGCAAGACTCGTTCCACAAGATCAAGAATCTGAGAAACCTCTATACCGTGTGAAAATGATGCCTTGATAAGAGTCCGCGTTTTAATATTGTAGATAATAAATATATTAAAAAGATTTTATTTTAATAATTTGATGAACTAGTTATTGTAAAATGAATACTTATAAGTTTTAAATCTTCTTTTTCACTTTTTTATCATATTTATTAAAAAACTTACATGTTTGACTTTTTATTTTAATATTATGCCTTGTTACAGTTTTCTTTCATATAAATAATAATGAAAGAAAGTTGATAACATAAATGATTTAGATATAAAGAGATTGTAGCACATACATGATATATATAATATGTCATGTATGTGCTATATTAATATTAATATTATCTATATTTATTAAAATGTATTTTATAATAACTTCATTAAATAATTAAAAACGCTTTAATAATCATATACGTTATATGTGCATAATTAAGTAAAAGGTGGAGAACTTTTTAACTATTCCATTGTAGTAGCAACAATTTGAGGTGACTTACTTTGATTTAAAAGGAACTTAGTAGTAATCTTTGAGGCGCTTCACTAAAAGTCTCTAACGTAATTTACATATAGGGACATAAAAGCTAAAAGCAAATTAACATTTTAATCTTCCTTGGCTTCTTTGAATAATGGTCTAGATATATAAAAGTAAACTACATTTTTGTACAGAAAGTTCCTTTATAGTTAGGCCTTCTCAAGTAACTTTGTCGATTTCTTTTTATAAGGCTGTACATTAAAATAACACAATGTTGTTTTTAGATTTTCACATACAAATTTCATTAAAATAATTGCAATAAAATGTTATATACTATATGTTACATCTAAATGATTTACAGACGTGCTTTCGCTCTCAGTAGACATAAGTGCTGCAAAGCAATCGAAACGCGAGGTAATTAGTTAAAATATAAATACAACTATATTAAGAATATAATTTAATATAAATTATAAATCATTCTAAAATTAAATAAGATGATTTCAAATAACTATAAAAACACGCAATGAAAAAGGAATTTCATTCTAAAAAGCCACTATTGTTATTCAGCTCCACCAGCTTTCAATATTGAAATGAATATTGGAATTTTATAATTAAACCTATCTCATATCAGTAGGATTATTAGATAAGTATTATTAGAATTAATCTTTAATTATTAGAATATTATTAGAATTAAAGTTTATTTTCTAAACATTTTTAATTTTTAAGGTGTTTTTTAGAAAGAAATCATTTTAGTGGATTACTAAAATGATTGGCTGTATATTTTGAAATCAACCAATAAGAAACTTTTGTTGTATTGATCAGCTTTCGAGAAACCAGTCATTTATGGGGTTCGTCTAAATATTCCGAGCTGGTGGTAGCTTACTTACAGACTGACTATACTGACCAATTTAAAGTAATTGTAGACGATTCAAAAGTTCGTGTAAATGCCTACTTGAATAAAGATAATTTGAATTAGCTTATACAAAACGTTTTTCTATGGATCATTGTATGTTTTTCTTTTATAAATAATGTATATAACTGATTCTAAATTACACAAATACATTATAATACTGGGTAAATAAATCTCTCTGAATAAATCTTTAAGCAGCCTGACAGCGATCGTTACATACTTTCGGTGTTTGATCTTCTAAATATTCAGAAACATTGTAATATCTTTTAGCAGACAAACGTTTTTTTGTTTTCTTACTTTCTTAAATATGTTAAACAGTACTACTTGAACGATTGTTAGAAACTTCTTGTTATTTTTTTTTTACATTGTCGCAGAAAGATCTACTCACTGTTTTAAATCGAGTAACAAGCATCGTGAGCTTTTGTTTGTTCTTTGTATTTATGTTGTGTATATTACTAGGCTTTATTATAAAGTTATCAGTATTTTATGAACAAAATTAATTTTCTTAAGCTTATCTTTATTATTTAATCTTAATTATTTTAGATCTTAATCTAAATGATTAATAAGATTCTTTGATCCTAATTATGTAGATTAAAGAATCTCTGGGGTCCAGGTTGTATTTTTTTTATTAAAATGAGTGCATACGAGTCTATAGGCTACCTGAAGTAAAGTACTCACCGTCGACCACAATCTCTTGCAATATATGAGGATTCACAATAGCGATATTATTAATTACAAATTACACGGATAAAGTAACTATAATATTATACTAAATGATCGTCAGTGAGAGATCCAATTTTTTTAAGCGAAGCTGCTAAGTCTACTAGTCAATGCAGTTATATGAGAGCCCCATGTAGCTTGTGTGATTTCTAGGAAAACTGTTGATTCCACCATACCTTTCACTTCCTACATTACATTATTTACCACCTGGTCAACATTTAAAGTTAAAAATTTAAGAAGTTTTATCTTTTTATTATTAAACAAAAGATACTTCACTTTAGATATTAAAAAAAATATTATCATCAAACAATACTATCCCCTTTTTAGGTCCAGCAAATAAAGCACATCATTTATATAAACAAAGAAAAGAAATGGGCTTAAGATTGAACCTTGAGGTACTCCTATATTAAAAGGAGCTAATATCATTTTGTTCACCTTAACCCTCTGAATTTTATTAGACAAGTAAGAAAGCAAGAGTTTGAGATCAATGTTTTAAATGTACTACTATGGAGTGGTACAATTTCCTGACGAATGTTTCATCCTGAACAAATTCTTATTCCTTAGATGGATCACAAAATAGTCAAAGAGTATCACGTAACATCTTACAAGCCTTAAATATATGCTTTCAGCATCTTGCGGCATCAGTTATGTTATTCTGTAAAAACAGAACAACATAGCTTAAATCTTCTAATCTCGTTTCCACACTCAAAAGTGTGGCGCTACGAGCGCTATCGTGTTTTTAGAGAATACAAATTTAATATTTCATCGCCGATTCTGCTTTCGAGATTATAAAATGTTCTTACAGAATACGGAATACAGAGTTATTACATAACTCTTTATTGTGAAACAATTATGTTAACTTTATATAATATTCTGGGTTTATACCAATAATATTTTTCTTATTTCGTTTTGCTGCAAGTGCGTAATGAATCTTAATAATTTATAGTGACGTGGCTTTGTAGTAAATAACGCGTAATATATATTACATATATAATACGTTTCCAATTCCATTCGTCTAAGAGATCCAGTAGCATCCATCCATCATTGTACCTTGAGATCAATCCACCTCGCCTGACGGTAAGATCTTATCAAAACTAACAAATCGAAACTTTAGGTAACTTAACCATGTCCGGAGGTAATAGATCATTATATTTAACACAACGGCTTTAATACGAATGACCTTGCTTTTTATGTCAAGATTAATTTGCAGCCACTGAAGTGAGCATTTTCAGATCACAGTATAAATGTACATATAACATACATTATATGTATAATATGGACATAGTTATATAAAAATAATTAAAGTATCTAAAAATATAAAATATGAAAAACGAGAAACTCTTACACTTATTGCTTCTTAGCTTCTTTCTTCGTTGGTCGAGTGGTTAGCGCAGACGCCTAACGTGTCACGGCGTAATGGGGCTCGGGTTCGATTCCCGGCAGGCATTTATGTGATGAGCATAGACGTTTGTGTTTCTGGGTTTGGTCGTTCATTAAATATATTCTCAGTATTTATATGTGTATTTCTATGTATTTGTATCGTTGTCTTACATCCTTAACACAAGCAAATAATTTGCTTACTTAGGGGTTAGATCAATGTGTGTAATTTGTCCTGATATTATTATTATTATTATTATTAAATATGTATACTAGTTAAATATATATATATATATATATATATATATATATATATATATATATATATATATATATATATATATATACATATATATATAGTAGTTATACAATTTTATACCTATCTGTTTTGGAAACGCGTTATTAAATTATTTAATTGAAAATAATTATACAGATTTAACAACAGATTTATCTACATTTAAATTTTATTCTTAATAGATCGTTTATTATATATTAGTTATAGTATAAGTAAAATATCAAAACCAAATGTTAGTCATAACTTTAATATCCATTAAATTAAGAAAAAGCAAAATGAAGATAACTCATCTTTAAAAGTAATTAACCAGTGTTTTATTTTAATTTAGTTATTTACTAATATAAATCATTGATATATTCTAAACTGATATAAAATTTCACCGAAAAGAAGTTAAAATATTTTAAGAATTCATTTAAAATTTACAGTACATTTGATCATTGACCGTTGTTTCTGTTACGAGTAGTCCAATAAAAATCTTAAATATTGCCCATATAATGGCAGCGGTTAGGTAAGCTACGGTCTAGATAAATATGAACTAAAAGTTTTGTGAAACACTATTATGCTCTCTTACGATGTATTTCGTAAAAAATCCAAGAAAATAAAGTTATATTTATATACCTTACATTATCTTATATGTCTGAACAATACTCATTCGTAAATAAATGGAACAGTATCTATTTTGGGCAAATATTAAAAATGTCATGTAATCAATGACATTAAAACATATAAGTCAAAAAGTCAGTCAAAAGCTTTCTTTACTACCCTATGACAACACTATATAAAACAGGAAATTATATGACGAAGTCATTCGATTGTGAATGGACGCCATATTGTCAAATCTCTGATTTTGCCGTTTGTCTCTGATGTCACCATTTATATTGACTTAAAACAACTTGTTTATCAACACCATTTCGATCATGTGACTTTTAAAAAAAAATGTTCAATGGCAGAAAAGTAAGTATATAAATAAGTCGTGTATAAATTAGTGTGATACAAATGGGACTGAAATACAAGTTTACATTATTAGCCTTCAAAGCATAATTTAATTGCAATACTTCATTTAATTCCGTATATATAAACCAAATGAAGTAGAATTATTTGAATTAAATGTAACTAACATTGATTAGTTATTATGGTGTACATATTTTAATCTAGTTAAATAAACATAAAAAACATGAAATCTTAAATTGTTTGTTTATTATAGATTTTAAAATATTATACCTACTACATATCCTACTATCTACCACATAGTACATATATTTGTGGTAAAGATACGAAGTTTTAAAGACGTATTATATTTAACCGTCTTCTATTGAAGTGCATTTCAATGTTACTATAAGTACAGTAGAGCTGAATAATACTCGTTGTATATCATCATGAAATAATGTCTGAAAACTGAAATACCTATACAATAAGAAAATAATTATCAAATTCAAATAACCATAAAAGAGATAAACTAAATGAAAAATAAAACGATACGGGCAGAGATTCGAACCCGCGACTGTTAGGAAACCGTCCCGGTAGGCGTGGGTTCGAATCCCGAATTAATAAATTTTTATATATTTATTTCTAATTGTGTTGAATTTTAATAAGTGTATACAATGCTTATTTTTTCATCAAAACAGTAAAAGAAGAAGCTAAAATAAAAACTAATTTATTATTTTAAATATGGTAACTCATTATAAGTTATAAACTTTTTAAAAAGTTTTGTGAAGTTGAAGTTGAAGTTGATGAATCGTCTTGTCGTGGACCTTCATTTAAAGTCAGGTTACATCAATACTTATAACGAAGAAGTTTTTTGTCAAACTTAGTTTCATCGAGCATAATTACTTTCATATTATTACATTGAGCTTTCTTTGTGTCTCTTACTAGGAATACATTCTGAGAAATAATTATCTTTTTCGTTTATGACCATTGTCAAATATTAAACAATAATTATATTTTATTTTAAACACAATAAATAAGAATTATACTTTTATTGTAATTATAGTAAAACAATACTAATTTATATTGTTTTAATAACGGCTAATAATAATTTAACAATATAATTAAATAATCTGGTGTGATTTTAGAAATGTATGTCGGTCTCTGATATGGGAGTAATCGCTCCTTTTGGATTTATAGAATATATTTAAAGGTATTGATCTGGAAGCATCTCTTTGGTTCGTAGTAGAAAGTTCTCCAAGAACCGCAGTGTGGAAGAACACCATGCATTCAGATGGTAGATATCGTATTGCAGTTCTATAGTTAAAATTATCGGCAGGAATCAGATAAAATGGCTCTATGGAATTTTCTGAGCCCTAGATGCGCTAGAAGACGTGCAGATATGCATTATTTTTACGCAACGCTGAAGAATGCAGTTTACAGAGCACTAGGTCCTCGACAACCCAAACTACTCTTCACTGTATGCGGTCAAATGGTAGTAACAGATACTGGTATCTTCAGGTCTAGAGATTATAAGACTATGTGGCCAAGTGTGGCCGGATCCTTGCTTTATATTCAAATTTCAAAATATCTTTATTTAAGCAGGCATTTAGTCGCACTTTTGAATCGTCAAATACATTAAATTGGTCAGTATAGTCAGTCTGTGAGTAAGCTACCACCAGCTCGGAATGCGGTTCTGCTGAGAAGAGCTGGCTAGAAACTCAACAGTTGATCTTTTTAGATGAAATTTAACAATGTTTGACTTATATATTATAACATCAACCCTTCAAATGAGTCAATGACCCAAGTTCCACACATTTCGATCAAAACAAAAACTCTTGAATGTTATAGTAAGATTTATTTAATAATACACTTTTAATTTTAGATTTAAAACCAAAAAAATGAAGATCTAAGATATCTTGTGGAACTTTATTATATATGCGTATACCCAAGCCCATGAAGGATTTCTTAAGTTTTTGAAGTTCAAATTTAGGCGTTACGAGCCTATTTTTATTTCTTGTATTGATCGTATGTCTGTCGCTGTTTATATTATAGTCATTTAAATGTTGACGTTTATATAGTAAGTTATTAAAATTGTATTGGGAAGCGACCGTAAGAATACCGATTTCTTAAAAAACATTTCTTAGGGAGTCTCTAGCTTTTAAGTTACGTTACCCGTATAGCATTTTTTTGTAAAATAAATATAGAATTAATTTCGACAGCGCTGCCCTATACTAAAATACCGTAAGACAAAAACTGTGAAAAAAACTAAAATAAATGAGTCGAATTAACATCTGTTAATGGTCTTACTTTCTTAATTGCAAAGACGGCTGAGCTGAGTTTGCTTGCGAGTGTCGAGATTTGAGGGTTCCACTGGAGCTTTCTATCTAAAGCTATAGTCAGTCAGTTCTAACACTTCATTGTTAAGGAGTAAGTATAGAGACAGCTCTTGGTCTAGAGTCAGTTACAATCTCCCTCTATTGATAACTTATTTCATTGATTGATGTCATCAGATGAACTCCGAATACTCCGAAGCTTGGCGAGAAGCATAGGGAAGAGTCTCGAAGATCGGTGACAAGACGGACGGCGTTTACTTAGCGAAAACGTATTAATATTAACTTGTTTTACTTTGTATTAAACTGAATGAAATTCAGATTCACCCATTCTAAGCTTTCTTTAGGGAAGATAAAATGATATTTTTTATCAAAAATAAAATAAGACCACTTATTCTTAATGTAATCATTATGTTTATTAGTTATGTTTTAAATTCATATTCTATTATGTATTACTCTATTAAATTTTATTCATACTGTATTAATTTTAATTTGTATTGTTTAGTTTATTAGTTAATATGTATTGTATATAATTATGTGTGTATTACAGTAATGTATTAATATGTAACTTTTACCCACTTATCTATGTGAACTATTTTTAAATTCCTAACAATATGATTGTCTGGAAGAAATCGCCTTTAGGGGATAAGACCGCCCTTTGTATTTCCCCTATGTTTATATGTAACTTTGATGTGTATTTTAATGTATTATATTATATGTTTATACAATAAAGAATATAAATAAATAAAATACAAAAAACATTTTTAAACACTTAACTTAACTTAGAGAGTATTGCATATACATCATCTTAAATGCTATAAACAGCATAACAATAATTGCTGTCAATATTCAATATACCATTGATATTCAGAATAAACATTAAACAGTCTCGAGTAAGTCTCCTTTGAAAAACACTATCATTTACGGTCACAAGGATTTGATACTCACACAACAACATATTTTTAACACAAGATACTCTCTTGTGTTAAAAAAGTAATCTCGTGGAGTTTATGCTAAACTAAACTAGTTTAAGCAGTTGTTCCTAAATTATGTTTGTATAACAGTGTAGCATTTATTTAGGTTATATGTTTATTTCATGTAAGCGTATAAAGTTTTAATACCCATAATTTTCAGGCATACAAGGCATAAATTCTACAAATTACATTGAACATTGTAGTTAATAGTTATTAATGACTATGTAGATACATTGTATTTCTTTGACATTAAGATACAATACCATATCACGCTCTATGTAGGCACGTATTGTAATTATGCGGCCAAGTTTGGTTTTATTACCTTAATTTCCTTATCATTTCTTACCAATAGCAACACTAATTGCAGTTTCTTTTTTCACTGATTATACTTCTGCTATAAAATAAATAACATGTTATAGATTTCTACCTACCTACATTCACAATAAAAAAATATTTTTTAAAATATAATTTTAAGCAATATTTTCTTTTTAAATTATATATACATATAGCCAGTGTTAAAAGTTGCATACTAATTGTAACATCAAACCTCCTTAAATGCAATAATTGAGTTAAAGGGCGGTTGGATAAAAAAAATAATTAAATCTATTATTACGGGGAACTTTTTGTATGAAGATATATAGAATATTTAATATAAAAAAGCCACTCGTTACATATATTGTTTTCAATAAAGTTTCAAATAACATATATGAACAAATGCACAAATATCTACTAACATCATTAGAAGATGTTTAACCAAAGCTTAGTATGTTCCAACCTGTTCTTGACAATTTCCTGCAATACAAGATTAAATATTTCTCTGCTTACTTATTTTTTGTGTTAGTATCCTTTATTCATAGAAGCTAAATAGATAGTTACTGTGAAAATAAAACTATTCTCTACATCTTAAAGTATATTATAGTTTAATATAAAAACTTTAAAAAGATCTGATATGAATAAAGAATGGACCAGCCATCTAATGCACAATCAATACTTTTCACATCTCATCTTATGATATATTCGTTTATTTGTTGAAAGTCGTTTTTTATAAGACTTTCACGATTGTTACGGATTTAACTCGCGTATAATTAATTAAATTTTAATTTTACATTTTAAATTTAACCCAACGTTTTGAAGACTTTAAAGCAATTGTGTTGATTGTAATTTGCTTTACAGCATTTGTGTTCATTGTAAGACCAGATGGAGGTATCTGTCAGTAAGTAAAGTAGGTATGTAGATATGACGAAATAAAAATAACTAAAAAACTAAAACTAAAAAATAAAAATAAATCTTAGATTTTTGAATCGATTGGACAACCTAAAAACAACCTTGGTTGTTAAAATAAATTCGCAGACAGCAACAAATCATTTTGTTCGTTCGTTTATTTAATAGATTGTGAAGGTTTGTCTTTACCTCAATTACTCTGTACCTACTGTATACTGAAAGTCGGATGAAACTTGCTATAAAGTTACATTCGTTACCGTGGCCGTTTAACACTATTGGGAACGAGGATACATTACACTATCTACAATAATAACAAAAGTGCTTTTATCATTCAGAGGTAGATAATACCAACAGGGATACTGTATACTTCGACAGAGTAATACTCTCACGGGAAAACTTAGTTGAGTGCAAAAAATGGCACTATCCTTAGATCGGTATCTATCTACCTCTTTAAATTTCGAGATGAGGTAAATTTGATTCTTTTCTATCTTACCTACATAAGACACCAAATTGAAACTAAGAACACCAAATTTGTCGACTTCACTTCAAGAACTGGGCGTTGAATGGGCGCGAATGATTGGCTTTATAAGATAGATAGATGAGCACTTTATTGCTTACATAATAAAAAAAAATAACAATAGGACTAAAAAAACTAACTAGCTAAAAACATTATAAAAACAAATAAATTCAATGTAACATTCCTCTTTAAGGCCTAATTGCATGCAAGACTAATTCATAATTATTTTACTAATATATCCAAGACAAAAATGGCGAAAATGAAAGACTAAAACCCATACGAAGAACATAACAATTTAATATAATACTCAGTTAATTCCGGTTTATCTGGGTTATTTATTAATATAGTTGACTATCCTTCCTTTATCAAAAGAATATTAAACACCGCCGAGCTCGGAGTATTCCTTTGATTGTAATAATCTTTTTATTTAATTATTATTTATATGTACAAAATAACGACATTAAATAATACACTTATTTATAATCTTTACTATTGAAAACATAACACATACAAACATAACACATAAACACATTCTCATAATAATCGTACTATAAATGTAAATAGCACACTAAATCTTAATTCTAATATCGATTTTATTCCGATCTCAAACTCTTTATTAACCTTTAACCAGTGACATGAAAAGTTTTTAACACTAACAGGGACATGACGCCTCACGGGCTACTACTTTGAAAGTATTTTTTTGACGAAAATGAACGCAGATGTTTCAAAATTGTATTGATATTTAATAACTGGCTTATAATAAAAGACATGTAATCAAATTTTAATAGATTTTAATACATAATGTTTAGAATAATCAAAATTAACTCTTAGCTATACTTTTCAGCCTTAATTGACATGAGATCACTGATTCATCATTTTCTAAAACTTATACTGGAAATTCAACAATTTCCATACTTTTTAATTAAAATCTAATATAGAATGTAACATAAAAAAATAATGGGTACTTCTGAAAACTTAACATAAAAATTCTGACAATGGGTCGGTTTGATGTAAATTACTGGCAATTTTTACACAAGGGGCGAGAACATTGCAAACATATGGGCTTGCAGCATCCGACACATGTGTACATCGTCATTCTGTGCAATCTTGATGGACAAATACTACATGCCCTTCGTTTACATTGACTAGTTTCGCAACTTTGGGCATCTTCTTCGACCATATCGTCACCCAGAACTCGCTTCATCACTAACCGCAATTCTCTCGGTAACTGACTGCAGATTACACGTCTTTTTATATGGGGGAGTACTAGCGAACGGGCTAAGGTCTTAAGAAAATCTCCTCTATCTGTAGTCTTGGATTGATGCATGTTATAAAGTATATGAGCGTTCATACCGCTCAAATCCAGAACGCGGTAAAACACCACCATTGGCCATCTACGCGTTCGTCGACTGCTAGAAAAGATTGAGCATTTTTTATCAGCTTCGTCAACACCTCCTTTGGTCGAGTTGTAAAAAAGAATGATTTCAGGCTTCTTAGTTACCTCATCAACCTCGTTATTATGATGCATCGAAGACAGTAGTATTACAGCTCTATTCTTCTTAGGTACATATGAGCACATCGTTTTTTGACTCGTAAAACCAAACAAAGTAGACTGAATTTCACGATTTTTGTGCGGCTGAAATTCGCTGGGTATATCGCGTTTATTTTTCTTCACAGTACCCAAATAAGTAAGCTTTCGTTTTTCCAATTCATCAATGAGTTCTACAGAAGAGAACCAATTATCTGCAGTCACATTTCGGTTACTTCCTTGGATTGGCTTTGTCAACCGCAGGACGCACTGAGTGGGCACGAGAAGTTTTTTATCTTGTGTGGTCAATCCAACGCCATCGGAACCTTTTCCGGTGTAAACATATCCATTATAAAAGTAAGCATTTTTCGCATCACATAAGGCTCGAATGACTAATCCGTATTTGCCAGGCTTCTTTGGCATGTATGCAATCATATGACTCCTTCCACGAAATTTGACTAACATCTCATCAACGGTAACGTATTCGCTCAATTCGTATAGGTGTTGAGAATTGGTGACAAATTTATTAAAAATATAGGATATAGCTGCTAAACTATCGTTTTGTTTCCTTATAGCGCGGTCGTCTGGGTTATCGAATCGTAGACACAGTAGTAAAATGACAAATCTATTCTCAGACATCGAACACCTAAATATCTCACATCCTGTACCGTCTCTAGCAAACAAGTAGCTTGAACGTTCATGATTAGATTTTAAAACTGCTGAATATAGTAAAAGACCGATAAAAGCTTTTAGCTCTGTTTTATCTATATCTTTCAGATCAGGTTTATTTTGACGGGTAAATTTTATCCTGTAACTGGCGAGCTTTTCGTTTGTCCAAGTCAAAATTTGTTTCAGCATTTCTTCATCAAATAGCTTATTCCAAATGCTGAATGGGTCTTTTTTATCGTCCGCCGTCAATTTTGTGGCACATACGCGAGTAATTATATTATGGCTAGGTGTACGCACCCTAGCATTAGGCGGTGTTTTTGCCCATTTATAACGATTTTTACCGTAGTAAAAATTCGATCGTCGTAATTCTGTAAGGGGCACGTTGTCTTCGTCTTCGGAACTATTACTGCCAACTTCTTCTTGAATGATCTGATTCTCTTGATGGGTGACTTCTTCTTCTGAATCACCATCTTGACCACTATCATGATTTTGTATTAGTTCACTCTCACAGACATACTCGTCAAAATCGCCATCACTATCAGACTGGTCTGAAGCTAACATCAGGGAATTGAACTCCTCTTCAAATGATGGACTGTCCAAACGCATTATTTTTCTCTTTGACGAACACGCAGTTGCACTACTACGTTTACCGCTATTTTCTGCCATTTTAAACTAAAAAAATGTAAAATCAAATAAAAAAATCAAAATTTTTTTTTACATGGTATAGGGACATGTAGCCTGACAGGCTACATAAAATTTTCGAATAAGTAATACTCACGTGTTATTCAACAAACGACACAACTGTTACCTTCCGCGGTCGTTTTACTACTAAAACAAAAGCTACTAGGACGCAGAGTCACGGGAAGCGGGAGGAAGGGGTCAATTCTAAGAATTTGCGAAATGCGATACGTCTGTCAGACTACATGTCCCTGGTTAAAGGTTAACATTCTTATCTTTAACTTAAGTCTAAGTTTTGATTAAACAATTGAATTTTAATTTATGTTTTGGTTTCTCTTATAAATATGAAAAGCTCGCAGTCTTTTACCAATTACAACATTAAGTTATAAATGTAGTTGGTTATAACAATTGATTCATTTAACCAAACTAACTTAATATATTAATTATTAGGTATGTTATGTTATGTTATCAAGTTAGTTTCATTGGATATGAACAATGCGATGTGGTTCCAACTTCCAAGTAACTTGTTCTTGGATAGCACTCAAGATGTATTGTGGCACTTGATATTAATTTAATAGTAATATAATTTTGGTAATTAATACTATTAGATCATGGAATTTAGTAAGGAACGTTTATTATTGCTTTAATTATTAAAATGATTATATTTCGTAAACTTTGACACTTTAAGAATTTATAGTTGTATATACAACTATATATCGATATATATAATAATTCTATATCGATATAAAGTTGTCGAACTAAATGAAAGAAATATAAATCAGATTACAATTAATTTCTCTTAATCTTTCAGTATTATGTCATTATATAAGACTTTAATGTCATTATATAACGGTAACGGTAAATGGTGACGGTATCATGGATATTTATAGATCTCCCGTCTGTACGTCTATAACATTTAAAAACCGGTAAAAATACAAAATTAAGAAAATATTGTTAATTTAATTAGATCTAAATAAGTACATTAAAAGTATGCTCTTAATGTTTAAATACGTTTGTTGATTTAAAGAATATAAATAGTCCAATAAATCATTTACTTTTACGTTAAAGTGAGAGATTAGACTTGGGTAGAATTGACCATAACCTTGGTAACGACAGGTTAGAAAATAAATAAAATAAAACTTTTATGAAAATTAGGAATAATAACATTAATAGTTTTATTTACATACTGTTTTTAATTAACATCCACACCCTTCAAATGCCGTTTTCTGTTTCCACCCTTCACGCAATCGTAGAATTTTTAAATGTACCTTAAAGATGTATAATTAACACATTTTCATCAAAACAGAACATTACCAAAATTTTAAATAAAAAAATAAAAATCTCGTTGTTTGAAATTAAGTAAGTTTCAAAATTCTTTTAAAGTTTTTCAAAGTTGAGTTAATTAAAAGACTTTGTGTAGACCTTCATTTAAAGTCACTGTAAGTCATTTAAAGTCAATCAAAATTTATAATAACTCAGGAAAGCTCTTCTATCAAACTTCTTCGAGTGTTATTAGGTTCTATTGTATACATTGGGCTACTCTGTGAGTTTTTGTAGCTACTCTGTGTACCGAGAGCTTCGATCTTTGATAAACAGTAAACATAGTTTTATTATAATAGATATTATCTTAAGACAATATCTCCTGAAGATTTACTAGAGATGTTTTAGTACAATAGTAAATAAAACACAATTACAAAACATTTTAGACTCTATTTTTGTATTTGATTGTATTTTGATTATATAATGATTTTAGTATTGTTTTAATTTTATTGACATCTTAACTAACTAAATTATACGTTAAAATATTTAATGATTAATTAATGATTAATTGTAGTCTAAAAAATTATTGCTCGTATAGCCAAATAGTACGAAATTCTCTGAAAAAGAGAATAAACGATGCTATAATTAGTTGTGATATTTTATTTTGAAGACCTCATAATAAACCACTATCACAAGAGCTATGACGATAGCAACGCGGACTAACAAACTGACTGATTGTTCTATTAATATAATCACTCACTTATAAGAAAATATTTTTGGTATATAGTCTATAGCAATATTATAAATGCGAAAGTATGGATGAATGTTTGTTACTAAAAAACTACAGAACGGATTTTGATGAAATTTGGCAATGTTAAAGCTTACTAGCATACTAAGCTCACCTGAATAGCACGTAGACTATAGAAATACTAACTTTTGTACGTGGTTTTGTCTGTGACATAACATAGGTTGAAGCACGATTATGTTAATGCCACTGGAGCGCTCGTTATAATAAATAAACGAATAAATAAAAAACGTGAATCTTTTAGCTAGAAACTAAAATACTTTGTTTGGTCTGTAGAAAGTAGAAAGACAAGACCAAGAGCTTTCAATAATATACATACTATAGTGCGAGATAATGTGTCTGTTTTTTTTTCGTCACCTCTACGCAACCACATCATTTTGTTTCTGACTTTTGTCACCCACCCATATTTTGATGAGTCTGCATTTTTTATTTACTTTAAAATGACAATTTCACAGCCCATTGGTATAATAGCCATATTAATATAATTTTTAAAGTTCACGTGGAAAGAAACGCGGGCAACAGCTAGTAAGGACATAAGAAAATTATACGTTAAAAACACATGTATTCTAGTTGAAAAATAATACTATACTCATACTAATTCATCACTCTACGCACAGACAGACTTCTTAATTTATTTAAAAACAAGAACAAATGAGGGGGAATGGAACGTTTGAAGAAGCATAGCCTAATAACAATATACGGTACGTCATTAGTTAAATAATGTTCCGGAATTGATTTTAAGCCCAACTAGCAAAATATGTATTAGGTAAACATTGTGTTTGCATAATTGTGTAGCGTGTTACATGTTGTTAATTACTAGAATACGTACAAGTAATATTTTATTAAGGGTATGTCCTCATAAAGGTAAATGATGCCTTTTTTGATGATATTTTTTTTAAATAATAACTAATCATTAAGGCCTCCTCCGGCTATAAATGTAGTTATTACTAAGTATGTATGTACGTTGTAAACGTCTGACCATTAGAACACATTTCGTTTTTTCCTCAATTTCTTTCTCTTTCTTCCTTACCAATATCGTTTAGTTCATGATTGACTTTATTTATAAAAAATATTTTACAAGTTTTATACAGATTTTACCAAACTGTTGCTGTGGAACAACGATTAACAAGAGTTTTAGAGTTTTGTACTTTTACATGTACTACATACATTCACTATAAAACAGAAAAAGTCGTTAATTAAAAAACATCATTCAACCTGATATAAAATATAACAAAATAACAAACAAAAATACACAAAAATCAAAATAAAAATCTGTTATTACAGGACTTTAAGCTACAACTCTTACTTATTTATTAAAATTCATAAAATAATACTAAATTTCATAACTTATGGATAATATATAAATTTAGGATCTCGTTAATTCTGTTGTTATAAGATATAAGGAGATCAGCTTACAACTGCAACTGTAAAAAAAGTATTAAACAATACAATAGAAATACAAGACATATAATAAAAGCTCAGAAAATTTCTTGCAGTAGGATATTAAATGTTTGTTCGCTTTTAATAATTTCCTTTTCATTGTAAACTTTTTGTTAATATTCTTTATTCAATGAAGCAAAATACTTATTTACCGTGGAAAAATGACTAATAATGAGATTTGACTGTCTTCGTTCTAAGGTACATTATAGTGTAATATAGAAACTTAATAAAGAGGCTCATCTGATATAAATAAAGAACGACTAAGCCATCTAATGCACAATCAATTCTTTTCACATCTTCGTTTACAAAACTGAAGTTATAGAAATGTTCAAACAATTCGCATACAATGCGACAAATTGAAATTACACAAGGAGATGCTATGGTTTATATTTATTTTATTTTATTTTAATTTTTATTGAATTCTATAAATCTATACATAATTGTGTTATTCTCTTGATAGTCCATATTACATTTTAATTTACAATTAAATTGAAATATTCGTTGTAAATTTCCAATAAATGTTACTAATGTTACTAATCCTACATATGTTTAAAATAAAATTTGTCTTAACAGTTAATATCTTTAAGTTAATGCGAATGTTAAGATTCCTTAATAATTGGATACTAATTCTTAATAATTTTATCAAATTGCAAATAAAGTATGAACTATAAATAATTAATATGTTGTAGTATATCTGCAACTAAATTAATCTACTTCATTTAAGTAACTACGTCCATACATTTCACTGATTTGTCTGTACTATAATAAGAAATGTTTTGAAAACATTAGTGCAATGAAATAATAAAACAGCAAAAGAACTTAATAATTTATCTATACGAGGTAATTATGAACATGTTTCAAGATTAACTAATTGTTTGATGTTTAATTCCATAGTGGTTTTTAAGCTTGTCAGAGTTATATCGTATTAAATTTATTAATGTTATTCTGGCTTCATTTCAATGGCATAGAAAGTAAGTGAGGCGAAATATTTTACCAAAATATAATTATTTGATGCTTTCTGAAGTAAAGATAAGCACGATGGACGTTTTTATGTAGAGATAAAGAAAAAACTTGGATGTTACTCTATATAAAGTGAGCTTATTTGAATAACAAAAAATGAGTTTCCTTAGTAATGCTAAATATTTATGAAGGCCGACACCAATGTATTACGCCTATTCTTTTAGGGTTTCTAAATTATGATATGAGTTTAGAAATATTGAGTTTTGCTCGCGATTATTTCGAAGTATGTAATGTTTGCATAAAGTAGTTGATTGTGTTGTAATTTCAAATAAATATTTTAATAGTGTTACAAAAAATAATAATAAAAGTGGGTTGGTTTAATAAAATTTTATTGGTTTATATTACATAAAAACATTAACATTAATTTTGATAAAGTTATACAAAATAATGTCAAAATAATGTTTAAAATAATGCCAAGATAATGTTAAGAATAATGCCAGCTAGACTCAGCGGTGGGTTACTTGAGATAACACTTTTAATATTAAATTATATATAAAAATTACAGAAATATAAATCCTAGGCGCCACTGACATATAATAAGCGAAGACATATGCATGATCCTCCTGCTTGTCAGTACTGGAGAATCACAGTCAAACATTTGTTCTTTATAAAACTTTCAAAAATGGAAGTGTTGATTATTGGTATAAATAAATTTGGTACATCACCATAATATCGGGATTACAATAAAGACGAGCTCCTTAAACTCAGCTAGTCAGGAAGCAGGATACAGGTCAAACAGGACGACGTTCCGAAGATTCACGTCTACCCCCGCGAACCAATTATAAATTTACCCGTATCTTCTAAGGTATACAAAAAAAAACCTCCTTATGGAGGAAAAAGGCCTCGCAAGCAATAATATAAGCCAATGTCGACTCCGAGGGTCGAATCAGGACAAATAGAAATATTGTTCCAACAAACTTTGAAACTGCCCGGGAAGTGCCGGCGATAGGAATTATAATTATTCCATATTAAATTATTAGCCCGAAGGCTAATAAGATATTCAATTCGGAAGTGCTTCCGAAAGAAAAAAAAAGCTAAACTAAACTATTTCCAATTAGAATTAAGTTCTAATTCAAATCAAAACTATCCCCCGGCAAAGCAAAAGATTAAAAAAATTCTAACAAAAAAAAATTAAGTTACTATTAAAAAAGATCAAAGTCGCCGGATCAATTACTTTGAAATTCCATCTACTGCACATCCATCATTAAATATTACTTGCTCTAACGGATATAAATCTATTTCTCGGTTAAATCATATTTTTGACGGTAAATCTTGTATTCACTTATATTTAGATAGACTTTCAGAACTTTGCTCGGCCCGTAGTATTAGTGAAGATGTTTTATTTCCATCTGCTGCTGAACTTTTTTCAGGTCATGCATTGATTTGGTATCGTAGTACTAAGTCTGAAATATTTAGTTGGTCTTCCTTAAAAGAAAAATTAGTTAATGAATTCACACCTTTAGATTATGATGATAGGCTCATGTCTGAATTACGTCGTCGTACTCAGGGTTCCTCTGAATCATCATCTTTATTTATTTCAACTATGCTTAATTATTTTAGTCGTCTTTCTTATAGTGTTTCAGAAGTAGAACAATTAAAAATTATAAGACAAAATTTAAGACCTAATTTTTATTGAATCTCTTGCTCTTGAAAGCATTGTAAGCATTGAGGATCTGAAGAATAAATGTAAACTTTTAGAATATTCTATTTATCAAGTTTCTAATTTTGTACAACCTCCAAGGGTTACTGCGGATACAGTGGCTCCTGATTTGGCATTTAAGAATCCTAAAACTTTTTCTAAAGTTGAGTTAGTGCAACATGATGACTCTAAATTATTTTGTGCTCGTTGCCGAACAAGTGATCATACTTTAAAATCTTGTAAGTCTAAAATAGTTGTTTGTTTTAAATGTGGAAATGAAGGCGTTACTAAATTTACTTGCACTAAGTGTAATAAACATTTGGATAGCAGTTCTAAAGTTTCCTCTGAGTCAAAAAACTTGTAAAGCTTCCGTCAAGGGGTTCGCCTAATTTTGATTGTGATGATTGGCGGAAGTATCTTAAGCAACTTTCACTTTTCTTTTCTTATAGAGGTCCTACAAAGGTAAATTATTGTAGTCCTCATGATCTTAGGCCTCATATTACAATATCAATTTATGATAAATTTTATTACGGTTTATTGGATTCAGGTTCAAGTATATCTATATTAGGTTCTTCATTAGGGAGTCAATTTATAAAACAAGGGGTTACGTTGCATGGTGGATCTGATATTACTCATATTTCTTCTGTTAATAATTCGGTGTCTCGTGTAGCTGGTTATCTATTTCTTCCTGTTTTATTTAAGGGTAAGAATAAAGTTATTAAGTTTTATGTTGTTCCTGATGTGTCTACTCGCGTGTTATTAGGTGTTAATTTTTGGCGTGCTTTTGATTTAGCGCCAGATTTATTTTTTAAGGTTTCATTTGAACCTTCCGAAGCTCGTGTTTCGGAATTAAGATTTTTACATCCCTTTGAAAATCTTTCTTCTTCGCAACTCTCTATTGCGAAAGGGGTGATGAAAGATTTTGAAGAGATATCCTTTGAGAAAAAAGGTTTAGGTCGTACGAGTGTTATAACTCATACCATTAATACTGGAGATACTTCTGCAATTAAGAAAAGGTATTATTGTTTATCTCCGGAACGTTTAAAGGAATTAAATCGTCAGCTTGACGAAATGTTGGAATTGGGGGTTATAGAGCCTAGTGCTAGCCCGTGGAATCATCCTGTTTTGCTAGCTCCTAAAGCTAATGGAGAGCTTCGATTTTGTTTAGATAGTCGTAAACTTAATGCTGTTAGCAAGGGAGATGCATATCCACTTCCTTATATATCACATATTTTAGATCATCTTAAAGAGGCTAAATATTTATCGTCAATTGATTTGAAAGCTGCTTTTTGGCAAATTCCTTTACAGTCATTAGCTTGTCTCGAGAAAACTGCTTTTACAGTTCCAGGTCGCGGACTATTTCATTTTAAAGTTATGTGTTTTGGATTAAAGGGTGCACCTGCGACTCAGCAGCGTCTTATGGATAAGTTGTTTGGTCCTGAATTTGGTAATAAGGTTTTTATTTATTTAGATGACATAATAATCATCAGCGCCAGTTTTGAAGAACACATTACGTTACTAAAACAAGTTTTAAGTAGGTTAAAATCGGCCAACTTAACTATTAACTTAAAAAAGTCAAAATTTTTCAGAAAAGAACTTAAATATCTAGTATATGTGGTTGATCAGGAGGGTCTTCATACCGATTCTGGTAAAGTTAAAGCTGTAGTAGATTATCCAACTCCAACTAATAGGAAGGAAGTTAAAATGTTTCTTGGTACAGCTTCCTATTATCGTCGTTTTATTAGAAATGTTAGTACTATAGCAGCGCCTCTCAACGCACTTACGAGCTCTCGTAAGGATGCACTTCCGTTTAGGTGGAACGATGATGCAGAAAGAGCTTTTAATGAACTAAAATCTTGCTTAGTTTCTGCTCCTGTCTTGGCATGTCCCGATTTTTCAAAACCATTCTCAGTACACTGTGATGCATCTAGTTATGGTATAGCAGGTACTCTGACACAAATTAATGACGATGGGGAAGAGCATCCAGTAGCTTTTGCCAGTCGGTCTCTTAATAAGGCTGAACGCAATTATTCAGCAACGGAGCGGGAAGCGTTAGCAGCTGTTTTTGCTGTAGAACATTTTAGATCATATTTAGAAGGTGGTCCTGAATTTAAAGTTATAACAGATCATTCCAGTCTTAAGTGGTTTTTCAATTTATCTAATCCAACAGGTCGCTTAGCTAGATGGGGTTGTAAACTTTCTGCCTTCAATTTTGTTATTGAGCACCGCAAAGGTAAAGACAACATTGTTCCTGACGCACTTACGCGTTCAGTTCCGGTTGTAAACGAAATCCGAACAACTGTTGAAGATCCTTGGTATAACAAAATGTTTAAGCGTTGTCAACAATTTCCAAAATCCTGTCCAAATTATTTTATTGATAATGGCAAACTCTTTAGATACTCTAAAAATAAATTCGGTATATCTGGTGAGAATGATTGGAAAGAAGTTGTTCCTTATGAACTAAGAAAAGATATTTTAAATTTAAATCATTGCAATGAACTTTCGCCGCATTTTGGAATTTTTTAAACTTACAAACGATTATCTCTTCGTTATTTTTGGCCTGGTCTGTACAATCGTTAATTATATAAATTCAAGTGATACTTGTTCTGCTTATAAGCATCAGCAAAATTCTACTCCTGGTTTTATGGGGGATCAAAAGGTTTGTTGCCGACCTTTTGAAATGATTAGTGTCGATCTTGTTGGTCCTTTACCTCGCTCTCGCGCGGGGGTAGACGTGAATCTTCGGAGCGTCGTCCTGTTTGACCTGTATCCTGCTTCCTGACTAGCTGAGTTTAAGGAGCTCGTCTTTATTGTAATCCCGATATTATGGTGATGTACCAAATTTATTTATACCAATAATCAACACTTCCATTTTTGAAAGTTTTATAAAGAACAAATGTTTGACTGTGATTCTCCAGTACTGACAAGCAGGAGGATCATGCATATGTCTTCGCTTATTATATGTCAGTGGCGCCTAGGATTTATATTTCTGTAATTTTTATATATAATTTAATATTAAAAGTGTTATCTCAAGTAACCCACCGCTGAGTCTAGCTGGCATTATTCTTAACATTATCTTGGCATTATTTTAAACATTATTTTGACATTATTTTGTATAACTTTATCAAAATTAATGTTAATGTTTTTATGTAATATAAACCAATAAAATTTTATTAAACCAACCCAATACTACTATTTTTTATTATTTACTAATATTCTAAAGAAAGAAACAAATTTAATAAATGGATAACAAATTGTTATACTAATAAATATAACAATAAAACAACGTTGGCTGCTATTAAACTTCTGAAACAATATGACAGCTACTTTTAAATAAATATCTAGCGATATGCTAACCTTAATAATTATTAATAAATGAAATTTAGAATAGTAATTATTAATAAAATGTTTATATTTTGAATAACATTTTGGGGACTATAAAGTTAGCTTAAACTGGCAACATTCAATATTTTAAACAAAAAAAAATGTCACAGACTAATTAAGAAATTGTAATTAGCTGTCAACAGATAAATAATTAACCTTGTCTACGAATTTGACAGATAATAAGAAATCGATAATAATAAAATTATAAATATTTAATTATCTACAGAAATGAAATTTCTATGTAACAATAGGAAATAAATAATAACACTCACTTTCTAAAATAATATAAAAGAAATGTATAATAATTCCATGATAACACAGGTACACAAAAAAAAAAAGAGTCGCGATCGATAAAGTAGACCCCTATATTCGTATATTTTTTGTGGTTCTTTGAAGTAACATTCCATTTCTTTAATATCTTGGTAAAGTCTTTCATTTCATTTTCCTTGTTGTAGTCGTCTGTGTTTTTTGAAAAAAATCTAATTAGGACTCGAGAGATTAGTACCTACTCAATTTTTTATAGTCACTGAGAAGTTGAAAAGTTATAACTTTTCAACAGAATTTTACATTTTGAGCAGTTAACTGTTGGAATATGACGACAAATTATTTAACGAAATAGGATAGGGAAGAAAATAAAGCCCGTGAGATCATCCAGGAGCAAGAATGTTTATAAGAAGAAATTAAAACTGGGGGTAGTTTGGCAACTTCTGGAGGACAGATTCAGTGTCAGCACCTCAAACCACATAGGGATGCATATACATATCGTTATTTTATCGAAACCCAATTTTCATCCCTTTTCACCCCCTATAAAGGATGGATAAAGGCAGAATGGGATGGTTTGGTGACGTGTAGAGGACATTTTCGAGTTCAGTACCCCGAGTATCATAGGAATCCATATACATATCGATTTTTTATTGAATCCAATTTACATTCTTTCACACCCCCTTTAATAGAGAGAATGGCATGGTTTGGCATGGAATTGTGGATGTCATATTCGGTTTCAGCCCCTAAAAACATAGGAACATAGGGGTCAACTTTCTATATCGCGACACTTTTTTGTGTGCCTCTATAATCGTACATTGAACTGTAAATATTAATTAATTCACAAATTTTTTCCTTTTTACTGATTTATGAATAAGTATATAAAAAAATATATGTTTTTAAATAAAATATCAATTTCTTTACCAGACATTATAATCAAAATAAAATGGAATATAACGAATTGCTGCTCTTTAATTATATTCTATATATTAAGCATCATTTAATTAACTATTATTAGACAAATTGATGTCATGAGAAAAAGTGATTTATAGAGAATATGGAACCGAATAAAAGTTCTGGGAGAACATTATGAAATCCAATAAAGCTCTGAGATACCTTTATTCGGTTCCATAATAGCGTATTAATCTTTAAAAACCATCTAAAAGTTTTATAAGCTATATGTATATATTTTTATTTCTATATGAACATGGAAAACCAATCCTCTTAAAGCAGAATATTTTTCATGCTCTTATTGAAGTGCATTTCAATGTCAGTGAAATTGCAACAAGTTCATATACTCGTTATCATAAAATAACATTTGAAGTTTAAAGTTGAAAAATAAGTTCGATTCGATAGTTGGGATGTCTTAGAGAAGAAATATGAATGTTAGGGAATATGTTGTAAAATACTATTAAAATGAATTGTATTTATTTATTTTTAATTAAGTATGAACATTTATTCTTTATTTACAGTACATTTTGTCGAAACGATCTTATATAGAATCGTCATTTTCATTAAGAATAACAAACTTTACAAGAAGAATTAAGCTTAAGACTCAAAACAATTTCATTAAAAGTCTCTGTGTGTCATAATTAATACCAACTACACTATTAACTTTATTTACTGCGATTATATTATTTATTAAATACTTTTGAAATATGAACTATTCGCACAAATCTTTCAATTGAAATTGTTGACTAAATTTATATAAATAAAAAATGAAAAATAAACCGATACAGTCAGGGATTCTAACCCGCGACTTCTGGGGAACCTTTCCGGCGCTCTACAAATTGAGTTACCATCTTAACCGAGGCGGACAACGATACGGTATCTCAATTGGTAGAGCGACGGGACGGTTTCCCAGGGGTCGCGGGTGCGAATCCCTGCCCGTATCGGTTTATTTTGCCTGCTATATTTATATAAATTTAAATAAGCTTAACATGTTTATAGATATTTTCAAATATTATTGACTAAATTGACTAAAACAAGCCATAATACTCCTTTGAATCTAGTCTAGTTTAGTTTATTACAATAAACAGGCGGAAACAATTTTATACAAATATAGAATGAAAAATAAACCGATACGGGCACGGAATCGAACCCGCAACCTCTGGGAAACCATCCCGTTTATTTTTCATTCTATATTTATATAAATTTAAATAAACTGGGAAAACAATTCTATGTCATATAATGAAATATATTCAAGCTTACTTTGATTTTTCTTTTAACAATATTATATCAATATTTAAATTATAAGTATTATAGCAACAATCTATCACTTTTCCAATTTCCGGATATAAACGTACGTACTATGAATATAAACTTCGTATGCAGTCTCATAATCTTATCGAATAACCGAAACGGTTTTCGAAGGTTATTTTATAACAAACTAGTAACTTTGAGTATTTATACTACTAACACTGAACTGACTTTAGTATGGGATTATAAGACATCAACCGGGAACATCAACTATTTATCTTTATATATATAATACCGATACGATTATAATTAAATAATGTCTTTTATGTTTACAAGAAAGTTTAATTATAGTTCATACCATTTGTATTATTATAATTCTTTACTGATTAATTATTATTGTTGTGACTAAATCAATTAATTGAATAAATCAATCTGATAATAACAATATTAATACAGGACAAAATACACACTATATAAACATACCATAACATACCAAAATACACATTGGTCTAACCCCTAAGTAAGCAAATTATTGGCTTGTGTTAAGGGTGATAGACAACGATACAAATACATAGAAATACACATTATAAATACTGAGAATATATTTAATAAACGACCAAACCCAGAAATACAGACCTCTATGCTCATCGCATAGTTCCCTGTCCCTGTTAGGAATCGAACCCGAGGTCCATTGCGTCGCTGTACGTTAGGCGTCTGCGGTAACCACTCGACCAACGGGGCGGTAAAAAAACACCGATGCAAACTCATACTAACACACTCAGCAATATACAAATAATTTTAATGCCATTTGCTATATTTAATCGGTAATTTATTTGTTTCTGGTACTAAAGTAATTAATTAAACCCAATATGATTATTAAAATAATATTATTCTGACTGATGTTTCAAAACACAGGTGGGATTATTTAAAATCATAGATACCTTTCCTATTTTATCCTTAGGGATGTAAAATATGGGATGAAAGTTTATATAGCTCTGTAATTTTCGAAGTAATAAATATGAATTTTTATGTTTTCAGATAACCGTACAGTTAACATCTGAGTAGTTCCTAAATTTGTATATATTTATATAATTAATTTAATTTTCGTAGATAATTCACATACCTTATATCTTATCTTAATAAAAAATAATTAAATAAAGTCAAATATTTGGTAAAATACTACTGTAGTGTTATATCATAATCTTATGTTAACAATTAGCTTTTTCCAATTTCATTCTATATTATGTAATCATGTTTAATAAAATGTATCAAAAGTCTAATACTTACCGTAAATCAATCAATATATGATGGACTCCTAAATATTTGTACAGTCATCGGTGTTACGATATTCGGGGTTTATAGAGATAAGATATCTATTTAGGACAAAAAAAGATGGAATTCGGCATCATTTTGACCGACTTAATATAACTTTCCATTTTTTTTACTGTTAAAATTAAAACGTAGACAAATTCGTAGAGCTACGTCGTAACCAATTTCTTCGTTCGCCGTAGCCAAATTGAATATATGCGCTTCTTTTAAAACTCAAAAATATTTTCAAATAAATATAAAATGACAAATTCATCCACACGTCAGGGATTTTGTACTGAATTTTGTCGGTTCGCTAGATGAACTTTAGTGGCATTTATGAACATAGGATTCTAAATCTACTTAATCCTTGCAGGTAAAGATAAAATATAAGTAAGCATAACATAAACATGTTTATTTATTATTAAAGGTCAATGATATTGGTTAATAAAACAATCTTATGTTAATATATTTCAGAGGGGCCGAGAGTCGTTCATCACGTGCTGACAGCTCAAGTAGCGTATTGAACGAAAGCCGCTCTATGTAGCCGCTGTATAGGTGTATTAATATTTATACTTTTCTGAAAATATTCTTTTACGATAAAAATCTATAAACATGTTAAGCTTATTAAAATTTATATAAATATAGAATGAAAAATAAATCGATACGGGCAGAGATTCGAACCCACGACTACTGGGAAACCGTCCCGTCGCTCTACCAACACAGTTACCGTTTCTCTGTCCGTCTCGGTGAATTAAGCATTCTATAAGTGATCGTCTTTATCGGGACGGTGGTGGCATCCATTAGGTTTCTTTCGAAAATCCTAACCAATGTTTCTAACTTTGCAGTAAAGATAAACATTGAAAAGATACCAGTACCGAAATTAATGTTTCGAAAAAATCTATAAACATGTATAGCCATGTTAAGCTTATTTAAATTTATATAAATATAGAATGAAATTTATTTTTTCTATTCAAACGATTTTGCATTAACTGCCCAATAAACGTATTAACCAATAAAAGTACAAAGTATAAACATAATAATTTATTTTAAGAAATTGAAGTTTTTTCCGCTGCGCATTGTTACAAAGTGCACGCACGATTGGCTCTAACCTTTTCACCATTGCCTAAAGAGGAAATTTATAAGACATTACGACCTATGGGTGATGTACCTCTGAAAGGGATGAAGTGCGAATACTGTGATGTATGTGTGGCGTGTCGAGAATGGATAGTGTAGCAAGTAAATATATTACAGGTATAAAGAAGGTCAATCCGGTGACAGAAAGAGTGAGAGGTAATCATTGGTCATAGTATGGTGACGTAATACGAAAGAATAAAAAGAATGAAAGAGATGTCTTAATTTTTAAATAAGTTTATTGAATGATTGTTAAATATGACCGAACTAGACATGTGTGGAGAGAATGACGATGAATGAATGTATCCTAAGTCATCTAAACACATTAAAGTTGATTCATACTTGTTCATCGAGTGCAGACGCGTCTACGACAGGTAGATAGGATATGTAGAATAAAAAAACAATTTTTTTAACAAGATTTTCCGTGTAATTTTGAGAATTCTCTCGTATAATTAAATAACATGTTTAAAAGTCTTTCTTTATTTAATATGTTTAGTTCTGATTCTGATTTAAGGCTGTGTAATGATAAATGTGGAAAAAATATAATCATAACCATATTTTTAGTAGATATTTTAATAAGAATAAGACAATATAATGTTAAGTGTTATATTTTAATATAATAAAAAGCTTATTTATAAATATTCGAAATTCAGAAACAAACACAGCCATCCACGCTACAACTAGACCTTAAATGGTTCACGGGCAGGATTGGAAACATGTAAGAAAATTAGTTCCTAGATTCTAATTGAAATATTATAGATAACTGATTCTATTTAGATGAACTCGAAATTTTACGAAATATCAAAAACAACTGAAAATGACAAAATAAAGATAATAAGAGAAAAGTCATCAAAAAAAATACAAATACATACTGAGTTCAGTTTGCTAAATAAGTTTTATTTAAATTGTTATTTTTATCACGGTATTAAAATAAGATAATACTTGAAGTTTTACTTCGAATAAATCGCATTGCAAGAATCTTCTCGACACTACTCCAAAAGATGAAAAATCTGAGATGAAACAACTACAGCGTGTTTAGATGACTGCATACTTATATTAATACAAATAAAACAATAATTTAAAAGTAATAACTGTATATTGTCTTTTGTTTTTTGGTTATATGTGTATTAATATATATGATTTGAACTTCAAATGGAATGTATATAAATATATGACAGCCAATAAACAGATATTCTGTAGAATATCTCGTACTGAGGTATGAGCATTCTTCAACCGTTCAACGACTAAAGGATGCCTCTGTTGTTAAACTACAGTTCGTTTATTAACAACAACGTTCGTTCATTACAGGTAAATAAATAATTATTTTATTAAAAAGAAAAAAAAAAGCTTTTATTTGGGTTCTACCTAAGTAATAATCTACAAAATTAATCTATATTTTTAATAATTTAATCATATTTTTTAAATTACCATATTTATGTATTCAGTTAACATTTAATTAATATATTTATATATTCTGTATTGTTGATTGGTCATTAAATATTTTTGAAATGTTAATTTTTTGACGGAATGGTAAATATTACAAAATATTTTTGTACATAAAAACGCATCTTATCGGAATTATCATCATATATTACCTAATGTGTTCTAACAGAATGTTATGTAATATATATCTGATAACTAAAGTAACAAAGTTGCAACGTCATTGCATGCTCTGAAAACAAATGGACATTGTGCTTTTTATTTAAACTTCTAAACCTTAACCTTTATTATATAAGTATTATAAGCTTCAAGTAAGTGTCAATTTCAATATAGACTTGGTGAATTTAAGTCTCTGTCGCCAACAATGATCCAGTTAAAAGCTTACTTTTGTTAGTAAAGTCTCTACTCTACTCAGTAAAGTGAGCATAGTATAACTATCTAACTCAATAAATTAAGTATGTTGAATTTCGAAATGTACTAAAATTGAAATAGTAGTAGTTAAAATATATTCAAAGAGCTTTTATAATTTCTGTACTAAATACATTTTTAAAATAATCAATCATGCACTTTAAATATATGTGAATAATAAAATAAACTATTTGGGGACTTTTCTAACCATATCTTTACGAGAATAAAATTTCGGGGACAATCATTTTGATTTGAAATACGTAGTAAGCTTTGAGCCGCTGCATTGAAACTTTCTAGCGAAATTTACATATAGATATGAGAGCCAAATGCAAATTAGTACATTATTCTTTCGCTTTATTGAAAAAAATCTAAATGTATGTAAAGGTTCTTCTTTAAAAAAAACACAACGTTATTTTTAAATCTGTATAGTTTTATTATATTATATTATACGTATGCTTTGTTTGTATGTAGTATGTTTTATTATTATACGTATGCTAGAAATGTTAAATAATAACAAATTTCTAATAAAAATACTATGTGCTTCATGTTAGGTACATCCTAATCATTTGCAGACTTGCTCTCGTCTCTCAGTAAACATGAGTGCTGCAAAGCAATCGAAACGTGAGGTAAATATTTAAAATATAAATACAACTATGTTAGGAAAATCCACTTCACCTTGTCATATTAATATTAATTATCTTATGAAGATCCCAAATTCAATTTTAATTTCTATAAGAGGCTGCACATAGCAATATACGAAAAATTCACAGTAGATTCATAATTTTTTGTTCTGGTATTTAATGAGAAAAATAAAAAAAAATCTTGTCTCTTCAAAAATAGCATAACGATGAAAATTAAATTTAATAATCCAACAGTGCAATTATGAGCAATACACAATATACACAATAACACACACAACAATACACAATAACACCAATATCATACATTGTTTGATTTCTTAATTAACTAACACAAAATTGTCATTAATCTATTTCTGTACATTGAAAATATTAAAAAAATATACATCATAGGAGGCCTTTATAAGAGCAAGAGAACCCAAAACAATGGTTGTTCAGTTTGTCTGTTTGTCTGTATGTTTGTATGCCTGTATATAAGTATATTTGTGCACACTAATTTCGGAAACGACTTAACCAATGTGAATGCGGTTTTCAGAAATATATTATCACTGTCTTCACTTAACATTTAGTGTATATTTCATCTAAATCGGTTAAGAAATAAAAAGTTATGTCAATTTAAGTCAATCACGTAATAGGTACCAAGGAGTAGTCTTTGTACATTGAAAATATTTAAAACAAAAATATACCAGGATGTGAAGTGGTAACAGAATCCATTTCAGCATTTTTAAAATCATTGTCTGTTTATCTGTTTGTCTTTTAGTTGTGCACAAAACACGAAAAATAAAATATTTTCAAAAATTCTTACACGGTGATCTGACAGAAATGGATTAATCGATTTGGATGCAGTATTCGGGAACATATTGTCATGGGATTCACTTTATATTTAACAATCGGTTAACATTTGATTATTAACATCTTTATTTAAAGATGTTAATAATCTCTTATTGTCGTACCATTGCTGCTTACCAGTTTAAAGGTTTATAGTTTTAACATACATTGGTAAGTACAAAGGGTGCGTTTTATCAAAACCGAAATCTACGCGTACGAAGTCGCAGGCACAGCTAGTATTAAATAACACTAACTGTTTATTGGTTGATATAGTTATTAATATAATAATGAGCTATTAATAGATCTTTTTTCAGTTTCATAATTATTATTTCCTTTATGTTTCATTGAGTTATAAAGTCTAAATGGTCCTACAAAATACCAGCGATATTTTTTTTATATATGACTTTGCAAAATCACAGCTTTGAAAAGTTTACTAAATCGTTTTTTTTTATTACTTCTACATTTACTAATATTAACAGATAAAATAATAAAATATTTTTAACATCTACTAATAAGAATTTAGGTCAGAATAATAATTAAATTTTACACGTGGTATAGCTTTTCCCCCAGTAATATATACAGGGTTATTTGTAATTAGTTGAGCACCTTTTGCAGGCAGCCCCTCTACATCAATCCTAACAACATTTGTTCTACGACTTTTTAAAATTAATAGTTTTAAAAATTTAGTTTTTCCCATACAAAATTTATTTATTGCCTCTGAACGTGCATTAAACTTGAGCAAAGAGAGGCTACGCAACTTGTCAAAATATGTGCCAAGGCCACGTGCATCGGGGCGCGGGGTGGCGGGGTGACGCAGCGGCGGCTATGCACGTTAGAACTTGATCATTTTCTAAGGTGTAATAAAAAATAGCATCGTTTTCCACTTTTATTTATTAAAATATTTTCTACAATAGTCGAAACACATATTGTCTAAGTGTTTAAGAATCTAATGAAAAAACAAAATCTCCAATAGAAGTTGTCCACAAGTTGAATGTCTCAATATTTTTATTTGGTTTATCAAATAAGGGCACTGTAACGAAACCAAATAAATATTATTTTTGCAAAACAATAACTTCTCTTTAACTTACTTTATACATTTCATATTATCTCGTTTGTTAATATTTACATGATGACAATAAAACAATAAGTTACTTACGAATTTCTTTACGAAGTTCCTAGAAATTGCAGTCAGTCACAAATAGAAGCGTCGGTATACAGAAACAATCCAGGTAGTTAATATAAAATATCAGTAATACTACACACTTTCATCACCATAAATCTCAAGAGACAAATGAAATATCAATTATCAAATAACAAAGATAATAATATTAAATTACAAATTACTTGACATTTGGTTGGTATTGACACCAACTGTTGGTGTTACCATTAATTAAAAACATCACCGTAAAATAGTAACAGTAATTAAAATGGTTCCATCTTGTGATCCCAACCATAAACTTCATTCAGATATCCGACAAAATAAAATATTAAGAAACACCAGGAGGAATAATAGGAAGTTTATTTAAATTACGTCTAAATTGGCCTTTCCTCGTTTATGATATTAATAAAACTGAAAAAACGAAAACTTTAGTCTTTATTAAAAATGTGAGTGTGTATTAAGTGTACACATGTAAGAAGTGAAACTTCTTTATGACATGTAAATATAATTCACATTTTCTTTTAAATGTGACTTAGAAATAAAGATGTCGCATAACAGAAAAACGTCATAATTTTCATTAATATTAATTAATTAAAATGTAAGAAGTGAATCGACTGTTTCTGACGTATAATATTCTCATAGAAGAAACACATAAGTACCATAAAAACAGACAAATGTACACAATCCACTTTAAAAATAATAACTTTAGGCTTCTTAACATGTTGGATCGTCACTATATCACAAATAAAATTATTCTTCATCATGGTTTCTGCTGTTTCGAGTTGTTGTTCGTTCTAGGTATAGCAAAACAGACCTTGTAAAGATCAGGACCCCAATGCTCCATTTCTCAGCCAAAACTCGTATTTCTTTTCATTCTTACTTCTTCCATTTCAGACAATCAACGTATTTTAAAAATATTATAAATTACATTTCATAATTTCTTCTTCATGTTATAATCTTGAATTTATTTATTAGTTTCAATAGCAAGTCCATAAAATCGTATTGTCCAGTATGTAATTACAATTCATTATTTAATTATAAAACTCTAATCCGATAATTTTATTTTTGGTTAATGTAAATTGTGTTTTGTAATCCACATACTTGTCATTTTGATTATTTAGTATTTCCATAGCAACATGATGTAAAAGAGATGAAGCTATACGAAAAAAGCTGGCGCGCGCGTTTAACAGTTTCTGACTTTCGCTAGACTGCCGCGACCTATACTTCAGACTGCTTACAAAATACAGAGTAATAAATAATCGAGGAAGCAAATTTTTTTTTTGTTTTGTTTATTCTGAGTTATTTATCAAGATTTTTTAAAAGTCGTAGAACAAATGTTGTTGGGATTGATGTAGAGAGGCTGCCTGCAAAAGGTGCTCAACTAATTAAAAATAACCCTGTATTCTACGTTCTTTATTCATAATTTGCGATAAGTGATAGTGAAGTACATCTCAGACATTTTTCCTAACACTTACTATATAATATACAGAGTGTATGCAAAACTTCAGATTATAATATATTTGAATATGAGAACAATACTCTTCAATAAGCTTGTTATTTTAGCATCTCATCATCAAGTCAGTTGCTCAAATAAAAAAAATAGAGTATTAAAATTTCAGAAGGTATAGTTCATATTAGCCTAGCATATTATATAGTATATCTTAATGATTTTTACTAAAAAGTATTATACTTCTTTCCTTTACATGAAATAAAAATTATTGATTGAAAAGCGGTCGCAGGAATCTTTACTAACTTGTTAAAAAAAAATTGGTATGAGAAATAAATGACTGTAACACAAAAATCTATTTATCCTTTCACCTCTCATGAAATCTACAGAATGTGTATTGTTCTTACACTCAATATCTCCTTACTTACCTTTTAGTTACTGATAAAGTTAAAAGTGTACTTAATCCTTAAACATTGAACGTAAATTATAGCCTCATAATACTTCGATAATAATGCTAGTATTGCTAGCAGAAACTACACATTTTTTAAAGAAAAAATATAAATAATTACAATTTAAAAATAATTAATTTCCTTTAAAATAGCCTAGTGAAAACATTTAAAGCTTTGCGCAAAGAAATAAATACCTACAAAATAAAATGTGCTATATGATTATTTTTATTCATCTTCATCATCTTTCAATATTGAAATGACCCCCGTAAGCATTGACTACTATTCATATCAGTTTAATGAAGTCAGGCATAACTACTTACTAACTTGTTTACGTAGTTTTTATTAGAAATAAGTATTCTCGTTTTCATGATTATATGTTTTTATTTACTCCTCTTAGTAAGATTTCGGTCTTGGATATGTTATAAACGACTAGTTTTATATTTCGAAATCGACTGACCAAAACCGTTAACGTTTTAATTTTTATTTAATCCCTCGAAAAATGTAATAGATTTATGTATTACTTTTTAATTTCTTTGTTTTTCCTTAATTTACTATACATAGTGAAAAGAAAATTATTTCTTTATTTTTTCATTTTGTTATGGTTCGGTCCGTGAATGAAAAATCATTTAAATAGTGAATGGATCATCCATTAAAATAAAATCTTATGATACTATATTGTTTCTAGTGGCCGCTATTTTTGATATAAACATTAGGTTATATAATATTTGATCAACAGTAAACAACTAAAAGTGCACCAAAACTAAACAGTTCCTAACTAATAGGAGCCAGTAGCAAGAATTTTACTGCACGTGATGAACAAAGATATAAGCCGGACGCTCGGACAGGCGATACGATCATTCGATAGATTTATATTTTAACTTTGCAAAGGTTGCTTTTAAACTTAGCACAGTAAGTCTTGAATCTTGGTATTTTATTCAATGAAAATTTTTAAATTAAAAAAAAATAAGCTGATTTACCTGCGTGGAACATTGAGTTGAACATTTCCAACTAACGTAACTAATGTACAGACCAGCGAAAAAAAAAAGAACAACTTTGCCAACAGGTTACTCAAAAGAGACATAGCCAGGGCAACACTTAAGAACATCGCCAGAGTTGGCAAGAGACTGACGAGCCTTCCTTCCGAAACTCGTGCGTTTTTTTCTCTTGCCAAAGCTGTCGAAGGAAATTTCTGTAGGCCATCTCTTCACCTTATGCATGAGGAAGACCACTCATTGTAATAATAATAATACAGGACAAATTACACACGTTGGTCTAATCCCTAAGTAAGCAAATTATTTGCTTTTATTAAGGGTGTTAGACAATGAGACAAATACAGAGAAATACACATTATAAATACTGAGAATATATTTAATAAACGACCAAACCCAGAAATACAGACATCTTTGTTCATCACATACATGCTTGTTCTTGTCGGGAATCGAAGCCGAGCCCCATTGAGTTGCTATACGTTAGGTGTCCGCGCTAAACACTCGACCAAGCCAAGCAATCCGAGAGCTTCATGAACGCTATGAATCGTCAGTGCGTAAAACACTTCTTTCTCTGGACATATACAAGTCGTGTGTGTGTGGTTTGAAAACTACCAGCTGCTTAATGACTCGGATACGGTTTCCGTAAGGGTCACTCAGCTGGTGACCTTTTAGTATATTTAAGCCACCGTTGGGCACAGGCAATTGAGACCAAGAAAGAGGTCCTGGCGGTTAGCTTGGACATAGCAAAAGCCTTCGATCGGGTCTGGCATAAAGCGCTTCTCTCGAAGCTCCCTTTCTCTAAGTTTCCCGTGAAATTGTGTAACTGGATTACTAGTTTCCCTGCGGATAGAAGCATGGAAGTCATTGTTGACGGTGTTTGCTCTAACTCCAAGTCTGTTAATACTGGTGTCCCTCAAGGCTGTGTGCTATCACCTACACTGTTCCTTCTGCATATTAATGATATGCTGCAAAGCGGCAGCATTCATTGCTATGCAGATGATAGTACGGGTGATGCCTTTTATGGAATCCTTGGCGTCAATATATTGAGCGAGGTCCAGTTCCGCGGTCATATTGAAGACAAGGCCAAATTGGCCTCAAAAAAGCTCGGTGTACTGTTCTCATCTTTATTCATGCGCACCTCAGTACTAGCTTCTTCCTCTTGACCGCATACAACGGAGAGCGACTCAAATCATCGACTGTTAAGTCCTTTCCAATCGGCTTGATCCCTTGGCACTATGTTGAGATGTAACTTCCCTCTGCATTCTCTATCGCTTATACCATGGGGAGGGCTATGAACAGTTGTTCGGATTAGAAACTTCTCTAGAAGCTTCTTAACTCGAAGAGACAATTTGTGGAACAAATTGTCCCCTAAGGTATTTCCGGACCGATACGACATTCAAACCTTCAAGAAAATAGCGTATTCCTTTCTAAAAGGCCGGCAACTCGATTGTAACTCCTGAGTTGCAGACGTTCATGGGCGACAGAAGTTGCTTACCAGCAAGTGACTCGTTTACTCGGTAGCCTCCTATCACATTAAAAAATATATTCTTTTTAATTACCTGATGGTTAATTATAACTCTTACTTATATAAACATTCGCAACTGCCTGCGTATTAGATAAATAGCTTAAAAATTACTTACAGAGCATTTTTGTTAAAATATACATATATAAATGTAGCTATTTTTCATACCAAGCTTATTGATAAACTAGGTACCATGTTAACAACGGAGGCCTGGTTGCACTGGCTTTGTACAGAAGCTGACTGTCTTAGCGGGGTACGCTATCTGAATTCTATAAGCTAATCGATTCAGTCCTATTCAAGTGCTTAAACAATTAAAGTTCTTAATCAAATACATTTTGTCCGTATCTTGGAATTAATAGTGTTAAAGGGTTGTGTATATTGTTCCACTTCTTGTTTGTTTTTATAACCATCTAAAATATTGTAAAATTTTTACCCAACGATCTATTTCTCCGCTCGGGTGAAAAAAATGTGCTATTTTAACTGTCTATTGTTATAAGTTAATTTACTTTTGTTTTATTGTGTTGTATTACTACATTACTACTATATGTTAAAGATTAACGTACAAAATAAGCTTTTTTGATCCTAAAAGATGTATTATTTTTAGGCTCAAAATTCAAGACGTTAATGGATCTACTTCTAGAACTTTCTCGTGATACGAAGACTCTTACGGATCAAGAAATTAGAGAACATGTCGACACCATTATCGCAACTGGCTACGACACATCTGCTACAGTTCTTTTGTATTGTATCTTGTTGGTAGGTTCCTATCCGCGGGTGCAAGAAAAAATACATGACGAGTAAGTATTAATTACTTTTTAGAATTTTTCAAACATATTTTAAATTTTCACAATCAAATTATAAGAATTCTAATTGTTCTCTGCGACCACTTTTATATTTGGTTCATGAAATTTAAAAAGTGTTTATTAAATCCAGTTCCACAAAAAGAAATGTCTATAAAATGTTCAGACACGTTAAGTTTATTTAAATTTTAAATAAATATGGAATTAAGAACCGGCAATCGGGGGAAAACAGTCCAATCACCAATAGAGCCATAAGGTTTGAATAATTTCATAAATAAATTCGCATTCTATACCTATATAATAATCTTAATCAGGTCTTAATAAATTTCGAATTTCATGATGTTTTCATTAGTATTATCGTGGTATTAGTTAACGTGGTTAGTTATTCTGGTCTTGTTTTGGTACCAGGCTTTATTTATATACTTAAAAGTTTATCTTTATATACTAATTATGACTCATGGTGTGTGAATTAATTAATACTTTCCTGGAACATTTTAACGTTAACTTTTATGTGAACTTCACCTCATGAAGCGTCTAACTGGCTTGATCTAAACTGGCTTTCGGACACAATATTCACTTAATATTTATATATTTTTATACAATATTATAAATACTAGCTGTAAGTTGAGTGGAATAAGTTATTATTGTTCATTTATTTATACTACATGTATCATATTTTGTTGTTAATTTGTTCAATCATTTAAGTAATTATAAAATATATGTTAATTTCAATTGTGAATTTGTAATTTTTAAACTGATGTTGAGAATCAAATTGAATCTGAGAAAAACTTTTCATTATTAGAATTAGAATAGGACGAGCACTTTCAATATGGCGTCCATTCTCGATCGAAAGTTTCAGATAGTTGTGTCATTTAAAATTTTACATAGGTTGTTGTTGACTTGTGGTAAGCTATGCCCTGAAATAATAATAAAATTTATTTACATTTTATTATTATTAATACTTAAAAATAGTCCTATATACTCTTTATGATTACCAATCACATTCTATCAAAAACTCGTTATGTTCAACATAAATAAAAACAATAACATAATAAATAAAAAGTTAATAGATTTATTCCTTTTTTTCATATTTATTTTTCTTCAGTGAAATAATATTATTTTGTTGTTTGTATGAGTTTGTTTTATTTGAAACTGTTTATTAAGCATTACGCTTTCAATCAGTAATACATTCAACAGTAACTTACATAAACGCTGCTAGGACTTTGACTATGTTTAAGATTCACATCCGACTATAAGAAAGAACGGCTATCGGTAGAATGGAGTCCGTTTGTGCTTTAGATGGCTGCTACATGAATCTTGAAATATAAAACGTTATATACACTTATATGCTTTGCATTTACTACGTTGTAATATGCATATCATCATGATACAAAAATCCATTTTAAATACGGATAAATTTATTAACATAATTTATTTAAATATATGTACATTTTGTTAAAATGTTTTTTTCCTGGTAAAATCTAATCCATTTAAATTATTGGCTGATGCTTTTTTAATCAATAGTATTTTTTTTTGTAAATAGATATAAAAGGCGTGTCGCTGACATGGTAGCTCAATTGGCAAAGTGGCGGGATAGTAGATATTCTAGATTAGAAGATTCGAAGATTGATGCACTTTTCATAATTTAGTTACTTTAAGTTTAAGTAAAGTTTAATATTGTCAAACTTGCTTAAAGATATTTTCAAATATGTAGTCACGTATACTAAACATAGGCTTACTAATGTAAATGTATATCGTAGATCGTATTAGCTAACTGGAATCTAAAATCATTTGCTATCACCTCTCATTATATTTTAAGCCCATGAAAGATTATTGGATATTGATCTGTACTATAACGTAATCTTCTAGAAATATTAAAAGCTTGATTTAAAAAATTACAAAAATCCCCGTATACAAAAAGACGTCTAAAAAGAATAAAATAACACTATTATGTAATTACTGTTGCTTCAGGGGACTTTTTTTCCGCTTTTCAAAAAAAAAAAATTTCTACTAAACCTACGAACAGACTAATTTCATGTGTTTAGTTTTTACTATCAGTATTGTAAAAGAACATTTCACGGGCACCAATAAAAGCTCCATATTTTAGATACAATAGAAGCTCTATTTGAACCAAACATAGCTAAGAATCATCTCGACGAACCAAGCTTCCGATTAAAAAAAACCTCATGCAATTCCGTCCACGCTATTGGCTGCTACTTTGTCACAAACAGACACACAGATACACAGATCAATCTTATAACACTCCTCTTTTTTGGTCGGGAGTTAAAAATGATCTCCTAGTGTCCTTGGTCATAATGAACTATCGAATCCTCATATTTCTGCTATAAAATGCTTAATTTCGAAGGACTTGGGAGATAAAACTAACTACTTAATTTTAATGTTATTTTGTATATATATAATTCGCTACAATGTAAGCGCCGCATAATTTTATGACAGTGAAAATACTTTAACAGCCAACAAAGTGTATGCGCAAAAAACCTTGCAACCATTTAATTTTAGGATTGTTACATTTTGTTTACAAATTTACATTTTTGTATGTTTCTTTATACTCTAATAAAGTAAATTATTCAAGAATTATAAAAAAAAACTAAATACTAGGATAATGTGTAATAAACATAGATAACTATATAATAAGAACAACTTTTCGTTTATTCTTAAGAACTAACTATATTATAATACATCTAAATACCAATTACCAACCACCACTAAAGTAAATCTCAATGATAATATAGAGAGTTTTACCTTAAAATAAAACTACCCTATTATTTTTTCATCAATATCCGTAATCCATCTTGAATCAAGCGCCCACCTTTCTACCGGAAGTGAGTTCTAATTACCTGTCCATAAGTGGCGCCCTCTATTCTATTAGTATGAAACTCGGCCATCCTAAACATAACGATTCCGCTCGTTATCAAAATCCATTTCTTACAATGTAACTTCTCGATCAATTTGTAAATAATATTAATATAATACAATTGTAAAGTCTATGTCTATTATAACACATTTTTTTTCTATTTATACATTATTCTACTATTTATAGACTTAAATTACTAGTTTATAGACTTAAATTCAGATTTAATAATCAATTTTTGTACATAGCGTTTTTGTAAATACAGTATAAGTTATCTGATTACATTTTCAATCTGGCTTAACAACCTCATACGATCAAAAAAAAATCTACTGGACACAAAAAGTTTGCCTCATAAATCACAATCATAGTCACAGTCGAATCACTATTCATATTCGATAATGTATCAATTGCTATACTCCCAATTTGACTTATCAGCCCTGTGTGAGCATTTGGTATTCTTACTGTCTCAAATGCCATAGATCGGCTTATCGGCCTCATGTCAGTAATCAGACAACAATACGCCCCTCATCCACATAAAATGTTTGTTAGAAAAACTATTAAAATTAATTACTTTTATCATCTTAGTTAATTCTACAAATCAAATATATTGAACTAATGAATAAATAAGTAAATATAGAAGTTACTACATTTTCTTTTCGTGGTAAAGACTGGTTTTGGGCAAAAACAAACCTTGACCGAAGAAAACAAAGTTTAATTTTCTTTATTAAACATTATTCTATTTTTCTTGATACCGCGGACCTACCCTACTTTTGAACTTTTAGAACTCTAAACACACTAAACTGTTTCCTATTTAAACTCTTTACTAACACTGTTACACTTTATTATATTACACTAGCGGCACGCTATGAGGCCTTTTTGACATATTACAATAGTGATGTGAAGTGTCAATTTATTCTCAAAAAAAAAACACATCTATAAGTTTAGTTACCCAAGTTTAAAAAGGTTTAGTAAAACAAAAATATAAATGTTTACTTATAATATTTGAACGAACTAAATATTGGAATAAAAAGCAATACTCATACTTTATATGCACTCAAGAAACATATGAATAGCAATTAGAAATCAATTTAATAAATAAATTTAGGGTCCTCAAATTACATTCGATAAAAATTATAAATCTCTGCTCATCACCATTGTCAACAAAGTACCGCAATTATTTACTTCAAAGTCGTTATCAGTTAATACAAAACTTCATGAGAGGACAAACATGAAAACGGCTATCATAGCGTGCTTCTACTTTACTTCTGTTACATAACTTAGTCTCTCGATCACACACTGCCTTCTCTTGGCTGGGAGATGATTTATATATTCACTACTCTTAATCAAAACAGTATCCAATATTACAAATATTTATATAGTCAATTAAACTTCTATACAAACATTACATGTTTTAGTCAAACCAGCAACTGATATCTTTATTTTTATATCATAACCTACCCTCTAATTATATAAAAGCTAACACAGGTATCTATATCGTTTTGACCAGAAAACAGGAATCCATCTTACGATGCATATCTTAATGGTGACGTTGTAAGGAGTATTATCAAATTTCATGCCCTCGAAATTCGATGGCTCGTAAATGGGTTAGAAGAAGTTTGTATGTGATTTCACGATACTAACCATACGGATCCAGGCAACTTGAACGTTCTGTATTGCACGAAGTAAACTGGTACAAGTTGATACTGGACTGATGCAGAGATTTAGGAAAGTGCTCAATACGGCACAGAGACAGGCATTTATGTGATGAGCATAAATGACTGTGTTTCTTGGTTTTTACGTTTATTAAATATATTCTCAGTATTTATATGTATATTTCTATGTATTTGTATCGTTATCTAACATCCTTAACACAAGCAAATAATTTGCTAACTTAGGGGTTCGATCAATGTGTGTAATTTGTCCTGATATTATTATTATGTAGACGTCAGAAACCAAATGTAAAAATTATTAATATAATATTTAGTTAATTTTATACTATTAATAATACCTACAATTATATACTGCTTACACACGGATTCACCATTTCTTCTCCGTTATCCACATTACATGCAATCGCAAATTAATATTATTATGATATTGATATTTAAATACATTTAAAATGACATATTCTACTCCCAAATACTCTTAAACTCTACATAGAAGTTCATCACATCTTTTTTTCTAGAAAAAAAAAATAAAAATAGGTTTTACTCGCAAATTCAATAGAGCCCTAGACTATGTTTCATATAAATATATTTGCATATGGACAAGACAAATATTGTTTAGAATACTTAAAAGTGAAGTAAAAAATTAAGAATTCACTTCTTACTTATTCATCCATTGTGATTTTGAAACAAATCAGAATAGTTAACTAATAATTGATAAGAATAATTTTGAAATGATAATAATAAAGTGCTTAATATTAATGAACATAACAAGGTGAATGGAATAAAACCTCAAATGAGTCAATAAAAATAATTGAGTTGACGCGTTTCTTAACATTAAGTATTTGTATTTTAACTATGTTTTTAATATATACCTAGAGTTTAGATTGTTCTGCTGTACTCCTGTTTACTGAGAGACGAGAGCATGTCTACAAATCATTAAAATGTACCTAACATAAAGTACATATTAATAATGTTATTATCAAAATTTGTAGCATATGTAAAATAATAAAACAATAAAATATATTATATTAATCTAGAGTCTTACAAGGTTAGAGTGTTATATATTGTAATAAGTAAAACCCTTCCTATATGTCGTGGATTACGAAAATTAAACGATAGTTAGTAACTCAGTTGATATTAGTGTTTTCTAAGGTTTTCACGAGTACTACACATTGAAATAAAACTATTTTTATTGATTTAACTCGCGTATATTGAATTAAATTTTAAATTTACATTTAAAAATCTAACCCGACGTTTCAGTTGATATTGTTGTTACGGTGAACGCCGTGACGTAACGAGTCACGTGATCGAAATGGTTTGGAGAGGTAACTGTTTTATTTTAAATATTGGAGAGCATTAAGTCGTAGATAAAGTTGATTAGAGAGAGCGAGTCCACTGTGGACTCTCCAAACGGGAGTAGTGGTTCATGCAACACTGATAATTGTAAACCCACTAAAGAAATTTGTGATTACTGATTACCGACATATAATACAAGAATTATCATACTTTGTGGATGAATTGTCAGAGAACTTCGCTATGAACCCTGTCCAAGCTCCTATCGAATACGCTTGTGCTGCTAAACTATCGCAGTGAACGTCATATATTTTAATAAATTTTAAAATAATTTGTATTAGAAACTTTAAGTGAAGCAGCTTAAAACTAAAACTACGTATTTCAAATTAAAATGATTGTCCCTGGACTTTTACTCTCAAAATACAATAGTTAATAAGTCTCTAAATGGTATTATGTATATTTTTTTAAAAATGTTAATAGATATAATTAAAAAAAAAAACGAGAATTGGTTTTAGATTTAAAATTATTTGCTAGCATTTAATTAAATATTATTTATTCTAAATATAAGCTCGTCAATTGCAAGATATAATAAAATGTACAAAAAATTTGTTACTTAAGAAAATAAATTCTAAAAATATCTCAGGTGTTGAATAAAAATTAGTAGACTTATGGGAGTTTGATTTGATGGTTGGTGATTCGAGACCTGCTAAATATTCATTCACAATTATTTAAATTAAAGAAACCATTATCTACCTCCTAATCTATATACTATCATAATTTCTACCTGTTTGTTTTTCTAAAATGCACTTTAAATAATGTTAAGAAAATTATTTCCATTACAATTCCTTAATTTATTTATATAAGTGTAACTTGTAAGGGAACACTAATTATTAGAATTCTACATTATATTTAATATATATTATTTTATATACTATATATTATATTGTATTCTATATATTATATTATATATGGCATTATAGTGGTATCTCCCACAACCGAAAATATTCTTAAACTACGCGGTAAGCTTAAAATTATGATTGGTTATATACCTATATTAACCATAACTATAATATAATAAACATAACTATAATTTTATCCCACTACTATTATAAATGCATATGTGATTGATGTTTGTCTGTTAATGACGCTAACATTATCGGACCGGTTTATATAAAATTAAGCACAAAACCTACTTTTTATTGCCGAAAATATAAAGTTTATTTGAAACAATATTTGTTGACAAATAAAAAAATTTTATACAAATGCTAGTTGTAAAGTATCTTTTTATTTATTGTATGTTTTGTATTCTCATCACAGTGTCTTCTTCACACTTCGTAGTGGTAGCTACTATCTCTGACTCTTGATCTTGTAGAACGAGTCTTGCAACACAATTTATACGAATTGAAACTTCAAGTGCTATCTTATTTATTTACACTGATACAAATACTCTTTAAATTATTGTAAGAGAAATAACTGGGTATATTTTACTTTCTCTGACTTTTCTATTACTTTAAAGTAAGATACTTTATTTTCTTATCTTTCATTCTACATATGAATAGCGTCCTTTACGTTGACCATTGTCAAAGTTAGATTTATTTATTTATTTGTTAGTAATTTTTAAAATAATTTTAATAGTAAGTTTGAAATCAGTGGGTAACCCGTACTTATCTATGTTATTCAGTCAACTCTTTCTTTAGTTATTAAAAGCTTTCTTAGATTGAATTATTTATTATTAATATAGGTGAACTAAAAAGAAGTTACTAAGAACTGAAGTTTAAATAATTGTCTCTTAGCCATGCCTAGTTTACTTAAATTTCAAATAAATAAGACAAAAAAATATTCGATACGAGCCGAATATCGTATTATTCTATACTACAAAGTTAAAAACAATAGTTAGGATTACAAAAGAGGCCAAAAAGATTTTTTCACCATCTGGGTAAGACGGTTACATATATATAAATAAACATATTTTTTAACAATAAAAACAGACTTAAAAAAACTGTTATTAAGTCTAGCAATAGCATAAGGTAAGTCTTTCACACCTGACCACAAATATATTTGTGAATCACCTGGATACATGTAATTAGAAAAAGAAATATTGTGAGTATTTGTATTAATGAACATTGAAATGAGTAGTGGTGATAACACGCCGCCCTGTGGAACGCCAGCACGTAAACTACATGCAGACAAGAAGAATTTGTCAATAAGTACAAGATGCTGCCTTTTATATAATATACATTGTCAAAAGCTGAAAGTAATCTTGGTTACTTACTATCCATTTCCATAGTCACCACTAAAAGTACTTGTATATTTTGGTGACGGTTACATCGACTTGATTAAATTTCTTTAAGCATTTCTAGGACCCAGGTTGTAAATTACACGGATTGGGCTCTTTTCCAAAACAAAAACATTATTTAAATAAAAAGCAACTCTCCAGAGTAAAATACGAAGTGGATGGATGGATGGATAAGATATCTGAAATAGTTGAACAATTGAAGGTTTTCCAAGGGTTGCAGGATGGAATCCTAACCAAACTGATTAGTCTTACGTTTAGAATTTATTTAAAATAAAAAATAATCATTGTTAAGTTTTTAAACAAGTCCCGGGTGCCCAACAATACACATACCCTAATCGGATTTTCTCAATTTGTAGAGCGACCAAACGGTTTCCGAAAAGTCGTGGGTACGAATGCCTGCCTGTTAATTTTCTTTTTATATTTATTCAAAATTAAAATAAACCTAACATGGCATTACGTTTTTACAGATATTTTCAATTCTATATGTATTACCTATCATTATATTTCCTTCATATAACAACATTATCCACTACTTTATTTATTTTATTTTTTTATTTTTATTTATATCTTTTCCACTTAGAATCATAATCAGTGATCACTTGTGTACGTCAACATGGAAGTGTCAGGAGGGCCTATTACGATACTAGATTTATCGTAATAAGCCCTTCTGAGAAAGCACTTTCCATCTTAATGTTAAAGCTATGAGGGTTCCAAACGCGTCCTGGTCTGAGAAGAACCACACAACAAACTCAGCCGGATATATTTTTTGTTATTGTGATCACTGTTTCACAAACGTCAAACTTAAATGCAAATTTGGAACAACTAGAAACGTCGCAATTAATAGGAAAAGAAGCCTAATGATTTCAGGCAACGAAAATTAAATAATAATAACAGAAAATAAATCTTCGGCCTGCCACACAACCAGTCACCGCAAGCAGCACCCGTTCACGAGCATAACACAAGAGCCAGCCATCACCCCCTTCGCACATATTTGAGGGAGGGAGGCAACCCGACTCCCGATGCTACCGCAAGTAGTGACTTCTAAGGAATCGGTGTGATGCAGAAGGTCGATAAAGCAAAATTAATTTACAACAAAAAACAAATTGCGGAGATTACTAGCTATTCGCAATACAATACAGATTCATTCCCAGGCCATACCGTCATCGATGTAATCCTTTACACTATAGTAGGATTTTTTTATTAAATTATTTTTAACATATAATTTAAATTTATTTAATGATAGGCTTAAGGCTTCATTTGGGAGCTTATTATAAAAACGTATACAATTACCCTTAAAGGATTTACCTATTTTATGGAGCCTAGTGCCGGGCATAGCGAGTTTATTTTTTTGTCTTGTATTAATTTTATGTAAATCACAATTTTTCTTGAATTTTGAAATATTTTTATGAACGTAAATTAAATTTTCATAAATATATTGATTGTAAACAGTCATAATTTTAAATTCTTTAAATTTGTTTCTTAAAGAGTCTCTTGGTCTCATATTATATATTGCGCGAACAGCCCTCTTCTGCAATGTAAATATGGTATCAATGTCAGTCGCATTGCCCCATAAGAGTATACCGTATGACATTAAGCTATGAAAGTAACTAAAGTAAACTAATCGAGCAGTTTCCATATTTGTTAATAGACGTATTTTTTTAACCGCGTATGCAGCAGAACTTAGTCTGCTTGACAAATCAAATATATGAGGACCCCATTGCAATTTTTCATCTAAAGTAATGCCCAAGAAAGTAGTAGATTTGACCATGTCCAAATCCTCATTATTTAATTGTACATTGGTTCTAACATTTTTAACATTTGGTAAACTAAATTTGACACATTTCGTCTTTTTTTTATTGAGCAACAAATTATTGGCGTTAAACCATTGTACAACATCTGAGAGAGCATTGTTTACATCGTCAATAACAGATTGCCGTCTATTAACTTTAAAAGTAAGAGAAGTATCATCAGCAAACAATACTATCCCATGTTTTTCCCTCACTAGATGAGGTAAGTCATTTATGTAAATGAGGAACAAGAAAGGCCCTAAGATAGAGCCCTGTGGCACACCTATTTTTACCAAAGAACCAGGGGAACGTTTTCCATTTACATCAACTTTTTGGATTCTGTCATTAAGATATGAACTAATTAAATCTAGGGACTTATTTTTAACTCCATAATGTTCTAACTTTTTTATAAGGATTTCATGTTGAACGCAGTCAAACGCCTTAGATAGATCACAGAAAATGCCAAGTGCATCCTGTGATCCTTCCCAGGCTTCAAATATGTTTAGTAATAGCTCAACACCAGCATCTGTTGTAGAGCGACCGGCAGTGAAACCGAACTGGTTTTTGTGTAAGAGATTGTTTTTACTAAAATATGCCACAAGTTGATTAAGAATTATTTTCTCAAAAATCTTACTAAAAGTGGGTAAGACTGAAATAGGTCTATAGTTACTAGGATCTAATGAACAGCCGGATTTGAATAATGGAGTTATTTTACTTTGTTTCATTAGATCAGGAAATATACCATATTCTAAACAATTATTAAATATTAATGCTAAGTCTGGCGCTACAATGTCAATTATGGACTTAAGTATGTCAACAGAAAACCCCCAAAGATCACTAGTCTTTTTAACGCAAATTGATCTAAATACTTTGATTACTTCTTGAGCATTAACTTTTTCAAACTTAAAAGTGCTAACACATTGACCTACATTCTCTCTAAGTAAACCCATAGCTGCAGCGGTAGAAGAATTTAAAGATAACGTTGTAGTCACTGGAATATTAGTAAAAAAGGTTTCAAAAGCAGTAGCAACCTCGAGGTCAGACGTGACATATTTATTATCTATATTTAATTTAAAGTCGATCCTCTGGGATTTAGCTCTTCCAGTTTCCTCATTAATTATTTTCCAAGTTGTTTTTATTTTATTAATGCTATTTCCTATTTTATTTTGAATATGTTGATTTTTTGCTATTTTACATTGTTTTTTAAAAGATTTGGAAAATAATTTTACCTCATCCCTAAGCTCATTACTAGTATTAAACATCAATTCCGCATACATATTATATAATTTTTCTCTATTTTTGTGTAACTCAGCAGATGCCCAATCACTAAACACTAATTTATCATTAACAACCACTGTTTTAGGAGTAAATATAAAGTTAAATAATTTAGTGAAAGTACTAAAAAAGTCATTATACATAATATTGGGGTTTGAATTTTTCATCAAAGGCAAATAGCGTACTAACCCATTTTTAATTTGTTCGATACGTTCTACAGTCACTGGTATAAAACTTATTTTCTGTTTTGATTTTTCTCTCTTGCTACAACTGAATTTAATAAATTGGCCATAGTGGTCAGAATCTAATGTATTGAATAAACATTTAAAATTTGGAATAACACTTGTAAAAATGTTATCAATACAAGTGGCACTAGTGGTTGTGACTCTAGTAGGCTCCATAAATATGTGTGAAAGATTATAAGATTTGAACAAATTTAAAAACTTTATACTTATTGAACTTTATAATTTAGGTGCAAACATTACATATTATGAACTAATCGCGGACAAACGCCCCGTATTTCTAAACTCATATCTTCCTCACTCAATAGGAAACCCTAAAAATAGGCGTAATAACAACACCTATTCACATTGGTGTCGAGCCTCATAAATATTTAGCATTGCTAAGGAAACTCACATTTTATTATTCAAATAAACTCATTTTGTTAAGGTATTTATTACCTACCCACGGTTTTATCTTCATCTTTACATGAAAACTACCATCTGTACCTTAATAAGCAAATAATTATATTTTTGTACAAGTTTTGTTAAATTTTCTTACAATTCCTTTGATAAAAAAAAATATGTGTGTGTGTATTAGTGTACATATGTAAGAAGTGAAACTTCTTTATGACATAATTTTTTGAAAAATGATTCACTAATTACAATTTACAGGACTGGCGAATTAAGCTAAATTAGATAAAGTTTAAGCAAAAATAAGGATGGCGCGTAACAGAAAAACGTTACAATTTTTTGAAATTGCTATAAAATTTCTCCCATCCGTCGATAAAAAAGTTTCACTTCAAATATGGCGCGTAACGGAAAATGTGACTTAGAAATAAAGATGGCGCGTAACAGAAAAACGTCATAATTTTCATTAATATTAATTAATTAAAACGTAAGAAGTGAATCGACTGTTTCTGACGTATAATATTCTCATAGAAGAAACACATAAGTACATAAAAACAGACAAATGTACACAATCCACTTTAAAAAAAATAACTTTAGGCTTCTTAACATGTTGGATTGTCACCACAAATAACATTATTCATCATCATAGTTTCTGCTGTTTAGAGTTGCTGTTCGTTCTAGGTATAGCAAAACAGACCTTGTAAAGATCAGGACCCCAATGCTCCATTTCTCAGCCAAAACTCGTATTTTTTTTTCTTACTTCTAGTTCAGACAATGAATTCATTTTAAATATTATAAATGATATTAAATAATTTCTTCTTCATGTTATAATCTTAATTTATTTATTAGTTTCAATAGCAAGTCCATAAAATCGTATTGTCCAGTATGTAATTACAATTCATTATTTAATTATAACTCTAATCCGATAATTTTATTTTAGTTTTGTGATCCACATACTTGTCATTTTGATTATTTAGTATTTCCATAGCAACATGGTGTAAAAGAGATGAAGCTATACGAAAAATGCTGGCGCGTAACGGAAAAATGTCACCGTAACGAAAAAATGTTACACTAAATTTTTTTCCAACCCCGATAAAGAAGTTTCACTTCAATAACAATAAGAATAAATTAATAATGTAATAAGAATAACATTAAAAAATAATCTGATAACAATATGACTAACTTCAAACTACTTTTTGTTTATTAGGTATTTAAAAAAATATCCTTGCCTATTTTAAAAAATTCTATGAAGACGTGTCTTCAATTGATGTCTTTACAAATCACTAATACGTCAAATTCATACGGGAGATTCCTTCAGTTATGCTTAAGGTCTTGTTGAGTTTTAGGCAAATAATTTCTTACTATAGAAACAACACCTTTACAGTCGGATGGTTGTAGAAACCCGTGGTCTTACGTCTATTATTGGATATGAATGGATGAAGTTACATATATGAAGAAGATCCATTTCAGTTGCAGCCATATTATATCATATTAATTATATATAGTTGATACTGTATTACATACTACATCTGTAAAATAGATTTCGCCATAACCACACACACAACCAAACGCCACAACCACAACTGTAAAATCTTCAGTGTTTAGATACATTTTAACTGGTCACAAAAACGGGGATTGTGAAATTATTTGTAATATAGTAGTAAATTCAATATATTAATAAATCTTAATAAGAATATCATTTATTAAAAAAAAGAATTGAACTAATTCTCGTAATTTTAAATTAACTTTTAAACCTAGTTCACTTCTATTTGTTAATTGTACAATTGATCTAAATATCGGTTTTCCAATTTCCGTGTTCTTAAACTATATTTTTTTCAAATAAAGGTTCAATACTACAGGTACTTCGAGTTTAATTAATAATAAACTAAGAGAATAGCACCACCATGCATAGATTTATAACAATCAATACTTATAACGCTACATAAAATTGCAATAATCTTGTCTTTGAAGAATAAAAGTAGAAATAACATAAGCAATAGCATCTCCTTGTGTAATTTCAATTTGTCGCATTGTTTGCGAAGTGTTTGTACATTTCTATCACTTCAGTTTTGTAAACAGAGATGTTAAAAGAATTGATTGTGCATTAGATGGTTTAGTCGTTCGTTTTTTATATCAAATCTGTATTTTTATTAAGTTAACGTCCGTAAACTATATTACTATATATATAAAAGATATTACTATACTATAAACGTAAACTATAACGTCCTTCAGGATGGAGGAATTTAAATCTCATTATTAGTAACTTTTCCTAAGTAAAAAACTTCAATGAATAAAGAATTCTAACGCGTCACCATCAAAAGAAATTATTCAGAAGTAACGACCCATTTACCATCTTCTTGTGAAAATTGTTGAGAACGGGTTGAAAATAACTGAATATTAAATAATGGAAGAAATCAAACTACAAATAAGTTACCAAGGCAAATAACAAAATAACAATATTAAATCGTATAGTCTAAATCCTCATTCATTGGCACCGAAAACTTCGATAAATAGACAGTATCATCAACGTACGTAGAACGGCGGTTATATGCCAAAATTATTGATTTAAAAAAAATAAAAAATAATTTTTTTTTTTTTTTTTTTAAATACATAAATGATAAGATTTTTTATAGTTTAATACTGTTTATAAATATTTTTCTCGCAATAAGCATATATGGAGATATGGTAAAAAAACTTTCAAAAAGGCTTTAAGTATGTAAAAGCTCATAATTACATTTGATAGAACTTTAAGTCGCCTTTTAGTTATAAATATTGATAGACTCTGCAATGACGTTAAAGGAAACTCCGCGCAGTCTTAATTAAATCGACACCTTAATTTGATATTCAAAAACAAGATTCCTTTATAAGTTTTATAAGTTTCTTTTTTATAAATTAAATTTTAGTTTTAATGGACATATTTCTTACTAGCTATTTAAGTGTACATAAAATGTGCAAATGGATATGTGGATACAGAGATGAGTTTATCCGTTAAGGCATAGTATATTAGTGGAAGTATTACAAATATTTTATAATTTAATAAATAATAACATACGTGCTTCACTACGTAAAAAGTAAAATTTAAAAAAAAATAATAGAATAAACAAAAAATCTTTATTTACATATTCATACGGTACCGATTGGTCGAATTATGATATATGTACATGTAATTACGTTAGACATTGTGATAACTTTTTAATACATTTTTCTTAAAGTTTGATTTTTTAAATTAAAGACGCGTGTACAAGACAACGTCGCGTCGGTCGGATCCGCTAGTTATTTTATATAATTATGTATATTAATACAATTATTGTAGGCATAAATTTTATCGAACGCTTTATTAAAGTCAGTATATATTGAATCAATCAAAGCCTCATTCAGATAATGCGTATAGATCAACAGATTGGAAGTACTCCAACGTCAGAATACAAAATCAGGCAGCATAGTCACTAACGACTCAGTATTTGTGCTCTTTTAACAGTAACAGCTGTATCGGAGGCATAGAGGCGTATCTAAAAATTAATTATCTGCATTCTATTCATTCCGTCTACTATTAGCCGAGTTAGTTCCTTGAAACTATTTGTAATAAATGTGTCTCGTGAAAACATTTTGAGTTCAAACAAATTAAATTCTCCCAATATAGTTACGTATAAGTTCCTGCTTTATATAATGTTGTCACTGTATAAGGTTTTGCATTTCTGTTTTTCATAGCCATTATTTAATCACTTAAGCCATATATATCATAAGGTTAAGGTTTTAAAATTTATTTTTATTAATAAATGAGATTAATTTACACAAATGACAACGAATTGCATTGTACGTTACTTTATTTTTTGTTAACTTTTAACGACGAGATTATAGCATTATTGATATGCTTAGTTTATTGTTTTTTTTCTGGTTTATCAATTTGTTACCCTCATTGTTGTATTTTTCTGTTTGCCATTTTGGTTGTCTGGTAGAAAATGCTTTAGCATTAAGCCCGCCAATTGTACTTTATCTTGTACAGTGAAGTATTAAATAACGGTAACATTATAAATAGTTGTTTAATTTTAGGGTATTCACGGCAGCATGGCTACACTGCGATAGATGCTTTGCCTATTTATAGAATAAGATATAGAAGATAAATAGATAAGCACTCTCTGTTCCAACAATTTAAGAAAAACATAAAAGTTGAGTTCAAAACGTATTAAACTAATTATAATATATTAATTATTAAATTTTATTATATTATTACTAAGACATCTTTGACATTCTTTATGTGAAAGGGAAAGACTAAAATAAATTATATAACATTATAAGAAATAGTCAACCTTAGATCGTATTATAAGGGCCACGTCCAATTGTATTGGTTTCACAGATTTTACTACTCACTCTTCACTTTTATATACTTGTATTTAATCCTTCCTTGGTACTATCCAGCAGTGTCTGTCCCGAATATCGTCCTAACCGCAGTTTATATACCCTTCTTTATTAACTCCCTCTTCACATAAATAATAATCATAGTCAAATCATCTACTTTAAACGTACAAAAATAACAACTACTCGTAAATAAACAATTGTAAGTATCGGTAAGCACAGTATTAAATACTGGATTTAATTATGGAGTCTTAATGGTTCCCACTTTTGTAGCTTATTCAAGTATTTACTAATTAAGCAAATGTCCCTCCTCACATTAATAATAATCTTATTCAAATAAACTACTTTAAGCATACGAAAATAACCATTACTTGATATAACAATTCTAAATGTTACTATTTAAGTTAATAAAACAACGATTTAAATAATTACATCTTATTGGTTCTTCTTATTATAGTTAAATTAGCATTTCATTAATTTATATGGATCAATACAGGGACCATTAAAACATTGAAACGAATCAAAACATTATGGATTATTATAAAATAGTCGTTTAACAATAATGTAACCTTACAGTATGTACCTTTTACTAAAGTACTTACAAATACATAGTCAACAAATAAATTGATAAATAATATATATCATCAAATAAACCAATATAAACTACACATAATAAGCTAACTAATGTTTACGTAACTTTACCATTATATTCATATAATATAACTACCACAATAATAAGCGGTGACAGTATTAAACTTAGATTTCTTAGGAGGATCTTTTAAGAACTGTCCTCAACATTTGTCCTGTCAGTCCATTTTAAACTTCTACCATTTCAGTTCCTGCAGCGCAGACTGGTTTTTTTTTATAATTTTTTTTTAATACTGTTTACAACGTCACCATTAAGATAACGTTTATCCCTTAGACGTGATTACTGATCGAAACGACATCGATAACTCATTATTTGGTAAATATGAGTATATAGTTAATATTACACTATAACTTTTCTATTGTTATAAGTAACAAAACCTAAAAGTATAATTAAAAAATAAGTGAAGTCACTATAATATCCCGCAACATCCAAGCTTGCAAGTTATTAATGCTTACTATAAGTTAACAGTTAACTACAAAAGTTTGTTTACAAATTTTCCAACATTCAACAAATTTATTTTATTTATCATGTGGAAGATAAAGTTATGATCATTTCTACCAATTAATTATATCCAAGAAAATAAAAATAAAAGACTATAATCCTCATGAAGAACATAACAAGTCACTTAATAAAAGATTAGTTAATTCCTGTTTATCCTCGACTATCCTTTATCAAAAGAATATTAAACACAGCTAAGCTCGGAGTATTATTTAGATTGTTATAATCCTTTAACTTAATTACTTGTGAAAACTTATACAAAAAAATAAAAATACATATTTGAGACAAGATCGTAAGGATCTGTGTTTTCGGGCTTTATAATTAAACGAAATTCTCTTAATATCGTAGTCATCAAGGCATCGAATTATATTTATTTATATTTTTTAAATTTCTTTTCACAACATATCAATTATATTCGAATAATAACCTCATAGTAAAACCCAATCGAAATATCGAATTTATTAAAATCTATAACTATGTACCTACGAATATTTTAGTTCTAATCTTAAACTTAAGCTAATTATAAGGTTCAATTTAGTATTGTGTTTGTTTCTATTACAAATAAGAAAAGCCAATCGCCGACAGACCAATTATAAAATTACAGTTACTATACATGAAGAAGATTATAATAATTGTATAATTTCACCAAAATAATATTAATTATTAGGTATGTTATGTTAATAATTATGTGTTCCCAACTTCCAAGTAGCTTGTTCCCTGATAGCACTCAAAATGTATTGTGCATTTGATAATAATTTAATAATGGTATAATTTTGGTTCGGGTCCATAACTTATCTTATGTCTGTCTTATGGGATGTCTTAACATCCGATTTATTTGGAAAATTTTTGAAGGATACAAATAAATTAAATAATTAGCCCAAATATTCTCGTCAGCGTCGGGGTCCCATTTTACGGTCACATTACTCTTAGACTCTGCGTCAGATAGCAATAGTGGCATTGCGTCTGTCTTTGATTATTCTCAAATTGTTACTAAAATGACAAAAGGAAGAAATTCTGGGCGAGATGACATAAATGTAGAACATTTTTGTTATGTCGGCTAGAATTTGCCTAGTATACTTGCGATGCCTTTAAACAATAGTCTGGGGCTTATGTATTTACCTGAAGTAATAATGTGTAGAGTTGTGATGCTTGTCACATCATAACACATCTGAAACGAGCAACTATAAATTTAAACTTAAACCTATAAATTTAGCAACTATAGTTTCTAATATGCTTGATAGTTTGTTTAACGACTGCCTTAGTAATTATGTAAATATTAACAATGCTCTATTCGGGTTTAGGTCAGGTGTTTCTACAGAAAATGTAATTTTCAGTCTTAAGCATACTGTCAAATATTACACTACCAGGTATTCGATTAGATAAGTTATGAGCTCCTGTGGGAGAAGCTTATAGGCACCTGTATTCCTGCGGAATGTACTGAGCTGTTAAAAATTTGGTATAAATACCAAAAAAATGAGGATAGGTGGGGGTTGCCTTGTCGGATGAGTATACCCTTACGTGTGTTGTAAAGCAAAGTGGACTAAGTTCTCCCACCCTTTTCAGCCTCTTCATTAATTATCTGATGGAGAGGCTGAGCAGCATCCATGTGGAATCATGTATTGATGGACAATGTGTCAATAACGATACTTTTCTACACATTTTGCCTCCATTCCTGAGGTACTGCATAACCGCAATAGGATTCGGAAAAAAATCACGGCTGTCAAATAATGAATTAAAAGCGGATCAACTTGGAAAACACTTAAACTACACGTGTTGCATCACCGCTTCTAGTCAGTGAGTGGTTGGTATTTGGTTAGTTAAAAAAAAAAACAATAGTTTATAAAAAAAAATATAATATAATATAATTTAATAATTGGAAAATAAATTAGACTGTGGATCATTGTATTATGACATAATAAAAATATATCTATTATTATTTTTATATAAGAGGGATACTCTATATAAAATTTAATAATTCATGATTACATTATATACCATCTAAAGCACAAACTAACTCCATTAGACCAATAGTCATTCCTTTGTATCATCGGATGTGAATCTGAAACATAGTCCAACTCCTAGCAGCGTTTATGTAAGTTACTGTTTAAATTAGTTACAAATATGTACAAATTAAAAGGGTAAGATTTATGTTAATAAAACGTGTGCATAAAAAAAATCATAATAATATTATTTGAGTAAAGACAAAAGATTTATGAATAAAAAAAGTTTTTTAATCATGTTGAACATAACGAATATTTGATACAACATCATTATCAACCTTAAAAAGGATAAATGATTATTGAAAATGAAAAGAAAATGAAAATGGAAAAAAAAGGAAATCCTTTAAAACTGTAATCATGAAAAGTTGTCAGATTCAATTCCAATCTCAGGTATCCTACCATCACTCTTAATTACCTATATAGAAAATTAATATATTTTTTATATTCAATGAACTGGTTAAGCCACACGACCAAAAAATTATATATAAGAAATTTAAATATGTAAATAATAATAACTTACCAAATTCATTAAAATGTTATTAACTCTTGAATATGTGGTTACTTAGAGTTACAATACACCGTATTATAAAAAAATGTTAAAAATATCAATTTCATAAACATTTAATGTCCGGAGGCCAGTGTAGTATTAAACACATTTAGTGAAGTTAACAATTTACATATTAAAATATTCTTTTTAACTCTTTTAAAACCTATCAAATTTGTTTATAGTGTTACCATTGAATCAGACATTTGTATACTAGCATGTAAATAAAGCATGGTACCAAAACAAGACTACAAAAACTAACCACATTAAAACGCTAATAGAAAACATCTTCGAAGTGGATATAGTAACGCAACATGACAGAATTGTTATAGAGCCAAGTCAAGAGTATTCTTCACATGTTAAAATATATATTAATTTGAAGTTTAGTATACACAGTGTAATATATATTAAAGTGGCAGTGTTAGGGAAAATGTCTCAGGTGTATTACAGCTTCACTTATCACAAATTATGAATGAAGAACGTAGGATATACATAACTTGGTGAAAAGCTTTACCACAAGTATTAAACTCTATTATTATACTAACTTAAGCTTGTATGCCAGTAGTAAGTGATAAAATTGTTTTATTATTACTGTTAGTAAATTTTATAAAAGTATTGCAGTCTAATAAACCTTTCACAACTGTGTTTTTATTATACAAGAATCCGTTATAATATTATAATGACCCTAAATTTAAAGTTCACTAAAAATGGGTGACCCGTTACTAACATGTAACGAAATAGACGACATTGAAATAGCCCGCATAATTACCTGTAACAGCTCAGAACTTAATAATAATATTCAAGTTGATATCAAAAGAGACCTAACTATCATATCACAGAATATACGAAGCATCTATCATAATCTTGATGACTTGTTGTGTTATCAGAATTTAATTTTGAAATTGATATTTTGATTTTAAGTGAGTGCAGGTTAAATAAAAATAAGCCAATGCCACAGATAACAAATTATAATTCATATTTCTCATTATTTCAAATTAACCAAAACGATGGAGTGGTTGCTTACGTAAAAAAATCAATTCCACATAAAGTCACACACATAAATCTGAAACATGCTTCTTGTCTCCAGATCGATATATATGAGAATCAATTTCTGGGGATATATCGTTCACCTTCTAATGTAAACGCTACCTTATTTTTAGACTCTCTTGACAAACATCTCTGTACTTTAAATAAGCAAAAAAATATAATCATAGCTGGAGATATTAACATTAATATTACTCCAAAAAATAATGAAACAACAACGGAATATAACAATAGATGTGGCTATTTGAGCTTACTGTCAGAACATGGCATACTTTCCGGTCATACCCAACCAACACGAGGAAAGCATTGCCTAGACCATTTTATGCTAAAGGTTAATAATAGAAATACTAACGTCTTCATTGCTATCCTAGATACATCAATAACCGACCACCTTACCACATTTATGGCCCTAACTAAACAAAAAGAAAACACCCGTCTACAAAAAATATCTTCTAAAACCGACTTTAACAATGCCCATAATTACTTATTAGAGAATAAAATTGAAGACCTATTATTGTGTAATGACCCTAACCTATTAAGTAATAAACTAATACACCTTCTCTCTGAATCCATTAAAGTTAATACCAAAATTCAAAAAATCCCAAGCAGTAAACGTATTATTAAACCCTGGATCATCCCTGGAATATTACGATGTATTAATAATCGTAATAAACTCCAAAAACAATGTCGTAATGATCCCTATAATGAAATACTTAAAATAACATACAATAGATACAGAAATCACTGTAACGCGCTTATAAAAAAACTAGAAAGAAAATATGACAGAGAAGTTATAATAAAATCACTTAATAATAATAAAAAACTATGGAAAAATATAAAAGTATAACATACACAAATAAAATAAAATCAGAAATTAATAAAATTATAAATATAAAACCTTCACCATTAGAATCAGCTAACTACTTAAATAATTATTTTATAAATATTGGAAAAACATTGGCTTGTAATATTAATATAAAACAGTCTACTTACCAAAATCATTCTTCCACTCAACAAAACAGCTTTGTACTCTTAAATACAGATTGTGATGAAGTCGAAAAAATACTAATGAATCTGAAATCTAACAGTGCCCCAGGATGGGATAATATTACTACTTATATTTAAAACGAATAAATAAAAGCATTGTTCCCATCTTATCACATCTATATAATCTTTGCTTTTATAAGGGGATCTTTCCCGATAACCTGAAAAGAAGTATTGTCACCCCAATATATAAAAGAGGTGATAGAGCCGATGTCAATAATTATAGACCAGTGTCCGTTTTATCCGTTTTGTCTAAAATATTGGAGAGGCTGATTAATGTTAGATTACTCAAATATTTAAATAACTTTGATATTCTATCACCTTCACAATACGGATTTAGACGAGGTATATCTACGGAAAACGCGATTAGTGATCTTACCTCGCTTATTACCAAGCAACTTGATAAAGGTACTAAAAGTCTTGCCGTATTTATTGACCTTAAAAAAGCCTTTGACACCGTCTCTATCCCGATTCTCCTAACAAAACTAGATAAAATAGGTATCAGAGGCACCCCTTTCAATTTATTCAAAGATTACCTGTCGAACAGAACTCAGAGAGTTAAATTGGGTGAACTCATGAGCGAGGACATGCAAGTACCATCTTTTGGCGTTCCACAGGGTAGCGTAATGGGTCCTACCCTATTTTTAATTTACGTAAATGAACTTTGTAAAATAAAAATAGAACATGCCCAAATATTTTCATATGCAGATGACACCGCTATCGTTTTTTCTGCAAAAAGTTGGTGTGCTGTAAAACAAATCGCAGAAAATGGCATGGCTGTAGTAACTAATTGACTAAACAAAAATGCACTAACCCTAAATATATTAAAAACAAATTACATGTCGTTTAGTATTTACAATCGAACACAGCCACCTCAAGATTTTAAATTGAGAATTCACACATGTGATACGCAGAATATTTCGATCTGCGATTGTAACGCTTTCATTGAAAAAGTTACTAACACAAAATATTTGGGTGTGATTGTTGATCAAAATCTAACATGGTATCCGCATCTCGAACAGGTAACTAATAGAATTCGAAAATTAAGCTGGATCTTTAACACTCTGAGACATGTAATACCAAGAAACGTAATGAATAAAAATCAAAATAATAATACAAACTTACTAAATCAAATTTATATATCTCTTGCTCAATCTATCATAATATATTGTATACCTATATGGGGAGGGGCCTCAAAAACAAAATTTATAAGCGTTGAAAGAGCGCAACGTGCTTTACTGAAGATTATGTATTTTAAAGACAAAAAAATTTCTACAAATAATCTATACCTAGAAAGTAATCTACTCTCTGTGAGGAAGCTGTACATCATAAATTCATTACTAAAAATACATAAAACAATACCATATCATAGTAATACGGAACTAAAAAGAAGAAGAAAGTTACCTATACAAATTCCCCAGTCTAATACAACATTCTCATGCAGACAATATAATTCCAGAGCGTCTAAATTGTATGTCAAAATAGACAAAAAATTAAATATTTACGGAAAATCATACCATACATGTAAAAAAGAATTAAAATTATGGTTTCAAACACTCACATACGAGGAAACGCTACTCAGTTAAATGTAGCTAAATCGAATGACATATCTATCACGCATGCAACACACCCACCCAACCGCATACACAAAATGTGAGCATTAATTGTACAACAATACTTTTCATACTTAGTACCCTAGTGGTCAACAAGTATCGAACCCAAGACTTTGTCGTAGGGCTAGGGTGCCATAAACAATAAACATACACTACGCACACACGCACGCACACACACACACACACACACACACACACACACACACACACACACACGCACACACACATACACGCACACACGCATATACAGATACAGATACACTTGCTTGCTTTTTGTATATTATAGAATAAGTTTAATAAAATTTATCTTTCGCTTGTTTGTTTTTAAAATGGCTTAGATTAACAATTGCTATGGAAGAGCTGAACCCTCTAATACAAGCATTAAATATGCTTAAAAGAGGGTTCAGGCCTCAGTTTATGTAAAATGTAATTTTTATAAAAGAAATAAAGATTATTATTATTATTATTATTATTATTTTCGTATCTCTTCACAAGCTGCGCTGCTATAGAAATAAAATTTTCTTTGAAGTTTTGTCTGACAATTTAGTGCTTGGAACTCGAGAACCACTTTTTTATTTTCGTACTAAGCCCTGTTTGGTATGGTTTAATATATCATTAGTAAAATCTACAGTCAAATCTATAGTTAAATCTAAACTTAAATCTAATCTATAATAAAGAGGAAGTAATCATTTTGAAAAGACAAAATACCTGAAAGAAGGTCTCTCAATAGCTCACCTATTCTAATGAAAAGTTAATATTCATTAAAATTTAATCTTTTTAGTTAAAGAGTTTTTTTATAGAAAAAAATAACGACAACGATGAGGACGCAGGTGCCCGCTCCCCTGGTGACGCTGTAATAGCCGACAGGGCATGGATATGAAAAAAAAATCTAAAATAAATCTATTGTATAACATAAATAGTAGGTATAATGGTTAACTAAGAGGTATCAAGGGACACCCGGATGGAACGAAGTTCCTTTCGATTATTTTTTGTAGGAATAGGGAATATGCATAAAATTTAAAATGGTATGAAATACTTTTTTTTCGAATACTTATTGTCATCTCATTATAATAAAAACATTTTTTTTATTTACTAATAATTTAAGGCCATAAAATAATTTGTGAAAAGTTTAAATTAAGGGAGCGAAATTCAAACTTCCAAAACGCGCCACCATTGTTCGATGGGAAATGTGACGTCATTTGACACGCCATTCAAATTATCGTCGTCGAAGTTCATACTGTGGTATTAGTGTTACTGAGAAAAATAAATAATTTAAACCTATATTTTCGTGCTTAAAGGTTATATTAAATGATACGATTGTTTAGCTAATCATTATCCACTTCACTTGACTCAGATAAATAACTTTGAGATATAGAAGATATAAAATGCTATAGAAGTATTATCAGCTGTGTTTTCAGTAAACAATTTTCTTTTTAAAACTCAGTTTTACTGGTAAAGTAAAACTATGTAAAATAGTTAGTTTTACTGGTAAAATAAAAGTATTGTGTGTTGAATGAGGAAATGGTAACAATGCTAACAGCAGGTTATGAAGAAATGGTAACAATGTTGGTTTTTCAGCAGGTATATTTACATTGATACCTTTACTTCTGTATTTCGGTTTAATATTAACTTGCACAGCTTAGTCACTTGGTAATTTATCTTTAATATGCGAAAAGCAAGGCTCTGCCTTGTGATCACATTTAATATTGTCTTGGCTGATTAATATCACAGACATTTGTATAGGCAGTACTAGGACTTACTACCTATATCACTTCTTTGTAAAGGTCACCAGTTTTTTTAAACACTACTTTTGATAGCTAACTCTGAAAAGGCTTCATTAACAGATGTAAATCTTTGCCTTTTGACTACGCACATTCTCATTCTATCAGCTGGTGGTTTTGCCACAAAAATATATGAGGAACAACTCCTTTCTTTAAACTTAGATTACATGTTTCTCCTTGTTGTTTCGTTATACATATTATGTTCAATATTATTAGCTGTATATTCCTTAACCTGAAATAAATCGACACGCATAAAAATTCGTAAAACCAAAAAAAAATACGGTTTTTATAGAAAGTTATACTGCACTTTTGTAAACTAGGTTAGGTTAATTTTAAACTCAAGTTTTCTAATGTTCAATAGCTAATGCAACTTACTATACATTTAAACTATTAAATTAAAATTATTATAAATAAAGAATACTTACGTTAAATTGATATTCACAACAATATAAACACAATTTGAGATATATATTATTCCTTTTAATTACCATAGGCCATTATTTTTTATTTTCGCATCTCTTGGAATGTAAAAAAACACGTTGTCGGGTGTTTTTCTAATACTATTTTTGCACTCCGGTACTATACAATACTTGTAAGATGGTTTTTATCTTCTTCCATGACTTGTAAAGCACTTAAAACTTAAAATATGTATGAAGTAAATAAAAAGTTCATAGTAAAAGTTGACTGGACGTGTCATTTGACGTCACGCAGGGCGCGCGCAAAATGACGGCGTTTGAACGGCTCAAATTTACTCAATGTTTTAATTTTCACTTAAAAAAAAACTAGAATTTTTTCGAGCCTATTTAATTATTTTTCTACGATATAGAGAGCTAAATGATTAATTTACGTCAAAAAAAAAATATTACCTACTGTAATAAAAAAAAAAAATAATTATTAATATAAGCTAATATACTAATGAATAATATTTGTGTGCTATTTTTGTATGATATTTCGCCGATAATTTATAATAAATGTAAATAAAATGAATAACTAAATTAAAAAGTGTTAATCAATAAACCCACGACTTATATTCCCGCCACCTAGCGGTTTCACTTTGTACAGATATGTTTATATAACAGATGTAGTTATGTTTCCATAAGGTATAAATAGATGGCGTTGTTACAAAACATTACGAATATATTTGATCACAAATTTGTATTATTATTTTCATTTAAACTGTCTTATTTGCAAATTGATTCTAAAAGAACAAACTTAAATATCAAATAAATAATAAGCACTACTAAGCAATTTAATATAATACAAAAAATGATAATGATGGAAATGAAAATATCTCGCTTGCTTTCTATAAGAGAGAGAGAGAGAGATAGCAAAACATGTCGTGACAACTTTTGGTAAGAATTTTTACCGTCTAGCCCCCTTTCACAACGCGCGATAAGGAACTACGTTCCAAAAAAGAGAATCAATCACTGCGTCCAGTGATTGCGTCCTTATCTTAATGGAAGAAAATAAACAAAGTTTGATATTCTTCTGTTAGTTCATAACTGGACTATTAAATTTCATTTTTAACTGGGTGTTATTTTTAATACTTGATGAAGAGTTGATATTTTTTTTCGTTTTTGTCAGTAAATACCGAAATAAAAACTTTTTAAAAATGCTGTGTTTTTATCTTATTCGTTATTTGTTGCCACTATGGTTAATTCTTGTATATTTCTTGTATATAACTGAATTTGGGATCTTTGTAAAATATTTAATATTAATGAATATAACAAAGTGAATTGAATTTAACATCAAACGTATTAATAAATACATCGATGTAAAGAATATTTTAACATAGTCGTATTTATATTATAGTTATTTACATCACGTTATTATTGCTTTACAGCACTAATAATTACTGAGAGTGCACTTCTGGAAATCATTAAGATGTAACATGTTATATTATACGTAAAAAACATTCTGGTATACGTAAAATAATAAAACAACACAATATATTTTATTAATGTATGATATTAACTTCAATTGAAGTTTCATTGAAAAACAGAAACTTCAATTTTTATTACAAATTAAAGTTTCTGTTTTTTCAAAAAGTAAAACTCTTTTATACATTTACAGTTTTTTCAATAAAGCCGAAGAATAATGTATCAACTTGCATTTGGCTCCCATATCTATATGTAAATTTGGCTAGAAAGTTTCACTGCAGCTGGTTACTACGTATTTCAAATCAAAATTATTGTCCAAAGTTTTATTTCCATAAGGGAATAATAAGAAAAGTCCCTAAATAGTTTATTTGATTATATTCATCTACCGAGTGTGATCGTCTAACATTTTTATTTATTTAGTGCAGAAATTATAAAATCTCTTTGAAAATATTTTATATACTAGTATTTTAATTTTAGTACTTTTTGTCAATCGAAATACTTAATTTATTGAGTTAGAATATTACATTATACTCGGTAAAGTTTCAGCCACTAACTGAGTAACTTTAAATTATGCGGTAAGCTTTCAACTAGATCATGATTTGTGACAGACGATTATATTCTCCATAGCTGTATTGAAATTGACACTTAATTGAGGGGTTTATATAATGTATTTAAATAAATAAATTAATATCTGGAAACGAATTCTCTAAGCTGTCAATCCTGCCAGTAAACCATTTTTTTAAAGAAGCTCTAGTTCTAGCGTAATTGTGTCATTGTGATTATATTTTTGGATTTTTTTTAATTGAAAACTTTATGTTTAATTGGTAATAATATTTGGTAACCAAGGATCACTCAACAATGGCCATAACAGAACTGATTTAACAATTAATGTAGAGTTTTTTAAAATAAGCTTTTTATTGTATTATAAATATAACACAAACATATGAATATAACTATATTTTTTTATTTTTACTAAAATATCGGTCATAAATCATAATTATGTACTTTGTAAAACCGCATAAAAATATTTAGATTTTATTATATTAAGATAACAATATCATTTTTTTAGGTGAAGCTGAGATATTTATTTATTATTTAGAACTTTTAGTCGTAGAAATTATAGTCGATATTAGAATTTTTGCAGTAGTAATAATTTATACAGAAACTGCTTCACTAATTATTTCACTGCACCAAGTTTGCTTTGCAAAGATGTAACTTCACTAATCTCAACGCAAACTCAAAATAGATACTATGCTTTTTAATAACTTCAGGTATGTTTTTTTTACTAAAACATACTATTTATTAAAAAGATGCTAGAATAGTAAAATTTATTAAGTGTAGGTAAATGTTGTATTAAATATATATAATACAAGATAATTAATATTATTTTTTAAATTATAACAAACGCATAGACGTATTTAAATACATTTTTTGTGTGAATCAGAGTAAGTTGTTAGTAGTTTTTGTTGCTGGTTGATTTTACGTTTTAAGTTCCATATTTGACATAATTCGCTTCACACAAGTTATTGAGATTGAAAGTCGAAGTTTCGAATTGTCTAGTTACAAGCATAACAAAACCTGTATATTTTTATTCTAATAAATTAAAATAAACACTCTCCTTTCGTTCATTTTATTATACATATATTAGACGTATTACCTGCAATAACTATCCCACTTAATATCTTGGGTATCAGAATACTTTTATCTACAAAATTAACACTAAATAATTTTATTCTTGCATACTAATTCACATCGAGATAACAAGAATACGTGTTGATACATATCCTCTCTCTTCAGTCGCTGCACTCTAAGAACAAGTAGGAATCAATTCCAAAGATTTGATTAGGCATATTTTTTCAAGTGATCTATACAGTATACATGTCTTGTTCAGCCACATCTATAACTACCCACTTACTACTTTAAAACTAAGACTTTTCTTACAAACTGTTTATTCTTCCGTACTACGTGACTATACCACGACCAATGATTAACTCTCATTCTTTCTGTCACCAGGTTCACCTTCATATTACCTGTAATATATTTACTTCCTACTTTATCCATTCTTGTCACGCTACACATACATCACAGCATTCGCTATCGCTTCATCTGTCTCTTTCAGAACTATACAACACCATAGGTCGTAATATTTTCTTATAAACTTCCGCCTTAGGCAAAGGGAAAACAGTAGACGCAATTATTACGCTACATCGGTACTGATCGGATAAAACTACTATTTTTAAAAAACGAATTATTTTATTCATATTATAATTATGAAGGATGCTAAAATAAATGAATAGTATACTTTTGTATTTCAGTTATTGCAAAACCGCTTAAATTTAAATGAAAAAATTAATTAGAAAAGGCATCATTGTTAATATATCCATTGTTTATATTGAACCGCTTTTGTTCAATACTTTACTCCAGCTGTCAATACGTGATGAATGACTCTCGGACCTTCAGTACTGTATATACATTGGATTATTTATTACTAATTTTGTTGAACATGTATATGTATATGCTTAATAATAATTAATCTTTTCTTTCGAAGAATAATTATTAAAAAAAAAATCATTAAAGAGTGTGAAAAGTCAGCCGGAATCCCTCATGTGTGATGAATTTGACATTTTATATTTATTTTAAAACATTTATCGCCTTAAAAAGCGGGACTTATAAAATTCTGCTACGACAAATGCAGTAAAGGTTACGACGTAGCTACTTCTTCTCTACGATTTTATTTTTCGTTTAATACAGTTTATATCATGAAATGAAAAAAATAGGAAAATGTTTTATTTTAAGTAGGTCAAAGAGATGCCGATCTTTTTTGTCCTAAACAAATACCTTATCTCTATAAACCCTCAATATCGTACACCGCTGACTACACAAATATACTTGTATACCTCCATCATATATTGATTGATTTGTTCTGAATCTCTTACACTTTATTATATAATGTGAAATTAAATTAGACTCATAAATAATTTTTGCGCACTAAGTATATATAAAAGTATAAAACTACCCAAAAGGTAATCTTATACTGTTAAGTATCTAAATTATAACAGTATACCTTTTTGATAATTAATTAATTTTCAATTTTATTATTTATTTGTTATTAAAATATCTATACCTACAATACTTCAATGAACTATTTATTTAAATATACACATATATTGTACGAAATTTTCAGATCCTAACTATTCTGTTCTATACAAGATCTATATAACTTTTCATCAAGTATTTCATACCGTTAGGGATAGATGGAAAACAATGATATCTATGTTATTAAAATTATGTTTTTCTAACAATGGTCAGACAAGTTATTGCTGGGTGGACTACATCTATACATATAATAAAATTCTCACTGACCGATTGTGACCGATTGTGTATGGCAAATATGTAAAAAATAAATATTTTGGGGGACCATAGTAAGAACAATACCATCCAAAACAGTGCTTTTAATTTGTCTGTTTGTTTGTATGCCTGTATGTTCTTGTCTGTATGTCTTCACTTAACATTTAGTGTTTATTTTATTTAAATCAGTTAAGAAATAAAAAAGTTATGTAATTTATGTCAATCATGTGATTGTATACGTATATATGTAAATAAATCTGTAGAGGAGTAGTCTCTGTATCTCTGTATCTCTCAACAGAATCTAGTTGCAAGGTTTCAAAGAAAGACGAACCAGTAAAAGATTCCAGGAAAGTATTCATTTACGCTCTTTTAAAATTTATTACATTTGTTTATAGTGTTACCGTTTAATCAAACATTTATATGTAAGAACAAATCAATATGTAAATAAAGCATGTAAATAAAGCATGGTAAACAACAGATTAGAATAACTCTAACCACGTTAACTAATAATTTTAGTAGTAACACTGAAGCGTAGTGCAGAATTGTTATGAAGTTTATAATGGCCAGGCCTCCCTTACCAACATAGACCGTAGTTTTATAATAAGCTTGACATTAAAAATAGTAACATTTAAATGTTTACCACTTTGTATATTCTACCTAAAATGCTCTGTAAGTAGCGATTTATCTTACACGTATGAAATTTCAAGAGATATAATAAGGAAGAATGTTAAAAACAACGTGTTATATTAATAATAATATCGGGACAAATTACACACATTGATCTAACCGTTAAGTAAGCAAATTATTTGCTTGTGTTAAGGGTGTTAGATGACGATACAAATACATAGAAATACACATTAAATACTAAGAATATATTTAATAAAAGACCAAACCTAGCAAAACAGAAAACAGACATCTATACTCATGCCTGTCTCTTTCGGGGATAGAACCCGAGCCCCGTTGCACCGCTAAACTAACTAACCACCCGACCAACGGAGCGGTTGTTAATTCAAATAAGGTTACACTTGAAGTAATTATGAAAGTTCATCCCATGTTAAATGTATACTTAACTTATATAAAGCTTATTTCTCATTTTCTCTCATATTTTTACTCATTAGTTCTCACAATGTTCCGCCGCAGGCAAATCAACTAATTACTCTATTTTTATTCTGTCATGTCTGTTATCTATAACATTGAGAGACATTTAATTTATTTACAATGAATAGTTCCAACACGTTTAAAGTTAATTAAGATATAAAAGAAGTCATCTCTGATAAAAATGCCAAGGTTGAGGCATCATCATTCATCTTACATCTTGGCAATGTTTACAAACAACCTTGTCTCACATTATATGATTGAATATTAAGTGCAGTTGAGTGTTCTCTTCTGATTCTTACTAGTTAAACTATTTATATTTGGATGATAAAATATTATATAAGCTAATCTTTATACAATTTATTATCATCATATTTAAATTAAAACAGCGATTGCGTCAGCGACTCATTAAATCCTTACCATTACTAATACATCAAGAATTGGTTTAGGAAATAAAAAAAACTTCTAATAAGAAATAACATTACGACGTGGTCCACTTATTATTCCAATTAAGCGGCATACAAGGATCTTGGAAATGTCCAGTAAGCTTATCCAGAAAGTTTTAGCTAAACTAGCAACCGGTCTCTCGACGGCGGATATATATAAATAAAGATTTTTGATTGGTTGATATCAAAATATACATCCAATTATGTTTAATAACATATATCTTGAATTTAGCCTAAAGCAAAAATAAATTTGAAAGGAGTATATAAAGCTGCATATATAACCAGGAACGTAAGAATACTTAAGAGTATTTCTTAAAACAAACTACGTAAACAATTTTAAACCTTACATTATAATCTTAAATAAATAAGCTAAAATAAGAAAAAAAAGACACTAATTAAAAACTACTTAATAATATTTGAATGTTAAGTTAAAGAAGAGAGAATTGAAAAATGTAAACCCATGCTAAGCTTATTTGAATTCTAATTGAATATATAAAAAAAGATACAACAACCGATATTTATGTATAAAATTGTCTATAAAGATGCCAAGTTATGTTAAACTAAATAAAATTTTAAAAATTATAGGACGAAAAATAATTAATAGACTGCGACCTGTTGTAAACTGCTATGTCGTTTTGCTGATTTTATAGGATGTATTTACTTTCTAACAACACTAATATTATCGTCCAGATGACCTCAGGCTATAATTTACGTTTAGTGATTAAGTATTACGTACACGCTTAATTTGATCAGTGCGACTTCTTACTCTTACTACACATATTATAGATACTTACTTTACTTGCACTTATTTCTTTATCCCAATTTTATTTTGCTCCACTATGTTAAAATAATATAAATTTATTTTTATTCCTGTGTACATATTGTAACTAACATTTTACTCGGCACATACATAAATGTAAAATAACGTTTCAGTATACCTACATTTTCAAAGACCACAGAAGGGCTCTATACGAACCCAGGATATGCCAAATATATTAACCTTAAATATAATGCGATAGCAAACTCTTCTACATGTATACATTATAACAATCGAATGTTAGTAGTAAATTTCAGTTTTATATAATTATTTAGAGTTAAAATAAGTATACGTGTTTGTAGACATTATTAAAAATAGTTCAGAATAGTTCAAAACAGGAATACACAGGAATATTTGAAATTAGAGTTAAAACGTCACATATTAGAGAGTAATGTGATCAAAGCATTTAAAAGGGTATTATATATTCATCATAGAAACCTAATAAAATACGAAACCTGACTACAGATGTGGTATTATATTTATATAAAAGATATTATTTTAAAATAAAACACAAAACTTAGTTAACTACAATATATTGTACACTAAAAACAAAATAAACGACTGTACAGCTGTTTATATCAATTTATATGTAGATTGGCTCTTAATCGGCTTTAAAATATCCTTAATTTCGGCATTATTCTAGTCTTCAAAGAGAGGCGGTACAGACATGTCAATACAGGAGACAACTCAGCTGCGCATGTCTTGAGCAGAATGGCTGGTATACCATCAGGACCACTGGCTTTATTCACACCTAAACGACACAATGTTCTCCATACCTCTTTGTTCGTGATGCCGGGTTTCAGGCATCAGCAAATACCGTAGTGAGGAAGGTGTGGTAAGGAAAAAAAATGAAGTTTTCAAGGTAACGGAGACGCTGGATACAGAGGTCATTCCGCGCATACACAAAGACTCCGTCACGTGAGTGACAGTTGTTGTGCTCTAACGTGTATTCGAGATAATCCAGGATACACGTTTATATATATTTTAAAAAGCAAAAAATAGCCCGGAATCAGTACAGCTTAATATCTTTTGCCGTTTCACACTTACCCATCTGGGTGATGGACCGCTGGTATTAAGATCTTTCGGATTTTTTCTGTTTTTTGTTACATCACGAAGAAAATAAACAATTTTATAATAGTTACATTGTAAGTTTTCTAACAAAAAGCTTAAATTGACATATTCCATATTATCTTTGGCTTAACATAACCTTATTTTTAGACCTACTTTTTAAGATTAATAAGAATAACAAACGAACATCTTACGATTTTTGATATGATGTGATCTTCTCTAAGGTCAGAATCATCCTCTCAATGTTAAATATTTTTTAATTTATTTTTCAATTCATAATGGAAAATAACGTTTTGACGAACATAACTTGCTTGAAAAACAAAACATAATTTATCAAATAAATATGATCGACATTCGCAGGTATGCAGTAGGTATACACAAATACCACATCAACATTTGTTTAGTTGGAACGATAAGTTTTTAGCGAGTTGTATAATACTAAACTCAAAATACGTTTACATTAATGCTAATGCTTATGCTTATGCTCATGCTCATGCTCATGGTCATGCTCATGCTCATGATCATGCTTATGATAATGCTTATGATATTGCTTATGCTTTTTCTTATGTCTTTTCATATCTATGTCTTCCACATGAACCAACTTCTCGAAAATTATCGAAGAACGAGCTTGTCGCATAGGTAACGGTAATGCACTCCATAATAAAAAAAAATTAAAAAAATATGTGTGTGTATTAGTGTACACATGTAAGAAGTGAAACTTCTTTATGACATAATTTTTTGAAAAATGATTCACTAATTACAACTTTACAGGAATGGCTAATTAAGTTAAATTAGATAAAGTTTAAGCAAAAATAAAGATGGCGCGTAACAGAAAAACGTTACAATTTTTTGACATTGCTATAAAATTTCTCGCATCCGACGATAAAAAAGTTTCATTTCAAATATGGCGCGTAACGGAAAAATGTGACTTAGAAATAAAGATGGCGCGTAACAGAAAAACGTCATAATTTTCATTAATATTAATTAATTAAAACGTAAGAAGTAAATCGACTGTTTCTGACGTATAGTATTCTCATAAAAGAAACACATAAGTACCATAAAAAAACAGACAAATGTACACAATTCACTTTAAAAATAATAACTTTAGACTTCTTAGCATGTTGGATCGTCACTATATCACAAATAAAATTATTCTTCATAATTGTTTCTCCTGTTTCGAGTTTTTGATCGTCCTAGGTATAGGCAAAACAGACCTTGTAAAGATCAGGACCCCAATGCTCCATTTCTCAGCCAAAACTCTTATTTCTTTTCATTCTTACTTCTTCTATTTCAGCCAATCAATGTATTTTAAAAATATTATAAATTATGTTTCATAATTTCTTCTTCATGTTATAATCTTAATTTATTTATTAGTTTCAATAGCCAGTCCATAAAATCGTATCGAAGTGGCTATTGATCCGTATATACGGATTTATAATATATTATTATTTATCCGTATATATAAATATATATATATATATTTTAAAACGGAGTGTCTAAACAGCCGACAATTGGAGGTCGAATAGATTTATAATATATTATTATTTATCCGTATATATAAATATATATATATTTTTTAAAACGGAGTGTCTAAACAGCCGACAATTGGAGGTCGAATAGATCGCAATTCTATTTGGCCGAAAAATCGTGAACCAATCAGAAGGTAGTTTTTGGTCACGTGTAATGTTGAGTTGTTCACCTATATTTTAAGTTAGGTGGTTAGGTTTTTTTTTTATTTTAAAGCACCCGCCATTTCGGGGTGTTGTGTGTATATATATATATTATATATTATTATATATTACCATAGCAACATAGTGTAAAAGAGATGAAGCTATACGAAATAAAAGTGATGTCTCTTTTCCTCCTATTGCAGGAATAGAAAAGCATTCGTTCATTTACGTCACGTCTACGTCACTAAGCAGGAATAAAACAATATTGTTTTATAAAGTTCATGGTACGAATCAAAGTAATATTATTGTAATATTGCTACAAAACGTCTTAAAACTATGATAGTTTTTAAGAGTTCATGGTAGGCCCCTATATCACAAATAAAATTATTCTTCATCATGGTTTCTGCTGTTTCGAGTTGTTGTTCATTCTAGGTATAGCAAAACAGACCTTGTAAAGATCAGGACCCCAATGCTCCATTTCTCAGCCAAAACTCGTATTTCTTTTCATTCTTTCTTCTTCTAATTCAGACCATCAATGTATTTTAAAAATATTATAAATTATATTTCATAATTTCTTCTTCATGTTATAATCTTAATTTATTTATTAGTTTCAATACCAAGTCCATAAAATCGTATTGTCCAGTATGTAATTACAATTCATTATTTAATTATAAAACTCTTATCCAATAATTTTATTTTTGGTTAATGTAAATTGTTGTTTTATAATCCACATACTTGTCATTTTGATTATTTAGTATTTCCATAGGAACATGGTGTAAAAGAGATGAAGCTATACGAAAAAAGCTGGCGCGTAGCGGAAAAATGTCACCGTAACGAAAAAATGTTAACACTAAATTTTTTTCCAACCCCAATGAAGAAGTTTCACTTCAAAAACTTAAAAAAATAATTGAAAAGAAAGACGTGGAGTGACATGTAATTCGCAAGCTAAGGTTATCTGAAAACCTAAATTTTTTAGTATAAATACCTAGGAATTGTTTTTTTTTTAAAAGGAAAGTGGATACGATAGGATAGTTAGAACAGACAGTACCGAAGTAGAACAGACAGTACCGAAGCAAAAAATATGTAGATTCCGACAAAGTCGAATAGGTAGCCACTTGAGCCAAGAATTAAATTAGACATATAGTCATATTCGCGCAAGCCCAGTATGAATTGAATACTAAGGAAAATACATGTACAATATATATTTTTAGCATGAAGATGTAAGAATTTCTTGAAAAATAAACAAACGGTTGTACTTGTTGCTTCATGCTTAATGCTTGATGCTTGTTACTTGAAAGATGTTGTTTGTTGATTAATGCTTAATTTTTTCAATATAACTAAATGTCTTTATGCTCGATGCTCGATGCTTAATGCTTTAGGTTTGATGTTTAAGGTTTAAAGCTAAATACATGATTCTTAAGAATAAATTTTAAACAGTTAACACTTAGTAGTAAGAAGTCAAAAGTATAAAAGTTGGTGAAATAGTTAATTGTTACACTTTGTTAAAATTTTGTACATATAATAAACTTGTGTGGTAAAATATAAAATAACTTAATACTATACTAAATTTTATAGTTAAAGACTACCTCAACTCACATACTTTAAGAAAATTATTATTAAGAATATTTTCCAAAACTAAAAATTGACAAAGTCACAAAAAAAAATCTGTGAGGATGATCCTCGTATTTTAAAACGTAATCTGTTTTGTCAAATATATGAAAGCGTACGAATTGGGCAACATTCAATTTTGATGCTTTCTGCTTAGTTCTTATAACTTGATGCTTAATAATTAATGCCTTTGACTTGATGCTTGACGATTCATTCTTAATGCTTTATGCAAAATGCTAAATGCTTAATATTAAATGCAAAATGCTTAATGCTTAATGCTTAATAAGTAGTTAGTATTTGTAAATTTTATCAAAACAGTTTATTTCGCAATTAATATAAGACGAAATCCCTTATGTTTCAATTTTGGAAAATATTCTTTAAAATTATTTTGTATAAAGTAACAGGTCGAGATGGTGTATAAAGTTGAGTAAAGTAGTTGTAGCTTTTACTTAAAAAGAATATTTCATTAAACTCACCCAATTTTAATTACAAATAATATAAATTTTCTTTAAAACCAATTTTTATACCAACTATCGATTAGTAAGTACTAAGTGTTAACTGTATACAATTAACTATTATTCATCAAGCCCTTAGCGTCAAGCGTCAAGTATCAAGCTTCAAACATCAAGCTTTAAGCAGCAAGCATCAAGCATAGAGCAGCAAGCATTAAGCATTAAGCTTTAAGCATTAAGCATTTTGAAATTAGCTTTAGCAATAAGCATTTAGCAATAAGCATTTAGCAGTAAGCATTTAGCAATAAGAATTTTGCAATAGGCATTAAGCAATAAGCATTTAGCAATAAGCATTCAACAATAAGCACTAAGCAGTTAGCAATAAGCATTTAACAATAAGCATTAAGCAGTTAGCAACAAGCATTTAACAAATAAGCATTAAGCAATAAGCATTAATCTTTAAGCATTAAGCATTTTGCCATAAGCTTTAGCAATAAGCATTTAGCAAATAAGCATTAAGCAATAAGATTAAATCAACAAGCATTTAGCAAATAAGCATTAAGAATTAGGCATTAAGCATTTAGCAAAAAGCATTTAGCAAATAAGCATTAAGCAATAAGCATTTAGCAATAACCATTTAGCAAATAAGCATTAAGCAATAAGCATTTCGCAATAAGCATTTTACAATAAGCATTAAGCAATAAGTATTAAGCATTCAGCATTAAGCAATAAGAATTTAGCAATAAGCATTTAGCATTAAGCATTAAGCATTTAGCAAATATATCAATTTTTGAAAATATTCTTTAAAATTATTATGTTTAAAGTAATAGGTCGAGATGGTGTATAAAGTTGAGTATAGTAGTTGTAGCTTTTACTAACAAAATATTATATCAAATTCACCCAATTTTTATTACAAATAATTTAAAAAAAATCTATAAAACCAATTTTTATACCAACTATCGACTAATAAGTACTAAGTGTTAACTGTTTCCAATTAACTATTAATCATCATGCCCTTAGCGTCAAGCATCAAGTATCAAGCTTCAAACATCAAGCTTTAAGCAGCAAGCATCAAGCAAAGAGCAGCAAGCGTAAAGCACTAAGCAGCAAGCATTAAGCATTTTGCAATTAGCTTTAGCAATAAGCATTTAGCAAATAAGCATTTCAAAATAAGAATTAAGCATTAAACATTAAGCATTAAGCATTAAGCAATAAGCATTTAGAATTAAGCTAAGCGTCAAGCAAAATGTAAGCCTTTATAACTTGCATGAAATAGATTATATTTTTAGATTTGAGGCTTTTACTTATTGATTAGAAAGTTTTTGTTGTTTGTAAATTTTTTTGCTTTCTTTTTTCGGAATAAATATTTGAAAAAATTCCTCATATTTCAATTTAAGAAAATATGCTTCAAAATTATTTTTCATAAAGAAAGTGTGTCGAGATAGATTTACACTATAAAATTTAGTATAGTTGTTAGTATTTGTAAATTTTATCAAAACGTTTTATTTCGCAATTAAAATAAGACGAAATCCCTAATGTTTCAATTTTGGAAAATATTCTTTAAAATTATTTTGTATGAAGTAAAAGGTCGAGATGGTGTATAAAGATGAGTATAGTAGTTGTAGCTTTTACCAAAAAAATATTTCATTAAATTCACCAAATTTTAATTACAAATAATATAAATTTTCTATAAAACCAATTTTTATACCAACTATCGACTAGTAAGTACTAAGTGTTAACTGTTTACAATTAACTATAAATCATCAAGCCCTTAGCGTCAAGCGTCAAGTATCAAGTTTCAAGCATCAAACATCAAGCTTTAAGCAGCAAGCATCAAGCACTAAGCAGCAAGCATTAAGTTTTAAGCAGCAAGCATTAAGTTTTAAGCATCAAGCATTAAGCATTTAGCATTTAGCAATAAGCATTTAGCAAATAAGCATTAAGCATTTTGCAAATAAGCATTAAGCATCTAGCAATAAGCATTTAGCAAGTAAACATTAAGCATTAAGCATTTAGCAATAAGCATTTAACAATAAGCATTAAGCAGTTAGCAATAAGCATTTAATAATAAGCACTAAGCATTTAGCAATAAGCATTTAGCATTAAGCATTAAACATTAAGCATTTAGCAAATAGCATTTAGCAATAAGCATTTAGCATTAAGCATTTAGAAAATATATCAATTTTGGAAAATACTCTTTAAAGTTATTTTGTATAAAGTTTTAGGTCGAGATGGTGTATAAAGTTGAGTATAGTAATTGTATTTATTACTTAACAAAATATTTCATTAAATTTACCCAATTTTAATTACAAATAATATAAATTTTCTATAAAACCAATTTTTATACCAACTATCGACTAGTAAGTACTAAGCGTTAACTGTTTACAATTAACTATTAATCATCAAGCCCTTAGCATCAAGCGTCAAGTATCAAGCTTCAAACATCAAGCTTTAAGCAGCAAGCATTAAGCATAGAGCAGCAAGCGTAACGCACTAAGCAGCAAGCATTAAGCATTAAACATTAAGCATTTAGCAATTAGCTTTAGCAATAAGTATTTAGCAATAAGCAGTTAGCAATAAGCATTTAACAATAAGCACTAAGCAGTTAGCAATAAGCATTTAACAATAAGCATTAAGCAGTTAGCAACAAGCATTAATCATTAAGCATTAAGCAATAATTATTTCGCAATAAGCATTAAGCAGTAAGCATTTAGCAATAAGCATTTAACAATAAGCATTTAGCATTAAGCATTTAGAAAATATATCGATTTTGGAAAATATTCTTTAAAATTATTTTGTATGAAGTAAAAGGTCGAGATGGTGTATAAAGTTGAGTAAAGTAGTTGTAGCTTTTACAAACAAAATATTATATTAAATTCACCCAATTTTAATTACAAATAATTAAAAAAAAATCTATAAAACCAATTTTTATACCAACTATCGACTAATAAGTACTAAGTGTTAACTGTTTACAATTAACTATTAATCATCAAACCCTTAGCGTCAAGCGTCAAGTATCAAGCTTCAAACATCAAGCTTTAAGCAGCAAGCATCAAGCAAAGAGCAGCTAGCGTAAAGCACTAAGCAGCAAGCATTAAGCTTTAAGCATTAGGCGTTTTGCAATTAGCTTTAGCAATAAGCATTAAGCAATAAGCATTTCGCAATAAGCATTAAGCATTAAGCATTTAGCAATAAACATTTTACAATAAGCATTAAGCATTTTGCAATTAGCTTTAGCAATAAGCATTTAGCAATAAGCATTTAGCAAATAAGCATTTAGCAAATAAGCATTAAACATTTAGCAATAAGCATTTAATAATAAGCTTTAAGCAGTTAGCAATAAGCATTAAGCAAATAAGCATTAAGCATCTAGCAATAAGCATTTAGCAAATAAGCATTAAGCATTAAGCATTTAGCAATAAGCATTTATCAATAAGCATTAAGCAGTTAGCAATAAGCATTTAATAATAAGTACTAAGCACTAAAATAAAATTAGGTAAATGCCTAAAATTATGCCAGCTAGATTCAGCGGTGGATTATTTAAGATGATACATTAAATTTGAAATTTTATATAAATTATAAAACAAGAAATTTGAGGCGCCACTGACAAATAAAAAGCGAGTACACTTGCATGATCCTCGATGATATGCTCGATGTTTGGTACTATGCTCGATGTTGGACGCTATGCTTGATGTTCGATGCTCGATACTCAATTCTTGATTCTTGAGACATGAGACTTAATGCTTATAATAAATGCTTATGCTTAATGCTTATGCTCAATGCTTATGCTTAATGCTTATGCTCAATGCTTAATGCTTATACTTAATGCTTAATGCTAAATGCTTTATGTTTAAAGCTTATTTTAAAAAAAGGGAAATTTAGCTTTTTGCTAAAAATAATTTTGTTTATTTAATATAAACAACATTGACCTTTATTATGAATAAAGTAAAATAAAATTAGGTAAATGCCTAAAATTATTCCAGCTAGATTCAGCGGTGGAATATTTAAGATGATACATTAAATTCGAAATTTTATATAAATTATAAAACAAGAAATCCGAGGCGCCACTGACAAATAAAAAGCGAGTACACTTGCATGATCCTCGATGATATGCTCGATGTTTGGTACTATGCTCGATGTTAGATGCTATGCTTGATGTTCGATGCTCGATACTCAATTCTTGAGACATGAGGCTTAATGCTTATGCTTAATGCTTAATGCTTATGCTTTCTACTTATGCTTATGCTTAATGCTTATCCTTAATGCTTATGCTTAATACTAATTGCTTCATGTTTAATGCTTAGTTTAAAAAAAGGACATTTTGCTTTTGTGGTAAAAATAATTTATTGATTTAATATAAACAACATTGACCTTTATTATGAATACAGTAAAATAAAATAAGGTAAATGCCTCAAATTATGCCAGCTAGATTCAGCGGTGGATTATTTAAGATGATACATAAAATTTGAAATCTTATATAAATTATAAAACAAGAAATCCGAGACGCCACTGAAAAATTAAAAGCGAATACATATGCATGATCCTCTATGATTATTTTTAATTCTTATGCTTAATGCTTATGCTTAATGGTTTTTCTTAATGCTTAATTTAAAAGCTTATTATAAAAGTTTATTTTAAATGCTTATGCTTTATGCTTATGCTTAATACTTATGCTTAATTTATTTATTTGGATTTATACATTGTTATTTTAATATAATAAAATAAAAAAGAAAATAAAAAGGTGTAGGGGGAAGGGAGAAAGGAAAATAGAAATAGAGAGAAACAAGAAAAAGGCAAGAATTGGAAGTAAAGAACAAAGAACATAAGTTAAAAAATATAGAAAGCATGGATGTGACCAACTCTGACAAATCAGGCTGCGGTAATACCAGCTCACACTCACAGCCTGAGTACGTTACTCAACGTAGTAAAGCAAGGAGCACCATAAATTGCTCTTCGTTGTCCGCTAGTAACATACGTGAAATCATTCGTGAAGAGCTCCAAAACCTATTTGACCTTAAGATTCACCCACAGTTATTGAAAGTTCGAAACGCAGTAACTTCTCTCGAAACATCTATGGCATACTTCAACGAAGAACTTGAAAAAATCAAGGTTTGTCAGGATAAACAGGCTACTACGATGAATGATTTGCAATCCCAAACAAAATCACTAAGAGTGAGCTATGTATCACTCTCCTCACGTGTAGCTCAAATAGACCAGCTGTCACGCTCTTCCAATATTGAAATACAGTGTGTCCCTGACAATAAACATGAAAATTTAAGTAACATGGTAATGCTGTTGTCTAAAGTTATTAAATGCCCTATTAGTGAGGGTCAAATAAATTACTGTTCCCGGCTGGCTAAGATGAATAACACAAGTACTCGTCCACGTTCTATTTTGGTAAAATTCAATAGTCCACGGCTACGTGATGAGTTTCTTGCTGCAACCAGCAAATTCAATAAAACCAATCATGACAACAAACTTCATACAGGTCACTTAGGTGTTATTGGTAACAAAAAGTCGGCTCACCTGAAAATAAAGAATTGCATGCTGCCGCGAGAACGAAGGCTCGAGAAATAAACTACAAATTTGTTTGAGTTCGGGATGGCAGAATCTACATGCGCAAAAATGAACAAACCAACTATGTACACGTCAAAGGTATCGATTTATTGAATCAATTGTCATAGAGTAGCTAAGGTTGCCACTTTTTTACTGAAGGGCTCTTTAAATTTTTATTACCAGAATGTTAGAGGTTTGAGAACTAAAACTATTGGGTTCTTCAACAGTGTTGTTTGTTGTAATTTTGATGTTATTGTTCTTACTGAGACATGGCTTGATAGTAACATATGTGATAATGAACTTTTTGATGATAGATATTTGGTCTATAGGCGAGATCGTGAGAGTAGTGGGTTCAATGGTACAAAAATGGGAGGTGGTGTGCTCATAGCTGTTTCAAAACGTTCTAAGTCCTCCCGCTTGTTTGATTTGGAATCCGATTGTGAGGATCTTTGGGTCAAGTTGGAATTGCGTGATAGCATGGATAGAACTAAATATTTGAATATCTGTGGAGTTTACATTCCCCCTCCTGTTCAAAAACACATTCTAGAGCATTTCATTACAAACTCAAATCGTGTCTTGGACAACCACAGTGGAGATACCATTGTGCTCGGTGATTTTAATTTGAGTGGTTTGCGTTGGACGAAAACTGACAATCTCAAACTCACATGTGCATCTTCTAATAGTCTACTTCATAATTTACTAATTGATTTTATGTCATTAAATAATTTTGCTCAATATAATTCGCGCCTGAATAGTCTTAGCAAATTGTTGGATCTTATATTAAGTACAACAGAAATAACTTATGTAAACGTTAGTTCCGATCCACTAACAGTAATTGATCCCCTGCATCCTCCCCTTGAATTTAATATTGACCTAATTGACAACCAAAACTATCTCCAAACCGATAACGATTACAAGTTCTTGTTCTATAAAGCTGACTATACAAATATAATAAGCGAACTAAATAACATATCCTGGGAAAACGAAATAGCTAGTATTATAGACTTAGATGCTATGGTTGCTCATTTTTATAAATTGTTAAGGTCTATTATTATTAAACATGTACCCAAATCTAAACCCTCTAAAAACAAAAAATATCCGGTTTGGTTTTCAAAAGCGCTTATTAAAGTAATAAAGGAAAAGTTTAAATATAGACAAAAATACCGCAAATATAACAACCCTCGTGATTTGATTTCTTTTGAGCTGCTTAGGAATAGATGTGCTAAGTTACATAGCTTGTACTATAAATCTTATTTACATCGATTAGAATCATCCCTGAAATCGAATCCTAAATTGTTTTGGAGTTTCATTAAACACAAAAGAAAGAACAACACCACATATCCAGCACAAATGTATTTAGATGATCGCCTTGCTACTACTGGACCGCAGATCTGCGATCTTTTTGCCTCACAATTCTCTTTGGCTCATAACAGTGATAGAATACCTATACCTCAAGAATCTTATACATCAGATCCTTCTAATTTTCTTTTACAAATATCTGTGACTAAAGATCAAGTATTCCGGGTTTTAAAAAGACTTGACCCAAATAAAGGTGCAAGCTCTGATGGAATACCATCTATATTTGCCGTCAGGTGTGCCTGTGCTCTCGCGTTACCATTGTACCTGATAATGAATAAGTCCCTTAGTTCCGGCATATTTGCTAAATTATAACTTAAAATAAACTAAACTATTTGCTTTTAAAAATGTGACATAATTTGACATCTTGAATCTAGTAATGTTTTTTAATTTATTGTTTTTTTTTTACTAATCAATTAATTTGTTTAATAAGAGTAACAAATAATATTTATTTTATAATAGTATATTGCTCATATTAATGTGGTTTGCTCCTATAATTGGGGTAACACTTATTTCTTAATGTATGCTTGTCTCAATGTTTGTTTGTTATAGTGTTTACCTGGTTAGTGTGATTAATAAATAAATAAATAAAAATAAATGCTTATGCTTAATGCTTATGCTTAATGCTTATTTCAAATGCTTATTTTAAAAGCTTATGCTTTATGCTTATTTTAAAAGCTTATTTTTAATGCTTATGCTTAATGCTTATGCTTTATGCTTATTTAAAATGCTTTTGCTTACTGCTTATGCTTAATGCTTTTTCTTAATGCATTTAAAATAAGCTTTTAAAATAAGTTTAAAAGCTAATTTTAAATGCTTATGCTTCCTGCTTATGCTTAATGCTTATGCTTATTGCTTATTTTAAAAGCTTATTTTTAATGCTTTTTCTTAGTGCTTATTTTAAAAGCTTATTTAAAATGCTTATGCTTAATGCTTATGCTTAATACTTATGCTTAATGTTGGATGCTTTATACTTAATTCAAATGCTTATTTTAAATGCTTATGCTTAATGCTTTTTCTTTATGCTTATTTTCAAAGCTTATTTTTAATGCTTATGCTTAATGCTTATGCTTAATGCTTATTTTAAAAGCTTATTTTTAATGCTTATGCTTAATGCTTATGCTAAATGCTTATTTTAAATGCTTATGCTTAATGCTTTTTCTTAATGCTTATTTTAAAAGCTTTTTTTAAAAGCTTATTTTAAATGCTTATGCTTAATGCTAAATGCTTAATGCTTATGCTTAATACTTATGCTTAATGTTTGATGCTTAATGCTTATTTTAAATGCTTATTTTTAAATGCTTATGCTTAATGCTTTTTTTAAAAGCTTATTTTAAATGCTTATGCTTATTGTTTAATAATTAATGCATATTTTTAATGTTTATGCCTATGTTTTTGCTTAATGCTAATTGCTTATTTTAAAAGCTTATTTTAAATGCTTATGCTTAATGCTTATGCTTAATGCTTATGCTTAATGCTTATGCTTAATGCTTATGCTTTATGCTTATGCTTAATGCTTATGCTTAATGCTTATGCTTAATGCTTATTTTAAATGCTTATGCTTAATGCTTAATGCTTATGCTTAATGCTTATGCTTAATGCTTATGCTTAATGCTTATGCTTAATGCTTATGCTTAATGCTTATGCTTAATGCTTATGCTTAATGCTTATGCTTAATGCTTATGCTTAATGCTTATTTTTAATGCTTATGCTTAATGCTTATGCTTAATGCTTATGCTTAATGCTTATGCTTAATGCTTATGCTTAATGCTTATGCTTAATGCTTATGCTTAATGCTTATGCTTAATGCTTATGCTAAATGCTTATTTTAAATAATTATAATAAATGCTTATTTTAAAAGCTTATTTTAAATGCTTATGCTTAATGCTTATGCTTAATGCTTATGCTTAATGCTTATGCTTAATGCTTATGCTTAATGCTTATGCTTAATGCTTATGCTTAATGCTTATGCTTAATGCTTATGCTTAATGCTTATGCTTAATGCTTATGCTTAATGCTTATGCTTAATGCTTATGCTTAATGCTTATGCTTAATGCTTATGCTTATGCTTAATGCTTATGCTTAATGCTTATGCTTAATGCTTATGCTTAATGCTTATGCTTAATGCTTATGCTTAATGCTTATGCTTAATGCTTATGCTTAATGCTTATGCTTAATGCTTATGCTTAATGCTTATGCTTAAGCTTAATGCTTATGCTTAATGCTTATGCTTAATGCTTATGCTTAATGCTTTTTCTTAATGCTTATTTTAAAAGCTTATTTTAAATGCTTACGCTTACTGCTTATGCTTAATGCTTATGCTTAATGCTTATGCTTAATGCTTATGCTTAATGCTTATGCTTTATGCTTATGCTTAATACTTATGCTTAATGCTTTTTGTTAGTGCTTATTTTAAAAGCTTATTTTAAATGCTTTTGCTTAATGCTTATGCTTAATACTTATGCTTAATTTTGGATGCTTTATATTTATTTCAAATGCTTATTTTAAATGCTTATGCTTAATGCTTTTTCTTTATGCTTATTTTAAAAGCTTATTTTAAATGCTTATGCTTAATGTTTAATAATTAATGCTTATTTTCAATGTTTATGCCTATGTTTTTGCTTAATGCTTAATGCATGCTAAATGCTTTATGTTTAAAGCTTATTTTAAAAGAAGGGAAATTTAGCTTTTTGCTAAAAATAATTTTGTTTATTTAATATAAACAACATTGACCTTTATTATGAATAAAGTAAAATAAAATTAGGTAAATGCCTAAAATTATACCAGCTAGATTCAGCGGAGGGCTACTTGAGATAATACATTAAATTTGAAATTTTATATAAATATTATAAAACAAGAAATCCGAGGCGCCACTGACAAATTAAAAGCGAATACATATGCGTGATCCTCTATGATATGCTCGATGTTCGATGCTATGCTCTATGTTGGATGCTATGCTTGATGTTCAATGTTCAATGCTCAATTATTAATTCTTGATGCTTTAGACATGAGGCTTGCTGCTTAATGCCTATGCTTAATGCTTATGCTAAATGCTTATTTCAAAAGCTTATTTTAAATGCTTATGCTTATGCTTAATGCTTTTTTTAAATGCTCATGCTTAATGCTTATTTTAAATGCTAGAGCTTAATGCTTATGCTTGATGCTTATGCTAAATGCTTATTTTAACAGCTTATTTTAAATTCTTATTTAAAATGCTTATGCTTAATGCTTAATCTTAATACTTATGCTTAATGTTGGATGCTTTATACTTATTTCAAAATCTTATTTAAAATGCTTATGCTTAAGCTTTTTCTTTATGCTTATTTAAAAAGCTTATTTTAAATGCTTATGCTTAATGCTTATTTTAAAAGCTTATATTAAATGCTTATGCTCAATGCTTATGCTTAATGCTTATGCTTAATGCTTATGCTTAATGCTTATGCTTAATGCTTATGCTTAATGCTTATGCTTAATGCTTATGCTTAATGCTTATGCTTAATGCTTATGCTTAATGCTTATGCTTAATGCTTATGCTTAATGCTTATGCTTAATGCTTATGCTTAATGCTTATGCTTAATGCTTATGCTTAATGCTTATGCTTAATGCTTATGCTTAATGCTTATGCTTAATGCTTATGCTTAATGCTTATGCTTAATGCTTATGCTTAATGCTTATGCTTAATGCTTATGCTTAATGCTTATGCTTAATGCTTATGCTTAATGCTAAATGCTTAATGCTAAATGCTTATTGCTAAACGCTTTATACTAAATGCTTATTGCCAAATGCTTAATGCTTATTGCCAAATGCTTATTGCCAAATGCTTATTGCCAAATGCTTATGCTTACGCTTACGCTTACGCTTACGCTTACGCTTACGCTTACGCTTACGCTTACGCTTACGCTTACGCTTACGCTTACGCTTACGCTTACGCTTACGCTTACGCTTACGCTTACGCTTACGCTTACGCTTACGCTTACGCTTACGCTTACGCTTACGCTTACGCTTACGCTTACGCTTACGCTTACGCTTACGCTTACGCTTACGCTTACGCTTACGCTTACGCTTACGCTTACGCTTACGCTTACGCTTACGCTTACGCTTACGCTTACGCTTACGCTTACGCTTACGCTTACGCTTACGCTTACGCTTACGCTTACGCTTACGCTTACGCTTACGCTTACGCTTACGCTTACGCTTACGCTTACGCTTACGCTTACGCTTACGCTTACGCTTACGCTTACGCTTACGCTTACGCTTACGCTTACGCTTACGCTTACGCTTACGCTTACGCTTACGCTTACGCTTACGCTTACGCTTACGCTAACGCTAACGCTAACGCTTACGCTTACGCTTACGCTTACGCTTACGCTTACGCTTACGCTTAACTTTAAGAATTAAATTCAGACATATAGCCATATTCACGCAAGCCCAGTATGAATTAAATACTAAGGAAAATACATGTACAATATATATTTCTTGCATTAAGATGTAGGATTTTTTTTTAAAATAAACAAACGTTTGTACTTGCTGCTTAATGCTTAATGCTTGATGCTCGTTACTTGTTACTTGATAGATGTTGTTTGTTGATTAATTCTTAATTTTTTCAATATAACTAAATGTTTTAAGCTCGATGCTAGATGCTTCATGCTTTAGGCTTGATGCTTAAGGCTTAAAGCTAAATACACGATTCTTAAGAATAAATTTTAAACAGTTAACACTTAGTAGTAAGAAGTCAAAAGTGTAAAAGTTGGTTAAATAGTTAATTGTTACGTTTTGTTAAAATTTTGTACACATAATAAACTTGTTTGGTAAAATATAAAATTACTTACTACTATACTAAATTGTATAGTTTAAGACCACCTCGACTCTTATACTTTAACAAAATTATTATAAAGGATATTTTCCAAAATTTAAACTTGACAAAATCACAAAAAAATACTGTGAGGATGATCCTCGTATCTTGAAACGTAATCTGTGTTGTCAAATATATAAAGGCTTACAAATTAGGCAACATTCATTTTTGATGCTTTCTGCTTAGTTCTTATAACTTGATGCTTAATGTTTAATGCTTCTTAGTTGATGCTTGACGATTCATGCTTAATGCTTTATGCTTTATGCTCATGCTCATGCTCATGCTCATGCTCATGCTCATGCTCATGCTCATGCTCATGCTCATGCTCATGCTCATGCTCATGCTCATGCTCATGCTCATGCTTATGCTTTTGCTTATTTTTATGCTTATGCTTATGCTTTTGTGTTTGTCCATGTCCATATTTGTCTTTCACTTGAACCAACTTCTCGAAGATGATCGGAGAACGAGCTTGTCGCTTTATTTTTATTATGCCTAATGCCGAATGCTTAAGCATTAAGCATTATGCATTGGGCATTAGCCATAATGCGTTCGGCATTAAGCATTGATCACTATGCATTAAGAATTAAGCATTATGCATTAAGCATTAAGCCTTAAGTATTAAATTTTAAGCATTAAGCATTATTTATTTATTTATTTATTAATCAATTTATTTATTTCTTTATTAATATCTTTTCCACTTACAATCATAGTCAATGATCACTTGTGTACGTCAACATGGATTCTTTAATTTAGAAGGTAATACTTAAATAGTGTGTTAACGTATACAAGGTAAATAAGTAAGGTAGGACCGAACTCAGAACCCTGTGCAGCTCCATAGACGATGATGGATGGCTAAATGTTGTTTTTGTGCTTTTATTAAAAAAAAGTGTCAATGTCTTGGACTGGAATTAATTTAGTAATAAATGGTAATCCTTTGCTAATTGTCCATCTTATTTTCCTAGTAGTTGAAAGAGCTGATTATCTAGCTAGCTTCTATAGCTTTCTATGCTACTTTTATAAAAAGTTAGTTTTATTTACTATTTATAGTAATTTCTGTTTAGGAAAAGAATTATTGTTATAATAAAGAAAGTTCAATCTTTAGTAGTAAAATTAAAGGACTTGTTGCAGTAATTTTTAATTAAAAACTAACAATCTATGATACTCAAGTGTTACCTAGTTCATAAGGGAATAGAGTGATGTTGGAGTTTCATCGGTGTCTTATTTTTGATTATTGTTGAAAAGATGAGGTTTTTTTTGTTTATTTTTGCAATAAAATACCGAAATGAAGAATTGTGAAGCTGCTATGCATTTTTTATTTCATACTGTTATTTGTGACCCGGCTGTTTATTTTTACATACTTCTTATACAAATTAATATGGATTTTTTCTTAAAAATACTTGATTTTAATAAATATAACAAAGTGAAATTAATAAATATAACAAAGTGAAATAAATTTATCTTCAAACGTGTCAATAATTACTACACCGAAGTAATGAGGTTCTGAACATATTTATATTTTAGTTATTTACCTCATGTTTTGATTGCTTTGCAACACTCATGTTTACCGAGAGGCGATAGTAGGTACATCTGCAACTCATTAACAGACAGTAAACTATATTTATGTAAGTTATTTTAATAAAATTTGTAACATCGTAAAGTGATAAAAGAACACAATATATTATATAAAAGTAGAGTGTATTGCAGTCTAGAAACTTTCAAAGATGCGGCTCAAAGCTTATTATTATTTCCAAATCAATTACTATTATTGTAAAAGATATTTCAAATTAAATTATTATCCCCGAAACATCGTAAAAAGCTTCTTATTTATTGATTTGATAAATTTTAATAACTTATCATACGCTGTATACGGCTACATACTTCATTTTTTGAATAAGAATATTATATTGTATTGTGAATAACGTTTATGCTACTAGCTAGAGTAACTTTTAAGGTAAGGTAATCATATGTAAGTTTACAACTAGATTATAGTTTGTGATAGAAACTTATATTAACCATACTTATAACGAAAGCGACACTTAATTGAAGATTTTATCCTACTACTATTAAAAATTTAAGAGTTTGCTAGTTTTGATGTTTATCTGTTAATCACGCTGACAATATTGAACTGATTCGTAAAGAACTAACCACACATTATGTCTTATGTGTGGTTAGTTCTTTAGTTAGTTACTTTTTATCCCGGAAATATAAGACTTATTTTGAAAAATGCGCAGTTGCCATTCGTCTTCAGAGTATGCAATGAAATCGCACCTTTGTTTATTAGTCATATATTATACGGATAAGATCTGCCCTTTACGCATATAAATAACTTAACTATTATTGTATTTATGTTTTGGTTCGAATTAACTCAAAAGTCTAATGAGAGCGTTCGTTCAATCTTGCACAATATTCGGCCCATAAATTAAATATTTCAAACTATATACAAATTAATGCATAATGGCCTACAAATAAAGTGTCGTAATGGATAACATAAATATGTATATCAAATTAAAAAATTGTAAATTAAAATGTTGTCTATGAAATACAATTCAATTAAATCCATTTTGATATTCAATTACATTATCTCTCAAATTCTAATATAATTTAATAATGGAACCATTTATTTACTTGCAATAACTTATTTATCGAATTGCAATTATTCGTTCATTCGCAAAAGTTTGACGGCAGTAGGGAGCGCAGAATCGTTCATACGTATATGATAATATTTTACAGATTCTGTTCAACGATTATCAAATATTTTTATCGATGATATTTGAAATACAAAAAATTTATATAACCTTACAGATTACAAAAAAATAAAACAAAAATACATATTGTACTTTTGAAGTAACTTTTTATTTATTTTAAGAACGAGGGCTCTCATCACTGTGACATACGCTGTATTCCCTCCAACTCAGATTCTTTTACTCTTGGAGATCTTTTACTCTTGGAGTCATTGCATGACTCGTCTCTAGTCGTCTCTAATCGTTGTAAAACTTAAATTGGAATATTATTTATGTACCATGGTACAGGTATCAATTGAAATTATTTTAACAGATAAATCGCAGTTGATTTTAATTTTAACTGGCTATTGTATTGTTATAGTCTAAGATAAATTAATACGCTAAGATAAATTAATATTAATATTTTGTCTTTTAAAGCTTCTTTTATGCTTTTTGATATTATTTTAAAAAAATTAAATAATATCAAAAACCGATAGATCATCATCATCTCAGCCTATTGTTAGCTTTCCTATAGTTGGTTTGATAAAAAAATAGAGATATCAGTTGATGATATGACTAAAACATGTAATAATTGTATAGAAGTTTAATTGACTAAATAAAATAATTGTAATATTGGATACTGATTTGATTAAAAGTAGTGTATATATAAATCGTCTCCCAGCTAAGAGAAGGCAGTTTTTTGTGATTGAGAGACTAAGTTGTGTAACAGAAATAGTATAATAAAGTGTAACAGTGATTGTATAGAGTTAACATAGTAAACAGTTTAGTGTATTTGTGAGCAGTGCCAATAATGTGTTTTATAGAATATAAAGACTGTCATTGCTGATTCTTTGCGGTAAGAAAGTTCAAATACTATTGACGTCCACTGCTGGACACCAATAGATATAAAAGATAAAATTATTATATAGGGTATATACTGAGTATGTATATTCAATCGCTTTTGTTTAATACGCTGCTCCAGCTGTCAACATGTGATGAACTCTCTGACCCCCGGTAATATTGACATTAGATTGTTTTAAAGCTTGTAACGCCACTATAGATCAATTAGCAAAGCGATGAAAACAATGACGATGCAGGATATAATCCGTAATGCGTTGATGAATTTATTATTATTAATATTGGGAAATATTTTTTACCTTAAAAAGAAGAGCTTGTATTCTATATATCTGCTAACGAAACTAACTATCTATGATTTTTTAACAGTTCGTATCCAGATTTGAAAAAATATAGAAAAGTATGTTATGTATTTGAATAAGGTCAAGTCATTGTGGACTGTATTCATATATTTTGTCCTAAGTAAATAGATTATCTATCCCCGCAATAAAGTCTACCGCTTGCTTCACAAATATTTAGGCTTCTATGTTATAATATATTCGTTTATTGGTTGAAAATCGTATTTTATAAGACTTTCATGAGTACTACACATTGAAATAAAACTATTTTTACGGATTTAAAATTTTACCCAACGTTTCAAACACTTTACAGCAATTGTGTTCATTGTAATTTGCTTTACAGCAATTGTGTTCATTGTAAGACCAGATGAACGTATCTGTCAGTAAGTAAGTAAGGTAGGTATGTAGATATGAAGTTATATACTAAAATATAAAAATAAATCTTAGATTTTTTCATCGCTTGGACAAAATTAAAAACAACCTTGGTTGTTAAAATAAATTCGCAGACAGTAACAAATCATTTTGATCGTTCTGTTATAAGGTTTAGGGGTTGAGCCTTTTTAAAAAAAACTAATTCGATTTTCTTAAGACAACCGTCGGGTATAGGAGTTGGAATTGGACTGACTTGCTACTCGTCAGGATATGTGGACGCTAAGGCGATGGAAATGATGAGTACACTAGTAAGATGATAAGTAGGCTTTATAGGGTGCAAGGGATAGTTATAACACCTCCCCACAGTAGACTGAACTTTGGGGTTGAACTTGAAAGTTCAGGAAGGCAACGGAATATTATATATTTCTTCTAATACTGGGAGAAGGAATGTCATCTGGTTTCTGGGAGGTTTTACTAATTTTAACTGGAGTGACAGGATCGGGATTAGGTAATTGATTCACAGGTAAACTAGTTGAAGTTGAGCGAGAAAATAAGGGAAATTGGTAGGGATGACGGTTGTGTGATTTAATATACCAATACAATTTAATCATACAATACAGAAATATAATACTAGTAATCAAAATTAAAATAATTGAGTAGTGAGTCTCGTATTTGATTATTTGATGTTGATTGATTATTTGGTCTGTCTTATCGGAAATGGAACTTAATTTTGACTTGGTTTCCGGCGTAAAAAGATCTAGATCGATATTTTGTAATTTAATACGGGGTTCACTACTTAACTCGCTTTTAAACTTATTTAGAATACAGCAGGAATCGTTTATTATATTAAAATCCGAATGGATTATGTTAACATTAATTTTAATATTCTCAAATTTAGGAATTAATTTAGTACTTTTACAATATGCAAAACAATCATTTGGAATATAAACAATGCCTGTTCCAATAATATTAAAATCAATATTTGTTTGATTCGAACATTCAACATAAAACTTAGTACTTTTAGATTGTACATAAATCCAATTATTATTGCTAAGTTGTTTCCATAAATCTAAATGACCGTAAATAAAGTCTGTTTCACATTGTTTTGGTAGTACACTTATCACATTTGAAATTAATTCACTTTCACAGCTGGGATTAGCACTAGTGGAGAACACTGTCATTACGTCACAAATAGATTCACGGGAGCTTATCACTCTGCATTCTTTTAATGATTCAAGATTACAATATTCTGATTTGGCTTTGGTCATTGCGATATATTTACTCGTGGGTATTATAAAACTAAATGAGTCTGGTTTTACAGAATTGTGTGGGGTAGGTAACGCTATATTATGATAAACATTATAATCCTTAGGGGAGACTAATGGTACCCTAAGTATAAAAATAATCTTATTATTTAAGCTATAACAAATAACATTAGAGATATTCATTAATATGTGTATATTACTTATTTCTAAAGCAATCGGTAATTTAACACCTGCAGTTAAATATTTATAATTGTCGACAATTTCTTGGTATAACTGCGTGGGTGGTAATACGGCCGGGTGAACAATGTTTTGTTTACTGAACATGATAGCATTTGTTATGTCTTCTAATTGAAACGATAATGAGAGTACAGTGGCTTCCAAACTATTCAATATTGAATGAATATTTGTTTTTATAATTAATTCGTCAGAAACTACAGAGAGGTTTTTCAGTTGCAATGACAGATTGTCAATACCTTCGTTAAGTCTAGCTTCATTATCTTTTATTTTATATATACTCTCATTAAATTTAGATAAAGTGGAAATAGTAACTAATATATTTTCTTTTACTAATGAACTCAACCTTTTCTCAATATCTTGTACATTTCGTATGGCGTTATCATATTTTATGGCGTCATCTTCGTTTAGAGTACCAAAGATGGTTTTAGAGAGGACACCTATAGCACCCATCCATGCACCACGCTTGAACCTATTATGACTCATTAGATGTTCAATGGAGGCATACTGGGAAATAATGTCGTGGTATCGGACAGTGAGCGGTTCTAATGTGTTATGGCATCCTATAGCTTTTATAAAATCTATTCGTGATTGACCACATACAAATTTCATTGTATCTATTATAGAATTTATATTTTTAATGTGAGGTTTAAGATAGGAGATATCATATGGAGTCACTATGTCTAGGTGACCGGTATTAATTTTAATTTCACCCACTGAATCGAAATAGATTCCAGGACTTGATGTGATTGGATGAACATATTCAGGGAGACCTTCAGCCAACACGCTGTAATGAAAGGAGACATTGAAGTTACCGACTTAGATTTGATGTAGCTTTATTAATTCTAAAAAAAAATTATTATAAAACATTATATATTAATTCTTAATATTAAAAGATAATAGTAACTAAAGATGATTATAAAAAAGTGTATAATTATGGTTTAAAAGTATAAGATTAATTATTGTAAACTTAATATCTATATATAGTTTTGATTTCTAGAACGAGGTTCATCATTAACTGTCGCAGGTTTTATTTCATCATAATGATGTTTGACATGGCGTCTATTAATTAGAAGAGATAAGGTGTGATTGCCATGAATTTTCACAACCTTGTATGGGCCTTTCCAGACAGGTGATAGAGCTTTTCGTATCCTAAGATGATTACGTAGCATTACGTAGTCACCAACTTTGTATATAATTGGACGACTACGTATATCGTACTAATTTTTTGATCTTAATTTTGAGTTGTGTATAAATTCGAGAGCCTTTTCACGTGAATGTTTCATTCGGTGTTGAAGCATTTTAACATATTCAGGGTATGTTACTGTGGAGTTATCATTATACAAAGAGTCTAGGATTCGAGGTTTATGCCCGAATAATAATTCATACGGAGAGTAATGTGTTGTAGAATGAATGGAAGTGTTGTAGGCCAACATTGCGGTGTATACATAACGAGGCCAATTATCCTGATTTTCGTTAACATATGTTTTTAAGTATTCTTTTAGCGTTGAATGCGATCTTTCTAAAGCACCTTGTGTCTGTGGGTGATAAGGGGATGACCACAACTGTTTTATTTTAAGGAATTCACACGTCTTTTTAAATAATTCGGCTGTGAAATTGGTACCTTGGTCGGTGAGTATTAATTTGGGAATACCGAATAACGACATGAAGTGTACAAGACATTCGCTTGACTCCTCTGCAGTATTACAACGGATGGGATATGCTAAAGAAAATTTAGTAGGTCGTCCTGCATTGTTAAAATAAATCTTAGTTTCGCATTTCCGGCTTCGGGTAAAGGGCCTACAATATCAATTGATAGTTTTTCGAAAGGAACTGTTGACGTTGAAGTTATTATCATAGGCGCTCGGTTTGTTCTTCGTAAAGCTTTATTCGTTTGACACGACTGACATTTTCGGATATAACTTTCGACATCACTTTTCATATTTTTCCAATAAAAACGTTCACGTATGCGATTATACATCCTTGAGTTCCCTAAGTGACCTGCTGTTGGTAGGTCATGATTTTCTTTTAGGATTTTTTGGACCTCACTAGGAGAAGGATAAATTATATTATTATGGTATATATGGATTAAAATATTAGTTCCGTCGAACAGATATCCTAGAATATTATATATTTTTACAAAACAATGTTTATCGAAGGGGTTTTTAAAGTCCGATATGCTAATGTCATTTATTGTTGGGTAGGACATCATTATTTGATCACGGGCAATTTAAATATATCTGGGTAGGAAAAGTTATCAAAGTGATGTACTTTTGTAAATAGGAATAAATAGTGTTTATCATTGACTGTAAGAGGTAATGCAGTGAATAAGTCTCTTTCTAGTTTTAAGAAATCATTGCGGATGTTTTCAGGGCAGTTATTAAGTACCTCTTGTACGTAAGGCATAGATTCATCCAGGTCAATTGAAGTCGGTATTATAATTAGCTTCTGTGTACATTTTAATAAGTTTTCGTTATGTTCTTGAATTATGGTGTTATATGTCTGTGTAGGAGATTTTAGAAATTTACTATAGGTGTCGTCGGATGATTTATTCTGAATTTCAGGGGACAGAATCATTTCAAGCTCAGGGTTAGTAGGTGAAGGTAGGTTGTTTTCTTGAGTCCTGGTAATCAAGGGCGAAGGGTAAAGAGGTTCGGATAAGTTTTTAGACGGTAAAGATTTATCAGTGTTATAGTTTGATGATGTAGCTACGTTTTTGGGGTTTTGCCAACTAGTTGAAGGTTGTGGTTCAGGTTCAGTATTGTCACTTGTTCTTTTATTGATGGAACCAAGGTAGTCTAATACTTCTTGTTGTGCTGTAGGGCTTTAAAGGCCCATTTCAATGCTTGAAGGTGGAGACACTAAAAGACTCTGCAAATCATCTAATATAGCAGGTGATTCTAAGTTTTGTTGTTCTTGGACAGGATTTGTATTATTTTTGGGATACACAGGATTTACAGGATATCTCGATAGCGCATCTGCAGCGGAGTTTAATTTGCCTTTGCGGTATTGAATATCGTAATCGTATTCCTCTAATTTCAGCCGCCATCTTTGGAGTTTGCTTCCTGGATCTTTATGGTTAAATAACCATTTTAAAGGTCTGTGGTCTGAGATTATCAGGAATTTGCGACCATAAAGGTAAGGGCGAAAAGTTTTACACCCGAACAAAATGGCTAATAATTCTTTTTCTGTTGTATTGCAATTAACTTCATTTTTATTTAGGGTTCGGGATGCATAGGCTATTGGTTGTTCTTTGCCAGGGTTTCCTTGTGAGAGGATTGCGCTAATAGCATAGTTGGAAGCGTCACAGGTAAGTACAAATTGTTTCATGAAATCTGGATAAATAAGAAGTGGAGGTGAAATAAGTCGGCATTTTAGGGTTTCGAAAGACAATTGATGTTCATTTTGCCAAGTAAAGGAGGTATCTTTTTTTAGTAGAGATGTTAATGGTTTTGCTGTTTTTGAAAAATCGGGAATAAATTTCCTATAATAAGACATAAGTCCTAGGAATGATTTAACGTCTTTCGGACATTTTGGAACTGGAAAATTGGATACCGCCTTAATCTTTTCAGGATCGGGTTTCACACCTTTATCTGTAATAAGGTGACCAAGGTAGGAGACTTCTTTTCGGAGGAACTCACATTTGTCTGGTTGGAGTTTCAGGTTGTGTTCTCGAAGACAATTAAATATTAATTTAAGGTTTTTGATGTGTGAATCAAGGTCATATGAGTATATTACGATATCATCGAGATACACAAAACATCTTGTGCCTTGAAGGCCTGTGAGTACAGTGTTCATCAGCCTTTGGAAGGTTGAGGGCGCGTTTTTCAGTCCAAAGGGCATGCGGTTAAACTCGAAATGTCCTTGCGGGACATTAAAGGCAGTTTTTGCTACATCTTTAGATGCCATTTTAATTTGGTGGAATCCAGGTGCCAGGTCAAGTGTTGAGAAGTATTCGATTTACCAAGTTGATCCAATATTTCATTTATATTAGGTATTGGATATGAATCCCCAACCGTGACATCATTAAGTCGTCTATAATCAATTACAACTCTCCATTTTCGCTGCCCGGAAGCGTCTAATTTCTTTGGGACAACCCAAATGGGAGCAGACCAAGGGGACATAGATGGTTTAATAATTTCTTCTTTAAGCATTTTGTTGACTTGGTTTTGAACTTCTTGCTTATGGCACTCTGGAAATCGATAGGATTTCACATGGATTGGTTCATTGTTTGTGGTGTTGATTTCGTGTTCTAGAGTATTAGTGAAGGACAAGGGGTCTCCAGGTAAGTAAAAGATGTCGGAATGATTTGAACAAATTTCGTATAGTGCATTAGTTTCCTCAGTATTTAAATGTGAAGTTCTGAGTTGATTTAAAACTTCTTGAGTTCGTGTGATTGAATCATGAGATTGTACAGTGTTAATGGGATGTTCTAATGATTTATATTTAGAAAGAGTGACAGTGTTGGATTCCATGGGGATGAGGGTTAGACATAAATTGGAATTAAGGGATTTAGGAGATTCGGAAATGTTGACGATAGATATGTTTATTCTGTTATTATTTTTAACTTTTACTAAACAGTTTGCTATAAGGATGTCTTTGAACTTTGTTTGGTCTAATATAAGCCCTTCTTTCAGCTCGGGGTTCGAAACCGAGCATTCTATAATTATTTCGGATCTAGCAGGGATAGTATAGACTGGCTCATGAAAATGTATTGGTATTTGAATTCCGTTAATATAAAGTCTATTTGTTGTATAATTAATGTTACAACCGAATGAATTAAGCATATCTGTACCTATAATTCCGTCATAAGGAAGATGTATTTTTTGTATAACATGAAATTTATGGTTGACATATTTATTTGGAGAATCAGATAAATGTAATTTTAAAGAAAAGTGACCACAAGTTTTTGTAGAACCTTTTTCCGGTTCAATCCCCTTTAAATCTATTTGTTCATTAATTAATGTAACAGGTCTTTTTATGCAAGAAGATTTAATTAAACTAATTGCTGAACCAGAATCGACTAGTAGCGATAATGGGAGTTCAGATATGTTGGAATTGACAAGGATATGAGGGAGTAGAACTTTAGTGGGATCTGTGGTGATTTCGAAAACTTTCGTTTCGGGACTAGAATTGGATACAGTGGATTTAGTAATATTATTCGTATTCATTATATTGGAGGCATTGGCCATGGGTACAGTGGAAACAGAGAGTTTTGGCAGACATTGCTGCGTGGGAATAGAAAAAACTGGCAAATCATGTAACGATGCCAATGGTGATTTAGTACTTAGATTCTTGTAAGGTGGATTCGATTTTAATTTTACCGTGCCGGTTGTAAATTCACGCGGTCTCGTTTGGCACGGAGACGAGACACCTATTCGTTTTTTGATACGGTGTCTACAGTATCATAACCTTCTTCTACTTCGTTATTCTCAACAGGGCGTTCGTCATATTTCGGCTCTTCGGACATGAAATGAATATTAGACATTGGCTGAATTGGAATTCTAACATTTTGATTTTCGTTGAAATTTCTGAAGCGTTGGTTATTGAATACGCGTTTACGACACTGTTCCAGGGTATGTCCTAGTGCTTTACAGTACCGACAGATTGGAGCTAGCGTATTATTATTATTAGACCGATTAGGATTAAAATTTGGTCTAGCTTGGTTAGAGTTAAATGAAGGGCGCTGATTTTGGGGTTGATCACGACGTATGAACTGTAAATTTAGCCTTGGCAAGTTTGGCCTTGACATGCCAGGTCTTTCGGGACGTAAATTGGAAGGATGCTGTTTAAATAGGTACTGTTGAATCTTTTCTTCGGAAATAGCTATGTTGACGGCTTCATTAAGAGTTTTAGGTGATTTACATCGGACGATATTGGATATACGGGGTATCAATCCCATTTGGAAATGATGAAGAGCTAATTCTTCCATGGATGCTGTGCGTCCAATCATCTCCCGGCTTTTATGTCCGTGGGAAATGGAAATCTCTGTTAATAATTGGGACAAACATGTCTCTATTCTCAAAGCGTACTGGCTGATGGACTCGTTAATCTGTTGTTTACATTGTTGGAGATCAGTGAGAAGGTGTGCATAATGTTTTCTTTTGCTAAATTGAGTTTTAAGAAATTCTTTGAGTTGTAACCAGTTAGTAAATTCTTTAACAGAACAAGCCGTTTGTGCTGTTCCTTGCAATTGACATAAAATATATTTAAATAATACGTCTTTTTGAGAATCTGTGGCCAAACCATATGCGTTGTTGCAATTAACTAAAAATGAATTTAACGTCTCTCTAGAACCATCGAAAGGTTTTATGAATTTTAATAATGTGGAAAGGTCAAGTTCTATTTTGGTGGTTGCACCAGCTTTCTTTTTGGCTAGTGACCTTGTAGTGGGGACTGAAGGTGGAGGGATGAATCCATCATCCTCTGTGTCCGTTACAGTAATTTCAGGTTTTGGACTTTGAGCTCTACTCTCAGACATATTTTACAAAAAATTAAAAAGAAAACAAACACAAATACGAGTTCACCGGAAATTGTTTTAAAATAGTATTAAACTATTCACTTTTGCAATTATAAATTGACAAGTTTAATGAAATACAAGTATTATTTAAAATTCAATATACGCAATGACCAAAATAACTTACTTGAATACTGGGAAGATGATAACGAATGTAAACATTACTTGTCGCTCTCGTTCAGGCAGGATAGATAGGTATTTGTTAGATTAATTAATGTTTATTTATTCTCACTCGTTATGACTGATCTTGAAGGCGACAGATAATAATAACAGCACTGATAACAGCAACAACAAAACACCAACAGTTCTCAGGATAGTAGTATTTCTTCGGAAAATAATTTACTGATTTCACAGGAATTCACAGTTTTTTATGCACAATTTTCGGCGTTAAATGGTAACAAAACACTTCGAAGACGATAATAGGGATTTCCTTTTTTTCAAAATCCCTTTACGCTGCCACCAAATGTTATAAGGTTTAGGGGTTGAGCCTTTTTAAAAAAAACTAATTCGATTTTCTTAAGACAACCGTCGGGTATAGGAGTTGGAATTGGACTGACTTGCTACTCGTCAGGATATGTGGACGCTAAGGCGATGGAAATGATGAGTACACTAGTAAGATGATGAGTAGGCTTTATGGGGTGCAAGGGATAGTTATAACAGTTCGTTTATTTAATAGATTGTGAAGATTTGTTTTTACCTCCATTACTCTGTACTGTATAATGTAAGTCGGATGAAACTTGCTATAAAGTTACATTTCTTACTGTGGCCGTTTAACACTATTGGGAACGAGGATACATTACACTATGTAGGGGAGAGTGGGGGAATTGGAGCTATTATTATAAATGCTAAAGCTTGTATGTTCGCGTGTTTGTATTTTACTCCTTTACGTAAAACCTGCTGAATCGCATGAAGAGTTCAGTGTTAAGCACTAAGCATCCAGCATCTATTATTAATCGTCAAGCATAAAGTGTTAAGCATTAAGCATTAAGTAATAGGTGTCAAGCAGTAAGCACAAAGCATTTGTATTAAAGCATTAAGCATCAAAGTATAAGCATAAAGCGTCAATTATTTAGTGTCAATTAATAAGCGTCAATCATTAAGCGTAAATCATTAAGCATCAATCATTAAGCATCAATCATTAAGCGTCAATCATTAGGCGTCAATTATAAAGCGTCAATTAATAAGCGTCAATTAATAAGCGCCAATTAATAAGCGTCAATCATTAAGCATCAATCATTAAGCGTCAATTAATAAGCGTCAATCATTAAGCGTAAATCATTAAGCGTCAATCATTAAGCATCAATCATTAAGCGTCAATTATAAAGCGTCAATTAATAAGCGTCAATTAATAAGCGTCAATCATTAAGCGCCAATCATTAAGCGTCAATCATTAAGCTTCAATTAATAAGCGTCAATTTTTAAGCGTCAATTAATAAGCGTCAATCATTAAGCGTCAATCATTAATCATCAATCATTAAGGGTCAATCATCAATCATTAATCTTCAAGCATTAATGGATAAGCACTAAGCATATAGCATTAAGCATGAATCATTAACTATTTGGGATAAATCATCAAACATAAAGCTTCAAGCAGTAGCTATAAAGTAAAATTTAAATATTGAATAAGCGAAAATAATAAAAATTTATATTTCAATACAAATTTTAAAAAACTCGTTGTTGCCTAGACATGAAACATTTTTGACATTGACAGTGTTAATATAAACAATGAAGAAGAGTGAGTTACGTATCGCAATGTAGTGTGTGTAATGCTTAATGTTTTTCAATTAAACGAAGCGGATTTATAAAATTTGTAATAACCATATACCAAATATAAGTTTTTGGGTGTCGCAATTTCTGCAGAAAACAATCATTTAGTCATTGTAAACTTTTTCTTGATATTAAGTGGAGACAGTCTTTGTTTTTCTGTCTCTGGCTCTTGAACAAATATGACATCTTCTGGCTGTTTGCTCGACGTATCTATTATTTTTATACTATCTTATATATTATGCACATTATTGATCATAATCTTTTTAATAATCGTTACTTCTATTTGAAACTAAAGTGATTGGCGTATATTATAGTAAAGTTTATATATTAATTAAAACTACGTTTTAGTCAATATAATTTATTACCATACAATAGCATGTAGTTAAGATTGATGCAAAGACTAAGTAAGGTAGTTTCTAGAAGTACATTTTTATTAAATACAACTTTATCTACATGTATGTATTAAGTTATTATATTATAAATGCTAAAGCTTGTATGTTCGCGTGTTTGTATTTTACTCCTTTACGTAAAACCTTCAGAATCGCATGAAGAGTTCAGTGTTAAGCACTAAGCATCCAGCATCTATTATTAATCGTCAAGCATAAAGTGTTAAGCATTAAGCATTAAGCAATAGGTGTCAAGCAGTAAGCACAAAGCATTTGTAATAAAGCATTAAGCATCAAAGTATAAGCATAAAGCGTCAATTATTTAGTGTCAATTAATAAGCGTCAATTAATAAGCGCCAATTAATAAGCGTCAATTAATAAGCGTCAATCATTAAGCGCCAATCATTAAGCGTCAATTAATAAGCGTCAATCTATAAGCGTCAATTAATAAGCGTCAATTATCAAGCGTCAATTATTAAGCGTCAATTAATAAGCGCCAATTAATAAGCGTCAATTAATAAGCGCCAATTTTTAAGCATCAATTAATAAGCGTCAATCATTAATCATCAATCATTAAGCGTCAATCATCAATCATTAATCTTCAAGCATTAATGGATAAGCACTAAGCATATAGCATTAAGCATGAATCATTAACTATTTGGGATAAATCATCAAACATAAAGCTTCAAGCAGTAGCTATAAAGTAAAATTTAAATATTGAATAAGCGAAAATAATAAAAATTTATATTTCAATACAAATTTTAATAAACTCGTTGTTGCCTAGACATGAAACATTTTTGACATTGACAGTGTTAACATAAACAATGAAGAAGAGTGAGTTACGTATCGCAATGTAGTGTGTGTAATGCTTAATGTTTTTAAATTAAACGAAGCGGATTTATAAAATTTGTAATAACCATATACCAAATATAAGTTTTTGGGTGTCGCAATTTCTGCAGAAAACAATCATTTAGTCATTGTAAACTTTTTCTTGATATTAAGTGCAGACAGTCTTTGTTTTTCTGTCTCTGGCTCTTGAACAAATGACATCTTCTGGCTGTTTGCTCGACGAATCTATTATTTTTATACTATCTTATATATTATGCATATTATTGATCATAACCTTTTTAATAACCGTTACTTCTATTTGAAACTAAAGTGATTGGCGTATATTATAGTATAGTTTATATATTAATTAAAACTACGTTTTAGTCAATATAATTTATTACCATACAATAGCATGTAGTTAAGATTGATGCAAAGGCTAAGTAAGGTAGTTTCTAGAAGTACATTTTTATTAAATACAACTTTATCTACATGTATGTATTAAGTTATTATATTATAAATGCTAAAGCTTGTATGTTCGCGTGTTTGTATTTTACTCCTTTACGTAAAACCTGCTGAATCGCATGAAGAGTTCAGTGTTAAGCACTAAGCATCCAGCATCTATTATTAATCGTCAAGCATAAAGTGTTAAGCATTAAGCATTAAGTAATAGGTGTCAAGCAGTAAGCACAAAGCATTTGTAATAAAGCATTAAGCATCAAAGTATAAGCATAAAGCGTCAATTATTTAGTGTCAATTAATAAGCGTCAATTAATAAGCGTCAATTAATAAGCGTCAATCATTAAGCGCCAATCATTAAGCGTCAATCATTAAGCGTCAATCTATAAGCGTCAATTATTAAGCGTCAATTAATAAGCGTCAATCATTAAGCGTCAATCATTAATCATCAATCATTAAGCGTCAATCATCAATCATTAATCTTCAAGCATTAATGGATAAGCACTAAGCATATAGCATTAAGCATGAATCATTAACTATTTGGGATAAATCATCAAACATAAAGCTTCAAGCAGTAGCTATAAAGTAAAATTTAAATATTGAATAAGCGAAAATAATAAAAATTTATATTTCAATACAAATTTTAATAAACTCGTTGTTGCCTAGACATGAAACATTTTTGACATTGACAGTGTTAACATAAACAATGAAGAAGAGTGAGTTACGTATCGCAATGTAGTGTGTGTAATGCTTAATGTTTTTCAATTAAACGAAGCGGATTTATAAAATTTGTAATAACCATATACCAAATATAAGTTTTTGGGTGTCGCAATTTCTGCAGAAAACAATCATTTAGTCATTGTAAACTTTTTCTTGATATTAAGTGCAGACAGTCTTTGTTTTTCTGTCTCTGGCTCTTGAACAAATATGACATCTTCTGGCTGTTTGCTCGACGTATCTATTATTTTTTATACTATCTTATATATTATGCATATTATTGATAATATCTTTTTTAATATTTTTTATTTATAGCTTTGTAATTGCCGCGGTTGTTGCAAATATGGGTTTTGTAGCAGTAGGTGTTTTATACCATAATGAATAACTACAATGTTCTGTATATTAATTATGTAGTTAATTCAATTTTAATTTAACTCTTAACTATTTATGTAAATTTAAACATATTTTTTACATTTTCAATGTATATAATATATGTTAAAAATGTATTATAATCAGAAAACTACTCCTTTTTTAGATTTCGGACCAGGAACACCAATATTTTAACGGCCTGCTAGAGATGTGATTACTATCAGATAAGGATTACTTAGTGTAGTTGTAGAATCAGAATATTCAGAACCATAATCACAAATATTATTTTCATCAATAGATGATTCGTCAGTAGTGCTCTCTTGAAACAAATTTCTAGTTACTCTATTTATGTTTTTTTAACATAATTTATTCTTAATCTGTATCATATTTTTACATTTATTTATTTGGATTTTCTTTGGTTTTATCCCTTTCTTCTCTCTTATATCTTTTTTCTCCTTCTTCTCCTCCATCCAATGTAGCATGACTATTATGATTGTCGATAATAAGCAAAATCTGTTGTTCCTGAGTAGGACTTCTAAATTTTATGAAATGCTCAAGCCATTTTAAGAATATTTTTTTGAACTATTTAAATTTTTCAACTCGTAAGGGGTAATAAGAGCCATGGCGGGGTAATGGGAGCGTGAGTAGCTCCCATTACCCGTAAACTAACTATTTAAAAAATAACGACACCAACCTAAAAAACTTCGCTAAATTTATTTAGTTTTCAATTTTATCTTAAAATTGATTAAATAGTGCATACAATAGAAACAAAATACGACGGAATAATAAAAGTTTAGGTACTCACTTTGTTTGAGAGATTTTGTACTATTTTATAACGTGGTCAATTCAAATATATTTCCTCTTCTTACCGCTATGCGCGTGCTACTGAGCTGGTCGGCGGCGATCACGTGATGTAACCGAATGTTTATGAAGCCATTCCTTTCAGTTTCGCGCTACTTGTACGTTCCTGTCTCTTTAAATTTTAATAGCTCTCATTACCCGCTAGCTCCCATTCCCCCATGTTCCCCTATAATAATAACAAAAGTGCTTTTGTCATTCAGAGGTACATAATACCAACAGGGATACTGTATACTTCGACAGAGTAATACTCTCACGGGAAAACTTAGTTGAGTGCAAAAAATGGCACTATATTTAAATAGGTATTTATCTCCTTCTTTAAATTACGAGATGAGGTAAATTTGATTCTTTTTTATCTTACCTAAATAAGACACCAAATTGTGCGTTACAACTAAGAACACCAAATTGGTTCACTTCACTTCAAGAACTGGGCGTTCACATTATGAATGATTGTCAGATTCTCTGTCAGGGGCTCTGGCTTTATAAGATAGATAGATGAACACAATTTAAAAAAAAAATAACAATAGGACTAAAAAAAAATTTTAGATTATAAAAACATTAAATTCAATGTAACATTCCTCTTAATCCAAGGCTATATCGTGCAAAACTAATTCATAATTATTTTACTAATATGTCAAAGATAAGAATGGCGAATATGAAAGTCTAAACCCATATGAAAAACATAACAATTTAATAAAATAATGCTCAGTTAATTCTGGTTTATCTGGATTATATATTAGTATAGTTGACTATCCTTCCTTTATCAAAAGAATATTAAACACCGCCGAGCTCGGAGTATTCCTTTGATTGTAATAATTTTTTTATTTAATTATTATTATTTATATATACAAAATAACGACATCCAATAATATACTTATTTATAATCTTTACTATTGAAAACAACACACATACAAACATAACAAATAAACACATTCACATAATAATCGTAATATAAATGTAAATAGCACACTAAGTCTTAAATCTAATATCGATCTTATTCCGACCTCAAACTCCTTATTTAAATTCTTATCTTTAACTTAAGTCTAGGTTTTGTCTAAACAATTGAATTTTAATTTATGTTTTTGTTTCTTTTATAAATATGAAAAGCTCGCAGTCTTTTATCAATTACAACATTAAGTTATAAATGTAGTGGATATAACAATTGTTTCATTTAACCAAACTAACTTAATATATTAATTATTAGGTATGTTATGTTATCAAGTTAGTTTCATTGGATATGAACAACGCGATGTGGTTCCAACTTCCAAGTAACTTGTTCTTGGATAGCACTCAAGATGTATTGTGGCACTTGATATTAATTTAATAGTAATATAATTTTGGTAATTAATACTATTAGATCATGGAATGTAGTTAGGAACGTTGATTATTACTTTAATTATTAAAATGATTATATTTAGTTAACTTTGACACTGAATTTATAGTTATATAATAATTCTACATTGATATAAAATTATCGATATAATAAGAGAAACATAAATCAGATTACAGTTAATTTCTCTTAATCGTTTCAGTATTATGTCATTATATAAGATTTTTCAACGTTATCGGTAACTAGAGACGGTATCATGGATATTTATAGATCCCCCGTCTGTACGTCTATACAATTTAAAAACCGGTAAAAATACAAAATTAAGATAATATTGTTAATTTAATTAAATCTAAATAAGTAAATAAAAAAAAGAAAATATTAATATATATTAATATTTACTCTTAATTAATATTAACTGTTATTGTCTAAATACGTTTGTTAATTTAAATAAGTAATAAAAGTCCTATAAATCTTTTACTTTTACATTGTACCAAACGTACACAACGTTAAACCTGAGAGATTAGACTTGGGTAGAATTGACCATAACCTTGGTAACGATAGGTTAGAAAATAAATAAAATAAAACTTTTATGAAAATTAGGTATAATAACATTAATTGTTTTAATTATATAGTGTTTTTAATTAACTTTCACACCGTACACCTGCTGTAATCTGTTTCCACCCTTCACGCAAACGTAGAATTTTTAAATGTACCTTAAAGATGTATAATTAACACATTTTCATCAAAACAAACATTACCAAAATTTAAAATAAAAAAAATAAAAATCTCGTTATTTGAAATAAAGTAAGTTTTAAAATTCTTTAAAAGTTTTTCAAAGTTGAGTTAATTAAAAGACTTTGCGTAGACCTTCATTTAAAGTCACTGTGAGTCATTTAAAGTCAATCAAAATTTATAATAACTCAGGAAAGCTCTTCATCAAACTTCTTCGAGTGTTATTAGGTTCTATTGTATACATTGAGCTACTCTGTGAGTTTTTGTAGCTACTTTGTGTAACAAGAGCTTTGATCTTTGATAAACAGTAAACATAGTTTTATTATAATAGATATTATCTTAAGACAATATCTCCTGAAGATTTACTAGAGATGTTTTAGTACAATAGTAAATAAAACACAATTATAAAACATTTTAGCCTCTATTTTTGTATTTGATTGTATTTTGATAATATGGTGATTTTAGTATTGCTTTAATTTTATTGACGTGTTTACTAACTAAATTATACGTTAAAATATTTAATGATTAATTAATGGTTAATTGTAGTCTTAAAAATTATTGCTCGTATAGCCGAATAGTACAAAGTTCTCTGAAAAAGAGAATAAACGATGCTTTAATTAGTTGTGATATTTTATTTTTTTACCCTCCTGACTAACGACGCCCCGAGCCGAGGTCCGTGTCTCAATCTGAGACGCCCTCGGGCCGTCGTTCCCCATGGGGGCCCATCTGGCCCCCCCTTGTTAAGGGTGGGTCTCCAGACCCACCCGCTCCCCCGGTGACGCTGTAATAGCCAACAGGGCTAACAGCATAGACAAACAAAAAAAAAACAAAAAAAAAAATATATTTTGAAGACCTAATAATAAACCACTATCACAAGACCTATAACTATGACGATAGCAACGCGAACTGACAAACTGACTGATTGTTCTATTAATTTTATTTTAATAGGAACAACTACAAGCAGGGTGAAGACAAGAAAGCAAACAAATCTCAATGAGTGAATACACTATCATGACAACATTTAATTGCCGGTCTGTTACTAGATCAGTTGACTGTGTGAGAAGTTTATGCAAATCATCTGATATAATAGCCTTGCAGGAGACATGGCTGCTTCCTCAAGATATACCATTTTTGGGAAGCATCGATCCAGACTTTCAGTACACAGGGAAGTCTGCAGTATACACGGGTACTGGTATCTTACGCGGGCGGCCTTACGGAGGTGTTGCGTTGATGTGGCGAAGAAGCAAGTTCAGCGCAGTATCAGAGGTGCAGTGTAAAAGTGTTCGATTAACGGCCATTAAGATAGAACTTAAAGATAAATCAATTTTGGTGTTCAGTGTGTATTTGCCTACGGATACGCCAGACGAGAATAACATTGTAGAATTTACGGATTGTCTGAGTGAAGTTTCCGCGATTGTTCAGGAGTGTGACATTAACTTGGTGTTTGTGTTGGGCGACTTTAATTCACACCCGGGAGCCCAGTTCGGCGATGAACTCAGTCACTTTTGTACGGAACAAAAGTGGAAGTGCGCAGACGTTGAAATATTAGGACTGAATTCGAACTCACATACGTATGTAAGTGATATTTACTATACGGAGCGGTGGTTAGACCACTGCGTAGTGTCGGAAGTGGATTGGAATACGGTTGTAGACTCTAAGATACATTATGATGTTTACTGGTCAGATCATTATCCGTTAGAAATAAATGTAATTTAAATACAGTAAGAAGTAAATTTACGTGTAATAAGGTTAAAAATAATGATGTTATATGAGGGAATAGAAATCTAGATGAAATTAAATTATATTACGAGCTGTGCGATTATGGTTTCAAAAACATAGTTTTTCCAGAAGTGTTATATAATTGTCATAATATCGTTTGTTGTGATAACGATCATAGAACAGCTATTGATCGTTTGTATGGTGATATCGTTGATGTATTAAAAACGGCATCTAGTCAGAGCAGTAGTAATAAAAGTGTTAAAAAGAGAAAAAATATATAGTAGAATGGAACAAGCATGTTAGTTTGGCACACCGGGACGCGCGACTTGGGTTTCAGGACTGGGTATTTTATGGTAGACCTAAAACGGGAGATAAATATAATAACATGATAAATACTAGGAAAGTTTTTAAGGGAAAATTAAAATGGTGCCAAAATAATGAGGAACAGATACGAATGGACATAATAGCATCGTATCATTGTAAGAAGGCCTTTGGAAATTTTTGGAAACAAACTAGTAAACTGAGTCCCAGGCCGCGTGTGTCGGTTAGCGTGAACGGTGTGAGTGAGCCCTTCGAAATTACGGAGCTTTTTAAAAACCACTTTAAGGTAGAATCTGTGCTGGGTCCATCGGAGCGGTCCCCGTTAAAGCTGAAGGGTGATTTTAATATGAATTTAAATCAAATTGGACAAATGGCATTTTCAGAGGGTGAGGTGGGGGCAGCAATGAAAGGCATGAAGCGTGGAAAGTCGCCTGGACATGACTGCCTTAGCATTGAACACATACAGTATGCTGGTCAGTATGTATCTGGAGTACTCGCGATTCATATCTACCCGAGGAAATGATGAAGACTCTAGTAGTGCCCATTGTAAAAAACCGAACGGGGGATGTCTTTGATAAACGGAATTATAGACCCATATCATTGGCCACCATCATTGCGAAGGTGTTGGATGCTATGCTCAACGGGCACTTGGACAAACACCTTAAGCTGCATGACGCACAGTTCGGTTTTAGACCCGGACAGTCCACTGAAAGTGCAGTGTTGTGTCTAAAGCATACTGTCCGATACTATACAGACCGAAATACGCCAATTTATGCTTGTTTTCTGGACCTTTCGAAGGCCTTTGATATGGTGGCCTATGATAAGCTGTGGCAAAAATTGAACACAGAGACCACACTGCCTGAGGAGTTTATACGGCTCTTGCAGTTCTGGTACGATAACCAGAGCAACGTCGTTAATTGGGAGGGAACGTTATCGGACCCGTACAGGCTAGAATGTGGGGTGAGGCAGGGGGGTGTAAGCTCACCAAAGCTCTTTAACTTGTATGTTAACCGCCTGATTGAGGAGCTGAGCAGTACTGAAGTCGGATGTTCAATAGATGGAACATTTGTTAACAATATAAGCTATGCTGATGATATGGTGCTGCTGAGTCCATCAATCAGCGCGCTTAGAAAATTAATAGGAGTCTGTGAGAGATATGCAGAGGCTCATGGCCTCAAGTACAATGCCGAAAAGAGCGAATTATTCGTATTTAAAGCAGGCAATAAATGGTATCCTACAACACCACCGATAGCCATAAGTGGCACATCGCTTAAAATCGTCTCAAAATTTAAGTACCTGGGGCACTGGGTCACTGCTGATCAGTGCGATGACATAGACCTGGAGCGGGAGCGTAGGGCGCTGGCGGTCAGAAGTAACATGTTGATCCGAAGGAGCGCAAAGTGCACAAACGAAGTTAAAATAACGTTATTCAGGGCTTACTGTCAGACTTTTTACACTTGCAGATTGTGGATTAATTACACAAAGAAAGCCTACGTGTGTCCTGCGTGTCCAGTATAATAATGCGCTCAGGGCTCTCTTGGGGCTCCCGCGTTACTGCAGTGCCTCGGGTATGTTCGCGGGAGAACGTATAGACGGTTTTCTGGCCATAATGCTTAAGCGTGTGGCATCGCTGTGGAGACGGACACGTGGAAGCACAAACAGCGTCCTGCGTACAGTAGCGGACCGATTCGATGGACCTATACTTAGACATTTGACTTTCATGCACGTTATACCGTCTAACCGAACGGCTAAATAATTAGAATCTTTAAATCATTTTATAAATAATTAGTGTGACATAGTGAAAAATTATTTCTAGGAATGAATGTTTTTATTTGATTAATTTGATCTTTATTATGTGTATGTTTTATTATTTTTGTAATTTAATTTTTGACTTTGATATTAATTTTAATTTGGTTGGATTTGATGTAATTTTTGATGTAAATTTTGATTTTAATTTTAATGATGATTTTGTTTTTGATTTTTATTTGAAATAATTAAAATGTCACTAACCCTGTTTCGTTATTAAGTATATTGTTACTAACACACTTTTATATGGATGGATTATCTGAAATAAATGCTTATTATTATTGTTATTATTATTAATATAATCACTCACTCATAAGAAAATATTTTTGGTAATACTAGATACTAGTCTATACCAATATTATAAATGCGCTAGTTTGGATGTTTGTGCACGCTAGTTTTGGAGCCAGAAAGGATTTTGATGAAATTTGGCAATGTTAAAGCTTACTAGAATACTAAGCTTACCAGAATAGCACATAGGCTATAGAAATATTTACTTTTGCACGTGGTTTTGTCTGTGACAGACAAGACGAAGCTTCTTAGCAATCCATGGATTCACCGTGCGGGTGCCGGGCCCATCGCGTTGCAAGGAGAGGAGTGCAAGCAGTGCCTGGGACTTGCGACCCAAGAGTAGGTTTAAGGGGCCCCTTTATTATGCGCAAAAACGCTCACCTTCACCCTCCACACTCCTCTCCCTACCTAACCAAATTTGGAAAGAACCTACTAATGCCGCCTTTGAAGTACGTTCTAGAAATGAACCGATGCTTGTTCTAGAAAGGCCAAGATCTTTAAGTAGGCTATAGAGAGATTTTGCTGTTATACCTCTCGCTCCCACTTCTACCGCGTACAAACTAACTATAAATTTATTCCTGATCAGTTCGTTGGTTAGTTCGTAATACTTATTGAGCTTGAATGTGTGATCCCTTGGGATGTTTGTTTCCCAAGGAACAGTAAGCTCCACAAGTATCACGCGCCTCAGATGTTTCGAATACAGGAATAAGTCCGGTCTGGATGACGAAACACCAACATCCCCAGGGATTTTGTAATGCTTTTCATACGTGTCCATCATGAGAATCCAATCAGGAGCCGCGCCTAATATTGAATAAGGCTTCGCTTTTGATTTTTTGGAGGAGCCTTCTTTTACGAATTCTATAGATCGTTCGGTGGTTGTTATACCCTTCCGCGCTCTTGCTACTGAAAGACTAACCGCTTCCCGTATAATTTCTAATACCTTGTCGTGGCGACGCGAGTATTGACCTTTATCTAGAAGTACCCTACACCCTACTAATAGGTGTTTCGCGGTTCCTATTGCCTCCCCACAGATGTTGCAAGACTTTTCGGTGGCTTTGCCCCATCTTACTAAATTACTTTGATCTGGGAGAGTCATTTGGAATGCATTAAGATAGAATTTTAATAAAGCTGGGGACCAATCATAAATTAAGGTGCGCCACTTCAAAGCTAGTGGAATACAAAAATCTCCTATGGTCACCCATTCGTTTTGAATTTCTAGGCTCATCGCGTGGAGTCGGTAATTATCGTTTTCGTCTTGTCGAATAAAAGATTTTGTTATGTCTATGTCTTGAACTTTCCTACTTGATCCTAGCCCTACTTTATTTGTTTGAGCACCTATCATAAACTTTTTATGGAATTGAAGTCGTGACTCGAGCTCTGAGGCAACTTTGTCTTTTGGGAGAGAAGTTACAGTATCATCTTTAGATTTTCCGATGATATGTCTTTTGGTAACTCTTAGATGTTTGTAGAGCTCCGATGGTTTCTTTAATTTTAATCCAAAGTTGTTACGGTCTCTAAATAAGGTTGAAGAGTCCGCTGAGTGCGCTAGCCCGAGCCATAACTTCAATGTCTTTATGACGCTTGCATCTAACTTTGACAAAAGGGTTTTATTTATATCATACACGAGGAAAGGCCAATTTAGACGTGATGTTAAATAATTATCGTAAATCCAAGCTTTTTTGACGTTACTTATTGGTTGGTTGTCTACCTTTTTGAGATCGTTTAAAAAGCTATCGACTATTACATCCAACGATGGAGTACGGCCTTGGTAATCGATTTTTTTACCTAAAAATTTAAACGGAGCTGCTTCCGTAATCGTACTAACGCACTGACCGCCTATTATAAGACCCGGATCGTAAGAGGTATATTTGGTATTCCGTCTACCCAGACACAGACTAAAACATTTACTTGGTTTTGTCCTCAATCCCCCCGTCCACGTACAGAAATCCTCAACTACATTTAAAAGTACCTGACATTGTTTCGGATTACGTGTCAGTATCGCGAGATCATCTGCAAAAGCTAGTATGGATTCTGTGTATTTGTTGTTGAACTTAAACCGATAGCCCCACTTTTTTTCATTTCTAATTAATTTGTCTATTAAAATATTAATAACTATATTAAATATAATAGGAGAAATACAACGGCCCTGAAATAAACCAACGTTATAATTAAGTGGTTTTGAATGGTTTTCATTAAAAATTATTGAGAATTTTAATTTTGAATAATATGATGCAATAATGTCGCGAACTACCATAGGAAAGTTATACCATTTAAGCGCGAACATCATTAGTTCATGTCGTACCGACCCAAAGGCGTTTTCTAAGTCTATCCAACAAACCGTAATTTGTCTCTCGCTAGTTCTAGCATCTTTAAGGCTTTCCGATATTAACGTATTATGTTCCAGGCATCCAGAAATTCCGGGCAAAAACCCTTTCTGGTGATTAGGCCTGAAATATCTATTGTTAATCATGAATTGCGTCATTTTAGTTTGTAAAAAAGAGAAAAATATTTTGGAAATTGTATTTGTTAGGGCTATCGGTCTAGTATCCTTGGGATTATTGACATTGTCGTTTTTCGGAATGAGGACAAAAAGGGCTTTTCCGAACGATACCGGTATTTGCTTTCTTGACCAGATTTTACCGAATATATTTAAAAGATGTTTATGGAGCGACGGACATTTTTTGTAAACTATATAAGGGATACCATCCGGACCTGGTGCTGACTTAGATGTTTTCATTTTAATTATTTTATTGATTTCCTCCAAAGTTGGTGGGTTGGCTTGAAAATCTTCAGTAGGAGTCTCAGGTTTGTGTTCGTTTGGATCCCCATATAGTCTTTGGTTTTCTGGCACTTCGTATGTGCTTTTATAATGGTCGAAAATTTGCTCGTTGGTCAAGAGAAGCTTACCTTTTTGATCTTTGAAAATGTTTTTTGAGTATTTAAAAGGATTTTTATCAAAGTCTACTTCATGTTTTGCCCGATCAAAGCTATCACGATTTTTCGTTATTTGATTTGTTATACCTTGGATAAGTTTAAGAATTGATCGCAATGCCCTAGACAGTTGGTGACTAAGTTGATTATCGCCTAAGGCTTTGGCTATACGAAGTTTCTTTATAAGATCTCTTTTTTTCCTCCTCATTTTCAATTTAAAACCGTTTTCTTTATTTTTGTGAGCATAACGATTCGTAGGTGGATAGTGCTCATTAAAGTAGTCGTAAATAGTATTTTGGAAAGTCTCTACTTGCGCATCGAGTACCTGATTTGAGCCCGGGTGCTCTAACAGGGCCGCTATATTTTGGTCATGTACTTTCCAGGTCGATTGTTTAGTATTTGGAATGCTAAGACGCGTCCGGATGGTCATGGACTCCTGGTAGTTTTCATTCAATGGCTCACCATGAGATATATGAGGGTAAACTCTATCCGCAGTGAAAACTGAAGATCTTACCGACGGTTGCCGCACTTCAGCACCATTGTGTGTTTTAAGATGTTTAATAAACCAGGCTCGTCTTTTGTAATTTTTCCCGCACGTAGGGCATTTCAGTTCCGTTATAGCGCCGTTTTCGCCGTAATTGTCAACCGGTGGACAGTTCTTCCGCCCCCCCTCTCGGACTGTCCTAGGGGTATTTTTCTTATTTGGACTTTTAGCGTTTATCGACGTTCCCGGGCTTGGCTTGCTAGGCCATCGCCCTCGGCTGTCTTTCCAGCAGTCTGCTGTCTTCCCAGCTGCCAGCTGTCTTTCCAGCGTCAACTGTCTTTCCAGCGTCATCCCGTCTCTCCGGGCTGTCAATTTAGATAAGACGAAGCTTCTTAGCAATCCATGGATTCACCGTGCGGGTGCCGGGCCCATCGCGTTGCAAGGAGAGGAGTGCAAGCAGTGCCTGGGACTTGCGACCCAAGAGTAGGTTTAAGGGGCCCCTTTATTATGCGCAAAAACGCTCACCTTCACCCTCCACACTCCTCTCCCTACCTAACCAAATTTGGAAAGAACCTACTAATGCCGCCTTTGAAGTACGTTCTAGAAATGAACCGATGCTTGTTCTAGAAAGGCCAAGATCTTTAAGTAGGCTATAGAGAGATTTTGCTGTTATACCTCTCGCTCCCACTTCTACCGCGTACAAACTAACTATAAATTTATTCCTGATCAGTTCGTTGGTTAGTTCGTAATACTTATTGAGCTTGAATGTGTGATCCCTTGGGATGTTTGTTTCCCAAGGAACAGTAAGCTCCACAAGTATCACGCGCCTCAGATGTTTCGAATACAGGAATAAGTCCGGTCTGGATGACGAAACACCAACATCCCCAGGGTTACATATGTTGAAGAGCGATTACGTAAATGCCATAGAAGCGCTCGTTATAAAAAATAAACGAATAAATAAAAAGCGTGAATCTTTTAGCTAGAAACTAAAATACTTTGTTTGGTCTGTAGAAAGTAGAAAGACAAGCCCAAGAGCTTTCAATAATATACATACTATAGTGCGCCATAATGTGTCCGTTTTTTTTTCGTCACCTCTACGCAACCACATCATTTTGTTTCTGACTTTTGTCACCCACCCATATTTTGATCAGTCTGCATTTTTTTATTTACTTCAAAATGACAATTTCACAGCCCATAGGTATAATGGCCATATAAATATATTTTTTAAAGTTCACGTGGAAAGAAACGCGGGCAACAGCTTTCACACCCCCCTTAATAGGGAGAACGGCATGGTTTGGCATGGAATTGTGGATGTCATATTCGGTTTCAGCACCTAACATAGAACATAGGGGTCTTCTTTCCGAATCGCGACACTTTTTTTTGTGTGCCTCTTTAATCGTACATTGAACTGTCAATATTTATGAATTCACAGATTTTTCCTCTTTACTGGTTTATGAATAAGTATATAAAAAAATATATGTTTTTAAATATAATATCAATTTCTTTACCAGACACTATAATCAAAATAAAATGGAATATTATAGTCTAATAGCAAGACATTATCAAAATATTTTTAAATTACAGTTAAATCTTTTAAAATAAATTTAATGTAAATGGTATTTGTAGGCTTTTACACGAACTTTTGAATCGTCAACAATTACTTTAAATTGGTCAGTATAGTCAGTCTGTAGGTAAGCTACCACCAGCTCGTAATATTTAGACGAACCCCATAAATGACTGGTTTCTCGAAAGCTGATCAATACAACAAAAGTTTCTTATTGGTTGATTTCAAAATAACAGCCAATCATTTTAGCCATTCATCTTTCTAAAAAACACCTTAAAAGTTAAAAATGTTTAGAAAAATAAATGATTAATTCTAATAATACTTATCTAATAATCCTACTGATATGAGATGGGTTTAATTATAAAATTCCAATATTCATTTCAATATTGAAAGCTGGTGGAGCTGAATAACAATAGTGGCTTTTTAGAATTAAATTCCTTTTTCATTGCGTGTTTTTATGGTTAATTGAATTCATCTTATTTAATTTTAGAATGATTTATAATTTATATTAAATTATATTCTTAACATAGTTGTATTTATATTTTAACTAATTACGATTAACTTCACGTTTCGATTGCTTTGCAGCACTTATGTCTACTGAGAGCGAAAGCACGTCTGTAAATCATTTAGATGTAACATATAGTATATAACATTTTATTGCAATTATTTTAATGAAATTTGTATGTGAAAATCTAAAAACCACATTGTATTATTTTAATGTAGAGCCTTATAAAAAGAAATCGACAAAGTTATTTGAGAAGGCCTAACTATAATGGACCTTTCTGTACAAAAATGGAGTTTACTTTTATATCTCTAGACCATGAGTTAAAGAAGCCAAGGAAGATTAAAATGTTAATTTGCTTTTAGCTTTTATGTCCCTATATGTAAATTACGTTAGAGACTTTTAGTGAAGCGCCTCAAAGATTACTACGAAGCTTCTTTTAAATCAAAGTAAGTCACCTCAAATTGTTGCTACTATAATGGAATAGTTAAAAAGTTATCCGCCGTTTATTTAAATATGTACATATAACGTCTATAATTATTAAAACGTTCTTAATTATTTAATGAAGTTATTTATAAAATCCATTTTAATAAATATAGATAATATTAATGTGTGTTAATTTATTTATTTACGTGCAACAATCTCTTTATATCTAAATCATTTATGCGATCAACTTTCTTTTATAATTATTTACATTAAAGAAAACTGTAACAAGGCTTACATGTTAAAATACATAATATTAAAATAAAAAGTCAAACATGTTACAAGCTCTTTAATAAATATGATAAAAATGTAAAAAAGGAGAATTAAAACTTATAAGTATACATTTTACAATAGCTAGTTCATAAAATTATTAAATAAAAATCTTTTTTTTTATCTATAATATTAAAACGCGGACTCTTATCAAGGCATCATTTTCACACGGTATAGAGGTTTCTCAGATTCTTGATCTTGTGGAACGAGTCTTGCACCGCAATTTATACGAATTGAAAGTTCAAGCGTTATCTTATTTATGTACCAACCTACTTGAATAAAGATAATTTGAATTAGCTTATACAAAACGTTTTTCTATGGATCATTGTATGTTTTTCTTTTATAAATAATGTATATAACTGATTCTAAATTACACAAATACATTACAATACTGGGTAAATAAATCTCTCTGAATAAATCTTTAAGCAGCCTGACAGCGATCTTTACATACTTTCGGTGTTTGATCTTCTAAATATTCAGAAACATTGTAATATCTTTTAGCAGACAAACGTTTTTTTTTGTTTTCTTACTTTCTTAAATATGTTAAACAGTACTACTTGAACGATTGTTGGGAACTTCTTGTTATTTTTTTTACATTGTCGCAGAAAGATCTACTGTTTTAAATCGAGTAACAAGCATCGTGAGCTTTTGTTTGTTCTTCGTATTTATGTTGTGTATATTACTAGGCTTAATAAAGTTATCAGTATTTTATGTACATAATTAATTTTCTTAAGCTTATCTTTATTATTTAATTTTAATTATTTTAGATCTTAATCTAAATGATTAATAAGATTCTTTGATCCTAATTATTTAAATTAAAGAATCTCTGGGGTCCAGGTTGTATTTTTTTTTTATTAAAATGAGTGCATACGAGTCTACAGGCTACCTGAAGTAAAGTACTCACAGTCACCCACAATCTCTTACAATATATGAGGATGCACAATAGCGAATTATTAATTACAAATTACACGGATAAAGTAACTATAATATTATACTAAATGGTCATCAGTGAGAGATCCAATTTTTATTTTTCTTATTTTGTTTTGCTGCAAGTGCGTAATGAATCTTAATAATTTATTGTGACGTGGCTTTGTAGTAAATAACGCGTAATATATATTACATATATAATACGTTTCTAATTCCATTGGTCTAAGAGATCCAGTAGCATCCATCCATCATTGTACCTTGAGATCACTCCATCTCGTCTGACGGTAAGATCTTATCAAAACTAACAAATCGAAACTTTAGGTAACTTAACCATATCCGGAGGTAATAGATCAATAATATGATGCAATAATGTCGCGAACTACCATAGGAAAGTTATACCATTTAAGCGCGAACATCATTAGTTCATGTCGTACCGACCCAAAGGCGTTTTCTAAGTCTATCCAACAAACCGTAATTTGTCTCTCGCTAGTTCTAGCATCTTTAAGGCTTTCCGATATTAACGTATTATGTTCCAGGCATCCAGAAATTCCGGGCAAAAACCCTTTCTGGTGATTAGGCCTGAAATATCTATTGTTAATCATGAATTGCGTCATTTTAGTTTGTAAAAAAGAGAAAAATATTTTGGAAATTGTATTTGTTAGGGCTATCGGTCTAGTATCCTTGGGATTATTGACATTGTCGTTTTTCGGAATGAGGACAAAAAGGGCTTTTCCGAACGATACCGGTATTTGCTTTCTTGACCAGATTTTACCGAATATATTTAAAAGATGTTTATGGAGCGACGGACATTTTTTGTAAACTATATAAGGGATACCATCCGGACCTGGTGCTGACTTAGATGTTTTCATTTTAATTATTTTATTGATTTCCTCCAAAGTTGGTGGGTTGGCTTGAAAATCTTCAGTAGGAGTCTCAGGTTTGTGTTCGTTTGGATCCCCATATAGTCTTTGGTTTTCTGGCACTTCGTATGTGCTTTTATAATGGTCGAAAATTTGCTCGTTGGTCAAGAGAAGCTTACCTTTTTGATCTTTGAAAATGTTTTTTGAGTATTTAAAAGGATTTTTATCAAAGTCTACTTCATGTTTTGCCCGATCAAAGCTATCACGATTTTTCGTTATTTGATTTGTTATACCTTGGATAAGTTTAAGAATTGATCGCAATGCCCTAGACAGTTGGTGACTAAGTTGATTATCGCCTAAGGCTTTGGCTATACGAAGTTTCTTTATAAGATCTCTTTTTTTCCTCCTCATTTTCAATTTAAAACCGTTTTCTTTATTTTTGTGAGCATAACGATTCGTAGGTGGATAGTGCTCATTAAAGTAGTCGTAAATAGTATTTTGGAAAGTCTCTACTTGCGCATCGAGTACCTGATTTGAGCCCGGGTGCTCTAACAGGGCCGCTATATTTTGGTCATGTACTTTCCAGGTCGATTGTTTAGTATTTGGAATGCTAAGACGCGTCCGGATGGTCATGGACTCCTGGTAGTTTTCATTCAATGGCTCACCATGAGATATATGAGGGTAAACTCTATCCGCAGTGAAAACTGAAGATCTTACCGACGGTTGCCGCACTTCAGCACCATTGTGTGTTTTAAGATGTTTAATAAACCAGGCTCGTCTTTTGTAATTTTTCCCGCACGTAGGGCATTTCAGTTCCGTTATAGCGCCGTTTTCGCCGTAATTGTCAACCGGTGGACAGTTCTTCCGCCCCCCCTCTCGGACTGTCCTAGGGGTATTTTTCTTATTTGGACTTTTAGCGTTTATCGACGTTCCCGGGCTTGGCTTGCTAGGCCATCGCCCTCGGCTGTCTTTCCAGCAGTCTGCTGTCTTCCCAGCTGCCAGCTGTCTTTCCAGCGTCAACTGTCTTTCCAGCGTCATCCCGTCTCTCCGGGCTGTCAATTTAGATAAGACGAAGCTTCTTAGCAATCCATGGATTCACCGTGCGGGTGCCGGGCCCATCGCGTTGCAAGGAGAGGAGTGCAAGCAGTGCCTGGGACTTGCGACCCAGGAGTAGGTTTAAGGGGCCCCTTTATTATGCGCAAAAACGCTCACCTTCACCCTCCACACTCCTCTCCCTACCTAACCAAATTTGGAAAGAACCTACTAATGCCGCCTTTGAAGTACGTTCTAGAAATGAACCGATGCTTGTTCTAGAAAGGCCAAGATCTTTAAGTAGGCTATAGAGAGATTTTGCTGTTATACCTCTCGCTCCCACTTCTACCGCGTACAAACTAACTATAAATTTATTCCTGATCAGTTCGTTGGTTAGTTCGTAATACTTATTGAGCTTGAATGTGTGATCCCTTGGGATGTTTGTTTCCCAAGGAACAGTAAGCTCCACAAGTATCACGCGCCTCAGATGTTTCGAATACAGGAATAAGTCCGGTCTGGATGACGAAACACCAACATCCCCAGGGTTACATATGTTGAAGAGCGATTACGTAAATGCCATAGAAGCGCTCGTTATAAAAAATAAACGAATAAATAAAAAGCGTGAATCTTTTAGCTAGAAACTAAAATACTTTGTTTGGTCTGTAGAAAGTAGAAAGACAAGCCCAAGAGCTTTCAATAATATACATACTATAGTGCGCCATAATGTGTCCGTTTTTTTTTCGTCACCTCTACGCAACCACATCATTTTGTTTCTGACTTTTGTCACCCACCCATATTTTGATCAGTCTGCATTTTTTTATTTACTTCAAAATGACAATTTCACAGCCCATAGGTATAATGGCCATATAAATATATTTTTTAAAGTTCACGTGGAAAGAAACGCGGGCAACAGCTTTCACACCCCCCTTAATAGGGAGAACGGCATGGTTTGGCATGGAATTGTGGATGTCATATTCGGTTTCAGCACCTAACATAGAACATAGGGGTCTTCTTTCCGAATCGCGACACTTTTTTTTGTGTGCCTCTTTAATCGTACATTGAACTGTCAATATTTATGAATTCACAGATTTTTCCTCTTTACTGGTTTATGAATAAGTATATAAAAAAATATATGTTTTTAAATATAATATCAATTTCTTTACCAGACACTATAATCAAAATAAAATGGAATATTATAGTCTAATAGCAAGACATTATCAAAATATTTTTAAATTACAGTTAAATCTTTTAAAATAAATTTAATGTAAATGGTATTTGTAGGCTTTTACACGAACTTTTGAATCGTCAACAATTACTTTAAATTGGTCAGTATAGTCAGTCTGTAGGTAAGCTACCACCAGCTCGTAATATTTAGACGAACCCCATAAATGACTGGTTTCTCGAAAGCTGATCAATACAACAAAAGTTTCTTATTGGTTGATTTCAAAATAACAGCCAATCATTTTAGCCATTCATCTTTCTAAAAAACACCTTAAAAGTTAAAAATGTTTAGAAAAATAAATGATTAATTCTAATAATACTTATCTAATAATCCTACTGATATGAGATGGGTTTAATTATAAAATTCCAATATTCATTTCAATATTGAAAGCTGGTGGAGCTGAATAACAATAGTGGCTTTTTAGAATTAAATTCCTTTTTCATTGCGTGTTTTTATGGTTAATTGAATTCATCTTATTTAATTTTAGAATGATTTATAATTTATATTAAATTATATTCTTAACATAGTTGTATTTATATTTTAACTAATTACGATTAACTTCACGTTTCGATTGCTTTGCAGCACTTATGTCTACTGAGAGCGAAAGCACGTCTGTAAATCATTTAGATGTAACATATAGTATATAACATTTTATTGCAATTATTTTAATGAAATTTGTATGTGAAAATCTAAAAACCACATTGTATTATTTTAATGTAGAGCCTTATAAAAAGAAATCGACAAAGTTATTTGAGAAGGCCTAACTATAATGGACCTTTCTGTACAAAAATGGAGTTTACTTTTATATCTCTAGACCATGAGTTAAAGAAGCCAAGGAAGATTAAAATGTTAATTTGCTTTTAGCTTTTATGTCCCTATATGTAAATTACGTTAGAGACTTTTAGTGAAGCGCCTCAAAGATTACTACGAAGCTTCTTTTAAATCAAAGTAAGTCACCTCAAATTGTTGCTACTATAATGGAATAGTTAAAAAGTTATCCGCCGTTTATTTAAATATGTACATATAACGTCTATAATTATTAAAACGTTCTTAATTATTTAATGAAGTTATTTATAAAATCCATTTTAATAAATATAGATAATATTAATGTGTGTTAATTTATTTATTTACGTGCAACAATCTCTTTATATCTAAATCATTTATGCGATCAACTTTCTTTTATAATTATTTACATTAAAGAAAACTGTAACAAGGCTTACATGTTAAAATACATAATATTAAAATAAAAAGTCAAACATGTTACAAGCTCTTTAATAAATATGATAAAAATGTAAAAAAGGAGAATTAAAACTTATAAGTATACATTTTACAATAGCTAGTTCATAAAATTATTAAATAAAAATCTTTTTTTTTATCTATAATATTAAAACGCGGACTCTTATCAAGGCATCATTTTCACACGGTATAGAGGTTTCTCAGATTCTTGATCTTGTGGAACGAGTCTTGCACCGCAATTTATACGAATTGAAAGTTCAAGCGTTATCTTATTTATGTACCAACCTACTTGAATAAAGATAATTTGAATTAGCTTATACAAAACGTTTTTCTATGGATCATTGTATGTTTTTCTTTTATAAATAATGTATATAACTGATTCTAAATTACACAAATACATTACAATACTGGGTAAATAAATCTCTCTGAATAAATCTTTAAGCAGCCTGACAGCGATCTTTACATACTTTCGGTGTTTGATCTTCTAAATATTCAGAAACATTGTAATATCTTTTAGCAGACAAACGTTTTTTTTTGTTTTCTTACTTTCTTAAATATGTTAAACAGTACTACTTGAACGATTGTTGGGAACTTCTTGTTATTTTTTTTACATTGTCGCAGAAAGATCTACTGTTTTAAATCGAGTAACAAGCATCGTGAGCTTTTGTTTGTTCTTCGTATTTATGTTGTGTATATTACTAGGCTTAATAAAGTTATCAGTATTTTATGTACATAATTAATTTTCTTAAGCTTATCTTTATTATTTAATTTTAATTATTTTAGATCTTAATCTAAATGATTAATAAGATTCTTTGATCCTAATTATTTAAATTAAAGAATCTCTGGGGTCCAGGTTGTATTTTTTTTTTATTAAAATGAGTGCATACGAGTCTACAGGCTACCTGAAGTAAAGTACTCACAGTCGCCCACAATCTCTTACAATATATGAGGATGCACAATAGCGAATTATTAATTACAAATTACACGGATAAAGTAACTATAATATTATACTAAATGGTCATCAGTGAGAGATCCAATTTTTATTTTTCTTATTTTGTTTTGCTGCAAGTGCGTAATGAATCTTAATAATTTATTGTGACGTGGCTTTGTAGTAAATAACGCGTAATATATATTACATATATAATACGTTTCTAATTCCATTGGTCTAAGAGATCCAGTAGCATCCATCCATCATTGTACCTTGAGATCACTCCATCTCGTCTGACGGTAAGATCTTATCAAAACTAACAAATCGAAACTTTAGGTAACTTAACCATATCCGGAGGTAATAGATCATTACATTTAACACGACGGCTTTAATACGAATGACCTTGCTTTTTATGTCAAGATTAATTTGCAGCCACTGAAGTGTGCATTTTCAGATCACAGTATAAATGTATATATAACATACATTATGTGTATAATATGGACATATTATATATATATAATACGGACAAAGTATCTAAAAATATAAAATATGAAAAACGAGAAACTCTTACATTAATTAAATTACACCTTATTGCTTCTTAAATATATATATTGACCGCCCCGTCGCATTGGTCGAGTGGTTAGCGCCAACGCCTAACGTGTCAGCGCGCAATGGGGCTCGGGTTCGATTCCCGGTGGAGACAGGCATTTATGTGATGAGCATAGATGTCTGTGTTTCTGGGTTTGGTCGTTCATTAAATATATTCTCAGTATTTATAATGTGTATTTCTATGTATTTGTATCCTTAACACAAGCAAATAATTTGCTTACTTAGGAGTTAGATCAATGTGTGTAATTTGTCCTGATATTATTATTATTATTATTATTATTAAATATGTATACTAGTTAAATATATCTATATACTTATATATATATACTGTAATAGTAGTTATACAATTTTATACCTATCTGTTTTGGAAACGCGTTATTAAATTATTTAATTGAAAATAATTATACCGATTTAACTACAGATCTATCTACATTAAAATTTTATTCTTAATAGATCACTTATTATATATTAGTTACTCTAAATAAAATATCAAAACAAAATGTTAGTCATAACTTTAATATCCATTAAATTAAAAAATAGCATAATGAAGATAACTCATCTGTAAAAGTAATTAACCATTGTCTTATATTAATTTAGTAATTTAGTAATATAAATCATTGACTGATATCAAATTTCACCGAAAAGAAGTTAAAATACTTACATTTCACGAATTCATTTAAAATTTACAGTACATTTGTTCATAGGCCGCTGTTTCTGTTACGAGTAGTCCAATAAAAATCTTAAATATTGCATATAATGGCAGCGGTTAGGTAAGCTACGGTCTAGATAAATATGAACTAAAAGTTTTGTGAAACACTATTATGCTCTCTTAACATGTATTTCGTAAAAACTCCAAGAAAAATAAAGTTATATTTATAAACCTTACAATATTATCTTATATGTCTGAATAATACTCATTCGTAAATAAATGGAATAGTATCTATTTTTTGGAAAATATTAAAAAAGTCATGTAAACAATGACATTAAAACATATAAGTCAAACAGTCAGTCAAAAGCTTTCTTTACTACCCTATGACAACACTATATAAAACAGGAAATTATATGTCTGAGTCATTCGATTGTGAATGGACGCCATATTCAATATTGTCAAAGCTCTGATTTTGCCGTTTGTCTCTGATGTCACCATTTATATTCACTTAAAACAACTTGTTTATCAAAACCATTTCGATCATGTTACTTTTAAAAAAAAATATTCAATGGCAGAAAAGTAAGTATATAAATAAGTCGTGTATAAATTAGTGTGATACAAATGGGACTGAAATACAAGTTTACATTATTAGCCTTCAAAGCATAATTTAATTGCAATACTTCATTTAACTCCGTATATATAAACCAAATGAAGTAGAATTATTAGAATTCACTAACATTAGTAAGTTATTATGGTGTAAATATTTTAATCTAGTTAAATAAACATAAAAAACATGAAATCTTAAATTGTTTGTTTATTATAGATTTTAAAATATTATACCTACTTCATATCTTACTATATACAACATAGTACATATATTTGTGGTAAAGATATGAAGTTTTAAAGACGTATAATATTTAACCGTCCTATTGAAGTGCATTTCAATGTTACTATAAGTACAGTAGAGCTGAATAATACTCGTAGTATATCATCATGAAATAATGTCTGAAAACTGAAATACCTATACAATAAGAAAATAATTATCAAATTAAAATAACCATAAAAGAGATAAACTAAATGAAAAATGAACCGATAAGGGCAAGGATTCGAACCCGCGACTACTGGGAAACCGTCCCGGTAGTCGCGGGTACGAATCCCTGCCCGTATCGGTTTATTTTTCATTCTATATTTATATAAAATTAAATAAGCTTAACATGGCTATACATGTTTAAAGATATTTTCAAACATTAATTTTGGTTGTGGCATCTTTTCAATGTTTATCTATACTGCAAAGTTAAAAAAATAGGTTAGGATCTTCGAAAGAAACCTAATAGACGTCACCACCGTCCCGATAAAGACGATCACATATAGAATGCTTAATTCACCGAGACGGACAGCGATACGGTAGCTCAGTTGGTAGAGCGACGGGACGGTCTCCCAGTAGTCGCGGGTTCGAATCCCTGCCCGTATCGGTTTATTTTTCATTCTATATTTATATAAATTTAAATAAGCTTAACATGGCTATACATGTTTAAACATATTTTCAAACATTAATTTCGGTTGTGGCATCTTTTCAATGTTTATCTATACTGCAAAGTTAGAAACATTGGTTAGCATCTTCGAAAGAAACCTAATAGATGTCACCACCGTCCCGATAAAGACGTTCACATATAGAATGCTTAATTCACCGAGACGGACAGCGATACGGTAGCTCAGTTGGTAGAGCGACGGGACGGTTTCCCAGTAGTCGTGGGTTCGAATCTCTGCCCGTATCGGTTTATTTTTCATTCTATATTTATATAAATTTAAATAAAGATGTTAATAATCTCTTATTGTCGTACCATTGCTGCTTACCAGTTTGAAGGTTTATAGTTTTTACATACATTGGTAAGTACAAAGTTTTATCAAAATCGAAATCTACGCGTACGAAGTCGCAGGCACAGCTAATATTAAATAACACTAATTAATTATTGGTTGATATAGTTATTAGTAAAATAATAAGCTATTGATAGACCTTTTTTCAGTTTCATAATTATTATTTCCTTCATGTTTCATTGAGTTATAAACTCTAAATGGTCCTACAAAATACCAGCGATATTTTTTTTTATATATGACTTTGCAGAATCACAGTTTTGAAAAGTTTACTAAATCGCAATGTTTTTTTTTATTACTTTTACATTTACTAACATTAACAGATAAAATAATAAAATATTTTTAACGTATACTAATAAGAATTTGGGTCAGAATAATAATTAAATTTTACTCGTGGTATAGCTTTTCCCCGAGTTATGTATATTCTACGTTCTTTATTCATAATTTGCGATAAGTGATAGTGAAGTACATCTCAGACATTTTTCCTAACACTCACTGTATAATATGCAGAGTGTATACAAAACTTCAGATTATAATATATTTTAACATGAGAATAATACTCTTTAATAAAGCTTGTTATTTTAGCATCTCATAATCATGTCAGTTGCTCAAATAAAAAAAATAGAGTATTATAATTGCCGAAGGTCTATACCTAGCATATTATATAGTATACCTTAATGATTTTTACTAAAAAGTAACTATTATCTATCTTTCCTTTACACGAAATAAAAAAAAAGATTGAAAAGCGGTCGCAGGAATCTTTAATAACTTGTTGAAAAAAAATTGTTATGAGAAATAAATAGTCATTTATTTACACAAAAATCTATTTAACCTTTCACCTTTCATGAAATCTACAGAATGTGTATTGTTCTTACACTCAATATCTCCTTACTTACCTTTTAATTGCACTGATAAAGTTAAAAGTACTTAATCGTTAAACATTGAGCGTAAATTATAGCCTGATGTTACTTCGATAATACTGCTAGTGTTGCTAGCAGAAACTACACATTTTTTAAAGAAAATAAAATAAATAACTACAATTTAAAAATAATTAATTTCCTTTAAAATAGCCAAGTGAAAACATTTAAAGCTTTGCGCAAAGAAATAAATACCTACAAAATAAAATGTGCTATGTGATTATTTTTACTCATCTCCACCAGCTTTCAATAGTGAAATGACCGCCGTAAGCATTGAATACTCTTCATATCAGTTTAATGGAGTAAGGCATAACTACTTACTAACTTGTTTAGGTAGTTTTTATTAGAAATAAGTAGGGAGGCAGGGGAGGGGAAGCAGTAGGAACCGCGAAACATTTATTAGTAGGGTGTAGGGTACTTTTAGATAAAGGTCAGTACTCGCGTCGCCACGATAAGGTATTAAAAATTATACGGGAAGCGGTTAGTCTTTCAGTAGCAAGAGCGCGGAAGGGTATAACAACCACCAAAGGATCTATAGAATTCGTAAAAGAAGGCTCCTCCAAAAAATCAATACCGAAACCTTATTCAATTTTAGGCGCGGCTCCTGATTGGACTCTCATGATGGAAACTTTTGAAAAACATTACAAAATCCCTGGGAATGTTGGTGTTTTGTCATCCAGATCAGACTTATTGCTGTATTCTAAACATCGGAGGCGCGTGATACTTGTGGATCTTACTGTTCCCTGGGAAATAAATATCCCCAGGGATAACACATTCAAGCTTGAGAAGTATTACAAACTGACCAACGAACTGTCCAGAAATAAATTTATAGTTAGTTTGTACGCGGTAGAAGTGGGAGCGAGAGGTATAACAGCAAAATCTCTCTATAACCTACTTAAAGACCTTGGCCTTTCTAGAACAAGCACCGGTTCATTTCTAGAACGTATTTCAAAGGCGCCATTGGTTGGTTCTTTCCTAATTTGGTTAGGGAGGTAGAGGAGTGTAGAGAGTGAAGGCGAGCGTTTTTGTGCATAATAAAAACCTTAAACCTACTCCTGGGTCGCAAGTCCCAGACACTGTTTGCACTCCTCTCCTTAGAACGCGCTGGGCCCGGCACCCTCTCGTTGAATCAATGTAATACTGAGAAGCTTCGTCTTATTCTCGTTTTCATGATTATTTGTTTTTATATTTATTTATTTATTTTATTATATATACTCCTCTTAGTAAGATTTCGGCTCTGGATATGTTATAAACGACTAGCTTTATATTTCGAAATCGACTGACCAAAACCGTTTTGTTTTTTTTTAATCCCTTGAGAAATGTAATGGATTTATGTAATACTTTTTAATTTATTTGTTTTTCCCTAATTTACTATACATAGTGAAAAGAAATTTATTTCTTTACCCTCTTTTCATTTTGATATGGTTTGGTCCGTGAATGAAAAATCATTTAAATAGGGAATGGACGATGTCTTATAATATAATCTTATGATACTATGTAGTTTCTAGTGACCGCTATTTTTGATATAAACATTAGCTTATATAATATTTGATCAACAGTAAACAACTAAAAGTGCACCAAAACTAAACAGTTTCTAACTAATAGGAGCCAGTAGCAAGTATTTTACTGCACGTGATGATCAAAGATATAAACCGGACGCTCGGACAGGCGATACGATCATTCGACAGATTTATATTTTAACTTTGCCAAGGTTGCTTTTAAACTTTACACAGTAATTCTTGAATCTTGGTATTTTATTCAAAGAATTTTTTTTTTTTTTTAAATAAGTTGCTTTGCCTGCGGGGAACATTGAGTTGAACATTACCAACTAACGTAATTAATGTACAGACCAGCGAATTAAAAAAGAAGTTCAACTTTGCCTCCAGGTTACTCAAAAGAGACAAAGCCAGGGCAACGTTGGAGAACATCGCCAGAGTTGGCAAGAGACTGACAAGCCTTCCTTCCGAAACTCGTGCGTCAATATATCGTCAATATATAGAGCGAGGTCCAGTTCCGTGGTCATATTGAGGACAAGGCCAAATTGGCCTCAAAAAAGCTCGGTGTACTGAACAGATTGAGACGGTATTTCACGGTGAAGTCTTGTTTTGGTACCAGGCTTTATTTATATACTAAAAAGTAATTAATACTTTCCTGGAACATTTTAACGTTACCTTTTATGTGAACTTCACCTCATGAAGCGTCTAACTGGCTTGATCTAAACTGGGTTTCAGACACACAATATTTACCTAATATTTATATATTTTTATACAATATTATAAATACTAGCTTAATTTCAATTGTGAATTTGTAATTTCAAAAGTGATGTTGAGAATCAAATTAAAACTTTTCATTATTAGAATTAGAATAGGACGAGCACTTTCAATATGGCGTCCATTCTCGATCGAAAGTTTCAGATAGTTGTGTCATTTAAAATTTAACATAGCGCTGTTGACTTGTGGTAAGCTATGCCCTGAAATAATAATAAAATGTATTCACATTTTATCATTATTATTAATACTTAAAAATAGTCCTTTATCCTCTTTATGGTTACCAATCATATTCTAACTAAAATTCGTTATTTTTAACATAAATAAAAAACAATAATATAATAAATAAAAAAGTTAAAAGAATGAATCCTTTTTTAATATTTATTTTTCTACAGTGAAATAATATTATTTTGTTGTTTGTTTGTTGAGTTTGTTTTATTTGAAACTGTTGATTAAGCATTACGCTTTTAATTTGTGATTAATTTAAACAGTAACTTACATAAACGCTGCTAGGACTTTGACTATGTTTAAGATTCACATCCGACTATAAGAAAGAACGGCTAGCGGTAGAATGGAGTCCGTTTGTGCTTTAGATGGCTGCTACATGAATCTTGAAATATAAAACGTTATATACACTTATATGCTTTGCATTTACTACGTTGTAATATGCATATCATCATGATACAAAAATCCGTTTTAAATACGGATAAATTTATAAACATAATTTATTTAAATATATGTAATTTCATTTCATGTAATTTCATATAAATATATTTGCATATGGACAAGACAAATATTCTTTAGAATACTTAGAAGTGAAGTACAAAATTAACAATTCACTTCTTACTTATTCATCCTTTGTGATTTTAAACCAATCAGAATAGTTAACTAATAATTGATAAGAATAATTTTGAAATGATAATAATAAAATGCTTAATATTAATGAACATAACAAGGTGAATTTAATAAAACCTCAAATGTGTCAATAAAAATAATTGAGGTAACGAGTTTCTTAACATTAAGTATTTGTATTTTAACTATTATTTTAATATATACCTAGAGTTTCGATTGTTCTGCTGTACTCCTGTTTACTGAGAGACGAGAGCATGTCTACAAATCATTAAGATGTACCTAACATAAAGAATATAGTATTTCATATAAGTAATGTTATTATTAAAATTTATAGCCTACGTAGAATAATAAACCAATAAAATATATTATATTAATCTAGAGTCTTACAATATTAGAGTGTTATATATTGTAATAAGTAAAACTCTTCCTATAAGTCGTGGATTACGATAATTAAACGATAATTAGTAACTCAGTTGATATTAGTGTTTTCTAAGGTTTTCACGAGTACTACACATTGAAATAAAACTATTTTTATTGATTTAACTCGCGTATATTGAATTGAATTTTTAATTTACATTTTAAATCTAACCCGACGTTTCAGTTGATATTGTTGTTACGGTGAACGCCGTGACGTAACGAGTCACGTGATCGAAATGGTTTGGAGGGGTAACTGTTTTATTTTAAATATTGGAGAGCATTAAGTCGTAGATAAAATTGATTAGAGAGAACGATACAGTGGACTCTCCAAACGGGAGTAGTGGTTCATGCAACCCTGATAATTGTAAACCCACTAAAGAAATTTGTGATTGCTGATTACCTACATATAATACAAGAATTATCATACTTTGTGGATGAATTGTCAAAATTAAGCACAAAACCTACTTTTTATTTCTGAAAATATAAGGTTTATTTGAAACAATATTTGTTGACAAATAAAAAAATTAAATACAAATTCTAGTTGTAAAGTATCCTTTTATTTATTGTATGTTTTGTATTCTCATCACAGTGCCTTCTTCACACTTTGTAGTGGTAGCTACTATCTCTGATTCTTGATCTTGTGGAACGAGTCTTGCAACACAATTTATACGAATTGAAACTTCAAGTGCTATCTTATTTATTTACACTGATACAAATACTATTTAAATTATTGTAAGAGAAATAACTGGGTATATTTTACGTTACTCTGACTTTTCTATTACTTTAAAGTAAGATACTTTATTTTCTTATCTTTCAATTCTACATATGAACAGCGTCCTTTACGTTTGACCATTGTCAAAGTTAGATTTATTTATTTGTTTGTTAGTAAATTTTAAAATGTTTGAAATCGGTGGTAAGCCGTACTTATCTATGTTATTCAGTCAACTCATTCTTTAGTTCTTAAAAGTCTTTAAGGATTGGATTATTTATTATTAATATAGGTGAACTAAAAAGAAGTTACTAAGAACTGAAGTTTTGGAAATTGTTTCTTCTAATGTTTAGCCATGCCTAGCTTACTTAAGTTTTAAATAAATAAGACATGAAAAATTAATCGATACGAGCCGAATATTTTATTATTCTATACTACAAAGTTAAAAACATTAGTTATTATTTACAAAAGAGGCCAAACAGATTTTGTCACCATCTGGGTAAGACGATTACATATATATAAATATTTTTTTTAACAACAAAAAAAGGCTGCAAAAAAAACTGTTATTAAATCTAGCAATAGCACAAGGTAAGTCTTTCACACCGGACCACAAATATATTTGTGAATCATCTGGATACGTGTAATTAGGAAAAGAAACATTGTGAGTATTTGTATTAATGAACATTGAAATGAGTAGTGGTGATAACACGCCGCCCTGTGGGACACCAGCACGTAAACTACACGCAGACAAGAAGAATTTGTCAATAAGTACAAGATGCCAGCTTTTATATAACATATATTGTTAAAAGCATTGCTGAAACTAATCTTCGTAACTTACTATCCATTTCCATCATCAGTAAAAGTACTTATGTAATATACTAATATTTTGATGACGGTGAGTGCATCGATTTGATGACATTTCTTTAAGAATGTCTAGAACCCAGGTTGTACATTGCACGGATAGGGCTCTTTTCCAAAACAAAAACAGTATTTAAATAAAAAGCAACTACCCGAAAATAAAATACGAAGTGGATGGCTGTAAGATATCTGAAATAGTTGAATGATTGATGGTTTTACAAGAGTTGCAGGATGGAATCCTATCCTAACGGATTAGTTTTACGTTTAAAATTTATTTAAAATAAAAAATAATCATTGTTAAGTTTTTAAACAAGTCCTGGGTACCAACAATACACATATCCTAATCGGATTTTCTCAATTCGTAGAGCGACCACATGGTTTCCGAAAAGTCTTGGGTACGAATGCCTGCCTGTTAATTTTCTTTTAATATTTATTCAAAATTTACGTTTTTACAGATATTTTCAATTCTATATGTATTACCTATCATTATATTTCCTTCATATAACAACATTATCCACTAGTTTATAATTTAGGTGCAAACATTACATATTACGAAATAATCGCGGACAAACGCTCCGTATTTCTAAACTCATATCGTAAATAGGAAACCCAAAAAATAGGCGTAATAACAACACCTATTCACATTGATGTCGGGCTTCATAAATATTTAGCATTACTAAGGAAACTCATTTTTTATTATTCAAATAAACTCATTTTGTTAAGGTATTTATTATTTATTACCCACGGTTTTATCTTCATCTTTACATGAAAACTACCATCGTTCTTATCTGTACCTTAGTAAGCAAATAATTATATTTTTGTACAAGTTTTGTTAAATTTTCTTATAACAGTAAGAATGAATGAATAATGTAATCAGAATAACATTAAAAAATAATCTGATAAGAGTCTGACTAACTTCAAACACGAAGTTCTTGAAGCATGTTAAACATTACCTATCGGTTACACAGAAATTATTTTGTTTTCATTAAAATATCCACCATTAGTCGGGTTAGACACCTTGTTACTTTTCTATATATTGGAGCAAAAATACATAAGTTAATTGAAAAATTGTATTTGAACTGAAAACAATAATACATGTACCAATAATCCGAATACTTTTTGTTTATTAGGTATTTAAAAAAATATATCCTTGCCTATTTTAAGGAATTCTATGAAGACGTCTTCAATTGATGTCTTTACAAATCACTAATACGTCACATTCATACGGGAGATTCCTTCAGTTATACTTAAGGCCTTGTTGAGTTTTAGGCAAATAATTTCTTACTATAGTAACAACACCCTTACAGTCGGATGGTTGTCGAAACCCGTGGTCTTACGTCTATTATTGGATATGAATGGATGAAGTTACATAAATGAAGAAGATCCATTCCAGTTGCAGCCATATTATATCGTATTAATTATTTATAGTTGATACTGTATTACATAGTACATTTATAAAATAGATTTCACATACACAACCAGACGCCACAACCACAATTGTAAAATCTTCAGTGCTTAGATACATTTTAACTGGTCACAAAAACGGGGATTGTGAAATTATTTGGAAATATATAGTAGTAAAATTCAATTTATTAGTAAATCTTAATAAGAATATCATTTATTAAAAAAAAGAATGAACCTTGAAAGTTCAATTCTCGTATTTTTAAATTAACTTTTAAACCTAGTTCACTTCTATCTGTTAATTGTACAATTGATCTAAATATCGGTTTTCCAACTGCCGTATTCTTAAACTATTTTTTTTTAAATAAATGTTCAATACAACAGAAACCTCGAGTTTAATTAATAGTAAACTAAGAGAATAGCACCACCATGCATAGATTTATAACATTCAATACTTATAACGCTACATAAAATTGCAATAATCTTGTCTTTGAAGAATAAAAGTAGAAAAAATATAAACAATAGCATCTCCTTGTGTAATTTTAATTTGTCGCATTGTTTGCGAAGTGTTTGTACATTTCTATCACTTCAGTTTTGTAAACACAGATGTTAAAAGAATTGATTGTGCATTAGATGGTTTAGTCGTTCGTTTTTTATATCAAATCTGTATTTTTATTAAGTTAACACCCGTTAACTATATTATATAAAATATATTACTATACTATAAACGTAAACTATAACGTCCTTCAGGATGGAGGAATTTAAATCTTATTATTAGTAACTTTTCCTAAGTAAAAATCTTCAATGAATAAAGAATTCTAACGCGTCACCATCAAAAGAAATTATTCAGAAGTAACGACCCATTTACCATCTTCTTGTGAAAATTGTTGAGAACGGGTTGAAAATAACTGAATATTAAATAATGGAAGAAATCAAACTACAAATAAGTTACCAAGGCAAATAACAAAATAACAATATTAAATCGTATAATCTAAATCCTAAATAGACACTATCATCAACGTACGTAGAACGGCGGTTATATGCCAAAATTATTGATTTAAAAAAAATAAAAAATAAAAAAATATTTTTTTATTATAAATACATAAATGATAAGATTTTTTATAGTTTAATACTGTTTATAAATATTTTTCTCGCAATAAGCATATATGGAGATATGGTAAAAAAAACTTTCAAAAAGGCTTTAAGTATGTAAATTACATTGGATAGAACTTTAAGTCGCCTTTTAGTTATAAATATTGATAGACTCTGCAATGACTTTAAAGGAAACTCCGCGCAGTCTTAATTAAATCGACACCTTAATTTGAAATTCAAAAACAAGATTCCTTTATAAGTTTTATAAGTTTCTTTTTTATAAATTAAATTTTAGTTTTAATGGACATATTTCTTACTAGCTATTTAAGTGTACATAAAATGTGCAAATGGATATGTGGATACAGAGATGAGTTTATCCGTTAAGGCATATATAGTATATTAGTGGAAGTATTACAAATATTTTATAATTTAATAAATAATAACATACGTGCTTCACTACGTAAAAAGTAAAATTTAAAAAAAAATAATAGAATAAACAAAAAATCTTTATTTACATATTCATACAGTATCGATTGGTCGAATTATGATATATGTACATGTAATTACGTTAGACATTGTGATAACTTTTTAATACATTTTTCTTAAAGTTTGATTTTTTAAATTAAAGACGCGTGTACAAGACAACGTCTGTCGGATCCGCTAATTATTTTATATAATTATATATATATATATTAATACAATTATTGTGGGCATAAATTTTATCGAACGCTTTATTAAAGTCAGTATATATTGAATCAATCAAAGCCTCATTCAGATAATGCGTATAGATCAACAGATTGGAAGTACTCCAACGTCAGAATACAAAATCAGGCAGCATAGTCACTAACGACTCAATATTTGTGCTCTTTCAACAATAACAGTTATATCAGAGGCATAGAGGCATATCTAAAAATTAATTATCTGCATTCTATTCATTCCGTCTAGTATTAGCAGAGTTAGTTCCTTGAAACTATTTGTAATAAATGTGTCTTGTGAAAACAATTTCAGTTCAAACAAATTAAATTCTCCCAATATATTTACGTATAAGTTCCTGCTTTATATAACGTTGTCACTGTATAAGGTTTTGCATTTCTGTTTTTCATAGCCGTTAATTAATCACTTATGCCATATATATCATAAGGTTAAGGTGTTAAAAATTATTTTTATTAATGAATGAGATTAATTTACACATATCGATACCTCGGGGTAGAAAGGTCGTAAACACCAAAATCGTAACTTTACAGGAGACGCAAAAAACGTAACAAAAAAAAAGTTATTGCTCATAACTTTTTTGTTTTTATACGTATTATTAAATGAAAAACTGTTAAATCTTTTGTTTTAAAAAATTTTAACGCCACATAGTCTGCATTTGAAAAAATCTCATAGGTTTTAACTTAGCATGGAGTTACGACGTACAAATTTGAATAAAATGGTGGATACGTCTGTTCAGAAAGCACACAATATGGCGTAACTACATTTATCTTGACACTCTTAGCGGATTGGGCTTAAAAGCCAATATAATCTTATCAATATATTGTACTATAGTACAATTATAATTTCGTTATACGAGTACTTACCTTACTTACCTTCCCTAATTTTAAACTATTCTCATATTAAATTTACTTTAAATCATTGCAGGTCCGCAGTATAGGCGTTATGAATCTGTAGATAGTTAGGTAGATAATAACCAAGTTTCAAACATTATGATTAAAGAAAGGAAAACTAATAATCAGTCATAATGAATCAAAATAATCATTGATAATAACCAAGTTTCAAATTTCTGTACCTACTTATTCATGAAATAAATATTAACTGTTAATTGCCGTACCTACTTCAATAAAGAAAAATTTTATTTTTTTTATAATTTGATATTAATATTAATTTATAGTATATATATTTTTTATATATAATCTAAGGCAATGTTTGACTACATTCCATCTGATGGTAAGTAGAATGTAGTCTAAGGTGGTATGGCCATTACCCTAGCAACCTTAAATAGGTCTTCTTCTTCTTCTTCTTTTTTTTCGTCTTCTCTTGAAGACACCCACATTGTATTCGGCCGGAAATACCGACGCAGGCAATCTGTTCTAATCCTTCGCTGTACGAAGTAAAAAAGACCAAGCAAAGCGCTTCGTTCGGACAGGTGGAATGTCCACATCAAAAGGATGGATACCTGCCGTGCGTCGGGACGTCCGGTGATGGTAGGGGGCCGGGGGAATTAGGTCTTGTAATTCCTGCGCACACTCACCAAAATGTATCCTATAGAATACTGAGAGGCTAGCAATTCTACGCCTGTGTTCAAGGCTGTGGAGGTCGGCTTCGACCATTTCGGGATCGCCTATAAGCCTCTTTGTTCGCCTCTTAATTGAGTCCAGAACCGCAAGATGAGAATTTGCGGCACCAGCAAATATGTGACAACAGTGCTCAACACACGACCGGATCTGTGCTTTGTATAAAACAAGAAGCTGTCCCGGTGTAAAGTACTGCCGGAACTTCGCAAGAACGGCAAGCTCTGCTGCTGCTGCTCTTGCTCTGGACTCAATGAACCGACCAAAGTTGAGGTTCGAGAAAATCTCTAAGCCTAAGAACTGAAGCCGGTCACTTTATTCCAAGGATACATTCTGGAAAGTAGGAGCCAAGGTGGAAGTGCTCCTTTTGGCGGTGAACAGACACGTCTGCGTTTTGGTGGCGTTGAATTTTACAAGATTGGAATTGCTCCATGCGGAAACTGCCTGAAGTTTGTCACTCAAACATTGCACCATAGCTTCTCTTACAGACTGTACTTGATCTCTACTAGCCCGAGTACTCGGCAGATATCTTTCTACAACTGTGCTGTCGTCTGCATTTTTTTTTTTTTTATATTCTCTAGGGCAATGCTTGACTACATTCCACCTGATGGTAAGTGGAATGTAGTCTTAGGTGGTAAGGCGCATTACCCTAGCAACCTATTCACTCTTCGCTTGAAGACACCCACATTGTATTCGGTCGGAAATACCGACGCAGGCAAGCTGTTCCAATCCTTTGCTGTACGCAGTAAAAATGAGGAAGCAAAGCGCTTCGTTCGGACAGGTGGAATGTCCACAACAAAAGGATGAAAACCTGCCGTGCGTCGGGACGTCCGGTGATGGAAGGGGGACGGGGGAATTAAATTGTGTAATTCACGCGCATACCCATAGATACCGGGCTTCAACAGATCGTTAATTTGAAGCAGAAAAATAGTTGCAGAAAGAACGGACCCCTGAGATACTCCGGCATTTATTGTCAAGGGTTCCGAAGAACACCCGTCGATAACTACTCGAAGAGATCAGAAAGCTCAGAAAGTCCGTTATCCAGCCGATCATACCAGGAGATATACCGTACGCTGAAAGCTTACTTAAATCATTATTATAATCAGTTTCATCTTCGGTGTCAGTACCAATAAGTATATTTTCAATTATTTTATTATGATGCAATTGCAGATATTCCTGGTGGTATGCTTTAGGTATCACTTCGCTATCACAAAGACGTTTCAAATTATAAAATTGAAATAGGTAATCGGGCATTATATAAATTACGTAATACAAAATCTGTATTCTGGATCCCTTCATCTTTGACATCCTCTTTTTCAGTAATTTTGTTACTTTTTCCCTTCTCCTTTCCCTTTATTTTTGTATAAGTATCCCGCTCTTTTCTAGCATCCTCAAATAAACTGACTTTTCCTGCAATGGCTTCTTCATTGGTGGAGTATTTAATACAAATTTAATTAGGTGTTTTCTTTTTGAAGGTAGCAATTCGAATAGTTTTGAACTGTCCTTTTTTTAGAGTTTCTTTAGTGAAAGTTTTTAAGGCAATTTCTTGCCAATTTATAAAATCATTGTTGTAATTTTTCAAAGGTCAGAAAGGCGTAAAAGACAAATACTTATTACATTGGCTTTTACGCCCAAATATTTTACATTAATAACAGTGATACAACCAAAAGTGACACATTGAACTCACAAAGGCTGGGTAGCTGTAGCAATAAGAAATTAAAAAAATATATTAGAATTAATAGATATATTAAGAAAATCCAAAAATTAACTAAAAAGAACAAGTTTTTTACAAAATCAATTATTAATAAAAATATATTGTTAAAAAAAATTAACTTTTGTAATATAGAATTAGAAAATAGAAATAGGAGATATGAATCTGACACACAATTATTAGAAACACATTTAGCCCGTTTGCAGACTACTTTAAGAAGTGTTACAAAAAAATATGAAAACACACAAAACTTGCTAAGCGAACAAAAGTCAAAAGTAGATGAACTATTAAAAAAATCACAAAATAGTTTGGAATGTATGAACTCACAGACTAACAGTTGTTCATGTGAGTGTAATAATAAGTTATTTTCTGTAAAACCAACATTGTCCTCCCCCGCTAAAATATTGTGTGACAAGGTTGATATCCCTGTTTCTAATAATAGTGGCTCCCTCAAATTAACTCCTGTATATGACACTTATATGTTTAGCGATAATATTGGAAAAGGAATGGGATCTGTACTAAATTTTTATTTTGAAAAACAAAATGTATTCAACAGCTGTTCACCTGACAATAATTTAATGAATATTACTAGACAAATAAAAAATTCAAGTAAACAATTTACTAAGTCAACAAATATAATAATTTTTGTAGGAAATAGAGATAATGTAAATCATTTGGAATTTAAAAAATGTTTTGAAACTATAAGTAACTTAGATGTCAATAAAATTGTCTGGTTTTCATTACCCTATAATCAAGGTTTGCCACAGGCCGAAAATAAAATTAGATATAAGATAAATTTACTGATATATAATTTATGTTTGTATAATGACAAATTTCATGTGATTGACACTAACACTAATGTTAGTAACTTTTATAACTTGACTAATGGTAGGTATTACCTATCTCCATACATTAAAAGACAGGTAGCTTCATCGCTATTATATTATTTTACTATGACAGCCAATAATTTGGCTAAAATTGTTTCTATTGAACAGCATTCAATTACTTGTATAAGTAAAAACAGCTTGGAAATAAATCCAACTAGTAATAGTAGTATTAGTAGTAGTTTAAACTAGACATTAAGACAGTAGAGATATCCTCTAGCCAAATAATTAAGATATCAAATAATGATATTAAAGATGATTACAGAAATACAAAAATTGTTAAAATAAATAATAAAAACCATAACATAAACTGTATCAACCTGGTGCATCAGAACATTCAGTGTATTAGAAATAAGGAATTAGAAATTGAATTGTTTTTAAATACTTTTAATATTAATATTTTTTGTGTCACTGAGCATTGGCTTAAGAATGATGAATTAATATTTAATTTCAATAACCACCAGGTTGGTAGTTCGTTCACAGAGTTAATTCCATACATGGTGGCTCTTTAATTATTTTAAATAAACGGATAAAATTCAAAGAACGCAAGGACATAGTGAGCCACTCTGTTGAGCGGACAACTGAACTTGCTTCAGTTGAATTAGAAGAGTTCATAATTGTAAATGTTTATAGGCCACCGTCATCTAACTTTGAACATTTTGAAAAGATCATGGATGAGGTATTGTATAAACTATCACATTCTAGTAAAAAGGTAATTATTTGTGGAGACTTCAATATTAATATTCTTGAACAAAATTCAATAAGTATAAAGTTTTTAAATTTGTTCAAATCTTATAATCTTTTACACATGTTTATGGAGCCTACTAGAGTCACAAGCACTAGTGCCACTTGTATTGATAACATTTTTACAAGTGTTATTCCAAATTTTAAATGTTTATTCAATACATTAGATTCTGACCACTATGGCCAATTTATTAAATTCAGTTGTAGCAAGAAAGAAAAATCAAAACAGAAAATAAGTTTTATACCAGTGACTGTAGAACGTATCGAACAAATTAAAAATGGGTTAGTACGCTATTTGCCTTTGATGAAAAATTCAAACCCCAATATTATGTATAATGACTTTTTTAGTACTTTCACTAAATTATTTAACTCTATATTTACTCCTAAAACAGTGGTTGTTAATGATAAATTAGTGTTTAGTGATTGGGCATCTGCTGAGTTACACAAAAATAGAGAAAAATTATATAATATGTATGCGGAATTGATGTTTAATACTAGTAATGAGTTTAGGTATGAGGTAAAATTATTTTCCAAATCTTTTAAAAAACAATGTAAAATAGCAAAAAATCAACATATTCAAAATAAAATAGGAAATAGCATTAATAAAATAAAAACAACTTGGAAAATAATTAATGAGGAAACTGGAAGAGCTAAATCCCAGAGGATCGACTATAAATTAAATATAGATAATAAATATGTCACGTCTGACCTCGAGGTTGCTACTGCTTTTGAAACCTTTTTTACTAATATTCCAGTGACTACAACGTTATCTTTAAATTTTTCTACCGCTGCAGCTATGGGTTTACTTAAAGAGAATGTAGATCAATGTGTTAGTAGTTTTAAGTTTGAAAAAGTTAATGCTCAAGAAGTAATCAAAGTATTTAGATCAATTAGCGTTAAAAAGACTAGTGATTTTTGGGGGTTTTCTGTTGACATACTTAAGTCCATAATTGACATTGTAGCGCCAGACTTAGCATTAATATTTAATAATTGTTTAGAATATGGTATATTTCCTGATCTAATGAAACAAAGTAAAATAACTCCATTATTCAAATCCGGCTGTTCATTAGATCCTAGTAACTATAGACCTATTTCAGTCTTACCCACTTTTAGTAAGATTTTTGAGAAAATAATTCTTAATCAACTTGTGGCATATTTCAGTAAAAATAATCTCTTACACAAAAACCAGTTTGGTTTCACTGCCGGTCGCTCTACAACAGATGCTGGTGTAGAGCTATTACTAAACATATTTGAAGCCTGGGAAGGATCACAGGATGCACTTGGCATTTTCTGTGATCTATCTAAGGCGTTTGACTGCGTTCAACATGAAATCCTTGTGAAAAAGTTAGAACATTATGGAGTTAAAAATAAATCCCTAGATTTAATTAGTTCATATCTTAATGATAGAATTCAAAAAGTTGATGTAAATGGAAAACGTTCCCCTGGTTCTTTGATAAAAATAGGTGTGCCACAGGGCTCTATCTTAGGGCCTTTCTTGATCCTCATTTACATAAATGACTTACCTCACCTAGTGAGGGAAAAACATGGGATAGTGTTGTTTGCTGATGATACTTCTCTTACTTTTAAAGTTAATAGACGGCAATCTGTTATTGACGATGTAAACAATGCTCTCTCAGATGTTGTACATTGGTTTAACGCCAATAATTTGTTGCTTAATAAAAAAAAGACAAAATGTGTCAAATTTAGTTTACCAAATGTTAAAAATGTTAGAACCAATGTACAATTAAATAATGAGGATTTGGACTTGGTCAAATCTACTACTTTCTTGGGCATTACTTTAGATGAAAAATTGCAATGGGGTCCTCATATATTTGATTTGTCAAGCAGACTAAGTTCTGCTGCATACGCGGTTAAAAAAATACGTCTATTAACAAATATGGAAACTGCTCGATTAGTTTACTTTAGTTACTTTCATAGCTTAATGTCATACGGTATACTCTTATGGGGCAATGCGACTGACATTGATACCATATTTACATTACAGAAGAGGGCTGTTCGCGCAATATATAATATGAGACCAAGAGACTCGTTAAGAAATAAATTTAAGGAATTTAAAATTATGACTGTTTACAATCAATATATTTATGAAAATTTAATTTACGTTCATAAAAATTTTTCAAAGTTCAAGAAAAATTGTGATTTACATAAAATTAATACAAGAAATAAAAATAAACTCGCTATGCCCGGCACTAGGCTCCATAAAATAGGTAAATGCTTTAAGGGTAATTGTATACGTTTTTATAATAAGCTCCCAAATGAAGCCTTAAGCCTCTCATTAAATAAATTTAAATTATATGTTAAAAATAATTTAATAAAAAAATCCTACTATAGTGTAAAGGATTACATCGACGACGGTATGGCCTGGGAATGAATCTGTATTGTATTGCGAATAGCTAGTAATCTCCGCAATTTGTTTTTTTGTTGTAAATTAATTTTGCTTTATCGACCTTCTGCATCACACCGATTCCTTAGAAGTCACTACTTGCGGTAGCATCGGGAGTCGGGTTGCCTCCCTCCCTCAAATATGTGCGAAGGGGGTGATGGCTGGCTCTTGTGTTATGCTCGTGAACGGGTGCTGCTTGCGGTGACTGGTTGTGTGGCAGGCCGGAGATTTATATAAATATATATATTTTCTGTTATTGTTATTTAATTTTCGTTGCCTGAAATCATTAGGCTTCTTTTCCGATTGATTGCGACGGTTCTAGTTGTTCCAAATATGCATTTAAGTTTGACGTTTGTGAAACAGTGATCACAATAACAAAAAATATATCCGGCTGAGTTTGTTGTGTGGTTCTTCTCAGACCAGGACGCGTTTGGAACCTTCATAGCTTTAACATTAAGATGGAAAGTGCTTTTTCAGAAGGGCTTATTACGATAAATCTAGTATCGTAATAGGCCCTCCTGACACTTCCATGTTGACGTACACAAGTGATCACTGATTATGATTCTAAGTGGAAAAGATATAAATAAATAAATAAAAAAACAACTTTATGATCCCATGCAATTGCTATATACACCATTATATTATAACAACGAATTGCATTGAACGTTACTTTATTTTTTAAGATTTATAATATTTAAGATTATAGCATTATTGATATGCTTAGTTTATTGTTTTTTTCTGGTTTATTCATTTGTTATCCTCATTATTTTATTTTCCTGTTTGCTATTTTGGTTGATTGGTAGAAAATGTTTTAGCATTAAGCCCGCCAATTGTGCTTTATCTTGTATAGTGAAGTATTAAATAACGGTGACATTATAAATAGTTGTTTAATTTTAGGGTATTCACGGCAGCATGGCTACACTGCGACAGATGCTTTGCCTATTTATAGAATAAGATATATAACATAAATAGATAAGTACTCTCTGTTCCAACAATTTAAGAAAAACATAAAAGCTGAGTTCAAAACATATTAAATTAATTATAATATATTATTTTTAAAAATAATAATAAAATATTAAATTTTATTATATTATTTCTAAGACATCTCTGACATTCAAGTGAAAAGGAATAAGTAAAATAAATTATAAAACATTATAAAAATAGTCAACCTTATATCGTATGAACCTTTTACTAAAGTACTAACAAATGCATAGTCAACAAATAATTTGATAAATAATATACATCATCAAATAAACCAATATAAACTACACATAATAAACTAACTAATGTTTACGTAACTTTACCATTATATTCATATAATATAACTACCACAATAATAAGCGGTGACAGTATTAAAGTTAGACTTCTTAAGAAGATCTTTTAAGAACTGTCCTCAACATTTGTCCTGTCAGTCCAATTTCAACTTCTACCATTTCATTTCCTGCAGCGCAGACCGGTTTTTTTTTAATACTGCTTACAACGTCACCATTAAGATAACGCTTATCCCTTAGACGTTATTACTGATCGAAACGACATCGATAACTCATTATTTTGTAAATATGAGTGATTGGTTAATATTTATTACACTATAACTTTTCTATTGTTATAGTAACAAAACCTAAAAGTGTAATTAAAAAATAAGTGAAGTCACTATAATATCCCGCAACATCCAAGCTTGCAAGTTATTAATGCTTACCATAAGTTAACAGTTAACTACAAAAGTTTGTTTATAAGTTTTCCACAAATTTATTTATTTATCATGTGGAAGATAAAGTTATGATCATTTCCACTAATTAATTATATTCAAGAAAATAAAAATAAAATACTATAATCCTCATGAAGAACATAACAAGTTACTTAATAAAATATCAGCTAATTCCTGTTTATCCTCGACTATTCTTTATCAAAAGAATATTAAACACAGCTTAGCTCGGAGTATTACTTAGATTGTTATAATCCTTTAACTTAATTACTTGTGAAAACTTATACAAAAAAATAAAAATACATATTTGAGACAAGATCGTAAGGATCTGTGTTTTCGGGCTTTATAATTAAACTTCTCTTAATATCGTAATTATCAAGGCATCGAATTTTATTTATTTATATTTTTTATATTTCTTTTCGCAACATATCAATTATATTCAAATAATAACCTCATAGTAAAAAACCCAATCGAAATATCGAATTTATTAAAATCTCCAACTATGTACCAACGAATATTTTAGTTTTAATCTTAAACTTAAGTTAATTATAAGGTTCAATTTAGTATTGTGTTTGTCTCTATTACAAATAAGAAAAGCCAATCGCCGACAGATCAATTATAAAATTACAGTTACTATACACGAAGAAGATTATAATAATTGCTTAATTTCACCAAAATAATATTAATTAATAGATATGTTATGTTAATAATTAAATATAAACAATGCCATGTGGTCCCAACTTCCAAGTAGCTTGTTCCCTGATAGCACTGAAGCTGTATTGTGCATTTGATAATAATTTAATACTGGTATAATTTTGGTTCGGGTCCATAACCAATAAACATTCATGAGCTATGAGTGTAAAATATAATGAGAGGTTATAACACACGTTTCCATATCAAAATTCTTGTTATTATTATAAAGGTTCCCTTATACATTGTACATATATACAGAAATAAATATAAATCGATGTAGTAGCCTTTCCTAGTACGAATGACTTGAATTAGGTAGAAAATTAGAAATTGGTTACGTTAGAAAATGTCTATAACACCTCTTATTTGTTTTTACAGAACACAAGTGGGAGAAACAAATATTCTCAAAAAAAATATTTCTCAAATACAAAAGTATAGTGAGATTTATAATTCAAAACTTAGATTACCTTTCCGAAAGAAATAAGCAATTGTTGTGATATAAAAAAGATATAGAAAAATGTTAGATAGTGTTAACTATTTTAAAAGAAAATTAAAGAGGTGTCAAGGCAGATAAGAACAGCTAAAAATGGATGTCTTAACATCCAATTTATGGGGAAAATTTTCGAAGGATACAAATAAATTAAATACTTGCCCCAGTATTCTCGTCAGCGTCGGTATATACATAACCTAAAATATATTGCAATTGTTTTTATAGAACATTTTACGGTCACATTACTCTTAGACTCTACGTCACATAGTGGCATTGCGTCTGTCTTTGATTATTCTCAAATTGTGACTAAAATGACAAAAGGAAGAAATTCTGGGCGAGATGACCTAAATGTAGAACATTTTAGATATGTCGGCTAGAATTTGCCTAGAATATTTGCGATGCCTTTAAACAATAGTCTGGGTCTTATCTATTTACCTGAAGGAATAATGTGTAGAGTTGTGATGCCTGTCACATCATAACAAATCTGAAACGAGCGACTATAAATTTAAATTTAAACCTATAAATTTAGCAACTATAATTTCTAATATGCTTGATAGTTTGTTTAACGACTGCCTTAGTAATTATGTAAATATTAACGATGCTCATATTCGGGTTTAGGTCAGGTGTTTCTACAGAAAATGTAATTTTCAGTCTTAAGCATACTGTCAAATATTACACTAAGAGGCATTCGATTAGGTATATTATGAGCTCCTGTGGGAGAAGCTTATAGGGACGTGTATGCCGGTGGAATGTACCGAGCTGTTAAAATTTTGGTATAAATACCAAAAAAATGGGGATAGGTGGGGGTTGCCTTATTGGATGAGTATACCCTTACGTGTGTTGTAAAGCAAAGTGGACTAAGTTCTCCCACCCTTTTCAACCTCTACATTAATTATCTGATGGAGGGGCTGAGCAGCATCCATGTGGAATCATGTATTGATGGACAATGTGTCAATAACGATACTATTCTACACATTTTAGCATGAAATCCACCAACCCTTGCGCCCATTCCATCCTGAGGTACTGCATAACCGCAGCAACCGCAATAGGATTCGGAAAAAATCACGGCTGTCAAATAATGAATTAAAAGCGGATCAATTTGGAAAACACTTAAACTACACGTGTTACATCACCGCTTATAGTTAGTTAGTGGTTGGTACTTGGTTAGTTTATAAAAAAAAAACAATAGATTATAAAAATATGTTATTAATGTATAATAACTTAATAATTGGAAAATAAATTAGACTGTGGATCATTGTATCATGACATAATAAAAATATATCTATTCTTATTTTTATGTAAGAAGGATACTCTATATAACATTTTATAATTCATGATTACATTATATACCATCTAAAGCACACACTAACTCCATTAGACCAATAGTCATTCCTTTGTATCATCGGATGTGAATCTGAAACATAGTCAAACTCCTAACATCGTTTATGTAAGTTACTGTTTAAATTATTTACAAACATGTACAAATTAAAAGCGTAAGATTTTAAGTTAATAAAACGTGTGCATAAAAAGAATCATAATAATATTATTTGAAAAAAGACAGAAGATTTATGAATAAAAAAAGTTTTTTAATCATGTTGAACATAACGAATATTTGATACAACATCATTTGAAACCTTAAAAAGGATAAATGATTATTAAAAATGAAAAGAAAATGAAAATGGAAAAATGAAAGGAAATCTTTTAAAACTCTAATCATGGAAAGTTTTCATATTCAATTCTAATGACAGGTATCCTACCATCACTCTTAATTACCTATATATGAAATTAATATATTTTTTATATTCAGTTAACTGGTTAAGCCATACGACCAAAAAATATTATGTAAGAAATATAAATATGTAAATAATAATAACTTACTAAATTCATCATAATTTTATTAAGTTTTTAAAATGTGGTCACTTAGAGTTAGAATACACAGTATTATAAAAAAAAGTTACAAATATCAATTTCATAGTCTGTCCGAAAGCCATTGTAGCCATTGTACACTAACAAACTACACTACCAATTTGTATATATTATTTTTAAGTAAAATGGACATAAATAACACTTAGGTAACATTAGAATCTAGTTGCAAGGTTCTAAAGAAAATCAAACTGGTAAAAAATTCCAGAAAAATATCCTTTTTAACTCTTTTAAAACTTATTAAATTTGTTTATAGTGTTACCATTGAATCAGACATTTGTATACTAGCATGTAAATAAAGCATGACACCAAAACAAGACTACAAAAACTAACCACATAATAACGCTAATAGAAAACATCTTCGAAGTGGATATAGTAAAGCAACATGAACAGAATTGTTATAAAGCCAAGCCAAGGGTATTCTTCACATGTTAAAATATATATTAATTTGAAGTTTCGTATACACAGTGTAATATATATTAAAGGGGCAGTGTTAGGGAAAATGTCTCAGGTGTATTACAGCTTCACTTATCACAAATTATGAATGAAGAACGTAGGATATACATAACTTGGTGAAAAGCTTTACCACAAGTATTAAACTCAATTATTATACTAACATAAGCTTGTATGTCAGTAGTAAGTGATAAAATTGTTTTATTATTACTGTTAGTAAATTTTATAAAAGTATTGCAGTCTAATAAACCTTTCACATCTGTCTTTTTGTATCTCTCCACGCGCTGCGCTGCTATAGAAATACAATTTTCTTTGAAGTTTTGTCTGACAATTTAGTGCTTGGAACTCGAGAACCACTTTTTTATTATCGTACTAAGCCCTGTTTGGTATGGTTTAATATATCATAAGTAAAATCTACAGTCTAACTCAAATCTAATCTACAATAAAGAGGAAGTATTCATTTTGAAAAGACAAAACACCTGAAAGAAGTTCTCTCAATAGCTCACCTATTCTAAATGAAAAGTTAATATTCATTGTAAATTTATCTTATTAGTTAGTGTTTTTTTAAAGAAAAAAAAAAACGACAACGATGAGGACGCGGGTGCCCGTTCCCCTAGTGACGCTGTAATAGCCGACAGGGCTAACATCATAGACATGAACAAAAAAAATAAATTAAAAACCCCCGATACAATAAGACCTCTAAAAAGAGTAAAAATAATATTATTATGTGCTTATTGAAGTCGTTGCTTCTAAAAAAGTCGCTTTTAAAAAAACCGCATTCAAATCCGTCCACGCGTGCATTGCCACAGACAGACACACAGATACGCAGATACACAGATCGACAGGTCAAACTTATAACACTCCTCTTTTTAGTCGGGGGTTAAAAAAGAGGAAGACGCAATGATTATCTTAATAGAAGAAAATAAACAAAGTTTGATATTCTACTGTTAGTTCATAACTGGACTATTAAAACGGGGTGTTAGTTTTAATACTATTTTTTCGTTTTTGTCAGTAAATATCGAAATAAAAACTTAGGAAAATGCTGTATTTTTTTTCTTATTTGTTATTTGTTGCCACTATGGTTAATTTTTGTATACTTCTAATACAAAATACAACTGCATTTGGGGTATTCGTAAAATATTTCATATTAATAATTAATAGGTTCTTTCCAAATTTGGTTAGGTAGGGAGAGGAGTGTGGAGGGTGAAGGTGAGCGTTTTTGCGCATAATAAAGGGGCCCCTTAAATCTACTCCTGGGTCGTAAGTCCCAGGCACTGCTTGCACTCCTCTCCTTGCAACGCGATGGGCCCGGCACCCGCACGTGTCAATTCATGGAATGCTTAGAAGTTTCGTCTTGTCATAACAAGGTGAATTGTATTTAACATCAAACGTATTATTAAATACATCGATGTAACGAATATTTTAACATAGTCGTTTTTATATTATAGTTATTTACATCACGTTATTATTGCTTTACAGCACTAATGCTTACTAAGAGACGAGTGCACGTCTGGATGTAACATATGTTATATCATACGTAAAAAAACATTCTAGTGTACGTAAAATAATAAAACAACACAATATATTTTATTAATGTATTATATTAACTTCAATTTGTATTACTAATTGAAGTTTCTGTTTTTTCAAAAAGTAAAACGCTTTAATACATTTAGATTTTTTTCAATAAAGCCGAAGAATAATGTATCAACTTGCATTTGGCTCCCATATCTATATGTAAATTTCGCTAGAAAGTTTCACTGCTGCGGGTACTACGTATTTCAAATCAAAATTATTGTCCCCAAAGTTTTATTTCCATAAGGAAATAGTATAAAAAGTCCCTAAATAGTTTATTTCATTATATTCATCTACCGAGTGTGATTGACTAACATGTTTATTTATTTAGTGTAGAAATTCTAAAGTCTCTTTGAAAATATCTTATATACTAGTATTTTAATTTTAGTACTTTTCGTTAATCGAAATACTTAATTTATTGAGTTAGAATATTACATTATACTCGGTAAAGTTTCAGCCACTAACTGAGTAAATTTAAATTATGCGGTAAGCTTTCACCTAGATCATGATTTTGTGTGAATTGTGTGATTGTGATTATATTATTGGCAATTTTTTAAATTGATAACTTTATGTTTAATAGTTAATAATATTTGGTAAACAAGGATCACTCAACAATGGCCATAACAGAACTGATTTAATAATTAATGTAGAATATTCTTAAATAATCTTTTTATAAATATATAAATATAACACTGACACATAAATATAACTATATTCTTTTATTTTTATTCAAATATCGGTCATAAATCATAAATATGTATTTTATAAAACTGCATAAATATATTTGGTTTTTATTATATTTAGATAACAATATCATATTTTAAGGTGAAGCTTAGATATTTATTTATTATTTAGAACTTTTAGTCGGAGAAGTTATAGTCGATATTAGAATTCTTGCAGTAGCAATAATTTTTACAGAAACTGCTTCACTAATTATTTCACTGCACCAAATTTGCTTTGCAAAGATGTAACTTCACTAATCTCAACGCAAACTCAAAATAAATAGATACTATGCTTTTTAATAACTTCAGGTATGATTTTTTTTTACTAAAATATACTATTTCTTAAAAAAATGGTAGAATAGTAAAATTTATTAAGTGTAGGTAAATGTAGTATTAAATATATATATACAGGGTTATTTTTAATTAGTTGAGCACCTTTTGCAGGCAGCCTCTCTACATCAATCCCAACAACATTTGTTCTACGACTTTTAAAAAATCTTGATAAATAACTCAGAATAGACGAAACAAAAAAATTTTTGCTCCCTCGGCTATTTATTACTCTGTATTTTGTAAGCAGTCTAAAGTATAGGTCGCGGCAGTCTAGCGCTGTACGAAATTTGTAAGGTACCACGCACATAATACTATTATAACTTATTATTATTTATTGTTTTATTTCAAACAGTATGTAATAATTACCCAATCGTCGTATTGTGTATTAAAATTGTTAACAATTAATCAAGGTAGAATCAGATTATTTACAATAATACAATGTGTTATTTACAAAAGGATTCAATATTTACAAATTACCTCTTAAATTTATATCTCGTCGATACCGGTGCAAAATAGTCCCCTTCATATCCAACACAAAGACCACACCTAAAAATCAACTGTTCACCGACTCCTCTTACCACACTTAGCCAGCACTCGCACTATCTTGGTGTACTCGATATTTTTTACGGCATCACAGTACTGTTTTCACTAATCGAAATTCGGTTACCGAGTAACGGGAGCTAGCGGTTTGCGCGGCGCCGGCACACTCTTATCTAATTGACCGTGACAAACGACTGGATCAAGTTCAAACGTGCATCGCCGCCGCTGCATCACCCCGCCACCCGCCACCCCGCGCCCCGCTGCTCGTGTCCTTGGCACGTATTTTGCCTACGCAAGGTGCGTGGCCTCTCTTTGCTCAAGGTTGCGAGGTTGTTAAATGCTCGTTCAGAGGCAGTAAATAAATTTTGTATGGGAAAAACTAAATTTTTAAAACTATTAATTTTAAAAAGTCGTAGAACAAATGTTGTTAGGATTGACGTAGAGGGGCTGCCTGCAAAAGGTGCTCAACTAATTACAAATAACCCTGTATATATATATATATATATATATATATATATATATATATATATATATATATATATGCGTTTGTTATAATTAAAAAAAATAATATTAATTATCTTGTATTATATTATATATATATATATATATATATATATATATATATATATATATATATAATTCCGGACATTGAATGTCGGAAAGCCAGTGTAGTATTAAACATATGAAGTGAACTTTACAATTAACATAAACTTAAAAAAAATAATAGACATAAATAGCACCTCAACAGAATCTAGTTGCAAGGTTTCAAAGAAAGACGAACCAGTAAAAGATTCCAGGAAAGTATTCATTTACGTTCTTTTAATATTTATTACATTTGTTTATAGTGTTACCGTTTAATCAGATATTTATATGTAAGAACAAATCAATATGTAAATAAAGCATGGTATACAACATATTAGAATAACTCTAACCACGTTAACTAATAATTTTAGTAGTAACACTGAAGTGCAGAATTGTTATGAAGTTTATAATGGCCAGGCCTCCCCTACCAACATAGACCTTAGTTTTATAATAAGCTTGACATTAAAAATAGTAACATTTAAATGTTTACCTAAAATGCTCTGTAAGTAGCGAATTATCTTACACGCATTCAATTTTAAGAGATATAATAAAGAAGAATGTTAAAGTAGTGAAAAACAACAAATTACAACCATTGATCTAACCCCTAAGTAAGCAAATTATTTGTTTGTGTTAAGGGTGTTAGATGACGATACAAATACATAGAAATACACATTAAAAATACTAAGAACATATTTAATAAAAGACCAAACCTAGTATTAGAGACAGTCCTTCTATTCTTTAAAGCACTTTATGACACTGTTCACAAATACACTAAACTGTTTACAATTTAAACTCTCAACTATCACTGTTATACAATTTAGTCTCTCGATCTCACACTCAGCGGTTTATTATAATTGTTAAACTTTTATCACAATAGTACCACCCCACAATTTGTACTCCCAATTTCACAATATGCCTTCTCTTAACCGAGCTGCGATTTATATACTTCTTATTCTTAGTCAAATCATTATCCAATATTACATTTATTTTATCAATTAAACTTCTATACAGAGATTCAATTTTTTTAGTCAAATCAACAACTTATATCTTTATTTTTAGTCAAAACCAAACTACTACATGTATAAAAGCAAAACAGACATCTATACTCATGCCTGTCTCTTTCGGGGATAGAACCCGAGCCCCGTTGCACCGCTATATTATGTACAAATTAAAAGCGTAAGATTTATGTTAATAAAACGTGTGCATAAAAAAAATATATAATATTATTTGAGTAAAGACGAAAGATTTATGAATAAAAAAAGTTTTTTAATCATGTTGAACATAACGAATATTTGATACAACATCATTTGCAACCTTGAAAAGGATAAATGGTTATTGAAAATGAAAAGAAAGTGGAAAAATGAAAGGAAATCTTTTAAAACTCTAATCATGAAAAGTTTTCAGATTCAATTCCAATCTCAGGTATCCTACCATCATTCTTAATTACCTATATAGGAAATTAATATATTTTTATATTCAGTTAAGTGGTTAAGCCACACGACCAAAAAATATTATGTAAGAAATATGAATATGTAAATAATAATAACTTACCGAATTCATTAAAATGTAATTAACTCTTAAATATGTGGTTACTCAATTTCATAGACATTGAATGTCCGGAAGCCAGTATAGTATTAAACACATGAAGTAAAGTTAACAATTTGTATATATTATTTTTAACTAAAATGGACATAAATTACACTTAGGTAATATTAGAATCTACTTGCAAGGTTCCAAAGAAAATCAAACTGGTAAAAAAATCCAGAAAAATAATCTTTTTAACTCTTTTAAAACTTATTAAATTTGTTTATAGTGTTACCATTGAATCAGACATTTGTATATTAGCATGTAAATAAAGCATGACACCAAAACAAGACTACAAAAACTAACCACATAATAACGCTAATAGAAAATATCTTCGAAGTGGATATAGTAAAGCGACATGACCAGAATTGTTATAGAGCCAAGTCAAGTCAAGTCAAGTCTTCACATGTTAAAATATATATTAATTTGAAGTTTAGTATACACTGTGTAATATATATTATAGTGGCAGAGTTAGGGAAAATGTCTCAGGTGTATTACAGCTTCACTTATCACAAATTATGAATGAAGAACGTAAGATATACATAACTTGGTGAAAAGCTTTACCACAAGTATTAAACTCAATTATTATACTAACATAAGTTTGTATTTCTGTAGTAAATGACAAAATTGGATTATTATTATAGTTAGTAAATTTTATAAAATATTGCAGTCTAATAAACCTTTGTATGTGTAACAGCTGTGTTTTTGTATCTCGTCACGCGCTGCGCTGCTATATAGAAATACAATCTTTTTTGACGTTTTGTCTGACAATTAAGTGCTTGTACAAGCCCTGTTTGGTATGGCTTAATATATCATTAGCAAAATCTACTAACTCAAATCTAATCTACAATAAAGAGGAAGTAATCATTTTGAAAAGAAGAAAAAAGGTCTATCAATATCTTGCTACCTATTCTAATGAAAAGCTAATATTCATTGTAATTTAATCTTTTTAGTTAAAATGTTTTTTTTATATAAAAAAACACAACAATGATGAGGACGCAGGTGCCCGCTCCCTTGGTGACGTTGAAATAGCCGACAGGGCTAACATCATAGACATGAACAAAAAAAAAAAAAACCCCGATACAATAAGAGCTCTAAAAAGAGTAAAAATAATATTATTATGTGCTTGAAGTCGTTGCTTCTAAAAAAGTCGCTTTTAAAAAAACCGCATTCAAATCCGTCCACGCGTGCATTGCCACAGACAGACACAGATACGCAGATACACAGATGGACAGGTCAAACTTATAACACTCCTCTTTTTAGTCGGGGGTTAAAAAAGAGGAGGACGCAATGATTATCTTAATAGAAAAAAATAAACAAAGTTTGATATTCTGTTGTTAGTTCATAACTGGACTATTAAAACGGGGTGTTATTTTTAATACTTGATGAATAGTTGATATTTGTTCGTTTTTGTCAGTAAATACCGAAATAAAAACTTAGGAAAATGCTGTCTTTTTTTTCTTATTTGTTATTTGTTGCCACTATGGTTAATTTTTGTATACTTCTAATACAAAATACAACTGAATTTGGGGTATTCGTAAAATATTTCATATTAATAATTAATAGGTTCTTTCCAAATTTGGTTAGGTAGGGAGAGGAGTGTGGAGGGTGAAAGTGAGCGTTTTTGCGCATAATAAAGGGGCCCCTTAAACCTACTCCTGGGTCGCAAGTCCCAGGCACTGCTAGCACTCATCTCCTTGCAACGCGATGGGTCCGGCACCCGCACGTGTCAACTCATGGAATGCTTAGAAGCTTCGTCTTGTCATAACAAGGTGAATTGAATTTAACATCAAACATATTAATAAATACATCGATGTAACGAATATTTTAACATAGTCGTATATATATTATAGTTATTTACATCACGTTATTATTGCTTTACAGCACTAATGCTTACTAAGAGACGAATGCACGTCTGGATGTAACATATGTTATATCATACGTAAAAAAACATTCTAGTGTACGTAAAATAATAAAACAACACAATATATTTTATAAATGTATGATGTTAACTTCAATTTGTATTACAAATTGAAGTTTCTGTTTTTTCAAAAAGTAAAACTCTTTTATACATTTAGATTTTTTTCAATAAAGCCGAAGAATAATGTATCAACTTGCATTTGGCTCCCATATCTATATGTAAATTTCACTAGAAAGTTTCACTACAGTTGGTTACTACGTATTTCAAATCAAAATTATTGTCACCAAAGTTTTATTACCATAAGGGAATAAATAACAAGAAAAGTCCCTTAATAGTTTATTTGATTATATTCATATACCGAGTGTGATTGTATAACATTTTTATTTATTTAGTGCAGAAATTATAAAATCTCTTTGAAAATATTTTATATACTAGTATTTTAATTTTAGTACTTTTTGTAAATCGAAATACTTAATTCATTGAGAATATTACATTATACTCGGTAAAGTTTCAGCCACTAACTGAGTAACTTTAAATTATGAGGTAAGCTTTCAACTAGATCATGATTTGTGACAGACGATTATATTCTCTATAGCTATATTGAAATTGACACTTAATTGAAGGGTTTATAAAATGTATTTAAATAAATTAACTAATATCTGGAAACGAATTCTCTAAGCTGCCAATACTGTCAGTAAACCATTTTTTTTAAAGAAGCTCTAGTTCTAGCGTAACTGTGTCATTGTGATTATATTTTTGGATTTTTTTTTAATTGAAAACTTTATGTTTAATTGTTAATAATATTTGGTAAACAAGGATCACTCAACAATGGCCATAACAGAACTGATTTAACATTTAATTAGAATATTTTTAAATAAGCATTTTATTATATTATAAATATAACACAAACATATAAATATAACTATATTCTTTTATTTTTACTAAAGTATCGGTCATAAATCATAATTATGTACTTAGTAAAACCGCATAAAAATATTTAGATTTTATTATATTAAGATAACAATATCATTTTTTTAGGTGAAGCTGAGATAATACTAATAGTATTTAGAACTTTTAGTCGTAAAAATTATAGTCTATATTATAATTTTTGCAGTAGTAATAATTTTTACAGAAACTGATTCACTAATTATTTCACTGCACCAAGTTTGCTTTGCAAAGATAACTTCACTAATCTCAACCAAACTCAAAATAAAATAGATACTATGCTTTTTAATAACTTCAGGTATTATTTTTTTACTAAAATATACTATTTATTACAAAAATGCTAGAATAGTAAAATTTATTAAGTGTAGGTAAATGTAGTATTAAATATATATAATACTAGCTGTTGCCCGCGACTCCGCCCGCGTGTAGGTCGCTTTTCGCGTAATCTGTGGAAACTACAATTATCCAGACCTATATTAGACGATATTATATAATATAATAGACGATATTATTTTAGAACTAATTTCATAACCATAGAAAACGTTATAGTGAGTCAACCTTAAAAGCTAGATATATCTTGCCGCGGACTTCTTTTTAAAACTTTTAAAGAGAAACAATTTCATAGAACATCATTTTTGCGTAACTTTCACCGTTTTCGCAGCGCACGCAGTTTTTTGTTTATTTTTTTACACCTTGCGTTAGAATATTCAAGTTTTAGTAATCATCCCAAATTTTTTGAAAATGAAACATAGCCTATGTCACTCGGGAATAGTGTAGCTTGCCAACGGTGAAAGAATTTTGGAAATCGGTCCAGTAGTTTCGGAGCCTATTCATTTCAAACATACAAAAAAATAATCAAATCTTTCCTCTTTATAATATTAGTATAGAAGTATAGATATAGACAAGATAATTAACATCGTTTTATATTATAGCAAACGCATAGGCGTATTTAAATATATTGTGGTTGGTAGTTTTTGTTGCTGGTCGGTTTTACATTTTAATTGCACATTTGACATAATTCGCTTCACACAAGTTTCGAATTGTCTAGTCACAAGAATTACAAAACCTCTATACTTTTATTCTAAGTAAATTCAAATAAACACTCTCCTTTCGTTCTTTTTTATTGCATGCTTTTTTATGCAATAACTATCCCACTTAATATCTTGGGTATTAGAATACTTATATCTACAAAATTTATACTAAATAATTTTATTCTTGCATACAAATTTACATCATGATATCAAGAATACGTGTCGATACATATCCTCTCTCTTCAGTCGCTGCACTCTAAGAACAAGTAGGAATCAATTCCAAAGATTTGTCTTGTCATATTTTTTTCAAGTGATCTTTATATGTCTTGTTCAGCCATATCTATCTACCCACTAACTACTTTAAAAGTAAGACTTCACTTTCAAATTGTTTATTCCGACGTATTACGTGACTATACCACGACCAATGATTAACTCTCATTCTGTCTATCACCAGGTTTACCTTCATATTACCTTTAATATATTTACTTCCTACTTTATCTATTCTTGTCACGCTACACATACATCACAGCATTCGCTGTCGCTTCATCTGTCTCTTTCAGAACTATACAACACCATAGATCGTAATATTCTCTTATAAACTTCTCCCTTAGGCAAAGGGGAAAACAGTAGACGCAACTGATCGGATAAAACTTATATTTTTTTAAAAGAATTATTTTGTTCATATTATAATTATGTAGGATGCTAAAATAAATGAATAGTATACTTTTGTATTTCAGTTATTGCAAAACCGCTTAAATTTAAATGAAAAAATAAATTAGAAAAGGCATCATCTATACATATAATAAAATCGTCACTGAGCCATTCCTGTACATGGAATAAAAAAAAAACATCATAGGGGGGCTTCATAAGGGCAAGAGAACCCAAAACAATGGTTTTTCAGTTTGTCTGTATGTCTGTATGTCTGTATGTCTGTATGTCTGTATGTCTGTATGTCTGTATGTCTGTATGTCTGTATGTCTGTATGTCTGTATGTCTGTATGTTTGTATGTCTGTATGTCTGTATGTCTGTATGTCTGTATGTCTGTATGTCTGTATGTCTGTATGTCTGTATGTTTGTGCACGCTAATCTCAGAAACGGCTTAACCAATTTGAATGCGGTTTTCAGAAATATATTACTACAGTCTTCACTTAACATTTAGTGTTTATTTCATCTAAATCGGTTAAGAAATAAAGAAATTATGACAATTTATGTCAATCACGTAATAGGTACCATGCAAATCTTATTCTATACATGTAATAAATATGTAGAGGAGTAGTCTTTGTACATTAAAAATATTTAAAAAAATATACCAGGATGTAAAGTAATAACTAACAGAATCCATTTTCAGCATTTTTAAAATCTTTGTTTATCTGTTTGTCTTTTTGTTTGCGCTTACAATGCAAACGCAGGTTGAACTCTACAAGATAGATCAAAATAATGTACTAAGTATTGTATATCTTAAAAAGTTCTACAAGAAAATTTGCGATGGTATGTTTATCTCTTAGGGATAACCCACAATAGCAATTTTTTATCCTTTACTTTTTACGAAAAATAATAGGTAATTTACGAAGGGATTTTAAGAAATACAGCTTTAATCCGTATCTAATTAAGTAACTTAAATACATTTTACATTTAATATGGAACAATATAGCCCCTTACAGCTTGTAATTTTAATGAATATTTTCGAAGATATTACTGATTTCAAATATAGGTTCTTCGGGTTTGCGGCCGTACGGTCTACCGACGCACTTTGGTATGGAACCGTGCAGACCGTCTCAAAAATGGCTTTAGTGAATGTTCAGTATTGAAAATTTTGGTAATGCATATAGCTAACTGAACGTATATCATTTAAAATAGATTTTTTTTTAAAATAAAACTAGACCTGCAAGTTGATGGTGAAAATAACGTCGATTGTGTAGCTCAGAATTTCTCAAGTTTACATGGTAATATTTTGATTATGTTCAATGAAAATCTGTAAGTGTGATATATGGTTAGAATGGTTATTAAGTACTCTGCTTAAAAAGTATTTAAATGGATGTTTAAGTAAAAACAAGAGAGCTATAAAAATAATTACAGTACCTAATATTGTATCCTTATTAAAAACTTTAGATATACTTTTGACAGTGAGCGATGTCTGCCGATGTGTAATTTTGATTGTATCACTTAAAATAAGTCATATAGAAGCCAATACAAAAAAAGGGAAGTGGAAATTGTTTTACTACGAATTTAAGGCTTGCGAAGTCCGGGGAAAAGCTAGTTGTTAATATATCCATTGTCTATATTGAACCGCTTTTGTTCAATACTTTACTCCAGCTGTCAATACGTGATGAATGACTCTCGGACCTTCAGTACTGTATATACATTGGATTATTTATTACTAATTTTGTTAAACATGAATTTGTTATGATTAATTATAATTATTCTTTTCTTTCGATAAACAGTTATTAAAAATAACTAAATTCATTAAAGAGTGTGATGAGACAGCCAGATTCCTTCACGTGTAGATGAATTTGACATTTTATATTTATTTTAAAACATTTATAGCCTTAAAAAGCGGGGCTTATAAAATTCTGCAACGCCAAATGCAGTAAAGTTTACGACGTAGCGCTACTTCTTCTCTACGATTTTATTTTTCGTTTAATACAGTTCATATCATGAATTGAAAAAAATAGGAAAACGTTTTATTTTAAGTAGGTCAAATAGATGCTGATTTCGATCTTTTTTGTCCTAAACAAATACCTTATCTCTATAAACCCTCAATATCGTACACCGCTGACTACACAAATATACTTGTATACCTCCATCATATATTGATTGATTTGTTCTGAATCTCTTACACTTTATTATATAATGTGAAATTAAATTAGACTTATAAATAATTTTTGCGCAGTAAGTATATATAAAAGTATAAAACTACCCAAAAGGTAATCTTATACTGTTAACTATCTAAATTATAACAGTATACCTTTGTGATAAATCTTTAATTTTTAATTTTATTATATACTTTTTATTTAAAATATCTATACCTACAATACTTCAATGAACTATCTATTTAAATATACACATATGTTGTAAGAAATGTTCAGATCTCAACTATACGGTTCTATACAAGGTCTATAGGCCACAAAGCCCCGGACTACACACACTTTCCCATGTCATACATAAAACACTACACACGTAGACACCACGCCTCAGTCTGGCAGGCGCGCTACGACAGCGAGCCACAAGGACAACATACAAAACACCTCTTCCCTACACTTAAAGACATAAAACAGCTATACTCACTCACAGACATAAGTTTTACACTCACTCAAACACTTACAGGACATAGCTTCACAAAACAATACCTACACAGATTCGGGATTTCCCCTGACGAACTCTGTCCATGTGATGGCGCCTCGGTCCAGTCCCTGAGCCACGTGTTCGAGGAGTGCCCGAGGTTCGTCGTCTTTCGCCTCGACCACCAGATCCTCTGCGGAGGATCAGGCCTTGAGGTGGAATCGTTCGATATGGCGTCAGGAAGCCGTCCAACCTTTTGCAAAACTATCAGACGCCATCATCAGTCGACTCAAGGCCTTCAACGCCACTTGAACATATTGTAAATATTGTAATAATCGTCTATTCTATGTCTTTTATTGTTGTATTTTCTTTTTAGTGTTTTTCCATTGTCTTCTTATTGTCTTTGTCTTTCGTCTTTTTCTCTTATTGTCTTTCAATGTAAATGTTCATCCTTTTTTTTTCCTGCTCAAGTTTATTTTTATTGTTTTGTATCAAAAGAAAGGTTCTTATTTTTCACTTCTAACTCCATTACTACCATGTACATATAATTTTAAGTTCAGACTACTTAGTCTCTGTACAATTTTCTTATTTTAATACCCCACCTCAAATGTACTATTATTTCTTACAAAGCTCATCCCAAATTGTCAACATCATCTCATTTCATCATTCCCTATTTATTAATTGTTTTTACTATTTGCAACTTTATTTCTCTATATCCTATTTTTTTCTTATATTCCTTTAATTATACACTCTTATACACCCTATGTTATTGTTAAAAATCATTATCTTGTAGTCATCCAATCCGCATATAAGTCACATAATTCTGTTTGCTATTTAATTAAATGCGAATTATTGTATTCATTCATGATCATTATCATCCCATCAGATTTGCAGTCGGCACCAATTGACATTGTATCAAATCGCATAGTCAACTTGGCCCGACTGCAACCCATCCAATCACACAAACACCTTAGTAGCGCACACAAAAAATTATCTTGTTAGGCCGCGATTATCAGTGCTCAGCAGCTGTCCAAGCTATTGCAGTCGAGCAGCAATGAGCACTAACAGTCAACGCAACCGTACTCAACTGTATTCAGAATAAAAAAAAAAATAATAAAAAAATAAAAAAATAAAAATACAAGATCTATAAAATTTTCCATAAAATATTTCAAACAGTTAGGGATACAAGGAAAACAATGATATCTATTTTATTGAAATATTAAAATTATGTTTTCCAACAATGGTCAGACATGTTATTGCCGGGTGAAGTGCATCTATAAAATTTTCACTGATCGCTTTCTGTTCATGTCAAATATTAAAAAAAAACATTTTGGGGGGCCATTGTAAGAGCAATACTACCCAAAACAATGGTTTTTAATTTGTCTGTTTGTTTGTATGTCTATAAGTCGCTATGTATACATGTTCTTGTCTGTATGTCTTCACTTAACATTTAGTGTTTATTTAATTTAAATCAGTTAAGAAATAAAAAAGTTATGTAATTTATGTCAATCATGTGTTTGTATACGTATACATGTAATATATCTGTAGAGGAGTAGTCTCTGTACATTGAAAATCTAAAAAAAATACATAGCCTGGATGTGAACGGATAATTAACAAAATCAATTTCTAACATTTTTGAAATGTTTGTCTGTTTATTATTATAATATTGTTATATATTTTTATAGTACATAAAATATTTTTGTTAGACTCGTAAATCGATTGACGTTAAAAATGACAAATGACATTTTCTTAAAAATCATAGTAAAATGGTTAAATATTTTATTAATATTTCAGGGCATAGCTTACTACAAGTCAACAGTTTTATGTAAAATGAGAACTGACACAACTTTCTAAAACATTCGATCAAAAATGGACGCTATATTGAAAGTGCTCGTTCTATTCCAATTCCTAGATAAATAAAAAAAATATATATTTTATATTTTGTTAAGTGGCTGAACCGAATGAACAATAAAATTTATAAAAATAAAAAACTCATCAAATTAATTGAAATGTTAATTATTAAAACTTGAATATTCGCTTGCTTAGAGTTAGAATACATAGTATTGTACAAAAACGAAACCAATACAATTATCATAATTCTGGACATTGAATATCCGAAACCCAGTGTAGTATTAAACATATGAATATGAATAGCTAAATAAAACATGTTATACAACATATTAGAATAACTCTAACTACGTTAACTAATAATTTTAGTAGTAACACTGAAGCGTAGTGCAGAATTGTTATGAAGTTTATAATGGCCAGGCCTCCCTTACCAACATAGACCTTAGTATTATAATAAGCTAGTAATTATAATAAGCTAATAGTAACATTTAAATGTTTACTACTTTGTATATTCTACCTAAAATGCTCTGTAAGTAGCGATTTATCTTACACGCATGAAATTTCAAGAGATATAATAAAGAAGAATGTTAAAGTAGTGAAAAACAACATGTTATATTAATAATAATATCGGGACAAATTACACATATTGATCTAACCCCTAAGTAAGCAAATTATTTGCTTGTGTTAAGGGTGTTAGATAACGATACAAATACATAGAAATACACATTAAAAATGCTAAGAATTTATTTAATAAATGACCAAACCCAGATGTGCTTATCAGATACATGCCTGTCTCTTTTGAGGATTGAACCCTAGCCCCGTTGCACTGCTAAACGTTAGGCATCTGCGCTAACCACTCGACCAACGGGGCGGTTGTTAATTCAGATAACTTAACGTTACACTTGAAGTAATTATGAAAGTTCATCCCAAGTTAATTGTCGTTTTTTTGTAAAAAATATCATTTGTTTGCAAGCATAACTATATATTTAACTTATATAGAGCTTATTTCTCATTTTTTCTCATATTTTTACTCATTAGTTCGCACAATGTTCCGCCGCAGGTAAATCAACTAATTACTCTATTTTTATTCTGTCATGTCTGTTATCTATAACATTGAGAGACATTTAATTTATTTACAATGAATAGTTCCAACATGTTTAAAGTTAATTAAGATATAAAAGAAGTCATCTTTGATAAAAATGCCAAGGTTGAGGCATCATCATCATCTTACATCTTGGCAATGCTTACAAACAACCTCTCACATTATATGATTGAATATTAAGTGCAGTTGAGTGTTCTCTTCTGATTCTGATACTAGTTAAACTATTTATTTTGGAATGATAAAATATTATATAAGCTAATGTTTACACAATTTATTATCATCATATTTACATTAAAACAGCGATTGCGTCAGCGACTCATTAAATCCTTACCATTACTAATACATCAAGAATTGGTGTAGGAAATAAAAAAAAACTTCTTATAAGAAATAACATTTCGACATGGTCCACTTATTATTCCAATTAAGCGGCATACAAGGATCTTGGAAAAGTCCAGTAAGTTTATCCAGAAAGTTTTGGCTAAACTAGCAACCGGTCTCACGACGGCGGATATATATAAATAAAGATTTTTGATTGGTTGATATCTAAATATGCAGCCAATTATTTTTAATAACATATATCTTGAATTTAGTCCAAAGCAAAAATAAATTTAAAAGGAATATATAAAGCTACATATATAACCAGGAACGTAAGAATACTTAACAGTATTTCTTAAAACAAACTACGTAAACAATTTTAAACCTAACATTATAATCTTAAATAAATAAGCTAAAATAAGAAAAAAAGCAGACACTAATTAAAAAACTACTTAATAATATTTAAATGTTAAGTTAAAGAAGAAAGAATTGAAAAATGTTAGCCATGCTAAGCTTATTTCTAATTAAATATATATAAAAAAGATACAATAACCGAAATTTATGTTTGAAATTGTCTATAAATATGCCTAGTCATGTTAAACTAGATAAAATTAAAAAAATTATAGGACGAAAAATAATTAATACACACAACCGAACCTCCGACCTGTTGGAAACTGCTATGTCGTTTTGCTGATTTTATAGGATGTATTTACTTTCTATCATCTATACATATAATCAAATTGTCACTGATCCATTCATGTACATGGAATATAAAAAAATAAAAACATCACAGGGAAGCTTTATAAGAGCAAGAGAACCCAAAACAATGGTTTTTCAGTTTGTCTATTTGTCTGTCTGTATGTCTGCATGTCTGTATGTCTTATGTTTGTGCACGCTAATCTTAGAAACGGCTTAACCAATTTGAATGCGGTTTTTAGGAATATATTATGATAGTCTTCACTTAAGGTTAAGAAATAAAAAAGTTATGACCATTTATGTCAATCATGTGATACCTATCACATGATTGACAAATCTTATTCTATACATATAAGAAATCTGTAGAGGAGTAGTCTTTGTACATTGAAAATATTAAAAAAATAAACCAGGATGTAAGTGATAACTAACAAAATCCATTTTCAGCATTTTTTAAATCTTTATCTGTTTATCTGTTTGTCTTTTAGTTGTGCACAAAACACAAAAAAAATTGAGACCATTATATAAGCAAGAGAACCCAAAACAATGTTTTTTTCATTTTGTCTGTTTGTCTGTATGTCTGTATGTTTGTGCACGCTAATCTCAGAAACGGGTTAATCCATTGTGATGCAGTTTTCGGGAATATATTGTCATGGGATTCACTTTACATTTAGTTTTATTTTTAACGATTGGTTAACAAATAAAGAAGTTAATAATTTGTTATTGTCTTATTTTGAAAGTTTTAAGTTTTTACATACATTGTTAAATACAAAAGATACTTTTTTCAAATACGAAATCTACGCGTACGAAGTCGGAGGCACAGCTAGTTCTATACATATAGTAAATCTGTAGAGGAGTAGTCCTTGTACATTAAAAATATTAAAAAATATATACTAGGATGTAAAGTATAACTAACAGAATCCATTTTCAGCATTTTTAAAATCTTTGTCTGTTTATCTGTTTGTCTTTTAGTTGTGCACACAACACAAAGAAAAAAAATTCAAAAATACATACAGGGGGACCTTTATATAAACAAGAGAACCCAAAACAATGTTTTTCCATTTTGTTCGTCTAAATGTCTGTATGTTAGTGCACGCTAATCTCAGAAACGGATTAGTCGATTTGGATGCAGTTTTCGGGAATATATAGTCATGGGATTCACTTTATATTTTGTTTTTTTTTTAACAATCGGTTAACAAATAAAGAAGTTAATAGTCTCTTATTGTCGTACCATTGCTTTTTACCGGTTTGAAGGTTTATAGTTTTTACATACATTAGTAAGAACAAAGGGTACTTTTTATCAAAGTCGAAAACTACGCGTACGAAGTCGCAGGCACAACAAGTTACATATTATAAAGCAAAGTCGCTTTTTGCGTCTGTATGTCTGTATGTATGTATCTTTAAAACTACGCAAAGGATTTTGATGCAGTTTTTTTTTATCGATAGAGTGATGATGCAAGAGGAAGGTTTATATGTATTATAACATGCTTAGTATATCAGAGAACCATTGATAATTTCAAGATTTATAATGCGAAGTCGTAAACAAACACTTTTGTTTGCGCTTACAATGCAAACGCTGGTTGAACTCCACGAGATAAATTATAATAATTTTCTAAGTATTGTATTCCTTAAAAAGTTCTACAAGAGTTCGCGATGGTATATGTTTATCTCTTAGGGATAACTCACAATAGCCAATTTTTATCCTTTAGTTTTTACGAGAAATAACTTCTTATTTACGAAGCGGCTTGAAGCAATACAGCATTAATCCTTATCTAATTAAGTGCCTTAAATACATTTTACATTTAATATGGAACAATATAGTAATTTCAATGAATATTTTCGAAGATATTACAGATTTAAAAAATAGGGTCTTCGCGTTTGCGGCAGTACGGTCTACCGGCGCACTCTGAAATGGAACCGTGCAAACCGTCTCAAAAATGGCTTTTGTGAATGTTCAGTATTGAAAATTTTGTTAATGCATACAGCTAATTCAATGTTTATCATTTAAAATAGTTTTTTTTAAATAAAACTAGACCTGTAAGTTAATGGGGAAAATAACGTCGATTATGTAGATCAGAATTCCTCAAGTTTACATGGTAATATTTTGATTATGTTCAATGAAAATCTGTAAGTGTGATATATGGTTAGAATGGTTATTAAGTACTCTGTTTAAGAAGTATTTAAAACAAGAGAGGTATAAAAATAATTACAACAATATTAGGTATATTGTATCCTTATTAAAAACTTTAAATATACTTTTGACAGTGAGCGATGTTTGCCGATGTCGTAAATTTGATCGTATCACTTAAAATAAGTCATATAGAAGCCAATACAAAAAAAGGGAAGTGGGAATTGTTTTACTACGAATTAAAGGGAAGCCGCGGGCAAAAGCTAGTCACTAATATTATCGTCCAGATGACCTCAGGCTATAATTTACGTTTAGTGATTAAGTATTACGTATACGCTTAATTTGATTAGTGCGACTTCTTTCTCTTAGTGCACATATTACAGATACTTACTTTACTTGCACTTATTTCTTTATCCCAATTTTATTTCGTTCCACCATGTTAAAATAAGATAAATTTATCTTTATTCCTGTGTACATATTGTAACTAACATTTTACTCGGCACATACATAAATGTAAAATAACGTTTCAGTATCCTACATTTTCAAAGACCACAGAAGGGCTTTATACGAACCAAGGATATGCCAAATATATTAACTTTATATAATGCGATAGCAACTCTTCTACATGTATACAATATAACAATCGAATGTTAGTTGTAAATTTCAGTTTTATATAATTATTTAGAGTTAAAATAAGTATACGTGTTTGTAGACATTATTAAAAATAGTTCAGAATAGTTCAAAACAGGAATACACAGGAATATTTGAAATTAGAGTTAAAACGTCACATATTAGAGAATAATGTGACCAATGCATTTAAAAGGTTATTATATATTCATCATAGAAACCTAATAAAATACTAAACCTGAATACCGATGTGGTATTATATTTATATAAAAGATATTATTTTAAAATAAAACACAAAACTCAGCTAACTACAATATATTGCGTACTGAAAAAAAAATAAACGACTGTACAGCTGTTTATTTCAATTTATATGTAGATTGGCTCTTAATCGGCTTTAAAATTATTTTCGAATATTAAAACGAAATAAACGGAAGATATTAATTATTAAAATGATTATTAAATCGTAAGGACATAATTTCTCTAAAATATTTCGAAAATATTCAGTTTATTCCAACTTGTTTGTATTTGTTTCAAAAGGATATTAAAGATTGCTTCGAATGTTTTTAATGAATTATCTGAATTATGTATAAAGAAAAAAATCTTGACATTAGTCACTTTTTAATTTAAAGAAACTCAGAGAGATCTCAGAAAGTCCGTTATCTAGCTGATTAGACCAGGAGATATTCCGTACGCTGAAAGCTTGCTTATAAGGATCGAATGAAACACCCTGTCAAATGCCCTCCATATATGTTTAGAGAGACGGCGACCGCTTTTCCGTTCTTCTCAAAGCCCGCGCCTAAAATGTGTGTAGCATACAATAGGAGTTCCCCAGTAGACCTATCACGGCGACACCCGTACTGTCGGTCACTAAGGAGATCATAACCTACTAGGTATGGTAGAAGGCGCGTGTTCAATACACGCTCCATAATCTTGCAGAGTATGGAAGTGATTGTAATGTGTCTATAATTGGCAGGATCGGCACGCTTCCATAATTTCGGCATTATTCTAGTCTTGAAAGAGACATGTCAATACAGGAGACAACTCACTTGCGCATGTCTTGAGCAGAATGGCTGGTATACCATCAGGGCCACTGGCTTTATTCACACCTAAACGACACAATGTTCTCCATACCTCTTTGTTCGTGATGCGGGTTTCAGACATCAGCAAATACCGCAGTGAGGAAGGTGTGCTAAGGAAAAAAAAATGAGGTTTTCAAGGTAACGGAGACGCTGGATAAAGAGGTCATTCCGCGCGTACACAAAGACTCCGTCCCGTGAATGACAGTTGTTGTGCTCTAACGTGTATTCGGGATAATCCAGGATACACGTTTATATATATTTCAAAAAGCAAAAAATAGCCCGGAATCAGTACAGCTTAATATCTTTTGCCGTTTCACAGCTTACCCATCTGGGTGATGGACCGCTGGTATTAAGATCTTTTATATTTTTTCTGTTTTTTGTTACATCACGAAGAAAATAAACAATTTTATAATAGTTACATTGTAAGTTTTCTAACAAAAAGCTTAAATTGACATATTCCATATTATCTTTGGCTTAACATAACCTTATTTTTAGACCTACTTTTTAAGATTAATAAGAATAACAAACGAACATCTTACGATTTTTGATATGATGTGATCTTCTCTAAGGTCAGAATCATCCTCTCAATGTTAAATATTTTTTAATTTATTTTTCAATTCATAATGGAAAATAACGTTTTGACGAACATAACTTGCTTGAAAAACAAAACATAATTTATCAAATAAATATGATCGACATTCGCAGGTATGCAGTAGGTATACACAAATACCACATCAACATTTGTTTAGTTGGAACGATAAGTTTTTAGCGAGTTGTATAATACTAAACTCAAAATACGTTTACATTAATGCTAATGCTTATGCTTATGCTCATGCTCATGCTCATGGTCATGCTCATGCTCATGATCATGCTTATGATAATGCTTATGATATTGCTTATGCTTTTTCTTATGTCTTTTCATATCTATGTCTTCCACATGAACCAACTTCTCGAAAATTATCGAAGAACGAGCTTGTCGCATAGGTAACGGTAATGCACTCCATAATAAAAAAAAACTTAAAAAATATGTGTGTGTATTAGTGTACACATGTAAGAAGTGAAACTTCATAATTGTTTCTGCTGTTTCGAGTTTTTGTTCGTCCTAGGTATAGCAAAACAGACCTTGTAAAGATCAGGACCCCAATGCTCCATTTCTCAGCCAAAACTCTTATTTCTTTTAATTCTTACTTCTTCTATTTCAGCCAATCAATGTATTTTAAAAATATTATAAATTATATTTCATAATTTCTTCTTCATGTTATAATCTTAATTTATTTATTAGCTTCAATAGCAAGTCCATGAAATCGTATTGTCCAGTATATAATCACAATTCATTATTTAATTATAAAACTCTAATCCGATAATTTTATTTGGCTGCATCTATTCATCCGATAACCGGATGAATTAGATATTTTTATTCGTCCGGAAATTAATACAATGCGCGTTTAACAGTTTCTGACTTTCGCTAGCCTGCCGCGACCTATACTTTAGACTGCCCGGATGAATTAGATATTTTTATTCGTCCGGAAATTAATACAATGCGCGTTTAACAGTTTCTGACTTTCGCTAGCCTGCCGCGACCAAACTTTAGACTGCTTACAAAATACAGAGTAATAAATAATCGAGGGAGCAAAAATTTTTTTTGTTTGTTTATTCTGAGTTATTTATCAAGATTTTTTAAAAGTCGTAGAACAAATGTTGTTGGGATTGATGTAGAGAGGCTGCCTGCAAAAGGTGCTCAACTAATTAAAAATAACCCTGTATATATATATAAATATATGAAAGGAAAAACACACAACACCCCGAAATGGCGGGTGCTTTTAAAAAAAAAAAAAAAAAGACCTAACCACCTAACCTAATATATAGGTGAACAACTCAACATTACACGTGACCAAAAACTACCTTCTGATTGGTTCACGATTTTTCGGCCAAATAGAATTGCGATCTATTCGACCTCCAATTGTCGGCTGTTTAGACACTCCGTTTTAAAAAATATATATATATTTATATATACGGATAAATAATAATATATTATAAATCCGTATATACGGATCAATAGCCACTGCCTTATAAATCCGTATAATAATTAATACTAATTGATATTAATTAGTATTATTTTTTGTATTAATTTCCGGACGAATAAAAGTATCTAATTCATCCGGTATACGGATCAATAGCCACTTCGATTTTATTTTTGGTTTGTTTTGAAATCCACATTCCTGTCATTTTAATTATTTATTATTACCATAGCAACATAGTGTAAAAGAGATGAAGCTATACGAAATAAAAGTGATGTCTCTTTTCCTCCTATTGCAGGAATAGAAAAGCATTCGTTCATTTACGTCACGTCTACGTCACTAAGCAGGAATAAAACAATATTGTTTTATAAAGTTCATGGTACGAATCAAAGTAATATTATTGTAATATTGCTACAAAACGTCTTAAAACTATGATAGTTTTTAAGAGTTCATGGTAGGCCCCTATATCACAAATAAAATTATTCTTCATCATGGTTTCTGCTGTTTCGAGTTGTTGTTCATTCTAGGTATAGCAAAACAGACCTTGTAAAGATCAGGACCCCAATGCTCCATTTCTCAGCCAAAACTCGTATTTCTTTTCATTCTTTCTTCTTCTAATTCAGACCATCAATGTATTTTAAAAATATTATAAATTATATTTCATAATTTCTTCTTCATGTTATAATCTTAATTTATTTATTAGTTTCAATACCAAGTCCATAAAATCGTATTGTCCAGTATGTAATTACAATTCATTATTTAATTATAAAACTCTAATCCAATAATTTTATTTTTGGTTAATGTGAATTGTGTTTTATAATCCACATACTTGTCATTTTGATTATTTAGTATTTCCATAGCAACATGGTGTAAAAGAGATGAAGCTATACGAAAAAAGCTGGCGCGTAACGGAAAAATGTCACCGTAACGAAAAAATGTTAACACAATTTTTTTTTCCAACCCCGATAAAGAAGTTTCACTTCAAAAACTTAAAAAAATTATTGAAAAGAAAGACGTGGAGTGACATGTAACTCGCAAGCTAAGGTTATCTGAAGACCTAAATTTTTTAGTATGAATACCTAGGGATTGTCTTTTTTTTTAAAGGAAAGTGGATACGATGGGATAGTTAACAGACAGTACAGAAGCAAAAAATATGTAGATTCCGACAAAGTCTTGTGTGGTAAAATATAAAATAACTTACTAATATTCTAAATTGTACAGATAAAGACCACCTCGACTCTTATCCTTGAACAAAATTATTATAAAGGATATTTTCCAAAATTGAAATTTGACAAAATCACAAAAAAAAAATCTGTGAGGATGATCCTCGTATCTTAAAACGTAATCTGTTTTGACAAATATATGAAAGCGTACAAATTAGGCAACATTTATTTTTGATGCTTTCTGCTTAGTTCTTACAACTTGATGCTTAATAATTAATGCTTTTTACTTGATGCTTAACGATTCATTCTTAATGCTTTATGCTTTATGCTAAATGCTTAATGCTTAATGCTTAATGCTTAATGCTTAATGCTTAATGCTTATGCTTATGCTTATGCTTATGCTTATGCTTATGCTTATGCTTATGCTTATGCTTATGCTTATGCTTATGCTTATGCTTATGCTTATGCTTATGCTTATGCTTATGCTTATGCTTATGCTTATGCTTATGCTTATGCTTATGCTTATGCTTATGCTTATGCTTATGCTTATGCTTATGCTTATGCTTATGCTTATGCTTATGCTTATGCTTATGCTTATGCTTATGCTTATGCTTATGCTTATGCTTATGCTTATGCTTATGCTTATGCTTATGCTTATGCTTATGCTTATGCTTATGCTTATGCTTATGCTTATGCTTATGCTTATGCTTATGCTTATGCTTATGCTTATGCTTATGCTTATGCTTATGCTTATGCTTATGCTTATGCTTATGCTTATGCTTATGCTTATGCTTATGCTTATGCTTATGCTTATGCTTATGCTTATGCTTATGCTTATGCTTATGCTTATGCTTATGCTTATGCTTATGCTTATGCTTATGCTTATGCTTATGCTTATGCTTATGCTTATGCTTATGCTTATGCTTATGCTTATGCTTATGCTTATGCTTATGCTTATGCTTATGCTTATGCTTATGCTTATGCTTATGCTTATGCTTATGCTTATGCTTATGCTTATGCTTATGCTTATGCTTATGCTTATGCTTATGCTTATGCTTATGCTTATGCTTATGCTTATGCTTATGCTTATGCTTATGCTTATGCTTATGCTTATGCTTATGCTTATGCTTATGCTTATGCTTATGCTTATGCTTATGCTTATGCTTATGCTTATGCTTATGCTTATGCTTATGCTTATGCTTATGCTTATGCTTATGCTTATGCTTATGCTTATGCTTATGCTTATGCTTATGCTTATGCTTATGCTTATGCTTATGCTTATGCTTATGCTTATGCTTATGCTTATGCTTATGCTTATGCTTATGCTTATGCTTATGCTTATGCTTATGCTTATGCTTATGCTTATGCTTATGCTTATGCTTATGCTTATGCTTATGCTTATGCTTATGCTTATGCTTATGCTTATGCTTATGCTTATGCTTATGCTTATGTGTTTGTCCATGTCCATATCTGTCATACACTTGAACGAACTTCTCGAAGATGATCGAAGAACGAGCTTGTCGCAAAAATACTTGTAAAATTAATTGAAAAGAAAGACGTGGAGTGACATGTCACTCGCAAGCTAAGGTTATCCGAAGACCTAAATGTTACTTGTAACTTGTTACTTGATAGATGTTGTTTGTTGATTAATTCTTATTTTTTTCAATATAACTAAATGTTTTATACTCGATGCTCGATGCTTCATGCTTTAGGTTTGATGCTTAAGGTTTAAAGCTAAATACATGATTCTTAAGAATAAATTTTAAACAGTTAACATTTAGTAGTAAGAAGTCAAAAGTATAAAAGTTGGTGAAATAGTTAATTGTTACGCTTTGTTAAAATTTTGTGCATATAATAAACTTGTGTGGTAAAATATAAAATAACTTACTACTATACTAAATTTTATAGTTAAAGACTACCTCAACTCACATCCTTTAAGAAAATTATTATTAAGGATATTTTCCAAAACTAAAAATTGACAAAGTCACAAAAAAAAATCTGTGAGGATGATCCTCGTATCTTAAAACGTAATCTGTTTTGTCAAATATATGAAAGCGTACGAATTGGGCAACATTCATTTTTGATGCTTTCTGCTTAGTTCTTATAACTTGATGCTTAGTAATTAATGCCTTTGACTTGATGCTTGACGATTCATTCTTAATGCTTTATGCAAAATGCTAAATGCTTAATATTAAATGCAAAATGCTTAATGCTTAATAAGTAGTTAGTATTTGTAAATTTTATCAAAACAGTTTATTTCGCAATTAATATTAGACGAAATCCCTTATTTAAATTTATATAAATATAGAATGTAAAAAACGGGACGGTTTCCCAGTAGTCGCGGGTTCGAATCCCTGCCCGTATCTGTTTTTTACATTCTATATTTATATAAATTTAAATAAGCTTAACATGGCTATACATGTTTAAAGATATTTTCAAATATTGATTTCGGTAGTGGCATCTTTTCAATGTTTATCTTTACTGCAAAGTTAGAAGCATTGGTTAGGATTTTCGAAAGAAACCTAATAGGTGTCACCACCGTCCCGATAAAGACGATCACATATAGAATGCTTAATTCACCGAGACGGACAGCGATACGGTAGCTCAGTTGGTAGAGCGACGGGACGGTTTCCCAGTAGTCGCGGGTTCGAATCCCTGCCCGTATCTGTTTTTTTACATTCTATATTTATATAAATTTAAATAAGCTTAACATGGCTATACATGTTTAAAGATATTTTCAAATATCGAAATCCCTTATGTTTCAATTTTGGAAAATATTCTTAAAAATTATTTTGTATAAAGTAACAGGTCGAGATGGTGTATAAAGTTGAGTATAGTAGTTGTAGCTTTTACTTAAAAAGAATATTTCATTAAATTCACCCAATTTTAATTACAAATAATATAAATTTTCTATAAAACCAATTTTTATACCAACTATCGACTAGTAAGTACTAAGTGTTAACTGTTTACAATTACCTATTAATCATCAAGCCCTTAGCGTCAAGCGTCAAGTATCAAGCTTCAAACATCAAGCTTTAAGCAGCAAGCATCAAGCATAGAGCAGCAAGCGTAAAGCACTAAGCAGCAAGCATTAAGCATTAAGCTTGAAGCATTAAGCATTATGCAATTAGCTTTAGAAATAAGTATTTAGCAATAAGCATTTAGCAATAAGCATTTAGCAAATAAACATTAAGCAATAAGCATTTCACAATAAGCATTAAGCATTAAGCATTTAGCAATAAGCATTTAGAAATAAGCATTTAGTATAAAGTGTTAAGCAATAAGCATTAAGGATTTTGCCATTAGCTTTAGCAATAAGCATTAAGCAATAAGCATTTAGCAAATAAGCATTAAGCAATAAGCATTTCGCAATAAGCATTTTACAATAAGCATTAAGCAATAAGTATTAAGCATTCAGCATTAAGCAATAAGAATTTAGCAATAAGCATTAAGCAATAAGCATTTAGCATTAAGCATTAAGCATTTTGCCATAAGCTTTAGCAATAAGCATTTAGCAATAAGCATTTAACAATAAGCATTTAAAAAAAGCACAAGGCAGTTAGCAATAAGCATTTAACAATAAGCATTAAGCAGTTAGCAACAAGCATTAATCATTAAGCATTAAGCATTAAGCAATAATTATTTCGCAATAAGCATTAAGTAGTAAGCATTTAGCAATAAGCATTTAACAATAAGCATTTAGCATTAAGCATTTAGAAAATATATCGATTTTGGAAAATATTCTTTAAAATTATTTTGTATGAAGTAAAAGGTCGAGATGGTGTATAAAGTTGAGTATAGTAGTTGTAGCTTTTACAAAAAAAATATTTTATTAATTCACCCAATTTTAATTACAAATAATATAAATTTTCTATAAAACCAATTTTTATACCAACTATCGACTAGTCAGTACTAAGTGTTAACTGTTTACAATTAACTATTAATCATCAAGCCCTTAGCGTCAAGCGTCAAGTATCAAGCTTCAAACATCAAGCTTTAAGCAGCAAGCATCAAGCAAAGAGCAGCTAGCGTAAAGCACTAAGCAGCAAGCATTAAGCTTTAAGCATTAAGCATTTTGCAATTAGCTTTAGCAATAAGCATTAAGCAATAAGCATTTCGCAATAAGCATTAAGCATTTTGCCATAAGCTTTAGCAATAAGCATTTAGCAATAAGCATTTAGCAATAAGCATTTAACAATAAGCATTTAAAAAAAGCACAAGGCAGTTAGCAATAAGCATTTAACAATAAGCATTAAGCAGTTAGCAACAAGCATTAATCATTAAGCATTAAGCATTAAGCAATAATTATTTCGCAATAAGCATTAAGTAGTAAGCATTTAGCAATAAGCATTTAACAATAAGCATTTAGCATTAAGCATTTAGAAAATATATCGATTTTGGAAAATATTCTTTAAAATTATTTTGTATGAAGTAAAAGGTCGAGATGGTGTATAAAGTTGAGTATAGTAGTTGTAGCTTTTACAAAAAAAATATTTTATTAATTCACCCAATTTTAATTACAAATAATATAAATTTTCTATAAAACCAATTTTTATACCAACTATCGACTAGTCAGTACTAAGTGTTAACTGTTTACAATTAACTATTAATCATCAAGCCCTTAGCGTCAAGCGTCAAGTATCAAGCTTCAAACATCAAGCTTTAAGCAGCAAGCATCAAGCAAAGAGCAGCTAGCGTAAAGCACTAAGCAGCAAGCATTAAGCTTTAAGCATTAAGCATTTTGCAATTAGCTTTAGCAATAAGCATTAAGCAATAAGCATTTCGCAATAAGCATTAAGCATTAAGCATTAAGCATTTAGCAATAAACATTTTACAATAAGCATTAAGCATTTTGCAATTAGCTTTAGCAATAAGCATTTAACAATAAGCATTTAGCAAATAAGCATTTAGCAAATAAGCATTTAGCAAATAGGCATTAAACATTTAGCAATAAGCATTTAACAATAAGCATTAAGCAGTTAGCAATAAGCATTAAGCAAATAAACATTAAGCATCTAGCAATAAGCATTTAGCAAATAAGCATTAAGCAAATAAGCATTTTATAATAAGCACTAAGCACTTAAATAAAATTAGGTAAATGCCTAAAATTATGCCAGCTAGATTCAGCGGTGAATTATTTAAGATGATACATTAAATTTGTAATTTTATATAAATTATAAAACAAGAAATTTGAGGCGCACCTGACAAATAAAAAGCGAGTACACTTGCACGATCCTCGATGATATGCTCGATGTTTGGTACTATGCTCGATGTTGGATGCTATGCTTGATGTTCGATGCTCGATACTCAATTCTTGATTCTTGAGACATGAGGCTTAATGCTTATGCTTATGCTTAATGCTTATGCTAAATGCTTATGCTTAATGCTTATGCTCAATGCTTATGCTTAATGCTTATTTTAAATGCTTATGCTTAGTGCATAATGTTTATGCTTTATACATATTCTTATTGCTTATCCTTAATGCTTATGCTTAATGCTTTATGCTTTATGCTTAATGCCTATTTTAAATGCTTATGCTTAATGCTTTTTCTTTATGCTTATTTTAAAAGCTTATTTTTAATGCTTATGCTTAATGCTTATGCTAAATGCTTATGCTTAATGCTTATGCTGAATGCTTAATGCTTATTTTGAATGCTTGTGCTTAGTGCTTAATGTTTATGCTTTATACATATGCTTATTGCTTATCCTTAATGCTTATGCTTAATGCTAAATGCTTCATGTTTAATGCTTATTTAAAAAAAAAGGAAATTTAGCTTTTGTGGTAAAAATAATTTATTGATTTAATATAAACAACATTGACCTTAATTATAAATAGAGTAAAATAAAATAAGGTAAATTCCTAAAATTATGCCAACTAGATTCAGCGTTGGATTATTTAAGATGGTACATTAAATTTGAAATTTTATATAAATTTTAAAACAAGAAATCCGAGGCGCCACTGACAAATAAAATGCGAGTACACTTGCATGATCCTCGATGATATGCTCGATGTTTGGTACTATGCTCGATGTTGGATGCTATGCTTGATGTTCCATGCTCGATACTCAATTCTTGATTCTTGAGACATGAGGCTTAATGCTTATGCTTAATGCTTAATGCTTTCTACTTATGCTTATGCTTAATGCTTATCCTTAATGCTAATTGCTTATTGTTTAATGCTTAGCTTAAAAAGAAGGACATTTTGCTTTTGTGGTAAAAATAATTTATTGATTTAATATAAACAACATTGACCTTTATTATGGATACAGTAAAATAAAATAAGGTAAATGCCTAAAATTATGCCAGCTAGATTCAGCGGTGGATTATTTAAGATGATACATAAAATTTGAAATCTTATATAAATTATAAAACAAGAAATCCGAGACGCCACTGAAAAATTAAAAGCGAATACATATGCATGATCCTCTATGATTATTTTTAATGCTTATGCTTAATGCCTATTTTAAAAGCTTATTTTTGATGCTTATGTTTAATGCTTTTTCTTAATGCTTAATTTAAAAGCTTATTTTTAAAGTTTATTTTAAATGCTTATGCTTAATGCTTATGCTTAATACTTATGCTTAATGTTTAATGCTTAATGCTTATTTTAAATGCTTATGCTTAATGCTTTTTCTTTATGCTTATTTTAAAAGCTTATTTTTAATGCTTATGCTTAATGCTTAATGCTTATGCTTATGCTTAATGCTTATGTTTAATGCTTTTTCTTTATGCTTATTTTAGAAGCTTATTTTAAATGCTTATGCTTAATGCTTAATGCTTCATTCTTTATGCTTAATGCTAAATGCTTAATACTTATGCTTAATGTTTGATGCTTAATCCTTTTTTTTAATGCTTATTTTAAAAGTTTATTTTTATTTGCTTATGCTTAATGCTTATGCTAAATGCTTTTTCTTAATGCTTATTTTAAAAGCTTATTTTTAATGCTTTTTCTTAATGCTTATTTTAAAAGCTTATTTTAAATGCTTATGCTTAATGCTAAATACTTAATGCTTATGCTTAATACTTTGCTTAATGTTTGATGCTTAATACTTATTTCAAATGCTTATTTTAAATGTTTATTCTTAATGCTTATGCTTAATGCTTATTTTAAAAGCTTATTTTAATAGCTAATTTTAAATCCTTATGCTTAATGCTAAATGCTTAATGCTTATGCTTTATACTTATGCTTTATGTTGGATGCTTAATACTTATTTCAAATGCTTATGCTTAATGCTTATTTTAAATGCTTATGCTTAATGCTTTTTCTTTATGCTTATTTTAAAAACTTATTTTTAATGCTTATACTTAATGCTTATGTTTAATGCTTATTTTAAATGCTTAGGCTTGATGCTTTTTCTTTATGATTATTTTAAAAGCTTATTTAAATGCTTCTGCTTAATGTTTAATAATTAATGCTTATTTTAAATGTTTATGCCTATGTTTTTGCTTAATGTTTAATGCTAAATGCTTTATGTTTAAAGCTTATTTAAAAAAAAAAGGGAAATTTAGCTTTTTGCTAAAAATAATTTTTGTTTATTTAATATAAACAACATTTTAATTAAAAATCTAACAGTCTATGATATTCAAGTGTTACCTAGTTCATAAGGGAAGTGGAGTGATGTTGGAGTTTCATCGGTGTCTTATTTTTGATTATTGTTGAAAAGATGAGGTTTTTTTTGTTTATTTTTGCAATAAAATACCGAAATGAAGAATTGTGAAGCTGCTATGCATTTTTTATTTCATACTGTTATTTGTAGACATTAATATGGAATTTTTCTTAAAAATACTTGATTTTAATAAATATAACAAAGTGAAATTAATAAATATAACAAAGTGAAATAAATTTATCTTCAAACGTGTCAATAATTACTACACCGAAGTAATGAGGTTCTGAACATATTTATATTTTAGTTATTTACTTCATGTTTTGATTGCTTTGCAACACTCATGTTTACCGAGAGGCGATAGTAGGTACATCTGCAACTCATTAACAGTCAGTAAACTATATTTATGTAAGTTAGTTTAATAAAATTTGTAACATCGTAAAGTGATAAAAGAACACAATATATTATATAAAAGTAGAGTGTATTGCAGTCTAGAAACTTTCAAAGGTGCGGCTCAAAGATGTAAAAAATATTTCAAATTAAATTATTGTCCCCCAAACATCGTAAAAAGCTTCTTATTTATTGATTTGATAAATTTTAATAACTTATCATACGCTATATACTTTATTTTTTGAATAAGAATATTATATTGTATTGTGAATAACGTTTATGACACTAACTAGAGTAACTTTTAAGGTAAGGTAATAATATGTAAGTTTACAACTAGATTATAGTTTGTGATAGAAACTTATATTAACCATACTCATAACGAAAGCGACACTTCATTGAAGATTTTATCCTACTACTATTAAAAATTTAAGAGTTTGCTAGTTTTGATGTTTATCTGTTAATCACGCTGACAATATTGAACTGATTCGTAAAGAACTAACCACACATTATGTCTTATGTGTGGTTAGTTCTTTAGTCAGTTACTTTTTATCCCGGAAATATAAGACTTATTTTGAAAAATGCGCAGTCGCCATTAGTCTTCAGAGTATGCAATGAAATCGCACCTTTGTTTATTAGTCATATATTATACGGATAAGATCTGCTCTTTACGCATATAAATAACTTAACTATTATTGTATTTATGTTTTGGTTCAAATTAACTCAAAAGTCTAATGAGAACGTTCGTTCAATCTTGCACAATATTCGGCAAATAAATTAAATATTTCAAACTATATACAAATTAATGCATAATGGCCTACGAATAAAGTGTCGCAATGGATAACATAAATATGTATATCAAATTAAAAAATTGAAAATTAAAATGTTGTCTATGAAATACTATTCAATTAAATCCATTTTGATATTCAATTACATTATCTCTCAAATTCTAATATAATTTAATAATGGAATCATTTATTTACTTGCAATAACTTATTTATCGAATTGCAATTATTCGTTCATTCGCAAAAGTTTGACGGCAGTAGGGAGCGCAGACTCGTTCATACGTATATAGATATTTTACGATACGTATATTTTACAGATTCTGTTCATCGATTATCAAATATTTTTATCGATGATATTTGAAATACAAAAAATTTATATAACCTTACAGATTACAAAAAAATAAAACAAAAATACATATTGTACTTTTGAAGTAACTTTTTATTTATTTTAAGAACGAGGGCTCTCATCACTGTGACATACGCTGTATTCCCTCCAACTCAGATTCTTTTACTCTTGGAGTCATTGCATGACTCGTCTCTAGTCGTCTCTAATCGTTGTAAAACTTAAATTGGAATATTATTTATGTACCATGGTACAGGTATCAATTGAAATTATTTTAACAGATAAATCGCAGTTGATTTTAATTTTAACTGGCTATTGTATTGTTATAGTCTAAGATAAATTAATACGCTAAGATAAATTAATATTAATATTTTGTCTTTTAAAGCTTCTTTTATGCTTTTTGATATTATTTTAAAAAATTAAAATAATATCAAAAACCGATAGATCATCATCATCTCAGCCTATTGTTAGCTTTCCTATAGTTGGTTTGATAAAAAAATAGAGATATCAGTTGATGATATGACTAAAACATGTAATAATTGTATAGAAGTTTAATTGACTAAATAAAATAATTGTAATATTGGATACTGATTTGATTAAAAGTAGTGTATATATAAATCGTCTCCCAGCTAAGAGAAGGCAGTTTTTTGTGATTGAGAGACTAAGTTGTGTAACCGAAATAGTATAATAAAGTGTAACAGTGATTGTATAGAGTTAACATAGTAAACAGTTTAGTGTATTTGTGAGCAGTGCCAATAATGTGTTTTATAGAATATAAAGACTGTCATTACTGATTCTTTGCGGTAAGAGAGTTCAAATACTATTGACGTCCACTGCTGGACACCGATAGATATAAAAGATAAAATTATTATATAGGGTATATACTGAGTATGTATATTCAATCGCTTTTGTTTAATACGCTGCTCCAGCTGTCAACATGTGATGAACGACTCTCTGACCCCCGGTAATATTGACATTAGATTGTTTTAAAGCTTGTAACGCCACTATAGATCAATTAGCAAAGCGATGAAAACAATGACGATGCAGGATATAATCGGTAATGCGTTGATGAATTTATTATTATTAATATTGGGAAATATTTTTTACCTTAAAAAGAAGAGCTTGTATTCTATATATCTGCTAACGAAACTAACTATCTATGATTTTTTAACAGTTCGTATCCAGATTTGAAAAAATATAGAAAAATATGTTATGTATTTGAATAAGGTCAAGTCATTGTGGACTGTATTCATATATTTTGTCCTAAGTAAATAGATTATCTATCCCCGCAATAAAGTCTACCGCTTGCTTCACAAATATTTAGGCTTCTATGTTATAATATATTCGTTTATTGGTTGAAAATCGTATTTTCTAAGACTTTCATGAGTACTACACATTGAAATAAAACTATTTTTACGGATTTAAAATTTTACCCAACGTTTCAAACACTTTACAGCAATTGTGTTCATTGTAATTTGCTTTACAGCAATTGTGTTCATTGTAAGACCAGATGAACGTATCTGTCAGTAAGTAAGTAAGGTAGGTATGTAGATATGAAGTTATATACTAAAATATAAAAATAAATCTTAGATTTTTTCATCGCTTGGACAAAATTAAAAACAACCTTGGTTGTTAAAATAAATTCGCAGACTGTAACAAATCATTTTGATCGTTCGTTTATTTAATAGATTGTGAAGATTTGTTTTTACCTCCATTACTCTGTACTGTATAATGTAAGTCGGATGAAACTTGCTATAAAGTTGCATTTCTTACTGTGGCCGTTTAACACTATTGGGAACGAGGATACATTACACTATGTAGGGGAGAGTGGGGGAATTGGAGCTATGTAAGGAAAAGTGAAAAAAAAAACAAGTTTCGGTTACAATCATAGACTTTTATAGATACTAATCAGTCTTTTAGTTATCTGGCTTTCAATAATTGAGAAGTACCATTTATAAAATATATCATTAGATAAGTAAAATCACCTTTTTTTAAAATCCTACTTTCGCCCCCATTACCCCTCGCATCGGGTAATGAGAGCCAAGAAGCTTTAACATGTGAAATGAGAGCCATGAAATAAAAATAAACAAAATAAAATCTATTTTCACCTATTTAACAGAAATTTAAACAATTCAAAACTTTAACGTAATCAACAAACCATAAAATATATCATTTTTAACAAAAAATAAAATAAAAACAAAAGGTAATTTAGGGACTTAAACAAAATTGCAAATATTATCTTTCGGATGATCGCAACCAACCAACCAGAATGGGCCCATTTGCCACAAGTTCTGCAACGATACAATAATTCTCCATTTTTACCAACATATCATGCATAGATTTTCATCAATCAATAAGCGTCAATCATAAAGCATCAATCATTAAGCGTCAATCATTAAGCGTCAATTATAAAGCGTCAATTATAAAGCGTCAATCATAAAGCGTCAATCATTAAGCATCAATCATTAAGCGTCAATTAATAAGCGTCAATCATTAAGCGTAAATCATTAAGCATCAACCATTAAGCATCAATCATTAAGCGTCAATTATAAAGCGTCAATTAATAAGCGTCAATTAATAAGCGCCAATTAATAAGCGTCAATCATTAAGCATCAATCATTAAGCGTCAATTAATAAGCGTCAATCATTAAGCGTAAATCATTAAGCATCAATCATTAAGCATCAATCATTAAGCGTCAATTATAAAGCGTCAATTAATAAGCGTCAATTAATAAGCGCCAATCATTAAGCGTCAATCATTAAGCTTCAATTAATAAGCGTCAATTTTTAGGCGTCAATTAATAAGCGTCAATCATTAAGCGTCAATCATTAATCATCAATCATTAAGCGTCAATCATCAATCATTAATCTTCAAGCATTAATGGATAAGCACTAAGCATATAGCATTAAGCATGAATCATTAACTATTTGGGATAAATCATCAAACATAAAGCTTCAAGCAGTAGCTATAAAGTAAAATTTAAATATTGAATAAGCGAAAATAATAAAAATTTATATTTCAATACAAATTTTAATAAACTCGTTGTTGCCTAGACATGAAACATTTTTGACATTGACAGTGTTAACATAAACAATGAAGAAGAGTGAGTTACGTATCGCAATGTAGTGTGTGTAATGCTTAATGCTTTTCAATTAAACGAAGCGGATTTATAAAATTTGTAATAACCATATACCAAATATAAGTTTTTGGGTGTCGCAATTTCTGCAGAAAACAATCATTTAGTCATTGTAAACTTTTTCTTGATATTAAGTGCAGACAGTCTTTGTTTTTCTGTCTCTGGCTCTTGGACAAATATGACATCTTCTGGCTGTTTGCTCGACGTATCTATTATTTTTATACTATCTTATATATTATGCATATTATTGATCATAACCTTTTTAATAATCGTTACTTCTATTTGAAACTAAAGTGATTGGCGTATATTATAGTAAAGTTTATATATTAATTAAAACTACGTTTTAGTCAATATAATTTATTACCATACAATAGCATGTAGTTAAGATTGATGCCAAGACTAAGTAAGGTAGTTTCTAGAAGTACATTTTTATTAAATACAACTTTATCTACATGTATGTATTAAGTTATTATATTATAAATGCTAAAGCTTGTATGTTCGTTTGTTTGTATTTTACTCCTTTACGTAAAACCTGCTGAATCGCATGAAGAGTTCAGTGTTAAGCACTAAGCATCCAGCATCTATTATTAATCGTCAAGCATAAAGTGTTAAGCATTAAGCATTAAGCAATAGGTGTCAAGCAGTAAGCACAAAGCATTTGTAATAAAGCATTAAGCATCAAAGTATAAGCATAAAGCGTCAATTATTAAGCGTCAATTATTAAGCGTCAAATAATAAGCGTTAATTATAAAGCGTTAATTATTAAGCGTCAATTAATAAGCGCCAATTAATAAGCGTCAATTAATAAGCGTCAATCATTAAGCGCCAATCATTAAGCGTCAATCATTAAGCGTCAATCTATAAGCGTCAATTATTAAGCGTCAATTATTAAGCGTCAAATAATAAGCGCCAATTAATAAGCGTCAATTAATAAGCGCCAATCATTAAGCGTCAATCATTAAGCTTCAATTAATAAGCGTCAATTTTTAAGCGTCAATTAATAAGCGTCAATCATTAAGCGTCAATCATTAATCATCAATCATTAAGCGTCAATCATCAATCATTAATCTTCAAGCATTAATGGATAAGCACTAAGCATATAGCATTAAGCATGAATCATTAACTATTTGGGATAAATCATCAAACATAAAGCTTCAAGCAGTAGCTATAAAGTAAAATTTAAATATTGAATAAGCGAAAATAATAAAAATTTATATTTCAATACAAATTTTAATAAACTCGTTGTTGCCTAGACATGAAACATTTTTGACATTGACAGTGTTAACATAAACAATGAAGAAGAGTGAGTTACGTATCGCAATGTAGTGTGTGTAATGCTTAATGTTTTTCAATTAAACGAAGCGGATTTATAAAATTTGTAATAACCATATACCAAATATAAGTTTTTGGGTGTCGCAATTTCTGCAGAAAACAATCATTTAGTCATTGTAAACTTTTTCTTGATATTAAGTGCAGACAGTCTTTGTTTTTCTGTCTCTGGCTCTTGAACAAATATGACATCTTCTGGCTGTTTGCTCGACGTATCTATTATTTTTTATACTATCTTATATATTATGCATATTATTGATAATATCTTTTTTAATATTTTTTATTTATAGCTTTGTAATTGCCGCGGTTGTTGCAAATATGGGTTTTGTAGCAGTAGGTGTTTTATACCATAATGAATAACTACAATGTTCTGTATATTAATTATGTAGTTCTTAATTCAATTTTAATTTAACTCTTAACTATTTATGTAAATTTAAACATATTTTTTACATTTTCAATGTATATAATATATGTTAAAAATGTATTATAATCAGAAAACTACTCCTTTTTTAGATTTCGGACCAGGAACACCAATATTTTAACGGCCTGCTAGAGATGTGATTACTATCAGATAAGGATTACTTAGTGTAGTTGTAGAATCAGAATATTCAGAACCATAATCACAAATATTATTTTCATCAATAGATGATTCGTCAGTAGTGCTCTCTTGAAACAAATTTCTAGTTACTCTATTTATGTTTTTTTAACATAATTTATTCTTAATCTGTATCATATTTTTACATTTATTTATTTGGATTTTCTTTGGTTTTATCCCTTTCTCCTCTCTTATATCTTTTTTCTCCTTCTTCTCCTCCATCCAATGTAGCATGACTATTATGATTGTCGATAATAAGCAAAATCTGTTGTTCCTGAGTAGGACTTCTAAATTTTATGAAATGCTCAAGCCATTTTAAGAATATTTTTTTGAACTATTTAAATTTTTCAACTCGTAAGGGGTAATAAGAGCCATGGCGGGGTAATGGGAGCGTGAGTAGCTCCCATTACCCGTAAACTAACTATTTAAAAAATAACGACACCAACCTAAAAAACTTCGCTAAATTTATTTAGTTTTCAATTTTATCTTAAAATTGATTAAATAGTGCATACAATAGAAACAAAATACGACGGAATAATAAAAGTTTAGGTACTCACTTTGTTTGAGAGATTTTGTACTATTTTATAACGTGGTCAATTCAAATATATTTCCTCTTCTTACCGCTATGCGCGTGCTACTGAGCTGGTCGGCGGCGATCACGTGATGTAACCGAATGTTTATGAAGCCATTCCTTTCAGTTTCGCGCTACTTGTACGTTCCTGTCTCTTTAAATTTTAATAGCTCTCATTACCCGCTAGCTCCCATTCCCCCATGTTTCCCTATAATAATAACAAAAGTGCTTTTGTCATTCAGAGGTACATAATACCAACAGGGATACTGTATACTTCGACAGAGTAATACTCTCACGGGAAAACTTAGTTGAGTGCAAAAAATGGCACTATATTTAGATAGGTATCTATCTCCTTCTTTAAATTTCGAGATGAGGTAAATTTGATTCTTTTTTATCTTACCTAAATAAGACACCAAATTGTGCGTTACAACTAAGAACACCATATTGGTCCACTTCACTTCAAGAACTGGGCGTTTACATTATGAATGATTGTCAGATTCTCTGTCAGGGGCTCTGGCTTTATAAGATAGATAGATGAACACAATTTAAAAAAAAAATAACAATAGGACTAAAAAAAAATTTTAGATTATAAAAACATTAAATTCAATGTAACATTCCTCTTAATGCAAGGCTATATCGTGCAAAACTAATTCATAATTATTTTACTAATATGTCAAAGATAAGAATGGCGAATATGAAAGTCTAAACCCATATGAAAAACATAACAATTTAATAAAATAATGCTCAGTTAATTCTGGTTTATCTAGATTATATATTAGTATAGTTGACTATCCTTCCTTTATCAAAAGAATATTAAACACCGCCGAGCTCGGAGTATTCCTTTGATTGTAATAATCTTTTTATTTAATTATTATTATTTATATATACAAAATAACGACATCCAATAATATACTTATTTATAATCTTTACTATTGAAAACAACACACATACAAACATAACAAATAAACACATTCACATAATAATCGTAATATAAATGTAAATAGCACACTAAATCTTAATTCTAATATCCATTTTATTCCGATCTCAAACTCTTTATTTAAATTCTTATCTTTAACTTAAGTCTAAGTTTTGTTTGAATAATTGAATTTTAATTTATGTTTTGGTTTCTCTTATAAATATGAAAAGCTCGTAGTCTTTTACCAATTACAACATTAAGTTATAAATGTAGTTGGTTATAACAATTGTTTCATTTAACCAAACTAACTTAATATATTAATTATTAGGTATGTTATGTTATCAAGTTAGTTTCATTGGATATGAACAATGCGATGTGGTTCCAACTTCCAAGTAACTTGTTCTTGGATAGCACTCAAGATGTTTTGTGGCACTTGATATTAATTTAATAGTAATATAATTTTGGTAATTAATACTATTAGATCATGGAATGTAGTTAGGAACGTTGATTATTACTTTAATTATTAAAATGATTATATTTCGTTAACTTTGACACTGAATTTATAATTATATAATAATTCTATATTGATATAAAATTATCGATATAATAAAAGAAACGTAAATCAGATTACAGTTAATTTCTCTTAATCGTTTCAGTATTATGTCATTATATAAGATTTTTCAACGTTATCGGTAACTAGTGACGGTATCATGGATATTTATAGATCCCCCGTCTGTACGTCTATACAATTTAAAAACCGGTAAAAATACAAAATTAAGATAATATTGTTAATTTAATTAAATCTAAATAAGTAAATAAAAAAAAGAAAATATTAATATATATTAATATTTACTCTTAATTGATATTAACTGTTATTGTCTAAATACGTTTGTTAATTTAAATAATCTTTTACTTTTACATGGTACCAAACGTACATAACGTTAAACGTGAGAGATTAGACTTGGGTAGAATTGACCATAACCTTAGTAATGATAGGTTAGAAAATAAACAAAATAAAACTTTTATGAAAATTAGGTATAATAACATTAGTAGTTTTAATTATATACTGTTTTTAATTAACTTTACACCCTTCAAGTGTCGTTTTCTGTTTCCACCGTTCACGCAATCGTAGAATTTTTAAATGTATCTTAAAGATGTATATTCAAAATATTTCCATCAAAACAGAACATTACCAAAATTTAAAATAAAAAAAAACAAAAATAAAAATCTCGTTATTTGAAATAAAGTAAATTTCAAAATTCTTTAAAAGTTTTTCAAAGTTGAGTTAATTAAAAGACTTTGCGTAGACCTTCATTTAAAGTCACTGTGAGTCATTTAAAGTCAATCAAAATTTATAATAACTCAGGAAAGCTCTTCTATCAAACTTCTTCGAGTGTTATTAGGTTCTATTGTATACATTGAGCGTTTTTGTAGCTACTCTGTGTACCGAGAGCTTCGATCTTTGATAAACAGTAAACATATTTATATTATAATATTGTTTCAAGACAATATCTCCTGAAGATTTACTAGAAATGTTTTAGTGACATAGTAAATAAAACACAATTACAAAACATTTTAGCCTCAATTTTTGTATTTGATTGTATTTTGATAATATGGTGATTTTAGTATTGCTTTAATTTTATTGGCATGTTTACTAACTAAATTATACGTTAAAATATTTAATGATTAATTAATGGTTAATTGTAGTCTTAAAAATTATTGCTCGTATAGCCGAATAGTACGAAACTCTCTGAAAAGTTGAAGTTGAATAAACGATGCTATAATTAGTTGTGAAGTTTTATTTTGAAGAACTAAAAATAAACCTCTATCATAAGAACTATAACTGTGACGAAAGCAACGCGGACTGACTGACTGACTGACTGATTGTTCTATTAATATAATCACTCACTTACAAGACAATATTTTTGGTAATACTAGCTATACCTACAAAATCGAAAGTTTGGATGAATGTTTGTTACTCAATCACGCCAAATCTACAGAAAGGATTTTGATGTTATTTGGCAATGTTGAAGCTTACTAGAATACTAAGCTTACTGGAATAGCACATAGGCTATAGAAATACTAACTTTTGTACGTGTTTTGTCTGTGACATAACATAGATTGAATCGCGATTATGTAAATGCCACTGGAGCGCTCGTTTTAAAAAATAAACACTATACTTAATACTTTGTTTGGTCTTTAGAAAGTAGGAAGACAAGACCAAGAGCTTCAATAATATACATACTGTAATGTGACATAATGTGTCCGTTTTTTTTTCGCCATCTCTACGCATTTTGTTTCGGACTTTTGTCATCGACCCATATTTTGATCAATCCGCAATATTTTATTTACTTCAAAATGACACTTTCACAGGCCATAGTTATATAAGCCATATAAATATTATTTTTACAGTTCACGTAAAATGAAACGCGGGCAACAGCCAGTAAGGACATAAGGACAATTATAGGTTAAAAACACATATATTCTAGTTGAAAAATAATACTCCATACTAATTCATCACTCTACGCACCGACAGACTTCCTAATTTATTTAAAAACAAGAACAAATGAGGGGGAATGGAACGTTTGAAGGAGCACAGCCTAATAACAATATACGGTAAGTCATTAGAAAAATAATGTTCCGGAATTGATTTTAAGCGCAACTAGCAAAATATGTATTAAACATTGTGTTTGCATAATTGTGTAGCGTGTAACATGTTGTTAATTACTAGAATACGTACAAGTAATATGTTATTAAGGGTAATACCTCATGAAGGTAAATTATGCCTTTTTTGATGATAAAGTTTTTAAATAATAGGTAATCATTAAGACCTCCTCTGGCTCTAAATGTAGTTATTACTAAGTATGTATGTACGTTGTACACGTCTGACCATTAGAACACAATTATGTAATATCAGCCATTATATTTAAGACTGTTGCGACGCTTGAGATTTTGTTTTTTCCTCAATTTCTTTCTCTTTCTTCCTTACCAATATCGTTTAGTTCATGATTGACTTACTTTATTTATAAAAAATATTTTACAAGTTTTTTACAGATTTTACCAAATTGTTGCTTTGGAACAACGATTAACAAGAGTTTTAGTGTTTTTTTGCACTTTTATATGTACTACATACATTCACTATAAAACAGTAAAAGTCGTTAATTAAAAAAACATCATTCAACCTGATATAAAATATAACAAAATAACATACAAAAATACACAAAAATCAAAATAAAAATCTGTTATTACAGGACTTTAAGCTACAACTCTTACTTATTTATTAAAATTCATAAAATAATACTAAATTTCATAACTTATGTATAATATATAAATTTAGGATCTCGTTAATTCTGTTGTCATAAGATATAAGGAGATCAGCTCACAACTGCAACTGTAAAAATAAATAATAAAGAATACGATAGAAATACAAGACATTTAATAAAAGCTCAGAAAATTTCTTGCAGTAGGATATTAAATGTTTCTTCGCTTCTTAATAATTTCTTTTGATTGTGAACTTTTTGTTAATATTCTTTATTCAATGAAGCAAAATTTACTGTGGAAAAATGACTAATAAGAGATTTGACTCCCTTCGTCCTAAGGTACATTACAGAGTAATATAGAAACTTAATAAAGAGGCTCATTTGATAAAAATAAAGAACGACTAAGCCATTTAATGCACAATCAATTTTTTTCACATCTCTGTTTACAAAACTGAAGTGATAGAAATGTACAAACACTTCGCAAACAATGCGACAAATTGAAATTACACAAGGAGATGCTACTGTTTATATTTTTTTATTTTATTTTATTTTTTATTGAATCCTATAGATCTATACATAATTGTTTTATTCTTTTGATAGTCCATATTACATTTTATTTTTATAATTAAATTGAAACATTCGTTGTAAATGTCCAACAAATGTTACTAATGTTACTAATCCTACATATGTTTTAAATAAAATTTGTCATAACAATAAATATTTTAAAGTTAAGGCGAATTCTTGTCTGTAAATGTAATGTTAAGATTCCTTACTAATTGGATACTAATTCTTAATAATTGTATCAAATTGCAAATAAAGTATGAACTATAAATAATTAATATGTTGTAGTATATCTGCAACTAAATTAATCTACTTAATTTAAGTAATTACGTCCATACATTTCACTGATTTGTCTGTACTATAATAAGAAATGTTTTGAAAACATTAGTGCAATGAAATAATAAAACAACACAACAACTCAATAATTTCTCTGTACGAGGTAATTATAAACATGTTTCAAGATTAACTAATTGTTTGATGTTTAATTCCATAGTGGTTTTTAAGCTTGTCAGAGTTATATCGTATTAAATTTGTTAATGTTATTCTGGTTTCATTTCAATGGCAAAGAAAGTACCTAAGTGAGGCGAAATATTGTACCAAAATATAATTATTTGATCCTTTCGTAAGTAAAGATAAGCACGATGGGCGTTTTTTTGTAGAGATAAAGAAAAAACTTGGATGTTACTCTAAATAAAGTGAGCTTATTTGAATAACAAAAAATGAGTTTCCTTAGTAATGCTAAATATTTATGAAGCAATGTATTACGCCTATTCTTTTAGGGTTTCAAAATTATCATATGAGTTTAGAAATATTGAGATTATTTCGAAGTATGTAATGAACCTAGATCATAAAGTAGTTGATTATGTTTTAATTTCAAGAAAATATTTTGATAGGAAATAAATAATTACACTCACTTTCTAAAATAATGTAGAAGAAATGTATAATAATTCCATGCTAACACAGGCACACAAAAAAGTGTCGCGATCGAGAAAGTAGACCCCTATATTCGTATATTTTTTGTGGTTCTTTGAAAGTAACATTCCATTTCTTTAATATCTTGGTAAATTCTTTCATTTCATTTTCCTTGTGGTAGTCGTCTGTGTTTTTGGAAAAAATCTAATTAGGACTCGAGAGATTAGTACTCCATTTTTTAGACTCACTGAGAAGTTTAAAACTTATAACTTTTCAACAGAATTTTACATTTTGAGCAGTTAACTGTTGGAATATGACGACAAATTATTTAACGAAATAGGATTAGGGAAGAAAATAAAGCCCGTGAAATCATCCAGGAGCAAGAATAAATAAAACTGGGGGTAGTTTGGCAACTTCTGGAGGACAGATTCAGTGTCAGCACCCCAAAACACAGGGATCCATATACATATCGATGTTATATCGAAACCCAATTTTCATCCCTTCCCACCTATAAAGGGTTGAGGGTTGATAAAGGGAGAATGGGGTGGTGTGGTGACGTGTAGAGGACATATTCGATTTCAGCACCCCGAAAATCATAGGAATCCATATACATATCGATTTTATATTCAATCCAATTTACATTCCTTCACACCCCCTTTAATAGAGAAAATGGCATGGGGTGGCATGGAATTGTGGATATCATGTTCGGTTTCAGCACCTAAAAAACATAGGAACATTTTTCTAAACATTTTTAATATTCTGTTTTTAAGGTCTACTTTCTGAATCGCGACACTTTTTTTTTGTATGCCTCTATAATCGTACATTGAACTGTCAATATTTATGAATTCACAGATTTTTCCTCTTTGCTGCTTTATGAATAAGTATAAAAAAAAATATATGTTTTTAAATAAAATATCAATTTCTTTACCAGACTCTATAATCAAAATAAAATGGAATATATATAGTCTAATAGCAAGACATTATCAAAATATTTTTAAGTTAGAGTTAAATCTTTTAAAATAAATTTAATTTAAAAGGTATTTGTAAGTTGGTACATAAATAAGATAACACTTGAAGTTTCAATTCGTATAAATTGCGGTGCAAGACTCGTTCCACAAGATCAAGAATCAGAGAAACCTCTATACCGTGTGAAAATGATGCCGTGATAAGAGAACGCTTTTTAATATTGTAGATAAAATATATATTTTTTATAATACTTTTATGAACTAGGTACTGTAAAATGAATAATTATAAGTTTTAATTCTTCTTTTTCACATTTTTATCATATTTATTAAAAAAATACATATTTGCCTTTTTATTTTAATATTGTGTATTTTAACATATTGTAAGCCTTGTTACAGTTTTCTTTAATGTAAATAATTATAAAAGAAAGTTGATCGCATAAATGATTTAGATATAAAGAGATTGTTGCACGTAAATAAATAAATTAACACACATTAATATTATCTATATTTATTAAAATTGATTTTATAGTTATTTATAAATTAAATAATTAAGAACGCTTTAATAATTATATACGTTATATGTACATATTTAAATAAACGTTGGAGAACTTTTTAACTATTCCATTGTAGTAGCAACAATTTGAAGTGACTTACCTTGATTTAAAATAACCTTAGTAGTAATCTTTGAGGCGCTTCACTAAAAGTCTCTAACGTTATTTACATATAGGGACATAAAAGCTAAAAGCAAATTAACATTTTAATCTTCCTTGGCTTCTTTGAATGCTGGTCTAGATATATAAAAGTAAACTACATTTTTGTACAGAAATGTCCTTTATAGTTAGGCTTTCTCAAGTAATTTTGTCGATTACTTTTTATAAGGCTCTACATTAAAATAATACAATGTTGTTTATAGATTTTTACATACAAAATTTCATTAAAATAATTGCAATAAAATGTTATATGTATACTATATGTTACTACTAAATGATTTACAGACGTGCTTTCGCTCTCAGTAGACATAAGTGCTGCAAAGCAATCGAAACGTGAAGTAATTAGTTAAAATATAAATACAACTATGTTAAGAATATAATTTAATATAAATTATAAATCATTCTAAAATTAAATAAGATGATTTCAATTAACCATAAAAAAACAAGCAATGAAAAAAGGAATTTAATTCTAAAAAGCCACTATTGTTATTCAGCTCCACCAGCTTTCAATGTTGAAATGAATATTGGAATTTTATAAATAAACCCATCTCATATCAGTAGGATTATTAGATAAGTATTATTAGAAGTAATCAGTTATTTTTCTAAACATTTTTAATTTTTAAGGTGTTTTTTAGAAAGATGAATCCACTAAAATGATTGGCTGTATATTTTAAAATCAACCAATAAGAAACTTTTGTTGTATTGATCAGCTTTCGAGAAACCAGTCATTTATGGGGTTCGTCTAAATATTCCGAGCTGGTGGTAGCTTACTTACAGACTGACTATACTGACCAATTTAAAGTAATTGTTGACGATTCAAAAGTTCGTCTAAATGCCTACTTGAATAAAGATAATTTGAATTAGCTTATACAAAACGTTTTTCTATGGATCATTGTATGTTTTTCTTTTATAAATAATGTATGTAACTGATTCTAAATTACACAAATACATTACAATACTGGGTAAATAAATCTCTCTGAATAAATCTTTAAGCAGCCTGACAGCGATCGTTACATACTTTCGGTGTTTGATCTTCTAAATATTCAGAAACATTGTAATATCTTTTAGCAGACAAACGTTTTTTTGTTTTCTTACTTTTTTAAATATGTTAAACAGTACTACTTAAACGATTGTTAGGAACTTCTAGTTATTTTTTTTTTACATTGTCACAGAAATATCTACTGTTTCAAATCGAGTAACAAGCATCGTGAGCTTTTGTTTGTTCTTCGGATTTATGTTATGTATATTACTGGGCTTAATAAAGTTATCAGTATTTTATGTACATAATTAATTTTCTTAAGCTTATCTTTATTTTTTAATCTTAATTACTTTAGATCTTAATCTTAATTATTTAGATTAAAGAATCTCGGGTTCTATGTTGTTTTTTTTATTAATAATAATATCAGGACAAATTACACACATTGATCTAACTCCTAAGTAAGCAAATTATTTGCTTGTGTTAAGGGTGTTAGACAACGATACAAATACATACAAATACACATATAAATACTGAGAATATGTTTAATAAACGACCAAACCCAGAAACACAGACATCTATGCTCGTCACATAAATGCCTGTCTCCGCCGGGAATCGAACCCGAGCCCCATTGCGCCCGTGACACGTTAAGCGTCTTCGCTAACCACTCGACCAACAGGGCGGTTAAAATGAGCGCATACGAGTCTACAGGCTACCTGAAGTAAAGTACTCAGCGCCGCTTCGCGCCGTCCACAATCTCTTGCAATATATGAGGATGCACAATAGCGAATTATTAATTACAAATTACACGGATAAAGTAACTATAATATTATACTAAATGATCGTCAGTGAGAGATCCAATTCTTTAAGCAAAGCTGCTAAACCTACTAGTCAATGCAGTTATTATGAGCCCCATGTAGCTTGTGTGATTTTTAGGATAACTGTGGATTCCACCACATCCTTTACTTCCTTATTTAATAGAATGTTATTTAGCACCTGTTTAACATTTGTCTAGTTAAAAAACTGCATTAAAATCCGTTGTGTAGTTTTAAAGATCTGAACATACATACAGACATAGGGACAGACAAGAAAAGTGACTTTGCTTTATACTATGTAATGATTCTAGATTTATACCAATAATATTTTTCTGATTTCATTTTGCTACTTGTAGCAAATGGATATGAACGTAATGGATCTTAATAATATGTAGTAACGTGGCTATGTAGTAAATAACACGTAATTACATATATAATACGTTTCCAATTCCATTCGTCTAGGAGATCCAATAGCATCCATCCATCATTGTACCTTGAGATCACTCCATTTCGTCTCACGATAAGATCTTATCAAAACTAACAAATCGAAACTGTAGGTAACTTCACATGTCCGGAGATAATACATCATTATATTTAACACAACGGTTTTAATACGAATGACCTTGTTTTAATGTCAAGATCAAGTTGCAGCCACTGAAGTGAGCATTTTCAGATCACAGTATAAATGTACATATAATATACTTTATATGTATAATATGGACATAGTTATATGAAAATAATTAAAGTATCTAAAAATATAAAATATGAAAAACGAGAAACGAGAAACTCTTACATTAAATATATTAGGTACACCTTATTGTTTCGTTAAATATGTATTACTTGGTAGTTATGCAATTTTATACCTATCTGTTTGGACCCCGACGACGCGTTCACAGTAGGTAATAACGTACGTGTATGCATAAGTGACACCACACAACATACAGACACACACCGTCTATACTGGTATAGACGAGGTCCCAACTGAGTAAGTGCTCCGTTGCTCCGGCGTTCTGCCGTCGGAGGACGCTAGTGTCCAAATTTCCTTAGCTTCGCTCCTGACTAACGACGCCCCGAGCCGAGGTCCGTGTCTCAATCTGAGACGCCCTCGTCGTTGAGGGGAGGTCGTTACCCATGGGGGTCCATCAGACCCCCCCTTTTTAAGGGTGGGTCTCCTGACCCACCCTCTCCCCTGGTAACGCTGTAATAGTCAACAGGGTTAACAGTATAGACAAACAAAAAAAATAAATAAATAAAAAAATAAGGAACTACGTTCCAAAAAAATAAATAAATAAAAATATCTGTTTAGAAACGCGTTATTATTATACCGATTTAACAACAGATTTATCTACATTTAAATTTTATTCTTAATATATTATTTATTATACATTAGTTATAAATAAAATATCAAAACAAAATGTTAGTCATAACTTTAATATTCATTAAATTAAGAAAAAGCTTATATCTTAATTATTAATTAGTTATTACTAATATAAATAATTGATTTACACTAAACTGATATCAAATTTCACGGAAAAGAAGTTAAAATATTTAAATTTCACGAATTCATTTAAAATTTAAAGTAGATTTGTTCGTGGGCCGTTGTTTCTGTTACGAGTAGTCTAATAAAAATCTTAAATATTGCATATAATGGCAGCGGTTAGGTAAATTACGGTCTAGATAAATATGATCTAAAAGTTTTGTGAAACACTATTATGCTCTCTTAACATGTATTTCGTAAAAACTCCAAGAAAAATAAAGTTATATTTATATACCTTACAATATTATCTTATATGTCTGAATAATACTCATTCCTAAATAAATGGAACAGTATCTATTTTCTGTAAAATATTAAAAATGTAGTGTTAAAAAGTGAATGACTTTAGTGACTTGACAGTGTCATTAAAACCTATAAGTCAAACAGTCAGTCAAAAGCTTTCTTTACTACCCTATGACAACACTATATAAAACAGGAAATTATATGTCTGAGTCATTCGATTGTGAATGGACGCCATATTCAATATTGTCAAAGCTCTGATTTTGCCGTTTGTCTCTGATGTCACCATTTATATTCACTTAAAACAACTTGTTTATCAACACCATTTCGATCATGTTACTTTTAAAAAAAAATATTCAATGGCAGAAAAGTAAGTATATAAATAAGTTGTGTATAAATTAGTGCGATACGAATGCGACTGAAATACAAGTTTACATTATTAGCCTTCAAAGCATAATTTATTTGTAATACTTCATTTAACTCCGTACATATAAACCAAGAGAAGTAGAATTATTTGAATTAAATCTAACTTACTAACATTGTTTAGTTATTATGGTGTAAATGTTTTAATCTAGTTAAATAAACATAAAAAACATGAAATCTTAAATTGTTTGTTTATTATAGATTTTAAAATATTATACTTACTACATATTATCTTACTATCTACGACAAAGTACATATATTTGTGGTAAAGATACGAAGTTTTAAAGACGTATAATATTTAACCATCTCCTATTGAAGTGCATTTCAATGTTACTATAAGTAAAGTAGAGCTGAAGAAGAGCTGAGTAATACTTGTAGTAAATCATCATGAAATAATGTCTGAAAACTGAAATACCTATCCAATAAGAAAAAAAATATTAAATTCAAATAACCATAAAAGAGGTAAACTAAATGAAAAATAAAACGATACGGGCAGAGATTCGAACCCGCGACTGTTAGGAAACCGTCCCGGTAGGCGTGGGTTCGAATCCCAAATTAATAAATTTTAATATGTTTATTTCTAATTGTGTTGAATTTTTAATAAGTGTATACAATGCTTATATTTTCATCAAAACATTAAAAGAAGAAGCTTAAATAGAAACTAATTTATTATTTTAAATATGGTAACTCATTATAAGTTATAAACTTTTTAAAAAGTTTTGTGAAGTTGAAGTTGAAGTTGATGAATCGTCTTGTCGTGGACCTTCATTTAAAGTCAGGTTACATCAATACTTATAACGAAGACGTTTTTTGTCAAACTTAGTTTCATCGAGTATAATTACTTTCATATTATTACATTGAGCTTTCTTTGTGTCTCTTACTAGGAATACATTCTAAGAAAAAAAATTTCTTTTTCGTTTATGACCATTGTCAAATATTAAACAATAATTATATTTTATTTTAAACACAATAAATAAGAATTATACTTTTATTGTAATTGTTGTAAAACAATACTAATTTATATTGTTTTAATAACGGCTATTAATAATTTAACAATATAATTAAATAATCTGGTGTGATTTTAGAAATGTATGTCGGTCTCTGAGATGGGAGTAATCGCTCCTTTTGGATTTATAAAATATATTTAAAGGTATTGATCTGGAAGCATCTCTTTGGTTCGTAGTAGAAAGTTCTCCAAGAACCGCAGTGTGAAAGAACACCATGCATTCAGATGGTAGATATCGTATTGCAGTTCTATAGTTAAAATTATCGGCAGGAATCAGATAAAATGGCTCTATGGAATTTTCTGAGCCCTAGATGCGCTAGAAGACGTGCAGATATGCATTATTTTTACGTAACGCTGAAGAATGCAGTTTACAGAGCACTAGGTCCTCGACAACCCAAACTACTCTTCACTGTATGCGGTCAAATGGTAGTAACAGATACTGGTATCTTCAGGTCTAGAGATTATAAGACTATGTGGCCAAGTGTGGCCGGATCCTTGCTTTATATTCAAATTTCAAAATATCTTTATTTAAGCAGGCATTTAGTCGCACTTTTGAATCGTCAAATACATTAAATTGGTCAGTATAGTCAGTCTGTGAGTAAGCTACCACCAGCTCGGAATGCTGTTTTGCTGAGAAAGTTCTGTTAGTGAAAACGTATTAACTTGTTTGTTCTTTGTATTAAACTGAATGAGATTCAGATTCACCCATTCTAAGCTTTCCTTGGGGAAGATAAAATGACAATGATAAATGAAATTAATATTATCATTATGTTTATTAGTTATGTTTTTAATTCATATTCTATTATGTATTACTCTATTAAATTTTATTCATACTGTATTAATTTTAATTTGTATTGTTTAGTTTATTAGTTAATATGTATTGTATATAATTATGTGTGTATTACAGTAATGTATTAATATCTAACTTTTACCCATTTATCTATGTAAACTATTTTTAAATTCCTAACAATATGGTTGTCTGGGAGAAATCGCCTTTAGGGGATAAGACCGCCCTTTGTATTTCCCCTGTGTTTATATGTAACTTTGATGTGTATTTTAATGTGGTATAAATAAACAAAATACAAAAAACATTTTTCGACACTTAAACGTTATGCCGAGAGAGTATTGCATATACAGCATCTTAAATGCTATAACCCGCATAACAATAATTGCAATATTTAATATATAATAATAGTCAATATTTAATATATCATTGATATTCAGAATAAACATTAAACAGTCTCGAGTAAAAGAAGCTCCTTTGAAAAACACTATCATTTACGAAAACAAGGATTTGATACTCACACTACAACATATTTTTAACACAAGATACTCTCTTGTGTTAAAAAAAAAGTAATCTCGTGGAATTGATGCTAAAGTAAACTTTTTTTTTTCCGTTGGAAAAAATGCGTTTTCGCATCGTCACACCAGCCAGGAAGGCGATGGCTGGGTGGTATTTGCGGCACCCGGCACTGTTACACAAACATAATTTAAAACCACTAGTTTAGTTTAAGCAGTTGTTCTAAATTATGTTTGTATAACAGTGTAGCTTTTATTTAGGTTATATGTTTATTTTAAGTGTATAAAGTTTTAAAACCCACAATTTTCAGGCATACAAGGCATAAAGGCTACAAATTACATTGAACATTGTAGTTAATAGTTATTAATGACTATGTAGATACATTGTATTTCTTGGACATTAGGATACAATCCCATATCACGCTCTATGTAGGCACTTATTGTAATTATACGGCCAATTTTGGTTTTATTACCTTAATTTCCTTATCATTTCTTATCCATAGCAATACTAATTGCAGTTTCTTTTCTCACTGTTTATACTACTGCTATATAATAAATAACATGTTATAATTTTCTACCTACCTACATTTACAATAAAAAAATATTTTTTTAAATATAATTTTAAGCAATATTTTTTTTTAATTCTATATACATATAGCCATGCAATTTTTAGCATACTAATTGTAACATCAAACCTCCTTAAATGCAATAATTGAGTTAAAGGACGATTGCAAAAAAAACTTCAATCTGTTATTACGAGGAACTTTTCATATGAAAGTATAGAATACTTTATAAAAGAACTCATGGCTAGTATATAAAAAAGCCACTCGTTACATATTCTTTTCAATTATTGATTTCAATAAAGTTTCAAATAACATATATGAACAAATAAACAAATATCTACTAACATCATTACAAGATGTTTAACCAAAGCTTAGTATGTTCCAACCTGTTCTTGACAATTTCCTGCAATACGAGATTAAATATTTTTCTGCTTACTTATTTTTTGTGTTAGTACTCTTTATTCATAGAGGCTAAATAGATTTTTTAAAATTTAAAATATATTATAGTTTAATATAAAAACTTTATAAAGATCTAATATAAATAAAGAACCGTCCAGCCATCTAATGCACAATCAATTCTTTTCACATCTCGGTTTGCAAAACTGAAGTGAACGAGATATGTGCATTCCCACGTTCCGCCAACACTGGAACAAATTGAAATTACACAAGGAGATGCTATTGCTTACATTATTTCACTTTTAAAATATTCCTAAGGTAAAAATATTTTACAATTTATTTTATGATATGATCTTTTTTAATATATACAAATATACCAACAATACATACAATATACATAAAATACGAACTTATTTTGAACGATTTTCGTAATTATATTAATTTAGTATACAGGATTATTTGTAATTTATTGGCCACCCCTTGCAGGCAGCCTCTCTACATCAATCCAAACAAAATTTATTCCAAGACTTTTTAAAATTAAAAGTTTTAAAAATTTAAATTTTCCCATACAAAATTAATTTGTTTCCTCTGAATTTTCATTGACTCTGAGCGTAAGTATGGCGCCCGGGCGTTGACCTTTTGCGTACTTATTACAAAATACAGAGTAATAAGTAAGAGAGGGATCAAAGATATTTTTTGGGTAGAAAGTAATTATTTTCAAAGTGGTTTTTTGCTTCTTTGAAACAAAAAAGATATTAATTTATTTTATATTATTTACAGGTATATATTTATAGTTTTGTTTTGTTTTTCAAGATTCGTTAAAAGTCGTAGAACAAAAGTTGTTGGGATTGATGTAGAGAGGGTGCCTGCAAGAGGTGACCAATTAAATACTTATTACCCTGTATATCTAACCAGACTGATTGCGGCCTCATTACAATTAGGAAACCAAACAATGTCTGAGTATGAGGTAATTGTTAATATGATTCAAGCATTAACTAATTGTATTATGTATAATTTCATAGTGGCTTTTATGTTTTTCCAAAGTTCTAATCTCTAACCAGTAGCATTGAAGTTACATTATCTTAATTTTTTAATATTTTTTTTTATCGGGCAAGAGAATGATATTTACAATAATAATATTAAACTATTAGAATATTAATTCCATTTGACAAAGTTATATAATAAATTAAAGCCCCAAATCTGTAAACGAACAAACATTAATAACGTATGTAATGCCAGGCGACTGTGTCACCACGTAACCCTCAACTAGTTCCCAAAGTTATATTACATTTGACAGATAAGTTGTTCGGAATAGTTTGTTTAAGGACCTAATTACACTAGTACGGGAATATTATATAGCAATAGTAAAGTTATTTAAGCCTTTCATTATAATGTGTATGTATTTCTAAATAAGAAATTATACCCAGACGGTTATTATACCAGATTATGGCCGTACCTTGATTCTGTGCTATAGGGGTGAGGGGGGGGGGGAGGGAAGGAGGTGTGCAAATTAAACGACTTTAATATATTTTTGTAAATTTGGAGCTTTAATTTTTTTTAATTATCTGAGCATGTTTTAACAATGAAAGAGAAAACGCTGGTTATTTGTCTTTACCGATACTCGCCTCTCAAGAACATTTAAAACTAAAGTGTTTGCGACAAATTTTACTAGAGAATTGTATTTGCCTATAATACATAGAGGAAATATAACAATTAAAGTCACTTTTCTTGTCCCCGAATAACCTTAATGAGAAAGCTTTTTTAAACCTTCTGCAATTTTCACAAAATGCTTCATAAACATTGAAACACTTTGGATTTTATGAGAGCGCGTGTTTTTAAAACTTAATTGTTTTTCTATTATAATATAAAATAAAAATTTTAAGGTACGTCTATGATTATACCTACAGCACAGTATGACAGTTTCTTACATTTTGAAGCCTCAAACTTTCTAGTCTCCCGAAATATTTAGATAAACATAATGTAACTATATACACACATATATATATATATATATATAAAGCCTCTATATATATATATATGTGTATATAGTTACATTATGTTTATCTAAATATTTCGGGAGACTAGAAAGTTTGAGGCTTCAAATATAAATTATATAAATATATATATATAAATAATCATAATAAATATATATATATATATATATATATATATATATATATATATATATATATATATAAATGCTATATATGCATTAAATTCTAACTTGCAACATATTTGTGAGTGGTGCTTAAAGTTTGGTATTAATGTTAACCCTTTGAAATGTCAGGCTATAATATTAGGTAGTCAGCGACAGCTACTTAAATTGGAATCTATCGATTTAATGTCACTGTCTTATGACAACATAAACATTCCTTTTTCATCTGCTGTAATAATACGTTCATGTAAACCGCATTCAATTCTGTTTAAAAGTTTTGAAACAATGCTTGAAGTAAATTTTAAATTGACCATAACTTTTACCCTTAACATATTTTACAAAGTTTTACGCTCCAGATTATACATAATCTACTTGTAAAAACCGCGTTCAAATCCGTTGAGTAGTTTCGACGTTAAACGTTTAATAAATAAACTTTATATTAGAAGAATAACCTAAAAAAACAACAAAAAAAAATACCATACTAAAAAATTATTAACGAAGATTTTTTTTATTTAATAAGTATTAATGTGTAATTTTCGATGAATAAAGAAAAAAACGCATTCAAAAAATTTGTCGCTGTCTCTCAACGCGCCACACACCCTGCACATCAAAGTACGTGTAGTATTTGACCATTGTGTATTATTTTAAAACTAAAATAACTCCTTACTTATTGGTTAAAATCAAATGCTTTCAAAAGCAATGTTGTTCATAATTAAGTGCCTGTGATATTTAAATAATTTGTTGGATAAGAAATAATATCGTAATTATTAAAACACCTTCGAAAGTGTATTATATTATTTTAGAACTAATTTCATAACCATAGAAAACGTTATAGTGAGTCAGCCTTAAAAGCTAGATATATCTTGTTGCGGACTTCTTTTTAAAACTTTTAAAGAGAAACAATTTCATAGAACATCATTTTTGCGTAACTTTCACCGTTTTCGCAGCGCCCGCAGTTTTTTGTTTATTTTTTTACACCTTGCGTTAGACTATTCAAGTTTTAGTAATCATCCCAAATTTTTTGAAAATGAAACATAGCCTATGTCACTCGGGAATAGTGTAGCTTGCCAACGGTGAAAGAATTTTGGAAATCGGTCCAGTAGTTTCGGAGCCTATTCATTTCAAACATACAAAAAAATAATCAAACCTTTCCTCTTTATAATATTAGTATAGATATAGAAGTATAGATTATACAAGTACTTTTAGTGGTGACTATGGCAATGGATAGTAAGTAACCAAGATTACTTTCAGCAATGCTTTTAACAATGTATATTATATAAAAGCTAGCATCTTGTACTTATTGACAAATTCTTCTCGTCTGCGTGTAGTTTACGTGCTGGTGTCCCACAGGGCGGCGTGTTATCACCACTACTCATTTCAATGTTCATTAATACAAATACTTACAATATTTCTTTTATTCTAATTAAATGTATCCAGGTGATTCACAAATATATTTGTGGTCCGGTGTGAAAGACTTACCTTATGCTATTGCTAGACTTAATAACAGTTTTTTTAAGTCTGTTTTTATTGTTAATAAAAATGTTTATTTATATATATGTAACCGTCTTACCCAGATGGTGACAAAATCTTTTTGGCCTCTTTTGTAATCCTAACTATTGTTTTTAACTTTGTAGTATAGAATAATACGATATTCGGCTCGTATCGATTATTTTTTTATGTCTTATTTATTTGAAACTTAAGTAAGCTAGGCATGGCTAAATAAATAAATAAATCTAACTTTGACAATGGTCAACGTTAAGGACGCTGTTCATATAAAGAATTTAAAGATACGAAAATAAAGTATCTTACTTTAAAGTAATAGAAAAGTCAGAGTAACGTTAAATATACTCAGTTATTTCTCTTACAATAATTTAAAGAGTATTTGTATCAGTGTAAATAAATAAGATAGCACTTGAAGTTTCAATTCGTTTAAATTGTGTTGCAAGACTCGTTCCACAAGATCAAGAATCAGAGATAGTAGCTACCACTACGAAGTGTGAAGAAGCACTGTGATGAGAATACAAAACATACAATAAATAAAAAGGTACTTTACAACTAGCATTTGTATTTAATTTTTTTATTTGTCAACAAATATTGTTTCAAATAAACTTTATATTTTCGGCAATAAAAAGTAGGTTTTGTGTTTAATTTTATATAAACCGGTCCGATAATGTTAGCGTCATTAACAGACAAACATCAATCACATATGCATTTATAATAGTAGTAGGATAAAATTATAGTTATGTTTATTATATTATAGTTATGGTTAATATAGGTCTATGTAATCAATCATAGTTTTAAGCTTACCGCGTAGTTTAAGAATATTTTCGGTTGTGGGAGAAACCACTATAATGTCATATATAATATAATATATAGTATATAAAATATAATATATTAAATATAATGTAAAATTCTAATAATTAGTGTTCCCTTACAAGTTACATTTATATAAATAAATTAAGGAATTGTAATGGAAATAATTTTCTTAACATTATTTAAAGTGCATTTTAGAAAAACAAACAGGTAGAAACTATGATAGTAGATAGATTAGGAGGTAGATAATAGATTTCTTTAATTTAAATAATTGTGAATGAATATTTAGCAGGTCTCGAAAGACCAACTATCAAATCAAACTCCCATAAGTCTACTAATTTTTATTCAACACCTGAGATATTTTTAGAATTTATTTGATTAAGTAACAAATTTTTTGTACATTTTATTATATCTTGCAATTGACGAGATATGTAGCTTATATTTAGAATAAATAATATTTAATTAAATACTAGCAAATAATTTTAAGTCTAAAACCAATTCTCGTTTTTTTAAAATTATATCTTTTAAAAATTTAAAAAATTATACATAATACCATTTCGAGACTTATTAACTATTGTATTTTGAGAGTAAAAGTTCAGGGATAATCATTTTAATTTGACATACGTAGTTTTAGTTTTAAGCTGCTTCACTGAAAGTTTCTAATACAAATTATTTTAAAATTTATTAAAATACATGACGTTGACTGCGATAGTTTAGCGGCACAAGCGTATTCGATAGGACCTTGTACAGGGTTCATAGCGAAGTTCTCTGACAATTCATCCACAAAGTATGATAATTCTTTTATTATATGTCGGTAATCAGCAATCACAAATTTCTTTAGTGGGTTTACAATTATCAGGGTTGCTTGAACCACTACTCCCGTTTGGAGAGTCCACTGTATCGCTCTCTCTAATCAATTTTATCTTCAACCTAATCCTCTCCAATATTTAAAATGTAACAGTTAGCCCTCCAAACCATTTCAATCACGTGACTCGTTACGTCACGGCGTTCACCGTAACAACAATATCAACTTTAGATAGAAACGTCGGGTTAGATTTAAAATGTAAATTTAAAATTTAATTCAATATACGAGAGTGAAATTTGTAAAAATAGTTTTATTTCAATGTGTAGTACTCGTCAAAACCTTAGAAAACACTAATATCAACTGAGTTACTAATTATCATTTAATGTAATAATCCATGACATATAGAAAGGGTTTCACTTATTACAATATATAACACTCTAACCTTGTAAGACTCTAGATTAATATAATATATTTTATTGGTTTATTATTCTACGTATGCTATAAATTTTAATAATAACATTATTAATATGAAATACCATGTACTTTATGTTAGGTACATTTTAATGATTTGTAGACATGCTCTCGTCTCTCAGTAAACAGGAGTACAGCAGAACTATCAAAACTCTAGGTATATATTAAAAACATAGTAAAAATACAAATACTTAATGTTAAGAAACGCATCAACTCAATTATTTTTATTGACACATTTGAGGTTTTATTCAATTCACCTTGTTATATTCATTAATATTAAGCATCTTATTATTATCATTCAAAATTATTCTTATCAATTATTAGTTAACTATTCTGATTGGTTTAAAATCACAAAGGATGAATAAGTAAGAAGTGAATTATTATTTTTTTACTTCACTTTTAAGTATTCTAAAGAATATTTGTCTTGTCCATATGCAAATATATTTATATGAAATATAGTCTAAGGCTCTATTGAATTTGCGAGTAAAACCTATTTATTATTTTTTTTTCTAGAAAAAAGGATGTGATGAACTTCTATGTAGAGTTTAAGAGTATTTAGGAGTAGAATATGACATTTAAATGTATTTAAATATCAATATCATAATAATATTAATTTGCGATTGCATGTAATGTGGATAACGGAGAAGAAATGGTGGATCCCTGTGTAAGCAGTATGTAATTGTAGGTATTAATAATAGTATAAAATGAACTAAATATTATATTAATATTTTTTTTTCACATTTGGTTTCTGACATTTATTGTTTACGAGTCACAACTATTTACGTCCATTCCGATTTAAATTTTATCTCTTTGCTGTACGAAGTTTTCAGTATTCAGACCATATTTCATTATAATATACGAGTAAAATTTAGCAGTTCTTCAATTATACATTGAAATGTACTTCAATATGAGATGAAAGCTTTGACTTTCTATCCTTATAACGAAGGTACCTACTTTATTGTTTTATGTATGCACATCAAGCTATTTGTTATAAAATAAAAATACTATGTTGTATTTTCTGTTCGGAAAATCTCAAAAACAATCTTAGTGCGTAAAACAAATCTATAAAGAGCACGTAAAGACTATTTTATTTCAGTATCAGATGTTTTTGTTCGTTTGTGAAATGGATACTGAAGGTTTCTTTTCACTTCACGTAATCTATATACTGTACAATACTTATTCAAAGTAAGCAGAATATATATCAAAAAAGAGATTTTAAAATATCATAATTTTCTTAGTACCTTGTAAAATTATAATAATTGTTCCTTATAACAAATCATAAACAATTTGAAATTCAATTGACATTCAAACTTCCGTTCATTAAAATGAAACGTAATATAAAGTGAGGTTCATTGGTCTATGAGACTATTGGAAAGAAGATTTCTCTCTACACTGAATAAAAAGCTTTTTTTATCATTCAGATGTAGATGATAGCACCGGTGATGCTGTATATTTCGACAGAGTAGGGCTCTCTCGGGAAAACGTAGTTGAGTGCCAAAAAACTAGAGCTTTATATAAAAACCTTAAGTGTCGGGATGTGGGAAATGTAATTTATCAATTCTAACCCCTAAAGGACAGAAAATTATTAAACTAACAAAACCCTGTTTTCTGAGGTTTTCACGAGTACTACATATTGAAATGAAACTATTTTTTAATTAAATTTTAAATTTACATTACATTTTAAATTTCATTTCAAAAAAATAAATTTAGAATTTAATTCAATATACGCGAGTTAAATCCGTAAAAGTAGTTTTATTTCAAAACCCTGTTCATTTACTACTCTTTAGAAACGTTTTAATAAAAGTCTTACTAAGTATCAGGCGATGTTTTGAATGATTATCTATTTCGTAATCATGACAGGAGTATGGTCACAATGGGTCAGATGCTCTGAAGAAATATAAAATAAAATAAAATATATAAGGAAGTTAAATAAGTACTTGTACAGACAGTTTTAGAGAAGTATAGAGGTTGCATTTAAACAATAAAAATATACATGTGCATACGGTGTTATTGCTAAAAGCGGTCTCTGACAATATAATTTAAACTACAAATATACACATACTAATGAAATAAAATTCTTACGTAACGTTACCATTACCTTGATATCTACAATATAATTTTTATAATAATAAGTGGTGCCCGCATTATAGTTGGACTTCCGTCTACATAATAATAATATCAGGACAAATTACACACATGCTTGTGTTAAGGGTGTTAGCAACGATACAAATATATAGATATACATATATAAATACGGAGAATATATTTAATAAACGAACAAACCCAGAAACACAGACATCTATGCTCATCACAAAAATGCCTGTCTCTGAGCCGTATTGAGCACTTTCCTAAATCTCTGCATCAGTCCAGTATCAACTTGTACCAGATCACTTCGTGCAATACAGAACGTTGAAGTTGCCTGGATCGTGAAATTACATACAAACTTCTTCTAACCCATTGACGAGCCATCGATTTTCAAGGGCATTAAATTTGATCCTTACAACGTCACCATTAAGATATGGATCGTAAGATGGATTCCTGTTTACTGGTCAAAACGATATAGATACCTCTATAATGTTTTAATATGAGTAAATTTGTTAGCTTTTATGTAATTGGAGGGTAGGTTATGATATAAAAATAAAGATACCAACTGTTCTTTTGACTAAAATATATAATGCTTTTACGTAGAAGTTTAATTGACTAAATAAATAATTGTAATATTGGATACGGATTTGATTAAGAGTAGTGAATATATAAATCGTCTCCCAGCCAAGAGAAGGCAGTGTGTTATCGACAGACTAAGTTATGTAACAGAAGTAAAGTAGAAGCACGCTATGATAGCCGTTTTCATGTTCGTCCTCTCATGAAGTTTTGTATTAACTGATAACGACTTTGAAGTAAATAATTGCAGTACTTTGTTGACAATGGTAATGAGCAGAGATTTATAAATTTTATCGAATTTAATTTGAAGACCCTAAATTTATTTATTAAATTGATTTCTAATTTCTATTCATATGTTTCTTGAGTGCATATAAAGTATGAGTATTCCTTTTTATTCCAATATTTAGTTCGTTCAAATATTATAAGTAAACATTTATATTTTTGTTTTACTAAACCTTTTTAAACTTGGGTAACTAAATTTATAGATGTGTTTTTTTTTTGAGAATAAATTGACATTTCACATCACTATTGTAACATGTCAAAAAAGCCTCATAGCGTGCCGCTAGTGTAATATAATAGAGTGTAACAGTGTTAGGAAAGAGTTTAAATAGGAAACAGTTTAGTGTGTTTAGAGTTCTAAAAGTTCAAAAGTAGGGTAGGTCCGCGGTATCAAGAAAAATAGAATAATATTTAATAAAGAAAATTAAACTTTGTTTTCTTCGGTCAAGGTTTGTTTTTGCCCAAAACCAGTCTTTACCACGAAAAGAAAATGTAGTAACTTCTATATTTACTTATTTATTTATTAGTTCAATATATTTGATTTGTAGAATTAACTAAGATGATAAAAGTAATTAATTTTAATAGTTTTTCTAACAAACATTTTATGTGGATGAGGGGTGTATTGTTGTCTGATTACTGACATGAGGCCGATAAGCCGATCTATGGCATTTGAGACAGTAAGAATACCAAATGCTCACACAGGGCCGATAAGTCAAATTGGGAGTATAGCAATTGATACATTATCGAATATGAATAGTGATTCGTCTGTGACTATGATTCTGATTTATGAGGCAAACTTTTTGTGTCCAGTAGATTTTTTTTTGTTCGTATGAGGTTTTTAAGCCAGATTGAAAATGTAATCAGATAACTTATACTGTATTTACAAAAACGCTATGTACAAAAATTGATTATTAAATCTGAATTTAAGTCTATAAACTAGTAATTTAAGTCTAAAAATAGTAGAATAATGTATAAATAGTAAAAAAATGTGTGATAATAGATATAGACTTTACAATTGTATTATATTAATATTATTTACAAATTGATTTAGGAGTTACATTGTAAGAAATGGATTTTGATAACGAGCGGAATCGTTATGTTTAGGATGGCCGAGTTTCATACTAATAGAATAGAGGGCGCCACTTATGGAGAGGTAATTAGAACTCACTTCCGGTAGAAAGGTGGGCGCTTGACTCAAGATGGATTCCGGATATTGATGAAAAAATAATAGGGTAGTTTTATTTTAAGGTAAAACTGTATATTATCATTAAGATTTACTTTAGTGGTGGTTGGTAATTGGTATTTAGTTGTATTATAATATAGTTAGTTCTTAAGAATTAACGAAAAGTTGTTCTTATTATATAGTTATTAATGTTTATTACACATTATCCTAGTATTTAGTTTTTTTTTATAATTATTGAATAATTTACCTTATTAGAGTATAAAGAAACATACAAAAATGTAAATTTTTAAACAAAATGTAACAATCCTAAAATTAAATGGTTGCAAGGTTTTTTGCGCATACACTTTGTTGGCTGTTAAAGTATTTTCTCTGTCATAAAATTATGCGGCGCTTACTTTGTAGCGAATTATATATATACAAAATAACATTAAAATTAAGTAGTTTTATCTCCCAAGTCCTTCGAAATTAAGCATTTTATAGCAGAAATATGAGGATTCGATAGTTCATTATGACCAAGGACACTATGAGATCATTTTTAACTCCCGACCAAAAAAGAGGAGTGTTATAAGATTGATCTGTGTATCTGTGTGTCTGTTTGTGTCAAAGTAGCAGCCAATAGCGTGGACGGAATTGCATGAGGTTTTTTTTAATCGGAAGCTTGGTTCGTCGAGATGATTCTTAGCTATGTTTGGTTTAAATAGAGCTTCTATTGTATCTAAAATATGGAGCTTTTATTGGTGCCGGTGAAATGTTCTTTTACAATACTGATAGTAAAAACTAAACACATGAAATTAGTCTGTTCGTAGGTTTAGTAGAAAAATTTTTTTTTTGAAAAGCGGAAAAAAAGTCCTCTGAAGCAACAGTAATTACATAATAGTGTTATTTTATTCTTTTTAGACGTCTTTTTGTATACGGGGATTTTTGTAATTTTTTAAATCAAGCTTTTAATATTTCTAGAAGATTACGTTATAGTACAGATTAATATCCAATAATCTTTCATGGGCTTAAAATATAATGAGAGGTGATAACAAATGATTTCAGATTCCAGTTAACTAATTCGATCTACGATATACATTTACATTAGTAAGCCTGTGGTTATTTGACTACATATTTGAAAATGTCTTTAAGCAAGTTTGGCAATATTAAACTTTACTTAAACTTAAAGTAACTAAATTATGAAAAGTGTATCAACTTGGACTCGAATCTTCGACCTGTAGAATACCTACTATCCCGCCACTTTGCCAATTGAGCTGCCATGTCGGCGACACGCCTTTTACCTATATCTATTTATAAAAAATGTCTATAGATTAAAAAAAGTATCAGCCAATAATTTAAATGGATTAGATTTTACCAGGAAATAAACATTTTAACAAAATGTACATATATTTAAATAAATTATGTTAATAAATTTATCCGTATTTAAAATGGATTTTTGTATCATGATGATATGCATATTACAACGTAGTAAATGCAAAGCATATAAGTGTATATTACGTTATATATTTCAAGATTCATGTAGCAGCCATCTAAAGCACAAACTGACTCCATTCTACCGATAGCCGTTCTTTCTTATAGTCGGATGTGACTCTGAAACAGTCAAAGTCCTAGCAGCGTTTATGTAAGTTACTGTTTAAATTAATCACAAATTAAAAGCGTAATGCTTAATTCACAGTTTCAAATAAAACAAACATGCAAACAACAAAATAATGTTATTCACCCAAGAAAAATAAATATTAAAAAAGGATTAATACTTTTAACTTTTTTATTTATTATATTATTGTTTTTTATTTATGTTGAAAATAACGAATTTTTGATAGAATATGATTGGTAACCATAAAGAGGATAAAGAACTATTTTTAAGTATTAATAATAATAAAATGTAAATAAATTTTATTATTATTTCAGGGCATAGCTTACCATAAGTCAACAGCGTTATGTAAAATTTTAAATGACACAACTATCTGAAACTTTCGATCGAGAATGGACGCCATATTGAGAGTGCTCGTCCTATTCTAATTCTAATAATGAAAAGTTTTTCTCAGATTCAATTAGATTCTCAACATCAGTTTTAAAATTACAAATTCACAATTTAAATTAAGATATATTTTATATTTACTTAACTAATAGAACAAATTAACAAAAAAATATGATACATGAAGTATAAATAAATAAACAATAATAACTTATTCCACTCAACTTGCAGCTAGTATTTATAAAATTGTATAAAATTATATAAATATTAAGTGAATATTGTGTCCGAAAGCCAGTTTAGATCAAGCCAGTTAGACGCTTCATGAGGTGAAGTTCACATAAAAGTTAACGTTAAAATGTTCCAGGAAAGTATTAATTAATTCACACACACCAACAGTCATAATTAGTATATAAAGATAAACTTTTTAGTATATAAATAAAACCTGGTACCAAAACAAGACTAGAATAACCAACCACGTTAACTAATACCACGATAATACTAATAAAAACATCTTGGAATTATAAGTTTATTAAATTTAAGACCAGGCCTCCGTTGTTAACATAGTCCCTAGTTTATCTATAAGCTTGGTATGAAAAATAGCTACATTTATACATTGTATATTTAAAAAAAAATGCTCTGTAAGTAATCTTTAAGCAATTTATCTAATACGCAGGCAATTTCGAATATTTATATAAGTAAGAATTATAATTAATCATCAGGTAATTAAAGAAAAATATATTTTTTTATATGATAGGAGGCAAACAAGCAAACGGGTTACTTGCTGGTAAGCAACTTCTGGCGCCCATGAACGTCTGCAACTCAGGAGTTACAATCGAGTTGCTGGCCTTTTAGAAAGGGATACGCTATTTTCTTGAAGGTTTGAATGTCGTAATGGTCCGGAAATATCTTAGGGGACAATTTGTTCCACAGATTGGCTGTGCGAGCTTCTAGAGACGCTTCTAATCCGAACAACCTTTCAACCTCCCCATGGTATAAGCGATAGAGGATGCAGAGGGAGATACACCTCTACAAAGTGCCTAGGGATCAAGCTGATCGGAAAGGACTTAACAGTCGATAATTTGAGTCGCTCGATTTGTATGCGGTCAAGAGAAAGAAGCTGTTACTGAGGTACGCCTGAATAAAGATAGGAACAGTATTCCTCCTGCTGCCGAACCTGCGCCTTATAAAACTTATAAGGCAATGGGCCGAAGTAAAATACCGTCTCGATCTGTTCAGTACACCGAGGTTTTTTGAGGCCAATTTGGCCTTGTCTTCAATATGACCACGGAACTGGACCTCGCTCAATATATTGCCGCCAAGGATTTCATAAAAGGCATCACCCGTACCATCATCTACTATACTATATAGTATATACTATCAACCGCCAGGCCCTCATCCTTGGTCTCAATCGCCTGTGCCCAACGGTTGCTTAAATATACTAAAAGGCCACCAGCTGAGTGAACCCTACGGAAACCATATCCAAATCATTAAACAGCTGGTGGTTTTCTAACCACACACACACGACTTGTATATTTCCAGAGAAAGAAGTTTTTTACGCACTGACGGTTCATAGCGTTCATGAAGCTCTCGCACTGCGGTATGGTCAGCGTTGCGATCCCTAGCCATCCAGTGTCGAGATGGACGCAGAGTTTGCCCAGGAGATCGGCTTTCTCTTTAGCGTCATGAGCCAAGTCGCCGAGCATGTTGCCTCGTTGGTCGAGTGTTTAGCTCAGACGCCTAATGTATAGCGACTCAATGGGGCCCAGGTTTGATTCCAGATAGGGACAGGCATGTATGTGATAAAAATAGATGTCTGTATTTCTGGGTTTGGTCGTTTATTAAACATATTCTCAGTATTTATAATGTGTATTTCTCTGTATTTGTTTCGTTGTCTAACACCCTTAATACAAGCAAATAATTTGCTTACTTAGGGGTTAGACCAATGTGTGTAATTTGTCCTGTATTATTATTATTACAATTAGTGGTCTTCCTCATGGAGAAGGCGAAGAGATGGCCTACAGAAATTTCCTTCGACAGCTTTGGCAAGAGACAAAAACGCACGAGTTTCGAAAGGAAGGCTCCTCAGTCTCTTGCCAACTCTGGCGATGTTCTTCAGCGTTGCCTTGGCTATGTCTCTTTTGAGTAACCTGTTGGCAAAGTTGTACTTTTTTTAATTCGCGGGTCTGTACATTATTTACGTTAGTTGGTAATGTTCAACTCAATGTTCCGCGCAGGCAAAACAGCTTATTTTTTTTTTATTTAAAAATTTTCATTGAATAAAATACCAAGATTCAAGACATACTGTGCAAAGTTTAAAAGCAACCTTGGCAAAGTTAAAATATAAATCTGTCGAATGATCGTATCGCCTGTCCGAGCGTCCGGCTTATATCTTTGATCATCACGTGCAGTAAAATACTTGCTACTGGCTTCTATTAGTTAGGAACTGTTTAGTTTTGGTGTACTTTTAGTTGTTTACTGTTGATCAAATATTATATAAGCTAATGTTTATATCAAAAATAGCAGCCACTAGAAACAATATAGTATCATAAGAATTTATTTTAAGACATCATCCATTCACTATTTAAATTATTTTTCATTCACGGACCAAACAATACCAAAATGAAAAAATAAATAAATAATTTTCTTTTCACTATTTGGAGTAAATTAAGGAAAAAACAAAGAAATTAAAAAGTATTACATAAATCTATTACATTTTTCGAGGGATTAAATAAAAATTAAAACGTTAACGGTTTTGGTCAGTCGATTTCAAAATATAAAGCCAGTCGTTTATCACATATCCAAGGCCGAAACCTTGCTAAAAGCAGTAGATAAAAAAACATATAATCATGAAAACCAGAATACTTATTTCTAATAAAAATAACGTAAACAAGTTAGTAAGTAGTTATACCTTACTCCATTAAACTGATATGAAGAGTAGTCAATGCTTACGGCGGTCATTTCACTATTGAAAGCTGGTGGAGATGAATAAAAATAATCACATAGCACATTTTATTTTGTAGGTATTTATTTCTTTGGGCAAAGCTTTAAATGTATTCACTTGGCTGTTTTAAAGGAAATTAATTATTTTTAAATTGTAATTATTTATTTATTTTCTTTAAAAAATGTGTAGTTATTGCTAGCAATACTAGCATTATTATCGAAGTATTATCAGGCTATAATTTACGCACTATGTTTAAGGATTAAGTACACTTTTAACTTTATCAGTAACTAAAAGGTAAGTAAGGAGATATTGAGTGTAAGAACAATACACATTCTGTAGATTTCATGAGAGGTGAAAGGTTAAATAGATTTTTGTGTTACAGTCATTTATTTCTCATACCATTTTTTTTTCAACAAGTTAGTAAAAATTCCTGCGACCGCTTTTCAATCAATAATTTTTATTTTATGTAAAGGAAAGAAATATAACACTTTTTTAGTAAAAATCATTATGATATGCTAGGCTAATATGCACTATACCTTCTGAAATTTTAATACTCTATATTTTTTATTTGAGCAACTAACTTGATGATGAGATGCTAAAATAACAAGCTTATTAAAGATTATTGTTCTCATATTAAAATATATTATAATCTGAAGTTATGTATAATGTATACACTCTGTATATTATATAGTAAGTGTTAGGATAAATGTCTGAGATGAACTTCACTATCACTTATGAATAATTAATAAAGAACGTAGAATTATGAATAAAGAACGTAGAATATACATTATTGGGGAAAAAGCTATACCACGAATAAAATTTAATTATTATTCTGACTTAATTCTTATTAGTAGGTGTTAAAAATATTTTATTATTCTATCTGTTAATGTTAGTAAATGTAGAAGTAATAAAAAAAAAATGCGATTTAGTAAACTTTTCAAAGCTGTGATATTGCAAGTCATATATAAAAAAAATAGCGCTGGTATTTTGTAGGACCATTTAAAGTTTATAACTCAATGAAACAAAGGAAATTATAATTATGAGACTGAAAATAAGATCTATCAATAGCTTATTATTATACTAATAACTATCTCTCTCTCTCTCTCTGTAGTCGGTCCCTCATGTCTGAGGATCGTGGTCAGCATCAGGGTTGAATCTGGAGCAGATGATCTGCCTCCACCGGTATCTGTCAAGTGCATCTCTCATAACCGTGTAGAACCTTGAAGTGGACGATTCCCTAACTTGATCGGTCCATCGTAATGGTGCGCGCCCGCGCATTCTTTTTCCTTCGGTGTTTCCAACCACGATTATTTTTTCGAGGCTATCGTCACCTCTGCGCATAATGTGTCCGAAATATGACAACACGCGCTGTTGACATATAGTGAATAAGCGAGTTTTTATTTGGAGCTGTGCCAGAATCGATAAATTGGTGCGTTTCGCAGTCCAGGGTATTTTAAGCATACGTCTCCAGCACCACATTTCGAATGCATCAATTCTGTGTCTTTCTCTTGCCAGGATAGTCCACGTCTCCACTCCATACAAGAAGATGGGGAAAATCAGTGCTCTGATCAGTCGTATTTTGGTTTTGATACCAATACCTCTTTTCTTCCATATGTTATTCAGACGGGTCATAGCTTCTTTACCCATCGCAATTCGTCTTTTTATCTCTGAGACACAGCTACCATCGCTGCATATTTGGGAGCCCAGGTAAATATAGTGGGTCAACGATATTGATACCAGGAATATTGCAGTCTGTAGCTGATAGCTTTCCGGCTCGGTCCACTATCATCACTTTTGTCTTAGCTCTGTTCACTGCGAGTCCTATGCTTCTACTTTCTGCCTCGAGTCTCTGGAACAGCTCCTGCATGTCTTCCATGGATGTTGTCAGAAGAACGGTGTCATCAGCATATCGAAGATTTGATATTTTCCTTCCAGCAATAGGAAAACCTTTTCCCCAGTAGTCAATGGTTTTCCGCATAATGTATTCTCCATATATGTTAAAAAGTGTGGGGGACAAAATGCAACCTTGTCTCACTCCTTTCTTTGTTTGAAACATATTGGAGTAATCACGACCTATTTTGATGAAGGAGTGGTTCCCATTGTAAAGACTTCGAATAAGAGCAACGAGGTGTTCCGGCACTCCCATTTCGAGCAAAACTTCCCACAACTTATTCCACTGCACACAGTCAAATGCCTTAGCGTAATCAATAAAGCATAAGACCACGGGGCTATTGAATTCTCTACTCTTCTCGATGATCTGGCGGACGTTAAGTATCTGTTCCCGCGTTCCTTTTCCTTTAACGAAACCTGCCTGCTCTTCGGGTATCTGACGGCTTAAGAAGTGGTGAAGACGACGATTAATAACATGGAGGATAATCTTACTCGCATGGGATATTAAAGCAATGGTTCTGAAGTTCTTACAATCTCTTGCAGAGCCCTTCTTATGTAAGGGTATAAATACCGATTCCGTCCAGTCTCTTGGCCATCTTCCAGTTTTCCAGATGACATTACAGACATCGGTGATAACTTTGGTGCCTCGTTTGCCTATGTTTTTTAGTATTTCAGCTGTAATACCATCTTTACCCGGTGTTTTCTTGGTCTTAAGAGATTTAATCGCCTGTTCAATTTCTGATGGTAGGATATCAGGTTCTTCTGCAGCCCAAGTAATGTTAGGGACGGTTGGCTCTTCGAAATCATATAGCTCTGCACAGTAGTTTTTCCAGCGCTCTAACACTTCATCAATATTAGTAAGTAGTTCTCCGTCTTTTCCATTAATGGCACAGGTTCTGGGCTTACGTATTCCTGTCAGTTCTGTTACTATTTGAAAGAGGTGTCTAGATTCATTTTTCAGGGAGTGAGGGACTGCTGCTCAAGATCGAGACAGATTTGGTTTATATAGTTGTCATAATCTTTTCGACAGTGTCGTTGGACTAGGCGATTCAAGTCTGCGTATCGCTGTTGGTCTTCGCTTAAAAATTTCCCTCGCTCTTTGAGTCGGCGTCTCTCGTGGATAATTTGGGCAGTTTCAGGTGTGATGAACTTTTTCATAGGGGGTTTTGTCAGCTTGTTATCCCTAGCTGTGTCCTCTATTATCCTCTTGAGATATTCCCATTTGTTCCCATTATCCGATACATCTTTTGGAAGGTGTTCTATTCTCTGCTCAAAATCTTGTCTAAAGCCATTAATGTTTATGTTGGTCATATATGGAACCTTGGGTTTCTGCATTCCCTTGAGACGTACCCGAATCTTAGCCACAAGGAGTTGGTGATCGGAGCCGCAATCAGCTCCCGGTAGAGTTTTAACGTTTGTAATTGAGCTTCTCCATCGTGTTCCTACTAGTATGTAGTCAATTTGATTTCTACATCTGTAGCCAGGTGATATCCAAGTATATAGTCTACGGATATGATGTTTAAAGCAGGTGTTAGTTATAGTGAAATTTTCTTCACAACAGAATTGTAACAGACGTTCGCCCCTATCATTACGTTCTCCGATTCCATGCTTACCCACAACACGACGAAGATGATCATCATTTTCGGTGTGTCCAACTTTGGCATTGAAGTCTCCTAGGATTATAGTAACTTCACGTTTTGGCAGTTCTTTAAGCGTCTCAGTCAGCTTATCATAAAAACCCTCCACTTCTTCTTCAGTCGATTGTGATGTGGGGGCATAAACTTGCACGACATTGAGCTTACATGAAATGGTGTTGACCTTGAGTGTTATTATACGATCGTTAACTGGTTTGTATCCGACAACGCACTTATTCAGCGATGGCGGGACTATAAATGCCACTCCTCTTTTGCTATCTTGTTCCGGCCCCGAGAAATATATAGTGTTACCAAGGTCAGACGTTAGGTGACCTTGTCCTTTCCAGTGTGTTTCGCTTAATCCTAGTATATGAATGTTCTTTCTACGCATTTCATTTTCCACAATTCCCAGTTTACCAGGTTGGTTAAGGCCGCGTACATTCCACGCTCCAATAACATGGGGACGGCGCATTGAGCAAGATTCATCAGTAGCTAAATTTCCATGCGGCGCCTGACGAGACACGTGCACATGGCCGGTAGCACATTTAACACCACCTCTCCCGGAAAGATGGCGCCGGGCGTTAGCCGGATCGACTGACATACCATGAATTGTTTTTGGACCTTGCATGCTAACTCTCTTGGGAAAATAGTAGCAGTGGTATCCCGTTGCCTTCTGCTCCAGACTTTTTGGGAGTTATTTAGACTCCTAGGCCGCTGTCGCCTCTTTGATCGGTTGTCCGACCAGTGGTGTGGTTATACCGCCATTGCTCGGTCGCCAGAGCCTCGTTCGTTATCCAGCAGGGAGCACCACGACGCCTATTGAACGTCGCCACCGGCTATTCATGACGAACCACCGATGCGTGCACGTGAGGATGACTGTTGGGTCGGATAAAGATGTTATTCCCGTTCTCCCCTTACCCCCCAATTGGTTGATATAGTTACTAATAACTATATCAACCAATAAACAGTTAGTTTTATTTAATACTAGCTGTACCTGCGTCTTCGTACGCGTAGATTTCGATTTTGATAAAACGTAACTTTTTGTACTTACCAATGTATGTAAAAACTATAAACCTTCAAACTGGGAAGCAGCAATGATACGACAATAAGAGATTATTAACTTCTTTATTTGTTAACCGGTTGGTTAATATAAAGTGAAGCCCATGACAATATATTCCCGAAAACTACATCCAAATTGATTAATCCATTTGTAAGATTAACGTGCACAAACATACGAACATACAAACATACAGACATACAGACAAAATGAAATAATATTGTTTTGGGTTCTCTTGCTTATATAAAGGTCCCCCTGTAAGAATTTTTGAAAATATTTTTTTTCTTGTTTTGTGCACAACTAAAAGACAAACAGATAAACACACAATGATTTTAAAAATGCTGAAAATGGATTCTGTTACCACTTCACATCCTGGTATATCTTTTTTAAATATTTTCAATGTACAAAGACTACTCCTCTGGTACCAATTACGTTATTGACTTAAATTGACATAACTTTTTATTTCTTAACCGATTTAGTTGAAATATACACTAAATGTTAAGTGAACACTGTGATAATATATTCCTGAAAACCGCACAAATATACATATATACAGGCATACAGACATACAGACAAACTGAAAAACCATTGTTTTGGGTTCTCTTGCTCTTATTAAGGCCTCCTATGACATTTTTTTTTATATTTTCAATGTACAGAAATTGTTAATTAGTGACAATTTTATTATGTATATAGATTTAAAGTAATCTGATTTAATTAAAAAATCAAACCATATATGATATTGGTGTTTTAGCTCATAATTGCACTGTTTGATTATGAAATTTAATTTTCATCGTTGTGCTATTTTTGAAGCTTGATGAAGAGACAAGATTTTTTTTTATTTTTGTCAGGAAATACCAGAATATTCATACATAGTAGATTCATAATTTTCCTCACAAAAATAAAAAAAATCTTTTGAATTTTTCATGTATTGCTATGTGCAGTCTCTTAAAGAAATTAAAATTGAATTTGGGATCTTCATAAGATAATTAATATTAATATAACAAGGTGAGGTGGATTTTCCTAACATAGTTGTTTTTATATTTTAAATATTTACCTCACGTTTCGATTGCTTTGCAGCACTCATGTTTACTGAGAGACGAGAGCAAGTCTGCAAATGATTAGGATGTACCTAACATGAAGCACATAGTATTTCATATTAGAAATTTGTTATTATTTAACATTTCTAGCATACGTATAATAATAAAACATACTAAATACAAACAAAGCATACGTATAATATAATATAATAAAACTATACAGATTTAAAAATAACGGTGTGTTTTTTTTTTAAAGAAGAACCTTTACATACATTTTGATTTTTTTCAATAAAGCGAAAGAATAATGTACTAATTTGCATTTGGCTCTCATATCTATATGTAAATTTCGCTAGAAAGTTTCAATGCAGCGACTCAAAGCTACGTATTTCAAATCAAAATGATTGTCCCCGAAGTTTTATTCTCGTAAAAATATGGTTAGAAAAGTCCCTAAATAGTTTATTTTATTATTCACATATATTTAAAGTGCATAATTGATTATTTTTAAAAAATATTTTGTACATAAATTATAAAAGCTCTTTGAATATATATTAATTTCTAATATTTCCATTTTGGTACATTTCAAAATTCGACATACTTCATTTATTGAGTTATATTATTATACTCACTTTATTGAATAGAGTAGAGACATTACTAACAAAATTAAGTTTAAGATATGCGGTAATCTTTCAACTGGATCATTGTTGGTGACAGAGACTTATATTCACCATGGCTATATTCAAATTGATTCTTACTTGAAAAGCTTATAATACTTAAACTATGGCTATATTCAAATTGATTCTTACTTGAAAAGCTTATAATACTTATATAATAAAGATTAAGGTTTGAAAGTTTAAATAAAGAGCACAGTGTCCATGCAACTTTATTACTTTGGTTATCAGATATATACTGCATAACATTCTGTAAGAACACATTAATATATGATGATAATTCCGATAAGACGCGTTTTTATGTAGAAACATATATAATAATATATATATAAAATTTACCATTCTGTCAAAAAATTAACATTTCAAAAATGTTTAATCACCAATCAGCGATGCAGAATATATAAATATATTAATTAAAATATTAACTGAATACATAAATATGGTAATTTAAAAATATTATTAAATTATTAAAAATATCAATTAATTTTGTAGATTATTACTTAGGTAGGACCTAAATAAAAGCTTTCTTTTTTTCTTTCTAATAAAATAATTATTTATTTACCTGTAATGAACGAACGTTATTGTTAATTAACAAACTGCAGTTTAACAACAGAGGCATCCTTTAGCCGTTGAACGGTTGAAGAATGCTCATACCTCAGTACGAGATATTCTACAGAATATCTGTTTATTGGCTGTCATATATTTATATACATTCCATTTGAAGTACAAATCAAAGATATTAACATACATATAACCAATGAACAAAAGACAATATACAATTATTACTTTTAAATTATTGTTTTATTTGTATTAATATAAGTATGCAGTCATCTACACACGCTGTAGTTGTTCCATCTCAGATTTTTCATCTTTTGGAGTAGAGTCGAGAAGATTCTTGCAATGCGATTTATTCGAAGTAAAACTTCAAGTGTTATCTTATTTAAATACCGTGATACAAATAACAATTCGAATATAACTTATTTAGCAAACTGAACTCAGTACGATATATTTTTGGTAACTTTTCTCTTATTATCTTTATTTTATCATCTTCAGTTGTCTTTGATATTTCGTAAAATTTCGCGTTCATCTAAATAGACTAAGTTATGTTCATCTAAATAGCATATCGACGGTTTGTTAGATTTAGTCACAAAAACAAATCTGCAAATACCTTGCGAACGTGTTTGAACAATATACCTAACAATTGATCATTACAAAAATGAAAATAGTAACCTTTCAAATTCAAATTCAAATTCAAAATATCTTTATTCAAGTAGGCATTTACACGCACTTTTGAATCGTCAATTACATTAGATTGGTCAGTATAGTCAGTCTGTGAGTAAGCTACCACCAGCTCGGAATGCTGTTCTGCTGAGAAGAGCTGGCCAGAAACTCAACAGTTGCTCTTTTTAAATAAAATTTAACAATGTTTGACTTATAATTTATAACATCAACCCTGCAAGTGAGTCAATGACCCAAGTTCCACACATTTCGATCAAACAAAAACTCTTGAATGTTATAATAAGATTTATTTAATAATATACCTTTAATTTTAGATTTGAAACCAAGAAAAGGAAGATCTAAGATATCTTGTGGACCCTTATTATATATGCGTATACTCAAGCCCATGAAGGATTTCTTAACTTTTTGAAGTCGAAATTTAGGCGTTACGAGCCTATTTTTATTTCTTGTATTGATTGTATGTCTGTCGCTGTTTTTTTTATAGTAATTTAAATTTTGGCGTATATATAGTAAGTTATTAAAAATGTATTGAGAAGCGATAATTTTTTCGAAGATTTTACTTAAAATAGGTAAAATAGAGATAGGTCTATAATTTCCGGGTTCTAGTCTATCGCCACTTTTGAACAAAGGAACTACTTTACTATTTTTCATTAAATCTGGGAAAGTACCGGTTTCAATACATTTGTTAAAAATTAAAGATAATTGTGGAACAATATCATTTATAATACTTATTAGTAATTTTACTGACATACCCCAAAGATCACCGGTTTTTTTCATATTTAGATTTCTAAAAGTTTTAACAATTTCATATGATGTAACAGGTTTAAAAACAAAACATTTATTACTGACTCTTACGTTATTAGTCAATTCGACGATTGCATCACATGGTGAAGAATTTAAATTACGCGTGACTGTTAAAGGAATTTCGTTAAAAAGTCTCAAAAATAGCCGCCACAGTTGAATTTGAATTTATTTCAATATTATCAATTTTTAACTTAATGGGTCCATTAGCAACCCTATTTTTCCCAGAAACACTAGATAAAACATCCCAAGTTGCCTTTATTTTATTTTCTGAGTTTAAGATTTTATTTCTTATGTAAATCGACTTAGCTTGTATGCAAACGGTCTTAAATATTTTAGAAAAAATCCTAACTTTATTCAAGAATACCGGATCTTGATTCCATTGCCTCTCACTATATAAATCATATAACTTATCTCTACTTTTATATATTCCCACGGTAGCCCAATCACTAAATTTAAGTTTTAGGTATTTAGTCATAGTTTTTGGCTTAAAAACATTATTAAATTCTTGTAACAAAAAACCGAAAATGTTATTATATAAATTATTTGGATTATCATCGCTCATGTCTACTTTACCCACTTTTTGCTGAACAGTATTCTTAAATGTTAGGACTCGGTTTTTTGTAATTGGTCTACACGTAAACTTTTGGGGCTTTTCACTTTCGTGATTAATTAATAGAGAAAATTTTAGACCACAGTGGTCTGAACTTAAATTCGTCATTACTGTTTCTTCATAAATGTTACAGCAACAGAACACATTATCAATACAAGTCGCGGAAATACTAGTAATACGAGTAGGTTCAAAAAAGACGTTCAGTAAGTTAAAAGATTTAAACAAATTTAATAAACGTACACTAGACGAAGTTTCTTGTAATATATCTACATTGAAATCACCGCAAACAATCACGGACTTATTTTTATGACAAAGCTTAGTTAAAATATACTCCATTTTGTTTTCAAATTCATCAAAGTCACTAGAGGGGGGTCGGTACACGCACAAAATAATATGTTCATTGAGCTCAATGCAGGATAGTTCAATAATTCGCTCGACAGAGAGCGCCACTATGTCTGATCGAGACTTTAACACTACATCGTTACGAGCTAAGACAAGTGAGCCACCGCGAATAGCTTTCTCTCTACAGAACGAACTTGACAATTTATAATTTTCTACATTTATAATATTGTTATTCTTTGATAACCAGTGCTCTGTAATGCACAATAAACTTATGTCATATTTTTGAACAAAGAGTTCCACTTCCAATTCCTTGCCACCTAAGCCTTGTATATTTTGATGGACAATATTTAACAACTTAGGCTTGTCTTATCCATTAGTTTAAAGTGGAACGCTTATGTTCTGTCAGTAATACATTATTTAAAGTACATTTATTTTTCGTTATATCTGTTATAACGAAGTTTTTTAAATTAAATGCTACTAAAGTAGCAATTTGTTTTTTTATAATATAAGGGCAGATACATTGTACCTTTTGTCATTCTAAACCTTTTATAAATAAATTTATTTACATCAAAGTAAAAGAATGCATCACTATGACGGTATGTCAAATTATATAATGTCAAATTTAAATTATATATATATTTATTTTGTTTGTCTGAATAAGAAGATGAATATGGAAATGCACAAATTACAATTTTACACTTATTCTTATTATGTAATTTCAATAATTTTTCAATATTACTAATTATTTCAATTTTCTTAATCGACAAACCCTCTCCATGTAATAGTACAATAGTACTGTTTTCAGTCAACTTTGAGTCAAAATTTATTATTTTATCTAAATTCTGCTGGTAACTAGCACCAGGTGAGCATATATTATGTACATTATTTAATTCCCTACTTAAAAGAGACCCAAAGCCCTGACCTAATTGGTCAGAAAAAACAAAGTAATTATGGTTGTGCACAACAGAGGACCTATTATTAATTTGATTTTTATTCATTATATTTATGTTTTTATTACTACTTTTAGTATGTATAGCGGAATCACCCAACACCTTAGAGTTTAGTTTAGAAACAACATTTAATTTTTCACTTAAACAATTACAGTTAACATAATTATTAGTTAATGACTCAAACCGCTCTAAGTTATAACTACATAGGTCAACTAAATTACCTGTAGCTTCAATATGTTCCTTAATTTGATTCTGAGAAGATTCATATTTTTTACTTATTGAATGCAATGCAGAAGTTAATTGAGAGATTTCCTCATGCAAGTTTTGGGTGTCTCGCTCATACAGTGACCTACTCTCAATCATTTTCCTATTATAAACACTTACTTTTTTAATTAATGTGGAGCGTTCAATTTGTAAATTCTTTATTTTCTTTGCAGGAAACTTGTTTTTGATGAGATTATTACATTTTTTAAATTAATTTCTTAACCTTCATTTACTTTTTTAATTTTTTATGACTTGAAAAGTATATGGGGTGCACAATACTTGACTCATCTTTTGTTAGATCAATTATAGTAGAATTAACATTTATGAAATTTGATTGAGTAGGTTGTGAGTTGCATTCAACCAGCTCCTCATATAAGCTATGAGTATGCTGACTTTCTACATTTAATTTGCAGGTTTCTAGGTCTGAAATAGTTATCCTATCCTGCACCAAATCAGACTCAAGCTCTGATATGCGATCTAATGCCCTCTCATGCTCATTGCTGCACTGGTCAAATGCAGTCACTGTATTTCTTAACTGATCTCGCTGAGCCACAATATCCAAATAATTGGTATGTAGTTCAGCGAGCTTACCTTTAAGATTAGTATTTTTTATTACAATATCTTTAATTTCCTCTTCACTGTCCTCTCGTTCCTGCAGTAGCTTGTTGCACAAATCTTTAGAAGATTTTAATTCTTCTAAAGCCAGTTTTAACTTTTGCTCCAAATCTTTGCAGAGGCCTTGCGAGTTGCAATTATTCTTTCCATTGTTGAACCTGGGTACAAATTACCTTTTAGATACAAATGGGAGTTTCAAAATGCTTGTTTTATGTATATAAGTAAGGTAAAGTAAAAGTAATAGTTTTGTATGAGGCCAATGTTTTTGTCTTCAACTTTACTTCCAACTAGTCAAGTAAAGAGAGTCAATAACGGTGCCAGAGTGTGTGGATGGACGTAACTCACTATAAAATGAGTAGTTGTTAGTTTAATGTAAGTGTAATTATATTAAAAGTAAAATAAAATACTCCCCGGGATTGAAGAAATTTGAATTCGACATCCGTTGGTTGACAGCTCAGTATATTTCTTTGTTCTTATGAAATTAAGCACGAAGACAAAGTACAAACAATAGCACTATAGTAAAATGGTATTTTTAAATACAAAATGAGATAATTGCACTTAATTAATATACATAAAGTAATTTAATATTAATTAAAATGTACAGAGAAATTTTCTGACGACTAGTTGTCGATAAGCTTTAATTGTAAAAGTGTAACTAGGTCAGTAGACTGTATACGAGGACTTTGTCAAAAGGTGGATTTGATAGCTTTACAAGAGACGTGGTTATTGCCACATGACCTGTCTTTTCTGGGTACCATTGATGACAATTTTGCTTACACGGGCACGTCAGCGGTAGATACGTCTGCCGGCATACTGCGCGGGCGGCCACACGGAGGAGTCGCTTTTTTATGGCGAAAAAGTGTGTTCCCTATAGTTGCAGTAATTATCTGTTGCAGTGTACATCTGTCTGCTATTAAAATAACGCTTAACGATCGCTCCTTTCTAGTGTTTTCAGTGTACATGCCTACGGATTCTAATGACAATTTACTAGAATTTACTGAGTGTTTAAGTGAGATTAATGCGGTGATCGAAAATAATAGTATCGAGTCTGTTTTCATAGTGGGTGATTTTAACGCTCATCCGGGTGAAGTGTTTGCTAACGAGTTGTTTTCGTTTTGTTCGGAGCATAACTGCTCCTAACAAAACGAAAAAGTCGTGCGTAGATATAGACACTTTACCGTCGGATACTTATACATTTATAAGCGACGCGCACGGATGTCGGCGCTGGCTCGATCACTGCTTAGTGACCGACGCCGCGCTGCCGGCCGTGCACAGTGTATCGGTATTGTATGGACTCATATTGGTCCGACCATTTACCTATTATGTTAGAATGCAATTTAAGCGTAGTTCGAAATACGATCATACAACCTTCATTAAAGGTAAATAAAACTATATGGGGTGAGCGTTGTTCTGATCAAAAAGTTAAATATCGTAATTACTGTGATACACATTTAGAACAAATTGTCTGTCCTTCTGAATTAAATCAGTGTTGTTTGCAAAATTGTAAAGATTCAAGCCATTTAGAATTAATAGATTTGTTGTATAAGAATATAATACGAATACTTGTTAAGGCGTCTGAACTAAGTCATTATGTTAAAAATGTAATTAAGTCTAGAAATGTTACGGGTTGGAACAAATACGTCCGTGACGCTCACGAGAGGGCCCAACTTTGTTACAAGTATTGGTTATTGTGTGGAAATCCATCATCCGGTGTGGTTTTTAACGATATGAAAGAATCTAGAAAAACATTCAAGAATAAGTTAAAATGGTGCCAAACCCATGAACAACAAATAAAGATGGACATTATTGCTAAACATCATTCAAATAAAGACTTCGGTAAATTCTGGAAAACCACTAACAAAGTAAATCATAGGCCGGGCCTGCCTTGCCGTGAGTGTTGAGGGTGTGAATAACCCTCGTTGTGTAGCGGACCTGTTTCGACAGCATTTTAGGGTGCAATCACCTCTAAAAAATACACCTCCACTGCCTGTGCTCGATTCTGAGGCCGTTGCTTCTGAGCGAAGCGTGACATTTACTGAGAAACAAGTAGTTGATATTATTATGTCATCAGTCAGAGGTAAATCGCCCGGGCATGACGGTCTCAGCATCGAGCATCTGCAGTACTCTGGGGTCCATCTGCCACGAGTTCTGTGTATGTTTTTTAATATATGTATGAGTCACTCCTATCTACCAGAAAGTTTAATGCGTACCCTTGTTATACCGATTATTAAGAATAAAACTGGTGATTCATCACTACTATCTAATTATAGACCTATTTCGTTAGCGACTGTCATTGCCAAGGTACTGGACGGTCTGCTTCTGTGCCACCTTAATAAACATTTAACGATCAACGATGCACAATTCGGATTTCGACCTCGTTTGTCTACTGAGAGTGCTATCTTTTGCCTCAAGCAGACTGTTCAGTACTACTCGGCAAGGAAAACACCCGTATATGCTTGTTACCTAGATCTTTCAAAGGCTTTCGACCTAGTTTCATATAATGTACTTTGGGGTAAATTACAGAACAGTACCAACGTTTCATCGGAAGTTATCAATTTGTTTAAATATTGGTATGGGAATCAGGTGAACTGTATAAGATGGGCAGGCTCATTTTCAACCGAGTATAGGCTGGAATGTGGAGTGAGGTAAGGGGGATGGTCCTCGCCAGCGCTCTTTAATTTATATTTAAATGGCTTACTTGATGAGCTCAGTAACACCGGAGTCGGATGTCATATTGACGGTATGAGTGTTAATAATATAAATTATGCTGATGATATGGTGTTGCTGAGACCATCAATCGGAGCTCTGAGAAAGCTAGTAAATATATGTGAGTCCTATGCCGAGGCCCACGGGCTCAAATATAATGCACTCAAGAGCGAGCTCATGATTACGTCATTTGTAGTTTCAATAAACTTATCTCGCGGGTAGTTGGTGATTTTGATGCCCGAGTGAATCCCACTTCTGATTTCGGAGCTAGATGCATATTAGTGACTTGCTCGTTCTTGATGGAGTATTCTGGTACAGGATCCGAGGCGTAGGTCTCAGGCAATTAAACCACACTGACAAATTATGACAATTCTTGTATTAAATGTAGCTAATCAATTATCACAAATTACTTAGTAGCTATACAATTATCAGAGTTGCGTGAACTACCGATCCCGCCTGGGGGCCCGAACTGTAAGGCTCTCACTAATCAATTCCTCCTCGACTCAATGCTCTCCAATATTTAAAATGTCTCCGGTGCCCCTCCAAACGATTCCGATCACGTGACTCGTTACGTCACGATGTTCACACCCTACTGTTACAATGATATCAATTGAGTTACTGATTATCGTTAAATTATCGTGATCTACGACATATATATATATATATATATATATATATATATATATATATATATGACGTTAACTTAATAAAAAGACACATTTAATATAAAAAAGGAACGACTAAACCATCTAATACACAATCAATTCTTTTCAACATCTGTGTTTACAAAACTGAAGTGATAGAAATGTACAAACACTTCGCAAACAATGCGACAAATTGAAATTACACAAGGAGATGCTATTGTTTATATTTTTTCTACTTTTATTCTTCAAACACAAGATTATTGCAATTTTGTGTAGCGTAATACTTATAAGTATTGAATGTTATAAATCTATACATGTTGGTGCTGTTTTCTTAGTTTACTATTAATTAAACTCGAAGTATCTGTAGTATTGAACATTTATTTGAAAAAAAATATAGCTTAAGAACACGGCAGTTGGAAAACCGATATTTAGATCAATTGCACATTTAACAAATAGAAGTGAAGTAGGTTTAAAAGTTACACAAAATATACCTGTAAATAAACATTCCATTCAACATCCAGCATAAAAAGTTTGGAGTATACTTACCAAAACTGTTGTCTTACCACAAGATTTGAACGCGTCTTACTTATACGCAAACCAAGAAATTAATTTCAATGTGTACGACCAAGTTAATAGCAACGAGCCAACGACTCTGCACGATATTTTCGCGAACATTTAGGAGACTACCACGTGAATAGCGATGCTGGGGTGATAATTTCTATGATTTGAGTTTTAGGAAGTCTTTAGAACTTATATTTTAGAACAACTAAATAAAAATTAGAAAATAAAAACGAAAGTGAGGGTATGTTTGATTTCTCCAATCCGACCTAATTTCGATAGCCAAACCGTCAAGGCAGAGAGGCTGGGACTATCCCACTTCTGATCTAAGGATTCATGTAGAAATTTAATTAAAAAAATAATAAGAATTCAAAGTAATTGTCAAATTCACGTATTTCACGCTATTTAATACTACGAAAGCCAGATTACGACGTTATAACTAATTTAGTAATCTACCACAGTAATAAAACGCAGGATAAGCTACTCAAAGATCACATCGACAATCACTATTCACACCTGCAGAGCTTCCGCTCTCAAACGACTATGACACGATAATTAATAAACCTAACACTTGCTTACTAATTTATAGGAGTTGATGCCTACTAATTATTTAGAAATACCCTCGACTCCTAACAATATAATATGACTGCAACTGGAATGGATCTTCTTCATTTATGTAACTTCATCCATTCGTATCCAATAATAGACGTTGTAAGACCACGGGTTTCTACAACCATCCGACTGTAAGGGTGTTGTTACTATAGTAAGAAATTATTTGCCTAAAACTAAACAAGGTCTTAAGTATAACTGAAGGAATCTCCCGTATGAATGTGACGTATTAGTGATTTGTAAAGACATCAATTGAAGACATTTCTTTGGTGGTAGACCATAACATCGGGTCGCCGGCAAAGTTACCGCCCATGGGGCAAAGTCGTGCCGCAAAGCGACCTAGTCGTGTTCCGGCACGTTGCTCGATGAAGCCGTTTATGGGAAATGGGTCTGAACAGCTGCAGTACGTTGGCGAACCGGTTGACGCCGAGTTGGTGTTTGTTTTGTCGGGTGTCTAGTCGAGGAGGGTAGCGGGATCCGAAGCGACGGCTTTCTGCTGGCCGCCCGCAGATAGTTGGGGGCCCAATTAGTGAGTTAGCTACCCACGAAACGTTGCCCCGCCAGCTGAGAAAAATCCCAGGGTGGCTCCATCGTGCTAGTTGGCGACCAGACGAGGAGGCCCGATGGAGATCCCTGGGGGGGTTCGGGCGTCCCCGCAGTCTCCAGGCTAGCCTCCCAGTGGCATAACTTAATCAACTTCGACGTCGGGTTCGATACGTACCGCCTCGTTCAACTGCCATTTCCCATCCCTATTCACTTTTTTTTTTTATTATGAAAAAGTTAAAAAAAAGAAACAAGGATACACAGCGGTTGCACTCCTCCTCATATAAAGTGCACCTTACTAATATAAGGGGTTTGCACTCAAATCTTTTAGCTGTCCACCACCACCTGGAGACAGAGCAGCCGCACTTGCTCTTTTTGACGGAGACGCAGATTCAATGTCCTTTGAGCGCTACATACTTGGATTATCCCGGTTACTCGTTAGAGCACAACTTTCGCTCACGGGCCGGAGTCAGTGTGTACTCGCGGAACGACCTCTGTATTCAGCGTCTCCGTCACCTTGAAGACCCCACTTTTTCTTCCCTATGGGTTTTAGTGGACACAGGAAACGAAAAAATCCTGTATTCCTGTGTCTACCGTTCGCACAGCGGTGACCAGGAGACAACTCGTTTATTTGAGTATCTCAGTGAGGCTGCAGATATGGCTCTGTATCAGTACCCTTCGGCGCAGCTCGTCTTTCTGGGGGACTTTAAGGGCTGGCATCAGGACTGGCTGTTCTCGTACCAGAAGACCGACCATGCTGGAAGAGAAGCGCGGAAATTTGCGTTGTCCTTGGACCTCTTTCAGCTGGTGAGGCAAGCGACAAGGGTACCAGATGTGGTAGGCCATACAGCTAATTGCCTGGACCTTCTGCTGACAACTGATCCGGACAGGTATCGTGTAGAAGTCACGTCCCCTTTGGGAACCTCCGATCACGGTCTGGTGAAATCTGTATTTACATATTCCCCACCAGCTTTCGAACCACATGGTGTTAGGCGAGTATGGAAATACAAGTCAGCAGATTGGGATGAGATGCGGCACTTTTTTGCGTCTTATCCTTGGCGGCAGATCTGCTTCTCTTCTTTGGATCTGTCGAGTTGCGCGGATGCTATAACCGATGTGGTGCATCAGGCAATGGAGTATTTTATTCCTTTTGCTGACGTACCCATCGGTGGCAAAGCTCGCCCATGGTTTAATGCCAAATGTCGTCATGCACATGACCGAAAACATTCGGCATACCTCATTTGGGTTGATGCTCGAAGCCGAAAAACTCCGGATGTAAGTACAAAGAAGAGAGCCTTTAACCAAGCTGCCAAGTCCTACAAAAAGGCATTGCGGAAGGCTCGTCTTGATCAAATCGCTAAGAATGGCGAAAAGCTCTCTGTCAGACTAACTGGCAGTCGAGCTTTCTGGTCTCTTGCGAAAGCGATCGAGTCGAATTTCTACCAACCCTCACTGCCTGCTCTGCTGAAGCCGGATGGATCCCTGGCCCACACAGCAACAGAGAAAGCAAATGAATTTGCTTCTCTGTTTGCTGATAATTCGCATCTAGACACTGGCAATGCTTCTCCAGCACATCTTCCTCACTGCGGTATTTCGATGCCTGAAATCCACATCACTAACAAAGAGGTATGGAGAACATTGTGTCGTTTAGATGTGAATAAAGCCAGTAGTCCTGATGGTATACCAGCCATTCTGCTCAAGACATGCGCAGCTGAGTTGTCTCCTCTACTGACACGTCTATATCGTCTCTCTTTCATGACTGGAATAGTGCCGAAATCCTGGAAGCTTGCTAATGTGCAACCCGTGCCCAAAAAAGGCAGCCGTGCCGACCCTGTCAATTATGGACCGATTTCAATCACCTCCATACTCTGCAATATTATGGAGCGTGTATTGAACTCGCGCCTATTAGCATACCTAGAAGGTAACGATCTCCTCAGTGACCGACAATACGGGTTTCGCCGTAATAGGTCTACTGGGGACCTCCTAGTGTATGCTACTCACATTTAAGGCGAGGCCATCGAGAAGAACGGAGAAGCGGTCGCCGTCTCTCTGGACGTCTCGAGGGCATATGACAGGGTATGGGATGCGAGCCTTATAAGCAAGCTTTCAGCGTACGGTATATCTCCTGGTCTGATCGGCTTGGTAACGGACTTTCTGAGCCACAGATCTCTCAGAGTAGTTGTCGACGGGTGTTCCTCGGAACCCTTGACAATAAATGCCGGAGTGCCTCAGGGGTCCGTTCTTTCTGCAACTCTGTTTCTGCTGCACATTAATGATCTGTTGAAGCCCGGTATCTATGGGTATGCAGACGACAGCACAGTTGTAGAAAGATATCTGCCGAGTACTCGGGCTAGTCGAGATCAATTACAGTCTGAAAGAGAAGCCATGGTGCAACGTTTGAATGACAAACTTCAGGCAGTCTCCGCATGGAGCAATGCCAATCTTGTCAAGTTCAACGCCACAAAAACGCAGACGTGTCTGTTCACCGCCAAAAAGAGCCCTTTAACCTTGGCTCCTACTTTCCAGAATGTATCCTTGGAATACAGTGACCGGCTTCAGTTGTTAGGTTTAGAGATTTCCTGGAACCTCAACTTTGGTCGGTTCATTGAGTCCAGAGCAAGAGCAGCAGCAGCAAAGCTTGCCGTTCTTGCGAAGGTTCGGCAGTACTTTACACCGGGACAGCTTCTTGTTCTATACAAAGCACAGATCCGGTCGTGTGTAAAGTATTGTGGTCACATATTTGCTGGTGCCGCAAAGTCTCATCTTGCGGTTCTGGACTCAATTGAGAGGCGAGCAAAGAGGCTTATAGTTGAAAGCCAGTTGGTAGAGCGACGGGACGGTTTCCTAGTAGTCGCGGGTTCGAATCCCTGCCCGTATCGGTTTTTTACATTCTATATTTATATAAATTTAAATAAGCCTAACATGGCTATACATGTTTAAAGATATTTTCAAACATTGATATCGGTAGTGGCATCTTTTCAATGTTTATCTATACTGCAAAGTTAGAAACATTGGTTAGGATTTTCGAAAGAAACCTAATAGATGTCACCACCGTCCCGATAAAGACGATCACATATAGAATGCTTAATTCACCGAGGCGGACAGCGATACGGTAGCTCAGTTGGTAGAGCGACGGGACGGTTTCCTAGTAGTCGCGGGTTCGAATCCCTGCCCGTATCGGTTTTTTACATTCTATATTTATATAAATTTAAAGAAGCTTAACATGGCTATACATGTTTAAAGATATTTTCAAACACATTTATTATTGTTTTCAGTTCAAATACTATTTTTCAATTAACTTATGTATTTTTGCTCCAATATATAGAACAGTAACAAGGTGTCTAACCCGACTGATAGTGGATATTTAAATAAAAACAAAATAATTTCTGTGTAAGCGGTAGGTAACGGTAGGTAATGTTTAACATGCTTCAAGAACTCCGTGTTTGAAGTTAGTCAGACTCTTATCAGATTATTTTTTAACAAGACTTGTACAAAAATATAATTATTTGCTTACTAAGGTACAGATAAGAACGATGGTTGTTTTTATGTTAAGATGAAGATAAAACCGTATGTAATAAATACCTTAACAAAATGAGTTTATTTGAATAATAAAAAATGAGTTTCCTTAGTAATGCTAAATATTTATGAGGCTCGACACCCATGTGAATAGGTGTTGTTATTTATTACGCCTATTTTTTGGGTTTCCTATTTACGATATGAGTTTAGAAATACGGAGCGTTTGTCCGCGATTATTTCGTAATATGTAATGTTTGCACCTAAATTATAAAGTAGTGGATAATGTTGTTATATGAAGGAAATATAATGATAGGTAATAAATATAGAATTGAAAATATCTGTAAAACGTAATTCCATGATAGGTTTATTAAATTTCAATAAATATAAAAATTAAATAAACAGGCAGGCATTCGTACCCACGATTTTTCGGAAACCGTTTGGTCGCTCTACTAATTGAGAAAATTCGATTAGGGTATGTGTATTGTTGGGCACCCAGGACTTATTTAAAAACTTAACAATGATTATTTATTATTTTAAATAAATTCTATACGTAAAACTAATCAGTTTGGTTAGGATTCCATCCTGCAACTTTTGGAAAACCTTTAATTGTTTAACTATTTCAGATATCTTATCCATCCATCCATCCACTTCGTATTTTACTCTGGGGAGTTGCTTTTTATTTAAATACTGTTTTTGTTTTGGAAAAGAGCCCAATCCGTGCAATTTACAACCTGGGTTGAAGTTGAAGAAATGCTTAAAGAAATTTAATCAAATCGATGTAACCGTCAACAAAATATTAATATATTATACAAGTACTTTTAGTGGTGACTATGGAAATGGATAGTAAGTAACCAAGATTACTTTCAGCAATGCTTTTAACAATGTATATTATATAAAAGCTAGCATCTTGTACTTATTGACAAATTCTTCTCGTCTGCGTGTAGTTTACGTGCTGGTGTCCCACAGGGCGGCGTGTTATCACCACTACTCATTTCAATGTTCATTAATACAAATACTTACAATATTTCTTTTATTCTAATTAAATGTATCCAGGTGATTCACAAATATATTTGTGGTCCGGTGTGAAAGACTTACCTTATGCTATTGCTAGACTTAATAACAGTTTTTTTAAGTCTGTTTTTATTGTTAATAAAAATGTTTATTTATATATATGTAACCGTCTTACCCAGATGGTGACAAAATCTTTTTGGCCTCTTTTGTAATCCTATTGTTTTTAACTTTGTAGTATAGAATAATACGATATTCCTCTCGTATCGATTATTTTTTTATGTTATTTATTTGAAACTTAAGTAAGCTAGGCATGGCTAAACATTTGAAGAGACAATTTTTTAAACTTCAGTTCTTAGTAACTTCTTTTTAGTTCTGTTTAGTTTAATAATAAATAATTCAATTTAAGAAAGCTTTTAAGAACTAAAGAATGAGTTGACTGAATAACATAGATAAGTACGGCTCACCCACCGATTTCAAACATTATAAAAATTACTAACAAATAAATAAATAAATCTAACTTTGACAGTGGTCAACGTAAAGGACGCAGTTCATATGTAGAATTGAAAGATAAGAAAATAAAGTATCTTACTTTAAAGTAATAGAAAAGTCAGAGTAACGTAAAATATACCCAGTTATTTCTCTTACAATAATTTAAAGAGTATTTGTATCAGTGTAAATAAATAAGATAGCACTTGAAGTTTCAATTCGTATAAATTGTGTTGCAAGACTCGTTCCACAAGATCAAGAAACAGAGATAGTAGCTACCACTACGAAGTGTGAAGAAGGCACTGTGATGAGAATACAAAACATACAATAAATAAAAAGATATCTTAAAACTAACATTTGTATTTAGTTTTTTTATTTGTTTAACAAATATTGTTTCAAATAAACATTATATTTTAGGAAATAAAAAGTAGGTTTTATGCTTAATTTTATATAAACCGGTTCGATAATCTTAGTCTCACATATGCAATATAATATTAGTAGGATAAAATTATTATAGTTATAGTTAATATAGGTATATAACCAATCATAATTTTAAGCTTACCGCGTAGTTTAAGAATATTTTCGGTTGTGGGAGAAACCACTGTAATGTCATATATAATATAAAATATAAAATACAATATAATATATAGTATATAAAATATAATATATTAAATATAATGTAAAATTCTAATAATTAGTGTTTCCTTACAAGTTACATTTATATAAATAAATTAAGGAATTGTAATGGAAATAATTTTCTTAATATTATTTAAAGTGCATTTTAGAAAAACAAACAGGTAGAAATTATGATATTAGATAGATGAGGAAGTAGATAATGGTTTCTTTAATTTAAATAATTGTGAATGAATATTTAGCAGGTCTCGAATCACCAACTATCAAATCAAACTCCCATAAGTCTATTAATTTTTCTTCAACACCTGAGATATTTTTAGAATTTATTTTATTAAGTAACATTTTTTTTGTACATTTTATTATATCTTGCAATTGACGAGATATGTAGTTTATATTTAGAATAAATAATATTTAATTAAATGCTAGCAAATAATTTTAAGTCTAAAACCAATTCTCGTTTTTTTTAATTATATCTATTAAAAATTAAAAAAATATAGACAATACCATTCAGAGACTTGTTAACTATTGTATTTTGAGAGTAAAAGTTCAGGGACAATCATTTTAATTTGAAATACGTAGTTTTAGTTTTAAGCTGCTACACTGAAAGTTTCTAATACAAATTATTTGAAAATTTGTTAAAATATATGACGGTGACTGCGATAGTTTAGCGGCACAGCCATATTCGATAGGAGCTTCGACAGGGTTCATAGTGAAGTTCTCTGACAATTCATCCACAAAGTATGATAATACTTGTATTATATGTCGGTAACCAGCAATCACAAATTTCTTTAGTGGGTATACAATTATCAGGGTTGCTTGAACCACTACTCTCGTTTGGAAAGTCCACTATATCGCTCTCTCTAATCAATTTTATCTACGACTTAATGCTCTCCAAAATTTAACATAAAACAGTTACCCCTCCAAACCATTTCGATCACGTGACTCGTTACGTCACGGCGTTCACCATAACAACAATATGACGGTTTTACAAAACAATAAAACCGATATTATGTGCCGAAAGGGAAAACATACAGCATTGTTATGAAGAAGCTGTGTGTACTTAACCATAGATCCGCGATTGATTGCATAGACTATAGAAATAGTAGTTGAAACCTATACCAACAGATGGCGCCTATTTCTAAACCAGCAAGGTGATGTTGAAAATGAAATCATTTTTCAAATCATAGGGTCTTCACCAGGAAGGACTTCCTGCAATGCTGTATGTTTTCCCTTTCGGCACATAATATCGGTTTTATTGTTTTGTAAAACCGTCATATTAATGTGCCTCTGGAAAACATACAGCATTGTTATGAAGACGTGTTTGTTATCTGCTGGTGAAATTATAGAAACACAACGCTATGATGAATATGCATAAAATTTATATTATTCATATTTTGACCAATATGTTGATTATTTACTTAGTAATAATTTATAACCATAATATCATCTTCATTAATAAAGTATATAATAACTTGTTAGCTAATCAACAGAAATAAGATTTAATAAATTTATAACTTATAACTGGTACTTCTAATAAATGAATTTATAACTTAAATAAATTTACACGAAAATAAATTTATAACTTAAATAAATTTATAACTTATAGCTACTACTAATAACATATAATAATTCATGATACTAAGCAACAGGAATAATTATTGTCACCAATTTATGATGTTGAAAACGTATTAAAAATTGAATTTCTATGAACCGTAGAAAGCTCTATTTTACGACAGTAATGTTTAAAGAACGTAGTGGAAGATTTCCAGTTTCCCCGTGACAAAATTTCATCTATTGGTTGATTTTCTATCCACCCCAAAGAAGCTACCGCAGATCTACAGCTTCCTGGAGAAGCATTAATTCCACTATCCTTAAGAACACTACGCACCCAATTTCCTATAACTGTACGAGAAGCAGCTTTTGCTTTATTATGAATTGTTATAAATAGATTATTTAAATTATTAACTTCTCTTCTTTTGATTTTACTTTTTTCTTTTAAAAGTCTAATGAAAGTTACTGGACAAATATTTTTATCGGGATGTTTAAAAAGTTTCCACGCGGATTGCCTGAAATTGTGTGTATCTGTCTTTGATCCATATGCTGGAATAAAATAAATGTTCTCACCATTATCAAAGAAACTATCATTTGAAATTTTTAACAAAGTTAAATCATGGATTCTGCGCCCTGAAGCTAACAATAATAGGGTAGCAGTTTTACGAGTTACATCAAATAAACTTTCTTTTTGTGGATTCGCTGAAAGCCAATTTAAAACGATTCTAGGGTCCCATGTGATTGATGGTTTTATAATTTTTGGGTTTGATGCGCCTATTGCCTTAAGAGTATGTTTAATTATGAAGGTTGAAAAAGATGGTTTTTCTACATGAGGACCACAAAAAGTTAAAATAGCAGATTTATGAGTAAGTATAGTATTGAAAGATAATTTCTCTTCCAGGCTGAGATATATTAAAAATCTGGCAATTTCGGCGGGCTCAGGATATTTGGGGTTTATTGAAAGTTCTGAGCACCACATCATCCATCTTTTAAGAGCTGGTGTGTAGGTTGAAAGTGTGGAAAGTCGCCAACTTTTCCTTAATAGTTCTTTTTCTTGCTCAGACCACTCTTTAATAAGTTCGCCCCACCCCCAATTCTCCAAACTTTGAGGGTCAAAGTTTGTACTTGTGGAGGTGGCTGCATTGCTGTCACATCTATAAGGCTCTCCGGGAGGTTCGGAATTTCGTACGGGAGATTCAACGCTCTGGTTTTCAGGTCTTGCAGCCAGAATGCTCGTGGCCACTCTGAAGCTATTACCAGGTAGATCCCTTGAGCATTGTTTAGATGTGCCAACACTCGAGGTATTAGACTGGGGGGAGGAAATACCCACGCTATTCCGTATTTCCATGGTCTGCTGAAGGCATCTATATAGCTTGCAGATTGATCTTTGCAGTCTATCGACACATAGTTTTCCACTACTGTCGTCTTGAATGTTGCAAACAAATCTATTTCCGGTCGTCCCCATTTCTGGAACACCTCCCGTGTAGCTTGCGGAAGAAGATGCCACTCGGCCGGCTGTTTTCTTCGCGACAAACTGTCCGCTATAATGTTGTATCTTCCCGGCAGGTCATGGGCTGACACAGTTATTTTGTGTCGATCCAGGATATGTAATAATTTTGTGGTTATTGCTAATAACGCTATTGACTTGGTCCCCCCCTCCTTTCGAATGTAAGCAATCAATGTCCGATTGTCCGATTGAATTAAGACGTGCGCGTTTTGTAATTGCATTGCCTTTCTTTCTATTGCTATTACTACTGCATATAATTCTTTTTTGTTGCAATGCCACCTTCTCTGGAGGTTTGACCAAACTCCCGACATTGACTCTCCATCTAATTTTGCCCCCCATCCCAAATCCGAAGCGTCCGTCGCAAGAAAATGGGTGGCAGGTTTGTTGTGAATGGGCAAACTGTGATGAGTGGCTCCGCGCCACCACATCATCTCTTGTGCCACTACACCTGGGACTGACAGTTTTTTCCTCGGTTTGTTCTTGTCGAAACTTCGCAGAAATATTTGCATTCTGCGACAATTTAAACGGCCCCGAGGAATGACAAAATTGGCAAAATTCAATTGTCCTAAAATACATTGTAGCTCTCTGAGATTTATATGACTTTTTTGTAACACTTGGGCTATAGATCGGTCTAGTTTCTCTTGTTTCGTCACTGGCAGCGACATCAAATTTCTTGCCGTCTGCCAACGTATTCCCAAATATTCTATATCTTGCGTCGGAGTTAAAACAGACTTTTGGTAATTTATTTGCCATCCCAGGTCCTCCAAGTGCCGAACGGCTTCCGCAGCCTGACGGCTTAACTTGGACTGGTTCTGATTGACCAAAAGGAAGTCGTCTAGATACACTAGAACTCGACAACCTTTTGCTCGCAAGGTCTCCGCGACCCAGCAGGTTACAGAAGGAAAAAGGTGCGGTGCTGAAGCCAGGCCAAACGGAAGACATGTCATTTCGTAAAGTTGGAGCTGGTAACTGATTCTCAGAAAGGTTCTGTGAGACCTTGCACATGCCAGATGGAAATATGCTGATGAAATGTCCAGTTTTATCATCCAGTCTCCTGGTTGGAGAAATTCTGGGACTGTGGCCTGAGATATCAGTCTGAAATGCTTTGCCTTTATAAACTTGTTCAGTTCTCGGAGATCGAAAATAGGGCGCATTGAACCGTCGCTTTTCTTCCGAAGAAAAACTTTTGAAATGAAGCTGGGCGATCTTCTGGATACAATTTGCAGAACACCTTGATCTAAGAGCTCTTGTATTATGTGAGACATTGCAGGGGAAGAATTGGTTGAATATTGTCTCATAACTCTTCTCGTTGGCATTATTAGTGGAGGCTTTTTGATTAGAGGTAAACGAAAATTTGTTATTGCCGAAATTATATACTTGTTTGCACCTAATGTTCGCCAACGGTTCTCGAATGTTTTTAGAATCCCCCCCCTGAAAAGTGTCGGATAGTCACTTTCTTTCTTCTTTATTTCGAAAGGAATAATTTTTTGTTTGCTTAAAATTATTAGTTTTTTTATAATTTTTCTGTGACGTATATTTTTTGTTCTCTTGTGAATTGTTTTTGGTATATGTACGATATTGTATTTTAGATGTAGATGGTATTGAATCTTTATATTTTCTTTTGAATGGTTCAGTTTTTTTATAAGATTGTGGTTGTGTGGGGTGTAGCCAAAAATGAGGCCCGCCAAGTGATTGTATAAGAGACATGAGCTTAGTTTTATCGAATAAAAATTCTTCACTTGGAGGAATGTTATAAAGAGCACCTTGAATATTTTTGTCCCGAATCCCATCTAATAATCTTTTTCGCCTAATTTCGATACATTCCGCCCTTTTTCCGCACACAATTTGTAACGTTTGTTCAGATAATTTATATGAAGGAGATAAACTTCCGAAGGTATCTGTCATTTTTTTGAAAAGGTTGTCTGCATTTCATTCTGACGGATTACTATGAGCCCAGTTAATTAAACCCTGCAAACCGGATTGCAATAACTCCCTTTGCTGTAATAAGGAGTTTGTTGTCGCGGCCATTATTTCCTCCGTCGAGGCTAAAAAGTCTTTACCTTTATTCAAACAACACATTTCATCGTTAATTTTTAAACTACAAAAACCCGGAAAGGTGAGCATGTCCATCAATGCTTTTGAATAACGAATATGAGACCACGTGGGTGAATTAAATTGTTGCAATTCGATTAATTGTCGTAACATTTTTTCGTTCGAGGGTTTAAGAACTTTTTTATCGTCAAACACTGTTTTACATAAACCTAAATCGACCGATTTAACCGTGCTCGTCGATGGATTTGATAAAAATTCATTATTTTCATTAGTGGGTACTTCGAAAACATTATTCGTAAATTCCTTTGTATTTTGAGCACATTGCTGGTGCATTAAATAATTGGTAAGAAAACTGACCTGGTTATATAGCGCGTCGATCCTTTGATCGACGGTTAACTGTCCAGCACTTTTTTGTTTCTTGGTCGGCGGTTCCTCCACTTCAGAGTCCGGGCCGCTGTCACCCGAACTTGAAGACGAATTTTCTGGATTGTAGACCCTCTCGACTGATGGTGAACGTGATGTAGCTAAACGACGATCCTCTAAAGTCCCTGGGGCCCTGGATGACTCCCCGATGTCTTCATTAGGTGTCGAATTCATCACGAATTGTTACCGACTAATACTTATAAAACTGGTTTCTTTACTGCACTATTAAATACTTTACTGCACTATTAAATACTATTAACACTTGTAAAAGTATCAACCGCTGCTGGCGAGAGTACACAACGCTATGATTTGAAAAATGATTTCATTTTCAACATCACCTTGCTGGTTTAGAAATAGGCGCCATCTGTTGGTATAGGTTTCAACTACTATTTCTATAGTCTATGCAATCAATCGCGGATCTATGGTTAAGTACACACAGCTTCTTCATAACAATGCTGTATGTTTTCCAGAGGCACATTAATATCAACTGAAACGTCGGGTTAGATTTAAAATGTAAATTTAAAATTTAATTCAATATACGCGAGTTAAATAAATAAAAATAGTTTTATTTCAATGTGTAATACTCGTGAAAACCTTAGAAAACAACAACATCAACTGAGTTACTAATTATCGTTTCATTATCGTAATCCACGACATATAGGAAGGGTTTTACTTATTACAATATATAACACTCTAACCTTGTAAGACTCTAGATTAATATAATATATTTTATTGGTTTATTATTCTACGTACGCTATAAATTTTAATAATAACATTATTAATATGAAATACCATGTACTTTATGTTAGGTACATTTTAATGATTTGTAGACATGCTCTCGTCTCTCAGTAAACAGGAGTACAGCAGATCTATCAAAACTCTAGGTATATATTAAAAACATAGTAAAAATACAAATACTTAATGTTAAGAAACGCATCAACTCAATTATTTTTATTGACACATTTGAGGTTTTATTCAATTCACCTTGTTATATCCATTAATATTAAGCATCTTATTATTATCATTCAAAATTATTCTTATCAATTATTAGTTAACTATTCTGATTGGTTTAAAATCACAAAGGATGAATAAGTAAGAAGTGAATTATTATTTTTTTACTTCACTTTTAAGTATTCTAAAGAATATTTGTCTTGTCCATATGCAAATATATTTATATGAAATATAGTCTAAGGCTCTACTGAATTTGCGAGTAAAACCTATTTATTTATTTTTTTTTCTAGAAAAAAAGATGTGATGAACTTAGAGTTTAAGAGTATTTAGGAGTAGAATATGTCATTTTAAATGTATTTAAATATCAATGTCATTATAATATTAATTTGCGATTGCATGTAATGTGGATAACGGAGAAGAAATGGTGGATCCTTGTGTAAGCAGTATATAATTGTAGGTATTATTAATAGTATAAAATTAACTAAATATTATATTAATAATTTTTACATTTGGTTTCTGACATTTAATGTTAACGATTCACAACTATTTACGTCCATTCCGATTTAAATTTCATCTCCTTGCTGTACGAAGTTTTCAGTATTCAGACCATATTTCATTATAATATACGAGTAAAATTTAGCAGTTCTTAAATTATACATTGAACTGTACTTCAATATGAAATGAAAGCTATCGACTTTCTATCCTTATAACGAAGATACCTACTTTATTGTTTTATGTATGCACATCAAGCTATTTGTTATAAAATAAAAATACTATGTTGTATTTTCTGTTCTGAAAATCTCAAAAACATTCTTAGTGCGTAAAACAAATCTATAGAGAGCACGTAAAGACTATTTTATTTCAGTATCAGATGTTTTTGTTCGTTTGTGAAATGGATACTGAATGTTTCTTTTCACCTCACGTAATTTAGTTTCTGTACAATACTTATTCGAAGTAAGCAAAATTTATATCAAAAAAGAGATTTTAAAATATCATAATTTGCTTAGTAACTTGTAAAATTATAATAATTGTTCCTTATAACAAATCATAAACAATTTCAGATCCAATTGACATTCAAACTTCCGTCCATTAAGATGAAACGTAATATAAAGTGAGGTTCATTGGTTTATGAGACTATTGGAAAGAAGATTTCTCTCTACACTGAATAAAAAGCGTTTTTTATCATTCAGATGTAGAAGATAGCACCGGTGATGCTGTATATTTCGACAGAGTAGGGCTCTCTCGGGAAAACGTAGTTGAGTGCCAAAAAACTAGAGTTTTATATAAAAACCTTAAGTGTCGGGATGTGGGAAATGTAATTTATCAATTCTAACCCCTAAAGGACAGAAAAATTATTAAACTAACAAAACCCTATTTTCTGAGGTTTTCACGAGTACTACATATTGAAATAAAACTATTTTTTAATTAAATTTTAAATTTACTTTACATTTTAAATTTCATTTCAAAAAATTAAATTTAGAATTTAATTCAATATACGCGAGTTAAATCCGTAAAAGTTTCAAAACCCTGTTCATTTACTACTCTTTAGAAACGTTTTAATAAAAGTCTTACTAAGTATCAGGCGATGTTTTGAATGATTATCTATTTCGTAATCATGACAGGAGTATGGTCACAATGGGTCAGATGCTCTGAAGAAATATAAAATAAAATAAAATAAAATATATAAGGAAGTTAAATAAGTACTTGTACACACAGTTTTAGAGAAGTATAGAGGTTGCATTTAAACAATAAAAATATACATGAGCATACGGTGTTATTGCTAAAAGCGGTCTCTGACAATATAATTTAAACTACAAATATACACATACTAATGAAATAAAATTCTTACGTAGCGTTACCTTTACCTTGATATCTACAATATTATTATTATAATAATAAGCGATGCCCGCATTATAGTTGGACTTCCGTCTACATAATAATAATATCAGGACAAATTACACACATTGATCGAACCCCTAAGTAAGCAAATTATTTGCTTGGGTTAAGGGTGTTAGACAACGATACAAATACATATCAATACTGAGAATATATTTATTTATTTATTTATTTTATTTATTTAATCTTTATTGCCTAAAATAGTACAATAGGCGGACTTAATGCTTAAAAGCATTCTCTACCAGTCAACCCGAGAATACAGTGCAAACACAGAGTAAGGCGCTTAAAATAGAAAACATAATACAGGAAAAAGCAACATTAAAATAAATTAAATAAAACTTATATGCATATAACACATTGCATCTAATGTATATAAAAAATCATAAATACTTGTTTTCAATAAATCAATACACTTACACAAATACATACCTTATACATACATAAACACATTATACAAACATATACATATATTTAAATATATACACATACATATAAATATATACATATATATATACACATCAATTCACAATATAAATAATGATATATCTAAGAAGAAAGTATACACAAAACGTAATAAATACACATTTTAATTATTATTTTGTAGATGTTCATAAAAATACAGATGAACTGCACTTTTAAAGGCCATTCTGCTGGGTGATCGTCTAATGGTTTCAGGGAGGCTGTTCCAGAGTTTAGTTGTGTGAACTGTGAAAGAGCTTGAGAGAAACCCAGTATGATGAAAAGGGGTGAAGAGTTTTAGATTTGAGGTGGAGCGAAGATGAAGGTCATGAGTATTTCCCAGTAATCGAAATTTAGATTTCAAATACTGGGGACAAAGTGGATAGTTTAGAATAGTGAACAATTGACACAAATATCTGGAGGACTTTCGCTCTCGTATAGGAAGACATTTAAGTTTTGAACGGTAAGGAGATATGTGGTCATATTTGCGAAGACCAAAAATAAAGCGTATACAGCTGTTGAAAAAACGATCTAATTTGTTTAAGTGGCATTCAGAGATGTTAGAGCAGCAGACATCAGCATAGTCAAAGAGAGGAAGGATAAGTGATTGCACTAGCACAGTTTTAGTCCGAATGGGTAGAAAGTTCTTGTGACGATACAATGCCCGTAGAGAACAAGTAACTTTGCGAGAGATTTCACTTACGTGAACATTCCAGCATAATGTAGAGTCAAAGTTTAGGCCTAATTATTTTACAGCAGATGAAAAAGGAATGTTTATGTTGTCATAAGACAGTGACATTAAATCGATAGATTCCAATTTAAGTAGCTGTCGCTGACTACCTCATATTATAGCCTGACATTTCAAAGGGTTAACATTAATACCAAACTTTAAGCACCACTCACAAATATGTTGCAAGTTAGAATTTAATGCATATATATATATATATATATATATATATATATATGTATATATATATATATATATATATATATATATAAATGTATATAGTTACATTATGTTTATCTAAATATTTCGGGAGACTAGAAAGTTTGAGGCTTCAAAATGTAAGAAACTGTCATATTGTGCTGTAGGTATAATCATTGACGTACCTTAATTTTTTTTTTATATTATAATACAAAATCAATTAAGTTTAAAAAAAAAGGGGTCTCATAAAAACCAAAGTATTTCAATGTTCATGAAGCATTTTGTGAAAATTGCAGAAGGTTTAAAAAAGCTTTCTCAGTAAGGTTATTCGGGGACAAGAAAAGTGATTTTAATTGTTATATTTCCTCTATGTATTATAGGCAAATACATTTCTCTAGTAAAACTTGTCGCAAACACTTTAGTTTTAAAAGTTCTTTAGAGGGAAGTATCGGTAAAGACAAATAACCAGCGTTTTCTCTTTCATTGTTAAAACATGCTCAGATAATAAAAAAAAATTATAGCTCCAAATTAACAAAAATATATTAAAGTCATTTAATTTGCACAACTCCTCCAATAACCCCCCCCCCCCTCCCCTCCCCCTCACCCCTATAGCACAGAATCAAATTACGGCCATAATCTGGTATAATAACCGTCTGGGTATAATTTCTTATTTAGAAATACAAACACTATTGCTACTATTGCTATATAATATTCCCGTACTAGTGTAATTAAGTCCTTAAACAAACTATTCCGAACAACTTATCTGTCAAATGTAATATAACTTTGGGAAACTAGCTGAGGGTTGCGTGGTCTATGTCGCCTGGCATTACATACGTTATTAATGTTTGTTCGTTTACAGATTTGGGGCTTTAATTTACTATATAACTTTGTCAAATGGAATTAATATTCTAATAGTTAAATATTATGATTGTAAATATCATTCTCTTGTCCGATACAAAAAATATATAAAAAACTAAGATAATGTAACTTTAATGCTACTGGTTAGAGATTAGAACTCTGGAAAAACATAAAAGCCACTATGAAGTTATACATAAAACAATCAGTTAATGCTTGAATCATATTAACAATTACCTCATACTCAGCCATTGTTTGGTTTACTAATTGTAATGAGGTTGCAATCAGTCTGGTTAGATATATAGGGTAATATGTCATTAATTGGCCACCTCTTGCAGGCGGGTGCCAAATATTGCCAACAAATATTGTACGTATTGATGTAGAGAGGGTTCTCTACATCAATACGTACAATATTTGTTCTACGACTTTTTACAAATCTTGAAAAACAAAACAAAAACATTTTTGCTCCCTCTCTTACTTATTACTCTGTAATTTGAAATAATTACGTAAAAGGTCAACGCCCGGGCGCCATACTTACGCTCAGAGTGAATGGAAATTCAGAGGCAGCAAATATGTCGGTATGCAAATATGTATAATTTTGTATGGGAAAATTTAAATTTTTAAAACTTTTAATTTTAAAAAGTCGTAGAATAAATGTTGTTTGGCTTGATGTAGAGAGGCTGCCTGCAAGGGGTGGCCAATAAATTACAAATAATCCTGTATAGGTACTTAATTTTTTATATTTTTGTCAATCTTTCAAAAGAATAGTTCGTATTTTATGTGTATTGTATTATAGGTATATTTATAGATTTTAAAAAGATTGTATCATAAAATAAATTGTAAAATATTTTTATCTGGGGAATATTTTAAAAGTGAAATAATGTAAGCAATAGCATCTCCTTGTGTAATTTCAATTCGTTCCAGTGTTGGCGGAACGTGGGAATGCACATATCTCGTTCACTTCAGTTTTGCAAACTGAGATGTGAAAAGAATTGATTGTGCATTAGATGGCTGGTCCGTTCTTTATTTATATCAGATCTTTATAAAGTTGTTATATTAAACTATAATATACTTTAAGATTTAGAAAATAGTCCTATTTTCACAGTAACTATCTGTTTAGCTTCTAAGCTTCTATGAATAAAGACTACTAACACAAAAAATAAGTAAGCAGAGAAATATTTAATCTCGTATTGCAGGAAATTGTCAAGAACAGGTTGGAACATACTAAGCTTTGGTTGAACATCTTCTAATGATCTTAGTAGATATTTGTTTATTTTTTCATATATGTTATTTGAAACTTTATTATATATATATATATATATATATATATATGAAACGAGTGGCTCTTTTATGTACTAGCCATAAGTTCTTATATTAAATATTCTATATCTTCATACAAAAAGTTCCCCGTAATAATACATTTAAGTATTTTTTTTGTCCAACCGCCCTTTAACTCAATTATTACATTTAAGTAGGTTTGATGTTACATATTACTATATGTATAATTTAAATAGAAAATATTGCTTAAAATCATATTTAGAAAAATATTTTTTTATTGTGAATGTAGGTAGGTAGAAAACTATAACATGTTATTTATTTTATAGCAAAAGTATAATCAGTTAAAAAAGAAACTGCAATTAGTGTTGCTATTGGTAAGAAATGATAAGGAAATTAAGGTAATAAAACCAAACATGGCCGCATAATTACAATACGTGCCTACATAGAGCGTGATATGGTTTTGTATATTAATGTCAATGAAATACAATGTATCTACATAGTCATTAATAACTACTAACTACAATGTTCAATGTAATTTGTAGCCTTTATGCCTTGTATGCCTGAAAATTGTGGGTTTTAAAACTTTATACACTTACATGAAAATAAACATATAACCTAAATAAATGCTACACTGTTATACAAAGATAATTTAGAACAACTGCTTAAACTAGTTTAGTTTAGCATCAATTCCACGAGATTACTTTTTTAACTCAAGAGAGTATCTTGTGTTAAAAATATGTTGTTGTGTGAGTATCAAACCCTTGTGTCCGTAAATGATAGTGTTTTTCAAAGGAGCTTGTTTTACTCGAGAGTGTTTAATGTTTATGCTGAATAATAATAATAATAATATCAGGACAAATTACACACATGGATCTAACACCTAAGTAAGCAAATTATTTGCTTGTGTTAAGGGTGTTAGACTATGATACAAATACATAGAAATACACATATAAATACTGAGAATATATTTAATAAACGACCAAACCTAGAAATCCAGACATCTATGCTCATCACATAAATGCCTGTCTCTGCTGGGAATCGAACCCGAGCCCCATTGCGCCGAGACACGATAGGCGTCTGCGTTAACCACTCGACCAACGCGACGGGGCGGTTGATATCAATGGTATATTGAATATTGACAGCAATTATTGTTATGCGGTCTATAGCATTTAAGAAGATGTATATGCAATACTCTCTCGGCATAACGTTTAAGTGTCGAAAAATGTTTTTGTATTTTATTTATTAATATTCTTTATTGTATACCACATTAAAATACATATTAAAGTTACAAATAAACACAGGGGAAATACAAAGGGCGGTCTTATTCCCTATAAAAGCAATTTTTACCAGACAACCATATTCATATTGTTAGGAATTTAAAAAGAGTTCATATGGATAAGTGGCCTAAAGTTTTAAACATTGTAAACATACATAAATATAAATACATATTAATACATAATTATAATACACACATAATTATATACAAAACATATTAACTAATAAACTAAACAATACAAATTAAAACTAATACAGTATGAATAAAATTTAATAGAGTTGTATATAATAGAATATGAATTAAAAACATAACTAATAAACATAATGATAACATTAAGAATAAGTTGTCTTAGTTTTTTTTTCATAAAAAATATCATTTCATCTTCCCTAAAGAAAGCTTAGAATGGGTGAAACTGAATCTCATTCAGAATAATACAAAAAAAAACAGTTAATACGTTTTCACTAAGAAAACACTATTAATCGTGTTACCGATCTTCGAGATGCTTCGAGACGTTTTTCTATGTTTCTCGCCAAGGTTCGGAGTATTGGTCCCCAACATTGCAACCTATGGTCAGTTTCCAGATGACATCAATCAATGAAATAAGTGATCAATAGAGGGAGATTGTAATTGAATCTAGACCAAGAGCTGTCTCTATATTTACTCCTTAACAATGAAGTGTTAGAACTGACTGACTCAACAACTTTCTTAGGTATAACTTTAGATAGCAAGCTCCAGTGGAACCCCCATCTCTCGACATTCGCAAGCAAACTCAGCTCAGCCGTCTTTGCTATTATAAAAGTAAGACAATTAACAGACATTAACACGGCTCGACCCGTTTATTTTAGTTTTTTACCACAGTATTTTGTCTTACGGTATTTTACTATGGGGCCGCGCTGCCGAAATTATTTCAATATTTATTTTACAAAAAAGAGCTATACGGGCTATTTGTAACTTAAAAGCCAGAGATTCCCTAAGAGATGTTTTTAAAGAAATCGGTATTATGACGGTCGCTTCTCAATATATTTTTTAATAACTTACTATATTTACGCCAAAATTTAGATGACTATATTAAAAACAGCGACAGACATACGATCAATACAAGAAATAAAAATAGGCTGGTAACGCCTAAATTTTGACTGCAAAAAGTTAAGAAATCCTTCATGGGCTTGAGTATACGCATATATAATAATGTTCCACAACATATCTCGGATCTTCCTATTATTCGTTTTTAATTCTAAGATTACTACCATTTGACATACAGTGAAGAGTAGTTTGGGTTGTCGAGGACCTAGTGCTCTGTAAACTGCATTCTTCAGCGTTGCGTAAAAATAATGCATATCTGCGCGTCTTCTAGCGCATCCAGGGCCCAGAAAATTCCATAGAGCCATTTTATCCGATTCCTGACGATAATTTTAACTATAGAACTGCAATACGATCTGAATGCATGGTGGAAGAAAGGTAGAAGAAGTGGTCCTCCACACTGCGGTTCTTGGAGACCTATCTACTACGAACCAAAGAGTTGATTCCAGATCAATACATTTAAATACATTTTATGGATCCAAAATGAGCGATTACTCCCATCTCAGAGACCTTATACATTTCTAAAATCACACCAAACTATTAAATTATATTCTTAAATTATTATTAACCGTTATTAAAACCAAATAAATTACTATTGTTTTACAATAATTACAATAAAAGTATAATTCTTATTTATTGGGTTTGAAATAAAATATAATTATTGTTTAATATTTGATAATGGTGTTGAACGATAAAGATAATTATTTCTCAAAATGTATTCCTAGTAAGAGACACAAAGAAAGCTCAATGTAATAATATGAAAGTAATTATGCTCGATGAAACTAAGTTTGACAAAAAACGTCTTCATTAAAAAAATATTGATGTAATCTGACTTTAAATGAAGGCCCACGACAAGACGATTCATCAACTTCAACTTCAACTTCGCAAAACTTTTTAAAAAGTTTATAACTTATAATGAGTTACCATATTTAAAATAATAAATTAGTTTCTATTTTAGCTTCTTCTTTTACTGTTTTGATGGAAATTTAAGCATTGTATGCACTTATTAAAAATTCTACACAATTAGAATTAAACATATTAAAATTTATTAACTCATTAAGTTTATGTTTGAAAATATCTATAAACATGTATAGCCATGTTAAGCTTATTTAAATTTATATAAATATAGAATGAAAAATAAACCGATACGGGCAGGGATTCGAACCCACGACTACCGGGACGGTTTTCCAGTAGTCGCGGGTTCGAATCCCTGTCCGTATCGGTTTATTTTTCATCTGTTTTACCTTTTACCTTTTATAGTTTCGTTTTACCTTTTATAGTTATTTGAATTTAATAATTTTTTTCTTATTGTATAGGTATTTTAGTTTTCAGACATTATTTCATGATGATATACTACGAGTATTATTCAGCTCTACTACTTATAGTGTATTCTCTCTACTTATAGTAACATTGAAATGCACTTCAATAGGAGATGGTTAAATATTATACGTCTTTAAAACCAACGACTTCGTATCTTTACCACAAATATATGTACTATGTGGTAGATAGTAAGATATGTAGAGTAAGATGTTTAGATAAAACATGCCAGCCCCATCGTACCTTATTCTAAAATTTACAATAAAAGGAAACTATTAAAAACAAAACTTATAAATTAACCGTGCCTCCACTGAATTTGGGGCGGACAGGATGCTATGGAACATACCAACATCTAAAACAAAAAATATACTTACTTTTGTATATACTTACTTTTCTGCCATTGAATATATTTTTTTAAAAGTAACATGATCGAAATCGTCTTGATAAACAAGTTGTTTTAAGTGAATATAAATGGTGACATCAGAGACAAACGGCAAAATCAGAGCTTTGACAATATGGCGTCCATTCACAATCGAATGACTTTGACATATAATTTCCTGTTTTATATAGTGTTGTCATAGGGTAGTAAAGAAAGCTTTTGACTGACTGTTTGACTTACGTTTTAATGTCATTGTTTACATGACATTTTTAATATTTTCCAAAAATAGATACTGTTCCATTTATTTACGAATGAGTATTATTCAGACATATAAGATAATATTGTAAGGTATATAAATATAACTTTATTTTTCTTGGACTTTTTACGAAATACATCGTAAGAGAGTATTATTATGACACTATTGTGTTTCACAAAACTTTTAGTTCATATTTATCTAGACCGTAGCTTACCTAACCGCTGCCATTATATGGGCAATATTTAAGATTTTTATTGAAAAACTCGTAAGAGAAACAACGACCAATGATCAAATGTACTGTAAATTTTAAATGAATTCTTAAAATATTTTAACTTCTTTTCGGTAAAAAATTATATCAGTTTAGAATATATTAATGATTTATATTAGTAAATAACTAAATTAAAATAAAACATTGGCTAATTACTTTTAAAGATGAGTTATCTTCATTTTGCTTTTTCTTAATTTAATGGATATTAAAGTTATGACTAACATTTTGTTTTGATATTTTACTTATACTATAACTAATATATAATAAATGATCTATTAAGAATAAAATTTAAATGTAGATAAATCTGTTGTTAAATCTGTATAATTATTTTCAATTAAATAATTTAATAACGCGTTTCCAAAACAGATAGGTATAAAATTGTATAACTACTATTACAGTATATATATACTAACTAATATGTTTACTAGTTAAATATATATATATTTATATATATATATATATATATATATATAGATATATATATATATATATACATATATATTATATAATAAAAAAATACGTCTATTAACAAATATGGAAACTGCTCGATTAGTTTACTTTAGTTACTTTCATAGCTTAATGTCATACGGTATACTCTTATGGGGCAATGCGGCTGACATTGATACCATATTTACATTGCAGAAGAGAGCTGTTCGCGCAATATATGATATGAGACCAAGAGACTCTTTAAGAAACAAATTTAAAGAATTTAAAATTATGACTGTTTATAACCAATATATTTATGAAAACTTAATTTACGTTCATAAAAATATTTCAAAGTTCAAGAAAAATTGTGATTTACATAAAATTAATACAAGAAAAAAAATATCACTGATTATAATTCTAAGTGGAAAAAATATAAATAAATAAATAAATAAATAAATATATATATATATATATATATTTACTAGTATACATATTTAATAATAATAATAATAATAATAATATCAAGACAAATTACACACATTGATCTAACCCCTAAGTAAGCAAATTATTTGCTTGTGTTAAGGATGTTAGACAACGATACAAATACATAGAAATACACATATAAATACTGAGAATATATTTATTGAACGACCAAACCCAGAAACACAGACATTTAGAGACGCATCTTGCCTAACTGACTCTACGTTAATTCGCTAATCTTGTTCTGAATCTTGACTTGAACACCTAATTCGCGACATACCTAAAGATTGAGAACGGATACCGAACATGAGTTCTGTTGGTGTAAATTTGGTGACCGTAGACCTGGTACTATTAAGCGCTGATTGCACATTAACTAACTCGTCACGCCAAGCTTTATTAGAATCGTTTTCGATAATCGTCAGCAAACTTTTCAAAGTGCACATCATACTTTCTACTTGCCAGTAAGATTCACAAGACATTGCGCACAGTGCCTGGGAACTTACTAGAATAGCTCCCTTTTATCAACGAGCAAGACGATCGTCTATAAAACAGAAAGGAAACTGACTCACTGGATGACGTCCTCAGAGTACCCTTCGACAGCCGCTGTTCGCAGACATTGACTTCTTTCCTCACTGCGCCGCGACACGCTAGGCGTCCGCGCCAACCACTCGACCAACGGACGGTAAATAGATCCACCGCCTTTTCTATTTTCTTTACAATTTGTTGCTATGTGTCCAGCTTGACCGCATATGTAGCAGGTTACAGTAGAAGTTTTTTTTCGGGTGCACGCGTTGCAGTTGACGGATCTTGCTGCCTAGTCATCCCCGGTGAATCTTCTCGAAGACGCTTCTATAGTCGGCTTGCCGGTGTCCGGGGATTGCACAAAAGTGACATCTACCAGGAAATTTTGCATCGGCAATTTTAGGCCGCTTGAAATCAGGCTCTTGAATTTCAGTAACCTCCGATCTTCGCTTTAGGGAAATGCCTCTTAAGTTTTTAAACAGCTGAGGTTTGGTAGTGACAGTATACGCGTTTAGCTTACGGTGTATCAAACCATCCTTCTGACATAAGACCGATATGACGAATCCTGTCATAACATCTTCTGGCATTTGGGTTCTAGGTATAGTTTCGATCGTATTCCATAAGCGCAGGCCAGCTTCTGCTGCAGTTTTTTTTGTTCCAATTTGAAAACGCAATATTTCATCAATGTAATTTTGAAATAAATTTGGTTTACAAAATTTGGCCATTAAACTATGTTTTACAGTCTCCCATGTCAGGTCATTCAAATTAAACTTGGTCAAGCAAGATGCTGCGCGCCCTTTCAGTGCACTGGTAAGAGCCACAAGTAAATCTACGTCCTCTAAATGTTTAGTTAGTACTATAAGCTCTGTAATCTTACACCAGCCTTCTATATCAGCGTCTGTATCTTCTGGATTAAACTTTACGAGTTTCACAGCACTAGACTGGGGGCTTGCAATTGCCACTGGTGGTTGCGACGTCGCTAACATCCGAGTAAATAAGATTTCCATATTACTTAACAACTTCAAGGCGCTATTCTCGCCAGGTGGTTGTTTTTCCTCGGTCGGTAGCGCATGGAATCCCACTTCTGATATAAGTGGTTGACCTTCATCATCAGAATCAACCATGTCTTAAATAAATTGTAATATGGATAGAAACAGAAAGAATCACCAATGTCACAATCAAAAGATATTTAATTCACAAATTGTCTCCCTTACAGAAATACATTAAAATCTATTCACTAGTAATTAGGGTACCACATAGCCAATCACTTTTAATTAGTTTTGAAACAAATAGGCAAAAGATTACTCGGAACAAAAACGATTCGCCGAAAAAGTGGTGCGCTCGCCATTGACGTTCCAAAAAGTCCCGTTCAACATGGCCGCGCTGACCATCAACACGACGCTTCGCCAGACTGACAATTGTCAAATCTCGTTCCGACGTATCTTACAAAATATGGCGCTAGCAAGGTGCCGTCATATATATATATATATTTAACTAGTATACATATTTAATAATAATAATAATAATATCAGGACAAATTACACACATTGATCTAACCCCTAAATAAGCAAATTATTTGCTTGTGTTAAGGATGTAAGACAACGATACAAATACATAGAAATACACATATAAATACTGAGAATATATTTAATGAACGACCAAACCCAGAAACACAGACATCTATGCTCATCACATAAATGCCTTTCTCCGCCGGGTATCGAACCCGAGCCCCATTGCGCCGTGACACGTTAGGCGTTTGCGCCTAACCACTCGACCAACGGGGCGGTTAATATACATATTTAAGAAGCAATAAGGTGTAATTTAATTAATGTCAGAGTTTCTCGTTTTTCATATTTTATATTTTTAGATACTTTAATTATTTTTATATAACTATGTCCATATTTTATATATAATGTATGTTATATGTACATTTATACTGTGATCTGAAAATGCACACTTCAGTGGCTGCAAATTAATCTTGACATAAAAAGCAAAGTCATTCGTATTAAAGCCGTTGTGTTAAATATAATGATCTATTACCTCCGGACATGGTTAAGTTACCTAAAGTTTCGATTTGTTAGTTTTGATAAGATCTTACCGTCAGGCGAGGTGGATTGATCTCAAGGTACAATGATGGATAGATGCTACTGGATCTCTTAAACGAATGGAATTGGAAACGTATTATATATGTAATATATATTACGCGTTATTTACTACAAAGCCACGTCACTATAAATTATTAAGATTCATTACGCACTTGCAGCAAAACGAAATAAGACTAATATTATTGGTATAAACCCAGAATATTATATAAAGTTAACATAATCGTTTCACAATAAAGAGTTGTGTAAGAACTCTGTATTCCTTATCCTGCAAGAACATTTTATAATCTCGAAAGCAGAATCGGCGATGAAATATTAAATTTGTATTCTCTAAAAACACGATAGCGCCCGTAGCGCCACACTTTTGAGTGTGGAAACGAGATTAAAAGATTTAAGTTATTCTGTTTTTACAGAATGGCTTAACTGAAGCCGCAAGATGCTGAAAACATATATTTAAGGCTTGTAAGATGTTACGGGATACTCTTTGACTATTTTGTGATCCATCTAAGGAATAAGAATGTGTTCAGGATGAAACATTCGTCAGAAAATTGTACCATTTTGGCATTTAAAACATTGATCTCAAACTCTTGCTTTCTTACTTGTCTAATAAAATTCAGAGGGTTAAGGTGAACAAATGATATTAGCTGGGACTCCTTTTAATATAGGAGTATCTTAAGGTTCAATATTAAGCCCATTTCTTTTCTTTGTTTATATAAATGATGTGCCTAATTTGCTGGACCTACAAAAGGGGATAGTATTGTTTGATGATAATATTTTTTTTAATATCTAAAGTGAAGTAGCACCAGGTAGATTGGTTTAGTATTCAAAATCTTTTGATTAATTATAAAAAGATTAAACTTCTTAAATTTTCAACTTCAAATGTTGACCACGTGGTAAATAATGTAATGTAGGAAGTGAAGGATGTGGTAGAATCAACAGTTTTCCTAGAAATCACACAAGCTACATGGGGCTCTCATATAATTGCATTGACTAGTAGACTTAGTAGCTTCGCATAAAAAAATTGGATCTCTCACTGACGATCATTTAGTACCTATAATATTACAGTTACTTTATCCGTGTAATTTGTAATTAATAATTCGCTATTGTGCATCCTCATATATTACAAGAGATTGTGGGCGACGGTAAGTACTTTACTTCAGGTAGCCTGTAGACTCGTATGCACTCATTTTAATAAAAAAAATACAACCTGAACCCCAGAGATTCTTTAATCTAAATAATTAATATTAAGATCTAAAATGATTAAGATTAAATAATAAAGATAAGTTTAAGCAAATTAATTATGTACATAAAATACTGATAACTTTATTAAGCCCAGTAATATACATAACAAAAAAGCTCACGATGCTTGTTACTCGATTTAAAACAGTGAGTAGATCTTTCTGTGACAATGTAAAAAAATAACAAGAAATTCCTAACAATCGTTCAAGTAGTACTGTTTAACATATTTAAGAAAGTAAGAAAACAAAAAAACGTTTGTCTGCTAAAAGATATTACAATGTTTCTGAATATTTAGAAGATGAAACACCGAAAGCATGTAAAGATCGCTGTCAGGCTGTTTAAAGATTTATTGAGAGAGATTTATTTACCCAATATTGTAATGTATTTGTGTAATTTAGAATCAGTTATATACATTATTTATAAAAGAAAAATATACAATGATCCATAGAAAAACGTTTCGTATAAGCTAATTCAAATTATCTTTATTCAAGTAGGCATTTACACGAACTTTTGAATCGTCAACAATTACTTTAAATTGGTCAGTATAGTCAGTCTGTAAGTAAGCTACCACCAGCTCGGAATATTTAGACGAACCCCATAAATGACTGGTTTCTCGAAAGCTGATCAATACAACAAAAGTTTCTTATTGGTTGATTTCAAAATATACAGCCAATCATTTTAGTGGATTCATCTTTCTAAAAAACACCTTAAAAATTAAAAATGCTTAGAAAAATAACTGATTAATTCTAATAATACTTATCTAATAATCCTACTGATATGAGATGGGTTTAATTATAAAATTCCAATATTCATTTCAATATTGAAAGCTCGTGGAGCTGAATAACAATAGTGGCTTTTTAGAATTAAATTCCTTTTTTCATTGCTTGTTTTTTTATGGTTAATTGAAATCATTTTATTTAATTTTAGAATGATTTATAATTTATATTAAATTATATTCTTAACATAGTTGTATTTATATTTTAACTAATTACTTCGCGTTTCGATTGCTTTGCAGCACTTATGTCTACTGAGAGCGAAAGCACGTCTGTAAATCATTTAGATGTAACATATAGTATATAACATTTTATTGCAATTATTTTAATAAATTTGTATGTGAAAATCTAAAAACAACATTTTATTATTTTAATGTACAGCCTTATAAAAAGAAATCGACAAAGTTGAGAAGGCCTAACTATAAAGGACATTTCTGTACAAAAATGTAGTTTACTTTTATATATCTAGACCATTATTCAAAGAAGCCAAGGAAGATTAAAATGTTAATTTGCTTTTAGCTTTTATGTCCCTATATGTAAATTACGTTAGAGACTTTTAGTGAAGCGCCTCAAAGATTACTACTAAGCTTCTTTTAAATCAAGGTAAGTCACCTCAAATTGTTGCTACTACAATGGAATAGTTAAAAAGTTCTCCACCATTTATTTAATTATGCACATAATTTAACGTATATGATTATTAAAGAATTCTTAATTATTTAATGAAGTTATTATAAAATACATTTTAATAAATATAGATAATATTAATGTAAATGTAGCACAAATAATAATATTAATATAGCACATACATGACATATATATATCATGTATGTGCTACAATCTCTTTATATCTAAATCATTTATGTTATCAACTTTCTTTTATTATTATTTTCATGAAAGAAAACTGTAACAAGGCATAATATTAAAATAAAAAGTCAAACATGTAAGTTTTTTTTCATAAATATGATAAAAAAGTGAAAAAGAAGAATTAAAACTTATAATTATTCATTTTACAATAACTAGTTCATAAAATTATTAAAGTAAAATCTTTTTTATATATTTATTATCTACAATATTAAAACGCGGACTCTTATCAAGGCATCATTTTCACATGGTATAGAGGTTTCTCAGATTCTTGATCTTGTGGAACGAGTCTTGCACCGCAATTTATACGAATTGAAACTTCAAGCGTTATCTTATTTATGTACCAACTTACAAATACCTTTTAAATTAAATTTATTTTAAAAGATTTAACTCTAACTTTAAAATATTTTGATAATGTCTTTCTATTAGACTATACATATATTCCATTTCATTTTTATTGTAGAGTCTGGTAAAGAAATTGATATTTTATTTGAAAACATATATTTTTTATATACTTATTCCTAAACCAGTAAAGAGGAAAAATCTGTGAATTCATAAATATTGACAGTTCAATGTAAGATTCAGAAAGTAGACCTTAAAAATTAAAAATGTTTAGAAAAATGTTCCTATGTTTTTTAGGTGCTGAAACCGAATATGACATCCACAATTCCATTCCAAACCATGCCATTCTCCCTATTAAGGGGGGTGTGAAAGAATGTAAATTGGATTAAAAAAAAAGTCGATATGTATATGGATTCCTATGATACTCGGGGTGCTGAAATCGAATAGCTCCTCTACATGTCACCAAACCACCCCAATCTCCCTTTATCAACCCTCAGCCCTTTATAGGTGGGAAGGAATGAAAAGTGGGTTTCGATAAAAAATCGATATGTATATGGATTCCTGTGTTTTGGGGTGCTGGCACTGAATCTGTTCTCCAGAAGTTGCCAAACTACCCTCACTTTTCTTTTCTTCTTATAAACATTCTTGCTCCTCGATGATCTCACGGGCCTTATTTTCTTCCCTAATCCTATTTCGTTAAATAATTTGTCGACATGTTCCTACAGTTAACTGCTCAAAATGTAAATGCTGTTGAAAAGTTATAACTTTTCAACTTCTCAGTGAGTATAAAAAATGGAGTACTAATCTCTCGAGTCCTAATTAGATTTTTTCCAAGAAACACAGACGACTACTAGCTAACTAACTAGCTAGCTAACTAGGAAAATGAAACGAAAGACTTTACCAAGATATTAAGGAAATGGAATGTTACTGTCAAAGAACCCCAAAAAAATATAGGAATATAGGGATCTACTTTCTCGATCGCGACACTTTTTTTTGTGTAACACAGTCACATATTATAATGGAATTATTATACATTTCTTCTATATTAATTTATTAAAAGGACTGTAATTATTTATTTCCTATCAAAATATTTTTTTGAAATTACAACATAATTAACTACTTTATGATGTAGGTGCAAACATTACATACTTCGAAATAATCGCGAGCAAAACTCAATATTTCTAAACTCAATGTTTCTAAACTCATATCATAATTTGGAAACCCTAAAAGAATAGGCGTAATACATTGGTGTCGGGCTTCATAAATATTTAGCATTACTAAGGAAACTCATTTTTTGTTATTCAAATAAGCTCACTTTATTTAGAGTAACATCCAAGTTTTATCTTTATCTCTACATAAAAACGTCCATCGTGCTTATCTTTACTTCAGAAAGCATCAAATAATTATATTTTGGTAAAATATTTCGCCTCACTTACTTTCTATGCCATTGAAATGAAGCCAGAATAACATTAATAAATTTAATACGATATAACTCTGACAAGCTTAAAAACCACTATGGAATTAAACATCAAACATTTAGTTAATCTTGAAACATGTTGATAATTACCTCCTACAGATAAATTATTAAGTTGTTTTGCTGTTTTATTATTTCATTGCACGACTGTTTTCAAAACATTTCTTATTATAGTACAGACCAATCAGTGAAATGTATGTATGTATGTATTCATTTACAGACAAGAATTCGCCTTAACTTTAAGATATTCACTGATAACATTTTTTTTTTAAAACATATGTAGGATTAGTAACATTAGTAACATTAGTTGGACATTTTCAACGAATATTTCAATTTAATTATAAATTAAAATGTAATATGGACTATCAAGAGAATAACACAATTATGTATAGATTTATAGAATTCAATAAAATATAAACAGTAGCATCTCCTTGTGTAATTTCAATTTGTCGCATTGTTTGCGAAGTGTTTGTAAATTTCTATCACTTCAGTTTTGTAAACGGAGATGTGAAAAGAATTGATTGTGCATTAGATGGCTTAGTCGTTCTTTATTTATATCAGATGAGCCTCTTTATTAAGTTTCTAAATTACACTATAATGTACCTTAGAACGAAGACAGTCAAATACTATTATTAGTCATTTTTCCACAGTAAATAAGTATTTTGCTTTATTGATATTAACAAAAAGTTCACAATCAAAAAGGAAATTATTAAAAGCGAAGAAACATTTAATATCCTACTGCAAGAAATTTTCTGAGCTTTTATTAAATGTCTTGTATTTCTATCGTTTTGTTTATTTTAATTTTTTACAGTTGCAGTTGTAAACTGATCTCCTTATATCTTATAACAACAGAATTAACGAGATCCTAAATTTATATATTATCCAAAAGTTATCAAATTTAGTATTATTTTATGCATTTTAATAAATAAGTAAGAGTTGTAGCTTAAAGTCTTGTAATAACAGATTTTTATTTTGATTTTGGCGTATTTTTTTATGTTATTTTGTTATATCTTTATATATATATTTCTTGTGTGCATGTGTATGTCACTGAACTCCTCCTAAACGACTGGACCATTTTTATGAAATTCTTTGTGTGTGTTCAAGGGGACTTGAGAGTTGTTTAGATTCAAAATTTGGTCCACTGGAAAAAGGTTTTTTTGATTAATTTTTAATGTGTAAGTACGTGGTGATTTTGGAATGTTTCACATTGGTTCCGACGGACTGCGTTACCATGGCAATGTCAAATATTAAATAATATAATATTTTAATTATAGTCTGCCCTGACAGTTGGCGTTGCGATAGAAATAAGAAAAATATATTAGTACTAGCGGCCCGATACGTCCCTCGCTACGTAAAAAGTGAAATTAAAAAAAAAATATAGAAACAAATTCATTTATTCAAACAAAAAATCTTTATTTGTATATTCATACGGTATCGATTGGTCGAATTACGATAAATGTACATGTAATGACGTTAGACATTGTAATAACTTTTTAATATTTTTTTTTTAAATTAAGGACGCGTGTACAAGACAACGTCTGTCGGGTCCGCTAGTTTTATATCAGGTTGAATGATGTTTTTTAATTAACGACTTTTTCTGTTTTATAGTGAATGTATGTAGTACATATAAAAGTACAAAAAAAACACTAAAACTCTTGTTAATCGTTGTTCCACAGCAACAGTTTGGTAAAACCTGTAAAAAACTTGTAAAATATTTTTTATAAATAAAGTAAGTCAATCATGAACTAAACGATATTAGTAAGGAAGAAAGAGAAAGAAATTGAGGAAAAAACAAAATGTGTTCTAATGGTCAGACGTGTACAACGTACATACATACTTAGTAATAACTACATTTATAGCCGGAGGCCTTAATGATTACCTATTATTTAAAAACTTTATCATCAAAAAAGGCTTCATTTACCTTTATAAGGACATACCCTTAATAAAATATTACTTGTTCGTATTCTAGTAATTGTAACAACATGTTACACGCTACACAATTATGCAAACACAATTGTTTAATTCATATTTTGCTAGTTGGGCTTAAAATCAATTCCAGCACATTATTTTTCTAATAACTTACCTATTTAATTTAATATAAAATATTGTTATTAAGCTGTGTTTCTTCAAACGTAATGCCTATTCCCCCTCATTTGTTCTTGTTTTTTAAATAAATTAAAAAGTCTTTCGGTGCGTAGAGTGATTAATTAGTTTGGAGTGGGCTATTCATTATTTTTCAACTACATTTGTTTTTAACGTATAATTTTCTTATGAATACATGTGTTTTAAACGTATAATTGTCTTATGTTCTTACTAACTGTTGCCCGCGATTCTGTCCACGTAGACTGTAAAAATAATATTTATATGGCTTATGCCCCTGATTTCTTTGGGTGTTTTTAAAGTGTCATTTTGAAGTGTAAAAATAAAAACTGTATAAATTAAGACTTATCAAAATGTGGGTGATACAAACTATGAAATGACCTATGAAATGTGGCAAAAGTCGGAAACAAAATAATAGGGCGGCCTAAAGGTGACGAAAAAAAAAACGGACACATTATGGCGCACTATAGTATGTATATTATTGAAAGCTATTGGTCTTGTCTTCCTACTTTCTACAGACTAAACAAAGTATTTTAGTTTCTAGCTAAAATTCACGTTTTTTATTTATTTGTTTATTTTTTAAAAAGAGCGCTCCAGTGGCATTTACATAATCGTGCTTCAACCTATGTTATGTCACAGACAAAACCACGTGCAAAAGTTAGTATTTCTATAGCCTATAGTATATGTACTATTCTGGTACGCAAGCTAAAACATTGAACAATTTCATCAATATACATTCCGTAGTTTTGGCGTGATTGAGTAACAAACATCCATCCATCCATACAGCCAAAATTTCGCATTTATAATATTAGTATAGACTAATATAGATATAGTCGAATTTCCAAAATTAGTGTCTGATAAGTGATTGATTATATTAACGGAACAGTCAGTCAGTCAGAGTTGCTTTCGTCATAGTTATAGTTCCTGTGATAGTGGTTTATTATAAGGTCTTCAAAATAAAATTTCACAACTAATTATAGCATCGTTTATTCAACTTTTCAGAGAATTTCGTACTATTCGGCTATACGAGCAATAATTTTTAAGACTACAATTAACCATTAATTAATCATTAAATATTTTAACGTATAATTTAGTTAGTAAATTTAAAAGTACAATTAAAGCTATACAAAAATCATTATATAATCAAAATACAATCAAATACAAAAATAGAGTCTAAAATGTTTTGTAATTGTGTTTTATTTACTATTGTACTAAAACATCTCTAGTAAATCTTCAGGAGATATTGTCTTAAAATAATATTATAATAAAAAAATGTTTACTGTTTATCAAAGATCGAAGCTCTCGGTACACAGAGTAGCTACAAAAACTCACAGAGTAGCTCAATGTATACAATAGAACCTAATAACACTCGAAGAAGTTTGATGAAGAGCTTTCCTGAGTTATTATAAATTTTGATTGACTTTAAATGACTCACAGTGACTTTAAATGAAGGTCTACGCAAAGTCTTTTAATTAACTCAACTTTGAAAAACTTTTAAAGAATTTTTAAACTTACTTTATTTCAAATAACGAAATTTTTATTTTATTTTTTTTTATTTCAAATTTTGGTAATGTTCTGTTTTGATGGAAATGTGTCAATTATAAATCTTTAAGGTACATTTAAAAATTCTACGATCGCGTGAAGGGTGGAAACAGAAAACGGCATTTGAAGGGTGTGTAAGTTATTTAAAAACAGTAAATAATTAAAACTACTAATGTTATTATTCCTAATTTTCATACAAGTTTTATTTTATTTATTTTCTAAACTATCTTTACTAAGGTTATGGTCAATTCTACCCAAGTCTAATCTCTCACGTTTAATGTTGTGTACGTTTGGTACAATGTAAAAGTAAAAGATTTATAGGACTTTCATTACTTATTTAAATTAACAAACGTATTTAGGCAATAAGAGCTTACTTTTTTTATTTACTTATTTAGATTTAATTAAATTAAGAATATTTTCTTAATTTTGTATTTATACCGGTTTTTAAATTGTATAGACGTACAGACGGAGGATCTATAAATATATAAAATAAATACCCATGATACCGTCACCAGTTACCGTTACCGTTAAAAAGTCTTATATAATGACATAATACTGAAAGAGAAATTAATTGTAATCTGATTTATGTTTCTTTCATTTAGTTCGACAACTTTATATAGATACAGAATTATTATATATATCGATATATAGTTGTATATACAACTGTAAATTCTTAAAGTGTCAAAGTCAACGAAATATAATCATTTTAGTAATTAAAATAATAATCAACGTTCCTTACTACATTCCATGATTTAATACTATTAATTACCAAAATTATATTACTATTAAATTAATATCAAGTGCCACAATACATCTTGAGTGCTATCCAAGAACAAGTTACTTGGAAGTTGGAACCACATCGCATTGTTCATATCCAATGAAACTAACTTGATAACATAACATACCTAATAATTAATATATTTAGTTAGTTTGGTTAAATTAAACCATTGTTATAACCAACTACATTTATAACTTAATGTTGTAATTGGTAAAAGACTGCAAACTTTTCATATTTATAAGAGAAATCAAAACATAAATTAAAATTCAATTGTTTAATCAAAACTTAGACTTAAGTTAAAGATAAGAATGTTAATAAAGAGCTTGAGATCAGAATAAAATGGATATTAGAATTAAGATTTAGTATGCTATTTACATTTATAGTACGATTATTATGAGAATGTGTTTATGTGTTATGTTTTCAATAGTAAAGATTATCACGGCACAATGGCAGGAGAGCATATGGCAGCATACAATGCGACTAGTGGTTTCGTTATGTTGGATAGGGCAGAGACGAAGCAAACAGGCAAAGATAGATATACGACGCCATCTACTGACCCAATTGTTGTCACGGCCCAATGCACCAAGATTATGCTAGAGGATATGATTCTAGACAAAGCTAGCACATTAATGAACTTAGAAGCTTGGACCGTACCAATACTAAACTGGGTCAACGGGGTTCCAGGATGTGGCAAAACCACGTGGATAATATCTCACTTCGATGCAGAGAAGGACGTCATCGTTATAACCACAACTGAGGCGGCTAAAGATCTAAGAGAGAAGATCTCTCAGCGTATAGGTGATGAATCAAAGAATCGAGTGCGTACGATGGCCTCTGTATTAGTAAATGGATTCAAAGAGTCAGAAATCTATCAACGTTTGGTGGTAGACGAGGCTCTTATGAACCATTTTGGATCCATAGCAATGGCTACGCGGTTGTCCGGCGCTGCCGAAATTCTCCTCGTCGGTGACATGAACCAGTTACCTTACATCGATAGAGATAATCTATTCCAGAAGAGGTATTGTCGTCCCATCCTGATAACGTCCATCAGCCAAGAATTACTATGCACACATAAGAATCCCTTAGATGTCGCGTATGCCTTAGAAGAGATCTACTCCGGCATCTACTCCAGCAGGAAATTAGTGCAGTCCTTAACAACGCTCAATTACACAGGATCGAAAATACCCAGATCCCAACCCAATACCCTGTACTTAGTACACACCCAGGAAGAGAAGATAGCATTGTCTAACGAGGGTTATGGATCAGGGTTGCGTATCTTAACCATACACGAAGCACAAGCACTCACTTTCGGCTCCGTTTTTATAATCAACACCAGGAGTAAGATGCAACTGCACGACAGCGTTCCCCACGCGGTTGTAGCAGTGTCGCGTCATACCGAGAGCTGTGTGTATTTCACCGACAGCGAGGACGACGCGACGGGCAGATTCATCAGGAGAGCGATGAAGGCGACAAAATACAACATCATAGAATATAATACCAAAATGGCTATAAAAGACAGAAACTTTGCTATCGTGGAAACCCTGCTCGTGATGAGTGAAAAAAATAAATATAACAGTAGGTCACCACAATAGTGTTTTCGTAGGAACGCATAATGAGAAAATATAAGAAATTTAGGCATACTAACTTTTATAATATTTTTTTTTATTATATACTATACTTCACATTATAACATTGTACAATAAAAAAAAAATAAAAAATAAAAAAAATATATATGTATATATGTATATATATATATATTATTTATATTTATATAAGTATGTGTAATTGCTGTGCAAAGGACCTACCTTACTAATGTAGTTTTTAAGGTACCTGTAGTAATAGACTCCTTTTTGAGTATGTTATCTCAAAATTTCAATAATTAATATGCTAAATACAAACCAAATGCGAAAAGTGCACGGGCGACGTGTCCGTGGATAAAAGTAGAAATTAATAAAAAAAAAAAAACAATAGTAAAGATTATAAATAAGTATATAATTTGGTGTCGTTATATTGTATATATAAATAATAATTAAATAAAAAGATTATTACAATCAAAGGAATACTCCGAGCTCGGCGGTGTTTAATATTCTTTTGATGAAGGATATACTACAACTATACTAATAAATAACCCAGATAAACCGGAATTAACTGAGCATTATTTTATTAAATTGTTATGTTCTTCATATGGGTTTTAGTCTTTCATTTTCTCCATAGTTATCTTGGATATATTAGTAAAATAATTATGAATTAGTCTTGCATGCAATTAGGCCTTACAGAGGAATGTTACATTGAATTTTTTGTTTTTATAATCTAGCTAGTTTTTTTAGTCCTATTGTTATTTTTTTTAATTATGTAAGCAATAAGTGCTCATCTATCTATCTTATAAAGCCAGAGCACCTGACTGAGAATCCGACAATCATTCATAATGTTAACGCCCAGTTCTTGAAGTGAAGTCGACAAATTTGGTGTTCTTAGTTGTAACGCTCAATTTGGTGTCTTATGTAGGTAAGATAAAAAGAATCAAATTTACCTCATCTCGAAATTTAAAGAGGTAGATAAATACCTATCTAAGGATAGTGCCATTTTTTTGCATTCAACTAAGTTTTCCCGTGAGAGTATTACTCTGTCGAAGTATACAGTATCCCTGTTGGTATTATCTACCTCTGAATGATAAAAGCACTTTTGTTATTATTGTAGATAGTGTAATGTACCCTCGTTCCCAATAGTGTTAAACGGCCACGGTAACGAATGAAACTTTATAGCAAGTTTCATCCGACTTACAGTATACAGTACAGAGTAATTGAGGTAAAAACAAACCTTAACAATCTATTAAATAAACAAACGAACAAAATGATTTGTTGCTGTTTGCGAATTTATTTTAACAACCAAGGTTGTTTTTAGGATGTCCAATCGATTCAAAAATCTAAGATTTATTTTTATTTTTTAGTTTTAGTTATTTAGTTATTTTTATTTTGTCATATCTACATACCTACCTTACTTACTTACTGACAGATACCTCCATCTGGTTTTACAATGAACAAAATTGCTGTAAAGCAAATTACAATCAACACAATTGCTGTAAAATCTTCCAAACGTTGGGTTAAATTTAAAATGTAAAATTAAAATTTAATTAATTATACGAGAGTTAAATCCGTAAAAATAGTTTTATTTCAAGTGTAGTACTCGTGAAAGTCTTAGATAATAGTACTTTCAACAAATAAACGAATATATCATAAGATGGAAGCCTAAATATTTGTAGAGCAAGTGGTAGACTTTATTGCGGGGATAGATAAGCTATTTATTTAGGACACAATATATGAATAAAGTCAACAATGCTTGACCTTATTCAAATACATAACATACTTTTCTATATTTTTTAAAATCTGGATACGAACTGTGAAAAAATCTTAGATAGTTTCCTTCGCCGTAGCAGATATATAGAATATAAGCTCATCTTTTTAAGGTAAAAAATATTTCCCAATAATAATAATGATAAAATCATCAACGCATTACGGATTATATCCTGCATCGTCATCATTTTCATCGCTTTGCTATTGAACCATAGTGGCGGTACAAGCTTTAATTTAATTAGGATTGAATCTTCGTTAGTAAAGATTAAAGCACAATATAAACATGTTTATTTATAATTAAAAGGTCAACAACGCAATATTCGTTAATAAAACAATCTAATGTTAATATTACCGAGGGTCAGAGTGTCGTTCATCACATGTTGACAGCTGGAGCAGCGTATTAAACAAAAGCGGCTGAATATAGATACTCAGTATATACCTTATATAATAATTTTATCTTTTATATCTATCGGTGTCCAGCAGTTGACGTCAATAGGCTGAGATGATGATGATGATGATCTACCGGTTTTTGATATTATTTTCAAATTTAAATTTAAGTAGTTTTTCATAATTAAATTTACTGAATATATCAACGTCGATGATCACCAGGTCATAGAATGATTCGGATTCAAAAGGGAATTCATACAGTTGATCAGTCAGTCACGAATAACAGCATATAGGACAGCACTGAGGTCATAATATATAAAGGAAAGGAAAAAAAAACAGAAATATATTAAAAAATATTTATTGTAAGAGTACAAATAGAGTCAAACTATATAGTGTAGGAAATAAATATAAAATCAATAGAGGTGAGCGATAAAGAGACCCAATTTCTTTGAATCTCTTGAAGATGTCCTAGAGTATATAATGAAGGACTTACACGGTTTATGCAAGGCATCAGGGTAGAAGACATTTTCTAAACACCTCAGATATGTCGGAATTCTATTCCCGGAATCTTCACATCGAACTTCTTACTTCTAATCCAACAAAATAAAAAAAACAAAACGAAAGTCATGACAAACTATCGTAAATCACCCATAATGGTAAATAGCATACCTGTTAAATACGTAGAAAATCACATATACCTACTCAAGTAAGCAGATTTCATTAAATAAAAAATACTGAAGAAGTGGGTCTTACAGTGGTTTAGCGTAGAGAATAGTGCTAGTTTACTCATATCATATACGATATAATCATTGTCTACACTCTGAAACCAACAGAAGCAATAAAAGACAAAATATTTATCTTACCGTTGTTACATAGAAATTTCATTTCTGTAGATAATTAAATATTTATAATTTTAATATTATCGATTTCTTATTATCTGTCAAATTCGTAGACAAGATCAATTATTTATCTGTTGACAGCTAATTACAATTTCTTAATAAGTCTGTGACATTTCTTTTTGTTTAAAATATTGAATGTTGCCAGCTTAAGCTAACTTTATAGTCCCCAAAATGTTATTAAAAATATAAACATTTTATTAATAATTACTATTCTAAATTTCATTTATTAATCATTATTGAAGTTAGCATATAGCTAGATATTTATTTAAAAGTAGCTGTCATATTGTTTCAGAAGTTTAGTTGCAGCCAACGTTGTTTTATTGTTATATTTATTAGTATAACAATTTTTATAAATTTATTACACTCGTTTCTTTCTTTAGATAAGTTGTGCATTGTTCTTAAATTATTTAAATATTGGTCTTCTTCCGATTAATATCAATTTTACCCACATTTCGTGTAACGCATCGTGCGCGTAGCCACATTGTTTGCTTATTATGCATATTTTGACTATAAAATTCAATGTCGTGACCTTTAGAGTCTTTTCTTTCGGAAGCACTTCCGAATTAAATATCTTATTAGCCTTCGGTGAGTGTTTTAGTTATTTGTGATCTTATGAACGTATTTGAAGCGTTGTTTCATAAATTCATTAGCGTGTTTAATTGCAGGGCTAATAATTTAATATGGAATAATTATAATTCCTATTGCCGGCACTTCCCGGGCAGTTTCAAAGTTTGTTGGAACAATATTTCTATTTGTCCTGATTCGACCTTGTGAGTCAACATAGGCTAATATTAGTGCTTGCGAGGCCTTTTTCCTCCATAAGGAGGTTTTTTTTTTAGTTTGTACCCTAGAAGATACGGGTAAATTTATAATTGGTTCGCGGGGGTAGACGTGAATCTTCGGAGCGTCGTCCTGTTGGTCCTGTATCCTGCTTCCTGACCAGCTGAGTTTAAGGAGCTCATCTTTATTGTAATCCCGAATTTATGGTGATGTACAAAATTTATTTAAACCAACAATCAACACTTCCATTTTTGAAAGTTTTATAAAGAACAAGTGTTTGACTGAGGTTCTCCAGTACTGACAAGCAGGAGGATCATATATATGTCTTCGCTTGTTATTTGTCAGTGGCGCCTAGGATATTACTATTTTAGTAATGAATATATATATAATTTAAAATAAAGTATTATCTCAAGTAACCCACCGCTGAGTCTAGCTGGCATTTTTCTTAACATTATCTTGGCATTTTTTGTAACATTTATTTTGACATTATTATGTCATTATATAACATTCTCCTTATCTGTATTAATTTATCAATTATAAGGTTTAATGTATTTTGTGTATTATGAACCAATAAAATTAATTTAAAACCCACTTCTATTTTTTGATAACACCGTATAACAATACAAAAGTCAGTTAAAATTAAAATCCACTGCGATTTATCCGTTAAAATAATTTCAATTGGTTTCTGTACCACGGTACATAAATAATATTCCAATTTATGTTTTACTACGATTAGAGACGAGTAGAGACGAGTCATGCAATGACTCCAAGAGTAAAAGATCTCCAAGAGTAAAAGAATTTGAGTTGGAGGGAATACATCGTATGTCACAGTGATGAGAGTCCGCGTTCAATAAAAATAAATAAAAAGTTACTTTAAAAGTACAATATATATTTTTGTTTTATTTTTTTGTAATCTGTAAGGTTATATAAATGTTTTGTACTTCAGATATCATTGATAAAAATATATGATAATCGATGAACAGAATCTGTAAAATATTATCATATACATCTGAACGAGTCTGCGCTCCCTACAGCCGTCACACTTTTGCAAATGAACGAATGAATGCAGTTCGATAAATAAGTTATTGCAAGTAAATAAATGATTCCATTTTTAAATTATATTATAATTTAAGTGATAATGTAATTGAATATCAAAATGGATTTATATTAATTATATTTCATAAACAAAATTTTAATTTACAATTTTTTAATTTGATATACATATTTATGTTATCCATTACCACACTGTATTCGTAGGCCATTATGCATTAATTTGTATATAGTTTGAAATATTTAATTTATTGGTCGAATATTGTGCATGATTGTACGAACGCTCTCATTAGACTTTTGAGTTAATTCGAACCAAAATATAAATACAATTATAGTTAAGTTATTTATTTGCCTACAGGACAGATCTCATCCGTATATATGACTAATAAACATAGGTTCAATTTCATTGCATACTCTGAAGACGAATGGCGACTGCACATTTTTCAAAATAAGAGTTGTATTTCCGGGATAAAAAGTAACTAACTAAAGAACTAACCACACATAAGACACAATGTGTGGTTAGTTTTTTACGAATCAGTTCAATATTGTGAGCGTGATTAACAGATAAACATCAAAACTAGCAAACTTTTACATTTTTAATAGTAGTAGGATAAAATTTTCAATGAAGTGTCATTTTTGTTATAAGTATGGTTAATATAAGTTTCTGTCAGAAACTAGAATCTAGTTGTAAACTTACATATAATTACCTTACCTTAAAAGTTACTCTAGTTAGTGGCATAAACGTTACTCACAATATAATATAATATTCTTATTAAATAAATGAAGTAGGTATGTAGCCGTACATAGCGTACGATAAGTAATTCATATTTATCAAATCAATAAATAAGAAGCTTTTTACGATGTTTGGGGGACAATAATTTAATTTGAAATATTTTCTACAATAATAGTAATTGATTTGAAAATAATAATAAGCTTTGAGCCGCATCTTTGAACGTTTCTAGACTGCAATACACTCTACTTTAATATAATATATTGTGTTGTTTTATCACTTTACGATGTTACAAATTTTATTAAAATAACTTACATAAATATAGTTTACTGATTGTTAATTCAAATTCAAATTCAAATTCAAAATATCTTTATTCAAGTAAGCATTTACACGCACTTTGAATCGTCAATTACATTAAATTGGTCAGTATAGTCAGTCTGTGAGTAAACTACCACCAGCTCGGAATGCTGTTCTGCTGAGAAGAGCTGGCCAGAAACTCAACAGTTGCTCTTTTTAAATGAAATTAAACAATGTTTGACTTATACATTATAACATCAACCCTGCAAATGAGTCAATGACCCAAGTTCCATACATTTCGATCATTCAAAAATTCTTGAATTTTATAATAAGATTTATTTAATAATATACTTTTAATTTTAGATTTAAAACTATGAAAAGGAAGATCCAAAATATCTTGTGGAACCTTATTATATATGCGTACACTGAAGCCCATGAAGGATTTGTTAACTTTTTGAAGTCGAAATTTAGGCGTTACGAGTTTATTTTTATTTCTTGTATTTATCGTATGTCTGTCGCTGTTTTTAGTATAAGTTTTTTTTTTTTTTTTTTTTTATATATAATCTAGGGCAATGCTTGACTACATTCCACCTGATGGTAAGTGGAATGTAGTCTAAGGTGGTAAGGCGCATTACCCTAGCAGCTTATTCACTCTTCTCTTGAATTTAACCACATTGTATTCTTTCGGAAATACCGACGCAGGCAAGCTGTTCCAATCCTTTGCTGTACGCAGTAAAAAAGACGAAGCAAAGCGCTTCGTTCGGACAGGTGGAATGTCCACAACAAAAGGATGGATTCCTGCCGTGCGTCGGAAAGTCCGATGATGGAAGGGGGCCGGGGGAATTAGATCGTGTAATTCTTGCGCACACTCACCAAAATGTATCCTATAGAATACTGAGAGGCTAGCAATTCTACGCCTGTGTTCAAGGCTTTGGAGGTCGGCTTCGACCAACTCGGGATCTCCTATGAGCCTCATTGCTCGCCTCTGAATTGAGTCCAGAACCGCAAGATGAGACTTTGCGGCACCAGCAAATATGTGGCCACAGTACTCTACACACGACCGGATCTGTGCTTTGTATAAAACAAGAAGCTGTCCCGGTGTAAAGTACTGCCGAACCTTCGCAAGAACGGCAAGCTTTGCTGCTGCTGCTCTTGCTCTGGACTCAATGAACCGACCAAAGTTGAGGTTCGAGGAAATCTCTAAGCCTAACAACTGAAGCCGGTCACTGTATTCCAAGGATACATTCTGGAAAGTAGGAGCCAAGGTGAAAGGGCTCCTTTTGGCGGTGAACAGACACGTCTGCGTTTTGGTGGCGTTGAATTTGACAAGATTGGCATTGCTCCATGCGGAGACTGCCTGAAGTTTGTCATTCAAACGTTGCACCATGGCTTCTCTTTCAGACTGTACTTGATCTCGACTAGCCCGAGTACTCGGCAGATATCTTTCTACAACTGTGCTGTCGTCTGCGTACCCATAGATACCGGGCTTCAACAGATCGTTAATGTGCAGCAGAAAAAGAGTTGCAGAAAGAACGGACCCCTGAGGCACTCCGGCATTTATTGTCAAGGATTCCGAGGAACACCCATCGACAACTACTCGGAGAGATCTCTGGCTCAGAAAGTCCGTTACCCAGCCGATCAGACCAGGAGATATACCGTACGCTGAAAGCTTGCTTATAAGGCTCGCATGCCAGACCCTGTCAAATGCCCTCGAGACGTCCAGAGAGACGGCGACCGCTTCTCCGTTCTTCTCGATGGCCTCGCCTAGAATGTGTGTAGCATACACTAGGAGGTCCCCAGTAGACCTATTACGGCGAAACCCGTACTGTCGGTCACTGAGGAGATCGTTACCTTCTAGGTATGCTAGAAGGCGCGAGTTCAATACACGCTCCATAATCTTGCAGAGTATGGAGGTGATTGAAATCGGTCTGTAGTTGACAGGATCAGCACGGCTGCCTTTTTTGGGCACGGGTTGCACGTTGGCAAGCTTCCAGGATTTCGGCACTATTCCAGTCTTGAAAGAGAGGCGATACAGACGTGTCAGTACAGGAGACAACTCAGCTGCACATGTCTTGAGTAGAATGGCTGGTATACCATCAGGACCATTGGCTTTATTCACATCTAAACGACACAATGTTCTCCATACCTCTTTGTTAGTGATGCGGATTTCAGGCATCGAAATACCGCAGTGAGGAAGATGTGCTGGAGAAGCATTGCCAGTATCTAGATGCGAATTATCAGCAAACAGAGAAGCAAATACATTCGCTTTCTCTGTTGCTGTGTGAGCCAGGGATCCATCCGGCTTCAGCAGAGCAGGCAGTGAGGGTTGCCAGAAATTCGACTCGATCGCTTTCGCAAGAGACCAGAAAGCTCGACTGCCAGTTGGTCTGGCAGAGAGCTTTTCGCCATTCTTAGCGATTTGATCGAGACGAGCCTTCCGCAATGCCTTTTTGTAGGACTTGGCAGCTTGGTTAAAGGGTCTCTTCTTTATACTTACATCCGGAGTTTTGCGGCTTCGAGCATCAGCCCAAATAAGGTATGCCGAATGTTTTTGGTCTTGAGCATGACCACATTCGGCATTAAACCATGGGAGGGCTTTGCCACCGACGGGAACTTCAGCAAAAGGAATAAAATACTCCATTGCCTGATGCACCACATCGGTTATAGCATCCGCGCAACTCGACGGATCCAAAGAAGAGAAGCAGACCTGCCGCCAAGGATAAGATGCAAAGAAGTGCCGCATCTCATCCCAATCTGCTGACTTGTATTTCCATACTCGCCTAACACCATGTGGTTCGAGAGCTGGTGGGGAATATGTAAACACAGATTTCACCAGACAGTGATCGGAGGTTCCCAAGGGGGAGGTGACTTCTACACGATACCCGTCCGGATCAGTTGTCAGCAGAAGGTCCAGGCAATTGGCTGTATGGCCTACCACATCTGGTACCCTTGTCGCTTGCCTCACCAGCTGAAAGAGGTCCAAGGACAACGCAAAGTTCCGCGTTTCTCTTCCAGCATGGTCGGTCTTCTGGTACGGGAACAGCCAGTCTTGATGACAAGCATTAAAGTCCCCCAGAAAAACAAGCTGCGCTGAAGGGTACTGATGCAAAGCCATATCAGCAGCCTCACCGAGATACTCAAATAATATAGTTGTCTCCTGATCACTGCTGTGCGAACGGTAGACACAGGAATACAGGATTTTTTCGTTTCCTGTGTCTACTAAAACCCATATAGAAGAAAAAGTGGGGTCTTCAAGGTGACGGAGACGCTGGATACAGAGGTCGTTCCGCGCGTACACGCAGACTCCGGCACGTGAGCGAAAATTGTGCTCTAACGTGTATCCGGGATAATGCAGGTGCGCAGCGCTCAAAGGACATTGTATCTGCGTCTCCGTCAAAAAGAAGAGGTGCGGCTGCTCTGTCTCCAGGTGGTGATGGACAGCTAGGATATTAGAGTGCAAACCCCTGATGTTAGTGAGGTGCACTTTAAATGAGGAGGAGTGCAACCGCTGTAAAAACATTTTCTTCTTTTTAACTTTACTCATAAAAAAAATAAAATAAAAGTGAATAGGGATGGGAAATGGCAGTTGAACGAGGCGGTACGTATCGAACCCGACGTCGAAATTAGTGATGTCCTGCCACTGGGAGGCTAGTCTGGAGACTGCGGGGACGCCCGAACCCCCCCAGGGATCGCCATCGGGCCTCCTCGTCTGGTCGCCAACCAGCACGATGGAGCCACCCTGGGATTTTTCGCAGCTGGCGGGGCAGCCTTTCGTGGGTGGCTAACCCACTAAATTGGGCCCCCAACTATCTGCGGGCGGCCAGCGGAAAGCCGTTGCTTCGGATCCCGCTACCCTCCTCGACTAGACACCCGACAAAACAAACACCAACTCGACGTCAACCGGTTCGCCAACGCACCGCAGCTGTTCAGACCCATTTCCCATTAACGGCTTCATCGAGCAACGTGCCGGAACACGACTAGGTCGCTTTGCGGCACGACTTTGCCCGATGGGTGGTAACTTTGCCGGCGACCCGATGTTATGGTCTACCACCAAGAAAGTCATTAAATTTTGTTAAATTACCACTAAGTATTTAAATTTTGACGTATATATAATATATTATTAAAAATGTATTGAGAAGCAACCGTAAGTATACCGATTTCTTTAAAAACATCTCTTAGGGAGTCTCTAGCTCTTAGATTACAAATAGCCCGTATAGCTCTTTTTTGTAAAACAAATATAGAATTCATTTCGGCAGCACTGCCCCATAGTAAAATACCGTAAGACAAAATACTATGAAAATAACTAAAATAAACGAGTCGAGCCGTATTAACATCTGTTAACTGTCTTACTTTTTTAATTGCAAAGACGGCAGAGCTGAGTTTGCCAGCGAGAGTTGAGAGATGGGGGTCCCACTGGAGCTTTTTATCTAAAGTTATACCTAAGAAAATTGTTGAGTCAGTCAGTTCTAACACTTCATTGTTAAGGAGTAAACTACAATTTTGACTTTTGACATTAGGAAGTGTAAATTCCATGCATTTAGTTTTTTTAGTATTTAAGACCAAATTATTAATTTCGAACCAATGAAGAATACGTGACAGAGCACTATTTACTTTGTCATAATTAGCTTTATTACGATCAACATTGAAAATAAGCGAGGTATCATCAGCAAAAAGTACAATGTCACATAGTCCTTTTACATAAAAAGGCAAATCATTAATATAGAGTAAAAATAAAAAGGGGCCAAGAATAGATCCTTCTGGAACACCCATCTTTAGGAGAGAACCAGCCGATTTACAATTATTTACATCAACCGTCTGAACTCTTTGATTTAGGTAAGAGGCAATAAGATCAAGCGCAGCACTACGCACACCATAGTGGTTAAGTTTGCATAGTAATGTTTGATGGTTTACGCAATCAAAGGCTTTAGATAAATCACAAAATACCCCGATTGCATTCTGTGACTTCTCCCATGCGTCGTAAATGTGCTTAAGAAGCGTTGCACCCGCATCAGTTGTTGACTTGCCTTTGATGAAACCAAATTGTTTACTATGCATGATTTTATTGCTGTAAACGAATTCTGTCATTTGGTTGAGAATATTTTTTTCGAAGATTTAATTAAGGTAGGCAAAATAGATATTGGCCTATAATTTCCCGGTTCAAGTCTATCGCCACTTTTAAACAAAGGAACTACTTTACTATTTTTCATTAAATCTGGGAATGTACCGGTTTCAAATATGGAACATTTACCTAAACATATATGGAGGGCATTTGACAGGGTCTTTCATTCGATCCTTATAAGCAAGCTTTCAGCGTACGGAATATCTCCTGGTCTAATCAGCTAGATAACGGACTTTCTGAGATCTCTCTGGGTTTCATTAAATTAAAAAGTGACTAATGTCAAGAATTTTTTCTTTATACATAATAAAAACCTTCGAAGCAATCTTTAATATCCTGTTGAAACAAATACAAACAAGTTGGAATAAACTGAAATTTTCGAAATATTTTAGAGAAATTATGTCCTTACGATTTAATAATCATTTTAATAATTAATATCTTCCGTTTATTTCGTTTTAATATTCGAAAATAATTTCAAAGCCGATTAAGAGCCAATCTACATATAAATTGAAATAAACAGCTGTACAGTCGTTTATTTTGTTTTCAGTACGCAATATATTGTAGTTAGCTGATTTTTGTGTTTTATTTTAAAATAATATCTTTTATATAAATATAATACCACATCTGTAGTCAGGTTTAGTATTTTATTAGGTTTCTATGATGAATATATAATAACCTTTTAAATGCATTGGTCACATTATTCTCTAATATGTGACGTTTTAACTCTAATTTCAAATATTCCTGTGTATTCCTGTTTTGAACTATTCTGAACTATTTTTAATAATGTCTACAAACACGTATACTTATTTTAACTCTAAATAATTATATAAAACTGAAATTTACTACTAACATTCGATTGTTATAATGTATACATGTAGAAGAGTTGCTATCGCATTATATTTAAGGTTAATATATTTGGCATATCCTGGGTTCGTATAGAGCCCTTCTGTGGTCTTTGAAAATGTAGGTATACTGAAACGTTATTTTACATTTATGTATGTGCCGAGTAAAATGTTAGTTACAATATGTACACAGGAATAAAAATAAATTTATATTATTTTAACATAGTGGAGCAAAATAAAATTGGGATAAAGAAATAAGTGCAAGTAAAGTAAGTATCTATAATATGTGTAGTAAGAGTAAGAAGTCGCACTGATGGAATTAAGCGTGTACGTAATACTTAATCACTAAACGTAAATTATAGCCTGAGGTCATCTGGACGATAATATTAGTGTTGTTAGAAAGTAAATATGTACATCCTATAAAATCAGCAAAACGACATAGCAGTTTACAACAGGTCGCAGTCTATTAATTATTTTTCGTCCTATAATTTTTAAAATTTTATTTAGTTTAACATAACTTGGCATCTTTATAGACAATTTTATACATAAATATCGGTTGTTGTATCTTTTTTTATATATTCAATTAGAATTCAAATAAGCTTAGCATGGGTTTACATTTTTCAATTCTCTCTTCTTTAACTTAACATTCAAATATTATTAAGTAGTTTTTTAATTAGTGTCTTTTTTTTCTTATTTTAGCTTATTTATTTAAGATTATAATGTAAGTTTTAAAATTGTTTACGTAGTTTGTTTTAAGAAATACTCTTAAGTATTCTTACGTTCCTGGTTATATATGCAGCTTTATATACTCCTTTCAAATTTATTTTTGCTTTAGGCTAAATTCAAGATATATGTTATTAAATATAATTGGATGTATATTTTGATATCAACCAATCAAAAATCTTTATTTATATATATCCGCCGTCGAGAGACCGGTTGCTAGTTTAGCCAAAACTTTCTGGATAAGCTTACTGGACTTTTCCAAGATCCTTGTATGCCGCTTAATTGGAATAATAAGTGGACCACGTCGTAATATTATTTCTTATTAGAAGTTTTTTTTTTATTTCCTAAACCAATTCTTGATGTATTACAATGGTAAGGATTTAATTAGTAGCTGACGCAATCGCTGTTTAAATGTAAATATGATGATAATAAATTGTGTAAACATTAGCTTATATAATATTTTATCATTCAAAAATAAATAGTTTAACTAGTATCAGAATCAGAAGAGAACACCCAACTGCACTTAATATTCAATCATATAATGTGAGACAAGGTTGTTTGTAAACATTGCCAAGATGTAAGATGAATAATGATGCCTCAACCTTGGCATTTTTATCAAAGATGACTTCTTTTATATCTTAATTAACTTTAAACATGTTGGAACTATTCATTGTAAATAAATTGAAGGTCTCTCAATGTTATAGATAACAGTAGTCCACATGACAGAATAAAAATAGAGTAATTAGTTGATTTGCCTGCGGCGGAACATTGTGAGAACTAATGAATAAAAATATGAGAAAAAATGAGAAATAAGCTCTATATAAGTTAAGTATATAGTTATGCTTGCAAACAAATGATATTTTTTACAAAAAACGACATTTAACTTGGGATGAACTTTCATAATTACTTCAAGTGTAAAGTGTAACGTTAAGTTATCTGAATTAACAACCGCCCCGTTGGTCGAGTGGTTAGCGCAGATGCCTAACGTTTAGCAGTGCAACGGGGCTAGGGTTCGATCCTCAAAAGAGACAGGCATGTATCTGATAAGCATTTCTGGGTTTGGTCATTTATTAAATAAATTCTTAGTATTTTTAATGAGTATTTCTATGTATTTGTATCGTCATCTAACCTTAACACAAGCAAATAATTTGCTTACTTAGGGGTAGATCAATGTGTTTAATTTGTCCTGATATTATTATTATTATAACACGTTGTTTTTCACTACTTTAACATTCTTCTTTATTAAATCTCTTGAAGTTTCCTGCATGTAAGATATATCGCTACTTACAGAGCATTTTAGGTAGAATATACAAAGTAGTAAACATTTAAATGTAATTTTTTTAATGTCAAGCTTTTTATAAAACAAAAGTCTATGTTGGTAAGGCAGGCCTGGAGATAATAAACTTCATAACAATTCTCACCACGCTTCAGTGTTACTACTAAAATTATTAGTTAACGTGGTTAGAGTTATTCTAATATGTTGTATACCATGCTTTATTTACATGCTTTATTTACATATTGATTTGTTCTTACATATAAATGTCTGATTAAACGGTAACACTATAAACAAATGTAATAAATTTTAAAAGAGCGTAAATGAATACTTTCCTGGAATCTTTTACTGGTTCATCTTTCTTTGAAACCTTGCAACTAGATTCTGTTGAGGTGCTATTTATGTCTATTATTTTTAAAGTAAAACTTTTATTACATCGTCTCAAACTTTTTCGTCTGTGTGTTGCATGTCGCGTGACGGTCGGCCGCGGAGTAGGGATAAAGTGAAAGGCGCTCGTCAGAGCAGCCGAGGCCAATATGGCGGCGCCTATAGTTCGCATCAGCTGACCGTGTAGTGTATAGACTATTACTCATTTGTGCCAGTGCTCCACGCTATTTTGTTTGTTTTTGTCAGTGTTTAATGTAAATGTTGTTATTTATTCATTATTATGATTAAGATATAATTAATTTTAATTAAATTCATGATGAAGATGGAATTGATAATAGAATGATTGAAAATAATTGAAAAACGGATCAAAATGACTCAACGATTATAAAATATTGTTTTCAGTGTTTTAATATGTGTATATCATCTAAATAATTGTTAAGTATTATGTATGTCGTACTCTAAGACACAGAGTTCAATAAAAATATTAGTTGGAGACCTAGTCTACTTTTATCATTTCCCATTATCATTCCCATTTTCTAAGTATAAAATTAAGATTGATGAAGCAATTTTTATACCCTTAATGGAATATTATTCCGAAAATTTTTAGTTAAATGTCTATAATGTGAAAAAAAGTTTCACTTTTACGGTGGTTTCATAAAACCACACAAGTTTTTAAAGTAAAACTTTTATTACATCGTCTCAAACTTTTTCGTCTGTGTGTTGCATGTCGCGTGACGGTCGGCCGCGGAGTAAGGATAAAGTGAAAGGCGCTCGTATCGATGCGGTTTATAGTAGATACATTGAAAAAATCGAATGTAAGTCACTGTTCACGTATTTTAGTTACCATAAAATATTGGTTACATTTGTAAACTGTGAAATTCATGATGAAGATGGAATTGATAATAGAATGATTGAAAATAATTGAAAAGCAGATCAAAATGACTCAACGATTATAAAATATTGTTTTCAGTGTTTTAATATGTGTATATCATCTAAATAATTGTTAAGTATTATGTATGTCGTACTCTAAGACACAGAGTTCAATAAAAATATTAGTTGGAGACCTAGTCTACTTTTATCATTTCCCATTATCATTCCCATTTTCTAAGTATAAAATTAAGATTGATGAAGCAATTTTTATACCCTTAATGGAATATTATTCCGAAAATTTTTAGTTAAATGTCTATAATGTGAAAAAAAGTTTCACTTTTACGGTGGTTTCATAAAACCACACAAGTTTTTTAGACTAGGTCTCCAACTAATATTTTTATTGAACTCTGTGTCTTAAAGTACGACATACATAATACTTAACAATTATTTAGATGATATACACATATTAAAACACTGAAAACAATATTTTATAATCGTTGAGTCATTTTGATCCGTTTTTCAATTATTTTCAATCATTCTATTATCAATTCCAAAAAAAAAAAAAAATTGACCTTGCAAAAACAAAATTTTGTTCACTCTTTTGGCTTGCAGTCTGCTTGTCTGTTGAGATAGGACCTGCGCGGCTTTTGAAAAAAGTCTTTCAGAGGGAACAGAGCTAGCCACCATAGTTAAATATTTAAATGCTATATTATATAATTTTGGGAACTGTATTTTGTAATCTGCCCACACTTCTAATGGATTTTCATTCAATCTACTAACTGGAGCCCTCAAATAAAGCGACAACTCATCTGATAGAGTTTCGTCTGTTTTATTCGTTTTCCAATTTCGCTGGACTAGTTTATGGTGATCACTCCAGAGGCTATAATCCGACAGGCTAATTTTATCGGAATTGTCCGAGTCCGATTCCGTTGCAGTTCATAATTCATCCTGCTGATTTTTTTTCATCATATCTTTAATTTTACTAACGACATTTCCGCAGGCCAACGGATCTTCAAAATGAAGTTTTTTGAATCTTGGGTCCAATATTGTGGCAATAGCTAATGCTGATACCTGTTCGATGGCGCCCATTCGTTTGTTAATCTCGGCAAGAGCGCGTTTATGTACCTCCTTGATTAAAGGTTCTTCAATAATAACATTTTTCAGTTTTGATACCATGCAGTGCACTAAAGGAATGACCTTGCTGCTAGAGCAATATTTATCGCCAGATATTTCCTTAGTCGCTGCTTCCAGTGGGCGTAATATGTTAAGAAGCGATATTAACATTGTCAACTCCATACCCGTTAACATCGGCGGTGCTGTTTTATAACGAATCAAAATTTCGCTTACAGCATTTTTTAAATCAAGAAAACGTATGATCATAAAGTACGTGCTATTCCAACGTGTAGGGACGTCCTGAATCAGTTTTGTTTCAGCTTTAACTGATTTACGCAACTCGTCACTTGCCACACAACTTTGTTTAAAAAAAGTAACAACATTTTTTACTTTCGTTAATATTAGCTGTAATTCTGGAATTCCCAAAATATGTTGAGCGACTAAATTTAGTGTATGCGCAAAGCATGGGATATGCTTTCTTTTCCCAAATGCAATTTCAACAGCCTTCACCATGTTTGCTGCATTATCGGTTATCACTGCCGTGACTTTATCAGTATTGAATCCCCACTCTTTACATGTTTTAGTGAGCATTTGTGCAATATATTCGGAAGTATGTCTTTCATCTAAGTGGTACACTCCTAAAGTTACAGAGTGAAATTCTATTTGGATGCCAAAATGAGCAGTTATTCCTAGGTAACTTCTCATTTGTAGGTCTGACCAAGTGTCACTTGTTAAGGTAAGATTTTCTACATTGCATAATTTATTTTTCATGACTGTTGCTAATATATCATACTTCTCGTCTAACCAGCGTGTCACAGTGGTTCTGCTAGGAATCTTGTAATGAGGTGCTGTAACTTTCAAAAGATGCTTGAAACCTTCATTTTCGACTAATGAAAAAGGTTGATTGTCTTTACTGATCATGAACATTATTGCATTATTAATTCTTTTAGTTTTGTCACCAGTAGAGGTATACGCGTAAATTTCTCCAAAGCTACTTTCAATTGACCTCTGGCGTTTAAAAGGTAATTGCCTATCATAATCAATCTTGTGATCAGTTTGAGAATCGTTAGTACTTATCTCGTTAGTATCCATTGGCGAGGACGACAACATTGAAATTGAAGACGACAGTTGATATTCGTTTACGGTAAGTTTCGATATCGTGGCATGATCTTGTTTTGAAGTACTAGGGATAGGGTTTGACAAATCTGAATATGAATCTTTTGTAGCAGCAGCAGTATTTTTAGTATTTTGGAAAACTTCCAAGTAGACAGCTTTATGAATATTTTTAATATGTGCCATTGCATTGGAGGTATTGCCAGCCGTTTTAACATTTTTTTGACATAGCTTGCATCTGGCAGTTTTGTCGTCATTTTTTTCGTAATAGTTCCAAACAACACTTTTTTTATTGGGAGCCATGTTGAATGAAATTCTAATTTCTGAAAAGAAAAAGAGAACAGCGTGAAAAAGCAGTGAAAGCACAAAGAAACAGTCAGTAAAAACTAATGACAACTTAAAATGAAATAAATAATCTATAAAAATAAATTTAATAGACTGTGTCCCATCCCTAATCTCTTAAAAACAAACTGGTCAATTGATAACAAGTAAATTAAAGCTACATATTGGGGAATTTAACATAAATGCTAAGGAATTCAATTATTTATTATTTTATACTATTAAATAGTTATTTTTGATAGCGCTTTTAAATCACGTTATTTATACTTACTGTATGAATCCGATGAATCGTAGATGGTTATAAATGAAACAGATAATAATAATTGTCACAACTTGCTTCTTCTATACAATTCAATAATAGCCTTTTCTATATATCGTTATACACACTAACTGTATTTACATTTTGTAAAACAAAACAAAACATACAAATGTTATTTATAGTTTATTTTGTATTAAGACCGAAGCGACAACATAGAGATATTATACATAGAGTGGGGAAGCCAGCCTAAAATGTGGCCATCGAACTTAAAAGAGATAGGTAGATCGAAAAACCCTATCCGTCTCTATTATTTACGAAATTTCGTGCTTCGTCGGCGTCGTATCGTGCTTCGTCGGCGTCGTATCGTACTTCGTCGGCGTCGTATCGTGCTTCATCGTCCTCGTATCGTGCTTCGTCGGCGTCGTATAGTGCTTGGTCGGCGTCGTATCGTGCTTGGTCGGCGTCGTATCGTGCTTCGTCGGCGTCGTATCGTACTTCGTCGGCGTCGTATCGTGCTTCATCGTCCTCGTATCGTGCTTCGTCGGCGTCGTATCGTGCTTGGTCGGCGTCGTATCGTGCTTGGTCGGCGTCGTATCGTGCTTCATCGTCGTCGTATCGTGCTTCATCGTCCTCGTATCGTGCTTGGTTGGCGTCGTATCGTGCTTCGTCGGCGTCGTATCGTACTTCGTCGGCGTCGTATCGTGCTTCATCGTCCTCGTATAGTGCTTCGTCGGCGTCGTATCGTACTTCGTCGGCGTCGTATCGTGCTTCATCGTCCTCGTATCGTGCTTCGTCGGCGTCGTATCGTACTTCGTCGGCGTCGTATCGTGCTTCATCGTCCTCGTATCGTGCTTCGTCGTCGTCGTCTCGCGCGTAATTCGTAATCGTAAATTGACTGACCAATTGTCATTTTTACTGAAATGCTAATCTAATGTTTCAACCTAAGATAAAATTGGATTACAAATTATACAAAATTATATGCTGTTTAATTTAAAGTATATTTTTTGAGTCAATAAAATGACAAAAACGTGTATTCTGTGTAAAAAAGAACCTATTCCTTTCGACAATAGTCGAAGTTTTCATAAGTAAGAAATTTATATTTATAAAATTATACTGTTTTTATAATTGTTATATACATATAAAAAATATGTATAAAAGACCTAGACAAAGTAAAACTTTTATTACATCGTCTCAAACTTTTTCGTCTGTGTGTTGCATGTCGCGTGACGGTCGGCCGCGGAGTAGGGATAAAGTGAAAGGCGCTCGTCAGAGCAGCCGAGGCCAATATGGCGGCGCCTATAGTTCGCATCAGCTGACCGTGTAGTGTATAGACTATTACTCATTTGTGCCAGTGCTCCACGCTATTTTGTTTGTTTTTGTCAGTGTTTAATGTAAATGTTGTTATTTATTCATTATTATGATTAAGATATAATTAATTTTAATTAAATTCATGATGAAGATGGAATTGATAATAGAATGATTGAAAATAATTGAAAAACGGATCAAAATGACTCAACGATTATAAAATATTGTTTTCAGTGTTTTAATATGTGTATATCATCTAAATAATTGTTAAGTATTATGTATGTCGTACTCTAAGACACAGAGTTCAATAAAAATATTAGTTGGAGACCTAGTCTACTTTTATCATTTCCCATTATCATTCCCATTTTCTAAGTATAAAATTAAGATTGATGAAGCAATTTTTATACCCTTAATGGAATATTATTCCGAAAATTTTTAGTTAAATGTCTATAATGTGAAAAAAAGTTTCACTTTTACGGTGGTTTCATAAAACCACACAAGTTTTTAAAGTAAAACTTTTATTACATCGTCTCAAACTTTTTCGTCTGTGTGTTGCATGTCGCGTGACGGTCGGCCGCGGAGTAAGGATAAAGTGAAAGGCGCTCGTATCGATGCGGTTTATAGTAGATACATTGAAAAAATCGAATGTAAGTCACTGTTCACGTATTTTAGTTACCATAAAATATTGGTTACATTTGTAAACTGTGAAATTCATGATGAAGATGGAATTGATAATAGAATGATTGAAAATAATTGAAAAACAGATCAAAATGACTCAACGATTATAAAATATTGTTTTCAGTGTTTTAATATGTGTATATCATCTAAATAATTGTTAAGTATTATGTATGTCGTACTCTAAGACACAGAGTTCAATAAAAATATTAGTTGGAGACCTAGTCTACTTTTATCATTTCCCATTATCATTCCCATTTTCTAAGTATAAAATTAAGATTGATGAAGCAATTTTTATACCCTTAATGGAATATTATTCCGAAAATTTTTAGTTAAATGTCTATAATGTGAAAAAAAGTTTCACTTTTACGGTGGTTTCATAAAACCACACAAGTTTTTTAGACTGTTTTTTAAGCTTATGTTAATTGTAAACTTCACTTCATATGTTAATACTACACTGGCTTTTGGACATTCAATGTCCGGAATTATGATAATTGTATTGGTATTGTGTTTGTACAATACTATGTATTCTAACTCTAAGCAACCGAATATTCAAGTTTTAATAATTATTAATTTATTAATTAATTTTATTTTTCATAATTTTTTTTGTTCATTCGGTTCAAGCACTTAACAATATATAATATATATATATTTTTTATTTATCTAGGAATTGGAATAGAACGAGCACTTTCAATATAGCGTCCATTTTTGATCGAATGTTTTAGAAAGTTTTGTCGTTTCCTATTTTACATAAAGCTGTTGACTTGTAGTAAGCTATGCCCTGAAATATTAATAAAATATTTTCCCATTTTACTATTATTTTTAAGAAAATGTCATTTGTCATTTTTAACGTCAATCAAATTACAAGTTTAACAAAAATATTTTATGTAGGTACTATAAAAATAAACAACAATATTATAATAATAAACAGACAAACATTTCAAAAATGTTAGAAATGGATTCTGTTAATTATCCGTTCACAGCCAGGCATCCGACCAGCCATATTTTTTTAATATTTTCAATGTACAGAGACTACTCCTCTACAGATTTATTACATGTATACGTGTACAATCACATGATTGACATAAATTACATAACTTTTTTATTTCTTAACTGATTTAAATGAAATAAACACTAAATGTTAAGTGAAGACATACAGACAAGAACATACATGCATACAAACAAACAGACCAATTAAAAGCACTATTTTGGATGGTATTGTTCTTACTATGGTTCCCCAAAATGTTTATTTTTTAAATATTTGCCGTACACAATCGGTTACAATCGGTCAGTGAGAATTTTATTATATGTATAGATGTAGTCCACCCAGCAATAACTTGTCTGACCATTGTTAGAAAAACATAATTTTAATAACATAGATATCATTGTTTTCCATCTATCCCTAACGGTATGAAATACTTGATGAAAATTTATATAGATCTTGTATAGAACCGTATAGTTAGGATCTAAACATTTCGTACAATATATGTGTATATTTAAATAGATAGTTCATTGAAGTATTGTAGGTATAGATATTTTAATAACAAATAAATAATAAAATTGAAAATTAATTAATTATCAAAAAGGTATACTGTTATAATTTAAATAGTTAACAGTATAAGATTACCTTTTGGGTAGTTTTATACTTTTATATATACTTAGTGCGCAAAAATTATTTATGAGTCCAATTTAATTTCACATAATATAATAAAGTGTAAGAGATTCAGAACAAATCAATCAATATATGATGGAGGTATACAAGTATATTTGTGTAGTCAGCGGTGTACGATATTGAGGGTTTATAGAGATAAGGTATTTGTTTATTACAAAAAAGATCGAAGTCGGCATCTCTTTGACCTACTTAAAATAAAACGTTTTCCTATTTTTTTCAATTTATGATATGAACTGTATTAAACGAAAAATAAAATTGTAGAGAAGAAGTAGCGCTACGTCGTAACCTTTACTGCATTTGTCGTAGCAGAATTTTATAAGTCCCTCTTTTTAAGGCGATAAATGTTTTAAAATAAATATAAAATGTCAAATTCATCTACACGTGAAGGAATCTGGCTGTCTCATCACACTCTTTAATGAATTTAGTTTAGTTATTTTTAATAATTGTTTATCGAAAGAAAAGAATAATTATAATTAATCATAACAAATACATGTTTAACAAAATTAGTAATAAATAATCCAATATATATACACTACTGAAGGTTCGAGAGTCGTTCATCACGTATTGACAGCTGGAGTAAAGTATTGAACAAAAGCAGTTCAATATAGACAATGGATATATTAACAATGATGCCTTTTCTAATTTATTTTTTCATTTAAATTTAAGCGGTTTTGCAATAACTGAAATACAAAAGTATGCTATTCATTTATTTTAGCATCCTACATAATTATAATATGAAAAAATATTATTTAAAAAAAATAGAAGTTTTATCCGAACAGTACCGATGGAGCGTACATAATTGCGTCTACTGTTTTCCCCTATGCCTAAGGGAGAAGTTTGTAAGAGAATATTACGATCTATGGTGTTGTATAGCTCTGAAAGAGACAGATGAAGCGACAGCGAATGCTGTGATGTATGTGTAGCGTGACAAGAATGGATAAAGTAAGAAGTAAATATATTAGAGGTAATATGAAGGTAAACCCGGTGACAGAAAAAATGAGAGTGTATCATTGGTCGTGGGATAGTCACGTAGTACGGAAGAATAAACAGTTTGTAAGAGAAGTCTTAGTTTTAAAGTAGTAAGTGGGTAGATAGATATGGCTGAACAAGACATGTAAAGATCACTTAAAAAAAATATGACAAGACAAATCTTTGGAATGGATTCCTACTTGTTCTTAGAGTGCAGCGACTGAAGAGGGAGGATATGTATCAACACGTATTCTTGTTATCTCGATGTGAATTAGTATGCAAGAATAAAATTATTTAGTGTTAATTTTGTAGATATAAGTATTCTGATTCCCAAGATATTAAGTGGGATAGTTATTGCAGGTAATACGTCTAAGATATGTACAATGAAAAAGAACGAAAGGAGAGTGTTTATTTGAGTTTACTTAGAATAAAAGTATAGAGGTTTTATAATTCTTGTAACTAGACAATTCGAAACTTGTGTGAAGCGAATTATGTCAATTGTGCAATTAAAATGTAAAACCGACCAGCAACAAAAACTACCAACCACAATATATTTAAATATGCCTATGCGTTTGCTATAATATAAAACGATGTTAATTATCTTGTATTATATGTATTTAATACTACATTTACCGACACTTAATAAATTTTACTATTCTAGCATTTTTGTAATAAATAGTTTATTTTAGTAAAAAAATCATACCTGAAGTTATTAAAAAGCATAGTATCTATTTTATTTTGAGTTTGCGTTGAGATTAGTGAAGTTACATCTTTGCAAGGAAAATTTGGTACAGTGAAATAATTAGTGAAGCAGTTTCTGTAAAAATTATTGCTACTGCAAGAATTCTAATATCGACTATAACTTCTCCGACTAAAAGTTCTAAATATTAAATAAATATCTCAGCTTCATCTTAAAATATGATATTGTTATTTAAATATAATAAAAACCAAATATTTTTATGCAGATTTACAAAGTACATAGTTATGATTTATGACCGATATTTGAATAAAAATAAAAGAATATAGTTAAATTTATATGTTAGTGTTAAATTTATAATATAATAAAAAAAACTTATTTAAAAATATTCTACATTAATTATTAAATCAGTTCTGTTATGGCCATTGTTGAGTGATCCTTGTTTACCAAATATTATTAACTATTAAACATAAAGTTATCAATTTAAAAAATTGCCAATAATAAATATAATCACAATCACACAATTCACACAATCATGATCTAGTTGAAAGCTTACCGCATAATTTAAAGTTACTCAGTTAGTGGCAGAAACTTTACCGAGTATAATGTAATATTCTAACTCAATAAATTAAGTATTTCGATTAACGAAAAAGTACTAAAATTAAAATACTAGTATATAAGATATTTTCAAAGAGACTTTATAATTTCTACACTAAATAAATAAACATGTTAGTCAATCACACTCGGTAGATGAATATAATCAAAAAAACTATTTAGGGACTTTTTATACTATTTCCTTATGGAAATAAAACTTTGGGGACAATAATTTTGATTTGAAATACGTAGTACCCGCCGCAGTGAAACTTTCTAGCGAAATTTACATATAGATATGGGAGCCAAATGCAAGTTGATACATTATTCTTTGGCTTTATTGAAAAAAATCTGAATGTATAAAAGAGTTTTATTTTTTGAAAAAAAACAGAAACTTCAATTAATAATACAAATTGAAGTTAATATAATACATTAATAAAATATATTGTGTTGTTTTATTATTTACGTACACTAGAATGTTTTTTTACGTATGATATAACATATGTTACATCCAGACGTGCACTCGTCTCTTAGTAAGCATTAGTGCTGTAAAGCAATAATAACGTGATGTAAATAACTATAATATACATACGACTATGTTAAAATATTCGTTACATCGATGTATTTATTAATACGTTTGATGTTAAATTCAATTCACCTTGTTATGACAAGACGAAGCTTCTTAGCATTCCATGGATTCACACGAGCGGGTGCCAGGCCCATCGCGTTGCAAGGAGATGAGTGCAAGCAGTGCCTGGGACTTAGGACCCAGGAATAGATTTAAGGGGCCCCTTTATTATGCGCAAAAACGCTCACCTTCACCCTCCACACTCCTCTCCCTACCTAACCAAATTTGGAAAGAACCTATTAATCATTAATATGAAATATTTTACGAATACCCCAAATTCAGTTGTATTTTGTATTAGAAGTATAGAAAAATTAACCATAGTGGCAACAAATAACAAATAAGAAAAAAAATACAGCGTTTTCCTAAGTTTTTATTTCGTTATTTACTGACAAAAACGAAAAAATATCAACTCTTCATCAAGTATTAAAAATAACACCCCGTTTTAATAGTCCAGTTATGAACTAACAGTAGAATATCGAACTTTGTTTATTTTCTTCTATTAAGACAATCATTGCGTCCTCCTCTTTTTTAACCCCCGACTAAAAAGAGGGGTGTTATAAGTTTGACCTGTCGATCTGTGTATCTGTGTATCTGTATATCTGTGGACGGATTTGAATGCGGTTTTTTTAAAAGCGACTTTTTTAGAAGCAACGACTTCAAGCACATAATAATATTATTTTTATTTTTTTTAGAGGTCTTATTGTATCGGGGGTTTTTTATTTATTTTTTTGTTCATGTCTATGTTGTTAGTCCTGTCGGCTATTACAGCGTCACCAAGGGAGCGGGCACCTGCGTCCTCATCATTGTTGTGTTTTTTTATATAAAAAAACATTTTAACTAAAAAGATTAAATTACAATGAATATTAGCTTTTCATTAGAATAGGTAGTAAGATATTGATAGACCTTCTTTCAGGTATTTTGTCTTTTCAAAATGATTACTTCCTCTTTATTGTAGATTAGATTTGAATTAGTAGATTTTGCTAATGATATATTAAGCCATACCAAACAGGACTTGTACAAGCACTAAATTGTCAGACAAAACGTCAAAAAAGATTGTATTTCTATATAGCAGCGCAGCGCGTGAAGAGATACAAAAACACAGTTGTGAAAGGTTTATTAGACTGCAATACTTTTATAAAATTTACTAACAATAATAATAATCCAATTTTGTCATTTACTACAGAAATACAAACTTATGTTAGTATAATTATAGAGTTTAATACTTGTGGTAAAGCTTTTCACCAAATTATGTATATCCTACGTTCTTCATTCATAATTTGTGATAAGTGAAGCTGTAATACACCTGAGACATTTTCCCTAACTCTGCCACTATAATATATATTACACAGTGTATACTAAACTTCAAATTAATATATATTTTAACATGTGAAGACTTGACTTGACTTGACTTGGCTCTATAACAATTCTGGTCATATTGCTTTACTATATCCACTTCGAAGATGTTTTCTATTAGCGTTATTATGTGGTTAGTTTTTGTAGTCTTGTTTTGGTGTCATGCTTTATTTACATGCTAATATACAAATGTCTGATTCAATGGTAACACTATACACAAATTTAATAAGTTTTAAAAGAGTTAAAAAGATTATTTTTCTGGATTTTTTTACCAGTTTGATTTTCTTTGGAACCTTGCAACTAGATTCTAATGTTGCCTAAGTGTAATTTATGTCCATTTTAGTAAAAAATAATATATACAAATTGTTAACTTTACTTCATGTGTTTAATACTATACTGGCTTCCGGACATTCAATGTCTATGAAATTGAGTAACCACATATTTAAGAGTTAATAACATTTTAATGAATTCGGTAAGTTATTATTATTTACATATTCATATTTCTTAAATAATATTTTTTGGTCGTGTGGCTTAACCACTTAACTGAATATAAAAATATATTAATTTCCTATATAGGTAATTAAGAATGATGGTAGGATACCTGAGATTGGAATTGAATCTGAAAACTTTTCATGATTAGAGTTTTAAAAGATTTCCTTTCATTTTTCCACTTTCTTTTCATTTTCAATAACCATTTATCCTTTTCAAGGTTGCAAATGATGTTGTATCAAATATTCGTTATGTTCAACATGATTAAAAAACTTTTTTTATTCATAAATCTTTCGTCTTTACTCAAATAATATTATATATTTTTTTTATGCACACGTTTTATTAACATAAATCTTACGATTTTAATTTGTACATATTTGTAATTAATTTAAACAGTAACTTACATAAACGCTGCTAGGACTTTGACTATGTTTCAGATTCACATCCGATGATACGAAGGAATGACTATTGGTCTAATGGAGTTAGTGTGTGCTTTAGATGGTATATAATGTAATCATGAATTATTAAATTTTATATAGAGTATCCTTCTTATATAAAAATAATAATAGATATATTTTTATTATGTCATGATACAATGATGATAAAAACCAAGGGCTATAATTATCAAATTTAAAGATTTAAACATCAGAAACAAAGTCTGGTATTCAAAGACCAATTTGAAAAATACAGGAGTTACACTCTCTGAATTCCTTACCAAGTCAAGGCATGACACATTTATAGCAGCAAGACAATGCTTTGGAATTCCCAAGTGCTGGACGAAGAATGGGTTTGTGATTGTTGTTGGTCCGGATGGAAAGCGCCACAGCATAACGTCGACTGCGGAACTCAGCAACATCCCAAGTATGCCTGAGTCAGAACTGGCCGCATCTAGGGGGCCATCTGACAAGACCTCTGAACTTAAAGCAAAGCCAGCACTAACTGTTCGGGCTAAAAGAACCTTTAAAAAGTAGTCTTGTCCATAGTATTTATGTATATGATGTACATTTTTTATTTTTTTTTTCTTTTCTCTGCATGAATCTTGGTTGTTTAATTGTTATTTTTCTTTTATATATTTTGTTTTAATTACATTTTAAGTTTTATCACATTATGAGTGAGGTCTATATATTTAAGTATAAATTACATAACTTTTCTGGTTCATTATATTGTAAGATATTTTTAAGAAGGTACAAATAATTTCTTTACTTTCTGACATTTGACAACTTCTACAACTTACTGTCAACAATCTGACATCAACTGCTTGCATTGTTTCGTTTAGTAATGCATTACTATAAATTTGTAGTAATAGTTAAGTGTGATATAAATTTTCTTTTTCTTTCATTCTACATTTTTACTTTCAATTTTCACTCGAATTTTTATTAGATGTGGGCTTGATGAATAATGTTGATGTTGTGTTATTGTTATATTTTTAGTTTTTTTTTTTTTTTTAAATAATACTACTAATTTTAATGTTGTTGGTTACTTTTTAACCTTAAATGAGTTTAAATTGTTTCTAGTTTATTATTATTCTATTTTTTACATATATATATATTTTTAAACTATTTCTTTTTTTATCATATATATTGATGGTATTATTTTAATTCGCTGGCGGGTGAGGTTATTGATTAGTAATAAGTAGTAATTAATAATAAATTAATTACTTATTTATGTTAATATTTTATTGTTAGTTATTTAATATAATTATTTTATTTATATATATATATAGTATAAAATATAATAGATTATTTAAAATATGTCGTCGACAAATAGTATTAATAGTGATCAGTTTTACTCCTTGTCGTCTAGTGAGGAATCATTACAAGATAATAATTTACACAGTATACCTTATCCGCTTAATGTCACCCTTAATTCGTGTTTCTTTGATTCTCTAAAAAATTTTAATGTTATCCATATTAATGCACAAAGTATCCCGGCTCATTATCCTGATATGCTTGCATCATTTGAGTCTCATAACATACATGCTATTCTAGTTTCTGAATCGTGGTTAAAGCCAATTTTACCCTCTATTTCTTATGCACTGCCAGGATTTCATCTTATTCGCAATGATCGCGTCGGTAAGGGTGGTGGAGGAGTAGCGATCTACTTACGTTCTCACATTCCTTTTAAAATTGTTAGTTCGTCAGCTCAGCCACCTGCCCCTGATGCACCTGAACATTTAATTATAGAAGTTATTTTATCTCATTTTAAAATTCTTGTTGGTGTCTTTTACTCTCCTCCTTCTATCTTAAATTATTTTGATTCTTTTGAAATATTATTAGAAAATTTAATACCTTTATATGTCCATTCAATTATTATGGGAGATTTCAACACATGTATAAAAAAAGATAACTACCGTAGTAAAAAATTGTTATCTATTGTAAACTCTTGTAATATGCATATTTTACCTCTTTCGCATACTCATCAATTCTCTGGCAGTGCTCCGTCCCTTCTTGATCTAATTATGGTATCTGCACCTAATTTCGTTTCAAAACATGGTCAATTCTCTGCTGATGCTTTCTCCTATCACGATTTAATTTATCTATCTTATAAGGCTCGTCCTCAAAAATCTAAATCTAATATACTTCTGCGGCGTAATTTTGGTGGAATTGACTTGAACCTCCTTCGTGCCGATGCTCGACAGCTAGATTGGTCCGCCATCACTAATTATGACTGTATTGACTCAATGGTTGAAGGTTTTAATGTTTTGCTAACTCAACTGTATGACAAACACGCTCCAATTAGGCCAATAAAATTGAAACACCTTCCTGCTCCTTGGCTTACAGACGAACTGAAAATTTTGATGATTAAAAAAAATCAGGCAAGACTTAAATTTAAACTGAAAGATAGTGACAAAAATCGTTCTAACTACGTTCTAACTATAAGGCCCGAAATCGCTGCAATACATTGTGTAGAGATGCACAAAGACGCCACATACATAGATCAATCGAAAATGGCAATACTGCTAGTACATGGAAGTTTCTTGAATCACTTGGAGTTGGTAAATTACCGAACACATCTTCCTGCAATGTAGATATTGAACTTCTCAACAAATATTTTTCTACCACAGAGGCCATCAATACCAATGATAAAAACCAAACTCTCAAAACCCTTGCATCCCTTAAAACTCCAGATTCTTTACTTTTTTCTTTCTGCTCTTTTACTGAATGTGATGTTAAGAAGAACGTACTTTTCAATTCATCGAATGCTGTTGGTGCTGATAGCGTTAGCCGGAATATGATCGTACCCATCCTAGATATTATCTCTCCCATTTTAACCCATATCTTAAACCATTCCATTACCACTAGTAAATTTCCCGATATTTGGAAACAAGTCCAAATTATTCCTATACCTAAAAAGGCCAAACCCTTAAACCTCTGTGATTTCCGTCCTATCTCCATTTTACCCTTCCTTTCAAAAATTCTTGAGAAATTAGTACTTGAACAGCTAAGTCTATTTCTTAACGAAAATCAACTTTTAAATCCCTGGCAGTCTAGATTTCGCCCCGGTCATAGCACGGCTACAGCGCTAGTCAAAGTCACTGAAGACATTCGACTGGCAATGGACAATACACAGCTTACAATTTTAACCCTTCTTGATTTTAGTAATGCATTTAATACTGTCGATTATGATATTTTACTTACAATATTACGTTCTATCAACATATCTCCATCGGTAACAGACTGGTTTCGGAGTTACCTCACTGGTCATCGACAGCGCATTCGGAACGATAAGACCTTATCGTCCTGGTGTAGCGTCTCGGCAGGGGTACCTCAAGGTGGCGTGTTATCTCCTTTATTATTTTCAATTTTCATAAATTCTGTTACTAAATATATATCTTCTCTCTATCACATGTATGCAGACGACCTTCAAATTTACAGACATTCCAGAATTGAAAATCTTACATCTTCCATATCTGAAATTAATATTGACCTGACTGCAATTTCTGAGTGGAGTAAGCAGTATGGACTTAAAATAAATCCTGTCAAGTCCCAGGTTATTATTATTGGCAGTCCCAGTATGATTGCAAGAATAGATGGAGATAGCATTCCTGCAGTTATATATAACAATGTTCCAATATCCTACTGTTCCACCGTCAAAAATCTGGGACTACACCTGGATCAAACATTATCTTGGACTAGTCATATCAAAGAACTTAGTAAAAAAATCTTTGTTGCTATGGGATCTCTATGGCGATTGCAACATTTGCAATCGCCGATTCCTACCAAAATTATGTTAGCACACTCTCTTCTTCTTTCTATTCTCGATGCAAGCTATCTTAATTTAACTGAGGACCAACTTAACAAACTTGAGCGACTCCAAAATATTGCTATAAGGTTCATATTTGGTTTAAAAAAAAGACCACATTTCTGAATTTCGCAAAAAACTCAAGTGGCTTCCAATTCGCCGCCGCCGGGATCTACACGTTCTCACTCTTCTGTACTGTGTATTATTTCACATGAAATCACCCTCATATCTGAGGGAGAGATTTCAGTTTATTGGGCTGCCAGCTGATGTACGATCATCAAAATTTTTAATTATACGAATGCCAGCTCATAACTCAAAATTTTTCAAACATTCTTTCACGGTCCATGCGACAAAATTATGGAACGCACTGCCTCTCTTTATTAGAAAATCTAAATCCTTGCCTATATTTAAAAAATCTGTAAAGGAATATTATTTATCAGGAAAAAACTGAGACGACTTATTATTATATATATATATATATATATATATATATATATATATATATATATATATATATATATATATATATATATATATATATTTTGTTATTATTATTATTTTCTAATGTTATCATTAGATTTATTACTTATGTGTATAATTAATTCTCTATTATGTATAAGCACTGTATAAATTTTAACTGGTATTGTTTAGTTTATTAATTAATATGTATTGTATATAATTATATGTGTATTACGTTTATGTATTAATGTGTATTTATTTTTATGTATGTTTACAATGTTTAAAACTTTTAGCCACCTATCTATGTGCACAATATTAAATTCCTTTCAATGTGGTTGTCTGGAAGAAATCGCCTTTAGGCGATAAGACCGCCTTTTGTATTTACCCTGTTTTTATTTGTAATTGTTTAAATGTATTTTTTTTTAATGTGGTTTACAATAAAGAATATAAATACAATGATCCACAGTCTAATTTATTTTCCAATTATTAAGTTATTATACATTAATGACATATTTTTTATAATCTGTGTTTTATAAACTAACCAAGTATCAACCACTAACTAACTATAAGCGGTGATGCAACACGTGTATTTTGAATGTTTTCCAAGTTTATCCGCTTTTAATTAATTATTTGACTGACATTTTTTTTTTCCGAATCCTATTGCAGTTGTTGCGGTTATGCATACCTCAGGAATGGACGCAAGGGTTGGTGGATTTCATGCTAAAATGTGTAGAAAAGTATCGTTATTGACACATTGTCCATTAATACATGATTCCACATGGATGCTGCTCAGCCTCTCCATCAGATAATTAATGAAGAGGCTGAAAAGGGTGGGAGAACTTAGTCCACTTTGCTTTACAACACACGTAAGGGTATACTCATCCGACAAGGCAACCCTCACCTATCCCCATTTTTTTGGTATTTATACCAAAATTTTAACAGCTCGGTACATTCCACTGGGATACCCGTGCCTATAATTTTCTTCCACAGGAGCTCATAACTTATCTAATCGAATGCCTCGTAGTGTAATATTTGACAGTATGCTTAAGACTGAAAATTACATTTTCTGTAGAAACACCTGACCTAAATCCGAATAGAGCATTGTTAATATTTACATAATTACTAAGGCAGTTGTTAAACAAACTATCAAGCATATTAGAAACTATAGTTGCTAAATTTATAGGTTTAAATTTAAATTTATAGTTGCTCGTTTCAGATGTGTTATGATGTGACAGGCACCACAATTCTACACATTATTACTTCAGATAAATAGATAAGCCCCAAACTATTGTTTAAAGGCATCGCAAGTATACTAGGCAAATTCTAGCCGACATAACAAAAATGTTCTACATTTATGTCATCTCGCCCAGAATTTCTTCCTTTTGTCAATTTAGTAACAATTTGAAAATAATCAAGGACAGACGCAATGCCACTATGTGACGTAGAGTCTAAGAGTAATGTGACCGTAAAATGTTCAATAAAAACAATTGCAATATATTTTTGGTTATGTATACCCCGACGCTGACGAGAATATTTGGGCTAATTATTTAATTTATTTGTATCCTTTAAATTTTTTTTGTTATGACATCCATTTTTAGCTGTTCTTATCTGCCTTGACACCTCATTAATTTTCTTTTAAAATAATTAATACTATCTAACATTTTTTTATATTTTTTTTCTATTACAACAATTGCTTATTTCTTTCAGAAAGGTAATCTAAGTTTTGAATTATAAATCTCACTATACTTTTGTATTTCAGAAATATTTTGTTATTCCACTTGTGTTCTGTAAGCACAAATGAAAGGTGTTATAGACATTTTCTAACATAAGTAATTTCTAATTTTCTACCTAATTAAAGTCATACTTAATAGGAAAGGCATAGTTGCTTCGATGTATATTTATTTCTGTAGATGTATATATAAATACAATGTATTAGGTAACCTTTATAATAGTAACAAGAATATTGATATGGAAACGTGTGTTATCACCTCTCAATATATTTTACACTCATAGCTCATGAAAGTTAATAGGATACCAAACTATACCAGTATTAAATTATTATCAAATGCACAATACATCTTAAGTGTTATCAGGGAACAAGCTACTTGGAAGATGGGACCACATGGCATTGTTTATATTTAATTATTAACTAATACAATTAAATTATACAGTTATTATAATCTTCTTCATGTATAGTAACTGTAATTTTATAATTGGTCTGTCGGCGATTGGCTTTTCTTATTTGTAATAGAAACAAACACAATACTAAATTGAACCTTATAATCCACACTTAAGTTTAAGATTAGAACTAAAATATTCGAAAAACATAGATCTTTACGATCTTGTCTCAAATATGTATTTTTATTTTTTTGTATAAGTTTTCACAAGTAATTAAGTTAAAGGATTATAACAATCTAAATAATACTCCGAGCTAAGCTGTGTTTAATATTCTTTAGATAAAGGATAGTCGAGGATAAACAGGAATTAACTGATCTTTTATTAAGTAACTTGTTATGTTCTTCATGAGGATTATAGTCTTTTATTTTTATTTTCTTGGATATAATTAATTGGTGGAAATGATTAAAACTTCATCTTCCACATGATAAATAAAATAAATTTGTGGAATGTTGGAAAATTTATAAACAAACTTTTGTAGTTAACTGTTAACTTATAGTAAGCATTAATAACTTGCAAACTTGGCTATTGCGGGATATTATAGTGACTTCACTTATTTTTTAATTACACTTTTAGGTTTTGTTACCTATAACAATAGAAAAGTTATAGTGTAAAAAATATTAACCAATTACTCATATTTACGAAATAATGAGCTATCGATGTCGTTTCGATCAGTAATCACGTCTAAGGGGTAAGCGTTATCTTAATGGTGACGTTGTAAGCAGTATTATAAAAAAATAAAAAATAAAAAAATAAAATCAGTCTGCGCTGCAGGAAATGAAATGGTAGAAGTTTAAAATGGACTGACAGGACAAATGTTGAGGACAGTTCTTAAAAGATCTTCTTAAGAAATCTAAGTTTAATACTGTTACCGCTTATTATTGTGGTAGTTATATTATATGAATATAATGGTAAAGTTACGTAAACATTAGTTAGCTTATTATGTGTAGTTTATTGAATGATGTATATTTATTTATCAATTTATTTGTTGACTATGTATTTGTAAGTACTTTAGTAAAAGGTTGAAACGATCAAAGGTTGACTATTTTTATAATGTTTGATAATTTATTTTACTTATTCCTTTTCACTTGAATGTCAGAGATGTCTTAGAAATAATATAATAAAATATAATATTTTATTATTATTTTTAAAATTAATATATAATAATTAATTTAATATGTTTTGAACTCAACTTTTATATTTTTCCTAAATTGTTGGTACAGAGAGCGCTTATCTATTTATTTTGTATGTCTTATTTTATAAATAGGCAAAGCATATGTCGCAGTGTTGCCATGCTGCCATGATTACCCTAAAATTAAACAACTATTTAAAACGTCACCGTTATTTAATACTTCACTGTACAAGATAAAGTACAATTGGCGGGCTTAATGCGAAAGCATTTTCTATCAGTCAACCAAAATAGCAAACAGAAAAATAAAATAATGAGGGTAACAATATAATAAACCAGAACAAAACAATAAATAAGGCATATCGATAATGCTATAATCTCGTCGTTAAAAGTTAACAAAAAATAAAGTAACATACAATGCAATTCGTTGTTATATGTGTAAATTAATCTCATTCATTAATAATAAATAAATTTTAAAACCTTAACCTTATGATATACTAGCTTTTGCCCGCGGCTTCGCACGCCTTAAATTCGTAGTAAAATAATTAGCACTTCCCTTTTTTGTATTGGCTTCTATATGACTTATTTTAAGTGAAACAATCAAAATTACGACATCGGCAGACATCGCTCACTGTCAAAAGTATATTTAAAGTTTTTAATAAGGATACAATATTAGGTACTGTAATTATTTTTATACCTCTCTTGTTTTTACTTAAACGTTCATTTAAATACTTCTTAAACAGAGTACCTAATAACCATTCTAACCATATCACACTTACAGATTTTCATTGAACATAATCAAAATATTTTATTTAATTATTTAATTAAATTAAAAAATGCCATGTTAAGCTTATTTAAATTTATATAAATATAGAATGTAAAAAACCGATACGGGTAGGGATTCGAACCCGCAACTACTGGGAAACCGTCCCGTCGCTCTACCAACTGAGCTACCGTATCGCTGTCCGTCTCGGTGAATTAAGCATTCTATATGTGATCGTCTTTATCGGGACGGGACATTCTATATTTATATAAATTTAAATAAGCTTAACATGGCTATACATGTTTAAAGATATTTTCAAAAATTGATTTCGGTAGTGGCATCTTTTCAATGTTTATCTATACTGCAAAGTTAGAAACATTGGTTAGGATTTTCGAAAGAAACCTAATAGATGTCACCACCGTCCCGATAAAGACGATCACATATAGAATGCTTAATTCACCGAGACGGACAGCGATACGGTAGTTCAGTTGGTAGAGCGACGGGACGGTTTCCCAGTAGTCGCGGGTTCGAATCCCTGCCCGTATCGGTTTTTTACATTCTATATTTATATAAATTTAAATAAGCTTAACATGGCTATACATGTTTAAAAATATTTTCAAAAAACGTTCAATTAGTTATATGCATTAACAAATTTTCAAAACTGAACATTCACAAAAGACATTTTTGAGACGGTCTGCACGGTTTCATACCAGAGTGCGCCGGTAGACCGTACGGCCGCAAACGCGAAGACCCTATATTTTAAATCTGTAATAGCTTCGAAAGTATTCATTAAAATTATATGTTGTAAGAGGCTATATTGTTCCATATTAAATGTAAAATGTATTTAAGTTACTTAATTAGATACGGATTAAAGCTATATTTCTTAAAATCGCTTCGTAAATTACCTATTATTTTTAAAAAGTAAAGGATAAAAATTTGCTATTGTGGGTTATCCCTAAGAGATAAACATATACCATCACAGTCTTTCTTGTAGAACTTTTTAAGGTATATAATATTTAGTACATTATTTTGATCTATCTCGTGGAGTTCAACCAGCCTTTGCATTGTAAGCGCAAACAAAAAGACAAACAGATAAACAGGCAAAGATTTTAAAAATGCTGAAAATGGTTTCTGTTAGTTATTACTTTACATCCTGGTATATTTTTTTAAATATTTTTAATGTACAAAGACTACTCCTCTACAGATTTATTACATGTATAGAATAAGATTTTCATGGTACCTATTACGTCATTGACATAAATAGTCATAACTTTTTTATTTCTTAACCGATTTAGATCAAATAAACACTACATGTTAAGTGAAGACTGTAATAATATATTCCCGGAAACCGCATTCAAATTGGTTAAGCCGTTTCTGAGATTAGCGTGCACAAACATACAGACAAACAGACAAACTGAAAAACCATTGATTTGGGTTCTCTTGCTTTTATAAAGCCCCCCTATGATGTTTTTTTTTTGATTTCATGTACATGGAAGGGCTCAGTGACGATTTTATTATATGTATAGATATGACTTAAGTGATTAAATAATGGCTATGAAAAACATAAATGCAAAACCTTATACACAGTGACAACGTTATATAAAGCAGGAACTTATACGTTACTATGGGAGAATTTAATTTGTTTGAACTGAAATTGTTTTCACGAGACACATTTATTACAAATAGTTTCAAGGAACTAACTCTGCTAATACTAGACGGAATGAATAGAATGCAGATAATTAATTTTTAGATATGCCTCTATGCCTCTGATATAACTGTTATTGTTAAAAGATCACAAATATTAAGTCATTAGTGACTATGCTGACTGATTTTGTATTCTGACGTCGGAGTACTTCCAATCTCTTGATCTATTCGCATTATCTGATTGAGGCTTTAAATGAACCTAAACAGATTGATTCAATATATACTGACTTTAATAAAGCGTTTGATAAAATTTATGCCCACAATAATTGTATTAATATAAATAATTATATAAAATAATGTCTAAAGCCCATCATCTTGATATACACGGCTCAACTACTTTTCAATATTCCTAAAAAACGTACATAAATCAACGTCAAGTACGTATATAATATTATATATTAGAAACATAGATAGATAGATAGAACATTTCGTGGTGGTAGACCATAACATCGGGTCGCCGGCAAAGTTACCACCCATCGGGCAAAGTCGTGCCGCAAAGCGACATAGTCGTGTTCTGGCACGTTGCTCGATGAAGCCGTATATGGGAAATGGGTCTGAACAGCTGCGGTACGTTGGCGAACCGGTTGACGTCGAGTTGGTGTTTGTTTTGTCGGGTGTCTAGTCGAGGAGGTGTCTAGCGGGATCCGAAGCGACGGCTTTCCGCTGGCCGCCCGCAGATAGTTGGGGGCCCAATTAGTGGGTTAGCCACCCACGAAAGGCTGTCCCGCCAGCTGCGAAAAATCCCAGGGTGGCTCCATCGTGCTGGTTGGCGACCAGTCGAGGAGGCCCGATGGCGATCCCTGGGGGGGTTCGGGCGTCCCCACAGTCTCCAGGCTAGCCTCCCAGCGACAAGACATCACCAATTTCGAAGTCGGGTTTCATACGTACCGCCTCGTTCAACTGCCATTTCCCATCCCTATTCACTTTTATTTATTTTTTATTATGAAAAAGGTAAAAAAAAGAAACAAGTTGACACAGCGGTTGCACTCCTCCTCATACAAAGTGCACCTCACTAATATAAGGGGTTTGCACTCAAATCTTTTAGCTGTCCACCACCACCTGGAGACAGAGCAGCCGCACTTGCTCTTTTTGACGGAGACGCAGATACAATGTCCTTTGAGCGCTACATACTTGGATTATCCCGGTTACTCGTTGGAGCACAACTTTCGCTCACGGGCCGGAGTCAGTATGTACGCGCGGAACGACTTCTGTATTCAGCGTCTCCGTCACCTTGAAGACCCCACTTTTTCTTCCTATGGGTTTTAGTGGACGCAGGAAACGAAAAAATCCTGTATTCCTGTGTCTACCGTTCGCACAGCGGTGACCAGGAGACAACTCGTTTATTTGAGTATCTCAGTGAGGCTGCAGATATGGCTCTGTATCAGTACCCTTCGGCGCAGCTCGTCTTTCTGGGGGACTTTAATGCCTGTCATCAGGACTGGCTGTTCCCGTACTAGAAGACCGACCATGCTGGAAGAGAAGCGCGGAACTTTGCGTTGTCCTTGGACCTCTTTCAGCTGGTGAGGCAAGCGACAAGGGTACCAGATGTGGTAGGCCATACAGCCAATTGCCTGGACCTTCTGCTGACAACTGATCCAGACAGGTATCGTGTAGAGGTCACGTCCCCCTTGGGAACCTCCGATCACTGTCTGGTGAAATCTGTATCTACATATTCCCCACCAGCTTTCGAACCACATGGTGTTAGGCGAGTATGGAAATACAAGTCAGCAGATTGGGATGAGATGCGGCACTTTTTTGCGTCTTATCCTTGGCGGCATGTCTGTTTCTCTTCTTTGGATCCGTCGAGTTGCGCGGATGCTATAACCGATGTGGTGCATCAGGCAATGGAGTATTTTATTCCTTTTGCTGACATACCCATCGGTGGCAAAGCTCGCCCATGGTTTAATGCCGAATGTGGTCATGCTCAAGACCGAAAACATTCGGCATATCTCATTTGGGCTGATGCTCGAATCCGCAAAACTCCGGATGTAAGTTTGAAGAAGAGAGCCTTTAACCAAGCTGCCAAGTCCTACAAAAAGGCATTGCGGAAGGCTCGTCTCGATCAAATCGCTAAGAATGGCGAAAAGCTCTCTGTCAGACCAACTGGCAGTCGAGCTTTCTGGTCTCTTGCGAAAGCGATCGAGTCGAATTTCTGCCAACCCTCACTGCCTGCTCTGCTGAAGCCGGATGGATCCCTGGCCCACACAGCAACAGAGAAAGCGAATGTACTTGCTTTTCTGTTTGCTGATAATTCTCATCTAGACACTGGCAATGCTTCTCCAGCACATCTTCCTCACTGCGGTATTTCGATGCCTGAAATCCGCATCACTAACAAAGAGGTTTGGAGAACATTGTGTCGTTTAGATGTGAATAAAGCCAGTGGTCCTGATGGTATACCAGCCATTCTGCTCAAGACATGCGCAGCTGAGTTGTCTCCTGTTTTGACACGTCTGTATCGTCTCTCTTTCATGACTGGAATAGTGCCGAAGTCCTGGAAGCTTGCTAATGTGCAACCCGTGCCCAAAAAAGGCAGCCGTGCCGACCCTGTCAATTACAGACCGATTTCAATCACCTCCATACTCTGCAAGATTATGGAGCGTGTATTGAACTCGCGCCTACTAGCATACCTAGAAGGTAACGATCTCCTCAGTGACCGACAGTACGGGTATCGCCGTAATAGGTCTACTGGGGACCTCCTAGTGTATGCTACACACATTTTAGGCGAGGCCGTCAAAAAGAACGGAGAAGCGGTCGCCGTCTCTCTGGACGTCTCGAGGGCATTTGACAGGGTCTGGCATGCGAGCCTTATATGCAAGCTTTCAGCGTACGGTATATCTCCTGGTCTGATCGGCTGGGTAACGGATTTTTTGAGCCAGAGATCTCTCCGAATAAATGTCGACGGGTGTTCCTCGGAACCCTTGACAATAAATGCCGGAGTGCCTCAGGGATCCGTTCTTTCTGCAACTCTTTTGCTGCTGCACATTAATGATCTGTTGAAGCCCGGTATCTATGGGTATGCAGACGACAGCACAGTTGTAGAAAGATATCTGCCGAGTAGTCGGGCTAGTCGAGATCAAGTACAATCTGAAAGAGAAGCCATGGTGCAACGTTTGAATGACAAACTTCAGGCAGTCTCCGCATGGAGCAATGCCAATCTTGTCAAGTTCAACGCCACCAAAACGCAGACGTGTCTATTCACCGCCAAAAGGAGCCCTTTCACCTTGGCTCCTACTTTCCAGAATGTATCCTTGGAATACAGTGACCGGCTTCAGTTGTTAGGCTTAGTGATTTCCTCGGACCTCAACTTTGGTCGGTTCATTGAGTCCAGAGCAAGAGCAGCAGCAGCAAAGCTTGCCGTTCTTGCGAAGGTTCGGCAGTACTTTACACCGGGACAGCTTCTTGTTTTATACAAAGCACAGATCCGGTCGTGTGTAGAGTACTGTGGACACATATTTGCTGGTGCCGCAAAGTCTCATCTTGCGGTTCTGGACTCAATTGAGAGGCGAGCAAAGAGGCTTATAGGCGATCCCGAATTGGTCGAAGCCGACCTCCAAAGCCTTGAACACAGGCGTAGAATTGCTAGCCTCTCAGTATTCTATAGGATACATTTTGGTGAGTGTGCGCAGGAATTACACGAGTTAATTCCCCCGTCCCCCTTCCATCACCGGACGTCCCGACGTACGGCAGGTATCCATCCTCTTGTTGTGGACATTCCACCTGTCCGAACGAAGCGCTTTGCTTCCTCATTTCTAGTGCGTACAGCGAAGGACTGGAACAATTTGCCTGCGTCGGTATTTCCGGCCAAATATAATGTGGGTGTCTTCAAGAGAAGAGTGAATAGGTTGCTAGGGCCATGCGACTTACCATCTAAGACTACATTCCATTTACCATCAGGTGGAATGTAGTCAAGCATTGCCCTAGATCATATAAAAAAATAAAAAAAAAAAAAGGTTATTAGGTATATATTAGAAACATAGATTGGATAGAAATTCGACAGTTTTGTCGGCCTATATTATTTAACCATCTCATAATTAAGTTGATTTCAATGTCAGTATAAGTGAAGTCACGCTGTATTATTCTCGTATATCATTATAAAGTATGTGGTGAATACTGAAAATGTTATACAACAAGAACATAATATCTAACGTGAAACATAATATCTATCATAGTTATTATGAATGAAATAAACTAAATGTAAAAACCGAATGTTATGATTTATTAAATTATAAAATATTGGGGCTAGTAGAGCGTAGGGGTAAGTTGGGCAATCAAAATATCTCGAAAACTATCCACCGCATGCGAACGCAACATATAGTGAAAAGAAGGGGTTCCGGGAAAGGAACCCATCCCTAGAACAAAAGTAGCAACTGGACGATCGAGAAAAGTACCCAAGCGCATTGTTTATTTTGTTATTAAAAAGTAAAATCATCTTAAACCGGGATATTTCGTCTGTGATACTCAAATTTTATCCGTTTTCAATAAGGTAAGTGTTAATCTTCAGTAAATTTATTGCAGTTTTGATATTTATAGATAATCTGGATATAATTCTAACCAGATTTTTATTAATTCACTTTTGCTTTAAAATTTCGGGTTGGGGCTAGTTGAGCTACAGTTGCCCAACTATCCCCACGATGAAAAATAAATGTTTGTTTTTTTTACCATGAGGACTTATCAAAAAAGACTACTAGAGTTTCCCATATTAGTCAAGACTTAAATGGGGCTGCCGAAGCTGTGAGTGAAGAGGTAAAAAGTGGCTATGCCGCTGCCAAATAATTTAGAATCAAACGGATGACATTATCAAGGTTTTTAAAGAAATTAAATAAAGGCGGTGATACGTCCATGGATTATTCCAACACCGAGGCAAGTATTTTCTGCCAAGCAAGAAGACTCTTTAAAAAATACTTGTTACAAACGGTATCAATCTTCTATGGATATTCTCCAAAAGACGTTCGTCGCCTTTGAGAGTGCTGTTAAATTTGGCAATAAAGTTCCACCCTCTTGGACTGTAAATATGGTGGCCCAAAAAGAACGGCTTACGTGACTCCATGATTTCTTAAATATTTTATTTTACTTTAGGTATAAGCTATGTTGAAAATAAATACACAAATATTAAAGTCTGATTCTAATAGTTAAGCTAAGCTAGGAACGTTGCTGTTTTGTAGATTCTGTTTTTACCTTATTGTTCCAAGAAAGGTACTGTTTGGTCACTATAAGATTATAAATAAAACTTAATTATCAAAATGGAATTTTATTGTAAATTCTACCTAACATAGGAGCTATGATTTGGGTAAACTTTCTAAGTGCTCAACTAGCCCCATACCCTTGCTCAACTTACCTCACATATGGGGTACGTTGAGCATACTTGACTTTTTGCATTAAAATACATGTAGCTTCCAATTTCGACTTGTTAGAAATAAATTATTATGGACACTAAGCTAAGGGATAAATTCGTCCATCAGTATGCATTATAAGCTATTACGAATTATCGTTGAGGAACTATAACCGATTAAGTGAAAAACTGCTCATCTATCCCCGCCCTACCCTACACTTCAATATCTAGTAAGAAATATGTCCATCAAAACTAAAATTTAATTTATAAAAAAGAAACTTACAAAACTTTAAAATAAATCTGGGAATCTTGTTTTTAAATTTCAAATTAAGGTGTCGATTTAATTAAGACTGCGCGGAGTTTCGTTTAAAGTCATTGCGGAGTCTATCAATATTTATAACCAAAAGGGGACTTAAAGTTCTATCGAATGGAATTATATACTTTTACATAATTAAAGCCTTTTTGAAAGTATTTTTACCATATCTCCATATATGCGCTTATTACGAGAAAAATATTTATAAACAGTATTAAACTATAAAAAATCTTATAATATATGTATTTATAATAAAAAAAATATTTTTTTATTTTATTTTATTTTAATCAATTATTTTGGCATATAAGCGCCGTTCTACGTACGTTGCTGATAGTGTCTATTTATCGAAGTTTTTGATGCTAATGAATGAGGATTTAGACTATACGATTTAATATTATTATTTTTTATTTGCCTTGGTAACTTATTTGTAGTTTGATTTCTTCCATTATTTAACATTCAGTTATTTTTCAACCCGTTTTCAACAATTTTCGCAAGAAGATGGTAAATGTTTCGTTACTTCTGAATAATTTCTTTTGATGGTGACGCGTTAGAATTCTTTATTCATTGAAGTTTTTTACTTAGGAAAAGTTACTAATAATGAGATTTAAATTCCTCCATCCTGAAGGACGTTATAGTTTATGTTTAGAGTATAGTAATATATTTTATATATATATAGTAATATAATTTACGAACGTTAACTTAATAAAAATACAGATTTGATTTAAAAAACGAACGACTAAGCCATCTAATGCACAATCAATTCTTTTCACATCTACGTTTACAAAACTGAAGTTATAGAAATGTACAAACAATTCGCAAACAATGCGACAAATTGAAATTACACAAGGAGATGCTATTGTTTATATTTATTTTATTTTATTTTAATTTTTATTGAATTCTATAAATCTATACATAATTGTGTTATTCTCTTGATAGTCCATATTACATTTTAATTTACAATTAAATTGAAATATTCGTTGTAAATGTCCAACAAATGTTACTAATGTTACTAATCCTACATAATATGTTTTAAATAAAATTTGTCTTAACAGTGAATATCTTTAAGTTAATGCGAATGTTAAGATTCCTTAATAATTAGATACTAATTCTTAATAATTGTATCAAATTTCAAATAAAGTATGAACTATAAATAATTAATATGTTGTAGTATATCTGCAATTAAATTAATCTACTTCATTTAAGTAACTACGTCCATACATTTCACTGATTTGTCTGTACTATAATAAGAAATGTTTTGAAAACATTAGTGCAATGAAATAATAAAACAGCAAAAGAACTCAATAATTTATCTGTACGAGGTAATTATGAACATGTTTCAAGATTTAACTAATTGTTTCATGTTTAATTCCATAGTGGTTTTTAAGCTTGTCAGAGTTATATCGTATTAAATTTATTAATGTTATTCTGGCTTCATTTCAATGGCATAGAAAGTAAGTGAGGCGAAATATTTTACAAAAATATAATTATTTGATGCTTTCTGAAGTAAAGATAAGCACGATGGACGTTTTTATGCAGAGATAAAGAAAAAACTTGGATGTTACTCTAAATAAAGTGAGCTTATTTGAATAACAAAAAATGAGTTTCTTTAGTAATGCTAAATATTTATGAAGGCCGACACCAATGTATTACGCCTATTCTTTTAGGGTTTCTAAATTATGATATGAGTTTAGAAATATTGAGTTTTGCTCGCGATTATTTCGAAGTATGTAATGTTTGCACCTAGATCATAAAGTAGTTGATTGTGTTGTAATTTCAAACAAATATTTTAATAGTGTTACAAAGAATAATAATAAAAGTGGGTTGGTTTAATAAAATTTTATTGGTTTATATTACATAAAAACATTAACATTAATTTTGATAAAGTTTTACAAAATAATATCATAATAATGTTTAAAATAATGCCAAGATAATGTTAACCCGGCGTCAGCACAGTTAAAATATGTTACAACGATAGTAGGGTTGGGTCCAGGAGACCCGTGAAGAAAATCGTCATAATTTCAATAATTACAAGACATTTACTAATATATGGCTGTAATTGGATAAAACGACTATAGTTTAAGTGGTCATGTATGAGTAAAAAGAACTTGAAGTAAAACTTTCTTTTTAATATTTTTTTTATGATAGTGGAGCAAAATATTAACAAAAATAACAACCTTTGTTTTAAAGTCACAAAACTTTAACCAAATATAAACTTTTATTCTAAAATATTAATAATTAGGATACATGTAAATCACATTTAATAAGAATACAAATAAAATTACAAATTAGTTTTAGGAATCAGTCATATCATTGCTTACATATGCGCAGTCTCTACAGTACAATATTGCAAACTCAGTGCAGATATATTTGTTTCCGTCAAGTTCAATTACTTTTTCAGTCTTTTTGGCAGGACAGTCTTGCAACCTTTTTCTGACCTTCAGTATCTTTGCAGACGTATCCCTAACAGGGTTTCCTAAAAAAATCGCGTATTGTTTGGCACATTAGTCTTAGCAACTGCAGGATGCCTTTACGGTCGCGCAAATGCTCACGAACAAGAGTAATGCGTAAATTGAGAATTTGCAACACTTTGTAACAATGTTATTATTTATCTTAAGAAATATATGTGCATTTATTGAAGCCATATTTTTATATATATTATAAAATTTTCAACCCTAAATCGAATGTTTAAGCCTAAAGGCATCTAGGCCACTTTATTGTATCTCTTCCAATAAAATTAATAGATTGTACCTGGCTGTCGTAAGTGCTGACAAAATTCTACAGTGATTCTATTCTGTAATTCAATCAGGGGCTCATTATCACTATTCATTTCACATGCGTTTTCGTCGGTATTACTAGTTTGGCTGCAATGCTCTAATGGACTTCTACATCTTCAGTTTCTGAATTTTCATGATCGGAGTCTGATTTCTCCAAGATACTTAATATTCGCTGTCGTTCGCGTTCTTCGAGAACCGTTATTTCAAAAGTCATGCGAATAAAATAAATAAATATACTTTTTTATAATGGCGCGAAATTACTACATGAAGTGTATGGTTGGGTCAAATTTACCCTTTGTCATGTTTAGAAGCGTTTATACACCGCTGCGATTGCAATACGACTAAATATCGATATTCCGTGGAAAGATACGACCCTTAGCTCTAGCTATTGAGAATTATGGCAGTGTGGCACCAAAAACATTAGAAATACGCGCATTTGAAAATAGCCCGGGTCAAATAGACCCAACTGTGCGAACGCCGGGTTAAGAAAAGTGCCAGCTAGACTCAGCGGTGGGTTACTTGAGATAACACTTTTAATATTAAATTATATATAAAAATTACTGAAATATAAATCCTAGGCGCCACTGACAACTAATAAGCGAAGACATATGCATGAACCTCCTGCTTGTCAGTACTGGAGAATCACAGTCAAACATTTGTTCTTTATAAAACTTTCAAAAATGGAAGTGTTGATTATTGGTATAAATAAATTTTGTACGTTACCATAATATCGGGATTACAATAAGGACGACGCTCCGAAGATTCACGTCTACCCCCGCGAACCAATTATAAATTTACCCGTATCTTCTAGGGTATACAAAAAAAAACCTCCTTATGGAGGAAAAAGGCCTCGCTAGCAATAATATAAGCCTATGTCGACTCTGAGGGTCGAATCAGGACAAATAGAAATATTGTTCCAACAAACTTTGAAACTGCCCGGGAAGTGCCGGCAATAGGAATTATAATTATTCCTTATAAAATTATTAACCCGAAGGCTAATAAGATATTCAATTCGGAAGTGCTTCCGAAAGAAAAAAAAAGCTAAACTAAACTATTTCCAATTAGAATTAAGTTCTAATTCAAATCAAAACTATCCCCCGGCAAAGCAAAAGATTTAAAAAATTCTAACAAAAAAAAAATTAAGTTACTATTAAAAAAGATCAAAGTCGCCGGATCAATTACTTTGAAATTCCATCTACTGCACATCCATCATTAAATATTACTTGCTCTAACGGATATAAATCTATTTCTCGGTTAAATCATATTTTTGATGGTAAATCTTGTATTCACTTATATTTAGATAGACTTTCAGAACTTTGCTCGGCCCGTAGTATTAGTGAAGATGTTTTATTTCAATCTGCTGCTGAACTTTTTTCAGGTCATGCATTGATTTGGTATCGTAGTATTAAGTCTGAAATATTTAGTTGGTCTTCCTTAAAAGAAAAATTAGTTAATGAATTTAGATTATGATGATAGGCTCATGTCTGAATTACGTCGTCGTACTCAGGGTTCCTCTGAATCATCATCTTTATTTATTTCAACTATGCTTAATTATTTTAGTCGTCTTTCTTATAGTGTTTCAGAAGTAGAACAATTAAAAATTATAAGACAAAATTTAAGACCTAATTTTATTGAATCTCTTGCTCTTGAAAGCATTGTAAGCATTGAGGATCTGAAGAATAAATGTAAACTTTTAGAATATTCTATTTATCAAGTTTCTAATTTTGTACAACCTCCAAGGGTTACTGCGGATACAGTGGCTCCTGATTTGGCATTTAAGAATCCTAAAACTTTTTCTAAAGTTGAGTTAGTGCAACATGATGACTCTAAATTATTTTGTGCTCGTTGCCGAACAAGTGATCATACTTTAAAATCTTGTAAGTCTAAAATAGTTGTTTGTTTTAAATGTGGAAATGAAGGCGTTACTAAATTTACTTGCACTAAGTGTAATAAACATTTGGATAGCAGTTCTAAAGTTTCCTCTGAGTCAAAAAACTTGTAAAGCTTCCGTCAAGGGGTTCGCCTAATTTTGATTGTGATGATTGGCGGAAGTATCTTAAGCAACTTTCACTTTTCTTTTCTTATAGAGGTCCTACAAAGGTAAATTATTGTAGTCCTCATGATATTAGGCCTCATATTACAATATCAATTTATGATAAATTTTATTACGGTTTATTGGATTCAGGTTCAAGTATATCTATATTATGTTAGCTTTTATACATGTAGTAGTTTGGTTTTGACTAAAAATAAAGATATCAAGTTGTTGATTTGACTAAAACAATTGAATCTCTGTATAGAAGTTTAATTAATAAAATAAATGTAATATTGGATACTGATTTGACTAAGAATAAGAAATATATAAGTCGCAGCTCGGTTAAGAGAAGACATTGTGAAATTGGGAGTACAAGTTGTGTGGTGGTACTATTGTGATAAAAGTGTAACAATTATAATAAACCGCTGAGTGTGAGATCGAGAGACTAAGTTGTGTAACAGTGATAGTTAAGAGTTTAAATGGTAAACAGTTTAGTATATTTGTGAACAGTGTCATAAAGTGCTATAAAGAATAGAATGACCGTCGTCGGGGATTCTTTGCGGTAAGAGAGTTCTAATAGTTCAGAAGTGGGATTCACTCGGGCATTAAAACCACAAACTACCTACAAGATAAGTTTATTGGAGCTACAAAATCACATCAAGCAAAAAAATGTAGTGATATTATTATTTGAAACGCACACTACAAGATAATAACAATGAAGTTCCAGAATCAATACAATCAATCAATAGTTGATAATCAATGGTTGTAAATCAATCAATCAAGTTAAATTTGTTATCTCAAACCTTCAAAATTGAGATCTACCCACATATCAAGAAAATCGAGTGAAAATACCTATTTAATCGCTTATGCAAGTCGTTTATTAGATTATGTGACAAACCGTTGGAAGAATTATACGAAAGAAGGAATCGTTGCTAATGAAGAAAGAAGGAAATGAGAAATTATGGCGGTGACAACGCGGCGCGAATGGCGGTAATGGCGCGGTGTGAATGGCGGTAATGGCGCGGTGTGAATGGCGGTAATGGCGCGGCGCGGATGGCGGTGATGGCGCGGCGCGGATGGCGGTGATGGCGCGGGGCGGATGGCGATGACGGCGCAGCGCGGTTGGCGCTGATGGTGCCGATGTTGCTGATGGTGTTGATGGTGTTGATGGTGTTGATGGCGGTCGTGGCGAATGGCAGCTATGGTAGCGGTGCTGACATGGTACGTGGCGAGCAACACGTTGATGTCTGCGCAATTTATCCATCATCGATCACGTCACAGCATAAAGGTGATTCGTTTCGATTTACATCCAATTTTTGCGCTAAATACTCGTTAGTTAAAGAAAATTAAGCGATTAAATATAGTGGTAAGCACTTTATTATTATTGTTGAGATAACTAGTATTGAGATTAGCGATCAACCTTCACGATCTTGCTTTTTTTAATTTTTACTGATAATTATTTCACTTTAACTTGACGTATTTTGTTACGTATGATAAGGCGCGAAATTATTTTATTCCGGATTTTCGTAAACGTGAGTGTTTGTTTTAAACTCGGAAAACAATGTTTTAAACTTTTGTTTTAAATAACTTCGTTTTAAATTCGGTAAACGATGGTGACGCGATAGCTCTAAAGATTCAACCGGTTAAGACCAGTCAAGACTTTAAAAAAAACTATAATTCGATTTTCGGAATGTTTTATTTCTTTTCTACCTACCTGTGTAGGAATCACGGGCGAACTTACAATTATTAATTAATTAAGGCCCGTAAATGTTGTAAAATAAAGCGGTTAGTTAATTTAGCAAAAGTAAGAACATCAAATGCTCACATGAGGCCGATAAGCCAAATTATGAGTGTAGTATTTGAGGTATGGGGATATCAAGCGCTCACATGAGGCCGATAAGCCAATTTATGAGTAGCGTTTGAGAAGATCAAATACTCACATGAGGCCGATAAGCGAACTTCTGAGTAGTATTTGGTACATTAATGATATTGAACTGACTATGACTAGTGACATCAAATGCTCACATGAGGCCGATAAGCAAAATGATGAGTGTAGCATTTGAGGTATAGGGACATCAAGCGCTCACATGAGGCCGATAAGCCAATTTTTGAGCAGCGTTTGAGAAGATCAAATACTCACATGAGGCCGATAAGCCAAGTTCTGAGTAGTATTTGGTACATTGAGGATATTGAACTGACTATGACTATGACTAGAATTTGAGGTAAAGGGACATCAAATGCTCACATGAGGCCGATAAGCCAAATGATGAGTGTAGCATTTGATGTATAGGGACATCAAGCGCTCACATGAGGCCGATATGCCAATTTATGAGTAGCGTTTGAGAAGATCAAATACTCACATGAGGCCGATAAGCCAACTTCTGAGTAGTATTTGGTACATTTAGGATATTGAACTGACTATGACTATGAGCCAAAATTTTTGTGTCCAGTAGATTTTTTTTTTGAATGAGGCTGCTGAGCCAGATTGAACACGTAATCAGACAACTTATACCAATTGATTATTATAGTTGAAATTGTTAAGTCTATAAATTTCAAAACATTGTCTAATTGGAGGACCAATTATTTATATATGATGGCCGAAAAATGTATAAATATTAATGTATCATAATATATAGACTTCAGATAAGATTTTGTGACTTTACAATTATAATAATTAGATTTACAAATTACTTCAGAATTAATATTGTAAGTAAATGGTTTTTGATAACAAGCGGACTCGTTATGTTTAGGATGGCCGAGCTGTTAGCTTTTATACATGTAGTAGTTTGGTTTTGACTAAAAATAAAGATATCAAGTTGTTGATTTGACTAAAACAATTGAATCTCTGTATAGAAGTTTAATTAATAAAATAAATGTAATATTGGATACTGATTTGACTAAGAATAAGAAGTATATAAGTCGCAGCTCGGTTAAGAGAAGACATTGTGAAATTGGGAGTACAAGTTGTGTGGTGGTACTATTGTGATAAAAGTGTAACAATTATAATAAACCGCTGAGTGTGAGATCGAGAGACTAAGTTGTGTAACAGTGATAGTTAAGAGTTTAAATGGTAAACAGTTTAGTGTATTTGTGAACAGTGTCATGAAGTGCTATAAAGAATAGAATGACCGTCGTCGGGGATTCTTTGCGGTAAAAGAGTTCTAATAATTAGGTTCTTCATTAGGGAGTCAATTTATAAAACAAGGGGTTACGTTGCATGGTGGATCTGATATTACTCATATTTCTTCTGTTAATAATTCGGTGTCTCGCGTAGCTGGTTATCTATTTCTTCCTGTTTTATTTAAGGGTAACAATAAAGTTATTAAGTTTTATGTTGTTCCTGATGTGTCTACTCGCGTGTTATTAGGTGTTAATTTTTGGCGTGCTTTTGATTTAGCGCCAGATTTATTTTTTAAGGTTTCATTTGAACCTTCCGAAGCTCGTGTTTCTAATAAAAACAACGTAAACAAGTTAGTAAGTAGTTAAGCCTTACTCCATTAAACTGATATGAAGAGTAGTCGATGCTTAAGGCGGTTATTTCACTATTGAAAGCTGGTGGAGATAAATAAAAGTAATCACATAGCACATTTTTATTTTGTAGGTATTTATTTCTTTGGGCAAAGCTTTAAATGTTTTCACTTGGCTGTTTTAAAGGAAATTAATTATTTTTAAATTGTAATTATTTATTTATTTTCTTTAAAAAATGTGTAGTTTCTGCTAGCAATACTAGCATTATTATCGAAGTATTATCAGGCTATAATTTACGCTCTATGTTTAAGGATTAAGTACACTTTTAACTTTATCAGTAACTAAAAGGTAAGTAAGGAGATATTGAGTGTAAGAACAATACACATTCTGTAGATTTCATGAGAGGTGAAAGGTTAAATAGATTTTTGTGTTACAGTCATTTATTTCTCATACCAATTTTTTTCCAACAAGTTAGTAAAGATTCCTGCGACCGCTTTTCAATCTATAATTTTTATTTCATGTAAAGGAAAGAAATATAACACTTTTTTAGTAAAAATCATTAAGATATACTATATAATATGCTAGGCTAATATGCACTATACCTTCTGAAATTAAATACTCTATTTTTTTTTATTTGAGCAACTGACTTGATGATGAGATGCTAAAATAACAAGCTTATTAATGAGTATTGTTCTTATATTAAAATATATTATAATCTGAAGTTTTGTATACACTCTGTATATTATATAGTAAGTGTTTGGATAAAAGTCTGAGATGAACTTCACTATCACTTATGAATAATTAATAAAGAACGTAGAATAAAGGACCATTTAAAGTTTATAACTCAATGAAACAAAGGAAATAATAATTATGAGACTGAAAAAAGGTCTATCCATAGCTTATTATTATACTAATAACTATATCAACCAATAAACAGTTAGTTTTATTTAATACTAGCTGTACCTGCGTCTTCGTACGCGTAGATTTCAATTTTGATAAAACGTAACCTTTTGTACTTACCAATGTATGTAAAAACTATAAACCTTCAAACTGGGAAGCAGCAATGGTACGACAATAAGAGATTATTAACTTCTTTATTTGTTAACCGGTTGGTTAATATAAATTGAAGCCCATGACAATATATTCCCGAAAACTACATCCAAATCGATTAATCCATTTCTAAGATTAGCATGCACAAATATACGGACATACAAACATACAGACATACAGACAAAATTATATAATATTGTTTTGGGTTCTCTTGCTTATATAAAGGTCCCCCTGTAAGAGTTTTTGAAATTATTTTTTTTACTTGTTTTGTGCACAACTAAAAGACAAACAGATAAATAGACAATGATTTTAAAAATGCTGAAAATGGATTCTGTTACCACTGAACATCCTGGTATATCTTTTTTTTTAATATTTTCAATGTACAAAGACTACTCCTCTGGTACCTATTACGTTATTGACTTAAATTGACATAACTTTTTATTTCTTAATCGATTTAGATAAAATATACACTAAATGTTAAGTGAACACTGTGATAATATATTCCTGAAAACCGCATTCAAATTGGTTAAGTCGGTTCCGAAATTAGTGTGCACAAATAAACATATATATACAGGCATACAGACATACAGACAAACTGAAAAACCATTGTTTTGGGTTCTCTTGCTCTTATTAAGGCTTCCTATGATATTTTTTTTTATATTTTCAATGTACAGAAATTGTTAATTAGTGACAATTTTATTATGTATATAGATTTAAAGTAATCTGATTTAATTAAAAAATCAAACCATATACGATATTGGTGTGTTAGCTCATAATTGCACTGTTTGATTATTAAATTAAATTTTCGTCGTTGTGCTATTTTTGAAGCTTGATGAAGAGACAAGATTTTTTTTATTTTTGTCAGGAAATACCAGAATATTCATACATAGTAGATTCATAATTTTTATAAATCTACTATGAATTTTTCATGTATTGCTGTGTGCAGTCTCTTAAAGAAATTAAAATTGAATTTGGGATCTTCATAAGATAATTAATATTAATATAACAAGTTGAAGTGGATTTTCCTAACATAGTTGTATTTATATTTTAAATATTTACCTCACGTTTCGATTGCTTTGCAGCACTCGTGTTTACTGAGAGACGAGAGCAAGTCTGCAAATGATTAGGATGTACCTAACATGAAGCACATAGTATTTCATATTAGAAATTTGTTATTATTTAACATTTCTAGCATACGTATAATAATAAAACATACTACATACAAACATAGCATACGTATAATATAATATAATAAAACTATACAGATTTAAAAATAACGTTGTGTTTTTTTTAAAGGAGAACCTTTACATGCATTTTGATTTTTTTCAATAAAGCGAAAGAATAATGTACTAATTTGCATTTGGCTCTCATATCTATATGTAAATTTCGCTAGAAAGTTTCAATGCAGCGGCTCAAAGCTTACTACGTATTTCAAATTAAAATGATTGTCCCCGAAGTTTTATTCCCGTAAAAATATGGTCAGAAAAGTCCCCAAATAGTTTATTTGATTATGCACATATATTTAAAGTGCATAATTGATTATTTTTTAAATTTATTTAGTACAGAAATTATAAAAGCTCTTTGAATATATTTTAATTACTACTATTTCATTTTTAGTACCTTTCGAAATTCGACAAACTTAATTTATTGAGTTAGATAGTTATACTATACTCACTTTACTGAGTAGAGTAGAGACTTTACTAACAAAAGTAAGCTCTTAACTGGATCATTGTTGGCGACAGAGATTTATATTCACCAAGGCTATATTGAAATCGACACTTACTTGAAGCTTATAATACTTATATAATAAAGGTTAAGGTTTAGAAGTTTAAATAAAAAGCACAGTGTCCATTTGTTTTCAGAGCATGCAATGACATTACAACTTTGTTACTTTGGTTATCAGATATACATTACATAACATTCTGTTAGAACACATTAATATATGATGATAATTCCGATAAGATGCGTTTTTATGTAGAGAAATATTTTATAATATTTACGTTTCCGTGAAAAAATTAACATTTCAAAAATGTTTAATGATCAATCAGCAATACAGAATATATAAATATATTAATTAAAATATTAAAGTGAATACATAAATATGGTAATTTAAAAAATATTATTAAATTATTAAATTATCAATTAATTTTGTTCATTATTACTTAGGTAGAACCTAAATAAAAGCTTTCTTTTAAAAAAAAAAATAATAATAATAATTTACCTGTAATGAACGAACGTTGTTGTTAATTAACGAACTGCAGCTTAACTACAGAGGCATCCTTTAGCCGTTGATTGGTTGAAGAATGCTCATACCTCAGTACGAGATATTCTACAGAATATCTGTTTATTGGCTGTCATATATTTATATACATTCCATTTGAAGTACAAATCATATATATTAACACACATATAACCAAAAAACAAAAGACAATATACAGTTATTACTTTTAAATTATTGTTTTATTTGTATTAATATAAGTATGCAGTCATCTACACACGCTGTAGTTGTTCCATCTCAGATTTTTCATCTATTGGAGTAGAGTCGAGAAGATTCTTACAATGCGATTTATTCGAAGTAAAACTTCAAGTGTTATCTTATTTAAATACCGTGATACAAATAACAATTCGAATAAAACTTATTTAGCAAACTGAACTCAGTGTGTACATGTTATATTTTTGGTAACTTTTCTCTTATTATCTTTATTTTGTCATCTTCAGTTGTCTTTGATATTTCGTAAAATTTCGCGTTCATCTAAATAGACTAAGTTATCTATAATATTTTAATTGAAATCTAGGTACGAATTCTCTTACATGTTTTCAATCCTGCCCGTGCATATTTTCAGTTAAGATCTAGTTATAGCGTGGATGGCTGTGTTTGTTTCTGAATATCGAATATTTATGAAAAAGCTTTTTATTATATTAAAATATAACACTTAACATTATATTCTCTTATTCTTATTAAAATATAAACTAAATAGATGGTTATGATTATATTTTTCCCACATTTATCATTACACAGCCTTAAATCAGAATCAGAATTAAATATATTAAATAAAGAAAGACTTTTAAACATGTTATTTAATTATACGACAGAATTATGAAAATTACAAGGAAAATCTTGTAATAAAATTTGTTTTTTTATTCTACATATCCTATCTACCTGTCGCAGACGCGTCTGCAATCGATGAATAAGTTTGAAATAACTTTAATATGTTTAGATGACTTAGGATACATTCATTCATTGTCATTCTCTCCACACATGTCTAGTTCGGTCATATTTAACAATCATTCAATAAACTTATTTAAAAATTAAGACATCTCTTTCCTTCTTTTTATTCTTCCGTATTACGTCACCATACTATGACCAATGATTACCTCTCACTCTTTCTGTCACCGAGTTGACCTTCTTTATACTTGTTATATTTTTACTTGCTACACTATCCATTCCCGTCACGCCACACATACATCACAGTATTCGCACTTCATCCCTTTCAGAGGTACATGACGTATTGTCTTATAAATTTCCTTTTTAGGCAATGGTAAAAAAGGTTAGACCCAATCGTGCGTGCACTTTGCAACAATGCGCAGCGAAAAAAACTTCAATTAGTTAAAATAAATTATGATGTTTATACTTTGTACTTTTATTGGTTAATACGTTTATTGGGCAGTTAATTCAAAATCGTTTAAATAGAAATAAAAAAAAATCATTCTATATTTATATAAATTTAAATAAGCTTAACATGGCTATACATGTTTATAGATTTTTTAGAAACATTAATTTCGGTACTAGTATCTTTTCAATGTTTATCTTTACTGCAAAGTTAGAAACATTGGTTAGGATTTTCGAAAGAAACCTAATGGATGCCACCACTGTCCCGATAAAGACGATCACTTATAGAATGCTTAATTCACCGAGGCTGACAGAGATACGATAGCTTAGTCGGTAGAGCGGCGGGCCATTTTCCCAATAGTCGCGGGTTCTAATCTCTGCCCGCATCGGTTTATTTTTCATTCTATATTTATATAAATTTTAATAAGCTTAACATGTTTATAGATTTTTTCCCTAAAAAAATATTTTCAGAAAGCATATATATTAATACACCTATACAGCGGCTACATAGAGCGGCTTTCGTTCAATACGCTACTTGAGCTGTCAGCACGTGATGAACGACTCTCGGCCCCTCTGAAATATATTAACATAAGATTGTTTTATTAACCAATATCGTTGACCTTTAATAATAAATAAATATGTTTATGTTATGCTTACTTATATTTTATCTTTACCTGCAAGGATTAAGTAGATTTAGAATCCTATGTTCATAAATGCCACAAAAGTTCATTTAGCAAACCGACAAAAATCAGTATAAAATCCCTGACGTGTGAATGAATTTGTCATTTTATATTTACTTGAAAATATTTTGCTACGGCGAACGAAGAAATTGGTTACGAAGTAGCTCTACGAATTTGTCTATGTTTTAATTTTAACAGAAAGAATGGCATTAAACTTATTTGTATATTGCTGAGTGTGTTAGTATGAGTTTGCATTGGTGTTTTTTTACCGCCTCGTTGGTCGAGTGGTTACCGCAGACGCCTAACGTCCAGCGACGCAATGGGGCTCGGGTTCGATGATTTAGTCACAACAATAATAGTTAATCACTAAAGAATTATAATAATACAAATGATATGAACTATAATTAACTTTTCTTGTAAGCATAAAAGACAATTTTTAATTATAATCGTATCGGTATAGTATAATAATTATATATAAAGATAAATAGTTGATGTTTCCGATTGATGTCTTATAATCCCATACTAAAGTGAGTTCAGTGTTAGTAATATAAATACTCAAAGTTACTAGTTTGTTATAAAATAACCTTCGAAAACCGTTTCGGTTATTCGATAAGATTATGAGACTGCATACGAAGTTTATATTCATAGTACGTACGTTTATATCCGGAAATTGGAAAAGTGATAGATTGTTGCTATAATACTTATAATTTTAATGTTTATATAATATTGCTAAAAGTAAAATCAAAGTAAGGTTGAATATATTTCATTATATTATCAAGAATATAAAAATATTTATAAATATGTATAGCCACGTTAAGCTTATTTAAATTTATATAAATATATAATAAAAAATAAACGTGATGGTTTCCCAGAATTCGCGGGTTCGAATCCCTGCCCGTATCGGTTTATTTTTCATTCTTCATTTATATAAATTTAGTCAACAATTACAATCGAAAGATTTGCGCGAATAGTTCATATTTCAAAAGTATTTAATAAATAATATAATAGCAGTAAATAAAGCTAATAGTGTAGTTGGTATTAATTATGACACACAGAGACTTTTAATGAAATTGTTTTGAGTTTTAAGCTTAATTCTTGTACTGTAAATAAAGAATAAATGTTCATACTTAATTAAAACTAAATAAATAAATAAATATAATTCATTTTAATAGCATTTAGCAACATATTTCCTAACGGTTATATTTCTTTAAGACAACTATCTACTCGAACTTATTTTTCAACTTTAAACTTCAAATGTTATTTTATGATAACGAGTATATGAACTTGTTGCAATTTCACTGACATTGAAATGCACTTCAATAAGAGCATGAAAAATATTCTGCTTTAAGAGGATTGGTTTTCCATGTTCATATAGAAATAAAAATATATACATATAGCTTATAAAACTTTTAGATGGTTTTAGAATTAATTTTCTACCATTGCCATTGCCTAAAGAGGAAATTTATAAGACAATACGTCATGTACCTCTGAAAGGGATGAAGTGCGAATACTGTGATGTATGTGTGGCGTGACGGGAATGGATAGTGTAGCAAGTAAAAATATAACAAGTATAAAGAAGGTCAACTCGGTGACAGAAAGAGTGAGAGGTAATCATTGGTCATAGTATGGTGACGTAATACGGAAGAATAAAAAGAAGGAAAGAGATGTCTTAATTTTTAAATAAGTTTATTGAATGATTGTTAAATATGACCGAACTAGACATGTGTGGAGAGAATGACAATGAATGAATGTATCCTAAGTCATCTAAACATATTAAAGTTATTTCAAACTTATTCATCGATTGCAGACGCGTCTGCGACAGGTAGATAGGATATGTAGAATAAAAAAACAAATTTTATTACAAGATTTTCCTTGTAATTTTCATAATTCTGTCGTATAATTAAATAACATGTTTAAAAGTCTTTCTTTATTTAATATATTTAATTCTGATTCTGATTTAAGGCTGTGTAATGATAAATGTGGGAAAAATATAATCATAACCATCTATTTAGTTTATATTTTAATAAGAATAAGAGAATATAATGTTAAGTGTTATATTTTAATATAATAAAAAGCTTTTTCATAAATATTCGATATTCAGAAACAAACACAGCCATCCACGCTATAACTAGATCTTAACTGAAAATATGCACGGGCAGGATTGAAAACATGTAAGAGAATTCGTACCTAGATTTCAATTAAAATATTATAGATAACTTAGTCTATTTAGATGAACGCGAAATTTTACGAAATATCAAAGACAACTGAAGATGACAAAATAAAGATAATAAGAGAAAAGTTACCAAAAATATAACATGTACACACTGAGTTCAGTTTGCTAAATAAGTTTTATTCGAATTGTTATTTGTATCACGGTATTTAAATAAGATAACACTTGAAGTTTTACTTCGAATAAATCGCATTGTAAGAATCTTCTCGACTCTACTCCAATAGATGAAAAATCTGAGATGGAACAACTACAGCGTGTGTAGATGACTGCATACTTATATTAATACAAATAAAACAATAATTTAAAAGTAATAACTGTATATTGTCTTTTGTTTTTTGGTTATATGTGTGTTAATATATATGATTTGTACTTCAAATGGAATGTATATAAATATATGACAGCCAATAAACAGATATTCTGTAGAATATCTCGTACTGAGGTATGAGCATTCTTCAACCAATCAACGGCTAAAGGATGCCTCTGTAGTTAAGCTGCAGTTCGTTAATTAACAACAACGTTCGTTCATTACAGGTAAATTATTATTATTATTTTTTTTTTTAAAAGAAAGCTTTTATTTAGGTTCTACCTAAGTAATAATGAACAAAATTAATTGATAATTTAATAATTTAATAATATTTTTTAAATTACCATATTTATGTATTCACTTTAATATTTTAATTAATATATTTATATATTCTGTATTGCTGATTGATCATTAAACATTTTTGAAATGTTAATTTTTTCACGGAAACGTAAATATTATAAAATATTTCTCTACATAAAAACGCATCTTATCGGAATTATCATCATATATTAATGTGTTCTAACAGAATGTTATGTAATGTATATCTGATAACCAAAGTAACAAAGTTGTAATGTCATTGCATGCTCTGAAAACAAATGGACACTGTGCTTTTTATTTAAACTTCTAAACCTTAACCTTTATTATATAAGTATTATAAGCTTCAAGTAAGTGTCGATTTCAATATAGCCTTGGTGAATATAAATCTCTGTCGCCAACAATGATCCAGTTAAGAGCTTACTTTTGTTAGTAAAGTCTCTACTCTACTCAGTAAAGTGAGTATAGTATAACTATCTAACTCAATAAATTAAGTTTGTCGAATTTCGAAAGGTACTAAAAATGAAATAGTAGTAATTAAAATATATTCAAAGAGCTTTTATAATTTCTGTACTAAATAAATTTAAAAAATAATCAATTATGCACTTTAAATATATGTGCATAATCAAATAAACTATTTGGGGACTTTTCTGACCATATTTTTACGGGAATAAAACTTCGGGGACAATCATTTTAATTTGAAATACGTAGTAAGCTTTGAGCCGCTGCATTGAAACTTTCTAGCGAAATTTACATATAGATATGAGAGCCAAATGCAAATTAGTACATTATTCTTTCGCTTTATTGAAAAAAATCTAAATGTATGTAAAGGTTCTACTTTAAAAAAAACACAACGTTATTTTTAAATCTGTATAGTTTTATTATATTATACGTATGCTATATTTGTATGTAGTATGTTTTATTATTATACGTATACTAGAAATGTTGAATAATAAAATTTCTAATATGAAATACTATGTGCTTCCTGTAGGTATATCCTAATGATTTGCAGACTTGCTCTCGTCTCTCAGTAAACATGAGTGCTGCAAAGCAATCGAAACGTGAGGTAAATAGTTAAAATATATAAGCAACTATGTTAGGAAAAGCCACTTAACCTTGTTATATGAATATTAATTATCTTACGAAGATCCCAAATTCAATTTTAATTTCTTTAAGAGACTGCACATAGCACATAGCACACACGAAAATCCACAGTAGATTCATAATTTTTTGTTCTGGTATTTAATGAGAAAAATAAAAAAAAATCTTGTCTCTTCATCAAGTTTCAAAAATAGCATAACGATGAAAATTAAATTTAATAATCCAACAGTGCAATTATGAGCTAACACACCAATATCATACATTGTTTGATTTCTTATTTAAAACGGATTACTTTAAATCTATACACATAATAAAATTGTCACTAATCCATTTCTGTACATTGAAAATATTAAAAAAATATATATCACAGGAGGCCTTTATAAGAGCAAGAGAACCCAAAACAATGGTTTTTCAGTTTGTCTATTTGTCTGTATGTCTGTATGTTTGTATGCCTGTATATATGTATATTTGTGCACACTAATTTCGGAAACTTAACCAATTTGAATGCGGTGTTCAGAAATATATTATCATAGTCTTCACTTAACATTTAGTGTATATTTCATCTAAATCGGCTAATAAATAAAAAGTTATGTCAATTTAAGTCAATCACGTAATAGGTACCAGAGGAGTGAGTAGTCTTTGTACATTGAAAAAATTAAAAATAATATATACCAGGATGTGAAGTGGTAACAGAATCCATTTCAGCATTTTTAAAATCATTATTTGTTTATCTGTTTGTCTTTTAGTTGTCCACAAAACACGAAAAATATAAATATTTTCAAAAATTCTTACAGGGTGATCTTTATATAAGCAAGAGAACCCAAAATAATATTTTCTCATTTAGTTAGTAATCTAATCTCTTAGTTTGAAGGTTTATAGTTTTTACATACATTGGCTTACCAATGTATGTAAAAACTATAAACCTTCAAACTTGATAAAACGTACCCTTTGTACTATAAGTACAAAGGGTACGTTTTATCAAAATCGAAATCTACGCGTACGAAGTCGCAGGCACAGCTAGTATTAAATAACACTAACTGTTTATTGGTTGATATAGTTATTAATATAATAATAAGCTATTGATGGACCTTTTTCAGTTTCATTATTATTATTTCCTCTATGTTTCATTGAGTTAAGCTCTACATGGTCCAACAAAATACCAGCGATATTTTTTTTTATATATGACTTTGCAAAATCACAGCTTTGAAAAGTTTATTAAATCGCAATGTTTTTTTTTATTACTTCTACATTTACTAACATTAACAATTAAAATAATAAAATATTTTTAACATCTATTAATAAGAATTTAGGTCAGAATAATAATTAAATTTTACTCGTGGGATAGCTTTTCCCACCGTAATTTATATTCTAAGTTCTTTATTCATAATTTGCGATAAGTGATAGTGAAGTACATCTCAGACATTTTTCCTAACACTTACTATATAATATACAGAGTGTATGCAAAACTTCAGATTATAATATATTTTAATATGAGAACAATACTCTTTAATAAGTTTGTTATTTTAGCATCTCATCATCCAGTCAGTTACTCAAATAAAAAAAAATTGAGTATTAAAATTTCAGAAGGTATAGTTTAGCATATTATATTGTATATCTTAATGATTTTAACTAAAAAGTAACTATTATCTATCTTTCCATTACACAAAATAAAAATTATTGATTGAAACAAAAATTATTGACAGAAATAAATGACTGTAACAGAAAAAATCTATTAAACCTGTCATGAAATCTACAGTATGTGTAATGTTCTTACACTCAATATCTCCTTACTTACCTATTAGTCGCACTGATACAGTTAAAAGTGTATTTAATCCTTAAATTATAGCCTGATGTTACTTTGATAGTATTGCTAGCAGAAACTACACATTAAAAAAAAAAATAATAATAATTACAATTTAAAAATAATTAATTTCCTTTAAAACATCCAAGTGAAAACATTTAAAGCTTTGCGCAAAGAAATAAATACCTACAAAATAAAATGTGCTATGTGATTATTTTTATTCATCTCTACCAGCTTTCAATAGTGAAATGACCGCCGTAAGCATTGACTACTCTTCATATCAGTTTAATGGAGTAAGGTATAACTACTTACTAACTTGTTTACGTTGTTTTTATTAGAAATAAGTATTCTCGTTTTCATGATTATATGTTTTTTTATTTACTGCTTTTAGCAAGGTTTCGGCCTTGGATATGTAATAAACGACTAGCTTTATATTTCGAAATCGACTGACCAAAACCGTTAACGTTTTAATTTTTATTTAATCCCTCGAAAAATGTAATAGATTTATGTAATACTTTTTAATTTCTTTGTTTTTCCTTAATTTACTCTACATAGTGAAAAGAAAATTATTTCTTTATTTTTTCATTTTGGTATTGTTTGGTCCGTGAATGAAAAATAATTTAAATAGTGAATGGATGATGTCTTAAAATAAATTCTTATGATACTATATTGTTTCCAGTGGCTGCTATTTTTGATATAAACATTAGCTTATATAATATTTGATCAACAGTAAACAACTAAAAATACACCAAAACTAAACAGTTCCTAACTAATAGAAGCCAGTAGCAAGTATTTTACTGCACGTGATGATCAAAGATCAAGATCAAAGAAGCCGGATGCTCGGACAGGCGATACGATCATTCGACAGATTTATATTTTAACTTTGCCAAGGTTGCTTTTAAGCTTTGCACAGTAAGTCTTGAATCTTGGTATTTAATCAAAAAAAAATATTACATTTTTAAAAAATAGGTTGCTTTGCATGAGTGGAACATTGAGTTGAACATTACCAACTAACGTAACTAATGTACTGACCAGCGAATCAAAAAAGAAGTACAACTTTGCCTCCAGGTTACTCAAAAGAGACAGCCAGGGCAACGTTGGAGAACATTGCCAAAGTTGGCAAGAGACTGACGAGTCTTCCTTCCGAAACTCGTGCGTCAATATATCGTCAATGTATCGAGCGAGGTCCAGTTCCGCGGTCATATTGAGGACAAAGCTAAATTGGCCTCAAAAAAGCTCGGTGTACTGAAGAGATTGAGACGGTATTTCACTTCAGCCCATTGCCTGCAGCTTTATAAGGCGCAGGTTCGGCAGCAGGTGGAATACTGTTCCTATCTTTATTCAGGCGCACCTCCGTACCAGCTTCTTTCTCTTAACCGCATACATCGGATATCGACTCGAATCATCGACTGTTAAGTTCTTTCCGATCGGTTTGATCTCTTGGCACTGTGTAGAGATGTAGCTTCCCTCTGCATCCTCTATCGCTTATACCATGGGGAGGGCTCTGAACAGTTGTTTGGATTAGAAGCTTCTTACCTCGTACAGCCAATCTGTGGAACAAATTGTCCCCTAAGGTATTTCCAGACCGATGGGACATTCAAACCTTCAAGAAAATAAGACGTTCATGGGTGACGAAAGTTGCTTACCAGCAAGTTACCCGTTTGCTCGTTTGCCTCCTATCACATAAAAAAAAATATATTTTTTTAATTACCTTATGATTATTTATAACTTTTACTTACTTAAATATTTAAACTGCCTGCGTATTAGATAAATAGCTTACAGATTACTTACAGAGCATTTTCGTTAAAATATACATATATAAATGTAACTATTTTTCATACCAAGCTTATCGATAAACTAGGGACCGTGTTAACAACGGAGGCCTGGTCCTAATAAACTTCCAATTCCAAGATGTTTTTACTAGTATTATTGTGGTAATAGTTAACGTAACGAATAACTAACCAGTTATTCTAGTCTTGTATTGGTACCAGGCTTTATTTATATACTAAAAAGTGTATCTTTATGTACTAATTATGACTGTTGGTGTGTGAATTAATTAATACTTTCCTGGAACATTTTAACGTTAACTTTTATGTGAACTTTACCTCATGAAGCGTCTAACTGGCTTGATCTAAACTGGCTTTCGGACACAATATTCACTTATTATTTATATATTTTTATACAATATTATAAATACTAGCTGTAAGTTTAGAGGAATAAGTTTTATAGTTCATTTATTTATACTTCATATATCATATTTTGTTGTTAATTTATTCTATTAGTTAAGTAAATATAAAATATATCTTAATTTCAATTGTGAATTTGTTATTTCAAAAGTGATGATGAGAAGCGAATTGAATTTGAGAAAAACTTTTCATTATTAGAATTAGAATAGGACGAGCACTCTCAATATGGCGTCCAATCTCGATCGAAAGTTTCAGATAGTTGTGTCATTTAAAATTTTACATAGCGCTGTTGACTTGTGGTAAGCTATGCCCTGAAATAATAATAAAATTTATTCACATTTTATCATTATTATTAATACTTAAAAATAGTCCTTTATCCTCTTTATGGTTACCAATCATAATCTATCAAAAATTCGTTATGTTCAACATAAATAAAAAACAATAATATAATAAATAAAAAGTTAATCCTTTTTTCATATTTATTTTTCTTCAGTGAAATAATATTATTTTGTTGTTTGCATGAGTTTGTTTTATTTGAAACTGTTTATTACCCATTACGCTTTTAATTTGTGATTAATTTAAACAGTAACTTACATAAACGCTGCTAGGACTTTTAATATGTTTAAGATTCACATCCGACTGTAAGAAAGAACGGCTATCGGTAGAATGGAGTCCGTTTGTGCTTTAGATGGCTGCTACATGAATCTTGAAATATAAAATATAAAACCTTATATATAACCTTATATACACTTATAAGCTTTGCATTTACTACGTTGTAATATGCATATCATCATGATACAAAAATCCATTTTAAATACGGATAAATTTATTAACATAATTTATTTAAATATTTGTACATTTTGTTAAAATGTTTATTTCCTGGTAAAATCTAATCCGTTTAAATTATTGGCTGATGCTTTTTTAATCAATAGTAATTTTTTTTTTGAAAATTTTATAAAAGGCGTGTCGCTGACATGGTAGCTCAATTGGCAAAGTTGCGGGATAGTAGGTATTCTAAAGGTCGAAGATTCGAGTCCAAGTTGATACACTTTTCATAATTTAGTAACTTTAAGTTTAAGTAAAGTTTAATATTGCCAAACTTGCTTAAAGACATTTTCAAATATGTAGTCAAGTATACTAAACATAGGCTTACTAGTTTAAATGTGTATCGTAGATCGTATTAGTTAATTGGAATCTGAAATCATTTGTTATCACCTCTCATTACATTTTACATTCAAAGCCCATGAAAGATTATTGGATATTGATCTGTACTATAACGTAATCTTCTAGAAATATTAAAAGCTTGATATAAAAAAAAACTAAAATCTCCATATACAAAAAGACGTCTAAAAATAATAAAATAACACTATCATGTACTTACCGTTCCTTCAGGGGACTCTTTTTCCGCTTTTCAAAAAATTTTTTTTTCTATGTTGTACTAAATGAACCTACGAACAGACTAATTTCATGTGTTTAATTTTTACTATCAGTATTGTAAAAGAACATTTCACCGGCACCAATAAAAGCTCCATATTTTAGATACAATAGAAGCTCTATTTGAACCAATCATAGCTAAGAATCATCTCGACGAACCAAGCTTTCGATTAAAAAAAAAACCTCAAGCAATTCCGTCCACGATTGGCTGCTACATTGTCACAGACAGACACACAGATACACAGATCAAACTTATAACACCCCTCTTTTTGGGTTGGGATTTAAAAATGATCTCATAGTTTCCTTGGTCATAATGAACTATCGAATCCTCATATTTCTGCTATAAAATGCTTAATTTCGAAGGACTTGGGAGATAAAACTAACTACTTAATTTGAATGTTATTTTGTGTATACATAATTCGCTACAAAGTAAACGCCGCATAATTTTATGACAGTGAAAATACTTTAACAGCCAACAAAGTGTATGCGCAAAAAACCTTGCAACCATTTAATTTTAGGATTGTTACATTTTGTATATAAATTTACATTTTTGTATGTTTCTTTATACTCTAATAAAGTAAATTATTCAAGAATTATAAACAAAAAACTAAATACTAGGATAATGTGTAATAAACATAGATAACTATATAATAAGAACAACTTTTCGTTAATTTTTAAGAACTAACTATATTATAATACATCTAAATACCAATTACCAACCACCACTAAAGTAAATCTTAATGATAATATAGAGAGTTTTACATTAAAATAAAACTACCCTATTATTTTTTCATCAATATCCGGAATCCATCTTGAGTCAAGCGCCCACCTTTCTACCGGAAGTGAGTTCTAATTACCTTTCCATAAGTGGCGCCCTCTATTCTATTAGTATGAAACTCGGCCATCCTAAACATAACGATTCCTCTCGTTATCAAAATCTATTTCTTACAATGTAACTTCTAAATCAATTTGTAAATAATATTAATATAGTACAATTGTAAAGTCTATATCTATTATAACACATTTTTTTACTATTTATACATTATTCTACTATTTATAGACTTAAATTACTAGTTTATAGACTTAAATTCAGATTTAATAATAAATTTTTGTACATAGCGTTTTTGTAAATACAGTATAAGTTATCTGATTACATTTTCAATCTGGCTTAACAATCTCAAACGAACAAAAAAAAATCTACTGGACACAAAAAGTTTGCCTCATAAATCAGAATCATAGTCATAGTCAAATCACTATTAATATTCGATAATGTATAAATTGCTATACTCCCAATTTGACTTATCAGCCTCGTGTGAGCATTTGGTATTCTTATTGTCTCAAATGCCATAGATCAGCTTATCGGCCTCATGTCAGTAATCAGACAACAATACGCCTCCCTCATCCACATAAAATGTTTGTTAGAAAAACTATTCAAATTAATTACTTTTATCATCTTAGTTATTTGTACCAATCAAATATATTGAAATAATAAATAAATAAAAGCTAAGTTATTACATTTTCTTTTCGTGGTAAAGACTGAATTTGGGCAAAAACAAACCTTGACCGAAGATAACAAAGTTTAATTTTCTTTATTAAACATTATTCTATTTTTTATTGATACCGCGGATCTACCCTACTTTTGAACTTTTAGAACTCTAAACACACTAAACTGTTTCCTATTTAAACTCTTTCCTAACACTGTTACACTTTATTATAATACACTAGCGGCACGCTATGAGGCCTTTTTGACATATTTATTTATTTATTCTCAAAAAAAAAAACACATTTATAAGTTTAGTTACCCAAGTTTAAAATGGTTTAGTAAAACAAAAATATTAATGTTTACTTATTATATTTGAACGAACTAAATATTGGAATAAAAAGGAATACTCACACTTTATATGCACTCGAGAAACATATTATGAATAGAAATTAGAAAACAATTAAATAAATAAATTTAGGGTCCTTAAATTACATTCGTTAAAATTTATAAACCCATCACCATTGTCAACAAAGTGCCAAAATTATTTACTTCAAAGTCGTTATCAGTTAATTCATAACTTCATGAGAGGACAAACATGAAAACGGCTATCATAGCGTGCTTCTACTTTACTTCTGTTACATAACTTAGTCTCTCGATAACACACTGCCGTCTCTTGGCTGGGAGATGATTTATATATTCAATACTCTTAATCAAATCAGTATCCAATATTACAAATATTTATATAGTCAATTAAACTATATAAAAGTTAACACATTTAGTCATATTAAAACATTATAGAGGTATCTATGTCGTTTTGACCAGTAAACATGAATCCATCTTACGATCCATATCTTAATGGTGACGTTGTAAGGAGTATTATCAAATTTCATGCCCTCGAAAATCGATGGCTCGTAAATGGGTTAGATAAAGTTTGTATGTGATTTCACGATACTAACCACACGGATCCAGGCAATTCAAATGTTCTATATTGCACGAAGTATACTGGTACAAGTTGATACTGGACTGATGCAGAGATTTAGGAAAATGCTGAATATGGCTCAGAGACAGGCATTTATGTGATGAGCATAGATGTCTGTGTTTCTGGGTTTGGTCGTTTATTAAATATATTCTCAGTATTGATATGTGTATTTCTATGTATTTGTATCGTTGTCTAACACAATTAATACAAGCAAATAATTTGCTTACTTAGGGGTTCGATCAATGTGTGTAATTTGTCCTGATATTACTATTATGTAGACGGAAGTCCAACTATAATGCGGGCACCGCTTATTATTATAAAAATTATATTGTAGATATCAAGGTAATGGTAACGTTACGTAAGAATTTTATTTCATTAGTATGTCCATATTTGTAGTTTAAATTATATTGTCAGAGACCGCTTTTAGCAATAACACCGTATGCACATGTATATTTTTATTGTTTAAATACAACCTCTATACTTCTCTGTAATTGTGTGTACAAGTGCTTATTTAACTTCCTTATATATTTTATTTTATTTTATATTTCTTCAGAGCATCTGACCCATTGTGACCATACTCCTGTCATGATTACGAAATAGATAATCATTCAAAACATCGCCTGATACTTAGTAAGACTTTTATTAAAACATTTCTAAAGAGTAGTAAATGAACAGGGTTTTGAAATAAAACTACTTTTACGGATTTAACTCGCGTATATTGAATTAAATTCTAAATTTATTTTCTTGAAGTTTTAAATTTACATTACCTTTTAAATCTAACAGGGTTAGATTTAAATTTAAAATTTGTACTTTGTAAATTTAAAATTTAATTAAAAAATAGTTTTATTTCAATGTGTAGTACTCGTGAAAACCTCAAAAAACAGGGTTTTGTTAGTTTAATAATTTTCTGTCCTTTAGGGGTTAGAATTGATAAATTACATTTCCCACATCCCGACACTTAAGGTTTTTATATAAAGCTCTAGTTTTTTGGCACTCAACTACGTTTTCCCGAGAGAGCCCTACTCTGTCGAAATATACAGCATCACCGGTGCTATCATCTACATCTGAATGATAAAAAACGCTTTTTATTCAGTGTAGAGAGAAATCTTCTTTCCAATAGTCTCATAGACCAATGAACCTCACTTTATATTACGTTTCATCTTAATAGACGGAAGTTTGGATGTCAATTGGATTTCAAATTGTTTATGATTTGTTATAAGGAACAATTATTATAATTTTACAAGTTACTAAGCAAATTAAGATATTTTAAAATCTCTTTTTTGATATAAATTTTGCTTACTTCGAATAAGTATTGTACAGTATAGATTACGTGAGGTGAAAAGAAACATTCAGCATCCATTTCACAAACGAACAAAAACATCTGATACTGAAGTAAAATAGTCTTTACGTGCTCTCTATAGATTTGTTTTACGCACTAAGATTGTTTTTGAGATTTTCCGAACAGAAAATACAACATAGTATTTTTATTTTATAACAAATAGCTTGATGTGCATACATAAAACAATAAAGTAGGTATCTTCGTTATAAGAATATAAAATCGATAGCTTTGAATGTGTTTATTATTTGATCATCTCATATTGAAGTACATTTCAATGTATAATTAAAGTACCGCTGAATTTTACTCATATATTATAATGAAATATGGTCTGAATACTGAAAACTTCGTACAGCAAGGAATTTGTGAATACCAAACAGGAATGGACGTAAATAGTTGTGACTCGTTAACAATAAATGTCAGAAACCAAATATGAAAATTTATTAATATGATATTTAATTCATTTTATACTATTATTAATACCTACAATTATGTACTGCTTACACACGGATCCACCAGCTCTTCTCCGTTATCCACATTAAATGCAATCCCAAGTTACTATTATTATGATATTGATATTTAAATACATTTAAAATGTCATATTCTACTCCTAAATACTCTTAAATAGAATATCATCACATCCTTTCATAGAAGTTCATCACATCCTTTTTTCTAGAAAAAAAATTAATAAATAGGTTTTACCCGCAAATTCAATAGAGCCCTAGACTATGTTTCATATAAATATATTTGCATATGGACAAGACAAATATTCTTTAGAATACTTAAAAGTGAAGTACAAAATTAACAATTCACTTCTTACTTATTCATCCTTTGTGATTTTAAACCAATCAGAATAGTTAACTAATAATTGATAAGAATAATTTTGAATGATAATAATAAAATGCTTAATATTAATGAATATAACAAGGTGAATGAATAAAACCTTAAATGTGTCAGTTTAGATTGTTCTGCTGTACTCCTGTTTACTGAGAGACGAGAGCATGTCTACAAATTATTAAGATGTACCTAACATAAAGCACATAGTATTTCATATTAGAAATGTTATTATTAAAATTTATAGCATACGTAGAATAATAAACCAATAAAATGTATTATATTAATCTAGAGTCTTACAAGGTTAGAGTGTTATATATTGTAATAAGTAAAACCCTTCCTATATGTCGTGGATTACGATAATTAAACGATAATTAGTAACTCAGTTGATATTGTTGTAACGGTGAACACGGTGACGTAACGAGTCACGTGATCGGAATGGTTTGGAGGGGTAACTGTTACATTTTAAATATTAGAGAGGATTAGGTTGAAGATAAAATTGATTAGAGAGAGCGATAAAGTGGACTCTCCACACGGGAGTAGTGGTTCAAGCAACCCTGATAATTGTAAACCCACTAAAGAAATTTGTGATTGTTGATTACCGACATATAATACAAGAATTATATTTTTTTGTGGATAAATTGTCAGAGAACTTCACTATGAACCCTGTCGAAGCTCCTATCGAATATGGCTGTGCCGCTAAACTATAGCAGTTACCGTCATATATTATGATACATTTTAAAATAATTTGTACTAAAAACTTTCAGTGTAGCTAAGCTAGCTAAAAACTTACTACGTATTTCAAATCAAAATGATTGTCCCTGAACTTTAACTTTCAAAATACAATAGTTAACAAGTCTCCAAATGGTATATTTGATAATAAACATCTACTCTTTGTGTATTTAACAGGGAACATATTTAACTTATTATTAGAATTTTACATTATATTTTATATTATATACTATATATTATATTGTATTCTATATATTATTTTATATATGACATTATATTGGTTTCTGCCACTACTGAAAATATTCTTAAACAACGCGGTAAGAAGAGGTTAAAATTATAATTGGTTATATACTTATATTAACCATAACTATAATATAATAAACATAACTATAATTTTATCCCACTACTATTATAAATGCATATATGGTTGATGTTTGTCTGTTAATGGCGCTAACATTATCGGACCGGTTTATATAAATTAAACACAAAAACTACTTTTTAATTCTGAAAATATAAGGTTTATTTGAAACAATATTTGTTAAACAAATAAAAAAACTAAATACAAATGTTAGTTGTAAGATATCTTTTTATTTATTGTATGTTTTGTATTCTCATCACAGTGCCTTCTTCACACTTCGTAGTGGTAGCTACTATCTCTGATTCTTGATCTTGTGGAACGAGTCTTGCAACGCAATTTATACGAATTGAAACTTCAAGTGCTATCTAATTTATTTACACTGATACAAATAGTATTTAAATTATTGTAAGAGAAATAACTGAGTATATTTTACGTTACTCTGACTTTTCGATTACTTTAAAGTAAGATACTTTATTTTCTTATCTTTCAATTCTACATATGAACAGCGTCCTTAACGTTGACCATTGTCAAAGTTAGATTTATTTCTTTATTGGTTAGTAATGTTTATACATACTTATCTATGTTATTCAATCAACTTATTCTTTAGTTCTTAAAAGCTTTTAAGGATTTAATTATTTATTATTAATATAGGTGAACTAAAAAGAAGTTACTAAGAACTTAAGTTTTAAAAATTGTCTCTTCAAATGTTTAGCCATGCCTAGCTTACTTAAGTTTCAAATAAATAACACATGAAAAATTAATCGACACGAGCCGAATAGTTTATTATTCTATATTTCAAATTTAGAAACATTTGTTAGGATTTACAAAAGAGGCCAAACAAATTTTCTCACCATCTGGATAAAACGGTTATATATATATAAATAAACATTTTTTTTTAACAATAAACAGACTTAAAAAAAACTGTTATTAAGTCTAGCAATAGCATAAGGTAAGTCTTTCACACCGGACCACAAATATATCTGTGAATCACCTGGATACATGTAATTAGAAAAAGAAATATTGTGAGTATTTGTATTAATGAACATTGAAATGAGTAGTGGTGATAACACGCCGCCCTGTGGGACACCAGCACGTAAACTACACGCAGACAAGAAGAATTTGTCAATAAGTACAGGATGCTAGCTTTTATATAATATACATTGTTTAACCCGGCGTTCGCACAGTTGGGTCTATTTGACCCTGGCTATTTTCAAATGCGCGTATTTCTAATGTTTTTGGTGCCACGTGCCATAATTCTCAATAGCTGGAGCTAAGGGTCGTATCTTTCCACGGAATATCGATATTTAGTCGTATTGCAATCGCAGCGGTGTATAAACGCTTCTAAACATGACAAAGGGTAAATTTGACCCAACCATACACTTCGTGTAGTAATTTCGCGCCATTATAAAAAAGTATATTTATTTATTTTATTCGCATGACTTTTGAAATAACGGTTCTCGAAGAACGCGAACGACAGCGAAAATTGAGTATCTTGGAGAAATCAGACTCCGATCATGAAAATTCAGAAACTGAAGATGTAGAAGTCCATTTGAGCATTGCAGCCAAACTAGTAATACAGACGAAAACGCATGTGAAATGAATAGTGATAATGAACCCCTGATTAAATTACAGAACAGAATCACAGTAGAATTTTGTCAGCACTTACGACAGCCAGGAACAATCTATTAATTTTATTGGAAGAGATACAATAAAGTGGCCATAGATGCCTTTAGGCCTAAACATTCGATTTAGGGTTGAAAATATATATATATATATATAAATATAGCTTCAATAAATGCACATATATTTCTTAAGATAAATAACAAGATTGTTACAATGTGTTGCAAATTCTCAATTTACGCATTACTCTTGTTCGTGAGCATTTGCGCGACCGTATAGGCATCCTGCAGTTGCTAAGACTAATGTGCCAAACAATACGCGATTTTTTAGGAAACCCTGTTAGGGACCCGTCTGCAAAGATACTGAAGGTCAGAAAAAGGTTGCAAGACTGTCCTGCCAAAAAAGACTGAAAAAGTAATTGAACTTGACGGAACTGAAACAAATATATCTGCACTGAGTTTGCAATATTGTACTGTAGAGACTGCGCATATGTAAGCAATGATATGACTGATTCATAAAACTAATTTGTAATTTTATTTGTAGTCTTATTAAATGTGATTTACATGTATCCTAATTATTAATATTTTAGAAAAAAAGTTTATATTTGGTTCAAGTTTTGTGACTTTAAAACAAAGGTTGTTATTTTTGTTAATATTTTGCTCCACTATCATAAAAAAATATTAAAAAGAAAGTTTTACTTCAAGTCCTTTTTACTCATACATGACCACTTAAACCATAGTCGTTTTATCCAATTACAGCCATATATTAGTAAATTTCTTGTAATTATTGAAATTATGACGATTTTTTCACGGGTCTCCTGGACCCAACCCTACTATCGTTGTAACATATTTTAACTGTGCTGACGCCGGGTTAAAGCATTGCTGAAACTAATCTTGGTTACTTACTATCCATTTCCATAGTCACCACTAAAAGTACTTGTATAATATATTAATATTTTGGTGACGGTTACATCGATCTGATTAAATTGATTTAAGCATTTGTAGGACCCGGGTTGTAAATTGCACGGATTGGGCTCTCTTCCAAAACAAAAACAGTATTTAAATAAAAAGCAACTCCCCAGAGTAAAATACGAAGTGGATGGATGGATGGATAAGATTATCTGAAATAGTTGAACAATTGAAGGTTTTCCAAGGGTTGCAGGATGGAATCCTAACCAAACTGGTCAGTTTTACGTATAGAATTTATTTAAAATAATAAATAATCATTGTTAAGTTTTTAAATAAGTCCTGGGTACCCAACAATACACATACCCTAATCGAATTTTCTCAATTAGTAGAGCGACCAAACGATTTCCGAAAAACTGTGGGTACGAATGCCTGCCTGTTTATTTAATTTTTATATTTATTGAAATTTAATAAACCTATCATGGAATTACGTTTTACAGATATTTTCAATTCTACATTTATTACCTATCATTATATTTCCTTCATATAACAACATTATCCACTACTTTATAATTTAGGTGCAAACATTACATATTACGAAATAATCGCAGACAAACGCTCCGTATTTCTAAACTCATATCGTAAATAGGAAACCCAAAAAATAGGCATAATAACAACACCTATTCACATGGGTGTCGAGCCTCATAAATATTTAGCATTACTAAGGAAACTCATTTTTTATTATTCAAATAAACTCATTTTGTTTTTATTACATACGGTTTTATCTTCATCTTAACATAAAAACAACCATCGTTTTTATCTGTACCTTAGTAAGCAAATAATTATATTTTTGTACAAGTCTTGTTAAAAAATAATCTGATAAGAGTCTGACTAACTTCAAACACGGAGTTCTTAAAGCATGTTAAACATTACCTACCGCTTACACAGAAATTATTTTGTTTTTATTTAAATATCCACCATCAGTCGGGTTAGACACCTTGTTACTGTTCTATATATTGGAGCAAAAATACATAAGTTAATTGAAAAATAGTATTTGAACTGAAAACAATAATACATGTACCAATAATCCGAATACTTTTTGTTTATTAGGTATTTAAAAAAATATATCCTTGCCTATTTTAAGAAATTCTATGAAGTTTTTTTTTTTTTTTTTTTATTTTTTTTTTTTATACGATCTAGGGCAATGCTTGACTACATTCCACCTGATGGTAAGTGGAATGTAGTCTTAGATGGTAAGGCGCATTGCCCTAGCAACCTATTCACTCTTCTCTTGAAGACACCCACATTATATTTGGCCGGAAATACCGACGCAGGCAAATTGTTCCAGTCCTTCGCTGTACGCACTAAAAATGAGGAAGCAAAGCGCTTCGTTCGGACAGGTGGAATGTCCACAACAAAAGGATGGATACCTGCCGTGCGTCGGGACGTCCGGTGATGGAAGGGGGACGGGGGATCTAAGTCGTGTAGTTCCTGCGCACACTCACCAAAATGTATCATATACAATACTGAGAGGCTAGCAATTTTACGCCTGTGTTCAAGGCTTTGGAGGTCGGCTTCGACCAATTCGGGATCGCCGATAAGCCTCTTTGCTCGCCTCTCAATTGAGTCCAGAACCGCAAGATGAGACTTTGCGGCACCAGCAAATATGTGACCACAGTACTCTACACACGACCGGATCTGTGCTTTGTATAGAACAAAAAGCTGTCCCGGTGTAAAGTACTGCCGAACCTTCGCAAGAACGGCAAGCTTTGCTGCTGCTGCTCTTGCTCTGGACTCAATAAACCGACCAAAGTTGAGGTTCAAGGAAATCTCTAAACCTAACAACTGAAGCCGGTCACTGTATTCCAAGGATACATTCTGGAAAGTAGGAGCCAAGGTTAAAGGGCTCTTTTTGGCGGTGAACAGACACATCTGCGTTTTTGTGACGTTGAACTTGACAAGATTGGCATTGCTCCATGCGGAGACTGCCTGACGTTTGTCATTCAAACGTTGCACCATGGCTTCTCTTTCAGACTGTATTTGATCTCGACTAGCCCGAGTACTCCGCAGATATCTTTCTACAACTGTGCTGTCGTCTGCATACCCATAGATACCGGGCTTCAACAGATAATTAATGTGCAACAGAAAAAGAATTGCAGAAAGAACGGACCCCTGAGGCACTCCGGCATTTATTGTCAAGGGTTCCGAGGAACACCCGTCGACAACTACTCGGAGAGATCTCTGGCTCAGAAAGTCCGTTACCCAGCCGATCAGACCAGGAGATATACCGTACGCTGAAAGCTTGCTTATAAGGTTCGCATGCCCTGTCAAATGCCCTCGAGACGTCCAGAGAGACGGCGACCGCTTCTCCGTTCTTCTAGATGGCCTCGCCTAAAATGTGAGTAGCATACACTAGGAGGTCCCCAGTAGACCTATTACGGCGAAACCCGTATTGTCGGTCACTGAGGAGATCGTTACCTTTTAGGTATGCTAGTAGCGCGAGTTCAATACACGCTCCTTAATCTTGCAGAGTATGGAGGTGATTGAAATCGGTCTGTAATTGACAGGGTCGGCACGGCTGCCTTTTTTGGGCACGGGTTGCACATTAGCAAGCTTCCAGGATTTCGGCACTATTCCAGTCATGAAAGAGAGACGATACAGACGTGTCAGTACAGGAGACAACTCAGCTGCGCATGTCTTGAGCAGAATGGCTGGTATACCATCAGGACTACTGGCTTTATTCACATCTAAACGACACAATGTTCTCCATACCTCTTTGTTAGTGATGCGGATTTCAGGCATCGAAATACCGCAGTGAGGAAGATGTGCTGGAGAAGCAATGCCAGTGTCTAGATGCGAATTATCAGCAAACAGAGAAGCAAATACATTTGCTTTCTCTGTTGCTGTGTGGGCCAGGGATCCATCCGGCTTCAGCAGAGCAGGCAATGAGGGTTGGCAGAAATTCGACTCGATTCGACTTCGCTTTCGCAAGAGACCAGAAAGCTCGATTGCCAGTTGGTCTGACAGAGAGCTTTTCGCCATTCTTAGCGATTCGATCGAGACGAGCCTTCCGCATTGCCTTTTTGTAGGACTTGGCAGCTTGGTTAAAGGCTCTCTTCTTTGTACTTACATCCGGAGTTTTGCGGCTTCGAGCATCAGCCCAAATGAGGTATGCCGAATGTTTTCGGTCATGTGCATGACGACATTCGGCATTAAACCATGGGCGAGCTTTGCCACCGATAGTTACGTCAGCAAAAGGAATAAAATACTCCATTGCCTGATGCACCACATCGGTTATAGCATCCGCGCAACTCGACGGATCCAAAGAAGAGAAGCAGACCTGCCGCCAAGGATAAGACGCAAAAAAGTGCCGCATCTCATCCCAATCTGCTGACTTGTATTTCCATACTCGCCTAACAAAATGTGGTTCGAAAGCTGGTGGGGAATATGTAAATACAGATTTCACCAGACCGTGATCGGAGGTTCCCAAAGGGGACGTGACTTCTACACGATACCTGTCCGGATCAGTTGTCAGTAGAAGGTCCAGGCAATTAGCTGTATGGCCTATCACATCTGTTACCCTTGTCGCTTGCCTCACCAGCTGAAAGAGGTCCAAGGACAACGCAAAGTTCCGCGCTTCTCTTCCAGCATGGTCGGTCTTCTGGTACGGGAACAGCCAGTCCTGATGACAGGCATTAAAGTCCCCCAGAAAGACGAGCTGCGCCGAAGGGTACTGATACAGAGCCATATCTGCAGCCTCACTGAGATACTCAAATAAACGAGTTGTCTCCTGGTCACCGCTGTGCGAACGGTAGACACAGGAATACAGGATTTTTTCGTTTCCTGTGTCCACTAAAACCCATAGGGAAGAAAAAGTGGGGTCTTCAAGGTGACGGAGACGCTGAATACAGAGGTCGTTCCGCGCGTACACACTGACTCCGGCCCGTGAGCGAAAGTTGTGCTCTAACGAGTAACCGGGATAATCCAAGTATGTAGCGCTCAAAGGACATTGAATCTGCGTCTCCGTCAAAAAGAGCAAGTGCGGCTGCTCTGTCTCCAGGTGGTGGTGGACAGCTAAAAGATTTGAGTGCAAACCCCTTATATTAGTGAGGTGCACTTTATATGAGGAGGAGTGCAACCGCTGTGTATCCTTGTTTCTTTTTTTAACTTTTTCATAATAAAAAAAAATAAAAGTGAATAGGGATGGGAAATGGCAGTTGAACGAGGCGGTACGTATCGAACCCGACGTCGAAGTTACATAAATGAAGAAGATCCATTCCAGTTGCAGTCATATTATATTGTTAGGAGTCGAGGGTATTTCTAAATAATTAGTAGGCATCAAATCCTATAAATTAGTAAGCAAGTGTTAGGTTTATTAATTATCGTGTCATAGTCGTTTGAGAGCGGAAGCTCTGCAGGTGTGAATAGTGATTGTCGATGTGATCTTTGAGTAGCTTATCCTGCGTTTTATTACTGTGGTAGATTACTAAATTAGTTATAACGTCGTAATTTGGCTTTCGTAGTATTAAATAGCGTGAATTACGTGAATTTGACAATTACTTTGAATTCTTATTATTTTTTTAATTAAATTTCTACATGAATCCTTAGAATATCATATTAATTATTTATAGTTGATACTGTATTACATACTACATTTATAAAATAGATTTCGCCATAACCACACACACAACCAGACGCCACAACCACAACTGTAAAATCTTCAGTGTTTAGATACATTTTAACTGGTTACAAAAACAGGGATTGTGAAATTATTTGGAAATATATAGTAAAATTCAATTTACTAATAAATCTTAATAAGAATATCATTTATTAAAATAAAGAATTAACCTTGAAAGTTCAATTCTCGTAATTTAAAATTAACTTTTAAACCTACTTCACTTCTATTTGTTAAATGTGCAATTGATCTAAATATCGGTTTTCCAATTGCTGTGTTCTTAAGCTATATTTTTTTTCAAATAAATGTTCAATACTACAGATACTTCGAGTTTAATTAATAGTAAACTAAGAAAACAGCACCAACATGTATAGATTTATAACATTCAATACTTATAACGCTACACAAAATTCCAATAATCTTGTCTTTGAAGAATAAAAGTAGAAAAAATATAAACAATAGCATCTCCTTGTGTAATTTCAATTTGTCGCATTGTTTGCGAAGTGTTTGTACATTTCTATCACTTCAGTTTTGTAAACACAGATGTTGAAAAGAATTGATTGTGTATTAGATGGTTTAGTCGTTCCTTTTTTATATCAAATGTGTCTTTTTATTAAGTTAACGTCCGTAATATATAATATATAATAATATATATATATATATATATATATATATATATATATATATATATATATATATATATATATATATATTACTATATTCTAAACGTAAACTATAACGTCCTTCAGGATGGAGGAATTTAAATCTCATTATTAGTAACTTTTCCTAAGTAAAAAATTTCAATGAATAAAGAATTCTAACGCGTCACCATCAAAAGAAATTATTCAGAAGTAACGACACATTTACCATCTTCTTGTGAAAATTGTTGAGAACGGGTTGAAAAATAACTGAATATTAAATAATGGAAGAAATTAAACTACAAATAAGTTACCAAGGCAAATAAAAAAATAACAATATTAAATCGTATAGTCTAAATCCTCATTCATTAGCATCGAAAACTTCGTTAAGTAGACACTATCATCAACGTACGTAGAACGGCGGTTATATGCTAAAATTATTGATTTAAAAAATATATATAAATATAAATACATAAATTATAGGATTTTTTCTAATTTAATAATGTGTATAAATATTTTTCTCGTAATAAGCGTATATATGGAGATATGGTAAAAAAACTTTCAAAAAGGCTTTAATTATGTAAAAGTACATAATTCCATTCGATAGAACTTTAAGTCCCCTTTTGGTTATAAATATTGATAGACTCCGCAATGACTTTAAACGAAACTCCGCGCAGTCTTAATTAAATCGACACCTTAATTTGAAATTCAAAAACAAGATTCCCAGTTTTATTTTAAAGTTTTGTAAGTTTCGTTTTTATAAATTAAATTTTAGTTTTCATGGACATATTTCTTACTAGATATTGAGGTGTAGGTACATAAAAAGTGGAAATGGAAGATGAGCTGGTCTTTTAAGGCACATACAGTACATTAGTAAATATTTTATAATTTAATAAATAATAACATTCGGTTTTTACATTTAGTTTATTTCATTCATAATAACTATGATAGATATTATGTTTCAGGTTAGATATTATGTTCTTGGTGTATAACATTTTCAGTATTCACCCCATACTTTATAATGATTTACGAGAATAATACAGCGTGACTTCACTTATACTGACATTGAAATCAACTTAATTATGAGATGGATAAATAATATAGGCCGACAAAACTGTCGAATTTCTATCCAATCTATGTTTCTAATATATAATATTATTTACGTACTTGACGTTGATTTATGTACGTTTTTTAGGTATATTGAAAAGTAATTGAGGCGTGTATATCGAGATGATGGGCTTTAGACATTATTTTATATAATTATGTATATTAATACAATTATTGTGGGCATAAATTTTATAGAACGCTTTATTAAAGTCAGTATATATTGAATCAATCGGTTTTCGTTGATTTAAAGCCTCATTCAGATAATGCGTATAGATCAACAGATTGGAAGTACTCCAACGTCAGAATACAAAATCAGGCAGCATAGTCACTAATGACTCAATATTTGTGCTCTTTTAACAATAACAGCTATATCGGAGGCATAGAGGCATATCTAAAAATTAATTATCTGCATTCTATTCATTCCGTCTACTATTAGCCGAGTTAGTTCCTTGAAACTATTTGTAATAAATGTGTCTCGTGAAAACAATTTCAGTTCAAACAAATTAAATTCTCCCAATATAAGTATAATGTTCTGCTTTATATAACGTTGTCACTGTGTAAAAGGTTTTGCATTTCTGTTTTTCATAGCCATTATATAATCACTTAAGCCATATATATCATAAGGTTAAGGTTTTAAAATTTATTTTTATTAATGAATGAGATTAATTTACACAAATAACAACGAATTGCATTGTACGTTACTTTATTTTTTGTTAACTTTTAACGACGAGATTATAGCATTATTGATATGCTTAGTTTATTGTTTTTTTCTGGTTTATTAATTTGTTACCCTCATTGTTTTATTTTTCTGTTTGCTATTTTGGTTGACTGGTAGAAAATGCTTTCGCATTAAGCCCGCCAATTGTACTTTATCTTGTACAGTGAAGTATTAAATAACGGTGACATTATAAATAGTTGTTTAATTTTAGGGTATTCACGGCAGCATGGCTACACTGCGATAGATGCTTTGCCTATTAATTATAGGATAAAATATAGAAGATAAATAGATAAGCACTCTCTGTTCCAACAATTTAAGAAAAACATAAAAGTTGAGTTCAAAACGTATTAAACTAATTATAATATATTAATTATTAAATTTTATTATATTATTACTAAGACATCTTTGACATTCTTTACGTAAAAGGGAAAGACTAAAATAGATTATAAAACATTATAAAAATAGTCAACCTTAGATGTACCTTTTACTAAAGTACTTACAGATACACAGTCAACAAATAAATTGATAAATAATATATATCATCAAATAAACCAATATAAACTACACATAATAAGCTAACTAATGTTTACGTAACTTTACCATTATATTCATATAATATAACTACTACAATAATAAGCGGTGACAGTATTAAACTTAGATTTCTTAGGAGGATCTTTTAAGAACTGTCCTCAACATTTGTCCTGTCAGTCCATTTTAAACTTCTACCATTTCATTTCCTGCAGCGCAGACTGGTTTTATTTTTTTATTTTTTTTTTTATAATACTGCTTACAACGTCACCATTAAGATAACGTTTATCCCTTAGACGTGATTACTGATGGAAACGACATCGATAACTCATTATTTCGTAAATATGAGTATATGGTTAATATTACACTATAACTTTTCTATGGTTATAAGTAACAAAACCTAAAAGTATAATAAAAAAATAATCACTTATTTTTTTATTCTCTATATCACTCAGTCACTATAATATCCCTCAACATCCAAACTTGCAAGTTATTAATGCTTACTATAAGTTAACAGTTAACTACAAAAGTTTGTTTATAAATTTTCCAACATTCCACAAATTTATTTATTTATCATGTGGAAGATAAAGTTATGATCATTTCCACCAATAAATTATATCCAAGAAAATAAAAATAAAATACTATAATCCTCATGAAGAACATAACAAGTTACTTAATAAAAGATCAGTTAATTCCTGTTTATCCTCCACTATCCTTTGCCAAAAGAATATTAAACACAGCTTAGCTCGGAGTATTATTTGGATTGTTATAATCCTTTAACTTAATTACTTGTGAAAACTTATACAAGAAAATAAAAATACATATTTGAGACAAGATCGTAAAGATCTATGTTTTTCGAATATTTTAGTTCTAATCTTAAACTTAAGTGTGGATTATAAGGTTCAATTTAGTATTGTGTTTGTTTCTATTACAAATAAGAAAAGCCAATCGCCGACAGACCAATTATAAAATTACAGTTACTATACATGAAGAAGATTATAATAACTGTATAATTTAATTGTATTACTTAATAATTAAATATAAACAATGCCATGTGGTCCCAACTTCCAAGTAGTTTGTTCCCTGATAGCACTTAAGATGTATTGTGCATTTGATAATAATTGAATACTGGTATAGTTTGGTATCTTATTAACTTTCATGAGCTATGAGTGTAAAATATATTGAGAGGTGATAACACACGTTTCCATATCAATATTCTTGTTACTATTATAAAGGTTACCTAATACATTGTAATTATATATACATCTACAGAAATAAATATACATCGAAGCAACTATGCCTTTCCTAGTAAGTATGACTTTAATAAGGTAGAAAATTAAAAATTACTTATGTTAGAAAATGTCTATAACACCTTTCATTTGTGCTTACAGAACACAAGTGGAATAACAAAATATTTCTGAAATACAAAAGTATAGTGAGATTTATAATTCAAAACTTAGATTACCTTTCCGAAAGAAATAAGCAATTGTTGTAATAGAAAAAAAATATAAAAAAATGTTAGATAGTATTAATTATTTTAAAAGAAAATTAATGAGGTGTCAAGGCAGATAAGAACAGCTAAAAATGGATGTCTTAACAAAAAAAAATTAAAGGATACAAATAAATTAAATAATTATTCCAAATATTCTCGTCAGCGTCGGGGTATACATAACCAAATTGTTTTTATTGAACATTTTACGGTCACATTACTCTTAGACTCTACGTCACATAGTGGCATTGCGTCTGTCCTTGATTATTTTCAAATTGTTACTAAATTGACAAAAGAAAGACATTCCGGGCGAGATGACCTAAATGTAGAACATTTTAGATATGCTGGCTAGAATTTGCTTAGTATACTTGCGATGCCTTGTAACTATGGTCTAGGGCTTATCTATTTACCTGAAGTAATAATGTGTAGAACTACAGCTTCTAATATGCTTGATAGTTTGTTTAACGACTGCCTTAGTAATTATGTAAATATTAACGATGCACAATTCGGGTTTAGGTCAGGTGTTTCTACAGAAAATGTTATTTTCAGTCTTAATCAGACTGTCAAATATTACAATATAGAGGCATTCGATTTGGTAAATTATGAGCTCCTGTGGGAGAAGCTTATAGGCACGTGTATGCCGGCGAAAAGTACTGAGCTGTTAAAATTTTGGTATAAATACCAAAAAAATGAGGATAGGTGGGGGTTTTGACATGTCAGATGAGTATACCCTTACGTGTGTTGTAAAGCAAAGTGGACTAAGTTCTCCCACCCTTTTCAGCCTCTTCATTAATTATCTGATGGAGAGGCTGAGCAGCATCCATGTGGAATCATGTATTGATGGACAATGTGTCAATAACGATACTTTTCTACACATTTTAGCATGAAATCCAAAAAAATTCCTGAGGTTCATAACCGCAACAACTGCAATAGGATTCGGAAAAAAAAATGGCAGTCAAATAATTAATTAAAAGCGGATAAACTTGGAAAAAATTCAAACTACACGTGTTGCATCACCGCTTATAGTTAGTTAGTGGTTGGTACTTGGTTAGTTTTTAAAACACAGATTATAAAAAAATATGTCATTAATGTATAATAACTTAATAATTGGAAAATAAATTAGACTGGTCATCATTGTATCATGACATAATAAAAATATATCTATTATTATTTTTATATAAGAAGGATACTCTATATAAAATTTAATAATTCATGATTACATTATATACCATCTAAAGCATACACTAACTCCATTAGACCAATGGTCATTCCTTCGTATCAGCGGATGTGAATCTGAAACATAGTCCAACTCCTAGCAGCGTTTATGTAAGTTACTGTTTAAATTAATTACAAACAAGCACAAATTAAAAGCGTAAGATTTATGTTAATAAAACGTGTGCATAAAAAAAATCATATTAATATTATTTGAGTAAAGACAAAAGATTTATGAATAAAAAAAGTTTTTTAATCATGTTGAACATAACGAATATTTGATACAACATCATTATGCTACACATCATTAGTTAGCATACACAATATTATGAAAAAAAAGTTACAAATATCAATTTCAGAAACATTGAATGTCCGGAAGCCAGTGTAGTATTAAACACATAAAGTAAAGTTAACAATTTGCATATTAAAATATTCAAATATTCTTTTTAACTCTTTAAAAACTTATTAAATTTGTTTATAGTGTTACCATTGAATCAGACATTTGTATATTAGCATGTAAATAAAGCATGACACCAAAACAAGACTACAAAAACTAACCACATAATAACGCTAATAGAAAACATCTTCGAAGTGGATATAGTAAAGCAACATGACCAGAATTGTTATAGAGCCAAGCCAAGAGTATTCTTCACATGTTAAAATATATATTAATTTGAAGTTTAGTATACACAGTGTAATATATATTAAAGTGGCAGTGTTAGGGAAAATGTCTCAGGTGTATTACAGCTTCACTTATCACAAATTATGAATGAAGAACGTAGGATATACATAATTTGGTGAAAAGCTTTACCACTAGTATTAAACCCTATTATTATACTAACATAAGTTTGTATGTCAGTATTAAAAGATAAAATTGGATTATTATTATTGTTAGTAAATTTTATAAAAGTATTGCAGTCTAATAAACCCTTCACAGCTGTGTTTTCGTATCTCTTCACGCCCTGCGCTGTTATATATAAATACAATCTTCTTTGACGTTTTGTCTGACAATTTAGTGCTTAGAACTCGAGAACCACTTTTTTATTATCATCCTGGCTTAATATATCATTGGTAAAATCTACAGTCTAACTCAAATCTAATCTACAATAAAGAGGAAGTAAGCATTTTGAAAAGACAAAATATCTGAAAGATTGGTCTCTCAATAGCTCACCTATTCTAAATGAAAAGTTAATATTCATTGTAATTTAATCTTTTTAGTTAAAATGTTTTTTTATATAAAAAAACACAACAACGATGAGGACCCAGGTGCCCGCTCCCTTGGTGACGCTGTAATAGCCGACAGGGCTAACAACATAGACATGAACAAAAAAATAAATAAAAAACCCCCGATACAATAAGACCTCTAAAAAAAATAAAAATAATATTATTATGTGCTTGAAGTCGTTGCTTCTAAAAAAGTCGCTTTTAAAAAAACCGCATTCAAATCCGTCCACAGATATACAGATACACAGATACACAGATCGACAAGTCAAACTTATAACACTCCTCTTTTTAGTCGGGGGTTAAAAAAGAGGAGGACGCAATGATTATCTTAGTAGAAGAAAATAAACAAAGTTTGATATTCTACTGTTTGTTTATAACTGGACTATTAAAACGGGGTGTTATTTTTAATACTTGATGAAGAGTTGATATTTTTTCGTTTTTGTCAGTAAAAAACGAAATAAAAACTTAGGAAAACGCTGTATTTTTTTTCTTATTTGTTATTTGTTGCCACTGTGGTTAATTTTTGTATACTTCTAATACTAAATACAACTGAATTTGGGGTATTCGTAAAATATTTCATATTAATAATTAATAGGTTCTTTCCAAATTTGGTTAGGTAGGGAGAGGAGTGTGGAGGGTGAAGGTGAGCGATTTTGCGCATAATAAAGGGGCCCCTTAAATCTACTCCTGGGTCGTAAGTCCCAGGCACTGCTTGCACTCCTCTCCTTGCAACGCGATGGGCCCGGCACCCGCTCGTGTGAATCCATAGAATGCTAAGAGGCTTCGTCTTGCCATAACAAGGTGAATTGAATTTAACATCAAACGTATTAATAAATACATCGATGTAACGAATATTTTAACATAGTCGTATTTATATTATAGTTATTTACATCACGTTATTTTTGCTTTACAGCACTAATGCTTACTAAAAGACGAGTGCACGTCTGGATGTAACATATGTTATATCATACGTAAAAAAACATTCTAGTGTACGTAAATAATAAAACAACACAATATTTTTTATTAATGTGTTATATTAACTTCAATTTGTATTACTAATTGAAGTTTCTGTTTATTTCAAAAAGTAAAACTCTTTTATACATTCAGATTTTTTTCAATAAAGCCAAAGAATAATGTATCAACTTGCATTTGGCTCCCATATCTATATGTAAATTTTGCTAGAAAGTTTCACTGCAGCTGGTTACTACGTATTTCAAATCAAAATTATTGTCCCCAAAGTTTTATTTCCATAAGGAAATAGTAAGAAAAGTTCCTAAATAGTTTATTTGAATTTATCTACCGAGTGTGATTGTCTAACATTTTTATTTATTTAGTGCAGAAATTATAAAGTCTCTTTTAAAATATTTTATATACTAGTATTTTAATTTTATTTCTTTTTGTAAATCGAAATACTTAGTTTATTGAGTTAGAATATTACATTATACTCGGTAAAGTTTCTGCCACTAACTAAGTAACTTTAAATTATGAGGTAAGTTTTCAACTTGATCATGATTTGTGACAGACGATTATATTCTCCATAGCTATATTGAAATTGACACTTAATTGAAGGGTTTATATTATGTATTTAAATAAATAAATTAATATCTGGAAACGAATTCTCTAAGCTGTCAATACTGTCAGTAAACCATTTTTTTTAAAGAAGCTCTAGTTCTAGTGTAATTGTGTCATTGTGATTATATTTTTGGATTTTTTTTAATTGAAAACCTTATGTTTCATAGTTAATAATATTTGGTAAACAAGGATCACTCAACAATGGCCATAACAGAACTGATTTAATAATTAATGTAGAATATTTTTAAATAAGTTTTTTTATTATATTATAAATTTAACACTAACATATAAATTAAACTATATTCTTTTATTTTTTATTCAAATATCGGTCATAAATCATAACTATGTACTTTGTAAATCTGCATAAAAATATTTGGTTTTTATTATATTTAGATAACAATATCATATTTTAAGATGAAGCTGAGATATTTATTTAATATTTAGAACTTTTAGTCGGAGAAGTTATAGTCGATATTAGAATTCTTGCAGTAGCAATAATTTTTACAGAAACTGCTTCACTAATTATTTCACTGTACCAAATTTGCTTTGCAAAGATGTAACTTCACTAATCTCAACGCAAACTCAAAATAAAATAGATACTATACTTTTTAATAACTTCAGGTATGATTTTTTTGCTAAAATAAACTATTTATTACAAAAATGCTAGAATAGTAAAATTTATTAAGTGTCGGTAAATGTAGTATTAAATACATATAATACAAGATAATTAACATCGTTTTATATTATAGCAAACGCATAGGCGTATTTAAATATATTGTGGTTGGTAGTTTTTGTTGCTGGTCGGTTTTACATTTTAATTGCATATTTGACATAATTCGCTTCACACAAGTTTCGAATTGTCTAGTTACAAGAATTACAAAACCTCTATACTTTTATTCTAAGTAAATTCAAATAAACACTCTCTTTTCGTACTTTTTCATTGTACATTGTACAGACATTATTTTTTTTGGTCTGTGGCAACACTAAGGTCAACAGCTGATTTGAATTGTTCCTTATAGTTTTATTAAGTAAAATTATTTATAGTGTATAATTTTAGCTAAATTCCCAATCAATTATTCAATTAAAGTGTATTGATACTAGTGTAATAAGAATTATAGTGTTTAAGTTATTCTTCAAAATTGTAAATCTCTAAGAAAGTGAAAAGTGACAGTTGATTGGTAACGTACAAACTTTAAATTTTCTAAAATAGATATATATTCTAGTTTTTAAGTGTTTTTAGTTCTTCTTTATTATATAACAACTGTCTCATTCAATTTCATATTAGTTTTGTTTCTGCAAATCTCAGTTTCTTTGTTTTGTCTCATTTATTGCGGAAACAAAGCAATATAGGCCCTTTGTTTGGTTTTGCACATTAGTACCTTATTTAATATTAAAATGATGACTCGTTCACGTGCCCTTTCACGCCAAGAGGAGAACAAACTCCAACTGGCATTACAAGAATTAAAAGTGAGTAAGGACTTGTGTGCCCAACTAAACAATGAAAGAGATGCTAATGAGAGGGAATTATTAGATGTTTTAAAGAATAATGACAAATTAAAAATAGAACTTTCTAAGTTACATGTTAAATATAATAATGTTGAAGAGGAGCGTAACAGGCTACAGTTATTAGTGGCTAGGTTTGATGAGTGTGGTCTTGAGTATGAGCAGGCCCTTCGGCGTACCGACACCCTGGAGCTGGAGCTGAGAGATGCCCACCAACAAATCTTAGAACTGGAGGAGGCCGCTCAAAACTCAACTAACATTCACACTCACAGCTTGTATGAAGAGTTAATTGGCAGCGCTTCTCAGTTGGTCAACTCCCCGACTACTGCAACTAAAAACCCCTGTGTCACTATAGATTTAACAAATGACACATTGAACTCACAAAGGCTGGGTAGCTGCAGCAATAAGAAATTAAAAAAATATATTAGAATTAATAAATATATTAAGAAAATCCAAAAATTAACTAAAAAGAACAAGTTTTTTACAAAATCAATTATTAATAAAAATATATTGTTAAAAAAAATTAACTTTTGTAATATAGAATTAGAAAATAGAAATAGGAGATATGAATCTGACACACAATTACTAGAAACACATTTAGCCCGTTTGCAGACTACTTTAAGAAGTGTTACAAAAAAATATGAAAACACACAAAACATGCTAAGCGAACAAAAGTCAAAAGTAGATGAACTATTAAAAAAATCACAAAATAGTTTGGAATGTATGAACTCACAGACTAACAGTTGTTCATGTGAGTGTAATAATAAGTTATTTTCTGTAAAACCAACATTGTCCTCCCCCGCTAAAATATTGTGTGATAAGGTTGATATCCCTGTTTCTAATAATAGTGGCTCCCTCAAATTAACTCCTGTATATGACACCTATATGTTTAGCGATAATATTGGAAAAGGAATGGGATCTGTACTAAATTCTTATTTTGAAAAACAAAATGTATTCAACAGCTGTTCACCTGACAATAATTTAATAAATATTACTAGACAAATAAAGAATTCAAGTAAACAATTTACTAAGTCAACAAATGTAATAATTTTTGTAGGAAATAGAGATAATGTAAATTATTTGGAATTTAAAAAATGTTTTGAAACTATAAGTAACTTAGATGTCAATAAAATTGTCTGGTTTTCATTACCCTATAATCAAGGTTTGCCACAGGCCGAAAATAAAATTAGATATAAGATAAACTTACTGATACATAATTTATGTTTGTATAATGATAAATTTCATGTGATTGACACTAACACTAATGTTAGTAACTTTTATAATTTGACTAATGGTAGGTATTACCTATCTCCATATATTAAAAGACAGGTAGCTTCATCGCTATTATATTATTTTACTATGACAGCCAATAATTTGGCTAAAATTGTTTCTATTGAACAGAATTCAGTTACTTGTATAAGTAAAAACAGCTTGGAAATGAATCCAACTAGTATTAGTAGTATTAGTAGTAGTTTAAACTAGACATTAAGACAGTAGAGATATCCTCTAGCCAAATAATTAAGATATCAAATAATGATGATTATAGAAATACAAAAATTGTTAAAATAAATAATAAAAAACATAACATAAACTGTATCAACCTGGTGCATCAGAACATTCAGTGTATTAGAAATAAGGAATTAGAAATTGAATTGTTTTAAATACTTTTAATATTAATATTTTTTGTGTCACTGAGCATTGGCTTAAGAATGATGAATTAATATTTAATTTCAATAACCACCAGGTTGGTAGTTCGTTCAACAGAGTTAATTCCAGACATGGTGGCTCTTTAATTATTTTAAATAAACAAATAAAATTCAAAGAACGCAAGGACATAGTGAGCCACTCTGTTGAGCGGACAACTGAACTTGCTTCAGTTGAATTAGAAGAGTTCATAATTGTAAATGTTTATAGGCCACCGTCATCTAACTTTGAACATTTTGAAAAGATTATGGTTGAGGTATTGTATAAACTATCACATTCTAGTAAAAAGGTAATTATTTGTGGAGACTTCAATATTAATATTCTTGAACAAAATTCAATAAGTATAAAGTTTTTAAATTTGTTCAAATCTTATAATCTTTTACACATGTTTATGGAGCCTACTAGAGTCACAACCACTAGTGCCACTTGTATTGATAACATTTTTACAAGTGTTATTCCAAATTTTAAATGTTTATTCAATACATTAGATTCTGACCACTATGGCCAATTTATTAAATTCAGTTGTAGCAAGACAGAAAAATCAAAAGAGAAAATAAGTTATATACCAGTGACTGTAGAACGTATTTAACAAATTAAAAATGGCTTAGTACGCTATTTGCCCTTGATAAAAAATTCAAATCCCAATATTATGTACAATGACTTTTTTAGTACTTTCACTAAATTATTCAACTTTATATTTACTCCAAAAACAGTGGTTGTTAATGATAAATTAGTGTTTAGTGATTGGGCATCTGCTGAGTTACACAAAAATAGAGAAAAATTATATAATATGTATGCGGAATTGATGTTTAATACTATTAATGAGTTTAGGGATGAGGTAAAATTATTTTCCAAATCTTTTAAAAAACAATGTAAAATAGCAAAAAATCAACATATTCAAAATAAAATAGGAAATAGCAATAATAAAATAAAAACAACTTGGAAAATAATTAATGAGGAAACTGGAAGAGCTAAATCCCAGAGGATCGACTTTAAATTAAATATAGATAATAAATATGTTACGTCTGACCTCGAGGTTGCTACTGCTTTTGAAACCTTTTTTACTAATATTCCAGTGACTACAACGTTATCTTTAAATTCTTCTACCGCTGCAGCTATGGGTTTACTTAGAGAGAATGTAGATCAATGTGTTAGCACTTTTAAGTTTGAAAAAGTTAATGCTCAAGAAGTAATCAAAGTATTTAGATCAATTAGCGTTAAAAAGACTAGTGATCTTTGGGGGTTTTCTGTTGACATACTTAAGTCCATAATTGACATTGTAGCGCCAGACTTAGCATTAATATTTAATAATTGTTTAGAATATGGTATATTTCCTGATCTAATGAAACAAAGTAAAATAACTCCATTATTCAAATCCGGCTGTTCATTAGATCCTAGTAACTATAGACCTATTTCAGTCTTACCCACTTTTAGTAAGATTTTTGAGAAAATAATTCTTAATCAACTTGTGGCATATTTTAGTAAAAACAATCTCTTACACAAAAACCAGTTCGGTTTCACTGCCGGTCGCTCTACAACAGATGCTGGTGTTGAGCTATTACTAAACATATTTGAAGCCTGGGAAGGATCACAGGATGCACTTGGCATTTTCTGTGATCTATCTAAGGCGTTTGACTGCGTTCAACATGAAATCCTTATAAAAAAGTTAGAACATTATGGAGTTAAAAATAAGTCCCTAGATTTAATTAGTTCATATCTTAATGATGGAATCCAAAAAGTTGATGTAAATGGAAAACGTTCCCCTGGTTCTTTGGTAAAAATAGGTGTGCCACAGGGCTCTATCTTAGGGCCTTTCTTGTTCCTCATTTACATAAATGACTTACCTCACCTAGTGAGGGAAAAACATGGGATAGTATTGTTTGCTGATGATACTTCTCTTACTTTTAAAGTTAATAGACGGCAATCTGTTATTGACGATGTAAACAATGCTCTCTCAGATGTTGTACAATGGTTTAATGCCAATAATTTGTTGCTCAATAAAAAAAAGACGAAATGTGTCAAATTTAGTTTACCAAATGTTAAAAATGTTAGAACCAATGTACAATTAAATAATGAGGATTTGGATTTGGTCAAATCTACTACTTTCTTGGGCATTACTCTAGATGAAAAATTGCAATGGGGTCCTCATATATTTGATTTGTCAAGCAGACTAAGTTCTGCTGCATACGCGGTTAAAAAAATACGTCTATTAACAAATATGGAAACTGCTCGATTAGTTTACTTTAGTTACTTTCATAGCTTAATGTCATACGGTATACTCTTATGGGGCAATGCGGCTGACATTGATACCATATTTACATTGCAGAAGAGAGCTGTTCGCGCAATATATAATATGAGACCAAGAGACTCTTTAAGAAACAAATTTAAAGAATTTAAAATTATGACTGTTTATAATCAATATATTTATGAAAACTTAATTTACGTTCATAAAAATATTTCAAAGTTCAAGAAAAATTGTGATTTACATAAAATTAATACAAGAAATAAAAATAAACTCGCTATGCCCGGCACTAGGCTCCATAAAATAGGTAAATCCTTTAAGGGTAATTGTATACGTTTTTATAATAAGCTCCCAAATGAAGCCTTAAGCCTCTCATTAAATAAATTTAAATTATATGTTAAAAATAATTTAATAAAAAAATCCTACTATAGTGTAAAGGATTACATCGACGACGGTATGGCCTAGGAATGAATCTGTATTGTATTGCGAATAGCTAGTAATCTCCGCAATTTGTTTTTTGCTGTAAATTAATTTTGCTTTATCGACCTTCTGCATCACACCGATTCCTTAGAAGTCACTACTTGCGGTAGCATCGGGAGTCGGGTTGCCTCCCTCCCTCAAATATGTGCGAAGGGGGTGATGGCTGGCTCTTGTGTTATGCTCGTGAACGGGTGCTGCTTGCGGTGACTGGTTGTGTGGCAGGCCGAAGATTTATATATATTTATTTTTTCTGTTATTATTATTTAATTTTCGTTGCCTGAAATCATTAGGCTTCTTTTCCGATTGATTGCGACGGTTCTAGTTGTTCCAAAATTGCATTTAAGTTTGACGTTTGTGAAACAGTGATCACAATAACAAAAAATATATCCGGCTGAGTTTGTTGTGTGGTTCTTCTCAGACCAGGACGCGTTTGGAACCCTCATAGCTTTAACATTAAGATGGAAAGTGCTTTTTCAGAAGGGCTTATTACGATAAATCTAGTATCGTAATAGGCCCTCCTGACATTTCCTTGTTGACGTACACAAGTGATCACTGATTATGATTCTAAGTGGAAAAGATATAAATAAATAAATAAATACATATCTTAGGCGTATTACCTGCAATAACTAAACCCACTTAATATTTTGGGTATCAGTATACTTTTATCTACAAAATTAGCACTAAATAATTTTATTCTTGCATACTTATTCACATCATGATATCAAGAATACGTGTTGATACATATCCTCTCTCTTCAGTCGCTGCACTTTAAGAACAAGTAGGAATCAGTTCCAAAGATTTGACTTGCCATATTTTTTTCAAGTGATCTATACATGTCTTGTTCAGCCATATCTATCTACCCACTTACTACTTCAAAACTAAGACTTCTCTTACAAACTGTTTATTTTTCCGTACTACGTGACTATACCACGACCAATGATTAACTCTCATTCTTTCTGTCACCAGGTTCACCTTCATATTACCTGTAATATATTTACTTCCTACTTTATCCATTCTTGTCACGCTACACATACATCACAGCATTCGCTGTCGCTTCATCTGTCTCTTTCAGAGCTATACAACACCATAGGTCGTAATATTTTCTTATAAACTTCTCCCTTAGGCATAGGGGAAAACAGAAGACGCAATTGTGTACGGCTCCATCGCGTCGGTACTGATCGGATAAAACTTCTTTTTTTAAAAACGAATTATTTTATTCATATTATAATTATGTAGGATGCTAAAACAAATGAATAGCATACTTTTATATTTCAGTTATTGCAAAACCTCTTAAATTTAAATGAAAAAATAAATTAGAAAAGGCATAATCGTTAATATATCCATTGTCTATATTGAACCGCTTTTGTTCAATACTTTACTCCAGCTGTCAATACGTGATGAATGACTCTCGGACCTTCAGTACTGTATATACATTGGATTATTTATTAATTATTTTTGTTGAACATGTATATGCTTAATAATAATTGATCTTTTCTTTCGAAGAATAATTATTTAAAAAAAATCATTAAAGAGTGTGAAGAGACAGCCGGAATCCCTCATGTGTGATGAATTTGACATTTTATATTTATTTTAAAACATTTATCGCCTTAAAAAGCGGGACTTATAAAATTCTGCTACGACAAATGCAGTAAAGGTTACGACGTAGCTACTTCTTCTCTACGATTTTATTTTTCGTTTAATACAGTTTATATCATGAAATGAAAAAAATAGGAAAATGTTTTATTTTAAGTAGGTCAAAGAGATGCCGATCTTTTTTGTCCTAAACAAATACCTTATCTCTATAAACCCTCAATATCGTACACCGCTGACTACACAAATATACTTGTATACCTCCATCATATATTGATTGATTTGTTCTGAATCTCTTACACTTTATTATATAATGTGAAATTAAATTAGACTCATAAATAATTTTTGCGCACTAAGTATATATAAAAGTATAAAACTACCCAAAAGGTAATCTTATACTGTTAACTATCTAAATTATAACAGTATAACTTTTTGATAATTAATTAATTTTCAATTTTATTATTTATTTGTTATTAAAATATCCATACCTACAATACTTCAATGAACTATCTATTTAAATATACACATATATTGTACGAAATGTTTAGATCCTAACTATACGGTTCTATACAAGATCTATACAAATTTTGAATGTTATTGAAATATTAAAATTACATTTTCCAACACTGGTCAGACAAGTTATTGCCGGGTGGGCTACATCAATACATAAATATAATAAAATTCTCGCAGATCGATTTCTGTGCATCGCAAATATTAAAAAAAAAAACATTTTGCAATGCTATCCTAAACAATGGTTTTTAATTTGTTGTTTGTTTGTATGTCTGTATGTCTGTAAGTCGGTATGTCTATATGTTCTTGTCTGTATGTTTTCACTTAACATTTAGTGTTTATTTTATTTAAATCAGTTAGGAATAAAAAAGTAATGTAATTTATGTCAATCACGTATATATGTAATAAATCTGTAGAGGAGTAGTCTCTGTACATTGAAAATATAAAAAATATATATGGTCTGGATGTAAACGAATAATTAACAGAATCCATTTCTAACATTTTTGAAATGTTTGTCTGTTTATTACTATAATATTGTTGTTTATTTTTATAGTACATAAAATATTTTTGTTAGACTTGATTGACGTTAAAAATGACAAATTACATTTTCTTAAAAATAATAGTAAAAATGGGAAAATATTTTATTAATATTTCAGGGCATAGCTTACCACAAGTCAACAGCTTTATGTAAAATAGAAAATGACACAACTTTCTGAAACTTTCGATCGAAAATGGACGCCTATATAGAAAGTGCTCGTTCTATTCCAATTCCTAGGTAAATAAAAAAAGAAACAATTTATTTTATATTTTGTTAAGTGGTTGAACCAAATGAACAATAAAATTTATGAAAAATAAAAAACCTATCAAATTATTTCAAATGTTATTTATTCAATCTTAAATATTTGGTTTCTTAGAGTTAGAATACATAAACCATAACAAAAACCATACCAATACAATAATTCATATTCATAATTCCGAACATTGAATGTCCGAAAGTCAGTAAAAATATATATACATAAATAGCACCTCCACAGAATCTAGTTGCAAAGTTTCAAAAAAAGACGAACTAGTAAAAGATTCCATTAAAGTATTCATTTAAGCTCTTTTAAAATTTATTACATTTGTTTATAGTGTTGCCGTTTAATCAGACATTTATATGTAAGAACAAATTAATATGTATGTAAATAAAGCATGGTATACAACATATTAGAATAACCCTAACCACGTTAACTAATAATTTTAGTAGTAACACTGAAGCGTAGTGTAGAATTGTTATGAAGTTTATAATGGCCAAGCCTCCCTTACCAACATAGACCCTAGTTTTATAATAAGCTTGACATTAAAAATAGTAACATTTAAATGTTTACTACTTTGTATATTCTACCTAAAATCCTCTGTAAGTAGTGATTTATCTTACACGCATGAAATTTCAAGAGATATAATAAAGAAGAATGTTAAAGTAGTGAAAAATAACGTGTTATATTAATAATAATATCAGTACAAATTACACACATTACTAAGAATATATTTAATAAAAGACTAAACCTAGCAAAACAGACATCTATACTCATGGCTGTCTCTTTCGGGGATAGAACTCGAGCCCCGTTGCACCGCTAAACGTTAGGCATCTGCGCTAACCACCCAACCAACGGAGCGGTTGTTAATTCAAATAAGGTTACACTTGAAGTAATTATGAAAGTTTATCCCATGTTAAATGTATACTTAACTACTTATGTATGCAAGAATAACTATATACTTAACTTATATAAAGCTTATTTCTCATTTTCTCTCATATTTTTACTCATTAGTTCTCACATTGTTCCGCCGCAGGCAAATCAACTAATTACTCTATTTTTATTCTGACATATCTGTTGTCTATAACATTGAGAGACATTTCATTTATTTACAATGAATAGTTACAACATGTTTAAAGTTAATTAAGATATAAAAAAAGTCATCTTTGATAAAAATGCCAAGGTTGGCATCATCATTCATCTTACATCTTGGCAATGTTTAGAAACAACCTTGTCTCACATTATATGATTGAATAATAAGTGCAGTTGAGTGTTCTCTTCTGATTCTTACTAGTTAAACTATTTATTTTTGGATGATAAAATATTATATAAGCTAATCTTTACACAATTTATTATCATCATATTTACATTAAAACAGCGATTGCGTCAGCGACTAATTAAATCCTTACCATTACTAATACATTAAGAATTGGTTTAGGAAATAAAAAAAAACTTCTAATAAGAAATAACATTACGACTTGGTCCACTTATTATTCCAATTAAGCGGTATACAAGGATCTTGGAAATGTCCAGTAAGCTTATCCAGAAAGTTTTAGCTAAACTAGCAACCGGTCTCTAGACGGCGGATATAGATAAATAAAGATTTTTGATTGGTTGATATCAAAATATACATCCAATTATTTTTAATAACATATATCTTGAATTTAGCCTAAAGCAAAAATAAATTTGAAAGGAGTATATAAAGCTACATATATAACCAGGAACCTAAGAATACTTAGGAGTATTTCTTAAAACAAACTACGTAAACAATTTTAAACCTAACGTTATAATCTTAAATAAATAAGCTAAAATAAGAAAAAAGCAGACACTAATTAAAAAACTACTAAATAATATTTAAATGTTAAGTCAAAGAAGAGAGAATTGAAATATGTTAAGCCATGTGAATCTTATTTGAATTCTAATTAAATATAAAAAAAAAGATACAACAACCGAAATTTATGTTTAACATTGTCGATAAATATGCCTAGTTATGTTAAACGAAATAAAATGCTAAAAAAATTTTGGACGAAAAAATAATTAATATACACAACCGAGCCCGCGACCTATTGGAAACTGCTATGTCGTTTTGCTGATTTTATAGGATGTATTTACTTTCTAACAACACTAATATTATCGTCCAGATGACCTCAGGCTATAATTTACGTTTAGTGATTAAGTATTACGTACACGCTTAATTTTCTCAGTGCGACTTCTTACTGTTACTACACATATTATAGATACTTACTTTACTTGCACTTATTTCTTTATCCCAATTTTATTTTGTTCCACTATGTTAAAATAAGATAAATTTAATTTTATTCCTGTGTACATATTGTAACTAACATTTTACTCGGCACATACATAAATGTAAAATAACGTTTCAGTATACATACATTTTCAAAGACCACAGAAGGGCTCTATACGAACCCAGGATATGCCAAATATATTAACCTTAAATATAATGCGATAGCAACTCTTCTACATGTATACATTATAACAATCGAATGTTAGTAGTAAATTTCAGTTTTATATAATTATTTAGAGTTAAAATAAATATACGTGTTTGTAGACATTATTAAAAATAGTTCAGAATAGTTCAAAACAGGAATACACAGGAATATTTGAAATTAGAGTTAAAACGTCACATATTAGAGAGTAATGTGATCAAAGCCTATAAAAGGGTATTATATATTCATCATAGAAACCTAATAAAATACGAAACCGGACTACAGATTTTTTAAACGATCTCAAAAAGGTAGACAACCAACCAATAAGTAACGTCAAAAAAGCTTGGATTTACGATAATTATTTAACATCACGTCTAAATTGGCCTTTCCTCGTGTATGATATAAATAAAACCCTTTTGTCAAAGTTAGATGCAAGCGTCATAAAGACATTGAAGTTATGGCTCGGGTTAGCGCACTCAGCGAATTCTTCAACCTTATTTAGAGACCGAAACAACTTTGGATTAAAATTAAAGAAACCATCGGAGCTCTACAAACATCTAAGAGTTACCAAAAGACATATCATCGGAAAATCTAAAGATGATACTGTAACTTCTCTCCCAAAAGACAAAGTTGCCTCAGAGCTCGAGTCACGACTTCAATTCCATAAAAAATTTATGATAGGTGCTCAAACAAATAAAGTAGGGCTAGGATCAAGTAGGAAAGTTCAAGACATAGACATAACAAAATCTTTTATTCGACAAGACGAAAACGATAATTACCGACTCCACGCGATGAGCCTAGAAATTCAAAACGAATGGGTGACCATAGGAGATTTTTGTATTCCACTACCTTTTCGTTGGCTCTCCCTGCTTTATGATTGAGCCCCAACATTATAATTTTTTTATCTAAATGCATTCCAAGGGACTCTTCTAGATCAAAGTAATTTAGTAAGATGGGGCAAAGCCACCGAAAAGTCTTGCAACATCTGCGGGAAGGCAGTAGAAACCACGAAACACTTATTAGTAGGGTGTAGGGTACTTCTTGACAGCGGTCAATACTCGCGTTGCCACGATAAGTTATTAGAAATCGTACGGGAAGCGGTTAGCCTTTCAGTAGCAAGAGCGCGGAAGGGTATAATAACCATCAAAAGATCTGTGGAGTTTGTAAAAGTAGGCTGCTCTAAAAGTCAAAATCGAAGCCTTATTCTATTTTAGACGCGGCTCCTGATTGAATTGTCATGATGGAAACGTATGAAAAACATTTAAATCTCTGAGGATGTCGGTTTTTCGTCATCCAGACCGGACTTATTCCTGTATTCTAAACATCTAAGGCGCGTGATACTTGTGAAACTCACTGTGCCCTAGGAAACAAACATCCCAAGCTCAATAAGTATTACGAACTAACCAACGAACTGATCAGGAATAAATTTATAGTTAATTTGTACGCGGTAGAAGTGGGAGCGAGAGGTATAACAGCAAAATCTCTCTATAGCCTACTTAAAGATCTTGGCTTTTCTAGAACAAGCATCGGTTCATTTCTAGAACGTACTTCAAAGGCGGCATTAGTAGGTTCTTTCCAAATTTGGTTAGGTAGGGAGAGGAGTGTGGAGGGTGAAGGTGAGCGTTTTTGCGCATAATAAAGGGGCCCCTTAAACCTACTCCTGGGTCGCAAGTCCCAGGCACTGCTTGCACTCCTCTCCTTGCAACCTTGTGAATCCATGGATTGCTAAGAAGCTTCGTCTTATATTTATATAAAAGATATTATTTTAAAATAAAACACAAAACTCAGCTAACTACAATATATTGTATACTGAAAACAAAATAAACGACTGTACAGCTGTTTATATCAATTTATATGTAGATTGGCTCTTAATCGGCTTTAAAATATCCTTAATTTCGGCATTATTCTAGTCTTGAAAGAGAGGCGGTACAGACATGTCAATACAGGAGACAACTCAGCTGCGCATGTCTTGTGCAGAATGGCTGGTATACCATCAGGACCACTGGCTTTATTCACACCTAAACGACACAAGGTTCTCCATACCTCTTTGTTCGTGATGCCGGGTTTCAGGCATCGGCAAATACCGTAGTGAGGAAGATGTGGTAAGGAAAAAAAATGAGGTTTTCAAGGTAACGGAGACGCTGGATACAGACGTCATTCCGCGCGTACACAAAGACTCCGTCACGTGAGTGACATTTGTTGTGCTCTAACGTGTATTCGGGATAATCCAGGATACACGTTTATATATATTTTAAAAAGCAAAAAATAGCCCGGAATCAGTACAGCTTAATATCTTTTGCCGTTTCACAGCTTACCCATCTGGGTGATGTACCGCTGGTATTAAGATCTTTTGGATTTTTTCTGTTTTTTGCTACATCAGGAAGAAAATAAACAATTTTATAATAGTTACATTGTAAGTTTTCTAACAAAAAGCTTAAATTGACATATTCCATATTATCTTTGGCTTAACATAACCTTATTTTTAGACCTACTTTTTAAGATTAATAAGAATAACAAACGAACATCTTACGATTTTTGATATGATGTGATCTTCTCTAAGGTCAGAATCATCCTCTCAATGTTAAATATTTTTTAATTTATTTTTCAATTCATAATGGAAAATAACGTTTTGACGAACATAACTTGCTTGAAAAACAAAACATAATTTATCAAATAAATATGATCGACATTCGCAGGTATGCAGTAGGTATACACAAATACCACATCAACATTTGTTTAGTTGGAACGATAAGTTTTTAGTGAGTTGTATAATACTAAACTCAAAATACGTTTACATTAATGCTAATGCTTATGCTCATGCTCATGCTCATGCTCATGCTCATGCTCATGCTTATGATAATGCTTATGATATTGCTTATGCTTTTTCTTATGTCTTTTCATATCTATGTCTTCCACTTAAACCAACTTCTCGAAAATGATCGAAGAACGAGCTTGTCGCATAGGTAACGGTAATGCACTCCATAATAAAAAAAAACTTAAAAAATATGTGTGTGTGTATTAGTGTACACATGTAAGAAGTGAAACTTCTTTATGACATAATTTTTTGAAAAATGATTCACTAATACAACTTTACAGCAATGGCTAATTAAGTTAAATTAGATAAAGTTTAAGCAAAAATAAAGCTGGCGCGTAACAGAAAAACGTTACAATTTTTTGACATTGCTATAAAATTTCTCGCATCCGTCGATAAAAAAGTTTCATTTCAAATATGGCGCGTAACGGAAAAATGTGACTTAGAAATAAAGATGGCGCGTAACAGAAAAACGTCATAATTCTCTTTAATATTAATTAATTAAAACGTACGAAGTAAATTGACTGTTTCTGACGTATAGTATTCTCATAAAAGAAACACATAAGTACCATAAAAAAACAGACAAATGTACACAATTCACTTTAAAAATAATAACTTTAGACTTCTTAACATGTTGGATCGTCACTATATCACAAATAAAATTATTCTTCATAATTGTTTCTGCTGTTTCGAGTTTTTGTTCGTCCTAGGTATAGCAAAACAGACCTTGTAAAGATCAGGACCCCAATGCTCCATTTCTCACCCAAAACTCTTATTTCTTTTCATTCTTACTTCTTCTATTTCAGCCAATCAATGTATTTTTTAAAATATTATAAATTATATTTCATAATTTCTTCTTCATGTTATAATCTTAATTTATTTATTAGTTTCAATAGCAAGTCCATAAAATCGTATTGTCCAGTATATAATCACAATTCATTATTTAATTATAAAACTCTAATCCGATAATTTTATTTTTGGTTTGTTTGTTTTGAAATCCACATTCCTGTCATTTTAATTATTTATTATTACCATAGCAACATAGTGTAAAAGAGATGAAGCCATACGAAATAAAAGTGATGTCTCTTTTCCTCCTATTGCAGGAATAGAAAAGCATTCATTCATTTACGTCACGTCTACGTCACTAAGCAGGAATAAAACAATATTGTTTTATAAAGTTCATGGTACGAATCAAAGTAATATTATTGTAATATTGCTACAAAACGTCTTAAAACTATGATAGTTTTTCAGAGTTCATGGTAGGCCCCTATATCACAAATAAAATTATTTTTCATTTTGGTTTCTGCTGTTTCGAGTTGTTGTTCATTCTAGGTATAGCAAAACAGACCTTGTAAAGATCAGGACCCCAATGCTCCATTTCTCAGCCAAAACTCGTATTTCTTTTCATTCTTTCTTCTATTTCAGACCATCAATGTATTTTAAAAATATTATAAATTATATTTCATAATTTTTTCTTCATATTATGATTCTTATTTATTTATTAGTTTCAATACCAAGTCCATACAATCGTATTGTCCAGTATGTAATTACAATTCATTATTTAATTATAAAACTCTAATGTCTTAAGTACTTTTTATATCATACATACGTACGGAATGGATTTTTTTTTGTGTGTTTTATTCTGAAAAAAAAAACTAAGACATTTAGGTTATTACGCACTTAAATGGGTTTAAATGTTATGTGTCATTTAAGGACATATTTTTAATTTTTATTTTTTTTTTAATTTATCACCATATGGTAACCTTTGTAAGAATTAATTTTGATTTCTTTAACATACCTATATGGTTCCTTGTATCTAATCATCAGTCGTCACCATAAAAACTAAAATTCACTAATATTATATTATTATTCACTAAAATTATATTATTATTACTTACTAAAGTTATAGTATTACTCAACTGTTTTTGTAAGGGTCTGAGTTCTGACTAACTCGGCGTTGTGTGTCTTGTTTTTGATTTGTAGTTACAATCATAAAATATCGTAAACAAGGTGCGGTGGATCGTATCTTTCATTCTTTTTTTTTTTTTTTTTTTTTTTTTTTTATATTCTCTAGGGCAATGCTTGACTACATTCCACCTGATGGTAAGTGGAATGTAGTCTTAGGTGGTAAGGCGCATTACCCTAGCAACCTATTCACTCTTCGCTTGAAGACACCCACATTGTATTCGGTCGGAAATACCGACGCAGGCAAGCTGTTCCAATCCTTTGCTGTACGCAGTAAAAATGAGGAAGCAAAGCACTTCGTTCGGACAGGTGGAATGTCCACAACAAAAGGATGAAAACCTGCCGTGCGTCGGGACGTCCGGTGATGGAAGGGGGACGGGGGAATTAAATTGTGTAATTCCTGCGCACACTCACCAAAATGTATCCTATAGAATACTGAGAGGCTAGCAATTCTACGCCTGTGCTCAAGGCTTTGGAGGTCGGCTCCGACCAATTCGGGATCGCCTATAAGCCTCTTTGCTCGCCTCTCAATTGAGTCCAGAACCGCAAGATGAGACTTTGCGGCACCAGCAAATATGTGACAACAGTACTCTACACACGACCGGATCTGCGCTTTGTATAAAACAAGAAGCTGTCCCGGTGTAAAGTACTGCCGAACCTTCGCCAGAACGGCAAGCTTTGCTGCTGCTGCTCTTGCTCTGGACTCAATGAACCGACCAAAGTTGAGGTTCGAGAAAATCTCTAAGCCTAACAACTGAAGCCGGTCACTGTATTCCAAGGATACATTCTGGAAAGTAGGAGCCAAGGTGAAAGGGCTCTTTTTGGCGGTGAATAGACACGTCTGCGTTTTGGTGGCGTTGAACTTGACAAGATTGGCATTGCTCCATGCGGAGCAATGCCAATCTTGTCAAGATTCTTGCATTAAAACCGGTTTGTTGGTTTACTAATAATGCTAATAATTATATTACGGTATAGTATAGTCAATAATAGTTATTATTGTTAATCATCTTTATCTTTATTTTTACTTTACTATTATGATTCATATTTTTTTAACCTTTTTATTTTAAAATATATTTTTTTTGTTATGATGCCGATGTTTCCTGTTATATTTTTTTTTATGTACATTTTTTTTTGTGTTTTTGTACTTGTATCTCCGTCATTAGCGTTCGTAATGTCACTAAACGGCGGTCACTGAAAATCAGCGTAGGGGACTGTTTCCTCTACAATAGCTGAGTGGCTTTCCGATTTGGGCATCATTTTTTATAACTTTCTTTGTTATTGTATTAATATTGTTTTTTTTTTCTCTTATGTATTGTTTTTTTTTCTTTTGTTTTATAAAATAGATTTATTATTTTATGTCAGTTTTGATTAATATGTGATGACCAAATAAAGACATTTTGATTTTGATTTTTTTTTTGATTAATCCAATAATTTTATTTTCGGTTAATGTAAATTGTGTTTTATAATCCACATACTTGTCATTTTGATTATTTAGTATTTCCATAGCAACATGGTGTAAAAGAGATGAAGCTATACGAAAAAAGCTGGCGCGTAACGGAAAAATGTCACCGTAACGAAAAAATGTTAACACTAAATTTTTTTCCAACCCCGATAAAGAAGTTTCACTTCAAAAACTTAAAAAAATAATTGAAAAGAAAGACGTGGAGTGACATGTAACTCGCAAGCTAAGGTTATCCGAAGACCTAAATTTTTTAGTATGAATACCTAGGAATTGTTTTTTTTTTTTAAAGGAAAGTGGATACGATGGGATAGTTAACAGACAGTACAGAAGCAAAAAATATGTAGATTCCGACAAAGTCGAATAGGTATCCACTTGAGCCAAGAATTAAATTAGACATATAGTCATATTCGCGCAAGCCCAGTATGAATTGAATACTAAGGAAAATACATGTACAATATATATTTTTAGCATGAAGATGTAAGAATTTCTTGAAAAATAAACAAACGTTTGTACTTGTTGCTTCATGCTTAATGCTTGATGCTTGTTACTTGAAAGATGTTGTTTGTTGATTAATGCTTAATTTTTTCAATATAACTAAATGTCTTTATGCTCGATGCTCCATGCTCGATGCTTAATGCTTTAGGCTTGATGCTAAAGTCTTGATGCTAAATACATGATACTTAAGATTAAATTTTAAACAGTTAACATTCAGTAGTAAGAAGTCAATAGTATAATAGTTGGTTAAATAGTCAATTGTTACGTTTTGTTAAAATTTTGTACATATAATAAACATGTATGGTAAAATATAAAATAACTTACTAATATTCTAAATTGTACAGATAAAGACCACCTCGACTCTTATCCTTTAAAAAAAATATTATAAAGGATATTTTCCAAAATTGAAATTTGACAAAATCACAAAAAAAAATCTGTGAGGATGATCCTCGTATCTTAAAACGTAATCTGTTTTGTAATATATGAAAGCGTACAAATTAGGCAACATTCATTTTTGATGCTTTCTGCTTAGTTTTTACAACTTGATGCTTAATAATTAATGCTTTTTACTTGATGCTTGACGATTCATTCTTAATGCTTTATGCTAAATGCTAAATGCTTAATGTTAAATGAAAAATGCTTAATGCTTAATGCTAAATGCTTAATAATAAGACCTAATGATTATGCTTATGCTTATGCTTATGCGTAATGCGTGCGTAAGCGTAAGCGTAAGCGTAAGCGTAAGCGTAAGCGTAAGCGTAAGCGTAAGCGTAAGCGTAAGCGTAAGCGTAAGCGTAAGCGTAAGCGTAAGCGTAAGCGTAAGCGTAAGCGTAAGCGTAAGCGTAAGCGTAAGCGTAAGCTTAAGCGTAAGCGTAAGCGTAAGCGTAAGAGTAAGCGTAAGCTTAAGCGTAAGCGTAAGCGTAAGCGTAAGCGTAAGCGTAAGCGTAAGCGTAAGCGTAAGCGTAAGCGTAAGCGTAAGCGTAAGCGTAAGCGTAAGCGTAAGCGTAAGCGTAAGCGTAAGCGTAAGCGTAAGCGTAAGCTTAAGCGTAAGCGTAAGCGTAAGCGTAAGCAAAAGCATAAGCATAAGCATAAGCATAAGCATTAAGGATAAGCAATAAGCATATGTATAAAGCATAAACATTAAGCATTAAGCATAAGCATTAAAAATAAGCTTTTAAAATAAGCATAAAGAAAAAGCATTAAGCATAAGCATTTGAAATAAACTTTTAAAATAAGCTTTTAAAATAAGCATAAAAAAATCATTAAGCATCAAACATTAAGCATAAACATTAAGCATTTAGCATTAAGCATAAAGAATTAAGCATTAAAAATAAGCATTTAAAATAAGCTTTTAAAATAAGCTTTTAAAATAAACATTAAGAAAAAGCATTAAGCATAAGCATTAAAGATAAGCTTTTACAATAAGCATTAAAAATATGCATAAATTATTAAACATTAAGCATAAGCATTTAAAATAAGTATTAAAAATAAGCTTTTAAAATATGCATTAAGCATAAGCATTTAGCATAAGCAGTAAAAATAATTTATTGATTAATTATAAACAACATTGACCTTTATTTTGAATAAAGTAAAATAAAATAAGGTAAATTGCTAAAATTATAACAACTAGATTCAGCGGTGGATTATTTGAGATAGTACATTAAATTTGAAATTTTAAATAAATTATAAAACAAGAAATCCGAGGTGCCACTGACAAATTAAAAGCGAATACATATGCATGATCCTCTATGATATGCTCGATGTTCGATGCTTTTGCTATTGCTATTATTTAAAAATTATGCAATTTAAAAATATGCTATTTTTTAAAAAAAAGGAAATTTAGCTTTTGTGGTAAAAATAATTTATTGATTTATTATAAACAACATTGACCTTTATTATGAATAAAGTAAAATAAAATAAGGTAAATTCCTAAAATTATGCCAACTAGATTCAGCGTTGGATTATTTAAGATGGTACATTAAATTTGAAATTTTATATAAATTATAAAACAAGAAATCATGGGTGCCACTGATAAATTAAAAGCGAATACATATGCATGATCCTCTATGATATGCTCTATGTTGGATGCTATGGTTGATGTTCAATGCTTAATGCTCAATTATTAATTCTTCATGCTTTAGACATGAGGCTTGCTGTTTAATGCTTATGCTTAATGTTTATGCTAAATGCTTATGCTTAATGCTTATTTTAAAAGCTTATTTTAAATGCTTATTTTTAATGCTTATTTTTAATGCTTAATGCTTTATGCTTAATGCTAAATTCGTAATGTTTATTCTTTATAATTGATGCTTAATGCTTTTTCTTAATGCTTATTTTAGAAGCTTTTTTAAAAGCTTATTTTAAATGCTTAAATTTATGCTTAATGCTTTTTCTTTATGCTTATTTTAAAAGCTTATTTTTAAAGTTTATTATAAAATGCTTATGCCTAATGCTTTTTCTTTATGCTTATTTTAAAAGCTTATTTTTAATGCTTTTTCTTAATGTTTATTTTAAAAGCTTATTTTAAAAGCTTATTTTAAATGCTTATTTTTAATGCTTAATGCTTTATGCTTAATGCTAAATGCTTAATGTTTATGCTTTATAATTAATGCTTAATGCTTTTCTTTATGCTTATTTTGAAAGTTTATTTGAAAGCTTATTTTAAAAGCTTATTTTAAATGCTTATTTTTATGCTTAATGCTAAGTGCTTAATGTTTATGCTTTATGCTTTTTTTCATGCTTATTTTAAAAGCTTTTTTTAAAAGCCTATTTTAAATGCTTATTTTTATACTTAATGCTTAATGCTAAATGCTTAATGTTTATGCTTAATGCTTTTTCTTTATGCTTATTTTAAAAGCTTATTTTTAATGCTTATGCCTAATGCTTTTTCTTTATGCTTATTTAAAAAGCTTATTTTTAATGCTTATGCTTAATGCTAAATGCTTCATGCTTATTTAAAAAAAGGAAATTTAGCTTTTGTGGTAAAAATAATTGATTGATTAATTATAAACAACATTGACCTTTATTTTGAATAAAGTAAAATAAAAAAAGGTAAATTCCTAAAATTATGCTAACTAGATTCAGCGGTGGATTATTTGAGATGGTACATTAAATTTGAAATTTTAAATAAATTATAAAACAAGAAATCCGAGGCGCCACTGACAAATTAAAAGCGAATACATATGCATGATCCTCTATGATATGCTCGATGTTCGATGCTATTGCTATTGATATTATTTAAAAATTATGGAATTTAAAAATATGCTATTTTAAAAAAAAAAAAGAAAATTTAGCTTTTGTGGTAAAAATAATTTATTGATTTATTATAAACAACATTGACCTTTATTATGAATAAAGTAAAATAAAATAAGGTAAATTCCTAAAATTATGCCAACTAGATTCAGCGTTGGATTATTTAAGATGGTACATTAAATTTGAAATTTTATATAAATTATAAAACAAGAAATCATGGGTGCCACTGATAAATTAAAAGCGAATACATATGCATGATCCTCTATGATATGCTCTATGTTGGATGCTATGGTTGATGTTCAATGCTTAATGCTCAATTATCAATTCTTCATGCTTTAGACATGAGGCTTGCTGTTTAATGCTTATGCTTATGCTTAATGCCTATGCTAAATGCTTATGCTTAATGTTTATGCTAAATGCTTATGCTTAATGCTTATTTTAAAAGCTTTTTTTAAATGCCTATTTTTAATGCTTAATGCTTTATGCTTAATGTTTATGCTTTATAATTGATGCTTAATGCTTTTTCTTTATGCTTATTTTAAAAGATTATTTGAAAAGTTTATTTAAAATGCTTATACTTAATGCTTTTTCTGTATACTTATTTTAAAAACTTATTTTTAATGCTTATGCTTAATGCTTAATGTTTATGCTTTATACATATGCTTATTGCTTATCCTTAATGCTTATGCTTAATGCTAAATGCTTCATATTTGATGCTTATTTAAAAAAAAGGAAATTTAGCTTTTGTGGTAAAAATAATTTATTGATTTATTATAAACAACATTGACCTTTATTATGAATAAAGTAAAATAAAATAAGGTAAATTCCTAAAATTATGCCAACTAGATTCAGCGTTGGATTATTTAAGATGGTACATTAAATTTGAAATTTTATATAAATTATAAAACAAGAAATCATGGGTGCCACTGATAAATTAAAAGCGAATACATATGCATGATCCTCTATGATATGCTCTATGTTGGATGCTATGGTTGATGTTCAATGCTTAATGCTCAATTATTAATTCTTCATGCTTTAGACATGAGGCTTGCTGTTTAATGCTTATGCTTATGCTTAATGCCTATGCTCAATGCTTATGCTTAATGTTTATGCTAAATGCTTATGCTTAATGCTTATTTTAAAAGCTTTTTTTAAATGCTTATTTTTAATGCTTAATGCTTTATGCTTAATGTTTATGCTTTATAATTGATGCTTAATGCTTTTTCTTTATGCTTATTTTAAAAGATTATTTGAAAAGTTTATTTTAAAATACTTATGCTTAATGATTTTTCTTTATGCTTATTTTAAAAGCTTATTTTTAATGCTTATGCTTAATGCTTAATGTTTATGCTTTATACATATGCTTATTGCTTATCCTTAATGCTTATGCTTAATGCTAAATGCTTCATGTTTGATGCTTATTTAAAAAAAAGGAAAACTGGCTTTTGTGGTAAAAATAATTTATTGATTAATTATAAACAACATTGACCTTTATTTTAAATAAAGTAAAATAAAATAAGGTAAATTCCTAAAATTATGCTAACTAGATTCAGCGGTGGATTATTTGAGATGGTACATTAAATTTGAAATTTTAAATAAATTATAAAACAAGAAATCCGAGGCGCCACTGACAAATTAAAAGCGAATACATATGCATGATCCTCTATGATATGCTCGATGTTCGATGCTATTGCTATTGCTATTGCTGTTATTTAAAAATTATGGAATTTAAAAATATGCTATTTTTAAAAAAAAGGAAATTTAGCTTTTGTGGTAAAAATAATTTATTGATTTAATTTTGACAACATTGACCTTTATTATGAATAAAGTAAAATAAAATAAGGTAAATTCCTAAAATTATGCCAACTATATTCAGCGGTGGATTATTTAAGATGGAACATTTAATTTGAAATTTTATATAAATTATAAAACAAGAAATCCGAGGTGCCACTGATAAATTAAAAGCGAATACATATGCATGATCCTCTATGATATGCTCTATGTTGGATGCTATGCTTGATGTTCAATGCTTAATGCTCAATTATTAATTCTTCATGCTTTAGACATGAGGCTTGCTGCTTAATGCTTATGCTTATGCTTAATGCCTATGCTTAATGCTATTGCTTAATGCTTATTTTTAATGCTGATGCTCAATGCTTATGCTTTATGCTTATGCTTAATGTTTAATAAATAATGCATATTTTTAATGCTTATTTTAAAAGCTTATCTTTAATGCTTATGCTTAATGCTTTTTCTTAATGTTTATTTTAAAAGCTTATTTTAAATGCTTATTTTTAATGCTTAATGCTAAATGCTTAATGTTTATTTATTATAATTGATGCTTAATGCTTTTTCTTTATGCTTATTTTAGAAGCTTATTTGAAAAAAATATTTTAAATGCTTATGCTTAATGCTTTTTCTTTATGCTTATTTTAAGAGCTTATTTTTAATGCTTATGCTAAATGCTTATGCTTAATGCTTATACTTAATGCTTATTTTAAAAGCTTATTTTTAATGCTTAATGTTTATGCTTAATGCTTTTTCTTTATGCTTATTTTAAAAGCTTATTTTTAAAGTTTATTGTAAAATGCTTATGCTTAATGATTTTTCTTTATGCTTATTTTAAAAGCTTATTTTTAATGCCTATGCTTAATGCTTAATGTTTATGCTTTATACATATGCTTATTGCTTATCCTTAATGCTTATGCTTAATGCTAAATGCTTCATGTTTGATGCTTATTTAAAAAAAAGGAAATTTAGCTTTTGTGGTAAAAATAATTTATTGACTAATTATAAACAACATTGACCTTTATTTTAAATAAAGTAAAATAAAATAAGGTAAATTCCTAAAATTATGCTAACTAGATTCAGCGGTGGATTATTTGAGATGGTACATTAAATTTGAAATTTTAAATAAATTATAAAACAAGAAATCCGAGGCGCCACTGACAAATTAAAAGCGAATACATATGCATGATCCTCTATGATATGCTCTATGTTGGATGCTATGGTTGATGTTCAATGCTTAATGCTCAATTATCAATTCTTCATGCTTTAGACATGAGGCTTGCTGTTTAATGCTTATGCTTATGCTTAATGCCTATGCTAAATGCTTATGCTTAATGTTTATGCTAAATGCTTATGCTTAATGCTTATTTTAAAAGCTTTTTTTAAATGCCTATTTTTAATGCTTAATGCTTTATGCTTAATGTTTATGCTTTATAATTGATGCTTAATGCTTTTTCTTTATGCTTATTTTAAAAGATTATTTGAAAAGTTTATTTAAAATGCTTATACTTAATGCTTTTTCTGTATACTTATTTTAAAAACTTATTTTTAATGCTTATGCTTAATGCTTAATGTTTATGCTTTATACATATGCTTATTGCTTATCCTTAATGCTTATGCTTAATGCTAAATGCTTCATATTTGATGCTTATTTAAAAAAAAGGAAATTTAGCTTTTGTGGTAAAAATAATTTATTGATTTATTATAAACAACATTGACCTTTATTATGAATAAAGTAAAATAAAATAAGGTAAATTCCTAAAATTATGCCAACTAGATTCAGCGTTGGATTATTTAAGATGGTACATTAAATTTGAAATTTTATATAAATTATAAAACAAGAAATCATGGGTGCCACTGATAAATTAAAAGCGAATACATATGCATGATCCTCTATGATATGCTCTATGTTGGATGCTATGGTTGATGTTCAATGCTTAATGCTCAATTATTAATTCTTCATGCTTTAGACATGAGGCTTGCTGTTTAATGCTTATGCTTATGCTTAATGCCTATGCTCAATGCTTATGCTTAATGTTTATGCTAAATGCTTATGCTTAATGCTTATTTTAAAAGCTTTTTTTAAATGCTTATTTTTAATGCTTAATGCTTTATGCTTAATGTTTATGCTTTATAATTGATGCTTAATGCTTTTTCTTTATGCTTATTTTAAAAGATTATTTGAAAAGTTTATTTTAAAATACTTATGCTTAATGATTTTTCTTTATGCTTATTTTAAAAGCTTATTTTTAATGCTTATGCTTAATGCTTAATGTTTATGCTTTATACATATGCTTATTGCTTATCCTTAATGCTTATGCTTAATGCTAAATGCTTCATGTTTGATGCTTATTTAAAAAAAAGGAAAACTGGCTTTTGTGGTAAAAATAATTTATTGATTAATTATAAACAACATTGACCTTTATTTTAAATAAAGTAAAATAAAATAAGGTAAATTCCTAAAATTATGCTAACTAGATTCAGCGGTGGATTATTTGAGATGGTACATTAAATTTGAAATTTTAAATAAATTATAAAACAAGAAATCCGAGGCGCCACTGACAAATTAAAAGCGAATACATATGCATGATCCTCTATGATATGCTCGATGTTCGATGCTATTGCTATTGCTATTGCTGTTATTTAAAAATTATGGAATTTAAAAATATGCTATTTTTAAAAAAAAGGAAATTTAGCTTTTGTGGTAAAAATAATTTATTGATTTAATTTTGACAACATTGACCTTTATTATGAATAAAGTAAAATAAAATAAGGTAAATTCCTAAAATTATGCCAACTATATTCAGCGGTGGATTATTTAAGATGGAACATTTAATTTGAAATTTTATATAAATTATAAAACAAGAAATCCGAGGTGCCACTGATAAATTAAAAGCGAATACATATGCATGATCCTCTATGATATGCTCTATGTTGGATGCTATGCTTGATGTTCAATGCTTAATGCTCAATTATTAATTCTTCATGCTTTAGACATGAGGCTTGCTGCTTAATGCTTATGCTTATGCTTAATGCCTATGCTTAATGCTATTGCTTAATGCTTATTTTTAATGCTGATGCTCAATGCTTATGCTTTATGCTTATGCTTAATGTTTAATAAATAATGCATATTTTTAATGCTTATTTTAAAAGCTTATCTTTAATGCTTATGCTTAATGCTTTTTCTTAATGTTTATTTTAAAAGCTTATTTTAAATGCTTATTTTTAATGCTTAATGCTAAATGCTTAATGTTTATTTATTATAATTGATGCTTAATGCTTTTTCTTTATGCTTATTTTAGAAGCTTATTTGAAAAAAATATTTTAAATGCTTATGCTTAATGCTTTTTCTTTATGCTTATTTTAAGAGCTTATTTTTAATGCTTATGCTAAATGCTTATGCTTAATGCTTATACTTAATGCTTATTTTAAAAGCTTATTTTTAATGCTTAATGTTTATGCTTAATGCTTTTTCTTTATGCTTATTTTAAAAGCTTATTTTTAAAGTTTATTGTAAAATGCTTATGCTTAATGATTTTTCTTTATGCTTATTTTAAAAGCTTATTTTTAATGCCTATGCTTAATGCTTAATGTTTATGCTTTATACATATGCTTATTGCTTATCCTTAATGCTTATGCTTAATGCTAAATGCTTCATGTTTGATGCTTATTTAAAAAAAAGGAAATTTAGCTTTTGTGGTAAAAATAATTTATTGACTAATTATAAACAACATTGACCTTTATTTTAAATAAAGTAAAATAAAATAAGGTAAATTCCTAAAATTATGCTAACTAGATTCAGCGGTGGATTATTTGAGATGGTACATTAAATTTGAAATTTTAAATAAATTATAAAACAAGAAATCCGAGGCGCCACTGACAAATTAAAAGCGAATACATATGCATGATCCTCTATGATATGCTCGATGTTCGATGCTATTGCTATTGCTATTGCTATTATTTAAAAATTATGCAATTTAATAATATGCTATTATTTAAAAAAAAGGAAATTTAGCTTTTGCGGTAAAAATAATTTATTGATTTATTATAAACAACATTGACCTTTATTATGAATAAAGTAAAATAAAATAAGGTAAATTCCTAAAATTATGCCAACTAGATTAGATGCTTAATGCTTTTTCTTTATGCTTATTTTAAAAGATTATTTGAAAAGTTTATTTAAAATGCTTATACTTAATGCTTTTTCTGTATGCTTATGTTAAAAAACTTATTTTTAATGCTTATGCTTAATGCTTAATGTTTATGCTTTATACATATGCTTATTGCTTATCCTTAATGCTTATGCTTAATGCTAAATGCTTCATGTTTGATGCTTATTTAAAAAAAAGGAAAACTAGCTTTTGTGGTAAAAATAATTTATTGATTTATTATAAACAACATTGACCTTTATTTTAAATAAAGTAAAATAAAATAAGGTAAATTCCTAAAATTATGCTAACTAGATTCAGCGGTGGATTATTTGAGATGGTACATTAAATTTGAAATTTTAAATAAATTATAGAACAAGAAATCCGAGGCGCCACTGACAAATTAAAAGCGAATACATATGCATGATCCTCTATGATATGCTCGATGTTCGATGCTATTGCTATTGCTATTGCTGTTATTTAAAAATTATGGAATTTAAAAATATGCTATTTTTAAAAAAAAGGAAATTTAGCTTTTGTGGTAAAAATAATTTATTGATTTAATTTTGACAACATTGACCTTTATTATGAATAAAGTAAAATAAAATAAGGTAAATTCCTAAAATTATGCCAACTATATTCAGCGGTGGATTATTTAAGATGGAACATTTAATTTGAAATTTTATATAAATTATAAAACAAGAAATCCGAGGTGCCACTGATAAATTAAAAGCGAATACATATGCATGATCCTCTATGATATGCTCTATGTTGGATGCTATGCTTGATGTTCAATGCTTAATGCTCAATTATTAATTCTTCATGCTTTAGACATGAGGCTTGCTGCTTAATGCTTATGCTTATGCTTAATGCCTATGCTTAATGCTATTGCTTAATGCTTATTTTTAATGCTGATGCTCAATGCTTATGCTTTATGCTTATGCTTAATGTTTAATAAATAATGCATATTTTTAATGCTTATTTTAAAAGCTTATCTTTAATGCTTATGCTTAATGCTTTTTCTTAATGTTTATTTTAAAAGCTTATTTTAAATGCTTATTTTTAATGCTTAATGCTAAATGCTTAATGTTTATTTATTATAATTGATGCTTAATGCTTTTTCTTTATGCTTATTTTAGAAGCTTATTTGAAAAAAATATTTTAAATGCTTATGCTTAATGCTTTTTCTTTATGCTTATTTTAAGAGCTTATTTTTAATGCTTATGCTAAATGCTTATGCTTAATGCTTATACTTAATGCTTATTTTAAAAGCTTATTTTTAATGCTTAATGTTTATGCTTAATGCTTTTTCTTTATGCTTATTTTAAAAGCTTATTTTTAAAGTTTATTGTAAAATGCTTATGCTTAATGATTTTTCTTTATGCTTATTTTAAAAGCTTATTTTTAATGCCTATGCTTAATGCTTAATGTTTATGCTTTATACATATGCTTATTGCTTATCCTTAATGCTTATGCTTAATGCTAAATGCTTCATGTTTGATGCTTATTTAAAAAAAAGGAAATTTAGCTTTTGTGGTAAAAATAATTTATTGATTAATTATAAACAACATTGACCTTTATTTTAAATAAAGTAAAATAAAATAAGGTAAATTCCTAAAATTATGCTAACTAGATTCAGCGGTGGATTATTTGAGATGGTACATTAAATTTGAAATTTTAAATAAATTATAAAACAAGAAATCCGAGGCGCCACTGACAAATTAAAAGCGAATACATATGCATGATCCTCTATGATATGCTCGATGTTCGATGCTATTGCTATTGCTATTGCTATTATTTAAAAATTATGCAATTTAATAATATGCTATTATTTAAAAAAAAGGAAATTTAGCTTTTGCGGTAAAAATAATTTATTGATTTATTATAAACAACATTGACCTTTATTATGAATAAAGTAAAATAAAATAAGGTAAATTCCTAAAATTATGCCAACTAGATTAGATGCTTAATGCTTTTTCTTTATGCTTATTTTAAAAGATTATTTGAAAAGTTTATTTAAAATGCTTATACTTAATGCTTTTTCTGTATGCTTATTTTAAAAACTTATTTTTAATGCTTATGCTTAATGCTTAATGTTTATGCTTTATACATATGCTTATTGCTTATCCTTAATGCTTATGCTTAATGCTAAATGCTTCATGTTTGATGCTTATTTAAAAAAAAGGAAAACTAGCTTTTGTGGTAAAAATAATTTATTGATTTATTATAAACAACATTGACCTTTATTTTAAATAAAGTAAAATAAAATAAGGTAAATTCCTAAAATTATGCTAACTAGATTCAGCGGTGGATTATTTGAGATGGTACATTAAATTTGAAATTTTAAATAAATTATAAAACAAGAAATCCGAGGCGCCACTGACAAATTAAAAGCGAATACATATGCATGATCCTCTATGATATGCTCGATGTTCGATGCTATTGCTATAGCTATTATTTAAAAATTATGGAATTTAAAAATATGCTATTTTTAAAAAAAAGGAAATTTAGCTTTTGTGGTAAAAATAATTTATTGATTTAAATTTGACAACATTGACCTTTATTATGAATAAAGTAAAATAAAATAAGGTAAATTCCTAAAATTATGCCAACTAGATTCAGCGGTGGATTATTTAAGATGGTACAATAAATTTGAAATTTTATATAAATTATAAAACAAGAAATCCGAGGTGCCACTGATAAATTAAAAGCGAATACATATGCATGATCCTCTATGATATGCTCTATGTTGGATGCTATGCTTGATGTTCAATGCTTAATGCTCAATTATTAATTCTTCATGCTTTAGACATGAGGCTTGCTGCTTAATGCTTATGCTTAATGCTTTTTCTTTATGCTTATTTAAAAAGCTTTTTTTTAATGCTTATGCTTAATGCTAAATGCTTAATGCTTTTTCTTTATGCTTATTTTAAAAGCTTATTTTTAATGCTTTTTCTATATGCTCATTTAACAAGCTTATTTTAAATGCTTATTTTTAATGCTTAATGCTAAATGCTTAATGTTTATTTATTATAATTGATGCTTTATGCTTTTTCTTTATGCTTATTTTAGAAGCTTATTTGAAAAAAATATTTTAAATGCTTATGCTTAATGCTTTTTCTTTATGCTTATTTTAAGAGCTTATTTTTAATGCTTATGCTAAATGCTTATGCTTAATGCTTATACTTAATGCTTATTTTAAAAGCTTATTTTTAATGCTTAATGTTTATGCTTAATGCTTTTTCTTTATGCTTATTTTAAAAGCTTATTTTTAAAGTTTATTGTAAAATGCTTATGCTTAATGATTTTTCTTTATGCTTATTTTAAAAGCTTATTTTTAATGCCTATGCTTAATGCTTAATGTTTATGCTTTATACATATGCTTATTGCTTATCCTTAATGCTTATGCTTAATGCTAAATGCTTCATGTTTGATGCTTATTTAAAAAAAAGGAAATTTAGCTTTTGTGGTAAAAATAATTTATTGATTAATTATAAACAACATTGACTTTTATTTTAAATAAAGTAAAATAAAATAAGGTAAATTCCTAAAATTATGCTAACTAGATTCAGCGGTGGATTATTTGAGATGGTACATTAAATTTGAAATTTTAAATAAATTATAAAACAAGAAATCCGAGGCGCCACTGACAAATTAAAAGCGAATACATATGCATGATCCTCTATGATATGCTCGATGTTCGATGCTATTGCTATTGCTATTGCTATTATTTAAAAATTATGCAATTTAATAATATGCTATTATTTAAAAAAAAGGAAATTTAGCTTTTGCGGTAAAAATAATTTATTGATTTATTATAAACAACATTGACCTTTATTATGAATAAAGTAAAATAAAATAAGGTAAATTCCTAAAATTATGCCAACTAGATTAGATGCTTAATGCTTTTTCTTTATGCTTATTTTAAAAGATTATTTGAAAAGTTTATTTAAAATGCTTATACTTAATGCTTTTTCTGTATGCTTATTTTAAAAACTTATTTTTAATGCTTATGCTTAATGCTTAATGTTTATGCTTTATACATATGCTTATTGCTTATCCTTAATGCTTATGCTTAATGCTAAATGCTTCATGTTTGATGCTTATTTAAAAAAAAGGAAAACTAGCTTTTGTGGTAAAAATAATTTATTGATTTATTATAAACAACATTGACCTTTATTTTAAATAAAGTAAAATAAAATAAGGTAAATTCCTAAAATTATGCTAACTAGATTCAGCGGTGGATTATTTGAGATGGTACATTAAATTTGAAATTTTAAATAAATTATAAAACAAGAAATCCGAGGCGCCACTGACAAATTAAAAGCGAATACATATGCATGATCCTCTATGATATGCTCGATGTTCGATGCTATTGCTATAGCTATTATTTAAAAATTATGGAATTTAAAAATATGCTATTTTTAAAAAAAAGGAAATTTAGCTTTTGTGGTAAAAATAATTTATTGATTTAAATTTGACAACATTGACCTTTATTATGAATAAAGTAAAATAAAATAAGGTAAATTCCTAAAATTATGCCAACTAGATTCAGCGGTGGATTATTTAAGATGGTACAATAAATTTGAAATTTTATATAAATTATAAAACAAGAAATCCGAGGTGCCACTGATAAATTAAAAGCGAATACATATGCATGATCCTCTATGATATGCTCTATGTTGGATGCTATGCTTGATGTTCAATGCTTAATGCTCAATTATTAATTCTTCATGCTTTAGACATGAGGCTTGCTGCTTAATGCTTATGCTTAATGCTTTTTCTTTATGCTTATTTAAAAAGCTTTTTTTTAATGCTTATGCTTAATGCTAAATGCTTAATGCTTTTTCTTTATGCTTATTTTAAAAGCTTATTTTTAATGCTTTTTCTATATGCTCATTTAACAAGCTTATTTTAAATGCTTATTTTTAATGCTTAATGCTAAATGCTTAATGTTTATTTATTATAATTGATGCTTTATGCTTTTTCTTTATGCTTATTTTAGAAGCTTATTTGAAAAAAATATTTTAAATGCTTATGCTTAATGCTTTTTCTTTATGCTTATTTTAAGAGCTTATTTTTAATGCTTATGCTAAATGCTTATGCTTAATGCTTATACTTAATGCTTATTTTAAAAGCTTATTTTTAATGCTTAATGTTTATGCTTAATGCTTTTTCTTTATGCTTATTTTAAAAGCTTATTTTTAAAGTTTATTGTAAAATGCTTATGCTTAATGATTTTTCTTTATGCTTATTTTAAAAGCTTATTTTTAATGCCTATGCTTAATGCTTAATGTTTATGCTTTATACATATGCTTATTGCTTATCCTTAATGCTTATGCTTAATGCTAAATGCTTCATGTTTGATGCTTATTTAAAAAAAAGGAAATTTAGCTTTTGTGGTAAAAATAATTTATTGATTAATTATAAACAACATTGACCTTTATTTTAAATAAAGTAAAATAAAATAAGGTAAATTCCTAAAATTATGCTAACTAGATTCAGCGGTGGATTATTTGAGATGGTACATTAAATTTGAAATTTTAAATAAATTATAAAACAAGAAATCCGAGGCGCCACTGACAAATTAAAAGCGAATACATATGCATGATCCTCTATGATATGCTCGATGTTCGATGCTATTGCTATTGCTATTGCTATTATTTAAAAATTATGCAATTTAATAATATGCTATTATTTAAAAAAAAGGAAATTTAGCTTTTGCGGTAAAAATAATTTATTGATTTATTATAAACAACATTGACCTTTATTATGAATAAAGTAAAATAAAATAAGGTAAATTCCTAAAATTATGCCAACTAGATTCAGCGGTGGATTATTTGAGATGGTTCATTAAATTTGAAAATTTAAATAAATTATAAAGCAAGAAATCCGAGGCGCCACTGACAAATTAAAAGCGAATACATATGCATGATCCTCTATGATATGCTCGATGTTCGATGCTATTGCTATTGCTATTATTTAAAAATTATGGAATTTAAAAATATGCTATTTTTAAAAAAAAAGGAAATTTAGCTTTTGTGGTAAAAATAATTTATTGATTTAATTTTGACAACATTGACCTTCATTATGAATAAAATAAAATAAAAAAAGGTAAATTCCTAAAATTATGCCAACCAGATTCAGCGGTGGATTATTTAAGATCGTACATTAAATTTGAAATTTTATATAAATTATAAAAGAAGAAAACCGAAGCGCCACTGACAAATTAAAAGCGAATACATATGCACGATCCTCTATGATAAGGTCTATGTTGGATGCTATGCTTGATGTTCAATGCTTTATGCTCAATTATTAATTCTTCATGCTTAAGACATGAGGCTTGCTGCTTAATGCTTATGCTTAATGCTTTTTCTTTATGCTTATTTAAAAAGCTTTTTTTTAATGCTTATGCTTAATGCTAAATGCTTAATGCTTTTTCTTTATGCTTATTTTAAAAGCTTATTTTTAATGCTTTTTCTATATGCTCATTTAACAAGCTTATTTTTAATGCTTATGCTTAATGCTTATTGTTTATGCTTTATACATATGCTTATTGCTTATACTTAATGCTTATGCTTAATGCTAAATGCTTCATGTTTGATGCTTATTTAAAAAAGAGGAAATTTAGCTTTAGTAGTAAAAATAATTTATTGATTAATTATAAACAAATTGACCTTTATTATGAATAAAGTAAAATAAAATAAGGTAAATTCCTAAAATTATGCCAACTAGATTCAGCGGTGGATTATTTGAGATGGTACATTAAATTCGAAATTTTAAATAAATTATAAATTAAGAAATCCGAGGTGCCACTGATAAATTAAAAGCGAATACATATGCATGATCCTCTATGATATGCTCTTTGTTGCATGCTATGCTTGATGTTCAATGCTTAATGCTTTATTATTAATTCTTCATGCTTTGCATGAATGCCTATGCTCAAAGCTTATGCTTAATGCTTATGCTAAATGCTTATGCTTAATGCTTATTTTAAAAGCTTATTTTAAATGCTTATTTTTAATGCTTAATGCTTTATGCTTTATGCTTAATGCTAAATTTTTAATGTTTATTCTTTATAATTGATGCTTAATGCTTTTTCTTAATGCTTATTTTAAAAGCTTATTTGAAAAGTTTATTTCAAATGCTTATGTTTATTCTTTTTCTTAATGCTTATTTTAAAAGCTTATTTTAAAAGCTTATTTTTAAAGCTTATTTTAAATGCTTATTTTTATGCTTAATGCTAAATACCTAATATTTATGCTTAATGCTTTTTCTTTACGCTTATTTTAAAAGCTTATTTTTAAAGTTTATTTTAAAAGCTTATGCTTAATGCTTTTTCTTTATGCTTTTTTAAAAAGCTTATTTTTAATGCTTATGCTTTATGCTAAATACTTAATGCTTTTTCTTTATGCTTATTTTAAAAGCTTATTTTTAATGCTTTTTCTATATGCTTATTTAACAAGCTTATTTTTAATGCTTATGCTTAATGCTTAATGTTTATGCTTTATACATATGCTTATTGCTTATCCTTAATGCTTAATGTTTATGCTTTATACATATGCTTATTGCTTATCCTTAATGTTTATGCTTAATGCTAAATGCTTCATGTTTGATGCTTATTTAAAAAAAAAGGAAATTTAGCTTTTTTGGTAAAAATAATTTATTGATTAATTATAAACAACATTGACCTTTATTATGAATAAAGTAAAATAAAATAAGGTTAATTCCTAAAATTATGCAAACTAGATTCAGCGGTGGATTATTTGAGATGGTACATTAAATTCGAAATTTTAAATAAATTATAAAACAAGAAATCCGAGGTGCCACTGATAAATTAAAAGCGAATACATATGCACGATCCTCTATGATAAGGTCTATGTTGGATGCTATGCTTGATGTTCAATGCTTTATGCTCAATTATTAATTCTTCATTCTTAAGACATGAGGCTTGCTGCTTAATGCTTATGCTTAATGCTTTTTCTTTATGCTTATTTAAAAAGCTTTTTTTTAATGCTTATGCTTAATGCTAAATGCTTAATGCTTTTTCTTTATGCTTATTTTAAAAGCTTATTTTTAATGCTTTTTCTATATGCTCATTTAACAAGCTTATTTTTAATGCTTATGCTTAATGCTTATTGTTTATGCTTTATACATATGCTTATTGCTTATACTTAATGCTTATGCTTAATGCTAAATGCTTTATGTTTGATGCTTATTTAAAAAAGAGGAAATTTAGCTTTAGTAGTAAAAATAATTTATTGATTAATTATAAACAAATTGACCTTTATTATGAATAAAGTAAAATAAAATAAGGTAAATTCCTAAAATTATGCCAACTAGATTCAGCGGTGGATTATTTGAGATGGTACATTAAATTCGAAATTTTAAATAAATTATAAAACAAGAAATCCGAGGTGCCACTGATAAATTAAAAGCGAATACATATGCATGATCCTCTATGATATGCTCTTTGTTGCATGCTATGCTTGATGTTCAATGCTTAATGCTTTATTATTAATTCTTCATGCTTTGCATGAATGCCTATGCTCAAAGCTTATGCTTAATGCTTATGCTAAATGCTTATGCTTAATGCTTATTTTAAAAGCTTATTTTAATTGCTTATTTTTAATGCTTAATGCTTTATGCTTTATGCTTAATGCTAAATTTTTAATGTTTATTCTTTATAATTGATGCTTAATGCTTTTTCTTAATGCTTATTTTAAAAGCTTATTTGAAAAGTTTATTTCAAATGCTTATGTTTATTCTTTTTCTTAATGCTTATTTTAAAAGCTTATTTTAAAAGCTTATTTTTAAAGCTTATTTTAAATGCTTATTTTTATGCTTAATGCTAAATACCTAATATTTATGCTTAATGCTTTTTCTTTATGCTTATTTTAAAAGCTTATTTTTAAAGTTTATTTTAAATGCTTATGCTTAATGCTTTTTCTTTATGCTTTTTTAAAAAGCTTATTTTTAATGCTTATGCTTAATGCTAAATGCTTAATGCTTTTTCTTTATGCTTATTTTAAAAGCTTATTTTTAATGCTTTTTCTTTATGCTTATTTAACAAGCTTATTTTTAATGCTTATGCTTAATGCTTAATGTTTATGCTTTATACATATGCTTATTGCTTATCCTTAATGCTTATGCTTAATGCTAAATGCTTCATGTTTGATGCTTATTTAAAAAAAAAGGAAATTTAGCTTTTTTGGTAAAAATAATTTATTGATTAATTATAAACAACATTGACCTTTATTATGAATAAAGTAAAATAAAATAAGGTTAATTCCTAAAATTATGCAAACTAGATTCAGCGGTGGATTATTTGAGATGGTACATTAAATTCGAAATTTTAAATAAATTATAAAACAAGAAATCCGAGGTGCCACTGATAAATTAAAAGCGAATACATATGCACGATCCTCTATGATAAGGTCTATGTTGGATGCTATGCTTGATGTTCAATGCTTTATGCTCAATTATTAATTCTTCATTCTTAAGACATGAGGCTTGCTGCTTAATGCTTATGCTTAATGCTTTTTCTTTATGCTTTTTTAAAAAGCTTATTTTTAATGCTTATGCTTAATGCTAAATGCTTAATGCTTTTTCTTTATGCTTATTTTAAAAGCTTATTTTTAATGCTTTTTCTATATGCTCATTTAACAAGCTTATTTTTAATGCTTATGCTTAATGCTTATTGTTTATGCTTTATACATATGCTTATTGCTTATACTTAATGCTTATGCTTAATGCTAAATGCTTTATGTTTGATGCTTATTTAAAAAAGAGGAAATTTAGCTTTAGTAGTAAAAATAATTTATTGATTAATTATAAACAAATTGACCTTTATTATGAATAAAGTAAAATAAAATAAGGTAAATTCCTAAAATTATGCCAACTAGATTCAGCGGTGGATTATTTGAGATGGTACATTAAATTCGAAATTTTAAATAAATTATAAAACAAGAAATCCGAGGTGCCACTGATAAATTAAAAGCGAATACATATGCATGATCCTCTATGATATGCTCTTTGTTGCATGCTATGCTTGATGTTCAATGCTTAATGCTTTATTATTAATTCTTCATGCTTTGCATGAATGCCTATGCTCAAAGCTTATGCTTAATGCTTATGCTAAATGCTTATGCTTAATGCTTATTTTAAAAGCTTATTTTAAATGCTTATTTTTAATGCTTAATGCTTTATGCTTTATGCTTAATGCTAAATTCTTAATGTTTATTCTTTATAATTAATGCTTAATGCTTTTTCTTAATGCTTATTTTAAAAGCTTATTTGAAAAGTTTATTTCAAATGCTTATGCTTAATGCTTTTTCTTAATGCTTATTTTAAAAGCTTATTTTTAAAGCTTATTTTAAATGCTTATTTTTATGCTTAATGCTTTATGCTAAATACTTAATGTTTATGCTTAATGCTTTTTCTTAATGCTTATTTTAAAAGCTTATTTGAAAAGTTTATTTCAAATGCTTATGCTTAATGCCTTTTCTTAATGCTTATTTTAAAAGCTTATTTTAAAAGCTTATTTTTAAAGCTTATTTTAAATGCTTATTTTTATGCTTAATGCTAAATACCTAATATTTATGCTTAATGCTTTTTCTTTATGCTTATTTTAAAAGCTTATTTTTAAAGTTTATTTTAAATGCTTATGCTTAATGCTTTTTCTTTATGCTTTTTTAAAAAGCTTATTTTTAATGCTTATGCTTAATGCTAAATGCTTAATGCTTTTTCTTTATGCTTATTTTAAAAGCTTATTTTTAATGCTTTTTCTATATGCTTATTTAACAAGCTTATTTTTAATGCTTATGCTTAATGCTTAATGTTTATGCTTTATACATATGCTTATTGCTTATCCTTAATGCTTATGCTTAATGCTAAATGCTTCATGTTTGATGCTTATTTAAAAAAAAAGGAAATTTAGCTTTTTTGGTAAAAATAATTTATTGATTAATTATAAACAACATTGACCTTTATTATGAATAAAGTAAAATAAAATAAGGTAAATTCCTAAAATTATGCCAACTAGATTCAGCGGTGGATTATTTGAGATGGTACATTAAATTCAAAATTTTAAATAAATTATAAAACAAGAAATCCGAGGTGCCACTGATAAATTAAAAGCGAATACATATGCACGATCCTCTATGATAAGGTCTATGTTGGATGCTATGCTTGATGTTCAATGCTTTATGCTCAATTATTAATTCTTCATGCTTAAGACATGAGGCTTGCTGCTTAATGCTTATGTTTAATGCTTTTTCTTTATGCTTATTTAAAAAGCTTTTTTTTAATGCTTATGCTTAATGCTAAATGCTTAATGCTTTTTCTTTATGCTTATTTTAAAAGCTTATTTTTAATGCTTTTTCTATATGCTCATTTAACAAGCTTATTTTTAATGCTTATGCTTAATGCTTATTGTTTATGCTTTATACATATGCTTATTGCTTATACTTAATGCTTATGCTTAATGCTAAATGCTTCATGTTTGATGCTTATTTAAAAAAGAGGAAATTTAGCTTTAGTAGTAAAAATAATTTATTGATTAATTATAAACAAATTGACCTTTATTATGAATAAAGTAAAATAAAATAAGGTAAATTCCTAAAATTATGCCAACTAGATTCAGCGGTGGATTATTTGAGATGGTACATTAAATTCGAAATTTTAAATAAATTATAAATTAAGAAATCCGAGGTGCCACTGATAAATTAAAAGCGAATACATATGCATGATCCTCTATGATATGCTCTTTGTTGCATGCTATGCTTGATGTTCAATGCTTAATGCTTTATTATTAATTCTTCATGCTTTGCATGAATGCCTATGCTCAAAGCTTATGCTTAATGCTTATGCTAAATGCTTATGCTTAATGCTTATTTTAAAAGCTTATTTTAAATGCTTATTTTTATGCTTAATGCTAAATACCTAATATTCATGCTTAATGCTTTTTCTTTATGCTTATTTTAAAAGCTTATTTTTAAAGTTTATTTTAAAAGCTTATGCTTAATGCTTTTTCTTTATGCTTTTTTAAAAAGCTTATTTTTAATGCTTATGCTTAATGCTAAATGCTTAATGCTTTTTCTTTATGCTTATTTTAAAAGCCTATTTTTAATGCTTTTTCTATATGCTTATTTAACAAGCTTATTTTTAATGCTTATGCTTAATGCTTAATGTTTATGCTTTATACATATGCTTATTGCTTATCCTTAATGCTTATACTTAATGCTAAATGCTTCATGTTTGATGCTTATTTAAAAAAAAGGGAATTTAGCTTTTTTGGTAAAAATAATTTATTGATTAATTATAAACAACATTGACCTTTATTATGAATAAAGTAAAATAAAATAAGGTAAATTCCTAAAATTATGCCAACCAGATTCAGCGGTGGATTATTTGAGATGGTACATTAAATTCAAAATTTTAAATAAATTATAAAACAAGAAATCCGAGGTGCCACTGATAAATTTAAAGCGAATACATATGCACGATCCTCTATGATAAGGTCTATGTTGGATGCTATGCTTGATGTTCAATGCTTTATGCTCAATTATTAATTCTTCATGCTTTGCATGAATGCCTTATTTTTAATGCTTATGCTTAATGCTAAATGCTTAATGCTTTTTCTTTAAGCTTATTTTAAAAGCTTATTTTTAATGCTTTTTCTATATGCTTATTTAACAAGCTTATTTTTAATGTTTATGCTTAATGCTTAATGTTTATGCTTTATACATATGCTTATTGCTTATTCTTAATGCTTATGCTTAATGCTTCATGTTTGATGCTTATTTAAAAAAAGGAAATTTAGCTTTTGTGGTAAAAATAATTTATTGATTAATTATAAACAACATTGACCTTTATTATGAATAAAGTAAAATAAAATAAGGTAAATTCCTAAAATTATGCCAACTAGATTCAGCGGTGGATTATTTGAGATGGTACATTAAATTCGAAATTTTAAAGAAATTATAAAACAAGAAATCCGAGGTGCCACTGATAAATTAAAAGCGAATACATATGCATGATCCTCTATGATATGCTCTTTGTTGCATGCTATGCTTGATGTTCAATGCTTAATGCTTTATTATTAATTCTTCATGCTTTGCATGAATGCCTATGCTCAAAGCTTATGCTTAATGCTTATGCTAAATGCTTATGCTTAATGCTTATTTTAAAAGCTTATTTTAAATGCTTATTTTTATGCTTAATGCTAAATACCTAATATTTATGCTTAATGCTTTTTCTTTATGCTTATTTTAAAAGCTTATTTTTAAAGTTTATTTTAAAAGCTTATGCTTAATGCTTTTTCTTTATGCTTTTTTAAAAAGCTTATTTTTAATGCTTATGCTTAATGCTAAATGCTTAATGCTTTTTCTTTATGCTTATTTTAAAAGCCTATTTTTAATGCTTTTTCTATATGCTTATTTAACAAGCTTATTTTTAATGCTTATGCTTAATGCTTAATGTTTATGCTTTATACATATGCTTATTGCTTATCCTTAATGCTTATGCTTAATGCTAAATGCTTCATGTTTGATGCTTATTTAAAAAAAAGGAAATTTAGCTTTTGTGGTAAAAATAATTTATTGATTAATTATAAACAACATTGACCTTTATTATGAATAAAGTAAAATAAGATAAGGTAAATTCCTAAAATTATGCCAACTAGATTCAGCGGTGGATTATTTGAGATGGTACATTAAATTCAAAATTTTAAATAAATTATAAAACAAGAAATCCGAGGTGCCACTGATAAATTAAAAGCGAATACATATGCACGATCCTCTATGATAAGGTCTATGTTTGATGCTATGCTTGATGTTCAATGCTTTATGCTCAATTATTAATTCTTCATGCTTTGCATGAATGCCTATGCTCAAAGCTTATGCTTAATGCTTATGCTTAATGCTTATTTTAAAAGCTTATTTTAAATGCTTATTTTTAATGCTTAATGCTTTATGCTTTATGCTTAATGCTAAATTCTTAATGTTTATTCTTTATAATTGATGCTTAAAGCTTTTTCTTAATGCTTATTTTAAAAGCTTATTTGAAAAGTTTATTTCAAATGCTTATGCTTAATGCTTTTTCTTAATGCTTATTTTAAAAGCTTATTTTTAAAGCTTATTTTAAATGCTTATGCTTAATGCTTTTTCTTTATGCTTATTTAAAAAGCTTATTTTTAATGCTTATGCTTATACAGTCATTTAAATTTTGGCGTATTTATAGTAAGTTATTAAAAATGTATTGAGAAGCGACAGTAAGAATACCGATTTCTTTAAAAACATCTCTTAGGGAGTCTTTAGCTTTTAAGCTACAAATAGCCCGTATAGCTCTTTTTTGTAAAATAAATATTAAATTAATTTCGACAGCGCTGCTCTATACTAAAATACCGTAAGACAAAAACTGTGAAAAAAACTAAAATAAATGAGTCGAATTAAAGTCTGTTAATTGTCTTACTTTTTAATTGCAAAGATGGCTGAGCTGAGTTTGCATGCGAGTCTCGAGAGATAGGGGTTCCACTGGAGCTTTCTATCTAAAATTATACCTAAGAAAGTTGTTGAGTCACTCAGTTCTAACACTTCATTGTTAAGGAATAAATATAGAGACAGCTCTTGGTCTAGAGTCAATTACAATCTCCCTCTATTGATCACATATTTCATTGATTGATGTCATCAGATAACCTTGAAACTGACCATAGGTTGCAATGTTGGGGACCACTACTCCGAAGCTTGGCGAGAAACATAGGGAAGCGTCTCGAAGCATCTCGAAGATCGGTGACACGACAAATGGTGTTTTCTTAGTGAAAACGTATTAACTTGTTTGTTCTTTGTATTAAACTGAATGAGATTCAGATTCACCCATTCTTAGCTTTCCTTGGGGAAGATAAAATGATATTTTTTATGAAAAAAAAAACTAAGACGACTTATTCTTAATGTAATCATTATGTTTATTAGTTATGTTTTTAATTCATATTCTATTATGTATTACTCTATTAAATTTTATTCACACTGTATTAATTTTAATTTGTATTGTTTAGTTTATTAGTTAATATGTGTTGTATATAATTATGTGTGTATTACAGTAATGTATTAATATGTAACTTTTACCCACTTATCTATGTGAACTATATTTAAATTCATAACAATATGGTTGTCTGGAAGAAATCGCCTTTAGGGGATAAGACCGCCCTTTGTATTGCCCCTGTGTTTATATGTAACTTTTTGTTATGTGTGTATTTTAATGTGGTATACAATAAATATATAAATAAATAAAATACAAAAAACATTTTTCGACACTTAAACGTTATGCCGAGAGAGTATTGCATTTACAGCATCTTAAATGCTATAACCCGCACAACAATAATTGCTGTCAATATTCAATATACCATTGATATTCAGAATAAACATTAAACAGTCTCGAGTAAGTCTCCTTTGGAAAACACTATCATTTACGGACAAGGATTTGATACTCACACAACAACATATTTTTAACACAAGATACTCTCTTGTTGTTAATAGTTATTAATGATTATGTAGATACATTGTATTTCTTTCACATTAGGATACAATCCCATATCACGCTCTATGTAGGCACTTATTGTAATTATGCGGCCAAGTTTGGTTTTATTACCTTAATTTCCTTAACATTTCTTACCAATAGCAACACTAATCGCAGTTTCTTTTTTCACTGATTATACTTCTGCTATAAAATAAATAACATGTTATAATTTTCTACCTACCTACATTCACAATATTTTTTTTTTTAAATATAATTTTAAGCAATATTTTTTTAAAATTATATATACATATAGCCATGCAACTTTTAGCATACTAATTGAAACATCAAACCTCCTTAAATGCAATAATTGAGTTAAAGGACGGCTGCAAAAAAAACTTAAATCTTTTATTACGAAGAACTTTTTATATGAAAGTATAGAATATTTAATATAAGAACTCATGGCTAGTATATAAAAAAGTCACTCGTTACATATATTGTTTTCAATAAAGTTTCAAATAACATATATGAAAAAATAAACAAATATCTACTAACATCATTACAAGATGTTTAACCAAAGCTCAGTATGTTCCAACCTGTTCTTGACAATTTCCTGCAATACAAGATTAAATATTTCTCTGCTTACTTATTTTTTGTGTAAGTATCCTTTATTCATAGAAGCTAAATAGATAGTTACTGTGAAAATAGGACTATTCTCTAAATTTTAAAGTATATTATAGTTTAATATAAAAACTTTACAAAGATCTGATATGAATAAAGAACGGACCAGCCATCTAAAGCACAATCAATTCTTTTCACATCTCAGTTTGCAAAACTAAAGTGAACGAGATATGTGCATTCCCACGTTCCGCCAGCAATGGAACGAATTGAAATTACACAAGGAGATGCTATTGCTTACATTATTTCACTTTTAAAATATTCCCCAGATAAAAATATTTTACAATTTATTTTACGATACAATCTTTTTAAAATCTATAAATATACCTACAATACAATATACATAAAATAAGAAATATTCTCTCGAAAGATTGTCAAAAATCTAAAACATTAAGTACCTATACAGGATTATTTGTAATTTATTGGCCACCCCTTGCAGGCAGCCTCTCTACATCAATCCAAACAACATTTATTCTACGACTTTTTAAACTTAAAAGTTTTACAAATTTACTTTTTCCCATACAAAATTAATTTGTTTCCTCTGAATTTCCATTGACTCTGAGCGTAAGTATGGCGCCCGGGCGTTATTACAAAATACAGAGTAATAAGTAGGAGAGGAAAAATGTTTTTTGGGTAGAAAGTAATTATTTTCAAAGTTGTTTTTTGCTTCTAAATCCAATCGATCTTAAACTTTGGAACAAAACAAATATTAATTTATTTTATATTTTTTTATTTTATATTTTTTGTTTTCCAAGATTCGTAAAAAGTCGTAGAACAAATGTTGTTGGGATTGATGTAGAGAGGGTTCCTGCAAGAGATGGCCAATTAATTACTTATTACCCTGTATATCTAACCAGACTGTTTGCAGCCTCATTACAATTAGGAAACCAAACAATGTCCGAGTATGAGGTAATTGTTAATATGATTGTATTATGTATAATTTCATAGTGGCTTTTATGTTTTTCCAGAGTTCTAATCTCTAACCAGTAGCATTGAAGTTACATTATCTTAATTTTTATATATTTTTTGTATCGGACAAGAGAATGATATTTACAATAATAATATTTAACTATTAGAATATTAATTCCATTTGACAAAGTTATATAATAAATTAAAGCCCCAAATCTGTAAACGAACAAACATTAATAACGTATGTAATGCCAGGCGACACAGACCACGCAACCCTCAACTAGTTCCCAAAGTTATATTACATTTGACAGATAAGTTGTTCGGAATAGTTTGTTTAAGGACTTAATTACACTAGTACGGGAATATTATATACCTAGCAATAGTAAAGTTATTTAAGCCTTTCATTATAATGTGTATGTATTTCTAAATAAGAAATTATACCCAGACGGTTATATACCAGATCATGGCCGTACCTTGATTCTGTGCTATAGGGATGAGCATACAGCATACGAAAATAACCATTACTTGACATAACAATTCTAAATATTACTATTTAAGTTAATAAAACAACAACTTTAATAATTACACCTTATTGGTTCTTCTTATTACAGTTAAATTAGTAATTCATTAATTTATATGGATCAATATAGGGACCATCAAAACATTGAAACGAATCAAAACATTACGAATTGTTATGAAATAGTCGTTTAACAATAATGTAACCTAACAGTTTGGAGCTTAATTTTTTTTTATTATTGAGCATGTTTTAACAATGAAAGAGAAAACGCTGGTTATTTGTCTTTACCGATACTCGCTTCTAAAGAACATTTAAAACTAAAGTGTTTGCGACAAGTTTTACTAGAGAAGAGGATTGTATTTGCCTATAGTACATAGAGGAAATATAACAATTAAAGTCACTTTTGTTGTCCCCGAATAACCTTAATGAGAAAGCTTTTCTAAACCTTCTGCAATTTTCAGAAAAAGCTTCTTAAACATTGAAATACTTTGGTTTTTATGAGACCGCGTGTTTTTAAAACTTAATTGATTTTGTATTATAATGTAAAATAAGAATTTTAAGGTACATCTATGATTAGGTATACCTACAGCTTAATATGACAGTTTTTTACATTTTGAAGCCTCAAACTTTCTAGTCTCCCGAAAAATTTAGATAAACAAAATATACCTATATATATTTATATTTTATGTAATTATATGTTTTTTATTCTATATTATAACAACGCAACCAATTACTTCAAAACGATCGATCTCTAATGAAATGTCGATCGCAAGTTATTTAAATTTAAAGATTTTTAAGAAAGTAATATTTAAGAGACAATGGAAGATGAGAATGTAATTTGTATCTATTTTAATAACCTCGAACATGATTCAGTTCAAGGAATTTTATTATTTATTTTAAAAGTAAATATAATGAGTTTTTCATATTACGACTCCAACATCAGTAGTACCAACTGTTCAGCTCATTTTTTTTAATAAATAGGTACATATTTTTATTTTATATCATATACATATTTTTTACATATTTTTTAAGTGCACTTTTTTAATTTCTACATTATTTCATTAATTTTTATAGAGGGCCAGCTTGTCTCCAATTACCTACCTACTTGCTTTATTAATATTAGAATGTAGTTGACTTTCATTAACCTCAATAATCATTCTTGGTATATTGGTGTTCCCTAGCGAGAATTTGTTTTCTAAAATTTAATACAAGTATATCTAATATACTAAATCTAATAACCAACCATTGTGGGTTTGTCTATTGTATGTTCACTCACTGCTGATTTTGGTGTACTTACGTCTGTTAAAACATACGAGATGTGTTTTTCTTGTACCGATGCTACCTTTTGTTTGTTTGTTTGTCTCCTCCGTAAACAATCTAAAATTATATGTCTGTAACTGCACTTTGAGACCTCAAGATGTTGTTAGTGCGTTTTGTTAGCGTTCTAAACTCTTTGCCCCCGAATCTTAAAAAACGTTGGAGTTAAGTTACTAATTACTAACAGACTGTTCGGTTTAGTAGATATTAAGGTTTTAAAATGTAAATTCAATTACTTGCGAACTACATCCGTTCAAAATAGTTTCATTTCAATGTGCATTAGGTACTCGTGAAAATCTAAAAAAAGACTATATTGTATATTGTTTATATTTTTATATACCTATAACGTTATTTTAATATATCTTACAGAATGTTATATTGCTGCCATTACAATGTAGGTCACATGTTTACACAGTAGGTATCAAATGATTATTATATCGCAAGAATTAATAATAATTTGTTTTTTTAGTAAGTCTTCCTTGGTTATAAAATATGATAATTTAATGTTCTAAGCAGCTGTTATTTACTTACTGACTACTTATCAGGTGATCGGATTAAATGATAACAACTCATTCTTAGCTTCCCTAAATAAATCGATTTGTGTCTTGTTTAAACGTTTTATAAATCTTTAAAAGGTGAATATTATTACTTTTTAATTATTTGAGGTATATAAAATATTTATCAGTAATGGCTTATGTATTGTAACGAAAGTCAAACTTGTCGTCGAATTTATAATATTTAATTAAATTTTAAATCATACCTTTGTCTCCGAATATTATTTTGATTCTGTTGGATAACATGTTAATAAGATTATTTTATTTAAGACTAAGCTACGCACAGAACTGTTGTTTATACAGAAACAACAATAATGCATTACTGTAAATAGATATCGTAAAATAAACGACAAACACAACTAGCGAATTTCGATTTTTAAAACAAATGTCAGTTGATATACTCACGTCAAAAGAACGTAGCCATAATAAAGATATTAATAACAACAGTTTTTATTCACAGTTCTTTACTCCGTTGATATCAATATCTTAGGGTCGCCGGTCAGTCGTGTGACAGACGAAGGAGAAATTGTTGTTTATTCCGTGTCTACTTTTATTTAGCCTTAAATTATTTTTAAATATGGACCCAGAACGACAACCTTTGATAGCTCCAAGTGACTCTGACATACAGTTTCAAAGATCCAGGTACAAAAACCTTTACTCATTTTTAGTGCCATAATAATTATTATTCTACAATGTATTGAAGATTTTTTGTCAAAAAAAGTTATCATATATATTCAGTTAGTTTATTTATTATAACTGTAAGTCAAGGTCAAATATTCGTGCCATTTCAGACCTCTCACTCAAGAGGAAGTCCAAGCATCACAGTACGAGGCTACCTGGCGTCGCGCTAGAATATGCGTGATCTTTATGTTCTGGGCAGTAATGGCTATTTTCCTATCAATAGTGGCGGCTATAGTAATGAAGAATTGCTCTAAGATAGATCCAGGGTCAGTGCCTTCAGTTCCGCCCGTGCACATATCTATTGCAAGATTGGTTTCAAGTTAGATTTAAGTGAAAAATATCTGTACAATTGTGATATATTCATATTAAATTAAATAATCTATAGTATAAGGTGTAATAAAAAGTCTGTTGTAATTAAGAAGGTTTAATAAAAAACTCCGATACAAAAGTATATTAGTAACTTTCAAAAGTATACTACATATGAATTTTATTTCAGTTATGTTGCTATGAAATTATTTTAATAGGTTCGCGAACCTGTTGCGGTAAACATTTCTATACAATTTTATTTTAGGAGAGAGATTGAACATAGTGTATACCCAGCTTTATACAATATAAATACTCCAATGAGTGTTTTAAAACATTAAAGTTATTTAATAACTACAATAAGGAATACTGTAAGTTGTAATATGCTAAAAATATAATATGCAAATTTTCTTATTTCACTGACATAGACAATAACGTTTATATAAAAAAAATGCGGTAGGGACTAATAGGTTGACTGAAATTTACAGGAATTGTAAACTATTTAATATAAAAAAAAATCATACAAAGCAAAAATTATAAATACTACAGCCAAAATGCGGTGTTCTAACTGAAACAGTTAGTTTTAGTTAGCCATGTTAAATCAGTCATTCGACACTCTTTCTATTATAATAAATATCGTTTATCATAATTATTATTACTTATAAATAAAATTTACCTAGCAATAACAGATCACTGCATCAATAACATATAAACTATATGACAATAACAAGAAAATGACTCATCAATTATCTTTAAACAAACATCGCATCTGGATTTCGAGACTATTTTGATCGGTTTATGAAATAATTATTTATTCAAAATAATTTGACAGCACTGTCAAGAGCTGTGATTGGTTGTCTATCACGAAATCAACCAATCAGAAAGCTTAAATAAATTCGTAATGGTTTTTCATTCGTTCTTCCGCTTTCGAATTTTAAATTAAAAAGTAAGATAAAGAAAAAAAATATATAAAAATGGTTTTAAACAATAAAATAAACTTTTTATATTAATTCCATTATTACCAGAGGTAATTCATGTTATGGAGAGAACTGTCATTAAGTTTTAATATATTCTATTGTTTTATTCCATGATAGTATGTTACTACTATAACGCTCTACTATGGCACATTATGTTATAATTGGTATTGTATTATACTTATTTGGGTACAAACTTTAACCTTTAACAACGTCTGCCGAATTAACAATGAATGTTATAAAAAAATCTCATTTAATTAATATTTCTTATTTAAGAAATAACAGTAATATTGTTTTAGTTTTATAAAACCAATATTTTTCTAGGAATGTAGGTATTTAATACTATTATATCTAAAAAGGATACATACAAAACCCGGATAAAAAGTTTTTTTTCCAGACTACTAACAAATATTAAATCTTATAGAACTGAATCCTTATAAAACTTTGTTTGTAGGTTATAATTTAAATATCAAGTAACTACTCGGCATATGGAGTCCGGTAATGAGTAAAACGCGTATAGCTGGGTCTCTTCCGCACAGCGACTTTGGTTGTTTTGTTTGACGATGCTGGTTAACTCGCAGAGAACATCTTCTAGAATATTCTGGTATTTTGGAAATCTGAAAATTAAGGTAAATTTATAATTAGTTTAGCTCACTCGATACAAAGTTCATAGATAAAGATAAAAGGGATGAATGAAGATGAGTGGTATATAGAGAGGTGACGAGTGAAGGAAAAAGTGAAGTAAAGAAAGAGAAAGAAGATCTGGTATATATAAGGCTTTTTTCAACTGTAAAGGTAAAAACTAGAGTAGAGTAGTAGAAAGATACTTTGAGAAAGATTCTATGTATATACTCAGAAATCGCTGGCGCTTCATTAGTGGTGATTTAAGTGGTACCAGAGCCTGTATACTCACAGATCACTAACTTCCGAAATAGCTCGCTTCAGATGTCGTGTCTCCAGCGGCAGACTGAACACCGCACTGAGGTGACGCACACAACGACCAGTGCATGCCAACGCGACCACACACACACGCACACGAGACAGTATGGGAGCGAGACCCAGGTTGGTCAGGATAGATGTTATTTGATTGTTTATCTGGAAATATCTCATTGTATAAAAGTTTTTAAAAAAATATGCAATTCATTATGTCCCAAAGAGATCTTTTTCACCTGTACTTCGTGCTGTCTTCTCATATTTTTTGAAATTCTTTCTCCTGAATTTATAAATGTAACAAAAATGGATGGAGTGTTCGTTTTGTCGCTCTCCGGCCAGCTTATTGTTCGACTGTCTGTAAATAAATACGAGGCTTTAGCTTATTTCTGAAACCTTAATATTTATTGGAAAATAAAAATAAATACAGAAAATTTAATCAATAAAATTGAGTAAAATAGTAATACGGTAGCTCAGTTTTTAGAGCGACAGGCCGGTTTCTTAGTAGTCGCGGGCTCGAATCCCTGCCCGTATCGGTTTATTTTTCATTCTATATAAATTTCAATAGTAAATAGTTCAAGATTACAATAATAGTATAATAAAGATAATTATAATAAATACAAACTCATATGAACTTACAGTCCGAGCTGCGAATTGTGTCAGGATGTAGCTTCTGTTTGACAAATTCTATAATATCTGTAGTAGACTGCTTGTACACGCGAACGCTGGTAGAGAATAAATCAATATGTTTTAAAACTACAAAGACAATAATCAATAATTATTAAAAATGACCAACGAGTAAACATCCTGCAAATATGGAAAGTTGCAAAAGCATTCCTTGAGAGACCGGAAGGGATGAAGAAGAATGAGAGAGATAAAAGAAAAAGTTATATGCAGATATAATAGCACTACTTGTCCTGTACCCAAAGGTTGCCTGGAAGAGATTGCTCTTTAGCAATAAGGCCGCCTATTGTACTTTTACTTTTTGTTTTCATTTGTGTTTATCTTTTTGTTCATGTTTTTTATGTATTTGTACAATAAAGAATATTATTTCATATCAATAGCAACTTTGAAGTTCATATTATAGCTGCGTATAACTTTTCTCAGGATATCTGCTCAACAGACCTCGGCCCAGACCATCCTAATAGTACATTGGTAAATTAGCTACCACCTTAGTTAGCTTTTAATTTTAGAAAGTCGTTAAATATTCGTCTAAGTAACAATTGCTATATTTCTCTTTATATTAATAACATATGACAAATAAAAAAAAAAGTTCTACTTAAAATATATAGAACAATCAAATTTAATTTGTATGACTTGCGGGCAAATTGTTCAATGAAAATTTTTAATTAATCTTTACTTGTATCTTGCAGTGGAATCTCGTACTATTATAAACTGAGATAAAACGAAATATATTAGAACTCAACAGACACCGTTTTTTATTGGTCTAAGGATTGCTCTTAATAGTCGGTTAGATATTTTTGTTTGTAAAACCCACTTCGGAACCATTTGATGTGTGAAAGTTTTGAATAAATATATTGATCAGACTATAATTCGTGTACCTCCTTTAGCTTGGTTGGTACAAATGCCTGTTAGACATTAAGTTGTCTTGTACTTTTTTATTTTATATTATAAAAAGAATAAATAAATGATATATCCTTCCTAAGTTTATCCCTAGTGGTGCTAGTCGACAAAATTATAGTTGTTGTGTGTGTGTGCGCGTGTGTGTGTACGTGTGTGTGTGTACGTGTGTGTGCGTGGGTGCGTACGTGTGCGTGTGTGCGCGTGTGCGTATGTGTTTGTAAAAAATCTTCACCGGCTGCCTTCCCAGCACGAGGCCAGCACGTGTCCCGCGTCGTGTTCCAGTACGAGTCCCGCACGCGTGGTGTGGTGCGCGTCCGCGGCCGCCGCGCTCCACACCACGGCCGAGACACCCACACCCCACAGGTCACGCGCCAGACGACTGCACTCACCCTCCCGCGACGACTGCGGCACGCACACACACACCGTGCTGCACTGGAAGGTTATTTAATATTAAAGGTGCTAGTCAAGTGATGAACAAATTATGTGGTATTATTTGGTCAATTTAGTGGAGCATATGGGTCTGGGAGGTAATATTTGTGAGTGTTTTGAGTGTTAGGAAGCATGTGAAGATTCAGATGATTGATGATTTAAGATGAATATGGATAAAAGAATTTACTTTTCAAAAGGAATATAATTAATTATCTGCTGTCAACAGGAAAGCCAAGTCAGATGTCTGATACTAGATATGCATTGGCTACGTTAGATGTAAGGAAATATTGTGTAATAAGCATGAAAACCCTTTATTTGATAACAATAATCAAAATCATTAATTATATTATTAATTATTTGTCGTGAATCAGCTCACCTCGCTATTTTTGACCACTGGTGATATTTCAACTTCCATGGACTTCAAGATGGCGGCAACGCGCTCCAGCGATAGTGAAAAACCAACGGATGTACAACCAAAATTTGGTTTATTATCTTTCTCTGCTCTTGCAACCTTCCAGAACTCTTCGACTAGATTGTCGTATCTGGTTGAAAAACATGGCGGCTTATTAATAATGTTCTGGAGTCGTATCAAAAGCTAATATATAAAGTTCCCCCACCTGCCACCAACAGCGATAAGGTCCCTGGAGCGATGTTTAGTGTTACTCTCCTGCCTCACCACGGACATCTGCCAGAACACGCCGCGGTGCTGCGTCGCCTTGTGCGCAAGGAACGGGGCCACTGTTATGGGCACCTGGAATTTATTATATTGTTTCTATTTTATATTTGCTGCCCACATTCAGCACTAACTGTCTATTTGGCCAGTGTCTTAATTGTCCGTTTGCTTCGCTAACTGTTTGTTGTTTGACGTATCATGTCATAATTACTGGAGAGATTTTGATAAAATTTGTTAAGAGCTTATGTATAATTTATATAAATTGTAACTTAATATTTATAATTTTGTATATTTTTATAATAATTCTAGACCAAACAGTCCTATAGTAACGTAACTGCGAGTTTATAACAACACGAGGCAACGACTTTCAATTCCTAAAATTCTACAGGTACCTTCGTCCTTTTGACGCATCCCTATGACGTCACGTATACCCACCTCACAGCCCAGACTCCTCGCGCAGGCCACGACGGCCTCCAGTTCCCTGACGCCGGCCGCCCCCGCCCCCGCCAGCTCCCCCACCCCGCCCACCGACACATCCGCCTCCATCAGACGCAGCATGTTGGTGACGTCACGGTGCGTCACGCACAACGTAGTGAGGTGCGTCTGCAGCTGCAGGCTAGTGATGCGACCTGCGATTTTTCGTGAAGTTGTTTTATTTGGATGTTTTCCATCCAGTAATGTAACATTCAATGAAATGAGAGATATGGTTTAAGACAATTATTTAATAAATACTAACAGTTTTACTATGAGCATTATTATATTATAAATAGCCTACTGGATATTTGTTTCTAAGATTTGAACAAGTGGTACATGCTGAATTACAGTAAAAGTATTAACATGAAATTAAAATTAAAAAGAATGTTTATAAACTCGGCGTCACAAAAATCGCACCTCTATGTTTTTTTCAGTAAATCGCTCCTAGAATCTAGCACATAAGTACTACGTATGAAAAAAATATATCATTCTAAAGTGCACTTCAATACCTTTATATTAATTACCTGTATCATTAAAAAAACAATTACCATTTCTAACCAGGGACCAATCAAAAAAATGTTTAAAAAAATGCTCACTTAAGGAGCACTACTTGTGCTACCTTATAAGGGTATAAAAGCTCATGTAAAGGTAAAAAATGGGTCAGTCGCTACTCAGACTTCAGAGTGAACACACCGGAACAACATACGCAAGAAAACAGTACCTGAAGATGGATACAACCCCTGATAAAGCCGCTCAACTCATTGCGCTATTGCAATCAGGACTGCGACAGGTTGACGTTGCTCGACAGTTGAACCTTAGCCGATTCTCAGTTCGACGAATATACCAACGGTTCCTTGAGACTGGTGGCTATACTCGAAGACGTGGATCCGGAAGAAAACGCTACACGTCAGAAAGAGACGACCGCTTCGTTGTTTCCACATCCTTGCGGCACCGCTTCAGCAATGCTGTTGAGTTGCAACAAGAGCTCCGTTCAGCTTGCAGAACGTCTGTGAGTGTTTCTACGATTAGAAGAAGACTGAAAGAAGAGGAATTGAGAGCTCACAGACCTGCTAGGGGCCCAAAATTGACCGTGCAGCATCGAAGAGAGCGGTTACGATTTGCCCAGGAGCATGTCAACTGGACGAGTGAACAGTGGAAAGCCGTTCTCTTCACCGATGAGACACGAGTATATCTTTTCTGCAACGACAGACGCAGAAGAGTATACCGAAGACGAGGAGAGCGAGGAGGCGAGAGAGGAGGCGGCGAATACCGAGGTGGTTCCTGTATGTTCTGGGGTGGCATATCCGTCGAAGGGAAAACGGAGCTTGTGTGCGTCTCTCGGACTGGTGGTGGTCGCGGGCAAGGGTCGCTGAATGCTCGGCGGTACATAACGGAGATCTTACAAGACCATATGGTTCCGTATGCTGGTTTTGTTGGCGATGGGTTCACGTTAATGCATGATAACGCCCGTTGCCACACTGCGTTTGCTGTGCGGGACTATTTGGAAGAGGTTGAGATCCCTGTTATGCAGTGGCCAGCACGAAGTCCAGACCTGAACCCGATCGAGCATCTCTGGGACGATGTAAAGAGGCACGTACGAGCACGAGATCCTGCTCCCACCACTCTACAAGAGCTCCAGGATGCCGTGAAAGACGAGTGGGACAACATACCCCAAGCAAGAGTGGTGACCCTCGTGAGCTCCATGAAGGATCGGCTGGAAGCTACCATCACAGCAAGGGATGGAAACACTAGATTTTAAGGCCTTATTTGTAATTTTTTATGATGTTATTAATTTTATTTTTTGTCACTTTGTCATGTTTTAAGTTTTTTGTTATTAAAGAATTAAAATGCATACACATGTTTTTTATTTTCTAATAGGCAATTGAATTACCTTTCCAATGATATCCTACAATCATATCCTTACAATTCACAAAGTTTGAGTAAAATTATTTTGAAGTTGCTTTTTTAAAAGGTGCGATTTTTGTGACGCCGAGTGTAGTATGAATGAGTGAAAACGTATTCAAAATAACAATTAAATCATATCCGAGTTTAGTACTGCAATATTCAATAGAAAAGATAGAATAGATACAATAGACTAGTTTTATGACACACTAAAATAAATCATAAAGGGAATAAAATAAGGTTCATATTTCCCTCACCCAGACTAACGTCCACAAGCACTGGGTATATCCCGGAATGCTTGTCTGACGGCACTCCACAGGACAGGAGTAAGGTCTTCAACAACTCAGTATGATTCAGTTGTATTTTAACTTTAAGAGAGCATTCTTGAGCAGCTCGACTCGCAACTACTAGCAGTTCGGCATCCGGCCAGAGAGTATCTATAATAAAAAATATATAATCTTTATATATATTTTTCAAATTATTACCACAAGGAAAAATTTATAATAAAAAAATATAATCACATAAAAAAATATTTAAAATATTTTCAAACAATAATTGTAAGCCACTAATAAAAATCAAAATTCTAACCAAACAGTACTTATTGCATATAAATATAATTACCAGTTTTCGGAACAACAATATCAAAAGCGCACTCCATAATTTCCCTGGGATGGAAACCTTGAACCGTTCGTTCAGTCTCCCTGTACACGCGGTCTATTATATATCGACGGGAGTACTTGGTGCCTGTATACGCTGTGTGCCTGAAAACATAGTTTTTGATTACTGAAGGTATGTCCTAAAGACATATCGACTGTTCTAGGGCTTTTTGGGTTAAAGCGACATTTTTTTAGGGTTAATGAAGTTACATATACATATTTAGAAGCAGTGTTTTTTTCATATTCTCGGTCAAATTTTCGAAATGTATATTTGGGTTGCAAAGAAAAAAAATTCCGTTGGTATTAAATTCTAATTATGAAATTTAAAATGGTATACAAATTTATAATGAAGAATTGAACAACACCAAGTCTGCGACTAGCGAAATTTAATTTAACTTTAATTAAATTAAATTTGAATAAATTATAATAATAGTAAATTTAAACATTAAGGTCAGTGGTAGAACCTAAAAAAAAATATTCTATACACAGAGTTTGATACATTGGTTAGGATTTTAAAAGAAGAATTGGTGATAATATCCCAGAGGTCACAGTTTCCGAATCCTCCGCGTTGTTATGAAATTGTAATTTGTTTAAAGTTATAAATAAGCTTAGACATGTTAACTATCTTAAAAACATATTATGTATAGACAATTCTAAACATAAAATCCATTTGTTATTCAATGCAAAATTTATCAATAAAAATCTTAAAGTTGAGAAACAGGCAAGTTAATGAATCCCGTCTTAGTAAATCAAAAAAGGGACGAACCTTGCAAACGGCAACCTTAGATCGTGGGGAAGATGACACACGGAGCCCGAAGACGTCATCACTTTGGCGTCATTGGCGTATTGGTCCCAATGTTTGGAGCGTGGTGTTAGTAAAGGAGGAGCGAACTCTGTGGCTCCATGACTTTTAAACACCTTTAAATAATAATTAAAAAAATCTTCAATCACAATAAGTGTCTCAATCTCGATATCTTATTTCTCAAACTAATATTCGATCTTAATCAAAAGCTTGCTACAAAAAAATTAGATTACAATAAATTTTTCGACTATTTCGCATTTAATATATATCTATTTATAACAAAATTATTTATCAACAAAAAATCAACCTACCTTCACCATTACATCCTTGATCCCAGTGATAATGTTCATATCTTTACTTTTAAATCCACTGTGGTATGTAAAGTCTTCAGCTGGTGAGGGTTTCTGGTCCAGACAGGCGGTTATCAATCTATGATATCCCCTAGATCCTCTATCACTAAGGGTGTGGGAGAGAAGACCAGATAATGCACCTTCTGGAACTGCTCGAGGTACATGTTCTGAAGCCAGGAGTTCTAGACTCGTGGGGCGGAGACTGGCGTCGTGGTCCAATAACCATCTGATCATTTAGAAGAATAAATAAATAAAAGGCATTTTCAGTTTTAGAAAGTTCAGAATTTTCTAGAAAGCTTTGGTCTATTGGAACTTTAGTTGTGATATAATTAAAATCAGAAATTTTTGTACCTGATAAATATTTTATTTAAACTCACTTTATAACATGGATTTGCTTGATATTCTCCTCTTTTATAAAATCTTTAGATAGAACCACGTCCTTTTTCCTTAGGTTGGTTAAAACTGTATATCTCTCAGTTCCAGTATCAAATGGAGGATGAAACATTTCAAATAATATAATACCCAGGGAGTAAATATCGACTTTCTGGTTATATATCACTTTGCTCGCTGACTGTTGGAGTTCGGGAGCTACGTAGAGGGTTGTGCCAACCTAAGAATAATGAATATAAAATTATAGATTTTAAAGTAGAGAAAGAGATTATGTCCAGGTATCGCGGCACGTTAGGGTACATATGTGATAATAGTTTCTAAACATGTTTTCAACAAAAAAAATATGTATATTTTATTCCTGTATTTAGTCATAGCTAAAAACCAAGAAGCCGTTACTTTAGGCAAGTATGGAGAAGGAACACAATTTTTAAAAAGGCATACCAATCAACTAAAAAGGATTTAAATTTAGCTAGTATATATGCTATAGCATGTGAATTTCATACACATTATACAGGGTGTATTGTTTTGTGTAGAATTAAAAATATAGAATAATATACAATAGGTAATATAGGTATCAAAATGCGACCACCCTATTATACTCTGTAAATTAGTATTTGACAACAAATAACAGAACTAATTTTCACTTACCTTGCCAGTAAGTAATCCATCTGTGTCATCTTGAGATTGTTTATCTGTAACCAATAATTTCTTTTTAATATAATAATAATAATGTGTTTATTTACTTTCCAATTAGAAAAATAACTATTACTTAATTTTTTTGAAGAATATCATCACCTTCAACTGGAGGTCCGGTAAATACTTTGGTAGCCAGACCAAAGTCGCCAATCTTGACGTGGTCATTGGAGTCCAAAAATATATTAACAGGCTTCAAATCTCTGTGGATCATTCCTTTTTGGTGAACGTGAGCCAACCCTGTGAAAATAGCATCCGATTTTATCCGTTTTTTTTTATCCGATTATAATTGTCTTTCTAGACTTTTTAGTTAATACTATATTTTTCATTTTTAATTGTTATTACTTCTATATTCTTGTAGTAATATTTATTTAAACCAATTAATTAACAACACATACCATTTAATATAAGAATAACTGTTTCTCAGCTGCTTATTGACATTTACACGGTAACCAATAAAAAACTTTTTTTACGTCATGAGTAAATTTTTTATGACTTGATTATGAATTCTATCTCAAGAGTATACCTTCCAATATTTCCCTAAAAAGCCTCCAAGCTCGGAAATGATCGTGATATAATCCGTTATCAATCGCCTGACGCAATGTGTTCTTCTCACAAAACTCCATTTGTATGTACAATACTTGTTTTAGAGGTAATAATACTATGGATTCTTCAAAGGGCGTTGGCTCAGAATGAGTTGAATTTCCTTCGAAGGCTATAAGACTGCTTGAATCATCTTCTGGGCTGAAAAGAAGTAGAATTTCCTATGCAAGTTTTCTGAAGATGTGTTAAACATATGAATTTTTGTTTGGATGTGAAATGATCAGACAGTTTATAGTCCTTGTGTTAGTCTGTTGTCTTAGTATACATTTCTTCAGTGACAGTACAGTGAGTAAATGCTTTTGATGTTAAAGTTAGCCAAACTTCATCAAATACTACATTTACAAAGATTTGCAGAGATAGCTTAGTTATCCCAGATAGGTTCGACGGTTGTATTTTTAATATTTAGTCTTATAATCTTTAGGTGGACCTAGAGATTTTAGATTTTGAATATAAAATTAATTTAATTTTAAAAATCATATTAATCATTAAATTCTCAATTGTTTTTAATCTTATAAGTACCTAGTAATGTTGAACCATGGTTCATCGTCATCGGAGTCGTCCTCGCTATCGGACCACTCGTCCCTCACTTGCACCGGACCCTCAGACATAGACCAGTTTACCTAAAATGGTTTAAATTTTAAATACACATAATATTATATATTTATAAGTTCGAGAGCTAAAGAGATCCAGTGACGACTCAATAAGGCGATAAAGGTAGTTGATATTTAGTCAATAGCAAGAAAATGGAGGCGTCTTCTCAGGGAAATCTCAGAATCAGAAGTTTGATTATTTTTTTTTATTTATTGACAAAAAAAGGATTTATTTCTCTTACCTTAACCTCTTGACCTAGTTTTGCTACAACTTCCAACAAACTATCGCCCTTTTTAACCGGGGTTTCCACAACCTGACTTTCCTCAACATCAGTTTCAGTGATCGTTTCTATCCATGCGTTATAATATCGCACGACATTTTCATGGTTAAGTCGTGACAACAGTTTAACCTCTCTAGTTATCTTCTTGTTCAGTTCAACGCTTTTAGGGTTCAACTTGACGTGCTTTATTGCGTAGAATCCACCGTCGAGTTTGTTCCTCACCTAAGTAAAATCTACGCGATAATTTTTGTGATTGGCGCTATTTCAAACCTGATTTATACAGGTATGTAGCTGATTTCGATGATATTTTTTTTTCTTATTGTATCGTTTCTTTTGTATATTTTATATTAATAGGAAGGCTAAAGTGCTTCTAAAAGAACAGTGAATATATTATGAATTTACCTTTAGTACATCACCAAAAGCTCCTTTTCCCAGCCAAGTAAGAATTTCAAACTCTACATTGAGTCTGGAGTGACCGTTCACTAACTTACTTATATTGCTGATTCTCCGTGCCCCATCTTCATCCTTAATCAACAATGAATTGCAAACATACATAACTACAATTTAATATTATTATTTTTATTAACTTTATTTTAGTTATTTAGACAAAGTAGTGTAATTAAGTATATGCTATTTCATAGACAAATATAGGTAAAATGTTATCCAATTACATTTTTAAGATGTATTTTTTTTCTTAAGTTATTAATCAAAACACCTCTTTATGAGTTTCATTTTATTAATTTCAAATTAAGTATTTATCCCACAGAGTAGAAACACCAACGTTAATTTAAACTTAAAAAAATATCAGAACTAAAAATAAATATTATATTAAAATTAAATATTATATTATATTACCTCAGAGTCACTTTCATCTTCATTATTATCTTTACTATTAGGTAGTTTTGTGGGAGCGTCCACTAGAAAGTTGTGCTCGGCAAGTCGTTCCGCTGACCATTGTAGATGTTCGTCTTCTGTTAAACATCTAAAATTCAACCAGTAATGGTTTACTTAAAACATTTCAAATTTGCTTTATTGTTCTTGATTACCACCTTATAAACATCCTTAAGTAGCATTTCTGAATCTTTCAAAGCACAAAGATTAAACTACCTTGACAATTTGATTTCAATAATTTAAAAACAAATATAAACTAAAGTTTAATTTAATGTAAAATGATAAATATTAAATAACCGACAGGGATTTGATCTAGCGACCTCTAACAAAACCGTCCCGTCGCTCTGCCAGCTAAGCTACAGTATCGATACGCTTCGATGTATTTAGCATTCTATATATATTCGTCTTTATCAGAATGTTCCCACATTTTATAGGTTTCTTTCGAAAATCTTAACCAATCTTTCTAACGTTGCAGAACAGATAATCATTGAAGAGATGAGACAATCGAAAACATAGTTTGAAACAATCTATATTCATGTAAAGATTATTTAAATTTTAAATAAATATATTACGTAAAATAAATCGATAAGGGTAGGGATTCGAATCCACTGCCTCATATAATCTATTTAAAGATTCGAACTCTAAAATGAACTTTTGGAAACAGGAAGATATGCGGATACTCTCTATAAATAAATTCTACCTTGAAAAGAAGTCCTTGACGGAGCTGGGTAGCTCCGGTGGTATCTCTTGCCCCGACTCCTCTGTTAGTATCGAGAGCAAGAGCTGTGCTGCTGCATATATATCGTGTGATTTGGTCTGTCTGTCTCATGAAATAAACAAACAATCAAGTGAAATATTTTGTAATAGTTAGCAAATTAAATTTAGTTTAATTAGTAAGCATAATAATTTAAATATAGCTTATCAGATTAATAAAGAATTGGCTCAACCAATTGATTAGCTGTCCTTTTATGAAGGCAATTTTATATCTCGTGAATTTCGTAGAACATTTGAGTTAAAAACATTGAGTTCACAACATCAATCATCAATAATCTAATTAAAAAATCAAATCAAACCTGTTACTGTTTATTTAAATGTTTACTTCTTATTATTGTCATAATTAACTTAACACCCAAAAAGCTTTTTGCGTCACTAAAAGAGGTTTCAGTGATATGGCAAAGTGGTGTTAGTCCATATCAAACAGCCATAAAGTATAAACCACTGATATGACATAATCCTTATAACAAACATTGTCCAATTATCTTATCAAACTTACCGATCACAGTAATTTTCACCATCAATTTCAGATAATCTAACATCTAAGCTCGCACCAACTAACTTGACAGCTCCACCATCTTCCAGAAACACACTCTCACTTCTAACATCACGATGTAAAACATTAACAGAATGTAACTCTTTTAACGCACTGAACAAACCGACACCAATATGACGCAATAGCTTCAAACTCTCAAATTCATCCCCAAATTTGGTTTTATCTTTTAAAATTTTCAACGAACTTCCCATAACAAAGTCTCTAAATATATGAATAACTTGTCTTGCTGTCCGTTTTGATTCTGTTGTTATTTCCATAGCTATGTACGGATTTAAGGAGGGGTGTTTGATTCTAGACATTGCTTTTAAATCTTGTTGAATTGCTGTTAGTTGACGGTTTCGTGTTTGGAAATCTGAAGAAACAGATAAAGTCCATTTTTTAGCAACAAGTCTATCTCCATCATCGTCTATTGCTAAGTATGTTGTAGAGCCGTTTGAGGAATGACCTGAAATATTAAATAACATTTAATTTAATATTTATATTCTAAAATATGTAAGACATCTTCAGATTTTTTTACTATAAATTTAAAAATTTCAATATAATTAGTTTTAAAAGACACAAGTAATAAATTATTAAGAAAAAGACAAACATCCAAGAGTAAAATATTAAAAATAAAAAACATTACATATAAAGTATCCACATTTTCAGAAGAAGGCCAACAGATTTAAAAAAAATTAAATAAATTTACAATAGAATATAGAACAAGATTAATATATTTAAAACTTAATATTGCAAAAACGACTAAACTTAAATATGTACACACCTATACAATTTCCAATATATACTTTCTTATTATTCCTCTGAGTAAATCGCAATACTTGAGTTCCCTTCACATTACAAGTACAAGGTACAGAACTGGAACTCTTCTTCAAAACCTTTTTGGCTGGTGACATTTTATCATCAGCATAACTAAAGTCAAAGGAATGAATAAAACCAATTATTAGTGTTAAACAAAAACACTAATAAAATATTATAAAATTACCAACAAGGAAAGTGAATATAATAAACATTTCAATTACAAAGAAGTAAATGTTAGGAATATCTAATAACATGTTGATAAACCATATTAACCTTATTAAAATTTTAAACAAATATATGACAAATAAACTCATACTTATAGATAAAAATCTATCAATTGCTAAATTCACAGAAGCTGATAGTGATAAGGTACCTCAATTGGAAAAGCTTTGGGATAGTTTTCCAGAGCTTGTGGGTTTGTATCATTCCCATACCATTCTATATGTATAACAAATTTAAAGAAGTGAATGCTACATTAAAATGTTTTTCAGTTATCAAACTCCTTCCAATAACTATAGTTTATTAAAAACTCACTAAACAAGCTTAGGCACATCGCCTTGTCCGTCTTCGGTGTTGTCTAGAGTACAGCTGGACAGTCTATCACGAATACCACGTAAAGCCTCTTGACGTTTTTGGATCTCATCTTTAATGTGTTGTAACTGTAGGTTAATTAGATTATATAAGAATCTTAATTTAAATTTACTAAATTACCATTATTATTTTTAAATTAAATAATATACTTAATACAAATATAATTTATATAAGCAAATAAATATATGCTCACCTCTTCATTCTCTTTCACTTGCATATCGTGTTTCTTCAGCTTCTCCATTTCAGTCTTCTGTTTAACCATTTCATCATAGCACGAGAGTGTAGGTTTATAGTGGTCATTCAAGAATTGCTGAAACAATTGAAAATAATAAGTAAGTTTTGTATTCATGACTGTTTTTTTTAAGATTAATTTCAATAATACAGAGATAATATGTAATATTATTATAATAATACCTCAGTATGTTGAGCTAGTTGGAATATCATGACTTCACCACACAGCTGACGCGATAATTCTTGTAATTCAGTTAACAATTTCTTTATGTCTGAAACTCCATGTGTTTTGATTATTGATATTGTTGGCAACCTGTAAATACACAGAAAAATATATAATTAAAAAGATATGTTGAGAGACCTATTAAAATTGATCTTAGATTAATTATGCATCTTATTCATTGTTATAAATTTATAAATAAGATGTTATATAATATTAATTAACTCTTTAATTATATTATTTAAAATACTTATAATACTATTTAAATATTTAGGAGTATAATTTTCATAACACTACATACTTATCCGGATAATTATGACAACATGCAAATTGTAGTGTTGCCCAGCAGTGGTCGCCTTCAGAGTTTTGCAGTGGCTTTAAAGTAAGAAGCACATCGAGAGGACGCCACTCGTTCCATACGGATTTCTTACGATTATCAATCACTGCTTCCCCGTAAATAGCCTGTGATTGCAATAATATTATTAGTTTATGCTTCATAATATAAAATAAATTATATAAATTTAACAACAGATATTAGTCAAATATATACAAATTATATATTGTACAATTAATGTAATGTCTGCCATTCTTTTATTCTCAATTGTTATAAAAAAAATAAATTAATTAAGCTTTTGAAAGACTACGTTATTAGAATTTAGATAGAATGGAAATAACCTTCAAAGCAAATAGCTCGTTGTCTTGTCTCTCTTGATTAGTTTCACTGGACATTCTTAAAATATGTTTATTAAGAAACTTTAAATATTTTCGGCACAATTATATTCTTTGCATTTAGTACAAATTCACGTCAACACAGAACACTCAACAATCACGATTCACGTCGAACTCAACTGACAGTGACTAATGTCACTTATCATTTCATATGGTACTGTCAGTGTCAGATTATTGATAAGACAATTAGGGCCGTGTTCCGAAATACAAACCAGTATACTGGCCAGTGCTGATGACGTCAAAAATCGACGCCATGCTGGTGAATCGTTCCGAAATATGATGGCCAGCACTGAATACTTTGACAGTATAAATTGACACTACTGTCAGAGTATTACAAATTTCTTTTTAATCTGTGACTACATATTTATTTTTAATGTGTCTATTTTAGATAGTTATACATTTTATTACATAAAATAATAAAGTTCCAAGAGAATGGAGCTACAAAGCAATTACAACAAAAAGTGTTGTTAATCAGATATTTAATTCTAAACAAATACCAAAATTATTTAGTAAGACTATGATTATAATTAATTAATAATAATGATTTATAATTAATTAATGATAATAATAATAATGATTATAGTAAATGGTGAGATGAAAGAAATAAAATATCTTTAAACCTAATAAGAACGAAAATAAAAACAGAATCATCTATTTACCTTAAATTAAATTTACTGCATAGATACTGTGCATTTATGTTATTGTAACTGTGATAATAATTTATAAAACTTACAAATATAAAGTATATATATTTTTCAAAAATTAGAATGACGAAAATTAAGTTGTCCTTTATCTCTAACGTATTTTTTAAAAGTGGCAACTCTAATTACTGATTGAATATTATTCTGCATTTGCCTATATTGCCACAGATTACTATAAAGTTACCTCACCAGTACAATATGGCCGACACCAGTGCAATATGGCGTCGGTGTTATGACGTCATTAGCCCTGGTCAGTATGCTGGTTTGTATTTCGGAACACGGCCTAGATCTTTGTACACGGTTTAGAAATTTAATATTTTCGGACAATGTAAGAAAAATAATAAGACGACTTATACGAATAATGCAGTGAAAACGTAGCATAATATTTTATCGCTGATTCTGGCCGTTTAAACTTAAGCTATCTTTGAAAAAAAGTCTATGACGTTGTAACACATTTAAAATTTACTTAAGCATAATTTAAACAAACTTAAATATTATTGAGAATAATTGAAAATCAACAAAAAATTGTCAGACATTGTTTCATAACATTTTTAAACGCAGAGCAAACTGTTCCACCAAAATATAAAAACAACAAAAAATATTATCATCCTGTTTATTTATTGTGTTTATTTTTCTTTTTCTGTAATGAATGTAAAAACCGCGAAAATTATTGCTGACATCCTCAAATAACTCTATGGTCCTAACGTCCTTCGTACTTCGTAGTCACTACTTTGAGTACTGCGTATTTACTACTTTGGTATTGTATTAAACCGTCAAAAGGTTTGCCGCGAAGTTTAAATCAAATGTCTTAAACATTGACAAATATTAATAAAATAACGAGATTCAATGTATACGGAAGCCATATAATGTGTGAACTTATATCCGAGCGTTTCTTTTTCTGACATTTGTAAGTTTGATGATTTTTCTTCTACCATCCGTCCGTCCCGAGGAAGACGATTATATAATATAGAATGTTAAATTTATCAATGCGTGAAGAGACACGGTAGTCTAATTAGTAGTAGCCTAATTGGTAGAGACCAAGAGTGTCTCTTTACGCTTCCACAGGCCTCTCACATCTTAAAGCCCATAGTACCGTATCCCAGAGGTTACAGGTTCGAGTTCTGGCCATGTTCATGATGTTTTCATTGTATATTTTTGTAAATCATAAGATATTAAGTTCCGTTGAAATGGAAACCATTTTTTTAATATAACTCGCGGATACGTTTATGTAGTCTATCCGAACGGATTCGTCGGCAAAACTAGTAGTATAAAAAAAATGTATTAAAAAGTGGTCAATAGACTAATTTTAATTTGCGTTGTACGTCATTTTCAAAATACACTTGACAGCTTAAAAGGTTATCCTAATTTTGCGTTTTAAGCTATGGTGCTGTGAATTTATTTAGTTATTTGTCAATTTTAGAACAACCCTTTGAATTATTTGGTCAGATTTGTTATTCGGGGTGACAACCGAGAGGTGGACACCTGTCAAATTTTGTCGAATTGCCTGGCCCTCTGTCTCGTTCAACACTCGTCACCTGGTATGGTACAAACGTAACGCGATCAGCGAGCGCACGTATTGAAACGTATTTAAATTTTGATTTAGTCAGTTAATGAAATGTTATTTTTTGACAATTCATATCTGTGAAAATTAAAAAGAAATTCTGTTAGAATAATGGGCTAAAACGCCTAGGGCAGGTTGCATTTTATTAATAATGGAAATCTGGACAACGTGAATACCTTAAGCTTTCCTTAATTATTTCGTTTAGTTATAAGTGGGAAATTTAACCAAATGTTTATAATCATTCGTCGTTTTAATCTTTAATATTAATTAAACGTTTAGACATAAGTCCAGTATTAAGCAATGGCACGAATATTTAAGTGGATACGGTACTAGGGCAAAGCGAACAACCAATTTGTAATGGACCTAAACATTAGAAATAAAATAACTTTCGAAAAAGAAAAGAACATATTCAAGATGTTTTTTGGCTACAATGCTGAGCGTTGTAAATATTAGAAAAAAATATTAAGAAGAAATAAACTCGGCGTCACAAAAATCGCACCTCTATGTTTTTTCAGTAAATCGCTCCTAGAATCTAGCACATAAGTACTACGTATGAAAAAATATATCATTCTAAAGTGCACTTCAATACCTTTATATTAATTACCTGTATCATTAAAAAAACAATTACCATTTGTAACCAGGGACCAATCAAAAAAATGTTTAAAAAAATGCTCACTTAAGGAGCACTACTTGTGCTACCTTATAAGGGTATAAAAGCTCATGTAAAGGTAAAAAATGGGTCAGTCGCTACTCAGACTTCAGAGTGAACACACCGGAACAACATACGCAAGAGAACGGTACCTGAAGATGGATACAACCCCTGATAAAGCCGCTCAAATCATTGCGCTATTGCAATCAGGACTGCGACAGGTTGACGTTGCTCGACAGTTGAACCGAGCCTCAGTTCGACGAATATACCAACGGTTCCTTGAGACTGATGGCTATACTCGAAGACGTGGATCCGGAAGAAAACGCTGCACGTAAGAAAGAGACGACCGCTTCGTTGTTTCCACATCCTTGCGGCACCGCTTCAGCAATGCTGTTGAGTTGCAACAAGAGCTCCGATCAGCTTGCAGAACGTCTGTGAGTGTTTCTACGATTAGAAGAAGACTGAAAGAAAAGGAATTGAGAGCTCACAGACCTGCTAGGAGCCCAAAATTTACCGTGCAGCATCGAAGAGAGCGGTTACGATTTGCCCAGGAGCATGTCAACTGGACGAGTGAACAGTGGAAAGCCGTTCTCTTCACCGATGAGACACGAGTATGTCTTTTCTGCAACGACAGACGCAGAACGGTATACCGAAGACGAGGAGAGCGATTTGCCCAGGCTTGCATAGAGGAATCCGTCGAATACCGAGGTGGTTCCTGTATGTTCTGGGGTGGCATATCCGTCGAAGGGAAAACGGAGCTTGTGTGCGTCTCTCGGACTGGTGGTGGTCGCGGGCAAGGGTCGCTGAATGCTCGGCGGTACATAACGGAGATCTTACAAGACCATGTGGTTCCGTATGCTGGTTTTGTTGGCGATGGGTTCATGTTAATGCATGATAACGCCCGTTGCCACACTGCGTTTGCTGTGCGGGACTATTTGGAAGAGGTTGAGATCCCTGTTATGCAGTGGCCAGCACGAAGTCCAGACCTGAACCCGATCGAGCATCTCTAGGACGATGTAAAGAGGCACGTACGAGCACGAGATCCTGCTCCCACCACTCTACAAGAGCTCCAGGATGCCGTGAAAGACGAATGGGACAACATACCCCAAGCAAGAGTGGTGACCCTCGTGAGCTCCATGAAGGATCAGCTGGAAGCTACCATCACAGCAAGGGGTGGAAACACTAGATTTTAAGGCCTTATTTGTAATTTTTTAGGATGTTATTAATTTTATTTTTTGTCACTTTGTCATGTTTTAAGTTTTTTGTTATTAAAGAATTAAAATGCATACACATGTTTTTTATTTTCTAATAGGCAATTGAATTACCTTTCCAATGATATCCTACAATCATATCCTTACAATTCTCAAAGTTTGAGTAAAATTATTTTGAAGTTGCTTTTTTAAAAGGTGCGATTTTTGTGACGCCGAGTGTATAAATCGAAAAATAAAGTATCATATAAAAAATCATTATTACAACTATATATACTAATTATTTCAGTTATTTTTATAATAAACAAAGAAGTTAAAATAAAAAAATTATCCAGAATTACCTATGTAAACTTTAAATAAAAAATCTGCTATAGTAGGAATAAAGCGAATAATCCACTTTGCCTAATGCGCTTTGCCCTTCAGGAACATTTATGAGTGTGTTCCAAATTACTAAAAAATCCGAACTAAACTCTACTCTACTCTAGACGACGGTCTACGGAGAGTTGAAAGTAACATAATCATGCATTAAATCCTACTTATAACAAGGAACACGTCACAAATAGTATTGAGGATATAAACGAAACACTTATCTATATAAATTATTTTTGTTTTTTCAAAAACACACTTTGTCCGCTCACTACCTCCGCGCTACGAGAACTCTTCCCGACATATTTGCCGCGCAAGCTGCGGACATTGGCGATTATTGCTGTGACAAAGCGGTTGCCGGCAAATAAACAATTTGGAATTTATTTACAATATTCGCTTTGCCCGGGGTAACCACTTTGCCCGGGTTTCCCCTATGTTTTATCCATCACATTGCTCTTAGAGATTTTCCTATTATCACACACCAAATTTGAAAATAATTTATCAGTGTAAATACAAAATATCCATAAAACAGCATTAGCATTGACACAATTATATGGCCTCTGTTCCAAAAACATAGAAACCTAGATTAATCATGGCGTTCAACGACACGGTATCTAAGTTGGCAGTGCGACGGAACAGTATTCCAACAATATGCCCCAAAGATCACCGGTCGAGTCCTGCCCGTGCTAATGTATATTCCATTATATATTATTAAATTATTTTGTTTTAAAATCTATAAAACTTTGTTAATAGAATACTTACTTCACATCTTTAACTAAAGCGTCTGTAACTTGCACCAATTCAACACCTGAGCAACACAGAATACTAATAAAGTTTTTACGCTAACCCTTTCAAATCTAAAAGGGTCAAAGTTGTCAGTAGACCTTGATAAAGTAATACTCTTTCTGGTTGGCCTGGTTGAGTTCTGAATTTGGATTGAGTGCTTTGGATTTAGTAACTTCATTTCCAAAGATTTTGTTTTAATAAATATAAAACTATATTATGAATTCATTAAAATATTTTTTAAATATTCGTATCTCATAACTTTGGGAAGTACAAATCCACTTATTTGGACGCAGTTAATCAGTTTCTCATTTATGTACCTAAAACCAACTTCGTTAAAAAAATATTTAATGTAATTTTGCCGCGCCGCTATAACATTAAATAAATAGACATTATTATGTTTGTATATGTAGTTTCACTTATCATAATATAGTTTCCCTTGATATAATATAAGGCCATGCACACATAATCTAACTGTAATTGAATTCAGAACAAAAGGATAAACATTATCTAACAAAATGGATATCAAGGAGGAATAAAATCGCAATTTTACTATTCACGTCGCCAGGTGTCGCTTAATTGGTTTTTAACGAGGTATCCTATAACGGAATGCAGCGGGAGCTTGCACAGATTACGTATTTTGTATTCCCATTCTTACACAGAAACTCCTTAAGTTCATAATAATATTCATAAGAATTAGTTAAATTTTAAAAGCAAAGGAATTTATTTGAATCATTATTTTTTATTACATATCTATTATCTATTAAAATATATATTTTGTAATTTTATAAAGTTATTATAAAAGATTGTGTGTAAAAGAAAGCAAGCATGTGATATAAAGCACTTAAGTAGCGCTTGATATATATTGAGAGAAGATTTTAAATGCCATATAGATAAGTATTCGTTTAAAAATATCCGTGCGCATATAACACCTCTTTTATTACGTTATTCCTGTAAACTAGAGGTATATTCCCTTGTTTATTTACACTTTTACTTGGCAAAGTGAACGGACTAAGTGTGTAAAATCCGTGCCAAAAGACTTAGTGATTTATAACGGGTAATATTTATAGTCCAGAAGTGAAAATAACGACTGAGACAAAATAAAGAATGGAACTTTGTGTAACGAAATGTTGTCTTAAGAAAAGTAATTGACTTTTACCACGATGTAAAGTGAGGGGGATTGTTCTAAACAGATAAGACAGACATTAAGTACACAATGATTTGATTTACAAATAATAAATTAACGATTGATCAGATCTGGATACCAAATAAAAGAATCCTCTATTTAATAATATTAATTGAATTTAATATACCTAAGTATACCTAACACTTTATTGCACAAAAAAAAAAACAAAAAAGACCTTTCCATTAAAATTTGGCTTATTTACTTATAGAAGAAAAATCATTTTACTTATAGGAGTAAAATTTTGTGTTTATTATATACCCACCTACCTGCTTATTACTGAACGCACAGAAGGCGTTCAGGAAGAGCCAGAAAAAACTGTGTCGTAAATAATTATCGTTAAAAATGAAAAAAAAAAAATGTTATATCTGCCCAGAAATTATACACGACACATTTTAAATAGTTTTCATATTTGTATTTTGTTTTATTAATATTAATGTGTCAAAAATGGCCCTTCTCAAAATAAAGGACAATTAATTATTTCCTGATACATAATAGTAGTTCGTAGGTCAATTATTAAAGCAAGTAACTTAATATAACAAGTTTAGTATTCTAATGCAAATTACTCTTGTCTTGGATAACAAGGACGTCTTTCCGAAACTTCCGCAAAAGGATTTACTTACATTGTTACTACCCTCTTAGTGGATTGCTTTGTAACTACTATCACTTATCTGTGTGCTACGAAAATAGGGATATACATATTATATAAGATGTAACATTTCTTTAGTGTTGAAACTAGAACCAATTTGTATAGAATATGAAGTACTTTTACTGAATAAATCTTATCAAAGCTGAATATGAATAATTAGAATTAAATCATTTAATTTTCGTCTTTAGAACTTTGTAGAAATATTATGTTGGCAAGATTGCAAAAACTGTAAGTGAAATTTCATTAGAAACGTCTGGCGTGGTTTCTCCATATTCATGAAGTTTGCCACCAGGTCTCGATTAAAGGACATCTGCAGACTTCGATTTAGTTCCGAAGTTCGGTCATAATCTTCAGTCTGGATCGTCTTGTTCGTGTTAATTTAGACGTACTTTATTAGTATTAAGTTTGAAGTTGACAGATATAACATTATCATAAAATGTTATATTTGACGTTTCAATAATTTTATATTTATTGTTTCAAACTTTTAAGTATAAATTATAGTAGATATCTTTATCTTAGTTTTGCTGATTCTTTAAAAGCATTGGCTGAAATATTTGGAATATCTATCTTTAGAAATAGTAAGCTAGACAGCTATCAAAAATACTTTTCAATCAATTTCGTTCAGACGCTATTATATCCTACACGATCCCAGCCATTCGAAAGAATAGAATCGGATTCCGATCAAAACGATTAAAAAGAACAGGAATCATTTCCAAAAAGCGATGGCATTCAAATGTATGCGACCCGACGGACGGGATTATTCCCAGGTTTCAATTAAAATCGACAGCTTGTTCGTGTATTTATCAATTTAATTGAGAAATCTTTATTGGTTTTGTTAGAATTGTTAATACGTATTAGTTTTCTACATTATTTATGCCTATTGGAATTAGTATGCTTAGAATTTTAATAAAACACTTAACCGTAACCAAAGAACGAGCAAATAATTATGTGTGTACCTATTATGAAATTTAAATCGTAAAATAATCGTTATTGTGATGTGTAAATCTTATTGGTCGTCGTAAAAAAAATAAGTTGTAGATTTTATTCAAATGTTGCCGTTGCCCAATGTTTTAATAAATTTAAACTCTTTGTTTGTCGAATATAACATAAACTAATTTTAATAAAACGTTTTAACATATCCAGTTTATATTTATTTTACATTTTATAATGCTATTAGACAAGTAGGTACTAAATAAGTCAGCCATCTTTAGCAGCCATCTTAGCGTTAACTCAAAGTCATAAAGTTTACCGCCAGATGTCACCGTCGTCTAGACTGATATTGATACTAATTTCCTGATACTTTGCCACTTCCTAGGTATTGCGGCTTTTTTGATATTAAACTGATCAGATTTAACTAAACGATTTTATAAGATGTGTTGTTTCTGAATAAACTATAATTAATTGGTATCGTTTTTACCTTTATGTATATTTATAGGAAACGAGTATTAAAAAAATAGACCAATTTGTAATTATATGTTAAATTTTCTTATTAATGATCTTTCGTACTCACCACCATTTACTTTAATATGAAATACTTCGTGATATTGAGTTTTTGTAAAATATATCTTATAACACTTTAACAGTTCAAGAAGTTTCTTTCACTACTTTATAAGGTGCTGAAAAAATAATATTTAGAGATTAAATTACATGTCATGAAACTTTGAAATAGATTATAAAAAAAAATAGTTTTATTATTATTATAAAAAAAAATATTTATTTCTGTAACAGGTTTTTTATATTTTCGATTTTTTAAGCAATAGTTTAAGCAAACAACAGATCAATCAATTTTGTATATAGATTTTAAATGAAGAAGTTCAACGTATTCCTAAAAATATTCTTAGATCAAAATACGTCTAAAAGATAATTAATTTGAGCGTTACTTTTTTAGAAGTCGAAATTAATTTTATCACATTAAGCGCACACGACGCTTAAAATTAAATTTTAATTTATATAAAATGAATTCATTAAGCTATTATTTTGTCATTTAATTAAAACTCCTATATGAAGCAAATTGGATAATTTCCAGGAAGAAACGGGTCTTTAAGAAATTTTAGAAATATCAAATTAATTCAGGTAACCTAAAATATAATGTAAATATAAAGTTAAAATTATGTGAAATTAATGAATAAAAATATTTAATTTTTATTTAAATATCTTCAATTAAAAAAGCATCACAATTCACACGCCATGGTTTTTATGAATCAGAAAATATAAAGTCAATTCTCAACCAATTTTCACTTTCCATTAAAAAACTTCATACAAACATTGACAGGCAACACCATTGTGTATGGCAGAACCGAAATTGAAGGGTTTTGAGTACTTCGCCCCTCAATCAGTCCCTTTGTGAATATCAAGTAGTCTTTAATTTTATTTTACCATTATTCGCCATTGACAGTACTGAAAAGGAAAAGAACTGCGTATATAAATTAAAATTTAAGTGCATGTCGTAAATATGTTAATTTTATGTTCAAAAGTCCAACTTTAATTAAACACCATCGAGAACTGTCTTGTAATTATTATTCTGTGACAGTAAAATCCCGTTAAAATGACAAAAGTTAATGTAATGTATCATACAGAGAAAATGCTCTGTGTAAATAAAATCCCCCAAAATGATGTCGAGTGAGGGATTATCCATGGTGTTGATATTTAAAATAGCACACCAATAAAATTTGATCTGAATAGCTTTAAAGTTTCATTTAAAAAATATTCTTACAATGAAGTATGTAATCAGTTTGAATTATAAGAATCAAAATCAAATTGCATATCATGTACAGGGTGTAAAAAATGTAAATCTATTCTCGAAAATTTCAAGAAGATTTATCTCCACTTAAGTTTGAGGCTTCCCTGCAATGTTGAGTGTCGGAGTTTACACTAAGGGTGCACAGACTAAAATACTGCAGCCGTCGCCACTTGGTTTGTTCTATACGAGAAGAAAACTTTCTTAAAGAAAATGTTTTATAATTTTTCATTTGTAACTTGTATATTTTGATAACTGTAAGAAAAATACTAACTAATAGTATTGTTATTATTACAATTAGGATACATAAAAAAAACTTAACTGGGTATAAATTATGTTATGTAAGTTATTACTAAGTTCTTATCTTTTCATAGTTCGCAGGAAGATAAGAATAGATAGGAATGCTTTCTTCTATCTTCTGAAACACTATTAGCAATTAGCAATTCAAATGTAAAGTTAATAGAGCCTTAGTTATTACAACTGAGTAAATAATTCGAAATGTTTTAACAGGTAAAGTAGGAACACACCCCTCGACTTAGGGCGAAGGTGTCAGGGGTGTTTTAATAAACGGAAAACTGATTTATGGTGGCGCAATGGGATTTTTCCGATCTCAGCGATGCAGACGCGATATTGGTAATTGCACAGTCATCCGGCTAAATATTTTTGGGGGAATTCTTTTAAGGAAATTTATCTTACGTTCTGTAATAGAATCTTTTCATTATCGAAGTTTGCCAGCGCTGTAAATACATTATAATGATTAATTATTGTTTAAAGGTTTCTTAGTTCCAGACTCAATGGGGATTTGAAGTTTTGTTATGTCCTAATGTTTTGTTATGTCCTAATTATTTTGAAATTAGTGAAAGATTTTTATATCCAAGTATTGAATTATTTGTACTATATATTATTTGTACAGCTTTGAATATATATTATTTGTACCTACAGCTTAATACGTCGTTACGTCCAAAGAAATAAGAAATTGAAATTGGATTTTATCTAAAAAGAGTTTTATTTAAATACTAGCTTTTACAAACAGCTTGGTCCGCGCTGTATGAGCAAACTAGGAAATGATTGGCAAGTTAAAAATATACCTACTTTGCATTTCTTATTGGTTTAGATAAGCAACTAAAACATTTGCTTAATTTTAAGTTGCGTATCTAAACTAAATGTTTTCAGATTTTTGCACTTAAACATTGAAATAACTTGTTTGTAACCTACAAACTTCTCTATATTTCATAGACAGACCTGCTTAAATCGGTTAAGATTAGTTCCAAAGCTTACTTATTCCGAAAAAATAAATAAAAGACAGACAAATCGAAAACAAGATATCGATGAAAGAAAAAATATATCTGGCTATAATGTAACCACTAGATATCTTTTCTTTTGAAATAACAGACAGGCACTTTCATTTTATTTATATGTATATTTATGATGACGTGGCATATAAAATTATTAAATGAAAAATGTATTTGTAGTGTTTTATAACCATATATCTGATTGTATTGTTTTGACGATGTTAATTAAAATCTAATAAATATTAATTTTGATCCTCTTAACGTTTTATAGGTCATGAGGCCGTAAGTTCATCAAAAAAGCACATTTATAATAATAAGAATCTTAAGATTAGAAAAACATTATCAATCAGATCAGTCATACTAAGGGATTAATACTGTTAAGATGTACATTTATCAAACTAAACGAAATAATACACTAAAAAATATATTCTATTATTTATATATGTCTTTGTAATACCAGCCTCTATGCTGTGAAATGCTCTGTAGACGTCAATATTAGTTAGTGGGAACTCGACTTTGGTCGAGTTTGCTTAACGCTGGGGGCATGAAATACTGAAAATTCTATAGGCTGTGTGAATGACTGATTCTGAATTTATTGGTGGTATGAATTATAAAAGAATTTAGTTTTATTGCCTCTGTTGTTAAATACTCTGTAGATGTCAATATTAAGTTCACTTTACATCAAGTTGGCAACACGAATTTTGGTCGGGTTTGCTTAACGTGAAGGGTATGGAATGTTGGTATTTACATACAGGCTGATGTTTTTACAAGTAACAACGTATCATTGTTTTATAAATTGCATGAATGCCCACGAATATAATATGAATAACAAAACATTATAGAGTACAGTGGTAGCAGTTTTTAAGATTTTTTATCATTAAGTAATAATTAATTAAAAAAACACTCTGTATATAGGAATGCACGCCAATATCGGATGTAGAGCGACGGTGCGATGACACGGCGCGTGCCTCACATAGCGGAGCACAACCCTAATTATGTGACTACCGTGATTAACTTTGATTCAAGCTATTCAGATAAGACTTAATCTCTAAAGGCTCAAGGATATAATGACACATAATGTTGCCATACACTTTAAATTATACTAAATAGAAGTTGATATAGTTACAACGTTGTATGATATTAATTCTATCGTAGATATCATTTTGGTGTTAAAACAAGGGATAAACTGTTACCAACTTTTGTTTTTCTTGTAACTCGGTCAATAATAACTTATCTTGATTGATTGATGAATTAACTAATTTAGGATAATAAATATAGTTTGCACTCTAGAAAACAGTATTGTATTACTTAAGAAAAAAAAGAAAATGTTCGGTGTATGTCTCAAAGGTATGAAGATTTATTTTTGTGTGAACAATGAAACAGTTTTTATAGTTCTATTAAGATTAAATTGCGTTTATGTACTCTGGCAACAATATGATATATTGATAGTTTCATTATGGATGGCTTCGGAATATAAAAACAATTATACAAGTCAATAGCTTGAATACAACGTAAGAAAATATTTTTCGGTTCATAAGAATCTCTTTTAACTTTCTGATGTTTTTTAAAATCGTAACCAGACTTCTTCTCAATTCTGGTTCTGACACTTACAAATTGACACCTTTGTATACCAATAGATAAAAAAATTGTCACCTGAACATTCAAAATTGGTCCTTATTGGAGGATCCCATACAGATTTACCACAAAACTGAGCTTTATTTATACTATGTAGAGTTCACATTATACTGTCAGGTAATTAGACTTTAAACTTTAATATATTTGAAGGGTGGCTTGTATAGTGAGTGAACCCTTGAACCATTTTGCAATCATTTTCCTGTCACCGCCCTTCAGTGAAGGGATAAGTTATCCGTATGAGTCAATATATGAAGCAATATTATTAGCCGGCAATAAACAAAAAGTATCTATTATGAGAATAATTTATATGATTAGAAAGGTCCACTTAATACCTATTATTCTTAATTTTTGTTAAAAATAATTTTAAAAGTAACCTCAAGTTAAGTAAGTCTCCCTATAAAAATATCAAGACAACATACGAGTGGTCTCTTATTACTTGTCTCTCGTACTAATAACAAAAATCTTTTTACTTCTCTTTCATCCCACATTGCTCGCAAAAGCACTCCCCTCAATGTTTCCAGTTATTTATGGTTTAGAATTTCGTTATTATAAACTGAGGTTGTGTTTCACGTGAGATTTTAAAGTTCGCAAACTTTACAAAGCCCCCATTAGACGCATCGGGGGATTTTAATGATATTTGGTCTTAAATTTCTTATGATGTGATTTATGTGTATAAAAGTTACAATAAAATACAACTGCGGGATAGCACAAAAGAAATATCTAATGTTATTGACAACAAATATCTGTTGGCAAGAAATAAAAATGTGTTTTAAAAATTATCTATATATTCTAAGGTTAAAAACTAATTACTTTTCTTCTTTAGAGTTCACTTTTGTGTTAGAATTGACATCATCTTTAGGCCTGACGCCAATTTTAGGTTTGATATCGTCGTTAGGCTTATCGTCGATTTTAGGTTTGACGGCGCTGTTGGATTTGTCATTACTTTTTGGTTTGACATCTTCTTTTATCTTAGTATCACTGTTAGGCTTTACTTCCTTGTAAGGTCCCTCACCGCCAGATTGGGCAACGATTTTAGGCTTGACATTGCTATTAGATTTTAAGTTATTAGAATTTTCATCACTTTTAGGCTCAACTATGTTAGGTTTAACTTTGCTTTTAAGTTTAGCATCGCTGTCAGTGTTGTCCTCGCTCTTAAATGTGACATCATCTCCAAACTTGATATCTGTATTAGGCTTACCATCAGTGTTTGGTTTAACATCACTTTTAAGCTTAACGTCGCTTTTAGTGTTAATATTGTTGTTTGGTTTAACATCACTTTTAAGCTTAACGTCGCTTTTAGTGTTAATATTGTTGTTTTGTTTAACATCACTATTAGACTTTATACTTTCTTTATTCTGAGTATTGCTGTTAGGCTTAATACCATCATCGGGCTTGACAAAGTTTTTAGGTTCATCATTAGCATTAATCTTGACATCATCTTTAGACTTGATATCATTTTCGGACTTGGCAACTTTTTTAGTGCTTGTATTGCTGTTAGGTTTATCATCACTTTTAGACCTTATATCGTCCTTTTTCTTCTCTTCAGTTTTAATAAATTTAGGGGACAACGGATTCCAATAGTACTTTTCGTAAATATTATTCCAAAAATCGTAAGCATCTTCGAAAAGACCTTTTTTTGGTAGCAATTTTTTATTGATTTCCAAGTAATTTCGTTTTTGATTTGTGTATGGTAACCACTTGATATTGATAAGGGCACTCTCAAAGGGTGTTGGGTTTCTGTAAATTAAAATAAATTATAAGACATCTAAAAATATCATAATTCATTAACGAGGTTATTCAGATTTTATGATTATCATTTGCACTTTTATTTAGGTTTGTTAATTACTAGTTCCGTTGTACAATTTACATGTAGTTGAATCATAGGAAAATCTTTACATCCTATACAAATTAATCTACAACTTATATTTTACACTCGAGATACTTACTCATATTTGACAAAGTCGGTCCACATTGTAGTCATTCTTTCTCTCATATCAAGATCTTTATAATTATTTGTAATACCAAAAAAGTCTAAAACGTACGCCGTCTGATCTCTGTGGCTCGCTCCTTTTAATCGATCCATGTAATTGTGTTCTATATTCAATTTACCCACATACGTAAATTCATATAAATATACTTTTCTTTTAGATAATTTTGCATGTAATTTCGCTGACTTCATGATACCATATTTGAACATGGAGTCCGAGAAATAGTCAACGTAGTTTTGTAAAGATTCCGAATTTATTTCCTTGTTATTAAAATAACGTTTCTTAATGGCTTGGATAAAATCATCTTTGGATTTGTCAGAATCAAATTTCAGATCGGCGGGCAAAAAATCGGCAAAATTCTCGTTCATACTTTCTCGCCATGTACCAAACTTTACGGTTCGACTTATCCCTTCCATATTAGCAAAACCAGTGAGAACAGTGACATCATTTTGTTCACCTTTTTTTATAACATCCATTGGAGATTCCAGTAATATAGCCTCTGAACCTTCGTGCAAATTCTCAATACAAGGAGCAAAACCGAATGTACTATTTTTCAAGTGGTAATTTACACTTTTCTCTGCTAAGATTTTGACTTCTGCATTTAGATAAAACTTAGTTAATTCCTCAATACTGTCTGTTCCGTTATAACCCATAGCGTAGGCTATATTTTTAGCTGTTGCTATTGGATCTCTATTAATCGTGAATGGTGAGAAAGCAGAACCACTTTCTAAAATTAGTTTATTAAATAAACCAGTAGTAGATTTGGAGAATGAAAGTAATTCAGCCATTGCAGCTCCAACACTGAATCCTGCCAGGGTTACTCTATTGGGATCTCCACCAAACTTCTTAATATTATCTTGGATCCATCGTAATGCAGCGACTTGGTCTTTTAACCCAGCATTACCAGGGATATCTTCATTGCCCAGACAAACGAATCCAAGTGCACCTAGCCTATAGTTGAAGCTCACAGCTAATACATCGTGTCTGGCTAGGTAATGAAATATGGCCATATTTCCACTGCCCCCTGAAAAAGCTCCACTGTGTATGTAAACGACAACTGGTAACAAGTTGTCTTCACTGGCCACTAAAGGTGACAGCACATTTATGAGGAGGCAATCATCATCTCCATCTAACATAATTTCGTCTGTGCCGCCTGTAAAATAGCATTGGTGGCAAATCGTTGCTTTTTTAGTAGCTGATAGAACGCCGTCCCATGGTTTCGGAGGTAGAGGACCCTAAAACAAATATACCATTCTTATGAATAGTTAGTCTTTAAATATTGTAATTTGTAACATATTTACGGAATACTTTAAACGAAATATATTTTGATACACTTAAAAAGATATTTAGGATGTAAAGTTTTATGTGAAAAAGATACAGAAGCTTAAAATAAAATAAATTAAGTCATGTGATTACTAAATGTACAACAATTCGTCTTAATGCAGTTATTTTAAAAACCCCCGCCTAAATCTCCTACAACTTTTTAAATGTCCATATTTTCTAACATATTTACATACCTTATATCTATCACGGCCGGTTGGTATAGAGGCGTACGGCACTCCATAAAACTCATAAAAATCCCCATTCCAATATTTTTCACCGCTTACGATACCATAATCCAACTTGACAACCTTGGTATCGTCGCACCAAACACTGTTGAGGAGAACCAATATTACACCCAAACGCAACATAGTTTACGACCAAAATAATTTTACAGATATTATCAATAATATTATCGATAATCCTCGTAGAATGGGACACGTAATATAAATTGATAAACTGATTATCGCTTATCAGGTTTTAATTATTTAAGTTAACATTTTATAGAACTGATTTAATGCTTTTAATATATCATATATAGTAATAACAGAGTGGTAATTTCATTATTTTTATAGTGTTTCATTTTATTAATTTAAATAACTAGGATCCGCCACTTTGCGCTGCGGAAGTTGAGCCGAGCCCCTCCCTTTTTTTATGCTAGTAAATTTAGCAAAAAATTTGTATTTAACACTGATGCAAGCGCCTGACGATTTAACATGGGAACAATAGATTTATTTCTTTTTGCTATAACTTTTTTTCTAGTTGACATTTTAAAGTTCTGTTTTTTAGGAACCATCTCTAATAAAAGTTCTAATTCTCTGGTGAAAATCATCGAATTCTAATTCCCAGGTTCAGAGGTTTCGAATCTAGCGCGGTCGTAAAACAGCGAAATGAACGGTTAAGAGCTTCGCTTAAGCTCAGCTCAAAATTTTCTATTAAATAAATCTTTCAATAAAATTTAAATTCATGAATTGTAATAAATACTCTTAGCTCTGAGGAGATAATATAAAAAAATGGAAAACAATATCCACAGACAATATTAATCGTGGTCTTAAGAGAAAATTTAAATACGAAAAACTTTTCGAAACTTCGGATCATTTCCTTGCACTGCTTTTATCTTAGTCTTGAATTTCAAGACGTTTCGAGAGCTTTGTCTACAAAGAGAATAAGTTGTAAATAGCTACCCTATTTTTCTAAGAACTTTTAACTTTCTTACGATTTTGCATTTGATAAAATTTAAGAATCTATTTTCTTGTAGTGGGATTACATCTTCATTGAGATATTTTAAATTATTAAATATTGGTTATTATTATTTAAGATATAAACACACAACTGTTTAACGTTTTATGATAAAATATGTAGTATGGAGCTTAAGATCGAAGGAAGCATAAGAAATGGTATTAAAAGGTCAAAAGCTTTTTATTATTTTTACTTCCAAATAAAATCACTCTACAATATGCGACGTTACATTGGGGCCTACCATGAACTCTTATAGCAGTATTACAATAATCTTACTTTCGATTTTCGTACCATGATATCCTAAAAGTAATATTACTTTAATAATGTTTTGATAAGAAGTTTTGATTACGTCATCCTAAATCATTCACTCTTTTACCATATAAAACATTATTAACTGGTACCATGAACTATTTTTTCACAATAGAAACATGAAAGTAATATTACTTTTATGTCTAATTTTGACATTTAGAAATCGTTTGGTTTTCAAGACGGATTTAGAATGTAATATTGTTTATATGCTCAATCTTATTATTTTGAGTTAGTTTTTCGCGACAGATTTACTTATTATTACTTTATAATTTACGTATTTTTTAACCAGCAACTACAATAGGCATAAATACTACAAAATAAGTCTAGGCTAGCTAATCACACCATAATTTATGTAGTTACATGAAACTCTCAAAATTACAAGGGCTTTAAAGCGTATTTCCATTTACAAAAACGATTCGTAAAATCATTTCTGTCTTTTAGTCTAAATTAATTAACTATTATTTTATGATTATTTTTACTGTTTACGTTCAACACACTTAAATCATTTATAATGTTAGAAATATAATGGTATAGTGTTCAACTCAGCACCACCTCTTTAATTCAAAAACGGTTTATCATCAATATATTTTTATTAATATTAATTAAAAGGCTAAAACGTAAGAAGTGAATCGACTGTTTGTGACGTATAATATTCTCATAGAAGAAACAAATAAGTACCATAAAAAACAGACAAATGTACACAATCCACTTTAAAAATAATAACTTTAGACTTCTTAACATGTTGGATCGTCACTATAATATCACAAATAAAATTATTCTTCATAATTGATTCTGCTGTTTCGAGTTTTTGTTCGTCCTAGGTATAGCAAGACAGACCTTGTAAAGATCAGGACCCCAATGGTCCATTTCTCACCCAAAACTCGTATTTCTTTTCTTTCTTACTTCTTCTATTTCAGACAATCAATGTATTTTAAATATTATAAATAATATTCCATAATTTCTTCTTCATGTTATAATCTTAATTTATTTATTAGTTGCAATAGCAAATCCATAAAATCGTATTGTCCAGTATATATTCACAATTCATTATTTAATTATAAAACTCTAATCCGATATTTTTTTTTGGTTTATGTAAATTGTGTTTTGAAATCCACATTTCTGTCATTTTAATTATTTAGTATTTCCATAGCAACATGGTGTAAAAGAGATGAAGCTATACGAAATAAAAGTGATGTCTCATTCCCTCCTATTGCAGGAATAGAAAAGCATTCGTTTATTTACGTCACTAAGCAGGAATAAAACAATAATGTTTTATAAAGTTCATGGTACGAATCAAAGTAATATTATTGTAATATTGCTACGAAACGTTTTAAAACTATGATAGTTTTTAAGAGTTCATGGTAGGCCCCATTGTAAATTCATAATAGCTGCGATTGAAACGACTCCTATAATATTGATCGATTTCTACGTGCGGCAGTTCATATGATATTTATATTTTACTGTTTTATTAAATTTTAGGTAGACCTTTTGTAAATAGGTATGTTGAAAAGTTTTGCAACTACTTACTATGGGAGGTAGAATAATTGAATAATTAATATCCATAATAAATATGAACCGAACCTTCTAGTTGAGAAGGATATGAAGTAATTTAAGAAATGTTTTTATTTTGAAAAATGGTTCTATCCGTTAGAATTAAAAAAAAAAAAAAGTTTTTTAATTAGCTGATAGGAGTGTGTTTTCCAGTATCAATTTTTCCTTTTTAACTTTGATTCATTTTAATTGTTACATTTCTTTTTGCACCGTTAAGTTTAGGCCATAAGAATATTTCAGCAATTGTGCTTTATATATATTTTTTTAACTTAAATAATAAAAACCAATAAGCTCTAACTATTTTAATCGTTGTTTTAATAACTTACGTAGTACTAGACATATTTAGAATTGTTATGTCAAGAAATTGTTATTTTTGTACGCTTAAAGTAGTTTACTTGACTAAGATTATTATTTATGTGAAGGGGAGGCATTTCCTTGATTAGTAAATAGTTGAATAAACTAGAAACTGAGACTTCATAATTAAATAATATTTAATACCGTATATAGCGATACTTACATAAATAAAGTTTTATTTCAAAGTGCAGTTCTCATAAAAATCTAAGAAAATACTAATAACATTTAAACAAAAATACAGTACTTTAAATTCTCAATGCACGCAACTCGTAATTTCTATTCAAAAATTTTCCATAAACATTTGGTCAAAGTATGAACTAGAATATAGATAAAAAGATGGTTTTTACTAATGAAATACAAAAATGTGTTTACGACAACTGCATAAATAGAAACATTTTGGTTTTGAGATATTTATCTCAAAGCCATGGCGTGAAATATATTATCATAAGATACGGTTTACGACATATTTTTAGTGTCCGACACTGTCGTCCAAGCGTTGTGGCTTTTATACCTTACGATATATTATTTAATTTGTGTCCTTAATGCTTACTATTTTTTATTTAAATTTATACATATTTAAACCACAACACGATTTTTCTTTCCCATAGTTAAAAAAATTATTCATAACTCTAGCTAAGATTATAACACATTTTTTTAAAGGATAATTTAATATTAAAAGAATTTAATGTAATTAAAAGAGGATTGTAATAAAAAGAGGATTGTTTTGACCGGATGTGTGCATTGTAGTGTCGGACTGTATAAAGGACATCATCTTCACAGTGAATATATTTGGTTTAGTTCAAGTATACCTGGGCATGAAATATTATGTTATCTCGCATTTCAGATGCTGAAAAGAATTGTTTCTATGCTTTAGACAATATCAAGTCGCCACTTGTTTTTCTTAGTATAGCTGTAAATAATAACAAAATATATCTTTAAATTATAGTATACTGAAATCTATATTAAAAAATATTCGTAGGATTACTAAAATGGAAAGTATATAGATGGACTTTTCTAGAATTATTTGCTGTGGCACATGAAAAATGGTGCCTCGCAGTCTACGTGATCAAAGTTGACTTCTCCTTTGAACTTAAATATAGGTCATATAGAGTTATGACGTTTTCTTTTAATATATTTTAAGTGCTATATTAAAATAAATTATTTTATTGCTCCAATATTTTCAGTTGCTAAAATAAGTAACTTAATCTTTATAATTAATAAATAATTCAAATTAATGATAAATAATTTATTTGACCTTACGAATGAACTTTTGTAATTAAAAAATATATCCACGTCGGTAGAAATTTATTCGAGGCCCTCTAATTGGTTAGAACTGGTGATTTCCCGACGGATCATTTAGGCCAAATTCGTGTAAAAATAAGTGTAATAAAACAAATAATATATAATACATAAACAATAGATTAAATTGGTGAATAGAAAAAAGTATAGTTATATATTATTATTTAGACTATGGTGTTATTATTAATTTTAATTAAAAATGTAATGTTTCAAGAATGTAAGAAAATGTAAGATGTTTGGGAAAATCTATAAACATGTATAGCCACGTTAAGCTAATTTTAAATAAATATAGAATGAAAGTAAACCAATACAGACAGGGAATCGAACCCTCGACCTCGAATCATTCTAGAATCATCCAATATTTATTTGAAATATATATGTTAATAAATATGATACATTTCTTTACGGGTTAAAATAAAATAAATTAATTTTAATTTTAAGCGATTCTTGGCTTTGAAGTACAAATATTTACATAAGCTTCAAAGATTGTACTCAAGATTCCTTTTTGCGCCCCTCTGTGAGGACAAAGGTATTAGCTTTATGACGGCCCGTAAACATAAAAAGTGGGGTAGATAATACGAATTTGTGTTCCTTTGTATTATTATTGTTATTTATTTCAGTCATTTTTTTATGAATATTTCAACCAAAATTCAATCTTATTTCTTAAATTTAAGCATAGATATTAGCTGTCATTATAAAATGTTAATTCTGTATCAATACAATTTTAACAATATTTGTTTTGTCCCAGAACTTTACAGCATGGACCAATCAGAGAACTGCATTTAAATATGTTCTTATAATATATGCCGTGTCATGTCCTTTAAGTACAAAAACATGACTGAATAAACTCTTCTACCTCAACGGTGCCTATACAGAAAAAAGCCATGTTTTCGATTTAGGTCGCTGGAATTGGATTGGTTCGCAATAAGAGTCGATTGTAAGAACGCTTTTCACGTCGTGCCGCAATACATACACTTCGCAATACAACCTTAATTTAAATATATACGAGTATAAATATGAATGAAGTATCAGGTTAGAAATTTAAAATTTATGGTACATTTATATTTACATAGATATAAAAAAATGTATGTCATAATTTTTAGATATAATCTTTTATTTTTAACTAACTCTAGCGATAACTTTGCCTGTTTTTGCTCAACTGAAATAAAATGGCTTAAAATTTATACCTACAAGTCAGTAGCTTTTTGTTTTATAATAATAATAATATCAAAATTCAATTATTGTGTTTTTCGGTGTGAAAAGAGAATTCCGGATATTTAAGGATGAAAAACATTATACCTACCTTTCGTTAGCCTTTTATAACTTTCCTCCATTTTTAACTTTGATAATTATTATGATTCTGAATAGTTCTGAAATTAAAGTCCTAATTAAAATTTTGTATTTTTAATAAGAATAGAAAGAAACAAAAGCGATGTAAGATATATCCTCAACACTAGCAATCATACGAGCCATATTCAGACCATTCATCAAAATCGGTTAAGTAGTTTTGAAGTAACGCGGACAAACAAAAAGATAAACAGATTGACATTGTAATAAGCTGTTTTTGAGATCGGTGAATAAGCAAAATTTTGAAAAAGGCTAAAAGAAACATAGTTATTTCAATATTTAAGATATCTATAAATATTAAAAGGATGTTATTTAAAAAACAACAAATGGAACCGCTACCCTAGTTATCCAAATGTATATAAATAATATTATAATTTTCAAATATCGACCGTGTTTAATAGTAGGAGGTAAATACGCCTATTATTGACTCTAATTATTTGAGGCTCTATCACATTGACAGCTGCCAGAGCGTATGAAACAGTCTTGATAGGAATTAGCATTCATGATTATTTGTTGAATTAATGTGAACAATATATTGCTGCTTATCTTAAGTCATACATATTGATAAGGAAACTTGTGCCAATATGTCTATTGTTTTATTTGTATATTATTAAATTTACTCTTAGACTAACCCTGTGTTTTAATGATTTTTTGCTTGGCACTATCTCAAAACAAATTTTCACAAATAAATTGTTTTAAGGATATATATATTCAACTTATAATAAACATTATAATAACATATAATAAAATTGTCACTGATCGATTTCTGTACATGGAAAAAAATTAAAAAAAAACATAATGGGGAGCTTTTATAAAAGCAAGAGTACACAAAACAAGGTTTTTTATTTTGTCTGTTTGTCCGTATGTTTGTATGTCTGTATGTCTGTATATCTGTAGGTCTGGATATATGGATATGTGGATGTCTGTATGTCTCCATGTTTGTGCACGCTAATCTCAGAAATGGCCAAACCAATTTGATTGCGGTTTTTAGGTCTATATTGTAACAGTCTTCACTTAACATTTAGTGGTTATGTCATTTAAATCGATTAAGAAATAAAAAAATAAAAAAGTTAGTCAGTTTATGTCAACCTTGTAATATATACGATGCAAATCTTCTTATATAGATGTAATGAATCTATAGAGGAGTAGTCTCTGTACATTAATAATATAAAATATATATAGCCGGGACGAAAAAAAATAACTAAGAAAAACCCATTTCTATCTTTTTTGAAATTGTTATATATTTCTCTTATAGTTGTGTACGCAACACGACAAAAAATAAATTGAGCGTCAGTCAGTAACATTTCGTTTTTAACTTTCATTTATAGGATATTAATTTATAATGTATTTTATTTAATATATATGGATTGGTAGTACATATTGGTGGTACATATTGATAGTATATATTAATAATATATATTGATAGTACATAATGATGGTACATGTTGATAGTACGTATTAATAGTACATGTTGATAGTAAATATTGATAGTACATATTGATAGTACATATTGATGGTAGATACATATTGATAGTATATATTGATATTACGTATTGATTGTACGTATTGATAGGACGTATTGATAGTATATATTGATAGTACATATTGATAGTACATATTGATAGTACATATTGATAGTACATATTGATAGTACGTATTGATAGTACATATTGATAGTATATATTAATAGTACATATTGATGGTATCTACCATCAATATGTACTATCAAACATTTATCTATGACTTATATGAATCTTCATATTGATAGTATATATTAATAGTACATATCAATAGTACATATTGATAGTACGTATCGATAGTACGTATTGATAGTACGTATTGATAGTATATATTGATAGTATATAATAATAGTACATACATATCAATAGTACATATTGATAGTACGTATTGATAGTTTTTTTTTATTTTTTTTATACAAAACTAAGTTAATGCTTGACTACATTCCACCTGATGGTAAGTGAAATGTAGTCTTAGGTGGTAAAGCGCATTAACCTAGCAGCCTATTCACTCTCCTCTTGAAGACACTCACATTATATTTTGCCGGAAATACCGACGCAGGCAGATTGTTCCAGTCCTTCGCTGTACGCACTAAAAAAGATGAAGCATAGCGCTTCGTTCGGACAGGTGGAGTGTCCACAACGTAGGGATGGATACCCGCCGTGCGTCGGGACGTCCGGCAAAGGAACGGGGATGGGGGAATTAGGTCGTGCAATTCCTGCGACGTAGTACGTATTTATAGTACATATTGATAGTATATATTGATAGTACGTATTGATAGTATATATTGATGGTTCATATTGATAGTATGTAATGATAATACATATTGATGGTACATATTGACATATTGATGATATATAATGATAGTATATATTGCTGGTACATATTGACATATTGATAGTATATAATGATAGTATATATTGATAGTACTAATGATGGTACATGTTGATAGTACATATTGCAAGTCGTCCCGTAAGGTAATAATAATAAACCAATAAAAAATACATAATTGGTCTATCTATTCATTAAAAAAATATCTGTGATAAAAATAAAAAAAAATATATAAAAATAAACTAGAAATACTCCTACACGCAAAAACTACTTGCCTAAGTTTAATGAAACTTTGAACGGGTACGTTTTATCGAAATCGGAATCTATGCGTACAAAATCGCAGGCACAACTAGTTTTTAATAAGAATAAGTTTTTGTCTAAAAATCAAATTATATTATATATTTATGTTTATGTGGTGTCTGCTATATTTGTCAAGCAGTCAGTGTTTAGTATTTTATTATGTAAGATAACTTCATAAAATCTAAATGTTAAAATAATTAATTTAAACATTTAAATGTTATATTGACATAATACGTGATTTAGGACCATTATTTTCTTTAATCACCCGCTATTCATAGCTCAAATTGTGCTGAATATTTGAATAACGTAATTATCAAAATGTGTAGAAATGTAATGTCATCCAATTAAGTCTGCGATATTAACAATGCATCTGAACGAGATTACACACGTTTTATTGTTGAATACAAGCAATTAAATTTGCTCCATAATATTTATTGAGGATATTAACATTGGGTACCATAAAATACATAGCACACGATATAAAACATCTCTCACACTGAATGCGATAATTTCAAAAACATTGTATTTTCAAGATATAAAAATGTTGATGTATAATTGAAAAGAATCCTTTGTCTAAATCTTAATACAATCTATTGAACGGTTCGAATAATGATCAATTGTCGAGTAAGCTGTAAGTAAAATATCCTTTCGAGATGCAGATATCAGTCCATTCGAATCGTAGTAGTTTCTAGTATAAGAATAAAAAGTTGTTAAAGAATAACAATATTATAAATGTACAAAATTATAAATTGTCAAGTTCGTTCTGTAGAGAGAAAGCTATTCGCGGTGGCTCACTTATCTTAGCTCGTAACGATGTAGTGTTTAAGTCTCGATCAGACATAGTGGCGCTCTCTGTCGAGCGAATTATTGAACTATCCTGCATTGAGCTCAATGAACATATTATTTTATGCGTGTACCGACCTCCCTCTGGTGATTTTGATGAATTTGAAAACAAAATGGAGGATATTTTAACTAAACTTTGTCATAAAAACAAGTCCGTGATTGTGTGCGGTGACTTTAATGTAGATATATTACAAGTAACTTCGTCTAGTGTACGTTTATTAAATTTGTTTAAATCTTTTAACTTATTGAACGTATTTTTTGAACCTACTCGCATTACTAGTGTTTCCTCGACTTGTATTGATAATGTGTTCTGTCGCTGTAACATTTATGAAGAGACGATAATGACAAATTTAAGTTCAGACCACTGTGGTAAAAAATTTTCTATATTAATCAATCGTGAAAATGAAAAGCCCCATAAATTTACTTGCAGACCGATAACAAAAAACCGAACTAATACTTTTAAGAATATTGTTGCGCAAAAACTGCATAAAGTAGACATGAGCGATGGCAATCCCAATAATTTATATAATAAAGTTTTCGATTTTTTGTTACAAGAATTCAATAATATTTTTAAACCAAAAACTATAACTAAATACCTAAAACTTAAATTTAGTGATTGGGCTACCCCGGGAATATACAAAAGTAGAGAAAAATTATATGATTTGTATGGTGAGAGGCAATGGAATCATGATCCCGTGTTCTTTAATAAAGTTAGAAACTTCTCTAAAATATTTAAAAACGTTTGCGTACATGCCAAGTCCATTTATATTAGAAATAAAATTTTAAACTCTGATGATAAGATAAAAGCAACGTGGGATGTTATATCTAGTGTTTCTGGGAAAACTAGGGCTGTTCATGGGCCTATTAAGCTAAAAATTGATAATATTGAAATAAATACAGATTCAAATGTTGCGGCTACTTTTGAGACTTTTTTTAAAGAAATTCCTGTAACAGTCACGCGGAATCTAAATTCTTCACCATTTGATGCAATTGCGGAACTGACGAATAACGTAAGAGTCAGTGACAAATGTTTTGTTTTTAAACCTGTTTCATCAAATGAAATTGTTAAAACGTTTAGAAACCTAAATATGAAAAAAACAGGGGATCTCTGGGGTATGTCAGTTAAATTACTTACCACTGTTATAAATGACATTGCTCCCCAATTATCCTTAATTTTTAACAAATGTATTGAAACCGGTACATTCCCAGATTTAATGAAAAATAGTAAAATAGTTCCTTTGTTTAAAAGCGGCGATAGACTTGAACCGGGAAATTATAGGCCAATATCTATTTTGCCTACCTTAAGTAAAATCTTCGAAAAAATTATTCTCAACCAAATGACAGAATTCGTTTACAGCAATAAAATCATGCATAGTAAACAATTTGGTTTCACCAAAGGCAAGTCAACAACTGATGCGGGTGCCACGCTTCTTAAGCACATTTACGACGCATGGGAGAAGTCACAGAATGCAATCGGGGTATTTTGTGATTTATCTAAAGCCTTTGATTGCGTAGACCATCAAACATTACTATGCAAACTTAACCACTATGGTGTGCGTAGTGCTGCGCTTGATCTTATTGCCTCTTACCTAAGTCAAAGAGTTCAGACGGTTGATGTAAATAATTGTAAATCGTCTGGTTCTCACCTAAAGATGGGTGTTCCACAAGGATCTATTCTTGGCCCCTTTTTATTTTTACTATATATTAATGATTTGCCCTTTTATGTAAAAGGACTATGTGACATTGTACTTTTTGCTGATGATACCTCGCTTATTTTCAATGTTGATCGTAATAAAGCTAATTATGACGAAGTAAACAGTGCTCTGTCACGTATTCTTCATTGGTTCGAAATTAATAATTTGGTCTTAAATACTAAAAAAACTAAATGCATGGAATTTGCACTTCCTAATGTCAAAAGTCAAAATTGTAGTTTACGCCTTAACAATGAAGTGTTAGAACTGACTGACTCGACAACTTTCTTAGGTATAACTTTAGATAAAAAGCTCCAGTGGAACCCCCATCTCTCGACACTCGCAAGCAAACTTAGCTCAGCCGTCTTTGCAATTAAAAAAGTAAGACAATTAACAGACGCTAATACGGCTCGACTCGTTTATTTTAGTTATTTTCACAGTATATTGTCTTACGGTATCTTACTATGGGGCAGCGCTGCCGAAATTAATTCTATATTTATTTTACAAAAACGAGCTATACGGGCTATTTGTAACTTAAAAGCTAGAGACTCCCTAAGAGAAGTTTTTAAAGAAATCGGTATTCTTACGGTCGCTTCTCAATACATTTTTAATAACTTACTATATATACGCCAAAATTTAAATGACTATAAAAAAAACAGCGACAGACATACTATCAATACAAGAAATAAAAATAGGCTTGTAACGCCTAAATTTAGACTTCAAAAAGTTCAGAAATCCTTCATGGGCTTGAGTATACGCATATATAATAAGGTTCCACAAGATATCTTAGATCTTCCTTTTCTTGGTTTCAAATCTAAAATTAAAGGTATATTATTAAATAAATCTTACTATAACATTCAAGAGTTTTTGGTTGATCGAAATGTGTGGAACCTGGGTCATTGTATCATAAATCTTGGGTCATAAATCTGTATTATATTGCGAATAGCTAGTAATCTCCGCAATTTGTTTTTTGTTGTAAATTAATTTTGCTTTATCGACCTTCTGCATCACACCGATTCCTTAGAAGTCACTACTTGCGGTAGCATCGGGAGTCGGGTTGCCTCCCTCCCTCAAATATGTGCGAAGGGGGTGATGGCTGGCTCTTGTGTTATGCTCGTGAACGGGTGCTGCTTGCGGTGACTGGTTGTGTGGCAGGCCGAAGATTTGTGTGTGTGTATGTATGTATATGTATATGTATATATATATATATATATATATATATATATATATATATTTACTGCTATTATTATTTAATTTTCGTTGCCTGAAATCATTGGGCTTCTTTTCCGATTGATTGCGACGGTTCTAGTTGTTCCAAAATTGCATTTAAGTTTATAAAATAAATAAAATTGACTCATTTGCAGGGTTCATGTTATAATTTATAAGTCAAACATTGTTAAATTTTATTTAAAAAGAGCAACTGTTGAGTTTCTGGCCAGCTCTTCTCAGCAGAACAGCATTCCGAGCTGGTGGTAGCTTACTCACAGACTGACTATACTGACCAATTTAATGTAATTGACGATTCAAAAGTGCGTGTAAATGCCTACTTGAATAAAGATATTTTGAATTTGAATTTGAATTTGAATTTGAATTTGAATTTGAATTTGAATTTGAATATAATATTAATAAAAAAATATATATGTAAAAAACATATTTTCAGAGATGGAGATAGATATAAGCAAATTTAATGCGTGATTAAATAAAATACAATATTATTATTTACCCAACAATACAAATTAATCTGAAAATGTAATAAGCCATCATAATGGTTATATATGTATAACATTATTTGTATAATAATGCGACAACGTGATATCCTAAACATTAAAATGCGGCAGTAAACTGACCCAACAATGAGTTGTAATGGAGGGCTTCTGAACATCGTAAAAGTTACACCTCCTAAAAGTTATCAGAATTATCGCTAAAATAAAACAGCTTAAATAAAAATAGGTATGTTAAGTAAAAAAATCAAATATCAATAATTAATAAATCAATAATCATAACAGAAAAATCAGGTTTGAATCTATTAACATGTTTGGCAATGTTAAGGTTATTTAAATTTTAAATAAATACAGAATGAATTCTAAACTGACACGGACAGGGATTCAAACTCGTGACCCCTGGGAAACAATCAAGTTGCTCTACCAATTGAGCTACCGTATCGTTTGATACGGTAGCTCAGAATTTATTCCCCTTGTCGGTTTATTTTTTATTCTATATTTATTTTAAAAGAAAGAAACATAAAAAGTTTTATTAAGGCACATAAAAGATTTTTTTTAAGATGATTACACATTCTCGCCTATCATATTAAAACACAAATTATTAAGACTCAATGAACCAACAACGGTGAAGACTGAATGCCGTATAAGCGTTCCTTGTAAGAGTATTAAACTTTTTGTTTTCTTCAGAAGCACTCAAATTGAGCGTGAATTGCGTAAAGGGAACGTACATACATTCAGCCATAAGTAGTGGAGAGGCTAATGGTATTTTTTTCTTCATTTCAGGAAGTAAATATGTACATTTATTAACAATGATGATCATGTTTCAGTGGTGGTATTAATTGCCTTTAGATTTCGGGGCAAAATATATCACAATATGTTTATATCTGAATTGGTACTGACATCAAAAGGTGAAACCAGACTAAGTGCAATATTATATTTATTAGAATTGTTGTTACATCTTTAATACCAAGAATAGAATAGATAATCATAACTTTCATAACCTATCTACAAAGACAGTAGAAGTACTTAAGCCGCTAATAACTATTTCCATTACGAAGAGGAGGGTTAGAGACAAATCACTGAGCTGCCCTTAGAAATGCTTTGCAGCCACAGGTGCCCTGAACCAACATAAGCATTTGGAAAAATTGTATGAAATGTCAATACAAATTTTACGATTCTAACTTCAGGGTATGTTTTGATATGTGGGTCAAGATTGTTCGTTTTAATAGTTTATGTATGTAGTAATCTCTGTATTTTGATATGCTAGATTATACAAAAACCAATATTTCTTTTTATGTTGTCCTCTAAGCGTTCCTATCCTTTTCATCAGATAAGCGAACCAAAATCCAAGATCCAAGAAAAAAAATATAGACGGGTACGATGGTATGTAAAGAAAAAAAGGTTTATTTATACAATATTTCTGATTAAACTACCGGCTTCAGTAAATATAGTATTACCAGCACCATATTAAAGAACATTTCAAAAAGCCATATCCATTACATTTCGTTGTATCTGGAATATCAATAATAAAAAAATCCTCGAGAACACGATCCTCACCTTTATATCTGTCTCTAGAGGTAACCTTTCTGTCATTATTTAAGCTCTTTTCAAAAATATTCTGATAAATATATTACAAATAAAATAAACGCCTTCTTAATTTTAATTTATGTAAGGACTTTCGTACATATAATATGTACATATTGCACGAATCAATATTTTAAAATAGTTGTTCCCACCGTTAACGCATGCTCTAAACTATTAGGGCTAGAACTTAGGAATGTTGAATATATTGATTCCTTTTGAAGTGTAGGGCATTTATTATTAGGATTGTTTTGAAAATTCTGACTAGACTAAATTTTCTATTAAAAAATCTGGAACTGACAATGTATGTTTAAAGTGTTTATCCACAGAGCAGACAAACGTTGAAAAGCTTATTACTAAATAAAGTTTAACAAAACTATTATTAAGCACAGACATACTTTCAAGTAAAGTTTTTAATATAAAAAAAATCCCAGACAATTCCTTGATGTGGGTTTATCGTTTCGAACTTTGAAAGTGCATTCAAATTGCGTTAGAATGTTTCAAAGATAAACAACACTACAGGGTCCGTGGTTAAACTATATTTCACGCGTCCTGAAGCGCTTAGTAATTTAAACACAAAAGGAATAGTTCCAGTAAAAGTGGTGAATGATAACTGTTTAATTACACTACTAACCATTTGTTAAGGTGCAATTCTAGAATTTAATTATACGAAGATCGTAAATATCTCGCAGAACCGTTGGCTGAACTTCTCTGCGAGATGCCACATTTATACGGTTTTATGTTATGTCTTTTTTGTAGATTTATCGGTTTTTAAAGGATTAGTGAATATTTTTATGGTTGGCTACTGGTTGCTATCACTAATTTTGTTTAAATGTTCAAATAATGCAGTATTTTCATGTTTACAGAAATAAATGTGTGGTGCTAAATATGAAAATTTTATTCGGTTAAAAACAATACCTAGCAGTGTATATTTGTTTATTAGAATTACATTAAAATAATTTACAGTAACTGCAAAACTTTTAAAAGCTTAAATCGCATAAAATGAATGCTAGTTTTAAATATTGAAGGAATAGTTATTTACTTCTGGTGTAAACATACGCACTCCAATTCGTTATTTTCTCAAAACAATAATTTGGTGTTTTATTTTAAAATGTAGTAATTAGTATTGAAAGTGCTTGTTATCGTTATTCTCTACCTAGTTTTACAAGTGACTGCACTCACTGATTAAATATTTCAGTCTTTATAAGTCCGATCATAGTCGATCTAGGTTCACAAATACCATTACAAAAGAACATCATGCACCATTTCTAACAAATGAAAAACTCAGATATACCGTAAGGCTTAATTTACTAACAAGTAAATTAGCTAGAATTTTCTAGAATGATAGATTATAGCAACTATATTTGCGGTGGTAGCATTTTTTTATCCTTATGGTTTTATCTGTTCTAACATGTTTTTAACATTGTTCGTTGTGCTTACACTAACACAAATGCACAATGTACATTTCAGAAATGAAAATAGTTTGTCGCTAATTGCTTCACATCTACTGATTGGAATTGTATGTAACTAATACTATAACCTACTTTATCATTAAAACTTTCCAAGAGAACAAATTAGGTTCAGTAATTTTAAAGCGATGCCTAAACATACGGACAGACAGGCAGACAAGGTTTAAAAAAAATAATAAGGACAACAAATAAAATATGCATGTCCTGAAAAAGTCTATCAGGACAAGCATATTTTTATTTGGTATATATCTTTGTTGCATGCAAAATATCTTCCCGTATAAAACTGTTTGATTTGACAAATTGCATCTTTTGTCGGCGAACTGTCTATAAACCTCTATTTGGCGACCTCCTTCAACTAAACGATTTGATTCTCACCGATGCTGGAACTCGATTTTATTAACCTTTGCAAACTTTTATCACTTCAACCACTTTACATTTTCTATTATTGTGTATAAGAATAGATCACATATTAATTACATTACAGACTTTGTTACATAATGAAGTGTACACCTTATTTAGGTATTTCTATGATTATTATTTCTTTTCAAAGATTAAAAGCAAGAATTGATTATTATCTCATAAATAGAACTTTACGAACAGTTCAAAGTTAATACCAATTTATGATATAAGTATAGATTCTAGTTATGTATGTTTACGAAAGAGGGACAGTATTTTTTTTTTTATATTATATTTTTGTTTAGGCCAATCATATTTAAATATATATAGATATTTTAAATGTCCATCTGTCAATAAGAAGTTGGAATGTCCTATGCATTCACAAGAATCGCCATCCTAAAAGACTCGTATCGTGGTCAAAATTATTATAGTTTAAATCAATATTTATTTATTGACTATAAACATGACCTTTTATTGCTTACTCGTGTATTGGATTTAGTAAATAATATATTTTTAGGTCTGCGTGTATAAGATTCAGAAAAAATATTAAAAATAAAATATATATTAATATATAATATATACTTAAACATATAACACACAAATATATACATAATATACATATAAAGATAAATGTACACATACATAAATGAATTAAAGAATATCAGAAGCGTGTATTGCTATTAAACCAAAATTTATTTATACAAATGACAATATAATGGGTTACATTAAACTGCGCAAATAATAATGTATAATATATGCACAAGTAAGATGAAATCATATTATAATATGTAAATTTTCTGAATGTATGCTCAATGTCGTTCAACCGGCCCTTTGGTCGAGTGGTTAGCGCAGACCCCTATCGTATAGCAGCGCCATGGGACTCGGGTTCGATTCTCGGCAGAGACAGGCACATATGTGATGAGCATAGATGTCTGTATTTCGGAGTTTGGTCGTTTATTACATATATTCGCAGTACTTATAATGTGTATTTCTATGTATTTGTATCAGTGTCTAACACCCTTAACACAAGCAAATAATTTGCTTACTTAGGGGTTAGATTAATGTGTGTAATTTTTCTTAATATTATTATTATTAGTCATACTGTAACTATCTATGACAATGAAGGGGAATAAAAATGTTAATTTATCTATTAAATATATATTTAATAATGGTATAGAAAAAAAAAGTCTATATATTTATACATACATAAAAGTAAAAAGGATTTTTTATTTACTTTAAATATATGTAAAAAAAGTTTCTAAGAGCTGGTTTAAAATAGGAAAACGTATTTTACAAGTATTTGGATTTCGTTTTGTTACCTGTGCTCTCCCCCCGCGCGAATTTACCTGACCGATTTTTATAAAATTCAGTTCGATTATTCTCTCTGGCAACATATTATATATCCATAGTCCTTTTCCGGAAAAATCGCTGTCAAAGTTCCGAGCAATAGCTAGTGCATTGATAATAATAAAAAGTGATGTTTGAAGCCTATTATTAAAATATTACTTACTGCTTTTTCTATACTAATAGTAACCTAATAACTTTCATTTTGCTTAGAATTATGTATATAAAGAACATTTCGAAAACGAATACTCTCTTGAGAGAATCATATTCGTAAACCTAATATACATATACACCGAAACACATTCAAGATGACGTGTAAACCAATATTTTGAGATCTATTTATTACGCTAGTTATTACCTAGGTGACGTCACAAATAACAACTCTTATATTTCCCTTGAGTGCGTATCTCATACGTCTTCGCGTTGTTTACATTCAAATATAGTTTCTGTTGATACTTCTGTTGATAGTCTGTTGTATTGTATGTGTATTATCTTGAGGTAAAAGATATTCGTTTCTAACAGACTTATATACATCCTTAAATGTTATCTGATGAGGTTTCATGATTTTCCTTTTGATATTTCTTCGCATGTGATTCTTTAGTTTTTTTATTATACTAAATCTTTTTCCGCAATTACACTTATTAATACTCGTAATGAATGGTGTTTGATGTTAAGTATAAAAAAAATTGTGGTCGTACTTCCAGAGGTCAGCGCGTTTAAACAAACACTCGCTTTTATTACAACAATATATATTTTTAAATGTTCGATGTGGTCTTCTCTGTCACCGTAAATAAATAAATGTTTATAAATAAACTAACCTTATAAGCGTTTCTTTTCTTTTTGATCTTTTGCTTATTATAATACAACGATACAAAAAAAAAATAAAAAGCGTGGGAAATTTGATTCAATTAGGGGGAAAACCACTTGTTTATCGCATTTAAGATATTGTGTTTGTAGTGTAAATGTTATAAAAGTTATTATTTCATTTTACTGCCCTATGTTTAAATGAAATGATCAAACCATTTTCATTATTTATTAACACATTTCTAAACAATTTATTATTATTAGACTGATTGTTAAAAGTATTAGTATTTCCTTTCTACTATCCTTTGTTATTATTGCTAGTGTAAGCTAGTGCAGTTTGAAAGATGACTAATAAATTTAACACATGAAACACAATTGTCTGTTTTAACACAATTTGTAAAACCAAGCATCGTTCATGTCTGGGATAATTGGAGCCCATCACATTTCTGTAATTAACATGTTAGTATTTGCGAAATTGTAATATTTAACCTCCTTTGTTCTGTAAATGGGGAATGATTTAGAACAGTAATTGCTTCGTACGCATCTGCTGATACTGCATTGGGAGAGATAATCTTTGTATTGTAATTATCAAAAGTTTTAAATTGCTTTAGAATTTTTAAAATGTATTCTAAAAACAATGCAATGCTATATGTGTCTATATCTATATCTAACATCACTAGCTTACGGTTCAGCAAAGAATATTTAATGCCTACAAATGCAATGAAACGAATCTTTTTGTCCATACGTCCAGGGCATTTACATAATTCGGAACGCGATTTTCGCTTAAATTTCCGTGGATTTTGCATATTAATGGCAACATCCGGGATATTATGCAAGCTAGAACAATTATATGTATGCATTCTGATGTAACCGAGTGTTTTGTGTTATTACACATCAGAACAATATTGAACTTTAAAAAATAAATATTTGTATAAAGTCCCGGCCATGTTGATGAATTTTTCATTCTATATTTATTTAAAAGGAAATTATAGTTTGTTTTTAACAATTGTTTTGTTTTCACCATTTTGCTTGAAAAACCTGTTAAAAATGTAAGGTTTCGCAAGTTAATTAATTTTACTAACATTCAATAAACAGTCCTCTATTAGTTTTTTATAAATTACGTCAGCAATTAAGAATTCTTTGTGCTATGGAGTGGGTTCTCTCATAAGCGTGTTTTTAATTTATACACAGATTTAATATGCGTTAAACTTTCGGTAGCTATTAGTGTTTAGTATTCATTGTAGAGTTAAATATTAACTATATGTTAGTTATGTCATGCTAACGTAATTAATATAAAGAGGAATGGAAGGACGGCACAGCATTCTAAGGTCACAGGTTCGAGTCATGTCCGTGTTTTGAATTTTCATTCTATATTATTTAAAAATTAAAATAGAGAATTATTAAATTGTCAAAAGTTGAATCTCATCTCTTTTATAAAATTTTTTTTTTGGTTGTATTCCTATCCTTCCTATCCTTCCTATCCTATTTCTATGTATGTTTCATCAAAATATTTACCGCCCCGTTGGTCGAGTGGTTAGCGCAGACGCCTAACGTGTCACGGCGCAATGGGGCTCGGGTTCGATTCCCGGCGGAGACAGGCATTTTATGTGATGAGCATAAATGTCTGTTTCTGGGTTTGGTCGTTTATTAAATATATTTTCAGTATTTATATGTGTATTTCTATGTATTTGTATCGTTGTCTAACACCCTTAACACAAGCAAATAATTTGCTTACTTAGGGGTTAGATCAATGTGTGTAATTTGTCCTGATATTATTATTATTATTATTATTATTATTATTATTATATACCTTGCCTAAAAAGTACCTACTCGTTTCTTGAAATTTATTTATTTAAGAACCTATTTTTTATAATTTGCCTAAATGATAAAAAGCTACCTCTGGTGACAGCCTTTTTTAATGATCAGAAAGATTTTTTTTTCTAAATTCGAACATATTTCTTTCTCATGATTAATAAAAAACCATTTAATTTTGCTTTAGTATCCATAAAATTAGTTTCCGTTTCTATGAAAGAAACTTTTCTTGAGACACTGATATTGTTAATCACAATGACGTAGATCTCGTTTTTCAAAGAAAATATTTACCATTACCAGATCTCTATCTCTACTCTCAACTCTATCTTTTTTCAGTAAGAGATGTCCGACAGCAGCGCCCTCTTATTACCTCACTGCCCTCGACAACCTGCTTCTCAAGACATTGGCTACGGCAAAACGGCAGGCCCGGGAGTGCTAAAAACCTCCCCCCTTCCCCCTCCCCCCAGAGATCCGGCCACCACCACCGATAACTGGATCTTGCGAAGTATAATACAAGGACACTGCGGGCTGACGAGAAAATAGTAGAGCTGGAGGAAGCTACATAAAGTTGCGCTGGAACATTATAGGCCTGTCTGAAGTCCAAAGGCAGGGATAGTTCTTAATTCAAGTAACTTGCTGTACTACCGTGGGGATGATCATCTATTCCAAGGTGGTACCGGGTTGATCGTCCGCAAGTCCCTCATTAATAACATCGTCCAAATCGACAGTGTGTCAACCAGGGTTGCGTGATACGTGAGATTCATAATATCGTAACGGTATTCGTGGAAGGTTATCCAGATATACGCACCGCCATCGGCACACCCAAATGACGTAGTGGAGGAGATGTATGAAGACATTTCAAATTCTCAAAAACATAGCTTAACGTCAAAATGGGGGACTTTAACGGAGTGATGAGCTGAAAATGTGCTAATTTGGAGTTAGGCACTGGAACTCCAGTGGGAAGATGCTGGCCGCCTTCATGCAAAAAGAAGGCCTCTTTTTAAGGAATTCGTCTTTCACGATACGCCCAAACAAGAAGTGGACCTGGATGAGTCGTACAAAAACCGAGATCAACTTTATTTTGAAGATTTAAAATCAAGTATTCAATGATGTCTCCGTGATCCATACGTTTAAACTAGTAGCAAGCTTTGGCTGATGAAGTTCACACTCTCACCTAAGACTTACATCAAAAACCCAGAAAACTTTCAGCTCCAACTCAAAAATCATTTCGAATCGCTTCTGAAAGACGCAACAGTGGATGATACCAACACTAAGTTCGTGGAAATTCTCTAAAGTTTTCACGAGTTATCTTTCTCTATAGAAAGATCACACAAGATTTGCCCTATGGCAAAGTCAACTGTCGAGGCTGAACACCGAAGATGGCATTTTTCTTTCGTCCATACCAGAAGTCCTAGGAGATATTTAACATTAAAGTCAGTTGGTGGTCATGATATAAACCCAACATGGATAAGACGAAAATTTTGTCAAACAGCCATGTCAAGGCAGCCTGTGACGGCCTTCCACTATATTATCCAACGACCTAGTGAAGGTTGCAGGGAGCCGTAGATTATAGGCGGATCAATGTCGCTGTGAAAGAAGTTGGGTGAGGCCTTTGTCCAACTGTTAACGTTTATAGGCTGAGATGATGATGATGATTAGACTAACTGACTTCAACCCTTCTTAGGAACATTCCTTGTCTTGTTGGCCTAACTTTGTCGTGGGGCAACGTAGGACCGTATCGCAATTATGAATGTAAGGATGTGACTAGTGATCTAATTTATCTCAGTCGCCTTTATCGACATCTGTGTAGGACGGATGTTGGTTTATTATTTCCTGCTAGATATCACATGGCTGTACTATTTCTTATTAATCTATTATTGTACTTAAAATAATAAAATTTGTGAGAGTAGATAACTCTTACATTGTTTCAACAATGATGCCTCTCTAAGAAATTGCATTGTTAGTATCTGACTAAGTTAGTTAGACAATGTCTTACTTTGTAATTTCTTTATCCTAAATATAGAATATTTTAATATTCAGCATCCTTTTGTTTGGTAATAGAGTGAGTGAGTTTTTAATTAAATTTAAATCCTTTTGTGTGAGTGTACATTTACGATTTAATTATTCAGTGACTTTATTACTTAGCTTATTATCAGTTTTAATATTAAAATGGAAAACATGTCTTTGTCATCTTTCTGGAACAAAATACAATATAATGGAAATAATTTATAAAATATATTTGATAAAGACTGTAGTACAACTCAGCATAATATAATAATATTTATACTAGTTACCAGTTTGCCACATTTTGTGAAATAAAATGTCATTTTTTGTACACATCCAAGTAATTTGCATAATTCTGAAAGCGATTTTCGCTTTGGATTCGCCGTGAAATTCGCATATTAATGACAACATCCGGGATCCGATATTATGCAAGTTAATTCAATTATATTGCTCGTATTTGATGTATCCATTATTTTGTGGCATAAAATTTTCGCACAAAGGCCATAGATGTTTTTAACATAAGTTAGTGTTGGATTATATAATACTATGCTTATGACCGATAATAGATTATTAATTTTATACACGTTTTTTTTTAAAACACTTTACTTATTCTAAGTAGTTAATTGAATAGAAATTATTAGATGAGACGCTATTCAAAATAATTGTATGGTTTACTTATACGTTGATTATTTTTTAAAGCGTGTTTTTATTTTTTTTAAACTATATTTATATTTTCTTTTTTAGTTTAATGTGTGAGTGTCATGAAAACGTACATGTAAACTTGACGCACGGCGCTGACCGAAAATTTATAATATATCTCTCTCACTTACATGCAAAAAAGATCTGTAAGATAATTATCAAACCTGAAGATCCTAACCAGGAAAATGTGATGATCTCATCGAATTATTAATTTACTATCGGTCCTTGATATGTGTACAAAGTTTGAACAAAATCAGTCCGTGTGAAATGAGACAAAATCGCATTCGAAAAAGCCGGTTAGAAGCAATCAAATAAACTAGCAAAAATACACGTGAAACTAATAAAAGCGTGTTAAAAATAAAGTGATCATTCTTAACAGAGAGAGAGAGAGAGTAACAAAATAATTAAAATTAAACAATATTTTATTAACATTTCATATAATCATGAGATACTAACTAAACATATTTGGTACAAGTACCTAACGACTGGTGTTTCAAATGGAATTGTCTACAGAATATACATTTACAATATACGAGTACACAAGCTTGCAGCAAAGCTCATCGCCGTACCTCTGCCAAGAATGTTACGAATAGTTCCTTAAACTTTATAACCACACATAAGATTATTTTAAAATTCGAATGAATATTATTTTACTTTGTTTAAAAGGCTGTTTTAAATTTATATTATACTGAGATAACTTTTTATACTTTTCTAAATAGTTCAATAACATCTAGTTGTTATACAGGAAAAATACATGTCAATTTTATATTTTTATTCACAATCCAGTTAGGATGTTCCCGAAAACTTATACGAATTTATTTTACCTTCAAAATATTCACGACAATTCTAACCCAATATTTCTAGATCTATTTATTATACTACTTATTTCATAGGTGACGTCACATCAAATAAGGACTCTTATTTCCCTAGAGCGTTTCTCAAGTCCATGCTTTGTTTACACTTCAATATAGTTTTGAAAGTATTTATTGTAACCAGGATATAGTATTATGGATAAAAAATGAAATTAAAAATTAAACCCATTTTAAAGTGAAAGTTATTTTGTTATTTCAAATATTCAAACATTACATTTAACTATCTCGGATCTATAAGACTAGATTAGCTTAAAACGATATAAAATGATAAAATAAGTTTACCGTAATTCCATGAATTATAATAAATTGTACTAATATAGTTTAATTTATTTGTTCGTATTTTTTTTGTTCTGTTTTGGGTTTTAACCGCGGCCTCGAATACTTTTAAATAATCATACTGTCATCTTATGACCGGAGTAGTAAACAATATATTTATTTTATGAATTCAAAATTACGTATCTATTGTTTTTTTTTTGTTATAAAGCTTTTTATTCAGTAACCTAAAACAGCGCCACCCTAACGATAGATAGTACACTGTTTGTGGCATAGTACCTACTGTGTATGTGTTAACAATTAACACTGCGTTATTAGTAGTGTTTAAAAGTAAGGAATATTAAAACGATTCAATATTTGTTTTAAGTATTCATACTTAATTTTCTTTTAAAACAAAGTTGAGTTGCAAAGAAAGAAATAAAATTTTCCTTCAGAATTATGCAAAAGATAAAAAATATGCGGGAAACAATGTTCTTTCTCATCGCGTCAAACGAATGCAGAAAGGAATTTTTGAACTGTATTAAAACTGGTAGGTTTCTTTACAGTTGGAGATCTAATATACTTTTAATATTGATTTACATATTGATATATTTTTGTCAGGCTTATCAGATAGTGGTGATAGAAAAAAACAATTTGTTTAAGCCTTTCAAGCATCTCATTACTACATAATTCTATAATTATAGCTTCATAATATTGTTGTTGTCATTATTTATATATTTATTTCCTATTTTAATAATAATAATAGTATCTTTTACAAATAACGTATCCATCATATCTTATATGGGAGCACCCACAGAAATTCTTCGTGAAATGAAAATGGCTTCTATATCTCCGAGGTGTTCAAGAGATGCATGCATATTTAAATAATATTATAAATTCGCACAAAGAGGTTTTTACAATTTAAAATGGCCTCTTCTTTATTTGAAATCCATACTTATGAGGGTATATTATGATAGCCGTGTGTTATTCACTAATATTATATCTTTTTTACCCCATCAATAATTTTATGAAGAATATTATAAATGTTTAACTATGGACGTAGATGGATCTAATTTAAATTGTCACAGGGTGGTTTCTGCCTTTGAGCGCATGTTGCTTTGTTATTAAAGCTGCCACACACATTTAAAAAACCAATCACAATTTAGATCAGTACAGACATAATTGAAAATTGTCAAATTACATACTTATCTATTAAGTTAAGTAGACTATTAATTCAGTTGCAACAGGTATAGAACTATTTTAGGCTAAGATATTTTAATAAGGGTTTAGTTTAAGTAAATTGAGATTCGTTCAACATATTTTATTTAATTTTCTGGTAGGTATTATAAGTAAAAATAATAAACAAACTATAGTAGCTATAGTGACCAAATTAATACAAGACAAATTGGTCGCCGGTCTACACATGGAAGTAGTTATAAATCAAAACCACTGAATTCAATCATTGTTTGTGACAGATGCATTTTGCCTTTAAAAACTGTTTCTTTTCTCTTACATCTAAATTCAACCTTATTTACCAGGGTCCAAATCCGATATTTGTTTGTAACGTTTAGAAACAGTTACAGACACTTAAAATTCATTTTTTATATTGGTACTTCACTATTGATCAATTCCTGTCACTGTCAGATGAGGCTCTTTTAAAAAACCTTCCATGCTTATAAGCTATATCATTTTAAATACAGATTATACATAGAACAGGGCCCTTATTCGCTAAGAGCAAATAGTCGCGTTACGTACCGCTTTACGATAAATGTGTAAAATCTTTATGGGATCGTATTCTCTATGCCGTTGTCAAATCTAAAAACATGTTCTCGTGCGTTATGGGCTTGTTTTTAAATGTCAAAATAACATGTTGTGAACTCGCGCGTTTACAAAAAACGTGGTAAGTGTTAGCACGTTTCTATAAAAATAAATATATTCGGTATTTTAAAAAGTATTATAAAGTTAAAAATAACTTATATTCTTTTTTTATAATTATAATTTACATTCTTTACAATTATTTTTAATTTAATAAATACGAGCATTACCAAAACATGTATGATGGTTCTTTTGTAGTTTTATCGTTATGTAATGTATTAAAACGATCATTTAAAATGCCTATAAAAAAGAGTTTATTTATTATCTAACTATTAATACTATTAATACTAATATCTAACTATTATTACTAATTAAAAATACAATAAACAACACAAAACACTCAAAACTTGGTACTTAAAATTTCTTCCTATTTTCGTTCTAAAACTAATCGGTAATTTGGAAAGATTTTAAAATTATTTTTTGGTTTCAAACCTTTAAAAATTCCAATAACATTATAAAAAAAGATTTACGGTAGCTTAACAATAAATTTAAGGTAACGCTTTATTTAAAATAAACCTACTAAAAACAAATATTAAAAACAAATAATAAAAATCTTTTTAAAACCGATGTTAGATTCATTGACGTACCCGTAATGTGAAATCAAAAACTGCACATAGATAACTCACCGTGTGGCGTGCAAAATACAATTTGTCAATTCTATATCGTGGCGCGTTAAAGTTTAGAACGCGTTATGATGTATATAACTTGACATAATTACTTGTAATGACATAAAATATCAATGTTATGTCATTGTAATGTCTACCACATTACTTTCTTAGACAAATATCCTAAAATAAATAAATAAATAATAGAGAATAAAGTTTCAAATAGAATTTACACTGAGATTTTTATTTAGTGTAATAATTATTGCATTACAAAGTCGGTGTTGAAGAAAACTAGAAGACCATTTATACGTCATAGACAACAATTTAAGAAACATTTTTTAAAGTTACAAGTTTTGAGTGTTTTGTGTTATTGATTGTGTTTACAATTATGTTTTAATTTCATAATAAATAAAATCTCTCTTTAAAAGGTATTTTAAATTATCCCTATAACATAGAACATAAATATAAAATAACGAAGAAACAATGACAGAGCTTTGGTAGCAGTCGCATTTATTAGAATAACAACATTTATAAAGAATGTAGTTTATAATTATTATAAATAATGTACGTTATTTCTTAATTTTAATAATACTTTGTTAAATTAAATAATTAATAAATTGATTTTAATAGAAAAGTACCAAAACGTACTAACGTTATTATAAACGCGCAAGCTCAAAGCACGTTATTTTGACTTTTGAAAACAAGCCCATAAAACGTGTTTTAATATTTGACATTGGCATAGTGAATACGATTCCACGATTTTATCGTAAGTCGTAACGCGGTGCGTAACTGGTCATAGCAAATACGTTATTGCATACAATTTTTTATTTCACATCTTGCTGTGTTTATGTATCGCGATTAAGTTCACAGCGCGTTGTGACGTCACGCGTTATTTGTAAGAAATCTCGTGTATCATACAGAATCAGGGCCCAGGAGAGCTATAGGCAGGTCTATGAGTGTCAGTGTCTGACAAATAATAAAAGAGACAATAATAATACAAGATGACAGACCGATACTTATCTTTGTCTAATCATACATGCAAGAAAGAGAGACAGATAGGTAGCCTCATGTGCTTTTTCTTTTTATTTCTATGGTCAAATTTTAGCTGCTTCCTTGCTCTACATATATAATTCTATGGTTCTAAGTTCTAAATGTCTAATAAAACGTATTCTTTAGCACTTTTTATAGTACTCGCCAAAAGTTTTAAACTAGCAAGACATTAGTTATATGCAATGCGAAATATTACGAGTACATTTATCATACGGACCACTAGAATCTAACTGTACTTACTCAGCACTTAGCATTATTGCTGTCGTAAATAGTGTACGCCTTGCAACTTCACTTATTTACTGAATGTATTAAGCAACATTATTTTATTGCCTTTTTAGTTTTGTAGATTAATATCCTTCTATACGATTTAAGTAGAGAGATGATGTTGTGACTTTTACTTTACAAATAATAGAAGTTGTCAAACTACCATCTATATACAATAAAATAGTAAGCATTCAATATTCCCTGTCAAAAAGCATTAACATACTTAAATGTTCTAACCTTAATCTTAGACATTACCTACTAAGAATGATGTATGAAAAAATATATAATAAGACTAGCGGACCGGACAAACGTTGTCTTGTACACGCGTCTTTAATTAAAAAAATTAAAACTAAAAAAATATACATATTTTAAAAAGTTATCACAATATCTAACGTCATTACATGTACATTTATTATAATTCGACCAATCGATATCGTATGAATATGTGAATAAGGATTTTTTGTTTGAATAAATGAATTTGTTCCAATATTTTTTTTTAACATTCACTTTTTACGTAGCGAAGCACGTATCGGGCCGCTAGTACTAAAATATTTTTCTTATTTCTATCGCAACGCCAACTGTCAGGGCAGACTATAATTAAAATACAATATTATTTAATATTTGACATTGCCATGGTAACGCAGTCCGTCGGAACCAATGTGAAACATTCCAAAATCACCACCTACTTACACATAAAAAATTAATCAAAAAACCATTTTCCAGTGGACCAAATTGTGAATCTAAACAATTCTCAAGTCCCCTTGAATACACACAAAGAATTTCATAAAAATCGGTCCAGTCGTTTAGGAGGAGTTCAGTGACATACACACGCACACAAGAAATATATATATAAAGACTAGCGGACCCGACAGACGTTGCCTTGTACACGCGTCTTTAATTAAAAAAATCAAACTTTAAAAAAAAAATATATTAAAAAGTTATCACAACGTTTAACGTCATTACATGTACATTTATCATAATTCGACCAATCGATACCGTATGAATATATAAATAAGGATTTTTTGTTTGAATAAATTAATTTGTTCCAATATTTTTATTTTAAATTTCACTTTTTACGTAGCCAAGCACGTATCGAGCCGCTAGTACTAAAATATTTTTCTTACTTCTATCGCAACGACAACTGTCAGGGCAGACTATAATTAAAATATAATATTATTTAATATTTGACATTGCCATGGTAACGCAGTCCGTCAGAACCAATGTTAAACACTCCAAAATCACCACCTACTTACACATTAAAAATTAATCAAAAAAACATTTTCCAGTGGACCAAATTGTGAATCTAAACAATTCTCAAGTCCCCTTGAACACACACAAAGAATTTCATAAAAATCGGTCCAGTCGTTTAGGAGGAGTTCAGTGACATACACACGCACACAAGAAATATATATATAAAGATATAAAAAATAAATAAACTAAATCCACACTTACATAGTCTAATACAAAAATAGAAAACTAACAAAGTTATTCTATTACCTAATAATACAAGAGTTCTACTTGTTTAAGAATCACAACGCCTGTAACAATATCCCGGCAAATAGTTTGAAAATTGGCTTCATTTCTGAAACAAACTCAATGGATGGTTTTCTTTCACATTTCCTGCGGTAGCTCTCAACAAAAAGCCGAGTGCACACTGAAAGTCAAAATATAGATATATATAACTTTTAGGCATTGTTTAATAAAACTTAAATAGTTTCATATAAATTAAATTAGGAAATTTATAATTCGAAATATAATTTGAGAATTACTTTTTATAATATGACAGTTTGAAGTTCGATTAAATACAAACCAATAAATTAAAATGACATTTTTAAAATCTTTTTAAGAAATAAATATATATATATATATATCTGAAGATATTGCGGTCTTAATTTTCTGCACGTAACCTAACGCAAGCATCAGAGACGTCGCGTGCAATTTTCTATTTCATCGCTTTCTTCTTAAAACCAAAACTTGTTGGGAGAAATCTCAAGCCCAGGATCTCCATCGAGAATATTCCACGTGTAATTCGTTCTGAAATGTTTTGGTACATTGCGTGTTCAAAGAGTTTAATAACGGAAATGCAATTTATATATAAATCTTTTTAAATAAAATAAAAAAGAAAAGCCTACATGGTTTCAATGATTTTTTTTTTTTAAGTTTTATAAGGATATTTAACGCTTTAACAGCTTAAAATCAATATATTTAATATTGAGAAAGTTATTAATTTCTTAACATCTATACATGAAATAATATTGTCACTGATCGAAACCTGTGCATGGAAAATATTAAAAAAAAAAGTGATGGTGGGTCTTTATAAGAGCAAGAGAACCCAACACAAAGGTTTTTAATTTTGTCTGTATGTCTGTATGTTTGTGCACGCTTGTCTCAGAAACAGCTGAACCAATTTTATGAAATTTTTAGGAATATATTGTGACCGTCTTCATTTAATAAAAATAAACTGTTTATCTGTTTGACTTTTAGTTGGGCCCGCAACACGAAAAAATATATAGCCAATTTAAATAACTTTGATACACCAAAATTGAGCGTCACTCTGAATAACATTTAGTTTTTCACTTTCATTGCACACTCTTCACTCTATCCAAAGATATATTTAAAGTGTTCAAGAAATGTATAATGTACCTACATATATTAAAACTGTAACTAATCGCTTTCTATATAATCATAATGCGGGGGGCCTTTATAAGAGCAAGAGAATACAAAATAAAGGTTTTTCATTTTGCCTGTTTGTCTGTAAGTCTGTATATGTTTGTATGTTTGTGCACGCTAAACTCAGAAACGGATTAAACGATTTAGATGTAGTTTTCGGGAATAAGTTGTCATGGGCTTCAGTTAACATTTTGTTTTTTTTAACAGTCGGTTAACAAATAAAGAAGTTAATAATCTCTTATTTTAGTACCATTGCTACTTACCAGTAAACATACTCTTATAGGATATACCTTATAGGTATGCAAAACACTTGAATGAGTTCGATGAAACTTTAAGGATTTATAGTTTTTACATACATTGGTATGTACAAAGGGAACGTTTCGTTTTCGTCGTACGAAGTCGCAGGCACAGCTAGTATTTAATACGATGCACAATGTATATTATTTTCTTAGGCTCAGAGTTAAATCCGGGTCGATAGATTTGCTACCAATATATGGAAATCAAATTTATTCTGTGTGTGCAAATCATAAAATAATATCTATTTATTTATGTTAAATAATTATAATATTTACACAAAACAAAAATATTGTTGCTTGGATTCTTATGTAAGAAAAATATGTAGTATACATCATAGAATAAGGCATATCTTATTATTATATTTAAATGTATTATTATAATTATTATCCTAGTATTGTGAGACAATAGTGTTTCAAATGACGCTTAAATTCACTTGCGTCTTCATAAACCCTAACTTATCCAAATTGAATTGATCCAATACAATTTTCCGATGAATTTAACTTGGGGATAATCTCACTACCCATTTGCTATGAAGGAAAATATAAATAGACTAGAATCGCATCATTCAGCTTAATCCAAAAAATAGTTGACATCATAAAAAATTATGACTTTGATCATTTGTATTGTTTTTTTTCGTTTTTTCATTTTTATGGATAACTATAAAAAATATTTTATATCAATCAATCAATCGCCAGACAGATGCGAATATTAATAACTATTATGAATATTTGTTAGAACTAAAACCTTTTTTAAACAACAAAAGTAATTGAACAAAAATTAAAAGATTGAACAAATATTGCATTTTTCATATTTTACTTTTGTTCTATACTCTAAAATAACTGCAAATATATAACTTAATATAACATCACATATCAAGATTTTGTTACAAATATAACTATTCCATTTGGTTTATTGACCCAAAAATAGCCTTCACTCACCGTAAAAGGGTCCGAGCATTGTGCTCAAGGTCCAAAGCTAACACTCCGATACAATATTTTAAAAGCGACGCAAATGAAAAGAACCCTAAAATCTAACGGAGAGTCCCGGAATCAATCCTGGAGTGATTTATTGCCCTATCCGCATTCCTTTCTGTTCCCGATAGTTTTTGTCACCATCCCGGGATCTCTTTGAGTTATACCGCTCCTTTCTCAGGAAATTGGGGATTACTTCAACTTGAAAATTACATGACATTTTACCTAAAAACTTTAATGCTTAATGTACTTATAAAATAAGTATACAATATTTTCTTTTATACTGAGTAATATTTATGTATAAAATTATTTTATAAACTCCAAACTAGGAATTGCCATAAATAGTTAATTTTACACAATATTGCAGTGGATATATTAATCTTAAATAAACAGTCATTTCCAGTAATCACCCGTTTAATCTGATAGCCAATAAGACATTCGACATCCAATCTAGCAGGTGGAATACCCTCGGGAATATCCGTCACAACTCCTAACAAGGCACCAGGCACAGAGCACACTAATTTGTTTAACTTGGATAACAACTATTCTATAGAGAACGTACTTGTATTAGAAGATTGGAAGTTTTATATGCTTGTAATGTGTTATGTACTAAATAATTTTTGGTACAAGGTTTTCAAGAAACAATTATTAGGGATACTTGTTTCTTGAAAATATAAAATATTGTTATATTTTTTATTATTATTACAGTCCATTTTCTTTTGGTAAACCATTCAATCTCCCAATCTAAATTAACGACGACTCTAATTGTGATTTTAGCCGCAGGTCCTTAAGACACCCTTCAATAGTAGTACCCAATACAAAAGAGGTTGAAATTTCTACAAAATATTTAAAAAATAAACCTTCATCAACAAAGCGTAAAGATAAATTAAGTAGAAGTTCTTAATCCCATTAATAATGATTCAAAGTTAATACGAAATTGCGAATATCTGTCAACATAAAGTTAATTTGTAATTGTCGTCGTTGTTAAATCGTGCAAAAACACCATCTGTGTGAACATGCGATAATTTCTAACTTCAACCCCATTGTTATAAGACATCAGAACTTCTGTCCCCTCCATTAAAACGTAACTCTTGACAATTATATAATTCCATTCGATAATTTGCTTTCGCCGCGATATTGCATTAATTTATACTAACGAAGCTTTTAGCTAAAATTAATTACATTGCTTTAAATTATACGATGTGTACATTTTTCATATATAGAAATGTATGTCTAATAATAAATCTGCTAACTCAATATCTTGCTTGTTAGCGAGCTGACTGCGAAGAATTTATTATTGGTAATCATGTTTCAATACTTTTACCTTTCTTTACTTTATTTATCTGTCTATTCATTGTTGAAATAAATACTGTTCGAAATATTTATTGCCAAAAATGTTTGTACATTTTATTATTACTTACAAAAATATGTTATTTTGAAGATATTTTTTTTATTTAGTATTCTTAATCTATGTTTATGTATGTCCTAAGTCCTTCATTAATACATAATAATTATTTTATCGTTTATCAAAATTGATTGAACTTCTCAAACGCTTCCGGGAGATAATATAAAGTTGCCCTAACGAAGGCTTCGTTACGCTGACTCAGTTTGAAGATATTGTTGTTAATTTCTAATGACATTAGTTGGAATATCAGTTATGATCTGAATACTAACGTATAATGAATTATTATTATTATAGCTACATTATTAACTTGCGATTATGTTAATAGCATCGCCAGTACTATTAATATATATTTATTGCAAGTACTTATAATCCGAGTAAATTTACCTTTTGTCAGCAACTTCGGCATCTCTGTAAAAAATAATAAATATCACTTTATGCAAGATTCATTTCAAATCTATTAATAAAAAAAATCTTTATATAGTGATTTTTTTTGTTGTCATTGTGTGTGTTGTCAACATGTTATCATTCTGCCTTTTCTTTCATTGATAACAACATTATGAACAAACGGTTATATACGAGTTGCAATAATTCTTAGATAATTAGTCTTTTTTTTTATTGTATTTCGAGGAAATTTTTACTAATAATTTGTTCTTTTTCTTATCTTCTTCTTCATTTCTTCTTCTTCTTTTCTTTCTGTTTCAATAACGAAAAACAAATTTTAATTGGTACAATTTATTTAAAGCCATGAACGTACCGATAACCAGAAATTGTTAAAAAAATTAATCATTGTAAAATACGACTCTTCATACGACCCTGAGTACCTGAGTACCTATGTATGTACATGTATGTACTTTATATTTAAAATATTTTTTTTAATGGAACAGACTTTCGTTTATACGTTACATTTATGGTATTATTTTAATTCTTGTTTTAATTGTGCATTGAGTGAAAAGTTTATAAAAAAAATATCGATTATTCGCCACATTCATGTAAAAATAATGTAACTTAAAAATTAAATGTTCAGTTCGAAAGCGCTTGAAAGGTTGAAAAGTAATAAAAAAGTTATTGACTACCAAACAAAAAGGGTGAATACCTAATCAGGCTTGTAACGAATTGTTCTCGATACATTTAATTAGGTAAGTTTCGGGCCTCAAGCGACTGCAGCGACGAAGGGTTAAACGTTTTATTAGTTCAACTTCAATAAATGCTTTACACATGTAGTGGTATTATTTATTACATATCGTTTTTTTTGTAAATAAACCCACCTGAACCATTATGTTTATTAAATATATATTTATCTCGCTACGTTAACGTAAATTAATCGGAATTTTGCCTGACTAGTTTGGACCCTATTCATGAAGCTAGTCAGCCCCGCTTCGAACTCATAAATAGGAACCCCGAATGGGTTCAAGATCTTTAACCACTTGCTACTCTTTGAGAATATTTTGTCAGTAATTTGTCAATTTCTACAATATCATCTCCACCATCTGGAAATAAGCTGTTTTTCTACTTTTGAGATACAAACCACCAAAACATAAAATCCGCTGACGGGGTTTCTAGCAAGACACTTTATTGGTACCTTCAAAAAAATCTTATTTTTTCCTCAAAAGCCGCCAATTTCCTCTAGTGATGTAAAAGATTGAGGGTTGCGGTGATGATCATGGATGAGTTCACCCATATGCTCAATTCTCCTCAATAAGAAGTAAAAAAGTGGAATTTTCATTCAGTTGATCATACCTAATGTCCGTATGCCATAGGACTTATATTGAAAAAAATCATACTTTATGTATTGACATTTCTTCTATTTATGTTTTATAATATTAAAAGTTTCTAAACTTTATATTTAATTTTTGAACTGCTGAATTTCAAAGCGAATCAAATATCAGAAGCCACAGAGCTGTTAATTGCGTAAAGTAGTAATTTAATATTATACCTTTTTCTAAATTTAAATGAGGTCCAAAAAATTCAAAGAAAACAAACAATTGTTTGTATTGTATTAAAGAATTTATAAAACACGCTCACTTTTTAAAAATACTACTTTTTAAAAACACACTGCTTTAAGTCAGGGTCAATGTTCCATTTCAAAATATAAAATATAAGTTTCTAATAAAAACGAAAAAAAATATATAATTAACTAAAATATTAAAAAAACTTTTTCTCTTCTGTGTTTTAGATAACTTGGCTAATTTGACTAATTAATAATTAGTGTTTAATTTATGCCAAAATATTCCTATGCTCTTGATAAATAGATAGTCAAACAGATAAACATACACGCCGGCAATGTATATTCCTAATGGGGTTAATGATTTGATTTTTTCGTATTCTAGATAAGAATTTAAAAAATTATTACAAAATAAATCGAATGACTGAATAACATAGTCTGCCCTGAGAGTTGGCTTTGCGATAGAAATAAGAAAAATATTTTAGTACTAGCCGCCCGATACGTGCTTCGCTACGTAAAAAAAAAATATTGGAGCAAATTCATTTATTCAAACAAAAATCTTTATTTACATATTCATACGGTATCGATTGGTCGAATTATGATAAATGTACATGTAATGAAGTTAGACATTGTGATAACTTTTTAATATATTTTTTTTAAAGTTTGATTTTTTAAATTAAAGACGCGTATACAAGACAACGTCTGTCGGGTCCGCTAGTTGTATATAAAAGCTCATAATTGCTACGCACCATCTAAAAGTAGGACAGTTATAGGAATATTCCCGTACAAAGTGTAATATGTTAGTGTAACATATTTTATATATTATATTTTGGGGGACGAGGTACAATAGAGATAACTATTTCCTCTGCTACCATACCAGTTCAAAAGCGCAATATTAAGTCTTAATTACATCGTTTTCATCCAAAATACACAATAAATGATTCCATTCATATTAGGGCGAGAACAAATGGTATAATTAACGAGAATCAGAAAACGAGCTTTTGCACAACGCTCTCTCTAGGGACCCTAGGGTGCAACCCTTTTAGTTTTATGCCTAAAGTTGTCTATTGATTGAAGTGTAATCAGAGAATCTGTAGACGAGCGAAAAACACACGGGTAAATATTTCAAATACTTTCTCGTTAATAAAAGTGAACAGACTCTTGACATATTTTCCTTCACAACAACTATATACATCTTATATATATAAGTTTCATCTCTATAAAAAAATTCGAAAGAAATATAAATGTTCTAAAAGATACTAATAATAAGAATTTTCTACATAAGGTTATGAGAAGATTATTTTGCATGATCATTAAAAAAAATATATAAAAAAAACTACGCTTCTTTTTAATTAAACAGGCTGAGAGAAGTAAGTAATTAATAATAATGAAATATTGGGGTTAAATAATCGATACGTTTCCGTCGGAGCTTGTTAAGGGTTGTTTTAAGTGAAGCGCTGTGTAATCATAATCTGATTACACGACAAAGCTTTCAGCTTACTTGTTTTTGATATAAACCGATTGAGATATAGAGTAATAATGCTTCTACTTATACTGCTAAATTATAATACGACAAGCTGTTGCCCGCGGCTTTGCTCCTTTGAGTAGATTTAAGTAAAAGGGGAAAATACCTGCCTTAATTACATTGACATGTTAGTGGAAGAATACTACATGTATATTTACAAATGTATAATTGTCGAAGTTTTAGTTGGAATGTTCTTTACATATGCATTTATACAAGTATAAAAGTTGTATGTTGTAATAAAAAATCTTGAAAAAAAGCCCTCTTATTAAAATAATGATATAACATCCAAGTAGAAAAGCTCTGATATCATCTAATTTTTAAATAAGGTATCTCGCATAAACTTATTCATGCTATAATTTCCTCTACCATTACGTCTTCCCCAGACGATCTAACGGTCAGGATTTATGGTCCTGTCCCATCCCAGAATATCTACTAATAAAGGCAATTGGGTTCCTGAAAAAACGTCCTATTCAAGACATTGTACTTGAAATATGGAAGCCTTAAAATCATAAGAATTACTGGAGAAAAATTTAATAGAAAAAGTAAGAGCGAAATCTTTTGGGCTAGTATTTTTTGAAGTGGTTTGTTGAATATACTATTAGTTAAAAAATATAAAATTAAAATAGTCATAAAATAAACCAATTTGTATATGCTTTATGTTTTGAGTAAAATTCTAAAAATTCATTATTATTTTCATGATGATGATGACCTAATTATTTATTTGGAACTGGGGTGGGTGGAATAGAATTTATTCATAATGCCTATAAATAAAACCCAAGTTCTATAAAGATATTCTAGGTAATATAAAATAATAAATAATTTGAAGCTAAGTTCTGTACAAAATAAAGAATCTATTAGCGTATAGGCGGAGCTGTTTGGAGCGAAATGAGACATCCATTATCCATTTATAAAATTAACATAAAATAAATATCTCTGTATAATAACTCCGGAACGGCGTCACAAGCGCCTCGATCTCAAATTGCCCTGTTAATCGTCTATTCGCTGGAAATTGCATTATTCTAGAGCATAAAACGTGTCACCTGAAGTCTTAAAGAAATCTGTACACGAATAGATATCATTGAGACAAGTAATTATGAAAATAATAATAAACAAATTATTAGAACAAAAAAAACTTTACCATACTAACAGATTATAAAATTATATTAATTATAGTTTCAAATATGGAAGTTATAAACGGAAAGACGAAAATGGGTGACTATAGTTATTGTACGGTTTAGGAATTTTCTTTTTTAGCCCCAAGAGAATGAAACGCTGACTTTTTTATAGTCATTAAAACTTAGATCTATGAAGGAAAACGAGTAACTAGTAGAAAATTTAAGATTGTACGAGAATGTTTTTACCGAAAACTGAAAGAATATATTTACCAAAAACTGAAAGAATATTGTCAGATAGAATTTATTTAAAAAGTATTTGAATTAAATGACCATCGAAGTAGGTAGGTAGTAGGGAGGGAGTTATAAGTACCTCAGTTGTGGTCTAATACGACAGATTAATTCAAAAATTACAATTATAGTTTACTTTGTAATAATTATTTCATTATAGAACGAAATAAAAACACAGTATACGTGTACAGCAGAATAATCGCAAATAATGTGTCTTAAGTCATTTTTGTCTTGCGTTTATGATTGACCTTATACAAACGAGGGTGGCAATAAATATGTAAATTTAGCACACTTCGTCGTAAATACGCGATTTTAGTGTCTATTCGAATTACTTTATGTCCAATTTCCCATGAAGTTAACTTAGCTTACTATTGTTATTCGGGAAGAGTTTTCGTTTTCACGTTTTCGTTTCTTGATCGACTGTATTGATGAATTACTCTTTCAAAATATTGAATGTAAAATTTAAATGTTTTTCTTCAGTGATGGTCACGTTCGGGATGAAAAGGATGTAATGAGGGGTTTCATAAGAATAAATGCGGATAGTGTATAAGAGAAGAGGGCGACAGAAGAAGAGATGAATGGAGTGAATGGATTTTTTTTAATACTAGAAAATGTTATATTTAATCATACACAAGGCTCGTTTTTGCTCACGATAGGATATGACAAATTGCTAATTCACATACCAAAACTGTCTCAATATATCAGTGCGTTTATAAATTAGACGTTGACATCTTAAGAGTTCAAAGTTCTCTCCGTCAAGTTCCTTAAGTCCTCAGTGCTTTAGTTTATTGTACACAAATTCCCACTAGTATATTTACAATTTTACGCCTTACAAACTTTGTATTCGGTATTGTTCCCCTAATTTACACGACATCACTTCGCAAACTTCACCAGGCATTTTCCGTTTCAAATTTTGCTTTTAACACACACTTAAGACTAACAATTCGTAAATAATTTATTGTTGTAATGTTAAAAACGTATTATTATTTCTTTTAAGTAATGCATCTGTATTTCTCGGTTAAATAAATAATATTTTACAAATAATAATAAAACAATCATAACTGTAATTACAATTATTTTACATTATTACATTTACTATGATATGTATGAAAGTATATTTTTATCTTGTTATTTATTGTTATTGTCTTCTTTATGAAGATAGGACTCATCATCAAAAATAAATAGGCCAGGATATATTTAAACCCCGTGCAATGTCTGCCGTCTGCAGTGAACACCACATGTTTGGAGTTTAGCGGTAAGTAATAAGTAGGTAAAATGGTGCAACTTTTCAATTACAGTTATTAGAATGAGCCCTGCGAGTACTGCTATTAAACTTATAATATATAAATCATCTTTGTTATCTTGGTTTAATATTTTTTTAAATAAAATTAGGGTTGTAACTTTAATATTAATTTTATTTGTTTGGTTGATAAATAATATAGATATATCTAATGATTAAGAATAAGATTTTAATTTTTTGATACTCGAAATAAGTTTATGAAAAATGTATATTCATTTTCATTATTTTCGAGTAAATAACGAACACGCGTGGTTCTTAATATTAATATTATCAGCCAGAATCCTTGGAAGTTTGGAATTGAAAAAGTAATTCGCGCTTACATTCCCCAAATATACTGAATATAATATGTTAAAAGTTAGGTTTTGTAACTTTGTCCTGAATTTGAGAGGAGTTATATTAATTTTTGGAGCATGATATAATATTGGAAAAATATCATAATTTATTACCTTTATATATAGGTGTAATTAAATAGTATCGAAGTCAAATCCGTACTTTTAAAATTTACATTTGGAAAATCGTGATGTCTACAGTTAATGTAATGTTAATAATTGTTTTTGTTTGAATGTTTCTTTTATGATATAACTTATGGAGTAATGAATAAAATAGAAATTATTTTTATCTTATAATAGATAGCTTTGGTTGCTCATGACTCCATGAGCAATCAAAGTTCAGCTGACATAATTTCCTGATAAAAAATCTGTTCTGTTCCTGATAAAAAGTCTGTTCTGACATATCTGTCCCGGCAATAGCAGAATTATTATAAAGAATTGATTTTACGTATGTCTGTATACATTTATATATGTATTTATATATCTTTATATGTATTTATTTATGTATGTATGTATGTTTATGTAAGTCATATTTATGTTTTGTTTTTTTTTAATCTATTACATTATTAACGACTACAATTAATTAATTGAATATAACAGCAATGTTTTCATTTGTTTGTTTTGTTAGTTTGTTTGATATTTTTTGTTTGTTGTTTTATGCAATGTTTTAGTTGTTGTTCAGTTTTGATTGTATAATTTTAGCGCCTGATATAAATTAATTATTTTACTGTTTTTCTGGGTTGACTGGCAGAGAATGTTTTTTTAGCATTAAGTCCGCCTTTTATACCATTTTTTTTTGGACCTATAAAGATTAAATAAATAAATAAAATAAATAAAATTGCATTTTCATGGCTTTTAAGGTTAGTTATGTTTATTATGAAACAGGATTAAAATTATTATTTTAATAGATATATGCATGCACAGGGTACATGATACATTATGACCCTGCTTCTGCATCTGCTTATAATCCTAAGTATAGTAAGTTAGTAGTATAGTATAGTGTAGTAAGTAAGTAGTAGTAAGTAAGTAAATATGTCCCACAGCTGGGCGTAGACCTTCTTTGCAATTATTTGGTTTAAATCATAGAATCTCTTCTAAAATTGAGTAGGTTTCATCATTGTATTTTTCTTTACTGACAAGATTTAAGATATAAATTATCATACTTTTTTTCTTGGTGTAAAGGGTTAAATACGAGTTTAGTCAATATAAAGACACCGCAAGTATCTGGTCTATTCCACTAGTTCATGATGGGATAACAAGCACTATTTTGTCCCACTAATCCCATGGGACAATTGAAACCTACATATTGGTCCCAGAAGTCCCGTGAAGCAAATGAAACACATAACTTAGTGCCAGATGTCCTATTACCGCCAAGAAGACAGTCGTTGACAGACAGTTTAGAAATAAAATAAATTACCAAATATACTAGTTACAGTATAAACTACAAAAATAACATTAGTGAGATAGACGGCAAGTATTATGTAACAAAATTATTGAAAACTACATGAACTTGGACCTAGACAAGTAGTTGTAGTTACTAAATTAAAAAAAATATATATAGATAAATATTTTTTTATAAAAAATTCAGTCGTAATAGAAAATAAGTCTTTGGATATTTCAGGAACATTTTGCATGTTCAAACATATTCTCCAGGGCACAAGTTTAGACAGCTGTAACAGTTTATTGTAGCGCTTGATCCTAGTAATTTTCTCATGAATAAAATATTTTTATAGAGTTCAAGCCATACTGCATTAATATTTTAACTCTATGAAATGGGAAATGTTATTGAATTGAAGTATTCGGTTAAAAGTCTTTAAGAAATTTGACGATGTCTTACCACGTCTTGACTAACTGTGGTCTGATTCAAAATTAGTATTATATAGAATTATATTAAATCTGACTAATATAATTTACAATTAATTTGTAGTTACCTCCCTAATACACCTTTCCGATTGGTTTATAGTGTGATATCGTGACTGTCAATGAAAATCTTGACAGCGCCGTCAAATCATTTCTACTTTGATCTTTCTTCCAGAAACCGAACCTGATTCATTAAAAATATATAAGTAGTTTTTGTATCCGTTTTATTCGAATTCTCTTAATGGAGCAGCTACAAGAAGATAGTTAGCGGGAAATAATAAAAACTAGGGTCTGTAAAGAAAATACATACAAGACCCGAGGGTTTCAGTTGCTATTTTATTATAAACAACTTATTACTTCTGTAACTCGATTATTCAAAACTCACACAAGATTAAAATAAAAAAATATTCTGTGGAAATAATATGTAGTTCATGTACCAAAGTAATATATTTTAAAGTAAAAAAAAAACAACGTTCGTTCAGTTAATATATTATACGATTTCTAAGTTTAAATTATTAGCCTTCTCTGTCAAGGGTTGTGATTGGCTGTCTGCTACAACATAAACCAATCAAGACGATTAAAACGAGATTAGCCGGAAATTAGTTATCTTTTTTTTTATCAGCTATAAAGAAATTTTAAATTTATATAAAATATCTCAAGATTCTTACGACTTCGATAAAAGTGATTTAAAATATTATGTCTTGCTTATATTTTACAGTTTTATCTTAAATTACATTTCAAATTCCAAGCAATTTCTTTGTAAAAGCAAATTATCTTCAAGGCGAACAGTTTTTGTTTTTTTTTTCTTCTTACCATTATTCATTTTATTTAAAGTATTTCATTGAATCCCAATATAAACTAGCGTATCCTTAGCTTCTTGTAAACTATATTTAAACTTTTCTAGTATATGTTTGTTTATTTCAACATGTAATTGGAGATCATGGTCTCTGATATGTCCATTTTTAATAGTTTCTACAATAAATAATTTAAAAATGATGGTAGAAGAATCAAAACTGGATCTTTTAAAGATTTTTTTTAAAGGTATATTTTTTAAATCTTTTTTCGTAGGTCTAGCCATGACATGCATCGTGACATAAATTTAACAGTATAACAAAATAAAAAAATATATGACAAATATTAAAATACTAATAACACGTAGTAAGGGTAAAACAAAAAGCAATGATGTTTTACAACCAACTTAAACTTATCCTTGTTAACAACCTCAGTACAAACTGTATGGTGCCGGAGGTGCCATCGCAATTTTACCGGATTATAACAACGTACAATCCGCTCCTAAAGGAATTGTTTATGTTTCATGTCAATTTTAAAAAGTTCTATGTCCTAGTTCCTCTAGTTCTAGCATAACCCACCTAAATTATAAGGTGGATTTAAATATGTTCGTTTTTTAAAAAAGCAAAATATTTCAGAATAACATTATCTGCAATGAAAATGTATGTTATATAAAAGGGCTCTTTGTAAATGATCTGAATTACTGGCAACATGTAAAACGTGTCGGGTGGAAAATTTCATAACCCCTCTTCCCTTTATCAAAGGAAAAATAACGTTCTCTAACGAGCGGCAATTTGAAGCTATAAGATTTGCCTTCCAAACTCCAATTGCTTAGATCAAACTGGCTAGCTATACATAATATAATATATACAAATTGTCTTTAAGTACCTATTTGTAAGTTTATGTATTAGAATACTATTCACATCTATTTAAAATTATTTCCGACAGTAATATTATGCATCCTTAACATTTGTTTCGAGTGGTAGCGCAGATTTGTACCGGATGTGAGGGACGCAAACCTTAAAACAAATGTGTAACGAGAGCCTTACTATTTTACATAATTCCCACATCTATATGCCAATTTTCGGCAGGCATGCAATACGATCGTGCACTTATTATATTACATTCATTGGAATTTAACCCCTATTTGATGTAAGATATAGAACATATTTGAGTGTGTACATAGAGAGGATAAATATTGGGGCGTTGTACGTTTAGTGCTTGAATGCGATTCAGGATGCGATTGCGTCGTATGTTTCACAAGCTTAGGCTTACGATGCGTCAAAATCAGGTACTATATTTGTTATATATGGAATAGGGTGTAGGGTATAGTAAGTATATAAAAAGTGACTCATAATATAATTAGGATTAAAGTAGTATACTATATATAATGATTAAATGTATTTGTATAGAGCTACAATAATTTTTTTTTACTAAATTAATACTAAAGCACTTTTTAACTTCATAACAAATAAGGGATCACAATATAAATAAAATGATGATAATTAATATCAATTCTTTATCGATAAAACTACTTATGTACAAACATTACAAACTAATTCATATAACAATTATTTTAAGGATTAGTCACATAGTAATATAATGCTAAAGAAATAAATTATACTAAATGCTTCTAAATTCGGTATAATACACATATAGATATACATATTATATACATATTTTTATCAACGGTAGATGAAATTAAAAACAACTTTTTTCACGAAGTCATTTAAAAAAACAGTTTAATGTGAAGCTATACATAAAAATTAAACTAAGATCGTGATTATAAATCGTGGCTTAATAATTGAAATTTGAAACTCAAGTACAGAAGATAAATTAGGATGGAAAATAACTAAGTTCACAATTGACTCGTTTAATAGTTTTAATTATTAAACTAAGTCAACGCAAATCGATTTTATCAAATTTACGAAGATTAAAAATAAATCGAATACAACTGTCCAATTGATTTATTTTTTTCTAACGGAAACTTTAGAGTAACATTCATCAGCATAGTTAGTGAGATGAGACTGCACTAACGGAGTTTTGGTCCGAATACGTAAAATAGTTTTTGTGACTATAAAGTTAACGTAACGAATACGTTACTCTAGATAACTCAACTATCAGCTGTTCCAGGTGAGTGTACAATCTATCTAAAGATAAAGATATTAAAAAATAATATAATCGGTATATCAATATTATTTAATTTAACTGAAGGCGCATGTAAACGTAGTTATAAAGTAAACACAATTTCAAGACTTTTTCTATTGTCTAAAATATTAATAAAATTAAAAGTATATGAATCTTATTCAAAATTATCTCCATTGACTTTTATACAGTCTTATAATCTTTGAGGCCAGCTGTCAATAGAAAGACGCGCTCTCTCCATGGGAAAATTCTTCACTGCCAATATTATGGATTGTGTTGGGGATTCTATATTAATTTTGCGTCAAGATCATTCCATATTCTTCAAAACTTACTATAAATCATAATTCACCTTGTAAATATGGGGTCTAGATGGAGATGAGTTTACACTTCTGATGAAGTCCGAAACGTTAGTATCTTACTATGCCTGCATGGAGAGTTATAAAAATGACATTTGGCTCCATACTTAGTGTAATGCCATCAGAGAATTTCTTTATCAATCCGCCGAAATTAAATATTTAAAAACTATTTTACAAGTATTTGTGCAGAAATAATATATTTGAATATATCATGTACAAACAAATTATCATATGTATATAATATATATTTGAACTTATTTATAACAATCAGAAGACAAACGCATGCATTACGTCTTTTATATATTTACTTACTTCTATTTCCGCATAAAATGTATGAGTTTCGAGATTTCGCAAAGGGATCAAATATTCCATTGTATCCAGGCGATGACAAAAGACTGCTTTATGTATGAAATTCTGGTTTGAATGTACGAATATAGCCATCGATACTGAATAAAGATTGCAAAATTAAATTCTGTTCGCATTTTCATCAGCAGTTCCTTCTTCACTCAAAAATTCGGGACTTTTGAATGTACAGTGTTTTAAAGAAAAACTCATCACCTGAAATGTATTTATTTGAACCTGTGTACATTATTACTTACAACTTTCTTTTTATTTATTTTTTTCTTTTATTATGTATTCGATTACTTATTATCTTGTGTAAATAATTTTGTTAAACTTATTTTTTCTACCCAAGGTTGCTGACAAAGGGAAGTCGGTTCACCTGCAGTCCATTAAAATGAAATGGGACGAAATCCTTAAATAATAGACTTTAAGCTCCTTATTGAGACGCTACATTGAGTGAAACTTCAGGTATTGGACTTCCAATTTTATTGTTACTAGCCCAAGCTTTAGTTAGTTAGGTATTAAATCGAAAATCGTATTTAATGGATTAGTCTTAGTTTACTATCTAACAAAAGATTTCTTGATATACTGTTATCCTTCAAATATTTTTCAATAATAAAATTAAAGTGTCTGAAATATTTTCCAATTCCATTAAAGTTTTTAAATAACGACTCCACTCCACTAAATTCAATTGACTTCAAGTGACTAAAAACAAAAGAAGTATTTTCCTATAAAATCTTTTATATTTTAGAGCACGAAGTTGTCAGTTTCTAAACACTTTAAAGAAAATAAAATCTGAGACAAACCCTGTCAATGGTGATTCGTTTCAGCCGACAGGCTTTTACTGGGGAGTCTTGAAATTACTTTAATGTCACTCTTCAGTCACTTCAGCGAAATGACGCGGATTTTATAGCAAATACCCCGAGCCTTGTGACTGCAGACTAAGTGAATATTTCAAACTAAAGTTCTATCATCTTTAAAATGGAATAATAAAAGTGAATAAAAACATTCATGTGAAAAATACTTTATTATTTGTAATCGGCTTGTGGACTAAATAATTCGACAATTCTCTAGACAGTTACCTTGATGTTTTTGTACGTCGAACCTTATGTAAATCTTCGGTGAAATTCAAGCCGTGAGGTTAATTAAAACGTTAGTATAATTAAATTTAAATTAAAGCGAGCAGGTGCAGAGGTTGACAACACTCCCGCGGTTCTTAATCTTCTTGTCTGATTTTAAGTAATGATAATGTACCCAGATAACAGCCATGCAAAATGGTTTCATGAGTCTAGTTTTAAGGGTATTAAGCATTGAACAAAATGTTTGTTTTATATGCTTTGTTTGTTTTATATGCTTTGCTATATTTGCTTTTATATATGAGTGATATTATCTGTAGTAGACTGAGAACTTATTACAGAGAATAGTAAATACTTAAACAGATGTGACCTGCCTGCAAATGAATATGTATACCTACTCTTAGTGACATACCAAATCAAATATAGATTAATAATAATTGATAAAAAACTAAAATAATATTGATTCCATTATTCATTCCAAATATTATATTATAATTATAATCTAAAGAAATATAAATATATTTCATTTCACAAAAAAATGTTACCGTCTGATGATTAATCTTTATAAATGCATAATATCCTTTGTGCATTAAAGGATATTAGTAATTAAAAGTAAAAACCCATTAAACACTATCCAGGTGCTACAAAGACTAGATTTATGCTAATGCAGTAAACCGAGTAATAAAAGCACGTTAACTGTAAGCTGCTTTAAATTAATATTCACCAAGCTTAGACTGATCACAAATGATCATTAAATATTTTTATTTCATTTTTATTCATATATTGTCAACATTTTTATAATATGCTTTAAATAATATAATGTAAAAAGTAGGTACGTTTTCATTAAATGACTTGTCTGATAGGTATCAAACCTTGCATTTTAGTGGGCAATATAAACGTTTTTCTGGGACGGCGTGGTAGAGTAACCTGGGTCTAGCAATGTAATATGTATAGCCCGATAATTATATATTTATATTTTTTATGTAAATATAGAATAAAAATTTATAAACACGAAAAAGAGTCAAACCTGTGGCCACTGGCAGTCCATCCCTGTCTCTCTGCTAGTTGATACAAAGAACTAACCTGTGTTTAATAATTTTGATGATTATATCACGTAATCTTAATATATATAAATAAATCCTATTGGATACTAAATTTATAAGGTGAATAACGAGACAATAACCAAGCCCGCAAGTTCGAATCCTGCTTGTGTTTTTATTCTATAGTTTTAAGAACCAAAGTATAATATAGCTAACATACTTAAACTCAATTTCAAATATACTTTCTATATGTTGTAATTTAATATCATGCACGCTCAGTTCATTTAACATGGCAAAATAATGCTAAAGCAATTCTGTTTTATAATTGATTGCAGCGGTCGATTCTCCATTTGTATTGGACCTACACATTTGTGTCTCCTCTCAAAAGGTGTGTTCTTATTGGATCTACAAGCAAGAAAAATCAATACAATTAATAACATTTATTTATACCAAAACTTAATTGTAAGCATTTTCTTACAATAATGTGTTTTAGACAATAATCAATCATTGTAAATATTTTAATTTTCAACACAAATATTAATAAGCTTAACAAAAAAATGTCTCCAAATTATTCACGTTCTTATAAAACTACAAAACTAGTTCATTTAATAGTAACCCTGGACGAAAATTCTTGTGTTTATTAAGTTCATAGATATTTAAATACCTATGTTATTGCCACATCTATATCTTTGAGAACCAAACAGGTAGTCACTAAGGGAGTGCTATGAAAACGAATACTTTGTTGTTCATATGTCTGTGACTCTTCTCACAGAGTCGCAGACTTACAGCTTTTTACACTAGTTATCTCTCGTCACATTAATTATTTATTTTGGGGGTTTTTAAATAATTTTACCTTTTTGAAATTACATTCCGACCGTCGTGGGTTTTATCAATATTATTTTTTATAATTTTTATAGATTCTGTATCACCATGATCTACAAAAATATTTAAGTATTAAATTTATATAAATATAGAATGAAAAATAAACGTATCGATACAATACCGTATCGATATGATAGCTCAATTGGTAGAGCGACAGGACGGTTTCCCAGAGGTGGCAGATTCCAATCTCTGCTCGTATCGTTTAATCACAAACCCACTGTTAAAAACCGCATCCAAATGTTTTGCATTAACAATTGCTTACCCCACCCTACGGTATTTTTTACCATAACATCTATCCGAGAACATGCATCAGTGAAATCAATACTCACCAATAAAAACCACATTAAAATGGACCAGTGGTTTCGGAGATAAATGGTAACATTGCAAACACACACAAACATCATCTTACCTCGAACGCAAATACCGTCTCCGTTTCGTTATGGGTAAAAATAATAACAATATTTTGAAATTATAAATTATTGATTGTTTTTTCGAATGGTTCTCTGAATTGATCTATTACAAATATTTTTTTTTTTTATGTAAGAGGAGGGCAAACGAGCTGGCGGGTCACAGATGACTTGTGATCACCGCCGCCCATGAACTCTTGCAACATCCGAGGATTTACAAGAGTGTTGCCGGCCATGTAGGTAGGAGTAAACGCCTTTTTTGAAGGTATCCATGTCGTACCGATCTGGAAATACCACCGAAGGGAGTTCGTTCCACAAGCGAGTGGAACGTGGGAAAAATGTCCTTGAAAACCGCACAGTAGAGGATCGCCACGCATCCAGGTGGTAAGGATGATATTGGAGGCGATGGCGCGCTGTGCGGTGATGAAATATAAATATATATATGATATATATATATATATATATATATCATTTGAATAAGCGTTAAAATATTTTAAATGATTGAATATTTTAAAAGTATATAACAATAACATATTATCAAGTAACGAATAATTTAATGTTAAAACTCATATATTCAACAAATATTCCAGTAATTTTCGTTATGAATGCAAACTAAAATGTTTATTGAATATTAAAAGAATTCCATTAATATTCTGATATGTTATATTAAATAAGTATTGCAAAATTTTATTCATACCTGTAATATGTTTCCCGTAAGTACCAAGTGGAACAAACCACAGCATCCACGTCTAGAATCGACCACAGTACCCGGTGAAATTAATTGTAACCCCAATACCCACTGCCGCTAAGATATTGTACAGCGAATGAGTTTTTAACGAGATTGTCTGTTTGAGTTATTTAGTTGATTTTATTACTTATCCACCGATTTACGATTGGGGTTTGAGGAAAATAGCTACCATAGTTTCTAGGACAGTTAATTTAATATACATTGATTTTTATCAGCTTTCCTAACGACCGCTGACATCTGATTTTTATTACGAATTCTCGAAAATCGATTAAATGTATATATTCTCGAGTTACAACCCTATAAAATCCTTTATGTCACTGTTACCTCAGATTGACATCCAGCATTGCCTAATATTACTACTATTAATACGTACTACTAGATTCTTGAGTGACTCATTATTTTTCACTTATTTACTTTGAATTTCCAATGTCGTGTGATTAATCATGTCAGGGTTGTCGTTAACATCAATATGACAACAGTGTGTTGTAAAATTACTTATCGATGTTTCATGACATGTTTAGGGTGGAATGACATTTTTTGGTTAGAATTGAGGATTATTATTCGATGTCATGTAAAGATTATTATTATCAAGATTATTAACCATTTGTATTTACTTTTTTTTCAATTTTTTTTAAGAGCTACTACTTGTAGACTGTGAATGTATGCGATCGTATCTAACATCCTCACTAATAGCGTAGAAGTAGTTGCTTTATTATTTCATTTTCATCAACAAATTTTGTATGTCATCTGTATGTAAGAAATATGACGTTGACATAACGTTATACTATGTTAAGAATAAAATATAATGTAAACTTTATTATAATTATCGTGATTCTACAAAATATATATTATATCATTCTGGTTTACATCACCGTTGCTTAACCGACTTTCAAATAAGCTATAACAATAAAAATGTCTGTAAAATATTAAAAGAGCATAATAATGTAAAGGATGTACACTATAAAGCTAATAGTAAAGCAAATAATAGTCCGAACTTCAATGTAACAAGTTTAAAGTTAAACCGCAGTTTAATTTAATTACATTGAGTCGGTATAGTAAATATAACAAAATAACCCACCGCTGTTTAACTCTAATAATTTCACCTTTGTCCGTACTTTCCAGACGGTGTCGTTTGAACCAACAGTCGTTTTAGTGATTGGTCCACGTTACAGACTTTTGACAAATAACATTTAAAAATAAATTGTTATACAGTAAATATTATTTGTTATGTACTTGCTATTATTTTATTCTCGATATTTGTAGATTTAAATTTTTCTTCAAAATAAAATTATTTAAAAAATAAAAGAACTAAAAAGAAATATACGAAAAATAACATGCACATAAAATAGTATAAGTGGAAGTCATTTAAAAAAAAAAACTTTATAATGCTAATAAAGTTCCAAAACATGTATTATTTTGAATTGTTATGAGCAAAAAGGCAATAAAATTAATTACTAATAATCTAACCTATCTAACCTGCTAATTTCTTATGAAAATACGAACATTAACGAAATTAATCTGAAATCGTACAAAACTATTAGATGCCTACGCTTGGGTCTTTTAGGCCCCACATCACGACAAAGTTCATCAGTCTCTGACGGTAACATCGTTATAGAGCTCAATCAGCGCCCATTGACAACGCGACGTAAGCTCAACTAGATTACCTCACATTATTTTCGCCTACTCTTTAGTTACTCTTGGGGAGCTTTAGACCCTATTTCAAAATAAAGATGCATAATATCATAGTTGCAATTTAGGGTTCCCCGTGGCGTGAGCGATTACGGCTGAACGAAAGAAGTGTTACGTTTTATAAAAGAAATGAACGCTTGGGAGAGATTGTAATATGATTTTATCCAAATTCATAACTCAATGGTCAAAAAGCTCACTTCCATTTTTCTATTATTATTTTAACTATCCAATTTATAAATGGCCACTTTCATATGAGGTGTAGTAGATGAGGGGTATTTTTGTGTGTGTGTGTAGAGTTCTGAACTCAAACTATATAAATAGTAAACGCATTTAATTTAAACATCCGTAAAAAAATATATGTAAAAATCTTTTCAGATTTGAAACCTTCACCAAACGTAGCTAACAAATTTATATTGACCTCGTTGAACTAACCCTTTAAACACAAATGTTTCCAACTTTGCAAAAGAGGAGATCATATATCATTGGTAACAAAAGGATTTGTCATTCGACGGGACGATATGTAGAACCGTGAATAATTTAGACGCCACTAAATAGAGGGTAGGCAGTTAATATTCAGAGAGGACAATATTTTGCTATCTGATATAGAAAGGGTAAGGGACAAAAGGGAATGTTTAATTAGAATTATTGCTCTTACAAACGTATCTGTAAAAGCTTGATAGCTCAAGTATTATAAACATCAACTTTAATTTTGGGTTTTGGAAAAACAAAGACGCTTAAGCTTCTTCAAGTAATATAGAATATGATTCTCGACTAAAATAAATTCCAATACTTAGTATACAACAGAGAGATGGTATGTTAACAGATGATTATAATAATCAAATTTTCATCTGAGCCCAAGATTCACAACCACGTCCGTTATCAGACAGTCGAAGGACAGAGTCAGAATCCTAATCAATATATAACGTATAATATTTCAAAGGGTTGGAGCCACGCGTGTAACTTAGTTATAGGCTCCCTCATCAGAGCTAATGAAAACATTACATGTTTTGAATATATATGAGCATTCCCAATATATTGATTTTGGTAATGCTGTATAATATAAGAGAGGTATATTGTGATTGTGATGTGATTACTTCGCCCTATTTATACTCTTTGAGAGTACACCCTTAGGACTAGTTTATTGCTATCATATTTTCACAGGAGTTTTTGTGTCACTAATAAAATACTTAAAATATTTTTAAGATTAATTCTTGTTATGCTTTTAAATTTAAACCTATCATTATTTTCTAAAAAATTATAAAATAATTTATTTATTTAAACATGTGTGATTCATTAGAAATATTAATATTAAATATGTTATGAAATTACTAGCTTTCCGCCCGCGGCTTCGCCCACGTGTAATTCGGTTATATATAGCGTTTTTTAATGATCTCGACAGGGCTTTTTCTTCCACAGGCTGAAATCTTGTTACAACTGGAATTAAATATAGCCTGTGTTACTCAGGGATGATGTAGCTTTCTAATGGTGAATGTTTGAAATCGATTCAGTAGTTTCGGAGTTTATCGATTACATGTGTAAACAAACAAACATATAAAAAAATAGATTGTTCCTCTTTATAATATTAGTATACATACAAATCTATATAGAAAAAGTAAAGTGAGACAAAATCATCGTCTCAAAAGAAAAAAAAAACAAAATTTATAGGACGAAGAGGCCTTACAGGATTTCCTTGTAAACAATATTTTTAGTTTTTTTATTATTTACCAGGATGAACAGGTTAGAGGGAGAGCTGACACGCGAGCAAGCAACATACAGTTGTCCATGAGAGAAACAATCTTCTCTTAAATCAACACCAGCGACTTTAAAAGTTTGCCCTTGAGACTTATTTATCGTCATCGCAAAGCAAACTTTTAGAGGAAATTGAAGGCGCTTAAATTCAAATGGAAGGTCATTGGGCATTAGAGGAATGCGCGGGACGAATACCGTTTCTCCTCGGGCACATCCTGTCAAAATAACGGCCTCAACTAAATATTTATGTAAGGCTTTGACTTGCAACCTGGTGCCGTTACACAATTTCGATGGTTTCAGATTACGTAGCAACATTACCGGTGTACCTTTTCGCAGTGCAAGCCTATGGTATGGAAGACCAGCTGGTTTAAGTGAATTTAAGAATTCGACCGGATAATTTGTAGCGTCGTCTGCATGGCATGGTGTGTCTATGGATTTATAAATCTTTTCTTCTCCGTCGAATGACTTTAAAAGTATGTCGTTAATAAATGCAGCTTGTTCGTTCTTCGGAGTCAAAATAGCTCGTTCGCAAAACCATTCTATAGGCTTGTCTTGTATGTCGGAAATACCTGGATAAATGTGTTGTATTAGCTCCTCGATGGTATATACTAATGTACACATATCTTCAGGGATGTCAAATATACCATCCCTGGTAGGATGTTCACCATTTCCTATTTTTAGAAGACTGGTTGAAAATATACCAGCCGTCGAATCACTCCCCAGATAGGCTCTCATGTTTTTAGTTAACGTTATACTTTTTACGGAGGACCACAAAATCGATCTTTTAAGGCATGCTTGTACTTCATCAGCACGATTTCCCTTGGGTACCACCGGTAAGGTTTGTCTAAAATCTCCAGCAAACAGCACGGTTACGCCACCCATTAAATTTTTATTACCCCGAATATCTTGTAAAGATCTGTTCAAAGCCTCAATTCCTCTTTTGTGTGCCATGGTGATTTCATCCAAGATAATAATTTTTGTATTTTTTAATACTTCAGCTAGGTGACTTTGTTTTGAAATACTGCATAAGGGTGTTTCTACGCGAGTCAAGTCGAGTGGTAACTTAAAACATGCATGCGCAGTTCGACCACCTTCCAGCAATGTGGCCGCGATCCCTGATGAGGCGACAGCCAAAGCAATATGTTTTGAGCTTCTAATTTTAGCTAAAATTAAGTTTATTAAGTAGGTTTTTCCTGTGCCACCTGGCGCGTCTAGAAAGAAAAGTTGTCCTGAATTTGTGTTAACACTATGCATAATTTTATCGTATGCTTCGGTTTGTTCTATTGTTAAAGTATTTTTATGGTCCTTGACGAATCTCTCTAGAAAATCTGTATTGTAATTAGTCTCTCTTAATAACATAATGTTCCCTAAATCGAGTGGCCTGGTTGGTTGTGGCAACCCATATTCCTTAAGTGAACGCCCACCTAATGAAAGAACGGCTTCCTCAAGAACTTGCAGGCATTTGTTGTATACTTCACTACAAATGTTATCAACATCCTCTATGTTTCTGTGGACTTGATGTTTATAATCTTCCGATAAAATATCTTTAAATTTATCCCAAAGTCCTAATGGATCTGACACTTGACAAAACACTAATAATATTACAAACAAATCCCGAATTCTAGAGGGAGATTCAGAAAGTGCAGCATCTTGTAAGGTAGCATACCAGTGCTGGTCGTCTTCAAGCAAACCCAAAGCTTTGCAAGCAGATTGAAAAGTGGGATGTACTTCACCGTTAACCGTTCTTAGAGCCTCAAATGAAGTTGGCCCTTTTACTTCATGCAGAAGCATACGTAAATAGAAACACTCCGCATTATTGGGATGCACAGTATACACTCGGCCCAACGCGTTTTCTTTTTTTATATCTGGCCAGTCCTGTACGTCAGCTCCTCTTTTTCTTCTTTCAAAGTGACTATTTTTATGCCAAGTATAATACGATGGTACATCTGAATAAATCAAAGTTTTCGCAAAAATATCTACTTGACAAAGTTTAAAGAAGGCTAGAAGCGTAGTATTTGGTGGATTATTTAATCTTTCGATAATATTTTCTTGGTTAAAGTATATTCTCTGTCCGTTCTCTAAGTGTACTGCAAGATGAATAACTGGAGGAAAATGTTCATGAATCGGAAAGCCAAAAATCCGCCAAACAGCCTCCGAACTACTTATATATCTACCATTTTCGTAAGTAGTCACCTCGTCATTTTTATTTTCAAGGGCGAAAGTAGCCTGATCCGTCCCTTTATTCACATATTTGCATACATATTTAATAGAGTTTACTGAATTACAGTACTCGACGTTAATATGAGCACCAAAACTTCTTGAAAGTACAGCATTGTAAGGAACAACCCATCGATTATCTAAACATACTCCTTTAATGTCAACAGTAAAGCCACCATCTTCTGGAGAACGACGCCTGTATTGTGGGTAACCGTCTTCGCCAGTTTGAGTTTCTTTAATGAGTTGTTTCGGAAATCTTTTACTGCAACTGTTTTGTTTCATGCAAGGTGACTTGAAATTAAAACTTCCACATGGACCATGCATCATGTTAGATTTAACGATTTCATACAGTTTTGGATCTGTTTCTGGATCTGGTATTTCGGCACTAATAACTTTATCAATGAGATCTGTCGTTATGCTATTTTTAAGCCAGAGTAGTATGTGAATGTGTGGAAGGCCACGCTTTTGCCATTCGACTGAGTACATAAAACAGCATACTTCACCGAATATTTTACGTTTCGTCAGTAAGTCCATGATTTTTCTAACTTTTAAACGGAACACTCTAGCGATTAAGTCATGACGGTCGTGGGAATTTTGACCTGGTAACAAATGTTTTGTAATGTCTTCCCATTGTGGGTTACATGTAAATGTTATAAAAAGATCCGGTCGTCCAAAACGGCGAACGTAGGTCATGGCATCTTGGGTTCGCTCATGCATGTATCGAGGTCCACCTGTAAAAGAAGAAGGCAACACTACCATTTGACCAAGATCATTAGGGTCTGCGTCTTGCCTACCTACGGCATCCTTTAAATGGATATAATTTTCTGCTCTTAGTTTAGACTGATTATGACGTATATAATTGAGTCTTTCGGTCTCAATCTTAGCATATACGTCAACCAAAAATTGACTGAAGAGGGAGCGATAGTAAAGGAGATGATTGATTTGACCGTCTCTGGACATTATTCGGTAAGAATAGAAATCTGCGGCAGAAATTGTCTTTTTAAGACCCATTTTAGTTTTCGGATCGATCTGGGGTAAATGAATAGAGTAACCATCCTCACCACGACAAAAAAGCAAAGGATATTGCAAAGCGTCGTAAGATCTATGGATTTCGCTGATTCGATGCAAACCACTACTATGGCTTTCTAAGACAATGTCACGCTTTTCAAATTCTTGCCCAACAATGACTAACGCTACTTCATTTGTCGTAGGTGCATTATAACGACCTAAATGACCATCTATTGGTTTTTTTTCGGCGTTAATAACAACTTTAAATGTTTCACAATTAGCTGGAACCTTTTCGATAGCTGTTTTTAAGTCTTTTATGTATGGATTTACATCATGAAGCATTTTTTGAAGCACTTTCACTAAATTTTTCTTTACACCTGGAAAATTTGAACATCTCAAGTTTGCTTCCCTTTCGTCCTCTCCTACAAAATAAATTTGCAAAAATTGAGCATTCTGTTGATCCATAGGCAGTAAACTTCCAATCAGATGATAAACCTGGCCTTGTACCTTAAATGTCGGCATGAATCCATCTTCTGAGACCAGTTTTGCTCCAAATGAGGTCATTTGAAAACACCCATTATATTTTCGGATGTTACTCATAAAATGATTGTGATCAGGATGAAAATCCATAATTATTAAGCTATAAAGTGGCTCTGGAGGTAGTTCAAAGGCCTCAAGCAAAACCTTCCCTCCACTGCAACACATTCCAACAGTTTCTTCTTTCCACTTTAAAGCATTGCACCACTGGCATTTATGATCCATAGTTCCTATACATACATCTTTATCTGCTTCGTATGACAACTCAGGATTATACGCCAGTCCCGACAGTAATTTTGTATGCCATGTTTTTGCTTTAATATTTTTACGATATTGAGACTGAATATTTCTTCGTTCCTCCAAGTGTGTATGTTGATAATTTGCAACTTCCTGTCGATGTTCGTCAGGATGTGAAGTTCGATAAGCAGCTTGTGCTTTCCTGTATATTTCGGGGTGTGAAGATTGGTAATCAGCTTGTGCTTTCCTATGAACTTGGGGGTAGTTTCGTTGATACACTGTAACCGCTTGCCGATGTGCTGCAGGGTTACTTCGAACTGACTTTTTTTGCTGATTTTTCCGAGTTTTATTCGTGTATCGAGCCCTACGTTTTTTGTTCACTTTTTTTATTTGTTTAGGCATTGGTTCATCGTGTTTTAATTCAGACTCAGACTCAGTCTCGGACTCACTGTTCGAAAATATGATTTCGGGAATGGGTGAAGGCGTTTCTAACCTTCGTTAAGTAATTTTTTTTGCGACCTTTGTTGCCGAAAACGATGAAACTGGAACATAAACGTCAAAGTGACCACCAGAAAGCCCGCCAGTAAAGCGAAGACGTTTTACAGGAAGACCTTCAACTCCAGTTTTCACATAAAACTGGCCATCACGAAATACTTCGAAAACATATTCATATATTCGCCCAGCAGCTTCTAATTCGCACAAACTTCCATATGTAGTGGTTTTCATCATGTCGTTGTAATATTCATTTGGCGTTGAATAATTATCTCCAAGTGCAGTACACGACATAATCGAAAATTCCGTCCAGTTTTCAATAACAAAGCCGATTATGCGTTCACGTACATCCCTAGCCCTGTCTTGAGTTCCGAACATCAAAAAAGATAAAGCTCTAAATAAACAGGCTCCATCTTTTTCTATATCTACCACAGCATGAGGAATATAATTCCCATTAACAAACAAAATTTCTTGAACCATTTTAATTAGAAATTTTTTAACTAAAACTATATCTATGGAAATTAACTAAGACTAATAAAGTAACAAACAAATGAATAAAAAATGAAGAATATATTAAAAAATCAACTCACACTATAAAACTTATCCAACACTAACTAAATATACTATCAAAAATATCAAATCTAATCAACAAATCAAAAATTAACTGAAATAGAGAGTAAAATAAGTTAAATAAGTCAAGTTAAAAGTTAATGAATTAAACGTTAAATATTTGTAGTGTGTAATATGTAGTTTCGCGTATGTCCGCTAGGGGCGCTGCTAAAATTACACGATAAATTAAAATATTTTACGCTACCTAGCTAAATGACGGTAACGAAACCATAGCGCGATCTATCTCGATGCCAACGCCATCTATCGAGCATCGAGACAACTCGTGATAGTTAATAGAAAATAAAATTCGGGTGTTTTATTTATGCATACCGATTACGCCGAGATTTATGGATCGATTTACGTGATTCTTTTTTTGTTCGGTAGAGTATACTTTCAAGTTGGTCCCGTTGTTACCTAGTCAGGATCTGATGATGGTATTCCAGGGAAATCAAGGGCAAACCTCAAATTTACAGGCAATTACGTTTTTGACAATTTCATAGATCTGTTTAAGTATTTGCGTCTGATAGTCATCATCCCATGTGAATGAGCTGATGATGGAAGGTACAACTCCTCAACGGTTAGGAGTTGAAAGAAAATTGTGACTTTTACTGACTAAAACCCACCTCGTTCCTTCAGTTGCCCTTTGCGTTCCGGGGCCACGGTATCTCGTTAGAACTTTCCCGCAGCCCCGGCTCAGTTTATCCCGTTTCCCCCCCTTGGGGGTTGACATTTCGAAAATCCCTTCTTAGTGCTCACTTATGTTACTAAAGGAACCTCTGTTCAAAATCTCAGACTCCTATACCGAGCGGTTTCGGCTGTGCGTTAATAAATCAGTCACCCAATCGCACCCCCTAAATCACGATTGGAGGGTAGTTTGAAAAAACTTATAATGTCAAACATATTTACTTGCCTATGTACGTATTCATGCCAAGTTTCAAGTTTATAAACCCAAGGAATAAGATTTTTCATACAAACGTTTTTACCCCTTTTCCCCCCCTTGGGGGTTGAATTTCCAAAAATCCTTTCTTAGTGCTCCCCTACATATCCCAAGAAACCTACATTCCAAATTTCAGCTGTCTACGACCAGTAGTTTCGACTGTGCGTTGTCTGTCAGTCAGTCACTCAGTAACGGAAGAGTTTTATATATATAGATATACAATAACTCTTTAGACTAGCTTTTTCCCAGCGGTATTATCTATTTCAAGTAATATTATCTATTTTAAATATCTAGACTAGAATTTAGCTTTCGATATAAAGTCCTATTTATCGGAACTGCGCGACATCTTTTAGCCTTTTATAGATAATACTAAACTATACTATACTATGTTTACAGTATATAAAGGATATAACATTTAAAGGATGGCACGCGGTATAAAATGAATTATGTTGAAGTGTATGTATGTTATATAAAATTTCAAACAGTCATTTTCCACCAAAAAACTAGCATGTTATTTGGTGGAAAATGACTGTCTGAAATGTAGGGTTATAAGCAATAGCTTATAACCCTACATTTCAAACAGTCAATTTCAAACAGTTATAATAATAACCCCACTTCTTTAGTATAATTGTAGTTATGGCTTTAACCATTTGACAAATGAAATAAACTTATATCATATAATTTATTCTACTTGTGGACGCACACACATTTTAAGAACATATATAACATATAAAAAAAGATGAACAGATAAAAACTGCAAAAATGATTTACACGGGAAATATCTTTTAAATTAACTTAAAAAATATGTCATATGTACGCTTTTGACAGGTTTACTATTTTATTATAATATACTATAGATTAGGTATTATTTTGTATGAATGTTGTAGTTTACGAATTATTATTCCACTCATTTTTCTTGTCAACTTAAGCCGCTCCATTATTCCGGGAAGATAGATGTAAATAAAGTGTAAGCTGAGATTTGAGCGGTTTACATCAACACGTTTACAAGTTGTGATAACTCCCCTATAGAGTAATGGGGTGCCGTGGGGTGTAATTTACAACATTTTCCCTTTCATTGTAAGATGATTTTAGTTGAATAGAGGGTAGATCGGCGTGACTTGCCAAAGGGGAGCGTTTGGATGTACAAAGAAATTTGTTTACCAAATTGGTCGTTTTTCTTTTTATTATGCACTTCGCTGTTCACAGAAGACGCAGCATGACCACTGGTATTATCAAAGATTGTTTTTTTTTCCTATCAGGGAAGCTAGTTTTTGCAGTAATTTACAGAAACATTGAATTATTATGAGTCTATTGTGATCCCGCTAAATTAGATATAACTTATATACATAAATAAATATAATATTTCTCCACTACGAATTCTTATCTATAATAGGTGGGTTAAACAGTCAAATAGATAATAGTCGAAGGTGTTATAAGTAAATAATTTACATTATTTTATTAATCTGATTAATATTTAAGTGCGATTGTTTGGATTTTTGGATGGATGTATGTTTATTACTCAATCAGGCCAAAACTAATAAACGGATTTTGATGAAACTTGGCAATATGGTAGCTTATGTACCGAAATAACACATGAGCTATAGAAATAGTAACTTTTGCACGTGGTTTTGTCTGTGCCATAACATAAATTGTAGTGCGATAACTAATTGCCACGGGAGATCCTGGTTTTAATCATTTGGTTCATTAAATTTTACATCGTTATTTGTGAAAATCCTTCTTATCCTTATCTTTCTTATTACTGGCTTATGTTCCTAGCCTAATTATTAGTTTTTCATACACTTTTGTCTGAACAATAAGGCAATAATATCAAAGTATTAACATTATAACTTTATAACAACATATTACTAAGTTCCTAACTTCTTTGAAAAACTATTAGGGTCTCGTCAAAAATTTTCTCTTCATACGAGTACATTAATAACACTCAAGTATAAATTGATTTATTGTCATCAAATGGGATAACACTTTCATCTCGAGATCCCAAACATTGAATTATAAATAAGTTGAGATAAAACTTCTTAAATACATGAAAATATGTTTTGCTGTTATATTTGGAGTAAATTACATGGTGACCTGAATATATTATATTTTATACAATATTTCTAGCTTAGATAAACCCAATGAGCTTATATTTTAAGAAATTAGCAATACTTTTATTTTGTTTGTTTCAATTTATATTGTAATTTGATCATATACTTAAATATTCTGTTTTGATTATACGTAAAAATAACAATAGTATATATCTAGATATTAAATTAAGTTCATGAAGAAAAAAAACTATGTTTTATATCTACGAATATTATTGGTATAAATAGTTGTGTTTGTATAGTAATTGGAATAATTTTAAGTTAACTATATAATAAATATATTATCTAGATTAGATACATTTTGTTTTTTTATTATTTACCTACTTGATAGATATATGTTAAGGTGTGATAAAATATCCTAGATTTGTATTAAAAAAAGAATAATTATCATTTTGGACACAGAATTGAATTCCAAAACATTTATCGTTCCTCCGCAAGTCAATTACGACAAATCGAAAACAATTACAAGTGGGTTCGAGGAAAAATATTTTTGTATTCATACTCGTAGAACTCTAGAAATAATCGAATTTGTAATGTGTGAGTATAAAATATAATATTTGAATTCTTAAAAAGATTATATATATATTTTTTATATTCACATGTAAATTAAATATAATAATAAATGCGTATTACCAATCTCAATTTTTGGATACACGAAATACAAAGAAAAGTCAGTTTTAAAGTACATATTTTCGTTTATCTTTCTATGCAATACTATGAATATTATCTACCAACTAATACTTGTAAATCACGGCTCCGACTAAGGTGTAAATGCAATGCACCGGCAATAATTTTATATTGTTCAGCCATTGTGCCCGTTAAGGTATTACCGTATTTATTAATGTAAACAATGGGATTCAGAGCAGCATCTGCTATGTGTATTAACATGGAATACAGAATCCTACTGTGCCTTCTATTCACACGAAACAATGTCTTTGTTGGTCAGTTTCCTCTCTATATAACGCAATTGTTCCTTTACTTAATAATGTATACCGAATTACTCTGAAGCAACAGTAACTCTACCTTCTTCTAAACCTTTTGTGCCGAACTAAAGTGTATGTGCAATGAACCCATTAGATTCAACATTCCCAAATCGAGTAAACACTCGAACTTTATAGAGGAAAATCGCAGAGTTTCGGATAAATACATTCCTTTAGATCCAAGGTGCATTTAAAATAGGTTTCTTGTGAAAGCTTCTTTGTAAGCGTTGAAACACGCTCTGAGAGATGGCACCTCGAGATCACACGGAGCAAATAAAAGAGTTTTTTCTAATTCCATACCGCCGCACTCAGAAACTGTTTTTAAAAATGTGCTCTTTGATAAAAGACATCAAAACTACAAATAAAATGGAATATTAATTTCGGTGTAATTTTCATAATGTAAAAATAATAAAGTGTGGCTAAAATCTTAAAAAGCTATGTATAGCTTAAATTTACAATTTATCATGTAATATTATGCTAATTCTTTCAAAACGATATTGACAGTTAGAAGTCTGTTCAGTTACCCGTCACTGTGGCATTACGAACGTCCAGGAGATGGGTCTAAAAGCCTCATAAATGATCATAAAACCATTAAACATTTGTCTGTAAAGAGCATCAACAGAATTTCACTAATGGTCCTTTTTGAGCTCAACGTTCAAACTCTGCCTTGTTTCGCAAATTCTTCCGAGTTTTGAACTCCAATATTTTAGAAAGTATATATTGGGTGACTTGTCAGAAAGTTTATATTTAAATAGCTAAGCTCTCGATTTTGCCTGAATCATTACTTATTTTATGTAAAGTTGATGTTTATAGAGATTTATTTGGTAGAACAATTTTTAACAAATGTTCAAATACCTTTTTTAAACTTAAGGGCATTTTGCTAAGTAAATAAGAAAAAGGGATACTAATATTGACAATCTCATAATAATTTAAATAAAATTAAATAACTATATTTTTTAAGTTTTTATTTACAATTTTAGATATAAGTTAGTCAATCAACCGAATATCTAAAATTATCCAAATCCTTACATAATGGTCTAAACTTGGTTTTTCGTTGATATAAATATAATCGACTGAAATGTCTGTCTGTACTGTCAATAGATTATAAATAAAAAGGTCTCCAAACACCTTTTTTCGCAAGGGTTAATCGCGTTTAGATCCCAAATACGGTTACTAAGCCGAATTTGTGTAATTTCTAACCACGTAAAACGTCAAGGGCCCTTATTATAAGAGTCCTTTCGGCAAATGGGACATTAATAGGCAGTTACTTCCCGTACCAGCGTTGCCTTCAATTTTCATCAAATACACCAATTACTAAAAAGGGTAGTCAATTCCTACCTTTACTTCTAATGGTAGGTGATTTAATTTAAATATATTAAAGTACATTTTTTAAAGTAATTGCTCTTGTGCAATGGTGACAATATTTTTGAACGAATTTTTTTGAAAAGAATTTTTGCTTACAAAATTAATGTCAAGAATAGCAAAGATCGCTGAAGTCTTATTATCTTATATTAATTTTCAGGTTTCATTTACACTATCATTTAAATTATTTAAGATTCGGCTGATTTATTGTTATTAGAGTAACAAATATAATATCATATCCTGAATTATATACAGTGTCCTATTTGTTACTTTCAATTTTGTTCGTAAACAATCTCTTTTTTTCCAGGAGATCATTTTAAAAATAAAATAATTATCAATATTCTTTGCAAGAAACTATTGTGGTAAGCAATTTCTAAGAAAAATTTACCACCAAAGAAATATTATATTCCATAAGAATATTTCATAAAATCCAGACGCATTAACAATATTACATGTTGACTTTTGTTTTAGTTAAATTTATATCTCAAGGGGAAATTTAAACAGTTTTACAATATTACACTGCACAGACTAAAATAATACTACATATTGTCAGGATTACGCTGCAATTTGCCCAACATGGTTGATATAAAATATTTAGACTACGGTGAACAATTTTACGAAACGACGCGGTTTCGGCATTTTTAATAAGCCTTTGCTTTCGTCGCAAGAATAATAAGCTATTTAGGGTTAAATTTAGAAAGGATTTTGGGAGAGCGCATTACCTTTACGACTTTATATGAAAAACCTGCTGGGACCATCATTAAATACTCAAGTTAAATTACATTGGTAAGACTAGACCTGCAATTTTGTTTAATAATCGTCGATTACCACAAGCTTGTTAGCATAGTATTCTTTTATTTTATGAATTCTTGGCAAATCAATTACTTGGTCAATTTTGCTGCTGAGTGTCTCGGAGCGGGATGGCAAAAGCCAGTTGAACACTCGGCGCGGCTCTTGTAATTATTATTAAATGAAGTCGCTCGTGCCAGAAGGCGTAAATAAAAACATTTCAGGATGGACTATTCTATTAATAAAGTTACCAAATTTATATTATTTACTTTTCTCGTGAAGATGTAATATCCTCAAAATTGTATTTTTAATAATTAATTTCAAGAAGATTTTTTTGCGGTTTTACTTTTTTTCAGAATAATTGTTTATAAATACATAAATGATGATTTGATATTTAATATCTATAGTTATTATTCATTACCTTTCTAATTAAAAGTATAGATTGTAATAAAATCCAATAACATTCAAATTGTTGTAAATAAAAAAAATACGAAAAATATTCGAAACAATATCATTGTAGATCATATTTCTGTATATATATATATTCTGTATATAACTAGGAGGCCATATTGTAGCCCATAAGATTGCACATCCCACCCATCTCGATGGAATGTAAACCTGAACCGGTGGAATTATCTCAAATGAAGACATTATCCTGTCGGCGCGCGCGCATGTTTCTTGCACCGCTATTAAGAACGGGTTCAAAGTTCAAGGTCATTTTAGTAGACTATATTAAAAGTTTAAATTATGAATTGTACAGCCAAAGTAAAAAAAAAATTATTCATCAAAAATATTTTGCATTTATTTGGGCACAGTTAGGTATTGGGTACAAAATATAATGTATGTATATCCATTATTTTGAAAAGTTTGATAATTTATTACAAATGCAAGCATATACATCGTCATCTACCTAGACGATCACGAATACATACGGTTGCCGAAATATATTAATGGTTCATGAATGTCTCTCTCTTCTCTTAAAACCATCCATATTCATACTTAAAACTTTTCTTGTTGCATGATTTTTACAATAAATCTAAAAATCTAAAAAATATTAAATCTTTACATCTTTATACATTTTACATACGCCACACCCCATCGCAACAATGTGTAATTCAAGCAACTATATTTACAAAGATAAAAAAGATATACGCATATAAAGTTTAATTTTGCTATCGTTTAATGTAGGTTTTATACGTCGTGGCAAAAAATACATAAGAAGCTATTAAAGCACCGGCTCGTTAGTCCTTTTTTAAAAACAAAGCGACCCACACAACTATCTGATATTGAGAATACACGGATGTATAATTACAAGATATGTCATCTATAATATAATTTATGTATATTTCCTTAATATCAGAATACGTGCGTTGTAATGTTATTTTAAAAGTATATATGAACTCTCTATTTTTATGGCTTTAAGTTTTGTGACTGATTTTGATCATATTTTACAGATATTAAATAGTTGCTTAATACTGTATTTATTTATAACTTATTATTGTCTATAACTGCTGTTGCTCAACCAGTATTCAATAAAACTATCTGGACTTAGTAACCGTAATTTTCTGAAATATTTGTGTTTCTCTTTGCATTTTACGATTCTCGACACGTATATTGTCACGTATTCGACATGTATCTTTAAAAAAACAAATTTTCTTTTTACATTTACTTCAACAAAAGAATTAATACCTTGTTCCTTCCATTACAAATCTATCTCAACGGTTAACTCTAATGATCGGCGCGTAGACGCCTTGTAAATAACGTCGTTAACATTTATTCACATAATGACTTTATTATGAATAGCCTTGGATGCTAATGCTTACCACACTTTCATCAGACAACGAAAAAAATGTAATTATACTATGGTTTATATGCAGACATCAACGAATAACATAATAAATAACAGACAAACCTAAGGAGATTAATTGTTATAGTAAAAATAAATGTATGTTGTTATACTTTGAAATCAAGCCCGGTATCTGAGTTTGAAGGGGTAGTTTGAGGGTGCATTGAATATTCTAGTCTTTTCGAACTTTTGGTTCTACAGTTTCAGCTTCAAAACTTTACTAATGCCACTCCGTGTGTTATAAAGTCGATGCAATGTTGAATTTTATATTCTAGTGTTTTTGTCTTATATGTAGGAGCGAATATTTAATGTATTTTAGTTTTAAAACTCTGAGCCATTTTGGCTTCGGGACGGAAGTTATTACTCATTTATTATTCTAGTATTCCCAGCTATAACAGAAGAACTGTAAAATAGTTTTAAAGTTATTAGACTTTTTTTTTTCAAGTTAATGAAGGTAGGTACTTATATAACTAACTTTCACAGGTTTGATTGATTCAAAATATTTTAATTCTATTACTTCAATAAGCCGCAAATTATGAATAGTCAAAAATGTGGTGTTTCGTTACTTTTTGACTGTATTACTTTTATAAACCTAATAATAGAACGAATGTTCAAAAAAAGTTTTCGGTGAGGCAAGATCACTGGATGTCATATTATGTTTCAATAGGTTATCGACCTCAATATGTTATCGCAATAAAGGCAAGTAATATTACTGTAATGCATAAATATGAAAAAAAAATCATTTAAAATAAAAAATGCAATTTCCAAACATGCTAAGGATAGAAAAAATATTCATTAGTTCAGGTTTAAAATATGTAGTTACATTGCTATTCAACGTCACTAAGTAAATTAAATAAAACTAAAGTATAACTAAAATGATATATATGTAATTTAAGAACAAGTTACTAAACAAAATAGAAAAGATAGCTTTAAATAGAAGGAGATTACACCTACCTGCTACAAAAAAGTAGCGGCCAGACGTCTTGTACCAGACTTTTGCACATCGATTTATGTCCTATATAGATTCAACTATCTGAACATTTAAATAAAATGTATGTGTCTGTTATTTTAAAATAAAAGTTTTAGTACTCGTATCATTATTTCTAAATCACTAAAACCTAAACTAATATCAAATCAATTGCTTTTTTTGTCTGTAGATCTATTTTTCAAGAAAAATAATATAATAATAATCGTTAAATTACTGAATTTAACGAGTTCTAATATTAGAGGGTATTTCAGGTTTTACCGTTGAAATGTTTTCACTGTAATTAAAACGAAGCCATTTTATTATTTTAAGTATTTTGCTAGACCTAATTACAGAAGTCGTAGAAAGTCTTAATATCCAGTAATTTCAGAAGCGGTTAAAATTCGTATCCTTTAAATCTCATTTGTACGATTTTAATACAACTCGTGTATTCGAATATCATCCAAAATGTATATCTTAAATAAAAATGAACCTTAATTCCTTGAGTCAAGATTAAGAGTCGCTTGAAGTTCAAATGGATACATATTAGTTTAAAGAGTTAAAAGGCAGTTAGCACGTCAGCCTTCTCGAGGTTCTATTTGAGGCAATTTCCTTGAGGAAAAGCTTTCCACTTAAGTAAATAACACTCGCATGTGGAAAACATTATTGTATGTTTCAATATAAAATGTATATGGTATTTCCGAGTATAATATTGTTAACTAAATAATAAATAAAATGTTAGTTCTAGCATGAAACTATTTATTATTATTTAAGATGTTATGTTATACACAAGTAAATTAAATTAAATTTTAATAGAAAATCTTGTGGGTCATAATTTTCTGATTATCTTCTGAAAGAAAATATTATAACTAGATTTAAAGCATCCGTTCCTATTTTGCTAACACTACATTACTTACAAGCTTAACAACGGATATTATATTCTTGAACAACTTTTGGCGCTGTGTACTCAGTGCAACACTTTTAATATAGTACAGCGTTGTCGCCTCTATCGCAATTATAATAAGAACTTAAATCGTCCAAGAGAAAGATCTTGTTTACCATAGTAATAAAGTTATGAACAAGACGTAGCATTACGATAGCGCGAGTTAACTCGTTTTAAATTTGCAACACTATTATCAACTTGATATTATAAATTGCCTATATTGGCTCCAAGACTATCCACGAAGAATATAGTTTAAGAGTAATCGGCCATCTTAATGGTATTTTGTATACATTGTAATTATTAACTATACCTACTACTTAAACAATAAATATGTATATAATTATATATTCATAACATAACTGAGTAATAAACTGCACTTAATATAATTAGTATTAGGTATAAAAAACACATATGAATATTTGGCTTTGAATTCTTTTAAAATAAAACATCAAATAGTAATAATTATTACTTTCTTAATATTAAAGAATAATTATTAATAGTCTGTTTTATATTCATTGAGTTAAAAGGCTTAGATAAGATAAAAATGTACGCCATTGTCCCAAAAACTGACCCAGTATTTTGCAATAATTTAACAATAACAAAAATAAACGCGTTAATCCGACTGTAACGTCGCGATAGCAACAGAGGTTGATTACCTACTCACCACGAATATAATATAATATAAAACATACAATTTTATATGTCGTTAATATATTTATTACATATAACAAATAAAAAATAAAAAAATATTCCACGTAAAAGATTTTTTGCAAATAAAATATATTTAAAAAAAAAATGTTAATAAATAATTTATAAGTCAAGTGGGTAGTGAACCGCAGAAAACGAAGTGACGCTTGTTTGTTCAATAAAGCCGCGCATATTTTTCGAGATTACACGCAACAGTATCGTGGGTGTAAAAATATTACTTGCTTTTTATTTATGTCTTTAGAAGGATTAAGGAAATTTCATTTAGGATTATTCGGCTGATACCTTGTTTATTATACAAGAGATACTTGTTAAGCTTAATAAGAAGTGGAGTTTGTTTTAAAATGAGAGACATCAGGTTTGTGGCTCTTAAAGTAAAATGTTTATTATTTCCATGGTGACATTTGTTGGAAATAGAAAATAAGCGTATTAAGATCAATACTTATGTTATCAAAGACGTTGTTTACACATAAAACTACTTAGGATCGAACAGATACCGTTAATATTTATTGTACAAATAATGCACGGAAGACTTTTTACCAAAATATAAAATTAATTTATTTGATTGGAAATCAAGCATTTAAAATGTCAAATAAAACATACAATGATTTAATATGTGAGACATCAGAATTAATAGTTGAAGCAACACAAGCAGATGAAGCAGTTTTTGAAGTGGGAAGTGCTGAAAGATCAACATTCCAGCCGTTGCTATCGGAACTACGGATTCGGTATACAGTATTGCTGTCCAGATTAGATGCTGTATACGATCAAATGCTCCATCCTCAGAAGCGCTTGGTTGTAAAGAGACTGCTTGAATCTTGCTTAGGACGGCTTCTAGAGATAAAACACGATTTGGTTGAACTTCATTTATCTGATTTCACTTTTGATGATGATGAAGTAATTATTGTTATAAAGTTATTTTTTTAAGTACTAACACTATTTCCGATAATTTATTTTAATTGTTTTCAGGCATTACAAAGACTTGGTTTGACTCCACCTGAAGCCGAACCATGTGTTCCACAATATTTTGTAAGAGAAAGAGAAGAAGAAGTTCAAAAACGTCGTGATTTTATAATTGAGACACTAAAAAAACTTGGTTATGAACCTCCAAAACCAAAACCGCTGGTTCTGACAGAGCAACAAGCTGTCATTATTATCCAAAGCCATGAGAGGGCAAGGCAGGGCCGTTTGAGGTATTTTTTTTAACGAAATTTATTATATTTGTGAGATTGCAGTGGTTTTGTTTTTCATTTTTTTTTCTCATTGTTTTTGTTTACATTAGAGGTCAATTTATGAAAGAAATAAGGCTTTTGAAAGAAAAGGGCCGTGACCAAAAAGGTGAAATGTCAGCTTCAGCAGCTACTGCAATTCAAAGGGTCTGGCGAGGTTTTATTGCCAGAAGATCTACAAGAAAAAGAAAACAAGAAGAACAACTTTTAATTGGAATGCAACTACCTGCTTATACGGAGTCTAAAGCGATGAACAAAGCTGAAGAGGTAACTGTACATCGTATTTTTTCGATGAATATTTAAATGTAAAATGACTTGAAATGTAAAATAATTTATTTTCAGGTAAAGCAAAATCGTCGTGATCGTCAAAAAAAACTTGAGAAAGAATTTATAGATTTACTAGAGAAAACTGAAGAAAAAATTAAATCCAAACATGGCGTGAAAATTAATGAACGTGTAACGGATGAACTAAGACGATGGATCTTAGAATACTATGAGAGAACGGGAAAGTTACCAGAATTTCCTTCTGAAGAGGGTGGTGGCAGTAGAGCGATGTTTAGCAGATCAGGTTTTTTAATATTTATTTGTTCTTTTACTGAGCACTATTCATTAATAATATTGGTATAATTGTATTACGTGTTCTTTTAGGAACTAGAATGGAGAGCGATATGAGTAAGTCATCTCCAGTATCATCGAGGGATTCGAAGAAAAGTAAAGAGAGCAAAGATAAAAAGAATAACAAGGCTGAGGATACAAAAAACAAGGATGAAGCAGAAGATTTAAAAACATTCCAATGTAGAACATCATCCTTTTTAAAAGACATGGTTGATGCCAATGAAGAGTACGTATTTATTATATTAAAAATAGCACATTATACCTATTCATTATTATAGAATTTCTACTTTGCGTAATACATATTAAATCAATAATTTCCAGATACGAAGACATTTGGAAATTTCGTGATGATGAGAATAATCAAAATGAAAAATACGATATCGATATGGTGGAACGGGATAAGATGCTTCAAGTAGAACAAGAAATAAGAAATATTGTTGATGAAATGATGAGAAGTGAGTTGGAACTCTTACAATCAGCTTTGGACAGAGATAGAGCTCATAAGGGAAAAAAGAGTAAAAAACCGCAAAAGAAAGTAATTATTTCAGATTCTTATTATAGAGTATCCGAAACTTAATAATATAAATGTTACAATACTTGATTAATTTTTAAATGTATTATTTAAATATAACTAACCAGTACTCATTACTATATAGGTACGGCGTGGGGGCAAAAAAAATAAAAAGAAAAAGGAAAAAGATTTAACTCCAGACAGGACCACTGAATCATTATTTGAAGAATTGGTTACAAATGGTATTATTCGGCCTTATCCAGTAGTGCATATAGATGACTTTATCGGTGAAAAAAATTATGTGGGAGCTGAGTTTAGAAAACAAGGCAAAGAGCCAGTCCCATGTTTGGGTGATATTCGGCAGTTAATAAAAGAATATTGTATACTCCCTCTTGGGTCTGAGAGTGTAAGAGCTAATGCTCCTCTTATCAGATCAGTACTAATATCAGGTAAGACAGACGACTAAGACGAAGCTTCTTAGCAATCCATGGATTCACCGTGCGGGTGCCGGGCCCATCGCGTTGCAAGGAGAGGAGTGCAAGCAGTGCCTGGGACTTGCGACCCAGGAGTAGGTTTAAGGGGCCCCTTTATTATGCGCAAAAACGCTCACCTTCACCCTCCACACTCCTCTCCCTACCTAACCAAATTTGGAAAGAACCTACTAATGCCGCCTTTGAAGTACGTTCTAGAAATGAACCGATGCTTGTTCTAGAAAGGCCAAGATCTTTAAGTAGGCTATAGAGAGATTTTGCTGTTATACCTCTCGCTCCCACTTCTACCGCGTACAAACTAACTATAAATTTATTCCTGATCAGTTCGTTGGTTAGTTCGTAATACTTATTGAGCTTGAATGTGTGATCCCTTGGGATGTTTGTTTCCCAAGGAACAGTAAGCTCCACAAGTATCACGCGCCTCAGATGTTTCGAATACAGGAATAAGTCCGGTCTGGATGACGAAACACCAACATCCCCAGGGATTTTGTAATGCTTTTCATACGTGTCCATCATGAGAATCCAATCAGGAGCCGCGCCTAATATTGAATAAGGCTTCGCTTTTGATTTTTTGGAGGAGCCTTCTTTTACGAATTCTATAGATCGTTCGGTGGTTGTTATACCCTTCCGCGCTCTTGCTACTGAAAGACTAACCGCTTCCCGTATAATTTCTAATACCTTGTCGTGGCGACGCGAGTATTGACCTTTATCTAGAAGTACCCTACACCCTACTAATAGGTGTTTCGCGGTTCCTATTGCCTCCCCACAGATGTTGCAAGACTTTTCGGTGGCTTTGCCCCATCTTACTAAATTACTTTGATCTGGGAGAGTCATTTGGAATGCATTAAGATAGAATTTTAATAATGCTGGGGACCAATCATAAATTAAGGTGCGCCACTTCAAAGCTAGTGGAATACAAAAATCTCCTATGGTCACCCATTCGTTTTGAATTTCTAGGCTCATCGCGTGGAGTCTGTAATTATCGTTTTCGTCTTGTCGAATAAAAGATTTTGTTATGTCTATGTCATGAACTTTCCTACTTGATCCTAGCCCTACTTTATTTGTTTGAGCACCTATCATAAACTTTTTATGGAATTGAAGTCGTGACTCGAGCTCTGAGGCAACTTTGTCTTTTGGGAGAGAAGTTACAGTATCATCTTTAGATTTTCCGATGATATGTCTTTTGGTAACCCTTAGATGTTTGTAGAGCTCCGATGGTTTCTTTAATTTTAATCCAAAGTTGTTACGGTCTCTAAATAAGGTTGAAGAGTCCGCTGAGTGCGCTAACCCGAGCCATAACTTCAATGTCTTTATGACGCTTGCATCTAACTTTGACAAAAGGGTTTTATTTATATCATACACGAGGAAAGGCCAATTTAGACGTGATGTTAAATAATTATCGTAAATCCAAGCTTTTTTGACGTTACTTATTGGTTGGTTGTCTACCTTTTTGAGATCGTTTTAAAAGCTATCGACTATTACATCCAACGATGGAGTACGGCCTTGGTAATCGATTTTTTTACCTAAAAATTTAAACGGAGCTGCTTCCGTAACCGTACTAACGCACTGACCGCCTATTATAAGACCCGGATCGTAAGAGGTATATTTGGTATTCCGCCTACCCAGACACAGACTAAAACATTTACTTGGTTTTGTCCTCAATCCGCCCGTCCACGTACAGAAATCCTCAACTACATTTAAAAGTACCTGACATTGTTTCGGATTACGTGTCAGTATCGCGAGATCATCTGCAAAAGCTAGTATGGATTCTGTGTATTTGTTGTTGAACTTAAACCGATAGCCCCACTTTTTTTCATTTCTAATTAATTTGTCTATTAAAATATTAATAACTATATTAAATATAATAGGAGAAATACAACAGCCCTGAAATAAACCAACGTTATAATTAAGTGGTTTTGAATGGTTTTCATTAAAAATTATTGAGAATTTTAATTTTGAATAATATGATGCAATAATGTCGCGAACTACCATAGGAAAGTTATACCATTTAAGCGCGAACATCATTAGTTCATGTCGTACCGACCCAAAGGCGTTTTCTAAGTCTATCCAACAAACCGTAATTTGTCTCTCGCTAGTTCTAGCATCTTTAAGGCTTTCCGATATTAACGTATTATGTTCCAGGCATCCAGAAATTCCGGGCAAAAACCCTTTCTGGTGATTAGGCCTGAAATATCTATTGTTAATCATGAATTGCGTCATTTTAGTTTGTAAAAAATATAACAAAAGTATTTACGTAATTGTAGTTTTTCAATTACCAGATTTTTGTAATATAATTTTAAGGTCCCTCCGGAAGTGGAAAGAAAATGTTAGTACATTCAATATGTAACGAAACAGGGGCTACGCTTTTTGATTTAACCCCAGCCAACATTGTTGGGAAATATCCAGGGAAATCAGGACTGATTATGTTGATACATCTAGTCATTAAAGTCTCTAGACTACTCCAACCATCAGTAATATGGATGGATGATGCCGAAAAACCTTTTGTGAAGAAAATACCGAAAACAGATAAAACTGATCCAAAGAGATTGAAAAAAGATTTAGTAAAAATAATTAAGGGTAATACTAGGTTATATCAAAATTGTATCGATGCGTTGTTGTGTTCCTACTATAATTTTCTGATTTTACAGGAATATGCCCCGAAGATTGCGTTTTATTCGTGGGTACATCGAGGACACCATGGGATGCTGAGCAGAAGCTTCTTTTTCAATGTTATGCTAAGGTTATACAGATACCTCGAGGGGATTATGGAAGCATATCTCTAATGTGGCGTACAAAACTTCATAGGGCTGGCGCTTTATCACCTAGACTAGAACTTTCATGTTTATCAAGAGTTTCTGATTCTTATACAATTGGTGAACATTTTTCTATGTACAATCAATACTTCAGGAAGAATTTTCATTAATATTTCATTAATATTGATGCTCATTTCTATTGAAGGTACTTTAATGACTGCTCTAGACTCTGTTCTCACCACTAAAAGAAGATTACAGTTACGAATTCGTGCTCTTACGGCTCAGGAGATTGCTCTCCAACTAAGTGCTTTAGAGCCCGTATATGCTGAACATGTAAGATAATTTTGTTTACATAGAAACTAAGTCTCGTAAATCTTGTGTGTTTATGATTACTTGAAGTGTCTTTCTATGTACTATGGTTTTAATAAAGGCAATAAACTTTATTTTAGGATGCAGCGGCAGAATCATGGTGGGCAAAGACTCCAATGGAGAGAAGAAGACAGAGAGTTTTGCAGAGACTGTTGGAATTAGAACAAGAGATTGAAGAAAGAGCAGCTGCAGGAAAATAAAATGTTTGATGAGAATTATAAACTTATGATGATGCTGGATTGGTTATTTTTTTATTTAAATTGATTATTTTATCATTTTCGCCACTTTAAGCTAATGTTTTGAAATGTGCAAGCTTTCCTATAATTTTGTTATAATATTAGAAAAAAAATATTCTTATGGTTTAAATGTATGAAGGAATTTTAAATTTTTCACAAGCTTAACGTTACTATTTCTTTTGCTACTTAAAAGTAACAGAATACCGCAAAACAGGAAAGTTACTATGCTTAGGAGAAAATCTTTGAAGTAAAAAAGTACTGAGAGGATCGGTGAAGTTACCACCTGATAATTCTCCCACGAATTTTTTAGGGATGAGTGAAATTAAATAGGATTCCAATGCGAAGGGCTTATTTAAAAATAACCTTTATTGTTAGGTGTTACGACTTAATATCTAAGTAGATCACTTGCAATGGAAAAGTAAATTAGATTTTTCATAACGTCGTATTTCTAGAAATTGTTTTAAAAGAAATTAAAAACATAGATTATTTTAAATGTTTGTTGTTACCGATGTAGATTAGAAATTATTTTGTAGAGATTTAAAAGTCATTAAATTTACAAATGCAATGTAATGTGCATTCCAGCTATTTATAAGGTGTGTTCCGGTTTTGTTTATTATTTTTTATGTGACAGAGTTAAGAAATTTCAAATAACATGATTTGAAGTAAAGTTTGCGAATAAACATATTTTTCAATGATTATAAAATTTTTCAATGATTTTTGAAAATAACTATAAACATATACATATAGCCATGTTAAGCTTATTTAAATTTCTATAAATACAGAATAAAAATTAGGCCTAATACATGTCACCACCGTCCCGGTAAAGACGATCACATATAGAATGCTCAATTCACCGAGACGGACAGCGATACGGTAGCTCAATTGGTAGAGCGACGGGATGGTTTCCCAGAGGTTGCGGGTTTGAATAGGGTTTCGGAATATCGGTTTATTTTTAATTCTATATTTATATTAATTATAGGATATATCTTATTTTACTCACCTCACTTTATAGTTAGTATCACTCATTCTTTGAAACTGACATGACTGAGATAATTTAACATTTTTAAACACAAACTAAATGTTTCAAAAATAAAAGAAGTAAACGGTTTTTTATTGTTAAGGTTAGAAAAAATCACACCATACTCGCATTCTCTTACAGAGGTAGTGACAACGAAAAACAAGCAAGAAAAAAACAGTATGAAAAAGTGATTTCACTCAGAGTACAGTGAAAACCCTTTGTAAAGGAAAACACTAACGTACTTTAACTAAAGGCAAAGAATTTGCTTTCCTTTTTTGTGAATAAACAGCGACTTTTTTACTTTTGTGGTGTACTTTTTGGAATCCCTTTGATTCTTTTGTTAGAATTCTGTAAATATCGCATCTATGTTTTAAGTTATATTTATAACTTTACAATATCGTTTTAATTTCCTGGCGTTGTTTAAGGTTAAAATATATAATTACTTTATCCCTAATTCAATTGTATAAGATCAGATTGGTTTGAAATATTATGTAAAGATGTTAAGCTATGTTAAGCTTATTTAAATAAAAAGGATATACCATACTGTATCGCCACCGTAAGAGTTACAACTTACGGTATGATATACATTAGTTAAGTCAGTTGAGTGACGAGATGGTATCCTGGATCTCGTGGGTTCGAATTCTTCCCGTATCAATTAGTTTTCATTTAACCTTAGTAAATATAGAAAAGTTCATTAGTAAAATTTATTTAATTAATTCTGTAATAAGTTAGTCCTTATCACATTCATCAATAAATATTCCCAAATTCGAATCTATATTCGTAGTTTGCAGGCGAGAGTACCAAGTATTGCGTCGAAATAATTAATTTGTTTTAACCACTTGGACAGATGTCAGTTGGGTTCCGTATGGAAGTAAAGACCCGGTGACCGCAACTGATTGTACATACTAAAAATGGAATGACGTTTGTTTAATGGAAATATATAATTTCATCGTTTCCAATGGTTTTAAGTCCCTTTTAACTATCATAGTTGAGTTAAATTTACAATGATTGTCTCATGGTTTTGTATAAATTATGTGTTTGTAATAAAAAAAGGGTATAGATATTTATAACATTAAATCCTATCAAAATAGTTTTCTTTAATTGAATATACGACCTGTTTCATACGCTATTGTCACTTCACTTAAAATTATTGAATGACGAAGGATTTATTTAATTTTTATATGTAATTTGCATTTATTTTCAATATGGCGATACCCTTATGTGTAAGAACACGGCTCGACCTCAAATTAATTTCACGGCACAAAATTACGCGGCCTATTAATTACGCTCCGTTTCCGTTTGTTTTACTAATTCTTTATTTGGTTATATTTATTGCCTGCGATAATGACTGCATAATTCACGGATATATTTAATTAATGCAATTAGAAATATTTTCAGACTAATTCAATTAAGGTACAATTAATTAAGTTAATGTTTAACTTAGCCTTAAGGCTTTGTGTTTATATGAAAAAATATAGGTAGTACTGTAAAATAATAATAATAATACACAATTATAATTAGTAACTAGGTGAGTTAGATTAGTTACGAAAATCTTGTCAAAGCTGTGTTAGTAAATGAATTTTTAAATTTTCAAGTGCTATCAGGAGCTTTTCTCATCATGAAAATAGTTATAAATCGTAATCCATATCTATTTTACTATGTAAACTAGCGATCCTTTTGTGCTTAATTAATCAGCAGAAAAGATAATTCCTAATTAATTTATTGCACAAGGTCGAGAATCGAACAGACAAAACCTACAAATCATTTCTATGAAGTAGTCGCAGATGTAATTAATACAATTTCAAATAAATCATTTCCTTTATCTGGTATTTAACCAAGGCTTAATACCGTCTTCCAAAGAACAATACAAAACTGAAGCTCGTCTAAGTCGAAGCACTCCACAGGTTTCGTGATAGCGAAATTTGAGTTAATTGTTTAAAAGGATTTTGATTGACACCGGTTAATTGAGTCTTTTTGGGATTCAGTTAATTAGTAATCTTCTTGTCTTTCTTCATTTTATCTTTGTGTTTTTAAGAGTTTTTTGTGTTTTAAATATAATTAATCCTAAATTATTACCTTAATCGTTTTTTTTTCTTAAATTCAACATTCTTTAATTCAACATTAGCCATATTTTATTAATTATATATGAGGAACCGCTAACACCTTTCTTGACCCTGCACACAAATAAACCACTCAAGTAAAATACTTATTCAGGCATTTATTTGGGTCAAAGGTTAATAAGGATTTTAAGTTATTATACTTTATTAAGGAAAAAAATTGAATTTACAGATCAAGTATCTTCAGTTTAATGAAGTTTGATCAGAATCTAAGTTCAAGTATTGAATAATCGATAAGCATTTGCCTGTTTCTAGAACACAGGCTAGCTCTGTAACAGTACTACCTTAACAATATCAGTATAAAGTAGCTCAATTCGACCTCACCTCGTTTACAAGCTGCCTCTACCCAGTTACGGCCATTCTCAAAAGTCTTCGATAAGTAGATTTTAAATTTCGTTCAGAATGAGAGAGCCAGGCACTTAAAATCCCTCCTCTTTTTCCGAGTATCGTGTACCGTGTGTATATTTCGCCTTTCGCCTTCTCTCCTGATTTAAAAAAAACAGCAATTTATCAGCATGGTTCTATATTTCATTAAACCTATTTTAAAAATTCTAAAATTGTTTCCCAATTTTAAACTTAGGGTAATGTAATATGATTAGTCACGATTTCTTGTATTTTTTCCTAATATAATAAAATAGCGGTATAAAAAATAAACATACCAAATTTGTTTATTTTGTTAATGAACACACCTAACCTAATATTTATTCTAATTAATAACGGAGTTATAATAATTTACAACATCAAAGGTACTCAATTGAAACTGTTTGAAAATGATATTAATTAACGTTTTAGGTTAAGAATTGAAGGAAATTTAATTTTAATATAATTTTATTAAGTCCCTTACAAATAGGTAATATGTGTGAAGACGTTCATCATTACGGTAATAATGTCATTCGTAATTAAATTAATAAATATAGAATATATAGACAATGCATTAGAAATAAACATATAAAAATGTAGTAAGATAACTTAGAAGAAATAATACGTGTGTCAAGTTGCTACCTTACATACTTCCTCTTGACTATTTCACTGGACTGTATATACACAGTTTGAATAATAGCTTCTATTCAAACTGTGTAAAGACTAATTTGTCTTAAATTACTTATTCTATGAAACCAAAATCACTGGAGGGCTGTGTTTGGTCTCTATGCATACTTCCTAAGTCATCGACAGCACCGCCTATTTGACATGTGTTTATCTAAACACAAGCCTGGGCGCTAAATGTTTATATATCTTCTTGTTTCGATCGGTGTATTGGACCCTATTTAGTTGGTAGAGTTGTTAAAGCTTTTAAATCGACCAGCCACTTTAGATACTGAATAAAATATTGTAAATATTTATGTTATTTATTTTTAGTGCGACCGCTATTAATATTTCTTAAATAATAATGTATTTTCATTATTCTTTGCAATATGGCTCATTTGGCTACATGAAGGTTCGTGTTGTCTTTACATATATTGTGATATCAAGTCAGAATTAAAATCAATAACTAGAGTAACGTCAGCTCGTTATTTCAGAATTGGCGATTCCTGCATTGGGGTTCATACGACACATGAATTTTGGATTGGATTGCCCCACCGGCCTCTGTTTGATTTGCTTACATTAGTTTCTAACTAAATGTGAATAATTGATAGTGGGTCTAATAAAGTGCAAACATGAATGTGATTGGATACCAAAAGGTTCTATGCGTGGACATTTTTTTTGATAAATGTAAATATATTTAATTAATTTATTCAACTAATCTTTATATTATTTTTAGCGTAATCAAAAAAATTTCTGAAATAATATTGATTAAAAGTTTTAAATTTTTTATCATCATTCTCTGTTATTCTTAAAAATATGATTTTTTATTATCTTTATGAAATCCTCTTAACAAAAATATAATTCGAACTTACGACGTAACCTCTTAGTAGTGGACTATTTATATCGTTCCTCGCAGGTGGTCTTAAAGTGATAATTTTACGATATCCTATTAAATTTCGTACGTATTTTAGGAATATTAAGCACGTTGAGTATATTCACTGTAATATAAATTAAAAATTAAATAATTTTCGTATAAAATCTCTTAATTCCAAATGAAGATAATTATGATTAATTACAAAAACTGTTGTATAAAGACATCTGGCTTATGTCAGTTAGATATTCGACTTATAACTCAAATGACATTTCTTGTATGATTTTTAAATTAATAGTCCTACCTACCGATCTACCTAAAAACTGTCAAAATCAACTAAAAATGTAGAATTCTATCCTACATTTCAACATAAAAACTTGTGCATCTGTCGAGTGCTCAAAGATAGTGTAATTTTATAGACATTCAATACGAAATAGGAAATCAAATCGATATAACAGGTGAGGGTTTCAGACTTATCCCGGCTGGACTGGGCTTAACTCGAACCAATCGAGATGTGTCTCGCATCTTGAGTGCGGTATAACTAGAACCAGGGTTGGCACTAAGTCAATTGGTTTTATATTATGACTATGTTTCATATTTTAAACCAATAACATATTTTTTGAAGATGTAACTTAGGCAGCGATACTTATTGTGTTTAATATAGTTTGTTTATTTCCCTCAATGAAATCTTATAGATAATTTTCAATATAAATTTTATATTCAATTCAGTTTATATTAAATTCAATTCAATTTAAAATTGTGATTAATCAATTGATATCTCTAATATGATTTAAGGCTGTGATTTGTATTTTTTCTGATTATGATGAATGAATGATACATCAGAATTAAAGCTTAATCAGTAAGTCAGAAGTAAAGTCAGAGTATTAGAATTATGCTATTAGAAAAAATAATCTCGGAATATTAATTATTATTTACTTAGTTATAAGTAATTGATATTATATATTTTTAATGTTAATACTCTTTATTAGTAAGAACATGTGATTGCACCTATAATAATTTAGAAAATTGACATTTCTTTATAACTACATTGACAGTTTTGTATTCGACTTCGTACGATGATTTGATTGGATTAAACAACTTTTATATTGTAAAACACATCACTTAATCAAATGTAATGCAAAATTGTATTAAAAAAGTACAAATACATTAAACATTATCACTATATCATAGATTTTTGCTTGCACAAAGCCCACAAGACGCGCAAAAAAAAAACAAAACATTCAGAGAAACGTTTTCGCCATCTGCGCTATGATTTATATAAAGCGTTTCGTAGCGTTGCTTCAGACGATAAATCAGGTAGAAGTTGTAAGTCGCTGTGTCGTAAATAAAGAACGACTCGTGTCGCTTAGGCTTTACGGATTATGTAAACTTTATAAGAATGAGATTGTATTAACTTTTGATAGTTAATTAGTTTATTGTTCAAGTGATTTTTAATTATTACCTATATCTAATTAAGATTTTTTTTACAATCTTATTATTAAAACCACTGTGTTTTCTAAAAACGATAACTTCATTGTAAAGAAAGTCGTCTAAATAATTTAATAAATATTTTCAATTAAAAACTTCTAACTTTAAGAAGAATATAATTTTCGTTTATTTACTCAAAAAACTGAGATATTTAATACTTTGGGCCGAAAGACAATTTACTAAATGACAAAATTTATAATCTTGTCCAAAGAGATTTAATCGCGGAGACGGACTCTTTGAATCGGCAAAACAAATTTGGGCGATTAAGAAAATTAAATTTTCTGCCTGTTCTGACTTGTGAGACAAATTAGTGAGCTCTACCAACCCTTCACTATAAATGTTAAATGTTATTTGGGAGTACTGTGTTGTTCTATAAGTTATTTAAACTGAATCCACTGTTTAAAATTATTTTAATTAAAGCAAACTGTTATTTATATCTCTACCGTTTATTAAATTAACCTTTTGGTGTTGAAGACAAATTTAGTTTAAAATTGAACTCATAAGGCCGATCCCTGATCTATCTACTTCTATCTATATCTACCTATCCAGTTTAACTATGGTCAATGAAAGGTGATAAATAAACATAGTTTAAAAGACATTTTATAGTCCTAGTGACCTACAATTCATCAACTCCATATCTGCCTATAAAGCCTATAATGCCTGCTATTTTATGTGAAGGACTAAAAAGAATGTAATATCTAAATACACATTTAGCTATTCTACTTAAATACTTCTACTAAAATTCAAAATTTCATTATCTACCAAGAAGTTATAATCCTATTTATAATATTCTCATTTAACTGACGCCTGTAGCAAAACACCGCGCAGTTCTAAATAAATTATTATGTTGAACATCCAAACTTGGTCATCTAATTTTCTCGCTTTAGTAAGCAATACATGAGTAGTAACTTCTTGTTACAAAAGCTATGAATAATTTATCGATGTTTGTCTTATTGCTCTGGGAATAAGGTTTATATTAGAGTTTGTTCATTTATGTAACGTATATGAGGCACGTATTAATTTAGTTTGAATTCTTTAAAATATCAAACATAACTTGATGGACTCTATATTTAAAATTCTTCTGCAATTTAATTAATCTTCAATGGTAACATAACAAAAATTATATACAAAAAATCTTGAGTCTTTTTTCTGCGTTTTGTATAATAGATTGAAATTATAAAACAAATACTTTAAATATTATTAACAGAAGTGTTAGAATAAGTGGTACACAGTTATTGGAAATTTGGAACAAAAAACACTATTGGCATTAGAATTTCAAATAAATTATCAAAAAATATTATCGTATATGATTTAATACGACACAGACACAAAAAAATGTAAAATTATATATATTCAAATCTTCATCACACACCATGACTCCAGCTCTACTAATACATACACAACTGTTAAATTGTAAGGTTCATGTAATTATAAAAAACAGCCATAGCTCGTTTTTCTTAATTCTCGACACTTATTATAGATCATTCAACGATATTATTCTATACTGTTGTTAAAATTAATCTAACTTATTTTAAAAGTAGTCTTGTCATGTTGGACATGTACTGTAAAAGAAATAAATAACACTTACTTATCTATGGTACTATCATCAACTGGCATAATTGCCTCGATATTTGTCGGACTACCTCAAATATTATTAAGAAAACTAGAATAATAACAGAAAAAAATCCAGCCGAAAGCGTATCATTAAGCCAAGGATTAACCCTGGATTCTTTTGAACAAACAAATTCAAGTTACTATGATTTTCAATAGACAACTGAGAATTAATAGAAATTAACCATATCGGGTCTTAAAGATAAATGTGCTGTAGGCTGGGATAACGTTCCTGTGTCCTTTTTTAAATTAACCAGAAACTCTGTCATACCTCAGTTTTTAATTTTATTTATGTCTGTTGTTTTTCTGCTGTTTTTAAAAAAGTTGTAGTACATCCCATCTATAAGATTGGGAATAATAATTGTATTACCAGTTATAGACCAATATCAGTACTTAGTAAAGTAAAGTAAGCCTTAGTAAATGCCTCGCATTTTGAATTCTTCCTTTGTTTAGCGGGCCAGCGACACAACGACTTCAATAAGTAAATAATAACATTATTTTTATCCTTTTTAGACGTCTTTTTATATCGAGAGTTTTTAAATATTTCCATTCTGTTTTTCTAAATTATATTAATTTTTTCTATGTATGTACAAATAAACTTACAAGCACACTATTTTCAATTGTTTTTACTATCAATATTGTATAAGAACCCTTCACCAGCACCAATAAAAGCTCCATATCTTGGAGACGACTGCTTCTATTTCGACCAAGTATAGCTAAGAACTATCTCGACAAACCAAGCTTTTGATTATAAAAAACCACATTCAAATCCACGCGTTTGGCAGTAACGTCACCACAGACAGACACACAGATACACAGGTCAAAGTTATAAGTCCCCTCTTTTTTGGTGGGGGGTTAAAAAATAATAATTATTAACCGCAAAAATTCGGTTTAAGAACACGTAGATCAACCAAAGAGGCCGTTAGTGATCTTACTTACCGCAATTGTTAAAAGTCTTGAACGATACATGAAGGTATTAATTATTATTTTTTGTTTTTTCGACCTTACTAACGCATTTGATAGTGTGATTACGTATAAAGTAAAACTATATTACCATCCGTGGTGCAGTTTTCGATTTGTTAAAAGATTACTTGTCGTGTAGACACTAATTAGTCAAAATTAACGCTTACGTCAGAAATGACTTTTGGTATCTCACAAGGCAGCATGCTTGGCCCTACTCTCTTTCTCATTTATTTAAACGAGCTGATTGATTTGGCCATAGACAATATTAGAGATAATATATGCAAATGATACAGCTTTAATAATTTCCAACAAAACGTGGTCTGAAACCTTTTCAAAAGCTGAACGTGTGTTGGCTACTATTTCAAAATGTCTAACTAAAAATTTACTAACGCTAAATTACACTAAAACTCTATATATATGCTTCACTAACTGTACTCAATATCTTCCACCTGATTCCCTCGCTCTAAGGATCCATAATTGTATAAAAACCTCTGATGTCTACATTTCTTGTCGATGTCCCAAAATGGGTAGTGCCTCATATATAGACACACATACACACACACAAAATGTAGATATCTATTTAAAAAAAATATATATTTTTTTTGTGTTCTATCGGTATTTTGCTTTGTTTTCTATTATTTTGGAGGAATATTGCACACTATGGAGAACCTAATGGTGTCGATTTTAGATGTCCTGTGTTCGACATGTAAAAAAATAGTTTTATCGTATTTACCAAATTTGAAAAAAGAAATGTAATGTGAAAATGAGTTTAATATTATTATAATACACTAAAATGTTAGGCATCCCTGATTTAATTAATCTTCTCTACTTGTGTAAGATGCACATAAACGTCCCCACCCTGTAAACAACTCGTTAATAATTGGTCTTGGCCCTCAATGTTTTATTCATATTCCCTTGTAATCCGAACAGTCTTGATGAAAAGGGACATTGACACCTCGATGGTAGTGATGTTACACCATCGTGTAGCTTATTAAAAATAATGTTTTTAACTTCATAGAAATATGTTATTGCCAACCTATTAATCTTAATAAATTATTTGAAATACCTAAAATAAATCCTAATAATAGAAATTATCAAAAATATACGTAATAAAGGTAACATGAAACTTATTTTTAAATTAAAACTTTAATTACTTCTTTATTTACTATAAAATGTAAACTTTTTCGGTTACTTTGATTTTTGATTTTGTTAAAGAAGAATTATAAACCTATTACTTAAGAACTACAACGCGACGGTGTGATAGCAAGAAATAATCTACTTATTAAGGGTGTTATGGGCGTTACATTTGATGTCTTGTTCAGAGTGTAGTTTAAACTTGAGAATATTGTTAGGAGTTTAGGGCCGTTTTACAACTTTGTACTTGTCTATTAATATTGTTTGGAATAAAGGGAATGTCTTTGAGTGCTATCGAAAGGGAAACAGGGATAATGGATATTAACTGGATTGTATCACATCGTCAAACTAAATTAAGTCGTAAAACTTTTAGTGTGATTCAGATTCAAATGTAATTTGCAAATTTGAAAACAGAATTGACAAGTTGACGTATATCGCTTTATGTTCTGTAGTTAAGTGAAGTTTGTTAAAATTGTCGGTTAATCGACCATTAGGTGCATAGCATTGATGTTTTTATTGTTTTTCATTAAATAGGCTTTTAGAGTTATACTAAATTTTTAAGCTAAATTTGTCCAGCCGTCTGTCTATTTGTCGGAAAGAAATAATCTTGAATCAAAAATAAATGATCTTTCTTCAGTCCTTACTCCAATTAATTGGGGTCAGTGCAGTATATAGAGTCCATATTAATACTAAAAACTAAAACAAAAAAAAATAACGCCTAAACATCGAATCAATCATAAATTATCTTAAACCTACAACGAGCGGAAAATCTCATCTTGACCTAAAAAGAGATAATATGAGAATTGAATATTGACAAAAACAATAAAGCTGTTATATTTAAACAATTAATAATATTTTTGGCACTTCAATGAAAAATTGGATTGCAAGTTGAAGCTGTCAGGAATAAATGCGAACTCTTAATAGCGCCAATCAAATTAATTGGGGTTCAATTGTTCATTTCATAGTCATTGAAAATTGACACATCACTTAATGTGACCTGCTGACATAATTGCTTTATTATTTTTGTGTTTTTTTTAATTTAATTATTTGTTTCACAGTTAATATAAGAAGAGGATGTTATGTTACGTCATTTTCTATTAGCCTAATTTAAGAGAAAACATTTTAAAAATATTAATATGGTAAGATTTATCTCACTATAAAAATTATATTCTTTCTTTATCTCACTTTTTATATTTAGTTTTTTTGCAAGCCTTTGTTCATTGTTGACTCCTCATAATAAATCTAGTTATTTTCTTATAATAATGTTAAAAATCAATAAGTTATGTTATACTAAGATGCGGAGTTTATTATATTAAAATACAGGGTTATACTATAAAATTAAAATTTTCTTCACATGATAAATGTTGAAATGGTATATTATGGTTTATGGTATATAATATGGTATGATACATATTATTCTTTTTAATAACAAGAATAAATGGTATCATCGTCCCGATAAAGAAGATCATATATATAAATATAATTCTAAATTCATCGAAGTAGTTATCGAACCGGAACTCAATTGATATAAAACCTGAAAGGTTTCCTAGAAGTGGTGGTTTAATTTTTCACTTTAAATTTATTTAATATTTAAAAGACTATACTTTCACGTATAATTTAACAAATAATACTTGCATAAATATAATTCCAATAAAAATAATCATAAAAATAAAAACGATATGTTAACTGCAACTTACTAACACTCAGAGGTAATATAATTTGGCGAAAATATAAAATAATATATATTTTATAATTATTTTTAATTAACATAGGAAGGGGTTTTGATTAATTAGACAGTTCAGCTCCCGTCGTAATTACTTCTCATACAAACTTACATACTTAAGTACATTTATAAGTTACAAAACAACTTGATAAAAGCTCATTTTACTTAATTCGTAAATATTGTATATTTCTTTAAGTCAGATTAATGGTCATCTAAAAACAATTCAAACAATAATATAATTTTAATCTCGGTTACAAATAAACAACAAAAAACAAAAACAATCAGAAAATCTTCAAACTTGTGTTTTATTTACACTACAGAGGGTACGAAGTAATTTATAAACATTTAAGGGTGCTTGTATACGAAATTAAAGATAATTTATTAATGCCAAAATTTTTACTTTATTTTTGAAATTGAAAAAGTTTTATTTTCATAAATTAGTTATATTGATATTTTCATATATAGTATACGATGATAAAATAAAAATAAAATTGTTTCATTTAATGAGGAGGAGGGGAAGAATGGGAGAATTTATTTAACAGGATGAAGTGCTTAATGTTTGTCACTTACTTGTGCTTACCCTAATTAATTTGGCGACAAAAAATATCTAATATCATAAAGTTTTTCCATTTTCAGCGTCAAAGCAGCTCTGGGCCTTTAGTACTTTAGTGATTCTTTAAAATTTTATCTTAAAAATCTTATGATGTTATTTATAAAAGTTGCGAGGTCAATTTAAAATTAAATAATTCATAATATTTCTCTATACAGTAATGTTATAGTTTTTTAATTATAAGTTATATAAAATAAATCTCAATGTTTTAGAATAATTGAAACGTTTAAGATAAAGAGATTATATTTTGACCTCTTGTGACCTAAACTTATCATTTAAGGAAAATAATATTCAATACGTAAAACATTACGGTCGCTGACGTAGATAAATACATTAAATAAACATTGAATTATCTGTTGACAAACTCACGACACCGAAATATCATAGTAAAAAAAACGTCACGATGAAGTTTTTTTTTTTTAATAAAATACGATACTATACAATTACGATAATAAATTACTTCATCAAAGTTGGGTGTAGATATTTATTTTTTTTTTAATTAAAAGAATATGGACTTATTTATAACAATTCAAATGATTGCTTAAAATATAGGTTAATAATAATTTAGTTATTTATTCTTTAAAGCGGTTAACGATTATAATAAAATATGTGTGCGGTTATTACAAATGTTTATTCCCTAAGATCTTTTAATGTATGAGGCATAACGATTTTTCCTAGTCGTAGTAATTCCCCGTTACGCTGCCTAAGCGTATAAAAAGACGAAACAAACACATTCAAAATCATATGACATCCTTGTACCAACAAATTGTTACCTAAAATGAAGTCCATTACAATATTATTACTAGCGAGTTTCGCCTTTGCAACAGTTCTTGGACAAGGTTTTCCTACACGTAAGTCTTATAATTTCTTATTAACCATAATTTTCATTAATAATCAGTGATGACCGTAAAATTATAATATTATTAACCATGAATTATTTTGTTTTTAAATTACATAACCATGCTAAAACAAAAGTGCTAAAAATCGGCAGTAACACCTGAAAATATATAACGTTTATCTTGATTTTGTGTGTGAACAATGCTCTTAAAGTGAATATTAATTAGTAATAATTGACATATTTCTTTAACGACGTGCGTCATCATCACATGATCCTGAGACGTTAGAGCAGTAGACTGATGACATTTATAAAGTAGTTTCCTTCATTATTCTGTTATGCCTGGATTTACAATTTACTTCATCATCTAAAGATTGAAATAACAATGCGTTTATTTCCCAAATTAAAATGTGGATTGAGAAGAAGATCGTAAGAAGCTATCTATATCTATATCCATATATTAATTTTGATCTAAGATTGTAGATTTATTACAAATTTTCTACAGTAATTATATTCTACAAAAAAAAGTGAATCACGGGTCGTTATTACACAGAACACTAAGTGAACATATTTTAATTTAATAACTCAAATAAAAGCATAATTTTAAATTATATGATTATGACTACTTTTTTAAAAATCTATTTTCTGAAAGCCAAGTCTTACACAATTTATTATCGCTTCCATTTTGTTGATAAAATAAGGCAAGAATATTTATTAACGATTTTATTAAAATTAATATATGGCAATGCTACAAAATAATAATAAATCTTGTTTTACTTTTATAAGAGATTAAGTAAAAAACACCAAAACTAATTATATCATCAATTTTTGTAGGTAAATGTCCACCAGGTGAGCACTCAGTACTGTACTGTCCTCAAAGGGCTGAACCCTCCTGTGACAACCCTACACTCCATGACAAGCCGTTTGGACCTTGCGATGTACCTCAATGTTTCTGCAACACCCCTAATGTTAGGAACACCAAAACCAACAAATGTATACCTATATCAGAGTGCTAGTACAATACAGTCATAAATGTACCCAACCAATAATAATACTAAATAAATAAACACTAATTTCTAAAACAAATAGAATCTTTTATTTAACGATGAAACTTTACAAGCTTTGTAAATAGAAAGAAAGTATTGTTAAAATTGGGTCACCAATAAGTCTGAGGTTCCTATCAATCAGATCACTAAATTGGAACGTCATACGTCGTAATGTAATAAAAGAGCTAAATCCTTCTCCATTTGGCGAACCAGACCGTTCGGAGCTATTCAAAACTATGTTCGGAAAACATTTTCATTCTACCAATGTAGGTGATTTACAAACGGTTGTTACGATATCGTATCTAAAACGATTTAACGATATTGCATAATCAAATAAATTATTAACGTTTTAATATAAACAACAAATAAGTTTATAAATAAGTCCATTATGAGTATGTTTTAATTTTATGTTATATTTAAAGTATTCGGTTTGTCTCTAGTATAGTTAAATTCTTTAGTTAGGTTAATGCGATAGATCGAGATTGATAAGTCGATTCGATATCGTATCACAACGATTTTCCGATTATTTCCGGTATCGTGGCTTCGCAAAGATTTTCGGATGCGCTGCGATTTGAGCCGGTATTTCGGTTTAGTCTATTTTATTGTTATTTCGGAGGCTTTGTTTAAAAACACTCCTTCACACGCCTCAGCGTTCTCTTTATTAAGAAAGAAAGACTTTCAAAATGAATATTTATGTAAATCTAATTTTTTTATTAATTTTGAGTCAAGACTAATAAAATTCGGAATTTAATTAAATTCAATACTTTTATTTCATAATATATTTTTGTTTATGTACAAATGTAGATATAGTTCTAGACACTATTAAAAATAAATCATTAGATATTTTGAACGCCATAATTATTAAATTACAATATTATTTGTCAGTTTTGTGCCAAAAATATCCTTATTGGCTACGATTTTGCCTATTAATCATGCGGTATAAGACATTTCGTACATAACACGAAAGTAATACGCAATAAAAGAACAAATTGCTCTTCATATTGGCGTGGTGATAGAGAACATGTGCGGGCGAGCTATGGGACATTTGAACATGTTTGAATGCATTTTATATACATTGAAGTTGATTGAAATATAAATAACATTTTTTATATTCTCTGTATATTTAATATAAAGATATATTTAAAATTTAATAATACATATTAGTACAAATTACACACAATGATCTAATCCCTAAGTAAGCAAACTATTTGCTTGTGTTAAGAGTGTTAGACAACGATAAAAATACATAGAAATATACATTATAAATACTGAAAATATATGTATTTAACGACTAACCCAGAAATACAGACATATGGTCATCACGTACAAGCCTGTCCCTGTCGGGAATCGAACCGGAGCCCCACTGCGTGGCTTTATGTTAGGTGTCTGTACTAACCACTCGACCAACGGGGACGTAGTTGGTTTCTAATATTATATTTTATAGGAATACTGCCTTAGTTTGTTACGAGTCTTATCTCAGTTTATATGCATAGCGTTAGATTTTATATTACTGTTATAAATATTGTCTTATACACTAATATTATGCTATGGTTTTAAATCAAATTGAAATGACTTTAGTTGGAAATCAAATATTAGTCGTCTAATATGACTACTACACTTTATTATTATTACTTATGTTACAGAATACTTCAGTATTTAAATGATTGCCTAAAAATATATAATGTTAGGTAAACCTCATTCTTATTTTATTTACATTAATCATATTATAAACCTGTTGACAGACAGGAACCCATGGGATTATATATTTATAATGGGTTATGGAAATAAAATTTATTATTTTATATATAATACGGTTTATTTATTTATAATTTATTTAACGTTATTTTGATATACATTTTGGTACATAAAATCTGGATGCACAAATCTCTAACCGGTACACTTTGACACGTTTTCAAGTCTAGGATTTCAGGTGAGACAATGTTTGCTGGTTGAAATTGAGTTCTGAAATTATTCGGTAGCCAAATATTAAATTTGAAGATGAGCTAGAAATATGGGAAAATCATTGGAAGCTCTAAAATAATTTAATGAAATATAAATTTATTATGATGAATAAAATAAATTATAAGCTTAGAATAATAAAACTAGAAAGTGACTCTACTTTAAAACTTAGCTTTTAAAAACAAAAAACATTTATTTCAGGACGTTGTAATGATTTGATTGGTTGAAATATAATGATCGTTATTATTACTTACAAACTTTACCATTTAATTTTGGAGGCTCATAGATTTAAATAAATAAACTTGTAATGAGGCTTTCTAACAAAAAAACGATCTTATCGGTTCGGACCAGATAGGTTAAGAAATCTTGACATGATCATTATTAATGAAAACTATACTGCAAAGTTAGAAACATTGGTAAGGATCTTTGAAAGAAGCCTAATAGATGTCACCACCGTCCCGATGAAGACGATCACATATAAAATGCTTAATTCACCGAGGCGGACAGCGATACGGTAGGTCAGTTGGTAGAGCGACGGGACGGTTTCCCAGAGGTCACGGGTTCGAATCCCTGCTCGTATTGGTTTATTTTTCATTCTATATTTATATAAATTTAAAACTGTACCTTCTTAATAATATAATGTGTAACAAATTTTTTCTTAGCACGTACCTACAATAAATCGGAGTGTAACATTAAGGAAAATTTGTTTGGTTCCATATTTTGTTTGAAATCGAAAAGGGGATGCAGAGGGGTGGAAGTGTAAATCCATTTTAATTTTATACCTCTCAGAGGCATTGTGAATACAGCTTTAGGTATATCTTAAGTTATTAATATTTCATCTCTGGGTCTATATGCGTTTATTTTTTTAAAGTAATTGACGTTGGACCAAAAAACCAGCCAAGTGCGAGTCGTAGTTCCGTATAATAACAGGTTCCGTACCATATGTAGGTAACATACATACAGCATACAGAAGCATTATGTGAATAATTTAAACGTGGTATACGTTTAAATTGTGGCCTTAATATTATTGAGCAACCTTTGTTTTGTTGTATGGGACGCTCCCTTAAATCTTGATTTTATTTTATTTTTATACGTTCATTTGATGTAATAGCGGCAACCTCATTTGTGAAAATTTCAACTATCTGGCTATCACCGTTTATGAACTTTCTCATACACACAGCCTGGAGATGGAGAGGCAGACGGACGGACGAACAGACGGTCAGCGAAGTCTTAGTAATAGGGCTCCGTTTTACCCTTTGTTTGTTTTTTTTGTCATAATTTTTGTTTATTTACACTAAGTGTGTAGAATTAATGTTTATATTTTTTTTAATTATGTTACTTTTATTCATATTTTATTAGCGGTTGAATTCCAAATCTTAAAAAAGAAAACTTAATCGAGAGCAATACTTGGACCTGCAACTTTTGGAATAGCGTCCTCGTCGTTCTAACATCTCAGCTATCGTGTCATTGCGGAGTCGATATGAATCTGTTTACCAGAATGGAGGTGACAAATAAAATCCATTATACAAAAATCCTAAGCCAAAAGCTAAAAAATCTGACCGACTAACCTTGCAGTATCATTGAAAAGAATCCACGACTGAAATTAATATTTCAAATCGTCTATAAGCATTTAATTTTTTTTTTAATAAATATGGCATAAAACATGGAAGGGCGGAGTCGGCAAAATCATGGATCATTCGGGTCAATGCCGAATTCTAGATATATCCCTTTTTCTGTTTGTGTCAAGTGTTTACTCTATTCAATTATTTAATTATAAATTTATTATTTTAGTACAAAATATTAATGGAATATTATAAGTATATTAAATACTCTTATTACTTCCTTAACACTATATTTTATTTTTCTACAAAACAAATATTAAATTATCTCTAGGTGGTAACTGTTAACTTTTTTTTTATTTTTTTTTTATACCACGATGGTGGCAAGAAAGCGCACAGCCCACCTGATGGTAAGTGGTTACCGTGGCCTATGGACGCCTGCAACACCAGGTGTATCACATGCGCCTCGCCGACCCTTTAAAAACCTATTTACTCCTTCCTGTCTTGAAGAACTCCATATTGTAACCCACTGGGAAAACCACGGCAGGCAGTTCGTTCCACAATCGGATGGTCCGTGGGAGGAAGTTTCTCTTAAACCGCACTGTACGGGACCATTCATGGCGAGTGGTGCGATGATAGAAAGAGGACGTGGGCATCAAGTCAAACAATTCCTCGGAACACGACCCATTGTACAAACGGTAGAGCACGCACAAAGACGCAAAATCTCTCCTTAGGCTTAAGGGCTCGATACCGCTCGTGAGTATAGTATCGTCGACAATTCGCAGAGCTCTTTTTTGGACCGAGTCAAAAGGCCCAAGCTGATATGCTGGCGCTCCTGCCCAGAGATGCGAACAGTACTCCATATGGGGACGGACTTGCGCTTTGTACAAAAGAAGTCTGTCCTTTGAGGTACCGTTTCGCTCTGTTTAGTACACCTAGTTTCTAAGATGCCAGCTTGGCCTTGCTTTCCAAATGACTTCGGAACTGAACATCACTGGATATCTCGACACCAAGGATATCTATACTCTTGGAGATGGTAAGGTCTATGTCCTGGAATTGAGGGGCTGCAATAAATGGGTTCTTTTTAGCGGTAAACGCACAAACTTGTGTCTTGGAGGGGTTGAAGCGGACTAAATTGTCCCCACCCCAATCGGATACTCTGGAAAGAGTAGTCTCGATTTGAGACACAAGTTGTTCGTGACTTACCTCCACAACGGAACGAGGGATGTTTGTACGGCCTGTGTATAGCGCGTCTCCGGTGCTGTCGTCTGCATAGCAATGAATGCCATCAATAGACAGCATATTATTTATATGCAGCAGAAACAGTGTCGGAGAAAGTACAGAGCCTTGCGGGACACCAGCGTTTATATCCATGCTTTCGGAGCAACAGCCGTCTACGACGGCTCTTATGCGTCGGCCGGACAAACAGCTGGCAACCCATTTGCACAAACCCTCGGGAAGTCCGTATGATGGTAGCTTCGTCCGAAGGCCCCGGTGCCAAACCCTATCGAACGCCTTAGCTATGTCTAGGCTAACTGCCAATGCCTCACCTTGACTCTCAATGGCTGTAGCCCAACGGTGTGTCAGATACACTAGAAGATCACCAGTCGAGCGACTATGGCGAAAACCGTATTGACGGTCACTGAGCAGGTCGTTTTCTTCCAGGTATCTGAGGAGCATTGTATTGACCACGCGTTCCATCACCTTGGAGAGAAGGGAGGTGATAGCGATAGGCCTGTAATTCGACGGGTCCGATCTATCGCCCTTTTTGGGCACCGGGTGCACGTTAGTGGTCTTCCACGAAGACGGTACGTGTCTATAGTGGTAGGAAAGTGCGAAGAGTCGCGTTAATACAGGGCACAACTCAGGAGCACACTGTTTGAGCACCACTGCCGGAATACCGTCGGGCCCACTCGACTTATGAACATCAAGATTGAGCAACTCCCGTCGGACATCTCTTTGTGAGATATTCACTTCCGCCATGGAGTAGCCGCAACACGGGATAGTAGGTGGTGCGGTGCTTTCGTCGACGTTTAAAGTCGAATTAGAGGCAAAAAGAGTACCTAACAGATCGGCTTTCTCTTTCGCACTATGGGCCATATTGCCATCGGTATTCTGCAGGGGTGGAAAGGACGACTGACAAAAGTTTCCCTCAACAGCTTAGGCGAGTGACCAGAAGGCACGACTCCCAGAGGGGTAGCCAACTAGTTTCTTGCCAAATCTGCTGATGAAATCGAATTTCGCTCGGGCAATTGTTCTTTTAGTGGACCTTGAGACAGCATTTAGTTCGCGTTTTACATCTGAGAGATTGGGATTGTGATTGTTACGAGCCGTGGTCCATGCCCTGTATGCGGCTTGCTTAGTTTGTCTAGCAGCCTTACAGGACCGATTAAACCACGGTCGTTTCTTTGTCCCCACAGCGACTAGTGAGTTAGGAATAAAATATTCCATACCCACCAGTATCGTCTCAGAGACAGCAGCTGTGCAGATGTCAGGATCTTCAGATTTGAGACAAAGCTGCCTCCATGGGTACGATGCGTAGAACTGTCGCAATCCATCCCAGTCTGCTGACTTATATTGCCACATGCGCCGCAAACTAGTAGGTCGAGGTGGATTTTGGCGCGCGCATGGTGCTAGAGTCCGGATGAGACAGTGATCGGACGAGCCAAGTAGAGCATCCTCTGAGATGGAATATCCATCCGGACGTTAAGTCAGTAGAAGGTCCAAGACAGAACTCGTATGGTCCTCAACGTCAGGTATCCTGGTTGAAGAATGTACCAGTTGTGAGAAACCATAGGCCAAAACGAATTCGTGAGCACACCTCCCCGCGTAGTCAGTGGACCGAGATTTAAGCCATTCGGTGTGATGGGCGTTAAAGTCTCCTAATATCACCAACTCCGCTAAAGGGTATTGCTCAATAACTCTATCAGTACTCAATTGCAGGTGTTCAAAAAGTCGCGTTGTTTCCCTGTCACCGTTATGGGACCTGTATAGACACGCACATATACGGGTGTGGCCACCGTAGTCCATACGCACCCACAATATTGACAGGTCTCTTTCCTCAAGATGATGGAGGCGGCGACAGCAGATATCCTCCCGAACGAACATGCATACTCCGGCGCGCCTCAAGAACTTATGTTCGAGTTTATAGTCGGGATAATCTAGGTATGAAGTATCGGCGGGGCAGGATATCTGCGTCTCCGTCAGGAACAAAAGGGTCGGCTGCGCAGTCTCAAGATGTTGATGGACTGCGTTAAGATTAGAATGGAGTCCCCTGATGTTGCAATAGTCCATAAGTTAGACTTTAGTGGATAAGGGTGCCGCTGTAAAACTTTTTTTCCTTTTTTGCTTCTTTTTCATTTTTTGTGTGGAGATTTTGATAGGTTTAATGAGTGTTTATCAAGTTGATAGCTTAGAGGAACAATTCGCAATGCAGACCTGCCACAAGCCAGCACAGGTGGTGTAGTTTGTCGACGCAGCGTACGAGAGGGCCCCCAGTCCCCCCCTACTATAACAGTCGGGTCCCCTCCGGTCTCCTACTCCGGCACGACTGCTACAGCAGGGATTTTTCGCGGGTTGGCAGTTCAGCCTCCCAGGGCGGAGATTAAGTAACACCTGGGTTCGGGAACTCTACTGACCCGCGGGCGGCCAGCGACGAACCGTTTCACTGGGTCTCACTGACCGCTGCGTCCACACTCCACGTCTGGACCGACTAGTGACCGTGTCATTTGCATCGCTGGTACTCCCGCTATCAACCCAATAAATACTCTTTAGAACTGGGTACCTTACTCACCGCAGGAACACAACACTGTCATAAAACAGTGTTATTTGACTGCGATCTTCTGTAAGGCGGAGGTCCTTCCCCAGTCGGGCTGCTCCTCTGAGTGGAATATATTCTCTATGCCCTACCTCTCTATGCCCTAACTTCTTGGCCATATATAAAATATGTTTACGTAGATACTAATATTACGAAAACTTCTTGCAAAAAATATTACGAAATACCTGAAGTACCTGTATATAAGTCATAATTGTGTGTACCTAAAGGACAATAGTAGGTAAGTATGACTGTAATCTTATGAATTTCTTTAATTAAATATAATATTTCTTTTGCACTTTCTAGTAACTTTATATTGTTATGGAGTTTTGTATTGGACTGTTTCAATTAAACCTACAGCTATAAATTTATTTGTCACGAGATAGAGAATATTTATTATTTATCTTAGACTACATTTAGAATTAAATTGGGGAATTGAAACTTTTGATTTACTTAAGACCCATTTCACCAAAAATTTCTTTGCTCTTATTTTATGTTTTGATAAAATTATTAAGTGATTTTAAATAAATATAGAGTTAATAATATATCTGTACCAACAGGACTTGAATCTTTTATTGCTCTGATAAAAAAGCATAAGCAATTATATAAAAAAAGTAAAGTGTTATTTAATATAAACTCAATTTAAAACATATATGTGTATTATAAACTGCGGAATGAAATTGTTGAAGTACATCATAGGTAAGTATATTGTTTACTGTGTATTTGAGTCTGTTTATATTACTTAATATAACCCTACTTCAATGAACACAATTTGTCATTGACATTTGATATAGGTATATCAAAATAATCTAACTAATTATATCAAGTAATTACCATTTTCCAAAATAAGTTATGCCTCGAAGTTTTGATGAATGATATGTTTTGTTATTATATATAAGGAACACATACTTAAGTTACTTAACTAAGCTTTTAGTATTATATTCTGAGAATATTGAGAATATTTTAATCCCTGGTTAAGCTTTAGTGAAGAGAATGAATCGTTTTTTGGAATAACTGATAATTTACACTCGAGTAAGATTTAATCGGATGTGAAATCGGGCCTTAGTTAGTTAAATCAGTAAGTAAACAATATTGTTACCGAAACGATTTGCGAGTTTGGAAAGTTATTTGTAGTGACAGTTATTTAATTAAATAAGGGTGGTATTGTACAAAACTTTGTTTTAGGGATATCTTATTTCGGGCATCAAACTCTTGGCCCCTTAATTCCAAGACAGACCTTTACCAATAAGCCATACTAAGATATATTTATATATATAATATAGTTTTATTCACTCATCACTTTATATTCTCTAGTTGTAATATAGTGAAAAAAAGTAGCTAAATCTACAATTTATTTAAACCAGAAGCTGTGAGTATATTTACGGTACAATGTTAAAGAAATGCGACTACGTACTAACATGCAAGGAAAGATATACTACATTCGGATGTTGCTCTCCGAAGTCAATTAAAGCAGTCAGCGTTTACAAATGACAAGACGGATGGCGGTCACTACACGAAACACCACTCTAGGAGCCTGGAAATTAAACCAATTCCGGTTAACTTGGCCTGTACTTCGTTGTACTAGAGGAGTCATTTGCAATTTCGCAATTCGCAAGATATCTACACTGCTGTTCTAGATTTTTGGTAGTGTTAAATCGTTTTTGTAATGTTATATTTAGGTTGAGTAAGTTTTGAGAACTAATACACTAAATAACTATGTAACATTAACCGCCCCCGTTGGTTGAGTGGTTAGCGCAGATCTCTAACGTATAGCGACGCAATGAGTCTTGGGTTCGATTCCCGACAGGTATAGGCATGTATGTGATGAGCATAGATTTCTGTATTTCTGGATTTGGTTGTTTATTAAATATTTTCTCAGTATTTATAATGTGTATTTATATATGTTTGTATGGTTGTATAATCAACCTTAACACAAGCAAATAATTTGCTTACCTAGGGGTTAGATCAATGTGTGTTATTTGTCCTGTATTATTATTATTACTATAATGTCGTTATTACATAAAAAAGACGTTAATTTCGTTGTTAAATACTAGCTTAAAAAGACATACAAAATTCGTAACATATTTGAATGATTTGTCTTCGTGATTAGATTCGTTTTCACTTCGATGTTTTGAGTCCAGTTTGCAGTTATTTTTTTATGCTTTAGAAACGTTGGTGGCTTGACGAAAACAACCATTCTATTTTATTAATAGATATTGAATATTTGAATATTGGAATAAATATTCGAATAATTTATTTTATTAATTATAATAAGTACAGTTCATTGAAATCCTAAACTTAAACATGTATATTTTTCCAGTTTAGGTAAATGTTGTTGCTAGATACATGTATATTTTTGCAGGTAAAAGAAGTCTACGCTGTCCTGACACATAGAAAAAATAAAAATATTTTAAATTTAACATGATATTACAACATGATGTTAATATATTACATTATATTACAATTTTAAACATGACAAATTAGACTTTACAATTATAATAAAAAATAAGAAGGTAAAAAAATCACTTAACTCGTTATCGTCTGTCTTGCACCAGCCTGTACACAGCTCTACGTCTCTATAATATCAGTATTAGATATCAGTATCATATCAGATATCAGTATTAATAATAATAATAATAATAATAATTTATTGAAAAACAAGTTTAAAAATATGAGAACGACGAATGCAAATTCTTAAGTAAATACAATTATAACTTTAGTGTCTGAATTAGGAAAGCCTGTGTTTCAGACGGTATTTATCACAAGATTTTATTAAAGTGCTTAATGTTGAAGATTTTAATTATAAACTTATAGTGTAGTGGAACTTAGATTCTAGAAGTAAATTTATATGAATAAATTTATATGAATAAATTTATATGAATAAATTTATTAGAATAAATTTATATGAATAAATTTATATGAATAAAGAATGAAAAATAAACCGGTACGGGTAGGGATTCGAACCCGCGACTACTGGGAAACCGTCCTGTCGCTCTACCAACTGAGCTATCGCATCCACTACTCCTATAAACAATAGCATAAAAGTAGTATAAACAATAAGCATATTATATCGACGAATAAAAATAGTATTATTGGATTGCAGTTAATAGTTGTTCTGTGTCTTCAATTTATAAATATAACTGTGGTAAAAAAAGTTCTATTATATTTAATTTTAATAATAAAAGTATTTTACTAGTATTTCTATTTTACATTTGAAACTAACTTTACACAATATGCATTTTGTGAAGAAGTCCATTCACTACATTTGGAGAAATTTAATTATTTTTAGTTAATATCTCTTTGAACATTGCTAACATCGATTCTACAAATCAGTACTGTTTTACCAAGTACTTTTATTAAATGTGTTCCATTTAATAATATACGATATCAATATAGTCTTATAACCATATAATATTTCAAATAAGATAATGCATACAAAGCGTAAAGTACATAGCTGCAAAGATAATTGACCTGGCTCAGTTCCAGATCGTTTCACGAGGTGCTTGACTCGATGACGGCTTGGATTAACTATACAGGGGATACTTGAAGGTGTTATATGTCTACGATTACAAGGAACAAGAACATGTCTACACACACAGATAAAGCATATGTCTACACACACACTTAAGTGTCTACACACACACGTGTCATCAAATAAAACTTCTGTTTGAAATTATTTATACATGTATTAAGCTATTTTTTTTTTATAAATATAGAATGAAAAATAAACCGTCGTAGAGGTCGCGGGTTTTAATTATTGCCTGTATCGGTTTATTTTCTTTCTATATTTATTAAAATTCAAATAAAATAACTGTTTTATATTTTATCAAATTACAAATTCAATTGTGTTAATGGATGTTCTAAAACAATACGAAGCAAGGTCTATAAAATGATTTATAATATTTTTATTTGTTCCTGAGTGCAATTGTTTGTTTTTTTTTTTTAAATAATAAAATAAAAAATCCTTCTTTATAAAATGTTTATCGCATACGGAAATGTACACTATTCTAAGACTAATATTTAAAACATACCTAGCTCTCTTTTCGTGAGCCAATAGGTGGTGCAAGTTGAATGATGAATTTAATTTAATAAACCATTTTATAGTTCACGAAAAAGGTGAATGAAGCGTTCAATCGTTGAATAATGTCTAAGTTAAATAGGTTTTATTTAAATCAAATTTACAAAACGAAAATTACGTCACAATAGATGCAACAATAATTGTTATTAGAATCATTATTTTACACACAACGAGGAAATTGGTTGGATAAATCATATTTCAGGTGATATATGATCACATAAAGCGTTTCCGAAAGCAATTAGTTGCTGTTACGACCGCAGACGAAGTACCCCAAAAAAATATACACACTTCATGCAAAACCGTCACGATTTTATGATTTAAATTCTCAAAAAATATATATATATGCATAATTTACATGATATTTTTATTAAGTTACGTTATATATATATTTTTTAATTATTTTTTTTATTCACATTAATGTTACATGCGTGTGCATACACTTGATTAATGCTTAATATGTTTAAAAATAATACAAAAAGCTAGTTACCGCATCGCAAGTTTATTGTCCAGTGTGTCCTCGGACTTAATAAAAATAAATATTGTAGCTAACGTTGTGGGTTTACGATATAGCCGCAATAATTTAATGCTAGCTCGGGATTAGGTTATTTATTTAGGTTCAATAAAAATGGTAGAATTATCCATTAACTACATTTAGTCATTCAATATTCTATCTAATGGGGAAAAGTTATACATTATATTCAACATATATATTTTTTGTTTGTTTTCACTGATCTTTGGAATTGAGTACGAGTTGGATTTAAATTGAATTATTTTGTAAGTTTGATTATATAAAAGCTTGAGATACTTTTTTATAAATGATATAATGGATCCAATGCTTAAATAATGAATGAGATATAAGATTATTCCATATAAAAATTACTCTATGTTGTGCTGTACTGTAATTAAGATTAGTTAAATCTAACATCCTTTTGTGTATGGATTTTTAAGGGTATTTACTTTATACCTTAAAAAAAATGCTTAATTTACAAAAAAAAAATACCTTAAAAAAACTTAAACCTTCCTATATACCTTTAAAAAAGTCCATACACAAAAGAATATTAGATTTAACAACAGTTTCTGCTTCCTTATTAGATGGCAGTATTTTGTATGTAAAATATTTTAAAGTTATAATTACAGTGTCGAGCGTTTAGTGAATTAAAACTCGTGAGTGTTGGCATGTGTAAGGAATTTTAGAAAAATTCAATAAAGTGCACAGAGTTGTTCAGCTTTGTTGGCTTGTAAGGGTATGCTTGCAGTGACAGCGGATTTACAACCGGTTTTCGGAACGCTAATTAATGTAAAATTGTCCGTAATGGATTTTTTGATTGATTGATTGACAGCCAATTACAATTCTTGACAGTGCTGTCAACATAATATTTAATTCAATCATCGTTCCAGAAGCCAGACAGACAGATTCATAGATAATAATATTTAGTTTAATATCTTAAATATTCAACATTAAAAGAGTTAATTCGACTTAAATTTTAACAATATATAATTATTAGTTTTAAAATCAAGTAACAAATACAAACATAAAATCCAAATAATTTTGAAATAACTTTTTATATAAGAGATATAAACGCTAATAATGGAACTGAACCTAAAAGACATATTTTAATTAACTGCAATAGTGAAATTTTTCTTTATTAACCGCCGGAAGAGTTGCGTGGGAAGGCATTAATGAAGATATAGAATACACACTATATTAAACATAGTACCACTACATTACACAAAGGCTTTTTTTAATATGGATATACTAATTATAATATAAGTATTTGAATGTTGGTAGTAATCAGTTTTCTTATTGGATGTGGAACTTGTTGAAAGCCTCCTCTTTTCATTTTTTCAGTTTCTTCAATTTAAACATTAACATAATTTGTTATATTATATCTAAAGGTACAAATTAAATGTCTTAGATATTTTTTTTATTTATTGCACACCACAATACATGAGGAAAAAAAAAAAGAAATACATATAAAGAAAATACATTGTAAAGTACAAAAGGCGGCCTTATCGCCCAACGGCGATTTCTTCCAGACAACCTTAGGGTTAGGAAATAAAAAAAAAATAATTAAATATTGGTAGGTGGTGCGGTTATAATAAACATACTTACTAATATTTAAACATTTAAAAGTTTCTCGTTGATCGAAATGTGTGGAACTTGGTTTATTGATTCTTTTGCAGGGTTGATATTATGAGGTATAAACCAAACTTTGTTAAATTTCATTTAAAAGAGCAACTGTTAAGTTTCTGGCCAGCTCTTCTCAGCAGAACAGCATTCCGAGCTGGTGGTAGGTTACTCACAGACCGACTATACTGACAAATTTAATGTAATTGAAGATTCAAAAGTGCGTGTAAATCCCTTGTTGAATAAAGATATTTTGAATTTGAATTTAAATTTTAACTGACTTAGTTTCAATAACAATTTTTAAAATGTTTTAAAATACCACGAACAAACTCAAACATAGACAATGCATGTTCTCAACTGAAAGAAAAAGAAGTGTATACTAGTTATTTACGTTATACGACCTTAGTTAATGGTCTTATTGTGGTCAATTAAGTCTTCCTCATATTTTCAAATTAAGCTGGCCGCTATAAATTCTAGGATAATCGTTTATTTTGGTTATAGCTGAAACGAAATTATAACGTACCTTCGTGGTTTTAACTATACAATAAAGGGTATAATTCGTTTAATGTTAAAAGATTTATTTGTCCCCAATTTATAAATATTAAGTATTCATTGATTATTTCTTTATAACATTGAATTGAATTTATATATTTCTATGTTTATTTGCCGTGGCTACAAATAAATTATTGTAGATTAAATTTGTAATTTCCTTAAAGAACTTAGAAACACTAATAACACTAGATTACTAGGTCTTAATAAACCATTGCATAAATTTAATAAAACTGAAATATTAGTTCCTTAAAGCTATTATCTATACCTATAAAAGAGAAAGTGTGTATGTATGTTCCGGATGAACTCCGAAACGGTTTGACCAATTTTAACCACATTTTCAGAGGATCTTTAGATTGAGCCTGCTGGTAATCCTGTGAAGTTTGGTGACGGTCGCAGCATTTTTTATTGAACTGTCAGTGACAGTTTTTTTTATCAAGCTATTTAAGGACACTTATTACGTCATGACACTATCCATGTACACGCTAGAGAAACGAGTAGAAGAAAATGATATTCAGGTTGAATCATAATTATTATCGAGGTGGTTAATTCTAAATAAGTTAAATCATATATTGAACATAATTTTTATTCTGTATTTTGAGTTACTACAACTTTAAATTAAGCCCGGCGAAGCGAGCTGTATGTGCTAGTTAAGCAATAAAAATAAATGCTTAAATTATTCATATAAGAACAAGCTACATGAAACTGAAGCAACTAGCTCTTTTACATGCTGACTTACTTTATTTAGTACTTCTTCGAAGTGGATGGATAATCTGTATTTAATGAGTTATTGAGCTGTCTTAAGTGTGTGTGTGTTTGTGTGTGTGTGTGTGTGTGTGTGTGTGTGTGTTTGTGTGTGTGTGTGTGTGTGTGTGTGTGTGTGTGTGTGTGTGTGTGTGTGTGTGTGTGTGCGTGCGTGTGTGTGCGTGTGTGTATGTATGTGTGTGTGTGTGTGTGTTTGTGTGTGTGTGCGTGTGTGATTTGGACGCCATGGTTCATCTTTTGTCTCTTATTATCCTTTATTCCACCACCTTATCGCATCTTTAACTTGCCAGGTTCTGTTTATTTACGAATACATATTGTTAATATTATTATTGCAATATCTTTAATCAAAGGTTGAACAAAATTTTAATAAGGCATTATTTTATCCACGGCAATGATTAATCTCGTTATCTATCGAATCGAAATTCGATAATTCACAACAGATAGCAATTAGCGGCTATACTTCTATGGGACCAGTTTTGGAAACGAAGATTTAAAAAAATTGGATATGATTCTAATCATACTTAGAAGTTATAAATTGTCTTATTTTAAATAAAGAAATCTTTTATTCAAAGTTATCCTAATTCTTAATAATGATTTTAGGAAATGTAATATTATATGTTTCAGACAGAATAAGATTAACTTAAATTATATCCAGTGGAAATGGACTAAAATATATCCTAAGTAATTTAATGTAAAATTAGTGCAAGCATTAAGTACGAAGTACGTAAATCTTTAAAATGCACCATCCAGTAACCGCCTATTCCTTGTTCCGACGAATATGCATTAAAACCGTAACTTAGAGCGTTTAAATAAATCAAGAGTCAGTAAATTGCCCAATAAAATAAAGGTTAATGACCTGACATGGACCAATGTTGATTTTCTATGATGAGTTCGTTAATAGCCTTAACATGTCAATATTTTAACATTTAATGATCTTAGAATTTAGCTAATGAATATAAAATAACCATGGATATTTTATTTATCAGACCGTATAACGTTGCGGTGGAAATGATTTACTTTATATTAAGGATTACCAAATCAAATATTTGAATATTAAATTACTATTAGATTTTTTTAGGATAACACTGCGAACTTTTTATAATTAGTTAAATTTTAAGTAACATGCCAACCCAGATAGCTTAATAATTGGTGATCCGAAAATTTTCTTAATGTTAAAAGAAATTCTTTACCCAATGGTACATGAATACTTTCATACTTTACTTCATGGGTATTTTAAAATTAATATAAAAAAATAACTATAAAGTTCAGACTGCGTAGAGTCATCTCATCCCCTGGGTTGTTATCTTTTAAGATATGTTACTTCATATTTCTCAGAACACGGTGAGCTTTGATCATCCAGACAATCAAATTTATATTTTTAATAAAACTATATTAATTATGTTTCTTTTATATAACCAAATATTTTTAAAATATAATTTTATTTTTGATTAACAATCCATAAATTAAATTCAAGATCAAAAACTTATTCCAATGTAAATAATTGAAAAGTTACTTTATTAACCTATAAATTATCGGACGAATCACAATGTCAAATGTTTAACGGTTTTGGACATATTTGGATTTTACGGTTAAATCCATTAACTTTGTTAAACTCATTAATGAGACCCGTGGTTTATGGTTCAGAGATTTATAGGAGTATAATAAGTGAAAGATTGATCTTTTATATAATTGAATTTTTGATGGTCGAAATCGTTCAGTTTGTTTATACTCATATAGTATTTTTACCCATACATTATATTTAACCGCCCCGTTGGCCGAGTGGTTAGAACATACGACTAACGTCTTTGGTACAAAGGGGTTTGATTCCCGACAGACATAGATGTCTGATGATGTATTTCTGGGTTTATTTGTTTATTAAATATATTCAAAGTGGTTATGTTTGTTGCTATGTATGTGTATCGTTGTCTTATTTCTATGTAATACCCTTAACACAAACAAATAATTTACTTACTTAGGGGTTAGATCAATTTATATAATTTGTTTAGTGGTTATATTATTCTCAATTAAAGTATTTATGAATCGAAAGATTTTGCCAGCAATTTTTTTTTTCAAAGTTGATGTGATATGAGATTTACGAGAAATCTCTTCAAGTTCACGACTAACAGAAAAATATGATTAACAAATTATTAATCATTTTGCTATAGTTGTCGGTTAATAATTTCATAAATGGCTAAACTCTTTAATACAATGCCTGTATCTATAATTCAATATGGCCGCTGCAGCGTCTGCACGTCTTCCCGGCAATTTAATAAGTGGACTTAGAAATCTTATTTTATGATCAATATACAGCGTACTTTCATAAAATTTATTGTGATACTAATAAATTACAATGTTATTCTAGTAAACTTTTATTACTGATGTTAGGAATGATAACATAAAAATGACACCTCACATAAATTGTTTGACGTGTACAACAGATTCCGAAACTTATTGACTTTCCCTAAAGAGTCTGTAAGAAGAGGTTTTATTTAAAAAGAAAACATTAATATCTATTGTTCATTGCAGTAAATTCAATTTTATATGACGAGAAACAGATAATCATATGAAGAAACGATTACGATTATATAATTCTAGTCCATTATAAAAAAATAAAAACAGACACTTCAAACCCGGCTATTATATATACGCCCATATAATCTTAAATTAACATGTCAAAATGTTAATGGCCAGAGTATAATTAGGGACAAACAATTGGAGACAGTGTAGGCGTGATTTGTTACCTCTGATTATAGCCTAGATCCAATGCTACCGTGTGATATTACAATCTGGCGATGTATCATGGGAATAACATATTATTATAATAATATATCTACATATTTTTTATAATCGTTGATGCGTTAGTTTGTAAGCTTCTTACCCCTAGACTGATTTATAGAGTTAGATTATTTTTGTACATATAATAAAAAAGTTGTACAAAAAAAATATATAAATTTTAAAAACCCCGATACACAAAGACCTCTAAAAAGAATAAAAATAATATTATTACGTACTTATTGAAGTCGTTGTGTCGGGGCCCCGTTTAATAAAGGAAGAAATTAAAATGCAAGTAAGTTACCAAGGCAAATAAAGAAATTACGGTATCGAATCTTATAGTCTAAGTCCTCAATGATTAACTTCGTAAAATAGACACCATCGTCAACGTAAGTACAACGATTTAACGTATTGTTGATGTTGAAGAAGACAGTTTGTGTTTGTAGCTTAAGTCAACATAAAATAAAATTATTATTCTGCAAAATTCTCCAACATTGACAGCATAATAATAAAAAAAAATGTTGACTGTAATTATAACACTATACGGATTTTAGTGCAAAAAATTGTTGGAAACTAGTAGATGGCTCTGTGTTTGACTTATAAATAATTGTTTATAAATATTATCAAGTTTTGTGGATGTAAATCAATTTTATTATTATATGGCATTGCATTAATTTGTAAGCAGGAGTTTATAGCTTTTTATCATAAAACGTAACAATTTAGAGTCATAAGCTCCAACGAAATCATAGTCAACAGTGTTGCTATATTAAAAATCGGTAATAAACGCGGGAGGTTGTAAATTCAGCTTTTATAGTTTCATTTGACCCGAGCTCTCGAGTAATGGTTAAAAATTTTGCGACGCAAACTTTAAAATTAATGAATGTTGCCATTTCTCAGAAATGTTTGGTTAAAACTTCCTTGTTTTTGAAACTCATTTTTTAATGTTTTTAACCAAATAATTATATAACCCTATTCTTTATTCATTATGTAATTTAGTTTCTTTCAGAGTAACTTTATATTTTTTCTGAGGTACAATTATTTTTGTAAGTTTTTAAACAGATTATTTAGTTTTAATGTAAACTAACAAAACATTATTAAAATAACTTACTCTTTGACTTTATAAATTCATTCTCATCTTAGAAAAATGTCTTAAATAGTATAGAATATTTAAATATATTAATTACTATTTTTAACTAAAAGAATTTTTCAGAACTACACTTTTTATTGCAATTGAAAACCGCAAACAAATAAAAGCAGTTATTACCTTTTAATTGCTCCACTTGACGCTAAATGCTCGACAATAAGTTTTAAACGAGGAAAACAGCAATAAGGCTATAAGTAGACCGGAAGATGCGGACTTCTCTACGTCTATTGAGCTAGAACTACACATAATACAAGAAATCCTATTTTCAAATACAAAGTTCAAATACAAGAGTTGTGTATTAAAATATTATAAAGTTTTTTCGATACTTCGAAATGCACTTCAAATTCGAATATTTAAAAGTAGATGTTTTATATTAGTAATGTTTTATCCATAAGCTGGTGCTGGGTACAATTTTGAAATGATATTTAGTAGTATGTTTACAAATTTTATATATGTCAAATTGTCCTAAATGGGAAATTTTCAGTTTTCTTGTCAGGATAAAAGTGATCATTCAAATATTCCAAATACTGAAACACAGATTTTCACTCTCTCAAAACATTGCCTGTTTTAAAATAGATTCAAAGAAACATGACCATTATTTCTATTAGCAATACAGTGTAAATTACAGCGATAGAATATTTGAAAAGCTGCGGTATCCGTGTAAATTCAATATATGAACAAAATAGGTTTCTCCTCACGAATCCGTTTTGATTTTACGAATGTAAACACAGTTAGGAAATGGTGTGTTCGGTTTTCGAATTTTGGTATTTTAGTAAAAGTTTGTGAAAAATTTTAAGATGAAATGCCCCTGTACTTTTGCTTTATGAAAAATATATCATTTGAAATATGATCGAGTTTCTTTAACCGTTGGAGAAAACAAGTCAAGGAAATAAAGTATGAATAGTACGAAGTAATTTAAATTAAATAATGAAATTATGAAAACTAGTAAATGTTTTAAGATACCCGTCAAAATGGAAATTTCGTATTCTTACATGATATTTCATGTCATAATTTTAGTATAATAAAACATGTTCCATAGGTTAAGCCTTTCCGATTAAAATTGGAAACATGATACTATTTTGTATTCTAACCTGATATTTCATGTCATAATTTTAGTAAAATAAAACATGCTCCATAGGTTAAGCCTTTCCGAAACCTCACTGAAGCGAAAAGTCTAATTTCCCCAAACCATTTAAATATCTTAAGCCTTTGAATTTTCCATTCGTTTGAAAACGCCCCAACAAGATTTTTCCATATTTCGCATTATGAATTTTTTATTCTACACTTAGTGAAACATGGGCTTCTGAATTTAACAGACGAGCGTTTACTTTTTTGGTTCCTACTATTTTGTATACAAAATATATCTATTTTAACAAAAAAAAAATATTTTACCAATTACTTATTTATCTTTATTTCCTACTATAATAAAATCAAAACCAAAATAAAATATATATAACAGCGATTAAAGAAAATCATTTAGTCAAACCTGGAGGAATCGCTCGTCTGTGTTGGAAATAATATTTGATGTAGAGTTTGCAAGTCAGTCACATTGACAGACGAACTGACAGTTATCCTTTAACCAAATACTGACTTACCAAAAATGTATTAATAATTCCTCACATTTTAAGTGGAGGGATATTTATTCGAATTATACTATAATTACCTTTTATCTAGGACTGTGCTTCTGGGGAAAAGCAATAAGGAGGTTACACATAGCGGTAGTGCCCTCGCCTTCTGAAGACCCTGGATATTTTCAAAGGGAACATATTACGATAAACGGATTATGTTATTTTCTAAGTCATGGTACATCTATGTGTACAATTCTACCCTAATCAATACATTACGTTTTGCGTGGTAGGTACTTTTTGCGGTCAAACATACTAAGTTTAAAAATGATAATATAAGTCAGATGAACCTATTAACTAAAAAATAAATATTATAGTGACCTAATAAATCATCTTAATAGATCTAATCTCTGCATAAAACATTTACAATTTTTGTTTTTACTTACATCTGGTTTTCAACTTTAAGAAGATTTAAATTTAACCTAAAAGAAAAGAATAACTTGAGCCATTTTCTATGAAATATTTTGATTTTATTCCGTGCATTTTAAAACTATTTATATATTATTTAAGATGTTTTGTGGACAATTTGTAGCGAACATCTGTGGCTTGGCGCTTTTGTTCCTAGTGATGTACTGCAATGTACTAAAACAATATATTAATTATTTATAGCTCCTTAATAAGATTAAATATTGACATAATAATAATAAAGTAAAAAAAAATACATATTACAATATTTGGGGCGAATATTGGCTTCAATTATAGAATGTTGTAGTAGATATGCATGTTAAAAAAATAAGATCTTAAAATACATATTAAGAAAATAATACTTATTACGTATAAAATATTTTTTAAAAGGGGGTTATAAGGTTTGTAAATATTAAGAGAAAAATATGAAGAGAACGTTAAATACATCGCGAAATAAGTTATTTATTCTATAAATATTTTTATCGATAAACATTCTTGAACATCCCTAAATTCTACGTCTGCGTTCAAGCTTGAGATGCTACGTGAGCTGACAGTCGACAATATTCGTGTATCCTAACGGATTTAGAGGTATCCATACCCCTTGGTTTCATATTTAAACATCTGCAAATTCTCTACATAATTGTAACCAATAATATTGGTATATTATATTTTATATAAGATAAAAGTCAACAAAAATAGATGATTCTCTGCGGTTTATTTTAATAATTTGCTACAATAATAATAAGCGTAATAAATTATTATTTTTTAAACTCCTTTCTTCTCCTTGTGTCTCTATCTCCTGTGACTCTCTTTATCCCTTAAGCGTTGCAACGTATTTGCAGATGATCAAGAGAAACGTACTACAGATAAAATATTAGTTTTAAAATATATCAGGAATTAACTATCAAAAATCAAATTTAAATTTTTATCATTACATAAAACCGGTATGGAGCCGAGGTGTGGAAATCTCTCCTCGAGTGCAGCCTACTGAAAATTTCGGTCTAGAACGAATTCAATGTACGTTTTAAAAATAAAAAGACCTGGATTGGCGTTTCGTTTCACGACAGTCGAAAAGTGCTTTTGTTGGACATTCTTCCTGAAACGGGAACTGAAAAACGTTGGCACTGATTGGCTTCACCGAATTTTGTTTGTAGATCTTGTAATTATGTCACTTTATCTGAGTCTGTTTATCTACACATGTAAACTACCTTTAGTGTCTTCTTGTCTATAAACAATTTTATTATTTTTTGATGCTACTGTGTTTACATTTTAATTTAATAATTTATTTGATTTAAATATTTTAATTATTTTAGATTTACTCTTTTATTTTTATGAAGGATGTTTTTTTCATAAAAATGTGACGTCACAAATTCCTGACTTGGTTAAAAAGGACCAATTGTTTGTTACTTTTTCTTGGCAGAGAAAGATATTTTTTTTTTATAAAATGAAAAATGCTTTTGCGTATTTAAAATCGGTTCTTGTATTATAAAAAAGTAATAAGAAGCGAAAAGACGGAAAATGGCAAGTCTAGTAAGCAAGGGAAATGTTCATCTTTTATCAGAGGTGGCACATTTTGTAGTTTGCTTAATTTTTCACTAAAAGACCTTAACGGAACGTAAAAAGCATTTTTGTATTGCAGTTTTGTTAATTGATATTTTATAATATTATAAAAATTATCTTGAAACAGTTGGTAGTTTGATTTCGTTCATTAAATATATTTAAAATAGTTTTAAATATAACGTGGACAGAAAGATGAGTAGTGTGAAAAACATTATCAAATTATTATCAAACTTTATTAATGGTTATAACATTACAAAAGATCCAGAACTATGATGAAGAAGCTGTTTCATTCAAACAAAAATAAGCTTCCCACTTAAAAACTTGACGTCTTAAAAAACATACAAAATAATGAACATATTAATACCTCGGAGTCTTATAGCTGTGAAGTATCAGATCTCAGATTTAAAGATTACTGCTCCTACAATAATCATCTCATCTTTGGTTTGGGGTCCCTAAATAAGCGGGCTAACTTTTTTTCTTATTTACATTTTAGGTGATCCAAATTTCTACTCCTGTTTAGTAAAGCATTTTTTTTTACATTAGGTGTGTATTCCTAATTAACTATCATTAATATAGTTTTCTGTTATTTTATATATGAGGATTAGTATTTGGGCCAAAACCGTATATAATTATGCATTTGATATCATTATTATCTAACTTATCCCATTAATTTTTAGAGTCAGCGAAATATATACAATATTATATATTTTGAAACAATCCATCTATACTGATTCGATCGCGTTTTTCTCTTATAGCCATCCCTATTTATACCTAAGACTATCCTAATTATATGATCTTATACCTCCACATTAAGTAAAGTAAGGTGATGTTATAAATAAAAAGTAAGTGATAAAATAGTTATGTAATAACAAACACACAATTTTAATTTTTATTAATAATAAAAGTCATGCTGTTTTACAATAATTATAATAAAACAACGCCACATTTCTTCTAAGAAACGAACAATTTTTAATAGCCACGCATTGAATTTAAACTATGATAGATCAGATGCGCCTGCGCAGATAGCATCACGCCACACCGAATTAGAAATGCAATTGTCGAATCAAATTACAAAACTGACAGACGGACAGCTATGCTCTGGTACGTCTATTTTTTTTGTTCTTGAATAATTTTAATATTTTTTTTCATATCTATTTGTAAAGCTCAAAATTGTTATACAATTAAATATACTTTGTCCTTTGTTTATCAAAGTTTTGTACAGCGCTAGCTTGCTTAAAAACTAAAGAAATAGAAGTAAAATCCCGAGAAAAGTCGTCCGAAAGTTAGTTAGTTCTCTAAGTAAAAGAAAGATTAGGAAGTCTGCACACGAAGGGGTCGTAATGTGAAAAGGCTGTTGCAATAAATATAACGTCGTAAATAGGTATTGTATTGACCATCGATATATTTCTAACGTGTATTGTTTTCCTCTTTTTGTATTGGCGTTTTATAAATATAATTGTGGCTAAATAACGTGGAAATGGAGTATTTATAATGTCATTTTTTTGTTCTTGTTGCATTTTGTTTATTAATCTGATTCCAGGAAGTATCATAATTATTAATGTCAACTCTAAAATACGTTTATATATTATTTTGAAAAAGATGTTTTATTTAAATGCAACTAAATGATAAATAATTTGCAATAAACATTTAAGATTGCTGAATTCTATGAATCCGATTTCATAATATCCAGTTAAAATAATAATACTGTGCCGTGAGGTAAATTCCAAATAACAATGTAATAAATGTTTTGAGGTTTTTTACTTTTATATTATAACTAAATCATGTAAATACATTTTCGGTAATTTATTTATTAAATGTTTATAACATTTCGACTACATTTTTATTTATTCTTACAAGTATTCTATATGATAATAAATGTGATCATTATTATAAAAGAAAGATGTACAATAAAATGAAGATCTTAAAAATGGCGCTAGTAAAGATTTTTCGAACGCCACGGATTTGAAATTGGAAGCCATAAAGGCGCGAACCAGTCGGAAGTCAAGCGAGGCTCCATCAGATCCATATCACGGACGCCGCGGATTCATTTCCGCTACACTAGCATTTTGAATTTAGAATCCTATTCCCATAGAAATATATCAAATGATTTACTCTGTAACTTTTAAAGTGTAATATTCGGACTTTATTATTTTTAATACCTGTTTGAGATCTTTAAAAGAGATACAGATATTCTTAAGTAGTTCAAATATAAATAGCCCATTATTTAGATAAATATACCAATGAAATAACTTCAAGTTATTTTTTACACGTAACATTAAATGTCTAACGCAATACGGAACTTGAAGGAAAAGAAAAAAACACATAATTATATTAAAGAAATTCGCTACCACCAAAAAATAAGATTTACAGAACCAAAGAACTTAAGCTGAAAGATAAAAGTTTAACTCACTTGAACAAACAGTGTACGTGCAAACTTTCTTAAGTGATCATTTCACAATAGATTAGCAGATACGGTCTGAAAGAAAACTCTTCAAGGTTTAAAAGTAGGTATTTTGTATTTCTCTATTTGTTTTTTATGTAATGTTTAGGTTTGGGGGGTATGAAAGAAATGTATTAAGCTGTACCTACACACTGATAGTGGAGTAACAAATGAGACGACCCGTAGGTTTAGTGGTCAATAGCTTTGACTGCTGAAATTCGTTCGCAGCTTCGACACCCAAAAAATACAAATTTAGATTATGTGTATTCCCTACTTGTAAGCTTTTGTGCTTTTTTCTATCGTAAATCTAAGTAAATCTTTGTATTCCAAGAAATTTAATTTACATTTCTGTTTGATTTGGAGCAATATATATTTTTGCTTTTAATTATTAAAAGTGGTTTCATGTTTTTGTTATTTTCATTAATTTAGAAACACAACAGATTTAAATGTTTAAATATACATTCGTGACAAAGGTTTTGTTGTTATAGATGATTGGCACAAATAAACAAATTTGATGTAAGCGAGTTTATTTGGTAAACATCAAAACCTAACATTGTCTAAATAGTCCTCGTCTAGTGCGGTTAGTTGGGTAATATGCAATGTCAATAATGTCAGTAATGGAATGCACTTTAACTATTCAGCCGATCCCTCAATGGACCGCACATTCCCAGTTTGCTTGAGAATCCTTGTTTAGAATCTAATACTAAAACCCCTCAGACTTGTTCTGTCCAATTATACTGTCACAGCTCATCCAAATTAGAAACCGGTCGTGTTTGATACTAGTCTATTCATTTATAAAATTAAACCTTATCAAGAATCGGGAAAATACTGAATATCGTACTCTAAAAATCTTTACTTTCTAAACTGAACTGTACTTTATCAAGACGCTGTAAAAATAACTACATTATTTCAGCGCGTGTTTAGAAATTTCTCCTGCTTTAAGTGCATCATAAGTGGATTAAGGGATGTCGGCTAGGCTTTCACACGTTCTGATTTTATTACACGGTGCAAAAATAGTAGCAGGTTTTAAAGATTATTATTTCTTAGTTTTCATAGTCAAATGTATTCAATTTACAATTATTTAAGACTAGCTTTTACCCACGACTTCGTTCGCATAAGATAGTTTCTTTTCGGGCAGTTTTGTTTTATACTTCAAGTTGCATAATAAGTGTGATTGTGTTCTTTTATTTTTGTGTGAAATGTAAACTGGATATTAGAACAGTTCTTAACTTTCCTGTTTAAAGATGACCGACCATGTTTGTGATGGTAAAGGATAAGAGATAATTTTATTGGTCGTACCAATTCAAATATTTGGTATTTGAATTGATACGAATTAAATTAACATGGCATAAGCGTAACATGGCTATACCTACATGTTTAAAGATATTTTCAAACTTTGATACGATTTAACTAATTATTTTTTATTTTTTACAATTTTAACCTTGCGCTAAAAATAGTCTTTGTCTAGGTCTAGGTTTAAACACTCATATTATTAGTTGCGTCATTGTTGAGTCGCGTAGCGCTAAGCCGGGGTTAGTATTCATTCTTGTATTACTTGAACTATGCTTCCAAACAACATACTTTAAAAGGCAAAGTTTATCTTCGTACAATAGTACTACAATCATATAAACAGTCGTTTAAGCTAGAAAGCGTGACAGACAGACAGACAGAGTCACTTTCGAATATATAATATTAGTATGTAGTAAAGATTTTAAAATGAAAATAATATTTGATAAACTACTATTATAGCACAAAGAAAATGCTTAATAAAGGTATTGGCATGGAATATTGAAAGTCAAAGTTTTTTTATTACGCATACATTATGAAACGACGTCCGGAAGGAGTCTTGAATATAAAATTATTTTCTATTCTTTTACTACAATAAGTTTTATGTCGTAACATAATATTTAATATATACAATATATTACAATATATCATCCAGCCTCTGCCACAGTTACATACGGAAGCATAAATAAATATATAATAATAAGACCGTTACCGGCAAATAACTGTACGTTAAGGTAAATAAATAAAATCAATGACTGTAGAAAGAGTTGTTTATCAGGCATTTTGTTTATTTGTCTTTCTGACCCTTTAAATGTTTGAGCGTCCTAAGAAACTGAAAATCATTTTATTGTTAAGGCTATGCAAGTGACGCAAGTATTTACAACTATATTCGACGAGTAAAAGTTATGTAGCTAAGGAGCATTTATTTCTAACTAGATACATAAGAGTAATTAAAAAGATATAAAAATCAAAACACAATAAAAAGTATTGTAGTTTACTAGATGGCTCTTGTATGTAAAATAGATCGCGCTATGGTTGCTTTTATTTATATGTTCTATTTTCTAAGTTTGCGAAACTAGAGTAATATTATTAGTAAGTAAAATTTTTGTGGTGTTTTTTTTGTCACCAAAAATTTTAACATAAATAAAAATATTTTACAGCGTAGGCAAATACAGACATAAGATAGTATACAAATAAAATGTACTTATAAGCTACTTAACAATATTCCCTGTAATATATATAATCTGTAGTATCGCTGTGACTGTGAAACAAAATTGAATACAGCATCTGTCCATCGCGAGTACTTCAGTTAGAACGAAATATTGAAAATCATAATTGCGTCCCATTTCTTTGACTTATTGCCTCACTGAGATCGTTTTTGAGGGAAGTCGAGCGTGCTTCTTATTAATGAATGCCAATATCAATATCGTTTTATTCCTTTTGTTTTTCGTGTTAAATTGAAATTGAAGTGCTTATTATTTTAATAATGCGGCCGTTTAATGCAATTAATGCACGAATTACTTCACATCTTCATTCGGGATATTAATTGATTTTGGATTAGAGGGGATTGTAAGGTGAATTAACATATATTTATACGGTAAGGATAATAATAATCTGATTATTAATGATTCAAATTATGTGTATGTATTGTTTATGTGTTATGTATATGCTGTTAGCCAAGTGGCAATTACAGCGTCACCGGGGGAGCAGGCAGCCTCTCTACCTCAATCTCTACAACATTCGTTCTAGGACATTTTACAAATCTATCAGGATTAAAAACACAAAAAACATGAAACAAAAAAATGTTTGCTCCCTCTTTTACTTATTCCTCTGTGTTTTGTAAGAAGTACTTAAAAGGTCAACGCCCGGGCCTCATAACTGCGCTCAGAGTTAATGACAATTCAGAGGTAACAAATAAATTTTAAAAAGAAGAGAAATAGTACCTAATAAAAATACATAAACAGGGATTTCTAACTAAAATTACATAAGGTAAAATAAGTTTTGATTATTCTATCAACTATTAATTTTCATAAAAAGCTATTTTGAAACAGTTTTCATAATAGGTCTATATAATAGAAGGTAGCCAAAAGCAATTTCAGAGAATCTTCAACTAAAGGAGTCCTATGGGACTCAATGCCCCAAGCTTCCACGCGATCTCCCCAATTTTGATATAAATATAAAACTTAATATCAACTCTCCGTAGAAGGTACATGATTAGAAAATAGGGTAAAAATACTTTATATGTAACCAACCAAATACTACCTGCATAGTTACAAAAATAGTATTAGATACTTAAAACGATATTTTTAAAATAATCATATTTTTTTTAATATAGTTTTAATTTTGTCTATATTCGTGTAAGTATTATACGAGTATGTCTTATTTCTTTTATAATCTTTATTATTGAATATTATAATGTTTTTGTTGAATGTAACATGCAATTGTAGATTTATTATTGATGGCTGTATTTAACTGAAATCGATTTTCTTGTCCTTTGTTATAATGTATAAATCTTGTATTAAAAATGTTGTTTTTATAAGAATATATAAATCTTGGATGACTCCATATTTTATTAATTTTAAGGAGCGGTGTTATCTTGTACTTTTGAAAAATTTTATAAGATTATATAATTAAATAAAAACAAGCAATTAAAATTTAACTATATTCAAGTTAAATAAGATTTTTGTAAAATAAATGCGCCCAATATTTCTATTGTTTTTGGATGATCTAATTATTTCACTGGTAACGAGCAGACTGTGGCATAATAAATTGAAAATAAATAACTTTTGTATACAAGCCTTTCGGTAATTTAGCAGTCTTTTGTTGATTTGTTATTATATTTAATTTACATTGTAAATTATTTTTATATTTTTTATATTTGCAAGCGATAAATATTATTCTGCTTAAATTAAAACCGAGGCGAATAACATTTACTTGAAATTACCTTTTTAGGGATCTCTGGGTTCGTAAAACAAATATTCGTATAATGAAAAATTATGTTTGCTCTCTGTTGGTAATGGACATCGTGACGAGGCATATATTAGATCACATATTCAAAAATCGGAATACTTTTATTAGTTATTTCTTAAAAATCTATTAAACCTTTGTACCAGGAACAGGTGCTCAATAGTGTGTCCTACACAATGCCGTTGATAGCATCGTTTAAAAAAGGATACACAGGGAATAAACAATATGGCGGACGGCCGTGATTTACGCGTCGCTTGGATATTGTTGAAATACGCGTCGATGGTGCCTTTGTTTCGCCGTCTACCTTCTTATCGCACTAGGGGCGAATTCAATATTGTTTTGTTTATTTAATACTAAATGTTTCTAAAACAAACATATATTTATATTGTTAACCCTAGGTTTTGTGAAAACCAACAAATTACTATTGATATAAACCTCGGTTAAGGTTAACTTTGAAAAACTAGTTACATTCTTAAATCCTGTTAGATTAACCAGACTCTCTTTGATACCCGGATAATGCCGGGATTTTTGTAACATATACAAAAATAAATACGTACAATTCCACAAAAACTTTTTGATCAATATTCGAAGATACACACCTTGTTGACTTTAGATCTTCTTAATGTTAATTCTTACAACTGTTAATATATTTTAATTACTAACCCTATGTAAATATAAAACCGATTTTACTTTGGCAGTGTATATAAGTCCTTGTAAAGGGTATTTTATCTAGAACATACCATTACAAAAGACCGCAACGATACCAATAACAATTTTCAACACAGAATGCATAGAGATTTTAGTAGCAAGGCTAAACTTACTATATAGTAAACTCTATAGGAGTACGATACGATACAAAATTTCACGGAACAATAATAGCGCGATTTACTTTACATATTAACGCCATCTAGTAAACTACAATACAATTACATTCGCTTAAGTCGTATATTGACTTTTCGGTGCTGTTAATTAATTGTTCCAATCAGTTACTAGTAATTTCTAAAGGTAATGAAAGACAAGAATTAATTATATTTGTTTCTTATATCTGTTTTCTAAGGTCCCTAAAATATATCTAAAATCTATAAATATATATACGAGGGGAGCTCAAAAAGTTTGCGGATAGAGAGAGAAGGACGTTGAAATTAAACACCAAACTATTTTTCTTTTTCAATATATTCTCCCTTAACCCTAATACATTTTTAGATCTCACAAATAACTTGTCTATACCATCGAAAAAAAATGATTTCTCTTTGTTGTCAAAATGAGCCGAAATTGACAGACTTCACATGAAGAAGGTTATTTTTTCCACGCAGCCCTTTCTTCATTTTTGGAAATGTGTGTGTATTCAAGTGTGGTTCAATTGTTCGAAGCCGCATCGGTGAATAGCAGCCGTCGCAACATGGCATGTGTGAACAGGTGCGTTGTCGTGCAGAAAGAGCATATCTTTTGACAACTTTCCTCTTCTTTTTACCTTGATGGCTTCTTTCAATCTTTTTAGTAAAGAAGCATAGTACTGTCCCATTATAGTCACACCACGTCATTTGTAATCGATCAGTAAAATGCCTTCGGTATACCAATAGACAGTCGTCATGATCTTGCCAGCCGATTGTGTCACTTTGAACTTCTTTGGAGGAGGTGTGTCTTTTTTATGCCACTGTATTGACTCTTGCTTCGACTCAGGTTCATAGTAATGAACCCAGGTTTCAGAACCAGTAACGATTCTTTCTGCACAAAATTCCAAAAGCTGACAGGTACACTCGACATGTTCACGTTTTTGAAATGGCGTAGCAATCTCGGAATCCATCTTGCACTGACCTTAGTCATGCCAAGATTCAAAATGCTTGTTTCGGATACTCTAATCATTGCTGCAAGCTGTTTCTTCGTCAGCCGGCCATCTTCCAATACAAGTTTTTCTACATTTTCGAAGATTTCCGGAGTAGTGGTTTCAATTGACCATCCAGAGCTGGGTTCCACTTCAATCGCCTCTCTTCCTTGTTTGAAAAGACCATGCCAGTTGTTAACCAAGATTTACTAGGGGCAGAGTCCGCGTATTTTCCTTGCTTGCTAAGGAACTTAATAACGGCAAGGTGTTCAGTTTTCTCCATACTGGTTGACTGCTTCCTGATTCAGTTATTTACAGGTCGATAACTCAATAGTTATTGACCCGATTAGGTTCAAACTTGGCTTATATACTATTAATGAGATGTTCAACTAGTGACTATTTGGACGAGTAAACCTACCCCCACCAACGCCTCCGTTCCGCGAACTTTTTGACCTTCCAGCATAACATATTTTTTAATCCCAGTTTTTTTTGTAAGTATAAATTGGTCCTCAAAACCATTTTCAGGACTCGAACAACAAATAAAAAACAATAGGTGTTGTCTGTATTTCACTCTCAAAATTTTTATTTTTATCAATGTAAATCATGAATAAGCATACCAGAAAACATAATAAAATATTTATAAAAAAATAAAACATTATTCATGCTGTAAATAACATTATAAGTAATCATAATCCCCAAAACGGTGTTTAACAAATTCCATCCTTAATTCATCTTAAGCCTATTTATTATACAAATGATTCATTTTTTCTTTTTTCAAATTTTCCGCCGTCTTAACGAAAGAGGCGGTAATGACATTTACGACTTTGATGACGTCATAAAACCAAACCGCTAACGTCTTCAGGGTTTTACCTAAACACCTACTTTGTTTTCTCGATGAGATCGTAATTTTGTTGGTTTTTTATTTTTCTGGCTTAGAATTACGTAACAACTATCTTTGTATAATAAATACCCTCTTATAATATAATATAAAAGGTTTTCATTTTTATAGAAAATCATGAACGATAATATTTTTAAACGATAATATTGTTATTCAATACACTAACCAATAGTCAACCAATAAAATAATGATCTGGTTACTGAAATTAATTTTCTCTTTCAACATAATTTCAGTAGAAAAATGTATACATGTAAAATTACCATTTAATTAAATAACAATTGGAATAAAAGTCTCAAATATTATTATCTTTTTAACAATATCAATGCAAGATCATTAACGCTATATTTTCGAGTTTTTAAAGTCATTGGTAGGGGCTACTAAAAGACATTTCGAGCTTTTTTAATTAAAGCTTAATTTCCATTGTAACTGAAAATTCTTTGATATCATGCAGTAAGCGGTAAAAGGCAATAGCTTTTTTGTGTTTAGTGTTATTTAGCACTTAGTAAATATCAGTTTTCCCAGCAATTCCATTTGCAGTTTAGAGTGTGATGGTCTAAATAGAAAATATAAAACCATTTACAAACATTTTTACTCAACTTTTACATTAGGATATTTTATATTTTGTAAGATAATAATCAGTAAAATGTAAAAGCTCCATTTTTATATTATCTTTAATCAGACGCTTTCATTATTCAGTTTTGTATTTTTTCTCTCTTTATTGTTGTGCAAAAATATATCAGTGAATATTTTGTTACGTCCTATTTATATAATATATTATTTGTTATTGTAAATGTTTTAATGTTGCCATTTTAATATTTTATCTTGAAAATGTGTTTACTTTTACATTACAAAAAATACTGCGTGCATGTAATCGTTCTTTTGAAATTAGTTTTTGGTATCTTAATATGGAAAAAATCTAAAAGGTCAGAGCAATAAAGTTGAACGACACAATTGAAATAGCCATAAAATCAGCATAAAATTGTGGGTAAATTTGGAATTCATTATAAGAAATGATGAGATATTAAATTGTTAAGGCCCTTAAAATTTTTATTGTCATAAGAATTAATTAAACTAAGCACTAATAAAACTGGTTCATTGAATAATATTATTTCTAAGAACAAAATATGAATCGGAGTCTTAGTCTTTAATCGAAAAAACACCTTCATTTGAAATTAATATTTTTATTTAGTATTATTTTTAATTTTGACTCCTTCTGCTAGTCTATTGCCTTACTAGTATACCTACTTTGCACTAATAACTACTTCTAATTGGGTGAACAAGGGCTGGTAAAACATGAAATTTGATACCAATCAAATTACATGTTTTTCTCTTATGTAATTATATTGGATTTTATTATTTAAAAGTTGGTACACTGAATTTAAATGACATAAAAATATAATATTTTTTCGAATATTGTAATATTTATCAAATTAAATATAAATAAGTTAACAAATATAATTATAAAGCGTAAATTCGAGGGTTTATAAATTGAATATGCAATAAAGCAAAATGTAATAAACAATTTAAATTTATTATCAATATTTGATATGTAATCAAACTGATAATAATTTAGTAGGATCAACAAATTTTGTATTTATTTAAAGAATTATAGTTTAATAATTGTATAAACCTTTTAAAGAATCTAAAATTTAAGCTGAAGAAGTTGTTCTGGATATGTACAAAATATATATAATTCCATGATCTAAGTGTCTGCCTGAATAAAAATGCATGCAGCAAGATGTGAGAGTTGAAATAAATGTGTTTTCTAGAAAAATATTATATATTTTTAGTGTATGTCTGAAAGTATTCTCAAATTGTAAATTTACAGAACTGACGTAGAACAAAAATAAATATGCTGTTATATAAATATTATAAGGAATCACATAAATAGTTTTTATTATAATAAATAAAGACGACTACGATAGAAATATTGACACATTTATATAGGTATATAAATTAAAATTCTAAACAGAATAGCGTAAAGAGAACCTAAATAAACGTGCAATATTATAATATTAAAAATGGCATAACGTAAAATAATATTTTTAAGGGATATTTACCTTATTTTTTTTTCTTGGTTAAGTTATTTGCTCCAAAATATTGTTTGGAGTAAATTCCTTGAATCATCAATACTTTAGATTCAAAGAACATATATTTATAAAATATAATAATACCTTAAATAGGAAAATTATTGACTATGTGTTAGGTAGCTGTGAATTGATTATAATATATGACTACATATCGTAGAGTTGATTATAATATATAACTCTTTGATGAGTTAATTTGGTTTGTATTTCAAAAGATATTTTTCGCTAATATTATATTCAAGTCACGGAAAAATATAAAAAATATATTTTCTTTTACTCTAATTATATCTTTATTATTACTTATACCATTATTGTCTTTTAGAGAAAACTTTTAGAGAAGCTTTGAAAAACACGGTCTAGCTTAGTTTTCTAATCGACCTAAGAGGCGGAAAAGCAACGTAGAGAAAAGTATATGCTTTCTTACTACTGCTAGGACAGATTGTCCCAAGCAATTTAGAAATCATGGTTGTACTAATTGAAATGGATAAGACTTCTAGAAAATATCCTATTTCCTAGGACAGAGTTTGTTTCTTTGGTTGTAAAGTTATTTATTTTTTATTTTTCATAACATATTACAATAAAAAGTAAATCCGCTGTTTTAGTGTTGTAGTTTTGCTAATTAATTGCTATTAATTATTTCCTTACGGTAATACAAAACTAGATTTATTCAATTATTGTTTTATATATTTTTGGTGGTAGTAAATTAACATAACATAAAAGCAAGACAAGAATCATCAATTAAATTATAATAATAATTATAACTCTCAATAAAATTATATTAACAAGTATATAAAAATTCTAGCAATTCCTAAAGGTTACGTTAAAATGGGTTGAAAATATGTACAGCAGGATGATATTAAACAAAAGGAAAAATTTAATAAGTTCTTAAACAAATCAATGTTGGAATAAAAAAGTGATTAGTGACATGATTGGTTAACTAATCATGAATTACGGGGGTTGTCAAAATAATATAATTAATTTAATTATATAAAATAATTTTCCAATGAAATAGTGATAGCTATGAACATTTCGTAAGTCATGTGTTTCGTTTATGCAATACCTATATTGTTAAAATAATATCGATTTAAAATATATTAGTTACAACATAGATAACATATCACATATAAATTATGTCAACACAATCGTATTTGGGGAGAAGTGGATCGTTAATCATATTTTATCTCATTAATTTTAAATTAATCTGATACGATATCTTTTTGATACACAAGTAATGTATTTTTTATATACATTTGATTTAAGAAGCACTTTAATGTGTCGATATTGAGTTCTGTAATAATTCTATACTTCTGGACGACATGATTAAATTAAAATTATTTATATGTTTAATTGCTGTCGCGCATATCAGTGCTGAATATGTTAATTATAAAAATTACAAAGTTTATAATATAGTACCACAAACAGAAAATGACGTGCAGCTGCTGAAAGAGTTACAGAAAGAAAATGAATTTATGTTTTGGATGGATGTTGGTCAAATAGGCCTAGATGTTAGGATTATGGTTCATCCCGAAAAGCTGGAGAAATTTCAAACATACATGACAAGTCATGGATTGAAAGCGGTATTATTTATTGAAGATGTTCAAAAGTAAGTAAAGTGATTATTACAGTATAATTTTTATTTCACACTTTATTACAAGGTTGGTAATAGTATTCTATTATATTATATATGATAAGAGTTTAAGAGTCTGAATTACATAATAAAAGATTATTTTTCTATGCAGATTAATAGATGAACAATTAGAACGACCTCCTAACGTAGATCGAAATGCTAAAGAATATAATTGGACTTTTTATCAAACTTTAGAAGAAGTTTACGACTGGATGGATGAAATAGCAGCCCAGTATCCAAATATCGTAACAATCGAAACCATAGGCAGAAGTGTAGAAAATAGACTTATTAAAGGTATTAAAATTGATTATAAGAAAAAAGAGAATCCAGTTATAGGCATGTTTGAAGGTACATTACACGCTAGGGAATGGATAACTACAGCTACGCTTACTTGGATTACAAATGAGTTTCTTACTAGTTCAGATGAACAAGTAAGATTTCTAGCCGAAAACGTTGTGTGGCATGTTTTCCCAGTTACTAATCCAGATGGTTATAAATATACTTTTACCGATGTAAGTATCAATTAAATTTGTTGAAACGCTTTTCTTATTTAGTAAAAACCTTCAGTGTTTTTGTCTGCGTATGCAATATGGTTATAATATATTTTAATATTAAGTTATTATTTATAGAACAGAATGTGGAGGAAGAATCGGAGTAAAGCTAATTTCAAGTCTTGTGGTCCAGATTCAAATGACGATAATAGCAATGGTGTAGATCTTAACAGAAACTTTGCTTTCCAATGGATGGGTAAGAATTTTTGAAACTAATATATATCTATGTAAGTTTGCAAAAATTCCATCATTTAAAAAAAAGTATCGAATATTTGAAAATCCATGGTTACAAATTCAATGCTGACTCTTTCGAACGTAATATTCAATCTTCTTACGAAAAAATATATTTAGATGCATAAAAGTTGAGTGTTATAAGATGAGGGAGTTGTAAGCCTGCCTTGTATTAAAATCCAATTCGTCCCTTTCCATTTTTCAAGGCTTTCAATGCACCCACGCATCCTCTTTTGCAGTGTTATACGGGTGTAAATAATAATATTCCATCAGAATTTAGCATTTGATGGTTTAATTATGAAACTGTTAGGAAATTACAATTGATATATTGAGGCAGTAATTACTTATCGTAATAAAATTTATTAATCGTTTGTTTTTCTTGATGATTGTGATCACTTTTAAAGTATTAAACTTTAAAGCAATTAAGCAATTTAAAAATTATTAAAATAATGTCACGGAAATAGTGACAAGGTCTATATATTTTAGCCTCAACATTTTCGTCAAGTATTGCTCTTAAAAGAAAATTATTTTTAAATAATTATTTTGGATAAAAATATACTAAAATAATATTTGAAATATTTAAACGTAATTTATATCTACGTTTTAGTTACGGGAGCATCCAGCGAGCCTTGTGATATAACCTATGCCGGACCAATGGCGTTTTCTGAGCCAGAAGCTACAGCCATAGCCAATCACGTGATAAAACTGAAGCAAGAGGGCAATCTCTTATATTACTTTTCGATGCATTCTTTTTCTCAAATGATTCTGATTCCTTTCAGTCATTTAGGAGGAGCTGATGTTCTTCAAATTCCAAACTATGGTGACATGGTTAGTGCTAGATTTTCGACGAGTTAGTGCACTATTTAATTAGTGTTATATACTTGATATTAGTAGTTATTATGTGTATATTATAGTAGTAACATTGATATTCAATTAGTTACGATATTTTTTTTGTTCTGCGTTTAGTTTTATTTTGGGCAGTACGGACTATAGGAATGACTTTTTATGATTAGAACAACTGTTGTAAATAAAGACGTTAACATTTTAGTCTAGACCACCCCTAACTACCTCTTAATCTATATTCAAAATTCCATAATGATTCCTCACAAAATTGCCTTAAATAAAGAGATAAGAAAACATATTATTTTTGCGATATGATATAAACTAAAAAGTATATTTTACATTTGCAGTTTGAAATGGGAGTAAAAGGAGCAGATAAATTAAAAGAGCGTTATAACACAATATACACTGTGGGAACTTCCCTTGATATATTATGTAAGTACTGCTACCGTAAATGTATACTTTTCCAACAACTATGAAACTTAATTGATTTTGTCGATAGACGCTTTTGTGTTGAAGATAATAAACTTTTACCAAAAGCTGCGACGTCTAGGATACTGTTAAAAATATTGTATTCTTTATCAATTTATTTTTAATATTAAATATTACATAAAACGTCTTATATATTTAAGGATGATATAAATAACTTAAATAACATTTTTGTAATAGATCCGGTAACTGGCTCAGGATTCGACTGGGTGAAAGGGGTAGGAGAAGTGCCTTTGACATTTTTGTATGAGTTAAGAGATGTCGGACCATATGGTTTTCTTTTACCACCAGACCAGATCATTCCAAACAGTGAAGAAGTATTAGACTCTCTGATTGAAATCGATAGAGTTGCGAGACAAATTGGATATTATTCCGATGGAAGTGCTTTTAAAATTAGCGCAACGTTGCTTGCTATAGCCTTAATGTTTTCGTTGAGATTGTAATATGTTATTAAAAGTATTTGATTTTAAAATAATTGTGTTATTATTTATATAATTATTAATAACCAGACCAAAGGGCAAAGAAAAAAGCCTGGCGAAGCTGTCACAACCAGTAGCTAACAGCATAAGACACGAACATAAATAATAAAAAAGCACAAAGTGATTCCGTTCTGATCTTACTATAACTAGAAAAATTTATCCTTTGTCTATCTGAAGATTATTTTTTAAATTATGAAATTACATCATCACTAATAAATAATATTAACCTTTTTCTTTATACATATTTATTATACCTATAAATAGCTTTTATAATGGTTTTCTTAAACATAATTTATCCTTCAACATACTGCATAGCCAATAGGTTTGTGATGTTATCTTAGTAATAATTTATGCACTCCAGCTTACACACACTTACAATACATATAATATTATACTATATATATTGAGAGTTATAATATAATTAATATCTATAAAGCGTTATTATGTATTATTTGAATCAAAATGATTTACATGCAAATACAGTTTAATATTAAAATGATGTTATATGAATACTTGATATGTTTGTAAAATACGTTATAAATCCAATATGCTTAATTATATCATTTAAGCATGTAATTAATTAATAAAATAATTATGCTTTCAATTTTAGATTCATGAGTTATTAAAATGATTTATAAAAGCAAACGGGTTACTACTCATAATAATTTTATTGTAAATATGTAGTATTGGTAGTTCAAATTTTTCTTTAAAACAAAAGAATAGTTACAAAGACTTTGAACAGCAGCTATTCAAGTATTTAATTTATCTCCAGGTTGAGAAAACAAACAATTAAGCAAACAAGATCTAAAGATAAAGACTACAAGATACCTTTGATTCACCACAAAGTAAAATACTTCAGACTTAAAGAATATCAAAGGAATCAGTGTAATCACAAGACAATCACCATTCTTTTAAGTCGGTTTATTTACCGCAGTGCTAAACTGAATTGACTAGAAACGACCGATAAATTTTCTGTGTAGCTGTACGATTGGAATTTGTAGGGCGGGGAAACTTGAACGGAACATAGAAATAGAGTAAGCAACAAGAATGTTGCTACATTGAAATTGAAATGGATACAAGTTTGGTTTGAAAGTAATTCATGTTTATCTACTATGTAATAGTATGATGAATTTTGTTATAGAATTTCTTTTATTATATTCTTATTAAATGGTATTAAAATATTGTGTTGACATATTTCAATTAGTCATTAGTGAAGCTGGAGAGGCAACATTAAGATCAATTTTACTATGCTACCATTATAGTAAATATAATTATCAACCTACCTACTGCACTAATTTGGTAACTTTTCATCTGTTCTCAACTTTGCTACTAAAAACTTATCACATAACAACGATGCATTCAAACACTCCTAAGTTGAAAAATAATAAATCACAGAACGACAGCAAGTATTTCCAAGAAAAAGATGTTTAAGTAATTAAAGCGGTGATTTAAGATGTAGAGACATTTAACAACTCTCATGGGACTCTGTGATCCACCGGGAAATCTCTAAGTTAACGTTTTGTTGGTAATAAAAATATATTAAATAAACTTTGACCTCCCTTTACGGATTTATATAAACATCATTTTATCCGTATATTACTCTTGTTTAGTTTAATTTTGCAGAAATTTGTCTTATAGTACTGTTTCTAAACGAACCTCGAAGTTGTTACTCTACAAAAAGCACCACAAACTTTTGTATAACTAACTTATGCGAATGTAACATCAATGCAATCTTTTGTAATAAATATAAAACTTTGTACTTACTCATTTATTAATTTGCAGGTATGTAAAACTATGTCACTTTGAGCAACTTTTAATTAACTATACACATAAACTACCCCATAATGCTCCATATGATATGAGTACTATAAATAACTACCCCTGACACAACGCGTGACTGAAATCAGACGTCATACGGTCACAAATCATATGGCGCACCTATTTGGCTCATGAAAGTAATAGAGCTGCATTATGCTAAAAACAAAATATTCATCTACAGCTATTTTCAAATAAGCAATTTGAAAGATTTGTTTACAAATAGGATGAATGGAACATTATTGTTATAATAGAAAAACTATTTACTAATTTGTTATAAAGAATTAAGTTCATATCTACTCCACAGTTTTCTTTAATGTGTTCAATTTATATGATAATATGAGGTAATGATATAAATTTATTGCTTTCTATTGTATTGTTGTTCAAAATATTTTCATGTTTATGAATAATTAAGAAATTTGTATATATATCTATATGCGAATACGACAGCATTTCTTCGTATATGTTAGAATGCAAACATTCAGAGACCCATCATGATTAGCGGATACCATTCGCAAAAGGAACCAATCCTATTTGCAGACCTTGGGAAGATTTAAAAAACGGTAGCTACAAGGAAAGACAATGTTATAACATAAGGAGAGTTAAAGAGATCGGGGATAGTGTTTCCGGTTCCAACTCACCGTACAAAGCACAGCTACTTTACGGTGATCTTCTGTGAGGAGATACTAACCTGGCTCAATTACTTTAACTGGTTACACGAAATGTATTGTTTATTTGTTCTTATAAAGTAATATTATCAAATATAACCGGTTGTATAACTTAGTGCTCTCGTAACAAAAAAAAACCTTCTTATTCTATAAATATATTTTTAATTATTCCTTATTAGTTAGCTGCTTCTTTTAAATAAAAAAATAAATAATTTTAAGCGTCATTTATATTTCACGGCTTGTGGAGAACTCTTTCTGTACATTAAAACCATCTTCACACTCATCTATCATTTTGTATTCTTTAATGATCCAAACCAAATATTACTTTAACCAATCTACCGTTTCACCAGTATATTATGAACTAGCGCTGGGAGTATATTTAAAGCACACATAGATCTTTGTTGCAATGAACAAAAATATCTTGGTCACATGACTAATACCTCTCATAAGTAAAGAGGGGTCACGTGTTCTGGTTGGGTATACTATTTTGAGTTCCCCGCAGTTTACGTTAAAAACTATTATAAAAGCCATAAATATGTGGCGTTGTCATTTATTGTGGTTCTAAAATTTTATACTCAAATACTTTGAGTTATTTTAGTTTAAGCGGATGCTTATTTGTATTAATTAGTGCCATCAAAGGTTTGACCGGATTTTGTAGCGACGTGTTCTTTTTTTAAAATCGTTATCATTATTTAAATGTCGTTTTAAATAATGATATATTTAAAATCGAAATTCATTATTTGATCAATATTTTATAACATATTAAGGATTATTTACGGACGTATTATGATTGTTATCGTAAAAAGATATAGCTTACAAATAAAAGTAATCTAACTGATGATATTACCACATTTATTTATTTTTTATCAAATTACCAAAATATATGTTTATTTTTGAAGAGTTATGTAATCGGACTTAATATTAGAAATTGTTATCTACCAGTCAATCCCGTTAAAAATTATAAGTAAGCAACAAAATTATTTTACAAAAAAATAATAATAATAATATTATAACAAATTAAAATACTTATGTTACGGAAAAAAACTATTATTAATTATATGTAAAGGTGTTTATCGACACGCGTCGCGCTCTGTTTGTGTTGAGTGAACGGTCCCCTTTATTTTGATGTAGCCTCGTACGTCACTCCGGCCCATTCAATTTCATCTGTCAACATGATTAGAGCGGTTACATTCATAGGAGGTAGCGATTAGCGAATATATATTGGTTTTACATTTTATTGTGCTATGGGAACTAATATACTATTTATAGAGCATGAAAATCATTAGAACTTTTCATATATTTAAAATACCTTCAAAATAAATATTGTTCATTTATGAATAAACGTCAGATATACGCTACCTTTTAGACAGTGTCCTTAGCTTTATAGTGATTATGTACTTCTGTTTTTTTGAAGATTTTAAGAAACAGATTTGAATATGTGACAGTTTGTGACATTCCTAGTTTTATTTTTTTGTTATTTATGTTAGGTAATTAGATCATTTAATTAGCGTATTCTTGTGGGAATTGGATACGTGGGAATTTCTAACACGGGAGATATATTGGTAGCAATAAATATTTTGTATTAGTTAATGTAAGTTCGATTATTTAACAATTATTATAATTATTGTATATATAAATAAAACTTGAGTCATGGACCATTATTTAAATTTATATCTGATAAAAACAGTTCATAATAAATCTTTTATGGTAATAATAACTGCAAGATACTGGTTTACGATTGATTGGCGAAAATACCACGATATTTTTTAATTTCTGCTATTCTGCATTTATATGTACTTAAAGTACCTGTACTTTAAATTTATATAAATATAGAATAAAAAATAAACCGATACGGGCAGGGATTCGAAGCCGCGACCTCTGTGAAACCGTACCGTTCTACAAATTAACTTACCGTATACGGGACGGTTTCCCAGAGGTCGCAAGTTTGAATCCCTAACCGTATTTTTCATTATTTTTCATTCTATATATATACATTTAAATAGGCTTAACATGACTACCCCTGTTTATAGATATTTTCGAATACCTGTACTTTTTTATATTATGGAAGAAATTTTTCAATAATTGTAAACTTATCTGGAAATGAGATTGATAAGGTTAATAACACCTAATAACCATTATCAAAATATATTACACTTGTATAACTTTATTATTTATATTATACTTGGTACAAAAAACTGATTAAATATATACCGGAATTTAATATTCATTACAAAATAACACTTACAATTTGTTCTGTAATAAAAAATATATTTTGGGAATGTCTTGTTTTTATAATGAAATTACGATAAACTAAATGGCGATTTACAATAACTGGATTTATCCGGTTAAACTAATATCAACTAATCCACAACTATTCAGAACTGCGACAATTAGATTGGAAACTTGCTTCGGACAGTATCTTTGTGTTGGAAAATAGTTTTAACTTGTGCTTAATTCAGAACTATCCAGGGTTATTAACTAACCAATAAATTGTTTTTCGGTTTGTTTGTTAAATATTTTGTATATTCCCTTTGTATTTGCATTGCATTTACTACTTTGTTTTATGAATATCTTCAAAATAAAGTTCGTATAAACATAATTTGAGTTAATTTTTCATGTATAGTATACGAATATGTATAATAAAGTTAATGTTATCTATAAAATTCGAAAGATGGTTTTGAAAAACCAAAGAAAAAAAATGACTAAACACCTAATATCAATACGAATAATGGATCAGATATATTTCTATAGATCCAACTGGTTGAAGAAACAATGGGAAGTTTTTTAAAAACCCGACTAAATAAACAGCTGTAAGACATTATCACCTCCGCACCTTGGAACCGGAAGACCAGCATCCTCGTAACAGAAAAACAAATGTATAATTGATGAGGAAGCGACATCCCATTTCGTCAGCTGTCTTCCAATGACGACATTTGAGATGACGTTTTGAAAATATATTTATATATCACGATCTGGGAATGTCGTGACGATGTTGGATTGCTTAAAAGTATTTTTTAATCTTTGCACACTAGGACTGTGCATATAATTCTATGAATCATCCTATAATGTGATAGCCTGTCGACAGCTATTACTATTAAAACGACATTTCGAAAGCTAAAAAAGAATATTTTGACATGGGATTACTAAAAACTAGCATATCTTTTTTACTAGACCAACGACACGACAGAAATATCATGTTCTTAAAACGAGATTATTTATAAAATATGACATATGGTATGTCTTGCTCAGTGGTTTAAAAAAGCTTTTAAGACTATATTAATATTGTTTCAATAAACTGTTCATTTATTTTTATTACAATTTAAATTATAAACGGAAGAAGACGAATTACTTTTTATTTTATTAATAATTCATTACTTTAGATTTAAGACTTTATATTTATGACAGTTTGTTTTAAAGTTTGAAAGATGATGATATCGTAGATAAGCTTAAATACTTTTTATAATATAAATAATTTCATATGTTATCTTATTTAATTCAAAAAGTTACCTGTTACTAAAAATACGTGAATTTATCTACATATAAAGTTTTCCTTCGATTGTTCTACAAACAGTGAGACTCCATTAACGAGTCATGTCAAGTCACTAGCCTATTGACAGATGATGCCATTTCTACCAGGAATCGAACCCAACACCGACGGGGGAGCCTAATGATCCGTATGATTTATTACTGTCATTACTATTCAACAGCTCCAAAATAAGAAATATGCCAAAATTGTTTCACACCGAAAACCACTTTGGCTTAATACCATAAGGTTTATTTTTAGTTGCATGTTTTTATTTAGGAAAGCTGTTATAATAATGTGTTCCAAATAGAAAATGTCTTTATATGTAGCCCATAATTGCGTTTTTGAACAATTTCCTCTAGCCAATGAGCTTTCCGGATTGTTTTTATGGCGCGCAATTAAGTATAGTCAATCATGATTTTATTTGATGCATCTAATCAAACTCTGATGTTATGTTATTTATATAAATATTGTAACCTCAACTCGGACTAAATAAATATTATATAAACAATAACTATACGACAGCTGATGTATGTAGAAGGGGAGATTTTTTTTATATTTATTTTTTTTACTTCTTTCTTACTTTCTATTTTTATGCTAAAATATTATTTATCTAAATATTTATTTTTAAACTCCCAAACAGACTGATAAACATAATATGTTGTTTTTATATTATATACTTCGGGGCACACAGAGCATAAACTGGCTTAAAGAAAATCAGGGGTACTTGAAGATAACTCTCATAAAAGTTTGTAAGTAACGAGCATTCCTCATACATAACGGTGGAGTACATAACACAAGTCTCAGATAACTTCTGAACTTTACGAAAGATTGTTACTATAGTGTAGAACTTATTGTACTACATTTTGAAACAAAAGGGGTATAATTTATGCGGTTAGTTATTAATGTATATACTAACAATTATTATGTATAATACAGCAATATCTTTAAACCTAACGACATTTTGAGACAACAACATCCGGTTTTTCGAAGGAAGATTCTAGTAAAATGATTTGACAATTTTAAGAGATATGGTTGGGAGTTGTTATTTTAGCTATATTTTATTAGATTTAACACTGTTGATATACATATCAGTTCAAAGAATTTTATTTTTACTAAAAAGAACATTACAAACTATTCACTTATAAGAGAAAATGAAAACTACAATAAAAATAAAAAAAATTAACATCTGAATTTATAACATTTTTTAATAGGTATCTTATTTAGAACCTGCCAATATATTTCTCAACTATCCTAGTTCCAGTTTAGCGATTAAACATATATTCTTTTAATTTTTTTTAAAAACTGTTAATGATTATATACATATATACTTAAAGTATTGAACCTGTATTAATTACTTGAAATTGTCTATAAACATGTTAAGTTCATTAAAACATTGTATTACAGAATTCAAAAGTATATAACCAGAACACACAACTTTTAGGATAATGTCCCGGAAACGGATGATGGGAGTCCTGTATTGATTTTTTTTTTAATCCATATTTATTCAAATATTTGTTTTATATATTCTATGTTACATATTCAAAAGCTCCAATTAGGAACTAGTTTACGTAATCTATATATTCTGAATGTTCAGTTAATTATTATCGTTAGATCACTCTCTTGCTGAATGTGAAATAAAACTAATTTATAAAGAACTCATATAGGAAATGTATATAAATAACAATTGCCCGCGAATCCGTCCATGTGTTTATTGACAAACAAAATTTTTATCTTTCTACATTATTTTAACTTCCCGCAATTTTTTTTTATACAAAGTATCCTATGTTACTTATAATACCTCCAAAAGTATGTGTACAAAGTGTCATAATAATCGGTTTTCGCGTGAAAGCGTAACAAACAAACTTACATTCGCTTTTATAATATTAGTAGGATAACAGGACAATGATTAGAGATTAATGATAACTCGAGTTATAACTTTCGTTTTACAATTAATTGTACAAAAAGTTAAACTTAACAAGCAATATATTTAAATAAATATGAAAATATTTATAAATGATGAAACATAAAGATTACTGTAATTAAAACCTTTAAATAATTTAGACAAGTTTGTCACGATAATAATATTAATAATCTCGAAGAAAATTAATTATGGAACAAAAAGATACTTGTGGTCTTATCTAAAATGCCTTTGTGTATAAATTGTTGACAAAGTTCCAAAAACTTTGTTCAAAGTGCCAATTAATTGTGTTGCCGAGGTTTTACATAAATGTTCAAAAACTCTAAATATAACGAATATTGTATTTTATTGTTGGAAGGAACATCTTTATTAATTTACGTGAGCTGATAAAATTAATAACATTATACTTTACGTTATATTATATACCTTTTAAATGGACAAACTGTTAATTAACTATTAATAGATTTACCACAATGGAGTTGCGTTTGGGTTTAAACGGTCCAGAATCAGTGATGTTGTTGCGAATATGTAAATTTATCTAAAATTCATTAAAGCCTACAGCGTCATCTATGGGGTTATTTATTCCATATTGTCAGCTCAATATTATATATTCTGTTCAGTAAATATAAGATAACTTCAAATAAAATGCTCATTTGTTACAAACCAAACTTTAAATAATAAATAAATAAAATATATTTAAACATGTGAAGCCATGTTAAGCTTATTTAGATTTAAATAAATATATAATGGAACATAAACGATACGATATTTAAAAATAATTTCAAACATTTATTTCGGCTGTGGCATCTTTTCAATGTTTATCTATACTGCAAAGTTAGAAATATTGGTTAAAATTTTCAAAAGAAGACTAATAGCTGTCATCACCGTCATCACCAAAACGGGTAGTGATACAGTAGCTCTATTGGTAGAGTGGTTTCTCAGAGTTTGCGGGTTCGAATCCCTGCCCCTATTGCTTTTTTTTTCATTCTATATTTATTTATACTTATATAAATAAATATATAAAAGAAATAGTATCTTCAATTTAAAACATGATAATAAATAATCGTATAATCTATTATACTCGGATATATATTTGGTTTGATATCACACCTATCTAAATAAACTACTAATCAAATGATCTATCATATTGATTTAAAAATATAGAGGCAATACAACATCGGCGGTTTTTCTACAAAAGAAAAATTTATTTAAATGCTCATAGAGAATAAGAAGAGTTGGGAACATAGTATTTGTAGTAGCGGTTTAAATAATTACACTAAAAGAGGTTCAATCTTATAATATATAGAGTTCATTTTAACATTTTTAGTTTTTATATACATTTGTTTTGTGTTTTTGTATAAATTTACATACAACAATTTGACATTGTCTGCTACATCAGGTATAGCACGAGGATAAACTTAAAAGAAGCGTTTAGTTGATAAAATGTTATTTTCAGTAGCATTTATATTACCTGTAATAAATACTTATTTATAAATATATTCCTACTTGTGTGTGCTACTTGAATAAAGCTCCTATTTAGTAAAAAATCTATAGATTAGATCAGATTGTAAGATCTAATACCTGCTATTTATATTACATTAATGAAAACGTACGTACGTACCAATAATATCAAAATAACTTTCACAAAAATAAACAATAATTTTATTTGAAGTGTTACTTAACATGTTGCGGAAAAAGTCCGTTCTCTATATAAAGTGAATTCATATACCGCTGGGGTTAATAACTCAAATGAATGGAACGTATTTTTAATTACGCCTCTGTTTACTTTTTAATTGGCAAAACGGTGGATTTTTATTTAATATTTTGCGTACATTTTGAACGTACGTTTTTTTTGGATAACGTGCTTATGTTTTAATATTAATATTGAATTTCACTCATACTTTATAATATATCCTGAATCAGAATTTAAATTTATATAATCATTGATGGGTTTTTATTTATTGTTGGTTATGTATTCAAGGAAATAATGGTTATAATATCGATTTTTTTTATACATTGTATTTTTTTTAATAAAGCAACATGGAAAGCGAACATGGAAAGCAACGCATCATGCGCTCTTAAATATTTCCGTATGTAATTGATAATAATTTATTTGACAGGACCATTTAGTAATGAAAAAGCTGTGTTAAATTATCCACTATATATTTTAGTTAATTGTAAAAACAAAGGCGCCCAAGTCATGTCACTGTTATTAGTAAACCAAAATTATATTACTATGACGAGGCGAATATTATATTAAACGGTCTTGTTCCTATTCATCTTTGATATTTTTAAACGTTAATTAGACATTGAACTAAAGTTTGTCATTTTGAATAATTTAACGTCTAACTAACGTAAAAACTTTGACTAATTATATTACATTGGATACTATTTTGTGGCTTTTTTACGTTATAGTGTAAATAATATACTGGAGAGAAGTTTATACATTTTTGATTTTTAATTATTTAAATTAAAATATTAACTTAAAACATTTAAATATCTCTACACTAGTCACAACTTGCATTGGACATGGCTTTAATCTGGTAATTTATTTTATTACCAGAGTAAGACTACTTCTTATAATATGACTGATCTTACATTAAACGTTATAAAAATGTAACTGAATATAATTAGAAGAAATCTTAAAAACAATATTATTTTGATTGAATATTTATCTTGTAAGTTGAGCGGAGACAACACCACTACGCTAAATAGATGTTACATTACGTCACGTTAGTCGGGGTCTGACATGACACATTACAGTAATTCGTCTCATCTAGTAATTTTAGCTAGGAAGAGTATACTTTACACTAAATACTAATTTAAAATTGAAATATGTGTTATAATATATATATTACATGTATACCTATGTATAGATTACCTACATGTATACCTTATATAGTGATAAGATATAGATAAAATTGCTAATCTAAATATGTAAACTACATTGAATATAATAAGGTAGATATCTTTTATAGAGCTGTATTATTATTTATTTTTTTTCAAAATAAAAACAATATAAAAGTAGTTTTTTGAACTAATATCTTATCTTTTTATTACAAGGGTTAGGTAATGATATTTATTATGCTGTGTCATCGTTTGATATGTTTATTAATTATGTTTACCAAAAACCTTATTAGTAAAAAAACTAACTTACCCTCTTGCGTGTTACGCTCTTTACAATTCTGGAAATAATTGCTTTGTCATTTTAATTCCCGAGTAAATATATTTAGGTCTCTCAAATATCCTATTAAATGTCACTATAATAAAAGTAAAATTTGCCAGAAAGCAGGCTCTGATGACGGACAAAGTTTTCCTATTAGTCGAAGTGAGATTTTTTCTTCCTAATCTTGTCTCATTGTTAAGTGACAGCTGCTTTAAGAGGATCACGAAGTTTGCCTGTTTAACAGGCAATTTAAAGAAATTAAAAGACAATCTTCCTTAGATAATGCCCACAGGAGTTACGCTTGATGTCTTTTAGGGAAATGGATTTTAGCAAGTTTATTACATTGATAAGAAACTTTATTGGTATAAAGTCCAATAACGATAAAAAAAAGTTATTTAATTCGTAAAAAAATATATAACGATAAAAAAATCTAGATTTTCTTTGGTAGCATGCAAAGAGAATCCATGTCTAAAACTTTCTTGTCATTTTAGAAATTTCGATGAAGTAAAACAAATAATGTAAATTTTAACATAGATGAAACAGCAAAATTTATTACACTGCGGTACGGGTTATAAGAAATAACTCACAGAACTTCTTTAATATTTTATTAATTATTTTAGCCAAAGAGACTAGTAATTCCAGACTTTGCATATTGTAGTAAATTGTTTCAAACTCGTAAATTCCGATCATCAGCTTCTGATGTAGTTTCATAAACTAAAATATTTTAGTTGTAGTACTAATATTAAACGATACAAGCAAAGTTTTGAGCACCTTCCGGCAACTGTGATCCAACGATTATCAGCTCATACTTTGTTAATATAAACTTACCACGTATTTTAGGTACGAAATTTTATTGCATCAAAATTCCCCTCCATAAAATATATGGCGTTCCTTGATCTCCTTACTACAATATAGTATTAAGTGATCACTTTACATAGGACTTTATTTTTGCTAAAAATGCTAAGTTTTTTGTGCATTCATAATTGAGAAGCTTTATTTCCGATGCATATTTTAAAAAAGCTTTACCATAATTTTCACTAAAGCAAATTGAGAATGTTGACACACGAGAACAAATTCCGGCTCATTAAAAGTTTGGTCCGATGAAAGTAGCGGAAGAATCTTTACTGTCTAGAGTAATAAGTTTTTCTGAATAATGCACGAAGGGAGGCAACGGTTTAAATTTATTCATACTTTTTAGTTATTCTTAAGTTTAATTAAAGTACTATAATTATAAAGTTTTTTTAAAGATTTATTTATATTACGATAAAAAAAATTTAAGTCATTTTGAATTTTATTTTATTTACTTACTTTACTTATACACAGTAATATTTTCGTACGCACACATTAAAACCTAGCCTACTTAATAAAAACAACTTAAAGATCTTCATTTTACAAAAATATTATAAATGTGATATATTTATTGATTCAGATATGTTATGAAAACGTCATCTTTAGATGTCAACCAGACATTCCAGAATATTTAATATTTACTTCTTCAAAAATGAAAACATTTTTTTTTGCTGTAGTTTTTATATTTATTATCAATTTCAAACTTTGCCAAAGCGTCAATTATACGAATTACATATTATATAATATAATTCCTGAAGAACGATATCAGTTGGAGTTTTTACAAAATCTAGAGTTACAAAAGTATATTAATGTGATATTTTGGACTAGACCGCAAAGAATTTTTAACGATATACAAATTCTTGTTCCACATCAAGAGCTGATTATTTTTAAGGAGAGATTGGAACATTTTCATCTTAAAGGGATAGTTTTGGAAAATAATATACAAAAGTAAGTGGACTAATAAATTATACATAAAACATTAATATTAAAATCATAATATTATTCTATCACTGAAATAAGATACAACGAAAATTCTAAATATCAAAAATGAAAGATGATAATTATTGTTATACTAAATTCAATCCTTTTGACTAAGAAATTTTGGTAAAAAAATCCTATCTGGAATTATGTATTAGGTACTACCAATTTTTAAATTGAGTAGAGGAAATGGTGTGATTTTAATTACCAATAAATAAAATAGAAATATCATATTATTTAAGGTTTATCACAAAATTTTGAAGTGGTTACTAAAATTCGCATTTTTTGTTGTAGCTTATTCGACCGTCAAAAAATTCGCAGATATACACGAATGAAATATGACTCATTTTCATGGGATGCTTTTTATGACCTTGAAAGTGTGTATCAATGGATGACTGACATTTCCGTAAAATATAACAATCGAGTTAATTTACGGGCCATCGGTAAATCAAATGAGGGTAGAGAGATTTTAGCCTTTGAGCTGAACACACAAAACACTAAAGGGAAGGCTATAATTGAGGGTGCATTACATGGAAATGAATGGATCTCAACAGTATTTGTAACGTACCTTGCCAATCAATTGATACAAGCTGAAAAATCAACAAATTGGCGTTTGAAGCAAGTAGCAAGCAGGTACCACTGGTTCATTATACCGGTAGCCAATCCAGATGGTTATGATTACAGCATGAAAGAGGTAAGAATTTAATATGAGACTAATAAAAATAAAGTTAAAATGTTGTACATTAATATAACTTTCAGGATCGCTTATGGAGTAAAAATAGAAAAAAAACTACTAATGGAACTATTGGAGTTGATTTAAATCTAAACTTTGACTACAGTTTTTGCCGTTAGTACTTATAAAAAATAAAAAGCTGCTCTAGGCATATATATGTATATACATAACTATGTATAGCATAATAAATACGTTTGCAGAGCACGGTGGAAGTGCAGACATGACTAACCGATACTACTGCGGCCCGAAAGCTTTCTCTGAACCCGAGACTTTGGCATTATCAGAACTCGTGAAGTACAATAGTGACAAATTGAATTGCTACTTTTCATTCCATGGTTATGGGCAGAAAATTATAATACCGTATTCTGATAGAGTACAACATCTTGAAAACTTCTTAGAAATGGTATATATTATCTTCTAAAAAAGTACTATTTATATTTAATTAAGGACTTAAAAATTTAGATGAACATATATAAGTAAAATATACCAGTAATTCAAATTTATGTACCAATATCTTTATGCTTATATATTTAACGATATAAAAACAACAACTTAGTGTTTGTATAGTTCTTACGCAATGACAAACATTTTTTTATGTCTGTCCAACTGGTGCTAAGTTTTTATTTCTCTGAAGTAGTTTAGTAGGTCATGCAAATGTAAGAGAGAAGACGCTCTAACCATAAATAGGCTGTTGCTTCATACAAGAGATTTATTTTAAGCTAAGCTTGTCTTATGATGTATCCATTGTGATAGAAAACGCGGAATGTGGCACCATTAGAATATATATGTATATATAGTCGTACTTGATCGATTCAAAACGCTAGTTACTGTGATTTACTATTTTAAAGTGTGATAATGTAAAAAAATACGATACTGATATATTAAAAGATCTTTATATCGCTTTAAAAGTTTAAGAAAAAGCTTCATCTGTTTGTTCATGAACGGGCTTGATAGATATGTATAGATTAAGTAACCATTTCTTCCTCATAACAATCAGTAAAAATAAATCGTTATACATAAGTAATTTCAGTAGTATTAGTTCGCTTTCGCTTACATATTAAGGTACACTGTGGTTTATTTCTTGAGCCATAATTTAGGTATGTTATTTATGGTAGTTGACATAGTTATGCATATCATAGTAATGCATCTTTGCTAGTCGCCTTCCCTCAAGCCTTTCAAAGCCATTAAGCAAATAAGAGAACGTATGATATTTGTAGATACAGCATTAATTTACGGCCTTACTGAGGGTCTTATGAAAGGTATATCACAGGGTGGTAACAATGTTTGATTTGAACTTTTAATACTGCACCGTTTACCTAGTACTATTTATAACACACAATTATTTCGTGTTTATAATATACTTCGTGAAGTTTTATAATTAATTAAACAAGAAGTTACATTAATATTCATATATTAATAAATAATTATTATAAATGTGTTTAATTTAAGATGAATTTGTCCCATAGTTTATATGAGAAATGCGAGTATTATTCATACTTTACTGAATATTAAAGAATATAAATCAAATTGTATCAGAATTCACGATTCGAATGCGAACGGAATATTCATGCGAATTTTGAATTTCAAATCCCGTTTACAGGAAAATTATGGGAAACAAGCAATATTGAAAATGTACAAATTCAATGGCGTCAAGTATGGAGTTGGCACTATTTATGACGTGTACGGTTAGTGCACTAAATAACGTACACTAAATAACTAATGTTCAAGTATTTGTAGATACTTTTCAATTTGTTTTCAGACTTATGATATTATTCATTCAAATGGATATGAATATATTTATGATTATGTAAGTGTTATATTTAACACTGAGTGGTCTATATTAAATTAAGATTGTTCTTTACAGGGTATAAATCATCTGGTGATAGCGTCTCGTGGGTTAAGAAAAGGTTCAAAGTGAAGTGAGTGTTATGGTTTATTTTATTATTTAATTATAAATAATTGACAAGGCTCCATTGGTCGAGTGGTTAGCGCAGACGCCTGATGTATAGCGGTGTAATGGGACTCGGGTTCGATTCCAGATAGGACAGGCATCTTAAATGGTCGTTTATTAAATATATTCTCAGTATTTATAATGTGTATCAATAAGTATCTATATCGTTGTCTAACATCCTTTGCACAAACATATTAGCTTACTTAGGAGTTAGATCAATGTGTGTAATTTTTCCTCTATTATATTAATTGTAACAAAAAAATCACTATATATTTATATAAACACATCATTCTACAATGAACTTGTCACTTTTATAACTTAGTTAGTTTTGTAACTTTTGTTTTAATTGATAACCTGTAAAGTCGAAAGATTCCAACATTATGTTTTAATAAAATCATATCAGTATTAGTCTAATGCTTAGAATGTTTTTATGTGATAATATTTATCATCTACATATCAAACATATAAATCGCACGTTGAATCCAATTAAAAATGTTCTAGTTCTAAATAATTAAAGTTAATAAAACTATAAAGCGAGTACATATCTATAACTTGATAAATAGCGTTCGTTAGGATAACTATTTAGTACCGATTGTTAGATTAACTACACGAAATTTATTAAGCACAAGTTGTATATAATTGAAATAAATGAGACGGGATATAGGTTCATTAGATACTTGTTTCGACTAAGCAAAATTAATGGTATTTTAAGACTTGGTTTATTTTTATTGCTCTTGATTATTCTTAGAAAGAGTGAGCTGTCTTTATTATTGTTACAAGATAGTACTTAGGTCTGATGTAATTTTTTTGGACATTTTTCTTACATTTAAAAGTATATATTATTAATATATTAAAAAATAAATAAGGAAATAAATTTTAAACGAGTAATAAAATAAATAATTTTGTCATAGATATAACCCAGCTGTAGTTATTCGATTGTTACTGTTGTAATGCGTGAAGGTGTTTTTAACATATATAATATTATTTTCAGGTACGCTCTCGCCTTCTATCTACGTGATAACGGAACCTACGGATATGCTTTACCCCCCGATAAAATAATCACCACATGCAAGGAAACCCTGGTCGGCTTATTAGAACTTATGACGGTTCGGCACCGGAGCGTTGAACGGGAACTATTCAGTGTTGCTATTGATATGAGACCAAGATTTTATGTATTCTTCTTTACGATAATCTTTGTATTTTATTAATGTATTTTCTGTTTTATTAAAGTTTTTTTTAATGTTTTTTTTAATGTTTTTTTTAATTTTTTAATTTTTTTTTATGTTTATTTGAACACGTGTTATATTCTATGATATTATTCGAATTATAGCAACGGTTAAGTTTTTAAGTCCCGTGGCTCATCGTCGAATTTTTATTTATTTCAGTTATGTGATTGAGATACAATAATTTATAGATTTATTAAATAATTTATATAAATATGTGAATGTGAATATTTTAAGTAGTTTGAAGTAAAAAGGTTATTATAAACTTCGTCTGAAGTCGATTTTACGCCACAAAAAAGTCATCGACAAAGTGACATTCGAGTCAAATAAAATTTAATTCTCGAAGGCTGAGATATAATTGGCTTAAAATGTTAGTGTTATAAAATTAGATTAATAATAATGTATTTGATTTACACAATTTTCTTGGGATTTATATGTATAAGTCAATGTACTTCTAAAAATTATCAAAACTATACATTATTTAGAGGAATCCCAGTGACTGAAGAACATTTAGCATTCTTTAAGAATGTAAGTAAGGTGTACAAAGCTCAGTTTTGGAGGTTTCCAGGATTAACTCACAAACCGCTGGAATTTGTGGTAGCACCAGAGAAGAAGAAAAAGTTTTTGAGAGATGCAACGTCGAAAGGAGTATATTTTACAACAATGTTGGAGGACGTACAAAAGTAATGTATTTATTTTGTTTAGAAACAAATGTTTTATTGTTACAAGATATTATTTAAGTATAATTGGATTTCTTAACTATTAACTATTAAAATAAGAAGTCGGTACTTCTAACGGTTTATTAGAATGAATGAAATAATCTTCAAATAATTGAAATATGTTTTATTATTACTAGGGCCTTTGATTCCCAGACAGTAAAGTCATACGTTCGAAGAAACATGGATTCCTTTGATTGGACCAGCTTTTTCAGTCTAAGTGATATTTATGAATGGCTTCAAGATTTGAACCAAAATTATCCCGATGTGATGCATCTAAAGAGCATTGGGAAAACTTATGAAAAACGAGATATATTGGCCGCCAGAATCTTTCTTCCTGGAGGCAAAAAGAAGTAAGTGTCTTATATATTACTCAACAATTTAATCTGGTAAGGAATAAATAAGAAGTTAATGGTTTATTTTCGTACCGATCAATATATCTCTTGAATATTTCACTGTTTATTTTCTAACACTTAGTTAATACCGAAATGCCTAACATCACATGATCTATTCTGTAAGAATCTGTAAAAAAAAATCAAAAACAGTAAAAGTCAATACTATAATTTTTGGATTGCTTATATGTAGATATCTTGCTTTATTAGTATTTATGGCGACTTATATTATTATTATAATTTCAGTAGACCTAAGGTTATAGTAGAGGGAGGTATTCATTCTCGAGAATGGATTTCAATAGCTTTCGTAACTTACTTCCTGCACCAAATCGTTGGTACACTTAAATTAAAGGAATCAAACACACTAAAAAAAATTGCCATAGAATATGAATGGTTTTTTGTTCCGATTCTTAATCCAGATGGTTATGAATACACACATACATCGGTAAGCCAATATTTCGTTTGGTCAAGCCTACCAAAGTTTAGTTTAATAAATAATTTTTAATGTTTAAGGATCGCATGTACAGAAAAAATCTACGCGGAGTTGATTTGAATAGAAATTTCGACATCCATTTTGGTTGTAAGTGGTTACTGAATAATAATTAATATATTTTTTTTTAATTTTAATTTACTAAAGGACTTATAATAAATTGACGCTATGAAAAATACTAATATAACAAATTTTGGGAATGAGTTACTTATTGGAAAGGTCCTAACTGGACAAGGGGTACAAAACTGCACCTACTTCAAATTAAGTTACTATAAAATGATAGCTTGTAAAAAAAGAAACTTAAAAATTTTGTTTGTATATAATATTCAATGTAAATTATTATAATAATTAGGACTATATAGAATAAAATTTTCTGTTTGAAAATATCTTTAAACATGTATAGCCATGTTAAGCTTATTTAAATTTATATAAATATAGAATGAAAAAAAAAAAAAAAAAAAAAAAAAAAAACCGATACGGTCAGGGATTCGAACCCGCGACTACTGGGAAACCGTCCCAGTCGCTCTACCAACTGAGCTACCGTATCGCTGTCCGTCTCGGTGAATTAAGCATTCTATATGTGATCGTCTTTAACGGGACGGTGGTGACATCTATTAGGTTTCTTGCGAAGATCCTATAACCTAACCTTTTTTTTTTTTTTTTTTTTTTTTTTTTTTTTTTTTTTTTTTTTTTTTTTTTATCGTTGGAAAAATGCGTTACGCATCATCCCTGCGGCCAGGAAGGTGATGACCGAGGGGGTATGTGGGACTACCCGGCAGCATAGAGGACGCTGCCATTTTTAAGGCTACCCACTAAAAAACCAACGGTTGACCTCATCGCCTTAGTGGGGCGTCACGGGATCGCTTTCGCACTCACCGTGACGCCCCGGCGGAACCCCCTGCGAGGGGCCCCGATCAACTTAGGGACACCCTCACCTCGTAGGCCTATAACGGTCGGGAGAGGTCACCCCCCTCTCCCGTCCAGGCACTACAGCTGGGGAAGGAGGCTGCGGGCGTAATCCCGCCTCCTTCGACCCAGCCTACCCCTGCGAAGCGGTTCAGAGGAGGCTGCCTCTCTGTCCCGCTCCGCGGCCTCCTTCGCGGCAATGACTTGCTCGCAGAAGGAGGCCATAGCGACCCAGGACCTCTCGTCGTCGAGCATCGCGGAAACAACGCTCGGCAACGAGAGGTCGCTGCCAACCACGGCCGTCAGCTCAGTACGCTGACGGTCCCAGGCTGCGCACTCCGCCAAGGTGTGACGAGCCGTGTCCACGGGCTCGTCACAGTGGTGGCAGGAGGGGGCCGCCTCTCTGCGTGCGATCTTGTGCAGGTACTCACCGAAGCACCCATGCCCCGTGAGCACCTGCACAAGACGGAACGTTAGAGTCCCGTGCCGCCGGCCGATCCAACGATCGAGATGGGGGGAAATAGCCCCCACCGTCGCAAGACCGGCCGACGGGGACTCTAAGTCCCTACTCCACTGTCGGATCAGGGCTCGGTGAGCTAGAGCCCTGATCCGATCCGCCTCGAGCCTAACCCGCCCGACCCGGGCTTCTACCCGGTGCCAATACACTCCGGCGAGGACCCGCGCCTGTAGCTCCCAGGGCGGATCGCTCGCCAGGAGTGTGGCCGCAGTGTATGACACCGTACGGTACCCCCTGATCACCCTCACCGCTAGGACCCTTTGCGTGCGACGCAAAAGGGCCCTGGAATCCGCGGTGAGGGCTCCCGACCATATGGGAGCACCGTACAGGGCCATGCTCCTCACCACTCCGGCGTATAACCGGCGGCAAGGAGCCTGCGGCCCTCCGGCGTTGGGTAGAAGCCTACTCAAGGCGACTGCAGTGGAGAGTAACTTCGGGGCCAGCAGAGAGAAGTGGGCCCCGAAGTTCCATCTACCGTCCAGGGTGAGGCCCAGATACTGCATCTGGGCCTTCACCGCCACCCGCGCACCCTGGACGGAGATGTACGCCCGACGAGGGGGACCCCGGCGAGGGCCGTGGAACAGGATGGCCTCCGTCTTGGAAACGGAGACCTCCAGTCCCAACAGCCCTATGCGGTCCGCTACCAACGTAGCGCCGACCGTGGCAAGACGGGCTGCCTCAGCAAAGCTCCCTCCGCGCGCTGTGACGAGGGTATCATCTGCGTAACACAGCACCCTCGTCCGGGGGAGGAGCGGACAGCGAAGCAGCCAGTCGTAGCCCAGGTTCCACAAGACCGGTCCCAAAACGGACCCTTGTGGAACCCCTCGGCTCACACCACGTCGGTAGACCCGCCGGTCGCCGCACTCCCACAGGACCTCTCTATCCTGCAGGTACGCCCTCAACAGCCTGCGGAGATAGGGAGGCACTCCATGGAACCGGAGTGCCTCAACCAAAGTCTCGAACGGCAGGCTGTTGAAGGCGTTGGCGACGTCCAGCGAAACCGCCAGGACGACATCCCCCTCGGATACAGCCTCTTCGGTCAGGTCTCTCAGAGCCCTCAGGGCGTCGATCGTTGAACGACCCGCCCTGAAGCCGAACTGGGCGTCTGAGAGACCCGGACCGACCTCCTGGAGGTGCTGGACGAGACGGGCAGAGAGGACTCTCTCGAAGAGCTTGCCCGTCTCGTCCAGCAGCACGATCGGCCTGTATGCGGAAGGAGAATCGACAGAACGACCGTCCTTCCGCAACAGGCACAACCTGCCCTCCTTCCAGGCTTTCGGGAACTGTCCAGTGCGCAAACACAAGTTGAACAGTTCCCGAAGCCTGCCTCCCAGGTATTCCAGGGCGACGACCAGCACTCGCCCTGGAATACCGTCCGGCCCCGGCGCAGTGTTGCGGGCTCGCAGGCGATTCAGCGCGACCTCCAGCTCGGCCTCCGTGATGACTGGGACAGAACCAGCTCCCCCCCTTTGAGAGGGGGGAGCCATCACAGGAGGAGAGTGGCTGGTGGAATCCGGGAAAAGTTCCCCCACCAGCCGCTCGAGGAAATCCGGCTGAAGGGACTCCATGACCGGGGCGGTCGCGGCGCGGATTTTATTCCGCGCAACGCGATACGGTCGCCCCCATGGGTCCCTATCGAGACCGGCCAGGATTTTCTCCCGAGCCAGGTCCTTCGCCTTCCGAATCGCGAGCTGCAGGGTCGACTTCGCTTGGCGATACTGACCCTGCAGGTGGGCCTCCATCTCCGGGTCCGAGCCGCGTCTGCGGCGACACCGGAGGAAGGCCCTGCGAGCCCTGCAACAGGCCGCCCGAAGTTCGGCTATTTCGGGCGACCACCAGTAAACACCCCTGCGCCGGGGCCGGAACCCCACCCTCGGCATGGCCGCATCGCAGACTCTCGTAAGAGCCTCGCGCATGCGGCCAGCCAAGCCCTCCACGTCGGTTTCCTCGCTGGGGGGATCGGGAAAGGCCCAGCCCTGGACAATGGCTGCCTCGACGGCCATTTCCCGATCCAGCCTCTGGACAGCCCAGCGAGGAAACCGACTCCCCTCCCGCGGTGGCCTGGCCAGATCCGGTCGGGAGGCGGAGATCTCAAATCGGACGTATAAGTGGTCCGACAGAGTCTCCACCTCAGTCTCGACTCTCCAGTCGTCGACCATGCGTGCGACAGCTGGGGTGGCGAACGAAACGTCCACCACTGAACTCCCTTGCTGCCGCACGCAGGTCGGTTCGGTCCCTCTGTTGAGGAGGGACAGACCGGAGAGGAGCGACCAGATCTGGACAGCCCTACCCCTAGCGTCCGTGGCGTGGTTCCCCCAGGCCTCGGATTTTGCGTTCAGGTCGCCGAGGAAGATGACCTTCCCCGACGCCTGTCTGCGAATCGCAGCACTGGCGGAGTCGAGAAAAACCTCGAACTCCGCCAGGCTACGATTGGGGGAGAAGTACGCGCCTACGACGACGTACTCCCCCCACCGCGCCACTACCAAACCCGGGCCAGTCTCCAGAGTGGAGAAAGGGGGACCGGGACCAGGTCCCACAACCACTGCCACGGAGCCGTTTATGTCCCCCGACCAACTGGAACTAGGGGGGACATAGTAGGGCTCGCAGGCCACCGCAATACCTACGTTCCACTCCGCCAAGGCCTGGACGAAAAGGTCCTGGGCCCTGGCGGAGTGATTCAAATTCGCCTGTAAGAAGCCATGTCGCAAACTGGTCATTGCGACATGGCTTCCTCAGGCGGATTACCGCCCCTGACAGCCCTAGGGGCATCAGCCCTAGGGGCAGGAGAGGGAGCGACTACTTTCCCTCTCCTCCGGGGAGCTCGGCACGCTCCGCTACCCAGCTCGTGGCCCGCTGGTAGTCCTCGGTCTACGCAGAGAGCGCACCTGAGGACTCCGGTGCAGCCTGCACGGGAGTGACCCGCTAGGCCGCACCGGTAGCACACCGAGCTACGGTCTATACCGGAGGGGCAGACCGCACGCGTGTGTCCGGGCTCTAGACACCCGAAACAACGCATGGGCCGCTCCTCCAGTAGCTCCACCCGTGCCGAGCTCCACCCGACGAGTAGGCGACCAGCGTCGAGAAGGGTTTTTGCCGCACCGACAGGACACCGGGCAAAGGTGACGCCCGTGTGTCCATTGCTCCACCGAATCTCCCCAACATGAAGAGAGACGCCGGAGCACTTGGTGGTGCGGCATATCGCCTCCGTGACCTTCTCTTTCGTGGCAGAGTCGTCCAACCCCTTGATTCTTATTCCGACCCGCTTAACGGGTTGGACGACATCTGCCACTCCTGCTAAAGTTGCGCGGAGGCAATCCGCCAACTTGTCTGCCTTGTCAGGGGCCGCCTTCGGGAGCTCAAGAAGGCGCGCTCCCGTGGCTGATCGCCGTATCCTAAGCCCGCCCTCGAGCCCGATCTCGCCGAGATCTATTTTCTCGGCGGCGCGCTCGAGGATCTGGGCGTAGGTGACTCCCTTTGCCGCGGCCTCGGTCTGCAGTGTTATTACCACCGCAGGGGACCGAGGCGACGGCAACTTGGGTTTGGAACGGGAACCTGTCTCCTTCGGCTGGGCGGTTTTTGTTTTGGCCCTCTTTTTACCTCCACGCCTACCTCCACGCCGATGTGACTTTGAGGGGGGCTGTTGAGTTGCCGGTTTGGCAGCTGGAGCCAAAGACGGAACCGACTTCCGGGGAGCGGCTACAGGAGCCCGAGCCGGGGCCGGTGCCGTCTTTTTAGGGGCGCGGGGGGCACTCTTCTTACCCCCCCTCGCGACCGAGGACCAAGCTTCAAACGGAGCGGCTGCTCCGGACGGCAAAATAGGAGGGGATCTCTGCACGAGATTCGGGGATCCCGACTCGCTATAGCCGTGGACAGAAGGCCGCGAATGGACGGCGGCGGCGGAGGCAGCAGCTGCTTCTCTTCTCCTGTCCGCGGCTAGGGATGGCCTAAGGTTCCTCTCGGGGAGGAGCCGCTCCTCAATGCCTCGGAATCGGGCGTTCAGCATGACGCGAGTCAATGACGGAGCGCTTCAACTCCTCGAGGACCTCTGACGACGGCATCGCTTGGACCGCGGCTTTTGCCGCCGATGCCCTCCGCGCGTCCCGCGAACCCGCGACTACGAATACGATACGGTTCGAATCCCTGCCCGTATCGGTTTATTTTTCATTCTATATTTATATAAATTTAAATAAGCTTAACATGGCTATACATGTTTAAAGATATTTTCAAACATTAATTTCGGTAGTGGCATCTTTTCAATGTTTATCTATACTGCAAAGTTAGAAACATTGGTTAGGATCTTCGCAAGAAACCTAATAGATGTCACCACCGTCCCGTTAAAGACGATCACATATAGAATGCATAATTCACCGAGACGGACAGCGATACGGTAGCTCAGTTGGTAGAGCGACGGGACGGTTTCCCAGTAGTCGCGGGTTCGAATCCCTGCCCGTATCGGTTTTTTTCATTCTATATTTATATAAATAAAATTTTCTTCCATAGCGACCGGTGCAAGTTCTAACAAAGAAAGTGAAACATTTTGCGGACCCAACGCCTTTTCGGAAGTTGAAAGCTTAGCCATGGCTGATTTTGTAAGAGCTAACAGCAAGGACTTGAAATTTTACATTGCTTTTCATTCTTATGGTCAGTATATGATCATACCATATGCCTATTCCAAGGCACATGAAGATAATTATGATGAAACGGTAAGATCAGAATCATATAATAAAACTATCTTTATTATGATATACAAACTATTTGGACAGATTTGATGTCATAATGTATAATAACAACTTTTTGCATTTTCTGGTAAACCATGGTCTGATATAACTTTCTAGCACAAAATGGGCATGAAAGCAGCTGCTAAAATATCAAAAAAATATGCAACTAAATATTCAGTTGGCACTGCTTATGATACTGTAGGTAAGAAAATCACGTTTTTTTTTAAACTTAAATTTTTTAAGACGATAGTACAAAATAACAATGTAAAATTTAATTGTAGGTTATGTTACGTCTGGTGTAAGCGGTTGTTGGGTTAAAAAAACCTTCTCTGTACCGTTAGTATATTTTTTGGTATTTAATTTTTTTGGTATTTTTTTTTTTTTGGTATTTTATTCAACTCAGTTAGTGGCATGGTAGTTTGGTCGATAGCACTAATAATAATAAGTCTCTCAATAATGTGTGAGTGATGATAAGTGAAAGAATGGAAAAGTAGTATTGTAGTAGTATTGTAGTAGTATTGTAGTGGTCGGAAAATTATCTTGCTATATCAGAGAGATATAAAAAATCTATTTGCAATTATAGATACGTGTTCACTCTTGAATTAAGAGATGAGGGTCAAAATGGCTTCGCGCTTCCTCCAAATCAGATTTTACCAACTTGCTATGAAACAATGGATGGTGTGATATCATTACTCGGAAAAGATTTTACCCATGAAAATGATACACTTTTAAAAAAAGATGAAATGCCTCAAAGATCTGGCCAAGAGCTAAATATTTTAGATAGTTTTGTGGTAGTTTTTAATGTGCTGTTTTTGATTATAAAACGATTTGAATACACTATTGTTTTCTTTCATCACCTAAAAATACACAATACTAATAAATATACTTAAAACAATTTCATATTTTTTAAATATCCATAGTGATTATTTACATGAAAAGTTGTTTTGTAATCCAAATTGTAAAGAAAAAATATTGATATAAATGCATTATATAAATTACATTTTATATGGAAGTCTCAGCCTTTATCATTAATTTTACAATGAATACACCAATGACGTTATCAAAGGTGGTAACATGACTAATGATACGAATAATCGTTTAGGCGTTACAACAAATCGTCTGATCACGTGACCTATAGCCATTTATTTCGGTACTCTTAACCAAATTATGTTGCACTGTAGCTTTTTTGGTGTTGTTATTAAATAATACGTAAATCAGAGAATGTATGGTAATGTTTGGCTCAAGATATATTGGGTATCTATAAAATGAGCATACTGTAAGTCTCTTTTAGTTTTTTGATAATCAATTTTACGCCTTCTGTTAAGGATATAAAGTTTATTTTGTTGTGCCATGTTAGGTAAGGGCGTCGACTTTTATTGCTTGTAATATATAATTACTGGACGGATTAAATTGGTTTGTATTATGGTTCTTTTTTTAATTTTAAATGTTTGATATGATTATTATTGTATCACTTACTATTTTGGTTGTTAATAAATTTGTACTCTTTATTTATTATTTTGTACACCTTCAATTAAATAAAACATAATTATAATTATTTAAGTATCAAGTTGGATTGCAAAAAATTATTTATTAATTTATGTATTATACCCGGAACATAATACGACAGTCTATAAAATTCAAAAACTATATAAAAGTTGCTTTTCCTCTCAAAGATGTGATAAAAATAAATGTTCTAACTCTAGCATAGTAAAGAGAATCGCCTACGTTAAGTTTAAAAATTACTTGAAAGTACTCGAGATGAAGCTTAAAATCTAGATACAGCGATATTCTTGCCAACACCCAAGTGCTTCTGACCCGCTCGCCGTCGCGTCGTGCTTGAGACAGTCTTTCATTTATCGGTTAACCTATTTTGAGTTAAGCTTCTTATTACAAAGCCATTCCTGACATCTTCATGTCTAACGAAAAGTTCAGCAGCTGATATCGGTATTTCGATCAGATAATAAAGTTAAGGGTCGTGTAAGGATAAAGAAAGTTTATTTAATTAAAGTTGAATCTAGTAGCTTTTAAGTTGAATCCCATTTTCTAGAATCAAATGTTAAATTTATTATTTAAAGTTCTCTCTAATGCACTTAGAGAATAAAAATTGTAAGACAAGGAACTAGAAAGGAGTCTCAGTGTTCCAATTAATTAATCCAACCTTGGAGTGACGCCAAGTAGCCGCAACTTAAACGAATAATGCTATTTTAGATGCGGGTTCAGTAAAAAACCAAGCTCATTATAGATATGGATTTTATTATGTAAATGATAAGGAATCTTAAGACTAGTTATAAAACATGTTTCAGTTTATCTTTAGGTCACCAAGTACGAAGATAATAAAAACAAATAAAAAATATTAAAATGAAGTGTATTTAAATATAGTACTTATTATAAATAAAAGTTTAATTTCAAACTCTCCTTTTCTAAAATGTATTTATTTATTATTAGATTTTATTTAGGTAGAGCCTTTTTGTATGAGCTGTATGAGAATTTAACCGAGGTACTATCACCTTCCAAAAAATATCGCCATAAAGTTATTATAACTATATAACGTACGTAATTAAGGGTTTCCCCTTCTCTTATCTTCGCCTTATGTCATCTTCCTTCCTGATTTATTTATTTTAACTTTGTTTTCCCTTCTGCGGCAACGTTAGCAGATTTTATTGATCAACGATTACCAAGAACCAATTACCAATACCAAGAACGCCTTCTTCTTGTTTGGTCGTTATGGAAAAACTCAATTGATATTATTGTAACAGTAGGGTGTGAACATCATGACGGAACGAGTCACGTGATCGGAATCGTTTGGAGGAACACCTAAGACATTTTAAATATTCGAGAGCATCGAGTCGAGGGAAATCGATTAGTGAGAGTCTTACAGTCCGGACCCCCCAACCGGGACCGGACTCTACATTATCATAAATTATTCAATCAATGACACTGTTTTGGAAAACAACAAATAAATAATCAGAACTTTTGACGAAATTGGAAAGTTGTAAAGAATTTTTGTTAAGAAATTGGGATGAGCCAATTAACAATTCTGCAAATCCTTATTACTTTATATTGAGTTGTCAAGTTACTTTTCATTTTCCTTATTAGCGAATAACGCTTTAAAAATAATTAATTTCCCCAACTTTTCGAAGAAGAAAATAAAGATAAATAAATTGGATCCAATTTGAAGTGAGAGTTACATTACTTATTACTACTATATTGATTATAAATTCACCGTTTGTTTATTTAAAGAAATCCATTTTCTTTATATGATGGCGTTCGCCATTACAAGGCAAATTTTCATTGTACAAACTTAACGATATGTCTTTAAAGACACAAACGAGTACAAATAATAGATACATATAGACCAATAAATCAATTAAACCAAGAGTATCGTACTTGCAATCGGTGTTGGCCGATAGCCAGTACGTGCCTAAAACAACGGCAGTTCTCTGCAATTGTCTGAATTAATGCAGCAGAGTGATGGATTGCTTTGCAGTCGAGACGTGAAGGAATAGATGATGTTATTACTTTGAGTGGTGATTTACATTTTGTTAACACGCAAAATGTTAAGAATTTAAAATTATATGGACAAATATAATACAGAAAAGATCTTTTATTATACTCACTATTATGTTATTATTTTAAATAGAGTTGAAATAGAGAAATTAAATAAACAAGTTTAATCGTTATGTGAAATAAATTGTAAACAATTATGTACATTAAAACAAACTATTGCATGATCTCATTCATTACGATACACGCATTAGTGGGTGTGCGAGCGGCGTAGACGACGTCCCCTGATTTATTGGACCACCTCCTGCCCTTAACGACATGCTGTGATGTACGGCAAAGAGTGTATGGTACAAATGTAGACGGGTAGCGATAACAGTGATACTCTTCATGTACCAATATTTTAATGTTATATGAGCGTAGTTACTGTAATGTGTCAAATTGTTAGAATTCGTTTACGTCTAGAAATCTATTTCGAATAATATATATTTTTTTCATATAATTTCGTATGCTTGTTTTTATTAAAAATGTGATTAACATTTATTTAATAACCACAATTATCATGGAAAAGATGTAATAATATCTATAAATGAAAAAATATTCTCTCTAATATTAAATTTGGTCGGACTATCCGTTAAAAATTAGAACACAAGCTTCTGTTACTTTTCCCATACAAAAAAACGGCAACAGCCATCTGCAAAGAACAAAGAGAATTATTCGAAGATGAAGTCAACCGCGTTATTGTGGCACGGACGGACCCGGGTGATAAATGTTGTGCGTAATTTACACTCACGCTTTTATTTGTAGAAGTTAGACAGTTTTATTGTGACTTGAATCGGCTAAATGCTATTTCGTTGGTGCTTAGATCTAAATGAAACCCAGAATTAGATTCATCAAACGTACGAAGATTTACTTTCTCTGTATGACTTTCTTCTTTATTAGAAATATAAGAACATACACTAAAACTAACACACACATAACATACATTTTACGCACAACTGATGTAACCGTATCAACTAGAGACAAAACTTTAGGTACATCTTAAAAAAATATTAAAATATTAAGAAAAAATTGTTTTTATTTTAATAGATATAATAATATTTATCATGCTAAAAAAGTTACATCTGGAGTTCGTTTTTTTATACTTTTTGATAAATTGACTAAAGACAGACAAATATACTCTAAGTTGAAACGTAAAAAAATGTGTGTTTAAAAGAAAACAAAAATAAAGAAGTACAATTCATTATAGTGTAGTTAGTCCGAGATTAGATACGTATAAGTATACGCAAGTGTGTTTGTGTTTTACGTAATTTAATTTACCATTTAGAACTAAGATAAAATAACAATTATACAAATGTCTGAATGCATATTACATTTTTAATTACAAATAAGACATACATGGCATATAATACGTGATAATCTAGTTGTACTTTAGATTAAAAAAAAACATATTTTTAAGAACCATGGAGACGAAAAGACAAAAAGCAGAAACTTCATGGATTTTTTTTTGATTTGCTATATAAAATTTTCTCTTATTCATTTTGGACATACGTCAATGTATATCGATAAACTAATTTAATCTTATTATAAATAAATATTAATTTCACATTATATTTAATAATTATCAGTATGTTATTTTATTCGCAACAAGCTTCTACAGACAGCAATTTTATATCTCAAAAAAACAAATTATCTTATCTAAAAACCAATCTTTACAGCGTAATGGACTGACGACCCAAATTTTTAATAACTGCCGATATTTTGAAATAATTCGAAGGTCAATCAAGTCTGGTAGACCGGGCTACGAAAGGAGGTTTTTGTATAATTCATTCAAGTACCCCTAAACCTTTCACAGATATTTTGTAGAAGAAAGTCCCAAAATAAATCTAGCATAATAATAATACTAAAATCTTAAAAGCTTTTATAAAGGCTTGAATATACTTAACATTAAGTTAATAGACCTTTATTATAAACACAGTAAGATGAAATATAAACAAATAAAATGAAATTACTTAAAAATATCTAATAACGCATCTAACTAATTAATATATTAATATATTAATGAATTATCAATCTCATATCAGTTAAGCTAATAAAATCAAATATATCAAAAATTACACAATTTCATAATTGAAATCAGCGAATAATAACATAGATTTATTACACAACTCTACGATAAATAATAAAGAAAATATACATCATTCATATCACGACTGTGTCATATTGAACAATATTTTAGTATTTCGTAATTTTTATAACCGCAACTTTACGTCGCGACTAAATCTGTTGTAAATCGCTTCACTTCATTTGTTTCGTGTTCAGATTGCATTAGTATAATTTTAGCGTCGAATCCTGCGGTTGACAATAATTGCGTGGTTTACGCGCTGAATTTAGCTCAACTGTGGTTTTATTTATGACGAGCGACACTTTTATAGCTTATCATTTATAAATAAAAGCTTTAAAAACTGATTTTGACAGAGATAATTAAAGGCATAGCTATAAGATGTGTTACTCTCAGGTTCGCGTCTGATTGTAAAATGCATTGAAAATAGGCTATTACCACCTGCGTTTAAATTGTCGCATCTCGAAGTCGATACTCAAACTTCAGCAAGTGAAGCTAAGCATTTGTATGCGACAGTTGGACGATAAAAAGTCGCAAGTCGCTTTACATCCAGTGGTTGTAAACCTAAAAGTTAAATGCGACAAATCTGAAGACCGAGACGTCGCAGCAACGGACCGTCTATTAATCACAATTAGCAATGCTCAGGAAAATGGAGTGTTTCGTTACAAAATGTGGCATAATTTTATAGTAAAAATTACTTTTTCATAATTTTGTAATAAGCACCGAATGCTTAAAAAGTTTGTCAATACTGTTATTGTTTTATTGCAGACAAAAACATGATTATTTTTTTAGTATCTGAATTGTCTCTTTCTACTTATTATATAATCTGTACCATATTTAAGATAATAAGTTTTAAGAAAATCTTTTTAAAATAAAACAAATTAATGTGAAAGCTTAATACAAAATCAAAGTTTGAGATAGATATAATTTTAAATATATTTTAAAATACTATAAATATGTATTCACAGAAATAATATTACAATATTTTGTCTCTTAGTTCAATGTTACTTTACTATTAAACAACCCTTAAGAATTATAGTTTGTTTAAAATCAAAACGTAAACCCAAAAGATTATATTTTCAATTTTACTTAAGTTTGGCTGGAATAATATTAAACTAAATTGATATTTGTTTAGTCTATTGCTTAAGTAATACCTTATATATAAATACTTCGAGAAATATTTTAGAAGACGAATATGAATTTAGTATCCAAACATCACTAATTGCTTCAGTATTTAAACATCACTAATTTAACTTTATAATATAATATACCGAGGCTTGTCCGTCAGAACATTGAAGTGTAAAAACGTAGTGGGAACAGTAAAGATTGCTAATTACCTCGAGGTCATCAATCTTATGTTCCAGAAGCCCGATTTTTATATTTGTAAACTGCAATTTTACAGAACTAAAGATCATATATCTTAACAGGATGTAAGTACTTTTTATGTTTTAAATAGTTATTTTAGATGAATACTGTGGTAAGTAATAACTTTTCTAAGCATGAAAGATCACTAAAGTATATTAAGTATAATACTTTATACTAAATACTTTAAGACTATACTTAATACTTTAAAATCAATAAAGTATATTAAGTATCAAACTTCTTCTTCTGTCATTTTGTCTAGTTATGGCAATCCGGATTATATTAATCGTAACATAATTATATTTTATTTATTTTTTTGCAAATTGGTTAAGCAATTTTTAGTTGGTCGCCAAACCAGAAATTATAGCCTCAAATATCAAGTGTTTATGAAAGTTAGTAGGTAAACACAAAATTTGATATAATAAATCATTAACAATCACTAACCGGAGACATTATTTTAAGTATACAATTCAAAATGACAGTTTCTTTTCAATTATAATTAAATTATTATTTAAGTCTATCTAATAAATAAATTAATACTTGCAAAACATTTATGTCTATGTACAAATTAATGCCAATAACCTCTGGAATCCATTCTGGATGACAACATCATGATTCATTGACAGACATGACTGCTCACGTATATACGCTAATTTGAAATAATCGGAATGTCCAGTTAAACTTAAAGATTTAAGTTATAAGAAATAATTAATATATAAACTTTTGTTACTAGCTTAAATTAATCCAACCTGTTTATACTTCACCGAAACGACTGTATAGTCTTAAAATTATCAAACGTGCATTATTCGTATGAGAAGGTAAGGTAACAAACAATTTCATATGACCTAAATTGAAAATTGAAATCAGTCAACCGAATATTATTGTCTAGTTAGGTAACATAATACGTTGCCTGTTATGTGCATGTATTATCTCTAGGCTTTAGGCAGTCCGGTCTTTGATAATTGACAACACATGAAAGTCAAAATGATTTGAGGTTTTAGTTGCAAGGTACAGTTAAATATTCTGAAAATATATTAAATGTCACATTATTTATTCCTAAAATATGTTCTAAGTCTTGCAAAGGTCGATATAGATTTTAATCAATCGGTTCATTGGTTTCTAAGTGAAGTGAAAACTTAAATGTTGATAGACAAAGCTTTTAAAAATGTATAATAATAATGTATTTTACCCCAAAAGTACAAAATTTGTACCCAAAAATATTGTATTATATTTGTAAGTGATATATAAAGCAGTATAAAAATGTATATAAAACATATAACATGGTTATAAAGGTTTGTACACAATACATGTTAGACATGATTTTTTAGCTTAAAGAATTGTTGTTCCAGTGGCTCGCAGCGGCTCACAAAGCTTTCAAAGCGATCGAGATAACTCGCCAGACGTTGTTTTGTGGATGCTGTTATGTAATATTTAAAGCCATTGTTATTAAAAAAATAATTAATCCCTTAATAATTCAACAGATCTTGAAAAAACACATGAAATAAAATTAAAGATCTATAGTGACAGAGACATAAACTTTTTTTTTGTAGGTTTACTTATGTTACCAATAATCCTTTAACCACAATTACTTTAGTAATGTATTTAAGTTGCTACATGTTAAAAATATTGTAAATTGTGTTTATTATTGTATAAACTCGTCCATAAGCTACACCTCATACAGCCTAATGGCTGGAGGCTAAAACTTCATATGTTGTGTAACAGTCAATAGAACCTCTCGGTTTTAATCGCAAGACGAACTTAATAGCCATTTCTATAGTGCATTTGATAAGAAATTCTATTTAAAAGATTCCAGTCTTCTAATTAATTATTAATTTTAATAGGTAGAGGTTTTATAAAGGCATAAATATAATTACAAAAGAGAAAACCTACTTTCAAGTACGGAAACATTAATACCAGATAATAGTTTTACTGAAAATTTATTATCACATTTTCATAAAGGTTGTACATTTGAGCAACGACATTTTTTATGTGTTATGTAAAAACAAATCAGAAATAAATGTAATTTAAATTTTTTGACACATTTTTTTTATTTCGATACTTTCTGAAGGATGGGAAAAATAAAACAAAATTAGGAAACATAAATTGTCCAACAAAAATATTAACGTTTCCTAGCATTTTTTTTACTAAAACCGTAATCAATTTTCAATGTTGTGACATTACAGACAGATTGACAGATCACTGCGTGTCTAACAGAACGATGTTTGAGATTTAAACTCTGTCCCAGATTTAGTATATAGAAGAAAAATAAACTATTCATTTATATTTAAATGAAATTTCACATCTCTAACACGATGCTGCCCCTTTTAAAATGCACAATTTACAAATGACTTCTTCTTATTTTTAATTAATTTATTGTGTTAAAATAAAATAAACTGTGTGGAATATTTTTTTTTTTGTAACCAACTTTTAGAAATATATATTTTTTGTTCAAATCTTATAGACCTACTTCTCCAAGAACATAGCAACTACCAGCGCCATAAAAGTAACTGATAGTGTAGCGCGTAATCCAGTCCCACTATTCATATACCCAAAGCGTTTGGCTTGATAGATCATTTCTATCAGAGAATCCATGACTTCTTCACTATTTGGTCTGATTTGTTCTGGAGGAAGAAGAAATCCGTATTCACCTTGGTCTCTAAACTCATATACGTATACAAGAGGAATCCTCAGTTGTTCCTTGATCCAATCAACACTACCACCAGTGGCAGGGTCTGAAATAAATTGCAGTGATAATAATAATAATATCAGGACAAATTACACACATTGACCTAGCCCCTAAGTGAGCAAATTATTTGCTTGTGTTAAGGGTGTTAGACAACGATACAAATACATAGAAATACACATATAAATACGAATATATTTAATAAACAATCAAACCCAGAAACACAGACATCTATGCTTATCACATTAATTCCTGTGTCTGTCGGGAATCGAACCCAAGACACGCGCCACGGCGTGTCGGCGTAACGTGTCACGCACGTTAGGCGTCTACGCTAACCACTCGACCAACGGGGCGGGAATATATCAACTTACATATAGCTTCAGCAATACTTCCTGTTTTATATTGAGTTCCATGCCTCACTGTTAAAGCTCCCATAGCACGTCGGCCAATGTTCATCTGAAAGTTTCTCGTATTAAAAAAAAATCTGTTTATGTCAATTTTATAATCTAGGTAATTTATGGTTTTCCTTGTATTAATTTAGACGAAATATAATCTGTAGCAATTCTGACACGCTTTTAAAATACTTGTTTTAGTACGTTTTTTTAATATGTATTAATTAAAAAAAAAGTGCTTGTAGTTTATTTTTAATTCAACTAACACACATATATTTAGGAATTCGAGTGAGATTTATAGTTTAATATAAAACAACTTTTGAGGATATGATATAAAGCAACAATTAAAATAAAAAACTATATAAGTATATAATTACCGCGTCATGATAATTAGCATAATGAGTTGTCGAGTTCCCGAATGGTAACAATAAAAGCTGACTGAAGGAATGGAAAGACAAATACAAGTCAATCCTGTTACTAATTGATCTAAGGTAGGTCGAGAGCGACCTGGATTCTGGTTCAGAGAAAGGCCCAGGTCCAGCGTAAAGATCTGAAGCTGGATCTGTGCTAGATCGGTGTTCTGGAGAAAATATTTAATATATACATAAATTATTGGATATCAACGTACAAATATGTAATGATAAATTTACATTAAGTTTGATAACATTTTTAAAAAATATTATAGAATATATATTTTTGGTACTTATTTAGAATTTAGAATAACTATTAGATAGATAGATAGAATCTTGCTTTATTTAAAAGTTATAGTGTAAAATAAAAAATGTAACCTAGCCAATGATGATTCCAGTTTCTATTTAGGTCACTTCCAAATTGGTTGCCAATAGGACGTCTGTTTTTTCGCCACATCCGGTTCTAAAACGTCAAAATGTTTTGTATATGACCGTTCCTTTTTCAAATGATAAGCATTAATTACCTATAGGTAAGGCTTGTAATTTTATTTTCAGGCATACCTCCTCATGACTCCATATGTAACCATCAGGATTGGTAACCGGATATATGTACCAATCATAATCTCTTGCAGCTGCTCTAATTTCTGGATCACTACTAGTAAGTAATTCATTAATAATGAAGCAAGCTGTTGCTGGAGCTATCCATTCTCTAGCATGTATACCACTTTCTATAAAAATAACTCTTCGACCAGATCCGTGAGAAATCTTTATTCCTCTAATGTCCCTTCCTTCATAAGATCTACCACCAATGATGATGCTAGCAATTTGAGGATATTGATTGACTAAGTTATTGAGCCAACTATTGATATCTGCTTGATTATAATATGCATCGAAGTCCATGCTAGTCATGTTGCTTCTTGTAATCGATTTGACCGTTTCTGTCTCTATGGCTCTAAATATAAAAAAAAGTATATGATATATATGAAATAAACTCGGTGGTATTAGACCTTGGCAAAACAATATGTGTAACTTACAGGGAGATTACTTTATGAGAGAGATATAGAGAAAAAATAACAAACATTGGGGTTGTAGTAAACGTATTGTTTATGGTTTTTGCAATTTTATTTTAAAAGTTTTTTTAATTAATTCAATAAAAACCCTTTATGTATTTTTTGTTTTGGTTATAAAAATGAAATATTTCATCGGTACAATCTATACTATATCACTTCTGATTATTATAATTATATAATCTTAATTACCTTTGTAAATTTTCCATTGTTATGACGTATTTTATTTCATGTTTTTTTAAGAAATCTTCAAGTTCTTCTTTATTTTCTGGACTCGACATAACAGACACAAACTCCTTACCCGGTACAGGGTCAGTCCAGAAGTCATATTTCAATTCATTATATACATCTTGTAATTTTTCTATCTGTGCATTATTCTCCGGTAATATTTTGAAAAGTGAGTAATTATCGAAACGAAGTTTTTCACTTGTAGTCAATGATATAAATAAGAAAGGTAATAAAAATAATCTTTTGTAAATCATTTTTACTTAAATGCTCAATACGTACTTACTTAATTACACTTTTTTTATTTGTGATTATCATTACATTATAGTATCATGAGATAAGGATATTGGTTTCTTTAAAAGTAGATAATTCAGAATTCATAAAAAAAAATCAATTTACATTAAGAATCATGGTACATTTAAGATGTACATGCATTACCGTTTCAGTTTTTCTAAAAAATACTATATTTTAAAAATATTTTATTTAATACAGCTGGCTCTTTTACATAAAACTTTAGACTTTTATGATTCTTAAGATAAGGACTAATGTCATGAAATTATATTAAGCTGGCAGTAAAAATGACAATATTTATCATTTTAACCAATAGACATCATATTTTACTTTTTTATCTGGATATACCTACTTATATAAAATTATGTTATCATTCCATACAAGTACATTTGTACTAAATTTCTTGTAAATCATCATTGATTATTCTGATAATATTATCTAGCAAAATATTTAGTTATCTAAATCATTTTTAGTTTATATATATTATTAAATACTAGCTGTTGCCTGCTACTCCGTCCACGTTTGACAAACAATGTTTTTATCAATCTATTTTTTTAACTTCCCGCTAAATTATTTTTTTTAATAAAAATTATCCTATGTTACTTCTAATATCTACACAAGTATGTGTACAAAGTCATAATGATCGGTTGAGTAGTACTTGTGTGAAAACGTAATAAACAAACTTACATTCGCTTTTATAATATTAGTAGAATAGGATAGCAAACACCGGGACTGGGAAATTTATTTATCTATATAACCACCCAATTAAATTTTATATTATAAACCAAACAATCCTTTATTAAGGGATTACATTCTTTTTAAATTTAGAAACAGGTTTTTTTTATTTCGAACCCGTACTCTAAAAACGATTTTTCTGACCCATACTATAATATACTAACAGTGGCTAGCGACTTCATCTTATTTCACAAATCGTTAAGTTAGTTTACTATTTCCTGTTTTAATATCTAAGAGATGTAGACTTTTCGAAATCAGTAAGTGATAGTAATTATTAGCTTATATTATTATTATAAAACCATGACGATCTACGTTAACGACGGCGAGGTCTGGCACATGTTGTTTCTAAACATGTTGCTTCACTCACACTGTAACCACTTCCAAGGTGTTGCCTGTTAACATTTTCAGTAAAAAAATAAGGCATTATTTAATTACTATTATTTTGAAAGTTTGAGTATCCTTAAGACTTTTGGCAATGTACAATCATCGCTAAGCTTATTTGAGAGTCTAATTTTATTTTGGTATCACTTTATTTAAATTTCTTAATTGTAATTCAATAATCAATTATATATATAAAAGAAAAGTTTCTTAATAGTTCTATTCCACATACCTAATCCTTGAAACTGTGCAACTTGAGTCTAACTCTTCATTAGTGAAATGTCTACGTGTTTGAAATAAAAAACTCCGATTTTGACTTCATATTCAATATATTGAGATTAATTCACACGAATTGTGTCTTGTTTTACATAGTAATAATTTAGGTGAAAAATAAAAATAGGAAATCTCAAAAGAAGCTGTTATTAGTAAGAACCTATATTAAATTAATAAATTTCGCCTCACGAAGTATAGCCATGATACCATCAAATGTCTCTTCACAAGACGGCAATACTTGATTCACTGGTAGAGTGAAACCGAATGTGCCAGTATCTCTGAGAAGAAAAGTGGCAGCAAAAGGCACGGCCAAGCGATGCTTCACCCAATCTACCAGAGAACCGGTGGAACCATCTAGAAACAAATGTTAATTATTTAAATTTCCCCTGAAGATGTTCTATGTTTTAGAAAAAAATCTATTTCGTTCTACCGTGTACTGCTCTTGAAGTGCCAACAATATATTGTGTATTGTATTTAACAGCTAAAGAACCCATCGCTCGCCTACCCACAATGATCTAAAAAAAAACAGGATTAAAATATACGATCGGCATAAAGTTATAAGAACTATATTTTACGATATTATCTGTAACAATAATCATACCGTTTCATTATAATTATACATAGGTACTGTAGAATGAGCAAAAGGTAATAGAAGCCGTTGTCCATAGCTGCTCAATGATAGAACAATTTTGAGTTGGGATCCAATGTTTTCGATGTAGCTTGATACTGCTCTTGACTCTATTTCTGAGAATGGTCCATGACCTACGTACATTCTGTCAGCATGATTAAAGCTTCCTCCGATCACTAAAATACATAAATTATGATTATAAATCATTTTAAAATCAATTAAATTTTTACCACGAAAACTGTTAATACTGATTAAAAAAAATATGTTAAATTTAATAAAAAAAAATATTTAAACTTACCACCCCAATGAGAGTTCCAATTTCTTGAAATATCAACCCCGATAGAAAATTTTGTTGGTCTACGATTTTTAATCCAGAGTCTATCCTGTAACAATAAATATGACAATAAAATTTAATTTAACTTTAAAAAATAAACTAATAAATCAAAAGTATTTTACTAAATAACTTATATCCCGATATTTAAAGGTTATTTTTTCTTATTACTTAAAAAAATAATCAGTTTTTAATATTTTAGTATTGTGGTCATTACGAGTTATTATTATTTAAATTTAAAGCTGCGGCAAGAGATATTATTTTTATTTCTAACTATTTCAACAAGAGGGAATTAAAGATATGTATTTTCTAATTACTATAGATTATACTCTATTTAACTACGATTAATCTTACCACATCTTGAGAGTATTCAAACCCATCTGGATTGAGAATTGGAAAAATATGCCAATCAAAGTCATTACTAGCATCTTGTGCCTCAGTATCTTGTCCTCGCACTAACTGATTTACTAAATATGTGACAACTGTTGGTGAGAGCCAGTCTGCTCCTACTTGACCTCCCTGAACAAAAATAGCTCTACTGGAGCCGCGGTTTATTCTTATTCCAGTGATATTTCTACCTAAAATGATATATAAAAATATGCTTAATTAATTGGCCACCTCTTGCAGGCAGCCTGTCTACGTCAATCCGAATAATATTTGTTGTAGGACTTTTTACAAAACTTGATGAGCAACACAAAAAAGCAACAAATAAATTTTGTATGGAAAAACTTAAACAGTGAAAACTATTTGTTTTTAAAAGTCGTAGAACAAATATGGTTGGGATTAATGTAGAAAGGTTGCCTGCAAGAGGTGGCCAATTAATTACAAATAACCCTGCATATATATATTGTACTGTTATAAAATATATAGTATTTTATTTTAGTTTTATATCGCTTGATCTAATTAGATATTTCGGCATATTAACGCTAAAGATACGAGTAGATGTTATATAACAGTATGGAAGTAAACGAAATGTAGCATCTTTCATGTTGTTCTTGATATTTCAATTTAATAATTTAATATTACCTTCAAAAGTTTTTCCAACATGAATAAGGGAAACAAATGAATGAGTAAGAGCCAACTCCTGAAACCAGTCGTAAATATCATCTAATGTTTGGTATCCAGTCCACAGCAGGTCTGTAGTATCGCGTTTCTTTCTACCAAGAATTTGATCATCAAATGCCCTGAAAAATTATTTTACTCAGTCTTTATCATAAAATCGCTTTCATAATTTACTGTTTAACTATTTCTTATTAATACTTTGAAATGTAAAAAATATTGACTTTATTTTTTACACAGCATTTCACATAGATTATAATGATCTACTTACTGTTGAATATCATTTAATAAGATTTCATATGTAATATTTCGTTTATGGAGCGAATGTAGGAGTTTTGGCTTCCTTTGCGGTGAAGCAACCACGCTAGCATGATCTCCTACTCTTACGGGTGGATTCCAGAAATCCAATCCATCTTCTTTTTGCAATTGGTTCAAAAATTTTAATTGTTCATCATTTTCTGGATAAACTTTAAATAAAGAAAAATCATCATATTTAACCTTTTCTGAAGCGATTACACTAAAAACACTTAAAAATAGCAACTTAAGTAACATTGTTACGACCTATTCGAATGATTATTACTGAAATTAACTTATCATATTTTTATCAAGTAATTCGTAATTTATCATGTTTCAACTTTTTTGTAGATGAAGATAAAGATTGGTTATTATCCATAACGAAGATATCAAAATATTTAATGACATTATTTTTTCAAAATATTATGATTTATACACATAACTTATTTCTACACATTTTGGGTTATTTATTTATATGAAGCTCTTACTTACGACTTTGTTTGCATTGTTTAAGTTTCTTCCCTCTACACACCTGAATCCAAGTGAATTTCTATTTGATTCTTAGTATTTTAATTTTTTCAATCGCAATATATAAGTAAACTACACGCACGCTTCATCGTCTATATAATGTATATTTAAGGATTATGTGCCTATCGAACAGAAAAAAATCATCCAAAGAAAAAGAACTTATACGTTCGTACCGTGACCTGACGAGGTGACCTATAAATGGTTGGAAATGAGAATTGTCCTTATTAAGGATTGTTAAGTCGTAGTTTGTCCGTTAGTAATTAACATTTTGAACATAAAAGTAATTAGCGTCAGTTAACTTTAGGAAATGGAGATACTATACTGTCGCTGACTTCTTTTTTTTTTTATATGATCTAGGGCAATGCTTGACTACATTCCACCTGATGGTAAGTGGAATGTAATCTTAGGTGGTAAGGCGCATTGCCCTAGCAACCTATTTACTCTTGAAGATACCCACATTATATTAGTCCGGAAATACCGGCGCCGGCAAATTGTTCCAGTCCTTCGCTTTTCGCACTAAAAATGAGGAAGCAAAGCGCTTCGTTCGGACAGGTGGACTTCTTTGTAGGATGTTTGTTTTTTACAATTCTCTTATCGTCTAGTGTAGCATTTAAGTTAAGTAATCTAATTAATGATTTAATAAGTAATTATGTTCGTCGTGTTATTTCACTAACGCAATTCTGTCAACTCAAAACGAAGTCGTTTGGCATTGATTGTTTTGCGATCTAAGTTTGGTCTTCTACCTACGCCTGTCTCGACATATCACGGAAAGAACATTGGCTCGCGGAGCTAATAATTTTTAGAATCATATAGCAAAAAGACAACTTTGATTAAATGGCAAAGCTGACGAAGGTATTTATTTAGATAAGCATTAAAAGGTAACAGAAGAAAACAGCCTCTCAATCTGTGAGAACTGAAGAAGCTGAAGAACAAAAATTAAGTTTTGGTTTGGATGATTTAATAACACAACATGATATATTATTTCAATATTACATGAAATTGTTTTATAATGGATCACAGACCTTACATAGTACTAGAAAAACAATGATTAAGTTTTTGATTTTCCATTTAGTTTAAATAATACTAAATCAATTTGCAATTCCAATGAAGTAAAACAAATCTTTTGCAAAACCTCAAGAAATAAATACGATATAATTCCCGGTTATTTCTATTATATTGTATGAAAGTCTGGAGCCAAGCCTCGTTAGTGGAAATGATTAAAGCTGGTACGTGATGTGGTAACAAACGAAGTATGCTATCTCGTTTATAATATAAATAAAAAATATATAATTTTATAATGATTTCGTGCGTTTTTGTATGATAATATAATAAGAAAAAGTAATTGTACAAAACATATTAAAGTAGTACTTTTAATAAAGTTTGTCTGTCGCACTAATGAACTTAGATTTAATTAAGACTTAAGGAGGCGTAATTTGTTCATATATATTTAGAGAATAATATTATTACAGTATATGTCGAAGACCACTAAAATTACATTATAAATTGGTTGTCTGTTTCATCGTGTATCATACAATCAATACCAGATGGATTATTGTGACTTGCTATAATAATAATAATATCACAGAAAAAAATACACACATAGATCTAACCCCTAAGTAAGCAAATTCTTGCTTGTGTTAAGGGTGTTAGACAACAATATAAATACTTATTAATACATATTATAAATTCTGCGAATATATTTAATAAACGACCAAACCCAGAAATACAGACATCTATGCTCATCCCTTTGTCCCTTTCAGGAATCGAACCCGAACCTTATTGCGTCGCTATACGTTACGCGTCTGCGCTAACCACTTGACCAATGCAATGGAGCAGTTAATAGCTTATTTAATATGCTATGTCAGTAGCTTATTCTTTAAGTCAACACAATATACTTTTTACTAAAATAGAAAAGTGGACTCCTTACATTTCTATCTTATCTTATAAGCCTATAAAATGAATTCTCTGGAAACAGAAAGTTTAATCTAAATCTAAACAATCAATTTAAAAACGCTTCCACTTAGTCCTACATATATCCACATCTAGTAAATAAACCATAATCTCCAAAACCCAAAGTAAATCCCTAAATGTAACATGTTTGGGAATTGTATCAGTATGTAAATAATAAAATATTCCAGGGATCAAAAGTTCCCAAGTTTTCCTTGAAAATAGAAATGCAATTATAGCTACAATAACTAGAATTAGGTCGACTCAAGTGTTTTCTATTTTAATTAAGTCTATCGTATTTGGTTTAAAAGCTGCGGTTTTCCAGAAACAAGTATTTTGTACTTTTAGTTCCGGCAAACTTTATTTTTGGTTGGTTTATATGTGAAAAGCTTGGAAATGAGAATTGCCTTTACTAGGGGTTGTTAACTCTTTGTCCGTTATTTAAAGTACTGTTGCAGATATCAATATTATTTCTTAGGTTTTGTTTTGGAAATTTTGTTTACAGAAATTCATGGAAATATTTTTATTAACCTTTTTTTTTAAATTACTTACAAAAATATTTAGCATCTACTGTGTAATTTAAGGACACACACCGAAGCAACCAAATACTCAAACTTTCATATTTATATTATTATGGAATAATGGAATAAACTGGGTAGTTTCAAATAATTAATCGAACATGGGTATGTTAGATTAATTATTTGAAAGGTATTTAAATATTATTATGTAGATTATACAATTAGTAAGTGTTTTTTTAACTGTAAAAATCCTCAACTATAATATTATAATTATATTTTACACCAAATAATGCAATTGTACTTTGAATAAATGATTTGTATTAAAATATGCATCGTCATAGTAAAGCAAAGATTCATGATATTTGTTGTAAGTATTTAATTGTATATTGTCTGTTTGTTGGTTACATATATAAATATACGAAGTAGAATTTTGCTGTTACCATTTTAAGTATTGGTATCTGCCAAAAAACAGAGTATATAAAAAATAATATTATCTCCCATTTTGTATTTATAACATCGTAAAAGAACTATGGAAACGTAGGAGGTTATTAACCTTATAAATAAAATAATTTCTAGTTTATTATAAACATATTTTAAAATCTGTATAACAAATAAAGCAAAACCATCAGAAATTCATAGCTTACAAAAAAAAACAAAAAGGTGTAAATAAAAAACAACATTAACGCGCTGAACCTATCTCTATATCGATCAATTACATTCGAAATAAGAGCATTTCTTATCAATAATGGATCTATCATTTAGAGCGACCGAGACGGCTTGATACTTGTTACAATAATTTTTTGATTATTTGAGTATTATAACTTTTTTCAAAGTTAGATTTTTTTTTTACTTTCATCAGTAACGTAATACAAAGAGGCAAGAAATAACAATAGTTATAAAATATAAAGAAATCCAACAATCACTTCCAAACAATTTAGAATTAAACAATAACTTATCTCAATTATTTTGTTATCATACATATTGTTAAAATAAAAATGAATAAAATTGTGACGGAAAAATGACGTTCAAATATCAAACTGTGTTGATCATTCTACATTCAGTTCAATAGCGAATAAACATAATCGTTCACACAGACCAATCAATCGCTATGAACAACCGCCCTTCACGATACACTGGCTATGATATGCCTTTAGGGTCCGGTTTTGAAAATAAAAACCCTTAATGCACTTTCATTTTGCTTAAAAACAACATGTATTTTATGGAAAAACAACTCGAATTTAAAAAATCTGTATACCAAAGCCTAGTCTGGTATAGGATTTAAACCATATATTTTGTCTTTTTATGTTTTTATCTGGTCAAAAAACTACCAGCACTAATATGTTTTTTATATTTTTTTAATTTGTTTATTAGAACTATGTTACACAAAATAAATAATGCAGTCCAAAAAATCAATACCAATTATCTCAGAAATAATCAAAAAATTATAAAAATCCTAAAAACCATATTAAATAGTACAGAACCCTCTTTCTACATCCAAGGAATTTTATTTTAAATAATAATATATTGAATCTTATAATAGACGTATTTAAAAAACGGTATTTATCAAAACAAGTTTGTTAGTTTCATTACAAAAAAAAACTACGTTTATTATGATTATGAAATACATTTTTAAATTTATTAAGTAATTAACATTCAAATAATAATAATTTTACAGTTTCGTTGGAAAAATACGTGCGTAATAACAAAAAAATTAAATAATGCATTTATAAATAACGTATAATTTAAATTTATTATTTTGATGCCAGATTGAAAGAAAGTATTAAATATAATAATGGCCGCAATTATATTCACATTTCGTTAATATTTGAATAGAAGATCCGAGATTAAAAAGTATAGGATACGGTTAATTTATTCTTTTGATATTTTATTAATTAAAAGAATAGAAAACATGGAACGACTTATATAAAAATCATGACAAATACAAAAAAAAATATCACCACAGTAATATAACACCGAGGCACTCCATGTAAGCTGCTGCCCGCAGTCCACGCTGCTTTTCCGCTAAGGTCTGACCTTGTAAATAAAGAGTCCGGAATAGGTTCGAAAAATGTAATCGAAAGCAATACCTAAGTGAAAACAGCCGGCTAAAAACATAAAAAAGTTATGACCAAAAAATTGTTTACAATCATTGTTTGTTATTATATACACAATACATTGATCTAATGATTTCATCAATAAAACGGAATTCAGTTTTAAAATGTCAGTTATTTTTAATTTTGGTTACTAAATTGTAAGAAAACAACAATACTTATAAAAGTCTTATCCATAAGTTATTTTCTTTCCATTTTCGTAATGTCCCTAGTAAGCGAACTTGCGAACAATAGAGTTTTATTCGAGAGCATCCACTTGTAGTCGTATTTGTGTAACTGACGGCCATTTTACCGGTATTTCATTTAAATGGTGACCTTTCCGAGATATTCATGAAATTAGGGGAATTGTAGGCCAGGTCAAGATAACAGAAATTATACATTCAAGTGAGTTTCAATACCTTTTTCTCTTTTTATGACAAAAAATAAAACTTTTCTATCGTTTTTCTTAAGTAATAAAATATGCGAGTTGTAATGTTTTATAGAACAATTATAGAATTATTTAAGAAATATAATTAAGGGTCGTAAAATCTTAGTCAGTGATCAAAAACTAATGAATCCGCATTTAGTCAGAACAAACACCAAGATTAGGAGGGTCACGAATGAATAAGATCCAACATGTGACCCTAATTATAGGGTACAAATCAACTACCTTGCAATATTTGGGTCACCAGAGGTTTCCGATATTCAATTATACCGTAGACCGATACCTCGCCTCTGGCGTTCCTCATCTCCAAACTTACTTGTATCTATCACATGGCTACACGAAAATTTACCATATTCTCTAAGACATAAGGTATAATATTTTGTTTAGAAAACCTTAGATTTAGAAGCCTTAGATTGGATATCCTAAAACGATGTTGCTTACCAATTACTTAGCCTAGTGGTTGTCTCAAGCGAATGGAAGCTATGGTTTGAATTTTCAATAACTTATCAACTCAAGAAATCTAGCGCAAAATATTCACTATTATTGATGCTATATTGGTCTACGATGCCATATGGAAACCTCATAAATCTCGTACCATTCAACTGTAGAACTTCCGAACTATTGGACAGGGCGTGCAACGAAATGGCTGGGATAAAAGAACTTCTACAGCAAATATTCGTGGCATTAGCATATGAATGTGACAGACCAAAAAAGCCCCCCAGGTGGTGCGGGTCGATCGGAAATAGGGCTCGGCAGCGGATAGACATAGAATGTTACGTTTTTTATGTAAATCTATTTTATGGCACATTCAAGGCGCTTTTTATAACTTCTGTTTTGATTTATTTTATGAGAATGTGTGTTTATTCTAATAACTGTGTTTAATCTCAAAAACTCTATATGTTAAGGCGTCAACCATATGATTAGATATGTAAAATATTATTAATTTATGTATATTATGTGCAATGTCGAAAATTTTAAATTTTATTAAGAAAAATATTAATATGATATAAACTTTTCATTTCTTCCCTGAAAAGAATGAGAACAGAGAAGAAGTTTTTAGTTTTTAATCAGATAAGCAGCATCCGTTTACATTATATGCAATCTGTATTTCTGAAGCACAAGTGACAGGCTTTGTGTTGATGGAATAACTATTAATAAGGTATTCACTCATTTAATACTTTTTTTTTCAAATTGTCAATTTGAAACTACGCTATGTAGTAAAACTATACATTTTTTAAGTTGTATACCTGCTGATTCGTAATATAATGGTAAGTTTTTTATTATATTAAATAAATAATTAAATTTAAGATACGACACACATTTAAAAAAAGAGTAATTAAATATTTTTTTAATGTAAGTTCAAAACTACTTTCATATTCAAATACATAGTTGTTATATATATGAAGACAAAATTTTAAAGATTTTACAAAGTCTAAATAAAACGTGTACATTAGGAACCAAAAAACAGTGTAAATATTATTTTAACGTAGTTAAATAAATCGAAGCCACACGCTATATCTCATAGTGTGGAACAAATTTGTTCTAAAAGGACATGCGGGGCACGTAGTCCGGGAACGTAGTAGTGCTACTACGCTGATTTTAGACTACTTTTATTATACAAAACGCACTACCTTTTACCTGCTACGGTTTAATAGCATTGGAATAGTGATTGTTAAGATTATAACTAATTTGTTTACTATAATTATATAATTATTAAAGACGAGTTAATTATCTATATAAGAGGATATTACCATATAATTAAATCGATTGAATGCAGCGTTTAATTATACAGTGCGTCTGTACCAATAATAATAGCGATTCTTTTATTAATAGGTGCCGTCCTTACAGATTCCTTTTTGTTCTCTCATTCTGTTCATTGCTTAGTGGATTGCCTCTATTGTTATCCGACCTGAAATAGATGTTTCGTATCGATTTCAACAACTCTTAGCGTGATTAAGATTTTACTCTGTTATGTTGAGGCTATTTTTGAATCACAAATAACCAATATCAACTCTATTTAAAACAATTTTAAATAAATTTCAACGTTAAATTTATATTCTCAGCGTTCGTTTCCACTTTGATACAAAACCGATAAATTTTAATACTTGTAAATTTTCTGCTTTAACAAACTTTAGTATATAAAATATGCATACATAAAGGATAAAAATTATATCAGCAATATGCTATACTAAGTATTATAATAAGAGCCTTCTAATCGCAATCACCGTTGAACCACCCACTGGTTTTCATAAATAATCATAGATAGATCTGAAGCAAACTGGAGCAGACGTATATAATGTGGCTTGTTAATAATGTAAGTCCATTATAGTACAGATTAGCTATACATAGAGATATTTGGATTTCACTATGGCATTCTAGTCTTTAAATTATATACAAAGATTTTTTTTGTTCAACTGTTTGCTTAAAAAATGTTAATACAAGACAAGTTAAAAAAATTGACAGTTGATTTAAAATAATTAAATTTATTAAACCCAAATAATTTGTTATTTTTTTTAATTATGTTTTAATCATGGTAACACTTAACTTCAAATAAAGTTTTTTTTTTTGTACTTCAACATTAAGAAAAAAAGTATAAAAATAAACTCATTACTGTTGTTATTTGTTTGTTATTTACAGTTTACTTATTTTGTTATATATTTGTTTACAGTTATGTATATATATTTACTTGTAAATAATTTATTTTTGTTATTTATAGTTTTATTATCCATATCATCTAAATAGTAATAAATATATTATTCATAATAAATATAATAATAATAAATATGTAATTAATAATTAAGTGCTGTCTCTATATCATAACACTCTGCATCACATATCACTTAAGCCGAGAAACTGAAATGAAGCCATTAATGTGTTTACTAGTTTAGTTTTAAAATAAGGGGCATTAAGTAAACAACTATTTAGTGCTTCGGCGTAGTGTGGGGCATATCTCACACGGGCCAGTTCACTCATTAATCTGTGTTTAATTTATATATCAGTTTATGGAATTTAAAGTGGTTATGCCTATTAACGCCTATTTAACGGTCAAACTGAGTAAAACTAGAGAGTTTTAAAATAAAGTCATAAAATTATGCACTTGTTTTATGTGATTGGATGACAAAGTGGTAAATGGTGTCGTCACCATTGGACAGCAACAAAAATGGAAAATTTTTAAAAATGCATATATATTACACCCTTGCGAAGTGGAGAGATATGCAAGAGACTAGGACACAAAGAGATGAAAGGATTCTGTTTGAGCATCCACTTCGCTAACACCTAAGTAACTTATCTATCTTATGCCGATTTGCAGCCGAGCCCGTATATAAATCCCCAATTAAATAACTGCATTTTTTTTTAAAACCATATTTATATATCTAACTAATTATAAATTATGAATGTTTCTTAATATCTAATAACCTTTTAAATACGAAGAAAAGGTTTTAATTTGATTTTCAGATTCTTTTCAATCCTCAGACAATTCTTTCTTAAAAACGGCATAATGATACGTATGTTCATAATTTTAAAAGATAATCAAAAGAAAAACTGTCCAATTATCAAATTCATTCTTATTCTATACTTACTTATATGACAATGTTAATATCGAACTTAAAACTGTAATAAATTGAATGATAAATAAGATATTAAAACATATATAGTGGTATTTAATAATTATGATTAATAAACCAAAGCCACTAATAAATAAATGATCTAAGATGGCGTGTTAGAATCTTTAACATCCTACTTAGACCAAATAACACATTTATTACTGCCCACTCGTTACACCCTACGCAATACGAAATGATCACTACTTTCTCATTCAAATTAACCGTTTATCTGGTGGTTTAAAATGTTTTATAGTGCAATATACAAAAAATATATTTAAAAGTTATCCAGAACACAATGCAAGTAATTAAAAAGTCGAAAAAAATACTTAGACTTTATGATTGGGTTGTTAATAGTTTTTTAAAAAAATTAAAAGTAAAATTAAAAAAAAGAAATATTTTTTTTCAAAGAACTACAGGATTTAAAAAAAAGTACCAATTTTACATGTGCCCTATATTTGTATAATTAAAGCACCGAAAACTATTTAAAAGTTAATAGTGTTATTATTATTAAGTTATTGAGTTGTACAATAGTGAATATAAATAAATAAAATCTTACTCTAAAATAGTCTTTATTATGTTAGACTTAAGTTCAATTATATATAAAACGGAATATAGTTGTAAATATACGTGCAGTAATTAAAGGCAAATAGAGTAAAGATTGGATATCGGGTTGGTATTAAATTCCGGCCAACGATATAAGCAGAAAGCTATCGTTGGATTACTTGTTGAAATTAATGAATTCTCGTTTAATTTGCTGGTTTTATAATAAAAGTTGGTTGCTTTAATAAACATCAAATATATAAAAAAATAATAAAAAAATACCATTGACTAGATAAATATCTAAAAGAATACATATTACTAATTGTTATAATTACTTTTGCCGAACTCTTCAAATATGACTAAATGTATAAAGTAAATATAAATTATATAGTAAAAATTCAAGTCTCATCTTATCGAAATCAAATACTTATCTGAAGTAACTGGAGTACATTTGAGAATTCTGTATAAATTTGCAAAAATATTCGCGAACAAACACTTCCAGACTTTGATATAATATATAAAGGAGAATGTTTAATGGATGTGGCTTTCTATTGTGTTCATTATTATAGCACAATTTGTATTACGAATAAATTATAAACTTTTCTATCTCAAAATTCTGTAAAAAATTTAAAAAATATTATCCTACGTAAAAAACTATAAAACGTTACTTAACACAAAACAAACCAAGTTCAGAAAATAATAATAATTGTTTATATAATATATCGCTTTCGCAACTGTGATACACCGAAGACTTCATACAGAAGTCTTATCCAATCGCAGGCACAGTATTAAATAATATAAATAAACACCGCATCCATAATTCAATCAGCTGAAATACCAAGATCAACAGCAGCGCGACAAACTTGTACCCAAGATATTTGCATAAGATCTTAAAACAGCAATCGGCTGATCGCTACATTTTGCCTCAAGTCAACACCGAGGTGCGCCTGAACGAATATTTATATAATGAACAGTATATTCAAAATATTTAGAAGTAATACACAATTATAAAGTATTTAAAAAATAAACAGAGTTTTAAAAATAGTTAACACGAACAAAATTAGAAATTTGATAAATTTGGTTTCTATTTGTAAGGTTTTTTGATAAGACGAATATAGACACGATACCTTAGTGGATAGATTAATGGGTACGAAATTTTAGAATAGATTCTTGTCCTAATTTTATTAATAATTCTTAAGGCCATGTTTATTTTAAGCATAAATTAGGCATAACCTATCAAACATGTTAGAAAATACTTAAATAAAATAGGAAAATACTAACATATCTGTGATAGTCGTTTTTGTTTTTATGGGCCCATATGACTATTAAAGTGTCTTTTATTTTTCTGGATTTTCTTGGACCAACAATAAATTTATAAAAAATAGTTATTAATTTTCTATTACAAACTATCTGTGTGTCAAACGTATACTGTACTGTAATTGCGAGGTAATTTCTGACTACCGACTCCCATGCGGTAAAGCCTCACACACCGATATACTTATAACGCTATATCGTGTTCAATATGCAACTTTAAATGTTGATATAAAGATGGTAGAACCTAGCTTTAATAGTAGTCATTTCATTAAGGGGCTCCAATGGGTTCCAACCACGTTCTTAGGAGGTTGACGTAAAATAGCCATTATAGCTACGTTTCGTATATACGAAATCTCTGACAGAGATGTTTCGCCAGAGAGACAGAACCTCCAACTCCAACTCTTCCTTTCTCTCTGTCCTAATTTCCTCCACCCCTCAAACAAGCACATTTAAAACATTAAAAACCCTATGAATGATGACATATCATTATATAGACCGCTTTTTTATCTCATCAAATGAAAAAATATATGAGACACTGTTCTTTTTGTAATACTATAATCAAAATATGAAAATATTATAAATATTATATATTAAAATAGTAGAGATAATAGCAAAGAGACTTAAGATCAATTACCAATTGTATCTTAATATTAATCTACGAGCGAGCTGGTTATCTCGAGTTAAAATTATTTCTTACAGCACATTTTAACGCGTAGATCACAATCTTGATAAACGAGTTGTCAATAGGGGAGTTAAAGAAAATCAGAGAAAGGCATTTAAGATCACAAATAGATCACCGAACATATCAATGTTAAGATATTAATTTAAATCCTATTTCCATAGATATAAGGTTTATATTACATCGTGAAAAAGCGAATCGATTTCGCTTAGCTACTTGAAACTGCAACAATCGATCATCGGGAAAGGATGCGGTTAACAGATATTTAAAACGAAACAAAAGATAATGGCTGCTTACTAACAGGGTTTTATACTATTCTAATTGAAGTGTGAGAATGAGAATGTGCGAGTGAGAATGAGAAGTTTATTCAAAAGTAAAATATATACTGAAGTTTTATTTCAAAATTATTGAGAATAATCATTTTACTATTTATTACCTTTTGGAGTACATCACTTTATGAAAGCTTGTATGAATAAAAGCTTTAAGAATTATTAAGAAAATCAGAAAAGTCAAACTAACTGTCTTAACTTTTAAGATGTTCGATTATTATAATTTTCTCACAAAAATTCTATTATTATTATAAAAGTAAGTTTGTTAATTGATATAAATGTTATCTTATTACGCTAATATTTCATTCAGTATAACTATAATTAAGTTCAGTTCATTGATTTCATTCGCTGATTTGATATGATTAATGAGAACCTCAACTTCAGTATCATCTATTTCAATAATTACTATAAGACCTGGAAACTTGAGTACATTGTATTATGAAAATAGATTACCTTATATTTAATTAATTCTGTAACAAAATAAGATTGTATATGTTTTGTTATCAGATCAGCATGATTAGATTTTTTTTAATATTTAGTCCTGAATGTATGAAAAAAAGTGCAGATATGCCTTGTAATATGTGTATATATATTTTATTGAACCTACAGATACATGTGTGCTCAAAGATTAACTATGATCGGTGCATAATTAAGTCTTGAAAGCTTATTAACTTACATTCGCATACATTCGTCTTAACATATTTGAACATATTAAAATTGCCGAAATGGTAGTTATAATTTTACATATAAAAATATCACAATCTCCAAAATAATATTTTGCCAAAACGTTCCTATACCGATTTCGCTCCCACGAAACACTCCGAAAAAAGTTATCGCACCGCGGCGGTCGAATGCGTTTTTATTTTTTGACAAGTGCCATCGATACTCATGGGGGCCATTGTTCTGGCGTCCATTGCTTGTTATTTCTGACGTTCTACAAAGGTATAAAATATAATTTCGGCTCTTTAATTTAACCATTTAAAATATTTAGTTATGAATAAACCATTACTATCAGAAATAATTTTATTTTTGATGAAGTATTAATGAGTAGACCAGCTTATAATTTTTGGAGATCATTATAAACAATAAGATAAACTTATGGTCTTATACAAAATATTAATAATAATAATATATATTTTTTTGGTATAAGCAACTTATCATATAACCAAATATAGCACGCAAATAATCTTTTGCACAGGTACGCAGTTTACATGAAAATTCTATTGCTAGTATTAAAGCAATTACTGAAGCTAGACCATAAAATAAAAAAACTGAACCCTCAAAGCGCAACCATTGCGGCTGAATGTCATTCAACCGAGCATTCGGATTGCACCATTGCCGATGCTCAACTGAATATATTTTGACGTTCGATTTTCACCGTTCTACTCCTTTTTCAGGGTTATGGTGAGAAATTCCTAAACCCTTATGTGGGTTAGGACTGGTTTTTAAATATCAAGAACCTATTAAGCGATTCTTCGAGACTAAATTGGTTGATGCTCCATGTTTTAAAACTTTCGAGAATATTAAATCATTAATTAAAATTAAATCATTAATTAAATTCATTAATCAAAAGTATTGTTTATGTGTTGTTTATTGATTATAATTTATACACATCAAAAATAAAATGTCTCGTTGAAAGGTTCTGATGTGACAAATGTCTGAAGGACCAATCCAATCTAAAAAAATTATTTTTCCAATATTAAAATAGACCTTTCGGGAGGACGAAAGCATATTTTTGTCCTGTTATAGTAAACATTTTCGTAGAGACGGATTTTGTAAGTAGGTGAATATTACTATTGTAATTCTAAAAATAATTTTGTCACATTCCGAAGAAATATACGGAATCCGAATATTTTTTTCTTATGTATACAGTTTGCACGTATGAGGCGAGGACAATGAAGTCTGGGCGTAACGAATAAGTTGATTTATAAAAACGCATGTTCGCCGCCGGTCAAATCATATTACCAAAACCCTGTTTATATAACATCGTTTCAACATATTTATCGATATGTATAAAAGGTATTTTTCCAATTGTATTACGGACAACCAATTTTTAGACCTATTTTTTTCATAACTTGACTTTTTGACAATACTGTTTTGCAAGATTCATTTATTTTGAATTTCTACTTCAAAAAAATGTACCCCTTACCTATATATTTAGTAATTTAAAATATCGTGTCGTATAGTGTAAAAATATCGTATCGTGATTTGTTTAGTCTTGTAATGACGATATGGGAGTTTATGCGTGCTTTGTAGGCGCAAATGTTTCTCGGTTCAAATTTATAGGTTTCATATCCTTTTGTTTTCTGAAATCTCAAGTTATGTCGCCTTTTGCGATCTAAATTGGATAAACAATAATCGTATGTTGGTTATATCGTGTATGGGAGATAAGTGAGGAATTCGTATTGTTTTTTTTGGCCCGACTTCTTACATTAGTTTTGTGTTGCCGGTATCTTGATAAGGCATATCTTTGGTTATTTATATCCTTTAGCTTAGAAATAATTTTGAATCTCCTTTGTGATAAAATAAATTCAAATAACAATGTGTTTTGTTAATAAATAATAATTTTATGAATATTAAGGTGGTATAAAAGTCTTTTAAAATAGCTTAAAACTGTTATTATACATATATTTCCTTACTCTATTAAAGTGCTAGTTTGCAATGAGTTAATTATACAAACAATGAACAATAATATGACATTTCAAACTGGTTGAGTTATAGTAGCGTCTGCAAAACTGTTACCCTCCGGTGCTGAATACAAAAGATGTATTATAAATTTAAAGTGATGCCGCTCGTTAAAATATCAAGTTCTGGAGTTCTGAGTTCGTGTAATGAAATGACAGGCGTATAGAGGCTTTGTTTGTAAAGTGGGTTTTTTATATACTCATAAATATTTGATTATATCTTTAAAAGAGTAAATGGTACGAAATTTCCAATCATATTTGTTTTTTATGTCATTGGGTGGCAAACGGCCAGACAGACCATCTGATGGTAAGTGGTGACGTCGTTCATGTACATATGTAAAAATGTGAAGTTGCAAATGCATTTCAACCCTCAAGGAATGAAGACGAATTCAGGAAGGTATGACACACGGAGAGGAAGTTAGCAAATCCGGCTCTCAATCATTATGACGTTTGTGAGATATACCGGTTAAAACCGGTTATGTGTATTAGAATAATAATATGCATGAACTATTATTTATACACACATATAAAAGAGAAATAGTGCAGGTTTTTATTCTAATAATTTTTCAATGAAATATTTTTATTTCTATTGAGAAAGAAATAAAAAAATAGATTGGCAGTATGTTATGATAAAGATTAATATAAAATATGATTATTTGACAGTTCTGGTTTTGTTTAATCGGATACTAGCTGTGATATCGGTATTATTGTACTGTTTACAAAAAAAATATAAGCTTTATTTTTAAACGTTATTACATAAAAGAAGTTAGTAAAGATAATAAAAATACTGAAGATTCATTCGTTCTATTTTCTTTAAAACAAATAAAGATCGAAGACTATATAAAATATATACAATGAATTCCCTCATTTTCTGACCGTACACGCGGTACCTTGGTAAGGTATAATGCGAACCGGTTCAGGGCCACCAATGCGTTTTCAATGCCGCCAGAACGGCAATAACATATGCTTGCTATAAAAAGGCGAATTTACTGTCGCCCACACCATAATACCGACCACTTACGCACAACGAGCCAATTTGAACCTTATTTTCATGACCTTTAAATCTCAAGTGACTAGCACTGGTAAGAAAGGCTCTATCCAAGAGTGTAAAGCCTTTCAAAGAAGAAGCTCTTATGTTTTAAAGTTAAGGGACGCTTATAAATATTAAAATTAAAAGCTATAAAATTAAATTCAGTAGCAAATTTCGGGCGGCAAAAATATTGAGATTAATATACTAATTACATGAATCTTATGTTATTTATATTAATGTTTGTCGTATTGTTTGTGTTTCAAAATATTATACGAGTATAGTAGGAACTTTAAATGGGGTTATTATGTATTTTTGTATCGTAAATGTTGATTTATACGTTTGTTAAATTTTAACGAAGAAAGTTGAATGACTCATCAAGAAATAATATTGCAATGTGATTACGAGTTACCAAATAGGTACATAGTTCAATATTAATGGTTACCTAAAGGTTACCTAAAAGCTGAATAAAAGCGATACAGAAATCTATTTATAACTATTCATAGAAAATAAAATTCAATCTATTTTATATAAAAAAATAGAAAGACAAATTCCCATGAGACACATTCCTCATAGTAACCAGGTCTTATATTAAATTGATTAAACATAAAATTGTACTTGAAAATACGTATACATATATATCTATTTGTGTATTTTAGTTATAGTTTTGCATTTGTATCCAGGATAGCTTAACAGATTTAAAATAATGAAACAGAGCAGTCATTGTTGTAAGCTGTGATAACTTACTGATAGCAGACTCAGTGCAGCTTTCAAAGCTTTTAAAGCCATTAGGAGTAATACTGGTAGTCATTTTAAAAAAAGCTAACTACGAAGTGCTTTTACTTCGGATCTGAAACTTACTATCTAATAAATTATGATTTAGTTATGTATTAAAGTGTCATTTATTATAATATATGTACATAAGTTAATGACCTAAAATATACCATGAAACTGTGTTTTGTGTTCTTAGAAATTGTTTTCATAATATTTTTATCCGCTCTTATGATGTATAGCTGTCACGTCTTAGACGGCTGTTTCTTTTAAGCTCAATTTCTTATTTTGTTAGAATAAACGTTATTTTCTTATAAAGACTATTTTTTTTCTTTATATTATATAGATTTTCTTTAGATTATTTTTTTCTTTTACATTTATAAATATATATATGCATGTATATATTATATTTTTATAGATATATGTTATATATGATATTACTTTATTGATGAGAATAACCTTTTACTAATATATTCCAAGAGTATTATAAATAAAAACAATTAGTTAACAACCTTAGATATTTGCGCAAAAGTCACAAAAACTTGTAAAAAAAAAAAAAAAAAACTTGTAATCTTTAATAATACAATAAAAAGTCGCTAAAAGTAACACAATATAAATAACACGAAATAAAATGCTGTTGAACACAAACATTGATTAGAGAGTATGTGCTAAACGATTTGTGGATTCTTCGTATTTTATATTTTGTATAAAAACTAATTCTTATTCTGTGAATGTTCAATTGTTTGTTTAACATTAATTTAAATGTGTTTGTAATATAACCAGCAAATTGCCTCGGATTCTTTCGCGTAGTTAAATTTTAGTTAGCCCATAAAGTGACTAAAATTGAAAAGATTTTTTTTAATAGCTATTAAAAATAGAATTTCTTATAGTGTGAGAGCCGATTGCTCAAATATTGACCATGTTTTTCCTTGTGTCCTACTCTCCATCATCCCTCTTTGCTTTTTACAATTTCCTTTGATGTATACGCGCTATGGGCGGTATCGTTCTGCTCTTTGCAAAATAAATAAAAATGTCTGAAACTTCCAATATTTAGTTATTTAAAAAATATTCTGTTAACAAAAATCATTTAGTTATTTCGTTAGTCAAAACTGTACATTCAAATATATTGAAATATGAGCAACCAAATTTTAATTTACAGATAATATTCTCACTTTAACACCTAAAATGCTAAAAGAACCATAAACTTTTAAAATGATTGCTAAAGTCTCTAAAAGATTTAGAAGGAAAACGGCAGTAAGACTTGTATACATATTGAATAATAGATTTGATCATTCAAACTGCGTACTTTTCCTATTTGCAATATACGGTGACATAATAAACGACTCTTATGTAATTCATAAAAGCTAGTTTTAGTACAAATACTCGCCAACATGGAAATCCCATCTGAAGACTTATTCATGAAGTGCTAACATGATTTATTTGACATCCGCCACAGATTCGAATTCTGCAGCTGAGTAATTCCTCAGCACACATGTGGCTTCCATACAGTTTTGCGGTAGCAATCGACACATTTACTTGCAAGCAATTGTGATTCTAAGTGGTAAGAAATAAACGTGAATTTTCTATGACTTTGTTATTCTTTGGTTAACTGTATAACAGAGCCTTGGTCAATCTGATCTAGCTGTACCAATATAGATCATATAGGTTTAGGAGACAAGTGGTTTAACGTTAAATATACTTTCTTATATGTAGGTAAGTAAATAAAATCATATAAAAAAATAATTTTGGGACTCATTTTCAACGTTATCAAAACAAAATAGTGACAAGACAAAAGTTGTTATAGAAATTGTATTATAATTACTCTCTTGATGTCAGGGTTAACATCCTATACAAGTTATAATTTCGTAATTATTTCTTTTTCACTGGAAAATACCGATACTGATTTTGACAATAATTATTGGTTCTTTTCAGACCAGGGTGTGCTTGGAACCCTCGTACATTTAATTTTAAGCTCAACGGTGTCCTATTTCTAAAAGTATCGATCAAAATAGGCCCTCCTAATATTTCACTTTGACTTACACAAGTGATCTCTGGAATTGATTCATAGGAAGAAAAGCTATAAATAAATATCTAATTACATTATGAAAGATGGCAGAAAGGAGGGATTATTGTGAGGAAGCAGCTAGAAAAAAATAAGGAGCTAGCATCTACTAGTTTTTTAATGAAGATAGATAACAATAAAAAGTAATAAAGATTTATCTTTTAAATTAATACTTTAAAAAATACGTTTCAAAGTTAACTGCATAGTGTAGATGTAAGAATGTTGAAGAAACATATTTGAAATAAAAAAAAATACATTGTTATTATTATTTTAGTTTAAATATATTAAAAAAATATCCTGGTCTCAGGATCTTGTCTTCGAATGCAGGAATGCAGAATCCTTCCCTCCAGGATGCAGGGAAGTATCCAGATACCTGAGGAATTTATAATCAAATATTGTTTATGTTCAAGGTAACTGACAACCTTTTATCTATAAACAGTACAGTACAAATATAATAAAAGACAAAGATTAAGGCTTGTGTACTGTTCACAATAATTTCCAAAGACTTATACAAAAATAATAAAAATCCGAAAATCTATTAATCACAGTGGACCGTTCAACCAAACATGTCTGGAAAGAAAGAAAAATCTCTTCCAGTCTTCCTACAGTTTCAATGCAGACATACATATTAACTACAGAGATTCTGATATATGTTTTCTTTAGGTAATCTTTAAAACCAAAAAAAAACACACTTGTAGCAGGTAGGTGAGGTCACACTTAAAAACAACCAAGTGCCTTCAAGGCTGTTTCCGCGTTCAGGATGTGTTGAAGGTCGACTGGGTCTAATATAGTACTCTACCGAATAATAGTAAATTTTCCTTGGCAAACTCCACCAATATGGAATTGCCCCGAGCAACTTAGAGCACCCTCACGACGTTTTCCTATCGCAGGTCAGAGGGGTCACCCTCCCCTCTCATCAAGGTACTACAGCTAAGGGAAGATTCGGCGGGCGTGCTTCTTTGTCCCTGGCCTACCTGATGGATCAGCGGGTAGAGGCTGACTCCCTGACCCACTCTGAGGCCTTCTTTGTGCTTGCTCGCAGATGGACACTATTGGGACCTAGCGCCTCTCGCTGCCTATCATTGCGTTCACAACGCTCGGTAACGAGAAGTTACTGCGAACCAGTTCAGTACCCTTTCGGTCCCAAGCTGCGCAGTCCAAGATGAGACGAGCCGTATCGACGGATACACTACAGGGTGGGCAGGACAGGGTCGTCACGCTGCGTGCGATCATGTGCCGATCAGTCAACGAAGCACCCATGCCCTGTAAGCACCGGCAAAGAACGTAACGATAGCGTCCCGTGCTGCCGTGAAAAAATAAGTTTAAAATACTGGTAACGATCAACCAAACAATATGAATATATCATCTAAAAAAACAGACTAAACAAAAAAGTAAATTGAATTATATACAGAGAAAGTATATTGTTTAAGAAATAAATTAATGAAAAGATTAAATAAGAATAGGACTTCAATTGAAACTTCTTTATGTCTTGTGTTCGTAAAGCAAATATAAGACAGGAAACGATGTCCTGTGCCTACCTAGTCAAAATTGGAAGCATTATAGATGCATTAAGGCATTAAATTAATTATTCTACCTCATTTAAATGCCTTGGCTGTTAAGCTGACAAAGATTATGAATTAAGCTGACAAATATAAAAAAAAATAAAAGAGACTGGCAATATTTAAGAGTAATACTAGATTAGAATGTCATTAAGTCACAAACTTCATACATTTGTCTTTAACTTGTTAAATTATTAATTTAACATTACTTAAAATAATAATAATTAATTATTTCCCATTGATCATTTGATAATGAAAGTTTCTGTTTAAGACAGTTTTAGGCAAGTTATAATTAGTATTCAAGGCAAGCAAAAGATAATTTTCGTGGACTATTACAGTATTATATTAACAAGTATATTTTAAATTTGGCGAAATAAATTTCAATTAATTGATTTTCGTCACCTTCCTCACTTTCCTGGATATACTCTCTGTCCTGTGGCTTGATTTTATTGAAAAAGCTATAAATCAAAAACATTTCAATAATTTGACTATCCTGGTAACAGCTACCCTTGATATCAGGGAAGAAATCAAATTCGTCCTATATTTGTAGAACTATCTATACCACATTAAAATAAATAAACATTTAAAAAATCCCTGATACAATAGTACGTCTAAAATGATAAAAATACTATTATTATTTACTTATTGAAGTCGTTGCATTGGGGAAACTTTCACCAGCAACAATAAAAAAATCATATCTTGGAGACGACTGCTTCTATTTCGACCAAACATAGCTAACAACTATGTCGACAAAACAAGCTTTCGATTAAAAACTGCATCCAAATCCATCCATGCGTTTGGCTGCTACGGTGCCACAGATACACAGGTTAAACTTATAAAAACCCACTTTTTGGGCGGGGGTTACTCAAACAAGTCACAAAGAAAATAAAATTATGAAAAAACACCAACGTCCGTCAAGTGGTTTTTGCGCGTAGAAGTATTTTTTAGTTTATTTTTATCTTTTTTTTGTAAGAATTCACAAATCATTTTTAACAGAGTAGGTAGTACGATTTCGTATTTTTTATTGAAAAGGGTATTATTATTTTGGGGGACCACTTTTTCAATTTTGAAAAAAAGTCTTACCACAGTGGTACGAAAATAAGAGATTTTTAACTTCTTTATTTGTTAATATGAAAAAACATTAAATATTAAGTGAAGCTCATGACAATATATTCCTGAAAACCAAAACAATTAGTGTGCTCAAACATACATACAGGTGTACAGACATACAAACATACAGACGAACAGACTAAATGAAAAACCATTGTTGTTGCTTGCTTATATAAAGGTCCCAGCAGAATGACGTTCAACTTTTCATCAACTTTTGATGTGTAAAAGTTATTTACATTGGCCACATATTTATTCGTGTTGCGTGCACAACTAAAAGGGAAATAGATCGACAGACAAAAAAAATCAGAAATGTTAGAAAAAAATTGTGTTAATTATCCATTTACATCCTGATTATACATTTTTTTTTATATTTTCAATGTACAGAGATTACTTCTCTACAGATTTGTTACTTGTAGAGAAGAAGATTTGCATGATACCTATTACTTGCTTGACATAAATTGAAATAACTTTTTTATTTCTTAACCGATTTATATGAAAAAACACTAAATGTTAAGTGAAGACTACTACAATATATTACTGAAAACTGTATCGAAATTGGTTAAGCCATTTCTGAGATTAACGTGCACAGACATACAGACATACAGACTTATATACGTACAGACAAAATGAAAAACTATTGGTGTTTTTCAAGGTTTTCACGAGTAGGTACTACACATTGAAATAAAACTATTTTTACCGATTTAACTCGCGTTTGTTGAATTAAATTTTAAGAACGACGTATTGAACACGATTGCTGTAAAGCATTCGAAACCTCGGGTTAGATTTAAAACGTAAATTAAAATTTAATTTAATATACGCGAGTTAAATCCGAAAAAATAGATTTATTACAATAAAAAACCATTGTTTTTAAGTTCTCTTTCATAAGAAAGATATATAAATAAAGGCAAATTATATATTTTTTTAATATACTCCAAGTACAGAAATCGATCAGAGACAATTTTATTATATGTATAGATTATTTGTACTATTCATGAACTCACCGAAGCGCAGTTCATTTCTCAGAAGTCGGTCACGATATATTGGTTAACGGTTTTTGAACCTTTAAATCATTGGCATTTTCTTAAGATGAAGAATAGTAAATAGGTCAGCATTTTTTATAATTCAAATGGATCGAATTAGTAGAATGTCTCGCTTGGTTGATAGCTAAAAAATATGATGAATATATAATCGAGTTATAGTTTAAAAACAACAAGATGCTCACAAAACAAGGAAAAATACCTAATGGATAATAACTTAAACCGGGTAACCCACTTGGGTTAAAAAAAATATTAAAGTACTAATTAGTCATAAGATACCACATGATGTTCTTTTTATAGAAATATAAAAAATGCCACATGCATTACACTAGTGTAATTCCGAATCCTTGCAAAATACTTTTAGTCTTACTTAAGATATAGTAATGTCCTTTTAACTGTATAATAAATCGCCGACAATCTTTAGAAGCCGCGAGCCGACAGCGAATAAATTTAGTTCCATTTCGATTACCCCTATCATTGCATTGCTAGTTCGAACAGATAATAGACAGGTACTAGTTATCTTTGAGAGAGCATGCTGCTTAATTCGGTGGATATATCTCTGTTATATAGAATACTTCAAATAACTAGAAGACATTTAAATTCAAAGTGGCACAAACTATATACGGGTATGGGTGTGTATTATTTTTTTAATTAAACTAACTGTTTTTTTTTGTAACTAACCTAAAAAAATAGTGGGTTCTTTATTTAGGTTACTGTCAAGTTGAGTAATAAAACAATGTTTTTCTTAGTCTATATATTAGAGGCAATAAAAAATAAAAAAAACAGCAATAAATATATTTAGGTCTAAAACATGATTATATTAGTTATTGTATATAGCAAATTTAAATGATAGATCTAAAGGAAATAGCTACATCCAGACAATTATCGCCGAACTTTTCATTTTAGGTGTTCTAAAATCCTTAATCAAATATATTTTATTTGATTAAGGATTTTAGAACAAGGATTTTAGAGGTCACAGAGAGTAAAATATAATTAAGAGACAAGAATCTTCAAACGTTGCTTTTTAAGTAATGTGATCTGTAATAGAAATAAAAAGTCAAAGTAGTTTATTTATCCTTTGTCCTTAATTAACCTGATTAGGTTTTTATTATATAATGATGACCTTTGATGTTATACAAGTAAAACATTGTTAAATTTCATTTAAAAAGAGCAACTGTTGAGTTTCTGGCCATCTTTCATCAGCAGAACAGCATTCCGAGCTGGTGGTAGCTTACTTACAGACTGACTTTACTGACCAATTTAATGTAATTGACGATTCAAAAGTGCGTTTAAATAAATGCCTACTTGAATAAAAATATTTTGAAAATGAATTTGAATTTAATTTAACATATCCTAATCCTATAGCACAATGAGATAAAGCGTAACACCTTTCTAAATATAAAGATTCTCAAATGAATAAAATACAATTTAAATATAGATTATATTCAAATAATGTAACATATTCAAATCTGCTCTTCTGTTCCTCTAATAGAATCTCCGCTAATACTATTGAAGGCATGGTGATCGATATTCGTCTCAAAAGCTGGATCTAGATCTGTAACATGCAAGAGATAACTTGTATCAATTGAGATTTCACTTACCGCTAGCTAATTTACGCATTCCTACTTTGAGTGGAAGGCAATTCCACTGCTTCATCGAATCATGCTTTGTGCTTTGTAGTAGATACCTTCTCAGTTATACACTCAAATATTTAATTTGCTTATTTGGATTAGAATAAATTTATTAAAATTTGAAACAATAAGTAAAATCGAATAAAAATCCCATTTCCTTAGAACTGGTTTTTTATTGAAATTTTTGAACGGAAGCAGCTCTTGGTCTCGTTCTTTTTATAAAACATTTATGTTAACCCGCATCATGTATGGTGGTCTATTATTCTTCGAACTAAGAATTTGAAAAAATCGCAATGCTTTAAGTGTATAAAAAATGCGATTCTTACTCACAGATGTTATAATGGTTTCTAAATTCGATTAAAGATTATTTACCTACCTAAAATAACCACAATCTAATATAAATGTAAGTTCAATAACAGTATAGTTTTTACCATTTAGTTTGTAATTACATCAATATGCACAATCAAAGAATAATAAACTCTACTGGAAAGGTAATAGAGATAATTTCAAATTGAATACTAGTTAGCGATAAACTTCCACTTTGTGACAAAATAAACAAATACTTAATCAGGACAACAAGACGGCTTAATTAAAACTCCGAAACGAATACATGTGAGTAAATTAAAGAATGGTGATTTTAAAATATATTAAAAACATTAAGCTCACAAAACGTTAAATTCTTTCAATGAACATACATACCGCTTTCAACTTTTATAAAATCACCGAAGAGACCATTTTAAATTAAAAACATTTACCTGATATTTCTTTTGAAATGTGTTTTAAGATTTTGGAGATGTTGGAGCCCAGCTGTGGTTCTTTGACTGCATCTCGTACAACGACAGGCTCGATCGATATAAATTCATTCTCCCACAGAAGCTAGTAGTCAAATAATTTACAAGCATTGATGGAGAGAAGCGGGTGCTTAAAACTAAACATAATTAAGAATTCCTTTATCTTAGATTTCCAAATAACAAAGACAATGTGCGTTCTATTTATAATATATTTATAATTTAAATTTAATAAATCCAAAACATTAGGTAATACTAGTATACTCATTGTATACGTAGAGAATTTTAACATAAAACAAAGTGATTCAATATTTAATCCTTCGCTTCGGTATTTAACGTTGGCTAAAAATTAAATTTCTCCGCCGAGGGATCTTTATGCAAAAGGCCCTCATTAGCGATGTTAGGTCTCTTAATTTGAATTTGAAACGATAAAAGGTTGAGTTCTTTTTAAACTCCATTGCCTAAAAATGGCTGCGGTATCCTTACTGATTTATAACTAATGAAGACTGTCACAAGTTCTTTAAACAATTGCTTTTATATTGAATGCTTAAAATAAGATATCTTGAAACCTGAGGGAAGTTAAACACTGTTCAATTAATTAGTGATACGCAATCGTGATCGCCAGAGCTGCTATTAATCAGAAAATCGATCAGATAGTAAGAACAGGTATATTCTACTTTTCACTCAGATTGTATATTTAATGTTACCAAATTAAAAATATATAGGTATAAAATATGTAACGTATCACACGCCCACGAAAAAAAATATATATTATTAGACATTGGAATCAGATTTTGAGATCTTATTGAGATTACTCTATAATTTGATAGATTAGTTCAGTACATAACAATGATCTAGCTAAGCAGCCTATTTTATTCCGCATGACAGCAATTTTTTTTATTGTATCTTTTTAAATAGAGCGGAAGTAGGACATATAATAATAATTAATATATTTTATATTCAAAATCAAAAATTAGATAGGTATATATTTACAAATCGGAAGTTCAACAGGCTTAGCGCTAGTGACTTTGTAACAGTGAAAGATTCAATAAAATCGATGCATTCGTTTGAAAGCTTCAATAAAGCTATCAATAACAAACAAATCTCTTCACAATAATACACAGACTTATTACTTTGAGTTCCCGCCACTCATTCAATGCCATCAACAGCTGGAAAACGTTCTGACGTTTCTCTGTATCATTTCTAAATGTGCCCTTTGGTGATATTCATAATATTTTGTTTATAAAGTAATTTCAAATATAAATATTATTAAATAAATGAATAACATATAATCTAACAATCTTTGTAACGTTTTAGAGAGATCAAATAAGAATAAACCGTTACAGCGGTGTCATCGGCCCACGGCGAGATGAATATGTACCTTCGTAATAGATGGCCCCAGTAATATTAGACCAGAACTTAGATAACAAACAACAAGGGCTTTAGCCATTTTATAAGTCAAAATACGAATAAATTTAATCATTATCTATCGATATTTTTAAGACTTTAATACACTTGGAATGCCTATTCAGGCGGATATATAAAAAAAAGATACTTTGTTTGTAATATTTAAGTATGAAGAGTATAAAAGATACCAATACTGCTTCTAAATTAGTATAACAATGTATTAATTATAAAACCTTAAATAAAAATGTACGTAGATAACTAATTATTTAAGATTCTAAGGTTACCACATATAACACAACTTAGGAACTATAACTACTATAACTACTTATATCATAAGAACTTTATTATATTTTGTATGACGAGATTTTAGATTTTAGGTTTTTGGGATTTTAGATTAACTTAATTTATATATCTAAAACAGTACATATACTGTTATATTATATTGACATGATTACTATGTCAAAACAAATTTTCGCAAATGATTTTGCGACAAGTTCTTCTTTTCGACGATATTATTAAATTTTGCAATAAATTAAATTACAACAGCAACTCTTCACTTCCCACACTCTTTCAATTTCTAGCCGAGCAAAATTCTGTCGCCATTTCTTTTTCCATCACTACCGCAATAATAAAACTTACATTCTTTACCAGTCACTGTCACTTTCGATCCCTTTCATTGCGTCTCCTGTAAACATGCTACATTTATTCGTATCAGTCTCGTAGCGAGCCTTAGACAAGCCCTCTACCAAATTTGGTTAGAAGGCATGTGCTTGGGGATGTGCAATGAAAAGGCAATCAAAAACGCTATCACACGTTTGGGGGCCTTTACAGCCCGGGGCCTAATCATTGATACGGCTGATAAGATGGTAACTACGCCCTTATTTCGACTTCTCTTCAACACGTCCGCAATTTCTCTTCCTCTCCCAGTCATCGACTTACTCGTACAGATCGTACTTACATTACAACTTTATACCTCAGTCTTACAACAACTTTATACTTAACAACAACTTTATACTTAACAACAACTTTATACTTATCAACAACAACAACAACTTAACAACAATAACCTCAGTCTTACATCGGTTTTTTTCGGACTGTCTTCTTGCTTTGCACCCACTTGTGGCAACTTGTAAATTATATAATTGCCATGTAAAAATTGCAAGTACTTATTGAGGCTATCGTTACAATAAAGCAGAATAGTACCATAGTTGTTAGAATTATATGCAATTAATAGATTTGTGCAAAGTCACTTGCAACTTGCACTTGCTAGTCATTAAAATGATTAATAATATAAATAGCCCACTGCCATTTTATTATGATAATCCTATTAAATTGAGCGTAACAGTCAGACACAGACAGATATATTCGAGTTCGCATTCGAATTTTCTAGACCATAATGGAGTATAAAATATTAATCCTCGCGTACTTATATGTCGCTAAATAATCATGTGTATATCAATTTATTTATTTATTTATTTACATATTATACAAAAATTGGCTGTATAGGATTTCTATTTAATAGGTATTTTAATATGAAGAAATAGTTTTTAACTTTTTACAAAAATAGGATTGATTTGGTTGGTCTTGCCTAATTACCAATTATTTTGAAATATTTTTTCTTTGTTTTATGATAATGCTTTAAAAATAAAATAATCCCATACTGATAACACTATCATACAATTTAAAATAAAGTAAGTTACAATCACAATAAAATTAATAGTTCATGAATGCAATAAATTAAATATAATGTTAAATTTGGCGAGAAAAATAATCTTTTAATCCGATATACGTGTAAGAAGAAAAAGATAAACAAGAATGACTTTAATCCTTTGACAGGATTCAACATGTAAGACACATCTTGCTGATATGATATACCAGTCAATAGTTACTTCATATTAAGAGATCATTTATGTCAATAATTTTGGTTAATAATTGAGAAAAAGCTCTACACAGTGTAATAACATGTTTCTTTCTTCATAGGGTCCTTGTCACTTTTTGATTTCTCACCACAGAAATAAGAAGCGTGTGAACCTTAGTATTTAGACAGTTAAAACAAAGGTTTCTCGAACTCATAACAATATATATACTTATTTATTTTAAAGATAGAAACACCATCATCGGATAGAAAGTTGTAACAACCTCTTACATCCTCTGGTTACAAGTAAATTACAATCATGTTTGTTGTCTTTGAAAGAGGGGTAGTTTAGTTTAGTGGAGTTACACACATATAAGGAAGTGCGTTCCAATCGTTTGTCTATAAAATATGATCAACAGCTGTCATCAACCATTCAAAAACTCTTAAATTTGTATTACCAAAAAAATAAAATAAAATAAAAAGAGAAGGTTATATCCCTACAACTCTTAAAAATAAATAACAATATATTAAAATAATAACGAACGGAATATATATTGTTTCTAAATCAGTAAGCCAAAGGAATCTCCAACATAATTTTTCAAATTCCCACTAACAAATTCCTTTCTCAAGTATATTAATAACATGAACTTATAAATTTTAAACATATAACAAAAACTCTTAAACGTGAAAAAGAGAACTAGTGACGTGTTCGTGGTTGAGAATTATTCCATATAAAAAAACTACTCTCTATATGGTGGGTGAGGACAGCCACTATACAAGCCTTAAATAATATAAATGATTCAAACTACTTTCTTTTAACGTAAGAATTTACTAATATTGCCCAAAGTCAGTTTTAGTCTTGCAGTCTTGGTCAGCACAACTACTAGTGACGGGCTCACTATCTCGGTTAACCTGCTGATGGGTTTATAATAATATCTATTTTTAATTCTAATTAGAGCAATTTTGAATAAGCGTCTGAACATTTTGCAAAGTTTTACTCTAACATATTTAGAGTATAGTAACAAATTTTATGACGGCTAATATTATGGTATATCTAAAATGGTATATTTAAATTGATATTTTTAAGTATAGTCAGTTTTTTTTTTATTATATAACTACGCGTCAAAGCCACCGTCATTCATTTGTATTAAATTCATTTATACTTTCTAACATGTTTAATAAATAGCAATACGCTTAGCCAAGTCATCTATGGAAGTAATAGCAAGACTGTGATACTTGCTGAAAGACTAAAACTAATACCAAGATTGAGAACGTATTATCAAGATCAAGACAAAATGTATTGACGCAAGATCAAGACAAAAACTGGGCTAAGTCTCGTCTTGATCTTGCATTTTGCTAACCTACCTTCTTTTTTGATATTACACTCTATTTCTTCTTGTCCAGTTACCTACATTTAGTACTAATTGCGGTATGCAATATACATAAGCATATTTTAAATTTGTAATATTTTAATAATAATATATAAAGACTTTTTGAATTCATTTTAAATTTTGTAATCTTATGGAAACTTTTAATTAGATATAAATTATTGATATAAAATAAAAGTGCAGTCTCAGCAGATATTAAGACTTTTTCTGAAGATCATCCTAGCTCCCTACAGGCAAGTATCCAGCCTCGTCCAAACTTTTCCATCTCACAATAAAGATATAAATCACTCGTTGAGAGCTGAATATAATCGCTTCTATCTCTTATCTTCGATCGCTTGCTCCTTAATATTGTTGATATATATGGTGTTTTGTTTTATGTGAGTATATTTCCCTTATATTGTGTATATGATTGTGTAACAAGAGATTTTGTACATAGGTTATTTAAAAAAAGAAGCATTTCAATAATTGACATCTAAGTAAAATTTATGAAAGCTAAATTTTACGAAAAGAAACCTAATTATCATAAATCTAAACAAGAATACCTGCACGTTTATCACAAACACATAAATGTTGAGGCTTTTCACGAGTTACCACTTTACTAGAGTTCGCGATAAAATAAATCTCGCACAAAACCTGTGGCGGTAAAAATAAATTGTGTGAACATCCTGTATATACGGACGCCTGGAGCAGTGTCCGGTAGTGTAAAACGCCATTTCTAATATACGATACATCCAGCTATAGTACACTAGTGACTAGACAAATGGCTTAGTTATTTTACATATTGTATGTAGCCTCGTAGATTTTTGTATATTAATCGTATATATTCGTAATATATTGTATAATATCTTTATTTCGATAGGTGTTTCGTAATAGTTAAACAAAAACAAATTTTATTTAATAATTTAGTTATTTTCATATAAAGCTTTAAGTAAGTTTTAAATTTAATTATATGTAAAAATATATTTTGTGGAAGAGAATTCTATTAGGTCGGAAAAGCTTACCAAGTAAAGTCGTTGCTTTTAAATATTTATGTGAAAATTTATTCAATTTCCTTTTAAGTAAGAAAATCTAAGTCTCTCTATGTACTTTTCTATCTCTCAAAAACTACAGATAAGATATGAATAAAGTAAATTTATATATATACAGAATGAAAAATAAACCGATACGGGCAGGGATTCGAACCCGCGACCTCTGGGAAACCGTCCCTTTGCTCTACCAATTGATCATTCTATATGTGATCGTCTTCATTGGGACAGCGGTTTATTTATCATTCTATATTTATATAAATTACAATAAGCTTCACATGGCCATACATTTTTATAAATATTTTCAAATAAATAACATTAAAAACATACATACATTAAAAAAATATAATCATATTACGATATTATTCAAAGTAATAAAACAAATTCAAAGGTATTAGAAGAAGCTTACATGTTTCGATATCACCCTACCTCACCCTCTTTGAACGGAATGAACGCTAAAAACAACTTCAGTTTTACTTCCCTTGAGGATCAAATTTATGTTTCAAAAACCATTGTTACAAAATAACTCTGATAAGTTCAGCGTATTTTATTCGCCATCAATGCTTTTTATCTAAGGACACAAAGTAATTACAAGATAAAAAACATAATTGTTTCCATTTTCTTTCTGTATGGAATTTAAGATATTATATCTTTTGAAGAAATTATACATAAATAAATACCACTATTAAATATTATACAATAAGTATTTCTCAGTAACAACTACTCATTATCTGATTACAAACCGCAAAATCGTTTTAAAATAATTCATCACCTTGTTAATCACAAATTTATTTGTGTTTGCGAATCTTTGTGCTGCCCTTAATGGAGGATAAATATGCTGAATCACGTGCAATATATCCTGGTGGTAATAAAAATTGAACCACTCCAGACGCGTGTTCCTGAACAGGGATTGTCACTTAGAATCTGTAAAAAAACTCAAACAGACAAAAAATATAAAAAATTATAAAAGTTTGTTAATCTAAAAACATTTCAAAACAAATAAACACAAACAGCTTCTATATATTTTCAAAACTGGTTCCTACCGGATAGGTCACTCTCAAAGGGCTTTTTTGATCCTTAGAATCAGCCGTTTAACACTCTTATTGTGGCCCCACAAAGACTTATTCTAACAAAAGATCTTGGATTGCTAACGAAGTCTAGAAGTGACATATATATTCAATTCATAAAATGTACTCATATTGTCTATAATATTAATATGATTAATATGCGTTTATTTTACTAAAACTAGACTACCAGTTAGTGGCAAGCAAACAAATATGCATATTTTTTTAATTTTTTGAATCCCTTTTTTGTAGAAACCAATTCCAGTATCAAAACATCGTTGCCACCCTTCAGAACCAACAAAAGGTTTCCACATTATGCCGTAGAGTGTAAAAGCCTTATCCGGAAGATGCCACTTGTAAGGTAAATACCATTGTGCCAAGAACAGAGGTGTTAGGTATAATACCTTTACTATTAAGAGGTTGGTCACTTCACGTTAAAAGCCTATAGTCGCAGCATTTCATATTTTAATAAATAATTTTATCTGAAGTATTTTCCGGAAAATCTTAGATTTAGTATGCTTTAAAGTGAGGTAGTATCTATAGTAGATGACGTCATCACAGAGGTATTAACATCACCTGTATGCTTTTTATCCTTCTCTGAACGTATTATTGACAAACCTATGGAGATTGAATGCGGTGATTTGAGTAACAAGATTTTTTTTTGAGCTAGAAAAAGAGATTTTTGAAATGACTACAATGCTTCCTGGACCAGTTCTCTTATTTGGCAGTTTTTTTTTAATTTAGTAGAAACTGAGTAGTAGTAGATCATCTATTAGTTGGTAAACGGTGCGTCCATCTGTACTACTTATCGAGATACTTTTAGTACCTAGGAGCTGGAAGCGTGGTATTAATCCGATCAAGCTCTCCAGTAAAAGAACTTCAGTGAAATTGACAGTCTGTCATTTGACTGAAGTTTTTGAGTGACAGATGTAAAAATTGACAGAGAGTAACAGATTTGCAGTCAGACTTAATTATCATGCTAGAAATATTGCTTTACCATATTTTCATTTAGATAATTGTATAAAAAATAACTAACCTGAAATGAATCCATAACTGCAGTTCCTTTTCTTGTAAAGAAATGACCAAAAGAAAACCCAACAAAACGTAATACCCTAAAACCGACATACCTTTTCTTTTTTTTGCGTTGGAAAAATGCTTTACGCATCATCCTATCGGCCAGGAAGGTGCTGGCCGTGGGTGTATGTGAGACTCCCGGCAGCATAGATGACGCTACCATTTTTAAGGTTACCCACTAAAAAACCAACGGTTCACCTCATCGCCTTAGTGGGACGTCACGGGATCGCTTTCGCACTCACCGTGACGCCCCGGCGGAAAAACCGACATACCTTACTGAAAATTTAAGATTTTTAATTATTGTTTATATATACAAATAATATAAAAATATTATACAAATAATTATTGATATATGCAGAAACTGTTGTACAGTTATTTTATGTTATTTAAATCATTTGAAACATTAATTGGTTTCGAATGACGTACAGAAAGCATTAGTATATATATATATTGAATGTTAGCATTTGCATGCCTCGGGGACAACTGAATCCGTAAATTTTAAATAAGCACATAGTTCTATTGAAATAAATATTTACATTATATTTATGTTATGATGACATTTGATATACAAGTAATTCAGAGTAATCATAATGACCAACCAGCAAGTAAGTTGCAACGATATTTTAATATTAGATATATATCTTTGTCCTTAAAAAATAAACACTTCTTATTTTAGAAGAAGTTCAAATAAAAAACAACTACCCGATAATAATTAACAAAAAACAACTATTTTTTATTACAGACAATTTGTATGTTTATTAAATGAGAAATGGAAGTGATATTTAAAATCTGTTTTTTTTTATTTTCTTACGGAATCCCAAAAAGGGTTTAAAACGCCGCTCATAACATCTCGCAGACTTGGAAAAAACAAAAACGGCCCTACCATTGTCCCGCATCCGTGCGAAATTGAGTGTCCGCAATTAGATCGGAACAAAGTCGAGTAGTCGAGTGGAGTTATTGAAGCGTAAATCATTGGAGGACGTGTTTATTTCTCGAATATTATCGCGTGCTACGTGCGGTAGGGGACTTTTTGTATTGGAATTGGTATTCGAACTGTTTACTGCGCTTCTGTTTACGGGGACTGACACTTCTTAAGTATTAAACGTAAAACATTGACTGAAATATTTACTGTGTGAAAATGTGATTGGCTTTAGTTTTTTATTACCTTTTACGTCCTAAATGTAGTATTGAAAAAGGGAACGATGATTATTTTTGCATTTTTTTATGTGATTATTATTATTTTTTTATAAATGAAAAAGAAAAAATGTAAAAAAGATTAGGTGCGAAAGTGTCACAATCTTTAATCTTTATTAAGCCAAAGTTTTGGACTCGAACTATAAGAATAATTTTTATTATTCTATTCTAATGTTCAAAATTGGAAATAATTTAAAAGTAATATTATTAAAACAAAAATTCTTTTGAAATATAAAGATAATAAGTTGAGGTGTTATGTTTTTGCCGACAAGTTTGTCTCAAGATATTGTGAGTCGGGAGAGCAATTTTGTGGTTTATACATTATATAAATATGTAAATAAGTACTAAAATCTTTTGTATTGACGTAACGTAAATTTTTGACAACATTGTACAGACTAAGATATATTATACTAAATGGATGCCAGACTATTTTATTACTTAGTTTCGAAGCTTATTATAAAAACCACGCTAAAATATTGTCTCTATTTCTTTACAAGCTTTTACTTTATTCAATATATTTTATAGCATCAATTCTGTATTATATTTTTATAAGAATGATACTTTCATATGATATAAACTGTAGACTAAACTTTTTTTAATATACACAAAAAAAATAGGTAAAGATTTTTGGCTAAAACTGAAAACGTAATGAAAGACCCAAGTAATTAGAATGAATTAATTATTTACACCCGACCGACCTCCATCTTGGATCAGGCCTAAGGGATATCGGAAAATAGTATCCAGTAGGAATTTGGGTGATCTTAAATATGTGGAGATAGAAATTTATTACATCGAAGAAACTAATTTTATCTTAAATTGCTGATATCTTTCTCGGAGGCTACAAGGTCTTGAAATGTAATTAGTTTAGTGAATAATTGAAATTGTATCAATACTGTATAGTATATGTAGTTTCTTTTATTAAAAAGAATATAAATGTTGAATAAAAATCTTAGTATGCTATAAAACCAAACATTTTGGTAATTTTGTCTTATAGTATTATATTTCGGGTAAGCCATAAAAGAAAATAATTTATAACATAGTTTCTAGTGAATTGAATGCATTACAAAGAATTTATTGAATGAGTCGGGCAATGATTGCGATGACTCAGACACACACACACACAACCAAATGACGGCAGATGACTTCATAAATATGAGTTTTAGTGTCTTTGAACATTTCGTTAATTTTGGTCGACTGTGTTCGGTTTACAGTACTATTGAAAAATTGAATTTAAAAGAAATAAACAATTTTGCACTCTTGTTGCTTAGAATTTTCCACTACAATACATATAATAATTCATTATTTGCCATAACCTTTTTTGCTTATAGGTACTTACTACAATAAATAATGTAAAAAATGCCTACTACATATTTTAAGGCGTCAATAAGAATATCAAAAATTGATTTCCGTAATAAGTAATCTCACTTCTAAGTCACTTATAATCATATACTATATAACACACACACACACACACACACACGCTCACACACACACGCACACACATACGCTCACACCCACACACACACACGCACACACACACACACACACACAAACACTTATATACATTACCTGAACGGTAGCGGTGGAAACAATAGTTATATATTTTGATTGCAATACTGGGCGTGCGGACAGCGAGCTCATAAACATGGAGCTACCAACGCATCATAAGAGAACGTATGGATCAAGTTTGAGGAGACAGCGATTTTTATCAGTCTTTAATAAATGATGACGCTTATAATAGTCTAGGAGTTAGGTATATAACTATTGTATCACAATTATAAGGACATTTTTTGTATGAGTGTATGAAATTTTTTTAAATTATTTTTGTCAATCGTCATTAATCTTGGTGTCTATTTGTTTCTATAAAATTATTAGTTTTAGAAAACGCTTACGATAACGTTTGTATGTACTCAATTATGAAGCCGAGATGATCTTTAGTTCAGATTGTTTTGTTATCTTCATATAGAATGGATAATATTTCTACTCCATACGATGACTGTCAACAAACGTAACTAAATTGCATTTTGTAGTTCAATGTTTCAGCAAAACAAAACTATGCAATTTTGTTGATACATAGTACACTCACAAACTACATTTTTTATAAATGTATATTATTTGTTAATATACATTAATTGAAAAAAATTTGGAAGTTATATTTCCGACGCAATTTTTTTTTAAATATATCTTATGAATCGAGGGTTGAACTTTATACTCACAAATATTCAAAATATAGGTAGGTATATAAAAGTAGATGCCCCAGGGTTCAACTAGTGATATGTTAGTTCAGCGAAACAAAAACTGATGGAGGATGGAGCCGCGGGCGTAATACTAGTGTCGAAAAGGTGTTTTACACAAAATTCAAGTCCGTCTAATATGACAATGGTCTCATGTCTGTTAACGCGGCAGAATAGCGATTTATAGCTAGCAGCCATTATAAGCATACAATGCGTTGTGTAGTGAAGCCTTTATAAAAATTTGCATGACTGATGGATATCATTTCAACACGTAGCAATGATTTGTTTTAAATTATTATAGACCGGTGGACAACATTTTTTTTGTTATATATATTTTTTGTTGTTGTCATCTTTTATTTGAAATTATTATTTTGTAATATAAATATTTATTGTATAAATAAAATCATCATTGAAAACCAAACATCCCAAGTTATTTTAATGTTGTAATTACTTGTTTATAAACTACAATTAGTAAAATGTAGTGCATAAAAGTTATATTAATTCGAAAATTTAGTCTAACAGCAGACAAAACACAAACAATACATGCGAAACCTGAAAGTAATTAACTATGTATGTAAATTCAGACCAATAAATCGTGGTTTCCTCCCACGGGTGTGTAGGAGCCTAAGATGGACGCCATACATGTCGCTTGAGTAGGTGATAATACTAAGGCAATCTTATTATCTACCCTCGGCAAGGAAAGGCTACCTTCACGCGTATCGAATGACCCGTGAACGATTTTCAAGCATATATAATGTTTCAAAACTTACTTTTCAAAAGGAATGTTCAGTTAAAACATAATTAGAAATAAAATTGTTGCTTGTTATTATTGTAAATTCAAAAATGTGACTGATATTTTTTTTTGTTTTTTAATTATTATGCATTTTTTAATTATACCAACCTATGGAAGGCTTATTCTTAAAAACTGCAATCATATATACCTACTATATTTTTTGTAATTGTACGTGTAGTTTATTTATATATATTATATTGTAATAAGTATGTTCCTCGTACTATTACTCAGTTTCGAAGTAAATGAAGTCCTGACTTAAAAAGCGATAAATATTGCAAAGACAGCTGTTAATGCTCTCAGAACTTTATTTTAAAAGCTTTTTGAAAATGTACAAGACAATGAGAATGTAAATCATTTAAAAATAAATGTATTTTTATTTTATAATTTAATTAATAATACAAAATTTACAACATTAATTTATATTAAGTTATTAGTTATTAAAAGATTTTATAAAAGTAAAATGTTTAAAATACAGTTATAAAAACAGAATACATTTATCTACTTAACAAGCACATACTTAGACGTTAAGAATATACAGTTGGAACTATTATTTCTAAGAGGACCTACGCACGCATCCGACTTTAATTTGTAGTACAAGTGTTCCTCATTCTTAGTTATCTCGACTGAGTATCGGATGCTGTGCATAAGCAGTATATTTCTTTATGGTTAAACCTCACCACTCCTTATAGAGTAAAGGATATTTTTTTGATTCAAAAAATATCTCATAAATAACATAGTAGTTTAAACTTTTATGTGGTATTATATAATAAGTATAATAAGTAGTATTTATGACGTAATCAGTACATTAGTAATAATTACACCAGAGGTAGAGCCCATCGCGATATCAGAATGAACTATTTAATTTGACAAATTGTCATTTTGCGATGAGCTTTAAGTTTGTTAGCAAATAAATTGGTATTTGATTAAACCGCAATACTATCTAAAATATTTATTCCATAATAATAAAGCGTCCCTAATATGAATCATAAAAACAGAGTCTAAGCTAATCAGAGTTCTTTGAAATTACTTATTTGAAATGTCGTTCAAAACTTTATTACTTAGGTTGCTACTTCTTGGATATTATTACTTACCCCGAGATACTAACGGCAGTAAAAATAACTAAGTTGTAAACTTATTCTTATAAGCGGAATGAAAAACTATTAAAATGTGAGCAATTATGATATTATAGTTACGGATATGGACAATTAGGTAATTCGCCAACATTTGATAGAGAATTGACCCCAAATTGACAACAATCATTTCGAACTCGAATATTAGTTTGGGGATCCGCAGTCATTATTTTTACCCGACTACGACGGGTTGTATAGGGGTAATGATTCTAACTTCCTATGTATGTGTATATGAATGTTCCACTCTAATGTCATGGCTTGTATACTAATTTTGAACAATGAGGTATTTATTGAATCATCCTTTTTTATTGTTATAGCCTATAATTTGTTTTTTAAACTTAGCAATGTTGTATATTTCATCATTAGGCAGGTTTTATTTTTACGCACTTAAAGATGCCTTTTGTTATAGAGTCATCTTTGGGTCACGATAAGCTTTGCAAAAGTAATCGTTTGTATACTGTAAGATAATACAATACAAATATTACTTAAAATAAATATAATATAATAATGTATTTTATATACATATATAAATATAATATAATAATGTATTTTATATACATAGTAAAAATGATTCTGAAAATGTAAATTTTAAATATTTTTTGCAGAATTCGATCAATAATTTTAAATATTTTTTTAACAATCTACTTATTAGATTTTAATAAGATTCTTATTGATAACATTCATAACTATTTGTTTATGTTATATAAATGTTGTTAAAGAAAATGAAAAATACGAAAATAGGACTTTTTATTATAACATTATTTTTTACTTGTATATGGTTATATGATCTCTCTGTATGTGAAACAAATGCACTCCTAATCTCTAACCTGTGCAGACAAAACCCCTATTTTCACTGCAGCCATCTCCCACCCAGCCTGCGCTACTATCTCTCTTACTTTAAAACAAAATTCACCTATCTCATTCACACCTCAAAATTACATTCGGCCATTTTCGTTTATGTTCGGATGCAATAGCCGGTATGGCCCACTGCTAAACATAATTTTCATCCAGTCGCTTTCCGGCCGTCGGAGGAGTTGTTTCGCTGCCGGTCGGCTCTCCCGCGTTCGAAACATCGCAACTGCAATCGCCAGTTTGTATAGGGATGTTTGTTCCTAGATAGTGCGTCCTAAAACCTTGACTCAAAACGGATTTCTAAAAGTGCTGTGAGAAACTGCAGTGGAAGGTATTTTAAATTGGTGAAAGTTCTATCGGTTTGGTGGCTATTTATGATACTTGTGGTATATAAAAAACGGATGTGGTTACAATGAGATTTGTTTGATTTTATCAAAGGCGAATACATCAGTCGAGTAATATTAGACTTTGTTGACGTCTGACATTATTTTAATGGTATGGAGGGAACTCACAAATGTAACATTAGAACGGAAACATGAAATGATTCAGTTTCAGTCTTGTGTTATGGCTTACGGAAACATTTACTGCAACTAGATATTACGCAGAAAATTGCAAATGCATTTACTTCAATTTACACACACATTAATAAACATATAATCTATCTATAAATAATCTTCTAGAGACGCAAGTACACGTAATTATTAATAAATAAAACTTTTATGAATGAACTTAGATTACAAAACAATAATCAAGATACAGAGAAATAGATAAGATACAATGATTATCATGTGGGTGTAATAAAAAACTAATGAACAACCAATTACATGGTATAATTTTAAACAAACCCACACAATGGGGTATTGTTTACAATTAAGTTATTTTTTGTCGCATAACAAATAACATCCGCACTTTAAACAATGATGAATTTACAAAATCAATTAGGGAATGAACAATATCAATTGAACTTTAACGGTCCCTGGTTAATGATCCGATGCGGTTAGATCATTAATTTCATAAAGTATATTATTATTAGTTGTAACCCACGGGGAGTCAAATTTCATGTATCGGGCAGATCTCAATGAACCCACGTAAGTCAGCAAACCGACCACTATAAAATTCCATTTTCGCTTTCAACAGAACGAACAAGACAATAAAATTTAACGACTAAAACAGAGTTTGATGTTAGATAGTGAAGTGATAAATAAGAAACATAATTGCGGCATGAAAAAATAAGCCTCAAAGTAAGTAGATATTTCGTTATTTATACCATTTATATCAATTTATTCGTTAATAAGTGATTGTTATTTCCGTGAATTCCTTTTCAGTCACGTTTTGTAGAGTTCAAGAAAATTTTGTAGGCCTACTTGAATGTAAATGTTTATTTGAATTTATTGAATAAAAATATGTTTTACATAATTCGAAAATGTGTACATAAAATATCTTTAGCAACGAAATGTATTTTCCGTTTCAACGAATTCTTATTTGAAGTTCATGTTTTCTTACAATGTTTTAAATTGTAGTTTCTTATAAGATAAACCTATTTATTTTATTATTTTATCTGTTTTTAAACAGTTTTCATTTATGTGAATGTTTTATACATTTTGTACATTTAACTCTACATTTTTATCTTCTCTTTTTTTCACACAAGTTTCGATATATCATATATTTTAATTTCGTTTTTATGAATTTTCATTCACTCTAATACCATATTCACAATTAACATATAGCAATAAATTTAATAAGTTCCCTTGTTTCTGTAAATTAATAGATTTTTATAATTAAAATAAATATATTCCGAAAATTTGCAATTATGGGTCATGCTAAAAGATAAGCTTTTTATTAAAATATATATTTTTTAATTTTTACAAATTTCATAAATGCTTTATAAATAAAATTTCACCAATATATAAACATACATTTTTATATTTTTTTTTTGTGGTTATTGTCCAAATGAACATATTGATTATTTTTATGGAGGAAAATTATACGATAAAATACAAATTTTATTTATTTTGTTTATTTGAGACGGAATTGAGTAAGAGCATATGAAATCACTGTCGAAAGATATCATTATTTTAATTCTAGACTTATCTTCATAATATCTTCTGATAATGAGGTAGCCATCTTGAAATGAAGCGACACAAAGCAAAAGATCAAAGAATACAGCTCTATCGACTTCTTTTCATTAAAGAACATTAGAGTTTCGGATGAAAAATGAAAAATAAATACATTGTAGGCTTCTGGAGAAACGAGAATCTTTTTATTTGGTATTTTTTGTAGACATTGCGAGGCATTGGATTGATGACTTTCTTTTTAAATATTGTGGGTATAAATATAAAGAAAACATTTATTATACAGTCCGTTATCTACAAATATATTCCAATTTTTATGTTTGAAAATATTTTTAAACATGTATAGCCATGTTAAGCTTATTTTAAATTTATATAAATATAGAATGAAAAAAACCGATACGGGCAGGGATTCGAACCCGCGACTAATTTTTATATTATATAAATATGATCAATAAGTATGATTGCAACATGAGATACAAAAATATATTGCTGAATGAACATGAACAATGCTATTTAATATAAACTATAACAAAGTAAATAATGACTTATAACTTATATTCTGTGAACATTTTAATTGATCAATGTAAATCAAAAAACATCCAATCGTAAATCCTAATGCTATGCAAAACGTGTCCCAACATTTATCCTAAGTGAAAGATCTAGCACGACTCTACAAACTAACTCCATATAAATCTCGGAAAGTATTTCAACTTGGTAATAGGAATATCTTTGGTTAGTTAAGATAACCAACTATCGCGACTGGTGGGTAACTAAATTGTCATTTTGAATGGAAGGAAAAGCTTTTAAAATTGATTTAGTTTTCCAATAAGGCTTTATCATGTTTTTTAAATAGTACTTATTTTAATTTTCTATTTAATTTTGCAACAAGCACTTATCATTCCTTACATTTTAAAGCTAATTCTATCCTGGAAATTGTAGTCATTGCAACACGCAGACCACACGTAAATATATCCTTTCACACTATTTTAGTATTTATCAGTATGTATTAAGAGTGATAGTTGCGTATACCCTCGCCATTGTTTACTCGATAAAGCGACATTTGCCATCGCCTGTTTGAATAGATAATACCCTGTCTTGATAATGATGCTAAGACTGGTTCAGGACCATTCCCCTCATTAGATCCAACTTGATGGTATGGCGAAGGCTTGATAAATTCATTATGGCAGTGTAGTGCTGATTTTATACTTAGCGTCGCTATAAAGTCATCTGAGTTAGCTTTTATTAGTTTATATTAAACAGATTTTAATGTTGTTTTTTTTATTTTGATTATTTATTAATAAAGAATAAATTTAAAAATTGATTTGTTGGTGATATCTTTGTAAAATTTTGCAATATTGTAATGTTAGAATCATTGGATAGAAGATTTTTGAAGTAACATAATTGATTTCACCTCTTTCCCATAAAAATAAAGATAGAAAATGTCATTTAGATGGCTAAATTAAACGGTTTTTACGATTCGTTAACAAATGGATAGAATAATATCCTAGATTCGGAGTACATTAGTATATATTTATTCCTAGTACAAATACAGTATTGTTTGGCTCTTAATGTATCGCGATAGGCGCTTTTATTAAATAGGTAAAAAAAATGACGGATGCTGGTAACAACATATGTACATAAATCTGTTATTCTCGAATTTATTCCATCATAGATATGATCTTTCAACCCTATTTTATTTCGATCAAATGCTAACATTAATGGTTCCAGTCATAAAACCCTGTCAATAAAGGTTTCACAGGAATTTAGCACATATGACAATACAATTAGGGTTATAACCGATTGTATGATACCTTTTCTGATTTGTTTATTCCAATACCATTACGTAAACGTTTATGAAGCTTTGTTTAAGGTAAACTATCTATTTATAAGTCTTTGATCTTTCTGAGGGTATATTCACTTTTTGTATTGTAATGAAACTATAATTTGTTTATATTGTTACGCACTAATCTCTGGGACTACTGGCCCGAATTGAATTGAACTTTGTGTTGAATAGTCCGTTTATTGAGGAAGGCTATAGGGTATATATCATCTCGCTGTGACTAATAGGAGTTAAGCAGCAATGAAAAATGCTGCAAATTTAATATAATCTCATAGGTTCTGACTGACTTAGTTATAGCATACAGTCTAAACCGCAGGTCGTAGAGATAGTAAAATTGGAGGATACATTTGTTTTTCTACGTAGTGGTGTACTAAGAAAAGATTTTTAAATTCCACCCTTAAGAGTTTTAAATATCAATTTTGTATGGAACTCGGCGGCAACACTAAAAACCACGCGGACGAAGTCGCGAGCGACCCCTAGTGTTTTATATGATGTATTTGTGTGAAAACTCATCTAAAAATAGATTTGAATTCAACGAGTATTGGAAAACAAAAGTTTGGCTTTCAATACACACATACACACACATACTTACTCATATTAAGATAAATTTTGGAGAGTTTTGTTTAGCCAATTACTTAATTATCATATACATATTTTTACGCTGAACTAAATATAATAAATACTTGACCATCTCCAAAGCACAAAGTTTTTAATACTTTAAATGTTTGTGTGATACTTGACAAGAATTGCAGTTTATATTTCAGGCGTGAGAAGTCAATGGAGGTTTCTACAAAAATATTTACTTCAAGAATATTTCTTATCAAAACACCCGACAAATTTTACAATAGCTAAAGTGTTTACTGGAAAACTTATTTTTCTCTTGAAGTTTTGTAAAAACAGATCATTTGTGACATGAAACTTTTGTCTTCTATTTCAGTCTGTATTATTCATAATTTAAATAGCAACTTAAATAAGAAATATTAAAATAAGCTTATGTAATGTTAAGTAAAGCATGGAGCTGTTTATTATATATCTTTATTTAATAAAAGATACGGATGTCATAAGCTCCGCATATCAGTTTTAATTGAATAAATTGATTAATTTTAATCCAATATGTTTAATGTAATTTCCAGTATTTCATTTCTCTTGGCACCTGAACTTATTTTTTTTATGCCGTTGTTTTTTAAAACTTTTTAATTAAACAAATATTTTTAATTAACATTATAAAATTAATGAATGATTGGATAAATCGTTATAAACTATATAATCAAATTAATATTTCATGCAGAGTATAAAAGCACTGGAACTAATCTTGAATTGTAACTACATTATATTATACATTTTTCTATACATGCGGTATAATTAGTAATGGTCAAAATGAAAAATACATAACAAATTCACTTCAGAAGTAAACTGTCCCGGTTAGGAACTCCTTGTTCTGAGACAATTTAGCTTCATAAGATGCATAGAAATAATAAATGTAATTATAAAAATTATGTGTACATATAAAAATATTTTTAACATTGCGTAGTATTTAAATATATATGATTTTAAAAAATCTAAGTTATACCGAGACGTTTCTACTCCTATTATAAGAGTTGATCTAAGTTAATCTTAGATTATTTACGAGAATATTTTACGTGTTTGAAATAAGTAAATAATAATCATAAAGTTATTTATATTTAAAGTTAATTTCATATCTATTTTGATAACATTTCAAGGGAATCCAAAAATACTTATAAATAAATTACATAAAATGTTGATGAGTGCTCGAAAAGTTTCGCGGGAGTCGGCGAATAACTCAGCTATCCTCGTAATTAAATGAAGCCGCGTTTGAAGCAATATATATGTAATATATTTAACCAGAGAAGTAGGTTTAATTAAGAAATAAACACAATATATAATGATAAACCTCTGAACCTTTGGGATGGGTCAGTATCCGCTGGCCAGCTTCAGTTACTTATGGAAAAGTATTTTTTTTTATAATTATTTTTTTTTATTGGTACAACATGTAGCATCAATTTACAAGAATATAAAAAAAAACAAAATATTACGGACATGCCAGTAAAGTATCCACTTAAGAAATTTACTCAACGGAAGTAAAAATTAAAGCTTCTAAAGTTGTTCTTGTCAAAAAAAAAAAATTAAAACTAAAACTTATCTACAAACTTTTGAGCATTGATACAAATTTGTCTAAATTATTATTAAATAAGCCAATATGCTGATATTTTTTATTACGATTATCACAAGATCTAAATATATAATTGTTTTTATATCTCTACATATAAGTATGTGTATATTGTTATTTTGTATTTTTTATAAACACGTTAGTCATTTTATTTTATATTTATGGTAAGAATAAACCGACCCGTGATCTTTGAGGTTTTGAGGATCATTTTAAGACCAGTACCAACTACTTCATTTCGATGACTTTTTAATAACTTAATAATAAAGGTTTTGATTACAATGCTCATTTCTAAGCTAATAATAGTAAGTTATTTGCTAGTTAAGCATTTATCTATACAACATTACTATCATATATATACTTGTTCCGCGACATCAGTAAACAATTAGATAATAATAGATATCAATACTATAAATCATCAATAATCATCGTAAATTGCCAATTTAATAGGATATGCATAATACATGATCTAATACACTAATTATTTACTAATTAATAATTGAAAATATTATATATATTATAAATTCATACATTTTGTTTTAATAAAAGGTTTAAGATTTCTTTCGGAATACCACATCCTTTCAAAAAAGGTACAGATTTCTTTTCTTTACACGGTAAGTAGTAAAAGCGTTAAACAGATATCCGGTTATATATAAATGATCATGTACGAAATTATAACTAATCTTTAGAAGTCCCAGGTTCAAACATCAGTTGAGTATTTGCAACATTTTTTCTGGAGTCAGGAAATAGAGACCATGAAATCTCTCAAATTTTTGTCACCGACATTTAAAGAATCAGCGTTTTAGTATATACTATTGCATAAGAAATATATATACATATATTATGTACATACTTTATATACATACAGTATATAAACATCAGATATTTGTACTTAAGTTTTACATAAGTAATAAAATCTAGACTCTATTAGGTCAAGATAGCGAAATTATTTATTGCAGCAAAGAAGTTTCTATAATAAGCAATGTCAAGTACCTACCTGATAGTTTCGCAGTTCTCATAAAAGATTTGCCAACCACGAATTCTCTACAAAATATGTTATTTATATTTGAAGAAATGTATATTTTGCTTGCTACCAGTTTTAAATTGGCTAAACATTTACCTTGTTTTATATTTATTATTGAACAATATTCAAATATTAAAGTAACTCTACATGAGATCATAAAAATAAACTAAATAAATGTATCTCTCATAATATTAAAAGCAATGTTTAATTTAAATATAAAATTAACTCTACATAAGTAAAATGAAAATTAATTAAATAAATGTATTTTAATAACATGAAAAGCGATGTTTTATTTCAAATATAAAATTAACTTCACATAAAATAATAAAAATCAAGTAAATAAATTTATCTTTTCTAACATTAAAAGCAATGTTTTAATTCAAATATAAAATTAACTCCACATAAGAAAAATAAAAATAAAGTAAATATATGTATCTTTTCTACATTAAAAGCAATGTTTTAATTCAACTATAAAATTAACTCCACATAAGAAAATAAAAATAAACTTAGTAAATGTATTTATTTGTATGTATGTATTTATGATTTAATTCAAATATAAAATAAGCTCCACTGAAGAAAATAAAAATCTACTAAAAAAATATCTTTACTAACATTGAAAGTAATGTTTTAAATCAAATATAACATTAACTTCACATAAAAAACTAAATATTAACTAAATAAATATATCTTTCCTAACATTAAAAGCAATGTTTTAATTAAATTATAAAAATTAACTCCACGTAAGAAAAATAAATAAATAAATGTATTTGCCTAACATTAAAAGAAATATTTTACTTCAAGTATAAAATTAACTCTACATAAGAAAATAAAGATAAACTAACTAAATTATCTTTCTTAACATTAAAAGAAGCAATTTTTAATTCAACTATAAAATTAACTCCACATGAGAAAATAAAAACTAAATAAATGTATTTTCCTAACATTAAAAGCAATATTTTACTTCAATTATAAAATTAACTCTACATAAGAAAATAAAAATCAACTAAATAAATTTATCTTTCCTAACATTAATAGCAATGTTTTAACTAAAATATAAAATTAACTACACATAAGCAAATAAAAATTAACTAAATAAATGTATCTTTACCAACTTTAAGAGCAATGTTTTAAATAAACAATGAACAGGAAGTATTTATTAACAGCCTCATTAGCGAGGATACGATGTAACCAATAAAACTATGGAACTCTAAACTTTGAAGATGGTGTTAACTGATTTTTACATTTCGCTACCAAACAATGGGTTTCAACAACCTCAAGTGTCTTTCTTGTTTGTTCTCCTGCAGTTCAATTGTTATCTACCCTCATCAAGTATTTCTTTTATTGAATGCTAACTTGTATATCCGGTTATTTTATGTGTATTGTGTTTATTGTTACAAAAGTAGAATAACTTTTTCTTTAAACGGTACTTCAATTTTATTTTTATATTTAATTCAAGTGTTATTTTTCTAAATATAATTAAATTACTATTTGTTATAATTTACGTGATATATTCTTAATGAAAGAAGTATTACATATCACCATCATTAGTAAAGATTAGCAATCAGAAACGAGTTAATCATTTTGTAACTTTTGCTAGCTTATTTACAATTACAATAAATAAGACTTCAGAATATTTATGACTAATTAGAGATTTTTGTTTTCAAATGTTACTACTGACTTTTATTAATAAACATATGAGAAGTTACTAATATTCTTTTCCCAAGTTAAGAACTAGTTTAAAAACAATAATGTTAGTGTCTAAGTATAGGAGCTTACTTTTTGTGTGATACATGTAATTAAAGTAAGTATTTTATAGTTACTTTCATTTATATAAAATGATAAACTTGATGTCATTAGGCAATCATAGCCCAACTACACCATAATTTATCAATATCTTAATATATACAAGTAAATGCAGATTGAATATGCATCCGATACAGTAAATCGTAAGATATCAAGAACCAGGTACTATCTCACCTAATGAACAAGCATTTGCCTAGATTTGCATAATATCAGCCGTCTAAGAAATTGCCTATAAATCTGTTACCGCTAATTTCAATACTTAATTCGTTCAACTTATATTAAAGTAGGCAAAGAGAACTGTTATTACCGGAATTACTGTCTACCATAATAAGCAACATTTGAAATAATATTTCGAAATAGTTTATTAATATTATAGAAACATTTAAAAAATAACCTTAAATTATTTTTTTTGTAATGAACTGAATAAACAACCTATTTAACTAAACAAAGAATTCAAACAAAACGCAAAATTAGTATTTTTTAATGTATAAGTAACAGTTTAAGTGTAAATTACTAATAACTGATACTGGGCTTAATTTACGTCAATAAACTAACAGCCTCCACTTCAATTAATTCAATAAGCAAAACATGAATAGACCTACATAGTTAATGATCATAAATCTTTCAGAAACTGTTGCTCACTTCTGTATATATAAAAGGAGAAATCGAATGACTATTAATATGTTTATATTATTTTGTGTCGTCTCAAAACTTGACAAAAATTCCCAAATAATTATTTAGAAGGAGACAGAAACTTCCTTAGATATCAATTTTTTTATAAATTGTTTTTAATTTAATGTATCAAAATGTTTATAAGCAAATTGTACAATTTACTTTAACATTCAAAGGAACCGAAGCAAATTCTAATAAAAACGAGTAAGTGTGTGTATACTAAATATTTTGTGATCTTTGAGAAAATTGTGTACAGATTGAATAAATGTTTTATTATATTTGTAACATCAAGAAAATATATTTCATCTTATAAATACATATAACCAATAAGAAAATTCATCTTATATCTTCTTATGTCTTGAAATAGGCTTTGTGACATGCTTTTCATACTTAGCTGGGATGCTGAGTTAAAAAATAGATCGTTTCAATGGCGCTATGATATCTACATTTTACACAAAGATTGTTGCCTGACATTTTATTTGTTACGAGCTAAAATTTAACTAAATATCTACATATATGCTATGGAAGTAAATTTATTCAAAGTTAATACTATATCTATGTTAACAAATGCTTAATGAAACGTGAGACCTTATTCTATGATAAAGATTTGTATTGGGAACTCGCCTCGTTACTATGCTTTCACAGGCAATTAAAAATAAAAACCACAAACAAAACATAATAACACATAAATAAATTTGATAATCATAAATATACATGAATACGTTGAATTTTATAATTCTTGACTATCGAGTTTCAATTAATGGTTGAAGATTATTTTGATAATCATCTTCGTTTAACCGGTATACATTGATCCATGGTTTATCTCTTCTCTTTTACGAGTTTAGATTATTTTAGAAGTTCACTGAACTATCACGGATCAACTATAATTGGTTATGGTTATTACAGTATTTTGAAACCCGTTGAATACTATGGTTTTTCTAATGTTTGCAAGGGATTTGAAAATATGCGGCTAATTGGGGAAGTCTTGTCGTTTAGAGATAAAATCTAAAATAGGATGATTTTAATGTTATATCTTTTGATGCAATAAAGAATAATATTTAAAAATAACGATGTGGGAACATTCCGATATAAACTATGGTGTACATAAGTGGTTTTTATATCAAGATATGGAAATTATTTAAGATATATTAATATTGTTAGACGTTTATGAAAGAAAGTTACTTTTTCCAGTTAGAGTTGCCAGAGGATAAAAAAAAAACAACATGTCATATAATACACACTAATACAATAATAATAATTATTAGTTCTAATATAAAAACTAGAGCGTAAAAAATTGTACTTCCACCGGAAAACATTAAATACAGAAAATGGATTGTGTTTGAATTTTGGAAAACTTTCGTATAGGCTTATTACATGACTTAGCTAATACAACGTTTTCTATAAATACATATTTAGCATTAAATACAGTAACAGTAACAGGGAAATATAATAATGACATATACACATACAATATTTTATAAAAGCAATAAAGAGACTCATTAATCTAGATACAGCTGTCTTGATGAGAGTAGACGTAATCTTTCATTAAACTCACACATTTTTCGGGTTTGTTTGATAGTTGAGTGAAGTCTTCAATTACTGGTCCAAAGTATTTTTTTACGGACAACGAAGGTTTTATTCCTCCAGGTTCGTATCAAAGGCTTTAGGTTAACTTTACAGTTGATAAAAAACTGTATTTTATTCTAATTATTTTGTCATTTTATGGAATTACTATTTGTTATGAAAGACGACTTTTCATATTGTCCTGTAATATTGTTATTAAAAATTAAAAATCCTTCTTATTAAAAAAAATAATCTTTTTTCTCAAACATCTACCTTGAGATTTTATTGATGTGTCCTGTACAAATTTTTAGCTTAATTCCACCTCTTTTAATCTATATTTTTTTTTGGCCAAAAAGCCTTTAAGGCTTAAACTATTTCTATTTCTAATACTATTCCAATCGGCTCAGCGGTTTGTCGTGAAAGTGACAGATAGGCAGTTTCTTTCGCTTTAATAATATTATTATGGATTGGGCCTGTACACACTAATAAATTCACATACATAAGGATTACAGACACATTTTATTTTTATATAGAGAGTGGCCGAGCTCGGAGGTTTTGTGTAATATATTAAATTTGAAATATTGGATATTTGAATAATTGTGTAAATGTATTATTTATTATTTTTAGAAAATTCGACCCACTTTATGTTTGAACACGTGCGTTTATACGAAGAAAAATAATCTGTGTTTTATATACATAATATTAACATTTGATTGGTTGTTGTATTCTTTTAATACTGATATAGAAACAAAATATAATACAACGTTTAGTTTGTTAGGATTTCCGAATAAAGCCCAGTAGATGTCACCTCTGTCCCGATAAAGCTGAGAGATATTTATGCTAAAATGCCCAATTCACCGAGGCGAGTAGCGACACGATAGCTGATTTAGTAGAGTGACATGAGGTTTCCCAGAGGTAGCAAGTTGGCGTCCCCGCCCGTGTCGTATTTTTGATACTTTTAAATTTAAAACTAATCTAAACATATGTATAAAATCGAACATAACATAGTGTTTTCCTGCAGTTCTAAAGTTAAAAACGCTTTATTGCCTGTATTTTTATAACCGTGGCTTGAGGCATAATTTTAAATAAAACCCAAAATGTGTTTTTGTGTGTGTGTTATAAATGCATAAAATCACAAAAACTTCAGAATTACTTAAGTTGCATTCAAATGCATAGCTCGCGTATTATAAAAATCTTAATAGCCTTCAAAGAAAAATTGTACATTTTTTTTAAAGACATACTTTTTTTTAATTAACGGAGACCAGTATTATATAAAACTAGCTTTTATGCAAAGTTTCTCTCGCATGGTTCAAAAGATTTTTCTTCGGAATTAAATTTGCCGGAGATAAAAGTAATTGAATTTCCTCAGATAAAATTCGGCTTATGTATAGATATCGTTTTAGATATTCAATAATATTAATATTTATTAAGATTCATAACAATGATCAGTCATAATATTATTAAAAAAATGTATGAAATACTTTTAAATTCAACATAGACACTAAAATCAATTAAGATAGCAAGAGAATTGCCAAAATCGCGTTGGGAAATGGTTATAGTAACGATATTAAGCTTACTATGAGCACTTCCTGATCAAAATATATTATGTAGGATATTCAAAAGCTATCCTTATGCCTTTTAAAATAAAATGATAAAAAAAACAATCAACTACCACTCAAATGTCATTTTGTATTTCATTGATTACTACACACCTAGTATTTTATAAACATATGCATGCGATTTGAAAACTCAGTAAATTAAGAAACACTGCGAAAATTGATATCTTGTTTTTAAATATGTACCCAGTTCATTATCATAGGAATTCTTATAACTTATGATAATAATTAATTGCAAAATAAATATTACTTTTATTTTGAAGGCCAAACTCAAACAATAAAACATTTTTTTAAAGCATATTATAGAAATGGATTTAAACGTACATTGGTATTATTATACGAGTATAATATGAATGGAGTATTTAATTATTATTAACAGACTAATTAAAGAAACAAATAAATAATGACGATAAATTTATGAGATGGTAACAGGATCCTAATTTGTGTTGATTACTATTTATATATTTAAATATGTTCATGGGAACTTTGGCACTTTCATGGAACTTTTAATACTGCACTACCAATAAGCTTTTAGGGTTCTTAAAGAACCTTTTAATTAAGCTTTAAGTTTCTCTTTTTTGTGCTTTGCCAGGAGTCTCATCTTAAAAAAGAATACATTTTTTTTAATGTCAATTTGTTATCTAGCTTTTAGAAAAGATAGATAGTAGTCGTATTTATTTAAAGTTTTTCATACTTATTGATTACGTGTTGATATTGCAAAATATTGAAAGAAAATTATAAATTATATGCCCACCGCGACGGTATATACAAACCGTTCATATTTAAGAAGCAATTAAAAGAACTTTATTTCTTTCATTAGATGGCAATTCCTCTACAGTTTTATTTACGGGCGGAACTCGGTTTAATTTTCCAAAGTTTCTCTGGATCTTTAAAACAGCAAGGAAAATATAAAAATGTTATTTCCATTTAGGTATTTCTTGTAATGAGGTTTATACAGCCATTTATTTGTACTTGGTATTTATTAAAACGGCAAATCATCTTGATACAATCTTACAAAAATAAGATCAACTTCAAGTAAACACAAATACCACTTAACCAACCAAATTGATCTTAAAACTGGAAGTTCATTTCCATTTCTTGCATTTCTCACGCACCGCGGCTCGAGCCAAGTCGTTTCTTGAATAATAATAAGTTAATCTTTTATATCACGTTTTCTTGAAACAAAGAGATGAGGGCAAGGATATCTAAAACGACCATTATATCTTGACCTCTCAGCCTCACATAAGTTCACAGGATTCTTAAACAATTTGGCGTATACAATGACGTCAGAGGGCTCAATATAGTTTTCGGTCGTGTGTCTGTATTAAAATAGAGGAATTATGAAAGGATATTCTTTGAATACTAACGACTATTTCTGTTAAAGTCAAATGAGCGGCGTATTCAAAGCCTTTTTAACTAAGATTATTCATATGATAATCGAGGTGTAAATGTGTCTACGTGATAAGGAACGCCACTTTGTTGGAATGCATTAAAATTAGGAAGCATGGAACATATTCATCTAAGGATATTAATACCTTTAAATCAACTGAAATATAATTTAATATGTTAAATAAAATTTATATATTTATAACATAATAACCATTATTTCAACGTTTATATTTTCTCGGTGATACATATAGTCATCCACTTTGATTCCAATCAAAATTTAACACTTCGAATGCCTTGTTGTAGCACTGACTGTCAATTTAAATTATTTATCACCTAACCACATTAGGAAAGCTTATAACAGAAATATTTTCAAATATCTAGATAAAAAACATTTTCCATCCCAGTCTCTCCATATTTAAAATGTATTTTTTTTGCCATTTTTATTCGCTAACAAGTTACTTGTTTTACTCTTATTAATCGTTACAGTATTTATCTTGGTTTTTTTGCATCCTTATGTACTCACTGTATATTTGAGCGCTTGCTACTTATATTAAAAAATAATAAAAAAAATAGTGAGGTACTTTTAGTATTCTTATAAGGTCTTATGTATTAGTAAAAAAATACTATTGCTTTAATATTTATAAAAATATTTCACCTAATTTGTATGTACGGCGTTTTCCATTAAGCGGCTGTACTGTTTTGAATAAATCTTCAGCTTAACACTAACTCAATAAGAGGAGCTCGTTTGACTCGTGTTGAAAGTTAACATTTACTGAATTGAAAAAAGGTTAGCCCGATTTGCATTTCACTCGGGATAATTCTCTTAGATCTTTTGGTGGTCCTTCTTTGAGGGAATAATCTATTAACGAACCAAATTTAAGATTCATATAAAAAATATTTTCAAGAGATTAAAAGCAATAATTCATAGTCAATTAATCCTTTTAAATATTCTAGGTATTGAGCCTAACATATATTTAGTTTAGTTCGTCTTAAATAAACAATAAGATTTATCAAAATACAAAATTAAAATAAAAATATTGACTAGATCAAATACAACCTACTTACTGTTGATAAAAATCAGTGATACCACTATAACGACAAATCAGTTTTGTTTAATGATAAAAGTATTTACATAATGGCCGCTGAGACAAAAGAATCAGTCTATAAACCCATCAGAATAGAGAAGGAAGAAACTAGAGAGAACATGTAATAAATAAGTAGATTAAAAATATAATCAATAATAATTTTGATGCAGCCATCACCAACGATATAATTTTAAATGAAATTTACTGTACGTAGAAGATTAAACAAAATTATTTTATTATTTTTAACGAAAGTGTTCCAAAAATATTTTACAAGTAAATACTATTATTATGAAGAGTCAACATTACACAAAATGGCGATACAAAATAGTAGGTATGTATGTAGAAACATATTTTCGACTATTGAGAAAAAGAATAATTAATTTTAGCAATAACACCGACTTAGCATACTATTTTAATTGATAGAGCTACTCTACATTTTTATTTTTTATTTTGTGTGTGCAATCAAATCCGTATGTATCTATCTATGTACTTTTTCTATTATTGTAACCAATGTCCAAAAGGAGATTATAATAAAGCAGACATTTTGTTACAGAAAAAGGTAATTAATCAAAAAAATATGATGGTAGTGTATATTAGAAAATGAAAAAAAATATTCAAAATAATGAAGTTAATAACTTTTTTAATGGTAAAGAAAATTTACAAACAAATGTCAAAAGAACAAAGGTCTAAAATCTCTGTTTTAGCTTTTAAAGCAAAAGCAAATAAGCAGACGAATATAGAAATTTGCAAATGCTTTGCTAAAAGCACTGGGGGGAATGAGGAGGGCTTCACGGACACATGAAGGGCAGGGAGTGGATTTGAGCGCCCGGCTCTTCACTACGCAAAACATTCGACGCCGATAATTTGTGAAAAGTCTGAAATACCCCGTTCCAGCGACACCGCATACGAGGTGCAACCAATTGACTACAACTCTATCACTTCAAAAAGTTTGAAGAGACCGAAAATAGAAAAACCAATAAGAAAAAATTAAAACCAGTCTCTTAACTTGTCATTATGTAAAACAGTTTTTTAAATATATTATTTATAATATTACCACAAGCGTAGAATCTACTAACTAAAATAATAGTAACCGCATCTTTTTTAAGGCAATCAGGAATACCATTTGCATATTCTCACCATCAAAATATAAATTCCAAATACATTATGACCACATAACTAATCTTTGTCATTAGCGAACAAAGTAACCGCTGAATCATCAAATACAATCACACCTAATGAATTGTGTAATTTCAGGTACTTGGCCTCTCTACTATTAATAGCTATTGTTAATATGAATATATTTTACTCTCTGTCTTCAACTTATCTGCTATCTATCTAATCTTGCCATTTACAGTTATATTCCTATTCATATTTGCTATTTGAATTTAAGATTCAGACTTTTATTAGTCTTCGTTTTAATGATTCAATTATAGGATTCATTTAAAAAATCAAATATTATAATTAGTTCTATCAAAATGAAGACTAAATTGTTATTTGGATGCAGATAAGCAATAGTGTGTCAACCCACAAAAAGAATTGAATGAATTTTGGAGATATTTTTGTATTCTTATAATGGGTCACATATTTTACATTAAACAAAACCACTTTAAGTCATTTAAGTCCAAAAATTACCAAAAAAAATATTTTTATCACACATTACATTAAATTCTTTACCACATTTGTCAATTAAATTATTATCACCCTGTAGATGTTATGATGATTGACATTTTATTACGAAATATCATTTATTTTTTCTGTGAGTGGCAAGAAATAAAATTCCAAAAGAGTAAAAAATAACATGGCAGATATTTTTCAAACAATGTATTTTAAATTCTTGTAAAATCTGTAGACAAGTTTTTCTTAAAACTAAGTGCTTGACACACTATTGCTTATCAGCATCCAATTTTATGATTCAACTTTAACAACAATTCAGATTGAGGTATCATAAATAATGTTACAATATAATTTAAACGTTTACAAGTGGTCGGTTACAAAGCAAGGTCAATGATTTCTATGGTTCTGAATCAATTGGCCGGTGTAATAAAGACATTAAACTCTGTTCAGATATCTATCTGGGCAAAGATAATCGCTTTGCGAAGACGTGCGGTACCGTCCGCAGATTGTTTTGTTTTTTTATTAACTACTTTATCCAACTTCAATTGTTTATTTTTTATATGCGGCGTCTTTACATTAATTGATAACAGTTTATATCGTGTTTCTTATTCTTCGATTTTGTATCTATAATTAAATTCCAAATTACTTGAAATGTCTGTAAATAAAATTTTACATACAGCGCCAGGTGCTTATTATATTCCCATAAATATTATTTTAAATAATGTAGCAACAGCAAAAGCGAGCACGATAAAAAAGTTCAAAGACAAGTTAGCTCAGAGCGATGATTACCTCCGAGAAATAAAGACATTAAGTTCAGAACCTGTCTGATATACGTTATTGTATCGTACATTGTTTTCATTGGCAATAATGTATTTAAAGGATGTGAATTGTAGACGATTATATGTATATAATGATATGTACTATTTCTTATTAGAATTAGGTTTTTTCAAAGAGATATTATTATTTGATTCTCATTTTGGTATAATTAGAACGTAATAGAATTTGGGTATTTATTTTCTTGGAATTTTTAGTCCTATAGTTATAATTTTGATTTTCAATATTAAATATTGCTAAGACTTTCTCAGGATAAAATTATATTAGAGTACGACTAGCTTTACACATACACCCATATCTCCATAGACTAAGTAGGAATGGTTTCTATAAATCCATCGTAATTCTTTCAAATAGATTATCCAGAAACCTATTGTTCAACCTCGAACAAATCATTTTATCATAGATATATATGAAGTCGTAAAAATTACTGAATTTTCCTAAACGTCACAATCCTAAAGTAAACTTCCTATCTGATCCTGTAACCCCTATTGGCTGGGATTCCTTTACAGCCACATATTAGAATTCGAAACAAACTTTAAGGGACTTTGGTTTAGATTCCTATCTACATATATTTGATACGTGTTCTGAAAATCCGATCCACCTGAGTTTGTTTTGTGGTTATCTCCCTTTGATTAGGCTTTGTGGTTATGTCTTGTCAGTTTTTAATTAATTTAATGATTGATATATAAATGTCTGCATCATCTAAGTATATTTTATCTATGACTAAACTTCAGGCTTATTATTCATTCTTAAGTTTAATGGTATACAAAATAATATCAGCTAGCTTCGAGGTGCCTTTTGTGATGCCGTTTACAAGTATCAAGATTAATCGCATATTGATCAACAGTACCTAGATAGATTACTGACTGTGATATGATTGGACATCAAGATTTCCGTTTACTCCATGACCGTAGTACATTATGCTGTCTAAGTTTTGATATATGATGTAAGTCCTATTCATTAAGTAGAATATAATAGATACTAAGTCGATTACGTAATCCTATGGCATATATATTAACATTTGTGTTATAAAATTAATATACAAAGTGAACTATAAATTTCAAAAAAAACTTTCACTCCGACTACATTAACAGAACATGAAGTTGGAGTACCAAAAACTATGTCATATGAGACAAAAGAATAATCAAAAACTGACAAGCAGGTTTTTATGTAGACACTCGAAAACTTTCTGCGTAACAAATAAACGACCTGCAAATATTAATATAGTCACACGACTATAAACCTTACAATCATAGTAATTAAGCACGAAAATAGTATTCACATATTGTTTATAGGATCTGTGGGCAACCGTACCACATACCAAATTAACAGACAACGATGACAAGTTACAAGTGTACTTGACGAAGTTATTGATGCAGATGAGGAGTTGCGTTTTAATCTCTTTTATCCTTGTGGCTTTGTAATAAAGTGCATATTTGCATGACACTTGAGGGGAAACGAAAATGGTTTGTGATAGATTTGTAGGGCCATTGAGGCTTTTGTATCCGCTGTTTCGAAGACAATACGAAGACAAAGCGGCCTCAACGACTGGTCAACTTTTCAACATGTTATGGCTTACACCGTTATTATATAAGAATATGGGGATTGGAATTACTTTTATGATATTGACATTCATTAAATGTCTATCTACCATTCATTAACGATAATTTAAACTGTGTAGCAATTAGTAAATAAATACACAAGAGAACTAAATTGTGTTTAATTACATCAAACTCTAAATTACACTGTTCATAGCATACTGAAACTAAACCAAAACCCACTTCAAACACGCTAATCCTACGTAAGCTCCTAGACTACACTGAATCTGCAAACAAATGATCACATCGACATAGTCCAAGCGCTGATTGAGATAAATCACACCATACCCCATTAATAAATATTAACTATTTCAGCTGATTTATAAAGGAGATCGTTAATAACGATCGTGATCGCATTGGCTATTTTATCACGAGTTTAGAGGGTTGGATCGTGATTCTGTTCATCACGACATCATGTTACATGACAGTTGAATCTCTCTATCAGTTATTATGAGTTAGAGAGAGAGAGATAGCAACAAGCTCGATTATTAAGGGTTTGAATATTCAAATTTTATTACTTGATTGTCAGCGAGGGTATTTGTAGTTATTTTTTGTAGGATTTGTATGTATGTAATATATTTATGTAATGTAATACACACATGTATATAAATAATATTGCGTGCCTATAAATTAAGTAACGATACCTTATAGTGATCAAAAAAATATTTATTTCAATATACATTGGTTTTATCTGTTTACATTAAAAAAAACGTTATTTCTTGAACCGTCGTTATAAATAAATTAATAATTCCACATCGTTACAATATTAACCCATTTCGCTTGTATCACGTTTTGAGTTTTTTCAAAGATGTAAAAAACCTTCAATGAATGAAGAATATATACACATTTACCGTGAAAGTAAATTAAGTCTGTAAACGACATGCCGAGTGTAAAATACTCAAGGGAACTATTTCGCGACGAACAAGAGCTTAAGGACAAAAAACCCTTTGACGCTTCAAGTGCGAGCATTTTTTTTAACTTAAATAAAAATTTTAAGTATGTTTCTAATATTTAAGTTATTCAAAAAATTTTGCCTTTTAAGCAAATTAAGTTGTACCTAATTATAACTTCTTAATTATTTTTTCTATATGTAAAATATAGAAAAAAATATAATACTTTAAAATGTTATATAAAAAATTGTTATACAGAACCCAAATAATATAAGGAGTGTTTTTTAAGCATTTTAGTAACTCGACGCTATTCAACTTCAATGAGACGAATGTAAGCGGTGTATCGGATTATAAAATATTTTTTTGGATTAAGTTTTTTATCATGGCGATTTTGAGATCAGTGAAATGGAAAGGTATTAATTCTTTATTAATTTTATTGCAGCTGCATCTTTAATAAATACCTTTATAAGTAAGTAAGCCTTGTTATTTATAACTAGCTCTTGGTACCGGGTTCGCCTTGAAAACAATTCGCATAGAATGTCTAAGTAATGTCCTACATAGGGTTGTAATTAAAAAAATCATTAGTGATCTTTTAATCGGTGATCATAAAAAAGAATTTACATAGAATTACAAGTTTTTAAATGGAGCGGTACATTTTATGAGATAGATAGTACAAGTTCTTGATATAGATACATACATGAGATTGATAGATTGAGATTTGTCTATCATTTTTTTAAAGGCAATAACGTATACAAACTATGAGTAACTACTCGTAACAATAAACTGTGGATCACATAAAAAATTGGCCCGTGTGAGAATCGAACCCATCAATTTGGTTCAGCCGTCAGGTATAAAATATTTGGATATCAAGTTCGGAATTTCTAAACATAATTATAATTATTAAATTGAAAATAAGATATTCCTTAACTAACATAACTTAAAATAACGTCTTCTTGCAAAAACATATTTTTTACATAACACAATATTTAATGCATATTCCAATATTACTTTTCTTTCACAGGCTATTGTCTTGTAAATATAAAATAAAACCCTATAATAGAAATGCATTCAAAGCAAAACTATCATGCAAAAATTCCATTCATTGGTTCAAAAGAATTCATATGTCATATTCTCGATCTCTTTCAGTTGTGAACCGGTTGTAAGATCATTGTGAAGTATAAAAGGTCCTGTAAATAAACGAACATAAGGGTAAATTAAACAACACATGTAACTCGATTCCATGGTATCAGTATATTTACTATTTGGGTAACATTATGCTTTGTCCTCGTTATGAAATGAAATATACTCGCAAAATCCGGTGTTTATTTTCTAAAATAATATGGTGTTATTTGTATATTTGCGATGGATTATTGAAACTACCAATATTTTTGATCGAAATTCTGTAATGGCTTGAAAAGCACAATGTTCAAATTATTCATATTTGCACCATCAAATTCAACATTCCGCAAAAATAAAAGCATTGATAATACTCTAAACAATGCCGCAATACGGCTTTGATTGGAATTTAAAAGGTCTCCAATTGTGATAAATATTTGTCCATTTTTATAATAAAAATATTTGTTTATCAGAAATTTGAACCTGATTCCGTTTTTGCCAACACTTCTGCCCTCCCGTGAACATGATACCGAAGAGCACACAAAGGACCGTGCTGATTTTGTTTTGACTAAAATTGAGACGGGAAGATCTGATTTCAGCAAATTCGTTTATGATATTTTTATATATCCATCGTCTTTTTATATTTTTTGTTTAGATCTTAATTTTTCCTTAAAACATGATTTATTCTTCAGAATTTCTGTTTAAATAAAAATATGTAACTTTGAACCTATCTTTTATTAGCACAAATCATATACATTAAATATTTTTAATGCCGGATGAATCTGGACCGATCTCTGTAAATTTGTCGGCCACGTCTAAACGTGGACGACGAAATATTTAACATAATTATCGTAATCATTTATATATTTAGAATTAATCTTTCTTACAACAATTTTTCTGCAAGAATAAAATTATATTTTTATACTTATTCCTTATTCTAAAGAACCATAATGTCATTAAGGAACGCAATTTCTTGCATCTGCTCTTGCAAGGCGGATTAAAATTTATTGAAACGCCTTCATGTCTGCGGTCTGCTGTATCATTTCAGCTTTTGTTACGTCCCGGAAGTCCGTACAAAATGAAGACTCACATAAAAGTTTAAATGACAGCAAATAGATATTGTGTCATATTGACAAAACTACAAAGCATGAGTTTGAAATAAGTTCCGAATCTATTTTACGGATCCAGTTCTTTCAAAGCTATAAATATGTTTACTTCCTTTTCTATATTGTTTGATGTGTTACAAAAGTTTTTTTTGCTGGATTCATGTCTGTTTTTATTCAAGGTTGTATTCCATGGTATAGAATTTCTTATTTATAATACGTTTAACGTAACAAATTTATAAGTTTTTTATTGACGTTCTAAATTCGAATGTTTTTTTTTATGTGTATTGTACAAAAGTATAATTTTTTAGGTCTGGTCCAATGAAAAAGTGGATTTGTTTAGTATTAGATATAGGTTTACTTGTAGAGAAATAATACATATAATTAATTTATTAATTTATAAAACAGGTTCTCACATAATATTTTTGAAAAAAAAAAATATTACCAAAGTATTTAGTCTAGTATATGAAAAAGGATTCCACAACATATCTAGTTTATTAAATTCTTTAAACAAAATGTCGAAATAAGATTTTACAAGCTTAACAAGCTTCCAGACAGTAACTGTTTTAAATACTCTTAAATGAAGCACTTGAGCTATTTAGTATCTTTTTAGCTATGATTTATTGTTTTACATTACTTCATTCATTTTCAAGTGGTTATTTAGAAACGTAATGGCTTCCTAAATAGCACCATCAGATGATGGCGTTTGTCCGTATAACGTGTAGCTCTGTCGAAATCTTAAAACTGTAATTAATTCTTATAACATATATATATTTATTGAAATAAAAAAAATATAAATAATATAAGGCAAAACAAAGTTTCAGTCATAGAAGAAAACAATATTATTATAATAAATCTTCTAATCTAATCTTCTAAAATAATACGTCAAATCTACTGAGAAGTTACGTTATTGTATTTAATTGTATCATACGAAAATTCATATCTTGAATGAAAATTCACGCTTCAAATCATAAGGGAAGTCGCATTTTTACATTACAAATGGTTTCTATCATTTGTGTCAAGCGAATTGTCAAGACGTTTAATTTTTTATGTCTTAAACCCTAACTCAAATGTTGAAACATTGATGTATGATTTATTACAGTTCAAATAGTTATAAATAAAAAATTCAAACAAACTCAAACTTGATAATACACCTTAATAACAAGTGATAAGGATTGTTTTTCTTAAAATGATCAGATACCACATCTAAATAAATATACATGTAAAGAGTGAATCCTAAGGAATATAATGAAGAAATATTAAATCCACCGTTATTCCGGCATTGGAACAAAATGTCGTCTCGATAAAACAAGGAGAATGCTTTTAAGAGCTACGTGAGCAATTTTCAAGTAATTTTCAATAATAAAAGCGCTTAGCTTTCTTTTATTCGTTTTATCATAACCTTATTGTCAACGCGTTTAGTTTAAGTGCTTCGGAACTTGTAATTTATGAAACATTTTATATATTTTAGACGTGATTTATTTGAAAAAATATTTATTTGTTATTTTTACAAATGCATTAAATTAAACGTTGCCAAAAAAAAATATTATGTAAAAAAAAATAAAACGCCAAAGTATCCAGAGAGTTTATAATATTTTATGTAGTAATATCTTGTACCTGTAAAACCATAACATAAATAACTGCTCGGTAAGTTCAATTAATATTGGATACATGCATTACTCTGTTATTTAAAATGTTAAATAGGTCACATTTCCTGCCAACAGTCGTTTGATCAGCTGCACTGTAGTATAAATATTTAATTTTATGTTGGTATTGAATACAGACCCTATGAATACTGGTAACATCGATATTAAATATTATTTTAAAACAATTCATAACTGATTTATTACAAAATATATTCTAAAAATGCAATTGTTATTGATCTGATAAAAAAAAAACAGAAATAAACTGCAGGTAAGCAAATCCGTTGTAACAAATATATTTTTAGTTAGCTGATATCAATGAGAAATATATAACAGACTCCAACATTTGAGTAATAAAAAAGTAGAAAGGCAAAAATAATATAACGTTTAAAGTCAAAGAAGGTTCTTTATAAATTAAACGGAGAAGAATTGAACAAAAACAATGAGAGTATTATCCGTAAATTTAGATGCAATTGCCTTCACTCACTCGGAGCCATTACTTATCTGATACCATGTAAAAAAGATAGTAAAGTGAACCATAAGTTATCGATGGAAAAACTAAAATGAATTTAAATGTAGATTTAATGCCTATAAAAGTCCAGCAACTTTTTTTTACTGCTAAAGTTATATAATATAACCTATTCACTTTAAGCAATCCCAAGGGTAATCATTAAATTTAATAGCCAACCGTATGTCTTTGTTTTTGCGTAGTTCGTCGTAGCTTGATAACAAGTTTGTAGGGAGTAGGAAGGGCTAGGTAATAAGTACAAATTGATGCAATAAAATATTATTACATACACCTACGTATTATTAAGGAAAGCGAAGTAAAAGCATTACTTTTGTCGTTTATGTAATTAACGATTATTTTTTTTAGAAACAATTATGAAAATTGACTTTTAGGTAATTTATATTTTAAAAGTTTTCTTATTTCAATGATTTCAAATCTATAGTTTACATCTAAAATAAGTAATTGTACAAAAAAAAATCATAAAGTTGAATTCCTTAATTCAATTCACCGATACAAAAAAATATTTTAAAACAAGAATCTTTTCTCGATATCAAGCCATTAGTGGCCCTTAAAATAACTGTAATTGTTGCAGAGAACAAGTATTTCTAGATTTGTGCGTCCCAATGAAGATACCTAGGTACCAGCCACTTAATTACTTAAAACGGAATATAAATCTTTGAACGTAAGACGATACACCATCTTTGAAAATGTGTGCATTATAAATTAACCTTAATGTTAACGGTATTAAGATTGAGATTGCTGTACATAGTTATATTGCGAGGTAGGACATTGGTTGACCACTTTTGACTACTTACCAGTAATTATCGCATTTGCCTGTAAATTCTTGCTAAAGACAGGTTCATGGGTTTGTCTATTCGATTAACTTGTCACTAGGATTTATATAGTCTTTAGTTTAGATTGCATGCGCAATTTCAATCTTTGTCTTACCAAGATAGTACTTTTAAAATTATTTTACACTTTTGATAAAATTTCGTTTTTTTTTAATTACAATAATTTGTAAAAAAACACGTGTTATCTTGTTATGAATATAAGTTGCTTTTTTTTCTAACAAAAACCAAATTACGTTTAGTGATTACCTTAAAAAAGAAAAAAATAATAATAATCCCAATTTTAAGTAAATAGCACCTATCCTATATGTGGCGTCTAATAACAGGTTATCAATATAAAATTTTATCAAAATCCGTCTAAGTTTTTACAGACAAAAAATTCAAAGGTTCATATTTTTTTGTCTTTTTCCTGTTTTAGTATTTGTATTTAAGTTTGAATATTCATGTCTGTACATAATATATGTAGGTAGTAATAATAATAATAATAAATTTAAAACCCTTTAAGTCTAACTATATTTCATAGCAGTGGTTTATTTATGATCTAAATCATTGGGTGTATTGAGAATTTTATAAGTATTATTGCCAATCTCTTAAATTTATTATCTTGAAAGCTTTGAACATAAATAACTTTAAAACATAACCTTGCTTCCTCGACTCCAACTAATGACTAAGGAACGGGTTTAAAACATGATTTATTCAATACTCCAATTCAAGAAAATCTAATAGTAAATTTGAATTGCAAAATACCTTGAGGTATGCTCGATTTAGTCAGCAATTTTCCATTTTTACGAATAAATTGTTATCGATAATATTTTTTATGCGTCTTACCCATGTCTAGATTTACAACGACTTGCAATCCTATCAGGTATTGACAATTCGATAATATTACTAAATATACTATCTCTTTCGCTCTCATTAAAAGCTTCTGAAGAAGCGAGATAGTCACACTATTTTCCAAGTCCCCTTATCGTTGAAATGTCACCGCGGTAGCTGTTACCTGGATTATCGTATATTTATCAATTTGTAAATAACATTCGACGGATGAATTTTATTAACTGGAAAGTTGTAATGGATTAGGATACACTTGGACACGTGGGTATGATAAGGTATGATGGATTGTCGGTTTATCAATCGTCTGACGGGAATTAGGTTTGTTCTCTGTTTTGACGCTTGCTGCGTCTGTTAAGCGATAATGCGTATGTGGATGATGTTGTTATAAAATGTCAATTATATTTGATGTTTCTATTGTCATTAATTCAAGTGTAGTTTTAAAAAGCAGTTTCCAAAAATGATTTTATATAACCCCATGACAAAACCCAAATGTATTCTTACGTTTTGAACAAAGGTGGTTGAAAATGTATATGTTACAAAACTTTAACATATAAACAATACACATGGATCAATTTACAATGTCCTGTAGATAAACAATACGATTAGAAGAATACAATGGCTATATATTTGCAAGATGTAGGCTCCCGAGGGAGATAGTGAAAGGAAAACCGCTAGCGCTCTGCGGGGTGGCAGATATATCGAATTTATGACTAAGTCGTAAAAATTTTCAATTGACAAAGTAATATTGATATCAAAGGACAATATCTCAACCAGGATTTTTTTTATCATAATAAACTTTTTACTGATTTAAATCATTTTATTTTTAAACCAACAATTTAAAAGATTCTTGCTCACCGAATGACGTCTTACTGATTTAAATCATTTTATTTTTAATCTTATATTTTAAATGAATTGCACCAATCTTGCTCACGGGAAGACGAGATGTAGAATTCTATTAGTAAGTCTAATTTTTCATCTATCTCCACCGGTTTGATAGTTTCTGGGCATAGAGTTTATGTACACAAAACGCACTTACAGTATATTTGAGTCGTGCATTGTGTACCTACCTACATACGTGTGATTTTAAATTCACGTGAAAATGACTAAGATAAATTTAAACCATCTTTTTAATTTTGAATCTCTTTTAATTTCGATGAAAACACGGAAAACAGTCCGGGAGTATATTTGATATAAGCTATTTCAAGCACTGAAAAGAATTGATTCCTATTAAAAGGTTTACTTTGGTTTATCAAATCGGAGATAATGGTTAGGGTTGCCTATTGTATGTTCACACACTCCTAACCTCGACGTACGCCTTTCACACATGAGATATGTTCCCTAATACTAGTATCGATGCTCCTCTTTGTTTGACCAACGTATGACAAGCCGCAAGCTACTTCTCATCCGGAGGGAGAATTCGATTTCCACAAAGTATTTTGCAAGGCCGGGTTAAAAGTTAAATATATACCCAATATAAGCTTGTAAATCAGTTAATAATAATAATATGAAATTTAATATCCGATATTTATCTATGAAAATCTCTTAGGACTTATCTGCCTATAAAAAATTTGGCTGTAAAAAAATAAAGCAGTTCTTTATAACTTTAATAAAAAAAAAATACCTACTATATCGCAATTTAATATAATATCCCTTAATATATGACAAGAGGAAGAATCCAAAAAACGTATTTCACGATTTACAATTTCGTTTTTAATATCGAGAGTTGTAGGGATTACAATTTGAATAATGCCGTCAAGAAAGCCGTGGATGAAATAAAGAGCTTATGAATGAGATTTTCTCTGGGTTCTTTTTTTATATGGACTCGTATTGTTAAGGTGGTATGTAAATTATAAGAAGGATAAGTAAATAAGTATAAGTTCAATATCCTTAATCCTTAAAAAAAAATGAATTGCATCAATCATATATAATGCGTATTATACATCATTTATAACTATCAAGTAAATGAAACTATGTAAGAGGAAGAGGAAATAAACAACGTAACATAAGACTATAGTGTATCTTGAAAAATATGTAATTCAATTTCCTCTGAATTACTTCGATATAGGTGCAGGTAACTTATCTTCGTATTAGCTCGATCGCTGCTCTCCAAGAAGCTTAAATCCTGGAAGCTTTAAATCACAGCCAATCTATCTGAGCACCGGGTACTATAAAAATAATAATTCGTCTTAGTCAAGAAACCCCTACAAGATGTAAAGGAACAGCGTTTTATTTTATCCATGTTTTATCTATAATTTTTTTTTTAATAAATAATATTGAGAATGCTTTCCTGTTTAATATCCTTATACTTAAGATATGTACCTTTGACCCAAGTAAAATGCCTTAACATAACATTCGAGGTATATAAGTGTGTTACCATTTGAATGTGTAGCTCACGGACACAAACTTAAGACATATTTTGTGACTCTTTTTGACCAAAAAAAAACAAAGACTCAGAATAAGTAAAACTATTTTAGAACGAATAAGTATTTTACTTAAGTGTTTTATATGTGTGCAGGGTCAAGAAAGGTGTTAGCGGTCACAAAAATTGTTATCGGTCACAGTCACCAAGAAACTACCGGAAGCGTAGCCTTTAGAAGTTTCCTCGGATATGAATATTTAGATTGTGTTTTTATTTATACATATAAAAAAGAGTATTTGAGATGGAACTAAAAATAGGACACCTCTAATTAATTAAAACTTTATATTAATGTTTTTAATCAAAACTGCTAAATCTTTTATCTTACGGCACATCTCGAAACGCGTTCGTGATCCCTGGACCAACCGGGTGGCAGGACCTAATATCCCTCAGAGAGCACCGCTTGGTTTCCATAAAACAGAATTTTATTCTGAGTAGATATAAAATAACGGTCTTTAGACAAGTTTATCTGTTTGTATTACAGCTAATCTCATTTAGAGTAAAACGGATTCTGTAAAGCCTTTAACAACTCGGGCTGTGAAGATAAAATAAACATCACAATTATTCGCTTATAACAGTTACCAGAACTAGCCGTTTATAAAAGTGAATATTACATTTTTATTTATGATTAAGCTGGTTTTTATTTTGTATAAAATTAGATAGAAGTTGATACTATTGCTAGTATATCACTGAATAAACTAAGCACACTCTGTTCGCTACATCGCGTATCGGGAATTCCATATTATAATTTCACTGAACCGTATGAATTTAGATATAGGCTACACTTATTTCCCAATGGATGTCTACTAAATATATTTTCAAATAATACGTCAGTATGATATCAAATTTATTATATAATGTATTTTCTCTTCAAATGTAAGCTCTTATTGTGACTATTAAAAAAGCTTATGAAATATGACAGTGCGATCAAAAAAAAAAAAAAAATAGTGAAAAGTATGGTATGTATCTAAATACATATTATTATAAAAGTACATATTACATTTAAAGTTGTACACTTCTAATATTGAAACAAAGTTATATCTCAATTCAAGTAATCATGCGAAGTTCCATTAAAACAATTGTAATCATTTCAAAGCGCCCGCTGACCCCAGAAAAAAATACCGGTTTCTGACGAGCGGTGATTAAGTGATCACTCCGTTGTTACACCGATTTCAAGTTAATTTCTTCATTTTGTTGCGCCTTAACCTCGCATTCTTGTTCCTTTTGCTCCAACATCTTATCATTCTCTCAAAAACTTGAAGAGCAATTTTTCTAATGGACTTTCGGAAAGACTACCTCGTGTCGGAATCAAAATGCTTTCTTGGTAATAGTGGATGCATTTTTGGACTACTTTTGATATTTTAGAATTCATAGAATTACGTATATTGAATATTATTTTCAGCTCAGATTTCAAAATATTATTTTAAAATCAACAAAAAATATTATTAATCAGCTTATCAAGGTGGAAGAATGACAGAATTTTGAAAGAATCTAAATATTAAAAAAGATTTACAAAATATATGAATTCATTACTGCTAACAAAAATCAATATATCATATAAGAGAAGAGAAATGAAGTTACAAAAGCTATCTCGTCACTATTTGACTTATATTATGAGCAAAGGAGAATGAAAGCGATTTTTGATTGACCGATATTCTCAATAAACATTGCGTATTGCTTTTTTGTTTCAAAGATATTTAAATAAGTGTAGAAATACATTTAGGTATACTATAACATACTCATGTTACAATTCCATACAAAGTTAATTAAATAAATAAACATTTTAATAATGATTGCAATTTCTGACTTCCGACTCTAAAGATACAAACTCACTCTAAATATAAAACCTATTTAGAAACACAAAACTTTTTATGACACTAATAATCAAATTATATTATATTATATATTATTATAAAGAAATTAAATGACGCAGGTGTAGGTATAACTTATTTTCACCTTTTTAAGTTATTTGGATGTTTGTGTCTTTTATTATCGTTTTATTTCGGTAAAATACGTTACCGCTTTACAGATCTGACCCTGTCAGAGTCTCGTCTTCATCATGACAGCACAGATTCCGATTCAAGTCGTGATGTCGATGTCAATGTTACGTTTTTATCTACGATTGTGACCGCTTTTTGAACATTTCAGATGTCTGTTAGTTTTAGTAATGTTTTTTATTTCCCTTTATTCAATTTTGTATACTTACATAAATATATTAATATGTTTTGGTTCATAAATGTTTTATGCACTTTGATTTCTATAAGAATATATGTAGCAAAATAACGAAGATCTTAAAATTTAAATTTTCGTTTAAACAAATTTCAAACGAACGAAATAAAAACAAAATGTTAGGTTCAGCAAAACATACAAAGCGATGAGACCTCGGTTTCAGATTTCACATTATGATGCTTGACATTCGAAAGCCTCACGTTTATGAATCTTGCCATATGATATTGTGCTTTATTGAACAATATTAACGTTTAAATTATCTTGCATATTCAAATTTTCTCCATTTAACTTATGAATCAAACGTCAAATCGTAGGGTCAAGTGTATTAACGAACTGTATGCCTTCACTATTCATATTTAAAACTTATTCTCAACAGCCGTTAAATGAAAGTTCCGTTGTTTTTTCATTCATGTGTTTTGTATGCACTTGCGAATCGTATAATACATTGCTTAAATAGTAACGGCATTAGATTCAGATATTACATTAGCCTTATTAATGTACTGTTATGTATTATGTTCTTCTGTATTGTAATATTTATAATGGTCTATGCAAATATTTATTTTTAAAAGCATTACTTTCTGCTTTGACCTAACACGGAATATATTTTGAAATCTCAGTGACCCAATAAAAATGTAAATCTTAGATTTGTATGCCACATGATTTACCACCATAAATAATTCAGGCACGAACGGTTAACTCCGTACAATAGTTAGAATTGAAATAGTAAGATGTCGTAAATAAATCTGAATCGGGCCATAAGCCGATAACGATGGAACATTTTAATGACATTATGCTCCAATACGTTTATATTGGTCTCAATAGCAACAATACCTTTGGTTCGATTTGTTACCACAATTCCCTAGCTTTTGTTTCGCCTCGACACACTTCGTAATAAACGAGGTGGCAGATCGTAAAAGTCATCTTTATCGGCATTAGTCCGACTTTGTTTATAGCTCACTGGATCACCATGATTGATTCAAGTTCCATATAAATTCGGAAACTTCGTTTGTTTTATAGTCAAAATTGTAATCAACGATCCGAGATCAGATTTATGTTGCAGTGATAAAAGAACGTAACTTATTGAAACAAAATTCTATTTATTTTGTCCAATCTAACTTTATGAGCACATTAAATCTTTTTTTTCTCTTCTCACAGGTATCGTTGAATTATTAAAAATGTTACTATTGGAATCAGCGCGGTGCTAATGGATATTGGTTGCCGACAAAACACATGTAAAGGAATCCGTTACAAATAAACCGAGCGCTATATCGTGATAACCTTCATCTATTCAAGCTATGATTTCAAATAAGTTGTATTGTCAGTTTTATATAAAAGAAATAAAGTTGATTTTCAATTAAACGCTCAAATAACAACTCTATTAGAAGCCTGAGAGCAGTATTTCAAAGTATGAGGCGTCCCTCGCTTGGTTAATTAAGACATGGATTATCAAACGTTTGGGGGCAGTAAATAAAATTGTAATCTTTTAACGTTAGAGTATAGGCGTCTCTATAACACGCCCTTATCTTTAAATGGTAAGCCGAAATGCATAACGTTTCTTTGATCTATACCTACACGCATTTAGAATGTAATATCCTTACCATACTAATGCACTGTCAATTTTTAATGTTTTTGAAGATTATCAACACGAAAGACTGGATCTACTATTAAGTCATTCTGTAAATGATACTTGTGATGGAGTTTTGACACTGGTGTCGTTTATAATACGTTTTTTGATCTAGTTTTAACTGGGCTTATTTTATTAATAATTATATTTAAACAGTTTGTTACTATGTATGTATACTCCTTTTTATATTTTTTTATTTTACATTTTTTTACTTTTACATACTTTAATAGAACAACAGGGATTTTCAAGAGTATAAAGTATCCACAATAACTTATAGGTGAATAAGAAAACCAATTTGAACTTAAACTATACAAGATATAAGTCAAGTCAAAACTTTTTCTTAAATAAGCTCTGGCTGATTAAATGCTCTAATCTTTATTTACCGAGACACTTGTAGGTACATTTTCGTTTAAGAATTTATTGTATAACTTTAAATGAGCAAAATGAAGTTGGAGTAAGTAGAGCACCATTATTTACGGTCGTCGGAAACATCTTTTGGTTTAGAATTTAAGACATCTTATGAGATGAGATCTTATGAGATCATTTAAATTGGGAGATTTCTTAGATTAATAAGTATTTAGTATTTAAAAATATCTATAAACATGTATAGCCATGTTAAGCTTATGTAAATTGATATAAATATAAAATGATAAAGGGATCGAACCCGCGACCTCTGGGAAACCGTCCCGTCACTTCACCAATTGCGCTACCGTATCGCTGTTCATCTCGGTGAATTAAGCATTCTATATGTGATCGTCTTTTGCATTAATATAAAACATGAAGCTCACTTGGTAGAGCGACGAGACGGTTTTCAAAAGGTCGCGGGTTTAAATCATTGTTCTAATGGGTTTATTGGTTATTCTTTATTTATATAAATTTAAGTATTCAGTGTATTACATGGAACATAGGAGAACACGTAAATCATGACTTTGTATTTGATGGTAAATATATAGTAATTTTGTTTCATAATGAGACTACACATTTTATTATACCATATTAATTATAATGTTAATAGACACCTAACTATCTTGAAATTTTATAAAATCTAAAAATATATATATGTACTGTGATGAAGACAATTCTTTCACTATGCTTTCTCAAAATGTAAATTCAAAAGCAGGATACTAATGTAAAAAAAACAAATCGTATTTTTCCTTTGAGAGGCTGATGGGTTCAAATATTGACCGTTTCGGCCATTATCCAAGCGATGTATTTGATAAAAACGGTGTGTCCCTCTGTGTTTGTTTTGCTCTGTTAATGTTGGCGATGTTTTTAGGCGCGGTCCTTTTTGTAATTAAGTCCGGTTTCGAATTTCTGGCCTTTGACGTCTTACGCATAGTAAATATTTGTTAGTGACCACCATGAACATAATTGCTACTGGTTATATTAATTACCTTTTAATTTAGGGCTCTATCAGAAGTAGAGTTTGAACCTTATGAAATATGTTATCTAATATTTTTACTTTTTATGTAATGTTGTTGTTATATTAAATATCTAATACAACGTTAAAGTAAATTTAAAATCATTTTAAATTGTTGTAGGTTTGAACTGTATATTTCTTATAAGGAGATAAATAATAAATGTGCAATAAATCTGTAACCCAACTCACATGTGTTGAGTAGGAGCGTTCAGGAGTTATTAATTACTGTAAAGGCAGACATCCGAGTCAAGGATTTCTCAGTGCGTATTTCAACGCCATAATTGGTAACAAATGTGGTGAAAGCGCACTTTTTATCTATTTTTTTTATATTTTTCTACTAGGGTTCCGGCATTTTGAATATGTTTTGACATATTTGATATAAAGAGATCTTTTCCCTACTGTAGCTAATAGGTGGTGAGTATTTAAAAAATAATAATATACAAAGTAAATTTAAATTAATTAATAACATGATTATTATACAAATAAAGTTCTTAAACATTGATTTCGCAAATAAACATCTAATAAAAAGTCATTCATCTTGTAGAGCTCAATAATAAATCCGATTACTCTAACAATATAGTTAATTTCGTCGCGACGTCTGTCGGTTTTCTTAATCAAGCATAAAGAATTACAACTCAGGGATTGATGGTCGTTATCTGTTTTAATTAAGTGAATGTATTTAAGACTTATAAAAGAAAAGTTACATTGAAGAAATAATTGGATATAAACAGCATTTCTGTGGATTTATGTTTGAAAATATCTATAAATTTATATACTACCTACTGTATCGCTCAGTTGGTAGAGCGACGGGACAGTTTCCCAGTAGTCGCGGGTTCGAATCCCTGCCCATATCGGTTTATTTTTCATTCTATATTTAAATAAAATTTCTGTGGATTTCTTTAGATTTTTGTTTGTGTTTCACATAAAAGTAACAATATTATGTTGCATAAAAATGTTATGGTAACAAAAATATTTTTTAGAAAATTTTAGAAGTTTAAAAAACAATATGTTATAAGTATAGTTTTTGAAAATTAAGTCTTAATATTCTAAAATAAATAGATTACTGTGGATTTCTTTAGATAGTTGTTTGTGTTTCCCATAAAAATAACAATAGGTATGTTTCATGAAAAATTGATGGCATCAAAAATATTTTTAAGAAACAATATGTTAGTCGCATAGTTTTTAAAATATCATCCAAATGTATTCTAGAACAAATAATCTTATCTTTTATTAATTCTCAGTAAATTTGACTTGCAACAGTTACTTAATAATGAGTTTCCCTAGAAAGTAAATAAAATAAATGTGATTAATCAAAACAGGTTCAGCATATACGATTAACTTTGCCTTGCTAACCGAGTCCTATTACCTCATATGCAACTTTATCTTGAATCTAGACAACTTTTTGTCTCATTATGTCTCTTAAAAGCAACCCGTGTAACAACTTTATAAGCTATGAGAAGTTGGGACTACTTGCTCCATTTCTATTTCATTTATTTTATTGAGGTTTTTCATATATAATTATTTATTTATTTATAAATTTATCATATCATATTAACATGAGTTATTTATCCAGATTATAACAAGGATTTAAAAACTTAAAAATTGGAATAGCTATTTAAATTATTATGTCATAGGTCGATATTAATGATATATTTATATTACAAAAAACATACATAACGTCAACTGATTAACATATTAACAGAGCAAGAAATCGGCAAAATTATATCATTCTGTGATTGTCTCCGGCGAGATGCCTTGTAATTTGCAATGTACTGTAGCCATAAATTACATGAACATTTGAGAATTTAAAGAGAGATATTCCGAAAGTTAAATGAAGTTGATTCATTAAATTAATTAAATTGCGTGTGGTATAATATTATTTTGTGCGAAAGCTACGTAAACTTGCTTTCCTATTCAAAGTAGCAGTCGTCTACATTTGGCTTAAAGGGAATAGAAGGTGGGCGTTTCTAATTACACATTGACGGGGAGCTGCAATATATTCCTATAATTAGTTGAGATGTAAGATTGTATAGCTGTCGTGAGTCACGACTTGACTATCAAAGGATTGCCTGATCAAATATTTAACTATGTATATCGCTACCAGATACCTTAATATTTGGCAATTTCAGATTAAGAAAACATATTTTCTTATATGTGTTAAATAACACTTGAAGTTCTTATATATTAATAATAATTAGGACTACCTTTAAGCAATTACACTGTCCGTATTTTAATAAGTGTGGTGAAGACTCGTCCACTATTATAAATATTTGGTTTTGTACTTAAGTATCCACTAATCATTGTCACTCTACAGGACGTTTTATTTCACGTCTGGTAGCAAGTAAGAGTTTATTAACCACACAAATTAATTTTAATTACATCTTAGAAATGAGTAATTACCGAGGTTTTTATATATAAATAGGTAAAAGTTAATATGCATTTTATGTCATTATGATTAAATTGCATAATAAGACATAAATACTATAATTACTTGAGATAATTATTTAAGATAATTATTTAAAATTCTTCGAAGTATTAATAATAAATGTTAAATTGTCAATATATAATTATTAAGTTTTGATTCAAATCCATTATAAAACTTTTTATTTTTACATAATGTAAATCCTAAACATGCTGTCAAAAAAAGATATACAGATTGGTAATTAGAGAAGAAGAAAAAAAAAATTACAACTCAAGCTATCTTCTAAATAATGTAAAGTAGGTAACAGACAGAATTATAGAAATTATCTTGATGCATTAAATAATTAATTATTTGATGATATAAATTAGTATTTTCAAACTGTTATAAGAAGTAGACAGCGATATCACCCCTCTCTTTCATTTTATATCAAGTTCATTAATCGTTGTCTCCACAATTTCAAGACAAAGCTTGTCAGATTTCTCATCATTGCGTCCGTCAGCATTCTTTATACCATTGAAAACAGGTTTCAGGCAAAAACTGGGGACCTCAGCATTCATAACAGTTTTTGTCACCTGCCCGGTATCATGTACTATACCGATTATAGCGAACACCGACCTATCATTAAAAGATCGCATACCGAGTCCAGTTCACAGACTCCTGTGCTTTTTCTACGATGAATGACATATGGAATCTCATTCATATCATTAAAAGTGTTATCTTAGACAATATCCGCATTACTTTTTTCTATGGCGCTCTATTCATTTACTGTATAAGTGGAGTGATCTTGTTATATTAATGTAAAAAAAAAACATTGCTTGTTAATGAAGTTTGTTAATGTTTTCTACAAAGTGTTTCACCGAGCTCTATTCTAGTATGTTTTACTTTGAAGCCGTTTTGTATTACTTAAGACTTACCTTTTCAATTGCTGTTACTTTTATTTAGTGTTTCAAATTGGCAATTATTTGTAATTACAAAAGCGGTTAGTTATCATTTGAAATGAAATTATTTACTCGTTAAGAATATATTAACTCTAAGATATTTGTACGTCTAGAAGTAAATAAATTGGAAGGCAATTATACAAACAGGTTAATATATTGTTAATATTTTATTAAATAAATCTTACTATAAAATTCAAGAGTTTTTGGTTCATCAAATGTGTGAACTTGGTTCATTGACTCATATGCAAGGTTGATGTTATAATGTAGGTATAAGTCAAACTTTGTTAAATTCCATTTATAAACAGCAATTGTTTAGTTTCTTGCTAGCTCTTCTTAGCAGAACAGCATTCGAAGTTGGTGGTACTCACAGACCGACTATACTGAACAATGTATGAATAATTGTAAATGTATGAATATGTACTGAATAATTGACGATTCAAAAGTGCGTGTAAATGACTACTTGAATAAAGGTATTTCGAATTTGAAATTTAATTTAAATTTCAAATATCTACCTCTACTAGAAAATCAATTTAATTTAAATATTAGTAAAATAGAATCAATTATAGTTACGTCACATAACAAAATAACTCACAAATTGTGTTTCAAATCTAATTTCAAAATTTACACCAACTTCAGTACAGATTCGATTTCGATTAATCTTACGTCTTCACTCTGTGATTCCGTATGCATCTAACTTATGAACTAGTTTTGGCATGCATTAGCACCAGAACTCACTGATTTTGCATAAAATAATTATTCCACGAAAGTGTGGTTAAATGTTGAATACCAACATTTAGGTACGCTTTATTTATTTACAATTCCTACTTGCATTATTCTAGCGTTGCCTATCTTAGTAAATAAATTGATCTATAATTGAAGTTCTAAAAAATTCAGTAGTATTTGAATTACACTAATAGTAGATAAAAAATATTTAATGTTCAAGTCTATGTAAGTTTAAATAATCGTATGATCCATGACACCGCAAGAACAATGTTTTATTAAGTCTTAATTATATTCCTTAGAACACATCCAACCGTTGACCTTTGCTCCGAAAACGTCAGACCTTTAATTATTATTCGAAACATCATAATCGTCTGAATCGTGAGTTATCATCGTGCGTTCGTATTAATACTTGATGTCCAGTTTAACTTAGAACCTTTACGCCCCAATGGAGTTAGTATACCCAGAGTCATGCTTACAAAGCTTTTGTGCTCCAGTTTGGGTATGCTAAGTATCTTGTTAACGTGGCTGAGCATACTTAGATTATTACGTTAGTCCGCAAGATACTAGTTTACTTGTTTAAACCACCCGCTGAGCTCGATGTGAGGTGTACAACGTACCACCAAACTTCTTTCATAAATTTCAAAATATATCACTATCAACCTTCTTACTATTGAATAACACTAATGCAATTGCACGAAACACAACTCGTGTTGTTAATTGTACACCACAAGCTGTTCCATTACAATCCTTACATCATTTATCATACTTTACATTGCCATAATTTATTCATAAAGGCTTTCTTGTTTTATTTTCATCGAGATTGCTTTACATGGTGTTCTCAGATTTCTTAGGACGTGATGCAATTCGTATATAAAGTCGTCGCGGAGTCTTATTGTGCTTTTATTATCGATAACAATAATTTACACGTCGCCAGGTATGCCTGTAAAATAAAACCCTACCTTAATTTATGTTACTTTCATTATCGTACCATATGTCTTAATGTAAGTTATAGCTATTTTTATTTTATTCACACAATTCAATGTTAATGCATCTGATGCTAAATCCGAATAAATTATGAGTGTAAAATATTTTAAATTCCATATTGTTTAGTTAACTTCTTTTCCTTTGAGATGTTTAATCAAATTTGATGAAATGCCGCATTTCACTCTGTCGCACCTGAATTAACGGCTCTTATGAATAATAGTTATTAATGCCGTTGAATCATAAACTGAGACGGAACATTAATGTCTAGTTATATTAGCTTTGATGGTCGTATCTCAATACGTAATGCTTGAGGCTAGTGCATTAACCGTGGATGCTTATGTAATGGCCTTTACGGGTCCCTAAAGATATATTTTTAGAACATTCACAGTTTATGATATAAGATTGAAATGGATTATTTTAAATATTTGTTATAAAGACTATTATTATGATTATGGTTTTTAAATTACCATTAAATCAAGACACGCTTATAATATTTGAGAGATTATAGTAATTTGAATAATAGTTTTTAAAATTTGATATGGAATTACCATTACAAGTGCAATTACACAAAATTACTAGGAATTAAATTTAATAGAAATAAAAAAGACTTAATAGAGATTACCCAAATTTATGCACAATCACGATCACCCAATAAAATTATAGTCATAACACAAAAACAGGAGGTATGTTACATTATACCTATTGATGCAAACAATAATTGAATTTGTTGCTCAAAATATACTATTGTTATGTTAAACAAAATATACTATTGTTATACTAAATAACATTCCATAATTAATTATGTAGGTGGCGCTACTGTTGAAACTTATGAACTAAAACATGTAAATTCCAATGTATTTACCATTAAAATTATTATAAATAAACGCTAAATATAAACTGTTCCTAGAAATAAACATAATGGTGAGTGAAAAAAAAATCTCCGGGGAACGATCAGTCATGTAATATTCAAGAGCTACTTCAGATCATCACCTACCTACTAAACAGTCAGATTCACCTACCTACTACCCTTGTCCTTACCGTTATAGTTATAGTATTTGGGATAGAAGCAATATGCGAGGACCAATTAAATAAGCTTGAGCGACTTCAAAACATAGCTATACGGTTCATATTTGGCTTGCGCAAATATGACCACATATCTCAATTTCGACAACAGCTCAAATGGCTTACTATTCGTCGTCGCCGGGACTTACATTTGCTTTCTCTGCTGTACTGCATATTATTCCACCCAAATACACCCTTGTACCCAAAGGAAAGATTTGAACTTTTAGGGTCTTCTTCCAATTTAAGATCATCACAACTACTTATTATCAAAATGCCTGTCCACAATTCCAAATTTTATAAACACTCTTTCACCGTACTTGCCACTAAATTATGGAATGCTTTGCCTTTGTCTCTTCGGAAATCAAAAACTTTAAATTTATTTAAAAGATCTGTGAAAGAGCACTTTTTATATCAAGATAGCTAAGACTTCAGTATAATAATTATCAGTGTATAAGTATATTATATATATCATTTATTTATAACTGTTTACTTTATATAAATTCATGTTTATAGATATAATCCCAATATTACTTATCTATTTATTTATTTCTATTATTATTTTCCAATTCCCCCTGTATTTATTATATAATATATAGTTAGTCTATTATAGCTTATTTATTGTATTAGTATTTAATTTATTTACAAATCTATGTATTAGTGTTTAGTTTTTTATAACCTTGTTTATTATTTGTACCTACGCCACCTACCCATATTAATGACTGTTTTATATACTCTAAGCCCCAGGGTTGCCTGGAAGAAATCGCCGTTAGGCGATAAGGCCGACTGTTGTACTTCTTTAGTGTTACTTGTTTGTGTTTTACTTTTTTTTAATATTTTGTGGTGTACAATAAAGAATATATGAATGTCAATCTCTTCCAGGCTCTTCGATTATACGCCATCCTACTTGAGACTTGCTTCTTTGGGATAACAATATTCACAGATTCCATTCTTTTCTTCTTCTCCGTCTTCCTACTCTTCCCTTCCCTGCAATTTTTATCCATTGTAAATATTAACTGTTTCAAATTTCATATTTCTCCTTTCACCAAGTACCAAGTTTTTGTTTTACTTAGTAATATAAGGATAATTTCCTGTCAAACGTTATTTTTTTTTTGTAGCAAAGGAACACTTAATACTAAATACTAAACAGTTTTGTATTTAAAAAATTTAATAATTTTAAAATATTTAATGAATTCACAATCAACTAAATCGATAAGAAATTTATTAAGTCATAAATTTTAAAAGTTTTCTAGATATCTTTATAAAATCAACGTTAAATTAAAAATACTAATAACCTATTAGATTGCTCAAGAGATTCGATTATAAAAACTCATTTGATCTGTCTTAATATCGATTTATTTTACGAATGTCAATAAAATCTATTTTTCATAGTTGTTATTACTGACTATTTGCGTTTTCATTATAAAAAATACTTATTATGTTAAAAAACTTTACAAATAACATTTCATACCATAAGAACAGAATTGACGGTGTTCAAATTAAGAAAAAAAGATTTAAATAAAGCAGGATGAATAATAAATTGTAAGTATGCACTTACAATATTTTATTTATTATTGACATCAATTAACCCTTAAATTTACATTTGAATAAGTTTCAAAACCATAAATCTTTTCAAACCTGTTTTAAAAACCCAAAGACGGAATCGAAGTTTGTTAAATTAATAAATCGCCTCTGAATCTAGTTCATGCGTAGGAACTGCTTTACTTTTATTAATCGCTTTATTAACTTTTCTAATAACACCATTAATGTCTATAACGCTTTTATAATCATTAATTATATTATGAATGTAATTATTACAAACTGTCATTGATTAATATTTACTCTCTTAGTTTTACTACGATTTGGCTGTAAGAATTCTGATCTTATAATACCCAAGTTATTCAACATTGTAACATTTGATATCCCGAATAACTTAATACAATATAAAACAAACAAACACTACAATGGCGGATGTATCTGATGCCTATTAGGCTAATGTGATGTAGGCATGAAATCCAATTAAGAAGCCATACATGCTTATATTATACTCGTAATATCCTAATCCATAATCTTAGTTACTAGTATTAATAATATAATTTCGTTATCATCGTCATTGAAATATCTATCTTCATTAAATATATTTTGCACTTTTGCAGTAATATATATTACAAATAAGAATTTAAATTGCCATCTCACTAAATTGAAATAGAAATTGCCCCAAACAAATATTCCAAGTTCACTTACCCGTTTACAAATTGATCCCTCAGGACTAAAATTTCAAACTATCCCGCAACAAAAACCGCTAAAGTCCAAACTCTGACCATGTACGATTGAAATGGAAACTAAAAATACTTCGGACAAAGCGTCCGACCAATGTCTTAATTCCACGAACCAAACGAATGGCTAACAATTTGTCGGTCCCGTTCGCTTGATATCTAAATTAGTATGGAGACGGGCCTATTTCTTTTTTCATTTCGTCCTTTGCAAACTTGACGTCTCAATTAATGGCGTGTAATTTGAAAGATCTAAATCGTTAACGCCTCATATCCCAGCGAAATGACGTCCAGCTGACGGATTTAACTTTGCCTTTATTAATACTGGCGGTAGCGAAGTTTTTGAATTCTTTTACCGAAAATTTGCACAAATTATATGAGATCCGTGACTTTGAACCATTATGAATTATACAATATGAACCTTTATTAAAATGCTATGCCACTGTTACAAGCCAAGGTCAGAGAGTTCTTTTTCTCACGTGTAAAAACGTGACTTTAATAACTAATTTTTATTCAAGCTATATAATTTAATTTCGTAGCAGTTTATTAACAGATGTTGTTGTATATTTATGACCTAGGCGTTATATAAAAACAATTAAACTTCTATTTGTTTTACTTAAAACATTGGACATAACGTCTGATAATGAGGTATAGTGCTGACTTCAAAATGAGGTCCTTAGTAGAGTTGAGAAAGAGGATTTTAAATTAATGCAAGATAATACAATTTTGTTAAGAGCTCGAGACAGGGCCAATGTTTTGAACCCTCTCATAGCCATTAGAACGGACTGTATTATTTTTAGTACCTAATTTAAATAAAATGGAACTAAGTTCTTTTGAGTCTTTGTCGACATTTGTAAACAAATTAGCTTTTATAAAGCAAATTGTATTAACATGGCTTATATTATTATATTTTGTGTAAAGTAAAATTCTTCCTCGTTAGTTGAGTCTTTTTGAAAAGCAAAGATTGAAGAGAGTATAGAAAATATTATGGTCCTAATGATCTACGGTAACAGTTTCTCGCCCTTAGTGATTTAAGATGATAATCCCTTGAAGCGCTTACTAAATGTACCCACAAAAATGTAACAATTCATCATAATAGTGCCAAGCAATTACTGTTGGAAGCGTTAATGACTGGCGTCCAGAATTAATCTATGGGGAACTAGTTTTGAACTTACAAGACTTCACTAACATTGATGATAATAATCTTGTTTTAATAATTATCCAGCTATTTCTCTTTTCAATCTTGATTAACTATTTGTATGTTACCTTTTTTTTACATACCTTAATTTGGTGGCTTGACAAGTTTTTAATTTTCTGTTATTTTTAACGTTATCTCGATATTATCAAGCTTCTAGGTTTAAAACGTTTTTAAATTCTTGACATAAGTAGTTTTGAAGTACTGATTATTTTATATATTGTATAAAAAATGGTCTATATATGTAAATACATTTGTGAAATGAGATTTTATTATTCAAAATGTTGTTCTGTTACTAAATTCATAATACTGAAGAATTAATTCATTCAAAAATTAACATCTTCGAGTACTGCGGTAGAATCTTCTGCGATTACTTACCGTTTGGTAATAAATATTAATCACTTACTAACTCATATTTAAATGTACCTGCTACTGTGGGGAAATTACGATCCCCAATTTTTATTTCTAAAGTCATTATCATATAACAAAGTGGGGCCTGGTATGGGTAAATGCGCTTTCTTTGTCACTATTGTTAACGAAATTATTTTCTTAGTATCTGGAATATTATCAAAAGATTTTATAATAATTATTTTATGTGCCATAGAAAATATAATCTTATTTTTTAAATTTTATATTGACGATATTAACCTTAACTTTTAAAATAAGATTTTTCTTATTTTAAAAATTAAGCATCAATCTTACATCTTTGAAATAAGATAAAACCTCATAAGTTAAACTTCTTTGATAAAATGTTTGAAACATTTAAAGATAAAACAAACATTTTTAAAGTTCTAGAATAATTTAAATTTAATAATAACTAGTAAGCAATGTTTACTTTTAAAATATTATCTGATTCGTCTTTTGTTTACCTGCCTTGTCTGTTCTATCCATTAAATCCAAAATACGAGATATTAATTGAAACTATCCTATTATTTTATGATCAGATAGTCACGATTCCATGACCACGTCAGCGTCTCTTAGACATTTCGAAACATATTCATGGTTTATATTAAGCTATCAAAGTTACATACGCCTGTGTATAAATAAAATTAGCGGCCATTTTGTTTATGCTCGTTACAGCTCGACGCACGTCGCTGGCCCTCGTAATTATGATGTTAGGAACCGAACGAGTGTGTTTATATCGCGAATAAGATATTAGTGTGAGTTGCTACAGTTTACAAATAAACATGTGTGGGTGTCGGCGTTTTTGATTTCGGGCGTTTGTCTAATAGTAATTACAGTATACCTTGCACCCGAAGGCACGTCCGCCTCCTTCCATCTGTTGCGTTATTTTTTATTATGTCTTAATCATAAAGTCGAATAGGCGTACGAATAATGTTCTGCCTTTAAATTGTTAATCGCGATTGTTATCGTTTTTCGATTACGCTGCATACGCGCCCCTAATATTAGTACAACGCTTGAGTTCGCTTGTTGTTTGCGCTGATATTAAATTAGTTTGTAATAATTCTAAGAGCTTTAATATTTTATCGCTAATAATTGCTTAATAGGATTTTTTTTCTATAAATATTTTCCTGTTAGTGATTACAATGTTAAAAGTTATTATTGTAGGAAATTGTGTTGCGGTGTTTTTATAAAATGTTAACGCTGGCATAAAATATATTTTTAATTTTGCCCAGTTTGAATACGTAGGGACGACAACAAAGGAACGTGGTTATATTTTGAGTCAAAAATAAAACAACAACTAATGACCCTACAGTTCATGACCACAAAAGTTAACGACTTAATCCACGTTCTTTGTAAATCCAGACGTACAAGGTGAAAAAGCAGTAATAAATATATAACGCTATCATTAAAAATTAATAAAACTTTAACCGGTATGGAGATAGTTTATCTTTTGTTATTTTACATATTTAATTTAGGTTTTACACAAGAGTAGAAAATAACTTGGCTATAAATGTCGATCTGTTGAAAATAATATGTACTGTTTTAATTAAACAGAGTATAGCTTACCACAATCTTTTGATGGCGTTAATATATAACGCCATGGTATGAACCCCAAAAATGATTATTGTCGCGGTTGGAAATCAAACAGGAATCCAATTCAAAAATAAAAATTGATACGGCTTCCCCAGACAATTAATGAATATAATGTGTATTAAATATATAGAATTTTACATATAGAGAAGTTACAGACCTACTAAAATAGAATAAATCTTGGATGTGTTCAATAAAAAGTCCACAGTAGCAACTAGTAAAATATATAATGATCTTTAATGTTACAAAGGTAAAGAACACATCTTTCAAGTTCTCCAAGGACAAATGCAGAGTAACGAAGGCAAACAATAAAATTGTAAGGCAACAAAAGATAAATACAAAGAGCATTTAGTTAGACGATTCATGAGAAGTGCTCCCCACGACGTCACGACTTGTTCGAAACGAAATTTGTGCTCCCTCACTTTTAATTTTTTGTTTCAAATGATCCTGCTGTATGTTTATATATTATATTTAATACAATCTTGAGAATAAAAATAGTTTAACCATAACCTTGAACATTTGATGAATTTAATATTCTGGTTTCTAAAGTATCTGAAATGAATGAATTTATGGTTCCAAATATACAATTAAATCATTTCACAAATAAGAGTACATTTTTTACAAGATGATTCAGGTCAACTGCTAAAGCGTTAAAACGTTCAAATAACCGATTCAATTTTTTATATCATTGTCATCAGGTAGCACGAGATGTCACAACGGGATCCTCTCCTCTTTGTATTATTTATTTACTGTATTCGGTTTTTCTATCCTTGTAGGTTTTGTAGTGAATGTAAAGAAATTGACGTCTTCATCGCGATTCGACACGCTTTGCCGTCGATGGGATGACGTTTCGATATTCACCAATAAGGCTAGTTGTTGTTTTTCTGAAATAGACCTTCCTTTATAAAAACAGAGTTCATTTTTCAATGCTATTATATTTGAGACGGAAATGTTTGAAGTAGCACGGACCCCTTGTAGCGTGTGGTGATGACTTAATTTCGGTCATTTGCTATGCAGGATTGCATAAATTTTAGAAGTGCTTTTGTGGTTTGACTGGTTTATTAAAAGCAAAACCTAGATAGTTTGTTTTTGTGTGTTAATATTTTAATTTAAAAATACTTGAACTGAGTAACCAATAAACTTTTCAGGTTAAAATATTTTTATTTATATATTTTGACCTCCAAACACTTCCCTAAAGAATACTTACTATTACTTACTTATTGTATGTTTTTAAGACAAAAGTAGTTTTGACCGAAAAAGAGTTTTATCTATAATATAAAAAAACCTATATGTGTTTAGTGAAATAATAAACATGACTCAGATTTATTTTGAAATAGCTATGTCTATTTCTACTAGCATATATCCAAAAACAGAGTAGACGATTCTAAAAGGTATACATATTTAAACAGAGGTAAGATGTCTAAGTCAAGTTAAAAGTCAAGATGTAAGAGTGAAAGTAAACATATTGCATTGTTTGTTTCCCTTCAAGAATCTCTCAAATGCCACAAGATTTTCTCATGATTTTTTAAAATATTAATTATATCTCTCAATTAGATATATTCCATTATAGGAAGAGATTTTTTACTCTTAATTTTCTGTTTCTAAACGTCCAATGTTATGGATTAAATATGACTTCCAAAAAATAATAGGTTACATCAAGAATCTTTCAAAGACCATAACGATTTCTAATGTTTTTGAAAATATTAATTATATATCTCTTAATTTGATAAATTCTTTTATTAGTATAGATTTTTTTCTTTTCTTTGATTCTGTATCTGTTTTTAAACAATGTTATAGATTCAATATGATTTCCAAAAAATATGTGGTAATAAATAAAAGGTAATTAGTTTACTTACAATTATATTGCATCAAGACTTATCAAATTAAATTACATATCATTGGTGGCTGTACTGTGCTACTCTTCACTAATGGACAATGATTATAGCAACAATGCACTGTGATTGGTGCAAATTATTACAAAGATAATTTAAGATCTTTTCATTAGTTATTATCTTCTACCATAACAATGTTGAGGATGTGTTATATTTAAAAGTTATTTACTAATATAATATACATATATTCTAATCAGTACTACCTGATATGCACAACCTATCTGCAATCCATTTGATATGTGGTAAAGCAATCTGTTATTCCAATTAATTTGCATATAATTTCCACTAAAAACAAGTGCATTGTTATAATTATAAAATCACTCGCAGTTTGTTCGGCTTCATAAACATGATTCGGTATTATGTTCTGTAATTTTATTTGTTATTGGATATTAAATTGTTTAATCTGATATAAATCTGTTTATTTTTGCGGCATATAATTAATTATTCAACAACAGAAACTGTTTCAAGATATTGTTGTAACCACTAAAGTGGCGTTTCACAGATTAAACGTGGTTGGTATGTGTTATCCTATTTGGTCGGTACATTATGTTCAGCGTAGGGAAACCTACATTTAACCAAATTCCATGCTAAGTAACCAAGTAACCCTTAATGAAAAGCAACGTTGGCTATGTATGGCCAACGACGCTTACCACGCAAAATATATCTTTATAAGAACAGTATATATTTTTTGTTTTTTTTTTTATAGATGTATGTAGGTAAATATTCTTTGTAGATGCAGATTTTAGAATATGATTTTATAATACTGGTCATGATATAGATACATAAAATCATTAATATATATGTTTATTAAATAATCATATATTATAACTACAAAGTATAAATTATTATTAACGACAGTCATTGAGTCTAACAAACCATTATTATGATAATTTACATTCTAATATGTATCGTTCGCCCAATTTGCATGTAAAATAGATATTCGCTTGTGGTTCGATACAAAATTCTCATTGTTTATTTTACAATTTTGTATAATACTAGTTCTTTGCAGCGGTTCCACTCTGCAACAAATAATTTACTTACTGTGTCATAACTCGTATTATTGTTGTATTCAGTTTTGTTTTCTTAGTATCCAACTGGAAATATGATCTTTTGATATTTAAATATCATAGTGTATCTCTAAAGAGCTCATTGTCGCATTCAAAGAGAAAATATAGATTTTGTTTGTAATTATAATAAAACCAGAATTTTACAGCTTACTTGAGGTTGCCAGGAATATGAAAGGAAAAATGAGGATTAGTAGGTATGTTATACCTACCGTTTACTACATTTTAAAAAGTTCATACATATTTAATAAAATAGAAAACTATAAAAAAACAACACTTAACATTTCCATAAAGAAATAGGAATTTAGAACATGACATTAATTGAATAAAAACATTTTTATACCCATAATATATTTTTATACCATTTTAATCAACCTTTTTTATTTAAATATAATGCCTTACATCCATGATATATTCCTTTATGTACGTAATAAATTACAATTAACTTTGAAATGACTTCATTTAATTAACGTGGGATCGCTCCATTTGCATATTGTTGTGTCACGCACTTACTCTTAAAGCTTGTAATGTTTTATTTGCTATTATTTTTGTAGGTATGGTCTTAACATTGTTTATAAGGTAATTTTTTTTTACATATACATGGAGATTTTGACAGTTCTTCTCCATGGTCCTTATTAATTTGCGATCTAGAGTCCCAGTTAACAATTACAATGAATGTCAATTTGGAATTAAAACTTTGACTTTTGTATTGGCCTATTGGATACAGGCTTTTTAATTTAATGCATCTTTTATTTTCCACCTGTCATAGAAAAAGCGAATTATGTCACTATGTAATTTTTTATACAATTAGCGAATGTTAATTTAACTATGATATTTAAATACTCACCCTTAACTATTAACCTAAATTAATATTGTATGAATTGTTCCAAAATTCCCTGAGGAATCTTTATAGACTTTAAATTTATTATAATTCCAAATAAATAGAGTTATGCGACAAAACATTCAAACATTTGAATTTGGGTCACTGACTTACAATAATTATTATTAATGTACATTACATATTAACAAAGTATAATCAATGACAGAAGTGTTATAAATATTAAATAATAAATTCCATTTAAATTCCAATATCTTAGTTCGAGTTTTCAACTAAGTTTTATCATCGTAAAAAAATATACAGCACATTCAAAATAGACGATATCACTTAAGTACTATCGCAAGTAATAACGTAACCTATATATTCTGTCTTTGACGCGATTGTACCAGATTATTCATAGCTCACTGCTTCAACTATTTAGGACTGCGCTTAGATATACAGACTCGAACCAATAAAGCAGCAACTAATATATCCCGTTCAAAATTTGCATCTCAAACGCGTCTCGTAGGTTCTTCGACACTAATGGATAGAATTTTCGACTATATTAGGAGCTACAATCAAAGTGGTGGCAAAAGACTAACGTCGTTTATTATTATAGGAGATCAAAAACCATTGAACCTTATTAGCTAATAATAATATTTAATAACATCTTGCCTATTATTCAGTACTGCATAACAATAAAGTTATATTACAAAGTCCCGGTATCATTTTCCATACATTCGTATGATAAGAAGAGCTGTGACACTCTGTAATATTACCCACATTAACTGTGCCAAGTTTACTAAGAGATCTCATTTATAACTAGACCTTAAATATTATACGTAATATACAATTTTAATTTTAATTAAAGTAGTTGCTTGTATTTAAAAAGTTCATTAGTAATGGCAAAGATCAGTTTTTATTTTCTTCATTATAAAGCACATTTCAGTTCAAATATTTTCTGTTCATTATTATTTTTTATAATTGCTCTTTTGTTTTCCTTTTACCCAATATTTTATTCATAATTAAATATTTATAAATCTTAATTATTATACCAGGTATATAATTACAATTAAAATTTCGTAGTGACCGTTAACTCCAACGAATGCTTTCACAGAAAAACAATGTTCATTTTAAACCTTTTTGAATCGGCCTTATTAACAATTACGCACCGGAAACCTGGCTGGTTGGAAAGGCGATAATAATCTATGCTTTTTAATTATACCAATAGGCTCCGCCCGGTGTTGTAATTTATATGAAAACGTCCAATCATATTACCGTTCGCTGACATGGAGTGTCAGTCTGGCATAAGAATATTAATCACTTTGTCGTTATGGTTTCAAAATTTGAATTCGATGTCCAGAGTGTTTTATTTTTCATACCATAGACAATTTAAAATATGATTCGATTTGACGTTTCTTGTTGGGTTGAAATGAGTGCCGGTCTATCTATTTGAATCGAGTACAAGTTAAACTTTAAAAATGATGAATGTTATTGACTTAAGTATAAATGTAGTAAATAGTGTTTATATTTATGTAGCGCATCTACTAGAAAGTAATATATTATTCATTTCTTGGCCTGGCTTGGCCTGGTTTTAAACTATGAGCTATAAGCTAAAAAAGTAAGCTACGTAGTGTATTCTTATGTTACATATTGATAAAATAGTACTATTAGGTGCTGGAATGTGTTCTAACTTCTAACCGTCAGCCTGTCTCGTTTGAAAAAAATATTTTAGTTACGTGAAGTATAAAAGTCGAAGACCCACGACGTCATAGAAACCTTATAATTTCTCCCAGCGTTTGAGTTAAAAAAAGTAGTTTATGTTCTTTTTCTTACACAAATATAAATTCAAAATTCTACTATTTGTATTAGAAATGAAAACGTAGATGAAAGAAACTGAATATCTTTCACAGTATATATAAAATATAAGGCCTGAATAAGTATTTGATTGTTCCATTGCTGAGGTGTATATTATAATATTAGCTGATAGATCTTTAGACACTGATAGTGACGGTCAATGATCGATGCGTAACACTCAGTGGGGTTATAATATACCACTTAAAAATTATCTATATACAGTATATAATTTACAGCTGCTCAAGCGGATGCCTTCTCACAAATTACAATTCAAAATAACACATTCTCTTGCCGACGCGTCTGGCTATGGGGAGATTTGAAATTAACTATAATTGCTTAATTCAGAACCCATGTTTGCTCAGATCGCCGCGTAAGATCCTATGCAAGAAAGAGATAGGAATATAAATGTTATAGATGATGATAGAGAAGAAATGATTTTAGAAATTGGTTGATGTGCTGGCGTGTTCCAGGTAAAAGAAATAACGTGCGAAGGAATTGAAATTGGGACCATTAGAGCGAACGATTTTACAATAACGGGTAATGATGTTTATAATGAAAAAACGCTTCGTCACTTTGAGAACTTATTGTCTATAAAGTAATTATGGCTCGGAATTTATTACACATCAAAGTGCTAGCCGATCTTCTTTTTTTATATAAATACTAATAAATGTAGCGGAAAATATATTATTCTCAAATATAATTAAAACTCTTTTTTTTTTGCAGATGTCATCGTGACCCGAAAAAAATAATTCATAAGGTTTGTTATTTTTTTTTCTTAATTATTAAAAAATCTGAGTCAATTTTATGAGTTAACAAACCAGCCCATAAAATATATTAAACGTATTTTAACGTCAAGGCAATAAATTTGAAAGTTACTGTCCCCATATCTGCACGGTTTATGGTAAAATTATTGATAATAAAAACAGAATTATCGCGGAAATAAAGTGAGGTACAGGACTAAATATATAGTTTTTTCTGACATAAAATATATGATTGTTCATTAATGGATGGTTTTATTTATTCTTAAATAAATCAATGCAACCTATCAACATGCATTCAAAAATACGTAAAACAAGATGCAAATAGCTTGAATAAATGTCTTATAATAACATGTCCCAAGACAAATAACACTGCACTCCAAGCAATTAATTTACATATGACATTTGCAATGAAGCGGAAGACAAATGTACTGAGGTTTTGTATCTCAATCACGAGATTTCCGGTTCAATTATTATTTAAGGAGTTCTGTTCAATCTCTTATGTTAGGGGATTCTTGTTTTGGATTATAATTATGATAAATATATAACTTTAGCCGTTATCATAATCTTTAAATATACACTATTATTTTTGCTAATTCGATTATAACAGACATACAAGGACGTGTGAAATAAGTTCACTAGATGAGAACATTTATTACAGACGCCGCCTATTTACTTTTCATGATTCAATGATTTTAAGTCGAAATGAGCGTACGGATTTTAGCTTTTACTTACACTACACTATGTAAACAAATCGTGTAGAAATAAGAACTTATAAATTATCCTTACAAAGAAAATGAATACTAAAATTGTTCCATTCGACGACGATGACGGCCCGATACTGACGGTCCAGTAGTCTAGTAGTTAGTGGCCCAGCTTGCTGAATCAAAGGTCATGGGTTCAATTCTCACAAATTATTTATATAATTTACAGATTAGTCTTTCGTGTCTTTGTTTCCGTTATTTTATGGTTTGTAAAACCTCCACACTCTTTCTAGGAATATTTTTCTCATATGGGATTTATAAACAAAAAAATATACCGCTGCAGCTACTATCCTATTGATTCATCAAAGACATATTTAAAATTAGAATAAAATTATAGTATCTCAATAAAGTTTAGTTTGATTCATAAAAAGTGTAATTCGTGTTGATAAACTTGCGAATATCTGAATTATTCCAAAACACTCTAATGAGTTTTGTAAACAAGACGAATGATGGACGATGAACCACAAATCTTGATTATATTGTGACCTTTATTCGTTGCCTTATAAGGACTTTTAGTGAGATGAGAAACCGTTTGTTCAAGAAAAACAAAGTTTCTTCTTTCTTCTTCTGATGTACAATCAAAGTTGTACCGCATATTTCTTCGCGTATTTCGGGAGCAAAGAGGAAATTGCTAGCCTCGGGCACCAACCATTATATTCTTTTATATTAACGTAATCTTGCTCGCTTAGATTTTTTAAATCAGGGCTCCCTTTATTTCGCTTTCATAGTCGGCTTTGCAGGATTTTTTAAAGTGGCAATGCCATTACAAAGGTTGTTGACAATACGATTGAATTTGTTTTCTTTTTTACAACGAAGCGTCCGAATTATGAAGAGATGACTAATTTTATTTTATTTATGTACATATTTATGTTTTTTAAGGCAAAAAACAAAGTCCATTTTTTTTATTTGAATAAACATTTAAATTAAATAAATAAAACGATGTGAATGACAGCATACAAATTTTATTTTTTGGCGCTTAATCCACAAATACCTTAAATTCCTCATAAATCTAGTAGATACTTGTCAACGCGAAATCTCCTTCCCCGAACACTGTTCTAAATTCAAGTTTGTATATGGAACGTTTATTAACTGCCAGTCCGACATGTTAAAACAGATGTTCCGTCTTCGCTTGACGGATGGGTCAGGCGAGGTTGGCCGCCATCTTGCGAGATTCCTGCCAATCGTTGCGTCCCCGGGGTGCCTGTCAAAAGAAGAGCGAAACAATTACCAGGATTATGAGTTCGAAGAATAGGTCACAACGTAATTAGATATCCGAAAACATTCGTGCGTCAAGTTTCTACCTTCTTTCAACTCCTATTATATTTCCTTGAACTACAACAAATAAAAAATAATTGTTATAATACTAAAAAAAAAGTATTTGTTAATTTAAATTCCTAACAAAGATTGGAATAGTATATTATTTTATTGTCCATAGTAGTCATATTATAAATTAAGGAAAAAAAAACTAAGACATCAAACCGAATAGATTATTAAGCACAATATTGCAACTTATTTAACTAGTGGTTTGAGTCGCAACCCCCCATCAAAGGCACCTGTGCAGAGCTCTCACTTATTTTAATGAAGACGTTTTGGTTCCTTCGCAGGTGTCCGGGGGTCCCGATCCCAAATCGACGGCTCATTATTATGTTTAATTCATTATGCGCTTTGTTTTCTTCAATCGTTTTTTATCCGTCCAGCGAATAACTTTATTGTCTCCACCACAATTTATTGTGCCACAAAGGTCTATTATAAATCGTGTCAGCCTGCTTTAACATATGTACGTAATTAAGTTGTAAAGCTTTAAAACGTTTACGACTATCAGGGGATAAAGTGATTCGAAATATTACCGGTATAAAGTTTTGTACGCACAGGAAAAAAACATTTAATTTTGTCTAAACAATGGAGATAAATGAGCCAGGAGTTGCAGTTTTTTATCAAATAAAAAATAAAATGTACCACCGGGCACATAACAAAGTCAGATTTCGTAGGTTTTTTTTTGGCCGGCAAGTTTTGAGCCTGCATGGCATCGACATTTCGAAAAAATAGTTTAGCATTTTGTATTTCGATCACCAGCTCTTGTTAAAGGTTATATATATTTATATGAAAAAAAGCCTCAAAATACATTTTTTGGAAAACAAACCTAAAATAGGAGAGTACTACGGCGATAATTGAATGCATTGCCACACATGATGTGATAGAATAGACGATTTAAAATCCTTTAAGATGAAACAAAAGATTTGAAATGAAACCTTCAATCATTTTAATGCAATTTTATCCTTATTCCCGATGGCGTAGAGCTTTCTATCGAATGAATAGTAATTATCGTGAGGTTCGAAATAAAAGTTATTGAATGTTCTCTGATTAGATGATTATCGAAGAAGTTGCTTTTGATCGTGGCTCAGTACATTTTATATGGTAATTGAAATGTAATATAAGCATTCGCTTCGAGCGGATCATTATCGTGGTTTACGACGTACAGTTATTGGTAAGACGAGTAAAAGAGGTTTCGATGAAACGTTGTATCAGAATTAGGCATTCGAATAATTATCGACAAGTTCGTATCGATTACATGAATTTTAATGAGCGAAACGGATAACCAAGGTCATTTTACGTTATTTATAGTTAAAAAATATTGGGTTGAAAAAGATTAGAAAGAACCGGCAGATGTATTCGAGACTGCACAATTAATTTGATATAAAAATAACGTCTCTATCCAGAGGAAACCATTTCTCTGGAGATTTGACGTGTTATAAATTTCCGTGGTTGGTTTTTTTAATCTTTTTTGAACGCCATATGCTAGTGATGTTTTATTCAGTGTTCGGTCAGGTTTGTTTCGGTTGGACCAGTAGTTTTTATGATCATGCCAGTGTGTTTCATGTATAATGTCTATTCCGTGATTACTTTGAGAACTTTTTAGATTGCAGTTTTATAAATATCATATATTGTAATCATCACAACTCGGAAATAGGTTCTTAATCATTAAATAAAAGTATCATAGTCAAGCACTTAGCATTAAAAAGAACTTGCAAACTTTAATTTATTTTCCAATTATTTTTGTATTTTTCTTTGCTTGAAATAAATGCTTACTTAGCGGTTTATGTTAAAATTACGGATGAGTTTTCGGATTCATTACTTTTATAAGATTATATTTCCATCCTTTAGAAGATTATTGTTTAAGATCTACAGCTTCATTTTATCTTTTGTTTAGTTTACGTTTAAATGTGTTACATATTTTTTTTATTCTTAAGCAATATTATTAGCAATGTTATTTGTGTGTATCACCAATGACATGATATACTAGTGTGATTAAATTAAATAAAATATTTGAAAAAAGAACTACCTGTGTCATTATGCCAAAATTATTTAACCGTAACATGGAAACGCCATCAATACATTTGAGCTCCAGGCGACAGATGGTCAAATGTACCCCACATTCATATTTCGATTATTTCTATAGCTTTTTTTCACTACACTCTATTCAGAATATTAAATCAACAAATGAAATAGCTGACAATGCCGACGGCGACTTCGCCGCAAACGAATTTTGTTAAGGTCCAAATGACCCATGTGAACTAATCATGGCATAGTGCTCATTGTAATATAGTTATTTGTGTATTAAAACACCAGTATACAAGCTTTAATTTAAAAATAGAATCTTTAAATATTTAAATTTTAATAAATAAACAAATATTTTGTAAGGATAAATGTAAAATAATTTAAGAACATGTAAATCTGAGGTCGTTATGTTCAAGTTAAATAAATTAAGGCCATTTCTTATGTAGAAAATGGTCTCAGCTTGTTACTCTTTGAAACAGGATCGCCAACTCATGTTCTGGCGTTTTTGAATACTCTCAAACACGACCGGGACTATGTAACTGGCTGGTAATTATTTCAACTTAAATAAAATAAAAAGAAACCGATCAGTGATTCAAATTTTAAAACGAATTTATTTTTTTGAAAAGAGAACAAAATTTTGTAATTGCAAATAAATAGAAGAAATAAATGGTAGGTGAAAACTACTGTTGAAACCTTTTTAAGATACTTACCTATCCTAACATTTGAAGTGTTAAAGATCATTAAAGTTAACTACCATACTTACTATCTGCAACTCATAAAAACCATATGGACAGTCCAAACCCAGGCCAAGTTGTTTTTACTGGCGCCAAGCATATGGCACTAAACTTTAAAACTTTAGAATAAAGAGGTTTACGATTGTTAGTACTCTTTTTATTTGTTTATCACCGACACTCGTGAAGATGACTTTGAGAATTCCGCTTCCCGCCTTCTAATCCATATAATAATTGGTAAATTGGAATAGGTTTGAGGAAGATTGTCTTTTTTATATTATTAACCTATGTCTTGCTATATTTAAAATACACTACCGGGCTCATGTAAGACTTAACGGTCACATGTTTGGGAATTTGTAATTTGACAACGCAATAAAAGAATAAAGTAGTTGCCAAATAAAATAAAATAAAATTACCATATTGTATTTTAATATTTTAACAATATCAAAGGCTAGACAATGTGTACATTAAATAAAATGTCACAGTAAAAATTATTATCTACAACATGTCTCCGACTTGACTATTGGTTTCTAATAGTCCATAAAATCCAGACGCTAATAAAATAGGTCATTTTAAAATATCCATACCGCTTGGTATATTGCTTTTTTTACAGCACTAAGCGGAAATTTTATGGAAAATTGAAGTTACAAGGAAGAAAAGACAAAGTTTCATCAACATTTTACTGGTTTTAGTTCTAGTAAGTAATTTACTATTACAATGTGTAGTTTGCATTAGCTTGTAATATTAGAAGTACAGGAGCTTACACATTGTTAAGTGACCGCAGCTATTAAGTTATGAGTTAGACGATGAGATTCTTCTAATGGGATTTTTGTTCGTGCATTGTTAGGAGTTTTAAGAACATTCCGATAAGTTTAACTATTACAAAATTACAGTAATTTGCCAGCGCCTGGAGGGTAATGTGTATAAAACAAAAATTAATATTTAAGTCTTCAAATATTTGTCAAATATTTTGTTAGGCAAATTAAAATCTTACAATTACAAAAAAAATAAATAAATATTAAAACAATCTTCATACCTGTAAATTCGTCTATAAAAATTGTTTATTTATAATTTTTAGAATAAATTATTTTGTATAGGTAAAATATATGAACTGTCAAATGAAGCAAGAACCAACTGTGGCAAATTTAGTTAATTCATGAGGGTCTTAAGACGCGTACTAATAGATTTGCTCTCGTGTTACGAAACTAGGTAAGCTAGCGCTGGCTTAGTTGCTGTTGATAAACGTTGAGCACTTTAGATTAGGTGTCAACTATCACATTTACATTATTTGTTATGCTTACGAGACTGACTTATTGTAACTGACTTTTTAATAACTAAAACGTTTAAATATTTTTTGTTTTGAAATTATTAATATATTTTTTAATAGCTCACAACATCTCCAACCATCAATCATGAATCTAGGAATCAATTAATACTCGATGCCAACACCTTCAAATCTTTACCTGATATGAAAAAAAATACAATAACTGGCGTAGTAAACTAACCAGATACCTTTATGGACGCGCTATTTCAATATCATAGAGAATCAATTTGTTCCTGGAAATCGCGATTGGTGTCAAGTTTTTGGATAATATCAGAAACTTATTTATGTCTTCATCCCATACCTTTATGTCTACCGACTTATATTTGCTGATCTCGCGACCCTTCTCACGTGGGTCACGGTATGGTGACTTAGGATTTGTATTAAAATACATTTTGTATTACTATTGTATTCAACAAAACATATAACCGTTTTCGTATTTCATTGATTTTATAAAGATTCGCCTCATTTGCCACCAGCCTTCCACATCCTTATAAAATTCCTGCATAAAAATGTTATCTTTAAAGCGTTTTATGATGACAATTCATTCTATGAAAACTACAAAGTGTGAACAGTTAAGATATCTAAACTACACAAATGAATTTGAGGGTTAGGTTCCCCCAAGTTTTCTCAGAATTTTGAGATACCATCACTTTTTCGCTTTTAGAATTGACACCGCTAACGAAGTCTACTCTGGGTACCTGTTGTTTTTTTTACATCATTGGTCACTGTTACGATGCGAGAAGGAGATAGGAGATAATAGATGGCTACCGATGGCTGACATTTTAGATCACGCTTGATAAAACTCAATTTATGATAAGTATCCATAATTCTACTTGCAATAATAAAGACTATTCTTGAGTGACCATTGGCACAAAAAAAATGTTATTAAAAAAAAATATATGAAAAATATACCTACGTAAGTGATATGTACAATTCAATAAATTATAAACATTTTTGTAAATGTTTTTTTTTTCTTATAAATATGCATGTTTAAATATTCCTTACTATGTAACTTTAGCAAGCGTGCCTCCTACCATCGCATATGTCGCTACCGTTTTGTGAGCCGTATCAAAATTAAGATAATGGATAATGTCCGTCCACATTCTTCCTTTATTATTAGTTGTGTAGGACCAGCTGTTATTTTTTGAGTGGCCCGTGGCCGTTATTAAAGCGATACTATAAAGCAAATAAATTAGCTTCGAATTTGGTGATTACGGTAATATTTTATATTTATATACGATTGGCGTTTTATAATGGAATATTTATCGTCACATGCATATTGTTTTAATACAATTTTACTGTATGTATGTATTTGTATATAGATTGGATTTAGAACAACAAATTGTCAGCTGTCATTGTTATTCCAATTTTGTCCGCGTACATCCAATCAGCTTAACTTTTCACATAGAAAAACAAACTGTTAATATTTTCTATTGTCAATCCTGTGTGGCGTATGTCATAACAGTTTTTACTAACGTTATTCTTTCTGTACATTTAACCTAAATACATTCGCAAGTATACTAGGATTTCGTTTGTTTAATTGTACACCCAAATATTTGGCTCGATTCTGTGTCGTTAGTTCTGTTCTAGTTCTGTCAATATGTCGACTAATAAAGGACATGACGATCTATTGTCAAATGTTGACACGCGATATTGAAACATATGGAGGCTATATAAAGTATAGAATCGGATGTACATTAAAACTAAAACTGTAACTGAATTGACTGTGCAATTGGCAGGTTCTAATCAGTTATGTTAAAGCTTGGAAGTAATTATAGTTGTTACACGTTGTTTTGTTGTCTCGTTATTACTATTGATAAATTTTTAAATACTTTACATAACCATATAACATAATAGTTTAAGCAAAACTTTAGGAGAGATAATTTTAGTTTTTGTTTCTTCTGAATTTACTTACTGAGTAGGTAAGATTTTTTCTGCTATGAATCTTGGTACAAGTTAAATTAATATTGATGTTCCACTATTATAACACATTGTTTCAACTATAAATCCCTGCAATCCTGTCCAACAAATCAGATCTAACGTCTTCCTGCAAATATAATTCATTGGGAGTTATTACTATAAATCGTATAAACACATCAAATTGGACATTTACAACGAAACTTGAGACCGCGAAAATTATTAATAGAATCTTACACCGGGAGATTTTAATTGGTTGTGATGGTGACTTACCCTTACTAATTAAATAAAGCTTATATATTACATAAGTAAAATATACATAAAATATATTAAAATTTTCTAAAATTAAAAACTATTCCGGTGCTGGGTGCATTCATAATATACACTCCTTACAAAATGTTTGATCTGTGACCTACCCACTTGTGTTCAATTACCAGCAGAAAAGTTAGATATCATATATTTTGTCATGACCAGGAATCTAATCATGGACTTGAAAATTCGTTACTGCAATAAAAAAATAATAGATTTTTGATACACACAATATAATTTAAATAATTAAATATAAAACACATTTTCTCTCTTACAGGGTAGGTGAGAACATTAAAAGCGGCCTAACAGGCCATTGTCTCTTGTATATTGAACCGCAATAATTCTATAAGAATAAGCTGTTTGATTATCGCGGCTATAAACTATCTGATGGGTTGTTGAGTGGGTGTGAATTTCTGTACGATTGTAGCTAGTTTGAACGATAAAAACCCTGATTTTATGATACACTAAACATTGTTCTCCTTGGGTGGCCGAGTGTTTGATGAATTAACATTCGGTTGTTTTCCTATCATAACCACAATGAAGACGGATTTAGCATTATAGTTCTACTAACTTTTATTAGTAATATATATTTTGATCCGAAACTTCTGGGATACCGGCCGATACGAACATTGAATATTATTTTAAATTTAAATAAGCTTAACATGGCTATACATGTTTATGTGTACTTTTTAAACATAGAAATCATATATAAATAAAATAACATCCTTTATACCAACTATATAAATCAACAGACATTCCTAACTACATTCTCACATCTCGAATCGCTTCACTGATTTCTTGAGCAAAACTAAGTTTTGCCGCTTGAAGCTCCAGCGGTATTCGTGTGTTTGGCGTCCTTTATATTAACGTATTGTGTGTGTATACAGATCATTATTATAGTGATATATAATAATGGCACATAAAAATAATATGTAGGTTTAATATTTTATAAATGTTTACTTCAAAACTAAAATTTTACTATTTATTATTTTTTACCTGTATATCCTTCTATAACTACAAAACTTAATAGATGTTGTATAAAATTTTACACGGTAAAAATCAATCAAATTTAAAGTAATGGTAATAATCAATTAATTTCATGAAAGGAAAAAATACTTAGGTACGTTATGTGCTTAAAAGTTATTTTGTTTACTAGCTTTAAATAAAGAAAATATTTTCCAATGACAAATATCAGATACTAATCAAATTCACTACTTGAATTATTTCATACGATATATCTTCAGCAAGAAACATCCATTGCTTTGAAAAGCCGGTATTGTTGCATTCCGTTTAGATTTATAACGGCGTGTATTGATGTTTAATTTATAAAACTTCCCCGAAACTGCATCTTTTTGCTCTCGTGATATTTCATCTCGACTACATCTGTCAACTGGTGCACGATCTGGTTGGCTGATTATTCATTAATTTCATCTGTTAACAACATTGGCTGCTTTTTCTTATAACTTTTATATCAAATTAGTTTAATTGTATTCATTAATATTATCAATAATATCAATATTATTAAAAACTCATTTTATTATTTGATGTCATTTTACTTTCATCTATTTGTTGTTGAAAAAAAATAGACGTACCATCCGTAGCTGCTGTCATCTCAAACGACCAACTTGTCGGCAGCACTCCTGTTAATTTCCCCAACTCTGTTTATTGCCCTCGATTGGATTATATCAGAGACCGTTTCTTCAATCTAAAATAAGCAACGTTTATTTAAATCTTGTTAGTCTTAATTTCTTTTCATCGTTTCCTCAGCTATTAAGTGGTTCCACTGATTTAAATTTATTACTTAAATAATTGTGAAATCCGTTTATTTTTAACCAAATTATGATTTGTTATATAATTATGATATAATGATTTAGGTACGACAATAACTTGTAAGTTTGTTAGACATAGACGGTCTTGTATAATGTAGGTACTATTTGAAACAGAATACAATATAAAAATATACCGAATACAAAAGCTTTAAACATATTTCTTTCATACTAGTATATGAGATGCATGATTTATTTAAAACGTATTTCAGTTATCAGAAAGCAAGTGGTGACGCATCCAGGACTGATAAAATTTTGACAAGAGTTATTTGTTTAGTCTCTTCCCATTTGTTAAGTCATACATCTTATGTCATTAGATGTTACCCAAATTGTGTCATCTTTGATTCTTACAATATTTTTATAAAATATTTTTAAACTTCTACAAAAATGCAGCCTTGCAAGTTAAATATGATGTTTAATATTTTCAAAATTTAGATTTCTAGATTCAAAAGTTTTTTTATGCACATAAAGACAATTAACTAAACTAAAACATTTCATATCGAATAATACCAAAAACAAAAACCTCTCAAGCGAAATACAAAAACGAAATGGGAAACAAAATCTCTGAGAAGTTTTTATCAAAAAGAGAGTGAAACAATTAAGTCTTCAACACAAAAGTTTGGAACTCCAACTAAATACGAAACACTTAAGGGCTAAGACAAACCAAGTTTTTGCGCCAACGGGTGTCATACAATTCACTGTTTTTACCCGCAGTGATTCTTGCAAAAACTCTTGTTTGGCTGTCCTCAGTTTTTGCAACTTGACAAGTTACTTCTGCCTCGTGAATAATTACCTCATTATTCCTTCTCGATTTATTTGCTGCGTAATTACTGCTGAGGAAGTCATTGTAATATGTTTTTTGTTAGTGTTTTAATTATAAAACCATTAACTACTTATTTTATTTGGTTTGTATACAGTGTCAAGTATGATTAGTATAACCTAAAAAGTTATTATTTTTACTTACGATATTTTTTATCTCTTTTGATTTTTCAAAGCAAATGCCTGATTTATATATTTGATATATATATAAATCAAATATATGTTTATTATATTATTATTCCCCGTTTTTGTCTTAAAAATATATATTCATTTTGGAAAATCACACTAACATTCTTCAACGACTGCTTTGAATTCCAAATCGTAACTTTTACTTAGAAGAAAATTACTCCATAAATTCTACTGAATCTTGAAAGTTTGTACAAAAAATGCTTTTCTGTAATTGGCTGCCATCCAAATTAGGAATGTCTAAGGGTATAATAACTTCATAATCTTAACGAAATATATTGGGGGACAACGGAATGAACTGTCAACTGAGACGTCCAAATCCAATTACTATAGAGCTGAGGTCGGAATGAAAACTGGAGCCGGAGTAACAAAACAGTAATAAGCAATTTATATTTATTTATTTTTTGTTGATGACTGGTGGTTGTAGAGATTATTTTAAATCACTATATTAATATATTCATTTAAACAATTTTTTTGTTGCAGCAACATTAATAAAACTGTTTTATATCAGAAAACACAACATAATATTTAATAATTAAATATTCTTACCATTATTATATAGCTTTGATATCTCTCTAAATCTGGCGCAGGCCTTATTTAACAAACGTCTGACTTTAAATGAGTCTTTCCTTATAGATGCCTATCTCTAAATTCGGAAGAACGTAAGGGCTTTGTTGTAATTTTTTGTATAAAGTTAGTGTACAAATGGTTTTCTGTTTTAAATTACTAAATTCATTTCGTTACTGAAATAGTTCTTATATTATAGTGGTAGTATATATAACTCCCAATGTATTTTACGGTAATATATTGACTCCACAAACATTTTTTAAATATTACAATACGAATTTTAAAATAACAGACCATCATTGTAAAATTATAAAGATCCTGAAAAGAAAAGAAAATTTAGTATCAAAACAGAAAATCCTTACTTAATCAATCACAGTAAGCCCATCAATTGACGAAATCAAGAGAATCGATGAACTGTGACAAATGACACGGTAATTGTCGAAAGGAGAACAAAGATATTTTTTTAGGAGAAATTCGGTTCAAATAACTTTTAGGATTGATGAGCTGTTGAGGAAGAAAACCAATGTCAGTGTGATCTCTGATTATCGTGGAGTAGATTTGGAATGAAGCTTTTTATTTCCAGACTAATAACTACCTGAATCAAGAATTATGTTTAAGACTGTGATAAAACGGATAAGTTCTATTTTGAATTAAGATTTAAGACAAAAACAACAAAATATATTTCTTTAATTTTTCAATAAGCAATGTATTTTTGCACTGAATTTATAAAAAATTATAAAAAAAGCACTAGCAGTATTTTGCTACGTAGGTAATTTCTTAGTCTGTATCAAATAAACGAGCAGTTGACTATAATGCCAGGTTCAATATGAAACTTAACCTAAAAACTGAAAGATTTACGTCCCGCCATACCATTGCTGAAAGTTTTTTAAGATTCTATTTCTTTTTGCGAAATAATTCACCTTATGATTAATTCATCACATACTTAGTTGATCACAAACATTTAACTATTTTTTATTTAGCAATTCTGATTCAATTAAGTACAGCCAGATAATATGTATACATTCAATTTAATTCTAATTTATTAATTTGTAAAAGTAATGCAATTCGGAAAATACTTTTTAATAATAACATACATAATATATTTTTTCAAAATAATGAATAGCTTAAAATGTCAGTTTAATCCTAATGGGCTCGAATACCGGTTATCAGGTGCATACTACATCTTAGCAGCTGCCAGCAATTTTTCGTAACATATTATTTGACTATAAGTTTAAATGCTTTATTGTCATTTTATTCTTATAAATCATACGACATTTAAACTCCTTTTAAAACACTGTCAGAATAATAATGTATTCTAAAATATCCTAAATTTATAAAATATAATATACAAATAATATATTGTTGTAAGAACTTTTTTTAATTAAAAAATAATAAATGACAAAACCTATGTAACCTCAAAATATCTAAAATAAAACCCTAATAAATAAAAAACTTTATTATGAAACTATAATAACGGTAGATAAAATGAACCTCCGACTTTCACGCTCCATAAAGGTTTTGAGTTAACCGAAAAAACTGATTCGCCCTCTCAAAATTTACGATCCGTTTCGTTGACTGTTTTTGCGTAATATTTGCAAACATTCAAATTTCTGGATAAAATGGGAAAAAATGTTATACAACTAACGAGTTATACAACAACAAATCGCTATAGTATTAATCTGTTTACGTATAGTATTAAATTTGTATTTAAAACTTGGTAAACTTATAAACCGTCCCGCCGCTCTACCAACTGAGCTACCGTATCGTTGGTAGAGCGACGGGACGGTTTTCCAGTAGTCGCGGGTTCGAATCCCTGCCCGTATCGGTTTATTTTTCATTCTATATTTATATAAAATTAAATAAGCTTAACATGGCTATACATGTTTATAGATATTTTTAAACATGGTAAGCTATTTTAATAAATTAAATTAATTATTGTAATAAAATACATTGTAATAAATGCACATGAAAAAATTATACATAATACTCTTTTATTTATTGTCTGTCTTTTATTTGTTTGTTTATTTCTGTTTGCTTTATTTCTGCTGTCCAAACACGGTTAAAGCGCTTCAAAATTTTTTGTCAGTTCTAGATTTGATCACGACATTTAAAATGTACGTGCGTCGATAATTTTAAAATGATGCTCTAGATATCGTAATATTAAAAGGTTGTTAAACTTATAAAATTGTATCTAATGATTGTGTAAACCAATATAATATACATACTAGCAATGCAATTGCAAAAAGGTTTGATGACAAATTTGGACCTAATTTGGATACGTAATAACTTTTTCTTGTGGAAAACATTTTCTGCAGCTATAATTTTCTATAATGCAATGGATAATATTAAAAGTTATATAATCTACCCATAATCATTACAATGTTCTACTCTCCTGCATTTTTCCTTTTGGCCAGTGGACCTTCCGCTCGTATACCAGCTTTGATAAAAACCTCTTAAATTACCAAGAACAACTGTTCTATACAGATAGTATTGCATAAGTATCTTTTCATATAAATGTGAATTGTTTATTATTTATATTTGTATAGAACAAAAAGATTTTCCTTTTCATTTTCCTTATACTGGAATAACTCTCTCAGAAATAAGTTATTAAGTTCAGTAATGAGTATTCCATAAGAATCGCATGTAGAAAAGATAGATCTCTTTATATTATTATAATAATACTCAACTTTGATGTTACTTAATTATATCAAATTGACAATTTGTAATACACGTTAACAAGATTATTTACTTCTTGGGTGACTTTCTAGATTTTTTAAAAAAGTTAACTTCCTTGAAAACATGTCTTATAAATAAAATATTCTCCTCTTACATTACTTGAACGAATATGCATTTATTATTGCCTCACCGGCTGTTTGTTTATCCGTTTATGTCTGTGCATAACTTAAAAACTACTTAACCGATTGAGATATACCTAGATCTCATTGTTGAATAGCTTAAAATCTAAAGTAATTTAAAGTGTATAATACATATAAGTATAACAAATAAAAGTTAAACAAATGGCGGCAAACTATGTCTTAACTAGGTAATAGATAAGAGAGTTTTTTGTAAGTAAAAGATAATCCAATTCATGATAATTATACACATTTTTTTTGTAGTATTGTGTAATTTTTTAAAACGTTCAGCCTCTAAAATCTCTTGACGTTTAATGTGTTTTAATTATTTTTTTTTAATAGAGAGAAATCGGCCGCGAAATCTATAAAAGAATACTCTATCTATCTACCGAACTCAAGTCCCAATTATTAAAACAAATGATAATATAAAATAAACTAATTTTATTAATAACACAGTGACTCCTTCAGGACGTGACTAAAACTTACTTGGCTCATTAAATAACTGAAATTCTTACTACGTTTAGAATACGTGCGTATTCTTGTTTCGAGCGAGGAATTAATTAAAATATGCTATACATTAAATTAACTTGAGTTCCTTTTGATTAAATGACGGTAGGCTTGGAAATATTTGTGGAAATTTTCTAAGCTTCTTGGTAAATTGTGGAAAACATTCAACACATTCGTGACACAGTTTTTATATAATTTGTTTATTACTTTTTTAAATTTATTAAACAAATTTTGTTAGCATTTAATAAGAATATAAATAGCTGTAAATAACATCATTTACAAATAACGCCGGAGAGCTGGTTTAATTTAAAGTCCGGAATACAAATAATTGATTTATAGTTCCATTATCGGTGTCTGCGTTCGCTGTACTAATAGAGGATACTGATTGAGAAACATAGCTCTTACCCGCCAATTTTGTCATAATAAATGATAATGTTATAGGTCGGCTAAATTAAAAAGTCTTCATTTCTTTTTTATACCTAAAAGATACGAAACTAAAACATCTTTCTATCTTATAAACGTGCAAAGTGCATATAAAGTCTATGAATCAAGAGCAACTGAGAGCTTATTTTATTTATACATATACGATATGTAAGATTCTCTTTTTGTTTGCTCGTCTTGTTCATAAAGACAGGGACAACAAAAGCGTCATGGGTTTTGTCATACAAGATGCGATATCAAAGGATCGCTCTTATTTTGTGGCTGTTTACAGGACAAATAATATATATGACAAGATGTCTGGGTGGCGTTATTAGGAAGCAACTTTTAACTTGTCTGTGTATTTCGTATGATAGATTTATTTAATTTATTTTCTCGCTATTTTTGAATGATGATAAATAAATATGAATTTTATGAAGAAAATATCGGGTAATCGAAATAGCCGTTCAATATTAAAATAACATACTTTTAACCGCCAACAAATTACGAACATTAAAATAATCTTACTATTTGTCGGTTCGTCTTTTCGTTACCAATTATGTGAATTAAATGTTGCAAGTAATTCGCCACCAAAAGAGGAACTATAAATTTAACTTAAAATATAGCTTTAGGCACCAATTTCCATCTCAGCGTGCATAAATAAAGGTGTTCTTTTGTTTTCTTTTAACTCCATTTAACTTATTGTCAGTTTTAACAAGATTATGGATTACTCGCTTCTTCTTTTATGATTGTTTTCATACATTTATCTAATTAGCTGTTATCGTGATTTATAAACAGTTTAATAATATAATCGTAGTCCTTGCTTATCTTATCTTTTAATTGGCCATAGTATTACAATAATAATAATAATGAATTATTTATTAACTTAAGGAATCTAGTATCTAGTGAACTTAATAAATACTAAAGTTGTTTGTTTTAAATAAGAATAAAGAATAGAATGTTTATGCAAACAGCTCGTTAACGACTGTACTCTGTACTTCCAGGCAGAAATAACATTTATAATATTATTTGCTTTAGAAAATACTCAGAGTACCTCGCCTTTGTTATTAGCACTTACTGGATGTCGTTTTGTGAATTTTAAATAGTTTTTACTTTTTTCTTTATGAGTTTAATATAATAAAATATTTTTCAATTTTATAAAACAGAAGCGATGGGGGAAATATTATTAGATGACGTCCCAATTCTCTATGTACCTAAATGATGAATTAAATAAAAAAATTAAGAATGAATCTAGAAGAAGAATTAAAATTATTTACTTGTTAGTGAATAAAGTCATCAGGCGTGTACAGAAAAACTGTCTGTTATTTCATTCATGTGGATATCTCGGCTCTTCAGACGTTTTATTGACAACTTAAATATAGCATACGTTGCGAGAAGATACAGGATTCTGAGCGTTTTAATATGTGTTTTAACATTCGATAAAAGATTGATTGTCTCTCGTATTCATTTAAATTTGAATGAAGGAGCTTATACAATTATTAGTATTAATGTATCTGAAATTATATAACACTTTTGTTAACAAGTTGTGCAACATTTGTGGTTTAAAGAAAATTAAATTGGCAAGTTTCCGAAAACTCGTTATACTAAATTAGTACCCAAAATTCTAGTTCTCAAACTCATGTTACCGGTACGTGTCTCAAATTTAATTACGTTGATATGCACCCACGGAAATCAGATTCAGAATTCAAATCGAACCACGTGCGAACAATTATAACTCTATGGAACTCAAAATTTCTAAAGAGCCTTACCCATGCGTAGTAAAACGCTGGCTTTGTTCTCAGTCAGCAACCACTCTACATAGGTGGGAGAATGAAAAGCTTCTAGAACTTTTTGAAAAAAAAAATCTGAACTATACTAAACTTAATTAATAGTACATTTTAAGTTTCTTTTTTTCTGTTTAATGTATGTATTATCTTACGTTATTGACATACCATGCATAGTTATTAATAAAAACTCTTTTTCGCCAAAGGATAACTTGTAGAGATCTCTTAAAAAGATAAGTGAAGTTTTTGTACACTCTTTTTCAATGTGTATTTTTTCTTGTGGTGTATATTGTTTGGTACAAAAATAAATAAATAAACTTGAAATTTTTAACTTGTAAATAAATAAACTTGAAATTTTTAACGTAACACCTACAAATTTTTTTTTAATAATTTATTTTAATAGTACATTTTACTTATCTCATTAAGATAGTATAGTTAGTTGACTTCGGTATTACAGTTATAGAGATGGCAAATGCCATGCAAGATGTGAAATACCTTTATAAATTTTGCATGAAAGTTTCAATAGAATCCTAGGTCTACTTACGAGATTCTTTGTTAATTGGCATCGTTAGAGATCTTAATTAAGTCTTTTAAGTTTTTAAGTCGTGGTACGGATAGTCGTGATATTTATTGAAGAGTAAAATTATAAAATGGTTCCTTTTAGTGTAAATGAGACGGTAATTTCTGGGCTTATTTTGTAAAAGGTTGAGATATGGTTTCCTTTTTTTTATTTTTTTTTCTACTTCAAATTTCTAAAAATGAGCTCTAATAGCAAACTAAAAAAAGAGAAATCACAAAAATAAGTTTTGCTGCACAATAAAATGTAATCGATAAAACTATAATCGTTTTTTGAGAAAATATTAAAAAAAATGTAAATTGTAAGTAGGTATCTATAAAAGTATGTGTTGATTGCAAATGATTAATTCAAACAGTTAAAATATTATAATCATTTATTAAACCATTAATAACATTAATATATCGATTTACGTTTAATTAGTTGATTTGAAATTCAAGTGACAGTCGAACTCTACACTGTTTATTAGTCTGCCACGACAAACCACCATCAAAAGTATCCATCAACGTATGGCATCCTTAAATCTGTGATTTAAATGTTATCTGACCCACGTTTCTCAACTTGTAATGGCTTGAAGGTTAAGGATGCCACCTCGTGAATAACCAATGTGATTTTAAAAACTGTCTCAAATAGCTAATTTACATTAAGCTAGCGTACTGATTAATGCTCCTTCCATCTTCGTATCAGAAGATTCCTTTGCACAGTAATAGCAAGCCAAGCCAAGTCAAGCTATTACCGACTTTTAGAAGTTTGAAACATAATGCCTATTTTAAAATATGAATTGATCATATAAAAGTTAACTCTTAAGCTACGTAGTACCATAACCTCCCTTTTACTGAGTGTCTTATATCTCAGATTACCAAAATCAGCAAAAATTTCAGTAATAGTATAACATTATATTTAATATTAATTGCCACAACTTTCATCTTATTACAATCTGGGCCCAAGAATGTATGAAAGGGTATACGTCGCCTTTTGATATCTTTTCAGCGGGTAACTACTGTAGGCACTACTAATTACTGTAGCCTGTACATAGAGTTGATTAAGTACTTATAGTTTGAATTATATATTTATAAATCTTATAAATATTAATGTTATGTGATACGTCTATAAATTAATATTTATTTGTTTGGTTCTTATACATTTTCAAAAAGTTTATCCGAATGTAAGGAAACCATTACTAATAGTTTTTAATTAAAAAAAAATTGATGGTGAGTTCATATGTACTTAGTTAAGCGACGCTATGCTCAAAACGTTAATTAATATAAATAAAATGAATATTATTTTATTACGTTCAAAATAATTTTAAATGTTAATTTTTTTAGTATAATCATATATTTGTTTTCATAAACCAAACATTCTAAATAAAAGGACGCAAAGCGTAAATAATCTGAAATATTGAAATGTTTACTTAACGGCTCGGGAAAAGCTCTTAAATTCCATCCAGATTTGTATTGGGGGCAAACATTTACTTAATATGTTGGCTTTTAAATTCGGATAAAAGTTATAATACCTATGTATTAAAATATAAAACTAGTTATTTATTAGAGATATAATAGTTCAGCCAACAAAAAGTAACAACAAATAAATTAAGAATAGATATTAAGGTTCTTGAACAAAATATAAATTATTAGAGATAGTAATAAGTAAAATTACGTTTTTTACTCGTTTGAGCTTAATATCAACTATATAAAACATATATGCAAATTTGTACTACTATGCTAGGGTCAACCTATTTTTTGTATGTCAAACAAACAAACACGCCCTGTGTTAAAATAAACAGGAAAAACATTTTAATAATATATTTTTCACATTCTTCAGTGAATAAAACATACATCTAGATTGTGGTGTTAACAAACTACAGTTTCTCACTACGAGGCGTGTATTAATGAGACGCTTTGAATCCCCGCTGACTCCGAAAATACTGCTTTTATTTGCCAATGCAGATTTTTGTTCTGAAGATATTTATTATCTGTTGCATTTATGTAGTTTATATTCAAGAAGTAATAATTGATATTGATATCAGTAGTTGTTTTAAATGAGTTTAATTCTAGTTTTTGTATGTTTCTCGTCCTATTTGTATACGTAGAGTCTTACTATAAATAATGTTAAAGTTTCGCAGTTATTTTTAAAAGCTTTTGTTGCATATTAACTCAACTATTATTTGTGGTAAAATGGTGCCAATATACCTAGTATTTAGATTATTTAATAGAAGTTTGATAAAAGTAAACTTGAAGAATTACGATTTTTCATACAAATGTAGAGTAAAAATAATTTATTTATTAGAAGGAAGCAATTTGATATGTAGAAATGACCTTATTTTAAATATCCCTTATGTTTCAACGTCCCCGATAAGTGAGTCCCAGTGGCCGCTAGCGAGTACATTAGAAATATACGTCACTTGGCAGCGCTCTTGGCAGAGAAGAGATCAAAATCTAGAACGCACCATTTAGAGGATGGATGTATGAAAAATTGGGTTATGTTCTTGTTTTCGTCTTCCGTAAGGTCGTTTGAGAAAATTGCTAACATTATTGCATTTTATTGCTTTCATTTTTAACTTTACAAAGATCTTCGTTGTTTTTTATAGTTGGTGAGTGCCAAGTGAAGCAGATTTTTTAGTCGTTTTAGTTAACAAACTTTTCGTTTGTTTTATATTAAAGTTAGCTAATTGCTTTCGTTTAAACCATATAGTTTCATAGAATGTTTAAATAATTTACAATGAAACAAAAGTAATTACTTTGCTTTCATATTTGAATGAGCAGCACAATTAATAGATTGTTGGTAAATAATAAATTATTAATAGCGAGTTCTAGTGTTGTGTTTAGCATAAGCTGAACTTAGCTCAGAGTTTTCACGCATTATGGAATAGTGAATAAATGTTTTTTTTTTTTTTCACTGCAGGTATATAAACTAATATTAACTTCACTGAGTTCCTACTCTACAAATATAAAAAACACAAAAAAAAATAATTAATAAAATTTTAGGTACCCATTATAAATATGAGCGCTTAAAAAATAAAACAATGTGCTCCACGGAAAAAAGCTACGTTAAACGATGCTAGTTAAATAATACAGATTAAAATGTGCAATCTATTATGAATAAATTATTTTTAGATAATGGCACATTTACAAAATATTAATTCCAGTAATTAAAGCCAGTGCGTGTGTGGTTTAGCCGCTGAGAACAAGCCGCCGCCATTAGCCGGGACGCGGGTAACACGAGAATAAACACGAAAACATCTTACCCTCTTATAGTTAAAACGTTTGACCACACAGACTACTGCAACATCAGAGGCTGTTAGGTTAAATTTGTAATGTATATTTTTAGTTTCAGTATCAAATAGAATAGTCTTATATTTTTATATTGTTTTTACATAATATTTTATATAACTTATTATAAGCTTATGAATCATTTTTATTAATGGTATTCAACTACTTTTAATAAAATATAAAACAGAACCAAATTATTATTTTTTTTTTTCCGAAATTTATCTTTATGTTATATTCTATGTTTTAGCATTGATTACTCAGTAGTCCATCTCGTAGTACATCATGTAAAGTAGTTAAACACAAAGAGAAGGAGGAATCAAGTGTGGGGTTTATGGGATCGATACCACGCCATTTGGACCCTCGGAAAGGGTTGAATTGCACTTCGAGTGATAGAAGCTAGACTTTATTTGATAAATCTTGCATTTGATTCAGATTTGAGTAATGTTATTAAAATAGTAATCGATATTTAAGTAAAATAAAAAATATGTTCAATTAGTAACTTATAATGTTTTATTCTTATATTTAAAACTTGTATGACTTCTGATAGTTTTTTTTATTTACTGTTGAAAGAAATCTGAACAATACCTTATTTAACTCGTGGATATGAATTCGAAATACTGTTTCTTTTAGATACTTGCTTGTCTTTGTTTAATAGTAGGTAAATATGATTTTAGTATGAACAAAAGCAATCAGTGAAATATGGGTACATACATATTAATGAATATATTGTAAATAAATAGAAGCATGAAGGACTTGCTTTAAAAAGTAAAAAATAAATAATTAATATCTCGAAAGAATTTCACTTGTAGGTAAATTGCTCATTGTCTTCCAAACCACAATTAATCCTTACATAGGTATGTCTGTATTATATTTGAAGTTGTTAATAGTAGAGATTATTTTAAGGTACTTAAATTAATTATATAAATATAGTTAGTGGACGACAAATAACTAAATCTTTTCAGTCGAGACACACATTTTCATAATCAGGGTTCTTTCACTGGATTTAGAGGTGTAGTAAGGAAAAGCTAAATGCTTGCATTTTCTTAATTAGTGTTTACTTAGTTTTTCCATCTGAAATTTCCTTCTTTTCAGCATTTAATTTAATATGATGTTGAAATTGAAGTTTGTTTCTAATTAATTTAGGATTTTATTTAATTGATCGCTATCATGTTTCCAAGATTTATTTCGTAAATAATTATTTAAAAAAAATATAATGATTGTAATCGGTTTACAAAAATCTGTTTTCTAAAAATATTTTGTGATTATTTATAAAAAATATTAATAATAATTATAATGAGCTTATGTTCATTTTGTACTGAAATATACAAACAGGTTGTATTGTGTTATTGTTATGGATAAAAGACGAAAATTTAAAGTATCATTATATTTATTATTTTAGGATAAGATTATTTTTGTTACGAATCAAAATCGAAATAACAAAGATTCAGATTTAAGTTGACAAGAAAGTAGCTTTGGTATAAAGTTTGTATAAAAAAGGACTACCTGAATAGTTGACCAATCATAGACGGATATCGCCATCAAGCACCGAGGTTATAAAAGGGGGTGTAGGCTGGATGAAATTTCATTTAGTTGTGAGCGTTTGAGTGGGCATGTTGTCCGAGTGAGAGCAATACACGTGCGAGTGTGTAATAGTGCAGTGAGAACGAAGTTATGGGCAGTGTACATTAAAAAGTGTTTTTACCAATATGATTTTGGATTGGATTTTCATTCTCTTAAATAAAGGTCTGTTTTAAATGTATTTTTAATTATATTTTTTAAATTTATTATTGAATACTCATGCATTAAATTTTTTTTCCATATTATTATACTTATCACCTAATATAACATTTTGTGTTAACTTTATAAGTATATTATTAATAATAGTCGGAACAATTCGGTACAAATAAAACAAGTTTTCTGAATCGTTGGCAAACTTGATATAATAAATTAATTATATTATTGCTGCTTTAGACAGTTATCTTGAAATTGTTTCTTAAACATAAAATATAATTGTTTGTTGACTCTGGATTCTCCAACATTTATATTAAGGTAAAATAATAATTTCAAAAGTTAAGAACTAGATATTAACCGTATGATAACATGTTTCATTACATTCAATAAAAAGCTTCGTTTTCTCTAAGCTCCTATAAAGTGGAAAATAAAAATGGAAATAAACAAAATATAAAATAAAACACGCTAATTATAGTCTGCAAATAAAAAGAAAATAATATTAAGGTTTCTATACACCAAAACAATAGAATTTTAATATAAAATATTTTTAATATTAGAACAGATAGTAGACAATGCAATCGAAAAAGCCTCCAGACTCCCTTCTTGCCACTTAAGCTCATTTTTATAGGTCGTGAAGCCGTGTTCACATTGCACTATCCCATGTTTTAAATATGTCTTGGCATTCTGAATCTACTTGGATGCTGTCCATGCTTATTCTAGAGCATTTTATTTTATTCTTTTAAGTGTTTTGGCATCTGTATTTATGAATAAATTTGAGTTAAAAGTCATTGTAGTTTAGTGTTTTTTATTTAAATAAATTACATTATTTATAATAAAACATAATTTATATACACATGCCTAATTAGTATGTATATATACCTTGTTATATATAATATAGGCAATACATACACTTGACTAGAGAAGCAACAGTAACACGAATTCCAATACGAACCCTAATAATTCACATGAGAAAACCAACAGAATAGGTTCGTTAAGAAGCTCGAGAGCCCTTGGCATTGTGCTGATGTCAGCTCCGGTGGTTCTCGCCAAAATGTTAATGAGATAACCTGTGCCATCGATTTGATATTTACATATGGATAGGTGATGAATGTTGATCTTTGGCTGACCATGCAACAATAGAACTATATATTCAATAATAAAATGGTGATTTATATTTTGCTTTTGTACGGTATTATAAATAAATGGTTTTTAAGAAATTTGAAATAGGTTATTTTAATACTTGCTTTTTATTATTTATCTATATTTATTGATATTTTGAATATTATAATAATATTTGTAGATAAATAATATTAATAGTATAGTAGTAACATATTATTTATAAAAATAATAGTGATGTCCCTTTCCATTTAATAAAAATCAATAAAATTAATTGAGCAAACAATTAAATATTTAAAAATATTTGTACATAAATAAACCAATCATACAATAATTTTCAATATAGGTATTTTTAAGTTATGCCTTATGAGAAACCTGTCAATTGATCCATCAGTTAGTAATGTACCTATAATGTTTCTAAACGAAGGTGTCTGCCAAACATACGCTTTGACATCGAGTGTCTCGGAGGTGTTTTGACCTTCTGACCCCACAATCTCATGCCGTTTCTCAGATTTACTCTTCACCATTGTGTACTTGTCCTACATGACAATTGGGAACATTAGTGACTACGGTACAAGAAGTGACTTTCTTCAAGAAATTATTTGTAATATATACCTATACAGAAGCATGTACAATTTATACATTTTAAAATTTTGATATAAACGCCACTGATTCAGTCTGTTAATAGATATAGTCTCTGCAAATAGTTTTTTTAATGCTGAATGGTTTAAACTATTAATAAAACAATATCGTATCTTAGTTAAGTGAATTAATAATGTATGCAACTTTTAATTTATCATATCATTTTGAACAGCAATAAGCTTAATGCTATAAATGTTTTATTTTAAACAAATTGAACTTTATCTCGATGGAGTGTATAGTTAAAAACCATCCGCTTAAATTGAAGCAATAAAAAATAAATTAAAGTGACCAGTGGAGCCAGATGATATCGATAGTAATGTACCCATTGTGCTCTAAGATGTAGTAGTCTCTAATTGCGGTGTCTTTGTTAAACAAAATGAGGTGTTAGTTTCGCTATTAAATAATAAGTGGTTAGATGCTAGTAAAGTATTGATTCGACCAATGTCTGACATGGAATTAGTTGGTACGGCGATGGTTGTCTGATTTGGTTTCAAGATAAGATGTATATTTTAAATGTATGTTTTGTTACAGATAATATAGAAGACTGCGTATGGACGAAAGATACATCGACAGTCCTTCTAAGGCGTCATCGTACGCTTTTTGGACAAAGAATGCTGTGTACAAGGACATCAGTGAAAAACATTCCCAAAAGTCTGACTTAAATAGTGTATCAGATAATATTAAAAACAAAAATGTTGTTAATGTCAAGGAAAGAGACTCAGAAAAGGACAACGTACCCAGCAAGTATGTTCAGCATAGTATTATAGCATCAGAAGTTGAAGCTACAACCTACAGTGATTATAGAGATGACGAAGTTAGAAAAAACGTATGGAGTGACGTCGATGACGAACTTTACATAGCCAATTTAATAGAACTTAGGACTTTAAATGATGTGAAACGCGTCAAACGTGATACCTATTCTCTTGTTAGTGATTACAGCGAGAAGGTTGTGAATAGTGTTAAGTTAGATAAGCACGAGATGTGGGAATTGGAGGACCTTACGGAGTGTGATTGTCTTGGACCACCTCCAGAATTTTTGGTGCCACCGCCACCAAGACCGCCGTTTTTGCAAGCGGATTATTACTGTGGGGACGATCCTATACCAGATTTGGAAACTTGCGATACAGAACCAGTAAGTAGTCTTTTATCTGATAAGAATTTTGATTATGTTGGTCACATAACTTGATGCTCACAGAGAAATATTATATACGAATGTGGTCCAGTGTAATAAAATAAAATTAGGGTTGCATTAAAAAGGAAACACAAGAATAAGTTAAATATGTTGAAAATTTAAATGCAAATTCTAATTAGAATGCCACTTCATTTCAGCAACAATCCACTTGGAAAATGCTTACATAAAGTGAAATACAAAGTGTTTTAGAATTCATAAATTTAAATTTAGTCACGTTTCATATATTTTTGCTTGGCTCTTTTCTTTTGATTGTATTTTTAAATTAAAACAATGAGTATTTGAAAAGTTAAGTTAATTACGAAAAGAAAACATAGTTTAAACAAATAGATTGTATTTTACTACCAATATAAATGTACACACAAATTAAATTTTGAATTGATCGAAACCAGACATAGTAAGTACCTAAACTTGTTCGTAGACGCAGGTATATACATATAATGCTGTATAATTCAAAATTAAAAATATCTCGGCAAAGTAAAACGTAAAACAAAAGCATGGTCAACTTTCGAACGTGACGAATCGCCAATGCGTTATCGTAAACCATTCATACAAAACGGTAATGAGTAAATACGTATCGTTTTAAATAAATATTTAAAGCGGTTTTAGTGAAAAGCGAGCGACAATGGATCTTATCTTAACATCAAAATCTTTACGACATTATAAACTCTTTTTGTTGTATCAAGAAACTCGGGATAACGGTTAAAATTCTGGATTTCGTAAGCATATGTAATGTTAACGTTGATACGCTTTCTATTTGCTTCCCCCATTACTCGGTTATTGCTAAAGAATGCTAGCTTAAAATGTTTGTTTGGAACTGTAATTTTAAGATTAGCTTCATTAGTCATCGCCTTTTGAGATATTTTGTTAGATATACAGTTTTAAGTGCTTTTAACTTTAAGATAATATACAAAATTTAAAAAAATACTATATTATCTTGTGTTTATTTTACATTGTAGATAATATTTTGAATACTGAGTCTTGGGGAATTTTTAGTTCATCATAAATAATCAGTTTCATTTAAAAGTAAAATTCGTAAAGAAAATATATCATGTAACAAATTACTTAAAGCATTATTATACATATTTTGTTCATTTGATTAATCTAATAAGTCGAGTACTTACTTAACTTCTGTGATAAAACCTACTTTAAAGAGGAATTTATATGATCTGTCTTGTGAAGGAGCCGTGAAACGAATCACAGGACTTAACGCGTTTTTATCTTATTTTTATAACCGACGTAAAATTCTTGTGGTTTTTATAACAGAATCTCGTTTGATTAAGATATAAGGATGTTGTTCAGAAAACTAATTAACCTTTTAAGAGGAAAATACTTTGATAATTCTTTAATATCAACAATTTATGTCAACGATACTTAAGTAAATATTTACATTTAAGTAGAATATTTTCAATAGAGGTTGTATTACAATCTTATTATATAAATTAACTAACTATTATACAATACCTCCATCATGGATGCCAAAAAATATTATAATAGACGGCTTGCGAACTTGATATTAGTTTATATTTAATCGTAATATTGATATAAAACAACACAATAATGATAATTGAGTCTTACTAGTTTCTATAATGTATATTACTAACAAATTTATTGATATCGACTAAATTTATTGAATTAACTATAAATTTATTTTATTTGGTGAAAGATAAAGTATGCCTTAACTTTTGTTAGCTTTCCTATAATTAGAGGGTAGGCTTTGATAAAAAAATAAAGATATCAGTTGATGGTATGACTAAACATGTAATGTTTGTATAGAAGTTTAATTGACTAAATAAATAATTGTGATATTGGATACTGATTTGATTAAGAGTAGTGAATATATAAATCGTCTCTCAGCCAAGAGAAGGCAGTGTGTGATTGAGAGACTAAGTAATGTAACGGAACTAGTATAATAAGTGATAGTAAAGAGTTAAAATAGTGGACAGTTTAGTGTGTTTGTAAGCAGAGCCAATTAAGTGTTTTAAAGAATAGAACGATTGTCATTGGTAATTCTTTACAGTAAGAGAGTTCTATTAGTAGTAATAAAATTTTAACATTAATTTTTTTGTGACTTTTAAAAAAATGTCAAGTCTTTTATTTACTTTCATTCTGAAGGTGATGATTCGCAACGTTGAGTCACCTTCACGCAGTATTGGGTGGTCGCTACCTATGCGGCCGCAGATCATAAATTTTATATCATTAACTTGTTAAATTTTATTGGTTTTTTTAAACGTCTTTATGGCTTAATCTTGTGAGATAAATATCTTGTTCTTTTGAAATATTTATTCGCCACCTTTTTGCTTGTTGAATCACTTTGCTACTAATTATTTATTATTAATCGGTTCTTATCTTAAATCTTATGCTAGTGTAAAATAAATGAGGTAAATATTTTCATTTTTGTTTCTGAATGTATATGTATTTGTTTTGTTTCTACGCCTGCATGCCAGAGTAGGATAGAGCAGCGTGCATGCATTTATAATTTATTATAATAACCGTAGAGTTAAACTTTGTTTATATATTGTTTAATTGTATGAGATGATAAAGCAAGTTTATTATGCGCATATTTAGGCTGATACGTAGTTCTTTATTCTTGTCTACTAACAATCATAACATGAATATTATCCTGCATAAGTGTATATTGAATGATTTGATACTTTACTATTTGTGTAAGTTCAAAAATATATAATTTGTTATTTAATATCACTAATATTTATGGAGTTAAACATGAAAATAGCTCTCAAAAATTGCTCTATGAATATAAATAACTAATAATAATAACCGCCCCGTTGGTCGAGTGGTTAGCGCAGACGCCTAACGTGTCACGACGCAATGGGGCTCGGGTTCGATTCCCGGCGGAGACAGGCATTTATGTGATGAGCTTAAATGTCTGTGTTTCTGGGTTTGGTCGTTTATTAAATATATTTTCAGTATTTATATGTGTATTTCTATGTATTTGTATCGTTGTCTAACACCCTTAACACAAGCAAATAATTTGCTTACTTAGGGGTTAGATCAATGTGTGTAATTTGTCCTGATATTATTATTATTATTATTATTAAATATTCCTCTATAGGAGCAATGAACTTTATCAATTTATCAGTAGGTAAATAATGCTAGGCCGCCATTAAATATGTCACGTCATTGTAGTATAATATTGGTTAGATAAGATAGTGGAAATTCAAATATACACGAGCGTATAAAGGGGGGAAGGGAGGGGCAGCTGGGCCTCTCGTATTTTATATAGCCGATTATTTTAGTTAAACAACAAAACTTTACATATACTTTAATCAGCCCAAATTGTTTATTTTTGAATGGAATTATTTTTCTATATACCTAGATAGAAAGCGCTAATTTACCCTATAACCCAGAGACCAGCAGTTGGTTAACCTTTATACAGGGTTGTTTTTAATTAGTTGACCACCTCTTGCAGGCTTGTCTACATAAATCTCAACAACATTTGTTCTACAACTTTTTACAAATCTTGATAAACAACACAAAAAAAACGAAACAAAAAAATGTTTTGCTCCCTCTTTTACTTATTACTCTGTATTGTAAGAAGTAATTATAAGCCTAAAAGTAGTACAAAAGGCGTAAAATACCTACGCTCAGAGTTAATGCCAGTTCAGAGACAACAAATAAATTTTGTATGGGGATTTTAAAAACTATTAATTCAACGGTAATTCAAAGGTCAACTTATTAAAAATAACCCTGTATATGTACCTATGTATGTATCTACCTACTATATAGGCATTTTGTAATCCCAGTAATCCTTGTGCGGTAACCAATTCAACCCACCTTTGTCACGACCGAAAGAGTATCAGATAACTACATAAAACAAAACACAAATCGGTTAAAAAAAACTTCACGGTACATGTCTAGATCGCCAATTTCTTAATAATACCGATTATGTATTTTTAGGAGGTATTTTACAAAATTAACCTTGTCCCTTAGCAATAAGGTTGAAATTGTACAAAATACGATTCAAATCGATATCGTTGAAACTTTAAAGGTATAAACTTTGTTAGTGAACTTGTTAGCTCATGTCGAATATTGACTTTTGATTTTGTAATCTGTTCAGTGAAATATTTATATTTTCTTATAAAATGTAGAGTTCGAAATATTGCAAACACAATTTTATGTAACGGCATACAGCATTTACATTAATATTTATAATGTTATTAATATTTATATTGTTCAAAATCAATTCCTTAAAACGAATATTGGCATCGTACAAAGTATTTGATATTAAAATACATTAAAATTCTAATACCTACCAAAACTGAACCAAGAATAGGAATTTTTATCACAATAAATATTAAAAGGTAAGTATCAAAATTATTCAATCCGGATGAAATAACATTCATTGAGAATTTCGCTGTCAACTTTATTAAATATTTGCCTGTTATATTTTTATAAGCCTTACAAAAGGCCTCTGAAATTCCTTTTACGGGATTGTTTTAATTCCGATAAAAACTCCATTTCCCAAGCGAAGTTTTAGGACGATAATCATAATTTAGAAGTTCCGAGCGGGCCAAATTAATTAAAGCCTTTTCAATTCTTTTTTTGCTTTTTGATAATTAAAGAAGCAGCATTGACAAATAGCTACCGTCTTGAGATCGATCTTACGATAAATAGGCTGACCATTATAAAGTGTAGGACAAAATTGTTCTATTTACTAAATATTCGATATTAAATTTTGGTATACTGACAATTAATATTCATTTGGTAAATATTGCCATCGTCTAACCTGATTAATAATGTGTCGGTTTGTAATAATTAGTTATAATTTGTAGTAATTCAGGGTGAATATTTGATTGATGTATTGGATATAGAAGTGGTTATTTTAATTGGAATTATTAATTTTATTTTAAAACAGTTTGGGACCGATTTGACCTTGATTTATTTATATTATAATTTAAAAATAGGCGAAGAATTTGTCGTTAAAATGAGACAAACAATTATATAATCACAAAAAACTGTTATTAGATAAGTTCAAACTAAACAATATAAAACAACATTAAAGTTAAATATATAATAATTAGTTTAGAATATACTCTATTAATAAAGAAACAATATAATGTAAGGATTCTAATAAAATAATTCCTACATCAACTTTAAAGCGTAGTTACCCTACATATACCGCGACAAGAGAATTTTGAATATTGTTTCGTAGATGTCCCGATATTGTTCGAGATCCACGTGAGATACGAACCGATAAATCGTCTCTGGCCCGATGACGGATTCCTCTGCAGATAGTTGGACGTTTTGACAAATCGACGTCCCTTTTTTACGGATTTAATTCTTTCGGGACCATGTACCGATATTTATCAATGTTTTTACGTCTGATAAAATGACCATCTTGGGAATTTAACATTTATACTCGAATTTTATCGAGCCTATACTGAAATGAAATCGTAATTAAATTTTGGTTATTTTCATGCAAGTACTTCTCGTTCTGGCTGGGTTGACATTTTTGTAATTCTAGAATGATAAGTGTAGGCGCTCTTTAAACTCATTGGTATTTTATATTAAAAAAAAATATACATATATTCGTCAGAAAGGTTATAGTATTTGATTATATATACCTATTTCATAAGTGTTCATAAGCTTGATTTTGACATTGTTATTTGTCAAGCATTAATAAATAATTCTTTATAAAAATCAACCAATCAAAATTATTAATTTTATAGTCTTCAAATTTATATAAATGTAGAATGAAAAATAAACCGACACGGGCAGAGATTGGAACCCGCGACTACTGGGAAATCGTCCCGTCGCTCTACCAACTGAGCTACCGTACCCTGCCCTTGTCGGTTTATTTTGATACGGAACCTCAGTTGTTAGAGCGACGGGACGATTTCCAGTAGTTGCGGGTTCGATTCCCTGCCCGTGTTGGTTCATTTTTCATTCTATATTTATATAAATTTAATTAAGCTTAATATGGCTATACATACTTATAGATGTTTCAAACATAGTCTTCAAATACTATACATGTAATAGTATATATAGGTATTTACATTGTGGTCTTGATATCACCAACAAACTATGTACGCAATTGATCCGTAACATATCTTGCCATGTACTTGAAGAGTTACGATGCAGTGTAATTACATAAAGCATTGTAAACTCTATAACTATCGGAATAGAAGCTGTAATAGCCTGAAATATAATGTGTATTGTAAGGGTATTTCAAAAGAATGTTAAGCCAGCTAACATTGCCTGTCGCATCGTTAGCGATAGCAGGAAAGATCTACAAGATGTTTGAACTAGGATTAGGATACTATGTCAGACATTCATTTTTATTGCACTGTCTGCAATTCATTGACATTTACACAGACTATTTAAGTTTGGTTTAAGTTTTATATCTAACTGAGATTACCTTAATGGTTTTTGTCATTGTTTGAAAAGTTTTTTTTTTTGGTATTTTTTTTTACAACTTTAAGCAGTGCTTTATAAAATTAAAACTTAGCTATGATAAATATAGTATTTAAGTAGCTTTAAAATGGACTGAAAAGATACGGTTTTTTTTTTATTTTAGAGGTTCAAGATTCTATAATTAATACATTAATATGCATACAAAGCGTCACATTACAAGCGCACGCGCACACTCGTACAAACAAACTAAGCACACATATGAATACATCCTGCTTACTCTGTTGTACGGCGTGTACAGCACATTTCCCCCTACAAATAAAGGCAACCAATTTATACGCCCCCTTCTTTCCGTAAGGGGGTAACAAACAACCATACGCCTAATAAGATACAATCTTTTGAATTATATATAATTTTATTTCCCCCGCACCCTAATTGCGTAGAACAAATGTTTTATTGTCCAAAAACATTATTTTACCCCAAGTATTTCACACTTATTGTCAATATTATTAGATTTCTTCAATATTGTTGTGGGGTTCCTCGGGTGAGTATAAAAATAGCCGGTCTGAAATAATTGGTTTAGATATATGAATATATTCTTATAATATACATACGCATTCACAGTAGTTTCTCATTATTTTACGAGAGTGAGTCACATACATTTACATTTTGTATTTAATATGCGGTCAGTTCATTTTGAGCGTTTGTTTTAGTAAGGATGCGTGGTCTAGACATCCTGTGAATCATTTGAATTATAACTAACTTTTACTGGTCACCTGTCTTTATTACCTCTTTTAATAGATGCTGCTTGTGTAAGTAATAAACGCTTATAATTTTTTTATGTATTTACAAAATAAAATCATACGGAATCCTTATTAAAATGATTTTATATAATAATTTTTATCAACCATGATATATAATAGTGATCCTAAATATCTCTTTTATAGAGACGAAAGTTCTTCAAACAAAATAGAAATTTTATTAGCTTTTATGAATGATATAGATAGCAACAAACATTCTAATATTTTGAGGGGTTTACAGCTGGCTCCGAGCATTGAGACCATCTGTCGGAAACTAGAATTGACTGCGCTGTATCGTTTATGGTCCTAATCGATATTAGCTGAAAATAATGGTTACATTATTATAGATATTATTACTTAGTAATAATAAATTAACTTCAACAATGTATCCTACATTCGGACGTATTCAAATATTAATGAAAATTCCTTCATGGTTTAACACTCTATGTTTTAAGGGCTCTTCAGTTTAAAATAAGACCAGGAAAATAGGAAAAAAAAATTTTCATTATATTATGGTTAGTAATTATTTACTCAATCGTCTATACTTCCCCCTAACACGTCAATCCCATCACCTTTTGTGTCAGTTTTAATAAAGCAATTTAAAACTTGCACCAAACAATTTTTTACAACAAAAAACGACCCCTTTGCAAGCAAAAAACTTAGTCGTAAGGGAGAAAAAAATTACATGGGGCTTATAATGACCCTTTTTACCCTTGCGTGACGTCTAGCATGAAGATATTAATATACAACACACCTTACGCCTTGGGTACAAAAAATTCAACACATGATTATGGCAATATGGCGGCCATTTAGAGAAAATTCCATATTTAAATTTTCTATTGTAATAGGATCTGATACACACGGACATTTTACATTTTAAATAAAAACTCATGAATATCGTAAAGAAACATGAAAATTCACTAAGTGATTTGCCATGTTACATCCATAAAGAATTCAAATTGTATTACATTTGGCAGAAATAAGCTATGACCGACGAAATTCACAAGCACCAAGCGAAAAGCAAACACATTTGGCAAAGACCGTTGATTCTTTACTTACAAAACAAATTAGCTGTACAGTGTCCAAAACTCATTATGGCACTTGGGAAATCTATTCATGCTATTATCATCTCTCAACAGTGGCATGAATGCCTATATTGCTGTGCAAGTTATGACAAATTGTAGACACAATTGTACTGCATGTATCACGTTCTGTCGATTCGTTGGAGGGCGTCCAAGGCTTTTGGAATTGAATTATTCTAGCTATTGATATGACATTTCTTATTGATTCTTTTTCGTTTATCGATCAGTGAATGCAAAATAACTTTAACACATATCGTTCATCTGTAATTACTATTTTCATACAACATTTTCCTTAAATTGTATAGAATTGTCCCTTTTGGATCGTAACCAAGTCTCGAATCAATGTTACTACACTAGTATGATACAACGTAACAAAATCTTCAAACATTCCCAATTTTATCTCGTTGTTTAAAACAACTTACTTGGCCACTTACCAAGGAACAAGATTTACGGCTGGATAAAATTATAATATCGTTCTTAAATATATTGTGCAATTCATGATACGAATCCAAAATAGTCAAATTAGTAATTCAATTTTATTTAAATTTCAAATATAATAATTATAAATTTAATTAATTTCATTAGTATAAATAAATTGATTTCCATCTTGTTAATTATCATTATATTGTTTCACAGAAGATAGACGCCTACAATCACAGCGGCCCATCATTGCAGACGTCAGCGGTGATCGCGCTTTGCTCCATCGTACTCGTCGTGGGAGTGCTCATAGGCGCCATACTTGTTTGGAAGTAAGTGGGATAGCTGGTTTTGATGTTATTGTAATATATATGTATGCGGCGAAACAGTTATAAAGTTTTAACGAAAAAGTCCTTTTTTTATTTAATCTAGGGCAATGCTTGACTACATTCCACCTGATGGGAAGTGGTGGTAAAAAAAAAATCCTTCTCGAAACCATAGTCAATATCAATACTTAGTGTGGATATAAGAAAACTTAATAAAAACTTCGTCTAAAGAATAATTTAACGAATTAGCGCTCTAGACGGTAGAATCCCGCGTAGCTGTGACAGTTTAATCGTTAAGCCCGTCGTCACATACGTCGCGAGCAATGGTTCGAGAAAGTTGATTAGAGTAGCTGTCGACTATTCTTGATTTAATCTCGAACTTAAATTGTTGACACTATAAGTAATAAGATTTCGCCGATGGTCCAAAAACAATAAAATAATTTTATTTTATATTATATTCGACAATATTGCTTAAACCGTGAATTCATCAAAAATTAAGTCGGTAGCCATCCAATCGTGCTATAACAAATATTTCTAATCAGATCTAAAATTAGATGAAATTACACAAAAATATAGATAGATAGATAGATAGCCTTTATTGTACACAAAACCGGAAAATAGGATTTAAAAAAAATAAGCTACACGAAAAGTGTGCAAAGGCAGTCTTATTACTAAAGCAATCTCTTACAGTCAACCTTTTGGGGAAAGGAGTAGATAATGAGAATACGGGATAATGCGAAAAAATAAACTATTATTGATTTTAAGTTTATACTATAAAATAAATTAACTATCTTAGTTTATTTACTTTAGTACGGTCTATTCTCATCTCCTCTATCGTGTATTCATACTGGTAACTACGTGTCATATAAATGTGTTGTCAGAACATTTTGAAGTGGTATTTAAGAAGACCAGATAGATAATGTTGGGGTATTGTTTTAAATTTATGATAAAATGTGTAGACAGCATATTTTAATAGGTATTATCTAAATGCTTGGTTTGCCCCTTTTGATTTATCTTCTGGATGTTTCCTACTTTCATGTAGATTTTACACTTTATAAATTATTGAGAATATTTTTTTTAAAAGGACTGAATATATTTTATATTTATGAGAATCAATTTTAACATCCTTTCTATACATATGTGAATTTCAGGTATATTTAAAATATATGTCTATTTTTAAATATGTATGTAAATTTTGGTTATATTTAAAATATATGTCTGTTATTAAATATATATGTGAATTTTGGGTATATTTAAAATATATGTCTGTTATTAAATATATAAGGAAGTATGTATGGGGCGTCTAACAAATCGCTTATATTTTGAACAATACAATCAAAAACTTAATTCGTGTCTATATTTAGCTTCGTATTTAATCGAATAGAAATGGCTACTAACAATAAAATGTATAAATTTTAAATGAAATACTTTCATTTAAGATTTCTTTTTTTTATAAACTGTAACATCGTTATCGACATAATATGTTATCAGTATTAGTGATGCACCTGATTTTATCTTCTGGTTTGAATTATTTGTCCAAAACGTACATACAAAACTATAACTTTTATCAGTCAGAAGTAAGAATGAAGTGTGTGAAGTAACTATGACAATATTATCGAAGCAAATTCGGTAGCTTAGGTACTACATCCAATAAAGTTCTTTGATTGAATAAAACTTTCATAAAATATTCTAGTAACGGAACAAAGTATTCCGGAAGTTTTCATGGTAAATAGAGTAGAGTGAGGTATTCCATTATTTCAAAAAATACGGAGGAAATAGAAAAAATATTTATCACGGTTTTACCAAAAATATTATTGCGCCAACGCTTTTTGCGACACGGGTCATCCCAGGATATTGTTATGTATAAAAATCAATTTCCTCGCAAAATATCAACACTTTATATCCTCTGCCCGGAAATATTACCATTCGTATTTTTAAATTATACTTTTGGGATAATATAATAAATAGGTCATTCAAATTTATTGAGCACATATACAATTTTAATCAATTTAATCATTTAATACCAAACGCTCGTTTAATAACCGTTTACTCTATAAATGGCTAAATATAAGATAAGTATTGCCAACAGCCTCTACCATAAATTTTAATGTTTACGTATTAACAGACATAACGTTCTAAACAGTCACTAAACGCACCGGTTATTGTAAACTTAGAAAATTAGGCCTATTACAAACTAACGATTGTTTGAAATGCGCTTGTCGCTCGTATGTACGCTTTTATTTCTCTATAAACAATTTTAAATTATTAATCTAGATTGAATACTCTTTTGCATTTTTTATGGATTGGTAGAATTGAAAAGTCCATTTCCTTGCCAAAAAAACAGGCGTATTTGCTTCAATCTGATTTATTAAAGAAGCTTTCAATGCATACGGAATTTACTAAGATGTTTTTAATTCAATAATTGTCGTTTATTACAAATTTGAAATAAATTCAGTACTTTGATTTAGTGTTTTATATTTATATCCTGTCCAGCATCTATATGTACCTATGTGTGTAATGCTTAATGAACCGATTTGGAAGAATCATTGTATATTAGGATGTCTTGTATGGCATAACATTACTTAATAAAATAATTTCAACATTACTTTCAATACATTCTTTAACTGTAACTTTCCATTCTTAGAACAGATTTTTTTTAATGTGGGTCATTGTTGGATAAATCTTCAAAAATAATATAGGGTTTCTCAGGACTCGCACTTAAAAGCCCATACAATAAGCAACATACTTTATATATTACTATTAAAATCTTAAAGTATTACTGTGTGTGGGGAGCCTTAAATAAACCAAATAAACTATTTTGGAACAATATGGCCGCATACGCTCGCATCTATTATTCATAAATCATCAGAATGTCAATATGTTAACAAGGATAAATCCTGTTTCCTGTGCACTATAATTATGATTATGGAATTTTTAAGATCATCAAAGAATTATGCAGCAATTTTAAAACCACTACTTGAAATGTAAGTTATTTCTTCTTTGCTTATTACACCTAATATCTACACTTGTGTATGCATATCTATACTTGTATTAGTATGCAGTAGGTAGGTTCTTCTTGCAAAAAAATGATATATTACAGTGTTAATGTGATAAAAATGATAATTTTATTATCGTTAATTGCACTTAATTACACTAAAGAATTTAACATATGTTATCGAATTCGTTACTTCCTTTTGAAATCGCAAACGAATTCTCACACATTTTTTGTGGCATATTTTCATGCGTGACTAATTATGCCAAAATTATACCGTGGCATAGCTCGCTTGTGATTGGCTAAAACAATAATGGTGGGCCAATAAACGATGAGGGCGGGCCACTCTTGCGCAGTGTAACAATAGTTTGAATAATCATGCATGTGTGCAATTTAATTTTATTTACTTATTCAATACCATTTAACCAAATTATCAGATTAAAAATTATATCTTATAAATTTAATAGAACTAAATAAATGGAACTAAAACAATATTACATTTCGCGATACTCGGTTCATAACTAGGTGTTTTTTTTGCAATTTACTGCAACTAAAGCCACCTTTACCAATATCAAAGATCTCAGAGCCAAAGCCCTCGACCGAATAACCCTTGAGTGTACTTAAAAAACCCGCGTAAACTTGAGCCCCCTCCGCACTGGGGGCCGAACAATAGACTATTTACTGGGACTCTTTGTCTTAACTCTGAGGGGTTGAGCACTCTAAATAACCGTAGGACCTAAAGACTGCAAATCCGTTTCTGTTTTCTTTTTGATTTTTTTAAAGTCTTTAAAAACTGACTGAAATATTTTTTATAGTTAATACCCAAATTACTTTGAGCTTTTTTCGGAGAATGCTAATAGCGCTTTAGAAAAGAAAGCCTTTATGACTGTAAGCAATGTTTGTTGAAAATTTTATGAATATTATTATGTAATCCATAGGAAAAATGAAAATTAAAAGCAATAATTTACGAATATCCTTTTTGAATAATTAAATAATAACGAGTGACATCTCCATGAAGATATTATGTTTTTTTTGGTACAGAATATCCATTATACACCCTTAAAACCTTCACTTCATATAATAACAATTCTTATTAGTATTGTATTAAGAACTGATATTACTTATTCTACAATTACAACATGATAACCTGCGGTATTATTGTCAAATATTTTGCCCATAACTCTACTTACATCGATTGTATTAAAGCCTAGAATCCTTTGAAACATTTGGAAGTTTATAGCAGGGTACGTTGATTTCAGCGGCTCAACGGCTTATTATCGGCAATCTGCATACAATCACATATTTGCATGATATCTCAATTCATTCTTGTGGTCTGATTTGAATAGCCACAGAATTTTACGCGTGGCGGGTTCGTACATTGTTATTCTGTGTTCCTAACTATTGTTTCATGTATTAGAAATTATGATTACCATTTTGTATATAGATGGTAGCTGTTTGGTTTCAAGCACTGTCATTATAATACAATCAAGTTAACATATATATTGGTTTAACATTACAATACATATTTCACGAGGATATGTTAAAACAAAGCTTCTAGAAAAACGTTCAATATGACAAAAGTAATTTGTTTTTAGAATCAACTAATTATGATATTAATTCCCCATTCGCAAGTATCATTATTACAATGATTATTAAATAAAAATGAAGTTTAAATGATACGAATTATCCGTATTTTCATTGACCTGTCCCGAAGCTAAATTAAAACAAATAAGTTGATTAAATGTTTAAATTAGCAATCATTTTAATAATTGCATGCAATTATAATGACAGGGCATCATGATTTTTGTTCAAAATATCAACATATCGGTAAATAAATAATTAACATTATGATCAATGCGTAATGTTTATTTATGTCAAGTATTTTTAATTAGGTAAATGAAACAACATTTATATCTAATATTTAATTATCAGCCTTGTTATATATGTCGTATGTGGGTTTTATATCTATGTAACGATAACAATAATTTTATGTCTAACACCGAATAACCGCCATTCGATTTTGAATGTACACATTGTTCCAAACAATACAATTTGATAATTATTGTGGCCAATTATAGAGTTCAAACTTTATGATAAAGTGCGTTGTCAAATCATAAATAACTAGATAGGATCCATTTATCATAAGTTTCAGCTAAATATTAATCATTTAATACAAGGACACTTTGAAATTAATTTGTCATTGAAAATTTTGAGTCTTTGGTTCTAACATAATAAAATACTTAACTCGTAAGTAGTTTGATGTCATATTTAGCTTAGTTATTTTATTCATTCATACGATTAATACAAGAAATAAAAATAGGCTCGTAACGCCTGAATTTCCACTTCAAAAAGTTAACAAATCCTTCATGGGCTTGAGTATACGCATATATAATAAAGTTCCACAAAATATCTTAGATCTTCTTTTTTTAGTTTTAAATCTAAAATTAAAAGTATATTATTAAATAAATCTTACTATTTTCAAGGGTTTTTGTTTGAGTGAAACTTGGGTCATTGACTCATTTGCAGGGTTAAAGTTATAATGTATTAGTTAAACATTGTTAAATTTTATTTAAAAAGAGCAACTGGTTACTTTCTGGCCATCTCTTCTCAGCAGACCAGCATTGTATGCTGATGATAGCTTACTCACAGACTGACTAAACTGACCAATTTAATGTAATTGACGATTCAAAAGTGCGTGTAAATGCCTACTTGAACAAAGATATTTTGAATTTGAATTTGTATTTATTCTTTGTTTAAATAAAAAGTATTCAAACTTTTACATGAAAACAAGTTAGTTTCAAGTTGTAAATATTAAACTAAACACTAGATCAAAACAATAGATAAAACGTTCAGAAACATTTCCTAGAAGTTGAAATAAGTTCGGAACTGCTATGTAACTTCGATATGCCAATTTTGTAAACTTTTCAGACGGAAACTTTGCTAAAATGTACCCGCTGTTCACACTATCCATTGGGTTCGAGTTTGAAAGTTAAAAATATGCAACTGGAGAAGTTGAAAAGCGCCTAACTTTATCGGATAAAAATGAAAGATTATAGCCCGATAAACGAGAAATAATGGTAGAGAATGTAAAGATTTTTTCAATGCAATTGAAAATAGGTCACAGTTCATAACTTTAATATTCTTTCAAGTAAACGAACTATTGAAACTTATTTAAGTTAAAATGTAGCATAAATGAACTACGGCTTAATGTTTCAGATAATCTGTTTCATATTACAAACCTTCGAAAGAACCAGTAAGGTGTAGAAAACAATTTCTCGGAAACAATAAAACCCATTAGAGTATTTCTCTTTAGAAGTGGCTGCTAAATGGAACATAAACTGTGCAATGACGTGGCGACGTGTCACTTAATGTTAGACTAACCTAGATTCTGGCTGCTATCTTCTTGTAAACGGCATCTGCAATAGACAGTTCCAGAAAGTCCTTGCGGCACCTTTTGTTATAGAAATTGAATTAAATGAATATTTTTAGATGATGCATCTTTATTGATTTTTAATCGTAGGACTTCGTGGCTTAAAAATCATAATATGGTTTGAAAAATTGTATCTGCTTTTAGTTGAAGAAGAAGGTTATTCCAAATTCTTAGTTATTATTTCAGATAGGTACCTAAACATTGTACTTAGAAAATATAGATGTAGTTAAACATAGCTATCTAACATCACCTGTGTCATTTAAAAGATATAGGGAAATGGAAATTGCTTACTACCATAATATGTCAAAGTAACGATAACGGTTTTTTTTTTATTTACCCCGGATTCGGACGAGATCGCGGAATACTGCTAGTAATTGATAAACCGATTGTTAAGAAGAGTTTCGTAATCTTAAAATGGTTTCTGATATAAATAGTCACAACTAAATAAAAAATAAATACACAGCAGGTAAAATATTGCACGAAGAAAACTCATTTCTCCAGAAAAGCTCCATCAATTCTCGATTACGTACAGACCATTTGCGAGTCTAGTGCTCCTGCAACTTTAAATGCAGATACATCATCGTCTAGTGATAAAATTTAAAGGTATATGATATAAGTGTACTTTTTTAACACAATCATTGCTTTATTATAAATCTTTTCAGTGAACTTGTATTTTTGAAAAGATTCTATTTATATTTTTGTATTTTAAAATTAAAAAAAAGCTAACCTTTGATACCTAACTATCTATCTATATATTTACTGTATTCCGTTCAGAGATTTGCATTAGGAAAAAATTACGTTTTTTTAAATTTAAGAGAATAGGTACATACAAGTCGAGTGGTTAGCGCAGACGCCTAACGTGTCACGGCGCAATGGAGCTCGGGTTCGATTCCCGGCGGGAGGCAGGCATTTATGTGATGAGCATAGATGTCTGTGTTTCTGGGTTTGGTCGTTTATTAAATATATTCTCAGTATTTATATATGTATTTCTATGTATTTGTATCATTGTCTAACACCCTTAACACAAGCAAATAATTTGCTTACTTAGGGGTTAGATCAATGTGTGTAATTTGTCCTGATATTATTATTATAAAATGTTTATTTAAAAAGTTTGACTTGTTTTGGCAACCCTATATTATATTTCAGTCCTAATTAAGTCTACCTGCTATTGAAACCTCAGACACGTCAGTCAAAACAATCCCTACAAGCCTTTAATCGTATTGAATCTCTTGATCTCAATACAATAATATTAAACGGGTAACGCTAAGATAAATTTTAATTGAAACAAGATACTTCAATAAATTGAAAGGTCAGGGTTATTAATAGATCTAAATTAAACGCTGTACCGGAGGTGTTCATTTAAGAACAAATTTAGTACCTACTAATGAAAGGAAATTTATTAAATAATATTATAATAGTCTTTATATAAATATTTTATTGTCTAACTTCAACGCTTTTTATTTTTGGTTATCGCTTTTTATTTTTGGAAAATGATTTCGTGATATTCAATGCTTTTATGGTGACAGATAAAACTATAATAAATAATAATATTTGTTACAAATGTTGCATCTTTTCATATTTTATTAACATGAAGAAAAATATATTGGTGTACGTATATAAGGCTTTGCGGTCTCATTAATATAAATATAATTTGAATAAAAAAGCAATAATTACAATTGTAAGTGTAGCGGTACAAAAGTCACAAAAACAATTCTTCCTCTCTAGTTTGTGTAGCAGAATACATTGTTGTTACAAAAAGTATTGGATTACGTGCTCCGAATTTCAATACCGTTACAAACTCAGCGAAATGTAAATTTAATTACAAACAACCAAGACATGTCTCGCGCCAAATCGACGTCGACACCGCATTTTGTCGATAACCACAATGAGAACTGGTATCGAATTTCTCGATACTCGATAATAATTAGTGGCGCGTCACTAATCGGTCGGACAACATATGAGATTGATTGGCGTATAGGTGTATTGTTGTCGACTTAGATAATGAGGTGTGACGTGAGAGGGGTATATTATTAACACATTTTTTGGTGAGAAATTCTAATATCTTTGGAAGTAGTATCGTATTTCTTAGGTTTTTTTTAATATATGTTGCAAAACAACAATATATTCTGAGACTTTGTTCAGTTAAGATGTTTTAGATATCCCTAAATTGTCTCGAAGCTTATTCTTGATGTAGGTCACGTAATGCTTTGTCTAAATTCGAATATCACTTCTCTTTTTATAATCTCAGAGTCATAAGCCTCCCATCAAGAGACAAACCGATCAAAGATAACAATAATTAAAGACATTTATTTAAAACGTATTTTGTTTGGAATTATCGATAACACAAATATTTGAATTATAAATTATTACATGATTTCTAGTTGGGCCCATTTTGATTTGTCTTATCGACAAGAGTAAGATGACATCACTAAAGGTCCCATAAACCGGGTTACTTCAAACTAAATCATGCTTTAAGAAAATGAATATAGGAACTATATTCTTTTGATTTTATTTACGAAACAGCGCTATCTTTTGAAAAATAATGATAAAGATAAGCCATCTAACGGACATGGTTGAACTTTATCTTCTTGATATGGGTTTTTTAAAATTTATAAAAGGATTGTTCATACTCCTATGTTTTTTATTACAAGCCCAATAAAACAGAAATATTGTATTAGAATAATTATATCACCAAAAATATTATTAAATAAACGAAATAAAAAAATGATATCATAAAAAAAAATTTAGTACCAACATAGTGAAGTTACGTATGATAATTGAGCCGCAGGATGTATTTACATATATAACTTAAAAAGGTGGTTGGGGTCAGAGTTCACGATTGTTCCAAGTATTTAAGGGACTTTTCCCTTGTTACATCACTCAATCGACAACGAGCTGTTAACTGCCTTTTTATTGCACTGTCCATTATAGGATGTTAACGGCGCGGGTGGTCGGTGTGGTACCTCCTACACATTTATAGTTCAGGACGTACTGATCTTAGATTTGGATATTTTAAAATTTTGCTGTTTGAGGGTTCATTTAAAATTAAATTAGAATATTTTTTAATAAGGTTTTACATTTTCTTATTACTATCTTCCGAAATTCTTGTCACCATTCATCACTGGTTCATTCATTCATCAATTTATTTTGATATAATTTTTGAATTTATGTAAAAAAAATTGTCTAGAAAATTAGTGGATTACAAATAGATTGAATGAGTCCGAAATTGGGATAAAGATTTTTTATCTTTATGTAGATTTATATAGGTATTAAGGAATATAAATTATTGCTTAAAATATATTCCTTCTCATTTCTTAATAATAAATTATTATTAAGGAATGAGAATCAATGGAATAAGGAATATATCTCCGATCTTTATATATTATATAGACCAATACTTATCCTTTTTTAAGGAATAATTTATATTATTAAAGAAACTAATTGATCTTTTTTATTAAAATTGTTTAATTATAACATATTAGTAATGAATTTTAAAGTTATATTAGACAATTATACAACAGTAAAAACATTGTTTTAAAATTAAACATACATCCGGTAATATCAAATAAATATTAAAATATATTTATTGTAATTTAAGTTCTCTTTATTTTTTAAATAAAATACAATTGTTGGTATACGGTAGTTAAGTTATGTTTATTCAATTTTAATATCGTTTTCAAATAAACCATTGTTATGAAGAATTCGTATATAATTTAATGGCCTTCAATTTAATGTAACGCCATTATTTTACCTGTGTTTAGGGTTCCGTAAGAAATATAAAACCGTGGTATTCTCTCTACCGGGTTATTTTAATCCATATTTTAAAATATTAAATGAAGTAATAATATTTAAGTAATACTGAATGTTTTTTTTTTTATATTATAGTTCACTTAATAAATTTAACAGACAAAAATAATATAATTTTCTCTATACAGACTCGTTTAAAAATGTCTAGGGTTTCGAATTCAATTACAACGGAACCAATTACTCAATCATTAATAAAGGTATACCTACTCTTGATCTGATTAAAAAAATCGTACCTGTCAAACGAGCGTTACTAATGCGTTTATAATAACCCAATAACCGAAATTACTTTCAATAGAAAGGAATCACGCTTTGCGCAGTGAAGTGAGATGGAGATAATAATATGGTTGTGAAGGAGCAATATTTTTTAGGATGATTCATATAAAAACCTTTCCCTGATAATACTATCAAAAGGATGTTTAATACCGAAATATCCTGCAATCCAAAAAACGCTTACTTCAATTTATACAATACCCTACATTTATCTGATTTTGTATTAGATGAATCTGCACAAATAAAAATACCACATGCAAAGCGTGATAAGTTTGAATAACTTAGTAAAGATACACTTACTAATATAATAGTATAATATATCTTCGCTTTAGTTTGTTACTAAAATTAATATTGTTAGATTATCTTTTAAATTTTACGTTTTCTTAAGTACAGTTAAACATTTAAGTACTGTTGGCTCGGTAGCCATACTGCAGTCAAACAGCTATAGATCTTAGATATAGTATGGTACGGACAAATATTAATGGAGATATCACGATAAGTGCGTACGCGCACGCAACGAATGGAGTCACCAATAATAGCTATTGTCGAAACCTTATAATTTATAGCACGTATGCCGCAATACAATTGTTACTTTCTTATAATTATATATTTTCTAGTCAAATGCATTACTGTAAAGATACATTTAACTTATGAGTACAAAAGTATTTAGTTTTATTTATTTAAGTTCAAGTTTATGAATAGGTAATAATGAAAATATATTTTATTGATATCTGTAGATCTAATTACTAGTTTTTATCAAAAATAGAAAAAAAAAGTTTTGCATTAATGTTTTATTGCAGCTAACAGATTTTTTTCGTTTCAGACACAAACGAAAAGTGACAAATCTGCTGCCATCGAAATCTCACACTCAGAGCACAGGATCTCAGAGGCGAGCGCCTCCTCCCGCCCCATTGTATGAGGATCTACAAGACTTGCCTAGACGTCCACCGTTGCCTCATAGACCGGAAATGGAACCGCAGCTAGAAGTAAGAATAACAAAAGCAAAATTAAATATTGACTAGATGTTCTATCGTCAACTTTTTCTTAATCATTCAAGGAGCTTAGACGTCACAGTACCACCACTAAGTGAACCAATAAAAATAAACATTATTGAAAAGTGAAGACCTTAAAAAATATTTTAATTGTAATATATAAATCACTTTTAACTGCTAATAAATAATTAATAAAATATCATATGCTATCTATTTACAGATGGTAGAAGCAAAGCGACAGAATTGCCAACGCGTCTTCGTTTGCGGCACAGGAGGTTCGTGGAGAGGCGGTAATTCTTGCGGAGGAGACGCCTTTGGTGCTCCTTTATATGAAGAACTTCCACACCGATCAGACGACTCCGTTCACAGCGACGATCACTTCGCTGAAGACGAACTTAGTCTCGTCGGCGAAGCGGCGCCATGTCGAACATGTTCAAGGCCACCAGCTCCTCAATCCTTGCCACATCGGCCGAGACAGCAACGCTTAGATAGACGGCCGAAGTCTCTTGAGCGACGGCGAGGCCAGCACAGAGTTCCCCGACATATTAATCCACCTGACCCTTCAGAGTTTCATGAAGGGGTATTATTGGATGCACTATTAAGGTTGTATCCACAGGTTGGAACAGTAGGAGCAAGGCCTTCCGGACCGATCCCTATAGGACCGGGTGGAGCGTGGCCTGGGGGAGAACTACCCGGAATTAATTGCTGGAGAGCACCAAGGGCCTCTCCTAAGCCGCCAAGTGGAGATTCTTCATTTGGATCGGATTCAGGATATAGTAACAATACTTGTGGAACGTGTGGAACAAGAGCTTCATCGAGACACCGTTTGTCAGCTGAAATACCTTTGTCATGAACAAGAGGACTATTTGGACTCTATGATGGGTGTGCCATAATGGTTCCATTTTGAGTGATACATTAATTTTATATAATTCCAAGCATTTATTAGGTTTACTTCTCACGGCCTACTTTCACTGATATTCAGTACGGCCTTTTGCCTTCTTTGATAATAGTGTTTGTGAATATATATGGAACTTAGTGATACCTAGTAGTGATTCAATTTCTACAGGCCTGTACAGAAGAGGTTCTAATTAGCAAAAAAATCTGATTAGACTAATATTTACTTTCAAGCTTTATTTTAAGCAAAATAATAAAAGATTTTGTACAAATGTTTTGTGACCATAATTAGATTGTAGCCATTTTGTCCTAGTAAGTTATATCGAGCTAGTCTATTATGTATCAAAATATAATACACATTTTGATTTTATGTAAAAAGATGAATTGTAAATCGTGAAATTTACTAATAATTGTAGATATTGTAAAAATCGTAGATACATTAAGATATTTAGAATAGTGACTTGAATTTTATAATCATATCACGTTAAAATTATCCTCATCACATTAATATAAATTACAAAATAATTTTCTACTTAATTCAAAATCCTTTTTCACTGGTGCTATATATTTTTTTAAACCTTGTATTTTATTTATTTTTGGTTAAAGCTTATGTTATTTTTTTCAAATTAAATATAACACAAAGTAGCTACAGTATTTGTTCGTATAAAATATTTAAAACCCTATTATATTTTTCTGAAAAGTATAATAATTAAATTAATAAAACTGTATATTATTTTTATTCGATCATCGAATGTTGTTCTTGTTTTCTGTTTCATATATTATTTAAGCCATATTTATTTTGTATACTATTGTTTCGCATTGTATAGATTCAAAGCATCCACTATTATAAAGTTTTCGGACGAATGCGTCCAGTTTATAAATATGAAAAGCACAATAAAATGAAAAATAAATACCTTTTTAAAACATTGTCTTTTATTATATGTACTCCGAGCTATGAATGTCTGAACAATAGCATAGTTATAATTAATTATTTATATATTTATGCACCAATAAATTACAATACAAGAAACGTTATACATAGAAAAAAAATATACAAAGATTCAAATTATTCCTTAACATACTCGGACAGTTACACTTCGACGGAACACGGTATTTATTCATTGTTATGTGTTCTGGTAAAGTACCAGAACAAAGAGTACCAGTAATAACAAAATAAAAGTTTTACTTTAAAAAATATACCTACATAAAAACAGAAAAAAAAATGTTTGCAGTTAAGCTCCATATCCTTATAATATATATTATGCCATTAATATACTACTTACACTAAAATACCCATTATGTAATATTTACAAACCCATATAGGTGTATGTATATATATTTAATGGGTATGTTAGTGTGAGTAATATTGAATACTTTATGTACTGGATACTTGGTTCCGGTAAAGCCATCTCAACTATATTAATTCACATGTACTCTACGCTTTTGTAACATTTTTTATAGAAATGTTTGAAAACACTTGACATTACTAAGCGGTTTATCAACTTTCGACTGCCAGTTTCAGATATAGTCAAGATCTAATTATAAATCATGACTTCTAATGTCAATCTTTTCTTGGTTGAAAGTCTTTTTATAGACCGCATCATATTAAAAAGGGAATAATATTTATCTTTACGTGTTTCAAAACATTTTGAGTCGGCCCTCATATGTTAAAGTGGATTCGGCAATTGTGTCGTTATCGGAAAATATATGGACACATGGCCAGATGGTTTGTTTTGCAGGTAATAGTAGAAATTCTTTGTAAAAACATTTCACCAATAGACCAGCTGCATCTGAAACATTTCAGGTATGGAATAGTAAAACGTATGAAATAGAAATGATGCAGGTGTTAAAAACGAACAAACTATGTATTAGGCAGACTATAAATGGATTACTTCCAGTAATTTATTACGTGATTAGGTCGTTAATAGGTACTCTTATATATTTCAATCAGCAATTAGTTTCCCATTGAAATAAAACTATTTTCAAGAATTTATCTCAAATTTTAATTATCTTTCTTATCTGGATACTTAATTTTAAAACCAATTTTCTAGAGGCCCTTAAATTGTATCAATACTTTCAGTAAACAAAAGGAATCTTGATCTTGACACTATTTATGAGCCATTATTTAAACGACTGAAAATTTATGATTTTATCCACTGTTTCGTCCATTTCGTATTACTGTTTATTAAATTGATAATATAATTAAATAAATTCAAACTTTTTTTATTATTCTTACCAAAGTATGTATGCAAAATGTTATCGTAATGTAACAGTATATTTTATATGTATAAAAATAGTTTAAATTCATTGGAATACATAATTAACAAATCATATTTAATGAAAAGGGTTTATGAAAACAGACTTATGCTCTTTCTATACCAACTGGCCCAACTGCACTGAGATAGCATATCTCCAATGTTATCATTGCGGATATGTAAATACTGAATGTGTCTTAAAAAATGTTTAGATTAAAAAAAATATTTATTTGCAGCAAAGGATTTGTATTAGAATCATAATATTGAAATTGCCATTTTTTTATGACTTAAACTTTTTTCTCATTTTATTTTTAATATTTTAAAGGCTAGATAAATAAATTGTGTCAATGTGGGACGTAATAAATAGAAAAACAATAGTTTTAGATATTTCTTCTACCATAATCCGTCTAACCAGAGTGAAGGTTATCTTAAATCGAATTTACAATCACAATGTAATTAGACAAGCCACAACAACAACAATCCTCAAGCAACGATAGTGACTTGATCATTGACTTTGTTTGATGTTGACAATGACTTCGAAGTGTCGTTGCTAAACAATTGACAAACACCTGGAGTGATAATTTTTCATCTTTATCTAACATTTATTTAGGTATTTCACTTACATATTTTATAATTTTATTCACATTACCCTATCCAGCATTCCTACATCTACCTATTAATAAGTCCACAGCAAATATTAATAAGCCGCCTAAGGCAGTGTTGATTTATGTGTTTAGACGGTTGCGCAAATAAATACATTTTAACAACACATACATACATACGGTCTCAAACTGAATAATGTTATTATATAGAAGGACAACAAATGAACAGACATTTGTTTAACATTATTCGGGTAGAATATGTATTTGGAATAGTTTCATTTCAGACCATTTGGGATTTGTGATTTGTAATTGTAAAGGTATGCCTTGTTTCTAATAATATATATGCCTGAAAAAGTGAATGTGTGAATTTAACATATACCTAATAATATTTTGTTTGTAAGTCCTATTTATTTATATAAATCTTCTTAAAATATAAACGGTTAAGAGCCCAATTTTACATCTAACGGATTACGATTTAGGTCATTTTAGAAGAAAAATGGTTACTCGAACACATTAAACAGCAGTAGCATCATATCATTATTTCAAAGGGGAAGGGTCAAATCTCACGAAGTGAGGGTCCAGCGAGTGAGGGGAACTGTGACCAGAACTAGTATTATTTACACATCTCACAAAGATATAATAAAAACGATTTTTAAAACTAAATAAATGAATCGATACATATTTTAAATGACAATAAGCAGAAAAAGAACCTAATATCTTATTTAACTTATGTCTTATTTAAATATCTTTCCCAACAAAGCGTCGGCCGTCGATACAAACTTGTGATCCCGAGCAAGAAACGCTCCCGGCGTTCTGCCAGAGACGGCAAAGATAAAGTTAGAGAGATTAAAGTGAACTATTCCGCAATATGGTATTGAAGATCTATATAATATATCGTAAATTCCTTATATTAAAAGTAAATGCAACTGAATCATTATTTTATTTGTAAACCGATCAAAATTGCAAAATATGTTTTAAGGTAAAGAAATTATTCTTAAATTTCTAATCATATTCGATTTATATATTTTTTTATTTTATTAATAAAATGTGTAACTTTATTCTTTTCCTATTTTTATTTCAACCATTTACTTTCAGGACGGTCTTATTAGAAGAGACAATCTTCAGACCTGTCGTTTTGTATACACGAAACATTATTCTTGCCACTTTATTGCAGAACCTCTTTTATTTTAGTGTAAGGTGAAATCGATACATTGTAACCCTAATGAGTACAATTTTATCCCCCTCATTAACGAGCAAAACAGAGGTGTAACCATGTATTTTACATCCATTCGTTATATATGTTATAACACTTTCATAAAGGTACTTGTTATTTTAGAAATAACTTAACTATAGGCGGGATGTGGTATCATAAATGTTTCCCAACACTTCGATTTATTATTAATAATTTGTGTTCTTTAAAACTTTATTACCTATTATTAAAGAAATATTATAGTTGCTATTAACTTGAAATGCAATCATAATTCTAACCAGTTAATATTAGAATTGTTAAAATAAGAAACAAACAATAAACTATCACTTTGAAGTACTTACGACAATTTAAAAATCAATTCTGACATCGTGCACCAAACAGCAAAACTAATTCTCAAAATACAACTGCCACGTCCAATTTAAAAGAAACATTAAAATAACGTCTCTCGTTTCAGTCAAGGAACAAGTTTGAAACACGACAGGTCAACCCACGCTGGACGGTTGGATATATTCATCAAACACGACATAAAACCATATTTCTTAGTGGACAGGATTTACCACGAAGAATGCGATTTATATGAGACAAGTTCAGCTCAAAATTCACTAAACACTCGCTCGTGACGATCTTTAGACGGTAAACGATATAAATATCTGGGAGGTTATTCTAAGGATCGTTATATTAAATATTAAACTATATATCGTTATATTAAATATTAAACTATATATGATAAAAATATATTTAACATATATATATATATATGTTAAATATATTTTTGTTTTTGCACGCCTACCACAACCTCTTTTGTACATCCTAAGGTTGGCTGGTAGAGAATATCTAAATGGCATTAAGCCTGCCTTTTGTACATTATTTCGTTTTGTGCAAAAAAGAATTAAATAAATAAATTAATTAATTGAACTAGAATTTATTGAAAAGAAAAAAATATAAGTTAATCTAGTTATTATTATTTTTAAGATTCATTTAACAACAAATTAACTCATTGTATATAAATGGCTACAATTACCTATATCAAGCTAAATTGGGGCAAAAATGCATTTGTATAATATAGAATAAAAAATTTATCGACACTGGCAGGACTTGATTGACACGTTACAATTTCTCAAAGGTCGCAGGTTCAGTCCTGTATGTGTTCCTATTTAATCATTCAACTCAAATTTTAATATAGATAAAATTGAATATATAATTTTATCATCTGACACTAGAATAGACACCCGTTGATTGAAGATTTCACGTTTTAATTATAGTTCTAAACGTTTACGGTGTTTGTCACCTCCTTTGTGATGGTGTTACGATACGGCACATTGTCGGCACTTTGACGTTTATTTTTAGGCAGTTTTCATCACAGACACAAGCAGGTATTGCTTTTGACTTGACATGTGCTTTCGTTTTTAAAATTTATTACTAAGGATATTAATTTACGGTATTTTTGTTAAGCGTTTACTATTCCTTCAGCTTTATGCTCTGTAATAAAGTTTTCGAATATTTCTAGAACACCTTTAGTTGTAAAAAATATTTAATTACCTTGCCTGTAATTAAAAAAAATATATATTTATATAGGGGCTTAATCTGACTGGTTTATTTATACAAAAACTAATTGATTGACATTAGAAACTTGAAATGAATTATAGATTCATTTTATGATTCACCAACTAAGTATGGTTTTTAAATATCACAACTAAAAGAATAAAACTGCTAAAAAATCTTGAATTAACATAAAAAGAAACCAAAATAAAATTCAATATTTAGGATGATTATCTCTTAAATCGATATAACAGTGAGTATAATAAGAAATACATTTTAATTTAGATTAGCATATAAAACATCTGCATCTATGATGAGTCAGTTTTATATGACTATAATTAAAAATTGTGTTTAAAAACGTTCGTCTGTAATTGACCAATTGGAAAATAGATAGAGCTAGTAATAGGCATGGGGTGATTATGGGCGTTCATTTGACACGCAACGTTGAAACCAATACAAAATTATATTATTCTATTATTGTTTTGAAAATATTAATGATCATGTTAAGCTAATAAAAATTTTAAATAAATATAGTATGACAAAATAAACTGATACTAGAGTAGGGAGAATCCGCGGTCTGTGGAAAACTATTGACCGGTTTTATTTTTAATTCAATACGGAACAGTACACAGATACACACTATAAATTGCATTGCATTATACATTGCAATTCATTATAAATTGCATTTTACTAAAAGACAGAAAATTAGCAACCGCTTGTGAAGTTAATATTTCAAGTCAAACACTAAGATAGTATTTGTGTTTGTAAATGTGACTAATTAACTTAATTAGCTCTTAAAATGTTCTAACAAACCTAATTAGTCTCAAAAATAATAAGAACTATATATATTGCTCTACATGGAAGTACGTTATGTTTGACAGACAAAGTAATTTTCATTTTTAAGCTCATTAACTCTCAATATATCAACCAGAATTATTTCGATTATAATGCTTATTTTGAAGGAGAACTTTATTAAATGATTAAGAAGACAATTTCATAAAAGATAAACTACGAATTAAAACAATTGAAATCTTATTAGAAAATTAATTTAAAATAAAAAAAAAATCAAACTTCAAACAAACAAACGATATTAATCGAATCAAAACAACATTAGTATGCAATATTTATCTGAGATAAACATATATCCTATAGAAATATTTTAGAACAAAAACTCAAAAAATAAACTGACGCAGCCAATGCGCAGATTCAGATCACGTCCTCTAGACAATGGAGATTTTTTCAGCCTCCGTTAAATTTGGATTCTGACAATTTCGCCACCTACGTCAGGTTATTCTTTGTGCTTATGGAATTTATTCTCTTGAATTAAAGATGTGACGCTAAATTGCTATTTGAATTCGTTTTATGAATAATATTTATTTTTAGGTAGGTACCGTCATTGAATATCTGATATAAGATATTTTTTTTCCGTCATTTTTTTTTTAAACTAGCAACACAGTAGGCAATTTGTAAAATGATTAGGTACATGTAGAGAAACAAATAAAAATACGAATACAAATCATTAAAACATGATTATGATTAAAAAAAAAATATCTTAATATATAAATACAATTTAATTTTTATATTTAAATATTAATAAACAGTAATATAACAATGTTTTAGGTTTTTGAACTCAAGATGACATAGAAATAAAACTGACGGTCTCCATAAAACAAAGCCAATCATTAGCATTATAATGATTATATATTATTTCACAAGTATTTCATAATAAAACTTATCTTAAAATACAACAACACTAACCATATTTCAAATGAAAAAAGATGTGTCCCTATTTTGAAAACAGTCGACACGTCACAACAAGGTTGTTAACATACACGCAGATCGCAACGTTGTCAAAGTGACGTATTGTAGCAGCTGCGAGACAGAAATACGTCTAGTGATGTTTGTCTAGTGACCATATCGATATCGACTAAAAATATAGACATTTAAATTATCCGATTTGCAATACCTATTATTGCAAGAAAAGTAGATGTAACAAAAAATGTTACGCAACAGCAAGTGGGTAACAGTGTCTTGGACAAAAACACATTATCAGATTTTTTTAACAAAATATAATATTTTATAAAAAAGATAATCTTTTAGATAATAAAAAAAGTTTTTTATATTATATAACATATATATTCCCATCACTAAAATACCTAATAACACTTGTCACTAAACCGGAGATTATAAAATCGCCATAATCATAACTCAATTAAATCTTTAAAATTTATGAGTCTCGTTAAATCAACATATCGTGGTACTAAATAAGGGTTATTATGACTCCGCAATAAGAGACCAATCTCGGAATACTTTGGTACTAATGATGTTCTGTGATCTTATCTAGTTACAATACAATTATACACATAGCATTTTATTACTAAACTTGACTTCCTTCTCACCTGGGCCTTAATTTGTGGGAATAATATACTTTTGTTAAGTTTTCGGTATATATTGCTACAAAATCCCACTTAATGGATTAGAGCCAATTATTAAATTGATTGCATTTTATAATATAATATTTCGTCACTTCTTTACACGTATTCAACGAAATCAGGTACAGTTTCGATACATTTTACACAATTTTCTTAGCATATGTTAATAAATAAAAAATTACAAGGCTAACAAATAAAAACGCATAAAAAAATAGGTACAGGTATATAATATCTCACAAGATAAATTAAATTGTATAAATTTTTTTCTCGTATACATAATGCGTAAATGCGTACATAGCATAAAAGATCCAGCAAACGAATAGAACTGGGTGCGCCGAGCTTAGACTCGTTTTGATAATATTGATAAGATCTTACGATCAGACTTGATGAAGTTACTTAAAGTTACACTGATATAGAGACACTACTGGAACTTCTAAATGAATAGAACTGGGTACGCCGAGCTTAGACTCGTTTTGATAATTTTGATAAGATCTTACCATCAGACTTGATGAAGTTACTTAAAGTCACACTGATATAGAGACACTACTGGATCTCCTAGATAAATATAACTGGATGCGCCAAGCTTAGACTCGTTTTGATAATTTTGATAAGATCTTACCATCAGACTTGATGCAGTTACTTAAAGTCACACTGATATAGAGACACTACTGGATCTCCTAGATGAATATAACTGGATGCGCCGAACTTAGACTCGTTTTGATAATATTGATAAGATCTTACCATCAGACTTGATGAAGTTACTTAAAGTCACACTGATATAGACACTACTGGATCTCCTAGATGAATATAACTGGATGCGCCAAGCTTAGGACTCGTTTTGATAATATTGATAAGATCTTACCATCAGACTTGATGAAGTTACTTAAAGTCACACTGATATGGACACTACTGGATCTCCTAGATGAATATAACTGGATGCGCCAAGCTTAGACTCGTTTTGATAATATTGATAAGATCTTACCATCAGACTTGATGAAGTTACTTAAAGTCACACTGATATAGAGACACTAATGGATCTCCTAGATGAATATAACTGGATGCGCCAAGCTTAGACTCGTTTTGATAATATTGATAACATCTTACCATCAGACTTGATGAAGTTACTTAAAGTCACACTGATATAGAGACACTACTGGATCTCCTAGATGAATATAACTGGATGCGCCGAGCTTAGACTCGTTTTGATAATATTGATAAGATCTTACCATCAGACTTGATGAAGTTACTTAAAGTCACACTGATATAGAGACACTACTGGATCTCCTAGATGAATATAACTGGATGCGCCGAGCTTAGACTCGTTTTGATAATATTGATAAGATCTTACTATCAGACTTGATGAAGTTACTTAAAGTCACACTGATATAGAGACACTACTGGATCTCCTAGATGAATATAACTGGATGCGCCGAACTTAGACTAGTTTTGATAATATTGATAAGATCTTACCATCAGACTTAATGAAGTTACTTAAAGTCACACTGATATAGAGACACTACTGGATCTCCTAGATGAATATAACTGGATGCGCCGAGCTTAGACTCGTTTTGATAATATTGATAAGATCTTACCATCAGACTTGATGAAGTTACTTGAAAGCACACTGATGTAAAGACGCTACTAGATCTTCTACACAAATAGAACTGGAAGCGTCGAACTTAATCGTATTTTTAATTTTGATTACATCTTGTTCTATATGCATGTTTCAGTTCACCATGTATAATAAATAAAACTAGAATGGTGGTATTGAAAAATATTTGTATTTTATATTTTTTATATATCACATTAAACATAATACATTAAACATAATACAATGTAGAACATAATGCGTAGTAAAAAATACATAATACTTAATGCATAATACGTATACATATTCTAAGAGAATCTCTAGCAGCTACCGAAAGTAATATGCCATTATATTTATTGCATCGGTCTGAATATAAATTACCTAGTTTTTTTTTATTTAGGAGATCAAGTGACGTTATGAATAATATATATATCATATAATAATAAGACTTTATTCTATAACATGTTTAATATGTACCTATACGAGTGATACAAAAGTAATATAAAATTAAATTTAAGTTTTATATTCGAAAACATAAAATATGAAACAAACAATCAATTCAAACTATTAAAAAATTTTCAATTACTCCCACACTCATTATTTCCACACAATAAAAGCGTACGTGTGAGTACACAAGTATGCGAATGCAGGCTTTGTCAATGTAGTGATGATTTGATAACTGTTTTGGAAACGCATCCTTAATTAACATCGTTCATACCTGACATTACATTTAAAAAAAAAAGAATTTAAGCTATTTAGTATAATAAGTAGTAAACTGACGAACCCTTAAGAATGTATATACAGGATTATTTGTATTTAGTTGACCACCTCTTGCACGCAGCCTCTCTGCAACAATCCCAACAACATTAACTAATATTTATTTTATTAAAAAAATCTTCATTATTTTTAATGAATTATTTTAAATATATATATAGTTGTGGATCAAATCCTGTACCGTAAATAATTATGCATTTAATGACCGTTATATTAATTATATAATTTTACTCTTTAAATTATAAAAAATCACGAGTAAACTACGCAACTGATTGCTGTTAATTCATATCAGTTCATTTACTCAAAAGTAAGGTGTAATATTGTAATTGAACAACATATGTTAATATGATTTTAATTACGTAAATAGTATGAAAATTCTGATCACAATATTGGGTAACAATGAAAATGAGCAGGCAACACTGGCCAATTACCAATTTGTATAATTACTGTACGTGCTGAATCGACCGCGGCGTTTTGTATAGTTTTGAAGGTTTATTAAAATTAAAATATTTATTATAAATTTAAATTGTTAGTATCACTTTTTCACTAATTATAACAACATTATCTATATAGATAGATAAGTACCTACTGTTTCCCAGTTGTGGGGTAAAGGTGAATATCATGATTTTAATAGCATTCAAGTACATTTACAGTAAATAGTACTAACTTAAAATGTTATAAATATGGTAATGAAATATGAACTAAAAAATAAAACCAAACAAAATACCGCTGATTATACAAATAATACATGAAATATGAACTTTACAAACAATAAATTCTCCATCATCAAATAAAAAGCTCGAAATTCGAAATAAAATAAATTTGTAAAAACTCTAATTGCTAAAACAGTTAATCATTAGAACAAATAAAACAAACGATTCCATTAACAGCAAAAGCAAAAACTAAATGTTATTTGATTCTTAAAAGCGTACTCAACGAATTCTAAACCGAATATAAATAAACTGAAACGAAAATAAGCGTATTAATTAGGGTGATGTTATACCGTGTCGTAATACGGTGAAAATTTTATTATTTAATTGTTTTAGTACTTTATATAAAAATAAATTTTATATAAGAAATCTAGGAATTAAGTGTACAAAAACATAGAACAAAAAGAATTTCAGATGTGTACATAATCTTTCCTTGTAGACTTTTTTACAAAACTAAATAATAGATTTTTTTTAGGTTAAGGATTTGGTTTAGATTTATTTACAATTTATTATAAGGATGCTGTGTTTTCAATATACTCTAAATCCATTTACAATAAATTGAATTTTTCGAAATGGTTTATAACTGTTTCTCTTAATTGAAAAATTCTAAATTAACCAAAATACAGGAAAAAAATATATAAAAAATATGAATGTGTACCACTTGAATATATAAATATCTTAATAAGTACCACTTTAAATAGTTTATCGATAAACTAGAAGGATTCAAAAATATTGCACATGTCAAAGTACAACATTGTCAATCAGATTCGATTCCGCATCTTGCACATTTTGAAAGCGATGTGTGTAGTCGCAGCCACTATCGAATGCATTCAGGTGATAGGGATTATGTTCAACCCGATGGTTGATGTTTCTAGAAGTCTGACAGTAGCAATATATCAAGCATTTCTATCGAATGTAGCTCATTGTACAGAAAATTGTAATAAAATAATGTGCAACCTTAGGAGAAATGATAATTTGATTTTATATAAAAAAAATGCAATTATAACTGAATATCCAAACAAACTTACAAATCCAAATAAATGCCAAAACGAAACCAAAAATAAAACTATTTTGATATAATAAATCACAACAAATTATATTGTATTTTTAAAGAACATTACAGTTCGGTGTAACTGGAGGATTTGAATTCAATATATCAATTTCAGATGGATTTATGCTAGGAGTAATTGTTTTTATTTCATGTAACTAAACAATAATGGATGGAATATTAATAATTTGATTATATTATTTAGTATCTAAATTAAACACAGAGCAACAACATTTCATTATTATAATAATTAGCGTTTTGTTATCATACGTAATTCTACAAATAAACATTTTGTAATACCAAATGCATTATTTCAGTAGGTTTTGTGCAATTTTGGGGTAACTTACTGTTTTTCGTAGACGTCTTATTAACTCAAAAAATGTAACATTCCGAGATAAACCTTTTACTCGTAAATATAGATTCTTAAAACTGTACCAAAATATTGATAAATTGATAATACATATATATATTTAAATTTTATTCTAAGCTAATTTTCATATTTTTATAGGGATTCGGGAGTCCGGTTCCTTCCTCCCTCAAATATGGTGAAGGGGGTGATGTGTTATGGCTCTTGTGTTATGCTCGTGAACTGGTGCTGCTTGCGGTGACTGGTTGTGTGGCAGGCCGAAGATTTTTTATTTTTTTTTTCTGTTATTATTATTTCATTTTGGTTGCCTGCAATCATTAGACTTCATTTCCGATTGATTGCGACGGTTCTAGTTGTTCCAAAATTGCATATAAGCTTGACGTTTGTGAAACAGTGATCACTATAACAAAAAATATATCCGGCTGAGTTTGTTGTGTGGTTCTTCTCAGACCAGGACGCGTTTGGAACCCTCATATCTTTAACATTAAGGTGGAAAGTGCTTTTACAGAAGGGCTTATTACGATAAATCTAGTATTGAAATAGGCCCTCCTGACACTTCCATGTTGACGTACACAAGTGATCACTGATTATGATTCTAAGTGGAAAAGATATAAATAAATAAAATATATATATATATATATATATATATATATATATATATATATATGTAATATATAATATACTAACATTACATATAGATACTAAACACTCGTGTAAATGAGGTAAATCGATTAGTTTATCTGTCTAATAATAATAGAAAGGTGCTGCAAATTGCGGGATTTCGGACGCAGTCGTAATGATAGGAATCGATTTAAAGGCGGTGGCGGAAAAATATTTATCCATAGTATACTTAAAATATTTGTCTTTAAATCAGCAGAAATAAAATTTTATTGCAGCAATACGGTGAAACCCATACCAGAATATTAAGTTAGATAATTTGGCCTTGGATAAGCTGTTTGTGTGCTGTTAAAGAGTCTGAGTTTGAAGTTTGGACGAGATAACGGTAATTTAAATTATGTGCAATATGAAATAAAATTTTATGAAAAAAAAAACATTTTTTTTAACAATAATGACACTTTCTTATAACTTTCAAATAAGGCTGTTTTAATTGTTATGTCAAAATGACTGCCACTCCTATAACTTGTACCTCACACTAACATTGCCTGCCGCTACGCATGTGCGTGCACTGAATTTTATGAGAACCAAAATGAACCCTAAGCTATTATTTTTCCTGAACATCTGTTTAATTATGCTGAAACATCTTGGCAATGGTTATTCTTTGAATAAATAACAAGCTTTTTAATCTAATATTATTGGATGGTTGGTGGTAAAAAGTTATAGCCTGTATCATCCAAACCAAGGCGTATTTACTTTTCATTTCATTTCTTACAAAATGAGAATTTATTATTTAAATTTGTTTCATATAGTCCTATTAAGCTTATTTATATTTATTTAATAATTATTTTTTAATAATTACACGAATAATTCACTAACACTGGTAAACTGAAACAGGCGACGTATAGAACTACTATTCTATTCTAGTAAAGTTTTTTTTATAGTACTTAAGAATAAATACCTGAGCATCATAGACCAAGTAGTTTCTTAGTTTTTAGATATCAATTATGATTGTAACTTGGGAGAATATAAACATGAAAGAAAATCAATGTAGTTTCTCTCCGATTGTACATAAACAGTTTCTTACTCAATTTATTTATTTTATTTTATTTATTTAGTCTTTATTGCCTAAAATAGTACAATAGGCGGACTTAATGCTTAAAAGCATTCCCTACCAGAGTAAGGCGCTTAAAATATAAAACATTAATACAGGAATTTAATATATTATGTTATTTTTATTTATGACGGAAATCTCCAAAAATATTGTTTTCGAAGGCAAATAAAAGCAAATTTATCTAAATTATAAAATAATTATTTTAAATCCGACCACAATTGGGTTCATTCTATATAAACTGGAAACTAATACCAGTTATATATTTTGAACATTTATTATGTTTGCTATATTATGTAATATTTATTTGTTATATTAAATTTGTTCAACCTCTATTTACTATAATTTTTTTTTTAAATCTATCGGTGAAGAAAATAAAATACTTTCAAATTATTCTCGAATCTGAAAATATATCACATTTTGTTATGATATTTAAGAAAGATAAATGAAATGAATTATGTTTTAAAGCAAAATCAAACTTTGTGCAAAGTTTTTCAGTTTTTACAGAACGTAATTAGTAGGCATTGTAGAAACTCAGCTCATTAAGAAAACCAACAATAGCAGACGGCTCTAGGTTAGAGTTTCATTTTTTGTCTAAAAGCATCGGAGTAAGATGAAAGCTTCGGTTTTGAAAAAAGTTCTCACCAGCCTTTTTACGATCAGGTAATGCGTAACAGTTTGTGAATCATTATAGAAAGTCCATCAAACTTAAAATAGAAAAGAGATCTGATCGTAAACTAAATTGTGTAATTTATATATAGTAAAATATGTAGAATACTTTACCAGTAAGCTAATGCTAGCGGCTTTTCTTAGAAAATAATATCTATCCACTTTAAAATTAATAGAGTCTTATTTGATAATTTTAATCAGTAAATCTTGTCGGAAGTAAAAATAAAAGGAAGTGTACGGCCTTCTAAAAAACTGTCCCTGAACTAAATTTTCCCCCTAAAACAGCTCAATGAGAAAATACGATATATATATAAAAAATGTTAGATGGAGAGGTACGAACTGCCGGTTCTCGCAGTCTCTATTCAAAATATTTGAAATTAAATTTAAGGAAATATATCAAAAACATTATAAAATTTATAGTACAAAGTTAAGATTATATCAAAAGAAGAACCCAATTTGTTAATAGCGAAATACGATCAAAGTTTACATTGTGAGCACAAATTTTCTAAAAATCGATATCGTATAATGTAAATAGGATCTGATACTTCAGTTTTACAGACGCTAAGCCAGACATAATAAAAACCATTTTCTAAATAAAACTGCAAAGCCTAAAGCATAATGAACTAATTAAAAGTAAGTTAAGTAATACTTAGCCGTGTCGAGATAATTTGTTAAGACTTTCTCTTTAATTATTTTCAGTTAAAACGCATTTATTTGAAGCATTATCTACATTTAAGTGTTCGTCGACTAGACTGTGAATGATATTTTAACCTTGATATTTCACTTTTTTATTTTCTGTAGTGATTGCGATTGTAACGATTTTCTTATAAAGAAAATTGTAATTATCAAGAAAAAATTGAAAAATGTTTAAAACAAATGTCCAGCAACTTGCTGGTTATTTTGAATATGCCTAGGGTTTAATTTTGTTTTTTTTTTAATACAGGATAAATTACACACATTGATTTAGATCAATGTGTGTAATTTGTAAACATTTTGCTAACTTAGGGGTTAGCCCCTAAGTTAGCAAATTATTTTGCTTGTGTTAAGGGTGTTAGACAACGATACAAAAACATAGAAATACACATTATAAGTACTGAGAATATAAAAAGGAATATATGTTTGGTATGAAAAAGTCAGTCAGTTCAGTCTCAGACTGATTTTTTTTTAGAACACCTGAATATATAAAATATTGAAATAACAAACAAACATTTGTATACTAAGAGATAAACTACAGCTGAATCGAGCAATTTAATTAACGGAAATATTATTGAAATCGTAGTTTCTTTGTAGGGTTGTCTAAAATGCATATGCATTCTGACCACCAACACAAAATAAGAAACACGGTTACACCCATACTTACTTTACGAATTCATTACACGAAGTGAGGTTATGGTAGGTACTTACCTTTTCTCTTTACTGCAGGTATCCATTTCATTTGTTTTTCTTGCTTTGTGCTCGTTATTGATAATCTGTAAAATATACTTAGGAACTTGTTAATAATATTTAAATTAGTATCGATAACGCGGTAACACTTTGTCTTTCAAATATCATCTATTCTAACAAATTATTGATTCTAACAAGTTAACAAGATAAATTAATGTAAGTGTTGTGTTGTGTTGATATAACTTAAAATTAGTCAATGTATATATATGGTACTTCTGAATAAGAAATAACGAAATATACATATTTTGTTAAATTTTAATTTGTTGTTATAAACCTTACTATGAAAATTTGTATTGATGTGTGTGTTGAAACATTGTGTTTGATCCCGTTAACGCTACTTTATATATTATTCGATTTATACAAGTCAGACAATCATGAATTTGACAATTTAGACTTACATTTTACGAAGCTGAAAGACAAGAAAAGCATTTCAACACCAAAATGACTGTCACAAAAATTTATGAAGTAAATGTAAAAAGGTTTAACAACTTTTATTTTTCAATGCTGCTGTGAGGTGTACAGAAGTCAACAAAAACTGATATTAACAACATAAGCAGCTTTCAATTTAGACATGTACAGATATTCTTGTTAAATGAGAGAATAAGCAGGGCCTCAAAGTATAGAATATTTGTGTCAAATAATCATGAGCATATAGATATGAACCTGGATACTACCCCGAACTCATTGACAAAGTAGTTGAAACAAAGAAACCTCAGGGCATTCGCTATGTATACAGCGTCTTTACAGTCATCAAAATTGATCCCAAAGATATTAAAGCGCCATAGCAACAAGGCATCAATTAGTAGATCCGAAATGTTGCTCTGAAGATGAAGGGGTAGGCTGAATTTGTTTTTCCTAAATGCCACAGACCGCAGACAGAGACATCATCATTTTTATAAATTACAATCATTGTACATATAAATAAATCATCTTAACTTTAAATAAGCATTAAAAACAAATTGAACCTCCAATTAAAATTATATATTGCAATATTTTTTTACCCCTAAAAAGACACACACGTACATTAGAATATTAGGTAACAAAATTTAACACTGTTTGCGGTACAAACGACCGACGATTGCGTTGGTCGTTACGGTATAATGGCCCCGTGTGAAGTACAAACGGGACTGTTTAATCCACATTAAATAATTGGATACAGTTAAATTACGAGAGCCAAAAACTGGTTAGAATGGGAATGGATTACAATATTCAGTCAACTCCGTTCAATAAAACCCTCGTACGAATGTATTCTACTCTTGTTTCAGCGTCACATATATTTATATTTACATTATAAATTAATAATTGAAAGAACATAAAATTACACCTGATTTTTTTTTAATATATCCATTAACATCACATATACATATATAGAAGCGAGAACAATCCAGAACCGTTTCTTTATGATGGTATGTATGGTTTACTATAGACCTTAATAATGATATATTTGTACAGTTATTATGTTTTGAATTTCCAGAAAACCTTAAGATATATGTTTTTAAAAAAATAACTATAATCTTGTATTATTCCATGTAATTTTCATGTTCCCTTAAAATTATAATATTATTTTAATTACGGCGCCTGCTACGTGATTATAGCAATATTCCATTTTAACAAAATCGCGCATAAAACTTTCAGGCTATGCATTTATATTGTAATGCGAGTATTTTTGTAAAGTTCCTTTTAGATTTTCACGAGGAAAGAGTTTGTAACAACGGATTACAATAAAAAATATATACAGAAAATAATGCGTAAAATAGTTTAAACTATATTTTGACGTGTAAATATATTTTTATTTGCTCGTGTTTAGGAGAAGACGAGACTTAAGTGTTTGTCACAGACACTAACATTAGCTCTACTAAATCAATACTAGATATTGCCTCGCAGACAGACCTTTTTACACTAGGAATAGAAACAACAATAACAACGCTCATTTAATACTTTGCTACATATTTTTAATAGACTGTGTGAGTTAGTACATTTTAGTTAGTTAAGGTAATGTAAAATTCCAAGAAAGTCAGTGTAGTACCTAGTAATAGTATTAGTCAGTACTACCTAATAGTAGTCAGCAGCAAAAAACTGTAGGGAACGCCGTAAACAGAGCTCAGATGGAACACTCTATAAAATATGAATTATTAAATAAATCAATCGATTCAATCATTTATTGGTTTTTGAAAACAATTATCAAAATTAAATACATTTTTTATGAAGCAGATTTTTTCTATGATATAATAATCGTTTCAATTTGTTTTAATGTTTACTACAATATTTTTAGTTTTTAAATTGGGTATATATGATTGATAGACTTTTACTAAGACTACAAATTGTGAACGCGTCAATGAAGTCGTCAAATGAATTGTTTAAAATTATGAAAAATATCTACTTATATTAGAAGTCTCATTACAATTACCTACATCAAAACTTACAATGGTTTTTTCAGACGGACATAATAGTTTTACGATTTTATATTTTTCTGTTACCATTTAATATAAATGAAGCAATTATTCTAACATTATAAACATACACTCATATATTACTTGACCTTCCTTTAGTTATAGTGTAATTTTCATTAGGACTCTTTACGGAAAAGCTTTGACAAATTAGGTATAATCAGGCTACGCTTAAATGAATGTTTCGTGGAAATAAGATTCAGTTAAACAAACATTTTTTTATATCGTCATGTAATTTGGTTTATACCAATATAAATGTTTAGAAGAGGGTAGATAAATTGCTTGTAATATAATAAACCGGCAAAAGAAATATATTAACAAATAAATTTTATAGGTCCCAAAAATTTCACGGTTCCACAAGTCAATTTTTATTTGACATAGACGAATCGAGATAGCCACGTTTATCATATTAAGTCTGTATTCTCAACCCTGTAATGTGTGGTGACCACACATGATGACCTTTCTTAATGTAAGAAGTCCGTAACATTCTTGGAAACTTACTTTAGATTACCACGTATAAAGGTCCAGTGAGACTGGTTTCCATATTACGTCTGAATGCGTCGACTAGTTGACCCGGCCCTTTAATAGGGTCACCCATCACTCAAACTGTCCCTTCAAATGAGAACGTTTTCCTCATTCCGATTCTCATGAAAAGCGAGTTTTGTTTCATAACTTCGGTAATGTGATAAAAATAATTTACCGTAACATTGAATCTGACCGATGTTTTGACAGAAACGAAATAGGTTTTTTTTACTCTTGTATTATTCATATTTTAACTAATATTTTTCCTTATGCTATTAGCTATTATATTTTTTTGACGTATATATATACGTCAAAAAAATATGTAAACAGTTTTGATTATTTTTACCCATTTTTAAAAACAAGTATTTTCATTCATTCATTCATTCATTCGAATTCGAAAAATTCGAAATTCGAATGCAAGGGAATCAAGCAATCTAATTTTATATTAAAAAGTAGTTACAGCGATCACCAAACGTTTTCATTAAGTATATTTAATTCTAATGGTAACTATAATGTTGCAGTGAAAGGAAGTCCACCTTTTACAATGCACTCTGAGGTACGGAAAATGAACGAGAGATAAACCACTTCGGGATCATTTTGATAATTTAAGTTACTTGTGCGTCTGTAGTTTGCATTGGTGTACTTTTTGAAGCATCGAAATAAGGCAACAGTTTGTTAAGAATTTGATTGACTTTATAGTTTGTATTATATAAATATTGTCATATTTTAGACTATAAAAAAACTGACAAACAATATAAGGCAAGTTTTTCTGAATATCAAAAATACTATAAATACACTTGTATAAAAAATGCAAAGTAACCCTGTAATTTATACAGGTAATCCAATGACTAAATATTTTTATAATTTATTTTTTCTTCAGTTATGTAAGTATTATAAAAAGATAACTAGATAATATAAATAAAACCACAACTAATGCAATTCTATGTTTAATCAAGAACTCGCATTTTTAATTAAAACATGCAAAAAGAACATATCTCTACTTTACACTGATTTAAAAATTCTGTCTCTTTCTGACTATTGACTGCTACTGAATATCTGTTAGTTCTTTTAGAACCAAGAGACACAAAAACGTTTTAAGACATCTTCGTGTTCCTTATTCATAATACCGCATGTGTAATAATAATAATAATAATACGGGACAAATTACACACATTGATCTAGCCCCTAAGTGAGCAAATTATTTGCTTGTGTTAAGGGTGTTAGACGATACAAATACATAGAAATACATAGTATTATTATAAATACTTAGTATTATTATAAATACTGAGAATATATTTAAAAATCGACCAAACCCAGAAATGTACACGTCTATGCTCATCTCATACATGCCTATGCCTGTCGGGAATCGAACCCAGGTCCCATTGCATCTCTATACGTTAAGTATCTGCGTTAACCACTCGAACAACGAGGCGGTTAATAAGTTATGTGTGTCCTTGTTGTTGAAATTTGGACAAAGTAAATACTAAGAAAATTGCATATTTGAAAAGATCAATAGTGTTTATGTTTAGGCGCGACGTGGAATTATATTTTTTATATTATTAATTATATCGTTTTTTTTAGTGTTGGTTTAAACAATTTGACAAGTGTAAATTCTACGAAAATAAATATTTAACAGTTATTTGAAATTTAGAACCTATATTGACTAAAAGAAGGTTTTATTTCTGATAGTAATGCGTCAAGATATTTCTTTATTTTTATTTATTACTGTAGTTTATGCTTAGTTTTGTTATAATGTTGATTCTAATAACAGATTTACTCAAATATTAGGATAGTTTTCTCAATAAGTGCCTTCCAGAATCGTCGATTCTTCTCAAGTATATAATTTTGATATATCTACATATGTGATGTTATACTTACATATTTATTATTATATTCGTGTAGTATTAATGTAAGTAGTCTTAAACTTCAAGACGTAAACCAGTAACGGCAATTGAGATCCAAATCAAAGTCAATCGTAATAAACCCTCCACGGCGCTTCAACCTTTATTACGCTATAAAAACAGAGAAACATCAATGTAAAAGAAAAAGCGTACCTACTTAGAAATTTAAATACTTTACCATTAATCAAGACATCTAATTAAGAAAACAGTGTAAGTCTTAAACTAAAACAATTAAATGTGCCAACATTTCTAATAAAATAGAAATGTAACAAGAAAAAAATAAACCGCTTCATGTGTATAAGGTACGGTAATATTATGTGTACTATACACTCGGCGCGTTGTTACAATATAAATGGAATTAATAATTATGATTTTCCAAATTATTTCGCGTTTAGGAATTGGAAATAATTTCCAAATTATTTCCAATTCCTAAACTGAATAATATGGTATACATATTTCTCAAACGTGGTTTCTAACAGTCCACGCTACTGTTATTTTACTGGTGTCGAAATATTCCATCGACGTCGGTGATATTTATTTATCATATGATCATCAGACTATTTATCCCACTATGCTTTAAAGATATATTTTATTTTTTTTAATTTTATTTACTAAGACGAATGTTTATTTGTTTAGTCTTTAATATTAATTCGGTCTTTATCATTTGAACAAATTAAGTGTTACTTGCATTCTTTTTTTGTTGTTACAATATGGATATAATTAATAATAAGTATTTTCCAAATTATTTCGCGTTTAGGAATTGGAAATAATTTCCAAATTACTTCCAATACCTAAAATGAATAATATGGTATATATATATTTTTCAAACGTGGTTTCTAACAGTCAACGCTTCTCTTATTTTACTGGTGTCGAAATATTCCATCGACGTCTGTGATATTTATTTATCATATGATCATCAGACTATTTGTCCTAATATGTTTTAAAAATATATATTTCTTTAAATTTTATTTAATAAGACGACGGTTATTTGTTTAGTCTTTAATATTAATTCAGTCTTTATCATTTGAACAAAATAAGTGTTACTTGCATTCTTTTTTTAAACAAAAAAATGCGCCTCTTTGTTTAGTAATTAATGGTAAAACTACAAAGTGCTATTCATATTATTTTGCGTTTATTTATTTGTTTGATGGGTATTGCTTACATAAATAAATTACAATCACACGGGAAACTGTAGTTACTAAAACTTCTCGGATTAATAGCAGTGGTTTAGCTCACAGCTAAAAGCATAATATAGTGGATCGTAAAATGAATTGCCTTCTTTTCACCGCAACATCATAGTTTTCAACAGAAGTATGCTTTATGAAAATGTTTTCACGAATATTATGAGGGTTTGGTTTAAAAATTATTATGGAAAATGTGATTGCTACATTACATTATTACTTTGGATAAACATAACATTTCTGCACCAATTCAAATATTCCTACTTCCTTTAACAATGAAATTTAACTGGTATTTTCTGAATCTAAACTTTTTGAATCGATTATTTTCCACAACAACGCAGTTAGACACAGACAAGTAAAGGCTATCTTTTAGGCATTTATTAATTGTTTATGAGTTATGTATAATCGAGACCGACTGACAGGAATCGACTTGACTCGTAGCAGCCGTAAATTACTTCTAATGATACTTTAGATTAGACAGACATGATTTTGGTTATTATCAAAATTATACTACTACGCCAATAATAATAAATTATTATTTTAATTTATTGTTCACGTTGTAAAACTAGGTTTTTTCTAAACTTCTTGTTTCTATATTCTTTCGTTTCTATATTTTCTATAGTTTCAATATTAAGCAAAAGAGTGGAAACTACATTCTTATGATGCCATTTAAAATATTAGAGGTTTTAATAAAGCTTTCTGACCTGGTCCTTGTAAAAAATATTTTTACTTTTAAACAAGAAGTTACATTAATGTAGGTCAAGCAAATTCAGATCACACTGATTTTTTAAGTTCTTTTCAGCGTTAACTTTAAGAATGTGTCCTGTTAAGACTTGTTTCAGTAATACACAGTACTTGCACTTCAATGTTTAATATCCAACCATTTGTAATAGAATGGGCGAGAGCAGCCCTTACAACTCGTTTTATAATATTTTAACACTATAATATTTAGCTGAGAGTTATTTACAATTTCATAACTAACTTACTGATGCTATTTTTTATACCTTATAATAAGTTCTAATAATTAATAAAAGATTAAACATTATCTTAAAATATGCTATGCTTCTAATTCTTAAAACATTTAACAGTAAATACTAAATAACATTCCATAATTAATTGCGTAGGTGGCGTTACTGTTGAGACTTATGAACTAAAACATGTAATTTATTATAAATAAATATGACTAACAGTCCCTAATTCAGACTGAATCTGCTCCTGGCTGGAAGTGCTGGCTGGAACTATACACATTACACCTTCTACAGACTCACGCCGGCATCTAACTTGTCATGCATTGTCTAGTTTTAGTAGGGATCAAGAATAAGCAATTCCTAATTATGACGTATGTCGTCCATTATAAATAATGAATTATCTACTAGCTTTTTGTTCAAATATTATCTTGACCTTAAGTTAAAAAAAAAATGAAATATGATACTATCCGAAAACCTGTTTACGAAATCAATTCTTTCCGAGATAAGTTGGTCAGTATATTTATGAAGTCTTATTTACTTACTTTGTTTATTCCTTGGCACAAAAGTAACTCTTTTTTTGGGGGAAAATATATACTTTTTTAATAGAACTAAAAAAGTAACAAAGGTACGGTCTTGCGTTTATTCACGGAAATTGTGATAAATAACTTACTGAGCTCGTTGTGATTTTGAAAATTTTATAAATATTTAACACAAAATTTACTAGTATCAATAATGAATTTTATTATATTTCTAAAAATATTACACAGAAACATAAAACGCTATTCTAACCCCATTAACTGGGTACAATTATAAACATTTATTAACACAAAATTTAATAACACAAAAAAATGTATAGCCATTTATAAGTAGCTCCTTCGAAGTGGCAAATTCACTTACAGAAGGATTAAAAATATATGAAAAAATAAATTAAACATTTAGAAAACCCCCGATACAAAAATAAGAGGTGTCAAGGGACACCCGGGTGGAACGAAGTCATCCTGTCAATCTTTGCCTTTTGACTACGCATATTCTTATTCTCTCAGCTCGTGTTTTTGCCACAAAAATATATGAGGAACAACTCCTTTCTTCAAACTTACATTACATTTTTCTCTTTCTTGTTTTATTATAAATATTATGTTCAATATTATTAGCTGTATCTTCCTTAACCTGAAATAAATCGACAACCATAAAAATTTTGTAAAACCAAAAAAAAGAATACGGTTTTTATAGAAAGTTAAACTGAACTTTTGTAAACTAGGTTAGGTTAATTTTAAACTCAATTTTTCTAATGTTCAATAGCTCAAGCAACTTACTATAAATTTAAACTATTAAATTAAACCTATTATAAATAAAGTATACTTACGTTAAATTGATCTTCACAACAATATAAACACAATTTAAGACATATATTATCCCTTTTAAATTCCATAGACCATTGTTTTTGTATTTTCGCATCTCTTGGAATATAAAAAACACTTTGTCGTGTTTTTTTCTAATACTATTTTTGCACTCCGGTACTATACATTATTTTTAAGATGGTTTTTATCTTCTTCCATGACTTTTAAAGCACTTAAAACTTAAAATATGTACGAAGTAAAAAGTTAATTGTAGACATAGACAGGGGACGTGTCATTTGACGTCACGCAGGGCGCGCGAAAAATGACGGTGTTTGAACGGCTTTACGTTGGCTTTACGTTGACGATGGTGTCTATTTTACGAAGTTAATCATTGAGGACTTCGACTATACAATTCAATAACGTAATTTTTTTATTAGCCTTAGTACTTGCATTTTAATTATTTTTCCTTTAATAAACGGACCTCAGACTCAACGACTTAAGTAAATACATAATGATATTATTTTTATTCTTTTTGAAGGTCTTTTTGTATCTGGGATTTTTAAATTTTTTATTTTATTTTTTCTGCTTTTTAAAATTATGTAATTGATTTCTTTATTATGTTAAATAACCCTACGGACACACAATTTTTCAGTTGTTTAAGTATTTTCATCAATCTATCCTAATATTATAAAAATTAAATATGTGTTTGTTTCTTTGAATTGAATAGGCTCCGAAACTACTGGACCGATTTTATAAAATATTTTACCTTTAGAATCCTACATTATCCCTCTGATGAACATAGGTTATATTTAATACGAGAAAAACTTATTTTTTATCCTTAGATCCGCTTGAAAATTTCGACAATGTAATAAATTATAAATGTGTTAAGTAACATGATTCAAGACTTTTTCATATGGGTAGGTAGATAGGTAGGTTTCATATATACGAATATAAATAAATATAAACATTTAAAATTAAAATGATTTACAATCACTAATAACACTATGATGAAGGGATTTATATTATCACTAGCTGATATAATGATTACCCGTAATTCTTTATGACTACGATCGTAAGCCATATAAATATATTTTTTACAGTCTACGTGGACGCAGTCACGGGCAACAGTTATCCCTAAAAAAGTACTTTATCTGAGTAAATAAGTGTAAAAACCTTTTGGCCTACATAACAAAGCTTTTTTTTCTTATATAGCGCGGGCGAAACCGCTGGGAACAGCTAATTATTTCATAAGAACCTCTCCCCCACAAGAATAAAACATCAATATCTTGGAGACGACTATTTCTATTTCGATCAAACATGGATAACAACCATCTCGACGACCAAAGCTGTCAATTAAAAAAACTGCATTCAAATCCGTCCACGCGTTTTGCCGCGAATTTGCCACAGACATATACACAGATACACAGATACACAGATCGACAGGTCAAAATTATAACACCCCTCTTTTTAGTCGGGGTTAAATAGAAAATATAGCTGTAAAGTATTATACTAAAAGTCTGGATTCAGTAATTGTTTCGCTTTGATATCCTATTTATTAAATGGTTGTATAAAATACTATGGCGATCCTTACATAATCGAATATTTAAAATTACCTGAAGAATATAGCAAAGTAGAATAGTATTTTAAGTTTCTTCTTCACAAATATATCAAACGCGCCTATATAACTTGTTTTTGGTTTGTTTATTTCGCTGGTTGGATTATTATCTCTTAAATAATATTGCGACCGTTTTCACTTTGATGTTCCCTTTATTGTGTTGACGAGAGCTGAGTCGCATTTATTTAGTTGTTTAAAGAGAAACTAAAAATAATAAAAATATATAAAAACCATTTATTTGTCATATTTTGTCCGTAAGAGCTGACAAAGATTTCACTTCGTTACTAATTATTTAATATATAAAACATAATAAGTGACGTCACTTTAACGTTAACGTCATATTTAGGTAAACAGCTTTCTTTGTAATACGCCCATTTGATTATCAAATTTACAGCGCACTAGTTGATCCCAAAATAGATAGATAGATAGAATAGAGTCAAAGAGCCCACCAATCAGACGGGAACACTAGTTCACTACTAACAACCTCACAATGCAATACTAGTATCCTAGTTGAATTGAATAAGCGTCCGTTAAGTTGGATAATTAAATGGCTGTCTAAGAGTTGCTGAATTCATTCTTAATTTAAATTTTATAGTATTTGAATTTGAATGAGCTTTAATGTACTTATTTAAATTCAGGTCTTTATTAGATTGTTAGTTGTGAAACAGTTGGATTTTAGTTCCAAACAACAAAAAAGTTCACCGACTGTATCTGATTGGAAAAGGAAAATTGTAATAGTAACTCGCATAGCCGCAGTGGATTAATGTGATTTGTTAAAGCTCCTTACCCTTTTCATGAATAGAGTTTTGAAATGCGCCTAATATGTGTAGGCAACCACTTTACTCTATAGGTACTTAAAATATGCGATATCAATATAAAATGATATCTTTATAAAACTCAAGTTTAGCTCCGATATTTTAAACTCTATAAAGATTAGATGCAATAGATGAGGATGCCTTCATATTCAATGCAATATCGACCTACATATGACGTCATTAAATGTTTTATAATATCTGTGTCACAAAATCGTAATAGAAAATTATTTTTACTTAATGAATAATTTACATATATTTAAAGCAGATAATTGTATACGAATTCATGCGCATTTTGCATTTATTATTTATTACTTACTAATGTGTATATTACTAATATGTGTATACAGGATGTGAAAATAAATACCACTAAAGTGACATTATGTTAATGTACTAAATTTATACTTAAAATCGTATGGGTTAATCGATTCTAGTTGCTGAAATTCAAGATACTCTTTATGCTGCTTTTTTATTGTGTTTCCTGTACATGTCGTTAGTGCCGATAGGGACATAGTGCAATGTTATAATTTGGCCAATTTTGTAAGTATTTTTATATAAGAATTTATTATATTTAAACATTGACCACAGATTTATTCTAAGTGATTTAGTAATTATTGTACAGTAAATCATTTTACCTTCTCCTCTGTTTTTAAGAAGTTACTACAAATAAAATACCTAATTTAAAACTTGAATCGAATCTTATACTAAGTTTAACATAAGTGTATGTCCATATATTGCGAATAAAATCCTCGCAAACTCGATATGCTCAATTGATATCTCAAAATGTTTCAAGTAACCTTTATAGGTTCAATTCCAGTCACTTCACTTCTACCCGTTGGAAATAGCCTTTTCTCATATAATATTGAAATTTTTCTAAGATTCTAAAAGAATTTATTGATAATATAATATCGTGTTATAATATTTTCAATGTTATAAAAGGAATATGTTTTTATTATATTATTTATTTGAACTAACTGAACATTAGGGTTAAACTAAATATCAATAAGTAATGGTCTCGTGTGTATATATATAAACATTAAAATCTTAAGTATCCGGAAGGCATACCGGACGAGCAAAACGTAGTAAATTTAGTTTTATTAGTAGTTTTAACAAAACAATCATAATTTTGGATTTCATACCTTATATCCCTCCAAAATGTTGCAGTAGTCTATAAAGACGTATAGTAAAAAAATAAATAAATATATAATGATATAATAATCTATACGGGAAGGATGCGCAGGTATCAGTGCCTTCCGGTAAACCATCCCATAGATCTACCAATTGAATTACCGCATCGCTATCCCTTCGGTGAATTTAGCATTCGATATATAACAGACTTTATCGGGATTCCCCACATCTATTAGGTACTATCGAAAATGTTAACTAATATTTTTAACTTTGCAGTATTGATTAACAATAATAAGTTATAATTCAAATTCAAAAGTAACCAAACGTTATTTTTTAATTTGTCTATACGTGTTCAGCTATATTCAGTTTAAATTAAAAATAAATATAAATTGAAAAACTCATCGACACTGGCAGAATTCATTCAACTCCGCATCTTCTGAAAATCTTATCTGACGTTTCTATCTTTGGGTCCAATACGTTACTGCATCTCCAAAATTTATCCAATTATTAAAGTAAACATAATTGTAAATTTGTTAAAGCTTAATAATAACACTGTTTTATTGCATATTATTTTATGTTCTCTAAAAGCTATAAATGAGTGAGTGAGTATAGTAAGTGAAGCTAAAATTTGTCTCTTTATTAACTCAGTACTCTTAGGCTTAGTATTATATAACTAATGTTTTTTTTTTATAATTTTTATACGACCTCTGAAAGTACGTCTCAGCGTTTTCTGGTGTGAGTGCGTTTTGTGGTGTGGTGTGTGGTGTGGTTGCTTTTCGTCTTCATCCATTGTTTCTTATTTAAAAAAACTTCTTATATTTTAATTAATTCATTGTTTCTGTTTGTATGTATTAAAAATATACGTATATCGCGGGGCCAAAATAAAAGAACATCATAGACAGAAATTTTGTTAATTCAGCCTTTGAAATCAGGCCACAGTTCCACCGGAGTGGCAGAACAAGTGTTGTTAATGTCAATAATGTAAATGACCATATTATATATACATATAATTTGGTCAGTGGAGGTGTATAAGATAATGAAACTCATTCTTATATTTTATAAAACTCTTTAGTTAGGATAGGACAGAATTGTTTATTGTTGTTTATTTTTAATTCGTACATTTGTTATAACTGTTTCGAATTAAGATAATTATTCAAATGATTACCCTTTTTGTGTATTTTTGATATCATATTTAGGGAAAGTAATAAGTATCTCTAATAATGATATGTGCAGTAAAACACAATGTATTTTTTTTTTCTTATAACTTATATATATTTGGTACCTATAATTTTTAAAAAAAGTGTACTACTACGACATAGATATGGTAAAACCTAGAACAGGGTGATTCGCATGGCTCCTAATAATTTTTAATAAATTTTAGTCGCACCCTTTGTTTTTTTTAAACAATTTTTTGAACGATTGGGACGAAATCTAAAACAATCATATTATGAATCATATATTTTCTAATGAATAAAAGAAAAAAAAAAGCAAATGTCGTACCAAAGACTAGCAAGAAATACGAAGTTTGTTTTAAAACTATGTTTAAACTTCATAATTTTGCAGTAATACTGGCCAGTTATAAAAGTTAACCCAGCTAATTTAAAACTTTCACAGCACTCAGTTTTACAGGAATTATTTATATATTTGTAATGTATAAGCACGATAGTGATGCTTGTTGCCGGATAAATCCGGTTATGGCTGGGCAAAACCAGGTTCACCGCAGAGCAATTAGTTTGTTTACGGCGTTCATCCTGGTACTTTACGTATATGCAAACATGCTTTTTCTATTTAGAATTCTAATTTAATATAATTGTATTATACTCCTGTTTACCTGACATCTAGTCAAAACTAAAGATTTTATAAAGAGAATCAATAGTAGTTGGTTGCTTTGCTTTGATTATAAAAATGTAATTCTTTAAGTTAATTATTGCACATTACAAAATTTAAACTGAGTATTGTGAACTTGTTTCATTAAAGTGCAGTTAATAATTAAATCGACAGAAAAAAGTTATCGAAAACATCACTTTAATAATATTTAGCATAAATATTAGGAGCATCCATCTCACTTTTTCTACAGGTGTCCTTCTCTCTTTCATGTCTTAGTTTCTAATGCTACTTACTATATTTGTAAGTCTTATTATGTAGGAGTCTATGGATCACGTTTGTCACTAACCATAAATAGGACGGTCGTTTAATAATAAATTGTTAGTACTCAATAAAATTTTCGTTTTAAAACTATCCATTAAACTATTTATTATTTATAGTTTTTCCTTTGACCACACTTCTTTTGAAGTAGAATTTTCACATTATCCCAATACTTTGTGAAAAGGATTTCTTTTGACCCAATAAAGAATTGTGGCTTAAAAATATATAAAAGCTGTAAGACAGTATTGAATGAGAATAGTTTTTTGCAAAATAATTTTGATCTACATTCATAAATAGTATAAACATGTCGGTATTAACAAATAAACCAAATGGTTTATTTGTTAATTGATATTTTATGTTATTATTAGATTGTTGTTGTACAATATACCCATTTGGACTTATGTATTCTCCCGTATACAAATAATATTATCATTAGATTTTTATAGAATAACTTTATTATAAAATAAATTTTTGTGTAAACACACATTCAACTGTAGGTACTTAACTTGATTTATTATAAAGTCACATATATTTAGTAAGTGCTATTAATTAAACGATGTCATAACAGCGTGAATATAATGCAGTGGCATTCTTTTTGATAAAGCAAAATTAATAATGTAGAATTATTTTCCATACCTAAACTCCTACTACCTACCTCATGTAAGTATTTGAATTTTGATGACGTAGACAGCAGAACTGTCAAACTGAACGTTCCATTTTTTATAATTGACATATTCATACAAATCGGTCAAGTGATGCTTCGCCATCTATGCAGAGAGATATATATGTATATTAGTTATATGCATCTATGTGTCAATTTATTAATATAGATTCTCTCTCAAAAGAGCACCAGTCGTCAAAATTATTCAGATTCAAATAATTATATTAATTACTAATTGTGTCTGCGACTTCGTACGCGTAGTCTATATCGATTTTGATAAAACATTCCCTTTGTACTCACTAATGTATGTAAAAACTATAAACCTTAAAAGTGGTAAGCAGCAATGGTACGACAATAACAGATTATTAACATCTTTATTTGTTAACCGATTGTTAAAAAAAAATATATATAAAGTGAATCCCACGACTATATATTCCCGAAAACTGCATCCAAATCGATTAATCCGTTTCTTAGATTAGCGTGCACAAACATACAGACATATACATACATACCTACAGAAGAGCAGACAAAATTAAAAGCATTGATTGGTTCTCTTGCTTATATAAAGGTCCCCTTTGATGTTTTTTTTTAATATTTAGCATGTACAGATATGGATCAATGATAATTTTATTATATGTATAGATATGATGAAACGTTTGTCACACTCTACATTATTATTACTTTTTTATTAATTTATTATAGCGAAGGAAAGAAAATAGAACATAGTAGGCAAATACGAACTTGATAACTTATGAAATCAATTCTTTTTGAAAAAGAATATTTTAAATTCGTTTAGAGTACATTTATTTTCATTGAGGAATTAAAATAATTTAAAAATGCTTTAAGCGGTTTTCATTTTATGATAAGGGGTATTTTACAAATGCAATTGTTATCATTATTTTAATATTATATTATAATAATAATAATAATATCAGGACAAATTACACACATTGATCTAACCCCTAAGTAAGCAAATTATTTGCTAGTGTTAAGGGTGTTAGACAACGATACGAATACATAGAAATACACATATAAATACTGAGAATATATATAATAAACGACCAAACCCAGAAACACAGACATCTATGCTCATCACATAAATGCCTGTCTCCGCCGGGAATCGAACACGTTAGGCGTCTGCGCTAACCACTCGACCAACGGGGCGGTCAAATTAAATAATATAATATCAATATATAATAATATAAATAATAATCAATATATAATATATTATCATAAACATACTTTTAAATATTAAAAAATATTTACCCAAAAATTTTTTTTGTTTTTTTTCCTAAATAACATTTAGATTAGATAACTTTCACTTGTCAATACATACATATTTTATCACGAACCTGCTAGTGGTTCTATAAAGACCGATGTCGTTTTATAACAATCCTGGAGCGCCATTTAATTTACAATTGCTCTACTGACTAATTAAATGACATTTTGACACTATTGCCGGAAGTCAAAATTTAACTGCAATACCAACATCCTGTAACAATCCAACAAATATTAAGTTGATATTTCTTCTTATGAAATGAAATTTTATTTTGCTTAAGAAAAAAATATGATATTCCGATTGTTTTAGCGTACTACATTATTAACCCTAGAAGCCTAATCTATTTCGGACGTGCACAAAGCCTTAATATACGTCTCAGAGGCGTACACATTTAAAAACCCCTATTTTAGGTATATTTTTTAATTACTTTTATCATTATTAAGCACAAATTTGAATTTGGAACATAAATTAAAAATAAAACAACACTGTTAATAATAATAACTATAATCACAGTTATTCATTATGACGAAAAAACAATAGATATGCATAAATTGAAACAAGGAAAAATTACTTCTTCAAAATCAACTAATACATATGTTATTATTTTTTATAATATCATTTTTTTTAAGATAATTATTTATTCTTAGAACAAACATTACAACTAATTAGATTTTAAAACACTAGCTTTACTTTAGGAGTAGTCTACACATATCAACCTTTTGTTTGCTACATACAGATTTTTTACATTTATTACAAACTAATTGTGACATAGTTTTTTCTTTATATCAGAAAAAGGAGCAGTATTTCCGGTTTTTTTGGGCAGGGTTCTTCTTTTTGATTCATTTTATTTGAATCTTTAGATTTATCAAGTATTTGGCTTATATTTTCACGTAAAGATATCTTCAATGTCGGAGCTTCAAGTCTCATCTCCATCCAAATCTGTTCTGAATTGCTTCTTGAATTGTCTTCTGTTCTAATGAATGTTACAACGTAGCTGGAGTTCTGTGATATGTTTGAGCTTTATCAGTGAACCAAATATGTCCATTCTTACCTCGAAGAGTACGACCACGAACACAATAAATCCACTTTGAGTTGGTAGGTAGTAAAACATGGCCTGCGCCAGATGATGGACCAGCTTCTGCAACAAGGGTTGGGTCGGTTTCTTCAGAGGGTCCAGTTTCTTGTAAAGACGAAACATACTCACTCTTCATTATTTTCGTCTTCGCATTGAATGTCATCGATAATATGGTCGTTCTAAACCTCGGAATCTACATCTTTCTGAGAAGGATTGTTTTCCTAGTTTAAATTTTCCTAGTTTAAAATAATACTGATTGCTGGTTTCTCAACTTGCAGAAGACTTACAACTATATATGATTCAGCAATCAGTATTATTTTAGTTAAGATCTGTTAGAAAACTAGTGTTGTTCACTTTTATTATATATATATTTTTTACTATTCTAAAAATTCTAACTTTTGGGTATTAGTCTCTCTTTAAGCAACTAAATAAATGCAACTGAGTCCTCGTGAATACAAAAGAAGGCACACCTAAGACGTTAAAATGGTTGGAATATTAGTTCAGAGATTAGTATCTCTTATTAAACCAAAAAATTACAGAAAAAAACAAATACAATAACTGCGTTTGGCATTTTTATAAATACTTATAATACAATGTCATTTTGTTATACTCTTAAGGCAACTGTAAATACTCGATTGTGTAAGGATAACCTATTTATTGTAAAAAAAGGTTATAAGCTGTGGTTACTAAATGCACAAAAAAAAGAAATACCAGAGTTCCAGAGATAAGGGCGTTCAAATATAAAAGTCTACTTCTATATTTTATTTTTTTCATGTATTTTTAAGTTTTCTGTATGCGAGTTTATTACCGAACTCTTCCTTAACTTCTCTTAACTTAAATTTCTCTCGGTTGTAGATCATAACATCGGTTTGCCGGCAAAGTTACCACCCATCGGGCAATCGTGCCGCAAATAGACCTAGTCGTGTTCCGGCACGTTGCTCGATGAAGCCGTTTATAGGAAATAGTCTGAACATCTGCAACGAGTTGGCGAACCGGTTTGACGTCGTGTTGGTGTATATGTCTTATCGGGTGTCTAGTCGAAAAGGGTAGTGGGATCCGAAGCGACGGCTTTCCGCTGGCCACCCACCGATAGTTGGGGGCCCAATTAGTGGGTCAGACAGCCACGAAAGGCTGCCCCGCCAGCTTCGAAAAATCCCAAGTTGGCTCCATCGTGCTGGTTGGCAAGCAGACGAAGATGCCCGATCGCATCCCTGGGGAGGTTCGGGCGACCCCGAAGTCTCCAGACTAGCCTCCCAGTGGCAAGACATCAACAATTGCGACGTCGGGTCCGATACGTACCGCCTCGTTCAACTGTAATTTCCCATCCCTATTCACTGTTATTTATTTTTTTATGAAGAAAGTAAAAAAAAAGAAAATGTTTTTACAGCGGTTGCACTCCTCCTCATTTGAAGTTCACCCCACTAATATCAGGGGTTTGCACTCTTATATCTTAGCTGTTCATCACCACCTGGAGACAGAGCAGCCGCACCTTTTCTTTTTGATGGAGACGCAGATACAATGTCTTTTGAGCGCTTCGCTTCGCACCTGGATTATCCCGGTTACACGTGCACACTTTCGCTCACGTGCTGGAATCTGTAAGTACGCTCCGTACGACCTCCCTATACACCGTCTCCATCACCTTGAAGACCCCGAGACATAGTAAGGAATGGGGGATTAAGCAGTTTTAAGCAGGTTTATATAATTTTTGGGGTGATTTTTTTATACCTATTTTTAAACAACTGCTGACATGTATGGGCGGTTTCTCGGAACTACTAGATTTAAGACATTATATTTTTTTTATACTGTGATAAATTATTTTTATTTTTTGATATATTATATAAAAATCACCTAAAACCACTGTGACTAATAGCGGGTGGAATATATTTTCTTATTTCGTGACGTTTTATTATTGAAAAACAAACTCAAACATTACTGCGATGGAATGAAATTATTAGGATGATTTTTACGGTTTATTTTTATAGAACTTTCTGTATTAAATTTATTAAATTGTAGTATATTTTAGCCTACATGATAGAAAACACTCTTCTCTATATACTTTTGGTGGTTAATAACAATAACATCCTTTTAACTACTTATATCTATGATATATATTTTTTTTTTAATAATATAAATAAATATGGTCAACTGCTTTTCTTTCATTAATGTCTTCAGTAGGTTTTTAGCAGCTCAAATGTACATACACCACTTATTGACTTTACAAGCTTAGCATATCACAGAATTGTAAATTATTGAATGCCATCCTGGTAGTTAGAAATATTATGTGAATTATTTATGCAATTTTTTATAGTATTGATACCTTAATACTGGGTATATTTTTATTTATCAAAGTTTGCTTATGAATAATTTACAAATGATAATTATAATTTTAAGCAAAAAAAGAGTATAAAAATAGCTATAGAGTATAAATTTATTAGCTATAGAGTATAAGAGTATAAATTTATTTATCAAATATCAAAAAGGGGTGGACAATGTAAGTGGTTTATCGTAACTAAAACAAAAATGGCCTCATTGATATCCTTTATGGAGGCTTTCGTTATCGGGAAGGCCTGATATATGAGGCATATTAACCCAATAGGAGGTATTAAATAATAGTATTACGAGGACAAAGTATGAAGAATAAGAGTTAGGGCCTGTATCATCTACGTGACATATAAAACTGTTTTAAAAACTATTGAACAGTACTATTTCTGGTTATTAATGTATAAATATTAAACAATAATAATAATTTATATTATTTTGATACAATTTTCCAAAATAACAGTAACGTCTAATAAAATTCGTATTTATTTTTATAAGAATTACATTTATCTACAAAATAACTAAAATTCATGTTTGTGTTTCAATAAACAATATTGAAACACAAATTTTTAACAAGCTAACTCAAGTAAGTTACAAGTGCTGTGAATCAGTTCGGAAGTCTATCCGTGTGTGAATAATTAAACTGCTCTTAGTCAAATGCACTTAGTAGGTATAGTATAGATATATCGAGATACATTACTTGCTAAACTTAGAAGTGATCAAATGCTTGGATTGTAGTTATGCATAGTAAATTTCATTATTAATAATGTAGTACGCTAAAACAATCGGAATATCATATTTTTTTCTTAAGCAAAATAAAATTTCATTTCATAAGAAGAAATATCAACTTAATATTTGTTGGATTGTTACAGGATGTTGGTATTGCAGTTAAATTTTGACTTCCGGCAATAGTGTCAAAATGTCATTTAATTAGTCAGTAGAGCAATTGTAAATTAAATGGCGCTCCAGGATTGTTATAAAACGACATCGGTCTTTATAGAACCACTAGCAGGTTCGTGATAAAATATGTATGTATTGACAAGTGAAAGTTATCTAATCTAAATGTTATTTAGGAAAAAAAACAAAAAAAATTTTTGGGTAAATATTTTTTAATATTTAAAAGTATGTTTATGATAATATATTATATATTGATTATTATTTATATTATTATATATTGATATTATATTATTTAATTTGACCGCCCCGTTGGTCGAGTGGTTAGCGCAGACGCCTAACGTGTTCGATTCCCGGCGGAGACAGGCATTTATGTGATGAGCATAGATGTCTGTGTTTCTGGGTTTGGTCGTTTATTATATATATTCTCAGTATTTATATGTGTATTTCTATGTATTCGTATCGTTGTCTAACACCCTTAACACAAGCAAATAATTTGCTTACTTAGGGGTTAGATCAATGTGTGTAATTTGTCCTGATATTATTATTATTATTATAATATAATATTAAAATAATGATAACAATTGCATTTGTAAAATACCCCTTATCATAAAATGAAAACCGCTTAAAGCATTTTTAAATTATTTTAATTCCTCAATGAAAATAAATGTACTCTAAACGAATTTAAAATATTCTTTTTCAAAAAGAATTGATTTCATAAGTTATCAAGTTCGTATTTGCCTACTATGTTCTATTTTCTTTCCTTCGCTATAATAAATTAATAAAAAAGTAATAATAATGTAGAGTGTGACAAACGTTTCATCATATCTATACATATAATAAAATTATCATTGATCCATATCTGTACATGCTAAATATTAAAAAAAAACATCAAAGGGGACCTTTATATAAGCAAGAGAACCAATCAATGCTTTTAATTTTGTCTGCTCTTCTGTAGGTATGTATGTATATGTCTGTATGTTTGTGCACGCTAATCTAAGAAACGGATTAATCGATTTGGATGCAGTTTTCGGGAATATATAGTCGTGGGATTCACTTTATATATATTTTTTTTAACAATCGGTTAACAAATAAAGATGTTAATAATCTGTTATTGTCGTACCATTGCTGCTTACCACTTTTAAGGTTTATAGTTTTTACATACATTAGTGAGTACAAAGGGAATGTTTTATCAAAATCGATATAGACTACGCGTACGAAGTCGCAGACACAATTAGTAATTAATATAATTATTTGAATCTGAATAATTTTGACGACTGGTGCTCTTTTGAGAGAGAATCTATATTAATAAATTGGCACATAGATGCATATAACTAATATACATATATATCTCTCTGCATAGATGGCGAAGCATCACTTGACCGATTTGTATGAATATGTCAATTATAAAAAATGGAACGTTCAGTTTAACAGTTCTGCTGTCTACGTCGTCCAAACGATAGTCATGAAAATTCAAATACCTACATGAGGTAGGTAGTAGGAGTTTAGGTATGGAAAATAATTCTACATTATTAATTTTGCTTTATCAAAAAGAATGCCACTGCATTTTATTCACGCTGTTATGACATCGTTTAATTAATAGCACTTACTAAATATATGTGACTTTATAATAAATCAAGGTAAGTACCTACAGTTGAATGTGTGTTTACACAAAAAGTTATTTTATAATAAAGTTATTCTAAAAGAATCTTATGATAATATTATTTGTATACGGGAGAATACATAAGTCCGAATGGGTATATTGTACAAAAATAATCTAATAATAACATAAAATATCAATTAACAAATAAACCTTTTGGTTTATTTAACAAACCGACATGTTTATATTATTTATGAATGTAGATCAAAATTATTTTGCAAGAAACTATTCTCATTCAATACTGTCTTACAGATTTTATATACTTTTAAGGCATAATTCTTTATTGGGTCAAAAGAAATCCTTTTCACAAAGTATTGGGATAATGTGAAAATTCTACTTCAAAAGAAGTGTGGTCAAAGGAAAAACTATAAATAATAAATAGTTTAATGGAAAGTTTTAAAACGAAAATTTTATTGAGTACTAACAATTTATTATTAAACGACCGTCCTACTGATGGTTAGTGACAAACGTGATCCATAGACTCCTACATAATAAGACTTACAAATATAGTAAGTCGCATTAGAAACTAAGACATGAAAGAGAGAAGGACACCCGTGGAAAAAGTGAGATGGATGCTCCTAATATTTATGCTAAATATTATTAAAGTGATGTTTTCGATAACTTTTTTCTGTTGATTTAATTATTAACTGCACTTTAATGAAGCAAGTTCACAATACTCAGTTTAAATTTTGTAATGTGCAATAATTAACTTAAAGAATTAAATTTTTATAATCAAAGCAAAGCAAGCACCTACTATCGACTCCTTTATAAAACCTTTAGTTTTGACTAGATGTCAGGTAAAAGGAGTATAATATAATTATATTAAATTAGAATTCTAAATAGAAAAAGCATGTTTGCATATACGTAAAGTACCGGGATGTACGTCGTAAACAAACTAATTGCTCTGCGGTGAACCTGGTTTTGCCCAGCCATAACCGGATTTATCCGGCAACAATCATCACTATCGAGCTTATAGATTATAAATATATAAATAATTCCTGTAAAACTGATTGCTGTGAAAGTTTTAAATTAGCTGGGGTAACTTTTATAACTGGCCAGTAATAATACTGCAAAATTATGAAGTTTAAACGTAGTTTTAAAACAAACTTCGTATTTCTTGCTAGTCTTTGGTACGACATTTCCTTTTTTTTTCTTTCATTCATTGAAAAATAATAATTCATAATTTGATTGTTTTAGATTTCGTCCCAATCGTTCAAAAAATTGTATAAAAAAAAACAAAGAGTGAGACTAAAATTTATTAAAATTATTAGGATCCATGCGAATTACCCTGTTCTAGGTTTTACCATATATATGTCGAAGTCGTACACTTTTTAAAATTATGGGTACCAGATTTATATAAGTTATAAGAAAAAAAATTATATTGTGTTTTACTGCACATTTCATTATTAGAGATACTTATTAATTTTCGTAAATATGATATCAAAAATACACAGAAACGGTAATCATTTGAATAATCTTAATTCGAAACAGTTGTAACATATGTACGACTTAAAAAAAAAAAATTAACAATATATAATTCTGTCCTAACCTAACTAAAGAATTTCCTAAAATATAAGAATGAGTTTCAATATCTTATACACCTCCACTGACCAAATTATATGTATATATAATATGGTCATTTACATTATTGACATTAACAACACTTGTTCTGCCACTCCGGTGAAACTGTGGCCTGATTTCAAAGATTGAATTAACAAAATTTCTGTCTATGATGTTCTTTTATTTTGGCCCCACGATATACGTATATTTTTAATACATACAGACAGAAACAATGAATTAATTAAAATATAAGTTTTTTTAAATAAGAAACAATGGATGAAGACGAAAAGCACTCACACCAGAAAACGCTGAGACGTACTTTCAGAGGTTGTATAATAATTATAAAAAAAACATTAGTTATATAATACTAAGCCTAAGAGTACTGAGTTAATAAAGAGACAAATTTTAGCTTCACTTACTATACTCACTCACTCATTTATAGCTTTTAGAGAACATAAAATAATATGCAATAAAACAGTATTATTATTAAGCTTTAACAAATTTACAATTATGTTTACTTTAATAATTGGATAAATTTTGGAGATGCAGTAACGTACTGGACCCAAAGATAGAAACGTCAGATAAGATTTTCAGAAGATGCGGAGTTGATTGAATTTTGCCAGTGTCGATGAGTTTTTCATTTTATATTTATTTTTAATTTAAACTGAATATAGCTGAACACGTATAGACAAATTAAAAAATAACGTTTAGTTATTTTTGAATTTGAATTATAACGTATTAAAGTTAAAAACATTAGTTAACATTTTCGAAAGTACCTAATAGATGTGGGGAATCTCGATAAAGTCTGTTATATATCGAATGCTAAATTCACCGAAGGGATAGCGATACGGTAATTCAATAGATAACATTCATGTAATTTTTTTTTGACGTAAATTAATCATTTACCTCTCTATATCGTAGAAAAAATATAAAAAGGTTTGAAAAGATTCTAGTTTTTTTCAAAGTGAAAAGTAAAATATTGAGTAAATTTGAGCCGTTCAAACGCCGTCGTTTTGCGCGCGCCCTGCGTAACGTCAAATTACACGTCCAGTCTATTTTTACTATGAACTTTTTACTTCATACATATTTTAAGTTTTAAGTGCTTTACAAATCATGGAAGAAGATAAAAACCATCTTACAAGTAATATACAGTACCGGAGTGCAAAAATAGTATTAGAAAAACACCCGAAAATGTGTTTTTATATTCCAAGAGATGCGAAAATACAAAAACAATGGTGTATGGTAATTAAAAGGGATAATATGTGTCCTAAATCGTGTTTATATTGTTGTGAAGATCAATTTTACGTAAGTATACTTTATTTATAATAAGTTTAATCTAATAGTTTAATATATATTAAGTATAGAACATTAGAAAATTTGAGTTTAAAATTAACATAACCTAGCTTACAAAAGTTCAGTATAAATTTTATAAAAAACCGTATTCTTTTTTTGATTTTACGAAATTTTTATTTTTGTCGATTTATTTCAGGTTAAGGAAGATAGAGCCAATTGTATTGAATATAATATGTATAACGAAACAACAAGGAGAAAAATGTAATCTAAGTTTGAAGAAAAGAGTTGTGCCTCATATATTTTTGTGGCAAAAACACCAGCTGAGAGAACATTCTCATGAATGTGTATAGTCAAAAGGCAAAGATTGACATCGGTTAATGAAGCCTTTTCAGAGTTGGTTATCAAAAGTAGTGTTTAAAAATGGTGACCTTCATAAAGACGTGATATACTCTAAGTAAGTCCTAGTACTGTCCATACAAATGTCTGTGATATTAATCAGCCAGGACTCAGTACTTCTCCTATTGAATGTAATGATCATAAGGTAGAGCCTTGCTTTTCGCATATTGAAGATAAATTACCAAGTGACTAAGCTATGCAAGTTAATATTAAACCGAAATATGGAAGTAAAGGTGTCAATGTAAATATACCTGCTGAAAAACAAAATGTAGCATTGTCACCATTTCCTCATTCAACACACAACATTGGTACACAACAGTTTTACCAGTAAAACTATCTATTTTAAAAAGAAAATTGTTTACCGAAAACACAGCTGATAATACTTCTATAGCATCTTATATCTTCTATATCTGCTGATTATCAACTAAGTTATTTATCTGAGTCAAGTGAAGTGGAAAATGATTCAGAGGAAGAAACATTTTAAAAATGTAATGTGTAGTAGCATGCTAAATGCTATTGAAAAAGAGTTTGTAGGTATTTGTTTTGTTAGGGTTGTTTGAGTATTGAAAAAATGTTTTTAGAATTAACTAAACAATTGTATCATTTAATAAAAACTTTAAGCACGAAAATATAGGTTTAAATTATTTATTTTTCTCACTAACACTGATACCACAGTATGAACTTCGACGCCGATAATTTGAATGGCGTGTCAAATGACGTCACATTTCCTTTCGACCAATGCAATGGTGGCGCGTTTCGGAAGTTTGAATTTCGCTCCCTTAATTTACACTTTTCATAAATTATTTTATGGCCTTAAATAGTAAGTAAATTAAAAAAAAATGTTTTTATTAAAATAAGATGATAATAAGTAATCGAAAAAAAAATATTTGGAACCATTTTAAATTTTTTGCATGTTCCCTATTGGTAGATCTATGGGATTGTTTACCGGAAGGCACTGATACCTGCGCATCCTTCCCGTATAGATTATTATTTCATTGTATTTTTATTTATTTTTTTTACTATACGTCTTTATAGACTACTGCAACATTATGAAGGGATATAAGGTATGAAATCCAAAATTAAAGCAAACGTTATGATTGTTTTGTTAAAACTACTAATAAAACTAAACTTACTACGTTTTCCTCGTCCGGTATGCCTTCCTGAAATTTAAGATTTTAATGTTTATATATATACATACGAGACCATTACTTATTGATATTTAGTTTAACCCTAATGTTCAGTTAGTTCAAATAAATAATATAATAAAAACATATTCCTTTTATAACATTGAAAATATTATAACACGATATTATATTATCAATAAATTCTTTTAGAATCTTAGAAAAATTTCAATATTATATGAGAAAAGGCTATTTCCAACGGGTAGAAGTGAAGTGACTGGAACTGAACCTATAAAGGTTACTTGAAACATTTTGAGATATCAATTGAGCATATCGAGTTTGCGAGGATTTTATTCGCAATATATGGACATACACTTATGTTAAACTTAGTATAAAATTCGATTCAAGTTTTAAATTAGGTATTATATTTATTATATATATATATAACCAAAAAAAGAATACGGTTTTTATAGAAAGTAAACTTTTGTAAACTAGGTTAGGTTAATTTTAAACTCAAATTTTCTAATGTTCAATAGCTAATGCAATTTACTATAAATTTAAACTATTAATTTAAACTTATTATAAATAAAGTATACTTAAATTGATCTTTATAACAATATGAACAGAATTTAAGACATACATTATCCCTTTTAAATACCATACACCATTGTTTTTGTATTTTCGCATCTCTTGGAATATAAAAAACACATTATCGGGTGTTTTTTTAATACTATTTTTGCACTCCGGTACTATATATTACTTGTAAGATGGTTTTTATCTTCTTCCATGACTTGTAAAGCACATAAAACTTAAAATATGTATGAAGTAAAAAGTTCATAGTAAACATAGACTGGGGACGTGTCATTTGACGTAACGCAGGGCGCGCGCAAAATGACGGCGTTTGAACGGCTCAAATTTACTCAATGTTTTACTTTTCACTTTAAAAAAAACTAGAATCTTTTCAAACATATTTATATTTTTTCTACCATATAGAGAGGTAAATAATTAATTAACGTCAAAAAAAAAAACATTACTCATGTTTTTTACCTATTGTAATCAAAAAATATTAAATTATTAATATAAGCTAATATGCTAATGGATAATATTTGTATACTATTTTTGTATGATATTTCGCCTATAATTTATAATAAATGAAAATAAAATGAATAACTAAATTAAAAAATGTTAATCAATAAACCCATGGGTTATTGTCCCGCCACCTAGCGGTTTCACTTTGTACAGATATGTTTATATAACAGATGTAGTTATGTTTCCCTAAGGTATAAATAGATGGCGTTAAATAATAAAGAACTAACAAGCAATTTAATATAACACAAAAAATAATAATGATAGAAATGAAAATATCTCGCTTGCTTTCTATAAGAGAGAAAGAGATAGCAAAACATGTCGTGCCAACTTTTGGTAAGAATTTTTACAGTCTAGCCCCTTTTCACAACGCGCGTTAGGAACTACGTTCCAAAAAGTTTTTAACATTAAAGAATAATTATATTAAAATACTTTTCTACTGAGTGATGGCTTAGGCATTAGGTTGATAGAATGCTAGTCAAAAGTGATTATATGAATAGAAAATATCGTAAATGCTTGCAAAAGCAGCGTCTGAATGCCAGATGGAATATTGTCAACTTTTTAGACGTCTGGGACACCCCATATAAAAGACATGGAACAAAATATCGAAAAAGTTTAAAACTTATAAGTAGCTTTGCAGAAAGCGCCATATGGGTGATACGATAAAAAACTTTATCTAACTGTCTTACCTCTCAGTGGGTTAGAAATACCTTAAGTTTGCAGAGTTATTGAATATGGCGAATTTCGTCAAATTAGTTATTGATCAACTTATAACCGGCGATATATAGTTTAGGTGGGTGAGAGTTTCGTCAGAATATTTCAGGAGCAACGAGGTTTGGCAGAAGTTGGCTTACACTGTCATAGCCAGTCTCCAGTAGCTTTGGCTAACCGTCGAGTGTGACCAGAGTTCCTGACCAACACGTGCAATGTATTGAAAGTTTGCCCTTGAGAGAGCCTTCCTGGTGAGTTTGTAGACATTGTTGTAGACAGCTCAGCGGAAGTCAATGTTCAGATATTGAAGAGATCCTACCCTGTTCCAATATTCTGCCTGCCTGGTGCACCCTCTAGCAAATAGAACTGAACTCGGAACATTGCTCGAAGACAACTTGGCGGGTTGTACACTTTTGAACCGTGGTAGTTTCAACCGGACGGATATTGTAGCGGGAATTTCAGTGTAATGTTCTCCCACGTACGATTGCAGGATTTAGTCTAGTGTCTATTAGATTATTCGATCCTTGGGTGTTCTGTAATCTAACTGTAGATGTGCTATTTCAAATAAATATTTACGTTTTTATAAATGGTTATGACTAATTAAAGATTTTAATGTTGTAAGTTATGAATTAAGTAGTGTTTATTTTTTAGGCCATTTGACAGATTTGAGTAAGCCTGAGAACATTTAATAGCCCTGGAGATTAAAAAGGATGCTAATTTTGCCAGAAATATGAAGCTCTGCACACATCAATAATTTTTTTGAGGTTGAAATACATTGAAATTAAGCATATATTATATATTATTATGCAAATATAATAAGATGTGTTTCAACAATATTTAGTTAGTTTACGTTATTTATATACTCCTAACATACTGCATATTAAGTCATACTCAATAAAGTTTAATATTATAAGTTAATCGAGCGTGCCTTTACACGCTACATCGCATGTAAAGGCAAGTTCAAGCTAACTAAACTGGCAATTGTCACCGTGTGTCATATTACACGAACCGTTTGAAGTTACTTTTGACTCCCTTATAACCCAAATCATTTCGCTAAAACATGTCAAATTTGATTCATATATTGAGATTTGCAAGATACTCATGTGTTCCAAATTTCGAAAAAACACCTCAAACGTTAAAGATCGAAATCATTATGTGACATATTTTTTTTTTATAAATAAAAATTGTATCTAAATAATGACCTGAGATATTCCTAACGACGTTCTATTTATTGTACAGTAAAATATCTTACTTTCTCCTTCACTGATCGTAAGAAGTACCCATTTCATATTTTAAAATATTTAACCAAATCTTATGAAAAGTTATAACATATACCGCAAAAATATATCCACATTTCGCAAATAGAACCTTCTCAAACTCGATATGCTCAATTGATATTTCGAAATGTTTCAAGTAACCTTTATTGGTTCAGTTCCAGTCACTTTACTTCCACCCACTGGAAATAGCCTTTTCTCCTACATAAAATGTCTTGTAAGATTCTAAAAGATTTTTTATTGTGATTATATAACGCATTCAACTGTATTTTCAATGTTGTAAAATAAATACGTTTTTATTATATTAATTATTTGAACTAACTTAACGTTAGTATTAAAATAAACAAAAATAAGTAATGGCCTCGTGTGTAACAGTAAATAGTAAAATCTTAAGTACCTATCCGGAAGGCATACCGTACGTGCAACCCTCTGTGTTGAGTATATTTTTATTAGTAGTAGTTTGGTCTCGAGAATCCTTCAAAAATTTAAGATTCTCATTGCTAGCCAAAGAACATTCACTTGAGTTTTAAATAAATAAACATAACATTAACTTGAATTATGGGTTTTGTAATATCTATTTATTTCTTCATAATGTCATATAAAGTCGTTTAGTTATATATTTTTTAATAAACAATGAAATAGTAATGTATACGAGAAGGATTCGAATCTGTTACTTTTTGAAAAACATCCCAAAATCTATCAACTGAGTTAGCTAAGAACCATCTGGACAAACCAGGCTTTCGATTTAAGTACATTCAAATTCATCTTCGCGTTTAGCTGCTACGTTCCCACAGACAGACACACAGATAGATAGATACACTGGCCAAATGTATAACACCCCTCGTTTTTTGTCGGGGATTAAAAATAAATATATAATGAAATATTTATCGACACTAGCAGGATTCTAACCCGCGTTCTCCGAAAATATTATGCAATATTTCTAACTTTGCGTTACTGTGTGTAAAACATTTTTTCCAATTATTAAATTAAATATAATTATAAATTGTAAAAGCCTTACATTATTATATTTTTTTATTTTATATATTTTAAAAGACAGAAATGAGAAAGTGAAGGTCAAGTTTTTTGTTTACTTATACGACTACGACATCAATATGATAAAAAGAAGGGGTAATGGCAACAGGGATATCTCCTTAAAATTTATAATAAACTTCAGTGTTACTGTATGTTCTGTTTGTTACATTCTAAAACTATATGTTGAACGATTGGGACAGAATCTAAAACTTAGGTAAGTTAGGGTAAGTATGAACAATCTACATATATACTAATATTTTCTATAATTAAAAGAGAATAAGGCAAATGTCGTACCAAAGACTAGGAAGAAATATCAAGTTTCTTAAAAATTAAGTTTAAACTTTATAATTTGGCAAAAAAACTGACCAGTTTTATACTTTTACAGAACTCAGTTTTACAGCAATTATTAATACGTTTGTAGTCTTTAAGCCGGAAGGTGATGATTGTTGTCGGATAAAACCGGTTATGGCTGGGCAAAACCAGGTTCACCGCAGAGCAATTAGTTTGTTTCCGGCGGCCACCCCGGTACTTTACATATATGCAAACATGGCTTTTGTATTCAGAGTTCTAACTTAATATCATTGTATTGTATACTTCTGTTTCAAGTAAACAACTTTGAATAGGCTTTATATCAAGAATCGATAGGACAAAATGTATGACATATTTAAATTATATGGCTGTTGTATTCAAAATTTTAACTTAATATTATTGTATTATAATCCTGTTTACTTGACTTTGCGTAGGTGACTATATATTTAGAATCGATAAGAGAAAAACTATGACATATTTAACTTAAACTAAAAAACTCAAACTCAAAGTTCAAATTTTATTTTACATTAGCAAATTAAAACTGAGTATTACGAACTTGTGTTATTAAAGTGCAATAAGTAAGTAAATCGAAGGTAAGCTAACAAAAATATTACATTAATGATATTTATCATTAATATTATGCCTATCCAACTCATTTTCTCTACGTGTGTCCTGCTCACCTCCCAGTTTCTAATGCATTTGCAATACTTTTTATGCAGGTATTCAAGGATGACGACTGCCACTAACCATCAGGTGGAAAGTCACATATAAATAAATTGCGAATACTCAATTTGACAAAAATATAGTATAATCCAATGCAAGTTAGTGCAGGTTCTGGCTAAAAATTTAAATGTTGGGTTATAAATCTCAACCATTTTATATCAAGTTTTAAAAAAGTAAAAAAATAAATCGAAACTTTTTCGGTTGTACGAATTACTATTTACAATTTTTCCTTTGACCACACTTCTTTTGAAGTAGAAATTTCACGTTATCCCCATACTTTGCACAAAGGACTTCTTTTGACCTAAAAAAGAATTAAGGGTTAAAAATAGATAAAAACTACAAGTAATTATTCGCTGAGAAATAGTTTTTGTCAAATAAGTTTGAACTCAATTTTTTTAAGCATGTCGGTAACCGTGTGGTTTATTTGTTAATTGTTTTTTTTTATTAGGTTATTATTATGTATTATTTTAGGGTATTAATAAGCAATAAAAGAAAAAAAATCGTTTTCAGCGCTGTCTAAGATAGAAACATCATTGTGTTTCAATGTATAATACCCATTCGGACTTACATTTTTTTCACCATTATTAAGATTTGTTTGAATTGAATAGGGTCCGAAACCAATGGATCGATTTAAAAAAATATTTTACCTTTAGAACTCAGTAGTAAATATAATAATTAATTATTAGTTTTATTTAATAAGAATTATAAAATGACTAATAAAAAAGAACGCACGTACTAACTGAAAAATACGAAAAAAAGAGAAAAAGGTGTAATAACAATGTTATTACAATATGAAATCAACACCTACTATTTTAATTCCTGTATTTTTCATTGCTTATAATATATTTTTATTGCAGCAACTACTAAGAGAATTATTGTAGCCACAATACTAATTAAAGAAAATAACCATTTAAATACAAATACAAATAAGGCGAAACTGAAACCTGGACTCAAGTAGATGAGGAGGTATTATAAACTTTTGTTAAGCGTAATGTTGTAATTTAATGAACGTACATTATTTTTAAGCTTCATTTTCCAACTTTATAACATTTTTGAGAAGTACATCTAATTAAAACACTCTACTAACATTTACTTTGGTTTTTTTTTTATATGATCTAGGGCAATGCTTGACTACATTCCACCTGATGGTAAGTGGAATGTAGTCTTAGATGGTAAGGCGCATTGCCCTAGCAACCTATTCACTCTTCTCTTGAAGACACCCACATTATATTTGGCCGGAAATACCGACGCAGGCAAATTGTTCCAGTCCTTCGCTGTACGCACTAAAAATGAGGAAGCAAAGCGCTTCGTTCGGACACGTGGAATGTCCACAACAAAAGGATGGATACCTGCCGTGTACTACTACTTTGGTGTTTTGTATAGTACCTACTCGTATTATGCTACAATACAAGAATTCCGTTTTCAGATTTATTGTAATTTTATAATTAAAAATAAAAAACAGATCGTTTAATATCTTATATATTTATTTCAATTACAATTATAATATTGCTATATTAGCACTGCCGAAGCTACCATTTACATTTTGGTATTTTACAAGGAAGTTCTGAACTCTGTCGGTATAGATAAATTAATTTCTGTATGACATCAATTTTTGTAATAATTAAAAATATATTCGTATCTATCTTGCCTTAGCAATTGTTCTATCCTTAGATGTCTTCTACTTTTGTCATGGTTGAGGGAATGTTTTTGTTCTGGTGAGTATATGTTACATATCTACTAAGGCTACCTGAACATTTAAATACTATATCCTTTACAATGTATATAGAACTGGCCACGTGAACCTTTCACTTTAGGCATTGTAAGTGCAGTCTATTCTAATATAATGAAATATTTTTGACAGTATTGATTTAGGAAGTCGCTTGAATATTCATTCCAGTAACGGTATGGCGAAATAACCTATGAATGTTTGTAGCATCACCTTGTATCTGAAATACATAAGAACGACATAAGTTCTGGTATATTTTTATTTCTTTTTCCAAAATTGTATAAAAAAATGATGTACCTATATCTTACTTGGCCCCCGATATCTTAATGTTATAAATATCTGATTCAGCGAAGATAAGTCACCTCCCCGTTTATCCACTGTTATTTCACCACAAAACAATCAACACCAAACAATATTTTTAATATATTAGTTTTTCTCCTAGACTGTTGCATTGGAATAACCATATTATTACTTCTTCAGCTCCTTGTATTGAGTTAAAAGCCATTTGATTGTTTAGTATATACTAAGTACTCTGATATTTGTAAATTCAATAGAATCTAGAATATAGAGAATTTTTGACGTTAGTAAAAAGTGTCATTTGGTAGCTTGGTTACGATGGTTATATCAAACTTTACGGGTGAGAGTTGGTATAACGATGTTTTAAATTTGTTAGCACTTTAAATCTAGGTTATGCTAGGTTTAAGTTACACTGAGTTTATTAGTAAGCATTTTCCTTATTACGAATTTATATTTGGTTTAAATTGTTAAACCTTGTTTATAAGTAAGGCCGTTAAAGTTAAAATGATTTACGATTACCAATAACACTATGATGAAGGGATTTATTTATATTATCACAAGCTGTTGCCCGTGACTCTTTATGCCTTCGATTATAAGCCATATAAATATAATTTTTACAGTCTACGTGGACGCAGTCACTGGCAACAGCTATCCCTAATAAAGTTCTTACCTAAATAAGTGTAAAAACCTTTTGGCCCTTTACATAACAAGGCTTTTTTTCCTAAATAGCGCGGGCGAAGCCGCTGGGAACAGCTAATTATTGTATAAGAACCTTTCACTAATAAAACATCGATATCTTGGAGACGATTGTTTCTATTTCGACCAATCATAACTAAGAACCATCTCGATGTACATAGATTTCGATTAAAAAAACCGCATTCAAATTCGTCCTCGCGTTTGGCAGCTACATTGCCACAGACAGACACACAGATACACAGATCGACAGGTCAAACTTATAATACCCCTCTTTTTAGTCGGGAGTTAAAAATAGAGACATTTTTCACAAAAATATATTCTTTTTATTTTCTAATAAATAACATTATAAAAAACTTTCAGTTGTAGTAGCATAAAAATCTGATCACTTAGAAGCTATATGAAGGCTGATGTTTTTTATACCAATCTTTAATATAGCGAAATGACATTTTGACACTATTGCCGGAAGTCGAAATTGAATTACTAAATATGCAAACATTCTCTAGCAAAGCAAATAGTGTTAAATATTATTATTAATTAATTAAATAATAATAAGTAAATAATAGTGTTTTTTTTATATAATTTTCCTTAGAATGAATAACCTATCTTAATAACATATATCGACGCAAATTTTTAACAATCTGACACACTTAAGTTACAAGTGCGGTGAGACAGTTCGTAAGTCTATCCGTGTGTGATTAATTAAACTACTCTTAGTCAAATTAGTTTTGTATAGATATATAGAGATAGATTACTCATTACACTTACTAAACTTAGACCTGATTGTGTGCTTGGATTATAATTTAGAATGCACATATAATTTCAATAGTAATAATGTAGTTTTCTAAAACAAACAGTAAAATATATTTTTCTATTATGCAGAATAGAATTTGACTTTATAAATGTAAATATTAACTTGATAAACAGAAATAGTACTGTTCAATAGATTTTAGTTCTATTTTATAAGTCCATGGATGATAAAGGTCATTCCTCTTATCCTCTTTTCTTTGTCCTCGTAATACTAGTATTTAATACCTTCTATTGGTTTAATATGCCTCATATATCAGGCCTTCCCAAAAACGAAAGCCTCCATAAAGGATATCATTGAGACCATTTCTGTTATGGTTACGATGACAGAAATGGCCTTATTGATAAATAACTTTTGCCATTTTTAAACATTTTTATTTTTGATAAAAACAATTATTATATATTTAATTTATTTTACTTTAATTATCATTAATATCTATTTAATAATTAACTTAACAACGTTAAAACTAAATTATAAATAAAGTATAATGTGTCATAGTTAAGTAACTATGACACAAACGGATAAATGTAACAGAGTTACTAAAAGCTATGTAAGTTACTCAAAGATTAATCTAGTGATCCTTGAATAACTTTTACAGAGCTTTCTCTCTCAAATGATTATTACACAATAATATATAAACTGGTCACTAGTATATAGCAATAGATCCCCTGCTGCTACTTAGGAATATCCTCACTTCTAACAATATAAATATTAGTTAGAAGTAAACTCAAATAACTAAAAAACCGCACAGTAGTAGTTTTAAGGTATCAATATTATTAAAATTGTTAAACATAATTTAAAAGTCATAATGACAAAACAAAACTAAACAGATTGATGATAAAGTAAAATTAAAAATATTAAAATAACTTTAATTCCTTTTTAATAAAATAAGCAAGTTTGAGTATCTTGTAATATTTTTTTATAATAATATATTTCTTAAACCGTATTACCTTATTAGTTTATGTCTTTTTTTATAAAACTTATCTAAATAAGAAGTGAATAATTTTATTGAAAAAGACCTTTTCTTAAAGTCTTGTCACAGTAATATACAAATGTTGGATTTTAAGGAAAAATAAAACTTGAGAGGCATTTTCAAAGTGCAAAGTTGCACGATTCTTTTTATAAATTTTTGCTTTAGTTAGTCTAGGATTTTGATCCTTAGTCCGTTATTTCGGTATATGTGCAATATAACTTAGTAAATGTCTAGATTAGTCTAGTGTAGCGTAATGTGCTCCGGTGCAGGAAGCACCGATCAATAGCTTCGGTAACATAAACTCCCAGATACCAATATTAATCATATAATCGTTCAAAATTGTATTATACGTCAATAAATCCGACTCAAAGTTCAATTTAGTACAATCCCATATATAACATACAACTACAATATTGTGACTAATAAGCGTTCCTACGACTATCGCGCTGGCTCCATCTCCAACATGCCAAAAAAGCTGAAAAGTTTGAAAAGATACAACCAATTCGTACACATTTAACAGCACTCAGTTTTATTCAGACTTTATACGAAATTGATAACATTTAAAATAAAATGCACTTGCTTTGCAAAGAGAAAAAGAGTTTATTTAATAATATTTCTTTTATTAAGCAACAGATATTAAATCTTCAGTTGCACGAAACATTTGTAAATAATCGTATATAATCGAATTTGGCACGAGGTTTTGTATAATATCAAAATCTACATAGTAAAGAATAAGTGTAAGCTTTTTCATTTAATACTAAAACTTTACTAGTATCATTAATAGAAAAATTAAAGACTTATCAACGTGAAGAATCATTGACAACAAGATAAAAAAATATATCGAAAACATTATTTCCATACCTACCCTAAAACCGACGGCATACCGCAAACAATGAAACAATATATAATAAATATAAAGTGAAAAATTAGGTTTCTTCATAGAAAAAACATTGCTGTTGCAGAACTGTATACTAATCTTAATAGTTAAAACATTTATAAATGGCAGATGAATATTAAAAGTGTAAAATATAAATGTAACATATAAATATAAATTATTTTTATGAATCATATGATAGTAACGAACCTAGCTTCTACATAATATAATATGTCCAATCAAAAAAAAGAATTATTTATATTTAAACATAGAAAACCCAAAGATATTCAAAATGATTTCGTAATTTTCTTCTCTAGGTGTAAGAAGTATAAATTAAATCATTTTAAACTTCAATCAAGTTTTATAAGACATAAAAAGACGCAAAAATATGCGCATATATAATAAAATCTCCGCAAACTTGGTAGTCTCAGTTGATATCTCAAAATGTTAAGTAACCTTTTTTGATTCAGTGACAGTCACTTTAGTTCTACCCGTTGCAAATAGCCTTTTCTCACATAATATAGAGTTTGTTGTGAGATTAAAAAATAATTTATTAATAATATATAATGTACTCAAATATATTTTCAATGATTTATTTTTTTTTTTTTTTTTGGGAAACAAACAATATTTAGTACATATAAGCATAATAAACAATAATATAAAATATATCAACAAAGTTTCCACCAAAAATTAATACATATCAAGCAGTTAAAAATGTTTAATGAAGCTACACAAAAACAAATAAAAAAAAATATGTGTGTGTGTATTAGTGTACACATCTAAGAAGTGAAACTTCTTTATGACATAATTTTTTGAAAAATGATTCACTAATTACAATTTTACAGGAATGGCTAATTAAGCTAGATTAGATAAAGTTTAAGCAAAGATAAAGATGGCGCGTAACAGAAAAACGTTACAATTTTTTGACATTGCTATAAAATTTCTCCCATCCGTCGATAAAAAAGTTTCACTTCAAATATGGCGCGTGATGGAAAAATGTGACTTAGAAATAAAGATGGCGCGTAATAGAAAAACGTCATAATTTTTTTACATTGCTATAAAATTTTATCCCATCTGTCGATAAAGAAGTTTCACTTCAAAAATGTGACGCGTAACGAAAAAATGTTACACAATTTTTTTTTTCAACCCCGATAAAGAAGTTTCACTTCAAAAATACTAATACATCAAAACAAGAAAAAAATAAACAAAAATTAACAACAAATAACAATCAAATTAAAAGGGAAACTAAATTACTCAAACACAATTTCACTAATTTTCTTTTTAAAGTCTATCAAACCATTACCTAATATATCCCCAGTATGAAATCTAACATTGTAGTTGTAACAAGTTCTGAATATATTCGTATTAGCTGTGTACTAAGTCTTAACCAGAGGAATATCAAAAATCCGGTTGCTACCTCTCATATTGAATCGGGGACACCTCAAACTAATGCTACCTACCAGAGAAGAGAGTCAACAATATAATTGATAATTTTATAAAGGAATAATTTATCTCTCAGAAAACGACGACCACTTAGAAAATTAAAAGCCGTGATGAATTCAAAATCAACTTTACAATGAGAACACCTAAGAGAAACATATTTATAAAACTTTAAAAATACACGTTCAATTTGCTTTATATAAATATCATACTATGGTTTCCAGACAATTGAAGCAAACTCAAGGACCGATCTTACAAGATAATTATACGAAAGAAATAATGTCGACAACGCTTGAAATCCTTACCAGCCCTCAGAACAAGACCCAACATTCGAAATGCCTTTGAAGCAATATAATCAATATGATTTTTGAATAACAATTTACTATCAAGGATTACACCTAGGTCTCTTATCACAAAAAACACGGTCTAAATAATGGTAATTAAATAAAATAATTGCTTTTTTTTCCTACTGAAGCTCATGACGCAACACTTTTTCGTATTTAAGTGTAAACAATTGTTGTTGCAATACGATCTACTATTTCGTCCAGATCGTGTTGAAGCAATATGCATTCTGAATTATTCTTAATGACTTTGTAAATTTTCATGTCAGGGGACAACTCAGCTGTGCATGTCTTGAGCAGAACCGCTGGTATACCAACTTGACCACTGGCTTTATTCACATCTAACCGACACAATGTTCTCCATAACTCTTTGTTAGTGATGAAGATTTCAGGCATCGAAATACCGCAGTGAGGAAGATATGCTTGAGAAGCATTGCCAATGTCTCAATGCGAATTATCAGCAAACGGAGAAGCAAGTACATTCGCTTTCTCTGTTGCTGTGTGGGTCAGGGATCCATTCGGCTTCAGCAGAGCAGGCAGTGAGGGTTGGCAGAAGTTCGACTGGATCCAGCTTAGGCAACAGATCAGAAAACTCGACTGCCAGTTGGCCTGACGGAGCTTTTCGCCATTATTAGCGATTCGATCAAGAAGATGCCTTCCGCAATGCCTTTTTATAGAACTTTGAAGCTTGGTTAAAAGCTCCCTTTTTTGAATACATTATTTCTTCGTTTTCTGTGTCTAGGAAGAGAAAGAGGGGTCTTCAAGGTGACGGAGATGCTGGAAACAGAGGTCGTTTCTTGCGTACGCACAGGCTTCAGCGCGTGAGCGAAAGGTGTGCTCTAACGTGTATCCGGGATCATCCAGGCTTAGCGCTCAAAGGTATCTGCGTCTCCGTCAAAGAGAACAAGTGTGGTTTCTCTGTCTCCAGTTGCTGATGGACAGGTAAGATATTAGAGTGCGAGCCCCTGATATAACAGAGGTGCACTTTAAATGAGAAGGAGTGCAACCGCTGTAAAAACTTCTTCTTTTTTTTCTCTTCCTTCAACAAACAAATTGAACTTAACGTCAAAACGTCCAAAATTTGTCCAATTATTAAATTAAAAATAATTACAAGTTGTAAAAGCTTTATAACAATATTTTTTATTTCATATACTTTGAAAGCCATAAATATGAAAGTCAAAGTAAAGGTTTTTCTTTCTTTATTAATGCATAACTCTTAGGCTCACTCTTATGAAATTGACATATTTCTTTTATTATTATTATTGCACGATCTCAGGAAGTCTTACCCGTCTCAGTGTTTACAGATTACAGTCCTTTTGGTCTTGATCAATTATTCCTTATTGATTAATAAAAAAATTTTACACTTTAATTTTTTTTTTCCAAATCAAAAATAAAATCTACGTATCAAACTTATTTACTTCGTTAATGTTATAAAATTACTAAAATTAGCAGAATATAATGCTTTAACGTTTATTTTGTATATAATGATATTTGTTGAACGATTTTGACGGAATCTAGAATACTCTAAGTATGAAGAAACTAACCTTGTTATAATAATTTCCAATGAGTAAAAGAAAATAAAGCAAATAAAGTACTAAAGACTATCAAGAAATATTAAATTTAAATATCTTTAAACTTTACAATTTTTTAGTTAAACTGACCAGTAACAAAACTTTACACAACTAGTTTTATACTTTTACAGTACTCAGTTTTACAACAATTATTTAAACCTTGGTATTTCTTAAGTCGGATAATGATGCTTGTTGTCGGATATAACTGGTTATGGCTGGACAAAACCAGGGTCACCGCAGAGCAATTAGTTTGTTTCTAGCGTATATCCCGGTATTTTACGTATATTCAAACATGGCTTTTGTGTTCAGAATTCTAACTGAATATCATAGTATGATACTAATGATTACTGACTAGTGTCTAGTATCTAGGTGGAGGTATAGAGTGGAGGTATAGAGTGGAGGTATTGAGAATCGGTAGGAGAAAGTATAGCATATATTTAACTTAAACTCAAAAACACATTCTTTTTATTTGAAAGTGGACATAGAAAATTTGCTTAGTTGAATGCTTTGATTATTGAAAGAAAATTGTTCAAATTTTAATTTTTGTACTTTAGCAAATTGAGTCTTACTATTGTTAAGTACTTAATTAAAGTGCTATAAGTAACTTCATCGGTGGTAATTATGTAACAAAAATATTTTATTTTTTTAGCATAATATTTATGCTAAATATTACTAACAAGATATTTATAAAATACTATCGATATTGTTTTTAGCACCTGAATCCACAAGAATATGAGCGTTATAAGTTTTGTCCTGTGTATCTATATATCTATGTATCTGTTTGTCTGTCTGTGGTATCGTAGCAGCGTAACGAGTGCACGAATTTGATTGATAGTAATATTAATAGTAAAAACTTAAACAAGTGAAAATTTATGTGTTTGCAGGTTAATTTCAAGTTCAGTTCAGTTCAATATACTTATAGGTAATTGTAACATAACTTTAAAAAGCAGAAAAAAAATAATTCAATTAATATTTTTAAAAAACCTTGATACAAAAATACCTCTAAATACGATACAAATAATAATGTTATGTATTTATATAAATAGTTGCATCGAGACACCATAATAAAGGAAAAAAAATCGAAATGCAATTAAGTTACCAAGGTAAATAACAAAATAACAATATCAAACCGTACATTCTAAGTTCTCATTCACTGGTTCCGAAAACTTAGTGAAATAGACACCACGCAACAGTACCAACCAGTACAACAACGTCGATAAGTACATAGAAATATTATTTTTATCCTTTTTGTATCGGGGGTTTCTTAAATTTTTAACGTAATTGTTCTCTACGTGTGTCATCTTCTTCTTTATCCCCTAGTTTCTAATGCTAAAACATTTGAGATTATATTTATGCCTGGGTCCACAAAAAACTTTTGTCAATAGCCATCAGGTGAACCGTCGTACACCGTAAAATACTATAAAATATACATTTCTCATTTTAGTTAGACATTTTTTCGGTTATACTAATTATTATTTTTAGTTTTTTCTTTAACCACAATCCTTTTGAAGTAGAAATTTCGAGTTATCCCCATACATTGTGCAATACTTGCTATAATTGTGATGAAAACTATAAGATAGTGTTGGTCGAGAAATTATTTTTGACAAATCATTTTGAGCTCTAGTCTAAATTATTATAAACATTTCGATACAATAAAGTTTTAACCATGTTATTTATTGGTTAATTATTATTAGGTTGTTATTAAGTTTATTTTTTTGTAATAACAAATAAAAAAAATACGTAACGTAAATATGTATACCTAATCAGACTTATCTATGACCCCGCAACACAAGGAAAATTATCATTTGATCCTCATAGGAAGTAACAGCTTTAACCGAATGTGTGCTTACACGAAAAGTTACTTAACTTGATTTATTAAGTCATATATCTAGTTTGTCCAAAAAATATAAAATTACAGTACTTTAACCAATATAAGATTTTGATTATATCGTTCATTTCAGCAAGATACCGTACCGTGATTAACTGATACTCGTACTTAGCTGATAGAAGTCAATGATTTCAAGATAAAAAGCGGTAATATAGCATAGAAAAAGATGAAGAAATATTAAAATAATGCTGACAGTCATTTAGCCAATGCAGAATGAATCTTTATATCTAACGGATACTAAGATAATTTAAATATTATATTCTTTTTACATTTTATTATCAGCAGCCAGCAGATATTCTCTTTCTAATTATAATATATTCATAGCGGTTACTTAAACAATGTCAAAGCGTGCATACAATGCGAAACGTCATTTATATTTAATACAGCAAATAAATAATGAAGAGTTATACTCCATACTTAAATAATCATGTACGTATTTAAATTTTAATGACTTTCGGTTGGACGGCATGTACATCAGAACTGTCAAACTGAACGTCCGTTTTTTTTAATTTTTTATTTTTATAAAAATTAAAAAAAAACGGGACGAGACGGGATATTTTTTTATCGATAAGTAACGCTCCATCATACATAGGATTTTTATTTGCTTAGATTCTTGCTTTAAAAAGCACCAGTCGTCAAAAATATTTGACGACGATTTCCAATAATTATTATATTAATTATATGATAAAACAAATTTGTTTAAATTGGAAGAAAAATAAAGTTAGGGAAAGAAAGAAATAAGAACAAAGCTTAGGTAAGCTTGGTAACTTATGGAATCAATTCTTTTGTATTAAAATATATTTTTTTAATTAAACTTTCGTGATCATAAATTGATTCATAAATGACCCATTCGGCGTTTCTATTCATGCGATTGAAGCGGGATGGACTCGCGACGTAAACTGTGAACTCCAAGCTGCGAAACCGCCTTATATCGGGACCATCGAGCTTACGTGGGTCAATGCCCATGTAGGTATTACCGGAAATGAGGGTGCCTACATGACCTCCAAGCGGGTGGCCAAGCTCCACAAGGCCCCCGACTGTGTAGTCACTGTGTGTACACTACCCCATGTCATACATTAAACACTGCCCACGATAACACCACGCCTCATTCTGTCACTCATGCTGCAGGCTGGGGTAGGGGCAGTGATAGGAACCCGCAACCTCTTGAAAACCATCCTGTGCTCTCATAATGAGCTACCGTATCTCACAGTTTCCGAGAGGTCTATATTTATTTAAAATTTAAATAAGTAATACATGTTTATACACTCTTATAAATATTTTTAAACAAAAAAAAAATCTAAAATTGGCGTAAGAAAAAATAATAATATTTAAGAAAAAATTTAACGTTAAACATAAGCATTAAACAATAAGAGGATTTATTACAAATTTTAGGTTTATTTTTCATTTTATTGGCTAGAACTTTAAATATACAAAGTTATTTGTTATTATTTGGCCACTTCTTGCAGGCAGCCTCTCTACATCAATCCCAAAAACATTTGTTCTACGACTTTTTACAAATCTTGACAAACAACACAAAAGAAACAAAACATTTTTTTTTACTTCATCTATTACTTACTATTTTATATTTTGTAAGAAGCACTTAAAAGTTCAAAGCCCGTGGGCCATACCTACGCTCAGAATTAATGCCAGTTCAGAGGCAGTAGAAAAAATTGTGTAGGAAAACTTAAATTTTTAAAACTATTAATTTTCGAACATCGTAAAACATGAAAATGCAATATTGACCTACATATAACATTATTAAAAATTTTATAACATCCATGTTACAAAAGATTGATATATATATTTTTTGTGAGTGATGTATAAAGTAGATTATAATTAGTTAAATAATCTAAAGGATTGATTATAAATATGAATTAACTAATTTTAAAAAATACTTTACAATAATTACGACTTATTAATAATAAATATATTGTAATTATTGTAAAGACAATTGTTTTACCGTCTTTACATAGTCCTTCTCTGAATACAAGAAGTACCCTTTTATAAAAATTTATAACATAGGAATATCGATGCAAGTGTAATATGTCCATATATAATTAATAAAATCTTCCCAAACTCGATATGCTCAGTTGATATCTCAAAATGTTTCAAGTAACCTTTATTGGTTCAGTTCCAGTCACTTTACTTCTACCCGTTGGAAATAGTATTTTCTAATATATTAAATCTATTGTAAGATTCTATAATAATTTATTGATGATATAAAACTATTCAAATAAATTTTGAATGTTATAAAATGAATTAAGTTTTATTATATTAATTACTAGATGTGCCTGCAACTTCGTAAGCGTAGATTACGATTTCGATAAAACGTAGCTTTTGTACATACCAATGTGTGTAAAAACAATAAGCCTTCAAAATTTCATTGAACTCAATCAAGTAGTTTTTGCATATCTATAGGAGTATTTCTAGTTTATTTATGTATATTTTTTATGTTTAATCGCTGGTAAAGTATCCATGGTACGAAAAGAAGAGATTTTAAACTTTTTTATTTGATTGTAAAAAAAACAAAACGTTAAGTGAAGCCCATTACAACATATTCCCGAAAAGTGCATCCAAATCGTATAATACGTTTCTGAGATTAGCGTGCACAAACATACGGCCATATACAGATATACAGACGAACAAACAAAATGAAAAACCATTGTTTTAGGTTCTCTTGCTTGAACAAAGCCCTAACCCAAACCTCCGCCCCCTCCTAATAATAATTTAAAATATTTTCTATGTACAGACAGCGATCAGTTACATTTTTTTATATTGTATACAGATAACTTTCTTGTACACTTTAAATACATATATCTTTTCAAGGAGTGAAAAGTGTGCAATGAAAGTGAAAAACCAAATGTTATTCAAAGTGACGCTCAATTTTTATATATAAAAGTTATTTAAATTGGCTATATATTTTTTACGTGTTGCGTGCAAAACTAAAATACAAACAGATGAACAGTTTTTTTTTGAAAGTTAGAAATGAATTCTGTTAGTTATCCCTTCACATCCTGGCTATTTATTTTGTAATATTTTCAATGTATAGACCTGTACAGATTTATTATTATTGTTTTTTTTTATTTCTTAACCGATTTAAATAAAATAAACACCAAATGTTAAGTGAAGCCTGTGACAATATATTCCTGAAATTGCATCCAAATTAGTTCAGCCGTTTCAAAGATTAGCGTGCACAAATATACAGACATACAGGCAAACAGACAAAATGAAAAACCATTGTTTCGTGTTCTCTTGGGCTATAAGACATATCATGGTTTTTTTTTTAATATTTTTCCTGTACAGAAATCGATCAGTGACAATTTATTATAAGTATAGATTAAAACTTACTTCTCGTTAGTATTAGAATAAATAACAATAAGTGATGGTCTCGCGTGTAACAGTATCTATTTACCGGATATTATTTATTTAAAGATTTTACTATTAAAATCTTAAGTATCCGAAAGTCATACCGGACGTGCGACCTTTGTGGTGAGTATAGTTTAATTAGTAGTAGATGCCACAAAAGAAAGCTTTGAAATTTTTATCCAAATCTAATCTAGTTTATGAACTAGATTACTAACTACATGTCCAGTACGTTACTGTTTCCAAAATGTTTCTAATCATTAAAATAAAAATAATTATAAATGGTTTAAGCTTAATAATTTTCTTTTCTATAATTAACAAGCCGTAAATGAGAAAGTCAAGCTCAAGCTATTTTGTTTATTAATGCAGTATTCTTCGGCAAACTATTACGTACCTAATTCTTATATTTTTTCTAAATATTAAACTACCTCTGGAGGTCTTTAAACATCTCAATGTTTTCAGGAGCTAGTCCTTTTGGTCTTGATCAATCATTCCTTATTAATGACATCAATTTCTTACATTTGAATTCGTTTTTATTATTTCTGTTTATATAATAATAATAATCTTCATCAGAAATGTGTTTAGTTAATAAATGCTATAAAAAAATTGAAATAATATATAATGGGAGCAAAGCAAAAGAACATAATGCCTTCATAGCCGGGAGTTTTTTTAATGGAGTCTTTGTGAACCAGGCCACGATGCCGCCATAGTCGCAGTACAAGTGTTGCTTATAGCAATAATGAAAACGACTATATTATATATATATATATAACTTTTAACAGTTTAGGGAGAGACATAGTCATTTATTGTTGATTATTTTGAATATATATATAAATATGTTATTATTGTTTGAAGTTATTACCTTGTTTGTGGTTTTTCTTATACCAAGTTTACGAAATAGTAGTATTTTAATTAAGAAATGTACTGTAAGAATCGTAACTTGGATATATATGATAACTAAAATAGTAAAGAGTAAACGACTACGACATTATTGACATTATAAAATCTAAGAAGAGAACTATCCCACATTACGAGATTATTGCATGGTTCCTTATAATTTATAATTTAATTTCAGTCTCAAAGTTTCTTTTATTTGTTACTTTTTAAATAATATTCGTTAACCGATTGGGACGGAATCTACAATATGCTAAGTATGAACAACTTACTTATACTATAATATTTTCTAACGAGTGAAAGAAATTAAAACAAATATCGTATCAAAGGCTAGCCTGGAATATTAACGTTGTTTGAAAACTAACTTTAAACTTTATATTTTTTCAGTACCTACTAATTACCAGTTACAACACTTTATCGAGTTTGCTTTAAACTTTTACAGTATTTAGTTTTACAGCAATTTTTATTTTTATATTTGAATAGTTTATGTTTGTGTATGTAGACTCTAAGCCGGATAGTGATGCTTGTTGTCGGATAAAACCGGTTATGGCTGGGCAAAACTAGATTCACCGCAAAGCAATTAGTTTGTTTCCGGCGTACACCCTGGTACTTTACGTATATGCAAACATGACTTTTGTATTCAGAGTTCTATCTTAATATCATTGTACTATACTCCTGTTAACTTGACTTTGGCTAGGTATAACCCAGTGAAATTAGGTAAAAAAAGGGGTCAACCTCGGAATGAAGGATAATAAGCTGGAAATTGGTAAAAACCTTTGTTTTGTCGCCCTAAATATTGTCTCAAAAGTCACAAATGCTATCGTGTCCGCGTCTTAAGATATTGAAGGTCAAAAGTCACAAAAAACGATTTTTCGCGAATATCTCGGTTCCTATTGGTTAAATGATATTTTCACCTATTATAAAAGTTGTAGAGTATAAAATTCTCTACAACTTTTGTCTAAACTTTTTGTTTATACGATCAACCGTTTTTGAGGTAGAGCGCGAAGAGTGCGCAGCGTACAGTCATATATGAGGTAATGCAGGGTCAAGCGTGAGTTACGGTTATCAGTACGTTGTATAAAGTCAATTATTGACAAAAAAAATATAATTATTAAGCAATGCCCATTATTTCTGTACTTTTTCTTAATTATTTATATTTAATTGTTCAACTATAGTATATTATTAATTCTGGATTATCTATTTTAATTATATTTTAAAATAAAAAGACAGTAAGGAAATATATTTTAGATATACCTTTATTTATCATTAAATATGGCATGTTATACATTTATTAAAATGTGAGTTTAAATATTAAAATAATTTGTGAATCGAATGAAATTGCGAATGGAAGCTAGTTATCTTCTTCTTCGTCGTCTTCTTCTTGTTGTCGGTCTAAAATATTCAATTCATTGTCATCATCCTCATTATCGGTCATATTCATTTCCAAACCTTCTAGAATTTCAGGATCGTATGTGTTTTCTTCATCGGGATTACTTGGATATAGTGGAGCGTTGAGGCAAGCTTGTCCATTGCACTGGCCACAAGCTAAAGAACATAGTAACCTGATTTTCTGCATCCACAGCGGGAACCACAACCATTTTTGCAATTGCAAAATATTGTGTTTAGTAGTTCGGCTGGTGCTGGAGGTAATAACGTTGTTATGGGCTCCAGGATTTCATTTTCAAGCTTCCAGCCCCATTCTTCAGGTTCTAAGTTCTTCCCTAGCCACGTTTGAATCTGGTAGTAGACACGATTGATATGTTGACGGGCTGCTACACTTGTTGGTGGAAGTGTTGACAATTGTACAGGTTTATTTAGTTTTGTTAATTTGATGAATTGCGTGTAGCGGAAATAATCAAGGTTGTCCTCAGATTTTGGAGCATTATATAATGCCAAAAAGATGCGCACTCCATTTTCAAATTAAGTTTGTACGGGGCAGTTTTCTTGCGCATCTTTTTGGCATTATAAAATTATAATCGCGAAAAATCGTTTTTTGTAACCTTTGACCTTCAATATCTTAAGACGCGGACACGATAGCATTTGTGACTTTTGAGACAATATTTAGGGTAACAAAACAAAGGTTTTTACTAATTTCCAGCTTATTATCCATCATTCCGAGGTGAAACCCCTAATATGACTGGGCTAGTAGTTTTATATAGAGAATTGATAACGGTGTATCCATGATATATTGAACTTTATATAAAAAACATTGCTTTAAAAAAAAAGCCCCGAAAATTTTTGCTCAATTGAATCCTTTGATTATTAAAATTAGATTGTCAAAGTTTTAATATCATTGTACATAAGCAAATTGAGGCTAACTATCGTGAATATATGTTATTAAAGTACAGTTAGTAACTTTATCGATGGTAATTAAGTATCAAAAATATTTTATTAGTAGTACATAATATGCCTATCCATATCATTTTCTCTATGTGTCATGCTCTCCTTCATCTCCTAGTTTTTAAAACTCTCGATAGCCTCCGTCACATATAAAAAATTGCGAATATTCAATATATTAATGAATTCAAAATCAGAGGCATGGGTTATAGTCTGCTAAGAATTAATATTTTAGGGTCATCCTAAAAAAATATCATTTCTTATTTTTAGTTATAATTTTTTTCGTTTATATTATTTATTATTTTTCCTTTGACCACACTTCTTTTGAATTAGAAATTTCCAGTTATTCCCATACTTCGTCCAAAGGATTTCTTTTGACCCAAAAAAGAATTATGGCTTAAAATAGATGAAAACTGAAAGATAGTTTTGGCCAAGAAATGTTTTGTGCAGATAATTTTAAGCTCTATTCTCAATAAATATAAACATGTCAGTATTATACAATTTTAATAATGTGTTTTATTAAATAATTCATATTTTATTTTATTAATGGGTTATTTTTAAGTTTTATGTTGTTTTATACAAATAAATTAAAAAATAAACTCTTCCAGCGACAGAAAAAGAACATTGTTATGTTTAAATGTACAATATGTATCCTTATTTGGACTTATTTATTACCCCGTATACAAAGAAATTTTTCATTTCATTCTCATAGAAAGTAACTTTTCCAGTAACAGCAACCAGCACTAATTCACCTCATGTGTATAATAATATTCAAAGCAAGTAATACACGCTGTATTTGAGTCTGCATTATACTCATATATTTTAATACAACAAAATGAATAATGAAGAATTGTTCTCCATACCTAAATACTCATGAAGGTATTCGAATTTTGGATGACTATCGTTTGGACGACGTAGACAGCAGAACTGTCAAACTGAACGTTCCATTTTTTATAATTGACATATTCATACAAATCGGTCAAGTGACGCCCCGTAATCAATCCGCAAATTTAAGCAAAACAAAAAATACCAGTCATGAAAAATTTTTGCAAACGGTTTCAAATAATTATATTATATATGAAATATTTAATACACTATGCCACAAAATGTTGCAATTTATTAATGGGAATGAGAGAAAAAAGAACACAGTATATACAAACTTACTAATTTATTAATCAATTCTTTTTATAGTATAATAATTCGTTATAGTTTTGAGTAAATATTTTTATGGAAATTTTATATTGCTTTAAAAAGTTTAATCTCTGACTTTAAGTTTTTCATTCTATCATGAAGGTAATTACGCAAACGTTATCATTTTACACTTTTTAAAATAAAGACAGTTTTCCCAAATATATAACCTTTTTATTTTATAAATAACATTTAAATTAAAAATGTATATAAATATAGAATGAAAAATAAATCGATACTTGCAGGGATTCGAACCCGCGACCTTTGGGAAACTTTCCCGACGACGTCGGGTTTATTTTTCATTCTACATTTATATAAATATAAATAAGCTTAACATGGCTATACATGATTATAGATATTTTCAAACATTAATTTCGGTAATGGCATCTTTTCAATGTTTATCTATACTGCAAAGTTAGAAACATTGGTTAGGATTTTCGAAAGAAACCTAATAGATGTCACCACCGTCCCGATAAAGACGATCACATATAGAATGCTTAATTCACCGAGGCGGACAGCGATACGGTAGCTCAGTTGGTAGAGCGACAGGACAGTTTCCCAGTAGTCGCGGGTTCGAATCCCTGCCCGTATCGGTTTTTTTTTTCATTCTATATTTATATAAATTCAAACAACATTTAAATTAAATAACTTTCACTTATTACATTCATATCTTATCACAAACTGTCTTATTAAGATCGATGTCCTTATCTTGGAAGCTTATTTAATTAAATGTATAGGTCCTCTACTGACCAACGAGATGACATTTTGACACTATTGCCGGAAGTCGAAATTAAACTACCAAATATACAAAACTAAATATAGTAGTTGTAGCAGTAGTAGTAGTTACAGTTGTTCGATGTCGATTGATAAACACAAAATAAACATATTACAAACATAGAAACTAAATATACAAACATTAAATAACAATTCAACAAATATTAACATATTACTTTTAAATATTACATATTATTAATAATGATAGTAATAATTAATACTGTTCTTTATACACATTCCCAAAATAACAATAAGCTAACTCAAGTAAGTTACAGTTGCAGTGAATTTCGGAAATCTATCCGTGTGTAAATAATTAAACTGCTCTTAGTAAAATGCATTTATCATAGTATAGATGTATCGAGATACATTGTTAATTACATTTGCTGAACTAAACAGTGATTATATGTTTGGATTATAATTCTAAATGTAATTTCATTATTAATAATGTGGTTTGCTAAAATAATCTGCATACCATATTTTGTGATTATTTAATCATTATGCAAAATAAAACTTAAATAATTGATTATGCAAAATAAAACTTTGATTTCATAAAAAGAAATATAAATTTAATAACCAGGAAATAGCTTTTATTACAATTTATATGTACGCGGATGATACAGGTCATAACTCTTATTCTTCATTCTTTGTCCTCGTAATACTAGTATTTAATACCTCCTATTGGTTTAATATGCCTCATATATCAGGCCTCCCCGATAACGAAAGCCTCCATAAAGGATATCAATGAGGCCATTTCTGTTATGGTTACGATAAACCACTAACATTGTCCACTCCTTTCTGATATTTGATAAATTGCTTTTGCTATATTTTACACTTTTTTACCTTTGATTATGATAATTATTCAATATTTTACTATTTAGTATTACTTTGATTACCGATTATACGTTATTTCAATAGTTATTTAACAACTTAAATACCAATTTTAAAATAAAACCATGAAGGATACATCTATCACAGTCATAAAAAGCTAGATGAGGTACTCAAAGATCAATCAAACCTTCTCCACACCTAAAGAACTTCTCTTAAACTACTATGAAACAATAATACATACATTTTGACACAAGTATTCTAATTTATAGACAAATCTTCGCAACTACAATTATATCATAAAAACATACTAAGAGATATAACAGTAACAAACGAATGTTTGAGCTATTTGCAGAAAAAAGATCTTGAAGAACATTGTAGAAGGGCAACTGTACCTTCGATTCTTTTAATACATTTTTATTTTAGTTTTGCTAGGTTGCTGATTCTCAGTCTGTTATTTCGATTTATGTGTAATGACTTAGGCCGTGTGTAGATTAGTCTAGTGTAGTCTGACAGTTCGGTGCAGGAAGCACCGATCAATAGCTTCGGTAACATAAACTCCAGAGATACCTATATTAATCATATACGATAACCGTACAGTACGTACGTAAAGCACCATATAGCATACTCCCACATAAAATAACACAACTACATTATAGTGAATAATAAATGTTCCTACGACTATCGCGCTGGCCCCATCTCCGACATGCCCAAAAAGCTGAAAAGTTTGAAAAGATACAACCAATTCACACGAAATTTAACTGCACTCAGTTTTATTCAGACTCTATCCGAAATTGATAACATTTTAAATAAATACTTCCGTTTTGTAACAAGAAAAAAGTTTTATAATAATATTGCATAAATAATTAATTCCTTAGATCGGATATATAACAAAAATTTTGAACATCACTAATATAAAGCAAACAAGTGGATATTGTACATCTGAGCTCTCAAATACCCTAATGAAGACAAAGCAGTTCATCACATTTATTTATATCACACATAGGGAATTCCCTTTTGTGATACACAAATATTACCTATTTTTATATCTAACTAGCGGACCCAACAGACGTTGTCTTGTACACGCGTCTTTAATTTAAAATATTCAAACTTAAAAAAAAACTTATTAAGAAGTTATCATAATATCTAACGTCATTACATGTAAGTACATTTATCATAATTTGACCAATCGATACCGCATGAATATGTAAATAAAATTTTTTTGTTTGAATAAATGAATTTGATGTTACAATATACATTTTTAAATTTCACTTTTTACGTAGCGAAGCACGTATCTGGCTGCTAGTACTAAAATATTTTTCTCATTTCTATCGCAACCCCAACTGTCAGGGCAGAGTACAATTAAAATATAATATTATTTAATATTTGACATTGCTATGGTAACGCAGTCCGTCGGAAACAATGTGAAACATGCCAAAATCACCACGTACTTACACATTAAAAATTTATCAAAAAACCATTTTCCAGTGGACCAAATTGTGAATCTAAACAATTCTCAAGTCCCCTTGAACACACACAGAGAATTTCATAAAAATCGGTCCAGTCGTTTAGGAGGAGTTCAGTGACATACACACGCACACAAGAAATATATTATATATATCGGCGCAACGACAATACTTCAACAATTATAATTATTAAATTAGCTATTTCATTGATTAAATATAACGATGATTATTTATCACTGTAAAAATCATCATAAATTAGAGCATTTCTAGTTGTGTTGTTTTAAGAACATAAACAAAATATTACTTGTAAAATCTTGTAGCGACATGCACGCGCGACGATCCTTACAAATGAGCCGCACAGAAATTAATACTTGCAAAAACTTGTAGCGACATGAACGTGCGACGATCCCAATAAAGGAGCCGCACAGAGAGAGCAACGGGCATTCTCGCTCAAGACGTCGGACGGTGTGGATTTCTATAAGGACACTGTCATGCTGCCAGTTAAATAAATGAAGCTATAATTATTCGTGATGTTTTATTTTGAAGAAGTAATATTGAACAACCATCACGAAGACTACAATACAGTGACGGCAGCAATGCTGACGTCACACTTTTTAAAAACACTAACGGAGGTCTTATCTCCGATATCAGAAGTGGGATGGAACTTAATGTGACTCCGTCATTCCGCGAGGCCTGGGCCAGCTGTATTTAACCCTGCGTTATTTATCTGGACTTGCATATAACGTCATTTCTCGCGACATAACAAAACAGTATGCAGGTATATAACCCATCTCTTTCATGATTGCTTAATTTAAATTAATAAAACTTTCAGCTTTGCAACGACCAAGCTTATATGACATCTATATTGCACCGTGCATCGAACGGCGATGTACCTGTACTACACTGGTTCGAGCACGGAAATGAAAGCGACGTACAACGCGGGAGGTGTAGGCAGTTGGAGTTACAGACGTGTGAAACCGAGATGTGCCCGGTGCGTAAGGAAATAGTACTTGAAGCCGACATAAGGTATCTTAAGGGATTCTGAAACTGTAAGTTATACATCAGTTTTAAGGTGACCTACACTTACATATAACTTTGTTCATCTTATGACAAGTTAATGTGATGTGTCAGAGTTTAAAAGTTATTATTGCTTAATTAAAAATTAAAATTGTCTTTAAACTTTTAAACAGGCAGTACAATGAGTCTCAGCATTACTTATAGGTAGATATATGTGATTCGATTCGATTTACTTACCATTCTGGTTTGAGTTTAAATACATACAAAAAAAAAATAGTTTAAATTATAATATTAAGTGGCCAAATTTAATAAATAACACCTTAGTAATGTTATTGTGATGACTGTTTAGTAATGTATTAGTCAAGCGCTAGTAGTCCGTAATATGAGGGCCACGTCCAATTGTAATGTTTCACAGATTTTATTAACTCCCTCTTCACATAAACAATAATCATAGTCAAATCATCCACTTTAAACGTACAAAAATAACAACTATTGAATACTGGTTTTAATTATGAAGTCTTAATAGTTCTCACTTTTCTAACTAATTCAAGTATTTACTAATCAAGCCAATGTCCCTCCTCACATAAATAATAGTCTTAGTCAAATAAACTTCTTTAAGCATACGAAAATAACCATTACTTGACATAACAATTCTAAATATTACTATTTAAGTTAAAAAAAAAAAAAAAAAGATTTTAATTAAAAAAAAAAATAATAGTAATTCATTAATTTATATGGATCGATAGTGACTGATCGATAGTGATCGATAGTGATCAAAATATTGAAACGAGTCAAAACATTACGAATGATTATAAAATAGTTGTTTAATAATAATGAAACCTAACAGTAATAAGCTTCTACTTTTCAGTACGTGGGTATTCAATAATAGATTTAAAGACGTACAATGATAAGCGATAACCCTCTCGTTGTCTTATTTAATGATTACCTAAAGTTAAGTCTAATTTTACGTGACGCGAAATTTTAAATCACGGTTTTTGAGTAAAGGGTTTAAATGACAAAATTTGTTGAATGATTGCGAGAGAATGTTAAATTTAAAAGCTATCTATTCAGATTCATCCTTACGACGACACTCTTAGAAAGTTGACTAAATTCTATTCTGCAGTCGATTCACTGAATTTTTAATTTTTGGTCTACAATTGAGTCGAATAAAAACGGGTTAACTCAAAAGCAATTATTGATCGTAATGATATGTTATAAAGGCGACTCTTACCATTGCTTAGCAGGGCCGATGTTTTCAAAGTAAATAATTTCGCGACTTTGCGAAAGTAAGAAAAGTTAATCTATTTACATGTTTAGTAACTGGTTAGTTTTGTACTGAAAGGCAGATAGAAAGGTATGAGTGTACTAATATCAACGTTTATCGCTATAAAGACTAGGGGTAATAGTTTGTGATAAGATGTAGTAGGTAAATTTTATGTTGTGTTGAATTGTATGACAAATCGGATGACAAAAGCTTCTTTTCTAGATAGGTGAAGTTGAGAGACTTATGTTTCTGGTGTGTAACGATGCCTAAAGGCTGTGCGGCTGTGTGTTTAGTGTGTGACTGGTGTGTGGCTGGTAGACGACTTGAAGCAGAAGGTCCTTAGGACTCGACATTGACAGCAATGCAATATAACAAACAAGAAGTTTGTTGATAGGGCTTAGTGAAAAGCCATATGTTATGAATGAGATTCATGCTCTGTGGTTTATAATGTTCTTAGAATAATTTGTTGTCTTACTTATTTGAATATAGAATTCTCATTACGATTTTAGATTAATTTGAATAAAAGCAAAATAATAAAGACAAGTTTATTATAATAACTTTTTCCTTTCTCAATAATTTGTAAATTTAAGTACGATGTTAAAAATATGGATAAACGCGTTTTGACTATATTTAAAAGAAAAAAGTGAAGCTGTTTCCAATCGATGACCGTATGATCATTACAAAATGAGGAACGTAACTAGACTAAGTAAGATCTAAAATATAAAGGGCTTTTTCAAGTTATAAATGTTTTAGAGAGATTGTTATAATTTAAAGGCACTTATTTATAATTGTTCCTATAAGTACTCATGACAGATTACAAAAAGAAAAAACGCCAAAACATCAGGGTATATTTATCGATATCATCGATGTGGAGCAAAATAATATTAATATTATTTAGAATACTTGGATTTGCAAGATGATTAATCGTACCTGAAATCGTGTAGCCGTAGCTCAGTAGAAATCGGTGTCTACTAATTGTAGTCTGTGAGTACGCAGTAAGGGGTCAGCTCTTGCGAAGGTCCAGTTCAGAAGGAACCATGGATTCCAGGATAGACTTGACGTTAACTTCGTTGGTTTGCATAAGATGAGTAGCTGGAGGTTACTGGGTTATGTTTATCTAGAAATGTAGAGCTTAAGTGTTTCAGTGTATCTTGTCTGATTGGTATCTCTTGTGAGATACGGTGATAATAAAGTCAGTAATATTTTGAAAGTTTTTAATTTATTTTTGATTGTTAGTTTTATATTAAAATGATTGGTATACTTTGAACATTATTAATTTAAAATTATTTTTAATGAAATTGTTTGATATAACGATTTTATTTTTAATTATTTTCTTTTTTTAGCTAGATAATCACTAAATGTTAGGTTATGCTCAGTCAGGAGTGATCGAACGGTTTGATGCTGGTCATGAATATTGTTTCAGAATTATACACAGGGACATACGTCTCAGAGATATTAATAGTACGGGAGCTGAATTGACAACGAGGCGCCAGCCATACCTCATCACTTCGGCAGAGTCCAGTCTTATGTTCGTGAGGACCCAGTCTTTGAATTAATGAAGCAGTTCAGGAATTCACTTCGCTTTTTGGCCGACACATGAATAACAAGTTTGAACACTACTATCTTACAACTCGTATTATCTACCTACAAGTTGATTGTGTACCTACCTGCATAAGGATAAAATTTATAATTTCCATAGATTTTGTTGGTTACAAGCTACCACCACCCAAAGCCCACCAAAGCTTGCTAAACCTCAATTTAACGAGTCATATATGGTAAGAAACTCATTTTTATAGTGCAACGAACCTACGAATAATCTGCGAGAGCCTTCGAGTACAATCTACCGTTATAAATATCTAGAGAGTGGTATCTCTAATATGTGCATTTGCCTTGAGCTGACCACGGATCTTTGATATTACCTTAAGTGAGGCTTGAGATACCATTGGAATATCCTGTGCAACCATGAGTTATACCTGTTTAACAGATAATAAATAACTAAAATGATATCTGTGAGCTACTTATGTGTTACCCTTGAGCTAACCACGGGTCCTTGATGTATCCTTCAGAGAACCATGAGATACCGTTGAGACGCCTTGTGGAACTGTGAGTAGACACATACACACACATTTACGATAATAAACAACTGGAGTGATACCTCTGACCTACTCATGTGTTACCCTTGAGCTAACCACGGGTCCTTGATGTATCCTTTAGAGAACCATGAGATACCGTTGGGACGCCTTGTGGAACTGTGAGTAGACAAGTACACACAACAGATTTACGATAATAAATAACTAGTGGTACCTCTGATTGAACCATGTGTTGCCCAGGAACTGGCCGCGTGTTCTTCGTATATCTTTAAGAAAACTATGAGATACCGTTGGGAAGCTTTGTGTAACGCACATACTACAGATCATTCTCTGAGAGTGAGAAGTTATTTTTTATTTTTATAAATTACATCCCGGAGAATAGTTGACCGTATCGGCGGAAAATGAACCACCTTTTCAATGAGATCTTGCTGCAGCATCAACAGAACCTACTCCATTAACTTCAGGACTGGAACTACAGTCGACCAATCGACAGGGTAACTACAAAACATCTGAATAAACATCTGAATAAAATGTGCATTTGCCTTGAGCTGACCACGGATCTTTGATATTACCTTAAGTGAGGCTTGAGATACCATTGGAATATCCTGTGCAACCATGAGTTATACCTGTTTAACAGATAATAAATAACTAAAATGATATCTGTGAGCTACTTATGTGTTACCCTTGAGCTAACCACGGGTCCTTGATGTATCCTTCAGAGAACCATGAGATACCGTTGAGACGCCTTGTGGAACTGTGAGTAGACACATACACACACATTTACGATAATAAACAACTGGAGTGATACCTCTGACCTACTCATGTGTTACCCTTGAGCTAACCACGGGTCCTTGATGTATCCTTTAGAGAACCATGAGATACCGTTGGGACGCCTTGTGGAACTGTGAGTAGACAAGTACACACAACAGATTTACGATAATAAATAACTAGTGGTACCTCTGATTGAACCATGTGTTGCCCAGGAACTGGCCGCGTGTTCTTCGTATATCTTTAAGAAAACTATGAGATACCGTTGGGAAGCTTTGTGTAACGCACATACTACAGATCATTCTCTGAGAGTGAGAAGTTATTTTTTATTTTTATAAATTACATCCCGGAGAATAGTTGACCGTATCGGCGGAAAATGAACCACCTTTTCAATGAGATCTTGCTGCAGCATCAACAGAACCTACTCCATTAACTTCAGGACTGGAACTACAGTCGACCAATCGACAGGGTAACTACAAAACATCTGAATAAACGTAAGTAACTCTCTTAAATTCTTAAATCTCCGAGAACTCTACGAGAACCTCCGAGAACTCTACGAGAATCTCCGAGAACTCTACGAGAACCTCCGAGAACTCTACGAGAATCTCCGAGAACTCTACGAGAATCTCCGAGAATTCTACGAGAACCTCCGAGAACTCTACGAGAATCTCCGAGAACTCTACGAGAATCTCCGAGAACTCTACGAGAATCTCCGAGAACTCTACGAGAACTCTACGAGAACCTCCGAGAACTCCACGAGAACCTCCGAGAACTCCACGAGAATCTCCGAGAACTCTACGAGATTCTCTGAGAACTCTACCGAAATCTCCGAGATCTCTACGTATTACCCCCGAGACCTTTTCAGACTTTCATCAAAGTCAAATTCTTTATTGAATACGCAAACATACAGAACAGCTGTATGTTTACATGATAATCAACGTAAAAGCAACGTTAGTTGCCTTACAGTCGATGCCAAACTCAAAGTATGGTGTATCTTTGCTTACAGATAGTTGCAACAAGAATCAACGAGGCTGGTGCAGAGCGCGCACCGCCTGTCAGTATGGCCGTATCGGCGCAACGACAATACTTCAACAATTATAATTATTAAATTAGCTATTTCATTGATTAAATATAACGATGATTATTTATCACTGTAAAAATCATCATAAATTAGAGCATTTCTAGTTGTGTTGTTTTAAGAACATAAACAAAATATTACTTGTAAAATCTTGTAGCGACATGCACGCGCGACGATCCTTACAAATGAGCCGCACAGAAATTAATACTTGCAAAAACTTGTAGCGACATGAACGTGCGACGATCCCAATAAAGGAGCCGCACAGAGAGAGCAACGGGCATTCTCGCTCAAGACGTCGGACGGTGTGGATTTCTATAAGGACACTGTCATGCTGCCAGTTAAATAAATGAAGCTATAATTATTCGTGATGTTTTATTTTGAAGAAGTAATATTGAACAACCATCACGAAGACTACAATACAGTGACGGCAGCAATGCTGACGTCACACTTTTTAAAAACACTAACGGAGGTCTTATCTCCGATATATATAAAGATTAAGAATATGAATTTTTCGATGTTAATATAAAGTGAATAAAGTGATGTCAATTAAATACATTTTTCGGTTGCTAAATACTAAAAGGTTATTTTTATTAACAACCAAGTCTAACAATATATTATAGTTTAGAGTGTTTCGCTATTATGTAGGGTACGTTCAGAAACACAGCTATACAATGTACTTATTCTTCACCACGAAATACAATTAGGCTATTGTTAATATTAAGTTAAAACAAGCAATAAATAATCCCAAGCGACATAAGAATAACTACATTAAAAAAACCGACTTTAAAACTAAAAACTAAAAAATAATGAAGATTTAATATTAACTATACTACCTATTATTTATATGACCTATTTACTAATAGGTTAGAAGTCGGTGCCAAGCTTTAAACACGTAATTAGATTTTAATTACTTAAATGAATACAAGCAAATAAATACCATGAAATGCCTACTTTAATGATTAAGGTACGTAAAAAAATTAAGAACAATTAAATCTTAATATTTTAAGCAGCTAAATCAGTACGAAGAATAAAGAAAAAAAATGTATGAAAATGTATTCAACCGAATTCCTATATTAAAAAGTCATGTGAATTATGAAATGCCCACTTCAAAGATTAAATAAAATACGTTATTAATTAAAATACGTTAAAAATTAAAAAGCTATTGAATCTTAATAATAATATTATAATCAGCTTCAATCAATAAGAAGAATCCTAATCTGTTATTACAGAATAATAACAGATTAGGATCTTCTGGTAGACAGTGTACTGCTATAGCAACTATAGCTTGCATCGCTTGTTACAAATCTAATCCTTGTGCATGGACTGCTAGTGATTTAGATTATATATTAACTAGCTTTTACTTTTTTTTTATATTGGCTTCTATATGACTTATTTTAAGTGATACAATCAAAAATACGACATCGGCAGATATCGTTCACTGTCAAAAATCTATTTAAAGTTTTTAATAAGGATACAATATTAGATACTGTATTTTATTTATACCTCTCTTGTTTTTTCTTAAACGTCCATTTATATACCTTTTAAACAGAGTACTTAATAACCATTCTAACCATATGTCACACTTAATAACCATTCTAACGATGTTTTCGAGAAATCAAGAGGGATTTTCTAATTTAGAAAATGGTATTGCAACATTTTTTGGTGATTATACTAGTGGAGTCCTGACAGCCAGTTTCGTTTCTGTTTGTATAGCATTTAAAAATCGGTCATATTCACTTGTGAATTCTCATGCTAGGGAACTAAAAGATCATAAAGGTAGAACCGGTGGTGTTTCTTGTTGTATGAAATTTGAGATTCCCGACAAATTGCTGCTTTGTTATGTAGCAATTTAAAATCTACTGGAATGCCGGCATATATGATTAATATTATTCTATAACACCAGTTTTTGTAGTCGAAAGTGGTAGCCATTCGAGTATACAATCTTAACATTCCGAAAGAAACCCAGGTGTAAAGAACTAGTCCACTAATAATATTTTGATATCCAATTTAAGAGCAGAAAATCCATATAATGTTCAGGAAAGTTCGTCAAGCTCACCTTCAATTATAAATAATACTGAAATCGTTAACAATCTCGGTGAAGACATGCGCCTAATATTGTCAACCAGTTTATTATATAATATTGACTCAAATATCCCCAATTTAGATAGCAGAATAGAGTAAGATATAAGAAATCCTAATATATATGAAAATGGAGTCACAGATATTATATATACTACTACTATTACTATACTAGTAGTAGTAGTAGTACTACTACTACTATAGTAGACATAGAGTAACATGCTATAAAGATCGCGATAATCGTTCTTGTCGATTTGGATTCCTTTGACCTATTAGTGTTGAAACTAAGTGCCTAGGACCAGATGTAACACTACCAAACCATTGGCGATTTTATGTTTTGAAACAAAACGAAATGAATCAGAGGAACGAATTAATAAAAACAACTCCTTATTGCTTAAATTGTGACAGGCTAATAAAGGCGTGCAACCGTGTGGTAATATTACAGCTGTGGTGTATTATATTGCCAAATATGCCAGTAAATGTGAGCCTAGTGGTTGTGGCGACGTGGTTGGAGAAGCTGTTCAAGAAGCCAAATGGAATACGAGTAATGTGTGGAAGTAGTTGTTTACAGTCTCAATGACTATCTTAAATTTAAGATTAATTAGTGCACCTCAAGCTGCTTAAAGCCTCTGCCATTTACCGCTTTAATTCTGTACAAGAAAAGCGGTGTTTGTAAACAACTGCATGCCAAAACAGCGAAACCGCTTACTGAGATTTGACAGCATTTGAATAGGTACCAACTCCGGCATGACAACCTCGAAGAATTAAGTTTAGTAGAATTTGGTGTGCGGTATGAGAATGTTTCCAGTTCTACTCTGATAGACGACGACAATGGTGATTGTGAGCTATATGAGCAAGAGCCTGAAGTAACCGAATGCCGTTTTTATTATAATTTAATAATATCGCACACTCCATTCCGGGATGAACATGAGTTGCTAGAACCAGATGAAACGCCAGAAACCTGTTTCTTGTAGCGCCTATCTGCAGAACAATTTGCTCATGCTGAAATAGTAATACAACAGGCTCTCGCTCATGGATTCAATGTGGTTCAACAACGACACAACTTTTGGATAATTATGCCAATTTGACTTGCACAATGATAATGATGACTTCGAGGATGTAAATAATCATGCGCTAATGCCAGATGATGTTTTTTTCCATGGTATTCCTAACATAGAAAAAAATGATTTAATGAAACGAGTAACCGACTCCTTAAAAAACTAATTTATAAAATGGTGAAAACTATCAACACTTACTGTTTTTCATAACAGGGGGAGCAGGTGGTCCTACATTACAATCTTGTTTTTTCATTACACATTGAAAAAGGTAATCCCGCTACTTTTAGGCAAATGAAAGGAGAAATATTGGAAAAAGGAAAGATGAAGTGAAATATTGGAAAAGGAAAGACGAAGTGAAATATTGGAAAAGGAAAGACGAAGTGAAATATTGGAAAAGGAAAGACGAATTACTGTGAAGTTAGTACAAGATTTCAATGCCCGAAAGACAGACCTCCTAGCGGGAAAATGCCGTAGTCTAGATGAGTCTCGAGAAGCTGCGACGTTTGGTAAGCGCCTTTTGCATAATCTGCATAATCCTGTAAACGTTAACAATTGTGGTAGATTTTTACACAGTATAAAAATAGGCGTAGGCTCCAGGCTGAAATTAAGAAGAAATATGGCGGTCTCACATGGAGTAATGGGCAATATTAAGAAAATAAAGTGGCCAGCCGCGACCTTACTCATGCCCAAATCATTAATTAAAAGCGAATGGCACAAGCTAGTCGATATGTTTAGTTCCTCAACAACTTCTCTAACGGTGATTCGACGATTGGCCATAACTAGATTTTTCACTTTATCAATTTTTTCGCCTGTTCCGTCTGTACCACCGATAAATGTTGCTCCGATCCAAGATAGCTTCACCATATGCCACAGTCAATATTTGGAATGCGCTCGCGCACTTTATTTTGTTTTTCACACAAAATTGGATACAGATTCCTTGGTCCATTTTTTGAAATAGACGTAAATCGAAGAATAGTTAAAACACATCCAATCAAAACAACTGCCAAAAATTTATTAAACATTCAAAATGGCAGTTTTTAAAATTATACCTTGTCAGCATAAGTTAGGGATATAAGTACCAACACAACAACAACAAAAAATTAAAAAATGGAAGCCGGCGGAAATTCAAAATTTGCGATACATATTAAACAGGCTTCCTATTAACGATAATATACTCAGTCGCTCTCACTGCACATGTCAAGTATTTTTTATTAGTCTGGTTCCAGCCACTTTATCTCTTCTTCTTTACTCTAAAAATAGTACCTACTAAAACGTGTGAGCAGACGTTGCAACAGTTAGAACAGACTAATTTTGAATTCTGTTCTAAGACTATTTTAGATGACATATCTAGTTAGTGGCATAAAAACAAATGAACTTAAATTAAATTAGTACTAGATAGATTTGTATATTGTAGGATAAGACGTCTACACTATTATGTTAAGATCTAAGATTTTGTTGTTGCCTTGGCTATATTTGAAGTTGTAACCCTGTCCGTAATTAAATCTCCTATCTTCTAACAATATTGATAGTGCTTCCGCAAATAGCATGCAGCAAAGTTTTGGAACAAACAAGTTTACTGAAGCATAACGTTTTAGTTCATCCTTATGATCGCAATCCATTACGAAAATAATGATATAAATGTTGAATGTCATTTATTCGTCACAAATATTTAATGACATTTAATGATATAGAAAATGATCATATAAATATAAGGGCCAATACACGTAACCTTTACGTGAATGAATTAAATGGCCTCTTTTTTTAGAAAACAATTATGCCATTTTTGTTTATCACTTAGTACTAACTAACTATAATGAAACTGAATTTCTACGCTTAAAGTACGGCCTTCGTTTACTTTGTTTTCCCATCTATTGTAATCTTGTATGTAATAAGATAAAATAATTTGTATTTTTTGGCTTCGCCTGCACTTTATAGGCGTCTTTCAGTTTTTTTGGTAGCTCGGAAACAATAGTTTTATAAGGATGAAGATTTCTCTTCTCTGTACCTCTTTAAAAAAGTTATGGTGATCGTGTAAATAGTTGAAAAAGCTGAACAAATGAAAGTTTAAATACAAAATGTTATTATAACTAATATAATAACATTTAGTATTTAAACTTTCATTAAGACGTAAATTTAAACTTTCATTTAAGACGTGAGTATGGTGCAAAAAATGAATAAGAAATAAATTAAAATAATGAAAGCCGTCATAAGATGAAATTTGAACTTCAACTAATGAGGAGATCGTGGTGATAATTATCCAGATATTATGCATGCATGCATGCAGATATCATGCATGCATGCATGCAGATGTCATGCAGCATATAGTTCGCGATCCCATTCGCAAGCTTTGTCAATGCATGCATATAGTTCGCGATCCCGAAGATAAGAGAACCAGTGTAGCTTCTTGGAAGAAAGATTAGATTATCTTAAAAGCACAAGAAGCACATCATGATTAACTTAATTAAAAGCGTTTGAAAAATCAATAAGAACTAATACAGTTAATTGAACATGTGTTATCGCTTCTCGGTTATTTTTACTGACTATCCTGAAGCTGAAGACCGGCGTGCTGTGGCAGTGCTGTGACCCTGAGGCAGGCCGTACTCGTAACTACATAGAAGTTTTTTCGTTAATATGTAGCCAGAAAATATATTATGAATAATTTCTTCAAGGACTTTGTTATTTAATAAGGAGTCATATTTTTTGGACAAGTATGGTAAGTACTTTGAATAAGTATGGTAATAGACAAAACTCATTACAAAGACAGGATTCATTAAAAATGTTAGGATTAAGAACCTTTGTGACTGAGAAAACAGAGGGCAAAGTGTAGGAAAATAACAATTGGATAAAGACGTATTGATGGTATGAGTTAGACTACGTAGAACATAATCAAGTAGTAGGACAAACTTAAACTGGCGAATGTAAACTTCATCAACAGAACTTGACTTACTACAAAGAAGAAATATTGTCATTTATTAGATTTTTTAGTATTTCCATAGTATGACAGTGTTTTATTTTCTTTTGTTGATGAAATGTGAGTGCAAAAACAAAAGAAAAAACACGATAATATTTACTTAATTACTTTTATCCAAAAAAAACTGAAGATTATGAAAATACCTGATTCAGACCTTATCATTTAAGTATCAAGAAGTACTCAAAAACCAGGTATCTTAATATAGTTATATATTTATGTAAATGTACGAAACAAATGTATAACTTAACTACTTCTGATTAATTAAATATTACTTATTTGTTAAAGTATTATTTATTTTATTTAAAACGCACAATTTGTTTTTTACTTCATAAAAATAATGGAAGCAAGTATATTACACATTTTTACCATGTTCAAACTATAAGTAACTAACTATTCATCGATTCTTGAAATAAGTACAACAGTTGCAAATAAATTTAGCCTTGAAGTACTACACTCAACTTGCATTTGTAGCGCTGTAAGCATATCAGCTGTTTTCAATTTGCTTATATTGGCCTCTACTATTGTACTTTAACTTAGTTTCTGTAACAAAGACCAATTTAAACCATCAACGGTAATAGTGAGTTGCTCTACCACTATATATATTTTGTAAACATTAATCAATGAGTCCATACAATAATATATTACTATAATATACTTAAATCATTGTTATTGTCGCACATGTTCGATATCTATACTCTATACCAATATTATAAAGCTGAAGAGTTTGTTTGTTTGAAAGCACTATTCTTTGGGACTACTGGCCCAATTGTTTTTTTTTTTTGTGTTGAATAGTCCGTTTATTGAGGAAGGCTATATATATTATCTCGCTGTGACTAATAGAAGTTTAACAGCAATGAAAAATGCTGCTAATTTAATATAATCTAATAGGTTCTGACTGACTGACTTAGCAGTATAAACCGCAGGTCGTAGAGATAGTAAAATTGGAGAATACATTTGTTTTAAAAAAATTATATTACAACTATTTGTATAAAAAAATGCATCTATTTGTGTTATAGTCATATTATATCCAAAATGTATGTAATACTTACATTTTCGAAAATGAATATGATTTTAAGAATTAATGAAGACTGCTTTCTTATATTTATCATTTTCTTTTAAAAAATTATAATCTAAAAACCATATTATGTTGAACAAATATTAATATTATATATTATTTAAATATTTTTTTTAAATATTAATTAAAATAGACATGCCACAGCTTCACATCCACGTAATGCTATCTAGTAATTCAATTGTGACACATCTAGATAAAAAGACATTTTTTTTATATTTATTAATTAAGTGTCTAAGCACAATAATTATCGTTTGGCTTTACTTAATGAACTCCGTAGAAGTTATGTAATTGTATTATGATGTGGCGTGTTGTATTGGAAGTTAATAAAAACTTACTTGATTCTGTTTTAGATAGATAAATGTACATCTAAACACAATTAAATGCTTATAATATAATAATTATCCAAAAAAATCATTTGTTTCTTCTATTAAGTATATCGTGTTACATTCACAATATTATATATTCTAAAACTAAAACAAGTCGATCTAGTCATAGTTTTGTTTCGTAAATTTAATCACTTATAACTTAAAAGTTTTAGACAGTAAATGTCACATATTTTCCTTTTTTTTATAATAAAACTTTGAAATGTATCGAATTTCTTCATAAAACCATAGAGTTTGTATAATAATTCTATGCGGTCACTCATTTTGACAGAAAAATGAATAAAAGGCGAGAAACAATATTAACACCAGCCAGATACAAGTAGTGCAGACGAAGATTTTTTTATTACATGTTCATATACACTATATGCGAAAAGAGTTTTTACCTATTATGTGATCGACTGTTTTACAACATTTTTTTTATTATAACTATTTTTGTTGATAGTAAAATCTTTTCAAATAGTGGACGATTTTTATATGGGTCTGCACCAAAAATTTTATGATCATATTTTTTATTATTATATAGAGCATAAACTCTACTTACATACTGGTTATTTCCCCGCAAATCTATTACATATAATAAAAATAAATTTATCGTTCAAAGTTTCATTTATAGCTTTTGTGTTATGATGTTCATATACGTATATTGATAATTATTTTAAGTTGATTATTTTTAATAACTATCTTAAATTTGGTTTAAAATTATATATATGTTTTTTTGATATATTGGAGTCAATTTATTAATAATTAAATTCATAAATGTCATTATTATTATGTGATGCAATTTGATTTTATGCAAATAGAATCGATTAAAATTTAATTGTGCAAGATTGTTGATTTATATATTTATTTCTCAATTACGGAAAATTGGATAACCGGATTTTTTACACGAATAGCTTATAACCCAGCATAAAACTTAGGATACTTTTTATTCCGATAATCCGATTTAATTTCTTTTTATTCCATTAAATGTTCAAAAATTTTCTTTAGATGGCGTAGAATTAGTATAATGGTTTCGTCGATTTCACTAACCGTTCATTGACTTCTGTGTGATGATTGATTACTATATATTACTTTTTATCGAGATGATCCTTGTAAATTACTTTCTATTCTGATAAATAATTTGGCTTAGTGAATTAACGACTTACTTTGGTCATAGACCATCACGCAAAAAGACCGCGATCGATTGATCGCGGTCTTTGTCAGTATTCTCAGTGTATATTTTCTTTCCTAATTCCTTCTTTTTTCTTTCCTAATTCCTATTTCGGTCGCGGTTATTCTCAGTATTCTCAGTGTATATTTTCTTTCCTAGTTAATCTAATTACCAGATTCACTATCGGGTTGACTTTTTATGTTTAGACGGCTGTTTCTTTTTAAACTTAAGCCGCTTGAAAAATATATTTTTTATAAACCCGGAATATTCCTATTTCAAACAACAGTCAAGTATGTCAAACTTTTGCTATTTTCGTGTACTGTTTTATTATCCTTATATTTATCTCATTAAAACCGTAGCGGTTGAATTCTTAAAAAAAAATAGTATACAAGTTATTTCTATATACCTACATGTAGAAATTTGAAAATAGATAATTATTTTTAATAAGAATAAGATTGTAAAATATATTTTGTTTTAGCCATAGATTGTGTAAGGTTACATTATTGTTAAACGACTATTTTATAATAATCCGTAATGTTTTGATTCGTTTCAATGTTTTGATGGTCCCTGTATTGATCCATATAAATTAATGAATTACTAATTTAACTGTAATAAGAAGAACCAATAAGGTGTAATTATTTAAATCGTTGTTTTATTAACTTAAATAGTAATATTTAGAATTGTTGTGTCAAGTAATGGTTATTTTCGTATGCTTAAAGTAGTTTATTTGACGAAGATTATTATTTATGTGAGGAGGGACATTTGCTTGATTAGTAAATACTTGAATAAGCTAGAAAAGTGAGAACCATTAAGACTTCATAATTAAATCCAGTATTTAATACCGTGTTTACCTATACTTACAATTGTTCATTTTTTTTTTTTTTTTTATTTATTAAACTTTTGTTACATAAGATTATAATGCACTCCAAAACTCCACTCAATAATGCACTCCAAAAATTACGAGAATTTGTCCGGAGTGTTGAGTTTAAGTACAGTTCAATTAGACAATCACAACAAGGAGGGTAATTCTACAAAATAGATGATACAATATTTTAGTTCGATATAAATGCAAAAAGGATTGCGATCGAGACACAAAACCGGTTTGCTGCAAAGCAGTTACAGGGTGTTTAGATAATAAGATTTTAATTCGATTTTTAAATTATTTATAGTGATTCTATTTTTAAGGGCTACATCCAATCCATTCAATAAGTGAGGAGTCAAATATTTCGTGGTCCTTTTTCCATATTCATTATTTTTTGCTGAAGTTGTTATTAGTTTTTGGTTTGTTATTTGTCGTGTATTAATTTTATGGTGGATTTTGTGCTGTACGTCCATATTAAAAAAGTTTTCTTTTAAGAGGTTGAATTGAAATTTATATTCAACCGGTAATACATTGCAATACTTAAATATTTTGTTCTCATCATTTTTATATTGTTCTTTTATTTTGAAGGGTAACATTTTTTTTAGGATTTTAATTTGCAAACTTTTTATAGTGTTAAGATAGGTTTTAAAAGTTCTTCCATAAGTCGTTATAGCATAGCTTATGATTGAATCAGCTAAACCATTATAAAGCATAAGTAGGATATTAAATGGTATTCTCTTCCTTATTATTACTATATTAGCCAAGAAAGCTCTGAGTTTGTCACATACAGTACTTATATGAGGTTTCCAATTAAAATAACAGTCCACCACTAATCCAAGATAAGTATGTTTTTCAACAGTTTCTATCACTGGACACTTGCATTGGTGGGTATTTAGATGGAGACAATTGTGATTATGTGCCTTTAATCTATTATTGGTTTCACAGAACGTCTTAGTGTATGGCGAACGTATATGAACAAGTTTTGTCTTAGATGCGTTTAGCACAAGCCCGTTGTCATGACACCACTTGTTCAGTAAATTAAAGTCTTACTGTATTTTTTCCAGTGCTTTGTTAACGTTTGAATCTGCTATCAAGAGACAAGTGTCGTCGGCGTATTGAAACGATGAACAAAATTTAAATATGTTATTCATGTCATTTACGTATGCTATGAAGTGCAGCGGTCCAAGCACCGATCCCTGTGCTGTACCCTGACATACAGATACTACATCACTCGTTACGTTTCCTATTTTAACAAAATAGGATCTGCTTCTCAAGTACTCTTCACACCATCTCAATACGGGGCCTCTTATACCTGTATTGTTGAGCTTTTCTATTAAGGTTAACACCTTCTATCTATCTAGGCTCTAGGATCTATCTATCTTCTAGGATCTAGGGTATCAAATGCCCGTGAAAAATCTATGAAAAGAGCTAAAATATGTCTTCTTCTATGTAGATGTTCATTTACTTCATCCGCGAACCTAGATAAGAGGGATGTGGTACTTTTCGTTGGCTGGAATCCGAATTGGTTTTTACTAATTATTCCATGGTCGCCGTAGAATGTATAAATTTGAGCACTTAAGTATTTTTCAATTATTTTATCTAGGGAGTACCCTCCCTAGATAAAATAATTGAAAAATACTTAAGTGAGGGGGAGATAGGACGGTAATTATTAATATCGTCTTGTTTACCCTTTTTGTAAACAGGACGTACGCAGCTTTGTTTTAGTTCATTTGGATAGGATCCTGATTTTATACTAGCGTTAATTAATTGGGCGATACTTACTGATACTTTTTTGGCAGCTAATTTAATATCTATTATTTTTATTCCATCGTTCCCGGGCGCTTTTTTAATTTTAAGATTTTTTATTATTTTTTCAATATTCTTTGGCTCTGCTCGTTTAAAATAAAAAGTTACATCGGCTGATTTACTGTACTCATCCTTATTTAGGAGTATTGTTGAGCATGTTGGTATAACATTTTTAACAGCGTCTTTAAATGCTAAGGCGAATTTGTTGGCAATTTCGTTGTACTTTTGGTTCTTTTTGTCGAAAGCTTTCGAAATCGTGTCATCAATTGATTTAGTTACCCTACCACAGATTTTGTTAATTATTTGCCATAGAACACGTGGATTTTTACTGTTATCATTAATTTTATTTCGGTAATAATTATTTTTGCTATTTTCCAGAATTTTATTTAACTTATTTCGTATCGTATTATATTTTAATCGAAGAATTTTATCTGTTGGGTCTTTTTTCCATTTATTGTATATATTATCTCTCTGATCTGCTAATTTTAACATAAATGTTTTAACCCATGGTTGTTTTATATATTTTTTTTTATATTTATTTTTATTTTTTAACGATTTATGATACGCAGATTCAAAAGCTGATTTGATGAAATTATATATTTTATGTGGACACGACATATCCGTTGTCTTTGTCCAATCAATGCTATTTAACTCCTCACTTAGAACATTTCTATCATAATATTTAGTTTTAGAGGTTTGAACATCAGCCTGTATGCGCAACGAACGAATTCCCTCGAACACAATCAAGACAACGCGATGATCAGCCAGAACTGTGTCGACCGCCGCTGTGTACGGATTCGTGTTGGTCAATTGGGTAAACACGTGGTCAATACATGATTTAGTTATTTTATTAAGTCTTAATTCTATGCGAGTGTAGTCTGTTATACCAGCCGTGAATCCGTGCCCAGACAGCATGTCGATATATTTATTCTTTACAGTAGTGTTTGCCTTTAAGTCGATGTTGGCGTCTCCGAGTATGATTGAATCATTAATAATATGTTTATTGACAAACTGCGAGAGTTCAGAAATAAATCCAGTTTTGCAAGAAGAAGGAGGTCTATACAATGCACACAAAGTTATTGCGTAATTGTTCGCGGTTTTGAGAGTACCGTGTATCGTTTCAAAGTGCATTGTTTTTGTAGTTACGGGGGTAAACTTGAGATAATTCTTAACGTAAATTATTATACCGCCTCCTTTTTGTTTGGAACGTAACTTAGCGTGCATTCTATAACCTGGAATATTATATAATCGATATACATCACCATTAATATTTACCTCTGTTAAAACTATGACATCTATAAGAACACTCGATGATTCTATTATAATAAGAAGTTGGTTGTAGTTTTTAATTATTGATCTTATATTTACGTGAATACAGAATAAATCACTATTTCGCATATTACAGGGTACTTGCTTTACAAAAGAGTTAACTGAAGTGCAATCAAATATTTCATGTGTATGCAAGTCAACTATATCAGTAGCGACTTGCACCACACGAACTTATACGACGGCTTGAGTTTTTGTTGAGCACTGTATAGTAGGGTTTTGGTGTGATGTGTCAGAGCTTCACGTAAATATATAGGATTATTTTTTTGTTCAATAGGTAGTGACTGATTAAGGATATTTCCTACAGATAATATCTTTACTTTAGCAGCATTTACCCACTGGTTACGCAAAACATTTGATTTAACTTCTACCAGTATATGCCCTGGGTGTGGCCTGTCCTTAGGCTTTGGCATTCGCCGCGCACTCACAACATCTTCGGTGTTAACGTCTAGATTTTCTTCGATTTTTCCCAATATTTGATTGAGATTTATGCTAGAGATTTCTGGGACTCCAGCTACTTCAATTGTGCAGGATAACATTTTTTGCTCCAATTCATTGACGTGTTGTTCCACAGCTACTACGCGAAGTTCCATATTTTTGTTCTTATTAATTAATTCCGTGTTTTTATTCACGAGATTTTTTATCGTTATGTCTTGCTTTTTTACAATCTCCTCAAAGTCTGCTATTTGTCCACTCATAAAATCCAAGGCCTTAGTTAGTTCACCTAACTCTGTTCTCAATATCCTTTGTGTCTCTCTCGTGATGATTTCAATTAACTTACTTTGATTAATACCAGAAATGCGGTCTTCATCATCAGAACTATCTTCATTTGGCACAAAGAGAGATGAGCGCCTAGAAACGTTGCTGAGGCAGTCCACACAACTCCATTCGAGTCCTTCAGATTTTCGTAGAGCAGCTAGTTGTTTGCTAGCTAACTAAGAGCAGATCGTTGATGCATGAACAGACTTATTGCATCTACTGCATTCTAGACCTGGAGATTTGAGTGTTATATTTTTATTACAACTAAAACACTTCGTAGGTGCCATTTCTAACATGTACGTAGGTATTTGTAAAAAACTTAGAATGCGATTTTTGCGTCTGACCCGATTGCCGACTTGAACCGAACTGAGTTTTTTTTATTTACGAGTAGTTGTTATTTTTCCATATTTAAAGTAGATGATTTGACTATGATTATTATTTATGTGAAGAGGGAGTTAATAAAGAAGGGTATATAAACTGCGGTTAGGACGATATTCGGGACAGACGTTGCTGTATAATACCAAGGAAGGGTTAAATACAAGTATATAAAAGTGAAGAGTGAGAAGTAAAATCTATGAAACAATATAATTGGACGTGGCCCTTATAATTGTTTTAGTCGTACCTTGTCAAATCTATATAAAAGTTATTAAAAAATAGTTGCTATATCAAAAGGATTTGTAAAATTATAGTACTTTATGATACTGTTGCATAATAAGGGTTTTTTTTATAATGTCACACGAGTGTTATAAGACCAAGTTATGTACAGTATCATACACTACTTTATCTACTCTCATACTATAATACGTAAAACAATATAACAAAAGATTTTTTAAATGTCAAATGTTGATGCCAAGGCGCAAACGTCGAGTGCGCATGCGTGTTGCGTCACCGCGGATTCGTTCATTGAAATCTTTTTTTTTAAAGTAGAGGTTCAACCTCCTTGGTCCAGCTGGAGGTTGTATAGGTGTATCGTTATGATTAAAAAGTTATATTATGATACAGGTGTCCATACAAGACCTGTATCGTAATATTTTTTTTATTTTTTTTATTTTTAGCCTGTACGTAATGTTTGTCATAAAAATGTTGTTTTCAGTTTTATAATCTTTGTATTATAGTATCAGAGTAGATAAATATTATTGATTTAATGGGATCAAAATTACAATTTAGGTACTCTGGTATAATTGAAGAGGAATTATTATTATATGTTGTGGTCTACTTTTAGTATAACTTTTAATAATTAAAACTCTATTAGCGATCCTGTAAGCCTTCTTTACACACTGTTTTAAGATCTTAGTATACTTATGGTAATTATTTTTAATATTTTATAAATTATCCTTTAAAATTTGTAGAGGAGGGTTCTTACTTGCTTTTAGTCTTACAAATTACTTTAACCCCTTTGTTATCCATTTCGGTTTTTTCTACTGGTCAGAAGTTTGTATTTTAATTAAAGGAAAACAAAGTTTGTATACGAGATAAGGCAGCCCATGAAAGGCAGTGAAATTCATTAAAAGTATATTATGTATAAGAATTATATATGCTGAAATGTTCTTATTTTTTTGTATATTTTCCATTTTTTACTGTAATTTCTGTTGTCGATGTATTTGTATTTTACGAGTTCTAGAAGGGTTTTTACAAGGAAACCAAACATTATGACCTGATCTGAAGTTGCCCTTTTATATCACTTACGATCAATGCAAGCTTGTTTTCTAGTAAGGGCCGTTACCTGTATTTATATTATTATTTAATATGTACTAACTGTATTTAGATATTTACTAAATACAATTATACTATATATATATATATATATATATTTATTTATTTATTTATTTCTACACCACATCACTCAAAGCTTTTGAAAAGTCCAATACGGCCAATAAAATCTAGATAATTGTAGTTTATTTATATTTATTCTAAGATCTTCTATAATTTCTGCTAAAATATAAAACTAAATTATAATAAAGAATATTTCCGCTAGTTTCGTCCTTTTGATAATAAAGGTTTCAGTAATTCAAATAAGGTACCTACAGCTGGTCGTCTGTTATCATCAAACACGGGTAAAATTTAGGCAGCTTCTCTTCTCGAAGAATAAACATAGATTTTTATTTTACATCACTGATATAACCAAAAAAAATGTCCATCTTACTGATTAATAATAATACGTGATTTAGTTTTTTGGTATTATAAGGATTTATTATTAACAATCTTTAAGAAGTAAAAATTATCAATAAAATTCAATATAGATAAATTAAACTCAAGTTTTGAATCAAGACAAAAAAAAAAAGATAAAATACAACAATCTTGTATAGGTACGTTACTTGCTCGTGCAAATATATTTATTAATATTGTTTTATAAATATATATTACTTTACTTTAAATATTCTATTTAATCCATCTCAAGGCACATTTCAAATGACCCTTATAATTCTGGTTCCAAACCAAAGTTTACACTAAAGAGAACCTAATAGAAAAGTGTGATTGGTCGCACCGCAAGTATAGGTTAATTTTAAAGTTTTGTTTTAATTTTTTCTCGGATAGGTATTAAAAATTTCTTTCCGGAAACGTATTTCCATAAAAGATTTTTTTTTTTTACGAATAAACAAAGAATAACTTCGTACACTTTGGCTTGATTTACTTAGGTTTTTGTACTCGTAACCAAAGCGACACATGTGAGAACACATTAAAGCTTTGACGGTGGCCATTGATAATTTTATCAACTATAAATAAGCCAAAATAATACATAATATACTATAATTAAGACATCCAAAACAAACTTCATATTCAAAATGATCAATTAAATATTTGCTTGTCAACAATAAAATGTCTAATACTGGAAAAAAGGAAGTTGTTTATTTTTTATTTATTTATTTTTAAAGGAAACAAACAATTAGATAATACTTATAAATACAACTAATACTACATAAGTCAGTGAAATTTCAACTAAAAATATATACTATGAATATTATATATATACCAGTATCTGCATTTACCAAGTTAGACTATATATTCTACATAGAAATTACCCGGAGTTATTAAATTGTCTATATAAACCATTTAATAACTCCGGGATTACATAATCTGTCTCAGTTTGTTTTTTTTTACAATGATAAAGTAGCAATTCCCTGAAACACATTCGAAGGCTTTTGCAAATGTATATTATTAAATCACTCTCTAAATTATCATAGACGCTGTTAAGTCATAGTCTCTTGATAAACCCCCTTTCCTTAACACGTTCACTGCGTTACGAGGTCTATAAGATGTCTTGCGGGACTTTCGAATTGTGCGGGGACTGAAATGCTGTTGTTTCACTCCTTGCGGGGGGCTCTAACTTGCAAAGTTCTTTATGTATGAGCAAGACAAATATACACATTTGTATCCTACTTGAAGGTGAGTTTATAGACATTATAAAAAAATTAGGGATGGATTAGGTCCCTAACGCACAGTACTATAATTTTTTCATTACTTGCGTTAGGGGATATGTTAATACTCGTGGAATTATAGGCCTCGTAGACGCAAGAGCGGGTGGGGGGGCGGCGCGGGCGCTGCGTGTCTCGTTTTAGTGTTGTTCAAGTATCGATGTGAGGGGACGACGCGTGCACGCTTTGAAAATAGCTTCGCGTAAATAAATCAACGTGTTTATATTTTCTAATTGTTTTGTTTTGATAAACAATGAGTTACCTTAAAACGAAAAAGTGTAAAAAGTCAATCGATTTTTATGATCAAATTTTTATTGTGCGCAAATCATTACAATTTGCGTACAATGTAAAAATTCAATGTGCTTACCATGTTTTAATGATAAACATTTTTTACAGTTTACAATAAATAATTAATTCGTAAAAAAACTTTTTCTATCGACAAATGACATTTTATTTAATTCCCATCACTAGTCACTTCACATATTGCTCTATCTCTGGTTGCGGAACGAGATACAATCGATGTCTAATTTTTGATTTGGATTTGTGGCTTATTCTTATGTCATAACTGCGTGCGAACCTAGCAAAATATAGAACAGTAGACTATCTTTGACCCATGAAATTTTTAAGTATATGTCATTGTTTTTGTTGAAGATATAAATTATTTTCAGAATTGTACTTTTAGGGGACTGATTAGGTCCCCAACGCACCCGGGGATAAACTAGTTTCGAGATCTTTTAGATCCCTAACGCACCAGCTGAAAGTTTTTTAATTATGATGTCGCAGTGAACGTGTTAAAGAACCCATCGAATTTGACAAAGAACCACGTTTGCCACGTCCATAGACAATCTTTGAATCGTCTATAAGTTTGCCTCTTAGTTGCATATTAAAAAATAACTATATATTCAATATCGAAAATTAAAACTAAATAATGATGTTTTCATTAGAATAATAATTATTGTAACTTACAAATTTCATTCCCGTTGTAGGAATCCGACTCAACGCAGTAAGTATAAATTGAGAAAATTCTAATTCTGAATCCTGTGTCGCTCGGCCATAAAGATTGGTTTAAATGGCAACGTTATTTGAAGAGATGGTGCAATAGCCAAAGTCTTATTAAATTTTTGCAGATAGGTAAGAGTTGTAAATCGAATTAGATTACATTTGGAAAAAATACTATACTTGTGATACACCAATAAATAAATAAATTGTGGTCCACCAGAATTAATTAAGTACTTAGATTTTAATTCTAAAGTTTCAGTTTTAACGTTTAAAATGGGTGAAATATTTAGATATTGGTAATAATCATTTCCTTCTTTTATTTAACAACTGATGTACTCGTATTTAAATATATAATCGACATGGTAAGACAATTGATGATTACTCAAATATATTATAAACCTATAAAATGTCGCGGTAAAGTAGTGCCATCGTCCTAGATATGTTTATCTCCATACCGATATATCGATAACCAATCGTTTCACAACGAAGACTACCGAAGAATAGATGGAAGAAATGGATTTTAGCAGAGTAGTTGAGAATTATTACTCAGTTTTGAATGTCAATGATAAGGTATCGTTGGTTCATAAGGGCTCATAACTGATACGACTGGACTGAATGCCATTTTTTTATCGTAAAGCGAGTGAGGGCATGAAATGCCCTAATTTTAAACAGTTATATAAAATAATGATAAAGAGTTTCTCTCTCGAATGGAGAGTACTGCTCGTCTTATATAAGCAAATAGCGCTTGACAGCTTCACTCAATGCAAACCATTAAAAATCATTTTCGATTCATTCCATTTATTTCAATATTTTTGAAAGAAATGACCAGTCACCGATTCTTTTAAGTATAAACACCAGACTTACAGCAATCGATTAAAAACACTGAATCAAATTGGTTCAGCAATAACAAAGGAGTTCGATGAAATAGAATGCATTTGACCCAATAAAGTGGGGATAGTGAGTTTTTATATCCAAAGAAAACAACTAAATTGTTGCAAGGAGTCAAGTCCTCAATTTGTTGAAAAGACAAACAAATGTAAGTTTTCTTAATATGAGCTATGTTCTTTAAAGTTTAAGGTAATTTTATTTATTACTACTTAATGCCGATACTGACGAATCCTGTGGAATTGCAATTGATGATTCACATGCTTGTTGTCTAAGAACTAAGATATCCCTGTCTTTGACCTATTTCTTTACGATTTTCAGCTCGTCAAAGCTCTATACCATTGCAAGTTTCAAAAAATACCACCTCGTTATCCAATACCAAAAACAGATGTTGATCCAATAAATTTGATTATGTTTCGGGGTTTTGCATAACTTTCTACTAAAATTAACAGCTAAAATACGTCAGGAAAAAAACTTAATGAGATTTTTATCTTACATATTTTCTGAACTTCGTAAGTAGTTTATTTAAATTTGCAAAAATATATAATAACTAAACTCTGAAAAAAAACGTTACTTAATTTTAAAATATACTTTATAGAAATTTATTTATCGATCTTGAAAGAAAGTTTATTCTGTTTTTTTTTCGTTTTACTGTTTTATGTTTTATTACGTAGCTTCATGGAGATTCAATGCATCTGCATTAACAAAATAGCAGTCATGCATTACATTTTTCATTTTGCTCCCATTTTATCATGTTATGAACTAGGACATTAATGAACATTAATTAAGTTTTTTGTTATAATGTATCACATGTTGGAGATGTTATTCTGGGATGGAATGTAATATACGCATGTAAGGGAGACCGGTAATAAAAATAGGTTATTACGATGTTGTTAAACAATATTGCATTTAAAACTTAATAAAGTAGGTTATATTTGAAACTGTCTATAAATATATTTACCTATGGTTAGCCTTTTTCATATAGTCATGGTTGGTATTTTAAAACCAAACAATTTTGTTTTGTTTAAAAATATATATTTTCACACTTGCTAATAAAGTTGTCTTAAAAAGCGAATATAAACAAACTTACTTTCACAATAATAAAAATTATTTTTAATTGCAGACTAGCATTAACTTTTAATATTAAAATTAATTCAGACCGATTTATCTGTTATAGACGATATATGTAGCTCGTATTCTGTTAATCAAGGCAACTATCAAACCGCTTACTCTTACGAAGCACTAAAGAAGCGATAAGTTTTTATTACGTAGTTGATGTGGACGTTGGGTTTTCTTAAATTATCTAATTTGACGTGCCACTCTCCAAAGAACTGTTTAAAAATAACACAATTTCCTAAATCCGTCCAGACGTTTATGATTGATGCAGTGTTTAAGGAAAATAGGGGTTCATTTATATATTTAAATATATCACAAACTTAGAAAGAGCTGAGTTTAAAAAAAAATGACGACTATGAAGAAGTGAAGTCTGCAATTTTGTCCTATTTTGACACCAAAGCGATTTTTTTTTTCGATGGTATAAACAAGTTATTTGAGAGATCTGAAAAATGTATTAGGGTTAAGGGAGAATATATTGAAAAGGAAAAATAGTTTGGTGTATAATTTCAACCTTCTTTCCTCTCATTCCGCGAACTTATCGACCTCGTATATGTATATATAATACCTAAAATAAAACAATATTCCGCTTTGTATTTTACTACTTACTATATAGTTGGAATACAAACAAATAAGTGCAAAATTAATATTATGTCAGAGTGTAAGTAATTATCATAGGTTTTTGAAATACTCGTATTACTAAAAAATGGACAAATTTTCCGAATATATTCGTCATAACCTAACACTACAGCATTTTGTGCGCTACAAGCGTATAAGGTGTATAAGGTATTTTTAAAATTATAAACACAATCATACATACAACGTTTAACATTAAATATTTTAAATTCGAAGTACATGTTTGGATATATACACCTACGTAAAGTGTCAAGGCGTACGTCGGAAACAAACTGATTGCTTTGTGTCAAACGGCTATACCCGGTTTTATCCGGCAACACGCGGCTATTCGAGTTTACTAGAAGTGTAAAATTTTATACTGGATAAAGGCTATTCAAATTTAGTTCCTTAGTAAATTTTATCACCTAAGCTATTTATGAAATTTCCTAGCTCTTTAATACAATGAGTTTGATTTCAAGGAATTGTTATAAATGTTATATCCTAGAATTATTTATACATTTAATGCTGAGGTCAAACTATGTAATACATAGTTGTAAAAAAAAATATAAAAGATTGGGTAGCAAATAATAGACGGTCCATCGGATAATGTGTTAGTCGTTAGATATTTGCGAAGCCTTGACACTCTTAAACAATGGCGGTATTTGGTATTTATATGGCAATGATATTTTACTTGTTATAATTTTTTTTTATATTCAACACAGAAACCATTCGACATAAATGCTATACAAAAATATTTATAACAAAACTAACAAATATTTAAAATATTGAAAAATTAATTTCTTATATAATTTATGTAATATTTTGTTTAGTGATATTTAATTATTTTTTGTTATTTCAGTTCGTAATTTAATTTTGGTATCTATTGTAATATATTTTACTTAAGACATATTTAAGTAAATTAAAAAAAACCACAAGAGTACTGTAGGAACCAGAATAGCCGCAACATGGCCGTAATGATAATATAAAACATACTAACTGTAAAACGAACTTATTCTAGAACAGATGGCTAGCTCAATAAAAAAAAACTATTAAAAACCTGCATCCAAAATTTCTCAACTGTAACAATGTTTTACTTTTATTGATAAAATTAATCAACATGTGCAATAAATCGTTTTTTTAAACCTGAAAAACTCTATAGATTTTTAAATGTATATTCGGTGAGTTTTTTTATGAAATACTAGCTTATTCCAGTAACTTTGCCCGTTGATCACAAATCACCAAGTACAATTTTGAAAAGAAGTAACAAGATTTTTTTTTATTGCAAGGTACAATTTACTTAATTTACTGTTGGCTCAAATATTAAAAATAAACGGACTCACCTATTTTAACTAAATAAAGATTACTGGTATACTATAACTACAATCGCTTTTTGTTGACTTTTCCTTTGGATTTAATTAAACCTTGTGCTGCAATAAATGTATAAAACCAATACGAATATATATTGGATATATTTTATGATTTTTTTTAGATTTCTATCTAGATTTAGGATTAAATTTTTTAGATTTCTATCTAGATTTTAATCTTTATAACTCCAATAAAACATCTCACTCACTCAAATACTACATTTTTGTTTTTAAGTAATAACTTTGAAATTGATGCTAGATAAAAACAAAATGTAGAAACATTATATGTTAAGGACTACTGTTCTGTTCTGTTTAACCTATTTAGATAATACGTTACAAGTTACTTTCACTTCACTTTTTACATTACGCCGGAATATTTGTGTTCGGAAGGGACGATATCTGCTGCCGTCACCTTTGCAATTATGAAGATGAAGGGACCTTTCCACACACTGATTATGCGTAGACATGGATGACAATTTAATAGTTAAATTTACTGACCAAAAAAATACTGATTAAACTAGTACTGTGCTTAGAGATTTGTCCTCATTGGCTGATCTACTAAAGTATAATCTAAATTCATACATAAAATAAAAATCCTTATCATTCTGTTTAAAGTAACACGTAATAATAATAGTAAGGGAAAAACATAATTTAATCCATACTAAGACTTTAACACGTTTATGTAACCGTATAATGATACATGCACTGCTGCACAGCGGGACTGCTTCATAAAGGTTCTATAACAAACCACTCATCTGTAATGAGATTACATGTCGACTAGAACATCTTAAGTTTAGTCTTATAGGAGGTTATAAAGCAACTAATAATAAAACTTAACGGTTGCAAGTTCGAAATTAATTCAGACCATTCAAGATTTTACTAGCCAAAAACATTATTTTCTGTTAGTATTTAAGAAGTTGTGTATGTTCTAATTTCTTCGAAGAATAAATAAATAGTCAATATATTGAATAAATAAAAAAATTGTTATCAAGTACCTAGTACCTAATTAGTAGGTAATGATTTTTTAACATAGTCGTCTTTAGAGGGGGGGTTAAAGTGAGGGGAATGAGGGGTATGGAGAGGGAAAAGCCAACTTTTTACTACATGCACTAGTTGTGACACTCATTAAGAGTATAAATACTAAGTTTCAAAACAATTAGGTCATAATTCACTGAGCTACACGTCAATCAACAAGTCAAGCCGAAAGAATTTTTGCAACATGGAGAAAGGCAGCGGCGAGTTGAGTGTTGTCGCGAGTTTTTGGCGCTCTGTGGTGATCAAAAGGATGAAGTTTTGAACCGAATTGTGACTGGCGATGAAACTTGGGTTCAACATTATGAGCCTGAGTCTAAACAAGACTCCATGCAGTGGCACAAAAAAGGCACACCACCCCCGAAGAAATTTAAAGTGTCTCCGTCGGCTGGAAAACTCATGGCTTCTGTTTTCTGGGATTCAGAAGGAATCCTCCTTATTAATTATAAAGAAAAGGGCGTTTCTATAACTGGGAAGTACTACGCTACATTATTAGAACGTCTATGAGTTGTTGCTGTGAGGGAGAAAAGACGGGAAAAATTGACCCAAGGTGTGCTCCTTTTGCACGACAATGCACCTGTGCACAAGGCGCAAGTTGCGATGGCTGCTATTTAAAGAATGGGCTTCGAAATCTTAGAACATCCTCCCTATAGCCCAGATGTAGCCCCTAGTGATTTTTATTTGTTCCCAAAAATGAAAAATGAGCTTCGAGGGAAGAAATTTTCCAGTGATGAAGAAATGAAGAGCGCTATTTCGGCCTATTTTGACGACAAAGAGAAATCATTTTTTTTCGATGGTATTAATAAATTAATTGATAGGTCTAATAAATGTATTAGAGTTTAGGGGGAATACATTGAAAAGGAAAAATAATTTTGTGTTTTATTTTTTACTTTTTACCCTCCATTCCGCGAACTTTTTGACCCACCTGCGTAGAATAAAGCCTCTATAAAAAAAGAGATATGAGACAATATTGCATTTACTACTAAAAATATTTTGGTAATTTATATATGCACAATATTTTCTTCAAAAGTGATTCATACAAGAAACAAATATTTAAATACACGTGTAAGAAAGAGAGAAGGAGTTAGTCTCATCGGCTTTCTCTTTTTATTTCAATGGTCACATTTTAGGTTGGCTTCCCTACTCTATATATAATAACCCTATAATTTAACCAATATATTGAAATGGATTGACCAATAGATAAAATTAACTGCTATTGACATAATGTACTTCTTACAGATAGTTTTCAATTCAATTTCATGAAAACAGTTAAGCAGTTTTTGCGTGAAGGAGTAGCAAACAAACAAACATACAAACTTTCGCATTTATAATATTAGTAGGATTCCTTTATTCATCATATTCTTGAGCTTAATGTGAGCTAGACCTTGTAACATAGCAACAAAAACAACTAAAAAGAACTTTGCCCGAAAGAAAAAAAGTTTTTTATTTTTTTTATTTTTTTTTTGTCTGTCTATGCTGTTAGCCCTGTTGGCTATTACAGCGTCACCGGGGGAGCGGGTGGGTCAGGAGACCCGCATTTAAAAGGGGGGGCCAGATGGGCCCCCATGGGGAACGACGTCCCGAGGGCGTCTTAGATTGAGACACGGACCTCGGCTCGGGGCGACGTTGGTCAGGAGGAAAGCTAAGGAAATTTGGACACTAGCGTCCTCCGACGACAGAACGCCGGAGCAACGGAGCACTTACTCAGTTGGAACCTCGTCTATACCGGTATAGACGGTGTGTGTCGGTTTGTTGTGTGGTGTCACTTATGCCTACGCGTACACGTTATTACCTACTGTGAACGCGTCGTTGGGGTCAACGAGTACCGACTTGGGTCTTCTTTTTCTGACTAAAGTGGTCTTACGTGGTCTATACTCTGCGGCGTCAGCCACCAGTGGGTTCGGGTGTCGCTCAGCACGTTCAAAGTACTTTTGGGAAAGCCCCTTGAAGTACTGAGCGATGGTTGGAAGGTCTAAGTCTCTATGGAGATCGATGTTGAAATAAAGTAAGAAATCATCACACGGAACCATAATCAGGATCAGAAGATATATAATTTTCATCCCACAGGAACCTTTTATCAGGTTAAAATATGTAGTATCCCAAAATATACTTTCTTGTTGCTCCAAATGTTTATTTATGCATTTGTTTTTACATGTAGCTCATTTGGTAAAAGCCGAATGTAAAGGACATAAAAATTATCCCATGGCATCCCACAGGAACATTGTTTCGGGATAAAAATTCTATGAGTTAATGATTAATCCAAATTATCTATGTGTGTGTCTAATTTCATGAAAATCGGTTCAGCAGTTTCTGCGTGAAGGAGTAACAAATACATTAAGGTAAAAAAAACAAGCAAAAATATATAAAAATCAGCCTATAACATCCCACAGGACATTTTTTTTTCCGGGATAAAAACTATCCTATATGTTAATCCAAGTTATCCTCTATATATGTACCAAATATGTCTTTCATGAAAATCGGTTCAAAAGTTTTTGCGTGAAGGAGTAACAAACAAACATACAAAGTTTCATATTTATAAGTTTAATAATATACGAAACACTACACACATCTCTTACTTATAATATTTCACGGTTTTCAACTCGAAATTAAATATTATTAAACTGACAATTCCAAGAAGCTTACCAATTCCAGGAAAAAAAAAATCTTAATTCTTCCCCCACTTCTCAATAAAAAGGCGCATATGCAAATATCTAAGCTTGTAGGCGACGGCACCACTTACCACCAGGAACAGCTGCTAGTTCGCCTTCTTATTCCATATTAAAGTCAAAACTATAATGGTATTTAGAATATTTTAAAAAAAGTAAAACTTTTATTACATCGTCTCAAACTTTTTCGTCTGCGTGTTGCATGTCGCGTGACGGTCGGCCGCGGAGTAGGGATAAAGTGAAAGGCGCTCGTATCGATGCGGTTTTTACTAGATACATTGAAAAAATCGAATGTAAGTCACTGTTCACGTATTTTAGTTACCATAAAATATTGGTTACATTTATAAACTGTGAAATTCATGATGAAGATGGAATTGATAATAGAATGATTGAAAATAATTGAAAAACGGATCAAAATGACTCAACGATTATAAAATATTGTTTTCAGTGTTTTAATATGTGTATATCATCTAAATAATTGTTAAGTATTTTTTATTGATGGTAGACCATAACATCCGGTCGCCGGCAAAGTTACCACCCATCGGGCAGAGTCGTGCCGCAAAACGACCTAGTCGTGTTCCGGCACGTTGCTCGATGAAGCCGTTTATGGGAAATGGGTCTGAACAGTTGCGGTGCGTTGGCGAACCGGTCTGACGTCGGGTTGGTGTTTGTTTTGTCGGGTGTCTAGTCGAGGAGGGTAGCGGGATCCGAAGCGACGGCTTTCCGCTGGCCGCCCGCAGATAGTTGGGGGCCCAATTAGTGGGATAGCCACCCACGAAAGGCTGCCCCGCCAGCTGTGAAAAATCCCAGGGTGGCTCCATCGTGCTGGTTGGCGACCAGACGAGGAGGCCCGATGGCGATCCCTGGGGGGGTTCGGGCGTCCCCGCAGTCTCCAGACTAGCCTCCCAGTGGCAAGACATCACCAATTTCGACGTCGGGTTCGATACGTACCGTCTCGTTCAACTGCCATTTCCCATCCCTATTCACTTTTATATTTATTTATTTTTTTATGAAAAAGTTAAGAAAAAAGAACTAGGTTACACAGCGGTTGCACTCCTCCTCATATAAAGTGCACCTTACTAATATCAGGGGTTTGCACTCAAATCTTTTAGCTGTCCACCACCACCTGGAGACAGAGCAGCCGCACTTGCTCTTTTTGACGGAGACGCAGATACAATGTCCTTTGAGCGCTGCATACTTGGATTATCCCGGTTACTCGTTAGAGCACAACTTTCGCTCACGGGCCGGAGTCAGTGTGTACGCGCGGAACGACCTCTGTGTTCAGCGTCTCCGTCACCTTGAAGACCCCACTTTTTCTTCCCTATGGGTTTTAGTGGACACAGGAAACGAAAAAATCCTGTATTCCTGTGTCTACCGTTCGCACAGCGGTGACCAGGAGACAACTCGTTTATTTGAGTATCTCAGTGAGGCTGCAGATATGGCTCTGTATCAGTACCCTTCGGCGCAGCTCGTCTTTCTGGGGGACTTTAATGCCTGTCATCAGGACTGGCTGTTCCCGTACCAGAAGACCGACCATGCTGGAAGAGAAGCGCGGAACTTTGCGTTGTCCTTGGACCTCTTTCAGCTGGTGAGGCAAGCGACAAGGGTACCAGATGTGGAAGGCCATACAGCCAATTGCCTGGACCTTCTGCTGACAACTGATCCGGACAGGTATCGTGTAGAGGTCACGTCCCCTTTGGGAACCTCCGATCACTGTCTGGTGAAATCTGTATTTATATATTCCCCACCAGCTTTCGAACCACATGGTGTTAGGCGAGTATGGAAATACAAGTCAGCAGATTGGGATGAGATGCGGCACTTTTTTGCGTCTTTTCCTTGGCGGCAGGTCTGCTTCTCTTCTTTGGATCCGTCGAGTTGCGCGGATGCTATAACCGATGTGGTGCATCAGGCAATGGAGTATTTTATTCCTTTTGCTGACGTACCCATCGGTGGCAAAGCTCGCCCATGGTTTAATGCCGAATGTCGTCATGCATATGACCGTAAACATTCGGCATACCTCATTTGGGCTGATGCTCGAAGCCGCAAAACTCCGGATGTAAGTACAAAGAAGAGAGCCTTTAACCAAGCTGCCAAGACCTATAAAAAGGCATTGCGGAAGGCTCGTCTTGATCGGATCGTTAAGAATGGCGAAAAGCTCTCTGTCAGACCAACTGGCAGTCGAGCTTTCTGGTCTCTTGCCAAAGCGATCGAGTCGAACTTCTGCCAACCCTCACTGCCTGCTCTGCTGAAGCCTGATGGATCCCTGGCCCACACAGCAACAGAGAAAGCGAATGTATTTGCTTCTCTGTTTGCTGAGAATTCGCTTCTAGACACTGGCAATGCTTCTCCAGAACATCTTCCTCACTGCGGTATTTCGATGCCTGAAATCCGCATCACGAACAAAGAGGTATGGAGAACATTGTGTCGTTTGGATGTGAATAAAGCCAGTGGTCCTGATGGTATACCAGCCATTCTGCTCAAGACATGCGCAGGTGAGTTGTCTCCTGTATTGACACGTCTGTATCGCCTCTCTTTCAAGACTGGAAAAGTGCCGGAATCCTGGAAGCTTGCCAACGTGCAACCCGTGCCCAAAAAAGGCAGCCGTGCCGATCCTGCCAATTATAGGCCCATTTCAATCACCTCCATACTCTGCAAGATTATGGAGCGTGTATTGAACTCGCGGCTTCTAGCGTACGTAGAAGGTAACGATCTCCTCAGTGACCGACAGTACGGATTTCGCCGAAATAGGTCCACTGGGGACCTTCTAGCGTACGCAACACATATTTTAGGCGAAGCCATCGAGAGGAACGGAGAAGCGGTCGCCGTCTCTCTGGACGTCTCGAAGGCTTTTGACAGGGTCTGGCATGTGAGCCTTTTAAGCAAGCTTTCAGCGTACGGTATATCTCCTGGTCTGATTGGCTGGATAACGGACTTTTTGAGCCAGAGATCTCTCCGTGTTGTTGTCGACGGGTGTTCTTCGGAACCCTTGACAATAAATGCCGGAGTACCTCAGGGGTCCGTTCTTTCTGCAACTCTTTTTCTGCTGCACATTAACGATCTGCTGAAGCCCGGTATCTATGGGTATGCAGACGACAGCACAGTTGTAGAAAGATATCTGCCAAGTTCTCGGGCTAGTCGAGATCAAGTACAGTCTGAAAGAGAAGCCATGGTGCAACGTTTGAATGACAAACTTCAGGCAGTCTCCGCATGGGGCAATGCCAATCTTGTCAAATTCAACGCCACCAAAACGCAGACGTGTTTGTTCACCGCCAAAAGGAGCCCCTTCACCTTGGCTCCTACTTTCCAGAATGTATCCTTGGAATACAGTGACTGGCTTCAGTTGTTAGGCTTAGAGATCTCCTCGAACCTCAACTTTGGTCGGTACATTGAGTCTAGAGCAAGAGCAGCTGCGGGAAAGCTTGCCGTACTTGCGAAGGTGCGACAGTACTTTACACCGGGACAGCTTCTTGTATTATACAAAGCACAGATCCGGTCGTGTGTAGAGTACTGTGGCCATATATTTGCTGGTGCCGCAAAGACTCATCTTGCGGTTCTGGACTCAATTGAGAGGCGAGCAAAGAGGCTTATTGGCGACCCTAAATTGGTTGACGCCAAACTCCACAGCCTTGAACACAGGCGTAGAATTGCTAGCCTCTCAGTATTCTATAGGATACATTTTGGTGAGTGTGCGCAGGAATTGCACGACCTAATTCCCCCATCCCCGTTCTTTTGCCGGACGTCCCGACGCACGGCGGGTATCCATCCCTACGTTGTGGACATTCCACCTGTCCGAACGAAGCGCTATGCTTCATCTTTTTTAGTGCGTACAGCGAAGGACTGGAACAATCTGCCTGCGTCGGTATTTCCGGCAAAATATAATGTGGGTGTCTTCAAGAGGAGAGTGAATAGGCTGCTAGATTAATGCGCTTTACCACCTAAGACTACATTTCACTTTCCATCAGGTGGAATGTAGTCAAGCATTAACCTAGTTTTGTATAAAAAAAAAAAAAAAAAAAAAAAAAAAAGTATTATGTATGTCGTACTCTAAGACACAGAGTTTAATAAAAATATTAGTTGGAGACCTAGTCTACTTTTTTCATTTCCCATTATCATTCCCATTTTCTAAGTATAAAATTAAGATTGATGAAGCAATTTTTATATCCTTAATGGAATATTATTCCGAAAATTTTTAGTTAAATGTCTATAATGTGAAAAAAAGTTTCACTTTTACGGTGGTTTCATAAAACCACACAAGTTTTTTTTTTTAAATAATATTATATATAAATAATTATAACTACTCACAGTATATGCACTCTTTCTAGAAATGGAACTCAACGGTGTAAAGTGTCTTAATTGAGAAAATTCTAATTTAGAATTCTGTGCCGCTTGAAGAGGCAGTGCAATGGCCACAACCTTTTTAGGTTTTTCACGCTTGCTAAGAGTTGTGGTCCGAGTTATTTTATTTTTGGTTATTATATATTTGAGTTATTTTATTTTAGATTTCATTCGTTTTATAAACAAAGAAATGTATTATTTAAAAATATGTGTCTATCTTTTTATTGTTGTTTTTTTTGTGTTTCTAAGATTATAATTATTCAATTAATTAAATACTTTGGAGTCATAAAACGGAACATCGAATCTTTTTTCAGTAGTAAAAAAAAGGAATGCTGTAAATAATGTCAAGTAATGACATTGATGTAAGACATTTCAGACAAATATAATTAGATATATTTAAATTAAATTAAGTATATTGTTTTTATATTTAAGTAACCCACAGTAAACAGAGACCCAGAATTATTACCGAAATGATTTTTTTACGTAACAGCCTCTTAGAAGAAAGTGCAATATCAACCTATTAACCACTGCGTATAACTTTACTTAAACTTAGTCTTTAGACGGTAGGCTTATGGGTTAACTATTTTAAAAAAGCTAGCTTCAAATAGATCCCTGGTTGAATGGTCTACCATAGATTTAGGTTGCTGTTGGGTTACCTTGGTTTTACATTTTCAGCGTCCAGCATGTTTAATAAACAAACAAACGATTTTAACGTGACGTCTAAAGCAAAATGAACCTTATCTCCACTATAAAGATTACGTACAAATGAAATACTGAAAATGTTAGCAGACAAGACAGCTTTGTCGATGTTGATACACTTTAGGTCCAGATAAATAAATTTATTATTATGATTCGAATCTATATGTGATCGTCTTTATCGGGACGGTGGTGACATCTATTAGGTTTCTTTCGAAAATCCTAACCAATGTTTCTAACTTTGCAGTATAGATAAACATTGAAAAGATGCCACTACCGAAATAAATTTTTGAAAATATCTTTAAACATTTATAGCCATGTTGAGCTTATTTAAATTTATATAAATATAGAATGTAAAAAACCGATACGGGCAGGGATTCGAACCCGCGACTACTGGGAAACCGTCCCGTCGCTCTACCAACTGAGCTACCGTCTGAGAACCGAGACGTGGTTCTATAAAAGTTCAATGCATTTGCATTTACAAAATACCTGACAGTTTAAGTCTTAAATTCTTCCGATTAGTTCCTATGTTTTGAAATTATGAACCAGGACATTGTTATTGGGCTATTTGATGTCGATTGACTTAATTAAGACTGAAAGACCCATAGTAAGAAAACAAGTTTCAGTTCCGTGAGTACCTACTATTACCAGTGATGACTGGTAGTAGTCTTCAATCAGTATGTTGAAGACTGTCGTCTTCGGGTACTGAGGTATTTTGGACAAGAAGATGTGACGAAGTTTCCCGAATGCTACCCAGCCGAGTTGATTAACCTATTACTCAAAGTTGGACTTACCGAGTTGGACCACTTGGCTTAGATATATATAATGGTCGAACATTTCGAGGATAGCGTTCCCAACGGTTACAGGGGCACAATTTGGACATTGAACATGACCTTTGTCTTGTCCATATTCACTTTAAGGTACACCTGTTGGGAAACTCTGTCTAGGCCTTCGAACATAGTGCCTAAGTCAGTCCAGCGATTCTACCATAACAACAATACCATCTGAAAATAAAAGGTAAGTGATGTATTCGCCGTTAATGTTGATGCCGAATCCTAGCAAAGGGCCTTATGGTGGCGGCTTGAGAATGCTATTTCCACTACCTATTATCTTCTCGTAGGTGCCGTAAAAACCGACAGAGGATCAACCCGATATATAATTGCCAAGGGGGGGGAATGAGCAGCAGCGTTCTGCCTACTCCACTGTGCTCGCCAACCCGCCTGACCAGCGTCGCGATACCCTTCATGAATCAAAAACACCAGGACGTTACCGATATTTATTGAATGGTATGTAAATAATGCTTTTCGGCATAGTGTAACTGAGTGTACGCTTTTAAATGTGATCAGTGCTAAGAAATAGTTCTTATAATATTGAATATTTTATTTTCAAGAGATTTTGTTATCATTCAATAATGTTATCATTCTACAATTTTAAATAGGGTATATAGGTATATGGGTATCATAACTTGTTACAACAAAATTGGTTAGTATAGGTAGTAAGCTTAGTTTCATATGCTGTTAAAACTATAAGATCTCTTATAGACGAGCCTACTCCCAAGTTAGTTTATTATAGCAATTTTTGTAACATAATCTCGTATGGTAATCTTCTTGTTGTGCTGTTGTTATAAATACCGTTTTCTGAAGCGACTAGATGTGTGAGACTTTCTAGCACGTACATGAATAAAAATAGAATTATATATATTATTTAACATAGGTTATAAATCATAGACCTTTAAAACTATGCTAATATAGATTATGTCCCAAGTCTTATCTCTTAGAACGATTTAATACCAGTATAGATTATATTATATTTCGTGTATCCTAAGTGTAAAATTAAATAAACTTAGATTAAATTTCTCCTAACAGTAAAATGAATATGTGACCTCTTTAATACTTAAACTTGTAACACTGTCCGTAATTAAATCTCCTTAGCTCTAGTGATTTTGATAGTATACCGCAAATAGTATGCCACAAAGTTTGAAACAGACAAGTTTATTAAAGCACAAGGTTTCGGTTACGTCTATTCAAGAGAAAATAATTTAATAGTTGTAAACAATATTATATATATTTAACTAAGTTTACAGTAAAACCTAAAATATAATAGAATATTACCATAATTATTTAATTTATATCATTAATGTATATCTTAGGGTGTGTATACTATATCAATAAATTATTATTCTACCAAATCTAATGTCCAAGAAATATTGTCCTAAAAATATTTATCTCTATCCCCGGCGATAACAATGGGCAATAGATTAATCTCAAAATAAGCGAAAGTTAGTAAAAACCTTAAATATTAATGTATTAGAAGGACGGGCTAACTGAACAAAAGTTTATAATTATTTTGAAGGAAGGTAAGTAGAAGATACATTCGAGAAAGAATTGGACTCGGATCTAAGGCTAACAACAAATAAAGTTGCGGGTAGAATAAGAAAACACTCAAAGTATGTATTACGTATAGTTATTTAGTAATTATATAGCCTTATGAAAATATAATACTTGCCGTTTGAACGATTTGTCATTGCCGGGCGGCTCAGAATTCAATATTAGAATTTGCTCAATTTAGATAGATATTTTGCGGCGTTGAGTTCTATTTCTAGATCTAAAACTATGAGTTATTATTATTATCTCAATTAAAACAATAATATCTTTTGGTTTTTTTCTACATTCAATAAAGGTTTTTTAATACAATAGAGAGACAAAATAGCAGACGCTGTAGGTAGGTAGGTAGAGATTTGTAAATGTCTTTGCTTACAGAAATCGGTTATTTTAGAAAAAAACTAGTAATCAGTAGTGTCAATTATACTTTATGAAGTGATTTTAAATTATTTATATTTACAATAATGTTGGCTATATAGGGTCAGTAAGGACAATCTCTATATAAAATACTAGCTCCAAATTCTCACACAAACTTATTATTCCATGATATAGTACAAAAAGGAAAAGTGATAAGTATGTATATTTTTAATGCACCTACCAACTACAATATTTTGTAACTAGATACAAGACTCGAAGTTACGTCCGTTTGTCTTCGATGACAAATCGAGACTGCGGTGGAGCCACAGTTTATTATGTTTACATCACGGGTCTGCAATAAAGTGGACTTAGTAAGTTTATGGAAGTATAAAAGTTTAATAACCTTTTCGGACACAATTTTCTGCTAAGGTTAGAATAATATGTCTTAAAAAAATACTCCATGTTGCCTGTTATTATAATATGATAATGGTACAAATAAACAAATTGAACAATAATACTCACTTCAATGTGAAAGTAAATGTATGTAATATATATACTTGAAATATTATTTATGCAACGGCCAATGCTAAAGTACTTAACACTCAACCTGCATTTCGAGAGCTGCAAGCGTGTCAACTGTTTTTAATTTGTTTATAAGATTTAATTTTTTTAACAAAGTCCAGTTTAAACCATTCACATTGTTAACGCGTTGCTTAAGCAGAATATTAATTTGGTTTCATATTACTTTAATAATAATCAATTCATGAATCAGTTGGACTTAATAATATTAGATAATAATAATACCTACTGGTTTCATTTCATTCATTTATATAAAATTCTGAAATTCATGTGCTTTTTATCCAAGACCTCCATGCATGTAAAACAAGAACTATCCTTAGTGATGGAGTTATATCGTTAGATGATTTGTATATATTAGATGATTTGTATATATATATAGATAATGCATTTACACAAGGACATATACAAATTTCTTGACACTTGAGTAATGAAACTTGCGTGATGAAGAAAATCAAAAAAAAAACAAAAAAATGCCTTTTGCGTTTTAAAGGTATAATATTATAAATATTTATATAAATGTAGTTTTTAAACTAAGGTTTAATAAAATGAGGTTAGGTTAAATAAATATCTCCACCTGTGACACAGAGAAAGACCTTAAAGTTGCAGTGGATCGACTGCGAGCCCGCAATACGGCACTGGGGCTGGATAGCATCCCAGGGCGTTTGGTGGGAATCGCCTTTGAATACATTGGGCAAAGGCTGCGGGAACTGTTTGACCAAATTCTGCGGATCGGACAGTTCCCAAAATCTTGGAAACAAGGAAACCTGGGTCTCCTACAAAAAGAGGGTCGACCTCCTGAGTCTCCGGCCGCCTACAGGCCGATAATGTTACTGGACGAGACGGGTAAACTTTTAAAGAGAATTCTCGCTGCTCGCTGCTGGAAAAATAGGCCTATAGTCGTGTGGGTGCCTTCCGTTAACCCGGGGCTCTCATATAAGGGTGGTAATTCCGCCAAGGTGTCACGGTAGCATGCGTAAGCGATCCCGTGACGCTCCACATTGCCGATGAGGGCAACCATTGTGTTTTAGTGGGTACACTGCAGTGCAGGACTCCCACATAACCATCCTGGCCCTCCCGTGGGCTGGGTGGTATCCATAAAGAATTTCCCAACGATAAAAAAAAAGGTTAAATAAATATGATCGTCTTTAACGCTTTATTTTAACAGTTTGGCCTACATATCAAAGTTGCCTTGCATTTTTGTTAACAAAACTTACTTATGTAAAATCTCAAAAAAGCTATAATATTTGAATTCAATAATTTCAATTATTTTATTATATACAAAACAAAAAAAAAATCTACATAAATGCTAGAACATTCAAAACCAAAAAACAAGCCAATATCAAAGTTAGTATAATGAATTTAACTAACTTTTCAGATCTAATTAATTAATTTGAATTAGCTATTTAATTATAAAAATTTTACTTATTATTTTTCCAACATATAACATTATAAAAGAGGTCATAATATTGTAAGCATAATGTACCATCTTTTATTTCATTATATATTTTTTTGTAAACACCGGGGGGTTACGTGGGACTTAAAGGCCACCCATTAAAAAAAACAACGGTTGTCATCGTCGCCTTAGCGGGACGTCACTCGATCGCTTTCGAAGTCATCGTTACGCCCCGGCAAGTATAAATGTAACATGAGAATAATAATAATATAAACTAAAATGTAATTTCAATCATAAGCACAGCCTTTATTTCGTCTAATCTTATGTTAAAAAGCACAGAAACGAACAGACCTCCAGCTTTTGGGTTTTGGTAGTGTTTAGAAATTATAATTGTGTTAAAATATTTGCCTAATAATATATAATGGTAAATATCAGTTCAATTTGTTCAATTTGTAACTTAATTTTGAATCTTTAACAACATACCCTACCAAATACATGTGTGCATTCCTATAAATCTAAAAGAAACAGTGCGGTTACTTTAAGAATCAGAAACTAATAAAATACACAAACCCTAGACTATAAAATAAATCATTACTTATTTCTTCTAATCCTGAACAGACGGCGGGTTCTATAAAAGTGAACCATGAAAAAACTCCATCCAACTTTGTTCAACTGTAATAACTGTTTCATTTTTATTGATAATAAAAACGTTCAATAACATTTTGGTTTGCAAATACTAAAACGCAAATCGAGAACAACAAGTCGAGTTGAATACAATAACTTGTACCTTTTATTAAAAGCTAAGTAAAATAGATTTAGAGTGACGCGCGAGCATAAAGACAAACAAAAAATCTAAAAAGATATATTTGTAAGGTTAACAACATATTTAATGTTTGAAAATATCCATAAATATGTATAGCCATATTAAGTCTATTTAAATTTATATAAATATAGAATAAAAAATAAACCGATACTGGATTTTTCACTCTTTATTGATATCACTTTAAACAACATATTTTATGTTTAAAGTTAAATAAAAGTGAAAATATGTTAAATGTAAATAATTGACTAAGGTACATAATGAAATTAAACCGATACGGGCAGGGTTCGAACCCCCGACCTTTGGTAAGCCGTCCCTTCGCTCTATCAAATAGATGTCACCACCATCTCCATAAAGACGATCAGATATAGAATGCTTAATTGACCGAGACAGGTGGCGATACGGTAGCTCAACTGGTATTTTTTATTTTTTTTTTAATGTCTGTCTATGCTGTTAGCCCTGTTGGCTATTACAGCGTCACCGGGGGAGCGGGTGGGTCAGGAGACCCGCTCTTACAAGGGGGGGCCAAATGGGCCCCCATGGGGAACGACGTCCCGAGGGCGTCTCAGATTGAGACACTGACCTCGGCTCTAACTAACGACGCCCCGTTAGTCAGGAGGGAAGCTAAGGAAATTTGGACACTAGCGTCCTCCGACGGCAGAACGCCGGAGCAACGGAGCACTTACTCAGTTGGGACCTCGTCTATACCGGTATAGACGGTGTATGTCTGTATGTTGTGTGGTATCGCTTATGCCTACGCGTACACGTTATTACCTACTGTGAACTCGTCGTCGCGTCGGCGTGAACGAGTACCGACTTGGGTCTTCTTTTTCAGACTAAAGTAGTCTTACGTGGTCTATACTCTACGGCGTCAGCCACCTGTGGGTTTGGGTGTCGCTCAGCACGTTCAAAGTACTTTTGGGAAAGTCCCTTGAAGTACTGAGCGATGGTCGGAAGGTCTAAGTCTCTATGGAGATCGATGTTGCGTACGAACCACGGCGCCCCGTTTGTGTAAACCTGTTCTGAATCACCTGAAGGGGTTTCAGATTAGCGTGCGCAAAAGCGGGACTCGCATAGGACATGACGGAACGCTATGCAAGCTTTGTAAAGTGTCACCTTATTGCGAAGGGACATTTTACTCCGCTTGCCTAACAGCGGATATAAACGACCTAATATGTAGGCCGCTCTGCTACGAACGGTCCTAATATGCGCAGTGAAAACTAACTTTCTATCTAACGTTACTCCTAGGTATTTTGCCTCGTCTTTCCAAGGTATCAGTTTATTAAAGAGTTTGATTCGCGGGAGGATCCTTGGGGGGCCCCGTTCGAAGAGCACCGAAACGCTCTTCTCAGGGTTTACCTCGATCCGCCATTTCCGCAGCCAACTCTCGAGGGAGTTTCCTTGATTGGCGGACCGACCGGTGGCTGAGAACACATTTTATTGACCGATTTGTCGACTATTTCGCCATGATCGCGATCAACCGATTGAGCAGACAGACGGCACTGGCTCTCTAGACTGTCGGCTAAGCACTCAGTTTTGTCAAGGTCGTCAAACGCGATGGCGGAGTTAGGTCCAACCAAGGGAAGCATATCTGAGACAGTGTCCGCCTTCAACGCTCTCTGCAACCGCCAGAATGCCTGGTTTGTTGAAGAGAGCGCCGCAAGCGTTCTATCCCAGCCGCTATCTCTGAAGTCGTCGAGAGCTTGTCTCGACTCCCTCTGGAGACGGCGCAGCCTCCGTCGGTTGTCATCTGTCGGGTATCGGTCATGGGCTCTAATCGCGGCGTTTTTACGGCTGATGAGAAGCCTAATGTCCGGAGGGAGTGCTCGGTAACCCTCGAAGTTCACTCGGACCTCCCTCGAGGACTTTCCTATGCTGTCTACCAAATGTTCAGTGAAGTTAGTCGCGGCTGAAACAGCGTCCTCGACTGATGTAAGCTGGTTAGGAATTTTGTCGAGGTGCGCTGATACGGGGGAATGGAGTTGCTCTCGAAGCTTCGTCCAGTTAATAATTGTTTTTGTCGCGGGTTCCCTAGGGGGGGGTAGGTCCTAGCTGAAATAGGACTGGTCGATGGTCAGAGTCTAGCTCGGATAGCGTCTCGATAGAACGTAACTGGAGTGTCACGCCCTTCAAGAGTACTATGTCGAGCACGTCGGGTCTGTCATGTCGGTAGTCTGTGTCGCAGTATCGCGTGGGACTCAAAGGCGCGGTGATCTCGAAGTCGAGACCAGCCTTGTAACTTAGCCTATCAAGGAGATTTCCTCTACTGTTTGCGACAGTAGAATTCCAGCGGGGATGTTTACAATTTAGGTCGCCGGCCAGAATGGTTGCGTTACCTAATTGGAGTAAGGACTTAAGGTCCCTCTCAACTAAGGCTTTATTGGGAGAAAGATAGACGGATGCTAGTACGATCGACTGATGGCCGGTCATACCCACCTGACATAATGACGCTTCTACGTTAACTAGTTGGGGCGGGTCGAGCGGTGTGCAATGAAGAGACCTTCTGTAGTAGATGATGGTTCCCCCCTTCGCGGTTGCTCTATCTTTCCTAACCAGACGGAAATTCGCGATGCGCGGATCACGATTACACGGCTTCAGAAAGGTCTCTTGTACTAACAAGACGTCTATCTGGTGCGTGACCACGAAGTCGCGCACTAGATCTATCTTCTTAAGTAGCCCGTTCGCGTTGAATGTAGCGACAGTCAGAGAGCGAGGTTTTACCCTTCCACGCGATGTCATCATGATGACATCGTGTGTTCGTATATCGATTTGATAAAGCTGAATTGGTATGAATTCATTTATTTTAAGGGCTTCCCCTTAGTAAGTTTTATGTACTGGGATCTTGGAAAGTAATGTAGCGCTAACATAATTATTGTCTTGCAATGTCATTACATAAAACACGATAGTGCTGGTAAATAATGCTAATTAATAACTTGTTGGTGTGGTGGTTAGTAACCCTGACTGCTAAACTAGAAGTTGTGGGTTCCCAGACGAGACATTTCTTCATTATTTGTTGTTCCGAGTCTGGGTGGACTTTGTATCCGTTATTTCCATGATTATGAAAAGCAACACTGATAATATAATCTCAAAGGTGGGTGCTGTATTTTAAAAGAAAAAAATCACATACAAAGTACCAATTAATAATTTAAAGTACAATATTCAGTATTACTGATGAAAAATAGTCCTATTAATGATATATGTAACCAGTAATAAATTAATCCATCTAGTGTAATACACCAAAGAATTAGTTTTTGTATTTCCTGTCTATAAAATCAATTAAATTATTTAACTATGCGCATAATTATATATTTTTTACCTTCAGCACCGTCAAGGAAAAAATATTCTGAAGGAGCATTTACTGCTTGGATTTATATAGAGATTGTTCTGTACTTACATAGGGTAAGGGATAATAATTATATACTATTAAACAGACCGCAAGAGCTGAGCATCCAAGCAGTATTATTGTTATTACAGATATTTTCAAACATCATAAATTATTATTGACATTGCTGACTACTGGTTTTCTGTAAACTACCCAATTCCTCGAAGAAACGACAATTCCAAATTTTCATCTTACTATAATACATTATAAGCTCTACAGAGCGTTTGTTATTTTACCTCTTTATTTAAAAAATCTATGTAAATAAACATAAAATATAATTGTTGTTTTAAATGAAATAATAATTATAATGAGTTATAGTTTTTGCACCCGTTCCAGAAATAAAACTCAACACCGCAAAGTATCCATCTAAATTGAGCAAATTCTAATATTGAATTCTGAGCCGCTCGGCAATGAGAAATCGTTCAAACGGCAACGTTATTTGAGGAGATGACCAAATAGCCACACCATTATTATTTGTTATTAGTTTTGTGTCGAATTAATTAACCCTAAGAGAAATGTTCCATGTATAATATATACCTACATGAAACATTGGGAAAAATATATTTAAATTAAAAAAAAACAAATCGTTTATGGTTAAAGTTTATGTATTGATATCCTTGTTTTATACTCAAATCATTCGCCAATTGCATTCGAATTTTAGTAAGCCAGATTTTTCATTATAATAATATTAATTTCATTTTGACAATATTTTTAATTGAAATTTTAATTAAAAAGTTAAATCAAGCGGAAACAATTTATAAACAAAGAAAATATATTTAAGATTATCGCAAATAAAATCTTCCCATACTCGACACACTCAATCGATCTCACAGCACATTTCAAGTAACTTTTATAAGTCTGGTTCTAGCCACTTTATCTCTTCTAGTCAAGATTGGAGAGGTCAAAATGGTGTAACTTTTAAAATCGACACTAAAAAGAACCTAATAGAAAAGCGTGATCGGTCGTCGCTACTGCAAATATAGATTGATTTGGAATTCCAATCTTTTAGAACGTTTTAAAACCATTTGAGATTTTCCTCAGAGAGGCATTTAAAACTTATTTCCGTTAACATATTTACAAACTTGGGTACATCTTTAGGTTACTAGTTAACGAACAAACAAATCGTGATTTCCTACGACTTGAAAAATTTTTGCTTGATTTTGTGAATTAATATATATTTTTTTATATACATGGTTAGAATTTATTATTTTTGATCTACTTGTTCTTGTAAAAGGTAGGTAGTGAACCCTTGCGAGAAAACATTAAAGCTCTAGTCATCTGCTATAGATAATATTAGATATATCTGAAATAAAAGTACATACAACTTAACTTTAATTATTACTTTAAAAGTAAACGATATACTACTTAATATGTGCGTTTAAATTAAATTAATTATCAATATATCTAAGATAAGGAGTAAGCATTCGTTGTAGTTTTGCTAATAGTAGAACTCGTAGCACGTAATTAAATCTTCTTTGTCCTCATGATTTTGATAGTGTTGCCACGAATAGCAAGCAACAGACATGTTTATTGAAGCAAAAGTTTTAGATATGTTCTTGTGATAGAACAATATTCCATTACTGCGTACATTGTATTGTAGTATACATTATTCCAAACTGAATGTAATATTTGAATACATATTGACATTTTAAGTGAATGTAAATTGTTTAACAAATTATTAATTTTTAAATCTTACAAGAGTCGTTTTTAAATGTCGTTTTATCCTTGTAGGCGAACGGAGATCACTTTGACTGTTATCATTGTATTGCATTGTTATACGTAGATAGAGGAAGCGCTTCTTCTCAAATTAATTGAAAATTAGCTCCAGTTGTAAATGTAACTGACAAGACCACACTGGTTCATTTACATTCAACTGATAAAAAATATAGCTTTTAAAGTGGGAATCGTGCGTGCTCATTTAGAGAGAAAATCACTAACGCTGCAAGGGTGCAAGTTTGTTGAATAGACAAACAAATAAAAATATTCTAAATATGAGATATTTTCGGCAATGAATAAGAGAATTGCAAATGATGATTCACAAACTGACTTTCCTACAAATGAGATTTCTCAGTTCCTTTAGTTCACTTCATTTTCATGATAATGCTCCTCCACAATGTGTATAATCGATGGTTTTAAATTATAATTTTCGTAAGAGAATCAACTAGAATCTCGTCATGATCTATCGTATCTACCAGATGTTATAACTTGTTATCTTTGAGAGATTTCTTCGTTTAGTAACTTCACAAGTTTATTTAAAATCACATATAAAATATATTGGACATACACAAATGTTCACTATAATGTGCAAAAATAAGAATTCGATATTATATATATATATATATATATATATATATATTTCAAACTTGTTGGCAACGATCTTTCAAAAGCTATTGTTTTTTCCGGTTATATTTTTACCTAGAGGTTTAGTGCAACTGCATTAACAAAATGGCTGTCATGCATTATATTCTTTCATTTTCTTCTTATTTTATAATTTTTCAGGCTTAGTAATGGGTTTTTTTTGCTTTAATATTTATATTACTGGTTTTTGTATCGCAAGTTGGGATTGCTACCTTTGGAGCAGGATTCTTTTTTATGATATTGTTTAACGGTGTTTTGATCTAAAAGTCAGGTTAATTGAGTAAGTTATGGTACATTGAATTATTTTGAGAATGAGAGAAATTATATTTTTTTTATTATAAAACATAATTATTTTGCTTAACATTCGAATGATGTATTTAGTATAAAGCACTATTATTTACGTTACGTTTACTTAGTTACGTTTTAAGACTTTATTTTCTTTAAAGATTAGAATATTGTATTTACAAATTATATAATATAAAAACAATATCTATTTTAATGATATTTGTAATGATATTGAAATATATATTCACGTGAATGATGTGGACGTACGTTGGAAACAAAATAATTGCTCTACGTTAAACAGCTATACCCGGTTTTATCCGGCAACAAGCGGCTATTAGGTTTGTAGGAATGACTTTAATACTGGATAAATTCTGTTCGATTTTTGTTCAAAAGTAATGTTTATCGGTAAACTTATTTATGACTCTTCGTAGCTTTAGAATTAATATTTTTTTTATTTTAAATTTACTTCATTCAATATATACACAATAGTTAATATATATTCTATGTCCTGTACAATGTTATCGACTATGTTACAAAATTTCTCGGCTAGAACCATATCTATAATGCAATGATTTAATGTAATCTAAATTAAAAATGATGTTGCGGTGTTCTTACCATATAAATATTTATGATTTACCGGGATAAAATTTGGGCCGGTCCTGGGATAACATTTTGACCCTGTCCATGATATTTCCTGAATTTGGAGGCAGAGTCCGACTAGTGAGGCCTGATTTTCACTGGCGTCTTGTATACGTTTCCCTCATCGTTCTGCGGCTATAGATATAATCCACTAGGGCGTTGAGGTTGGATTTTGTAGCCGGCACGATCTTGTTCCAGACGCGAAGTGTACCTATCTACAGATTGCAATTAATATTTAGTTGCTTTTCATATATTATGGTGTATTACAAAGTTATCAAAAAAAGTTTTTATATCATTTTTTTTTAAACTTACCTAATAGATAATCTATGGGTGCTAATATAATATTATAGGCAAGTAAGGTATATATTTTATATGTATGATATAATTATCGAGACTAGTTGGTTATCCTGTTAAAATATAATTTTCGGACAGAGAGAAGGTGTTACAATAAGGCTTAGACTTTTTGTGAAGTCCAATTTTGTAATAATACTCTCTACTCAATAATTTGTTATGATGCCCTTTACTTGACTTATCCTCTTGTGAGGTCACAATTCAAGACACAATTTTAATCTACATTCTTTCGTGACTACGTCACTAAATAATCGAGATCGAGTCGAGTAACTTGAGTAATCTATTACCATGGACTGTTTAACTACGTTCACTCTTTGGCTAAGCAACATAGGTTGATGTTTTGTTGGTGTAGTGGTTAGAGACACCGACTGCTCAGACAAAGTTCTTAAGCCAAACTTTGAATCAGGACAATACTTTCAGCAATCCACATATTGATGTTTCGAGTTTGTCTATGTTGTTTTGTATGCTTTAGTTATATGAATGAACCTTCCAGTTATTCAGGGATTATTTTCTTATTCGGAAGTTGTTGAATAACATATTTTTTGCGATTATCTTACTTCTGGCTGCTTACATTAGTGAGTATTATGTTACAACGCATTCATTAGTTTCTAATAATAAAGTAATATCTGAATGATATCTTGAAACACCGATAATTTACTGGTATATTTTACATTGTATCTCAAAAACATTTTTACCTTTTAATTATTCCTTCCTGATTAAATTGATTTGCTCAAATATATTTCGTAAAGAATTTCTAGGACCCAGATTGTAAATTGCACGGATAGTTCTCTTTTGTAGAATGAAAATATTATATACTAGCTGTGCTTGCGACTTCATACGCATAGATTCCGATTTCGATAACACGTACCCGTTCAAAGTTTCATCAAACACCGGGAAGTAGTTTTTACATGTATTTCTAGTTTATTTTTAATCACAAATATTTTTTTAATGAATAGGTAGACCAACCATGTTAATTTTTTTTATTGGAAAGTTTATTATTATTTCCTGACGGGAGGACTATCAATATGTACTATCACCATATACTATCAATATGTACTATTACCATATACTATAAATATGTACTATCACCATATACTATCAATATGTACTATCAATATGTACTATTAATATGTAATATCAATATGTACTATCAATTTGTACTATCAATATATACTATCAATACGTACTATCGATACGTACTTTATCGAAAGTATGTATATGTATAACTTAAGGGCGTCAGCATACATGAGAAATTTACAGTAAACAAACAGCTATCAATGTTTGCAGTTCTAAGGATATTTCGGCTTTAGAGAGATAAATGTGATTGATGTGTGCATGTAAATAATTAATAGTATTGATGTATTCATTATAGATCACGGAACAGTAAGCACTGTTTCTAAAAACAGTTTTCGAACAGTTTTTTTAAGTATTTTGAGAACATTTCAACAAAGAATTCAGGATCATCAGATATAGTGTTACTTAACTTCATCATCTTAGGATATCCCGCATTATTCGATTTCAAAGTTGAAGTGTATTTCCAGAAGTGTTTTATATAAGTCTTCTGTGATATTTCTATTCTAGCAATATATTGATCATAACAGTGGCTCATAAGCCTTTTAACTCGGGCCCTCAGAAGAGAAAATTCTTGATAGTCGCGGTGATTCTAGTATGTTTTCCAATGGTCCCAAAGTTTCTTGGTGGTAGACAATAACATCTGGTCGCCGGTAAAGTTACCACCCATTGGGCAGAGTCGTGCCGCTAAGCGACCTAGTCGTGTTCCGGCACGTTGCTCGATGAAACCGTTTATCACTTTTATCTTTATTTTTTTTATGAAAAAGTTAAAAAAAGGAACAAGTTGACACAGCGGTTGCATTCCTCCTCATATAAAGTCATCTCACAAATATCAGGGGTTTGCACTCAAATCTTTTAGCTGTCCACCACCACCTGGAGACAGAGCAGCCGCACTTGCTCTTTTTGACGGAGACGCAGATACAATGTCCATTGAGCGCTGCATACTTGGATTATCTCGGTTACTCGTTAGAGCACAACTTTCGCTCACGGGCCGGAGTCAGTGTGTACGCGCTTAACGACCTCTGTATTCAGCGTCTCTGTCAACGAAAAAATCCTGTATTCCTGTAGACAACGTTCGCACAGCGGTTACCAGGAGACAACTCGTTTATTTAAGTATCTCAGTGAGGCTGCAGATATGGCTCTGTATCAGTACCCTTCGGCGCAGCTCGTCTTTAATGCCTGTCATCAGGACTGGCTGTTCCCGTACCAGAAGACTAAAGATTCGAACTAAGACTCTGTTAGTGTAATCACTTATCCTCCCTCTCATTGACTATGCTGATGTTTGTTGCTCTAACATCTCCGAATGCAACTTAAATAAATTGGATCGTCTTCTTAACAATTGCATTCGTTTTATTTTCAGTCTTCGTAAATATGACCATATCTCTAAGTACCGTTCAAAACTCCAATGGCTACCTATCCGCGAGCGAAGATCTTCTAGATATTTGTGTCAGTTGTTCTCTATACTTAACGATCCTATGTCTCCTCAGTATTTAAAATTCAAGTTTCAATTACTAGGAAGTACTCACGACCTTCATCTTCGCTCTTCCTCTAATCTCAATCTTTTTATTCCTTCGCATCATACCGGTTTCCTCTCAAATTCTTTCACAGTACACGCTACAAAACTCTGGAACGGACTCCTGGAAAACATAAGGCGTTCTCCTAGCAAATTTTCTTTCAAAAAATCTGTTATGACATATCTGTCCCGGCAATAGCAGAATTATTATAAAGAATTAATTTTACGTATGTCTGTATACATTTATATATGTATTTATATATCTTTATATGTATTTATTTATGTATGTATGTATCTATGTTTATGTAAGTCATATTTATGTTCATGTCTATTTATGTTTATTATTTATGTTTTTTTTATTAATCTATTACATTATTAACGACTACAATTAATTTATTGAATATAACAGCAATGTTTTCATTTATTTGTTAGTTTGTCTGCTTTTTTTTTTGTTTGTGGTTTTATGCAATGTTATCGTTTTAGTTATTGTTAAGTTTTGATTGTATAATTTTAGCGCCTGATATAAATTAATTATTTTACTGTTTTTCTGGGTTGACTGGCAGAGAATGTTTTTTAGCATTAAGTCCGCCTTTTGTACCATTTTTTTGGGCCAATAAAGATTAAATAAATAAATAAATAAATAAGACCGACCATGCTGGAAGAGAACTGCGTGGAACTTTGCGTTGTCCTTGGACCTCTTTCAGCTGATGAGGCAAGGGTACAAGATGTGATATGTGTGAGATACAGCCAATTGCCTGGACCTTCTGCTGACAACTGATCCAGAGAGGTATCGTGTAGAGGTCACCTTCCCCTTGTGAACCTCCGATTACTGTCTGGTGAAATTTGTATTTACATATTCCCCACCAGTTTTCGAACCACATGGTGTTAGGCGAGTATGGAAATACAAGTCAGCAGATTGGGACGAAATGCGGCACTTATTTGCGTCTTATCCTTGGCGGCAAGTCTGCTTCTCGCGTCTCTGCTTTGGATCCGTCGCGTTGCGCGGATGCTATAACCAATGTGGTGCATCAAGCAATGGAGTATTTTATTCCTTTTGATGACGTACCCATCGGTGGCAAAGCTTGCCCATGGTTTAATGCCGAATGTCGTCATGCTCATGTCGTCATTCGGCATACCTCATTTGGGCTGATGTTCGAAGCCGCAAAACTCCGGATGTAAGAAGAGAGAAGAGAGCCTTTAACCAAGCTGCCAAGACCTATAAAAAGGAATTGCGGAAGGCTCGTCTTGATCGGATCGTTAAGAATGGCGAAAAGCTCTCTGTCAGACCAACTGGCAGTCGAGCTTTCTGGTCTCTTGCCAAAGCGATCGAGTCGAAATTCTGCCAACCCTCACTGCCTGCTCTGCTGAAGCCGGATGGATACCTGGCCCACACAGCAACAGAGAAAGCGAATGTATTTGCTTCTCTGTTTGCTGAGAATTCGCATCTAGACACTGGCAATGCTTCTCCAGAACATCTTCTTCACTGCGGTATTTCGATGCCTGAAATCCGCATCACGAACAAAGAGGTATGGAGAACATTGTGTCGTTTAGATGTGAATAAAGCCAGTAGTCCTGATGGTATACCAGCCATTCTGCTCAAGACATGCGCAGGTGAGTTGTCTCCTGTTGACATTGACACGTCTGTATCGCCTCTCTTTCAAGACTGGAAAAATGCCGGAATCCTGGAAGCTTGCCAACGTGCAACCCGTGCCCAAAAAAGGCAGCCGTGCCGATCCTGCCAATTACCATTTCAATCACCTCCATACTCTGTTATATTATGGAGCGTGTATTGAACTCGCGGCTTCTAGCGTACGTAGAAGGTAACGATTTCCTCAGTCTGGCATGTGAGCCTTTTAAGCAAGCTGTCAGCGTACGGTATATCTCCTGGTCTGATTAGCTGGATAACGGATTTTTTGAGCCAGAGATCTCTCCGTGTAGTTGTTGATGGGCGTTCTTCGGAACCTTTGACATTAAATGCCGGAGTACTTCAGGGGTCCGTTCTTTCTGCAAATCTTTTTCTTATGCATATTAACGATTTGCTGAAGCCCGGTATCTATGGGTATGCAGGCGACAACACAGTTGTAGAAAGATATTTGCCAAGTTCTCGGGCTAGTAGAGATGAAGTACAATCTGAAAGAGAAGCCATGGTGCAACGTTTGAACGACAAACTTCAGGCAGTCTCCGCATGGGGCAATGCCAATCTTGTCAAATTCAACGCCACCAAAACGCAGACGTGTTTATTCACCGCCAAAGGGAGCCCTTTCACCTTGGCTCCTACTTTCCAGAATGTATCCTTGGAATACAGTGACTGGCTTCAGATGTTAGGCTTAGAGATCTCCTCGATCCTCAACTTTGGTCGGTACATTGAGTCCAGAGCAAGAGCAGCTGCAGGAAAGCTTGCCGTACTTGCGAAGGTGTGACAGTACTTCACACCGGGACAGCTTCTTGTATTAAACAAAGCATAGCTCCGGTCGTGTGTTGAGTACTGTGGCCACATATTTGCTGGTGCCGCAGACTCATCTTGCAGTTTTGGACTCAATTGAGAGACGAGCAAAGAGGCTTATTGGCGACCCTAAATTGGTTGACGCCAACCTCTACAGCCTTGAACATAGGCGTAGAAGTGCTAGCCTCTCAGTATTGTATAGGATACATTTTGTGTGAGTGTGCGCAGGAATTACACAATTTAATTCTCCCATCCCCGTTCCATTAGCGGAAGTCCCGACGCACGGCAGGTATCCATCCCTACGTTGTTACACTCCACCTGTCCGAACGAAGCGCTATGCTTCGTCTTTCTTAGTGCGTACAGCGAAGGACTGGAACAATTTGCCTGCGTCGGTATTTCCGGTTAAATATAATGTGGGTGTCTTCAAGAGGAGATTGAATAGGTTGCTAGGTTCATGCGCCTTACCACCTAAGACTACATTTCACCAACCATCAGGTGGAATGTAGTTAAGCATTAACCTAGGTTTGTATAAAAAAAAAATCTTCTAAATTTATTTCCCTGTCAAAAATCGAGTCTAATAGCCAGGTCTCCACTAACACAATAATATCGTAATTACTTGAGCCTAAATTAAGTTTTACTTTTTCGAGATTGCTCGTTATCCCTTCACAGTTTTTGTAATAAATCTAAAAGTTATTTGTATTAACCATGGTCAAGAATGAGGATTATGCAAATGTCAGTGAGTTGGTTATCGTGCTCCTTAAAAGAATGGAGTTATAGTACATAAACAAAAAAATACAACATAAGGTACGGCAATTTAAATAATCAAAAGTAAAATTAGAAACTGTGATAAATAAAACATTGCGCTAAACAGAATTTATAAATTTCAAAAATACAGAAATACGGGCAAGTAACGGAATTTGAACTGTATGTAAAGGAATCTAGACACGCCTATTTTTAAAAATACTTCTATGACCTCAGTTGTATAACCTTAGATTGTTCACATTTGTTCATTTGACACTCATGCGAGTGTCAAGGGCATTCATATCGTTTCTAAGAGCAAGAGTAGCATCCGAAATGGTCGTATTCAAATTTGTTTTAGGTGACATGTGCTGTGTGGAAAACGCGGGAGCACCTTGCTTTTTACATTTACAATATGACATTTCCACTTCTTTCTGTTATGCAATATCGATAGGTATTATCGAAACAATATAAAAACCAGTATTGTAAACCACCCGTAAAAGGTACCTCATGTCATCTTAAATTTGTTGACGACTAAGTTGATTGTTGAGAACAAGGATTTTAGCAAACATTGTCAACGTTTTTGGGGTACTGTGGGGGGTACAATTACTAGTACCTACTTCTATTACTGGTTTACTTTTGTACATTCCGTAATAATCTACGTAATGTTGCGTATTTTGAGGGACTAATCTTTAGTTAAATTATTTACCTCCATGAATTAAACATTCTATACGAAAACCACTTTTTAGGACGAAATTTTGTTTTACCGTTACATCACGTAACATTATAAAATATCTTATAGTCATAGATGAATTTTAGTTGTAGGTAGGTCAGATTGCTTTAATCACTTATGTACCACTTAATATTCGGAGTTCATAGTTTTTTTTTTTTTTTTGCGTTTCGTTTTGCAAGTCATAAATACTATCAATTTGTACTCTCAATATATACTAACATGTACTATCAACATGTACTATCATTATATACCATCATTATATACCATCAATATGTACCATGTATGAGTATAGCCATATACGAGTAGAAATTGCAAAACCTTTCTAAATAAAATTGATATAAAAATCTTGAATTTTTGGGTTGTCTCTAATATAATATAAGAAGGTATATAAATTTAAAATATTTGATTTAACTAGTAAAGAAGTAAAGAAGCTATATAGCTTCTTTACTGATATTGCATTTGATCAGGACGTCTATTCTGAACGTTACTTCGTCTTTCGTTTCGTCCTATTCCTATTCCGAACTTACTTCGCGATCAAAATCGAGACGTCGTTCGATGCTGTGGCAACGTTTTTCGTAATTTGTTATTCCCAAAACACGAAACGAAGAAGAAATTGTCACTTTTGTCAAACTCTTGTGCGTAATTTATAGCGAATATGAACGTTAGAAAAAGAGTTGCCGTTTGAGTTTCGTAAGTAGTATTATAGCTATTGATTTTATTTGTTTTTAGGATTTTATCAAATATGTAAGAATGTATATCATTCAATTTACTTAGAATTATAGCGGAACTCTCAACAATTGAGATACCTTTAAAGAGAAAACTAATGAATGGCAATAGTGAGTCTATTGGTTAAAAAATACTTTTAATATTGATAGTATACCCGACGTTGAGTTTATTTCTTTAAATAGACTCAACCGACAGACATTTGAAAATTTAGTAGTATTATTACTTGGAACAACAAAAAGTTAACAAACTTTACATACGATAACAAAGGTAATTCATTCCTTATTTACCTATTTTCTACTTTCCTTACTCATCATTTATTTTTATGTAGGTTTTAATCGCTTTAAAACTGCTCGGTTACAGCTCGCAACTGGGTGATGTGGCGCTATACATTCTTCCATCTCTAGTATGCACCAATAAAGTTTCGTATGCTTAAAATTCTCCACTTGTATTATTAAAATATATTAGATTCTCACAAACCCGACCAGAAAGACAAACATTAAAAATCAAATAATCAACTATTGTCTTATTTGCAACCAAGTGTGGCTTTTCCATTTTCATAAAAAAAATACTGTTTTAATACTTATTTTGAAATATGTACTTTATTTATGAGTATTTAATAAAAGTTTGAATGTTTTGGATTTTTTAAATAAGAATGATGTTGCAATTACGTATAGAACAATTATTTAAAAGGAAGATTATAGTTTAGTATATTTTACAAATGATAGGTCTTTTTTAAATTATATTATATTATCAAATTTTAAGCCTTTTTTTTCTTTGCATTCCTTTTCAAATTTTATAGTCGCGCCAAATCAAGTTGTTATTTTTATAAGTTTGTCATTTTTGAAACGTCAAAAAAAACTAAAATACATTTTATACAGCCGGAATAAACTATTCTTATCTAAAATAATAAATACATATATTATATTATTTGATAGGATATCAGTAAAGATATAAATAATCAATAATTATATTTTTTTGGAACCTTCAAATGTACTATTTTGTAATTTAATTGTTTTTTGTTCTATAAAGCATGCTCTTATAAACGATCCTTTTATAACATGGCCATATAAACGCATCTTCTTATTTCGAAAGACGTGTGTGAACTCGAAATAGGTTCAGAATAGGTTTGACATCTTTGTTTCGTTCGTACCGTGTTTCGGCCGAATTTCGTATCTACGAATATTCAGCATAGGCCCCCAGGTCTGTAATGACATTACACTTTTAAAGTATATTAAGAGAATATCTTGAAAAGAAAAGAAAAAACAACCGATAGTAAAACTTAACGATTGCGAGTCTGAACCTTATTACGGATACTTAAGGTTTTGATGGTAGTGTAAATACAGAACAAAAAAAAATGTTCTCACAATGTATTACAATTTTCAAAATTGTTAATTACTTAAATCAGTTTTATATGCGACATTATTTAAAATTAATATTTTCTACATTAACAACATCCTTATTAATAAATGGTTCTACGAAGATAAGTCACAAAGATCATGGAGGACATTGTCAAATTATTTGAGTCCCTATCGGATAATTTTGATAAAACACTGTCTCTTTCTATTTCTACCACTAAATATCAACCACAGAACAAGACTTAATTAATATACAGGGAAATGATTATGCAATGTTTTAAAATCTCGTTTGGAAAACTCTTTCCATTCTTCAACAACAGCTACTTTCTGCTCATTATAAGGTTCTTCAATTTCAATAAATAACTGACTTCAATAATAAGCAGTCTCTGGAATATGAAATGGATATTCGTGGTTGACACAAGGCATTATAATAAAAACACATTTCGTAGAGTCAAATTTGGCAACGTAAAATAACAAAATGAAAACAGTAGTTCCTACATAAAAAGTAGTTCCTATTGAACGCTACCTTTTGTAGATTCGATGTTGTTACTTATAACAGCTAGTTTATTTATAAATTTTGAAATATTATTTCCACTTTCAAAATTTTGTACTTAATATTTTGGTACAATAAATATTGCCTGACTTTCAAATCAAAATGTTTAGGTCAACATGCATTAAATAAATATTTTTTCCCCATTTATGAAAATTATAGTTTCTTATTTTTTGATGTAGTGCGCGTTAAATAAACATGCATATTATCCAATGGTACATAATATAATTATACACTACAATTAATACAATTATGAATACAAATCAATTATTAAACAATGGCCCAAATTTTGGAGTTTCGCATTCAAAATATGTTTGCACATATACGTACATCACATCATACACTCTTAACGCACATACTAATTAATATGCAGTAAACCGGTAACGTCCGGTTGTATCCAGCTATAACCACTTTTAATCAGTAATAATTGCTATAATTCAGTTTTATAATTACGAATTTTAGTACCACCGAAAACTTAATATTAATTAGTAAGAGCAGTTAGAACCTCTATCAAATGTGAAGCCTTCGTTACACGAGCTGATCATGTTAGATCATTAAGTATCACAAAAACATGTTCCTTGTCTCTACATTCTCTTTAAAGTTTCCCATAAATATCTATCTGAAAAGGAACGACATCTTTCAGCAAATGGTAAGAGACTGAAACGTCATTAATGTAACTAATTTCACTGTCCTCGTATAATAATACCTGTATTGCAGCTAATTATAACTCGTCTAAAATACAAATAACATTTTGGTTAAAATATGTTGTGTAGTGTACTCTTGAAAGGATAAGACTAAGCAACTGATAATAAAACTTAACGATGTGAGCTTCGTTCCGGACTATTAAGATTATACTAGCCAAAAAGATTACTTCCTGTTTGTGTTTAGGAAAACTGGTGTATTTTATAATTTTTTGAAAGTAGAATGATTTCAAATAAAATTTATTTTATTTTATTTTACAATTATTTATTAATATTATTTATAATTATTTATTAATATATCTTATTAATATTTATGGTATATACTTACTTATAAATTACTTCGAACTATTTTTAAGTTTTTTAAAATTGTGTTGTGTTTGTCAAGGAAAGGGAGAAATAAAACCTCATATGAAATTAAAACTAGACTTCTATTTACTTCTGTATAACATTGCACTTCCCATTTGAACACTTCTTGTCTCCTACAAAATAATAACTTCTTTGTTCAATAAAATAAATTATGTTTATTGACCCTCTGATACAATCTCCAAATTCAGATCAACTATTTTAATCTGAAATTGCAAAATAATTATTGCCAGAGATTACTAATACGAAAAAAAAAACAATTTACCTTTAGGTAACCCATAATAAAAATAAATTTTGATAATAAAAAATATAAAATATACGTGTCCTTATGATGTGTAAGTCCAAAATGAGATTAACTATTTTTAATTCTTAGCATCAAATGTATTATATATTATACATATATATATTTAATTATATTTAATATATTATATATTGTATATAACATTGAATGAAAAATTAACCGATACGGGCAGGGATTCGAACCCGGGACCTCTGGGAAACCGTCCCGTCGCTCTAGTAATTGAACTACCGTATCGCTGTCAGCATCGGTGAATTAAGCATTCTATATATGTGATTGTCCTTATTGGGTCAGTGGGGACATTTATTACGCTTCTTTTGATTTTATAATTTTTCTTTATCTTTTATAATAAGCTGTAATAAAAAAAAATAAAGTTTGTTGAAAGCAAGCCATAACTTATTTGAGGCTTATGACGTCGTTTTTACAGTTGAGTAAGTATAAAGAAAATACTATTTTATAGTTTGTAATAATTGTTCGATTACTCACACAATGTAAATAAGTATATTAAAGCGTCATTATTACAGAATTGAATATAATTTGTAACGTTTCATCGTCACCAAAATATTCACTTAAATTACATATCATTACACTTACACTTCCAGAAACAATTGTCATCCAGTGGCTATCATGTTAATTGTTTTTTTTTTCAGTTTATTTAATAAAAGAAATCACATTTAATACAAGACATTAATTTTTAAGATATTTATTTTTTGTGGAGAACCTACTGTTCTTACCTATACAGATATTCAGTTAATACATACAATATTTAATCCACAGATCTAAATGATTCAATATTTATTTTAAATCAATATAAAGCAGAATGTAAAATATTATAGAAATGTACAGCAAAGATAAATGAAACAACGATTATTGAGGTAAGCCCGACAAGAACAAAACCTTTACAAACTTAATCAATCAAAGTTCAAAACGAAACCGTAACAAATTTCAATGTGTATTTATTTTGGAAATTTGTTTTAAATTTAGAAAAAGTTGGGTTTCATTTATTGTTTAATGTAACTATACTATAGTATTGTAATTACAACTATATCGTTTTTAATACAATAGTTAAAAGTGTAGACCTATATTATACTAAATACTAATATAATGTAATGTGGGTGTCTTCCTTGTAATCCGGATATAATGTGGGTGAAGCTTTTGGTAGAAATAAGCTCGAACGATAATTTAATTATTTCATAATAATGTGTTGCCTGTTACTTCCGCGTCAAAAATATTTATCATTTATTACTTGATTATCATAAATAACCCCTTGGAATCATGTTAGAACTTACAAACCAAACTCTTTAAAAAGACCTAAGTACATCTTTTTAATACGAAATAAAATGTAAATTCTTCAAATAAATATACTTTATACATTTAGGATAATAATAAAAATAATAATACAGGACAAGTTACACACATCGATCTAACACCTAAGTAAGCAAATTATTTGCTTGTGTTAAGGGTGTTAGACAACGATACAAATACATAGAAGTACACATTATAAATATTGAGAATATATTTAATAAACGACCAAATCCAGAAATACAGTCATGTATGCTCATCACAAACATGCCTGTCCCTGTCGGGGATCGAACCCGAGCCCCATTGCGTCGCTATACGTTAGGCGTCTTTGCTAACCAATCGACCAACGAGGCGGTTAAAATAAATTATAAGGTATAAGTAGAATAGATATCTTGATATCCTTTATATACATTATGTGTTAATTAAGAAAGCCCGATTTATTTACACTGTTAAGTTATTAGTTAGAAGGTGTTGAATATAAATATTTAAAGGAAAATTACAATTGAAAGGTACATTACCATACAAAGGTTTGAAACAATACTTAACAGAACAATGGACAACTAACAACGTCATATCACTGCCATCCAAGTGTTAGCAAATCATTTGACTATTGTGTTGATGCCAGCATTCTTTCATGATATAAATTACGTCACATTAACGCTAACGAAGGTTCATTCATACACGAATTACGAAAATTTCTCATGACGTATGATGAAAAACTATTAATTTAATTAATTAAGCGTATCAGCAGAATAGTTATAGCTTGGCTAAACATAATATACAGCCAAGATACTGTGTAATTGGATTATGAGTTTTCGTGAGGTATTGGAAGTATATAATAACTTGTTCGGTTTTGTAGAAGCTGTAAGATGTAAAATATTAACTTTACTAGTCTGATAACATAATTATAAATTGTATTTCGGCTATTTCTCTCTTAAACAAAATAGTATTTATTTTTATTACGTCAACATTTCAGTAAAAGACTACCAGTTCCCAGCAACTTTGTTTGGCTACAAATGATTCAAATAAACAACTGTCATTTCTTATTTTTAATATAATATCACATTTACATATATTCATATTTATTTAAATTTTATTAAATTATTCTAAATTTTCGAGAGTAAAAAGTGTCCTTCGAGGCAATAATCACACCCAATTTAACCAATTTACTAAAAACTTAGCAAATATTTTTTCGGATTTGTCTCGATACTTATTGTATTAGTATAGACTAATAATGGCCACAACACAATACAATAGTAATAAATAATTGAAAATATCTATAAACATATTAAGCATAATATGTAAATGTTAATAAATATTTATAAAGTAAGTATATTTATAAAGTAAGTAATACTAATGATACTTATGTATTTAAAGACTATACTCGTAAGTCGAAGGCAAAACTCAAAATAAAAATTCGAATCAGCGAAGTGAATGAATGATCTCAATGATTTCAAATAAAGGAAACGAAGAACTTTCTGAATTAACATATTTTTATTTCATACCTTCTTTATTTGTTGTTGCAGTAATCTATTTATCAAATCATTATTTAAGACATAATTTGTACAAAATAAGTAGTTACCTCTGCTAAGACTGTCAAGTACATAAGAATATCCTAGAGTTTCTGTTTGTAGTTTTGAAAAAGGAAAAGATGTTTTGTATGAGACTACTGATTTTTGTTGAATATTTTCATTGAATTTGATTTAATGAACAAGAAACTTCCAAAAAACAAACAATGTAGAAAAACTATGTAAAATATACGATGTATAAACAGAATGAAAACAGGGGAAATTATATTTATTTGACAATAGACCTATATGACTATAAACTAAATGTGCATAATGCCTACAGAGAAACATACACAAAAATATTGTACATTCGTATAGATATTATGGATAACGTTTTTAATTTCCTAGCTGTAACTATTTATTAAAAGCGCTTTAAAGCCGTTCCATAGAGCTTTTAACGCCATTTCGATAATTGGTGGGTATGTAAGTTCTTTGCTTTCTAAGTTGTTAATTCATTGTTATCTTCACAACATGCATTTGGTTATATAGTAATTTTCTCTAAGGTGGTATGAAGACATCAGGGAGTGGCGTACAAGGAGCAATTAGGATTCACGTTAACAATTGAGAGGTGTCTGCTAACTAAGTGCAGGTGGTTAAAGCTTTAAAGGACTATAACGAAATTAGTAAAGCACTTATTATGTTTAAGTAACTTTATTTAATAGTGCATTTTGTGTAAGTTTTCATGTAAAGTGTCGCCAGTGATATTTGCCGTTGCAAATACTTTAACTTTTCTAACATAAGTTAAACAAAAATATAACATAATAAAAGATATTTTTATATAATATATAAGCGATAAAATGAGGAAAAGCATCATCAAAGTAAAACCAAACAAATTCAATATCTAAAATAGGATCCAATAAATAAAGTGGGCGATCGTAAAATTCTACGGAACACATCTCCGGTACAAACTTCTCGACATTTTTATCGCTTTCGGAGCTCGTGTGTATAAACAAAACCAACATTTAAGAGTTGCCTGTAATTGAAGTGGATTTCGGTTTTCTAAAAGATTAGGTATGTGCATGGTATGTGCTATAAAGACCAGTGGTTTATTTAGACGTTTTATTTTAGATTAATATTATTAACTTATATTTTTTATACGGATATAAAAAAAAATAATAAATTCTTTTTGCCAAGCTTACCGTACGATAAGGAAGTCTTTCTTTTATATGTTTTCTTTCTGTTTAACAATATTTATTATAAATAATAGCGGTAAACAAGTTCTTGAAGACTTATATAATGGCTATTAATGTGATGTTATATGGAGGAAGTTTATAACGGGTTTTTAAATGGAAAAAGTTTTGATGCATTAGCTCCGGAATTTAGTATATAATTTTTATTACCTATTCTTTTAGTATTCCGAAGTTTTTCAGTAAAAATAAATATATGTATAATACTAGCCCCTTGCTCCAATTTCATCGCCAGCGCAGTAGAAAATATTTTTAATAAAGATTTGGAAAATGTTCACGAAGACCATAAATAAATTGTGAGCATGTGTAATAATTATACATAAATATTATCCTTGTGTGTGTGTGTATGAAAAAAAGGTTCAATATGATCAGACATTTACTTAGGGTTAGAATAAATCACAATTGCAGAAAAATATTATCCCTCTGTGGATGAATAAAATTGTACAAAATGTTGTGTATGTGTGTGTTTAACTGCGTAAGAGCAATATCGAGATCACGTGGCACGTGTCACTGAAATGTCACGAGTTGCCAACAGATGGTCGCTAGGGTGAGTACGTGTGTACATTCGTTATTCGACGCCACAGATTAACTTCAACTAGAGTTAGCTTATGCGAAAATATAAATAAATAAGTACTTCTCAGTATTTGTGGCTGTCAATATATTTTTGTAGAACAGTTTTCTTAATTCATTTGTATAGTTAAAAAATATAGTATTCTCGAAAAATGCAAACATGGGATTAATACTTGTTAGTTTTAAATAATAAAAAGAAACCTCTGTTTAAAAGTAAACTGTATCTGATGTTGCTGCAGGTCCACCCTACAATACAATTTTGTGATAAAGTATTCGTGAGGATACCATTTTGTAAATTAAACTTTTGTTTTGCTCTACAAATTATTAAATGAACTTTCACTGTAAAAGTAATATATAATACATTACTAGATTTTATTTGATTTCTTTTGAGTATAATCTTAAAAATATTATGTAACTATGATAACTTGTTATTAGTATATAGAAGTATATAATTAAATATTTCTTGATGCATATACTTATGTATTTAGAATCTTTAAGATTTTATTACAATTCTACTATTATTCTAGTTAGAGTTTTAGAAAATAGGTAAATAGCTTTCTTTTATTATATTTCATAGTAACTAATTTAAAACAGATGGCTTTAAATCTCTACCGTTATGTTAATATTAAAAAAAGATTTAAAAAATATAAAAATATTTTCAGTAACAAAGCATACAACGATAAATTTATCACGACTTCAAAAATGTTTTTAAAAGTACCCATAGACTTTGATAAAGTGTCGTTATTTTGTTAAATGCTCAAAACGTTAGAAACAACGGATAAAACGCTCTTAAGTTTAGTGCAAACTATTAAATTTTACGTTTACACAACGTGAGAATCATAAAGGGTCGGAATAGACGTAATTAGCATTATCTTTTAGGGCGTCAGGGACTAATGTGAAGGGAAAGTTGACATTCATTGTACCCTTACCTTCTAATGGGTTTACACGTACCCGGAACTGCTTACTGTAACTACTTTTACTTTTAATTTAGCCATTTAATGTTATGAAATGTTCTATTCTAAGGACTATCATTATTTATATTAATTAAAAAAATAATATAAAATCTTAAATTTTAATCAACTAATGAATAATCTTATTAACTGAACAGTTCAAATAATTAGCCAAGATCAATCTAATTTGTTCCTCAAATTATATAAAATGTAATTTATGTCAATTGTACCTATATATTCCTACCACGTAGTGTACCCGCCAAATCTAAACGACCCAGCGTTTAGGGTCAAATTTTGTATGCGGAGCATTTATTCATTGTCTATACAAAGTAATCTCTAATTATGTATGGTGATTTGTGTTTTTTAAGTCATAGGAAAAAATATTTTACTGAACAATTTTTTATATAAGATTGCGCAATTATTAAGTTTTTATATACATTTTGGTGAGAGATTTTCTGTCTATGCTTATTATCATCAATTTATATAACCAATACTATCACGGGAACATATAAGTCATAAAAATCATACTGAACATATTATTATAACATTGAAATATTAAAAAAGAACCTTCCGCTTGTTACTTAAAGTAGAGCACACAGCGGTAAATGCGTTTGTTTAAGTACACAATATATATCTACAGATGTTCAAACAAAATTAATAGCAGACGTCACGTTCAGAATTTTAATTGGTGTATTTCGAGGTGGCAATAACAAACACTGATCTATATTTTTAAGCAAACTTCGGTGTATTTAAAAATTGTCTTAATAAAAAACCTACAGCATATAATGTTAGACAAAAAGTTTTACACAGTAAAAGTAAACATTGTTCCAACATAGCTTCCACTTTTAAATAAACAGGGAGTGTACATTATCGCAAAATGATTTTAAAAAACTATCTAAGGAAGGTCATGTAAATACAAAATATATACTAAAGAACGATTAAAAAAAATATAAAAGGATGAAAAATTATAATAGTTATACCTAAGATGAATTAAAAAGTTATACCTGTGCAGTAATTGGTACCTCAAAAATAGATTTATTATTCATAGATGAGGGGCTTTAGAAGACCGAATCCGTGATCCCTTATCGTCCAACCGCACGCACTAGAAATCAAAATAAAAATATAACACCAAATTCAACAAGGCATAAAATTAGTTTTATCCAAAAATTAGAGGGGGAGACCCAACGGAGCGAAATACGACAGAAATGGGAATATAGTGGCTTTTTGCGTTATTCCCGGTAATGATACCGTATTCAACATATAAAATAATATTAAAATATATTAATTTGTGTGTCAAAATGCTGCTAATAACAACTATTTATTGGTCTTTTTCTATATAAAACAAAGAAGCCAACAGTGTAAAGGAAATAATTATGTATCAATTCATTACACTTTTGGTTTGTGACGATCAGCGTATCAATTTATAATAATGAAATAATTATCTTATTTGAAATTCTCCTATAAGCGGTGTTCTTTATAATTATACTCATAATTACAGACGCGACAAACGCTTTGTTTGCAAGGACATCTTTCCGCCATATGGTATCATAATTTCATGTTATTTGGATAAACTAATGAGGTAGTAATATTATCTAGGTTAATCTATATTTTATTTATTATATCTCGTAGACACGGCTGAAGGATATTTTTGTATCGCGGGTAGAAGTGAATCTTTTGTGGGCAAAAGAAAATCTAGAAAATTTTTCCATTAAAATTACTAATATATAACCAAACACGTTGTCATTATCAGAAGTATTACCAAGGACAGATACTCAATCCTCTGTCATCTCAACTTGGCATAGCGATGAAATCTTAAAACAATGTCCCATTATTCCATATATTAGCTTCCACAAAGTTTATATGACATCTCAATTTTTATTAGATAATGAAACATAAAATAGCTGCATTGCAAACATCTGACATTTTAAAATCGTGTGTTTTTTAGTACTGTTCGGAAACGTCAGATGTTCTATCAAGTATCAACTAGCACCACACGTAGCTTCACTTGAATATAATACTTTTTCATTGGTTGTTTATCTGTTTATTTACAGCTGTTTGGTATAACAACTTACTTTGAACATACCAACATAACTACCCCAAATTAAACAATTCTAAATATGAAATATAAGTTATTACAAAATGTTTTTAATAATGAAACATATTAACAATATTATATTCCTTATTTTAATTAATATATTGTGTTTCTTATTTTAATTAAATCATCAATTAAATAATCGAGCAAATTTCTTACTATAATTAATAATAATACACAAATAAAACGATTAAATTAAAGATTCCTAACTTTATATGAACGAACATAGTGAAAATACAAAATCAAAATAATTATATTATGAAAAAAAATATGCTCGCATCAAAAGATATTAAAACATCCTTGGTCTACTTAGTTACCGTCTCGATTAGGTCCATGTAGATACTATTTAATTAAATTCAATTAACTTTATTAAATATTCATCTATAAAATTTATTGATAAGTAATATTAATATTATCTTTCACATTTCGATCTTAATAGAAGACAAGTAAAGTTAAATTAAGGCTTGTAAGAAAAGTTACAAAACTAATTAAAACTTCGTTAGAATTATTTATTTTCAAAGTGGTTTTTCTGCATCTATTTTGTATTTTAGAAAATAACGTTTTTATCTAAATTTGAATTTGAAATTCGAAAATTGTCACTCTTTTCTGACTTTGTTTATTTGCAAATGTTTCAATGTTATTGTTTTATTTTTTCGATTCGTTGTATATTTCCGGTGGGACATTGTTTAATAGAAAAAATGTTTTCTTTTTAAAAAATACGCTGACTAAAATCTCTAGTATTACGCACTAGTATTTCCATCATTCACTAACATATATCATGCTCATAGTTTTTTTTTCCGAAGAATTTTATCATTTGAAATGATTCTAGAAAGATGTTATTTAACTTATCATTGCGTTGGCGAAGTCCGATCACACTTTTCCATTAGGTCCTTTTAGTGCCGACTTTCATTCACACAATCTTGACCTATCCACTCTCTCTCCTATCCTTTCTTCCCGTCACAATGTCAAATGTCATGCCAGTATAATCACTATATATATATAGATACAACTTCTAGATTGCTCTCCATCATCCTAATCTTATAATCCTAGATGAATCGAGGTAGGTAGCTTCGTGATAATTGAATTGTTAGAAGGTTCGAAATCTGCCAAGTATCTATACATTTTTCTATAAAATATTAAATAAGCTTAACTTGCTAAACATGTTTATAAACAAATTCAAACATGTGAGTGACGAAAACCTATTACTTTCTATTGAATCAGAATGTTTTTCTTTTAAATCTTTTAAAACATACTTGTTATTGGTAAAAAGTTTTATTCTCACAAACAAATGTTTTGTTGCATTGTATTTTTGTGTTTTTGGTTTTTAAAAATCGTTTCAATTTTTTTTTTCAATAGGACAAGTATTATTATGAAAAAGTTTTTATGAATATTTATAAATCAAACAGGTTTGAGTACCTACAATCTAATGTTAGTTGAACATAAATAAGGATGTTGTTATGTTATCTAATTTTTAATAATGAAAACTATATTATATATCAAATACTTCATATCAATATAAAATCATTTTATATCACAATAATATGATATAAAAAAATAATAAAAAAATAAATAAAACAATAACTGTGCAAATGACTCACTAAAATAGTTTTTAAGATTTCTTTTACTAACAGACTCCTTTCTGAGCAGGTCATTTCAAATTAAAAAGCATAATTTGACAAATGCACTCTAAGTGAAAAGTGCACGGATGACGTGTCCGTGGATAAAAGTATAAATCAATAAAAAAAAAGATGTTGTAAATTCAACAATATTTATAACTTTATATTATTTTTACTTTCGCTCCCTGTTGCTCATTTTTGGAGCACATTTCTTTTTATCTGCTTCAAAATGCTTTTGCAAGATTTTTTTTAACTTACACACTTACTTACTAACTACTAACTTACTAACAAATATAATACATTAAAAATAAATTATAATCTTTAACTCTACATTAGTAGTTCCTCACCCCCCATTCCGTGTTTGGATGCCTGTAACTTTTTAAAATTTGAATTTACCGCTCTAGCTTGCTTATTAGATTATAAACGTGTGATCTTTGTAAATTTGTGTCAAATGGTGCTCGATTGTGTGCTGTTTTGCTCGGAAAGCGTGTCTGTGGTGTGTTTACGCGACTATTTAATCCATGCCACTATTTACATATTCATTATACATATTACGTATACGTACATAAATATATAAATACATATTATACGAGAGAGATAAGACGAAGCTTCTCAGCATTCCATGGATTCACCGAGCGGGTGCCGGGCCCATCGCGTTGCAAGGAGAGGAGTGCAAACAGTGCCTGGGACTTGGGACCCAGGAGTAGGTTTAAGGAGTCCCTTTATTATGCGCAAAAACGCTCGCCTTCATACTCTACACTCCTCTCCCTACCTAACCAAATTCGGAAAGAACCTACCAAGGCCGCCTTTGAAAAACGTTCTAGATATGAACCGATGCTTGTTCTAGAAAGGCCAAATCTTTAAGTAGGTTATAGAGAGATTTTGCTGTTATATGTCTCGCTCCCACTTCTACCGCGTTAAAAATAACTATAAATTTATTCCTGATCAGTTCGTTGATCAGTTCGTAATACTTATTGAGCTAGAATGTGTGATCCCTTGCGATGTTTGTATCCCAGGGAACAGTAAGCTCCACAAGTATCACATAAAAGCGTATTTCTTCTGTATTTTTACTACTTAATCTTACATTTAACCTTACTCACTGCAATTTTTTTTGTGATTTTTATGGTTTTTCAATATATAATATTTAAGTATACCTTCTTTCAGACTTACAAATAGGGACACCAATATTGTTACACTGAAACATTAATTGACGTGAATATGACGCACAGCATACAAGATTTATAATACATACATATATATGAATAAAACAATGTATTAAAAACTAGTAGTAGTTAATTTCTTCATTGTCATTTTTTATAAACTCTAATTAGTGTTGTAGTAAATTATAAATTAGAAACGTCTCTATAAATATAATAAGCAAATTAATTCCATAGTTGTTCAGCACCGACAAAAAAGGAACTACAATAAAAACTTAAATTGTAATTTGCACCTCGAGAAATATCAATTCAATACAAAGCGGTTAGGTCGATTTTTAGAAGAGCATAATTGAAACCATCCCCAAAGGTAAGTAGGACAATCAGTCCCTAATGAAGCGAATGGAGAGCTTTTTAACTCACAGCGTTATTTGAAACGTGATCGAATTTGCGCAAACGGAAGATGTAACGGATGCACAAATTTTGTAGTCAGTCTACTTTATCAAGAAGCACATTAGTCGCATCTCAATTGCAAATATCATTGATTTAAGTAAAGGAAAAAGGTGAGATTGTATTACTATAGTATTAATTTTTAGAGAACAAAATCTTTTTAGTAGAAGCCAGTATAGAAATGTGAAACTGCTGTTTACTTTTCAGCCGACCAGACTTAATTACCATATAGAGTTATTTTTTTTATTTTGTATCGGCCAGGTAGAAAATGGACATATTATAATGGGATAGGCAGAATCCCAAAGTTGATTTTGCTATTTATTTGTCTACTAATAACGATTAACGATTATAGCAATGTAAATTTCATAATAGTCCCCTACCATATATACTATCATAGTCTTCCGCCCAAGTGTTTATTTTGAAGGTCAATATTCACCGTATATATTCTAATATATCATTCTGTTAGCCCATATATAAAGTCATGTCTAGAAAAGATTTAAATTTGGAAATTTCATTTAAGAATTTTGGAACGACTAAGGGTAATAGAAAGACGACTTGTAGTAGAACCTTCAAAACTTTGGAAGAGATAGAGAGGATTGATATAGATTGATAGTGAGAAGGAGAATAGAGATATTAGTATATAAGGAAACGTTGAGATCATAGACAATAATGGGTAAAATTAAATTAGTTAAGAGGGCGAGCATGTCTCCACTAATATTGCTGTTCCTTACGGCTTTGGAAAAAATTGTTAAAAGTGAAAAAAATACAGATAAGTGAGACTATTTTAATAGTTGGTGTAGTGTTAGATTTACGTTTTTAGTAAGTTCCAGTAAATGTAAAGTTATGTTCAATATTAGAACAATCTTAATAAATCTTGTTTGACAATATCTATAATCATGTATAGCCATATTAAGCTTATTTAAATTTATATAAATATTGAATGAAAAATAAACCGATTCGGTTACGAATTCGAACCCGCGACCTCTGGGAAACCGTCCCTTCGCTCTACTAATTGAGCTACCTTATTGCTGTCCGCCTTGGTAAATTAATTAATCTTTTTATTTAAATAAAAGTACTATTAAATTCCTCCTATATACTGAAAGATTGAAAATGAAGAAAAAATACATGTTTACGTTTGGTAAACATAGAGATCTATAAATATTATATTGTAAAAATTTTCCGCCTTATGGCTGTTAACACTGTTAATTATGCAAACTTTTTTTTTACTAGCCATAATAATATTCGATAGGTCCCTTCTACAGATTTTCCCAGCTTAGTCCCAGTTGACAATAAGCCAGTGATGTTTGATGTCGAACGCTTATCCGTTAGGATAATTTTTTTTCCTGGGCATTCGAGTCCATCTCTGCATGGACATAGTTAGGCTTAAAAATTTATGTATAAGAATGGCTATTTATCAGTTAAAATACTTATATTGTTTTTCATCGACAGACTGAAATTACAACAAAAATTAACAATTTATTCCGCTCTATCGCATACAAGATCATTGGTGTCTGTTTATTTTTTTTAAACAGTGATGAACGATACTTCTTTATTTGTATTTATAATAAAATATTTTTTTAGCTAAGACATTAAAGGTGCTGCGAACCGATCTTGAAAAAGGACAATTTCAAAATTTATGGCAAGAATAAGATAAAGCATTAAAAGGCTTAAAGGCTTAGAGTTGTAAGAACAGTAAATTTTGAAAAGAATTTGAAGTAATAGATATGGAGAGAAGGTCAATAAAAAGCACCTATTTAAACGATAATTTCAATAAAAAGATATTCTAGGTTATAAAAGGTATCAAAACTTAATAAATAATAAAATATTAAGATGGTTAAAAAATATAAAAACTTGGAAGTTCAAAGTCGTAGATGTATGTATGACCGTATGCAGAGATTTTAAACCAAGGAAATATTTAAAAACTTAAAAGATACAGTAAGTTGCTTGAAACCTTCGTAAATAATACTGTCTTATTATGGATATGTATATACTAATTAATATGTCAATTAACTTTATAATCAAATCGAAAATGTTATCTTCCAAAATTTCAACTACATAAAACACATACATTTAAAAATAGATAAAAGAAGAATTAATACATTCATTTAAACAACAAATAAAAAACGGAAAAGTTGAATTAAGGCTTAAAATAAAAGTTTAAAAACTAATTAAAACTTCGCTAGAATTATTTATTGCTAAAGTTGTTTTATACTGAATCTATTTGTTCTATTTCAGCTACCACCATTTTAAGATAACTTATGAGAACCGAAACATATTTGAAATATTGTCTTAAAATTTGCCTTTGTCTATTCGGAAATGGTCGAAATAAAAGGTATCTAAATTAATTATAATTTATGATTATTTTTACGATTATCTTTTTACAACGAAATAAAATAAAGTTAAAATAATAACAACAGGTCATAGTAATAAAAGTTCAGTAGAAACGTCTTTGTATTAAGTATTTAACAACCAGTTGACGATGTCAAAGTAGTTACAAATAACAGCTTTATAAATTAAGTTGCATTTTCTTTTCTAATTTATAAGTAAGAGCTATATTAAAATCCACACAAAAGCTAACAGTCTAAATCTAAATAAATAATAAACGTGGCGCCATCTGCTTAATCAACCGTGCACTAGAAAAAATCATAAAACGCTTAATACCAATACCTAGAACCGTCCGTCTGTATTTGAAATAAACCGGTACAGAATCCAAAATGGATATTATCACAATTTAGAAAGCTTATTGCGAAAAATATCTTGATTTTAGTAAATGTTTTGTTTTGTAATGTCCGACGTGACTGTCTTTAATTTCAATATTTAAATCGGAATAAAAAAAAATATCTCTTTTTATCCAATAATTTTTATTTCAAAGTACTTTACAAATGAAGGATTGTTTTTAATAAATATTAAACGGATATATTCTTTCTAAACAAAATATTACTATCAATTCTTCAGTGATATTATAACGAAACCCATCTAGAATACTATAGAGATAAAAATGGCAATACCAGCTTTATTATGAACCTACTTTAATAAATTTAAAATGTATGTTTTATTGAACAACTTGAGGATCAATAAAAAACTGAAACATATTGGTGTTGTAGAAAGTTGTTGAAACTTTTTTGATGATTCCTTCGAAAGGTTTTATTAAACTACATTCCTACCCTACATAATGTAATAAGATAGAGCCCGTATTTTTTGGGGTTTAGGATTTTTCCGGTTTTATTCTTAACTCAGCTGCGGTTTGCCTTGCGTTTAATGTTGCCTTTTGTTTGTGTAAGAGTATTATTTATTAGTTTATATATGATTTTGCTTTCTTCTTAAAGTGCTAGATTAGATAGAACAGGTAAGTACAAGTAGTAAGGTTAAGTAACAACATACATCTTTGATTTCATACAATTGTTTGCCTTAAAGTCTATATCTTTTCTATCGAGATAAGACAAAAATACTATTAATTTCTGTACTCACAACTTTCTTGAGGCAATAATAATGGTTATTACGGTACGATTTTTACATACATCCTAACACAATTGTATTCTTTTAGTTTCGTTATTAATTCATTTACATTTGGAACATTACGAAATATTTATATACCTTGAATTAGCTTTAAGAATATAAAACAATTACATATCTTACAAAATATAAAAAAAGAAAATGTATATTCCCGCACGATGTTATTAACTCACTTTTCTCTCTTCATAAAACAATGACTGAATATTCTTCAATTTATAGCAGTGTTACCACTCCTAGCAAATTAAATAAAATGCCTTCCTTCCGCCGCGACATATGATCTAGTATCCACCAACAGGAATCCTTATGAAAATATATAGAAATACATTTTTTATTTCTAAGGAAAATTATGTTGTTTGATACCTTAATTATAAATGGCTTAAAGTCTTAGATCGTAGGTTTTATCGATCTAGGACTGGTCATATGTCGCAGCTCAAAGACTTGTAGGTCTCGTAAGAGGTACCTAAATTTTAAAAGGTGGTAGAATTACGCTAAGATCTTTGGCAGAATCGAACTCGTCAAATGGTCTTTAAACCACACCCATACAAGACACAAACTTGAATCAGGTGCTAAGTGACACTGCGTATCTCTTCTTATAACTAAGTGAAGAGAATCAGTGCTTAATATTTTATTATATTAAATTTTTACCGGTCTATGCTGCTTGTTTAAAACCTTTTTTTGATAATTATATGGTGTATTTTTGCATTATAATGAATAAACGCTTTTTTTCTATAATTTATTCTTTTCCTTCTGAATTTCTTAATTCCTAAGAAATTGTAGAATAACACCTTCAAGTTCCAGAATTTTTATTATAAAATTAGTGCGGCTTCGTCTTTATGTAACATATCTCTCTTAAACTTTTCAGCCCATACGATGCTTCAGAATCTCCAGTACAATCACAACACAATATTATTGCAAAAAGGTAGGTAGATAGGATTTCTATTTTATCTTTCGGTTCTTATAATGCACTTATGCGTCACTAGATGGTATAAATTTCTGCTAAAAATCTAATTACTATTTTCCATGAATAGAAATACTAACCACACTAAACTGTTTCCAACGAAAAAAGAACTATTCATTAGCAAGAACCTTTTCCGTTAAACTCATTTCAGCTTAAACCCACATATAAAGAAAGTTTTCATTTGGGTCGCTAATCCTTCTGCTCACTACTTTTTGTATAATAGAGTATATTTTTTCACTTTTCCTATTTTAGATCGCTCTCTTTAGGTATTTTTGCTCATTACTGTTAACAAATCGTGTTTATTCATGTTTATATAACGATTTATTCACAACAAAACACATTAAACATTACAGATTCAAAAAATTGAGATATGCTAGAATTTTTGAATAAAATTAGCTAAGCTTAAAAACTCTCTACAAATATCTATACAACCAGGTGCTTAAAGTTTTAAAGTTTCTTTTCCAGTATATAACAAGTATTTCTTTTATGGATTTCTAAAATGCAATGAGCTCATCGTTTGATTAAAAATTATCTATTGCTGTTTGAACATATCTATAAACATTTATATAAATATAAATGTCTATTGCCTTGAGTTTTTATTTTTAATTTTAGTAAATAAAATAAGTCACATGATGTCAAATCTAAATTTAAACCTGAAAAACTTGGAATAACCTTTCTCAAATTTCACAATTCATGGCACAATTCTATTCGACATGCCGCTGCTTCTGAGCATCTATTTATTTTTATCTTTACCTATTTAAATCAAAGATCACGTGATTACGTGAAATGAAAATGTCAGAAGGGCTTTTTTATTCCACACTTATCGAAATAAGCATGAATAGTAAAAAAAGATACATATTAAGGACACACCCGGTCTGGTTTACTTATTATTAATAATATAATAATAATACAGGACAAATTACATACATTGATCTAAGCCCTAAGTAAGTAAATTATTTGCTTGTGTTAAGGGTGTTAGACAACGATTCAAATACATAGAAATACACATTATAGATACTGAGAATATATTTAACAAACGACAATACCCAGAAATACAGACATCTATGTTCATCACATACATGCTCGTTCCTGTCGGGAATCGAATCCGAGCCTCAATGTATCGTTATAAGTTAGGCGTCTGCGTTAACCACTCGACCAACGAGGCGGTTAAATTATTGGACGTCGCAGCTGATTTTCTTGCTTTGTACAATATTTATTTCAGTTCAAGCACATTTAGTTCCTAAACATCTTTCGAACTGAAATAAATTAATTCTCAAAATTTCGACGACTATAATGAAACTCACACCAACAATACGCAGTTTCTTTAGAAGATGCCTGTTCGAAAAAGGAAATTGTCATTTATACAATTCATCGGGTATCAAGTTGGACTTGAAGTCGTCAAAAATCATAATATAAAATGCTTCGGAAGTAGATCTATTTTCTATGATACAGAATAGATTGCAACGTTTGGCAAAAAAAAATCCGTAAAACGGAATTGGCAGGCATTTTTACTGCTAATAAAAGTAAAAAATTATGACTTAATATTTTAGTATTAAAAATGTATTTATTTATTTATTAATTCATTATTGTACAAATAAATTTATACAAATGGCGGACTAATAAAAAGAACAGAAAAACACAATAGAAAGAAAAATAAATAAATGTCGTAATTATATAATTTAAATTAAAGTTCTATCTAATCTATTGACACTCCGAGCAACAATTTATACATGTTCAAATGGTTTAAAAAAACAAATATGTCACGTTTTTTTTAAAGTTATTTTTTAACACAGTCTATTGCAAATGTCCAAAGCTTGCCAAAATATTTTTTTAGAATATCTTTGTGAAATTCTCGATGGGAACTGGAATTTTGTTGGAAAGAAGAGCATGTTTGAACAGATAGGTTGTGTTGTGAACGTTGTTGTTGTTGAACGTTTTAAATATTATTTTGAGCGTCGAGTGGAAGAATATTTTAAGCATTCGGTCTACAGTTTACGATCATTGCTTCATCTAATTATGAAACATATCGTGCGGAACATCGGCATCATAATTGTATTGAAGGAAACCGCTACAACCATTTCTATTTCATATTTACGATACAGGTATATTCAAAGAATATACCTTCAAACATTTTCAAAGATTAAAAAGATAAGTTTCTCTTGACCAACAAGCAAATTTTCGATCATTATAAAAGTACATACGAAGTGCCAGAAAACCAAAGACTATATGGGGATCCAAACGAACACAAACCTGAGACTCCTACTGAAGATTTTCATGCCAACCCGCCAACTTTGGAGGAAATCAATAAAATAATTAAAATGAAACCATTTTAGTCAGTACCAGGTCCGGATGGTATCCCTTATATAGTTTACAAAAAAATTCCAAAATATTTTTCTCTTTTTTACAAACAAAAATAAAGCAAATCATAATTAACAATAGATATTTCAGGCCTAATCACCAGAAAATTCTCTATAATTTTTAATGAAAACCATTCAAAACCACTTAATTATAACGTTGTTTTATTTCCGGGCTGTTGTATTTCTCCTATTATATTTAATATAGTTATTAATATTTTAATAGACAAATTAATAAGAAATGAAAAAAAGTGGGGTTATCGGTTTAAGTTAAACAACAAAAACACAGAATCCATACTAGCTTTTGCAGATGATCTCGCGATACTGACACGTAAATCGAAACAATGTCAGGTACTTTTAAATGTAGTTGAGGATTTCTTTACGTGGACGGGCGGATTGAGGACAAAACCAAGTAAATGTTTTAGTCTTTGTCTGGGTAGACGGAATACTAAATATACCTCTTACGATCCGGGTCTCATAATAGGCGGTCAGTGCGTTAGTACGGTTACGGAAGCAGCTCCGTTTAAATTTTTAGGTAAAAAAATCGATTACCAAGGCCGTCCTCCATCGTTGGATGTAATAGTCGACAGCTTTTTAAATGGTCTCAAAAAGGTAGACAACCAGCCAATAAGTAACGTCAAGAAAGCTTGGATTTACGATAATTTTTTAACATCACGTCTAAATTGGCCTTTCCTCGTTTATGACATTAATAAAACCCTTTTGTCAAAGTTAGATGCAAGCGTCATAAAGACATTGAAGTTATGGCTCGGGTTAGCGCACTCAGCGGACTCTTTAACCTTATTTAGAGACCGAAACAATTTTGGATTAAAATTAAAGAAACCATCGGAGCTCTACAAACATCTAAGAGTTACCAAAAGACATATCATCGGAAAATCTAAAGATGATATTGTAACCTCTCTCCCAGAAGACAAAGTTGCCTCAGAGCTCGAGCCACGACTTCAATTCCATAAAAAATTTATAATTGGTGCTCAAACGAATAAAGTAGGGCTAGGATCAAGTAGGAAAGTTCAAGACATAGACATAACAAAATCTTTTATTGGACAAGACGAAAACCATAATTACCGACTCCACGCGATGAGCCTAGAAATTCAAAACGAATGGGTGACCATAGGAGATTTTTGTATTCCACTAGCATTGAAGTGGCGCACCTTAATTTATGATTGGTCCCCAGCATTATTAAAATTCTATCTTAATGCATTCCAAATGACTCTCCCAGATCAAACTAATTTAGTAAGATGGGGCAAAGTCACCGAAAAGTCTTGCAACATCTGTGGGGAGGCAATAGGAACCGCGAAACACCTATTAGTAGGGTGTAGGGTACTTCTAGATAAAGGTCAATACTCGCGTCGCCACGACAAGGTATTAGAAATTATACGGGAAGCGGTTAGTCTTTCAGTGGCAAGAGCGCGGAAGGGTATAACAACCACCAAACGATCTGTAGAATTCGTAAAAGAAGGCTCCTCCAAAAAAACAAAAGCGAAGCCTTATTCAATATTAGGCGCGGCTCCTGATTGGACTTTCATGATGGACACGTATGAAAAGCATTACAAAATCCCTGGGGATGTTGGTGTTTCGTCATCCAGACCGGACTTAATCCTGTATTCGAAACATCTGAGGCGCGTGATGCTTGTGGAGCTTACTGTTCTTTGGGAAACAAACATCCCAAGGGGTCACACATTCAAGCTCAATAAGTATTATGAACTGACCAACGAACTGATCAGGAATAAATTTATAGTTAGTTTGTACGCGGTAGAAGTAGGAGCGAGAGGTATAACAGCAAAATCTCTCTATAGCCTACTTAAAGACCTTGGCCTTTCTAGAACGTATTTCAAAGGCGGCATTGGTAGGTTCTTTCCAAATTTGGTTAGGTAGGGAGAGGAGTGTGAAGGGTGAAGGTGAGCGTTTTTGCGCATAATAAAGGGGCCCCTTAAACCTTCTTCTGGGTCGTAAGTCCCAGGCACTGCTTGCACTCCTCTCGCAACGCGATGGGTCCGGCACCGGCACGGTGAATCCATGGAATGCTAAGAAGCTTCGTCTTAATCTCTGATGCGGGAGATGTCTTTTTTTTAATATATCAATTTTTAATGAGAGCACATCTTTGTATTATTTTATATTTCATTTTATGAATTTGTAGCATTTTATGAATTTGTAATTTGTAGAATTTGTAGAAATAAGAAATACAGATAGAAATGGCATTTACCATACGTCAGTAATGTCCATATGTCCGTAGTGTCCATATGTCCATATGTCAAACCAGCATGATAATGCTGGTTCCTACACTGATATGGTAGTGAAAGTTGGGTATTGGGAGAAAGCAGAAGAAACATAAAAGTAGAATTAACGCACTTGACATGATATCTTTGAGTAGCGATGTGAGGTAAAACTGAGCAACAGAATGAGAAATACGGTGATGCATGAAAAATGTGGCGTGAAATTGGATTTAGTGACAAAAATAGAGAAAGGAATGTTAAGATGGTTTGGGCGTGGGCGTGAGTGGCGTTAGAGTGGATGAATGAAAGAAGAACAACAAAACTGATTTATAATGCGAATGTAGATGGAAATAAAGTAAATCTATGGGGAAGAACTAGCAGGAAACTAAATGGATAGCTTTTGATTTTCGAAGTTGAACCTTTTTGAACTTGTTGTTTTATATATATAATAAAAAAATACAAATCGTTTTCAATACCATGTGTATATAATGGAAAGGTTTTATTCATAAATTAAAAGTAAATAAATTGTTATTGCAAAAGCGGAACTAATAGTTTATGCAATCTTAACGTTTTTCACTTTAAATCATATTTTCTAAGAACTTTTAGTGTGACCCTATTAATTAAATGAATACATTTATCAGCTAATCTGCCGGAAAAATAAACACATCCGGTAATATTAACTATCACAATTTGTTCTTAACAGCAAGCAACACAAAATTACACAGCATAAAATGAAGGCTTAAAATCAAAAAGATACATTCCTAATTAAAACTTCGTTTAAAATATTTATTGCTAAAGTTATTTCAGACAGCATCTAATTCTTCTATTTCAGTAGCCACGAATAGATTTTTTGGAAACTCTTTGAGAACGTTTTTATTTAATTTTAAAATGTTCACTAAAATTTGACTGTATATATGAAAATGTTTCAATGTTCATTTATTTTTCTGTCGTTGCATATTTCCGTTTTGAGGGTGTTTTATAAAAAAATGATTTCTATTTCAAAATACACTAACTTAAATTCGTTTCAATCTCTAAAAGCTGTAGAACAAAACTGTTAAAAATTTATGCACTAGTTATCTTATCATTATCTAACATTCATAACGATCAAGATTTGGAAGAAAGTTACATTTTAAATAATTCTAGAACAATCTACATTAATCTACCACAATTTTAACCTATTCACTTGAAATATAAGGATAAAAGTAGATATATCAAGAAATTAGAGAATTTAAACTTGCTTAGACCGTTACGAGATTCAGGACATAGACATTTTAATTGCGATATACTGTGCAAGTTTTTCTTTTATTGAAATTAATATTGTTCTGGTTATCAACCCATTCAGGAGATACACATTTACTTTTTACTTATGAAGAAAATGCCAAATTACATTGCTTAAATATTTCGGATTAAAAAATATATACGATATGTAGATTTTAAAAATTTGTGATAAGGCAAATTCTGAAAGAAATTTTCTCAATAAAATTAAACAAGTTTTTGGTTTGCCCCTCACAATGCAATACAATCAAGCTAAATTATGAAACTAACCATTTTAACGAAAGTATGGTAGAAACAAATATATAAATATTTATATTAATGAATACTTCATTTAAGAAGAAATGTTGTTTGTACAAAAGAAATATTTAACCACCTGTTGACGATGTCAAAGCAATTGAGGCTAATAGTTTTAGACATTAAGGTACAGGACTTTCTTTTGTTATTTTCATAAGTAAGATCAGGGGCAAATGTAGAATCCCTCTTTTTATAAATAGAGCCGTTCGAACTATTAAATATAAACAGCCTGTTAATGATTACTATATTCTTTATTGTACACTTTTAAAAATAAAACAACAAAAAAAGAAAACAGATACAAAAAGATGGTCTCATTCCTTCAAAAAGATTTCTTCCAGACAACCTTTGAGGTTGGAGTTCTGGAGCGCTCTCTACAATTTGGTCCTCGTTAAGGTTGACATGGTTTGCACCCGAATAATTCACCAAGGGAAAGATTAATCATTCTGCTTATATTATTTTGGTATGGATGGGTAGAAAAGAAAGAAGAAGAGTTGCAAAAGTTTTATAATTAAATTGTGAACAACTGTAGGCAATTACTCTAAGTATATAATTTAAATTATTTACTTGTTATTTCACACAATCTTGCTTGAACTGCGAATAATAACAGTTCGTGACTTCGGCGCATGAACTGTAATGCATATAGACTGCTTAATTCACTGAGAGGGACAGCGATATGTTAGCTCAATTGGTAGAGCGACGGGACGGTTTCCCAGAGGTCGCGGGTGCGTATCCCTGGCCATAACGGTTTATTTCTTTCTTTCTATAATTATATAAATTTAAATAAGTTTAACATGGCTATACATGTTTAAAGATATTTTCAAACACTAATCATTGGATTAATATGCAATATGTTTGTCGATATCGATATTTTAATAAGAACGATCAGAAGAAAATTCACGAACTCTATATATCATTACGCAAACTTCCAAATGTCGTGTCACCTTTTTTTATTTCTAAATAATGTATTACGGCAACAGCGGATGTTGTATAAAAACACATTCACGGACCATTTTTTAATTAAGCACAAGCCACTAAAGATATTGAAGTATGATTTATGCAATGATAATAAAACTTACAAACACAATTTTGAATGTCTATGGTTTGTCCTTCTTTCGGGGATATTTGGGGAAAGGATATGTCCTTAGATAGTTTCGTCAATTGTAACGTCAGTTGTAACTTAGTTTCGTCGAAACTAAGTTCCTTTAGAGCTGCTGAATACTTTGACTTTACGCTGGTAAAAACTTTATGTGCAATGCTTAGGAGGCAATGTAACGGCGGGATATTATCTAAATTTGTGATTATAACGGATGTAATTTCTGGTTTAATTAAAATAATTATCCCATTTCTAAAGCATTTGTCAATATCAATTATATTAATGAACTCAATGAAATAGTGAATCAGTAGAAATTCTTCACATCATATTTGTATACAATCAAAAATATATTGAAAACTTATATAAACACGCACACTATAAGTTATTTGAGATCTTTTAATAATTAACTTTTTATATAATCCATCAATACGCTCTATAACAAAAGATCTTTAAAGAAGACGAGCGAGTAAATTAAGGCTTATAATAAAAAGGTACAAAATAAAACTTCGTATGAATTCGTTGAATTATTTGTTGCTAAGATTTTTTCAGACTGCACCTATTGGATATTTCAGTAACTACAAAAAGATTTTTAAAATCTCTTTGAAAACATTTCCATCGAGGGTTTCATATTTGTAAAATTCTCACTGAAATGTGACTTTGTTTATATAAAATTTCAAAGTTTTAGTGTTTTTCTCAGGTTATTTCCGTTCCGATTTATTTATATAATAACTATTCTCTGTTTCGAAAATATACTCTCTCAAACTAGTTCTAATCTATAAAGCCCTTACAAGAAACGGTTTAAATAATTGTATACAAGTAATTTCTTCATTCACTATCATTTATGAGGCTCTTTGTAGAATGGTTGTAAGAAAAAAGCTTTATAATGATAAAAAAGTAGTCCAAAAAAGTATTTTTATAAATTATTTTAGTCTTTTCTTAAGGTCCATACTTAAGAAGATCAATTTTGACCCTCTTATTCTCGACTGAAAGGAGTGAAGGAGATAGATATACTCGATAAGCCTGTCTTTTAATAGATTTTTTTTGTGTAATTGCTTGTTTTTCTTTTTGCAAAAGGGCTTATAATATGAAAAGGTAAATGATCAGGTCTATAATTAGCTATATTACGCAATTAAAACCAGTTAAATCATCAAACAAATAATTATAATAAAAGTTAATAAGAAATTTTGTTTGTATAAATAAAGTATTTAATCACCCGTTGAGGATGTCAAAGCGATTAAGAATAGCGTTAGATAATAAAGCTCATGAATTTAATTTGTTATTCATAAGTAGACAGAAAAGAATAACATTGCCATATTAAAAGCCAAATAAAATCTGAAACAAAATATCATATAGCACGCACGAAACTTAACGAGCGGCTTAAATTTAATAAGCCAGAGTCCGTGGCGCCATCTGTTCAAATATTCGTGTATTAGGGACGATTCATAAAACGTTTAATACTTAGTGCCGTGCCGTCTGTACACGTCTTTATGACAAACCGGAACGGAATTCAAAATTAGAATTTACACAATTTAGATACTTTATTGCGAGAAACCTCTGATTCCTGATCTGGGTAAAGGTTTTATATTCATACTATATTCAACTTTACCTTACATTTGGTGATTATAATTTTATTTATGTAAGTAACACATTTTACAGACATTTCTATCAAATCTTCTAAAATAAAAATATAAATATAGGATTGTTTTCATTAAGATTGCTTTTAATTTCAAAGATATTAAAAATTCATTAATTAATTTTAGATTTGTTTAGTACTTTTTATATTAATACTTTTACTAAATTATAGTCTAGAATAATAAACCTCAGCCAACATGCTATAAAATGGTAGTAGCAATACCAGGTTTATTATAGACATACCTTAATAAATTAAAGCCTACTGATTATTTAGCAACTTGATTAATAAAAGACCGAAACACATTGCTGTTGAGGAAAATAGTAGTCCATAATAGTTTTTATGATCGATTTTATTAAACTATACTCTTACCGTACATAAAATACCAAATGTTATATATATATATAATATTTGTAAATAATATTCTTGGGTATATTAGAACTCTCTTACTGCAAAAAATAACCAATGACAGTCATTCTATTCTTTAAAACACTTTGTAGGCACTACTCACCGATTTCAATCACCTCCATAGTCATATATCTATGACTATTATGTCTATTATGTTTCGTTCTTAAGTCAGCTAAAGATTGGGTCTCGAATACTGATTGGCTAATAATTGTACGTAAAATAACATGGCTGAGGCTGCTATTATTTTATTAGGTACATATCTCTTCCTAAAACCTTTTAGCCCATAAATGGTTCAGAATAACAATATATTGTGATTATCCTTCTCTATACCCATACAAAGCATCTATCAAATCAAACAAATAAAATTATATTTTTTTTTTGTAACATGCAAACATTCCATCAATATTTTCTTATGACGCTGTCACGTTCAACTATCGTTAGTAAAGCGACTTTACAGACGACCACGCAAGGTTTTTTGTAATAAATACTATACTTTAATTTATTCTGTTACAATAACTGACCCTGACTTAAGTTATTCATTCTTTTATATCCCTTATTATTCTTATTGTTCATAAAAGACTCATATTTAGATGACAAAAGCAAAATAATATTTGCTGACCGATCATGTAATCTCAATAATTACAAGAGGTAGTCTTGCAAATAAAAAAAAAGTAGCAGACTCTCTGCTACATCACGGTAATTGAATGATAAAAGTCTGTTCGTCGTAATAATATAATATTATTATTTACCATTACAATTTCACTGAAAAATAACGTATTTTTTATTATTATCGTATTGTTGAAGAGCTAACAACGAGATATAGTATTACAGTACTGAAATCCTTTTAAACAATGGTGGTAAAAGCTTTTTGTATTTTTAATAAACTATTAATGCTTCTGAGTCATATCAATATCTATAATTACTATTTTGTATCCATACAAATAGGCATAGTAAGGTATTGTTATATTTATCGTGTCCAATGAGTACTTTATCAATAATACAAATCTGTTTTTCAATACAATTTTATGTACACAATATTTATAGTTCTACCAACTTTGATAAGAATATATTCTTAGAAGTTCATAAGAACACAAATGATAATGCTCTACTACACATTTTTTTTACCAAAAGCTTTTACTGTTACTGTTACTGTTACTTTTACTTTTACTGTTACTGATACTTTTACTGTTACTGTTACTATTACTATTACTATATATTTTACTTCCTGCGATGGATTACTTTTAACCAAAAAAGAATTATTAAATGAAAATAGATTAAAAATCTAACACGCCATTTGCGTGTAAATTATGATATCATACACACAATACAATACAGTATAGTACAGTGCAGTGTAGTGCAGTGCAGTTTATCCTACAACTGGGGTAGGCAGAGATTAGGGAGCGTCACTTCACTTTATTATGACACAATTATTTTTACCACATTTCCATCCACAATCATTTTCATACAACTTTTTTTATTCTTGCCACTTCAAATCCCAGCTTTTTGAGGACATCGCTAATTTGAATAGTATATGTCTGTCTTGGACGTCCTCTTAGAGCTCTTTCATCCACATTTGCGTTATAAATCCCTATTGTTAATTTTTTCTTCGATCCACTCTACATGCTCGAAGCATCGCAACATTCCTGTTTCTATTTCGGTCACTATATCTATCTACTTTCACCTGACATTTGTCATGAATCACCGTTTTTCTCATTCTGTCGCTCAGTTTTTACCTTGCACATGCTCCTCAAAGATCTTATCTCCACTGTATTTATTCTACTTACATGCTTCTTTTGCCTTATCCAACTTTCAACCTCAGTGTAGGAACTAGCACCGCATTGTGGATAGTCAATCGAGCTTTTTGGACCAGAATTTTACCGCCTATGATAACTGTTCTAACCACTTTGTACTCCGTACACTTTTCTCAATGTCCTCATCGAATTTTTCATTTCTTGTAAGAATACTACCTAGACACACAAAGTCATATACTTGCTCAAAAGTCTCACCTGTATCATATTTTTGCATGGTCACATTCTCATCTCCTTCAAATACCATCCACTTCCACCACTCACCATCCACCACTTTCGTTTTTACGGTATTCAACTTCATAAATACATCTATTCACCAACAAATCGTTCATACCGCTCAGCATTGTTTTCAATTCCCCTTTTCTATGGTGCAACGAGGACGTGGTCTTCAGCATATGCTAAGCATTTAACGCTGGACTGTCCCATTTGGAGACAACATTTACTCTCTCGCAGCTCTTTCATAGAGTTGTTCAAAAATACATTGAAGAGCCAAGACTTAAGGATTAAAGAGTATTAAGTACTCCTGAGAAGTCGAATAGGGAACCACTTAACATTAACACGTAAATAGGCAATATGGTCATATTTGCGGAGACTATATTTATGGACTATATAATCGCTTAGATAAGATTTTAAGCTCTCGAGTTTGTTTAAAAGCTCTTCACTTACGTCAAGATAATAAATGTCGGCATAATCAATAATTGGTAAGAGGAGACTTTGTGGCAGAGAAATTTTGGTGGAGATTGAAAAAAGTTGCGCAATCTACGCAATGATGCAACAGAGGCAAACATTAAATACATTTATATTCACAAAAGTAGTCATATACAATAATACCTATAAGGCTTTGAAATTTTTAATTGTATTAAAATAAAATTTACCTCGTACTAATAAATACACTGTTTATACAATTTAATAAATCAATGTATTGAATAATTCAGCAGTAGATAATTTGTCAAAAATTAAATTGCTCTTCATTCATAAATAAACCATTTAGCAATAACCTAAAAATAATTCTACTTTATTTTATAAAAAAAATAGAGGTCCATAAATGTTAACCGATAATGTAATAATTTGTATACGATATATTAAATTATTATTCTTTAACAATTATTATAGGATGTTATTTTAACTTAACTAATTGAACATCAAATCGTCTCAGATTACAGTTCAGATTTAAATGGAATGATTGTGTTTTGTACTCCTAACTACCAAAATAAATCCGCCCTACAATTATGAAAAAATAGTTACAAAACGTGCAGTGCTCCAGATAGAGGTTAAGAGCTCTGCCGAATGTAGATTTATATTTTTGATATTTCTGATTCAACGTTCAAATTTCATTGAATATTAATATCACAATGCTTTCGTTAATTGTTATTGAAAGACTTATGTTTGTAGCCTGATTTCAATTGAAATTTAAACTAGTCGGGCAAATTCCAAATTGATTTACATGAATCCAGCCCGTAGGTTCATAATTATCTTCCTACACTTTCAGTATCTTATGTTTTTTAATTATATAAACACATATACACATTTATTTAAGAATTTATATTGTATTATATGCATTTTATTTCATTATTCTTATTTCTACAGTGAATATCGAGTATGAAGACTGTAATTATTTGAGTTAGGTTTTATGATGTATATTTAATGAACTAATTAACAAAAAATACATATATATAATTTTATAAAATAAATATCTAATAACGTGGCCACTATCTTTACTATTATTAATGCAGTGTCATTTGCAATGATCTAAATAGAACTGGGTTTCTTTGTCTTATAATAGTTAGAAACAAGCATAACTATCGTATTATGTGCTGAACTATTTATTCTATGCTACTTCCGTTCTTTTTTTTCTACGCTGTTATTGTGAAATAAACTTTCTATATATACATGGACTACTTATTTACGACGACCCACCTTACATTAAGTTACGGATTTATTCACTCATTCTGAACATGAAACTATTAATTATATCTGGACTTTATATTTTCACTCAATTAAATTAGTAATATTGCATCATTTCTGTAGTCTGTTTATTAGTGAGATTGCTGTAGTCATATATAAAGAAAAATAATGTTATTATATCTCAACAAAATATAACACTACTATCAATGAGAACTTTATATCAATAGATCGTTATGCATCAAATAACTTATTAATTTTAAGCTTTACCGTCTGCCATAGCAGTAATAGTAAAGTTACCAGAAACAGTATTAGAAAGAGGATTTTTACTAGGTTCGGACAAAGGCCTTTAGTTTATAAGTAACTGGTGCTTTGCTGTGTCGTAAGGACTACGAAATGTTCGAAATGTTTTTATCCCTTGGGAACGGTACTTGTTCAGGATGAAATGTGTGGGCGAAGTTTTATTATGATCGTATCAATAGTTAAGACGTAAAAGCTTAACAAACAAACGAACAACGAATAAAAGCTTAACATTATAATATAAGTTAGTATTTTTAAAACATTCTTCACGATAGAGAATGATTATGTCTTTTTTATATTATCCTGAACCTTGATGACTGGTAACTATATATTCACCCGGCTGTATAACCATAAATTAATCGAATATTTGATTTGACCTTGAAGCATGGTGGACTCGTGGCGTAAAATTCGTGCAGTATCTTGCGGGGCGTGTCTGGACGGTAGTAACGCATGGAGGGAAGATAGAAGTAGTTTCTCTCTTGTTTCCTTGTTTACGTTCGTCTCTTTTTTAGAAATCACTGCCAAGTCATAGGAAAAACTTTATATATTGAAATCTTCATTGAATAAGAAAACATGAAACTGATCAGAAAATTTCTAGCATTGTAGTAGGAAAATTAGATACAGATACTTATCTTTGTCTAATCACATATGCAAGAAGAGAGATATGTAGTATAAGCGCCACATCCGATTGTATTGTTTCACAGATTTTACTACTCACACTTCACTTTACTAGTATTTAACCCTTCCTTGGTACTATACAGCAGCGTCTGTCCCGAATATCGTCCTAATTGCAGTTTATGTACCCTTTATTAACTCCCTCTTCACATAAACAATAATCATAGTCAAATCATCTACTTTAAACGTAGAAAAATAACAACTTCTCGTAAAAGAACAATTGTAAGTATCGGTAAAAGCGGTATTAAATACTGATTTTAATTATGAAGTCTTAATGGTTCCCACTTTTCTAGCTTATTCAAGTATTTACTAATTAAGCAAATGTCCCTCCTTACATAAATAATAATCTTAGTCAAATAAACTACTTAAAGCATACGAAAATAACCATTACTTGACATAACAATTCTAGATATTACCATTTAGGTTAATTTAACGATTTAAATAATTACACTTTATTGGTTCTTCTTATTACAGTTAAATTAGTAATTCATTAATTTATATGGATCAATATAGGGACCATCAAAATATTGAAACGAATCAAAACATTACGAATTATTATAAAATAGTCGTTTAACAATAATGTAACCTAACAGTAGCTTCATTTGCATTATCTTTTTTTTGGAAGGATACACTTTAGGCTGGTATCTACGTATGACAACTCCATTTGCATTATCTTTTTTTTGGAAGGACACATTTTAGGCTGTTATCCCTACTCTACGCATGATAACTCCCTGGGAAAATTAGTCTACCACACGGTAATTTAAACAGGAGACAAATAAAGGCTTAAAACTTCGTTTGAATTAGAAATAGATGCAGTTTAAAATAACTCCAGCAATAAATAATTTACAAACAAACGAAGTTTTAATTATTTATTACAAACGTTGTTGCAAACTGCACCCAGTTGTTCTATTTCAGTTACCACAAATAGCATTTTAAAAAACCTTTGATAACGTTTTTATCGGAACGTTGGATATTTGAAATATTGTCACAAAAATCTGACTTTGTTTATTCGAAAACATTTCAATGTTCAAGTGTTTTTTTTTCTCGTTGAATATTTACATGGTGAGAGTTTTTTTTTTTAATGTTTCCTATTACAAAAATACACTGACTAAAATTCAATCCAATCTTTGAAAATATCTCTAAATATTAATATGTTAAGCTTATTAAAATTTTAAATAAATATATGAATGAAAAATAAACTGACACGGACAGGGTTTTGAATACGCGACCTCTGGAAAATTAAATTGAGCCACCATTTTACTTATACGACGATCTTTACCCGTATCGATTGATTTTACTTTTATATTTATACTAAATTTTAAATATTTATTTAAAAATAATATTTATTAGCAATTATATCACTACCTTATATCCAGCATGCTCATGGGTAATTTAAAGTTTGATTTTAAGTCAATCTATGTTTGCGCCATCGAAGTCCTATCACACTTTTCCATTAGGTTCTTTTATTTTCGACTTTAAGTCACACAATTTTGACCTATCCGTTCTTGACTAGAAGGAATAAAGTGGATAGATAAAGGAATTTAAGAAATAAAAGCTTTTATAACCAAGAGATCGATTGGATATATCGAGAACTTAGACATTTTAGTTGCGATATACTGTATTAGCTTTTCGTTCTATATTGTTAAATATAATTAATACTTGCTTTCATTCTTGGCGTCATAAGTTTTGTAATTATATTAATAAAAATAAAAAATGGTTTTCTGATTTCGAACAAAAGAAGAAAATCGTTTGTCAACCATTTCTCATAAAAATCATACAATTGTTTTTTCATATAATAAGTGCTCATAGAACTACTTAATATAAAATTATCCTAATAAAAATAATAGATAAGTAGGTAAGCCATAAAAGAAATTTCAAAGATTGATTAAAGATTCAAAAGTTATCTCAATAAAATAGACCAAGTTTCATGAGCAACTCTTTACAAAGCAATAAAAACAAGATAAACCCCGAAACAAATCACTGTAATCAAAGTTGAGTAGAAATTTATTTATATAAATTAAGTTTTTAACCACCCGTTGACTGTGTCAAAGCAATTGAGACTAACAACTTTAAATATTAAGAACCAAGACTTTCATTGTTATTCATAAATAAAACAGAATCTAATAACAGAACCATATTAAAAGCGAAATACCAAAATATGTATCAAATTTACAGAATATCATATAATACGCAAGAAACCTAACGAGCGGCTTAAGTTTAATAAGCCAGCGACCGTGGCGCCATCTGTAGAAATAACTGTGTACTAGGGAAAATTCATAAAACGCTTAATACTTAGTGCCGTGCCATTTGTACACGTTTTTATGATAACCCGAGACAGAATTTAAAATTAGAATTCGCACAACTTAGATACTTTATTGCGAGAAACGTCCAATTTCAGATCTGGAATTGGACTCTTATAAAGGTTTTATATTATGATGTGACAGTCCTTTTTTTTATTATCATTTTAAAAATAGAAATAATATATTTTAGGTATATTCAATTGCCAATTTTATGCTAATTGAACAAACAATGTTTTTATCTATTTTTTTTAACTTTCCGCTATTTTTTTTATACATAAAATGTATTCTATGTTACTTCTACTACCTCTAAAAGTATGTGTACAAAGTTTCATAATGATCGGTAGAATAGTTGTCAGGTACTTTTAAATGTAGTTGAGGATTGAGGACCGTGGACCGGCGGATTGAGGACAAAACCAAGTAAATGTTTTAGTCTGTGTCTGGGTAGGCGGAATACCAAATATACCTCTTACGATCCGGGTCTTATAATAGGCGGTCAGTACGTTAGTACGGTTACGGAAGCAGCTCCGTTTAAATTTTTAGGTAAAAAAATCGATTACCAAGGCCGTACTCCATCGTTGGATGTAATAGTCGATAGCTTTTTAAACGATCTCAAAAAGGTAGACAACCAACCAATAAGTAACGTCAAAAAAGCTTGGAATTACGATAATTATTTAACATTACGTCTAAATTGGCCTTTCCTCGTGTATGATATAAATAAAACCCTTTTGTCAAAGTTAGATGCAAGCGTCATAAAGACATTGAAGTTATGGCTCGGGTTAGCGCACTCAGCGGACTCTTCAACCTTATTTAGAGACCTAAACAACTTTGGATTAAAATTAAAGAAACCATCGGAGCTCTACAAACATCTAAGAGTTACCAAAAGACATATCATCGGAAAATCTAAAGATGATACTGTAACTTCTCTCCCAAAAGACAAAGTTGCCTCAGAGCTCGAGTCACGACTTCAATTCCATAAAAAAATTATGATAGGTACTCAAACAAATAAAGTAGGGCTAGGATCAAGTAGGAAAGTTCAAGACATAGACATAACAAAATTTTTTATTCGACAAGACGAAAACGATAATTACCGACTCCACGCGATGAGCCTAGAAATTCAAAACGAATGGATGACCATAGGAGATTTTTGTATTCCACTAGCTTTGAAGTGGCGCACCTTAATTTATGATTGGTCCCCAGCATTATTAAAATTCTATCTTCATGCATTCCAAATGACTCTCCCAGATCAAAGTAATTTAGTAAGATGGGGCAAAGCCACCGAAAAGTCTTGCAACATCTGTGGGGAGGCAATAGGAACCGCGAAACACCTATTAGTAGGATGTAGGGTACTTCTAGATAAAGGTCAATTCTCGCGTCGCCACGACAAGGTATTAGAAATTATACGGGAAGCGGTTAGTCTTTCAGTAGCAAGAGCGCGGAAGGGTATAACAACCACCAAACGATCTATAGAATTCGTAAAAGAAGGCTCCTCCAAAAAATCAAAAGCGAAGCCTTATTCAATATTAGGCGCGTCTCCTGATTGGATTCTCATGATGGACACGTATGAAAAGCATTACAAAATCCCTGGGGATGTTGGTGTTTCGGCATCCAGACCGGACTTATTCCTGTATTCGAAACATCTGAGACGCGTGATACTTGTGGAGCTTACTGTTCCTTGGGAAACAAACATCCCAAGGGATCACACATTCAAGGTCAATAAGTATTACGAACTAACCAACGAACTGATCAGGAATAAATTTATAGTTAGTTTGTACGCTGTAGAAGTGGGAGCGAGAGGTATAACAGCAAAATCTCTCTATAATCTACTTAAAGATCTTGGCCTTTCTAGAACAAGCATCGGTTCATTTCTAGAACGTACTTCAAAGGCGGCATTAGTAGGTTCTTTCCAAATTTGGTTAGGTAGGGAGAGGAGTGTGGAGGGTGAAGGTGAGCGTTTTTGCGCATAATAAAGGGGCCCCTTAAACCTACTCCTGGGTCGCAAGTCCCAGGCACTGCTTGCACTCCTCTCCTTGCAACGTGATGGGCCCGGCACCCGCACGGTGAATCCATGGATTGCTAAGAAGCTTCGTCTGTCGTATGAAAGCGTAACAAACAAACTTACATTCGCATTTATAGTATTACTAGCTGTTGCCCGCGACCCTGTCCACGTGTTTATTGACAAACAATGTTTTTGTCTATCAATTTTTTTTTACCTTTCCGCATTTTTTTTTCTCTATGCATAAAATGTATCCTGTGTTACTTCTAATACCTCCAAAAGTATGTGTACAAGTTTCATAATGATCGGTTGAGTAGTTTTCATGTGAAAGCGTTACAAAATTTGTTTCAATGTCAAAGGTTTGGTAAAAATATATATATATTTATTTATTTACCCTTTATTGCATAAATACAAAAGGCGAACTTAATGCCTAATGGCATTCTCTCCCAGTTAACCTCTGCGATGGTGAAAAAATTGTGGTAGGCGTATTTAAAATTTAAAAAAAAATATTTAAAAAAAAAGAAAAAAAAATAGTAATTATCCAAAATGAAACGGAAAATGTAGACTATAACAATAATAAACATTAAACAAATACACATTATACAAATAATATATATACTTACATATACGAAGGTACACAAATATATTACAATACACATCTACATATGTATATCTATATATCTACCTACATACATACATATATATATATATATATATATATATATATATATATACATATACATACATACAAATACATACTTATAATATAATGCTTGTTTAAAAATTACAAATAATAATGACAAATATAATCAGTTAATATCATGACGTCTTTAGGAAGTGTGCTCTAACTAACTTTTTGAAATTGCTCTTTGAGGGTGCTCTTCTTACTATTTCCGGGAGTTGGTTCCATAGGAGTGAGGCTTGGATAGTAAAGGATTTATGGAAGAAGTCACTGGAATGAGAATGAATGGTGGTTGTAAGGTTGGATGATGAACGGAGTATTCTGTCGTGGGTGGCGTGTAGGTATTGAAATTTTTCTTTAAGGTATGTAGGGGAGGATGGATCATTTAATATGGAATAGAGGAGATGGAGAATCCTAGAGCTACGCCTCTGACGAATAGTAAGCCAATTGAGTTTGGAGCGATATTCCGAAACGTGATCAAACTTCCGCAGATTAAAGACGTAGCGGATGCAGTTGTTGAGAAGGCGATCAAGTTTAAGGAGAAGCTCGTTACTTGGGTTTGGGTAACAGCTATCCGCATAATCAATAATTGGTAAGATGAGAGCGTTAACTAATACGATCTTGGTTTTAAGAGGCAAAAAATTTTTAGTTTGATATAAAGACCGAAGAGTTCCGGTAACTTTACGGGACAACTCTTTTACCTGCTGGTGCCAGCTCATTGTACTATCTATGTATAACCCAAGATTCTTAACAGTTAAGGAAAAAGGAATTATGTTGCCATTGTACCTTATTGATGGCAAACTATTAAGATCGGTTCCAGCCAGTAACCTAGAGCTTCCAATGACTATAGCCTGACACTTATCGGGATTCACTGCTACACCAAATCTATGTGACCATTCACTCAACTTATTCAAATTGCTGTTAACAGTGTAGATGGCATTTGGAAGGTCATCGACCTTGGCTTGCACATAGATCTGGAGGTCATCGGCATACAGATGATACGAACAATTGAAATTAGGAACGAGTGTATCTATGAACAAGGAAAACATTATGGGAGAAAGTATTCCGCCTTGGGGCACTCCAGTTACCGTATCAGCCCATTCGGAGAAGGCGTCCCCCGAGCGAACTGACTGTTGGCGGCCACGAAGATAGGATGAAAACCATTTGATAGCCGATGGGCTAAATTTAAGAAAGGAAAGGATTGCGATCAGGATTTCATGGTCAACTGTGTTAAAAGCATTTGAAAAATCTACCAGCACCAACACAGTTATATTTTTATTATCCATGCCAAGTCGAATATCATCAGTTACTTTAATGAGAGCAGTGTTGGTGCTGTGGCCAGGGCGGAACCCAGACTGATAAGTACTAAGCAGGTTATATTTTGCAATGTGAGAGGAGAGTTGCTTATATACACAGGCTTCTAATATTTTAGAAAGGAATGGCAAAATAGAGATGGGCCTATAGTGATTTGGAAGAGTAGGTTGAGGAATTTTAGGTAAAGGATGTACAAAAGCTTTTTTCCAAATATGGGGGTAATCCCCAGAACTTAGAGAAAAGTTAATGATATGAGTTATTGGACCTAGGAGGTAATCTAAAATATTGGAAATCATAGAACTGCTAATGTCGTCACAGCCCACGGCTTTAGATTTAATTGAGGAAATGGTTTTCTTTACTTCATCCTCTTCGATGGATGTGAAACAAAAAGATGGAATAACTGGACTTTGCATTGATGCAATAAAGGAAAGGGTTTCAGAGAGAATTTTGCGGTCTAACTTAGAAGTAGACACAAAATGACTGTTAATATCATCTATGGCTAGAGAAGAACTACAATCAGAAGGGGGGGTTTTGCATATACCAAAGGAATTAAGAAATTTAAATATGTCAGAAGGAGAAGAATTACTTATATTAAGATGGATATAACGGCGTTTAGCTGTACGTATCATCTGGTTACACCGATTTCTCATGATCTTGTAAGCTACCCAATCCTGAGCAGTTCGTCCATTTTTAAAAGTTCTAAATAAACGATCCCGCCTTGCCATATTAACCCGGATAGCCTCAGTCATCCACGGCGCCGGGGGTCGCTTCAGTTTTACTGCTTTCAACGGGGCATGGACTTCGTACAACTTGAGAACGTTATTATTTAAAAGAGACACTTTGTCATCGATCGTGGCTACTGAAGACACCATTGAAAAATCAGTATTGAGCGCATCCATTCTTAAACGATCTAGGTTGATACGCGAATAACTGCGAATTGTTATAACTGTGGGCTTATATTTTGGTGGCTTTAATTTGTACGACAAGTAAACGAGATCATGCCGCGAGAAACCAGGAGCTTCAAGCTGTCCGTAGGACTTGGCAAAATCAGGAGAACTTACAATTATAAGATCTATCCACGAGTCCTCGCAATCCAAATTGTGATGTGTAGCCTGTAAAGGAAGAATTGAGAGGTGGACCGACTCAAAGATAGATCGAAGCTTTAAAGAGCGCGAAGAAGATTTCAGTAGATTAGTGTTAAAGTCACCCATTATAATGACATGTGTATAACTTGCCGAAAAATTATCAAGAGCCGCTTCCAGATCTGCGAAATAATTAGTCATGGGGGGACAATAAATTACCCCCAATAATACCTTAGAACCATTAAATTCAAGCTCCAGAAACAGATATTCACAGGAGCCAGAAAATCGAGAAGGAGATGCTAAAATTATTTTGTATGAAAAAGAGGCTTTTAAATATATGGCTACACCACCCCCTCTTTTCTCTGTGCGATCGTTTCTAATTAGAACAAACCCAGGTATAGGATAAAGTGCCGAGTGCAGCGATGGCTTTAACCAGCTTTCAGAAATGAGCAACGCATGAATGGTACTTTCTTGACAAAATGTGGCTTCAAGTTCAGAGTAGTGACTAGGAATGCTTTGGGAATTTAAGTGGCAGACGTTAAAACAAGTATTATCTCTTGAGAAGATTTCTTGCAGCTGATCATTTAATGTAGTAAGGATTTCAATAGAGGAGTCATCACAAGTGTCAAAAGTGCCGCTTGTGTCGTGCAGTGAAAGGAACGTGTCATCATCTGATTGAATAACATCACTATTATCATTACAAGACATAACGTGTTACATATAAAATAAAAATAATATAAATTATATAATGAAATAAAATATAAAAAATATATATAATATGTATAAAAAAATAACCAATTAATTTAACTAATTCTGCTTAAATTAAACAAAAAATATATATATATATTCCGTATTTAACACCAACCCAGCAGTTTACCGTTTACATGTATCTATATAAAAATGAGTTAAACAGTACAATAAACTTGTTATTTATTTTAAGTAACATAAAAAATAAAATTTAATATACCACAAATGAAGATGTTGTTTACATTATGTTTCACATAAATTCCTGAACTAGTGATCGTTGATAGACACTAGTAACACTGACATTTGACAGATGTCACTGACAACCTATTTTATAAAATATAAATAAACATACTTCCTATTGCTTTATTAGTTTAATATAGGAGGTAGTCAAATAGAAAGAATTAAAAGAATTTAAAAGATAAAATTAATACGAAAAATATGTTTGCATTGTAGTATGTTAAGTGAGAAAACTTATATGCAGATACATAATATTAAAATTGGAGTACAGATCGAAAAGTTGCTTACATATTTAAAGATTTATTTCTTCGAAATCACCCGTCGAGATCTTTTAGGATCTTCACAGAGAATAGCAGTAACTGGTGGCTTACGACGAACGTCCTGATGTCGGCCGCCCTGCTGCAGTAAACTGCTTGAACTTGTAAATGTTTCTGAAGAGCATATAGTTTCGGGGTACTTCGTTATCAACCCTTCAAGATCCTCCTCTGAGACTACTTTTTTATGGCCGCCATCAGGTAACTTGATGTGTATTACCCCATCAAAGGTCCAGACATTCTTCATACCAAAGTGCTTTCTAGATCTCTTGTGAAGGCTCTGGCGGACTTTAGTGAGGAACTCTGAGACTGTGTAACCAGAACCTTTTAGCTTCCCTTTAGATCTCCATACCTCGACCTTGGTGAAATGATGTCTGAAGTGTACCAAAACAGGTCGAATGTGATCACTATTGAAGACTCCAATTCGATGACATCGCTTGATGGAATCACTTGAAACTTGTGAGATGCCTAGTTTCTTTTGAATTATGTCTATGACCTCCGGCTCAACATCTGTATCTACATCCTCAGGAATGCCGTGAAATAAAAGGATCTTTTGCCGTTGTCGCATATCCAAGGCATCAACCACTATAGCACAATCACGGGTTTGCTGATGCATTAAATTAAGCATATTGCGTACAATACCCCTAAAAGCCTTGAATTCTTCTGCTAAATGCTGTAGAGTTGGATTCAATGGAGCCGAGGCTGCTTCAAGCCGCTTGTCAAAATCTGCCATGCGTTGGTTCCAGCATATTTCCAGCTCAGTGATGTTCACCATAGTGAAAAATGTATAAAAGTGGATAGATGGAAAGTGTTGTGTTTTTTCAAAATAAGTTGCACTGTTAAAATATTGGCTGCTGGGGTGGTGCAGGTAAAGTTTTATCTTTACATGAATAATAAATATCTAGTACCTACTGTAAATAGTTAATTTGTACTCAGAAAACTACTTAAAGACACTTAAACTGATTAATATTAAATAAAATTTTAAGAGCACAAAAGAAATGATGTTGACTTTTTTATCACCTACCGCCAAAAAAATATATATATATATATATATATATATTAAGTATTATATATTCTACTATTAATTATCCACTATGGTTTACTTGTGTTTCAGCTTGCATTCATTGATTTTTGTTAGTGTGATTTTTATTAGTAGATGAAAAACATATTATGTTATTTTTAATACTAAAAATATTTATCATTCTTAAGTTGTATTAGGTAAATATTATTTATTATAAATTTTAAAAATGAACCCATACGGGATATACAGATTCGAACCCGCGACCTCTGAGAAACCGTCCTGTCGCTCTACAAATCGAGCTAACTTATCGCTACTCGTCTCGGTGAATTAAGTATTCTATATCTTTATTGAAACATTTCGAGTTCGAATCTCTGCCCGTGTCAGTTTATTTTTCATTCTATATTTATTAAAATTTAAATAAGCTTAACATGGCATACGTTCTGTCATGTCCTATGCGAGTCCCGCTTTTGCGCACGCTAATCTGAAACCTCTTCAGGTGATTCAGAACAGGTTTACACGGATTGCAACCGGGGCGCCGTGGTTCGTACGCAACATCGATCTCCATAGAGACTTAGACCTTCCGACCATCGCTCAATACTTCAAGGGGCTTTCTCAAAAATACTTTGAACGAGCTGAGCGACACCCGAACCCACTGGTGGCTGACGCCGCAGAGTATAGACCACGTAAGACTACTTTAGTCAGAAAAAGAAGACCCAAGTCGGTACTCGTTGACCCCGACGACGCATTCACAGTAGGTAATAACGTGTACGCGTAGGCATAAGTGACACCACACAACATACAGACACACACCGTCTATACCGGTATAGACGAGGTCCCAACTGAGTAAGTGCGCCGTTGCTCCGGCGTTCTGCCGTCGGAGGACGCTAGTGTCCAAATTTCCTTAGCTTCACTCCTGACTAACGACGCCCCTAGCCGAGGTCCGTGTCTCAATCTGAGACGCCTTTGGGACGTCGTTCCCCATGGGGGGTCATCTGGCCTCCCCTTTTTAAGGGTGGTCTCCTGACCCACCCACCCGGTGACGCTATAATAGCCAACAGGGCTAACAGTATAGACATACAAAAAAAAATAAAAAAATAACTTGGCTATAAACATTTATACATATTCTCAAACATTATTTATTATTCTGAAGTTTTATTAGGTTAATACTATTAGTGAGTTTGTTGTATCGAACAACAAATCTCAACTAATATGCTACAAAGATAGGAAATGAAATACCAACTTTAATAGTATAAACATGGTTAAATTAGTTTAAATTTACTTTTTTATTGAACAACTTTATTGTCAATAAAAGACTGAAACATATTGCTGTTGAGGAAAGTTGTGGGGACTCTTTTGATGTTTTTTCCGGGCGATCTTATTTAACAATACCTTACATAGTATAATAAAAAATGCTCTTATTTTTTAGGGTATAGGATTATTCTGGTTTTATTCTTAAGTCAGCTGTGGATTGGACCACGTTTAAGGTTACTTTATAATGATATGAATATACTTTTTAAATTAAAGATTTTTTTTTAAATACTAATTGACTTCGTATGAAAATTAAAAGTGTAAATAGTGTACATAATACACTGTTTAGAACTCAGACAGCTATGCGAGGATGTATTGCTTAATATATGAAATTATACTACAGTGAATGAGGCTTACTATTTTTTTGCTAAAATTATGTTTTATTTTAACATTTTTCTCTTGTCTACACTCCTTTTAAAGCCGATATCTTACTATCTGCAAGATACTTCGAGCAAAGGATTCCTTTGAGCTCGACAAGAATTATTAATTAAAAATAGATTAAAACTGTAAGACGCTATTCGTGGGGAAATTGCTTCAGACTTAAGATTATTTAACTAGGTTTATAGGGTAAATAAAATATATTTTAGTAGGCGACTAGATGCAGAAAATTTACAATACGATCTTTAGATCAACCGGAATAGAAGACTGTGCTAATTAAAAAATATATATATACGCGTATGCGTGGACATATAATTTTTTGAGACAGGTAATTTGCTTCTTTTAAGAGTTATCAAACTCAATATTTAACACTTTTGTTTCAACATGTTTAGTGATATTTAAGACATAAGAAATTGATTTGATTTTTTTTTAATATTTACTTTTTAAAAGTTTAGAAAGAAAATTGGTTTTTCCTTTTCACTTTTTTTATAGCAAGATTTTACAGTCGTGATATCGTGATTCATAAAATTACGTTACGGGCATGCTGAATACAGATGTGGCTAATATGTACAAGATGTTTGTGATAGTGAAATCGATAATAGTTTTTAACAGATAAGATTACTTAGAAGCGAAATGCTATTGACTGTCCAACATATTATTTCATAAATGAAGTACTTACCCTTAACTGATATATCTAGTCTAGACTACATGTAAAAAGGGTTGTGTCGTTGATAAATAAACAATTATTATTATATTACCTTTGCCGTCTAATTGATAAAAGAAGATATAACCAGCATCTTGTTATTGCCTTATAAAGATTATATATGTCACTAGGTTTGGGGGATAGGATGCTATGGATGGGAAGAACATAGACGTTTTACTGCAATGCATAGAAAATTCAATGTAGTAAGTTCTGTAACTCATGGACGGTACAATTGACGAAGTTCAAGAACTTTGTATGAAATAAATTTGAAAGCTAAATAATAATTGAAAGACATCTTAGTGATGGGACAAAAAACAGAATTACTAACCAGACTAAGAGTGACATTGCTTCTAAAATAAGAATGCGTTTCTGACGATCAGGATGAAGACAAGAAAAGGGTCGCTAATATAATAATGAACGAAATAAAAAAAACACGCTGCCAATGATACAACGCCAGAGGTATTTGGTAGTCTATTAATGGTAGCCAAAGAAATATTTACAATGATGCTATCATCATCACCAACGGTTAACGGGTTTCTGATAAACGACCAGTAATTTTTCGCCCTATAAACGTATTAAAACTTATTAATAACATTCAAAGACTTCAAAAAAGATAATCTTTGAAACTAGCAGCGATGATTAAACAAAATTGTTGAGGTAGATGTGTTAAGTGTAAGGAATGAAGTACATAAAGTTGCATAAGCCACGTCGTTCTTGGAAGACACGGCAAAATTATTCGTAAGTTTGGTCTTGTTGAGAAAAAATTTAATATGGATTCTAATTTGGAAATAAATAGAAGTTGGATAAAAAATAAAGACATTTACTACAAATGTGTGTGATCTAGCGTTATTGCGACGAAAGATTTCTATCGATCAATTCCCTTTCTATTGATCAATTGCATCCACTTTCTCTTAGGTTCTTGCTTTAACCTTCATCAGCTGTTAGCAGTAAAGATCTAAATCAATGGTTTTGCAAGCCGGTAAAAGCTCATAACGAACAATGACTGAAATAATTTGCAATAAAGTGATGCTGTGTGAATTAACCCGGGTAATGTCACAGTTTGTCAAGCCTGACCGACTTTTGACCACGACCGTTATCGCACGTTCTTATCGTATGTGATCCACTTTTCATCACCAATTGTCAATCTCTTCAAAAACGGGCCGGTTTCATTACGTCTCAGTAAAGAATTCCAAATGCGTACTTGGTTCATTAAATTCCTTTCAGTGGGCTCGTATGGTACCCAAATATCGAGGTGTTTTGTGTACCCAGTTTTTTTGAAATCGGTCGTAACTGTTTTGTGGTTAATCTCAAGTTTATCAGCTACGTTGTAATTACGAGCATGTCGATCTAGGTCTATATTTTTAAAAGTTACGTCCATTTTATTTGTAACATTGTAACCAGAGCGAGGTGCACCTTTGACATCTGAATTCCCAGATTGAAAACGCTTAAGTCAACTTTATGCTAATCTTATTGACACTTAATGAGATTTATAATAAACAAAAACTTTTTTTCTTAAATTCACTTGTTTTAACAGAACCAAAAGCAAATGAAAAATGGCGGTTAACAACCTTTTACATATATTTTTTTTTTTTTAACTGTAAACGTTTTAATGTCATTATAACTAGCCAGATAAAAATAGTACAGCCAAAGATTTTTATAACAAGATCATTCATACTATATGCGAGAAGACTTTTCCCCGACCTATTATTCTAATTAAAGATACGAGAATGATAGTGATAATGGAACTACCTTTCTTAAAAATTTTTTTGAAGGATGCATTGTCAATTTGTTTTCGCTGTAACTAAATCTGCTAGAGACGTTTACATTAATTGTGGAACTATTGATACTAAGGCTGTGATACCCTCAACATCAGCAAAGCAAACAACTGAGACACTTCCAATCTGTAAACACGCTCTAACCGTCAGTAAAGCACCGTGTCATGTCTTTCTCAAATATGACTGATTGTGTGAATCCAGTTCCTTTAAGCTAGGTTCTAGCATATCAAACTTTACCAGGCATATCTTTTTCCGAGAATTTTATTACTATTGACCCAGGCCTTCCAGACGAACGACCGGTGTGAATTACGTTACGTACATTAAAGTGCTCTGTTAGAAAAGATATAACTCTTTCCGACTTCCGATTCCGAGACTTAATAACACCTTCCGAGACTTGCTCATATCCTGGTATTCCAATTCTTGGATTAAAAACTCCAATTGCTTTTGTAAACTGTTTAAATCTATTAAAAAAAACTTGTTTTACACTCAAAATGATAATGTTCCACGTGAAGAGCTGTTCTGTAGACTTTGTTGGAGGTTATTTATCCGGAAGAGGTTTGCCATTGGAAATAGAGATGATTTAGAAACAATAATAGTGTCCTAATAATACATGGACAAAAGAAAGAGAGAATAGAAAAATCAGAACACAACATTTCTGTATTTGTATTTATCATATTATGGAAGGACCTATTAAATAATGGTATTAATTAATATTACCTATTAAAACTAAATGATTTGTGATTACTGTAGCATGTTCCACAAGTTTATGTATAATTAAAGTTTTACACTTTTAATAAATAATTGATACATTTTAAGTTTAAAAGCTAATATTTTTTTTAATTGAACCTCCGGATGCTTACGGCGAAGCAAATCCTTAATGTTTTTTTTCGTTATGTTTTTCGTATACTTTTAGAACACTAAAACCAAATACTATATCTTGGTTCCAAAATCAAATTTACTTTCAAATATAATATATTCATATTCAACAAGAACAACTGTCATAAAATTAACTACTTATGCTATTCTGTATAAATAAGCATGTGCTAATAGTAAAACAAGTAAATTTTTTGATTACAATTATAATTTTGATTAATTTTGATTTTTCAAACTTGTCTAAACATCAAAATAATAATTTCTTTTTTTCCATAGAATTATGAATAAACCGTTGCAACGCGTGCAGTACTTGAAATGGAGGTTAAGAGCTCTGCTGACTGCATTTTTAAACTTTGGGCATTTCTATTTTACGGCAACGTTCAAATTACAATAAATATTTAATAATCCCATATTTTCCTTCCTTGTCTATGTTAATTTTTAAGTATTAAATCTATCGGCAAGAGCTGGCTATTTCAAATGTGAATCCAGTCAATACTTAAAGTAAGTGTACTGACGTCATAACAAGCACTAAAGTAATTTACTAAAACATAATATCACAACACTGCTATCTATGAATACATAAAAAATGTTTAGATTTCAATTAATTTGTTAGTTTCAAACTTTACCTTGTGAAACAGACGGTCATAATAATCACACATATTAGTAATAGTAAATTTACGCGAAATAAGAATACTAAGAAAATATAAAAAAGTAGTGTTCAAATACTTCATTTCAATACATAGAAATAACATGTAATTTTATGTTTACAAATATAACAAAATTATCCTAAACCTTACTATAGTATAATGACTTAAGATCTGTACCTTTGACCCAAATAAAATGCCTGAACGTTGGAGGTATATAAGTGTGTTACCATTCGAAGGTGTAGATCACAGACACAAACTTAAGACATATTTTGTGATTCTAGACCCTTTCTTGACCTTTTAAATAATCAATTAAAAACTCCGAATAAGTAAAAACATTTTAGCATCCACACGTAGGAAATTTCATATCGATAAAAATTACGTATTTTACTTAAGAGTTTTATATGTGTGCAGGGTCAAAGGTGTGTGTGTGATAGGTGTTAGCGGTTACAAAAATTTTATCGGTCACGGTCGCCGAGGAACTTCCGGGGGGGTAGCCGGAAGTTTCCTCGTGAAATTATAAGTGTCCAGAAAAATCAAATCAGCATACTAGCCATACCGAGATATATGTCCTGTATTGGTAAGTCTCCTCTTAGAGCATTTATAATACATCCAGTTTATGCAAATCTTTATATTGTCTGTTCTTCTCGCACTACTGAAGAAATGCAAATATCTTTGCATTTCCTCGTCACTTTTTAAAAATTGTTAATTATAATCTTAATCTCCTTTCGCAACATTTCTTACTTTTTTATTATTTGACATTAGTTTTATTCCTTTGTAGTTGTTGTTTTACTGAATATATTCATATACAAGGCAGGAAAATTTACAGTAGTGCCTATGGATATCCTTAAAATTGAATTGGATTTTCTTTAAATAAAATGGCGGTGTGAGTAAAATATTTTCAATAAATATATTATAGTATAATTAATAAAATAACTTTTTGAACGTTTATTACAATTTTACAAAAAACCTTTTTAAACATTATATCATTAAGTAGGCTTTACTATACACAGTTATTTGAATTTTATTATGAATATAAAACACAAATTCCTTACTATTCCTTATTTACTTATTTAAAAATTATAAATAATATTTTTTTATTTAAGTAAAATAATATGGCCTATATTAAACGATTTCCAGAAAACACTTTTAAGACACTTTTAACCGTAGGTTTACTTTCATTACTTTGTCTCTGTCACTTGGTCTCTCTCACTTTGTCTCTCTCACTTTGTCTCTCTCACTTTGTCTTTCTCACTTTGTCTCTACCTGTAGGTAACCAAAAAGTTAACGTTTATTTCACTGGTCTACCGAAAAAACATTCCTTTAATACAAACTATTTCTCAATGCGGCTCAATCCCTTATAGGTAAAAGTTTTCATTTGCTTCGCCAAGCCCGTGGGTAGCTCGTAAATAACTTTTCAACTTCCCACTCATAACATTCACTTGAATTCTGGGTCAGCATTAATATTAAACATTATTTATAGTCTCTGTATGTACTTACTTACTATATTTTTAATATTCATTCATAGGGACCAAATGAATGAATCAAATAGAAAACAAAATAATACACTACTCCTCGAATGGTCAATTTCATCACTGCTCGCGGTGTTTTCTGCTTGCTAACAAACCAGGTTTTTAAAATAAAACGCAATGTAATATAACCACATTGTTACTGGCATAAGGATGGGTAATACCACCAAAACTTAAGTAATCCTTTCATACAGTTAACAATACGCATGCCAGGCCAGGAAACTTTCCCTTTATAATAAAATCCATGTATATGATTTAAGTATTCAAAAGAAGAAAATTTTAATTTAGTAATGTTCCCTTTGTAATATCTATTTTGAGATATTCACGCTTAATCCCGGAAATTAAATAAGTTTAATATAGACAGCTTCGTAGGAAAGTTGATTCCAATGTAATATTGTTTTATGGCTCAACACAATATTCAACGAAATTATACGTCAACGACATTATCTTTACAGCTATTTATTACTGTAATTGAATTTTTTAACCCCGACTAAAAAGAGGGGTGTTATAAGTTTGACCTGTCGAAGTGTGTATCTGTGTTTTTGTGTATCTGTGTATCTGTGTTGTCAGTGGCAATGCAGCGGCCAAACGCGTGGACGGATTTGTATGCAGCTTTTTTAATCGAAGGCTATGTTCGTCAAGATGATTCTTATCCATGTTTGGTCGAAATAAAAATAGTCGTCTCCAAGATATTGACGTTCTATTCGTGCGGGGAGAGGTTCTTATGCAATAATTAGCTGTTTCTGTTTACATTTATTAATATTCGTATATATAAAACCTACCACCTATTTACCTACCCATATGAAAAAGTCTTGAATCTTGTTACTTATTACATTTATAATTTATTACATTGTCGAAACTTTCACGCGGATCCTTATTTTATTAAATATAATATATATATTTCACATATTAAATATAAACTTTGTATATCAGAGGGATAATGTAGGATTCTAAAGGTAAAATATTTTATTTAATCGGTCCAGTAGTTTCGGAGCCTATTCAATTCAAATAAACAATCAAATCTTTCTTCTTTATAATATTAGTGATGATGATGATGATGATTATAAAGTATAGCCAAAGTGTTCATCAGGGATAATGTAAGATTCTAATCCTAAAAGATTTTTTTAATCGGTCTTGAGTTTCGGAGCCTATTCCATTCAAACAAACAAACAAATCTTTCCTCTTTATAATATTAGGATAGATTAGTTAGATTGTGAAAACACATACTCTTCATTTAATATTAAGAATCCTGTTAAGATATAATAAAACTCAATCGTATATACACTTCTGTTTGTCTGCTGGGTTAGAATATTGAGAATATTTTTATAATTTTTTGAACGTTTTTATTATCATTCAAGTGAAAGATTTTCAAAAGATACTTATTTGTAATTTTATTTTATTTAAAAATAGTAATGTTAATATTATGTTAAAATACATGATAATAAATTAAATTGTATGTATTTTAAATGCTTACCGATGTATTAGCAACAAAGTGAGTCTCTGTTTTATTCATTGTCTGAAAACCACATAAGACTCTTAATATTTTCACAAAGTTATATCTCGGTAGCTACAATGTAACTAATCTTATCTACAGTATTTTTAACTAGTAACAATTTTCAACCTGAATATATTTCAAAACATTATAACAATAGAAATGATATTAAAATTTACTTCCCAATAATACAGGAAGCCTTTCCGAAAACCCTACAGGAAACTTTAACAGTCGAATTCATTTGGAAACTAAGTTTAAATATTTTTCCGGTAATACTAACGAAACCACATATAAATTTATGTAGCCGTAAAGTTTTATGCCGTATTGTAATTGATACACTCTTAGCTTTAAACTAGATAAGCGGTCTATTGGCAAATAGAACCAGTTACTGCAGGATGCACCCGTTTATATGCTTTGAAGACACATTTATTTCAAGTATCGTTGCAAAAATAAATAATCGCTTATCAAAGGTTTTAATTTGAAAGAATATTTTTAAGATAACAAAAATATTAAATAACATTAAAAGTGACAAAAGCGTTCGCGCCCAGCAGTTGTTATCACTTTACAGCAGTTGAATGAGGGTTGTTTTCATATTAAATATTCGTAACATAAAGCAAACAATTTTATTTTGTATAATATTAACACACACATTAAACATTTTCTATATGTGTCACTTAAAAGCTGAAAAGTACTAATTAAATATTTACGCTTCAATAAAATTGTTAATAAATAAAATAAATAAATAAATATAATATGAAAAAGGACCTGCAAAGAAATAAAACTTTATGTTATAAGTTTAGGATGTATCTGCATACTTAAAAATGTCATTTTAAAAACTATATCTGTCTTCGTCGGTTACAATATAATAGCATACGACTTCCAACGGTTTTGTCCGCACCTTCCAATTCGAAGAGCCTCTTATTGTAAGGAAGGATTGATTTCTAGCGATAATTATTATTCATTGCCTTTTTTGTAATATAATATTTTTTTTAAAAGTCAGCCACTCTATTTTGGATATTAATAATATTTCGTATCTTACATAGTAGGTATTAGTATGATAGGCCAATAATAAAATGTTTCTCAAATACACAAATAACTGTAGATCACAATTCAACGACTTTATTGTATACTGAAAATGTAATTACTGTAGCCTTAAATAAACTTTTATTCATCAACTTTATCAATTTAATATTATGTTTTTGTAAAGTTAGATAAGAATCTAACATTAAATTAGAACTTTTGTAATAAGAGTTATAAGGTATAACTACGTGCTTAAGTTTGGAGTTCGACAAATTTATATCAAGAAATATTATAATAATTACGGATAACATTAGTAGCGTCTTTCTTAATAAACTTACTCTAAATATTTATTATCTATGAATATTTAACTACGCTTTTCTTATATTAAAAAAACTTTCATCACTTCATATATTTCTTCTACAAAAAGTTATAGTATAGAATATAATTGATTTCGTTTAACGAACCATGTGATTTCCTCTTATAAATTATTATCACACATGCAGACCCGTTGCGAAAAACGGTTTCATTATTTAATGTGAGAATACCTGTGTCAAAAAAAAATATAAAGAAATACAAATACTGATTGCCTAGATCTGGAATCAACATTCAAGCCAAATTTAGAAACAGTTTACGATACTACGTACCTTAACTAACATAATGTTCATAATAATAAGTTCCAAGAGACTAACGAGTGACAGGGGGGGGGCGACCTCTCTCGCCATTGCACAGGTCTATGACTCCGGTTGCCCGGGGTACCCTTATCAGGGGTGTTCCGCTGAGGCGTCGCAGTGAATGCTTACGCGATCCCGTGGCGTCTCATTGTAGCGATGAGGGCAATCGTTGGATTTTTAGTGGGCTGCCTAAAAAATGGCAGTTGCCGGGTGCCGCACATACCACCCGGCCATCGCCTTCCTGGCTGGTGTGACGATGCGGAAACGCATTTTTTCCAACGAAAAAAGAAAAAAAAAAGGCTAACGAGTGAGAGTGCACGCTATAAGAAATGTTCTTATGGTAACTAGCATTTTTAAATAAAAAGATCACAGTTGTGGGGTTAAAATAATAAGAAAGAAATAATTGTTTTAAGCTCCAAATTTTGTTTAGAATGTAAAAAATCTTTCGCTATCTATAGATTGCATGTGATAATATTAATGTATTGATAAAAGTCGCTTCAACAATAAAGATACGTATATTCCATAATTAGTATATTTTTTAAATTAATATTATAAAATAGAATCAGACCCAAAACTGTTAACATATATTTTTTAAGTTAATACTACGTGTTTAGTTGACGACATTTAGATAAAAGAACATTTCTGAAAATTTAGACGTTTATTTTTTGTCTGATTAATTTTTTGTAGGTATATTAGGTATAAAATTTTATGGAATATTCCGTTGCTGTAGCTTATAGTCCAAATTAATAAATAAGATACAATATAATGATAACAATACAGTACTTAGCAGCTTTATTACCTTAAAGCAAGCTTTATTACAGAGGGTTTCCTTAGAATTGGAAAAAAATAATTTAGAGAAATAAGTAATGTAGGGAAAAAATACCTAAGGTTATAATCACAATTTATAAAAAAATGGACGAATATTGTATTAATTGTACATTCCTAGTATTTTTACTAATTGGAGCAATAGGAAAACAAACAAATTTACTAGTAACAGCTAGTAAAGAAACACATATGTAAGCTATATAGTATAGCATATAGTAAAATATGATACAAAGTTGAAATATAAAAAGGCATTAAAGGATTTAATATTGTATAGAAGTTAATTAGGTTAAGTTATATGTGTGTGTGTTTGTACGTGTATGTGTATATGTATGTTTATGCATATATATGTGTGTATGTATATATCTATCTCTATATGTATATTATTCAATATTATATTTTTTTGTAATAATACTTATTAACGAGAGTTCGATCTGCCTACAAACTACTCAGTAGTTTGGCGGAGTTTCTATATTGTAACGTGTTTGTATTATTATGAAATAAATAAATTAAAAAAAAAAGCCAAGAAGAAAAAAATAAAAAACCACTCAAGACTAATCTAGGATTGAGAATACAAAAATATTTACAAATATTCGGAGATAATCTACGTTCTAGTAAATATTTACCACTTTATAACTTAAATTTGAATCTGTGACAATATACACTTTATGTACTCTGTTATAAAATATATTTTACAAATACTAACGTGTGCTCTGAATTGTTTGGAAGGCAATTTGTCTTTGAATAATATATATGCTTCAGTCTATATTTAGATACCGTATATACACTAACATAAATTTAATAATTAATAAGAACTTCCAGAAAGTTTGTAACTGTAATCATTATTAAAAAGTTTTCATCTTTTAAAATAATGAAATTTACTTTATATATATATATATATATATAAAGTAAATTTCATTATTATAATCTTTGGAGATATTATTTTCTTAATTACCTACACATTTGCTTTCATAAAGGATTTATATTCAACCTCACTGACTCAAACTTAAGAAGGCCCTAAGAGAAGTATAAAGTTTGATTGATTTTATATTTTTTTTCATGAGATTCGGTTGATATCACTTACGTTTTGTAGATTTTAAGTAATATCGGTATAGTAATCTGCCAATATGGAAAATTACAAGATATTTTAAAATAAAAGTTTGAGAATGTATAAACAATATATATATGTTATTTAAAACTTTATATCAATATGTAAAAGTAAAAAACATATTATTACATAATGAAGACAACATACGATAGCAGAGTGTGATGTACACTGTATGTATCACAGTGTAAAAAACTTAATGATTAATTCTGTTGCTAATACATTATTATGGATATAATTATCAGTAAATATATTTACTGGGGTTTTGAAAAGTTGTAATTCATATCCTATTCCCTTTAGCGGTGCATTTTAATATGGAAACAAAGAAAAATAAATGAATGAATTTAAAATAAAACTATTACGTGAATATAAGACTTCTGAAATCATATTTATTTGAACACGTAATTTATTGTGAATGCTTTTCCGTAACAAATAACCGATATAGATTTTATCTAGTCGTAAACTTTACACTTCCGGCAAAAATAGATAGACCTTCGCAACCTTTAAAGCGAGAAGTATCGATTCGATATGGTTAGTATCGAATAAAAGCAGATATATCCGGATCTAACCAGATATAACAGGCTTTTCGACGAGCAATTAGTTTATTTTCCGACTACGTCCAGGTTCTTTACAAACGTTCCTCAGGTATTCTAAAAATGGAGGATACATCAACATGTTTAGGCGTTGGAACTTATTCTTATGAAATCTTATTTTTATTAATATAATGTCTTACTCTGGTATATTTGGGTAGGGGATTAGATGATTATGATAGAATAGATCAATAATACAAAACTATAATAAGAATTTAACAAATTTATTTATTTTAGCAATATAATATTTTTTTTAAAAGTCAGCCACTTTATTTTGGATATTAATAATATTTCGTATCTTACATAGTAGGTATTAGTATGATAGGCCAATAATAAAATGTTTCTCAAATATACAAATAATTGTGGATCACAATTCAACGACTTCATTGTATACTGAAAATGTAATTACTGTAGCCTTAAATAAACTTTTATTCATAACTTTAACAATTTAATATTATGTTTTTGTAAAGTTAGATAAGAATCTAACATTAAATTAGAACTTTTGTAATAAGAGTTATAAGGTATAACTACGTGCTTAAGTTTGGAGTTCGACAAATTTATATCAAGAAATATTATAATAATTACGGATAACATTAGTAGCGTCTTTCTTAATAAACTTACTCTAAATATTTATTATCTATGAATATTTAACTAAACTTTTCTTATATTAAAAAAACTTTCATCACTTCATATATTTCTTCTACAAAAAGTTATAGTATAGAATATAATTGATTTCGTTAAACGAACCATGTGATTTCCTCTTATAAATTATTTTCACACATGCAGAACCGTTGCGAAAAACGGTTTCATTATTTAATGTGAAAATACCTGTATCAAAAAAAAATATAAAGAAATACAAATACTGATTGCCTAGATCTGGAATCAACATTCAAGCCAAATTTAGAAACAGTTTACGATACTACGTACCTTAACTAACATAATGTTCATAATAATAAGTTCCAAGAGGCTAACGAGTGACAGGGGGGGGGGGGCGACCTCTCTCGCCATTGCACAGGTCTATGACTCCGGTTGCCCGGGGTACCCTTATCAGGGGGGTTCCGCTGAGGCGTCGCGGTGAATGCTTACGCGATCCCGTGGCGTCTCGTTGTAGCGATGAGGGCAATCGTTGGATTTTTAGTGGGGTGCCTAAAAAATGGCAGTTGCCGGGTGCCGCACATACCACCCGGCCATCGCCTTCCTGGCTGGTGTGACGATGCGGAAACGCATTTTTTCCAACGAAAAAAGAAAAAAAAAAGGCTAACGACTGAGAGTGCATGCTATAAGAAATGTTCTTATGGTAACTATCATTTTTAAATAAAAATATCACCGTTGTGGGGTTAAAATAATAAGAAAGAAATAATTGTTTTAAGCTCCAAATTTTGTTTAGAATGTAAAAAATCTTTCGCTATCTATAGATTGCATGTGATAATATTAATGTATTGACAAAAGTTGCTTCAACAATAAAGATACGTATATTCCATAATTAGTATATTTTTTAAATTAATATTATAAAATAGAATCAGACCCAAAACTGTTAACATATATTTTTTAAGTTAATACTACGTGTTTAGTTGACGACATTTAGATAAAAGAACATTTCTGAAAATTTAGACGTTTATTTTTTGTCTGATTAATTTTTCGTAGGTATATTAGGTATAAAATTTTATGGAATATTCCGTTGCTGTAGCTTATAGTCCAAATTAATAAATAAGATACAATATAATGATAACAATATAGTACTTAGCAGCTTTATTACCTTAAAGCAAGCTTTATTACAGAGGGTTTCCTTAGAATTGGAAAAAAATAATTTAGAGAAATAAGTAATGTAGGGAAAAAATACCTAAGGTTATAATCACAATTTATAAAAAATAGACGAATATTGTATTAATTGTACATTCCTAGTATTTTTACTAATGGAGCGATAGGAAAACAAACAAATTTACTAGTAACAGCTAGTAAAGAAACACATATGTAAGCTATATAGTATAGCATATAGTAAAATATGATACAAAGTTGAAATATAAAAAGGCATTAAAGGATTTAATATTGTATAGAAGTTAACTAGGTTAAGTTATATGTGTGTGTGTTTGTACGTGTATGTGTATATGTATGTTTATGCATATATATGTGTGTATGTGTATATCTATATCTATATGTATATTACTCAATATTATATTTTTTTGTAATAATACTTATTAATGAGAGTTCGATCTGCCTACAAACTACTCAGTAGTTTGGCGGAGTTTTTATATAGTAACGTGTTTGTATTATTATGAAATAAATAAATAAAAAAAAAAGCCAAGAAGAAAAAAATAAAAAACCACTCAAGACTAATCTAGGATTGAGAATACAAAAATATTTACAAATATTCGGAGAACATCTACGTTCTAGTAAATATTTACCACTTTATAACTTAAATTTGAATCTGTGACAATATACACTTTATGTACTCTGTTATAAAATATATTTTACAAATACTAACGTGTGCTCTGAATTGTTTGGAAGGCAATTTGTCTTTGAATAATATATATTTTTGCTCGCAGTCAAGTTTGAGTCTATATTTAGATACCATATATACACTAACATAAATTTAATAATTAATAAGAACTTCCAGAAAGTTTGTAACTGTAATCATTGTTAAAAAGTTTTCATCTTTTAAAATAATGAAATTTACTTTATGATAATATATATATATTATATATATATATATATATATATATATATATATATATATATATATATATATATATATTTTAATATAATTATATTATAATGTTTGGAGATATTATTTTCTTAACTACTTACACATTTGCTTTCATAAAGGATTTATATTCAACCTCACTGACTCAAACTTAAGAAAGCCCTAAGAGAAGTATAAAGTTTGATTGATTTTATATTTCTTTTTTCATGAGATTCGGTTGATATCACTTACGTTTTGTAGATTTTAAGTAATATCGGTATAATAATCTGCCAATATGGAAAAGTACAAGATATTTTAAAATAAAAGTTTGAGAACGTATAAACAATATATATATATATATATATATATATGTTATTTAAAACTTTATATCAATATGTAAAAGTAAAAAACATATTATTACATAATGAAGATACGATAGCAGAGTGTGATGTACACTGTATGTATCACAGTGTAAAAAACTTAATGATTAATTCTGTTGCTAATACATTATTATGGATATAATTATCAGTAAATATATTTACTGGGGTTTTGAAAAGTTGTAATTCATATCCTATTCCCTTTAGCGGTGCATTTTAATATGAAAACAAAGAAAAATAAATGAATAAATTTAAAATAAAACTATTACGTGAATATAAGACTGCTGAAACCATACTTATTTGAACACGTAGTTTATTGTGAATGCTTTTCCGTAACAAATAACCGATATAGATTTTATCTAGTCGTAAACTTTACACTTCCGGTAAAAATAGATAGACCTTCGCAACCTTTAAAGCGAGAAGTATCGATTCGATATGGTTGGTATCGAATAAAATCAGATATATCCGGATCTAACCAGATATAACAGGCTTTTCGACGAGCAATTAGTTTATTTTCCGACTACGTCCAGGTTCTTTACAAACGTTCCTCAGGTATTCTAAAAATGGAGGATACATCAACATGTTTAGGCGTTGGAACTTATTCTTATGAAATCTTATTTTTATTAATATAATGTCTTACTCTGGTATATTTGGGTAGGGAATTAGATTATTATGATAGAATAGATCAATAATACAAAACTATAATAAGAATTTAACAAATTTATTTATTTTAGCGATTTCTTTTTGTTTTAAATTTTTTAAATTCAACTAATCATTGTTTTTTAGAGGTTATTTAAGTGACATTATATATAGTATTATACAGTATAGTATGTTATTGTTATTACATATAGAATATATTAGTTTTTTTAATAATTCTTACACTTTGGAAGGCAGCAATATTTAGTTAAAAATATTAAAAGTTAAAAGTTCAATAGCTCTTTCCACCGGCTTGGCCGCGTGTTTCTATATGTGAAAACATATATTAATGGAGACACATTAAATATTCCTTCTGTTAGGAATATGACAAGAACGATGGCTTTAATTTTATATATAAATTATAAGGATGTCATTTTTATATTGTGAACAAATAGTACATTTTTAAATTCTTTTTACTAACATACGCAGACCGCTTCGCAAGGCTTCATTTAAATATATTTTTCTTTAAAATACATATTAAAAAAATATATAATAAAATATTTAAAATACATACTAAAAATAGGTATAAGAATGAAATCAATAATATTTAAAAATTGTATATATCAATAATAATTAAAACTGACCTTAAATACTTCAATTGTTAAAAAACTCACTGACAATTCAAAATAAAAATGAGCCTATTGCCACGAAACTTTATAGTATTACCAGCTGGGTCAATCTAAAGAGTCTCTAAATATTTCGTTGAAATTGGTTCAGCCGTTTTGGAGTCTAAAAGGAACATACGTACATATTTTTTCTTTTAAAGGTACATCTATTAATGCCTATAAAATATCTATAAACATGTATAGTCATGTTAAGCTTTTTTAAATTTTAAATAAATATTGAATGCAAAATAAACCGGTACTGGCAAGGATTCGAACCCGCAACCCGAAACCGTCCCGTCGCTCTACCAATTGAGCTACCGGATTGCTTAATGTCTCGGGGAATTATCATCGCGACGCAGATGACATCTTTTAGATTTTTTTTTTTTCGAAGTTTTAACCAAAGCTTATAACTGCTGCCCAGTTAGATATATATAGTTAGTTATAGTTATAGAAAATATTTAAAGGCTGCCCTAACCGAAATGGGTGCTTGAAAATGTCTATAAATATTTTTTTGTTAAAAGATTATTTAAAAAGGGTTTTTTTTAAGACTATTACCGTATCTCATGTATTTCTTGATTTACAAAAAAAAACTTGCTTTGTAATTTTTTATAAAGTATATATATACTTTATTCAAATAAGTTTGAAATAACGTATTACCCTCTGGTCTGAAATAAATGAATAAAGCCTTTGTAAAAACTATAATATACTACTCATTTATGTTTAATCCCGGCTATGAAGTAAGTTTTCATTTGGGGCAGCTCAGCCTCGACGCTTGCAACAAAATTTCGACTAAACACGCACAGCATTCATTAAAAATCTGGGTCACATTTTATTTAAAGTTCCTTGAAGCTATTTCAAGCATAAATAACAAACAATTTTGAATATTTAAATAGTTTGTCTTTCAAGTAGAATACATAATATATCAGAAAATAATATATTTATGTAATAAAAGTAATAAATTAAGTAATGAAAGTGGTACTTAATAAAAAATATTGTTTCTTAGTGAAAAATAAAAACTAAAAATAAAACTTCGTATGAGGCAACTATCCCCCGAACCATTTTGAACGTTGGTCTACTATCTGCCATAGTAGGCAAATATTCCCCTTATTATTAGAGGACCAATAAAGCAGGATTTATTCAAAACCAATATAAGTTACTCTTAATAAAATTAGCTAGTATAGAAGCTGAATAACCAATGATTCTATATACATTTAAATTGAATACTTAGAAGGACATATTTTTAATAACAGACACTTTACAAAAAAATGGCGCAACTATCAGGCTTTTACTCAACACAAAAGATTATGACGAGATGGTATGGAATTACGAACTCAAGTTAAGGGAAGGAGGTAATTTTTAACTAATAATCGGATAATTCATGATTTTTTTTAGTCAATCAAAAAAACATATATTATAAACTGTTAAAATGTGTGTTAAACTTTTAGAAACTTTTAAAAGTTTCTTCTATTTGAATCATATTATAGAGCATATATTTTGTGTTGACAACAAACAAAAACGTAACAAATTCTATAAGGTGATTCCGATATACAGTAACTATAGCTTAGTTGGCAATGTGGTAAATTAAGTTGAGTATTTTTCGCTCATTACGGACAAACCTACGCTCCACAGCAAGTACTATATTTTTTAATGTCATACTCAGAATATGAATTACTTACACCTTACTCCTGAAAATCTTGTTAATATGGTATATGTGAAAGTATCTCTGCGTGCCCGTCTATCTGTTATGCTTTCACGGCTTATCTAGGAGAATAAAATTTAGGAGAGTTTTTCCATTTTGTTCTACAAATAAAAGCTTAAAATAGGAGTTTTATGTAAGCCCGATAGGTGGCGTTGTGGCCCAGTTGTTGTAATAGTATACGCGGGGTAGGATTCACGAACAACACTTAGTATATATAAATATTTGTATAAGAATATCACAAGGAAAATAGCCTTTATTTTTAGGGTAAAATAAAATAAAAGTAACAAAATGATCTCAAAGCAAACCTGTAAATTTTAAATGTGCTCAACTAAGTGATAACAATTGACTCATAAAAACGTTTCAGTATGAACTTTATGTTTTTGACTTTAAAATTAAATGGTTTTTCCTCGCATTGAGTTTGCAATTTATGTTTTCAATTAATATTTATAGTTCTAATATTTATAATTCTTTTTAATTTTTATTCTTAATATTTTTTTTTAATTCACAGTGAGTTTTTTTCGAACTGCGATAGAAAAATTTTAATCAAGAAGTATGTAATAATATAATGCCCCCTAATAAAGCTATTTAACAAGTAATTTATTTTTAATAAAAAATCTACAAGATTCTATCTAGGGAGTTACCTTTTAACAAACTTAAATACTATGTATCATTCATTTGTAATATCATATATGTGTAGAGAAACTACTATATTTCGGAAAATTTCGAGGATGATAAAACTTGTATAACTTGTAACTAGATAATTTAGGCTTTATTTTAGGCTTATATAATAATTATGGCTTTAAAAAATACATACTTTCAGACCCCTCAAGTCGATGTCGATACATAGTCTCATTATTCATTTATGAGATGATATTTTCTTCAAACAACAGCCACTTAGGATATTCATAATATATCGGCATAATCATATTTATATCGTTTATTCCCCTGGTAATATTAAAATGTTTCTGAAAGACAAAATTATATACAAATAATACCTACTCATGTCAACTTCTTAGTTGTATACTAAGACTGTAATTACTGTAGCGTCAAATAAAGTTTTGTATAGAACTTCAACATTTTCAATACGAAATATTTTAGTAAAGGTAGATAAGAATCTAAAGTTACATTATAACTTTTGCAATAAGAGTTATGAACTACGTAGGTAAGTTTGTAGTTCGTCAAATTCATATTAAGAAATATTATACGACTTATTGAAAAGACTATACAATACAATACGTTGAAAGTCGAGTCTAAGATTAATATAAGTTTGGTTTTCTTTGTTTTAAATAAAGACAAAGAAATTATTTGCCTCACAAATTCTATATCATTTAAATATATCACATATATTCTTGTTACTTTGTACATAATTATTAATTATAAAAGTTATATAGTAGTTTTTATTTCTCTGTATAGTGGTTCGGTTGATTGTTAGACAATGCTTTAGCATTAAGTCTGCCAATTTGTTTTTTTTTGTACAATGAAGTTTTAATAAAAAGAAAAATAAAAGTAATAAACTTGACCAATTTTTAAAAATCTTAATAAACTTCAACGTGCAGTGGTTTATTATTATTTTTTTATTTATATATTTTTACTTTGAATCATAATCAGTGATCACTTGTGTACGTCAACATGGAAATTTCAGGGCCTATTTCGATACCAGATTTATCGTAATAAGACCTTCTGTAAAAGCAGTTTCCTAATGTTAAAGCTATGAGGGTTCCTCCTGGCAGCATCCTGGTCTGAGAAAAACCACACAACCAACTCAGCCGCATATATTTTTTTGTTATTATTATTGTGATCACTGTTTCACAAACGTCAATCTTAAAAGCAATTTTGGAACAACTAGAATCGTCGCAATCAATCGGAAATAAAGTCCAATAAGTTTAGGCAACGAAAATGAAATAATAATAACAGTAAAAAAAAATCTTCGGTCTATCACACAACCAGTCGCCGCAAGCAGCACCCGTTCACGAGCATAACTCAAGAGCCAGCCATCACCCCCTTTGACATATTTGGTAGAAAATGTTGTCACGGTGTGTGCGAAAGCCATTCTGTGCAAACCCCTTAGATGAGTCTATCCGCTAGACGTGATAGCCAAGAAGATTTGCATTATTTGTGGGACAAAAGTGAGTCTCTTAGATGAATGCGATGTCCGCACTTTGTTAATGCAGAAGTAGGCGGAGTAGACGAAACCAAGTTCTTCCAATATATGATGTGTAAGCTAGCCACCCTGGACTGGAGAAGTCATTATTTTCATCACCGCCAGAACAGGGTCCTGACCTTACCCTAAGACAGTCAATATCTCTTTGAGGGTGTCAAGTACCTTAATAAGCTTGTAGGTTTATAAATATTAGTAAAATAATAAATATACGTCAACGGATCGGAACGGATTTTATGCATCAATAATATTCCGAATAAAAAATAAAAATCGGTCAGTTGATACTGAAACACTACGTCATGTGTTATCAGTTTAATAATATTTGGAAACATCAGGTTTTTAGTAGCAATAACGCCATTCGTTACAAAGTCAATATGTACAATGTAGTCTGTTGTAAATTTATATAAAAGTTAGTAATAAATAATAAGAATTCTAGTTCATAAAAAGAATAACATTAGTGATTTAGTAACTGGAAACTGGAAATAATAACTATAATAAATAACTAAATAATTATATCATTGGACAAATTATATAAATTGATCTAACCCTTAAGTAAGCAAATTATTTGCTTTTGTTAAGAGTGTTTAGACAAAGATACAAATACATAGAGATACACATTATAAATACTACAAATATATGTAGTAAACGGTCAAACCCAGTTCTATGCTCATCACATACAAGGAATTGAACCCAAGCTCCTATATGTTACGCGTCTGTACCAAGATTGTGCTTGGCGAGGATTAGTTTTTGCGTGGTGGGTTCCCGACTTAAGCCTCTTTCTTACTGTTCTCGGTTGATCATCGTGAGCAGCGATAGAGGCCTTCTTCTATATATATATATATACACTCTTCTACCTTGTAAAATATATTATTGCAGTTTAAAAAATGTTTTTTCATATTCATTACAATTAACTAATTCATCTATAACACAAGAAAGTTATTAGAATTATGAATTATCTAAATCATTTAATGTTATTAAAATATACTATAAATATATATTAAATAAAAATATAAAATGCAAATCCAAAGTGCGCAAAACTACTTAAATAAGAAATGTAATTAATGCTGAAACTCTTTGTGCGGTTATCAGTTAGTTAACAACGTTTAGAAAAAACACTGGTTTTCTTTGAGATCAGTCTGTTCTATTTTGTTTTCATTTTTATTATATTACTACAATGTTTTCCTTATATATTTTTAACCAGACTAGCTGTTACTAGAGGGATCACCCGCATTGATTTTACTAACTAAACCACATCGTTACCTATCCGGTTTATACAACTTGATTAGTCAAGTCGAGACTAACTTTATTTATTATATTCATCCTGTCGCCTTGATGAAACAAAATATATACTCTATAAATATGATTCGATAGGTAAAATGGTTAGTTACATAGTTCATCTTATAATGTACTAAGTTTCTACTTAATATAAAAATGTTTAGTAAAAATTAATACATTTCTAAGTATAAATTTCACTAACTTCTAACTTGAGTACGTAGTTCCACTTCATATCGCTTATTGTTAAAGTTTGATAGCGACTTTATTAAAATATATAATACTTTAATATATATTATACATAACGTTATTGATTTTTGAACTTTGATGCCACAGTGGGTACTTATAGTCTCCATACATAAAACCTTTTCTTTTCGTAAGAGGGTAGTGTGTAGAAAGAATTTTTGACTAAAAGAGAAATAGAGATAGAGGATATGTAAGAGGTTATTTTAATGACTTAATTGGTCTTTTGTATGCTTTATTATCCTTGAGTTAAATATACCAAGAAAATTTCCTTTTTTGTTTTGCCAAACCTACTAATCTTAAAGCTTTATGCAACAACTTTGATAATTAACTCTGTTCATCTTACCTCAATATTTATAAGTATTTTCTTCAAAGGCAATAATTGTACCTTGTTTTCAGTAATTACTAGTGCTGCCACAAATGGCACACGACAAAGTTTCTAACTGTGAAGTTTATTGAAGCGTAGACGATTTAGTTTCGTCCTTGTTAATAAGGTCCAAACTAAATTATTACATTGCTTGTAACCTTATGGTTACGTTATTATTGTGTATGAAATATATTAAAAAATAACAACTAATTTAATAAAGTGATTGTAATGCCGTTAATTGTTAAATATAAATGAAGATCACTTAAGTTAAGTAAGCGCTTAATCTCATCTTTAAGAGTTCACATCGTACGATTCTGCTATGTCCCTTTATTTTATTGGTATTTAAAACTTTAGTTTGTGTAATCACTATTTGAGTTAACCTGGATATAATATTTTAGTTTCTATTGTCTCTAATTAATAATCTGTATGGATCGTTTCGTGAATGAATTTCGTGTATGAAGTTTATGAAACTTTTTTTGATCCTGATCTAAAAATGAAGTTGACAGCAATTTAAAATTAACTTAGAGAATATTATAGGAATATTATATGACCATATTTTCTTTTTATTTTATAAACTTTTAAATATAAGGTGTTCAATAAAGCCTATTAAAAATAGCAACCAGTTTTGTCTGTACCCATATTATGTACCTTGTTACTTCGATATATATTGTACAATAACCGAATAATATGATACGTTATATTTAATCATCAATAATGTATTACTATGTTAATGCAGGAATTCTATTCTTCATGCTAGATTTTGATTTGTCTAGTATTTAAAAGGTATGTACGCTCAGAACAAAGGCTTCTAGTCTGCTGTATAACTATTACTTATTACTTTGGACAGACTTATGAAAAGCCGTTCTCGTAAGGGTACAATACTTCGTAACGCAATGTTAAAAAAACCCAGAAGAGCTTCGACAGTTGCTAGTTCTCAGTATGTGTCAGCAGATGATACGGCAAAAGACGTCATGTTACTATCTACATCCGGGAGACGAGTAGTTTCAGCTAATTGGGATAGACCATTTTTCATTTGCAAAGTCAAATACAAATCACCCTACGGTATGATGAGCATCCCAGCCAATCGGTATGATGCGCATGGAAGTCTCCAAGGACTTTGACTTCTGCGGAGGAGACCGATGATAGTATATCGTCTATTTTAGTTTTAATATGGTCCATGAAACGATCCATTTCTGCTTTACCACTAATTAACCTGTGGAGGCACGCGGAAACTATGACACAATCGTCCATGTCTACGCGTATCTAGAGTGTTGAAAGGTTCTTTCTTCAAAATTGCCAAGGTGGTGGTGTAGCAGATATCGTCGCTTACGAACACTGATATCCTGGCTTGAAATATACGTTGTGTCGCTTGGTCGAGATATCTGCATCTCCGTTAAAAACAGTAACGCCGGTTGCGCCGTCTCAACAAGGTAGTAGATGGCATTTATATTAGTGAAGTTAGAAATTCAAGGTGGAACGTGGAGGTTGAGAGCTTTCTAAGTTCACTACCACGCATGTTAAACGAATATATTTATCTAAAGCCGTCTTGTTAGCTTAACCTAGCTTAGTTCATTTTAATACAATTATTGATAGTCAGAAATTTTCATCAATTAAACAATAAAATGTAAGTATTTGTATGTAGTGCTCGTATTTCAACTATTTCTCTATTTTCGGGCTGAAATATATAGTTTTGATATAAAATGTTTTATAATAATTAAGTTAAACGAGCAAGTTGTGATTTAAAAAGAAATGTGGATAATGTCATGTGTGTCTTTTTAGCCAGCAATTTGGACTGTGCAAAAAAAAACTTACTACATTTTCGAGATTGAGTAGCAAATTATAGTTTTTACAAAGTATTTATTTATTAAGTTTACATAAGAAGATCACTACACTACACTAAACTATTTCTGAATACCTTAAACGAAGTTATAAGAAAATCAAAATAAAAAAAAAATCGTTATATCTTAATTATCCTATTAGGTTTGTTTTATAATTTTTATTGATCGTATTTATACATTTATAATATAATATTTTTGCGTAAAATTAAATAGTATTGGAAATAGGATATTTTATGAATAAAAGCTAATATCGACGTATCCTTTCATTTTAGTATTCCGATGGTATATATTTGTAAATTATCAGGAAGTAATCCGGAACAAACTAACTGTTGGAAGCCAAAACGATTTGTTCCTGTTAGATTCAGTTAAATCTGATTTTATTCGACAATAACTACCTGTATTCGCTCTCAACCTGTAAAGCGGATAGAAACTTATCAATTATTGCCGGAGGTAAAGAGTTTAGGGCTAGATAAAATATGTAATTTGGTTTCTAAACACGAAAAACTGTTAATATTAATAAATTTAATAAACTGTTAATAAATGACGATTTCAAATTTAGTCATTGATCCAAAAGTTAGTTTGCTAGTTTTTTTAATTAATAATTGACGTTAATTTATTGTTGTTATTAAAAATGCTTTGCAATAAAAAAATAAATAAAAAGGAAACAATTAAGAAATGTTGTTTCCCGCCATTTTTCATTTGTTTTTCTTTCTGTCAAAATAAGTGAATCTAATATAGAAATTCGCTACATTCTAAAGTTTTATTACAGTAAAACGAAATAAAAATCCGACGCAAGCCGCGAGAAAACTTTTTGGCGCTTATGGACCTCATGCAGTGTCAATAAACCTGGAAAAAAGTTGGTTTAAACGTTTTCAATTCGGGAATTTTGATGATAAAGTTGCACCTCACTCTGGCCGCCCTGTTACAAATTAATGAACGCAAGTTTGGAAAAAGTGGACCAAGATCGGCATGTCAGTAGTTACGACGTAGCTAAAAAAACTGAAGATTGACCACAAAATAGTTTTGACTCATTTAAGCCACACGAGCTCACTGAAAGGAATCTAATGAACCGTATACTCGTTATATATTTGGGATTCTTTACTGAGACGTAATGAAATCGATCTGTTTTAAAAAGATTGATATGGTGATGAAAACTGGATCACATTCGATGAGAACGTGCGAAAAACCACAAACCGGGTTTTGCCATAATCTGCAAACTCGCAATAAGGTGATGTTGTGTGTATGATGGGACTAAAAGATCATTGTTCATTATGAGTATTTACCGCCAGGCAAAGCCATCAATTCGGATCTTTACTGCCAACAGCTGATGAGATTAAAGTAAGAAAGAAAACGGTCGTAATTGATCAATAGAAAGAGTGTAGTCTTTCATCCCTATAACGCTAGACCACATACATCTTTAGCCACTGAGCGGAAATTAAGAAGATTGACTGAGAGGTATTAATATAGTCACCCTATATACCTGACCTGACCTTACACATTTAAATTTGTACCTGTTTCGGACTCTACAGAATTTTTTAGACTCTGTCAAGTTAAAATCACGAGAGGACTGCTGAACTACTTGTCTGGTTTTTTTTATTGGAAGTCCCAAAATTTCTACAGCAAAGGGATTATGTCGCTGCCTGCAAAATAGCAAAAATGTCAAGGAAAACATATATATATATAATAAATAGTGTGAATAAGGATAATAAAAAAAAATGTCTTAACTTTACATGTAAAAAGCTATTCAGATCGCTATATAAGAAGGAAAAACAATAACTCGTCTTCTCGAGAAGGTATTTACAAACACGTTTTTTGAACACCTGCCTATTATTATAGAAGCGCGCTGCAGATGATGAGGCAGACTGTTTCAGAGTTTTATTGTGTGTACCGTGAAAGAGGAAGACAGAAAATCAGTATAATGTAAAGAAATATATAAACTAAGGTTGGACCAGGAACGACGATTCGAGTTGTGAGTTGTCCTGAATATATGAACTTTGGATTTCAGGTACCAAGAAGAAGGTGAATCATTTAAAATGAAAAAGTTGACTTAAGCTTTTCGAAATTCGTCTTTCTCGGATGTAAAGTAATTTGAGCTTATCATAATACTGACAGATGTGGTCAAATTTACGTAAGCCAAAAAATAATCAAATGGAGAATATTATAAATGAATAAATATATAAATATTATGGAGATGATCTGAATGATTAAGATTAGTTTCAGAGATATTTACGTAGCATACATCGGCATAGTCAATGAGTGAAAGAATGAGAGTGTGCACTAACTGAGTTCTAGTCCGATGGGTAAAAAGTTTTATGTCAATGGAGTGAATGAGGCGAGCCCGCCTCGTACGACATAGCTCAACTATGTAGGCATTCCAGCTGAGTGTACTATCAATAAGTAGTGTATGTAGTTCACTAAATCACACAGACTAAAACGAATAGGAGCCGCTTTGGTTGAGTTAATAAAATTGTTCACGCTGAGATGGAGCCACGAGCAACCAATTAATTTTATAGGTACATATTTGGTAAAAGAAAATAATAAAAACAACTTTACTTTTAAAATTGATATAAAACAATATGCAGATAGATCTCAAAGGAAAGTATTTTTTAAACTTTTCAACTAACTGATAACTATCTACAAACAAAAAAGGTTTCACTGTTACTACACGTTATTGATTTTAAAGTTACATAGTTTTTGCGAGCTTAGGTAGTTTTGCAGTGTTTTCAATTAATTTATATTTATAGTATACTAGGGCGCCTGCGACTTCGTCCGCGCAGTTTTTAGTGTTGCCGCCGAGTTTCATAAAAAAAATGCAAAATCCATCTATTTAAAAGCCTTAAGGGTAGAATTTAAAAATCCTTTCCTAGTACACCACTACGTACAACCTTAAAAGCTAGATATATACTGTCGCGGACTTCTTTTTAGAACTTTTAAATGGTAGCAATTTTATCATACATTATTTTTGGTAACTTTCACCGTTTACTCAGCGCACGCGAGGAAAGCACTCAAAAAAGAAATCTTTTCCCGTTTTTGCAGCATTTTTCGTTGCTGCTTGACTTTTATTAGTCACAGCGAGATAACATATACCCTATAGCCTTCCTCAATAAACGGACTATTCAACACAAAAATAATTTTTCAATTTGGGCCAGTACTTCCAGAGATTAGCGCGTTCAAACAAACAAACTCTTCAGCTTTATAATATTAGTATAGATATGAATAATATTGAACAGTTTAAATAACTGCAATAAAAAATCTAAATGTATATGTAAAAAGGTATATAATCATATTAACGTTTTATTCATAATTTTTTTCTTATTCTAATTCTTAGAAATTCAGTTAATATTTTCAGTTTTTCCTTTGACTACACTCCTTTTGTAGTAGATATTTTGCATTATTCGCAGAAAACCTTTTGCAAAGGCTTTCTTTTTGTGTCTTTATTAAAACAATAAGACTTTATTGGAGCAATATCTTTAGACTTCATTTTTTAAGATAGTTCTTAACTTAAGAATATACACTTTATGAAAGATAGATTTATCATTTCTGTACTGGAAGCTTATTTGACGCCTTATTTTAAAATATTATTCTTAAAACATTCATCTAATCTTGTATACAATCACGTATTTTAATATTATATATTATTTATTTCAATATCGTTCTTTATACCTTATATTAACGATATTGGTTTGCTGGCTATAAAACGATCTTAAATGGTTTTTTAATATAAAAAATAATACTTTAAAATATATAACTTAAGATAAAAAAAAGCTAGTTTGTTTATACATATTTATAGGTTCTCTAAAATTGATCTTGTATAATTCAGGCCAAAGCACCAGATTGCCAACCAATCAATGAATCAAATCATATATTTTAAGAAAACAAAGTTTTTTAATTAGTAGTATTAATAACTTTAACTTACGTAGTAATTGCAACATACCTAATATTTTCAATCGGATAGATAGGACTGCTTCCCTCTTGGTTACGGCGCATGAGTGCGGGAAGCTGTTGGCTGTGATGACGACAGTGAATTATTAAGAAAAAGGATTACAGAACTATACTGTCAACGTGTAATAAAGAATGATATCGCTTGTTACTTTTTAAACAAAGCAGTTGTATTATAATTACACATAACATTATGATTATTAATTAAACAATTTATACAAAACTTTTTAATATAAACTAAAAGTTCGTGAAATGGAAAAAAATACTATTATAAAAGTAATAACGTGATGCCGTTGAATAACACAAGTTACCCTTAGTTGTCAATATATTATTTTTCTTATAGTATAGTTTTTCTTATAGTTTCCAGATACAAAGGAATGGAGTCACTTTAGATTTAAAGTGGCATCTTTATTGTATTTTTTTAACAACTATCCCGCTTTATGAAATAATCTCTGTTGCGAGGGTTTATTCAAACATGTATAACGGACATATAGAACACTCATACTGGAAACATCTGGGGAACACAGACCACTGTCCCGAGCCGGAATGGAATCCACAACCTTTAACCTAGCAGCAGGACCACTAACAATTAGACTAACAGACCACCTTGTTTTCTTTGTTGTAAATCAGGATTTAAAGATCTTTGTTCTAATATTAGAATATATAGAATATATAGAATACAATGAATTTTAAATCCTATTGCTTTAAAAATACACTAAGGCTGCAAACGTTGTGATTTCAATACCCCTTTGTTCGCTTTCATATTATGTGCGGTCTTAGGTTCCAACTCCCATAAGATCATAAAATAATAAATACACCATAATCAGCGAAATAATTAATTTTAAGTTATTTTAACACGGTAAACAAAAGTAGCAAAACAACGTTAAAAGTCATCGAAAGTTTAGATCAAAAAATAATTTCAATGATTTATCTTCATATTTACGATTTAAAGCGTTAAAATAAAAAAAAATAAAAAATCAATACATGATGAAGGCTGCGTATCATAAACCGAGGTTTTTCTAAAACCTTTTATAAAATTAAATTATTGTTTACTAAATTTAAAACGTAATATTATTCGGTATTGTACAAAGTATAATCTCAAGAAAGTAAGTAGGTACTCAATATCAGACAAAAGAGGTTGTTATTTTATAAAACGGGACAGACTTTATTGGTAACTTTATGCTTTTCATAATATTATAATAATGGGATACTGTCTCCGAAGGATTTACAATCAAGATGGAGATTATATTTTTTCTTAGTATATTACAAACTACTACAATAATAACTAACAAACTATAACAAATTTTAAACAGAGTGTTAAAAATAAACTGAGGTTTTAAAAACTACCGAAATAACGGTAGGTACATAGTAAATCGTTTTGAGGTGAAGTGTTTGAGAGGAGATCAAGTGCCTACTACAGTTTGTATCTTATAATATTTGTAATTTACGGCTATACTTGAATTCCAATAATATTTTAATGTTATTATAATTATTTAATTCAATAAGTTTTCGGATGTAGAAAACATAAAACTACCAATATACGTAACTGGTAAACAAAAAAACAGTAAAGAAAGTGTTGAACAAAAAAAATATACTTTTGCAATATATAGATAATTATTTTTTTTTTCTTTATTCTATATAGATCTTGGTATACAGTATATATATTTGTTTATTTATTTTTATGATTATTATTTATATATTTTATTTTTTATCTATTTAGAAATCGCTTTTCAGCGATAAGACCGCCTTTTTGTGTCACCATATTTTACTTTTATTTTTTTTACTTTTTTTTTATTTTTTTTTATATTTTCTGTGTTTTGGTGTGCAATAAAGAATATTTATTATTATTATTATTATTTTAATTGGAATTAAAACACATTTGTTACATTACCCATAACCTTAACAAGGACCAAACTAAATCGCCTATGCTTCAATAAACTTCACAGTTAGAAACTTTATCGTGTGCTATTTGTGGCAGCACTAGTCATTACTAGGAACAAGAACTTACAAGTACTCCTTTGAAACAAAATACTTTTAAACATTGAGCTGAAACAAACAGATTATTTTGGAGCTATTGCATAAAGCTATCAGATTTGAAGTTATTTTTAATAAAGACTGAAGAAAAATGATGAGTATCGTATCTTAGGAATAAGAGATATAGAGTGGAACTACGTACTCAAGTTAGGAGTTAGTGAAGTATATGTATAGATCAAAAACATATCTATAGAGCATATATTTTTTATAGTCAATGTTCAGAAATATAATAAATAAAGTTTGCATTCATTATTATTATGTATCAGGTAATTTATGATTGTTATTACAAGACTAGCAAACAGTAGGTTTCTTTCGAAAATCCTAACCAATGTTTCTAACTTTGCAGTATAGATAAACATTGAAAAGATGCCTACCGAAATTAATGTTTGTTTGAAACCTAATAGATGTCACCACCGTCCCGATAAAGACGATTACATATAGAATGCTTAATTCACCGAGACGGACAGCGATACGGTAGCTCAGTTGGTAGAGCGACGGGACGGTTTTCCAGTAGTCGCGGGTTCGAATCCCTGCCCGTATCGGTTTATTTTTCATTCTTTATTTATATAAATTTAAATAAGCTTAACATGGCTATACATGTTTAAAGATATTTTCAAACATTAATTTCGGTAGTGGCATCTTTTCAATGTTTATCTATACTGCAAAGTTAGAAACATTGGTTAGGATTTTCGAAAGAAACCTAATAGATGTCACCACCGTCCCGATAAAGACGATTACGTATAGAATGCTTAATTCACCGAGACGGACAGCGATACGGTAGCTCAGTTGGTAGAGCGACGGGACGGTTTTCCAGTAGTCGCGGGTTCGAATCCCTGCCCGTATCGATTTATTTTTCATTCTTTATTTATATAAATTTAAATAAGCTTAACATGGCTATACATGTTTAAAGATATTTTCAAACATCAATTTCGGTAGTGGCATCTTTTCAATGTTTATCTATACTGCAAAGTTAGAAACATTGGTTAGGATTTTCGAAAGAAACCTAATAGATGTCATCACCGTCCCGATAAAGACGATTACATATAGAATGCTTAATTCACCGAGACGGACAGCGATACGGTAGCTCAGTTGGTAGAGCGACGGGACGGTTTTCCAGTAGTCGCGGGTTCGAATCCCTGCCCGTATCGGTTTATTTTTCATTCTTTATTTATATAAATTTAAATAAGCTTAACATGGCTATACATGTTTAAAGATATTTTCAAACAATATACAATTATCTTAATTATACATAGTATTTATATTTATTTTTGATTTATGTCATCATTAGAAAAATTCGTTCCTTCTGATTCTTCATCACCTTCTTGTCTTTTTCTTTTGCCCCCGTCTGAAGACATCTTCAAGTTTTTTTCTCGTGGGATTAAGGATCTAAACAACTATAAAAAAATAGAAATTTAGAGATTTTAATTACCTATGTTACAATATTTTTTCTAATAGTGAATTTAAATTATATAAGTTCATAAATAATTATTTGGCAACAAAATAACAAAGCACGTATATTATATCTAACAAATTACACAAACAAACAATAACTTCGTCAAATTGAATTTTACAATAAATGAACATATTTCATAAAATCTAAAATTATTATAACATTTTTTTAATTTTCCAATTTTAAAATCCACCAAAAAGTATTATCAAATAACTAGAAATCTATTTTACCACGCTAGTAAGATAAATCTTATACCGTAATAATACTCATTTCACGATGAAAAGGTTAAATATAAAAAATATAATTAAAATGAATAATGCTAAATTTTAAATACAAATATTCGTACAAATAAATATTAATATTATATATATATATATTTTTTAGTTTGTTTTCATAAATTTACACTTATTGTCTCACTATACCTGTATTATTAGTTACATATGATGGGTTAAACAAATCATGAACAAAATATAAATACAAAGTGGTTGAACAAATAATTAATATACAATTATCTTAATTATACATAGTATTTATATTTACACGAATTTCAATGAATTCAAGTTTGAACATTATTTTCATTATTTACATCATTGTCATCGACAATACAATTTTAATAATTTTTAATTAATTAAAAATAATTATTTTTTTCCTCCTCTTCTAACGATATTGTTTGATGCTTAGAAATTTTTAAATCAACGTTAAACGTCAAATTAGTGTATACGTGTACACAGGCTACTACGCGTGCGCTAGTCTGGCTCTCCGCGCTATTATCATTAGCATGTCGGTGACGCGAACCGAGGATTTTACCCTCTACCAAAACGCTCAACGCGCCTAAAGAAGTTTTCACTTCAAATATAAAAAGAAATACAAATACTGATTACCTAGATCTGGAATCAACATTCAATCTAAATTTAGAAACAGTTTACTATACTACGTACCGCAACTATAATAATGTTCATAATAATAACTTCCAAGAGCCTAACGAATGAGAGTCCACGCTATAAGATTTTTTTTTATAGTAACTAGCATTTTTAAATAAAAATATCACAGTTATGGGGTTAAAATAATAAGAAAGAAATAATTGTTTTAAGCTCCAAATTATGTTTAGAATGTAAATAATCTTTCGCTATCTATAGATTGCATGTGATAATATTAATGTATTGACAAAAGTCGCTTCAACAATAAAGATACGTGATTATTCCATAATTAGTATATTTTTAAAATTAATATTATAAAATAGAATCAGACCCAAAACTGTTAATATATATTTTTTAAGTTAATACTACGTGTTTAGTTGGCGACATTTAGATAAAAGAACATTTCTGAAAATTTAGACGTTTATTTTTTGTCTGATTAATTTTTCGTAGGTATATTAGGTATAAAATTTTATGGAATATTCCGTTGCTGTAGCTTATAGTCCAAATTAATAAATAAGATACAATATAATGATAACAATACAGTACTTAGCAGCTTTATTATCTTAAAGCAAGCTTTATTACAGAGGGTCTCCTTAGAATTGGAAAAAATAATGTAGAGAAATAAGTAATGTAGGGAAAAAATTGCTGAGGTTATAATCACAATTTATAAAAAATGGACGAATATTGTATTAATTATACATTCCCAGTATTTTTACTAATTGGAGCGGTAGGAAAACAGACGATTTTACTAGTAACAGATAGTAAAGAAACACATATGTAAGCCAAGAAGAAAAAAATAAAAAACCACTCAAGACTAATCTAGTATTGAGAATACAAAAATATTTACAAATATTCGGAGAAAATCTACATTCTAGTAAATATTTACCACTTTATAACTTCAATTTGAATCTGTGACAATATACACTTTATGTACTCTGTTATAAAATATATTTTACAAATACTAACGTGTGCTCTGAATTGTTTGGAAGGCAATTTGTCTTTGAATAATATATATTTTTGCTCGCAGTCAAGTTTGAGTCTATATTTAGATATCGTAGATACACTAACATAAATTAAATAATTAATTGGAACTTCGAGAAAGTTTGTAACTGTAATCATTGTTAAAAAATTTTTAGAATTCCTCTTTTAAAATAATGAAATTTATTTTATGATAATATATATATTTTATATATTTTTTTTTAAATATAATTATATTATAATCTTTGGAGATATTATTTTCTTAATTACTTACACATTTGCTTTCATAAAGGATTTGTATTCAACCTCACTCACTCACACTTAAGAAAGTATAAGAGTATAAAGTTTGATTGATTTTATAGTTTTTTTATGAGACTAGGTTGATATCACTTACCTTATGTAGATTTTAAGTAATATCGGTACAATGGTCTCCCAATATGGAATATTACAACATAAAAGTTTGAGAACGTATAAACAATATATGTTATTAAAAACTTTATTTCAATGTGTAAAAATAAAAAACATATTATTACATAATGAAGACAACATACGATAGCAGAGTGTAATGTACTCTGTATGTATCACAGTGTAAAACTCAAGAATTAATTCTGTTGCTAAAACATTATTATGGATATAATTATCAGTAGAAATATTTACTGGTGCATTTTAATATGGAAACAAATAAAAAAAAATGAATAAATTTAAAATAAAACTATTACGTGAATATAAGACTGCTGAAACCATATTTATTTGAACACGTAATTTATTGTGAATGCTTTTCCGTAACAAATAACCGATATAGATTTTATCTAGTCGTAAACTTTACACTTCCGGTAAAAATAGATAGACCTTCGCAACCTTTAAAGCGAGAAGTATCGATTCGATATGGTTGGTATCGAATAAAATCAGATATATCCGGATCTAACCAGATATAACAGGCTTTTCGACGAGCAATTAGTTTATTTTCCGACTACGTCCAGGTTCTTTACAAACGTTCCTCCGGTATTCTAAAAATGGAGGATACATCAACATGTTTAGGTGTTGGAACTTATTCTTATGAAATCTTATTTTTATTAATATAATGTCTTACTCTGGTATATTTGGGTAGGAAATTAGATGATTATGATAGAATAGATCAATAATACAAAAACTATAATAAGAATTTAACAATTTTATTTATTTTAGCGATTTCTTTTTGTTTTAAATTTTTTAAATTCTACTAATCATTGTTTTTTAAAGATTATTTAAGTGATATTATATGTAGTATTATACAGTATAGTATATTATTGTTGTTACATATAGGATATAATTGTTTTTTTAATAATTCTTACACTTTTCTAGTTTGTGCAAATTCTGGTGGTAAAAAATTTAAATTTTACGACTTAATTACTGCAACTTGCTTTACGAAAATAATAAAAGTGCAACTGTTTAGAATTTGGAAGACAGCAATATTTAATAAAAAATATTAAAAGTTAAAAGTTCAATAACTTTCCACCGGCTTTGCCGCGTGTTTCTATATGTGAAAACATATATTAATGGAGATACATTAAATATTCCTTCTGTTAGGAACATGACAAGAACGATGGGTTTAATTTTATATATAAATTATAAGGATGTAATTTTTATATTGTGAACAGATAGTACATTTTTAAATTCTTTTTACTAATATACGCAGACCGCTTCGCAAGACTTCATTTTAATATATTTTAATTTAAAATAGATAGTTAAAAAAATATATAATAAAATTTTTAAAATACATACATAAGAATGAAATCAATAATATTTAAAAATTGTATATATCAATAATAATTAAAACTGACCTTAAATACTTCAATTGTTAAAAAACTCACTGACAATTCAAAATAAAAATGAGCCTAGCCACGAAACTTTACAGTATTACCAGCTGGGTCAATCTGAAGATTCTCTAAATACTTCGTTGAAATCGGACGAGTCGTTTCGGAGTCTAAAAGGAACATACGTACATATTTTATCTTTTATGGGTACGTCTATTAATGCTTATAAAATATCTATATACATGTATAGTCATGTTAAGCTTATTTAAATTTTAAATAAATATTAAACAAATAAACCGCTACTGGCAGGAATTCGAACCCGCGACCCGAATCCGTCCCAACGCTCTACCATTTGAGCTACCGTATCACTTAACGTCTCGGTGAATTAAGCATTCTACATATTATGTTCTTTATCACGACGGTGATGACATCTTTTAGTTTTTTTTTTTCGAAGTTTTCACCAAAGCTTATAACTGCTGCCCAGTTAGATATATATAGTTAGTTAGTTAGTTATAGTTATAGAAAAATATTGAAAGGCTGCCCCAACCGAAATAAGTGCTTGAAAATGTCTATAAATATTTTTTTGTTAAAAGATTATTTAAAAAAGGTTATTTTTTTAAGACTATGATGATTATGATTTATAAAAAAACTTGCTTTGTAATTTTTTATAAAGTATATATATACTTTATTCAAATAAGTTTGAAATAACGTATTACCCTCTGGTCTGAAATAAATGAATAAAGCCTTTGTAAAAACTATAATATACTACTCATTTATGTTTAATCCCGGCTATGAAGTAAGTTTTCATTTGGGGCAGCTCAGCCTCAACGCTTGCAACAAAATTTCGTCTAAACACGCACAGCATTCATTAAAAATCTGGGTCACATTTTATTTAAAGTTCCTTGAAGCTATTTCAAGCATTAATAACAAACAATTTTGAATATTTAAATAGTTTGTCTTTCAAGTAGAATACATAATATATTTATCAGAAAATAATATTTTTATGTAATAAAAGCAAGAAATTAAGTAATGAAAGTGGTACTTAATAAAAAATATTGTTTCTTAGTGAAAAAAAAACTAAAAATACAACTTCGTATGAGGCAACTATCCCCCGAACCATTTTGGACGTTAGTCTACTAACCCAATAGTAGGCAGATATTCCCCTTATTATTAGAGGACCAATAAAACAGGATTTATTTAAAACCAATATAAGTTACACTTAATAAAATGGGCTATTGTAAAAGTTTAATAACCAATGATTCTATATACATTTAAATTGAATACTTAGAAGGACATATTTTTAATAACAGACTTTACAAAAAGTGGCGCAACTATCAAGTTTTTACTCTACACAAAAGAATATGACGAGATGTTATGGAATTACGAACTCAAGTTAAGGGAAGGAGGTAATTTTTAACTAAGAATCGGATTATAATTCATGATTTTTTTTAGTCAATCGAAAAAACATATATTATAAACTGTTAAAATGTGTTAAACTTTTATAAACTTTTAAAAGTTTCTTCTATTTGATTCACGAGCAACACTTAGTATATATAAATATTTGTATAAGAAAATCACAAGGAAAACAGCCTTTATTTTTAGGGTAAAATAAAATAAAAATAACAAAGTCATCTCAAAGCAAACCTGTAAATTTTAAATGTGCTCAACTAAGTGATAACAATTGACTCACAAAAAACGTTTCAGTATGAACTTTATGTTTTTGATTTTAAAATTAAATGGTTTTACCTCGCATTGAGTTTGCAGTTTATGTTTTCAATTAATATTTATAGTTCTAATATTTAAATTTTTTTTATTCATAGTGAATAAGTTGAGTAAAATTATTTATAATATATATGGAACCAATTTTTTTAATTTCGAACTGCAAAAGGAAAATTTTAATCAAGAAGCATGTAATAATATAATGCCCATTAAATAAAGCTATTTAACAAGTAATCTATTTTTCATAAAAAAAATAAATATTCTAGAAGATTCTATCTAGGGAGTTACCTTTTAACAAACTTAAATACTATGTATCATTCATTTGTAGTATCATATATGTGTAGAGAAACTACTGTATGTCGGAAAATTTCGAGGATGATGAAACTTGTATAACTTGTAACTAAATAATTTAGACTTTATTTTAGGCTTATATAATTATGGCTTTTAAAAACTACATACCTTCAGACCCCTCAAGTCGATGTCGATACATAGTCTCATTATTCATTTATGAGATGATATTTTCTTCAAACAACAGCCACTTAGGATATTCATAATATATCGGCATAATCATATTTATATCGTTTATTCCCCTGGTAATATTAAAATGTTTCTGAAAGACAAAATTATATACAAATAATACCTACTCATGTCAACTTCTTTGTTGTATACTAAGACTGTAATTACTGTAGCGTCAAATAAAGTTTTGTATAGAACTTCAACATTTTCAATACGAAATATTTTAGTAAAGGTAGATAAGAATCTAAAGTTACATTATAACTTTTGCAATAAGAGTTATGAACTACGTAGGTAAGTTTGTAGTTCGTCAAATTCATACTAAGAAATATTATACGACTTATTGAAAAGACTATACAATACAATACGTTGAAAGTCGAGTCTAAGATTAATATAAGTTTGGTTTTCTTTGTTTTCAAATAAAGACAAAGAAATTATTTTCCTCACAAATTCTATATAATTTAAATATATCACATATATTGTTATTACTTTGTACATAATTTTATTAATTATAAAAGTTATATAGTGGTTTTTATTTCTCTCTATAGTGGTTCGGTTGATTGTTAGAGAATGCTTTAGCATTAAGTCTGCCAATTTGTTTTTTTTGTACAATGAAGTTTTAATAAATAGATAAATTAAAATAATAAACTGGACCACTTTTTAAAAACCTTAATAAACTTCAACGTGGAGTAGTTTATTATTTTTTTTTTAATTATATATTTTTCATTTTGAATCATAATCAGTGTTTACTTGTGTACGTCAACATGGAAATGTTAGGGCCTATTTCGATACCAGATTTATCGTAATGAGACCTTCTGTAAAAGCACTTTCCATCTTAATGTTAAAGCTATGAGGGTTCCAAACGCGTCCTGGTCTGAGAAAAACCACATAAACAACTCAGCCGCATATATTTTTTTGTTATTGTGATCACTGTTTCACAAACGTTAATCTTAAAAGCAATTTTGGAACAACTAGAACCGTCGTAATCAATCGAAAATGAAGTGTAATGATTTTAGGCAACGAAATTGAAATAATATTACCAGTAAAAAAAAAAACTTCTGCCTACCACACAACCAATCACTGCAAGCAGCACCTGTTCACGAGCATAACGCAAGAGCCAGCCATCACCCCCAAAAACAAAATGTTGTCACGGTGTGTGCGAAAGCCATACCGTGATGTCTCACTAAGGCGAAGGACCACCTTGTACTATTAATAGCATCATGGATGATGTCCATGATGCTATTAATAGTATGATGTCCTTCTTGGCTAGCAGATATCGATAAGGAATTTTTGCACCAAATAATAAAGGTAGATGATGTTAAAGTAAGGAATCGTAAAGCGTTTCCTTAGGTTTCGTTAACTATTATATTACTTCGCGTCACACAAACAGAGAACACCCGAAATATTTTCCTTCGAAACGAATGAGCGTCCCTAATGTCTAGAAGAAAAAGTTAGATGTTTGATGAATCGTCGAACGGCGACAAGCAGGCCCTGGCGTGCAAATCGCTTAGGTGAGTTTAACCGTTAGACGATCACGTCTTCTTTTTGGCTATCAAGCCAAGAAGATTTTCATTATTCGTGAGACAAAAGTGAGTCTCGTATATTAATGCGATGTCCGCACTTTGTTATTGCAGAAGTAGGCGGAGTAGACGAAACCGAGTTCTTCCAAAATGATGTGTAATCTAGCCATCTTGGACTGGAAAAGTCATTATTTTCATCACCGCCAGAATAGGTTCCTGAACTTATCCCAAGACATTCAATACCTCTTTGAAGGTGTCAAGTACCTTAATGAGCTTGTAGGTTTATAAATATTAGTAAAATAATAAATATACGTCAACGGATTTTATGCATCAATAATATTCCAAAAGAATTATGAAAGCAGAAAAAAAACGCACCAAAAGCTTTTATCTAAAAAATAAAAATCGGTCAGTTGATACTGAAACACTACGTCATGTGTTATCAGTTTAATAATATTTGGAAACACCAGGTTTTTAGTAGCAATAACGCCATTCGTTACATAGTCAATATGTACGATGTAGTCTGTTGTAAATTTATATAAAAGTTAGTAATAAATAATAAGAATTCTAGTTCACAAAAATAATAATATTAGTGATTTAGTCCACTGAAAATAATAACTATAATAAATAGCTAAATAATAATATCACTAGACAAATTATATAAATTGATCTAACCCTTAAGTAAGCAAATTATTTGCTTGTGTTAAGGGTGTTTAGACAAAGATACAAATATATAGAGATACACATTATAAACACTACAAATATATTTAGTAAACGATCAAACCCAGAAATACGTCTGTATTTCTGGGTTTGATGTCTATCTATGCTCATCACATACAAGGAATTGAACCCAAGCTCCTATGCGCCGCGATACGTTACGCGTCTGTACCACGATTGTGCTTGGCGAGGATTAGTTTTTGCGTGGTGGGTTCTCGACTTAAGCCTCTTTCTTACTGTTCTCGGTTGATCATCGTGAGCAGCGATAGAGGCCTTCTTCTTTATATATATACTCTTCTACCTTGTAAAATATATTATTGCAGTTGAAAAAAATATGTTTTTTTCATATTACAATTAACAATTTAACTAATTCATCTATAATACAAGAGAGTTATTAGAACTGTGAATTATCTAAATCATTAAATATTAATCTAATATACTATAAATAGTGTTAAATAAAAATATAAACTGCAAATCCAAAGAGCGCAAAAACTACTTAACTAAGATATGTAGTTAAGGCTGAAACTCTTTGTGCGTCTCGGTTATCAGTTAATTAAGAACGTTTAGAAAAAACACTGGTTTTCTTTGAGATCAGTCTGTTCTACTTTATTTTTATTTTAGCTTTAATACTTGAAATGTTTTTCTTATATTTTTTTAATCAAACTAGCTGTCCATGGAGGGATCACCCGCATTGATTTTACTAACTAAACCACATCGTTACCTATCCGGTTTATTCAACTTGATTAGTCAAGTCGAGACTAACTTTATTTATTATATTCATCCTGTCGCCTTGATGAAACAAAATATATACTCTATAAATATGTTTCGACAGGTAAAATAGTTACATAGTTCATCTTATAATGTACTAAGTTTCTACTTAATATAAAAATGTTTAGTACAAATTAATACATTTCTAAGTATAAATTTCACTAACTTCTAACTTGAGTACGTAGTTCCACTTCATATCGCTTATTGCTAAAGTTTGATAACGACTTTATTAAAATATATAATACTTTAATATATATACATAACGTTATTGATTTTTGAACTTTATTGATGCCACAGTGGGTAGGTACTTATAGTCTCCGTACATAAAACCTTTTCTTTTCGTAAGAGGGTAGTGTGGAAAAAGAATTTTTAACTAAAAGAGAAATAGAGAAGTAAGAGGTTATTTTAATTATTTAATTGTTCTTTTGTATGCTTTATTATCTTTGAGTTAAATATACCAAGAAAATTTCCTTTTTTGTTTTGCCAAACCTACAAGTCTTAAAGCTTTATACAACAACTTTGATGAACTATGTTCATCTTACCTCAATATTTATAAGTATTGTAAGGTTACATTATTGTTAAACGACTATTTTATAATAATCCGTAATATTTTGATTAGTTTCAATGTTTTGATGGTCCCTATATTGATCCATATAAATTAATGAATTACTAATTTAACTGTAATAAGAAGAACCAATAAGGTGTAATTATTTAAATCGTTGTTTTATTAACTTAAATGTCAAGTAATGGTTATTTTCGTATGCTTAAAGTAGTTTATTTGACGAAGATTATTATTTATGTGAAGAGGGACATTTGCTTGATTAGTAAATACTTGAATAAGCTAGAAAAGTGGGAACTATTAAGACTTCATAATTAAACCCAGTATTTAATACCGTGTTTACCTATACTCACAATTGTTCATTTACGAGTAGTTGTTATTTTTGTACGTTTAAAGTAGATGATTTGACTATGATTATTATTTATGTTAAGAGGGAGTTAATAAAGAAGGGTATATAAACTGCGGTTAGAACGATATTCGGGACAGACACTGCTGGATAGTAAAAAGGAAGGATTAAATACAAGTATATAAAAGTGAAGAGTGAGAAGTAAAATCTGTGAAACAATATAATTGGACGTGGCCCTTATAGTATTTTCTTCAAAGGCAATAATTGTACCTTCCTGTTTTCAGTAATTATTAGTGCTGCCACAATTGGCACACGACAAAGTTTCTAACTGTGAAGTTTATTGAAGCGTAGACTATTTAGTTTTGTCCTTGTTAATAAGGTCCAAACTAAATTATTACATTGCTTGTAACCTTATCGTTACGTTATTATTATGTATGAAATATATAAAAAAATAACAACTAATTTAATAAAGTGATTATAATGCCGTTATTTGTGAAATATAAGTTAAGATCACTTAAGCTAAGTAAGCGCTTAATCTCTTCTTTAAGTATTCACATCGTACGATTTTAATATGTCAATACTTATTATTATTTATTTCATTAGTATTTAAAACTATAGTTAATTTAAACACTTTGAGTTAAGCTGGATATAGTATTTTAGTTACTGTTGTCTTTAATTAATAATCTGTATGGATCGTTTCGTGAATGAATTTCGTGTATGAAGTTAATTAAACTTTTTTTGATCCTGATCTAAAAATGAAGTTGACAGCAATTTAAAATAAACTTAGAGAATATTACATGAATCCTATCTTAGTTTAAAATGTTTATTCTTATGACCGTATTTTCTTTTTTGTTATATAAGCTTTTAAATATAAGGTGTTCAATAAAGCCTATAAAAAATAGCAACCACTTTTGTCTGTACCCATATTATGTACCTTGTTACTTCGATATATATTGTGCACTAACCGAATAATATGATGTGTTATATTTAATCATCAACAATGTACTACTATGTTAATGCAGAATTCTATTCTCCATGCTAGATTTTGATTTGTCTAGTATTTAAAAGGTATGTACGCTCAGAACAAAAGCTTCTAGTCTGCTGTATTGATATTACTTATTACTTTGAACATACTTATGAAAATACTTCGTAACGCAATGTTCAAAAGAACCCAGAAGAGCGTCGACAGTTGCTAGTTCTCAGTATGTGTCAGCAGATCATTTGGCAAAAGACGTCATGTTACTATCTACATCCGGGAGACGAGTAGTTGTTTCAACTAATTGGGATAGACCATTTTTTATTAGCAAAGTCAAATACAAATCTCCCTATTTGTATGATACGCATCCGATACAATGATGGATGGCATTTATGTTAGTGAAGTTAGAAATTTAAGGTGGAACGTGGAGGATGATTGCTTTCTAAGTTCACTACCACGCATGTTAAACGAATATATTTTTCTAAAGCCACCTTGCTAGCTTAACCTAGCTTGGTTTATTTAAATACAATTATTGACAGTCAGAAATGTTCATCAATTAAACAGTAAAATGTATGTATTTGTATGTAGTACTCGTAGTTCGTTAAAACTATTTTTCTGTTTTAAATCTATTTTCGGGCTAAAATATATACTTTTGATATAAAATGTTTTATAAAATTAAGTTAAATAAGCCAGTTGAGATTTAAAAAGAAATGTAGATAATGTCATGTTTGTCTTTTTAGCGACCAATTTGGACTACCTTAAACTAAGTTTTAAGAAAATTAAAATTAAAAAAAAAATCGTTTTTTATTGATCATATTTATACATTTATAATATAATATTTTTGTGTAAAATTAAATAGTATTGGAAATAGGATATTTTATGAATAAAAGCTAATATCGACGTATCCTTTCATTTTAGTATTCCGATGGTATATATTTGTAAATTATCAGGAAGTAATCCGGAACAAACTAACTGTTCGAAGCCAAAACGATTTGTTCCTGTTAGATTCAGTTAAATCTGATTTTATTCGACAATAACTACATGTATTCGCTCTCAACCTGTAAAAATGATAGAAACGTATCAATTATTGCCGGAGGTAAAGAGTTTACGCCTAGATAAAATATGTAATTTGGTTTCTAAACACGAAAAACTGTTAATATTAATAAATTTAGTAAACTGTTTATAAATGACGATTTCAAATTTAATTTAGTAATTTTTCTAAAAGTCTTTAGTTTGCTAGTTTTTTTAATTAATAATTGACGTTTATTTATTGTTGTTATTAAAAATGATTTGCAATTAAAAAAAACATTTAAAAAAGGAAACAATTAAGGAAAATGTTGTTTCCCGCCATTTTTCATTTATTTTTCTTTCTGTCAAAATAAGTGAATCTAATATAGAAAGTCGCTACATTTTAAAGTTTTATTACAAAAAAACTAAATAAAATGCGACGCAAGCCGCGAGAAAACTTTTTGGCGCTTATGGACCTCATGCAGTGTCAATAAACCTGGAACAAAGTTGGTTTAAGCGTTTTCAATTCGGGAATTTTGATGATAAAGGTGTACTTCACTCTGGCCGCCCTGTTACAAATTAAAGGACGCAAGTTTTGAAAAAGTGGACCTCTTGGTCTATGGTTATCTTGGTGGTAGATCATAACATCCGGTCGCCGGCAAAGTTACCACCCATCGGGCAGAATCGTGCCGCAAAGCGACCTAGTCGTGTTCCGGCACGTTGCTCGATGAAGCCGTTTATGGGAAATGGGTCTGAACAGTTGCGGTGCGTTGGCGAACCGGTCTGACGTCGGGTTGGTGTTTGTTTTGTCGGGTGTCTAGTCGAGGAGGGTAGCGGGATCCGAAGCGACGGCTTTCCGCTGGCCGCCCGCAGATAGTTGGGGGCCCAATTAGTGGGATAGCCAACCACGAAACGCTGCCCCGCCAGCTGTGAAAAATCCCAGGGTGGCTCCATCGTGCTGGTTGGCGACCAGACGAGGAGGCCCGATGGCGATCCCTGGGGGGGTTCGGGCGTCCCCGCAGTCTCCAGACTAGCCTCCCAGTGGCAAGACATCACCAATTTCGACGTCGGGTTCGATACGTGCCGTCTCGTTCAACTGCCATTTCCCATCCCTATTCACTTTTATATATATTTTTTTTTTTATGAAAAAGTTAAGAAAAAGGAACAAGGTTACATAGCGGTTGCACTCCTCCTCATATAAAGTGCACCTCACTAATATCAGGGGTTTGCACTCAAATCTTTTAGCTGTCCACCACCACCTGGAGACAAGGCAGCCGCACTTGCTCTTTTTGACGGAGACGCAGATACAATGTCCTTTGAGCGCTGCATACTTGGATTATCCCGGTTACTCGTTAGAGCACAACTTTCGCTCACGGGCCGGAGTCAGTGTGTACGCGCGGAACGACCTCTGTGTTCAGCGTCTCCGTCACCTTGAAGACCCCACTTTTTCTTCCCTATGGATTTTAGTGGACACAGGAAACGAAAAAATCCTGTATTCCTGTGTCTACCGTTCGCACAGCGGTGACCAGGAGACAACTCGTTTATTTGAATATCTCAGTGAGGCTGCAGATATGGCTCTGTATCAGTACCCTTCGGCGCAGCTCGTCTTTCTGGGGGACTTTAATGCCTGTCATCAGGACTGGCTGTTCCCGTACCAGAAGACCGACCATGCTGGAAGAGAAGCGCGGAACTTTGCGTTGTCCTTGGACCTCTTTCAGCTGGTGAGGCAAGCGACAAGGGTACCAGATGTGGTAGGCCATACAGCAAATTGCCTGGACCTTCTGCTGACAACTGATCCGGACAGGTATCGTGTAGAGGTCACGTCCCCCTTGGGAACCTCCGATCACTGTCTGGTGAAATCTTTATTTACATATTCCCCACCAGGTTTCGAACCACATGGTGTTAGGCGAGTATGGAAATACAAGTCAGCAGATTGGGATGAGATGCGGCACTTTTTTGCGTCTTATCCTTGGCGGCAGGTCTGCTTCTCTTCTTTGGATCCGTCGAGTTGCGCGGATGCTATAACCGATGTGGTGCATCAGGCAATGGAGTATTTTATTCCTTTTGCTGACGTACCCATCGGTGGCAAAGCTCGCCCATGGTTTAATGCCGAATGTCGTCATGCACATGACCGAAAACATTCGGCATACCTCATTTGGGCTGATGCTCGAAGCCGCAAAACTCCGGATGTAAGTACAAAGAAGAGAGCCTTTAACCAAGCTGCCAAGTCCTATAAAAAGGCATTGCGGAAGGCTCGTCTTGATCGGATCGTTAAGAATGGCGAAAAGCTCTCTGTCAGACCAACTGGCAGTCGAGCTTTCTGGTCTCTTGCCAAAGCGATCGAGTCGAACTTCTGCCAACCCTCACTGCCTGCTCTGCTGAAGCCTGATGGATCCCTGGCCCACACAGCAACAGAGAAAGCGAATGTATTTGCTTCTCTGTTTGCTGAGAATTCGCATCTAGACACTGGCAATGCTTCTCCAGAACATCTTCCTCACTGCGGTATTTCGATGCCTGAAATCCGCATCACTAACAAAGAGGTATGGAGAACATTGTGTCGTTTAGATGTGAATAAAGCCAGTGGTTCTGATGGTATACCAGCCATTCTGCTCAAGACATGTGCAGCTGAGTTGTCTCCTGTATTGACACGTCTGTATCGCCTCTCTTTCAAGACTGGAAAAGTGCCGGAATCCTGGAAGCTTGCCAACGTGCAACCCGTGCCCAAAAAAGGCAGCCGTGCCGATCCTGCCAATTATAGGCCCATTTCAATCACCTCCATACTCTGCAAGATTATGGAGCGTGTATTGAACTCGCGGCTTCTAGCGTACGTAGAAAAGGTAACGATCTCCTCAGTGACCGACAGTACGGATTTCGCCGAAATAGGTCCACTGGGGACCTTCTAGCGTACGCAACACACATTTTAGGCGAAGCCATCGAGAGGAACGGAGAAGCGGTCGCCGTCTCTCTGGACGTCTCGAAGGCTTTTGACAGGGTCTGGCATGTGAGCCTTTTAAGCAAACTTTCAGCGTACGGTATATCTCCTGGTCTGATTGGCTGGATAACGGACTTTTTGAGCCGGAGATCTCTCCGTGTTGTTGTCGACGGGTGTTCTTCGGAACCCTTGACAATAAATTCCGGAGTACCTCAGGGGTCCGTTCTTTCTGCAACTCTTTTTCTGCTGCACATTAACGATCTGCTGAAGCCCGGTATCTATGGGTATGCAGACGACAGCACAGTTGTAGAAAGATATCTGCCAAGTTCTCGGGCTAGTAGAGATGAAGTACAATCTGAAAGAGAAGCCATGATGCAACGTTTGAATGACTAACTTCAGGCAGTCTCCGCATGGGGCAATGCCAATCTTGTCAAATTCAACGCCACCAAAACGCAGACGTGTTTGTTCACCCCCAAAAGGAGCCCCTTCACCTTGGCTCCTACTTTCCAGAATGTATCCTTGGAATACAGTGACTGGCTTCAGTTGTTAGGCTTAGAGATCTCCTCGAACCTCAACTTTGGTCGGTACATTGAGTCCAGAGCAAGAGCAGCTGCAGGAAAGCTTGCCGTACTTGCGAAGGTGCGACAGTACTTTACACCGGGACAGCTTCTTGTATTATACAAAGCACAGATCCGGTCGTGTGTAGAGTATTGTGGCCACATATTTGCTGGTGCCGCAAAGACTCATCTTGCGGTTCTGGACTCAATCGAGAGGCGAGCAAAGAGGCTTATTGGCGACCCTAAATTGGTTGACGCCAAACTCCACAGCCTTGAACACAGGCGTAGAATTGCCAGCCTCTCAGTATTCTATAGGATACATTTTGGTGAGTGTGCGCAGGAATTGCACGACCTAATTCCCCCATCCCCCTTCCATCACCGGACGACCCGACGCACGGCAGGTTTTCATCCTTTTGTTGTGGACATTCCACCTGTCCGAACGAAGCGCTATGCTTCATCTTTTTTAGTGCGTACAGCGAAGGACTGGAACAATCTGCCGGCGTCGGTATTTCCGGCAAAATATAATGTGGGTGTCTTCAAGAGGAGAGTGAATAGGCTTCTAGGTTAATGCGCTTTACCACCTAAGACTACATTTCACTTTCCATCAGGTGGAATGTAGTCAAGCATTAACCTAGTTTTGTATAAAAATAAAAAAAAATAAAAAAAAAATCCTCCTCTTCAGCATGTCAGTAGTCACGACGTAGCTGAAAAACTGAAGATTGACCACAAAACAGTTTTGAGTCATTTTGAGAAAAGCTAGGTAGAAAAAAAAGATGGATATTTTGGTGACATACGAGCTCACTGAAAGGAATACTCGATACATATTTGCGATTCTTTACTGAAATCTAATAAAACCGATCTGTTTTAAAAATATTGATATGGTGATGAAAAGTGGATCACATTCGATGAGAACGTGCGAAAAACCACAAATCGGGTTTTGCCATAATCTGCAAACTCGCAATAAGGTGATGTTGTGTGTATGATGAGACTAAAAGAGCATTGTTCATTATAAGTATTTACCGCCAGGCAAAGCCATCAATTCGGATCTTTACTGCCAACAGCTGATGAGATTAAAGTAAGAAAGAAAACGGTCGTAATTGATCAATAGAAAGAGTGTAGTCTTTCATCCCGATAACGCAAGATACATCTTTAGCCACTCAGCGGAAATTAAGAAGATTGAGTAAAAGGTATTAATATAGTCACCATATAGACCTGACCTGACCTTACACATTTAGATTTGTACCTGTTTCGGACTCTAAAGAATTCTTTAGACTCTGTCAAGTTAAAATCACGAGAGGACTTCTGAACTACTTGTCTCGTTTTTTTTATTGGAAGTCCCAAAATTTCTACAGCAAAGGGATTATGTCGCTGCCTGCAAAATGGCAAAAATTTCAAAGAAAACATATATATAATAAATAAAGTAAATTAAGTTTGAAAAAAAAAATGTCTTAACTTTACATATAAAAAGCTATTCACATCGCTATATAAGAAGGAAAAACAATAACTCGTTTTCTCGAGAAGGTATTTACAAACACGTTTTTTGAAAACCCGCCTATTATTATAGAAGCGCGCTGCAGATGATGAGGCAGACTGTTTCAGAGTTTTATTGTGTGTACCGTGTCTAGGATGGAAAGTAATTTGAGCTTATCATCTGCGATCTGAATGATTAAATCAGTTTCAGAGATGTTTACGTATCATACATCGGCATAGTCAATGAGTGAAAGAATGAGAGAGTGCACTAACTGACTTCTGGTCCGATGGGTATAAAGTTTTATGTCAATGGAGTGAATGAGGCGAGCACGTCTCGTACGACATAGCTTAACTATGTAGGCATTCCAGCTGAGTGTACTATCAATAAGTAGTGTATCTAGTTTGCTAAATCACACAGACTAAAACGAATAGGAGCCGCTTTGGTTGAGTTAATAAAATTGTTCACGCTGAGATGGAGCCACGAGCAACCAATTAATTTTATAGGTACATATTTGGTAAAAGAAAATAATGAAAACAACTTTACTTTTAAAATTGATATAAAAACAATATGGAGATAGATCTCAAAGGAAAGTATTTTTTAAACTTTTCAACTAACTGATAACTATATACAAACAAAAAAGGTTTCACTGTTACTACACGCTATTGATTTTAAAGTTACATATTTTTTGCGAGCTTAGGTAGGTTTGCAGAGTTTTCAATTTATTTATATTTATAGTATATATGAATAATATTGAACAGTTTAAATAACTGCAATAAAAAATCTAAATGTATATGTAAAAAGGTATATAGTCATATTAACGAGCATATTATAAAAAGCCGAGGCTATTTTTTTAATAATTTTATTCTTATTCTTAGAAATTCAGTTAATATTTTCAGTTTTTCCTTTGACTACACTCCTTTTGTAGTGGATATTTTGCATTATTCGCAGAAAACCTTTTGCAAAGGCTTTCTTTTTGTGTCTTTATTAAAACAATAAGACTTTATTGGAGCAATATCTTTAGACTTCATTTTTTAAGATAGTTCTTAACTTAAGAATATACACTTGTATGAAAGATAGATTTATCATTTCTGTACTGGAAACTTATTTGATGCCTTATTTTAAAATATTATTCTTAAAACATTCATCTAATCCTGTATACAATCACGTATTTTAATATTACATATTTTTTATTTCAATATCGTTCTTTATACCTTATATTAATGATATTATTTATTAACGCTGGCTATAAAACGAACTTAAATGGTTGTTTTTTATATAAAAAAAATACTTTAAAATATTGAATTTAAGTTAAAAGAAAGCTAGTTTGTTTATGCATATTTATAGGTTCTTTAAAATTCATCTTGTGCAAAGCACCAGATTGCCTACCAATCAATGAATCAAATCGGATACTTTGTGAAAACAAACTTTTTTAAATTAGTACTATTAATAATTACTTTAACTTACGTAGTAATTACAACATACCTAATATTTTCAATCGAATAGATAGCTTTGTACGGTAATAGTGAACTGCTTCTCTTTTGGTTACGGCGCATGAGTGCGGGAAGCTGTTGGCTATGATGACGACAGTGAATTATTAAGAAGAAGGATTACAGACCTACTGTCAACGTGTAATAAAGAATGATATTGCTTGTTACTTTTTAAACAAAGCAGTTGTATTATAATTATACATAACATTATGATTATTAATTAAACAATTTATACAAAACTTTTTAATATAAACTAAAAGTTCGTGAAAGAGAAAAAAATACATTTATAAAAGTGATTACGTGATGCCGTTGAATAACACAAGTTACCCTTAGTTGTCAATCTATTATTTTTCTTATAGTGACTTCCAGATACAAAGGAATGGAGTCACTTTAGATTTAAAGTGGCACCTTTATTGTCTTTTTTTTAAAAAACAATTTCCGCTTTATTGAAATAATCTCTGTTGCGAGGGTTTATTCAAACATGTATAACGGACATATAGAACACTCATACTGGAAACATCTGGGGAACACAGACCACTGTCCCGAGCGGGAATTGAATCCACAACCTTTAACCTAGCAGCAGGACCACTAACAACTAGACCTACGGACCACCTTGTTTTCTTTCTTGTAAATTAGGATTTAAAGATCTTTTTTCTAATAATAGAATATATAGAATACAAAGAAATTTAAATCCTATTGCTTTAAAAATACACTAAGGCTGCAAACGTTGTGATTTCAATACCCCTTTGTTCGCTTTCATATTATGTGCGGTCTTAGGTTCCAACTCCCATAAGCTCATAAAATAATAAATGCACGCATGCACGAGATAATTAATTTTAAGTTATTTTAACACGGTAAACAAAAGTAGCAAAACAACGTTCAAGGTTATCGAAAGTTTAGATCAAAAAATAATTACAATGATTTATCTTCATATTTACGATTTAAATCGTTAAAAATCAATACATGATGAAGGCTTCGTATCATAAACCGAGGTTTTTCTAAAACCTTTTATAATATTAAATTATTGTTTACTAAATTTAAAACGTAATACTATTCGGTTATTGTATAAAATTTAATCTCAAGAAAGTAAGTAGGTACTCAATATCAGACAAAAGAGGTTGTTATTTTATAAAATGGAACAGACTTTATTGGTAACTTTATGCTTTTTATAATATTATAATAATGGGATACTGTCTCCGAAGGATTTACAATCAAGATGGAGATTATATTTTTTCTTAGTATATTACAAACTACTACAATAATAACTAACAAACTATAACAAATTTTAAACAGAGTGTTAAAAATAAACCGAAATTTCAAAAACTACCGAAATAACGGTGGGTACATAGTAAATCGTTTTGAGGTGAAGTGTTTGAGATGAGATCAAGTACCTACTACAGTTTGTATCTTATAATATTTGTAATTTACGGCTACACTTTAATTCCAATAATATTATTATTATTTTATCTAAATATTAAAAAAAGTTTTCGCTTGTAAAAAAAATAAAACTACCAAAATACGTAACTGGTAAACAAAAAAACAGTAAAGAAAGTGTTGAACCAAAAAAATATACTTTTGCAATATATAGATAATTGGAATTAAAACACATTTGTTACATTACCCATAACCTTAACAAGGACCAAACTAAATCGCCTATGCTTCAATAAACTTCACAGTTAGAAACTTTATCGTGTACCATTTGTGGCAGTACTAGTCATTACTAGGAACAAGAACTTACAAGTACTCCTTTGAAACAAAATACTTTTAAACATTGAGCTGAAACAAACAGATTTTTTGGAGTTATTGCATAAAGCTATCAGATTTGAAGTTATTTGTAATAAAGACTGAAGAGAAATGATGAGTATCATATCTTAGGAATAAGAGATATAGAGTGGAACTACGTACTCAAGTTAGGAGTTAGTGAAGTATATGTATAGATCAAAAACATATCTATTTTGAGCTATATATTTTGACTATAGTCAAGGTTCATAAATATAATAAATAAAGTTTCCATTTATTATCATTATGTATCAAGTAATTTATAATTGTTATTACAAGACTAGCAAATAGTAGATGTTGGTTCAATGCAAAAACGAATAGGAGGCAATGTAGTTAATATAACCTTTCTAGTATAATGTTTAATTTAAATGTTTGTTTTTATAATAACAATGAAGACAAATTACACCGTTTTAGTAAAATCTATATTAAAATTGTAAACAGGAAAATATATCTGTCTGTCCCTCTGTTACGCTTTCACTGCTATCATTTTGGACTGATTTTTATATACAATAAATAAAGAGATATTTAGAGACCTGAGAAAGGACATGATAAGGTTAGGTTAGTAGAAGTAAATAAGTAGCACTAGCCTTACGTGTTGCAGTCAATTGACTACAGTTAAGATCTACCACTCTCAACATGCTATAAGTTTGAAACACATTCATATATTTCAATATGTTATTAAAACGATCACGATGCATTCAGAATAACAAGTCCTTATTTTATATACATTTTACATATATATACATATTCATTATCGTTTCATTTACAAATAAAAAATAAGTAAGTAAATTATAAGAAAATATATAGAGATCCATTTAGATTTTTAAATGTTAACATCGTGTTTTTAGGTCAAACATTTGATAGTTTTTTAATTGTTTTATAGACTCATTAAAATACACCTTGGCATTGTAGTTTCTTGTCAAAACAAAATTCACCAGAATTTAAAAACATAGTGTACCCATATTCTGTTCGTCTTTTGTTTTCTTCAATACATATATATGTACTTGTTTTGTATACAATTGGGCGTCAGAAAAGCATACCTACGTTTGGAAGCATACGGACTGTTGCAATAGTAACTTATATATATGTATTTTAAAAACGGAGCTACAAAGCCACTTCACGCGAACTTTTTCCTAAACAACCTAGCCTGTATACGAGTACATTACTCTATAAATTTTGTGTCACTTTGATGAAAATACTTACTATTGCAAGTAAGCTAACAAATTGTTTAAAATAAACAACACTTAAAATAAATAAAAAATGATACACTGATAATGTAAATAAAGTAGGTTATCAGTACAACTGTTACTTATTTGGTTGATATTTTTACACATAAATTATTTTATCTCTGTCTGTATAAAGTCCTAAAGTAAAAGTATCTTTTTATTTCAAATAGGCATACATTGCACTTATGAGACGTCAAACTTTACTTGCATGGTTTCAAATGGTAGGAACATGGAGAAGAACCGGCAAGAAACTCCATGAATACTCTTTTAATTTATTGATAAAATTAAAATTTCCCATTGTATAGCTGAATATATGAGCCCTTATGAGAAAAAAATAAATTCATACCTAACGTGGTACAGAAGAGAATATAATAACCAACTACGCCACGTCTATATTTGTGATGCTCTCACAGTTACAATGTTTAAATTATTGTAAATTTAATTATTAAACATTCTAAACCATAGTGATCATAATTAAAACACCTTTACTTTTTGTACTAAGAACGCCAATAGACCAAAACCCTAAAAGTTATTATAATAAAGTAACATGTGCAGAATCGTCAACTGGTTGATAATTAAAAAACCTTCGAATCGTCAGCATATTCCTTAGTATTGTATAGCTTTAGAAAAAAAAAGCTTTTAAAAAGAGTTTTAAATATTTTTCCGATAGGTTAGTGACAATTTTTCATGGTATATTATTATAAAACTTATTTCTATTTATATATATTATTTATTAATTATATTTTAAAAATAGTTCACTTCTCTAAATATCTCAAAATAAAAGTAGAATGAGTACTACCGTGGCTCTCAATGAAAATAACATTTTATTCGCAAAACCAAAAAAAAATAATATTATTCATGTATTTTAAATTAAACATTAACGCAGTCATAAAATTTTTGGAAGCATTATAATGATTATTTGTAATTCTCATTAATTATTAATAGTTTTGCATATCTAGGAACAGCCCCATGTAAAGTAATAAACCCGTAATTTTTTCAAAATTCTACTTATTTTATCACAGGTAATTAAGGTGACATGAACCAAGAGTTGTTCCTCGTAAATAGAATAAAAGACTGACCTGAAAAGTTATAGAGAATTGGGATACTTTTACAATTTTTTTAATATGCATTTTATTCCGTTTGTATAATATACTGAAAAGTAATTTGAAATAATATTAGAATTTATGGTTTTAAATAAATAAATCAAGCCGTAGTAACAACTATGCGTCTCATTTATGCTTAATAGCGGGTATAAAATTATTTTCATTAGTGCAGGCTAGCTGAGGCTGAGCTCAAAGATCGTAATAAAATGTTTACTAAACAAGCTACGCGACAAACCAACAATATTATAATTTTGGATCATGTTTTGTTAACAGTTCTTCGAAAGTTCTTTAATGGTACAGAAATTACTTTCTTCACACAAAATTGGTAATAACCTACCTAATAAATAAAGTGTTAGACCATAGTATACTATCCAAATGAATCTACGAAAACTATAAAATCTACTTTTCAAATCAAAAACTAAAAACTGTAACGACAGACTGCCCGTTGTTTTAATGTAATCAAAAATCTTAAGTAAAAGTATCGTTTTTGTCAAGACAATAATAACATCTATTAGGTTTCTTTAGAAAATTCTAACCAATTTTCTTAACTTTTCAATATAGGTAAACATTGAAAAGATACCGCTACCAAAATTATAGTTTGATAATGTCTATAAACTTGTATAGCCATGTTAAGCTTATATAATTTTTGAATATAGTATGAAAAATTAACCGATACAGGGCAGGGTTTTGAACCCCGGACCTCAGGGATAAATAAGATAGTATATGGAATGTTTTATTCAAAGAGATGGGTATAAGGTAGCTCATTTGGTAGAGCGACGAAAGGATTTTCCGGTTTCGCAGAAACAATCATCTTTTTATTAAAACAGACTTATTTCATAACCTTCAACATTAAATTACAAGATATTATATTATAGATTAATAACACTGTCTCTAAGCGTTTATAACTAGGATCGGATAACTATAATATTCTAGAATATCTTTTGCATCGAAGTTATAGCTCGTCATACCAAACTTTTAGTTGGCGGTCTTTATTGACCTTCTCTTTATGTTTTACTGTTTTAAAGAATTCTAAAGCAGTAAAATAGTTATATAGAACTATTTTACTGCCTTAAATATATAAATATAATAAAAACAGTTTGATATTTACAGAAAGCTACGTAATTTCTGCAACAGAATGTGCAAGAGTGCAAAAATTCTTCGTCACATTTCTTCTATATACAATCTCTCAAGTACACAGGTGTGGATTTAAAAAAAAACTGTGGGTGTAGATAATTGCGAGTTAGCTGTTAGACATGTGGTAGTTTGGTTTTGACTAAAAATAAAGATTGATTGTTGATTTGACTAAAACAATTGAATCTCTGTATAGAAGTTTAATTGAAAAAATAAATGTAATATTGGATACTGATTTGACTAAGAATAAGAAGTATATAAATCGTAATCGAAGGCATATTGTGAAATTGGGAGTACAAGTTGTGTGGTGGTGTTATTGTAATAAAAGTGTAAGAGTTATAATAAACCGCTGAGTTTTTGTGATTGAGAGACTAAGTTGTGTAACAGAACTAGTATAATAAAGTGTAACAGTGATAGTAAAGAGTTTAAATAGTAAACAGTTTAGTGTTTTTGTGAGCAGTGCCAATAAGGTGTTTAATAGAATATAAAGATTGACTTTGCGGTAAGAGAGTTCTAATATGCAATACTTCCAATAATACTGTTCAGTTTAACTCACTAAATACATATTTCAGTACTACGCCCATAGCACTTTCTAAGAAACAAAAGTCCAAAACTATCACAATTGAAAAATCGTGTTATATATTAACGATATTTCGATAATATTGGTAAATAGCAAAATTATTTTTATTAAAATTGTTCGAAACGAGGTCAAGTATTAACAAGAATTAACTTATAATATCTTATAATATTTGTAATTTTCGGCAGCACTTGAGTTCCTCTAATATTTAATATTACTTTATAATGGCTATTTTATTTTGTAAGTATTAAACATAGTTATTATATAGCTTGCTACCTTAACAACGACAAAACTAAATTGCCTATGCTTCGATAAACTTCACAGTTAGAAACTAGGAGTACTAGTACTAATTACTAGAAACAAGAACTTACAACTCTTACCTTTGAATCAAAATGCATATAAAAATTGAGTTGAAAAGAACACTGTTTTTATCGAAATTGTTATATACAGATTTAAAGTTATTTATTATAAAGTTTTAACACTCAAAAAAAAATTTTTATCTCCTTAATTCAAAATTAATTATGTCTACACAAAATCAAATAGCTAACCTCTCTTTTCTTCTTTTACTAAAAATTACTTAGACCATCCTTAACATTGTCTTCTATCCTGAAAAAACCAGCTGTCTGATAAAACTGAGAACCTACTATAGTAGGTTGTTGCCACAGCATCAAATACAATTACAAAATCAATAAACTTTTAACAATACATATATGTTATAAAATTATTTTAATAAAAGCGTTACATATCCAACTTAACATAACTTTAGCAATAAGCGATATGGAGTGGAAACACGTACTCAAGTTGGGAGTTAGTGAAATTTATACTTAGAAATGAATTAATTTATTCCAAGAATTTTTATATTAAGTAGAGATGTATATTGATCTGTCAGATTTGACAAGTTATTTTTAAGGAATTAAGAACAACTGTTTCTGTTCTTGTTTAAAATATATTTAAGGAGTAACTATATTTTTTGTTATTTTCAAGGTGATAGATAATCTATAAGTATAATGAACAAAGTCACTCTGTATTCAAGTTATTAATAAATTCTGTAAGCTGATTTCCATATTTCTATATATGTATATATCGGTTATCTGAATCTGATAGGTGGAAATGTGGTTAAGTTAATAAAAATTGTTGGTTATTACACGCGGACCTACCTACAAATATTAGTATTATATATTTGGAAGTCATAAGTCATATTATGTCTATAACGCTTTTAGGACTAAGCTGGGCCGATAGTGCAAAAATCAGATTGACATTTAAACAGAAATAGAAAACAGTTTAAATTAGTAAAATTACTTACTCTATGAAGCTAACAGTTAGTTCATATAATTAACTAGGGGTCACCCGCGACTCCGTCCGCGCGGTTATTAGTGTTTTCTCAGCGCACGCGAGGAAAGCTCTCAAAAAAGAAATCTTTTCCCTTTTTTGCAGCATTTTTCATTGCTGCTTGACTTCTATAAGTCACAGCGAGATGACATATACCCTATAGCCTTCCTCAATAAACGGACTATTCAACACAAAAAGAAGCCAGTAGTTCCAGAGATAAGTGCGTTCAAACAAACAAACTCTTCAGCTTTATAATATTAGTATAGATATTCTGTTAAGAATATAATAACAACTTCAATGTTGAAATAAAAATAAAATATTATAACCATCTGATCCCTACGTAAACTAATATATTTTAAACCTCAACTAACTGATAACAATCGACTAACTAAAAACGTTTGAGTATTTACTAGATATTATTGATGTTAAAGTTAAATGGTTTTGGTACGCCTTCTGTTTGCAGTTTATGTTTTCAATTAATATATATTTCCAGAACATGAATAGTATAGAAAGGTTTAAATAAGTCACGTTATTGACTGAGTTTATTGTATTTTAGTTTATTTAGTGTTAAGTATATTTTCCTAGAAGTCTAGTTAAATTAGGAATTATAATTAATAGGGAAAAATAAACCAGCTGCAGTTTAATGAATATGAAAACTCAATCAGTCAAATCCGGAAAAAGTCTTGTTAAGGATCTCTAAAAACAATTTGTAGCTGCGCGGTAGATGAGCGCACCGCGGCCGGGAGAATGTAATGCGATAGAGGCAACAAGTCGTGCGCGAAGCACACACGCACACGATATTTTTATTTTAATAAACCTAATATTTAATAGTTTGTCAAGCTCAAAAATATATTTTTTTACTGGAAAACATTTTATAATTAACACCATCTCAATCTTAAACAGATGATTAATAAATAAGGTAAATTCATAGTGACGTACACTTGTACACTTTTTATTAGGGATACTACAATTCTTATTTTACTATAAACAGTCTATACGTGTGCAATTGAGTTGTTCTAATTTAGAGCAATTCTAAGAAACATAAGCCTTGTTGCAGTTAGAATCATTTATTTTAGATCTTTTAGAATATTTCTTTCGAATTTATTGCAAATTTTATATTTTTTTTGTAGAATTTTCACTAAATATTGACGTTTGCTTAATAGTTGTTCCAAAATAGGTAAAAGTAAGCACTGTTATTTATTCAAAGTATAATTATGCATTTATGTAATTTAGGCTAAAGCTTAAATTGCAAACTGATTTCTGCCCCCAGCTCTTTTCCAGTCTGTGGCAGCAAATTTTTCGGTTACGAGGTAGCTTTGATGATAAAAAAATATTTTGTATAAAACTGACTTTTAATAAAGATTTTGATTTGATTTAGCCAAAACACATATAAAATATAGATATTAATCTATTGCCACTATTTATTTGTGATTAGTATTATATAATTACTAAACCGACACAAGTAATTGGATTATATAACAGCCAGAAGCGCCATAATTGATATTAATATTATCAACGAGGTCACTTTTCATACTGAACGAATAAACCACTCATCAAAGCTCGAAAATTATTATAAATCTATTTAAAAAATTATGTTTTAGTAATTATTATTACACAATTATACAAACAATATTTATTCCAATGTATATCTAAAATATACACAAGTGCTACCTGCTTAATTAATGTCTATACATTTTTAAAATTAGATATTAACAAAAATAGATTAGTACTATTTATTTGTTACAATTTAAAATTAACTTAATTAAATATATAAATTTATGAAAGGTTGTTTATATGAGAATAATTTCAATAATAAATTTATAAGTAATTATCAAAAAATTTTAAATAATATCTGACCTGAAACCAAGATTCCCCAAAGTACTTCATACTTAAAAAAGATATTTCTTATATTTACAAAATTATTTCTTTATAATTTGAATTAAATAATGATATAATTAATACTTCTAAAATACAGTTATTATAAGAATAGTTTTTGATGTTCCCAATAAAGTGGAAAAATTATGTGTCTGAGCCACTTTTTTGGGAACATCAAAAACTATTAAAACATGTTGTTTGTTAACAGTTAAATTGACATTTCATTTATTTTTTAACCGAATAAAAAAAATATTTGAAATTACCTAAATTGCCTTTTTATAATTTTCTCTTAACATTTAGTAATTTTATAATTACATTTAACTAAAGTATGTTAAAGTACTAAAATATGTAAACATAATCAAGATTTAATATAAAAGGTCAAAATGTATTTAATTACTGCGACATGCAAAAAGCTCTGGGATTAATTCGGATGGCTGTATGAATAATTTATTACGGATATCATTACCACTGGATTTATTTATAGAGGTTTTGAAAATAATTAATTTATATTAATAATTTAAATTAAATATGGCATAAAAAGATATTTGCATAGTATCTATAATCGAAAAAAAAACAAACTATTTTAAACATATGATTTATGCTTAATTTGTGCTTATTATTTTAAATACATGCTTCGAAAATCTTTGAAAAAATAACAATGTTTATTTGAAATCGTCATTGTTCTTAACTTTTCCGTGTCTAAGATACAAACGATATATTTCATCTACCTGTATACTGGGGACAGAAATCAGTTTGCAACCTGTATCTATAAAGTGGTTAGTAGTATGTAGTTGTTTTTGAATAATTAAAAGTAATAAGTTAACTGCCTTTTCCAACGGCTTCGCCCCATTCTACAGGTTAAAACAAATATTTATGATGTAAAATTAATCATTTCCTTTCTAAAAAAAAAAGGTAAATTGTAAATACGTTAATTGAAGTAATTGTGAATAAACAGACAAGTCTTTAAATTATATTAAATTACTTGCATGATAAAGAATTGTCTTTTAGCATATATGTACCTTTACCATTTTTGAAATTCATACACCATTTGATACCCTATTAGTAAATTAGTAAAAATAATGATGGTCTAAAAAATAATATAGATAAAATGGTAAAACCATTCTATATTATTACAGGGAGAATTTATGTAGAAGTGGATCCCAATGTCCTTATCGCTTGTAGGTATCCATTTTGATCTATTAAGATTTCAAGGCAGAATCATCGTATGTTGTAAATTATTTAAATAAATTAAATATACGTTTTAATAATATTTATAGCAAATTTATATAAATAAAGAATGAAAAATAAACCGATACGGGCAGGGATTCCGCGACTACTGGGAAACCGTCCCGTCGCTCTACCAACTGAGCTACCGTATCGCTGTCCGTCTCGGTGAATTAAGCATTCTATATGTAATCGTGTTTATCGGGACGGTGGTGACATCTATTAGGTTTCTTTCGAAAATCCTAACTAATTTAAATAAGCTTAACATGGCTATACATGTTTAAATATATTTTCAAACAATATTTATGGCATTTTTTTTCTTATTTTATTAACCTTAACCCTTTTAGATTAAGATAATATGTTATTGTCCAGACAATTTATAGGTTATATTATATTTATAGGATTCATTGGATGTTCTTTTTAAACTATTTCAGATATTGATATATTATAATTAAAACATAAAATATTATACCAAACTAAATGACTTCAGTTAAACTACGCGAGCCATAAAATCTAAATTAAGACCAGAGATTGAAAAGTGTCGTTTTAATAATTAGTGCTACATAGTTCTACAACATAGTTTTTTTTCTTATATGAAAACCACAATTGAATCTTTTAATAATAAAGTTATATAATGACTGAATAATAAAACTGAATGGTGAATGTGAAGTAAAACTATCTTTTAGAAATTGTTTAAAATAATATCCTAAAATTATTATTACAAAAACTAAAATAATGCGATTCCAAAAACATACTAACATAATGGACATAAATAATTTTATAAATGCTCAGATCCAAGAAGTATGTAGCAGGTTAAATTTAATTTTATATGATTTCAATTACTTCTGAATGATTACTACTCTGTACAGCAGTAGTTCAGTAGTACTCGCATATGCTGAAATGTGTCTTAAGTACAGAGATATGAATCAATTGATGATGAGTATATAATAATATTGTGTACGAAACTGATAACAAATTAAAACAAAAGAATATAATATTAGGACCTTAGGTACATATGAAATTGGTGTTTTTTGTACTGGCCACTTAAATCACAAATTAATGTTTAGAGATTTAATCACAAATTAAATCTTTTGGTAAGGAATCCCAAATTCAATTTTTACAGCTATTTAAATATGTATTTTTGTTTCGTTGCGGTCAACGAAACAAAAATACATATTTAAATAGCGTAATGAATTTGTTTTTTCTTTTGTTTTTTTCTATTTGCTGTAACTGAGTAACAGTTTATAAAATGGAAAACTTAAAATATCGCATTATTTACGAGTACGATTTCCACCGTGGTACCAGTGTAGCGGAAATGACTCGAAGGGTTAATGATGTGTATGGCATTCGTGTTGCAAAAGAAAACAGAGTTTGTTTTTGGTGTCAACGTTTTTGTTCTGGAAATTTCGACGTGCAGAACAAGCCCCGTGGAAGGTCGGAGACCCAAGTTAATAATGAAAATTGAAAGCTATTATGGAAGCGGATTCATAGCAAGCCACATCCGAGTTAGCTACAGGCTGTGGTGTTAGTGATAAAACTGTTTTAATCCACTTGAAATAAATTGGGAAGATTAAAAAAAGCTTGAAAGTTGGGTACCTCATGAATTGACTGAATCAAACCGACAAACGTGCGTCGACTGCTGCGTTACATTAATTAACCAATAATGAAAGGATTTTAAATCGAATCATTACTTGTGATGAAAGATGGATTGTCTACGATAATCGGAAGCGTTTATTCGCAATGGTTGGATCCTTGTCAGCCAGCCAAATCTAGCTCCAAGCGAAAATATACCCAAATAAATTACTTGTAAGTATTTGGTAGCCTAGTGCCGGTATTCTTCATTACAGTTTTCTCAAATTTGACCAAAATATTACGGCAGATATCTTTTGTCAGCTATAGCAAACCATGATGGAAAAGCTAGCTGTTAAACAACCGACGCTGGTCAATTGCTCCACAACACTGCTGCTTCACGACAACGCTAGACCACATACTGCTACAAAATTAGAAGAGTTTCAGATTAGAATGTCTAAAACATGCACTTTACTCTCCGGACCTTGCTCCAACAAAATATCATTTCTTTCGAAATTTGGATAACTTCTTGCGAAAGAAAAATTTCAATTCCGATGGGGCAGTCCAAATCGCCTTCAAAGAATTTATTAATCCCCGTCCGACTGGAAATTTTAGTAAAGTGATCAATGAACTATCTAAAACATGGCAAAAAAGAATAGAAAACAATGGTTCTTACTTTGATTAATGAAACACATTATATAAAAAAATAATAATATCGACTTTTTTCCGTCCCATGCAAATTTTATTTGTAAGTTGTATTTACATACCTAAAACTGGTAAAAAATCTGAACATCATTTTAAGTTGTTAACTTAATAAATAAATTAAATTAATATTATTGGACCAGATCTTCTCAATGTGTAAGTGTGACGGGTAAAGAAAAATGGTCTTAATAAAAGAATATAAAGCATTATTTTTATATATTGTAAAGAAACTTTTTCCAGTGTTTACGACCGTGCTGTATAAAAAAAGAAACAGTTTTGTCAGTTGGTGAAGCTAATATTTTTTTTTAACTATAAAGTTATTTTTTTGTGACTATATTTCACGTGGTTTGAAATAAATATTAAAAAAAAGTAGTAACTAATAATTATATGGACTTATTCTTATACAAATACTAGACAAACAAAATCTAACCTAAGCTGAATACTAAATTCACATATAAGGAAAAATAAATTTATTTATTTAGTTATGTATTTAGCCCGTTAAGCTGGTTGAGTCATATGTTGTTTTTAACTGTATCATTTGTCTATAGGTCGTCTCTCAACTTAATATGCTTTTCGGGCAAATCCTCGTCCAATAGCTTCCTCTCTTGAGTAACTCTCCTCTACTTAAAACCCGCAGTAAGTTCCAGTTCATCTTCTCTACTTCGTCTACGCCTACGTACTAGAATAAAGATTATCTTCATTTTTTTCTAAGCTGCATATCTACTAGCTGCACGAAAGATCGTTCTTAGTTCATCTTTATAGTAACATATATTTCGCAGCCGTAGTTAATTCATGGAAGATATCTTCAATTCTTGTAATTTAATACTTTCTTTTCTAATATTATATTGTTATATTCGAATGTTACAATTTCGGTAAGATATCAATTTTATTCCCATGCATTAGCAATCCTCTTGTTTACTTCTTTAGTTTCAATTTGTTAGTGACTTCAATTTGGTGATGTTCATTCCACTTTAGAACTTTCAGGATTCCATGTTTGGATCATCTTCTCAATCACCTTCAGAGTTTCTTGGTGTAAGACCAGGTCCTCCAAAACTGGTTGTAACAACTTTGCGGGCAATGGATCCCATTGTTTAACTCCTCCTTTGATCAGAAATTCCCTGTCCAAAACCAGATAGACCAAGATTGTCCTAATAATAATCATTTTAAACAAGAATTAAATTCATTTACTATTCTATCTGTATAATAAATATTTTTTCGTCACCTTGATTTTAAGCCGGATGACAAAACATGCTTTTCGTGAAATATGCACCTAGGCATACAAGCTTATAATAATATAATATATGAATCGATCCTAACAGGGTATCTTACAGAGTTTAAAAAATATATATAGTAACAAAAACCAATGAAATAGAGGCAGGTACAAACCAAGAACGTAGGATGTGAAGTATTCGAGATGAGGTCAAGTCCGTTCTTCAAATTTTTTTTTTTTTTTTAATTGAATTTTGAATTTTGATGATCATTTATTACCGTTTTTTTTTTATTTATCGGTTGTTGTTGATGCATATAATGACAATTAAAACATTATTAATATATTGTCCGTAACCTTAACAAGGAACAAACTTAATGCTTCAATAAACTTCATTGTTAGAAACTTTGCCGTGTGCCATTTCTGGCACTATTAATTCCTAGAAACAAGAACTTACAACTATTGTCTTTGAAGCAAAATACTTGTAAACATCGAGGGAAAACAAACACAGTTTTCTTGTAGTATCATAAAGTTTTTAGATTTGAAGTTACTTATTGAAAAATCATTATTGCTAACTCATATATTAATAGTTTTTTCTTGTTTTTATTAGATCTTAAAATTAATAATGTAATCCAAAAATCTAAAAAAAAAAAACAGTAAATTCAAATCTTTTCTATACCTCTCATATCTTTTATTTTTCTATCATTAGAAAATACGTTGTTCTTGCAAAACATACTGTGACAAAAAAAAACAAATTATCTACTATCATTATATACTGATTACTTTAGCTTTGAATACAGCCAAAAAATATATTATATATTACATATATTTTAATAAAGTCGTTATAAACTTATTATAACTTTTGCAATAAGCGATATGAAGTGGAACTACATACCTACTCAAGTTAGAAGTTAGGGAAATTTATACTTAGAAGTTAATTTATATCTTTTTAGCCTTTATAACTTTTAAACTATTTCACGGATTGAAACATATTTATAGAGCATATGTTTTGTGTTGTCAAGGTGATATATAATCCATAAGTGTATTAAAAAAAAGTCACTATGTAATAAATAATATATTCTGTAAGAAGACTCCCAATGTTGGTCTAAAAACCAATATGTTTATATTTTTTGGCGTTAATGCCATAAAATATAATCATATTAATATGAAGTCGATAGATAGTAATGTGGTTAAGATAATAATTATTATTTTTCATTACGAACGGACCCGCAAAGAAAAGCTAATATTGTATATTTTAAAGTCAATATAAGAATGTAAATTATTTACACATTATAAAAAAAAATCATATTTATACTGTAATTGGAGAAATGCCTCTGTCCTTCCTTCTGTTTATAACGCTTTTAAGAATGAATCGTTGGGTCGCTTTCATTTAGTATAAAGCTAGTTTCAGGCCTAGGGTTGATCAAATGCTATTTTTATTTAACGAAAAACATTCAAACAGGTTAAATTACAAAACCTCAGCAAGGGGTATAAGCGTTTACGCGAGTAAAGCCAGGACAACGGACAGTTGGCTAGTTTAATAATATATTTGATTAAACAATTACTATGGAAAACAAACTCGATACTAAAATAAAAACAAAAACAGGATCGAGCAGACTAATCTCAAAAACCAGTTAAATATAAACGTGTTCAATTAACTGATAACAATCAACGCACAAACAACATTTCAGTTTTAACTAGATGTTATTGCTTTTAAAGGTAAATGGTTTTTTCTCGCAGCTTTTTCAATTAATTTATATATCTAGAACATACGTATATTGAAAGGTTATAAAATACACTACGTTATTTCTGACTTTATTGTACTATTGATTGTTTATAGTGTCGAGATTGTTTTCCTACAAATGTAGTTAAATTACGAATATGAAAAAATGTTGTTCTTTTAAACCGTAATAAATAAAATAAAACGAAATAATTGAAGCTGCTTAACCCATCTTTTAGTTTTTTCTAGAAATTTATATAATATTCCGTTTTTCCTTTGACTACAATCCTTTTGTAGCGGATGTTTCGCAGTATTCGCAGTATAATCACTGCAAAGGCTTTCTTTTGATCCGAGAATTATGACCTAAAAATAGATTAAATTTGTTAGAAGATCTTGGTGAAATAGCTTTAGACTTGATACTGTTAACCAGTTCAAATTAGAATTTACACATGCTTAGAATAAGAGGTGATGTTGTTCACAATTAAAAAAATAAGTATTTTTGTGTCTCTTACAGAATTTAAATTTCGTATTATATGTCCAATTCTGTATTTTATTTTTCAAATAAATATACTAACTTACCAACTTTATAAATAATACGATTAACATTACTTTGAGACTAAATAATACAAACACTTTTTTATACTGTAGCAACAGATGTTACTTAGAAGGTTCGACAAGTGTGTGAAAGTGTAAAAAATACTAGAAGAAAAAATACTAAAAAATACTACTTAGAATGTTTGAAACTGGACTGACAAAACTAGCACATTCGTTAATGTAACACATTAGTTTGTAATGTTAAAATAAATGTTTCAATGTATTGTTAAATATGTTATTTTATGTCTTTATTTAAAATATCCTTAATATTAAGAGATAAATAATGAAAACGAATACACACAAGTATATGTGACATCATAATAAAAAAAATATCTCTAACACTTATATAATTTTTATTACTTATATAATGATGACAATAAACGAAATTAAAAAAGCTGTAACTGGTTTTTAAGATTGTGTCAATAATCATTTGGAGTAATATTTAAACACGACTAATATTCTTCCCAAAATTTATAACAGAATAATGTTATAATTTACGATAGATTTCTTTTTTAATACATACCAATGGGTTTCAATTTATCACTGAATATCCAGTATCTTCAAATATTAAAACTTTGCAGAATTTCACCAGCAGTTTTTATTTACCTGTGTTCTTTTTTCATCGTACGCACGAACTGACAAAAGCCTGCGGGAGAAGTCGATAAAGTCTTTTCGAACTATAGTTTTTTAGTTCAAAGTTTTATTTCGTATTTTATACGCGTACATTTTTCTTTCATAATATTCAAATATTATTGAGCAACTATTATATTTCTTTCTTGATATATATAATAATTATTTTATAAAGATATATTATATGCCAGCTTTCTGTACATTTTGGAATTTATTTATTCTTCTGAAGACGTAGACTGACATCGGAATAAATAAGTGAGCATACATATTGAAAGGTAATATTGAGTTGGAAACTCAATAAGACAAAGCAGATGTTAGTTGCTTTATGTCGTGAAGTTCGAGCGCAACAACTGCTTGTTTACCAGAGCGAGCTATGCTTCAAAAACTATGCAGCTAATAAGAAAATATAATATAAGGTCTTTTAAATATTGTAATATATCTTTATTATAAGAATAGGGGATAGATCTATAATAAATAATTACCAAAATCGTTATATTATAAATATGTTTTTTATAAAAGTTTAGATGCAACGAGAGAAAACACACATGTTATTAATATCAGCAATTAGCTGATTTACTTCATTATATTTGGAATATTATGGTTTCTTTCATACAAGTTTAAAATTTGAAAAAAAATGTTTGAAATTGTTTAATATAATAGATGTTGGAGAAATTTATTCCTCAAACATTTATTGTTAAACATTTTTTTTATATTATGTCATCGCTTACTTTTAATAGCCCATGCCTGTGATAAACACTTTACAAACATAAATGCAGTTCAAACAGATACGCTATTCATCGCAACCAGGCATCGGTCTGAGATGAAATTTGAACACAATGTTGCATCTATATTGAATTCAATTGCTATTTTTCAATTCAAATTGTTGATAGATCTTCGAAATTGAAGTCTGGTATTTACTGTTATTTTTCATGTTAGGAATTATGTTAGGATATATATTTCTTAGGCATCGGATTGAGAATCTTATAATTACTATAGTGTTGTATAATAAGTACATCACTAATTAAATCCAACTGTAAAAAGTAAAAAGCTTATACACTAAAAGAGAAAACATTAAAGACAAATCAAGAAAGGTTTTGTGCTTTATCTGTAATAGCAGCTGTAACAAAATGGCCTGTTTATAAAATAGTGGAAGGCTGAACTTTGTAGTCATTCCTTAAATGTTCAAAAGAATATGGACTATCCATAACCTTTGCCGTCAGCATCTTAAGGCTTCATCAAACATAATTCCTCAAGGCACTAATAAAGAAAAGCTGTTCTAAGTATGAAATTCTAACGTTACCTTCAAAGCAAATAAAATAAATTTGTGGAGGCAAGAAAGTGAAGCTAAAGACTACTAAACTATTTTAATAAAAACTAGCTATTTGTTCGGTATTCCCTCGGGTTGTAGGACGTGTTTCACGTGATGATATTTTCCTGGGATAAAAAAGTTGCCCGGTTCAGTGACCGGCCATGACAGTATCGATGTTACGTGAAAGGACAAACAATAGAAAACACTTTAACAAAACATTTAAATGTTTGAGTTTTCGTTGTCCTTTTTATACAACCATTTAAAAATATATTTTAAATTTTACTTGTTTCTATCGATCACTTTGAGGATGAATGAGGTAAAAGTATTTTTAACTTTTAAGATATCAAAATTCAATATGGAATATTTGTATTAATAAAACACATTATGAATCTTGAAGAATTATCTGGCTAATAAGCCAGACAATTCTTCTAAGGAGCTGGTTGAAATTCTCAGAAGCCGCTGCTAAGACCTACTCCCGCTCAAATGTTGTCCAAACTCATCTAACCTTCAGAAGCTGAAGGTTAGAATTGCTGATCGGATCATCCAAGTTAACCACCAACCACTTTTAGGTTCCTCACACTCTTTCTGGTGTGATTGCCGATCAAGTGATCCAATCAGCAAGATTAAACTGGATTTTACAACAACGTACATAGTACCAAATCATGTTTACATAATATCGTTAATATAAAATAATGACAACCCAATATACCATAAAATAAAATAGATACATTGTATTGATTTTTTAGACAAGCAAAATCAGAAATAAAATAAATCCATCCAACCACAGCGGAACGCCGACGAGCTCAAGGGCTTTGCATAGAAAATGAGAGTGGGTCTAAAATGTACTTTAAAATGTGTTAATTCTGGACCCGTTGGGTTTAACGCTAAAACCGTTAAAAGTAAATGCCTTGTGAAATTTGTAAATAAAAATTCCACAATACATTGCCACTTTTATACAAATAATTAACTAATACTAATACTGCTTAGTATTAAAAATATATTTACTTAAATAAATATATTTATTTAAGTAAATCGGCATTTACTCGGCTATTTTCGAACCCATTCGCGGCTCTTGAGGAACCACACATTTAGGAACTCGGAATGGGTTCGATACTACTCAGGCGAAATTCCGATTTATATACGTGGACATAGCCGTGTAAATATATTTAATAATCATCATGGTTAACGAAAGTGTAAAAAAAAATACATGCAGGACCTACTTTATAAATTGGTTACAAAATGTTACTAGTTAGGTTCATAATAAAATGATTTACTAAAGTATCGGGTAGTTTCTTAACTTAGATAATACTGTAGGAAATGACCGTCGACGTCGGATATCTTCTGTTATAACTTTTATAATACACTGCATTCTCAAGAGAATTCATTTTCCGAGACAATAGACTATGAAGTCTCGATATCTATAATTAAGGTTTTATAAGACTCCTATTCTTTATTTTATAAAATAAATAGCTTAAATGAAGACTGAAAACCTAGACTAATATCATTCATACTTTTTTAGACTTACTCTGAACTTACTAATAACATTCTTATGTTTAAAATAATAAAACGTGCAAAACAAACAGAGGTCAATGACTTATCAACATTATCTCGAAACCGTTACAGCACACAGTAAAGTTGCACTTCCCCCTGATCGTAGGCTCATAAAAGATAAACGGTGTTGTAATACCCATTCCCCCAAAAATACCCTAAAACAAAGGGGTCTTTAGATCACAAAAACACAAGAAATATAAAAGTAGACTGTGCTCCTACGAAATAAAGATAATAATTCTTTGGCATCCGTTATTTGTTTACTTTTAAAGTATGCATCCATTAATTATGAAAACTTTTTACGCAAATTAAATTACAACATTCTTAACATCTTTCGCTAAACAAGACTTTACTGTCATGGAACTATTGAATTATACATTTTTAAATAAGCTCTTTGTTTACAAGAAACAAACATTATCGTGTTTAAATATGATGTAATTTGGTAAAAAACCAAAACTGCAAAATAAAAAATAGAAAGTTTATAACCAACATATTCAACAAAAGCATATGCTGAATAGTGATAAATAAATAAAAAAGCTTCGTAAGTCTATGAAAAAGCTGTATAAAATGGTTTAAACGTAACATCTTACAGGAATCAAACCTAGGAACCAAAAGTTCAAAAACTTTATAATACGCCAGATGATCGAGACAATATCTTTGAACAAATTGAAATCAGTTAAAACTCGAATAATCAATCTTTTGTACGATAAAACAAATCAAATCGTTACACAGAACCCTTAATCATTGCAAACTGCTTGCAAACTTTGGCCATAATTCTTACTTATTCCCATTAATTCGTCACTCTTAAACCGCCCGACAATCCTGTAAGCCCAAAATATGAAGGATATTAATCGATATTATACATTAATTTCAATTTAAATGTATAAATCATAACTTTTTACTTAAAGTATATGTTACGTGGTACTGTTACATAATTGCTGTTCATATTAAATTTAGTGCAAAAGTGATCAGTATGCGCCTAATCTTCAATTTAACTTATTGCCTTTCTTCCAATCAATTATCTTTTGCAAACGAATCCGCAAACGAGAACTTGTAACGAGTAATTGAAATTTAATATCTGCGGCTTTTATCAATTTGTTCGATCATCTAATAAATCTTCATCGGATTGAAACAATCGCTGAAAACAATCAATTCATGGAACGCACCCAACCGGTATTCATTTGTTTTTCACTTTCCACTGACCTGACAAAATGAAATGGACTTCCATTTATTTATTGTGAACAAGTGTACACCCACACACATGTAACATACGTGTCTTTACACAAGCATGCAAAATTTAATGCTAAATCCAAGATATAAGGTCTGAATTTAAAAAAAATATATTTTTTTACATTTTGAACTTACAGAACTACCCGAAAATTAATATATTGTTTTTTAATCTCCACTTAGCATTACATTTTTAAAATATTTATAACATACAGCCAAACTATTGCATGCGCACTAACATCAATATATTCATAGTGTTTTCTAAGGTTTTCACGAGTACCTACTACACATTGAAATAAAACTATTTTTACGGATTTAACTCGCGTATATTGAATTAAATTTTAAATTCACATTTTTAATCTAATTTTAAATTTACATTAATTCAATATACGCGAGTTAAATCCGTAAAAATAGTTTTATTTCAATCAATATATTCAGCTAAATACTTAAGCATAAAATATATGATATGCATTATGCATAACCTCACAAGTTCCACAATGTTACAACCATTCAACAGAATTAAATGCAGACGATTACCAGCTTAGTTCAATAATCGTCAGTGCTCGGTGAAGGCATTACTCACGAGGTCCTACAATAATGACCCTTCAAGACCCTGGATCTTGTTAGAACTACTGGAAGAAATCATTCATAACAAGAGACAACTTTTTAGTGTAGTGTAGTAAATGATATTATTTCAAAATTAAATTAGATGTCAATAAATGTATTTTATACGTTTGTGGGTCAAATGATCATTAAGTTTATCTGGTAAGTTGTTATTTAAACATTTTATTCTAATTATTACTTATATACTTCTTTATTTATATTTTGATAAGGATAGACTTAGTAAAATTAAAGATATAGTAGAAGTTAAAGGGTATATAAGATAAATATATTGTTTATGAGGTTGAGGTTCAGCTAATGGTAAGTGGGGCCATTTTTATGAATCTGCAAGTATAGAAAGTTGAAATAGCGCTTTAACTTTTAAGGTATGAGGAGCAATTTTGGATTAGGATACATAAGGAGGAAAATAAGAAGTTTTCCATCCGCCTCTCTCACTCACCGGAAAAACATACTTATAATATAGAAACAGACAGAGTATTGACTCCGTGAAACTCCGTGAGACTCCGTGAAAAATAATATTCTGTAGTAACAAGTCTTATTTAACTATATTGAAAAATGTCATGATAAAATTTTAAGTTCTTAATTGTACTAATAATTATGAACCATACATACAATTACATAAATGTATTTTATAAAAAATCATAGGTTGTAATATTTATAAAAAAGCTATTCAAGGATTAGTTCTTTGTTTTACAATTACATCCAGTTTTGATACTGTTCTTGTAATCCAAAGATAAGGTATTATTGAATATAATATTCTGGTAGTAGTCTTTTAATATTTAATTGTATGTCTCATCCAGTCAGCTCTATGATTGTAGAACCAAAACAACGCAGTCTAAAAGTGCACTTAGCAGCATTACGCATGCAAATCGCCGCTCGTTCGTCTGCTGTAATCTGATTATTGCTGAAAACTTGCTCCCGTGGATTGTTCTTATATGAGAATAGTGAGCTACAAAAACCATCTATTTTAAGCAAGCGAAAGCATCCCTTAACCTTTAACAGTAAAGTTCAAAATGCAATATAAAATTTTTGTTTCTTAGGACTAATCTTTTACAAACGTAGCGTTTTTTAGGATTTTACGAGTGGCGTTGATTGTATTAAAAAATTTTGGAACACAAAATAGTTCGTATCGTTATTAATTATATCTGTTTGTATAATAACAGAGCTACTTATCGTTAATCTTTATCAGTTTTTTGTAAAAAATAAAAAATGAACGGTTTAAGTTGCGTATATTGATTTTAATTTTTGAACTATATTTCAAAAGCTTTGCAGGAAGCTGGAAGACAAGACTTAGTTTTTTTTTAAAGAGTTGATCACCTTTTTTTGGTATAACAAGCTTTAGGCATAAAGTTGAGATGATGAAACGAGATGCACACAAAATATATTAAATATTTAAACAGGCTGAACTATCTTCTCCATTGAAATTTGTTAATTGGCATGCTTGTAAAATATTTTAGGTATAATAATGATACTCTCAAGAAAGGATTTCTGGCACTTTTTTTTACAATTTCAACGCAGAGTTTGTAAGCTTCCTTAGCTCCAGACATCTCAATGTTTCTCAATTATGCAAATGGCGGCAATAATTTTAAACTTAATTGTCCAATGATCATCAACACCCGTCGGTGATTAACGCAATTACTTCTCAATGTGATTATGCCACGACTTCCTATTTGAAGTACTAATGTACCTACTATTTAAATACCTAACTTGAAACTTCTAATGTTTAAATGGATAATGATTCAAAAAAAAGTAATATTTATACATAGTGGGAAAAGAGGTAATTTATTAAATTAATAGGATTATTATATTTTTTTTTACTTTTGTATTAAGTGAGTTTTATTCCAAATAATTATGAATAATATTGCCAGAAGTACCTACAAGAAGTACTATTATTCCTTAAAGTTACATTTCTATATATTTTTTTAATACTTGATGGATAAAAGAAGACACTAACTGATTGTAAGTAGCTGGTGGGGCATAAACATGGCACCTTAACCAATGCGTATGCATTGTTGCCCTCGAAAAATGAACAATTTGAAAGGTATAAGGATACTGAAGGGAATATATTTACTACTGTTTTAATGACTTCTCTCTATACTCCCATAACTCATATTATAAAATACAAATAAATAGATACAGTAATAAGGACAAATAAAAAGATACAGTAAGTAAGTAAAGATACATAAATATTAAACCGCTCCGTTGGTCGAGTGGTTAGCGCAGACGCCTAACGTGTTACGGCGCAATAGGGCTCGGGTTCGATTCCCGGCGGAGACAGGCATTTATGTGATGATCATAGATGTCTGTGTTTCTGGGTTTGGTCGTTTATTAAGTATATTCTCAGTATTTATATGTATACTCCTATGTATTTGTATCGTTGTCTAACACCCTTAACACAAGCAAATGATTTGCTTACTTAGGGGTTAGATCAATGTGTGTAATTTTTTCTGATATTATTATTATTATACATCCACTCCCACAAAATCATTGTAGACTAACTATTATAACTACGTTTTGTACCATAAGAGCTCAGGTTTTTTCATTCTTTTCAATTTGAAGATATCCTACCTACCATTAAGTGAATTTTCTGTTCTTTTTAAACAGTAATCCATAAAACCAAGCATTCTGAAAAAAATATATAAATTTGGGTATGACTCTTAAGTCCTCGATACTCTCATTTGACTAGTTTTTAAGTATTTATTAAATTGGGAATAATAAAATATGATGTATACCAATTAAGACCTTCACTTGTCTTAAAAGTTAAAGGTTTAAACTTTTTTTCGGAAAAAATAATGTTAAAAATGTACTATTAAGGTTTTTGATACACAATTGATATAGTATTTCCAAAACTACGTACTATTAAGTTAGAGATAATATAACAACTATATAAATCTTACTTTCTAAAATAAATGTCGCATAACCCAAAATATATGCCTTGTTTTATGGAGTAAGGCAAATTAGTCGAATTGCCCGAGATTTATTTTATAGATGAAAGTACATTAGTTCAATGATGATATGAACATAAAAGAGATCAAGGAAAAATTATGCATATTACAAATCTGACAATAGATTAGGTACGTCAAAAAAGGTGAGATAGCTGAAATGATAAAAAAAAATGAGTATAGAGTATAGATAAATAAAGTTTAGAATTAGAGTATAGAGTATAAAGACTCAATTAATATGTACTTACTCTTCCTACCGTAATCGCAATAGTAGTTTCCAAACCGTTATTCTGATACCGCATTTTTATAGAAAAGTCTTGGATATAGAAGTTACAATAAAACTACTGAGATTGAATATAGTTAATTGAATAAAAAAAATCTTCTAATTATTATAGTGCAACAAAAGTTGTTCTTATGTATTTTGCAACAACTTTTTGCATACAGAGAAAACATTAGTAATATGAAAAATTATACAATTTATAACATAGCATCCCCTCTGTGAATTTTCTTGAGCTTTACTCTAAAATACTAATAAATCTATTTAGATATAATAATAATAATAATAATAATATCAGGACAAATTGTATAGGTATAATTCCTGTATTATCATTTCATAGATATTTGGCTGTTCTTAATCATCAAATAGATTTTTAATATTCTTTTTATTTTTAAATGGCTCAATTACAAATATAATAAAAGTTAAAGGTTAATAAAAATAAGGCTTAAGTAATATTTCAAACTAATATTGACTTGTAACGAAATGTTTTAAGTACCATTACAATGGAATGGAGAGGTTTAAATGTTTCATCAACTAAGCCTCTTGTCGATAAAATGCAAAATGCTTCAAGCGACACACCCAAGTCTTTTACAATAAGGCGTTTGTTTTATTGCTGTTTAGATATTAAACATTATTTGTGGTAAAATGGTTTACGCGTTTTATTTGTTTTTTATGGCAGTTAGATAAGGTCATACACAAAATAGTAATTTTTGTAGTGGTAGAAACAATATTGAAAGTGACAGAATTGCTATAGGTTTTAAGCGTCAAAAATAGTAATCATACACAAAATAGTTATTTTTTGTAGTGGTAGAGACAATAGTGAAAGTGACAAAATCACTATAGGTTTTAAGCGCTAAAAAATAATAATCATACACAAAATAGTTATTTTTTTTAGTGGTAGAAACAATAGTGAAAGTGACAAAATTACTATAGGTTTTAAGCGCCAAAAAATAGTAATCATACACAAATTTTTTTAGTGGTAGAAACAATAGTGAAAGTGACAAAATTACTATAGGTTTTAAGCGCCAAAAAATAGTAATCATACACAAAATAGTTATTTTTTTAGTGGTAGAAACAATAGTGAAAGTGTCAAAATTACTATAGGTTTTAAGCGCCAAAAAATAGTAATCATACACAAAATAGTTATTTTTTTAGTGGTAGAAACAATAGTGAAAGTGACAAAATTACTATAGGTTTTAAGCGCCAAAAAATAGTAATCATACACAAAATAGTTATTTTTTTAGTGGTAGAAACAAAAGTGAAAGTGACAAAATTACTATAGGTTTTAAGCGCCAAAAATGTTCTCATGACTAAAAAGTCGCAGAAAAAAATCGCCAATTTTAAATAGGTATAAAATTTTATTTAATTAAAAATCTCGTTTAGACCTAATAGACCTGGAATCTTTGATATAAAAAAATATGAATATTTTATATATACCTTTATTAAAAATGTTGTTGCTAGAAGTCAAAAGGAGTGAAAGAAATATGTATATATCATATATTTTTTTTAGTTTTTATGCATAATAAACTAGTCACAAGGCAATGTGTTTTCTAGAAATACTTATTTAAAAAAATGCTACGTATAAGTCTTTGTCACACAACTCTACTAGATATATTCATAGCTTATTGTCCCAGTCCCCATATAAAAGATAATTGAAAGCAAGTAATATGAGTGGGAGAGTGTTTGGGGAGACAGACCATGTCACACTCAACTACTCGTCTAATATAAAGAACTCGTCAATTCGAATCACGCTCCTACGCCCCTACGCCTGTCACCTCGAGCCCTTAATAGTGCCGTAAAGCCTAACTTGTCATAAACTACAATCGTCCTGGGAACACGAATTATTTCTAATTTTATTTATCTATAGTTACATAGTTCTAATCTTTATATTACAATAAATAAACGGTTCAAATTATATTATATGTAACGTGAAGTGTATAGTATACATTTTGTGATACGTTTTTTTTTGTACAAACGTAATTCCAGATAATTCATATTGATTTTAAAAATAAAAATATACAAATACGAAAAAAATCAGGTTAACAATGTCTAACATTAAAATATATGAATTTAAATGAAAATAAATTACATAAAGAATACACATACAAATATTTATATACTCAATCAGCATAATATTGTTGATAATTTTCATTTTGTATTTAATGGTTCCTATTTTCAATAAAATGAAATAAAGTAAAAGGTTTATATATATAGCATTTATTGTTTATAAATAATGCCAAAAAACATCAAGCAAATCGGGAAATGCAATCTGTTCAAAGAGTACTTTTTAATACAAAGGGAGAACCGAACTGGAACGAAGCAGTCAATTTTGGTTTAAGTACGACCCTTGGCGTTTTCGAGCTTTTCGGAATAAAATCATTTAAAATATTTGCCCAACGAATCGATCAACTAAAGTCGGTGACTTTTTTTTGTTTTATATAATTTTACTATAGCTTTAACTGTTGAAAAAAATATATCATTCTAACCAAAAACAATCTTTTTATATGTTAACATTAAAGTACATTAAGACTTGTATAAATAATATGATAAAAATAAAGTGTCTTTTCAGTTCTAGTCCTCACAGCAGTCTCGCTGCAGTAAACAAGAAAGTTAATTGTTTGATTCATAGTTCCAATTAGTTGAAGTAGAAGAAACTTTATCACCTCAGTTGTTCGAGACAGAGAATTATGAGAGCACGATGATTCTGATATGAAAGTGTATAAAGTGGGAGAAGTGTGCGAATACCTATAGTGATTTTAAAGGAATAGATTTAATTTGAATTGAATTAAATTTTCATTTAATTTTAATTGAATATTTTTTTATTTAATTTTAATTTAATAAAAAATAATTTACACTAAGTAGTGCATTAATTTTTAAACCTAGAGAAAGGGTTCATACGTGGTACTTTTTTATTTAAGTAGGTATTTTTAATAAAACATCAATTATTCGGAATATACCTACTTTGTTATTCGTACCCACAATCTAAAATTTCCATAGCGTCACGTGCTCTGGGAATACCTATATATTTTCGAGGGTCTTCGTACGTGCAGGGGACTGACGTCGTAAATTGTCATTCTATCGATATGTCTTGCAATATTTATATAGACGATTCAATCGAAATAAAAACAAAAGCTCTGTTTTTCGTTTATTTAATAATTTATACAAATTCCTTTGTTCTATGTTATTTATATTAAATCTTGAGCAACAGGATTGTATCTAACCCTATCTAGTTTATATTTTCTCATGACAAATTGTATTTTTATAACAAAATAAAATAATTAACGCCAGTAAAGAAGTGGTTGGTATCTCCGCTAACGACCGCTTGATAGTTTTCTTTATTAGTCAGAGATTAGCTTCAGCGCTTGTAGATCTTAGAAGTAATTAGAAACTCTTAAACAGGCTCAGTATCAGCCGCTTCAAGCTAACTAAAAGAAGTATATAAATGATAGTTTATTTAAAAGAACCGCGTTCTTATTTTTAGGATTCTTAGATACGCTTAACAAATGCTGTTAGAATATTTTGTGTTTTAAAATGTATTATTTAAGTATGAATTGGGAGATATAAAACTAAACTATATTAACCAAACAAATATATAATTATATTATATTTTTATCGTATTACTATATTTGTTTTATTATAAATATTTATATAATTGTTTATAATAAAACAAATGTATATAAATAATATAAATATTTTGGGGATGGTATTACAAATAACTGCGCCTTAAAACTAAAGCGAACGATTATTCACAAAAGTTGTTTCTCGCACCACTGACATGTTCACCAGAATTTGGGCATATTTTAGTACCTATGTAACAAAATCTTTACACACAGACACATAGTTTTTAATGTTATCTTAGTTAATTTTATTTCTGAACTATTAATTATTACCGGGTGTAATAATGAATCTGTTCCAAGTAAAAAGTATAAACACAAAAGATTAATTTCTATACGTATAAGTGTAACATGGTCACCTACCATCTGGCGAAAACCGTTTAGAAATTCAATAGCATACCTCATAATCCTTACTATAGCATAATGACTTAAGATCTGTACCTCTGACCCAAATAAAATGCCTGAACGTTGGAGGTATATAAGTGTGTTACCATTCGAAGGTGTAGCTCACAGACACAAACTTAAGACATATTTTGTGACTCTAGACCAAAAAAAAACAATTAAAAACTCAGAATAAGTTAAGGAAATTTAACATGCATACGTATTTTACTTAAGTGTTTTATTTGTGTGCAGGATCAAGAAAGGTGTTAGCGGTCAAAAAAGGACTTCGTAGTATACAATACTATTAAAATAAAACAAATTGATTATTTATAAAAAAAATACAAACTATTTCTCATTCAACCACGAGTCCGTTTCTTTACAATTCTTCGCTGTAAAAGTTTCCGACTTCCTCAGTTATCCAATCCACGTGATGGAAACAAGAAAGCAGTCTCTGCTCGTCGACTTTTTTAATGATGTTTGTAAATAATTAATCTTTTTTTTATTAAATATCCGAATAATAAAGCATAATATAACAAAATGTCAGTATCCGCTATTTTATTTAGTTACAATTTAGCATATTAAAATATGCTTATGCTTATTTTAATTATTTTGTAAATAATAAAGTAAATAAGCCAATTTTGCAATAATAGTGAAGAACGGTATCAAATTATTAGAAGTATAACTCTCTCTTACTGCAAAAAATAAAGAAAATATAAAATTTGTTTTCAATTAAGGCATGTTTATTAACTTTTATAACCGTCCAGAACATTAACAAGTAAAGTGATATTTGCAGTTACAGACTTAAGAACAAAGTTCCGGTTTAGTTGGATCTGCAAGTTCTGATTGCTTATTTCTAGCAAAATTGCACTACACTGTTGTGATTCTAATGAAATTGCGCTGCGAAAAAGAACTGGTATTTCTTTAACCATGGTTGTCGCGTTTACTTCAATTTATTAAATGCGTATATTTTTAAAAAACTTATTTCAAAATAGTCATTATACTGACTTTATATTAAGTTTTGTTTTTGATCAGAAAAAGATAATCGAAACATAAAAATGAGATTTTAATAAAATTAACTCGATAAATCATTGAACAATTGTTTATTTATATATAATATAACATATCAATTTTTCATACTTTGAACAAATATGTTTCAAACTGTCTATAAACATGCTTGGCTTTTTACATTTAAATAAAGAATAAATAAGTGAGATGAGCTGAACTTGATTGAACCTGCAACCCTTGTAGGTACACCTTTCCGTCGGTCTGTCAACTGAACGTTACTGACGATATTCAAGCTACCAATTTTAAAGTTTTTTTTTTAATCTTACTAATTTCTTTTTCCTATTCAATTTTTCATGTCATAATATCATACCGGTATTGTATATTTACATTTCATAGCAAAAATAAATCAGAAGGGTATATCAAATAAAGAAGAAATATTTTGTGTATAACTGCATCTGAAATTCAAATACTAAAATAGCACAACATTTTCATCAGTCCTTTGTTTCTGTCGTCGTTCCTGGACGCGGCATGGGGCTGCGAACAAAGTTTATTTTTTATTATTATTTTCATTGCCTTCTATGATAATAGTGTTAAAATTGGGTATATCTTTTTTCATTCTACCCCCGCGTTTTTATCTAAAAATATTGGTTAGGTGGAACGTATGCTTTATTTTATTTATAATTAATATCACTTTCAGTATAACAAGTTTATTTTTAATTAGTTAGCCTCCTCTTGCAGGCAGCTTCTCTACATTGAACCCAACAACATTTGTTCTACGATTTTTTACAAATCTTGATAAACAACACAAAAAAAACGAAACAAAAAAATGTTTGCTCCTTCTTTTACTTATTACTTTGTATTTTGGTATGGTATATTTACTTAAAAGGTCAACGCCCGGGCGTCATACCTACGCTCAGAGTTAATACCAGTTCAGAGGCAACAAATAAATTTTGTATGGGAAAACTTAAATTTTAAAAACTATAAATTTTAACACATCGTAGAACAAATGTTGTTGGAATTGATGTAGAGAGGCTACCTGCGAGAGGTAATTAACTAATTAAAAATAACCCTGTATTTGTACCATACTAGCACCCAAATTAACTTAATGAATGTTTGATTATAAGTGTGTGATACATCACATATTAACGAAGAGAAGCAAGCGCTCTATATATTGAGACAACTTAACGACTAATGCTTTGTGACAACCATAAAATGGAGATGTTCAATTAACAAAAGTAAGGTTAAAGGTTAACATCTTCACGTTATTCATTCTTAAGAGACTGCACTTGTTACACTACAGGAAAAATATTAGGCTAGCATAAAATGTTAAATACATGTACGATATGTATATAAAATCATAAAAATAAAAATCATTTATTTTGTCAGCTTGTCAGAACAGATTTTTTTTACTGTGACTTGTATTTGTCTTTGTAATAAAATAAAAGCGACAAAAGTGCCAATGGATATAGGTAGACTTCTGAAATTTTGTCAAATTAACATTAAATATCATAAAATGCCTTATCTCAACAAAAGAATCGTACGGAAAGGAATATAAAATCCCTTTATATGTGTAACTATCTTATTTTTCTTCTTCGTATAATAAAGATTGAATAAAAAATAGATATGTAAATATAGTACTTTAATATCTAAATGATATCTTCTGACAGTTTGGCAAATCAATAACTTTTACTATTTTTATAATGTAGCAGTGACACCAATGAAATATATAAATAATCCCATTTTTTTAAATTACTATCTATTGTTACTCGTAAGAAGAAAATAAAAGATAAAGATAACTTTGTAGTTTAAATACTTGTATTGATTTAGTATACAAAAAAAACATTGACCCTTATAATTAATAAAGTTAAACAAAATAAGGAAAATGCCTAAAATAATGCCAGCTAGACTCAGCGGTGGGTTACTTAAGATAACACCTTAATATTAAATTATATATAAATACTACTGTAAAAGAAATCCTAGGCGCTACTGATAAATTATAAGCGAAGACATATGCATGATTCTCCTGCTTGTCAGTACTGGAGAATCACAGTCGAACACTTGTTCTTTATAAAACTTATAAAATGGCAGGGTTGATTAATGTTATAAATTAATTTTGTACATCACCATATTATCGGGATTAAAATATAGACGAGCTTCTTAACTCAGCTAGTCAGGAAGCAGAATACAGGTTAAACAGGCCGACGCTCCGAAGATTCAGATCTACCCCCGCGAACCAATTGTAAATGAACCCGTATCTTCTAGGGTGTATAAAAAAACCTTATGGAGGAAAGAAGCCTCGCAAGCAATATTATTAGCCTATGTAGACTCCGAGGGTCGAATCAGGACAAATAGAAATATTTTTCCAACAAACTTTGAACTGCCTGGGAAGTGCCGGCAATAGGAATTATAATTATTCCATATTAATAAATTAGCCCTGCAATTAAACACTCTAATGAATTTAAGAAACAACGCTTCAAGTGCGTTAATAAGATCACAAATAGCTAAAACACTCACCGAAGGCTAATAAGATATTGAATTCGGAAGTGCTTCCGAAAGAAAAGACTCTAAAAGTCACGACATTGAGTTTTATAATCAAAAAAATATGCATAATAAGCAAACATTATGGCTATGCACATGCAGCGTTACACGAAATGTGGGTAAAATTCATATTAATCGGAAGAAGACCAATATTTTAACAATTTTACAACAATTCCCTAATTATCTAAAGGAAGAAACGAGTGTAATAAATTGATAACTAATTGTTACACTAATAAATATAACAATAAAACAACGTTGGCTGCAACTAAACTTCGGAAACAATATGACAGATATTTTCAAATAATATTTAGCGATATGCTACCCTTAATAATGATTAATAAATGAAATTTAAAATAGTAATTATAAATAAAATGTTTATATTTTCAATAATATTTTGGGGACTATAAAGTTAGCTTAAGCTGGCAACATTCAATATCTTAAACAATAAGAAATGGCACCGACTAATTAAGATTTTGTACAGATAAATAATTTACCTTGTCTACGAATTTAACAGATAATAAAAAATATATATTATTAAAATTATAAATATCTATAGAAATGAAATTTCTTTGTAATACTATATAATAATATTTTGCACATTTACTGTTAACGGAAATAAGTACATAGTAATATAATAGTACATAGTAATATATTTACATAACGTACATCTTAAATTAGGTAGGTACATTACAATAATAATATTAAATGCAGGCAATAGTACAATAATGTAATACTCATAAGTATACACTATATATTTTTTTTAGAAATTACAATTAGTTAGAACCATCTGACGTCTTAAAACGTTTAGTACACATTTTATAAATCTACCAAATTATCATCATTTTGTATGTATATTTTCTAGGATCATTGTATTTTTAATCCAGCAAAGTATATTAAGTATTAGAAATTTTAACATCTAATGCCGTTAATTTTTTTTTTATTTATAGTTCCTAAAGTACCTACTATGATTAAGAAATAAAAAACTGATTTTTGAAGCTCTGATCCTGGTAAAAATACTCTGTGTATATTTATTTTGAATATGATAATGATAATATTTTTACCCCAAAGAAAGTAGCACTGCTAAGCTGTTTAATTTTCATCAAAACGTCATATGTTAATATGTAATTGTAAAGTAACTCAAAAATAAAAACAAAATACATAGACACATACCAAACCTATACATACATAACATCCCTGTAACAACATACATACACACGTAACAAACCTGCAGTTGAGTCATTAACTTTAATTAAATTATTCGTCCGCGGGCGGAGCCGCTAGCAAAGGCTATTTAACAAAAAAAAATAACAAAACGGACTTTTATTTAAAATGGGATTTTAGCCTGTACTCTCGAAACAGTCCATTATTCACGGTTCATGTTCATATCGCCTCATGACAGTGGACTACAAAATGAACTCTGGCTATAAAGTGTCAACCAGTGAACCAATCACAGGCCAAAGTGGATCGATTTAATCGTTCCTCGTGTTTGTGTGGCAGATTAAAAAAATTATACCCGTTTTTTTTTGAGGACGAGTATTTGAATATTTTCTACTACTGTTTTATTCATTTCTTCATTCATTCGTTTCATTCATTCATTCTGAAAGGACGGAAGGATGTATCCTATATTTGCAATCGTCAAAGCTTTGGTGTTATAACCTTTCGGGTCGGACTTCCTTTACTTGACACAAAGTACGTTACGATAACCTCTAATAAAAATGTTTCGTGTAGTATGAGCTATTAACTATTTTGTTTTTTTAAGAAGCAATTTCAAAGACTTGGTGAAGGTCTTCAGGTTTATTGGCTAACTACATACCATATATAATATACATTACATACAATAGTACATGGATGTAATTAACCACAACTACAACTTACTAATCGACAGAATATCTTACTTGAATATGAATACAATTTTTTAATAGAGCATATTGTTGAAATTTAATTAAAAGAAGATTAAAAGTAATTACAACATTTATATATTTCACATAATTTAATAGAGGAAATCCAATTCTAAGGTTACAATGCTAAAACTAATTTAATAACAAAACCATGACACAAAACGACAAATCTACCATAGTAATAAAAGACTATATAAACTACTCACAAAGTTGATACTGAAAGATCATATCGACAATCACTGTTCACACCTACACAGCTTCCGCTCTCAAATGAGTATGACACAATAAGTCATAAACTTAACACTTGTTTAATAATTTATAGGAATTGATATTTACTAATTATTTAGAAATGTAACAATATACATAATATGTTTTTAATTTGACCACTTTCTGTATTATTTTTTAAAAAGTTTTAATAAGTAAACCGAAATACATTTGTAACATTAAATTTATTTACAAATAGCAAAATAAAACGTCAATAAAAAGCTACATTATCATTAAACACCACGATTATGAAGAAACCTATTTAAATTTATATAATTATAGAATGAAAAAGTTAAATAAGCTTAACATGGCTATACATGTTTATAGATATTTTGAATCCCAGTTTTATTAGACAATGTATTTATTAAACCATTTAATGAATACAGACTTTTTTTTCACATTTGATGTTTTTGTATATTTTTTTTTTGTCGGAATCTTCTAAAGACAGAGTAAAAGTAACAATTATCATTTCTAAGAAACGAGACCGCTGAAGCAAGAGATGAAACAATTAAAATTATTTGTCTGGCAGTCAGTAAATAATAGAATTTAAACCTTCATCAAGACAAAGCGAATGGCTACTCCAAGCTGACCAATATAGAATATATTGGTCAGCTGAGTAATCTATATTATTAGAGCTCTCTTACCGCAAAGAATCGCCAACGACAGTCCTTCTATTCTTTAAAGCACTTTATGACACTGTTCACAAATACACTAAACTATTTACCATTTAAACTCTTAACGATCACTGTTATACAACTTTGTCTCTCGATCACACACTCAGCGGTTTATTATAACTGTTACAATTTTATCACCATAGTATCACACCACAACTTGTACTCCCAATTTCACAATGCCTTCTCTTAACCGATTTGCGATTTATATACTTCTTATTCTTAGTCAAATCAGTATACAATATTACATTTATTATTTTAATTAAACTTCTATACAGAGATTCAACTGTTTTAGTCAAATCAACAACTTATATCTTTATTTTTAGTCAAAACCAAACTACTACATGTATAAAAGCTAGAAATATATTAAATATTATTTAAAATATATAAAATATTCCTGTTCTGTACATGACAGAAATTAAACCTTTTGTATGTTTTTCTGATTTTCTGTTTATTTGTTTGTTCTACAATACGGATTTTGATGACATTTGGTATGGTTATAGGTTATTGCTGTCTATAGGCAGCATTAAGGAATACTAAGGAATAATATTTAATTTAAATACATTAAAAATTCGGATTTTAATGAAGTTTGGTTTATTATCTAAATCAAGAAAAAGAATACTTTTCAGCTGCTGCTAACACAAAAACTGGATTAAGCTTTTTAATGTACCGAAGTGAAGCGAATTAGTATGAATTTTCATATAAATTAAGATAATATGCAGTGTTACCATCAGGATCATATTGTTGTTAAAAAAAAAAGAAATCCTTAAAGAGTATATATTAATATAGGAATAGTTCGGCTAACATACTAGTATTAACGACTTGGTCCTTCGTCTGTTCCAGGCTGATTTCCCAGCCGTTATTTAATATTTCTTCGTAGTCACAAGCATCAAATAATAAATCTTTAGCTTCTACTGTTATCTAGAAGATAATAATTAGAGAGGCGAGAGATGAACTGTTCTCTAAAATCTTTATAACATACAATATAACTATTTTCTTGGAATTAATATAATACGTTATATTTCTGACATACTAAATTATATCTAAACAAAAAGAAACATGAAACAAGCTTAGTAACAGCACAATAGTAACAAAATTATTTATACCATTGTCTGAAACAAAGGTTTCCACTCGTAGCTTCATTTGCTACATCACATGGTTTTTCTCTAACAAAGGAAACTTCCGCATTAATTGTATGAGTTCTGACTTCACCTTTGAAATAACTAATAATGTAGACACACATAGAAATTTGATTTAATAAAAAAATATATATATTCTTCTTTAACGAAAACACAGAAGATGCTATATTTGTATTCAGAATTGATTCATTTATGTATATAAATAAAATATATATGTCATGTGTCATATCTGTATCCATTTGAATATATGTCATCTATATTTATAATATATTCAGACACTTATATTTGTCAGCATAATTCAAAAACAAATTTATTCATTTCTCTAATGGAAAAACAAATGATTTATTTGACAATTTTGTATGCACACAATTCAGTGCAGGTACGAGGCACCGCAGTCGTTTACCCGCAACATGGACATTGCTTTAGTATTCTCTCGCAACTAATTAGGTTTTCGTTTTACCGTCCGTAAGTTTGTGCATATATCTGTGTATAGTTACGCTACGTGTACAGAGTTATAAGATGGACTTCATACGATATGTGCTCTGTGAATAATTTGCATTCTTATTTTCCATGTGTGAGAACATAGTAACATAGATAATGCTAGGCTTCTTTATATTTAATTAACGTTATAGCATACACAATGAATAAAAGATAAGAGTTCAGAAACACCCATAGAAACAAAGGATGACCTCATCACTTAAGTGGTCTTTTCTAAGATCCAAGTAACACTCATCGAATAGAACAGATTTGATACAACTGATATACAATACGCCGAAAAACACCATCTAAAAAAATATATAATATATAAAATAGTTCTCACAAATAAGGTAAAAAAAACTTTTAAGAATTATGACAAAATGCCAGGACACTGGCAATGTTCTGTGTGTATCTTTAACTTTATAATATCATATGAGATAAAAGAAGAAAAAAGTCAGACATCTGCACTCTGTCTTGTCATGAACACGTTTGCTGAAGCGATTTTTTAAACATCTCACAAAAATAAAAAATAAAATTATTAATATCCAGTTTCATTCTAATCCGGATGCAATTTGTAAGTAAATTTAACAATCTTTCTTTGGTTTATGTCTATCATCACATCTAATGATGAAAATTATACTGAATTATATGATATAAATTTAACCAAAGACTTACCTTACTTACTGTCTTTCAGATAGTTTAATAAAAGAAGCCAACTACCCACTATGAATATTCCAAATACTCACCAACAAGAACACATAACGAACTATCCCCATTCAACCCAAGTACAGGAGGAACTAATTTGTTAGAACACTTACCGACTTCACATATCGTTTATATCCCGCAAAACCGCCAAAGAACTCACTATTTTACCTTCGGGCATTACTGTAATCAACTCTTCTACAACACATAGTTTGTTCTGCTCATAAAATTATATTTAACCCGAATTTTATCCTTCCTTCTGTATGATAAGGTCGCTTTTTAAAATACCGTACCTTTAAGCAGCAAAATGAGCTAGCAAAGTTGGTTTCGAGTAAAGACTCACCCATTGGCAGTTTTTATACTAAACGATGATAAAGGCTTAGATTCCGACACGAGACCGATAATAAATCTGAAGAGATACTGAAAAAATAATACTGTGAAACTTTTTACAATAAATTTCTTTACATCAAACTCATTAGTAGTAGATATTACCACAGATCTTCTAATTTACATTTTAAACGTTTTAGAACTGTAACTGTCTCTAACAAAATAAAAAGTTTTGTGTTGATGTTATTTTAAATTAAAAATAAATAGACTAGGCTTTGTAATTTACTAGTACTAAAAATATCAAGTAAAATCATAGAACCAAAAACAATTAGCTTTTGGTAAAAGAAAGTAACACAAAATCTTAATATAAAGCGTAAAGAGGACATTACTAGAATGAAAAGAAGCAGAAGATTCTAGAACGTGGTTATATCCGATTAATTTTAGATCGTCAATTTGCGTACTTGATTGCTCCATGTTCTGACAAGAAACTAAAAATCAGCTATGTGACTAATGGCTATTAAGTAATGTAAATACTGAGCACGAACCGAATATTCGAAATTAAAGCTATTTAAAAAAAATACTTTATGAGGAATTTACATAAAGAATTTTCTTGCATAGGAAACTTCTAAATTAGACAGTAACATAACATTTTATGCTAACGATGAAATATTAAACCATCAGATATAAAATATCAGCTAATTAATTAATACAATGTTTTTTAAAACAATGTCGTATTTTGTAAGCAAGCCTACATGAGTGTAAAAAGTGCCATAAAAATCAACGAGCGTCTAACCGTAGAAGTTTGCAGTAAACTGTGAGAAACGTTGTGTAATCATAATAAGTAACCCTGGATAGGATTGAAATATTGAGGATACTTCATGGATTTAAGAGCTATGTTACATTGGTTTCGAATTTTGAATTAGGAATCCCTTTAGTTGTAAAATCTAATCATCTTTAGGTTTTTGTATGGCTTAAGAGTATTGAATCAAAATAATTACTGTATATTAAAACTAACGTACGCTTATTTTATACTAGCTGTTGACCGTGACTTCATCCACGTAAACTGTAAAAATAATATTTTTACGGCTAGGAACATACGCCATAACAATATTATTTTCAATTATTTTTTGACGTATCTACCGATACTTCATACGACATAATCCTTTAATCCGTTTCGACTGGAACATAAACATAGCATAATTGACTACATTTCTATTAACATACACATATTTGAATAACATAACACTCCTTCTAAAGTCTACGAGTAATAAGAATGATTTTCACAAATAATTCTGTAAAATTCAGTGAACCAAACGATTAAGAACAGGATCTTCCATGGCAATAAGTTATCGCGATACAATCTATGCTATCTCACAGACAAAAACACGTGCAAAAGGTAGTATTTATATAGCCTTCGTATTATTTTGATATATATAAGCTACAATATTGCTAAGTTTTATCAAATTGCGTTCAGTAGTTTTGGCGTGATTGAGTAACAAACATCATAGACAAAACCACGTGCAAAAGTTAGTATTTCTATAGCCTATGTTATTCTAGTACATAGGTTACAATATTGCTAGGCTTCATCAAAATTCCTCTAGTATTCTTGGCGTGATTGAGTAACGAACATCCATCAATGCATACTTCTAAACAATCACACTTATATATTAATCAAATTATTCTTGCTGAGTCAATTTTTATGTTTAATACTAATAGGAAATGAAAATAATTTATGCAGCGATCTTTATTAAATAAATTTCTTTTACTAAGCTAAGAACTACTAACTAACATAAGAGAATTCTATAAGTTATACAATTTAATAATACTTAATTCAAAACATAAATATATTTAGCAAAGAGTGCCATCTATAGTAAAGATGTTCAGATAGCCAAGCAACTAGCTAAGTACCATAAAATGAATTAATAAAACCATGTTTTAAATTTTTATTAACAGATGGCGCTATAACATTATTTTTTGGTATATCAAATTTATAGCGAGCATCATAGAGATGCTACTTACCATTTTAAAATTCAATACTAACTATACTACTTGTTGTTTTAGTATAATCTTCTAAACAATGCAATAGCAGTAGCCGACGTCAAAATTAGGGAGGCCTGGTTTAAGTATCCACCGTTTATTTTACAAGAGTGTTCAGAATTGTTGAAAAACATGAATGGTGTGTTCTGCAGGCTGTAGTTTGCTACCGCTTGGTCAAGTTTAGTAGCGTCTGTTCGTTTTAGATGTGGTGCTCGCGTCAACTTCCATAACTCGTCTGAAAAATACAAGCAATTAAAAATTCTTGAATTCATATTCAATATTACCAATATTTTAGAAATGCATTAAGATAAAATGTAATCCTTCATAAATCTTTTTTTTTACATTTATACAAAAAAAAATCCCTTATTGCGTTCTAATCTTAATCTAAATAAATATACATAAATAGAACAGATATTTTTATTCGCATGATTGGGAATGGGGGTGCCCCAAATTGGTTAATTTTATTATTGTGTTCCTTATTGTTAAACGTCAACATAAAAAACGTAGTGCGTTTGTATGAAAATAACCTATACTAAGTTAGTTCCTCGTAACATCAAGGGGGCATTGCGGAGGTGGCAAGGCTTCCAACAGATAGTGTTACGCAGGCGGACTGTATAGGACTGGTGAAACTCAGGGTTTCGATCTCAAAGACTTGGTATACTACGGGCCTCGCCAAAGTCATCCTCGTCAAGAATTTATCTCTGTACAGGATACGGATACGGTGATCCAGAGAGGACTGGAGTTGGCGTCGCGGGGCCTACTTCTCCTCGTTTGCCCAAAGTCTTTATTAGGAGTAGATTGAGAAGAATAGGGCGCGAGTATGTCCACCAATTTCCCCAGTCGTGATACCTTGGTGGGAGAGAAGGTCAACCCTCTCACCTTGTAGACATATATTATTAGAATACTCTAAGTGAACTCATTAATTTTAGTAGAAGAACCTATCAATTATGTACGAAATAACTTCTCGTGGTCTAAAAAAATATATAAAAACTGTAGCCCAGTTAAAGTTTTGACAAAAGTTAATTATATTTATAGGTATATAGAATTATATTTTAATTCTAGTCTTAAACAGCCTAGAAAAACTTCGTATTTGGTATCGACCGTTACTTATTAATACGTTAGGAAATTTACAAGAATTTAAAAGATTACGAAACGTTTCCACTATTCCGAAACAGGAAGAACATTGTACCGGAATAAGCCTAAGAAAACAGATGAATTAGCAAAATATAGTATAAAAAATAAACAATTTAAATATATCACGCTTTTGGTTTCGCTTCGACCAGTGGAGCAGATTATTAGTTTTTTTGTTTGTTTGTTGTATTTTTTATCTGCTAGGCATAGACAAATTTAAATGAAGCGAATAATATCAAACAAAAAGTAATCTCTATACAGAATCATTCAAGTGACATTTTTACTTAACTTTTGTATTATAATACTATAAAATATGTCCATTCGCAGGTGCATCTAGATTTAAATTAATATTTTACATACCCAAAAAACCTGTTTATTTTCTTAAGAAATATGCAAATACTTACAAGTACTACTATTTCCATTAGGATCTTCATAACACGCGAAGATCACGGCATAGTGTTCATAGTCCACAGCCAATACGGAATACGTTTCAGTCTTCTTATCTGGATATTATGGCGAATTATACATTTAATATTATTAAAAAAAAAACTATTAATCATTTAAATCAACAACTTAATCGCAGTATTTTTTAAGCTATGATATCGGTAAGATATAGTGGTCCAAACAGTACCAATGATTCATCATGGAACTATATCATGGGGCTACTTCGATAGGATAGAACTAGAGATAGTACCATTCTCAAAAAAATACTAATACTAATACTGCGTTCGAGTACAATCGAAGATCAAGACTAGCATAATACACACAATGTATTGTGAAATACCTAAAATTGTCTTGTTATTAATGGATTAATGATAGTTACATTCCAATATCATTAGTCATGTCTATATTTACTATATTTATCATGTCTTTATCTATAAAGGATAATAAAAAAGGCAAAATATCTATATTAGACAAGCAAGTGTAATATTAACAAATTGGTCAATTAATTACATTTTTAACATGAGATAATTTACAATAATAGATATCAGGCATCATCACTCAGCCTGATAAACTGCGTCTTACAACTTGTTAAATAAGACATCTCTTTATATATCGACTAAGGGTCGCTCGCGGCTTCGTCCGCGTGGTTTTTAGTGTTGCCGCCGAGTTCCATACAAAATTGATATTTAAAATCCTTAAGGGTGGTATTTAAAAATCTTTTCTTAGTACACCACTACGTAGAAAAAACAAATGTATCCTCCAATTTTACTATCTATACGACCTGCGGTTTAGACTGTATGCTATAACTAAGTCAGTCAGAACCTATTAGATTATATTAAATTTGCAGCATTTTTCATTGCTGCTTAACTTCTATTAGTCACAGCGAGATGATATATACCCTATAGCCTTCCTCAATAAACGGACTATTCAACACAAAAATAATTTTTCAATTCGGGCCAGTAGTCCCAGAGATTAGTGCGTTCAAACAAACAAACTCTTCAGCTTTATAATATTAGTATAGAAGAGGTCAAAACCGAATTAAGATATTTCTATAGAACACCTGAAGAAGAGCTTGTACCAAGGTAAATATCTATTTGGGTCATCTTTGTAATTTTAAGGTTGCTAATATAACAAAATCTAAACGTCGTAATTTATTGAAGATCGCATATGATTTGGCTCATAAAAGTTTAGTATGAAGTAATTAAACGTGTTTTATAAGCTTATCCAAAACATATTCTTTCACACTGACTTACATCCGTGTTTCATTCTTGAACTTCCCTTACTGCCTTTATAAGTGGACGAAGGTTACCACTTACCGTCTTACGTCTTCTCGTTTCTTCCCAAAAATAATAAAAGAATATGTTAATGATATTACCAGTATACGTCACAAGAAGCAGGTCTCCACCGTTGCTGCCGACGGTCAGGGCCACAGACCCATTATAAAAACTAGCTGTGTTATTAGCAACCCAGCTGATGGATATGTCAGTAGTGTTTGTGTTCTTATGATTAAAGACCATATAGGCACAGTCTCCAGACATATTCAAGTCAGTTGCAACAGCTGCTAAATACCATTTACCATCCATCTGGAAGAACAGGCACCTTAACATAATATACTATATTATATAAGCAAAAAGATTAGATTATGTTAGACTTATACACTCTATTTAGAAATAAATATTTATTAATGGGTCTCTCGACTATATATCTCAACTAGTTTTAAGTATTTTAGGTTTATAATTTATAGTATTATTTATTAGAAATTACATTTATTTTTCATTACCTGATTGAATGTTATAAAGAATTGTTTTAATTATTACTTAAGAATATCCACTGCGTAACCCCCCTACGATGAAATAAGCTTAGGTACGTATACTATTGCTTTATTTATTTTATTATGCAATTATAATAAACAAGTGTGTCATTCAAAACTTTGTGTATCTTCCTTAGAAATAGAAAAAGAAAAATGACTTTTCCCAATTTCAGCGCCTTTATTTAATCACTACGACTTTTCTAAGCCATAACATTTAAAAGAATTTTCTCCTTACCTCGACTAAATCTAGTTCTCTTGGTTTAATATTTGGACAACCAACATTTTGCTTCACAGACTCCACTTTAAACACAAAGAAAATAGTAACCAAATAGATAAAATGCATTTTAGACGATTATCTCAACGTAACTACGACGTTATACAAAAAGCGGCATCTTTTATAATGTTTCTTTTTGTTACAATTAAACATTTCCGCTGTTAAAAAGTATTTTTTTCATCATTTTATTGAGGAAAAACGTGAGTTTGTTCAAGATTTTTTATGGACTTTAATTTGTTTAACATTTCGTTAATTGGACAAAAAGTATCTTTTTCGATGTTATATTTTCAACAAACTATAATTTGCGATAAAAGAAATGAGTTAAGATTTATACCTACAATCAGTAGGTATTTTCATAAAATGTTAACTACTCAACAAAATATATTTCTTTTTTTATTAAATTTGCATGTACGAAAGGGGGTGGGGCGCAAAATTATTTTAATGGGACTGACACTCTGTTCTTTCATGAAAATATCTTATTATCCCAGTCTCTCCCCCGGTGACGCTGTAATAGCCAACAGGGCTAACAGTATAGACATACATAAAAAAAATATATATCCCAGTAAAGCCACTCAAGAATCTTAATGTTTGGCATTATAATAAATAATTGGTTGTTTCAAATAGATAATCATCTGACATACGTTCCTTTTTTGCAGCAGATAAATAAAATTTCTTAAGTCAACATATCGTGACTGATAAAATTGATAAAATAACTCATGGCAGATCTAATCCAAACAGAAATATCTTACATTCAGTAATGAATTATTTGAGAAAAGTAGAAATGTTCCTCGTATTAGTATTTTTTCTGATTAGTGTTCATTTACGAGTATGTGTCGGTCAAATATTGTTGTTTGGAAATTGCGAGAAGGTTGATACCATGGAATATTTTGAATTGGAAAGAGTAAGTAAAGATTATTATAAAATAATATAGTTTTATCGAAATCATACACTAAAATATATTATTCCGATAAAACAAACAAATTGGAACTAATTTAAATAGTAAGTTATTATCAATTAAAACTTTTACAAAATGTGAGTTAAAAAATAAAATATTATAAAACATATTTTTATTTTTTATTATGGTACCATTGCTATGACCACATAGTATGTATAAGATACTAATAGAGAAAAACATGTAGTTTAGGTGACCCCTTAATCTTACGTTTGCTTAAAATAGTACATTACTCTTTATAGTTTTTAGGTAAATGGTACAACATACAAAACATACCAACCTTTTACGAGGATAATGGAAAATGTTCTTACAAACTGATACAACGCTGCGGCAGACGGATTGAGTTTCAGCACGCTTTTGTGAAAGACAGCATCCAATATGTACTGCATATGAACAGCACCTACGTACCTGGAGATAAGGCTGTGTTTAATATTCGGAAAAATAATATAGGTAGGAGCCAAGTTTAATTAAATCACCTATGACGATTCGTCCTTCATATTCTCATTTTTAATATTCATGAATGCTTGTTTGTTTTTTAATATTTTTGTAACGACATGGTCCTTGGTATGTTTTCTAATACTTCGACTCACGTACATACGGCGAGATCTGAAAACGTAGTTTTAGGATAAAATACTGCTGTAAAACCAAGAACAATATTCTGAAAAAGGAAACTCGCCGTAAAACTTGGTGGTTTACAAAAGTTTATTTAAGTGCTTCACAACGAAAAATAACGCTTTTGTATAATAGTTGCATGTATAAAGTGTATAAAAAGTCTATCTGTATGAATTCAGTGTCTTAATGGTGTCTATCATGAATATCGTGGACGCTTGCGACGCTCTCTCCAACACACCAGGCATTCTGGCGGTTGCAGAGAGCGTTGAAGGCGGACACTGTCTCAGATATGCCTCCCTTGGTTGGACCTAACTCCGCCATCGCGTTTGACGACCCTGACAAAGCTGAGTGCTTAGCCGACAGTCTAGAGAGCCAGTGCCGTCTGTCTGCTCAATCGGTTGATCGCGATCATGTCGAAATAGTCGACAAATCGGTCAATATAATGTGTTCTCAGCCACCGGTCGGTCCACCAATCAAGGAAACGAACCTAGACGAGGTGACGTCCATAGTTAGGGCGCTTCACGCCAAGAAATCGCCAGGTCCCGATAGGATCACTAACAAAGTGATAAAGCTTCTTCCGCCTCCTTTAATTTACCTATTGGTTACCATTTTTAACGCTCCACTGGCCGGTTGCTCGTTTCCGGCCCAGTGGAAAGAGGCCATAGTGATAGGGTTCCATAAGCCGGGCAAACCCCGGCATCTGCCTAGTAGTTACCGTCCCATTAGTCTTCTTAGTTCCTTAGGGAAAGTATATGAGAGAATCATCCTCTGTAGACTTAGATCGGAAGTCGAGAGACTCAAAATCATCCCAAATGAGCAGTTCGGCTTTAGAGCCAACCATTCATGTTCCCATCAGATGCAACGCCTCACGGAGCACATACTGATAGGGGCCACTGTGAGGGCCAAGAAGCATAGGACAGGAGCGCTCTTCCTCGATGTAGCTAAGGCGTTCGACAGGGTCTGGCACAATGGACTGGTGTACAAGCTATACCAGTTCAAGGTGTCGGACAGACTCATACTCATCATACGGGACTACCTGTCGAATCGCTCCTTTCGCTACAGAGTGGAAGGTGTTCTGTCAACTCCCCGCCCCATCAGGGCGGGTGTCCCCCAGGGTTCAGTTCTCTCGCCCATCCTCTACTCCATCTACGCTAGCGATATTCCTAGGCCGCGATCTAAAGTGCACCTTGCCATGTACGCGGACGATACCGCGCTTTACACGTCCTCTAAGGATCACTGGGAGATATACCAACGTCTCCAATCCGCAGTCGACTCCCTTGAGAGTTGGCTGCGGAAATGGCGGATCGAGGTAAACCCTGAGAAGAGCGTTTCGGTGCTCTTCGAACGGGGCCCCCCAAGGATCCTCCCGCGAATCAAACTCTTTGATAAACCGATACCTTGGAAAGACGAGGCAAAATACCTAGGAGTAACGTTAGATAGAAAGTTAGTTTTCACTGCGCATATTAGGACCGTTCGTAGCAGAGCGGCCTACATATTAGGTCGTTTATATCCGCTGTTAGGCAAGCGGAGCAAAATGTCCCTTCGCAATAAGGTGACACTTTACAAAGCTTGCATACGTTCCGTCATGTCCTATGTGAGTCCCGCTTTTGCGCACGCTAATCTGAAACCCCTTCAGGTGATTCAGAACAGGTTTACACGGATTGCAACCGGGGCGCCGTGGTTCGTACGCAACATCGATCTCCATAGAGACTTGAACCTTCCGACCATCGCTCAGTACTTCAAGGGGCTTTCCCAAAAGTACTTTGAACGTGCTGAGCGACACCCGAACCCACTGGTGGCTGACGCCGCAGATTATAGACCACGTAAGACTACTTTAGTCAGAAAAAGAAGACCCAAGTCGGTACTCGTTGACCCCGACGACGCGTTCACAGTAGGTAATAACGTGTACGCGTAGGCATAAGTGACACCACACAACATACAGACACACACCGTCTATACCGGTATAGACGAGGTCCCAACTGAGTAAGAGCTCCGTTGCTCCGGCGTTCTGCCGTCGGAGGACGCTAGTGTCCAAATTTCCTTAGCTTCCCTCCTGACTAACGACGCCCCGAGCCGAGGTCCGTGTCTCAATCTGAGACGCCCTCGGGACGTCGTTCCCCATGGGGGCCCATCTGGCCCCCCCCTTTTTAAGGGTGGGTCTCCTGACCCACCCGCTCCCCCGGTGACGCTGTAATAGCCAACAGGGCTAACAGCATAGACAGACAAAAAAAAAAAAAAAAAAAAAAAAAAAAAACATGAATATCATGCCATTTTATTAAAATGTCATGATATTTTGTCAAATCGAATTTTAATTATTTTTTTTAACATCACGTCTAAATTGGCCTTTTCTCATTTATGATATTAATAAAAGCTTTTTGTCAAAGTTAGATGCAAGCGTCATAAAGACATTGAAGTTATGGCTCGGGTTAGCGCACTCAGCGGACTCTTCAACCTTATTTAGAGACCGAAACAATTTTAGATTAAAATTAAAGAAACCATCGGAGCTCTACAAACATCTAAGAGTTACCAAAAGACATATGATCGGAAAATCTAAAGATGATATTGTAACATCTCTCCCAAAAGACAAAGTTGCCTCAGAGCTCGAGTCACGACTTTAATTCCATAAAAAAATTATGATAGGTGCTCAAACGAATAAAGTAGGGCTAGGATCAAGTAGGAACGTTCAAGACATAGACATAACAAAATCTTTTATTCGACAAGACGAAAACGATAATTACCGACTCCACGCGATGAGCCTAGAAATTCAAAACCATAGAAGATTTTTGTATTCCACTAGCTTTGAAGTGGCGCACCTTAATTTATGATTGGTGCCCAGCATTATTAAAATTCTATCTTAATGCATTCCAAATGACTCTCCCAGATCAAAGTAATTTAGTAAGATGGGGCAAAGCCACCGAAAAGTCTTGCAACATCTGTGGGGAGGCAATAGGAACCGCGAAACACCTATTAGTAGGGTGTAGGGTACTTCTAGATAAAGGTCAATACTCGCGTCGCCACGACAAGGTATTAGAAATTATACGGGAAGCGGTTAATCTTTCAGTAGCAAGAGCGCGGAAGGATATAACAACCACCAAACGATCTGTAGAATTCGTAAAAGAAGGCTCCTCCAAAAAATCAAAAGCGAAGCCTTATTCAATATTAGGCGCGGCTCCTGATTGGACTCTCGTGATGGACACGTATGAAAAGCATTACAAAATTCCTGGGGATGTTGGTGTTTCGTCATCCAGACCGGACTTATTCCTGTATGCGAAACATCTGAGGCGCGTGATACTTGTGGAGCTTACTGTTCCTTGGAAAACAAACATCCCAAGGGATCACACATTCAAGCTCAATAAGTATTACGAACTGACCAACGAACTGATCACAAGGATTCTTGGAACTGGAATAAATATATAGTTAGTTTGTACGCGGTAGAAGTGGGAGCGAGAGGTATAACAGCAAAATCTCTCTATAGCCTACTTAAAGACTTTGGCCTTTCAAGAACAAACATCGGTTCATTTCTAGAACGTATTTCAAAGGCGGCATTAGTAGGGAGAGGAGTGTGGAGGGTGAAGGTGAGCGTTTTTGCGCATAATAAAGGGGCCCCTTAAACCTACTCCTGGGTCGCAAGTCCCAGGCACTGCTTGCACTCCTCTCCTTGCAACGCGATGGGCCCGGCACCCGCACGGTGAATCCATGGATTCCTAAGAAGTTTCGTCTCTCTATGTCAAAAATGTTTATATACATTTTTGTTCAATTTCAGATCCTTTCGGGGTTCCACTCTCCATAATAACGACTGATTACAAGAACTATGCAATTATATACGGATGTACAGAAAACCCAACATTAGCTATTAAATATGGTAAGTAAGATTAAATTAAAAGTACTATGAGGAAGATTTATTTATTCTCATCGATTTTTAAAACTACAATGGTTTTAATCTATTATGAATACGGATATTATTATTAAAGTATTTAATTCTTAATTTTTTAATATCCTAATTAATATTCGAAAATATTAAAAATAATCCCATAATAAAAACTAAAATTATTATATTTATTTTTGACTATTATTATTTCATGTGTTACAAGCAAAATCACTTTCGCAACACTAGGATAGACTTAATTCTGCAATTAATATTGTTGATTGATTTCACAGTTCATGCGTGGATATTATCAAGAAACACAACTCTTTCACCAGAGCTATTAGATGAGGCGCAACAAAAATTGAAGCTAATACCATCAACAAGCCTCGCATACTTTAAAGCAGTTAATCAAAATGAAAACCAATGCCACTTTAGCTGGTCAGCACATGTGCAGGCTATATATTATAATAAAACTGATACCAACTGACTGATATATAATCTAGGAAACTTAAAATATAGAATAATACTAAACAATAATTGTCTTTAAAACCCTAAAAAAAACTACTTTGGCCATTTAATATTTTTATATCTTTGAGGACTTATAAAAGGGGTTTATATATTTTAACAAGACTATTTTAATTAAATTAAAAATTTTACTAAGAAACACTATTTATGTTAGTATTATTGTGCTATGTATATGTGTGTATCTTTTCTGCCTCAAAAAAGCTTAGATTCCGAACATAACTTCATTTAAAAGTAGTTGGAAGTATTAGCAGACTTAGGGTTTTTTATTTATTGTCATTATGCTTTTACATTACCTCATTTTTATAGAATACCTACAATAGAATATAGTGTTATTAGGTTATTATATTAACAAAATTAAATTTTATACTATAAAATTAAGTTGAAAGATTGTATCTCTACCTCAATCAAATAGTAGCTTAAGCGCAGTTCTGCAAAACAGATCTATGATAAACTAAATAAAAATCATAAAGGAAACTCTATCTTTAAGAACATACATACTTTTATTTATTGGTTTTCGAACTCGGCTCGTCAAGTCAGACGTGGTGTTTAATTGGATTTTAATTATATTTAATTAGTAAAGTTTTAAATTTATATAAATATAGAATGAAAAATAAACCGATACGGGACGGGATTCAAACCTGCGACTACTGGGAAACGTCCTGCCGCTCTACCAACTGAGCTTCCGTATCGTGTATCCGCCTCGGTGAATTAAGTATTTTATATGTGATCGTCTTTATCGGGATGGTGGTGACATCTATTAGGTTTCTTTCGAAAATCCTAACCAATGTTTCTAATTTTGCAGTATAGATAGACATTGAAAAGATGCCAATACGGAAATTAATGTTTGAAAATATCTTTAAACATGTATATATGTTTATTTTTCATTCTATATTTATATAAATTTAAATAATCTTAACATGGCTACATGTTTTAAGATATTTTCAAATAGTAAAGTTTTATTTAAAATAAAGTAATCAACTGTAGTCTTAAGGGTCCTATGAACGGAAACCGAAAGCTCACCAACCAAAGTTTACGACTGACTGGTTTTATTATCACAAGTATATAATACTCATAAAAAGATCTATTAATCAATACTCATAAAAAGATCTGTTACAAAGGCCGAAAAATTAAGACGAATATAATCTGATTATATTCGGATTATGGAATTGGCATCTCTCTGATAACGATCATTTGATAAAGCTCAATCTTATCAATCCAAACTATGTCAATAACTTATATATTTTGAAATCTATGTTACAAATGATACAAATCATTCTAATATTATTTTATAACTGAAAAAAACTAGTAGAAGAGAATATAGCAAAGAGGTTATTAAAAAAATATAATAATTTAATTAATTTAATTTAAGGGTTTTTATCCTTTAACAGGGGCAGGACTGCTGCCTGTTATTTCCGCAAATCTGTCCCTGTCTCTGTGAAATAGAAGTAATCGTGTTATTACCTGCCTTGATGATTTTGGTATTTTGAATATTTTGGGGGGGAATTGACATCTATTAGGTCTCTGTCAAAACAGTGTCCTAATCAGTGTGCTCTGGGGTATAGAATGGTTTTGCTTAAAACTTCAATCGGGGATTGGCTCGAATATCGGCTATGGGAAACATTGACAATTCACGATTTGAATTTAAAAAACTAAGAACCAAATCGTTTATAATATTTATATTTTGAGTCATAGTTAAATATATTTTTGTAAGAAATAAAAAAATATTTTTTTACATATTACACAGATTAGGTCTTAAATAAGTCATAAATATTATTTTTTTTTACTATATCATGGTTGGTATTTGTTTATTTTCGATATTTATAAATAATTAATTATTAGAGATTAATTATTACAGATATTTATAAATAATTAATTATTATTCCATTAGATTGATACAATTATAAAATTCAGATCGTTTTTGGAACAGTTTTGGATTTTTACAGTGATTTTTTTCTGGGTCTATCTATAAGCAAATAAAAATCTTGAGACTGTAACACCAAATGAATTATTAACACGTCTATGCTATTAAAATAAGGTAATAAAAATATATATTACTGTTCGGGTCAATAAAGTAATATCTAGAACGGCTAAACCAATGTTCTTAAAAATGTATTATAGCATGATAAGTTCACCTTAAGTTTTGTGAATAAAATTTCGATCCTAATTATTCATAACAGCAATATATACACATCAAAAAGTTTAATTCGGTCTCCATTACGAAAATATGTTGATAATTAGATTTGATGGTAATAAAGTTAAAACAACTAATTGATTTACAATCAAAGAGCGTGCTCTTTGATTATGATAGTATCATGATAGTAGAATCCATACAGGGCACGATATAGGGTTATCTATTAAATCATAATCCATTAAAACACTAATTTGCACTAATTTTTATTTTCAAATCTATATCTATCATGTTATTTATACATGAGAGACATTATTTTTTATTCTTTTGCTTTTTTTATTATATTATATACATTTATAAGTATTTAAATAGGGACAGCAAACCTAAATGTCGTAGGTTCTACGATAGCATCTTCGTAGTACTTCGGTGTACATTTGCTTCTATCATCCTTTACCAACTTCGAAGAATCTAATCCGATTTCCTTCAGGGATTTTATAGCCAAATCTTTAGATACTTCATTCAGTATTGGATGACGTGAAAGAATCCAGACGTATACTAAACAAAAAAAACAATAAATGGTTACTTCAAATATGTATGTATATAATGTATGATGTATATAATTAATTTAATTTTATATTATTTAATGAAAAGTTATTCGAATAAAAATTGCATTAATTAATACTCACCTAGTTTTCGTACTAAAACATTTATTTATTTACTAGAATTAAAATTAATTTACTAAAATTGTATAATGTTGTGATTTTGATACTCACTATAATGTTTGTCAATAAGCGGACTATACTCGCAAGTATAAATAGTAGCAAAGTAGTTGTAGTTAGTAGCGAGCACATGAAAAGGGTATCTTCGAGTTTTCACTGCAATTTAAACATAACACAGTAAGTAGCAAGTAAACCAATTACATGCGTGATATTCTTTTAAAGGAAAGTCTTTATTGTACACAAAGTCAAAATTAAAACATTATGAAAATTGATAAAAACGTATTACTAACAATCCATATCTACTAGGCAACCTTTGAGTAGATGGAAAAATAAAGATGTGTGTAGTTAGGTCAATAGGAAATTCATAACCAGCGTTCTCCTGTTTTCTTTATAATAAAAATATGTTAATTATTTGTCGATGATTTAAGGTTCAAATACTAACATCGCCTTGGAGCATTCTTAAATGCAAACACCAGATCCAGAGAGGCAGCATCTTCAATTCTCGTGGGTATATCTAGTTTACCAACACTAAACCGATGGAAGAGTCCCAAGTCTATTCGTGACTGATTTAGGTAAATTCCGGAAGGCCTGGTGAGCAGTTCTATTGTAGAACAGTTGTTCTTGTGCTGTTTGTCACTCGAGTAGTGGTAGGCTTGGTACCATTTACCATAGAACTGTATAAATTATGACAAGATTAATAATACTACTAGTAATAATAATACCTCCATCTCTTACCGTCAACATGATTGCTGCAAATCATTGGAAACGTTAAAATTTAAAATTTAATTATCTGCGAGTTGTTACTCGTTGTGATACTCGTGAAAATCTTAGAAAATACTATAATACTAGTACTGTTAAAAAAAAACCAGAATGTAATTTAAGCCGTAAAATTTCTTTATGGTGCTGATAAGGATTTAAGAAAATTAAGTAAAGAGGCAAATTATTACATAGAATTATTACAATACATACATCAGCCAGTCTAAAATTCTCCTGCAGTTCGACACCGTCAGGACATCTCCCGGGTATAGTGAAATAACCAAACACAGAATTAAAACAAATAACAAATGTTATTATTTTCAACATAGTGAAGCTTCTGCTCTACTGCTACTAATTCATATTGTCAACCAGATCTGCATGTCAGAGGTTATCTTATTTGTTTTAATAATAAATATGTTCCAAGAATAAAGCAAAGATTAAATATATTTATCCAACTAATTGTATGTGTTATTATTTTAAGAAGCTTGTTATTTAAAATTCCAAAAAAAATATAATGCCAAGAGTCCACAGACAATCGAATTAATTATTATTATTCAATATGATAATAATGTGCCGATAAAGGTATAAATAATACTATTACTAAAAATATTTCAAAATAACTATTTAACCCCCTCGTTAGTCGAGTGGTTAGCGCAGACGCCTAACAACAGCGACGCAATGGGGCTCGGGTTCGATTCCCGGAAGAGACAGGCAGGCATGTGATGACCATAGATGTCTGTATTTCTGGGTTTGGTCGTTTATAAAATATATTCTCAGTATTTATAATGTGTATTTCTATGTATTTGTATCGTTGTCTAACACCCTTAACACCAGCAAATAATTTGATTACTTAGGGGTTAGATCAATGTGTGTAATTTGTCCAGTGTTATTATTATTATTATTATTTTTATTATCACTATCATCATCGCGATTCGTGTTATCATTAGGTCACAAATAAGTGGAAAAAGTACCCTTTGTTTTAATTCTTAGGAAAATCCCTTTTCATACAATTTGTTTTAGGTATACAGCAAAAGTAATACAATATGAGCTACTATTTATAAGCATATGAAAACAATCCATTTCTAAGTAATGATTATGTTTATCATATTTATTTGTGTTAACTTCTATCAATTCTCATAATTTCATAAGGATATTATTAATGTTATATAAACGTGTTTATAATATAGACTCAGAATTCAGAATGTATTTTGCAATTTATCCATTGAAATTAAAATTTGACAAATATAGGTATACTATATTTACAAATAATACCTAAGTATATCATTAATTTTAAAGACTTTCGCACATATCAGGTCTACAAACTCAATATAGATTGAGCAAATTTTTTTATATAAATCTTTTTTATCAGCTCTAAACCTAATAGTAAGAATAAATTATTTTTATAGGTGTACAAAACAGTACAAGCTATGCTTTCCAATTAGTATTTATAGTAAAAAATAATAAAACTAAGACTAAAAGCCGTGTTTTGTCCGAACTTTACTTGAAATAGTATAAACTTAGCAAAATTTCTTTTTAATATTAGTAAATTATACAACATAATTTATCAAATGATAATATTGATGTGCAATCTGTTTCTGAACTAATATTCCGAACGTTTAAGGTCTTTAATTTAAAACATTTTATGTTCAAATTATGTTTTCGTTTAAATATGTCAAATGAATATTATAATTTTCTTTTTCAAAATGGCATAAATGTTTTGTTTTTTTTAATGAATCTGTCTATATCTTTATTTTTCGCCCTTCAAAATTGACTTTATTCCAACACTCATGTTGGTATATTTTTAAGAATAGCGCAATAGAATATCTTTTAGTGAATAAATAAATAATAAGTAAAGATATATATCAACCATTCTGTCTTTAATCCCAGGAAGCATTTATCCTGATTTTCTCAACTATTAACTGCTTCTTCTACAGGTAATAGGAACAGTTAATAAATAGTAGTGTTGTTTCTCAGACCGGAAAACCGGAGAACAGTAAGAGATGAATTTGTCAAAGTCATTTCAATTCAACGATCTAATAAGAAACAAAAAACGTGATATGTATGGACGTAACAGGAGTGGACGGAACCATATCGAAAGAATTAAATTGAAGGAAGGACTCTTTCGTGTACGAAGAATTGAATTGAAGGAAGGACTTTTGCGTGTACGAAGAATTGAATTAAAGGAAGGACCCTTGATCTGAGCCTGCAGTCTTCACTTTGACATCGTAAATTTTAAAAAATAATTATTACTGTTGATATTTAAAATGTGGATTAATATGACAGTAAATTTTTTTTCTTACACGTTCATGTCATCTTATCATGATACAATAATTCTGTTACTTAATAAATGAATCAAGAAAATAATTTCCATGAGACAATTTTACCAATTACTTAAAAGATGAAACGCAATTCTGAAGAAAATAACACCGGAGGACACTAATCTGTGTCTCTTGTGTCCAATTTAGCAATCATTTCTACGAATATCAAATCATATGAACCGAATATCCGTTCATAAAATACCACAAATATTAAGTTGTTCATCTCTTAAGAAGTAAAGATTGAATATTAAAGCTAATTATAATATTAAAGTATAATAAAACAAGGTATTCCATATATTCAAGAGGTTTTTTCCCTTTTCTAAAATGAAAACAATTTTCAAAAGAACATCGTTAAAGAGAACTCATAAGCTAGAGCTAGTATGAATATAAATTGTCAGAAGACTCCATTTTATTATAATTATCGCGTAGGTGGTGACCCCGGCATTCGATACAGAGCATCTGCACAGATTGCTTGTATCCACAATGTGGGCTTTATTCTATTTTTGTTTCTTTATCATAAGTTCAGCTCTTGGAGCGGAATTCACATTGCCAGGTGAATGCCCAAACGTAAAGTTACAGGAGAATCTAGATTACACTAAGGTGAGTGAGAGGAATACAACTAGAGGCTGAATGAGTTTTTATTAAAACCGCAGATGTAACACGAGTATCTAAGAAGTCATTTTAGGGAGACATATTACGTTGCTTATTTTTCTAATTTATAAGTTTTTATGACCTAATGAGTATTTCAAATTTATGAGTAAAGTTAAATCTTTTAATAAACATAAATCATAGTTTTCAGGGAGCTGGTACAATGTAGCCAGCTATGCCAGCGATGGTAGAAGTATATATGACTGTGCCTCCCTCGAGTTCCAAGAAGACAACCTCGGATATACTCTCAGAGAGACATACATTGACATAGACCAAGGAAATCGTACACAAAAGTCATACTTCGCTAGAGTGGACCCGACTTTTGATGCGGGAAGTAAAGCCCAGTTCATTGTCAGCCATGAAGATGGAGGTTTGTTTTACAAACACATTATAAAGACAATCGCTTTCTTTTCAAAATTACTTTAACCAGAGTAAAATTTAAGGTCCGTTGGTCAAGTGGTAAGACCCTGACTGTATTAGTTTTGAATTCCACACATGTAAATAATTTGTATCATCTCCATACGATTGTTTAGAAACTTTGTGCAATTTGTTTTCTTTTAATCAAAAATTGTGTAATTCCTCAAGACTTACCATTTGGTAATAATTATTACCAAATGCAAGAGAAGAAAGTATTTTTTTCCACTCCAATAGTAAAAATCAATAAATATCTAAACTTTTAAATCAATATGCTTACACTTTCAAAATTATCAATACTTTTATTTCAGACAAGGTGTTACAGTTTCCATTCTTTATATTATCAACGGACTACAATGGATACGCCATTGCATATACTTGTAAAACATTGAAAAAGAAACAAAGAACACATTATGGTATGGCTGCTAAATATATTAATTATTCATAATGCTTAGCAATTTACTAACCTCTATTTGTAATAACTCATCTTAAGCCATCATATTAATTAACTCATCAAATTAATTTATGTGCCATAGAAATCATTAGAACATTTAGTATTTTCCCATATATTATTTACTTTTACAAAGGACTTTCTAAAGTTTGTGCTTTATATTTTTCTTTTCAATTTTTTACAGTATTCACGTGGGTTCTATCCCGTAACAAAGAAAAGTTACAAGGTGAAACACTCAAAAATGTTGAAGACGTTTTATCCAAGTACACAGAATTGGCTGAACACCGCCAGTCTTTTGTCCTTAAGGACTTCTTAGACACCTCTTGTACGTATACAAACAAATACGAAACTGACTTCTTTACAAGTAACTTCTGGTAATAGATGAAGAACCATATTGTTGGCTTTTTATATAAAGTAGTATTTTGGTGAAATTTTGTTTTATTTCTTGACACGTCCTAGAATTAAGTTAAAAAAATATCAGTTTCTAATAATCTTAATAGCCGAAATCGTATGGGTTCGAAAGTAGTCGGGCAAAATTTATATTTATTTACGTGAACATAGCCGGATAAATATATATATTTAATAATCATCATGGTTCTATAAAGTTTTATTAAAAAAATCTTAATATTTCATAAAAATAGCATTTATATGCTATGCTATATACATATTACATTTTTGTTAATGTAGTAAATAGTTAGTAGATAAAATTATATATATATATATATATATATATATATATATATATATATATATATATATATATATATATATATATACATATATATATATATATATATATATATATATATATATATATATATATATATATATATATATACATATATATATATATATATATATATATATATATATATAAATTTATATAAATATAGAATGTAAAAAACCGATACGGGCAGGAATTCGAACCCGCGACTACTGGGAAACCGTCCCGTCGCTCTACCAACTGAGCTACCTTATCGCTGTCCGTCTCGGTGAATTAAGCATTCTATATGTGATCGTCTTTATCGGGACGGTGGTGATTTAATTCACCGAGACGGACAGCGATACGGTAGCTCAGTTGGTAGAGCGACGGGACGGTTTCCCAGTAGTCGCGGGTTCGAATCCCTGCCCGTATCGGTTTTTTTTACATTCTATATTTATATAAATTTAAATAAGCTTAACATGGCTATACATGTTTAAAGATATTTTCAAAAATTGTATATATATATATATATATATATATATATATATATATATATATATATATATATATATATATATATATGTATATATATATATATATATTTCAGGATCTTAGAACGAAATAAGAGTACATGTTAAATAAATTTAGGATGAAAATTTCATCAATATGAATAGTAGGATCCTATGAATTTCGGGAGTTCGTCGACGTAGATTTATCAAATATCGTGTCAGTATGACTTAAAAATTTAAAAGTTAAAAAGTTAAAATAACTATGAAGGGGCTATAGCTAAGTTTATAACCATTAATGATTTTAAGAAATAACTACGTGGTTTTATAAAATCTATCAGCAAAACCTCCACACATAGGAATTGATTGTCCAACTTACGTGTCATATTAATTCTCACACTTCAAACATTCCACTTACCTAAATATATACGTGTTCAAATCAAATACATAATACAGAAATTTGCAATTGGTGATGAAAGTTTCTCCAAGATAAAAGTTTCATCGGCTTTCAAGTTTATCTAATGTGAGAAATATAATTTAATAATTTAAATTAATCCGCAACAAAGATGGAATTAAAGTCTTAACAAAGATTCAATCTCTGTTTAGCTAAATTATGTTTATGTCTTGATCTTTACTTTAAACATTTTAAAACAAAAGTGTTCACTTGGTTCACGACTGTTTTATCCGTTTTTTAAGATCTTTGGATGTATAATACTCAAGCCATCTCATATGATTACTTAAAAACTGTCCAATCAGATTTTGATTAAATCATTTAAAATATCTCTTGTTCTGAACTACTTTTTTTCCTTTCTTCAGATATAATCCTAACTAAATCTATATTCCTGCATTGCTCTCCATCATAAAAAATGCACTTAAACAAATATATAATGTCGCTTTTAGGAGAAATTCTTAACTTTAAAAGATACTTTCAGATGAAAGTAATAATAGCACATATAACTGTAACTAACTAATGTTTACTATTATTATTAAGTCTAACATGTTTTATCCTTTTGATAAAAGGGGGATAAGACAAAGGGTAAAAAAAATCCCGATCTCACTTATCTGACTAATGGCAATAAGAGCGTCGAAACTATAAAAATATAATCTTTTGTAGCAGATATAAATCTATCGTCACATTCTTATCATATTCTTTATTTCTTGAAATCGATAAATTAATTACTTGAATGACTTTATCTATTAAAATTATTATGCTTATCAAAAAACAACTTCATTTCTTTAATCTTTCCACAGAAAAAAATTATCATTTCCTGGGAAACCGATGACTTAACATTATTCTATTAACACTGAGTATTGCTATGGTTTTATAAACATGATAAAGGTTTGATCATTAAAAACCTTAATAATCTAAATATCATACGCACAATAAACAGACAGCCAATATTATTAAATATGAGTAGTGATTTTTCATGGTTTTACAGTTAATTATTGTCAGATTATATATTATATATTATATTTCTAAAATTAAATCTTGCAAGATGTATTTTTTTTTTATATAATATTGCGAGCAAACGAGCGGACGAAGCCATCTGATGTTAAATGACTACCGTCGCCCATGGACAACTGCAACACAAGGGGAGTTGCGGTTGCGTTGCCGGTCTTTAGGGAAAAGATGTCTATATCGACGTTTAAATACCTCCAAATTATAGTGCTCAGGGAAAACCTCTGGAGGAAGAGCATTCCATAGTTTGCATGTGCGCGGAAAGAATGAGCGTGAAGCTCGTACATTGCTTGCAAACCAAGCATCTAAGTGGTGCGAATGATATCTAGTCCTTCGGCGAATAGTGCGATGGTAGAAATGTGATGGTGGCACTATATCGAAGAGCTCTTCAGAACAAAAAAAAAAAAAAGAGTAGAGTAGAGATTTTTCATGGTTATACAGTTAATTATTGTCAGAACACGGTTTCTAAAATTAATTCTTGCAAGATGTAATGAAAGAGTCGTATAGTATTGTCTAAGATGCCAAGGCTGGTCACTAATAACATATATTTAAAAAACACATTATCTATTTTTGTAAGTACGTACTTATATAGCCGGTTGCGTTTTAATGTTTGTCAAATATATTACTTAAATGTGTATATGCTGTTGACCTCCACACTTATATAAAACTGAACTTTGAGAAAGCTCCTTTTGATAGGAGTGAGGATCCCAGATCGCAACGCAATAGTAACACAACATTTATTTTATTCTACTTTTATCAAGAAACCAGGACAAACTGGATCTGTATGATTTACAAACACATTACCTACGGGGTTAAAAACTTTAAGTTTTGTTCTTTGAATTGTGATATAAGTGGTATTTTTTTAGACCCAGAAAAACTACAAAATTCTTCATCCCCTGGTATCTCCTTAACCATGCCACCATCGCATGTCTTCAGTTCATCTGCAAAAAACAGAAACTAAATTGGTTGTCTACTGATATTTTTTCCTTTTCTTTCACATACATTTTCAGTTTTTCCTTTTCTTCCGTCTCACATACGCTACGCTAGCTGTTGGTCTATTGCATTCTCTGTATCTCGCTCGTTTGCCTTTTTATAATTAATATGTATTTTTATTCATATATACTATAGGTAGGCAAACGGACATACAGGACATATGATGACAAGTGCTCACCATGGTTCATGATCTCCAGCAACATCAAAGGAATCACAAAAGTGTTGCCAGCCTTTAAAGTAAAAAAAGCGCAATATTTGAGGTACTCATGTCGTATCAGCTTGAAAACATGTATGAAATAAATATTCTCGAGAACCGTATTTTAAAAAACGCCACGTATCCCAATCGTGGGGATGGTATGGTATGATATGGTAAGTAGCTGGTAACCTATAATGCTATAATCTTACTCCGATAACACATTAATTACTAATATATATTAGTTAAAATTCTGTACGCTTTTCCTTTTTATTTCATTTCATCTCTTAAAATATTTAATATATGATTTTTTATCAACGTTCACATTCATTAATTCATTTCATTCTCTGTTCATTCCATCCAACGAAATAGGAACCTCCAAAATTGCAAGACGGGTTTTTTTTTTATTTACATATCAAGCAAACACTTTCCAGCTTTTTTTGTAATTTTCGCAGTCTGTTCTTTAACTTTATCCTTACCAACAAGAACAATGTCATCAGCGAATAGCATGCTCTAGGTTTTCTCTTTCTCTTTGTCTGATGTCAGAGCATCCGTTATCAACAGGAAGTGTTAGGGACTTATAGTGGTACATGGTAGTATTTAGTGCAACACCATTACCACACTGAACTTGTCAGGAGGATTACCAGAAGCTGGAAACCAGGAAATGGGGGCCTCATATATAATAATATAATAATAATAGCCTTTTATTCAGATCTACAATTTCATTACAAAATACACTTATTTAATCTAATATTCTAATATTTGCCGTTTATTCACTTTTTGTAGATTTGTTTGCCAATCGGCAAAGGCCTCCTCCAACCTTTTCCATTCTTTTCTTTCCTGCGCGACTCTGTTCCACGTTACTCCTGCTACTTCCCTAATATCATCATCCCACCTTTTCTGTGGTCTGCCTCTTTTCCTCTTACCTTCTCTAGGATACCATCCTGTTATTTTCTTACTCCATTTATCGTGGCCTCTTATCATATGTCCTGCCCATCTCCATTTGAGCCTTTTTATTTTCAACGTTATGTCTATGGTTTTTGTTTTGTTCCTAATGAAGCAGTTTCTCAGTTTGTCTGATTTTTTAACACTCAACATGCTTCTTTCCATAGCATATTGGCATGTTGCGAGTTTGCTTGTCATTTTCTGGGTTAGTGCCCATGATTGGCAGCCATACATAAGGACTGGTAGTACGCAGGTGTTAAACAATTTACTTTTTAGGTTTATGTGAAGTTGTTTATTTTTCATAGCCTCCTTCAGGCTCCAGTATCTTTTCCAGCCATTCGTGATTCTCCTCTCAGCTTCCTTGATCATAGGTTCTTTTTGAGTAATTAGCTGTCCCAGGTATACGTATTCGTCTGTGTAACTGATTTCTGTGTTTTTTAATTGTATCGTACATTTGGTTCCGTTTGTCATCACTCTGGTCTTTTCTGGATTCATTTTTAGACCTACTTTCTCGCTTTCTTTCGCTAGGTCTTCCATCATTTTGCTGATATCTTCTGGTGTTTTGGCGAAAAGCACTATATCATCCGCAAATCTTAGGTTCGTCAGCGATGTGCCGTCTACGTTGATCCCGAGATTATCCCAACTGAGTCGCCTGAAGATTGCCTCCAATACCGCTGAGAACAGCTTTGGAGATAGGGGGTCTCCCTGTCTAACACCTTTTTCTATTTTGAATGGGTCGCTTTTCTTTTCTAGTTGAATTCTAGCTGTACTGTGTCTATATACGTTCCTCATTAATCGAATGTATTTATGTTCGATCCCCTGATCCATTAAAGCTTCCCAAATGTTGTTATGTAGTAGAGAATCAAATGCTTTGCTGTAGTCGATGAATGCGACGTAGTATGTAAGCTGGTATTCATTGTATTTCTCTAACACTTGACGTACAACATGGATGTGGTCTATGACTGAGTAATCTTTACGAAATCCCGCCTGCTCGATAGGTTGGTGTTCGTCTAATGTTCTTTCAATGCGTTTTAGGATGATCTTAGCGAATGTTTTGTATATGTTTGACGTAAGACTTATCGGCCGGTAATTTCCGAGTTCGTGTTTATCTCCTTTCTTGTATATCAATATAATATTAGACTCTGTCCATTGCTGCGGTATTGTTTCGGTGACAACTATATCGTTAAACATATCTGTAAGGGCCGGTATCAAGACTTCCTTGCTATGCTTCAGAACTTCATTGGTTATTCCGTCGGGACCTGGTGCTTTGTCTATCTTTTGGGTGTCTATAGCTCTCTCAACTTCAGCTTGAAGAATGCTAGGAATGTCTGAAGGTTCTGTCAAAACGATTTCCTTGTCTTTTGTGTCGTTTTTGTATAGTTCACTGTAGTATGATACAGCTGATTCTAATATGTCTGTTCTGCTATGTTTCCATTTCCCGCTGTGACTTTTCATTTTGACGATCCAGTCTGCTGAATTCCTCAGTTCCTTGTAAGCTTTTTTGATTCCGCCTGTACTACTTATGTATTTCTCTATTGTTTCCATTCTATTTTGCTTTCTATCCTTCGTTATGCTGTTCCTAATTTGTTTACTGAGTTTTGTTAGGTGTTTCCTTCTGTCTTGTATGTCTCTAGCTCTTATTAAGTGGTTCCTTTCTTCTATAAGTTTTATGGTTTTTGTTGTTAGCCACTTTTTCGGTTCCGTTTTGTTATTTGCAGTGAGTTGTATCTGCGTTATGTCTTTGATGGTATTTTCTAGCCGGTCGTATTTTGCTTGTGTTCCTTCCTGTATGATTTCTCCGGAGTTAGTGAGTTTTTCTTCCAGAGCGCTTGTTATTTGTTCTAACTGATATTTCCCGAGTTTTACAGATCCTGGGTCTTGTTTTGGTCTAGGTTTTTTCATCGCTTTTGCTACAAGTTCCGCTCGGATAAGTTTATGGTTAGTGTTAAAATTTAATTTATTGATTTCGGTGAAGTTAGTGAAATGTCTGTTTCTGTTAGTCAGGATGAAATCGATTTGGTTTTTCGTTTTGCAATCCGGTGAGATCCATGTCCACATGTTTTTCTTCTTTCTCATAAACATAGTATTTAGGACGGCAAGATTATTTCCTTGTGCAAAGTTCATGATGAGTTCTCCATTTCTACTTCTGGTTTTGTTGTTGTAAGTGAATGGTCCTAGTGTTTTATTTTCTCCTGGTCGTCTATCCCCGATCTGCCCATTGCAGTCGCCCATTACTATAAGATTTTTATGGCCGTGTTCTTCGATCGCCTTATTTAAGTCCAGGTAAAATGTATTTATTGTTTCTAAATTTGCCTGTTCTGTAGGTGAGTATATTTGAATAAAAGACCAAGAGTGCTTATATCCGGGTAGTTTTAAATGCATTATCGCGATACGCTCTGAGACTCCTACAAACCCTTCTACATACTTTGCGAGATGCTTCTTGACAATAAATCCCACCCCGTAATGACCTGGGGTCTCTCCTTTGTAATAGAGTACGTAGTCTGGGTATGACGTGATATTTTCACCCATTCTTCTCACTTCACTCAAGCCCACGATATCCCATTTGATGTTTTTTAACGCCTGGATTAGTTCTGTAAGATTTTCTTCGTTTTTGAGAGTAAGTACATTAAGAGCCGCTATATATAATTTAGATTTTTGTTGTTTATCATTTTTGTTATGGTTTTGGTTATCACCTCTTGTTGGAGGGTTGTGGTCGTTTTCCCCCACGAGGACCAGTCGGCTTGGGGGATGGTGATGTTTACAAGTTTCTTTGTTATGGGTTTCTTCGGTTGGTTTCGGTTTCCGTTTGCCGATATTTAGTTGCTATTGTTGTTTGGCATTATTTATATTTATGGCCTCAGAGGTATTAGAAACGGAGCTCGCTCTGGGCCGCATCAGATTAAAAGCATTTGTTACATTTGGCTTGGATGGAGGTAAAGCCTGCTGTTTTTTCGGCTGGTTGATGTGGGATGAGGGTGGTATAGAGGGTGACGTAGATACTTCTCGTTTTCTCTTCCCTTGGGTGTTACTACTTTCTTTGACTATTAGTTTATCATACTTCAAGTATGCTATATTCCCTTTTTCTCTCTCCTTGACCAACTCTACTTGTAATTTTTTCCTCTTTTCCAACACTTCTTTTGAGTAATCTTCGGCGATATAGATTTCCTTCAGGTTCTTTTTATTTTTAATAATTTCGGTCTTTTTCCAGTTGTTTATAAACGAACAAAGTACCGGCCTAGGTTTCTTACTTTCCTTGTTTTTATTTCCTAAACGGTAGATTTTGTTAACTTCGTAGTCATCTACTTCAATGTTTAGATCTTGTTTCAGATTTCTTTTTATTTTTTGTAGTAGCTCAAAGGAGGTTTTTTCTTTTTCTTCAAGTCCAAATACTATTATATTGTTGCTCTTCTCCCGTCCCTTTAGGTATTCTAATTCTTTTTCTAATTTCTCTAATTTGATTTTTAGGTTTTTATTTTCTTCCACTATAGGTATTAACTTTTCGTCTATCTTGTCCATAATGCTTTTTGTGATAGAATCCTTTAATTCAGCAGTTTGGTTTTGCATCTCGATCTTCATTTTGTCAAATAGTAGTTGAAATTGACCTTCCATGATGTTCTTATGAAGATGTATTTGCGTGTATTGGAACGTAATGTTAGAAAATGGTAGTAATTATTTCCACAGTTGGCAACACTGATTATAGTGTCAGACGTGACGTGTGTCTCGCTGTCGATTTGGCGTTGTTGTCAAATATCAAATTTATGCTTATTCTAACCTCAAATCAGTGATGGTATTGTGCACCTATTTTCACGGAGATCTTCGTCAGTTGCACAATTTTGATTATTTGGGAGCACTTGACAACACTTTCGCTAATTACTTTCACCAGTGGTTCTATACTGAGATCACTATAAGTATTTTATTTCGCTTTGTTTTCCTGGAGCTTGTCACCGTAGTGTTGACAGTTCTGATGCCGGAAACGGAATATGAAAATATAAAATTAATATAGATATTTTTTTTATATAATAATTATATAATTAACTAAATATAAATTGTTCCGTTAAAACAAGGGAGTGTCCCATCACATTATTTCTGTTTATCTATAATAACGTTAGATAAAGATTATCGGTATGATGTAGATAGCATTGGGTAACGGATAACAGTTTCATAGTGATTATTGTTAGAATTTGTGGTTAATCCCCTAAAAAAATGTTGCTATAAATAATTCGACATTAATTTAAATACATGTTTATATTATTTTTTTCCATATTTAACTAACTCGTTTAGCCGTAAGAAAGAGTTCATTAAAATATTTATACATCCTATTTTGAAAATTCTTTTTATGCCTCGTATTGAGGAATTCATTGCAACTTTAAATAGTCGAACGATTTTTCTAAAATTGATTTAACACATGCGTATATACATATGTTACTTATGGTCGATCTATGATTGTGATCAAGCTTCCCTGATCCCAATCATTTGACAAATGACTTCAACCTTGTGAATGCATGTTGTATAATTGCAATGCAATGTGGAATTACCGCCACCTCTCTAAATGTCATAGTATAGTATCCACTTATACAATTGTCCCTTAGTTGGCACCTACAGCACCTTCGAGAAGACGTTTTTATTCTTACCCGCAACCGCACGTTGAGACGAACGATTCACACACATGTACCACAATTTTTATTATTAAATCAAGCTCAAACTTTCTTAGAAATTATTAGCAAGTAGCATGCTAATTCATTACATTTTCCACTCAGTCTTTTCGGATGCCTTCTCGTATTAAGCAGAATTATATGTAATAATATATAAAATAACAATCAATAATACTTTAAAATAAATCTAACTACTGTTTTACATTGTATAAAGTTCTTATTTTAATAAATAATATTTTATAATCAATCTAGTTTTTACTCTTTAACGTCGTATAAAGTTGGTATTTTAATAAATAATGCTTTTAAAATAAATCTAGTTACTACTCTTTTACGTTGTATAAAGTTCATATTTTAATAAATAATGCTTTTAAAATAAATCTAGTTACTACTCTTTTACGTTGTATAAAGTTCATATTTTAATAAATAATGCTTTTAAAATAAATCTAGCTACTCCTCTTGTACGTTGTATAAAGTTCATATTTTAAGTTACAATAAGTTACTTAAACCTACTCCTGGGTCGCAAGTCCCAGGCACTGCTTGCACTCCTCTCCTTGCAACGCGATGGGCCCGGCACCCGCTCGGTGAATCCATGGAATGCTGAGAAGCTTCGTCTATTATTTTATATTTTAGATTTCTTTGCCTTTAGATAATTGATTAAGAGCCTTCGAATTCCTTTAACGTAGTAAGTATTTACTTCTACAACCGTTGCAAAAGTTATTCTAAATAATTTAAATAATAAATCTCAGTAGACATATTACCGAAGTTCCACGACAAGATTAAATATGGCATATGGTGTTACATACTGTACGAGATGTTCTATCATAGATCTAAACAAGCTGTTCTTGTTCCAGCATAAAAAATTTAAGAGAAACAAAATACTCTCGAACTTTAGATATATATTGAGCACATTAAGAAAGATAATTGAAAACTGTAAATATATACTTTATTTTAATAAATATCAGAATTATAATTTAACTTATTATAATTCATACAAAGCGAATTCTGATCTGTACATAAGTTTCAAGTTGGCTAGTATTGTTTAATTTAAATTGTGCTATAAGCAAGGATAGAATACATTTGACATTTCTTAAGGTAATGACTCTATTTTAAGCTATCATTATCGTTACTGCTACTTACATCACATGGATTGGAATGAAATATAGCTTGGCGTTTATTATTTTTTTATTGTTTTTAATAAAATTAATATCCAGCTCGTATTCTTCATCTTCCAAGGCTCATCTCAACGGCATAGCAAAAAATAGGCCCAAAAGAGTTAATTGCTTTCAGCATTTTGTACTAAGAAGGAGAGGCCGCGCCTCCTAAGTAAAATAAATAAATAATCCCGAAAGTTATTTTTTATTGAAAGGCAAATAAATTTTGTTGTTACTTGTTATCATACATTTTTGGACAATCAAATACATTATAGCCTCGTGTTTATTGACCATAGAAACATAAAATTAATATTAATTTTATGTACATTTTTGAATCCCTAATTTTCAAAGTTACATACATAATAGTTCCGTCCATAAAAGATGCCAAGATAGCAGTTGCAAAAACAGTATAAAAGAAATGTTTTTATATTTGGAATAATAGTTGAAATTCTTTTCTCCATATTTTTAAATGTTTAAAAAAATCGAATAATAAAAGTATAAATAGATAAAAGATAAAATATATTTTCAATATATTTTTTACAAAGTGCAATTTAAGATTAATCAGCATTATTTGAGTATCTAATATTATCTGGTACTCCAGTCTATCTTATCAATTCATGTCAAAATGAAAATAGTAAACTTCTGGTTATATTGACAGGCTTTGCTGTGTTATGCTATCTGATCAATACCAAAACTCAGTTTTAAGCCTCGATATTGTAGGCCTCATCGGAAAAGTCAGACTCCAAAACCTTAGATTCTTTAACAAAATTTACAATATTTGTCTTCAAGTCAGAGCTTAATGTCTTGGGCCTGGAGAAAATCCATGCAAAGTCTTAAAAGAATATTATTTGAAATATTTCCTTGTTATTTCTCATAGATCGTATTTTCAAAATTTTAATATTTATTATTAGCTTCGCGGATCTTCAGCTCTTCGTAATATCGAATAAGGTAGTTGCCATAGTCAATGGACATAATACTCCATTGACAGATACTACGATAATCAAACTATCAATTTATAAATTTTAACACATTTAAAATGAATGAGCGTTGGCAAAATTTTACTTGCAAATATACCAAAATTCCAACCATAAATATTCTATAATTGTTTTGTCTTTTGTTATATCTGTTTATCACCAATAATTATTTTTTTAATTAAATATAGAGCCGATAGAAGTCTGAAATGAAACTTATATATTTATTTATATTCTAACTTCCGTAAGGTAGAGTGGAGAAGAATTTGCCAGTATTGCCAACGTCGTCAGCGAGCTTGCCGAATCCCTCGATGTAGATATATATATACATATATATACATATACATAATACTGATTTGTTATTGTTTTGATACCTAAGGATACCCATATTACACTCTTATCGGTCACAGGCCAAGATCTGACAAGTTTGGATTGTAGTATCGCAAGCAATAAATCAAATTTTAAAGAGGTGTTTCTTATGTTTCATTTATTTGTAATAAATATTCCATTCTCATTTAAATAATATTTTTAATTAAGGCTTTTTATCCTTTTTACCTTAAATAGTAATTTGCCACTAAACTGTTCATAAAATTTAATCATGTTTAGGGTTCCGTACCTCGAACGAAAAAAACGGACACTATCCTCGGTATGGTTGTATCTTACTAATACAGATTATATTAAAAATAAACAACCCATTTTAAAAAGATTAATAATGCTAGGTCCATGTAACATAGAAACAAAGTAAAAACTTTAATAAAATCCTGAAAGTATTCTGCTCTTACAGTATTACAGCATTAAAAAAATATATATTTTCTTTATGAAACAGACCGTGAACTAAATCAATTATTTTATTAAATATTAAGAATTAGGCACAATGACAGCTTCTTTAGATACAAATCTAGCATGTTTTTCTATTCTGCAATGAAGAATATTTCTTTTTTTTTTCAAATTCATTTTATCAATATCAAACGTTATTATTGAATTATACTTTCAATTGTTGTAGTAGTCGTGGAATTTCTGCATGCTATTCAGATAAATCTGTGTGCTCGTTGATGCCCACCTTAAAGGGAATGACTTGCCAAGCAAACCAGTGATGGTTTTAAAAGTGCAACATAGAACAAGCTTATTCTGAATTAGGTTAGGCCGAAATCAACTACAGCTTTGCCTCAAGACCTATGAATGCTTACTGCGTACTGACATGAGTCAGTCTGTGAGTAATCTACCACAAGCTCGGAAGATTTATTTATTCACTACTCTTAATCATTCGATCGATGTATCGATCGATTATATATTCACTACTCTTAATCAAATCAATATCCAATATTACAATTATTTATTTAGTCAATTAAACATCTACACAAACATAACATATTTTAATCAAACCAACAACTGATATCATTATTTTTTTATCAAAACCTACCCTCCAATTAAATAAAAGCTTACACGAATTATCTCAAATTTACTTCTAAAGATACTTCTAGTAAGTAATAAGTATTTTTAGATGTACTTTAGAATAAGAAAAAACAATTAAATACTTTTAATATATATATATATTTATCTGATGTTCAAAACAGTTTATTTTATATCGCCATGTCATTGATATATAACAAGAAGATAAAATTCGTTTTTAAGTCTAGAGGTTGCAGGTCTTGTCGGAGAAATCAGGCCAGATGAACTTGCTGCTGTCCAAGAACTTGGATTCCTTGACCAGTTTGTCAACCTCAGTCTTGATTTCAGGGCTCAGGGTACTGGTCCTAGATAGGATCCAGGCGAAATCTGAAAAAAAAATATTTAAATAATATCCTTCTAATTTTCATATTCTGTGTCTTTTTTTATTTTTACCTTGGCGGGATTTCCTCTCTTCGTCATATTTGCAGTAGTAACCAATGGCATAGTTGTCGTAGTCGGTATGCAAGATCCAAAAAGCGGTGTCGGTGTTCTTGCCAGATACTGAGAAATAAACAAAAAATAGAAATTAAGATTCGTTTGAAATGAATGTTGGGAACTTTTTACATGGAAATATCTCTAAAATCTAGCAATAAGATCTTTTTATCCAGTTCTTAATTATAATATAGCGACAAAAAGTAGCTGAAATTAAGATATATTTATTAAACTATAAATACTAACTTCCGTAGGGCAGAGAGTAGATGAGTTTGCCAGTGTTGCCAGCATCCTTAGCCATCCAGCCGGATCCCTCGATGAAGGCATACTTGTTGTTGATGACGTATCTGTTCTTCATCTTGAACACATCACCCTCAAGTGTGTAGACGTTGAAACCGCAGTTGGAATTACCCTCAGCACTGTTGGGGTACCTCGCCACTCCGTACCATTTTCCATTAGCGTACTAAAAATAATTAACATATTATTTGAGTGGACCAAATAAGCCTACTTATATTTTTTTCCATTTATAACACAAAAAGTGATATTAGCGATCGACAGAAAATTATCTTATAGACGACTTCGACATAACAAGACGCAAGACGCTAGCGAAAGCTAGTATTTACGATGGATCGAAAAAGATATATATATATACAAGCATTCTTAAATAAAAAAATAAACTTACAGCGGGATAATTGAAGTTCTCGACTCCTTTGAACTCAGGGCACTTGGTGTCGAAGTAGACGTTGGCCGAAGCCGAGGCGAAGAGAGCAAGGACTACTAACGCAAACATCTTCACTTTGGCTTTCTTGTCTGAATGCCGGTGGCTGAATATGATTTGCTAGCTGAAGACACTCTTTATATACTCGATTCGATTACGGGTCACGATCCGGGTCCGGATTATAGTACCGCAATAAAGTCTTATTTTTAATGATAAGTTATAGAGATTACATGAGTCTTCAAAAATATACAAAAATAAAGGTTAAGTTGTTTGTAATTAAAATTGAGTCAGTGATATAGAATTGCAGTTTAATAATATTTTCTTTTTGCTTCCTAAGTATTAAGCCCTGTTTTTTGTATTAAAAAGTATTCAAAATACTATATTTTTAAGATGATTTTTAATTGGCGCTAGCTTAATTTTTTTATCTTAATCAAGACAGATTATCGAGCTTGTTAATACCCTTTATTATTTATATTATACATATATTTATATATATTATTATAATTAAATAGTCACGAAACAAAATATGTACGTTAAATATTTTTTATACCACAAATTGCTACGCTAAATTTCATACTTGAAACAGAACACAAATTGTTTTTAAAAATGTTAGGGGTTGTCAAAACTGGGAAAAACTATTACACAGATTTATATAAAATTTGGTGCTATTTCAAGATTTTACCCTGGATGTAAGTAGTTTTTTCCTTTTCAGAAAATTACTTTACTTGCAAACTTGGCTACACAAAAATATATTTTGGTTATAATTACAATAACTCGTGTAGCAATAAACAGCTATTCTACCATTTTGATATTGAATATTTTTTGTATTATACTATTTAAAAACCCGCTTATATTTCATATTTCTATTTAAAACCAAGCATTATTACTATAGAGGATGCCATATCATTATCTTCATCTTTTATTTTATTACGATATGGTTCCTTCACTGTGATGTTCTTACTATTGTACATACTCGTATACAGCGTTACATATAAGCAACACGCAACTACACTATATGACAGCTCTAGACTAATCGCCAGGTTATTGATCAAATAAATGTCGCTCTCCATCTACGAAGCGTCATACTTGTTTTCTATCGCCTTTTATATATAATAAAATATAATATAATAAATTTACATATTTGTATACACAGACTAAATCAGCATGACTTGCTTAGCACTGATTGGCTACAAGGGCTGGACTATCAAGAAATTGAAACTATCCTTGTAATATCAAAATAATCTCTATTTTTTATTAGGGAATTATATTTTTTATTTCGTAAAGAAAATTTAATAAAGAAAACGGTTTTAAATTGAAAATGAGGAGGAAAAAAAGAGACCTTATAGAGAAACTTCGTATAGCCAAAGCCTCGGGCGATAATCAACTTAGTCACCAACTGTCTAGGGCATCGCGATCAATTCTTAAACTTATCCAAGGCATAACGAACCAAATAACAAAAAATCGTGATAGCTTTGATCGGGCAAAACATGAAGTAGACTTTGATAAAAATCTTTTTCAATACTCAAAAAACATTTTCAAAGATCAAAAAGGTAAGCTTCTCTTGACCAACGAGCAAATTTTCGATCATTATAAAAGCACATACGAAGTGCCAGAAAACCAAAGACTATATGGGGATCCAAACGAACACAAACCTGAGACTCCTACTGAAGATTTTCATGCCAACCCACCAACCTCGGAGGAAATCAATAAAATAATTAAAATGAAACCATCTAAGTCAGCACCAGGTCCGGATGGTATCCCTTATATAGTTTACAAAAAATGTCCGTCGCTCCATAAACATCTTTTAAATATATTCGGTAAAATATGGTCAAGAAAGCAAATACCGGTATCATTCGGAAAAGCCCTTTTTGTCCTCATTCCGAAAAACGACAATGTCAATAATCCCAAGGATACTAGACCGATAGCCCTAACAAATACAATTTCTAAAATATTTTTCTCTTTTCTACAAACAAAAATGACGCAATTCATGATTAACAATAGATATTTCAGGCCTAATCACCAGAAAGGGTTCTTGCCCGGAATTTCTGGATGCCTGGAACATAATACGTTAATATCGGAAAGCCTTAAAGATGCTAGAACTAGCGAGAGACAAATTACGGTTTGTTGGATAGACTTAGAGAACGCCTTTGGGTCGGTACGACATGAACTGATGATGTTCGCGCTTAAATGGTACAACTTTCCTACGGTAGTTCGCGACATTATTGCATCATATTATTCAAAATTAAAATTCTCTATAACTTTTAATGAAAACCACTCAAAACCACTTAATTATAACGTTGGTTTATTTCAGGGCTGTTGTATTTCTCCTATTATATTTAATATAGTTATTAATATTTTAATAGACAAATTAATTAAAAATGAAAAAAAATGGGGTTATCGGTTTAAGTTTAACAACAAATACACAGAATCCATACTAGCTTTTGCAGATGATCTCGCGATACTGACACGTAATCCGAAGCAATGTCAGGTACTTTTAAATGTAGTTGAGGATTTCTGTACGTGGACGGGCGGATTGAGGACAAAACCAAGTAAATGTTTTAGTCTGTGTCTGGGTAGACGGAATACCAAATATACCTCTTACGATCCGGGTCTTATAATAGGCGGTCAGTGCGTTAGTACGGTTACGGAAGCAGCTCCGTTTAAATTTTTAGGTAAAAAAATCGATTACCAAGGCCGTACTCCATCGTTGGAAGTAATAGTCGATAGCTTTTTAAATGATCTCAAAAAGGTAGACAACCAACCAATAAGTAACGTCCAAAAAGCTTGGATTTACGATAACTTTTTAACATCACGTCTAAATTGGCCTTTCCTCGTTTATGATATTAATAAAACCCTTTTGTCAAAGTTAGATGCAAGCGTCATAAAGATATTGAAGTTATGGCTCGGGTTAGCGCACTCAGCGGACTCTTCAACCTTATTTAGGGACCGAAACAATTTTGGATTAAAATTAAAAAAACCATCGGAGCTCTACAAACATCTAAGAGTTACCAAAAGACATATCATCGGAAAATCTAAAGATGATACTGTAACTTCTCTCCCAAAAGACAAAGTTGCCTCAGACCTCGAGTCACGACTTCAATTCCATAAAAAAATTATGATAGGTGCTCAAACAAATAAAGTAGGGCTAGGATCAAGTAGGAAAGTTCAAGACATAGATATAACAAAATCTTTTATTCGAAAAGACGAAAACGATAATTACCGACTCCACGCGATGAGCCTAGAAATTCAAAACGAATGGGTGACAATAGGAGATTTTTGTATTCCACTAGCTTTGAAGTGGCGCACCTTAATTTATGATTGGTCCCCGGCATTATTAAAATTCTATCTTAATGCATTCCAAATGACTCTCCCAGATCAAAGTAATTTAGTAAGATGGGGCAAAGCCACCGAAAAGTCTTGCAACATCTGTGGGGAGGCAATAGGAACCGCGAAACACCTATTAGTGGGGTGTAGGGTACTTCTAGATAAAGGTCAATACTCGCGTCGCCACGACAAGGTATTAGAAATTATACGGGAAGCGGTTAGTCTTTCAGTAGCAAGAGCGCGGAAGGGTATAACAACCATCACACGATCTGTAGAATTCGTAAAAGAAGGCTCCTCCAAAAAATCAAAAGCGAAGCCTTATTCAATATTAGGCGCGGCTCCTGATTGGACTCTCATGATGGACACGTATGAAAGGCATTACAAAATCCCTGGGGATGTTGGTGTTTCGTCATCCAGACCTGACTTATTCCTGTATTCGAAACATCTGAGGCGCGTGATACTTGTGGAGCTTACTGTTCCTTGGGAAACAAACATCCCAAGGGATCACACATTCAAGCTCAATAAGTATTACGAACTGACCAACGAACTGATCAGGAATAAATTTATAGTTAGTTTGTACGCGGTAGAAGTGGGAGCGAGAGGTATAACAGCAAAATCTCTCTATAGCCTACTTAAAGACCTTGGCCTTTCTAGAACAAGCATCGGTTCATTTCTAGAACGTATTTCAAAGGCGGCATTAGTAGGTTCTTTCCAAATTTGGTTAGGTAGGGAGAGGAGTGTGGAGGGTGAAGGTGAGCGTTTTTGCGCATAATAAAAGGGGCCCCTTAAACCTACTCCTGGGTCGCAAGTCCCAGGCACTGCTTGCACTCCTCTCCTTGAAACGCGATGGGCCCGGCACCCGCACGGTGAATCCATGGAATGCTAAGAAGCTTCGTCTCTTTTGTCTTACAGTTTTTTATATATTTTTCATTTGTATATATTTTATTATATATTTTTTACTATTTTTAAGCGACCTTAGTTTTCGGTAAAGTAATCTTAAACACGTTATCTCAATAATAAATTAAATTTTATTTTTGTTGTAAATACTCTTATCAATCGGCGACTTTGACTTTAATAATCAAACCCAATATATACATTTTAGTATCTATACATATAACAAAACTGTAACTGATCGCTGTCTGTACATGGAACATATTTTCAAAAATTCATAATGGGGGTGCTTTATATAAGCAAGAGAACCCAAAACAATGTGTTTTCATTATGTCTTTTCGTCTGTATGTTTGTACATTTGTGCACGTTAATCTCAGAAACGGATTAATCGGTTTGAATGAAGTTTTCGGGAATATATTGTCATGAGCTTCACTTTACATTTAGTGTTTTTGTTTTATTTATGTCGGTTAACAAATAAAGATGTTAGTAATCTCTGATTTTCGTCCCATTGCGGTAAAACAATAGTGGTCCTCCCCTCAGGAAATAATAATACCCTTATAAAAAAAGAATACGAAATCGGAATATAAAAAATGTAAAAAAAATATTTGTGATTAATAATAAAAAAATATATAAAAATAAACTAGAAATACTCCTTGACGGAGTTTGATCAAACTTTGAAGGTTTATAGTTTATACATGGGTATGTACAAAGGGTACGTATTATCAAAATCGATCTATGCGTTCGAAGTCGCAGGCACAGCTTGTAAACAAATTAATTACTTGCAGCACAGGTCTACTCTTAGTGACGGTATCTTTATAATGTTTTTTGTTATGTAACTCTTTTGGACCTAATTGTTTTAATATTTTATTGTAGGTACTTTTAGAAAGTTTTTAAAATAAACTATTATTAGTTGCCTTTTTGTGTTATGACAATTATACCAATTTGGTAAACGAGCTTAGATAAAGTTTGTTGATTATGCAAAGTCATTTTAATTTACTTTTATTTGCTTCTTTACAATGCTTTATGTCTGGTTCGGTATATTTCGGTATAGTTATATATAATTTTGTATTTTGAATAGTCATAACTACTTGAAAGAAACTAAATTTCTTTAGAGGTCAGGACCTAGTTGCACTCTAAAACTGAAATAATCTGTTTCATTGAGACATACATGCAGACAACTATTTTTATATAGTTACATTTGTATTTTATAAATATTTACACTTATAATTTATAAAAATTCTGTCCGTTTGGGAAGTTGTCAATTTGAGTATTACAGTAGATATATTATAATATATTACCAAGGTGCTAGGACAAGAATACAAAAACCTAATATTTTACAAGCTGGTTTCTTTTCAAAGAATTATAGGTATTTAAGTATCTAAAGACAAGTCAGAAAATTTCCGTTCTCTACATTTTCTTTTCAATCCCCTGCATTAAATCAATATCGACACTGAAACATTTAACAAAAAAATGAATCGGGCTAGAATTCTTATGGTGAATGAGATTACTCTTATAAGTAAACTATGTTTTAATTTGAAATGTTCAACATTCTGACATTCAATACTATTTTTCCATTGTTTTAAATAAATTTCATAATCTGGTCGTATCCTACAAACTGAAAATAAAAATAAATAAGCTATCATATCCCCTTTTAGTATGATAAGAATGGGAGAACGGACACTCTATTTTCTATTTTCCTGTGTGTACCAAATCAGAATCGTTTATTCTTTATACTTATAAAGAAAAGGCTCTTGCCTATATATTTTACTTAAAACTTTAAAAAATACTTGATATCACATTGTGATTCTGTGTGTGAGATGTTCCTTAAGATGAGGACATTGGTTGATAAGAGTCGAACTTTGTTTTAAGAACAGGCTTTTATGAAATAACTATACTTATGTCTCTGGAAGTAATTTTACAATAGTGTTACTTTTCAATTTCGTACCATGACATCTTCAAAGTTATATTTTTTTAATAGTGTCCCAATAAGAAGTTTCGATGACGTCATTCTATTCTCTTACAACAAAAAATTGTAATAACTTGTACCAAGTATTTTATGATAATAGAAACATGAAAGTATAGCCTTTATGTACAAATTTGCCATATTAAAAAGTAATATGTATATCTTTTTGTCTGTTTAACAAGTTTACTTAGTAGTTTTGTAGTACTGTTATTATGATCCCTAAACCTATTCCTGTGAAAATAAAAATTTGTACATGAAATTCATTTTTGCATATTCTTAGATGTGTTTTAAAAGAAGAAAAGACAATTAAATACTTTTAATATATATATTTAACAACGAGCAATAAACAGGCATACTATTAGTATCCTACATTATCTGGTGCTCAAAACATTTTTTTTATATCGCCATGTCATTGATATACACTTTATAACAAGAAGATAAAATTCGTTTTTAAGCCTAGAGGTTGCAGGTCTTGTCGGAGAAATCAGGCCAGATGAACTTGCTGCTGTCCAAGAACTTGGATTCCTTGACCAGTTTGTCAACCTCAGTCTTGATTTCAGGACTCAGGGTACTGGTCCTAGAGAGGATCCAGGCGAAGTCTGAAAAGAAAATATGTAAATAATATCCTTCTAATTTTCATATTCTGTGTCTTTTTTTATTTTTACCTTGGCGGGATTTCCTCTCTTCGTCATATTTGCAGTAGTAACCAATGGCATAGTTGTCGTAGTCGGTATGCAAGATCCAAAAAGCGGTGTCGGTGTTCTTGCCAGAAACTGAAAATAAAAAAAAATAGAAATTAAGATTCGTTTGAAATTAATCTTGGGAACTTTTTACATTGAAATATCTCTAAAATCTAGCAGTAGGAATTATTTATTTTTATCTTATATCTTTTTATCCAGTTCTTAATTATAATATAGTGGTAGATGGCACAAGGTAGCTGCAATTAAGATATATTTATTACACTTTGTATACTAACTTCCGTAGGGTAGAGAGTAGATGAGTTTGCCAGTGTTGCCAGCATCCTTAGCCATCCAGCCGGATCCTTCGATGAAGGCATACTTGTTGTTGATGACGTATCTGTTCTTCATCTTGAACACATCACCCTCAAGTGTGTACACGTTGAAACCGCAGTTGGAATTACCTTCAGCACTGTTGGGGTACCTCGCCACTCCGTACCATTTTCCATTAGCGTACTAAACATGATAAAAACATATTCTATGAATGGAAAAACTAAGACGAATCATGTTTTTTACGCAATTTTTTGCACCAACCAACCCCTAAGATAACAATAAAAGTTTTATAACTTTAATTATTATTTATATTTTGATTTGATTATTATTCCATTAAAATGTATTTATTTAGATTCTTAATTTATATTATTTTTCTAAATAGTACTATTATCCGCTATTTTATTTATAAATAATTATAATTATATGGTATGACATTCTGTATCTCAAATATCATTTTATTTCGGTAAAAAAAAAATTAGTACATCTTCCTTATTTATAAGTTAACAACTAATTTTTAAAACATTATCAAATCAAATTTATTTTATCCCCAAAGAAGTGCTATTAGCGAGGAATAAAAAAATATATTTTAGACGACTCCGACATAACAAAACTATTATTTAATTGTAGTTATTGTAGTTTACTCAAAACAACCAAAGTAAATAACAAGAATTCTTAAAAAAAAATATACTTACAGCGGGATAATTGAAGTTCTCGACTCCTTTGAACTCAGGGCACTTGGTGTCGAAGTAGACGTTGGCCGAAGCCGAGGCGAAGAGAGCAAGGACTACTAACGCAAACATCTTCACTTTGGCTTTCTTGTCTGAATGCCGGTGGCTGAATATAGATTTGCTAGCTGAAGACACTCTTTATATACTCGATTCGATTACGGGTCACGATCCGGATCCGGATTACAGTACCGCAATAAAGTCTTATTTTTAGTGATAAGTTATATAGATTACATGAGTCTTCAAAAATATACTAAAAGAACAGTAGTTGTTGTGATGCATATCACTGAACACTATCACTATAATAATAATAATATCAGGACAAATTACCTACATTGATCTAACCCCTAAGTCAGCAAATTATTTGTTTGTATTAAGGGTGATAGACAACGATACAAATACATAGAAATACATATTATAAATACTGAGAATATATTTAATAAACGACCAAACCCAGAAAAACAGACATCTATGCTCAACACATACATGGCTGTCCCTGTTGGGAATCGAACCCTAGCCCCGTTGCGCCGCTAAACGTTAGGCGTCTGTGCGGGGCGGTTAAACTATCATGCTAGTTTAATAATATTTCGTTTTAACTTCCCAGTTGTTAAACCCTGTTTGTGGTATTAAAAAGTATACAAAGTTTCTATATTTTTTAAGATGATTATAATTTGGAGCTAACTCGATTTTTACATTAATATTCACGGTAAAAAATATATGCATGAAATGTATAAAAGACTTATAATTGCTAAAAGTTTAGTACATGAACTCAAAATAGTTTTAATATTTTTGTCTTTCTATTTGTTTGCAGAACACTGAAAAATTTTACTTATTACCATGATTTATGTAAAATTTCAAGACTTAACCCTGGACCTAAGATTTTATTACCATATTGATATTCCATGTTCCTGATTTCATACTATTACCAATTACTCTTATAATGTATATTTATATTTAAAATAAAAAAATATTACTATTGAGGATGCCTGACAATTACTTTGATCTTAATACGACAAGGTTCTTATTCACCTCTTTACAATTATACCATTTTGGTAAACGAGATTAAATAAAATATTTGCTGATTATGCAATGCAATGCAATTATGCAATGTGATTTTAATTACTTTTATTTGCTTCTATACAATGCTTTACGTCTGATTTGGTATATTTCGGTATTATATAGTTTTGTGTTTCAAATAGTCATAAATACTTCATTAAAGATTATTTATTTCGTTAGAGGTCATTATTTCGTTAGAGGTCATTATTTCGTTAGAGTTCATTATTTCGTTAGAGGTCAGAATCTAGTTGCATTTTAAAACTGAAATAATCTGTATCGTTGAGACATTCTACGACCACTATTTGTGTATCGTTATATTTGTATTTTAATATTATATAATAATTTTGGTAATATTATGTAATTTAAATCACTAACACAAAAAAAGTCAATTAACTTTATGCTGTTTTATGTAAAGTTACATATGGTGCAACATCTGTTCTTAAATATTGTTATTTACGTTAATGTTTGTACATTCATTTTGACTTTTTGTCTCTACCCCGATATCATTAATTGACCTCCAGATAATATGACTGTATTTCGGTGATAAATCTGTTTTTATTTTCGATTGGGTTCAAAAATGCAATATTTTGCATTATTCTATAATATATACGTTAAGATAAGTATAGAGAGCTAGCTTTAGCTATTAAGTGTAGAGAGTTATCTTTAAATATTTATCTCAATATTGATTATAATTTTAACAAATAGTTTCGTTTTTCATAAACGACCGCTGATTATCTTTTCCCAAAGACTTTTCTAACATCTTTTATTTTTCCGGTCTCTTGTTATTTATATCCAATCTGGAAAAGCAACTCTTTTAACCTTATCTTTCCTTTTTTCTTATAATTAAACTGTTTTGAAGTCCTTATAAGCTACCACTCTGATATTATTTTGGTTTATTTCTCATAATCTAATAATATAATCTATTAACATCTATCTATCTGTCTATTGCCATTTTAATATTTAACATGCAATACCTTTTTGTAACTTTGATTATCTTTTTATTTTTTTCAATAGTACTATATATCTTCTCTTTAGTCCAATTACAGGTCTCTCTACTCCATTTTATGTTTTTTTATAAGTATTTGGTTTTTTATTTAGTGTAAAGTATTTTAGCGGTATAATCAATGACATTATTTTAAATGTATCCCTCCTTTTATTTTAACCGACTTCTTCATCTATATAAAATATGTTTTATATTAGAAAGGGCGAAACATTTATGTTCACATTTTATAACTATAATTATTTTATCGTAAAGAGTATTTTAAATGCATAAACCAATTAAGGGAAGCACGGAATCTAACAAAACCTGCGGCAAACATAAATGTCATTCAATGACTAAATATGACATTTATATTAGAAAAGTTACAACGATTATATAAAAAAGATAAGAAGTTAAATTATGTTTCGGTATGATCACGGTTTGCAAATAATATAATAAAGTGCTAAGTATTAATTTGGACGGTTATAAGAGTAGATATAATATGAGATGGAGGAAATGGGAGAAAAATGATACGGCGCAGAAGTCTCAACTGAAAAGATAGAAAACAAAGGAAGACCTTGACATATTATGCCGACCTGAAATAGTTGGGTTAATAATTTAAATTTTTGGGTAAGTGATTATCTACCTTAACTTATTAAATGGTTTTTATTAGGCTGCATCTATTTATCCGTTAATCGGATGAATAAATTTAATTTATTTTTCCAGTAACCGGATGAATTAGATATTTTTATTCGTCCGGAAATTAATACAAAAAATCAAGATTCCGAGATAATCCCAATCCCAATTCCCAACATAAAATTGAGATGAAATATATATTTACGTTTGCTTACATAATATATTTTCATATTTACATATATATTTACATATTTATTTGTTTATTAAATTTAATTAATTATTGTTAACAGATTAACTACACTCGCAATGTTCACACACATTAATATCGGGTAAATAACAAGATTTGTCGGCCGACATCGGCTAAGTAGAACAAAATACTATGTAATATATAATATATAACTATGTAATATATAATAATATATAATATATATATATACACACAACACCCCGAAATGGCGGGTGCTTTAAAAAAAAAAAAAAAAACCTAACCACCTAACTTAAAATATAGGTGAACAACTCAACATTACACGTGACCAAAAACTACCTTCTGATTGGTTCACGATTTTTCGGCCAAATAGAATTGCGATCTATTCGACCTCCAATTGTCGGCTGTTTAGACACTCCGTTTTAAAAAATATATATATATTTATATATACGGATAAATAATAATATATTATAAATCCGTATATACGGATCAATAGCCACTGTGTTTTTATTAAGGCTTTCTTGAACCATTACTTATTTATTTAAATATTACTAAAGGTATCCCTTGCCGCGTCTTTGGATGACTTAATAGTTGATACCCATAATGCGCAGAGTAAGATACCATTCATTTTATGTGGAGAAAAAATATCTTTGAACATATTAAAGCTAGTGACAAATTTTCAGGAAGCGAGCTATTCCACAAATTGATCAATTGATTGAAGCGGAGGCAGCTGAACTTATCTGTTTAACGGTTTTATTTTTAAAGACAATCATCTTATTTAGATAATTAGAAAATCGTATAGAATTAAGAAAATTACGGTGATTGTAAGTACCATTCAAGATAATAGACTTTACAGAAGACCTGCTATAATTGAAAACCGGTTAAATAAAACACTTATAAAATTTAACATGTGTGTAATATTAGATAGTGATGTAGTGGAAACACTCAATAATTTATTTATCATAAGAATAGGATAATAAGATTAAGGGGCATCACTTACACTTTATTACAAAACAACTTAAAAATAATCTATTCTTATTCTACTGTCAGTTCATCTGTTAGTTCATCAAAGGAATATTCATTGATCAGCTCCATATTGTAAGAGTCCGATCAATAGCTTTTAGAAGTGACCAAACTTATTAGGAGTTCGCAACATTGCAGCAATTTAAACAATAATTCGAGACCCAGATGACTCACTTTACTGACTGAATTAGTTTTACTGAGTATTTTCTTCTCTTTTAATAGAAAAGATGGTTGGAGACTTTTTGCCACCTGGGCACCCACTCATGTAAAATCCCATGTCTATGACCGCACTGTGAGACCTCATGATTAGCGAACTTTGTGTGCATCCTGAACTATACGCTCGGAACCTTAGGAACCGTTGAAGGTAGATGACTAATTAACTGACTTACTGACAGATACGATTGATGCAAAGCATTCGAAACTTTGGTTTAATTTTAAAATTTAATTAACTCGAGCTAAATCCGTGAAAATAGTTTTATTGATTTATTTAATAGAGTTTTCGCACTGTTTTGTAAATTTTTGCGACCCTGGTATGCATTTTAGATGCACATAGTTATTATACATAGAGTAGAGCCACTAGTAGTCATTCTAAATGTATCCATCGAAAAAAAATAAAGCAAATGGGGTTATCTGTCTCTCTTTAAAACACGTGTGATTAGACAAAGATTAGTATGGGTCTCTTTCCTGGTTTATTATGTGTTAGACTAACGCGCTCACTAGTTCAACTATGATTTTCCTACTCTATGATTAGATGGTAGAGCTTTCGATGTCAAATGTCAAAAGAGTATTATTTCCTAGAGATGACGTCGGATTTCCTTGTACAAAACCAAATATATAAAAAGTATTCAAAATCCGATTTTATCAAATTTTATCAGCTTAGGTTTTAAACGCTTTATCATACTGAAATAATATCTTTTTAATGGAATCAAAACATGATTCATTTTTTTTGATAATTATTTAGATTACTGACAAATACCCTTCCTATCTTTATCAAATATGGTACTTAACCTTAGTAAGTATTATTTATTAGTTAACGATTATTAATTATATATCAAACTCTTACCTACATTATGTTATATGATAAACTTGAAGTATATACAATGGAGTATACTTTATATATGACTTGAATAATTTTATTGTACTTCAGATGATATAAAGTGTTACTCGAATTTTTCCAACAAGGAGTTGCAGTTGTTTGGCTAATCATAAACTTATAAATATCTTATAACATAATAGATTGTCATAAACTTATTCGTATTTTATGTTTTTTCTAACATTATTTTTATCGTTTGTTCGTTTCTTATTTTTAATATTTAGTTTAGCTAGAATGTAAATATCAAATGTATATTGGCTATGACTTTGTTTCGAAATAAAAAGAATGTTGCGAATAGTTTGGTCATTAGCAACTTAATATATTCGCATAATCTATAAAAAAAACTGAAAAACTCGCTTTAAAAATGAATCGAACTAAAAAGAAAAAAATAATTCGTAATATGAGAATAATGGGCAAAATATAATAAAATTATTGCGAAAAAGAGAGTGTGCTGTGTGCCATATATCTTGTCTTGTCAGATCCTATTGGAATATTGAAAATTGTAAAAAATAATTGACAGTAATATAACTAAGTGAGATTAATTTATTATCTTCGTTAATATCGCCAGAGTTAATAATGTTTACACATACTTTGAGTATTATTTTCATTTAAAAAAATAGAGTAAATTTTATTTAAAAATTCATTTTTGAAAATATTCAATCACAACAATGACTAAGAATGCCACAAAAGTAATCGCACGAAATTAATTATTGCATTGTCATCGGTCCTTGATAAGTATGCCAAGTATGCCAAAATCCATATTATTTTATTAATAATATAATTATTTATACCTTTCAATGTAGGTCAAAGATTCCGTTACATAGATAGAGAGATGGATGGATGGATGGATGGATGGATGTATGGATGGATGGATGGATGGATGGATGGATGGATGGATGGATGGATGGACGGATGGATGGATAGATGGATCCGAAGCTAATAAAAGCGTGTTAAAAAGGTTTATCCACGTGTGTCGGATAATTAACTTTTTTCACCATATTCGTAAAACTGTTCACTGAAATATATCCGTCATATGGTTTCCACTCTAAGAACGATTCTAATCCACTTTTTTTTAATATGTTAGACCAAACTGTATATCAAAGTTGACTGAGTTGTTTGATACGTCTTTTTACAAGCTCCACTCATCAAAATATTCGGTCCATAGAGAACCATTTCTTTTTTAAGGAATGAAAATTTAATAAGGTATTATTAAATTTATAAGTATATTTATAAGGTAATTCAAGTACTCTGTCCGTCGGATTTACTGCCTTATTATACTCTCTATCTATGTGAGATGAATAGAAAAACTTTTTGTTGTGGAGGCTAATTTCGTACATTGAATAAATTCCATAGGGGTAAATATATCAAAAATTCGAAAAACTTTACATAAGAAAAGTTTCCGTTTTACATTTTTTGATATATTACTATAAGTAATTTTTTATGAGCAATTTTAATCATTTTAGATTAAATTTTCTGGACAAGTGTGTTATTAGGAATCCTCCCTGCCAATCATAATTGGCATGTCATTTTAAAATTAGATTTTTTATATTTGTTATAGGTTATAAGTATACATACTTATTAGATATTAATTAAACAAAAATAGCCTCGCGGATTTGGACCCTAGCTGGTATCATGTACGTGACTATATCTTTCCTGAGCCGGGAGAAGCTATGACAAGAACATTTCAAAAACATGTTTTAAAAAGAAAATAACTGTATAAAGAACATTAACTCTAATTTGAAAAGTATTTTTTTCACATAAATTAGATTATTTTTCTGTAAAAAAAAAAATATTAATTACCGTATCTTGGAACGATTAATTTTAAGTCAAATATTAAATCCTCTTAGGTCGAGTTGAGTCATTGCTGGAAAGTCTAGAAACGTAAAGATAAATCGCAACATGTTCTAAGATTAGCGGACAATTTACACCAATGATAGAAGAATTGATAAGATTCTATTATAAGAATGATATAAAAGCCGGTAAAATGCCATTATCGTCATTTTTGGACATAGAGGCGTTGTGTTGAAAATATGATCTCATAATGGTCACGATGTTAGTTTTTCTTGTTAGTATTATAAGTTTATTGGATTTAAGTGTGGCTCAGTTAGTTCAGAAGGGGACGTGTAATCCGAATATAACGCTGGTACAAGACTTCGATGTTACCAGAGTAAGAAATTATTTTGTTTACTATTATTATTAGCAGAACAATAATTTATTATTTTTCGTACTTATAACACTCTCATGCAACATTCCTGTCAATGAATTGACTGTTATAGGTAATGAGGTAGTATGATATGGTAGAGGTATCAGAACAGTTTTTTATAAATTTGACGATGATATATGTTTTTGTTTTATATTAAATTATATAGACATATTTCAATTAAAAAATGGTATCCTATAGGATGTTATCTAACTCAACTACGTAGAAAATATGATAGCTGGTGAATGTCTTCCTTAGTGACCATACTATTATTTTAGTTTCTTTGAAAATTTACTTCTGGTTATATTTTTAAAAGTAAAAAGAAAGTATTAAAATAAATCTTAATTATTTATAGTTATGATAACTTAATATCTAAATATTTTTAAAATAACTTTAGTAAAACTGTAAAAAATACTTATTTATTAACATAAACACTATATGTTTGTAAGACTTTATAAAAACACACACATATCTTGACTAAGATTTTCTGATTACTTGGAATGAAATAAATAAAATTTCTACAAAAAATTTCAATACGGATTATATTTTAAATAAAAGATTTTATTCACATCTACCTTTCGTCGTACCTCAAAACATAAATATATAACCTTCCCATATAATAAGTATTAGTTTTTGGGTACAGTGACGCCACTGAGATAGAATATGTATCAAACACACAGATAACTGATATCTGGGCATGAAAGTATATATAGAAAGTGTTTAGAGCTTTGGTTATATTTTTACATTCAAAGAAAACTTTACCTTCACGCAAATCTATTAAAAAACAATACTGTTTAAAAATACCAAAATGCTCATAAATTATTATGTAAAACCCATTGTGTGAACATATCCGTCACAGATAAATAATTTATCAAATTTCGGATCAAGTTATAAAAAATATGATTGAACATTGTCATTTCTGAGATTAGATATGCTTAAAAGAATGTTTTATAGTGTTGTAGCGTGTATGTATTTAAAATTATATCCTTGTACAGTTTTGAGTCACGCATATAATACGTGATGTATTTATACATATGTCTTTGAATCGAATTAATTTAAGATCAGGAGAATGACCAGTAGTTCCAAATAATAAAATAAAATCATCAGCTTTACCACAGTAGATTAGCGAGATAGATTTTTAATTTTATTACTTTGAAATAAGTAGCTAATATTATATGTATATCCTTGAATCAACATATGAGACTATCAACATATCAACATTTATTATTTATTAGTCTCAGAAAATATTTTTTTGTTTGTTTTATCTGTCTAAATGACGCTTGTTAACCGTATATTGAACACATTCAATAATCGAATCAAAACTTGGCTTCTCTTTAGATTAACTGTCTGCTTTTATAAACAAATATTATTAGGATAGAATGCTTTTTAATAATAAGTATACAATAGGAAATTTAATTCAAGTACCACGCACGAGTAGGAATATATTTAACAAAGACCTAAAAAATACTGAAAAGGACATGATTTCAGTTCAAAATTGCTTTTTAGTTCAAACCCTCTTGTTAATACTGCCACATCATTCAGAAATAATTTACAAAAAGACAGAAACAACAAGAAAATGACACCATTTCAAATATATTAAGAATACACAAGTAAGTTATTCATATGCAGACACTTGCATTAATATGTCTATGCATAATAACAATATTAACACATGAGATCTCTGTACTATGGATATTAAATATATATTTCAAATTGGACATAAACTAATAAATAAAATAAAACTAGGTTGACAGCCGACCATAGGTGGAGCGCAGATTCAATATTTTTGTTCGGTTTTTTTTTGTGTTATTTTGTTTTCGGTCATTATTCCTCTATCGATCTCTGATTTTTATTTTGCTACACTATCAATGATAATGCTCCTATCAAATAAAAAACCGGATGACAATCGGTTCAGTAGTTCGAGTCAGATTTGATAGTTAAGTGACGATGCGATGTTCTATATGTATTTATTTGCAGTCCAGCTTAGAAATTAGGTAACGAAGGCCAATATTTATGTGCAAATTGTAAATTAAAAAAAAAACATTTTATATATCTGGCAGATGTTTTTTTTTAAATGTGACAGCGACCTTACAATGAAATCTAACACAAGAGTTTTCATAGAATTAATATACAATCTCTATGCGAGTTTTACACGCTTTGTAATTTTTTTCTGTTTGTTTATTGATCATAGACAATGTCACAATATTCAAGACTTGAAAGAATTAACTAATAAGCGGGTTTTTGTCTGATAGCCGGATTTAAATTTGACCTACATTTATAAAGAATTTTAAGTGCTGAATACGATTTTCCGATCTTATCATGGACGTGTTCTTTAAAGTGTAGGAAGTAATTTTGATAACTTCGTAATTTATTACGGGCTATAAATGATTCTTCGATAATACAATTGATTTACTAATAGCTGTTTTGAGCTCATTAAGATTTAGTGCATCAATTGGTTTTTTAGTTCTTATTTCGCACATTTTGTAAATTTTAGTAGATTTAACGATAAATTGTTGTTATTAGATTAATTATTGATTTACTCTAGATTACTTTTTAAATTTATTATCGTTTTATTTTTATTCAAGAGGTTATCCAGCACATTTTACTAATTCAGCAGTATATTTAGAGAAAAGCAGGGGAACTAAAATGGATCCTTGTTCAACACCATTATGTCGTCCACATATACAGGTTTGCGGTACTTTACGTTTATAATCTGTAAATTCCACAATATGATGCTGATTTTCAAAGGTAGCTCTTAAACCACGTATAGACCGAATTATAATATCCATGGTAGCCCAATTTTGTTAAATTAATTCCATATCCTTATAGAGCTATTTTTCTTTCGTTTCGGTTCGTTTTATTAGGAGACAAATCACAAAAGACATAAGTCATAAAGAATCCCACTTTTGATACTCTATACATAAAATATTTATATCACCAATCGAAAATATCAACTCAGCAACAAGTTCTGCAGTGAAATGTACGAGGGAATAGAATCATATTTTAAAACGGTTTGACTTCATCCATAACCATATTTGTTCAAGCTCCGTTTTTTGGTATTTTAAGTTGCCTGAAATTAATTTCTCATCTTATATACGTTTCGACACCTCTCCACAAGACACGATATTTCCCAAGAAACACCGAATGCGAATTGTGAATAAATGTATAGTCATTTATTTTAAGAGCAATGGTGGCTAACACCTTGCTTGACCAAGTTTCAGTTACAGTAACTACTTCCGGTTTCAATGCATTAAAAGTAGCGAGATTGTTTGTTTGTAATCGATTACTCTGAAACTTATTCGCTGTCTTAAATAATTCACCATTAGAAAGCTGTATTATATCTTATAATATATTACTAAATATGTATTATTATTATAGTTTTAAGAACTCTATTCTTTATGTTTGGGACATAGCCTTGGCGTTATCATAAGATTTAAATGAAATAAAAGTGTACCCGACATGATATAAAAACTAACAAACGGGCATCAATAGGACCGCTGGCTGCTTTATCAAATCTATTCTTTTTGTATTATCATATTACGATTCTAAAATAATCTGACTAAATTACATACAATTACGACATAATGTAGGTTCCGATTTGGTTATAGAAAAAAATACCGATTCATTTGTCACTTATGAACAATAAGTTTTACATTAATTATTATATATTCAGTCAACACCGCAAGAAGGAGCTTCTTTGATATATTTCCTTCTCTATCTTCACTCCATTTAAATATTCTCACAATTTTACTTGTTAATAAATTTGAGACTTTGATATTCTCAGGTCGATACTTGTCGATACTAATGCAAGTGAGCTAAATCAGTTATTTACGTAATCTTTGTAACAAGTCTAGGCTCAAGAAAAAAATATTAACTATTAGAGGATACTTCATACTACCTACTACCTACTACTACTACTTAATATGTAACATAACAACTACTTTATATTTACTTAAACCAAAACTTTTATGGGCTTAGGTTTGCTTACATTTTGATATTTTGAGATGTCAGCATCTTTTAACAGTAAAAAAATTACTTAAAATAAATTAATTAAAAATGATTCAATAAATTATAAGAAATCGTTAGTATTCAAGAGTATAAGTAAAAATACAGTTTATCATACTGGATAAGATAAAGCCGTTCATTAAATGACAGAGATAATTAATATACCTCGTAATGAGGTACCTACCGATTTTTTATAACATTGGTAAATTTATTGATTTATCGCCAGCACATTGAAAATAACTCTTCTGATAAAAACCCAGCATTCAGAGGTCTTGGTTAAAAACTCATTTATATTGCTAAGGTAGATACTATTAACTTAATACCAGTTAGAAACATGTTTTTAGTTTGTATTAATTTATCAATTAGCTATTTATTATCATCCGCGTCACTTGACCTTGGTGTATTTAGCACCTATATGTCAACGTCTATTTCAATACGAACTTTGTCATCTTGATGGTGTCTTTCGAAATACGAAACAACTAATCTTACCATAATGTCTTGGTAATTGTAATGTACTTCTTTTATTATCGAAGGTCATCTTTTTAAGTTTATACTGAGACTATCAAGTTTAGGTTAATAAATTAAAATATGAATTTATTGTTTATTATCTTGGAAATCACAATTTAAATGCATTTAAGGTGTAATTATATTTAAGTAACATAAATCTTATCTTTGTTATTCTAACAGAGCTACCATTACCTTTGTACTTCCTATCTATGGCGATACAATCGATAAAAATCTTTAGATTTATGGAATTATACGAAATAACATCGTCTACATAGAATTACGAACTATTCTTAGTTCGTAAATTATAAGTAATTAGGAGAAAATACGTGATTTATTTTTAAAGGAGAAGTGTGATTAAAACATATCCTATTTTCATTTGAGTAAAATTTAATTCAATAAAAAAAAATATAAACCAATTATACAATACCGATCATCATCTACAAAAAAGTTGTTTTTGTAAATCAAGAACAATTTTACAGTCCGGGTTATCTCTGACTTAACTGACCATATAGTCAGTGACTGTCTACTAATAATTACTCTTATTTCAGCTTTGCTTATTCTTTATTAGTATTTTCAAATACTTTTTTGTTTTAATATTATAAGAACAATGGACAAACTGACAACATATATATATATATATCTCATATATATAGATATTAATGTGCTTAAACCCCTTAATATAATTAATTTTGTCCAAGTAGATATCCAACTATACATTATTACCTAATCCAAATCCATTTTTCTTATTTATATGAATTACTTAGATCTTTAAACTTAAACACTATTTCGCAAGCTATTTTACTATACTTCTCTCTTAAAAACTAACATTTGATAAAACATAATTTTGAAAATATTAAGTTAAGGGAAAATTTTCTTCGTGGTAAAATATAAAGCTAACTACTAATGAATGATATTTGACAATTACAAAATTAATAAGGAAAATTTATATGCGTTTTAAATTTACATCAAATATTTAGTCAAAAAACTTATTTTTATAACACATATTTTAGTTCCTTGGACCATGGTACGTGACAAGACGTTTTCAAAACCCGATGCAAAATGGCGACTGTTCAACATTGGAGTTCGCACAAGAAAACGGCACTTTGACTGTATACAAAAGATCTGTGCAAAATAATTTTCTAGATGAAGTCAGAGGTTCTGTAAGCTTGCAAAGTGGGACGGCTAAATTAGCTATTACCATTAATGGGTTGAATGAACGTAAGTAAATTAATGATATCGAGTACGTACTCAACTACCTCTATTTAAATACTAGCATGCTTTAAACTAAACTAGTTTAGATCCCTTGCTTCGGTGTTTTTTTATTATTTTTTTATTTTTACTTTTATCCACGGACTTTTCACATCCCGTGCACTTTTCACATTTAAAGTGTATTTGTCAGATTTTACATTTTAATTTGAGTTAGCATGCTCAAAAAGGAGTCTGTTAGTAAAAGATATCTTAAAAACTATGTTAGTAAGTCCTTTGCACATTTATTGTTTTTTCTTTTAATTTTTTTTTCATGTTTGATATTATATGATTTTAGATAACTTTAAAATGCGTCGTGTTAATAACAAAAGATATATTAAAAAATGTTTTACAGCTCTGGACTTCTGGATTCTTCCTTCGACAAATTTCTCAAGCAATAGCTTAGGTTACGCGTGCACAAATATAAACGCCGAAAGCAGTAATAGTAAGTAATCTATCTTTATCCTATTCTATTAGATTATTTATTTCCAAAATGTAGAGATAACTCTTTTTGTCTGCTTTAAAGAAATCCACTAGCTCAGGGATATTAATACAAATAATTGATAAAAATCAGACACTGTAAACAGATTTATATTGTAAATGACATTAAAGAATATGCTTTATTTGATGTAGAAGCATTTTCCATAATATTTGGCTGTCTGGTAGAGTTCTCGCTTTATTGAAAATTACATCTTTTTTGATCTGATAATGATCGGATTTTTGTTTTTATTCGAATTAATTTTTGGTTAACAAGTATATATTTTATATTTTAATTTTTATTCCAGTCTACATTTGGCAGCTTAGCAGAACATCCACCGTCCCAGACATGATAGAAGGCAATATGAACCAAACTTTGTTATCGCAACTTGGAATCACAATTGACAGTGTGCCACTAGTTGACCATTCGACAACCGCGTGTCACGTTCTACCAGATATACCGGCAGGACAACCGGTTGTACTGCCAGGACAATGTAACCCAAATATAAGAGTTGTGCAGCAATTTAATGCTACTGCTGTGAGTTATAGTTTTCTTTAGCTTTTCTAAAATCAAAAACGTCACTTCATTCTATCTGTCTCAAAATGTACATTTTCTTCTCTCCCATAAAATTGTATGTTTTAGGATTGTTACTTTTACAAAACTACTTATATAAGGTTTGTCATTATCTACTCTTTCCCCAAAAGGTTGTCAGTAAGAGATTGCTTTAGCAATAAGACCAATTTGCACCTTTTTGTAGCTGTTTTCTTACCTATTCTTGTATATTTTTGTGTTTTGTGTGCAATACAATTTTCATCTATCTGTTTATCTATCTAACTTGTAACAAATAAAATGTGTTTTAAAATGTAAAAAAAGTAAGATCCTTTTATAATGAACCTTCAATCTCTTAGTTCACCGGAGTCTGGCATGAAATATTCACTTACGCTTCTTCGAATGAGATTGGAACATGTCGTCGGGCGCAATACCAACTATCAGGGTCTGGTGTGGAAGTCATAAACAGTGAGGTGGTCAACCAAGCCCTCAGGATTATTCGTGGAACAGCGATCATCAGCAGCACTGATGGGAGCGCTCAACTCGAAGTTACTTTGGATGTTGCAGGAAGTAAGTGATTCATAAGTTTTATTTGGAAAACATTTGTCAGTTATGATTTATTTTATATTTAATCTGTTGTTGTTGTAAAAAATACGTGGTCGAACTAATATATCGGGGATGTATTCTCGATTTTCCAATATATGTGCATGCCAATTTGCATAGCCATTAATCGAACGATGTAGAAGTTAGATATCCTGCAACACTGACTGTTTTATGAGAAATTATGTGGGTTATATTCTAAAACAATATATAGCATCTTAAGTTATATTCTAAAACAATATATACCATCATATATATAATCTATAGCATCCCCTATCGAACTCAATTGAAAATATTATGCACTCATACACCAAAAAAAGATATCAAAATAATTGTATAGCCTACTTAGTTTAGCCTATTATGTTTAAGTTTTAGCAAGTTAGAACAACTTTTTTTATAATTATTTGGAATATAATTATGTTAGAGGATATAATTAAATGGACAAGGAGGACATTTAAATGATTTTCAAGATATTATTATATTTTCGCAATCATAAATATATATATATATATATATATATTTTATTGATCTTTTATTGTGTACTAAATGCTATCTTACTCTCAGGCGGTACTTATCACGTAGGCATAAAACATATCAGTCTTTCACCTTATCATGTTATTTTAAAATATCTGCCTTAGCAACTTTTATCTATACATCTGAAATATTAAGAAAAAACATAACATGTATATACATGTTATGTTTTTTATTTAAATTATGAAAACAACTTTATATCGTTGTTTTCATAATTATTACATCACGTTATAATTATGGAAACAACAATAAAAATATATGACTTTCAGTAATAAATATTTTGAAACATGTTTTCAGCTAAATATAATTTTATAATTTAATATTTTTTATTAGCACGTTATTCATGTTATGCATAATAAAAAAAATTAATACATAATTGAATGAAAAGTTACCTGAACGGATCCAGAGGTCTATGATTCGAGTCCTACCCGTGTACCGTGTGTGTGTAGGTTTATAGTTACCTATTTTATAAGAAAATTTAATTAATTTATTAATTAATTAATAGTATCTAATTAATTACCTTGTTAGAGTTCTTTTTTTTCCATTATACCTATTAATAATTGTTACGAGAAACAGCATGTTAATTGTGAAAACTGTCCAATATGTAGAATTATATCGAATTTAAGCAAGTAAAAAACTTTAAGAACATTTAAATTTAATCTCATAATATCATTGAAATGACAAAGTGGATTTTCTAAATGTTATTATGTAGAGAGGTATATAGATATAATATGGTATAGAGAGATTTCTGCACATTCGATAGATCATATTTCTTAAAATAATCTGAGCAAGTAATTGGTATATTTAAAGTTCTTTTACAGGTTAACTTTTTAAAATTCCAAAATGTGTTTTGTAATTTATCATAACCATCCCGCTCAATTTTTTACAACAATACATTTTATTTAGATATTCTTTATTTCAGATAAAATAAGCAGACCTCTATGGGTGCTAGCTACAGATTACAAGGATTACGCTGTGTCGTATACTTGTGAAAATCTTCCTAATAACCAAAAACGAGGTAACTATTACCGATGAATCATTTTGATATAATTTTATTCACTAACGGCAGATTAAGGTTGCTTTTGTGACAATAACAATACATAACAATATTTACTGCCAATTAACATTAAGAGGTCCTTTTGCCATCCTATTAATAAAAATGTCATTCACCTTCCAGTGAACTCTTGGATTCTGAGCAGATCAAAGCAATTAACACAAGAAGCTCAGAATGCAGTGAACGCAGTAATACGTCAAGAAATGGACCTGAACACCCGTTTCTACGTTCAAACTGATCAGACTGATAACGGATGCTTTTATTTTCCTGAATTCGTCCCAAATCAGCCCGTAGTTTTTCCCGGACAGTGTGACGTAAATATTAAAGGAATGGGAAACTTCAACGCCAGCAGAGTAAGTTTCTTAAGGCTATATATACCTAAGAGTATCCCCTTACTAAGAGTATACATTTAACGATTTTTTAAATTTTATTTGCAGTTTTTCTCTATAGGTCGATTAACATTATATATAATTTACTTATATGTTACGACTTATAGTATCGCTTTAAGTAAAAATTAATGTAAATAATAATTTTACGATAAACCACTTTTTGTTGAAAAAACATTAAAAACTTAGACTATTTAAAAATGTGAATTTGTTAAATTTAATTGTTACTGCATATGTTTTTATAGTTTATCTTATTTTTCTGATATTTTTATGGATTCTTATAAGCATCTTAAAATTACATAGATTTCATAGCCGTTACCAAAAAATTTGGTAAAGGTATTTTAAATTTACTTTGCTTAATAGTCTTATCCGTTAGTATCTAGTATATCGTTTGTTATCGCCAACATAACCTTGGTTTTGTTTGTTCTTAAATATAGCCAATGCTGTTTGTATTTTAGTGGTTATAAGTCCAAATGTAGGTAAAAATGATGAAATTCTTTTTATCTCTTCCTATGACCTATAACAAAGTATATCGCACAATAAAATAAAAGGTAATGACGATGTATCTAAGAACAAAAAAACATTGTATACCTACTTTAGTATATGTGGAATACTTGAGGTCTTTCAATCAGTTTCTTGATAAACTCGTTATTGAAAATACTTATACATACAGGGTTATTTTTAATTAGTTGACCACCTCTTGCAGGCAGCCTCTCTACATCAATTCGAACTACATTTGTTCTACAACTTTTTACAAATCTTGATAAACAACAAAAAAAAAGGCAACAAAAAATTTTTGCTCCCTCTTTTTCTTACTACTCTGTATTTTGTAAGAAGTACTTAAACGTCTGTATTTTGTAAGAAAAACTTAAAAGGTCCGGGCGCCATACCGACGCTCAAGTTATGCCAGTTCAGAGACAACAAATAAAAACTATTAATTTTAAAAAGTCATAGAACAAATGTTGTTGGGATTGATGTAAAGAGGCTGCCTTCAAAAGGTTGTCACCTAATTACAAATAACCCTGTATAATTACTGAAATGATTCAAGTGCAAATGCTTTTTTGAGGAGTTAAATGACGTCTTTTTTTAATACTTTAAAAGCTATGCTTAAAATATATTATTATCACATAAAATATGAAGAATTCTCCTTTTTCGTTCCGCGAGGCGACTCAGTGGGACTCCCACCCACTAAAACTTTAACAGCTACCCTTAAATTGACAATGGGAGGAGTCTGTAGGAATAAATTCTTATAGGAATTTATTATTTATATGTACAAATATAATAAAAAACTTATTTTTTTAGTACCTGGGTCTGTGGCACAACATTGAATCCTACCACGCGACCTCCCAGAGTGGAACTTGTGCAAACGCCCGGTATTCCCTCAAAGGAGACCTTGTTAATGTCTACAACACACAGGTCATTAACCAAAAACTTGATAGCATCACTGGTACTGCTGCTATAACCAGCACTGATGGTACTGCAACACTTTTGGTTACATTCCCAGGTGTATCTGGTAGTAAGTATTATATATTTGTGGTAGATTAATGTGGTACAAATTAGTAATCATCTGTTTAAACTTTAGAATATCCATAAAAAAATATTCATAATTTTTTTTTCATCCACGTAAGTAATCATACAAAGTTATAACAACTTAAATTGATCTTTTGCAGACAAACTTAGCATACTATATATTTAAATATATTATATTATGAAAATTATATTTATATTTTATTTGTATAACAGCAACCAACACAGCTAACTACGTAGTCATTGACAGTGATTATGATTCGTACGCAGTCGTATACAGCTGTTCAAATATAAACAACAATGAAAGACGTGGTAAGTAAGACGGAATGGTTGTTCTTTAAATTATATCATAAACTTATATATAGGATAACTAACAAAGGGATTGACCGTATTTTAAAACATATTTTAATTAATAACAACTGTAATAAATGTTATATATAACTTTTTTCTTAAAAAAAACTCTTGTCACAATTTTAAAACACCTAACTATTAACATCTTACCTAAAACTTATATGTCTGTCTTAATTAGTTTAATATTTCCAATAGTTGCACATGGACACATATTATTTGTAACTCTACTCTACTAAATATTTTTTTTTTATAGTAACTGCCTTTAAGCTCAGTCGAACCAAAGAATTGAGTAAAAATGCTTCGAGTGCCATTGATACAGCCATAAGTGCAATACCAGTTTTAGACCAGAGGTATTTCGTTAAACTAGACCAAAGTGAAGAGGGTTGTTTCTACTATCCGGAAGCACAACCGGGAATCCCCGTCGTATTTCCGGGGAAATGTCAAGATAATGTGAATGTTGTACAAAACTTCAGCGTAGAACAGGTAATAGTTGGTGGTTTGATTTTGTTTGGGTGTTTTTTTTTAATCTCCAAATACCTATTGACTATAATAGATTATATATTCTTAAATGTATATTTTTAATAAATTGTCAAAATTGCTTATAAGTAAGTAAATAACTAATATCTAAAAATAATCATATTAATAATTTCTAATCTGATACAATATATTTTCCGCCTCAAAAATATACAACTAAAGCAGCATTTAGATATCTAAAAAAGTAAACATGTAGTTTTATTTTGATAATATTTAACATGTTTTGAAACCACAACCCCATTCTGAGAACATTTTTTATTGTATTTAGTTTGGAGGTATATGGTTTGAAATCGAAACGTACCCTATCAAGCAACAGCAACAAAGACATTGCGTGAATCATAATTTGACTGCTACATCCAGAACCACCTTCAGCGTTGTGACTTCAAGCGTTAATGGACAATTCTTAGAAGTCTTCAACTCCAACGGCTCCTTTACATCTACTGACGGTAGCGCCAAGTTGACTATCACCCTTCCAACTCAAGGTATATTTACTTTTCAAAATTCGTTTCAAAATAAATGTTTAAACTTATTATTATTAACTTCAGTTGCAGAAATATTTAAAATATTAAATAAAAATGTTTTTTTCTGCAGACACCGTACCATTTTGGATTTTGGATACCGACTACTCAAACTACGCATTAGCATATGGATGTGTTAACATGCCAGATGACTTTAGATTAGGTTATTATCATATCATTATTTGTAAATATATATAAAGTTTTATCCATATTCTTACAGTTATTTAAAATGTTACTTCCTAATTTACAGTTTACAGTTGGAAGCTTAGTAGAACTAACCAACTGTCTGAAAGTAATAGGAAGGCGATTGATAATATCATGACAAATGTAACTGTACTAGAAAATAGATATTTTGATGACATCGATCATTCATATCAAGGATGCTTCTTCTTACCCGAAATCCCTAAAGGCGACCCTATTATTATAAATGGTCAATGCGATACTAGTATAAGTGTAGTCTCTAATTTCAATGCCAGTGCGGTATGTTGATAATAATATAACATTGATATTGAGTATATTAATAATAGAGTAGTCAATATTTAACTATATGTTTTCTTCAGTATCTTGGAAATTGGCGCTTAATTGAAAGTTATGCAAGTCAGTTCCAAACTGGAACTTGCAATAGAGCTAACTACGCACTGGGTCCAAACAATACTGTTGTGGTGACTAACACTCAAGTGGTCAATCAGACTTTAGGAACAGCAACGGGATCAGCAACTATTGTGGGCAATGGGAGACTTCTTGTCAACTTTCCTGATTGTACGCCAAAATTTACGTATTATTATATTATATTTATTAAGCAGCGACTTAATATATTTATTTTATTTTATTTTTAGCAAACAGGCCCCTGGAGTATTTGATTCTAGATACCGACTACTCGTCGTATTCCTTGGTTTACAGCTGTGAAAATATTGACACATCTAGAAGACGAAGTAAATATTATCTTATATATACAGTTTATTATGTTAATGTTAATTAATGTTAATAATAAAACTCCTTCCTTCCAGTATGGAGTTGGAAGTTGAGCCGATCAAGAGATTTGACATCAAAAGCAATCGAGAACATTAATCGTATTATTAATAGCATAGACGTTCTGAACAACCGTTACTTTGAAGATTTAGACCAATCTGATGATGGATGTTTTTATTATCCAACTCCTGACCCTACTACACCAGTTATATTCCCTGGTCAATGTGATCCTAATATTAGTGTTGTCACTGATTTTAAAGCTTCTGAGGTATATTTATATAAACGTATAAATTAACGAAACATTTTATAATTTTTCGATTTATTATATTAGTGTAGTAAAATTCAATATTGCATTTATTTGTAAATGGTAATTTAAAGCTCAAAACAATTTCAGTATATGAACCTGTGGCATGACATTGCATCATATCCGACTCGGTTTCAAAATGGCACCTGCAATAACGCCTTTTATACACTTCAAAATGGGACTGTTAATGTTTTCAATACACAAGTTATCAATCAAAGGCTGGACACTATAAATGGTGTTGCTAGATTAGCAAGTACAGACGGAAGTGCTAAGCTTATTGTAAACTTCCCAATAACCGGCGGTGGTAATTTTTTTTTTAATTTTTACTAAATTTACTTTTTCATCTATTTTCTACTTCTTTACTTTTTCCAAGTTCGCAGAGTGAGAGCTGTATCATAATTTTTACAAGTAAATAATTTTACAGGTTTTACAGAATCTCCTTACTGGGTCTTAGGTACTGATTACACTACCTATGCCCTTGTTTATTCCTGTATTAATTTAGATGATGAAAGACGCCAAGGTGACAAGATTATTTTTATCTCTCTAACATTTATTAATAATATTATTAATATTTTTTATTTATAATTTTGAAATACTTTTTCAGTATCGACGTGGAAACTAAGTAGGACGAAGCAATTAACAGACAATGCAACAGCAGCAATAGATAGAATATCAAACACAATTCCGGTTCTAGATAATAGATACTATATTTTAAGAAATCAAAGCCCAGAAAATTGTTTCTACTACCCAGAGCCAAAACCAGGAGTTGTGGTAGAGTTCCCTGGGCAATGCGGTAACATACAGGCGGTTAAGAATTTCAACATGTCATTGGTAAACAATGATATAATACATCCTAAACATCGAAGATGAGTATTATACAAACCCTAATTACTTAACATCCCTGTTTTCTTTTATTAGTTTCAAGGTCTGTGGCATGAAATAGAGGGATATCCAATTGAACAAAGCAAAGGTCAATGTATCAACCATGATTATACCTTGGCTTCAGTTAACTCTTCAAATATTATATCAACATATGTTATCGCACAAGAACTTGGAGTTACAAACAGCAAAGTTACATTTAACTCGGCTACGGATTTAAGTGGAAACTTGATAATAACAATGATCTCAGATGGACAAGGTAAAACAATAATAATATTCAATGTGGAGATATAATAGCAGCTGTTGCCAGCAACAAGTCGGCGTATGCTAAAAAGGACACTCCTGGTCAATTTTCATGCAAAAATTAACACTCCCATAAATTCTTCCACTAAAACGGGGATAATTTTAAATGTTTATTTTATTTTGTTACAGAAATCAGAATACCATTCATGGTTTTAAGTACTGATTACACTAGTTATGCTTTAGCTTATAGCTGTGTCAATTTACCCAACGATCGTCGAAGAGGTAAGAGTCAATTTATGTTGTTAAAATTGTATTTCATATTCTATCTCATTATAGTAAATCATTTTAATACATATGTAATAAATACTGTAAATAGGTTAAATAGTTGAGCTTCAGTAAATTAACCGTAGTCTTCTAGTTTTCAGCTGGAAGCTCAGCAGAAGTAAATCACTTTCGCCTGGGGCTAACACGGCAATCAACAATGCTATTGCGAATATTGATGTGCTAGATAACAAGTACTATGAAAAAATTAATCAAGACGATAATTCGTGCTTCTATTTACCAACACCAGTGAAAGGAGTACCAGTAGAATTTGTCGGCCAGTGTGACGAAAAAATAGCTGTCGTTCAAAACTTTAATCCTTCAGCTGTAAGTTACTTATTAATTTTTAAAATATACAATCATATAAAAATCAATATAAATAAAATTTCAATATCTCCCATCAAAAAACTTGAAACTTTTATTGAATCGAATATTTTTTTTTTAGTATTTGGGTCGTTGGTTGCTAATCGAAAGCTACCCAGCACCCCAACAAGCGGGTTCGTGTAATGACGCTACTTACAGCCTCAATTCAAACGGAACGGTAGATGTTTATAATACGAAAGTGGTAAATCAAGAACTACTAACAATCAATGGTGTAGCAGTGCTTGCTACCAACGACAGTAGTGCAAAACTCCTTGTTACATTCCCTGGAAGTGAGTTATTCGATTACATAAAGTACTTTATTATAAATACTTTTTTAATACATTGATTAACACTTTGTATTTTTTGACAGCTCCCAACCCCGCTCCTTACTGGGTCCTTGATACTGATTATACGTCCTTTGCACTGGTTTACAGTTGCCAAAATCTTCAAAACAACCGACGAAGAGGTAATTAAGTTATTTTATAATGATTAAAAGTAACAAACTATTTCGTAATTATTGGGTTTGGGCCTGAATGGTATTCCAGAACTTGCATATTCAACTCCTGCCCGTGTTGATGATTGATTCATTTTATATGAATTAAAAATGTATAATACCTAAGTATAATTTTACTCATAACTTATCGTCAATAAGTTATCGTAATACGTCATTATTACCATTTTTAGTAACGAGTTGGAAACTCAGTCGTACTCCAGAGCTAACCCAAAACGCCACAACAAGAATCAACCAAGCTATGAGTAAAGTTAATGTTCTCGACAACCGCTATTTTGAATCTGTTAATAGAACGGATTCTAGTTGTTTCTACTTCCCAACACCTGGAACTAACGCACCCATTTTCCGCGGTGTTTGTGATGAAAATATTCCCGTTATTACAAATTTTAACGCCAGTGCAGTAAGTACAACTATTAGGCAATAATTGAGTGTACATTTTTTTCAAATGTAATATTTTTTTCTCTTCTACAGTACTTAGGTAGATGGTACGATTTAGAGTCATATCCATCACGCTTACAAACGGGTACCTGCAATACTATCCTCAACCAACCAGACGTCGGAACTTTTATATACAAAACGCAAATCCTAAATGAGAGACTTCATGAAATGTGGGGCATTTCTAGATACCAATCTTCAAGTAACATTGCAAAGTTTAATGTTCGATTTTCTACAAGTAAGCTTCATGAATGGTTAATGATAAATTTAAAGTATTTTTGTAATTTATTTGTTATTTCATTTTATTATTCTATATTAAAGGCACTACTGAATACCCGTACTGGATACTATCAACGGACTACGTATCATATTCACTAGTATATTCATGCGTCAACCTCCCAGATAGACGTTTCCAAGGTATTTTTCTTTTCAATTCGTACCTTACAGATAAAGACTCGGGGGAAATGTTGTTAATACATATACATTAATTACAGTAAACTCTTGGAAGTTAAGCAGAACAAAACAGTTAACACCTAACGCCACCGCGGCTATTAATGGTGTAGTTAACAGCGTACCAGTACTTAATAGTCAATATTATAATAGTAGAAATCATACAGATCAAGCATGTTTCTATTATCCCGAACCAGTTTCGGGAAAACAAGTTATATTCCCTGGACAGTGTGATACGACAATTCAAGCTCAGTCTAACTTTAGCATGTCTGCTGTAAGTGTTAATACAATTTTCTGATATATTTATAGGACCACTTAATTTACAAATTTAAAATGGGTAGGTATTAAAATAATGTTTTCTAATTTTATTTAGTTTAGCGGTATCTGGCACGAAATAGAAGCTTATCCAGAAGGGAACGGACAATCTGGACAATGTGTCAATCACAACTATAACTTAGTAAATAACAATATTCTTAATTTACTAAAGTCCAGCGTGTTTAATCAAACTAAGGACGTCACGAATAGAACAGCAACATTTACATCAAATCAAGATTCTAGCGGTAAATTGACAATAAGTCATCCCAATGGAAACACAGGTATGATTTTTTATTTATATGTTCATATTTATCTCTTGCTCTATCGGTTCAGATCGAATTAGTAAAAAGAGTCCATCTATACTTTACTATGATATATTGTTGTGACAAATACATTTTTTTTATTTAAAATATCAGATATTAATAACATTGTTTTAAAAATTAAATAGTTTAATAATTAATTATATAACCCGAAAAAAATACGAAATACCTCAATTATTAAATTTAGGAATCATCCAAGAAAGAAATCAATCAAATGCTTTTTAAAAAGTATTTATAATATTATGTTACAAACAGGTACTATACTATTACAATTATATTTTTAATAGTGTAGTTTGGTTTATTTCAATTGTTTTTTTTTTCTAGTTCCATTCTGGGTTTTAAGTACAGACTACTCTGACTATGCCTTGGCCTATAGCTGCGTTAACATTAACGCAACATTCAGAGAAGGTAAATATGTAAACAAATATGATACAGATTATCAAACGATATTTAACTATCAACTCATAAGTGAAAATATATAATGATGAATTTTATGGTTGTCATAGTAACGAATGTTAAGATATTTAATAATATACAAATTACCCATTATTTTCCAGTATCCAGCTGGAAGCTCAGTAGAAATAAAACGCTATCGTCTGCGGCTAACGCTGCAATCAACAATGCTACTGCGAATATTGATGTGCTAGATAACAAGTACTATGAAAAAATTAATCAAGACGATAATGCGTGCTTCTATTTACCAACACCAGTGCCAGGAGTACCAGTAGAATTTGTCGGCCAGTGTGACGAAAATATAGCTGTCGTTCAAAACTTTACTGCTTCAGCTGTATGTTACTAATTAATTTTAAAAAATCACAATCATATACAAATTAATATGACAAAAATTTCAATATCTCCCATCAAAAAAGTGTAACTGTAACATAAACTTTTATTAAATCGAATATTTCTTTTAGTATTTGGGTCGTTGGCTGCTAATCGAAAGCTACCCAGCACCCCAACAAGAGGGTTCGTGTAGTGACGCTACTTACAGCCTCAATTCAAACGGAACGGTAGATGTTTATAATACGAAAGTGGTAAATCAAGAACTACTAACAATCAATGGTGTAGCAGTGCTTGCTACCAACGACAGTAGTGCAAAACTCCTTGTTACATTCCCTGGAAGTGAGTTATACAAGTACATAAAAAACTTGATTTACAAAAATATTTTTTTACATTGCAGTTCATTAATACATTGTATTTTTCACAGCCCCCAACCCCGCTCCTTACTGGGTGCTAGATACTGATTATACGTCCTTTGCACTGGTTTACAGTTGCCAAAATCTTCAAGACAACCGACGAAGAGGTAATTAAGTTATTATATAATCTTTAGGAGTAACAAACCATTTCGTGTTTATTTGATTCAGACTTGAATGGTATCCCTGAAGTTGTATATAAAAATATAGAATGAGTAAAGTTATCTAATACATTTACAAATTATTAAAAATATATTTATTATTAAAAATAATATTATTTATCATTACCATTTTCTTAGTAACGAGTTGGAAACTCAGTCGTACTCCAGAGCTAACCCCAAACGCCACAACAAGAATCAACCAAGCTATGAGTAAAGTTAATGTTCTCGACAACCGCTATTTTGAATCTGTTAATAGAACTGATTCTAGTTGTTTCTATTTCCCTACCCCTGGTAAAGACCCGGTCAAATTCCGCGGTCGTTGTGACGAAAACATACCAGTAGTTCGAAATTTCAATGCTACAGCTGTAAGTCTTTCTCCCTCTCTTTCTTTCTTTAAATGTATTTATACAAATTATATATACGTATCTAATATCCATATATTATTTTATAGTATCTTGGTACATGGTACGATATAGAAAGCTATCCTGTGGGATTCCAACTTGGGACCTGTCCCACCGCGTCCTACCAGAGTACAAATGTCGGTATAGATGTTTACAACACGGAGGTCGTTGCACAAAGGCTCAGCGATATTAGAGGAACTGGAACGTTGGCTACAACTGACGGTTCTGCTAAACTAACGATCGTGTTTCCAATTTCTGGCACAAATGGTAAGTGCAGAAAGTGTAATTCAGATATAATTCGATTAGTATATATATAATTTATTTTCTTATCATGAATTAAATTACAGCTACTACAGTCTCGCCGTATTGGGTCTTGGCAACCGATTACAGCAACTATGCTTTAGTATATTCCTGTGTCCATATTGACTCGGAATATAGAAGAGGTAAATAGTGTTATTTTTAGAGTTGCCATCGATATTTAAGTAACCAAAATAAATATTGTTAAAATTTCACGAAACTACATGGTCACTAAATATAAAGCTGTTGAACTTACGCTATTTAATTAGTTTAACAGCTCAGAATATGCAAAATTATAAATATATAAAATTAGTTCGATTACAAAACGGGTTAACTGGCAGAGAATGTTTTTAGCATTAAGTCATTATTATGTATGTTTTTTTCACAAAAACACTAAGAGTCTATGTATCTATTATTATATATATATTTTACAGTGAGCAGTTGGAAGCTGAGTAGAACTAAAACCTTAAAACCAGAATCTATAACCCAGATTAACACCGTTATGAGTTCCGTACCAGTGCTAGATCAAAAATACTACTTAAACCGAGGGCACAAAGATGAAGATTGCTTTTTCTATCCTAAAAATAATGGCGGACCGGTAGTACAGAGTGGCCAATGTGACAGTAATTTAAATATTGTCAATAACTTTAAAATTGATCTGGTAAGTGAAATATATTTAAAAAAAAACACAAATTAGAAAAAATATATATTTTTTTCTATAACAGTTCGCAGGATCGTGGTTCGAAATCTCAAGATTCCCGTCCGAACTTCAAAAAGGTGATTGCGTATCTAATACCTTCACAGTCAACAATCAGACGTTACAACTATCTAAAACTATAGTCTATAATGAGAAACTGACTACTGTGGTCGGGAATAGCAGCCTACCACAGGACGGACGCGGTATTATCACTGTCAATCTCAGTGATGGAGCCGGAGGTAAATTAGAAAACAAACAAACATGATATTTAATAAATATATTTTTGTTTTAAGATTATTCATCTTATATGTTACTTGAATTATGTAATATTAAAATTTGTCGGACATTGCTTCGGTCGAAAGTTTTGAATAGTAGAAGTTTTGTTAAGAACTTTCGTATGAGAATATTAGAGTATGTGTAAAGAATATATCTCAAGTTGGCTACAAATTATATTCTTAAGAAGCCGCCAGCATCCTATAATAAAAAACCGAATGTCATACGACATCATAGTTAAAAATACCTTTCATTTTCCAGCGACACTTGCAATCACTTACCAAGTGCTAGATGTCGATTACAATGACTATGCCTTATTGCATAATTGTAGAAACTTAAACGGCACACATAAACAAAGTGAGTATTTTCTAGTTAATTGCCAATATTATCTGGGAATATTAGGAAATATATCGACATAACTTTTATATTTATAGTTTACAGCTGGAAGCTAAGCAGGAATCAGACCGGCCTATCGGCAGCTGCAGTTGCAAGAATCAACCAAGTAGTCGACAACACTACTGAACTTTTTGAGGACTACTACGAAACCACTGACCAGGCCATCCAAAGTTGCTTCCACTACCCCGTCTTCGACCAACTGCCTTCCTCCATTGAATTGCTAGGACCTTGTAGTACTACAGTCCGTGCTAAATCCAACTTTGATGTGACCGCTGTTAGTTGGTTCTTCTATTATATTTGACTAATATTGTAAAGACGATGATATTTGTCTATATAAAATTTTTGAAATCATTTCTTACAGTACCTTGGCAAATGGTATGAGATCGCAAGTTACCCGCAAGCTTTCCAAAATGGCGAATGCGCTCGTGCTCAGTACAGCGCCGGTATCAACGTAGTCAACGTCCTTAACACTCAAGTTGTCAACAGAACTCTTGATGCCCAAAGTGCCACCGCAGTTGTGGCCTCTAATGATGGCAGTGGGCTCTTAGAAGTAACCTTTTCATTCGGAAATGGTTGGTAACTGTAAAATTACATTCATACAGATTATTATATTTCACGAATGGAAAGCTATAATTGAAATACTCGATTACCAATACTTTATCTTTTGGTAGACCATATTAAGCCCATACCGTGTACAAAACAATGATGGAGAGTACTCAAAGAATATAGAATATAATTTCGAAACATGAATTCTTTAAATTCATATTCAGAACTTTAAAAAAAGTTTATTATTCTGATACTTTTAAGTTTTACATTTACAATTTAAATAACTAAATAAATTTACTTAACATTCTGATGCCAATTTGGTTACGACCAACATAGTAAATAACCGATTTTATTTTTAGTGACCAATGTTGTCAACTATTACGTGCTTGAGACCGATTATACAAGCTATTCGTTCGTCTACAGTTGTCAAAACTTAAATAATGGTAACAGACGAGGTAAGTGATATATATTTTTGTACCAATCATATTTGTTAATAAAAATAATTATTTAAAGTCTGAAGTTCAAAAAAAGAAACTAAGTTTCTGCCTTATTTAATGAGAAATTCCTATTTCAGTAACCAGTTGGAAACTAAGTCGTGGAAAAGTACTCCCAAGCAACGCAGCTCCTATCATTGACAACATAATTTCCAATGTTCAGGGTCTTAATCAGGACTATTATAAACCAACTAGCCAGAGTGACGAAGATTGCTTTTATATACCCCAAGTCAATAAAAATGAAGCTCCTTTGTTTAGAGGACAATGTAATGTTACTACTGGAATGCAAGGATTTAATGTTCAAAAGGTAAGCTTTTATTTTCACATTTTTAAATTGACTATAAACTTAAAAAAAATATATACCTATCACCTCTTATCGAAAGTGTTTCAACCATTAGTTTTTTATCGCATGTTTTCATCCATTTCATATTCAAAAAATACGACATTTTGTTCCAGTACTTGGGCTGGTGGCATGAGATTGAAAGCTATCCGACCGACAGTAACGTAGGTAATTGTGTTAGCTCTAATATAAGAGCTGTTAACAATCAGTACGAAATCACTGACACCAACATTTTTAATAATTCTGCGCAAGTCATCACGAGCGCTCTAGCTATCAGTGCTGACGGTCGAATGAGGAAGACTTTCAGCAATGGCTTGTTTATTGGTAAGCTTGAGAAAAATAATTGAAAAGTGTCTGCTCAATATAAAATAAATATATTTTAGTAACATTAATTTTCTTGTAAATTTTCATATTTATATATTTTTACAGATATTTGGGTACTTGAAACGGATTATGAAACTTATTCACTTCTCTATTCCTGTGAAAATGCTAATAGTGAATACAAACGAGGTAAGTCTCATCAAGAAGGTTTTTTTTTTTATATGATCTAGGGCAATGCTTGACTACATTCCACCTGATGGTAAGTGGAATGTAGTCTTAGATGGTAAGTCGCATTGCCCTAGCAACCTATTCACTCTTCTCTTGAAGACACCCACATTATATTTGGCCGGAAATACCGACGCAGGCAAATTGTTCCAGTCCTTCGCTGTACGCACTAAAAATGAGGAAGCAAAGCGCTTCGTTCGGACAGGTGGAATGTCCACAACAAAAGGATGGATACCTGCCGTGCGTCGGGACGTCCGGTGATGGAAGTGGGACGGGGGAATTAACTCGTGTAATTCCTGCGCACACTCACCAAAATGTATTCTATAGAATACTGAGAGGCTAGCAATTTTACGCCTGTGTTCAAGGCTTTGGAGGTCGGCTTCGACCAATTCGTGATCGCCTATAAGCCTCTTTGCTCGCCTCTCAATTGAGTCCAGAACCGCAAGATGAGACTTTGCGGCACCAGCAAATATGTGTCCACAGTACTCTACACACGACCGGATCTGTGCTTTGTATAAAACAAGAAACTGTCCCGGTGTAAAGTACTGCCGAACCTTCGCAAGAACGGCAAGCTTTGCTGCTGCTGTTCTTGCTCTGGACTCAATGAACCGACCAAAGTTGAGGTTCGAGGAAATCTCTAAGCCTAACAACTGAAGCCGGTCACTGTATTCCAAGGATACATTCTGGAAAGTAGGAGCCAAGGTGAAAGGGCTCCTTTTGGCGGTGAATAGACACGTCTGCGTTTTGGTGGCGTTGAACTTGACAAGATTGGCATTGCTCCATGCGGAGACTGCCTGAAGTTTGTCATTCAAACGTTGCACCATGGCTTCTCTTTCAGACTGTACTTGATCTCGACTAGCCCGAGTACTCGGCAGATATCTTTCTACAACTGTGCTGTCGTCTGCATACACATAGATACCGGGCTTCAACAAATCATTAATGTGCAGCAGAAACAGAGTTGCAGAAAGAACGGACCCCTGAGGCACTCCGGCATTTATTGTCAAGGGTTCCGAGGAACACCCGTCGACAACTACTCGGAGAGATCTGTGGCTCAGAAAGTCCGTTACCCAGCCGATCAGACCAGGAGATATACCGTACGCTGAAAGCTAGCATATAAGGCTCGCATGCCAGACCCTGTCAAATGCCCTCGAGACGTCCAGAGAGACGGCGACCGCTTCTCCGTTCATCTCGATGGCCTCGCCTAAAATGTGAGTAGCATACACTAGGAGGTCCCCAGTAGACCTATTACGGCGAAACCCGTACTGTCGGTCACTGAGGAGATCGTTACCTTCTAGGTATGCTAGTAGGCGCGAGTTCAATACACGCTCCATAATCTTGCAGAGTATGGAGGTGATTGAAATCGGTCTGTAATTGACAGGGTCGGCACGGCTGCCTTTTTTGGGCACGGGTTGCACATTAGCAAGCTTCCAGAATTTAGGCACTATTCCAGTCATGAAAGAGAGGCGATACAGACGTGTCAGTACAGGAGACAACTCAGCTGCGCATGTCTTGAGCAGAATGGCTGGTATACCATCAGGACCACTGGCTTTATTCACATCTAAACGACACAATGTTCTCCATACCTCTTTGTTAGTGATGCGGATTTCAGGCATCGAAATACCGCAGTGAGGAAGATGTGCTGGAGAAGGATTGCCAGTGTCTAGATGCGAATTATCAGCAAACAGAGAAGCAAGTACATTCGCTTTCTCTGTTGCTGTGTGGGCCAGGGATCCATCCGGCTTCAGCAGAGCAGGCAGTGAGGTATGGCAGAAATTCGACTCGATCGCTTTCGCAAGAGACCAGAAAGCTCGACTGCCAGTTGGTCTGACAGAGAGCTTTTCGCCATTCTTAGCGATTCGATCGAGACGAGCCTTCCGCAATGCCTTTTTGTAGGACTTGGCAGCTTGGTTAAAGGCTCTCTTCTTTATACTTACATCCGGAGTTTTGCGGTTTCGAGCATCAGCCCAAATAAGGTATGCCGAATGTTTTCGGTCTTGAGCATGACCACATTCGGCATTAAACCATGGGCGAGCTTTGCCACCGATGGGTACGTCAGCAAAAGGAATAAAATACTCCATTGCCTGATGCACCACATCGGTTATAGCATCCGCGCAACTCGACGGATCCAAAGAAGAGAAGCAGACCTGCCGCCGAGGATAAGACGCAAAAAAGTGTCGCATCTCATCCCAATCTGCTGACTTGTATTTCCATACTCGCCTAACACCATGAGATTCGAAAGCTGGTGGGGAATATGTAAACACAGATTTCACCAGACAGTGATCGGAGGTTCCCAAGGGAGAGGTAACCTCTACACGATACCTGTCCGGATCAGTTGTCAGCAGAAGGTCCAGCAATTGGCTGTATAGCTTACCACATCTGGTACCCTTGTCGCTTGCTTCACCAGCTGAAAGAGGTCCAAGGACAACGCAAATTTCCGCGCTTCTCTTCCAGCATAGTCGGTCTTCTGGTACGGGAACAGCCAGTCCTGATGACAGGCATTAAAGTCCCCCAGAAAGACGAGCTGCGCCGAAGGGTACTGATACAGAGCCATATCTGCAGCCTCACTGAGATACTCAAATAAACGAGTTGTCTCCTGGTCACCGCTGTGCGAACGGTAGACACAGGAATACAGGATTTTTTCGTTTCCTGTGTCCACTAAAACCCATAGGGAAAAAAAGTGGGGTCTTCAAGGTGACGGAGACGCTGAATACAGAGGTCGTTCCGCGCGTACATACTGACTCCGGCCCGTGAGCGAAAGTTGTGCTCCAACGAGTAACCGGGATAATCCAAGTATGTAGCGCTCAAAGGACATTGTCTCTGCGTCTCCATCAAAAAGAGCAAGTGCGACTGCTCTGTCTCCAGGTGGTGGTGGACAGCTAAAAGATTTGAGTGCAAACCCCTTATATTAGTGAGGTGCACTTTGTATGAGGAGGAGTGCAACCGCTGTGTCAACTTGTTTCTTTTTTTTACCTTTTTCATAATAAAAAATAAATAAAAGTGAATAGGGATGGGAAATGGCAGTTGAACGAGGCGGTACGTATCAAACCCGACTTCGAAATTGGTGATGTCTTGTCGCTGGGAGGCTAGCCTGGAGAATGTGGGGACGCCTGAATCCCCCCAGGAATCGCCATCGGGCCTCCTCGCCTGGTCGCCAACCAGCACGATGGAGCCACCCTGGGATTTTTCGCAGCTGGCGGGGCAGCCTTTCGTGGGTGGCTAACCCACTAATTGGGCCCCCAACTATCTGCAGGCGGCCAGCGGAAAGCCGTCACTTCGGATCCCGCTACCCTCCTCGACTAGACACCCGACAAAACAAACACCAACTCGACGTCAACCGGTTCGCCAACGTACCGCAGCTGTTCAGACCCATTTCCCATAAACGGCTTCATCGAGCAACGTGCCGGAACACGACTATGTCGCTTTGCGGCACGACTTTGCCCGATGGGTGGTAACTTTGCCGGCGACCCGATGTTATGGTCTACCATCAAGAAAATATATAATCATATATAATTTAAAAAAGTTAATAAAATCCCAAATGCTAAAGCCAATTAATATTTTGAAAATCGACAATGACTTAAGAAAAACAATTATTGTTATGTAACATAGTTTGGAGCGCTAAACACAGCAAGAGCCGACAGCTGACCGCCGCTGCTCAGCAAGCCATGGCATCCGTCATCGCCAGAACCGAGACCCTAGAGCAGCAGTTCTATATCCCCATCAAACAGGATGATGAGGCCTGTTTCCATTACCCGGAACAGACAGGGATGCAAATCATCCTCCCTGGACAGTGTGACCCAAATATACAAATTGAGCAAAACTTTTCACCGGCTAAGGTAATGAAAATTTTAAAAAACTTTATACATAATTTTTTTTGCAACTATTTTGAAAAAATTTCAAAATTTTCAATATAGATAACTTTTAATATAAACTAATTTTATTTTCAGTATTCAGGAACATGGTACCAAATAGAAAAATACCCTCAAAGATTTGAAAACGGTACTTGCATAGGCGCAAGATATACTTTAAAGGAAAACACAGGAATTGTAAATGTTCTCAACTGGCAAGTTTGGAATGGTACTCTCGACACTGTTGAGGGCACCGCCACTGTCAACTCTACTGATGGCAGCGCTAAGTTGATGGTTAACCTGCCAGTACGTGGCGGAAATAGTAAGTTCCGCTAATAATTGTTTAAAATTAAAGCAATTATTCTCATAAAGTTACGGATATTTGGTACATTCTTACATATATTTAATATTCCTAGTCAAAAATGGAACCAATGTTCCATGATAACGAAAGGTGACATTAAATTCAAGTTGTTAATGTAGATATGTTTGAGTTTTTTCACTGCTAATACGATAAATTCAAATACGTTACGAGTATCTGTCGTTAAATAAAACACAGGAAGATGGCACAAACGCACAAATTTATATAAGGATATTTATGATCAAGGAATGAACTACTTTTTTTTTAGATTCGGAACCCACCATGGTGTCCATGGAATTGTATGTGTTGAAGACAGACTACATCACTTATTCGCTAGCATACAGCTGCGTTAACATCGATGCTTTCCATAGAGCGGGTAAGTTGCAAAGAATAATGTCCCATATATACCTAGTCTTGAAATAAATACTAGAAAAATTAGTGGACTACGTTGTCTGCCAGATCTTTTTCTGTCAGAAACGGAGGAGGTTTCATTGTACCTTTCAATAGCCCAGTACGCAAACATTTGACTAACAACAAGCAGATGGTGTTTCAAAAATGTTATTTGGCTCCATACCACTTTGTGATTCTTGAAATTCGGTTCTCTTTATCATCCCAATTTAATATCACAAACTATTTAATAAATATTGGTGCAAAAACTAAAAAAAACAATGAATATTCATATAAGAATGACTTTCTTTACAAGTTCCAATGTAATATTATTTTTTTTGTTACACAATATATATTTATATCCTGACTAAGTTGTTAAGGGAAAGAAACAAGAATTTTAACATTAACATAACAATCATTGCATTTCATTCAAAAATACCGTAATACATTTTGTTCTATTTTATGTAACTGGATTTATTTATAATACTTGCAGTTGGAGCATGGAAACTAAGTCGTACCCGCACATTGCCAGTCGAAGCTAACTCAGAAATCAACAGTTACATGATCACACGGAAAGAATTGTACCAGCCATACTTTGAAACGGTCGAACAAAACAACGACTGCGAAGAACCAAATTCGTCATATATAGTTAAAAGCAGTATTATTATTGTGTTAATTTGTAGTATTCTACATCTTTTATATTAAACTTAGTATTATGTGTAAGTCCATCTAATGGCTAAATAATATTCCTACATTAATTTTGTAAATGTCTTGATAAAAGACACCTAAATATAATAATTTATTTGATAGATTATTTGTCTTGAAGTATTTTAATTAAGTACAAATAAATATTTAATAATGCCATAATATATGTAAACAAACCTATTTTACTCTTTATTTCTACCTATTTCTATATGTTTGATTTAAATTTTTAAGTTTTTTTTTTCTTCTTCCTTTTTGAAGGATTCTGAAAGGTCGTTTCCAATACATTAACCTTTTTTTGTAAGTATTTTTTTCTTACTAAGTAGAAATAGGTACTTAAATTGAAAGGGAAAATGTAGATTCTTTAGAATTCTTTAACAGAAGGTAGCAGACCTTCATTTTCCTGCTTGCTTCTTCAGAGTTATTATTACCTGGATGTTTGAAAAAAAATTAAAAAAATTACGTAGACAATATTCGAACAATATTTCAACCAAGATATCACAAAAATTGTTAATAAAAAGTAAAAAATATTAGAAGTCCAGTAAACACTTTTATAGAATTGTTATATTCCACTGGAATTGAACATATACAGGGTAATTTGTAATAAGTTGACCACCTCTTGCAGGCAGCCTCTCTACATAAATCCCAACAACATTGGTTCTACGACTTTTTAAAATTTAATTTTTACCATACAATATTTCTTTATTGCCTCTGAACTGGCAATAACTCTGAGCGTAGGCGTGGTATAGCATTTTAAGTACTCTTTACAAAATACAGAGTAATAAGTTACAGAGGGAGCAATTTCATTTTTGTTTTGTTGTTTTTTATGTTGTTGGGCAAGAGGTGGCCAATTAATTACAAATAACCATAACATAATATAAATGGTAGCGCAATACTAATTGCCATGGGAGATCTTGTTTTTAATTGTTTAATTGTTTGTTTGTTTTTAACATAATTATTTGTGAAATCCTTCTTATTACCCGACGACTTTAGAAGGAGTGTTATATTATTCAAATATACATATGTTACTAGAAATATAGCCTCCTCCCTGCCCTTTTCCCACTTTATGTGGGGTCGGCACAACATTTTCTCCTCTTCCATTCTTGCCTATCAGCCGTCGTTTCAACAGTCACTCCTCTTTTACTCATGTCATCTTTCACACAATCCATCCATCTTTTCTTTGGTCTACCTCGACCCACATGTCCTTCCACATCCAAATCTAGCATTCTTCTTGTTACATGGCATTCGTCCCTTCTCATAACATGTCCATACCATGCAAGCCTTTTGCTCTTCATTTTGACTAGAAATATAGCCAATTATGGTATTTTTAAATTCCCTGCTACGGATAAAAGACGGATTAAAGAATTTTGACGTATGAGGTATCAGTAGATACGTCAAAAATAATATTTATATGGCTTATGTTACTAGCCATAAAAATATTATTTTTACAGTCTACATTTACGAAGTCACAGGCAACAGCTAGTAAGTGATAACAAAGCACACCGTGTCATGTCATCCTACAGAAATATACCAACATACGATATTAATAAAAAGGAGTAGGGGTGGTTCTCTTGGATAAAGCTCTCTCATTTACTATCAGACACCGTAATAGTTCAACAATATATATAATCAAAAAGAGTACAGTAAAACATTATTAAGTTGTAGATAACTTCTGGAATATTGCGTTTCCTAAATAATAAAATAATAACATATTAGCTAAAACTTGTAAAAACTATAGAAATTTCTATAACAATCTTACAAAAAAATCTTTAACGAAAAAATCAAAAGCAGCAGCAGCAAATGCATTTTCATTTGTTTCTTTTCATTTAGTAAACGTTTGTTCCTGTCAAGAAGTTTGTCCAATCACCTTAAATATCTATGGTTATACTGACAGTGCATAAAGCTGGGCATAGAGACTACATTTGTAATTACAGTTTAATATATATTTTTCTAGTAAATGCAACACTACCTAGTTACTTGATCAGGTTTAATATTCTGTCTTGGCATTTTAGACAGGGGAAGTCCACAGAAGAACAGTTCCAAAAATAGTTATGATTTAGCAGCTTTAAGCTCCTTGATAGTAAAAGAACTGGACAAAAAAAGAAATGTATCAAAATCATTTTGGCCCTCAAGAAGACTTTAATAATATCTCTGCTTCCATCCTTATACAAGAACTAGAAGCCCTTTGGTATTTGAAATTAATAGTTTTTTGTTGCTTTGCCAGGGAAGTGGCTATATGGCAATTATTTTTACGAGTTGGTAACTTTGACAAGTAAAAATATTTTGCATATAACAGATTGAATTTTGATTTTAAATTGTTCGTGCCTTGATTAAGTAAATAGATGCTCTAGATGAAAAGCTGGTGTGGCTGTACGTTAAACAGAAAGTTTATGGAACAGGTTAGTTTTAAATAGAAAATTACCCAATTAGCAATTTCTATAACAATCTTATAAAAAAAACTGGTTGTAAACTGATAGTGACAGTCATGAAGTTGGTGCCATTTTTGGTGTCCCCCAGGAAAGTGTTTTAGGTCCGATTTTGTTTTTAATATGCATCAATAAACTTTGTAGACTATAATTTTCTGTGCCTTTGCCTGCGACTTCGTATGCATAGATTTCAATTGTGAAAAAATGTACCCATTCAAAATATCATTCAACTCCGGCAAGCAGCTTTTGTGTGTAGGAGTACTTCTAATTTATTTTTATGTATTTTTTTTATATTTATTTACCTATATTTTTTTACAGAGGAGATAGTCCGATTTCGTGTTTTTTTTATTAGATAGGATATTATTTTTCCTTGAGCACTATTTAAATTATGAAAAAATGTCTTACCGCATTGCTACGAAAATAAGAGATTATTAACTTCTTTATTTGTTAAGCGATTTAAATAAAAAAAAAACACTAAATCGAAGCGAAGCCCATGACAATGTATTTCTAAACCTAAAAGAGATGCAGATAAACAGATAACATTTTCAAAAATCTTAGAAATGGATTCTGTTAGTTATCCCTTCACATCCTGGCTATATATATTATTATATTTTTAATGTACAGAGACTACTCCTCTCCAGATTTAATTCATGTGTAGAAAGATATAGAACAAGATTTGCTTGGTACCTATGACGTTATATAAATTGACATTTTTATTTATTTTTTATTTAAAAAATTAAAACTAAATGTTAGGTAAAAATTGTGACAATATATTACTGAAAACTGCATCCAAATTAGCCATTATTTATTTCTAAGATTAGCGTGCATAAACATACAGACATACAGACAAACATAAAAAATTAAAAACCATTATTTTGGGTTCTCTTGTTATGTTGTATGTACATTATAGTTTTTTTTTATAATTTCCATGTACTGAAATCGATCAGTGACAGTTTTATTATATGTATAGTTTTTTTTTCATTTGAATCAATACTCGAGCTTACTTGTGTATGTCAAATGGAAGTCAATACATCCGTCACAGTCAATACAGTCCGTACACCATACTTTTCGAAATAAGCCCTTCTATGGTGATACTTCCTAATTTAAAATAAATGCGAAAAGTGTTCTCTGATCACTTTTTCATTTACAAAATCCTAAAGGATATTTTTGTAAGCTTTTATGAAAAAAGAACTATATTTGTTTATTTTATGTATTATAACTTAATGCTTGACTATATCCCGCTTAATGGGAAATGTCACCTACACTTACTCAGATAAGCACACCAACTTAGAAATAGTCTCACAGTGGCAATTCCACGTCTGAATTTGAGGGTTTGGAAATTGGTATCCAACAATTCAGACGCCGATTGACCTTTTAGCATGCTTCACGATTCAGTCCAAAGGTGCTAGATGTTATGCCAATGTGAAACTGCAATATTCTATATACGAACGGTTCTCTGCTTTGTATTAAGTAAGAAGCTCACCCGGTGTGAAGTACTGTCAGACCTTTACAAAAACGCCAAATTTTCTTGCAGCTAATCTATTTCTAGACTCAATGAACCATCCCAAGTTACAGTTCGAAAAAATATAATGTGTATAAACTTGTCACTCAAACGCTGTCCCATAGTCTTTCATTATGTTCCACAAAGTTGAAGACAACTTCTTCTACAACTGTGCAGATCAGATCGTTAGTGTGCAGCATAAAAAAGTTGCAGAAAGAATGAATCTGAGGAACTCTTGCATTTATTGTTATTCTTTCGTATATAAGGCTTGAATGCCAGCTGCTGTCCAACTGCATCGAGCCGTCTACAGATATGTCAACCATTTCAGCGTTCTTCTGGATTATATTGTCTAAAATGTATGTACATTCCAATTCACCTCTTTCTAATCAAAACATGTTTTGTTGGGTAATAAGTTGCTACAGCCATTGTCCAATTTTGTATCAGGTACATTTGCTCGAATGTGGCCACAGACGAAGAAATAGCTATTATTGCCACTTTTTCTACGCTGACTGACTGAAAGACGGATACCCAAACCTCTTTCTTATCTCGCGCCTTAGTCTCTTACAACCCAATTCCTTAACGCTTCTACACCTTTATACATTTGTAGATGTCCATGGGCACTGATACGTTTGTCCGTCAATGCTATTTACCTTAGTCATTTAATCCGATAAAAAAGTTATTTCATGCCTTATTCAAGCTGGGTGACATTGGTGAAATTTATAAATTTTGTCATAAAAGCATAACAAGAAGCCATTTGATTTTTTTTTAATACATCTCGCTCAAATGTTTTTCTTTTATTAATTTTACGGTTTTACATTTTTTCCGGGCGAATTCACGGATTTACAAACACGAATTCTAAAACGATATTAACATGTTTATTGACGTAACGTTTATTAACGAAACGTTTAAGTTTAATCTAAATATATAAATTGTAAGTATGTATATTTGTATTTTATTAAATATAAATAATACATAACAAATACAGATTAAATAACCGTGTGATTTCAAGCAATATAGTATGGCAACATTTTGTTTAATATTTCATTCAGAAAATCATTCATCAATCATTCTATCAATTCATTTTTCTTGTGGATTGCTTGTAATGGATGTAACTGAGAAATCACATTTTTTTTCTTATGAGTAAGTCCGGAATATAGGTATTGAAGTTCAAAATTTTCTCTAATCAAATTGTGAAGTTATGGCTAAAAATGAAGAAATAGCGGACCCCGTGTCCCAAGAAGACATAGAGGTTGCAGACAAATTAAAAAATGAAGCTAATGAATGTTTTAAAAGTAAGTATATCTTTAAAAATCGTAAATGAATGATAAATTTAACACATTTTAGTAACTAGTTAACCGAAGTCATTTCGTTTTGAAAGCAACATTACAATAATATCGATCTAAATCCATGAATGAATATATGATAACATAGATATAACCTTTTGTAGAGCAAAACTACGACGGTGCAATTCAATTATATACTCAAGCGATCGAAAAGAACCCCAAAAATGCAGCGTGTTTTGCCAACAGAAGTATATCCAATTTACGATTGGAAAACTTCGGATATGCGCTAACAGATGCATCTATGGCTATCTTTTTGGATAAATCATACACTAAAGCTTATTACAGGCGAGCGGCAGCGTATATGTCATTAGGAAAATACAAATTAGCTCTTAAGGATTTTGAATATGTAAGTATAAGTTTTGTGTATACTCTTAGTGTATGTAAATAATATATCATTTAATTTTTTTAAATGAAGTTATGCAAGAAAATGACTCATATTTGAATGACACTTAGTATGTTTCGATTATATGATGTATCAAAATATTATGTGATAACTATACATATATATTAAAAAAATTACAATTATAAAATAACAGTAATTGTAGTTTACATACTTATTACAGACTAGAATTTTAATTCATAATGTTAATGCTTATCAATAAATATTGTAAAATGCATTTTGCAAACTAAACTAAAATTTGGTCTAATGTCATAAAAATGTTTCTTTTTCAGGTTACCAAAGTTAGGCCAAATGATCAGGATGCTAAAATGAAATTCATAGCTTGCGATAAAATATGTAAAAAGGTTGCATTTGAAAAAGCTATTTCTGTGGACAAAAAGGAGATTAACATTGCAGATACTATTAACTTAGATGCAATGAGTAAGTAAAATAATTCTATATACAATGTGAAAAATAAAAGTAACATATACCCTTAAAAACTTTTTTGTGATCTTGTAATTTGGTTTCAACTTTTTTTTTTATAACTTTTTATGAGAATAATTAATGAGATATCGACAATAAGAGAGTAATTAGTTACTCATTTATTTTTCTTTGTATATAGCTATTGAAGATGAGTATGAAGGTCCAAGTCTAGAAGATGGTAAGGTAACACTCAAGTTTGTGAAGGACTTGATGAAGTACTACAAAGAGCAAAAGAAACTTCACAAGAAATATGCTTACAAGGTGAACTAAAATCAAGGAAATAAAATTTGTTTTAAGAGAAACAAATATAATTTATACTGATGATTATATTTTTTAAGATATATAATATTTCATTAGTAGTACTTTTACAGATCCTGATTGACATAAAGTCATATCTACAAAAACAGCCATCACTTGTCGATATTAAAGTTCCAGATGAAAATAAGTTTACAGTATGTGGAGATATTCATGGACAATTCTATGACTTGATGAACATTTTGGATCTTAATGGGATCCCATCTGATACTAACCCATACTTGTTTAATGGGGACTTTGTGGATCGAGGCTCTTTCAGTGTAGAATGTATTTTCACATTGTTTAGCTTCAAATTGCTGTATCCCAATCATTTTTACATGTCCCGAGGTAGGTTGATAATATTTTAGTTTCACTGTGTAGTTTTAAAAATTTGAATCTTAAATATTTAAAGATCAAATAAGGTTCTTAGATAATCTAGAATTAATTTAGAGAAAAAAATTAAATAAAACATAATTAAATGATATTATAAGTAGGTTTAATCTCAGGATAAATAATGAAAATGGAATTTGTGCGACTCATACATATGATTTTGAAACTCTTTCTGCCATAGTATTATTTTGTATGGCTTATAATGTTCAGGGGCTTTTTTTAATTTATTGCCAATACTAATTTTATTTCAGGTAATCATGAAACTATGGACATGAACAGGGTTTATGGATTCCGGGGTGAAGTTACATCCAAATACACATCACAAATGGCTGATCTATTTACTGAGGTGTACAACTGGCTGCCCCTGGCTCATTGTATCAATAACAGAGTGCTGGTGATGCATGGTGGTCTTTTCTCTAGAGATGATGTCACACTAGATGATATCAAACAGTTGGATCGGAATAAACAACCTCCTGAACAAGGTAAACATTTTATGTATTTTTTCAGACACTGTTATATATAGTAATAAATAGTGTAAAGCAAAAACAAGTCTGATCTTACTCAAAAACTACCATTTACCGACCTAAACTTCTACCATAACCAATCTTACAATTAATGCTATAAGAACACCTCTTAATGGTTTATTCTATCAAACTTTACAAACCTTCCTGTATCACAGATTGTGCACGTAACCAATCAAAGCCTACTTAATTTAAGCAATCATAGTCTAACTAAATAAGCTTTGTTTGAGCAACCCTGAACCCCTCTGTGCAGGTGTGATGTGTGAGCTGCTGTGGTCGGACCCGCAGCCGGCGGCGGGGCGCGCTCCCTCCCGCCGCGGCGTGGGCTGCCAGTTCGGACCCGACGTCACTCACAACTTCCTCAACGTCAACAAGCTGGACTACATCATACGCAGCCACGAGGTCAAGAACGACGGCTACGAGGTCGCACACGACGGGAAGTGTATCACAGTGTTCTCGGCACCGAATTACTGGTGGGTTGGATTTATAAGGGTTTTAAAATGTTCAGAAATATTAACACCTATATCAATTTCTTAAGATTTTAATTGACTCTTTGAAATATTGAATTATTCTGCTCGAACTCGAAGAGATCGCAGGTTCAAGTCCTGCCCGTGTTGATAAAGAAATTAATTAACCATAATATGACCAACATGTCTAGATTTAATTTAAAATCCTAGGAAATTCTTTGAGATTTATTTTTATTTTCAGCGACACAATGGGTAACCGCGGTGCATTCATTACTATGAATGGAAAGGACCTGAAGCCTAACTTCACTTCATATGAGGCTGTGGTGAGAGCTTTACCTTAGTATTATTGCATTAAGTTTTCATTATAAAGGGTTTCATAAAAAGCGTTGTCTCAGTGTTATAATTAGAATCTCTATCTATCTAAAATACCTAATAAATTTACTGGTTACCCATTAATATCTTTTTATACAGTATTTACTATTCATATCTTATATAAGGTTTGTTTTATTCCAGCCTCACCCTGACGTTAAGCCAATGGCCTACGCGCACTCGCTTCTAAGCATGATGTGTCAATATTAAAGCAGTCTTTGCCGGGAATACTTGAGACCCGGAGAATCTTTTTAAGGGTAAACCCGGCAATATTAATAAATAAATTGTATTTCCAATGACTGTAGTATGTTTGTCTAATATTAGCGTTTACTAGGCCGTACGTGTCTTAGAGCCCTTCACAAGTGCGTAGTGTTAAAGCTCTTTTTTTAAAGCGACATTTGATGCCGCATATGCGAAATTGCCTTACGGCTTGGCCAATATTACTAAAAACATTGTCTAGACTTAAAAATTCTTAAATTGCTTTATTTTTGCGTCATTTTAAATAAATCTACATTTTATGTCAATAAAGTAATTCGAGACAATATCTTCTTATAAGACTGTTGCCAGTGCTAAATACGTTTTTTTCACGCGAGTGAGTTTTTAAATGTTTTTCGAGCTAAATTAATAATGTAATAGTAGTATAAAGAAACAATCATGAGCTGCTGTTTTATTGATGAACTTTTTACACGCTTGTACACCCAACTTTAGAAATATTGTGTATATTGTGCATAAAACACTTGCTGTGTTGCCATAATTTAGTTTTATTTTATTCCTGCAATAAATTAATTTATTTAGGTGTGGGCTTTTAATCGGATTTCTGTTGTGCCACAATTTTAATATGTATTGTACTTATAGATTTTACATGAAACATCACAATTTATGTGTTTATTTATAATTAATAATTACAAATATATACTACATAACTACCCGCATTTATAGTTTACTATCAAAAAAAAAATTATGCCAATTTCTTAACTTTGTTTCAAAGAACACCAGTTACCATACTCTACTAATTTAATACACATGATATGCTTCTGTTGGACTTGCAATTTACGTTTAAATCTTTATTTTGAGATATTAAATGTAGAATAATAATAATTTTATAAAATAAACTTGCTTATTGTATTGTTATGTTGTCAAAACTGCAAGAAGTTCAAAATGGTAACATGGTGGCGTTCTTAATTCAAAATGCTTTTTGTAAAATAGGCGGGATAAGTGAACGAAAGATTGAACATAACTCATGTTACTGCATAACCTATATCTGTTTCACTCATAATAAATAGTTCAGTAATTAGTTATTTAGATTTTAGGACTTGTGTCCAATATGATATATAGTGTGCTCAAAATATTCTGTTGTTCATACAACAGATTATTTTATAATACTAAAATATAAAGAATTATTGTTTAGTGAAAAGTCAGTTTAAAAAAGCGTTTCGTAGAGTAAGTTTGTGAAGGCGCTGTAAAATCGATATTTTAATTATTTAAGTAGTATAGTCGAGTTTCCTTCAAGCGAACGAAGAACAATTGTATATTACCCACTATATACTGTTGTATTAGTTGGTAATTTTCTGAAAAGCTATTCAAGGCTTGGTATAAATGAATGACCATATTTGGATTTGTTTTATACAAAGTGTAGTAAGGTCCTTCGAACAATTACAAGAAAAGGTTAAAATAATTCTCTAAAGCACTTGATTATGAGGATAATTTAGTATTACGTTTATAATAAAATAATATGAACACTGAATGTCTATGTGAATCGATTATATTATCGATTTTAGACAGTTATAATCAGGATGATATATCAATTATATAATTTAAGTCATTTGAATGTAAACGCGATTTATATTATATAGGAAATTCAATAATAAGGTTGTCTTCGGTCGTCGGGTATCGAGTTGCCGATCATATCACGTAGATAGGTTGGTGTTGACTTAATAAATTGTTAAATTTGTACTTATGACTTTTATTCTTCCTTTTTTTATAGTCAGTTGGTTTTAAGAGTTAAGTACCACAATCGCCTTGTAACCCTAGTACGTACCCTAGTTGACGCTACTAATACTTTGACAATTTACCAAATCGTAAAATCAAAGTAGAGTTATAAAAGAAAGAAAGGATTATTTATGGAATGATACTAGGGATTGCAATCTGGAAAACGGATCCGGTAATCCGGCGGATCCGGCATCTTTATGAGTTGACCGAATCTGGTATCAACATACCGGATCCGGTGCTAGCTTTTTGTGGAATGTTCTTATTCAAATTCAAAATATCTTTATTCAAGTAGTCATTTACACGCACTTTTGAATCGTCAATTACATTAAATTGGTCAGTATAGTCAGTCTGTGAGTAAGCTACCACCAGCTCGGAATGCTGTTCTGCTGAGAAGAGCTGGCCAGAAACTCAACAGTTGCTCTTTTTATATGAAATTAAACAATGTTTGACTTATACATTATAACATCAACCCTACAAATGAGTCAATGACCCAAGTTCCATACATTTCAATCATCCAAAAATTCTTGAATTCTATAATAAGATTCATTTAATAATATACTTTTAATTTTAGATTTAAAACTAAGAAAAGGAAGATCCAAAATATCTTGTGGAACCTTATTATATGTATATGCGTACACTGGAGCCCATGAAGGATTTGTTAACTTTTTTTTTTTTTCGGTGCACCGCATGTACCGAGCGACCACTAGGGTCCCGTTCGATCTCGTACTCGTTCATCTCGAGCTTTCCCCGGAAGGAAAGCAAATTTTTAACGTTAAGGCAGTCTGCCAACTCTCCGGCCTTAGGGTCGAACCTCCACGCGGTCGCGGTTTTCCTGGTCAGTGTCATCGCTGCCAGCTCTATGGGCATTCCCAACGTTTTTATCACGCGCGTCCAAGGTGCGTCAAGTGCCTGGACGACCACGCGACAGCCGACTGTCCGCGTAAGGGACCGGTCCCTGAGGATCCTCCCAGCTGCGTCCTGTGCGGACAGAAGGGCCACCCCGCGAATTATCACGGGTGCCCCAAAGCGCCGCGCAGGACACAGCCAGCAAGGCATCCTCCTCGGTTCGTCCAGCCTCCATGGGCTCCTCTAGCCCCTAGGAGACCCGCGGCCCCTCAGGCATCCCAGGCCCCTCAGGCACCCGCGAACGCTTGGGTGAAGCCTCCGAGGATTATCCCACAGCCCGTCCCCCAGTCGATACCGTCGCCGCCGCTTCGTAACTCCACCGACGGAGTTGTGAGTTCGCTCGCGTGCGTCACGAGCCTCTTCGGTGTAATAGACATCGAAGAGCTCCTAGTCTTTTCGAACGAAATGAGGGATTCCGCGAGGAACCCTCCCGCGAGGATGGAAGTACTCCTCAAGCACGCCGTCCTAATCAAATCGATATACGAAAGAACGATGTCAACATGATGACATCGCGTGGAAGGGTAAAACCTCGTTCTCTGACTGTCGCTACTTTCAACGCGAACGGGCTACTTAAGCAGATAGATCTAGTGCGCGACTTCATGGTCACGCACCAGATAGACGTCCTGTTAGTACAAGAGACCTTTCTGAAGCGGTGTAATCGTGATCCGCGCATCGCGAATTACCGTCTCGTTAGGAACGATAGGGCAACCGCGAAGGGGGGAACCATCATCTACTACAGAAGGTCTCTTCATTGCACTCCGCTCGATCCGCCCCAACTAGTTAACGTAGAAGCGTCATTATGTCAGGTGGGTATGACCGGCCATCAGTCGATCGTACTAGCATCCGTCTATCTTTCTCCCAATAAAGCCTTAGTTGACTTAAGGTCCCTCGACCTTAAGTCCTTACTCCAATTAGGTAACGCAACCATTCTGGCCGGCGACCTAAATTGCAAACATCCCCGCTGGAACTCTACTGTCGCAAACAGTAGAGGGAATCTCCTTGATAGGCTAAGTTACAAGGCTGGTCTCGACTTCGAGATCACCGCGCCTTTGAGTCCCACGCGATACTGCGACACAGACTTCCGACATGACAGACCCGACGTGCTCGACATAGTACTCTTGAAGGGCGTGACACTCCAGTTACGTTCTATCGAGACTATCCGAGCTAGACTCTGACCATCGACCGGTCCTATTTCAGCTAGGACTTCCCCCCCTTAGGGAACCCGCGACAAAAACAATTATTAACTGGACGAAGTTTCGAGAGCAACTCCATTCCCCCGTATCAGGGCACCTCGACAAAATTCCTGACCAGCTTACATCGGTCGAGGACGCTGTTTCAGCCCCGACTAACTTCACAGAACATTTGGTAGACAGCATAGGAAAGTCCTCGAGGGAGGTCCGAGTGAACTTCGAGGGTTACCGAGCACTCCCTCCGGACATTAGACTTCTCGTCACCCGTAAAAACGCCGCGATTAGAGCCCACGACCGATACCCGACAGATGACAACCGACGGAGGCTGCGCCGTCTCCAGAGGGAGTCGAGACAAGCTCTCGACTTCAGAGATAGTGGCTGGGATAGGACGCTTGTGGCGCTCTCTCCAACGCACCAGGCATTCTGGCGGTTGCAGAGAGCGTTGAAGGCGGATACTGTCTCAGATATGCCCCCCTTGGTTGGACCTAACTCCGCCATCGCGTTTAACGACCTTGACAAAGCTGAGTGCTTAGCCGACAGTCTAGAGAGCCAGTGCCGTCTGTCTGCTCAATCGGTTGATCGCGATCATGTCGAAATAGTCGACAAATCGGTCAATATAATGTGTTCTCAGCCACCGGTCGGTCCGCCAATCAAGGAAACGAACCTAGACGAGGTGATGTCCATAGTTAGGGCGCTTCACGCCAAGAAATCGCCAGGTCCCGATAGGATCACTAACAAAGTGATAAAGCTTCTCCCGCCACCTTTAATTTACCTATTGGTTACCAATTTTAACGCTCTACTGGCCGGTTGCTCGTTTCCGGCCCAGTGGAAAGAGGCCATAGTGATAGGGTTCCATAAGCCGGGCGAACCCCGGCATCTGCCTAGTAGTTACCGTCCCATTAGTCTTCTTAGTTCCTTAGGGAAAGTATATGAGAGAATCATCCTCTATAGACTTAGATCGGAAGTCGAGAGACATGTTCCCATCAGGTGAAACGCCTCACGGAGCACATACTGATAGGGGCCACTGTGAGGGCCAAGAAGCATAGGACAGGAGCGCTCTTCCTCGATGTAGCTAAGGCGTTCGACAGGGTCTGGCACAATGGACTGGTGTACAAGTTATACCAGTTCAAGGTGTCGGACAGACTCGTACTCATACGGAACTACCTGTCGAATCGCTCCTTTCGCTACAGAGTGGAAGGCGTTTTGTCAACCCCCCGCCCCATCAGGGCGGGTGTCCCCCAGGGTTCAGTTCTCTCGCCCATCCTCTACTCCATCTATGCTAGCGATATTCCTAGGCCGAGATCTAAAGTGCACCTTGCCATGTACGCGGACGATACCGCGCTTTACACGTCCTCTAAGGATCACTGGGAGATATACCAACATCTCCAATCCGCAGTCGACTCCCTCGAGAGTTGGCTGCGGAAATGGCGGATCGAGGTAAACCCTGAGAAGAGTGTTTCGGTGTTCTTCGAACGGGGCCCCCCAAGGATCCTTCCGCGAATCAAACTCTTTGATAGACCGATACCTTGGAAAGACGAGGCAAAATACCTAGGAGTAACGTTAGATAGAAAGTTAGTTTTCACTGCGCATATTAGGACCGTTCGTAGCAGAGCGGCCTACATATTAGGTCGTTTATATCCGCTGTTAAGCAAGCGGAGTAAAATGTCCCTTCGCAATAAGGTGACACTTTACAAAGCTTGCATACGTTCCGTCATGTCCTATGCGAGTCCCGCTTTTGCGCACGCTAATCTGAAACCCCTTCAGGTGATTCAGAACAGGTTTACACGGATTGCAACCGGGGCGCCGTGGCTCGTACGCAACATCGATCTCCATAGAGACTTAGACCTTCCGACCATCGCTCAGTACTTCAAGGTGCTTTCCCAAAAGTACTTTGAACGTGCTGAGCGACACCCGAACCCACTGGTGGCTGACGCCGCAGAGTATAGACCACGTAAGACTACTTTAGTCAAAAAAAGAAGACCCCAAGTCGGTACTCGTTGACCCCGACGACGCGTTCACAGTAGGTAATAACGTGTACGCGTAGGCATAAGTGACACCACACAACATACAGACACACACCGTCTATACCGGTATAGACGAGGTCCCAACTGAGTAAGTGCTCCGTTGCTCCGGCGTTCTGGCGTCGGAGGACGCTAGTGTCCAAAATTTCCTTAGCTTCCTTCCTGACTAACGACGCCCCGAGCCGAGGTCCGTGTCTCAATCTGAGACGCCCTCGGGACGTTGTTCCCCATGGGGGCCATTCTGGCCCCCCCTTTTAAGGGCGGGTCTCCTGACCCACCCGCTCCCCCGGTGACGCTGTAATAGCCAACAGGGCTAACAGCATAGACAGACAAAAAAAAAAAAAAAAAGTTAACTTTTTGAAGTCGAAATTTAAGTGTAACGAGTTCATTTTTATTTCTTGTATTTATCGTATGTCTGTCGCTGTTTTTAGTATAAGTATTTAAATTTTGACGTATATATAATATGTTATTAAAAATGTATTGAGAAACGACCGTAAGTATACCAATTTCTTTAAAAACATCTCTTAGGGAGTCTCTAGCTCTTAGATTACAAATAGCCCGTATAGCTCTTTTTAATACGCTATTATTAGCTTGGGTTGTATGTATGTATGTATGTATGAATGTAACGGAATCTTCGAGCTTAATTTTCACCAGGTTCCAGCGATCCGAATAAATTAAAACCTTGCACACGTATCAAGGACCGATGACAATGCAATAATTTGATAAAAGTTTCCCAAAAAAAAATAAAAAAAAAAAAATAAAATAAACAATAGTTTAAAAAACTAAAAAAACACGCTTTTATTGCTAACCGAACTAAAAACTACAAAATAATTTTTAATGACAAAGAGTATAAAATTACAGTAGTAGAAGATCGAACAATTAATCATAGTGAATCGCCTTAATATAAAATTATAATAAAATTTAAGTTATTAACAGAATAATTCAATTCTGAGTAAAAAGCGTGGGGTGCTCGATATTTAAGGTATTACAATCATTCTATTAGCAACTATCTATGAGAGGATAGTTATGAATCACAGTAAAATGCACCCCACGATTTTTACTCAGAATTGAATTATTCTGTTAATAACTTAAATTTTATTATAATTTTATATTAAGGCGATTCACTATGATTAATTGTTCGAACTTCTACTACTGTAATTTTATACTCTTTGTCATTAAAAATTATTTTGTAGTTTTTAGTTCGGTTAGCAATAATTTGTAAAACAAATATAGAATTAATTTCGGCAGCACTGCCCCATAATAAAATGCCGTAAGACAAAATACTATGAAAATAACTAAAATAAACGAGTCGAGCCGTATTAACATCTGTTAATTGTCTTACTTTTTTAATTGCAAAGACGGCAGAGCTGAGTTTGCCAGCGAGTGTTGAGAGATGGGGGTTCCACTGGAGCTTTTTATCTAAAGTTATACCTAAGAAAATTGTTGAGTCAGTCAGTTCTAACACTTCATTGTTAAGAAGTAAACTACAATTTTGACTTTTGACATTAGGAAGTGTAAATTCCATGCATTTAGATTTTTTAGTATTTAAGACTAAATTATTAATTTCGAACCAATGAAGAACACGTGACAGAGCACTATTTACTTTGTCACAATTAGCTTTATTACGATCAACATTGAAAATAAGCGAGGTATCATCAGCAAAAAGTACAATGTCACATAGTCCTTTTACATAAAAGGGCAAATCATTAATATAGAGTAAAAATAAAAAGGGGCCAAGAATAGATCCTTGTGGAACACCCATCTTTATGTGAGAACCAGCCGATTTACAATTATTTACATCAACCGTCTGAACTCTTTGATTTAGGTAAGAGGCAATAAGATCAAGCGCAGCACTACGCACACCATAGTGGTTAAGTTTGCATAGTAATGTTTGATGGTCTACGCAATCAAAGGCTTTAGATAAATCACAAAACACCCCGATTGCATTCTGTGACTTCTCCCATGCGTCGTAAATGTGCTTAAGAAGCGAGGCACCCGCATTAGTTGTTGATTTCCCTTTTGTGAAACCAAATTGTTTACTATGCATGATTTTATTGCTGTAAACGAATCTGTCATTTGGTTGAGAATAATTTTTTCGAAGATTTTACTTAAGGTAGGCAAAATAGTTATTGGCCTATAATTTCCCGATTCAAGTCTATCGCCACTTTTAAACAAAGGAACTACTTTACTATTTTTCATTAAATCTGGGAATGTACTGGTTTCAATACATTTGTTAAAAATTAAGGATAATTGGGGAGCAATGTCATTTATAACAGTGGTAAGTAATTTAACTGACATACCCCAGAGATCCCCTGTTTTTTTCATATTTAGGTTTCTAAACGTTTTAACAATTTCATATGATGAAACAGGTTTAAAAACAAAAAACATTTGTCACTGACTCTCAACGTTATTCGTCAATTCGGCGATTGCATCAAATGGTGAAGAATTTAAATTCCGCGTGACTGTTACAGGAATTTCTTTAAAAAAAGTCTCAAAAGTAGCCGCAACATTTGAATCTGTATTTATTTCAATATTATCAATTTTTAGCTTAATAGATCCATGAACAGCTCTAGTTTTCCCAGAAACACTAGATATAACATCCCACGTTGCTTTTATCTTATCATCAGAGTTTAAAATTTTATTTCTAATATAAATCGACTTGGCATGTATGCAAACGTTTTTCAATATTTTAGAGAAATTCCTAACTTTATTAAAGAACACGGGATCATGATTCCATTGCCTGTCACCATACAAATCATATAATTTTTCTCTACTTTTGTATATTCCCGGGGTAGCCCAATCACTAAATTTAAGTTTTAGGTATTTAGTTATTTAGTACTACTCTTAACTCTTCTATCTACAAACCACGAAATGTCTTGTCGTTCTACCAAGAGCGATTAGAAGGTTTCCCAGATTTAAATTGGTATTAGGCTACCGGACATTACCCTCTAAGGTGAATTACACATTTTATATATGGTCGTCTTCTATAAGACTTTTTTAAAATTTTTATCAACCTAGGATATATGTTTTACTAGCTGTTACCCGTGACTCCGTCAACGTAATATTATTTATATAGCTTAGGTATATTAAAAAAAGGAAAATGTGGATGGATTTTGGACATCATATTATAAGGTCTAAAAATTATATTTTCAAGCAAACACATCGTGAGGCCTATCAAAATGAAGGTCGTTAAATATATGACTCTATGTTGGCCGTGACTCCGTCCACACAGACTGTAAAAATAATATTTTTATGGCTAGGAATATCCACCCAGTGTCACTTGCGCCATGAAGACGTAACGATACCTCATATGCCAAAATCATTACACAATAATACACCATAATTGTTACATTTTGGCTATAGCAATGAACATACAAATAAATATTTGAATAACATAACGAGAAGACTGACTGAATGAAGGTTCTGAACTTTCATTGAGAGTGCCGTTATGTAATGCAAAATTAATAATTAATATGGTCATAAATTATCAATGATTATCTTTCCGTTTCTTTGATTTAGTAAGAGTTAGGGTATGTTGGGACTAACATGTTTATGCAGACAAAACCCCAAAAAAAAAGAATAAAATAAAATATATTTTTTTTATACCATCTAAGTCAATGCTTGACTACAATTCACCTGATGTAAAGTGAAGTTTATGGGGTCTACTCCTACCTACATGGCCGGCAACACTCTTGTAAATCCTCGGACGTTGCAAGAGTTCATGGGCGGCGGTGATCACAAGTCATCTGTGACCCGCCAGCTCGTTTGCCCTCCTCTTCAATAAAAAAAAAAAAAAGTGAAGATGTAGTCATAGGTGGTAAGGCGTATTAACCTAGCGACCTATTCACTCTTCTCTTGAAAACACCAACATTGTATTTAGCCGGAAATACCGCCGTAGGCAAGCTGTTCCAATCCTTTGCTTGTACGAATTAAAAAAAACGAAGCAAAACGCTTCGTTCGGACAGAGGGAATGTCTACAACGTAGCGATGGATACCTGTCGTGCTTGGAACGTCCGGTGATGGAATGGGGGACGGGGGAATTAACTCGTGTACTTCCTGCGCACACTCACCGAAATGTATCCTATAGAATACTGAGAGGCTAGCAATTCGACGCCTATGTTCAAGGCTGTGGAGGTTCGCTTCAACTAAGTCGGGGTCGCCTATACGCCTCTTTGCTCGCCTCTCAATTGAGTCCAGAACCGCAAGATGAGACTGCCACACCAGCAAATATGTGACCACAGTACTCCACACACGACCGGAGCTGTGCTTTGTATAATACAAGTAGTTGTCCCGGTGTAAAGTACTGTCGGACCTTCGCAAGAACGGCAAACTTTCCTGCTGCTGCTCTTGATCTGGACTCAATGAACCGACCAAAGTTGAGGGTTCGAGGAAATATCTAAGCCTAACAACTGAAGCCGGTCACTATATTCCAAGGATACATTCTAGAAAGCCCATGTGAAAGGGCACCTTTTGGCGGTGAACACAGAACAGACACGTCTGCGTTTTGGTGGCGTTGAATTTGACAAGATTGGCATTGCTCCATGCGGAGACTGCCTAAAGTTTGTCACTCAAACGTTGCACCATGGCTTCTCTTTCTCTACTAGCCTGTGTACTCGGCAGATATCTTTCGACAACTGTGCTGTCGTCTGCATACTCATAGATACCGGGCTTCAACAGATCGTTAATGTGCAGCAGAAAAAGAGTTGCAGAAAGAACTAACCCCTAAGGCACTCCGGCATTTATTGTCGAGGGTTCCGAGGAAACACTCGACAACACACTTCGACAACTACTCGGAGAGATCTTTGGCTCAGAAAGTCCGTTATCCAACCGAACAGACCAGGAGATATACCATACGTTGAATGCTTGCTTATAATATGCCATAGAGACGGCGACCGCTTCTCCGTTCCTCTCGATTACCTCGCCTAAAACGTGTGTAGCGTACACTAGAAGGTCCCCAGTGGACTTATTACTGCGAAACCCGTACTGTCGGTCACTGAGGAGATAGTTACCTTCTAGGTACGCTAGAAGGCGCGAGTTCAATTCACGCTCCATAATCTTGCAGAGTATGGAGGTGGTTGAAATCAGTTTATAATTTTCAGGATCGGCGCGGCTGCCTTTTTTGGGTACTGGTTGCACGTTGGCAAGCTTCCAGGATTTCGGCATTATTCTAGTCTTGAAAGAGAGGCGATATAGACGCCAGTACAGGAGAAAACTCAGCTGCTCATGTCTTGACCAGAATGGCTGGTATACCATCAGGACCACTGACTTTATTCACATCTAAACGACACAATGTTCTTCATACCTCTTTGTTCGTGATGCGGATTTCAGGCATCCAAAAGCCGCAGCGAGGAAAATGTGCTGGAGAAGCATTGCCAGTATCTAGATGCAAATTATCAGCTAATAGAGAAGCAAATACATTCGGTTTCTCTGTTGCTGTGTGAGCCAGGGATCCATCTGGCTTCAGCAGAGCAAGCAGTGAGGGTTGGCAGAAGTTCGACTTGATCGCTTTCGCAAGAAACCAGAAAGCTCGACTGCCAGTTGGTCTGTTGGTTATTAGCGATTCAAGCGAACAAAGTTGTAATTATTTGTAATAGCTTTATTTTACTTTTACATTAATTTCTCACGATTTTTATATGGTGTGCACATATACTGCGACTCATTTTTGTACTCTCCTTTGACAGGTCTGCTGGAAGAGATTACTTTTTAAAATAAGTAGTGTCTTTGCACAAATCTATGTAAAAATATGTTTATCTTATAAGTTTTCTGTGTGTACATAAATGTTAAATAAAATAAATAAAAATAGGATCTCCCGTGGCAATTACATAATTCCGCTACAACCTATGTTATATCACGGACAAAACAACGTGCAAAAGTTAGTATTTCTATAACCTATGTTTTATTCTGGTACATAAGCAACAATATAGCCAAGTTTCATCAAAATCCGTTCAGTAGTTTTGGATTGATTTATTAACAAACTACCATCCATCCAAACATTCGGACTTATATATTAGTAAGATATTCTAAACCACCTTTATTAAGTATAATAACTTGGTTTAATTACTAACCTACTACTACTAACCTGACTAGACAAATCCCTAAATGATACTAAATAGATAAATATATTTTAAACAGTTTTTTTAAATGCCTGTAGATCTTGATACATAGTGTATAATAATTCTGTTTTGACTTTACGATTTGGAAAATTGTCATAAAAAATTGTTATTTTCGAAATGACAATTTTAACTCTTACTACGGGTACTGGTATTTTAATTTGTTTTTATCTCGAAGGAAAGTATGTTTATAATATAGTTTTTATTGTAAATTCATCATGACATGTTTTTTATTTCTTAGAGTTCTGCTTTTTTTGTAAATTTGTCAATTTGTAAGTAGTGAGGCGGCCTCAAATTATAAGCATTGTTATTTTATAAAAAATATATACTAAAACTTTTTATCACAACTTAAACAAAAAAATGCATTCGTATCAATAAAAGCTTCAATTGGCTCGTATTTTTTATTAATTCTAAAATTTATTTTATGCTTATGAAGGTACTAACTGCGTGATCATTTTTACAACGGTCTTCTTGTCTAATTTACACTTGTGGTATAGTGTCTGACAGTCGGTGTCAAGAGAACGGCCGGCTGACATCGCCTCGTAGACCGATGTACCGTCTAGCATGCGTCGAATTAGCGAGTTGCTGGAAAGGAAATTGTTATATTGCATAATATTTAATCTGATTTTTGTGTCTTCTACTCTAAAATTTTGAAACCACCCATAAAATTATAAAACATCTCGTGATTATTAATCTTTTGAGAATACCAAGATTTTTGTATTGATGTAGAGAGAAATAACCCAGTATATAAAACTATTCCTACATTACCTTGACAAATTAGATAATATCCCGTCAAAGTCGGTAGCATTCCCAGTCAACATGTTTTCATTGGCGAGTTGGACATAGGAGCAAGCAAGTCGTTGCATACAGGAGGAGGAGTCGATATTGTAGCGAGTCAATGTGTCGTCCAAACGACTTATCATATCGGAAATTTGGTGATAATCAGTTTCCGACCCTGTACCTAAATAACATTTTTAAACAAACGTTAGTTTTTTATGAATGCACAATTAATATGTCTAGTCTCTTAAAAACAACCTACAAGTAAAAAGAGACTATATTAAAAATTATTCTAAGTCTGTCTGTAGACAGAAATAGCATAAGGTACTTACTTCTGCCATACCCTCCATAGCCGCCATAAGATAAGGCATGAATAATTTTCGGTAAAATTATGACGGCTCCAAACCCTAGAATAGATCCAATTAAAACTCCTCCTAAATCTATTTTAACTGGCGAATATATTCCTGGTGCAGAACCTCCAAACGAGCCCTAAAAAGTTAATAGTTTAGTGATTAGTTTTAAATATTTACAAGTATGAAATATGTACGTGTAGAAGTTTTATGTTGAAATGAAATTATTAATCCAACCGTGCTTCCATAAGAAGATATTCCAAATCTCTGTGTTCGTTCAGGTCTATCTTCATCTCTATTCTTCTCGACCCTTGCGGATGGTTCTGCGAGCTGGTCCTCAGTACGTTGATAGCTTGGACTCGGTACGAACCTGAATAAGTATTACAATCAATTACAAAAGATCAATTGTTGCAATACAATTACAAAAGAGCAACTGTTGAGTTTCTGGCCAGCCCTTCTCAGCAGAACAGCATTCCGAGCTGGTGGTAGCTTACTTACTGACTGACTATACTGACCAATTTAATGTAATTGACGGTTCAAAAGTGCGTGTAAATGCCTACTTGAATAATGAGATTTTGAATTTGAATCAGTATACAATACTAGAAACTACAACTCTACATTACTGTATATGTAATCTGTACGATTGCAAATGATAATGAAATATGAAACAATCGACTTTCTTACCCGTTATTCCTATGATTAGCGGTGGTAAGGCCGCACGCGATGAACAAAAACAAAATTATTATCTTGAAGCCCATCTTCACGAACCCTTGTACGATACTGTCGCATTCCACGGCCGCGTGAATACTTTATACAAACGTTCCAAAGCCTGCATCGGAACAATCGTATGGGGAAACACCATTGTCATATGATTACACAAGACCACTTTTACTTAACGTCACGGTGGAAGATCCTATCGAATGAGGAAGATATTACGAGACAGTATCAAGATGTCTTCTGTTACCGTCAACAGAAAGGATCTTTTTCATTCATAATTATGTTACCGTTTATAAAAAAAACAAATTAGGACATTAAACGGTTGCAGAAGGATTTTGGGAACTTCCATTTGCAACCCTTAATTATTTTCCTCACATAGATGTAAGATTTTTTTATTATAGCATAAAGATCATCAAGGTTCGATTTTCGGCCTTGACAAAATTAGTGTAATTAGGAAAACATCGGAAGGATCCCGACATATTTTAAGGGTTTATGATATGCTTACCAATATTATATTAACTAAAAAAAAATTTGCTCAGACGCTGGAGATTATAAATCTTTTATATATAGAAATGTCTATATTTGCCTATGTGCATATATATTTTGCCTAAATTAATAATAGGAAGGAAGAGAAGGTTGTAGTAGGTAAACTTCTGATGGCACTTTACTCATAGAGTAATTAAATCAATGTGATCAGATCAGTATTTTGTAGTTACAAATCTATATAGTAGTAGTTAAAACTAGGAAATTTATAAGATCTTGTTAATTTAATCCTATTCTTAATAATTTTAATATTGTTAATGGTTATCGTAGCGTTTAAATAAATATTTGCTTATTTTAATAAGTAAATATGTTAAAAACGTATTATGGGTAAATCATTTAGGCTTTTTTAACACTGGCAAGTAGGGGTACAGCACCCACAGTTGAAGGGTGAGTAGGAGCGACGCTTCGGTTGGATTTTAGTGATGATGATTTCGAGTTAATTACATGATAGGTTTAAGACAGTCAAAAATTATTTTAGAGATAAAGACATGTTTCATCATGACTTCCATCATAAACCAACTTTGGGGCTAATAGATGTTGCTAGTTTGAACGCTAGTTATATCCAAAAAAAACAATATACATTTTTGCATACAAAAAAGAGGAGGCTCTCTCATAGAGATTTTTTCTCATTCAATTTTTTCATTTAGTTTTTTTTTCTCATTCAATTTTGTGTGATTCGAACGGTTATTCTGATTTCAGAACCACCCGATTTGCGGTCTGGGATATTATAACCTTGTAAATGATGGCTAAATTTGTTTTCATATACTTTGGACATTATATCAGTTTTTGCCTTAAAACACGGTGAACGTCTTTTTTAAAAATTAAACCTAGCCACATCAGATGTTTCACAGAAGAAATAACGAGCCTTGTGCACTCTTAGAAAAGACAATCCACTTATTCTCAGTAGCATAACATTAACTAGGTTCTCCTTTTGATCATTGAATTTATACCATCCTGGATCTCCTTCAACATTCGTTTTTTTTTAATAAACGCATAACTTCATTCTATCATCAATTAATCAAATCCATTTTTAATTTATTAGTTTTCTCAGTTAATTAAAAATACAATATATTTAGTATGAAATAATTAAAGAAACAACCATTTTTTTATGGTCTCTGATAAGAGCGGCAAAAGCGTATCTGACTACGCCGAATCATAATTACTTTCGTTCTTAAACAAATCTATTAAATCAATGTAATGTCATACATTTTTCCCTTCCCCAGGCACAAAATCATTCACTCATAAATAAATTGTCATCAACCAAAATTTAATTAAATTTGTAGGTTTTGAATGTGTATTTTAACTACGTGGCATTTTATACATTTATGGAGTAACATTATAATTATGATTAAGGCAGTTATTATTATTGTTAAAGAATTCGGTTTCTATTGCTCATAATATAAAATTAATATTACCTAATAATGGTCCTAATATAATTAAAATATTAAAATCAAAAGATAAATCGCGATTATTTAATAATTTTATACTAAGAGAACTATGTAAAATAAACAATATTATTTTTTCTTTTCTTATCTATGTTATCTTTTCTATCCTATCTAGATTTAAAGAAATAAATGTGAATTCTTGTCTCACAGAAATAAATCACTTAAGTAAAATATATATGCATGCTAAAATGTCTTCACTTATTCGAAGTTTTTAATTGTTTATATTTCTTTTGGTCAGGAAAAGGTCTAGAATCACAAAATATGTTTTAAGTTTGTGTCCCTGAGCAACACATACGAATGGTAACACATTTATACACATCGAACGTTATGTTCAGGCATTTTATTTGGGTCAAAGGTAGATTTTAAGTCATTATACTATAGTACTAAGAATTAGTAATTGTGTATATTTTTTACCTTTCAGTTTGTAATAATTTTACTAAACATAGAAATTTAACTTGTATGTTTTTATTCATACACATGGTAGGTAACATTACCGAAGAAATACCTTTTAATAATAAAAGTATTATGTATTAGAGTGTCAATAAGCAAACAGATAATAGAAATGCTTCATACAACGAAACTTATCAAAAATCGTATAAAAAATTATATAAAAGTGGAATTAAATGTAGAAAAGAGATTAATAAATAAGGCTAAAATCATTATATTTAAATATTGGCCATTAATATTAATTTTCTAACACAAAAGGATAATTTAAGAACTATTTTGCTTAATAATTGGGAGCATTTTTTAAGTGAGATATTATGTCGATCATGTACCGTGAAATATTCTGAGCTGGTCTTTACAGTACATAGAATGTCATAGATATGCCACATTACATCAACATATATCTTTGAATGAAATAAAATTAAATATATAATACTAGTCATCATTGAACCACATAAAAATCCGAGTTTTGGCTGATTTACTAAAAGTTTTTTTTTACTTTTAAAGAATTTTCATTTCAAAAATAATTACTACAGTTCTTAAACTTGGCCATTTTATAACATTTACTAATTTTATATGTAGCTAAATTTAATTAGGTAGTAAGTAGTTTCATATATAGTTAAATACCTGTCTGTACCTTCTGGATATTTATAAGCTTTTATTTTCAATAGAATGCTAGACTCTTAAGTTGTTATATTTTTTTTAACAATACGCGGAAATTTTTCCTTCTCCGGTTTCCAACATATTTCTGTGAAAGCATCGTAAAATGGCGCCAAACGTGTCCATGGTATGAACGAATAAGTACAGGCTTAAAATTGTGCGCTAATTATAATAAAAAAAATGTTTTTATGGTGCGTGAAAGTTTTGTTCTTTTGTTTATCCTGTTTTGTTTTTGTTACAAATGCAGATCTAAAATATAATCAAAGACAAGGAAGGATATTTACATTTAATTTAGAAAATGAAGATGTCGACGTAAGTGTAAACATTTTTTTTTAAAAGGTTTATACAAAATATCAAAAATGGTTCCTACCTTAACGTCAGTTGAAGTATTATTAAAAGATTAGAAATCTATACCTTATTTAAGAGGTATTTAATTCAATTTTAAGGGTATTATCTATACCTTATTTTAGAGGTATTAAAACCCATGGGACCTAGCATCCTTTAAAAAATTATATATAATTAGTTTGGTCTTATTGTATTTTAATGAAAAACATTATTCCCCTTCGTCGGAATATTTTATCTACTTCATTTTATTTGCTCTTTTACATATAAATAAACATTGATTCTGTCCACAAATATTGTGATAAATATAGACGGACAGAAATTTACAAGGGGTTGCCCTAATCAGAATGCGAAAACGTTTAGCACAATATAAATATATTTCTATTGTTAGAACACGAAAGGAAGCTTAAGTTACTTTAAATTAATTGGTTTAGGTTTAAATTTAAAACCTGTTTTGATTTTAGGTTTCTTTAGATTTTGCAATTCCATTTATAAAAATACCTATTAAAAAGACTCTTAACGCAATTACAGGATATGGTGGAAATCAATTAGTAAGTTAATATCTTTTTTAAAAGATAGTGTAATCTCAAGTCGTTATAAATGTGAAATTCTTAACTGATTCAAATGATTACAGAATTTTCCAAATATAAATATCAACCCAATGGCTTTGGGGCTTGGTGGATTGCTGATAGTTTTCACAACTTTTTTAATACCAATTCTAAAAAAAACATTAGGTTTTCAACATTTCGACCGTTCTTCACGAGGTAAGTTCAATTTTAATTATTGACGACAAGTATTAACCTAGTGAGGGAAAAACATGGGATAGTGTTGTTTGCTTATGATACTTCTCTTACTTTTAAAGTTAATAGACTGCAGTCAGTTATTGACGATGTAAACAATGCTCTCTCAGATGTACCTACAATGGTTTAACGCCAATAATTTCTTACTCAATGAATAAAAGATAAAATGTGTCAAATTTGGTTTACCAAATATTAAAAATGTAAAAAAATCTTCTACTTTCTTGGGCATTACTTTAGATTAAAAATTGCAATGGGGTCCTCATATATTTGATTTGTCAAGCAGACTTACTTCTGCTGCATACGCGGTTAAAAAAATACGTCGATTAACAAATATGGAAACTGCTCGATTAGTTTACTTTAGTTACTTTCATAGCTTAATGTCATACGGTATACTCTTATGGGGCAATGCGGCTGACATTGATACCATATTTACATTGCAGAAGAGGTCTGTTCGCGCAATATATAATATGAGACCAAGAGACTCTTTAAGAAACAAATTTAGAGAATTTAAAATTATGACTGTTTATAATCAATATATTTATGAAAACTTAATTTATGTTCATAAAAATATTTCAAAGTTCAAGAAAAATTGTGATATACATAAAATTAATACAAGAAATAAAAATAAACTCGCTATGACCGGCACTAGGCTCCATAAAATAGGTAAATCCTTAAGGGTAATTGTATACGTTTTTATAATTAGCTCCCAAATTAAGCCTAAAGCCTTTTATTAAATAAATTTAAATTATATGTAAAAAGTAGGTTGGACAAAAAATCCTACTATAGTATAAAGGATTACATGAACGACGGTATGGCCTGGGAATTAATTGTATTGTATTGCGAATGGCTAGTAATCTCCGCAATCTGTTTTTTGTTGTAAATTAATTTTGCTTTATCGACCTGCTGCATCACACCGATTCCTTAGAAGTCATTACTTGCGGTAGCGTCGGGAGTCGGGTTGCCTTCCTCCCTCAAATATGGCGAAGGGGGTGATGGTTGGCTCTTGTGTTATGCTCGTGAACGGGTGCTGCTTGCGGTGACTGGTTGTGTGGCAGGCCGAAGATTTTTTTAATATTTTTTTTACTGTTATTATTATTTTATTTTTGTTGCCTGAAATCTTTAGTAACGTAATAGGCCCTCCTGACACTTCCATGTTGACGTACACAAGTGATCACTGATTATGATTCTAAGTGGAAAAGATATAAATAAGTAAATAAATAACAAAAAATCACTATTTTAAATATTTTTATTGTTTTGAATCAAGTCATAAATAAAACAAAACTTTTTTAAATCCAAAACAAAGCATTTCAAGGAAATGGGGCACAGCAAACCTTTTTTGATCCTCTCTTTTTGGGTCTAACTGAAGTACAAGATTTATTATTTTTATTGTTTTGAATCAAGTCATAAATAAAACAAAACTTTTTTAAAACCAAAACAAAGCATTTCAAGGAAATGGGGCACAGCAAACCTTTTTTGATCTTCTCTTTTTGGGTCTAACTGAAGTACAAGATTTATTATTTTTATTGTTTTGAATCAAGTCATAAATAAAACAAAACTTTTTTAAAACCAAAACAAAGCATTTCAAGGAAATGGGGCACAGCAAACCTTTTTTGATCCTCTCTTTTTGGGTCTAACTGAAGTACAAGATTTATTATTTTTATTGTTTTGAATCAAGTCATAAATAAAACAAAACTTTTTTAAAACCAAAACAAAGCATTTCAAGGACATGGGGGGCAGCAAACCTTTTTTGATCCTCTCTTTTTGGGTCTTACTGAACTACAAGATTTCTTGCTTTTGATCTTTGGAGCCTCTACTATACCGGCATCTGCTGGAATATACTGCGTCTCAACATGGATAAAGTTCTTTCTTTTTCTTGGAGCCAAATCAAAGCATCCAAACGGAGGCGTGTATTCGATGTCCCATGTCGCATTACTGGACAAAGAACTTAGGGACTCCTCTTTACAAATACATTCTGGTTCCTTGAACGCAGGACAGCTGTCTATAACCTTGTCAATCGCAGTAAGGTCATTGCAATAAACATCCATATACGCACACTTACAAATATCTTCAACTGCTTCGGCTAAAGCTTTTCTGATTTCGGCGTCTCGTTGTCTTTTCAATTTTACCATTTTCCGAGCCTCGACTTTGGCTTGCTCTTCTGGACTCCGTTTTTTAATAATCTTGAAAATCATGGGATCACAATCAACATAGGGATCTTCGTTTGGAGAAATTACTGTCAAATCTTTTAAGGGATTTACCTAAGAAAATACAGATATAAATTATTATTGAATATGATGTTAACAGTAGGTTTTTAGAGATACAAATATTTATGTTACGAGGATTAAGAGATGACAAAAAGAAATATAAAAAAAATTTCGATCTTCTTCCGCACACGAACGACGAACAAAGAATAGTTTAAAAATATTTCTGCCACGATAACAATTTTGAAGTTAGTCAAAGAGAAGGAATGCTAAAAGATATACCTAAAACAATATTGCTTACAAAACACAACAGTCATAATTCATATTCTAATTAGTATACATAAACCATACTTGTATTGTAAAAATGTCTCCTTTCCTTTGAACTTTAAGGGCAGGCTTTGGTTCCAGGGGTTCATCTGGTTCCGAATCTCCCCCTCCCATATTCGCTCCCGCGGTACGGCCTTTCTTTTTCTTTTTCTTACTTTTATCTTTCTCTTGGCCTCGTGGACATTTGAAAGTCATAATTTTTGCGACACTTTTACCAATAATTCCTGGTTGCCAACCGCGACGTGGCTATAAAAAAAAATGTTAAAAAAGCCATAACTATACAATATGTGAAGACTAGTCATTTTACCTTTATACCCGGAACATCTGTGGCATTCCACAACCAACCCATCCCCGGAGGGACTGGGTAACCAGGTTTCAAGAATGGATTGCATGTTTTGTGTCCAATTATAACACCTGCCGTTATAATTTATCTTTATATAGTAAAAATACAATTTATTACGTATGTATACACAAATGTTTACCTGGATGCATATCACCAAAGGTGTAGTTATATTTCGATGCATTTTTTTTCTTTTTTTTCTTTTCGTTCTCTTCCTCATCAGCCATTATTTAAAGTATTCAATTCTAAAATTAAAACATTATGTCATTCCACACTTTTTACTTTTATATTATTAATATTTGCCGCATGCGAAACAAAACCCAATTTTAGGTTAATGCCTTACATAGGGTATCCAAGAACAAAATTACGTATTTGCTAAAGAATGTATTCTATTATATATCTAATAAGAACCTATATAAAATAAACGACCCGAACCGTTTTTGTTTCTGTCTTAAACATGTTACACGCGCTTAAACTTGCACGCGCTTGCACATGTTTACACCGTAAAATGCAAACGATGATTTCTAAACTTAATATTGTTCGACTAAGCAATGTACTCTGATAGATCATTAAAGGTAAGTATTTTTTAAGTATTGGTAAATAAACATTTTTAAAAAAATAATTTTTTTAAGGTAATTCTTTATAAAAGACACAATTATTTTAATCTTCTATGGATAAAACTAAATAATATGTTATAATATAAGAGTTGGCACGAAGGAGATCGATCTAATGGTAATTGACAAACACAGAAATCTGCAATTATACGATATTGAAGGTAGGGATGGGGTAGGGCTGACTCTTTTACAATCAGCTCTCACTGGTAGTACCAGAAGCGAATACACATGGATAATATCAATATTATTAGGGATTACCATTTAATACAGTCATTTTCTGTGATTTAGAAATACTTTGTTAGAGTAAATCATTTTAATAATTTTAGGTATATACTAATGTTGTCTGATAAGTTTTCTGTCTCATTCTATTAAATGGTTGAAGCACATACTTTGTATTTTGCTAATTCTTGTATGAATACCATTGAAAATAAACAGTTATCATCTGCCTTTTAATGTTGTTATATCTCTATTAAGTTTATAGTTAGTATGGTTCCAGCATGTAAAAACGTAGGAATCGGTTGTTTAAATTTTATTAGTTCTTACTAGTGTATGTACACTAAAGGGTTACAAAATAAAATATCAATTAATCTTTACTGTTTCTCTTATCTTCTTTATATTTCTCTTGAATGGCAAGTTTGTGAGACCCACAGCAACTTCGGCCCATTAGAGATAATAATCTTTGTTCTTTATCGCAGCATCTTGTTTCAGTGTCGATGTTGAACTTATTTATACATCTATAATCGTGATCTTTTTCATATTTCATGTAATCTTTAATAGCTTTCTTGATTCTTTCATATTCTTTTGAACAACAAACTTTTCCTGCATCACTGTAACTTGGTGGCTGGGCTGGCAATGCCGCATTCTTATACATTCTTGCGAAGCCATCAGGAACAGAGCAAGGTCTACCTAACACAGGACAGGGTCCAAGTTTTATACGACGCAGTCCATAAGGTAAAGGTTCCGCTTCATTTTCATAGTCTTCCGCTAATTTATTCTCTAAATCTTCTTCCTGCATCATTGTAACTGGACAATTATTTTTGTGTTTGTAAGATGGGCAATAAGGTTTGTGTATCTTTCGTGATTCTATGTTAGCAATTTCTGGTATGCATTCACAGTCAAATGTCTTACAAGGAGGAGAAGGTTTAGGTGGATTGCATCGACAGTCTTTTTCGTCTGGAAGATCAAAACAGTTATAGACTGATATTTTTCTTTTTGTTTCAATTACTTCTGTATTATACACTAATGCCTGATTACCAAAATTTCGAGTAAGTAGAACGTTCTGGGATTGTAAAGAAAATGCATCAACTGAATTTCTTGCTTGAGTTGAAGAGCATCCCGCTTTCTGGCAACAACAACCTCCTTTGATACTAGATGATACATCATTTTGTATAACGTTGTCAACTGTATAGTTTCTTCCGTAAACAGATTCCTTAAAACCAGGAACCTGGGTAACGTTGAATACATAAGCAACTGTTTTACTTGTTTTAGGTGTCAAACCAGTTTCAAACATATTATTCTTACGATCCTGACAAGTTTCGCCAGCTTGAGCAAGGCCGCCACATCCAGAGCATATGACCTTATCCTTGCCTTGTCTTTTTAACATCTCTGGACATTCTTCACGATGCCATCGGTCATCTTTACAATAACAAGTACCACAAATTTTTCTTGTAGTATTATCTTTGTTATGAGTTACTTTTCCTTCTGCTTTTTTCTTATATGTCTCTAAGTTCCTGATATAGGTTCTAACTTTATGAGCTAAGGGACAATTTGTGTTTCCACATGGACCTGTGATATCACCCATCCTTATTTGGTTAATAGGATACTTCTTTGTCGTTGAATCTTTTGTCTCATCGTGTCTGCAGCTATAATTAACATCTTTTTGCCCAATCCCACAACTTTGTAATTCGGTGCAAATTTCAATCTTCTGCTGAGCAGCACTAAGTACTGTTGGATCTTCTAACGTTGTGGTCTCATATAAACTGCCAACCATACAAAAGTTTGGATCATCACCTTCAATTCTCTTACACTGGAACATACTCGGTGCTTTATTTGTTCTAAAAACAAAAGTATCTGGATCTTTCATTAGTTGTTGGAATTCTGTTATTATACTATCTCCTAAAGCGCTTAACCTGAGAATAAACGAAATTTCGCCGACTTGTTTACAACAACATTCTGCAAATAGCGGAGTATTTTGTTTAGCTGTTAGCGGTTCGTGGATTTTACAGGCTTCTGCTGTATCTTTTAGCATGTGGAAGAATTCAGTTTCCCAGTGCATAGTACCAATACCAACAAATATTTCTTCTTCTTTTTCATCATCGTTCCAAACCTCAATTTCGAGCGGAAACTTGCTAAGTATCATAAGTACCGTATCGGGGTAAGAAGGGAATAAATAAGATTTCCCTACTCTAATAGTTCTTGTCCATTTACGTCGTCCACTCTCGTCACAGTCGATTATATCATCTTTTGTATCTTCACCGACGGCCAGCAGGTCTTCTTTGATTATAAATTGCACTTTGGGGCCAAATTTTATTTTGACTATAAGACTTTTATTCGCACCGCTTTTTTCATCTTCCTCAGATGCGAAGATTGTCACCTTGTCTATGAATATCTCTACCAGGTACATTTGCTCCATGACCTGCCGAGATCAATATCTTTTATCAGTATTACATTTGTTGATCTTCTTCCACAATCATGAAGTAAAAAATTATCACCAGCATAATATTTCACATAATAATAAGAGTGTTCACCGTGTCTTCTTATTTTATAAAATTTTTACATGGAAATGAAATGTTTTATCTTTTAAGTGTAAATAAAATATTAAGAAGAATAAATTACTTACGGCAATTGTTTCCTCGGCCCTGTCCTATGATAGCATTACTATGGACACTGAAAATTTTATTTTGTAACCCGAAAGTAATATTTTGTTGTTCTTTATACAACTGACATTTTGTAACACGAATACATTTAAAAACAGAACGTCATAACCAACTATTCAGTAAATTTAATATGTTCATTACATAAAAAGGTTGAATATATTTTAATGTTGCAGATGAATATTTCAATAAATACGCGCCATTTGATATTTCTGAAAACCTGATCGCAAATAGCCGCAGATGTCCAGAAAGACTAGCATGTTGGGCCAGTCAGCAGTCTATAAGTCCTGCAGTCATAGAGACATGGAAGCAAATCATGAGGTGAGGATTTAACCACGATAAACATTGGGTCTTTTTAATTATTCCACAAAACATCTTTCTCCCTTACGACGACGATAGCCTTTTTGTTAGTTAACAACGTTATCAAATATCAGTTAAAGTTTACGAATCCGAAAGAATGTTGTAGACACGATTATTTTGCTTTTTTTGACTTTAGATGAGAACTTTTATTTAACCTGGTAGTATTTTTCACATTTGCTGCATTTGATCACACTTATATGGTATACAATATACATAAATGGATATAAAACACTTTCTATATTTTTCGTAATATATTTTTACATTGTTAAAAACTCAAAACAATACATGGGCTATCAAATTTAAAAATGATTTTATTGGTACAAAAAATCACAGATCACATTACATACTCGTGGGCATGTATTACTATACGAGTAATTAGTTATTCAATAATAATGCTTGGGATGTAATAAGTCATAATTCATTGTTTTGTAAGACACTGGCAAATTTGTAATATATTTTGAAAAGTATATTATAATAAATTTAACACTATTTACAAATCAGATATCTTTATAATCGCCTAACATGGAATCTAGTTAAAGAATGGAATTATATAATTATATACTATCAAACTTTACTAACATATGGTATTTTTTTCAGTAACACACTACTATCAGCTATTGTGAATACAACAGTCCTCGAGGCTGCTTCCACAAAAGGACTGAAGGGTCAAAACTGTGAATCGTATACTCCTTGTCCGATAGAAGAGAACAGTTTACCGAAAATTATAAAAAGTTTTGAAACTTTAACAAATTCAAGGTTTCCTTAAAGTGTATCACATATTTTTAACTTTAAAAATAGATGGAGTTAATGTCCTATTTTAATTTTTTTTACATAACATCCAAAAGTTATTCTAAATTTAAATGGTGGTTGAGAATATTATACTAAGTATAATTTTATATTAGTAATAGTAAATTATATATACAATTAAAAAGTACAATAATAAAGTACAACAATGTCAAATGAGGAGATAATTATGCAGCAGTATCGTTTCAAGTAAAAATGCAATAAAATAATAGTAAGTAATATAATTTATTTATTTTAACATATCAACAAAATTCGTATATCCCAACTTGACCGCGCAGTCCATTGGAGTGAAGCCAAGAATATCTTCAAGTTCCTTCTCCACTCCATGCGATAAAAGATATTCTACTACTTGAGGATTATTACTAAGAATGGCCTGTAAAAATATTAGTGTTATTTATATTTTAATTAGTGTCTTTACCAGATTATTACATCTCGTCATAAAACTATTTGACTCTACCGAGCATCGAACTCAGTATTTTCGATATCAATTTCGACCAAAAATTATTGGCGTGCCAAAAGTTATCTTATATCTTATTATAGCTTTATTTAGTATAACGCTGCCTGCAATAGTTCATACCACTTACCTTATGTAAGGGAGTCTGTCCGAGTTCGTCAACCGCGTTCAGATCGGAGCCCGCCACTCTTAAGCTCTCCAGTTTGGCGGGCACCCCGCTCCTAGCGGCCAGAGACAGCATCTCCGCCACCGGCTTGGCGTCGGCGACGGCGAGGTGCGCGCCGCACTGCTGCAGGACGGATATGATGGTGAGGTTGTCCTTGTGGATAGCCGTCAGGAGAGGTGTTTCGCCACTTCTAAAGTGCCAGGAAATATTATCATAAACCGAATTCATTAATATGCATAGTTACATACAAATGTAAAATCATAAAATGTTTATATAAAAATAGATTAAGAATAAAGAGATAATTATATAAAATTAGAGTACTGTTTAACAATAACTCATTTTTATTACAAACCGAAAAAAACAAAATGTATCACTTGGCAAATAAATAAATGTTCGCTAAGTTTAAACCGTATTTATTATACTTCTCTGAAAGAAATATAAGACGTATTTGATATACATATTTAATATTTATATTAGTAATTTACTAACCTCGATTTCAAATGCACATTAGCACCATTCTTCAATAAATACTCAACAATAGGTATGTTTCCCTTCAGTATTGCTTCATGTAAAACTGTCTTGCCTTCAGAATTTTGCGCGTTCACGTCTGCTCCCATATCTAGAATATTTTGGTTTATAAATGCAATGATAATTGTCATTAGTTATTTAAATCTTTTTTTTTTCCTAAAACTCTTTAATAAACGCTTGAGTTTTAGTTTTAGAGAACCCTAATACGACACTTTCTTTGTTATCAAAATACATTAGGACTGTAAGATATTATAATATAGATATTGAACGTCTAAACCATTTTATGTTATAGTTTTCCGAAAAAAGAATTCTCAGAACCATTTGCTAGACGCCAATTATTCTCTCTTGCGACGCTCTCTCCAACACACCAGGCATTCTGGCGGTTGCAGAGAGCGCTGAAGGCGGACACTGTCTCAGATATGCCTCCCTTGGTTGGACCTAACTCCGCCATCGCGTTTGACGACTCTGACAAAGCTGAGTGCTTAGCCGACAGTCTAGAGAGCCAGTGCCGTCTGTCTGCTCAATCCGTTGATCGCGATCATGTCGAAATAGTCGACAAATCGGTCAATATAATGTGTTCTCAGCCACCGGTCGGTCCGCCAATCGAGGAAACGAACCTAGACGAGGTGACGTCCATAGTTAGGGCGCTTCACGCCAAGAAATCGCCAGGTCCCGATAGGATCACTAACAAAGTGATAAAGCTTCTTCCGCCTCCTTTAATTTACCTATTGGTTACCATTTTTAACGCTCTACTGGCCGGTTGCTCGTTTCCGGCCCAGTGGAAAGAGGCCATAGTGATAGGGTTCCATAAGCCGGGCAAACCCCGGCATCTGCCTTGTAGTTACCGTCCCATTAGTCTTCTTAGTTCCTTAGGGAAAGTATATGAGAGAATCATCCTCTGTAGACTTAGATCGGAAGTCGAGAGACTCAGAATCATCCCAAATGAGCAGTTCGGCTTTAGAGCCAACCATTCATGTTCCCATCAGGTGCAACGCCTCACGGAGCACATACTGATAGGGGCCACTGTGAGGGCCAAGAAGCATAGGACAGGAGCGCTCTTCCTCGATGTAGCTAAGGCGTTCGACAGGGTCTGGCACAATGGACTGGTGTACAAGTTATACCAGTTCAAGGTGTCGGACAGACTCGTACTCATCATACGGGACTACCTGACGAATCGCTCCTTTCGCTACAGAGTGGAAGGCGTCTTGTCAACCCCCCGCCCCATCAGGGCGGGTGTTCCCCAGGGTTCAGTTCTCTCGCCCATCCTCTATTCCATCTACGCTAGCGATATTCCTAGACCGCGATCTAAAGTGCACCTTGCCATGTACGCGGACGATACCGCGCTTTACACGTCCTCTAAGGATCACTGGGAGATATACCAACGTCTCCAATCCGCAGTCGACTCCCTTGAGAGTTGGCTGCGGAAATGGCGGATCGAGGTAAACCCTGAGAAGAGCGTTTCGGTGCTCTTCGAACGGGGCCCCCCAAGGATCCTCCCGCGAATCAAACTCTTTGATAAACCGATACCTTGGAAAGACGAGGCAAAATACCTAGGAGTAACGTTAGATAGAAAGTTAGTTTTCACTGCGCATATTAGGACCGTTCGTAGCAGAGCGGCCTACATATTAGGTCGTTTATATCCGCTGTTAGGCAAGCGGAGTAAAATGTCCCTTCGCAATAAGGTGACACTTTACAAAGCTTGCATACGTTCCGTCATGTCCTATGCGAGTCCCGCTTTTGCGCACGCTAATCTGAAACCCCTTCAGGTGATTCAGAACAGGTTTACACGGATTGCAACCGGGGCGCCGTGGTTCGTACGCAACATCGATCTCCATAGAGATTTAGACCTTCCGACCATCGCTCAGTACTTCAAGGGGCTTTCCCAAAAGTACTTTGAACGTGCTGAGCGACACCCGAACCCACTGGTGGCTGACGCCGCAGAATATAGACCACGTAAGACTACTTTAGTCAGAAAAAGAAGACCCAAGTCGGTACTCGTTGACCCCGACGACGCGTTCACAGTAGGTAATAACGTGTACGCGTAGGCATAATTGACACCACACAACATACAGACATACACCGTCTATACCGGTATAGACGAGGTCCCAACTGAGTAAGTGCTCCGTTGCTCGGCGTTCTGCCGTCGGAGGACGCTAGTGTCCAAATGTCCTTAGCTTCCCTCCTGACTAACGACGCCCCGAGCCGAGGTCCGTATCTCAATCTGAGACGCCCTCGGGACGTCGTTCCCCATGGGGGCCCATCTGGCCCCCCCTTGTTAAGGGTGGGTCTCCAGACCCACCCGCTCCCCCGGTGACGCTGTAATAGCCAACAGGGCTAACAGTATAGACTAACAAAAAAAAAAAAAAAAAAAAAAAATTCTCTATTGAGGAAGAGGTTTATTTTATATAGGTTGCATGTTTGTCATTCTTTCACATTTAAATATTGCGAACAGGTTGGGAATTTAAGAATTACACGAATCAATAAATAAACATAAATATATATTTTCATTGCTATTAATAACGATCAATATATAGTATATATATATTCATTGCTTTACGGATTTTTTTATTATATCTGTAAACAATTATTGTTTTTTAATATATTACCCAGCATCTTCTTGACAGCTCTAACGTCATCATTCTCTATGGCGTACAGCAACAGTGCGCTGAATACTTTCTCTGTCACCTCTATCAGCTTCTTCGGTGATTGTATATTCATACTGGACGCTAGAGCGTCTATAAGTGTATTATCCTAAAATATTTATATGTAAACATTATCTTGACCTTAATATCGATAAAATAATGCATATTTATAAAATATATAAAAATATTATATATGGTTATATTTTTTTGTTATTCTTCGTTATCTTTACACAAATAATTTTACAGCATACTAGTTATATCAAGATGACAAAGATATGTTTTTTTTTTTTTGATGTCAGATCTAGTCTTTTAACCTTTGTAATTTATTATATTTGTATGATCACTGATGATTTTAGATGAGATCTTACCTCTATAGTTATAGATGATGTATTTGTTAGTTCACCTCTTATATTTGTCACCATCATCTGAAAATATAAAGTTTGAATATTGCGACAAAATTAGCATTTTTGCATTTCAGTATAATTTTTTTTTTTTTAATACAATAGACATGTGTATTAAATATATGAAATGCCTCACATGATATGCTTACTTAATTTTTTACTTCTCACAAAGTCTATATTTATTTAAATTATGTATTTATGAGAACGCTTAATTCCTTACACACACGTTGGTTGAGTTTGGTAGAGCGACGGGAATTTAATCCCAGAGTTGACTTATTCAAGTCTAATAGAGCGATATTTTTTAATTCTATATAAATTTAAAATTACTTTATTGATTGATTGAAACCTACATCAACTTTTTGTTGATAAGTCAGTTCAGTCTTCGACAGCACATAAGATAACTTGGTGAGCGCAGCCTCCGGTGTCATGTCATATCCTGATACCACACCGCATTCGGATATTAACTGTAAATTAGAATGAAATATTATAGTTAACATTACCACACTTATGTTGAATGTAATAATTTATTTATATTTTTTTCCACTTTGTACCAGTGATCACCTGTGTACGTCAAAAAATACATACATTATTAAAAAGAAACGTTTAAATACGAATCTGACTCTATTGAAACCACAACTATTTAGGGTTTGGCCAATTAGTCAATCTCTTCGAAACTCATCTATCATAGATCATCTCAGTAGATACTAGGAAAATCATTTTCTCTAGCAATCTATCCATGTCATCTTCGTAAGACTCTGCTGGTTACATACTTCTCTAAGAAGAAAATTATGTCACAAATAATTGCATCGGTCTGTCGTCTTTCTCATTCTCATACTGTCGTCATTCTGTTTTTAACACTTTAATCTATTTCAAATAACGAAAAATAGCAAAAGAACTATTGACCCAAAATACCAAAAGTCTAATTAGATTGTCAAAGGAGCACTTTAACCGGTATATATATAGAACCTGCGAAATCGAAGAACATGTAGTCAGTTTTCTATTTATTAATTTAGAAGACTAACTCAATCCAATATTTGTTGCCACTTTTCCAATGCACTGGATCACAAAGCAGTCTCCCGTTCTCGTCACCGGAAAAAACAATATCAACAGCAAAAAGCGCACACCTGGGTGACTAATCCTGTCTAGTATAGTCCAACAGCGAAGTGATCTATTATCAACAGTGCCAAGGATTTAAAGCAGATCCCTGATCCAAAACCATTGAAACATTAAAGCTGTCGGTTTTACTGGATGAAGTTTTGACATGAGTACTAACTAGACAGACTGTATCTATATAGCACGGATCAATTCCACATACTAGGTGGGCATACTTTTCTACATCATGGCCACCACAAAACTTTGAAAGGAACAATATAGTACGTAGTAGATTCTTGAGATCCACGAATTACTATGCAACTTTGTTTGTGCATGACTCTGTTTCTCGCATAATTATAGAAGAGAAAATATGGCTTCTGTGGTTCTCGACCCATAGACCCATAGACCCTAACTGGTTTTGGGTGATTATGTTTTTCGATACTCCCATATTTTAGTGTTACATTACTTCTTGATAGTTGTGGCTGTATTTTTTTATTAAGTTGACCTAAAGGATTATCTTTACAGCGTCAAGGAAAAAGTTTATTCCAGAATACAATACTTATTTCATGTGTTCTTGAGGAAGGTGGATAAGGAAATGGTTCAATAAATTATTATTTTGCCACCGGACATCGAACCCAACGAAACAATGATCATTTTCGGAATTACTTAAAACCATAATAAAGAATGTCAACAATTATGGTAGTAATAATGTAGACATAGGCGTACCGAGGACGGGGCAAGGGGTGGCAGCTGCTCCCCCCTGGACATCTTACATTTTACATTACAATATAAAACCAAATAGGTTTTTAAAAACACGCAGTCTCTTAAAAACCAAAATATTTCATTGTTTAAGAGCATTTTGTGAAAATTGCAAAAGGTTTAGAAAGGTTAGTCGGGGATAAGAAAAGTGGCTTTTCATTTGTTATATTAGCGATATTCGGCAAGACAAATCACCAAAATTCCATCGTATTATTATATATTCAATCTATCGTATTAATCGAGCGGAAAGACATGGAGCCACCTTACGCTCAGGCTAGTTGTCTGCTGTCGAAATTCGGAGAGCCGTTAGGAGGGGAAAACATCACTCCCCGAACAATCAGTGTTGATGCTATGGTACTGGTGTATGAGAAGGCTGAAGTATCACAAAGGATTGGTATTTTAAAGGCCTCCATACACCACGAGATAGTTGTCTATGAAGACGGAGGAGAAAACCTTGAATACCTCAGGCCACATCATGTTTTGGGACCAACCAAGCCCCCGGGCAACGGAGGATATACAGAACCAGCATCAAAGAGTGGTTCGGAAAGACTACAGGAGAAGGCAAAAGCACAACAACAAGCAGAAGCCTCCACGTCAAAACCTAGCCTGACATCAAAATCTTTCATGAAGGCAATCACAACCGCCGTAGGGTCCATGGTAAAAGCATCAAGAACCTCACCAAGTAAGAAAGTGGTGTACAATGACCAGGAGGAAAATCTCCAACACACTAGTTCACGTCGTACACTAAAGCCCACCAGCTCCATGGCAACGGCGGTAATTAACCTCATAAAGATGAAAAATAAAACCAGCTCTGAATCCGTAAAACCTCAAAAAAAAACAAAGGCAAAGATGAGAATAGTCAGTTCGCCTTGTCTTCGTCTGGCGGAGGGACCACTTGATCACTTCATCAATGCTTTCCTTGAGTTTCAAGCTTTAACAAAAGCGACTAAACAGGCTAAATCAATACCTCTTGAAGAAATTCTTCAGGCCTTTAAAATCGGTAATCGGAAGTTCTTGGAGCTGAAACTCAAGGAGGCAGATGCAGCCATATACAACAACCAAACTGCAAAGATAATTCACGGCACAATGGCAGGAGAGCATATGGCCGCATACAATGCGACCAGTGGTTTCGTAATGTTGGATAGGGAAGAGACGAGGCGAACAGGCAAAGCCAAATATACGACGCCATCTAACGACCCAATTGTTGTCACGGCCCAATGCACCAAGATTATGCTAGAGGATATGATCCTAGACAAAGCTAGCACATTAACGAACTTTGAAGCTTGGACCGTGCCAACACTAAACTGGGTCAACGGGGTTCCAGGATGTGGCAAAACCACGTGGATAATATCGCACTTCGACGCGGAGAAGGACGTCATCGTTACAACCACAACTGAGGCGGCTAAAGATCTAAGAGAGAAGATCTCTCAGCGTATAGGTGACGAATCAAAGAATCGAGTGCGTACGATGGCCTCTGTATTAGTAAATGGATTCAAAGAGTCAGAAATCTATCAACGTTTGGTGGTAGACGAGGCTCTTATGAACCATTTCGGATCCATAGCGATGGCTACGCGGTTGTCCGGCGCTGCCGAAATTCTCCTCGTCGGTGACGTGAACCAGTTACCTTACATCGATAGAGATAATCTATTCGAGATGAGGTACTGTCGTCCCACCCTGATAACGTCCATCAGCCAAGAATTACTGTGCACACATCGGAATCCCTTAGATGTCGCGTATGCCTTAGAAGAGGTCTACTCCGGCATCTACTCCAGCAGGAAACTAGTGCAGTCCTTAACAATGCTCAATTACACAGGATCGAAAATACCCAGATCCCAACCTAATACCCTGTACTTAGTACACACCCAGGAAGAAAAAATAGCATTGTCTAACGAGGGTTATGGATCAGGCGAAGGGTCGCGTATCTTAACCATTCACGAAGCACAAGGACTCACTTTCAGTTCCGTTTTTATAATCAACACCAGGAGTAAGATGCAACTGCACGACAGCGTTCCCCACGCGGTTGTAGCAGTGTCGCGTCATACCGAGAGCTGTGTGTATTTCACCGACAGCGAGGACGACGCGACGGGCAGATTCATCAGGAGAGCGATGAAGGCGACAAAATATAACATCATAGAATATAATACCAAGATGGCTATAAAAGACAGAAACTTCGCTATCGTGGAAACCTTGCTCGTGATGAGTGAAAAAAATAAAAATAACAGTAGGTCACCACAATAGTGTTTTCGTAGGAAGGCATTAATGAGAAAATGTAAGAAATTTAACTTTAATAATATTTTTCTTTTTTATACATCAAATACTTATACTATACTTCACATTATAATAATAAATAAATACATAAAAATTAAAAAAATATATATGTATATATATATATATATATATATATATATATATAATATTTATATTTATATAAGTATGTGTAATTGCTGTGCAAAGGACTTACCTTACTAATATAGTTTTTAAGGTACCTGTAGTAATAGACTCCTTTTTGAGTATGTTATCTCAAAATTTCAAAAATTAATATGCTAAATACAAACCAAATGCGAAAAGTGCACGGGCGACGTGTCCGTGGATAAAAGTAGAAATTAATAAAAAAAAAATAAAAAAAAAATAAAAAAAAAATCACCAAAATTTATTCTTTCATAGTTACACCATGTTCAGAAAATAAAAATTATAATTCCACAATTACAAAAATACATATATTTAAAAAATCTAATTTGCCGCCCTCCAAGCCCCTCCCTAGCAGAATCTGGGTACGCCCATGGATGTAGAGTTTCCTCTATTGGTGTGTATGTTAATATGTTTTGTGTACTCACCCTGCCAGTCTCGTACATGGGTGTGATGACACTACCCCTCGTGCACTGAGTGATGTTAACTATGATAATGCCTCTTCTGACGGCGTTCTCTATCTCCGTGAACAGGTCATCTCTATTGGACGGGATGTTGCCCGATCCATAACTTTCTAACACTATACCTGGAATTTCATATTGTATTTAAGAATTATATTTTTTAAATTTAGAACAAATAATCGGAATCAGAATTATATTGTAACCTATCTATTTAGTTTCATAATCTTACCTTCAATCGGTGGTTGAAAGAATGTTTTAACCACAGAGGAGCTAATACTAGGGAATATTCTCAGTAGACCCACATTTTTTGACAACTTTGCGTGTAACTGGCATCTCTCTATAACAGTAGGTTTAAATATGGCTTTCTTGTTGACTTCGAAGTCGATACCAACTTCGACGAGAGGCACGCAGTTCGGAGAATTAAAAGCATAGAGATTGTTCACTGAGATCTTTCTAGTTCTAAAAATGTACAATAGAAATAGTTATAAAGTTGATATAAATTGGTGACATCAGCTTATACTGAGTCCAATATGGTAATAATCTTCGGTATACCATAATATATAGAGTATCTCATTCAACATTATTTAGTATAGGTTGCTTCCGCCATTGAGCATAATGTTATGTTCAAAAAAATCATTTATTAAGGATCTAACTTGGGTATAATATGATTTGTATACATTATAAACATTAATCCGTAACTATGGACCGTATAGCAGGACAGCTACGGACAGCAGTCCTCTAGACACTTTTTTTAATCAGCTTAGTCCTGTAAATGTCGTCTACCCGTGAACACGATTGCTATTGGCATTCAAAACTTCAGGCTTAAATTTAAAGTTTTTAATGCATAAACACACAATTGTAAGCTTATATGATTATTTTATTAAGTAAAATTACTTAGTCAAATTAACCTAACAAACAAACGATCTAACAGTAAATAACTCGTGATTTATTGATGATTAACCATGATATGTATATTATAAATATTAACACTTATCAGACAAATATATCAAGTTGGAATAAAACCAATTAACACCAAGACCGCGCCTCTAAAACGCGAAAATAATAATAAATAAATAAATAATGAAGGACATAATTACTAAGACATACATTGAGAACGTGTATTTGTTTTCACTTAACACGTTAGCTGCGACATCATAATTAAAAAACTTTCAGCTGGTGCGTTAGGGATCTAAAAGATCTCGAAACTAATTTATCCCCGGGGGCGTTGGGGACCTAATCAGTCGCCTAAAAGTACAATTCTGAAAATAATTTATATCTTCAACAAAAACAATGACATATACTTAAAAAATTCGTGGGTCAAAGATAGTCTACTGTACTATATTTTGCTAGGTTCGCACGCAGTTATGACATAAGAATAAGCCACAAATACAAATCAAAAATTAGACATCGATTGTATCTCGTTCCGCAACCAGAGATAGACCAATATGTGAAGTGACTAGTGATGGGAATAAAATAAAATGTCATTTGTCGATAGAAAAAGTTTAATTTACGAAGTAGTTATTTATTATAAACTACGGAAAATGTTTGTCATTAAAGCAAGCACAGCGACTTTTCGCATTATGAGCAAATCGTTATGATTTTTTATTTTGTTTTTTATATATGACACACTTAACAGTTTGCGGCCAATTTGGTATAAGATATTCTGCACAATAATAAAGATCTAGCTGCTCGCCACAAAATGTTTTTTTAGAAGCTTCAGAGCTGTATACCGTGTGTCGTAATTTTTCATAACAACCCACGCAACGTCTTTTTTTGTATCCTCGTTGGAAAACATGATCAACACATCTACTTTCAGGATTTTTTTTTTATTTTACTGGATAATGCCGATACTTGAACAACACTAAAACGAGACACGCAGCGCCCGCGCCGCCTACCTACGTATGATTTAACGAGTAATAAAATATCATCTAACGCAAGTAATGAAAAAAATTATAGTACTGTGCGTTAGGGACCTAATGCATCCCTAATTTTTTTTATTATGTCTATGAACTCACCTTCAAGTAGGATACAAATGTGTATATGTATTTGTCTTGCTCATACATAAAGAACTTTACAAGTTAGAGCCCCCCGCAAGGAGTGAAACAACAGCATTTCAGTCCACGCACAATACGAAAGTCCCGCAAGAGATCTAATAGACCTCGTAACGCAGCGAACGTGTTAATAGGGCTTATAATATATAGTACCTTTTCCATGTGCTAAACTTTAGGTACTTTTTATAAAACTATAATGTAATAATTGGATAGTGTAAAATTTTTAAATTGTCGGTACGTGCCAAAAACGTTTTGAAAAATGCTTTTTATGCCTTATAGGTGCTCCTTGGAATTTGGTCTTAAAAATGATATTCTGTCGTTTCTAAGATCAAAATACAATATTTAACTTCATCGCCTTAATAAAATTACGGAATCGCTTTCGCACTGTACTGTGACGTCACAATTGTGTCTTACTATGGCCACAATATTCATATTAAATTTAAACTTAAGGTGGTTTAGTTGAATACAAACCTATTTCCTCTAAAAAGTTTGCTTCCAAAAAACACAGTGACTTCAGGTATGTTCAGTCCGCCGGCTATGAGTAAGGATGATACTAAGTTGTCTGACCCGTCGCTTCTCGGTTCAAATATTGGTATCTGTTTAAAAATAATTTTAAATGTAGTAAAAGACAAAGTTCTCAATAAAGATGGTATGTATGTTACTTATTATTGGTTTTATTTAAAAAAAAAAAAATAAACAAGCAGTAAAATATGAAAATTACAGTTTCTAACGTATTTTTTTAATATAATTAGTATATATTACATTTCAAGTCCTTATTGGTTTTCAAAGAAGCTTAACAAAACACAATATAAAATAATTTTATACAACCCACCTGTGACCCAGTTAAAACAATTCCTTTACCAATATTCTCAAACATAAACGATAGCGCAGACGCTGTGTATGACAGTGTGTCTGTTCCGTGAAGAACTACAAAACCATCGTACTGTTCGTAATGTTTCTAAAAACAAAAATTGATGTTATTTACGGTTTCTTCGTTTAATTTATTTTTAATATCAATATTTTATACTAATATCAGTTAAATTCCTAGGACAATTGTAGATTAGAATTACGAAGAAATTATTTAGTTACTATATTTCTACTCCATTTTTTTTTCTAATATAAATGTTACCATAATATCTTCCGCTATTCGAATCCATTCTTGTTCAGTCATATTTGAAGAGTCAAGTAAATTTTCGTTTTCTATTATCTTGTAAAATATCCTCATGTCTATTTCTTTAGCTTCTGTAAATTAAAAACAATTCTATCTGAAATATAAAATTAGCCTAAAATATAAATAAACAATTTAAGCTGTGCTTCAACTAGCGGCTAAATGTCTATCTTTATTTATTTAAAATTTGGTAATATGAAAACATAGCTGACTTGTTCATAAAAAATAAACAAAAAATATTGTAACACTTTTACTGTAAATATTTTTATATTGACCTGGCAACACTAGAAAGGACGTGTCAAAGTTTGCTTCACTCAGTCTTTGGCGCCAGAACATGCTGTCATGAAGTTGCGGATATCCTCGAATAAGATTTTCAAAAGCTCCTTTCTGTGGTATGAGAACTGAAAATTATTTTGACTATGTACTAAAAATAAACAAAAATACATTATGAATTTTTAATAATTTATTTAGTTAACAGATTTCGTGAGCCTTGATTCAACTACAGGAATATCTTAATGTCTGGCGGTCTTCGTCAATCGTCAACCTACCCTCATTTATATTATATGAAGGCAGCGCAATATGGTTTTCTTTCCTCCTCATTACATGATCATACCTTCAAAAACGATTCTCTCTCATCTTTTCTATCACTGAAGATACTTTCAAAGCACTTAATAATTTTTAATTTATCTATTTCCATCCGAATGTTCCATGTTCTATTTTAGAAAAGATGATGCAAACATTATTATGAAAATATGAACCTTAAATCGACTTTACAAGGGTCAATAAATAATTGACCTTATTTGATAATAACAAGATGATAATTATCTGTCATTACCTCTTTAATATGGAGAAACTTAAATACATCTCTATTTATCTACTTCTATAAAATAAAAATCTGCTTTATTTCAATAATGTAGAGTTATTTTTAAATTTTTTTAAATCATTTTTTTTCATCAGGAGGTTCCATTAAAAAAGACTTAGATTGGATAAAAACCAAACTTTAAACAATATTTATGCACATAATAAAAAAATATCGGCCAAGTGCGAGTCGGACTCGCGCACGAAGGGCTCCTTACTATTAAATGTAAAAAATATGTGATGTTACAAAAAATGTAGGGTTTTCGAAGTTTTTAAAATATACTGTAAAAGATTGCTTCATGCCAAGTTTTAAAATTCTAGGTCAACTGACAGTACCCTTTAGGTTTTGATTCCCTTGCTGTTTCTTTTGATTGCGTTGACAAAGAAATTTGTTTTTGTTACAGCTTAAAGGTATTATAGACTTAATATGAATTTCAATATAATACCTCTTTACTAGGTAGTAACTTTAAAATTATTAAAAATATTTTTTTTTTATTGTGTACCTAAAATTTTACGGTTTTTGCAATTTTTCCTTTATCTATGCTATAAGATGTTAATATATAAATGCTTATTATCAAAGATTATTAGGTACGTGTTGTAATTATTTATTCATTATTGTCACAGCTGTTGCTAAGTCTTCCTATCCCCCCTCACTGCCCTGACATGAGATAAAACATACAATTTGTACAAAATACATTAATCTACTTTTATGATAATTATAGCCGAACCAGTTTTTTACTATTAAGTTCTTATCTTATCATAAAAATGCTTGCGCAATAAATTAAATATTTCTTTACGACTATTTACAATAATAGAAACAATTTAATTTATAATTTGGTGTAAACACTCATTTTTCATTAAAATCTGTAACATAAATCGATTGTGAAACATGAAACATGTTAATTTAAATGTGAATACAATTTTATGAGATTGTGTATGTACCATGATCTCAACAGCTGTATCACCATTTTATCATCAAAACAAACATTAAGAAGGCCATTGTAGAGTTGCAGTGACATAATTTACCAAAGATTCATTACAGCATAATTACCTCCATCTTTGTTTTTTACCATCCCAATGGTACCACCAGTGTATAAAACAAGAACACGTCTTTCATTTCCTCCCAAACTCTTGACTGCATTTGCGGTATTTAATATCGTCAACTCCACAAAACTTCTTGCTTTTTTCACTTTAGCTTCGACTTTTTTAATAACCTTTAAGTTATCAGAACTTTTGAAGTCACCATTTTGATCTCTTTCATTCACAAATTTATCACTATTGTCATTTTGCATGTTTAAATATTGACCATGGAGTGGGTAACACAATATTTCTCGCGTAAATCTGAAAGCAAACTAAATCAGCGGTTGGTAAATGACGATTAAGGTTATGCAAGCTGTCTGCTCTAATAATAATACATTACGTATATAAATGTTTGACTCTTAAGAATATTATGATTTTGTATTCTTACTTATTAAAATAATCTTATCGTATATTTACAACCGAAAATCACGTGAAATATTTATTATGACTTAAAATTAATTATTTTTCTTGTTATCAAAGTAAGAGAGATTTGAAACCCTATATTTAGTTTTGATTATTTTATGCCGAAGGTTAAGCATATTTACAATGTACATCATTTACTATTAATTCGATCATATGAGGTTATTTCATCGACGAGATTACTCTTTTTAGCTCAAAGGTTCTCTAGTTAATGACATTTATAACATTAACGTTTCTGTTAACTGTTAACTTCTGGGAAAAACGTACTCGTATATGAAGTAAGTTAAAACTGTATTTTATATTAACTTGTGCACCAGTTGACATTGAAAGATAAGTATATATTTTAAACAACTATAGACTTATTAAGACAAATCAACAACAATTTATCTTGTAAACAAAGAATTCTCAACGGACTCGTTTAAATTATTATAGTTAAACATAAATATAATATGGATATGGATAAATAGACCCGATATTACACTTGCATTATTTTTTATAATAAATAGGTCATCAGTGTCCTAGTTCCTCAGATTTAGTAGTGAATCATGTCTATTCAATTCATATAAATAAATTTGCGTGTTAATTTTACTATATTGTAGAACAGAATAGGCCCCAAGACATTGCCTTGTGGATAGTTATAGATTTTATCTTGTTCTATTCTGTTGCTTATTAAGTCGCTGAACATATTAAGCGATTCATCTCCTTTTCCAACTTGTGCCAGTTTATTAAAAAAAATGGAAAGATACATAGTCAAAAGCCTTTGATAGGTCGAAAAAGGTATCTTTTTTTATAATGGTAATTTGTAATATAAATTTGATTACTTTTATTAGACAATTCAAAAACTTTTGAAAAAACACTCTGTCTAAAACAAATTTCGAGAAATCTAGTTAACGGAGGAATGATTAGTGATTTTAACAAAGTTGGTTGATATAAATGTGACCATCACTGTGAATATGTATTATGTGCTTTACAATATTTTACTTGTTAATTTTTCATTTAATAGACGAAAATATTGAATAGTTTTTCCATAGGTGAAATGTAACAAATTTAGGCCCGAAAATTTCAGTATTTCATCTTAGAGCGATTAATAAGTAATCGAGTATATCATTTTGAAAACTTTTTTTTAAATTACCCCACTTTATCCTGCTTTATTGAACCATAAACAATTTTTATATCGATATCTTTAGTATTAAATAACTAAAGATAAGAAAAAAACTTGTGTGGTTTTATGAAACCACCGTAAAAGTGAAACTTTTTTTCACATTATAGACATTTAACTAAAAATTTTCGGAATAATATTCCATTAAGGGTATAAAAATTGCTTCATCAATCTTAATTTTATACTTAGATAATGGGAATGATAATGGGAAATGATAAAAGTTGACTAGGTCTCCAACTAATATTTTTATTGAACTCTGTGTCTTAGAGTACGACATACATAATACTTAACAATTATTTAGATGATATACACATATTAAAACACTGAAAACAATATTTTATAATCGTTGAGTCATTTTGATCCGTTTTTCAATTATTTTCAATCATTCTATTATCAATTCCATCTTCATCATGAATTTCACAGTTTATAAATGTAACCAATATTTTAAGGTAACTAAAATACGTGAACAGTGACTTACATTCGATTTTTTCAATGTATCTAGTAAAAACCGCATCGATACGAGCGCCTTTCACTTTATCCCTACTCCGCGGCCGACCGTCACGCGACATGCAACACACAGACGAAAAAGTTTGAGACGATGTAATAAAAGTTTCACTTTAAAAAAAAGAATTGCACATACTTATATATTAAATAACTAAAGATAAAAAATCAATCAGAAAAGATTTAATATAAGTATAAAGTATAGTAATACAGTAAAGTTGACGACATTAGAAAATAACAATGTTATCTTAATAACACATACCTACATGTGCATGATTATAAATAAGTGTATGATTAAGATAACTTTTACGATTTATAAAGAAACTAAAGATTACGAATGGCAATTGTATTGCATCAGAGCATTTTACATTTAATGGAATAACACAATATTTCTCAAGGTTAATGGTTCAGTCAACTATTGACATAAATGATAAATGTATTTTCAATATTCACAAATCAAAGGGAAAGTAATAATTTTAACACGCCATGTTAGTAAATATGCGAATACTACCGGCCTACCTATACCGGATGTAGAGAGGCTACCTGCAACAGGTGGCCAATTAATTACATATAACCCATTAATAGACAGTACCCAGAACCAAAGTACAAGGCGATAGAGAGAAAGAATTCAAAATACAAGTAAATTACCAAGGCAAATAACGAAATAACAATAACAAATCGTATAGTCTAAGTCCTCATTCATTAGCTCCGAAAATTGTCAACGTATGTAAAACGGTCCCCCGACGCAACGACTTTAATAAGTACATAGTAATATTATTTTTATTCTTTTTAGACGTCTTTTTGTATCGGAGGTTTTTTAATTTATTTTTATTAATTATAATTCCATTCGTTTCAACTCACTGTTTTCACCAACTTAAAGTAACATGTAGCTATGTAAATTTGTATTTACTAATTCCTAATAAGTCCAGAGTTCGTAATTTTTTTATCCTCCGAAAGTTGTCACTATTATATTACATAATAATGTATTTTATATTAATGATTATTTTTGATTCATAATTGTTCATATATTTTTTTTGTGCTGTTTGTCCTGGCTAAACCCATCGTTGAATTTAGTCTACCATAATTTACCTACATTTCGACGATCGAAATCGATTTTTACATTAAATAATTTCATTTCATCATAATAAATATAAGTATATATAATTAACACACATTTACTATATGGAAATGAAAACTTTAATACAATATATATAATTCATTTATTATAGATATAATATTGTTTTTATTTAATCAGTTTTAAAATTCTCAGTCTTTCTTCAATCCTCTTCTTTGCATCTTCTGAAATAGGTTTTTGGGGTAAGGCTGGTGGTCCGACCTTGATGCCAGTTACAATCTCCATACCGGCTTTCATGATGGGAACCCAAGGACCTAGAAGAATTAAAGTAAACGATTTTGAATTAGCTACACCTGAAGAAGTCGAAATACAAAAGGTATATAATATAAACAATCTTATATATCATTCTGCATTTTATGAGTATCTATTAAACTGAAACAATCTTGATGGTTCTTTTGAAACATCCCTAATCCAATAAAAGTTCATCCTTGCAATCTGTCCAGTAGTTTCCGAGATATGCTAGGATAAAAAAACCTACTTACAGTGCATTCATAAAACTATGAAATGTTATACATTTGCTAAGAAGGCCTAGATATATCTTAATGTATATAACAATATTTTACAACAAAAAATATAAGAATATTAAGGAAATTAATAAAATACTTCATTTTGAAGTCAGTTTAAAAAAAAATAATTTGCGAAAAACTATTTCTATAACTAAGATATACTACAGGTTTCAGTTCATTTTTCGTTGGATTTATTTCGTTGGACTTTAGTTTATTTTCCTTATTCCTAATAATTCTTCAAACAATTCCACCCAAACCTGTAAGTTATTACCTTCCACAGTATGAGCTTCGACGGCTGTACTCAACAGTTCCTGTAACGCTTCAGCACGTTTCAAATCTGCGCTAGCTACAGCATCCAGTATTTCTTGAGCTAGAAGCGGGAACAGGCTGAATGTGGTTCCGATACTAGATTTTATACCTAATAGTGCCGCTGGAGCTAATAGCTGTCGAGGAAAAAAATATACCAATGGAAGTAGATGATAAACCGAATAAAACTTAATATTCTTAATGATTTACATTAATTGACATAAATTACTAATGGCCGTTTTAACGTGTTTTTTACGGCTTATAAGACTATGATTAACAAATCAATCAGATGACATATTTTTACATTTAAACAAAGAGAGATAAATAACATGTAACTAATATAAAGCCAGGATCTAGTAGTATTAAGAGTGTCTCTTTATATATTTTTGAAAACATAGGTACATAAATTCATGAACATTATCATTCAATTTAATATTTGACAAAATGTCTATCTGGTATTCAATCATATCTGTTATTTAATGTATATTTACTGTATCAGCTCCTAAGAACATGGCCTGGTCTTTCTTCAAAGCTCGCAAAACTTGAGCACCTTCAGAGAGGTCGTTGCTCGTAAATTTGAGTCCTTTGAAGTTAGGTATACGCTTCGTTGCTTCTGTTACAAATGCTGGCATGTTAACTGAAAATATATATTTTTTACTTTACAGAGAATTTGTGAGGACCTTAGATAAACAAAATGAAATAAGATATTTAAAAATATATAACAGTAATTAATATTTCACTACACTGATACATTTTTCGACAAAATCAGGATTGGAATCTGCAACTTGCCAACTGAGTTTTGGTAAATCTAGTATGTATTCTATGTATAATCGTCTCTAACGTTTAACTTGGCTAAACATATCTATAAACAAGAGGCCACAATTGAAATCAATATTTAAAGATATTAATTTTATTTTATTTGCAAAGTTAGAAACATTGGTTAGGATTCGAAAGAAAAAAAAGATGTGCTTCTGTACAGATGTACATAAAAATATAAAATTGAAAAGAGGCTACAATTAAAATCAATATCTTTAAATATTGATTTCAATTGTGGCCTCTTGTTTATAGATATTTTTAGCCAAGTTAAACTTTCTTTAATTTTTAGAGATCGTCAATAACTGTCTTGTTGGTGAATTTTTCGTTCTATATATGTATACCTTACATAACTTAATTTTGTTTATGAACTCAATATTGAAGAAAGGAAATCCTTACGTTTATTAGTAAAAAAATATTGTTATTATTTGTATGAAAATATATATATATATATATATATATATATATATATATATATATATATATATATATATATATATATATATATATATATATATATATATATATATATATATATATATATAAGGAATTTATACAAGAAACTAAGTTGGAACTAATTAATTTTAATAAATATGCTGTATTAATAATGCCGTATATAATGTGTGTGAGCTAATTAAGTAGAAATAGAAATCGCGAGCTAATTATAAGTATTACATCATTAGTAGAAATAGCTTCAGAAATACACACTTACTGGCCACATTAGACATCATAGGTATATGATAGTATAGCACAGGAAGGTTGGGGGCAGCCTTAGCTACCAGTTCCACGTAAGACACCAACTCAGATACTGATTGAGGCTTAAAGTAAAGTTCTGGCAGAGTGAGCAACGAATCTACACCAACAGCCGAGCAGTATTTGGTCTGAAATAGCATTTTTATTCATTCATACTGAATTAAATTATGTCCCAATTCTGGTTTAATAATTGGGATTAAAATGTACATTAACTCACTAATTCAATGACGTCCTGAAACGGCGCCCCACCAACTTGCACCATGATGTGCAAACCAAAAGCCTTCCCAGCTTTCACCCATTCAACAGCTATCTTCTTTCTATCAGAAACTGAGAAACTCATATTTTCTCCTGTAGTGCCCCCCACTGTGATATATATTATAGAATAAAGTTATAAGTTTAAGGTATTAGGTATATTACACTATCAAACGATTTATGATGAAATTGGCTTGGATATTTTTTACAAATTGAAAAAGAAAATAGTGGAAACACTATTTTCTTTTTTTAATTTGTACAAAATTGACCACCTCGTTGGTCGAGTGGTTAGAGTGGCAGACGCCTAACGTATAGCAACACAATGAGGCTCAGGTTCGATTCCCGAAAGGAGCAGACATGTATGTGATGAACATAGATGTCTGTATTACTGGGTTTGGTCGTTTATTAAATATATTCTCAGTATCTATAATGTGTAGTTCTATGTATTTGTGTCGTTGTCACACAACAACACAGTTATATCAATGTTTGTAATTTATCCTGTTTTATTATTATGAATTAATACCAAAAACACTTTTTTTTTATAAGGTCGTACTAGTCAATGTTGAACATCAGTTAAATAAATGTTCCCAGAAAGACATCGCAAACAAAACTTAGGTACTAATAATAAAAATATAACAACACATTACCAAGAACTGCTTTGATCCCATTTTTAGCCAGATATTTGGCGTAACCAGGGATAGCCTCGTAATTAATGCTATAGTCATCATTGAGAGGAGTGAAAACTGGAGGCGTTAGACCTTGAACGTTGAAAACAACCTAGAAAAAAAAACATATATTTAATTAAATCTTTTTAGACTATTGTTAACAATTACATTCAAATGTTTTCATACCAAGAAAACAGAAAACGGGTGAAATTAAGCACATAATATATAAGTAGTTAATTACCATTTTATTATGTAAGAACACACAAAAAATTACAAACGATTGCAACCGGCTGTAATTTATACGTATAGAAAATGAATTCCAAATATTTTGATTACATAACTATCCTAATCAGTTACTTGTTTTATAATAAAACAAAATTGAATAATGAAAAATATACCGTAAAGTTTACTGTATAAAATTCCTAATTGCTTAAAATACGGAAGATAACGGTATTTACAAAATAATGACATTTATTTAAACAACAAGAATTGATAAACTCTGCTCTCTCCCTTTCAAGATCATTACAATTACATATTATGTGTTTAAAAAAATCATAAGAATGTTGCAGTGAGTGTAATCGAAACCAAACGAGATGCATTTGCCAGTTTTTATTCTACGACTTATTATTAATTACTAGCTGTCTAATAGTAGATTTTGTACCGTGGGACTAAAGCACTACTTTAAAGGGAGAGTGTTTTTTTAATCCAGAGCGAAGCGAAGGATTCTAGTGTTGAATCCCGAGCGTAGCGAGGGATTCTAATGTAGAATCCTGAGCGAGCGAGGAATTCAAAGTACATTACTCGAGCTTAAAGTAGCTTTAGTCCCGAGGTGCACAATCAGCTTTTTATCACATTTATGAGGAAACAAGTAAAATGCAAGCTATGAATAAAAACGGTTTATTAGAAAAAAAATATATGTTAATATTTATATTTGTGCAATTATTAAAGTGCCTACTTTTTTCATACAAGAATCGTAATTGATCTCTTTCGTAGTTGAAAATTACGAAACGCATCCTTTCAACATTGGCGTTCGAAATTCAAGAATGTTTTAATCCCGGAGGGACTAAAGCAGTGTTTTAATCCCGGAGGGACTAAAGCAGTATTTTAATCCCTGTTTTTCTGGAACAAGCAGATGTTTTTGAATAAATGAGATAAAAATATTGTTTTTTAAGAGACATAATGAAAGTAGCATTGATTTCAATTTGATTGGGGCCAAAACTTTACAAATTTTGTTTTACTTAGACCTTTACTGAAAGACTGCTTCTTCGATACTCCTTGAGCCACATAGTGTAGTGTTCTCAGATTTTTATTAATGGTAGCGCTCAGAATACACAAACATACAGTTTGCTTCTTTTGTCGATTAAATTAAACGACAATAATTTTATTCATATTCCAATACCTTTAGCAAAGTCCGTCGAAAAGAATGTGTATGCTGCACAGTAAGAAATCTAGTGAACCACTCGCATAAGCGCTTGGAAAGAACATTCGAAAGTATCTTCGAAATTAAAGACTTTTGCAATGTCCAGCTATTCCCCCTGACTTTCAGTGAGTACCGCAATTAGGTGGGTTAGGTAGATAACCAGAAGATGATAATCTGATCTACCATGATGATAGTCATATTGCATGATAAATAAATATAAAGAATAATGGAAAGAATATCTGACAAAAAGTTTAAAAATATTAATGTCTTATTACATAAATACATACATAAAGGTATGAAATATTAACGAGATAAAATTTGAACATTAAATAGTATTTGAAAAATACAAGTTACGTGGTAGGTAGCAATGAGGTACGTGTACAGGACCCCTAGTACGAGTTTTGACGTTACGAAATCTATGACAGTTTACCAAATAGTAAAATTGAAACACATAATTATTAAACACTCTGTGCATCAAAATATATTCAAATAATTATAAAATCTGTTAAAAAAATAATATTTAAGATAATTTATGGATGATACTAAATAACTAAAGATAAATATTTTTTTTAAACCAATCTTAAATATTTCCATAAATATTGTTTCCTAGAGCGTATACTAAATATATATTCCAATTTTACTATCTGGTAAACTATCATAGTTTTCGTAACGTCAAAACTCGTACTAGGGAGTAGGGGTACAGTCCATAATATCACAAGACTAAAAACGATAGTTAAGTCTAAAAAGTATACATACATATTTAGTATGTTTAACTGTTTTCTAGTAGCCACTATTTGCACTTTACTGGCAAATAATATTCTATAAGATGTATAATATGCTTATTGTATACCATATGTTTGCAGCCTTAGTCCATAAGTGTACGAATGCATCAACTTTAATGTACTCTGTGGCATCAACTCTGTTTAAGTGTCAACTGTCAAGTATCAGACATCAGTCCAATGAAACAAATTGAAATTTGTTCGCTCTCCTGTTCTACATTGTAAGTAACTGTAAGTAAGTAGTTGATTCTTTCTCGGCCCCCGCCTCAGTCAGCTGAGCGTAGTGTAGTGGACAGTGGCGTGAAAAGCTATATAATTTAGAGTGTTGTCAATTGAGTTTACTATATTAAATGTCCAAAATGAATACAATCGTTAGTGAATTTAGTATGAACGATCTAAATAGTAAGTTTTTTGAGATAATGCAAAGTGAAAGCAGTGCGGAGGATGCTGCTAATTTTATTTACGATAATGTTTACGACGATGTAGCTTTGGGGGTGCTTTTTGAGTTCCACCATGGGCTTAAGACTGGTCTCACGGAACTATTGGAAGGCGAAAAGGAAGAAGAGGATGGTTACAAGATAGTTAACTCGCCAGAATGTGATGTTTTTGGATTTTCCATGTTAAAAAAAACCCCTGACTCTAATTGTTCATGCCCTAATTGTGATAGACCTGTTTCTGCAACAAGGTTCGCTCCACATTTAGAAAAATGCATGGGTAAGTTAACTATGGTACTTATAAATGGAACACTGTATATTTTTATTTATTTTATTTTATTAAATATTTCACATAATCTAAGTAGTTCAGCTATCTAAAACATTCTTAGAAAAATAGTATTTGTTTAATCAAATTTAGTAAATGTCTTATAGAAGTCTATAAAAATTTCTTAGCATATATATATATTTGAATTCTATATACATATATTTCTGTAACTCGCTTCAGTAATCCTATGTATGAGCATGTTCAGAATTTTTTTAATAATTTTAAATATACTGTTTATATCATTATTGTCTTTCATCATATCATAATTCTCTAGGACTTGTTAGTAGTATCTCTTTCTTTTGGAAAGCTTTAGCATCAAATCTTAGAGTTTTGTAATAGAACCACCCTTAATTGATCTTCAAAGTATAACTGTTCAGGGAATATGCGATCTACTGAACTATTGTAAACAAAAATTCCCAATCAAAGTAATTTTCAAATTATCAACACCAAATGTAGAAATAAATAGACATGACAAAAATGTTCATGAAATACACTAGTGAAGTGTATGCAGTTAATGTTGGAAATTATAATAATAAATTGTGCAGTCCTTTAATTGTTGTTAATTGTTGTATTTTAGTTCAGTCAGTTAATTGTTGTATTTTAGTTTGGTGTTATGTGACTAGGAGTAATTTAATTATGCTTTTGCAAAAGCATAATTATTACACTAAAAAAAATGCTATACATATGCATTATATATATAAATAATTAACATATACATTGTATATTTAATAAATAAAATTAGTTACACAAACTTTTAAGTAAATTATTTTTCTGTTTTTATACTTTTTGTCTCCCTCCAAACACCTAACAAAATAAAAAAACATCAATAGTGATGAGACTTCCTTCTTCAAAGCAAAAGATAGTTAATGTTATAATATTCCAAGTTTCTTCATATCCAAACCATTGGTAACTTTAAACTATGTATAGAATTGCTCATGTAACTTTTGCTTTTATTTGGGTAATGTGTGATTTACTTAAACTCAGTAAATGAAAGCTATTTCATATAAAATCATACTTGAAACAATCTTGCCAGTTTCAGTGTACTCTGAAGTGAGTAAGCAATAAAAGGAGCTTGTAGTAGTTGTAAGCTTTTTTAATATTCCTTTCAGTATTTTTACAAAAGTAATATACAGGTAGATGCCGCTTATTGTGATCACTTTCAGCACCAAATGATAACATTATGCCGATGGTACTTTTTCATGCTTGTTGGGGGATTTTAGTGCACATAATAAATGATCATAATGATAAAATATGAATTGTATAATTTAGAATTGATTTAAGTACATATTAAGTTTCATAATAAGAAATTTTGTTGTTTGCTCAAATTTTCTATTTATTTATACTATTAAAAATATTCTAGCATAAGATTCATTTGAAATATCGATCTATTGTTGTTTGACACTTATTTTCATTCATATAATATAATTCTCAAAATCGTATAATTTTTCGAAGATTGTTGCTCGGTGTTGAACGTCACGTCACGTCGTATCGTCGTCGTCGTCGAACAAAAATAGTATTTCCTAATCCTTAAACTTGAGAATTAAAAATTGTACCCTTCTAAATCAATAACAATAAGCGACTTTTGATCACAATAAGCGGCTTCTTTCAAATGTATTGCTAAGGAGAAATTTGGGACCGACCATTTTCGATAACCGGCTGATAACATTAACCGTGATCACAATAAGCCTCGTTCACTGCACTTAAAATATATATTATTTAATATCTTTCCAGGCATGGGCCGCAACAGCTCTCGGATAGCATCACGTCGTATTGCATCCAACAGTAGGGAACCGACTTCTTATGCAGGGCTCCTAAGTGATGATGAGGACGACGCTGATTGGTCTACATTGCACAGCGAGCGACGCAAACGCAGGATAAAGAACAACAACAGCAAGAAGCCTGCAAAGATTCAAAAGTAAGTAATAAAAGTGTAAAATAAGTTCTTGCATTGGTTAAAACTTGTCTTTGTGTCTTCAACTAACATTCATACTAATATAATAATTTCTTTTTTGCCATCAACCTGCGACATTGAATCTAATAAAGATAACATTGAATGCCATTGTGAAGTCCATAACATGCTGTGTTTGAGCTGGTTTTAACTTGTTTTACCTTAATGTTCCAAAATAGGAGTAACAATGGAAACCATAACTCAGACTCCAACGATGGCTGTGCTACTTATGAAACAATGTCAGCAAATGAAAAGAAAAATCTCCTTTTACAAATATGTGGAGTTGTTTCAGAACACACTAAGAAGTTATGTACACGGTAAGTTATACTATAGTTAAAATATTTTATTTTATAAACTTTACTCAAATTCTAAAGAATGTAGACAGCAAACCATTATCATCAAATTATACAAGATATATATGTTTTAGGTCGACTCGTTGCCCCCAACATACAGAAGAACAGCGTCGAGCACTGAGGAACAGTGTTCTGGAACCATCTACACCTGAGTCACAGACTATGGGACTCACTCCTGATGAGGCGGGATCTCCACCAGATTCCAGTCCATCCTCTTCCTGTTCATCTTCCAGCCGTAAGAGAGATCGGCATCGAGCTCGACCAAGGAGCAAGAAGAGGGATCGGAATGTATCACCAAATAGCAGAGATTAATATGCCACTTATAGGGTTGGAAGCAAATATGGGCTATTTGGTTTTGACTGCCAGTTACACATTTAATAAGTTTTATTTGCTAGTACAAATGTATCAATTTAAAATTTATTGACAAAATTGAATTTACTGTTTGTATAGAATATGCAAACTTGTTTTCATGTGTGAAAATATCTCTTTAAAGTATTGAAACTATTGGCTAAAGCACACCACACTTGGTATTTTTTTTACAATAGTTTAGTTTTATACATATGTACCTATATTACAGAATAAAAAACATAAGACTTACTCAAAATTGTATAAAATAGCCATTCTCAAATGTCCAAAATCATTGAATGTTGTAATGATGTACTCTATATTCCTAATCTGTGTTCAAGTTTAATTACAATGTATGTGAAATGTTTGTTCCTGTTTTTATTTTTATCTATCGTGTACATGTGAAGTAGAACATTGTAACTTATATAATCACAAGATTACAAAACTGTTTGCAAACTTCTGTTCAAGAATTTTTAGAAACATGTTGTTTTTATCTTAGACGTAACTAAAAAATATACTTATAGTAAAATTTCAGATATAGTAAGTATCCTTTGTTATTTCTGTCCAAAAAATTATGAAAAAGTCAATCCATTGAAGGCACTACATTATTTATTAGGAATGTTTTGTACTATGATTACAAATGTATATGCATGTGGTACTTGACATTTAACAAAATAAATGTAAGCGAAATAAATAAGTTTCAAATCTGCCATGGAATTATACTGATTCTTAAACAATGCCACCAAATTAATAATTATTAACTTCCTATTTGTTTAATTTTTTTTTTTTTTCAGGATTAATCTTTTGTACATTTACATTTATATCATCAACTCAATGTCAGAGAAGAATAATAAAAATAAAATTACCTTGTAAATATATTAAAGTTCACAAAAGACCTGAAATGTAAATTCATGAAAATAAAAAAAAATGTGTGATTCACATTTTAATTACTAAAAAAAATGTTAAAATAAACTAGTATATTAATATTATTAGAATAAATTAGTATAAACACATAACACATTCTATTTAAAATACGAGATTTATTGAAAAAGCAGCAGGGAATTTAAACAAATAGGTAAAAGAATAAACCATTATTTATTGGCATAATAGAAACCATTGAAGTATTTACATTTAAAATACAGATATCACAAAACACGCCTGAAAGAATTATTGGTAAAAGCGGAAATACTTATGTCAGTACTTAACATACAATACAATAAGAAAAATACACAACAAAATACCATCAACATGATTTTATTGTTACAATAAGAAGTCATCAAAAAAATATAATATTTATTCAAATTTACCATTTCTACTAAAGATTGACAAAAATGGGTTCTGTTTGATGATTGATACAAAAGAAATTATATTGACCTTAATACCACCGGACTGCTGATGGTTTTCAGGATCATATCAATAAATACGATTCATATTTTAAATACACATACTATATGTTTACAAACAATGTATAACAGCAATCCAGTTTGGGTAAAACTAATCAGCATTAAAATTAAGCACAAACTAAATCTACGATCACATATAATTTCTATAATGTTTGTGCTAGATGTTTTAAACTTAAATAATTAAAATTCAGCAAAGAAATAACGTTAACATTTTATATATTATCGTTATTTCATTCTTGTTCTTTAAATGTAAAACAAACGCTACAAGGAACCAGGCCAGTCATTTAAAACTATTAGTATTATCAAATTTAATGCAATATTAGAAATTAAGTTATCGTAAAACATTGGTTATTGCTAAGTAATTGCTGCTAGAGAAAAGTCAAGTCAACACATGCTGCTATGTTTTATGAAAACTTAAAATCTATTAACCTTACTGTAATAGTATAAAAGCTGTATAAAGCACCAGTGTGATATCCTTTTTATTGACTGAAGAGAGATTAAGAATAATATCAATGTTCTTACTCTACTACAAATAAGTAGATTGATTTATTTAATTGTTATTTAGAATTCTATAAGATAGCTGTTCAGTTTTTATAAACATTTGAGCCTCAGATGCTTTTTAGAAAGTCATTCAAAATAATTTTAACATTTAGCTATTTGTAACTTAAACACTGTTATAAGTGGGGTTGTATAAATTAACTATTTATTAAAAAAAACAAAGGTTCTAAATTTAATACAGAAAATTATTGTCAAAGCTCTTTTTAATATCCTGACACCAAATTCTGGGAGGCTGACTAAAGAAAAAAAAGGATTTGACATTATCAAGAGTTGTAATTGTTTTTGACAGCATATTAGTTTTTTTTTTCTCATTAATCAACCTTCGAGAAGCCGGGTGAAGTTGTTTATTCCCTTCAAATTGAATTTAAAAAACCACTGAAGAGTATAAAAATGTAATTAGCCAATAAAAACAAGCCATTTACATAGTAAAGGCATTACCTAAGTACATATATTTCACTAATATATAGACTGGACAAGGCCCTCCCGATATCTCATCCATGTATAAAATATATATGTATACATTAATATATATGTATATAGTGTAAGATCCCATGTTTCCACATTTTGTTATTCCATATCATTTATTAGTTATAATACAGAATCTTGGACTAACATTATGAAAATAAAAATACTGTTCCTAATTAATAAAATCGGCGATATTCTTTTAAATCTTTATTCGATCTCTACATTGACCTCTTATGGTAGAAAGAGATTATTTATTGATTTGTTTGTGAATTTGAAATTGTATGTTATTTCATCAACACGTCTGATGTAAAATGCTTTCAAAATTCTTACATAAAGAATAGTCAATACTATAAGTTACTATTGAAATACTTCTTAACAAATTGTTTTGAAAACATTTGCATGACATTAAGAACAAATGATATAAATGTTGTAATGAAAATTAGGAAACCGCATTTATCATATATTACAAATAATCAAGAACCCATAAGTGTAGTGAGAGATCGCATAAGATAAACAGTGATTGCACTAGCGACGACTGATGTTAATCAGCGTTGATGATGGACTCACGCCCTTGGCCTACGCCGATGTATTTTACTGAAAACAAATAAATATTAAATTATTGACATTTTAATCATACAAATTATTATTTACGAGTTATTTACGTGACAAGAAGATAATTGTTTATCCGTGATCAAGTTATTTTGTTATCATTCCGTAAACAAGATTATTGCAAAGTGTTTAATGTTTTCAAAGTTAAATATATTGTTTTGATATTAAAAATGTATTTTGACTGAGACTGAATTTAATACTAAATTTAGAATTAAAATGAATGTAACATTAGTTCTCATTTTTCAAACGCTCGTGGAACAGAAAATGTAACACTACCTTTTCATATATAGGAATCAAATCTATTTCGCAATTTAATATTGAATAAAATAAATGTTACTTACCGGGTACTTGCAAGTAGTCTTCTATAACCCTGACATATTTCCTGGCCGCTTCAGGCAGGTTGGCCATCTCCCTCACGTTCTCCGTACTGCAGCACCAGCCCGGCAGTGACACATACTCCACCTGACACATTCAGATACATTTTAAACACCATCTTTGTTTAATTGCATTGAGATTATTGTCGAATTTATAGTTTATACTAATTTTGTGAGGGCTGAAGTTTTTAGTTACCAATTAAATTAATATATTCACAATTATGTTATGTATATATTTTATGTATTCTATGTAATTTATATATTAAAAATATCATTAAATCCATTTTTACTTAAATGCCCAGTCGGGCACATTTGTTGTTGCACACATGTATCTGGGAGAGATCTCTTAAGGAGATAATTTCATTCTTTCTACATTTTTGTTCTTTGTATACTTTTATATTTTGTAAGTTCTAATGGTACATATATAATAGATTCAGTGTTTTTAGCCCAGTCAATGTTATAAGTTAATTATTACAATATGACCTTCAGTGGCCTAGTGGAGCTTCAACAAAATTTTGCAAAGTATTTAAAGGAAGTGTGTTTCTAATCTGGCTGTTGTCTTTCAGGGTTCAATTAGTGTTAATGTATTAATGTTCGATAGAAATTAATGTTATCGTTATCAGAAAACACGAGACAATAGATCTTGTAATAAAATACAATCATGTAATATAATTGTCGTATTCCAGAGTATTCTATATAAGTTTCAAGATTACCTCCACGTTGCTCAACTCCGACATCGACGATGGGAAATAATTAATCTTTTCCCCGTTAAGTCTGTAGGCGACGCCGACTTTGATCTCCTTCAGCGTATCCAGTATATCCAACTTCGTCAGACATAATCTGTAAATGTTAAAATTGTTTAAACACAGAAGTACCGGCGAAATCGAAAGCTATAAAATATAACTGAAAGTATAATATAATATAACCGCCCCATTGGTCGAGTGGTTAACGCAGACGCCTAACGTACAAGGGCGCACGCAAAGGGTCTCGGGTTCGATTCCCGACTGGGACAGGCATGTATGTGATGAGCTTAAATGTTTGCATTTCTGGGTTTGTTAGTTTATTAAACATATTCTCTATTAATAAACGTATATTTCGATGTATTTGTATCGTTGTCTAACACAATTAATACAAGCAAATAATTTGCTTACTTAGGCGTTAGATCAATTAGTGTAATTTGTCCCGATATTATTATATAATAAGGTGGTAGTATATGTGCAGTACTGACGAGGTGTATCCGTTGACCATGGCGGTGTATCTGAGCACGACGAGGTCGATCCACCCGCAGCGCCGCACGCGACGCGTGGTCACGCCCACCTCGTGCCCGCGCTCCTGCAACAGCTCGCCCGTCGACTGCAGGAGAGGGGGAAATTCTTTATCACATTTATAATATCGTCGTAAATATGCAAGAATGATAAGAAAAATATTTTTTAATTAAATAATTATTAAAACCTAATCTAATATTCTCGTCTATCAAACAAAATAAACAAATTGCGAAATAATATTTTGAAACAAATTAACATGCAGTAAAGAGTAAAAAAAAAGAAACATCAACATAGGTTGGCTTAAGTTTGAGTTATTCGTCCATTTTCGCGAAAATACTTAATGCAAATTTAAGATTTATAATAGAATTTACGATTTTTAGGAAACTTGAAAAACTATCTTACAATTAAAAAAAAGAATCATCAAAATCGGTTCACCTAGTCCTGGGGTAACAAATAAAAAAGAAATACAGTCGAATGGACAACCTGTTCCTTTTTTTAAGTCAGTTAAAAAGTAGACAGAATCTTTTGAATCATCAAGATACCGTTAACGACTTCAAGACAAACTCAGGAACGATTCTTAATAATGAAAATAAAGTATTGTCCATCTCAAACAAAATAAAAGATGAGATTTGCTCTAAGAAGACTGCTAAAAACAATACAAACAAACAAACCACAGTACAGCAACCCCCATGAAGTCACTAAAAACTTTGGATAAAAACCCACTACCCAAGATAAAACCAGTTCTTACATCATGTAACTCGGTGGGGAAAGGTCCGTCACCAACCCTGGTGGTGTAGGCCTTCACCACCCCCAGCACCTCTCCCACCAGCGAGGGCGGCAGACCCAGACCAGTACACACGCCGCCGATACTACAGTTAGATGACGTCACGTACGGGTACGTACCTGCGATGGGTAGAACAGTTTTATTGAATGAAAAATATATGAGTTGTTGATGAAAATATAAATATATTAATATAGTATTTGGTTTTATCATAAATTGATTAATCATTTAATCATAGTTTTGATTTTATTAAATGATCTTCTAGTCTAGTAATCACTATTATGTTTGAAAATATCTTTAAACATGTATAGCCATGTTAAACTTATTTAAATTTATATAAATATAGAATAAATAATAAACCGATTAAGACGGTCACATATAGAATGCTTAATTCACCGAGACGGACGGCGATACGGTAGCTCAAATGGTAGAGCGACGAGGCGGTTTCCAAGAGGCCGCGGGTTCAAATCCCTGTACGTATCGGTTTATTTTTCATTTTATATTTATATAAATCACTATTATGAATATAGTTCTAAAATTCACTAATATATTTCTGTGCGTTTGAACTTGTGTCAAATTACATACAATTGATAGATACATTTATAAAAATTTAGAATTATCAATATATAAAATCAAATATATATTGGATTTAAAATATAATTACCCACCAAAATCAATGTCCAACATGGCAGCATTGGCACCTTCAACCAGCACTTTCTTTCCATTACCGATTTCCTTGTGTAAATACGAGACAGTATCCCTCACTAGCGGCCGAACCTTCTCCGCGTAGTCCTTGTACCGGATCAGCTCGTTCTCTATATCAAGTTCTAGGGACGGAAACATGCGCTTGTAATTGGCGGCCAAGGTTCGGAACCTGCAATAAGTAGGCTGGTTATGATTTTTATTATATTAAAACCTTTTTGGCTTAATGTATAATGTAGTGAGTGAGAAAACCGGATTGCATAAACCACTTTCATCCTAGCGGTAAATCCTAATTTTCTGCACTTCCCGTTCCCAAATTATAACGCATTAACAAAAACCCATATTTGCTAGATTTCTATGACCGATACCCCCATATACCAGCGGAGAGAACACCTCATTTTTTGATACCGAAACCCGTAAAAAACTCTCTCTACAAAAGTGATGAATCCAGACAGAAAATTTCTTGGTAAACCTATAACATCATTGAGTATTTGGTGAACTTGTACGTTATCTTTAGAATATTAAGAGAACGGAAAAATAATCTTAATAAAAGAAGGAGCATATCTGTAAGAACACTGGGTCATGGTAATTTTTCAGTAATGATAAATTTCGTCACTCTCATGGTCATTGCGAGTCTGTAATCTTATTTTGGTCACGATAATCGTGACCTTGACGAGAAAAAATAATGGCCTATATATAACTGTGGAACAAATTAATACTTAATCATTATAATAGAACTAAACGCTGAAGTGACTGAATCAAATTAAAGTAAATCCTACTAATATTATAAATGCGTATGTAAGTTTGTTTGTTACGCTTTCACGTAAAAACTACTCAACTGATCATTATGAAACTTTGTATATACTTTTGGAGGTAATTTTCACATGCAGTATTGTCTAAGCCGTATTCTTTAAGACAAAAAACTAGATATATTGAAGTATCAAAGATTAACTTGTGCAAATTTTATAGCAAAAAATATACAGGGTTTAATTTTCCTCGAACAATGAGCTATTACCATACTAATGTAGCAAACACACACACACAAACGCTAGCATACACGTCATCGCAAACTGTATGTACCTACTGTATATCATCGACTGTAATTTTAAGTATCACCGGCGAATAAAACACAACAAACAAACCAAAACCAAAACAAACCAAAAATGACAATAACCATTGTTATGTATATAATGTGTAACAATCACATTTTTAAAATAATATTAACTTACACATTTTTTCGTTACTAATTCTACAGATGGTTAAATAATAAAGATCACTGAAGACAACTTATTTCTTAATAACGTTGTAAATCTTAACTATGTTACTAGCTACACTTATATAGGTACATGTTCTTTTTTGGGGGTCCGTGTATGAGCAGTAAAACATATCTTGTTAGGAATACATGAGACGGGCCTAATCTCATATCTTCCTACAATATGTTTAGTGTAATCGAGGGTTTGTTTGAAATACCGATCGGTTTCGCATCCACTCAAAGTCACGGTGAGTGCGAAAGCGATCCCGTGACGTCCCACTAAGGCGATGAGGTCAACCGTTGGGTTTTTAGTGGGTAGCCTTAAAAATGGCAGCGTCTTCTATGCTGCCGGGTAGTCCCACATACCCCCTCGGTCATCACCTTCCTGGCCGCAGGGATGATGCGTAACGCATTTTTCCAACGATTAAAAAAAAAAAAGGTACATGTTCTTTAAAGACAATTAGTATATTGTGTGTACCTGTTTATATACTAACTGGTACCCATGACTTTGATTAGATTGCCCATTAGAATATTAATTATGTGTCAGTAATAAAAGTTTTGTAAATACAGAATCTAACTAATGGACCCATTTCATTATTCAATCTACAGAACACTATTTGACCCGAAAAATACTGAATAAGTGTCCAATGCATTTCAACCGATTCCAATAATATTGATGCTTATATATTTATTTATATACGTATATATTTAGCAGATAACGTCATTTTAATAGCTCAATTATATCTATTAAAAACCCATTAGTTGTTCGTAACATTCGTAAAAGTATAATATATAAGAAGATAACAAAATAATTTATATTTATTATTTTGTTATCTTCTAAAATGACAAGTTTTTTAGCATTCCAATTTTTAAACTTTTGAGAAAATAAAAAAATTGGTAAATTAAGTAATTAGCATCATAAATAATAACTAATTAATTAAATGTTTTTTGAACTGCGATTATGGTTGGAATTACAATCTAATTTTGATAGTCGTTCTGAGTTATGTTATGTGTATATACACAGCGATATGAGAAAATATTTTTTAAATAAATCTATCAAGAAATTATAAGAGGACTACAAAGATAAGGAAAATTAGGATAATATTGATTCTTTATCTTTCCGGTTCTATTAGTAGTTCTGAACGAATATACCTAATATTATAACATTCTAATGGTATGACAATATCTAAGTTTTTTATAATAACTTACTTTTCCTCAAATATTTCAAAGTCTCCCAATAGATCTCCTATCCGGATACCGTTTCTTGTAGCTTTGGAAGAGTACGTTGGTCCTATGCCCTTCTTGGTGGTACCCAGAGAGTTCTTTCCCTTTTCAGCTTCTTGTAAGCCATCAACCTGTAAACATTAGAAAAAATATATGATCACAGTAAAAAAAAAAAAGTTTTATATACTGTTTCGGTTATTTTATACCCATAATATTAATCTTAATTTCGAGTAAATTTATCATAAGTGTTGAAACACATAAAAAGTTTTTCCATTATTCACATAATGGAAAACTTTTTATATAATATTTGACGTCAAATACATTTTCATATAACGTAATATCTATATGAATATTATTAGTTTCTTTTTTGTTATAAAGATTTGTATTGAAATGATAATTATTCATCGTGAAACAGATATAGCAGTATTATAGTGAACTGGCAGCTGCTGTTAAACTGAAAAATAAAAATAAACAACTGCTAAACCCACGCACTGACTATAGAAACAAAACAATACTGTACGAAACGAAATTATATAACATCGAATAGCGTTACGAAATGTACCAAATAATACAAAACGAATTGGATTTAACCATACTGCGGGTCTAGCCAAGTTGCCTTTCTACAATAGTTATCGCTTTAGAAAAGTTTGAAAATGGGCAGTAGATATCGCTATCGTTTTGACAATAAAATAATAGAAGTCTCATTTTTGACAGACGCTAACGAAAAGACATCTATTTTATTGATTATTTTTGTATGGTTAGACGCAAAGCGCTTTCTTAAATTGATATCACTAATTCGATATTAATTATAGAAATCGCTTCGATTGTCAATGTATGTAATATGGCTAGGCCAGCTGTTGCTGGGACATCGCGTTGCATGGAGAGGAGTGCAAACAACACCTGGGACTTGAGACCCAGGTGTACATTTAAGAGGCCCCTTTATGATGCGCAAACACACTCACCTCCACTGTCCACACATCTCTCTACTAAACTTACTAATACCTGAAATACGTTCTAGAAATAAACCGATACTAGTTCTAGAAAGTGGTATTTCTTTAAGTTATAGAGATTTTGCTGTTATGCTCTCGCCGCCTTTGAAATACCTACGTTCTACTAATAAATCGATGCTAGTTCTAGAAAGACCAAGATTAAGTAAGTTATAGGAATTTTACTATTATGCCTCTCGCTCCCACTTCAACAAATTAACTATAAATTTATTCCTGGACAGTTTGTTAATCAGTTTTGTTAATACTTGTTCTTACTTAAATGTGTGATCACACATTTAAGTACGCTAGAACATAAACATCATAAAAATATAACTAAAATAACTTGTGGTTACATTTAACAAGTGTTAAAACCTTCAAGCTTTCATGTAACATCTTACATTATGCATATTTTGTATCTCTTCTTAAGCGACAAAAGATTTTATGATAGTAATTAGTAACAATGTTTTAAATTTCAGAATTCTCTATTAGTAAGTTTTTAGTTTTATTTTCTATATATATTGTATTTATGCAACATTGATCATATTATAACCATCAATGTAGAAAAGAATACATTAATCGTATTCCGTATGACGTACGGACGGACAATTATGATATTAACCTATTAGTTGCGTTTCACGCGCAATGTCAAGTTGTTAAACAGCAACAATAATTAGTAATCTATCCTGATCCAATTACTGGTGCTAGAGATTAAAATTACTATCCGTGTCTTGTGTTAAAGGTGCCAAGAAGCGATCTGTGAATTGAGTTAGGAAACCATTAAATGTTCATCTAAAAATCGGATTGTAAATCGATTATTTATTCTGGTCGTTAAAAAATTAAGGATATAAAAACTTTTTTATAATTCTATGTTTCTTAACATGTACTCACAGAGTACTATAAAATATCACTCCTAAAAGATATTTTAAATGTTTGCAAGTTTCTTCATAACAATTGATTTTAGTGGACATGTTCCATTGTTTAGTACTGATTGTAATCAATACAGAATTAACTTCTTTAATAGCCTTGAAATAAAGACCATTTAGCAATAATAATAAAATTGATTTATTTAATATTTTTAAATGATTTCTTAAAAACGAAGTTATTATAAAGGTATGAACTGTTGAGACCGTTTATCTTTTAGCATAAAAATATAGGTTCTGTAGAAAATGCAATAAATAAACAGACATACAACTCACCTGTTGATGCATATCAAACACAAGATGTGCTCTGTCGGATATGATGAGCCGCTGCTGCCAGCCCTCCATACCCTTGAGCTCATTCTTCTTCAGCTCCTCGAATAGACCTGGAAGGTGGATCACTACGCCGTTTCCTGGTGGGAAAAGCTGGTTAAAAAAGTATGAAGTGTGAAATTTTGTCAATACAACAGTCCTATAAGACATACACCTTTCATACACATTCTAGTAAAACCATTTCCCTGCTACACAACATGTGTGTTTTTATTATTGCAAGCCAATGCGGCCTGTACACAACAGTTGTTGATTATAAAAATCATAACACGTTTTTATAAACGAAAACCCTAAACACAAACCACAATAAATTGTTTATATCTTCTCTTTTGTTCCATATTTGTTGAACATAAAAAAATATCTAATCATCAAATCTAATGACAATATACGGAAATGAAATGCCATTTGTAATAATGATAGTTGTAATACCTTTGCGTGCACTGAAGCGTTCCGTTCCATATTTTTTTTGGCATAGATAATTTCGGAACGGGACATAAATCAGGGCGGCCTTGTTCATTAATTTCGTTATTAGTATTAGCCTGTGCCTGCCGTGTCTTGGTTATATGCACCAACTTAATAGCAATCATTTCAAAATTGCTACATTTCTATCGTACACGAACGTAGTTTGAAATAAATGCAAAATCATGAAATGCCTTCAATCTACCCAAGGAAAAGATCTTCAAGAATAATGTTTGAAAATATCTTAAAACATGTATAGCAATGTTAAGCTTATTTAAATTATCTCGATATGGAGCTTGATGCGGTAGCTCAGTTGGTAGAGCGACGGGACGGTTTCCCAGTAGTCGCGGGTTCGAATCCCTGCCCCAGTCGGTTTATTTTTCATTCTATATTTATATAAATCTTCAAGAATAATTAAATATTTCAGTCATATAAAAAATAGTTTAGAACTTATCGTAGGTAACTCTAGTTGGAAAATTATTTATAACTAACTTGCCCTTGACTCCTAAACAACATCTGTTTTTCATTTTGATTCACACCAGCTATTATCATCCAATCGATTTTGATGTAACTTATACTTATTGGGCAAAATAATAAGCCAAATTTAGACCAACTCAGTAGTTTTTACATACTAACATACAGACGGACAATTGAGAATTAAAAACAAAAACATTGTCTTCTGCATCTGTGGCTTATTTTTATTTAACGAATGTTAAATATACATATATATAGTATATTTTTTGCCCGTCATGGCTTACTTATAAGAATAGATAATTGCATAAGATAAGCATAGATCATTGGCCTTGATTACTGAAACTGAATTTCATGTTATCATTCTACGTAAACCAATTTGTAACTGAATTAAATTACGTAATATAAAACTATAAGAAACATTTTATAAAAATGTTGTTTTTGTCAAGTATAATAATTATTATGAAAATTAAAGACCTTTAATGTTTTAAGTAAGATTATTGTAATATTTATATATATAATAAAATAATAACGAAGCAATATCTACGGTTATTACGATACCGATACGTTTAATATTTTAATTTAATTTACATACATAGGTGTTATGTACATATTAAGAGTATCTACATAACAAAGAGCCCTCCAAAATAGTTTTTAACAGTTTGTCTGTTCTTTTTTCGCTCATCACGCAAAAACTATTAAACTAATTTTAATGGCATTTGGTGTAGTGCCAGCTTCTCCTAATAATATAATATACAAGACTTTTTGTTGTGAAAAATTCTATTTTTTATAGGGAAAACCCGCAAAACTGTTTTAGGCTACAATTAAAAATATACAAGATACAAAATGCAAGACGGTTTATAATAAAATAGTATAACATAATGGTGGGAGTAACTTAGTTTTTTAATATTTGGAAACAGACTCGCTGACAATAGTTAGTATATAAAATATCTAATTATTATAAATATTTAGTTCAAATAATTACCTATCAAAGAAACACATTTTTGGTTGATAATGCCGCTTGGAAGTAAATGGAAGTCGAATTCTTTTCCGTTGACGACGACAGTGTGTCCGGCGTTGTTACCACCCTGTGGAAAAATAACAAACAATATTTAAACAACGCCTCTCAGATATATAAATACGTCTATGTGTGTATTAGGTATCGCAGAATATAAATATTCAATCCAAACTTCAATCCGTATTTGGGTAATGGACTGATAACTTAAGAAAATGATGTCATATTTTTTTTATAAAATGACAATTGGATCAGGGTCGATTATTAATCTCGGCCATAGTGCTAAGTGTGTGAAATTGTCTATAAACATATCCATATCATGCTTATTTAAAGATTATATAAAATTTCTGATATCTCATTTATGGTATCTTCAGCAACATAACCAAGGCAATAAATCAAACCCAATGCATCTGGGTATGACGCCAAACTATCATAATTATATCATAAATACCTAACACTATTGTTTTTCAAAACAAATAAGTAATTCAATCTCTTTCCATGTCAGTGGTTTCAAGATTTCTATTCCTAACAATAACAAAATGAAATAAGTCAAATTGAATTAAACCTTGAATTTCAACATCAATTATGAAACCCAACTGCTTTGACACCTGTATTGAAAGTAATTAGGTTTTGAAATATGTGGTATACAAAAGAGTTTATTGAAAACAAACTATACAAAAACAATTGCAACATCGTCTAACTGATACTAATATAGAATCATACAATTCAACAGTTTTACTGTACTAGTACTTATACTTATATTACTATACGATATGTAAGTTTTATCTTATGATAACAAATCTATATATATTAATCCTTCAGTTTATTTTGTCAATATAAGATATGCTTGGATTTAATCTTTAGATCAATTAATTATTTGATGTAACAAATATCCAATTAATTATAATTAGACAAACATTCTTTCAAGTAACATTTATATTAATATTTATATCATATTTGAGTAACAAAAAATATTTCAGAGACAAGATATATCCATAAAACGACATTTGAGTCGTAAGTATGTTATAACTTGTAAATACCATAAAATGGTTTTGTAAATTAAACAAACTTGATAAAACTTATTACAATACTTTTATGGTTTAATGATGGAGATGTAGTAATAACTCAAATGGTAAAAAAAAGGCCATCTAAATTATGAAGATAAGAATACTGAATAAAACCATGTTAATGATTAGAATTAGTAGCTATTTTTTTTACATTTTGATATATTGTTGGGTAAAATATACTAAGGTTAATGCTATTTATAATGTATAGAGAATATGTATATTTATACAAAGCCAAGATTCATGAAGATCGTTTATTATATAATGTGAATATAAACATGTATTGTATAGAAATGGAAACTAGCAGTGAGTCAGAGTGAGTGAACAAGTACAAGGTATTACTTGTGGTACTTTATACCTACCTCATTATCTTATAATATATTCATAATGCTTGTCTGAAGATACATAATAATTAATCAAATGTAAATGCAAATTTACAGTTTTATCCTTTATTTACACAAATTTATAAATACTTTGAAGCAGTTTTTTAAATTTTTTATTATATTTTTTCTGAGCAAATTTAAATAGCAACAACTTTAAATGCGGTGAGAGATAACGATAAAAGTGGATACTACAGTCATTATCTGAAAACTGGCTGGCAAACCACTAACACCCACTTAGAAAGAGGATTGACCAGGCCAGGGGCCTGTCCTTAAAACTCTTGCCAAATCTCTTGACATACTGCACCAACCCCAAATAATTGGGATAGGGACAGATGTATGAAGATGAGATATATTTTACATTGTATTGATATAAAAAAAAAACAAGCTACATTTTTATTAAGATATACAAATTTTAAGCAATGATTATGTTAGAATGTGACCAAATAATTTTAAAATATCCAAAATTTATATCCTTCTAAAATTTGATTTACGTAATAATGAACTGTAAAATCATTGTTTTAAAAACAAACTAACATGTGACAAAATATTTTGTGTTTAAAAAAACTTGATACTTCTTAAATTTTAATGACAAGTAGATGGACAGAATGGATTTAAGTCAAATAAAATTTGTTTTTAACAAATTATAAAAATATATATATATAAAACAATTTAGACAATTACAATATGACATCATATATTTGTCATAATGATAGTTGCAACATCTAGTTGTTTCGGTTGTTCAAAGATGACTAATTAATGATATCAAAACTGGTTAATAGTGGTTTTATCGGGAAGTGATAATGCAGTCTACATATATCTATACCAAATCACATATTATGTATCATGTTTTGTTTTGTTATCATTAACAATTTAAAAACAAGGAAGCCTTATAGCTTCACTACCATACCACTTTATGATATTGGAAAATGTACCAATTTTATTATTATCCCTTATTTAATTTATATATCTTATCACACCAACAACTTAAAGTTAAGTGCTTTAATTCAAATATATTTATACTGTGTAGAATCAATTAATTGTACACCATTAAAATATATATAGAGCACTAAAGTGATTATATGAAAGCGAGCGTGACAATATTTGCCCCAGACCTTGGCAATAATCCACAACTACACACAGCACACTATACATTGTGTCTATTTGTGTTTTTAAACATATGCCATTCAGCATCAATCACGGTCACATGATTGTAGAAAAACTTGTGCAATGAGCGGGAAATGCGCACGTATATTACGTAAGATAAATGTTGCATTTAATATGACAATTTACGCAAATTATAACATAAAAAATTAACTATTGTTTTTTTAATTGAGAGCGTATTTTTTAAAATGTTTGGCGCTATGCCAACACTTTAGTATCACAATGAAATTGATTTTAAAAGTGATAATGGAAAAGTTGTTACGGCGAACAAGTTTTTTTAACAATAATTATGAAAAAGTAGTTTTGTTAGACGATTATAACCTTAATGTTTTTAGTAAACAATTAATACAAGTATATCAACATTATATTTTATAATAAAGGTTGTTGCAAACAAAAAATAATGCCACTAAAATAGAATTTAAATAAAATTAATATTAAATATTATTTAAAATATAACCTGACAGCGGCACACGATGTCAGAGTTTAGAGCCAGAAGATCTACCACTTTTCCTTTTCCTTCATCACCCCACTGGGCACCCAATACAACAGTCACTTTATTATTTCCCATTTTGTATCTATTATTTGAGTAAGGACTGTCGCCGTTTATAATCGAAACCATTATATCGCGAAGTGCAAACTTCGAAAATTTATGCGAAGAAGTAAGACATGCGCGCGCAGAATCCAAACAGTGAAAAAGGTTCAGTTGGTGTTTTCATTACTAATAAATATTTATATTCAGATTTTTTTTTTTTTTTTTTATTTATTTCATGACCATGAGTACAAGCCCTTCAGTCGCAATAATAGAATAAAATTATATAATTTATAAATAAGTTGACATGGAATTACATTAACATTAAATCTTTTTTAGCTATATAACAGTATTCATGTCTATTTTTAAAGTATGATATTTAAGTCAAATCATGAAACTAATTTATAACATTAAACAATATAATATAAATGCATTTATAAAAAAATAATTAGCATTGAATTTCAATGACAGTAAAAATAGCTTCATTACACTTCTCTTTTTTCTTAAAAATTATAATAATTAAATTAAATATTTAATTTGTTACAAGTTACACTAATATTTAAATATTTTCAACAGTATTCGAGATATACTTAAAAATAGACTTAAAATAATGTTTATTTGAAAGTAATTCCTGAACACGGCGGGGAACACTTATACAACTCTGTTGCGATATTTCGCTAATGTCACTGACAAGAATCAGCCGTTGTACGTTAAATGACGAACATTCAAAAATTAAATGCTTAATATCCGCATTTTCTTGTGAACAATGTGCACACTTATTATTTTTTATGATTTTAAGTCTAAAAAGATGGGCAGGAACTAAGCAATGTCCGAAGCGTAGACGATTAATTGTTGTAATGAATTTTCTCCCAGAATACTTTAGGTCATAGTACCAGGGTTTAATAGGTAAGCTTTTTTGGACCTCTGCGTACCATTTTCCTTTTGTTTGAATGATGTGCTTTCTATATTCTCTCCATATTTGTATGAAATTATTGTTTAGGGTGGAATAAAAATCAGTATATGGGATTTTCATAAAATCCGAATGGTCTTCGTCGCATTTTCGACGAGTTGCAGCATCTACAACCTCATTTCCATATATGCCACTGTGTGATGGCACCCACACAAACTCAATAAATTTATTACTTTTAATCAGCTGGTCCAACATATGTTTGATTTCATATATAATGTAATTTTGTTTAAAACTTAAGTTATTATTACATAAAGTTGCTAGAACACTTTTGGAGTCACTTACTATTAATATATTCTTAATATCTACATTTCTATTAATTGATTTTAAGGCAGTCAATATGGCATAGCTTTCTGCTGTATAGACACTACAATTTTTGTCTAATTGAATACATTTTGAAACCTTCATTTGAGGATCATAAAATGCAGAAGTGACAACATCAACATTTTTGGAACCATCTGTGTATATTGTATAGAAATGAGTTTTCTTACTAATAAAGTCTAGAAAATCATATTTATTTTGGATTGAATCTAGATTACAGCTAATATGTAAATGGTTTATTAAAGAATTATAATTACATCTATACATTGGCCATATGTCATCCCTATAAATATTGTTTGTATTATCCTTAATATGATTAATAATTATTGGTATTTCAGGTATTGCAAAAATACAATCTTTAAGTGATAATTTGGGAATTCCTATATCTTTAGATATCTCAGTAGAATATAAAATATTATTCAAAACTATAGCATTATTGGAAGTTAATTGTTTTAAGCAAAATCTCTCAGCCAGTTGAAAACGTCTAAGAGACAGTGGAGGTATGCAGTTTTCTACCTCCATAGTAACTATAGGGGTAGACCGCATTGCTCCACTAATTATTCTCAAACCCATGTTTTGTATTATGTCCAGTTTTTTTAGGAGAGTGCTACTAATATTCATGTAAGCTAAACTGCTATAGTCAAAGTGACTTCTTACTATACTTTTATATAGCATATTTAATATTTTTGGGTCACTACCCCAAAAGGTTCCTGCTAAACATCTTATTATATTTATTCCTTTCATGGCATTTTGAGATATATGGTCTATGTGTTTATCAAATTTAAGTTTGTTGTCAATTATAACACCTAAATACTTATGATGAGTAACTACAGGGATAACATTATTATTATAGGAAACTTCTATGTTACATTGAGCAAGTGGATCTCTGCTAAATACTAAAACTGAACTCTTTTCAGGGCTTATGTCTAATTTTAAAATATTATTATAAAAATTGTTTATTTGATTTAGAGCAGTGTTTATTGCATTAATGGCTATGTTAATATTTTGATTTTCACTATATAAAAGCAAATCATCAGCAAATTGTAGTATTTTTATTTTGGATACATCAACATACTTATATATTTGAGAAGTATATAAGTTATACAGAAGCGGTGACAATGTAGCACCTTGCATTGTCCCCTTGTTTGTTTGTCTAGGTCCATGAATTATATTATTGAATTTAACAAACAGAGTTCTATTGTGTAAGAATTTAAAAATCCATTGCAACATTTTATTTGGTAAACCAAGTTCACATAACACTTTAATAAGACATACAATATTTACATTATCAAATGCTCCTTTGATATCTAGGAACACACATATGACATTTGAATGACCAAGTTTTGCTTTTTTCAGATCTGATATGAAGGACACAAAACTTTCAGAGCAACTCCTACCCTTTCTAAAACCAAATTGGATGTCTGGTAACAGCCTCTGAGTTTCAGTAAAATAATCTAAACGTAATTTTAGCATGTTTTCAAAAAGCTTACCCAAACATGATGACAAAGAAATAGGTCTGTAAGATGTTGCATTGTTAACTTGTTTATTTGGTTTCAAAATAGGAATTACACATTGGGTTTTCCATGATTCCGGTATAACTAAGTTGTTCCAAAGCTTATTATAGATATCAAGTAGAATGTTCTGAGCATTTGGATGTAACTTTTTGATCAATACATAAGGTATCTCGTCCATTCCTGGTGTGGTATCTTTCCTACTTTTAAGGGAAATGTAAAGCTCATCTAATGTGAAAGGAAAATTCAAAAAGGAGTTACTATCATTTTCAAAAGCCTTGTTAAAAATATTATTAATTACTTTTTCCTCAATATTTAATGAGTCTGCTAAATTGTCTAAGAAGCTTGACACCCATTCATCATTCAAATATTTATTTTTAGAAAAACCTATTCTTTTAAATCTCTTAATATATTCCCATATTCTAGAAATAGGTGTTAGTCTATTAAAAGTACCACATAATTCATGCCATGACTTTTTACTCTCTTCTTTTAATATTCTTTTTTTTTTAGCATCTAATTTTTTATAATAAATAAAGTTGGGTACTGTTGGATATTTTTTATACTCGCGTAAAGCTTCCTTAGATTTTCGCACAGCATCATCACATGTTTGGTTCCACCAGGGTACCGGTTTTTTAAATATGCGTAAGTTATCTTTTGTTTTTTTGTTGGGACTGTCTCATTCCTAATATCATACAAAATGGTTACAAAGTTGTTATAAAGTTCTATGGGTTGAATATTAAGACTGTTAAGCTTAGAAAAATTATACTCGGATAATGAATAAAATTTAGACCAGTCTCCTTTATCATAAAAAAATTTTTCTTTTACAGGGCGTAACTCATACATTGATGGCCTCACATTAACTATCAATCGTGTTGGATAATGGTAACTACCCATTGGATCGTCATGGACAAACCATTCACAGAAAGGTGCTATTGAAGGGCTAACCAGAGATAAATCTATTGCTGATGAATTTCTATTTGGGCTTTGTATGGTGGTAGGACTACCATCATTCAAAATACATAAATTAAATTCGTCTATAAGATTGTATAAACTATTGCCTCTGTTATTATTTTTATGACAACCAAATAACAAATGATGTGCGTTAAAGTCACCCATTATAAGACATGGTTTTGGAATTTCAAGAAGTATATTTTTTATTTTATTAGTATCTAATCTATTGCCATTGGGTGGACAATATACACACAGAATGTATAGTTTTCCTAAAGATGTATCTACAGATATACACAGATTTTGTACCGATTCATAAAATGTTGATTTGATTATGTCATATTTTAAATTCTGCTTTACTAATATGCCAACTCCATTATGGGAATTAACTGAGTTTTTGTAAATAAAATTATATGATGTAAAAGAAGGTATATTGCTAGTATCTTTTAACCAGGTTTCATTCAATAAACATAGATCAACTTTTTGTTCTAAAAGGAATTTGTTTAATAATGCTTTTTTACTATTTAAACTTTGTATATTAAATTGAATAATATGTAAATAAGTATCCATTAAGTTATTAAGTTATGTAATAATATTTCTTTTATCTTTTTATTTGTTAAAGGTATACCATCCCTATTATTACCAAGGGCAACTAAAGACTTGACTAATGCACTGATAATTATATCATTATTTATAATTTGTTCAGCATCAATACAATTTGATGCTGTTTTTACATTTTTTACTGTAGAAAGATGTTGTGATACTGACTTACTTGGTTCATTTAATGTGGGGAATGTTTTAGATGTTATATTGGGTGGTGGGGTACTCACAACAGTGGCATAGGAACGATGACGGTGCTTTTCTTTCTTCTCTGCCGTTTTCTTCTGCTTTACAGGACAATCTCTAGAGATAGCCAAGTGACTACCTCCACAATTTATACAAGTGATGCCTTCTACATCACATTCTTTGTAGGAATGGCGACCTGCACACGAGGAACACATTTGATCTCCTCTACAGACTTTCGCGGAGTGGTTGAATTTTAAACATTTATAACATTGGATGAGTGGTGGCACATAGGTGTGTACCGAGTACCTAAATAGGCTAATAAAGGTAAACTGTGGTAAAACAGTGTCGGCAAAAGTTACTGCAACTGTGCCCAGGGGTATTAACTTTCCGTTTTCTCTTTTCATAAATCGCTTGACTGATACAACCTCTGCATCAGCAACAATATTTTTATAAATATCTTCATTAGACATATCTTTGGGAACAAATCGAATTATTCCAATAGTTTCAGTCATATAGGCTGGTATGAATGCTTTGAGCTTGTATTTAATAAAAAAACTATCCATATTTAAGAAATTATTGGCAGGCGCGGGTTTTTTAAACGTAACGCCCACTTTGTAGGCATTTATTCGGTGTACTCCTACTATTCCTTTTACGTTTTCCGTAAAGGTTTTCGTAAGGACGATAGGGTTTTTATTGCCGACTTTTTCATTTTCAGTAGATTCCACATACACCACACAATCGCCACTGTGGTTTTCTAGAAACAATCTTTTATACAATGGCTTTTTAAATATATTATAGTTTACTTCTGGACAACCGCCAACAATTTTTCGTTTTTTAACTCTTTCGACGGGGTCTCCCCCGTCGCTATTTACACTCATAACTAGTATTATTTATAACAGCCCTTAAAAGTAACTATTTACTTGAAAATATACAATATAAACACGAAAACTGAAATTTTATATTTTTGGGCCTTTTTTAAAATGCGCGCTTTTTGATTTCCCGCCAAAGAATCTTTATATTCAGTATCAGAGAGTGTTACTATACTTAATTCAAATGTCAAAACATTTAAAATTCTATAAAGATACTAGCGGACCCGACAGACGTTGTCTTGTACGAGTGTCTTTAATTTAAAAAATCAAACTTTAAAAAAAAAATATTAAAAAGTTATCATAATGTCTAACGTCATCAACATGTACATTTATCATAATTCGACCAATCGATACCGTATGAATATGTAAATAAAGATTTTTCGTTTGAATAAACGAATTAGTTCCAATATTTTTTTTTAAATTTCACTTTTTAAGTAGCGAAGCACGTATCGGGCCGCTAGTACTAAAATATTTTTCTTATTTCTATCGCAACGCTAACTGTCAGGGCAGACTATAATTAAAATATAATATTATTTATTATTTGACATTGCCATGGTAACGCAGTCCGTCGGAACCAATGTGAAACATTCCAAAATCACCATCTATTTACACATTAAAAATTAATCAACAAAACCATTTTCCAGTGGAACAAATTGTGAATCTAAACAATTCTCAAGTCCTCTTGAACACACACAAAGAATTTCATAAAAATCGGTCCAGTCGTTTAGGAGGACTTCAGTGACATACACACTCACACAAGAAATATATATATAAAGATTGTTGAAGTAAAAAATAGTTACAATGAAATCTTTATTCATTAAATATGTTAAATTACTTTATAGATATATGGATATATATATCAAGTAGAGCGTGGTTAATACTGTTGTGTTAAATAATACTTGCTGTCTACCTGCTAGATGAGACCGGAAAACCGCTATTTTAGTGCTAACAGCGGTACACTTTACAGGAAACGGAGATGTCTCTCTTTATTCATGGCGTAGATAAAGGTAGTGTTTAATATATTTTTTATTTTTAGATACAATTGTTATATTTTGATTATAGTTACATGATGGGAGATTTAAATAGTAATATTGATTTAATGACAGTTAAATATGTAGATTAATTTCCGAAAACTGGGAAAATATCTACAAATGACAATATTGCTAGTCTGTACTTAAGTTGACAATTGTAATTGGTGAAGTGTCAGTGTCATTTCACATTTGTCAATCTTCAGGGACGAAGTGGTGCACGATCGATCGGTGCCGTCCGTTATATTTATCAAACATTGAAATTACGTTAAATAATATTTATTATTAAAATACATTTATAATTATATTAAACTGGAGCGTTATAAAACTATATACATATATATATTTTTGTTTAAATAATTATAACTCTGAAATGAGATTAATTTGCATTCTATTGTTTATTTGTTATGTTTCGTGTTATTATGACGAGGAAGAAGAGTTTGATGAAAGAAAGACTAAATTAGTTGAACGATTATCCTACATAAAACCAGTGATCCGAGAGGGATACCAAATGGTTACCAGACACGTCGGAATAGATGTTTATATGTACAGAAGCTACAGAACGGTATCAGTTGTGTTTTACCCTGTTATCAATGATATCAGGGATGCGAGGTTTACATTTCAATCTGAAGAGCTGCATCTAAACAACATTGGTTTGTATAATTAAATTTAAAATAAATTAATATTTGTGGATTTATGTGTGGAAATTATAATCATCACACATAGATATAAATATTTTAGTAAAAAAACATTAAATATCTAATATATTTTCTAGTTTGGTAAATATAGAATTTTAGAATATAATTGGCTATTTTAAGTTTTAATAATTAGGGAATTGGTAATTTTTGTTCTTAAGTTGAATAAAGATTAATAATTTAAATAAAATAATTTTGTTGTTCATATTAGGTTTGAATAACCAATTGCTAGTTGTAAAAACTACATATTGATATAATTTTAACAGATCACGAAATTATTCACTTTCATTATATTTTTGGTGATTGAATCTCAGTTAAAATAAAAATCTAGATGTAATTATACATTTTAAATTTTATAATAACTGTAACTGCTCTATTTGAAGAAAATAATGATTTTTGTTGTTTATACTTAATTTTTCAATATTTGATGACTATGTAGACAACACATTTAATATTTCTAAATAAAAACAATTGTAATATTTAGTTAGATCCTAATTGACTTGTACAAAAAATACTTCTGAGAAGTTTTAATACAATAGTAAAATTTTATATTTAAATTATTATATGTTAGGAGTAAACTGGATATCTAAGTGAAGCATTATGATAAGGGAACCCTAATATACACATTTTATGTAAAATAGTGAACTACAAAAACAGTATATAACGGAAGTGGTATAAAAGTATATCAGTGGTTTCAAATTCTAATTGGCAATGTAAAATATTGTTATAAATTTTAAATAAATATAACATGATAAATATACTGATATGGGCAGAAATTCCAACTCACAACCTCTGGGAAACCATCCTGTCACTCTACCAATTGGGCTACCATATATTTATTAAAAAAATATATATTACTAAATATTTTATCAAGAAAAAGGCAAATATATCTGGATTGTATGATACAAGGTATACATTGCACTTAAATGGAAACAGGAAATGTCCATAATTGAAGTCCACTTTGTTCTTGTGTCATGTTCTTAGATGTTCTCAGATAAAATGGCAATAATAATGACTTGCCAACTAGCATTTTCCTGAGTTAGCCATATTATTAAGGTTTTATAATTTTTAAATTCAGAACATTGGTTATACTTTGTTCTTGGTTTTTGTTTTGTTATAGCTCTATATAAAAACTATTCAAGCTAAAGCTGAATGTGAATGATAAATAATTATAGTTTCCAATTTTAGCTTAAATGTCTATTATTTTAATAATGTAAATCAGTGTGTTTACTTGTCATTCCTGTTTTCTATTATTTCTTTCAAATTACAAATACTTCACTTTGATGCAGTTTTCTCTATTATTTAAAGGAACAGTGCATTTATATTTTGTTATATATAGTTGGTAAACTTAAGTGATTTCTAATAGGCAATTTCTTGTTAGACTCCAGAACAACTTTTATTTTATGCTCATGCTCATGTTGTACAGTATCATTAAATACAAAAAAATATATGTACATGTTATAATTAACTATCTTTTCACAATTTTATTGTCTGGGATTTTTTATTATTATTCTTTACAGAGCTTTTGTTTATTTGTTATCGCTATTCGCGCGTCACGCAAAAGTAACGAATTTGAATGAAAGATATGTTTGTTGATTATTCATTGTCTGAGTCAACATGGGAAAAACCGAATTACTAATTAGGAATTAATTACAATAAGTCTAAAAATGCAGGTTATATAAAAATGTTTTGTGAAGACTGTTATTAAATCTTGTGAAGATTGCAGTTGAAAGTATATGCCATCTTGGAATTATAGTAGTAAGGTAGGTAGTTAATATGTTAAAATAACGTTTTAAATTTCCAAAGTTGGAGCGAATAATAATGAATAAAAACGACGACCTTGACTAGCATTACGACCGATATTTTTTTAGTTAATTGGTCACATTTAACTTATTAGTTACAATGAGATAACCAGCAGATGATTCAAGATTTAAATTTATCAAATACTCGTTGTTGCCAGTAACTTCTTACGATGACCCAAATCATAAACCATGTACTATCTATTTGTTTGATTGTACTTGTAAACCATTTGTTTAGTTTTTTTAATTAAATTTAAAAAAAATATTTTAAAGTTTTTCCGTCAATGTGGTGGAATTTGTAATCTACTACATCCTATGTATACATGGGCGCACCGAGGGGGGCCAAGGGGGGCAGCTGCCTCCCCCCCCCCTAGACATTGTATATTCCTCAACTACCTTCTATTGTACATTAAAATTGGTATATTTAATTACAAAATAAAACCAATTTAGATTTAAAAAATTAAAGAAGTTATAGAAATGCTTTCTCAGGAAGGTTAGTCAGGGACGAGAAAAGTAACTTCCGTTGTTATAGATCCATGTGTTACAAAGAAATACAATTCTCTAGTAAAACTTTTAGCAAACACTTAAAAGTTTAAAATCTTCATTAGATGCGAGATTCGGCAAAGACAATCACCAGCGTTTGCTCTTTCATTGTTAAACCATGCTCAGAAAATTAAAATTACATCTCCAAAATTACAAAAATATATCAATGAAATCTGGTTTAGCCCCTCCTTAGCACAGAATCTGGGTACGCCCATGTATATATATTAGCTTGAATAAAATAATAAGTCTAAATTATATTAAAATTCATCGAGTAGCTTATTGTTTTGTAATTTTAACTCTAATCGAGTCTAACTTTTCCATTGTACACGTTAGAATTTTTTGGGATAAAATGCACCTATAGGTATAGTTTAAATAATATGGCAAATATAAATTTTTTTTAAAATCTGTCTAGTAACTTTTTCTTTTAATTTATGTTATAGACTTTGGTTCTTTGCCTTGAAAATGAGAGAATTTTCCGTTCCCTTATGTCATAACTTAAAGAAATATCAAATGTATTAAAAATCCATCCCTTAGTTTTGTGTGATACGCAAACAGACAGAAAGACTATGAATTAAATCTATTGTTTGAGTTGTTTGTTATGTATTGAATATATAGCAAATAATATTTAGAAGTAAACATCCATCAACACGGCAAGAATTTGCCAATTGCCCACTAGGATACATCTAGTGTTCTATATTATATTATGATCGTCTTTATCGGGACGAAGGCGACACATTTTAATCTTTGTCTGAAAATACTAACCAATGTTCCTAGCTTTGCAGTATATATAGACTAACATTAAAAAGATGCTACCACCGAAACCAATGTTTCAAATTGTCCAAAGACATACTAACTTTTAAGACATGTTTAGCCATATTAGGGAGATATATTTTCTAAAATAAATATCGAATAATTGATATATATAAATAATAAATATTCAAGTGGTCATTAATATGTTTTCTGGATAAAGAACAGAATGTCATATTTAGATACTATTTTTCATTTATTGCAAAACCATTAAGAAAGATTGTTATAATTTCTTAAATCTATTTATAGTATTTAACTGAAATTTTCAGGTTCATGTAGCCCTAAAGAAGTGATTATACAAATCAAATATGGATCATATCCAGCCCTGAATCCAGATGGATATGACTTCCCAAAGAACTTCGTGGATCCTGACACGAGGGAGAGAATCTATGATTTGGAGATGATATCTGATGGCAGCAACATGACGTTTTCCATCACAAATCCAAGGGCTGGAATCTATTATGCTATGGCGTATGTCGAATGGGAGGATCCAAGGACCCAAAAGGTGGAACAAGAAGGTATGTATATATATATTTTTTAATGTTTTTGTTTTACTAATGAAAACTGGCATGTATAATAATAATAATAATAATATATCAGGACAAATTACACACATTGATCTAACCCCTAAGTAAGCAAATTATTTGCTTGTGTTAAGGGTGTTAGACAACTATACCAATACATAGAAATACACATATAAATACTGAGAATATATTTAATAAACGACCAAACCCAGAAACACACATCTATGCTCATCACATAAATGCCTGTCCCCGCCGGGAATCGAACCCGAGCCCCATTGCGCCGTGACACGTTAGGCGTCTGCGCTAACCACTCGACCAACGGGGCGGTTAGATGTATGTCACAATAAACAGCCAAAACCATACTAGTTACATGTATTCAACTTGCAGCTTGTGTAGGTCGTTGTTATCTAACAAACTGATTATATATATAATAATATATAAATAAATCATCGTTAAATTATTATATACAGTACTATATATATTAAGTTCCTATTATATATATTCTCTGTGTAACCATGACTTTCGGAATGTCCAAAGTAAATTTTAACCTTTTTTTTTGGGTTATATTATATTATTGGATTTTTTTATATATCTTTTTGATACGTGGCATTTTATTTACAGAACCAATTTATTATTATAAAATATTTTTTATTGAACCCTAGGCAAGTGCATTAACTATTCATTGCTCCAAAATGACCTCGATCCGCACTCTGAAGTGATTGTAACATCCGACCCACTATTTTATTCAATTGGGCACTGGTGTACCAAGTACCAACATACACAAGCTATTGCATTACGTATTGTAATCTATTCATACTTGGACTTGAATTGGTCGGTTTTGATACACAAAATTATTCGTTTTCATTTAAATTAAGATTTGCATCAAATCAATCCTGATTTTACACAAATTTTATACAATATTTGCAACGTTTACTTAATTTGACATCCCTTATCAGCGTTATCAGTGATTTATCAAGTGTGTGTATATAAGTACGATAAATATAAGCATATTATTTTACAGGTTTGGTTGCAAACTGCCAGACAGTCCTATACACAGACCTACAAGTAAAGCTAGACGAAACTTTGGAAAATATTAACGTTTTTGGGCAATTAACCGTTGATTACACAAAATTGCCGAAACTTTACAAATTGAAAGCTCCTGACGGTTTTGACCCAATAGAGTTAAATCTAATAATCAATAACACTACAGCTAATAATAACAGTATTATAGTTAAAATTCAAGCTAATGCTATACCAACGAATGATAATTTAATTTTGCACTGTGCTTTTGTTCCTAGATTTAATAATGAACTGACAATTAATTTCCTCCCACATCCATTAATGTTCCATTATATATACATGGAAGTTGTTGAAGGAAACACTACTTACATTCCTGATTGTGAATCCTATGCTTTAAGAAATGATGAAACACATATGCAAATAGTGAACCTCATGAGAGATGAAAAAGACAAATTCTTTGCATTTGACTACGGCCTACCCACGGTCGATGTGATTGACGTCACTAGTTTGATCAATATTACTTCTAATGAAATAAAATTGTTAAGATTTGAAGTTAACCAATTTGTAGATATTGGAGGAAGCATAGCAATTGAGGCAAGTTTGATGATGAGTCTAAAATATTATATGGGATACAAAAGAGAATTGAAAAACGGTTCTCTACTTGCATTTACAGAAGACAACCAGTATTTCAAAGTGGTTGTGTGTTTAGATATTCATCATGCTAGCGTGCCTCTTGAATCTGGTCAATGCAAGTACAATGACAGAATCAAACCAGCGTTATTTGTCCTGAACAGCACTGATTCAGATTCGATTTACGATAAAATAATCATTCCCTTCCCTGACGCAGGTTCGTGGTACCTGGCATTCGGTTTGTTCTGTGATAGTGCAGTCTGTCCTTGTCGAACTTCGGACAATGGAACAAAATATTACGTGCACACATCAGAGAAAAGAGATGTGAATTCGTCTCTCAGTTCATTTTCTGATAACATCAGGGAAGGAGATACAGAGTGTAATGCGACTGTAGTGCTCTCAATATCCTCGAAGCCTTGTGTTAGCGGCAAATGTAGCAACAATGGCAACTGTGGTTACAACACTTTTGGTGGACTAGTGATGTCATTTTGTTCGTGTAGTTCTGGATATGGTGGTAAGTTGCAACAAGGATTTGGAAAAACATTCACTTATATTATTTAAGTAATAGTTTTTATAAGTTGTTTTTTACAGGTTGGGACTGCTCAGACGACTCCAGAATGGACAGCCAATCCTACTTACTTCTATCAGTACTTCTCTTGACTCTGAGTAATCTTCTGTTTATATTCTCGATATACGTAGCAACAATCCGTTTGTATTTTGTGGAAGGGGTAATGTACGCTTTTACTATGGTCTTCTCAACCTTCTACCACGCTTGTGACGCGCCTATACAAATAGCCTATTGCATTATTAGGGGCAATATCTTGCAATTTGGAGACTTCTATTGCGGACTCATGTCCTTCTGGCTGACGCTGCTGGCGATGAGCATTATTGGCACTAGGATGAGAGCCTTCTTTCAAGTTATCGGTGCTATAGTAATTGCGTTACTGACGACCTGGAATATGCATTCATTTCTTGCCTTTTTCTTACCGGTAGCAGTCGGTGTTGTTATACTGTTCATTAGTTGGTACTTGGATTACCGGAAAAATCGTTTCGCGAGGTATCCAAGGTCATATTACACCAGACATATGCCTCTCGGGCTCGTTTTGGTATCAGTCGGTCTAATTTGCTACGCGTTCCTCCAAACTGAGCAGAATTACAAAATTGTTCATTCCTTATGGCACGTGATAATTGCACTAAGCGTAGTGTTTTTGTTGCCGGATGCTAAACGTCGTAACTGCCACCCGTTTCTTGCCAGTCGGGAACAATGTACGTGGCCATTATGCGGTTCGTATCACAGGTCACAAAGTCCGTAATTTGGAAATTTTACAAACAATTCATATACAATTCCCAATTTACAGTACCTAGGTATATAATGTTTATGAGACATTGACTTATTGCCTTCATATTAGTTCGTAAGTAAAAAGTGATTGTGTATATTTTACTACTCAATTAACAAACTATACTCTTTTTACACAATTTAGGAAAAACACTATAACAAATACTACTTTTAACGACAATACTCATAGATTTAGTATAACTTATTATTTCTTATACATTTCAATATTAAATTATAAATATAACGCTTTTTAACATTCGAAAAAAATTATGACAACCTAGAAAATGGCGCGCTTTTCGATAGAAATACTAAAATATAATATGTATAAGACATTTTATGTTGCTACTCGCACGAACTTCGGGGATGTCAACTGATTCGAATAGTAATTATTTAATTCTGTACCTCTAAAACCTACCGTACCTGTCAAAACTCGTAATAAGAGTACAGTTTATTTATGTTTTTAGTCAACAAATAGTGGTGCATTTACAATTACTGCCTTGTTTTGGTGTAATAGACTATTCAAATTAATTTTACTGATAATGTTATATATGTATACATTTTTTCTGTAAATATTTCTAAATTTGATACAAAAAAAACATATTTTATAAGTAACAAATTTTCGTTAAAATCATATTTAATAAATAACAATTATTTTTATCTAATAATTGAAATATGCATTGATAAGATTTATATTTATTTACGATATGGACTATACATGACAAATTGGTGTAGTGACTTCACGCTCACACCAAACCTATTATAATATGTAGATTAGATAATTATTTCTTAGATATTTTACACTTACCTGTATGTTTATAGCTTTTAATAGAATATAATGTAGGTGATTTTTGTGACTTGTGTGTCCCAAAATTCCAGACGGGATGTTAGTATTTTTTTCATTATATATTTATTGAAATATATGTACAAAATATATATTTATGCGTTAAAATTAATATAAAAGACAAACTTAGAAATATATATTATAATTATTATTGTCGACGGTGGCTTATCTTTATTATTTCTTGGGGATTCAAGAATATGTTATGAGTTAACCTTAAGGTTAAAGTGGATGTATAGTTAAGAATTCCCAACAGGATAAATACTTCTATTATTAATCAAATATGATTCTCTTCGAGTCCTTGCCCTCGATTACGAAAGAAGAGCAGTCTATGTAACGGACACTCAAATCCTGTATGTCATGTCGTTGCGGAAAAAGAAAAATAACCGGTAAGAGAACGTAACGTATTTATTTAATATCGTCAAATATATAAAAAAATAAAACATTTTCCATAACAGTTATAAAAAAAAACCGGCCAAGTGCGAGTCGGACTCGTGCACGAAGGGTTTCGTATGATTACATATAAAAATTGCAAAAAATATCACGTTTGTCCCCTAAATATTTAATTTAATTATTTATTTTTTAAATGAATATGTAACTAAATATTCTATGGTTATATCAAGCGTTTCCCTGTAGCCATTATTAAAATGAAGAAAAAAAAGACACGTTTGTTATATGAATTGCATATTGTTTTTAGTATTTGTTATAATGGTAACGGAATTACATCACCTGTGAATATTTTAACTGTGTAGCTATTACGGTTCATGAGATACGGTCTCAAGATAGATACACAGCGAAGCCTTGCAATAGGATTCCGTTTTTAACATTTAGGTAGCGAACCCTAAAAAGCACAACTTTTTTTATTTCAATGTAAGTGTGATTTAGGTATAGTTTAAAATTTAACCCCTTACGAAATCTTAAAGTTCAAATTTGATGAATTACTTAATAAAACTGGTGCCTTATAAATTATAATTTTCAGTGTTTATATACATAAAAAAACTGTTTAATTTCTAGAAATTAATATAATTTAATTTATTTTTATTTAACTCAGGAACCACATACCTTTAAAATAAATTATAACCTAACTGAACTGCAAATAACTATAACGCTATCAGGAGTAAAACATTAAATAACTCATTAAATTATTGTATATTATATTCTCTTTTATAGGAATAGATATACTTTTTGAATAAATTCATTTTATTTATAGAAAATATAGTAGACCTAATGTTTTGACAGGGTGGTGGCGTAGAAACCACAAACGGGTATATAAGGTAAAGGAAATATGTATAGGCTTTTGCGAAGTCTCAAACTATATGCCCTTCTTTTCTTTATCTTTTAATAATTAAAAGTCATCAAAATCGATCAAAGGTTTCCCATAAAGGTTTTTAAAAAAGGAATACACGTCAACAATAATCATTTTTACTATAATGCAAACTACTTCAAAGATTATAATAGCTTAGGTAATGCAAGATTATATGTGGGAAAACACTAGGGTTACGTTTTATTATAATAAATATATATAAAGTTGAATAAATAATTTTGCATTAATATGTTACATACTACTATATTTGTATGACGTCATTTTAATAGATCGACTATAAAGTATTATATTCGTTGACAAACTAGATCGGTTTATTGTTTTAATATTAATAAATAAATTCTGACATATGTATCCCATCCCGGTTTGGCGCGAAACATGTTAGTCCGATTTACAATTAATGTAATAAAATCAAATACATTAAGATTTGAACTTCCTATTTTCTTAGTTCTTTTAAACAAATTAAAGTAATTAAAACAAAGTTCGGATATAAATTCAATGACAATGCATTTAATTTATTCTGTATTCTGCTTACATACATTTTTCGCAATTTTTTTTGTTTTTGATAAGAATAACATATATCTATTAATTACCTGCGAGCAAGATATATGCAAACTACATGGTTTTGTATGTTGATCTCATTTGTACAATGCACATTGGTTTGGTGTGACTTATAACTTAGATAAAGTACAATATATTCAATACATATATATATACTAAGGATATAAAAATCTACCTATAGGCTGAATAAGGTTGAATTTCGTTTTTTTGGCAACACCATACATTCTTAATCTTATATTTAAATTCTCAATTATTTAAAATTGAAATACTAAAAAATGCATTTAAGTAAATTATGAGGTATTTCCTTTAAGTTTTATGGTTTTTTTTTTAATTATTATAGGATCTTGAATGATCTAAAAGCTGAGATATGTTGCATATGTAGTACAGCCGTATGCATATAAAATACCCTAGAGCTTCAACTACTCTGTTTAAAAAAAGGCTGCTGTATATGTTTTATTTTGTATATATGTACTATTTTGTTGTAAATTGAAATTAATCACTGAGAAATTATTTATAAAACTTTTCTCTTCTTTATACATTTAGAAATCCATTTATAGTGATATAAGTTATTATTTTAAGGCAGTTAACTCTATTGCCATACAAAACATGCATATAAATTAAGTTCAAAAATATATAATAAATTTGTGCCATTTGTTTAGTTACCATTAATTAATTGCATCCCTTTTTTTTAACAATTACGGGACCACAGTGTAGGTCTATTTCTTGTAATGTGTTTGTTAGAAACTTTATCAGTCATTTAGGGTGCCTGATGTCTGATAGACCTAAGTAAATAAATGTTTTACAGAATATCTTGATGTTAATAGAAAGATACCACATTGTAAGGATTATAATAGTTGATGTAACATTGTTGTTGATGTATTTATTTGAATAACAGCTTTGGCTTGCATTGTAAAGAAATGTATAATCAGATTATGTTGCCATAATAATAATTTTATTGTTGTTATTTTGCTAATAGTTAAATATATCAAATATATAATGAAAAATATAGTCTATACAATACAAGTTTGTTTTTTTTTACATTTCATTCCTATGTTAATTTATATTTTCAATTTCCTATATAAATTATATGATGTTAAATGATAATTGTTAGACATAGTTCACATAATTTAATAACCTATTTGAACAATACACACATTCAAGTCTTGTTAAATTGTAAGAAATACTAAAAAAAATATTGAAATGTTCTTGAATACAGAAGTATAAAACTTAGTTTATCACTCATTCTAGACAGTATATCCAATAAATACAATAACCTGTGCACTAGTAACAAAAACAGAAAGAAACTGAAATTTATATATTTCGTGTGTCACTATCTCTAAGAGATATATACAATTGGACATTTTGAATACTTCTAGTTTTATAACTTAGTTTCATTAACAATCAATTAAAATGGTTTCATTCCACCGGCACCATATCGTATCTCATTTTCAAATTGTTTGGCATTCAATGCACCATCTATACTTTTACAATTTTTATTAAATACACTGTAAGCCGAAACCTCTCCTTTCCGTCGTGGCCTTGTCCTAGTATTAAGGCATATTCCTATTAGAATAGTTATAACAAAATATACAGCACCAAACTGCAGTTTTAGAAATAAAATGTAGAAACTTAACCATACTACAGCAATAATAGACCATTTGATAATACAATGGTTCCAGGATTCTTCGTCTTCTACATGAAACTCCCCTTCACTGACATCTGAGATTGTTTCTTCCATTATCAAGCATTTGGTATCTTCTGGTTCTTCCTCATATTCCATCTAGAAACATTTTATATTAACATCAACTTAGAAATAATTATTCAAAATCGATTGTAGATTAATTTTACCAATAAAGCCTCCTCTTCTTTCTTCTCCATATCCCGAAATATTTTAGGAATAAGAAAGTTTATGAATTTTTCTTTTGTATTTTCTATTTTTTCCTTAGCACTATTTAAGATTTCTTTTCTACGCCGGAGAGCACGGTACTCTTTTAGTTTTGCCTCCATAAGGAAAGCTGATTAAATATTGATAACAAATATTGGTATTTGTTAGGCAGATATTGTATGATAATAATTGTTTAATGTTTTAGGCGACAAAATATCTAGTGAATATTGTTGCTAATGTATGTCTCTTAACAATTATGAATTAATAATATATATATTTAATTATAAATTTATGATTTATATATTTAACATAATATTATTTCAAGTCTATTAAATACTTTCAGGTTGTTGTTTTCAAGTTTTTAGTTTTGGAAAGTGTCAGTGTCATTTATCTAGAATTAAATCTTTGAATTTGTCAACGTCATCTGTTTATAACTTCGTTTAGTAATACAAATTATTAACAGAAATGTGATGCTTATTTTAAAAATATATTATTATAAAAATTATTATATAAAGCAGCAACATATCACCAGCAACATATGTAAATTGAGAATAAATAAGAAATAATCAAATGGACAAAAGAAATAACAAACAATATTTCGTTTGTTGTGCAGCAACACTGAATTCACGGCTAAAGGGCGCCAAATCCGATCAATAATTCTGGACATAATTCTTATTACATGTATAAAGTAAGCTATAGGAAGAACGTAAATAATGTTATTAAAAGATGAAGTTAAATATTGTTCGTAACAACAATTAATGGATCTTAAAGCAGACATGGGTGCCTATGGAGAGAATTCGAACGTGCAAAATAGTGGAAATTATATCACAATTATACCTGTAGAATACTCACGACGAGGATATCCAATTCAAGCAGAATATCAATATAAGTAAGTATTTATGTATAATTTTTGCGTTATAGATTATTACAATATAACAACAACAGCAATAGCATCTACATGAAATAAAACAATCAAAAACTAGAATTTTGATAAATCCAACAAAAAAAAATTTTTTCAGTGAGTTCCGATCACGTGAAGAATATTACAGCGTCCAAAGCCAAAAACTGCAGGCGGAAGTCAATGCACACTTGTATTCTGTATCCCAACGACTTCCGCACCTATCTTATAGTCCATTAGGAAGACACAATGAGTGGGATAAACATGATGGCCACAAACCGCTACCCGATTCTAAGGAGAGCAATTCTTCAGATTCTTTGGAAAAAAGCGTTATGGGTATGTATGGTATGGGTAAACCGTTTAATAATATTCCAATTTTGTATACTGTTTTTAGCGAAAAAAGTATTGTAGGGAACTAATAATTCGTAGTTTTTATTTATTTGTTTACTTCCAATATCACACCGTCGCGTTGGTCGAGTGGTTAGCGCAGACGCCTAACGTGCCACGGCGCAATGGGGATCGGGTTCGATTCCCGGCAGAGACAGGCATTTATGTGATGAGCATAGATGTCTGTGTTTCTGGGTTTGGTCGTTTATTCTCAGTATTTATATGTGTATTTCTATGTATTTGTATTGTTGTCTAACACCTTAGGGGTTAGATCAATGTGTGTAATTTGTCCCGATATTATTATTATTATTAATATATACAAACGGTACGCAGGTTCGAATCTCAGCAGCTGTTCCAATCAGACGGGGTCCAGCATCGCAGCTGGCTCCTTCAGCACCACGGAACCCATTACTAGCGGAGGAAGTTCCTCCAGCGCTATATCACCGCCTTTACCTGGTTAGAATTAGTTTAGTTTGGAAATTATAAGAAATCTAAAATATTAAAATGAGATCCCAATATTATTTTGTTTAATCAGATTATAATATTTCACGAAATTCCTTATTTTCTCGGATCTATCAATGCGAGGGCTCTATAGAAAGCTAACTTTGATAACCTAGGATCCTCGGGGAGCTCATCGTCGGCGGGTAGTTCGTCAAGTCCGGTGACGTGCGTGTACCTGATGTCCCCGGCGGCCGTGATGGTGGAGATGTCTTCGGAGGAGGTCCCGTGGTGTGTGACGAGCTCGCGGCTTCTGGCGGCTGTGCTGGCGGCCGACGATCTCGGCCTCACCGCACCCGGCGCCAGGAGCCTCGCCGCCAGCGTCTTCGCGCTGTGGATGTGCAGCCCGCTGCTTGGTGAGATGTGATAAGATACAATTTGAGCAACAACCATATCTCGCAAATCTTAAATTCTAAAATAAACGTTAATTACTAAAATTAGCTACTAGACCTTTATCAAAATAAACTATAAAAAATATTGGAATAAATATATAATAAATAAACTAAAAAAAGTATTGGAAGGTTTCATTTTTTAGTTCTATGTTAGGTATTATGTTTTTTTATTATCCCTACAAAGTATTTAGGCAAGTCGTAAGGTCGAATTTAAATATTTCAATTCCTTTTTGCAAACAAAAAATGTGTATATTGAAAATTTTAGTTATATTATTTTCATATATTCGACCATAACCTAACTTCACAATGTTAATTGGATCCAAATAATATACTACTAAATACGTGTCTTAAAAATAGAAATATATGAAGAATAAATTACTTTTATCAAAGTGATCCTCACGAAAGTAGGTATATCGTAGAGTTATTTGATATTAAATAAAGATTTCGTAGTGCTAACTTAATCTATTGTTTTCGACGTTTTACACATTTAGGAACGTGTATAAACAGTGTATCAGGATTTCTAATCGTCGTACTTTTGCATATTGCACTGCATATGTCTTATAAGAGCACATGCTTAACCATTTCCAATGAAAACCGTATAATAACAGAGAAGACAAACGTCAAACGTTATTGTTGTATTTGTAGTGTCGTGACGTCATTACTCATATAAGTCACGTGACCTAGTGTTTTTTCGCGAAATTTAATTGTCATTACAACAATATTTTTTTTGTAATAAATAATAATTTTTTGAGAGAAAACAAATTATGATACACAAGTATTATGACATATGATGAACAAGTTTTAACTTATGCAATTTTCTGATCAGAATTTAAATCTATTCGTTTGGGATAAGTTATAAAATCAGATTTCTTGTCTTCATATGAAAACAATAAAACTAAATATTATAAAAGAATACCATCACCACAACATCACCCCCAGAGATCCAGCTGAAGCCAATGCAGTGTCCGTGGCGCGTGCGGGCGAGCTGGCCGCGGCTGCTGGCGCGCTACGGACACGCCGCGCCTTCCACCAGGGAGAAGGACCAGCCAGTGCTCAAGCTGCAGAGGAACGTGTTCTTCCCCAAGCACCTGGAAGAGGGAATTAAGTGAGTTCAAATCCAAGGAGACTAGGTAATAACATTTTTATACAAGTACAATTTTTTGTTGACGAGTCAAGTTTGTTTTTATATAACATAGAGTAAATTTTCAATAAAATATATGGTGCCTATGATTCTTTTAGATACGAAACGAAGCATAGTTCTATACAATTGCATAATGAAATTAATATATCATTTCAGGGACTCGAGAATCCAGGAGTTACTCTACGAGGAAGCACGATACAACGTAGTCAACGGACGATATCCTTTGGAGAGCGCGCAGGCGGTTATGTTAGGAGGCCTACAGGCCAGGATACAACTCGGACCTTACGACCCCCACCGACATACCGCTAAATTCTTTAGGTGGGTTCTTGAATGTGTGCCATTAATATTGTTGTATTGCAAAGAGGTAACACATGCAATACAATTGTCTATAAAATCGTAACATAACAAAATATCGCTAGATAGATGAGTAAAGCAATTGAAAACTCTCTTGGGCATATGTAGATCATGAAATATGTGACAGTGTCTATATAACGCTCGTCGCAGGGAGCACCAGCGCGAGTACCTCCCGGCGCATGCGCGGCGCGGCGGCTGGGCGCGGCTGGTGCCGGCGGGGCGCAAGGGCAGCCCGGAGGCGCGGCTGCTGGAGCACGCGCAGCGACCGCCCGCCGCGCCGCCCAGGAAACTACGACACAAGTACCTCGCGCACACACGGACCCTGCCCACCTACGGGTCAGTGCGGCCTGCTGTTATATGTATACAGGGTTATTTGTAATTAATGGTCCACCTCTTGCAGGCAGACTCTCTACATCAATCTCAACAACATTTATTCTATGACTTTTTACAAATCTTGATAAATAACACAAAAAAACGAAATAAAAGAATTTTTGCTCCCTCGGTTATTTATTACTCTGTATTATGTAAGACCAATTCTCAATTCGCTCCTGAGTCATGTTTACAAGTTGTTTTCAAAAATCGTCTCGCTTGTAAGTTTGATGACTACCAGCCTCCCGAACAAGCCGGTTTCCGTAAGGGCTTTATACCACAGACCACATACATACGCTGCGACAGGTTATACAGAAGATCGAAGAGGATAACCTACCATTATACTTAGCGTTTGTGGACTATGAAAAAGCCTTTGATTCGATCGAGACTTAGGCCGCACTTCAGTCTCTCCAGCGGTGACATATTGACTATCGTTATATAGAAGTGTTGAAGTGTTTGTACAAAAACGCCACCCTGTCGATCCGAGTACAAGAAGATCATACAAAGGCTATTCCAAAACACCTCGGGGTAAGACGTTATATCTCCGAAACTGTTTACTACTGCGCTAGAAAACGCCTTCAAGCTTCTTGAGTGGAAAGAATTCGGCATCAACATTAACGGCGAATACATCACTCACCTTCGATTGGCAGATGATATCGTTGTCATGGTTGAATCGCTGGAGGACTTAGGCACTATGCTCGAGGGTCTCAACGGAGTGTCAAGATAAAAGTCATGTCAATGTCCATGTTGTCCTCACTCCTGTAACCGTTGGACACTCTGTTCTCAAAGTTGTCGACCATTATATTTATCTAGGCCAAGTGGTCCAACTCGGTGAGTCTAATTTTGTGAAAGAGGTTAATGGAGGAATCCAATACAACTGAAAAGCGTTCGGAAAACTTAATCACATCCTCTTGTCCAAAATTCCTCAGGGCCTGAAGACGAAAGTCTTCAACCAGTGTGCGTTACCAGTGATGAGTTACGGGACTGTAACGTGGCCTCTTAATATGGGCCTCATAAGAAAGCTCACTCAACGAGCTATGGAGAGGGCTATGCTAGAAGTTTCTCTACGTGATTGAATTAGAAATGAGGAGATCCGTAGAAGAACTAAAATCTCCGACATAGCCCAGCGCTCAAAACCGTCTGTATTGTAGGCGCATTCGGGAGGCTTATGTTCAGCTGTGGACGTCAGTTGACTGATGATGATGACATCATTTAGTCAATCAACATCGAATAGGCGTAACTAACTAAATATTTCGTAAACTATTTCGTAAGAAGTATAACTATCAACCCTGAGGGATTAGACTGTGCCAGAAGTCTATATTAAGATATCAGATGGGATTGCGGACTGCTTTTGCAGGCAATCTCTCTGCTTGAATCCCAACAAATTTATTTTATGACTTTTTAAAATCAATAGTTTTTAAAATTAAAATTTTCCCATACTAAATTTATTTGTTGCTTCTGAACTGTAATTAACTCTGAGCGTAGCTATGGCACCCGGGCGTTGCCCTTTTAAGTACTTCTTACAAAATACAGAGTAATAAGTAAAAGAGGGATCAAACATTTCTTGCTAATTTTTTTGTGTTGTTTATCAAGATTTAAAAAAGGTGTAAAACAAATGTTGGGTTTGATGTAGAGAAGCGCCTGCAAGAGGTGGTCAACTAATTACAAATAAGCAGGTTTATAAGTATATTAGTCATAATATTTATATTTGATAAGTAATTATTGATTATGTTTCTATAGCGCGGCATTCTTCCAAGGTCAGATAGAACAGCCAGTACGTAGTCTGACCAGTCTCCTCACTCACGAGGACATACCCGTCCTGGTAGCTATCAACTCTAGCGGAGTTTATGTTATCGATGACACTGAAAGCGTAAGTTCTGATGTGTTTACTTATTTTCTTTAATATGGAAAACTAGTTTGACTGATTGTAAAGCGGGTGAGGTAAGTTAAATGGCCTAATTTTAAAACGTTACATAGAAAAAAGATAACAGTTTCACTCTCTAATCGAGTCTACTGCTCGATTAATGTAAACAAAAAGCGCGCACCAGCTTAACTGAATGCTAACCATTGAAAATGATTTTTGGTTAATTATTCCTCAAGGGCATGACCTGTCACCATCTTTTTTCTTATAAACATTTATCAGAACCACAAAAATCTAACAAAAAATTGAGTTAAATCGGTTCAGTAATTACAGAAGAGTTCGATGATATAGAATACATTGGACCCAACAACATAGAAGATCTCACTCGTCGATGAAAATATTAAAATTAAAAAAATCTTAAAATCTAAAAAATCAAATGTTAATAAAAGAAAATCCAAAAGTGAATGTTAATAAATCGTCATGAATTTGCAGACGGTACTACTAGGTCTGTTATACGAAGAACTGTCCTGGGATATTGGACTGCCATCCGACGACAACGAGGACTGTCTCCCGTGTCTCTTCTTGCAGTTCATGGTGGTAGAAAATGGGTTGCGAGTGTCTAAAATATTACAGGTAATATGTATAATTGATTATATAAAAATATGAGATGTATTGAACATGAGAGAAAACCAAAATTATGTACTTTTTCCATATATCAGGTGTTCTCGAAACAAGCAACTATGATGGATACGCTGATAGAACACTTCGCAGGGGAATATAGAAAGAGACTCGGCCAAGAAACTCCTAGCGACCATGCTAACTACGATTACCATTCAGGTAAAAAATATAACAAAATATACAGGGTTAGTTGTAATTAAATGGCCTTGACTTTTTAAAATTAATAGTTTTTAATATTTAAGTTTTCCCATACAAAATTTATTTGTTGCCTCTGAACTGGCATCAACTCTGAGCCTAGGTATGGCGCCCGGGCGTTGACTTTTTAAGTACTTCTTACAAAATACAGATTAATAAGTAAAAGAGGGAGCAGAAGAGAGGAGATGGCTAATTAATTACAAATAACCCTGTATAGTTCATATATATGTTCGACACAAAAGACAATTTGTGTGTAATAACACAATAATAATTATAGGTTCACGATAGCTCAGTACTCAGAGTGACGGAAAGGTATACTAGTGGTCTAGGGTTCAAGGTCATTTGTATCTATACTTTCAGATTCCGGCAGTATATCCCTCCCTCCCCTCTCCCGGCCGGACTCCCCCCAGCGTCGTCTTGCCAACAAGCTCAGTCGTCTCGCGCTCGCGACGCACGACGGTCGCGGGAACCTCCTGGGGGGAGCCGGCGACTGGAACAGCGGACTACACCACAGACAACCCTCGTGGATACTACCCAAACATTAGATGTAGAATAAAACCATATGAAATTAATCTTTCTAGTTTTATTTTGATTATAAATATATTTTCTAGTATAATAATCACGAATTATTTTAATGTTATAATAACGCATATGAAGCCTAATCTGGGATAAGAGGGAAATTACATACTTGGAGAACAACATGATAAATAAAGGATTCTACCCAAATATAAGATGTAGAATAAATCATTATAATATAAAAACTTTTTTTTACCAAAACCTTACTTTCTTTTATTCTACCACATTCTGATACTGGTTTAAAATGTTACTAATATAAAATATTTGAAACATGTTGCGAAATTAGACACTGTATGACGGTTTGCCCTTATCATATTTTCTAAAACTAAAATTGCACACTATTACATACTTGATTTTAATCATAGAATACCGGCCGATCATACATTAAATGACTTGTTTAAAAACTGATGGTAACAAATCGCATCACTACATATACAAATCTTGACTATACATACATACGCATTCTTGTGTGGAATAATATGTAAATGCCACAATGTTGATAATTTCGACTTTCGATATATATTTTTTCATTTTTAACCCCCGACTGAAAAAAAGGGGTGTTATTGTATTTTTAGTTCCTTAAATTGTTTTAACATTTTTCATGTATAAGTAATTTTACTCGAATTATACATGTGATAAAATTATATATTATTACTTATTATTATATGATATAAGTACTATTTATACTATGACCTAAAAATAGATGAATACTTCTGAATACTTAAGTTAGTCAGTTCAAGCCCCTTGTATTAGTTATAATGAGATACTACCTCCAGAATTGGTGGAGTTACCTGAAAGTTACTGATGGATGGATGCTACTGAATCTCCTAGACCAATAGAGCTGGGTGCCCCGGGTATGGGCTTTTTATCTTTAACAGTATACATTTTTGCTTACAAGCGATACAGTTACCACTCACAACAATGGCTTCACTGACTGAGGTGATAATTGAATTTTAGAAGTATTCGTAAGAAAAGATCAACTAAAATAGTAACTAAAATCCTTAGCGAAAATAGTTAAGAATCACGTGAGAACTACAAATATGTAAAAAAAATACATATTTTAATTTATATTCTGATATTGAAAGTGACTGATTATTTAAGTTAACTAAGGTATTTTTCTCCCAAGTTAGTTGAGTATGTCTTAGCAAAGGATTTTTTATATTTAAATAAAATATAACAAATACGGACAAAATGTACCTAAACTCCTCCTGATTTCGGAAAATAAGTGTAAAGACGTAACGGAAAGTATGTTTTAATATTAAAACTACGATATTAGGTACATTTTTTTCTCTGAGAAAGATAAAGAAACATTCTATACGTTACAATTATTTGTTTAATTACATTCAGGTTGATTTTGTAGCATTTTGTGCCGAAAACTTGATAACCACCTAAGTATGATATGATATTTGAAATTAGAAATTTGTTGTTGTTGACTGTAGATGGAAAGTAGTTGTAAGTTAATATAGCTACTGTATTGAAAGAAACTATTGTAAGGAAGGAATAACACGAAAGCTTAGTAACTGAAACAAGATAGTTCACCAAATGTAACTCAATACTTTTAGGACTGTGACAGAGTTATTAACTGAAAGTGAGTTGCAAGAAAGTTTTTCCACGATAACAATAGCCCATTTCGCTTTCCAATAAACTACCTACTGTTTCTTCAATGTATTCAATGTAGGTATATATTATCTGTTGATAATTTAGTATTGTTTCATTTAAATAAAATAATATATAATTACAACATTGTATTAAAAGTAAACAATTTAATTATAACATTATAACAACATTTTAGAAGATCAAATTAAAGTAATTCCAAACAAAACGTACACTAAGAAACCAGTATTAAAACATCATTTCATTTTATAATAATGCCGAACGCGGTTGTACTCCTTTAGTAAGGGATGCTTGTCTAAGTAATCTTCAAGAACTTTGAATCTCGGAGCCGATAAGTCCTTATGTCTTGTCAGACGCACTTCTAAGCTATGGACTTGGAAAGCCAGTTCCGCGCTGAAAACAATTTACGAATATGATATATGCTTTTAAAAATATAATAGTTTTGTAGATAATAGAACAACAAATGTAAAACTTACCTCATAAGAAAATAAGCGTTTTCCTTTTCGGGTGTCAGAATAAATTGGTTTGCTAAATACCAGAGTCTCTTATTCTTGTATTCTGCGTTCAACTGTAAATAAATAATTTATATATCTTTTTCTAGTAAGTGGTCATCAAAATCGCTTTGAATTTAGTTGCAAAATGTTTTGGTTCCTCTATATTAAGATGTTAAGATATTCTGTAGTGATATTCATCTATTGGAGTGATATTTTACTGGGCATTAAACCGGTATTGCTGTACCTTGTCAAACCTCTCCTGCACAAGGTGTTGGCGCGCCAGCTGCTTGGCGCGGAAGTCATTAACGCACTGGTCCCTCAGCAGCGCCGCCTCCTTCACTGACACCGCAGCCCGCCCACGGCTGGGCCCCAGCAGCCGCGCTAGGTATGGAGCCAGTGGGTCAATCTCCGCTTCTATTTCGCGCTCTGTTACTTCTGCCTTTTGAGCTTCCTGGATAATTGAATCTTAATTCAATACCTCACTTAATTCATTACAATCTTTTTGTAATCGATAGCTACATTAGATAATAAATCAACAATATATTTTTTTATATGTTTTATAGACATATGGAATAGAGTGAAATCGAAATAAAGCGTTCATTATTATGTATGCCAAATTGCACTAATCAAACGTCAATAATTCATGGTTCATGGTTTAAAAGGGTCAGTCCATAAATAAAAACAGTAAGAAGTTTCTTGGATAGAGTATGCATCAACGTTTAACTTATTTATAAAATTACAATTATCCACAGAATTAACTATTTCAGTCACAGTCATAGATCGACAGTTTTAACAAACAGTCAAGCGTGTAGTATCGGCACTGTGTTCTTTGTCTATATAAAGTATAATTTTCGAGTCGTGAAGTTTGATGTTAAAAAAGAAGCATTTTCTAATATCTATGAACTGGTATAGATTGTTGAAGAATTTTAGATTTTGAGTTGAATTCAAATCTTGGCGAAACTTTGTGAGTATAAATTCGAATTCGAGTAAAGCATGGTACTGAAAGTATCTAAGAACTAAAATAACCAACTACGCCATAGACTAGAATAACTAACTTCGCCAAGTTCAAATTAGTAATCACCTGTTATAACTTTTATATACCTTATGACTTAGGGACTTATGTGTTCACTCCACTTGACCTATGATAAGGCTATCCTTGTGTTTTTTTGTACGTACCTGTTCCTTCCATCCCATTTTGGCTGCTTCGTTCCTCTCAGTATCAAACAGCGACACAAAGAGTACTGGTTCAGTTAGTTCCCTCAGTCTTTGTTTCAGATATTCAGTGATATCTGACTCCCGGTCTCTGATATGTTTTCTCGAATGATATTCCGATTCTATGTTGTCGCACAAGGCATAGTAAACATTTAGTGGTCTAGGAGGTTTAGCACAGGGATCAGCCTAAAATACAGACATGTTTTATATCAGATAGACGTTAAAAGATTAAGGATCTAATGTTAAAAGAAAGTCTGTACAAGGATTTTTATTTAATCTTTACTTATACAGAAATATAAACATGGTATTCCTATACTTTTAAGGTACCTACTATCAGAAACTGTTTTCTGGTGTTTAGATAAGTTACGAAATGTATTTTTACAGTTTAAGCCTTTTTTGTCGTTTTATCTATTTGTCTATGCAGCTATCAGAAGAAAACTACTCAATCTATACCAATACCTACGCTCAGAGTTAATGCCAGTTCAGAGGCAACAAATTAACTTTGTATGGGAAAGTTTAAATTTTGAAAACTATTAAATTTAAAAAGTCATTGAACCAATGTTGTTGGTATTGATGTAGAGAGGCTGCCTGCAACAGGTGAACCCTTTACGAGACACTTTTCCCTCTCTCTCGTATTAACGCGAAGACTCTGCAGATTATTTGTGTTATTACAATAAGAATAAAAATATATGAATTTCTAAAGAAATAAAAATAATACATTGCTTATTATTTAGGGGAAAGAGAAGTCAAGAAGACGAAGTCGCTGGAACACAAATAATGCGATACAAGTCGAGTCAAATGTCAAGTCTAAGTGATATAAGTAACTAACAATGTAACCGGATGTTTTATCTGGATAGAAAAGTATTTTGCCGCCAGATTCAGCTAGATTTGGTTTGATAAAGCTTCGAGTATTATTCGTCACGAAATTATACGCGTAATGATAGAGTAATTCTATAGTATTTTCTTGAATATGATATATTCGTTTCCAAACATCGTCTTTAGCGGGTATATCAGGATTGCGGCTGTAGGTTTCAGTTATGTCTTTTACTTGGCGTTTTGTTTCTATTATTGTGGCTTCCGTGTATGTTATAAATCTGGTCTCAAGTCTGCAACAAAAAAAAGTTGTTTAAATTTGTAAATGTAAAATAAGTTGAATAAAGTTTGTAAATGTAAAAAAGTTGAATAAAGTTTGTAATAAATATCAAATATAAACTTAATAAGAAATAGATATGCCTATCTATATATTCAACTCAAAATATAGTTGTCTTCAAGTAAAAACAGTACCTGTCCTGTCTATCAGTATAATATTCATTGAAATTAAGATGATCGCACTCCAGTCGGTCGAGGTGATCGAGTCGCGCGTAATAATTGAACTTCATCATGCGGGTTCCTTCCACAGACGTTGGCGGGGAGTGCATTGCGTACACATGTTCTACAACGATAATATACACTGTTTGGATTAACGTGAGACTTATCGTAAACCGTCTCGGATTCGAATCCTTGTTCATATCGGTTTATTTTTCATTCTCTATTTATTAAAAATTTAAATAAGCTTAACATTGCTATACATGTTTTTAAATATTCATAGACAAAAAATATTGACTATTTTTTTTTCTAGTGGAAAAAATTACCGGCATTTATAATGCTGCGTAGTATGTAAGTCCTTAATGACTATTGTATTTGACAAATATTATATTAGTAGTATGAAAAATAACATAAATTTTTTGAAAATAGTACAGTACTAATAGTACAGTAATAGTAAGAGTATTTCGTCTTCAAAACTCTAGCAAGTCTTAAAATTATATGAATATATTTATAAGGGTACTGTGAATTAATGGTTTATAAATGAAGACTCTACCAGTGTAAATGTGCACGTGGTTTTATAAGAGGCCTCTTGCGACGCGACGGTACAAAAAATTCGTAGGTAAGTGTATTATTCATACAATCAGAGAAACTGCACGAAAAGATACAGTCGAGGAATGTATGAAAGTGATGATGTAACCAAAAAAAGACATATAAATTAAATAAGAGTTATTTTTTATGAATATCTTAATTTATGTTATGGAGCTTAATTACAATAACTATTTCTTTTCATCAGCCTCACTTATTATTGGAGATGCGCCGAATATTCCGTAAATATTCGGTATTCGGCGTATGCGACATCTTTTTCGCTAATTTGTATTCGGCCGAATTATTCGGTTTCGGTTCCGAACATTGCGGTTCGAGTATTTCTATTTTTTGGCTACAAGACACGGTAATGAACTAAAAGACAAAACTAAGATTTATGACATACCTATTAGAATTCAAAAAAACCTTATAAATTATGTGTTGAATAAAGCTTAAATATAAATCAATTAAGCTTCAAATCAACATTTATTTCGAAACATATCAAGTCAACATATTTATTTTATTATTGCTAAAAATTTGTCTAAGTAATAATTTTTAGTCAACATTTATTTTGAAACTTAAATCAGAATTTATTTTAAGTTTTGAAATAATAGTTTTAAAAAACAAATCAACATATTCATTCATCTAGCCAACAGCCACACATAATGTATCTATATGTTAGAACATGTTTATGACAAACAAACAAAGAAATGATAAACAGATTACAGAATAGTTCGGCTGAATATTCGGTACGGTAAAGGTTAAACCGAATAGTATTCGATATTCGGTTATTTGAACAAAATTTAAATGACAATGTATTTACAATTTAAATATTTGAAAATAAAAGTTAAAATTAATTTAAAATGTAACCGATTATTATTATCATGTTAAAAAACGTGGGTTATAATTATTCCTTCTAGAACCCTATAAATATGCTATGATATTAGCAATAACATTTAGACTATAATTCAGATATTCTAGACACTCCTACAATATACCGACTTACCTTATCTTACCACACCTAGAATACAAAAAAAATATACACAAAGATTTTTTATTAACATCTGCTAAACAACTTTTTCTGCTTTTCGTCACTTACATATTTCTTCTACCGGCGACACAATTGGTGTATCTATAGTGACATACAGACAAGCAGCATTACAAAAAATAAAAATAAAATATTATAATAATTCTTGCATATATGATGTATTAAATGTATCTTCTTTTTGATTTGATTTTAATCTCCCTTTATAAAGATAAAATATTTCTTTGTTGAGGGGATCTAAACATTTATTTTAAGTAATAAAAAAAAAAAATAATAAGTAATTACTTTTATATTGAAAATTTATAAGTTTTTTTTTAATTTGTCTAAATGGATCGTGCAAAGAATGTTTATACAGATAGAATTTACATATGTATATACTAATGTATATACCTACATAGCTATATTTGTGTAAGTGGTTTATTATAGTAGACTACATGCTAACAGCATTACTAGGTAACATTTAGAAACATTAGCATTAGTAAGTGTATAGTGTATTTAATAAAATAATTCTACAAAGGTCATTGAACTCTTCATGAAAGCTTCATTTCAATTAACTTACTAAGAAGATGGTCTCTCCTACCGATGCCAAAATTTTCTCGGATTTCTTTCTTTACAAAATCTATTTTAACAGTCTCCATTTTATCTACTCGGTTTTCATACCATTCATATCTAAAATAATACAGTTTTTGTTATATGTAAAAATGTTAATTAATATTAATATTTAAATATAATTACGTGAGTAAGGGAGTGTTAAGAGCATAGTCTTCAAAAATTTTGAGTCTTTTGATGATACCGTCTTTCTGAGAGTATGGAGCAAACTTTTCCAATAATACTTTTTTATAATTTATCACTTTGTGGCTGCCGGGATATCTCTGTTCGTATTCTGAAAATAATACGTTTATTATTTAACTTAATTTCATTAAATAAATTAATTTAATTGTTTTTATTGGAGTACCTATCTCTTTTCGTATTCTTTTATTATTTAATTTAATTTTGTACTTTATTGTTAATTCACGTATACAAAATATACAAAAATAACAATTAAATAAACTATTATGTTGAAAATGTTTGCTTATTATATATATTATCATTTCTTCCTTAAAGTCTACCATTGTCGTACATAGTTTCAGACAGTTAAATCCGCTCTTTATCTCGGACAAGGAGGAGAGATCTTGTGAAAATTCATTTTGGAGAATTTAATGAAATGGGAATTGACCCATTTTTGAGTTGAGAATCACGAAAATGTGTGTTAGGAAAAAATTACTTAATTAATGAACTATTATTTATGGTCAAGTGTCATTAACTTTAAGTAGGTACATCTTATACTGTTCTGATTCATGCGGAAGATGAATACTTAGTGATTGATCAGTGAAATAAATTTAGTAAATCAGACGGATACATCACAGATGGATATTATATTTAAATAAACTCTTATACTTACTAACCTTACTTTATTAAGATAATATTAGTATGGATCAGTTCTTTATTTTGTATTTTATTAACAGTTTACCATCAGGAGTAATGTCCAACTTCTCCACCCAGCTGGTGGGGACGTCTAGATGTTTCTCAGTGTCCACGGCTGTTCTTTTGTCAGCGGTGTCAATGCCCACCATCAGTCTCCTGTAGTAAGGCTCCCCAGCGAGCAGGTGTTCCCAGCATGTCAGATCAGCTAGGTCGTAGTTCAAGGAGCCAAGACCCTCGTCACAAGATTGAAGGTTTACCTTCGGTAAGAAAGGATTTAAACAATAAAATTATAACGGTTAAAGTAAATATCATCCGAAAAGATGTTTATTTTATTATTGTTCTCATTATATTCAATCTTAAAGCCTCATGTATATATATATTTTTTAAATTCAATTTAATAACAAATTAAATACATTTTTATTTTAATTAAAATGCATTATTATAATTCAATTTAATAACAAATTGAATACATTTTTATTTTAATTAAAATGCATGTGTACATTTAAATTAAAAAGGGCAACATATTTTTGATGTAAAAATAAATTCCAATTATTTCCATCGAGACATTATTTCTCAAAAACACAAATACCCTAAACCTCAGAATATAAATTCTTTCCAACAAACCATTAAAAGAAACCACATGAGGATGTCACCATAACTTACATAATAGTTCTCATGATTATAGACGCTATCCAAGTACTGATACTGGCTGGAGCTCAAGGGGAAGCCGTTACCATCGCTAGGCTCGATGAAGAAAGGCACCTCAACACCTCTGAACCCACTCAGCACCAGAACCCACGCATGAGTTCTCCATCCGTGAATGTTATCGGGTGGTGGCAACTCTAGATCCTGAAAATTATATAACCTTAAAATTAACGTAATCTGAAACATTGTTATTACTGGCAACCATATTGTTTTTTTTTTATATAATTTAAAAGTAAGCAATTAAATATTAACTACATTTTAACCGCAGTAACGTAAATAACTAATTAATTACAGCAATCTTTTTCAACCGCTCGTTTTCAATCTTATCAAGTTCGGCTTGTTTTCGGTCTGCTTCTTTAAGATCCATTTCTTTGCAGTACTTGGAGGTGAGGTCTGGTAGTGGTACTAGACGGTACCGCGGCTCTTCTTCTGGAGGTGGGGGCTCCTCAATGACCTTTGATGTAGAACAAGACAGACCAATTTCGTATTTTATTTAAGATCTATGTCCAAGTTTTTGGATTAAAGTTGGGTTTATCTTAACAAATTATTTAGAAAAGCGAATATTTACAGTAAAAAAATAATACTTATCACAAAAGATAAGTATTATTTTTTTACACTATTAAAAATATTCTAACATAAGATTCATTTGAAATATCGATCTATTTTTGTTTGACACTTGTTTTCATTCATAGTCGTTTGAATATAATTCTCAAAATAGTATACGTTTTCGAAGTTTGTTGCTCGGTGTTGAACACCAAGTCGTATCAAATCGTCTTCTAAATCGATAACAATAAGCGACTTTTGATCACAACAAGCGACTTTTTTCAAATGTATTGCTAAGGATAAATTTGGGACCGAGCATTTTCGATAACAATAATAATAATAATAATAATAATAATATCGGGACAAATTACACACATTGATCTAACCCCTAAGTAAGCAAATAACAATAGCCGGCTGATAACATTAACCGTGATCACAATAAGCGAAGTCCACTGTATAATAAAATTCGGGATTACAATATATATTTTACAGAATTTAAGATTACTGTTACAACAATGCTAAGAAATCTAGAAAGTACAGAGAAATCACCTCAGTTTCGTCTGGTATCCCAGGACACGTGGTACGATATCGTATCGCCATGCAGACGTCTCGCGAGGCGCTTCCGACTACGACATAAGCGTCGTATCCAGCTCCAATCAGCCATGAGACCAGAACGTGTGCCAACTCGAAGGGATTCCCGCTGCGTCTCACTATCGCTGTGTACGGAGACATGAGGCGCTCCGGCTAAGGCATTACAATAACTTATTTAGAAACATTCTTCTATGATAATACTTTTATTGTACTCTATATTACCGTAAAAATATAAATAATAATACGTAGAAAGCGATTTATAAAAGTACAGAAACTTCTGGCTAAATAGCGTTTTCTTCCAGACGGGTTTTCTGATTCGAGTACATAAACAGAAACCGTGAAATTATTTAGGTTCTGTATTAATCTTTATCTTTATATATATATTTCTTGTGTGCGTGTGTTTGTCACTGAACTCCTCCTAAACGACTGGACCGATTTTTATGAAATTATTTGTGTGTGTTCTAGAGGACCTGAGAATTGTTTAGATTCACAATTTGGTCCACTGGAGAATGGTTTTTTGATTAATTTTAAATGTGTAAGTAGGTGGTGATTTTGGAATGTTTTACATTGGTTCCGACGGACTGCGTTACCATGGCAATGTCAAATATTAAATAATATTATATTTTAATTATAGTCTGCCCTGACAATTGGCGTTGCGATAGAAATAAGTAAAATATTTTAGTACTAGCGGCCCGATACGTGCTTCGCTACGTAAAAGTGAAATTAAAAAAAAATGGAAAAATTCATTTATTTAAACAAAAAATCTTTATTTACCTATTCATACGGTATCGATTGGTCGAATTACATACTTTAGACATTGTGATAACTTTTTAATATATATATTTTTTTAAAGTTTGATTTTTATAAATTTAAGACGCGTGTACAAGACAACGTCTGTCGGGTCCGCTAGTACGTATAATAAAATTGTCACTGATCGAAAACTGTACATAGAAAATATAAATAAAAATCTTTATATGAGCGAGAGAACCAACCAAACGACCAATGGTTTTCCATTTTGTCTGTCTGTATGTTTGTGCACGCTAATCTTAGAAACAGTTTAACCAATTTGGATGCAATTTTCAGAAAATTATTATCACAGTCTACACTTAACATTTAGTGTTTATTAAAAGTTACGTTAATTTATGTCAAACACGTAATATGTTCCAAGAAAATCTGTTGAGGTGTAGTCTCAGTACATTGAAAATATTTAAAAAAATATATAGCCAGGATGTGAAGGGATAACTAAAAGAATCCATTTCTGACGTTTTTGTCATTTTTGTCTGTTTACCTGTTTCTCTTTTAGTTGTGCACGCAACATATATATAATACAACAGAATATATATATATATATATATATATATGGCAAATGTAAATAACTTTTATACATAGAAATTGAGCGTCACTCTGAGTAACATTTAGTTTTTAATTTTCATTGAACACTATTCACTCTATCAATAGATGTATCTTTATACATATAAATAAACTGTAATTGATGTATAGCTTCATAAGAGGATTTTAATTTATAATGTATATTATGTAATGTTTTTTTATGATTGATAGTACATATTGGTGGTACATATTGATAGTATATAATGATAGTAAGTATTGATAGTATATGATGGTAGGAAATATTGATAGTGCGTATTGTTTTATTTATTTATTTATATCTTTTCCACTTAGAATCATAATCAGTGATCACTTGTGTACGTCAACATGAAAGTGTCAGGAGGGCCTATTACGATACTAGATTTATCGTAATAAGCCCTTCTGAAAAAGCACTTTCCACCTTAATGTTAAAGATATGAGGGTTCCAAACGCGTCCTGGTCTGAGAAGAACCACACAACAAACTCAGCCAGATATATTGTTTGTTATTGTGATCATTGTTTCACAAACGTTAAACTTAAATGCAAATTTGGAACAACTAGAACCGTCGCAATCAATCGGAAAAGAAGCCTAATGATTTCAGGCAACGAAAATTAAATAATAATAAAAGAAAAAAAATATATATATAAATCTTCGGCCTGTAACACAACCAGTCACCGCAAGCAGCACCCGTTCACGAGCATAACACTAGAGCCAGCCATCACCCCCTTCGCACATATTTGAGGGAGGGAAGCAACCCGACTCCCGATGCTACCGCAAGTAGTGACTTCTAAGGAATCGGTGTGATGCAGAAGGTCGATAAAGCAAAATAATTTACAACAAAAAACAAATTGCGGAGATTACTAGCTATTCGCAATACAATACAGATTCATTCCCAGGCCATACCGTCGTCGATGTAATCCTTTACACTATAGTAGGATTTTTTTATTAAATTATTTTTAACATATAATTTAAATTTATTTAATGATAGGCTTAAGGCTTCATTTGGGAGCTTATTATAAAAACGTATACAATTACCCTTAAAGGATTTACCTATTTTAAGGAGCCTAATGCCGGGCATAGCGAGTTTATTATTTGTCTTGTATTAATTTTATCACAATTTTTCTTGAACTTTGAAATATTTTTATGAACGTAAATTAAGTTTTCATAAATATATTGATTGTAAACAGTCATAATTTTAAATTCTTTAAATTTGTTTCTTAAAGAGTCTCTTGGTCTCATATTATATATGATGGTAGTAAATATTGAAAGTGCGTATTGATAGTACGTATTGATAGTTCATATTGATAGTACATATTGATAGCATGTATTGATAGTACGTATTGATAGTACGTATTGATAGTTCATATTGATAGTACATATTGGTAGTATATGATGATAGTAAATATTGATAGTACGTATTGATAGTTCGTATTGATAGTACGTATTGATAGTACGTATTGATAAAATATATTGATAGTATATGATGGTAGGAATTATTGATAGTGCGTATTGATAGTACATATCGATAGTAAATATTGATAGTACGTATTGATAGTACGTATTGATAGTTCATATTGATAGTACATATTGATAGTATATGATGATAGTAAATATTGATAGTATATATTGATAGTACGTATTGATAGTACTTATTGATAGTACGTATTGATAGTGCATATTGATAGTACGTATTGATAGAACGTATCGATAGTAAATATTGATAGTACGTATTGATAGTTCGTATTGACAGTAAGTATTGATAGTACGTATTGATAGTTAATACTGATAGTACATATTGATAGTACGTATTGATAGTACGTATTGATAGTACGTATTGATAGTACGTATTGATAGTTCATATTGATAGTACATATTGATAGTATATGATGATAGTAAATATTGATAGTACGTATTGATAGTTCGTATTGATAGTACATATTGATAGTATATGATGGTAGGAATTATTGATAGTGCGTATTGATAGTACATATTGATAGTAAATATTGATAGTAAATATTGATAGTACGTATTGATAGTACATATTGATAGTATATGATGGTAGGAATTATTGATAGTGCGTATTGATAGTACATATTGATAGTAAATATTGATAGTACGTATTGATAGTTCATATTGATAGTACATATTGATAGTACATATTGATAGTATATGATGATAGTAAATATTGATAGTTTATATTGATAGTACGTATTGATAGTTCATATTGATAGTACATATTGATAGTACGTATTGATAGTACATGTTGATAGTACGTATTGATAGTACGTATTGATAGTACGTATTGATAGTACGTATTGATAGTTCATATTGATAGTACATATTGATAGTATATGATGATAGTAAATATTGATAGTATATATTGATAGTACGTATTGATAGTACGTATTGATAGTGCATATTGATAGTACGTATTGATAGTACGTATTGATAGTTCATATTGATAGTACATATTGATAGTACGTATTGATAGTAAATATTGATAGTATATATTGATAGTTCATATTGATAGTACGTATTGATAGTACGTATTGATAGTTAATATTCATAGTACATATTGATAGTTTATGATGGTAGGAAATATTGATAGTGCGTATTGATAGTACATATTGATAGTACGTATTGATAGTACATATTGATAGTAAATATTGATAGTACGAATTGATAGTTCATATTCATAGTACATATTGATAGTATATGATGACAGTAAATATTGATAGTATATATTGATAGTACGTATTGATAGTACATATTGATAGTACATATTGATAGTACGTATTGATAGTACGTATTGATAGTACGTATTGATAGTTCGTATTGATAGTACGTATTGATAGTTCGTATTGATAGTATGTATTGATGGTACGTATTGATAGTACGCATTGATAGTACGCATTGATAGTACGTATTAATAATACATATTGATAGTATATATGGATAGTCCTCCTCAGGAAATAATAATATTAAACATCGTAATAAAAAAAGAACACATAATTTGTCTTTCCACTCATAAAAAAAATCTGTGATTAAAATTAAAAAATATATATTAATATAAACTAGAAATACTCCTACACGCAAAAACTACTTGCCGGTGTTTGATGAAACTTAGAGCGGATACTTTTTATGGAAATCGAAATCTATGGGTACGAAGTCGCAAGCACAGCTAGTTAATGTATAAAAAAGTAGCCTGTATAAATTTGCTTGTACTCAACACTGTAGTTTTACATGATGAGTTATTATACAATAATCTTAAAAGGAACAAGATTATTGCACTGCATTAATGTATTCATATTCTTTATGCTTTATAAAAAATGTGTATAGGTATATTTAGAACTTTTAATTAAACTTTAATGAACATAACTGAATGTTTAATTTAATTTTAATAAGTTTTTATCACACACATTATAAAACTTTAAAACACGCAAATAAACCTGCCAGGTATTGATAAACAAAATCTTATTATTTTTAATTCTTTAAAATGACTTTATGGTTCAGTAAAACACTGTATAAAAAGTCCGGGAAACCTGATCAGAGGTTTGATGTTCTAAACTCTAAAGCATATAATTAGTAGCATGAAGCCTGCACTAATGAGAAGATCTCCCTCACCGCCAAGTTCAAAGGAACATAGAAGTTACTACACACATGCTGTGTACCTATGTTACGCACGGTTGTTGGTTTGTATATGCTAGGTTTCTTTGTAGGTTTTCCTAGAATGAAAACTAGGTAACTGATTCTAGTAACGTAACCATGAATATGTAGTAATTATTAACCTACAAACTATGAGATACTGTAATCATTCAGCTTATTTGTCGAAATATGCTAATCAAAAAGCAGTTTAATCGAATAATCTAAAATAATAAATAAATATGAATGTTTCCAACTTTTTATATTAGTTCAGCTAATCCATAAGAGATGGCGCTACGAGTATTGTAGATTTATTTTTACGATGAACACTATTTTTCGATTACATTTTGTTTAAAATTTTATCACAATAAAAACTTACATAATCGAAATAACAATAACTAGCTAAAGTTTTTTAGATTATAAAATAAGTGTGAAACACTTTTATCAGAAAACACTACCATTAATAAAAAACTAGCAGAACACATTTAAAATTTAATAATACTTAAAATAATAAAGTACAAAAACATGTAGGTAGTTCTATAAGAGTTTTATTATAAATTGAATCTAAAGTCGAGTGGAAACAAAGTCTGTTGGCACGAACTTTTCCAACTTTCACTTTTCGCTGAAAAGTTTACATCACTTTCGTTGTCCATTTTTTTTCACTTTCAGTCTTGTAATTATCTTATTGTCGAGGAGGGGGGAGGGGGGAGTATTATTATTTATGATTGAAGAGTTTTACAATTCATTTTATTTTCTGGATTCGTAGTACTGAAGTTTGAATGAACAACACAAATGTAATATTTGAAAATATTTATGAACATGTATGGCCATGTTAAACTTATTTAAATTTATATAAATAAAGAATGAAAAATATACCAATACGGGCAGGGATTCGAACCCGCGACCTTTGGGAAACCGTCCCGTTGTTCTACCGATTAATTATACGATACGGTAGCCCCAGAGGTCGCGGGTTCGTTCGTTCGAGATTTTATATTTATATAAATACAGATGTAATATGTAATTATAACCTTGAATTTTCATACGTACCTATGCATGTATGAATGTGTCTATTTATGTATGTATGTAAGTTTGTATGTATGGAAGCTCTCTAGTACCTAATACGAATTATGATGAACTTTATTTATGTATGTTAAATGCAATCATCCTCAAAACCAGTGGTTAGCTTGACAGACTAATACTATATTGAACACAAAAGAATCGTACATATGGCAATGTATTGTAAAACTTAGTGGGTAATTGATAATTCATGAACTAGAATAAACTAGAATAAAATTTTCTATATAACGATTAAAGGTTTGAAAACAGATGAACTTTATAATTTATCTAAACAAAACAAGTCTAATAACAATAAAGAAGATTAACTTAAGCTACCCGTCGATATCTTAAGACCTCATAATAAAACACTCCCTACACCTAGGAGAATTATACCTCCTAACACAAAGGTAGCTAAATACACAAAGGTATATGTCAGGTAGGTATATAATATTCCGTTGCAAGCTCAGACTACGAGTACGGCATTGCAAGCACAAATTAGACCGTACCACGTTCCACGCTTTGAGTTGCGCTTGACCAAGCGTTATTCGAATTTCCAACAAGACGCCGAACTAGAGATGTGCGGTGCTCGCATGTCGTTATCGATAAGACTCGGCTATCGCAAGTATCGATTTGGCAAAGCGGGTGGGGGCACCGCCGCGGGCGATGCTCGGATGCCACTCATGCGAGTCCGTGCTTCGCTTCTAATTGAATGCGCTGCGACATTTTCGGTATCGACCATCGATGTTTTGAATGTAGTCTTCATTTTCATTAAAATATAACGCTGTAAAATACTCACAAATTGTTTTAAAATAATTTGCATGTAGTGTACTTTATTAAGCGATGATCATAACACAATTAGTTTTCAGTTAAAATTTATCACAAAATATTCAAGTTATATTATAAAATATGTAATAATAAAATTTGTCTGTAGGTAATTTATTTACAAAGGATTTTTTTAAGTTATTAAAAAAACACACGTTATTAAATTTCATATGTAAATATAAAACATTTTACCAACAAGACTCCATTTACGAATTTACTGTTAAAAATAAAACATTATCGACAAAAACGGGGGAAAAGATAAAAAGTCGCAACTCCAGGCCCAAGAGGGAGTCTCTTCAAGAACGGCAGTCCGCGCGAGTGATTTGCACCACCCGCCGCCGCGAGGTCGCGACAGGTTAGTGATGTACCATTTTGCGCATTTGATTTTTTATCGACGTCGACTTTTTTTTTATTTAAATTTTTATGGTCAGCAAAAATAAAATTAATATATTATTCTTATTTTTTTAAAGAATGGAAAATTAATGTTGTATAATAAATATTTTATGTATTTGAAAATTATTTGTCAAGATTATTTTTTAAATAAAATAGAACGTCTGTAGATGGAAACATGGAGTTCTTTACAAGCATTTCCGAGAACCGTCCGCGTTGTTTGATGACAAAGGAGTGTTTTTGTGACGGCGCCACCCTCCCGCCGCGCCGTGTCCGTGGCGACGAGCGGCCGCGGGCGTCTGCCGGTCGCGGATCGATATCTCGAGATCTCGGCCTACACCCGCCTCGCCGGCCATTTGCCTACCTCGACGCCTCGGGCTCGTGTGTACATAACCCGCCACCCACCACCCGCACCGATACACCCCCGCAGATTACCGCCTACAAAGCAAACTTCATTGGTACGTGCATGCAATATGCGCAAGGAGCCCGAATTGCGCTCGGACTCGCCCGGCAGATTGCTTTGATATCCGACCCGGCTTCGTATTTAGCACAGGTTATTCGAGTCCACTGCACATCGAATCTTAGCCAAGGGCCTACAATTCTGAGCTAGTACATAGGAGACGGCTGCAATCACGTTAATTACTCGAGCGTAGGCTCTCTTGGAAGCAGAAACCGAATAGCTGATATGAACTAAGATCATGATACCGAGATGTTTAGTTGTCTTCCAAATGTTATCTAACATCAACTATACATAACAACAAAGGGTGCATATATAACAATCTAGTAATATATAAAAGGCAATCCCTTAGCTTTAACTGTGCAATACACTAATAAATTAGGTCAACAAAGTTCCTTCCTCAGTTATTTAAAAACAATATTTTTATTAATAAGTTAAGATCAGGAAAAACTTGCCAAGATTTGAATGAACAAAAACATTATTTGTTCCTTACTAGTAATATAATCTTGACTTGTTTTGTGTGACCTCCGATAAAAATTAAAACTTTCGCTCTTGAAGAACTATGAGCAATATATATATTAATTTAAAACCACATAATAAAAGCGTCAATAAAACATAATTATATATATAAGAATTAAGAATTATAATATCTTAAGAAATATAACATTTAGTTTTATATTCACAACCTGACACTGCGCGATAATAAAAAATATCAGCGCATTCATTAAGTGAAGTAATTTGACGCGTCGTATAGAAATACTCGTGAATTTCAATAGAAAAGCTCGGAGGTCGTAAATCGGCCAAGTGCAGCGCCGTCCTCCGTTGTGGAAGAGGGAAAGTTCACATTTGCATATTGGCCTCCGAATCTCCAACTAACTCAAACAAACTCCCAACAGCCAACTGCGGACTTTTAATTTGCTTTATGAATATCGTTTGTTAGAGTGGTGATGGTTATAGTTGTGACCACGTGACTTGCTAAGTTTAATTTTATTTGACATATTGTCTGATTTAACATATACAAAGCTTAGCTAAAAATATTTTTTTTATCTGAAACAGGATACTACAACAGGATAATTTCATAACTACCCCGTTGGTCGAGTGGTTAACGCAGACGCCTAACATATAACGGCGCAAAGGGGCTCGGGTTCAATTCCCGACAGGGACATAGAGGATAGAAGTCGGTATTTCTGTGTTTGGCCGTTTATTAAATATATTCCTAGTATTTTTAATGTGTATTTCTATGTATTTTTAACGTTGTCTAACACCCTTAACACAAGCAAATAAATTGCTGGGTTAGATCAATTTGTGTAATTTGTCCTCTGATATCATTATTATTATAACTTATTTCGGAAAACCGATATATGAATAAATAATAATTTAAAAAGCGTTATAATATAAGAAAGTAAATCTGAATAAACTTAGATATCAAAAATATACCAGTTCTATAAAATAAAACAAGCAAAATTCCCGAGCGTTGCATTAATTTTATTAGAAGTTAGAAGCACCATTTATTCGACTTATTGGTTTCTCTTTCAATTAATCCATTTTATACTGGGTTTATATTTCAGTTTTACTACGATTTCTGTTAAAATTCTCAATGAAATATTATTTATTTCACAGATGAAGTCGCTATGAACAAGACATTTAACACGAACCTAGAAACATTTCACAATAAACACGGAAAAACAAACAATAAAGAACTGAATGAAATGAGTACGAGAGATGAATGTGAATGAATGGCGGGCGCCGCGGTGATGGCGAAACGCCTTCGGGAATATTTTAGCGTATTTCAATAAAGGCGCGACATCTTTAATCTAGGCGGGATCGGGTAGAGGCATAAATCTTGCAGGTCCGGGCGAGTTTTGAATCATTTAGCGCGGTGCGGCTTGAGCCCTGCGCGACTTCCGTCCGGCACGTGCGCCCCCCGGCGCCCACCCGCGCTACGAGCGCGTCTGTCTTTCCGAGACAAAGGGGCGATAGGGATGGGGTAGAGTCGATATTACATATCGATAAGATTTTCATTTATAATATATTAAACAATGTTTTACTGTGTTTATAGTTAAAGGTACTTAATACCAAAAAAAGGTACAATAAAATAATAAAATAAAAATAAATTAATTTAAGACTTCAAAAAATTCCCAGAACGTTGGATATTTTAATATATTTCAAAAGAGTATTTCATGTACCGTTAAAATATAGATAATCGGCAACAAATTTTAAATGGTAGTGCCTAGTGGTATGGTGTATTTATAATTATATTGGTAATAAATAGTTGAAAAATAATTGCAAATACTATACAACATAACTAATTTACAAACTACATAGAATATGAAATACCTTATTATACTTAGTAATTATTTAATTGGTGTAGGAAAATATTAAATTAAATGTTTAGTTTAATAATATAATTGATCGATAGTTATATATTTATTCCAGCTCTAGTGCACGACGTCCGAGCCGCCTCTAATTTGAATTCACGGAGACTCCGCGACGCGTCCGCCGCGTCGGCCGCGCCCGACTTAATGAATCGCGAGGGGGGTGGGGGCGCCCACAGGGGGTAGCCGGGGGGCGATCGGACGAACACCGCATCCTCCGCGCGGATAAGTGACGCCCGTGTTGCTTGTACATAGCTCCTTATGTATTACGGCACATAGCGACCGGCCTGTACCTACGTAACGCTCGCCAAATTTATGTCCCGCACATGTCTAGAGACCGCGGCGTACCTTTAGAGGGATTTTGCGTGTATACGTACAAACAGGGGCCGTCGAAGATATTTGAGATGGAATTTCGTGTAGACCTTTATTGATGAGTTACCTAGTTGCCGTCTTTTACGTCTTTGAGGACATAATATTAACTCAATGTAATATATTATGAACATGAAGTATTTATTTATCACGTATATTTTTATTTATTTAAAAGAAACATTAGAAAATTAAGACAATACTCTCAATTTCTATTTAAAAATACAGGTACAATCCCTATGAAAACAAGGGTATCGTTTCATAAAATGTTAATGAATGTTAACTGTATCATAACGGTTAAAATCTAAGTCGATTTGTAAACAATAACTTGCTAATGGGCAATTATGTTAATACTGGATCGACGCAAACAATCAAAACGCAGTAAATTATTCACGAGTTTTAAATGTGCCTTGGGCAGACTTAATTTTCCTTGAACTGTTTAAAGTCAAAAATATCTTGCATCGTCCTTAAAAATGTACCACTGTTATTCCTTAGGTCGGAGAACTTTTCTCTACAATTTTATTATTTGCAGGCAACTACACTCTAGTTTACTTTATTTGAAACAAATGGTGGAAATATACAAATCAGAGAAAATAAAAAAAAAACGTGATACAAATTCCTGTAAGTATCAAATATTCATAAAACTACATAGATACTAATAAAAAATTGCAAAAAATACTACCGTCTATGAATAAAGCATTTTTTCAAATGTCTAATCACCGGTCCCCTCACGGTCCCCACACGGCTCAAATGATCCGCGCGGTTGGGGGCCGGCCGTGGGAGCTGCGTCCGTCGCGCTATTATTCTCGATAATCACGCGATATCGATTGACGACGTGCGTGCAGCCCTAATTTAGTTTCCCGTGGAATTACCTCGAACGCGAGCTCGTGTATCCATTTTATTCCAGTGTTATTTTCGAGATTAGATCATATGTTGTAAATGTCAAGAGACTGGGTATCTTTAAGAATACCTACTATATTAACAAAATAATAAAATAAATATATTTAAAAAATTGGATTACTTCTTTGACACATATATTGGTTGCGAGTAGAACCTACTTACCTATGTATTAACTTAAAATGCTTTTAATGTAAAAATACTATTTAAAATTCCACCATCAGAAAAAAAATACAAAAACATCTGTCAAACTAAAATCTTAATGTTATCCGACTTTCTAAATGATATCAAATTCATAATTCAAGGATTCCATACTTCCAGAATTAAGGTTGTAAAACGTAGTCAAAATATTTAGTAACCCGACCGAAGCAACAGGTTGCATCATTAAGCGATATTATAAGCTCTGATTTTAACTTTGCAATTCTAAGTTTCTACTTTCTTCGTTTGTCGACTTCTGAACTTGACTCTGTTATAACTTTTTAAGTAAGATCATTTTGAGTGAAAGTGAGAGTTATTCTTGGTTTTAATATTGTATTAATTAGAGTTAGGACACTTTTAGTCAGTTGCTTAATTCTGTCAAATTACTTTGGATTCATTTCGTTATTTATACGGAAATCGAGTTTAAGCTTGTTAAATGTTTGAGTTCGATTTTATTTCTCATACTATATTTCTTATGATATTTATTTATTGAGCCGTCAATATTTTTAACTAATTTACGATTTTTCAAGCTGAATCGATTAAAGTGTAATGTAGAAGAAAAAATGCATTTCTCTAAGCAGATGCGTGTTGAATTGCAATAAGGGCGACGGTCTCTCTGGACGGAACGTGCTTCCCAGCTGCGCGCGCGCAACTTACATCCGCCGTGTAGGGATGCGCTTCGTCGATAGTGACCCAGTTTTAGTGAGAAAAAAAAATAGAAGTAATCATAAGAGTAGAGTTGTATATTGGGAAACTATTAGCTAAACCAACAAACAACCATTTACCTATCTTTGTAATTATTGTTTGTCATTAAAAATATTGTATACAAAATTAAGTAAGAAATATATTCCGACGCATAGGTATATCGGTAAATATTATAACAACATAAGTTTATATATTTATTTTTTAAGAGTATCACATCTCTAACCGCGGTTTCTCCAGTATAGCGTGATGGTCCCCGGCGACCGCGATACAATCTCGCGAACGTGCGTGACCGCGTCCTGTTCCCTTCCTCCCCACCCCCCCTCTCCTCCTCAAAGACGAGCCTTGCAACGCTGCGCGTGGGCACCGGCGGCGCTTCCGGTACCTTCACCGACCATCGCTGACCGCAAGGTTATTAAATATATTTTGTTACATACTAGTTTGAAAATGTTAACGTCCTTCAGTCTCATAAAAATACATTAAATGAAACCTACTGGCTGTTTTTAATGTTAAGAATATTATTATCCATTATGTATTAATTTTAAATAATAATGAATATCTAAGTCTGCAATAGGAGGTATAAGTAAGTATAAGCTGATAAAAACTTTAAATTATGCGGGTCGTGAAAGAGATCATAAAAAACTGCCACCTGCAAAATAATATCAACCGTTTGGACACGAACGTAAACACGTACGAAACTCATCGAGGGTTTGATGATAGATTGCAATCAGCTTTTCGGTTATATCTGTATTCCACAATATGTTCCTGAACAAAACCATGCAATATACCAAACCAGGTTCTATATGATACCAAAGGTTGATTTTATAATTAACTATGTCATGAGCTTTATTCAGATAAAAAAGTTTGTTGAATTATTCTATTTGTTTGTTTCCCCCCAAAATGTTTAAATGAGATAAGATTCCCCTCATTACTAGCGGGATGCAGCTGCGAATGGAGGGAAACCCATTTAGTCCATGGCGTGAGGTTATCTTTTTAAAAGAAAACTAATTTAGAAATACATATGTTTGAGTATTTTTAAAATAACTAAATTATTTTAATTTAAGATATTATTTTTATTTAATATATTTAATTTAAGATAATATTTTTATTAAATTCTATAAGCAACATTTTCTCTTCATTCTAGCAGTCTATAGAAAAGTCGCAAAAATTTCGACATCAATTTAAAAAATGGTATACAGAAACAAATGTATCAAAAAACTATACATAATGAAATCCCAACAATCATTAGCGAGGAAAGTTCTTCACGAGTTTAAAAAAACTTCGAGGAAGTGGAGAAAAATGAAAAACAAGATAAAGCATGTGGGACACCTAAAAAAAAAAGGCTCCCCACACGCGAAATTCTTAAAACTCGTCGCATCGTCTCATTGGAGTCGATTTTTTACGACAGGTCACCCCCCCGCCTCCCTCAAGAGGGAGAACGCCACCCCGGGTGGGTTAATTAGTCGCGAACGCGGTCCGGCTCACTCCATCTAACTTGTTTTCTTCTTTATTTACCCACTTGATACAAATGTGGGGATTTTCACGAACGATGGAAAAGTTCGGATGATGTGGGATTTGAACTTCTGAGCTAAAGAAATAAATACTAAAAATAATATGTTTGCAAAATAACAAAAATAATATATGAGTATCACAGTGTGCTTCACATTTGATTGTGTGTTTTTTGGGACAATGTTTTGTAGAATTCATAACAAATATCTGTTTTAATTTGCATACTAGTCATTTCACGTTCTTATAGTTAATATATAGTCACAGGCTTGAACCAGTACACTTTCCCCAGCTCTCTACGAACTGAGCTACCGCGTCATTACCCAACATTTTGGATTTTGTATGCTATATATGATTGTCTTTATCGGGACGGTGGTGACATCTATTAGGCTTCTTTCGAAAATCGTAACTAACGCCCCTAACTTATATGGAGAGGATTCTACAACCCACATTAACATTTAAAATCGTCTTTCAGTATTTGTGAATAAATATAGAGCGACAAGGATGGTACCTTAGAGGACACAGGTTCAAGTCCTGGACATGTGGTTCAAATGTTAAAGAGAAAAACATTTTATATTTAATAACATTTTATTAAGCAAATACCTCACCTCCATTAATTATTCCCACACTTTATACATAAGTATGTTGATACACATATGCATAATTGATTTATCTCTGTAGGTATATATATATATAATTCTTACATACGTATGTTGTTCAGTGAACTCGTCCTATAGGACATGACCGATTTAAAAAAAAGTGTATTATAATTATTCTTGGTTAGATATAGATTGACAATTTGTACCGAGGATGGCGATGCAAGAGATTTTTTTTTAAATATATTTTTAAAGATTATTATTTTATTTCTTTTTCCTCAATGTTTCTGTACTTTTTAATTTTGAACCAAAAATTCTACTATATATAGATTCGAGTTCAATGATATATATTTAACAATAAAGTTTAACCGGATGTTAATAAACCTCACAAAATTAGTAATATTACGTTTATAAAATATTAGTCTGTACATAACTTTACAAATAATAAACAAAGAAATAAATACAAGACAAAAAGAATATGACACTGTCCCGATAAAGACGATCATATATAGAAAGCTTAATTCACCGAGACGGGTAACGATACGGTAGCTCAATTGGTAAAGCGACAGGACGCGACAGGTCGCGGGTTCGTATGCCAGCCTGTATCTTCAAATTTTTCATTCTATATTGATTTAAAATGAAAATGAGCTTAACATACATGTTTTAAAGATATATTAAAATAAAAATTACAATTATTTCTCCAGGATTTATCATTTCAATGCAAATAGTTTTAATTTAACTTAACAAGATGACTCACGACTTCAGTAAGTGTATAATGAAAGTCTAGCGACCTGTGAATTAGCTACAGAAGCTTGCAATTACGAGCTCTCTGCCCCCGCGGGGTCAGCACAGACCCGCACTAATGAACGCGAATCATCAAAGGGGTCTGTAAGACCCCGTCTGTCCTGCCCGCGGCGCTCTTCAATCTTTAAAGGGCTTTTGTCGGGAGGGTAGCAAGAAAACGTTTGATTTATAGCATGTGTGTTAGATTCATATGTTCTCTAAAACTATTTAAATATCCTAATATTAATCCTAATCCTAAAAAATATTGTACGCTGCTAAAAGTGTGTCAGAATCCCTGAAACATTCATATATATTGGCTATCAAAAGTAATTAAAGATAATACAATATTTTTTTTATTGTAATTATTTAATTAAATATGAATTTTTTATCTTGTACACTCTTTTATGTTTCTCAATTGTTGGATTTTCCCAAATCCTTGTTTATGGTACATTACGAACGGAAGCTTTGTTCAAAATATCAAATATCTAGACTCAGTGGTTTTGTCTATGCTCTGTATTGTAGAGTTCAGATAATAGTTATCTTTCTGTTCTATAATATAATACATGAAATGTCTGTTATATAACAAAATATAATATTAAAAATAAAAAATCTTAAAACATATTAAATCATTAGGAAAGAAACAATGTTAATATGAATTAACATTCGAATTCGATGTCTTTCTTTATCTTATTTTCTTAAAAAAAATATAACATTAATTTTTAATAAATTGATCTATATTACGGTATTTAAATTGAAAACGAAGAAAATAGTATATTTCTATAAATATATTAAACAGTTTAGTTTCTATTTTGCCAAATATTACATCTACAATCTGAATTCACATAAATATTTAATAGTAGAACTCGAAAAATACAAGTTCAGGTCAATACAATATTTGAGAAAAACATCGCTTGAAAGATTTTCTACAAGTTATGTATTTTATTTACTTAACATTTATGTATTATATAAATCACTCGTATATATTCGAGGCTGACATTTAGCTGGCTAAGATCGGGTACCTGCATCCGTGGCTATTCTCAGAACTTGAGGAATGGTATAGGGAGGCTGGGAGGAGAACAGCTGTCGGCGTGTCTACCTACTAACGTGTACATTATATATCCCAAATTTGCAAATGTGTGAGTAATATATTGATGTATAAGACATTTGATAAATTATTATGTAGCATTTTTTTTAAGAATACTTTATTTTAAAAATAGATTCGTGAAAAGAGTATGTCAAATGTTAGAAGACATTTGATAAATTATTATGTAGCACAATTTTTTTTTTTAAATACTTTATTTTAAAAATAGAATCGTGAAAAGAGTATGTCAAATGTTAGAAGACATTTGATAAATTATTATGTAGCACATTTTTTTTAAGAATACTTTATTTTAAAAATAGAATCGTGAAAAGAGTATGGCAAATGTTAGGTAATTAGTATTTAGTTGATCAATGTACCTTCTTATTATATTTATATTTAAAGATAAATGTGATTTAAGTAATGTTTTATTTAATTTATTTGTTTTAATTAACTTTTTTCTTTTAGGTAACTGAAAATAGGTTACCGATTAATTAGTTGTTATTTTTCATCTCTCGCTAGAATTTACTTTACAGCCAATATATACTGAAATTATATTAATTGAAAGATTGGGCTTTTATTATCCCGGTAATGCCACAATTGATAAAACAAATACTTATATAACAATAATTATAAAGTGAAGACAAGCTGTGACAAAATACCGATTAATACCGATTTAACTATAATTATATTGTTTATAAAAAATCTCTTAAATTATGTATTACAAATGATTATTAATTAGAATTTAAGTTAAAATGTATAGTATTAGGTACCCTAATTGTACTTGTTATGTTAACAGCAATAAAGGCTTACTTTGTTTTTTATTTTAATTATAATGTAACAAATAAAAATGGAATACTCCAAAATCTTTAACAAGAGTTATTCAAAGCCAAAAGGTCACTAAAGTCCAACAATGACCGCTTTCAAAATATACGACACGGTTTTGATTAAAAATGCTATATTAAAAGACCGGTCAACCGAGTTCACAAAGCTTGGCTTGCTTTTGTCTTAACAAAAGGTCTAGAATGTTCTCTGTTCAGCCTACGCAGTTAGTCTAGGAGTTCGGGACATCGAGGGTCCGGCCGCGGAGTCCGCGCTCTAATTAAAACACCCCCTCGCCCAGTCAACCCCTCCCTCACCCCCTTGACTTATCGGTCAAAGATCAATATATAGATGCTGATGTGTTTTATTGGAAGCTATCTGTTGCCAGGCATGCGTTGTAATTCTAATTAGTTCTGATTTGTTAAACTTTAGATCAGATTTTAAAACATACATAAGACAGTTTTCTAGATAAGAATTAATTTAAATAAAAAAATAAAGTGTATTAAGACCGGACGAAATGGAATAACTTATAATAATTAGGGCTGGGTTTTTCTTACCTACTTAGGTACTGCTCTTAAAAATTACTACAGCTTAAAAGATATTCAAACAATATGTATTGCTGTTTGTATATATTTACATTACCTTTCATTTTAATTTAGGTTTTATATATATTCATATTAATTTGAAGATAAAATAATGTGCTTATAATTTGATTGTAATACGATAGATGCGCCTTTACTTAGTAAAGTTATTTACACGTAATAGAACTTTAAGAACAAAGTAATAGCTTCAAAATACTATTAAATATATATAATAAATACAATTTAGCATGTCTGTACGTTCGTCATTATTCTTTGAGTCACGCAGCCGCTAGAGGCGATGTAAAAACGAAGTGCCACGTGCCGCGAGTAAGATTGCTCTGAAAGTGACTCGTAGCAGTGTGTTTCACGTTTCTATATATACAAAGAAATCCTAATTAAAAGGTATGCTATGTGCTTTAAAAAAATATATATATTGTCATCTTGCTAAAAAATTTTTGGAGAGAAATTCTTTGCAATTTTGTTCCGAAATACAATATATGTTTTTTTTCTTTGAACTTGTGACATTAATTATATTTTTATATGGCGACATATCTTTTGAAACTTATTAACATGGAAAGAATAATATTATTTGTATTGTATATTTTCATGATAAAATAAATATATGTTTAACATATAAGTAATATTATTTTTTGATTAATCTTGACTTAGTAGTTATACAAATTTAAAACAGCGCTCAAAAGATGCAAAATTATAGTAAATAATTTTAGCATTTTTCGAAAAAATACCGTCCAAAGATTTTTCAAGAATAGAGAGAAACGGCCAGCTAACGACATTGAAGCACGGCGATGAAAAAAAATAGTCTCGTCTTTCGACAGTCCTCTAACAAAACTGGTGAGAGATAGTTTAAAAAAGATAATTATGGTATCTATGTTAACTAAAATATAAGAGAGATATATTTCATATTTATAAAACATATTTATCACTCAGCATTGGTAAATTATATGCTTAATTATTGCCCGTGACTTCGTCCACGTAGACTGTAAAAATAATATTTTTATGGTTAAGAACATAAGCCATATAAATGTTATTTTCGATTATTTTTGTCGTAACTACTGGTACCTCATACGTCAAAATCTTTTAAACCGTTTAGACTATAGCAGAGAACATACAAATAGCATAAATGTCTTTATTTCATTGAATAACATAAGAAGGATTTTCACAAAAATTTATGTAAAATTCAGTGAACCAAACGATTAAAAACAGGATCTCCCGTAGCAATTACGTAATCGCGCTACAACCTATGTTGTTTCACAGACAAAACTGCGTGCGAAAATTAGTATTTCTTTAGTCTATGTGTTATTTTGGTACATAAGCTACAATATTGCCAAGTTTTATCAAAATACGTTCAGGAGATTTGGCGTGATTGAGTTACAAACATCTAACCAAACATTCAAACACTTCGCAGTACATTTTAGAAAGAAGTAAGATATTTAACCTTTTTTTCATATTTTTTTATTTTATCTGTATTTATAAATAATATGATTGCCGGGAATATCTTTTAATGTTAAAAATAATCCTATCGGAAATATCTTTTACCACAACATGTCTTTTAACATAACCGTCACATTATATTCTATAATTTATAATAGTAAAAACAATTTATCATTTATTTTTGAACGTAAAACGTGTCGGGTTAATGTTGAATATCAAATGTACTAAAGGCGCGTCAGGAAGGTCTAGTGGACACGAGGGCCGTCGAATTCTGCTGATGAGGGCCCGACGGCGCAAGTGACGTTTTAGGGTTACGCAGGTATCAACCCAATCCTTTGTCAGTTCTAACGGATTGCTTTCATGCCTATACGTTTGAAACTAAACCCACTATTAAATTGATAATTCGCTATAGTGTTATGTTTATATGTTTTAAAGAAAATAGTTACTATGGCAAAATAATAATTATAATATTAAGTTGGAAAATTGTAAGTTTTGTAATAAGATTGATATTTTATGTTAATTTAATAAAGTTATTCGGTTAAATATGATAATCGATATCTGTATAAAAACAATCGCAAACATAACAAACTTTGAAATTGATATCGTGAAAGCTTTTATACAAAATGTATTTATTTAGGATTCTAAGAGTTTTACTATATATTACATATTTATATAAAAACTAGTCCTTACCTACCTCGTGTAGTCATGAATATAAAACATTCTTGTTATAAAATCCATATCACACACGTAATTTGTTTTTTTTTCGTCTATCACTCTCACCTTAATAATATATAACTACAGACTTATTGAGGTCTGAGTCTGAAGCTTAATATGCCAGAAAACAAAGCTTAAACACAATAAATTATATTTTGTAATACAGCAATCCAGACATACCCGTCTTCTGTGTAATGGCGCCCAATGTGGGACACATTAGCATCTGAATATGTAATGAAAAAAATTCTAAATATATATTTATATTTTCTTTATGTCTGTGCTTGGCTTCAATTAGCCACGAGGCTTAGTCAAGTCATCAGTCATTGTAGTATTGTCGTGTGAATAGAATTTGATTTATGTAACTGTGTATAAATAAATTAGGCAAATGTCCTAGGAAATAATCTCGCGTATTGAAGAATCTTTAATAATTTCCACACGTACGGTCCCTAGTTGTTTACAGTACGGAACCCGGGATCGATGCCGCGAGCCCGGGGGCGCGTCAATTTGCCCTCGCCTCGTCAGCGCTAAATTATCCCGACGTCTTTAAATGGAATTCCGCGGCCGTCCGAGTCCCCACGTCTGGGGTAGGCCGAGGTCACATAAACATATAGTTTTTTTTAGTTTTGAAACTTTGTTTATAATATATAATATTTATATGTAAGAAATATTGAACTGGACCTGGTATTATATTGTACATTGAACTCATTTTAACAATAATTATAACCTGTAAGTATTTTAAATATAGATTACTACAAAACAAATAAGAACTTCTACATTCTACAATATTGTTTGGAACATTTGATGATAACAATAACTCCAGTGTGTAATCGTCCTTAGGGTTAGTGAATGCGAGGGGGTGGATTTGGGCAGCTCCTGCGATGTGTCACCTGCCTTCAGCTCGCTTCAAAGGACTGACTCAAGTACAAACCTAGCATGTAAAGAATGGCATTATATCTATATATATATGCATATGTATATGTATATATATAATTATATATATAAAGTTTATAAGTTTATTATGCTTTCTTTGTCGACAGAAATAGTATTTAGTTATTGATGATATGTTATTCTAAATTATATACCACGTTGACTATAAAATGATATATTGAATACAACGTTGAAATGAAACGGACAACTCATGCGATATTGGAATGGTTTTCACATCCGCCTCGGGCAATTCAGTAATCGGACTCCTAAATAGTAATTCCACGAAACCTAATTCTGGTAAATCGTATGTGTAATTAAGTTAGCGCACACGTCTCAGGACCCATGACGTGTTATGTTCACTTAACGGCCACATGAGGCCAACGTTGGACAAATTACTTAAATATAATGACGCGGCCACATGTCGCAAATCCCGCACTTTTCAGAAAAGATAACAAAACTATCACTATTCCATTCGTTAATATCTTAAAGTAAGAAAAATAAATAAATAATACATTTATTTATTTTGATCAAATTGTAGTAACTTGTTGCAATCATTCTAAACTAAAAAGAATCTCACTGACAAATACATCACATCGCCAACCTCCATCGCCAATGTCCATTACATTAATTTATAAATAGTAATTGCAGTTAAGCCGAATATAACTGTTATTATATTAGCGGTCACGTCTCAAGCACTGCCCCCGGGTATACACGCACGCCATCTTGACGATGCGCGTTGGTCACATCACGCCAACGTCCAAATGACAGGACCACTATAATATAAGGCATGTTGTTCATTATACTACATTTATTTGCAATGAAAAATGCAAAGAATATATACTAGTAATAATCTTATTAGAAAGTAAATAATAATTATAACAATTTTTTTTCTTACTCTGGTCCTTACCCGCCATTTTAAAAAAAAAAACTTCAAAAGAGATTGACAGGAAGAGGATCAGCGTTACGAACCATAGACAAATCTAGTCCGCAGATGAACAAAGGAGATATAAAGTATATAAAAATGTTTATTCCGTGAATGAACAGTCTCCCTGTCTCCACAACATGGTTGAGGATTATCAGCGACCGCCCGTAATCACCAGCGGCGTCCACTCGCGCGTAAATTACACGCTTTGCTCACGAAAGCAGCCTCGAAGGGTCGCTGGATCGCTCGCTTAGCAACCCGCGTGCAGAATAACGAATACCGTATATATTTATATACGTATACTTATATATGACAGACATTATGTTACATAAATATTTTGATATTTATATTGTATAACATTATTATCGTTATAGCTAATATTTATTTGTTATATATTCGGTTAGTAGGTAACAATATTATCAAGTCTATATTTAATCTAACTGTTCCAATCAGACTGTGGCTTTAGCAGACGTAGCAAAACTACAGAGGTCAAGTTATAGTGGTCGGACGCAACCTTCGTTAATGTCGTTTAAGACTCGCGACTCGCAAACACAATGGGGCCCTTGCCCTCGCTGACAAGAGCCGCTATGATTGAACGAATTAAAGTGTATTGAAAACATTTCGATACCTAAATAAATAATAAATTTACTCTAAATAGGGTTAAATACAAAGTTAAAACATTTTACTAGCATTGCTATAATAATGAACCAATATACGAAAAGCGCTGACTTTAAGTATATAACAGAACCACATACTTCTTTATTCCAAATCGTAAAGACAGGACCCATCAAGCCGCATGGTAATGATCCAATACGTAATTGAATCCAGTTGGCGCCTTTATTGAAGCCGGCATTATCTTGCGACGGCAGCTCCTCGCCGAATCCAATACTGAACGCGCAATAACAATCGCCGTCTATCGGACGCACGTAAATTATGCACGATTCCTACCCACTTGAAAATGTATACACACGAATATAGACTCTATTGCTAGGGGGTAAAGGTGGGGGTGTCCTACGACATCGTGCTAATGGTTAAGACCCCCCTACACCCCTAGCGTTGTCGTCCACTTTGTATGGCAAGGTATGTGGAATACTGCAGAGTGTTTCGCCTTACGTCGAGAATGGAGAATTTAAAAATTCTGGCTGGTAATTCATGACAAATTTTATAGTTTACGACGAAATTAATCTAATTAAATCTGTTATACACTCAAAATATGATTACACCATTACACGTGTCTTAAATTTACAAATTATTCACGTGTGAAATAAATGTGACCTAGTCAGATGAAGTACTTTGTTTCTTATTCTTTAAATTTAAAATAATCAATAAAACGAGATATTTTCAGCTTTAATATATTATTGTAAATTAAATTCAATAACTAATTGTAATTAAGAATCAAATCTCAGGTAATGTCTTCGACAAGTAGTACGTATTAAGTCAACAAAGCTACCGTATCTGTCCGTTAATCTGCTGGGGGTCTAAGTATTAACAATCACTAGCAGGTAAGCCGCCGAGATCAAAAGATTAGGACCCATTAACTAACTAACCTTCGACATTAGCAAGTTTCTATCTACAATGATGTGGTCGATTTTAGACTAACTTCCCCCACTTAGGTATATTAAAGTTATTTATTTTCGTTTATAATATTATTTTATTTTTATTCAACTCATTAGGTGGCTTGCAATACGAGTTCACCTCATACTAAGATTATCATCCTGCGGTTTTCTTTTTAAAGTTCCACGTTTCAGAATCACGGAATAGTTCCTGAAAGTATAATAAAATCCGCCCCACGTTCCACATTTAATATCCTCATGTGAAAGTGGATAAAGTTACGGCAATGACGTGTATGCTTTGCTGTTTTCACATGCTAGGAAAAATCTAATTAAATATATTACTGTATTTGAAATAACATCGTGATAATATACTTCAAGAGAAACAACATTAGTATCTGAATTCTCGTAAAGAGAAACATTTCCGTGGAAAGAAATATCAAAACCTGCCCGAAACCGATATATTCCGTTCGTTCATTAGCGGAACACAAATAAAAGATACGTCGGTGTGACGTAACCAGTACGAATGGCATTAGCTTCCTCGTCCGACGCAGAGAATTAGATCCGTCCGGCGCTCGTAAAAAAACAACTCAACTTCACCAGAGGACGATTGCTATCATTACTATTTTTGCTTTGATAACCAATAGTTAGTGGAAAAGAAGTTATACTGAGATCGGTTTTGTTCTTAAGATATAATTCGACCGAATTATAACACGAAAGTCCATGAAATCGGTTTTGTTTTTAGGATATAACCCGACCGATTTATAGTCTAGTCCAGACTTTCAAAACGTATAAAAAATATTCAAAATATCATTGTCATTGTAAATCCGATTGTAGGTCGTCAATAAGACTGTAATATTAATAATAGCATACCATGTGAAGCACTAAGCCATGGTGTGCTTGGCGGCAACTCAAAACTCATTAATACGATTTAGGAGTACTGCGGGAATGAATATGAATGTACATTGTGCTGGCGAGTGTAATCGCTTATTGCTGATAAACAATTCGATTGTTAGCATCGGTGACGTCTACTTATTGACATCGATTCTGCATAAAAATCAAACTAATATGCAAATAGAATGTACAAATTAAAATAACTTTTTTTAAATTCAATGAAATAACTTTTTTTAAATTCAATGAAATTTAAAACAACTGCGAACTAACTCGGTTCCTATTCAGCTATTGTAACAGCAATGTAGTTACATGTCTCCAGTGTTGGTTTATAATGGCCGCCGGACTTGAGCCATTCAATTTTTCAGGAGAAAAGTTAGAACTTAGAATATCAATTTAAATAGTTATATTTAACATTACACTTGTTGATTGGTCTATTAAGACTAATGTTGTTATTCTTTCGGTTATAAAATGACTATAATATAAGGATAAATTGTATCACCATATAATAATAGAAATCAAAACACTTTCTAAGGAATTATCAATAATAAGCAATAATATTGATAAAAACAATTTAAACAGGAGTTTTTGTTTACTCACGTGACTAGATGTCGCTGTGTGGTAAAATAAATTTTTATTTTCAAGGAAAACTGATTTAGCTTCTAAAAAATTAATTATTACCTATTAGTAAAAGATATAACACACAATAAAAATAAATGTCTACGTAAAATAATAAAAGATATCTAAAAACTTAAATTAATAAAAGCGAGAGTAACATTAATACAAAATCTTGAATAATTCATTTTCGTATGATTAGAACAGTTTGTATATGCTTTTAAGAGTGAGGAAGAATTATCACTAATATTCCATTAGCAGTAAATAGATTATAAAGTGCGACCGAGATTAAAATAACTTTTATTTTATTGTGATAACAACCTACATAAATTTCAAATATGAGTAAAACGTCAATTTAAGTAATAAAATCATAATTATATAGGCATGTCCATGTATATATATGTAAATTATTTAATTGATTGGCTTATAACCGATGTTTACATCATAAATCATATATTTTTTTGTTTCTCAAATTTTACTAATACAATCTTAATTATTGTCCTTGGAAAATCAAATTAAATTGAATTAAATTGTGATAAAAATGATCAGATAAATCCCATACAAATATTCCCTTTTGCAGTTTCTCACAAACGAATCGCACAAATTTCCACATCCCCCATTATGGCGACAGTTGAGGCTAGTGACGTCTCGCGATGCTTATATCGATAATGCTAAGTCCGTCGCCCGCATGCATGTGCCGTATAATCCTTATAATTCACGGGGCCAGTGTACACGCGCAATTTATTCAGGGCTGTCGCTTGTTTTGAATATTATTATAATATTCGTGATATTAATAACATATTCAGGAAATAATTATAAAATTAATTTAATAAAAAAAGCAGTTCGTAAATAAAATCTCCAATACTCCTTTAAAAAATCTTCAATGAAAGAAATACTGAAAATACTGTTAAGAACCCTATTATATAGATAATATAATTGTAGTCCATTTAAAATATTGATATATTTAAAATATATATTATTTATTAATAAAAATAATTACTAAACAATAAGACACTATCAAGAATCTATACAAAGATAATAGCGATAATACTAATAATAAATAAATTCTATTCACATACAGAGGTGTGTTCAACCCTATCGCATTAAGGGGGACGTCGGGCGGCGCCTTGACAGCGCAGCGCCGTTAATTCCTGAACGCTCCTCGCGAGCGATTGACAACGCGCTCGGAATTTATCGACGCGCACACTCGTCGTGCCGATTAGTGATGTACAGGATTCATCGATATTATTTTAATTTATTAAAATGAATTTAGAAATTATAGGTGTATTATAAAATATTTCAAGAGTACGACCTGATATTGCATAATTATATTTTGAAAAGTAACTAAAGTTTTTAAATTTTAAAAGTATTTATGGTTTCATAGTTTGTTTTTATAAAAATAAATATTATTCATTTATTCTTATAAAACTTTAATATATTTAATTATGTATCTTAAAATAGTAACGAATATTTTTTTTTAATATATTCTTTACTATTTAAGGCGGTTACTGTTTAGAAAATAAAACCTTTAAATTATGCATTTAGTTGTATTAATATTAATATCATTAATTTGTATATTTTATTAAATTAAAAACCGTATTTAAATCAAACTGCAAGCATGAATACAAACAATTTATTTTTGCTATAATCTTTAAAACTATAAATAATATCTGGCAATAATAATTTAAAAACTTTAAGAAGTTATCAAATCTCATACGTCATAAATAGTTTTGAAGACATCTGCATCGTACGCATATTTATGACGAAAAATAAAAACTTACTAGACATCATAAACTAGAAAAGTATCCATAATTTTGGCACTAAAAGACAGCTGTCCACATCTTTAAGGCTCTTCGGGAACTGTCAGCGTGGAGAGAATTTATCGCTGCAATAATCATTAGTGTTTGTGACTTTTTTAAAAAGTTATCGATATTAGAAATGTAATCATAAAAGCGAGTAAGCACCGCACTAAACATTTGCAATTTATACAACCAAAACAATCACATTTAAAATCGAAATGGTTAGATATGTTATTATTAGAGATGCGCCAAATAGTGGTTTCACCGAATACTATTCGGTTTAACCTTTACCGAACCGAATATTAGGCCGAACTATTCGGTTTACCATACCATTTGTTTGTCATAAACAGGTTGTAACATATACGTTACGTATGGCTGTTAGCTAGATAAATAAATATGTTGATATATAGTTTAAAAATATCGTTTTGAGGCTTAAAAAAATCTGATTTAAATTTCAAAGCAGATTTTAATCATAATAAATAATAATTATAGGTTAGCAATAATAAAATAAATATGTTGACTTTATTTGTTTCGAAATAAATGTTGATTTGAAGCTTAATAGCTTTGTATTATTAAGCTTTATTCAACATATTATTTATTTCACTTCTAATGTGACCTATATCTAAGTTTTGTCTTTTAGTTGTAGACCGTGTCGTGTAGCCAAAAAATAGAAATACTCGAACCGATTATATTCCGTACAGAAACTGAATAATTCGGCCCAATACTGAATACTTGCCGAATATTCGGCAAATCTCTAGTTATTATTAATACAGATTTAATTATTTTATGAAACTCGGGAGAAAATAGTGAGCGTCATAAGGAAACCGCGACTTACTATTAATTACCTTTTTTATACTTACTTACATCTAGAATACAACTCTATTGACGTTGGAAGCATAGTTTTTTTTCCTAAAAACTGTTACACGTTACTTTTATTATTTATATTATAGACTGCACTATATTTTAAGCCTTGCAATTTAAATTTCAATTAGTATGATAGTTTTTGAGTAATATATCAATATACAGAGACTTTTTCATGAATATATACATTTTTATATACAGGCTTTTAAGCCTTTTCTAGCTTTTTTAATCTACTAAAGCCTTACTTCTTTTTAACAAATGTACACAATTGTAAAATGTTTCAAAACTAAAGAGGTTTGGTAATTTCAAAGAATACTTTCATATCATTCTACGATTTAGAAACCATTTAAAAAAAAACATAGGTATGAAAATTTCTGAAAAAGAAAATCGAGACGTTATTACCGAAATCAAAAATCAATTTAGCATCGACAGCTCTATTATATAAAGTAGCAACCCTACCGCGTCCGTTAAGTTTAGTACATAGACAACGGCTATGTACTGTAAATGTACTGGGTATATAGGCCTTTTAGACTTGACCCAAGTTACCCCTATGCCTCGCTGATCATTGCACCTAAAAGCCTAGATTAAATAATAATGATGAGCCACTGACCACAAAGACTAGCATCTATTGTGTGCGTTATGTTTCTCTGTAGATAGATTTATATAGATTGTGCCCGGTAATTCGTTTTAGAGTATTTAGGTTTGGTATATAAAAAATATATATATTTTAATATGTAATACGGTAAAGTGGTTTGATACAATGATATATGCTAATTTTGGAATTCAAATAAAATTGTATGGATAATTGTAAACAATTTGGTAGTTTTTGGATTATCTTCTAAAAAACGACGTAATAGTAAGTTAAAAGAGAAGTTGTTTTTTTTTAATTTGGGTGAAGTCCAAATTAAAAAAAAACACAATATACTTCAAAAATATTTTGGCAGGTTTAAGTAGCATATATTTTATTATTTTTTGTCGCAACATAATGTATAATGTAAAAAAAGATTTTTAAAAAAGTATTTTTTTTCTGAGAAAGTGTTCTAGTCTTTAGGTAACATTAAATCACCTTATTCACTCTATTTTAAATTTATTTTCTTGTAGATACCTGATGTGAATCTGAAAGATTTTGTTCTTTGACTTCTTAAATCAAATAGGCTAAATGTAACTTATTTTTTTCAAAAATAACCTTATTTAAACCCGTCTTACACATTTTCTGATTCTCTTTATATAAAGGATATATCTAGAGTGTGTTTATTAATTTGGGTATAATAATTTGGTTGTGATACTCATTTCTTCGGTTGTGATACTGATTTCTTTTGGTTGTGATACTAACTTCTTCTGGTTGTGATACTAATTTCTTTTGGTTGTAATACTAATTTCTTTTGGTTGTAATACTAATTTCTTTTGGTTGTAATACTAATTTCTTTTGGTTGTAATACTAATTTCTTTTGGTTGTAATACTAATTTCTTTTGGTTGTGGTACTAATTTCTTTTGGTTGTAATACTAATTTCTTTTGGTTGTAATACTAATTTCTTTTGGTTGTAATACTAATTTCTTTTGGTTGTAATACTAATTTCTTTTGGTTGTGATACTAATTTCTTTTGGTTGTAATACTAATTTCTTTTGGTTGTAATACTAATTTCTTTTGGTTGTAATACTAATTTCTTTTGGTTGTAATACTAATTTCTTTTGGTTGTAATACTAATTTCTTTTGGTTGTAATACTAATTTCTTTTGGTTGTGGTACTAATTTCTTTTGGTTATGATAGTAATGTAGTGTAGCTATGGGATAAAATTTTCTCTTACATATAAGATTATTGTCGATCGTAAGTTATAACCAGCGTAACATGACCTATGAGGTATATGATATGAAATAAGTTGACTTATGACCAACCAGCACTAAGTACATGAAACGATGAAACGAATTGGCTTATGACCTATATCGTTTTAAATAATTAATCCTCTTCTTATTCCAAAGATCCTGCTTTTGAAATCAAATCCCAGATTAGTTAGATATTTATGTAAAGCTAATCTTCATCCGTATTTAGACAAACAATATGTTCTCATAACCAAGCAAGCGAATTATGTTTGATACCACATCCTGTGGGAAATCATAAGGTATGAGGAATCTCTTTAAACATCTCGCAAATTCACTTTTCGATATGTTTACTATGAATAAAGACAACTGGAATGGACAGCACATTGTGGTTGGTAATTAATCCTTGGTTTTCCTTAACACATACTAAAATATAAATACAATTCTTATCACAAGTAAATCATAAATATTCAATACTTATTTATACAGTATATTTGTAATTAATTGGCCACGTCTTGCAGGCAGCCTTTCTAGTTCAATTCCAACAATATTTGTTCTACGATTTTTTACAAATCTTCATAAACAACACAAAAAAAACGAAACAAAAAAAAATTGTTGCCTCTTTTACTTATTACTGGGTATTTTGTAAGAAGAAATTAAAAGGTCAACGCCCGGATCATACCTACGCTCAGAGGTAATGCCAGTTCAGAGACTACAAATAAATATTCTATGGGAAAACTGAAATTTTTATAACTATTAATTTATAAAAGTCCTAGATCGAATGTTTTTAGGATTGATGAAGAGGGCTGCCTGCAAGAGATGGCATATTAATTACTATTGACCCGGTGTAGACTGACGTTGAATATTTATTTCCTGTTAAGTAATAATAATATTATAGATAATATTGAACTGGCCATGCCCTATAAAGAGTAAGGGTCAGTCCGCCCACAGCCACATCCAGCTCTTCGTCGTGGGCAGTAACGAGCGGTGACCGCGGCTGCTAATGTCTTCATTTGTATTCAGATTTACCTACGCAGATAGCACGTGTACACCGCCACAACCTAATAGTTACATCCACCGTTAATTAGCCTTCTCTAAACCGACTCTAAATACCTGGTGATAAGAACTATAATAGCGTTTCTGGTCATAAAATCAATGCTATCGCTTAGTTATGGTACATGTAGTTTGTAGTTTGGGTATGTAGGCTTCCAAAGTCGTGGTGTCTAATTAGTATGTAATTGTTTATCGATTGTCGGTATCTGTTAATTTTTATAATGTGCAATAAAATAATATATGAATAGTTTATATACAATATATAAATATTTCTTACACATAAAAAGTTCAAAATACTATAAATATAACACAACCTGTTGTTGCAGACGGACGGTCAGACGGCCCTGTTATATCTGTTATCTATATAACGGCAACTTTGACCTATTTCCCTCGTCACAACTTTTATTGCGAACAACTTTTGCTTTCTGGTTATTAGATTTTTTTCGTGTAAACTCAAAAGTGAATAGATTTAACAACTGAATTATTAACACCAATAAAACACGCTTTTACTTTCATTGAGTTTGTTGTTATGTTATTTGTATTATTTTTAAACATTGCTATATTATATTTAGGTTGAAAATTATATGATGATGATAATATATGATACATATATACACGTATACAGATACTTTGTTTCTTAGTGTTACTTCATTACTTTTATTACGAAAACATTTAAACCGTTCAATGAGAATTGATTAAAATAAAATGTTACGTAAGTCTAATACAGTAGGTACTAAGTTCACTCTCGTAACAAGGAAGACGTGAATCCAAACAGAAATGACAGTGTTTGTTCGTCTCAACAAACCCAGATAATTAAGATTACAGAGCGAATTAACCACTCTGTATTAATAGTGCCAAAAGCGCCCGAAGGTGGCGCTGTGTTACATGTAGGCTTAAATTTTCAAGCATATACCTAACGTAGATACGTGGGCAGCGTCTCGCGCCCCCTCCTCACCCTCGGGCTTCGCCCCGCCGCCCCCATCTAATTGACGCCGCACCGGACGCGACGACGCCCGCGGGGACTGCGCCCCGCCTTCCGGACTGCTCCCGATTTACAACATTGCCCGATAATCTTTTCTTGATGACGCAGCGCTGTTGCGTCGTGCAAAAACTTTAAGACATAATGTCTGGCCTTTGTCAAAGGGATCTGAAGGAGCCATGACGTGGGATTGTGTTCGTTGTAACGGTGATTAGGTGATTAGGATCTTGATATGTACTTAAAGGGATATAGTATGTATATATTGATTATATTAATTACATTTCGACTCAAACTGACTCGGAGAAATTATAACAAAATATTATATTACGAAAATAGATTATAAATAGTAATCAGTCTTAACAACTGTTTAACCCAAATATTTAGTTGATATTTCTTTATTTGACAACCTTGTTTCAATATGTACTAAGTCAATATTTTTATTGTAAGACATAATTGTGAGCTCTGTAATTGGAACATTCCTATGCTAAATCAACACAATTCTCGTCATTAGAGAATTCCTTTGGCGTGTATCGAACCCCTCTAGAAGAACCTTTATTTGCTAGGAAGGTGTCAACTGCTCGGGATCCTAATTAAAAACGCTCATCGCCGGAACCGGGTTCAATGGGTGTCAGTGGGTGTCAGCGGGTGTCAGCGGGTGGGGCCGCGAGGGTCCGCGCAACGAACGCACTAATTAATAGGGGTCCGCCGATATTGATTTACGATGTGCGATGTGAGCCTTAGCGTGTACAGGAAAGCTTCTTAGACCTGATTTAGATACAGTCGTGAATCAGACAGATAAACCTTAATTAGCAAAAAAAGCTACTGAACCATTTTCTTACTAAAACTGAAAAAGTATTTCAGTTATATTATATAAAAATACCTTTAAAATATTGACAACAATTTACTTTTTACTCCATAATAATGTTCTTATTATTTTGTATAATTCAATACTCATTACGTTTGAATAATATCAAATTAGAATCCAATAATAAAGTCTGGTCCTATCAAACGTATTCTCCAATAAAGTTGCCAATTACGTGAAATAGTTCTTGAAATGGAACTCTATAGCACATGTTGTTTCGGAGACGTTGGAATGATCCAAAGCATACTTCACCAGCTCGCAGTCGGGCGCCCGGCGCGGACAAAGAAAATTTAATTAAATCTCCACATTAGGCTATGCAATAAGGCCTTCTTTGTTTTAACGGTCTCTTCAGGAGTACCGGATAATTCCCGGAATAGTCTATGTCAAAGGCCATTGTAACGTAGCGGGAAAATTAATTTGTTAATTTTCTGATTTACTTTGATGTTTCACTATCTAACTATCGTTTATGTCTATGTTTGAAAATGAGTTTTTTGGATTATTCCAAAATTTTTTAATGAAATATTGAGATATGCTTAATAACTATTTAATATTTATAAGGATCGCAGATATTCTTTAGATATCTATTAATTAACTAATTATTTCTTCTTTTTGTATATTTACGCGGATTGAATATATATATATATTGATGGTTTTCTCTACCTATGCTGGTTAAATTATTCCACTTAAGATGAAAATTCAGATTCAGTGAGCATACTGTGTTTAAAGAAAAATAATATTAAGTATTAACTAACAAAAGGAGAATGCTATTCATAACTGCTCCAATATGGAAAAGGCGTCTAGATTCTGAAATAATATTTAACAAATTATTTAAATATATAAAATATTTGCCTCTCTGATATATAATTCATAAAAATTTTTGAAGCAAGAAACAATACAACTGAGTCTTTTTGTTAATTCCTATACGAAATATCTCAAAATTAGCAACATTTTAAAATTCCTCTCATTTTCATCATGTACGTACAAAAAAGTCTTTTATGAACACCGAGAAAAGTAACGAGCTGGTCAAAATAGGTACATTAGTGAATTCTCAATTTCCATTTGCACACCCGCGTTCCCAGTGACGGGGAATTTGCATCGGAAAGAAAGGTAAAAGAGCCAAAAAGAAAAAGATTAAGCCCCCCCTCCTCCCCCCACCCCCCGGGAGACCAACTAACCACCACACGTGTACATACCCCCAAGTATAACATACCTTAGTTTTTGTGGTCCGCATACTTCGATAGAGGGTCAGTTTTTAAAGATGTTTGATTACATAAGTGAGGTAAGATATAATATAATATTTAGATTTATGTTTATTGAATATAATAAAAATATAACAAGCAATACAATACATTTTTGTTAAAGTTGTTATAAATCAATAACATTTCTATTTTAAGTTATTGAGACTCATGATAATAAAGACTTATGATAATAAAGTAATGTCAACAAATAAAGCAGGTCAATATGAAAAGGGTTGTCTTACCGTTAATTAGTCGTGAAAAGTGTTTTATTTACATGTGTGTGTGTCTGTGTGTCTGTGTGTGTGATAGTAACACGTTCCTAGCACTTGGCGCTTTAATTGAAATCCCATAGCGCCTACAGCGATACACGAAACTCTTTGAAAAATTCATCCAACCGTGCAGTATTGGGTTGGAAAAGTTCACGATTTCTAGAAAAAATCTCCAATATTCAATACGTTACTATATCGAGTTTAAAATTCATTGTTTCGTCATCCTTATGTAATATACTTGTTTTTTCCGGCGGTTCTGTCTGCAAGGTCATTTAGGTTCAAATCCATTTGATATTTTTACTGTCATATCTTAAACTTATTTTTAATAGTAGTAGAAGAAAAATATTAAGAGCTTTATGATTTTTACTATATCTTCTACCATAATTAAACCATAATAACCATAGAGTATTTAATAAAAATCCTTGTAATAGTGAGAATATTACGAGTGTTTTGTAATTCTACTAGCAGATACTGAAAACTACTACCTACTACTTGATTGTAGGAGTAGTATTAGTAGCATTTCTTCCATGGTAAAGACATGGCTACAATAACACTTAGTTGCTTCTTACAAGATCTAATCATTCAATTACGAATTAATTAATCTCACATTCATTTTTAATTCTATGTATACAAATTTGTATAAATACTTATGTTAATCCAATAATTCATTATTTTTATGTAGAAATTCATAAAAATATGTATTTTGGCATTTATAACATAAATTTACAACTTAACTTGAATTCGTATCTGTATATGATGTTACTGATATATATTAAATATTCATTGATATTTGTTAAAATTATTATTATAAATTAAAGTTATTGTTCTAACATCAAACAAATGTCCCACCTCTATTAATAAAATTATTATAAGTAATTCTGTTCATCGTAGTCCGTCGCTCTACGGAATATCAATCACTGTTATTATTATCTAAAAACCTATATTTAGTTAGATATTTTCCTCAATTTAAAACAAATATTCTAGTATAATATAAATTTGTAGAACTACAAAATATTATTAACTTTCTATAGCTTTTATATTAACATTTTAAACTTGTTACGTAGTAGACTAGTAAGAATTAAATGAAATAAAGATTCATCCATTCATTCATTCATAAGTTACAAAGTAGAGTAGTAATAAAAACTTATCTAAATGAATTGAATATTTATCCATTCATTCTTTATTTAAAATAGTTTTTATATTAAACGTTATTAGACAGCAGTAAACAGCGTCATATCACAATCATCACACATATTGCTTCCAATACTCCACGTAATGGTACATTATTAGTACTGAAGGCACATAGCTTATAGCAAATAAATTTGTTTTAGCGTTCACTACCAGATTTTGCATGTTGGTTTAAATCAAACAAATAAATACGAACTAAATATTACGCTCTACAAAGGAATTTAAATTATTATTTTTAAGGAATGTTATACAAGTTACAATTTAGTAATTTGTAAGTATTGTTTACCAAATTTAAGAACATGTAATTATACAATCAAGCGTAGAACAGCGCTGTAACTATTTAACTGTAACTATTCCTTTAAAGGACTTGGCGCTAAAAGCTCAAGGAATGTAATGCAAGGAAAGAGTCTGCTACATACATGTATTTATACCATCTAGCGTAGAACAGCGCTGTAAGTATTTGTTTATATCTATTCCTTTAAACGAACCATCGTTGAAAGCTCAAGGAATATGGTGCAAGGATTTTTTTTGTACATATTTGTATTTATACCATCTAGCGTAGAACAGCGCTGTGAATATTTGTCTATAACTATTCCTTTAAACGAATCAGCGCTGAAAGTTCAAGGAATATTTATAATAAGGAATAATATAATAATAAGGAAGGAATCATTGGTACTAAAATCTGAGACTGAAATTTCAGATTTAAAAGCCCAGACGAACAAACAACAACAGTGGTCTCGAATGGCAAATCTTGAAATAATGGGCCTACCAGAAACCAAAGGCGAATCACTTCGTCACACTGTCATAAACATCGCAAAGTATGCAGGAGTGAACTTAACATCTGAAGAAATTGAATTTGCTACCCGAGTACAACCAATGCAGAACAACAAAGGTAGACCTAAATCGCTTGTCGTCAAGCTAAGAAGCCGCGACTTAAAGGACTCCATACTATCAGGCTTAAGAAAATGCAGAGGCATCAACACTAAAAATATTGAAATTAGCGGCGATCCACGAAAATTCTTTGTTAATGAACACCTGACCCCTATGAATAAAGAGTTGTTTAGAAGAGCAAAAACACTTGCAACAGAAAAAGCATATCGATTTGTTTGGATTCGGAATTGCAACATTTTTTTAAGGAAAAACGAGGAATGCCCTGTATTGACTATAAACTCAGAAAAGGACTTGCGAAAAATCAAATAGACTGGACATATTATCAGTCATTGCAGATACTTTTTTACTATGTCTTAATTAACGTCATTCATTCCCAGGATTGTAAACTTAAAGTAAATTTTATTAATAACAATTTCAAGTGTGAATCTCAACTTAAACTATACATAATTACACTCACCTACACCAACATCACATACACGATACTCACCTGCATCATAGCTTATACTATACTCTTGTACAACGTAATATTTCAATTACAGAAACAAAATATACTCGGAACCGTATGTACTGGTAAAACAATTTCAAGAGTATTTTATTGTAACTTGAAACTAATGATTGCCGTTAACACTAACTTCAATCCTTATTATAAATTATTAATATACTTTAGAATTATTATTATTATTATTATTATTATTATTATTATTATTATTATTATTATTATTATTATTATTATTATTATTATTATATATTTTTTTTAATTAACTACCTTAATGAATAAATCTTTACAGTTATTTTATCAAAATGTTCGTGGATTGCGAACAAAAACTGAACAATTTCGCTTAAATATTCTTCAGAATGACTACGAAGTAATACTTGTAACCGAAACTTGGCTTAAGGATGGTTTCTATGTGCGAGAATTGTGTGACAGTAGATACGATGTTTTTCGCGTCGATAGGAGTAAAAGAACATCAAACAAACTTGATGGAGGTGGTGTAATGGTATGTACTAAATCCATACTACGAGCACGGGAGAGATCGGATTGGTGTTGCGCTGGAGTTGAATCCGTTTGGATTACTATCCCTAAAGACGTTATTGGACATAACCAAAATCTTAATATAGGCGTGTTTTACATACCGCCAGATAATTATCAAATAAAAAGGTTGGAAACAGTGACTACTTTTTTGGCATCAATTCTAACGTCAAAATCTGAAGAGTGCTTTATAATTACAGGTGACTTTAATCTCCCTAACATTGATTGGAATGAAGGACCATTGCACCTTAATCGCGGATCTACAGTATTGCGGACTGCATCCATTAATTTTATCGAAACATGTAGCTCCTTTAACTTAACACAATTTAATAAAATACCAAATTACAGTAATAATACTCTCGACTTAATTTTTAGTAATATCTACTTAAATGTTCAAAAATCTAATAAAACCTTAGTTATTGAAGACAAATATCATCCTTGCTTAGAAATAGATGCTTCTGATTTGCTTTTGAAAGAACTGTTAATACCACCTTTACGTACAAGGAATTTCAAGAAGGCTGACTATAATGTTATAAATGAAACTCTGAGTAAATTGAATTGGCAAAATATATTGAGAGGTAATTCAATAGACATAATAGTTACTAAATTTAATAAAACTATCTACCAAATATTAGATGAACATGTACCGGTTGTTACAAAAAGCTTTTCTTGTCGCTATCCTATTTGGTATAACAAATCATTAATTCATGTTATTAAAGAAAAACTTAAAGCTCATGCTCGTTGGAAATCATTTAAGAATCCTAGAGATTACGATGAATTTTCCCTATTACGACGAAGACAAAAGAAATTACAAGGCAAGTGCTACACGAAATTTAAAACAAAAATGCAGAATGACTTTAAAAAAGATCCAAAGCTCTTTTGGCGATATCAAAAATATCTAAGGAACAATAATAGTGGTTACCCAAGCTCCCTTTCTTTAGGCAATCGCCAGTTTAACAATCCTACAGAAATATGTGCTGGATTCAGTGAATTTTTTGAAAGCGTTTTTGATAAGCATAACAATATTAATTGTAAAAATCATGTCCCAATATCTCTCGCGGGAGATACTATTTGTAATGTTCATCTAAGTAAAGGACTTATACTTAAAGTACTCAAAGGCTTAAATAAAAATAAAGGTGCAGGAACTGACGGAATACCAGCCATTTTCTGTTTAAAATGTGCCAATAACCTAGCAGAACCACTATCAATAATATTTGACAAATCTCTTAACGAATTTGCCGCTTTCCCAACCCAATGGAAAGAAGCTCTAGTTATACCGATACATAAAACAGGGGCAAGAAACAAAATAGAACATTATAGGCCTATCTCTATTCTGAATGCTATAGGCAAAATCTTTGAACGATTGATTCACAATGCGATTGCGCCAACCGTTCACAAATCAATACCATTGGAACAGCATGGTTTTATGATTAAGCGATCAACACAAACAAATCTATCAATCTTTACCAATTTCGTTTATATGGCAATGGATAAAAAACAGCAAGTAGATGTAATATACACGGACTTCCAGAAAGCGTTTGATCGGGTAGATCATGTTATTCTGTTACAGAAGCTTCAAGCTCTCGGAATCAAAGGTGATTTGCATAGATGGTTTTGCTCATACATATCGAAAAGACAACAAGCTGTTGTTATAGGCAGTGCTCGCAGTGATTTTGTACTTGCCACTTCAGGTGTGCCGCAGGGTTCTCTTCTGGGTCCATTATTATACAACGCTTATTTATATGACATACATAGATGTTTCAAATTTTCTCGCTTTCTACTATTTGCAGATGATAATAAAATCTACAAAGCTATAAACACAATTTCGGACTGTATGGAATTACAGCTTGACTTGATTAACCTTACCAATTACTACAAAGAAAATAAAATTTGCATCAACACGAAAAAAACAGTAAAAATAACATTTTCTAGAAAAATAAAAAATATTGAATTTATGTACAACATTGACAATAATTCTGTCCAAGAAGTTAATTCAGTGAGGGATCTTGGTATTCAATTGGATCATAAACTATTGATGATGGAACATATAGAACATATAACTGACAAAGCTTATAAACAACTAGGTTATATAAAACGTGTATGCAAAACATTTAACGATACTGATTCCATAAAAATATTATATTTTTCATATGTTCGAAGTATTTTGGAGTACTGCTGTAGCATCTGGTCACCAAATTATTCAAAATATATAGATAAACTAGAAAAGATACAAAAAAACTTTTTGAAATTCTTGTGCTTTGTTGATTTTAGAGAGTATAAAGACTACAAAGAAGCTTGTAGATTCTATAAAATTGACACTTTAGAAATCAGACGTTGCCAATATGATATATATATGTTACACGATATATTGGCTGGACACATTGATTGTAACGATTTGGTCAGCGCTTTATACTTCAGAGTACCCAACCGCCGAACCCGTCACACAGAACTGTTTCATGTTCCTGAAGTAAAAACTAACTATGCACGTAATTCTGTCCTTAGCCGTATAGTCAACACATATAATGTGTTTTACTCAGGAATAGACTTGTTCAATACGTCAAAGACAACTTTAAAAAAAACACTCAAAGGTAATGATGCAGTTCATTGAAACACACATACGCACGCACGCATACACACACACACACACACACGCACACACACACACACACACACACACACACACTTATTATATATTTTATTTTGCTATTATATATATATATATTTTTTGAGAACACTTAATGGATATGACTTCTAGTTTGTAAAATAATATTTGTGCCCAAACTGTGTAATCCTACTTTGGTTTTTTGTTTTTGTTATATAATATTTTATGTAAAAAGTTATGTATGTAAACTGTTGGATTATCAAATAAATAAATAAATAAATAAATAAATATAGTGCAAAGAAAGTATTTTGTACATATATGTGTTTATACCATCTAGCGTAGAACAGCGCTATAACAATTTGTATATGACTCTTCCTTTAAAAAAATCAGCGCTGAAAGTCATGGAATATTGTGCAAGGAAAGTATTTTATACATACATGTATTTATACCATCAAGCGTAGAACAGCGCTGTAACTATTTATCTAAAACTATTTCTTTAAACGAATCAGCGCTGAAAGCTCAGGAAATATAGTGCAAGGAAAGATTTTGGGCGTCACGTAGTAAATGTTTTTATTTACGATGTGTTTATTATCACGAGTGTACTCGTTAGTAGGCTCGTAAACGGAACTTTAAGTCTCACCTGCTCCTGGCCAGGGCTGCCAACATGATGGTTTGACTTTATGTATTTTGATTAAAGCTACACCGTCTGTATAGAAATGAAACTATTTTAAGGATCCTGATTTAAAATACACAATCTTTTCTGTAGTTTTCCTCATGTTACGTAAATAATTGTTGGATAATAATTTTATTATATAAAGGTATTGGAGGGGATGAACGTCTTATATTTAATTGAACATTATCCTTAAAATATATATATCTGACGTTATTCATATTGAATTCAATTTTTCAAGTGCCCTAGGTTTGTTAATATAATCATGAATAAATGATAAATATTAAAATAATCTACACATATTATCTAAAACAAAAACTAAAATAATTTATTTTCGATTTTCTTTTTGTATTTTTGAGAATACCTAGAAACTATACAAAATTGAAGGTTTTTTACCTAATCTCTTACACTGTGTCCTGTGTCCGCAGCACGCCCCTTGTATTTTATTAGAAAGAATAATTAAAAAATGTTCATAACAAAACAAAATCTGTGTATGTAAATGCTTTTTGGTATATAATAATAAAAAAAAACAGAAATATATATACTAAATGACAAAATAAAAACAAATAATTGTTAATTTAAGGTATTCATGTTGTACAACCGTTTGTCTGTGTATTTGTTACCGAATATATGTACATCTATTATATATTTCTGAACAAAACAAATAGATGATTTGGAAATACAAGACTAAATTATGTATACTCAATACTATATATATAATATATATTCATAAATAAAAATGGCAACCGGAAATATCGATATATAAAAGAAATAGAGAACCTAATTAATTGCAGCACGTGGATGAGACTCTCTTCCCGTACATCCTCTCGTAGAAGATAGAGTAAGTAAGAGTCCTTGATGATCGAACTCCCTCCATTTCCATTCCTGTATCCAAAAACTCTCTATCCTTCCTCATTTTTATTTTTTTTTTACATTTTTATAAACAAACGTTAATAAACGTAAACAGTTTTTAAAACTACAACCAATCACATAATATAGTTCAGAAAAGAGATGCAACAAGAATAATTTAATTTCGCCGTGATGTTACTATTGACTTGACATATATTAATATATACTACACATTACCTGAGACAATATGGCAGTTATAATACACTAATATATTCATTTTAAATAACAATTCAAATGGATAAAACATACACAATAAATCAAATCAATCAAAATTTTAATTAAATTAAATATTATAACAAATTTCGGATTACTACGTCAACGAATTACAAACCATTTATATATTTGTTAAAGTAATAATAATACTAACAAATAATTACTAAGATATAGTGTTGTTATCTAGATTAATTTAAAATGGTCGTTCTCAGACTACATATATATTTGATTATATATATGTATGAAAATATCTTTAAACATGTATAGCCATGTTCAGCTTATTAAAATTGTAACTAAATATAGAATAAAAAATAAACTGATACAGGAATTCGAACCCGCGACCTTTGGGAAATCGTCCCATCGCTCTACCAATTGACCTACCGCATCGCTACACGTCTCGGTGGATTAAGCAATCTATATATGTTCGTCTTTATAGGGACATTAGTTAGAATATTTAGTTAATATGGATACATATATAGTCCCATAAGTAGGATATTAAAATACATAAGATAAAATGTTACATCTACATATTTAAATTTATATAAATATAGAATGAAAAAAACCGATACGGGCAGGGATTCGAACCCGCGACTACTGGGAAACCATCCCGTCCCAGTAGTCGCGGGTTCGAATCCCTGCCCGTATCGGTTTTTTTTTTATTCTATATTTATATAAATTTAAATAAGCTTAAAATGGCTATACATGTTTAAAAATATTTTCAAACATATACATATTTGCCAATGTCTTGTTAAAAAACATTGGTCAACACATATACATACAAATATATCTCAGTCTATTCCTTTGTAAAATAGATTTTTTATTTAAGATTTTGTTTTATTCTTTTTATTTCTTAGAAATGTATGTACATTTCATTGAAAAATGTACATATGTATATGTATTGAGGTTAGTTGTTTTATTTTTCTCATTTTACTTTTTACTTGTTTATTTTGTTTTTTATGCTCCTTTATGTATTTACTGTTTATTTGAGGGCTTGTTGGAAGCGCTTGTGGCATTATGCTTGCCTTTGGAGGATATGAGTTTTTTTTTTTTAAATAAATAAATACATTTTGAACCTTAAATACTTTAAAAATACAAGAACAATGAGTGACAAAATATCTTCCCGTCTAAAACGAAATAACACTAGCACCTTCTAAATAGTTAAACAGGCTATAAACTCTCGCAGATAAAGCATTCAACGGTATTGCGCTTTCCAACGAAAGCTCATTACGACGCGAGCAATAAACATCCCGCGGCCATCTTTAAACAAGATGGCTAATAGCTAGGTTTAGTAATTAAAACATCACCTGTCGCGTCCCGTTACTTGACAATATTTGACGTACGCTATAGTGCAATAAACATCACTATTGATGAAGGTACTTGTAGTGATGACAATACGTGAATGAATGAATGAATGAAACTTATTAATTTAACGCTAATTGTATAATATTAACTCTAACAATTATAGAAATGTACGGACTCAAAGGTTTTGGATACTTTTAGGTAACAATGAGTTAATTATCCAATATATTAACCCGGCTAGGTTCACGTATATTGGAGGGCGAACGCCGGGAACCTCCTCGTGGTGCTCCCTGGGCAACAACGGTTACTGAGAACCTTCGGGTTCTCCCGTTGGCTAATACCCGGCGCGGTGGGGGTTGGTCATGGGGGTTTGTGCCCGGTCCATGGCTGGCCAGGGCGGGTGACCTTTCGGGGTGGCCTGCCCGCGGGGGGGCTCGGGCCTCTTTCCATCGTTTGATCACGTTGGAAAGTTGGCCTGAGCGTTGAGGGTGGGAGGGCGCAGGCCCTCTTTGCCGGGATCGGCTGCGGAATTGCTCCTGGTACTTCTCTGATAGCAGAGTGGACTGTGGAGTGGTTCCGTAGCTGGTTGGGGGGGGTCCGCGGCGGTCGATTTCTTGCTGAGGGAGAGGCTGCCTGCGGCGGTTAGGGTCTGGACCTCTTTCCACCAAGCACTTTAGAGAGGGTGCTTGGTGGGGAGACGGTCCGAGACGTTCGTTAATTAATTAATCGTTGCCGAGTGCAACGCCACGGTTGCGCTTGGTGATGGTTAGTCTGGGCGTGGTGTATTCCCGACTTATGCCTTTTTCTTGCTGGTTTGGGCTGATCACCGTGGCCGGCGGTAAAAGCTTGTCGGGTTCGACGTTGGGCCCCCTACGTGAGCGGACTCACGTTCGACTCCAGTGTGTTGCAGTGAGGCTGTCTGCGCATCACTGGGTCTTATGTGAGTGTGCTCTTCCCCCTGGACCCCCTGGTCTGACCGGTGGTCTCCTCTCGGGGAGATAACCGGCGGCAGAGCTGGACACGGTCAATGGTCGAGTCGGTCTGTCCAACCGGTTCGATTCTGAGACTGAGTCCAGCTAGAAGGGGGTCTGGGCCCCCTTCAGAGGCAGCAGGCTTGGGTGGGGGGAAGGGGATCCCTCCACGATCTATCAAGCCTGCGAAAAAGGGATGGGTGCTCCTCGTTGCGGGGTGCCCTCTCCGTGGATCACGTTAGGGCATCGCGGTGAGTGCGAAAGCAAACCCGTGGTGTCCCATTATGACGGCGTCGGCAACCGTCAGGTTTAGTGAGTAGGAGTCTCACATAACCACCTCCATCATCCCCTTGATGGAGGTGTGTATCCATGAGGATTCCTGACGTTAAAAAAAAAAAAGGTTCACGTATATTAATCGAAATTTTCGAAGTTTAGAATCATTTTGGGGTTCCTATTCATGATGCCGAAGTATGGCGGACTCACAACGTGAACGGAATTCACGTGAACGTAGTCGGGTAAATATATATTTAATAATAATCATGGTTCACGAAAGGCTAATTATGTTTAATATAATGTTTACGAATTACTTAACTGGAACCCACATAAAGCATCGAGATAAACATATATAAATATTGCCTACATAATATTTTATCCTCCCGTAGTTCCACAATGGCCGCTTTCCTTACATCAGGCCATGAATCCGGCCATTAGCACTCCAACAGTGTTGTCACTCGACTTCCGCAGATCTCCTCTTTGATAAACTCTATCTTTGATTCCCGATTCGGTTCTAGACTGGCCATTGTTAGCCAAGGCTGGTCATTTTGTGTTTTTTGGGACAAATGTACAAATATTTACGATAACGATATTAAAACTACTTCTAAAAGTATTTGATAATTGATAGTTCCTTCAAATATACATGACTATATTAAATAGTAAATATATAAGTAGAGTTGAACTTCCACCTTAAGTTCAACTAAAACCGGAAGGTACAAAGTTTGTTGGTTTAAATTAGCTAAATTATTTCCAGTCGAGTGTTGTTTGGAGTAAGGTTAACAAAATTGTTTTCTGTTTAAATAAAATATTATAAAAATCAGATAGAGTTTATAAATTAAAAAAATAACTTTTTAATAATTTCACAAAAGCAAATAAGCTTTCAACGAATTATTCCGCTTTTATTAAAGGTGTTTTAAGCGTACATGATAAGGTCCATATTAATATATTTCTAACGTGTCATAAAGTTTTATCGTATATGTATTGAATGTACTTAATTTAAGGCATCACTAGCTTACAACAAAAGATAGTGGGACATAACTTTTACTTACCACTTAATAAGTTTATTACACTGGTTATGTTTTTTCACTTTTCATAGCAAGCTCTATAACTATTTTTCAAGAAAAGTGAGTTTACATTTTATTTACTGTTTTCACATATTTAAATGAAATGTGTAAAACCTTTAAAATGAAAAATCGTATGATTATAATATTTGTTTTATTGATGTTTCTTTATACATTTATCGTAATACCTTAAAAAAAATGGCGCTACCAAGAAGATACGATTTTGTAATTTCTAACATGTGTTATCTGTTCTGTACCTTAAAACTATATATATAAGTAAGATGTAATATTTGTTTTAAGTAACAATATGGTTTAATCGAAAGTTATCGAACTATTCTAGAATTATACAATTATTATAGAAAAAATATGACGTCACGAATGTTTTTTCTAGAAAACATTAATATACAGAGCTATTAGTGAATACGCAAGCAGCCTTCGAGCAGTGAACAGCGAACAGCGAGGAGGGAGCCTCATCACAGAACGTCTACGTACCTACAAATATACTACCTACGTGCATCGCTGTAAGACGAGAGACCGCAGCGGACAGGCTTTGTGAGGGTTCGTTGCTAAATTACACTGCGGTTACACTCATGAGCGGAGCGGAATTGTATAATTTATGTTATTTATTATTGTGTAGTTTATGAACTGGCTGTAATGTTTTTGAATCCAGTATGTTTTGTAGTGAAGGGGGACTTAGATGATATTATTTTCGGACATGACAAATAATCGAGCATGATAAACAAGAGATAGAAAGATATTCTCATAAGATATATAAAATATTATGACAACATCATAATCTTATGGAGAGCTATAAACAGAACAGTTTCAATTTCATGGACGAACTAAAACAGAATTTTCTGAGATATTCAAGTGCATAAAATCATATTTTTCAAGGAAGCAACGTAGCGTAAATAGTTCTAAATTCAAGCTGTCTTTTTCGAATATCGTAGCATTCAGTGAAATAATAAAATATTTTTTTAAATTATAAAGTAGTTATATAATTATTCCGCTAATCTCAGTGACAGTCTCCAACCCTAGCAGACGGGCGTCAGGTGGCCGTATTTTGGTCGCTATGGTCGGCAGCATTCAGTTTATATAACTTGCTATATTTACTATATACCCTCACCTTGTAATGGCTACCATCGGTTGCTTGGTTGCTTTCGCGTCTTGAGAGACATTAATTAATATATAAGTGACCAAACGAATGATTTGCTGACCGTACGAGTATACTAATAAACAGGTACCAATTTTTATATTTAGGAAGAAATCGTTCAGTCATTATTTATTTCAAACATATATATTTTTTAAACTTGACATGTCATATTTCTAGATATTAGCATATAAATTATATATGTATACATACATACATTACCTAAATAATATAAATTGTATAATAATATAAAGAAAAATTTAAACTGTTGAAAACTCTTTTCTCTCCAATACGCATATTCCTTATCAGATAAAGCATAAACAACTGTTAGCAGGATCGGCCATATACAAATTTCGTAGTCCATTGGTCTGTTTACCGTTATATGACGTTATATGCCGTTATATACCGTTATATGCCAGTATATATGTATAATACGTACGTACCGAAGCGCGAGCGCTTTGCTCTCGGCCGAGCTTAACGCGCTGCCTTCTAATGACGACGTTAGATAAGGGTGCGAATATAGTGACGGGCGCATCGTTTTTATATTAATATTATTGTTTACTTTTCTTATCGTCTATTGTTTTAGTTTGGTAATACAGTTACGTTGAGGTTTATTTTAAACTTAATTACAATATTATAGATATTGATGTCTAATAATCAATAATAATTGTGTGTAATAATCGATACAATGGTCCATATTTATTTAAACTATTATATGTAATTTATTTAAAGAAGTTATTAAAAATGAAATAATTAAACATACATATTTAAAACTCAAATATAATATGTATATAATATTTTAAAACACAAGAAAATACATATATGAGTACATCAAATAATCTAAGCAACATATGTTTGAACATCTCATACACCATGCCAGGACCCGAATCTCCATAGAAATGGTCGAAGCTCGTGACATGTATGGCTTAAGATATATAACCTGTCCCCGAACGCCTTGATTTAGAGTTCCTATCACTGAAATAACTAACACTAGGACATACCAAAAAATAAATCCTCAAATCATATAAAACGTTAAAAGAGAAAAGACGTTGTTTTTGTGAAATTTAATCTCTATTCAAAAGATTCCAATTCTCACAATAAAACTAAGTAGCCTCTGAGAAAACGTTAAACTTCTTTGATGCGGTGAAAAAAGAATTTCGTACAATAATAAAACCTACGTCAAGACATTTTAGTAGTTTATGAGTAAGTAAATAAACAAAATGTACAGCACTGCTAAGTCGCTATTTTATACCATTATAAACTTTATGTCGTAAGCATTAAGAATTTTATTTCTAACACTATATTCGAATAATTGGTACACGAGATTATGGGCTCTATTCATAAGAAGTTAAGTACGTAATCCGCGTGTACAAGGTGTAGTGTATTTTGAGATAGATATATACATAGTTGACCTAGTTGCCGTGAGCCGTGTACGCCCGACCGCACGTGTTTAGTTCTGTTCTGTATAGGTGTAGTCTACACTAAGGCGTAATATACGCTAGTTTTGAGTCTAGTTCCAACTGATTACTGGTTCACTTCAATGCACTTTATTTCGTTTGACTAAAACTATAAACGCGAATTTTTAACGTCAAAAATATATATTTTTTTTATTTATACAACTACCTCTACAAATAATTTTCATTTTTCTCATACAATACAATAGATACATATAAGAATCTAATAACAGACAAATAAGATATACATCAGTATAATATAATTCAATAGAAAATTAAACCTTTACCATAAATTTTATCAATAAAACAATCCCGAATTAAATAACAGAGTCAAAAAGAACTAAACATTATCAAATTTAAAATTGATTCGATTATTCATTCATTCAATCATATAGATAAAATAAAAAATAATAAAATCATCAAAGTTAAAAGGAACTCCCTCGCTTTTTGAATAAAGAATAAAACCAGCGCTGACAATACTGGCCGCACGATTACACGATACCATAAATTATGTTGAAACGTAATAAAACTAAATGCATGAAACAAATCGTCGACTACGGCAAGGGGTTGCGCGGCGGAGGGGCTCGGGAGGGGGAGGCTACAACTCTACTACGGCACTCTCGGTTTCATTCATAACTTTTTACAAGTTTATCTGCCGCGATACCTCCTACATATTTATGTTTGCGACTGAGGACAAAGAATAACATTTATATCGAGCCGTCAAAGTTTAATATTTTTAATATTTTACATTTTATTTTTAATGTTAAAAGTAAATTTAGTAGTAGTGAGTGAGCTTTTGTAGAATGGATTGTTAGCTTTTGTTAACTAGCACGGATTATATGTGACTTTTTATTATAAAAGCATTCTATATATCAAAAAGCCATAAATAATTCAATATAAAACTCATAAAAAATATAATCATCACAAAAACTCCATTAAATATAAATAAAAACTTTTGATACAAATATCGAATTTCCTTGTAAACTTGAATCCTACAATTTCACCTTATCGAACATCCCACAAACATTCAATATACATTTCGTGATGAAAGTGAAATAGAACTTTAACAATTGAACTTAAACTAAATATAAATACAAAATTTTACCAAATTACAATTATTATTAATAATAATACCCTTCTACAATTCTACCTCAATAATCGCTGTCAAAAAACAAATGAAAAGCATAAGTAAAAAAATCCTAAATTTCTAAATAATTAAAAACTAGGCATACATTTTATTTCACTTAGTATTATTTCTCTTATTACTAAATAAGTAAAAAACATATGTTATTCTCAGAGTACACTACTGAATAGGTAGAAACACAGTCACAGATATACGTCTGTTTTTAGTATTCTTTGATCGAACGCCCACAGACGCAGTTATACGATACGATACACACATTTATATATTGAAATAAAGTTTGTTTTAGTTGGGCAATGGGCATGAATGAAAGCGAAAGGGCCTCAGTTTAAAATGGCCGATTGTTATCAAAACATTTACTTTTTATTCGTAAACTCTAGCGATGTAATATGTTTATTTAGTTTGGGGTCTATTATTTAATGATATGATTGGAGTTAAGTTTATATTTTTGGGTTTTAAATGAAATTATACCTTAATATTATATCGTAATATATAACCTATAACCTATATCGTAATTACAACATTATTCCGTTTAGCATAATATTATCTCATCTTATCTTTATTGATAAGAATTTAGAAAAATATATTTTTAGTGGCAAGAAAGAAAAAGTTTGAAAACTATAACCTTTTTCGTCTACAAGTATTTAAAGAATTTGTGCATTTTATTTAAAAAATGGCTTATACTCTATGAGTTTCGTGACTAAGAGCGAACTGAATTTCAAATTAGTTGAAGGTAGAGTAAATGAAGGTAAAGTAGTATGTACATACAGTGTACTCAAGAAACAGCTTAAACGTAAAAAATATATAGGATTTGAAGTCAAACATATCTGCAGAGTAAGTCTAGAGGATCAGTGAAGATTGATCTCAGTACAGTAAACGAGTCCCAAAACGACGCCACAATGGATGGACTCACCAGACGGTTGTGCAATTTGCATGGCTGGAATAGAAATTTACGTTTTTTCTTTGCTGAGTTTCTTTTGAAACCATTTTGATACCTCCTGTATTATTTGTAAGCTTATGTGGTATAATTATATCATAATATATATGCGTCTGAGTTTTATATGTACATAAAATTTATGCAATGTCCACCAAATATGGAAATGTCAATTAACAGTTGCAAGATAATAAGGTCTAGACGCAAAAACCTATTCAAAACCATGACACTTAAGGTATGTAACTTCCAAGTCCCTTACAGATGATCTATCTAGCGGCTAGCTCAATTTGGTTCGACCATTAGCAACATAAAAAGCAAGGTGTTTGACCGTGCGAGCGTGACGAGGGCGCCGTGAGGGGGAGGGTGCGGTGTAGGGGGGAAGGGGGGAGGGTCAGTAGTCGCGAGGCCGCCCTTGGGAAGGTGAGGCGACAATTAACGCGCGGTCATTCCTCCGTCCCGCGAGCTGGCGCGGTGTCAACGATTTCGATCATACCGCGATAAACGCGACCGAATGCGCCTTGGAGCCAGGGCTGTCGACAACTTAGAAAGTACCGACTAGCTGGTCACTGGGTTCTATTCTGATTGCACATATAACTTCAATGATCTAAAATTTTCCAGAAAATTTCTTTAAAAAAAAATTAAAAATTTATAAATTACCGCACTTTACTTTATCTTTACTTAATCTTTATTTTATTATTAGATCTTGTTTGTTTGAATTTTTTTTTGTTATTATAACTTGTTTGTTTTAAAAATGGTTACAACCCTAGCATCATTTATAATCAGCATTTTGGCCGTGCGGCACAAAATAACCAAAACACGCAAGGCTCTCTAGAGTCTAGACTATCGTTCGCCAGAAATCCTAAAGTAAAGTCACTAATCCTTTTCTTAAAATATTGTCATTTGCCAGAATATTTTACATTTATAGATGCAATTAACACGTTTCCATTGTTCCATTTATAGTGAATTAAAGTCAAGTCATGTCAGTCATAACTCCAGATAAGATATTCCTTCCTATTTTGGTCTTGTTGACTTTGTTTCATAAAAAATAATCGTAACATTAATACATGCGTATATACTATTTAAGAAGTTAATGTTATTACAGTTTCTTAAAAGTAAAAAACGTATTCAGTATTGTAATTTTAAATTATGTTCGTAAAAACCAATCAATAGCTGTGTAAGAAGGTTTTATTTATCTAATCTATTTACGTATTCCTTAGTTAAAGCATATAAGGCGTAATGGATGTTTCGAGACGTGAAAAGCACAGGTGGCGTTCGACGCGGCCCATCGATCTCGGTAAAAATACGATAATGCTGTGTATTGCCTACACCGGTAGGGTGGGGACACACTGCTAGCGGAAAGTATTTTTATTTATTTAATATTCATACTTATATTAAGGATGTTTAGTCAATCATTGATGATGTTTTTGTTTTAACTTCTTTTAGATGGATAAAAATTACTGATATATTTTTCTTATAAGAAAACTAATGTTTTTTTTTTTTGTCTGTCTTTGCTGTTAGCCCTGTTGGCTATTACAGCGTCACCGGGAGAGCGGGTGGGTCAGGAGACCCGCCCTTAAAAGGGGGGGCCAGATGGGCCCCCAATAACTAATGACCTATTTCGTTCCATCTTTACGAAATACCTAATGAATGAAATACAAAAACAAATACAATATTCGTTAATAATAAAAAATACAGTAAGCATTTTAATAATTCATTAGCTTTAATGCCAAATAAAACACTATAAAATCGCGTTTTTATCTCTACAGTGAACACACAGCATATTGCCTACACGCGGCAAAAATACACGCGATTCGTGGCCGTCAGCGATAACGCAGACCCCACCGCCCACGCGACTCACACTTCACTAGACACTACACACGTACCTACCTATACCTACTCTTCCCTGCCTCAGTCGTTTGTTCATTAGCGAGTCTCCCGCGGCAACGTTAAATATAGCCGGGGACGAAAAGCATACCTTTGAGCAAATGCGAAACGATTCAACTCAATCCTCTATACATATATGTGTATATTTCTCAATATTAGACAGCGCTAAATTTATCGCGACGGTGACTGCAAAAGGCGGGCTCATAAACTGAGCAATGCTTGATTACAAAACCCGAGGGTTTATGGAGCCTCGTGGCTTGTACGTTCCACCTCTGAGGGTAGTTTTTCAGTCGCTACCCCGCTACATAAATAAACGATCCCGCCCCCCCGCACCCCGCTCGTAAACTAAGCAGAGATAGCGGGAGGACTTAATGGCTGATCGGATTTTGATTAGCGAAGGCCGGCGACGCAACCCGCTGCCGGAGTTAAATTTGAATAGATAAGTGGGCACCGAGGACGGCCGCGAACCGTAATTTACATACTTACTGGCTTTCGGCGAGCTCGGAGGGTGCCAAGTTATGGACGACGTTAAACGATAAAATTGATATAGCACTTCGGTCATCGATTCGGCGGCAGCGAGGTGTTTTTCACCGAGTGTTTGTTATCGCCCTGGCCGCGGCTCCACGCATCACTGTCCTTTTTTGGTCCATGTAATCGTTCCACGAGTCGCTATTGAAACAAAGCTTTGGTCGGTTTCAACAACTCACTTTGGCATTTCAAATTCCTGCTGCTACGTAAATAATGTTCCGTTTGTTGACATTTGGGTCGCAGCGCGTCTATGTGAATTTTTTTGGATCACTACAATTTGCCTTTCGCATTGCAAATATATGTTGACATTACTTTTAGCTGTATTTGTATGTTTTTCATTCACATCCGCTCGAGTGGATAAACCCATAGAAATGATAACTGCGAGCACTGACCGCTATTAATAGATCTCTCCCTTGTCACACTTTGTAATGGAGTACCGTTCAGGTAGACTGGCCGTGAGGTTGCGGCTCAATAATGGGGGAGGGTGGTCCCCCTTACCGGGCCCCGTCTTGGCATTTGTATAGTTGACGGGTAGGGCCATCAAAACATCTCTGGCTGCTGTGACTTTGACCGAGCGCTTCAGAGGGGTCCCTCCCCGCTGAGTTCGAAGCGTGCAGGTACACCGACTGGGGCACGTCGCGGCTCGATAACACGCGAGAGGGTGGCCCTCCCTGGCCGAGTCCCCCATCTTCTCATCTGTTTACTTTGACAGATAAAACGCGAGTGCGTACATATCAACAAATGGCAGAAAAAACAAGCTTACCTGTATATGTATAACTTCAGTACTCTAACAATAGAATAAGAATACTAGTGTATCTTTAATAATAATAATATCGGTACAAATTACACACATTCGTCTAACCCCTAAGTAAGCAAATTATTTGCTTGTGTTAAAGGTGTTAGACAACGATACAAATACATAGAAATACACATATAAATACTGAGAATATATTTAATAAACGACCAAACCCAGAAACACAGACATCTATGCTCATCACATAAATTACTGTGCTCTGCCGGGAATCGAACCCGAGACCCGTTGCGCCGTGACACGTTAGGCGTCTGCGCTAACCACTCGACCAACTTACACTATCTATCTCTATCTTTATCTTTACACTTACATTAGTTGCATAGATTAAAATCAAATTAAAATCCCATAATGAAATAAAATAACAATACAACAAAACAATAAAAACCTATCCTTCAAGTAGGAACTGGCAAAAGCTAATAATCTTGAACACTATAAATTTATTAATAATCATCTCAACAACAGATTAACAATTAAATTCACAAAGATGTCTGGAAGTAACTTGAAAAGACAAATTATGATATAGAGAGATCCCTTTCAACTTCACAAGATTTTCTTATCAATTGAAAATTTAAATTACACTTAACAATACTGACAGTATTAGTAATATTAATGCTAATTCTCCGCTATTAAATGTTTTCCAAATAAAATAATGTTTTGGATAATTTACAGCTGATAAACTGAAATAGCTGTTAGATATCTTCACACTCCTTCAGGGCAGGACCATAAAAGTGGATTTTATGGGAACGACTTGACCTTTTAAATTACTACTATTTCTTGGGATATATCAAATCCTACCTGATTTACTATTACTAGATATCGAAATGTATTTAAAAGCAATAATTTTTTCTACCATGTCTATCATAAAACATAATTCTTATATATGAGTAAAATAATTTAAGTAAACTAAAAGGAAATACAATATTTATGCACTCTCAACAGATTCAGAATGATTCTAGATAATTTTACGCACAAGTCATGCATAACTTTCTGTTTTTGTAGACAAAGGAAAGTCTAACATCTGATTTATATCCATTGTTAGATTTTAAGATGAATGTATTATGTATACAACATATATCAATGCCAGGTATCATTCCAATTTCGTCGGAGTGACGTAATTATACGACAGTGGCTTGCCAAGAACTCTTATTCATATAAGTTTTGTTAAACACACATACACACACACACACACACACACACACACACACACACACACACATACACAGCACATACACAGACACATACACACACATTAACAATGATGATATTTTACATTTTTTATTACTATAGTTCTTGTTTTATATACCACTTGTCTTATCTCTCAACATCATAATTCTTATAATAGTTGCAACCCGTTGTAAGATACATTATATTGACATAATTGGTAATATGTATGCATAATAAAATACATCAAGATATCAAACCATTGTATCCTTAGTGGTATAACTTATACGGAGAAAAAACCGTCGAATAAAAAGTTTAATACATAAACATGATTAATAATGTTAAAATCATTCATTGGAAAACAATAAATTAATATATCAAAAGAACTGTATTTTATTTCATTTCAGTTAATGTGAATTAATTTGAATTTTAAAACGACTCGTTTTAACTTGACTCGCAATACGCTAGAGATGTCATCAAATTAAGCGTGACTTTATTCAAACACGCGGACATTTATATTAACATTATAAAGAATTAAAGTTTGTTATAACTTATAAACTAAGTCTGGAGAAGGCCTATGTTCTAGGACAACTTGACGAGGGGGCCGATGTCAATAGAAAAAAGATTAGTATTTACTATTTAACAACTAGGCTAAGTTGTCGACAAATAAAATCTATTTTTATTTTATTTTATTTTTGTAATCTAAGTAAAACGTATGAACATTTGCAACTTAGGTTCAATTTCCAGTACCTAGTAGGTACTGTAGGTAAAAGCTAGCATATAAAAGTAGACGCTCAGATAACGTCCGCGCTGGTTAAAAGACCATCAAAGCTCTGTCGTTGTGAAACGGGTCCCATTTTACATTCGGCTTGCTAGGACTCCGGTTTATAGCAACCGACAGGAATTCAACCCGTAATGAGGAACCTCCCTACCAACGAAGCTAAACATAGATAACCTTTAATTATTACAAATAATCAAGATCTTCAAATTAATAATATAATATATATAGTCCCAATTACATGTTTTATAAATAATATTCTGTCTGGTTTACGCATACTAGATAGAAATATATGTATTTTAATAACAAATTTATAAAAAGTACAATAGTAAGGGATACGGCGGATACCAACAGATACTTTAGCGCTGGGCACCTTATCAGCGTCAATAGCAACTTCACTGCTCTTTGAAGTCGGTTAATAAAGATTGAGACAGCATATTGTGATCATGTCCAAACATATCGTTGTATATATTTGTCTATTTAAGATAATTTACATTCTTGTTTCTATACAAATATGTTGTTTCTATACAAATATGACAATATTAAAAAGATAATGTTAGTAAGTTTCCGTTCCATTTCCTACAAAGATAAATTGAAAAGTTGTTAATAATGTCTAATTTTTAATACTGTCTAAAGTTAATCCAAGTTCTTTGTAAAAAGAAAATACTGAAAATAAAATAATAATATTAAATGGATAAGTTTTTCGTTTACATATTTTTTAATATTAAGAATATAGTACGACTGGTGTACTATGTTGCATAACCTGGATACTTAAGCGGAAATGAAGCCAGGGAACAATGAGAATGTCCAGGAATTCCTACTGCGAGAGCAAGCCTGGAGCAGGCATGTACTGACGACTGCAGGACTGTGCTTGAATCATACTAGAAATATAAGCATTTTCCATTGGAAAATAACATGAAAATTATAATAATTTTCCTTTCAAAATTGTATACAAATCCTGTGAAACGTACAAAGGAATAAACTTTTAACATATGCTTTTATAATATTATTAGGATAGTAATCCTATGTATTGTATTACATTTTCAATATATATTTGACGTACTGCAGTAATATAGGTATTTATATCTGAGGCAATCAATTTTGGTACCTAAACCTTATCAATACACGTATATTGGAAATATAACAAATAGCCCTAGATGACTAACATTCGGAAGAACTGTGAACAAATGATAGATCATTTATCGCAAAACAACTGTAACATAACAATATCTAGCCGCAGGGCCATACTTCCAATATCTCCGGCGACCTATCTCGAAAACCAGACGTCTTTTCTAACTTACGCAACAGAATTTACGCTTAAGCGAACCGAGGTCCACTAGCACTAACATTTCTCACACACACTAACGCAATATATGAGCCACCGGTCCAATATACTGTGACCTCCCCCGCCCCTCTTAACTCTTACTTAAGAGAGGACAGGGGGGTGAAACGGACTCGCGGTCAGAGTTCTAGCTGTGCCAAACTATGGTATAGTGCGGTATTGGTACTTGGCTAATGTAAGTTGACCCGTTGTCTCAGTAGGATTTCAGAGGATTGTGTGCATGTGAAAGGGTCAAGTGTGTGTGGCTATTTCGGGTAGGTATTAGCGTAGATGTGTAGCGAGGCGAGTGGCAAGCGGGCGCGGCGTGTGGGTGAGACGTTTACGGTCGGATCGCTGGTCGACAACGTCACTGTGTCCATCTGTACTATAAATAATTCCAGGATTTATAACATATATTTAAGATATTCAGTTAAATGTATCCCGAACTGTGCTCTATTTAATCATACAGTCAGTATAATTATTTTTAATCGCTATATAAAATTAAAAAAAATCGTAATTCATAACAAACACATTACTTTGGGACCTACGAATAAATCAAATCAATTAAAAAAAATCTATTAAAATAAACTTTTGACCTACATAAAAGAAAACATAACAAAAACAGTCCACTAAAATTTCATCTCATGGTACCACCACACGCAGCGCAATACCGCTACGAGACGCCGCGGTCGGCCCCTCGCGTCGCGCCAATTAATTACGGTGGCATCTTAACCCCCCACCCACCCCCCTTGACGGACAATAATTGCCGACGCCGAATCCACGCTACTTGCTAGTCGCTAGCCTCTTGCCCGCACCTAACTCGTGTACATAGCTTTATACATATAGAACCTCTCTTGAGCAAGTGAAATGAAAGACCGATTGTTAGCGAGCTTTAGATCAATACGGCCAGTGATTTGATGGCTTTGGTAATTCCTTAATGATTTCTGTACGTTTTAAGGATAGCATGATGTTGTTTTCATAATTGTCTTATTAGTATACATTACCAATCAGATTCTTCTAACAAGATACAATAATAATAAAAAACTAAACAAAAAATAATTACATTTTACAAATATATATTTTTAAATTGCTATTCAAGAATTAAGAAGAAAATACATTTGACTACTTAAAATACTGCCAATTACATGAAAAACATTCATACTATTCTTATCAACAATCCATCCAATATTAAATAGATATATAAAGTATCTAAATTAACGTATTTATGTCCCATGAATGCTGCATTTCGATCGTTAAAAAAATAGACCACTACCAAAACCATTAACTCGTCTTCGAGTAAAAGTGTCATGCGCAGGCGCATGCAATACATTCCAAGCCAGATGTGGCACGCACCACGCAGAAAGGAATTCAGTGACGATTTGAAAATCTTAAAAGGTTTTAATTATACTCTTATACTAATTGCAATAAGAGTCAAAATGCTGTATCTATTTTCAACTGCTGTTAGGTTTTTTTTACCTGACAGGGTCGCGGCGTCACTTTCAAAACAATTTAGCTTCTTAATAAATTTATTTTAAAACCATAAAACAGTATAAGAGGAGTATTAATATGATAAAAATAATAATGTATACAAAACTTTTATTTAATAATAACTAAATAATACAAAATTCAAATTAACAACAAAATTAACTAATATTTGATACTTGAAGACTCGATCTATAGAAACAATTTTTATAATTAATTCTGATACCACTATTTGACATCAATATGTTAAATGATAACATTAATAAAATTAAAAATCAAACTGAAATCCGTCACCACTTTAAATAAAATAAATTATATTTCATATAAAAACGTCGTAAAATGTGTTCTTTTATAAAAGACTTCAACGACGATTAGGCGTTTCTGTCCGATCATAAAATAACTTTTATGACCGTCTGTTACACTTCACACCATATTTATTAAAGTTTGAATTTTATTTGTGTTTCTTGTCTTGCTGAAAATTCACGATATAGCCAAATATTTCAGATTCTAAACCAATTTTTAAAAACATTAAAAAAATATTTTATTAAATCTATTTTTACCGCCATTGCTATTAAACAGCTATATTTGGTTTTCTATTATAAGATCATCTTGTAAATTTTGTAAATATCTTTAAAAATGTATAGCCATGTTAAGCTTATTTATATTTTAAAACAAATATAGAATGAAAAATAATCTGATACAGACAGGGATATGAACCCGCTACCTTAAAGAAACCGTCCGGTTTGAAATGTAACAAAACAATGTAATTATGAACACTTCTGAACAAGGCATTCACACAGATCCATATTATATAATATGCAACCAAATCCTTGGAAGCTTTGACAGTCAAATGCAATAAAGACCCAGGAGACCTCAGAGAGCTGAGTCGGTTGGCGATTGCGTCGAAGCCGGACCATTAGCTTCTCGCAAATTGGTAATTGCCTCCAAGGAAGGCTGTGATATTGAGGTGTTTGTGAATTATGTTTGTGTGTGTGTTGCAAGATAATGAAACTGACTCGTATCCTAATAATATATGTTTTGATTTAGTCTTTAATATAATATAGTCTTTTGATATTACTAAAACGATATTTCTAAAGTGATGTTAATGTTAGTTCAGTATCACTGGAGGTTTTCGTAATAATAATTGAGGAGCGTAGGCCTTCAAAGGTTTTAATTTTCGACATAATACTTAGTACTTAACCCACTTCCAGGTTGTATTTTCAAATATCCTTTTCCTTTAGGGCTTGGACATAGTTAAAATTTTTAGACCTAATCTGGGCTGGCGCTAATAACATAGAAGATAAGTCAGTCACATAGTCTGTAACATAACATTTTGTGCAGAAATTATATCAATAAAATTCCAACATTAGGTGATAAAAGAAACCTGAGAGAAAGTATTTTGGAATAGATTTGCTTCGCTATCGCTTGGAGTTATAGGGTTCAAGATTTACCATCTATAACACACAGGGACATCTTAAATCATTTCCTTCATCAGATTCCTACATTTTAAAAACCACTAAAATAAAACTAAAATGAATTGCAAAATCAAGACTATTCAGGGAGGAAATTGGGAGAGTTTCCGTTGTAATATTTAAAAGCGTCAAAAACGAATAGCAAAATACAGACTATTAAAGAAATTGACATATTAACCATTTTTTTTTGTATTGAAACCACTGAAAACTTTCTGTTATCTGAAGGCTGAAGAGGGCGGAGTCACCAGTTGTCTCCATGACCCCAGCCGTTAGTCCCGCGCTAATTGCTAATTCCCTCTTAGGGCTGCTGGAGCTGTTTGTAGATTACGTATATTTGGCTGAACATAATATTCAAACGGACTTACTAATCATCACAATTACTATGAGCTTTCTTATTTCTTAATAACAGAAGTAACTAATTAAGTTTTTTTTACCGCTTAAACCACTTTTGTTATATTTTTTCAGAGAACATTTTAATTAAACGCGTTTGTGGTAACGGTTTTTTTTATCTGACCATTAAAAATATTCATATTTATACTATTATATGATTTATTAACTTTTGAGAGAAATAGACAAACATACATCATTTTAAAAACTTATTAACATCATCTGCGTCTGTTACAACTTAAAAAATAAAAATCATAGAATATTTAATTTTATATAAAAATATATTCAAATAATACAAAAAACGAATATTGGAATATTATATATAGCTTTAAATTTCTTTACTGTTGATTGTATAGCTTTTTATTAGTCAAGGAATACTAATAATAAATATATAACGTGGATGTTTGTCCACAGCTAGATTACATTGCTATAAGAATACAGACACACAGGGTTCTATTCTATTTATAATGAATATAAAACATGGCCACAAACAAACCCACAACTTTTGGGATATTAAGTTGATTTAAAACTCAATGAAAATAGAGTAGAAAATAGAGTAGATATAATATTAAATTTTAGCATAGCGGCATATGCTTTAATGTCTTATATTTAATATTAAATATATATACAGTATTTAATATCATATAATACACATAGACATGGTGGATCATGTCCGTGTATACTAATAGTTTGAATTTACATAGTCTCAGATATCCAGGTCGGCTTCCGCGAATCGCCAGGTCCAGACGACCTACAACCAGGTCACTCGATACTCCTTGCGAGAATTAACTACGAACTATATTCAACCTAGCTGAGACTGTTTCGACAGATGTGTTGGGCTTGCTTTTAAAAAGCAATTATCACTTTACATCTATATCGGTATATGTGTGGGTATATATATCCGAATAAATATTCTTATTATTTGTATGATTGTAATATTGGATTAACAATTTTAATAAGTTGGTTTAAGAACTAAAACATAGATATATAGTTAACTGTCTATATGTAGACAATTTTTCTGTGTTTTGGTTTGAATTTCGTTGTGTCTTTACTAAAAAATAGTTTAAAAATAAAAATCTTGTAAAGACAATAAATATTTTAATTAAGATCTATGAACGAAAAATAACCGAAAAATATAGTGTTCGTAAATAATATAATAATGCGTTCAGTATTATTATATTATTTAAAAAATATCCAAATTAACAAATAATAACCAAAATGATATTGGTTTAAATGGCCGAGACAATTTCTTTAAATTGCTATGTAACGTTAACATCTGTGTTAGCGTCGGGTGCCGCAGTATCGAGATGCGTTATCAAAGAGAGTGTGCTATCGCAATGTAAAGAACATTGACAATTTGTGCCAACTTAATAGTCCTATTGCTATCTGCTAAGTAATCTGAGCTGATTCCCGGTTACTGTTTTTTTTTAATTTTTATAATAAATTTAGAATAGTTTTATAAACTTAATATTTTTATTATATTAATATTTTGCTGCGACATTTTTTGCATTACATAGAGTTTGGACGTAATATATTTTAAAAATATATTTTTATTTTACAATTACGATTTTAAAAATATATAACGACAATATATTTTAGAAGTAATAACAAATAAAAATGAGATAATCTGTGACCAAATGGTTCTTAAAAAGGCTAACTTTTGCTATTAGGTTAGGTACGTGTTCTGAACATGATACAGACCTATTCAACCTTTTTATTTTTTATTTTTTTTATCTCTTGGTGGTTCTCTCAACTCAACTGAGATTTTTATTAAATTTTATGTGGTGATAACTCATTGTCTAAATGAACATTTATATTTTTCTTTGTGACAAAATCTCTCCTTCTCACGAAACAAAAACAAAAATGATTGCAATAATTATAATAACACTGAACGAATTTTTACAAACGTTATGACGTGATGATAGATGGCGGATAAATTTGCGGGAAAAACTAATAAGTAATAAAAAGTTTCAATAGGAGCTAACATTTGTATTTTATTATTGTCGAAGAGACATTCAAATGAATACCTATGTACGTTTAAATACAGCTTGTGCGAATTTCAAATGTCAGTAACTGTGAGCGAGTATTGATTATCGATTTTATTTTCCAAGAAAGCGGTTAGATCCGGTTCAATCCGGTTACTAAATAAAACTATCACAGTAAAATAAATTCAAATTCTATTTTAATTCTTAGTAAATTCTAAATCTATACAAAGAAATCAAACCTTGGAATTATGTCAAAACTATTCCTAAACCGTAGCTTATTAAATTTTCAGGTGTCGATTTCTAAAGTTATCTACAAGACGGTGTCCGGTCCGGTCCGGCCCGGGTACATATTAATGAGGACAGGTAGCGGGAGGGTGGTTGTCATGGCAACGACGCGGCCTCCAGCGGTATTACAATCAAGGCTACGATGGTTGCGAGCTAGGGTTGTCCACGAACTTATAGTAAAAGAAAATAAAGAAGAGAACATATAAACTACTTTCATCATTCTAGTTTTTTAATAAACCATTACAAGACATTGAAAATATTGTTTTCTTTCATACAAAATAATACAAAACCACAAATTTAATTATGTAGACCTTGCTTTTAAAAACAACGTGATATAGAACCAAAAATTCTTATACTATTCATAATAATAAAGAAACCAACAAAAGGAAGTTTACTTCATAATATAACTCTTAATAGTTTTTACGAAAATTGAAAATAAAATAAAATAATATATACAGGAATGTTCAACCCTGCAACACACGCTAACCCACCCCCATCCTGAGTCGCGCGTGACGCGGGCGGGGAGGCTGGGGTGTTCTGAACATGCCGCGACAAAAAACCCGCGTTGACCCTAGTCCGGCCATAAAGCGCCGGCGAGCGTAATAAGCCCCTTTGCTTGGTCCGCAGTTACGTCACGAAATTAAATGGCCACGACGCACCTTCTAATTTCAAACGAGACTCAGCTCGAACGTTCAATCTCTTTCTGCTTTTGACAGCTACGCCATTTTGAATACTTGGATTTGCACTATATTATTTTATTGCAACCAATTCAGTTTAAAATTATTATACAAAACGTGCTTGGAGCTTGTATGACATTTACTTACATTTACAGTTTATTCTGTTTTATAAAGTATTATAAATATACAGTTTCCCATTCTATTAATAATTTTTCGTAAATATTATTCCAATATGAAAATAAAATATTACTCTAAACATAATAGGTAATTTATCAAATTCATCTTTTGATAGACAAGGTTATTCTTCAAAAATAAAACCCCAATAAATATTAGAAGTAACTTTTCAATTTTATAAAATGAGTTGAACAAAAATGTTTCCAAATAAAGGAAACATCCCAACTATTCGATATTATAATTCACATGTTTCTATCCCGGTACAGTGATTCCGATCCGGTCTTAATCTACATTAAATCATAATTCCATACCGCAAAGATTCAACTCAATATTCCAGGCCATTTGTTCAAAATTTAAATTTCCTGCCAACAAGTAACAGACACCACTCCATTCGGCAAATAGGTACGGCCATTAACAAAGTTGCAAGCCGCGCTCAACAGGTGGAGCTATTCGTTTCAATATCTGCAAAACTTCCCGACACGACTCAATAAATCGACCACCCTTAACGGAACCCCAACAATTCACACTAACTTTGCTATTTAAACGAAAACACAGGGCCACGGAGTTCATTTTACGCCGGTTTTTATTTGCCCTGTTGTTATTATCATCGCTCCAGAGGCTTCATTCGAGTTTAGACTTTATTTTATGCAATTAAAGTATATTATTATGTTTTATAGAATTTATTTAGTATTCAGCAGTTAAGTGAGATGTTATTACAAGGGATGACATGTTTTAGCGATTGTTGAGATCAGCTGTTTATATTGTAATAAATTTATGAGATCTTTTTACAGTTTTGTTATTAAATACATTGACATTTTGATTGTTATTATAATATGTATTATTTATTAATAGTTGCTTGTGAATATATTACTAAGGTATAAAGATCTTTTGAAATTGTATTGATATTATTTTGTAATAGTAATTAATGTGTATAATTATAAGAACTTAAACTTTAACTATACATTTCCTATAGTTCATTTGCATACAAGCATCCTAAAAAATATACCAGCCTTCATTTTCCCGCGACTTTACGATAGCCTAATAAAAATAACACCCCATAGACTATAGTACCTTAAGGGTTAATTATCCAATTATTTAAGATTGTATAAACCGAAAGCAAGTTCCTTTTAAATCAAATTCAAATCTGTACTGAAAATAAGTTTTTTGCACAACATGTTTTCATTGTCAAAGCTACAACCATCTGGGAAAAATAATTCCCACAGACCTGAGTAGAGCTGGGGACAGAAACTCAGCTGAGCTGTAACTACAAAAATAGAATTTTACCGTACACAGATATATCTCCTATTTTCCTACCTACCCTCTTATCCGTATATTTTGCGCATTCGTTCAATCGTAAATATTAGTAATACATAATAGCTAGGTAGAGAATTATTATACCATACAAATAAATAACATATATTTTTATTTATTCATCAGGATATGATAACGAAAAAAAAAAGCTAATAAAATTGTATATCAGCTTCCTATTGCCTTAATTAAAGTATTGATTTATAACTTTTATTACTATCATTACCTACTTATATTGACTAAATAAAAGTTAAATAAAATTATAAGTTTACGGATATTATTTGTGTAAAAAGAAAAAGCGTCATCGATAGGCTATCGTCGTTTGTGTATAAAATACAGAAATGGAATCCGAAAACCATTACACATCATTACTATAAACAAGGCAACAGTAGTGCCAACCTAATGGTATATAATTCGTTTCGAGTCGGCGAGTTGGCGGCGAGTCGGCGACTTGTAATTCCCGTCGCGTCCGCGTCCTGTCCTTTCCGCGTGAGTCACCGCGGTATCTGCGCTCGCGCAACTCGTCACCGAAAGACCACCTAGCTTGTGGCGCATGCGCATAAGCGGACGCGGGCTTATGTTTAGTTATGTATCAATTTCGTAACTGTTGATAACATTTATTACATGTCTAAGTATATTATATTACTTTAATTTCATTGAAATAAAATGTATTTTTATTTTTTTTGTAGAATTTAACACCCAAAAACTATATAATATGAAAAAAGTAATATTGCAAATATAAAAATAACAAATAAGACAACCCAAAACTAAAACTACCTACTATTAACGACCTTATTACATTTAATATAGTTATTACAATTAAAACAATCTACCGACAAACTAACACAGTTATATCATTTTGGTCGCGAACAGCGTCTCTCATGAACCGCTGGTGCAGATCTAGTACATTCGCAATTTGCGCTAAAAACCTAACTTGTACAGCACAGCTGGGCTCGTGCGGTGCACACACAATGCATCATACGTTAGTGTCGGCTAGACGTAGAATTGTAGAAGTGAAATCCTTGAAGCTTTAAGCGATTTCATGAATGAATAATTTAGACACATTGCTTAAAAATGTTTAAGTCAAGAGATTTTTATAAAAAAAAAATTATTAAAACGCTTTATAAAATAAGAATCATTAGGTACATCAATTCTTATCATTGAATAAATTAGATTTGATTCTAATTTCTAACACACAAGTGCCGTGCATATAAACATTAATACTACAAAAGCTTTTGATACCAAAGCCTAGCATAAATCATGTTATAAAATCTAAACAAAAACACCCTTAGAATATTAAAAATAACATATATCTCAAATAAAAACGCTATTCAATCATAAATAATAAAACTTAAAAAAACGAACATACGTAAAAATAAATTTAATGATTAATTAATATATAATTGAAACCCGCTATCGCCTGTGGCGTGAACCGTGTTTTTGCAATTCACTTTAAAAACAAGCTCGCAGCTGCGGCGCGATGCAGTCGGCGCTCTTTGTGAAGGGGAAACGCTAAAACGGATAGTTTTACATCACTGACCACGATGACAAATTCTGAACCACCCACATTCTGTACAGTACTAACGATAACTTCCTTGAACCACGAGTTACCTGTTTCAAACTAAAACTGTTCTGGCAAATTATAATTTCATATTCATGAAGCGTATACTTTTCTGTTTATTTTTATTATGACGTGGTAAGTGCTATCAACTCCGTCATTTTATACGTGTACTATCTATAACGGATAAACATCCATAGACACACATACATAGGAACGAATATAGTTACGTTAAGGAAAATATGGTACATAATGATCCTATACTAGTTGACCATATGAATTAAATAATAAATAAGTATATTTATATCAATAATAGTTCAAGAAAAATAATACTTAGAATTCAAGTGAGAAACAAAAAGGTTGTACCAGCGTTAATACTGGCCCAACCTTGCCCAATCTCATAACAATTAACAAATAACCCTAAGCTACAGATAACAAAGGCCAGTCAAAACAAACAGACACTGGTCATACTGAGGGGAGATCGCCCTCGCTGGAGCAACGTGGGAGTGCCCTGACTCACAGTTCATGATGCGTGTGCGCCGGTTGAAGCGATTTGCTGACTTTCCAATATATATTCAAAATATCCACCTAAAAATAGTATCGTTAAACTTACTAGAACAGATATATAATTTATTAATATATATAATTCATACAAATTAAATATTTACATACACAATTCGTAATATATGTCACAAATCAGTTGATAAGTCGTAACAGAAGGCTGATAAACTTTACGTTACACGTGCCGACGCTAATGACAGATTGATTTTATTTTTAGACTCTCCATTAGAGCCACGATTGATGATTCATAGGAGCAAGAATAACATGTATAGTTTCAACAGCGTTATCACTGTCAATAAGTAAATACAATTCAAAAAATATCCTTGAGAAGTATCGATCTGTGAACGGACGAATCCTCGCGGCCTTGTTACAAATAGTACTTTCAAGTTAATAAGGAACCTATGTGTCATTTGTCATTGTGACATATTACCTATAAACGAACTAACGTTAAAAAAATCGAAATAAAAAAATTCAACACCTTAATGTACAGAAAATCAAAAACCGACAAATGTACTATAATTTGAACCACATTATATCCGCCGTTACTTATAAGAATTCAACAATTTCCGCCTCTCAAATATTCATTGGGAGGAGCTTCTTAGAAGCATTTTTGGAGTCGGTAGCCCCGGGAGATTCGGACCGAATTGTTGTGAACTCGATCGTAGCTAAAACTAAGTTAGAAACAGGTAGAGGGAGAATGGGATGCCTCGGGATTCAACCGGTGATTATAGAGACAACACTTGGGACTCAAGTCCTTAAAAACCGTCGAGAAGTTTAGAAAAAACTGTTTGGTATTATTTGAATTGTTTTGGACGTATGCGTGAAATATCCTTGCAAAAAATTGTATTCGACACATTCGAATTCTTAATACCATTGATTTTATTAATAAAAAACACTAGTCTAAAATTAATTTACGATATAACTATAAAAATTATAAATTCGTGACTTTACAATCCCCTACCTAGTATCTCATGACTCCAGAATCTATTAGTCAACATGTCATGCGTAAGGCGAAAGAGGTATAAAAAAAATCTATAAAAAGAACCAAACATCTCAAGTAGCCATAAAATAAGACGAGACATTACACTCAATACGCTTTAAAAGCACCAATTTAATTAAAATATCTATTTATGGAATAAATGGTAATTTTACGAGGAACCCGTTTTGTTTTGAAATCCTAGTGAACATTGCAACCTACGTAAACCGATATAATATTTACAATTCCTTGGTTATATCAAAATATAAAAAGGACTACATAAAAAAAATAGGGAAATAAAAAGTTCATTTTCCAAAATCATATTTATCATATTAAGAAAATAAAGCAAAATGAATCACTAAATAAACAAAGAGAATAATATCAAATACTTATGAATGTTGTTTAAGCTTGGATAGCGAATTGCATCAATGAAAGATAGCATCACACGATTATACATATATTTATTAGATTATATATATGTAGATAATAAACAATAACTATTCATATATAACACAAAGATGAAATTAGAAAGAATCCCCACAGTTCACACCCATATTAAGACGTTAATATATAAGAACAAAATTGTCAGACTTTGGACTGATTAAATAGTCAAAAATTATATAGACAGACAACTTATCCGATAAATTTACATAATAAAAAATACATAATGTAGTAAACATCAGGTGTTTACAAATGTCGCATTCCGAATAAACAATGGCTTGATAAAAAAAGGAATAGATTAACCTTTTACGGGTAATGATGGTCTCGCAAAAATAAATAAAACGTTTCCATCGCGACTATATCCGTTGGTTCAGATGACGCAATGCTGGTGACTGCCAGCTCAGTACACGACGTGCGGACGAACACTACGAGCCCTTAGTATTTCTTTAAACCGAGCTAGAGAACTTAAATTTTTAAATATTAAGTTATCTTTACAATCTGTCAGAATAGATTCCTTTGTCCTTTGCATTTTTTGACAATAACTAAAATTAAAAAAAAAAAAAAATACTAAGTTATCTATCTGTTAGAATATATTTAATAATGCAATATTCCTTTTGTCCCTTGCATTTTGATAATAATCTCTAAAGATCAAAATACATGAGTAATACAAGGCGATGAAAGATAACCGTATAGTTTATATCTAGAGATATATTTGTGTAATGCTATCGCAGCAGCATTGGGCGTATGCACTACATGCGCCCGCGCACCGCGAGGTCACAGACGCCTGCGTCGCGGATAGTGACGTGCCATGATAACGAATTCTAGTCGATACGATAAACAAAGATAAATTTATCTTTCTAAATCACGAGACAATGGCACGATCGTTTATCGCTTCAACTTTCAAATCGCAACGTTTGTTTTGTAATGTTTTTGTACCATTTCGTGATATATCATTTTATAGTATATATTTTTATTTACAATACTTTAATGCAATAAATGAGTATCATTAATGATAATACGAATATCATTCTATATTCTAGAAGATATAATCAAAGAATAAATTTATGGAACGTCACGTCTAAACTACAAAATATTAGCTAAAACAAGAACTATCGAATCGTTCAGACCAGTGGCCTGCCCTAATCGAGGCTGCGGTCTGCGCGCACGCATCACCCGCGTGACAGTCGCCTAGCAGGTCACTACATGTCTTGACGATTGCCGTTCTTACTCAGCACTCCTTACTTTCTAAAAGTTTGTCCACATTTCAATACTTTCCCTCCAAACGCTACTGTATTAACACTCAGTCATCAAATGTAAACTTGAGCGCTGACAGACTCATTGCCACGCTTGCTATAAATTAAATCAGTATACTAGAAGTCTCGGTTGAAGGAAAACTAATGTGGCACCGAGCCAGTCTTTTGTTTGTGTAAATCCAAACGTCAACGACTACTGGTTTGTTAGTCTCTTGCAAATCCATTTATTTGAATATATAAAGATTTCATTATATAGAGACGGTCTCGAAGAAAAAAAAAATATATTTTTGTCATTTGTACATACGAACTATGGTCAAGACATATTCAACCAAGTAAATTCGTCTAGTAAATAAGATATTCAAGCTAATTATATTGTGAAATATTCTATAGGTATGATTAGTTATTATTTGTTAGTAAATTTATCGTTATATTCAAATTATGTTCTATAATATAAAGAGTTCACACCAACTTCTAATCCCACACCTGCTTAGGAAGCTACTGACCCGCATCGTGGTTCCTGCAACCCTTGAAGAAAGGATGTCCTCAATTCTGATCACATATCTAAACGTATATACTTATTTTTGTACAATTCCAAATATAAAATACATTTAGGAAGATTTTATGGAATAATCAAAAATAATCCTCCAAATTGTAATTATATAATGAGTCCGTTGGCAGCTAATTGCCACGTTTGCAACATGAAATTTTCCTTCGGGAAACTGCTATTAGCCCCCGGATAAGAGCAATATTACTATTTTGAATACGGGATCACCCGGCGGGTATAACTACACTTTTATAACTATATTTTGTTATCAAGCATTCTAAATAGAATACTAAAGATTTTTAAAACATTACCTACTTAAATGGTTTGGAATAAATGTATCAGCGTATCAAAATACGCTACTACTTTTGGAGCTGGGGCAAGCAAACCAGTTCTGGTTCCAAAAATACTACGGTTCTTATATCGATGGGCACTTAGCGTCGTCGCGTCCAATGCAAGGCAATTAGCGAAATAGGCACCGGAAAGGCGGACAGTCGCGGGTACTTCGGGTCCATTAATACCAATCAATATTCACTCTGCGTTCTGAATAAGGATCCAGAATGCGTTTCCTGAAACCTAATGGACAAGATTCCTGAAAGCGGTCAGAATATTTCGATAGCGATAAAACGGTTGTAAGTATTATTTGTATGAAATGTATATATATTTTTATATAAAAACGTTGGTAAGTACTTTTTTGAACCATCTTAATCGATGAACAATACGAGGAATTGTATTTAACGGCCACATCGAATCGTTCGTTTCTAGCAATTAGCGAAATATGTACCGGAAGGGCGAGCAGGGCATAGGGAGTCCCGTTCCATTAATACCAATCAATATTCCTTCCACACGCCGGAATAAGGATTTGTATCGAGTTTCCGGAGCCGAGCCGTCTCTTATGTAAGTCGACTTATCTTCAAACAAAAACAGCTTTTCCACTAATGATGAATAAATAAACGTAATATATGTATAAACGGTACGTTTATTATGGACTGATTACGCCCTTATTTCTTATAAATGGGTAATCAATAAACAATGCGATGTCCAAAGTTCTGGGTCAGGATGGACCCGCATGCCTTTTTCCTGACCCTGCGGGTTAAGGTAAGACCCACGCTTTATTACAATGTAATAGACCCTCTACATGAAACATATGAAAATCAAATTATAAACTAGCTAATATAAAAAAGGTTGTCATAATGTTTTTTGACAATTATTTTTTATCTGTGGTGTCATTAAAAACAAAAATCCTTAAATGACATTGCAGAACAGTCTATATTAATTATCAACAATAGCTAAGTGTATCCGGTATGTAGTGAGTACCGCGGGCCCGGCGGCGCCGCGCCTCCATAAATCTCTTAGACCGCCGCTTCCTTTGTTGTTTTTTTTTCTCGCTGGCGCGGTAATAAGATCGCGAGCGTCAACGTCAGGTATAGATAGATAGTCTTGGCTCCAGTCAGCCGCGCAAGAATTGCATGTTACCGATATATCGATGTGATCGAACTTATATTAAATTACTAGTATTGTTGTGTAATGTTTTTTAACTAAGAATAAAAGTACTAGTAATAAGATTAATAATAAATTATGATAAATTTATGAATCATAAATTGCAAACCTAGACAAAATCCTCTTTATAATAAATCCATTTGAACTACGACACGCGAGTACTGACCGCGCGAGGTACATAACATTCGGATTTTTACGATTACCGCGACATCCGTTGACGCACCATTCTCCGCTTGCTTGCACTCAGCACTCTGTAACTACCTACCTACCTACCTACATACATACCTGCCACGAACTCATTACAATAAACCGTACCTCATTTTGACGAATCTATAACATAGACAACAAAAACATAATCGTTCCTAGAATTCTATATAGTTGCACTAGTTATAAGTAAGCAAGTGAGGTAGTAATTATGTCAAACGAGTTTCAAAGTAACTACTAACTTCAACCTTCACACAACACACTCCCCGGTCGCTAAAATGTCGGCGAAGCGTTTCTTGTGTCGGCGAGAAATAACGGCTCAGGGCCAACGAGAACCATTAGCATACATAATGATCTCTGAAACACACGATTCCCCTCTCACTGATATAAGACTGGACTGGAGATCGATCAATTAACTGTTTCCTTAATTATTTTGTGTCGAAAGATGCGGCACTAGGCTATATGGGCTTTTGTTAATTGCGCTTTTTGTAAATTGTTACGAGTATTATTAAATAATTAATCTTTGATCTACATATATATGTGATTTCGCAGTCTGTATTTATTTTATAGTTTTGTTTTATTGCAACATAGAAATTATTTATTGGCAATACTTAAAATTGTCTATTGTTCAAAGTATAATATCTAAGTCAAAGCAAAATAAACATGATATATAAATCGTCAATTTCGAAAACCTGTTGCTGATAAGGCATCGCCGGAATCACTTGATAACGAGATAAGAAAGTCGACGTATAAGTGCTAGTTCCCACGTTGAACTTGCACTCACAAATTAAAAAAGCAATTATTACAAGTGGTTTTGGACCTTTGAACCGAATGTGGGTAGAAAATATTATTAAAACATTTTCCACCTTCGGTTTTATATTGATAAGAAACTCAAATCGCGATATTGGACTTGCTTATTTTCTTACAATGCATTCCACACGCATGCATGCATATATAATGAGTCCAAATTTCGAAAGAAGGGCACAATTAACGCTGAATTGTATTATCAATATGGGAATCTCTCACGCGAACAATAATGATACTGACAGGGATTTTGGACGCGGTATTTTATAAGCTGTATAATAATGTTGACAATCACTAATACTTATGAGTAGTAGTATTATAATATTCGTAATGTGAACATAAAGTTATTATACATAGAGTAGGGAAGCCAGCTTAAAATGTGTCAATAAAAAAAAAAAAGTAAATGAGGCTACCTATCTGTCTCTCTTTCTCGCATGAGGGATTAAATAAGGATAAGTATCTCATTTCTCTCTTTTATTATTTGTCTACCTATAGCTCCCCTATCCTATGCATAATAATTCTATGAATATAAGTCCTATAGTATAAGATATCAGTTGCTATAATAATTGAATAATAGTCATTTGAAAATGAAAGTTTACTAGAACTTGGCTCGACATTTCGTTTTCCACGTAACTTCCTAAGTCTCTATTTGTTTTGATCAGACAGGATAAGATTTTTTATGTTTTACTAAAGAAATGTATAAAAACTGCCATTCTATTATCTATTGTTATCTAAACAAGATGTTAGAAGGGGGAAGTAACCGATCCTCGAGATAAAGCTGTATCATATTGAGCACTTAATAATTTTGAATAATAAATTATTAATAAATCTTTGTTTTTTAAATAATATTTGTAAATTTCTTACACGATAAAATATATATCGCCTTATTATATCGTAATTTATTACAAAAGTATATTGCATAGAAAGATGATCTATAAAAATATTTCCAATCATATGACTGTTTGTCACGAGGATAATAATATTGACTGTCAATTTGGTGGAGGAATGAATAAAAGGGTAGACCGTTTTATATGTAACAGTCTTAATGAGCTAGTAGCTGCTGTAATTACAGTCACATAAAACATTCCATCTTAGGCATCAGAAATTGCGTTTCGCCCACAAATTATGTTCAGAGTACTTACGTGGTTATCCGTAAATGGGATTGGTCCTTATCAGAGGCTGCGTGCGAGTATGCAACTATGTGTGCCATCACGACAGAAAAAGCCCTAAGGAAGTCCATCTGTATCATTACCTCTTACTCTTATTTTCTGATTACAGAACTAAAAAAAGTCTCTGACCGATTACGAAAGAAATAAACTAGTTAGAAGTTACTTTTTTTATAAATCGATTGTTTCAAAACCTGATATGGTTTCAGATTTCTAATATTACCCGAAAATAACTCTTTTTTTTTTAATGAATGTTTGGCATTAATATAACTAAGTCCTTAAAATTCTTGATTAACAAACGCACTTGAGGCATATTATTTGCGCTATGTAACGATGCCCATACCGCGAGTCGTTATTTTAATTTTAGTATTTTTAAAGTTAAAAAAAACATTATATATCCAATAAAAGGCACAGAGTGGATTAGGAACATTACTATTTTCATGATATATGTCATATCTACATGTACCAAGTACATAATTTAATCTATTATCTTGGTAGCTTATGTAAGGTGCGTGAGAAGTCCCTTAGTTTTTGCTCTTAACCCTTCTCAGTGTTAATTCCCACGTGTATAGGTTTGCATCTCCGCGACATTCTAATTATGTTTTTATAGGTGATCTTTTATCAAAAAACTGTCGCCATTGTTACACACGGAAGTGCTGAAGGGATACAGGATGAAATCGGCACAGGTCAGGAAGGTACGGGTTTTATATTTGGTATTGTAATATTGTAAACAATATATACTTTTAAATGTAGTTTTAAACGACACTTTCTTTGTTATACTCCTTACGAAATGTAAGTTGAATAACAGTTCTTTAATTGTGGTATATTAATATAATATAATTAGAATGTTTTTAATCTTTTTTTATTATTAATTTTGAAAAATTTTAAACATAAATAAAAAATAATAATATTTAGTAATGTCACTGAACAAATTACACAAATTGATCTAATTCCTAAGTAAGCAAAATATTTGCTTGTGTTAAGGGTGTTAGACAATGATACAAATACATAGAAATACACATTATAAATACTGCAAATATATTTAATAAACTACCAAACCCAGAAGTACAGACATCTATACTCATCACATACATGCCTGTCCCTGTCGGGAATCGAACCCGAGCTCCTTATCAAGGCTGTCATACTATAAAGTATAAAATAATATTATTATCGCATTACCAAAATTAATGATTATTAAAATAAATACAAATATATCTGTATTACAACTTTAACGGAAGTATAAGGTCTTTAAGGTAGCTGTTTAAAAATATCATAAGTAAATATTCCATCAGATAATAATCAAAAATACATTTCCACAGTATGATTTGACAATAGCGTGACTTAAGTCAACATCTATGCGTGTGTTGAACGATGTTACGATGTTGAACGATGTTATCGGACAGTATTTGGATAGTCCATACTTACAGAGCTTGTGTTATAAAAACCAATCAATAATAACACCGGAACAAGTGAAAGCCTTTTCCTGTTTTCATAGAGTTACCTTTCAAATAATTTACAATTTAATAAATAACTCTCAATATGAACTTAAAGGTCACATACATTTAAATATTTTATTTTACTCAAGTACTTAGATAATAATTGTATATAAAACATATTTCCATGAATATGCCAATACTATAGATACATTGGTAGGTTCAAAACACTTAATATCTTCACGCCAGCTCGTAGACACCTCCTGCCTCGTAGCCAGCAGTCACTCGACGCTCTTCATCCCACTCGAATCTTATCCCTCGGAAGAGGTTGAGGGAGGCACGCCAAATGTCAAGCCTTCAACTACAGACTTAGGTACCTATAGTACTTCGATATGTAGCACAACTTATACAGCTAATACTGTAACATATTTAATAGCTTTTACGAACTGCGGTTATTTAATTCAATGGTAGTTTGTGTCAATAAAACTCAAAACCACAAATAAGGAAATTTCATACATCTACAAGCTATTGTCCAATACACAAACTTGTATGACTAATTTGAATAACTCACGGACTGATAGACGGTGGATATTATGTGGAAAATCACTATGAGGACCGGATATCGAATAGCAAACGCATTTACATTCGCGGTCCGCGTCTTGCCGCCATTACGACGCTTTACATGGATCTATGACGCACTTGAATTGACATACCAATGGAGGTCACAAAAAATTGGGATTGTTTACATCCCTCATTTAAGTTACGAGGATAAGGTACACTTAAATCTAATATAACGGATTATTGATAAAATATAGTATAAGGTGGTTAGTTATATAATATTGCTAAAATAATAATATTCAAACTAAAGAAACGCTTGTAGTGAAAATACATTGCAATAGACATTTAGCTAACGGATAGCGCATAAACAGTAAATAGAAAATACTCACACATCGTAAATATCTAAGTTAAAGTAAAATTTACACATAAAATAAGCATAAGAAATGGTCCTCTTGGCAACATAAATCTACCAAATGTGCTCAAGATGACAATCGATTTCGCTTGAATGTAACTCAACAATTCAAACCCCGAAAGCCCTTTTCTTTGTAGTTCGTCGATCGATGGCTACTTACAACTGACATTTGACTTGAAGTTTGATGTAACATTATGAAGCCGCGGAAGTCACTTAGAAGCACTTAATATGTACTATATTGTTATTTCGGCAGGCCATATCTCTCACAATTACATAATTCAACTATTAAGTATATGTTGCTTGCAAAGGTAAGCCGATTAAATATAAAAGTAATAAACTAATAAAGTCAGGTAAAATGATAATTAGCTCATCTAGCGCTGTGGGTCCGCGTACCTGCAACTCATTACGGCCCCGCTACCTGCGTCCACAATTACAAGCCCAAGGTTTTTTTCCGCGACACCAATTTTACCGTTTGCGCTATGCGCCATCTTGAAATTCAGGTTCGTTTGGGAATGTTCTGGAAGTACTTGAGACACTCGGGTGGCGTTTGGAGATTGAGTAAATTATACACAGCCTCTTAGAAACTTGAAATATAATATTATTTAGATCAAGGGCTTATAAAACAGAACATTGTAAACTTATTACAACTATGTCAAATCGAAAATCTATCTCTTCCTCTCATATATAAGGAGCAGGAAGTCATATAATGGCGCAAAACTATATGGAATCATAGTGCTATGAAGGACTGCATCTCCATGCGTAATTAAATGCACCGCGCCATTAGACGCACGCAGTAATACTTGTTAACAAGAACAATTATAGACCTTATTACACACTACTCACGGATTAAAATACTCTGCGTTTGATTTAATGTACAATCGTGATCGCAAAATCGGTGACTCGCACGTCTCATTCAACGCGTGATTATTCACGCACGCGACTGTACCAAGACGACGCTTTAACGCACGACTGTGAAAGCTCATATTATCATTTTCTACCGGCTTATACCAGACCGGGAGAATAGGTAATATATATCAAGTAAATCATGGATAATTATGTACTTTAAAATATTTGTAGTCTGTAGAATAGCATTGTAACTTGAGTCTTGACATTAAATTTTAAGAATTCTTTAATGACAAATCTGAAATGTCAATGTCAATTTTGCCTCCTTATTTTTTTTTATATTTAGATTGAAGCAATTTTATCCTCTATCCAGTTAACACATGTAAGGCCCAATAAGGTCCGCAGTGTAAGTAGCGCTTCGCCACGCACATGCCGTGGGCCGCAGATATTATTATTGGAACAAACAAAAGGGCGAGCGGGCGAGTACTATTGTCGCTTTCCGGGAAAAGATGGCCGCGATTACCGCCACCCGCCCGCGCCATCGCTCCACTGTAAATCATTATCTCCGTAAAAACTAATTGAAAAGAACGCTGCACCTTTTGTTATCGCGCATTACTTATTGCATTTGAACGTGCCTTCGGAGCGACTCCGCATTTTTGTGATATCGCCTCCACAAGAAAAGATTGTCTTCTAAGAACTGCTAATGACTTATTATGGTTTTGCGGAACTACGGAAGGTATTAAGGATATCAAGGCTTAAGACTGTTTAGTAAATTTATTGTACTACATATATTTATTGTTGAAAAATAAGAAATCTACACTAAAATATTTAAATACTTTTTTAAACAATTAATATATTTAGTTTCTTAGCTTATTGGGTACAATCTCTTCTGATTAGTTTTCACTACGTATGCTATATTTTGATTGTTTTATTATGATCCATGAACACACAATACACACACCCTGTAAGTGTTCACATCTGGTGTGAAACTGCCTTAACAATAAACCAGCCGAGCTCTTAAGGTCTCCTTCGAAAAGTTTTGAAGTTAATCAGTTCATATTTTAGCTAGTTAAATAAACTACAGAGTGAGTAACCTCATTGTAAGCTACATTATCGGTAAAAGTCTATCATATTGATGAAAACAATCGTTACTTTATTCTAAGAGATTACTAACCAGTGAATATTCCTACATATAGAATATAATATATATGCAAAACAATATTCTTTACGACTCCAGCTAATTTGAGAGGCTTCGTGATGACGAAAGTGGATGCGTTATGAGCGCGGTTAAAATATACTACATATTTACGACCTACGTGGTATCTCTTCTAGCGCTAAATACAGCAGTGATCAATTGAATTATGTAGCTATACATAATCTAATTAATGGAATAAAAATTATAGACTCTGATAAAGTAAAAAAAATGTTTAGTCGAAAAATACGATTAAAAGCTCAAAGTTTCAAAAACATTCGCTAATAAACACATTTATCGTCAAACAATATTAAAATTTTATTAATAGTTACTAAATATAATTAACACATTATTTATTATAATAACCCCATAATATTCCGTTCTTACAAACACAAGGTAACCTGTTGCTTAGTTTTGTGAACTCCATTTCAACTAATTAATGTCTTTTGTTACATTATTTTGTAAATTCGTTGTTGGTTTTGTAATTTTATTTTTACAAAGAAAATTCTAGATCTAATTTATTTATATTTATTACATATAAAAGATAAAAATCAAACATGTTTTTAATCGTAAAATCTAAGCCAGGTTTTCCATTTAAGCGATTGCTATAATGTTATTAGTATTAAGCATATTCTCACGATATTAGAAACATTTGGTGCCCCAAATGTTCTAAAGTACAATTTGTTCCAATGACCCGCAGAGGTCTTTGTTTCGCGGATATATAAAAAGTGTCATAAAATCTGTAAGTGAATACAATAAGAATGGTTTCTTTCATAGCGGAAATCTGCTTTTTCGTTGCATAAGAACAGTGCTCACTCAGGGGCTTCCTATAATATATTTTAATAGTTTAAAACAATCATACAATGTTTTAAATGTAACGATAATCATCACAAGTTATATTTATTTATTGCATCACTAGCATTAATAAAAATAAATAAATAATATAAAATTAAAATAAAATTAATTTCATTTGATAGTGTACTCTTACCCTAAAATATTTTGGAAGTCATTGGTGTTACTTATCTCAACCCCTTTCTCTTCATCTTTATTCTATACAATGGTTTCCAGAGACCAGTAACCCGCATGAAAACCCGCCATGTGGTAATAGACACGTTATTAGAGACGGCAATGAAAGTTAGTCAAAACGCGTATAAAAATTGCTAATATGTACATACATTATACTATGTGACATTCAAATTAGCGAGTCAGCGTCAGGAAAAGGTTAATGACATTTAATTTGTATTGAGTCATCAAACGTTCTAATATATAATAAACGAAAAAATAAAGAAAAAATAAGTATACGAAAACAGAAAGATAATAAACAAAAAAATTAAAGCCAAATAAATAAAAATCATTTTTTAAGAAAGCAAATAAATCGTGCTAGAGCATTCTCGAAATAAAAAGTTACAAAAAAAAACTTAAAACAAATACCTAACACGAATCAAAATTACTTTTGATAAACCTTTGAATTTGAAGTCAATAATAATGTTAGCGGCCATTGAAAGTTTAATACTGTAACATAAACAGAACACAGGTACTCTCAGGGAAGAGGTCTAGTGTTCCGTGAACTCATTAACGCGTTTCCGCTACCTGCCATCGACACGTCACCGAGGAGATCATTACACAGAATGCCACAGTGTATTGATGTTATATTAATAGCCTATTAAAAAAAAAAGATTAATAATTTTAGTGTTATAATATTTAAAAAAATCTATTATGGCTAAGCATATGACTCACGACTCACGAGAGATCGCTGTATTTCATTATCAAGACATTACTATGAACAATGCCAGCTCGGATGATTGACGACAGATATTCCAGTGAGTGACAGCCCTATTTAGTGGTTCCTTAAATAGACCCTATCTGTGTGATATAAGATTCAATTTAATAAGCCTCAGAGCGAAGGTTGCAGGGTTGGGCCGTTATCTGTATATTGGTCGAGTGGCCTCGTCGCCGCGGCCGCGCTGCACTCGCGACTGCCACGATAACAATTACTGAGAAACTTATTTTGTTTACTAGTTTCGGTTTAGTAAATTTGAACTGTATCACCTGGACTTAAAGTCACTTTTGTAAGGATTGCAATTTGACGATCACAGTTGCCGAGTCGAATACTAAATACTGAACGGTCTTTAAAGGTACATTAAAAGGTACATTTAAAGGTACACACTAACATAGTATAGCTAGGTCCGCGTTGCAGTTAGATATCCTAGGCTAGAGGTTTATATGACCTAATTCCCAGCACTTGACTGCATTGCACATTATCTCAAATCCCAAGGACAGTATGGGCTGTCTTTCAGTTTAATGTATGATTGATGTGTTATAGCCCAATTCAACTCTAGCAATATTTAAACTATAATACAAAAGTCGCCATACAATGTATGAGAATAAATTGTATGTAAAATTAGAGCAGACTATTGGAGAGATTATACCATACCACCTAGGTACATAGCTATAGCTCGTGGCGTATGTAGTATGGATCCACCTCCTCCCAATACTTTACCTAATGCCTCGAGGGACCCTTGGAAGCGACATTAACGCGGTACAAAACGTCTATTAAACATTAAGCTTCTACAAATGGGACACGGTTGTTCAGACCTTACACTGCTATCATTGTTAAACTGGGTTCTATTTTATATAAGAAAAAAATGTCGCATAATTTAGAAGCGAGAAGTTTTGAAAGTGCGTCAGTGAACGCGGAGTGCGGACGCATTGTCCTCGATAATCACCCGACAGATGTCCGCCCGCACCGATCACCGACTCCACTGCGGACTATATGTACTAAGCACATATATGCTAGTAAGTAGCGTCTAAAAATTCAAGTCGCGGCGTCAGCGAATGCAGCCGGTCTCGCGCCATCGGGCTAATGAGTGACGGGGGGGTGGCGGGGGGTGTTTGTGGCGTGCGGGGGGTCAGGCAGGGGGAGGGGGTCGCGGTAATGGCGCGCGGCGTCGGATGTCGCCGGGGGGTGCCGCCGCGCCGCCGATAACAAAATCACTAGAGAACGTGTGCACAGATGCTGACTACACACTTCAAATGGATACGGTACATACGATCTTTGACTCGTTTCACGTATTTCGAATATTAGTATTAAAACAAATTTACTAACTGAAAGGAAATATATTTTCTTTTAATAACGTTTATGGTTTAATTTAATTTATACTTAATATATGTATTTGTAATTTGTATATAAAAGCCATTAAAATAAACTTATTTAAATTTTCTAACTCTATATACATGCAGAGATTGGGTGATATGATAAAACACATAATTGAAATACTATTATTTTTCTTTTGCTAGATTATTATATGTAGCTTTAATCTATAATATATCAAATATTTTAACATCAACAAAATAATAATGATACCGCATCCAATTATCTTCCTAATCCGTAAACATCGCCAATGCCCAAAATACAGTGCGGGCGACGCATCGTAAATCGCGCGGTTCGGAGGGCCTTTGTGGCCTCGACTTGGCACAAACATACCTACGCCTGCCTCGCCTCGTCTCGCCTCTCCTCGCCTCGCCCGGCATCTGCGGCTATCTAAGTACACTAGGCAAAAACACGCGACAAAAACAGTTAGGTAACCGTGGTTAGGAGCGACTTAACAACGGCTAGGTTCGCCATCACGGAACAACAGCTAATCTCTATGACACCCACATTGCGATGGTAATATGTAAGATCTTATATAATGGGAAGATATTATGTATAAATTTAAATATTTATATATTTCGTATTAATAAGTTTCAAAGAAGTCAGCAAAACGCGCGTTTTAACTTACTATATAATGAATAATGGACACATGTTTTAAATATCCTCACACTTCTATTAGTTTGAATGTTGGATGTCATATAAAGACATTAACATTAGCGTTATTTATGATTGGTTACTTAACTAAAAGTGTATAATAAAATATTTAAATAAGTCACTATTCGCCGAAAAGTACTCTAGAGTCTAGAGGATAGCACAATTCAATATTACTGTAATAAATGTATATCAGCGTGTGTAATCAGCTATGTTGTAAAAATCGTAAATAGTGAGGTGCTTTAGAAGCTTTTGTTTACTCTGAGTTTCGGCTCCGAGTCGCAATCACAGCATCAATTCTCTTTACGGTCAAAAGAAAAGCAATAATCTGGAGTCGAACGAAATCAACGAATGCAACGAGCATTTTACAGCAAAAATAAATGCACATGAACCAAGTTTATGAGACTGATAAATTCAACTTTAAAGACAAAAAAAAATAACATTTTCAAAGTTCTCGTGATAGTGATAATCACTATTGGAAAGTGCGTAACGAACTCAAACTAATCTCGTGTTGTAATGATATACTGAGATGAAAATTTCAGTTGTCATCAAAGTTCGGTTCTTAACTAGAGATTGACTAGTAGGCCATAGCCTCTCCAGCAGGGCTATACTTTACCTACTCTTTCGTTAACACTAAGCTTATTTTATTACTAACATGTGATATATCTAAACTAAATAAATATATTTATAAATATATCCGATTTAAGAAATAATTATATACTACAATATAATATATTTGTTTGATATCGTTTCGCTGACAGCTCACTTTTTATTCAATATAATATTAAGCTTCCTAATTAAAGCAATACTCTATAATTTCCTCCATCTTGCAATACAACTGAGAATGGGACTTGAGATAAGCAGAATCTGTTTAGAGCATTGGAAGGAAGTCTTTGGCAGTTATGATGATAATATTTACATATATATCGGCGTACATTTAAAAAGAATAATATTTTTCGTTATATATGACATAAATAGTAATTGTAATAGGTGCGGGTAGATGTATACTACATATGTATCTTTAATTAGATTATTTATGGTATAAATATCTTAAATACGTTTTTTAAATTGATTTACATATCTAGTATTATTGTTTCAACTATCAATATTCGTATTAATAATCTGCATTTATATTAATAAAGTAAATTAAAATTAAATGGAGTTAAATAATAAAGGAATAACAAAAGATAATCTAAGGATGTAGTGCTTTAAAATAATTAAAATCCGCATTTTCCAGTTTGCTGAATTTGCGAAACGAACAGTGTTTTAAACTTTTCCGATTACAACTACTATCTTCAGTAATATTTAGAATTAACAGAAGCACTAATAATTCCAGTCATCAAATTATAGTTTCATTAATAATTCGATAAAATAAACGAGAAAAACAAGTCGTAAACCGCTAACTAGTGAAGCCGAGACGGCCGCGAGACAAAGTTACCAACTTAGAAAAGTTGCGGAGCGCCGCGACCGAGAAAAGTTGACTGAACTTCGCAAGACGATAAAACTTTTGAAGAGATCTTTTGGGGGTAAAAAGTTGATGCGTACGGAATTAATTGCATTAATAAAGTGCGGCTAGGCCGGTGTTTAGGGCGTGCGGGGCGTGCGGGCGGGTGGGGAGGGGGGCGGGGGCGAACGGACACAAAGGAGAGGCGCGGCCGGCGGCGGACCGCGGCTGGCCTTATCACCGCCACCGGCACACAGTCGCCGCGCGCGCCCCGCGACGAACGTCTCGCGACATCACACCGTCGCCGCGACGCTGACCGACACCAGTGACTTGTGATAGTGAGTGGAACTTGGAACCTAAACCTGTGTGCACACGTGACGCGCACTGCGCACATCACCTATATTTTTATTGGTCAGAAGTTTCAAGCACGTTTATAATATAGTAAAACGACTGAGCTGTCAAAAATTGTAAACAAAACACACGTGCCGGCTCGCAAGTAAGTTTAAACTTTTTATTACGTTTAGAAAAATGTTTTTCACTTTCTTTTATAAAATGCATTTTTTTTTTCTAAATATTGTAATTTATGTTATAATAAAATGTTATTGTTCTAAGACTCATAAGACTGGTTATAGGTTCGTACTTTAATTCATCTTAATTAAAAATGTAGATTTTTTCGTAGAAGATAAAAGATATTTAATATCAATTTTAAAATAGCATTTTCGAAAAGGGTAATACCTAATCACTGCACATAAATACATGTGCATCAGATTTGCGAAGAACAAATCTACCTTCGGATTAAAAATCACTTTTATTCAAATCTGTAGCGGTAATTTTACTCAACGATATACCTATAGTTTTTATTAAATAGACAAATTAAATAAATATAAAACTTTGTATAATACAACAACAGATTTTACGCATTAATTTTTAAGGGTAAGAGAAAATATAATAGTACGAATAATGTAATTTATATATATTTTACAGAGTATTATAGTGAAAGTAAAATAGAATTATATCAATTTTCCTACTAATGTCAATTTCGATGTTTCTTAGTGTTTGAAAATATAAATTTATTCTTGTTTAAATTACAAGTCTATGCAAGAATAACGTTACAAAATATATTTATCACAAAATATCTAAATGAAATGGAAATTCACTGTACATAAAGTTTCTTTCTAATTTCGTAACATCAACAATAAATGTATTAAATATAATAATTTCTGAGCTACGTACCGCCATCTGTCGACGATGACGGAAGACTATTCACAAGGTCATGGTGTCAGTGACCCGACAACTTTTGCGGCTTACTGTTGTCGTAGGTCATAATTTTATGTCTTCTTTTTGTTTATCTTTTCGCAACTTTTATAGCTTTCCGCATAAACACATTTATTGTTTATCCAAATAGTTAACCTTGAATGACGTAGTATATTACCAAATGACATTGAGTAGTGACAAAAAATGCTGGTTCAAGTGCATTGATAACAAGTTCATTGCACTTTAGATTTCATGTTTTGGTATTTATAATCTTACGGAAAAAGCATTTTGATATTGTATTATTTGTCTCATAACATTTGTTCTTATATCATGCAAACCTATTATTATTACAATCTTAACGAATTCTGTTCTTATTATTTCCATATGTCATTCATGTAACTATATTAATTATTGCTTATAAATTAAATGGAAATATAATACCTGTCTCTATTTAAACAACATTTATATTTTAGACATTTTTAACTCTATTTCTTTTGTTACAGCAAGCGAGAGGCAAAAATGACGACGAAGGGAAAGCGTCCGATGCGCGCCCTTACACCTGGAGACAAGATAGAAGCTATACAGCGCGTGAATGATGGAGAGTCGAAGGCCTCAGTCGCTCGTGACATAGGCGTGCCCGAGTCTACACTCCGGGGCTGGTGCAAGAACGAGGACAAACTGCGATATATGACCTCTCGATTATCGTCCCCGGACACCGACAAGAGCAACGACGGAGAGCCGCCCGACAAACGCGCGCGCACCGAGTCACCGATAGCGCCGCAGTCACCAATCAACACAGGCCTCGACCTCTCCAACTCGATTGCCGTAACCCATTCCACCGCTCTACCAACTCCACCGGTCGATGCTCCCGTCGAACTTACTACCAAACGTAGCGAGCCCTCCCCTCCACTTCACACACCACGAGAGCGCCGACCAGATCCAGGAGCCAGTGTTTCCATGAGTGCAATCAGCCCCCTGTCGGGATTAGCTCATCTGCCGGGACTTACACATTCACATCTCGGCTTGAGCTTTAATGAAATTGCAAACAATCTGACTTTACTTGCACAGCTCAACCCGGGGCTATCTACTTTATCAGCGCAGCCGGCCAGTCGAGCGTTACGATCTGTACGTTCCCCGAAACCTGCGCACAACGGAGTGCTTAACTTAAATGATACCAAACATCGCAGCAAATCAAATCACTCATCAGACCCGTACAGACACAGCGGATCTAAGTCAAGTCATCATCTTACTTCTCAATCCGCTAATCAACCTGTAGATGACACGTTATGGTATTGGCTAAAAACTCAACAAGCTATGCTTGATCTGACCGCCCAAACGACTTCCGCTCATCCGTTGCAATTAGGGAAAACTAACGACCCAACTTTGCCGCCTAAGCCTGTAGCGCCTACACCTCCTGTCAGCTCACATCTCGATTATAATAGAAACTCATGGCTATGGCAATATTATAAACAATTCGGAGGCGCAATGCCCGTGCCAGAAGACAAACATAGATCTCTAGCCCCGAAGGAGAAATCAGGCGATATCCTATTTTCACATTTGACTAAGGTCAAGGCTGAGGATGACCGTGGTGTCATTAGCCCAGATCAAACCCAAACACTGACAGCTAAAGTGCGCGAAACAATTCCCGCCCCAATAGAACCTCGCGTCGCAGAGCCAGCCACAAGTCCCGACGTCGGCACAGAGAATAAAGAACCATCTATAGAAAAAACAATTGAGTCCGGCAGGAGCCAAACCAAGGCTCGGAACGTCCTCGACAACTTATTATTTAACAGCAGCAGTCAAGTGGCCAACGGAGAGAACAAGAGCAACGGCTCCACGAACGGCGAGTGGGAATCGGGCACGGTGGAAGCGCTGGAGCACGGCGACAAGTTCCTCGCGTGGCTGGAGGCCAGCGGCGACCCGAGCGTGACACGCATGCATGTTCACCAGCTGCGCGCGCTCCTACACAACCTGCGCACGCGACGCGCCGTCGCGCCCGATGCCGCCCGCCGCAAGTAGGCGGCCGGCCGATCGCGCTCGCTACAGGGAATAATTCAATTACGTGTACATAGTAGTATATACGTCGTCGCCAGTAAGCGTTCACTTGTGATATGTGTAGCCAAATTTGCGTAATTTCTTTGTTCTAAAAGAAAAGCTATGCATTAAATCTCTTTAATTTTAGTTATTAATTAGATAACTTATAAATCCGACGCTGTTCTCTATTATGCTCTGTTATGTGACTACATTAATTGATACTACGTTAGATATTTCCGAGTTTTATCATACGTATTGTAATACAGATATATAGGAATCTTTGTAAATGGGTGTTATTTATTAATAACAAACACGTTATTTTTCAATGCACGCACTAACTGTCAATATTTAGAATAAGTAGAACCGCTGTATGTTGCCATTGACATTTACATTCCTAGCTATACCCTACTGTAGTAGTTCGAACCCTATGTTCTACCTCAAGCATAGCTAATGCTAAGTCACGGCGTCCTTTCTACCTCTCACCGACACCAGCGACGCCGGCCTGTCAGTGTCAGTGTCAGTATGTCGGCGAGGTGTCGGAGTAGGAACACACTCTCCATACCAAATACTGAAAGGACGCGACGTTCTCGTGTGCCAACCATGCGAACAAGGTATATTGTTAAGATAATTTATGACTATTGTGTTAGAGCTAGATACTTGTGTAATTGTTTTCTATTGCTCAGTATTTTATATTGTAGACATTGTGTATGTCTCGACTCGGAATTGTATTATATGTTAACGTTAACAGTTAAGGACACTGTGATCAAAATTATAAATTATTGAGAGATTATTACTATTGTAAGTACATTCCTAAATAATAGAGTGTATTATTGTAATGTTAAACGATTGTCCAATGGCGTAGGTAAGGTTGCGAAGGGGCTCATCGCAACCGATTCTTCTAGCAGAGTTCGAAGCCCCTCTTCAATGAAGTTAGATTAGTTAATTTGCATTTCTTGTTAATTATATTAGCTCCAGGAAATTATTTGAGAGATGTATTTTGTACAAAATTACAAATTGAAATTATTAAAATTATACCCCTTACACAAAGTATGTGATCTTGAATTGTTGAAGAATTAAAGATTAACCCTTAATTTATGCTTTTATTTCACATTATCTTATTAATTTTTTAATTTTTATTCCTAAGTTTTTTTAATATTATGTGGAAGTAATTTATTATTATACAAAGGATAAAAACTTAAATATCATGCTTAAAACACCTTGACATACATACATAAGTAGGTATGTTATAAAGGCTGTGTCTAAGTTATTTCACGATCATCAATGACAAATTAACTGTCAGACATATGAGTTACGAGTGATGTCCGATACATCACGAAGTCAAGTGTGTTAAAACGTAGCAAATAGTGCTGACATACCTAATATGTAGTCTTAATAACACATATTTAGAGTTTTTCACTAGTCATTACGCATTTACCGATATATAAATCTAACAACAATTAGTATAATATTGAATTACGGTATTACTTAATAACTCATTATAACTTCAAAAATAAAAAGTTAAATATTAAATAAAGATACAGCAGTAAAATAATAAATCATTTCTTAATTTAGTTTCTTATCACTTTGTAAAGAAAGTAATTAATATTTTTAAAGTTTACGAAAAAATTATATAAGCTAATCCAGTCCACTAGCGCCATCTGTGGACTGTAGGAATACTCGAAAAGTATAACATTCAACAAGTAAAATGCTAATATGAATTTCATAACATCACATTATAATGAAATATTACAAAATATGCAAAACAATTAAAACGTTTCAACATTATGAAATTGTGCTAGTAGCTCCATCTTTTGACCAATAGCCCAAACGGTTTGCAAATGAAACAATTCATTTGTAGATAATAATTAATGCTCTCGGCCACTGTTTTAGTAACAAAAAGTACTTACGAGTAACATAGGTTTCTTGAGGGGTTCGTAGTCGAAATAATCAGAAAGTAATGTAGATATTCCCTGCCAAGATGTTGTGTCCGCGAAGCAGAGTTTCGTGGGTCTGATTGTTGTACATACCATTTTCTGCAGGAAATTAAATCTTAGATGTTTTATAATTATTTAGCACAAAATATAGCCTTAGCATCGATCCCAAGTCCCGTAGTAAAAATGTTTTGGAATTATCAAAAAAGATTCAGTAAAAATAATACTTAAAGCATTTGCTTAAAACATTACTAGTAATAAAGGGCCTGATGATTAGTAGTAGAAATTATCCAGAGCTCTTTTAATTTTAAATATGATTGAAATAATACAAATCATTAGACAAAATATATAAATAATAGAAAGAAAGAAGTCGTAAAAGAATAATTATAAACATATAGAACAGTTTTACCTCTAAACCGCACTCGTTTGGTGCTTGTAAAAATAAAGGCTTCCTGGATTTATAATGAAACTGAAACTGACGCCTGAAATTTTCAGCGTACGCTAAGAGAAGTCTTTCTTTATTTGTATTCGTATAATAACTTAAAGGAAAACAGGAGCGAGTCTCAAACACTGGTTCTTCGATTTCCGGCCAACATAAATTAATGATACCGAGTTCATATATTGCATTATTTAATGATTCTATCGTTAAAGGTTCAAGAATATCTTTTAATCCGAAAATTTTTGGTGATATTTCTTCGAATTCATCTTCCTCTTTAGGTCGATCAAATAATTGACTAGCCACATTTTCGTTAACTTCTAAAACCGGGTCAAGCTGATCTATATCAGATTTTTTATCAGTTTCCAATGTTATCTTTACTATACTCATGGTACAAAATTTTGATGCGTTAGTTCTGTATTAAAATATTATGAAAGAAACACATCTTATAACTATTCACGGTTGAGGACATGTTCCTCATAAATGAAACTAGGTCAAACGACTTTATCGGTTTCAGAGTTTCAGTAACCCAGCAACAATCAGCAAGAATTCATATCCGCATATAAAGACTCCTTATGGAAATAATAGTATGACAAACGAAGTATCTTAATATTAATATATAACTATATAATACTAATTCAGAAATCATTCAAACACTAAGTTAAATTTATTTTATATGTTCCTTTAGTCTTTTTTTATTTTTATTTCTATAATAATGTTTAGAAGTTCTAGAATGACCAGAATACAATCATAGTCAAATTGTCAATGTCATTTCTTAGCTGTCATTGTCAAATCAAACTCGAATCCATTGGATTTGATTCAGATTGACTTATGATCTTTGGCTATGGCTATTCAATTATAGTCTCTTTTTACATAAAATAAGGATTATAAACGCGAAGAAGATAATCATTAATCAAAAGGTCTGTATTTGTACGTTACTAATAGATATGTCATAAAACAGTATTCAAAGGTCGATTATTGCATGTTTTAAGCACTTATGGTGTTGTAATTTGTATGTGTTTTTAACAAATATCTATAAACATACTACAATTGTACATGTAAATATTGATGTAATTGTTTTAGTGTTTCTAATCGATAAATTTTCAACAATTTAAAAGATTATTAAAGACTTATCAGTTTTCATTCTTTGTCAGTAAGTATTGACTTATTTTATTAAAAAAATGGGAAACAAATCATCTCTTTTGTTGCGGGAGGAGGAAATTGCGCAAATCCAAGAGGAAACGGGATGTAAGTTTAAATGTTATATTTATTATTATTTTGGACTTAACTTATAGTTATTCTAAACTCTTTGTTATCTTCAGTTACACCAAATCAAATTGAGCGACTATATTCCCGTTTCACATCTTTGGATAAAAACGACTGTGGAACTCTGTCGCGGGAAGACTTCCTGAGGATACCAGAGCTGGCTATTAATCCATTAAGCGAAAGAATAGTCCACTCTTTCTTTGCTGACAGCACAGATGATAGAGTAAACTTTTTACAGTTTATGAGAGTTCTATCACATTTCAGACCTATTAGGAAGAACAGGGAAAACAGACTAAATAGCAGGGAAGAAAAATTAAGATGTGAGTAAATAGATAAACATAAATTAATTATGGATCCCCTCATTTAAGTTTTAAAAGTATATAAAATCTTTAAATTGCAGTTGCATTCTCTATGTATGATTTGGACAATGATGGTAAGATATCAAGAGATGAATTGTTGGCAATCTTACACATGATGGTTGGTGTTAATATCAGGTTTGTGGTTCTATAATATACTTTTTAAAACCTGTCATAGCACATATAGTTTATACATGCTATTAACGGTTCGATATTGATGGTATTGTTGCAACATTTCACGTTTACATAAAAGTTTGAAAGTGTTACATATCATGAGCCTTGGTGTAGAATAATAATTTAAAGGATTCTGCAGTGCATAAATTATATATTATATAGAAGACTTTAATAATGAAACTGTTACTGCTTAAGGCTAACATATGTTTTCCTAAACCTGATGTAACTACTGGTGTAAATATAACTTTATGGGTCATCAATGACCCATAAACTAATTTATGAGTTTCCTGTTCTGTACAATATACATAAACAAATAGAGTATATATTTACTAAAACTACAAATCAAGTTCTAATTTAAAATATACATAATCTCATTATAGTTTGTATGGCGACTGATCTAATTACTATTGTTATTAAAGTTACTTGACCTATGGCCTTGTATAAACAGCTTATAGCTTGTGAAACTGAGCTTTTCATTTTGAAAATCAATATGATCTTTATAAGAATAATTACAAATAACGATAGGACCTGTTGCTATACACAATAATAATATGTTACTATCACAAATGTCATAATATATCTGATATAATTGTATCAGATATATTCGTAATAACAGATAAGATATGGTAGAATTTAAATGTATATTTAAATACTGTAAGATTGTTTTTAATTTTAACAACTCTCTTATATTGTAGTGAGGAACAATTATCAAGCATTGCTGAGAGAACTATCTTAGAAGCAGACACAAACAACGACCAGATGATCTGCTTTGAGGAGTTCTGCAGAGCGCTGGAGAGAACCGATGTTGAACAGAAAATGTCAATACGCTTCCTCAATTGACCTCCACATTTATGAACTCAATACATCACATATATTTTAACTATACTCCTGATCATAATTGTCTATGGGTTGCTAATAAAGAAAAGGATTGTCTATGCTCCAAAGTAGATCAGAGTAATATTTAGATAGTTACAGTATATAACTAATGTTTATAAGACGGGGTAGTAATAATTGTTTGTTGCATATATTTTTGTAATGCCAGTGGCAAATATAAATAATGGGTGATATTTATTTATTAAATTTTATGGATTTACAGTAAGTAAATAATTAAAAATATATTAGTTTTGTAGAAACAATTGGTGTAGATTAACAATATAATTATTAGGGTTTGCTTCGGCATTTAATATGATTCATTTATGTATAATGTACTGCATATTGCTGTTTGCATTGTAATAATATAATAATAATAATAATCTAATTGTATTGTTGGTGTAAAATAATTGAATAAAAATAACTATTTTAAAAAACAATTTTATAATTTAATTACTATCATGATTAGCTTTTAATTTTTTAAGTTTATTATCACTTTAAAAATATTTATCAATGAGAATACTATTTTCAATCAGTGAGAATACTTTTACGTTAAGCAAAAAAATAATGGTTGTAAGAAATATTAATTCTAATAATTTTCTAGATGATGAGTTCTTATAGATACCAATATATAATATGTAAAAAGATTCTCGACACTAATAATTGTAAAGATTTATTTTTTTACGGTCAGTAAATGTTACCGCTAGGAAAACTTATGATAATTATTTGAACAGAGTGATAGTTATCATATAACTAACATCAATATATTAATTATCATCATCAGTAGTCAGTAAAACATGTACAAAATGTTACACAACTATTTGAAAATAATTATCTTGAAATATACATTTCAATGTAATTATTGTTAAGCGCAATTACAATTGAGACCAATTGAGAATTTTCACCATGCACAATTCTCAGTAAAAATTGCCAATTAGTGTCAAAAATTGTTAACTTTTTGAATTAAATCTGATTTGGAACAAATAATTGCTGCGTAGTAAGTTTATAGTACTCTGTGGTAGTAAGTAACACAAACTACGCAATAGTTAGTATTTTTTTAGGTTATTATATATTATCATCCTTCTAGCTTTCTCATTACGCGACTGGCGACATTTCCACTTTTTCGTTCATACATTTAAGCCGACATTTTCGTTCATACATTTCGTTTTTTTTTTTCGTTCATACATTTAAGCCGACATTTTCTCATTCTTCATTTATTAATATCATAATTTTACCAACTAAATAAATAAAACCAATTTCAACTCTAGATTTTCAAAGATATAAATAACGGATACACATAACATCCATATAAGAAAAAACAATCTGGTTCAAAATAATCTGAGTAAGAATCAAACTCACGATCTTCGGCTTAGCAGGCGGGAACATTAATCACTGGACCAACAGGCCGTCAACTAAAACGTCTACTTATTCAAGTAGTCCACTTATCTCCTTACAGCCTTCCTCAGTCATACTATATAACTTTTCTCTTTTCGTGACATGCTGATCATTTCTCCACATCCGATGTCTCACATGTGATATTTCATACAGTTCCACAGCATATAGTTCCCATTTTTTGTTACCGAGACAATATTTATGTTTCTTACTCTATACATTTGTATACTGCATAGAGAAATGTCTCTTTACCTGTTCATCTCTTGTTGCATGCAGTTTCGCTTTATTAGTCTTTCGTGCATCATCTTTAATCAATCAACACTGACTGAACTGAACAATGTAATCCACACAACTCATCATTCTTATAAGCCTCGTTGGTCGAGTGGTTAGCGCAAACGCCTAATGTATAGCTACTCAATGGGGACCGGGTTCGATTCCCGACAGGGACAGGCATGTATATGATGAACATATATGTCTGTATTTCTGGGTTTAGTCGTTTATTAAATATATTCTCAGTATTTATAATGTGTATTTCTATGTATTTGTATCGTTGTCTAACACCCTTAACACAAGCAAATAATTTGCTTACTTAGGGGTTCGATCCATGTGTGTAATTTGTCCTGTTTTATTATTATATTTTACTATTCAGTTAAATCTCGAACTCCTGCGTTGTCTGAAACCTGTCGCTATTTCAGCTGTCATGTGTTAATTCTGGTTTATAAACAACTTATAACAAAACTATTGCCAGCAACATAACTAGGTAAGTCTTATCACTAATAGGGTATCCATCATCATTTTTTTTTTTGAAACCAGAAACTCCAACAGAACCAGAAACTATGCAACAGGATAATTTCATAACTGCACCCCCCACGCCCTATCTCCCCCTTGGTCAAGTGATTAGCGCAGACGCCTAACGAGTTTTTATTTCTGGGTTTGGTCGTTTATTAAATATTTATATTCACAGTATTAATAATGTATATTTCTATATATTGGTGTCGTTGTCTTTGGGCTCATACCTCACCTTTGACTCATAAATAATTTGTTTACTTATGGGTTAGACCAATTTGTGAAATTTGTTTAATCTACTTTGTATAGGTAGAGGTAAAATATTATTTTGAACCGTTTAACGGAATATTTTTTTCAATCAGAGACTTAAGCCACAAATGGTTAGGAACATAAAAAAATTAAGTATAAAAAAAAATATGTATTCTCCTCGGCTTGGCATAACCTATGCAGTATTTTAGGGTAAAATACAAAATAAATAAACTCACAGATAAAAATATATTGATACTTTAACTAAATCAAAAGAAAATTGGAATAACATACAATAATAACATAAAATTTCGCAATAATAAATACACATTTGATCTTATGCTGTTGAAGACACCGCTAACTTTTTCAAATGTTCCATAAACACTTGAAGTGAAACGTCATCTGTGAGTACGGGGGCGCCACCGTCCTGTAGATTAAATTATATTATAGATCATTTTATATTATAGAGTATATTATGATATAGATTGTATTATATATACTTTATTCAGATTTTATAAAACAGAACATGCACTTAAGCCCCTTTTATGGTTGTTATATGATTTTATAATATATTCTTAATAAGAAACGTAGCAACGATACATAATTGTAAAAATCATTTCCCACCCAGTTAATAAAAAAATATATACATAATTGTATTAAAATATAGAATGACTTTATGAGAACGAAATTTTAATGAGGTAATAAAAAGTTATAAAAATATTACAAATACGTATAATTTAACAAAATGTATAAAAAATAATACTTTATTACTAAATAATAAATATACCTTCTGGAGACTACGATATACGATTTTTAAAGTAGCAAAATCTCATATCTTATAAAAGATTTATCTTAAAGTTTTTTTTTATGTTGCACTTATAATAATATAAGGCTTGAATAGGAAATTGTGACAAGGATCTAAAGAAACCCAAAACCATAATTTAGAGCCTCTATAAGGTATATTTTGTTTATAACCTAAAACCCTACACCTCATGCAAGGTCATCATAAAGTATAAATTAAAAAGGATTATTACCATTATCCTCATAAAACTGAAGGCGAGACTGTCATTATAGTATTTTGCATATCATATTTAATTTGTTTGGTACAAATATATGGCATATATAAATATATATTTTTTAAAGTTATAATTAGTTTTAAAAGCAAGTAAATACCGTCATCGCAACAAGCATTTTAACACAATCATAAGCCCAAAATTCCGAATAAAAAATATAAAAAAAATCTCTACCGCAGATGGTATCGGCATCGCCTGGTTTTCGCCAAAACAATGATGGAACAGAAAAAAAATAAAACGTCAATTCAAACCATGCTTCAAAACATGCCGGTCGTAATAAAAAGAAAATAAAACTTTATGATTATTATGCATTGCTTTAACAACATCGAGATTTAAATTTGTAGCTTATAATAATCGATATAACTCACCCCTCCGTAAGCGTACATGTTGTTGTGCGTCTGCGACGGATTCACTTTTGACAAGAGGAATCGCGCCTGTGAAATGACATTTTAAATCGAATTAATTTTTTTTTGAATATTAACTAAGTATTGTTGTTTAAAAATTCTTCCCATGGGGAAAGGCAAAGACCATTAGATCATACAGCCTCTTCATATCAATGTATTGTATTCCTAAATAATATAAAATAGTTTATTTTCATTTATATCGATTTTTGAATTTTCATATTACAGGTAAGGCAAAAATGCAATTTCTTAATATTTATTAAATATTTTTGTAATAAAAAACCGACAAGTTTTTTTTTATCCGATCGCCGCTAGCTATCGAGTGCACAGCGCAGACAGTGACAAGACGTCAGAATGTTGTGGCGGTTTCTGTTGGCCGTGGTCGCCGTCTCATGTACGTTATCACGCACACACGCACACGGTCGCAAAGACCAGATAAAAGGTTTTAATTACTTATAATTGCTTTATCATTTCAAATAATATTTGTATTTTTGACGGAATAGTAATGAATTTGTCCATTGCAGATTTAATGTGCGTCCTATTGTTGAGCGGAATGCAAAAAGAGGACTTAGATGTGAGCATGTTGAACAAACTACAGCGGTATAATGTAAACATCCATGATACGAACAATGAGTGAGTACTTTAATGCATTTCGTATTAGTAGTATTGAAACAAGTATTCTTGAAAATAAATGCATATTCTTTTTAGAGAACTACTTCCAGAATGTATTGAGTTACGTAATAAAAGTAACAGAGATATCATTAACACAACATTGACTAAGACTAATGGTAAGTATTATAATATATTTAATACTCAAGACAGGGCAAATTTATTACGTATTAAGTTTTTAGGGGTTACTGATGTTGTACTACAAGAACATGACAGTCCTCCACAAACACAATCGAATCCAGCTAAGCCAGATAAAGGGCTCTTAAAACAGAGAATCGATACAAAACAAGAAATCAATAATGATACTATAAAATATTTTGATGGAAAACCAAAACTAGACAGTGTATTAAAATTCTGGCAAGATATGAAATTAAAAAAAGAAACAACTGATTCGCCAAAAAATAATAATGATAACGTTAACATGAATGGGAAATACGTTTCCGAACCAAAAAATAAACGTAATGTCCAAGAAAATTCAGAGTCAAACGAAGAGGATGATATCAAAAAACTGCTCGAAAATTACTTATCAAAGAAACATCACAATAAAAATATTAAGCGTTCTAAAAAAGAGACGACAACTACAAGAAGTATCGATAAACTTTATAAACAACTAATACAATTACGAACAGATAACAATAATGATAATTTTGAAATAGTTCGCAATCTTCCTAATATATCACCACTGGATATGAGAGAAAATGATAATACGCGTAGAAGACCACTGCCGGTTGAAGATATGAAACCGTTTTATGGAAATTTTAGTGAAATGTTAGGCGCTTTTAAAAGATTTAATCCTAATGATCAAAATATAAATGTATATTCCAAAGATGACAAGATTTTATCTGATAATGGATATCTAAGAAATAACGTAGAAGCTGAGAGATTGGGCAGTACCACTGAAAAAGATATTCAAAAGAATTTTTCAAATGATATGATAATAGAAATAGCTAAAACCGTAAAGGAAATCGTTTTGAGGGATCTTAAGCTTAATATGCAGGCAACAACCACACTAAGGACTTCTTCAATATCTCCCACCACAATTAGAATTACAAGTACATAGTTATTACTATAATTATTTTATTTTCATATATATTTGTATAATAAGTTGTCTTGTAATTTTTCAGCAACAACACTACCTCCACCGGTTGATAATAATATAAAGATTCAACAATCAGTAATGAATAAATTTCTTGAAATGTTTGAGGAAATTAAATCTCTAAAAAAAGATACAATACAAATATCAAGTAACATCAATAAACAAAAGATTCAACAAGTGTTACCGCGGACCATATCACTGGAGAGCATAAACGGAATGAGGCCGCCGAAATCATTATACAAAAACCCATATCAAGTGCAATATCCCAAACAAAATTTAAATTTCCTCCCACAAGTACACAAATTTAGATCCAACGAAGTCCAGGCTACTATTAAAAAAGCTCCCAAATCACTTATTCCACTAATGTTTCAAACAAACAACCTAGAAATACCACCTCTAGGTATACCTATAGATACCCCTTTGAATCCAATAAACCAAAACATTGTAGTGACATCGGATATACCATATAGAATTGGTGTTATTAAAAATAGCTTAAGACCAAGAAACAATCCATTTTCAGAGTTAGAAAAGTTCGACGAACATGTTTCTAAACAAAATCATATGTCAAAGTCACGTGACATTAGTTTTATTGATCCAACAAGCTATGACGTAAGATTTACATCAAACAAAGGTAACCCCAAACACCATCAGAGCTACTATGACAAGATTCGTTCAAACAATTATCGTCCCAGGCCAGATAAAGATAATTATATAAATACTCCAGAAACTCCCCGCTTCCATGAAAGACTTGAAAGCATAGACTTTTTAGATGGTCCAGATAAAAAACGATATACCGATAGAGTAGACTGTTGTAATGAAAAATACGCGTATTCCAAACAAATGGTTGAATGCTGCGACCGCAAAATAGCATCAAGACAACAGATGTCGTTAAACAATATGAAGAAGGGATCCTATGATGACACACATTTCAAAAATTTCCTAAAAACACAGCAAAAGGTAACTGATATGCTGGAAAGAATTTTGGGTGCAAGAGACACAGTTCGGAGTGTTGAAGCAGTGTAAAAATTATATAATATGTTAAAAGTATGTTTTTTTTATAAAAACTATATAAGAAAAAGTGTTTTATTTCCAGATATCCTAAGTATCAATTTAAAAAACGTTGCAAAAATAATCACTTTATCCAGTAATTGCCTGTAATTAAATCTGTCAAAAGGTCATTGCACCGGTTAACAAAAGGCGTTAGTGACGTCACCTGGGAGCCACCGTGTTCGGTGTCGATGTATCGCGGAACGGGGAAGCGGTTCTGCAGGATATCCTGTGCGTCGTCGACGGGCGCCCGCAATAGCTGGGCAAAGCTCTCGTACTCTGCCATATCTTGGTAGCGGAGAGCGCGCCACTGGGCTATCGTCTGGGGGAAGATATTAATATCTGTTACATGTATTATACGTCATTAGTCAGTTAGTGATACTTCAGTGGAAGTATGTACGTGCTCGATAAAAAAAATCGAGTATAAAAACCATCAGGAAAAGTTCAGAAAGTAAGAGGAACCAACGAAATCAGTGAGCTTTTATATTTTTTTATAAATTAACCGGTAGCTATATAAAGAATAAAAAATAAATTTTGACATTCAATAATGAATAAGTAATACACATACCTCTCCATGGTATATCAAGATCTGGAAGAATGTGTCCATAAGAAGTATTCTGTCTGGTTGTATAGAGGAAGTGTCTAGTAATACAGGCTCGGGGGGACCTCCGAAGCTGTAAGAGTATAGGATTGGCTGGATCATGATGAGGGACTGGGTGAGGTCTTCACGCATCAGCATGTGCCTGATAGGGAGTGTAAGATTAACCATTTTTGTTATTCAAAAAAACATATCCTAGAACAACATTTAAAGTGTAGAATTGTTTTCTGAAGGAAAAAATATTTGTATGTGATATATATGTTGATTGTATGTTTATATTTAATTGAAATACACATACAAACATAATATGATAGTAATTTGTTAAACATACAAATATGATAGTAATTTGTCATTAAATAACAAATAAATTTCAATAAAAATATTAACCTGTAGAATGTAGTTTCATCAGGTGAATTGTTAAACACTTGAAGGAACTGTGATCGACGGAGATGGTACATGAATTGCGGGTAAAGGCTAAAGTTCTCCGACAGACGGAAACTGTTTGGATCGTCCTTCGCGTATTCACCGAATTTCTGGCACTGCAATCATTTACATTAGGTCAATAGGTAATACATTTGTATATATGAAATCTTTTTTTGTATATTAAATGCATGCTAGTACGTACCAGTCGTATGAGCATGCGGTCGAGCCAGCGCAGCACGTCAGGTCCATCCTCCTGCTCGGCGCGGTACACCACGAGGCGCGCCATCACCACCGCCGCCGCCTCCTGGTCGAAGCCCGCCGATATGTGGTGCAGGTTCACAGCGGCGTCGCCCCAACTGGTTACACAGATTAGTTACAATATTAGCTAGATTAATTAACCACATACTGAACTTTTGTGCTCTTCATTTGTGTGTTAATTTATTTTTGAAAGAACTTTTTTTTCATAATTGTACTTCACGAAAATCTTAAAGTTCTAACTTGCGTGCTATAGTAGTGACTCGGACGCGTCTCTGTCCGCTGGAATGTTGGTACTGCGTGATGAGCTGCACGCAGCCCCGCCCGCCCGCCGGCACAGGCGCCGCGTGTTGACTCACCACCTACAGGCATGGTACATGAGGTCATGGGATCTTTAAACACATTTGAACATAGGTTGTTCCTCATAACCGCGCCTTTTCAGTTAATAGTAATATATAGTTTTCAGAACCCTTACAGAGGGACAATTCTATAATATTAAACATAGTTTCTGTTTTGTTCAAAAATCATACAAATACATTGCCCAATCTCCCATTTGAGCCAAAGTAGACAGACAACCAGAGAACCACGAATTTTACAACTTTACAAATTTTGACAAATAAACCAATGAGTTGAGAGAATTATTTAGTCAAGTTGTAATATTTTACCGTTAATATAATTATAAAATCGTTATATTTTACCTCAAAGAAAATAGCCATGGTGGTGCTGGGTGCGAACGTGCACATCTTCCATTGACATGTGTTTCCCATACCCACTTCTTGATCTGATACACTTGGTCCTTTGACATTGAGCGACACACATGACCCAATGGCACCCGATACTACAAGTAAAATATTATATATAAATATCATAAAACAATTTATTTGTTTATACTGTCATTTTTCTCATTATTCTTTTGGTTATAGTGATAAGTAAATAATAAATTTGAATATTCCAAGATCAAATGTATTTAAAACCTTACTTTTCAATTCACGGCTACATTTTACTTCCAATGTTCCATTAAATGCCATTTTGTAGTCTCCTTTTTGATCCTTAGCAAAGACTCTTTGGAACGTTTGTTTAAACAGTGAGGAGTTAAATGAGTCACCCATAACCATATGGCCACTGCAAAATAAATCAAAATTGATTTATTCATTAGATAAATTTCTCCAAAATTAGTTTATTAATAATATTAATTAATTTGCCCACTTTTGTATTAATTATGCATAAAAAAAAAATTGTTGAATAAATAGTTATGAAATAATTATTATATTAATTTAAAAGAATTAATTATTACACAAGTATAAGGTTAAAAAATATATATGTAATTTAATATTATACACACCCTGTGGAATTACAACACTGCTTCATCTCCATCAGACCAGTCTGGTCTAAGGCACATGAGTAAATATCTATGGCATGGCCGTTAGTGGCTGCTCGCAATGACAATGCTTCATAATGTTTAATTGCTTTTTTCATATATTTGGCATTGTCCTTATGGATGTCATGATGGGACCGAATTGGCTGCTTTAATTCATCATTTACAACTTGACCAGGTCCTTGAGAGCAAGGTCCACCGAGGAACATCATGATTCTTGCACCCGTATTAGGATAGGTAACTTCTAACAAACCAGTAGCTAAAGAAAGAGCAACACCACTACTTCTTAAAGGACGTTTTCCCACACCTAGTGGCCAGGGATCACGGCCTAGTTCACTTAACAAATCTGTAAGAGCCATGTCACATTGCTTGACTGGTTGCAAAAACCGGTGTGCTGGTGGTTGGGGTGGCACTGTACCAGGTCTCTGCTGAGGGTTGGGAGCATTAACACGTCCAATAGACAATTGTTCTTGAATTTGTTTTGCCGTCAGATCTTTAGTGCCTTTGAAAACATAGCACTTGTATATGCCTTCTGTACCTATAATTAATATAAAAATTCATTTAATTTGTATAGCTAGATATTATTAGAGTTATAATAAAAAAAACTTAAATTTTGGAAAAAGTCTGAGCCCTTCTTGTACAAATGAACAAATTCATATACTTGTTCAACTTACCCAATTCATGGATTTGTACCATACGGCCAAATGTAATAAGGCCCACTAAAGCATTTTGTGGCATCAAGCTGAGTGATGTCTGAAGAGAGTCTTTAAGAGCGCCTAATTCTTCTTCATCAAGGCATGTATCCACAACCAGCAGATATATAGGTGGCATGCTTTGTGCTCTGGTTATAGTGTACTCTATAGTAGAGAAGTTTGGAATAAGTTCTGCTGGTTGATGCTGTTCTGATATAGCTGCATATTGTGGAGGAAACTGAAATATATATTTTACATACTATGATATAACTGTTACAAATACTCAGAAACTAGCAACTACAGGAGTGGAATAGGAATAAAGTTTATATTTAGTTCTTAGTTTTACTTAGGTAAAGATAGTAATTGAGATTAAAAATGATGTAAGGTCAATAATTTTGACTATATGATCTTAATTTTTTGTTATAAGGGCAATTTTGTTCATAAGAAACAAAATTGAGATCCTCTTAGGTATGATATGAAATATAGTTACTTACAGGGTTCCTTTGAAAACAGAAATTGCAGACCCACAGTTTAGCTCTATAATCCACTTGGCACATCGGATTCAGTACCGCACGACATGTATTACGTGTACATAGCACAGGTTCATATTGAATAGGAGGCAGATCAGGTCGTTCCTTCAGAGGTTGATATAGACAGACTAAGGGAACAACCAGCCTTGTCGCTTCAATTCTACTAGACGGCCATACATTCCACGTAAACCTGATACCATCCCTATCTTCATTTTGTTGAATAAATTCTTCGTAAGTCGCCATAGCACTGTTCTAAAACATATATTCACAAAAATCTTTTATAGTAGTAGACAACTATTTCTAATTAACAGATTTCATATGTTCAATATATACGCACCAAAATTACATGTACTGATGATGAGCGACATATACTAGCTGAGTACAGTTAACCTGTTATTTATCCATTCAGAAAGGTAAATAAAGTGAAATTTATAATGATTTTTACCAGAAGGACCTAGCCTAGCTGATTTGGCAATAGTCAAAACCATAAAGTTTTGAGCTGTCACTTTCGCCACGTCATTTTTAAAAGAAATTTAATCCTTAATATATAAAAATATCATATTTCTTATATTTGAAAACAACATGAATAAAAAAAATATTGTTGTAAAGTTTAGCATGAAATATAAATTTTTATTTTTATTATAAAATGCCATAAAGGTGGCGTCTTGTCTATGCTCATAACGCTTTGCGTTCCATTCCATGCAAATATACATGAAAAATAAAAGGTATTTGAATAAAAATAAATTTCAAGAATTATTATTTTAATACATTTAATGCTTTAAAAATATTATACTTAAAGAATACATGTGTATAAAGTAAAATATAAACTTATTTATGAAAAATGCCAAAGGAACGTCTGCATTTTTAATACACTCATCTGTGGTAATGAAACGTTCTTGAATGAAACATTTTTTTTAATTTTTAGGATAATAGTAAATTAAATTTCAATTGTAGGGCATGATTTGTAAAATTATTTAACTAATATTTAAGTAATAGAAATCTAGGACATAATAAGTGGATATAATATAAATAACATGTCATTGCTTTGTTTCAAGAGCAGGAAGTTTACGCCAAAAAGTGCGACTGCGCACTGGCCAAATTAGTAGTGTGAAAGAAAATGGCGATCAGCGAAAGGCGTCCGGAGTTAACGTGATGAAAAACATTGTTAAAAGCTCAATTACATAGTGTTATAGTTATTAATTGTGTCAGATGTAGATTAATTAAGTGTTAATGAATAGTGATTGTGTATAAAAATGGCTGCGAATATGTACAGAGTCGGCGGTAAGTAACAATAATTGGTTATTTTTGTTGTAGCTTTGCCGGTTCACCGCCAGCCGACTAGCGGTGCTTTGCTTTGATTGTCGTACCTTCATTACTTGCTCACATTAATTAGTTAATTATAATTATATCTCAAGATTTCAACAAATGCATTCAATTTTAGTAACAATTCAAACACGAAAGACCGGTTGAAATGTTTTTATCAAATACTTATTATTTTACCCAAATTCTTCAAATAGGACATAAGCATTTGCATCTAGGTATCATTGTATTGGCTTGCGTATCTGCGTGCGGACGGTAGGACAAGAGAGTAGAGATGTTCGCTGTTATTTATCGGTTAGTTTTCGAGCTTCTTTATCTAGATTTGATAAGTTTGACACGAGATTTTAGGTTATAATTGATGTTGTCAAAACATTTTGTTGCACATTTCTGTGTTCAATAGGAAGAAGAAAGCTCATATTAGTGTTGATAAGGCAGCGACCGTTAATGAATTCGGTTTTTGATTATTTTAAGTTCAGTGGTTTCGTTAAAGAGCGGAGGCGCTTCGGTCTAGTGGATGAGAGTGTCTGGCGTTGTCGCGGGAAGCAGGCGGCTCTTGTGGCGCGCTTAGCGGTCGCCGAGGCGAATGTTAATTAGCTCTTCCTTTAGACTACTTCCTATCACTAAATATCGCGTCATTGAAAACTTGTATAACTCATTGTCTGCCCAATTTTTATTGTTAATATTTTGGAGGGAATATTTTTTTACTGTTATTACTTCAAAATTGTTATAAATCACTACTAACATTAACAAAAGCACTACACTACACACTACACTGGTTGACCCAAACTTATTTTTTACATAGAGTTAATTTCATTCTATTGTATCTATTAATATTGAATATTTTATTGGATATATTTTTATTTACTGTTTTTATTTAATATACTTTTTGTTTAATAGATAATTTATTCTACTTATTTTTTTTTTATTTCAAGGTATCAATGATACAGTACACTGTTTATTTAAATTAATTGTGAAAAATATATTACTATCATTAATATAAATCAACTTTCTATATTACCTTTATTGGCTCATATTTTAATTAGGTAGTTCGTTCACCTTTGAGATAATGTGACTATGAGTTTTACTTTAAATATGAAAGTGTAATATTGTATTACACTTTTTAGTTATAATGTCCTGTTTGTATCTAAATATGTAACTTAATTATCTCTTATTATTGATATAATTATTCGCTAATGATGGTTAACATTTTTTTTTAATACCATAAATTTAAATTTTTTAAACTATCATTAATATCTATAAATTAAGATACAATGACTCATTACTATTGGTAAGAGTGTTGTACAATCTCTAGTTGGTGTTTCAGATAAGTCTTATCTTACACAAAGTAAACATTACCAATACTACATTAATATTGTATGAAAACTATGAAATATTGAATATTTTACACAATAATACAAATATTTATATAATTGTTATCAAAATATATTAAATATATATCATGTTTCATTTTAAAGGAATGTTAGACATTATAAGAATAGGTAGATTTTTCTACAATTAATAATACTTCTAATTTTTTTAATGTACATTTATTCTCTTTATTTTTTTTTATATTACAATGAAATGCTATAGTATTGACCAAAGGTTAGACTTTCACCCATACCATTAATGATGAGTTCCACAGTCAAATTTAATATATTTAATATAGTGTAACTAGCATATACATATAACTAAAACATTTTGCTCTAGTTATATACATTCATTTAACTTTATAATATGCTACTCATTAATTCTCATAATTCTTTAATGTCTCATACACTGGAGGATTAATTAAAGTAGTATTTATGCAAATTGAAATGAATGTTTTATATATATATATATATATATATATATATGTATATATATATATGTATATATTGTTTTGTTTAATAATAAAAATAGAAAACAAATACTAAGAATTTTAATAATAAAAGAAAAGTTCCTGTAGCATTCGGATTTCGTGTTCCTCGCGCGGTTTAAGTCGCCACAGTATTGGTTTATTCTGTGTTGACGCTGGAATACTACAAATAATTAGAATAATTAATGCATTTAATATATAAATTAGTAAACATTAAGAGTCTGAATCTTTGATCTCTAATTCGATATTCTGTACTTCTACATGTATGAAAATAATATGGTAATTTATTAATACAAGATTTTAGAATATAAGAATGAATAATCGATTCATTCATGTTAAATAGATCGTTTAAGATTTTATAAAAACAGCCTTTTCTCTTTTTTATCGTTAAGATAAAAATATATGTATAATCCTTTGTAAGGGATAATTGTGTAATTATTTCGTAGTTTAAATAAATATCAAGATAAATATATATACTTATATTTCTTCAGAGTTGTGCAATAACGCAGCAAAATAATGTAATTACACAAAACAATATACAAAGTAAATAATACATACCACATCAAATATTTTAACCCTTACAATAGATAAATTCGTGGATAAGATGATCGTGGTTTTCGTCAAACTCTACTTGCTTAGTTCCAAAGGGTAGGTACATGAAGAACTGACAAGAGGCTCCATAAACACTCTTTTAACTAGGTTGAGACTTCGCATAATGATTATGTGCTGGTTATGTTAGAAATCACAAACCTTTGTAGCTTTAATTTGTTTGTATTTTTTTTATGAAATCGTTATTGTCACTTCATTGCCAATTTTGAATGAATATTCTTTAAAATATTTGTTTTTATGAATAATAATTACGCCCATTGTTCTAAATTCAGTAGATTACTAATTATATTTATCAAATATACCACGAAAATAGTATGGCTAGTAAATAGTTTGTTACAAAGGAACAAATAAAAAAGGCGTCGATACAATGACAGTATTAGGCAGCTGTCCCAATGTTCTATTATTATTCAAGATTATGAGGCGTTTACCCCGGTATAGGGTCATATTTATATATCATTTAATTTTAAAAGCACATCTGTTCCGTGTCGTAGTTACCTATCTATTGGCTTACATAAAACCCCCGGGGGTCGGATATCTTAAGTATCTTAGTAGGAGTATTTAGGTCATTAGTACTTATTATTTACAATCATTACATGAATATTTATTTGATTATAATATATTTTAAATATATATAACACATGTAACGTATTAATATAGGTAACAATGATTGGTGTGACGCTATGAGCTCGCAATTACCACCGTCCGCTGGTGAAAGTTGCATACCTAAGTATGTTTTCGAACAATAAACTGGTCCTGTCAAGCTAAACTCGACCGACCAGTTGCCGTAAATTATTATTTTACTTACAATTTTCCGACCTCATCGTCTTTACTCTACAGGATTATGTACATATGTGATTGTAGTCCGCGGAAGACCAAAGATAAGCGTTTCAAACAGACCAAAGATTCTGAATTTTTATATTACGTATGTATGTGTATGGGAATATGTATAATACACACATATATTATTAAGAACAAATCTTTAACATCAGAAGATAGGGGTTTTGTAATCTATTCTCCTATTTTGTTCTAACAGTAAATACATATATTAACCTAATTTCGATTGTCAAACTAAACTCCAAGTTTACACAAGAATGATTAAAATAATTTAACATTAATTATAACACCCCATAGGTTTCCAAAAAAATATTATATGGCCAGGACTATATTTATTTCTTGAAAAAGATATAATAACGAAAATGGTATTACGTATTAAATATTCATTCCTAAACATGTGAGTGCTCTTACATAAGTATAATATGTTTTAGATAAAACTCCTTCGTCATTGCTATGCTCCGCGGGCACGAGATTCAATAGGTCAATGATCTCAAATATGCGCACATTTTTTTTTTGTGTATTTGTCAAACACTTAATTGACAAGTATGTGTACAGCATCTCGAGCTGCTTAAAAAGATCTTAGCGTATATAAACAACCAAAACTTAGCGCCGTGCTAAAATTCAAGTTAGGTTCAAAAGTACATATTGTAACAACCAAATAAAAACATAAACTCCTGAGCACTACTGTAAGAAGTGTAAGAAGAAATCGGCCAAGTTTGAGTCGGACTCGTAAAATATAGTAATGCCATAGTAATTTATTAGAATTGAATATTTTATTATTAAAACATTTTTAGATGAAAAAACCGGTCTCTAAAGGGCTAAGCATTATGCCAAAAAAACAATAAGGACCAAATTATAAGTTTTATTAAATATTGTCCTATAAGACTAAGGAAGGAACTATCTGTTTTTCAATTTAATTCACAGACAAACATAGAGGAATAAACAAGTTTAATTAGCATTGATTCGTCCCTGTTATTAAGACTTCCTTCGTCCTTGCTTTAAATCCCATGTAATTTTTTAATTTTAATCGAATAATCTTTACTTCATTCAAATTATTGCATAATAGATAATTTGCGAATTCATACTAAAATATGTGTAATCTGTGTATGTGTGATTATAATATATTTAACTAGAAAGCATTGATAAAAAATAATGCTTTTATCAAATAATAATGTCTAAAATAATTCTTTTAATGTTATAGTAGATTGTTTTAATATAACATCATTTGTTTGTAAGTATCAGAAGTTCAAAATGGGTTTGAAATTATTTGTAATAAATTAATGACATATTCAACTTTAAAACCCATCCAATGTCATTGTATTCTGAGCCTCTAAATTTTCATGATCCCAGACTGAACGAAACCTTTGTTGTGGCTACGATTTTATCAGTCCTCTAGTCTGTCTCATCGAAATAATCTATACCGGTCTATATTATAATATGTAATATTATATTGATTAAAACTATTTTAATAAGTATACGTATATAATAGTAAATAATAAATAAATAATATTATAGCTTGGTTGTCACCATATTTTTCAAGCAAATTGTTTAATTATATACTGGATTAGTTACTGTTATAGATTTATAGTAGGAGTTAAGACCACCCGGTAGGTACGTCTTTTTGGTATGAAGTAAGAAGTCCGAATTTTGTTTTTTCTTGTACCTGCGAGCTGCGATGAATCTTTTATAAGTACACTCGATACGTGGGAAATCCAATCATTTCAACTTCTTATGATGACGTGTCTGTTCTAAAATTACTATACTATACTTATTGACGTTCCAAAAATACACCAAAAGTCTTGGCAAAACTGAACGGGCGTTAACATCGCTACCGCATAATGCCTCTACTTACATAAACCTGTGTATATATTATAGGCGATCCCGCCACGCTAGTTGCCTCGTGTCTATACCTACTATGTGAAATGTACACGGAACGCTGTATTATCTCCAGCTTGATACTTCGCGTCTTTTATGTCGTCAGTTCATTACTTGAATTTGACGTAACTATGATAGTTCACCATCAAAACCTACTAAGATATTAAAAAAAACTCTGTTAAAAATATATATTTATTTTTAGTTATTTAGGATCATTATTTAAATCAATCTAAATAATATATTTTTTAAAAATATTATTTTAATATGTCAATATATTTTGATTCTTAGAGTGTATAATAATTCTGTTTTGATTTTACTATTTTGTTACGTCAAAACTTTAATAGCGGTACTGATGAAGCTAACACTAACATGAACAAATATAATTATAATTTATAACTGATTAGATATCATCTTAGTTAAACTTTTATTAAACTTAATATTAAGCTAGCTAGTGTACTTAATATTAAGCTAGCTAGTGTACTTAATATTTTATGATGTTTTAGTATACAGATACAGATGCTACTGTAAGAATAGTTATTTTAAGCTTGGCCCCCGAAAAAATATACTCAAGGCAAGACCAATGTGTATTGAGTTACACACGTGGCTTTACAAGCACGCCTGATAAATGTCATTGTAGTAATAGATAATCAAACAATATTACATATATGTTGAAATAATTATACAATGAACATACATACAAAAATGAAATACTTTTCGGTATGGAAAATATAAACACTGACTAACAAAAAAAACGTGAGCACCTTTATTATTTTTTGTAGTACTTATTTTCTTAATAGTTTGTATCAAAAGGAAAGATAAAGAGTATATTATCTAAACAGACTATACTATATAGACAATAGCATGATGTTTAGCTATTGTGATCACTTGTTTATAAATACCACTTTCCACCCCTCATCAGAGGTGGTATGTTGTGGACTTAGTACAATGCTCTTCATACTTGAACTCAACACTAGAGATATTCTACACACGTAATATTAAGAAGCTTTTACTCAATATTTTCATATTTTTGGTTTAAGTTAAAATAGATAATACTTATTTAGTATTATCTATTTTAACTTAAACCAAAATTATGACATATTTTGATAAAAATAAAACAAACCTTTTGATGTTAGCGTTTATCGTTGATTTCTTTATTAGAAAATTATTAAAGTCGATAATAGTACTACATACATCGAAAGTTATTTTCAAATTGACGTGTATACAAAAAGGTACACGAGTTTGAACATTACGAGAACTATGACAGTTTACCAAATGGTAAAATAAAAACATAGAATTATTATAAACTCTGTGAATCAAAATTTATTGAAATATTATAAAAAAAAATGTAAAAAAAAACATTTATCTTTAGTTATGTAGGATCATTCTATAAATCATTCTAAATAATATAATTTTTAACAGATTTTTAATGTTAATACATTTTCATTCAGCGTATAATCATTCTGTTTTTTTTTACGATTCGGTTAACTGTCATAGTTTTCATGATAACAAAACTTGTACTAGGGGTACAATATTCAAATCTTGTTTATTATTAAATTTAAATATAGTTCTATTATAATTTTATCTCGGATTTAACCTAGGAACTGCTTTACCTATAAGTGCTTATTCTAAATACAAGATATTTAAAACGATAGTTTGACGGAATTATATTTATTATTCATACAAGTTATATAATATATTATATTAATATTATATGATTAAAAAAATAATAATATAAATGGTTTATAAGAAAGCATTGTCAGTATATCTTAATATTAAAGTCAGTTCCCAGTCATTGCTCGAGTCTCGTGTGTTGTATTGTACAAGGTAACGGTAAATGACGCCATTTTGTTTGTTAATTCATGATGTTCGGACGAAGCTTCGGTAAGAGACATCATTGGTGTTATAGTTAGACTACACTACTCAACACTCTATTACGAGATTTGATATACATTATGTATTATAAATAACCAACTATATTATGTGAATGAAATATGACATCTTAACTAAATATTTAAGAATTAAGAGACATGTCTTTGAGTTAACGGTCTGTCTGCTTTTGTTACTATGTGTGCTCCACATTTATTACTTTGTAAGTTATTATACTTAAATTTTAAAAACACTATTATTGTAAATATATTACTGAAAATCTTAGATTCAGCAAGTTACTCTTATTTGTTTTGCTTTTTTTTTCTTTTTTTTCTTAACCAAATTATACTCGGCACTAATGGTAAAACATACAGTTATTGTTGTTTTTGACATTTTGTTGTTTTTTTTTTCTGGACACCGGTGAAGGTAATACTGTTTCTTAAAATGGTAATATCTTGACATAGATATGTTATAAAAAATATTCACTAACTATATATGTATATAATATATTTTGTTAATGTGTCGATCCATGCGTCGTCACAGTCTGTGTAGGTTTACGTCCGGAGACGTAGTTCCCATGCTTTTCGCTTTCGTTTCGCGCTGCTAACCGGTTGGCGCAGAACCTAATAAAGGCAAGTGCTCGTAGTGCTCGGCTTTAAGGGTTACCATCTACACACACTTGTACCATCTTGTTGTTTAGACCTATTTCTAAATAACTATTTTAAATTTCTAATAAAATACTGATTCTCGACTAATCAATCCTAGTCAACTAATATAATCTGCAGATTAGTTTTATTTTTTAGTGGCCCTTTCTAACGCTAGTTGTTAGTTTCATAGTTTGATGTAGTATTTAAAAAAAACACTTATTTCTTATGATTTGAAAGTCTTTACAAAAATTGACTTCCTACTAGTAATTGATATTAGTGATAAAAAAAAAGGCAATTTTTTTATAGTATAGATTTAATCCACACATTGTTTAGACTTTAGAACATGACAATAAATTATGTTATATTGTTGACAGACTGCGTCTATTTCGAGACGTCGTCGACGTCTCCGTACCAGATCCGGCGGATAGAGGAACTAAACAAGACCGCGTCGGGCAACGTGGAGGCAAAGGTGATGTGTTTCTACAGGCGGCGGGACCTGCCCAACCCTCTCATACAATTAGCTGATAAGCATCAAAGTAAGTATTGACTTCATCTTGATTATAAGGACAATGCGATTGTTGACATTATTGGTGACAATTATCATTATTTTGAAATGAGTTGATGCTCTCATTTTTTTATTTATTTATTTATTTTTTATATTATCTAGGGCAATGCTTGACTACATTCCACCTGATGGTAAGTGGAATGTAGTCTAAGGTAGTAAGGCGCATTACCCTAGCAGCCTATTCACTCTTCTCTTGAATGTAACTTGAATTTTAGACTGTATTAGTAACAGTAACCATGAGCCAAGTTCTTAGGTATTAAGATAGATCAGATATTTTTGAAAATATCTATAAACATGTATAGCCATGATAAGGTTATTTAAATTTATACACATAGAATGAAAAATAAACTGATACGGGCAGGAATTCGAACTCGCGGTTACTGGCAAACCGACCCGTTGCTCTACCAACTGAGCTACCGTATCTTAACTTAATTGAAACCTTAAAATATGATTTCGGCATGTTTATGGTAAACATAGTTGTTGTTTATTTGTACTTATAAATATTTTTACAATTAATTTCCCCCCTCTAATAATCATGTTACTCGTAACGGTATTTTTTTCTTACTAATATATAATGCTAAGCGAGAATATCCTCTGACAAACACTTTAACAGCGGATAATATTTACTATGTATATAATCTAGTCTTACGTAAGATAGTAGATACCATTCTTACTATTCTGTATCGTTACTGTAAGATAAAATCAGATTAGTAGATTTATTTTTTATTATTTTATTTTTTTGTCTATAACATCATTTGTTAATATTTTAATTGTTTTAATTAAACTGACATTTATTTACATAAAGTCAAATCCATTTATTTTTCATTTATCTATAGAAATGATTTATTTATTATAAGAATCTTAAGTTATTCTAATAGTAACGTGCCTTCATTTGGTCTTCAAATAGGTCTCTACGTCATTCGATCCCATGTGGATATGTATGTGTGTTTGATTATGTTCTATTAATAGATGATTATCCTATATTAACCATAGTGCTGCGAACTAATGATCGCTGCGGGGATTCTAGAAACTTCCATTATTATAGCACGATCGTAAAGAATGGTCAATAACTTTTAGACTTATTATCTTCAACCTAATTATATCACTTCTTACTCACCATTAATCTTAAAGTTTTCTCTGTTAAATCTATAACAGTAATGTGTACAAAATAGTGTATTGTATACGTAGTTGTAAGTGTATTCTCTACGGGTGTAATTGTAGACTTTACCCTGGAAGCCTTCAGTAATTTCAGAGATTGCTTGCAAACATTATTATTGTATATAACAAGTTTGTAGAGCGCCTGCTATAAGTAAAGAATGAACTTCAAGAAACCAATAACTTTTAATAATATAGACGAAGAATATGAAAATAAAAAAAATAGTTTTAATTATATAAAAATTATTTATGCATCTGTACAAGGACATACAATTTTTGCTTTGTGTATCATTGATGTTATTATGTATAAGTATTTTTTATTTAATTTAAAAAGAGCAACTTTTAGTTTCCAGCCAGCTCTTCTCAGCAGAACAGCATTCCGAGCTGGTGGTAGCTTAATCACGCACTGACTATACTGACCAATTTAATGATGATGATCAAAAGTGCGTTTAATTTCTTATTTGAATAAAGGTATTTAGTTTTTTTTTGTATGTACATATATACTATATACATTATTATTCCTGCAACATATGTACTGTACGCGATACTCAAATTAAAAATGATTACGAAAAATTCTGATACAGCTACCATATTTGTTTTACTATCAAATTGGTTTCATTATTATTTCCTGAACCTTCAAATACAATAGCCTCTTCAATTAAGTATGGAGTGCGGAGAGTATGGAACTAACTCACTCTTCTTTTTTGATATTCAAGCAAGTTTTCCTTACTTAATAAATCCGAAACAATATTTGTATAATACCTTTTGTATTATCCCAGACTGTATTATCCGGGTCTCGGCATTTTAATTACCAGAGGGTAGTCCACTATAAAAGGTGATAAGATTTGTTACATATTACGTTTCTTTAAAGATAATTATGTATGTTATCAGTAGTTGTACCTGATGTCGAAGCTAAGGGCGCACACGAACACGCGGACGATTTGTAAAAGCCTCATTATTTCACAAGGCCTTGTATATAATTTGACTTTGAGCTTTATATTGATTTAACTTTCTTGTAGCTAAATTTGAGCTTTGTATGTTTTTTGTATAATCTTGGAACCATTCCTGGTAATTGAATTAATTCTACTTACTTACATCTAGTTATGCCATTTTACGCAAAATCTTCAGATATTCTTGGTTTGAATTACTTAAATAAGATTCTAATTTCTAAGATACGTATACGATATAGTTTATGCACAAAAGTGAGAAACTCCAGATGACTATAAGAGTAGAGTTAAGTTAAGATCTATGAAATACGCAGCATAATAAAATGAAGATTTATATTTTGAATATAATCGAAGTAAAGTTACGTGTCATAATATTTATTAATATCATTAAATTGAATCTGATTATTCTGAGAAATAATCTTTATCTGCATATAATTCCTAACTTGAAATCATAATAATACATCAGGATCCTAGACAAAAAATAAATCTATAATAATAAAATAACATAATGTTTATTATTGAGCAGAAACCTATTATTAACAATTTCAATAAATCTATCTGAACAATAAAAGGTATCTACAAAAAATATATACTCAACTCAATTATTTGAACATTTTTTTTGTCTCGTCATTCTCAATACTATTTATTACTCGGAACCGAGATTGAAATATTTATAAATTCTAATTGAACGCGAAACATCTATCGCATCGACTTTCATTAGACGACCCTCCAGTCTCTACCTGGACAGCCTTATTTACAAGATCGCAGACGCTACCTAACGTAAATATGTACGTGATAGTAGTATGAGAATTGGGATCCCGAATAGTTGTTACTGAACTTTTACGTGCGTTAACGTATTTTCTCCATGTACGTAATTGAAATGGGTTTTGTTTCGGTTTATGAGCGGAGTTGGGATTAACTATAACATTCTTTAACATTATAATGTTAGCCTTATAATTAGAATTTGTTCGTAATACATATATGAAATAAGTTGTTCAATTTATAAGGAATTGTTATGAGTCTGACCTCAAACATTGGCAAGAAATGAACACCAATGTTTATTATTCGAGTAGAATAATCAAGTTGAAAAGATTTTCATCAAACGAGGTCAATGACCACTATTCGTAACACGTCAAAGTGTCTTTCTTCTTACTTGCTTCTAATATAATTAAAGGGTTTTTAGTTTTGTGTGTGTCAGCTATTTCTCAAATACTTTCTAGAGTAGAGTTAAAAGAATGATAGTCACCTTAAAACGGAAAAATTAAATATAATAATATTAATTTTACATAAAGCATACAATAATATATGGTATATCTTTTTGTCTGATCTTGAATGTTTCGAGTGGCCAAAATTTGGCGATGACGATGTTTTAAATGTAAAGTCTACTCAAAACAGGGCAATAGATATTAAAAACAAAAGTGCGTTTTTTATATTCTAATTCACGAAGAAACCCCAGAATAAAAAAATACATATTGTTGTGTAAGTTGTCTATAAGTTGTTACTATTATAAGTATTTTTACTGTGTCATGTATTTAAGACATATCTTTTTATTAATCGTCGTTATATAATATTATAATAGTCGAATTTGAACTTTAACTATCAACGAATAGAGTTAATTTATGACCAACTAACTGCTGCGGTTTTATAGACTAAACCGAAAAGATATAATGTCTCGGAATGCTCATTAATAGCGTGTTTTTTTTCGTGCTTATATTTTTATATTTTGTAAGTAATTTTTACCAAGAATAATGATTCACTTAAATACATATATATTTTTATTTGTTTTAATTCTTAACAACATCAAATAAGAGGCTGATATAGTAAAGATCAGGGTATCTTAGTTAAGAAGCGAGGGTCACCGGCGCGTTGGGACAATTAAAACCCGGATAAGTATACGTATACCTGCCGAGGGCGTCACGGTCGATACCGGGGAAGGGCCCGGGGGCCGTTGAAGAAGTTTCAGTATTGATATCCGGGTGTAAATAAAACAGTTCGTTTTTGGTAATTTAGCCAAATTAGATTCGTGTTTCGTTTCAGTCTCTTTCCTTTATGTAGTGATCTTTATATATTTAAATGAAAAATATCGGTTAATGTGGTGTAAGTAAGGTCAACTTCTCTAGCGATTTTAAAACTTGTCTTTTTGTATATTTATAGGTTATTTTGACTTTTAAAGTAACTGTCAAACTGAGAGAAACGCTTTGTCAATATACTCAAATGTAGTTCGTTATTCGTGGATTTTGTTTTTTCCCGAAATAATCTGCCGAATTATATCAACACAAGGAGTGACATATCGGTTGCTATAAATTAGATTAGAAAGATTTATTATGTATGCACACACAAACACACACACGCATACATACACAAACACACACACGTACACATACACAAACACACACTTGTTAAGCCAGTGATAAATTACATTATCCAAAAGATTGTCGAAATATTTTGTTAAAATCATGACCGATAAGAGATCACTTTCATTCTTACTTTGTTGCGTCATCAATAATTATTAAGAATCACGATATATTATATAAGTTTACTCGACTTTCATATCACCAACATTATAAAGGTATGCGTAGGCAAGCAGATCGGAAATTAGAGTAGATTAAATTAAATATTTAAAATTATTACTTAATACCCAATATATATATTACCTACTTCAAGTATTTTTTAATTTGTATAAATATTTTTATAGAAAAAATAAATATTTATTATTTATATGTACAAAAAAATTATAATATCCAATTGTATTTTAATTACGTTAGGTACATACAGATTTTTTTGTTTTCCTTTTAAAAAATAAATAAAATTTAGTTAGTAGAGTACCTATTATTTTTAAGTCACCGCTCACAATACTGCAAAAAATATATATCACTTCTATTAAAACTATAAAAAATTGCAAAATAAATTAATAACTATTGTTTATATAATGCATATAAGAGTAGCAATATAATATTATTCTACATTTATAACTCGTATAGATGTAGGAAAAAGCAAACAAAATTCTGGGTTTACATAATTCTAATTAATCATACATTTCTCATAAATTGTATTAGGATTTGTCATTTTATAGAAGATAATTACAATTCTTCGACAAATACAATTCTTCGACTCCGTCTGCTTGGTGGACGTAAACCCTTGCGCCACACGCTGGGATTATTAGTTCAGAACTTTATTATATAAATATAGACTAGAAACCCGACTATACTTCTCACAAGTAGACCGAAAAAGTAACCAATGCAATCGAATCTTAAACACAATTACATAAGCATGTAAAAAATCGATTAAAATTTCAAATAGGTAGAATATATATTAAAATAAATAAAAGTCAAATATTTTTTATAACAAATAGACATACAATGACACTTATAAAACAAATTATAGTTGTACAGTTCCAAAGGTCACGGAGAAAAACCGATAAGAATGACAATGAAGTACTCATTTGATTTATTTATTTATCAGGTCATAATTTATATAAGAATAAATTAGAATTCAAGTTAGAGAAGAATAGAATGACTTTCTACGCCATTTACAAGGGCTTATCCTATTCCAAATTTAAACATATAAAATTATAGTAATTACATAATACTTTGAACTTGGTCAATAATAAGGCTGTGAATACAATGTTGTCTCTTACTACCTCGTTAATAATCGATTTACAAAACGATATTGAAATCAATCTTAAACGGTTTGCTACGAACTTATTAAACGGGTCGGCTAATGTCTTTCAAACTTCTACGTCATATGTCCTAGAATCTAGGTATATTTTTACAAATGTTTTTTCTTAATATTGTGCAATAAGCACAATTTTGGGGAATTTGTTTCCATATTTTAATATACCTGTGGTGATTTTTTTTAAAATGTATTTGTGTATTTTATTTTTTTTGTCTTCAGTACCTAAGTCATTAGAAATCGTATCGTTAAAGGTTAGAAAAGGTATGTACATATATACATGTCGATATACATTTATAACTAGTAAAGTATATAGTGGGTATGTGAAAAACCAATCTTAATAAATAAAAAAATATATATGAATAAATTATATTATTCTATTAATAATCTTTGACGTAATACTAATAAATATAAACAAAAGCTAAAGAGGCAAACGCTCCATAATCAGCTTCTGAAATCGAACACAGTTTGTTTGCAAGCCTTCGTTGACACTGATGCTTGGAATCTCACACTTTCCTTAGTCTAGCCAAGCAAAACATACAAGGACTTCAGAATTCGTTACAACTTTTAAACTTTTATGCCTTGACCGATCTTAAAGCGATTTTAGCGCTTTAATTAATATGAGTTCAATATGTTAATTAAACATCCTTCAATTCATGTATGAGACTTTAAATTATTTAATTAATTATTAATATTTTACTAGTTATAACCAACAAATTGATATCTATATGATAGAATCTTAAGGAATTAGAATGAAATAACACTTAAAGTTAGGAAAACAAGTGTGGCAGTGAGGAGAAGGCCAGAGCTTAGCACGGTTCCCATGGCAGTCCTAATGAAGAACACAAACAGCCACGCTCCGGCGAACAACGTACACCGTTGCGGTGCGGTGATGATGACGTCAGCCGCGTCGCTGGCGTTGGCACGTGGGGCCTGAGGAACCGCGGGCGCATCGAAAGTGAGACCGGGCGGGGGAGGGGCACGGTTAGATGTCGGGTCAACGAACCCCGCGCATCCACCGATCCGCACTTGTACATGACCGATTCATTGTTTCAATATCCACACCACCTCCCCGAGACGCGATCTTTGACTCCGACTTGACTTTATTTTGACATCTATGTTCAAGGCTCAAAAATGTTCCAATCTTTAAACTACAATGGGAGCTGGTTTCAAGTATAATACAAATGTTCTTGGTGACAGTAGGTACTGGAGAAAGCTGTTGTTAATAAGTGTTTCTTGTAATTATCTAACGGAAGCGAACAACTGAACCGAATATCCGCCACGACTACACTTATCTATACAAATAATAGGTGATTATATATATTTATTATTATTATTAAAATAGTAATGTTATTTATATAATATGAAAACATTACCAGTCATCAAAACAGTTGTAGAAGAATCTGTTTTAAAAACTATACAAGAGCAGAATCAGACGAGGAATTAATTGTCTTACTTTTTGTCGTATGTATGTAAACGGTCTTAAATCTGATATATAATAATTACTCACAATACTACGCTAACAATACTAATAATAAAATATTTACAACTCATGAAAGTACTTTAACTTGTACCCGACTATATATGGCGTAACAAAGATTGCCTTCAACACAGCCTTAAATAGTCATGTTATTTTAAGCAAACTATTTAATTGTTACGAATATCGAAGTTTCGTTTCGTTACAGGTAACTCTTCGACTATATTATATTATACGAAGGTCGTACTTTTGAGGCTCGTGAGGGTCAGACAGAGATACCTATATATTGTACATATGTATTATTTCTAAATGACTGCTCTAGTTAAGTCTCTGACATACAGTACCTACTCGATTTCAATATATATATAGACTTAATTAATAATACACTAATTATTTTGGTTTTATTAAATGTGTATACATGATGTATTCATTTGTTAAATAAATTTTATATTCTATTATTTTATCTTATAAAGTATCATCTCGAAATCTTTACACTTATACACTACATTATTTAACAATAAGATATTTGGAGATGGTTGGAGAAATCAAAAACATGGTGAAGAAACTGAAGCTGAAATGAAAATACGTTTACATAAGTGAATCTTAATATGGGAAAATTTTATTAAATTAATAAACACATCTGATATATTTATTATACAGGAATAAATCTATATCTTTGTATAGGTCTTTATGTTTGTTAATGTGAAGTAGCTACAGGATAAAATAATATACATAATATTATTTTTATACATCTATTATCTCAAATTAAGTTTAAACCTACAATTTGAATGTGAATAGGTATTTATCTTTTTCTTACTATAAATATATTTACCTAAATGCTTACAGTAGCACTGGTATAGTATAACAACTTTTTAATATTGTGATGTGTTTCCTTTTATCATAATTTTAAATAATTAGTATTATTTTTTTGAAAATATCTTTAAACATGTATAGCCATGTTAAGCTTATTTAAATTTATATAAATATAGAATGTAAAAAACCGATACGGGCAGGGATTCGAACCCGCGACTACTGGGAAACCGTCCCCATAAAGACGATCACATATAGAATGCTTAATTCACCGAGACGGACAGCGATACGGTAGCTCAGTTGGTAGAGCGACGGGACGGTTTCCCAGTAGTCGCGAGTTCGAATCCCTGCCCGTATCGGTTTTTTACATTCTATATTTATATAAATTTAAATAAGCTTAACATGGCTATACATGTTTAAAGATATTTTCAAAAATTGATTTTGGTAGTGGCATCTTTTCAATGTTTATCTATACTGCAAAGTTAGAAACATTGGTTAGGATTTTCGAAAGAAACCTAATAGATGTCACCACCGTCCCCATAAAGACGATCACATATAGAATGCTTAATTCACCGAGACGGACAGCGATACGGTAGCTCAGTTGGTAGAGCGACGGGACGGTTTCCCAGTAGTCGCGGGTTCGAATCCCTGCCCGTATCGGTTTTTTTTTACATTCTATATTTATATAAATTAGTATTATTAGTAATATTTTTAATGAATAATGTATTTATTTTTTGTAAAAGCTAAAATTATTCGCTACTAGCGTTACTAGCTATTGACCGCGACTACGTCCGCGTTTATTGACAAATGTTTTTATCGTGTTATTTTTTTTTTTTAGCTTGAAGTTAATTTTTATTTTTTTCATATACCTCCAAAACTATGTGTACAAAGTTTCATAATGATCGGTTTAGTAGTTTTCGCTTGAAAGTGTTAACAAACAAACTTACATTCGCATTTATAATATTATAATATTAGTAGAATAATATTTTTGAATATGAATATTTAAAAATTATTCGTATATACATAATGGCATTTACGAAAATTATAGACTTTATAGCAGCTTTTATTTCTTATTCAATCCCTTGGGGGTGGAAATTCCAAAAATGTAGTTATTATGAGTCATGGCCCTTAGTATGGGATAAAAGGAATCTAATACACAACTATATTTTAAATTTAGTTTTCTAAAAGTAATGAAATGAATTATACAAAAATAAATAAAATAAACGAAGTAATCCGATAGTAAATAGTATTACAGATTTTATAATAAAATTAGTCAGTATAAAATAGAACATCGTTTAAGTTTTTTTTATATATAAAAGTAATTAACCATTTAATGTATAACGCAATAATCCTGTATTGGTTTTGCAATTATCTGTAATAAGATAATATTATAAGTAATAACAGCCTTGTGTAAATTTGTGTTGTACCGACAATCACTTTCGCGGCACGTCCACACTGAATGCGATGCTAGTGAGAGCGAGCTTTATATGTGGAAGATAGGAATGATTATTTAATTTTATATATAACTTGCTATAGCTCGTGATTTCGTTCAACGGTTTTGCTACATACAGACTTTGACAACTTTTGGTCCCCAATATAAACTTTTTTTTTTTTTTTTGAGGATCATATTCAGCCTACATCCACCATGAAGGTTCATGTTGGTAAATAAAGTTTTAATTCAGATGAGTACTTTCAAAATTACTATCTACATAAAAACTATAACCCATATTATTACTAAGATAATGCTTCTAGGTAATGTGACATAAATTCGTTGCAATCATATAAATATCATCATATTTTAATAAAATACCGATCATAATAAAACAAAAATAAAGCAGCGATAAAAAATAGAATAATTTGATTTATACTTTTATGAAATCATTGACCTCTTTCTTCAACTTTCAATAAATTTTGTAATTATTTTTAATGAAAATAATTATAGAATTCAAATGTATAACAGCAGAGTATAAATATTTAATCATAGTTTTGGTACATAACAATGAAAATTTTATTCACTCCTAAATAGTTTTAATCAGGTAGTAAATTTTATGAGCTTTTTCAAAATACCCTCCCTTTTTAGTATATTGTTTAGTATATTGTTCTAGTACTGTCTTGGGAATAGTTTGATCCAACCTCGTGGTAATGAGTACAGGCGTGTCATTAGCGGGCATGAATATTTTAATACAGACTAGAAGAGGAAGCTCACGGGCCACGAAACCGCCCTGCGGTGTTCCTTGTATGGTTTTGTTTTCCAAAATCTATGAGTGGGTTTTTCACACAAGATTATATGAAAAAATATGCTTACATGTTTTTATAGAAGCAAATATTTATAATTTTTTTATTGTTTCTAGATAATTTTATTGTATATTAAACGAAATAAACATCAATAAAAAAAATATTTTGCAATGCCGATGTAAAAAAATATTACATTAATTTATAAAAATATCCTACTATATTACCTATATTTATGATGAAATTTTCCATTATCTCAACATAGTGAGTAGATACTACTTAATTATTGTTAAGAATATTTTATCAGAAATGTATTATGAGATAATTTGTACAATAAATTTGTTTACTTAGCGTTACGTAATCAAGCGAGGGGGGTCACTCGGTCCGCGCCCAAATGTCGTACTCGCGAAGTTGAGAACAGTCATATCCTATCGATTTGTTAAGATGGCGTACGCGGGGGTGGGGGGAGGTGAAGGCGCGGGGGTGGCAGCCTCCCGGCGCAGCGTGCACCTTGCACCTGCCCGTACACAGTGTATCGCCGCCTAACAGCCGCGGCCCGACCCACTAGCGACATCGCACCACACTCTTTGATATGCAGAGATACTCAGCACTACTTATGTATGCGTACAAGGAATATAGTTTTATCTCTGATAAATGATAAGTTTTTAAATTTAGAATGATTAATTTAATATTATAACATAGACTAATTCTCATTTGGCGTCTAGTTCGCTGAGCCGTCAATCCGCCATTAGTCTATCTATATTGATTTTTGTAATCCAGCAATTATTGTTTGGAAAGAAGTATGTCGCCAACGTAAAGTGGAACCCCAACGAAATCGAACGTTGTCTCCGACGTACTCGAACTTTCCCCAATCCAGTGTGAACCCTTTTGGCCTCTTTCCATCCCTGGTGACCGTGAACCCGACTGAAATAAAAGTAACCTAAGCGGTTTTTATGTTGTAGTCAAAAACGTAATAAAAGACACTAATGAGTAGCACTCTTGATTTATATACATTTTTATTTCATCTCATAGATTTAGTTATACATTCAAACATATTTATATAAAACTATTAAATTTATATACCATATTTAATCACAATAGAACTTTAAGCCTAGACTAGATCATTAGATGTTTTGTAAAACGTCATTGGAGTCATTCCTGTCCTCGAGAGTGGCCGCGACCCAATACTTGGGATGTAGCTCTAGTTCTTAGCACAAGGTCGGAATAATACTTGTGTGTCATTGTGTGAATAGATTTTTAATAATACTTTTTTTTTTAATTTACAAAACTAGGTTAATGCTTGACTGCATTCCACCTAACGGAGAATCGCGATGTAGCCATAGGTGGTCTATTCACTCTTTGAAGACCACCATTGTATTTGGCCGGAATTATTTTTCTTGTATTCACATGTTATTTAAAAATTTGCGTTGATATTTGGACTATAAAAGCCATGTTATTTGTTAGACTCACTTAAAAATGTATTTAGAATTTTGTATATACTTACAAATGGTATAAAAGATTGTTGAAATAACCTGCAAAACTTGTTGTGGGGTGAAACTGTACCAAGTACTTCCACGTTGGGTATGGTCGCGTATGTTTCCCCAGCGTTCGACAAAGCGCTTCAGATCAAGCCGACTCGCCCCTCGACAGCTACACTGTGGTTGGTCTTTATTACCAAGGTCGGAGATCAAAGTTTTATTTATTTTGTAGTATTAGTAGAATAAAATAAAAAAATAATATGTTTGTTTGAAAATATCTTTAAATATGTATAAAAATGTTGTTTAAATTTTAAATAAATATAGAATGAAAAATAAACCGATACGGGCAGACTAAGCTCGCGGCTTCTGGGAAACATTTAATATACATATTTTTCATTTTAATAAGTTAATAAGGGTTATATAGCAAAAAAAAACTTATTCATATTCATGATAGATCACATAAATTTTTTCTCACCTTCGGGATCAAGTCTCCCCTCGACCGCCAACGTAAGTCATGACCGTAGACGTACCAGCAAGGTCGCAGACGAATTCGTGAAGGAACCTATTTGAAAATGGAAGCTTTTGTTTTACTGAATTAAAAATATATATATTATAAGTTAGAATATTAATTGAGATATTAATATTATATTTGCGACTTTACTTTTTCTTTAGTTTTTTTTTTTTCTTTCTTTTTTTTTATTTATTTTTTTTTCTTACTTTATTTTTTTATTGGCTTTGTTATTTGAAATTAAACAAACAGTGTCAGTAACGATCAAACAGGTGAAAAATCTCATTGTGATCGGTTTTGTGGGTTGACAGTTTATCGGTTAAGCTTTTATTACTACGTGGCAAAATTTTATTATCAATTCCGATTTTTCATTAGTTTATCAGGACTTGGTTATTTTTTATTCTAGTGCTATATTTATATATAAACGGTGTAAATTTTTTAAATACATATTACTTATTATATCATTTCCTGTATAAAAAATATGACTAATATTTATTTTATTTCCTGTACAAAATATATTGAGCTCAGTTAAGAAACTGTATAATTTAATGAGCGGTTAACTGGTTATTAATACCAGCATTATCGTCGCGTAAAAACTCGTGGTTTTACACAGCCATGATAATAATTAACTACTTCCCACCGCAACTGTGACTACTTGTCAGAAGCAAACCAAATGTTTTTTTCAGTTTTCAGTGAAAATATTTTACAACATTTTTATAAAACCTTTTTTTTTCAATGCTACCAATAAACTTCTAGATTTTCGTATATTTTTTTTTTGAAGGTTAGAACGTTAGGTTTTTACAGTTTTCAGTGAAAATATTTTACAAAATGTTTTTAACATTTTTTTTTAAATGCTACCAATATTTATTGGATCTATATTTTAATATCAATTTTGTCTATTGAAGATTAGAACGTTGCAATATTATTACTCAATATTATTTTATTTATTTTTAGGGCTGTATTAATTTTATAAGTTTATTATTTAACAAGCAATATAAGAAACAATTAACATACATTTTGTTTTACAGTTGCCCAATCAGAAGACTCACCGGTCGCAATGAAACTCAAGAAAATATGCCTTAAGACGCCGATAGGCGAAGAACAGGCGGCACAGGCTGTTCTAGACTCTGCGATAGGTAAGAATAAGATAGAATATTAATTGCTAATATTTAAATTTATAAAATATATATTTGTATTTAGAATACGTTAATTGTATGAAGTTGATATGCCTTTAATGGAATAAACATAGTGAATACATTTGTACTATACGAGGTTTATTTAAAAATAAATGTAGTGTAAAACAATTTTATTATAAAATTTAATCAGTAGGTAAAATAAATATTTATTACTTATCCTTATACAATACCTCGGGGGTTACTCTTGTTTTGAAAATAACGTTTATGTTCTATTAATTTTAATCTCGTGATTTTTAATTCTTTTAAAATCGTTTTTAATTTAATGATACCGTGACGAGACCGACACGACATGTCGCTTGATTGAATTGTGCTTTTATTTCCGATCGCTACGACCATAGAGGGTATGACATCATCCATTTAATTGTGGAGGCCACTTCATTACTTACCTATAAAGCGACATTTATTTCACTCTACTAAAATTATCACAACACTGTTTTATTGATTTGACGAACTTTTACAAGGTTATTACAAAAATATCTTCAATGTATATTATTGTTTGAATGCTTTTGTGAAATTGATCTTTTTAGTCTGTCAATTGTTAGAAACGCTCCGTATTTTATAAATTATTTTGTAAATGAAACTATATATCAACTAGGATGTATGTTTGTTTAATTGATATGTATGAGATACAATCGTGAGCCGTACGTTATTGGTATAACGTAGATCTGGTATGAGAGGAATAACCTATAATTAGATGCGAGTACTAATCGTCGGCTATGGAACTCGGAACACGTTCACTCAGTCTGCATAATTATTGTTAAACATTGTACAAATTTGCGTTTTTGTTTTCGGTTACCGTTGTGTTAAGATGTGTTAATTACTTGAATGTAGCGTAGTTGTAGCCTTCAGCGACACTGATATGATCCTAGATTGGGATCTAAACTACGACTAATATGTGTGCAGAGAATAATATTATAAAAATATTTAGTTTGAAATAATAATATATCTTTCAAGTTTTTATAAGACGTTTTTTTTTTTAAATAGTAACTTTGTACATATCAATTTGTAGTCGAATTCAAACGATGTTATTGTAATTTTAACTATTTAAATAAAACTGTTCTCTTGGTTCTCTTAAACATTTAAATTATAATAACACTTCAAATTTTGCCAGACAATGTCTATCTTTTATATTTTTAGTGTTAAGAGACAATACAGAGATATCAATTATTATAACATTAACTAATATTAACCGTAAATTATGTGGGATCTATTTAATCATTTAATCGATAATTTGAATTAGGAATGCGTAATGACAGTTTTAGGGAGGCTCTAATATCTGCTCAAGTGAGGTCTATCCTTCAATGTGTTGTGTGGGGGGGAGGGCAGTGGTGAGGGGTGGGGGGGTGTCTCTGTGGTGCATCTGATAATAGTAGCTTGTGTCTGCACTTTCTGCAAAGGAGGAATGTGAATTTGATTATGTTTAGAATGTGCTTATTAAGTTTTCTTTGTCGCTGCAAACCAATATTAGATTTCTGTACAATACCATCTACATACCCTTTTCAAATCTCATTGTTGTTACTTAATTATTATTATTTTATTTTATATAACATAATATCTAAGAAATTACTCTACAAGCTTTTTGTTTTCTAAAGCTTATGCCTAAGGAAACTTTCGACTATGCGACATATAGAGTATGACGAATTAGCCGCGGGACACGCGGCAGTCGTAGTGGCCGGCGACGGCTTGTGTTTCTCCAGTGTGCGTGCCGTTGCAGCTCTCCTCCACCGGCGGTAATTTGATTGGGCCCGAGCTGTCACCTATGCGCCACAGTCGCCCGGCCGTCGCTTGCCGGCTATCGATTAGAGCCCCCCGCCCCGGTCGCCCCTTGCCCGCGAACCGGATCTCGTCACGCCGCCATTGTGTACCGCGACGCTTAAACGCATTCGTTTCTCCCGATGCGAAAACGACGCATTCCTTCCGCGCGCCCGTCCTCCTCTCCCCGGTGGCCGCCCGCGAACAACGCCGCACGCCGCAACGAATAGCACCGAACACCGTGTAGCGTCCCGGGACTGCACCGGCCGTCTCATTAGAGACCTCGAAAATAGACTTGGGAAAACAATTTTCACTACCAATCAGTTCACTGATTAAGGATAATATTGACAATTATGATTTTCTAACTTGTAAAAACCATAAAAGAAATAGACGGGTCTATTTCTAAACATTGTTTTATGAATGACTTATAATTTGACCGAAGTTATTTTACATTTGTAACAAAATTGTATTATAGTCATTGGGAAAAGCGTTTGATAAGATTGCACCTGCGTCTGCGCAGTATCTCGAATTTTCTAAATAAATCACTTAGCCAAACTTTATTTATATATTCATTTTATACAGGATAGGGTCACCCACATCGCCGTTAAGTAGATTGGTTCTTATTTATAAAGGAACGGAAACCTCATAGAGGAGAATGTTAATAAAAATGAATGAATAGCTGGCATCATATGTATTCAAAATATGTAATATTTTTTGTTTGAATTAAAAATCATACACAAAGCAGAAATAAAGTCTGCTCGAACTGGCTTTTATGCTTTTGTTTGAAATTGTTTATTTCAATAGGAAGTATCATAAATATGTAGTGTATTAATGTACTAGCTTTTGTTCTAGCTTTCAATACAAATAGATTTATGTAATTATTTATATAGATTACGATTATTCTTATCTGATACAAAACGATAAGTATGGGTGAAACAGACTCTAACCACCATACATTACAATTATTAGAAAAAAAAAAATTACAACCATGTTTCATTATAAATGAATAGTCATGAACCGCAGACAAGTTTTTTGTTTCATACATAATCGTTAGATTAAATAAAAAAAAATAAAAAAAACAACTCGATTATACATTTTATATGACTAGAATTTCACTAAGTTTACCAATAATAATCTTCAAGAGATTATAATTCTACTACTAGTCGTATTGGAATTATATAGTGTAAATATAAAGATAAATTTTCAAAAGCCTTATGTATTTTATCGAACTAGACCTTCGACTTCACTGTATTGAAAAAACATATATATAAAATACCTCCTGCTTTGCTCCCGATGACTATTCTTATTACTGTCTTTAAAAAATATGAATCCCTTCATAATAATGAAATATAATAAATGTTTTAAATAATACATCTATACTTGAACTTTTTTAACAATTCTACAAGGGTCCTATAGCGTAGATATACAAGCAACGGAATGGTATACAGACCTAGGTTGGAGTCTTGTGTTTTTTATTTCGTATTTTTATAAAGTATAAATATATAAATGAATTCAAAACATTGAAATTTTCCTCTCTACTATAAGAACTGGATATTAAGAATGATGAAAGATAAATGTACTTAATATATTAATCTTAAGATAAATAATGTAATATATAATTAAAATTTTAAAGAAATTGAATTGGAGATATTAATTTTCATATATTTCACAACGAACTTATTTCATGCTGAAAAATAAAACATTATCCAAATAACGAAAATATTTTTTTAATTTATTATATTTTTTATAACTTACAATACCTTATAATTTTTTGATTGACGAATCGTTAATAAAATTCATTCTTCATTCCTGTTCTTGACGAACAAAATAGTAGTATAAAAAGAAAATTATTTAAAATGAAGTTTTAGTGTCGTTTTATCAATTTAGCTTTCAATGTGATAATTATGTTTGCGACAGTTTTTATATCCTTTATAACAAGTTTGGAACCGATTACACTGCATCATTATAACTACCAGCTATCGACTACACACACATAAGATACATGTATAAGATTACTGACACACACATGGATCATTGTATGCTTAAATAATCGACGAATACAAATTTGTTGGAATTGTATGTAGCTATATAGAGTAAGAAGAAAGAAAGTTAGAATTTCTTAGATGATTGGCTTATGGGTGGATTTTTTTACCTAACACTTAAAAATGTTTTAATTAAAAATGTCTGTATAAATATTAAATACGAGTAAAATGTACCGAAATTATTATATATATATTTCAAGGAATTATAAGTAGCATTTGGCTTCCTAGAGTAAAAAGGGAGAAAGTGAAAATTTTGCTAGATGATTGGTTTATTAGTGGTTTTTTGACATATATAGTTTTAATTAAAAATGCCTTTACAAATATTAAATAGGTACGAGTAAAATGTACCGAAATTATTATATATATATATCAAGGAATTGTAAGTAGCAGTTGGCTTCCTAGAGTAAAAAGGGAGAAAGTGAAAATTTTGCTAGATGATTGGTTTATTAGTGGTTTTTTGACATATATAGTTTTAATTAAAAATGCCTTTACAAATATTAAATAGGTACGAGTAAAATGTACCGAAATTATTATATATATATATCAAGGAATTGTAAGTAGCAGTTGGCTTCCTAGAGTAAAAAGGGAGAAAGTGAAAATTTTGCTAGATGATTGGTTTATTAGTGGTTTTTTGACATATATAGTTTTAATTAAAAATGCCTTTACAAATATTAAATAGGTACGAGTAAAATGTACCGAAATTATTATATATATATTTCAAGGAATTGTAAGTAGCAGTTGGCTTCCTAGAGTAAAAAGGGAGAAAGTGAAAATTTTGCTTGATGATTGGTTTATTAGTGGTTTTTTGACATATATATAGTTTTAATTAAAAATGCCTTTACAAATATTAAATACGAGTAAAATGTACCGAAATTATTATATAAGCATTTCTAGGAATTGCTTCTAGTAAGTTGGCTTCCTAGAGTAAGAAAGAAGAAAGTAAGAATTGCCTAGATAATTGGTTTATTGTTTTTTTTACATAGTTTAATTAAAAATACCTTTAATAAGTTGGATCATGAGTAAAAATGAACCGAAATTATTATATATTGCACTGCGTGGTATACACGGACGCTCATTTGCATGTCAGTGATGGACAAACAAGCTCGATAGGTTTACAAGCGATATAGGGCTATTGTAGTGTGTTATTAAATCTGTATGAAATTTGCTAACATTATAAAATTTAAAAAAAACCGCTAACCAATAACAAAATATGTTATTTGAATTGAACTTCGAACTCAGATCATAACCTGGATAAGCACGAAGAATTTCACTAACATATCTATACTAATATTATAAAGCTGAAGAGTTTGTTTGTTTGAACGCGCTAATCTCTGGAACTACTGGCCCGAATTAAAAAATTCTTTTTGTGTTGAATAGTCCGTTTATTAAGGAAGGCTATAGGGTATATGTCATCTCGCTGTGACTAATAGAAGTATAGCAGCAATGAAAATGCTGCAAAAACTGGAAAAGATTTCTTTTTTGAGAGCTTTCCTCGCGTGCGCTGAGGAAACACTAAAAACCGCGCGGACGGAGTCGCGGGCGACCCCTAGTCAAATATAAAAAAAAGGAACAAACATAACCTGGAAAAGGAAGAAGATACTATTTTTATCCGAAAAAGCAATGAACACTCATCACTACAGATTGTTACCACTATGTGTTATTTGTGTAATTCTTTTCTTATGTAGATCTTATGTTCCTTCTATGCAAACGAAGCCACGAGCAAAAGATAGTTTGAATAATAATTAAAAGAAACTATGTAAGGAAGAAAGTGGTATTAATTATATGTAGTACCTAAATACTATTCACATAATGTTAAATAAAGTCGCAATTTACTGTATATTAGTACTTACCACCGGTAAGTATCTGTTTTTAATTAATTCAGCCTGTAATTTCTAATCATTGTATATACTATCTTTCAAGTTACTAGACATCAATTTAATATGGCATCATAGAACTTTGCTAAAACTAACTAATAAATTTAAACTAATTTCCGTGAAAAAAATATAAATGTAAAGCCTACAAAAGTATCCGATTCTCCCAAATTTTTTATTTTATTGTTTTTTTCCGAATTTAGTTTTAGTTTTGTGTAAATCAAATCCGCGGTTAAAAACTATATATGTATGTATTGTAGTCTTGTTCATTTTTTAAAACATGATTATTTTGATCTTATTGTTTTTTGTCATGAAATCCAATTAATGTTTTTAATGTTTGAAGAGCGCTTTGAGTTTGTTAGTGATTTTATTTTATTGAGCTATACGATCTAGTCATTGACCTCTCGATATGTTGATTGCCAAAAATCGTTATTGTAATTTCGTCCATAAAATCTTAATAATAATTATTTTTATACATATTACCAAGTCAATTTTAATAATTGGAAGAAAAAATTAAATAATGAAATGGTTTACGTAAATAAGAAATTTGTATAAATATACACTCAATTTGAATATATTTCTCTCAATGTTTTTATTAATTCGGGAAAAAAAAAGTTTTTTTTTTATTTAGTCTCTCAAACTAAGGCGACAAGATGAAATTGTTTTCTGTATGTTCAAAGTTATTTAATTAAATTATTGTTCAAACACAACATTTTATTTTGCTAATTAATTACAGGCTAATTTAGCATTGGTAGCCTTGAAACTATGTAATAAAGAATATATTTTATTTTTATATTTATAAAAAAATATATAAAACATGATTTTGTGTCGAAATGAACTGTGCCGTTGGTAATTTATCCGTAATTTATAATTGAAAAAACAATTTAATAATATTTATAATAGTTCTTGATAGAATTCAGTTATCGTAAAAATATCGTTTTGGCAAATTGATATAATAAAATATTCAAATCTTGTCTTTAAACAAAGAGATAAACAACAGTAAAAATATTAAACGTATTATAACATTATCAAAATATATATATCAATTTATTTTTAGTTTCTTTTAAGGTAAGTACTTCAATTATATTTAATTGTAAATAGTAACATTTTTTAATAAATATAAAATAAATTAAGATAGGCATATAAGTGGTCACACATAATATGACTTCAGCAATGCGAAAAGACAATGTATCGAATAACAGATAGTAGCTATATAGATGCCAGTTGTATCTTATTTAAATAATAGATGTCATTGACCCCTATGAAAATAGAAGCGTCGCGGTTTAACACTAGGTAGCTTCATCGGTCGCGCGCATGCCTGTTTCTAAGGTCGCGCCCGACGGTGCCTTCCGATGGTAATGATTTCAATTAAAATAACATTCATGGTTTATATCGCGAGAGGGTATCGCGGCAGCAGCCCCCGGGCAAGTCTTACTCCCTGGAGATGAACCTTGAATGGAGACTGCTACCGCATCTTACCGGTGGCCGCTGTTGTCACTGCGGTGTTTCGCGGGCGGGCAGATTTATTTGGACGTACCCCCTTCGGGGGCGAGGGGTCGGGCGCACCACCCACCGCGCCACCTCCACACATTTGACTGGATCAATAAGTAAGCAAAGGATGCCCGAGCAGAAAAACCATACACCCGACCACCCTAAGGGGGCACACGTAACCGACCCCCCCCCCCCCCTCCTCCCACTAGCGGGGGGACTCCACAGATTGCCATTTTCTCTTTGCCTACGCTTTAATTAGTTGCGTAGTGACGCGTGTGGATCCATAATCCAGAGTTATTAAATTGCCAAAAGAATCTCATTATCAAACGAAGCAAATATAAAGAATTGTGATATTGATACACATATCGTAACAATACATATCACTTTACTAGATGACACTCAGACAAACTACAGCGTTGTCAATATATCTTACATATCATAGTTTACAAATTGTAAGAAAGCAATATAAAAAATAATCACCATGTACGGGTTCTAATAGAGCTGTTCCATTAGGACCCTAATCTTGAGTCTTGGCGTTGACAATGCCACCATAACAGAAAGATAAGATACGATGATAAATCACTCCCCCACCTGGAATGTTACAATGTTCCTTTACACGTTTCTTCACAAGTATCTTAAAATATTTAAAGTAAATAATTATGAATGTAATCTTTTGTAATCCTAAATTTATTAATAATTCGTAAAATTAAACTCAGCATGTTACTGACATATTAAAGTACAACAACGCTATAGATATTGTTTCTAACACAGATGCCAAATAAAACAAATTAATTATTAACAAAACTGTAAAATTCATTTCGTAAGTGTTGACGGAGCACCTTGTAATATTCCTACAAAAACTAAAAAGCAATTTGTATAACCATTAAAAGGCGTGTTACTCACATAAAGAAGAATAAAAATGTTGCAGATGTTTTTAACATCATGATTTTAAATCAAATTAATTATTAACAAAACTATAAACTTCATTACGTAAGTATTGACCCTAAAATATAAAGCAATTAGTATAATTAAAAGAAAGGTACACGAATAATTTCAGTGTATGTCACTGGATATTTCATATTCATGAGTGAGACTGTCTCCATGCAGTGATTCTACATTCCACTTGCTTCTAAGAATGTTACTATCAAGACAACTTTATAAATCCCGTTATCCTTATAACATACAGAGCATTTTCACAACTAAACTCGTCCGAACATTAACATGTATTTTATTAATACTTAAGAAATTAAACTTATACTTTAGATTTAAATAACTTTATTTATTTCTCAAGAACACTAACAGTGCACTGTGAACATAGTATGGTATATACAAATATTTTATTAAAATTGAAAAAAATAGTTTGACCGTATGTTTTTACGAAGGTAATTACTGAAATATATATACATACATATATGTACTTTAATATATTTTATACACATACTTATTTCCCTACGCTGTAATAGCCAACAGGGCTAACAGCATAGACAGACAAATGACAAAAAAAATATATATATATTTTATTAAGTTCGTTACCTATAGGTGTATTTATCTTCAAATACTTTATTTTTAAAGACTCTGTTGTAAATAATAGTATGTAATTCTAAAATGTACTAATACAAAGGTCATTAACACATGATCCAGACACAAAGTAGCCAAAATACATAACAGAATATATTTATTAATTACATTAAAACTAAGAATAACAAGAGAGAGGCCGTTCCAAATAGCACATAACATACATTTACCACTTTCATAGAAGCTATCCATTTTTTTAATATATGATATTTTTTAGTACATTTTAGTTTTTTTCTTCACACATTGAAATAAAAGCTTTCTAGGTAGCATTAACAATTCAAAGATATTTTATATTTTTTATTCAGCGGTCTCTGTTGCTAAAACATTGATTCAATAACATAACTCCGGTATCTATCTATTCATCATCGCTGAATTTCTCAAAAACTTTGTAAATTCACACAAATGACGTAGATCGTATCGATCGTAATATCTTACATACTATAGTGAGCCAGTAAAATAAATATATATTATATTATTAATATTTCAATGAATCTATTATTAGAAAGAATTAAATCCTGTAAATTATATGTATATTAAAACAAAACATTATTTTACAGAACCAAAACAAAAAACTATTAAAATCGTAAACAGATAGACCAACAGAGAAGTTTGCATGCTATCACAGGTTCAGAGTAGATTTAGACACGCGCCGTAGATTTTTTAAATCAATACCTACTTGACAGTTATCGTTATATATCTATATATATGTAGCGGGTTTTTAATGAATAAGCGGGTTACGCGTAACCGACAACTGTTAAGTCATATGAGCTTTATAATTCAAGACCTTGGTAATTTGTGCACCCTCAAATTGTGTTCGTTAATGACAACCTTTTTTCCCTATCTAGTGATGTGTCGTAACTCTTAATAGGTACTTATCGATGTTAACGGTTAAATACATATATATTTTTTTAATACTGACTTGTGGATATTTCGTTTTTTTTTACATTTTGATCCATGTTACTAATAATATATATGATGATTTATAACAAAATTATATAAATCAAAACCATTTTTTTTTTCTTTTCTAAGAGTTACCTACCCTTCGGTATTATTATCCGATCTCAAGGGGGTGGAATTCATTTCTTATCTTTTTGTAAGGTTCCGTATAAATGTTTAAGTAACTTACATTTTACAAACTCAACGTAGATTTTTTCTTCAAATATTAACTTTGGTTACATTTATATTAAGATTAAAAGATTACAGCAAAAATATTTGCTTAAATAATTTTTAAACTAGAACGAAACTACTTATAAGAATAATACACATTCGTCTCACTACATTATGTAATAGATTACGTATTCATAATAATACATAATCTTAATATTTCATACCAGGTATTAAAATATGTTTAGTGATAGTTGTTTGAAGAGATATATTATTTATATTGAGATAACATCAACTATGATGTTATATAAATAAATATCAAAATGGCCATTATACAAATTATTCGAACGATCCCTAATGAATGAGCGGGAAAAACGAAAAATACGTTTCGTTTTCAGTTTCTCCATTACATCGCTCTGAAGCAAGTATTGCTATTGGAATTAATGTGCTGCTTGCCTTAACATCCAATCTTTTTGTTCCCCTCCCCCTTTTATACTAATGCCAATAATGGCTTTACTGAATCCAATCCGAGCTAAATGGACAATATATCTTTTATATTTATTTCGTGTGGTAGTCATCCCAACAAGCTTTAACTGTTTCTTTAAAGCGAGCAATTCGAAAGTGTATTCCTTTTTTAAAATCGGATTGTTTTAATTATTCGTTAATTTTGTTTGACAAATATTTAGTTAATTCGTTAGTGGTAAACATAAACTTGACATTAGTATCAGCTAGCACTCAGCATGATCTATTAGGTCGCGTATTAGTGAGGTGTCTGCGTGGTTGTGGTAATAATAAGTAGCCGCTGCCACCCCCGGCAACCGGCCCCCACCCCTCCGACAGCACGCGCCGCGTCACCACACAAAAGCCATCTTAACTCCGAACCGGTTTTCGATATCGCCAACTTTTAAATTAACGTAATGAATCAAATATTTATTTGACCCAATTCACTAATAAATGCTTCAGACCATACAATCAATAAGTAAAAATAAACACATAATAAAAATATTGTATGTAATTATTGTAGAAGCTTTAGTTTAAATAATTAGATAAAGCTCTCTATTAAAAGCATGTTTTTATTACAATAATTGTTCTGTCTATTATACAAGCATCATGCTTTTATCCTTCATAATTAAAATAATAGTTGAATGCAAATTACAATGCTCTTGTAGAATAATGTATGTACTTAATCCACATGTCTTTTAAAATGTTATACAAAATACATTGAATGCATATTATAAAAGTACATTGGATAAATAAGAACAGGCGATTAACAGTCTCATCCGACTGCGCTTAATACAAATAAATAGCTATGGCGGACATGTTGTGATACGTACGCGTGTTGTAATGGCGGCAGATTGGAGTATAAAAATCATAAGCTGACGTGAGCACATTTCGCAACGCACCTGCCGACGCCGAGCCGATGTAGACGCTCCCCGGCTGCTGCGACGTTGACCAATGTTCATACTCACACTTCTATGGCATCTTAATACATACTTAATTATATTCACTGGCTACTAACGACGTAGAATTCATAATGTTACAAAAGACAATTATTAACCATGACCACATTATTATAGTATTATAATAAGAAATAAAAAATATGAATACGAATAACAAATAAATGTACAATATATATTATACACATAATTAGCGAATATCAAATTATTTATTTATTAATACTTTATTGTACAAAATAAAATACAATGGGCGGACCTGTCAACCACCACAGGTAACAAAATAAAACAATTAGTATATAAACTTACGATAAACTTGTCGAAACATCTTAAGATGTCCACTAAAATACTACCACAATCTCTTCAGTGGCAATGGAGGAGGAATCTACGGAGCTGCCGGGCACAGACGGGCTGGCGCCGAAGCAGCGGCATCAGGCCAAGCAGCGCGAGCTGTTCCTGTCCCGGCACGTGGAGACGCTGCCCGCGACGCACATCCGCGGCAAGTGCACCGTCACGCTGCTCAACGAGACCGAATCGCTGCTCAGCTATCTCAATAAGGATGTGAGTATGTACGCAGGTGGATTTAGGGGGTTGCTATTTCATTTAGTTTTTTTTTTTAATATGCTTTCGCATTATTGACGTTCATTGTAATTATATCTGATCCAATTCTGACTTGAGTTTTTTGTTTGTATGTTGCAATTCAAATATTATTTATGGATTGGATAACCTGATATAGTTCAGTTAATTTTGCGTTGTATTTTATTATTCATGATTGATGCCTAATATTATTTTTTATTGATTTATTATTTCTTATTTTATTTATAAATTAGTTAAATAAGTTATAAATCAATAATATTTAATTTTTATTTTATTTTATATGTTAGTAGTAACTATAAAACGCTGAAATGTATTAATTACTAACTACATTAGGAAAGGTAATATTTTGACATGTAATTAAAAAACATTTTCTATCCCAGTCTCTTAATATATATATATATATATTTTTTTTTTTTTTGTCGTATTTATTACTACGAAAATTATATTATTATTAGGTTATTATTCTTTATCTTGCTTTTTATGCACCTTAATGTGTTCACTGTTTATTTGAGGACTTGCTGAAAGAGAGTACTTGTGGCATTATGCTTACCTTTGTGAAAAAATATATAAATAAATAAATTAAACAACTAAATTAATATTAAATAAAGAATATATTAGTCTCAGTATCTGTAAACGATCACTTAAATTAACCAATAATCTACGCCAACTAATAAGGAAATGAGCGTGTACTTGTACTATATCGTATCGCTGTCCGAACTTCCTGTTTGTATGAAACAGACGTCACAATGAGATTTATATTAAAATTAATCATTGTTTTATGTACATTTTATTTTATATGTATGATTATTTTTACTTACATTCATTGTATGAAGTATGTAGTAAGGAAATTAGTCATAATATAATATTCTCTAATGTTTTGAACTTGAAACGGAGATGAACTTAAAATGTTTTCTAATCATATGCCCAAATTTAAGTTTTGATTTTATTACAAACAACTTTAAGTTATTTTTTCATTTAAGATACATTCAACAATTTTAATGGTTTTCTAACTAGTTAAATATATTTTAATTAAATAAATTGACAATGTAAAATGATACTAGAGAAACTTCAATTAGCTGGAGATAAAGAGCATTTATAAACAGAAAATAAATATCTTTGACAATAAATGATATACTTTTATAAATTAATCTATATAATCCGTATTTACTAAATTTAAGATGTCTTAGTAAATCAACCGCTGATTATAATATGTATAACAATTATTCTATGAATGGTTATTTAATTTGTACTATTGTATAATAGTATGTATATAATATTAATGAAAACAGTTAGAATTGCTTTATTTCAGTCGTAAACAAAAGTTTTTTATTAACGCGTTTATGTTTTCTTTGTTTCAGGACGCATTTTTTTATTGTTTAGTATTTGATCCTTCACAAAAGACTTTATTAGCAGATAAGGGAGAAATCAGAGTTGGAAGTAAATATCAGACTGAAGTTACTAATTTATTAAAAGAAGGTAAGCCAAATCAATTATACAGGGTTATTTGTAATTAGATGGCCACCAACAACATTTGGTCTACGACTTTTTAAAAATCTTGAAAAACAACAAAAAAAAACGAAGCAAAAAAAATTTCTCCCTATTTTATTTATGACTCTGTATTTTGTAACAAGTACTTAAAAAGTCAACGCCCGGGCGCCATACCTACGCTCAGAGTTAATGCCAGTTCAGAGACAGCAAATTAATTTTGTATGGGAATATTTTAAAACTATTAATTTTAAAAAATCATACAACAAATGTTGTTGGGATTGATGTACAGAGAGTACCTGCAAGAGGTGACCAATTAATTACAAATAACCCTGTATATTTACTACACACCATATGTTTGATTAAGATTATTTTGATTAAAAATCTATTTAACCAGACGCAATTAAAATATTAAATTAGATCGAACAATAACAGGTATTTAGTTAAACTTAAAAATGTTCATATATATTTTATTCCTAATAATCAAACAATTCAATGGGAAAAATATCAATATGCTTGTAAGAGATTCAGTAAATAAATGTATATGGTGATGCTGAGGAGTGTGTATTTGTTGCAGGCGAGGAAGACGCACGCTGCTCCAGCTCGCTGGAGACGCTGGTGTGGACTCCGGCGCACGGGCTGTCCGACCGGCAGATCGACCAGTTCCTGGTGGTGGCTCGCTCCGTGGGCACATTCGCGCGCGCGCTCGACTGCAGTTCCAGCGTCAAGCAACCCTCGCTACACATGTCCGCCGCCGCCGCCAGCAGGGACATCACGCTAGTGAGTACACACACATAGCTATTACAGTTTACATACGACTCGAACCTGGGACCTCGGAACTAATCTAAATTTGTTTTAAAGTTAAGTAAGCGTGACATGGAAAATATGTTAGTAAATGACATTTAAAGAGTGTGGAACTCGATTCTTCTTTAATCTCGGGATATTTATTACCTACTTGACATGTCAGTATCTTTTTAAAGTTTATGTAAAGTTACAACATATATAATGTGCTAATATGTAAATACAACTACATATCAAAAGGTGCGTAATCTACGACTATAATTAGCATGTCAATAAAAGAAATTAAAATTGCCTGTTAATCAAAAATACAATTAAGTACCTATATTTTTGGCATTAGACAAATGTCTGTACGATATTTTCACGTATTATTTACTTTAATACATAATTACTTTTTAAATGAAGACACTGGGCTTATACTATACTAACATTATTACTAAAATGATGTGCCTTATTCCAGTTCCACGCGATGGACACGCTGCACAAGTCCGGGTACAGCATAGAGGCAGCGCTGTCGTCGCTGGTGCCGGCGTCGGGCCCCGTGCTGTGTCGCGACGAGATGGAGGAGTGGTCCGCCTCCGAGGCCAACCTGTTCGAGGAGGCGCTCGACAAGTACGGGAAGGACTTCGCTGATGTACGGAAGGACTTTGTGAGTTCAACGCTGTGTCTGGAGTTGTGCTTGTGTTCAAAACAGTGTGGATTCTTGATAACATGCCACTCCTCTATTGATAACATTTCACTTTGAGCAATTCGTAATTTTTTGTGTCAGATGTTAATGACACAAAATGTATTTCAGTGTAGTGATAGTTTTCCTTTATAAAGATTTACGCTGTATGTAAATTGTATTATAATATGATTTGTGTCATTTATTATCAAATGAATGAAATGAATCACATAAACATATTGTCATCTGCATTAACAAACCTGTAAAATACTATACTTTATATTTGACTTAATGTTAAAATCTTTCAATAACTATTCTGCAGCTGCCCTGGAAGACGCTAAAGAACCTAGTGGAGTACTACTACATGTGGAAGACGACGGACCGCTACGTGCAGCAGAAGCGCGTGAAGGCGGTGGAGGCGGAGTCCAAGCTGAAGCAAGTGTACATTCCCAACTAGTGAGTGTTTGTACCGCAACCGACATCTAATATTTATTACTCTTATGTGGCCGTTACTTTGTTCTCGTTTTATTTGATTGTTTTGGTATGTTATCTGCTTGTTTTTAAATATAAGTACCGTAAAACAACGTAATAAAATATTAATGTATAATTACGGGTATAAACAGCATTCCGAATGGTGAGGTGAGTAAGAGCGTGTAATAAAGTGTATGTTCGTTGCAGTAACAAGCCGAACCCCGCGCTGGTGTCTGGCGGCGCGTCGCTGGCGGGCGCGGCGCCGGGCAAGGCGGCCGTACTCAACGGAGGGACCAACGGCACGGCGGCCGCGCCCGCGCTCTGCGCCTCCTGCCAGGGTACGACACACAGACAGACACACACTCGTAGGGTGTCACGAGCGAGGGACGTTCCGTTTCATATATGATATATTTTATTGCAGTGACAAATTCGAACCAGTGGTATGCGTGGGGACCGCAGCATTTACAGTACAGATTGTGCGGTGCGTGTTGGCAATACTGGAAGAGATACGGAGGACTTAAGGTATGCGTAATTGTCCAATGTATTGAAAGTTACGGGCGCGATGTATGTTCGTGTCATTAATATGTGTGTGTGTCGTGTGTGCGCAGACGGCGGGTGTGTTCGGCGAGAGCGAGGCGGAGGCGGGGCGCGGGCCGCGGCCGGAACCCGACGAGACCGCGCTGTCCGTGTCGCACCGCCCGCATCGCTGCTCCGTCGTCAACTGCGCCAAGGTACGACTTATCATGCCAGTCCGGGGTTTCTTCTGTTATATTTACGCCAGAATAAATATAAAAAAAAACAGTTTTATAAAGCAAAAACTTCCAACTTCAAAGTCGAGCTAATAAGCAGTACTTGTTGAGTAATAAGTTGGCCAAAGTTTCTTATTAACTCTCGAGGGTCTGTCTGCTTTTATCTTAAACTTGGTCTTCTTTTTTCCATTGTTTTATACATAAAAAAATAACAATTTATTCTTAGATAATCGCAAAAAAAAAACTATTTAGAAAAGGACTTCTGGTTAGATCATCATCATCTGTCGATAATTCAATGTTCTACTTTTATAAATAGATATGACGGATCAAGTAAACAAAAATTTAAAACCAAATTTTATGTTACAGTTCTAACTTTTATCACAATTATGTCCGTCAGGAATTCAAGCTGCGTGCTCACCTGGCGCGTCACATGGCGACGGCTCACGGTGGCGCAGGCGAGGGCGCGCGCCCCGTCATGAAGACGCGCGCCGCCTTCTACCTGCGGGCCTCGCCTTTCACGCGCCTGGCCCGCCGCCTCGCGCGCGCCCTCCGTCGCCCGCGCCACTACGCGCGCTCGCCCTTCTCGCCCATCAACCTGCACCAGGTCAAGCACGAGTGTGAGTATGCAGACCTCTAGATGCGTATCGACGATGCGCCGGTCGACGCCTAATGTGTCTTGCCTTTCGATCCTCAGGTACGATAGCGATGGCCGGCGGCGTGGGCGGTGTGGGCGGCGCGGAAGTGCGCGGTGTACCCAGGGCGCGCGGGCCCGTGGGTGCGGTGGCGGCGCGACTGGCCGCAGCGCTGGGCACGGCCGCACCGCGCGCCCAGGAGTGGCTAACGCTCACGCCGCGCGAGCGCCTGCCCGTGCCCAACCACGTCGCCTTTCCCAAGCCGCCCAAGGCGCCAGGTACGGTTTGAGCGGATTCGGCGTGCGAAGTTGTTGACTCCTGGTAGAAAATAATGAGAATAATGTTCCCGTATCCGTACAGACGGCAGCCTGATGTACGAGCGCGTAGTGTCCCGCGCCGAGCTGGAGGCGCGACGCAACGAGGCGGCCGCGCCCGCGCTCAAGCGTCGCGCCTACGACGACATCAACGGCCTCGACAGTCAGTATCGAGATGGCACACCGATGGCACACACACACACATACACACTCTTCATGCTCCCTAGTTTTATTGTTTACGCAAACTCTCGCTCTATCGTACTATCGCTCGCTTCGTCTTATCGCATTATCTTTTTTCTATTGTATCCCACCGGCTATTTCGTGTCCACTTTCTCTTCCTAATGTCCTACAATTTATTTCTGCTGTATCTCTTCTTCTATTATTCTTTTTAACATTGAATACTTAATGTTCATAATTTTTTTATCTCCTTTTTGTTAATATACACTCCAATGCGTTGATAACAATAAGAAGTAGATTGGTCAATTTGAATATATTCCAACTACCAAATTAAATATGCATTAATTACATTATAATATGATGAATGTAGTATTTATTATATTATTTTCTTAATAGCATAGATCTGATTTGTCAATCAAATCTCAGTGACACAGAACCTATATATGTTTATGGTTTGTGACGAGAATAATTCCTATGAAATGATATTTCTTTTTTTGTGCTGCTTTCATAACTGGAGTAGCAACAGGTTTGAAGTCAAAACAACATTTATGCCAATAAATCATTTTTACAAGTCTCTCCTTATTTCCCCCAAATTTCTAGATAACAAATAATATTTTTATGTATAAAATTTACTGCAAGTCCACGGATTTAGTTGTGTGAGGTAACAGTCTGGCCGAGTCGGTGCGTACTTGATGTCGTAATTTTAATTCTACATCTTTGTTTTCTTTACTTCTTTGTTATCTATTATTCCACATAGAAAATCATTACTTCTCTTTCTTTATTGAATCTCTAAGACCTAATACACAATAAATGTTTAATTATTGTGATATTATCTTGGAAGTTCAGTAAACGGGAATAATATAATTATCGTACGACCCTCGCGATTTATCACGAGGGTTTTAATTATATTATTTCTCGGAATGTTCCTTCCGATCGAATCGTTCTGGAGCAGCCATCGAACATATTGTAATCATATCTGAACGTTCACAAGTGACGGTCTTATAGCGAAATAAATTCAACTTCGCTATGTGACCGTCGAAGCCCCGGACGTTCATCGCGACGGCAATGGACGTCTGGTAAGTGGCACCTACTAGACATGTACGACATAAACGCTATATTTCCAGGAGGCTGCGGGGCGAGCGCGCCGCCCGCCAAGCGACCCAACAAGCACCCCGCGCCCATGCAGCGGCCGTCCCGCGAGCAGTACGCCGCCATGTGTGCGCGCGCGCAGGCCACCGGACAACCGCTACCCGCGCACGTGTTCGCGCACGTACGTACACACTTGAGTTACTGTTGTGTGCCCTACCTAACCTCTGAGGTTTCTGAGACAACCACCACCCGCAAATAGTTTATCTATTATAGATTGATCCGAAAAATGTAGCTGTATTTTTATATAAAATAACTTATTTTAATGTTCTTAGGTAAACGGAAAACCGACAAACTTGACTGGTCGTGGTGGCCGTCGGCACGTGATTTCGTGGATGGATGCCCCCGACGACCTCTACTTCAGAGCTACCGAGACCGCCAAGTAAGTTTCGCATATTTTGAAGACAATATTTATTTTACACTTTCTCTGTAAATCATTCATACATTTAAAGATTCAGCTTAACTTTAGTTAACGATACGGGAGATCATTAAAATGGTCAAATGTTCAAAATCCCCTCCCCGTCATAAAATCCATACGAAGTAAGAATCGCTCATTCAATAATAGCACCGTGTTGCGTACAGAGCCGCTCGACGGACATTGAGCTGCGGCGAGCTGCGTCGCGGCGCGCGTGCTCCCTGGCGGGCCATGCGCGGGGCGGCGCCAGCGGGGGCGGGCGGCGGGGCGGGGGCGGGTGCCGTGGCAGCTGTGGCGGCGGGCGGTAAGGCAAGCGCGGGCGCGGCGCCGCTGCAGCTCGTGATCCTGGACTGACAGGAGCCGCCGCGCCCGCCCGCCCCGCCGCACCCCTACACCATGGAGGCGCTGCTCGGCTGAGCGCCCGCTGTATATTGCCGTGTACATAGCCCCGAGCGGCCCGGACGTAGCACCCCCGACCTTCGCGAAGATTGTATTTTTGGTAATCGAATCGCCGACGACGGATTCTGTAGATAATATTTTAAACTATATTGTTCTTATGTGGTTTGATCTGGCGATGAGTAAATAATGTATTTGATACATAAAACGATATGTAAGTCTATTTCATTCGGAGATTCATTGTAGGATAATTTACAATTTTTTTCATAAATAAAGCACAAATTGGAATAGTGTGTATTTTATTTTCACTTTTATTTCAGTACCTTTCTTTTGAAATTGAAATTATACCTAAAAAGTTCTAGTTTTACAAATAAAATATAAAAAAAAGGCAACTAAAGAACACATTTACCTTTTAAAATTAATACACTATTATGTATTTTTTAAATAACAAATTATAAATAAATTAAAAAAATCTGCTTATATAGGCATGATGACATTGTTTTTTAAAGTTAAATAAAATCAGCAAGCCATTTACTTTTTGACATCTCTCGCACTCTACAGTGAAGCACCTTGTTATAGACAATTTTTGGTTTTGTCTATGAAAAAAACATGCATTTTGTAAAGACCAATGCCGACCACAAATATTTAAGGATCGTCCTTGTGATTTATTTATCGTCGTGACGAATGCGAGTGAAGTCAAAATGTAAGTTGTTGGGATAATCGAAATTCTCTGAATGAAATCTCCCTTCCTCACCTTGGATTTTTTTTTGCACGCCGAAATTTATTAAATCGTTGATCTCTGATATTTGCGCGATGATTTCGCATTGGTAGAAGAGCTGTCACACGGTCTGCACCAACCATACTTAATCATAGACAAAAATAGGCGTCTCTTATAATTGTCAAATTTTTAACCACACCTATAGAGATGCGCCGAATAGTATTCAGTGATTAGGTGGTCCACTATTCGGTTTAACCTTTACCGAACCGAATATTCGGCCGAATTATTCGGTTTACCATTTTATTGTTTCTTTGTCATAAACAGGTATGTTACGTGTGCGTTACGTGTGGCTGCTGGATAGAGGATTAAATATGTTGATTTGTGGTTTTAAAAATATTGTTTTGATATTTAAAAATAAATACTGTTTTAGGGTTCAAAATAATAATTATTAATTATTAATAAAATTAATAATATTAATTCTAAATAATAATTGTAGGTTAGGAACAATAAAATAAATGATATTATTTTACACTTATTTCGAAACATCACTTTTCGAAATACCTGTTGATTTGATTTGAATGTTGAGTTGCCTTATTGCTTCATATTAATAACCTTTTTTTCAATACATTTTTATAGGATTTCTTCGATTCATAATATGACATAAATCTTAGTTTTGTCTTTTAGTTCTTTACCGTGTCGTGTAGCTAAGAAAATAGAAATATTTGAACCAAATAATTCGGCCGAATACAAATAGTGAAAAAATGTTTATGAGATTAAGCTCTTTCTAAGATTGCCACGGACAAACAGGTGGAAGATAATTCTTTTAAATAAGTTGTTAGAGCATAGTCAAATATATCAGAATATATATATATTGGACCCTCATTGTTACTTATTTTATGTACATGTTTTGCAATCGGATTATCCACAAATTCTTTAAACCGTGTTATACGACATAATATAATATCTTTTTTTAACATGAAATTAAAATACTAAAGCTATTAATCTGTAAACGTTGTTATTGTGTTAAGAGAAAAAATATATTTACATTAAGGTGTAATTGTTTTCTATATTGTTTTAAACGTATCGGTAACGTACTATTGTGGAATATGTTCTAAAAATAAACTCTATATAGTACTAGTTTGTTTTAAATAAAATAATTGAGATTCACAATAATTATATATTAATAATGATTAAAACTATTCCATTTAAAGCGGCCATGGTAAACAATAATTATAACCAAAACTGGTTTCAAGGTATCTTGACCGTTCATACCATTGCTATTTTATGAAATAAAAATAAAAGCATTTCCTTATCGGTAGTGTCCTCAACCTTGTAGCAGTTATACGGGGATAAACAAAAAGATAAACACTTTACATATAAGGGTCTGAGCATGTTTCTAACATTGGCGCTCCTATTTAAGAAAAATTATCGTCGAAGTCGCGTACCACACTACCATCTAAGTTTTGGAACGAAGTTTTTTTTTTGCGCTAATGTCGGTTGATTTTCACTTTTACTGTGATGATGGTCGGGCTTTATATAGGTCGATTAGTTTTTGGGACTAATACCACTGCATACATGACGGTTAACATTTCCTAACAAGAGACAATTATAAATTTACTGAGTATTTATTTTTTAAAAGGTCACTGCCTTCTACACAATAAAAAGATAGGAACTATTCCAGTTCTGCAAATTAAATATTTGTTGATAAATTGTTACGTGTTACTACACGATGTAGACTAGTAAACAAAACTTTATGAAATCTTTGGTCTATTTTTTGCGCGAGAATTATTGGACGGATTTTTTATAAAATTTGGTGTAGCTTATTTTCCGAGTCATTAAATCTATGAGACGATTGTAAGTTTATTTTTGAAGGCAGGGTAAACAGATAAAATCTCGTTTTTAATATAAAATATGTAAACATTTTATTATTTAACAAAAAAAAAGCATTTCTGCGTGTTGTAAAAAGGACCTGTTAAATCCATGAATTAAATAAATACTCACAGATTCGTTTTATAAAGGACAAAAACAGGGAAACACGGTACTTATTTCGTTAACACGGTATATCATTAGATATAAATAAAACACATATATAAAAAGTTATATTTATTCGAGTACATAACTACATCTTAATATAAATGGATAATAACTATTTCCGCATGATAAATATGTTTTTAAGTTGATTTTAAGACACCTGCGTCGTCACTTCACTTTATTCGAAAAGCGCTATCACATAGATTACAAATACGTCTGCATAAAAATATTTTACTTTACAATAACAGCGGCGACATGAGTTGCTTGAGGGAGGAAACCGATTTTTAATTTCTCAAGAACCTTATATAAACGTAAGGCTTTAAAATGGCACGTGTGTGTACTTTTTGTTTTGTAATCGCTTCCCATGAGCATATATTAGTTAAAAAACAATTTAAGTAAGAAATGCTCAATAACTAATTGGGTAAAAGAAACTTAAAAGAAATAAATAGATTAAATCTAAATAGATTACAATAAACACCACATAAATAATTATCTATAACAATCGTAATTTTTAATTAACTGTTATTCATATTTTTATTAAAATTTCATTATTTTAATTATCTGTTGTTTGATTGTCATATCACACGCAAATTACAAAACATTCGGCGTCCAATGTAGCAACATTAGAAACGAAATAGTGATGTGAACAAAAACCGACTATGTATTAAATAATGCATCCAGGTGTGATATAGCAGTCAGGCAGCTCTGATATATAAAAAATCATTTACAATGTGATGATATTGAAGATATAAAAATAAGCTTAAAAACTATTAATGATTATAATTAATGTTGTGTTATATCTTATCTGTATAATTTTGGCAAAACCTATTATAGATTTAATCTGATAGAAATATACATAAATACAAATCACCCCAAGGTCAATGTTGTGCATAGTACAGATAATAATAGAAAGTGAAGCATATAATGTTAAATTAAAAATAACAGTTTCATCCCAGCGACAACGGCACAAGTTCCCTAGCGTTACTCAGAGTTTAATTGAGCAGGTTGCGTTACATCTACTTTTAAACTAATTCAACTTTGTTGGCGGACAATCATTACAGTAGGCCTCCGATTATACGACTATTTTATACAATTCCATTAATGATAAAAAAATACATCAGAAGTCAGTCCCATACCGTCGTAAACTGTCCTTATAATACATAACCCCATACTAAATTGCTGAAAACTACTTCTATGTTTAATCTCAAAGCCCTCGCCGTACACCGGCTTCACACGCTGTGACAAACGATCGTCATCTCGCCATAAAATACTCGATACAAAAATACTGTACAATTAGATTAGTTATTATTTGTAGGTATAATCCCTTACCAGTGTAAATCGTAAGCGGTTATGCTCTCATAGAATATACGCCCGTTCATCAATACTACACCATTCACAAATTATATACAATGTCTTTTAATATACATGTTACTAAACACTCATCCAAATTTGATCCCAAAAAAACTGTAGTCTTTACCTCGTTAAGTTTCTAAATTAAATAATGAGATCGAACATAGTCATTCAATGCGGATTTCTCGCTGATTATGGACCAAAATGTTTGTACCTAATTTGTAAATATTATATCAAAAATGGCTACAATTACGACAGCAACAGCAGTATCTTCTTTTTCTTTTATAACAATTATTAGGTAATACTTTTCATACATAAATATGTTCATAATATCTCCATTTATTCAAGGCACTGATCGTCTACAATCGACAACTGTATGTTTGTTTCATTTAGATCTTAGTATATTATCCTAAAATTATAGCCAATATTAAAATATTTATCTCGCAGTTTAAATAATTCGTATGAAAATACACTCATTACTCTGCATACATACATCTCAGTATATGATACATAACTTTAACTTTGTAAATAGATTTCCGGACAATCAGATCCGTCGGAAAATCACGATTTATACAAAAATATCGTTTAGTCTCCGCAAAGAGACGTATAACTAGAGCGGCGACCGGTAGGTGGGATGCGATTTTTGGACTTTAACAGGCGCCAATTGCTGAACTCGACAATGGAATGCTTACAGGACAAGACAATCGGTCGACGACACTTCGCCGAATCACACGTTCGACTCGTTTCAGAACGTATAAAAATATAAAATCGATATTGCAATTCAATTTATACTTTAATTAATCTAAAAGTCTTTGTTTACCTTTGTAAATACCTACATATATAGTATAAAGTTTATGTAGCAATATAACACGCCCCCTCACGTCCGCCGCGCGACGACTGACCGTCTACACTCGACCGAGCGCACGACAGTGCCCTCAGTGCTTCGACAAGTTTAGCGGCAAATCTGAAACGAGAAAAACGAAACGTTTAAGTCGCATCACGACGATCATACATAGTATGGTCAAAGTTTAGCAGAATGTGGGCGTCAGTACCCGACGTGGGCTCATCCTTGGGTATGTGGTCCGTCAGAAGCGGGTGCGCGAGCGGCGCCCAGGGCCCAGGCGGCGCGCCCGGCGCCAGCGCGTAGTGCATCCACAGCGGCGGCGCAGGCGCGGCGCGGTATACGTGTGGCGCGTAGCCATACCCAAATACGTACTGAGCACCGCCCCATTCCTCGCGCCGGAATGGCCCGGGCGCGGGCGGCGGCGCCCACGCACGGGCTCCGTACGGGGACGTGGGGGGCGCGTAGGCGCGGAAGGCGGGCTGGTTGCCGGGCTGCGGTGGCGTGGGCGAGTCGCGCGCAGCCCCGCGACCCGGGGAGCCCAACGTCAGCGCCGAATACCGGTACCGATAGTTGTCGGGGCTTGGACTCAGATCAGGGGAGTTCACGCTTGACGGAGACTCCGTTTTCATTGACGGAGGATACGAGTGAGGAGAACGCTTGGCCTCGGGCGAACGACGCGTGGGACTCTCGTCGGGCATACTGAGCAGCGAGTGTATGCTGTAACTGCTAACATTCTTCGACACCGAAGTCTCCTTTCTGGGAGCGATGCCGTTCTGCGGTCTAGGCGCGTCGGGCGCACGATGTGGGGTGTGACTGGGCCCGGGGGAGGGCGGGTAGGACGCCGTGCTGAGAGCGGGGACGGTCTTCGCCCTCCGCTTGGTCGCCTGATCTTCGAGGCTGACGCGCTCCATCTCCCGGAGGATGCGCTTGCGGGGTGAAACCATCATGTGCTCCTGCCTGCAGTTCGCCAGCTTGGCGTTCACAAGCACCGGCAGAGACACCATCTTCTCTCGCAGTCTCTCTACTGTTCGAGCTAATTCTTTACGTCTTATCGCAGGCCTCGTCTTTTTGTACACCCTTAACTTATGATACTGATATGGTTTTTTTAATTTCATATGAAAGTACTTCTCTCGGTCGAAGTCCGTCCACCTATCGTCATCGGTTTTCATCTTCGAGTCGGTTGGGGAGTCGACTACGTCCTCGCCTTTGCAATTTTTGGCATCGGGCGAGCCGACGTCGCCGTTTCGTTTTTTATCGCATACGCCATTCACGAGCGTCTTTCTCAGGGTCCCGTTGGGGAGAGTATCGTGGTAGCTTGTGTCGAAGGGCCTTCTCCGCTTCAGGCGGGCGGCGGCTGCGATTTGCGCGCTGTGCAGGGTGGCGGGCCTGCAGTAGTACACGGCTAGCTCTTTGGACAGATTGCGGCGCGGCGTGGGCTGCTTCCAGCAGTGGTCACGATGCGAGGTGCAGGGGGAGGAGTGCAGCGAGGAGTTGTCGTCGGATAGCGACAACGAGGCGCATGGCGGCGCGGCGTGAGGAGGCGTGGGTGGCGCGGCGGCGGGCGGCCAGAATGTCTTGCGCGGCACCGACACCCAGCCCGCGCGCTCGCCCTCCCGCGCGCTGCCACGAACCAGCTCCAAGATAAATTTTCCATCTGCGGAAAGAATTGTTTGGCGATAAGTGTATGATCGCGTCAAAGTTAAAATACAACATTGTTTATATTCACTTATAATTTACTTTGGATTTTAGTACATTTGTTTACTATTATTTTGTAGCGTATTGGTGTAGTGGTTAGTGACCCTGACTACTGAACCAAAAGTTGTGGGTTCAATTCCTACATGGGACCATTCTTTCTATAATCCACAAATTGTTGTTTTAAGTCTGGATGTACTTTGTATCCATTATTTATATGTTTGTAAAATCCCTTGCAACACAAGGATAATAATATAATCTCTAGTTCGGAAGTTGTTTTATAAAAAAATATATATATTTTATTATACCTTTTATGTGTATATCTAGAGATATAGCCATATAATATTTAAATTTTTGTTAGTGTCTAAACAGTTCTAATACTGATAACAGCTGCCATAAAACAATTTAATAAACTAATTAAATAATAAGAAATAACATGTTGTAATTACATAATGATGTAAATAAGAGATATTATTATATATCACAAATACATTAATCCTAATTATCATTACACTAGTGGAATGCATTATATGGTTATTACTGGTTAAATCTAAGTACCTATGAACATCATTTTCATGGGGCCAATAATTAAAGCTGTAATCTAATTAATACCTTATATAGACAAAAATTATTATTATTTTAACTGATATTAATGGCAATGGTCCTTAAAAAAAGGAATTGTCCTTAAAACAAATCCAATGGTCCTTAAAAAAAGGAATTGTCCTTAAAACAAATCCATTTATAATATAAACATAACAAGTTATCACATAACCACCTAACAAACACCATATGTATTCAGTAATCAGTAATGTCTTGTGATAATACTCACTTGTATCATTTACCAGAACAATATTTACCAACACACTTATAGAAAGATATTAAATATTGACTTATAACAATACATTATTAATATAGCTATTATTGTGTATTATAATATTGCGTTTATGAAACACCTAATGACATGTAAGAATTAGATAATAGCAGACAATAAATACATATATTTTTTAAATATCTTAAACATATTATTATTATTTCTTTAGTTTCTTTATGATTTATTTGCATTCTCTAATATCAATAATATTATTATCATATACATACATACAGCATGTATACCCTACCCATACCCTGTTATTTTAGACTACATACTTAATATATATAATATTATATGATATAGTAATATCATATCTATTTTTTAATACTAATAATCTCAATTAAATCATTCTCATATCAATCATGTTTAACCTGCATATCTTATAATGATGTTTGGCCCAAATGCCTGTTTATAATAAAATGTGCTTACTTAGGTCAGCTAGTGGATCAATAATATCATGTTTACAATGACACATCATTATATAAGTGCTTATAAGAATTTCAGATGTTATGTTAGTTTGATTTACATATGATATAAATGAAGATTTAGTAAAACAATTTAAAAAATATTCTATCAAGATTTTTTTATTACACATTTTCAAATATTTCAAAATATTTGATTATTGGTCTATTTATCTATACAATTATATATTCATGTGTATTTAAATACACTACTGGCTGTAGATATACTCTCATATCATTCATTATGTAGTATACTAATATTATGTTGAAGATACATACATAAATAATTTCTTTTAGATATACTTAATGTAAATAAGATAAATATTCATTAAAATATTCCTTTTTAGTTAAATATAAAATCACATTGATGCAAATTACTGTGTTTTTTTTAATTATAAGATTAAGGGCACAAATTCTTAATAAATCATACCTATGGTGTATAAATTTTAATATTTTATTTATTGTTATTTTGTATATTGTATTGTTTGTTTATATACTCATTGTGGTTTGCAATAAAGAATCATAATAAATAAATATGATATCTAGTAATTAATAACAAAATATAGGTGGGATAGAGTTAGGAAAAATCACAAATGTATAGGATTTAAATTTTAAGCAAATAAAAGGCCTCATCATCATATTATATTATTAAGAAACTGTTCAGTATGATGTAACAGCCTAAATTCTATCCCTACCTAGCAGTGTTTCCGCAAGGTTGCCCAGCTCCTTACAACACAATAGAACAGAGGTTTGAGCAGACAATTGGCAACTGCTCACTCAAATGTGGCTGGGTGCTTACCAGAGCATGAATGACTTTCTAGTTTTTCTTACTTTTATAAGTACATAACATCATAACTCAATTCTAATTATGGAACAATGAGAAATGATCTTGAAAATGTTATTGCTATTAGAACTTATAAAATCTAATCATAAATGTTATTACAAAATATTTATTTTCTTTTTTAATTAAGTTTTGACAGCTATTATGATGAGCAACAGCACTGACCTTTAAAGAATTTAAGCCTCCCACCCGTCGTTGCGGGAGCTGGACTGTGCACAGGAGGATCCTCATTGGCACCCTTACTACTGCTGTTCCCATTCACACCATGTCTTCTGTCTACTTCTTCTGTCATTTTGGTACATGTTGTCAGAGTTGTGTTTGTTCCTTCCTGTATATGCATTTCATTTCTGCTCGCTCATACGGCTCACGAGCAACACTTTAGTCCGTATATACTCGCCATTTTGCACCCAGGAGCAACGGCAGCCCGACACACACCACTCGTTGATTTGTATCGACATTCAATATTTCCGTCAGAGTCCTCATCCTATTAGGGACACCTGCGGGAAGCTCGCCTGACACTCTCGTAAACACATTACCGACACCGTGACTACAGAATTCATCCACTGTATTGAACAATTCCGTTACGCAGGACAAATTCACAAGTTTTAACACTGCCTAAATTACTATAAAACAAAACCGTGAAGCCGGATTCCCGATTATAATCGGGTCCACGAAACAACTCGATAAAAAGCTGTTCGTTTTTCAGTACATAGTTCATTCACACCCAGCATCCATTTTGATTCGTTCAAAATCTAAATAAAATCGTTCGTTTTGGTTACAACTAAACTTGCAACATGAATGCGTTATTAAATAAATTTTAATTTAATCTTTTTAATATTGAAGACAATGATTTGACATTAAAACTTTGGTTAAACCGATTTTATCCGATGCATAATAATATGTTATATGACTTATCTTTCTTTACATAGATATATTTTTAAATCACTCAGTCACTGCTTACTACTTATATATTTTTTAATCCTTAATTTGTTCCAGCAGATATTAATAATATACGTATATTATACCACTATTTTTATTACCAGGCTTTTTATGTAGGACGTAATGTATGCTCAAAATACTTTTTTCCTTAGGAATTCCAGTATATCATAAGAATGTTAGATGTTTGGCTGTATGGAGCTGCACTAATGTCTATTTCGTCTATGCTTAATACTTTTTAATTTGCGGACTGCGATACGATTGACGGTGGCTCATGGCATAGAGTACTATATCATAGCGCCGCCATATTAGAAACATTTCAGTAAATTGCACGTTGTATGTTTGTATGGCGTTATGTTATTTGATTTGTTTGGTATTTAAATAATCGTCTTTACTAAAGATCAAGACATTTTAAAACTTATATATTTATAATTGGTCTTTCGATGGTAATTAATTCGTTTGCAAATTATATTTAGAAAGTGGTGTTGGAACTTGGAACAAATAGGTATACACAACTTAAAAATGACGACATCAGAGGTTTCTTATAATCGTAAAATAATAACTGAAGATTTGTCAAATGTGGAATTCGACACAAGCGAAGATGTCGAAGTTATTCCGACATTCGATTCCATGGGCCTTCGTGATGAATTGTTACGCGGTATTTACACTTACGGTAAGTGTTTGTATTTATTTACTTAGACATTATATGAACTTCTTTAGTTGATTGGCTACAATTATTTCCGTTTTAGGTTTCGAGAAGCCTTCCGCAATTCAGCAAAGAAGTATTTTGCCAATTGTCAAAGGCCGAGATGTAATAGCTCAGGCACAGTCTGGTACAGGCAAAACTGCTACTTTTTCAATATCTATACTCCAGTCTTTGGACACAACTCTTCGTGAAACGCAAGTGCTAATATTGTCTCCAACGCGAGAATTGGCAACACAAATACAAAAGGTTATTCTTGCTCTTGGTGACTTCATGAATGTCCAGTGCCATGCATGTATTGGAGGGACAAATCTTGGTGAAGATATCCGAAAACTTGATTATGGACAGCATGTAGTATCTGGAACACCAGGACGAGTCTTTGGTAAATTTATATTATCTACTATTTAAAAATAGATCACATCATTTAATAATTCATAATATTAGAAATAGTAGTCTGTTAATCATGCGGCCTAGGCATTCTTATCTTATGCTTCATTTGACTTTATTGGTTTAGACATGATCAGAAGACGTGTACTCCGTACAAGATCAATTAAGATGCTAGTTCTTGATGAGGCTGATGAGATGTTGAACAAAGGGTTTAAGGAGCAGATCTACGATGTCTACCGTTATTTACCTCCAGCTACACAAGTTGTACTTATTTCTGCTACTTTACCTCATGAAATTCTAGAAATGACATCAAAATTCATGACTGATCCCATAAGAATTCTTGTAAAACGGTATGTATATTACACATAAAAAGTATAATATACATTTATATTAGGACTTCCAAATGTTTTAGGACCAATTAATTGAATCCTTATTATTTTCAGTGATGAGTTGACACTAGAAGGCATCAAACAATTCTTTGTTGCTGTGGAAAGAGAAGAGTGGAAATTTGATACTCTTTGTGATTTGTATGACACATTAACAATAACTCAGGCAGTGATCTTTTGCAACACTAAAAGGAAGGTAGACTGGCTGACCCAGAAGATGCAAGAAGCCAACTTCACAGTCAGCTCAATGCATGGAGACATGCCACAAAAGGAAAGGGATAACATTATGAAGGAATTTCGCTCAGGACAAAGGTAAATGAAGAAGCTATGATTTTATTGTTTTAAAAATAAAAATTGTTTTAGCTGTTTACATTCGTTACTTCTGAATAAACCAGGACAATTTCTAATATTGGTTGTAAGAGTTGTAATGTGTAAATGTTATAAGAAATCCTCTATACATTTATACAAATATAGAATGAAAAAAAAACTGAAACAGGTAGGGATTTGAACCTGCGATCTCTAGGGAACTGTCCCGTTGCTCTACCAATTGAGTTTTCAGTATCTAATCTGTACAGCAGTGGGACAAATTAGTTAAAGTTAACAATAGTTGCTAAAATGAAGTCATATTTAAACACAACAACAAACACTTTATGGTCTTCCTATTTAATAATGTAAAATTGTAATGCTGTGTAATTTTTTTTTTCAGTCGGGTTCTCATAACCACAGATGTATGGGCCAGAGGTATTGATGTTCAACAGGTATCTCTCGTCATCAACTATGACTTACCAAACAACCGTGAGCTGTACATCCATAGAATTGGTAGATCTGGTCGTTTTGGACGTAAAGGTGTTGCCATTAACTTTGTGAAATCTGATGATATCAGGATTCTGAGAGACATTGAACAGTACTATTCCACACAAATTGACGAGATGCCAATGAATGTTGCCGACTTAATTTAATTGCATTAAATAGTTTTTTACATTATTGATTCCATTAAATAATGGTTAAAGTAATTTCACCCATGTCATACTAAAAAAATAATTTATCACAACCACAAAAAGGTGTTATGCAACTTCCCTTAATATATCTTTAAAGACTAGTAAAAAAGTTTATAATTGATAATAAACTGTTATTCTCACCAGAGTAGACTTTGATTTGATATCCTAAATTTATAAAGAAAATGTGCTTACAATAACTTTAAAACATGATGTAGATACTAGAAAATAATTATGTTTTGAGAGTTTTGTTTTTTTATATGATTTTCAATTATGGAATTTAAATATATTGTAGAGTTAGTAGTTATATTTACACATTTTAATTCTGTATTTTAAGAAAAATCTTTTAATTTGCTCCAACTGAACATTTCTTTTATGGCTGAACAAAATATTTAAATAAGAAGACCACCATATTTTTGTCTCAGCAAAATTAGAAATAGATTTGAATTACTGTAGTGAAAAACAAATAATAAATTTAAAATTTTATTATACATATTCAAATACAGTAAATTTGTAAAATAAAGAATATCTTTAAAATATACATATTTCTATATTACAACGAGCTGTTTTAGTAGTATTAGTAATTGATTTTTAATCAAAATACACATTACTATAATTTTATTACATAAACCTAAATTAGAAATGACACTTATAGGGTCGTGATTAAACCTAGGCCCTGAGTGAAGGGAGTTAATTATTACAGATTTATTCATAGACCAAACCCATATATTTTTGGTTGACTGAGGACCAGCAATGCAACACCAAATGATATTTTGTTGCTCCATATTTTACTCATTCTTATAGAATTTGTAGTAAAAATTGTAAACATTCACATAAAAAAAAGGTATTTATACATTGTATGTGCCTTTACTTTAAATTGAATTAAACCACAAATTTTTTGAGAGAAAGAACATATTTCGGTTTTACTGAAATTCAATTTGTTTTAAAGAAAACAATATAAAAGCCAAAGTGGATGACTAGTCAATCTTCTTATATAAGCTCTTGGAATGTTACAATAATTTTTAAATGCAAACTAATAAAATTTAACTCACAAAAATCGTTCTAGACATAATTAAAAAAAATACAATTTATGAAGACAGTTTTTTAATAGCCTCAAAATATAAACATAAATTTATATAACTTTGCACTATATACACTAATATAACTAATATAAAATCTATAATTAATAAATAATACTTACTATCTACATAATAATAAAATAAAAATCACAAATTATAGTGATGTAAATAGTTACAAATTCAGTGCATATAATCTTTAATTTTAATGAAATTAGAAAATTAAGGCACAAGTCTAAAAAAATTTTTTGAAGATGTTTAGTATTTTTTTCTACAATTTATTAGAGCAATGTTGATGAATATACTTCATGGAGTTAATACACTGTTATAGTCATTAAAATATTTAAGTAAAATAAGCATATTTCTTTGTATACAGAACACAAAAATAAAATTAAAAACTCACTACAATTGCAGGTTTTGAGTTTATAGATTAAAATATTTATGTAATGAACTTCGCTTGATGTTACATTCATTCAAAATTTACAGATATATTACAGTTCCGAATCAACAGGCATATGAGCATTCCAGCGCCTGTATATGAAAATACCAATTACTCCAACCAGCAGAGCCACCAGGATTTCAGTCAGTTGATCCAGAAAACTTGTGCTGTTATCAGAAGACTCTAAAACACGTTCCGCATATGGAATATTATGTGGCTCATATATTGGTTCCCCAAGAGGTCTAGTTGCTTGTTCATCTTCACCCTTGAAAGCTATTTGGTTTAATACTGTTTGTTCCTCCTCTGTTGGTGGTTTGGCAGCAGTTAAAGACAGTAATGCTGTAATTTCGCCACACTGTGGGCATACCCAGGTGTTAGACTTTTTAGCAAGTACTTTTCGCTCTGCAGGGGAATAATCTAAGGATCCAATTGTTCCTTCTGCGGGAGTTGGCATAAACGCAATCAGAGCTAATAACGCTGTTCTTATAGACCAGGATGGCTGCCAAGTTTCAGGATGATGACCAGATATTGACAAACATATTTTCTTATTAACTTCAAATCTACCATTTGGTGTTAGGAGAATAATGTGGGGAGGGTGCATGGGATACTCCTTGGGTAATAATATTCTGCCGTGATAAACGCCACCCTCAAAATCAGTTGCAACAGGCCCACGCACAGTAAAATGCCACTCAAATAAGTTATCATCCAGAGGTCTTGCACAATATTCTTCTGTTGCCTCTGCCAACTCCATTGCTTCTCTCATTAGCCGTTTGACACCAGGACACTTGATGTTGTATTTTTCCCCCATTTCACCCATATTTAAAATAATACCAACAAAACTTTGCAATTTCTGGGACACGAGCAAGAACTAGATTATCCTTGTATAATTGTTTTTATTATTTACAGAATATATAGCTAGTGACGATTTTCACAAATGTCCAAAATCAAGAATTCTGATAAATCTCAACAACACCAATCACAATTGCCCAGATGTCAGATCACAGATATAATTTTATTAAATAAATAGCCAATAGACAGGTACGGTGTACAAAAAAAAAATGGATGTTTATAGTATTACTCTATGGTAACTGACAATATGTAGGTCGCTCGTCACCATAGAGATATTATAACATAATTCTATGCTCGTTACTCTTCCCAGTATACTTAAATGCAGAGTCAATTATCTATACATATAATAAAATTGTCACTGCTCCATTCCTCTACATGGAAAATATTTAAAAAAATTGTCATATGGGGCCTTTATAAGAGCAAGAGAACCCAAAACAATGGTTTTCATTTTGTATCTATGACTGTATGTTTGTGCGTGCTAATCTCAGAAACAGCTTAACCAATTTGAATGCGGTTTTCAGGAATATATTATAACAGCCTCCACTTAACATTTAGACTTTATTTCATCTAATTTGGTTAAGAAATAAAAAAGTTATCTCAATTTATGTCGATCATAATAGGTACCATGCAAATCTTATTCTTTCTTCTATACATGTAATAAATCTGTAAAAGAGTAGTCTTTGCCAAATGAAATTTTTTTAAATAATATACCAGGATGTCAAAGTGATATACTAACAAAATCCATTTTCAGCATTTTTTGTCTGTTTATCTGTTTGTCTTTTGGTTGTGCACGCATCACGAAAAAAATATATACCTAGCTAATGTAAACTTATATTCATAGAAATTGAGAAATGTTGCTCAATTTCTATGAATAAGTGTTTAACTTTCATTACACACTCTTCACTCTATCAAAAGAGATATGTATTTAAAGTGAATGATACGGTAGCTCAGTTGGTAGAGCGACGGGACAGTTTCCTAGTAGTGACGGGTTTGAATCCCTGCCCGGATCGGTTTAGTTTTCAATATTTATATAAAATTCCTAACATGTCTTTTAAAAAATGAGGTTAATATGAACATTTTAAAATGGCAAATTTAAGTAGAAACGAAATGTTTATTTATTTAAATTAAACTGTTGATTGTCAAATAACCTTTGAAACTTTCAAAATAGTAAATATATATATATATATATATATATATATATATATATATATATATATATATATATATATATATCCTGCTAAAAGCATACAAAAATACGTTTTTAAGGCACGAAAAGCATAGAATTATAAAAATACTTTTTTATTTTAAAAATATTTTTTTTCGTAAAAGAAAAAGTTATACCTAAGAAAGTTGTTGAGTCAGTCAGTTCTAACCACAGAGTACTATAAACATTTCATTGTTATTGGTTCTAACATTTCATTGTTAAGGAGTACCTTACAATTTTGACTTTTTACATTAGGAAGTGTAAAATCCATGCATTTAGTTTTCTTAGTATTTAAGACCAAATTATTAATTTCGAATCAATGAAGAACACGTGACAGAATACTGTTTATTTTGTCAAAATTAGGTTTATTACGCTTAACTTTAAAAATAAGCGAGTTATCATCAGCAAAATCTACAATGTCACAATTTTTATGTAAAAGGGCAAAGCATTAATATAGAGTAAAAATAAAAAGTGGCCATATGGAAAATCTATTTTTAGATGAGAACCAGCTGATTTACAATTAATTACATCTACCGTCTGAATTTTCTTTGATTCAGGTAAGGCAATAAGATCAAGCGCAGCACTACGCACACCAAAGTGATTAAGTTTGCATAGTAATGTTTGATGGTTTCACGTTCACGCAATCAAAGGCTTTAGATAAATCACAAAACACTCCGATTGCATTCTGTGACTTCTCCTATGCGTCGTAAATGTGCTTAAGAAGCATAAGACGTCGGGGCCCAGGGGTCTGTTTAATAAAGGAAGAAATTAAAATGCAAGTAAGTTAACAAGGCAAATAAAGAAATTACGATATCAAATCGTATAGTCTAAACTCTAAGTCCTCAACGATTAACTTCGTAAAACAGACACCATCGTCAACGTACTGTCTGTCGTACTGTACATCGTCAACGTCAGCGGTCCCCGACGCAACGATTTCAATAAGTACATAATAATATTATTTTTATTCTCTTTAGAGGTCTTTTTGTATCGGGAGTTTTTATTTTTTTTTTAACTTAATAGATCCCTTAGCAGCCCTGGTTTTCCCAGAAGCACTAGATATAAAACATTCCAGATTGCCTTTTAATTTTCTGAGTTTAAGATTTTATTTCTTATATAAATCGACTTAGCTTGTACGTAAACTTCTTGAGGTATTTTGTTGTAGGTCTTGACTTAAAAATATTATTATATTTTTGTAATAAAAAAACGTTATGTTACGTTACGTATATATTTATATAATGAACGTTATTTATTATATAAATTTTTGGGATTATCGTCGGTCACGCCTACTTTACCCACTTTTTGCTCAACAGTATTCTTAAATGAAAGGATCCGGTTTTTTGTAATAGGTCTGCAAGTAAATTTTTCGTGATGATTAATTAGTAGAGAAAATTTTAGACCACAGTGATTCGTCATTATCGTTTCTTCATAAATGTTACAACACATTATCAATACAAGTTGAGGAAACGCTAGTAATGCGAGTAGGTTCAGAATAGACGTTCAATAAGTTAAAAGATTTAATAAACGTATACTAGACGAAGTTACTTGTAATATATCTACATGGAAGTCACCGCACACTATTACGGACTAGTTTTTTTGACAAAGCTTAGTTAGAGGAAGATAAGATAGCTTTCCACTCTTTCATGTCAGTATTGTGATACAATAAAGTTTTAAAAAAATACTACTTTTTATAAAAATTCTAAAAACATTTAGCCATGTTAATTATAAATTAATATAAAATTAAAATAGATTGAACATAGATTTCGGTTGTAGGATCTTTTCACCTTCTTATGAACTCTTAATTTATACTGTGAAGTTAGAAACAAAGACATATATACACTTGAATCCTGGTCGTATCGATATTTTTTCTTTTTTTATTTATTTAAAACATATCACTATAACTTATACAATTAATATAATCTGTGGACACTGTCTTTGAAATGTAACGGGGACTGGATAGTGGATAGTCTGTGTGCTAATAGAACAATCAAAATCAATGTTTCTTTCGGAATTAGGATTTTGGATTTGTTTTTTGTATAGTGTGTCAAAGTAATAACCTACATTTAATATACATATGATGTTGGTGTAAATGTTAAGAGTTCGTAAGTTCATTCTCGTCTAAAATAAATAGATTTTCTCAATTATCTCAAAATGGATGGCCCACCGGGAACAACACCTGGCAGTAATAGCGGTTCTATGGGCCCACCGCCGGGTATGCCAAGTTTTCCACCTATGCCGCCTCCGCCTGCTCCTATGGTTCCCGGAAATATGCCGCCACCTCCGGTGGGACCACCCGGTCCAATGCCTCCAGTTTCTTCGGCTGGTGGTCCATCAAATATGCCTCCACCAGGAATGGGTCCACCACCGAGTATGATGGGAATGGGTCCTCCTGGCATTGGTCCCCCACCGCTTCCTGGTATAGGACCATCTGGCATAAATATGGGACCACCACCAATGGGTCCTCCTGGCATACCTCCACGTATGCCACCTAATATGATGCGTGGAGGACCTAATATGAAGAGTAATTATAATCAAACTATGGACATGGGGCCCCCAGGCATGGGCCCACCTTCTAGTATGAATCCTTGGGACTCCCAAGGACCACCTGGTTGGGGGATGCAAGGAAGAGGTGATGGACCTCCAGGGTGGGACGATCAAGAGGATGATGAAGAAGACAATGAGGAAGATCATGACTCTTCAGGACTACCTCTGCCATCTTTGCTGACCATGAAAATAGATACACCAGAGGAGTTTAGAAATAAACCACCTTCTGTAGTGGGAGGTGTAGTGTTACCAAAAGCTTTGGAAGAAGCTCTAGCTTATAAAGATCAACGACAAGCAGCATTAGGGGATGAGTCAGAAAAAGTAACAGGTACTTGTCTTTTTTAGTCTAACTATTCTTAAATTGTTTTCCAGAATGAGTATATTCTTACAGTTACAAAGCTAGTGTAGTCTTATTTTGGCTATATGTATTAGTTTTTGTAAGTTAATGTATCTTTTTTTTATCTAATATTTTATATTCAGCAAACAATTAGAGAGCTGAAGAGAGAGAGTAATCAGTTAGAGAGTTTTGTATAATTATGAACATAATAGATGTGATCTCTAACAATTTGTTATCTAGGTCTCACAAAAAAACACTAATTACAGAAACATGATGATTTTACAATTAATTATAATTGCATGCAAACCTGAGAAACAGAAAATGTATAAATTTTTTACAGAACATATAAAGCAGCCAGAAGCATTGCCGGCACCTGTAATCAGCACAGAGTATGATGCAGAGGAAGAAGGAGACTCTGATGAAGACAATATACCAGAGGCCCCACTGCCACCAATTATATCCAAACAAGAGGTAAAATTAAAAATCTAGTACTGTATATTGTACCTTATCAGTATTATAAAGGTTTTTATAAGATCTTATATTTTATAATAAAATTTAGAATTACTGTTTTGTCATATCTTAACTTATGGTAGTTACCTAACCTAGTTTTCTTCAAAGAAAACTGAGAATATTAAGATGTATAATTACAATATTGACTATCAATACTCATTTAATATAAATCTATTCATTCCATTTTAATGAATCTTAAACAGTCTTGATATTTAATTTTTAAATTAAAAATATATGTTATATGTTTGTTGTTGTCTTACAGAATCAATCTAATAAGTCAATCAAAACAAAACGCAAAAAGAAAAAGAAGAAGGCAGCAAAACAAAAACGTAAAGAATCAAAATCAAGTGATGAAAATAAGGAAGTTCTCAAAGCCAGTGATAAGGAGAATGATAAAGAAGCAGAAATTGAGTAATTACTTATATAAATATGATTTAAAATTGATATTTATTTATATAAAAACATGTTTTTGATTTCTTTCAGGTATGTCCAAGAGAACATTCAATTCCATGAACTGGAGCCCATGTACCGTCAGTTCCATCGCATTCTAGAAGCATTTAAGATAACAGAAAAAAAGGAGGAGATCAAAGATGAGCCAGGTAAAGATGCCCCTAAACCCAGCAAACCATTGGAGAAAGTAACCGATCAGTTTGCAGCTGATGAAGAGGCAGTTGAGGTGAATATTCTTTTGTTTTACATGCTAGTGAAATTGTTTTATAAACTTTTTTATATTTCTTATATATGTTTACTATACAGCAAATGTGCATCAAATTATTGTATAGAGTATAGACTTTTAGTAACAAACTTTATATTTAATATCTTCCTAATTTCATAATATTCAATATCTTACAGAAACATGCAGCCGATGAGAAAGAACGTCTCTCGAAACGTAAGCTTAAAAAGCTGTCCCGCCTGTCAGTGGCCGAGTTAAAACAGTTGGTAGCCAGGCCTGATGTAGTGGAGATGTATGATGTTACCGCCAGAGACCCCAAACTACTTGTCCAACTAAAAGCCCATAGGAATACAGTGCAAGTACCTCGCCATTGGTGTTACAAACGAAAGGTAAATATATAGGGTATAGGGAGGACTAGTGTATAGGATTATAAAACATGAGGAGTTAGTCATTTTTAACACAAATTTTATTCAAAATAAAACAATCAATAAGAAGAAAATAAATAATTTTCAACTTCTAGTATCTTCAAGGCAAACGTGGTATAGAGAAGCCACCATTTGATCTTCCTGACTTCATTAAGAAGACGGGCATTATGGAGATGCGTGCTTCGCTTCAAGACAAGGAGGAGACTAAAACCCTCAAGGCTAAGATGAGGGAGCGCACCAGACCTAAGCTCGGCAAAATTGACATTGACTATCAAAAGCTACATGATGCATTCTTTAAGTAAGTTTAAGTTAGCTTTTGTTTGAATGTAGAGTTATTTTATTTGGAAGAGTATTTTCAATGTCATGAGACTTGAAAATTTGTGAGAAAATATAAATCTTTCATACCATTATATAGAAAGGAAGGAGAATTTTAAATGATTTTGTTCTATATAAATATTTAACAATCTATATAAATATAAATATTTATCAATTTACATAGTATTGAGGAATATAATATGATCATGAAAATGGTTTACAATTAACCTAAACATTTGATCTCATTAGCCCAGTTTAACAACTGGATAACTTATGTTTTTACTTAGTCAGGTTTTAAGGTGGACTTGTTAACAGAAATAAGGTAAGCTTTTTCCGACATACATATTATCGCGGTCGGGGGCTGCGGTCTTAAAAGACCGGAGCGGCGTTACGCTGAGGTCGCTAGATCAGACCTCAGCTACCGCACCCTTCCGTTTTGTAGGGCGAAACGAACCCTGTCCGCAGGAGTGACGTCAAGTCGGGTGACTAATGATCACTCCTAACGGGCGCCGGTGATTCGTCTCTCAAAGGATATAGGGGGTCTCGACTCGAAGGGTAATTAAACGAACATGTACGAACATTCAGTAAACCCAGTCACGAGTAGCTTTCGATCGGGCTCTTCTACGATCCTCCCGTACAATAATAGGGCTCTTCTACGATAATCCCTTATAATAAGTGGGCTCTTCTACTATAATCCCATACAATGTTGCTATTCAGGGCTCTTTTACGATTTTTCCCTGTTATTCTTTCTTGAATGTTGCGGTCCGAGGCGAATGGAATACCTCATCCCCATACTAGCCGTTTATTAACCGGCCGGCTATACCGTAAAGAGAGCCACTGAATAGCAACGCGTTTTACGCGTATTTTTATCTACGCCCCCGTGACTGAGTTTAACATGTCTTTATTTGCTTTATGTACACAGATATCACAATATAATCTTCAAAAAGGTAACAAAATTACCTTCACATACACATATAATGATTAATAAAAGTTATACAAATACAAAAGTTATGAGAAATAAAATAGTAAAAATATAAGAAATTCTATACAATTTAAGCAGTTTCAAAGTCTTATTTCTTGTAAACTATCATTCTCCCCTATGAAGTGTCATACAATATTATGTTCACCCCGTTATATACTATGTAATTAATTTACTATTAACAAGTTTTATCTAATTTTACATTCCTTTGGGGGTATATCAAGAGCGAAAGAGATAGCCTTCGAATGCTATCTCTCTCTTTCTTATTGTTGCACAAAATAATGCTCTGTAGCAAGTGTGACAAATGCTTACTATTTAATGTTCCTAAGTCATTTTAATTCTATAATAAGTTATATGAAAACAATCAAATAATGAATTATGATGATAAAACAATTAAATATTATTAATATTAATGTCATGAATTGTCGCCGACACATATTTTATTTACTATGCTTAAAAAACGCACTTCGTTTGCTATCACAGACAATACATGCCCAGAAAATAATTATTATAAACTTATAAAATGTTTTTAAATAAAATATATATGCTTGTACTAAGTTTCACTATTTAATGATTTTATATTTATGCTATGCGACCGGTTTCGAACATCATCGTCAGGCATACTCGACATAGGTATGCCTGACGATGGTATGGTATAAAATGATTAAATAGAGGTACTTAGTACAAGCATATATATTTCATTTAAAAACATTTAGTTATGAAGTTCCAGCAAGAAATTTCAACACAAAGTGTAAATTACTTATAAACTTATAGTAAGAGAAACAGGCTTCTTTACATATAATAATAATAATCTAGATGGCAGACGAAACCCCGCATGACTATCCACGGCGACCTTTACTATGAGGGTAAGGAGTTTGAGACCCGACTAAGGGAGAAGAAGCCAGGAGATCTTTCCGAAGAACTACGCACAGCACTAGGCATGCCGGTGGGGCCCGGCTCTCACAAGGTTCGCACTTTTAACTTCTTTTTGTATATTCTATACCAGCTTTAACAGATTCATTGAAATACTGATAGTAATCAGATTCACAAACTTAACTTATTTTGTCATGTAAAGGTGCCGCCGCCGTGGCTAATCGCCCAGCAGCGGTACGGGCCTCCGCCCTCATACCCAAATCTCAAGATCCCGGGGCTTAACGCCCCCATCCCGGAAGGCTGCGCCTTCGGCTATCATGCGGGCGGCTGGGGGAAGCCCCCCGTCGACGAAACTGGAAAGCCTCTGTATGGGGACGTGTTCGGACACCAGAGTAGTGGACAAGATGTGAGCATCATTATTTTTTTACTGTTTGCTTAGTTACAAATCTTTATTATTGTTGAAATATTTTTTTTTTTTTAGGATGCTGAAGATCAGGACATAGACAGAACTATGTGGGGTGAGCTGGAATCAGAATCTGAGGAGGAATCAGAAGAAGGTATCGAAACATTACTTATATTTACTGTCAAATATAATTATTCATATATAAATATATATTTTTTTAACAATTAGATAAACAATTTTTATGTTATATAATAATTGAACTATTGTAACAGAGGAGTCTGACGAGGGTGAAAAGCCTGGGGATGGCGAAGCCGTAGCTTCGGGCGTGGCGACCCCAGGGGAGGGGCTCGTAACTCCGTTGGGGACCACCTCCGTTCCGCCCGGACTAGAGACCCCCGACACCATCGAGCTCAGGAAAAAGAAAATGGATGACCTCGAGGGGTAATTTATTAGAATAAAAATAGAAAGTTCTAAATATCTTACGTATCGTAAAGTATCTTTCTTTATATAAACTGATACATCCAATATGATTATATGCAATGACCGTAACAATAATACCATGTTATAATTAATATACTAAGTATTATATGTGCAGTGGAGACACTCCCGCGCTGTACCAGGTGGTGCCCGAGAGGCGCGTGGGGCTGACTTCTGGCATGATGGCCTCTACGCATGTATACGACATCAATGCTGCCAATCCCGGTAATTTTAGCTTTCACTGACACTTTATAATTTATTCGAAACTACCTGTTATGTTAAAAGCATTTTCATCTGCATCACATTAAAATCCACAGTATTTAATTTTTTTTTTCATTTCTAGAACTGATATTTTTCGCTTGCAGAAGCATCCCTAAATTTACTACAATGCAACTCTTCACCAAACTTCATTTACATCGTCCAGCCTCCAGTCATGAGCAACCTCTTAACTACTGACTAGTCGAATATTGACCCTGAAAATATTCTTCTCTCTTTCCAAGTTCATTAAAGTGACAGCCGTTTAGAGCTGTCACTTTTTTAACTAGTTAATACTTCTATAAAAGACTATGGTCAAAAAATATATAAAATGTTCAAACTTGTTATGATCAATATATATGTTTAATAAAGACCCCAGCACAAATTCCCTTTTCATAATTTCCTCAGGTAAGCGCCCTACAACAGGCGCCAGCAGCGAGGCGGGTCCTACAGCGGCTGCGGGAGTGGAGGTAGCTCTGGACCCGTCGGAGCTGGAGCTGGAGCCAGAGGCGGTGGCGGCGCGCTACGAGAGACACCTACGAGAGCACCGCCCCAAGGGACGGGAGGACCTGTCAGACATGTTAGCCGACCATGTCGCCAGGCAAAAGGTCAGTTTAGTTTATTCCATGAATAAAATAACAACAAGGTTATATTTATTACTAATGATTACATTTATTAATTTACCACACCTCAAATTTTAATAATGTTTCACACTGCGAAAAATGTAGTTAACTGAAGTATCATTTTCTTTTAGAACAAACGCAAGCGACAACAAAACACCGATTCCAAACAAGCAAAGAAATACAAAGAGTTCAAGTTCTAAAACTTATTTTACGAAAAATATTATGTTAGCCTTAAGTATATTTCATTTTGTCTCTTAACAAAATAAAATTGTAAATGAGATGAGTTTGTCTTTTATTTTGCAAGTGTGGTTGGGGTGTGAATTTTTTTAAGGCTACGTCCGCACACCCTATTAGCCTAGACCTAGAGACTAGTGACTAAAAACCAACACGTCTGTTAATTCGATTGTCGTTAAGCGACAATCGATAACGACAAGTTAGGCGCCGAGCGTCAGCACTTCCCTCGCCTCCATCATCAATCCTAATGATGGAGGCGAAGGAAGTACTGACCAATCATTTTATAGCATCTTAACCCTACCAACCCTTCCGGTTATAAAAGTTGAGCCGCTATACTTGCGCCAAGATTTACCCCTGGCACAAGGACGCTTATGTCGGCAGGTTTGACCTCCGAAGTCGTCTGACAACGGCACTATAAGACTAGTAAGCTCGCAAGGCGGTCATATCGGTCATAAACAAGTCCAATCGCGACCACCATGTTACCTTTTCTCCATGAAAGGTTCCGGAGCTGTAAGGCTCACTTCCCGTGTGATTTCTCACTCTTGCAATTCACTTACTGAGAACTTCAGACAGGCGAAATACCAGTTTCCGGCTGGCGTCGGAGCTGTAAGACATTCTCACTTCCCGACAGGCAGTCAGACCGCAAGCCTACCCTACGATTCAGTCCGGTGAACAGATAGAAGCTAGCACATCCATCTAACCTCTAAGCAAGGGGCTACCCAAATCGCATTGACCCCCGAATGGACCTCTGCTCGGAGGATGTTGGAAGCCCTGAAGTGAAAGACCGCATCAGCACTTTGCCTTAGGCTGATCAATCACCTCTTGCTGCGCGCGAGATCCGACGAGCTCCCGATAACTGTAGGGACCCAGACGAACAGCGTTGAATCTCTGCAGCTAACCACACTACCACCACGAATCCAAAACCAAAACCGGTAACCCGACAGTTTAGACATGCAAACGCATGCATCGCTGTCGGAGGGTTTACGTACCGGCGTCCCTTGGTACCCTGGTCTTAATAGCTGACCGGATACAAGAGTAATTTTTTTGCTGTTTTGTATATGTAACGGAATTTTTCGTCCACGATCCCAAAATATCCTTGGCAGGTTTCTATTTATCTGTTTATCATTTGTTTGTTCGCAATTTTCTCTTAGTTTCTGTTTAAAAAATCATTTTCTTATTAGATATCCATTCCAGCAACTTTTAAAAAGCTTTTAGTATGCTCAAGTATTTCAAAAGATTCCGTTCAACACTTTGAACGGAAAATTGAACATGTCTTATCCTTGTTATGCATTACTTATAAAGTATAGAAAGTGCCAGAACTGCAACTGCAGAACTAATTAAATGTTAAGGAGTATTCTGTAAGACAAATTGTAATTGCAAAATGTAACTACTTATGTACGCCTGATAGTCGAAGGTCTCAAATACTTCATACTAACTACTTGCTTAAAAAAAATAACTAAAATTTTTCTTCAACATAAGTGAATGTAGGCGGTACATGGCGTAGGGCGGTATAAGGGTGTTTTTGTGTACAATTCAATAATAAGTCGTAACTTTTTAGAACTACCAGTAAAAATACACTTGACTTAAAGGTCAAGAACCCAGAGACGAAAATTAATAATGACAGTTGACACTTGACAATTTTATAAAATCAAACCTTTATTTCGGACTTCGAACTGTCGGAGTAAAATTTTGTTAAGTTTTGGGGTTTTTTTTTTTAAATATCTATATAGTTTATTTTTAAGACTAAATACTGTTAAATAAAAATGGCACGTGTGTTAGTTGGTGTTAAGAGAGTTATTGATTATGCAGTCAAGGTAACTGTAGTACTAGTACAAAGGTTACGTTATGGTATTAAAAATTAGTTTAATAAGCTTCACTATAAAAAGTTACAAAGCTCTCGTGATTTAAGAAAAAACATTACATACAATTATTGGTACATATGTAAAAGTTTAAGAAATAATAAATTCATATAAGGAAAAAAAATCAGGTTCGAGTCAAGCCTGACAAATCTGGAGTGGTTACTGATGGGGTAAAACACTCAATGAACCCCTTTGATGAGATTGCTGTGGAGGAGGCTGTGAGGATGAAGGAGAAAAAGTTGGCCAGTGAAGTCATTGCAGTTTCTTGTGGTCCCACACAGGCACAAGTAAATATTTCAAGTTTTATTAATAGAACAATCAGTTAGTTTCAAAATGCACATTTTAACAAGATTCTGTATACAGTAATTTTGTATTCTCATTATATTAGATATAGAACTCTTTTATTATTAAATAAATGTTATAAAAGAATATCCATGATATTAGGAAACTCTACGAACAGCTCTAGCAATGGGAGCTGACCGTGCTATCCATGTAGAGGTGGCAGGAGCTGAGTATGAAACTTTACAGCCACTTCATATCGCTAAGATTCTTGCCAAACTATCACAGGATGAAAAAGCTGATATTGTCATAGTTGGGAAACAGGTAAAATGTTCTATCATTATATGTAATTTAATAATCATTATATGTACTTAACAAAACAGAACATTTATACAAATGTACATTTTTTAAGGCAATTGATGATGACTCCAATCAAACAGCACAAATGACTGCTGCAATTTTGGATTGGCCACAAGGAACATTTGCGTCTAAGGTATTTTATTCTACCATTTTTACTACACTAGTTTCTTTCTAGACTTAGAAATGTAACATTTAAAGGCTTTCCTTGCTTTTACACGTATTTACATATGTATTTTGGTAGGCCAGAGGTTATATTTATTTATGCCTTATTTTTGTTGAAATATTGAAATACTCAACTTCTGTGAAGAATTTATCTAAAGTTATAAATATAATTGATGTTTAAACTTAGATAACCTTTATGATAAGACATTACTAACATGTAATCTAGGTAAAACAATTTTATCATTTTAATTTCAAGAACCTAACATATTTAAAAAAAGTAATTATTAATTGTCAGAGACCAGTTGCTTTTGTTGCCAATAAATAATCATTTCTTGTTTCCCAATAAAATGATTATAAGAAAGATAAAAATGTGCATGATATACTTTTGTAGTATATTACCGTTATTAGAAATAATAACCCCCAAACTCACTCTCTAAGAAACCAACATATTACTACTTTTGTCTGTAGAAGAAATTATTAATGTATAGGTGGAGAAGACCGATGCCGGTCTGACAATAACTCGCGAAATCGACGGTGGACTGGAAGTTGTCAAGACTAAGCTACCCGCCGTAATCAGTGCCGACCTGCGTCTTAATGAACCCAGATATGCAACTCTTCCTAATATTATGGTATCAGCAAATGATTTAAATTTTTATTATATATTATAACATTTAAAGTTCTCTTATTAATCAACTTTCACTATATGTATGAGTTGTAAATATTTTAAATTTACAGAAAGCAAAAAAGAAGCCAATGAAGAAAGTATCAGCTAAAGATCTTGGTGTAGACTTAGCTGCTAGGATAAAAGTATTAAGTGTGGAAGATCCTCCAGTAAGACAGGCAGGGTCCATCGTTCCAGATGTGGACACTTTAGTCGCCAAACTGAAGGAAGGGGGACATGTTTAGATAAAACTACTCTGCATATTTACCCTTTATTGATTTATAGGCAATTTGTACATGTTTTCTGAGTTTATGTAGGTAATTTGTTGACTACAAAATCATGTTAAAACAATATTTTTGATAATAAATTATATTGTTTACAGTCTTATAATTAGTTTATTTCTATTCAATAATGTTTTCATCACAAAAAAGTTGATAAAATATATACAGAAATAGAGATCAAAGTGTTTTATATCAAAAACTAACATTGTTTCTAACCAACTACTAAGCTTGAATTGATGGTGCTAATGGATCGCTTTAAGAGCATTTATTTTAAAACAAATCAATTACTTTAATCTGTATAATCATAACATACAATAGTTTGTCACATAATCATACCAGTCAATACGTCAATACATAACTAAAACTAAGCAGAATAAACAAAATATTATACTAAAATGAACACAATTTTACATCCAGTCTGGAATGAAAGTCTGCATATGAACAGTTAATTTATTAAGTGGTTTTAGTAACAGGATTCTCCACTGTAGGGTTCGTACCAGACAATCTTTCCTTCAAGGCATCCGGTGACGAGCAGATGATGCCGAGGGCTGAACTTAGAGCTGACAACGAGGTCGTGGTGGAAACCAAGACTCTGTCCCACATCCACCATGCGTGTGGGACCGGTGAAGTCCTGCACGCAGTGAGACAGCTCCGAACAGTTCTCATTCAGAGCCAGCAGACGCATGCCGCGACCAAACGGAGAGCATACGAGGCGACCATCCGCAGAGAAACAGAGTTCCTGAAAATATGTATTATGAAACAATAATAATAATACAAATTACACACATTGATCTAACCCCTTAGTAAGAAAATAATTGAATTGTGTTAGACAACAAATCAAATACATAGAAATACACACTATAAACGCTGCGAATATATTTAATAAACAACCAAACCCAGAAATGCAGACATCTATGCTCATCATCATAAATTTTAATAGACTTATATAAAATATTACATGTTATAGAAACATAACTAATAGATAAATGTCACTTATCCCAGGGTAAATCTAATTTAATTGTTAGTAAAACAGGAACCGTAGAAGACCAAAAGTAATTATTACCATTCCTTACCTTAATAAATCCTTTGCCTTCATTAGTTTCTTCAATGTAGTACAGCAGTCTGTCGCGGTTCTGTCTAATGTAGTGTCTTATTCCTTCGTCGTCCTCGCAGGTGTTGTCGCGACGAGGCGTTTGACCCGAAGTAGAAGGAAGGGTACTGAGGACATATGGTTTCTTAAGTATCACACATGACAACGTCTATTAAATGTAACTTTAAAAATATGTATTTTTATATTCCATAAATATTTTTTACTGCAATATATTTACAATAAGAATATATGAATTTCAATCAAAATAATCTGCCTTAATCTTTAAAAAGTTGGGGTCAATTATCAATAGAAACACGCACTTTCTCCATAGAAAAATAGAGTGCCTAATTCACCGAGACGGGTAGCGATAAGTTAGCTCAATTGGCAGAGTGACGGGACGATTTCCTAGAGGTCGCGGGTTCTATATTTATTTAAAATTTAAATAAGCGTATATGGCTATACATGTTAATAGATATTTTCAAACATGGTTTACAATTTTTATGATCTATGTTCTTTTCTCGAAATAAAATCTTTCGCTTTCGGACTGCAATTTTCTTCTTTTTTTTAATATCACAAAATTATGTCACGGCAATTGGCGGGAAAATCAAAAATAAGAAAGCACTAAATATTCATATAAGAATGACAGTCTCCAGTTACAGACAGATAGTTTACATATCGGAATTACAGACAGATTGATGTGTCTACTTGGATTTATCATAGTATTATTATATAAACTCTATGAACTCTATGGGCTTTATATGTAAACTCGTTTCATAGGGAATATTGCTGACTAAATATTTATCAAAGGTCAATGTCCATTTTTTGATAATTTCTGAATTACATATAACCAGATAGCCATACAAAGGTAATGCAAATTGCACTTTTACCATCAGTTTCTAAGTCATTAAATATTTATATATGTATAAAAACTATTAAATCAAAAAAAATATAAACTCAATATCTTGAAAAAAAATATTTGAGGATTTCAGTTTGACTTTTTCTTAAAGATATGAAAATAAATACATATAGAAGCAGAAATTCTGTCTATTGTAAAAAAACAAAAAGATTTACCCTGATAAGGTCAGAGTAAAAAATATATATTATTTTAAATCTAGTTATTATTGTTATAAAGCTCTGCTTTTAACTAATTTAAAATAAACCGAGGGCGTCAAGAGGGTGGATGTACACCTGCGTTCCGGCGTGACGCTTTAGTATCTTCCACTCTAAGTTTGAATCCTCGGATGGTGGACATACTACCCCAAATTGGGAAGGGGGGCTTCTTCAACAAAGAGCGTGCACACGCTGTGCGGGTATAGGATGGTGGTATGTTACGCTATGCGGATAAAGTGATGGTATGTAACATTATGCGGATACAGGGTGGTGGCATGTTATGCTGCGGGAACAGGGTGGGGGTCCCGTACCTGTCGTGTGGCGGCGCGGGCTGCACGGGCGTGGCGGTGAGTCGCGGCACGAGGCGCGCGGGGCGGGCGGCGCGGCGCGGGGCGCCCGGCGGGGAAATACCCGTGTTGATGCCCATGATGCGCTGCATGTTGAAGTTGCGACCCACCTGGCCCCTACCCGCACAAAATATTTGAGCCCGTAGTTACGATTTTGGTTCGGAGACGTTTAGGTTTTAGGTTAGTGGCTCCTACGTTGCGAGAATTACAAGCTCGTGCGAGTAAAAATTTTGAAAATATTGAATTGATGAAATCTGTCGATGTGAGCGATTATACTTTTTATTGTTTAATATTAATTTTATCAGTTTTATGATTAAAAATTATGTTACAGATTATATAGTCGGACACTATAAAACACTATATAAAATGTCAAGTTACCTGCTATACATTTCTTGCAGTATTCGATGCTGTTTGATCGTTATAGACGCCTCCCACACGTCATTTTGAATACTCGATAGATTCTGAACAGAAATAAATATACTCTTAGTCCGCGAATGCTTGCGTCATAAATATTCAAGGGACATTCAACATATATATCAAAGTCAATAAGGGTGAGGGACCCGTATAATGCTCACAGAACAGTTTCATCAACTCACCGGCGGCGGCAGGCGCGCGGGCGCGGGCTCATGGCTGGGCCCCGCCCCCAAGGACGACGAGGACGCGCTGGCGGGAGAGGAGGGTAGATTTCACATTTGTGTAACAAAAATGTCTCACGAAACCTCTATATCGTCGCTTTAGCAATATTGTCAAAATACAGGAGTCTTCCAATGTAACTCAAGCTTATTCTCAGAATAAAAATACATTCTTACCTTTAAGAATCAAGTGTCAAAAACTGGACAACGTAACCGGACTATAGGAACTACTTACATTAATTCTGTAGACGTTATAATAAATCAAGGCGGGGAAAAAAATGATTTACTCACGGTGACTCTCCTGCCGGTGTGACGGAGGACATAGGACGTGGATGTCGGTAGGGCCGGGTGCGGGCCCTCTTGTGCGCTCGTCGCGGGGAAGGGCGCCGCGGGGGCGTCGGTGGAGGGGGGGATGGATCACGGCAGCTCTTATAAGAGATGCTTTCTCCCGGCTGAATATCGTGGATGCAGGACCACTGAAATATCGGGAGTTTAAATCTAGAACCACAATAAATATTAACCAATAATACCTAAAATCAAAATGTTTCATACCTCTGACCTGTCATCGTGGCTAATATTTCTGCTTAAGGCACTCCAACCTTGTGGGTGAATCTGTGTACAATACATGTTTAATAAAAATATACATTAATGGACAAATTGAGAAACTGTTTCTATTTTGAAGTCGGTTTTTTTTTTTTATAAAATCAAATATAAATCAATGTTATAACTTAACCTGTAACGCACTGACAACCTCAGCATCATTGCCATCAGGAAAGTCCGACACGAATTCGACTCTGTTCTCCTTACGTTCAAGATCAAACAGATGGTCGTACATTGCTGCTATAGGAATAACTTGTTGGCTCATTTGCATTAGTCTGTACAGATTGGGCTGAAAAAGAAAATATGCCCAAAATGCATTTTTTTACCATTATTATGTAGTAACCAATAAATATGAGTGGAGAAAATATGAACCTTAAATCCATGTAAGTCTTGAGCCAATGTAGATAAATTTAAGTCATGTATTATGACAAGCAACCCCCCCGTAGTACACATAACCATTTGTTTGGCATCTGGAGATAGACGACACCTCATTAAACCTGATGCATGAAATACTCTTTGGTAAACTAGATTAAATTCAGTATAGGAATTGATATCCCAAGTGTATATACTGCCATCAAGTCCGGAAGTGACAAGTAGTTTGTCTTTGACAGAGAATTCAATGTTTTTAACCCAATTTGAATGACCCAGTAAAGAACGAATTTTTTTTTTCAAATTCCTTACATCCCATAATGCAATGGTTGTATCATCAGAACAAGTAGCAAACATTCTTCCATCAAGGAATCTAAAATTATATAAATTATATTTAAGATATAATTAATATTTTATTGGTTAATCTTATTCATACAACATTAGTAACATACTTAACACAATTTACACAGTCTGAATGTGCTCCTATTACAGAATAAATCCTTTGGTGTGTGAGAGGATCAAAAATTTGTATAGATTTCTTTTCACAGGCTGCCACTAAAAGGGAACTAAAACAAATATATTATTTACCATCAAGCTTGATATGATATAGAACTCAAAACATTCAGAATTTTTTAATTATACAAAAATAGCTATCTTTCTTCCCCCTCCAAAGTAAATATTGCATATATTACTTTACCAAGGTTAACTACTATTGTACTTACCCTTCCGGTGAAAATTCAAGGTTGAAAACGCCACCAGTGGGAAGAGCGTTAGCTTGTTCACAATCCCAAGAAGCTATGGGTTTCATCCCACAATAGAGACTCCGTGCCAATGCATCACCAGATCCTATGGGCCTATTGAATCCGCTCTCTCGGCGAATTAGCCAGTGTGGACTATATGCTGAATATTTGGCCATAAAGGACCTATCATTAAAGCTATTTGTCCCCATTTTCCACAATATTTTTGTATTAGATTATGCGTAAATATATCATTTAAGTACACAACCTTTCAGACAAAATTAAATGCAAGTTTTTATTTAGCATTTTAGGTCTACATTGTTCTTTCAGTATTAGTTAAAATAAATAACTACAAACTAGCGATGAATATTGCACAAAACACAGAACTCAAAATTGCAAATGACAAAAACACTTAGTAATTTATATAGGTATATATAATCCGTAGGCGTAGAGTAGACACTAGACTATATAGTACTCTGTGCACTAGAGTCTCTAGACTCTAGACTCTAGGTAGTAGAGTGTTGACTGTAGACAGAGAATGTAGCCTGCATAATCTGTCCACAATTACATAGTATATACAAATAACCACAGAAACTCAAAATGAATATGTCTCACTTTGTCAACAAAATCAATTAAAGAAAAAGTGTATAAAATGTTTACAGAATATTTTATCACTTATTCTTTTTAATACTGAGAAATTAGATTTAGACGATATAATATCTAAAAATACGTTTTCATTATCAACAATATATGTTAGGGAACTGACGATTGGGCAAAATTAAATTTTAATTGTTAATAGAAATTTAGTTTATTTAAAAAAAGCTTTTAAACCCGCACAATATATTTTTATGTTCGGTCAGAGATGTATCCGTCATTATTCATATAAATTATTACAAACTACCATTTTAAGTATTCGACCGAAACCAATTTTTATGATCTGTGACGACTCCTCGACGATCAGGCTTTCTAAAAAAAGTTTCATTAATCATACACTTAGTATTTACTCAAGAAATTATATAATTAATTAATTAATTAAATGATGCGAGGGATTTCGGTAAAAGGAGTATCACGTATGAGAGCTGGGACTGAACTTTACAGTACCCTATGGACTGAACTTTACAGTACCCTGTGGACTGAACTTTTCAGTACCCTGTGGACTGAACTTTTCAGTACCCTGTGGACTGAACTTTTCAGTACCCTGTGGACTGAACTTTTCAGTACCCTGTGGACTGAACTTTTCAGTACCCTGTGGACTGAACTTTACAGTACCCTGTGGACTGAACTTTACAGTACCCTGTGGACTGAACTTTACAGTACCCTGTGGACTGAACTTTACAGTACCCTGTGGACTGAACTTTACAGTACCCTGTGGACTGAACTTTACAGTAACCTGTGGACTGAACTTTACAGTACCCTGTGGACTGAACTTTACAGTACCCTGTGGACTGAACTTTACAGTAATCTGTGGACTGAACTTTACAGTACCCTGTGGACTGAACTTTACAGTACCCTGTGGACTGAAGTTTACAGTACCCTGTGGACTGAACTTTACAGTACCCTGTGGACTGAACTTTACAGTACCCTGTGGACTGAATTTTACAGTACCCTGTGGTTTGAACTTTACAGTACCCTGTGGACTGAAGCTTACAGTACCATGTGGACTGAAGCTTACAGTACCATGTGGACTGAAGTTTACAGTACCCCGTGGACTGAAGTTTACAGTACCCAGTGGATTGAAGTTTACAGTACCCCGTGGACTGAAGTTTACAGTACCCCGTGGACTGAAGTTTACAGTACCCCGTGAACTGAAGTTTACAGTACCCCGTGGACTGAAGTTTACAGTACCCCGTGGACTGAAGTTTACAGTACTCTGTGAACTGAACTAAGGATCAGGGTGGTCAGATTGTGTGAGAATGCTAGGAGCTGACTAAACATTTATGCTGTGAAACGGATAGGAATGCAGAGATAGAAGCTAGGTCAGCAATAGGGGTTACATACCGATACCTAATTTCGGGAACTGTCTCTATTCTTACTTTCTTACAAGGATCATGTTTTCAGGGAAAATAAAGGAAACATTGTTATAATCTGTTTTATTTTTTTTCTCTATAAATCACACAGCATCAAAATGCGTAAAATAACAATTGAAATACTTATTAAAATTGTTGTCTAATATCACAATAGTTATAAGTAAGTACTTAGTATTTTAGAATAAACAAAACAATATAAATAATTTTTATCTTAAACACGAATTCACTCCTTAGAACTTAATTCGTCATTTTGTATGATACTTTAACAAAAACAATAACTAAACGACTAAATTATATACTAATAATAAATAATTTCTAGTAAGTATCTGTAATGTTTTTTTTTCTTATTAATATTCGAAATATCTTTATTCAAGTATGCATTTTAAAATCGTCAATTGGTCAGCGTAGTCAGTGAGGTTAACTACCACCACTTGGGAATGTTAAACTGATGAAAAAAGTTAGCCAGAAACTCAACAGTTGTTGCTTTTTTAAATACAATTTTTCAATGTTTGTCTTATACATTATAACATCAAATTATGAAACCAGAAATTCTTGAAATTTATACCTAATAAGATATATTTAACAATATATGTACCTAGTTTTAATTTTTGATTTAAAACTAAGAAAAGAAATATCTAAGATAACTTGTGGAACTTTATTATAAGCGTACACTCAATCCCATGTAAGGATTTGCTAACTTTTTAAAGTCGAAATTTAGGTATTACGGTATTATTTTTATTTCTTGTATTTATCGTATGTCAGTCGCTTTTTTTATATAAATATTTGTATTTTAGCGTATATACAATCTTTACATATAATGAAATTGTTACTGATTGATTTCTGTACATGGATATTTAAAAAAAACTTAATGAGTAACAAGAGAACCAAAAGCAATGCTTTTTCATTTTGTCTTTTCGTCTGTACGTCTGTTGTATTTTGTTTGTATATCTGTGTGTCTGTATGTCCGGGTGTCTGTATGTCCGGGTGTCTGTATGTCCGGGTGTCTGTATGTCCGGGTGTCTGTATGTCCGGGTGTCTGTATGTCCGGGTGTCTGTATGTCCGGGTGTCTGTATGTCCGGGTGTCTGTATGTCCGGGTGTCTGTATGTCCGGGTGTCTGTATGTCCGGGTGTCTGTATGTCCGGGTGTCTGTATGTCCGGGTGTCTGTATGTCCGGGTGTCTGTATGTCCGGGTGTCTGTATGTCCGGGTGTCTGTATGTCCGGGTGTCTGTATGTCCGGGTGTCTGTATGTCCGGGTGTCTGTATGTCCGGGTGTCTGTATGTCCGGGTGTCTGTATGTCCGGGTGTCTGTATGTCCGGGTGTCTGTATGTCCGGGTGTCTGTATGTCCGGGTGTCTGTATGTCCGGGTGTCTGTATGTCCGGGTGTCTGTATGTCCGGGTGTCTGTATGTCCGGGTGTCTGTATGTCCGGGTGTCTGTATGTCCGGGTGTCTGTATGTCCGCGTGTATGTATGTCCGTGTGTCTGTATGTTTGTATGTATGCATTTTTGTGCATGCTAATCTCAAACGGATTTACTGGTTTGGATTATTATATGGAATATATTTTCATAACATTGGCGTAACACATTTTAAAATTGGAATAGTGTTTTTCCCTTAGGGAATAATACTATCCTTTCCAAAAAAAAAAATGAAATTGGACTACCCCCTCGGTAAAAAATAAATTTGTGCAGCAGCACTAAATAATTTTTCAATGGAAACACTCGTCGGTGGGGCTGGTAAAAATATTAATGCCACCTTTCCCAAAGACAAGAATGGATTTGAATCCCATTCGTTCGTAGTTTCCGCAGGTTTGTCGCCAAAACTAACTCGTTGCCTAACCTCATAAGAGTATACCTCTTATGAGTCAGTTGATTTGCTCTTCCCTCCAGTGCTCTAAATATATATTCTCGTCAAATTTTAATTTCAACTCGAAAAAGTGATTGATTGTTTAATGTGAATGAGAAAAAAAACGAGATAAAACGAATTTTAAAAAAAGATAATCACCATGAAAACCTATACTTGGGTGTTTCTCTACTAACGAGAGTTTTGAAATTTGTCCTGCTCACTTTTTGTTTTAAAATAGGGTTTTAAATGTATAGAATGAAAGCCAATAACAAGCGATTTTCAAGACTATAAAAGGCCGGAAGATTACTCTGCTGTTTTAAATTTTATATATTTTTTTTTCGGTGCTTTTTTTTCATTAACCTCCTCCCTCTTTTGAGGATCATTCTTATAACGTTTGTATCAAAATTTTGTTGTTTTCCTCTTTTTTTTCTAATATTTATTCTCTCGTCATTTTATATTTTTTTTTTTGAGTAACTGGCATGGTAAGCCGTTTCAAGCCGTTTTAAGGACTGTGTTTTCTGGTACTAAACGGGACTGTATTCATTATTTACGAATCCTAGTTTATTTCACAGCTAAATAAGTAACTGTACGTTTATTTTCGTGATCGTTATATCAAAACCATATTCTAATTAGAAAAAATTACCACTCAAACTACTTACCAGGGGACTGTTACGCATAACGGCCCGGACGCGTGATTCAGTAACTATGGCAAAAAACGAAACTATGGCAAAAAACGAAACTATGGCAAAAAACGAAACTATGGCAAAAAACGAAACTATGGCAAAAAACGAAACTATGGCAAAAAACGAAACTATGGCAAAAAACGAAACTATGGCAAAAAACGAAACTATGGCAAAAAACGAAACTATGGCAAAAAACGAAACTATGGCAAAAAACGAAACTATGGCAAAAAACGAAACTATGGCAAAAAACGAAACTATGGCAAAAAACGAAACTATGGCAAAAAAAGAAACTGGCAAAAAACGAAACTATGGCAAAAAACGAAACTATGGCAAAAAACGAAACTATGGCAAAAAACGAAACTATGGCAAAAACGAAACTATGGCAAAAAACGAAACTATGGCAAAAAACGAAACTATGGCAAAAAACGAAACTATGGCAAAAAACGAAACTATGGCAAAAAACGAAACTATGGCAAAAAACGAAACTATGGCAAAAAACGAAACTATGGCAAAAAACGAAACTATGGCAAAAAACGAAACTATGGCAAAAAACGAAACTATGGCAAAAAACGAAACTATGGCAAAAAACGAAACTATGGCAAAAAACGAAACTATGGCAAAAAATGAAACTATGGCAAAAATGAAACTATGGCAAAAAAATGAAACTGGCAAAAATAAAAACTATGGCAAAAAATGAAACCATGGCAAAAAATGAAACTATGGCAAAAAATGAAACTTCCCGCAAAATGATATCTCGGTTCTGACTCGATATGATCAAACTTCACACTGTCAGCGATTCATTCAACACAAAATTAAGTCGTTGTCATAAACTATATAATTTTGTTTTTTTTTTTTTAAATTAACCAGAGGATTGTGTTCAAATATTTAGGACAACATTCAGGCGGTAATTTTGAATAATTATTATTACATTTACGTAGTGTTTGTTCAAAATATATAATTTTCAGTATATTTAGTTTTATAATATACTTTAAATTTGTTACACGCACATAAATACTATTTCAAAATTGGATTTAAAGTAAAGATTCTGGGATGGGGACGCGCCAGGGGACTATGTTTTGACAGGTTGGGATTAAAAGAAAAAAAGATATAAAACATTTAGATGGTCAACAAGTAGGTAGCCTCAAAAATACTGAAATGTACTATAGTTTTAGATATTTTCTTAAATAAAAAATATCCAAAACAATGTGCAAATTGCTTGGGACATAAATTTTCCCGTTAGTAGAGAAACACCCACTTAAAGCTTTTTTAAGTGTTATTATAAGATAATTTATACAAAATAACAAAAGATAAGGAAAATACATTACATTTTTTAATTACAAAATTAAAATAACAATTAATTAATTTATTTGAACTTAAAACTAGACCAAAAAAATATTCAGTTCTTTATTACCAAGTGTTTGGTGGTAAAATACCTTTTGGAGAAGATATGTGACCAGTTCTTATAACATCTTGTAAGAAAACTTCAAGTCTTGTTTTCGGTCCACCTTCATCAATATTTTGTAATATATTCAAATATTCTACACTTAATAATTTTATTATTTTGACACATTGTTTTCCATAATGTTTTAAAAATTGTGAGCCACAAACAATGAAAAAATCATGCAGTAATGTTGCACTTATGTCCGGTTCTGGTTTAAGATTGATAAAAGATGCTAACCATTTCCAAGCAAAACAAAATCCATGTGGATTAGAGGCATTTAAGAATCTGGGAGTACTTGCTATCCAAATTGCACAACATAGTCTGAATATACCTGACATTCTTTTTAAGAATTTATCCTGTTTTTCAACCACTCCATCATCATTGTAAGTATACCCTCGTGACATATAAAATTCTTTGTCAGTTTGACCTTCTTTTTGAGGAAGAATCATTGGCACTAAATAAGGACAGGATCTATGAAAGTAGGCTTCAAGTAATTTACCAAAATCTGGAAACTGGGCCCACAAAGCAACAGTCACAGCTGCTAAAGGGAATGCTGCCTCAGGATTACTAGAGACCAAGAGGTCTCCTTGTCGCACAATTTTTTTTGCTAATAGGGCTGTGCAATATTTTAATCCTTGTGGGTGTTGAGTGGCCGTGACAAAAGCATCTAAGACTTGAACTTTTTCTCCTCTTAGTAGTTTTGAGAGTTTATCAAATTTGTCTTTCATATGCATCCCACTTACTGATGACAGTGCATTTATAGGTGTGTTTACGGCCTTCTGACAATCAAACCTAAACTTTTTCATATTGTTGTTTTCTAACAAGCCTTTATATGATGCTTCATACTTATTCAAAAAGTCTTGTAGTTCAATATAATAAGTATAATTTTTCTCTGAATAGAATATAGATTGAGCTCTCTTAGCTTGCTCAATGAGAGCTTGCTGGATTTGAGCTTCTTCAGCTGCTTTGATTTCTTTGGCACGCTTTTCTTCTAATTGTTTTTGTTGTGCTTGTTCTTTTTCCTTCTGTTTTTTTATTATAATTTCCTGTTTGAGGTCTTCTATATCATCTATTATTTTTTGTTTAATATTTTTCATGTTTAAAGATAATATTTCCGATTGCTTAACTTCTTTCTCTGTTATTGACTCCGTCTTACAAAAATCCATTATTGCACTTATATTACTTATTATGGTATTTATTGATAGAACATACTTTTCTAAAATACTACTAGCTAATGGTTCTAATTGTACAGTTGTTGTTATTTCATTGTAATCAATACATATCTTAGTGTGACTGTCAGTAATGACTGCAAACTGTAGTGTAGCTTTATTTTGTTCTTCTAATATCCTATTCATATTTTCTATGGTTTGTTGATTGACTATTTGACATTTTTTCTCATCTAATTTACTCCTCTCTAGCACTGAAAGATTATCATTATCTTGCAACTGCTTTGCCATTTGCAACTTTCTGGCTCTCAGTTCTAGCGATTTCCGTTTACAATCTTCACTTTGTTTCTTCCAATACCTGTGCATGGTATCCGCATATGTTGCAATCATATTTTCTACAAGGTTTTTAAATAGATCCTCTGAGTTTTCTTGCAGTTTTGTTTCATATTCTTTAAGTATTAAGGTGTGTCGGAAATCATCACCAATTTTGTCTTCCATTAGTTCTATAATTTCTTTTGCATCCGGGACTGGTTCTTCGTCGATTTTAGTTTTTATATTTTGTTTCGGACTTTTCGGACCTATAGTAACTTCTGTTATAAGTGGACTAATTTCTGCCGCCTTAGTCAAAGCTGAAATACGTATTCTTTCAAAATCCGCTATTGTGTCTGATATACTAATATCCCCATTTTTATAATCACTACGAGAGAATTCATATGATGAACTGTACGTTAAATCCTCCATCATATTATTTAAATGTTGTCCACACGAATATATTATCATATACAAAATTGTTCTAAAGTGTAAAATAGGATTTCGCGATTTAACTTAGCAATTAACCGTCACTGTCTAAACTACATCGAACATTATATTTATGGTACTCTGTGCATTCAACAATGCACATAAATCATAAATGTAAAATGAATAATGATCTATGATCTATCATCTAAGTTCTACTGTCTACACATATGACATAGTTGCCCTGATGACAGATGACAGATAACTCCACAGAGTTGTGAATTCCCATACCGATTGACGACTACCGATCTTGAAATACGAATTTCATAGAGTAAGACTCACGCACGCACGCACTCTGTGAGTGCGAGTGTCTAATCAATAAGAAAAGAATGAAGACGAGAGACCCATACTTATCTTTGTCTAATCATATATATATGTTAAAAAGAGAGATAGATCGGTAGCTTTATTTGCTTTCTTTATTTTTTCGATTTACACATTTTAGGCTGATTCCCCTACTCTATGCATAATAACTGTATGAGATAAAAACGACAATTATCTTTGTATGATTATATGATTTTATATATGATTTGATAGCTAACTTTATTTAACAATTATATGATTGCATAGCTAGTTCTGGTGACGGCGGCTTGCTTGTTTTGATTTTCCGTAGAGCTATCGTGCCTTTTATTTTTGAGGATGTCATCTCGCTGCCACTCTTGGCAAAATTGTTGTCTTGGAGTGTCCTTCTGACTTGCCAGGCTGGTAGGCCGGATATTAGTGGCGGGCCTATAAGTCTTTCTTGAAGTGTCCGTGTTGGTGGTCCGAGCATGGACCTCCATGTCACTGCTTGAAAAGTTACTAAAAGATGAGGATCTAGGCCTAGTTTCAAAGAGTGCCTCATGAAAAAGTTGTTGAGTGTAGGGTTTTTGTATTTTCGGGCTATTTTCGCTGATTTCACTTAGATGTCCACGAGTAAGGATGAAGGAGTGGTCGCTCATAGGAGACGCCTTTCCTGTGAGAGGGCTATATTCAAAGGTGTTTGAGAGGTTTACCAAGATTGGCGCTAGAGACTGAAACCTTAGTCATATGTATGACTTATGGCGCGGTTTTCACTGCATGATTGGAATTAATTTTTAGTGGGGTTTTCTCGCTCTTTCTTTCTGGATCTCCATCAGGTTGATTTTGAAGGGTTTAATTTTTCGCCGCCTAAGGCTCGGCATTGACCTTTTACGGCTGGTAGGGACTCAATCAACCTTCTTCTTTTTGCATACGAACTTGGGACCGTCGTCGGCAGAGTTTAAATATAATTAAACTTACAACATTGAAACAGTTTTCATCAATAACTTAAAACTAAAAAGTACAAGATAATTACTTTTGTAAAAAAAATATTTATAGATGTAAGGATTTTAAAGTATTTTTTTATATATTATAATTTAAGTATTGTATCCGATTGCCCATGAATTTTGGCGCGAAAATATGACAATAAAATACAGCTGTTTGGTATTTGACGTATAAAAATAAGTATGATCTATGAGCTATGAAGCAGTTGAAGCAATTGTTTGTTTATTATATATAAAGTTTATTAACGTGAAATACTAACATGGTTCTTCAAAATACTGGTAAATATAGATCTGATAAAAATGATTCTATTAAAAAGGACGCTGGAACGTCTTCCGCACCCAGGTTTGTTAGGCTATTTAAAGTTTGTGTTGAGAATTGCTAACGATATATTTAAATATTTCTAAATTGAAACATAAAACTGCAGGGAAGAGTCATCAGAATCACGTCTACGAAATGCCTTGGATAACGATAGAATTGACTCTAAATATGGTTTTGATAGAGTCAGGGACAGTAAAGAGCGTACAGGCTACTTGATAAATATGCACACCGTAAGTTTATAATTTTATTATGCATTTTAAGTATATTTTTTTTTCTTCTCTATATTTATATGATTATAGTACTTAATCAGTTTTATCAACTCTGTTTTTGTTTTATAGGCTGAAATATTAGATGAAGATAAAAGGCTGGTAGCAGCAGTAGACTACTATTTTATAGAAATGGATGGTTCTCGGTTTAAAATATCGCTTACATTTCAGCCCTATTTTTTAGTATTAGCTAGAAAGGAATGTGAGCAAGAGGTGATACAGTATTTGAGTAAAAAGTTTGTTGGAACTATTCACAAAATAGAAGTTATTGAAAAGGAAGATTTAGATTTGGTAATATATATTATAATTGTGTATTGGTGAAAGTCATCGCACTTTAGTTATAACACAATAATATATTTATTAGCATTAATAATTCTTACTATTATAGATTTCTCATTTATTTTTAATAAAATATGAGTATGTTCACTTATATAAATGTTACAATTTTCTAAGTGTTGTTTCCATCAACTTTAGATCGATCTTTTAAATAAATTATAAATATTATTAAATATCTACATTTTAGCCAAATCATTTATCTGGTATTAAACAACGATATATAAAGCTCTCATTTATGTCCCAAAATGAGATGATGAAAGTGAGAAAGGAAATACTAACAGCTGCAAATAAAAATAGGGAAAGAGAGAAAAAGGATGCAATTTATTCAGAAATGTTGACAAATGCTTTGACTAGTGCGGCTGCTATAGAACATGCCAAGAAAACTACTGATCACATGGAAAATATATTAGACATAAGGTCAGTTACAATCCAAATCAAAGATTATTGTCTTGCCTAAAGATGTTAAAAACAAACTTATACATAGGTAGTATTATTTTATAAAATGTACTGTGTTATACACCTATAAACAAATTCATGGATATAGTATTTATTTAGAATTGCAAAATGTCAAAATGTTTGTGATCTTCCAGTTTGGAGGGCATTGTAAATATGAAAACATTTTATCCTTCGTTATCCATTATGACTCTTATATTTATTCACCCGGCTGAACTATTTTATCAGACTTTGGTCTATTAGTAGCAAATATAATTGTTTTGAATATAGCCAAGTTATTATTTAAAAGAAAATATTTACTGTGATAACAAATGCTAATGGTTTTATCAATATTATATGTGGTATATTATGAGTATTTTTAGAGAACATGACGTGCCATACCACATCCGAGTGTCTATTGACATGAAAATATTCTGTGGAACATGGTACACAGTCAAAAGCAGAGGAACTGAAACCCCCATATTTACTAAAAGAGATGACATTTTGGAGAGACCAGACCCTATTGTGTTAGCATTTGATATTGAAACAACTAAGTTGCCACTCAAGTTTCCGGACTCACAGACAGATCAGATAATGATGATATCATACATGATTGATGCTCAGGGATATTTGATTACTAACAGGGATATTATTTCTGTTGATGTTGAGGATTTTGAGTATACTCCTAAACCCGAGTTTGAAGGGTAAGATTTATAAAATTTTATTAGTTAACTATCATTATTTTGATGGGTATTTTTTTACTATTATTATTACATGTATGAAAAGCATTACAAAATCCCTGGGGATGTTGGTGTTTCGTCATCCAGACCGGACTTATTCCTGTATTCGAAACATCTGAGGCGCGTGGTACTTGTGGAGCTTACTGTTCCTTGGGAAACAAACATCCCAAGGGATCACACATTCAAGCTCAATAAGTATTACGAACTGACCAACGAACTGATCAGGAATAAATTTATAGTTAGTTTGTACGCGGTAGAAGTGGGAGCGAGAGGTATAACAGCGAAATCTCTCTAAAGGCTACTTAAAGACCTTGGCCTTTCTAGAACAAGCATCGGTTCATTTCTAGAACGTATTTCAAAGGCGGCATTAGTAGGTTCTTTACAAATTTGGTTAGGTAGGGAGAGGAGTGTGGAGGGTGAAGGTGAGCGTTTTTGCGCACAATAAAGGGGCCCCTTAAACCTACTCCTGGGTCGCAAGTCCCAGGCACTGCTTGCACTCCTCTCCTTGCAACGCGATGGGTCCGGCACCCGCACGGTGAATCCATGGATTGCTAAGAAGCTTCGTCTGTCTTAAAAATTTTGAATTTTGTGAACAAATGTTAAATAAGAAGAATAGTTTATTTCTACAGATGCTCTCATTTCCAGTTCTTTATAAATAAAGCAATTGTCACAATGTTGTGAAATACTTATAAGTAATTTACAACTTAATATACATAATATGATACATATTTATTATTTTTCAGACAATTTATAATTTTCAATGAGGCCAATGAGTTAGCCCTTATTCAGAAGTTCTTTGACCACATCTTGGATATTAAACCTCATATTTTTGTGACATACAACGGTAAGGAAGCTACAGCATTCTATTAAGCATATAAATCTCATTACTATTTGAGGTAATTTAATTCTAACTACAAATCCATACACATGGAATATCAAATTAGGAGTAGTTCATACATTTTTCTATTATATATCTATATTATATCATTAAATGTTGAGTAAGAACAATATTTTTGTACATAATTTGAAGTAACAATGAAATTAGTTAATTTTGAATGAAATTTTAATTTGAGTTTATGTGTCCAGGCGACTTCTTCGACTGGTCGTTCATGGAGGCTCGTGCGGCGGCTCGTGGCCTGGACATGCGGCATGAGATGGGCTTCAGCCGCCTGCAGAGGGACGGGACCTACGCGTGTCGACCCGCCATACATATGGACTGTCTATGGTAAGAAAGCTTCAACTATATAAAAATAATAATATTTTACCAAAATTATAAAAAAAATATGATAATTTTAATTTCCTCTCTCAATGATTACTTCAGATCTATAAAATTCTAGTGACTGAAAAACGCCTTATGTATATTTGTTAACAGCTGGGTGAAAAGAGACTCATATCTACCAGTGGGGTCTCAAGGTCTAAAAGCTGTCGCCAAGGCCAAGTTAAGATATGACCCCGTGGAGTTGGACCCTGAGGACATGTGCCGGATGGCGTCTGAACAGCCACAGGTTATCTATAGTTCATTGCTTATAGATTTTTTTTTGTTTAAAAGCCTAATTAAAAAAATATGATGGATATTAAAAAAATAGAGACCATTTCTCAGAGGTCGCGGTATACATGTCAGTTTCGGGTTATTTTTAGTAGTATTTATTATTTTATAGTTAATCAAAATGTAAATTAAACTTAATATAGCTTAAATTATTAAATTTATGTGCTATGTTCACGTAAATTAATCGGAATTTAGCCCGGCTAGTTTCGAACCCATTCAGGGTTCCTATTCATGAGCTAAAGAAGGGCTGGCTCGTAGCGAAATTAAAATTCCAATTAGTTTACGTGAACAATATATTTAATAATCATCATGGTTCACGAACGTTTAATCACAAAAAATGGCTATACACATTTATAGATATCTAAAATGAAAAAAGTGGGTTTTGAGTTTGATTTGGGTCTAGTGAATGTGGAATTCTAGGAATATCAAAAAATAATTCCTTTTTAAATGTTTTATTGACATGCGAATGTTATAATTATATTTGATTTAATAATAATAATTGTAATATAATTGGCAGGTGCTATCAAACTACTCAGTATCCGACGCGGTGGCGACGTACTACCTGTACATGAAGTACGTACATCCGTTTATATTCGCGCTGTGTACTATCATCCCGCTGGAACCGGATGAGGTGAGACAATTTTTTTATATTAATTTTTCTAAAAAATATGTGTCTTAAAGTTTATTTTCAATAAAAGCTATTAAGTGAAAAGCCAGCAACCTACTTCATAATGAACCACTACACTACCAACACTACTATATTAATAAAAATAACTACGTTAAAAAAAAACGACCTTTCATAATTTTGGATTTTTTTTTCACTATTCTTCGTATTGATTTCGCTGCTTATAATAATAACATTTAATTGCTTTTTATTATGTTTATTTACGTTTCTTAATCCTTAAAGTAGGCATTTCTTTGTATCAATTTGCTCATATTCAATTAAGTGGTTAAATATAATTATTTGTTTAAGGCTTGGCACCGACTTCAAACCTATTAGTTAATAGGACATATAAATAATAGGTAGCATATAATAAATATTAAATCTTCATTATTTATTACTTTTTAGTTTTAAAGTCGGTTTTTTTAACGTAGTTATTTTTATTTAATACTTTTTAATCTATTGCTACATTATCAATTAGCCATGGGTAGACCTATAAAAGGTGCTGCACGTCTTAAAAAATACAGACCTCAAGAAATGGGAACCGATAAAAGTAGTCGTCTCCGTAAAAATGCTCTTCGAAACACAATTTCACGTTCTTGTGAGACTATTGAAGATCGTGAAAAATGTTGGTTGGCCTCATGGCCATATATGAAATCATATATGAAGGCATATATGAAATCACGATTACGTCAAAAAACTCTTGATCAGCATTATTAGACTCGAAAAGATCCAATAGCGTCTTGCGAATGAGTATATTGAGTAGAGAGCTAATAGACTTGGCCTCATTAATGAGCGTTTATAGAACGAGTCGACTGAGCAGAGGGCTCATAGATTAGAAGTAATACGAAACCGTACAGCAACCGAGTCTACACAGCAACGTGACAACCGGCTAGCAGCAGCGCGGCAGACTTCACGTATCCAAAACAACAGATGTCATTAGTCACAGCACTTGTTGATTTCCTTCCGGAGGAGCTAGTTCAAAACTTGGACAAAAATGCTTATAAAATAAAAACTAATGGGCTTACCTGAATCAAATTTTTATGGGACCAATTCGAAACTATTCCGCATCAAACAAAAAAAGAATTACGTAAATCGGTTCAGAAATCGCGGAGAAATCGGTATACATACATAAAAAAAAATACCGGCCAAATTGAGAACCTCCTTTTTGAAGAAGTCGGTTAAAAAGTGGTCATTCCCGCATACACTTACACATATATTTACACTGCGAGTCTTATAATTCGTCTGTCTGTATTACACCCCAGGTGCTCCGAAAAGGTTCAGGTACACTATGCGAGTCCCTGCTGATGGTGGAGGCCTTCCACGCGAACATCGTGTTCCCCAACAAGCAGGTGGAGGAACTTAACAAGCTCACCGCAGACGGACACGTGCTGGAGACTGAGACATACGTGGGAGGACACGTCGAGGCACTGGAGTCCGGTAACTTAATATAGTCTTTATTTGTATGAAGCTAAGGTTTAAATTAAGTAGTGGGAGAGGGCACTTAGAGGCGCTGGAGTCGGGTAACTAAATATACTCTTTATTTGTATGTATTTAAGATTCAAATTAGGTAATAGAAGGGCACGTGTAGACTAGTGTTGGGTAATTTATTATAGTCTTTATATGTACTTAGATAAGATTAATTTAGGTACATTGTAAACTGTACCGAATTGCAGCAGTGTTTTTGTTGTAGTAGATAACTAAGTACAACTAGGTAATTCACCATAAAGATTTATACTAATTCTTTTTTTTTATTTAGTTATAACTCTTGTAATAAAGGCGATTACCAGTACATATGTTTTAAAAAATGTTTTAAAAAATAAATAGTTTGTATTCTATTGATATTCATTGTATACTTTATTTTAATGTAACTGAAATTGCAGGTGTATTTCGAGCTGATATAAAATGCAAGTTTCGTATCATACCATCGGCAGTAGACAAATTAATCGAGAACATAGGGAAGACAATGAAACACGCCATAGAGGTGGAGGAAGGAGTTCCTCTAGAACTTGTTACCAATATGGATGAAGTTTGTACGGAAATAAAAACCAAGTTGCAGCACTTGAAGGATCATCCCAGGAGAGATGAAAATCCCTTGATTTATCACTTGGATGTTGGGGCCATGTACCCTAATATTATTTTAACTAATAGGCAAGCTTCCATTCTTTTAAGTATAATTAGTAATTAGCGATATAATTTAAAAAAAACTAAGTATTATGAATAACTTTCAATGACAAGTGAGATTTCTTTTTTAAGAAAAGACTTATTTGATATATATAAAGTTAAATAAAATGTATTATAGTTATAAATATATAACACTATATCAAATTCTGTCCAAGGTCTGTCTAATGGAAGCTGGTAAGAGTATAGAAGGATTAGATTGTAATATGTATACTGTGTGTGACCAATAACTCCCAGCCCCCTGTCGCAGGCTGCAGCCGTCCGCCATGGTGCGTGCGAGCACGTGCGCCGCCTGCGACCACAACAGACCAGGAGCACGCTGCCAGCGACTGATGGACTGGAGCTGGCGGGGGGACTACTGTGAGTACTCACACTGATATATAGGAGTAAAGGGTTTACCCTAGGCTTAGAGGTAAGAATCGAAGTATTTATCTATAGAATAAAGGGAGGAATGGAGGGAGGGAGGAATGGAGGAATAGGAAATAATAACATATTTTAAAATTGTTTTTTACCTTCTTGTATACATTTACATAAGTCCATAAACACTCATTCAATAAAAAAATCTTATAGTGCCGGCCACTCGCAGTGAGTACCAACGCATCCAGCAGCAGCTGGAGACGGAGAAGTTTCCACCTCTACACCCTGGGGGACCAGCCAGGGCCTTTCACTCACTGCCCAAAGAAGACCAGGTCGGTACACAGAGCATACACTACAATAGAAAGTATAAGATAAATTATTTGTATTATGCTATAGGATAAAGATAAGTACTATAAGATATATTTGGTTTAGGCGGCGTACGAAAAGAAACGTCTAGCGGATTACTGCAAGGTGGTCTACAAAAAGACGAAGATCACAAGAACAGAACTACGAAGTACTACTATATGTCAAAAGGAAAACTCTTTTTACGTGGATACTGTTAGAGCGTTTAGGTAAGATAATAATATTTTATTTTACTAAATGTTTAATTTGAAGTGAATTTTATACATAAATCATTCAAAATATGTATTAAATCTTATTTAAATAGAAAATTTCAAAGAACTCGGCAATAAATATATTGTGATAATATGTTACCATTAAAAGTACCTGTAACTTGTATTTTTAACAAATACACTATTCACACTAATTCTTGACCATAAAGTATTAATATTATTAATATTGATTCCAGAGACCGTCGTTACGAATACAAGGCGTTGAACAAGCGCGCCAAGGCGCTGGTAGCGGACGCACAGCGCGCGGGCGACGCGGCCGACCTCAAGAGCGCGCGCGCCAGGGAGGTGCTGTACGACTCACTGCAGCTGGCGCATAAGTGCATACTCAACTCCTTCTACGGATACGTCATGAGGAGGGGGTGAGTGGCTTCTCTGGGTTGCAAGACCTATGGGTTTGAGTCTTGAGTGGAGGTTCTCCCTGGTAGCCCATTGCTTAGAGATTAGATAGATGTGCTAGTGTCTACCCGGTCACCGGATTACTTATCCGGACCTACTGTCTAGTGACCGAGGCCTTACAACGCCGGTACAAGCTGGATACTGGTAGTTAGCCTCTCTGACGTTCCTAGCGAGTGTTGCAAGTGCACGAAAATACTAGAAGCGAGAGCGCCTACCAATCTGGAACCTTTTTGGAGAAAATATAAAAGGGTGGTCGCGATTGGATTGTCCATGACCTTGCGAGCTTACTAGTCTCACAGTACCGATGTTGGATGACTTTAAAGGTATGACCTGATGTATAAGGGTCCCTGTGCCTTGGGTAAACCTTGGGCACTAAGAATACGGCCAACCCTTACGGCTAGTCAATGGCAATGTTAATCATATTAAAAACTGAGAGGTTCCAACTAAATTATAATTTGTATGTGACAGGGCGCGCTGGCACAGCATGGAGATGGCGGGTATCGTGTGTCACACGGGTGCCAATATCATTATGCGTGCGCGAGAGATCATCGAGCAGGTGGGCCGCCCACTTGAGCTGGATACTGATGGTGGGCTATGCACTTATACTCTTAGACCACTTGCTGTTATCATTTTGTTAATATAATATTCAATGTTTGAAATGAACTTATATTAACCGTAAAAAAAAAATTGTTTACAGGTATTTGGTGTATTTTACCATCCTCCTTCCCGGAAAATGTAACGATTCACACGACGCATGACAAAAAGAAGAAAATCAATGTTTCTTTCCCTAACGCAGTATTGAATGCCATGGTCAAGGTAATTAATATTTTCTGGGAGACTTAAGTTAAAATCATATCTTCATTAAAATAAACTACACGTTTTTTGTCACAGGATTATTTCACCAACGACCAATATTACGAATTGGTAAATCCGGCCGAGAAGAAATATGAGGTACGTGCTGAGAACTCCATCTTCTTTGAAGTGGATGGACCTTACCTCGCTATGGTGTTGCCTGCGTCCAAGGAAGAGGGAAAGAAGCTTAAGAAAAGATATGCCGTTTTCAATTTTGATGGCTCATTGGCTGAATTAAAAGGTTTAAAAAGTAACAATAATAATTTACTTTCAACTTATGCAACAAAAAAATATATTATCGTTGTTTTTTCATCTCAGGTTTCGAAGTAAAACGTCGTGGAGAGTTGCAGCTGATAAAGATCTTCCAGTCATCGGTATTCGAAGCATTTCTAAAAGGAAACGATCTGAAGTCCTGTTACGGAGCGGTCGCAAAGGTTGCCGACTACTGGCTCGACGTGTTGTACAGCAAGGGGTCCAATATGCCCGATTCTGAGCTGTTCGAGTTAATATCAGAGAACAGATCTATGTCCAAGAAACTAGAAGACTATGGTGTACAGAAGTCCACTTCGATATCAACAGCAAAACGATTGGCAGAGTTTTTGGGTGACGAGATGGTCAAGGACGCCGGACTGGCTTGTAGGTAAATACTCATTAATTATTTTACAATTTGGCTATTCAGCACTTACTTCATAAATAAGAGTGTAAAAAATCATAGTTTAAATATCCGTAACATGTAATTACCTACAACAAAGACAAACAATTCAAGTAACTGTCGGGAGATAATTTTTGACATGAACAGTTGTAAAATAATAGTATGTAAACGCAGGTTCATAATATCTCGCAAGCCCGAGGGTGCGCCGGTGACGGAGCGTGCGGTGCCGCTGGCCATCTTCCAGGCGCCGGTGGCCGTGAGGAGGCACCATCTGCGGCGCTGGCTCAAGGACGCCGCGCTGCCCGACCACGTCGACATACGAGACGTGCTGGACTGGGGCTACTACGTCGAGCGACTGGGCGGCGCCATACAGAAGATCATCACCATACCCGCCGCACTGCAGGGGGTAAGACCCTTTATAACTTTTAATAACTGTAAATAAAAATAATTAGTATCTAATATCTTGTTATATCATGTAAAAAAAATTGTATTTATATACAAGATTTTATCATTTAACTAACTTTTTTATTTATCTTATTTAACTTTAATTTTAATTTCTTGTTTATCTTATTTAACTAAGATTTCATTTAACTAATTAAAACTCCTACTTCTCTAGTTGGATAACCCGGTTCCTCGAATCCAGTACCCGGACTGGCTTCACAAGAAGATACTGGCAAAGAGCGACAAGTTCAAAACCCGAAAAATTACTGAAATGTTCACCGCTAAACCTAAGGAGACGAAGGAATATGACGAGGACGTGGAGGAAGCTTGTGAGGTATTTATTTTAATTAATGTATATATAACTATGAAAAAATATATATCAAAACATCTATATTTATATAGAATTTAAAAACAATTCAGAGCACAGAAGCAGATATAGAAGACATAGGCAAGGAGTCTTCCTCGTCTTTGGTCCGTCCAGTGGTGCGCGTGCGCCGCAAGCGGGAAGAGTCCCCACCACCAGCCGCCACGTGGCGGGAGGCGCTGGGACCTCCACCAACCTTCGGGGAGACACGGGTGGGTACATGACATCTTATTGTTTGCACCTTATTCAATATAATCTCCTTAAACTCAACTTACAAATAAGGTTTTCATTTTGTTGCACAGGAAGAGAGAACGGCGTGGATAGTTTTCCAGAAGAAAAAATGGATGTGGCAAATGGAACGACGCGGTCTTAGCAAGCGAGGCAGTAAACGAGGTGTCATATACTATAATATTAATCTTTTACATTAGTAATTTATAATTGTATTCTTTATTTTTCATAAATAATCCATACTTTAATTTGTAGGAAAAGTGGACAATGATGTCTCATTGATGTCGAAAAACGTTGGTCCATCTAACACATTAGGAGGATTCATTAAGAGAGCACAACGAACTCTGCTCAACACGCCATGGCAGATTATACAGGTACAAATATTGTTGATATATAATAGACAGACAGATACTTCATGAAAACTAAATGGTTATCTTGTGTCTACAATGTCAATAAAAAAAAATATATTCACAGATACAAGAGACAGCAGAGCCGGGTCTGTTCAAGCTGTGGGCGCTGGTGGGATCAGAGCTGCACCAGGTGAAGCTGACCGTGCCGCGCACCTTCTACGTCAACAGGCGCGTTCCGCTGGCAACCGACGCGGGCAGCCACTGGCGCCGCGTCACTCGCGTGCTGCCGCGAGCCAGGCCGGCGCCGCACCTATACCAGTACAACGTGCCCGAGGCGCTGTACCGGGAGCGATGCCAGTGAGTAGACGACCCCGCGCCGCACCTGTACCAGTACAACCAGTTTTTATTTGTTATTAATAAAAATATTTTCTAGGCCAACCCAACAACAAATATAAACATTGGACTATTGTAATTGGATCCATCGATTCGCAGGGAGCTGATGAGTGAGCTGTCTGCTCCAGAGATCGAGGGCATCTACGAGACGCAGCTAAGCCTAGAGTTCCGCGCGCTGGTGGCGCTGGGCTGCGTGTGCGCCGTCGAGCCCGCAGAGGCACGAAAGTGAGTTATTATACACAAAGAGGCTTAATCACTGTTTGGTCGGAATTCTTTGGAATCTTTATCGATTCAGGAATTCTTTATCTATTTCAGGAATTCTAGACTATGTTGCAGAAATCGTTTCGTGGCTTAAATATGCAATTGCTTAGTAATATATATTTATTGTTTCCAGAATGATACAGTTCGGTTCAAACAACATGGACTCTTTTAATCTGAGCCAATTACAATTCAAAAGTGTGGCCCACCAGCCGTACTTACAGAAACAGGTATGTTATGAATGTTTATACTTTATGAAAACTAAGACTACTATATAGCAATTATTATTATTTTAAATATTTAAAGATAGAATCCTTTGTCTATGTAAATGTATTAAAAAAATACATTGATTTTTGACCTTAAAACGCTTCTCCCTTCTTCCGTTTCCTGAGTAAAGCTTTTTCGTTAAACTTTAACAATTTCTGACCTTATTATTTTTTTTAAGTATGACCTTACTACTCTATCCACAGGAGGTATCCCCGATAAAGCATATCTACCTGTACCAGCACTCCGCGGCGGGCTCAAGCCGCAGCATGTGGGCGCTAGTGCTGGCTCCGATTAAAAAAGGCTACATTTTTGTTCTGGACAGCGTCAAGACCAATCAAGTACCCAACATGAACAACTTGTATAACGCCGAGAGAACTGCCAAGTATGTGGTTATCTTAAAATATATTTGTATAATAAATTCGCAACATTAAAGGCTACCATAAATATAACACATTTTTTAAATAAGTAGAATGTTACCGTCCGGTAATTACAGAATTGTGCAATATTGATATAAAATATAAACCTGACATAGGCGACATAGTAGATGAAAGGAATGCATACAATTAAATACTTCAATATTTATTAACAATTAGTTCCTATATTTAATCATTATATGCTACGGTTTAATGAATATTTAATTCTTCTTATATTGTATTATGAACGTATTTTAGAATCAACCTGGGCACGGACGAGGCTACTCTACCGCAGGCGGGTCTGAGCTGGGAGGTGTCGGTGTCGACGGAGGCGCGCGCGGTGCATCGCGGCGTGCAGCGAGCGCTGCAGCGCTACAGGGACGAGCGCTGCGGACCCACGCTCGTGGCGTTGCAGAGTGCGCTCTCTGCGCCCGCGCTGCTCGCTATGATGCCGGGTACTAACATCCATCTGTACTTATGTACCGGTGTTAGAAAGAGACAAAGTTCAAGCACCGCTGCAGATCCACTCTTGTAGCGCTTATAGTGCTGCAGAACGCTCTGCTCTATCAGCACAAAGGTCACCATAGATTGTATATATTTTACACTATTCTTGACTAGTTCTTGTTCTAATTTGCAGGTCTCTCAGAGTTCCCGCTGGTGTCTCTCCACGTGCGTGACGTAGAAACACTGTACAATACACTGGAGTGGCAGCGGATAGGAGCGCGCGCGATCGTACGACATTACCTCAACCTTGAGTCCGTGCTCGAACTCACCATTGAACAGTGCAGGTGAGAGAATGTCTTGAAAACAATTAATATTTAATAGCAACTCTACCATTCTAATCAAGCTTTAGGGTACATATATCTCTATTATAGGACAAGGGTATATATATCTCTATTATCATTTGGGTTTATCAGAAATAATTCTAGACGTATCTTGTACTATAATATTAAACTAGTTTTACATATTTGTAATTTTTAAGATTTTATAAATTGCCGTTTAACTATAAAAACTTAAGAATTAAAAACTATAAATAATAAAATTATGTATGTTTGATATGACATATGTATTTGCAAAATATATCTATACAACGTTCGAAAATAAATAATTCAGGACCCAGTAACAATGAAATAGTACACTATTGATTTGTTTGAAAATACCTATAAACATGTTAAGCTTATTTAAATTGATATAAATATATAATGAAAAATAAACCGACACGGTTTATTATTTCATTCCATATTTATATAAATTTAGATACACTATTGATTTATCACGTCCAAGTATCTTAACAGTCAAAAAGTCACCTACGATAATATCCAAAATAAATATAAAAAACAAAACAAAATAATAATGAAGCTTAACAAAATCAAGTAAAAATATGTTATACCAACGTTTTATTTTCGTCTAGATACTTCCACCTGCCTATCGGCAACACAGCGGCGGACCCGACCCAGTTCGGTGCAGACATGTTCTTCGCGCGTCACCTCCTCAAACACAACTTCGTGCTGTGGGGCTCCAGCTCGGAGCGACCAGACCTCGGCGGCAGGGAGATAGACGATAACAGGTTATATTACCTTAATATGTCCACATATGGCTGGTTCTAATTGAATGTATGCGAATTGTAATACAAATAGTCAAATATTTTTTTAAACTCTAATATTAAAATTGACATGTTACTATTTCACAATATGCACAGGCTGGTGAGTGAGACGGAGGAGTGGTCCGGCGTGTCCATATGCGGGCGCGGCTCGTACGGCGGCGTATGCGTGTCGCTGGCCTGTGACGCGCTCGCAGTGTGCGCGCTGCTGCAGGCACACACCATACTACAGGTATACACACACAGACACACACCATACTACAAGTGTACACACACGCACACATACACCATACTACAGGTGTATATGCATACACACATACACAATAAATATTTTATAGTACTAAAATAAAATGATTGCAGGTGGAAGGCACCAGCGTAGCTACATCATTCGGAGCACAGCATGCGAATATTCAAGATGTCATGGCCTCTACAGGTATGAAATATATTGTAACTAAATTAAGCAACACATTATAAATAGCGATCAAAACCTATGTTATATTTATTGTAATAATCTTCCTACGTGCAGGTTCAAACGCGACAGAGACGTACGATGAAACAGCGCAGTGTACCGCAGCCTTCAAGATACTACGAACGATGGTCGCGTCGTGGCTGCGTGACGTCACTCTCTATAAGAACGTGTTCGCCGACTTTCAGATATCACACTTTTATCGGTATGTTGTCAACTTTAAGTAAATGTAGAATAAAACTGATACGGGTAGGAAATAGGGATTCAAACCCGCGACCTCGGGAAACTGTACCGTCGGTCTACCAACTGAGTGAACGGTACGGTACTGATTTGTACATTCTATATTGAATTAAAATTTAAATAAGCTTAACATGGCTTTCCATGTTTATAGATATTTTCAAACGGTGTGTTGTAGTTTTTAATTGATACGAATGACAATTTAACATTAATATTTATTTGAAAAAGTGGTGCCATAAAATATCACTGAGCAATTGAATTACTACCTGTTGCTCTTTACGGTCTCAGATGGCTGAAGTCCCCGTCCTCGTTGCTGTACGACCCAGCCCTCCGCCGCACTCTGTACGGTCTCATGAAGAAGCTGTTCCTGATGCTGGTGGCGGAGTTCAAGCGACTGGGCTCGCAGATCGTGTATGCGGACTTCAACAAGATCATACTGTACACTAAGAAGAACTCAGTTACGGATGGCATAGGTACCTCAAATTATATGCCCTAAAATATTTTAAAATATGATGCTATTGATGTCAATAGCCTAATCAAGTAAAATAAGACTCGTTTTGGGATATCTGATCTTATAATCAATTTATTCATTCATTCATTTATTCATTCATTGATTCATTATGTTCAGGGTACGTGGAGTTCGTGGTGCAGAGCATCAGGAATAAAGAGTTGTTCCACGGCATCGACATACGATACAAGCAGTGCTGGTCCTACCTACTGTGGCTGGATGAGGCCAACTACGCTGGGATTGAGGTACACTACATATTTGCTTAATACAATAATAAAAGTTTTCATTACAGGAATTAAGTACATTTTATAGATTTGTCAATGACAGGACTATATAAAGAAGGAAATTTTATGTGAATTATATTATTGCCATGCCAAAGCTCGCCCATGGTTTAATGCCGAATGTGGTCATGCTCAAGACCGAAAACATTCGGCATATCTCATTTGGGCTGATGCTCGAAGCCGCAAAACTCCGGATGTAAGTACAAAGAAGAGAGCCTTTAACCTAGCTGCCAAGTCCTACAAAAAGGCATTGCGGAAGGCTCGTCTCGATCGAATCGCTAAGAATGGCGAAAAGCTCTCTGTCTAACCAACTGGCAGTCGAGCTTTCTGGTCTCTAGCGAAAGCGATCGAGTCGAATTTCTGCCAACCCTCACTGCCTGCTCTGCTGAAGCCGGATGGATCCCTGGCCCACACAGCAACAGAGAAAGCGAATGTATTTGCTTCTCTGTTTGCTGATAATTCGCATCTAGATACTGGCAATGCTTCTCCAGCACATCTTCCTCACTGCGGTATTTTGATGCCTGAAATCCGCATCACTAACAAAGAGGTATGGAGAACATTGTGTCGTTTAGATGTGAATAAAGCCAGTGGTCCTGATGGTATACCAGCCATTCTGCTCAAGACATGTGCAGCTGAGTTGTCTCCTGTACTGACACGTCTGTATCGCCTCTCTTTCAAGACTGGAATAGTGCCGAAATCCTGGAAGCTTGTCAACGTGCAACCCGTGCCCAAAAAAGGCAGCCGTGCTGTTCTTGTCAACTACAGACCGATTTCAATCACCTCCATACTCTGCAAGATTATGGAGCGTGTATTGAACTCGCGCCTTCTAGCATACCTAGAAGGTAACGATCTCCTCAGTGACCGACAGTACGGGTTTCGCCGTAATAGATCTACTGGGGACCTCCTAGTGTATGTTACACACATTCTAGGCGAGGCCATCGAGAAGAACGGAGAAGCGGTCGCCGTCCCTCTGGACGTCTCGAGGGCATTTGACAGGGTCTGGCATGCGAGCCTTATAACCAAGCTTTCAGCGTACGGTATATCTCCTGGTCTGATCGGCTGGGTAACGAACTTTCTGAGCCAGAGATCTCTCCGAGTAGTTGTCGATGGGTGTTCCTCGGAATCCTTGACAATAAATGCCGGAGTGCCTCAGGGGTCCGTTCTTTCTGCAACTCTTTTTCTGCTGCACATTAACGATCTGTTGAAGCCCGGTATCTATGGGTACGCAGACGACAGCACAGTTGTAGAAAGATATCTGCCGAGTACTCGGGCTAGTCGAGATCAAGTACAGTCTGAAAGAGAAGCCATGGTGCAGCGTTTGAATGACAAACTTCAGGCAGTCTCCGCATGGAGCAATGCCAATCTTGTCAAATTCAACGCCACCAAAACGCAGACGTGTCTGTTCACCGCCAAAAGGAGCCCTTTCACCTTGGCTCCTACTTTCCAGAATGTATCCTTGGAATACAGTGACCGGCTTCAGTTGTTAGGCTTAGAGATTTCCTCGAACCTCAACTTTGGTCGGTTCATTGAGTCCAGAGCAAGAGCAGCAGCAGCAAAGCTTGCCGTTCTTGCGAAGGTTCGGCAGTACTTTACACCGGGACAGCTTCTTGTTTTATACAAAGCACAGATCCGGTCGTGTGTAGAGTACTGTGGCCACATATTTGCTGGTGCCGCAAAGTCTCATCTTGCGGTTCTGGACTCAATTGAGAGGCGAGCAATGAGGCTCATAGGAGATCCCGAGTTGGTCGAAGCCGACCTCCAAAGCCTTGAACACAGGCGTAGAATTGCTAGCCTCTCAGTATTCTATAGGATACATTTTGGTGAGTGTGCGCAGGAATTACACGATCTAATTCCCCCGGTCCCCTTCCATCATCGGACTTTCCGACGCACGGCAGGAATCCATCCTTTTGTTGTGGACATTCCACCTGTCCGAACGAAGCGCTTTGCTTCGTCTTTTTTACTGCGTACAGCAAAGGATTGGAACAGCTTGCCTGCGTCGGTATTTCCGAAAGAATACAATGTGGATAAATTCAAGAGAAGAGTGAATAGGCTGCTAGGGTAATGCGCCTTACCACCTTAGACTGCATTCCACTTACCATCACGTGGAATGTAGTCAAGCATTGCCCTAGATTTTATAAAAAAAAAAAAAAAAAAAAAAATTATAATAAATTTTTATACTATATTTTTTTATAATCAATCATATTTTATTTTCAATTCGTTTTTTTGCTTCTCTGATTTTCTGACACTTCTATAATTTAAGTATTAAGTTTACAATGTTGGTTTCAGGGCAAACTGCCCTCGGGTCTCGTGGAAGTGGGATCATCACAAGTGCCGACTGACACTGAAGAGGAAGCAGAGGTCTGACGTTTTATAATTTATAGTATATACAATATGTATTACATTTTCATATATTATAACGTATTGGTCTTTGCAAAAGTAATCAATGTATTTTTTGTTGTTTTTAAGAAGAAGTTACAATCCATGTATTCTATTTCAAAACTCTCTGAGGAAGGTAATTTTCAAGTTTTTTACTCGATTACTTTGATCAACTTGGTGGATTTATCTCATAGGGAGAGATTACAATGGAGTGGAACATAGCTCGCTTTATGCCCGGCATCTCCCGCGAGTCGTTCGTGTCGTGCGTGGCGGGCTTCCTCAGCGCGTCGGCGGCCGAGCCAGCCCGCGTGCGGGCCAGACTCACCGGGGATATGACACAGAAGTTCTTCCAGTGAGTGCATTACAATGGCCGCTACAATTATATCAGATTTTACGAAGTCCATTTTTAGATACGGCTTAAACTATTAAAGGGACCCCAATTCGCGATTTAAACTAACTCGAAATTACTCTCTATAAACTAAATCCATCAATAAGCAGTAATCAAATTGTATGTACACAGATTAACGGAGAAGATCAACCGTCGCATGCCAACCTTGAAGCTAGAGGACATTGGTCCGCAGGCGGGGCTCCGTGCGGAGGCGCTGGAGGGCGCCACGCCCGCACTGCTGTTCGTCAACGCACTGTGCCACGTGCTGGGACTGGACACGAACTTGGAAGAGGAGGTGGGATTCAATATTATCTTAACTTGCATATCTTCTACATCACATCGTGACACTAAGGGTCATTATGCCTTGTGTAGTAATTATAAAATGTAGAATTTTATTGAAGGTTCAATGTCTTCCAGGTGACGCTCCTCCGTCGCAACCTGCTGCGTCTGCTGTCAGTGGGTGAGTTCAGTCCGCTGTCGGAGTGGCGCGAGCCGAGCGCGTCGTGCGTGCTGGCCGAGCTCAGCTGCCGCGTCTGCAACCACTGCAGGGACCTGGACCTGTGCCGCCCCAGACACACCGACGCACAGTGAGCACTGGGAACTAAAGTTTAGGCTAAGAGCTAGGGCTAAGTTTGTCACTGTTCATCAAAAGAAAGTGGTCTTAACTCAAATTATAAACGAGTATTCAGGGATATTCACGAATAAAAAGATTGTTAGACTCCGCTCTAGAGAGTAGTTACCCAAAATCCGTCCAGTTACACCATACTCGCTCTGACACCGATTTATGAATGAATTGATTAAAGTTACAAAAAGTTACCAAAGGAAAAAAAAATTGCCTATGTTTTTCTTATTAAGATCTATAGTGACGTAAAACCAAATCTAATTAGATGATATAAGATATGACAAAAAATATATAATGCTTATTTAAACTCTTGTTACAGGCCTGTTTGTTTATGCCCGACTTGTGGAACAGCTTACGATAATCAAGAACTGGAATGGAGACTAATTGAAACCATGAACCGAAGAGCTATGAGTTACACGTTACAAGATCTCATATGTACAAGATGTCATCAGGTTAGTAGTTTTTTTTTATTTTTTTTTATTATTATTATTTTTTTTATATATTATCTAGGGCAATGCTTGCCTACATTCCACTTGATAACTACTATTTTATTTTTTTTGCTTTCCCGCTTTTGATATTATATTAATCCTGTGTCGCGGGGGCTTCACGTACATATAGGCCCGCAATGATCCATGCATTCTTCGATATTAGAAAAGATTGTATGCAGTAGAGATTACTTAACACCTTCATCAAGGTCACTTGGCAAACATGCTTATGAACCTTCCTTTTCAAATTAATAAATTGATGACATGACACTTAAATTATATATATTCTCATATTTGCAGGTAAAGAGAGAAAATCTATCAACGGTGTGCGACTGCGCCGGAGAATTCACAACGATGGTGCCACTGAAAGAAATTCGTACACAACTCGTCACTTTTAAGACTATTGCAGAATATTATAAAATGCCGTTATTGATGGAACTTATTGAATTTAATTTAAATAACATGTAATTATATAATGATAAATATGAGAATAAAAGATTTTAATATACGATTTCTTATTACTATCCTACCCGGGGTTAACTAAGATACCCGGCGGTAGATAGTTTACAGCTGAACTACGGGACAGCTGTTAAGATCCGAGTTCCACGAAACGCCGGTACCTAATCCCCCCGGCGGCGATGCATTCGCTTGCGTGTGTAAGCCGTCGGGTTACCGGTTTTGGAGTTGTGTTCATCTTGGTAATGTGGTTAGATATGTCTGGGTTCGCAGTTTTTGGGGGCTCGTCGGTTTTTCGAACAGCAAGAGATGTAAGTCTTCCACTTCGGTGCTTGGACCATCCCTTGAGCAGAGGTCCCTTCGGGTAGCCCCTGCTTTGCTTACTAGATGGATGTTCTAACATCTATCCGGTCCCCGACTGTATTGTAGGGTAAGCGGCCTGGCTGTCTGTCAGGAATAGAGCTTGCCTTATAGCGCCAGCCGGAAACTGGTAGCCTCTCTGAAGTTCTTAGCAAGTGATGTGTGTGTGTCTTAGCAGGTGCGAGAAATCGTTTGGGAAGTGAGCGTGCCTACAGCTCCGGAACCTTTCAAAGAGAAAGGGTAGCATCGTGGTCGCGATTGGACTTGTCTATGACCGGTAGCTTTACGAGCTTACTAGTTTTTGAGTGCCGTTGTCGGACAACTTAAAAGTACGGTGGTTAGACACGTCCTATAAGGATATAAGGCACAAGCCTTGGGTAAACTTTGCCACAAGAATAGCTGCTCAACCCTTACTTTACTTTTACAACTGGAAGTGTTGGTGGCGTTGAGATGCTACATACATCATTAGAACAGAGAAAGGCGAGGGAAGTACTATCCTACCCTGGTACTTCTTTCAGGAATCTCAATAGATAAAAATTTTAATGTCTGTTTTCAATGTACTTTAACAGTCAGACATACCGTCTTGTATACCCAACTTAAAAATATCAGAGAAAGAATATCAAGAATAAGATTGCTTCAGTTTGCCAATAAGAATGCCTTAGTTTAATGACTTCTATAAAACAAAAATATTTTGATCAGTCTTTTGTCTACAAAGTACTTAATTCAGTAATGGGTTGACTTTTTTACTTTTACATGGCTGTCTGACAGAAAAAGGTTGTTTATTTTTTCACCTTAAACTGCACAGGTGAATCGTCCTATAAAAAATTGTATTATTATAATAAAGCAATAATTTCAACATTCTATAACAAACTAGCATGTAAATACCCCTACTTACTCATAATTAATTACAGAGGTTATTTCTTGTGCTAATTGGTATAGTAATATTGTGGTATCAACATTTTGCAACTCTCAATAAATTCTTTACCAACCATAGAGCAAAACCATAAGAATAAACTTTCTTCAAAATTTGGTTTTGTTTTGATTGACTTGTTTAGTTTTAGTTTATCACATTTGAAACAAAACTTCAGATTGTGTTGAAGGAAGAGTGTAACAAAAATAAATGAGTGGTTTCTTATCTTTGCAAATAATTTAAAGACAATGAATTTATGTTCATATTATCTCTACAAAATATTTAGAGGAGGACAAAAATTATAGAATAAACACGAAAGATTTTATGAAATGGATTATTAAAAAATATATTTGAATATTATTTATCTGTATTGTTAATTAAAAAACAAATGCATTACAATCAATTAATATAGACAAAATAATAAAATGATGCAATTATAACAGAAAAATTAGGGAAAAGCTTAATTTTATTATAACTTACTAATATATATTACAATATGAATAAACAAATGATTGAAACTCAAAGAGTGCTTCTTTCTTCACTTGGTGCTTGTCCTAAGCCTTTGGCAACTTCACTTATACAAAGCCACTGCCCATCAGCATTTTCCCTCCAAAGACTGACTTTATTATCTCCTCCAGAGACTGCTAGGATATTGCCAGTGAGAGACCAGCTCACGCTCCACACAACATCGTCAAATGTATTGAGGATTGTTGGTACCCAAGATACATTGTCATCACTAGACCATATGACTACTCTCTTGTCTTGAGAACAGCTTGCAATCATGGAACGTTGCAAGCCAAGAGATGGAGCCCAGGCAACATCACGTACCCAGTCCATGTGCATTTCTAGACGATTCTCTTCAACCCACTGGTCTCCTTGCTCTTTCCAAATCTAAAAAAAACATTTGTAATTTTAAATTGAAGCTACATTATTAACAATTTTTATAGAAACTCATAAAATACAAAGTAATAATACCTTAATTAAATTGTCACATCCACCAGACACTATTCTTTTTGGAGCATCTTTATTAGTGAGTGGGTCTAGATGAAGATCGGCAGATATTGCTGGACACCAACTGATGGAATTAACTCCAATGGCATGGGCACCCGGTATTTTCTTAACATCCCAATTTCCTCCATCTTGATTGTATGTTATAGTGGAAATTGAGCCATCTGAACTGCAACAGGCTAGTATTAAACCATATTCTGCCGGTGCCCACGCAACGGAGTTGACTGAACTTTCATGCCCTGAGTATTCGTAAAGTTTGGTCCACTCGCCGGATTCTTTCCATATGATGACTTTCCTATCGTATGAACAAGAAGCTAACAGATTACCAAACTTCGGATGGGCCCAAGCAACTTGCCATACTGGCCCGAAGTGCCCTTTTAAATCCGCGGCAAGAGTTTCTGTACCGCTCTTGATGTCATAAATCTTTACAGAGTTATCCGAAGAGCACGTCGCTAATCTTAGTCCATAATAATCCAACTCTGCATCATGTATCATATCTTCATGGCCAGTATCAATAGTATTTAAAACACTAATCATTTTAATATTTTTATAATTAAAAACTTACAAAACACAAATTTAACAAATTACTTAGGTTCTTAGTTTATGGTTATGGAATAACTGTCATGTCAAAAAAGTTGACGTGGAATACGATGTTGCTGCATATATTGCTGTTGCCAGTCTCGGCTTTTACTTTTGAGTTTGAATTGGACGTGTAATTGTGTCTTGTGACATTGGTGGAATCAAGTGACTGGCACAACTGAAAGTCATTAAATCAATCTATCTAATATTGACTGACATTTTTCAGAATAATTATATATCTCTTCAGTACTTTTTTATGTTTTGCCAATATTTATGATTTCGGAATATAATTTGATTAGTTTTGTTTTTTATTAAATCCTTGTCTGACGTTTTAGTACTGTAAATAAAATGTGAACACAATAAGTAAATAAGTAACTTTTTTTTTGCTTTCATTATAGTCACCCATAGGGGTATTCCAGGTTCCTATTTATAAGCTCAAAGCATGTTGGACAAGCGGCTTAAATAAAAATTTGGGTGAACATAACCGTGTAAACATATCGATACCTCGGGGTAGAAAGGTCGTAAACACCAAAATCGTAACTTTACAGGAGACGCAAAAAACGTAACAAAAAAAAAGTTATTGCTCATAACTTTTTTGTTTTTAAACGTATTATTGAATAAAAAACTGTTAAATCTCTTGTTTTAAATAAATTTTAACGCCACATAGTCTGCATTTGAACAAACCTCATAGGTTTTAACTTAGCATGGAGTTACGACGTACAAATTTGAATAAAATGGTGGATACGTCTGTTCAGAAAGCACACAATATGGCGTAACTACATTTATCTTGACACTCTTAGCGGATTGGGCTTAAAAGCCAATGTAATCTTATCAATATATTGTACTATAGTACAATTATAATTTCGTTATACGAGTACTTACCTTACTTTCCTTCCCTAACTTAAAACTATTCTAATATTAAATTTATTTCAAATCATTGCAGGTCCGCAGTATAGGCGTTATGAATCAGTAGATAGATAGATAGGTAGATAATAACCAAGTTTCAAGCATTATGATTAAAGAAAGGAAAACTAATAATCAGTCATAATGAATCAAAATAATCATTGATGATAACCAAGTTTCAAATTTTTGTACCTACTTATTCATGAAATAAATATCATTGAATAATAATGAATGTTTCAACGACAGCAACGCTTCGCACAATCGAGCACTCTTAAAAGTAATGGTTTCGCGTGATACGTGCAATCGATGCCAACTCAAGAGTGCTCGATTGTGCGAAGCGTTGCTGTCGTTGAAACATTCAACGTTAAGCATAATGCCGCATAATGCGCTCTAGTGCCTTTAATTGGAAAACTACCAATAACTCATTTTCGCCAAAAGTGTTCTTTACGACCTTTCTACCCCGAGGTATCGATATATTTAATTAACATATGGTTCACGAAAGTTTAATGACAAAAAAAAAGTCAAATGTCAATGTCATCGAAATCTGATTTTGACAAAGAAAGGAATTTTAGAAGTCTGATTTCTGAAAATACTGATGAACTAAGTTAATAAATTATGAGAGTAAGGTTGTATGTTAGATAACAAAAATGACTGAAAAGGAAGGTAATATATTTTACAACTTGGAGAGTCTGCTACAACAAGATTATCGAGGAGTTAATGTATGTATAGCAAGTTGATATCATATGAAGTAACAAGAATTTTGTCTTACCTTTCACTCGTTATATTCCAGATAGCTGTTTATGCTCTCGCTACTGCCGGCTTGGCCATATCAGTTCATAAGATCCGTCCGGTTGGTATAGATATCAATATTACATAATGTATACTTCACCATGAATTTCCAACATTAACTTTATTTTTGTTGTATACACAATACAGATAAGTAAGTTTTCCAAAGCTACTAAAGTACCAGATCATTTCATAAAGCAACATGAACCACTGAAAGGAGTGTATGTTGGGGTTCAGCATACCCCAGTACGATTGTTGATTAATCACAGAGCTCCTATATATCTTCCTTTATGGCATTCCAGTAAGCCTCCACTACCAGTAAAGGTAAAATATAATATAGCATTGCATATTATATGTCCAGAAAATGTTAATTATTATTGGTTATTTTCAGCTATGGGGTGTTGACATAGTAAGTGGTAATGCAGTCAATTGGCTTGATTGTGTGGCCAAAGGACAGAAAGTTACATTAAAACCTATTGGAAGAGACAAGGAGGATCTTGTTTCAACTGTTCTTTTGCATTTACCGCAAAAAAAGGTAAAACCTATAAATAATAATATATACTTCTTAATAAAGTTACTTACTTAATCTCTACATTGATAATAATTAAATATATTTAAAATGTGGTTGCCATAAATTTTTCCCGGATTCCAAAGAAAGTTAACTCCATATAGCTTTGTTCTGGATTAACATCCAAATAAAAAAAACAATGCATAATAAGCTTTTAAACATTTTCATGCGATTTTTCATTACATTTGTTTATTTTTAGTTGAAAGTTGACTTACATTTATTTTCAGGATTTTAAGATTAATAAAGTAAATAATTAAGTAAAATAAATCATTGTTGAATGTTTTTCTTTAAGTAAATCAATGTCAATATAATTTAAACAAATTTATCTATCTCCTTTCCTAATCAATTTCTTTTTTATAAGAATTGGCTAATCTAGTTTTATCATAGAACTAAAGAAGTTGTTGACTTCAAAATTTTGATCTCACTATCAATTTGATGCATTGATTTAACAAATAATATGGAAATATGTTATATAATCTAATTCACACTTTATAACTATTATTAAAATATAATTGGTAATTGGTATAAATAAAGAAAATAAATAATCTTGTATAAAATAAGTTTACATATAAAATATTAATTGTAATAAATAAATTGTAGGTGCAATACAAAACAAAAACATATTCAAGTTTAACTTATTTTCTTTCAGACAAAAACAGTGGAGACATTTGATATTGGCCAAAAGCTAGTACAGTTAGGCTTTGCCGAGGCTTCGGTACCTAAAAATATTAAGAAGAACACAATTGAATCACAAATAGCACCAGCTATATTATCAGCAGAAGCTCAAGCCAAGTCTTTTAGAAATGGAATATGGTCCAACAAACTTCCTCCCATACCTGTCTATGTCAATTATTGGAGAAAGGGGTCTCAATTGGCTACAGATATAATCATTTTGTCTTCCAAGAAATTATTACAGATTCTAGTGTTTATCTTCAAAACTGCTTTAGCAGGTGGAAAATATTTGATTCTTAGACCATTTAGGTCGACTCCAAAAGCAATAAAACAAATACAAACAACATGAATTTACATCCAACTAGATACTTATAAACTAATTAAGAGTTTACACCCAATGCATTATAAAGTTTTTAATTATTTGGTGTCTCTAAATATTGTTACTAAAATTTTATTTTATAGATACAGTCTATTGAAAATTAAAGTTGTTTATAAAAAAGGAGGTTTTTTATTTAAGAAAACATGATCATAAAAAAGCACTGTTTATTCAAATTAAATATGTAGTATATATTACATTAAAAACATATATCTTAATTAAAGTAGCAAAAGAAAAATACAGCTAATAATAATCTATTGAAATAATATCCTTTAAACCATTTGCATTATATTATAATACCACATAATTTCGCCCTAATAACAATTTTTATTAAATAATAATGTACTTTACAATAGAACTGACCACAAAAATACTGATTTTGAAGTTAAAAGAAAGCGTCGTACTCATAATTCCAAATAGTGCCAATAGTCAAGTCAATGTCGATATCACATACTACAATTTACTAAAAGAAACGCAATCTACAATTAACACCTTAATAAGAGAAATAATCAGTTATAAAAATACAAAAGCAAGTCTGATTCCCGTGTGGAGTTGCACCGGTTAAAAGTGTAGGTCGAAAAATATAGTGGTGGGCTGACCGCTGCTGCACGCCTCCTAGCAGGCGAGCGTGGGGCGGCGGCGGGGCGGAGGGGAGGGGGGACGTCAGAGTACGGAGCAACGGGACAGCCACGACGTGGGCTTGGGTCTCTCGTCACGCAGCTGGTGCGTGCCCGACCGCGCGCCAGCAGGGTTACTCGCCTCCTGTGTTAAAACAAAAATATCAATACCACTCACCATATTCAGCAATAATGTTACTCTGCACTACTTATTTATGTATAACTAAATTGGTACATATTACAACAAATATTATTATCAACTTCGAAGCTTACCGATAAAATTGTAATATAATACAGCCCAAACTGAGCTATTTATAATAATAATTAAATAATAATAAACAAGCTATAATTAATGTTAAAACCCATGGATCACAATATGATTGAAACATCCTGTTTATAAAGATAAATTAACATCCTTATTTGAACATTAGGTATCAAAATTGTAATATAATGGTTAATAATGCAATATAGCTTGGAACATTTATGTTTAATTATTATTATTGAAAAACACAAACAGAGAAACAAAAACGCACAAGGTCACATGCACTAGAAAAATAAATACGATTATGAACAATAACATTATAAAACGTTTCAGTATCAATTAATTGTAGTATAAATTTGATGAAATAATAATTGTTAATTTAATTATTACAAAGCTTAAGTCTTTATTCCTATTATTTGGCTAGAACCAAAAATAAATATGCTTGAGTAAGGAAAAATAAATAATATGTAGGTACAATGTGTAAAAAAAGTATGTGTACTTTTTATTTTACTGTATTTTTCTAAATTACCACTGTTGATCAAAAATATTATATTCCTTTAAGAATAACAGTGACAACTCTTGTTAATTCCTTTTTGTTTAAGAAAAAAGCCACAAATGTGGAAATAAATACTTTAATAACATAACATACTGATGATTTTGATAGATAACTAAGGAACATTATTGTAACAGCAAAATTTTTTGTGTTGTTTATCTAGATTTGTAAAAAGTCATAGACCAAATGTTATTGGGATTGATGTAAAGGGGCTGCCTGCAAGTGGTGGTCAACTAATTAAAAATAACCCTGTATAGCTCACACACAACATTTTACCTCCTAATAATAGTTGGACATTTCCTTATATTTGTTTATATTAGGTCCGAAGAAACCGTTAACGGTTTCTTAATTTTCGGGTAGACTTCAAGATGTACACAAATAACAAAACACGTCATTTTTCACAAGAGGGTGTTTTTTTTCACAAGAGGAACACCCTCTTGTGAAAAAAACAAGAAACTCTAATGAATTTAAGATGTTTTTGAATCATAGCCTCGCGATTCGCTAATCATTCTAGGAATAAATTAATGATTACGAGCAAGGACTTTTATTTTATCAAATCGGATATTATTATTATTATTTGATGTGTATTTATGTTAATAGGTTATAGAGATGTGCCGAATATTCGGTAAGGTAAAGGTTAAACCGAATAATGTGGTTCGAGTATTTCTATTTTTGGACCACTCGACACGGTAAATAACTCAAAGACTAAACTAAGATTTATGTCATATAAGTCGAAGAAATCCTATAATTAATGTGTTGTAAAAAGCTTAATAATATAAAGCAATTTATCTTCAAATTAATATTTATTTCGAAACATATGAAGTCAACATATACTTTGAACCTTAAATCAGAATTTATTTTTAAACTTGTAAAACAATATTTTTAAACGACAAATCAAAATATTTATGCTTGGAGCTACCAGACATACGTAACGTACATGTTAGAACCGTTTTATGACAAACTAACAATGAATTAATGTTAAACCGTAAAATAGTATTCGGTTATTCGGTAAAACCACTATTCGGCACATCTCTAATAGTTTACATTTCTATGATGTTTTGATTTTTTATGTAATTTATAAGTATTTAATTGTTGCCTTATATTTTATAGTACGCTGGAAAAATGGGGCATTTTGAAAGTTACCTTCAAAATCTTGTCTTGTCTTGGAATCTTTTTAATGTTTTTTTTAACCGTCACGTCTCTATTATAAATGCCGAATTTACATTCTCCTCTAGGTGTGAATATATTTTTTGAGTAAAGGAGTGGATGTTGACCAACCTCACTGTTATCTTTATCACAATTTCACAAAATTCATGGTATGAGTCAATAGATTAAACCGTAAATCGTAATGGGGAATAAGAAATAATCGAGATAACACTACCGATATAGTATTGACAAATAATGTACCTCAATAAATTACGAACTAGGGGCAATCTGAAGTAGTAATGATTTTCCATTTTACAGAACATAAATAGTTAAGGCCTTGGACTTATTACTAATGGTACAGGAAAACAAAGTGTAGATTAACTATAAATAAGATAGGTTTGGGGATTTACATCGACTTTGATAAATATTTTCATAATGTAAAATGTCTTACTTTAACAATTATATATTTTTTGATATGGCCTAACTGATTTAGTTAATGTTTATTATATTTTAGTCTTATTAACTATATTATGTGTGAAATAAAAATTGATAAACAATGGTGCAAGGTGAGTTTTGCATACAAAACCGATATAACCCAAACAACATGATTCTGAATTTTGGACTACATACATGTTTTGTAAAGTAAAAAACATTGTACCACAATGTAATGTAACTTGGATGGATTAGAAATTTAAATAAAGTGTCTCGGAATAAAAATGTCTGGGGCATAATTATAATTCATGATCCTACATCTAGTAAAATTCTATGCTAAAATATAATATTTTAAAACAATAAGCAACACCAATACACACAGATAGCTCTTTACCTTCTGAACTCAACAGATAGTCATGTAACAAAAGAAATAAATAATTTTATTAATAAAAAAAAATATTTTAAGTTCTCTAATTAATTTTTTAAAGGGAATTCTTTAAAATTTATTCAAAATAATATCATCAACTGCAATATCAAATAAATTTTATATAATAAGTATAATTGAAGAGTTTTACGGTACCTGTTTTTTCTCCATTTTTGCTTTGATATCTCTTGCTAATGTGTAGAAAGCATATTCAACATTTAATGAATCTTTCGCAGATGTCTCTACAAATTTAATCTGATATTCTACAGCTAACTGTTCACCTCGTTCCTTAGAAACCTGAAAGAATTGCCAATTAAGAGCATTAGTTAAGGAAACAGATTAACAAAATATCCAAACATTTTTTAAATTATAAAGAATTATAAAAAAAGGATTTATATTTATGTATAGTGTGAATAAAATAACTACATTTGCAAAGTAAAATATCATCCAGATATTATTATTCAATCTAAATAATGATTCACTTGATAAATGCCTCTTTAAAGAGGGAATATATATTATTTGAAATGATTGATAAAATTATAACAATACATACAAAAAATATATACTAAAATTAGCCAGTAGGCACACTCTAAAAAGTCTTGGGATAAGAAAATTGGTTTGCACTTCTTAACAAACAAACTATTCAAGTATTTAAAAATAAATTCATCAATACTGTAAGTAGTTGACACCATTATTCCATTGTTTGGGTAAACAATAGAATCTATTCTGTTGATATTTATAACAGGAAAACTAAATGTAATGTATTGTCTTAGAGCAGATAGATTAAAATTTACTTTGACATTTTAAATTAGACCTTAATATAGTGTTGTAGACCTTAGATGTTGTAGATGTAGTATATCTTAACAGTGTTGTAAGCGTCTAAGCTATTATTTACCTGTCTTTTTGCATCCAAATCACATTTATTACCAAGGATCATTTTTTCCACATCTGCACTAGCATTTTCTTCAATGTTTCTAATCCAATTTTTAATGTTTTCAAAGCTCTTCTCATTTGTAACGTCATAAACTAACATTATGCCCATTGATCCTCGGTAGTAAGCTGTCGTTATCGTACGGAACCTCTCCTGACCCGCCGTATCCCTACAATTATAGGCCTGTAGATACCACTGAATTAAAATTTATTATTACACCAATCATAATGAATACTTACCATATTTGTAATTTAACTTTTTTGCCGTCAAGGTCTATTGTACGAATTTTGAAGTCGATACCTGAAACAGTTAGCTGGTGTTGAACTCAATTAATTAAAATTAGAGTGTATGATGTCATAAACAGTTCGTTCATTTAATTCGATAAGGGCTCTATTTATCAAAGAGCCGCACCCTTTTTTTAACGTATTTAGTTTAGAAAACATCTCATAATTAGGGAAAAATAGTCTTCTTCGATGACAATTACGTATAAAAAATACAACTTTTCTGACAATAACCTTTGATACAAAGACTTGATGTACTTACCAATAGTTGATATAAATGAAATATTAAAAGCATCCTCAGAGAATCTAAATAATATAGAGGTTTTTCCCACTCCAGAATCACCTATCAGAAGTAATTTAAATAAATAATCGTAAGTTTTTGCCATTTTTTATATTAAAATGATTATAGGATACACAGCCAGTCACTCATTTGGCATTTTTGAGTAATAGCTAGTGATGTACATTATTCATATTATTGTCTACGTTGCCTGAAATAAGCATAGAGTATCGATAGTGTCGAATCATACACACTTCACTGTTCTGCACTTTAATTAATAATTTTAAATAATAATGTCCAAATAACTTTAAACCCACAAAATTTTAAAGGTTTTTAATTTATTTCATGAATTATTAATCAATTATATAATTTTGAATTTTGGATAAGAGAACAATACATTTTTGTAATTTAGGATAAACTGTGTTAGGTACTGAAAAGACTGAAGAGTAAATGTCAATTGCGATTTGTCAAGCTGCAAGCAAAAACCAGTGTCAAATGTGGCGGCATTCGACAACAAGTAAAAAGTTTCAAAATTTATATTTTACAATTTAGCAAGATACAACAATATCATGAATGTAAATTAAATTACACAATACAATGTTCTATCACGTAAGTGTTTTTAAAGATTCTTTTGCATTTTCATAGTCTCTTATGTTACTTAGACTAAAATTACAGATTTCATTGGAGCATGAGATTTTACTGCATCCAAGATATTTTGGACCTCAGTTACTAGACACTGTCAAGCAAAAATTGTACACAGATGTTGAAGGAACATGTACGGGCAAGTAAGTACATTATAAATAAATAAAATATAACAAATAGTATATGATTTTAAGTGTTTTTTCTATAAACATGTTAACATTTTAGGTATGGTTTTGTCATTGCGGTAACTACGATAGATAGCATAGGTGCAGGTCTTATACAGCCAGGACAGGGATTTGTGGTATACCCAGTTAAATATAAGGCTATTGTTTTTAGACCATTTAAAGGAGAAGTACTGGATGCAATAGTCACTCAAGTTAATAAGGTTTGAAAATTAAAGTTTTAAATATTTTTTTCAACTACAATAATATTTACATAGTCTAAAAGTTATGCTTTTTGTGTTTTGTGTGCTTAAAGTATGGTTAAAGCCATCTAATATCCAATATGATATACATACTTTTTTCTAGCTTTATTTTTTGCTGTAAATTTTTAAGCATATAGCAAAATGGCATAGAGTTGATAATCAAAAGAGATCCTTTTCACTTGAAATACATGTTAGCTTAATTTGTATTAGGCTATAAAATATATTTTATAGTAAAATACTATTTAAGTTTCTCTCTAAATTTTGGCAGTTATTAGTTAGAAAGTGGGTGTTTGTGTAAAGAAGACTATTTTTCTCTTAAACTATTTAATTATATCTCAAAAAGTTCATATTTTGTAAGCTTCTCTAAGAAGCTTTCATAAAATACAAAATTCTTAACATTTTATTCACAGGTTGGAATGTTTGCTCAAATTGGCCCTTTAAGTTGCTTTATTTCACATCATGTAAGTAATTTTGATTTTATATTCTTCAACTTGATAGCATTACAGAACTGTTGCAAACAATAGCTTAAGCATTAATTATTTACAAAATCGACCACAAATATTTTGTTTTAAAAGCATGTTTACGTGAGATACAATATATTTTAAAATTATTTGAGTTTAACAAAATAAAAAAATATATATACTAATAAAAAACACCCATTTTCCAGTCCATTCCAACAGACATGGAGTTTTGTCCAAATGTAAATCCCCCATGCTACAAAAGTAAACAAGAAGATAATGTCATACAGGAAGAGGATGTAATTAGATTAAAGATTGTTGGCACTAGAGTGGATGCCACAGGCATTGTAAGTTGTTTTTTTACATATTATGGTACAACATATCTAAAATCGTAAAATAGGTGTTATATTAAGCAAGTAGCCACACATAAGACAGTATAGAACAGTGCTTAATGCAGCATATAATTTATTCAGGTGTTGCTTATAAAATGGCTATGACATGATTTACTAAATTACATAGTTTAAAAATGTAAGACTTATAAAGATAAAACAATAGTTTGTACTTAATAATTTTTACTTATAAATTTAAAAGAATAGGTTTATTTGTAATATTTGTAATATTTGCTAACCTGTAGTTGTTTTTTTTTCAGTTTGCTATTGGAACATTGATGGATGACTACTTAGGATTAGTGACACAGTGAAGATAATTAAATAAAATATTTTAAATAAAACACATATCTTTATATTATATTTATTTGGCATTCAAATAATAGTGTAAAATATGCAAATAACAAAAACAATACATCAAAAAGGGCAAAATATTTGGACACCTCAGTCTCTAGGGCAGTTTGTGTGTGACTGTTGACTTTGCTTGTACAATAATCATACTACCTTATGTCTAAAATGAAAAACTTATTGTTATTCTTACAATAAAATAGTGCTGTATCAAAGCTATCGGCAGTTTGTTAGTGAGGAAAATGTTTTGACAGTACATTAATCGAAATTAATTATGTACCTCATTTACTTACTCATCAAGACTGGATTATATTCTGTGTTAGTTGACAAGAGAAATATTGATTACTTAATTGTAATAACATCGAAACTTAAAAATAAATGTACCAATATTTAAAGAAATTAATTTAATAATGCCAAACATGTCAAAAAAATATCCAAAGGGCTGATTATTTGTCTTTGGTTTGTCAATTATATACAAAAATAACTAAAAAAATAAATTAAAACCTAATTATATATTGCTCACACTAAACAAAATATGGCATCTAAATAAATAATACTCAATATGAGATCAGAAACACAAAGTGAAAACATTATCTAAGCACCAAATAGGCCTAAACTTTAGAGATATCTATGCTCACATAGAATTAATATTAATTTAGCATAACTTTAAGCATAAATGCTTTACTACAGTAAAATCTACATAATTAGTATATATTTCCATTATAAAATATTGAGACATAACATTGTGCAATAACATAATAATATGCATGATAATAGATATATTTGGAACAGTCACAATGTTTTGCACAGAAAACATGCTGATTAACTGGCCTTCATTTAAAATTGCTTTTAGAAATAATTTATTACAATACAATGTAGTCTAAAAGAATACAATAAATTGAAAAATATTGGAAAGAGAAATAGTGGCTCAGTTAGAACAACATGTTGATATTCTCTCCACAAGGCACAACACAAGACTTTAGGATAAACATCAAACTGCAAACATTTCAAAACAACTATATACTCTGCTACGTACTCAACAGTACAGGAAGATTAGAAGCGAAGGATTTTTTAATAGGAATTTATAAGGCTTGATATGACGTAGTAACATTATGGGGATAGACTATAAACTATTTCATCTAGCTTTCAAAGAGTTTATAATGGATGGGCTTAGCACTAGCTACGATATTCACTCACATTTAAAGTTCTCTCTTTAAGTTAAAGTTTGAACTTACACAAACATTTAGAGGTAATTAATAATTGTAGAGGGGAATAAGATTGAATTACAACCACTATCTATCTCAAAAATCTTAACAATTTTAACATTTATATGACTAAACTGATGAATTTTACGTAACACGAATTATATTAGTTATAATACTGCCAACATGAGCTTGTAACACCAACTTACTGATAATTGATAATTTGATTATTTTACAATATTGGGCTATAAGAAGAAATCGAAGTACATCTTAACAGTTACAATATCATATAGTGGTTAAGTAAAACAATAATATCTTATGGTGGTGTACAAGCCCAATAACTATTAAGTGGATTATTTTTGTCTATGGATTAAACTGATTTGCTATGAGTATCTATCGTTTTCTATTGTTTGCTTCCCCGTCTTCCGGCAACTGTAAATCGTCCATCCTTACACTCCTGACCGACACTTAAATTCCTTGTGCTCGAAGTAAATGTATGATTCGATTGGAGATTCGCTAACTAATAGAGGCAAAGTAATTGAAATATAATTATCATATCAACATTTACTTCTCATGCCCTCTACTGACCAACCCTTGCGGTGACCGGCTCGTCAGTCACCAGCCGGTCGACACGCATCCCTCGGTACCCGTGTGGCGGCTAGCCGGCCCGGAGCCGGCTAGTGCGCGACGTGGAAGCACTGGCACTAGGCGGGCTGGTGTCAAGAGGCGGCGGGCGGCGCGGCCACGGCGGGGCACACGGGACCCCGCACCGCCTCGATGTAGTCCTTGATGAGAGTCGCGATCTGGTATGCCTGGACACGAAAGCAAAAACATTAAAAAGACAGTTCCAAAAGTCGAATCAGTGTTTAGTCTGCGGCAATTCAGTATACACGCGATGCCGACCTGGTCAGTGGAGAGCACTAGCTTGGCGTGCTTGCGGTCGGCGCGCGTCACCAGTAGCAGAGCGCGTGGCGCGGGCGACACGGCTAGCAGCTGCGAGTGGTCGTGAGACACGAGCGCCGCCCGCGCGCCTCGACGTAACAACGTCAGCCCGCGTGCGTCCACCGCCAGCCACAGCGCACGCGGCCAGTTAGACGTGAACGATTGCTGAGATTTAAATATAACAATTTAGTGTGATTCGCTTATACTATAGATATATTTTCGCCCTAATAAATATACTTTAAAAAAAATGTAGTAGTTAGAGAGATAAATAAATAATGTCCAACCATAACATCAAAGATGGTCGCTCTCGTGAGCGGCCAGGAGGAGGCGAGCGTGAGTGCGCGCTGCATGGCGGCGTGCGGCTCCGTGCCTCGCAGTGCGAGGTGGTGCAGGCGTAGAGCGGGTGCTGGAAGCGCGGGGGCCGCCAGCCGCGCCGGCAGCACTGCGCCCGCCGCCGCTGCGCACTCCTCACCGCCGCCCAGACAGTCGCCCTTCACAACCTGCGCGTGAAGCGCCGCTACCATCACCTATGTGCATGGTAATATTAGTCGTGCTGTATTAATATATTTAAAAAGAAACTATTCATAGGAACAAAACAGAAAAATCTGAATCTCAGAAAAGAACATTTACCGTCTTCTCATCATATTTTTGTATATATTGAATATAAAAGATTACTCACAGCCTCATCGGTCTCTATGGGCAGCCTGTCGTGGCGCACTGCGTGCAGCACCTGGTAGTACAACAGTTCCATTTCGGCTACGCACGCCGTGTGCAGCGGCCGCTCGCCCAGGAACAGACGTTTTTTGAACACCAGTCTGTGAACACCAAATATTTCTAGTATTACAATATGTATTAAATAATGAATTTATGAAAAATAAAGTAACTGATTTTTATTAAATATCATAATAAGTTAAGGGTTAGTTTAACAAAATTAGTCAAAGGGCCATAACGCGTGCCCTCTCACCTGCAGGCGGCAGCAGTGGCGCCCGCCTTCTCCCAGCGAGCCAGCACGTCACCGGCCCGTTCGGCGCCCGCCAGCGCACGCTCGCCCGCACCCGCCGGACTCGAGTTAGCGCACACTTCGTACAGTGCGTAACCTGTATTATATCATTCCTTGTTATTAAAAAAAAAAAACTCGACGATTTAGTCATATTTTGTAGATGATAATATTAAAGTATAGTGTATAAAGATATCTCAAGACTTACCCGTAGCGGCATCGCTAAGTCCGATCTTGTCCCGCAGCATGGCCACGAGGTGGTCTGCAGTGGCGGCCGGCCCGAACACGAGACCGTGCTGCTTGCCGTCCAGAAGCAGCACTCTTACATGCATCGGCCGTCGCGCCGCCGCACACAGTAGCTCCTCCTTCGACGGTGCCGCCAGACGACGAGGGACTTGAGCTATGCTTAATGCGACCTGGAAGATAATGTTTTTAATGTTAATAATATAGTATGGCAAAAGTTCTTAGTTTTTAATATTTGTGAAGAAATAGAAAACTGAGTAGTTCCTTTTTAAATTAGGTTAGCCCGTTAGGGTATTTCCTCCCCCTTCCAATTGTAAATTTACGACCCAAGGATATCTGAAATTGTCGCACATGTGTTAAAGTTCTTGAAGAACAGGAAGCCATAAAGGAGTTGAAGGAAGGACGGAAAACGGATTACACGTCCGGCTCCCAACGCCACCAATTTTAGGCCGATCTGTGGGAGGGTGGAACCCGGATCGAGCGGCAGTCATTGCGCTATAGTTAAACTTTACCGCTCAATATGATCGGCTGTTAAGCAAGGAATATCCTATAGGTACCTGTTCGGCTCTCCTGGCGAATCGGCCCTCCTCTGCGTTGTGCAGCGCTGCAGAGCGGTACCGCAGATGCGCCAGCAGCAAGCGCCGCAGCGGCTTAGCAGGCGGCAGTGCAGCGCCAACGGCGGCGCACAGGAGCGCCCAGTGACGGGACGCCACACGCGAGTTTGGCTCCGGGTGCTCCGTTGTCTGGAATTTTGTTTACGAGTTAGTGTTGAATATCATTTGACTTTCACAAAATTTGTTACTGATTTACTAATCTAAATATTTTATATTGCTTATTATATATTTGAAACAAACATATTTATATATATTTGTCCACACATTATAATCTATATGAAATAATGAAAACAGATTTGTAGAGTAACATCAAAGTTAATAGAAGCTATTCTTACCTGTTTAATAAGCTGCGCGTACAGCTCACACAGCAACGTGTCTTTCTGTAGACAGCGTTGTAGCAGCGACTGCGCCAGCGCCACTCGGTCGTCGCTGTCGCTGTCGTGGCTTGCACTGCTGCTATTGGTGGCGAGACTGGATGTGCTGCCGTTGTTGCTGCTCAAACCTGCGTGGCTCATTATATCCTGTCAAGAATATTTTAATATTAAATATTATAAATTCTTATAATATTAAAATTATAATATCACAGGAAAAATTACACAAATTGATCTAACCCCTAAGTAAGCAAATTATTACTTTGTGTTAACGGTGTTAGACAACGATACGAACACATATAAATACTGAGAATATATTGAATAAACGACCAAATCCAGAAATACAGACATCTATGCTCATCACATACATGATCATATAGTTATAGTTGTGTGAATGTGATCATAAATGATCTAACTGTAATGTAACTAACGATAACTGTTTTTAAAAGACACTTGTTGCAAACCTTAAATATCTGCATGGCGGCCACTTCTTCTGCCTCATTGAGCTTCGTGAGTGAGTGCGGCAGTGAGCGCGCCCACGTCCAGTAGGAGGGCGGGAAGCCCTTGTAGCACTCCCCCTGGCCCTCCGCACTGATGTCCAGCCTCACTCGTTCGAGACGGTGCTTACTCAATCTGCGGGAGTGTGATGAAAATAGATTTAAGTAGTTAATTTAGCTCCAATGCTCAGTTAAATAACTTTAATACATATATTATCCTTCTTCGATCGGTCTACACTATACCAATGCAGTAATCAAAAATTAAAGAATCTATATTCAATATAATATTTAATTTTGAAATCACTTATTTGGTGTATTTAAAAGGTACAAGGAGGAGAGATAGAGCACTGCGAGACATGCCTCCTGAGGGTGTTCCTGAGGAAGCCGGCGGCACCGGGCGCGTCGTGCGGTCTTCGCAGCAGCGCCGCGTCCACGAGCGCGCGCCTGGCCCCCCGCAGCGCGGCGGCGAGGCGGGCTCGCTCGGCGGCGGGCGGGGCGCGGCGCGGCGCCTCCTCGGCCAGTCCGCCGCCCAGCGTAGGGCTGTACGCGGCCATCAGCCATGCCGCCTCTGCCTTCTGAGACTTCTGCGTGCACTCCAGGACTATGCATCTGGAAATTATTGTTTTCGTTACCCTTTGATGGCGTGAATTGAAATGAGTTATAAAATGAGCATACATTTTGCTCTGTATAGGTGGACCTTTCATTGTCCCCTTTGAAGAATGATATTAAGAAACTGAACTGTTTCAAATAACGCACCTGAGTCCGTCGTGCTGCCCGTGGTGCGTCAGACTCAGCGTGAGTCCGTTGTCTACGGGATCCATCAGTATGGCGGCTATGTTGCTGTACGGGTACTCGGCCAGAACCACTTTATCTGCGGGTCGAACTAGGACCACGCCCTCTGCCCCCACTCCGAGAAGTACGTTGGGACCTATATATATTATTCAATTGTGGAATTCGATAAAGCAAAATACGATTTTTAAAGAAAGGAAAAATAAAGCAACTCACCGTGAGCCCAATATCCTTTGTAAGTGACAGGGAACAGAGTGACCCCGTATAGGGGATACTGCATCACACAGGACAGGTACAGCGCTTTGGCTGTCAGTTCGGCTCTTCCGGCACCGTATTGTCGGTGGGCTTGAGCAAGTATTGTGGCCTTGGGGAAAGATTAGAGTTTTTATTTTTTTTATAATAATTTATCTTGTTTATATTAAATAATTTAAATATTTAAATTCAAACAAGTACAACTAGTGCCAATCAAACATTATGATCTAAAGACTCAACTCGAATTTAAAAATATGTTCTATAACCTGTGACCTCTGGCAGTCAGTATTCATCGCTTTGGTAACTGAGCTATCATGTCAATGTGAACAAGTATCAATTTGTATGCGCTTGTAAGAGTACACTTACCCATTGATGCGCGGCTCGTTGTTTAGCAATTCTTGGAGGCAGGAATTGATCAGGATGAGCGTAATAGGCCCTTGTGTGGGGAGGAGGGGGGCTAGGAGGAGGTTCTCCTAAAGACACTTGTGCTTGGAGCCCCGCCAGTTGAAGTGCCACCTTCTCCGATACTGGGAACTCGTCCAACTGGTGAAAAAATATAAGTTAATAGGGTCTACAACACAGATACAACAGTCTTAGTACAGATGCAGATACCTTAACAACACTATGCACAGCTTGAGCGTATAGCAGAGCTACTTCCACAGGGTCATGAGGTAATTCACGACCACCACGGAACAGACGCCGTTTGAATACGAAACGATTGTCTGCTGATCCGCCTCCAGGTCCTTGTTGCCTAATAAAATAAAATATTAATATTATTTAGTATGTACACTTTGAATTAAAAACAAATGTGTTATGTTGTGTGTATCTTTACAGTTTAGCTGCGCAATTTAATAATAAAACTTACATCTCCCAAGCTGCAATTACGTCGTATAGATACTGCGTGGCGCGCACGTGTTCCTCCGTGCCCGCCCGCTGCTGGTACACGGCCCAGCCGGCGCGGGCGGGCGGCGCCAGGCCCAGCTTGTCAGCCAGCCTAGCTGCAGCCGCGGCTGCCGTGTCCGCGGGGTGCACGTCGATGGCCTTAGTGCGACCGTCCAGGAAGAAGAAGCGGCAGACAATAGTGCCGAGACGACGCATGGCCTGTATGTTCAAATTAGGTCATTTTTATTTAATTAAAGTATAATTATTTATTGATAGTCCTGATTCGACTAAAATCTAAACCCACCGCAATCTCCACAGTACTAGGTGGGAGCTGTCTGGGAGCGGCTCCCCTACAGTTATCCAGACACCACTGCGCGCAGTGAGCAGCCCTGGCGCTGCTGGTCACCGAAGTCACTGAAGTCATTGACCCGGTGGAGGCCGGTGACATCGCAGGTCTAGCGCGTGCCCTGAGCCAGGTACAGTAGTATCGTGCTAAACCGCGGCTGGGCTGCCAGGCCACCGCGCACAGACACAGAATGAGCCACAAACGCTCTGCCCAATCTTCCACTGGACATTCTGTAATCTAGGAAAAAATATAAAAATGTGTTATATAATCTAAACATAATTTAAAATCATATGGATTTTAATTAAATAAAGAGATATATTAATAGTTATTCTGAAGCTTTCCTTTGCTATCGCTTTTTATTCTATCCACATAAATTATGACTGTTTTACGATATTCATCATTGTAAAAGCAACATTTGTAAATCAATATTAACAGTGTTAAAGACCGCGCAATTGGATATTTAATTAAGTTGAGTGTACGCCTACTTTAAATAAAAAAAATGAGTTTGATATGATGATTTAGTTCCTTACCTGTCGGACACATTGAACCAATATCTCATCCCGCAACTCTTCACGTTCCAGACCTTTGCCTATAATGGATTGAATGACCTGGGTTTCTTTTTCCGCAGTCAGTTCCCCTCTCATGTATCGACACAAATCCTAAAAAAAACCATTTTTAATAACATTTTAAGTGACTGTGTTAATTATTTTACTTCGAATACTTACTCTAAATATATTGACAGCGGCGGTAACGCTGTCCGGATCGTGTAGTTGTATGTGGGAGGTAGGGATGTTGTTTCCTTTGTGGTATGTTATCATCTCTTCTTTCGTTAATAGCTCCATTGACTTGCTTTTGCGGGTTAAAGTTGCCATTATTGTTCCTTGAATAGTATATTTATTATTATTCCCGGTAATAATTTTTATAATAAAAAATATAGAATAATAATAATATCAGTACAAATTACACACATTGATCTAACCCCTAAGTAAGCAAATTATTTGCTTGTGTTAAGGGTGTTAGACAACGATACAAATACATAGAAATACACATATAAATACTGAGAATATATTTAATAAACGACCAAACCCAGAAACACAGACATCTATGCTCATCACATAAATGCCTGTCTCCGCCGGGAATCGAACCCGGGCCCTATTGCGCCGTGACACGTTAGGCGTCTGCGCTAACCACTCGACCAACGGGGCGGTAAAATAAATAAATTTAAAAAAAACAAGAAATTTACCTTCAGGTGATCGTGGGTGATCATTGAAATACAGTTTAGCGAACTCGGTGAGGTCATTGCCGTCGGAGGGGGCTTCAATGTTGGTGGGCGGGGCTTCGAGCTGATGGAGTCGGCGCTCTACTCTCTCTTTGCGACGGGCATTCCGTTCTGAGTTCTATTTGTATTGAAATACAAATAAATTATTTATATTTAAAACATATTTTATTTATGTAATTCATCACCACAAGACTTAAATCTACTTGTCTATAGTTTGTATAATCTATGAGTGTCTTAACAATTGTAAATACTAATTGACTTGTAGGTATTTTAAACGAATATTTTTTTTAATAAAAAGTATATCGCAGATTCATCGATTATTAGTAATTTATTTGATAGTATTGTAACAGTGGGCCGTGAACGCCGTGACGTAATGAGTCACGTGATTGGAATCTTTAGGAGGGACAACTGAGACATTTTAAATATTGGAGAGCACCGAGTCGAGGGGAATTGATTACAGAGAGCGATACAGTTCGGACCTGCGGTTCACTCAAAATCTGATAAATACTAATCCTACCTAATACCTACTAAGTAATTTGTGATAGCTGATTACTTACTTTTATACAAGAATATTTGAAGATATTTAATACAAGAATTATCAGTGTGTAACAATGAGTAACAATGTGTCCGTGTAATTGCCTGAGAGCTACGTCAGGGTTCCTGTACCTGATGACTCCCATCAATAACGAGCAAGCTACTAATATATCTCTATTGCCGACACATATAATATACATGGAAAACTAATTTCTATGTATGTAAATTATCTCACTCATATGTGTATTTTGAATAAAGTATTATTTTAATATTAATAATTAAAAAAATCTTACATTGGAATCCCCATTAAGAATAGGTGGTGGACTGGTACAAGAGTCCATGGGGGTTGGAGATATGGTGTCGTTTGTTTCGGGTGACGTCACATTGCTGGGTAGTGGGGGGAGGGGAGCTTCCTGTTCCTCTTCAGAGTCTTTTATTGATGGGGAGAAACTGAAAATATAATTAACCATTAATAATGTATTAATATTCATTGATATATGTGATTATAAAAAATCAGACAGTATAATTCTTACCCATTATCTGATGGTGGGTGTATAGGTGGCGGTGGTGGCGGAGGTGACGTCATTAGAAGAGGTTCGACATTCGGTCGTGGTATCACCGATTCGTAAATAGGCTCTTTGTCCTTTATTACGGCCACTTTGCCGTTTGGTATTATACCATTTGTGAGTTCTGGTGGGGTTGTTTCTGAAGAGAAAAAAAAAGTTAAACCAATTATTTTTTTTAAATCATCATTATAATTTTTATTTCTGTGTTAAAAAGAAATGTTACCTTTAGCTGACGGTGGTGGGGGGGGAGGTCCGGCAGGTTCTGGAAGGGTACATATAGGTGGTGGCGGGAACACTGGCGACTCCTCCACACTGGGTTCTATAGAGGGCGGCGGAGGCATCACCAGCGACGACGACATCACATCGCCATTTGTCAATGATGACGACATCTCCCGCGGAGGAGACAGCCCATTGGTTATCGATGACGACATAGTCACGGGCGACATGCCATTGGTTATACCGTTAGTTAGTGGGTTTGGCGTGACGGGAGTGGCTGGCTGCAGGATGGATGTGAGGGCTAATGATGTAGGCGGTGGTATAGACTCAGAGGGCGCTCCGTCAGGTTTCCTCTGGTCCTCCGTGTGCGTCTTGCTTAGTTCGTGGATTTCTTCTGCTAGTACGTTTTCCAGCTAAAATATGTTTTTAAATTAATATACTATTTGATATGAAAGAAAGAAAAGAGAGAAAACATATTTATTCTCAGTCTCTACAAAACACATACAAAAAAGTTAAAACATAATTTAAGTGACTAGTAATTGCTTTGTAAATGTTATATTGAGCTGAAAAAGACTCGTCTTAGCTTACGCTATATATGTCAGATATCGCAGCACTGGTTTTCATGATATAAGTCGTAGCTTCTGGCCAACCCGGGGAACAAAAGCATTATTCACATATTTGGAATAAACCGTAATAATACTTTATAATGATGGTTTTAAGTGTTGTTATATAGCCAATACTTATTTTACAACCTTAACCTTGATTAATTGAACGAGAAATAAAATATTAATTTTATTGTATCAGTAAAAATTGGTTTTAACGATAGAATTGGTTTGTTACTTACTTCATTATTGAGATCGTCAGCCAATCGTTCCATACAATCCCCGATCTCAGCTATAGAAGGCTGGTGGTCGGGCTGACCGTCGGGCGCACCTCTCTGAGCGGGGACATCGGCCAGGAAGTCGAAGAGGTTGTCCAGGTTCACGGAATCTGTGCGAGGGTTGCAAGGTATCCCTCTCAATTGGCCTGCCATGTTTTCCAGTTCCGCTCTTTCTGCTTCTGCCTTTTCTACCATGCTGCAAAAGGATCATAGATTACAGCACATACAAGTTTTTTTTTTGTTAAGAGATTTTTTTTAGAGTAGATAGATGGGTGGGGCTGTAGTTTAGGTACTAATAAATTAATCATTATGACCAGTATTATTTATACCCACAATTAATGTCGGTTTGGATCCACAAAGAGAATCACAAATTTAGGATTCGAATAAAATCTCGCAGTACAAATAGTTTTAATACGACGACATACCTGTTCCTCTCCTCCCTCAGCTTGATCTCCTGGTTGACCATCTTCATGTCCCTGAGCGCGGCCGCCACCTCCCTGGCAAAGGCTCCCCGCAGGTGTCTCTGCAGCGTGAGCGCGGCGCGGCGCAGGCGCAGGAAGGCCGCGCGCTCGCACCAGCCGCGCCACGCCGCCTGCAGCACCACGGCCGCGCCGCGCCACGACACGAACACGCGCCGCCGCAGGCTGCCCTTGTACCACTGACACCACACACATTACTACTGCGACCCGGAAGACCACTACTGGACACTTATAACGCGGGAACATATTTGTTTTACGGGACACTAACAAACGACTACATAACAAGAAAATACAGAAATCTACAGATAGTAGTTCAGAAATAGTTAAAATATAATTATCAATGATATGGATTTAGTTGGGAGTTGGACTTCAATATTTTGGCGATGTCAGTTTAAAAGAGATTGCTTTAATGAGACAGCCTTGGAGTCATTATATGTAACTTATTATTTTTTTCTTGTGTATTTCTTGTTTTTGGTGCGTGATGATATTATGATATGATTAACTACGTAACATTGAATATCATCAAACTTTACAAATCTTAGAAATGGTTTATGTACTTTTGATAGATCAAACATCCAAATTAAACGTAATGGCTTTGTAACAATTATAATAATTAGTTGATGAAATACTTACTTTTTGTAACAGAAGTGCGGAGGAGTGCAGAAGCGCTGTTCGCTTAGCTTCCAGAGGTCCGTGTACAGAGCTCCTCATAAATATTTTCGTATGTCCTATTTGCCAATCGTTTTCTGGCGCGTCCACTAAAGCCATTATTTCCCTGAAATATTTAGAATTATTAATTGTTATATCCCGTGAAGCTCATCCAGGCTATCTTTATTGCTATTGGCTATTAGAGCTGCGTTCCGTGTACAAACATCACAGCTGAAAACGATACTACCCCCTTCAAGCTCTCGCCGTAGATAACTCTAGTTTAAGTAACTCAACGTTTTCTTGTAATTTAGTGTATTATGCTGTCGTTATCCCCTAATACTATAACTCATTCTTGTGTATTAAGTATATTATGATCTGTTATCGACCACTATTATTATACAACTCACGCGACACGTGGCTGCGCTGGTCGCGGGTGCGGCAACAGGCAGCGGTAGCGCAACGTGAACAGCGGCGCGGGGAGATGCACGGGGAAGCCGTCCCGTCGGATGCGTACTATCTCGTTCATGCCCAGGTAGCGCAACTGCTCCAGAACTAATTGCTCGTTGTACTTGCCCGCCACTTTGTTCTCGTTAGGTTTTATGCAACGGACGTACCTGTGAGTAAAAAAATATATTTAAATAATTTTATTTTTTTTACTGAGTAAAGTTAAATGATCAATACCTTACCATACGTCAGTAGCTTGCAGCATATCGACTAGTGATTGTAGTTGAGCCCTGAAGGTATCCACTACGGTGGGACGTCCTTTAGAAGTACCTCGTTGGGTTGTGCTCGTTGAGCCCGGACTCGACAGCGATAGATCCTGAAAATGTTATTATATAATACCGGCTCGAAGGACCATATGTTTTATTAAAATATTATAAAATCAACATTCTTACATGTCCAGGCGGTGCTAAATCCTGCACATAATCAGCGAGTTCCCTGACAAAGGGATTGGCGGATCTACTCAAATGGTCGATAAATGCGTCCTGCTGTGTATCTCTGTTTTTATCGACAAATCCCTGTACACTATACGTCACTGTGCCCGCATAGTGCTGTACCCCGAACTCTTCCTCCCATTTCCTTCGCGAACCCTTCACAAAGCTTTGGTGTTCACCGAATTCTCCTTGAATGTTTGTGAGATAGGCACCGTCTGATCCCTAAACAGAAACGAGAGAGTTATATACATTTAAATAATTAATAACAAAATATAATATAAGCAAGGAGTTAATTATAACTACCTTCGGCATGTGACACTGCTCGCTGAGCAACTTTAGAAGACTTCTTGGTGGTTTCTCCAACAGCTCCAAACATACCGCGTTATCGGTGAATTGAATTTGGTTGTATTTAATGCCTTCTTGACGATACTAAAATGTATAAAAGCATAATCAGAATAAAACTAAAAGTAAATCCTTACATATTAAAAGAGTCAACATTTCTTTCTTTTTTTGTTTGTCTGTTTATGCATACATAAGTTAAGAACAAGAATAATAACCAAAACTATGAACTTACGATCTCCTGCTCGAGCGCAAAGACATAATTATTGAAAAACATATGTAGTTTCTCATTAGCGTAGTTGATGCAGAGCTGTTCCAGCGAGTTGGCGGCGAAGTTCTCGAAGCCGAAGATGTCCAAGACGCCCAGCGACCGGCGCGCCTCGCGTCCGGGAGCGGAACAACTGTTGACGTGACGCACGAGCCATGCGAACGTACGAGCGTACAGCGCACGGGACATGGCGTGACGGTTCTCACGGGCCTAGAATATTATGACATGACATGAGTTAAAGAAAAAGAGTAGGGGTAACATGACATGAGTAAAAGCAACAGAGTGAGAATAACTTGACATGAGCAAAAGAAAAAGAGTGAGAGTAACATGACAAGACTTGATACATTGATTGGAAATATAGATAATATATAAGCGTGGTGTCAATTAAGCGTCTCAATAATTAAATGAATTCCGAAGGCGTTTGTCATGAATGTTTATAAACACGGGTATCTATGGCTTTTATTATTATATAATTGCTGCTTAACCAACTTATGTACTACTTAACTCTGATTAGCTCAGGAGTGTAATCTTTTGTTTTATTTAAATAATTATACAAATTTCTGAACTAAAAGATATAAAGATTGTAATAATGTTTTCTTAATTAAAATTCCGTTTTGAAACGTAATATTTTATTTACGAGATAATTAACATGTATTTTAATTTTATTAAGTAGAAAGGCGCCATGAGGTTCATTTTTATTTTATGTTGTGTAATAAATTATGAACACTGATAACAATTTCTTTTTATAGTAGATATTTCATTAATTTCTTAGTACAGATGGCAATAAAATACAATAGTATTAGAACACAAATATATAGTTAATATTTTATTATTGAAATATATTTATTATTAATTATGACATCATTTACACTTAAAAATATTATCAATAAATGGAAATATAAAAATAATGAAATCCTATAAAATGACCTATGAGTTACCTCGTGTAACCGCAGTGGTATATCGGTAACATTGCCTCGCACATTGATCTGTCTCTCCAACAACACTCGCTGAGCGGTAGGAGGTGCCAGCCCTAGCAAGTTAGCGACCGCGTCCACCGCTTCTGCGTCCTCCGGCGCTAGGGTTGTGCGTTCACCGTCTACATCCTAAAAAATAATTATTATTTTATATATATTTTCAAAATTTAAATTCATACTATTAAATATTTTTTTTAATTCATAAGAAACATCAGACATAATTATTTTATTGTGTCAAACTAACCTGAAATTGTATATTTCCTAACCAAAGCACGGCCGCCAATACTTTAAACAGCCCCTCACACATATGCGGGGGCACTTGTAGCACCGTCAGCGCCAGCTGCAGGGCTTCCAACTTGCCCTGTTCTCCCCCGCGGGAGCGAGCCTCCTCGTCCTCAGGCCTGAGGTATTTAAACTGAACATTGTCACGGAGACGTAGTATGCTGCGAAGTTCTGCATTGTGCTAAAAATAAAAAATATATATTATATCACCTCTTTATGTTTATTTATATCTAATTTAAACATTTATCAAAGAATAAATTAAATTTAAGATATTCCAACACACCTTAGCCCCCTCGACCAGTTGGTAGAAAACATGATAGTTGGTCTCCCTGGGCGCTGGACCTGTTATCCTCGCTCGTTCCAGGAGGAAGTCCCTCAGTACAGCGCCTCTGATGCCGCCTCGGTGATCCAACCTCACCTCCACGAACTTACCGAAACGAGATGAATTGTCATTGCGTACGGTTTTAGCGTTACCTAGAAAAGATGTCTTTATTTAGAGTAGTTACAGACAATAGCCCTGAGTTTCCTACGAAGTTAGTGTTTAAAATTATTACAGAATATTTTAAGCATTGTAACTATGGTGAGACTTTGTGTAAAGTTACATTGTGTTCTGTTCATTAATTGACTTGTGTAATATAATTAGAATATTTAAAATAAAAACACGTTCAAGACAAAATTTGATTTAGGTAAAACTTTAAAAATCTACGTAACATTCTTTATTATCCTCATAATTAAATGCTGCCCTATTAAGAGAAAACCCAAAGCCCTGAGGGATGAAATTCATTTGACGGCACATTGCCCGTAACCGAGACTCGTAACGAATATAATTAAATTTAGTTCAGTGGAGCTGCGATGAAAATGCAATAGTAAAGTCTTTGTAGAAGTCAAGCGAGACTCAAATTACTGAAAATGTAATTTATCGCTGGCTATAAACCTGACTTGTTATAAAGTAATATCATTGAAAATGTTGCTGATCAGTGACATGATGTTATCGTATTGCAAAAACATGTCTTATTTATGGTAAAAAGTAATTTTAGTAATTTCAAGTTGACAACTATTGACATTTAAAATTGATACCTACCAAAGGCTTCCAACACGGTATTAGCCTCAAGTATCTGTTGTTCTGCCCAGGACGCCTGTCCTCCGGCAGCGCACAGGTACTGAAGGATGAGCTTAGTGGTCTCCGTCTTACCAGCTCCACTTTCCCCAGATATTACCACTGATTGGTTCTTCTCGCCATTCTGTTTGAACGAAATGAGGTGTTATGTTTTTTGGATTTCACGAAAAGAATTAAGGATTTTATATTTAACCGAATTATTTTTAAAATCCTAATCAAGTTATGGTTTTTTAAATGCTGGGCTTAAGATTCAAAAAAGATGTCATTGTTACGACGGGAATCGAACACGAGACTAATAAATTCAAAGGGAAACAGTGCCATCACATGCATCATATCCAAAGATAAAAAGAGTATAATCTTTATATAACTATCATTAATATGAATACAAAATCACTCACCTGAAGCGAACTGTAGGCAGATTCAGCTAGAGCGAACACGTGGGGCGGCAGGCTCCCGAAGGCTTTACCTCGGAAATTTTGCATATCCTCCTGCAATCATTTGCAATTAAAGTGATTTTATAAAGTTGTTCACAAAAAGTTTTTTCCATATTATGTTACCGGAATTTTCCTGCGGCTTCTCTTATATGGAAAATAAAAAAGAGCGGAGGACTAATTAGAAAAACGAATAAGTGAAGTAGCAGACAGGCAGCGCCCTGTGTCCCGATGACAAAAGGTGGCGCGTTTTAAATTAGAAAACCATTATTTAAAAAAAAAAAAATATACCCATAAATTTTGGATCGTCTATCTGTGTGTAAATAAATTCCTGTAGTACTTTTTGCGAAATATAACATACAACAAACATACTTATACTTAAAGTTACTTTTATACAAAGTAATAATTTAGATTAAAAAAGTAGACTGCACCTTTATTTTAATCAAAAGTTCAATTGTCAGTATGTCATCGAGAGTGAGGTTAAATGACTTTTAGGTTTGTAATTCCCTTTTAGCCTTTAAGCCCTTTGAAGTGCATCCAATCCCGTATTAAAAAGGGTGATCCCCCACTAAATTAACTTCGTGATGTTTTTGTATCTTCCTGTTACAATAATTATTTCAAAACAATAGTAACAAAGGAGCGTGTCTTCTCATGCGAGGTAAATTGTCCCACGGTATGATACAAGAAAGCAAAGATGAAAGTGATTTAGTTTAAAGGAAACAGCAGTAAAAGTATATAACACATATGTTAACTTTCCGTTTATTTTCTTTATATATGAAAATGAGAAAGAAATAATTACTTTATAATAGCCAATGTTTCCGCCCGACAGTTGTAATTTATAACTACTTGTGCTCTAGATGATTTATTATATATATTATTATAAATCTCACTTTATAGATAATAAGTTCTTTATTACAATTGAATCTATCATTAAATCACATTAAGATCAGTCATTGCTTTATTTAACGTTGTCATATTGATATACCAACATATACTATTCTATTAAAATAATTATATAAATTAGATACCTAAGTTCGTAGTCTTTGTGGTTCGAATAGCAAGTATCCAAGCACTATTCAAGGTAATCTTCTTAAAGTATTTAAACAATGAATTAGGGTAAAACAGAAAGTAGCTTAACTACTCACCATGTTGTAGCATCCTAACTCCTTGTAGGGATTCACTGCAACTAGAATTGAGCCTGTGTATGTCTGTTTATCTTATAGGAATGTTATTGTTATATTATATGAATCAGTTTATATACAACATGCATAGATAGGGTAACTGTATATTTGCTCTTATATGTTGAATTGATCTTCACTATTTATAATAATATTTAAACAAATGTAAATCGTATTATATTTGTTACAACATAATTAAGCTTAATTTGATTTCCCCCGAGATTGTGAACAAATAAGTAGAGCCAAATAATGTTTACGAGACTATATTTTATATATAAAATAATATATGATTGTATCTTCATATCGTAATATTTATATAAATATAGAATGAAAAATGAACCGATACGGGCAGGGAGGGATTCCAACCCGCGATCTCTGGGAAACAGTCCCGTCGCTGTACCAATTGAGCTACACGGTAGCTCAAGTAGCGTCGGGACATTTTCCCAGACGTCGCGGGTTTGAATCTTCGTCAGTGTCGGTTTATTTTTCATTCTTTATTTATATACATTTAAATAAGCTTAAAATGGCTACTTATACATTTTTATAGATATTTTCAAACATATCGTACAATATTACATAGAGTACACGTTTTAATTGATACAACACTGCTTGAGAATAAAATTGTAAATATTTTGAGTCTTGATAATATGGTTATTACATCTGTTGATTATAATCTATCCTATGGAGATATCATTTAGGATAATTACTATTTCATTTATATCAATGACATTAATATTTATTGTCAACCACCCCGTTGGTCGAGTGGTTAGCGCTGAGCCTAACGTATAGCGGCTCAGTGGAGGCTCGGGTTCGATCCCCGACAGGGACAGGCATGTATGTGATGAGTATAGATGTCTGTATTTCTGGATTTGGTCGTTTATTAAATATATTCTCAGTATTTACATGTGTATTTCTATTTGTATATTTGTCTAACACCCTTAACACAAGCAAAAATAAATTGCTTACTTAGAGGTTAGATCAATATAATTTATCCTGTAATATAATTATTATTGCCGCACTCAAGTAGAGACGATGATAAATCCTATACTATAAATTATTAATAAAATATGACCAAGATTCGTTTTTCTTTTAAGATATTCTAAAAAGGATACATATATAAGATCGTGTATGTACCGCCTCTTGAGATTGTTGTTGATAGCTTGTTCTGTGATCTGCGGCATCATCGTCATGTCGGGCACACCCGGCCCCTCATCCTTGTCTCGCTCCTCCATTGTGTCTGCAATTAATTAAACTACTTATCATAACTGTAGATAACTTTCTTAAAAGGTAAGGAATACAATAGCATAAGCAAACAAGGCTTGGTTAAAATGTTGGTTGGAAAAACGTCTACATATTAAAAGCAATATCAGATATCTTTTACTAATACGGCAATATTTCATAACATAAGTAGGTTATGAATTGATTTCTATAAAATTATGTTATTTTTCTAGAGATGACGTAATAATATATGTTATCGATAAAATCTCCCCTCCCTCATCAAAACTGTCACCAAGTCAAGAGCAAGGGACTGGTATCACGACACCTAATTTACTTATATAAATCGATCGTTAAGCGTTAACATTACGATAAACATTTGTATTTTACTCAGAGATTGATACAGCTTTTTATGTAACATCTTTCTTAATACACATTATATGAATATAAATACAATCATAAAAAATAAGCTTACGAAACAAAAACAAATATAATAAATAAACTATAGCAATAATAACGAACTATAAAATAATAAAATGTTTTAATAATGTCGAATGCTTTGAGAATATGTAACTTATGTAAAATGGGGTGTCGATTACCATCTATCTTGCTCCCTCGTCCCAGCCCCGGGGCTTTATAAACATTTATCTTAGATCGTCTGGAAAATTACCAACTTAATTCGTAATTTCATTAACCTTTCGTGTATATTATATATATAGTTGTACTAAAAATACAGAAATAATATAAGAGCTACGAAAACTAGTAATTATATTTGGTTATTAAGATTGAGGAAATACCAACGATCAGGTACATGGTATAGTTCATTAACCTCTGTGTAGATAAAGTTGCGCGGTAACTGACATCTGGGAATCATCAAATGACGCGTAATAGCTCTTGAGGCAGGACGAGCAAGATATCAGCGGAAATGTCACTCGCGGATAAATACGATACGTCACATTCGTTCGCGCTTCCCTTTATCGATATTAACGTAGCTGCTTGTTCGAAACAAATCTTTAACTATATCTATAGTAAAGAATAGATGTTTTTTATTTCCTACCTTTTATCTGTTGATTGTTTTTTGTGTAGATTTTTGGTTAATGTTAATAATTCGTACCAATTGAATCGAGTTCTTTCGTGCATCGAATCTAAGAATCGATTTTCATCCAAAAATATACTAAGCTTATCTACCAACAGCTGTGGTGGACATGTACCGGCGACATAATTTTATTGAGATAAGTTTTTAATTATAAAATAGATAATGTATTTAAACTTTTTAAACAATCTATACCTACTGAAATAAAAAATGAGGTTGTAAAAAATCCCAAATAACTACAATCCCTCCCGGGTTGTAGTAAGATATCACGTGTACAAGTTTTTCGTTGGACAGTAACAGTAAGACACAATCTTTATAAACCAGAATTCAATTAAAGTATGCCTATAGAGAAAAATATGATTCTGAAAATGTTCAAGATTCTTTATATAAAACAATTCACGTTTCAGGGAGAGGGGTGGTCTAAATCCTGACCAGGGAGGAGGGAATAAAAAAGTTTGCTAAAACACATCACGTGAATAATAGAGAAGGATGTTGGAAGTCATAATGGAACTATCCCGTCGACTACAAAAAATATTTTATCAATAATATTGAACCTTTTTATTCGTTTATACTGTTCTGTTTCAACCAAAAGCTTTTTGTAACATTAAAGGAATAATTTAATAATGCAATGCATAAACATCTTAATTGACTAAAACCTAAGTAGTAATTTAGTAAGTCAAATTATAGTAGTTGTATATATAGTTTTAGTTAGTATATATAGTTGAAAATAGTAAGCTGAATTACACTGTTAATATAGTTGTTTATTTTATATGGTACAATATGTATTTACTATACATAGCCTATGTGATAGATTTCCTTGTAATTAATCTTAAGGATGCGGTAGAGGAAATATTTGCATGTAATATGTCCATATGTAACACTTACCATTGAAAGCTAATCTATGCACGTATTTATAAACAATATAATTAACAATTAGAGGAAATACTATGTCTTAACCGCAGCTTTGTTCGTTGCAAAAACAACAAGTTCAAACACGAAACTATAAAGTTTTAAGTTTTTCGAATATTTACTGTAAGATAGAGTCAATGGAGTGAGATCTATTTTGCATTCTAACGCCATCTAATATTCTTGAAAAAAACTTTTTTCTAACTTCTATTTTGAAATATAATTAAATTTAAAATTTACATCATCTCGACTTACAGTGAACAGGAAGGCTGCAAAGTATTCGAAACGTCGGGTTAAATTTAAAATGTAAATTCAAAACCTAATTATACGCGAGTTAAATTCATAAAAAAATGTTCTATTTCAATGTGTAGTACTTGTGAAAATCTATGAAAATATTGTCTAGTATCCTTCTGTACAACTACATTAGTGCTGGCGAATTTTGTTTTGGTTTGTGTTTTCATTAAGAAAATACGTCTTTGCGATAGAAATAGCTTTCCAACAGATCTCGATCGGTTCAGCAGTTTTTACTTCATGCCCCAAGATATGAACAGACAAACAAGAATTAAAAAAACATACAGTCGTGACTTAAAGCTATTTGTAAGGCCCTATTAATTATTTATTTATAAATGCTGTACCTACCAGTTTTGTAAAATATACACACATAACCAATGAAACACACACACACACACACATATATAAAATTGGCATTGACAAAATGTGTAGCTATAAACGAAAATAATATATCTAACGAAAATTATAACATAATTCGCTTGTATATGTACGTATTCTAATAAAAATAGCCTTCACTATTGTAATAAAAGTCATTCATTTATTATAGCGATATAATTAATTGTCATCCCCTCGGGTGAACAGACAAACTCCCGACCCTTCTAAATGCAATTATATCTTTAAATGAAAAATATTTTTCGCAAATAACGGCATTCTTTTTTTTTAATGTTTATAAATTAAAAAGTTACGTAATTTTAAGATAATTTATGAAACAAGTTGCTGTTAATACAAGTTGCTGAAATTAGAATATTATACAAGAAAAAGAATAGTTTTTTTTTTTATTTTTTTAGATTGTTTCTATTTCTACTAGTCATAGAAAATATTACGCTGGATTTCTTTAGAATTATATTTTCTATTGTATTCTTAAGCTCGCTTCACTTATTATTATTGTCGTTGTTGCTTTTAATTTAATAGAAAGTAAATATTGTAAACCATATTTTACAAATACATAGACATTTATAGGCTCATGGCACATTCATAAACACATTGACATGTTCTTAAACACATAAACACATTCATAAACAATTAGAAATGTTCAAAAACAAATAGACATTTTCATAAACACATGGACATTTTAACAAACACATACATGTACTTAAACACATAGACAACCATAAAATCATAACCATTTTTGAGTGTCCATATTTTATGCAAAGGGTCTCTGAAAGTTCCATAAGGGCTCTTAACTTTTTGGTTGAAAATCGGATGATTGACGCGAATTGAACCTAACGAAGGATAGGTTTATGCATTTAGGTTTTATGAATGTTATGTCTACCATTTTCACTCTATTTAATGCGTAAAGGGTCCATTGGGAATGTACCTTTAGGGATATAAATGCGAATGGGAAATCGGAATTTGTTTACGCACACATAGACAACTGTGTCTTGATATCTACATAAAACAATGTATTATACAAAAACTAGAAGGGAAAGTTAATACACACCTTGTATGCTGTAACAATATAAGTGATGCCTTAAGTATTAATAGGGAAATTAACAGGTAACACTGTTATTATTATACAAAGACGCATTTCAAGGAAATTCACGAACCGGAAAAAACACAAGTTAGAGCCATTGATAAGATTAATTTTACACTAAACGTCCGTGTTCTTATTACTCTTTTAATTAATAATGATTTATTACCGTTAAGAAAAGCATAGATGATATCAGCTTGTAGGAAGTGGGCTATCTTACTAATGGACGCTGGTACGTTTTTACAACTGCTGAAAGAGTTATTAAAAGAATGCCAATCTTTTCCATCACGCTGTTCTACTGTTACTTTGTTATAATAGAATTACTTACAGGATTGTAGTTCTTTTGAAGATTTTTTTCATTGATCAGTAGATCCACTCGTCAGGAAATCAAACATAGTATCGTCAATACATTCACTCTCACTCATTCATCATATAAGAATCAAATTGAATGATTATTTAAACAACAATTCTTTTAAAGTTTTGAACTGTCAATAATTTTCTTGTTACAATCATCTGGTTGATTCAATGAAAATTTTTAATTTAACCTTTGTGTTATTATTCTCTCCAAGTCTTAACTAAGTTAGATTCAAAATTAAGAATCAAGTTTTATAAAGTTAAGCAATAAATTCTCTTTTTAAAAAGAAATTGTTTTAAGTTTTTCCATGTTACATTGGTGGCGCTTCCTTCCCTTCGTGGAAGCACTCCTGAAGGATCGTCCTACATCTATGAATATTAATATTTTTAAGAGGAACGTGAGAAAATTTTGCTTGAAATATTCAGGGTTCATAATCGAGTCTGTAGGTATAACCCAGTTTTGATAAATATTCTTTTGAGGAGAATTTGTTTACATAAATTCATAATGTAACTTAAAAAGTATCTAGTTCTCAGTAATTAAGAAGCGTTTTTTATTACCTCCTTTATAATCTTCTAGAATGTATTTTTTTTATAATATAGCATATTTTATAAAAGTCAACGCCGATTAAACATCAGAAACCTGCCCTAGGAATTACTAGTTTTTCCGTATATTTGGTATACCTTAATAAAAGGTACTTATAGTTTGAAGAGTCTTGAGAACAGCTGTATAGCCTATATCAGAGTTTCCTAACATTTTTTTAGTTGATTTTTCCCAAACCATAAATAATACTATCATGCCCTTTACTTTTCAACTTTAAACGTTTATATTAAACTAAAAAAAGATTACAAAAAAATATTCAAGTAACAGTAAGTACGGTCTACTTAATGATAGTCACTAATGAGACATTTGAGACTGCATGTTCTGTACCAGTTCTTTAACTGCATGTTCTGTAGCAGTTTTTAATTCTAGGATCTGATTCTGCCAGAGGTATCACCAAGTCGCTATCGACATCAAGACGATTTTGCTGTTCAGATTTAATAAAAACTAGGCACAAAAACCTGTGTCCCACAAGTGAGTTGGAGAAAAATGGAACTGGTATTCGTAAAGCAGGAGAAGCAAGTTTCGAATAAATAGGCAATCTCTTAATACAAAATTTCTCTAATGTCAAGAGATGGGCATCTTTCATCGACGAATCAGCCTTAAATTCTAAAAATTCTTCCTAAACTTCTTGTGTAACACATCGACAAAAAACAAAGGATTCCTTGTCATCTGCCTTATTGATGTCTCGATAGTATCGGCGAAATTAGTCTTCCAGCGCTTGCAAATGGCTTTTTATATCGGGTTTTCTATTTGTGTCCAGTATGTTGTTTTTAATTGCTTCAAATAGCCAAGAAAATGGTATAACATTTTCAGACGATACTTTTTGATTCCAAATTTGCAGCTTTGATATGAATGCCTGAATATAATCATAATTGCTTATTATAGTGCCGTTTCTGTTCTTAAGTTTTAAGTTTAATCTCATTCAAGGTATCAAATATGTCGGCTAAATAAGCCAACCTCCATTGAAATCTTTGAACGAAACCGTGTTTTTCTTTGAACACAAGTAAACAAATTACCTCTTACAACATGTTGCCTTTGGCCAGTCAGAGTACTTCTATATGGGACAGGAGAACTTTGTAATCAGAATCGAGATCCTCGCAAAGAAAAATAAATAACCGACTATTCAAAGCGCTGCTCTTGATGTAGTTTACTATCCTTATAGCCGAGTCCATATTTGGCGTAATTTCTGTGGCAATGTTTTAGAAACCAAGTTTGCCGATGAATAACACAATGTTTACTAACCATTGCAGGATTTTTTCCCTGATATTTTTAGGTAAAACTGATCATGCACCTATCATTGCAGGGGCGCCGTTTGTCTTAAGTATAATGTTCGCTTTGCAGGATTGAGTGTACAAAATTTCTTCCTCAATGATATCTCCGCCAATGTAACGAATATAAATTATTAACTGTGCAAAATTAACGATATTGGTGGATTCATCAAGTTATGAAAAAATGGTAATAATTATACTTTGTTAATTATTTGTGACTTTGTCTGCTGCTATGTCATCGATTCAAATTTTATGCGTGTAGGTTAAATGTTGTATTGTTATGCTATTTCTTTATCTTTTTCTTTTTAAAATGTAAACGTTTCGTCCCCTAGTCATCTCTCTATATTCCGTTGGGAAGCGCGCCCCCAGATTGGGAACTCCTGGCCTACAACCTTCCTCAATAATCTGGCCAACAAATAAACTAAAAGATTAGTTCGTTTAAACAAACGAACTCTTTCATCTTTATTATTTTATTATAGATCTTTCATATACAGAAGTTCAATCTAATACTATATTTAGTCCAAATGATAGTTATATGGAAAAAATATATTTGCATTTATGCAAGTAAACTTTCTCGTGGGCGGATATAGTCTAGGGCCTAGGATCATAAGGTATGTCTTGGACTTGGACTGCGTGGGCCTATAAGAGTAATTCCAGGAGACAGGAGTCATTTATCTGTCTGCGTCTCTAAGTGCCTTGTTAGGAAATCTTTTCTTATGATTTATTATTGTACTGCCTTTACCAAGATTATTAGACGTTAGACATTTGATTATTTTAGTGTAATTACAAATATTAATATGTCTCAAATGATTTACTTGTGATACCTGATTTTTTAAATAAATGCTTTCGAAATTGATAATTGTATGTTTTAGTATAATTCATTGTATCCAATATCGCCAAGGAAGTTTGTAAGTTATACAACTTATAAATATCAAATTTATAAGTTATCTTTTTCGGTGCAACAGCAACCTGCATTACAAAAAATATTCCGAACCAGAATGCTGAACAAGTTTGACTTCGTTAAAACTGTAACAATATTACTTGAATAAACTAATTAAATAGTAAGCTTTATTTACATAATAAAGACAACTCGATACAAGTTAATTAAGGAATATGAAGCTGTTGTTTATTATTTTGACAGACGTCAGGTTACTTACAATACAAATATTACGGGACAAAAAAAAAATGTCTAGAGTCTAGACAGAAACATTGGTAATTTTGATCTATAATAGAACTAAAATTACATGACTTGTTGGTGTAATGGTTAGTGACTGCTGAACCAAAGGTTGAGGGTTCGATTCCTATACGCGAAATTTTTTTGTGTGATGCATCATGCACATGTGTTGTTCCGAGTCTGGGTGTACTTTGTGTCCGTTATTTATTTTTGTGTAGTCCTCGTGATACAGGAACAAAATAATCAGTCTTGTCTTAAAAAAAAAAATAATAATAAGGTAGAATAAAAAGACCATAAACATGGTTTATAAAACCTGCAATCGCTGGTATTTCAGAGACTGTTTACAAAAAAAAATAACCAATAAATTACATCACTACTTATATTTAATTTTAATGTTATTTGATAATTGTTATTACATAGCCAATTATACTACTAAAGGTTAATTCCCTAAGTGCAGTGTAGCGGTAATAGTTTTTGTTAGCACATTCATGGTATAATTATTACAATCATCTTGTAATCGATTACGTCTTATAATTGGTTTTATTATGAAATTACTATACGAAGTAACAGTATATATGTAATATATTTCTTATAAATTAAATAGCGTGACGGATGAAATACCTAGCGTTCCTAACTACGTAAATATATGGTAGTTTTTGAAATTACTTCTTGCTATCATTTAACTCCAAACGATTTTAATTCGTGTGGCTATCATGTTAATGTCTAAAATTGTGTCATTGTATTTATATTTAGTATTGCAATAGGAATGTGTAACAATGAGCTATTATCGTCCAAGTCAGAAGAGGGTTTAACTTTTTAAATCGTTCACACGGTCTTCAGTAAGCGTATCCGAGCGACAAGAGTTTGGGGTCTCTTGAGAACTTTTAAGCACTCTCAAAATAGTATGAATTAACATGTATTATTCTATTAAAGAAATGACTAAAAGATATAACAGATTTTGGAATTAATATGTCTTAACTAAGATTTATAAAATAAATCCCAACAAAATGCTTAGAGACAAAGTAGCAATAATTGACTTTCACCTAAGTTTTAAGAGATTTTTAAGTGTTTTAAAAAGTGGCTTGATGAACACAGCATGTTGAAAATATAAATAAAACAGGCGCGTGATCTCGCAAGATGAGACTCAAGGAGCAGGACATTCCTTTACCTAATGTGGAAAACAATGCCACTCTTAATATGTAAGTTATTCGGACTTCGTTTAGATGACCACTAAAAACCACTTTTGATTCGCCGCCTGGATGATATTTTTTGTCATTTCGAAATTTCGAAATGGCAACACTGAAATTTAATCATTATATTAAATATTTAATAAATATTTCATGTCCACTATAATTCCGGACTTAATAAACAATTTGTTACGGAGTAGCGAAGTTTAACTGCTTGTTAGCAGGGCGTTTGAAGAAAATAAAATAGTTTAACCGTGTCGAAACGATTCAAAACTACTGAGAAATAGACCGTAACGAAATTTTATTTGACTGCTTTGAGCCTAACTTTATTTACTCAGACTTGGAAAGGAATAGAACTAAATGCTTCATCCAATATGGAACTGTTATAAATACCTTCCTCTATGATTTTCCATTTACAAAGTTCCTATTACAGTTCTTGTAAAAAATAATAATATTTATAAAAGGTCTGTTTATAGTATAGTAATGAAATGGACGCTTAACTTTATTGAAGCTATTAGGTCGTTAATAGCAACGTAATCGCTTTACACTGAGACAACAGTGACACAAGCCTTACCGCGAATTAAGTTCGGTTCGAATTAAAACGATTAGTGGTGTATGAACGACGACTTTTAAAATAAAGCCTGTTTTATTTTGAGTGATGTAATTATTTTATAACACTTAAACGAAATTAGTATATAGAAATTGTTGTCAACTCAACTTAAAACTTATATCTAACTCTAATAGACAATAGACGTAATAGTTTTATCATTGCAACCAATAGAAGTAATTGTGCGATTAACTAGGTTAAAAGGAAGATCTAGTAAAATTAGGTTCAAAAGGCGAAAGTAATGACTATCTATTATTCAATTTAGCATTGCTCTGGGTATAATTTTTAGACCAAGAACCAATCTCAGTTATATCAACCATAGCAAATTTAATAATAATAAATTTATATATTATTATTAAATTTTCCATGTAATAATGATATCACAGGACAAATTACACAAATCGTCTAACTCCTAAGTAAGCGAATTATTTGCTTGTATTAAGAATGGAGGAAAACGTTAAAAATATATGGAAATAGATATTATAAATACTACGAATATATTTTAAAAAACGACCAAACCCAGAAATTCAGACATCGCTCATCACATACATGAAAGTCCCTGTCGGGAATCGAACCTGAGCCTCTTTGCGGCGCAATACTTTAAGAGTTTGCGCTAACCACTCGAAGACACTGGGTGCTTAAATCTATTATTTTGTTGAAACAATAATTAAGTATGAATAAAACCATTCATATCTCTATCTACGAGGCCGTTTATTATCGTGTCTAACACTAAACTATAAAGATCCCGGTATATTTATGGCGTAGTTAAAAGAATAACGTATCGCCGCGACGAGACGCGTTCTTTAACCAATGTTAATATCACATCCGACGCGTCTCCTGATTTATGAATTCCTATACTTTTAGACATTCAAAGGTGTTCAGTTTCGTTACCGACCGCCTGAGATGTCTTTCGTGGGATTTATATTAATAATTAGATGCTTCCGTAGTCATTATTTTAAATAAAAGTTTTCTTAAGCCATGTCATCGCCATGTGCCGAAGAATAAATAATCATTATTATCATTATTATGATGAAGAATAAATAAACATTATTATTATTATTATTAAGCCAGTTTAACTGAAATAACTGTTCACGTTGTACGAGAAAACTGTATCTTCAGTTCTTCTAATAATATAAATTTGTAAATCTCAGTAATCAAAATATCCTATTGATATAGAGTTGCTAAGTCATTGACCTATCCAAGGCACATGCTCGCAATATAGAAATGCATACAAACTACTTTATTCCTCTTCTTGTCTATATATACTTATTATATACTACATACTTATAGCACGTATCATGAAATATGTATTATCGTTTGTTTAACATTTGTACTTAGTAACGATTATTTATCTGGACAGTTTAGATAGAAAAGATAGTAAAAAAGATAAATATCAACAAGTAAGATAAATTATCTTAAATTCGATGGTAGATATATTAGAATTCATCGGATTGGAACGTAATAAAATACGAAATATATTCCAAAGATGATCTAAGTTCTAGATGTAATTTTCCCACAATCTATCGATCGAACTGTAAAGCGTAGATGGCTATGAAGCGTGTGATTTCATTCCGCTTTGGTAAAAACTGGCATATTGCAATTTACCGGCACTCCATCAGACTGGGCGTGAAATGAGAGTTACTTCCAGGTCGAAGACGATCCGTGGTGCTATGACATCATAAAATACGATATCATTATTATTCTTAATTCAAATCTATCCAATATTTGATATTATCTCTGAATATTTGAGACATGATTTTTTTTTTCATAAATATAGGAGAAGGTATCGTATAAGTCAAGTTAGGTAATTTTTCATTCTATACATATTAAAAATATACATAGATATACCATAAATAATATCTTATTTTGTAATAATGTTGTAGAACTGAGGTACTGTTTTTATTATAAGTTTATAGTCGGAAATCCTATTGGTGTTAATAGATTTTACAAGATTTCAAAATAATTGATGCTGTGGCCTCCACTAATAGAGGTTTGACTATTGTGGCTTTATGGCTATCGTTAGCTTTGGAAACCTAATATTTTTTTAAATAGTTTTATTTTAGCAATAACCCTCCTATTTGTCGAGTGGTTAGCGCAGACGCCTAACGTGTAGAAACGCAATGGGGCTCGGGTTCGATTCCCGATAGGGACAGGCATGTATGTGATGAGCATAGATGTCTATATTTCTGGGTTTGGTAGTTTATTAAATATATTCGCAGTATTTATAATGTGTATTTCTATATATTTGTATCGTTGTCTAACACCCTTAACACAAGCAAATAATTTGCTTACTTAGGGGTTAGATCAATGTGTGTAATTTATCCCGTATTGTTAGTTATATAATATTAATATTCACTGTCCATTTTGATTTTTTGCTCAAAATACGTACCTGAAACTCATAATATATACACAAACTGTATTGACAAAGATTTAATATTCAACCAGTTCACATAAAACCACAGATAATAATTACAAAACCTATCCTAGCCATGTAATACAAATGAAACAGCACTTTAACATCGTAGTTACAATGTTTCGTGCAATCAGACGAACATAGACATGGATTCATTAAGCCCAGCGGCGTGTTGCGTTATTGGTTTTTTGATTGCCCTAAATAATTCGTTTAATCTACGTCACTGTCAAATTTGTTACAAGCTAAACAAATTACCCGAAATATTGGTAAATTTGTGTAAACTTTACCGGTTTAAGTATAAAGAGCAAGCTGTATAAGACATTTGAGTTCATAAAAACTTGTTTAACACACTATAATCTTTGTAAAACCCTATCTGATTTCTATTAGTTATATTCTATACATAGTTGTAATTTCCTATGCGCGTGCGCTCGTAAATCTCTCTAATAGCTTATAACCGGCGCGTGCGGTGGCGGAAATGGTTCATATATTGTATATATAAACATTTATTAGTTTTTTATTGTATAGCTATTAGTATCATATCGACTAGTTTAATAGTAGTTTATAAGTTTTAAGAAATTGAGTACTAATTTCGAAATCAACGTGAACTTGATAATATATAGTACATTCACACGAGTGGGAATAAAACACGTGTTCTTTAAACAACAAGACAGACTGGAAATTGCTAGGTGTCCTGGGAGTCGAGAAGTTATATATCGTAACCTCTATTTCTATGACAGTAAAGGTGATAATAGTTTTGCAACCACATTTGCTGGAATGTTAATAAACGAATAGACACAATTACGTTGGCGTCCGCAGATTGAATAAAGTGTTTAACCCTTGACTTGTTCTGTTTGCTGTCTTTTATTACTTCCTGATGTTTTTGGCTTAATAATTATATATAATAAAAATATTGTCTTCTGTTATCATTTCATTACAAAACGTATTTAGTTGTAAAAATATATATATTCATACAATACATAAAAATTTATTAAAAGATAATCATTAAATACTATTGTAATTTTTTAGATTATCACATTGAAATAAAACGTCTTCAACACACGATCATTGTATAGTTAACAAAACTTCGGGTCAAGTTAAAGTATAAACTTAGTCATAAAAAGTTCTGTTCTGTTTATAAAAGTTCGTATCTGTCATAAAAAGTTTTATTTCAAATAGGTATGTTGCCATTATATAAGTCTGAAAACCCGAAGCATTTTATCATCAGACTGGATAGAACAGTGTTACCATGGTTACCATGGTTACATAACCACAGACATACAAGAATGAGAAAAGGTTTGCTTGACATGAATGACTTGTGATTGTGCCACAAAGAGAACTTAGTCTGTGGGAAAATATTACTTTGCTAAAAGGGACAGGACAGGATGAAAGGGATAGACAGATTACATCAAGTGACTGAATTAGAGAAATTGACTCCTGTATTGAGGGTTATAACCAACTTGTAATGAACACATCCTTCAAAAGAACAATATGTAGCAATCAATATAAAATTGGCCAATCAAAAGAATCCGGATAGTTGCTTATTGTGTAAGAGAAATTATAATTCTATTTTGGGATATAAAAATCTCTTAATACTATTATAAGTTGTGAAGGGGGAGTTGTTAGGGAGTGTGAGGGTGGGTCTGTATGTTGGTTGATAAACAATGGAGTCTGGTGTGTTGTTACATCTTAATATGTCACAAGGATGCTTGATATGAATTCTTGGAACGACTTATATAAGGGATTTTCTATTACTCGAGAATGCTTAGAAATATTGAATGGTATTTACTTTTCTTTATTAAAGTAAAAGCATTTATTGACACCTTAACATTATACATAAAAGAAATGTCTTTTTATGTCCTTTACTTTGATCGTAAGTTGAGTATCGTGATTGAGTGGAGTTTTTATTCAGACTCTTAATAGACAAGTAGCTTACAAGCCGCTGTACGCCTCATTAAGGTAATCCTTTACGGTACTTGCCAAGATATCGTATATTTGGCCAATATTACGATATTAGGCCAATATATTATATTTGGCCAATATACAATATTAGGCCAATATACGATATTTGGCCAATATTGGATATTGTAAGTCGAGTGGTTAGCGCAGACGCCTAACGTGTCACGGCGCAATGGGGCTCGGATTCGATTCCCGGCAGAGACGGGCGTTTATGTGATGAACATAGATATCTGTGTTTCTGGGTTTGGTCTTTTATTAAATATATTCTCAGTATTTATATGTGTATTTCTATGTATTTGTATCGTTGTCTAACACCCTTAACACAAGCAAATAATATGCTTACTTAGGGGTTAGATCAATGTGTGTAATTTGTCCTGATATTATATTATTGGCTGTTTAAATAAATTTAACTATGATGTTTATGATAATATTGAATATTTCTGACCAGTTTTGGATATAGTTTTCCAGAGAGAAAGAGTATTTCGCAACAATCAAACATGTCTCTTATATAATATATGTATTTGACTTTTAAAGTTTTCCAAGTATTCAATTATCTTCCAATATCTGAATGTCAACGCATATCAAGCATAGTATAAAAAGGCTTTCAAAATAGTTTCCGAGGTAGCTTCCGTTTGTGCCTACGAATTGGGTCGCAACCGAGCTGCAGGCTGTGACCTACTTATCTCATGACCCCTGACCCACTATTTTAATAATATAAATAAATAATCAATAAATATACTTATTTTTCTGATTGATAAAACCATGGAATCGATATTACAACACTATTTTTATAATAAAAAAACTCTTGGTTACCTAATTATTTAGTTTTTTGTGTTAAGAAAAACAAACAAAAAATATAAAGTACAATATTTTGCAAATTAATCTTGTCAAATTGGCCCTATTGCACCCAGACAAAAATGAGTTTTTTTTTTTTTTAATTAAAATTCATTAGTATAACAAAGTAAAATTCAAGTGAGTTTGAATTTAATTATTACGAGTGTCTCTTAATAACCATGGTTACATTCTGGTTAAATTAATTTACAAATGGAAAGCATCGCAGAAAAAGAAATACAAAGCGTCACTTCGAGATTATTTATTAATATTAATATACTTTCGGAGGAATATTTAAGAAAAAAAAAAAAAACGATAGTTACGTGAATAATAATTTAACAATCATTATGATATTACAATTTACAAATTATTATAAAAAATATCAACATATATTATATAGCATGACCTCAGACATACATACATACGTAGAATAAAAAAATAATAACACTAATGAACGTCAAAATAATTTCAATTTCACTAATGGAAAATACTTGGAAAAGAGCAAGTTTGTTTTATATAGAAAAATAATTTATTACGTTTGGTATATTCTTATGTAAATAAATTTATAGGTAAATTCTTTGATACCTGACCCGCGAAAACAAATCGCGGCTTTCGTTTAGGTATCATGCATAAACAGCGTAAATATAAAACCTATGGGAATATACAACATATATTATTAGTAACGCTATAGGAGTTAAATCAGATATCGTGTATCTATTTTTCATGTTTTTTTAAATATAGAATACAATTTGAGATTGTATTAACACAATCTTTAGTTCAGCAGTCTGGGTCACTAAGCACTACACTAACCAGTCATATAAATAATATTTGGGACGTAAAGAGAATCAGCTTGACACCTAAAAAGTCTTAGGTTGCTGACACCTGCAACAGATTAAAAAAAAAATGGATAGCATGGCTAAAATGTTTACCGACAATTTCAAATCCTACGTGGTTAAAGCCCTACAATAGTCAGGATTACGCTCCGACTGGAATAGGGAGTATTAGCTTTGTAGATAAAAACGGTAAAGCTGTGCCTCTATAATCAGCACATCTGCATGGTGTCTGCAATATGCAAAAGCCTCGTAGCTCGTCAAAGCGTTACATATGAAAAGCATTCCTGTTTGTGAGATTATGCTACATAAACGATTTGAAACAATTCTACAAGATACCATATTAGAATCTTGTTATAGTTAAATAATAAATTTAGAAGAACGCTTGATCTATTGTCTAGTATTACTGTGTTGTGTATAAAAGAAATATTGTACGACGTTCAAGTTTAATAACTAATTCAAGAATCTAGCGTCTGCTCTGGAATTAGGTCAGCCTTTAGGGGCAGTCGCTGAGAAATCTAGAAATCTTAAACCCAGGTTTCAATTAGGTGATATTAGTGTGTTGAGCTCAGCTGAGTTTGATATTTGATATTCACCATTTATATATTCTGGAACATTCCAGAATATATAGATGGTGTACCAGAATCTATATACCTGCAACATGCATATATGAGACTCTTCTTATGAGGTTTTTTGTATTCGTGTTTTTAATTTAATGAATTTATTATTATTTGACTAAAATAACATTGTTTATGTAGAGTGTAGACTATATGTGTGGAATTTATATACATATATATTTTTATACAAAATTTATACCCGCTCTTGTAATGTTATGATTGTAATGGGTGGAAGCTGATAGCTACAAAGCAAGAATTATGTGAATTCCAAACAGATAAGCAAGCATGTAAGTGATAGAAACTAGGCCGTACTCGAGATGAAAGAAGATGTTACAGGCCCTTTATACCCGGCGGTAATTTCAGGGTTAGTGAACTCTTGTTTCACGACACAGAAGACTTGAGATACAGTACTTTCAGAGATTACAGTTTTAGCTTGTAATTTTTTGCTTCATTAACCACTGCAACCACGACAAAATCCAATAAACCTCAATTATTTTCCTTTAATTGAGAAATGCTTCAGTGAATATTGAATTGATTTGTAGACAGTTTTTCTTTTGAAAGGGAGTGTCTTTTAACCGTGTAATTACCTTTGATCTGTACCTTCTTTATGCCTAAAGTGTATTTCATCTTTATATAAAGACAGTTGATTACAAACTGCAGAACTTATAAGTTATTAATAATAATAATAATTTATTTGATCTGCATGTAGGCGTACAAAGTAGGTATTATTTACATTTAAGTATAGGTATACATTCTACCGTTAGGCGTACAAATACAATTTTGATATTTATATATTTTTTTTTTAATTGTAAATTTAACTAATTTTTTTTTGCAACAAAAAACTTATCAATTAGGAAATCGGTAACAGAGTAATAGTATTTATCAATTAGAAATGAAGTAAATTAAATTTACTTAGTGGTCATTTTTTATATGGGGCGATGCCTAATACACTTTTGTTCAGTAATGAAGTCTGAACCTGTCGACAATAAGTTTTGATATTAAATATTGAGTATTAATATTGAATACTCGACTCCACTATATGAATATCCTATATTTATGATGCAACGGAAACGATTCCCATCGAAAGCCAGTGCTAAGTATCGTATAAGGCCCGGAACACGCTTACATATCCGCTGCCAACGAACTGAATTACAATAAGTCTATTGTCTATTGTGATGGCTGTGATATGCCTTATATGTAGGGTTGCCATCTTTTAAAATAAAAAAGCCTGACTCTGCGCTGTATTAGGCCGGACATTTTGTCCTATATGTACGTAGTTTTTAAAACAACTATTATGTATATCTAGTTTTTTCACCTAATTTATCCAAAACGTCACTATCTTTAGAAATCATTTTATAAAATTCTTGACATGAGATTTTAAATAACATAATGTTGCACTTTCTTCGCAATTGTTATGTTATGTTGTTGTAGGACACGAGCTGAAAAAGCCAAACATGTCCGGCTAAAGCTAAACAGATGGCAACCCTACTTATGTGATACGCCTTGGCTACCACTGATGACAGTAAGCGATTTTTAATATATATAATTGCAAAGTTTAAATAGCTTCTATCAACTTTCTTATCTTGTGTAAATTACCGTGACATTTTTTTTAATAATATGTATATATATGCATATTTTTTTTGTTATATAACGAGCTCATATACTTCTTTATTTTACATAATATGATATTAATATTTTTTTAATTATATTTATGATAAAATAATAATATATTTTAAATATTTACCTGTTATTATGTGCCTTTTATTAGCAGTCCTTATGGTCTCTTCATTGTTTATGGTATCTGAAAAAAAAATTGAGTTTTTAGTACAAAAATCGAAAAAAAATTACAAATAATAATACAAAAATATACTTTTTTCCTATCCATCATAAATTAAAGTGTTTGAAATATTTGTTGCGATAATATATACAATTGTCAACTTCGACGAGCTCTGCGAAGTAATTTCCTTTTAGAAATAGGAAGGATGGATGAATGGATGGCATGGAATGGAATGGAATGAACGAGTGAAACATAAAATATATACATTGTTTGTTTAATAAAAAATAATAATAATCTGTACTAACAGATATCGAAGTCTCGAATCGAAGTCTCGAAGTCAAGAATAAAATGTTTGATTATTTTTCAATCTCAATTTATTTTAATGACATAGATATAATATATTTAAAATAAAATATTAAAATATGACGTAAATAAAAACGTTTAAAAAAAATGTTCCATATATGAATATGAAAACGGGACAATTATTAAAATTCAAGAGAGCGAGTCGTCGTGAGGTTATTTTATATGAATTAAACAGTTATTAGGCAAAATTGTTATAATACAGCCAGCGTCATTTCCTTTTGGGTGGGTGGTACCGGAAAACAGTGGTACCATACTGATATTATATATATTTGGCACTGCGGTATATCAGTAGGTACCTACCGCAATGACTGAACTGCACTGTCATGACAACTAGGCTTATTTTTTTTTTGCTTACTTTACGTAATTTTGATAGTACGGTCTGCAATAACATGTACTATATTTATTATTTTGTTGACTGTTCAGCATTATAGCTACTTTGTTTAAAAATATTAGTATGTTGTAATTTGATTTATCTATTATTCTATCAATTGTACATTTAAATTTAATTTATTAGTGCTCGCAAGAAGCCATGTTTCAATGAAATCGTAATGTTTAATTAAATTACAATCGAATCAATGAATTGTTATGGCTACAGTTAATCAGAGCAGATAATTTATTGCAAGTCGGCATTAAGTTATAATAATACTAAGAACATATGAAAGGCCAATTACTTTAATAATACATTCAAGGTAACCTCAAAAATATTTTTTGGACGAAATCTCTTAAATGTCATAAATATCATGAGTCATAGCGGAAGGGGTAATTAAAAGTAAAAAGTACAACTAGCGGTTTCCGTTATGGAGTCGGGTACATTCACCAGCTCGTATTCCTTGGAGTACTCTGAGTGATTGCATGTTCTCCAGAGGGTTTGATATTTAAAACATTTTTAGCAAAGTTTCGACACTCTTGTATGATACAACGTATTACAGTACTTTGTAATTATCTATTTTCTATCTACTATAGGTATAAAGAGAAAGTGTGTATGTATGTTCCGGATAAACTCCGAAACGGTTTGATCGATTTTAAACAAATTTTCAGAGGATCTTTAGATTGACCCAGCGGGTAATCCTGTAAAATTCAGGTTGAATCATAATTATTATCGCGGCGGTTAATTCTAAATAAGTTAATTCTTATATTTAATATATTTTTTTATTCTGTATTTTGAGTTAATACATCTTTAAATTAAGCCCGGCGAAGCGGGCTGGATATGCTAGTATTATATAAAATCAAAATTATTTAACATACCTACTACACATATTTTTGTTATTTTCGAACCAAACCACAAACTGCAGTTGCAGCTAATTAGTAATAAAAATACGAATTATTTATATAAAAATTCGAAAATGTTACGACTGGCAAACCAGTCGCCATTTTGTAATAAAATTGTTGACTAAATTTCAACAAGTTGCCGCGCCGGGCCTTTGTTTGTTGACGGATCGTAAAAATGTAATTCCGTTTTACGTTAACTGTGTTGTTTATTTAATTAATTAACCTTAACATGTTTAATTAAAATATATTAATAAATTAAGTTATATATATAAAATCGATATAAATGTATATATTTAATAACTAGTAATTAAAACGTTACAAATTTCACTTAAGTCATAATAAAAGTTATAAAATTCAAATTTATATAAATACTAAATACTTGAGTCATATGTTTACAAAACGTTCAAAGTTACATATAACATTTACTGAGAACTAAGTCAATGACAGGCTGAGTCCAGTCGTGAAGTGTTTATTTGGTTTATCGGAAGCAGCTGGTGGTTATTCTGGATAACGTCTGCATTTTGTCGCAATATCTGCAACTATTTAGATTTCCGTGCTTAGAATTATCTATAAAAAGGCTACATTACAGACCTAGAAGTATAAATTTATACATATTTTTTTAAATATAAATATAAAACTGAATATAAAGCATAAGCATAATTTTGGTAAATCATGGCTATACATATTTAAAGATATTTTCAAACATTAATATTTATCCTATAAACACATATTATATTGATTTGCCACTATTATTAAACACGTATTTATATACGTACGTTTTAAAAATAGCTGTGTTATAAGATAATCTTTACGTGGTACAAAAAAATCATAAAAAATCCACATAATATATTATTAATTATATAACCCTTCGTGTGTGGACACCCTAAATATAAGCAATGCATTTGCATAGTAGCGTGGAGTCACGCGATTCACGCCGTGTTCCTTTTTCGATTACTATTTATTGGTCACACCTAACTGACCAACCTAATGTACCCTATGAAGGAAGTATTTGACTTGACATATTTATAACTAATATAAGTATATTTTCTTTAATATATAGGTATAGTTACTATATGAAAGAAAGCCTTTTGGGTTTTGTTTATTGATTTGTACATTTGAATATGTATTTAATATTTTCTTATGTAATTAAGTTTACATAACTCTTACAATGTTAATGAACCCCGTAGGATGGTACAGTGTTCGTCGATCGCAATTATAGTCATGCTATGAGGCTCACGCCATGGGTTTGGCCACATACCGAATTTCTTTGATAGTTTATTATTTAATATTGATTACTATTGCTAACAAGAGATTTTTGTATGGTCTTTATTATATTATATATACTTAAGAAGACATTTATTTAATCTACTTTTATTTTTATTTTATAAGTATAGTAACTTATTCAAGATTTGAATACAAATAACGAGGACGCTTAATGCGCCTGTTTTGCTTAGGAATTATAATTATTAAAGCATTTGGAATTCACCGCCATATTATACTTCCTTCCTATACCATTTAATAAATTAAATTATATTGAACGCTTGGTACTGTTAATCCTTTTATTAATATTTTGTACGTAGTTTTTGTACCTAAATAAAATAGTTTTGGTAACGTCAAAACCACTTGGGGTACAGATGTGAATCAAACAGAGACAAAATAGGTACTCACGGTTAAGGACAAAATTTGTATATATACCTGCCCTTACCCGAATGATCTGGGATCAGCATAATATGTCAATTTCGTCAATATGTTAACCCTTATAAGAAGACTATTTCGAAAGAAAATAAAGCCTATTTGATTTTGAGACTTAAGTTTCAATAATTGTTAAGAAGGCTTATCCGATTATTACATATATAAACTCGCCCTTGTTTCATAGATAATATGACTAATAAAATATATTTAACCCTAAATGTACTCATTGTTCGTTTTAGTATTCAAAGAAAGCATTCCATGTGATCTCAGCCGGAAAACACTATTGTACACATCGCTTAAGCTACCAGTGTACCTTTTGTCACAAATGTTTCAGGGTTTCTTTTTTCTTACTTGGAGTTATTATTTCTTTGTATTTTATCTTTAAGAAATATAAAACGGAGACAATATAGCGTACAGATTTCGCAAATACAATAAGTAAAATATTTAAAGACTTAGAAAGTTAGTCTATAATATTGAAAGACAAAGTCTACCTTTCGTGAATCTATGAACATACGTTTTAAATATAAAATCTATTTCAAACGTACGAGATATTTTTTTTAACATAACGACAAAGAAATAACTATTTAAATAATATGTAAAATCATTGTTATAAAAACAAAATACTTATAAAAACTATGAGTATGAATTACTATTAATTTGTCAAAAGCAGAGTTCCGCGGTTGAAAAGACCACTTAGTTAATGATTTTGTGTTGAGTGGGACGGGACAGTTTTAAATATAAACCTGATACTAAAGTAAATTATAAACAGAATGCTCTTTAAAATATATTTTTGTATACATTACAATTTCTTTAATCGTTAGGAAAGATTTGAAAACATTAACATTTATAAAATTGACGTTTTTTAAATCACTCCGTGTGTACTGTACATGGCAAATATACTATAAAAAAACATACCGCCATCATACACGTAAGAGAACCCAAAACAATGTTTTTTTCATTTTGTCTGTAGGTATGTCTGTATGTTTGTGCATGCTAATCTTAGAAACGGCTTAACTGATTGGATGCAGTTATCCGGAATATATTGTGATGGACTTCACTTAACATATAGTTTTTTTTCATATAAATCGGTTAACGAATAAAGAAGTAATGTCAATTTAATTAAATTACGTAATATGTACCAAGTAAAATAGAGCTAACAGAAGCCGACGAAGTCGCGGGCAACAGCTAGTAATAAATAATATTATCATATAAATTATGATATTAAAAATAACAATATCATGTTCAAGTTCTAATAATAACTATTAATGGTATGAACAAACCTACCATTGTACTAAAACAATATAAAGACCAGTCGCCAAAGAACAATGTATGTATGTATTAAACACATAATACCAAAAACACTTAAAACAAGGATCGAATATTTTGAAACATCTGGTACAGTACTCTGTGTTCATTCACCTCGCGACCCATATATAGTTTTAAAAATGCTTCACAAGATAAATTTAAACATGGTGTAAAAGGTAAAAACTTCAAAGTATAATATGTATGTTTGAAAATATCTATAAACATGTATAGCCATATTAATTATTTAAATAAAGACGGTCACATATAGAATGCTTATTTCATCGAGGCGGACAGCGATACGGTAGCTCAATTGGTAGAGCGACGGGAGGGTTTCCCAGAGGTCGTGGATTCGAATCCCTCACTGCCCGTATCTGTCCATTTTATATTTATAAAAATTTATAATATGTACATTTTTTCCGTGTTTCATAAAATTAAACATTATTTTATTATATTTTCCTGAATAATGAAAGATATAATTCAAAATAACAATTAAACAAACCATAAGCTTAAGGAAATAATATATATATAATAATTAGCAAATGGAATCTCGAATGAAAATAAAATTAAAGGAATTGAAAACAAAAGCTTCTGATAATGGCAGCAAACGATCCTATAAGAGGAAAACAAAGAGGGAGACCTCTCGACATAGTTCGCACGGGTCCTCACCATGCTAACGACCTCCCATAGCATCCCATAACCATAGAACCATGGAGTCGATACTTGGTAACACACTAAGTGCTTTCAACCTATATTATAAGTTTGCTTTAATTAAAATTTTATATATTTTTGTAACTTCATATTCCCTAGATGGTTTTGATGAGCACTGGTTGGTTAAGTATCCTTAAAATATAGTTACAGATTTAAAAAAAAAATATATATTATTAATCTGTTTTATATTGAAATCTACGATATTATATCTATATTTTCTATTAATAGAATCAATTTATATACGATGACAGATATTTAGCGTTTTCGAAAAAAAAAAAATCATTGTTTATTTTTTGATTTACATGATATCTGTATTTATTTGTTTTAATCTGTTTTATGTTAAAATCTATATTATAGTCTGTATATTGTCTATAAATAGAGTCAAACAATGTTGAATGATGGATTGGATGCAGACGTAGTCTAGTGCAGGTGAAAGATAAAACATCTGTTAGATGTTGTGCAGGTAGTTATTGTTATAAAAAATATTTAAGATAAAATTTTATTAAAACAGATAAAGAAAGAAACATTTCTTCTTAATATAACTGGAGAGTTATTTAATTCAACAGTTATTTTATGTTACTTATTAATCTTATACACGTTCTTGTAACTCGCCCTTATACGTCTAGCACGTGACTTGCAAACATAATAAAACATATTACTCGCTCTAAACACAACCGCGGTAATGTAGGTCCCTGTTTATTATAACGAAGAAAACCATTGGATTTTTGTCTAGAATGTGTTGGAACTAAAAAATCTTCTCTTATTTAATTCATATATTTATTATTTTATTATATTTTTTCAAGAGAATGCCCGTTCTTTAAGATTATATTGTCCGTGTCGCGGGGGGCTTTACAAATATATAAATAACGGACACAAAATACAACCACACTCGGAACAATCTGTGAATCACACAAAGAATTGTCTCGTGAGGGAATCGAACCCACGACATTTGGTTCAGCATTCAGGGTTAATAACCACCACATCAAGGGGTCATCAAAAATATGCTACTATATAATAATTCAGAGAAGTGGCTATAAATTATAAAAATATTTTACTCATACGCAACCAAATGACAAATTTAGAGTAAGCCCTGAACACGTCCTTAGGATAGGGTTGGCTCTATAAAGTTAGAAAGCCCTATTGAGTCTTTAAGTGGCATGCAGCAAGTTCATACAACAAGGGTTAAATAAAAAAATAAAAAACATTTGTACTTTAAATGATTTAAATTTAATAGTTAATATGTTTAAATTAGCTGCCAGTTGTTTAAAGATAGTATCCTTGATAAAAATATGTGGACGGATGACAGCCCTATTTGGGGGTCAACACCCTTAACACGTGTTAACATTTTTATTAGCCACAATTCGGCTCTTCTCCTAATTAACAGACATATGCAAACATTTGGCATACATTGTTTAGTACAGGGGACTGTTACTAGGTTACTTTATAATATAACTGGATGCATATAACAATAACTAATTATTATCGAGTTGACATCTATATATACATAGTTGACATCTGTATATATGGTCTTTTCAATCAGTCTCACCTGCCTTTAAACATTAGTGATTGACATGAACAGGTGCACCACAAACAACATTGTAGTAATACGAAATCATTAAAATATACTAAAAAACATATTGACGACTAGAGAAAACAATATATACCATATTTAGTAATAATTAATTACCAAAATTAGTTTGTTGACGATTTTATTACGTAAAATAAAAATAGATTTCTAGGAAGCTGTTGAGACAAAGTTTACTTATCACATCGTAAAATACTTAATCGTCTGTGGAGTCATATAATTTGAACATAAAAGTCCGGTGGACGTTGTGACCATGATGTAGGAGTTTAAATTCATATTAATAAAATGCTGGATTTGAACCTGGGACTTTTAACTTAATGCGTCATACTCTGTTTACTCTGTCTGTTTGTTGTATTTAATGTGATATTTTGATATATCAATTATAAGATTTTTACATTGCTAATATATATAATATACTTAAGCATGTGAGCAGGTGTCTAATTAACACGAGAAGGGTTGTAACAAAACCCGTGGTTCTACATTATACAAATTAATTACGTAGAATAAAGATTAAATATAAAACATTTCATGGCTCTAAAAAAGCCTCAAATATAATTTCATAAGGCACACCCTACAGTACTGTATAATGTAAATAATAACGATCGCATTCGTAGTAATGTGGTGTGAAAAAATCTCCTAGTGGGCGAGAAAGCACACACACGTACACACACAAACACATACACACACCTACACATATGCACATATATATATACACACACACATAGCAGATGACTCTTCTAATTAGTGCACCGTCCATTTGTCAGAAGTCAAAAACCTATTTAGATATACATTACACTACGATTAGGTATCGAGTAATTAGTTTTTGAGACGTAATAGTTAATCGTTATTAGGGAATTTTAAATAATGAGGTATTTTACTTAAAACTACTGGTGTTTATTTTATTCGTTTTATTGCCTTTTTATAAAGAACTACTACTAAAGACAAACTAAATACATAATTCTATTAAGAAATAATTTTGTATTTCTTTATGCGTGTGTTTCTGTATTTTATTATTGGAAGCAATTATTATTAATTATTATTGAATAATATTACCAATAAAGTAATATATAAATAATAAATCGTTAATATTAATTAAATAAGGTATTTATCCTTGTAGCACGTCCTCAGCGCGTGATATGAGGACAGTGATATCGGGTCCTCCGGATGTAAGTCCGCTTTCTGGACAATTCCATCATATTAAAATGTTATTAGGATTATATTGTTTGAACAGTATACGAGAATTACATTATTTAATAGATTACCACTATATTCATGGTTTTTGAAGCCGCAAGTTTTTTATTATTTTTTTATATTTTTAAGTATGTGTAAACTGTGCAAAAGTTTTTAATTGACAAATATTAGGAAAATTTTCGAAATATTCAAGTTAATTCAAGATTGACTAGAAGCTTAGCTTAATTGAGAAATATTAAAGTAGGTACTAAATATTCGATGAATATTAGTACATATCCAATATAACAAAATTGTATCAGAAATGTTATAACTTTATATATAAGTATCTAAGAAAATCGACGCAAAATTTACAAAGCACTCTCACAGCTAAAAATAACCTTTATATAATAACAAGTTTCTGATTTATGATTGATGAAGTCTCTCTTATCACAAGTAATAGAGGTCGGCCGTTACAGACGCATTATTGGTATTTCAACTTCTATTGTCATGATGGTGCCAGTTAATTACGTTTTAAAAAAAAATGTAAACGGTCTAATTCACAGTTAAAACATAAAAGTTTAATAGTGTCATACAAAGGGCGCAATATATGTATAATAACTCTTTGGTTAAAACTCCGGAAAAAATAAGTTATAAGGCTAAAATATATTTTTTTCTTTTTTTAAATGTTGTGATATATAATTATTCTTATATTTATTATAATTTCATAAGATCTTCAAAAATAGAATAAAGCTAATTAAGTATTCAAATAATTTAGATTCGAAATTCAAAGTTGACAAGTTTATTTACGAATTTACCAGCCGGCTGTTGACTGCAGGTAGCTTCAAAGACTCATTTCAAATTGCAAATCGATGTCTGGATTCGTGAATAAAAAACAAAATGTGCAGCTGTCGGTCGCAATGTGTGCGATCTCTGTATCAGTAACGATTCCTTTATGATGTCTTCTTATTTTATAAAATATATCAAAAATGTAATAAGTTGCCAGTTTATAAAAAAAAATGTAGGTAATTAAAATATAATCTTATTAAATAGGAACATTATAGGCTGTGTAATACAATATTAATGGTAAAAGTCGTATACTTTTTCATCTTCGAGTGTAAGATAGTAGTGATAAAAAAAATATAAAACCGGCGCGTGCCCACCTGCTTCTTAAAAAAGGTTAAACATCTGTCCAACTTGTTTCATATAAAGATTGCTTTAAATATTATAAAACTGGAACATTTGTAGATGATTTTAATTATAATTAATTTATCTTTACCATTATATAAAAACAATCAAATAAAATTCAATACTCAGTAAATCCTAATAAATTTTTATTACAACGTTCAACTACAAAATGGAGATAAAATAATACTACAGATGTTATATCATAAAATATAACTTCTTTAAGTGCGACAGTGATTTTATACAGCGTAGTTATAAGAAAACTATATGTTATATGTTCCATAGTAATCACAAAAACGAAAATTGATTCTTAATATCTATAATATTAATAAATGTTAAAGTGTATTTTTAATTATTGTTTACAATAATCATAACATTGGGATTAATTTAAAATATTACATACCATATAAAACATATATTATTGTTCAATTATTTTCTTGATCAGCGTCAGATCTCCGCAACGGTCAAATTGTATAAATTACGGTAAGAAGGCATACCTTTGAACTTTGTAACATAATTGGGTTGGTGTTTCCTTTGGTATTGTTAGGGTTATGCAGAAAATATATTATGCTCAGATGATCACGTTTATAAAGCTTCTTCCATTTGAATGTAATTTTGCAGTTACAGTCATAATAATAGTGAATTATATCTAGATTTATAACGGATTATAATGCCCTTTGTTGAAGCCAGAAAATAAGATTTTCACATTATCCTTAAGTGTTTAGGTTTTTTTGCACTTACTTCAACTTCCGTTGCTGCTTTCAAACTGATAGATTAATCATTTTTTAACGACTTATTCTAGCAAATATAATGTGTATGTTAAGGTCAGGGTATTTAACGAGAGCGGATTTAACCTACTTTTGAGAAACGAGTCATCGGTTGCGTTCTGACAAACATATCTTATTTCCCGGTATCTTTGCGTCACCTGACAGGTCTAGTACCGGTTCCGTGACGTCTTTATACTAAACAAAACATTGAAACTATTATGTTCTGATGAACGAATGAATGACATTCGGGCTAGAAATAGTGTTTTAGGAATTTCGGTACAATCATATTTTGCTATAATTGATATACACGAATGAATGGATGATAACCAGGCTGAATGGGCTGAATTAATAGAAAAAAAAATAATGCTTTTAGGAATTTCTGTACAGTATTTAGCTATAAGTTCCATTAACAAATGGTAAGCCTTCGGTAGGATAATATGCTTCCGCTCTTACCTTTATCTAGTTAACTAATTATGTCTGTACCTACAGTAAACACACTAGCCACTATGTATTAGTTTAAGTTTATAATCACTCCCAGTCCTAACGAACCGGTACCATCCATAATCTTTTGATAATGAATAGAGATTAATAGTGATAAGAAAGGGATTCCTCGGAGGTCGTGTCGTGAGTCATTATAAGCTGCAATCTTGACTCGCGTTCCAACTGACTCATGTCAGTCTTTTCTTATTTTAAGTTTTCTGTACAGTATGAATCTTTATGATTCATTAAATTGTCTATTGTCACCGTGGATGGTGAGAAATTTAAGTTAGTCATTTGAATCTTCTATCATCTTTTGGAACTAAAAAGTTTGTTTGTTTTTATAGCTCATTGTCTGTGTATGGGATATTTTTTATTGCTGTAAATAATGTACATTTACGGGAACTTGGATTCAATTTGAAAATCATGAATTTTATATGTTGCTTTATTAAATCTGTAGAACAGTATTTTGAAAAGAACTTTACTCATTTTTACAGACAAACACAAAAACTGTTATGAATATAAAAATAAATGACAATGAATTTTTTAAACCAAATAACACGAAACCAGTTCATTTGCGTAATAAAAAAACTTTAAAACACGTAAGTAAAATACTTGTATATTAAATAAATATTTTGCGTGTATTTGTGCTCTACATCATTACTATTCCAAGACCATTCAACTTCAACATTGTGAATGTAAACAATGCACTACTGCATTGAGCCTAATGGGAATCGATACAGTTCCCAGGGAAGTGCTGACATTCGACTGCACAGCTAGTTTTGGTATCAAGGAATCGTACCTATTTTAAGGACTATATTGTGTCGTATGTCTCTAAAAAGTATATATACCTACTACGTAGTTACTAAGTACTAAGTAGTTTACTTATAATAATAGTGAGTACCGACAGGACTGTCAGTAGATAGGTATGTATCGAGTTCTACCAGTGCAGTGGTCATACTTGGGTTTTGCTTACTGGTGGTTCATTTTCTGTATTAATATATTTATTAAAACACAAATTAAAAATATCTTTTCTTCTTTTGATATCTTTAGATTTCCCTATCCAGTCAGTAGGTATATAAAGTAACAAAAATCGACACTTTGTAACATACAATTAAAGAAATATGAACATTTAGAAAGCGGATACTGTTAACAATACGTGTATAAATTCATTGGGGTTACACCCGTTAGTAAGCAAACCCCCAAAATATGGCTTCAGACTAATAAAAATTGCCTTATATCCCAACCCTCCCGAATTCGCCAACTAGTCCCGGGCCGTGCACGGCATTTACATTATACTATCATGAGGAAGCTAAAATTTATACGATATTAAAAACAAGTTATGTATATATAAATATAGCTAATTTTAATTAAACTTACCCTCATTAGTAAAAAATCAACAACGAAAATATGTATCGATCACAACATGTGTACAAACGATAATAAAAAATATCATTCACGGCTAGATAACTGCGGAACTATTCAGTCATTTAAAATTGAAAAAAATGTTTAACACAATATTCAATTCACAAAAATACCAATTTCACAAATCATTACTTCATAACAACAAATTTTAAAGAATAGTGTCGCAAACACACTCCCCCTTTCAAACACACCGAAAGACTGATTGATTGACCGGTCAGTCGAATGGATATGAATAATGAAATTGTAGAGAGAGTGAATGATGAGTTGTGAATGATTTTACAGCAACGCCATCTATTGTCAATACGAAATAAGATTTATTTTTAAAATGTTATCAAGATAGTTAAACACGGACTACCAAAGCAATATTTTAGTAAAATTATAATATAAAGTTTGGTTGGTTTTTTGCAGCAATATTGAGGAGTAAACCATAGACAATATACTATACTAAACACAACTTCACGGCAGATAATGACAGCCGTTTTCTGCTATCTTCATTGCTTTTGTGGGCTTGTCATTAATGTCATTTCACATTTTGTATTACGTCAAATATGGAGGAGGATCGTCTTTTTGATGAGAGAGTATCAATTCGGGAATCTGCCCGACCATTAAAAAAATATGGAAGCACATGCAATCATATGAAGAGGAACGAAGAGTATATTAAACATGTTATGTCCAAGGGAGATACATTGCAAGGCATAGCCCTAAAATATGGTGTCACAGTAAGCCCGAGCACCACAATTATTGTGTTGATAATGGATTTGTCAAGAGCCTGGTAATAAAGTGGACGTGTTATTTATTTGCAGATGGAGAAGATTAGACGGGCAAACCGTTTATTTGCGACAGACAGTTTATTTTTGAGAGAATATTTGTTGATTCCTGTAACTAAGGATTCTCCTTTCTATGAGAATGGAGAGCGAGTGACGGAGCTTGCAGTACCAAGCCATCGGGCCTCGATAGCTGGAATGCCTACTAGGGATTTTTCTCCTGGTAGCCCTGACGAAAAGGAGTCGTTTGACAATTTCCTAAATAGACTTGATTCTTCTATTGCAAATATCAAGAAGCATGTAGAAAAAAGCAAGGAAACAAGCGAGTAAGTATTTGTATTTTTTATTGTACCATATGCCCACAGTATCCTCATATATTTTTTTATAATCCCAGAATTCTTCCAAATTTATTATGTGTGACATGCAAAATTTGATGTACATGTACATTATTAAAAAGTTTGAGAGCAAATTTCGGATTTCAATAATTGGATAATAATTCAATTAAAATTTTAACTCATTATTTGTTATTAAAGAAAATGTAAATGATTTAATAATCAAATTAACTTATTTCTTACCCTACCAATAAATTATAACTATAATTGATAACATTACCAACCGGCCCTAAATTTTATCTTGTTGTTCCATTTTTTGGACAGTGAACTAATATGTGCTTAATAAACCAATATGTGCTATCTATCTTATTGCACTTGAAGTTCTTATAATTGGAGAAATTGTTTGATATCATCAATGTTGCTTCCTTATTTAGTTGCCAGTAGGATCTTGATGAAAATTAATGATGGTTTGAGGCTATCTTTGTGTTTTATAGAAAACATTTCTCAAGATTTTTTTAAACTATAATACCTTATTACTTCACTTCTTGTCAATAACATTAAAATTAATAACTATTGAAACAAGAAAGTACAGCATTTGTTGAATGAAATAACCACTCTTTATAATACAATTTCCGAACTTGCATTCTGTAATATGTATGATAAAATACATTTTATAACCTTTTAAAAATTAAGAAACTAATCAAATACCAGAATGTCACACATTTCAATAAAATATTCCAGATGTACACAATATAGATAAAGAATTGTCGTTAGGTAAATATGAAAGCTGGTACACATGATAATTGTGTTTACAAATGATAAGAATGAATTTATTTCTGTGTCTTGCTACTTTGATGGTTGAAATATTTTCTATATATATTATCAGCTTCTCACTTTTATTATAAATTTGATTAATGCTAAATAAATATATTCTCTTATTAAACATTTACATTTGTGTGCTATTGATATGTTAATTATGATATATTTTTTTTTTAAGCCTTAATATAATAATGTAATATTATATAATATATATATTCATGTACATCCTAAGTATAGACTATATATTTTTTTATTATCTATCAAGTTTAAGCTTTGAAAGAGGATGAATATATATTTATTTATTTCTGTTTTACTTTATGTAACCCAGGAAACAATTTTAAACAAATTTAGTGATGGGGGAAAATTGCTAGTAAATATTGATTTTCCACAGAATACAGAAAAACAAAAGAAGTATATTTAAACATTTTTTGTGTTTGATTCAGTAACTTGCCAAGGTTAGAGTGACTGTTCATGAAATTAAATGATTTTAGGAAAAATCCTATTCATTCATTCAACCTTGCAGCTTAAGTGATTTATTTGGGGTATTTGTAACATTTAAAAAATAGGTAAAACCATAATGTGACAGATTTGGAATCCAACTTATTTTATATAACAACTGTCTTGACGTAGATGTTAACGTAAACGGCTTTACCACAAATGGTATTGCTGTCGATCGCTACTTTCTATGCGTCTGCGCAGATCACATGACACGGCAGTGAACCATGCTCAGGGCAGGTGCCTTTCACACTCCGTTATTTATCATTTGATTATTTAATGCGTTTTTATCGTCACATGATTTAATTTCAAGGTTATATTATGTTTGCACTTGATTCATAATTATTACAAATTAACGGATTTAGGATGCTCGTTATTGTGCTAAGATGCTCGTAATTGTGCTAATATTCATTTGTTACACTTAACTTGTAACTTATTTTACGAGTAGGAAAAATATTATAGGTATAAATAAAATAGATATTAAACGTTTTTCATATCTAATGTTGATTGGGAATACTTAATTCAAAATAAATTTCTTACAATTAATTTCATACGTTTTTAATGTCTTTGTAAGGAATATCAAGAAGTAATTATTCTTAATTTCAACTCTTTAGGTTTAGTGATGTAGTTATTCTGTTCCCTCTTAGTCATTCATTTAGTTACGGAAGCCTAGTTTTTGTTCGCGGCACCGCCCGGTTGCACAAGCAATTTTATTTATTTCTTGTCACATATATTTATAACCGACTGTAATATAACGGTCGAAATTAATAATCATTCTAAAATCGAAAATTCAAATTAACTTTCGGTAGCCAATTCAATTCACAGGTATATTGATACTAGAATTCTAGAACCAGATTATAATTTTAATCTTTAACGAAAATATGAAACAATGGATTTTCATAGGTTTATCATAAATCCATAATAAATTTTAAATCCACAAAACGATTTTTCGAATTAATAAGAATTATGCCAATTCATTCAATAAAATGTATTTTACCTATTTTATATTCAATTCTGAATCAGATTAAATCTGATACATTATAAACCTGTTTCTTTTCGTTCTCACGGAATCTAACTTTATTCAAAAAATATTTTCAATATCTTGTATAATAACTGGTGCAATAACATCGTTTGACAATTTTTTTTTAAATATTGTTTCCATATACACAAAATTTCTTTGTTTCGATTTTTCCTATTTATATTCATATTTATACATTTATTTATTAATAAACCTTAAATATTAATTCGAGGCTAGACTAGGAAGCGCGAATTAAAATTTAATAGTTAATACATGTAGAATTTTCTATCGTACAAACATCACGATAAAAAACTAACATTGAAACATATTATGATGTTTACTCAGTTATAATCCTGTAGTAGGTGTTTTCCTCATTGAAATATTTTAATTATCTATCTTATCGTACTTTTATTTATTCATCCTTATTTTATTTATAACTAGCTGTTACCAGCTACTGTTGCTACTATTCTTACAATACTTACAAAAGTAGTCTTGCACATACAAAGGTTGTATGGAATGTATGATATGTATGGTATTGTATGTTAATTTATAATAAATTTAAACAACAAAAAGATACCTAATAAATTTACGTTTTTCTTATTTGAATGGATGTGATTGTCCGGTTATCGGTGAGTCTCTATATTGTTTTGTTATTGTTATCTAGTAGGTCGATGGTAAAGTTGAAATACTGATATAACTGTGATTTTTTGAAGTTAAGGCAATAACATTAAAATGACACGATCCAATTTTAGGCATTATTTCATTTTGTTTAAGGGATATTTTAGGTTATCTTTATACACCTAAGCGTTTATTAACTTCAATTTATATTGGTAAACTTTTTTTGTAGATGTTATGTGGTTTTTAATTTTGTATCTAGCACTAAACAATATTGAATCCTATGTAAAGTTAACTAAAAATGTAATATAAAATATAAGTCTTGGTAAAACATATAAAATGAGGAAAATCATAATCCTAGGATTACTGAAATGAAGGTCGAAGTGTGATTAATAGCCAATATATGGTTCAAATATTTGATTATCTATGATAACACAGGCGCGGATTCAGAATTTTATGTGATTAAATTGTAGAAAATTCGTTCTAAAAATTTAAGATATATATATTAAAAACTTTGATAATTATGCTAAATACTAGTACCTAACACCTACGATGCGAAAAAAATATTTTTCATTAAAAAAAATATAGGTCAAAATGCTCCTTGACTTGGATGGGGACAATAGCACTCATTGCCTCCCCCTGAAACCGCCCCTGTACTATAATGAACTACATTTAAAAACTACAGAGATTAACTAAACTATGCCCGTTTCTTAATTTGATTTTCAATCTATGACGTTTTATCAAATAGAGAGATAGAGGTACATATATATAGGTAGAGATATATATATATATATATATATATATTATATATACACTTTCATAACATTACATACTGTCGTCTGTTCTTACTCGTACTTATAAACATTAATTTTATTTTATATAAATAAGATTTTGTAAAATAATCTTTAATACCATGTGATAAGGTACAAAATGGGGTGGTTCTTTGTCGTGAATGGTCAATTGACGGTTTGGTCTTTATGCAGTCTATAAATAAAGTCTTTGTGTCCCCTAGTCTGAATGTGTTTGATATTTCGCAGGAAGAAAAGGATTAAGTTAATTTTAAACAAAGTTCGAAAACGAAACTAAATTAACTTTTTGTTACGCAGTTTTCTTATATTTCAAAGTCATGTTCTTTACCAACTTTTTTGTAACATAACTTTGTTTAATTATTGATAACCCCAATTATAATTTGATATAAATATTGTTATTATTGAAATATACGCATAGTCCGCTAATTTGATTTATTAAGAACAAAAATAATATTATACATGTTCTTTTGAATCGGTTAGTAAGTTTCAATTTTCCCTCAGAATTATTTCATTTCTGATATTCAAATATAAACTTCAATAAAATTTTTGCACCCGGTCTTGATGAATGGTTCAAAATAAATCAATATCTCTCATAAATATTTTATTCTAGCCGCATACCAACCTGTCTGTTTATTGAGTTGTTTACTCTTCTATCAAAAGTTATATTTAACACTTGTTTACATTTCATATCATTTTAATAATAAATTAACTTCATGATCTATGTTATATATTATCTTATGTAATGTGTAAAAATAATAATAAATACAAGTATCTTGGTATATTTAATATAACTTGTGATTTTCATATTTTGTTAGCTTTTAAATTGTTGTACCAGCAGGCAAGCACAATATCTAGCAATGGTAGGTCTTAGAAAAAAAATCATAAGGATTATTTTTGGTCTGAAGTTTTTTTTCCATAGAACTTACGGTTTCCGAGAAAAATACATAAGACCTAAAATTTCGGCCTTTGACCCCGTTGTCTTAACATACATAGGATCGATGGGGACTTTTGGCACTTTATTTATAATATTGAACTCAAGCTCCTTACGGAAATTTCTCTCTGTCGGAATGTTCGTTATTTGATCATTATTTTGACGTCTAAATTGATCGGACTACAGAGCCTTGTTTGAAATTGTTAGTTACTGGTTGCAATATCAGTGTTACTTACTGTCTTATTTTACAACTCTACTTCATAAGTACTTCCTGCTTATAAGTGCTTTTAAGCTTATAAGCTTACTTAGGTATATTCAGTAGACTATTGAGCTTGTAATAATTGGATGAGGAATGGAATGGAATGACATTATTAAAGCAAACTCAATAGTAGCTAAGAGGAACTCTCAGTTGTGCTCACTGATAAGTAAATAATGAGCATGTTGAGCATTTGTGTGGTTCTTGGATTAGTGTACACGTGATGTGTGGTTGCGAATATAGCGGCAAAGTTGACTAAAAGCTTAGTTAAATAAGGTTACTACCTAATTACTTAACTTTCTTATTAGTATAATTATTGATATGGGGTTATAACAACAAACAATTAAAATAGTCATAACCCATCCTAACAAAAAAATATCAAATTCCAGATTTGTAAAAGATCTCGAGGACAGTTTCGTGCGTCACAGGCCGACGGCTCGCTTGCGTCAGTCAGCGTCGATGGGTGCGTCGACATCATACAACGAGGTGATACCACCGCCGCTCCCACCACCACTCACTCAGGGACGCCGGGTTGACAGCTCCTTGAAGAGACTGGAGAGGGCGCATGATGATCTGTTCCAGTTGTAGCGGTCGAGGCAGCGCAGGTTAGAATTATTTTGTAGATTCTGTCTTCTTTAATTGTTTTTTTTTTTACACTGTTTAGGTTGCAATGGGGTACATGTTTTAGGGCATTCTTTTTTTACACCTGTATTAGAGATTATTTTTTCCCTGTGTCGTGACTTCACAAACATTAACAGACACAAAGTAGACCCAGAACCGAAACAACAATCTATGGTTCAAACAGAATTGTCCTATGTTAGGATTGAACCCATAACCTTTGGTTCAGCAGTAAGGGTCACTAACCATTACATTAACAGGTCATCTAAATTTATCACGCATGGTATGTACTTTGTCATTGTCCAGTTTCCTTTAATAGACTTAAGGGTAAGTTATTTTTGTCACAGTAAAAATAAAATATTTTTATACTCTGAACGTTTCTTTGACTACTCTTTTTTATTTAAATTTTTATTTGTTATTCGTAATAATAACAAGATAGTAACGTGTAAAGTTCAATTTGTTTATTTATACATATTAATAATTAGTATATTCGGATAAACTAAGCAAAGCTCATACTTAGTACGGCACCACTGATAAACATACATTAACTGCTTTTAAACATGTTTAAAGATTGCGTTACTTTTAATTACAGTCGCTACCAAAATACTATTGTATTGAAATTGTTCGAAACACATTTTTTTTAATCCAACAAATTGTATCACTTCACCGACCTGGCTGATATTGATTTAGCGAAACTTATCTGGCAATAAATGTTATGTTTTATGTTCAGTCTCTATTTATAAATATAGGTTTTTATTATTATTACGTAGACAGCCATTCTGACTTCAACTAATGTTGAGGCCAGATTCAATGATTTTATTTGTACATATTGCGCAATTTTGTTCTTCGGTGATTATTCTTCAAGAACATGATTGATTAGTGATTTTTTGGTTGCTGAACCATCGATGGTAATGCTACTATCAAAAAAAAAACCGATGACAATCAGTCCTATAGTTCAGGAGTAAACTCACCAGGGTGATCGCATTGAATAATTACTATTACTTACTATTCATAATATATATTAAGGGGTTTGTATCTTGTATATTTAAATATGTTTATTATTTTCAGATATGCGCGATTGGAATGAACCAATGTGCTTGGCTGTGACGTCACAGCTCAAGGCATTATTAGTGAAATTTGATACGAACACGAATCAGACTGTATACTACGTAATATACTATACATGCTTGGCAAGTCAACTCTTTGGTCACGAATGATGTTAATAAAGAAATGTAAATTTAGATCTGTATGTAAAAAAAAAATATATGGTCCTTCGAGCGGCTTTTAAACAGCTCGAAGGACCATATTTTTTTTTTATTAATTTGTTGGATGCGATGGGGTGGTTTTCGATATATTGGGCACTGTCAAAATTAAATAACTTGTATCCAGTAATTTATTAGTTAGATAAATAGTGATATTATCACTTGCTTTTTAGGAAATGCCTTTTGACGACTCGATCGCATGGAATGAGTATATTTTTAAATAATAATTCCAAATATGTTGTATTTACCTCACTTGGTAAACTTTTTATTTTAATTATATAAAAAATTTATTTATAAGTAAAAAGTGTTGGTTAGACGGCGATTTTATACCTTATTCCATAATAAACTCATATTTATAAAACAATGTAATTTATGTACAGGATGTGTACATAATGTTTTAAATAAGGCATATGTAGGTAACGTGGTCTGTATATAATAGTGACGTCACAAGTAAGCCATAGACAATGAAAATATATATAAAAGTAAATGCTGTTAGATATACTCTCTTGCTTGCCATCAGTTTGTAAAGCGCATAATATATATAAACTTTTATATGAGTGTTTTTAGGCCATTTTACCGCTAACGGCCGTCTAGTGCGTACAATTAAAATATCTTCAGTCGTCCATAGTTATTAATAATATTTATTAATCTTTTTTAAACCTATAAAATAGCTATGTTCTTTCAAAATATTAAAAGAATCTTGAAGTTGTCCCCAATGACGTCACATTTACAAAACGATCGTTAAAAGTGGATAAATAAAATAGATTTTAATGAAGCAAAATCAATTTCCTTGTGTTATATTTTTACTAATAATAATTTTTATAGAAGGTAAAAAAGAATGTAAATTGCTTCTAAAAAATCCAATTATCTTCAATGTGTTGCTATGTACGTTGGTATACAATGTTAGATACGGTTTATATTTTATAATAATAAATAGGTTATTAATATGATACCAAAATTTTCCTTTATTATTAAGTTTGTAAATCTTTGACTATGTTATTAATGGAACGTAACTTATAATAAAAATAAATTTACGCATATTAAATATAACAAATACTAAAGGCTTATTTAATATTGTACATTCGTTAACAAAAGTGTTAATAATAATTTACGTAAATCTAATATATGTACCTACTTTGTTTAATAAGAACGTATTCCTATAAATATATAATATGGTCACATGTGAAACCTTGTTAACTGACGGGCAAAATTAATAATCAATCTTGATCCAATATTGCAATCCGTCAATTGCATTAATAATTTATTAACCTTCGGATTGAGTTTGGTTCTCGGATAGTAGAACAATTATTTTTTATCGTATGAGCCATACTTTTGTAAGATTATATTGATTATTCGTGATTTGGCACTAAATATTAAATAATTAAGTGTTTTAGAATATACTGAATGTTGAGCTTGATAGACTATCAATAGTGGATACCCACATTAGTTTTAAGAAATTGTCAACCGAGTCATTAATAAAGATTTTATTTGAACTTTTTGTTATTTATCAACATTATACTATTATATCAATACGTAATAAATCTACTACCTTGGTAGCTTAATACGTATATCATGCTATATTTATAATACATAATAATTTTCAAGTAAAATATATATATATATAAAATAAGATATATAAAATAAGATGGAGTGATATAGTCTGGACTGACAAATGATACATTTGATGGAAATTATCCAATCGCAGTTGCGTTTTTATTAACGTCTTTAACAAAATAAGTAGTACCATTGCTATTTTTGATCAAAGAAACATAAATAATTAATCTTAATGAGGTAATAAATAAAATAACAAAAGTAAATAGTAAAAAACTTTATTTTAAATAAAAAATATATTGTACTTGATTCAACGTAAAATGTTATTATACATAATCTTAGAAGTATCTAACGTATTTACAGACTATTTGTACATTTTAGTAAATTGTATTCAGTTTGGACAAATTCAATGTTAATATTAAACTCTCGAAAATTAAATACATTAGCTAAAATTATTTCGTATACACAAAAATGTTCTTCATATTTTTTTTTTGAGAATTAAAACATTGTCTAAATAGTTGTTACCAATCAATTGGTAACATTGTAGATTTAACTAAAATTGGCTAATATATCTAAATTTATTTAAAATGTCTTTAATAGCTCTTTGTTAGTGAAATTAAAAAAAAAGTTAATAAATTGTACTCAAATACTGTTAGTATTTAAATAATATCTATGTAATAAAATTATTTAATAAAAAATATATGTGATTAAGGTATTTGTTGTAAATTATCACAATTTTTGATTTCAAGTCTCTTATTTATAAAAATTCAAACACATTTCGAATTTGAATATGAAGGAAACAAAATGTCGTTAATGAAAATGTTTAAATTTGTATGAATAAGAGTTTACGTAAAATACATTTTGACTAGTATTTACAATAAGTAAGACTGCTAAGTGGTTTTTTATAATAATTTTTAAAAATTTGTGATTTTTAACAGTTAACATACTTATTATACATTTCTTATTTTGTGCTCTAAAAAATAGAACGGATCAAATGTATAAAACTGATTTATAATAATTTAATTTGATTTTAGTTTTTTGCAGGTATTTAAGTTTTCTCTTATATAAACTATTTGTTTTATACAATTTAAATCTGTATGAGGTACATGAAACTACGCTAGATTCAACATGGAGTACGAAATCAAATTTACAAATGGTTCATAATTAAGTTTTCACACTATTATATCTATTTATTTACACATAATCTATGGATGCACCCCTGTTACCATGTGTTAAATGAGATTTCCTCAATCCTAAGTGGGTGCCTCCTCTATTTGGTCGAGTACTATTTTTTTATCCTGAGTCCTGTTTAACAAAAAGTCTAGATCGTTAGATATTTTATTTAACATTCTATCCGTCTCCGGCGAATCGTACGCCTTATTCCACTCTCTATTTACTTGTTCTATATCAGACTTTGACTTCGATTCCTCCTTTAACTCCATGGACGGGAGCGAGATGCTTGAGCTGAAGTCCGGTTTAGGTTTCTTCAAACAGCTTTTTATGGGCGGGGAAGTGATTTTGGAGACATCGGGGTTGGACTGAACACATATACTGCAACCGTCTTTGGACGTGTCAAAGTGTCGGCCAGTATACGGTTCGAAGTCTACTGAGCAGGTGAGGAGAGGGGCGGCTGGTTCTGGGGGTGTGTTTTTGAGGACTCCCAGTTCGAGACACACGCGAGCCATGTACTCTGGGTGATGGGACGAGTTGTGCGCGCGTGGAATGAGGTCACACACTGCGTGTGTGGTGCCCACGTGGGCAGTGCCCATGTGTGAGTCGCCCACGTCCATGTGTGCATCGTAACGCTGCGGGCTCAGCAGCGAGTCCTTGTACTCTACGCAGCGGACTATATCGGCACGGCTGTCCGGCGTCGACTGTCTCCTGGTGAAACGACCGAACTTAAATGAGATGTAAGATAATTTTATACATGAGTAGGTTTAAAAGATCAAAGGTTTGTTATTCTCTCGTGTATCACTCACTCAGGACTTATTGTAATAAATAACTTTTATGTTGGGAGGGAATACAAAAAATACTTACCATTGCGAGGGAATAAAAAAAACCTCTTAGTCTGTATTGTTACTTCAGTTATGCTACCTGTGTATTCTAGCAGGACTCTCGAGACCTGGAGCTCGCCAGTATGAAGTGACTGGGGAGACCGGGGACGAGGTTGACTCCAACATGCCCACACCTCCTCTACTCTCCACCTCGCCACCTTGTTTTATGTACACTGAAATTTATGAAAGCTGGGTTCATAAATTCATCCAAAATAGTTCTTTAAAAATATAACTACTTTTCTGTGTAAGACATTATGTGCGACAGATAGCACTAACATCAAAATCTGCTAAGAACCGTTTAAATCAATTTTTCTTATTATCCATTATCACTTACAACTAAGGGACGTGTCTCCAACGGGTGATTCTTGCCAATCACGATGCGAGGGCAAGGACAGTACTCGCTTGGCTGATTGCAAGCATTCTTCATCGCGTATCACATAGCAGACTAACATTGTGACACCCTGAAAATAAATTGTCATTTGTTTTGAGGATATTCTTATTAATTAAAACAGGAAAGTAATTATTTCTTAAACATATTACGTTGTAGAAATCTATTTATGCATTAGGTCCTTACATATAAAATTAGTTTTTTTCCTAATGGCCACTTTAATCACAAATTTCTTATCTTTGGCAAGGACTTCCAAATTCAAATTTTTATAGCTATTTTACACATGTATTTTTGTTTCGTTGACCGTCATATTATATTTGTTTTTTTTTTCTTCTGTTTTTTCTGTTTGCGTTACTCAGTTTACAAAACGGAAAACTTAAAATATCGTATTATTTACGAGTACGAGTTCCACCGTGGCACTCGTGCTGTGGAAATGACTCGAAGGGTTATGATGTGTATGGTGGTCGTGTTGTAAAAGAAAACACAGTTCATTTTTGGTTCCAACTTTGTTGTTCTGGAAAATTCGACCTGCACAACAAGCTCCGTGGACGGCCGGAGATCCAAGTTTATAATGAAGAATTGCAGGCTATAGTGGAAGCGGATCCATCGCAAACCACGATCGAGTTAGCAACAAACCGCGATTTTAGTAAAAAAACTGTTTCTATCCACTTGAAGCAAATTGGGAGGATTAAAAAGCTTTAAAAGTGGGTACCTACCTCATGAATTGACTCAAGCAAACCGGCAAACGCGCGTCGACTGCTGCGTTACATTACTAAACCGGCACAATAATGAAGGGATTTTATATAGAATCGTATAATTGGAAGCGCTCATCGCAATGGTTGGATCTTGGGCAGCCAACCAAATCCTGCCCCAAGCGAAAATTGACTCAAAAAAGTGTTTAGTGGACTAGTGTCGGTATTATTCATTTCAGTTTTCTCAAATCTGGCCAGTCTAATACGGCAGATGTATTGTTAGCAATTGCAAACCATGTTGGAAAAGCTAGCCGCTAAATAACCTAGGCTGATCAATCGCTCCACACCACTGCTGCTTCACGACAACGCTAGACCACACACTGCACAACAGACGGCTACCAAATTAGAAGAGCTTCAATTAGAATGTCTAAGACATCCACCGTACTCCCCGGACCTTGCTCCAACAGATTACCATTTTTTTTTAAATTTGGATAACTTCTTGCAAGGGGAAAAATTCAACTCCGATTGGGAGGTCCAAATCGCTTTCAAAGATTTTATTGATTGATCCGACTAGTTTCGTGAAGGGATCAATTCTATCTATAAGATGGATAAAGTGCATAGAAAACAATGGTTCATACTTTGATTAATTAAATACATTATATTAAAAAAAATTCGACTTTTTGTTTCTCCCATACAAAACGCCAATTTCATATGTAAGGACCTAATATCTTTATTACGGCCAGGGATAATCATTTTGACAAGGAAGTCCTACCAGTGCGTCAATTGTTTTTACTTCAAGTAATATTAAAACAACAATTACACATATCCAAATCTATTTATCTTGTGTTATCGTCACAAAATGTAACATGCAGGTTTAAACTTTTACCACCACCACCAGTTACTCATAGAACGACTTTTTGTGAGAGATTTTATCGTTTTCTCGGACGTTCTTTATATACTAAAACTAATAAAATTTTAAATATTGCTCACAAAAACTGATATTAATGTCAAAAGTCTGTAACTGGCTGGTTACTTCAACTAAATTATGATTGTCGGAGAAACTTTTTCACCCAAATAGAAGGAATACATAAAACTGTTGAGATTTACAAACAACTAAAAACACACACACAACACAACACATACACACATACCCTTGCATGTTACATTTTTTTTATTATTTATATTACTATTTTTTAATTCTTTTGATTTTATCAAGTCCTTTAATTCTTACAATTTTAATATTACTATGGATTCTGCGATAATGGAAGGTTGCTGATACTTATAGCATAGGTTATCTTTTTTAAGTACCAGCTGACAATAATACTAGTTTAACTTAATCTTGATCATATTGAAATGTATTATTCTGTGTAAAAAAATAATAATAATTATTATTATTATTAGCTACATATTCCTAAGTATTTTGTTTTATGATAACTGGTACCTACCGTCATCATGGAACTTCGCTCATTTAAGACAACTGACGACAGGGAAAGTTTAGCATATAGTATCACCTCTGAGAAACAGGGACTAATGAACCCAGGAGAAGGAGTAGCTGTTTGACGAAGTTCCTCAATAATAAGTTACATGTATGGTAAAGATATACTCACGTTGACGAGTGCGGCAATAGACAGCGCCAGCACGTGTCCCAGAGAGCGCGGGCCCGGTTGTGCCCACCACACGCCCGCTGCCTGGGCTGCGCTTGTTGCTGCCAGCACCGCCAGCGTGTGGCGTACCACACGCCGTCTGGGATGGTTTTTACAAGTATATTAACAGTTTCGACCTATGAATATGCGACTACTAGGAGCAATTATCATCTTGGAACGGTAAATAAATGTATATCCTTAGCGAGATGTGTGCAGAGTTTAAAAGTCAAAATATAGCCATAGGCTCCTATGTTAGATGTTTAACTATACGAAGTTAATTAATACCTGTCTCTCAGATATGTCCGTCTTTCGGCTGGAACCTTATGAGTGATAGTACGTAGTCTCAATGCAGCACAGATTGCCAGGGCCAAGCATAGAACGGCCAGCAGGACGCAGCCCGCGGCACACACCGCCTGCGCTGCCGCACCTATCTGCAGTGGCGCTCCGCCCCACAGGCGAGCCGTGAGCCACGCGAGTGTGCATACGCCTGGAGTAAAGTAATCATTCATGACGCTTATTGATGAAACATGATCATTGATTTATGATATTCTGCGTTCAGGTGAATATAACAACAATAACCGTTAAGTATAAAAAGAAATATATAAAATAATAAAATAGTAGAGCAATGGTAAGCGACAGCGCAGATAGCAAATAGATAGCTGGAAAGAAAAAGTCGGAAGTATGTCCGCCGCTACCCATCCGAGTCGTACTGCCTTGGTAGTCACACGGTAAGAGTGAAAGCGTTCCAGTGGCGACCAATATAGACACAAGGGTGTTTTTAGTGGGTAGTCTTAGCAATGGCAGCGTCTTCTGTGAGGCTGGAAAGTCCCACATAAACCAACGGTCATCACCTTCCTGGCCGTCGGGTATCCGTAATGTATTTTTCCAAAGCAAAAATAAATATAGCTAATAGATAGATAGGGAATTAACAGAGCATTGTCAATTCCAGTTCCTTTCGTATTGAAATCGATTTATTTTAAGATAATAATGGAGTGTGAAATTTAGAGTACCTGCAAGTAACGCGACAGAGGGTGCGCGTTGACGCCGACCCGCCAGCTCGGCCTGCAGTAGCAGCGGCTGCGCACATAGCGCCGCGCAGCCCGCGCACCAGCACGCCGCACACACCCAGCCCAGCGCGCCCGGACACGCCTCCTCCTGACACCACACCAGTTGTTCATTGATAAAAAACAGTATTTCCTTTTAAAAATATAAAATCTAGTGTTGTAATCACAAGAGTGGAATTTATTTTATGTGATTCGACAACATTGCAACCAAATAAATCTAATATTGCTAACCTACGCGCGAAACCTGTCACGATTCAGGAACGTCGTTTATCGAGGATTACATTATCTCATTAATTAATAAGAAAATCAATAGTTATTATTTACTTCAACCCAAACAAACGGTTTTTATTAAGTGATTTCGTTGTCGAAATCTATGTCTACCTAACTGATCACAGTTAAAAAAATATTTGTTGGCTATTCGAAATCAAAATGATACGAGTTGCCCTGTACCTGTCTGGTGTCGCACTCCAGCAGGGTGAGAACTGCGGCAGAGTGCGTGCCCGCGGTTGCGGCCTTCAGCAATACGGGCAGCCGGGCGCGCCGGCCTGGCACCAGGCTCAGCAGCTGCAGCGCCGCCGCCGCCAGGCACAGTGCGCCGCCCACGCCAACAGTCACCTTCACTATTCCGCGGAGGTCCTTCTCTGCATCGGTCTGGAGTTGAGATATTTTTTATTTGATAAAAAATTTCTTTATAATTTTTATCATTAGCATCATGTTGTAAACAATTATTAAAGGCTTAAAGATTTCTCAGACGACAAGAATACATAATTCTTAATTTTCAGGAAATCTTGGATTAAATATTAATGTTTACACACGTCCTAGAGATATATATTAAGTATGTCGGTAAGTAATTAGGTAACTACAGCTCGTATTCACATTTTCATTTAAAACCACGAACAAAAGTATACAATGATAATTTAAAACAATAATACTCACAAGGGTGGACCTAGCCACCGTGAAGAGCGCAAAGGTGCCCAGGCCTCGGCACCGACACGCCACGTGCGTCGGTTCCGGAATGCGCACTTCACAGGCCGTTGTCACCCACACATTCGGTTCCGATGCTGTTCTTAGCGCACAGGCGAGTTTAGACGCTGAAAATCATAATAAAATATTAATTTATTTGTGCTATTTTTAGATATACAGGGTTATTTTTAATTAGTTGACCACTTCTTGCAGGCAGCCTCTCTACATCAATCCCAACAACATTTGTACTATGACTTTTTAAAATTAATAGTTTTAAAAATTTGAGTTTTCTCATACAAAATTGATTTGTTGCCTCTGAACTGACATTAACTCTGAGCGTAGGAATGGCGCGCGATCGTTGACCTTTTAAGCACTTCTTACAAAATACAGAGTAATAAGGAGAGGAGGGAGCAACCTCTTTTATTGTCTCGTGTTTATTGTGTTGTTTATCAAGATTTTTAAAAAGTTGTAGAACAAATTTTCTTGGGATTGATGCAGAGAGGCAGTCTGCAAGAGGTGGTGCAACTAATAACCCTGTATTTATGTTTATACATCTGTTTTATAATTTTATTATCTGGAAAGATTTCTGTGCTTGTATTCGGCAAACTATACAACCGATTTCAATAATTCTTTTCACATTAGAAAGCGACGTCACCCTAAATTTAAAGTAATTAAGGAAACTTTTTACGTTGTCATAATAACGGTAACGACGACGCCCTATTTTCCTAACAAATATTATAATCTAGTTAAATTTTCTAAATAACATGTTTTCTAAAGTACTGGATAAAAAAAGCTTATTTTTTGTACGTAAGAAGGACATATAAGGATGTTCATTAAAAAGTTAATCTTAATTGATTGTAGCACTGTCTTCGCCATCAAGTACCTGTGGCGGTGTAGTTCCGCGAGTGCACGAACAGCAAAGTGGTGGAGGCCTGCACAGAGCGCGTAGCGCGCGATGACGTCACCTGGGTCTGCGCTGAAGCCAGCTGGTACTCCATCTCACGACCCGCCCTAGAAGCCGACGCGCTACACACGTGTTGTTACGTTATACATATAATAAATATATATTAACATAAAAAAGTAAAAAATAAAAAAGAAGATGGTATAAAAACATAAATAAGGAGTTTTAATGTTTCTGTTATAAACTTATTCAATTAATATAAAAGAATTCTACATGGATTTAAAAGTAACAAAATAATAAACGATACCGTCTAGCTTACTTGAACTCAATGGATCGTCTTAATGAGGGCAGTCGCGCTGTTAAATCTCGATACTGCACCACAACTACAGACGTATTTCCGTTCCTGCCCATCAGTTCCACACCAGCCGACGTCAGCAACCATTCCTCAGATCCTGAGTTTGATAAGAAGCTAAAATGGGCTTCACCATCTTCTCTTACTTGCTTGGTCTTTACCGCAAACTCTTGGTATAATTTATCAAGATTATCTCGCATGGCTGCTGTGTCCACGAGGGCGTTTTGAAGGTCGTATATTTTCTGGAATTAATAACATTAAGTTATATTTGACATTACTTTTGTTTTAAAAAGAATAGGGTTATTTTATTAGCATAAGTTTACCTCTTCATCCAAAAAAGTATCAGGATGTTTCAAAAGCGTGTCATATATAATCAATAGATGTTCTACACTTTCTCGTCTATCCCTGGGTTTACCAGCGTTAGATAGTAGATAGTGAAGCATATTTCTGGCATGTTTCAGAGGCAGAGTGCCTTCACCAGGATGGGCTGGTAATGAACGTAGAACTGCTCCATATTGGTGAGCCACGTGGGAGACGTTACCCCAAGAATAGCCGTATGAAATTTTTGTAAACTGAAATATAAATACAATAAAAATGGTACTAAGTTTAATCTACTTAAAAGCTCAAAAGATAATGTCTAGCATTTTTCAACATTAGACGAGTTAGTATTTAAGTTATAATACCTGTTCATAAATATCGTTTAAGGAATCGGCAACGCATCCGGAAAAATCAGGCACCATCCATTTTACTCCATGTTGAATTGTTTTTGGTTCGCAGAATCTATAGAAGTATAATGATAAGAATATTTTACTATTACTACCTAATTTAGTCAATAGTCATGAAAGGAATAAACTCTTTAAAACTACGAAATATTAATTGACCATTTATTTTCGTTAATTGTATTTACAGCCTCGGGGTTCAATTCCGAAATATTTATGTGTTGTCCAGTTAACACATTAAAAGTAACGACCCGTCTAAAAATCTTAAAAGAAATTCTGTGATATATCTATACATATATGTATAACAGCCATTAAAAATTTCAAGGCATAAAGAAAGATCGCAAAATCATTTGTCGAACATATGAAGCATATTATAGTAATGAAAATGCTATATATTTATTTTATTAATAACACTTTATTGTACACAAATAGGTAAGCATAAAACAAAAACAACAAATTAGTGAAAGAATCAAAAACATTTGGTACAAAGGCGGCCTTATCACTAAAAGTGATCTCTTACAGGCAACCCACCGGTAAAAGGACAATTTTATTATATTAGGCAGTATTTAGTGCATGAAATAATGAACCAAAACATATTAACAAAAAATTATTGTATAGTATATGGAATTATTTATTTCAATAAAGCTCGTACCTAACAGATTCCCCGTTATGACCTGGCGGGCAGGTGGCGGATGCGTGGGCTCCAGGAGAAGTTTTCGGCCACCGTAGACCATGAGATGCTTCACTTTCACACGCCTCGTCTTTGGGCCCAAGAGTCCACATCGTGACTCCTTTAGTGTTTGTGCCCGCCACAGAAGATACTTGGCAACGAAATTCACCGGATCTCTAAATTAAAAAAAAAATATGTGTTTGGTAAACAAGTTTCTTTATAATATATTAAAAAACGTATGCAAAATATAAAAGATAATGCTTACGCCAGTACGTTTTCCTTTCTTAGGGCTATAGGCATCCCAATATAGTCAGACAAACATATATACAATGGTTTTTCATTTCAAAGCGAAAGCAAGAAGTTTATAAAATATTAAAATGGATCTACCATTTAATAACGGAACATTCGAACTAAACGCCATATACATATTGTTATTACGATTGCCGTATAAAAATACATCAAAATTTACATTACATTATTCTGATGGATATTACCAAAAAAAATAATCAAATACGAAGATTATCCTGTCAATTAAGAAAACAACAGAAAAATATCAGGTAAATTGGTCAAATGTCTCTCAAGTTATTCATTCAGTAATTGGAAGGTCTTTAAGAAATTGCTAATTATCAACAATGTATATTACCTGTACATTGTACAGCTTGAGTACGCTGCCGGCTGGGTACAGGTCTTCCCACACCTCCCGGCCAGGCGCCTGTGGCAGCAGCGACCGCTCCCGGGCCCAGCTGAAACCCAGCACACCGTGCATGCGACCCGCTCCCGCCAGACATGTGATGCTCACGTTATCTCCCTGTAAAAAAGTATGTGTAAGTTACGTAGAAATATTACAAACAACAGAGATTTGCTCTAAAATTATAATTTCATCTTTTCGTTGATTAATTTGAAATTTGACTGAAACTTAATACATGAATACATGTAAAGGTAATATATTAAGAATAAAAAAATCATCAATAATAGTAGGATTCGAACCGACGCGATCTCTGGAGACAGAGTACCATTGTACTCTCGTACTTAATACTAAAATGTTTATAAGTTAGTAAGCTGTTTGTCAGTTTTTTACTGACACATAATTTAAAAGCGTACACACCTTGTTGACAGTAAGTGTAGAGGGCACTAGTCGTATATCAGGGGGCCTGAGGATCGTCAGTCTTAATGCACTACATCGCCTCCGTCCAGCATCATCAGCGGAACAGGACCATCTTCCACTATCAGGCTTTTTGGCTTCGGATATACCTAAAACTGACATACGTCTCCCTAGCGCGTCTTCTGCCACAGTCCGAGTCCAGATATCTCTAAAATGTAAATAATCAACATCGAATAAAACAAGACTTGATAAAAATTATATTTTTTTTAAGTTCGAATTCCCCCACCTTGTGGTTCCATTAAAGTTCACTTTAACACCATCTTTGTACCAAGAGAATGTGATATCAGGAGACCCATATGCCATACAGCTCAATATAAACTCTGAACCCTCCCACACTTCCTGACGCTGGTTAACGATCAGTGCCTGCAATAAAATCGCAAAATTGACGTAGAAATGCCAGAAAATAGAGTCACATTTTACTGCGTAATCAAATTTTTATGACTTAATCCATGTTATACACGACAAGATTTTTATGAGTTTCTTATTACAACCGTAGAATTCATTGAGAAAGTTTGGATACAGAATTACTAATTTCGTTCAGAAAATCTTTATGTTTGGAGAATATAGAACAGTCTTAAACATTCGGAACTTTCGTTCACAACTACAATCATGTAATTATTAAGCTTGTAACTGGATGTTATGTAGGCTAACTCCTGGTAGTTAGATTAGTGCCTTCAAACAAACAACATAAAAGTCTTTTCAGCTTAATTTTGTTATCTTAGGTACAATGATACAAGGAACAGATACTTCTTTCCCTTTCTATTTTAACATAATTTAAATTATTGTATAAACCCTAGTTAGCATTTTTTATTGAAAAAATACAAAATATATAATGTAAAGAAACAATATCATTACAATATTTCAAGCAATTAATTATTATTGAAATTAATAGAAATGCAAAGTCAGAGTACAGGCTCACCGAGTTGAGCTGCGACTATAACTATCAAGCTATAATAGGTAATATTATTCTAATGATAGACAAAGAAAAAAAAATGGTGAGAAACATTATATGTAATTGTAGTGTTAAATTATTATAATTACAAATATGAATGCTTACAATTAATGAGGATAGTTGTGAAACTTACGTTGGCTAGACGATTTAATACTAGTTACTTTTAACATTTAGTTATTAACAGCAACCCTTTTATTTTTCGGGATAATACACCAAAGTTCAGACAAATTTCTTTAAAATACGTCTAGTAGTTTTGTGATGACAGGTCAAAGATCCAGACAGAAAGACAAAAATGAAAAAATAGAAGTATAAAATTGTAACATTACAAAAAAAAATATACCTATTGAATGTATATACTATATAGATTTGACCGAACTTCTTTTGCTTTGTAATAGGAAAGATTTATTTTCAATAAAAAAAAAAAAAAAAAAATTTGCAAATTGTGTGTCTGTAAAATATGTATTTTTACAATATTTTAATGTTTAAGCAAAAACCATTTGTTGTCATGAAATGAAATTTCCAAGTAGGTAATAAAAGGCGTTAGATTTCATTAGAATTTTGGCAAAATTTTAGCCGGTTTTATAGTAGCGTTAATTCAGGATGTTCAACGAGAACTGGCAACACGCCAGGGTTAAATTGTCTTCACATTATACATTGTGGCAATAGCGTTACTCTAATCTTATAAAAAATTACGATGATAAAATTTAAAACTATTTGTGTAAGACTAATTACCTACCATAATAAACCCAAAACGACTATTCACACTCAATACCAAGAGAAAAGAAAGGTTTTAACTATGTGTGAGATTAATCAAATGATTGTGAATTTAGAATTCATCTCTAAATGCGAGTAAGTAACACTCGCATTTAGATGATTTAAGTCAACAAGAAGGAAATTAATTAAAATTTATAATTGCCTTCGACGAAATGTGTGTGATATGTTTGAGACTTTAATAAAGTTTTAATTAGTTTCTAAATTGTACCCAATAGTGTATAACGAAATTTATATTTATTTTCTTTGATATAAATATTTTTTTTCTTTTACATAAATATCAAGCAATTTAATTATTGTTAACTTAGCAAATTAAGAGAGACATCTTTTGCAGACAAAACGTTGTGAAAACTAACTTGAAAATTCTATTCGCATTCAATTAAAATAATTAAGATAAATGTAACAGAATTATTATATTAAATAGGTAAAGAATAAGCTTTTAAACTGTAATTGGTGTCGCGATATAATATGTTTACATTTATAATCTACAGAATATATATAATATGGAATACTTTTAATTACACAATATATTATATATAATAATATAATATATGTACATATTAAAATAAAAATATACAGAAAAGATTCTGCATGTGTGAAAATATCTTCGGAGTAACCGCGGGCATATTCAAAATAATTAAATTTTCAAGAGTCAGGCAGGGGACCGCGGCGCTGTTTCATAGCCTCTGCTTGGAAACTTACTTTTATTTGTTATGCAAAAAATATTAAGATTGCAAAATTCTATATTGTATTTTCAAGCTGATAAATCTACCTTTAAGGTAATTGTTGTCAGTAATATTAATTTGAAATTTACAATTTTTATAAATATAATAAAACTGATAACAATTAATTTCTTTTAATTCTTCAAATTAATATCATGGCTTGTTTGCAGCTTATTGACTATATGTGTAAAAAAAAATATTTTTTTAACCCTGATGACGTATGAATCAGGTATAAAACATTTACCAATCAACTCGAAAAAATAGAACAAGAAACAATTAACATATGTTTGTTAATATGTTGAATACATAATTGTAGCAATAGAATAGTAGATATAAGATAGGATTTGTACATAAAATATTAACAAAATAACTAAATAATAATAACAAAAGAATACAATAAGTATACTCTACGTTATTGATATAATGCAATTCATAATTTACTGTATATTAATTTTGAGTATAAAAAAATATTATTTCCAATTGCAAATGACAATTGGTATGGAGTTACCGTACAAAGTATAAAAGAGCACTTTGAAAATACTGAACATAATAAATGTAGGTGTTGTAGAATAAGATATATTGCTAGCAAATCGAGTGCAGTGTATATTACAGTGCAAGGAGCAGGTGGCTGTGTATGCAATAAATACTCATTTTTACTTTACAACTTTCTGTTCCGCCTGAACAAGCTTATATAAGAGATGAAATCCACTGGGAAGAAGTTTGTTTTTGTTTTTTGAACAACCATATATTATATTTGTATTATGGTATTTACGTACTGACAACGGATAGTGGGTTATATGACTGAAATTATTAATTTTTATTCAAATAGTAATACTTACGTGTAAGCTAAGAGCAGGCTGCATATCAAAATGCAGAGTGGCGGGGAGTAGGCGTAGGCGGTCAGTGCGCGTGCGCATGGCTGCGAGCCGCGCTAGCGCAGTTCGCAGTGCTCCGGCGTCACGTCGCTCAGCCCAAACCCGCAGCCATACTGTCCGTGCGCCGGTTGCTTCAGGAGCGCTGTGTATAACAAACATTTGTGTTATCTTTAGCTTTATGAATGGATCTTTTTTCTACTCTCTTTATTCCTACTATGTACAATATTATGCATCTATAACCTAGAAATCTATAGATTTCTACATAAAGAAAAACTTATAGGGTTTTATACAACATCGATGTTAAGATAAGAAAATAAAAAATATTCTGTAATTTTATTGTATTTTTAATTCATTTATAGTCATGGGAATAGGTATTTAAAGAAAATATGTTACTTCTGGATGGTTTTGCTTTAGAATCACTTTTTTGTTACTCCTATATTTCATTGGCAAGGGTAAATCAAAAGTAAAACTAAATAGAAGTAGCAACATACAATAGAAGGTTTCTAATTTATAAGATATAACGTTTGAGGCTATGTTGTTGTTGTTAAGAATTTTTAGGTTTGGTTTTATCATAGTTACATGAAAATTATATGATAAGACATTACAAATAAAAATATAGTTATGATAATGTTAATTAGTAGCTCTTTTGTTTGTTTCCAGTAGTTCGAGGAAACAGTTCTGTTTTGGAACTAGTATTTTCCCACATTGGTTGAACTTCAGAATAAATCTTCAACTTGTATATATATAAAGTTATAATTTTTAAAATTGCTGTTGTCCTAGTTCTACTGAACTACTGTAATCAATAACTTTATTTACAAAAAGATTTCGTTTGAATGTAAAATGTACATTTAAGCCTTTTTCTCTGTAGTAAAAAAATATAACAAGCATTTTGGCAATAAATGACGTCTGCACTGAGCATGAAAAATAAAATTTTATTCCCTTTGTAACCTCTTTTCCCAACTCTTGAATTAACTCTTTGGTATTCTTATTATGCGATTTCTGGCATCAGATTGACTTTTTTAACGTTTTCTACATCGGTATTTATTTAATCTTTTTATGTAATTCATTTAGTTTATATATGATAAACTACATAAGAAACCTATATTAGTAAGTACATTTCAGTTTCAGTGATATTAAATCAGGCACTTAATTCTGTAAATTGGATTAAACTCTCTAATTTGATAATAGCAAACTAGACTATTTCAAAACATTTATTGGCTGAATTTCAGTCATTATGGGCGTTGAATATTCTTTGATAGAATAAATAAGACAGAGTTCCAACCCCTAGAGCGCTGTTGGTAAATTTGTTACGCCCTGAGGCTAAATTAAACAAAGGAAAGCCCAGGCTTCATAATTAAGACTTAATTAATATCAACTACAAACTTTATTTTATTTTACATTCCTAGAATTCACATTTTTTTAAGTCTCTTATTACCAAGTTACGTTTTAATGTAGTATTGGTATTTAGTAATTACTAAAAGTTTATCATTTACTTAATACTGAATAATAAAGGTTATATTATATATAAGAAAAAAAAAAAAAAGAAAGAAAAAACTCACCTTATATTCAAAATTTCGATTTCATCGTGTAAAGTTATATTGCAAGCTCTTAAATAATTTGTAATCTGAAATACAAAATATTAATATTTTAATTAGTACACGAGATTTAAACTAACAGAAAATTTAATTTAAAAGTTATTTTCTTACCTGTTTAATAATTTCTTCGGATATGTTAATGTTTCCTTGGTCCATTATTTGCAGTCTTGTTTCGAAACGGGCGGAGGCTGTATGAAAGCAAGATTAATCTTTTGTGTACCAAAAATATATGAATATATTTTCATAATAAAAGTTCGAGTTTGCTACAACTTTGAAGTAATGATGAATTTTGAATTCTTTATATATATTTATTTATTTATTTTTTTTTATATGATCTAGGGCAATGCTTGACTACATTCCTACTGATGGTAAGTGGAATGTAGTCTTAGATGGTAAGTCGCATTGCCCTAGCAACCTATTCACTCTTCTCTTGAAGACACCCACATTATATTTGGCCGGAAATACCGACGCAGGCAAATTGTTCCAGTCCTTCGCTGTACGCACTAAAAATGAGGAAGCAAAGCGCTTCGTTCGGACAGGTGGAATGTCCACAACAAAAGGATGGATACCTGCCGTGCGTCGGGACGTCCGGTGATGGAAGGGGGACGGGGGAATTAACTCGTGTAATTCCTGCGCACACTCACCAAAATGTATCCTATAGAATACTGAGAGGCTAGCAATTTTACGCCTGTGTTCAAGGCTTTGGAGGTCGGCTTCGACCAATTCGGGATCGCCTATAAGCCTCTTTGCTCGCCTCTCAATTGAGTCCAGAACCGCAAGATGAGACTTTGCGGCACCAGCAAATATGTGTCCACAGTACTCTACACACGACCGGATCTGTGCTTTGTATAAAACAAGAAGCTGTGCCGGTGTAAAGTACTGCCGAACCTTCGCAAGAACGGCAAGCTTTGCTGCTGCTGCTCTTGCTCTGGACTCAATGAACCGACCGAAGTTGAGGTTCGAGGAAATCTCTAAGCCTAACAACTGAAGCCGGTCACTGTATTCCAAGGATACATTCTGGAAAGTAGGAGCCAAGGTGAAAGGGCTCCTTTTGGCGGTGAATAGACACGTCTGCGTTTTGGTGGCGTTGAACTTGACAAGATTGGCATTGCTCCATGCGGAGACTGCCTGAAGTTTGTCATTCAAACGTTGCACCATGGCTTCGTTGCTGTCGTCTGCATACCCATAGATACCGGGCTTCAACAGATCATTAATGTGCAGCAGAAACAGAGTTGCAGAAAGAACGGACCCCTGAGGCACTCCGGCATTTATTGTCAAGGGTTCCGAGGAACACCCGTCGACAACTACTCGGAGAGATCTGTGGCTCAGAAAGTCCGTTACCCAGCCGATCAGACCAGGAGATATACCGTACGCTGAAAGCTTGGATATAAGGCTCGCATGCCAGACCCTGTCAAATGCCCTCGAGACGTCCAGAGAGACGGCGACCGCTTCTCCGTTCTTCTCGATGGCCTCGCCTAAAATGTGAGTAGCATACACTAGGAGGTCCCCAGTAGACCTATTACGGCGAAACCCGTACTGTCGGTCACTGAGGAGATCGTTACCTTCTAGGTATGCTAGTAGGCGCGAGTTCAATTACACGCTCCATAATCTTGCAGAGTATGGAGGTGATTGAAATCGGTCTGTAATTGACAGGGTCGGCACGGCTGCCTTTTTTGGGCACGGGTTGCACATTAGCAGGATTTCGGCACTATTCCAGTCATGAAAGAGAGGCGATACAGACGTGTCAGTACAGGAGACAACTCAGCTGCGCATGTCTTGTGTAGAATGGCTGGTATACCATCAGGACCACTGGCTTTATTCACATCTAAACGACACAATGTTCTCCATACCTCTTTGTTAGTGATGCGGATTTCAGGCATCGAAATACCGCAGTGAGGAAGATGTGCTGGAGAAGCATTGCCAGTGTCTAGATGCGAATTATCAGCAAACAGAGAAGCAAGTACATTCGCTTTCTCTGTTGCTGTGTGGGCCAGGGATCCATCCGGCTTCAGCAGAGCAGGCAGTGAGGGTTGGCAGAAATTCGACTCGATCGCTTTCGCAAGAGACCAGAAAGCTCGACTGCCAGTTGGTCTGACAGAGAGCTTTTCGCCATTCTTAGCGATTCGATCGAGACGAGCCTTCCGCAATGCCTTTTTGTAGGACTTGGCAGCTTGGTTAAAGGCATTCTTCTTCAAACTTACATCCGGAGTTTTGCGGGTTCGAGCATCAGCCCAAATGAGATATGCCGAATGTTTTCGGTCTTGAGCATGACCACATTCGGCATTAAACCATGGGCGAGCTTTGCCACCGATGGGTACGTCAGCAAAAGGAATAAAATACTCCATTGCCTGATGCACCACATCGGTTATAGCATCCGCGCAACTCGACGGATCTAAAGAAGAGAAGCAGACCTGCCGCCAAGGATAAGACGCAAAAAAGTGTCGCATCTCATCCCAATCTGCTGACTTGTATTTCCATACTCGCCTAACACCATGAGGTTCGAAAGCTGGTGGGGAATATGTAAACACAGATTTCACCAGACAGTGATCGGAGGTTCCCAAGGGGGAGGTAACCTCTACACGATACCTCTCCGGATCAGTTGTCAGATAATATCACAGGTTAATAGATATAATGTAACACATATACTTACAAACATCGCTATCTTTGGGGTTGCAATCACAAGCACCAGCCTTGCATCCTTCAGCACATTCTTCTATACCACATTCTATAAAAGATATCAGGAACAATGTTACAAAACAAAAAAATATAAGATGTATTTTTATTGCACACATATATATGTATAAAAACAAGAACAACCAATTAATGGAACATTAAAACATTTGGTACACGGGCGGTCTTATCACAAAAAATGATTATATGCTGAAAAAACATTACAGATAACAATACCTTGAACAATATTAAAAAATTGGATTATAATGCATAAAAGGCGGTATTAAAATATATACTTTCGTATAACAAAAAGTGATACTGGTTTTCAAGATAGAATAAACAACATTGTTTATGGCTATCGTCTCTGCCAAAACGGTTTTAGTTCACCTCAATGGCTGCTAATGACGAGAGAAATGGAAATAGCCAGAAATAATGATAATGCTATCTTACAGGATCATTTAACTGAAGTATATTGGGGCAACGTGGCTTTTCACAATATTGTTTGTATCTTGAGTTAGTCGAGCTTCTGTTCGTAAATTCTCTTTACACAATTTTGTTTAGGTACATAGCAGATAAGGTTGAATAACAAAAGTGTGATCTTTAACTTAACAAAATAATTTGGATCTCGTGAAATAAAACCAGCTTCCAAAGCAATAAAATATCTTCAGTAAAAAAATCTAGATTTTGATTGAAAGTGTTTTAAAACAATTTTTATTACTAAAAAGATTAATAACAATCTACTAAATATAATAAAAATAAAAAATAAATATAATTTTTGGTTTCGAAGTGATAAATAAAAAGAAAAATATGTTTCTTAACTGGACATAGATGACAGTCGAAGAAATATATTTCACCAAAAGGGCTATTTATGAATATTTTATTATAGAGCGAGATTTCAAATATAATAAATACATTATTATAATTCAAAGTTCTATTCGTATCGCTTAAATAAATACCGATTTCAATACGACTAAAGCATCATTATGAACGCATTCGCAACTCACTGAATATACTTTATCCTGTCATAGATATTGAATTCAATTTCATGAAAGTAATCAAATAAATGGATTATATTGAAATTGCCAAACCTTTTAATATAATTAATGACTCTCGAAAGCTTTATAAAGTTATTCCGTATTCAATAGAACTTGTCTAGTGAACAATGGCTGTAATAATTCTAGTTTCAGAATAATATACAGTTCATTTATTCAATTTATAAAATGTCAAGAATATTTTTATAATGTACAAGTGGATGTACTAATGATTGGTTAGTGGAAAGTAAAACTATTTAAATTAAAGCAAGCCATTACAAATTCTAACGATATATTGAAAGAAAACGAAGTTTATATTTATTTTATATGAATAAGTTTATAATTATTACTATATGAATTCCAGTGTCCAAATCAAGATGGCCACTTTTAAGAATAAGATTTTATGTAACGAATTAACAGCTATATTCAGATTAGAATATCTGCTGCTAAAAAAAGTTCTTACTGTTATTCGATCAGTAAAGATGATGAATGATTTCTATCACTTTTATTTTAGGGCAACAATGATTTAATTCAATATTGATCTACAATAAATTATAATTCTAAAAATAGAATATGAAAAAATCAACTGAAAATAATAGTAGTTTCATTCAATATCGATATATAGCAAAATTGATGGCACTTCGAGACACGAAATATGCGTTTTACAGCCGTTCAAATACTGTCGGAGATATTGCAAATCTGTTCCGTTTCGATCTCTTGTACATGTTTATATGAAATGTCTGTGTCATCTGTCAATACGTGACTTGTGTAGAATTCGAAATTTGAATCTCAATTGAGACTTCAGAAGCTGGAATGCAATATTGAATGATGTTGGAAATACAAGTGGTTAGTTATTCAGTTTAAATGAACCTATTATCCATTTTATCCATTTTATTGGATTATATGCCTTTATTATATATATGTAAAAGATTTTTGTTGTATTATTATGGATCGACTGATATGATTTTATAGCTACAGCAGCAATAGATAAAATTAATTGCAACTCGTTTTATTTATTTATAAGAATTGTAGGTTCTAAATATATTTTTTAAATATATTAAAGAAATGTGGTTTGTATGTATCTACATATGTGTATTAATATATATACATATATCTCCTAAAGTTACCAGGTGCTTCAATCTGTGACTCGCAGAGATCGCCTGTGAAGCCCGGCGCGCAGATGCAACTTACAGCCGCTGGACCCATTTGACTGTAAGAAATATTAATGAATGTTACAAAACAGTCTAATGAAACTTTCAAAATGGTTTAATGAAACTTTCAAAACTGTTTAATGAAATTTTCAAAAGTTTAATTAAACTTTCAACTATTTCTGCTGAAAGGTTTTCGTGATCGTGTTAAATAAGACAATATTTTTTAGATTGTTATATATTAACAACAGAGGCGGATTATGAATTGGTGTCAAATTTGTTATTACACTGTGTAGAATATCTTAGTGTGTGTTAAGCCAACAAACACCTCAAACATCGCTACACAATAATATTACACACAACCGAGCTTTACCGTCCAGGATATGTATGAAGCATTTATCAGACATGCCATATTTAGAACATAATTCGTAGTTTACGAGATTCTACGGAAATTGATGCTATTATCGCAGTGCTGAGAGCACTACACGCAGGCAAATGCATTACGTCAGCAAACAGTTTGAAAGCACTTCAAATTATGCGACCTACTCTGTTGGGATGCCTCTTTTTACTTGTTTTTATTTGTTCAATTACGTGAATGGTTCAACAGAATTGGAGCTGGCGATTCACGTGACATTTGAGTATATGTTCATTATGTTCATTCAGATAAATATACACATTTAATGATGTTTGTCTTGATAGCGATGAAAGTAAGTATTTATTCATTCATTCCCTCAATATTTCTGTAATCGAATTGAACTATCCGTATGAAATGCAACGTGGTAATTTATTGAATATTTCTATATCAATATACTTGAATTGAATGGAAAAAATATAAATTACAAGGATAAGGGTTACGAATCTAAAACATTACATGGGTTTTCCTTTAAGACGTAGTTACTCGTCCAAAATAAGTTTGTAAATGTGCGTTTGGAAATTCTGCCATTTTATAAGTAACATGAAATTTTATATTCGAACTTGAACCAATTCAAGGTTGGGGGAGCCGCTGGCGGATTTTTAGAAGAATTTCCGTCACTGATTGATCAAAAGCACTTTTGCTTTTTCGTGTCTCTTTTACAGCCTAAATATTCATTCAAGACAGATTTAAAAAAATCTTTTTTAAGTATTTAAACGAGGAATGAAAGTGTTAATAGAAGTTTGTCAATTTTGAACAACGAAGTATTACATTATATATTATTTCTTTATTAATAGCATTTTTTAAGTCGCAAAACGGGAAAACGCCATGAATAATGTGAATTTACCCTGTAACGAGCGAAATTTTCTCAACAAATATCGAGAAAAATTCCATCGCGGACTAACTCGTTATTCTGAGGAAATTGCGAGGACTTAGGATATGACCTCTTTTCAGATGGATTGTGAAAACTGTAAGCGATTGTGAAAAGATTTCAAAATAAAACAAAAACAATAGAACTTCTAATCGACTAGAATATGAAAAGCGCGGGAATTTAAGAATGGTATTTTTAAAGTGTTATATTTTTTCGTGAATATAGTTCATATTTTTAATAAAATATTTTTTTAGACAAACGGCAAAAGACAACAGAAAATTGAGATATTAAAAATTATTAATATTATAATAACCATGGTTGATTCCTAGCCTATAACCTTAAATATCCTCCAGTAAAGAAAATCTTCTAAAATACACTGGTTTAGTTTGTACTTAAAGGTGGAACAAATAAATAAATATTAAACTCATTCGAATTCCAATTTTGAGTTACATTACAGATATAATTTATTTTATTCGATCAAAGGAAAACCTTTTTTAGAAATGTATTTATTTATCATTCCGACCGTAACACAAGCTTGCTTATTCGTAAATAAAAAAAGCTTTTTAAAAATATATAAATAATGGATTTATAAATCTAATTTCAACAAAAAATCCATGTCCAGTTTATTAAACACCTTTTACTTAAAAGGGTTGACATGGGTCATGCTTACCCGCAGGTGCCTCCATTTTTGCACATGTTAGGGGTCTTCGGACATAAGGGTCCCACTCCACAATCAGCACCCGAGTAACCCTCAAAACAATCGCAGTAAAATTCCCTGTGACATAAAAATATTGGTGTGTTAGCGATTTAGTACACGTGGCACTAAACTACTTATATTATTTCTATACATCTTTATGTACCTATTTATGTAATGCCTTTTATTCGTACACAATTTATAGCATTATAACTTCGACTTATGTGTATACTTTTTGATAAACAATATATTTACTTAACATTAATTATTAAAATGTGTCTGTATCTAACAAACTATAACCATTGCGGTTGAAACTTCAATCGTGCCCCGAGGTTAATTTCTTGGATGGGTTACTGTAAATTGCGTATTCTTGTTTACCATTTATTCTTTTATCTAGAGTATTTGCCTGCGTCGGTATTTCCGGCCAAATATAATGTGGGTGTCTTCAAGAGAAGAGTGAATAGGTTGCTAGGGCAATGCGCCTTACCATCTAAGACTACATCCCACTTACCATCAGGTGGAATGTAGTCAAGCATTGCCCTAGATAATATAAAAAAAAAAAAAATAGTATAACCGATAAAAATAATCTAAGATAAAAGTTTTATAGACAACAAACAGTTACCAAACGAAGTTAGCAATAATTTTACAAAAGAATTTAACTTATTTCAAAATTAATAGCAGGTTATACTGAAGATTTGATCTAAGTGGAAATTTGTCTTAGTTCTAATTACGTAATACCCTTTAAATTTTAGAGGCGACGTAGTTAATTTGGTTAAACTATTCCTTAATAATGTGGCGTGTAAATGATACAGCGTTGCGCCAACTTCCACCTCGAAATATCATCTGGATTCACACACATAGCAAGATGCTTTAACAATGAACATTGTGCATAATTTGGAGCAAATTCTGCTATTTAGTTGAGAAATTGCCACAATTAATTAAATTTCGAAACATCAAACATAAATTAAATATATTTTTATAAATTTACAATAATATCTAATATATATTCTAGATGGGAACAGAAATTATTTTTATTGATATCTAATCTTTAATTGGAAAAAGATGATATACGCAATGATCATCTTACTACCGAGTTCTCTGTTCACTGAAACGTAGATTTCTGAACGAATAATGTTGTTCGGTTTCATTGATATTATTCCTAAAATTAAAGATCCTGAAATTCGTTGCTATTATCGTACTTTAATCATTCAGTGTTGATCTCCGATTATACTAATTGTATTCGTTCAATTGGTCTGTAATTGAAGCCGAAATCACAAATTGGATTTCAATTCAGACAGAGAAAAATAATGAATATTTTATTAATTAATCTTTATTTAAATGAACTTGTGGATCCGTTAATTCTTTTATCTGTAATTATGCACACATTTGCGTCCAGGAGTTCACTGAATATCACGTATTTAATATCTTTTTATTTTGACATAACTTTTAATGAGGTAATCAAATTACTCACTTGTAATCATGTTTAGCATAACAATGTCCAAGAAGACGGCATTCGATGGTACTGCAGGACTTTGGTCCGGGTTCATCAGTGGGTCCCTTCACCATATACGTCATATTGAACCCAAAAACTGACAGGAGCCCTAGAGCCCTAAGCTGCGTTCCCTCCAGCCTGTTCAAGGTTAGCTCGACCACGAGGACTGGGCTTTGTACCTGTAAATGAAAAATATTATGAAACCAATGAAAAACATATTACACACGCAAAAAGTATAACTATTTATAAATAAATCGTTGTATATTATTTTTTAATAAATCGTCCATTTCATTTGTAGTTATTTTCTTAAATAGATAGATTTTACGCAAAATCCATTTAAAATTTTGTTTTTGTTTATTTATAATGAAAAATAATATTTTAATTCGTATTCAGAGATAATATCCCAGTTGTACCATACTAAAGTTATTTGAATATGTGTGCTACGAGGATGTATGATATACTTATTCAGCTCTGAGACAAAGTGTAGTTAATTACAAACTTCCCCCAAGTTGTTTTCGAGTTTCAGAATTTGTTATAAGTTATTACAAGTGTAAATCATATCTTACATAAGTTTTATTTAATGCTTCTTACTTTTACTTTTAATAGATCTTAAAAGGATCAATACCATTTTCTATTGTATTGATAATGTTACGTATAAAAAAATATTTGTACCAAATAAATTTGTTATTAGCTACTATGTAGGTATGCTAATAAGTGTAAGAAATATTTCATTCTTATAATACGATATTTACATAGGAAATTTAATGACCGTTTTGAATAGTAGAAGCAAATATAGTGAGATATAAATTGAATTACAATTTATATGTACCTTGGAAGTTAAAACTGTTATAGGTTTCAAAATCAAGGACTTTATAACAGGCAAGGGAGGTAGACTGAAATAGTGCTGAGATAAGAATGACATATTACCATTAGGAAGTCTTAATTAAATGTTTAAACTTAGTTTTATGACTGGCGAGTTGTCTTCACTAATATTGATATTGGACTGTCTAACGCCGTCTTTACTTAGGTAATTTTTTTACATAGTTACATAAATGTTCATGTAAATTAAACCCTGTTACTTGATGGTTGTACTTATTTTTCCTATAATATTATTACATACAACCGCACACATGCACATACGCACACACGCATACACACACACACACACATTTACATACATACTAACATACATACGATTCACAGTTCTAAGTTTTCGAACAATTGGATCCCGTTAAATCGAAATTTGCATGAAATATAAGAACACACAAACAAAAAAATTACTTCATACTACTTCATCAACGTTACCTTTAGCAACAGCTTCTAATTGAAGAAAAACATATTATTTATATTACATGAAATATTCATCAATCAAACCTTGAGAGGCTCACACTTTTAACATGTATAAAAGTTAGAAGCCACGATAAATTTTAAATTGACGTACAACATCGAAATTCCATTTCCAAAAATCGCAAACTCTTATTAAAAAGTAATGTGTTAGTGACGTATAATGTAATTTGTAATTTGAATGAACTGAATAAAATTTAACACAATTTAATATTACTGAAGTCTTTTCCGTTTCTGACGCCCTTCAGTAATTTGGTTTAAAATTATTAGCAAACACTCTTGATAATAATTTCATTACGAGGAGACAATATTGTAAGATCCAATTAATATCACGATATTCCTCACTATTATGAAAAGTAAATCAATAAATTGGAACTTCGAATCTATATTGTTTAGACAGCTTATTGGGTATAAAATTATAAATACTTTATAGTTACACTAATTGTTAATATTTATAAATGGTTTAGTGTACCAACAACAGAACCTTTAACATATTTGTATGTACAGGGTTATTTGTACTTGCAGGCAGCCTTCTTACATCAATCCCAACATTTGTTCTACGACTTTTTAAAATGAACAGTTTTTAAAATTTAAATTTTCCGATACAAAATTTATTTGTTGTCTTTGAACTGATATTAACTTTGAGCGTAGGTATGGCGCTCGAGCGTTGATCTTTTAAGTACTTCTTACAAAATACAGAGTAATAAGTAAAAGAAGGAACAAACATTTTTTTGTTTCGTTTTTTGTGTTGTTTATCAAGGTTTGTAAAAAGTACAAACCTTGACCTACCTACGGGACGGTTTCCCAGTAGTCGCGGCTTCGAATCCCTGCCCGTATCGGTTTATTTTTCATTCTTTATTTATATAAATTGTAAAAAATATTTAAAAAAATGTTGTTGGGATTAATGTAGGTCAACTATTTAAAAATAACCCTGCATACTTATAAAATTAAATTATAGGTCCAAATAAGCTGCATATTTACTATTTGTTTTAAGCTCCGTTAATCTTAAAAGTTATTTAGTATTAATTTTAATGAAAACGCCGGAATATGCACATCCTAGCTATATGACGTCTTCTCTCATTTAGCCCCCTCTTAATTGCACGAGCGTCTTAGCAAATACTTTTGATATTCGTTTCTACAAATCTAGCTTTTATTCCGAATCATTTTTCTTACTAACTCATTTTCTTACTAACTCATTTTCATAATACATCTAGTCCTTCCGTCATGATATTTAAACGTAAACTGAAGAATTATTATATGTCACAAACATATGTTATATTTATTATTATTATTATGTATGTATTTGTATGTATTTTTATATATTGTAATTAAATTAAGTATATATTTATGTTGATATATATATGTATGCATTTAATTTACCATTTGTATTGTTTATGTGTATGTCGCAGATCACGATAATTTAACGATAATTAGTAACTCAATTGATTTCATTGTAACAGTAGGGTGTGAACGCCGTGACGTAACCAGTCACGTGATCGGAATCGTTTGGAGGGGCACCTGAGACATTTTAAATATTCGAGAGCATCGAGTCGAAGGGAAATTGATTATTGAGAGCCTTACAGATCGGACTCCCCCAAACGGGACCGGTGGTTCACGAAAGTCTGATAATTGTATACCTACTAAGTAATTTGTGATAACTGAATACCTACATTTAATTCAAGAATTATCATATTGTGACTGTGTGGTTTAATTGCCTGAGACCTACGCCTCGGATCCTGTATCAGAAGACTCCATCAAGAATGAGCAAGCCACTAATTTGCCTCTATCTCCGACATGTATAATTTATAATGTCTTTGTATCTGCCCTCTATAACCCCGTCTCCAACACTCAAGCTGGAAGAGATCTCTTTAAAGAGATAAGTTCGTCCTATGTATATGTCTTTGTTATTATTCTAATTTTTGTAACTAATTGTGGTACATGAAATAAATAAATAAATAAAATAAAATAAAAACATATCAAGTTGAACCAACAATAATATGTCCCAGTTGATTATATCAGTCACATAGGATTATTAGACAATGTAAACAGGTCCCCACTTGGTAACTAATCCTGAGCTCTGTCTAAGTACATTAGAGGCCTGTCTATTATACAGTTGTCATAGTCGGATGTGAGTGAATTTGTAATGTATATGTTGCATATAAAAGTAGATGTAGCTAGATGTTGTCTGTATATCCTTATTACATTTGATTCTTATTCAATTATATTCTATATGAAAAACCATAATAGAAGTTTATAAAGAACTAATTTTGTTGTCAAAGTCAATTTTGTTATTGTATGAAAAAAAACGATGGGTCAGTCAACAACACCCCAGTTGTGGGTAGAAAATATATATTCATTGTAAGGTTGAAAAGAGTTTCCAAACGGACAGAATGGCGCCGAAAAGGTGACAAATTTAATCCATTCGCTCAAAATGTCATTCATTCATTCACCTTAGTAAACAAGTTTTAGTTTATTTGATACATTTTATCTTATTATGGGTACAGTATTTTCATAAAAGTTTATCTATATATCGAATGATATTTTGGATGGAATATTCAATGAACATTGTACTTCAGAGATTTATAACAAAAATAAGTCAAATAGAATACTACTTTGAGTTGTTATTCTAATATCCACAGGGATTTGACTTAAAGCCGGCAGAATAGATAAAGTTAAAGTCAAATAGAAAATGTTACGACTAGTACTTTATAAGCGCGGCTTAAGAAGACGGAGGCGTCAAGTGAATAATGCATCCAGCATCTCCATCTCGGACAAGCTCGGATAAGCTTTTGTAAAGACTTAGAAAGACATATGTAGGTTTGCTGGGTGTTTTGTATAAAACAGATGAATAATATAATTATTATAATATATGCATAATAAAAAAGATAACTTAAGTTATCGTTAAAGATAATTTAAAATATATGTCGTAATATTTATTTCAAGGATATTCTAGGTTTTTTATGTATAGTTTCTTACAAACAAATATTCTTGATATAACAATACATTTAAAATATTAAATGTAAACATACATTGTAAAATAAACACTCTTGTTTATTTAAAGAACTCGTTGGTATTTTTATGATTGTTAAGCGAATATAGTGGAGTACATCTGAAAAAATATTTGTAATTTCTGAAGTACAATTTAAATGTTATTACAATATATTGCATGTTGTATTTTCATTACTATTGCTGCAGAAAGTTGTTCATTTTATAAGGTTTTTAAATATGTTGGTATATTTTAAAACTGAATATAAAGATTTTTCTTGACGATTAAATTTATTTATCATTGATACTAGGATAAGACCAGAACTCTTATCACATTGAGGTTTAAAAATTATATGTGTGATATTAATAATGAAAGGATTTCTTAGATTAAAGTATCAACAACCATTTTTAAAATATTCCAATAGCCCTAAATTATAAGACGTACGATAATATCCAAACAACTCTGTCCGAAACAAAGAACTCAACACGAATACGTTTTGAAAATAGAAACAATTTATCAAGAAATTACTAAAGCCGTAGCTTATGCATTAACATTGTGTGTGTTTGTAGTATTGTTATAGTGTATGTTTGTCTTTACCACAATGTTATATTATGAATATGCATTGGCTTGGGAACACACGGTATGCATAGACCACACGTCTGCTCTGGTCAGCGACTCTAGTTGTACTACACTAGCTGTACTACTACTTCAGTATATATAAAGTAGTATGTGGTACTAACACGCTCTAGAACACCGTAATCACGAGACAATACAAACAATTACTACATAGTTGAGATACTCTAAGATTACTATAGTCATAGCTTACAATATTAGAAAGATTTTTTTTTCTAACTTTTTAGTTTCGTTTGGATTAAGTTTGTGTTAACTTTTTCAAAGAATTATTTTATTCTTGTTTTGTCCATATAATATAATTTAGAATCAATCACGTTTATTTTTCTTGTATTGACAACCAATTGATTAATTATTTCCCTCTTATTTATAATAAATAAGTATGTTAATGTAATAAATCTTCTAGTCCAATTTTCTTCAAGCCCATGTCGGATAATTTATTACTGTAGGAGTATTCTCAGGTACTTAAATTTTATCTTATATATATTTTTTCCCAATGTCTACGAGCATGTTTAGGCACGTTAGGATTATTTCTTATGATTTTGTAAGGCACGTAGATTATTCTATAAAATGTATTACATATTTATAATATTTGAAGAATATACAAAAACTTATAAACTAACAAGTTTTTATGATGTATTTTTATGAAAATAATTTTTAATACATAATTAAGTCTGAGATTTTAGATTGTAATATTAAACGTAGTAATCGAATCTTTGAAATAATAACAAAAAGTGGTAAACATAATTAAAAATTAAATTCTTAATAAAATGGTGGAAACTGAAGTTAAAATACTTTATCTTATCTTTCTCAAAAAACATTTGTAGGACAATTACATTTCTCTATATGGTTTTTTATTTTCTTTGAATAAATTAGGTAAATACACCCTTTTGTAACATGGTAGTTACTGCTACCTTATGATATACTTATGTAAATGGCATAAAGATCTTGTTCGTTTATCCATCCTTTATTGCCAGTACCAGTAACTAGACATATTTACACTATAACTGTCAAGATGTGTCTGGAATGTGCTTTTCAAATGTAATCTTGCACTACATTACCACAAATATAATAATACAATAAGATAATATTTTATACATTCTTTAAATTATTATTAAAAACATTTCATTTATTTATAGGTTTTGACAAATTTAATAAAATCCAGATTTTAGAGGAATTTCCGCTTCGTTATTTAATATATAATATTTGGTCATTTCCATCTTTCATCAGATTCATCAGATTTTATGGTGGTTTTAACAATAAAAGATTTAATAATATTGTTTCTGTAAGTCTAAACTTATACAAAACGTCTAATTACCAAAGTTGCCGTAAATACCTTATAAAATATAAAAGTTATCGAATTTAAAAACAAGATAAAAAAAACGTTTTTTTATTTAATATAATTTTTTTAAACTCAAAAACAAAAGTTCTTTACCAATCAAGCACCAATCGAATGGCGCTATGTACCACGTTTTTTAAGAATAACGAACCGACCGACATTTTGTCTTATTCTCTTTGGAATATCGCCAAATGTTCCAAAGTATCAAAACTTGGACATAACATATTTTTCGTTTGTTCTCAGAATAAGTTTCTAGTGGACAATAGTCACGAGTGTCTCATAAAGAAAGGAAATACTACTTTTACACTTCTTGGTTTGGTGACCAATATCCAATGAGAAGAAAACAAAATATTCTGTGATATTGATACTTAATCTTTGATTGGAGAAATAATAAAAATATATAAATTGTATGTTGATACCGAAATGCTCCATAATTAAGATATTTGTATGTGTATAGTACAGATACTAAATAATGGTAATCTTATTGCCGAAACAAAAAATCAACAAAACAAAAACAAAACAAAAAATCAGATCAATCAATCAATCAAAAAATCAATCAATAAGCCAAAAAATAAATGGTAATTATGTTTGATATTTAGATTTCGAATTACTTGTAGACTTTTTAACATAGTTGACATTGAAAGAGTTTTGTCTGTGTGTTTTATGTCTGTATTATGTTTTATCCCTACTCATGTTCAGCTTTTCGGTCGTTAAGTGATTTTCATTTTCAGTGTGCGCCAACACAATCACGGGTATTCCAAGGGTTCTCTTTGTTTATTAATACCTTTTGTTTGTACAACTCGTGAGTCGAGTCGTTAGCGCAGAGGTCTAACGTATAGCGACTCAATGGGGTTTGGGTTCCATTCCCGACAGGGACAGTCATGTAAGAGATGAACATAGATGTCTGTATTTCTGGTTTGGTCGTTTAGTAAATCTATTCTCAATATTTATAATGTGTATTTCTATGTATTTTATCATTGTGTAACACCCTTAACATAAGCAAATAATTAGATTACTAAAGGGGTTAGATCAATGTGTGTTATTTGTCTCGTATTATTATTACAACTTATAAATTGATGGTCTGTAGCAGCATGTGAAAACCAGGATGGATGCCCTTTACACCATTATTAAACCGTGCAAACCATGATGCAATTTGTACCGGCAATCTCAACTTTCACCAAATCTATGGTCATCACGATTGAGTGCTTCTGTTAATCCCGATAAATGTAAGACTGTAGAGATTTGGAGTTTGAGACTGTTGGTTAGAACCGATTTTGACAGTCTGCCAACAGTTACATACAATGCGAACATATTAGTACTATTAAAGACAGTTAAAATGCTTGAGGTTGACAGTGAAATGAGTTGGCGCCAGCAGAATAGTGTTGTGAAGTGAAGTCACTGCTAGATTACAGTCCTGATATCATTTACAATTTTGTCCTATTTAAAATGAAGATAATGTTGGTTAAAGCTTTTATATTAGCTAAGTAGAAAAAACTATCCAGACCTGAGTAACGATCTTCTCAATAAGTTATATCGCCTCCTTAATTACTGTATCCCTTATATTTTTCATTTGCGTTAGTAGGCTCATGTCGCTCAATTTGGCAATCAGCTAAAATGCTTCACCATTCAGCAAGGCTTAACGTTAAAATACTTTATCCCCTTTATTCAATCTGAAGTGATTTAAATTCACTTTCACAATTCACACACTTTTCCTAAGATGATGACACAAGACGGAATGTTTCATTCAATTTATATTTATAATGGGGTTTTCAACATGAATTGTACTGTACAAAAGCGATTTATTTAAAAAATCTTTTATAGTACAAGCTTCACTACTCATGAACTTCTTACCTGAAAATATTAAAAATCGACGACGACCTCTTTCAAAGAAAATGAACACGCTAGTTGCGATTTATCATGATGTGAATCATTTTTGAATTTCAGTTGAATTTGTAGGTTACATATTTAAGATAAAAATTTAAAAAACCCCCGATACAAAAAGACCTCCAAAAAGAGTAAAAATAATATTCTTATGTACTTATTGAACTCGTTGCGTCGGGAGACCGTTGTACGTACGTTGATAGTGTATTTATTTATTTATTAATTTTGTGTGTATATATATTACGAAGTTAATCATTGAGGACTTAGACCATACGATTCGATTTTGTAATTTCTTTATTTGCCTTGTTAACTTACTTGCATTTTAATTTCTTCCTTTATTAAACGGTCCCCCGACGCAACGAGTTCAATAAATACATAAGAATATTATTTTTACTCTTTTTGGAGGTCTTTTTGTATCGGGGGTTTTTTAAATTTTTAATTTAATTTTTTTTTCTGCTTTTTAAACTTATGTTACTAATTTCTGAATTGTACTAAATGAACCTAAAAAAAAAATTCAATTGTTTAAGTAGGAAAGATTTGTTTCTTTCTTTGAATTGAATAGGCTCCGAAACTACGGGACCGATTTAAAAAAATCTTTTAGCATTAGAATCCTACATTATTATGTACTAAGGTTATATTTAATACGAGAAATATATATTATATTTAATAAATAAGGATCGACGTGAAAGTTTCGACAATGTAATAAATTATAAATGTATTAAGTAACATGATTCAAGACGTTTTCGTATGGGTAGGTAGGTAGGTTTCATAGTATATACGAATATTAATAAATATAAACATTTAGAATTAAAATGATTTATAATCACTAATAACACTATGAAGGGATTTTTATTATCACTAGCTGTTGCCCGTGATTCTTTATGACTACGATCATAAGCCAGATAAATATATTTTTACAGTCTCCGTGGACGCAGTCACGGGCAACAGCTATCCCTAATAAAGTACTTTACCTCAGTAGGTAAGTGTAAAAACCTATTGGCCTTCATCCTTTTGCCGACACCGCTAGGAACAGTTAATTATTGCATAAGAACCTCTTCCCCGCACGAATAAAACGTCAATATCTTGAAGACGACTATTTTTATTTCAATCAAACATAGATAAGAACCATCTCGACGACCATAGCTTTCGATTAAACAAAATGGCATTCAAATCCGTCCACGCGTTTGGCCGAAAACAGCTAATTATTGCATAAGAACCTCTCCCCCGCACGAATAAAGCGTCAATATCTTGAAGAAGACTATTTCTATTTCAATCAAACATGGATAGGAAATATCTCAATGAGCATAGCTTTCGATTAAAGAAAACCGCATTTAAATCCGTCCACGCGTTTGGCCGCAAACAGCTAATTATTGCATAAGAACCTCTCCCCCGCACGAATAAAACGTCAATATCTTGGAAACGACTATTACTATTTAAATAAAACATAGATAAAAACCATCTCGACGAGTATAGATTTCAATTAAAAAAAACCGCATTCAAATCCGTCCACGCGTTTGGCCGGAAATTTGCCACAGACAGATACACAGATACACATATACACAGATACACAGATACACAGATACACAGATACACAGATACACAGATCGACAGGTCAAACTTATAACACCCCTCTTTTTAGTCGGGGGTTAAAAAGTATATTTTTATAATATGGAATATATATAAATGAACACGCTAGTTACGATTTATTATGATGCGAAACATTTTTGAATTTCAGTTGAATTTATAGGTTAAATATTAAAGATAAATATATTTATAATATGAGATATATATAAATGAACACGCTAGTTACGATTTATCATGATGTAAATCATTTTTGAATTTCAGTTGAATTTATAAGTTACATATTAAAGATAAGTATATTTATAATATGGAATATATATAAATGAAATTAATAGTTATTGTCTATGTTCAGTCATGATACTGTATCTTTCTTCTACCGCAATTTCTTACAATCCACAGAGGTAGAGTAGAGTAGAGTAAGAGTAGAGTAGAGTGCGAATTTACATCGCATTTTTTGTAATATTAAGTTAATTTATCTATATATTTTGATATTTCAAGATAATTTACAGGTTATACCATACTAATGTTATTTATATATGTGTTCTATATATGATATACTTACTCGGCTCAAAGACAAAGAGTAGTTAATTACAAACTTCCCCCAAGTTGTTTTCGAGTTTGAACATTTGTTGTAAGTTATTAACCAAATGCAAATTATGTACTTTTGAAATCAACTGAAATAAAGTCTCTAAAGAGGGTTCTGAAGTCTCTTTAAACTTTTAAAGAATTTGTAAAGGAAGTTGAAGTATCTTTTTAGGGACTATTTTTTTGCAATTTAAGTTAAGTAAATAAATTAAGTCAACGATCAAATAAAGGAAATATTGCGAAATCTTAAACATCATATTAAAATATTGTAATATATAGAAATGACCGCATCGAGCTTCCCGAAAATTTAAACCGGAACGAACCGAGCTTAATTGGTTCTGGTAATGAGGGAGCTTTTAGAAATCGTTGCTATCATCTCATTGTCATGATTTTGCTAACGTTATACTTGATAAATGATAACGAATTCAAAATACATTATTAAATTATTTTTCGGCAGTTGTATACTTATATGTATGTTTTTATAAGGTTTTGTATATATAAAAGTTGCACTGAGCTAATCTTATTCTCTTCTACTCAAATAAAAAAAAAAGTTCCTACTCTAAATAATATTGACTTAAAAACAATTTTATATTATCTCAACAAAGTTAGTCTCTGAGGAAAAAACGAAAGAACAATTAAATTAAGAAAAGTGTTATACTGTCCGTATATTTATACTACCAAATTTTATTAGTCTTTCCACTAGCAAGTTGTTCCTAGTCTGGCTTTTGACCAGATCCGCAGCATTGCTGCTCCTCTTTTTTAAAGCCACCAAAGGTGTCATATGAATGTCTATGATCTACTACTATATGCTTATGGCACACATGATAATGTGAATTCAATTTTTGATAGTGTTAATAATGACCTGAATCATTAACACGACTGTGTAACAATTAGGAAATCGATGTCAATCCACAAAAGTATCGGCAGCTAGCATAGTTGACAAGATTGAAACAAATAATATGTCATCAGTTACATACAATGACGGTAACATACTCTCATGTCATGAGTAAAAATTCTCGGCTTCTGTATGGATGGTACACTCAGGTGGAAAGTTCATATAATTGATTTATGTGTAAAGTTATGTGTTCGTTACGTTTACTTTGTAGGCATAAGAACGTATAAATTTAGAATCGTTCGGAACAAATTATTAAAATAATAAAACTGTGGCTGCAACTGTATTTCGTTAATTTATGACCAAATATTTTGTAAGACTTTTTTGTGATGATTTTTATAACAATGATAATAATATATATGTCACAACAAGCTGTTTAAGGACGCCTTTAGATTACCGAACCCAGATTAGATATATATTTTATATATATATATATACATATAAACTTTATCTTAATCTGGATGAAAAATCTCCTCTTACTTTTTAAATATATGCATTTTTACTTCAAAGAATTTATATTTAGGAGAATACTTTGAGTTGTTATTCTAATATCCACAGGGATTTGACTTAAAGCCGGCAGAATAGCTAAAGTTAAAGTCAAATAGAAAATGTTACGACTAGTAGTTTATAAGCGCGGCTTAAGAAGACGGAGGCGTCAAGTGAATAATGCATCCAGCATCTCCATCTCGGACAGGATAAGCTTTAGTTTGTTGTTTTGTTGACTCAAGCATATGTTTTAAACAATCTCAGTTTTTTTAACCGTATAGAATATATTTGTTATAGCATTGTAACATATACTAATAACTTAAAAAATATTTATTTTATAGTTGCCATCATTATTTTAAATGTTATCCAACATTCTTGTTAACGAGAGTCAAGAAACAATATAAATATTATTCTAGGAACAATTACCTATTTTTAATATTCCAATCTATATACCTAATGATTCATAAACCAGTAAGTAAAGTAGTCATATATTTATAAAAACAATTACACTAGGTACACTCGAAAATAGGATTCATTTTAATCAAACCCACTATTAGTTAACTGCTGTCCAAATACTAGGCCTGTGTCACAAAATAAACCTTTCAACTTTTTGCAGCGACAATTTATTGCTTTAAGGAATTAATGTAAGCCGAAAAGGCAAACGCTTTATTTTAAGTGTATGTACAGAATATACACACACAATATCCACCCACACATACAACACTAGTCACTTAAAGGGATTTATGACTTTGACCTAGTATGAGCAATGTACAAAATATATTACTGTGCTTATTGCAACTGTCATTGTACTGTCAAAAAAGTATAATACTTTATTTATTATTTCTCGAAAAAGGCCATATGCTGCTCACATTAATAAAGCTGAATTTTTATACTACTATTCTGACTTCATAAAAGAATTTAACACTACTAAAGAAATAAATTATTCTTTTACTTTTTAGTTTTAAAGTCGTTTTTTTATCGTAGTTATTTTTATTTAATACTTTTTAGTTTGTTGCTGCATTGTCAAGTAGCTTTGGGTAGACCTACAAAAGGTTCTGCGAGCCTTAAAAATATAGATTTCAAGAAACGGGAACCGATAAAAGTAGTCGTCTCCGTAAAAATGCTCTTCGAAACACCATTTCACGTTCTTGTGAGACTATTCAAGATCGTGAAAACCTTTGGTTGGCTATGAAGGCATATATGAAATCACGATTACATCAAGAAACTCTTGATCAGCATAATTCTAGACTCGGTAAGATCCAAGAGCGTCTTGCGAATAAGTATTTAGAGCAGAAAGCTAATAGACTTTGCCTCATTAATAAGCGTCTGGCCCACGAGTCAGCTGAGCAGAGGACTCATAGACTTGGTCTTATTAATGAGCGTTTAGAGAACGAGTCGACTGAGGAGAGGGCTCCTAGATTAGAATTGATACGAAACCGTACAGAAACTGAGTTTGCTCCGCAACGTGAGAACCGGCTAGCAGCAGCGCGGCAGACAAACAGACTTTACAGACTTCGTTCAACGAACGAGCTTAATTTTATAACCACCATAAATCAATATACTGAAATATCATGTACAGTCTGTAAGAAATGATTATATCCAAAACAACAGATACCATTAGTCACAGCACGTTTCGACTTCCTTCCGGAGGAGCTAGTACAAAGCTTGGACAAAAATGCTCATAAAATAAAAACTAATGGGCCTACCGGAATCAAATTTTGATGGAACCAATTCGAAACCATTCTGCATCAAACAGAAAAAAAAGAATTACGTAAATCGGTTCAGAAACCTCGGAGAAATCGGTGTACAAACATATAAAAAAATATATATATATACCGGCCGAATTGAGAAACTCCTTTTTTTTGAACTCAGTTAAAAAACACTTCAAATATTTGTAATAGTACAAGCAATGAGTCTCGAAATTTATATAAATAAATAAATATTCAGTACATTTAAAATTTCATTACATTAAGAGTTTCTAGTATTATCAAACACACAGAAACCTTTACACGTTGAATACGGATATATTTTTGTTGCATCTTGCTGTACTGTTAGCGAATAGTAAACTTGGTATATAGGTCACTTAGTGACGGCAACCATCTGTTTCAATATATATATATGTAAACTAATGTTATGTAGTTATAGAGTCTTTCTGTTTGTTTATCAGCGGTATTCTCTAGATCTACCATTCCGCTTTCATATAAAATTTTATCATATGATGAACTCAAGGCTTGGCTATGTTTACGTAAATTAATCGAACGAAGACGATTACGTAACAATAGCCGAGCAAATATATTTTTAATAGTCATCATGATTCACGAAAGTTTAATTACAAAAATTATCTTATGTAACAAATCTTTCCTATTTCCCCCGTCCCCATCTTCTTCTTGTCTCGTAATCAAATAATTAATTGATTCTATTAGTTCTTAAATATTTTAATCTTATTCACAGTAGATAATATTTACAAAGCCACACAACACAGGTGCATTTTTTTTTAATATAAATTATTTAAATAATTATCAAATACATTTATCATAAATTTGAAACAACCAAATGCTTTAAAATGATATTGTCATTAATTATTGAACAAATTGATAAGTAAAACCACAATTAGAGATGATCACAATAATGTCTATGATTTATTCAATAAATCGTACCCTTTATTCCCATTTTCCCTTATCTCGTTGCGTAATTAAATAATCAATTGTCTAATGTATACAATAGAGTTCTACTGCGTCTGTCTTGAATCTTAATATGTATTCAAATTTTATCTCAAACCTCTTAAAATTATGTAGGTTCTGGAATAATATAATTTAAATATTAAAAGGTAGCGATAACAATACTTTGTTATAAGTATTTTGGTTGTAAAATGAAGAATACCTATCTATAATTATGTTAAAAATATTTTTGTATTGATATATTTAATGGTCACCAAATATTTTGTATATTCAATGTAAGGACTTGGGACTGAATGTATTAGAGAAAATTCCATTCACGGTCTTTATATTTCTGAGGTATATAAGCTAAGATATCTACTAGTCTAAATCGAATCTCTATCTAACTATTTTACTTTTCAATCTCTTAGGACGTACCTTAGTAATGGGATAAATGTAGTATTCAAAAATGTACGTAAATTTCCTCAAGTTTGATTTGAATCTACAACTTTAATACCAGATTTCTTTTGTTTCGCATTAAAATATATCATAAAAAGGATTATTCTAAGCATATAATGTTAATATAATTTTAAGCCCTCTTTTCTCTAAATCTCTAAAGAGAAAAGATCGTTTTTCAAAGTCAAGAACCAATTGCGCTGAGTAATGTATCACGTGAGTGTTTTGTGAATGTAGAATGTTTGGCAAAACTAATTCAATTCTACTAAAAGATACGAGGTTTGTATTACCTAAAGCGTATGTTAGAATTATATTATTTTGTATAAATGGAATTAAAAATGTCAATAATATATATATTTCCAGTATGTCAAAGTTATTCTTAAACCACATAGGGATCGTCGCTTTGGAGATACGCCAATAGTGGGTGATAAAAATTGGACCGCACTGAAATAAACGAAATGTTTTTGTATTTTTCTGACAATACAAGCTTCTAGCAGATACATTTTGACGGGATATTATGACAAAATAAGTTTGTAACACTTGCCTTGGCGTAGGTACAGTCGGTATAAAAATATTTTTTTAAATATTTTTATTCACTTTAATACAATTATTTAATAACAAGCTGAAACTAAAGCAAATGTTCTTCTCCAAAAAGATCCTCATATAAATAGATATTATGGCAAGATTAATTAACATATATTATTTTTTTTCGGAATACATTAATTACCTTTACAGGATTTTTGTGTATATGAGCTTTATTTAATGTAATACATAAATGTTATTAAGAACTTTTATGACATTATTTTATGCCTATGTTATATTTAAATAACTTAAACCATAATCATTAAGAAAATAATAGAACAATGCAAAGATATTAGGTTTTTTTTATTTAAAGTTATTTAAGATAACATGTATTTTAAAAATGGATGTGTGCTGTTCTTCAATGCATACATTCAAAACAACTTTCATGGTCATACAATAACTAACTTATATACCTATATTATTTTTACACACTACTACCTACTCGAAGAAGTAAGTTAATATTCTGAAATAATATTATAATTTCAGATAATATTATGTCAGACTGTGAACATTTTGAAATAATTTTAATTGATTTATATTGTTAAAAACTGAAAAATGGGCCATAATTATAGTTTAAAATGCATTGAAATTATATATCTTTATATGGAATTCCGTCACCAAACAATAAACTAATCTAGGATACAACATTCATTCCAAACTTCAGTTGCTTATGTTAATAATATTCATTGGCTAAAAATAAATTTAAATGAAACAGATGAAAACTGATTCGGTTTCAGTTCTGTTCTGTCTAATCCAAAAATGAAATTGTTATAGTCATTATTGTTATAGTAAATTTAATCTTTAGATATAAATCGAGTCATCAAAGTTATTTTGCGAAACGTAAACATTAATGCTAGATTTGGAATCAGTCGTTTGGTAACTGCATTAACGTTGATGAGTTGATTCAGGCATAAATTTCTTAAAACACCATTAAAACGGAGATTTTCTGCACTTACAGAAGCGACTTTTAGCGACACAGCGGAGATGAGAACGATTATGACGCCGAAAAAGGATTGAAAATTACAAAATGCAGGTAAAATTTCAGGGGATAAATACGGAGCTTTCAGTTTCTTTTGAAAACTGAACTAATTAATGTACTTATCATTTGTCGATCCAACTACATGTTTATATGTATATATTTTCTACTAAGGCTTCTGAATTTGTAGGACATTATCTACAACATGACAATGTTAACGTAGATCAGTTATATTTATAGTTACGATATTAATAATATAGTTCATTAAATATATTTTATCATGACTATGTTTCTATCATCACGATGAAGTTTATATATATATAATAAAACTTTCAAGAGACAAGTTAATATTTAATAAGTTGTTAGAGCAATGAGTACTGACTTCTAGATTTCGTAGTATCGATTACTATTCGTGTTAAAGATTTTTTTATTTCGTATTTGTTTAAAAAATAATTATGTATAACATTGCTAATTGAAAAATTTATTGATACTGTGAAGCCTTTTTTACCAACTTACCGCTTTTTCTATAATAAATATAGAATGTTCAAAACTCGTCATATAATTTTAATTTTTAGTTTTTTTACATTAGTATTTTTTTTTATGATATAACTCCTCCATTTCATGTTGTTATATATTTCTTCCAAATTCTATGAAATAATATATTTAAAAAAATAACTACGTTAAAAAAAACCGACTTTAAAACTAAAAAGTAAAAAATAATGAAGATTTAATATTTATTATATACTACCTATTATTTATATGTCCTATTTACTGATAGGTTTGAAGTCGGTGCCAAGCCATTTAGTATATGAATTCGGTTGAATGCATTTTTGTAATTATTTATTTTTTTGTTTATCTATTCAAGCTAGTAATCATATTAAGATTTAATTGTTCTTTTATAGCTTTATTTACGTATCTTAATATATGAAGTAGGCATTCCATACTTCACATGTCCATTTAGTTTAAGAATTCTGTTAAATATATTTTCATAATTTTGGTTTTTTTTCACTATCCTTGGTATTGCTTATAATAATAACACTTAATTGCTTTTTATTATGTTTATTTACGTTTCTTAATCATTAAAGTAGGCATTTCATTGTATTAATTTGCTCGTGAAAGCTTTTCTCAAAGCTTCAAAAGAAGCTGAAGTTATTATTATTATTATTTTTAACCGATTTCTTCAAAAAGGAGGAGGTTCTCAATTTGGCCGGTATTTTTTTTTATGTATCTACACCGATTTCACCGTGATTTCTGAACCAAGCCTTAAACAAATAATTATATTTAACCACTTAAATGAATTCGTTAATTAGGGAGGTTTTATAAGGTTCTATAATCGTTATTTCGATGCAAAAAATTCGGTGAATGTTGCCTATAACATACAACGTTAGCTATGCTTCGCTTCGCTACGCTACGCTATGCTACACTAGACTACATTATAATATATTAAAATATCATATAAATATGTAATATAGTAAATTACTCTACGTTACTCTACATAACACTATACTATACTACACTGCGCTAAGCAACGCTATTCTACTCTACATTATACTATACTATATATCAATTCAATTATTTTACAATAAATTGTTTCTAGTAAACTATCACCACAAATAGTCAGAGATCAAAAGTACCAAATAGAAGGAAGCTGTAATATAATTTATACAACGTTAGCTATGCTTCGCTTCGCTACGCTACGCTATGCTACACTACACTACATTATAATATATTAAAATATCATATAAATATGTAATATAGTAAATTACTCTACGCTACTCTACATAACACTATACTATACTACACTGCGCTAAGCAACGCTACTCTACTCTACATTATACTATACTATATATCAATTCAATTATTTAACAATAAATTGTTTCTAGTAAACTATCACCATAAATAGTCAGAGATCAAAAGTACCAAATAGAAGGAAGCTGTAATATAAGTATATAGTAGTATAAGTAAGTAGTAGTATGTATATTTATCTAACCACTAGGTTTGTAAAGTAAGATTTAAAAAAATGGGTCATCAAACTTCGACTACCTCTCTCTATTCGCAATTTCTGGACAATCACCAAGACCTCTATATACAGCGCCAAAAACTTGCAATGCACTTGAATATGACTTTTTATTGTATTGCAAAATTGTTTCAGTTCTAAATGCCAAGAAATTGCTATGAAAACTGTGTCAACTAAAAAAAATGTTTTAAATTTATTTGATAAAGTTACTCTAAGTGTATCAAGGTGAAAACTTAATATGTTGGAATCTAAGGTAATTTTGAAGTGCTAATTTCAGTGTTGACTCGTTAGTTAAAACTTATTGGAATTTAGAGACAGAATAATTAACTCAGACGCCAGGACTTACATTTCACGAAGAGGATCCAATTTACATTTAGTTAAGCGTATATATTTAGAGTTTAAGTGAAATTTTGTAAGTAGAAATTAATTTTTGATGTATTTACCTTAAGTTATATATTTGTCTATGGTTTTAAATTATAACGTGGATTATTGTGAATGCTTGTAGCTATTGGATACACTATAAAAAGATCTATACTAAAAAAAAATGTTATCTTAACAGGTAATAAATACAATACAATTAAAAATATTAATGTATATCCGGTTTCTCATGAGGATCAAAAAATCCTGTTACAACAACTGCGATTAGAGGATCTAATAGTAGAAACTTCAAAAAAAATAATTTAAATTTAATTTCAACTTACTTTTCTACCCACGTCTAATCTAATCGTCTATCGTCTATCTATGTAAGGCATCGATTCAGTAAGTAATAGATTACATATTCTATTCGCTAGATAAGGATGATATACTTGATGTCGGACCTTACGCATCTTAATTACGGAGCTAGTATAAATGAAACCCTCCAGAAAAATCCAATGTGTGTAATAGGTCGATACGTTCTTAGTAACATAGACGGTAAATATATGCTTTAATCTAAACAGCAACATTTTTGAACCTAGTATCTTAAAGCTCCAAGTTAAATCTTTACTAAGTTTTCACTCTACTTAAGTAGACTTTACTTATTTTAACTAATTATTATTGATAATAATTATTGGAATACGGCTAATGCTGTGAATAAATGTATCTAATTTTAATACACTAGTTTAATTCGGTAATTCGGTAACAAAGAAAAATTTAAAAACTGCACGACAGTACTAATACTCAAATTCAAACTCTCTTTCAAAAAAAAGGGAGAGAGAAAGAGATAGATAGATAGAGAGAATGAGAAAGAGAGAGATAGAGAGAGAAAGAGAGAAAGAGAGAGAGAGAAAGAGAAAGAATGAGAGAGTGATAGTGAGAGAGAAAATCAGAAAGAGCAAGAGAGAGAATGAGAGAGAGAGAGAATGAGAGAGAGAGAGAATGAGAGAGAGAGAGAATGAGAGAGAGAGAGAATGAGAGAGAGAGAGAATGAGAGAGAGAGAGAATGAGAGAGAGAATGAGAGAGAGAATGAGAGAGAGAATGAGAGAGAGAGAGAGAGAGATGTTGTACTTGATGAATTGTTTATCATTCAGATAGCTTTTTGAGATTTTTTTTCTTAATACTTGCAGTCTTAATGCATGTGTCGCTGAAAGTTATACAAATATACAAATTGATTATTATAATTTTTACTGAAAAATTACTCAATAAATTTATCTTTTTTTGAACGATTATGCTTTTTATATAAGAATTCATTATGATTTTTTTATGTTTATGTTTTGATATTATATCGAAATGTTTTATACAATAACAGAGCTGAATCAAATTAATAATGTATTACAATTAACTGCAGTATATATAATTATATGAAATAAAAAAATATCTTGAGATAATAAATCAAAATGTCCCTTTGTATTACGAGGAAAACTAACCCCAAAGACGAAACAGTTATAAAATTGCTTGCTTGTAATATGTATGTTATCGTCAAGCAATGCAGATGAATAAAAAGATGAATGATGAAAAAATACAAATGTTGATGGTTATAAACAAAGAGAAGAACTGAAAAAATGAATGAAGTGCCTGTAATATTATATGGTAAATAAATCCTTTTAGATTATTACAGAATAGCGGGGAAGAACTTGACATACTGCGCACACTCCGAATAATTAGAATATTTCCAAGTGGGTTAAAATGACGATGAAACTGATTTGTACAATGTATCTATGAAATGTGTTAATGAATTATAATAAAAAAAATATTATGAATAATTAAAAGATGTAAAGAAACAGTATTTACCTGCCCGAATATTTCTAAAAACACACTAGTATTCTTAAAAAGTATAATGTAAGAATTTTTATTTTCTAAATAAATTTCCAAGACAGTTCCTCTAGAATAAAGAATATTTGAGAATATATAAATAAAATGTAAGCAGAACATTCCCAAGACGCTGAAAACATCTTTATGAGAGCATTTGACTCAGAATGTTGCATTCGAATGATTTATTAATTCGTCTCCTCGTCTCGTAAAATACTTTATGCTTTGAGAATTCTTGATTCATAAAATACTATGAGTTACAAGACTGACACATTCATACATATATTAAATTATGTATTTTGTAGCCTTTGAGGTTTTAATACAATATCATTATTGTGACCATTCACGAGAATACCTTAAGGCACTTTTTGTACTCTAAAGGTTTAGTATGTGTATTTGTACCCTTACAAAGACAAAGTACAAAGACCATCAAATTGGTTTACACATGTATGATAAATTAATGCCATTGTACAATATTGAATAGACAAAGGGTAAGACTAGAACAGTAAGTACTGTTTTATGTGCAGGGTGCTGTGTTATCAACAGACGACCAATGGATACGAGTTTATTGTCTCTAGGAGTTTAGATTCTCAGTTCCATTTGACAAGTTGTCAAATATATTTTTATACATTTGACGGCTTGTTAGTGTCCCTGGTACTAAATCCAAAGGCCATGGGTTCGATTTCCACTCGAAACAGTTGTTTGTGTAATCTACAGACTTTTGTTTTGAGAGTAGGTGTTATTTGTGTCTCTTATTTCTATGTGTATAAAAAACCCCGCGATAGAAACGATTCTTCCAATGCAAGAATTGTTTAAAATTATACCTACGTTATGAGACAAAGTTAACGACCCATAGAATACCATCATTTTCACAAAAAGGTGTAAAATTTGGTGTTTTATAATTTATACGCACTAAATAGATAAATTATTACAAGAACATAAGTTCCAGTAAGTTTCTGTTTATAAAACTAGCTTGCAGGTACCTACTGCAGGTATTTGTTTTGATGAGAGTTCTTAAGTCCAATTGTATGTAGAGCCGTGAAATTAAATACGACTATGGTATGTTTTTATTGATTTAGTTAAAACATTAATATTGTTTTTGGTAAATTGAAAATGTACTATTCATACCATAATTTAACTCAACTGTAGTGTACCAATTATTTACCCTTCTATGCTGGTCTTCTCGAGAAAATTGCAAACGCTTTGATTTTCTACGTGATTCTCATAACCGCTATCATCAATCGTATTGTTATCTTATCCCTTAACTTTATCCCATTCACAATTCAATTCTGAAGAATTCATTAAAGATTAATTGACATGTAAGGCTCTGCGTAAGATTAGGCAGAAAAGATTATATACAAAATATTTTATATCTTTAAGAATTTATAGTTGACATTTCTACAATTTCTCTCCACTGTGCTTGCTTTTTGAGTATTATAATTTAGTTCAAAATTCAGTATTATATTTATTCTGTAATTTGTACATACGTGTCTAATTTGTTTCTCTACTCGCTTCTAGCTTAAAATGTTATCTTGAATTTAGCAGTCAAAGTTTTACGCCTTTATAATAATAATAATTATAAAAATAATAATAATAATGTCACAGGACATATTATACTCATTGGTCTAATAATAATTTGCTTACTTAGGGAAGTAAGCAAATTATTTTGCTTGAGTTAAGGGTGTTAGATAACGCTACAAATACATAGAAATACACATTATAAATACAGAGAATACATCTATGCTCATCACATACATGCCTGTCCCTGTCGGGAATCAAACCCGAGCCCCATTGAGCCGCTATACGTTAGGGGTCTGGGCTAACCACTCGACCAATGCAACGGGGTGGCGGTTTTATTTATTTGTCAACTGAAAGTCTGCCAACCTTTATGTTGGTTATTTAAAGTATTTAATAAAATTTTATTTTACCTTTTTATACCGGAATATAATAAAGTTATAAGCATTCTATATGTGATCGTCTTTATCGGGACGGTGGTGACATCTATAAGGTTTCTTTCGAAAATCCTAACCAATGTTTCTAACTTTGCAATATAGATAAACATTGAAAAGATGCCACTACCGAAATTAATGTTTGAAAATATCTATAAACATGTATAGCCATGTTAAGCTTATTTAAATTTATATAAATATATAATGAAAAACAAACCGATACGGACGATCACATATAGAATGCTCAATTCACCGAGACGGACAGCGATACGGTAGCTCAGTTGGTAGAGCGACGGGACGGTTTCCAGGAGACGCGGGTTCGAATCCCTGCCCGTATCGGTTTATTTTTCATTCTATATTTATATAAATTTAAATAAGCTTAACATGGCTATACAAGTTTATAGACATTTTCAAACAATCTTAAGGTCTTGTATTTTTAGTAAGTAAACTTTCTATTATGATTTTGTTTAACCATTTTCGAGAAATTGAAACAAGTACAACAAAAGTAAGAAAAGTCGAAGTTACGTTTCGGAAAGTATTTTTAATAATGAAAACATGTAGTATTAGAAGTATAATAAACAACATTTTCAAACAAATAAATATCAAACCCTAATAATTTCTTTAAAAAAAGCTTATAAAAAATAGCAAGAAGAAAAAATATATTTATTTCATCAAAACAATAATTCAGTCTAGTAAAATAAAAGATTATATTGTCTGAGATAGAGATGCTGGATGCATTATTCACCTGATGCCTCCATCTGTTTAAGCTACGTTTACAAACTACTTGTCGTAAAATTTTCCATTTGGCGTAAACTTGAACTATTTCATGGAAGTTTTATTTTCAAAGAATACTATGCTATCCAAAGTCAAGTTTTCTTTACTCCAAGAAGATCAAAACTTTTTGCTGTGTTATGTAGGTGTGTTTTAATATTGTAATTATTAACAATGACATGGTGTTATAAAATTCTTCTACCTGCAATAAAACTAAGTATATAAATTGGAATGTACGTAATCTCAGAAGACCATAAATAAAAGCTTTTCAAAGCAATTAAGACGATGAATGAAATTTAGCTACATCAGTTAATGATGATAGCTGGATGTGATTAGGACATAATATATATCTAAAAACTTAATAAACATACACAAATATATATTGAATATATATTATTGTTATAATTTGTTTGTATCTTGCATTATATAACTAATTATATATGGTCGCAGCGGAGGGTGTAAAAGAAAATAAGACATACTTAAAATTTATTTATTTTATAATTAAATTACATTCTATGTGATTCTAAAACTGCGCCGATGCTAGGTCGCAATCCTAATGAATTAAATGATTATAAAATTCGTTCCCATACTTTGGCAGCGTCAGCAATATACGCTGGTAACATTCCATGAACTTGATTCTTATGAGCGCTAAATTGTTACAAACCGGAGCGCTAGTATGTAACAAATTTGTATAAAAAATACAAATTTGTTTGTATTTAATGATATTTTCATATATTTTTTTAAACCTTAGTTTAAGTTTATAATACAGTAATCATATTATTAGTTTAAACTAAAAATTTAGTAACCGTTTAATAGTGTCGCCCCTAATCTCGTTAGAACATAAAAAGGCCAACCCTATTCAGTAAAGACAGTGTGGTTTTGTAAAACTTAGCTGAGGGTAAAGGATACCCAAGTCGATAAAACAAATTATATTTCTCTCTTATTAGAGCATTTGGCACTTACTTTTACCTTTTTTGTGTTGTTTAAATAAATAAGCGAAAGTATTGAACCTGTAAGGAAATATTTATTCGATATTTTCCGGATGTACGTAAGTCTGATAGTCATTATAAAATTTGCTATACTTTAAAATGTAGTTAAGAAATTTGTTATGAACATATTTAAAATAACGATTTTAAGTACTAAAAGTACTACTTAAGCAGCAAAATAACATAACGGGTTAATCAAAGATTTGAAAAACACATCTTTTAAAAAATAGTGTCAATTTGCTAAAATTATATTCAATTATATTATTGACATATACGCAAAAATCAAAGTATTAGTCACTTCTAACCAAAGAAAATCCAAAACAACTAGAGAGGTCTATGCAAGGATCCTTTTCAGAATATAGTGATTTTATGATTCTTTGATCTTAAATATTTCAGTAGTTTTGAGTTCTTAGGTGATTTTTCACCAAATGCACAAGGAACATTACGAATAATATATTTTTTATTGATTGATTTAAAAACACTATTTGATGATAAATCTACGCTCTCAAAAGAAAATAATTGTTTCATATTCGAAATGTCTGTCGAAACCGAAATAGTCTAAAATAGTCCTCTTCCTCACTATACGTGAAATGTCGAGTGGTTTATAGTTAATGCCTCCATAATTCTTCTAGTCTAGTAAATGTAAGTACTTTTAATACAGGGTACAAATCATTATGCTCTGTTTCATCAAACACTCAATCAATCTTTTAAGGTAGGCTGGAGAGGTGAGTAGGATGTAATTTGAACTTAGATAAAAGGATTTGTTTTCCTGAATATTAAAGTATGAGTTCAACCTTAATTATGGAATTCCATAAGACTTAAATATTACTAGAATTTAAATTATTAAGTGGTTAATGACCTTTGGTTCTTGTTTTTGTGAATAATATATGTAGAAAATAATTTATATTTATTTGGTGTTTGTGTCGACTACGGAGTGTAATATATTTTCACATAACATTTAACTCTACAATAATGGTAGTCTATTAAGTAAATTCGATTCTGAGTATTTATGAGATTTATTATACAATATTTTACCACATTCTTTTAAATGCAAAAAACTATGCAAATACTTATAAATATGCAAAAGCTCATGCGTTTTAAACACATTTCAGAAATACGTTGTAATTTTTAAATTAAATTTATTATTAATTTGAACAAACTTATCAGAACCAATTACATTAAAGTAAATGACGAAGTCGAAATTAACATAATGTCGTTAACCTTTGAGAAGTTAACCTTTACAAAGTCTCAATATGAAGATACATTGTCGGTACTAAAACAAGGAACTTTATACCATTTAGATAACAAGATTTTATACTCTTTGACTGAATCCTTATCCTTATATATTTTCTTAAGCTAAAAATATAATATCTTAATGCCGTTACTTATACTATAAATTACTAAAAAGAATTTTAGAAAAAACCTATTTTTTATTATGTTTCGGCTCTTTATGTTGCAAAATATTTAATATAGTCTTATAAGAATTACTATGGAATTAGGTAATATTTGACAACTACGAGTATATTTTTAATCAATAAAAACGGGTAATCATTTTTTAAAGTAAATATCTTAATGATGACACAATAAAATAATTATTTTGAACAAGTAAATCTATTTTAATCGTAACAAACTTTATAAATGATAATTTGTATCCTATATCGTCCATTAAATGATATTTGTCACTTAAAGTTTCCGAAGCTATATATTCTCCGAAACATTAAAATTGAATTTTCCTTGAAAGAGAAACTCGACTTCTCCGTTTTCGGGTAAGAAGTTGAATATAACATTTCGGTCATTGTTATTATTATGTATTTGTGTGTGTTGAAATATTAACTCTATACTTATAAATGTGGATACAAGCTCAATATCAATCAATAGCAGAAATATAAAATAATAATAATAATATCAGGACAAATTACACACTGATCTAACCCCTAAGTAAGCAAACTATTTGGTTGTGTTGAGGGTGTTAGACAATGATAGAAATACATAAATATACTCATTATAAATAATAAATATTCTTTATTGTACACCCAGAAAAAACAATAACAAAAAATAAAAATAAAACAGAAAAAATGTACAAATTTGGCGGCCTTATCGCTAAAGAGCAATCTCTTCCAGGCAACCAATTAATTAGAGGAATAATGAGACGTAGTATGGGTGTTGTTTGAATAGTAAAAATATAAAAACAAAAAAAAAGCATTACATACACATAATTACATATATATGTTACAGTCATTGTGATTAAATAGCTATTATACATAATGACTGGTCATTATATATAATAGAAAATATTACTAGACAATGTGATAAATTAATCACTTTATCCAGATATTATTCATAATATCGTTTCAAATATAGCCAAAGTAATAATATTTGGGCAAACTGACTTGTTACCCCTCTCGCTCTTCATCCTTCGATATCGTTGCTGACGATATTAAATAGTGTTTGCTGTCGTTTTGTAATGAGAGGTCGCGACGTCTGTGCTACAATTTGCACAAGTTTTTACTTTCGTATCATTGTTTGATGATGGCAGATGTAATTAAAAAAGGTTTCTAGGTATCATACTATCTACTAGTATGATATATTTGTCTTTAATTTTAAAAGTAAAAGAATCAAAGAACAAAATCACTAAGAAAACACCTGAAGATTACCAGCACCTTGCAAGATACGATGTCGTAAGAATTAGAGCATTAGAAATAACTAATAATTCCGGTGAAAAACGAAGATGATCCCCATTATGTACTATGCTCACTTAGACGAAACTTTTCAAATAGTCCACGACTGTCATATTAGTATTGGATACGGCAGTAGGGTCAGAATGATGAAAGAGTTAAAATTAAAATATAAAAATGTTACCGCCGAACTCGTCACAGTATATTTGAATCTGTGTGAATCTTGTCAGAAAAAGAAAAGTTTGCCAAAAAAAAGGTCTTGTTGTAAAACCAATTATCAGCAATGAGCTTAATTCAAGGTGCCAAGTTGATCTTATAGATATGCAATCTATAAGATCATGATGATATGCAATCTATAAGATCATGATGAGATAAGGTGATGGTTATTATACATTTATCATGGTGTACCAAGATCACTAACAAAATTCGTGCAGCTGCATTTTTTAAAAAGCAAGCGAGCAGAAGATATAGCGTATCAATTACTAGACGTTTTTACCATATTCGGAGCACCTAGTATTTTGCAAAGTTATAATGGTAGAGAATTTGCTAACAAAGTCGTAAAAGAAGTCTGTGTGATGTGGCCGGAATTTAAAATCGAACATGCTAAACCTCGACAATCTCAGTCACAAGGCTCTGTTGAAAGGGTTAATCAAGATGTAGAAAAAATCCTTTGTACTGATCCTCTGAAAAAGCAAGTAGATAAAATGTTAGCTCTATCTTCGGTAAAATATCCTGCTGCTAATACAGGTGATAATGTAGTTGTAACAATTCCCGATGTAGACCGCGCCAAAGCCGATGATAGAAACATTATGGCTGTTATAATTTTTCAGGAGACAGAAGGAATGTATAAGTTAGTAACTAAGCATGGTATTCTAAAAAAACTTTACGCAAGAAATCAGCTCACTGTTTGTAAGGAAAGGTTTATTACAGTTGATATCGATTGATATCGTTCCACAAGATGAACCACTAGAGAATGATCAAAAAAGAGTCACATAACACATGGCGGCCAAGGGTTTCAGCATTGCAACTGTACTGGAGAATGCGTGTCTAATAGATGCAAATGTTAAAAGTTGAACCTCGTGTGTAACTCAAAATGTCACAAGAACCTTTCTTGTAAGAATAAATAATATTTAGGTATGACCCAATTAAGTCATATCAGTTCATATAAAATATTTTATTATTGTAGTCTTTATAGAGCGAGACCAAATACTTGTGTTGGTCTCTGTGTTTATTTTGTGTTATAACTTACAATTTATTCTGTAAATTAAAGTTTAACATTATTACAACGTTCATTAACGTACAATTATTATTTATGAAAGTTTTATTTTAATTCTGAAAATAAACATTTCATTAGGTATTACTTTCCAAATAACAGCATAATATTGCTATACATATACTTAGGCATGCTTCAGGCAAATTGAAATATACTTTTATAATCTTTAGCTGTACCTACTTATCTTATTACATTATCCAAGTCTTCGAAGATATTATGTAAAATTGCTAGTTAAAGTGATTAATTTTGTGTCAATTATCACTTTATCCAAATTGAGTAGACATTATAAATAACAGCTAGATAATATACATAATATCCGGATTTATTACTTTGGCTGTAACATATACATACATACGAATATACATACAAACAAATATATACATACATACGAATATACATACAAACAAATATATACATACATACGAATATACATACAAACAAATATATACATACATACACACTCACAAATAAAATATACATACTCATGCAAATAAACAAATAACAATACAGACGACAAACGCTATAAATTTAAAAAGTGAACTTTAAGGCAGCGCTTAAACGAATCGCATGACTGTGCACGTTTAATGTCAAGTGGAAGATCATTCCACAGTCTTATGGTCTGCACAGTGAAGGAATCGGAGTAAAAAGAAGATGAATGGGAAGGAACTTTAAGGATAAGGTTTTGATTGGAACGGAGAGATCGGTTGTGTGTGCTACTCAAAAACTCAAAACGTTCTTTTAAGTAGGACGGAGTGAAAGAATTGAACAGTAGACAGTATAGAAGGCTAAGCATATGAATATTCCTGCGAAAACGAATCGGAAGCCACTTGAGTTTTTTACGAAAGTGAGAAATATGGTCATATTTGCGAAGACCAAATATGAACCTTATGCAGAGGTTTTGAAGACGCTCAAGTTTATTTAACTGATCCTCTCTTAAATCAGGATAGCAGGCATCAGCATAGTCTAAAATTGGAAAGAGTAAAGATTGAGCTAAAACAACTTTGGTAGTGATTGGGAGAAAATTACGCAATCTTCTCATGGATCCCACGGCCGCAAACATCTTTCTGCTCACCTCACTAATCTGCGAATTCCAAGATAAAGTTTGGTCGAATATGATCCCAAGATTTTTAACTTTAGTGTTATACGGAATAACTTCGCCTTCAAAACTAATATGAGGTAGCTGATAATCGGGAATACGTGCGATCAGCCTAGAACTACCAATGATAATGACCTGCGTTTTAGATGTATTTACTTTAAGGCCAAAACATTTGCTCCAATTTGAGATACGCGCCAGATCTTGATTTACTTTCAATATGGTATTCGAAAGGTCATCAAGACTTGACTGGTGATAAATTTGAAGATCGTCTGCATACAGGTGGTAGAAAGAATTGATATGAGAGCAAATAGTGTTTATAAACACTGAAAATAATAAAGGAGACAACACGCCACCTTGCGCCTAATACTGAGAATATATTGAATAAACGACCAAATCCAAAAAAATACCGACATCTAAGCTCATTATGTACATGCCTCTCGGGAATCAAACCCGAGCCCTGTTGCGGGGCTTTACGTTGGGCGTCTGCGCTAAATACTAGACCAACGGGGCTTTGGTTTATTAAAAAAAACTTTAGTGATATAAGTTATTTTCAGTGTTAAACTATTTTAGCAACGCAATTAAAATAATGTAAGCTAAGTTCTACCTAAGTAAATACTTCAACAACAGGCACATCGGCTTAGAGCAGTTCCATTCCACACAGCGTAACATTTAGGCCTGAGTTATATTAGAGTCGGTGACGTAAATGCTCTGGGATTAGGCTTGTAGGCTTTTTAAGTAATGAACGTTTTTTTTTCGTTTACACTATCAATTTATGTTATTGTACAGTGAAATGGGTTATTCTATTGTACACTATGTGATCTTATTGTTTTCACAACAAATATGTAGAGCCAATTTTCCAATTCATCAAAGTTTTGTAAAACTTTTAATCATTATATGGATGTGATTCTGCAAACCATATATAAACTCTCTGTTCGTATAATCCCTCAGAAGCCTATCTAAGGTCATTAGTAGCCTGTCTATGATGTCCTTTGTTAGTTGAAAGCCGCTGAGTTCGTACACAACTATAATCATAAATTAGGACATGTCTTTTATAGATAGATCTTTTGTTGCTTTGTAAAACTAATTGGATATGATTGTCTACTAATAATTGGTGACGTATTCACTATAAATAGTAAATTAATTATTGGCAGTGTACTATTTTTTTGGTAGTTCACTAATTATTGGTAGCATAGATTGTATGACTACTATACAATTCATGCTTTTTATTGTCTTAGTAATGTAATAGATGATCATAGATAGTTGAATGTTGTTTGAACCATGTTTGACTAAACACTTGTGTTGTTAGATTATTTGTATGAAAGCTGTAGTACAATTCTTATGTTTGAACGTAGTCACGTTACACTTGGATCTTTTGTTCATAAATATTAAAACTATACTTAATTATACTCAAAGGGTAAATATCTTAATATAACCCTTTAATGTATGTCAAAGAAAAAAAACATATAACACGTAACATGTTATGTTCATCCTGTTCAAATAAACAATATATTTTTTAAAACCTAGTTATTTTTTTTTAAGTTTGTTGTTTTGTACAATGTTAAAATTATTTGCAGGGTTTTGATAGTTTTATATTCTCAGTGATATTAAATATCTGCACAAACCCTCATGAAAAATCAGTCGGAGAATCATGAGGGAGACATTACTGAATATTGGCGAGGGAATACTTATTCAGATATGATGTTTTCTGTATGAACTTAAAAATGTAATGAACGCTTTATTTAACATAAATATTAACCTACTCTTAATATACACTTTCGGGTAATTTTAGTTTATGCTTTCATTTTACTTTTGAAAATATATTATAATAATTACTGTTTTCATGTGACAGTTTTGTGTTGTTTACAAGAAACATTTAACAAACCTACATAATATTTTCAACAATGAAAATAAAATGACTTGAAAATTACAAGTCAAAATTATATCTGTTATGTGGAATACAATAAAAGTATTATTATTATTACCATAATAATATCTATGCAAAAATTCTAAAGTTTTAAAAATACTTCCTAAAGAGCCAGGTTATAAACAATTTAGAATGTTTTAATAAAGCTACGTATAAATATGAGAAGAATTTATGATAATATTAAAAGTTTTTAGCAAATTTACTAAGCAACATACTATCGTAGATAATGCAAACAATATTACTACAGCTTTTATTTTTATTTATTTCAAACTATATATTCTAGTATACTTTAAAACAATAAATATAATGTAAAACTAAAATAACTCACGGCTTGGGACTTCAGTTTATCCTATTTTAAAATGGCCGACACAAGCTTGGAATAAGCAAATAGCAATAAGTCGGTTATATTTTGGCTCATGTTCTGATACTAAATATATAGAGTTCCCAAGTGACAATATGCTCTATCTAGTTTATTTTAAGGTTTCGAATTCATTGATGATTACAAAATCTTTTTTTTTATATATACGAGTTTATCCGTAATTGGAATGAATACACTAAATAATAATATTTAAGTAGGTTGTTCTTCATAAGTACAAAGTGAATGTTACTTAAGTAAAATTGTTTCAGATATTTTTCATTAAAATTCTCATTTGGTCGAACTAGAAACCTAATACCAGTTTACATTACATACAGTTTAAATATATTTTCTGGTTATTTGGCGTTTTTTCAAATAGTCAATTTAAATTTGGACGACGGTTAATATTAGTCTAGTTTTTATTTTTACTTGTACAACTGTGTCATGAGGGAGCATAAAAAGTCATTGAAGTCTTTCTTTAAGCTACTAAATTTACCTGCGCATTCAATATTTATAAATAATTTGTATTTGATAATATAAGATTTGTTTCAAAATATCTTTAAACATGTATAGCCATGTTTAGCTTATTTAATTTTATATAAATATAGAATGAAAAATAAACCGATACGGGCAGGGATTCGAACCCGCGACTACGGACGGTTTCCCAGTAGTCGCGGGTTCTAATCCCTGCCCGTATCGGTTTATTTTTCATTCTATATTTATATAAAATTATATAAGATTTGTTTATATATACATATATCATATAACGTTAGGCAATCATTAACTTTTAGCCACGATTAAATAAACAAGCTGTGTTAAAAATATAGGAATAGAGTACATCTGCGTCTAATAAATAAAATAAATAAAGATAAATCCTATATTAAGTACTATTATATCAATACGCTACACACAAAACCGTTAGACGGTTGGGAACATAATAGTCAATAACATGAGTTCTAGTTGTATTTTTTATGCAATTGCTTGATTATGTTTGTTGTTTTATTGTATTTTTATTTCATATGTAATTATATAGAAAGGTAATGTTATATTTTTTTTGTTTGTACAAGTTGTTTTAGGTAATTTTGTTAGTTTAATTAATGGTCACGAGTGTTAGTTACGCCATGGCAGGGCGGCCACTAAAAATCAGCGCTGGAGTCATATAGGTATTTCACAACAATTGAGTGGTCTTCCGTTTTGGAAGTCGCAGTAATTATTTGTTCTTACAATTTGTTTCTTACTTCATTTCATTTTCTTTGTTTTAATGCTTAGTATTTTGTTTTGTTGTATAATAACGTATGTGATGTCCAAATAAAGTTCAATTTAATTTTTAGTTGTAAAGGTGTTTAATGGAATCCTATGACACGATACTCAAGTAAATTATAGCCTCGTTTAGAAGTTTACTAAAACTTCTTCAAAGTAAATTCAAAAGAGACGAAATTGGACTCTACTTCGAAATTATCACTTCGTCAGATTAGAATCTGCTATAGGTAGTAAAAATATAATTAAAAAATGTATAAAACTGACATTTTATTTCTTGCTATTTTACTGTAGCTTAGAGAAAACACATATCTATTTCTTAAAAGTTATGTTATTTAAAAATATGCATATAAAATTCAAAATAAGAGTCTTGGTTGGACATTGGTTGGCCCCCTGTCATTCTACCAACTTTCTCTTTCGATGAACGTAGTATTATATATATTTTTGTTTAATGTCTAATTTAATTCAAGTCAATAATATTTTTTACAACAGTACATGAAAAAAGATAAGATATTAAAAGTTTTAAAACGTAATAATATGTTTAGCAAATACTTTACATGCGATGGGGAAAGTAAATTATTATGTTTCTTGTAAGTTTAACGGAGTATGTACCTACTTTAGAAATTCTACTGAATGATACAATGAAGTTAATAAGAAGGAAGAAACTTTATACCACTTAGATAATTACTGAACGCTTCAGCTGAATTGAGTATTGTTCAATTTTAAGGAGTTGTTTGGTCTGAATAAAACAATCTTTTTTGTGATCGCTTTATGCAATAGGTACCCTTTTCTTTTTTTATTATTTTTGATTTTTTTCCAAACCAGAAATGATTAATATATTTAATAATTTACAGACAGATCTAATCAATAGTGATTGGATAATAATACTTCAGTCTCTATAAACAAGCTAAGATTTTTTCTGGATTTACCAATTTGTTGAAGCTGTCGCAAAAAGATATAAATTAAAATGTCAACTGCCAGAAGAGAACCCACTTCTTAAGGTAAATTAAAAACATTATTCATCCCAAGCCTGTATCTCATTGCTTTTCTTAGGACTTTACAAACGCCCAAGCTTTATTAGATACATAACGAAATTATGCTGAGATTTAATATGTTATGTATTTTTGCAATTTTCTTACATTCCGAACCAAAGGAAGGTAGTCCTCTTGTTGTGATCATAAATCTGAAGTAACGTTACTAAAGGTTTGTTTAATTATTGGGAAAAAATAATAGAATAACAATAACTATCTGAAACGCTCAGAGAATAGAAAAAATGGATAAAGTAAGATTGGAATACATTCAGGCATTAAATATTTTTAATAATAATATATTTTTAGTAGAACCTTACAAAATTTTGAGAAATAAATGGCTAAAACGTAATTTGTCATTTTTAATTTCTAAAACGTAATTTGGAGAAATTGTACTGACTATCAAGTACGGCGAGGCGTGCTAGTCTCATAACAGTACAATATTTCATATTACGTTCGAGCGCTGAAGCTTGACAGCTAGCAAAATGGACACAACTGTGACATATAGCTTAGAAAGTACGTCAGTTCCTCTAGAATTTTTATTTGGAATTTATATAATCTCATATAAAAATATATTATAAGTGGTTACAGTATTCAACATTCATCCCCAGATAAATATGTATTTAATGTATAAACTAATTTATAACAATAAAATGTAATAACCTTACCAGTCACTATTTTGAAAAGGATCTCACTATCGCATTTTCCTAACAACATATAAAAAGAACTATTATTAAATTATAATATATAATAACTTACACTTATAATTAACTTATAACTTGTATTCAATGACGAAAGTCTATTCTCTTTGTGATCTTGATTAAATTATATTTAAAGAGGTGACACTCAACTCTAACAAAGTCTTTCATTAAAAAGATTTGTACAATTTATTCCTAGTTAATAATCTTACAACCAAAATAACCACTAAAATACAAACATATATGGCACAATTTCAATGTAACCTAGATATATTTTATAAGTGAAAGGTGTCTACCAAATAATATTCGATAAATGCACTTTCTGAGACATATATTGAACAGCACCATAAAATTGGATGGTCCCGTTATCAGGTATTGAGACTTTTCTGTCTTTTAAAGTTGAAAGTATTGCAAAACGCAAGCATCTAGTACTGCTTGCACTTTTGAGATTTACAAGTTTTTTCTAGGGTTAGTTTTCGTAGCAGAACACATTTTTTATAGGTATACTTTTAATAATATTATTAATAGTTTTTATATCTAAGAATGAGCAATAAGTATTCAAGAGTGTAAAAAAATCATAATTAATTTTACATAAAACTTTTATTTTTTAAATTTATTTTACATCTCAAAGAATATATATTTAGTAACAAATAAATTAGACATAATTGGAATCTTTGTTTTTCCAAGATTTACTTCTATAATGTAGTCTTTTGTCTTTTATTGCCTCAGTCATAAATTCAGCAGAGGTCCACAATCACAGTACTCTCATTATTCTCAGCGTCTTAGTTGCTATCAAGTTTATGAAGACAATGTTTTGGGAATCTCGTGTTGTTGTATCTCTAAGGAAAGATTAAGAAATCTAAGCCTTTTTAACTAGTACATTGTGTAAAGTAAAACTTTAAACTTTATGAATATATATTGTTCGTTAACATCAAAGTCTGATAAACATTAAAATAAAATCGTTTTTCTTTTTAAAATTTAAGTGCTATACACATAATATAATAATATTTTTTTGTGATCCAATGCTGACATAATAAACTAAACCTGTACTAAATTTTACCTTTCCAAAGTTTTGACTTTGCTTTCATAATCAAATCACAACAAACCATTTCATAATGTATAATAGTATGTTTCTATAAATGTACGTTTACAAATATAGAACTAATCAAAAGTTTGTATTTAATATTTGTACATACGGGGTGCAGAAGTTGGAACAAATCAAATGGAATCAGGGATCTGATAAACAGAGTTGAATTGTAATGTTAAGAATATTTGCAGGTTATTATTTATTATATTGTTTCAATATATTTTCTTATTTTGCATAATAAATATAATGTTACTAAACTTAGAAATCAACACTAATTAATGCTGATTGTAATTTCTACATAAAATAAAATAGTAACGTTTGGCGACAGCTCGTTCTTAACTTTGTTGGCTTATTTTAAATTTGGTCATTTACATATATCACTAGTATAACTTAGGATATCAGATCATAACTTATTAAATAATTTGCTCCTCATACGCGTACTAGGGACGTAAAGCTGTTATTTTACGTGAACACTCGTTTGGTGATATTAATTCATTCAATGATTTCGCAGAAATATCCCACTTAGATAATGAAATCTTCTCAAGGATAAGAGAATAATAATATTAAAAGTACAGTATAATGGACAAATATGTGTAGAGGTAATTCACAGTTCAATGAATAGAGCATTTATTAATTAAAATATATTACATGATGTGGGTAGTTATTAAATATGACATGATTTTAATAACTGCCTTTATCTCTGTTCAGTTTATAATCGTTAAATTTTAACAATGGGCAAATGAGATTCCTAACATCATCTTTCTAATATTACATAGTATCTATAACGTATTTAATAATTATATAACATTTCAAAAAGCGGTTTCCAATTGAAAAGGGGCTGATCCCTTCATTCAATCTTCAATCCCGTATTCAATTCAAACGAAAATATTACGATATTAATTCTATCAGAGAATCAAATAGTCCATGAGAACAAACCTTGAGATTAAATCGACCCAAGGAGGCGCTTTTCCTCCTTCTTCGATAGAATGTTCATGTAAAGGAGCTTAAAAGAATTGTAACCTTTTTAAAATAATAGTATATTACACACCTAGGGAGGAAAAATAAGAAATGTCTCAGATCACAAGTAATTGTCGACCAAGTTGGAACCGAGATCGGCTAATGTGTGGTCTGAGACTTTCTTATTTTACGTCTCGAGGTGTGTATGCTATTTAGGTGTGTATGCTATTTTTATGTCCAACAACGGCCGAAAGCAGCAACTTCGTTTTTCGCAGCGGGACGAAAGGTGTTACTTTCCGCTTGACGGGCAGAAAATATATGTTTTTTAAGGCTCTAATATTAAGACCGAGACAGGTGATAATTTGTTTACATTATAAGATAACTTATATATTGATCTACTTAATTTACATATATAGCAAGATCAAAGTATTACTTCCTTTTAACCAGGGATAATCCAGAACAAATAGAGAGTACTTTCCAAGGACTATTTGCAGATTATAGTGATTTTGTATTTCGTTGACCTTTTTAGTTCTAAAGAGACAGGTAAGTAATAAATAGATCTTAGTATATTTTTATAAACATTATACTGCGCATTTCACACTATCTTTTACTTGCATTAACGCTAATGGTATAAATTGAAAAGCCCGTAATATCTGAAGCCCATTATAGAATCAGCTTTTCAAAGCAACAAAGCTCTAGAATGCAATTTAGCTAAATCCATCGATGATGATGATAGCTGGATGTGATATATGACATAAAAACAATTTATATACATTAAATATAGGTTTTGTTTCCATCATTATGTTAAGTTGGAATAGTTAAGTTAAAAAAATAATAACCGTTTAGTCGTTTTATTTCAAAGTAACGAGATCAATAAAACAGTCACAAAGATATGTCAGTGTCGTCCCTAATCTCGTTAAAACATAAAAAGACCAACCCCATTTAGTAAAGACAGGGTGGTTCTGTAACTGAGAGTAAAGGTCCAAGTCGATAAAACAAATTATATTTCTCTCTTACTATGGCACTTGGTACAATTTTTTTTTATATAAATAAACAAAATAATTCCTATACACTAGAATTTAAAGAAATAATTATTCGACATTTTACGGATGTACATAATTTATTTAGTCCAATAGTCTTATAAAATTCGCTCTACTTAATCATGCATTTAAAATTTGCTCTACGTAAGCAGGAAATTTATTTAATGAAATATGTTTCAGGTAAAAAAATGATTTTAAATAAAGTTTATTGACCTGAATTTAAGGTATATTATTATATAAAATTGAAGCTACAATCTGCTTATAAAATTCCACCAGTAAATAAATAACAATACCTACCAACATTATCGAACAGCAAAATGATATAACCGGTGGATTTAAGATTTTAAATTCAAATCTCTTATAAGAAAAGAAAGAGTCATTTCGTTCGAGAAAATAAATATATAGGAAATGTCACTTAACATACAGATGGTTTAATATAATCCTTTGCTTCATCATTATACTTTATGTCTAGTGGTAAATAGTTAATGCCTCCATAATTCTTCTAGTCCAGTAAATGTTCCTGCTCTTATCGATTTTACAAATCATTATGCTCTGTTTCATCAAATACTCAATCAACCTTTTAAGGTATGCTGGAAGAAGTGGGTAGAATGTAATTTGAACTTACGTAAAAAGTGATTTGATTCATAATATTAAAAATATGGGTTCATCTTTAAGTATAATATTTCATAAGTCATATTATCGGCATTCGTTAAGTGTCTTTTATTATTGGTGAGTGATATGTAGAAAATAATTTTATTTATTTGGTGTTTGTGTCGACTACGGAGTGTAATATATCTTCACATAACATTTAACTCTACAATAATGGTAGTCTATTAAGTAAATTCGATTCTGAGTATTTATGAGATTTATTATACAATATTTTACCACGGTCTTTTAAATAAAACTATGCAAATATTTATAAATATGCAAAAGCTCATGTTTTTAATATATTTTAGAAATACGTTTTAATTTTGATATTAATTGAATTATTAATATGAAGAAGCTTATCAGAAATTAATTATATTAAAATAACTGACGACTTTTGTATTCGTAATTAATATAATACCATTAACCTTTGAGAATTTACACAGTCTCAATATGAAGATACATTGTCGGTACTAAAGCAAGAAACTTTATACCACTTAGATAACAAGATTTTATACGCTTCGACTGAATCCTTATCTTTGATGTATTTTGTTAAGCTGGAAGTATATTTTCTTAACGCGTAACTTATGCTATAAATAACTAATATCTTTATTTTATTATGTTTTGTCTATTTATATTGCGAAATATTCTAAATTGTCAATTAAAATTCCTATGAAGTTAAGATTGTTAATATTGGATATCTACTAGTACCTATATTAAATTTATAAAATAGGTCAATAACTTACAAATATCTCAATGAAGACGCAATAAAATAACTACTTTGAATAAGTGAAAATATTTTAATCTATGATAATTTGTTTAGCATATTACATATCAAATGACATTTGTAACTTAAATTGCGAATTCATACATTCTCCGATACCTCAAAATTGGATTGTCCGTGAAAGAGGACCTTGATTACTGCGTTTTCGAATAGGAAGTTGTATCTGTCGTTGTTGTTTTTATGATTGTGTGTGTGTGTGTGTTGAAATACCAACTCTATACTTACTACTGAATATGGAAACAAAAGTGTAACACTGATAAAAGAATTTTAACGAAATTATATCATTAGAATTTCATTTTGTCAGTGCAGTAACATAACATGGATTGTAAGTTTTTTTAACAGTGAAAGTTATTTTAAATGTTAAACTATGTAAGCCACGAAATTAAATATGTAGCTAAGTTCTACCTGTATTTAGGTCTGCCTCAAGCTAAGTTCTACCTGTATTTAGGTGTTCATTTCAATTCTGACGTCGATAATTCTACGAGGCTTCACAGTCGCACCGACTCAGAGCCGTTCTATTTCCACACAGCGTTACATTTAGATCTGAGTTACATTAGAATCTGTGACGTAAATGCTCAAAACCTGGGATTTTAGGCTTTTTATGTAATGAAGGCCTGTCCCCGTTTATGCAATCAACCTATATTGCTTTGCCTGAAATGTTTCATACCACAACAAATACTTAGTGTCGATTTTTAAGAGCATTATGCATTTTTCATTAAAATGGAAGGGCTTAAGTTCATGTTTTGACAGTTTTTATATAAAATATTTCGTGGTTAAGTAAGGATTGAAAGAAATATAGCATAAGTTAAAATTCTAATAATAAATATGACGCATATTTAATTTTTTTCTTTCTTGAACTGTCATCAAATACGAAAACGTATAAAACAATACAAGACTATGAATACTAAAGTAAATCTACTATTTAATTTCTTTTTAATTTAACAAACATTTATTAAATATAGCAAGATGCTCAGTTTTGCGTGGGTTATAATGTCAATACCTTGAAACATAACTGTATTTTAGTTTACATCCGTAAACAAAATTTGTCTGTGATTTCAAAAGATATCTGCATTTCTGGGTTAGATCGTTTATTAAATATATTCTCAGTATTTATAATGGGTATTTCTATGTATTTGTTCGTTGTCTAACACCCTTAATACAACCAAATAAATTCCATACTTTAGGGTTAGATCAATTTTTGTAATTTGTCCTGATATATTATTATTATTATAAATATTAATAGCAGTATATAGTTTATATATTATTTCAGAATATGTTTTGATTTGACTCTTGGAAATATATATTTTATGTATTATATAATATACTGTTCTATTAAATAATGTCATAATTATAGTGTAATACTAAGATAGTTGTTGTGTCGTTTTTAAGCAATAGCTATTATTTAACAAATTTACGTCATATTTGTAACTATAAAAAGACAAAATTTCGTAAAATTATATGTATACAAAATTATAAAGTTATAAGAAATACACCATCTCGTCTTATAAGAAATACTTCATAACGAAGCCACTTTATAAACAATTTAAAATGTTTTAATTAAGTTTCGTGTAAGATATGAGAAAAATTTATGATAATTTATAAAAGTTTGTATCAAATTTACCAAACAACATTATTTTATCCTATATAAACCATACAATGTTATTACAACTTTATTTTTCAAACTATATATCTTAGTTTAATTATTTTTACATAATATGATGTAAACCTAAAATTTTTGAGCCAAATATAGTAATTCTTGGCTTGGGACTTCAGTTTATCCGTATTTTAAAATGGCCGACACAAGCTTGGAATAAGCAAATAGCAATAAGTCGGTTATATTTTGGCTCATGTTGTGATAGTAAATATATAGAGCTCTCAAGTGACAATATGCTCTATCTAGTTTAATTTAAGGTTTCGAATTCTTTGATGATTATGAAACAAACATTTGTTTTAATTATACAAGTATATTCGTAATTGGAATGAATACACTAAATAATAATATTTAAGTAGGTTGTTCTTCATTTTAAGTACATAGTGAACATTACTTAAATAAACTGTTGTAGATTTTTTGTTAAAATTCTCATTTTTCCGAACTAGACACAAAAACATTTTGCATCACATACAGTTTAAGATGTATTATTTTCAGTTTTTTTTATATAGTCAATCTAAATTTTGAATGAAGTTTAATACTGGTCTAGTAGTCGTTGTTATTTTAACTTGTACAAATATTTAATGAATAGAAGGTAACGTTGTAGAAGTCCTTTTTTAAGCAATTAAAATTAACTGCGTACTCAGTATTTGTTTATATATAATATTTATTTGATAACATAAGATCTGTTTATATATTAAATAAAATATATGAAAAGTGGATGTATAAAGTTGAGAAGTAATATTGTTGTCTGTCCGTTACGTAAATATATTGAGTCGTAAAAGCTTTACAGGCTAGCAGGCCTCTTGTCGGTTATGATTATGCAAATGCAAGATAATTTTAGGGAAACGCACTGCAGCTAAAACCCGAACGGGTTTCCTCAATATGATTTAGTTAGTACTTAAATGCAAATCATGGCTGTTCATATCTGAGAATCTTTTAAAAATAATCCCATGTAGTAAGCAAAACCAAAACTACAAAATGATTTGAATACTCCTGTTAACTATGATTACGATGAAATATAATATTTATAATTAATATATCATTTAATTACTGCAAATACAACAATTTTGATAAAAGTTCAGACAAAGTACAAATGGTATTTAAAATTTAGATTAGAGAAATTATTTATTTCAATAAAACACGTCATTATGTTACATCATTTCAAACTGAAAATAGTGTATAATGTTGTATTACGCGCTTTACATTAAGTTATTTAATTTTTTATACATTCTTGTCCATGTTGTACAATAACTACTTATTATATTTAATAAAAATACAGAAATACTAAATCGATTATTTTATGGATTAGTAAAACTTTTAAAATGAACTACTTATATTTAATCTTAAAATAATATTATATTAAGATACTATTTAAGTTGGTTAGTGCAAATAAACTAATAAATAAATCCCGGATGAGTTTATTTTTTACTTGTTATACAAAGTTGATGTAATTCTATAAATAAGAATAAGTAAAGGAAGAAATTTTCTATTTAAAATAGTCATTTTAGGGTTGTGAAAAAGGTTTAAAGGAAATTAGAAATCTTGTAGAGGTCGTTGCTGTCCGTATTAGAGTGTAATACCTACTTGTAAGGTTGTACCATCTATAGATATAGATTTTGATTTGTTTTTAAAAGAAAACATGGCCCATAATTTTAAAAACGAATATTGAAAATATCACAAACAAAATAGAATTGATTCAAACTGTTCAATACTCTATATTTATTTTAATTGATGTTAAATGGTAGCTTAAAAGTTGATTTAATTTTTTGCAACCTGGAGTTGTAAATAAAAATATCGCTTTATTCTATATTCATTTCTGTACCAAATATATTATAACATACATATTTAATATTTTTTAAATAAAATTAAACTAAGGCATATTGAGATAAAGTTATTAGGAATGAATCGACTATTAGCATCAATTTCATAGACATGTGGCGTTACGAACATATAACATATTAATATAATATGTTTTATAACACATAATACCTATACTAACTACATCAATACTTTGCTATGATAATAATAACGTAACTGGTACTCACGTTATATCCAAGGGCGTTCAATAGAATCCTATAACATGACACTCAAGAAAACCAGTAAATGAAAGCTTCTCTAAGAAGTTTACCAAAACTTCTTCAAAGTAAATTCGTAAAGGGCGAAATCGAACTCGGCTTCAGCATTCTCACTTCGTCAGATTACGGTCTGCTATAGGTAGTGAAATAGTTACAATCAATACTTTTTTTATTGCGATTTTACTACAGCTAAGAGAACAGCATATATCTATTTCATAAATAAGTAATATAAAAATATATTTATAAAATTCTAAACACCTGTCCTGGGTTCCGATACTATCACTTGAGTTAACGCGTCGCTTCTGGATTTGATGAATGTAGGACTTTTTTTTATTTCATTTAATTTTTGATTTTAATTTATATATTTTTTATTAAACAAAACTACATGAAAAAAGGGCAATTAAATTAATCGGAATAAAACAATGAGTTATGTTTTTAGTAATTACTTTATAAAAGAAGGGAAAAGTTTGAAATTATGAATTATCGTGTTTCCTGTAAGGTTAATGGAGTTTGTACAACCTTTAGGGGTTCTACCGAATAATACAATGATGTTCATAAGAAGGAAGAAACTGTATACCATTTAGATCATAAGTAAACACTAAAGCTTATTTGCTTATCGTTAAATTTCAAGAATTTGTTTTAACTCAGCAATTTTTCTGGATTTAACAATTTGTTGATATTGAAATAGAAATAAAAATGTTACCAGCCAGGAGAGAGCCCACTTCTTAAGGTAAAATAAAAAACATTATTCATCTGACGTCTGTATCCCAGAGCTTTAAAGACGCCCAAGCTTTATTAGATGAATAATTAAATTATGCTGAGATATATTATGCATTTTAATTTTTTTCTTTCTTTTGGAACAATAGGAAGATAGTCCTTTAGCTAAAACCATAAACAGGAAGTAACATAATCTTATTGTAACCCAAATCGGAGACAAAAGCTCTATCGAACTTATTTTATTACAGCAACTGTAAAGTTTTGGTTAACTATTATGCAAACATATTGGAAAAATAAATATTATATAATTATCCTTGATATTCAGTGAGTTGATCACGGTTAATATTTTTATATATACATGCTTTAAATATATTTTAAAATATTATATTTTTATTAAAATTAAGAGAAATAAACTATTAAAACTTAATCTATCTTGGAGAAATTAAACTGACTATCAAGTACGGCGAGGCGTGCTAGTCTCATAACAGTACAATATTTCATATTACGTTCGAGCGCTGAAGCTTGACAGCTAGCAAAATGGACACAACTGTGACATATAGCGCAGTCTGATCTACGGTATTTCCTTTAGTATTTTTATTTGGGAAATAACGAACTATCATACAAACTTTCATGCCCTATTTCAACCTATTCTACCCTTTTTTCGCGATAAAAAGTATTATATGTCCATTCCCAAGTTCAGTTCTACCTTCATACCGAATTTTATCAAAATCGGTTTAGTGGTTTATTAATTTATAATATTAACTTAATTTATAAAATTATTATATTTATTTATAATATTAATAGGGATTTAAAGAGGTGACACTAAACTGTAACAATTTCTTTCTCTAAAAGGATGTTTACAATTGACTCCTAGTTAATATATCTTACAACTAAAAATAACTACGACTAAAATACAAACATATATTGCACAATTTCCATGTAACTTAGATATATTTTATAAGAGAGGTGTCTACCAAATAATATTCGATAACTGCAGTTTCTGAGACATATATTGAGCAGCACCATAAAATTGGATCGTCCCGTTATAAGGTACTGAGACTTTTCTGTCTTTTAAAGTTGAAAGTATTGCAAAAGACAAGCTGCTAGTATTGCTTGCATTTTTGAGTTGCATGCATTTTATTTATAAGATTTTTCTTTGGCGTGTTTTCGAAGTAAAAATGTTTTTTTTTTATTTGTCTTATCATATTATTGTTTACACACGTTGGCATCTTTGTCTTGCTTTATATTAAAACATTTCAAGAAAATAGAAAGATTATAATGAATTTCACATATTTCATTATAATTTAATGTATAATTCCTGATATTCTTTAATAAGAAACCAACTCGAAAGCTTGGAATCTTTGTTTATCCTAGATTTACTTCTATAATGTAGTCTTTTGTCTTTTATTTCCTCAGTAATAAATTTAGCAGAGGTCCACAATCACAGTACTCTCGTTATTCTCAGCGTCTTAGTTGCTATCAAGTTTATGAAGACAATGTTTTGGGAATCTCGTGTTGTTGTATCTCGAAGGAACGATTAATAAATTTAAGCCTTGTTTAAATTAAAAACATCCAAGATAAGGTTGTTATTAATATTAATACCTAGTAGATTGTGTAAATTATAACTGTAAACATTATAAATACTTTATAAATAAATATTATTCGTTATCAATGTGTTATAAGTATAAACATAAAATGGTTTTTATTTTTAACATTAAAGTGATATACACTAATAAATATCCAAAAAAAATAACCAAATGCTGACATAATAAATTAACCTTGTTCCAAATTTTACTTTTCTAGACTCATAAGTTCTAAGATAATAAAACCACCTACAAATCATTTTATAAGTTATAATAGTATGATTCTATAAATATACGTATAAATATATAGAACTAATCTAAATCTATATTTATAATTTGTTTACATACGGGAGTACAAAGTTCCAATAGAATAAATCAAATAGATCCGAAAAACAAAGTAGAATTGTAATGTTTAGAATATTTTCTTATTATCATTTTTTATATTCGGAATACATTTTGTATTCTAGTAACGATAGAGCCTAAACAAACTTTACAACTTGGTATTTATAGGTAACAAAAGTTTGAATATTTCTAGTTGAATTGCATAATATTAAGTTACTAGACTTAGCTATCAATACCCTATTTAATACTGATTCTAATGTCTACTTAAAATAAAATAGTAACGTTTGTATAGAACTCGCACTAAATATTGTAGGCTTAGTTTTTGATTCTCTCACTTATATATAGATACAACTAAAAAGGCTTATTATATCATATCATATCTTATGAAATAATGTTCTTCTCATACGCGTGCCAGGGGCTTGATGCTGTTATCTTAAGTGACCACTGACCGTTATGTGACATCAATTTGCTCCATGATTTACCAGAAATATCCCTAATTTGAATATTTCTGGTTCGATATACTGAATTTCTCAATGATAGGAGAAAGATGATATTAAAAGTATAGTGTAATTGACAAATATGTGGCGAGGTTATTCACGGTTTAACGAATAGAGCATTTATCCACTTAAATATATTGCATGATGTGTGTATATATTAAATATGAATTAATTTCAAAGTAACATGTAGTTAAAGAGTAAAATGTCTCATATTGATTTTCAAATATAATAAATCTATTGAAAATTGAATACTTTTGTTTATAGTTAGCCGTGTACCTCCGCGTGGGTGGGAGTCTGTTTACAGGTTTTGATTAATTTTTCAGTTTTTACAGTTTATTGCTAATATAGTCTGTATGGTTTATGTTGAGACTATTATGTTTGACCAATGTGGACAGCTACCTATAGTAATTTTTATTGCTATATTTTTATTCTTACACTATTCCAAAGTAGAGAGTCAGCTTTGCGATACCTACCATGACTTCAATATCCATATCATAGAGTAGATATTTTACAATATTCCATACAAAATCCTGGTATCTGGATGTAATAATGACATGCAAAGTAATTGAACACATTATATAATTATATAAATGATGCAATGAAAGCTGTTTCAAACAAGTAAATAAGAACATCACTTACAGAATAGTTTAAAATACTTTAAATTAAAATGACGTGCTAAAAGGATGAAGTCTTTGAGACAATGTCTCTAAGGTCTAGATATTTTATTTATTTTATGCGCTACTCCATTCAATTGGAGAATAACAGTCGAACGCAGACAAGTGCACTCTCAAGAGTTTTTCGTAAGTTTTATTGTCGGCTGTTTTAAAAAGCTTGGTTTTGCGTTGACCTAATTTTCTGATTACTGCTCAATTTTATGGATGAGTATTCTTTAAAAGATCTTACAATTTTTCTGAAAGGTTTCTCTTATTGTTTTTTTTTGGCTATGGAAGTTTTTTTGTATATAATTTATTTTAACGCATTGCGCTATGTTACGAGGATGAACGCGTCTGCCAAGAGGCATTCTAATCTCTTATTACGAATCAAAAGCTTTATTTATGTTAAATGCAAGATTTATGAATTCGTTTCACAATATTAAGTCTACGACCACCTGTTAAAACGTTAAAAAGATTTGTTAACATTTTAAAACTCTATTAATTAAAAAAAAATCTGTTCCGTGACTTTAATTTTAAACTTGGAAAACAAATCTTTCTTTGTGTTCCTTTTAGTAAAAAACTAAAGTGATATACTTCTTACTTTAAAATGAGTATTTTGCAACCTTGAATGGCACCAAAAAAGAAGCAAACTGCCTTTACTATCATTTAATTCATGCTAAGAACATATGGTTTTATTAACTCGTAGATAACTATAGATTTTATATATAACGATGTTCAATTTATAAATAGACAAAATACATTGATAATTGCTTTTATTTCTGTTCAGTTAAATTTCACAAAGGTCAAATGGGATCCTTAATGTTAACATTATTTGTTTTAATTTTAAGCATTACGTTGTTAGAATTAAAAATAGTTGTCTCTAAAATTATACCATCTATATAATAGTCAATAGTTATCTAACATTTCAAAAGTCAGGTTGTATATGAAAGGGATAAGCGATTCAAACAGAAACATTACGATATCAATTCTTTCAAGGTTCTTGAGGAAAAGACTTGAGATGAAATCGACAAAAAAGGCGATTGTCCCTATCCTAGACAGAATGTTTATATGTAAGAGGGGTTAAGTGTCGTAATTTTTTTTATAAAATAAATGTGATTTTTAAGAATATTTTCAGAATATAGTGATATTGTTTTTTATTGCTAATTTAGTTATAATGCGACATTACATTTAGATATATACTAATTTATAACAACATTATATGCGCATTTCACACTATCTTCTACCTGCATTAAAGCTTATGGTATGAATTGAAAAGCCAGTAATCTCAAAAAAACCATTGTAGCTTTATAAAGCAATAAAGGCAGATAATGTAGTTGACATAATTCAATCGCTGCGATGTTAATTTACCTGGGTGTGAATAGAGCATAAAATATATGTTAAAATTAGACACTTATAAAAGGGCTATAAATTATACAAATTATTCATAGTCATTTAATTTATATCATCTGTATAATTTCTTTCTATTTCGTTTTTCATAAATTGTATAATAAATATATTTATATATTAAAAATATTTGTATTTTTTTTAACTATTCGATTCGGATACAAAAACGGCCATTATATTATTAGTTTAAGTTAAATATACAATTACCGTTTCATTCTTTACTTCAATATGACTAAGTCAATAAAAACTGGAACAAGGATATGTAGGCTTCATCCCTAATCTCGTTAAAACATAAAAAAGCCAAGCCTACTCAGTAAAGACAGGGCGGTTCTGTGAAACTTAACAAAGGGTAAAGGTTGCCCGAGTCGATAAAACAAATTATGTTTCTCTCTTATTAGGGCACTTGGCACTAAACAAAATTTAACCTTTCTGTATTGTTTAAATAAATGACCGAACTAATTGAACCTTTAACGAAACAGTTCGTCGACATTTTCCGGATGTATGTAAGTTATTCAGCCCGATGGTCTGGTTTCATAAAATGTGTATCGATATTATTATCGATATTATGTGTAAATATTATTTTTGGACCAAGTTTCAGGCCAATTACTTTTTTATATAAAATTGAAGCTCAAAAAATTGAGCTTAAATTTTTACTCTTAAAAAAATTGGGCATTGGGTGGAATGTATTCAAGCATTTGAATACATCTGATGAAGAGTGGAGATGTAGTCATATATGGTAAGATGCATTAACTTAATAATCTATTCACTGTTCTCTTGAAGACACCCACGTAATAATCGGTCGGAAATACCGACGCAGGCAAGTTGTTCCAATCTTTCGCTGTACGAACTATGAAAGACGAAACAAAGCGCTTCGTTCGGACAAGTGGAATGTCCACAACGTAGGGATGGATACCTGCCGTGCGTCGAAACGTCCGGTGGTGGAAGGGAGACGTGGGAGTCAGGTCGTGTAATTCCTGCGTACACTCACCAAAATGTATCCCATAGAATACTGAGAGGCTAGCAATTCTACGCCTGTGGTTGAGGCTCTTGAGTTTGGCTTCAACTAACTCGGGGTCGCCTATAAGCCTCTTTGATCGCCTCTCAATTGAATCCGCCTCTCTCAGAACCGCAAGACGAGACTTTGCAGCACCAGCAAATATGTGAGAACAGTACTTCAAATTCAACCGGATCTGTGCTATGTATATTCTACACCTATCCTACAACTTTACTATCTATCTAATAAAATATTTAGCAGTGAATGAATAATAAAATCCAGCTACAACAGGTGGATCAAAATCATAGAAGTCGGCTTTAACCAAAGACAATTCAGAACGGCTAGAAAGAAATATTTTCAAATATAGTTACTTACAATTTAGTTTAAATTGGTGTTGCATTTTTTTTTCCTTAGAAGTTATATTATTTTGTTTTTTGATCGATTTCGAAATTTTTGGATATACTATTTGATTTGATTTGATTTGACTACAAATAAACTGCATTTTCTCTCCACCATGAAAACCAAAAATAAAGTTTTGACCCTCAATGTTAAAATTCAATATCCAAATTTACATTAAAGGATTTAAATATTAACTTAAAAAAGTGGTAATATATATACATATAAATCTTTTTAACAATATTATAGCTAAAATTTATATAAATATATAATGATAAATAAACCGATGCAGGCAGGGATTCGAACCCGCGATTACTGGGAAATCGTAGTATTACCAGTAGTCGCGGGTTCGAATCCCTGCCCATATTGGTTTATTTTTCATTCTATATTTATATAAATTTAAGTAAGCTTAACATGGCTATACATAGATATTTTCAAACATTATTATAGCTTATTTCAGGTGACTTAATATTGTAAAACTATTTCATAAGGCTTGCACTTGACACAAATAAGGCATTTGATTTATCATACGAGATAAGAAATCCTCTTGGTAGTCCCGTTACTTACCGCAATGCATTCAAAAAGATCATATTCTAAATCACTTTAAAAGCAAAACCCATTAAAAGAAACCTTTCTGAAAAGAATGAACAACTTAAAAAGTAATAATCTATAAAATTGAGAGGAATAACAAGATTAGGTCAATTCACTGCGATTTTTCATGAAACCGACAATAAAACTTACGATAAGCTTTTTAGAGTGCACTTGTCTGCGTTCGACTGTTATTCTCCAATTGAATCGGGAGTGCCTAAAATAAATAAAATTTCTAGACCTTAAAACGCTATCTCATAGAAAGTCCACAGGCTTTTACCAGGTCATTTAAATTTACAGTATTTTAAACTTAGTGTCTTTTGTGACTTATAAATTATTGTTATCTAGTTTGAACAAACATGTGTTTAAGTATTTTACACGTCCAGATACGAGGATTTCTTATTATTATGGAATATTGTTAGATGTTTACTTTATAATATGGACATTGAATTCATTGTGAGTTCTTCAATGTCGCGAAAGTAACTCCTTACATTGTAAAACTGCCAAAACCTATGAAGCAAAAGTTGCGGACTGCGGCACTGCGACAAATAAAATATTCCTATCTTTTTGCCTGCAAAACATGCACCAAGCAACAATGCAGTTGAATAGATTTATTATTTTATTTCGTAACCAATAAGGGTGTTAAAAGTGTCACGTGTGTATGTGTGACTGTCTGTGGCCTTATAGCCGCTAATCGGTTAGCGGAACGGTGACGGAAGTTTTTATAACGTAGTTCCGTTGCGTCTGGGGACCGCTGAATAAAGACACTACACATAAAGAAATAACAATATATAATTGTAACGACTAATTTTACATCTTGGGTTTTTTTAACATTTTTTTATTTGATATTCTATTAATTGTACTGTGAATGACCTCTACGAATATTTGTCAAATATACTGTACTTATACACTATTTGTCAAATATACTGTACTTATAATATTATCTTTCTAATATCCTTGAGGAATATTTCAATATCTAAGATATCAGCGTCAAGCCTCTGGAACGCGTATGAGTATTCAATTATTTACTAAGTTATGATCTGATATACTAAGATATTAGTCATATATGTAAGTGAGTAAATCAAAAATAAAGCCGGAGATATTTATTAGGAGCTGTGGCCAAATTTTATTATTTTATTAAAAGAAGAAATTAAAATCAGTATTGATTAGTATATTGATTACTGAGTTTAGTAACATAATATTATGCAATTTAAGTTTGTGTAGCCTCTAGCGTTACTAGAATACAGAATGTATCACGAATATAATATGTAAATAAGAATGCAAATATTCTAAACATTACAATTCAACTTTGTTTTTGGGATCCCGGATCTATTTGATTTATTCTAACTTTGTAAGTTCCGTATGTAAACATATTATATATAAATTTTTTATAAATTCTATATGTTCATACGTACATTTAAATAACCATACTATAATAAGTTTCAAAATAGTTGATTGGTGGATTGATTATATAAGAATTTATGAATCTAGACATGTAAAACTAGGAACATTCTTAATATAAATTAATGTGAGTATTAGATTAAAAAAATGAAAATCTATATGTTTATAACACTTAAATGTTAATATTATCGATTTTATGTTAATTTTTATAACAATTTGATGTTACCAAATAATATATTTAATCAAAAAGTTTAAAATTTTAATTTACACAATAGACTAGGTATTAATATTAATAACAACCTCATCTTGAATGTTTATAATTTTAGATAGGTATAATCTTAGTATTAATCGTTCCTTAGAGATACAACAACACGAGATTCCCAAAACATTGTCTTCATAAACTTGATAGCAACTAAGACGCTGAGAATAACGAGAGTACTGTGATTGTGGACCTGTGCTGAATTTATGACTGAGGCAATAAAAGACTACATTATATTTAAGTAAATCTTGGATATACAAAGACTTCAAGCATTCTGTCGAGTTCTGTTATTAAAGAATATCAAGAGTTATACAATAATTTATAATGAAATATTTTAAATTTATATAAATATAGAATGAAAAATAAACATGCAGGGATTGGAACACGCGATCTCTGGGAAACTGTCAAGTTGCTCTACCAATTGAGCTACCGTATCGCTGTTCGTCTCGATGAATTAAGCATTCTATATGTGATCGTCTTTATCGGGCTTAACATAGCTAAACATGTCTATAGATATTTTCAAACATAGGTATTATAACCTTAACATAATATGTTAGAATAATTATAATCTTTCTATTTTCGTGAAAGTTAAAATACAAAGCAAGACAAAGATGCCAACATGTATAAACAATAACGTTAGACGAAAAATTAAAAAAATATTTTGACATCAAAAAGGCGCCATAGAAAAATCTCATAAATAAAATGCATGAATCTCAAAAATGCAAGCAATACAAGCAATACTCGCTGCTTGCGTTTTACAATACTTTCAACTTTAAAAGACAGAAAAGTCTCAGTACCTGATAGCAGGACCATCCAATTTTATGGTGCTGTTCAATATATGTCTCAGAAACTGCATTTATCGAATATTATTTGGTAGACACCTTTCTCTTATAAAATATGTCTAGGTTACATTGAAATTGTGCAATATATATTTGCATTTTTGTTATAGTTAGGGTGTGTATATTTTTCGATTGTAAGCTATGTCAACTAGGAATTAATTGTTAAAGTTAAGATAGATTTGTTAAAGTTTAGTGTCACTTAATAATTATGCCAAATAAGTTTTAAATATTATGGTTAGTTTTATATATAGTTAAAGAAAAAAGAAAAATGAGACCCTTTTCAAGATAATGACTGGTAAGGTTATATAATTATATTTGATAGATGTAAAGTATAGGGTAGATGCATATTTATCTGCATGTTGAAGATTTTAGCTAATGTTAGTCATATTTATTTATAATAATTTAAATGGTAAACACATTGGAATTTACATGTTTTAGTTTTTAGTTCATAAGTTTCAACAGTAGCGCCACCTACGCAATTAATTATGGAATGTTATTTAGTATTTACTGTTAAATGTTTTAAGAATTAGAAGCATAGGATATTTTAACATAATGTTTAATCTTTTATTAATTATTAGAACTTATTGTAAGGTATAAATAATATCATCTGTAAGTTGGTTATGAAATTGTAAATTACCCTCACCTAAATATTATAGTGTTAAAATATTATAAAACGAGTTGTAAGGGCTGCTTTCGCCCATTCTATTACAAATGGTTGGATATTAAACATTGGAGTGCAAGTACTGTGTATTACTGAAACAAGTCAGTTTCAAGATTTAATAAATACCAAATAAAATTTGTGGACGAAGTGACGTACTTTCTAAGCTATATGTCACAGTTGTGTCCATTTTGCTAGCTGTCAAGCTTCAGCGCTCGAACGTAATATGAAATATTGTACTGTTATGAGACTAGCATGCCTTCCCGTACTTGATAGTCAGACCAATCTCTCCAAGATAAATTACGTTTTAGCAATTTATTTCTAGTTATTTTAATAAAAATATAATATTTTAAAATATATTAAATGCTCATTAAAATATATTAAATTAAAACCTCCTGCATAATCAATTTATTGAACTTCAAAGAGATATATAAATAAATAATATATTTAACCAAAACTCAGTAAATAAAACACGGGTTACAATTAAACAATGTTACTTCCTGTTTATGTATTTAGCCAAAGCTAGTGGTTTGTTCCCTGCTATTGTTCTGAATCAAAGAAAAATATTAAAATACATAAGATGCTCTTGAACATAATTTAATTATGCATCAAAAAATGTTCGGGCATCCTTAAAAATCCCTGACAAAAGTAATGAAATCTTATTATACCTCAGAAAGGTGGAATCCCTTCTATCTGTTGATATTTTTTATTTATATCTTATTGTATCTATTTCAAAAAATTGTTGAATCCAATATAAAAAAAAATAGTTCTTTCAATCTTTTTTTTCTTTTTAAACAAATAAACAATAGTTTAAAAAACTAAAAAAACACGCTTTTATTGCTAACCGAACTAAAAACTAGAAAATAATTTTTAATGACAAAGAGTATAAAATTACAGTAGTAGAAGATCGAACAATTAACCATAGTGAATCGCCTTAATATTAAATTATAATCAAATTTAAGTTATTAACAGAATAATTCAATTCTGAGTAAAAATCGTGGGGTGCATTTTACTGTGATTCATAACTATCCTCTCATAGATAGTTGCTAATAGAATGATTGTAATACCTTAAATATCGAGCACCCCACGCTTTTTACTCAGAATTGAATTATTCTGTTAATAACTTAAATTTTATTACAATGTTATATTATGGCGATTCACTACGATTAATTGTTCGATCTTCTACTACTGTAATTTTATACTCTTTGTCATTAAAAATTATTTTCTAGTTTTTAGTTCGGTTAGCAATAAAAGCGTGTTTTTTTAGTTTTTAAAACTATTGTTTATTTTTTATTTTTTAGTTTGTGAGAAACTCATAAATTGGGAAATCATTTCATTACTTAGAGCGCGCGCAGATCGCGAACTAGCTCTATCTCTGTTACTCTCCCACAGAGGATCTATGAAAAAATTTATTAATCCTGGTGGTCCTAATAAGGATAATGGGAAACTTTTATCAAATTATTGCATTGTCATCGGTCCTTGATACGTGTGCAAAGTTTCAATTTAATCGGATCGCTGGAACCTGGTGAAAATTAAGCTCGAAGATTCCGTTACATTCATACATACATACATACATACAACCCAAGCTAATAAAAGCGTGTTAAAAATCTGGAATGGTTTTACTTAAGTAACCTACTATGTATCATAGTTACTAAGCTTTCAGCATTTTATATTGAAACAACATTTAAAAAACTTCATTTCCTGCCAACGTGGTAATTTATATAGAATTCTGGAAAAGACTTATAAAAAAGGACAAGCTACTTAAATCGTCTTATCATTGTATACAATCTGTCTAATTACACATTAACTCGTATGCTTAAGGAAAATGTTTGTTTAGTAATCATGAATGAATTTGAAATCTTAAAATATATAACATAATGCATATTGTTACTTGAGAACTATATATTTACGATTAGAACATGGGTCAAAATATAACCGACTTATTGCTGTTTGCTTATTCCAAGCGTGTGTCGGCCATTTTAAAATACGGTTAAAAGGAAGTCCCAAGCCATGGTTATTTTATTTGACACAATATTTTAGTTTTACATTATATTATTTTAAAGTAATTAAAAGATAAAAGTTGTAATAAAATTTTATGTTTTAAATAGGATAATATAATGTTGTTTGGTAAATTTGCTACAAACTTTTATACATTATCATAAATTCTTTTCATATCTCCCACGTTATTTATTTTAAAATATTTTGAATTGTTTATAAACTGGCTCGTTATTAGGTATTCCTTATAACTTTATTTTTTTTCATAGATATGACGTCATGCAAGTTTGATTTGTAATCTTAAAATGATCTCGTTTGATCTTTGAAAATATTACGTAAGATTGTTAAATGTTTCTTGAAACAACACCAAAATAATGCTATAACAATAAGTATAATAACAGAAAATAATCTAACATATGTAATATATATTTCCCAAAAACAATTTATATGTTATATGTTAATTATATACATACCTACTACTACTATGAATATTTATCTATACAAATAATAAAATCGTCACTGAGCCATTCCTGTACATGGAATAAAAAAAAAAAAAACATCTTAGGGGAGTTTTATAAGAGCAAGAGAACCCAAAACAATGGTTTTTCAATTTGTCTGTTTGTCTGTATGTCTGTATGTTTGTGCACGCTAATCTCAGAAACGGCTTAACCAATTTGAATGCGGATTTCGGAAATATATTATTACAGTCTTCACTTAACATTTAGTGTTTATTTTATCTAATTCGGTTAAGAAATAAAAAAGGTACCATGAAAATCTTATTGTATACACGTAATAAATCTGTAGAGGAGTAAGTAGTCTTTGTACATTGAAAATATTTAAAAAAATCTACCAGGATGTGTAGTTATAACGAACAGTATTTATTTTCAGCATTTTAAAAACCTTTGTCTGTTTATCTGTTTGTCTTTATGTTTGCGCATACAATGCAAACGCTGGTTGAACTCCACGAGATAGATCAAAATAATGTACTAAGTATTGTATACCTTCAAAAGTTCTACAAGAAAATCTGCGATGGTATATGTTTATCTCTTAGGCATAACCCACAATAGCAAATTTTTATCCTTGTTTTTTACGAAAAATAATAGGTAATTTACGAAGCGATTTTAAGAAATACAGCTTTAATCCTTATCTAATTTAGTAACTTAAATACATTTTACATTTAATATGGAACAATATAGCCCCTTACAGCATGTAATTTTTATGATTATTTTCGAAGATATTACAGATTTAAAATATAGGGTCTTCACGTTTGCGGCCGTACGGTCTACCGACGCACTGTGGTATGGAACCGTGCAAACCGTCTCAAAAATGGCTTTTTTGAATGTTCAGTATTGAAAATTTTGTGAATGCATATAGCTAATTGAACGTTTATCATTTATAATAGTTTTTTAATAAAACTAGACCTGCAAGTTGATGGTGAAAATAACTTCGATTGTGTAGCTCAGAATTTCTCAAGTTTACATGGTAATATTTTGATTATGTTCAATGAAAATCTGTAAGTGTGATATATGGTTAGAATGGTTATTAAGTACTCTGTTTAAGAAGTATTTAAATGGAGGTTCATGTAAAAACAAGAGAGGTATAAAATAATTACAGTACCTAATATTGTATCTTTATTTAAAACTTTAAATATACTTATGACAGTGAGTGATGTCTGCCGATGTCGTAATTTTGATTGTTTCACTTAAAAAAAGTCATATAGAAGCCAATACAAAAAAAGGGAAGTGGGAATTGTTTTACTACGAATTTAAGGCGTGCGAAGCCGCGGGCAAAAGCTAGTTTTAAATAAAGCTTTCGTTCGGCAGGTTCGTATAGACTGCGTCATTAAAATATTTAAAATATTATAAAGTACTCATAGTCTTGTGTTGCATTAGTTGTTCTCGCATTTGCTGACAGTTTTAGAATAAAACTTATGTCTAACACTTTCATTGTCTTTATCATAAGATATTTTTAACTTACTCTATGTTTTTTATTAATTCTTAAATAACTCTCAACTACGTAACATTAAAAAAAACTGTAATTTATAACCTTAAAAACAATTCTTAATTACTTACGAAGCGGTTTAAAAATCGGCCCCCAAATATTTATTGTGATAATAATAACACCACTAGATGTGTAATGGCAAGATACATTTGAGGAAAAAGCAATATAGGTTGATTGCATAAATAGAGAAAAGCCTTCATTACTTAGAAAGTCTACAATGCCAGGTTTTGAGCATTTACGTCATAGACTCTAATGTAACTCAGGCCTAAATGTAACGCTATGTGGAAATAGAACGGCTCTGAGTCGGTGTGACTGTGCCTCGTAGAATTATTGACGCTAGAAATGAAATGAACACCTAAATACAGGTAGAACTTAGCTTATATTATTTTATTTTGCATAACTTACATCAATAAAAATTGTGTAAACAACAAAAGCCTAAAACATGTTATATTTCTGCACTGACAAAACAAAATTCTAATAAAACTATTTCGATAAACTAGTTTCAATAAATTTAATTTATATAGAGTTGATATTTCAAAACGGACACACGAACACGCACACACAATATTAACCACAACAGAAACATTAACTTGAACTTCCATTTCGAAAACTGAGTATTCAAGTTCCTCTTTCAAGAACAATCCAATTTTAATGTGTCGGAGAATATATTATGGTTTCGCCAAGTATAAGTGACAAATGTTATTTGATACACGATATATCATACAAATTCTCATTTATAATATTTATTATAATTAAAATATATTTACTTGTTCATTTTTTTTTATTGTCTTCATTGAGATATTTATATGCTATTTCTTGTTTTTATTGATTTATTCGTAGATATCAAATAACACCGCACGTAATTTCATAAGCACTTTAATGAAATTTTATTACGTAAATTGTAGCTTCAAATTTGTAAATAAAAAAAATACCTGAAGTTCAAAAACTTAACAACCTGAAATGTATCTCATTAAAAAAATTCCATACTTACAATATACATAATTACGTAGAGCAAATTTTACAAGACTATTGGACTGAATAAGTTGTGTATATTCGGAAAATGTCGAATAATTATTTCGTTGAAGGTTCAATACAGAAAGGGTAAATTTGTAAAGTGTCTAAGTAGTCCTAATAGCAGAGAAGTATAATATGTTTTATCGACTTGGGCAACCTTTGCCCTTTGTTAAGTTTGACAGAACCGCCCTGTGTTTACTGAATGGGGTGAACCTGAAGAACGAAATAGACTATATAAAAATATGAAGTATTTGTTAATCCTCTTCGATATCGATCTCGGGAGCATGTTGCAGATTTGTCAGACCCATTGAACTTAAAAAGCATTATTCTCTCAGGACGCTGGTATTGTCATTATTATTATCATTTATTTTAATCTATAATTATTATTATTATTTTTTTTTATTATTTTTTTATTTTTTTTTATTTTATTTATTTTATTTTATTTTTATTTTATTATTATTATATGTGTGTCCATGTAATAATAATAATAATAACAATACCAGGTACATAGTATAAGTATAAGATACAGGATTGCCGATTATGGTTTTAACTTAATAAAATATTGGTAAAAAATGCACCCTCCATTTATAAAGTATCCGAAACAGGTAAAGATGAATTCAATTTATTCGTTTTAACTCTCAGATAATTCGATGCTTTAACGTTTCAGTATTTTCGAGCAATTGTAGGTATGTATTGATTTAATTCGCTTACTACTGGTAGGTTCTTTAATTTAGTTCTCTGTAAGATCTATTACGATCAAATGGTACTTTAGTTTTCATTTTATACAAAATTGTATAATCAAAATTTAGTCAAGTACTACATGAAGTCTTCTCACCTAAAATGTCTTATTTAATCGTAAATTTAGTTAATAAGAACCATTGATGTTATATATTTAAAACCTTATTAATATTTAGAAAATATAATATGCACTTATACTTTTCGTATTAAAAGTTATGATATTAAAGCATTAATCTTTAATGTGCGAAATTATATTTACAGATTCAACTCTTGATTACCAGGGGATTAAAAGTTTCCAATAATCCGTCTTCCACGGTATCAAAGGCGGAAGCAATTAGTACCCGCGTTTAATAGAAGGTTCGAATCTATTTCGATTATCATTATTTCAAGACCAAAAAAGCTTTTTAGTTGAGTAATACTGGATTTACAAATCATGGTAAAAAAGATAAAATACTGACAATCATCACTAGTTACATTCTATTTTTAAACTTATGGAAGCTATCACTCTACCATCTTTAAAATTGTACATTTGATGGACCGTTAGTAATCACCCTTAACTTATTATCTCAATTGCATAACTATTACAGCTATAATACTAAAAAAAGAAAAAGTATAAGAAATGTGTAATACTTAAATGATTGATATGTAATACTGTTATATACAGGGTTATTTTTAATTAGTTGAGCACCTTTTACAGGCAGCCTCTCTACATCAATCCCAACAACATTTGTTCCCATGTACAACCTTTTTAATCCCATTAATTTCGAATTACCTCGGACAAAGCAGTAGGTACTATTACAGAAAAGGAACAATTCGATTTTTTTATCTAAAATCAGTAAGTTTCAAATGAAACAATTAAAAAAGACACTCTGCGTTTCTAATACCATTACCTCGTTTCATATAATTCGATACATATTCTTAATGAATCTCTGTGACAATTATTTTATCTCAATTGACTTTCCTCGAACTTCGCAAAAAGGTTAATAAACTGACAAGGTAACCAAAAATTTTCCTTAAGGCACGAACAATTTGTTAAATCATGACAAGGAAATGCGAACAAAAAGTGGTCAAAAAAAGAGGAAACAGTGATGAAATAATGAATCCCGCGTTCATCTTTTGTCACTGAGATAATTACAGAGATAAAAATATATTTTTGGCTCAATTATAAAAGTTAATTTCAAACTTTGTTATTTTCAGCGCAGTAAGAGGTTAGGCAGATTAATATTTAAACTTAATGCTGATACGTAGGAAATAGAATAAACCAGAAAATATTGTCCCATCTAACATTACAAAGTAAGAATTATATATTTATATGGTCGAATAAATTGTTAAAATTGTTTGTTTAATCTTGTCGCTTTTTATTTTTATAATTTTTTTTATTCTCTATTGTACTCCTCATTTGTGTTTTTTTTCTGTTTATTTAATCGGTTGACTGGTAGAGAGTGCTATAGCATTAAGTCCGCCAATTGTATAAATTTCTTTGTACAATAAAGATTTTATAAATAAATAAATGAATAAAATTAATTTTGTATAGGGCCTGTGTAATGTAAGTATTTGAAAATCTAAATTTCTATATGTATTAAATAGATGTTGGTGAAACCAATAATTCTTGTTTTGATATTCAAATAATTATTATAAGAAATATTAATCTTAATTAATTATTGGGTAAATTTCTATTTCTTTTAATTATTTCATAGAGAACATTTTAATGTTATATTCTGTTAATCAAACATCTCTTACATTATTATTGTCATTTATTGTTATTTCGAGCTATAAATCAATTAACTAGCCACTTTAGGACAAAATCTTTTATACAAAGTTAACTCTCAATCAATTAACCTCCCCTCAGTGTCGTAAAATAAATCTAGTTTTTACTAGTCGGCTAATCTATGTTGTAAGTTTAGATTGGAGTATAGATTGAGTTAAAAGTTATACTTCTATAAATGTACGCATAATAATGTAATGAACGAAGAATAAGAACTGTTTTAAATTTTAAATATGTTTACGTATGGGGGGACCCTAAAGTTAAAACAAATCGAGTACAATCAGGGATTGGAAAAACAAAGTTGGATTTTCATGTTTAGAATATTAGCATGTTATCAATTGTTTTATTCGTAATATGTTTTTTTTTTCTCCTAAACAGCTAATACTACTCAGTATTGATATATTCTTTTCAGCTTTTAATATGTTACTATAGAGTCAGTAATCAAGACACGACTAATATAGTACAGATTATAATCTATACTTAAAATAAAGTAACGTTTCGACTCTTTGCTAATATATTTTGTACATATATATTTTTTGTAATTTTTAGTTCCACATGCCTGTTTAGCTTTTGTTTTTATGTGAAAGTATGGATTTTATTCAAATTTTATTATAAGGATAGTAGAGGGAAGAGCAGATTTATTTGCTGGAAACAGCCCGTTATAAATATGATAATTAAATTTTTCATCTACTTACATAACTTACTAGTATGGTTTAGACTTTAGTATCTTTGATCCTTCCTTATAAATTCTCTGTTCATATAGCATTCTAGAGATTTGTCACTGTAATCTTAAATGACCACACTTCGCTAGTGTCAAATGATTACCGTAATATCAATTGGCTTCATCATTTACTGCAAACTAGCTGTGCCTGCGACTACGCACAGACATGAGACATCTCATCTTTGTATAATAGACAAAAATGTTGAGCCATATTCTGCAGGCGAAAAAATATAATATTTTTTATTGTCTCAGTGCCGTAGTTCGCAACTATTCATAGGTAATTTTGGCAGTTTTGCAAAGAGACTGTAATGTTCATATCATAGAGTAAACATGACACAAAATGCCATAAAAAATCTTTTTATCTGGTCGTGAACAGTAATTGAAAAACATTAATTAAATCATGTATTTAAGTGGTTTAATACAAGAAAACAAGAATATATGTTACACAAAATATTAAAATATTGAATATTAAAATGACTTGCTAAAAGCCTGTGGAGTTGCTGTGACATAATGTATGAGGTTCTAGTCATTTTATCATTTTTATTTGCTAATCGATTCTATTGGGAGAATAACGGTCAAACGCAGACGATGAGTGCATTCTTTAGAGTTCACCGTAAGTTTTATTGTCAGTTGCTTGGAAGTAGCAGTTTTGCGTTGACCTAATTTTCTTGTTACTGCTCAGTTTTAAGTAGTAGTATACTGTACAAAGTTGTTCACTATTTTTATCTAAAGGTGTCTTTTAATGGTTTCTTGTTCTGAAATTTTTCGTATATATTTCAACGTATTGCAGTAAGTCAAGAGTTAACGGTTTGTGAACTAGTTTTACCATTAAGTTTATGGCAATTTTTTATTATCTTTCAACGTTTTACATGTTTCAGATGATATGAAGTTACTATAGACACTTTCTTAATTACTTTTAAATTCTTTATTTTTTATGGAATTGAGTTTATGTATGGGCATACTACAAGCTAGGATTACTGGGAAAGTTTTATTTAATGAAATAAATGTCATTTTCAAAAGAAAATGATTCATTATGTTAAGTACATGTTTAGACAAATATTACTTTATTTGCCTTATGAATTTTCTGAATTTTTAGCTCACTTGGAAATTAGTTTCTCAGTATTTAGAACAGTTTTGGTATTATTGTTTTAACATAGGTTCCTAACAACCGATCTATGCTTAGTGAATGAATCAATTTAATTACTCAATCATCTTTTAAAGACGGATGATACATGAACAAAGTAACTAAATATTTTTTTTTAAGAACAAACTATTCTTAGATCTTGTACAAGGAAAGTGAGGGTATAAGAACAAATAATAATTGCAAAATTAAACCAACTCAATGGATATTGAAAAACGAATACCGGAAGGCAGTGACAGTCGATCGAATTACTGCATCTTTGGCTTCAGAATTTCAATACGAATAAGCATCTTAACGCATTGCGCCTAATGCTTCTAAAGGATTTGACAAAAAAACTTTTAAAGAGAGTTCAATTCCGAAAGGAATCACGAAACGATTCAATGTGTGTTGATTAGCGTTTCACACTAAGTTTGAAAAGGAATGACGATAAACAGTTTTTACATTATAGTAACAAACGCTAAAATTATTGGTTTTTAAAGTATAAGTTGTGCAGAACTCTACTAATGTTATAAATACAAAATAACTCTGTCTGTCTTTCTGTCTGTTATGCTTACACGCTTGAACAAATAAACCAATTGTAATAAAATTTGTTATAAACGCAGATTTGACGCTAAGAAAGGACATAGGCTACTTTTTAACATGGGAGAATATTTATTTATTTAATCTTTATTGCCCAAAATAAAAGAGGTACAATAGGCGGACTTAATGCAACAAGGCATTCTCTACCAGTCAACCCGGGAAAAAACATTAAAAATGACATTTACATTACTATTGTAGTTATAATATTCATTATATCAAAACATACCGTTTAATATATACTTAAATATACAACATACACACACACACACATACACACACACACACACACACACATACACACACACACACACACACACACATACACACACACACACACACATACACACACACACACACACACACACATATACACATATACATATATATAAGTATATGTATATGTGTATATGTGTGTGTGTGGTATCATAATGATTTATACACATACATACCCAAAAATATACATACAAATATATACATAAATATAATTATCGTATGTGATACGTACGATGTTAAGAAAATATATTAATTTGATGACAAATACATAAAACTTATATAAGTAAATGTATACCATATATATAATATCAATCCTTAATACTCTCCCAAAGATATTTGTAGACAGATTTCTTATAAACTAGTTTATTCGGAGACCGTCTAATATGTAATATCTCATTCCCACGGGGAACAACATAAGTAGGAAGATAAGCACTGCTGCGCCGCTTTCTGCGGTTGAGTTGGCGTCATAGTAGGCGATACGTTGATATTATATTTAAATGTATATCTATTTTTGGTACGTATGCCAAAATAATTTTATATAAAAAAATATATATATATATATTCGTTTTCTTCAAACATTATAACCACATGTAGCTAGCTATATGTAGCTACAAACCAATCTACTATTCATCGTTAGATGGGGCAGAAGTTGCTACGTATTGTAGGGGTATTACGATGCGTAGTAATAGTATATTAACGAGTTTACTTTGAGAAAGTGTTCGAAAAAAAATTAAAAAAAATATTTTATTTTTAAGCACTTTGATGGAATAAGAAATCACCTTAAAGTCTTTTAGTAATTTATCTAAAGGAAGTACTCAGTGTCTGTCGCTGGCTTTATTCATGCAAATTAAGGGTAATTTTAAAGAAGACAACCTTGGCAAACAGCTTTATGAACTTCTGCAATATTATGTAACATTTGACTGCAGTTATTATCCAATGATTGGTAATACTAATTTCCGTCCGTATGCGTATCTAAGATATAAAATAAAAATACTTTCATACACTAAAAATGATGATATTTCATTTATGATACCTCTCTTGGTCAATAACCACTTATGAGGAAGAATCGTAAAGGGACATTTGTTAACTTTATTTAACGTAATTTGAATTTAAAGAAATTTTGTTTTTTAAGAAATAATATTCACTTAATCTTGTTTATATAATATGCAAAAAGGTGTCAGTTTTGACTTTATTACTTTGACAGGTCCAGGTAAACTTTATTTGGTAGTAGTAAAGTTAGTCTTATTAAATAATTAATCAATAAATTAAAATAATTTATAATTTGTTTTATAAAAATATATATATAAAAACAACAAGTCAGTGGAGTTAACTACTTGGTCTATTTAAGGCAACAAAATGATAATCAAGACAAGTAATTATAATCACATTACTCAATTATGTGATGCAAGAAAATAATTAAGAGGTAATTTCCGGTTGGTACCTCCATAAACTGATAGTCTACGAAGAGGTACCGGTATAGTTAGCGGAGAATATGGTCATGAAAGTTCCAGTAAAAGACACCGAATAAGAACTGAACTTAATAAAAAAGAATGTAATTAACACCATTTATATAGTATTACGTAATAGCCCCTTGATAATTGGTTTTTCTATATGATATTATGAGTGTTTCCAAAAGTTGCTTATTTCTAATCAACTTTCATTGATCAGACAAGATAGGACCAAAGCAAAAAATATATGGTTTGTTAAATTTTTAGTAAGAGATCTTTTAAAATACAAAGATTTTCGACGGTTAAGATCTGTTTGAGCAAAGTACTCCAAGTACTTAATCGCAGATGGCTTAGAAATAGTTTTTAGAAATAAACTAATTTGATAGCTCAGCTTACATATCCTATTCTATAGATTTTTACTATAATAATTTTACGTAATCTTTCAATGAACAAAGGAAGCGAACATTTTCCTCGAAGGAACAATTTCTTAAAGCTGACACAATGAAACTGCAATGAAAACGTCAAAAGTAAGGAGAGAAGTCTGTATCTAATTACCTTCGAAAGGGATTCAAGAGATTCTCGACTTTCATTATTAGATTTCGTAGAATGTGTTTTTTTATTAATAAGATTTACGGTATAAGTAAAATATATAATTGTAATATTCACATGTATCTTAATTATTTATCTAATATTACTACAAACTACAAAATAAAAAAAGAAATAGGAAAGTCTTGGAGATATTTAACTGGTTATCAAGAACGATGAGGGATTCAAGTCTCATAACTGCACAAGGCACAAGTGTGTATATCTTAAAATTCTTTTCTTGAACATATAATATAATAATTCATTCAATAATATTACCGATGTAAATGATTCAGTTCAAGGGTATCATAATGTCAATGATTTATGTTTATTGAGTCCCTAGTTTTTTTAGTACTTAGTTTAATTTGAGTAAACTTCATATTCATGCTTGATCACTTTTAATATTTTTTTCTTAATTAGACACATCTAATGAAAACACTAGTGACGCCATCTATTGTAATCCAAATATTGATTCGAAAGCATACAATAACGATTGTGTAAGGCAAGCTTGTCATAAAAAAAAACTATAAAACCTTAAAACCTATCATCACTATAAAACCTTAAAACCCTAAAATCCTAACATCCACATAAAAAAAAATGAGTTTAAACAATTAAATGATGGGATACATTGTATGTTACGGATTTTAGTTCAATGCTTATGAATACATACGGGTCTCTTGTTATAAGTTACAATTAATTCAGTTAAGCCTGGGATCGCGCAAACAGAATTTAGTTGTGAATGAAATTGTTTTGGAAGCATTCTATTTGCCATTTAATACTAACACATACAACAAACTTTAAATTTGTTACTTTGGAACTACTTTTATGTGTATTTTATAAACGAGTTAAAAACAAGATATTTCATGGTATTATTTTCAATATCGTAGAATTATTTTATATAATTCCATTATTATTTGATCAATGTTTTACGAAATGCACAATAAAATAATAAAGCGTGTTTATTCTACATCCGTTTCGATATCGATCTCGGGCAGCTTGAAGCAGATGTAATAGACATATTAAACCTAGATATTGCAGTATTGTCTGAGGAAGCTTGTATTATATATATTGTACAAGTATAAGATATAAAAGTGACGATAATTTATATTGACGGTAAGTACGTTTTATGTATTGCGAAAGCGAATTTACAAATGTTTAAAAATATATTGTTGTAATCGCTTAATTCTTTATAAAGTTGTTAGTCTCAATAAGATTTAAAATTAATTTTCATGTACATCAATATTATATATTGTAATATATTTATTTAAAACCATTTAAATAACAAGAGAATATTATATGTACTACGACACTTAACATTTTATATTAAGAGTTACAACATTAAGGAGTTACATTAGTTTAATGAAGAAAATTATATTTACAGATTCAAATTCACGTTTACGTAGGATATTAGAACTTTTTACGAATCCTTATTCTACGATGACACTAGCGGTAGCAATTAATCTCGCTTAACATTAACGTTACCTGAATGTTATCGGCTATCATGCGTTAAAAAGATATATTGTTAATGTTACAAACAAAAAAAATATTTTGTTGAAAATGTGGCTCAAAAAATATTTTTAAATAAGAAAGATTATTAAAGATTTTATTTAAGGCCGCTTAGAAATGACACCCGTTTATACACATTTCGCAGAATTAAAAATATAGACTTAAAAATAGGATTGTAAATAAATAACGAAGTAACTTATAAACAAAAGTGAAATGTAGCAATTAGAACCTTCTAAATTTAATCTTATTTGTTTGAAAGAACCAAGGTTTCGGCGCGGTTTACAAATATATAGATAATTTACCAAATTGATCGCGCGAGTAACAGCATATCTACGACTTGTTGTATTTAAAACTTATTTTGAATATTATATTATAGTATTTAATACTGTTAAGAATATTAAACCATTGTACAAACTGCTCTCAATCTTTTCGAAAAACGTTGACACTACAAACAAACAAAAGTATGACATAGAAATATCTATAGACAGGAAATATTGAATTTCCAGCCTCATTATCTCGTTACAAATTAATTCGTTATGTATTCTTCATTAATCTCTGTGAAAATTATTTCATCCTAATTGACTTTCCGCTCCGTTTCAATTTTGCCAGAAGGTTAATAAACTGACAAAGTAACCAAACATTTTCCTTAAGAAACGAACAATTTGTTAAATCATAAGGAAATGGGGACAAAAAGAGGATGAAGTGACGAAATAATAACGCCCGCGTTCATTTTTTGTGACTTAGATAATTAGAAGAATAAGGATGTATTTTTGGTTACATTTTAAAAATTAAAGTATTGCTTAGTAAAACACACTTAGTATACACTGTATTATTATACATGTAAATACACTTAAGGTTTCTATCGTTTTTTCCGATATTTTACGATATTGGAGTTTATGTGATCGGTTCAAATATTTTTGAATACATTTTCTATATCATTCTTCAGGAATATGTATTTTAGCAGATTTATTTTCCTCACCTCATGTAACAATTATTTGTCATAATAACTATCTTAAAAGAGAGTGCTTTTTCTTAATACACAACATATGAAATATTAAAAATGTCGCCTTGATTTATAAACGGACGCAGGCTACATTCTGAAAGTTCTGGAACATTCTGGAACGATCAATTTGTTCAAGCTGACTCAAGGAAATGGCTATGAAAACTAGAAGAACTAGGAGAGAGGTTCGGTGCGATATAAAACATTTGACATTTCAAGTCTGTGTCTGTCTTTTCGTTCCTCAAGGCTTCCGGGCTTTAGAGCTTTATTAGTAGTTCAATTTAAATGTATACCATGAAACATAAGTATCTTTGTATTCCTTATTTTTTTTTAATTTGACTAGTAATTAAATAAATATATAATACCATATCTGTGAATATTAAACAAAGTTTTTGTTTCTACTATGTACTATGTACTGTGTTGTTAATGTACTCTAAAAATCACCGATAGATTTAATGCGAAATTTGCACTAGTTCTGGATATTACGGTTTGGTTTAGACTCAAAATTTTGACTATCATAGCAATAAAAAGAAGTCTAAACCAAAAACAATGCGAGTCAAAACAAAACTATTTCAGGTATCACTATGCTCACAATAAATATGTAATTTCGGCCGTTCAGTAATTTTGGTCTGATAACATTACAAACGTTTCATTATGCCAGAGATATTACATAGAATTAACTTGCACTTTTCAAATGTTAATAGTGTTAGGTTACATTATTGGTTAACGACTCTTTTACAATGAAATAGAAAAGATTAACTTAAATAACAACCAATAAGATCTAATTATTTAAATCATTGTTGTATCAACTTACGTTGTAATATTTCGAATTGTTTGGTCAAGTAATTGTTATTTTCGTATGCCTTTCTTTTACTAAGATTATTATTTATGTGATGAGGAACATTTGCTTGATTAGTAAATACATGAATAAGCTACAAAAATGAGAACATTCATAATTAAAACCAGTATAGAATACCGGGTTTACTGTTACTTAAAATTGTTCATTTACGAGTAGTTGTTATTTTTGTACGTTTAAAGTAGATAACTTGATTATGATTATTGTTTATGTGAAAAGGGAGTGAATAAAGAAAGATATATAAACTGCGTTTAGGACGATATTCGGGAGAGACGATGCTGTATAGTACCAAGGAAGCTTTAAATGCAAGTAAATAAAAGTGAAATGTTAATAGTAAAATCTGTGAAACAAGATAATCGGACTTGGCTCTTATAGTCTGCAAAGGCAATTACATAAACATAGTATCTATCTACTATAATATATATGTCACAAATAATTCACAACTTAATTAACATTGATGAGCTGCTCTTGTCACTAAAGGAACAAAACTTATCTTCATTCCTCATTAATGTCTTTCAAACAATATTTGAACACATTTCGGTTATGTATTTAATAAAATATATTCATAATAAAAAAGATACAATATAAGCCACTGGTATCACTATTACATTCATTGATATGCGGATTGTTAAATGTTGAGACTAATCTTGTTAAGCCATATCCTACAAACATTGAATTGTAATACTGAAATTGTTTTGGATTCATTCTGTTGGCTGCAAACACTTCACATTTTAACCTTGTTTTATTTCGCAATATAAATTAACTCGTCATTTAAAAATATATCAAAATTTAATTATCTTTATATTATATGTGAAATTTATGTGTACTTTTCTGTGATGTACAGACATCACAAAAAATAAATTTATAATCACTCTGCGTTTCCGTGCTCAGAGTTTTGTATGCATTCTCAAAACAGAAATAAAACTTTTTTTAAATTTGATTTAAGATAAAATGAAAAAGTATATATAAGAAGCAGCAAAAAGAATAAAAAAAATGAAGAAACGAAAAAAAAGCTCTGAGGAAAATGTTAAACTTGAGGACTAAATTGCAAAATTTTTAAATACATATATGTTTTATACTTTCTGATTATAAAGGTCTATAAAGAGAGGTAAGTTTCCAAGTGTTGAATTTAAAGTAGGTATAACCCTCATAAATGTTGATTTTATCCTGTGAGGCGAAAATATCATACCTAAGTTATCTCAGTCACTTAATAAAAGTGAAGTGTGCTGCAATACGTGGGCTGTTACTATCTCGTATTATAAAACAAGTTCTCATGTCATTTACATACAGACAAGGCAATTATCTGATAGAAGATACCTATAGTGATCGAACTATGTTGTAATAAGCATGACTATCTATCATATAAATTTATATAGATATAGAATGAAAAATAAACCGACACGCGTAGGGATTCGAAGCCGTAACCTTTGGAAACCCGTCCCATCGCTTTATCAATTGAGCTACCGTATCGCTGTCCGCCTTGTTGAATTAAGCATTCTATATGTGTTCATCTTTATCAGAACGGTGGTAACATCTATTAGGCTTCTTTCTAAAATCATAACCAATATTTCTAACTTTGCATATAGATAAACATTGAAAAGATGTCGCTACCGAATTGCCAATTTATAATAACTTCTACCTTAACTTGTACTAAATTTGTCATATCCTAAAATGGGTTGTAACCAACCAGTTAAAAATTATTTTTAACATAGAAAGGCAAATACCATTACAAACTGTCTCAGTAACACACAATAAGTACAATTTTAAACTAGCGAAACTTTGCAAGACCAAATTTGCTAAATAGTAAATTGGACAACTTTGTTCTTTTACGTTATGGTGTTTTTCGGTATTTGAATATATTAAAAATACTCGGTTTACTTTGTGGAATACTAAGCTAAAAAATAACTAGATTTGCGTAGGTCTTTTTTTATTTTTGTTGAGAGTTCAGTGTCCGTTGTATTTACAAATACGCGAATTTGTCTTTATGGAAACGGTTATGACGTTGAGTGTAATTTACACAAAACACAATCAAAATGAAGACTTTCTTACGGGCTTATTAAAATTATTTTCTATGTAAAACTTTTTTTTAATTTTTTTTTTTATTATTTACAATGTGGTTATAAGTTTGGATATTAGCTCATACTAGGTTTTCTAAGTTTGTTGTCTATATAACTATCGTCAAATTAACAATGTATCATATTATTTCGTTATCTCTTTGTCTAGCCAGTTCTAGTTAGGTAATGGTACCCAATAACTATACTGCTAGTCGTAAAATTGGATTAATACTATCGACTGTCTTCTAAGATGTCCTTCAGATAAGAGGTATTGTTATTAAAGTAATTAGTTCCCAATATTATCAAATAGCTTTTACAAACCGAATCCAAATTGAACATTGCTGCTAAAATAAAAATGCGTATAAACCAGCAATATGTGTGTTACATATTATTGAGTCAATAGGTATAAATTTAAATGATACATAAACAGATACAATGCAATTAATATATTTGCATGATCGTTTAAAAAATGGAATTTTGTTTAAAAAGAGCCTGACAGTTTCATTTTACTAGAAAAAGATAAAAATATTTTATTTAGCCAAGGCTGGTTCACAAGTTTTGGTTGGCATAGTCTTTTGGCAAAATTCCAACATGAGCATTTGGTATACGATGACAAGGAATGACCCACAACTGCTTATGTCCCAGTTGAATTTTAAAACAGATTTTCATAAGAAAAAATAGACTCCCAACGGAATCTACTCAGGACATAAATAGTTTCCTTTTAATTTATCAATAAAATTAAAATCGTTATTTTCCGTAGTATTTTTCCGCTGAAGTTAAAACAAGCTTTGAAATAAGATAAAATTTAAATGCATTATTAAATGCGTTTTTTGGTAATTTAAATGTTACTCTCGTTGCATCTCTTATAATTAGTTATACTCAGTTAACTATTATATGGATCTAGGTGAGGTAGCGAGCGCGTTACTTTAGTTACTACATTTTACTCGTAGTTAAGACAAATGTGTTATTTTTGTCGAAATAATATTAAAGAATCTGGACATATAAATAACATTTTTTATTATATTTAAGTAATTTAAATTGAGTAATAAGATCAACATGAATTTGTAAAACTGAGTATTGTATAAATTTACCAACATGCTCTTAATATATTTTTTAAATACATCAATTATCATAACAACATATAAAATATAAGATGATGGGGTAGTAAAAGTTACAAGGAAAAATCGTTACAAGGAAAACAACATTATTTCAAAAATTTATAAGTTATAAAGTTTAAGCTTCTTTGCTTTTCTAAGAAACATTAGGTACTTAGAAGTTTACTTCTAAACAAAGTCAAGGATAAATACGAGTATATTAAAAAAATAATGTATCAATAAAATATTCAAAATGTGCCATAAATATAACAAAGTTTGTACTGAATGTATTCTTAGACTTAAGTTCATCCAGCTTTAAACAAAATGGCTGACACACGCTTGGAATAGGCAAATAGCAATAACAAGGTCACAATGCCCATGCTCTTGTCATAAATTTATACAAAAGCCAGTTAAAATCCGGCCAATTTCTGGACTTTTCGGTTCCTTAAATCCTTACGTATTCTTAGAAAAGTTCTGACCGACTGATTTATCGACGCAAAATCTAGACTGTTGGAGTTAAAGTGTTCTCTGTACGTATGAGGCACTCGTTAGGATTAATTCTATTTAATTTATTTAGGATTAATTAATTTACCCTCTTTTTGATTACAGAATATTATTAAAATGTGATTATTAATTGGATACATGAAATTTTATAATTGCATTTAATTAAAGATAAATAATTAAAAAATAAGATAAATATATTAAATAATTAAATAGTTGTCAGCGGAGGCGATATTGAGACCGCGAGGTAGTGAAGTTATAAAAACTGGAAATCTTTATTTTAATTAAAGTTCTTAACTAGTACCATAAAAAGTACTTAACCACTTAACTTTAGTAAGACAAGAAATACGATACTACATTGAAATGATGCCAAGCGGTTTAAGCTGGAGGCTCAATAACCATAAGATATGGAACATTATTTACTTCTGGTCTATTTTTTGTTTAAACTAGCGCTTTACAGCGCTGGAGACGTAATGAGGGTTCACGATGAACACAAATTCCCGAGAAGTATTTTAGCGGAATTACTTTCCTTAAAAGTTTTATAATACATCAACTTATCTAGTTGTTGCAGTAAAAATTTATTTGTATTCACAACTTAAATGTTATATTATTTGAACTTTAACTTCTATTTTATGTCTCAAATAGTAAGAATAAAAGTTTTCGTGAGAAAAGATCGAGTGAATAGACCAAATTTATGGCATATTGCGAGTGAAGTACTTTCTGCTACATGTAACTCAATACTTCAAATATGCCTTTTCCATATTTCTGAAAAATGATAAAATATTTTTTAGAAGAAAAGTATTTCTAAAATGGTTAATATGTTATCATATTTGAGTAATAATAACTCCCGTACTTTACACCAATGAGGTATTAATGTGAGCATAACTATTTTCCAAGTGACCATAATTTTTAAGGATCTAAGTTAAAATGGGTAAAATGTGCTAGTTTGAAACAAAAGCCAAAACTATGAAATTTTACGAGGCCGTACTCAACTAAATCTTTTTACTCTGTACGGAATACGGAATGTAAGGAAAAATTCCTGTCCGTTTTTTAAATTTTAAAGTATTTAATTATTTTCTTGGTTGATATTTGCTTACCATAAGTGGATATCTCATATAAAATATCGCTTCAACCATGTTCGGCCAATAGATGTAAAATAAATAAATTGAAACAAAAATTGAGTATTCCCGAAAATACAAAAAATATAATGTAGTTATTGTATTTAGACTTTCGTGAACCATTATGATTATTAAATATATATTTAACCGGCTATAATCATGTATTTTTTAATCGGAATTTGCTCGACTAGTTCCGGTTCACGCTCGCGCCGCGAGTCCGCCATGCTTCGAGCACATGAATAACAACCCCTCGTTCGAAAATCGAAAAAATAAAAATGAACTACTCTTTAATATTATTATGCTAAATTAATCACTGTATATGTAATTAGACCTGACACTGTATAGAAAGACGTGGAATTTACGAACATAAGATTACCATGTTAAGATTTCCTTCTAATGAATTTCCTATAAAATTGGTTTATTTTTATTGTAAAAGCAACAATACTTTATCATGTAAATTTAATAATAATAATAATTAAAAGTTAGCGTTAGCGTGAAGATATATACCTACTTGTAGTGGTTAGAATAATTGTTTAGTTTTTGAACCGTCGAGTGAAGACAAAAATATTTAGAGGCCTAGGGTTTGTCAAAATTCGGCATTAAAGAAACATGGCACATAATGTTGTTTATAATTTTCATGTCGGTTGATTTTTTTTATATCGATTGACATGTTCTGAACATTTTTAATTTACAACTATAAATGTGTTTATAGTCTTAAGTGGTGATTCAGTTTTGGGTGACATAAAAATAGACAAGAAATATTTTTTTCATATAATTTGGTTCAGTATTTAGGACTGACCACTACAAGTCATCTTTAATTTCATTGTCTTTTTACTTTGCAAAGCGTTTAGGGTCATGCTTGAAAAGTTATTGAATTTTTAAATAATATTTTGTTTTATTTTAAAAACTTTTTTGAACTTTAAATTATTACAATAAGAAATTACAATAGGGAATCACAATAGAGATGTTGATACAGTAAGAAATTTTCTTGCAAAGGCGGTCTCTTACAGACAATCCTCGATGAGTAATGAAAATTTGCGAGGTCATGAGATAGTGCAAGCACACTACAACGAAAATTTAAAATTATACATAAGGACACAATATAATGAAAACCTTTTAACCTAAACCTTTCTTTAATTATATAGGTATGCACATATTTTGCAAACGTTCTAATTTATTTAGCAGTTCCTCAGAAAGATCTAGGTGACATATATAATACATTTTGTGTTTTAATATTAAAGTTTAATTTAAATTTTAAAGTTTAATTTAAGTTTAATTTAAATACAATTTTACTTAGACGTTGTAGAAATTATAATATCATATTGTTTCTTCGGTAAAGAGAAGGAAATTAAAAGTTAAAAAATAATTGAACGCGTTTATTGGTTAATATTTATTTCCCTAAATCTGATATGATCTATTTGTGACAGTTTGAGCAACTTATTAACATCCGCATCGAAAACAAAAGTTTCATAAAGCTGGTATTAAATAACGAGGTTAGTACCTAGAAATAATAGAAGTAATACAAGAACACTACGCACATACAGTAAGTTCGGTTACAGTATGTTTCGGTTATGTATTTAATAAAATATATTCATAATAAAAAAGATACAATATAAGCCACTGGTATCACTATTACATTCATTGATATGCGAATTGTTAAATGTTGGGACTAATCTTGTTAAGCCATATCCTACAAACATTGAATTGTTGTACTGAAATTGTTTTGGATTCATTCTGTTTGCTGCAAATACTTTACATTTTATGCTTGTTTTATTTCGCAATATAAATTACCTCTTTAGTTAAAAATAAATCAAATTTTAATTATTTCATATTATATGTGAAATTTGAGTATGTGTACTTTTCTGTGATGTATAATAACTCTACGTTGCCGTGCTCAGACTTTTGTATGCATTCTCTAAACAAATATTAAACTTTTTTAAGATTTTATTTAAGATAAAATAAAAAGTATATATAATAAGCAGCAAAAAGAAAGCTCTGAGGAAAATGTTAAACTTGAGGACTAAATTGCAAAATTTTTAAATACATATATGTTTTATACTTTCTGATTATAAGTAAGTTTCCAAGTGTTGAATTTAAAGTAGGTATAACCCTCATAAATGTTGATTTTATCCTGTGAGGCGAAAATATCATACCTAAGTTATCTCAGTCACTTAATAAAAGTGATGTGTACTGCAAATACGTGGGCTGTTACTATCTCATATTATAAAACAAGTTCTTTTGTTATTTACATACAGACAAGGCAATTATCTGATAGAAGATACCTATAGTGATCGAACCATGTTGTAATAAGCATGACTATCTATTATATAAATTTGTATAGATATAGAATGAAAAATACACCGACACGCGTAGGGATTCGAAGCCGTAACCTTTGGAAACCCATCCCATCGCTTTCCCAATTGAGCTACCGTATCGCGGTCCGCCTCGGTGAATTAAGCATTCTATATATCTTTATCAGAACGGTAGTGACATCCATTACGCTTCTTTCTAAAATCCTCAATGTTTGTTTCTAACTTTGCAGTATAGATAAATATTGAAAAGATGTCGCTACTGAATTGCCAATTTATAATAACTTCCACCTTAACTTGTACTAAATTTGTCATATCCTAAAATGGGTTGTAACCAACCAGTTAAAAATTATTTTTAACATAGAAAGGCAAATACCATTACAAAATATCTTAGTAACACACAACAAGTACAATTTTAAACCAGCGGAACTTTGCAAGACCAAATTTGCTAAATAGTAAATTGGAAAACTTAGCTCTTTTACGTTATGGTGTTTTTCGGTACTTGGATATATTAAAAATACTCGGTTTACTTTGTGGAATACTAAGCTAAAAGATAACTACATTTGCGTAGGTTTTTGTTGAGAGTTCAGTGTCCGTTGTACTTACAATTACGCGAATTTGTCTTTATGGAAACAGTTATGACATTGAGTGTAATTTACACAAAACACAATCAAAATGAAGACTATCTTACGGGCTTATTAAAATTATTTTCTATGTAAAACTTTTTTTTTAATTATTTTTTTTAATTTACAATGTGGTTATAAGTTTGGATATTAGCTCATACTAGGTTTTCTAAGTTTGTTGTCTATATAACTATCGTCAAATTAACAATGTATCATATTATTTCGTTATCTCTTTGTCTAGCCAGTTCTAGTTAGGTAATGGTACCCAATAACTATACTGCTAGTCGTAAAATTGGATTAATACTATCGACTGTCTTCTAAGATGTCCTTCAGATAAGAGGTATTGTTATTAAAGTAATTAGTTCCCAATATTATCAAATAGCTTTTACAAACCGAATCCAAATTGAACATTGCTGCTAAAATAAAAATGCGTATAAACCAGCAATATGTGTGTTACATATTATTGAGTCAATAGGTATAAATTTAAATGATACATAAACAGATACAATGCAATTAATATATTTGCATGATCGTTTAAAAAATGGAATTTTGTTTAAAAAGAGCCTGACAGTTCATTTTACTAGAAAAAGATAAAAATATTTTATTTAGCCAAGGCTGGTTCACAAGTTTTGGTTGGCATAGTCTTTTGGCAAAATTCCAACATGAGTATTTGGTATACGATGACAAGGAATGACCCACAACTGCTTATGTCCCAGTTGAATTTTAAAACAGATTTTCATAAGAAAAAATAGAATCCCAACGGAATCTACTCAGGACATGAATAGTTTCTTTTTAATTTATCTATAAAATTAAAATCGTTATTTTTCGTTATAGTTTTTCCGCTGAAGTTAAAACAAGCTTTGAATAAGATAAAATTTAAATGCATTATTAAATGCGTTTTTTGGTAATTTAACAGTTACTCTCGTTGCATCTCTTATAATTAGTTATACTCAGTTAACTATTAAATGGATCTAGATGAGGTAGCGAGCGTTACTTTCATTACTACATTTTACTCGTAGTAAAGACATATTTTTGTCCAAATAATATTAAAGAATCTGGACATATGAATAACATTTTTAATTATATTTAAGTAAATTAAATTGAGTAATAAGATCAACATAAATTTGTAATACTGAGTATTATATACATTTTTGAACATGCTCTTAATATATTTTTTAAATACATCAATTTTCATAATGACATATAAAATATAAGATGATGGGGTAGTAAAAGTTACAAGGCAAAATCGTTACAAGGAAAAACAACATTATTTAAAAAATTTATAAGTTATAAAGTTCAAGGTTCTTTGCTTTTCTAAGAAACATTAGGTACTTACAAGTTTACTTCTAAACAAAGTCACGGATAAATACGAGTATATTAAAAAATAATGTATCAGTAAAATATTCAAAATGTGCCATAAATATAACAAAGTTTGTACTGAATGTATTCTCAGACTTAAGTTCATCCAGCTTTAAACAAAATGGCTGACACACGCTTGGAATAGGCAAATAGCAATAACAAGGTCACAATGCCCATGCTCTTGTCATAAATTTATACAAAAGCCAGTTAAAATCCGCTCAATTTCTGGACTTTTCGGTTCCTTAAATCCTTACGTATTCTTAGAAAAGTTTTGACCGACTGATTTATCGACGCAAAATCTAGACTGTTGGAGTTAAAGTGTTCACTGTTATGAGGCACTCGTTAGGATAAATTCTATTTAATTTATTTAGGATTAATTAATTTACCCTCTTTTTGATTAGAGAATATTATTAGAATGTGATTATTAATTGGATACATGAAATTTTATAATTGCATTTAGATAAAGATAAATAATTAAATAGTTGTCAGCGGAGGCGATATCGAGACCGCGAGGTAGTGGAGTTATAAAAACTGGAAATGTTTATTTTAATTAAAGTTCTTAACTAGTACCATAAAAAGTACTTAACCACTTAACTTTAGTAAGACAAGAAATACGATATTACATTGAAATGATGCCAAGCGATTTAAGCTGGAGGCTCAATAACCATAAGATATGGAACATTATTTACTACTGGTCTATTTTTTGTTTAAACTCGCGCTGGAGACGTAATGAGGGTTCACGATGAACACGAATTCTCGAAAAGTATTTTAGAGGAACTATTATGCTTTTTGACCAAAAATAAAAATGTTTTATAATACATCAAGTTATCTAGTTGTTGCAGTAAATTTTTATTTGTATTCACAACTTATATGTTATATTATTGGAACTTTAACTTCTATTTTATGTCTCAAATAGTAAGAATAAAAGTTTTCGTGAGAAAAGATCGAGTGAATAGACCAAATTTATGGCATATTGCGAGTAAAGTACTTTCTGGTACATGTAACTCAATATTTTAAATATGCCATTTCCATATTTCTGAAAAATGATAAAATATTTTTTAGAAGAAAAGTATTTCATAATGGTTCATATGTAATCATATTTGGGTAATAATAACTCTCGTACTTTACACCAATGAGGTATTAATGTGAGCATAACTGTTTTCCAAGTGACCATAATTTTTAAGGATCTAAGTTAAAATGGGTAAAATGTGCTAGTTTGAAACAAAAGCCAAAACTATGAAATTTTACGAGACCCGACTCAACTAAATCTTTTCACACTGTACGGAATACGAATGTAAGGAAAAATTCCTGTCCGTTTTTTAAATTTTAAAGTATTTATTTAACTATTTTCTTGGATCACATTTGCTTACTGTAAGTAAATATCTCATATAAAATATCGCTTCAACCATGTTCGGCCAATAGATGTAAAATAAATAAATTGAAATATAAATTGTGTATTCTCGAAAATACAGAAAATAAAACGTAATTAATTCAAAATAAACTACTCTATTAATATTATTATGGTAAATCAATCACTGTATATATAATTGGACCTGACACTATATAGAAAGACGTGGGATTTACGAAGATAAGATTACTATGTTAAGAATACCTTGTGCGATGTATTATGTGCGTGCTGGCTTTGATTTCTACTTAAATTACCTATAAAATTGTTTTTTTTTTATTGTAAAGCAATACTTTATAAAGTAAATTTAATAATAATAATAATTAGCATGAATATGTAAGACATATACTTACTAATTGTGGTTAGAATAATTGTTTAGTTGTCCGTCGTGTATAGACAAAAACATTAAGAGACCTAGGGTTTGTCAAAAATCTGCATTAAAGGAACATGGCATATACTAATGTTGTTTATAATTTTTATGTCATTTTTTTATATCGATTGACATGTTCATAACATTAATTTACAACTATAAACGTGTTTATGGTCTTCATGGTGATTCAGTTTTGGGTGACAGCATAAAAATAGACAAGAAATATTTTTTTCATGTAATTTGGTGACAGCATCTGGTATAATTGACAACTACAAGTCAACAATTTCGTTGTTTAATTTCATTGTTTTTTTAATTTTCTAAACATTTAAGGTCATGCTTGAAAAGTTGTTCAATTTTTAAATAATATTTTATTTTATTTTAAAAACCTTTTTGAACTTTAAATTATTACAATAAGAAATTACAATAGGGAATCGCAATAGAAATTTTCTTGCAAAGGCGGTGTTATCGCTTAAAAGCGATCTCTTACAGACAACCCTTGATGAGTAATGAAAATTTGCGAGGTCATGAGATAGTGCAAGCACACTACAACAAAAATTATACATAAAGACACAATATAACAAAAACTTTAATTATATAGGTATACACATATTTTGCAAACGTTCTAATTTATTTAGCAGTTCCTCAGAAATATCTAGGTAACATATATAATACATTTTGTGTTTTAATATTAAAGTTTAATTTTGCTAAGATTAAGGAAAAGGTTTTTAAAAGCTACGTTTTTATTTTCGGTCTTTATATATACACAAGTAACGAAGCTGGAGCTACTAATAGAACACTACAAATAATTAGCAAAGTGAATGTCTTTGATCAAAGTTAGTTCAGATCTGCATGTAACACTGACAGGATACTTAGTCCTTTATGCTAACTACATCGATTCAGGAGATTTCACTAACTTGTGATTGTGTTCCGGGACATTATTCTGGAAATCTTATAATATTACTTAAATATAAAGTTTATATGTTGTTTGCGATATTATGAGGTAGGTATATATTTGTGCACGTATTTTGTGATTGACAAATTATATTCATTAATAAAATTACCAATAAAGTTGGCTTCTGAAGTTCTTACCTGAAACAAAAATAATATAAAGTTTATTATATATAACTGACTCTTAATATTTAGAAAGTTTTATTTCACATTATGAGCTGAATTTTATTGACAGCTACGTGGAATTATCTTTACTGCAGTTGTACAGCAATACAATTTCACTTAGAAATTATAACATCAAGGAAATTAAAAGTTAAAAAATAATTGAACGCGTTTATTGGTTTATATTTATTTCGGTAAATCCGATATAATCTATTTGTGACAGTTTGAGCAACTTATTAACATCCGCATCGAAAACAAAAGTTTCACAAAGCTGGTATTAAATAACGAGGTTAGTAACTAGAAGTAATAGAAGTAATGCTATTTTATTAAGTAGACCATAATATTTTTTTTTTTTTACAAAAATGCGTTAGAGTTTTTATCTTTGACACATGTTTTTTATTCAATTGGATACTGTTACATATACAAATGATTGGTCAACATACTGTATGTGCGTAGCGAGAAAAAAAATATTGAATTATTTATTGCTTAGTTTTTTTTATTCTGAACGCTTTTGTTCCTATTTCGATCACATTTTTTTTTAATTCTGTTGTATGTTTATTTTTTTAAAAAAGAGTAGATATTGTGTTTTGATCGAGATCCGGACTCGAAAAATAAAAGATATATTCCATATTAACAAAAAGAGATACGTGCACAAAGCATCACTAAGTCTGTAGCGTTTATTTTATAAAAGTAGGTTTAATTAAAACTTAATACAGTACCGATGTTCGTTTTTATTAAGAGAAATCTTAGATAATATAATTTTCTTTTGTAATGTATCATATTACTTAATTAATATTAACATCAGAAGATCCATGAATATTATTTTATTAATAATGATAATACTTTTTATGTAAAAGGTCTCTGTAAAGTAGCTTTTATTACGATACAGGATTTATAAAAATAGCAGTAACAATGTCCACTGTCTTCCAATTTACTCTAAGTCTTGTTTAAGACTTGTAGGATTGGTTTCAAGATCCCTTTGTAATAGTAGTTAGACTTAAAATATAAATTATGTTTCTGCAATGCCGCTCCGTTGGTCGAGTAATTAGACGCCTATACGTTAGGCGTTAGCGACGCAAGGGGGCTCAAGTTCGATTCCCGACAGAGATAGACGATGTATGTGATGAGTATAAATGTCTGTATTTCTGGGTTTGGTCGTTTATTAAATATATTCCTAGTATTTGTATGTTTTTTTCAGAATTTGTATCGTTGTCTAACACCTTTAACAATAGCAAATAATTTGCTTACTTAGGTGTTAGATCAATGTGTGTAATTTGTCCTGTGATATTATTATTATTTTACTTTATACATTACCTGTATATAGACAACAATTATTTCGTAACTATTCATAAGAAACGGACGTTTATTCGAAGCATAATTTGTTTTATTTACTGTTTTGTAACATAATTTCGGTAGTTCACGCGAACGGAATCGTGGGGCACAACTATTATGATATAAAATGGACAACAACATATTGTATAAAATACTTCAATATCATTTAAATGATCATGTTCATTGTACGCAACCCCTTAAGTAAGTTTAAATGAAAACTTTCATTAAAGATTGAGAATCAAAGAAAAGCCAAAGAAAATTATACTTAAGTAATACTTTAATTTGGCATATGATCGATTTGAGGAAAATAAGAACTAATGACGTTCTTATTTTAATAACTATTTTTAAATACTTTCTAGAATCTCAAATTTTTGAATTATTTAAGTAAGTTATATATTTCGATTTTGAGAATATAACAGAGAATATAAATATTATATATAAAAAAAATGTAATGACATTTTAAAAAGTTTTATTAAAACTATGAAAGGAGGTATAATTATTATAAAAATATAACGCTTTTTATTTACGTATTAAACGGTTTGTTTAAATGACGTACTTTGAGTGATTCATCGTTGAAAGTGAGCTTAGGGTTCGCTAAAATATGGTAGTAGCCCTGTATATTATAAATTATACGAGAGACAAATAAATAGTTATTTATTTAATTATTAAAGTTGTCTTTGCTAATTATAATACAAAGCCATATAAGGAATGTTGGATTGTGTAATATTAAAACCTGAGGAATTATTCCAAAACTGTTTTATTTCGGCTTTAACGCATTTAATTCAAACCAATTTATTTCGATACTATTAGAGTTCCCTAAAGTGAATGACATAATGCCAATCTCGCAGCCAGTAGTCTCAAGGCTATAAAAATTGTGGTGTTCATAAAGCACCCTCCACATTGTTAACAACAAGTCTAATATATTCTACTTTATTTTTGTATTAAAAGGACAAACAAAAATGCTAATCGACTGATAGTAAGTGATTACCGCCGCCCACGGTCTCTTGATGATCTCTTGATCTTTTAGCGGATGCACAAGAGCGTTGACGGCCTTCGAGGAGGATAGAGTAGGTACTCTTAATATAGATAAATAATAAATGAATATTTGGATATAACATGGGCGTTAAAGCTTTGCAAAAGAAAACATAACATTTTGAGCATTTTGTTTTAGATGTAGAAAAATAAGTATTTAATTATTGAAAGAGCTGTTTACACAATCAGTGCGTCAACTATTTCGCGAAGCTGCGCTGGTATGTGTAGCAGATCTCTGATTTGGAATGTCACACACACAAACACGCTCATCAATTGAATATGAAATCATTACAGACTTAGGGTTGTCAGCTAATACTTTTAATACGATCGGTTAAAGAAAAAGGAATTCATTTTCTATACTTCTATGCTACTTTTATATTATAGGTAGTTCATAAAGTGATTCAATACATTTGACCACTTGATAAACGCCGAATTTATGTCATGACTTGGAATTGGACACTGATCCGTGTTTGTTTGTTTTGAAAATTAACGCTCATTAGCAGTTAAATACATGTCTGTAGACGTCTTAGTCATTTTAGAATTGCTTTGTAGAGTTTGTTTTATAAAGAAATTACAATGAGCTCAGTATTTCAAAGAATATATAAATTATAATTTAGAAAAGCCGTTTGGAATATTGTGCCCATATTAATATATTTTACAATAAATATGTTGTATATTAAGTATATAGATAATAAAATTATTAAACAAATCCGATGTTTAAATTAAAAAAAATAATTCTTGTCTGCAAGAGTGCAACAAATTATATTATCGTTATTAATAAATTACATATAAAATGAAATATATAATATCTATAAAATAAATAAACGTCTAGTATTAACTTGCCAGCGTTTATTTAACTCTACAACTTCGTGTTTCTAAGTAACCACACCGACACGAAACTGACAGTTAACTAATGAGTTATTAACTAAGAACATAACCGTCTCAACTCGCGTATAATTTTAAGAACAACGAACAGTTGACTGTTCATTTGAACGAACGATTTATAATATTAGATATCCTCTTTTCTTATGTTGGTGTTTATTTATTTATTTATTTATTTACCCTTTATTGACTAATACAAAAGGCGAACTTAATGCCTATTGGCATTCTCTACCAGTTAACCTCTGCGAATGGTGAGAAATTGCGGTAGGCTACTACAAATCTATTTATAAGTTCTTAATTTTATATATATGATAAAACAATATAGTATATATATGTTTAGTTAATAGCTATATATAAAATGTATTTATTTACTTGTAATTGTTACTACTATTCCTACTGAAGCAGCCAGCTTGTTAGCCTGGACTACAATGTGCTTAGTTTGTTAGCAATGGACTACAGTGTGATTAGTGCGAGTTTTTTTACCAGTACGATCGTGTTTGAGAAGACTTTGAATTGTATGATATAGGAGCAACGCCACCTATATGTATTATATGTATTATAACGGTAACACTTGAGTTAAATGTTTATACTCCAATTATATCATGTATACATATTAAAACCGTAAACATATTTTTTTTTGTTTGGAATTTTTCATACTTATAATTGTTTCAGGTTGTTTTTTGTCACCAAAGTCTTTTAAAAATAACAAATAACAAATTAAAAATAAAGCTTGACATAAAAAAGAAAAGCATGACTTACAAATAGCCATAGATAGGAAAGAAATATGTTTTTGCTTAAATCAATACGTTGGAAATAAAACAATTATAAAATATGTTTTCTATTTTCAGCATCATTTTCTTGTTTTATATTAATTCGTTATATACTCTTTATTAATAGTTGTGAAAAATTATTTCTTCCCAATTGACGTTCCGCTTCATTTCAATTTTGCCAGAATGTTAATAAACTGACAAAGTAATCAAACATTTTCCTTAAACGAACAATTTGTTAAATCATAAGGAAACGGGGACAAAAAGTAGACAAAAAGAGAAAAAAGTGACGATACAGATATACAGATATATACAAATACACTTAAGGTTTCTATTGATTTTCGATATTTTACGTTATTGAAATTTAAATGCCCTGTTCTTGACAAGTTATCTGTTTTGAAACAATTTTCTATATTGTTCTTCTCGAATATGTATTTTAGCAGATTTATTTTTCTCACCTCATGTAACAATTACTTGTCAAATAATAACCATGTAAGAAGAAAGTGCTTTTTCTTTATATACAACATTAAAAATATCAAACATAAAATGTTTCCCTGATTCATAAATGAAAAAAGAAACGGAAAAATTATACGGAAAAAAAAGATGAACTCAAAGACTCATTTGTTTTGTCAAACAAATATATGCTTTATATACTCTGATGATAAAGGTCTATAATAGGATGTAACTAGATGAAGATAACCTTAAATTCTACAATTGGACACTCTCATTAATAATAATAACTCTCATAAATGTTGATTTTATCATGTGAGGTGAAAATATTATACCTGAGTAATCTCAGTCATTTATTAAAAGTGATGTGTGCTGCAATACGTGAGCTATTAAACTATCTCATATTATAAAACATGTTCTCATGTTATTTACATACGATAGAATTTATGAAAACGTAAAAAAAAACAATAAGCTGATAAAAGATCGACTTACTTTATGAGTGAGTGATTGTGATACGATGATACTAGTGACTGATTTATTTATGACTTACAAAGTTACAAGACATTTGCGTACGTTTTGCGTACGTGCGTTTTGTTTTATTTTTTTCAATTAAGGGTTCAGTGTCCATTGTGATTACGATTACGCGAATTTGTATTTATGGAAACAGTTTTGATATAGAGTGTACAACTTCTGCTCCTTGAATTAAGACTTGACCACCAAAACCTGAGCTAGATTTGAAGTTGGATACTTTACAAAACTGTTTTTTATCAGTTAAATCTTTTTGTGATTAACGTTCCTATTTATGATACAAGAGACAATCGAAATAAAGATTATCTTATCGACTTATTCAAATTAAAAAGTGAGTTTAAGTTTGGGTATTAGCACATCTTACGTTTTTTAGGTTTGTTGTCTTATTGTCTATTATCAAATTTACAATGTGTTATATAATTTCGTTATCTCATTGTTTAGCTAGTACTAGTTGGTTAATATTATCCCATAACTATACTGCTAGTCGTAAAATTGGATTTATATTATGAACTGTCTTCTAAGATGTTCTCTATGACGTTTTACGACCTTTACCTTTATTAAATGACTGAGATAACTCAAGACAAGAGAAATACTTATTAAATTAGTTCTTGATATTCACAAATAGTTTTTTCCAAATTGACTACCAAATATTATATAGTTTGCAACGGAACAAAATAAAAATACGTAACCAGTTATACATGTGTTACATGTCATTTAGTCAATAAGCAACAATTTACATGACACAAGAACAGATACAATACAATTAAAATATTTGCATAGTCGTTTAAGAAATGAAATAAACAGCATATTGTTAAAATAAAATTTCTGCCTGTTTTATTTTGCAAGAAAAAGATAAAAATATTTTATTTAGCCAAGTTTTGGTTGGCAAAGTCTTTTGGCAAAATTCCAACATGAGCAGTTGGTATACGATGACAACTAAGAACCCACAATTGCTTAACCCAAGTAAATTTTTAAACAGATTTTCTTAAGAAAAACTAGGCTCCCACAGGAAACTACTAAGGACAAGAAAAGTTCCTTTTTAATTACTAACTAGGATAAATCAAAGTCGCTTCCCGCGTCTGTCCCAATTTTTGTATGTATGTATGTTTATATCTTAAAACTATAGAACGGATTTTGATGCAGTTTTTTTTAATAGACAGAGTGATTCAAGATTTAATTATTTTTATTGCGCTTACATTGCAAACGCTGGCTGAACTCTACGAGATAGATCAAAATAATGCCCTAAGTAGTGTATACCTTAAAAGGGTCTACAAAAAAGTCCGCGATGGTATAAATTATATACATTTTCCAACATGCTCTTAATATATTTTTTAAATTCATACTCTTTTATAATAACCTGTAGAATATAAGATGATGGGCTAATAAAAGTTGCAAGAAAAATAGTTACAAGTCAACATTATTTAAAAATTGTTAAAGTTATAAAGTTTAAATTTGTTTGCGGTTCTAAGAAACATTACTTACAAGTTTACTTTACAAGACTTCTAAATGTTTAGTTTACAAGACTTCTAAACGAAGTCACGGTTAATACGAGTATATTAAAAAATACTGTAACGGTAAAATATTCAAAATACGTTTAAAATATATTAAAGGTTGTAGTGACAAATTCTCATGTTAGTTAAAACAATAAAGCTATTTTTATTAAAAATATTTTTGATAGCTTTTATGTCGTAATAGTAATTATTAAAAATCATACAATAAAATAAGAATCAAATTTGGTTTAAGTAAAATAAAAAATATATATATTATATATATTAACCACTGGCCCGTACCAACTTACAAAGTTTTTGTACAACTTCTGTTTCTATATAGTTCATATTCCTTAGACTTAAGTTTATCCAGCTTTAAACGAAATGGCTGACACACGCTTGGAATAGGCAAATAGCAATAACAAGGTCACAATGCCCATGGTCTTGTCATAAATTTATACAAAAAGCCTGTAAGAATCCGCCCAATTTCTTGAGATTTCGGTTCCTTAAATCCTTACGTATTTTTAGAAGAGTTCTGACCGACTGATTTATCGACGCATAATCTAGACTGTTGGGGTAATTTGTTCATTGTACGTTTTAGGTATTCATTAGGATTTTTTTTTAGTAAATTACCCTCTGTTTGATTAAAAAATATTATAAGAATGTGATTTATTAATTACATTCATGAAATGTTATATTTGCATTTATTTAAACATATATAATTAAATGTTTGCCACCGGCGGCGATATTCAAATCACAGAGTAGTGAACTCACGGTAACTGGAAAGTTATATATTAATTAAATTTCTTAACTAGTACAACAAAAAGTACTTAATCAGTAAGATAAGAAATACGATATTACATTGAAATGATGCCAAGCGGTTTAAGCTGGAGGCTCAATAACCATAAGATATGGAACATTATTTACTACTGGTCTACTTTTTGTTTTAAACTAGCGCTTTGCAGCGCTGGAGACGTAATGAGGGTTCACGATGAACACAAATTCCCGAGAAGTATTTTAGAGGAACTGTTTTTATTTATGACAAAAATAGAACGATTAACAATATAACAAGTAATCTACTTATTGCGCTTAAATTTTATTTGTATTCACAACTTAAATGGTATATTATTTAAAGTTTAACTTATATTTTATTAATGTTTTTAAGTTGGAATAAAAGTTTGCGTGAGACAAGATCGAGTGAATAGATCAAATATATGGCAGATTGCGAGTGAAGTGCTTTCTGGTACATGTAACTCAATATTTCATATATTTATAAGTTGTTGATATTTCTAAAAAATAAAAAGATATAGTATTTTCTTAGACTTTCACAAGTGTATTATTTAAAGTAAAACTAAATATTTTTGGATGGATTTAACTCGTGTGTAATAAATTAAATTTAAAATTTTACTTTTTAAATTTAACCCGACGTTTCGAATGCTGTGCAGTAATCGTGTTCACGGTAAGACGAGATGGAGGTGTCTGTCAGTAAGTCAGTTAATTAGTCATCTACCTCCAACGGTTTTTAAGTTTCCGGGCGTACAGTTCAGGATTCACACAAAAATCACTAACAGTATCTTGAGGTCTTACAGTGCGGTCCCAGGAATGGGATTTTATATTATTCAGTTTTATTTCAATAAAAATATATTTTTTAAATTAATGTTATTCTGAAATAATTGATATGTATTAAAATTTAGGTAATAATAATTTCCGTTCTATATACCAATGAGGCGTTAATGTGAGCATAAGAGATAACTGTTTTCCAAGTGACTATCATTTTTAAGAATCTAAGTTAAAATTAGTTAAATGTGCTAGTTGGAAACAAAAGCCAAAACCATGAAATTTGAAGAGACCGTACTTATTTAAATCTTTTTGATCTGTTCGGAATTTGCTCAAAAGTTCCTGTACATTTTTAAAATGTTAGTGTCTTGTCATATTTGCTTACCGTAAGTGGATATACCATATTAAGGTTCCGCGTAAACTGGTTCAGGCAGAGATAAAATAAATATATTGATAAAAATCATCAATCATAAAATGTAAATAATTCTATATTAACACCTCGGTCAATACTATTGTGTTGAATTATACCAATACGTATTAGAAACTGTATATACGAGGTGTGATCAATATGTACGGTGAACGAATTTTTATACCGGCAATAGCTGATGCTACAGCCATATGTTGTAATTTGTTAAGTAGCGTGAAACTCTGACACAGGCAGGGACAAGTTGTATCACGTTTGAACATGTCAGTCAGCTGTCAGAGCCGCTAGAGTGAGGTTGTGTTTATCGTGTCTGTCGCGCAACATCGATCGTCTTCATGCAGATCCGGACTTTATGGCAAAAATTGTGACTGGAGATGAGAGTTGGGTCTATGGCTATGACCCAGAGACCAAAATGCAGAGTTTCCAATGGAAAACCAGTTCATCTCCTCGCCCTAAAAAGGCACGTCAGTCAAAATCAAACATCAAGATCATGCTCATTGTTTTCTTCGATAGTGAGGGCATAGTGCGATCAGAGTTCGTTCCAAGAGGAACAACTGTAAACTCGGAATTTTATAAGGGCTTACTGCAACGCTTGCGAAACGACATACGAAGAAAGCGGCCAGAAAAATGGGCCAATGGCTTCCTTCTTCACCACGACAATGCGCCGTGTCACTCCTCGCTTCTCATTCGTGAGTTTTTGGCAGAAAATAATGTTCCTGTCTGTCCACATCCGCCATACTCACCGAATTTAGCACCGTGCGACTTCTGGCTCTTCCCAAAAATGAAAAGTGTGCTTAAAGGATAACGTTTTGATACCATTGCTGACATTGAAAGAGCCACGACCGAGCATCTGAAAGCCCTTCCAAAAGATGCCTTCTAGAAATGCATCCAGTCATGGAGTCAACGTTGGAATAAGTACATTGCTAGCCAAGGAGAGTACTTTGAAGGAGATAAAAAGTAACGGGATATAATTTATTAGGGCATATATTGCAATACATAAAAAAAAACACTTTGATTATGGTATTAGCTATTATGATTATGGTATTAGCTATTATGAAATAAATATTTCTAACATAAGAAAAGAGAATTTTGCCTTAGATTTTTTTTTATAAACATTATTTTGAGTTTCTATCTTTGATACATGTTTTTTATACAATTGAAAAGTAAAAGATATATTCCTTATTAATAAATACAAATACGGCTAGAGCGTTAATTAGTCTATTGCTTTTGTTTTATAAAAGTAGGTTTAATTAACTTGATACAATACCGATAATAATGATTTTAATAATTTAAGATAATATAATTTTCTTTTGTAATTTATTATATTTCTTAATTAATATTAATATCAGAAGATCCTTGAATATTTAATTATCTATAAATATAATAATATTGTCACTGATTCATTTCTGTACATGGAAAATATTAAAAAAAAAACATCATAGGGGCCTTTATAAGGGCAAGAGAACCCAAAACAATGGTTTTTCAGTTGGTCTGTTTGTCTGTATGTCTGTATGTTTGTGCACGCTAATCTCAGAAATGGCTTAATCGATTGAATGCTGTTTTCAAGAATATATTATCACAGTCTTCACTTAACATTTAGTGTTTATATAATCTAATTCAGTAAAGAAATAAAAAAGTTATGTCAATTTATATCAATCACGTAATAGGTACCATGCAAATCTTATTCCATACATGTAATAAATCTGTAGAGGAGGAGTCTTTGTACATTGAAAATATAAAAAAAATATATACCAGGTTGTGAAGTGATTACAGAATCCATTTTCAGCATTTTTAAAATCTTTGTCTGTTTATTTGTTTGTCTTTTAGAAAAATGTTTTTACAAAAACAAACAGGGAGACCTTTATATAAGCAAGAGAACCCAAAACAATGTTTTTTCATTTTGTCTGTATGTTTGTGCACGCTAATCTCAGAAACGGATTAATCGATTTGGATGCAGTTTTCGGGAACATATTGTCATGGGATTCACTTTATATTTTGTTTATTTTTTTAACAATCGGTTAACAAATAAGGAAGTCAATAATCTCTTATTGTCGTACAATTACCAGTTTGAAGGTTTATAGTTTTTACATTCACTGGTAAGTAAAAAGGGTACGTTTTATCAAAATCGAAACAAACGCGTACGAAGTCGCAGGCACAGCTAGTTAATAATAAAATTACTTTTTGTATAAAAGGTCTCTGTAAAGCAGCTTTTATTACGATACAGGATTTATAAAAATAATAGTAACAATGTCCACTGTCTTCCAATTTACTCTAAGTCTTGTTTAAGACTTGTAGGATTGGTTTGAAGATCCCTTTGTAATAGTAGTTAGACTTAAAATATAAATTATGTTTCTGTAATGTCATTTTATTTTATACATAACCTGTAAGACATAGACATTTTTTTTATAAGAAATAGACGTATATTTGAAGTATAATTTGGTTTACTTATTGAAATTATGAATGTATGCTAGAAAATTATTCTAAAACGCGTGAAAAGCTTACAATTTTGATAAAAATATCTAAAAGAATTTCTTTACAATAAGATAATTAACTATCATAGGCGACAACATCAGCTACTAACGTAAGAGGATATCATTTTTTATTATGTTCCTCAATATAATAGTGAATCTTTTTTGATAAAAGAATTGCATTGAAAAGAATTCCTAACAAATTGATTACTGCATTCTTGTAATATTTTGTGTCAGTAACAAACCAATTTATAACGTAAAGTACGTTTAGATGTCCCTTATGGTATATTCTATCTATTTATTACAATAATAAAACTCGTCTGCTGCTGATTATAGTTCAAAGCCAAAAGAAGAACATCGGGTTGTGTGTAATATTAGGTCGTGGGAAATTATTCCTGAAGTGTTCTTATGTTGGATTCAACGTTAAATTCAAACCAATTTATTTAGATACTGTATTGGAAATAAGTAAGTCTTGTCTGCAAGAGTATTGCAAAATGTATTATCTTTATTTATAAATTATTATATAAAACGAAATATATAAAATCTGTTAAATAAATAAACGTCTAGTATTAACTTGCCAGCGTATATTTAACTTTAACAACTTTGTGTTTCTAAGTAACCACACCGACACGAAACAGACAGCTCCCTAATGAGTTATTAACTAAGAACATAACCGTCTCAACTCGCGTCTAATTCTAAGAACAACGAACAGACAAACGAAAGACTTACAGCATTAGATACCCTCTTTTGTTTATGTTTGGAGAAATTGTTTAGTTAATGGATATTTATTTAATTTATTTATCTACTTGCTTGGTCTATCTTAAACAAAATATAGTTGTAATTGTTATTAACGTTAATTTTGATTCCTGTGATTCTTGGTGGTAGCCAATTGACGACAGTTCATATGAGCTGGCTCGGCAGTATTTTGACCTTCTCAGAACGAACGTCCGCATAAAGTAACGATTATGGCTGATTAGCTCTTGGGAAGAAAGTCAGAATCCCGAAGTGTTCAGGTTCCCTTCCTAATTATCTTAATCCTTTCCCGTTTTTAAGTGTGGCAACGCATCCGGAACTATCCATGTTTGCAAATGTCCTAAACACTGTTTGTCAAATCGATTGTAAATGTTTGCCCCTCAATTAATAAATAATTTAAATTAGATCTATAGAATATATAATATCAGAAAATAAGAAGTAAAATGAGATGGTTTATTATGATTGATGCTTATGGTAAAAATAATTTAAAGTAATACAAAGTTTTGTAAGTACTAATTAGTATAATAGATTCATTTACAAAAGTTCTGAAGATAAACCTACGCACTAAAATTTATACGCTAATTTCATTATGTATAAAATTGACAAAACCTTACGTGCCTTCATATTATCCTCCGGTCATTTAATAAATTGTTCCGCGGTCATATCCGTAGGGAAATGTATTAACCGCATATTACCTCTATAGAAATATATATCATATCAAAAGACCTCTTTGTTGACCGAAAAATATTGTCCTCTGTGAACTAACCGCAAAGTATACCAGAAATAAAATATTTGACATTGATCGAATTATATATTATTTAGGTTCCTTTACTTTTTTTTAATTTTAAACCGCTGATAATAATTTTAAGATCAACGTTAACATTTTAACATCTTGCTTTTCGTCCATCACTACCTCTAAAGAACTTAATTTACAAAGCCTTTAATTAAATCTAAAGACTGCAATGTATTTTTATTTATAAATTAACAAAGGTTATTAAATAGTTTGTCTGTTTTACTAATTACGACAGACTCCGAGCATGAATAAATAACTTTGTTCAAGATGCAAACATTTTCGAATGGTTCGTTGGTTTTACGAAGATTTTATGGCCCGGTTAAAATTTTATTTATTTCATTATTTCAAATATATATTATTATAGAAATATAATGGTGAATAAAAATTACCTGGTAAGTTCTAACCAAAGATTTCAAACATTATTTTTCTCGTAAAAGTCTTAATTTATGTTTATTTCTTTTTTTTGTGAATAACATTAGGGTTAATTTATAAGACCTAGTTGTATTGTATCCAGTGTCGTAATTTATCTCCCTTTAAGGAAAGTTCAAAATACCTACATTTACTAACGGTTACCAGTCCAGCCTTCGTTGTGCAATTACGTGATTGTTGCAGTGTGAAACAAGACTTCAAAGGAATAACTTTGCCAGTGCGTACTTAACTACACTTTGTAGTGGAGTAGAGGATTAACGTTCTAGAAGATTCTCGAGACTAGTGCACATTTTGATATAACTATTTAAATACATAAATTAAGAATTGGACCTTTGTCTTATAAACTTTTTTGTAGCTTATAATAAAATAACAATCAAAATAATTTATAACACTTATATTCATATTTAGGGAGAATATTATAATAAGTATAAAAAATATGATATAGTCATCAACTCATGACTATCATATCCGTTCTTCAACAAACCTAAGTTTATTTATCCCTTCACACCATACTGGTTTCATGTCCAATTCCTTCACACTACACGCCATAAAACTGGAATAGCCTTCCTGACATACTTCTACGTGCTTCCAATAGACAAGTTTTTAAGAAACTTAACAATAAATATCTACAAGAAAGATCATAACATTTGTTTATTTTGTTCGAATCCTGTTATTGCATATATCTATACCTATATAAATATTGTTTAAGGCGTATATTTATGTATCTATTTATGTATTTATTAACCCCCGACTAAAAAGAGGGGTGTTATTAGTTTAACCTGTCTATCTGTGTATCTATGTATCTGTATATCTGTGTGTCTGTCTGTATCAATGTAGCTGCCAAACGCTTGGACGGATTTGAATGCTGTTTTTCTTTAATCGAAAGTTGTGTTCGAAGATGATTCTTAGCTATGATTGGTCGAAATAGAAAGATATTGACGTTTTATCGGTGAAAAGTTGTTATGCAATAAGGTTCTTATGCTATATATGCCAAATGTTTTTACATTTATTTACTCAGGTAAAGTACTTTATAAGAGATAGCTGTTGCCCTTGACTGCGACCACGTAGACTGTAAAGATATATTTATATGGCATATTTATATGTCATAAACAATCACGGGCAATAGCTAGTGATAATATAAATCCCTTCATCATAGTGTTATTAGTGATTGTAAATCATTTTAACTCAAAATTTTTATATTTATTAATATACCTATAAACAATATATACATGAAAAAGTCTTGAATCGTGTTACTTAATACATTTATAATTTATTACACTGTCGAAATTTTCAAGCAGATCCTTTTTTTTTATCCTATTACATATAACCTATGTTCATCAGAGGGATAATGTAGGCGTTTAAAGGTAAAATATTTTATTAAATCGGTCCAGTAGTTTCGAAGCCTATTCAATTCCAACAAACAATCAAATCTTTCCTCTTTATAATATTAGGATAGATTAATAAAAATACTTAAACAACTGAAAATTTGTGTGTCTGTAGGTTCATTTAGTACAATTATGAAACCAGTAACATAATTTTAAAAAGCGGAAAAAAAAATAAATTGCTAAGTTTCATCTAAATACTACAATCTATTATACTCGTTAAATTCTGTAGTACATAATATTAAAAAAACTAATTAGTAAGTTCAAAGTTAAAATTCATGAAGTTTTTGCTGGTTCTTCTCCAACACTTTAAAACAGTACAAATAGAGTCGGATGCTGACAAAAAAACTTTTATTTAATCTTTAAATATTATGGAGTTGCAAATAGCTATTTGCTAAATGAATATTTGTGAAGTGATTAATGGCTTAATGAGCAACTCAATACAGGCCATACAAGTGAGACTTAGTATGTAGCTCGCGTTAACGTTTAACTGGTAAAGACTACAGTAATACAGGTAATGAGAAAAAGTTTTACTTGATTGGTGTCTATAAGTATCATCAATTTTCTAGTTTTGAGTTCTCAGAGTGTATTAAACTACGAAGTTAGTCTGAATATTAATATTGTCCATATAGGTGACTGATTATATTATATTTTTAATTTTTTATTATATTTTTTATCATAATACTTTCTGTATATATATATAATTTTTACTAATAATGCAAGATAAGAGTACTGTAAATCATAAACATAAGTCTAACACAGATAATAACCACAAAATATACCTAATAACATTTGGTAAATATACGAGTATTTGCTATATGAGACGTGACATTCTGGTAAAGTAAATGCATAGATAATAACCACAAAATATACCTAATAACATTTGGTAAATATACGAGTATTTGCTATATGAGACGTGACATACTGGTAAAGTAAATGCAAATCCGATAATCATTTATTTATTTGTATAAAGTCGAGGTTGAGCTTTAAGCTTTGAGTTTTGAAATAGACTTCACTCAAATTCATTCCTTTTAGATATATACTTTGAATTATATTTTGATCGTATATTTTTAAATGAATATAGTGAAAGCAGCGATGGTTTTCAAATGATTTTCTTGGAATAGTTTAGTATATTATATATATATATATATATATATATATATTTATATATATATATATATATATTTTATTTTTAATAAAATAGTCGACAATAATTTTTTTTTATTGTTGTCAATTGTAAAATTGCCAAAACCATATAGACACATATTTCAACAAACAATATGCTAAACATAAGGTACGACTTGATAAATTATATTTAATTACATTTTTGCAGAACTGTCATTAAGGTCGTAATCATTTTATTTAAACACAAATACCGCCTTATTTTCATAATGGCGCGTAAAATAAACAGTGGTGGAATCATGTTTCAAAAGGTTTCATTTCAAGTTCCTATGTTTTAGTAAATATGTGTTTATTATTATGTATTAAGAGTTACTGCATTTTTGCAAGATTCTGATGTTTTGTAAGTCTTAACCTAATTTTAATGATTGCTATCACCTAATAGAGTACCAGCACTATATGCCGGAAGTCATAACACGTCATAGGAACGCTGTTTAAACTTACCGTGACAAAGAAACCATATGCATTGGCTGGGAAAAGAAATAAGAAAAATACCTAAGAACATAACTTGTCCATTTAAGAAAGCTATTGAAGTTTTATTTAATAGTAGAACTCAGGGTGAGTGAACGTCTTGAATTATAATAAGTTTATATGCATGCACAGGCAAGTCACTTAGCTCTTAGCTGTAAGCTCTTATGCTAATGCATCCCACTCGAAAGACCTATAAAATTTGAAAATTGTGGACAAGCTATGAATTATAAAACTGTACGATTACAAATATATAAAAAGCTGTAAGAGAAAATTAAGATACAATAAATAGATCACGTAAAATTAAATTAATTTGCAATTCTTATCATTTTAAAATGTAACAGAAATAATTAAATTTGAGCCACTTTTTTTTGTTTTAATAAAAAAATAATGCTGAAATCAATAGTTTCATAGCACAGTAAACCTTTTTTGGGGACTTGGTTGGATTATACGATTTAGTTTTTGTATAATTTATTAGTTTTTCTTTGGTTTTTTAATATGTATATAAAATAATATTAAAAATCAATACATGCTTTAAACTTTGTATGTTTGTACGTTTGCTGTTTCGCTAATCTCTAAAATTATTAATTGTAATTAAACGTTTTTTTGCATAGGATTGGCCGGTTTATTAAAGAAGATTTAACCTTATAATACCTTAATTCTGACCAATATTAGTAAGTACTTTTAAGATGTCTCTTAATTTTAATACATCAAACGGTTATCCTTTATCCGATAAGTAAACCGCTTCTAGAGTTCAAGCGGACAAAATCGGGACAAACAGCATGTATGGATAGAAGTGATTCAACAGATTAAATAAAAGTATTTTAACTTTCGTACATCATTATGATAATTGAGAGTTTTTTTTAACCTTTAAAGAACATTAAATGAATATTATTATAAAAGTTTAGGAAACAAACAACAATAAAGAAAATTGTACTTTATTAATTCTTTAATCTGGTATTTAATTAACTTGATGAAAATAAGAACGTAATTAGAAACTCGTTAAAAGCTTTAAAGAATTAAAAAGTTCTGATTTTTTTTTATATCTATAAATTTATATAAATATAGAATGAAAAAGTTGGTAGAGTGACGGGACGGTTTCCAAGTAGTCGCGGGTTCGAATTTTTCATTCTATATTTATATAAATTTAAGTCCTGAATTGTTTAAATAACTTGTTATTTATTTTGAAAATATATTGCATGTCTTTTTAAATAAGTATTATGGAGGTAGAATTATTTTCTTCTAAGTTTTTGCGGATTCTCCTTCATGGAGCAATTTTTTATTATCCAGTATCTAGAGTCAGTCAGATTTTAACAAATTGGTACGTTCTGTCAAAAAAACTTTCTCGGATATATCCAACACTCTTAACCCGGCGTTCGCACAGTTGGGTCTATTTGACCCGGGCTATTTTCAAATGCGCGTATTTCTAATGTTTTTGGTGCCACACTGCCATAATCCTCAATAGCTGGAGCTAAGGGTCGTTTCTTTTCACGGAATATCAATATTTAGTCGTATTGCAATCGCAGCGGTGTATAAACGCTTCTAAACATGACAAAGGGTAAATTTGACCCAACCATACACTTCGTGTAGTAATTTCGCGCCATTATAAAAAAGTATATTTATTTATTTTATTCGCATAACTTTTGAAATAACAGTTCTCGAAGAACGCGAACGACAGCGAATATTGAGTATCTTAGGGAAATCAGACTCCGATCATGAAAATTCAGAAACTGAAGATGTAGAAGTCCATTTGAGCATTGCAGCCAAACTAGTAATACCGACGAAAACGCATGTGAAATGAATAGTGGTAATGAACCCCTGATTAAATTACAGAACAGAATCACAGTTGAATTTTGTCAGCACTTACGACAGCCAGGTACAATCTATTAATTTTATTGGAAGAGATACAATAAAGTGGCCATAGATGCCTTTAGGCCTAAACATTCGATTTAGGGTTGAAAATTTAATAATATACATATATATATATATATAAATATGGCTTCAATAAATGCACATATATTTCTTCAGATAAATAACAACATTGTTACAAAGCGTTGCAAATTCTCAAAGAATTTACGCATTACTCTAGTTCGTGAGTATTTGCGCGACCGTAAAGGCATCCTGCTAAGACTAATGTGTCAAACAATACGCGATTTTTTTAGGAAACCTTGTTCCCTACCCATCTGCAAAGATACTGAAAAAGGTTGCAAGACTGTCCTGCCAAAAAAGACTGAAGAGAGTAATTGCACTAGACGGAACTAAAACAAATACATCTGCACTGAGTTTGCAATATTGTACTGTAAGACTGCGCATATGTAAGCAATGATATGACTGATTCATAAAACTAATTTGTAATTTTATTTGTAGTCTTATTAAATGTGATTTATATGTATCCTAATTATTAATATTTTAGAAAAAAAGTTTATATTTGGTTCAAGTTTTGTGACTTTAAAACAAAGGTTGTTATTTTTGTTAATATTTTGCTCCACTATCATAAAAAAAATATTAAAAAAAAAGTTTTACTTCAAGTTCTTTTTACTCATACATGACCACTTAAACTATAGTCGTTTTATCCAATTACAGCCATATATTAGTAAATGTCTTGTAAATATTGAAATTATGACGATTTTCTTCACGGGTCTCCTGGACCCAACCCTACTATCGTTGTAACATATTTTAACTGTGCTGACGCCGGGTTAAGACAATAAGGACTGTGTTATTTGTAGAACACCACCCATACGGTTAACAAGTCATCAATAATGCCGTTACACTTTTAAGTAACAGTACGGGGATATCTCCGATAGAACAATGTTTTAAAAGATTATAAAAGAAAAATAGAATTCTTTAGGCCCTAGATATGCCGTATCTAGATCCTAGTTTCTAGTTTAATTACCTGAGCGAGGCATTAGGGCAATCAGTGCGGCACCAGCTGCGAGATGCACTGGTATGTTCCACAGAGCACTGAATATACTGAATGTGAATATACGCTCAGGAATGGAAGACTCATTCATTGAAGGCGACGGCTTGATTTAAAATAAGCTAATGGGAGTAGGAACATAATGTATTTCAAGGAATTTAAACCAAAGAGCTAAAACGCTTAGCAGTGGACTGAATACTTTTTAACAAATTCGTTGAATGAAATATGGACCATTTTCCTTATTTTGGAGCATTTACGGAACGGATTTATATCATTTATTTTAATTATATGAATTTATGAATTTGTCTTCACTCGGTATCGGTGACTGCTCCGCAATGTTTGTCTCGAAATTTAAGCTCATTAGCAATCAAACATAAACTTTGGAAGTCTAATATGCAATTTGTTGTTTAAGCTAATGGTATGTTAAATGTTTAAACAACTATTTTAAATTGTATTTTGTAAAGGCGGACTTTCTTGTTTTAACGTATTTAAAATGACGGAGAAATTTATTATATAATTCTTAAATTAATGCGATGTATTATTGGGCAAATTAAGTCTTGTCTTTATGAGTCCCGTTAAATGTACCACAGTTTTTTATAAATTTATATTTGTAACAAAACGAATAACTTAGTAAATTAAAATACATACACCATTATTATTAACATGACAGCGTTTACTTGACTTGAACCACTTTGTGTTTCTAAGTAATCCCGATACAGACAGACAGGTTCCTAACGAGATATTAACTAAGCATATACCGTCTCAGCTAGCGTTTTATTAGTTACTAACTTAATTAACACACTACAAATTAATGAACGGTAATTTGTTACCCTTTTTTATTAAGATAAAAAAAAAGTTTCTTTATTATTTATATAAAGATTTAAATATAATTGAAAAACATTTTGCTTTCTTTTTAATCCATCCAAAATAAAAGGTGTAGGTAAGATTGTCATTACCGTTTCCAATAGGTCCAGCTAGGCAGTTGCCAATTTACTAATGGAACTGATATCAGCTGGCTCATCAGGTCAGCGTGAAGTAGCTAATGGCTGAATGGCTACGTCTTTGCGGTAGGTTAACTACAACTCCTCCAGTAATATCGTAAATTGTTTCACGATCATAACCTAAGAGAAGTGTTTTCACCAAAAATGCGAGAAATATATTACATATTAAAAATTCTTGTTTGTCCAAAAATGTTAAACTTATGAAGGGTTAATTGCATGATAAACCAAAAATAAAATATTTTAAAAACCTTGTCTGTTGTATCAAGAGTTTTGATAAAAAAAATCTTAGACCAACATGTCGATTGATCTTGTCCTTTTATTGCATTAAACTATTATTTTATTACTGAAAAAAAGACATAGGTACGTTATAAGAAAACTTCGTATTATATAATTAGAATAATTAAATCTAAAGAGTCGAGACTTTTGTTTTTTAAAACAAAGGCAATTAAGAAGTTTGCCTTTGTTTATTAATAACGAGAGACCCCGAGCATGAATAAATAACTTTGTTCAAGATGCAAAAATCTTCGAATGACTGCTCGTTGGTTTATTAAATGAGGATGTTGACGTAGGAATGGGCATGTTTTTTCTTGTGGAAATATTATTTATATTAAGGTGCTTAACCATTATTTATATATAAATATCTTGGCAGAAATTTTTACAAAATATATTTCTTATACTTCCAGTGAAAATATTTACATGGAAATATATTATTAATATCAAAAGCGTCATTATATCTCTTATTTAACTTATTCCATTTTTTTATGTTTAATAAATTTACGTTAAAGGACTGTAAATGTGTTATTGTTCGGGATCTCTTCTAGATATTTTCTTAGTGTGTTTTGATAATGTTATATATTTAAAGTACTGAGAAGTATTTTAAATATAACATATTATATCAGAAGTACGAAAGTATGAATTTTAAACATTAGTTTCTTTTTTTTCGTGCATGAGGTTAAAAGTAGTAGTAAGAAGTATCTTTGAATTTAATTTAACAAAGAACTACCAACAACCATTGAATTATTATATAGTGGGTTTTTAAAATGCACAACTTCAATATAATTAACGTATAAAATAATATTTGTTTTATTAACGTATAAAATAATATTGTTAAATCCAACGGGGGTTATAAATTATATTATGTGCGTTCACAATGGTGTCTATTTTACGAAGTTTTCGGGGCTAGTAAATAAGTAGTTGGACTATGAAATTTTTTATTGTTATTTTGTTATTTGCCTTGTTAATTTATTTGCATTTTGATTTTTACCTTCATTTAGCAGTTCTCTAACGCAACTACTTCAATAAGTACAGAAAAATATTATTTTATCGTTTTTAGAGGTCTTTTTGTATCGGGGATTTTCATTCTTTCTTTCCATGTTTTTCTAAAAGAATTTGTGAACATACAAATACTCACGTGTTTTGGTTTTTTACTATCAAAATTGCAAATGGACCTTTTAACAGCACTAACAAAAATTGAATATTTTTGAGAGCACTGCTTTAATTTCAACCAAACATAGCTAAGAACCATTTTGACAGGCCCGGCTTTTGATTAAAAAAACCGCAATCAAACCTCTTCACTCGTTTGGCTGCTACGATGCTACAGACAGACACACAGTACACAGGTACACAGATACACACGGAGACACACATACACACATATAGACACGTCAAACTTATAACACCCCTTTTTTTGGGTCGGGGGTTAGAAAATCTAAATTAGAGCAAAATCTTTTTCCGAACTCACCGCAATTCCTGAAAAGCAAAGCCTTTTCTCACTTCCGGCACTACCCGGTGTTGGTATTGTGGTGTGTCTATGAAATACGTCGCATATTGTTCGAGAGTCGTTCACTACATTTTACACGTGCCGTTCCGGAAACATTGTTGAATTTATTTTTAAGCGACAACGTAGATTCCAAATGCATTATTTAGAAATCCTTACCATTTCCATATTAACAAAAAACTGCAAAAGCTATTTACAATACAAATATAGTAAAAGCAAAAAAGAATATAGTGACGTCAATGTCAGAACTTATGATAAAAGATATAGTATTTTGAGTGATTGGCTGAAGCTGTAGATATTTAAGTATAATTCTAACTGAAAATAGTATCTCGTTTAAATGATATAAGCGAGGCATTTGCGCAATCAGTACGGCTACAGCTGCGCTGGTATGTTACAGTGTGTGTTACAGATCACTGACTCGGAATGTGCATATACGTTCGTGAAATGGATATGCAGTTGTAATGATATATAAACGTTAACTTAAAATATGCTGAATGTAAGAAAGTTGTAGTACTTTTTAAAATAAACAACCTTAATCCCGTAGGAATATTTTCTAAGTGAAATTACTAAGAAATGTAACTCTTATTTATTTCTTTAATTTAAATTCGACGATTTTCCCAATAATACAAACATACCTACGTGATTTAAATGTTTAAATTGATCTTATTTTATAAACATATATTGCACCAACAAAGGTGTAAAGGTAAAATTTTCTTCATCTTTTATTTACTATACAGACATTTCACACTTACAAGTAAGTTAGTTTACGTTTAGTCACTTTTACCTCCTGATAACAACGAGTTTACTTTGGTCTTTGTGATAACTCAGCGGCGGATACTATGTCACAGCTTTCCTTTTGTAATCCAGGGATTAACAACCAAACCTACAGCTTTGAAGTTATCCTACATTAACAATTTTGTAAAATATTGCTAAATTTTACTATCAATTACTTAATCACGTGATGTTATAAATATTACCGTGATAATATAAACTATTTGTACGAAATTCATGCGGATGGATAATTTTTGTCTAGTTTCTATTCTATTTACTCTTTATTGCTTTTATCTTACAAAAGGCGAACTAAATGTCTAGTGGGATTCACTTCTGGTTGACCTTTTTGTATAGTGAGAAATTGTGGTAAGCGTATAAAAAAGGAAAAGAAAAGATAATACAAGTGTATCGTACAATTTTTTTTACATCCTTATACATACAAATCCAAATAATATACTACACAATATCTGTTTAAAGTTCTAAATGGACAAAGAAGTTCAAGTTAACATGTTAATGTTAGTTTAAGATGAAAGACATTGAAAAGTGCTAGTGAAGAAAAGTGTTTCATAGCAGTCAGACGTGGATTGCAAAAGATTCGTGAAAGAATTCGTTGGTGTAGGATTCCATGGCGTTCGTAAGGTTGGAAGAGAAACGAAGTATTCTGTCATGTGTGGTATGAAGGCAATATATTTTTCTAAATGGGGTGAAGAAGATGGTATCGTTTAATATATAATAAAATATATATCTTTTATATTAATCTAAATAGAGTGTGAAGCGAATGGATAAAATTGTATTAGTCTTGACAAGATTATTTCTTAAAATTGCCTGTATATCGTTTAAAAATATATATCAGAAAAGCAATAGTCTAACCCAAAATATCGATTTAATTTACATTCGCTCCACTATTCATATATTCAATATAGAACAATTGTTTGTTTGTATTATTATACTATACACATATGCAAAACCTTGATTGATTTAAACAAGAACGGCTTTATATTAATAGAGCTACTAAGTCATAAGTATAATTAAGACCTCAGATTCGATGATACATGATACCAAACTAAACTGAGTCTGTCCATGCCATTTATTAATAAGAAAATAAAAAAAACATTGTTGTACAATATACAATCAGCTGGTTTTGTTTATTTATGTTAGTAAAACAAATTTAGTGCAATATTTTAAATGGATAATATTTAAAAAAAAAAATAATGAGAAAAATTCTTACATAACTATTGTCATATAACTATATAACTCTACAGTATTCTTTCATTAGTAATCACTTTATAAAACCGTAGTGAACATTTCATCATAAATATTTAGAGTTCATTGATCCTATTTTTATTTAAACAGAGTGTTCTGATTTTTTTAACGTCCGATATCTGATAGATAGACAGATATCTTATAAAAAAACTGAATAAAATATCCAAAGTAGAATTCATTATTGGTTAAATTTTATAAGAGGATAAGAAATTAAAAATATTTTAATTTTAAAGTATATACAAAAAAGTAAGGTTTGTTAACTCCTTCAGTTATATAGTAATTTGTTTCACTGTTATATCTTTAGGGAAATGTATTAACCGCATATTACCTCTAGAGAAAAACATTACAATTACATCAAGAGGCTCCTTTGTTGTCTGAAATGTGATCCTCGTGAAACTAAATCGCAAGATGATTCTAGAAATAAAATGTTTATGTTGTTCCGTTGAAATAAGAGGGTAGTTGAATAATATATTCGTAATAATAACATCATGGATATATTTATATAATATTGATTATAACCACCCTGTTGGTCCAGTGGTTAGCGCAGACGCCTAACGTCTAACGATGCAATGGGGCTCGGGTTCGATTCCCGACAGGGACAGGCATGTGCAGCATAGAAGTCTGTATTTCTGGGTTTGGGCGCTTAATAATTCTATTTTCAGTATTTATGATGTGTATTTCTATGTATTTGTATAGTTGTCTTACACCCTTAACACAAGCAAATAATTTGCTTTCTTAGGGGTTAGTTCAATGTGTGTAATTTGTCCTGTATTATTATTATTATTGATGTTGTGTCGCATTAACAAATGACTCCGGAACAATACCTTACAATTTCCAAACATTGAAAATCTAGATAAAATAAAAATAGTATAATGATAATTTTCTATTATGTTTCGTTAATAAAGTATATATGTGCTGAGTTTGATATATATGTAATGAATTGAATATATATTTATATTTTTAAAACTATCATGACGTAAAATAGGTGCAAATGTGAAAATCATTTATCTAAACGAATATTGAGTTTTCTGGCATAGAGTATTTGCAAATAGATTTCTCTGAACTTCATTCCTTTTTAGATATTAATCCTATGCATTCTATATTGATCGGAGATTTGTGAAGTTGTACATATATCTTTTTGACGAATAAAGTGAAACTAGTTTTGATTCTACATTGTTCTAATTGGTCAATGTTGTTTGAAAGAAAATAAAGTCTTTTATGCGTTTAAATAAAACCAACTGCAATACTTTATTGACCCATTATTTAAAATTAACGATGCATTACAACTTCGTTAAATTTGATTCATTATATTTATGCAGAAGTATCATTAAGACTGCAATTATTTTTATATACTCGTGGTATTGAATAATTTTCAAAAGTGTTTTTGCTTGAAATTGTAAAATAAATTTTCAAAGCAGATAATTATTTTTTTGAATATGTGGCTATAATATTATAGTAGTTACTCTAAATACTTTTTGAATCTATATTGAGAATTAGTGCATTATCTATACATATAAATAAAACTAGAGTGTCTGTTTGTAATATTTAAATCACCGTTTGTACACGCTAATCACTGAAACGGTTGAACCGATTTTGACGGACTTCGAACTGCAGATAGCTGATGCAATAAGGAGTAATTGAGGCTACTAGTACTTTTATTCCATGATTTTTTATTTATTACCTGTCTCCCGTGACACTCTGGTCACATATATCTTAGCTCTATAGCTAATGCGTCCCATGCGAAAGACCTAATCAAACTTCTAGATAATTATCGAGCTATAATAAAAATAATAATAATATCAGGACAAATTACATATTATATGTGTCTTATTAGAAATACATATTATAAATACTGAGAATATATTTAATAAACAAACAAACCCAGAAACACAAACAACTATGCTCATCACATAAATGCCTGTCTCTGCCGGGAATCGAACCCGAGCCCCATTGCGCCGTGAGTCGTGACACGTTAGGCGTCTGCGCTAACCACTCGACCAACGGGGCGGTTTATTTATTTATATTTATAAATATCTATAAATCTACAATTTGAAACCCATGATAAAGTTTTAGAGTAATGAAATTATATTAGAGTTTTCACCGTTATACAAGTTCAACATAAATAATTAAAAGTGACCCAGTTTAGTATTTTATTTCAATCCCACAAATTCATTTCGAAATCAATAGTTTTGTAGCACAATACACTTTGTTAGGGATGATTTAGTGTTTTATTTGTTACTTCGTTAGTATTTAAAAATACACGTACACAATAAAGTGATAAAAATGAGTAGCATATTTTTCAGCTTTTATATTTAAGTATAGATGACTTTGATGCAAAAAGGTGAAGTTTTTGCATGTATGTTTATACTCAATTATCTTTAGAACTTACATTTTGAATTCTGAAATCATTTTACCCCCAATAGAATATTCTTTGAGGAAGGTATATTTTATGATATGTTACATACAACTAGCATTAGAAAGTACAAATATTATGCAAATTATTGTTTTCGTAGCGAGGGACAGCTATTATATAAAATGGAAATAATTTAACTGATTACATAAAAGTTTTATACATCTATTATGTTATAATTATCATTGAATGATATAAGTTTCAGGATTAAATGAACATTATTATTAAAGTGCATAAATTTTTATTCTAATATTTTTTTTACAATATGAGATACTACTTATAATACAATATAATAAGAAAACTTTATAATAACATATTATTTTCCTATCGGCTATTATTAAGAAAATCGATATTCAACTGAAACCATTGTTCAAATTTATTAAGGATCTATGGGATCAAAAACTTGAAACTTAAATAAAATGCGTTTTCATATTCAAAACTTAAGCTTAAACAAACTATCTCTATTAATTTCAAACGATTCACCATATTCGTGTGCTATTTTAGTCTTCTTGATTTTTGTACGTTTCTTTAATCTCCATTACTCATACAAAAGTTTATAATTTTTTATGTGCAACTATAAAGCTAAAGAGTTAGAAGGTATACTATTTTGGGAATATATTTTATATGATAATTTATTATGTCATTCTTGAGACTGGTATATATATATCTCTACCTAGGTAGTAAGAAGGTATACAAATCCAAAGTTTTGTTTTCGATAATGCTAGCGAAAAAGATTTGTAAAGTAAAAAATAGTTCTTGAAGGTTTTGTTCAGGCTTTAAATAATTAAATATTATTCCAAGTGTAACAGTATCTCGCTTAAATTACATGAGCTATGTTATTGCACAGTCAGTGCGGCTACAGCTGTGCTGGTATGTTCTACAGATCACTGATTCTAATGTGTGAATACGCTCAGGAATTTGAGAAGTATTCATCGAAGACGACGTTTTGATTTAAGATAAGCTAAATTGAATTAGGAATGTAAAGGATTTTAAGGACATCGTATCAAGGAGTTTATATACTTAGATGCAAAGTAATATTTTTAAAAGGTTCGATGTAATAAAAAGCTAATAATTTTCTATATTTATTTATAAGGTATTATGCAGTAAGTTTATATAACGTTGGACCACGTGACAAATATCAAATTTATGTCAAAACTCAGTATGGGACACTGCTACCCAAACTTTGCTTTGAAAATTAAGGCTTCTTAGCAGTCACATGACTTTGGAAGTCTAGTACATGTCGATAGTGCTTTATGGAGTTTGTGTTCAGTGTTTCAAAGTATATTTATAGAAAAAATGTGAGTGTGGTTTAAATATTGTATCCCGATTAAAAAAGGGTACGAAATTGTTGTTCAAGATAAATACACAAATACAAAATACTTTTGATGAAATTCGTGTTTTCTATTGTTATTTTATAAATAACCTAAAAAATATTCTACAAGACACTTAAAGATAAGAGTTTATTTTGTTCACAAAAACGATTAAATAGTGTTATTATTATTATTATATATATATATATATATATATAACACTATATATATATATATACAGGTTATTTAATCAGAACATATTTAATCAGAATATATATATATATATATATATATATATATATATATATATATATATATATATATATATATATATATATATATATATATATATATATATATAAATATATATATATATATATATATATATATATATATATACAGGTTATTTAATATATTTGTGTAAAATATATTAAGGTTAAAAAAATATATAGTAACTTATTTGCTAATGTGGCTGCAATTCTCGTGGTAGGATGGTCAGAAGACCAAAACCCAATGGTAATTCCGTCATTAATAAAATTTGTGAAGCTTAGGTGCTACATTATTCTTTAGTTATTTCGTAAATTTTTCCACGGTGATATTTTTAGGAAAATAATTAACCGCATGTTAATGCAAAAATATATGTTATAAAAATTACCTCCATTTACCAGAAAATCTCAAATCCTCGTCAACTTTTAACTGCAAGAAATATATTACTCGATATTGATTTTTGCTAGAATTTTTTGCTAGAATAAGAGATTTGCTTGAAAAACCTCTGAGAAACTTTTTAAGTTCCTGCATTGCTTTTTTTTAACTTTATCTTTATTTTATAAAAGTGACGAATTTTAAGAGCAAGTATATATTTTATTATTACCCCTTATATCCAAACCCCGTCATCCACCACCACATTACGAAAACTTCGTTTTAAGAGTTTTTAAATAATTCAGTCTAAAAGAGTCAAGACTTTGGTATTTTTAAATTAAACAAAAGCAATTAAAAAGTTTGTCTTTGCTTATTAATTACGAAAGACCCCGAGCATGAATAAATAACTTTGTTCAAGATGCAAAAATCTTTGAGTGGCTGCTCGTTGGTTTATTTAATGTGGATTTTTACGGAGGAATAAGCAGGAGTCTTCCACTGGAAGTATTCTCCATAGCAAGTTTCTTTATCATTGTTTGGAATACATATTATCTTGGAAATGTAAATGGTGAATGTAAATACAAATTTTTAATATATCATTGGAACTAATCCGTACGTAAAGGAAAAGACGAAAATAATCGATTCGTGTTGTACAATATTTTTAAACATCTGTAGCCACGTTAAGCTTATTTTTAGTGAATATACTTAGCCTGGCCATAGGTACTGTTACAACGAAAAATAAAAAAAAAATTACATTTGAATTTCGAATTTATCATTTGTTTTCTCATTTTAGCGCCAATATTTTGTAAAATATTTTGCGAAATTAAAATGTAATGGGGTGATAAAGAGAACAGAATCGCAGTGGTTGCATTACACAATGTATGTATGGAGCCAAATGCAATTTTTGAAACTCTCCATACACTTGGTATTAGTCAAATGTTTGTGTATCGGGCTAATTATAGCTACAATGAGACTTCCTCTGTTTGTGACCGAGAAAAATCTGGCCATCCACGTAGTGTTCGTACGAAAAAGGTGGTTAAAGCAGTAAGGGAAAGAATTCGAAGAAATCCTGTCCGAAAGCAAAAAAAAGAAGAAATATCTCGGGAAATGAAGATAGCACCTAGAACCAAGTCGCGTATTTTAAGAAAGTCCTAATATCGGCACAAGTGTATTAAGATACCACTCTTGAAAAGGTAGTTAATTTTGTGAGATTTCACTACAAGCATGACAGGTAGACACAATTTAAGTTTTAGCCCGTGTAGGCGTTGAACTTGTATATAAAGTCGTTAAATATGATTTGAGAAGACGTAATTAACTTTTGGGTTCGGTATCTGTATAAATATTAGGATATATGTAATATCAATTTTTTGTCTTACTTCTCTGGATGCATTAAACTAGAAACTTGAAAATTAGATTTCCTATAAATAGTTTTATATTTCAGAATGTTAATTGATTCTATTATTTTTTGGATATTGTAGTATTTAAAAAAAATGTATATATTAAAATAAGGAAATCTGTAGGATAATTATATACTTTCAAAAGTAATTTACTATGCAAGGGACAAAGCAATGCTATTTCATGGTCCAATACAACCTGATAGGATCACAGTGAATGTCTTTGATTAAAGTTACAGTATATCTGTAGCTATTAGGACCGTTATATCGAACCAAGCGTTCTGCTTGGTTCGATATTGGAACCTACATAGGTTTCATATAGGACCTTTTTAATAAATTTAAAATAAATGCAGATACAGATCAGGTCATTTATATGTTTTCATATAACTTTAAGGAAGTACTTCGCAAAGTGCGACTAAACGTTGGGTTAAAAGTGAAATAATGATAATATTAACTACTTCAACTCGCTATATGATATAACTACATGAGATATCAGTTTAAGTATTTACGAAATTGATTTAACAACTACTCTTACAATGTTATTGACACGTATTAAAATAATATAAAAGTGGACTAGAGTAGTGCGAGGTTATTAAAATTTTTAAATTAAGTATAAAAAAAAACTAAAAAGAAACGTTTAAAAAAGTTTGAAAAAGAAAGAAATTCTTATTCTTGCAACACGTGCCTGTCTTCCGACACTACCGGACGTTGGTATTGTGGTGTGTCTATGAAATATGTCACATATTTTTCACAAGTCGTTCACTACATTTACCACGTGCCTTTCCGGAAGCATTGTTGAATTTATTTTTAACAAAAAACATATATTTCTATTGTACTATAAGGGCCACGTCCAATTATATTGTTTCACAGATTTTACTTCTCACTCTTCACTTTTATATGCTTGTATTTAATCCTTCCTTGGTACTATCCAGCAGTGTCTGTCCCAAATATCGTCCTAACCGCAGTTTATATACCCTTCTTTATTAACTCCCTCTTCACATAAATAATAATCATAGTCAAATCATCTACTTTAAACGTACAAAAATAACAACTACTCGTAAATGAACAATTGTAAGTATCGGTAAACACGGTATTAAATACTGGATTTAATTATGGAGTCTTAATGGTTCCAACTTTTGTAGCTTTTTCAAGTATTTACTAATTAAGCAAATGTCCCTCCTCACGTAAATAATAATCTTAGTCAAATAAACTACTTTAAGCATACGAAAATAACCATTACTTGATATAACAATTCTAAATGTTAGTATTTAAGTTAATAAAACAACGATTTAAATAATTATACCTTATTTGTTCTTCTTATTACAGTTAAATTAGTAATTCATTAATTACGGATTATTATAAAATAGTCGTTTAACAATAATATAACCTTACAGTACGATTTACACATTTTATTTCGTTGAACATAGGATAAAACATTAGCGTCATAACTTAGCATGCGATTTTTTCAAGCTGTGGATAATTAGGTATAATTCTAAATAAAAACAGTATCACGCTTAAATGACATGAGCGAGACATTTGAGTAATCCATGCGGCTACAGCTACGCCGTATGTTACAGTGGTGCTACAGATCACTGACTCGAAATGTGCATATATTTAAAATGAGATTTAAAATATGCAAAATTTAAGAAAATGATACCTGTATAAAAATTTTCTCAAAACTATTTTTGTAAGATAACAATTTGAATCATGTACTCGTAGTTTCAATGCTTTCTAAAATTTGCACACGTAGTACATATTTAAATTAAACAAACATAACTGCATTTTATTTTATTGTAATTATTAAATTTTAAGTCATCGTTGTAAATGTTTCAGCAACCATGTTCGCTGGAAGACAAGATGTCGGCTCCAAACACACGCGTTAAATCTGTTGTTGAGATTCATTTTAATGTGTGTATTGTGGGTGTGTATTGTGTGTGTGTATTGTTTTACTATAGATATAGCTTACATTGGCTGGTAAGCTGTTTTTTTCACTCGATAATGAATTTAAAAAGTTATAACTCAGTGGCCAATCCACGTTTGACTAACTATGTAGTTAATAGTTGTCTTTTAGGCAACTAAAGCTTTCTGGGCGTCACGGTGAGTGCGAAAGCGATCCCGTGGCGTCCCATTGCAGCGATGAGGGTAGCCGTTGGTTTTTTAGTGGGGTGCCTTAAAAATGGCAACGTTTTCTATGCTGCCGGGTGCCGTACATACCGCCCGGCCATCGCCTTCCTGGCCGGTGCAGGTGTGACGATGCGGAAACGCATTTTTCCAACGAAAAAAAAAAAAAAAAAGGCAACTAAAGCTTTTAAATTATTTATAATTATCGTTTAGAAAAACTGTACAAAACATAAAATTTATTTCCTTCTTATAACTTATATGAGAATGATATTATAAAAATTAAACAAAAATAAATAATAAAATAAAGGGCCCTTAGATTACCCTCAACTGGTTTCGTAAATTGTTTCGCGGTTGTCTTTAGGGAAATGTATTAACCGCATATTACCTCTATAGAAATATATTTTACATCAAAAGGGTCCTTTGTTATCCGAAAAATATTATGTTCGTGAACCTAAACCGCAAGATGATTCTTGAAATAAAATGTTTTAGGTTGGTTTATGACAGAATAAAGGGGTTTTTAAATAATATTAATAATTGCACGAGCGATAGATATACAGCGTCGTCGTTATTAATGACTGAAACAAAAACTACGTCTTAACATTTTATGTTTATGTTAAATATTTTCGGAGACTTTGAATATATATTTGCTTTCGAGACTAATCAAATTAAACAGTTTTAAAAATATATAAAACCAATATCTAAAATCATTTAATATTGTCCGTTATATGAGTTTGGATTGTAGCATCAAATTTTTAGTTAAAATCTTAAATTTTGTAACAATATTTAAACATTGTACTCGTATATATTTATTGAGATGAGTAAATGGTAGATATTATTCATTACATAAGATTCGTTCGGAGCACTTAAATAAAATAAATTCCGAAAATATATTTTCTCTACCTGACTTGACAAATGGTATAAGCATAATCGAAAATCATTTATCTGTTTGTGTAAAGGAAGATCGAGTTTCTTGGCATCGAGTATTTTCAAATAGATATCTCACAAAACAAATTCGCTTTACAAAATCAATTTTATCCTTGCGTCATATTTTGATCGTAGAATTCAATCTGTATAAGAGGTTATAAACCTTGATAGATATCCTTTGATGTTATTCTTTGAGTAATACAAGTGGCCAGATCACGAAAGGTTTGAAATAGTGAAAGTAAGATTGTTTTTTATATTTTTTTGTTATTATTCTTTTGTTTCATTTGTACAATAAAATCCAATCTGTTTGCAATCTTCTTTGTTGTAATAATCACTAAGTCATTATATTTCTTAATATGATTTTTATTTAAGAAAGCTTTTGTTAACTGATTTACTCGCTTCAACATAGAATATCTTTCATTATTTATGAGCTACAAGCTTTTATCTTGAATTATTAAACAACAAGCTTATATTAAACTTAGCTTATTTAAGTATTCAAAACAACCTTCAGGCTGTTAGATGGTATAAACTCCCACCACCATCACCACCGTACCGATAAAGACGATCACATATAGATCGTCACCGAGGCGGACAGCGATACGGTAGCTCAATTGGTAGAGCGACGGGACGGTTTCTCAGAGGTCGAGGGTTCGAATACCTGTCCGTATCGATTTATTTTTTATTCTACATTTATATGAATTTGCTATAAAACTGTCAAAGACTGAATAAAATCAGCTTAAATTATCGTAGATATCAGTCTATTTCGTTCTTGCGTAAGTATTTTTATTTTAAGTAAGCATAAAAGAATCAAGATTAACTGTTTCCATTTTTCACTTTAAGTAAAAGCTTTTTAAAACCAGAACCTCATTTTGAGGTGATCTTAATGTTTTAACAAATTATTTACCAATTTTAAAAATATATTTCAAATATTAATTCAAAATAATGTAAATTATTAAACACATTATTAAAGTTTATAACTGAACATGCTATCATCCATGAAGACAATGTATTTAAAAAATAAAATAAATAAAAATAATAAAACTATTTAAAAACTGAGTGAAAAATAAATTTTTGTCTGTATTTATAAAATTCCAGGCAAATAAGTGTGCGCCTTAAGCACTAATGATTATTGGCTTAAAGTTTTAAGTAAGATGAAAGGCGTACTTTCAGAAAATTTTCATAATAAAAAACAAAATAAAGTAAATTATACTTTACTAATTCTTTAATCGAGTCCATAATTAGTGTTGTAAGAGAGAAAATAGTAATTAAGCTTAGGGTTACTGCTTTTAGATATTTGAAAAATATCTTATGAATGGTGTTTTAGGTGTTAGTATAATATAATAAAGACATACCTATACAATATACAAACGTGATGCAAATGGTATTTCAAGTGGTTTAGTATAATATTATTAAGACATACCTTTACAATATACAGAAAGTTGACTTGTTAAATAGAAATATTTGAAAATACTTATACCTACTTATTTAATTGTAAAGAAATAAAATATACAGCACTTTTTTTAGTTTTTCACTTTTACATATATGTCATATATTTTTTATAACATATGTGTGCATATATATGTATTACTATCTCTTATGCTAAAATGACTGAAAAATAATAACCATGAAATGGTCATAATAATTTAAGTCATATTATATAAATACTCAACAGAAAATAATTAAAAACATTCGTTTCGCTAATGACTGAAAATCATCTGATCAACGATGATTATCAATCATTAACGAAACGAACACGAACAAACTTTTAAAATTATGATAAATGTTTATTTACTGTATATATTTAACATCAATGGGTCATATAATGAATGTGAAATATTAAAATTAATTATTTCACGAATTAGGAAGATAAAATTAACTTTATTATTTGAAGTAAAGATTTATTCGAGATATTGATCGTAAGCAATGTAAGACTCTTGTTGCATTTCTTTTTATGTGTCCAATATTTAAAATTAAGACCTACTCATACTTAATTATCTCTTGGGATTTGGGATTACAAAAAAATACTCGAAATATCTCAGCATATTTCAGTTTTTGTTTTGTTAAGTTTAGAAAAAATAAAGAAACAACTATTTTAATCCTTAAATGAAATGAATATATACAATATTATTGCTATATGTACTTATAATATACATACGTCATATATCCATGACCTCAAAATATCTACTGGCGCGTATCTGTAAGAGGGGTTTAAACTGACATATTTTGATATGATTCGTATTTAAATCGTTTTATTCAAATCAAGTTATAGATCTAGACGACTTAGACCATGTTTAGGTGAAACGACAGATGTTCACAAATAGAAGGGAATACTGCGGTGTTATGTTCTCTTTGCAATGAATTTGTTGACTGTGCAACAAAAGGCTTCAAAGGAATGTCACTTATATATTGTTTTGTTTTAAGTTAATACTCATAGACGTAGAAAAACATTTAATTTTATATTAGTATTCAGGTATTCTTGGTTTAGATAGTTCAGATAATTATTTTAATTTTGTAATCTTACAAATTATATACAAAGATTATTCAATTTTGAATGTATGGTATTTCTTCTTGTTTTTTTTTCATTTACATACTACGCTGCAGAGCTTGCTGTGAATTCGGGGTTCATTAGCTGTCAAACTCACGGCTTTGAGAGCCTAATACACTTTGAAAGCACTTTATGGAGTTTGTTGTCAAAATCAAAAAGATTGAAAGGAATATATTAATAAATGTGGTTAATTTATTGTGTTCTGATAAAATGTTCACTCTCTATTAATACGGTTTTATATTATATTATCTCTCTTATTACAGTTACTAGTAATACATAAGTGTAACATTAATATGTAGATATAGCTTACGAAATGTGTTTAGCTTATAAAACAAAATATCTAGATGTTAATAGAGCTTACCTAAATGAACATTTCAAGTTCTATTTCAATTTGACAGCTTTGTGTTTCAAAGAACCCACACCGACATGAAATAGACGAGTTCTTAATGAGATATTAACTGAATTTCAGCTGTCTCAGCTTCTACGTACATGTCTGTAGGCTATACTGTTAAAGAGGTAAGGAGTTAATACCTAATGTATGCAATCACACTCTTCTTCAAACAAAAATTGTATATACAAAAGATATGAATATATAAAACATTATTTACAATCAACCAATAAAACTATTGTTTGAATTTAAATTAGAGATTGTTTTAAGTTTCTTCAATAAAAAGAAGCATTTTTTACATAAAATGTTATAATTGTTGTGTGTTACTTAAACGATTATCGATGTTAGATATTTTATCTATGATTTTAATGGCTTTTTGAATGGTTATTCGTTACCTTTCTAAATATAACTTCATATTCTCACAATAGAGTATTAAGTAGATCTTAATATTTATTTATATATTAATTATTTATATAATAATATTATCTTAATATTTTTATGTTTATATAAAACAAACTAATACTGAAAATCTTAGATAAGTTTAAAACCCTATTTTTGCAACAAAAAAATCATAATGTCTAGTAGTATATTATGACATAATATTTTTATAGTAAAAAAAAATATTAAATATTAATACCCGGCTATATTCATGTTATTTACGTAAACGCATAAAATCCAATTAAATAACGTGAATATAGCATAAACATATATTTAATAATCATCATGTTTCAAGATTAATTACAAAAAAGTATTTAAAAATATATTTATATATATGGAAATATAGCTAGTATTCCAAGAATTTCAAGTTAAGTTGAAAATTGAACAGAAATTTACAAAAGTCATTACTGCAATAGGTTCTAGGTTTGAAACGATCATATTTTTGAATATATAAAATACAACATTAGCCAAAATCATAACAGTACTCCAGGAAAATGAATAGCAATTGAAACATATTACACATACAGTTATGTCTACTTAGCGTGATATAAAAGCTACATTATCATAAGGATAGATAAGACTTGAGTAACAGCAACCATATCCTTTACCTACAAAGATTAACAATGAACGACTCTTCCAAAGCTGTTGTGTACAATTTATGCGTCTTAGTTAAGGGGTATGAGCCTAATAATCATTATTATAATCCTGAAAACCTTTCATGTAATATTATGAACACGCACATGTTGTGTGTTTGTTCGGTTAATGGCAACCGTAGATAGGGTTACATAATTAAGCCATAATGTCATACAATAGTACGTTCAAACATACGTGTGGTTATCACTTTATATAATGAATACATTACAATACTCATCTGAACACAAAATTAATTACAGTAATAAGATTGTTTTAGTATTTTTTTGAAATGGAGTTGAAAAAAAAAAAAAATTATAGTACGAGAGAATAATACGATTAATACGAGTACTATACATTGAAATAAAACTATATTTAAGATGAAGATGTCAGTAAGTCAGTCACTTCGTCTTACCGTAAACACGATTGCTGCAAAGCATTCGAAACGTCGAGTAAGATTTAAAATGTAAATTTAAAAATTTAATTCATTATACGCGAGTAAAGTATAAATCCGTAAAAATAGTTTTATTTCAATGTGTAGTAGGTACTCGTGAAAACCTTAGAAAACACTATGAAATGAAGGTATTTAAAGACAAGAAAGGCTGTTGTTTAAAAAATGGGATATTCTTAAAATCTTTCCGCGAATAAATTTTATAATACTTTGCGGTTACATCCAATAAAAATTGTTTCATTGTAGGTAATATAAAACGAAATTTGATCACATTAAGTTATTATTAGTTATTCACCAATGCTTTGTTGTATTCGAGTCAATATATATAAATACAACTAAATAACAATTAAAATAGACAGATGAAGGTAATTATTTAATAAAATAAAGTACTTAGTAGAATTCTATACGTTAATGGTAAAAAAGTTCAATAAATGATTTTCGTTCCACTCAGTACAAACAATTATAATATCGATAATGGTTTTCAATTAATGATTAAAGTTGCAAGTTAATGTTTGATAAATGACCAAAATTACAACGCGGTTTTGGAGTCGATAGCTGTCAATTGTTTAAGTTCACGGAAATGATTTATGACTACCAAGTAATAATGATTAAATTTTTAGTGATTTTTTTTTATTGTATGAGTATTAAATTATCACAACCTTAGCTAATAATATTATTTATGTTTGAATGGGAAATTACAACAATTTTTTAATTTTGAAAATATATTTAAGAATTAAAAGTAAAACGATACGTGCAGGGATTCTAACTCGCGACCTCTGGAAATTTGTGCCGTCGCTGTACTTTTTTTTTTTAATTTAAATAAAAATAATGTTTATGGTTGTGTATAATGATTTATATTTTATATTATTTTTCATTCATTTTGCATTCTTCCCGTGAACACAAAAATAGTATTTAAATGTGTATTTATATATACATTTCTAAATAATCGTAGATAGACCGATCATTTCTTCAATACAACTAATTAAATCTAATTTATGTACTATCTAGATGCATTAATGCTCATGCATATAGTACGCATGAGTTTTTAAATAATGATTGTGTTTCAGTCATTCTTTGAGATATCAAGTCAAAGCTCTTTATTTAAATTAAACTATATTTATATTCAACTTTAACTTTAAAAACAATTAAGATAAGATAAATCATGTATGTCAGTGACACTCCTTTCGTTAAAAGCATTAAAATCAACTATAGTCCCATCTGTATTCGCGACGCATAATTCTGTAATGGAGATGACAAAGGCATTTCATCTTTCAAGCCCCTTGAGATATAAGCGTGAGTCTGACGCTCGCTGAAAAGACAGTTTTATAAAATTAGATTTACTACAGATGATAATAATTGGTAAAAAGTAGTGGCTTAAGATTGTTTTGAGTTTTCTTTAGTACTGTATATATGATATACTATGTTTTCAAATATAACTCTTAATTAAATAATAATATAACATTTTTATTCTTCTAGTTATGTATTAGTATTATCTAATCACCTTATTTAGAGATGGATTTTGACAAAACAAATATTTAAAATATTTTTTGAATATTTATTTTTTAATTATACAGAACAAATCGATTTATAATTTATTTTTTTATAGGTTTGTTTATTAGTTTGTATGTAGAATTTAAAGTATATGTATATTAACAGGAGCAAAACAAAAATTATTTTAACACATAATCCCTTCCATTTATCAGAAACGTAAAAAGAGAAACTTCATCAGGCCGCTTGAATAAATGAATCTTGAGTCTACATTTTTGTGTCTCAAATTAAACGAAGGTAATTAAAGTTTGTCTTCATTTATTAATTGCGAGAGACCCCGAGCGTGAATAAATAAGTTGCTTCAAGATGCAAAAATCTTGGCATTGGCTCTTTTGTTAAAATGGTTTTAATTAAATTTATAAAAAAGTAATTTATCACTAAGGATTTTTTATCTACAACCTCTGGGACCTCCCAGACCACTCTGACCTCCCTGTGTTGATGAACTTATTCTATATTTATTTAACATTTTAATAAACTTAACACTATTTCAAACATGATATGCTTTTATTAATAACGATTTATTAGAAAGGAGAAAATATATGGGCATCAAATAAAATATTCAAATATAATATCTTGTAGTTAAAATCAATTCACGTGTTTTTTTTTAATAATAAGAATCTTTTTAAGATTTTTGTTTTATTAAACAATCGTAACAATGAATATTAGTTTACTAGATCGATAGATTTGAAAAATAAACTGTAAATACTATGATGTTATTTATTATAGTATGAGGATAGTATATTAAGGTATGCTCTTACAAGGGAATAGACTCTGTTTTGAGCAATACAATTTACAATAATATATTGATAGATATATAATAACAAAAAATATAAAAGTATAAGAATAAATACAAATGTCGAGACAAAAATATAGAAATATTTCAAATAGTAAAATTAAAAAGGAGGTTGTCCCCACAATAAATTTAAAAAGTAATAGTCAAACCTCAAAATAAACAAAAAGTAACAGACAAAATCGTTCTTAATAGCGCAAGAACAAACCCCTAATATATTTAAATAATAAAATTGTATGTTATCATAATAATCAATAAATTGTATTTAATTATAGTTTTCACATTTTATTATTATAATTACTATAACCCAATTATAGTTCTTCATTAAAAAACTTATAAAACTAAAACGGTATTTATAACGTTAATTGGAATTGGAAATTACCAAATATATTTCTCGATTTCAATTATTACCTGTAGGTAAGCTGTAGCTTACTGTAAATACAGGTTGATATTGTTTTTTTTTTTAAAACAAAATGATTCAATAAAAATATATAATCTTTAAAATGTTTTTTTTTCTGGCAAAACTTTTTGGGTGGCCTATATATTATAATAAGGGCGAAATATTAAATTAATCTTTACTTAACGAAATCGAATCTTTACTTAACGTTACTTAACTAAAACTATATTTTTTTCTTATCTGCGTCTCTAGCTTGAACTATTGATCTTAAAAAAAAATGATAGATTTTTTTAAAATAGATTGTGCAATTATATGAGTGTGATCCTTACCACCAGAATTAAAAATGTACTTTTAAATTAATGATAATAAATAATTAAAGAATTATTGATATGAATGTTGAATAACAGTGTTAGTAGTGCCGTATACAAAAAAAAAAAACAACATGTGTTCTTTTTCCCCGGATTGGATAAGTAGTTTTAAATTAATGATCTGAACGTGTATCGTTATCTTTGTAGTCCACATGGACCGTGAAAACAGTAGGATAAAAAGTAATATTATTTAGAAAAAACTAATCTAAGCCTTCTATGCTGTTTTGTAAGAAGTAATAACATAGAGAGAGAGTAATGCAATAGTTAAGAAATAAATATTAGGACTTATGTACTTATATGTTTTTACACATCACATTAAATTAGTTAAAAATGGAAGATTTTAAATAGGTAAATAAGATAAAAACAGAAACTCTTGCATAACTTCTAGAAGTTTTTAACTAATATAATTTACATATATGTTAAAAAAATGTATCCAGCAATTAAATATAAACCTACAGTGAAATTAAAACTTTATATTTCTATTTAAACAAAAAAAGGCTAAATGCATGTTCAATAAAAGTTGATCTAAGTGAAAATTACATTCTGAATATATATAGAATAAAAAAACATTTATATGAGGAGAAATTCTATTTGCGATTTCTGGGAAACCATCCCGTCATATCGCTACCCGCTTCAATGAATTTAAGATTTCAATATATTTTTAATTTCGGGGGGTGATGTATAATAGACTTTAAAAAAAATAATTAACGATGTTTCTAAGCTTGCACCATAGAATAACATCAAACAATGATACCACACTAAAAACAAATTCTTCCAGTATCCATATTTTTTATTCCATCTTTAGATAAGCTTGATATAATATAGTCAATTTAATATGTATGTATTAATGTATTATTCATACAATAGAAGTATACATGTAGACTGTGTCTGTCCAGGCTATTAGGTAGTAGAACACCAGGGCGCAGAGTGAATGGCTCTGATTTGAGTTAGTTCCGGTCTTCGTGCAACCCCGACAGGCCACTTAACCTATTATGCCAAAGACGACAATTTGGACGATATAACAAAATTGTGAATGTCAAATTTAGAATCAAGTTTGTTATCAATCAACCAATCATAAAACTTTTATAGTTCTGCACATTGGTTAAAAGAAAACGTAGAATACAATTTACACCAATTACAATAAGCCTATCACTAATTACCGATTTCTTCCAAATAACCGTAATCGAGTAAAGAAACTAGATTTTGTAATATGAAGAAGGTGATGCGAAGTACAATTGATTGTTAAAATATTAAGAAAATGTATAAAATATAACAGTATTCCATTAAAGCATGGCTTCAGGATTTCTTTATGTAACTATTTTTGAAAATAAAATATTAATTATTAGAATTGAAACGACGTAGGAATATCTGAGTTCAAGATTTGTAAAAATTACAAAAAAATGTAAATTGAAATAATACTGTTATTTATGTACTAATCTCTTGGTAGGTTTTTACTTTTATATAGGATTGTGAAATGTCGTTTAAAAATAATTTAAATCTCTTCAATATTTCCTGTTTAGGTATGTGACACCCTATTTGCATTTGTAATCATACATACACACTTACATCTTGTTACTCGTATTCCCGTGAACATGATTGCTGCAAAGCAATCGAAACGTCGGGTTAAATTTAAAGTTTAAAATGTAAATCTGTTTACACACTCCACGGTTTTATTAAACGTAAACTCCAGACTTAATATGAAATAAGGTTCGTAAATAATATAAAGGCAGGTTTTTTTTTGTAATATTATCTATTATTGGAAACATTGATATAAAATAAAACGAACAACATTATATCAAAACCGTTTCATCATTTATCACTCCACTATATATTTAAATTGTTAAATGTGGCCAAATTTTATACATATTTTGAACCTCACAAATTATTTACCAAATAACTCGCACTACATTTAACAGTACGCACGGATGATTTAATTTACTTCACACCTTAATAGATTTTATATATATTTTTGAGTTCCATTGAAACATTTATATAATAAGAACCAGGCATAAAACAGGTGATACAAAATAAAGTGCAACATTGTTGCTGGCGCTGTATAGAGTCATGATTTATAAGCTTTATCCTAATATGAAGTACTTGAATTCTATAAAATTTATGTAAGTACTACATAGACTAAAAATATTGATACTTTGGTAAATACACTTCAACACAGACACAGAGTCCCCAATGGGTCGTAAGCCAACATTACTACCGTCATAGGCGTTGAACACTTGTAGGGTATGTCGTAAAAGTTGATACAAATAGGCACTTGAACCCGGCACTTGAACCCTACTAATCTATATGTATGTTTATAATAACTGGAACCTTCACAAGTTAGACTTAAATTTCCTTAGGGCATACTGAGTTGCGATGAAGTGCAGAAATGTATACTTTATTTAATAATATTATATAAAGTATTAGCTATTATGCGTTACAAATACAATAATAATGAATATAAGTTTACACACACTACCATGCGTTACACTCACTACTTTAATTTTTTACGTTGATATTGTCAACGTCAAGTTTATATTAGTTTATGTCAAATATTTTAAAAGGTTTAATTGTAGCCTGACTAATTGAAAATAAAAAACAGTAAGTATTTTATGCATAGAGTTGATTGTAAAAAAAAAATTAAGTCGACTTATGACCACTAGATAACCACTATTAACAGAAAATTCGTCTATATGAATTGAAATGTCGGGTTGCATAATAGGAAATTAAGTGATTTATGAATTGTCGTATCCCTTTTATCATATTGCTTTTATTGGGACATAGGCTGTATATTAGAGTAATTTATATACAATATACATATTATCTTTATTCAGCTCATTACGGTCTCCTATTATCAGTGTACAATGTCAATTGAAGACGTGTCTGTCACATGACGTGCATTCTCGCCGGTGTTTGAAACGTAACTAAACATCTTTAATTTTTTGGAACTAAGAAGTAATCAAACTTCATTTTTATTTATGTAACATTCTTTGGAATCTCATAGGACCCCGGTTTAAATGTAGTATAAGTGTATATATATGTGTATGTGTATATATATGTATGTGTGTATATAATTTATTATATCCGATATTTTATACAATATTATTTTATGGTAACAGAAATTTTGATGCTGTTGTTATTACGGCGGTCGTAACTCCATAAGGGGCAGCCACAGAATGCCAGCGTCGAAGACAACGTCTTTGACATTAGCTGATTGGTTTTCCATTTTGGAAGACATATATACATTTTTATTTATTGTTATATTTTTATTTTTTTATTTTGACCTTTTTTAAAGTAACGTTTAAAGGTTGTATTATTGTTTTTTTGTTAATTTCAAAGTTTTGTTTATTATTATTATTTTTTTATGTTTTTTGTAGTATGTTGTTCAAATAAAATTGTTTTATTTGAATTGATTTGATATTCAATTATAATCATCAAATTTTCCAAGTATTGTATCATTATACTAGGGAGAAGGCAGTTCTGATTCATAGCACAATGTGATTGTAACATCGTAAATGTCTTTGATTAAAGTTAGAGCCAATCTGTATTCAGCGTCACTCGAGTCGATAATATGCTCAATACAATAGAACCATTACTTAACATGAATTGATGTTTATTGTTCTGAACGAGATAAACAGTTGTGGTCTTCAAATGACATGCTTATGGGGTTAATACTGAAGCTGTGATGAGTAGAATGACTTAGACAAAATTTAGTCACTTTATGAAACTTATTGAAGTGTTTCTTATTAAAGTCATCTTCTGCAATTTGCCTATATCTAATACCTAAAAGCTAAATACCTAATGGAAGCGTTTTCCCAAAAAATGTTTAACCATTTAAAAATGACATTTACAATAAATAAGCATTTGTAGAAGTCGTAAGAATAATATATAATTCGTTGTCGATTAATAAATTTCAGACAACTAAATAGGCAAAAACATATTATTTTCCAAACCAATCCGAGAAAATTGAGTTACGAAACTAAGACAATCAATTGGGGACATATGCTGGAAAATTGGATATGAGAGAATATAATAGCAATTATATTGATTTTAAAATAAAAACTTAAAGAGCATTATTTAAAAACATCTATCTATCATCTACACTTTGATAATTAATTCGATATAGTAATCTGAAAATTATTTAATAAAAAAATACAAAATACACTACAAGATAGTTTAAATATTACTAAACAAAATCTTTGCACTGTACCATTAATTTTAATAAACATATTGACCTCGATATGTGATTAAGATTTCAGCAGTACTCTGCAGGGTTCGTTGTAAAATTTGGGGTTCATTCGATGTCAAACACACGGCTTTGAGAGCCTAATACACTTGAGAGCACTTTATGGACTTTGTTGTTTAAATCTATTATGTGTGAAGTGGATGTGAAGTTCATTAACAAATATAAAACAATTAACAATATAATTAATGAAAATGAAAAACGTATACGTATAATGTTTTTTTTTATTATGATTTTATTATAAGTAGAATAGCCTGTAAAACTAGCAGTATTGTAGGTACTCAAATTAAATTATTATTATAAGCCATATACGTTTAAAGAAATACTTAACTCAAGTGATGTCATAAACAGGCGGCTTAACAGATGGATACATGACATTTGCTGTACATTGTGCATGAAAGGAATACGAATGAACATTTAGTTTAATTATACAAGAGGCTAGTTTGTTAGAAAAATTGCCGTAGATATCTCTGTAGGTGTACCACAGGGCGGTGTATTATCTCCTCTTCTCCTTTCATTGTTATAACTGTTATATCTAATGTGTGTGTATGTTATAAGTTATATCTAATGTGTAAATGTGTGTGTAAGTTATAAGTTATATTATAAGTTCTATGTATCTAAGTATCTACTATTATAAGTTATATCTAATGTGTAAATGTTTACGTAATGTTTGTATCTTCTTATTTTATTAGCTTACCAGACCACATACCTATTAATAAAAACTCTGATTCGTCTAAGCGTATCTGGTAGAGATCTCTTAAAGAGATAAGTTAAGCCTTTGTACACTTTTTTTTTTAATTTATATTTTTTTCTTGTACTTTTTTTTATTTTGTTCATAAATAAATAAATACTAAATAAATTATTCATTTAATTAGGTACTTTACTTTAAGATGATAAATGTGATTCCTTGTCCAAAAAATTTCTTTATAGTTTATTCACGATGAAACGAAAAAGACAATGGCCTAGTGGGATTTAATGAAAAAAAATAGAATAAAAAAATCATCCACAAATAGAATAAAAAATTATCGACTCAGACGTGACTTGACACGTGTGAGGACGCACAAGTTTAATTCATGTTTAATAATAATGTGGCTATTTGTTATAAATTATAATTTTAAATGTAATTAACGAAATTTCTTTGTCGAACTAGGTATTAGCTAATTTTAATATTAAATTTCCATTTGATTAGATTTAACAGTAGGAAGGTTATGTCTTTTAAATCAATCAGTGGATTGAGTTTGTCGACAGAGATCAAAAGTTGGTATGAGAGTAGTTTAATCTATTTAAGACAATGTTCATCAAAACAGAGCATATCTTCAAATACAATAATGTTACAGCAACAAATATAAATCCCCAAGTTGATTAAATAATTATTAACCAACCTTTGACTAAATATAGAGTCTATTTATATATTACGTTCCTAGGTTAACAATCCTTTGTACCTTCCATACAATATGATGTTAGTACATTGATAATAACCGTTCTGTGTTTGTACATTGTTATAACAACCTTGAATAGATTTACATAATTTAACCCCTAATTGTCAACATTTAATGCATACTTTTTCATTCAATGATTAATCTGACAAATACAGACTAAATGTGAGAAGTGCACGCTAAGTGTCCGTGAATAAAAGTAAAAAAAAATAAAAAAAGGCGACAGACCTTAAAAATTGTCACAATCTCTCGTAAATTATAATACATTGTCATTTGTAATATTTTAAGGAGAATATATTAATCACATACTATTACTTGTGAAAAAAAAGTAATATAATGCACCGAATGGGTTTGCTGTCTTAAACATATTGTAAATGGCGAAGATATAATCATATAAAGCATAATTTTCTATTTATTCCCAACTTCACCAATAATCATGATAATAATAAATAAATAGAGACTTATTAGTAGATTGGTTGGTTATAAATAGAGATTTATATATTATTATCATTATTATGGGTGAAGTTTTTTAATTTAATTTAGTGAAGAAAAACTTTTAATGGTTTTATTATATTTCTAAAAACAATTATTATAGTTTTTAAATAATAAAACGAACAATTAAAGCATTATCGACATAAAAGTGTGTAATCGTCGGTGTTTTAAATAAAAGCTCAGGTATTCTCCCACTTGTAAAATTTAATAAAATAAAAAATATTATTTGGTTGAAATTAATAGAAATAAGATCTTATAATGGATATTAATGATTAAATATCAAGTTAATGTTTGATAAACGAGCAAAATTATTATACGACTTAAGAGAAAGTAATAGTTGAACTTTTTGGGTGATTAGCAACCTATAATTATTATTAAACTATATCAATGAGGCTCACATTATTGTATTTTAATCTTATATACAAATTCTTATATAAACAATAATAACGATTGTATATATACAAGAAAATATTTTCAAAAAAACATACTATACTTTATCATATAACAAAATAAAATGATAATTTAATTATATTAAAATATGGGTTTCTGATAGAAAGACTACGACAACCAAACTATATATCATTAAATTTGTCTATGATAGAAAGATAAATTCATCTTATTTTGACTTCTCATTTACATCCTTATCTCAACAAAGTTATGGAAAAAATGTAGACCAGATAAAGTATGTATGCCAGAGACGCTCCTTTCGTTAAAAGCATTAAAATCAACTATAGTTCCATCTGTATTCGCGAAGCATATTTCAATAACATGACAAGGGGACGCATTCTCTCAAGTCCCTCGAGATAATGCGCGAATCTGACGCGCGCTCAAAAGGCGTTATTGTTAGAAATTCATTAATAACGTAATATAATATAATTAATTGTAAAGTGTTATAATTTTCATATGTAATATGTTACAGGAAAATTAAAATTATTCACGTTCAAAAACATGTTAATTATTTGATGATATGTTTATTATTTGATTATGTATATATTTGCTAATCCAAGAATTTGAAGTTAGGAAAGGATGTAGGCTCCAATTATAATTAATTTAATTCAAAATCAGTTTAACATCAAAAGAATATTAAAGAAACAAAAAACCTTGTATAACGTATAATCTAAATAGGTGATTAAATATCACGAGGATGTCAAAGTACGAAATTACTTTACTAGAAGACTCTTTACTATTATTTATATATTGCAAAATTTAATATATTGTAACACAATATTATGTATATTAATAAAGATTAACGTAGGTACTTACTATCTTAATCCGCTTTAGAGGCAATCTCCAGGCATCGTTATTTAAACTTGAAAGACGTATAATAACCTTGTCTAGTACTTACATTGTTATACAAGCTCCACTATATATATGACCTATTTTATGACACTGGTTTATATTGTTGGTTATAGTAATAATATATCTTACTGATAATGGGTAATAAGCCTAAATTTAATTTACAAATCATAACGGAATTTTAAGAAATCCAGACTGTTTTAAAATTTTAATTATCTTTTGTAGCTATGTCATTGCCGAATTATCACTTCGCTCACTGTTAACATTGTATAGTAAAGTAGAGACATGGTATTGTGGTATCTATAAAGTAGTCTGTGTATTGTTTAAGATCCATACATTGTATCCCACATGCAATTTCAGTCTTATCTCTGCATATATTGAAACTGTAATTGGTTTGCTAAATATCTTGTTTTGTACAGTAGTCAAATATATATTAAAATATTAATATTTTAACAGGATTAATAATGGTTTTGATAATCTAAGTAGTATATTATATTATGATACATATAATGTATTTATAGTCGAAAGTGTGTATCATATAATGAGTATAAAATTATATAGTTACAATAATAAATATTGTTATTTTGTAACATTGTGAGAGTATTTTGGTACAGATGCTTCGAAAAAACTGTAACCACCTGACAGGAGACGAATTTACGATGTCGTAACTCAAACACAGCGTTGAGAACCTAATAAACTGATGGTATCTGGTGTATATTTTTATAAAGACTGTTATGTAGATGAATGGGTTGTTATCCAACTTTGTGTAAGTTAAGTGATTAATTAGTAATGAAGTTATTGGGTCAAAAGTCAGATAAATAAATATACATATAATATATTGTCAATAATAATAATAATATCTGGACAAATTGCACTAATTGTCTGACCTAGGGGTAAGCAAATTATTTGCTTGTGTTAAAAGTGTGAAACAAGGATACAAATAGATATATACATTATAAACTGCGTATATGTTTAGTAAATAACCAAACCCAGAAAAACAGACATCTATGTTCATCACATTCATGCCTATCCGTGTCGGGAATCGAACCCGAACCTCTTTGCGGTGCTAATCGCTAGGCGTCTGCGTTAACCAGTCAACCAACTGCAACGAGGCGGTTCATGGTAAAAGTATTTTTGCAACTTTAAAATTTTGACGGAATTATAAAAAATATAAAGACAGTCTACGAAGGTAAACAAAATCTAGTAATGATATATGTATCTAGATAAATAAACAAATAATATCCAATATTAATTATTGTTAAAAAACCAGCTTCCATTTATAGTTATTGAATCCTTTTCGGACCTTTTTTAACCTTTTTTAAATAAATAAAAAGTAGTAGTTTAAGAAGTCCTCGGGTACTTATATTACGCATACAGAAGCTACAATACTGACATATTCTCCATAAACTCCTTCGAAATATTTGAAGAGAGTATTTTCTGTATGAAAATTGACACGTGATATACATTCGTAAACATTACCTTTGACATTTTCTTCTGTCGACTTTTATGTAATGTCTATATATTACACACACATACACATATACACATTGGGCATTATGAAATCATTTTGTTTGTACCAATTTACAATGTGTAGCGAATGAACCTAATAATCGTTTATATAATGTAACCTATCATACAATACAATGTACGTATTATTCATATTAATAGCATTTGTATGGTTTGGCAAACGTGAATTGGTCTCCATAATTAAGCCACAAACCTGTTCATATATATATATAGTCCTATAGTCTGTATGAACTCACTTGAATGTAAGGACGTCTTGGCTTGTTATATATGTGTAAATTAACTCGAATAATACTCAGTATATCATCAAATTAAATGTATATAAAGCACTACAGTTCTAGTTAAATTGTAATTAACGTACAAACTAGTTTTAGTGTTTTCATCGACACGAGATATTTTTAGATAGTACAAAGAAACATTTAAGTATATACCTTAGAAGCAGTTCATTATTTTATTCTCATTATGGACACGTTAATAGTAGTACGAAAAATTTTTGACCTCTTTTAAGTATTAAAACGAATGTAATGAGTATTAAAATTACTAAATTGAAGAAAAATCCTAGCTTTAAAGAAGTAATTTTTTTACGATTGTAAATGAATGAAATATAAAATTTATTAATTAAGAGAAACCCCCAGAGCGATTAAATAATTTGTTTAAGATCATTTGATATAAGTTAAATTAATTGGTTCAAATTATTATAAAGCATAACCAATTATTTTATTAAAACAGATTTTTTTTCATAACATATTAAATACATTGTTTAAAACCATAATTTTACAGATAGAATTCTTTAAAGTTTTGTCCATTAGCGTAAAGGATAAAATGTCGTTCGTTAGATTTCTCAAAACATATTTGCTTTACAAAATAAAATCTTTTCTATGCTTTATATTTTGATAGTTAAATTCGTAATACAAACCTCGGATTGATAACTTTGATGTTATTCTTTGTATAACAGAAATTTTTAAAAGGCTTAAGCTATGTAATATTATAATCAACATTTGCTAAAATACTAGATCATATTTCATTTCACTAATTTAAAAAAAAATTGAGACTTTTCGAAATATTAGTACTCACATTATAAAAAATATTAATGGAAACATGGCAAGAAATAAAAAACGTAATACTTTATACATGAAATTACTTAACAAGGTAAGTCTAAACAGCAAATATGAAAGAGTACCTCCTCTTTCATATTTGCATGTTAATTCGTGTTGACTTCGACTTTGATATTCTAAAACAAATATCAAACGAAGTCGTTGCAGTAAGAGTTGTAATAAATTAATAATATATTTGAATATTTAAATTTTATCGAAATTCTCTATAAGTTGTAATTAAATAACGTTCATTTTCCGGGATATTATTACAATGATTAATATGACTATATTTTAATTAGCTAGGAATTTAAGCATATAACCTAAACGGTATTTATAAGTTTCATTAATTCTAATGCTATTATTTTGTTTAAATTATTACTGATACCGATACTAATAAGTTATCATTGCCAGTTCAAGTGGCATATGTACATAATTAAATATCAATATAATAAAGCTGAAGAATTTGCTTATTTGTTTCTCATAGTAACATTAAAATCAAAATATGCCAAATCAGAAATTAAAATTGAATCTGCACATGTCAATTAATGTTCAATTCATATAAAATATGAGTAAACCAAATATGTTCTAATATTAATATAAATATAGAATGGAAAATAAACCGATATGGGCAGGTATTTGAACCCGCGACTACTGGGAAACCGTCCCGTCGCTCTAACAACTGAGCTACAGTATCATACGGTACGGCTTACCGTTATATAAATTTAAATAAGCTTAACATGTTTATAGATATTTTTAAACATGTTCTAATATTACAGTTCAGTTAAAAGACAGTAAATTTTGAAACCAATTAATTTATTTAACAATAGTATAAGGCAATACATGTCTGCTATCTCTGTCCCAGCTATTACGTAGCACAATACTAGAAAGCTGAGTAAATGGCTCTGATTAGAGTTAACTCCGGTCTGCGTGCAACCTCAATAGGAAACTTGTTAAACCACCGATTTCTATTTGATAGATATAACAAATTAGTTGATTAAAAATTTTGAAATTGTAACCGAGTTCGTTGCCTAAAAGATATATAACGAAATACAGTATTAAGTTATTAGTAAAATATATATTTTTTTCAAAATCATAAGTCATTGAAAATTAAATTTTAATTACTGAGGATGAAATTACACACCCACATCAGACTTCAATATTTAATTGAAATTTACAAATAATATAAATTGAAGAAATTACATTATGAGTATAGTATTATGATTTTGATCTAAGAAATTAAAATTGTATTTTTTTAAAATAAATTAAGAGAAATAAGAAAAGTGACATAGTCAAAATTTTACTTCAACGTCACAAATTATTGGCCCTTATGAATTATTTCCCCACACATAAATCACACTCAACATTGATGGGTACACATTAACGATATAATTTACTTTGGACTTGAATGGCTTTTATAAATATGTTTTTGGGTCTCATTGCAACAATTATACTGATGTACCGGGAAAAAAAAAGATGCTAATAGGTGATACAAAATAGAGTACAACATAATTGCTGGCGCAATATTAAGTAATGTTTTATGTACTGTATCCTAATATGGTACTAGTTTATGTATATATATATATAATATATATAGTGATATTGGTTACATTATAATATAGTATACTTAAATCCTATCAAAATGCTTATACTATTATAAAAGAACAACATAGACTAAACATTGTAAAATGTTGGTGTTTTGTTAAAAACACTTCAACACAGACCAGTGAGTCCCCAATGAGATAAGTCAACTTTATAGCCGCCATAGGCGTTGAAAACTTGTAGGGTAAAAGCTGATACAAATAGGCACTTGAACAATACTAATATATAAGTATATTTACATGTTAAGGTAATTAAATTATCAATATTTTTAAATTTCCTTAGGACATACTGAACTATTTACAAAATGAGTTTTTATGTTTGTTTTTTGGCTTTCAATATCGTTTTCAGTATGAAATTATAGAGAGTACGCCACTAGGTATTAGAATGTCCAGTTGTATAATATAAGATTAAATGATTGATTTATTTCTGGTGGTATAGTATGGTATGGTTTACGTTTTATCATGTTCAATTCAAATCTTCCAATTTCGTTATATTTTTTTCAATTTATTTTATCATCTACTGGTATAAACAAGGAAGAAGAAAATTATGTTTTAGAATATTGTAGTAGCAGTGACATTTTTTGATTGAAGATAGAGCCAATCTGTATCCAGCGTCACTTGAGTCGATAATATGTTCACAATAGGACTTTTACTTAACATAAATTGATGTCTATTGATCTGGACTGGAGATGAACATGTAGTTTAAAATAAAACAGCTTTTATGACTGCTGTGGACTTTAATGGCTAGTGATAACTAATAAATATTTTTCTAAACATGTCAAGGTCTATTTTGACTATACATACTTTAAACAATATTTGAAATAACAACAAAACAATATTTGAAATAACAAACAATAGGTGACATAGCGAATTAACTGTGTGAAAATTAATTTCATTTCAAAGTATGTTGTGAAATTTTGGGTTCATAAGCTGTCAAACACATGGCTTTGAGAGCCTAATACACTTTAAAAGCACTTTATGAAGTTTCGTGTTAAATCAATAACGTGTTGAGTGTTTGTGATATTTATTAATTAGTATATTATGGCACAGTGTATATAATTAGTAAATATTATAAAAAAATAAGACATTTATTGCTTATAATTACAGTGCTTTCCGCCTATACATTACGTAAAAGTTGCGAGAACCGACGCGGAAATGAAAAACGTGCTTATTATTTGTATAGAGCTTTGTTTCTATTATACCTGGGTAATAATATATTTGGTAAGTTTCTTAGTAGCTAATTATACAGTACTACAAGATAGTAGGAGGAGTAGGAGGAGGTAGGAGTACTAATTATTTTGTTATTCATTTAATTTTTATAAAGTATATTTTGATTCGGGAACACTTTAAATCAAAGTGATAAATTCCATTCTATTCCTGAATGTAGTAAAATTGTACACTGTATTTTTACAAACTCCGGTGACATGCAATAGACAAGACTTAATGGGATTTTTAAATAAATATAGAGTGAAAAGTTTATCGACATGGGCAGTACTCGAACCCGTGACGTCACGACGTGTTGAAAAAAGGGGAACCATGATACTATGTTTAAGTTATTCATGTTCTATTTATATATTATGTTCCTAGGTTAACAATCCTTTGTATCTTCCATACAATATGATGTTAGTACACTGATAATAGTCGTTCTGTGTTTGTACATTGTAAAAGCAACCTTGAATAGATTTACATAATTAAACCTAAGATATATACATACATTTTAGCAATATTACTAGTAATAAAGAACAAATATTATATTAATACAGTTTCAAATTTAGCCATGAATTTATTAATCTAGTTATACAATTTCCATACCAAATATCTATTTTTCAATTGTACTTTTTTAGTTCTTATTTTTACTGTCGAATTATAAAACCGTTTACAGTATTAAGGTATTTATGGTATTTTTTTAAAAGAAAATAAAACCAGTGAGTGAATGAGTGGGTAAAATAAAATGAAATGGATATTATTGTGAACTTGTCTTTAAAACTACATACATACATTCAAACATTTTTATCCTATATACATACATAGAATGTTATAAAATTATAGTAGTGGTTATGGTTTATTATATATAAGCCCATTTCCCACAAAAAATATTTTTACATTTTAGTCTACCGATCTAAATTTAACATCCTATGTTATACAAATCCACCTTTGGTAGAGGAAATAACAATATAAAATATTGAACATACGTATTTATTTAGATGTAGACTTGCTGTTAAAAGATTTTCATAATATAAATATTATTTATTTATCAATCTTAGGGGAATATTAACTGCATGTTACCCCTAGAGAAATCAAACGTGACTAATAGCTTTATTGTAAGATGATGATGAATAATAATTAGAGATAGATCTCTACGATGATTGTTGATGGAGTTATGAAGTGGTTCTGTATTAGTTGAGAAAAGCTTTTAATTGATTTTTAACTATATCTATAAGCAGTTTTTTCACTTTTTATGAAAGGATAAAGTGTGTAATCACCGAAGACTTGCATAAAGGCTTGTGAATTCTTTAAAGTATATTTTTTAAACGCAACAATAAAATATTTTGTATTATATGGTTGAAAATGAAACCAATTGAAATAAAATCTTAAGTTGATATTTATTAATCAATTATTAAAGTTCAAGTTCTTATCTGGCAAGCGCGCAAAATTATAATGCAACTTTAGAGTAAATGACTGTCAATAATTGAACTTTCTGGTTGATTAATAACCCATAATTAACAGAGAGCAATGGAGTTCCTATTATTAAATAATTTTATATTACATTATAAAAACAATAATAACAATAGAGTGTATTAAAACTGATAACTAAAAAATTACGTAACAACATTTTTATTTATGGGCCCGGCACCCGCACGGTAAATCCATGGATTGCTTGCTAAGAAGCTTCGTCTCGTCGTCTAATAAAATAATTTAACTATAATATATGAGTTTGGTATTTAGAAAAAGAGGAATATAAAGGATACCTTACTATTTATTATTAAATTTAATTTTGGTTCTAGACTAAAATAATTTTATTTTGTTGTTTCGTTTTCATCCTAAGCTTAATAGATGTAGGTAAAAAAATAATGTAAACAAGATAAACTATGTATATGAGTGACACAGTGCCAGTGAAAGCATTAAAATCAACTGTAGACCTAGATCTGTCTGTCTGTCTGTCATATTCAATTAATGAAAATTACAAAGAGACGCCATATCTAAAACCCATAGCAATATGGCGCGAATCTGACCACGACTGAAAATACGTCATTGTTAGACTTTTTGGCTATTAAATAATATCACAGTGATATTAGTTGTATGTGATATGTGTATTATAATGAATTATAAAAATAATATACCAGTCATATTTAAATTAGATGGTAAATATACTTATTAAAGTTATTTATTTTTCATTCTATATTTATTTAGAATTATTTTAGCTTAACATGGCTATACGTGTTTATAGATATTTTCAAACATATATTTGTATTTTCAAACGGATTAATATACCTACTATCTTAATCCGCATTAGAGGAAATGTATTCTTATTTAAACTTGTGAGAAGTATAATGAGCTTGTTAGTACTTACACTGTTATACAAGCTCCATTTCCTCTTCTTTATTTATCTTATGAGATGGTTTGTGTTTGATTATAGCAATAATATATCTTACTAGCTACGCATATAGAATTCAACCCAAAAGATATCCTAGATCTTCTTTTTAGTTTTAGTTTTAAATCTACAATTAAAAGTTTTCTATTAAATGAATCTTATTATAACATTCGAAAATTTCTGGTAGATCAAAATGTGTAGAACTTGGGTTATTGACTCATTTGCAGAGTTGATGTTTAATGTATAAGTCAAATATTGTTAAATTTATTTTAAAAAGAGCAACTGTTGATTTTCTGTTCTGTTCTTTCAAAAGAGCAGCACTCCGAGCTGGTAGCAGCTTACTCACGGACTGACTATACTCACCAATTTAATGTAATCATTGAAGATTCAAAAGTGCATATAAATGCCTACTTAAATAAAGATATTTTAAATTTGAATTCGTATAAATGTTATTTTCAAAGAAAATTATAATCAGAAATACAATGTGTTTTATAAATTGGAAATATCCGCCTTATGTCGTTCCAGAATTATTACCTGAAACGCAAGTATTTAGACCCATTTGCTTACTACCCACACATTGTATAGATATCGTATAGGCATGCTATTGTGGTGTGTCTATAAAGTAGTCTGCATATTGTTCAAGACCCATTCATTGTTTTCCCACATGCAATTTCGGCCTTATCTCTGCATATATTGAGGGTGGAATTGTCCTACAAAATATCCAGTTTAGCTGTCTAAATACCAATCATATTTCTATTAAAACGTTTTTATTTTTGATAAGGTATTATATATATAGTCAATAACCTTTGTTGTATATTATAAACATTTGAAAAAATATTATAACAGACTTCTTTATAAAAAGTGTTATTTTATCATTTTAGGCGAATCAAGCTATGTTGTGTGTTATTTACAAATTATTTGGAATATTATATATTTAAATTGATTTTTATGGTTTATTTAAGAACCTGTAACATCGTGAAAATAAAAAAAAAATTAAGTCATGGAAACAAATAAATTGCTAAATTCATTAAATAATTATTTTATTACTTGTATCTTTTACGACGTTGACCTTAAAAAAGTAAAGTGCTTGGAGGCTTAGAAGTTAAAAAGGAACCAAATCTAGTGTTGGTACGTATGTACGTAGTATGGTAGTTTAATGAATGAATACGCTAAAAGTGAAAAGTCCAATATAAATCATTGTTCCAGAAACAGCTTCTATTTATAGTTATTGAATCCTTTTCGGACACGCTATTTGTTTCAATTTCGAAAGGCGAGAATGGAAATCGACCATTTGTATCTTAAACGGATCTTTGTAAGAGACGGCTTAAATATTGCTTTCTATTTTCAGACAATTGCCCTAACATCCGTCTCTTATGGAGTCCCTTGAAAAAGAAATTTATTTGTATGAGAAATCCGAAATTATAAGCCAAGGCATTTCTAAATAAAGTTCAGAGATTTTTTGTTATTGAGAATTGTATAGATTAATTTTATATATATTAATAATAATAATAAAGCCTTTTTATTTCCTGTAAATTTTGCATTTCTTATAAAATATGCATACATGAGTTTGTTATATGCTATTTATATCTCTATTACTTAATATAGATTTATCTGAATCTAATGAAACTATTTGTATGTATCTGTATTTTAAATTATATATAACCCGAGAATGGGTGAAGGTCTCCTCCAGTGATGCCCATTTGTCTCTGTCTTGAGCTACTTGCCTCCAGTTTGGACCAGCTATTGTTTTTCAATCATCTTCCCTCCTTGTAATCGGTTTCTCTCTTGTTTTTTGCCAATTGGGCAATTCCAAAATGTTACTTTCTTGGTCCATCTAGAACAGTTAGCCGAGCAACATGGACTGCCCACTTCTATTTCAGTTTTTGTGCGTAACTTAGAGTGTTTGTTTCTTTTGTTACTTTTCTTATTTCAGTGTGCCGTATTTTATCCCGTTTTTTATATTTTACATGCTTCGCTCAAGTCCTCTCTGACAGACGGTGACCTTTTTTTTTTTGTTTCGACAGTGAACTTCCACGTTTGGCAACCATATGTCAAACACGGCAAGAGGTTCGTATTTATTGCCTTTGTTTTTATAACTTGCGAAGTTGCGACATATTACTTTTAAAACTGCCCCTGAGACTCCATATTTCCATGTTTTTATTCCTCCTATTGAAGCTAACAGTTTTTCCCAAATAGACATAATTCTTAACATACCTGTATTCTATGTCTACTGTTGACTAGTATTGGTCTTTCCAAACTATTTGTCATTGCCTTAGTCTTCGTAATATTAATTTCTAGTCCCACTTTTGCACTAGCTAGGTGTAAGGTTTCTGCCATGATTTCTAGCTGGTAGGATGACTGATAGCAGTACCAGGTCATCAGCGAATCTTAGATAGCTTAAGTAGGTGTCGTTTATGTATAGTCCAAATTTTCTCTAGTTTGTTTATAACCGTCTCGAGGACGGCTATAAATATTATTGGAGACAACGGTCGCCTTGTCTAACACCCCTTTCTATTGGAAAGCTCAGGTCCAAGGTTTCAAGCTTTATTTTAGTCTTATTGTTCTTATATCAGAATTTACTGATTTTCACATATGTTATCTCCACTCCTTGTTCCTTCAGGCTTTCCCAGATGCTTGCGTGTCTCACCGTATCAAAGGCTTTTTGGTAGTCAATAAATGCTATATAAAGGGATCTTTGATTTTCCTGATACTTTTCCATAATTAATTCCAGCGTGTGAATGTGATCTTTTGTGGAAAAACCTTCTCAGAAGCCTACTTGCTCTACCGGTTGTTTTTTTTCAATGTATCGCTAATCTTTGTATGGAAAATTGCGGAGTTTGCGGTCTTTAGTTTTCGACATCCTTCGTGTCACCTTTTTCCTATATTAGTATGATGTTAGATTCGGAACACTGCCACGGTGTTTCAGAGTTTTGCATAATCATGTTGAACAATTTAGCTAGTGGTGCAGCTTAAATGCGCTTTTTAGTGTTTCGTTCGTGTTATTATCTGAACTAGAGCTTTTTTCAGGCTTCAGTTTATTTATTACTTTAATTATTTCTGTTGCGTCTATCTGTTAAATGTTTCTTTCTTGTGTACGTGTGTGTGTGATCTATTTCCGTGTTGTAGCTTATGGTGGCTTTGTTTTGTTGCTATAAAGGTTTCTGTAATATTCAGTTGCGATGGTAATGATGTCGCTTCTAGTGTTCGATTCTGAATCTTGTTTTTTAAGGCCTTCTATCCATGTTGTATTAGTTCTGAGTTTTTTAAAGGCCTTCCTTGTACTTCCACTACTTTGTAGGTATTCCTTTATTATGTCTTGTCTTTACTTAGCGTAGTCTGCTTTTATATTTTTATTGACTACTTTATATAGTATGGAAAGTTTATTTCTGTTGCTCCGTGATTTGTTTTTAATTGCCTTTCTTCTTTTTAATAGTCTTACTGTACTTGCTGATAGTATTTTGTGTTATTAATGGTCTTCCCTCTTTGTGCGGGCTTGTTTTAGACTTAAACTTGGACTTTTCTATTCTGTCGTAGCAATTTTGTATTGAGGAGTTTTCCCTGGAAGTCGGCGTTGTAGATAGATTAGACAATAGGATTTTATTGAATTTGTTTATTTCTTCATCGGTCTTAAGTTAGTTGATTGGGCTATCTGTGAATTTGATTCTATTTTTTTTTATTAAGATTCTAGAATTTTATATATAAGAATTTTAAATTCAGTGTAAAATCTTTTAAAATACTTAATGGGGTTTTAATGAATTAGCATTGAATTTCCTAAAATTGTTGAAAAGAGTAATGGCATAAGATATACGATAATATTTATTCAATAACGTCTAAATTAACTGTGACATATATAAGCATAAATTATCATTGTCTTTTATATTTATTAATTATTATGCGAAAAATAAAATTCCAACTTAACTAATACATAGACGTTACTCGGTATAAAATCATTCTGTCTGTACCAACTCATAATTTCAATAGAATGAGTTTAATAATCGTTAATATAATAGAACCATACAATATAATGTACACTGACATTCATATTAATATCACATACATGGTTTGGCAAACGTGAATAGGTCTTCATAATTGAGCCACAGAATCTGTTCATACATAGTAGTATAGTCTGTATGAACCCACTTCAATATAAAGATGTTTTGGCTTGTTATTTATTTATAAATGATCAGATGCAATCTATGATCTATGATCTCACAAAAATTTGAGCAAAAAATAAAAAGTGTTATCTTGTTTGTAAGTATCGCATCAACAAATTGTTAAGGGTACGAGACATTTTCAGGACGTAAAAAAATGTTTATATAAATAAGAAACTTACAATTTTTCATATTCCTTTGTATATATGGTTTTATTAACCTTTAACTATTAACTTAAATAAAGTTTTAATCTTTTAATCTAAATCAATTACTAAATTTTATTTTCTCAGGGAGTATAATTTTTAAACGTTATAAAAATTTCGTGCTTTAAATTTATAGGGGTGTGATATAAAATAATAAGATTAAGTTAAAATCAGCTGATATGATATATCTCCAAACATTACAAAGTGCACAAATTGTAGAAATGTTTCACTCCAACAAATCCAATTCACAGACTTTTCAGACTCCAGTGGAACTTTTGCTATTAACTTCCCGTAATTGACAGTTATTGAGTATTGCTTTATAAATGATTATATTTGCAACTTTGTTTGGAATCTACTAATTTATTACCAATATGATTACCTAAAGTATAAATAAACTAATTAGTCGCGTCTTATGTTCGTTATTAAAAAAATGTTACATATTAAACATACTTTCAAATTTATTGATTTCTTAAAAAAAAATCGGGAATTGAACCCGCCACTTTGAGCCATACGTCTGCGCTAACCAGTCGACCAGCAGTGCGGTATATCATTGATATGCACAGAACAAGCCAGAATTCTTATAAATAGTGCTTATATAAGACTATAATAAGTAACCACTACTATTTCTATGAAGTTCTCAAATTTATTTTCTGGTGTTTGTAATCGGGACATTTTTATCTAATGCAGAAGTTTGGCAATGAATTACTAAATTTAAATTACTAATAAAAAGAATATAAACATTTTGTTAAATATTTTTCAATACGTTAACAGAGCGTAAAAATTTACGACATTAATAGTATTAAATAAATTCTACTCCTTTAAAAATAATATTAAGGGCTCTACTTAAAGTATTACGTTTTTGGACATAAAACATGTATACGGTTGCTTTTGTGCCCAAAACAGAATGAAAATAACGGAGTTCATAAATTGACCCAGCCCATATCTTTAGGGTAATGTGGTAAACGCTTATTACGTATTTTACAAAGAAGTGTGCTTCAAAAGGTCTTTGTCCAAAATGTTTCTCGTAAATCTTTTATCACGAGAATTGTAAAGTACAAAATTTTTGTAAGTATTCATTTATTTAAAGAATAAAATTATGGCTGCGAAGCTTATTATTTTGATATTTTATTCATTAACACATTTAGAAGTAACAAAAATGCCTACATTAAACGTAAGTTCTTAAACTTTAAGCTTATCATAAATAAATATGAAACTGTGTCAGTCTGTCTAAAATCTATATTAAATGATACTAAAAATACTCAATCGATTGATATTTAGTTTAAAAATAAACTAGCTATTATACAACAACAATCCATACAACAATGTATACAATTAACAATCTATGCTATATATGCTTTATATCTACACATAGAGAAGAGCTAATACCAAAGTTATTTTCACTACGGCTACATTTTTCTTATTTGAATTCAACAGATACCAAAAGGAGAAACATTGCAACTTACTGTAAAAACTAAAGCAGTTGGCAATGTTATAATATTTTAAATATTAATTTATTTTTCATGGAACTTACATAGATTAAAATATAATTCTTTGTAAAAACAAAGTCTTCAACCTTTATTTAAATAATCATATTCAAATATAAAAAACTATAAAGCTGAATACTTTTTTGGACAATAGTATAAATTAAAAAAGTATTTCATAAAGTGTCGGATAGTATGTTACTTATTTATAATCATAGATTGAAGCCTAATAATAGGTGAATGTTTGTTTTTGAGAAGCCTTGGATCCTAAACCACTAAAACTAAAGAAATTTCCGGAACATATTGCTTTTTGTGTAACCCATACAGACGGAGTCGCAGGCGATCGAGAGTCTTACTACAAATCGAGACATTGTCTCTTATACTCTAAAGAAATAAATTAATCTTTCTATAATAAAATATTAAATTAAAGCTACTATAATATTGTATAATATAATATTATTATTATATTACATCTATTAATATTATATTTTATCTCGTACCTTTATTCTGTATATCGATACTATGTTGTAATATCATATAATTATATGTGAATCACATGTGGCTTATTAATAATTGAATGATTATAAAATTAATCAACGCAAATATTGTTTTATGTAGGATAATTATTTATTATCTACCGAAATGTTTACATCATTACTGAAACTATAAAAATCAACAATTTTATGAAATAAGTCACTATTTATTATTTCAAACAAAGATTGAAGTAATTATTATTGGATACGTATCCATTATGATACACAAACAGTCTATCTATTGTAATCAATTAAATATAAAAGAGTTAACGTTGTAGCAAAGGAACCTTATAATTTGTATTTCACTATTATTTTAGACAAATAAATCAGAATCTTTATTGATTTCAGTTTGATTTTCCAAACAACTAATTACCCTTAACCACTTAAAGATGTATCCTGTATAGATATATAATATAATAAAGTTTTTAACACGCCTTTACTAGTTACTCGTGTATGTTAGCTTTTTTGTTTGTTTGCTTGTAACCGACTTTTTTGAATGCGATTTTGTTCAAACTTCATACACATATGAAGTACCAATAGTAAATTAATAATTCGATGAGATTATCTCATTATCTTGGTTAATGTCTTGAGGATTAATAATTATCTTAAGCTAATTTTTGCGCGTTTTTTAGTTTTTTTAAACTAATTTTATTTTGTTTGCATTAAACGTAATAGGTTATTAGTGATGTGATTATTGAGTTCTTCTCGCTCTTGTTGTACCGCTGAGTTGCTGTATTCAGCCATTCTGTCTTTTGACTATGAGGTTGTAGTTTTGCAAATTGAAAAACTTTAACAAATAAGTCTAAACATGAACAAAAATAAAAAAATAAATTAAAGAAAAAACAATTAAACAAAAGTATTTTCAGGTAATAGTCAAATCATAATTTATCTTATTTAAATATTATTTATTTCATTTTTTTAAACTCTTAAATCTCATATTTCACTAGTAATTTAATTTTATTTCGTTTCACTTACATTTAAAATATAAAAAAAGCTACAAAGCTTGTGTCAGCGTAGCTGTAGCACATACTACAGACTACGAATTGTGTTACGAATAAAGTAATATCAGTCAGCAGAATTCACTCCGTCGGTTGGTTTGTCTGTTATTTCTAATATTTTATGCTTTTGAAGTGTTCTACTCTGTGTGATGAAATATTTTTATTATTATATTATCTACATTTCAGAAACTAGGATACCATAAAAGAATACCTGGAATAATTCATATAAAACAATTTACGTTTAAAATTAAATTAAAATTTTATATGTAATGTCAGACATCATAAGAAGATTTTGTAATATAGTATATTGTAAATAAAAGTGAAGCACAATACATTGTATTTTAAATAGACTACCATCTTATGTTTTATTGATCCCAACAGCTCGGTTACAAAGTATTTTGATATATAATAAAGGAAATTGAACCTTAGTTAAAACTATTAGACTGAAAACTGAGCTCGCAACAGTTACCTTGTTATGCAACCACATGTTTTAGCATCAATTTCAGGTAAATACTTCGTATAATATAAATAGATATTTAAAAAAAACATTGAATTGATTGACTTAGCGCCTTTAATAAAAAATATTATTATTTGCCTTTGTAAAATGTATAGCCACGCATGCTGTCTTTCAGATTTGAAGACTTTGACATTGAATTTACTTCAATTACAGAAACTTTTTCTTAAGAGGTATGTTGGTCTTATATGTGTATAATGTTGTAACTGTCTTTAGTACCTACAGAGAAAACTAATGTTATTTTTATAGCTACCAATAAAAAATATTGCTATTCTTAGTTTTTCTCTTGGTAAATATTTTATTCTTATATTACATAACAACAGGTTCTAAAAATATACAAAACGTGCAATATTGTTTTATTATAGTCTTAGAAAGATACATGTTAAAAACATATTTTCTTTGAATCAATAAAGTAAATATATTTTTAATTTATTTTTACTTACTATAAATTCATATATTTTTCTACCAAAAAGCTATTTGTAAAAAAAATTCTCGACTGCTTTATAATGAAAAAAAACTTTATATCTATACGGAAATGTACAAAACTATTTTAAGTTATGCTACCAAGTACAAACAAATGGGTAATGTAAATGAGCGACCCATAAATTATTGGTGTTTTGAAAACCTAACTTGTACAAACTTGTCTGCTGCTGCTTATATGGGATACAAGTAGGCTGTAGGAACTCCTATAAAAGTTATGCTATAAAAACCAAAACAATAGACATTTATCAATAATAACATTACTTTAAGAAAAGTGTATTTATACTTGTTATGTCTTGGTCTGAAAAAAATATTATGCATAGTTTCATGTTCCTGCCAGCATTTAATTAGGTATAAACCAAAAAGATTCGTATCAAGTAGTTTTTTTCTACTTTTCTTAACGCTTTATACAAAACGTTTTTGATTGATTGATTGAATACTGATTTATTGAAACTTGTACAGACGGATGGATGGACGGATTTTTGATATTAACTGTTCTCTTAAAACACGGACTAGATTGCTGATTGACTGACATTATAAATATAAGTTATAAATATATGTATTTTTTATGTACAAAGTAAACTAAAAAAAATGGGAAATATGTAAAATTCAGTTTTTTTTAGTTTTGTATCAAATTCAAATTCTTATTATTATTAGTTCTTGTGCTACAAAGTGGAAAAATGCTTTTTTTTTAAATAAAGAAGCTAATATCTGCTATTTAAGAATAAAAACTAACTTATTCTCTAACTGGAACAAAAGTTTTTATGTGTTGAGGCGAAAGTTTGGCAATTTATTTGTTCGGAAAGTACTCGTGGGTGCGGTTCGTATTGTGTTCGGAAAATCCGAAAGCGGAAAAGACTGGCAGATTACATACAAGCTATGCAGTGGGTACGTGGACTGTGCAGAGGTTCGGTTAAAAATCACAAACTTTTAAGTATTCTGGCCATTTAAACGTTAAACCATTTTTCTATATATTTGCATATTTCGAATAAAAAAAAGCGGCTTCAAAAAGAAACTTGAATGTAAATATGAAACTAAGAACAACATAAAAACCAAACAGAGATCTTAATATTCATGACGTTTTAATATATCGGTGATATCGTTCACGATCCATTAACTTTTATACCCCACTTTAAATTCCGGTTACATCCAGATTACATCCGAAGTAGTTTTCTCAAACTTTCTCATTTCTCATTTCACTAACTTTAATATTGTATTATATTTCTAATTATACATCAATATGATAAACATGAAATTAAAGTTCTAATAGTCTGGCTTATTGTCTATTTTTAAATGATGAATGCATTTTGATAATGTATACTGACTTTGTCTAAACGACGAATGCACTACCTATATCTTTTATATTAGAAAATTTATAATCTGATTCAACTTGTATACTGACTATATCAGCCAGCATAAGACAAACCAATTAAATCAATGAGGTATTTACGTAATGGCACTACTATAGCTGAATCAAGGAAAGGTTTGTATATCAGATGGCTTGTATTAAGCCACAAACCAAATTATCACTAATCCTGTAATAAATCAAAGATGACTTTTAATGCTCTTGGCGTATCAAAACCATTATATATTTCTTAAAATTTAAATTATATTTTTGAACATGAAACTAGCACAAAATGATGTAGATTTATTGATATATTACAAGTAAAACTTTTCATGTATACTTAAGTAAACATTTTGAACATTTTACGGGTACTTCATAACAGCTTTTACTCTTTGTGTACGAGACAAGTGACGAATTTATGATGTCATAACACAGTAGAGGACTTTGGCGTAGACTTCCTTTCACAATGTGGCAATCACTAGATGTCAAGTTTACAGCTTTGACCTAATACACTACACATTGGTCTACTTAGTGTAGAAAAAGTTATTATGGCAAATATATATTTACTTAAAAGTCGAAAAGACATATAATGCCCAATTGAGCTTGAATCATAATGATGATGAGTTAGAAGAGCGATGGAAACCAAACCTTGGATTTTTTTTTTAAAGATAAAAACTAGCATATCTTATTCAGAGATAATGTAGCTATTTAACAGAAAAAATATTAGAATGGGGTGCGGAAAGTTTTAAACATTGAAATCGTTCTACTTTTTAGCATTAGTATATCTTGTTACTTTACCAATAATTAACAAAGGTTATTTATTAATTATTGGTAAAGTAAGTTGGTTATAATATGTTCGACTATTAAAGTAGTTACCAACCCTTGCAGTCACCATTATACATTCTTACCTGAAACAAAAAATCACTATAATTATCTAACTAGTATTTATATTCCATACAAACATACGTTTTGAAATGACAGAGTCTAATAGCATGGGCCATGTTACAATCACAATAAATATGTGATAATAAAATGTGGTCCATGTAAATGTTAGTAACAAAAGAAATCTAGATTAACTATCCTCGCCATTATTATTGCGTGATAATTTAACTAAAAATATAAAATCAACACAAATATAAAAGTAATTTGCAATAATCATATACATAAATTTTATGTAGTTATTTTATCGTATTGGACTAGTTATTTTTTTCAATATTTACAGTTAAGTTTGAATGTTACTGTTAATCTGTAATGTTCTTGTATAGTTATAATTGAATAAAATTTTCTTAATTCCAAAATGATAATTATATATAAATATAACCTTCCAGATTCTGTATATGTAATCATATTAATGTAGATACACAACTTATTACAAATAGATTGAGGTCTAACATAAAACGTTTTTATTTTCATTAAAGTACTGTTATCAAATAATGGTAATTATTAGAATAATGATATTTTGATAATTTACTGCAAGCATAAAATTGTGGTCCAAATATGAATAATATAGAATACTACAAGTATTTTAATTTTCTCTGTACGTTTGGTACAATTTTGAAATTAATTTAAAAACAAGTTGATAAAAAAAAATATTTAACATACGGATTTATAATTATGGTTTTTAAGATTAAATGCGTTTGAATTATATATTTTTGTCTTTATTATTATTATATTTTGCAAACATAGTATAAATATGATACCTGTAAACCGTCTCTTTTGCACATATAATGTAAGACTCACTAAAACTTTTAAGATAATGATTAGAATTTTAATACTAACCAAAAAGACTACTAATTTATAAAACAAGTCCTCTTTTTTATATGCAAAATTTGTTAAATTTTCAAAACTCAAGATGTTGTAAAATAATATTCAAGAAGCAATTCAAATTATAATATCCATAGGGAAATGTAGAAACCGTATATCAGCTCTTTTCTAAAGAAATTTACGCCTCAAAAATTCTTTGTTATCTGAAAAAATGTATCCACAGGAATCCCTTTCTCACAAACGCTATGAGGACTATAAAAGTTTACGGTCTTCGTAAGGTAGCTTTGGGCCGGACAAAAACGACAATAACTCCAATAGAATAGAAGAAAGTTCTATGCAAAATAATTCTGTATCGTAGTAATTCCATTCTTTTTTTTTTTTTTATATTCTCTAGGGCAATGCTTGACTACATTCCACCTGATGGTAAGTGGAATGTAGTCTTAGGTGGTAAGGCGCATTACCCTAGCAACCTATTCACTCTTCGCTTGAAGACACCCACATTGTATTCGGTCGGAAATACCGACGCAGGCAAGCTGTTCCAATCCTTTGCTGTACGCAGTAAAAATGAGGAAGCAAAGCGCTTCGTTCGGACAGGTGGAATGTCTACAACAAAAGGATGAAAACCTGCCGTGCGTCGGGACGTCCGGTGATGGAAGGGGGACGGGGGAATTAAATTGTGTAATTAAATTGTATACTCTCTTAAATATCCTTACACGTTGAATTGTAAAATAAATTCATGAAATTGCCCGGAACCCGCTTTTAATGTTTTTTTATTAAATGTATTTTATGTGTTCGAAACATTTATCAAATGGCAAAATGAATGGAACGGTGATTCAAGCGACATGAGGGAAAATAAAAATATTACACATAAATTTTCTAATAACCTGGCAAATTTTTAAAACATCGGTTATTATGTTATAATTTTGTACTTTCTCAATCATTATTAAGGATTGGATTAAATAAACACCAAGTTTCTAAATTTATGAGCACATTTTTAATAAAGACAATAGAAAAGTACATATTCAAATTCGGAAGCGTTTTTATAAATGTACACTTTGTAGATGTTTTATTTTTTTAATAAACCAACTATATTCCACACAGAAAAAAAAAAGGTGAAAAAATATTCTTATCACTAAAAAGTGGTCTCTACCAGGGAATTTACACTTACGCATATAATGAGATTGAAAAACAGGGAATAGTAACAATAATATAAATTATAATTTATTAAAGATAAAATTATATAATGGAATTATAAGCATATTTATAAATATAATATTAATTAATAATCCATTACAATTACAAATACTAAATATAATCTTTGTAATCATATTCAATAGTTCTGTAAGTAATGAGTAATTTAAACAAAAGCTAGTACGAAATAAAGACATATCTAGACTGGAACGAAATTATTAGTTTGTAAATAAATACATGAAAGGTAGATCCAGAAGTTCACGAATCTTACTAGATATGTATATCTTTTGACAATAAAAAAAAATAAATATTGTTATTTACTAACAAAAATGTAATTAATATGAAAATAATTTAATTTATACATATAATTATATTGTCACTGATCCATTTTTGTAAAAATAAAAAAAAAAAAAAAAAAAAAAAATTCCATTCCATTTTAATGTAAATGTTTTGTATACATATTTAGAATTTTAGAACACAATTCAATATAAAATTTCATAATGGTTTAAGTTTAATATCAATGTCCAATGCCCGACGACTTAGTACTACTTAATTTGTTGTTTGTTTAAAAAAAAATAGTACGCTCAACGTTTGTCGTTCTGACGTTGTCAGATTTGAAACGTTTTTTAGGTTAGCGTAAAAAGAAACTATATTAGGAAGACAAGTCTTATGAAAAAAGTATTGTCACTCGATAGTGACGTAAATTTTATTAAAATGACATATATTTATACCACAATTACAAGTAATATATTTACAAACTAGATTATTTATAGATTATCTTACATATCTGTTTTATCTTATTTCTATAAGTGATTCTAATGAGACATAGTTGCACATTAAACAAGGACACAGACTTAATCGCACATAAAATAAATAATAAAAAAATGACCTTACTTCAATAATAAACACAAAAATAAATGAAATACACAAGATTTAATTCTGCCCCAGCAAAAATAAATTCTATTTCTAAGCAAAATATTTATAACCAGGAAATGGATGTTTGAATTGCAAATGTCTTTCATTTAACTTTTTACTTTATTTGCTTAGTCACTTTAAACTTATAAATGCATGTTTTTATCACTTTAATAAATGAAAACTTTTATTGTGATTGAGAAAATAACATATTTAAAGATTATTAGTGTATAAATATTGATTACCTAATCACAAAAAAATAAATTCACGAATTAAACATTAAGATCGAAGAGTTTTCGAAGGACCTTATTTGTATTTCTCTTAGTTTTAAACATATTATGTATATATTTATTTTCACACTCGCTATAAATTAATGTAATAATATCCAAAACTACTCTATTTCACTTATTACAAATTTCCAGAAACATTTCTAATGTTTTACAAAAATATACCGATACAAAAATAACCTTTTTCGTATACTCTCTTAAATATCCTTACACGTTGAATTGTAAAATAAATTCATGAAATTGCCCGGAACCCGCTTTTAATGTTTTTTTATTAAATGTATTTTATGTGTTCGAAACATTTATCAAATGGCAAAATGAATGGAACGGTGATTCAAGCGACATGAGGGAAAATAAAAATATTACACATAAATTTTCTAATAACCTGGCAAATTTTTAAAACATCGGTTATTATGTTATAATTTTGTACTTTCTCAATCATTATTAAGGATTGGATTAAATAAACACCAAGTTTCTAAATTTATGAGCACATTTTTAATAAAGACAATAGAAAAGTACATATTCAAATTCGGAAGCGTTTTTATAAATGTACACTTTGTAGATGTTTTATTTTTTTAATAAACCAACTATATTCCACACAGAAAAAAAAAAGGTGAAAAAATATTCTTATCACTAAAAAGTGGTCTCTACCAGGGAATTTACACTTACGCATATAATGAGATTGAAAAACAGGGAATAGTAACAATAATATAAATTATAATTTATTAAAGATAAAATTATATAATGGAATTATAAGCATATTTATAAATATAATATTAATTAATAATCCATTACAATTACAAATACTAAATATAATCTTTGTAATCATATTCAATAGTTCTGTAAGTAATGAGTAATTTAAACAAAAGCTAGTACGAAATAAAGACATATCTAGACTGGAACGAAATTATTAGTTTGTAAATAAATACATGAAAGGTAGATCCAGAAGTTCACGAATCTTACTAGATATGTATATCTTTTGACAATAAAAAAAAATAAATATTGTTATTTACTAACAAAAATGTAATTAATATGAAAATAATTTAATTTATACATATAATTATATTGTCACTGATCCATTTTTGTACATGGAAATATTAAAAAAAAAACATCATAGTGGGCCTTTATAAGAGCAAGACAACCCAAAACTTCGGTTCTTCAGTTTGTCTGTATGTCTGTATGTTTGTGCACGCTAATCTCAGAAACGGCTTAACCAATTTGAATGCTGTTTTCAGGACTATATTTTAATCGTTTTCAATTAACATTTAGTGTTTTTTTCATTAGAATCAGTTAAGAAATAAAAAAAATATGTCCATTTATGTCAATCGCGTAATAGGTTCCAAACAAATCTTCTCTAGATAGCAGTTTTTTTTAATACATTGTATAGGCTTCACTTTAAATTTAGTGTCTTTTTTTATTTAACTCTGTTAACAAATAAAGAATATAATAATCTCTTATTGTTCTACCATGCCGGGTAAGAAGGTTTTTCAAAATTGAAATAGTGGTCCTTCCCTGAAAGAGGAATATCGAACTTCTTACTCTGTAAAAAATATTTGTGACTAAAACTTAAAAAAGAATATTAAAATAAACTAGAAATGTTCCAACACGCAAAAACTACTTGACGAAGTTTGATGAAACTTTGAAGTTTTATAACTTAAACATTGGTATGTAAAAGGGTTACGTTTTATAGAAATCGAAATCTACGCGAACAAAGCCACAGCACAGCAGGCACAGTTAGTCTACTTCTGTATGTAGTCAATTATGTCATAAGTTTAAACCACTTTTCTGTTTGTAATGTTTAAATGGAATATGATTAATTCAAGTTAATCGTTCCGTCTTTCAGACGAAAGAAACAATCTAAACTGTTAATGTTAATTCAGATGGACGGAAATGAAGTACATTAAAAGTATTAAGAAGTGAATTGGGTGATGAGATTGTAGTTTCAAGCAAGCTTGCAAGTGCTCTAACAATACAATAAAGATTTCGATTTTTATTTTTCATTTGATTGATTGATTTGTTTTCTTTACATGATTAAATGATTATATTTACATATATATAATAATTAATATAATTTATATTTATGTATCAATATATATGTCGTAAGTAATATATAACATATTATGTATTATAATCGTATATATTATATATCCCATTATAGCTACAAAAATTGTATCGAATTAATTATCCTTACGCGTTAATATATTTATTTGTATCCGTATTTTTATAATAATTATATATTTTATTATTATTATTTTTTTTTCTTAAGAATTTTGTTGTGCTTTTCTGTTGTTTTTATTATTATTATTGTTTTTGCACGCCTACCACAACCTCTCCTGTACTTCCTAAGGTTGGCTGGTAGAGAATGTCTAAGTGGCATTAAACCCGCCTTTTGTACATTATTTTGTTTTTGTGCAATAAAGAATGAAATAAATAAAAATAAAAGAATTATCTATTTGTATCATATTCTTAATTTATAAACAATGGCTTTTTATAAAGAAAATAAATAACATCTGCTTTTGAATTGTGTTTTAGCATTCATTATATCAAACATGAACAAATATAAAATACAAAAGGTTTAATATCGCTATGTTACAAGCGAATTCAATTTATAAGGAAAATATTTATAACCGGGAAATGGATATTTGAATTGTAAATTATGGCTTCACAATAAGCTAATTTTAATTAAGGTCCTGACTTCAATGAACAATGAAATTAATACAATATACATATTCAAAACATACAATAGACAGTTCCAAATTATACATATTTTGTAGTCAAATTTAAATCCAAGATGGAAATGATTGTAACCAATATATATTATTTACATAAATTTATTACCATTTATTTCGTCATCCAGAACGGACTTATCCATGTATTCTATGTATTCTAAACATCTAAAGCGCGTGATACTTGTGGAGGTTACTGTTCCTTGGGAAACAAACATCCCCAGGGATCACACATTCAAACTTAATAAATATTACAAACTGACCAGGAATAAATTATAGTTAGTTTGTACGCGGTAGAATATGGACCGAGAGGTATAAAATAAAATCTCTCTATAACCTACTTAAAGACCTAGGCCTTTCTAGAACAAGCACCGGTTCATTTCTGAAACGTATTTCAAAGGCAGCATTGGTAGGTTCTTTCCAAATTTAGTTAGGTAAGGAGAGGAGTGTAGAGGGTGAAGGCAAGCGTTTTTGCGCATAATAAAGGGGCCCCTTAAACCTACTCCTGGGTCGCAAGTCCCAGGCACTGCTTGCACTCCTTGCTACGCGATGGGCCCGGCACCCGCTCGGTGAATCCATGGAATGCTGAGAAGCTTCGTCTATTATATTGTCTTGAGATCAACATATAATTTGATTTCATAATACTTAATTTAGTAAAAGAACAACATTATAACGTAATAAGTAAATAGATAAACAGAGAACCCTGGATATTGAATAATATATATATATATATATATATATATATATATATATATATATATGTGAAATAAAATATATATGTGAAGAAGTTCCTTTTTCATTTTTAAAAACTATCTTTCCAAATCCGAAATAAAATTCAAAGACTTAATGATAGAAAAACATTGTTATCTTTGCAATTATTGGTTTTATTACATTGAGTTTGATTATATAGCAATATGTACCGAATATTTGGTATAAAAAGCGTTCTTAAGGCTTCATCCAAAGTGAGTTCGTAAACAAAGAGAATAATTTTAACACCATTCTTTTTTATATCTCGGATTCCATTTCATATTTTGTTTGTAGGCAGAGTTATGCCCAGCTATAATTATTTCCTTTTAAAACGTTTTAATACGGATTATAAGAATACCATGTCAGATTAATTATTGCGTTTGCTTAGTATAATAATCTCAGATACCGTTATTTTATTGTGAGTCAGTAAATATTGAGTTATTTCATTTCTGTAATCTAGTCTTTTTTTTTTATCTAGTCTACCAAGTTTTTACGTTTTTTATTAATGTTGGGGTTTTTAAATTTTTTAAAATATCGTTAATCTTTGAGAACATTAAAAATTATGATGCGAAGTAATGTCCTTAGGGAGTTGTTACCGAATATTATCTCTTTTCAAAATTTTCATCCCAAAATTCTGTATCAACAGTTTTGTGAAGAAAAGTTCTTAATTAGGTTTTTTATAGGTAAGTTTTAAGTTCTTCTACTTCTAACGAACAAAGTACCTACCTATATCAAAGATACGAATTTCAATTTCTTCCCTGACTTAGTATTCTAGTTTTACAAAATTATTTGACTTTATGTTAAAATATAAGGAAAATGTGAATTAATATTAAGATAATTGGAGGATTGAATCGGCATGTTTCTTATAAAAACATTTCTTTATAATTTCATATGTTAGAGTAATATTATTTTGTGTCAAATATTTAATCATGTTACGTTCTCATTCGATGAGAACAATATGGGTTTAGAATAACGAAACCAGATATGTTTTATTTTGGTTATTTATACACATGAATAAAAGAAAATTTTAAATATAAAAATGGGAATTTCGACCGAAACAAAGCAAGTTTGATTTTTCAACAAATTATTCAATACCGAAATGTATGTTTGAAATAAAATTTTCCTTCAGTTATTTTTGGCTTTTGCATGAATTGTTTATTTGAAACCTTAAAGAATTAACAATATATGTAAGGTACAAGTTACGTAGAGCAATGTTTTTAAAAAAAACATTGATGAAATGTAAGAACAGCTGCCGTTCACATAAAATAAAACTCCATTCTGTAATAAAACAAAAGTTAAATCAAAGATGGAATCGCGCCAAATAGAAACTAATAAGAAATAACTAATAAGAAAGCATAATGAACTTTTTTTACAGATGGACGCAATAATAAACCACTGCCTGTCAGACGGATAATGCTTGAGTCTATAGTATAGAAATTGCTTTTATATAAATAAATTTAGAAAAAATAATACCTAATATAGTTAGCAATTAAGAAAATGAGTCTGTTTCGTAATCAATTATTATAAAAATCGATTATATTCTAGGTGATTTTCGGCTATGGTGAGGCCAGGTCGCAATCCCAGAGATTGAAATATATTTTAACTTTGTGCCCATATTTGCGTAGTGGATATCCCGTGATGGTTATTCTTACAAGCGAGCGGTGCAATTTTAAACTGGAGAGTTACCTCATAAAAGTTAAATGATTATAAATAATAAACAAATAAAGCAACGATGCAAAGACCTAAACAAAAAAAATACATAACTAATATAAATTGCTTCGAATAATTTACTCATCATCTTTTATATCTTTTACTATGAAATGAAATATAATTATAAATAATAATAACTTTAAAATAAAAAAAAAGTCATGACCATTTTGTATAATCTTTTGAAAATAAAATATGTGTATTTGATGGCATATTGGTGAAGCCACATCAAATTGTAATTGATATTTGAAAAGACAAACAATAAAAAAAACCATCAAGTCTGATACGACACCAAGTGTCAGAGTTGTGACATTATTTCTTTTTTTTGCTTTCATTTCAAGCACGAACATTATACATGAATAGATTTTACTACCAATATGAATCGATTTTACTAAAAATATCAATCGATTTTACTTCCAATATGAATCGATTTTACTACCAATATGATGATAGTTTCCTCTCTTTAAATACAACCTGTTTTTAATAAAGCAAATAAACACACAAAACGGTATTATGAAGTATATGAAGGATGCCGATGAATGAATTTGACTTATTGTGATAAAGATATTATGTCATGCTTGTTGCTCTTGTTGTATCTCTGAGTTGCCGCCTCTGGCTAGTCTCTGCCTTTTACGAGCCAGCTGTACTGTTGTCAATTAAAAAACTAAGAAATAAGTTTTAACAAGAAAGTTAAAATAAAAACAAAGTCAATTAAAAACTGTGACTTAGACTTATATCACAGCTTTTGATAACAAGCAAATTTTCAAACAAAACTTAAACATAATTTCTCTTATTTAAGAAAATAATATTAATTACAAATATAAAAGTAATCAAATTGTAGTAAAACTCCAAAATATATTTTTTATATCATTTCAAAACGTTTCATTTATATTTATTAAAATTGAAAATAATTTACAAAACTTGTGTCGGGGTAGGTGTAGCATTACATTCTACGAATTATGCTACGAATAGTTTAATATCAGCGCGTAGAATTGACTTCGTCAATTTGTTTGTCATTTCTAATATTTTATTCTTTTGAAGTATTTAGTAGTATACTCTGTCGTTAAGTAATGAGATATTTTTGTAATATTATAATAAATACTTGAATTAATTTTATTTAAATAATTAATAATTTTGTTTAATTAATTAAGACATTTATTTCAATTATTAATAATTAAATTAAATTAATAATTAATTTCATTAAATAATAATTTTATTTAAATTTAATTAATAAACAATAATTATCGTTTTAAATTAAATAAAAGTTTATAATTTAAATGAAACTTAGATATTTTAAGATGATTTCATGACATAGTGTATTGTGTGAATGAAAATGTAGCATAAATTATATTTTAAATTTATGACAATATTATTGATCCCAATAAAATCCATAACACTTCTCGCGATTAACAAATTTCGGATACACAGTATTTTGAAATAGAATAATAAATTATATCGAACCTTACTTAAATTTACGGACTAAATACAGAGCTCCCAAGCGCTTACCTTGTTATACAAACGACTTGTAGCACATATATGATGCTATATTGCATCTAGCACCACTAAATATAGCATCCATTTCAGTGAAACCTTTTGTATAATATTGATAGATCTGAAAATTTTTTTTTTATTGATTTCGTAGTTTTGTCTAAAAATATTATTTACCTTTGTACAATGCTTCTGACCCGTCTTAGTTGATTTTTAGATTTGGAGACTTTGACATTGAATGTAATTAGCCCTCAATTATAGATGGGAAATTTACTTTCTCGTAGGACGTAGCGTTTAAAACTAAATAGTCAAGACTACGAGATATTTAGTATAGAGAAAAGTATTGTAATTTTTTACAGGTAACTATAAAAAAGATTGCTATTCTTTGTTTTTCTACAGGTAAACATTATTTTTCTTTTATTACTTAATAATACATTGTAAAATTCAGCTTATAAAATAATTAGAATATAGTGCAACTTTTTTTTTTTCAATCGCAGAAAAATACTTGTTAACACCATATTTTGTATGTATATAACAGCGTATTTTTTGTGTATGCAAAGAAAATATGTTAGCTGGTAAAAACCCATTGGAAAAGAATTATATATTTTCTTATTGTATATTTTCTTATAAAGAGGATATTATAGGTTTGCATTATAAGGTACATCGGATCATTGTTTTTATAAACATAACAAAAAAACATGCTGTTAACATTTATTTTTGTAAAAATAATGGTCTGAAATAGTCTAAAATGCATTTTTTTCATATCATTTTATTATTAGTACAACCCTATATAACTTGTTATAAATTGCTCTATTTACGACAACCCTATAAAGATAAATATTATGCATAATAGTTTCACGTTTCTGCGAGCATGTAGTTATGTATCATATAAAAAAATATAATATGAAGTAGTTTTTTCCTACCTTTTTTAAAGCTTCATTGAAGACGTTTTTGACACTGATTGATTGAAACTTGTACGGACGGATGTTTGGCACTGTCTGTTATTTTGTTATATTAAGGATAAGAATGCTGACTGACTGACATGCATCATGTACACAAGTAGTTAACATTTTATGTAAAAGTTACCTTAAAAAAATTGGTAAATATATAAAATCCAGTTTTTTTGTAGTTTTTAGTGTATAATTCAAATTCTATTGTTATTAGTTCTTGTGCTACACAATTGGAAAATTCTAAGATAAGCTAATATCTGCTGTTTAAAAATAAAAACTAACTAACTAACTAACTAACGGTCTTATTGCTAAAGCAATTTCTTACAGACAACCTTTTGGGGAAAGGAGTAGAAACTGAGAATACGGGATAAAGCAGTAAAAAAAAATGAATTAAGCTAAATGATTACAATAATACAATTAGTATTATGTAGATAGAGACAATACATGAATACATAACATTCACATAAATACATATACTATATATACAAAAACATATAATAAATTTATATATACATTATACATACATATATATACATACATATATACTCATACATATACATACACAGCACATAAATAAATATGTTATATACATAAGATTAAATATTAGCAATTGATAGGTAATGACTATACAAGCGACTTTTAAAAATTAAAATTGATTCAGAATGTCGGATTTCAGCAGGGAGATCGTTCCACAGTACCACCGATTTGCAGGTAAATGAATTACCAAAATAACCTGTGAGCCTAGAAGGATTATGCAAACGGTTGTCCTTGCTAGACCTCAGGTTTTGCCGTTCATTGTGAGAGCCGAGAAAGGAAAAACGTTGCTTTAAGTAAGAGGGAGTATGAGGATTATAAAGAATAGAGTAAAGAAGAGTGAGCATATGTATGTACCTCCTAAATCTTATAGGAAGCCACTTTAAACGAGCCCTAAATTCGGAAACATGATCAAATTTTCGAAGTCCAAAGATAAACCTAATACACAAGTTTTGGAGGCGCTCAAGCTTGTTGAGTTGTTCCTCAGAAAGATCAGGATAAGCAGAGTCAGCATAGTCTAAGAGAGGTAGGAGGAGAGAATGTGCTAAGGAAATTTCAGTTTTAATTGGAAGAAAATTTTGCCAGCGTCTAAGGCCACCGATAGTTGCAAAAACTTTTCGGCTAATCTCAGCTATTTGTGGGGCCCAAGATAAAGATTTGTCTACTATAAGACCAAGATTTTTAACAAACTGGCCTATCTCAAGGATCGTTGTACCAAGTCAGATGGAAGGTAGTTCATTAAGTAAGAGTTTATCCAGCTGGTTACGACCACCCAATAAAGCAACCTGAGATTTTTTTGGATTAACACGCAATCCATAGGATTCACTCCAAGTGTTAATCCTATCTAAGTCTCGATTTAAATTCTCGATAGCAATATTTAAATTGTGAGGGGAAGCGGCTGTGTAAACTTGGAGGTCGTCAGCGTAAAGGTGATGAGAAGATGAAAGAAGGTATGTCACAGTGTTAATGTAGATAGCAAAGAGAAGTGGAGACAGGACACCACCCTGCGGAACGCCAGCAGTGATTGGGCAATACGAGGAAAAGACGTTGTCATTTTTTACACGCTGCTGACGCCCGCGGAGGTAGCCACCAAACCAAATAATAGCATCAGAAGAAATGTTAATCGATTTAAGAACACTCAATAGCAGATCGAAGTCAACGGTGTTGAAAGCGTTGCTGAAATCAAGAAGAGCAATGACACTTACAAGCTTGTTATCCATGTTAAACCTAATGTCATCACAAACTCTAACAAGAGTAGTGACAGTACTGTGACCAGTTCGGAAACCCGATTGGTATTTGCTGAGAATATTGTTTTTTGAAAGAAAGGCTTGAAGTTGACCATGAACAATACGCTCCAGAACCTTTGAAAGAAAGGGGAGAATAGAGATAGGTCGATAGTGAGAGAAAGATGTAGGATTTTTTATTTTAGGAATGATTTTTTATTTTAGGAATTGAAGGAATGACTTCCGCGTTTTTCCACGAACAGGGAAATATGTTAGAAGAGAGGGAACAATTAAATATGTGACAGATGATAGGCGCCAGCTCATCAAGGAGAAGAAGTAACATTTTACGATTGATGCCATCACAGCCAGCAGCACCAGATCTAACAGCCAAGGTATGTTTTTTGACATCTGCAGTTGTAACTGGCTCAAACTGAAAGGAAACTGACTAGAACAAAAGTTTTTATGTGTTGAGGCGAAAGTTTGGCAATTTATTTGTTCGGAAAGTACTCGTGGGTGCGGTTCGTATTGTGTTCGGAAAATCCGAAAGCAGAAAAGACTTGCAGATTACATACAAGCTATGCAGTAGGTATGTGCACTGTGCAGTGGTTCGGTTTAAAAATTACAAACTTTTAAGTATTCTGGCCATTTAAAAGTTAAACGATTTTTCTATATAATTGCATATTTCGAATAAAAAAAGCGGCTTCAAAAAGAAACTTGAATGTAAATATGAAACTAAGAACAACATAAAAACCAAGCGGGGATCTTAATATTCATGACGTTTTAATATATCGGTGACATCGTTCACGATCCATTAACTTTTATACCCCACTTTAAATTCCGGTTACATCCAGATTACATCCGAAGTAGTTTTCTCAAACTTTCTCATTTCTCATTTCACTAACTTTAATATTGTATTATATTTCAAATTATACATCAATATGATAAACATGAAATTAAAGTTCTAATAGTCTGGCTGATTGTCTATTTTTAAATGATGAATGCATTATGATAATGTACACTGACGATAAATGCACTACCTATTTATATTAGATAATATTAAAAAATGTATAATCTGATTCAACCTGTATACTGACTATATCAGCCAGCACAAGACAAACCAATTAAATCAATGAGGTATTTACGTAATGGCACTACTATAGCTGAATCAAGGAAAGGTTTGTATATCAGATGGCTTGTATTAACAGCCACAAACCAAATTATCACTAATCCTGAAATAAATCAAAGATGACTTTCAATGCTGTTCTTGGCATATCAAAACCTTTATATATTTTTTAAAATTTAAATTCTATTTTTGAACATGAAACTCGCACAAATGTGATGGTGATTTATTGATATATTACAAGTAAAACTTTTCATGTATACTTAAGTAAACATTTTGAACATTTTACGGGTACTTCATAACAGCTTTTACTCTTTGTGTACGAGACAAGTGACGAATTTATGATGTCATAACTCAGTAGAGGACTTTGGCGTAGAATTCCTTTCACAATGTGGCAATCACTACATGTCAAGTTTACAGCTTTGACCTAATACACCACACATTGGTCTACTTAGTGTAGAAAAAGTTATTATGGCAAATATATATTTACGTAAAAGTCGAAAAGACATATAATGCTCAATTGAGCATGAATCATAATGATGATGAGTTGGAAGAGCGATGGAAACCAATACCTTGGAAAAATTTTTTTTCAAGATAAAAACTGGCATATCTTATTCAATGTAGCTATTTAACAGAAAAAATATTAGAATTTGGTGCGGTGGTTTGAAATTGTAAAAAGATTTAAACAATGAAATCGTTCTACTTTTTAGCATTAGTATATCTTGTTATTTTACCAATAATTAACAAAGGTTATTATTTAAAACAGAATTAAATTACATTTTTATTAGTTCATTTGTTTTGTTAAATCTATATAAACCATACAATATATCCGTCAGTGGTTTAGGTTTAATAAACTAAACGAGTAATAAATCAAATACGGGTACTTTCTGACAGAACGATCAAAGTAAAATTGACTTAACACTTTTGTCAAGAGTTGTGATTGGTGAACTATCAACAAATCAGAAAGGTTAAACATCTTTCCTAAAACCGAGTGTAACAATTTGTAGTTAAAAATTTGGTCCTGACCTAGTAGATACTTATTATATTAAGACATACCTTGCACTCGATTGTAAGCAAATATCATTGTTACTGTTCCACTATTAAAGTAGTTACCAACCCTTGCAGTCACCATTATACATCCTTACCTGAAACAAAAAATCACTATAATTATCTAACTAGTATTTATTTCAATATTTACAGTTAAGTTTGAATGTTGCTGTTAATCTGTAATGTTCTTGTAAATTTATAATTGAACAAAATTTTCTTAATTCCAAAATAATAATCGTATATAAATATAACCTTCCAGATTAGGTATATGTAATCATATTAATGTAGATACACAACTTATTACAAATTGATTGAGGTCTAACAAAAAACGTTTTTATTTTCATTAAAATACTGTTATCAAAGTTGTAAGAATAATGATATTTTGATCATTTACTGCAAACATAAAATTGTGGTCCAAATATGAATAATAAAGAATACTACAAGTATTTTAATTTCCTCTGTATGTTTGGTACAATTTTAAACTTAATTTAAAAACAAGTTGATAAAAAATTAACATACGGATTCATAATTATGGTTTTTAAGATTAAATGCGTTTAAATTATATATTTTTGTCTTTAATATTATTATATTTTGCAAACATAGTATAAATATGATACCTATAACCCGTCTCTTTTGCACATATAATGTAAAACTATCATTAAAACATTTAACATAATGGTTAGAATTTTAATACTAACCAAAAATACTACTAATTTATAAAACAAGTCCTCATTTTTATATGCAAAATTTGTTAAATTTTCAAAACTCAAGATGTTGTAAAATAATATTCAAGAAGCAATTCAAATTATAACATCCATAGGGAAATGTAGAAATCGTATAATACCTCTTTTCTAAAGAAATTTACGCTCCAAAAATTCTTTGTTATCTGAAAAAATGTATCCACAGGAATCCTTTTCCCACAAACGCTATGAGGACTATAAAAGTTTACGGTCTTCGTAAGGTAGCTTTGGGCCGGACAAAAACGACAATAACTCCAATAGAATAGAAGAAAGTTCTATGCAAAATAATTCTCTATCCTCAGTAATTCCATTCCATTTGAATGTAAATGTTTTGTATATTTAGAATTTTAGAAAACAAGTCAATATAAAATTTCATCATGGTTTAAGTTTAATATCAATGTCCAATGCCCGACGACTTAGTACTACTTAATTTGTTGAAAAAAAAATAAGTACTCACTCGATAGTGACGTAAATTTTATTGAAATGACATATATTTTACCGCCCCATTGGTCGAGTGGTTAGCGCAGACGCCTAACGTGTCCCGGCGCAACGGGGCTCGGGTTCGATTCCCGGCAGAGCACAGGCATTTATGTGATAAGCATAGATATCTGTGTTTCTGGGTTTGGTCGTTTATTAAATATATTCTCAGTATTTATATGTGTATTTCCATGTATTAGTATCGTTGTCTAACACCCTTAACACAAGCAAATAATTTGCTTACTTAGGGGTTAGATCAATGTGTGTAATTTGTCCCGATATTATTATTATTATGATACCACAATCACAAGTAATATATTTACAAACTAGATTAGTTATAGATTATTTTTACATATTTGTTTTATCTTATTTTTATAGGTGATTCTAATGAGACATAGTTGCACATTAAACAAGGACACAGACTTAATCGCACATAAAATAAATAATAAAAAGATGACCTTACTTCAATAATAAACACAAAAATAAATGAAATACACAAGATTTAATTCCGCCCCAGCAAAAATGAATTCTATTTCTAAGCAAAATATTTATAGCCAGGAAATGGATGTTTGAATTGCAAATGTCTTTCATTTAATTTTTTATTTTATTTGCTAAGTCACTTTAAACTTATAAATGCATGTTTATATCACTTTAATAAATGAAAACTTTTATTGTGATTGAGAGAATAGCATATTTAAAGATTATTAGTATATAAATATTGAATACCTAATCACAAAAAAATGAATTCACGAATTAAACATTAAGGTCGAAGAGTTGTCGAAGGACCTTATTTATATTTTTCTTATTTTTAAACATATTATGTATATATTTATTTTCACGCTCGTTATAAATTAATGTAATTATATCCAAATCTACTCTATTTCACTTATTACAAATTTCCAGAAAGATTTCTACTATTTTACAAAAATGTACCGATACCAAAATAACCTTTTTCGTATACCCTCTTAAATACCCTTACACGTTGAATTGTAAAATAAATTCATGAAATTGCTCGGAACCCGCTTTTAATGTTTTTTTATTAAATGTATTTTATGTGTAGGAAACATTTATCAAATGGCGAAATGAATGGAACGGTGATTCAAGCGACATGAGGGGTAATAAAAATATTACACATAAATTTTCTAATAACCTAGCAAATTTTTAAAACATGGATTATTATGTCATAATTTTGTACTTTCTCAATCATTATTAAGGATTGGATTAAATAAACACCAAGTTTCTAAATTTATGAGCACATTTTTAATAAAGACAATAAAAAAAGTAAATATTCAAATTCGGAAAGTTTTTATAACTGTACACTTTGTAGATGTTTTATTTATTTAATAAACCAACTTTATTCCACTCAGAAAAAAACGTGAAAAAATATTCTTATCACTAAAAAGTGGTCTCTACCAGGCAATCTACATTTACGAACATAATGAAATTGAAAAACATGGGATAGTTACAATAATATAAATTATAATGTATTAAAGATAAAATTTTATAATGGAATTATAATTATATTTATAAATATAATACTAATTAATAATCCATTACAATTACCAATACTAAATATAATCTTTGTAATCATATTCAATAGTTTTGTAAGTAATAAGTAATTTAAACAAAAGGTAGTACGAAATAAAGACATGTCTAGACTTGAACGAAATTATGAGTTTGTAAATAAATACATGAAAGGTAGTATCCAGAAGTTCACGAATCTAACTAGATATGTATATCTTTTGACAATAAAAAAATAGATATTGTTACATCAAACAGATATTAACAAAAATGTAATTAATATGAAAATAATTTAATCTATAGGTACATATAATAAAATTGTCACTGATCCATTACTGTACATGGAAAATATTAAAAAAAACATCATAGTGGGCCTTTATAAGAGCAAGAGAACCCAAAACTTCGGTTTTTCAGTTTGTGTGTTTTTCTGTATGTCTGTATGTATGGGCATCTCAGAAACGGTTTAATCAATTTGAATGCAGTTTTCAGGAATATATTTTAAACGTTTTCAATTAAAATTTAGTGTTTTTTTCATTAGAATCGGTTAAGAAATAAAAAAAATATGTCCATTTATGTCAATCGCGTAATAGGTACCAAACAAATCTTCTCTAGACAGTTTTTTTTTTAATACATTGTATAGGCTTCACTTTAAATTTAGTGTTTTTTTTATTTAACTCGGTTAAAAATAAAGAATATCTCTTATTATTCTACCATTGCGGGTAAGACGTTTTTTCAAAATTGAAATAGTGGTCCTTCCCTGAAAGAGGAATATCGGACTTCTTACTCTGTAAAAAATATTTGTGACTAAAACTTAAAAAAGAATATTAAAATAAACTAGAAAAATTCCAACACGCAAAAACTACTTGACGAAGTTTGATGAAACTTTGAAGTTTTATAACTTATACATTGGTATGTAAAAGGGTTACGTTTTATAGAAATCAAATTCTACGTGTACGAAGTCGCAGGCACAGTTAGTCATTAATTATAATCTACTTCTGTATGTAGTCATAAGTTTAAACCATATTTCTGTTTGTAATGTTTAAATGGAATATGATTAATTCAAAATAAACAATCTAAACTGTTAATGCGTTCAGATAGAAAGAAATGAAGTACAGTAAAAGTATTAAGAAGTGAATTAGGTGATGGGATAGGAGTTTCAAGCAAGCTTGCAAGTGCTCTAGCAATACAATAAAGATTTCGATTTTTATTTTTCATTTGATTGATTGATTTGTTTTCTTTTACATGATTATATTTACATATATATAATAATTAATATAATTTATATTTATGTATCAATATATGTCGTAAGTACTATATATCATATGTATTATAATCGTATATATTATGTATCCCATTATAGCTATAAAAATTGTATAAAATTAATTATCCTTACGCGTTTATATATTTATTTGTATCCGTATTTTTATAATAATTATATATTTTTTTTATTATTTTTTTTTTTCTTAAGAATTTTGTTGTACTTTTCTGTTGTTTTTATTATTATTATTGTTTTTGCACGAGTTACATAGAACTACTATATGGAAACCGCCTACGTTGAGTTTCTGTAATATTATATTTAATAACTAGTTGACCCGGCAAACTTTGTTTCGCCTTAATGGCAATAAATAAGCAGATTTATTTTCTAAATGGAAAAAATACAAAAAAAATTAAATACCTACATTAATCATCCATAATTATTTCTGTATTTTAGTACATAGGTTGCTCTTCATTTAAGTACCTTGTGATTGTATTGTATTTTCTTGGTTCGCCGTACCAATAGATTGGTGACGGGAGTGCAGTTTTAAGGGCTGACCCTTCTTACTGCGGCTTTCCTTCTCTAGATACTACTTGTACTTATGTCTTGTTGGTTCAGAGCTCACTCGTGGTGAGGACCGATGTGGCTTTTTTGTGTGTTTATAGCTTTCTATTTAGTTCGATTGCGTTCCAGCTGAGGTACTAGAGTAGTTCTCTAGGTGTCGGTAGGTGGTCTGGGGGGCGTGCTTGCAGTGGAGCAAGATTCTCCAAGTGAGCGAGCCCGGAGTGGTCGGCGCGGTCAAAGATTTTTCTTGAGAGTCTTTGGATGAAATCATTGGTAGTTTCAATTTTGAGGTCCCTGTGTAGGGTGCGGTTGCTGACGTAGCGGGGTGCATTGACGATCCGTCGCAGCGTCATTGACTGGATGGCTTGGATGTTCTTTTTGTTAGTTTTCGAGATCAGGGCATACCATGAAGTGGCAGCGTATGTGATTTTTGGTCTGGTGTAGAGCTTGTATATCGAGAGTTTAGTTTTGGCAGGGAAGTCCGCTGTGAAGATTGATCTAAGCTTTGCGTTAGTTCCTCTTGCTGTATTAATTATCCTTGTAGCATGTCTATGCATGGTCAGTCTATTGTCTATTGTGATTCCGAGATATTTTGCATATTTGGTCCATGGTATTTCTTCGCCTAATAGACGGAGGGGCGGCGGAGGCTTGGAAGAGCCGAACATCAAAGCTTGTGATTTGGGTACGTTTACAGCCAGTCGCCATTTGATGAGCCATTCTGGCAGTTGGTGAAGTGTGCGTTGCATTAATATTGTGGCTCTTACTTTGCTGTGGGAGCTGGTGAGGAGAGCTGTGTCGTCTGCGTATAGTGCTAGTAGCGATGTGTCCATTGTTGGGACGTCATTAGTATACCAAGCGTATAGTGCTGGTGAAAGGCAACTGCCTTGCGGTACACCCGCCGAGATTGGGCGGATGGATGACATGGTGCTGCCGACAGATACGTAGAACGTCCTGTCTTTTAAGTATGAGGCTACGGTGTAGGTAAGTCTTCTGGGCATGGTTTCCACTTGGGCTAGTTTAAAGATGAGGCCTTCGTGCCACACCTTGTCGAACGCCTTCTGAATGTCAAGAAAGACGGCGGCGACGTATTTTTTACGGATCCTCTCTTTGGTAACGTGGTTAATTACCCTTATAAGTTGGGTAGTGGTGGAATGTTTTGGTTGGAATCCGTGTTGTTCCGGGCGCGGGGTGATATGAGGTACAAGTTTGGTAAGGAGTAGCCTTTCGAAGATCTTGGATATAGTAGGTAGCAATGTAATTGGCCTGTAGCTTTCCGGGTACAGTAAGTCTTTTCCCTGTTTGGGTAGTAAAATAATTTTGCCCATCTTTCAAATAGACGGAAAGTGGCCTGTGCGTAATATGCCATTGAATAGTTTAGTATAGGCAGCCACTGTGCGGTATGGCAGGTGGCGAAGTGTAGCATTATTCAGCTCGTCATAGCCCGGAGCTTTTCGAACGTTGGTTCGTCGGATTGTGCGCCGTACTTGCGAGGGCGAGAAGAAGATTGGGTCCTCGTCATTGTAGAGAGGGGTTTCAAGAAAATTTTCCACCTCGGAGATGACTGCTGCGTTATGGTGAAAATTTTTGACTTTGTTTGGTGAGAATTGAAGTTCAAGGGAGTCGGCGAATGCCTGGGCTCGGTCTTCGGGGCGGTACACCAGTTGCCCTCGTTTGTTATAGAGTGGGCTTGTCGGAAGTGGGGTGTTGGTAATCGCTCGGCAGAGGCGATGAAAGTTCGGTTTGTCCGAAGTGAGCAGGTTGGTGATGTTTCTGTCCCATTTCCGGGCGTTGTGCTTTTTGACAAGTTGTGAAGTTTTTTCCGTCAGTTGATTGAGCTTATGCTTGAGTACGGGGCAGCGGGTCTGCTGCCAAAGCTTTCTAAGCTTACGTTTTTCGGCAAGTTTGTGCTTGATGTTGGCTGGAAGGTCCGCATAGCGATGGGTGATGGGAACCGCGGTGGAGGATTTCTCCCAGGCGTTCTTGACTGATTGGAGGAGATTGTTGGCTAGGTTTTCAACGTCCTCGGCGGATTTCAGAGGTCGAGTGGGAGTGCCTTCTTCTAGTAGGGCGCTGAAGGTGTCCCAGTTGGTGGAATGTCGAGGGCCCATAGCGGGATTGCATGCTTTTCCACAGTCTATTGTTAGTAGAACCGGGAGGTGGTCTGAGCCAAGGCTATTTGTGATTACCTCTTGTGCTGGTGTTTGGGATAGCTTTTGGTGTATAGCTATGTCTAGTAAATCTGGCCGCGTGTTATTAGTGGGCCAGTGCGTGGGGCTTCCCGGGCCGCTTACAGCGAGGTCAAGCTCCTCTGCTATTTTTAGGAGCAGGTTGCCGTTATGGTTATTTCTAACTGCGTTCCAAGACGTATGTTTGGCGTTCATATCGCCCGCAAGCAACGTTGGCAGGTCGTCTATGAAGACGGATTGGATGTCTTCCTTCTGTAGGTATAGATTTGTGGCTTGTACGCAGCGTATATGCGAGTGGGCTTTCCATTGATGCAGATTTCTATACCGAGTGCTTGCATCGAGAGTAGTTTAAGTCTCGGGAGCGGTTTGTGAATAATGTTTCTTTTGACCAGCACCATTAGCGCTCTGAATGGTTTATGATGCGGCGATAGCTCGTCTTGTCTGTAACTGAAGTAGTTTGGGAATTTGATCCTGTCTGATGCTTTTAATAGGGTTTCTGAGCAAAGTAGTATGTCTACTTTTTCTTCAGTCAGTAGTGCTGTTATGAGTGGCTTTTTTGTTAGGATGCCACGGGCGTTCCAATGTATTATTCTAAGGCCGTTATAATCCATTGAAGGCGAGGAGCTTCGACATTCCATTCATGAGGACAGGGAGAGGCTCGTTGCCGTCTCGCAGGGCTATTATAGCATCCTGAATGATTGTTAGAGCGATTATCGTTATTTCATGTTTTGTCGATGGTGGCGACTTAGGTTTAACACTGGCACTGGGATTGGCAGTAGGCGGTTTATCTGGTGTGGGCGCTTGTGTTTCTCGGCGCAGATTATGATTTTTTGGTCCGCTAGGAGGTTTGTTCACCGTTTGGTTTCTTATGGTGGGCCCGTTGGCCTCGGGCATCAGGGTTGTCGGTAGAATGTTTTGTGTGTCCGCCTGAGGTTGAGAGGCGGGGACGGGTAACCTTTCGGTTGTGATCACTGGGGTTGACGTTTTCATTAGCCTGACTTCTTTTTTGAAAGTTGGGCATCTCGTGCTACTAGCAGGATGGTCACCTCCGCAGTTTGCACATGTTGGTGGCTCTTCCCTTGGTCTGGGGCAGTCTCTGGCGTAATGCGCCTCGCCGCAGCGTACACAGGCTGGTTGCCTGTGGCAACACCGCGACGCGTGTCCAAACTTCTGACATTTGTGGCACTGGGCCGGTCCTTTTCGCCTGACCCAGGCTTCAACTCTGATGTTAGACATTCCTAGAAGCTCGTTGACATGGTAAATATCCGGGATAGATTTTGCGGTTTTTCTTATGAGTGTGAAGAATATACATCCACCTCTTCTGGTCGGGATTTCTTTTATGTAGACGGCTTCGAAGCCCTTTTCACTGAGGTCACTGATTATTGTTTCGGTATTCGTGCCTTGAGGGAGTCCCTTAATGGCTATCTTGTGGTTTTTGTCTGCGGGCAGGCTGAAAGAATGCCAGTAGATTTTTTCTTCTTTCTCCAGTTTATTAAGATAGCGCTGGAGAAAGCGGTATTCGTCTTCGGTCTTGGGAGTGAATCTGACTCCTTTGCCGTCTTTTTGTACCGTGGGAGCTTTTCCGAATTTTTCTTTTATAATCCTCACGTGGTCCGACCAGTTGGGCAGCTGCTCAACGAATAACGGCGGGTACCGTGGTTCGGTCGTTTTATGGTCGTCAGCGGTCGGCTCGGCGGCTTGCGTGGTGGGGGTAGTGGTGGGGGCAGTCGACGCGCAACTAATACTAGTTGCGGGAGCGCTTACTACCTCTGCGTAGGATTTTCCTTTAATGTTCTCGCTCAGGCGAGGCCTTTTTGCGGCGTTTCTGTCTTCTATAGTTGAAGGAGCACATTCGGATGGAGCGGGGACATCAATGTCCATCTCGGACTCCGATTCCGAGGCGAAATGTTCTAGGATTTTCAGTTCTTCTGCACGGGCTTGAGTCCGGATGCTTATAGGGAGCGCGTTGTTGTTGACAACGCTCCTGATCGCCGTGAGGCGGGCGTTTAACTCGCTGGGACTAAGCGGGGCATGGCCTCGCTGGTCTTCCGGCGGGCTCTCGGGCGAGTCGTACTTGGTCCGGTCAATGGGCGACCGCGAGCGGCAGTCCCTGGCCGGGGATGACGAATCCACGGATGAGCGGCGCGATGCGGTACTCATGGCGTTGGTAAGCGGCGAATCTTGCGGGAGAATTGTCGTGGCTTTCGGCCGTAACCGTGTCAGGCGTCCTGCCCTTTTGACGGGGCGATCAACGAGACAGCGGAGACGGCTTGCGGCGGCGGCGAATTCTTGATGGCGACGGTGATGGCGCAGGGGCGCACGGTATCGTTTTAATACAAACAATACCGTCGTCCCTGTTAGTGAACGGTGGTTAAACTTTCTTCAGCACGGGTGCGTCAGTCGGAGTCCAAGCTGCGTTTACCTTGTGATACACGACATTTTTTGTTTTATTATCAGGCGCAAAAACAAACAACGCAGATGGTCTTCCGACCCGTGAACATGCCACGTATAATTGACCATGGGAAAAACATGAATGTTCTAGATTTAATCCACAAACTTTTAAGGATTGGCCTTGTGATTTGTTGATGGTCATGGCAAATGTAGGACGTATCGGAAATTGAAGTATTTTAAATTCAAACGGCATATCGGTTAGGATCATCGGTATCCTCGGAATGTGAACTTCCTCACCTTTGGATTTTCCTATCATTATCGTAGCGTAAATTACATTGTTCATCAATTTTCTAACCACCAAAGGCGTATCGTTGCACAGTTTTGGTTGGTTTATGATTACTACGGAGCCAACCTATAGGCGTAAATTGTGCGGTGGTAAGCCAGGCACGTCCAAAGAGTTTAAAAATTCAATTGGATAGTTGGTGGCTTCATCTTCATTTGTGACGCAGTCAATAGATTTGAATAAATGCATTGTTCCAATGATCTTATTTTGAATTATGTAGTTTAGGTCATCTACATCTTTATTCTTAGCCGCTAAAATTGCTCGCTCACTCAACCATTCATTATTTTTGTAGTTAGAAATAATTTCTGGAAATACATTGTTGATAAGTTCGTCTTTTGATGAGACAAAATTACAGAAATTATTTGGAAATGATATTAATCCGCTCGATTCATCGACAGGTACTTGACCATTACTGATAGTCAGCAATTGCTCCGAGAAATATTCTGCAGATGTATCATTAACCAATGTAACTCTCATGTTTGTTGTCAGTTGCAGTTTCTTCACATAGCGCCATAGATTTGACGATTTGAGGCAAGCGTTTATTTCGTTGGCAGCCGTAGATCTTGGAATTACTGGAAGTATTTGGCGGAAATCGCCAGACAGTAAAATCATTGCTCCTCCAAAACATCTTGAGTCATTGCGTAAATCTTTTAATGTTCGGTTAAGTGCTTCTAATGCAGGTTTATGCGCCATTGTGCATACGTCCCAGATGATGATTTTCGATACCGCTAAAACTGAGGATGCCATTGCTGAGTGTTTTGCAATATTACACGTTGGTTCTTCAATAGTTTGAAGATTTAACGCATATACTATACTGGCATTATCATTACATTATAATTGTTAATTATTAATTTAATAGAAATAGTTTTATTATTGATTTCTTACAAATATCTAATTGTCATCCATACTTCATTACATAACTGTCATTATACGTCAATTACATAGCTGTGATTTGCGTTTTGTTATTCTAAGTCTGATTCTTTTTGTTTTTATACCACGTTTTATAGTGACTGACGTTTCATGTCAAGTCACACGGGAATGCTGTCGAACGGGATAAAAAGTATCCTATGTCCTTCTCCTGGCTCTAAACTACCTCCCTGCAAATTTTCAGCTAAATCGGTTCAGCCGTTCTTGAGTTATAAGTGGTGTAACTAACACGACTTTCTTTTATATATATAGAAGTAATTTGTCGATAAAGCATTTGCATTGTATTCCCATGAGTTTTAATAATTAATATTATTTGTAAGAACGATCATTCCATATTCCCACATCGAGGTGGAATCATCGTTCATAGGGTTAATTTGTAATAAGTTTAAATTTAATTAAAGTTAATTTCTTAAATCATTTTGGTTTTTTTCAATCCTCTGTCTGTCGCAAACGTAATTCACGCCTACCACAACCTCTCCTGTACTTCCTAAGGTTGGCTGGTAGAGAATGTCTAAGTGGCATTAAGCCCGTACATTATTTTGTTTTTGTGCAATAAAGAATTAAATAAATATAAATAAAAATAAATAAATTATCTATTTGTATCATGTTCTTAATTTATAAACAATGGATTTTTATAAAGAAAATAAATAACATCTGCTTTTGAATTGTGTTTTAGCATTCATTATATCAAAAATGAACAAATACAAAAATATGAAATACAAAAGGTTTAATATCGCTACAAGCGAATTCAATTTATAAGGAAAATATTTATAACCGGGAAATGGATATTTGAATTGTAAATTATGGCTTCACAATAAGCTAATTTTAAGGTCCTGACTTCAATGAACAATGAAATTAATACAATATACATATTCAATACATACAATAGACAGTTCCAAATTATACATATTTTGTGGTCAAATTTAAATCCAAGATGGAAATGATTGTAACCAATATATATTATTTACATAAATTTATTACCATTAATTCGTCATCCAGAACGGACTTATCCATGTATTCTTAACATCTAAAGCGCGTGATATTTGTGGAGGTTACTGTTCCTTGGGAAACAAACATCCCCAGGGATGACACATTCAAACTTAATAAATATTACGAACTGACCAGGAATAAATTTATAGTTAGTTTTTTATGCGGTAGAATTGGGAGTGAGAGGTATAACAGCAAAATCTCTCTATAACCTACTTAAAGACCTATGCCTTTCTAGAACATGCACCGGTTCATTTCTAAAACGTACTTCAAAGGCAGCATTGGTAGGTTCTTTCCAAATTTAGTTAGGTAAGTAGAGGAGTGTAAAGGGTGAAGGCAAGCGTTTTTGGGTATAATAAAGGGGCCCCTTAAACCTACTCCTGGGTCGCAAGTCCCAGGTACTGTTTGTACTCCTCTACTTGCAACGCGCTGGGCCCGGCACCCGCTCGGTGAATCCATGGAATGCTGACAATCTTCGTCTATTACTACCAATATATAAATAATTTTAAAAGTTTGTATGGTCTTGAGATCAAGATATAATTTGATTACATAATACTTAATTTAGTAAAAGAACAACATTATAACGTAATAAGTAAATAGATAAACAGAGAACCCTGGATATTTAATAAAATATATATATGTGAAATAAAACATTTATGTGAAGAAGTTCCTTTTTCATTATTTAAAACTATCTTTCTAAATCTAAAATAAAATTCAATGAATTAATGATAGAAAAGCATTGTTATCTTTGCAATTATTGGTTTTATTACATTGAGTTTGATTATATAGCAATATGTACCGAATGTTTGGTATAAAAAGCGATCTTAAGTCTTCATCCAAAGTGAGTTCGTAAACAAAGAGAATAATTTTAACGCTATTTTTTTTTATATATCGCATTCCATTTTATATTTTATTTGTAGGTAGAGTTATGACCAGCTATAATTATTTCCTTTTAAAACGTTTTGATACGGATTATAAGAATACCATGTCAGATTAATTATTGCGTTTGCTTAGTATAATAATCTCAGATACCGTTTTTTTACTGTAAGTCAGTAAATATTGAGGTATTTCATTTCTGTATTCTAGTCTACCAAGTTTTTTTTTTACCAATGTTTGAAGTTTTTAAAATTTAAAAATATCGTTAATCTTTGAGAACATTAAAAATTATGATGCGAAGTAATGTCCTTAGGGAGTTGTTACCGAATATTACCTCTTTTCAAAATTTACATCCCAAAATTCTGTATCAACAGTTTTATGAAGAAAAGTTCTTAATTAGGTTTTTTATAGGTAAGTTTTCAGTTCTTCTACTTCTAACGAACAAAGTACCTACATAAAAGATGCGATAATCAATTTCTTCCCTGGCTTAGTATTATAGTTTTACAAAATTATTTGACTTTATGTTAAAATATAAGGAAAATGTTAATTAATATTAAGATAATTGGAGGATTGTATCGGCATGTTTCTTATAAAACATTTCTTTATAATTTTTAATATGAGGGAAATATTATTTTGTGTAAAATATTACGTTTTCATTCGATGAGAACAATATGGGTTTAGAATAACGAAACCAGATATGTTTTATTTTGGTTATTTATACACATGAATAAAAGAAAATTTTAAATATAAAAATGGGGAATTTCGACCGAAACAAAGCAAGTTTGATTTTTCAACAAATTATTCAATACCGAAATGTATGTTTGAAATAAAATTTGCCTTCAGTTATTTTTGGCTTTTGCATGAATTGTTTATATGAAACCTTAAAGAATTAACAATATATGTAAGGTACAAGTTACGTAGAGCAATGTTTTTAAAAAAAATATTGATGAAATGTAAGAACAGCTGCCGTTGACATAAAATAAAACTCCATTCTGTAATAAAACAAAAGTTAAATCAAAGATGGAATCGCGCCAAATAGAAACTAATAAGAAATAATTAATAAGAAAGCATAATGAACTTTTTTTACAGACGGACGCAATAATAAACCACCGCCTGTCAGACGGATAATGCTTGAGTCTATAGTATAGAAATTGCTTTTATATATATAAATTTAGAAAAAATAATACCTAATATAGTTAGCAATTAAGAAAATGAGTCAGTTTCGTAACCAATTATTATAAAAATCTATTATATTCTAGGTGATTTTCAGCTATGCTGATACCAGGTCGCAATCCCAGAGATTGAAATATATTTTAACTTCGTGCCCATATTTGCGTAGTGGATATCCCGTGATGGTTATTCTTACGAGCGAGCGGTGCAATTTTAAACTGGAGAGTTACCTCATAAAAGTTAAATGATTATAAATAATAAACAAATAAAGCAACGATGCAAAGACCTCGGAAAAAAAAAATATAACTAATATAAAGTGCTTCGAATAATCTACTCATCATCTTTTATATATTGAACTATGAAATGAAATATAATTATAAGTAATAATAACTTTAAAATAAAAAAGTCATGACCATTTTGTATAATCTTTTAAAAATAATATATGTTTATTTGATGGCATATTGGTGAAGCCACATCAAATTGTAATTGATATTTGAAAAGACAAACAATAAAAAAAACCATCAAGTCTGATACGACACCAAGTGTCAGAGTTGTGTCATTATTTCTCTTTTTTGTTTTAATTTCAAGCACGAACATTATACATGAATCGATTTTATTACCAATATGAATCGATTTTACTACCAATATGATGATAGTTCCCACTCTTTAAATGAAACCTGTTTTTAATAAAGCAAATAAACACACAAAAAGGTATTATGAAGTATATGAAGGATGCCGATGAATGAATTTGACTTATTGTAGTAATTTTATAAAGATATTATGTCATGCTGTTGCTCTTGTTGTATCTCTGAGTTGCCGCCTCTGGCTAGTCTCTGCCTTTTACGAGCCAGCTGTACTGTTGTCAATTAAAAAACTAAGAAATAAGTTTTAACAAGAAAGTTAAAATAAAAACAAAGTCAATTAAAAACTGTGACTTTGTTTTATATCACAGCTTTTGATAACAAGAAAATTTTCAAATAAAACTTAATCATAATTTATCTTAATTATAAAAATAATATTAATTACAAATATAAAAATTATGAAATTGTAGTTAAACTCCAAAATATAATTTTTATATCATTTCAATACGTTTCATTTGTATTTCTTATTATTGAAAATAATTTACAAAACTTGGATCGGGGTAGGTGTAGCAGAACAGGCTACGATTGTGCTACGAATAAAGTAATAACAGTATATGTATTATTCTTTTGAAGTATACTACTCTATCGTGAAGTGATGAAAAATTTATTTTGTATATTACAAATTTATAATAAATATTTAATTTATTAATTTTAATTAATTTATAATTTAATTAACTTATAATTTAATTAACTTATAATTTAATTAATTTATAATTTAATTAATTTATAATTTAATAAATTTATAATTTAATTAATTTATTATACTATCCAATTATAGATGGGGAACTTACTTTCTCGTAGGATGTAGCATTTAAAATTAAATAGTCAAGACTACGAGGTATTTAGTATAGAGGTGTTTAGTATAATTTTTTACAGCTAACTATAAAAAATATTGCTATTCTTAGTTTTTCTACAGGTAAACATTATTTTTCTTTTATTACTTAATAATACATTGTAAAATTCAGCTTGTAAAATAATAAGAAAATAGTGCAACATTGTTTTTTTTCAATCGCAGAAAAATACTTGTTAACACCATATTTTGTATGTATATATCTTAACAGTGTATTTTTTTGTGTATGGAAAGAAAATATATTGGCAGGTAAAAACCCATTGGAAAAGAATTTAAGCTAATTTTGTATATTTTCTTATAAAGAGTATATTATAGGTTTGCATTATAAGGTACTTCGGATCATTGTTTTTATAAACATAACAAAAAAACATGCTGTTAACATTTATTTTTGTAAAAATAATGGTCGGAAATAGTCTATAATGCATTTTTTTATATCATTTTATTATTATAACACCCCTTTATAACTTGTTATATATTGCTCTATTTACGACAACCCTATAAAGATAAATATTATGCATAATAGTTTTACGTTTCTGCTAGCATTTAGTTACGTATCAATTTAAAAAAAGATATGAAGTAGTTTTTTCTTACTTTTTTTAAAGCTTCAAACAAAACGTTTTTGATACTGATTGATTGAAACTTATACGGGCGGATGTTTGGCATGCCAGTTATTTTGTTATATTACGGATAACAATGCTGACTGACTGACACGCATCATGTACACAAGTAGTTAACTTTTTATGTAAAAGTTAACTAAAAAAAAAATTGGTAAATAAATACATAAAGTCCATTTTTTGTAGTTTTGTGATTATAATTCAAATTCTATTGTTATTAGTTCTTGTGCTACAAAATTGGAAAATTCTAAGAGAAGCTAATATTTGCTATTTAAAAATAAAAACTAACTTATTCTGAGACTGGAACAAAAGTTTTATGTGAAGAGGCGAAAGTTTGGCAATTTATTTGTTCAGAAAGTGCTCGTGGGCGCGGTTCGTTTTGTCTTCGGAAAATCGGAAAGCGGAAAAAACTAGCAAATTATATACAAACTATGCAGTACGTGCACTGTGCAATGGTCCGGTTAAAAACAACAAACCTTTAAATATCCTGGCCATTTACACCTAAAACATTTTTCTATATATTTATGTTTCGAATAAAAAAAGGCTTTAAAAATCAACTTGAATGAAGATACAAAATCTAAGCCTAACCTAAAAACCAAGCGGGAATCTTAATATTCATGTCGTTTTAATATATCGTTGACATCGTTCACGATCCATTAACTTTTATACCCCATTTTAAATTCCGGTTACATCCAGATTACATCCGAAGAAGTTTCCACATTTTACTAGTATTGTATTTTATCATATATAAATATGATGATAAATTAAGTTCAATTTATGAACTTCGTATCGCATAAGTGGGGTATTTACGTAATGCTGCTAATATATCTGAACCAAGCAAAGCCAAGGAAAAAGCAACAAAAGCAAGTTGATATTGTTAAGACTTGTTTGAGTAATACACAGTACTTGCACTTCAATGTTTAATATCCAACCATTTGTAATAGAATGGGCGAGAGCAGCCCTTACAACTCGTTTTATAATATTTTAACACTATAATATTTAGGCGAGGGTAATTTACAATTTCATAACCAACTTACAGATGATATTATTTATACCTTATAATAAGTTCTAATAATTAATAAAAGATTAAACATTATGTTAAAATATTCTATGCTTCTAATTCTTAAAACATTTAACAGTAAATATTAAATAATATTCCATAATTAATTGTGTAGGTGGCGCTACTGTTGAAACTTATGAACTAAAACATGTAAATTCCAATGTATTTACCATTTAAATTATTATAAATAAATATGACTAACACTCGGCCTTTCCTGATTTGTAATCTTACGACCTCGTAATTGTATCATTAATTTCTTTAATTACCAACCATCATATATTAAATGACTAATTTCTAATTTAATAAACATTCTGGAAACCAGTAGACCAAATGGTCATCTGAATTCAGGATTTTACAACGTTATAGAGAAAAACAAATTATTAAAAATACAATGCTTCAAGAAAAAAAACATCCAATTATACTTTTAATGTGCGAAATTACATAACATTTATACAACATATCACTTTACTATCGGCCGTTTTGACATCTTATTACGTCCTCGTAATATAATTATAATTTTTATCATAAATACTCGTTAATATAATAATAATATATAATAATAATCGTTTTTATCATAAATACTTGTTCTCTTTGCACCGGACAAACCAGGCTGCTTACAAAAAGCCAGATCAACGGACATGCCGTTATGATCTGGTGCCCATGGACACACATCATCAACATGGGATATATCTCAATTTTACTATTACCACCGGAACACACACAGATGGTATTTCTTATACTTTTACTACTACCAACGGAACACACACAGATGGTAGTTTATTCTTATTATTTTTTTTTTATATACCAACGGAACACACACAGATGGTATTTCTTATACTTTTACTACTACCAACGGAACACACACAGATGGTAGTTTATTCTTTTTTTTTTTTTTTTTATATACCAACGGAACACACACAGATGGTATTTCTTATACTTTTACTACTACCAACGGAACACACACAGATGGTAGTTTATTCTTTTTTTTTTTTTTATATACCAACGGAACACACACAGATGGTATTTCTTATACTTTTACTACTACCAACGGAACACACACAGATGGTAGTTTATTCTTATTATTTTTTTTTTATATACCAACGGAACACACACAGATGGTATTTCTTATACTTTTACTACTACCAACGGAACACACACAGATGGTAGTTTATGCTTATTTTTTTATACCACGGGACGCACCCATTGATGGTATTTCATACTTACCTTTACTATTGGACACACCAACATGGCATCAATTTCTTATTTTTACTACGGGACACACAAACATGTTATTACGTTATCATTTTTACACCAACATGGTACTTTACATTTATTTTTACCACGTAACACACCAACTTGGTACTCAACACATTATTCAATAATTTACTTATTAATATCATTGTTATGAACATATATTTAATTTTAACTTTTTAAAAGTCATTCTAAGCAAATAAATCTTTAACTAATAAAAGCAAACCAAGCTCATTTTGTTAGGCTATATTAATGATCAGACTACAGAGATATATGACTTTGAAATTCATACTATGCATGGGTTTTGTTGGAAGTAGCAGGTTGTTTTTTACTTTGTATTACGTTTGTATTGTTATATTTGGTTAGTTTCTTTATATTTTTTTAAAGAAAAATGAATTTTAAATGATTTCGTATTTTATCGAAACAGTTTTAAATTTTACATCTTAAGAAAATGTTCATTCACCCGAATTTAGAATATTTAAATACTTTAAAGGTAGTTAATAAGGAAGCTACATTTAGTTATTAACCATAACACGATTCAAGATTCACAACAATTGTAATATTTATATATATTTCTCTATATTACTCTGGAATGACCTACCGTTAGAAATTCAAACTTCTAAATCACTGTCAATTTTCAAAAATCGTTTGAAGCAATATTATTTATCTACGCAATATATATTTTTATCATAAGTATGTATACCATATATTATATAGGTTATCTATTTTATTCTATTTATTTATATATACGGATATATGTATGTATATGTATGTGCGTATGTGTATATTTATATATAATCATTATTTAATTACTTATATAATTAAAAACGATAGTTTTTATTTTTATTGTGTCCTTATGTATAAATTCTTATTCTCGTAGTATGCGTGCACTATCCTATGACCTTGCAAATATTCATTACTCATCAAGGGTTGTCTGTAAGAGATCGCTTTTAAGCGATAAGACCGCCTTTGCACAAAAATTTCTTACTGTATCAACATCCTACTACTGTAATTTTTTGTAATAATTGTATGTGCAATAAGTTTTTAAAATAAAATAAATAAAATAAATATTTCTTTTTATTTTAAGAAATTGTAATATATTGTTAGGGGTCGAGGGTACTTCCAGATAATTAGTAGGTGTCAAGTACTATAGCATTAAGTCCGCCAATTGTATAAATTTCTTTGTATAATAAAGATTTTATAAATAAATATATTTTTTTTTTTTTTAATTTTTACATTCTTTATTTACTCTGTCCGTATCAATATTGAAAATATTCTTAACTAAAAAAAATAATCATTAGTGGGAATAGAACATTTTTATAGTCCTCATTTTTATTTTGAAGATGTAACGATACTTTTCATACAATTGGAGAACATTATAAAACCAAGCATATTTTCTAAGAAGTTTACTATTTATATTATTATTTCCAATTGTTCTAATTTGCACTAAATCAATAACTAATGATTAACTAATTTATTTATAAAGCATTAAAACGTAAGTCCATTAAATTTTCAATCACTTGTTATAAAAGTGTTATTAATTTTATTCCGAGTTTGAAATCGTAATTTTGTACATTGTATACCTACATCTAGTTTACTATATAAACGAAACTATGAATGATACAATTATTCAAAACGTATTTTATTTTTGTTTTATTATTATCTACAGTATAAATTATTTAATAGAATTCAACTGCATTAAATTTTACAAACGTTATACTGAAAAATAATACGATTCTTGGAAATTTAGGGGGTTGGGGCTTGGGGTTTAGGAGGCCGTGCCATATATAATATTACTTCTTATACCCTAAGGTACGACAATATATATTCCTTGCTAATTTTCTTATGTTTGTCTTGTCTAGAGTTCAAGTTACTAGAGTCTTTAAGTCTAACGTGTTTATGTTTCATATTGCTAATAAGAATATTTAGGAGGCATGTTTTATAATAATTCTATTTTTAAGTAATAAACAGTCATAACCTAGAAAATTATAAATATTTTTTTAAAGTTCATAAATTTGAAATACCTAATTTGAACTGTCTGAACTGTCAATTATGGTATATTGTTTAGGTATGCAATTATTTCTTGTTTAGTAAAACTTTTACTGTGGATTTATATAATTCCTCGATTTGACAGTTCTAAAACGCGTGTAAGATAATTCATCGTAGTTATTTCTTTTCTTCTTTAACATACTATCGGAAATTAAATAATCGAGTGCCACGCATATCGTTTAAAGTTTTTTTTTTTTTTTTTAATAGGAATTTAGAAGACCTAATTGCTTGCTTTATTTTTTTTTTACAATATAATACGAAATGTACGCGTTTATTGGTGTAGTTTAAAATCGATCTAAATGTTAAACCTATATTATCATCATTCTGAAATAATTTATCGATTCTAACGAATTTATTTCGGAATACCTATTGCGTTTTACCTTTTCAATAATCGATTCAAAATTTAAGATCATAAATTCGTACAGATACCTACTACTGAGAACTTAACACTCAGTAAATAATTTGAACGGTCAAATAAAAGATAATAGAAATATGTTTTAGTAATAAATACCAGTATCATTGCTTCATATTCATACGCGTTATTATTGAATTAGTCTGTTTAGGTCGGGATTATATTTAGACAGTACCGGTTCAGATTTTAAACGTTTTTAAACTTTATTTTTACCCACCTAAAAAATGTTTTTTTTTAAAGCAAATTTGATTTATGAAAGTAACCAATGAAACTTCTCAAAACAGATATTATTGGGTTCCATAAAATTTAATTTCTCCACTTGATATGGCATAACCCTATCCTCGTGGATAACCAAGTATCCAACTTGGTTTTATAAACGAACGTCTATCGAAACCTGATGCTAAACTTACAAATTCAAAATTAAATATAAATATTTTAAGATCTATGGAGTAGTTTTAGCAAAACAAAATAAAATATAGTTGCAGAAGTAATAAACTAATATCGTGAATTCAAATCTTTACCTATTTAATAAATGTAAACATATCTAAATCTACCCCTTATAGCGTCAAAGCATTGGCAAAATATTTCCATACGGTCCTCAAGGCCATTTAGATCTGACCCTACCAAATTTATGGAGTGTAATATTTACCGAGTCATATTTATTTAAGTCTATCTATAAGATATTCTAGAATTTTAATTTCTCTGAAAGGAGACAAGTCTACATTTTAATCTGTATAAATTAAAATTATACTTCATGTATTCATATTGTGTAAATATATATCCATATACTATAAGGAACTACTTACTATTTACTATCTTAAACAAAAGGATCATTACGATTTGAAAATAGTTTTATGATGTTAAGTGCTACTTTAAAAAAAATATATATATATAAATATCTAACGTTATTCCTTTTCTTTTTGTTTAATATTGGATTTTATATTTTAATCATTTACAACTGAATATACTCTTTTTTTTAAGAAATCGTTCTTTAAATAACCTACATACATTTTGTAAACCGAATATTACCCCTTCATTGAGAGTGTTCACTTCTATGTCATATATAAAGACATTAAAACCTAAATCGTAATCTAAAATACTAACATTACTTTTATATTGCAAGTCTCAAAGTCTCAACTACCGCGTCAGTTATATCTATACTTATATTGTCAAAAACAATATTTCGAATCCATATGCTTTAATACGTATATCTGAACAATGTCCTGGTCGTGTGTGTGTGATGTGGATGTATGTTATTATTTTCAGTTTGATATCGTAGCGATGTAATGCCTATATAGATAAAATTTCCACTTGAATAGGATACTATAGAATTAACTATAAGTCTATTATAGGTCTGGATAATTGTAGTTTCCACAAATTACGCGAAAAGCGACCTACACGCGGGCGGAGCCGCGGCCTACAGCTAGTAACTTAATAAAAGCAAAGAAAAAAAAAATCGCGTCTCTAACCTACAACTGGGTCTTAAAAGCTTTGAAAGTTGGTATACGTAGTAACAATAATATTATAAATCACATGGTCACTTAATTATGCAAAACTTTTCTAGGGCTAGTTTCTTATAATAAAGTTTTGTCTGTCACCTTGTCGTTGTATTCAGATCCATCGTTGTATAGTGCTGCTTGCTTGCACTCAGGACTTACGATCAGGAAGAAAGTACTTGGTCGACCTCTTCTTCCAGTAGCTGTAGGTGATGTTGATATGTAGTTGATGTTCATAATACAGCAACGAATTCCCTTCCAGATTAGCAGTCAAGTAGTAGTTTAGAGTTTGCAATCTCCGACGTATGTCTTCACCAAAGGCTCCAAGCGATGTAAACATGTATGGAGAGATATTGTATTAGTATCACTGTAAATTATTGATAAATATTCAGGCTCCTATTGTATTTCGCTTATGATTGAACTTTAACAGAATATGATTAATAGTGGATATGATATATATGATAAATAGACTTTAATAGTAGTACTATTAACTTCAAGCTACAAAGTTATTAATATTCTATATTGAGCATGCTGCCGTATAACCAGCTAGATAATCAGTCTGTTAAGCAGATGGCAAAACGTGGGTATTAAGAAAAAAAATAATAAAAAATTTACGCACTTGCAATATTATTTTAAATCTAAAACTCCTTATCGCTCGAAGATACTACAGCAGCACTCGGAGAAGGCCCAAATAGTAACTTTAACGTCGTCTCTTATTTTCGTGGCTTTTCAACGGCAGTGGCAGCACTCCATCTTCATCAGCATTCTTAGACGTAACTTTAACGTCGTCTCTTATTTTCGTGGCTTTTCAACGGCAGTGGCAGCACTCCATCTTCATCAGCATTCTTAGACGTAACTTTAACGTCGTCTCTTATTTTTGTGGCTTTTCAACGGCAGTGGCAGCACTCCGTCTTCATCAGCATTCTTGGACAGGATATCTTGCGAACGGTGTATATCGACACGTGGCGCGTAATATTACAGCGGTCGAACACTTCTGACTTGTTAAGACTTGTTTGAGTAATACACAGTACTTGCACTTCAATGTTTAATATCCAACCATTTGTAATAGAATGGGCGAGAGCAGCCCTTACAACTCGTTTTATAATATTTTAACACTATAATATTTAGGCGAGGGTAATTTACAATTTCATAACCAACTTACAGATGATATTATTTATACCTTATAATAAGTTCTAATAATTAATAAAAGATTAAACATTATGTTAAAATATTCTATGCTTCTAATTCTTAAAACATTTAACAGTAAATATTAAATAATATTCCATAATTAATTGTGTAGGTGGCGCTACTGTTGAAACTTATGAACTAAAACATGTAAATTCCAATGTATTTACCATTTAAATTATTATAAATAAATATGACTAACAATATATATTTTTTTTAACATACGGATTCATAATTATGGTTTTAAAGATTTATGCGTTCGAATTTTTTATATTTTTGTCTTTATAATTATTATATTTTGCTGACACAATATAAATATGATACCTATAACTCGTTTCTATAAATAATGCTATTGCATATATAATGTCAGAATACCATTAAAACATTTAAGATAATGGTTAGAATTTTAATACTAACCTAAAAATACAACTAACTTAAGAATTGCCATGCCACTTTTTTCTATGTAAAATTTGTTAAGTTTTCAAAACTAAGATGTTGTAAAATAATATTCAAGGAGCAATTTAAATTATAATATCCATAGGGAAATGTAGAAACCGTATAATACCTTTTTTCTAAAGAAATTTACGCTCCAAAAATTCTTTGTTATCTGAAAAAATGTATCCACAGGAATCCCTTTCCCACAAAGGCTATGAGGACTATAAAAGTTTATGGTCTTCGTAAGATAGGTTTGAGCCAAAAACGGCAATAACTCCAATAGAATAGAATAACAGTTCGATGCAGAAGATTTCTCGATCCTCAGAGATTCTATTCCATATAATGTTAATGTATATTTTAAATATTGGAACACAAGCTAAAACAAAATTTTAACATGGTTAAGTTAAATATAATGGACAAATCCCTGGCGATTTTGTTGTAATGAAAGTGTAAATTATTTAATATATCATGTAAATCCAGAAACACTACTAAATCCTCTTGCAAAATTATAATTAACATAATTACCTACTTCCCATTATTAGAAAATATTATAATTTATAGAGCTTATTTATGCTATTTATTTACAAGCCACAAATTCCATTTATAACATTTGCTAAATCTTTAAATTAATTCCGCCCAAACAATGGTTTAAGAAAAAAGGGTTAACTAATATATAACGATGCTCTGACATTCAAAATCGTTGTTTTGAAGCTCATGTAACGAAAATGTGTCACGACAAAGAGACAAACAAATATGGGATATATAAGATTAAGTTTTTGAAAAAGATTAACGTGGAATACACTACTGTTAAGACTTGTTTCAGTAATACACAGTACTTGCACTTCAATGTTTAATATCCAACCATTTGTAACAGAATGAGCGAGAGCAGCCCTTACAACTCGTTTTATAATATTTTAACACTATAATATTTAGGTGAAGGTAATGTACAATTTTTCATAACCAACTTACAGATGCTATTATTTATACCTCATAATAAGTTCTAATAATTAATAAAAGATTAAAAATTATGTTAAAATATCCTATGCTTCTAATTCTTAAAACATTTAACAGTAAATATTAAATAACATTCCATAATTAATTGCGTTGGCGGCGCTACTGTTGAAACTTATGAACTAAAACATGTAAATTTCAATGTATTTACCATTTAAATTATTGTAAATAAATATGACTAATACTACATAATATTTTACATAAGGTTTTCCGTGTTATTTGTTTAAAATGAAACCGTTGAAATAATTTAAAATAAATAAAGGTTATAACTTTTTGTTGCCACATTACTTAACAGTTATGTGGCATACAATTATGGGTTATTTACATAAAATAGCAAAAGTAACAAGATTTTATTAATAGTTTTATTAAATATCTTATTTGGCATCCGAAGATTGTCATAAAAAAGAAAATATATTTTTTGAGATAAAAGTTACCATCTGCTTTCGAATCTCGTTTTCGAAGTTGAATTGAAATTGAGAAGATTTTTCTTTTTACGAACTTTTGAAGTTTGATCATTATCATAAAATTAACTTTTGTATTATTTTGCAAAAAGTTGTCGTTACCTACATTTTTTTTATTTAATTAATTATGGTAATAATTTCATTTTATAATAAAGTTATTATCTTACTGGGTTTTTTTATTACGTCCATATAATTCATAATTAAACGTTTTATACGATAGCAGAAAAAATAAAAGTTGATAGGAGCTTTGTAGCAGAATAATAATATCATGATAGATACTATAAATAAAAGTAAGAGATTCTGTGCATGTGTTGTTTTAAACAATTGTTGGATTGAAAAATATAATGGTGAATCCATGGAATGCTAAGAAGCTTCGTCTTATATGAATTTTATTGTAAGTATAATAAAATTAATACAACTAATACATATAAAAATAAAAACATATTTATTTTATCCTGTTTCTATAAATGTATGACTTAGGAGGCGTAGTTGTACATTAAAATAAAGGTAGAAAAATAATTACATTTACATTAAAATTATAAATTTTAATAAAAAGACAACCTTACTTTTAACATAAATACATATTATATATGAAATACAAAAGGTTTAATTTTGCCCTCAGCAACAGCAAATTGAATTTCTAAGCAAAATATTTATAACCAGGAAATGGATGTTTGAATCGCAAATTTCTTTCAGTTAACTTTTTATTTTATTTGCTTTCTTTGCTTGCTTACTGTAATCTTATAAATGAATTTATTTATCACTTTAAATAATAACTTTTATTTTAATGTATATGATAGCATATTTAAAGATAATTTTTGTATACAGATACATGTACATTAAAAAACACAAAATAATGACAGTTTTATTACATATGAAACGTGTTGTCTAAGGATTTTATTTCTTTTGTTTTTAAATATATTTTTATCTATTTATTTATTCTAAAACTCGCAATAATTAAACCTGTAACAACTTAATCATAACAAAATTCTTTTGTTACATTGTTTCTTGTAAAACGGTTGAAAATTTAATATTATAAAGATACAAAACAAAAATATTCACTAAAGATAATGAGTCCTATCGCCCGGAGCAATTCCTTCAGACAACCTTTGAGATGGTGATCGTTTATAGAATAACAACTCTCCAATACTAGATTAATATTTTAAAGATACATAGTGATAATAATAAATGAAATCCAATACCGGTAATAAACTTATATAACGTTAAATAAATAAATCAATAAACACTATTTACTCCTTTTCAATTCGTTGTAACAATTAAAAAAAAAATCTCTTTTACAATAATATACCGATACGAAAAGAACCCTTTACGTATGCCCTCTTTAATACCCTTACACGTTGAATTGTAAAATAAATTCGTGAATTGCTCTGAAACCGCTTTTAATGTTATTTTATTAAGTGTGTTTAATGTATGGGAAACATTTATCAAAAAAGATAAATAAATAGAAAGTACCTAACAGTGATTCAAGTGACATGGCGGGTAACTGACTGATTAAAAATCATAATTATTAACTTCATACTAACCTGGAAAATAGTTTTTAACACATCGGTTATAATGTTATAATCGTTTTCTCTAGTAATTATTATTAAGGAGTAGATTGAATGTAGGCCACAATTCTTCATCTCTTTCTTTCTTCTATAATACATCTCATTTCTTTCTATATATTCAAATATGCATATTCTTAATAAACAGAATTTTAAAAGTTAAATTTAGTAGGTTATATTTTAAATCAAGAAACGTTAATTTTAGTTTTATTTTTAAAACTTAACATTTTGTAAATATTTTATTTATTTAATTTCGTAACTTTATTCCACGCATACCTTATCACCAAAAAGTTATCTCTGGCAGAGCAATCCACACTTTCGAAATTGATATTTAATTACAGACGGTAAATAGCAATACAAATATAATGTATTAAAGATAAAATAACGTTATCAAATTATTAGTATATATAAATATAATTATTAATAAAATATTGATTAATAATCGATTACAATTATCAATGTTGAAATAAATTTGATATCTTTGTATTAATATTCCGAATCCATTGTTTTGTAAGTAATAAGTAATAAAAATTAAAAGTAGTACGAAAAAAATGAGTAATGACTTTAATAAAATGATTTCTTACTAAATAAATACATCCAACGTAGATGAAGAGTTAGATAGTTAGATATTGTTATTTACAAACACTAATGTAATTAAAATGAAAAAAGCCACAGACTTAAGATACTACAAAAGCTATACAGGATAATACAAATGATGGTTGATTTACTACGAATGGCTGCCAAATAAGTATTTGGTTATTTCGTGTAGCCATTAGTTAAAAGCCCGGTTAAACTTGGTGCAACCATGTACCGTTTGGCAGCTATTTACGTTACTAATTAGATCCTGTAAAACCACTCGATCGTTCTATTTTGTTCGATATAGTATCGAGCACCCAAGATTGATAGAAATGAAATAAAGTAAAAAGGTTTCCTATATTTTTCATGATTGTTTTTCTAAAGCAATCTCTAGTCTATTATTTACTGAATGTAAGCTTAAATCGAAATTTTTATACATATGTCTAAATCATCAATCACCCGAAAAAAGTATTTAATTATTTAACGCTGCCGTGTCATTAAGACAATTAAAATATGATAAAATAATAAATATAAAACACAAATAAAATACAATAAAAACAATAGAATGGGAAAATCACAAAAAGACACACATCAATCGTGACATAGAACAGCAAAGGATTGTTTTCATTTGCTTATTTCATTCCAAAGTGTGGTTGGAAAATGAAAATCTTTTATAATATAGCGTGGGGTTCAGATTGAAAACTAGAAACGAAATCATAAGTAGAAACATAATCAACAACATAAGTAGATAATATAAGTAAGTTTAAGTAAATCGGTCCGTAGTTCTGACGAAAATCTTTACTGTTAATATGTTCAGATGGAAGGAAATAAAGTACAGTAAAAGTATTGAGAAGGTAATTCGGTGATGAGATAGGAGTATCAGGCAAGGGAACGTCGGGAACTTTCTCGTGGTGCTCCCTGGGCAACAATGACAGGAATTACACGACCTAATTCCCCTATCCCCGTTCCTTTACCGGACGTCCCGACGCACGGCGGGTATCCATCCCTACGTTGTGGACATTCCACCTGTCCGAACGAAGCGCTATGCTTCGTTTTTTTTAGTGCGTACAGCGAAGGACTGGAACAATCTGCCTGCGTCGGTATTTCCGGCAAAATATAATGCGGGTGTCTTCAAGAGGAGAGTGAATAAGCTGCTAGGTTAATGCGCGTTACCACCTAAGACTACATTTCACTTACCATCAGGTGGAATGTAGTCAAGTATTAACCTAGATTTGTATAAAAAAAAATGGTTAATGGGAATGTTCGTGTTCTCCCGTTGGCTAATACCCGGCGTGATAACCTTTCGGGGTGGCCTGCCTACGGGGGAGAAGAGGGGGGGAGCTTGGACCTTTTTCTGCCGAGCAGATGATCCCGTGGCTGTATGGCGGGTTGCGCGGCGGTCTCTTTCTTGCTGAGGGAAAGGCCGGCACTTTTTTGAGAGTGCTTGGTGGAGAAACGTTCAGGAACGTTGCCTGGGCTGATCGTTGCCAATTGCGATGCCACGGTTGCGCTTGGCGATGATTAATTTGGGCTTGGTGGGTTCCCGGCTTGTCAGGTTCGACGTTGGGTCTCCTGCCTTGAGCGGGCTTTATTGCGGCTCGGCGCGTGGTGCGCGGCTTGAACAGAGGTCGCTAGGTCGTATCGAGAGTCTGCTCTTCTAGAGGGCCTGGCCGGTTGTATCCCCAAAAGGAGATGGACATGGTCGATGATGGTCGAGTCAGATTACCCACCTGATTCCCCGAGACCGAGTCCGGCTAGAAGGGTGTTCGGCCCCCTTCAGTTAAAACAGGCTTGGGTGGGGGAAGGGGATCCCTCTACAACCTATCAAGCATGAAAAAAGGGATGAGTACTCCTCGGGATGCTTTCTCCCGTGGTTCATGTCGGGACTTCGCGGTGAGTGCCAAAGCGATCCCGTGGTGTCCCATTAAAGGAATAGGAGACTCACATAACCACCTCCATCATCCCCTGGATGGAGGTGTGTAGACATGATGGGTTCCTGACGTAGAAAAAATGAGTATCAAGCAACCTTGCAACTGCTCCAGCGATATAACCATGGCTTCGATTTTTATTTCTCACATGATTATTGATTGATTTGATTTTTTTTTATGATTTTCTGTTTGTATCATGTATTTAATTTATTAAAATGGCTTTTTATCAAGAAAATAAATACCATCTACCTTTGAATTGACTTTTAGCATAAATATAATATAAAATAAAGGAGTATAAAATACAAAAGGTTTAATATAGCTTTGGTACAAACGAATTGAATTTATCAGCGAAATATTTATAACCGGGAAATGGATATTTGAATTGTAAATTAGGGGTTCACAATAAGCTAATTTTAAGGTCCTAACTTCAATGAACAATGAAATTAATACTGCAATAATATATTTTCTACAAAACATACATATTTTGTAGTCAAATTTAAATCAAAGAATGATTGTGAATGATTTAAATTATTATATTATATTCAAAAATTAATGAATTAGCAATATAAAAGCATTTAAAAAAATCTATGATAGATTTTGAGATCAGAATATGATTTGCTGTCATAATACTTCATTTAAAAAAAACAATAAAATTCTAACATAGTAAATAATAAAAGAGTTTTAAAGAATATAAATAAAACTTCTTGATTAAAAAAAAATTTACGCTTTCTTTTGTAACGGCTTTCTGCAATAATATTGTATTGCACTTGTCGATTCTATGACATATTACATTCAAGTACGTATATGTGATTTTATGTATATTATGCACTGTCTGTCTTTGGGTAAGTTTTGAACCGATTCAAGTCAATTGCTTAGAGGTTAAGCTAAAGGGATACACTAAGTTCCTCTTCGGACATTGGACTGGTCTTCGGACTTTGGACTGGTCTTCGGACTTCGGACTTTGGACTGGTCAATTACAGTAACAACGGACATTAAGCTTACAGTATTCTTGGTAGCTAAAATTCTTCTCACTGTCGTAGAATATGTGAGAAGAAGGAGAGAAAATCTATCATCCGAAATCCAAAAAAAATCTTAGAATTATTGATAGAGAAACATTGTATGTAATCTTTGAAATTATTAGACTTGTTACATTGACTTTGATTAGGTAACACACTATTGTTAGTTTTTGCTTTTCACACTATTGTTTGTTTTCTAAGTTTTTGCGAGACTAAACATTGAAAAAAACTACTCACCTCCATTTCGTCTAACCGTCGCGTTGGATATAAAATTTAATTCATTATACCAGTCAAATTCGTAAAAATAGTTTTATTCATAAACATATTTTGATTCCATTTGGATTTTATTTGTAGGCATAGTTATGCCCAGCTATAATTATTTTCATTTTATAAGAATAAAGAATAATGATTGTGTTTGTTTGGTATAATAATCTCAGATAACATTATTTTAAACTGTGACCCAGTAAATGTCGGTATTTTATTAATGTAATCCGGTCTACTAAAATGTTTCTGTTTTTTCTAAATTTTTGGAGTTTTTTAAACATTGAACATTATGATGCAACGAGGAGGCCTCAGGGAGTTGTTACCGAATATTACCAATTTTCAAAATTTACAGGCCCAAATTCTGTATCAACAGTTTTGTGAACAAAAGTTCTTAATTAGGTTTTTTATGGGTAAGTTTTAAGTTCTTCTACTTCTAAATAACAAAGTAGCTACATCAAAGATTTCGTCCCCGACTTATAATTAAAGAGAAAAAAACAGACAAAAATCCCCAGGGATCACACATTCAAGCTCAATAAGTATTACGAACTGACCAACAAACTGATAAGGAATAAATTTATAGATATTTTGTACGCGTTAGAAATATAACAGCAAAATCTCTCTATAGCCTACTTAAAGACCTTGGCCTTTCTAGAACAAGCACCGGTTCATTTCTAGAACGTATTTCAAAGGCGGCATTAGTGGGTTCTTTCCAAATTTGGTTAGGTAGGGAGAGGAGTGTGGATGGTGAAGGCCCCTTAAACCTACTCCTGGGTCTAAGTCAAAGGCACTGCTTGCACTCCTCTCCTTGCAACACGATGGGCCCGGCACCCGCACGGTGAATCCATGGAATGCTAAGAAGCTTCGTCTTTTTATAAAAGTATTTTGACTTTATTTTTAACATAACATAGTGAAAATGTTATAAATTTTGTCCAAAATATAATCTCTAATAAATTGAAATTAAGTAGATTGGAGGATTAAATTAGCATGTTTATTATAAATATTATTAAAAATACATATAAGAATAAAAGAAAATTGAAAAACAATAAAAAGTACATTTTAGACCGGAACAAAGGGAAGTTTGATTTTTGAACAAAATATTCAAAACCGAAATGTACGTTTCAAATAAAATTTTCCGTCAGTTATTTTTGGCTTTTGCATGAATTGTTTATATGAAGCCTCAAAGAATTAAAAATGTATGTAAGGTAGAAGTTACGTTGAGCAATGTTTTAAAAAAAAGTATTGATAAAACAAAAGAACAGTTGACCTTCACATAAAATAGAACGCCATTCTGTAATGAAACAAAGCTTGAATCAATGATGGAATCGCGCCAAATAGAAACTAATAAGAAAACATAATGGATCTTATTCAGAGACGGACGCAATAAAGAAATACGGTCTGTCAGACAGACAATACTTGAGTCTATAGGACAAAAAATGCTTTTATAATAATAAACTTAGATAAACAATAATTAAATAAAGTTAATAATTTGAGAAACGAGTTTTGTAACAAATTATTATAAAAATAAAATATTCTAGATTATTTTAAGCTACAATTTATTTAAAAATGTGCCCACACAACTTATGAGCGGTAAAATGTTTAAAGCTGGAGAGCTTAACATAAGAGTTTAATATTTATAGAGAATACACATATAAAACAACGGTGTGAAGACCTCGGAAAACAAAGAGACAACAATTAAACACTAATTAGAATACTGAATGCATCTTCTATATTATCAAATAAATTACTTAGTTCTAATAAGTTTAAAAGCACAAAGATTGTTGCAATGAGGACATAGAGCCGACTTCGTTTATATAACTCAATTTTATAAACTTTTCATTTATTGTTTAAAAATAAAATATTTATAAATAATATTATGTTGTCGAAGTTAAATGGTACTTGGGATATAAAAAGATAAACAATGAAAAACACAATAATTAAAAGACCATTAAGTTTGCTGCGACAGTGAGTACCAGAGTTGTGACATCAATTCCTGTTCTGAAAATCTAACTTGTTTGTAATTTTGGGCACGTACGATATTACACGAATTGGTTTATACAAAAATAATGGTGATTTTTTCTTTTAAAATGTTACCTGTTTTCAATACGAAAATATGCACACAAAATATGTTTTACTTTTAAATAATAAATATTATCTTAGCTACGATGAATTTCAGAATTTTTTCAATAATGTTTATTAAAATTAACTCCACTGATTGATTATGGAGCAACAAACTATTACCCCAGTCCCAACATTGAAGCACAGCAGTACCTAAATCATAATATACATATTATGTAAAATACACGGTATTCACTTATTTAATAAGTTGGAATCTGGAATAATTGTTAATAACTGTGGTCTAAAGAATTAAAATAAATAGCCAACGTGATATTATTCCAATAAATACATTTACATTTACTCTATTTCACACTTCTTTTTTTAATAATACGAGAGGTCCCTTTAAATATCTTAACATCCCCGTGTAATTTTTTTTTTGCAGCCTAAATCCTAGTTAATTTTGAGTTTAATATTGCATAATTTTTTCATCCATTTTTTTGTATGTAAAGGCCAAAATGCACTTTTCAAGTATCAAGATTTTCAATTTATCTTTGTTGTTTTAATTACTTATTAATTAATTGAAATTTGACTGACTTTAGCCTACATCTTTGCCCTTAAGTTCTGTAGTAATGCGATTTATTGCTCCGTTAATAGTTCGTCAAGTCGTAAGTTATCTAGTTGTTCAACCTTTTGGACTATTTAGGTTTGTTAATGACTAAACATTAGTGACTTAAGTAAATGTATCGAAGAAAATAATTGAACATGTTGATATTACGTATGGATTTAAAAATTGTAACACATTTTTAACCTACCTCAGACAATACTTGCATGTAAAGATATTCTTTTGTCTTTAATTTAATGACGACAACTTACATTTATATTTTTGTTTTTTATTCTTACCATTTTACATGAAGGAGAAAAATATTACTTAATTAATTTACTATAATTATAATGAGCAAAGTTGTAGTTCGTTTTCTAAAAATTGAGTATATTTATTAGTTAGTTGTTGTTATATAAAATCTACAGCGAAAATTTTTGCCCGTTTTCAAAACTCATTTTAAAAGTTAATTTATAACAGAGAGTACTGGGCATCCTTTAAAAATATGTTACCTTAATATTTTAATATAATATATAATTAATTAATAATTCAAATACATTTTGAGCCAGATTTTAATCATTTTAATTTGTTATGAAACTTACGGTTCGAATATTTACACAAATATTTACAGCCATGGTAAGTTTATATATTTTTTTAATAGATGTAAAATTAATATTAATCCATAAGGACTGGATTCGATCTCGCGACCTCTGGGAAACCATCCGGTCGCTCTACCAGTTGAGCTAGCGTAACGCCTCAGGCTTTGATGAATTTAGTATTTTCTATATAATTGTCTGTACGGAAGGAGGAAACATCTAGCGATAGGATTACTAACATTAATTTAGGTTATGGCATCTTTTCTATATCAATATATAAAATATCTATATTAATATTTGCAGTAGAAAAAGTTAGAAATATTCGTTGAAATTTTCAAATACGTCCCACCTCTTTTGACTAATATTGTTAGAAATAATGTACCTCTAAACTAGACTTATAGACCTCTAGTCAAGAATATTTGAGACAAGTGTCATTATAGCACTGCGTCTTTTTGGTCTTTTTGGTTTTTTTGAGTCTTTCAAAATTGATTAAAATATAGATATTTAAGTCTCATCACTTACATGACAATTTTGTTTAATAATAATAATAATAATAATTTATTTATTGAAATAGGCTTTACATATAGTTTTACAAAAATCAGTTGACCCCCAAACTAGGTGAAAACCTGTGTCTTGGGATTCAAATACAACATTTTAAGGTTACAGCCCGTGTTTTACAATTGTTTTTTAATTTTAATTATTTACAGTAACAATATTATTATTTCCATTGAGCATATGATTGTCTGTGTATTATGGTGTGTATGTAAGTGTGTATGTGTGCGCATGTGTGTCTATGTTTTTAGTGTAAAAGTTTCTCTGTTTCATCGTAATCTAATGTCAATAACCAGTTTATTAACTTTAAGTTGCATTCGTATCGGTTTTAGGTATAAAATGTATGGTTTTTATTTGTTTGGTTATATAACCTAGGACCAGTAAAAAAAAATTGGTTATGGGCAAACTTTGAGCTATGGGGTTTAGTTGTAAATATTACATGAGTTCGACGTTTTTTTTTAACTTTAGGAGGAATCCTATGCATTCTTAAGACACATTGCAATATATACAATTGACGTACTGTTAATATCTTGCTATCAGTGTATAATAGCTTCGTTGGATATTTGTATGGTTTACGAAACATAACTTTAAGTACAGCTCTCTGAGCTTTTTCCAATTTGAGTAGACTAGACTTATTAGTTCCACCCCAAAAAACTATACAATATGTCAGTAATGATTGACACAGTGCAAAGTAAACCATTTTTAAGGAATCCAAGTCCGCTGAATCTTGCAGTTTTTTTTAAATATGGATAAGTTCTCTTACTTTAGTAACCAAGTTTTGTACGTGAATATGCTGGTTCAGATATTTATCTATGAAAACACCTAAATATCGGATGCTTGGAACAAAACTAAGGGCTTGGCACAAGCAGTTGGTATCATTATTTCCACAGGAATGAGATTTTATCGAAATGTCTTCTTTTGGTTGTTTAACCGGAGATATAGCGAAGGACATCTTTTGGTTTTTCCGAGTTAAGTTTCAATTGATTTTCAGTCAGCCACCCAATAACGGTTGTCAGACTTAACTCTGCTAGATCTCTGGTTTTATTCCAGGTTGTTCCATCGATAAGAAGAACTGTATCGTCAGCATATGTATATATCGAGCAGTTAGTTAAAGACAGCAAGCACAACTCGTTGATGTATATAAGAAATAACGTTGGACCTAATATACTTCCTTGAGGAACTCCGTATTTAATAATAGCTTCTTCACTAATAGTATCTTCTATTTTTATACATTGATACCGATTTTCCAGGTAATTCTCAAAAAGATTCAGTGTCATTCCACGTATTCCATTTTTTCCAATTTATTTAATATTATGGGAATCGACATAGTATCAAAAGCCTTTGATATGTCAAGAAAAATACCTAGGCATTTTCTTTTTTTATTTAAAGTTTTTGTAACCTCGTTTGAAAAGGCTACTACGGCATCTTCGGTTGAAAGATCTGGTCGAAAACCGTATTGGTTATTCGCAATTATCTTGTTTTTATGGAGGTATTTTAATAATTGTACGTTTATGACTTTCTCTAGTATTTTAGACAAAGCAGGTAACACAAAAATAGGTCGATAATTGTTAATATTGTTTCGGTCCCCCCCTTTGTAAACAGGATAGACTATCGCTTTTTTAAACGCGTTTCAAAATACACCATCTGTTATTGATAGGTTGCAGATATGAGTTATACGTGAAACTAGGACGTGGCGTGACATTTTAAGAATTTTACTAGATATAAAATCAATACCAACAGCGCAATTGGTTCGGAGATTTGCTATTATACTTTCAATTTCTGCTTCATCTATTGATAAAAGAACAAAAGAGTTAACATAGTTTTTATTATACGGGTTCGGTTTAATATTAACAGAGTTTTTATTAAAATTTATTGCTGAGCTTCTTCCAGCATTAACAAAAAAAATATTTGTTAGTTCCAGAGATTTTGCCTTGCTATTTCCAAGTTTTAGTAATTCACAAGGAGGTTCAACTATAGTATTGGTGTTAGTAACTTTTTTATTACGTCCCATGTATGCTTTGCGTTTTTTCTAGATAGATAGAGTAGTTGTTTCTCATAATTTCTTTTTAACTTTCGTAGTAGGCTATTACAAAAATTGCGGTATCTGCAATAAGTGAGTTTAAGAATATGATTTTCTGGTGTTTATAAATATTATTTATTTTCTTATTCTATTTACTAGTTTATTTTGTAAAGGTCTAAATTCGTTTACTCTAGGAATATAACAAGATGAGTAGTCATTTAAATTTAATAGCTACTTTAAAACTTATACAACCAGTGTAACACTACACCTTAAATAAAATTTATGTGGAACACGTAGCTAAGGTAACTTAATATACAAATCCCTCCTCTTATAGCACCTAAAGTAGTTTTACATCGTTAAAAGGTTTCTTTTGAAGCGATTCATGAACAGAACTTTGTTCAGTTTTGATAGATTCTCTATGAATTAAAATCTTTATATATAATAAGGGAATCTCAGAGTTTATAATAAATAATATTATATAGTTTATAGGACTAGCTAGCCAACAAGTAGTCGTCAATTACTCTCCAGCTCTAATGACTTTTGGTACAATGATTTATTAGTGCCAATAGTGATAAGATAAATGGTACCTAAGTAAAATTAATTGGATTATAAAACATTAATGAAAAATTGTAGGATATCATAAACTTAAGTTATAAGTTGTTCGACTATAATAACATATGTATGTACTTGATATTTTGATTATGTCATAGTCTACATATATATGTAGTACATGGTACATATTTAGAATGTATTTGTTAGCCTATAATTGGAGATGGTATGACTAAAACATGTAATGTTTATATAGATGTTTAATGGACTGAATAAATAATTCTAATATTGGATACTGATTTGATTAAAAGAAGTGTATATATAATAGTCCAATCATTTGGTAGTTTTACCTGGAAAGTTTTCCGGGAGTTTTGAAAATTGGTTATTTTATAGTTTTCGGTATGCTCTTTTCGAATTTAAATTTTGCCACCTCGTATCTCCGCCGCTCGCGCCGCCATTTTGAAAAAATGGCGGCTAAAACCAGTTTTTTCAAAATCCTTTCTCTCCTTTCCAATGCATTTTTTGAAAAAAATATTTATGTACAAAATTAAAGTAGAATAAATTTCCTACAATTTATGTATTTATATATTTTTTCATAATATCAATAGTTTTTGGCGTACGAGCGCCACAAAGTATCTTCATCTACACCACCACGTGTTTTTGGTATATTTTTTCTAAGTTCTACTATTGCCACCGATATTGAAGAAGCAGTGTGGGTCTTTGTGTTGGGTCCCTTTCTTTCGATTACGGAGACTATAGGCATTGTATAGCCTCCATACTCTCGACTTTCAACGAAACATCTGTCGGTAGAAGTTACGAGAAGTATTTAGTTTAGGCGGAGTCATCAGTATACGTATAAATGTATGTATGTCGTACAGTGTTGTTTGTGTTCTTAGAAGCATGGCTTCTAATACAGAAAATTGTTTTACTTAATTATTAGAAAATGAAACAGTTGAAGTAAAAGAAAAAGGATTGGAGACTTTTAATTGAGTGTCAAAAAAAAGGATAATAAAGTAAAACTTTTGGCGGGCCTAAAATCGATAATGGTTCATGATCTGTGTCGAAAACGAGAAAATAATGAGAAGTTAATTGCTCCATTATTGCGTAGAGGAAGTGATGCCACGAAACCTCAGCCACTACTGCGATCCTTGCACTCAGCATTCTCCTTTATATATCATTGTTTTTATGTGCTGATGAGATAACAGCGGAATTTATATCTAAACAAAAACAGACCCGGCTGTGCAAGCTTAATATAGTATAGTACATAGTATAGTGTGTGGAAATTGTCAATGAAAGACAGTATTTCAAATCTTGCTAGAGCTCGTAATGACGATTGGGGTCGAGCAATTATTAAGCGTCTTAAAAATGTGAATGATTTGGCCGCAGCAGATGCACAGTATCACATTTCCTGCATGAACATATTTATATCAATGAGATAGATAGTGCAATGCATTTATTCTAACCTTAAACAGAATTTCGATGAGTGTCAGTTTTCCTTGGACGAATTAATGGACAAAATTGAAGGTGATTACCGTCCCCACATAAAAAATAAAACGCAACTGCTCAAAACACGTTGATGATATTTAATTACCGTCACTGACAATAAGGTTAAATTGGCTTAAATAAAACAATTTTCTATATTAGAAGCCATGGCTCTAAGAACACAAACAACACTGTACGACATACATACATTTATACGTATACTGATGACTCCGCCTAAACTAAATACTTCTTGTAACTTCTACCGACAGATGTTTCGTTGAAAGTCGAGAGTATGGAGGCTATACAATGCCTATAGTCTCCATAGTCGAAAGAAAGGGACTCAACACAAAGACCCACACTGCTTCTTCAATACCGGTGGCAATAGTAGAACTTAGAAAAAATATACCAAAAACACGTGGTGGTGTAGATGAAGATACTTTGTGGCGCTCGTACGCCAAAAACTATTGATATTATGAAAAAATATATAAGTACATAAATTGTAGGAAATTTATTCTACTTTAATTTTGTACATAAATATTTTTTTCAAAAAATGCATTGGAAAGGAGATATTTTGAAAAAACTGGTTTTAGCCGCCATTTTTTCAAAATGGCGGCGCGAGCGGCGGAGATACGAGGTGGCAAAATTTAAATTCGAAAAGAGCATACCGAAAACTATAAAATAACCAATTTTCAAAACTCCCGGAAACCTTTCCAGGTAACCCCCTTTTTTTCGACCAAATGACTGAACTATAAATCCTCTCCCAGCTAAGAGAATGCAGTGAGTGATCGAGAGAATAAGTTGTGGAACATAACTAGTATAAGTAAAGTGTAATAGTGATAGTAAAGAGTGTAAATAAAGAACAGTTTAGTATGTTTATGAGCAGTGCCAGTAAAGGGTTTTAAAGAATAGAACGATTGTCTTTGGTGATTCACTCATTAGCTCAGACCCTACAACAGAACCTACAATATATAAATATACATTAATTCATTTCTCGACCGACCCCTGATACACTTAGATCTCGAGTGATCTAAAAGAGTAGAGCAGTAAGAATATAAGGTTCCTTTACACAACTCACAATAAAAACAAACAATCCGAGCAACCAATTCCGTCCCCTATGGAACGTCTGAACTGCATGATGGTATGCTCAGGATCTTCTTCATCCTTTAGCATTTATTTTATATACTCTTATCTCCAAATGATTCCCCTCACGTGATTTGTTTTGGCGTTCACCCCTACCATGGAAACATGATGTATGATCATTTAAGTGTCGCATTATCGCTAAATTACCGTACTCTGAGACATATGTAACTATAAATATTTATGATTACCTTGTGCTTTAACTTATCGATATTCTATGGATTAGAATTCTTTCCTCTTTCGGAGTTCTGCTTGTTTTGACGGGCCATTAAATTATACATTATTATAAGACACAAATCATACTTTGTTCTCTGAAATTACTATGAAAAATAGATTTAACATTTTTCAAATGAATAAAGGGTACATAATTCATTTATGTATTCATTTATGTTTAGGACATTCAAGTGTACTGACACTTGACATATAAATGACCAGCAATGAAGGGTTACCATAATTTAAACAACCTGTGTAAAGCCAGCTGTGTCCTGTGTGTTTTGTGGCCATAATATTAATGCCTTTTTTCGTAAATCTGACTCGTAAATATTTGCAGGCACGTCCAACGTTACACGGATCCATTATCCTTGAATTGTTATTTCTTTTTCCATGATGTTTAAAAAGGGGTGAGTTGCCACTTTAGCGATTATCCCTTTACAATATTACCTTTTTAGGTAACTATATAAATGTCAGAATGTATTAACAGTAGAGTAGAGTAAAATGTGAAGTTTTTAAAGTAATATTTAGAAAAGGATTAAGTATTTTCTTTTGGATTTTTATAAAAAACACAGTAATATTTAATCCATACCAGAAAGGTAATTTTAACTTTACATATAAAAACATCAATGATCAATATGAACGCAAAAAAAAAAAATAATAATAAAAAATAATAAGTACCTGATATAATTAAAAGGACAAAAATTGTATTTAACAATAAATAATAATCAAATTATTATGTAACTACATCCTATATAAAATCGATTCGTTTTAAATAACTTAAACACGACAACATAGATATATAAACAGTTCTTAGTGATCAAACAGAAGGTTAATAGTTTTCTATCGTCGTATTTATTTGATTGGTGCACGCAGATGATGAAATTGCTTTGATTGTTTTTGGAAATATTTCCCAAAAATGTATTCCTTACATAATAAACTAAATAATATAATTAAAGAGCATGTATAGTAACGATTTTCACTTATACTGTGAAGAACATTATAATAATGTTATTCTATTTGTTGTTATTACACACAAACATACATATATAACAGGAACTTAAAAAATACAAGCCTAACATATTAGAGATAGTAGTCAATTTGGAAGTTACTGCCACCAGTAATAATTAGACCCGGGACAAATCTACCATGTGCTTAATTTTCTTCTTAATGGCAGCGACCTACCCACGTGGTTAGACTCGATAAATTGACGAAGTTCACTATTTAAATAAAGTACACTCAACAACCGCACTATACTTTAGTTTGTAATATATAAGTTATTTATTGTATTAGAAATAGGTTTAAATTCCTTTCTTGCTATACATTGATTATCGTGTTATCTGTACAAGTTCAAACTGAAAGATTATCTGTACTTATATATTCTAATTGGTTGATATTAAATTTGTAAAGATATTCTAAGATTATCTTTATTATCATTATCTTTCATGGTTTTCATCATGGTCTGTAAGCATCCAGTGGCTCACAGAGTTCACAGTTTTCAAGTGGTTTGTCCTCTCTTCAGAGCCATCGGGTCAAGAATGTTCAGACCTCACATTCAAGGGTCATGTTAACGGACATCGTCGTAGATGCTTTGAATTTGCAACGCCCATAAAATATATCTCTTTACTAACCACAACCTATATAAAACAACTCAAAATGGAGGGAAATGAGATTATAGGATTTGTCTGTATGTTTGTGTACTTTATCGGATAAACGTATTAAGGAGTATGTTTTTTTTTCAAGTCTAGATTAATAGAGAGACGTTTTTCAGCTAACTTTGATCTATTACAGTCCGTACATTTAAATACTATATACGCGGTTCTAAAACGTAAAAACTTTTACAAATGATTCTGTTATTCTTTAAGTTGATTAAGTTATTGCATAAACATGATTTTTTTTTACCAATTTGAAGTTTTTTTTACATAAAATGCTTAAAAAAGTAATAGTTACCTTTTGGCCTTTACACACTGGAAAAACAAAACTTTACAAAGATATGAAATATAACATTTTTATAACAACAAATATTTTTGTTTAGACCAAAGGTTGCTAAAAGTCAGTAGAACAATAAGGAGTTTAATTAAGATGGCAACTTTAGATAAGCCTTTCATTCGCAAGCACTCTAACTTCTAACTTAGAACTTGTTACATGCAAGTCATTTAAAATGCTAATCAAAAGGTAAAGTTAAAAGAAATGAATAAAAATATTAATCATAAAAGTTTAAACAAAAATTTTAACTAATATTTCTCGTTTAAAATAAAATTAAATGTAATTTTATAAAAATTAGCGAGATTGATATTTTTTAATAAACGCAAACATTCACACATATAGTAATTAGATAACGCGTATGTGTGAGACATTTGTATGATTTATGAATTTGTGATTTTGACTAATATTATTACGTTTAGGTATATGTTCTTACCCATTACTTCCTGCATAATAGAAGGCATTACTATTTTATCCAGTTCAATGTGACCCTTTTAGATCACTATAATATAGTCTATTATATATTTCTAGTAGGTATACCTTAATGTCCATCATCTTACCTGAAACAAAAAATATACACTTAATGTAATATCCTTACATACATGACCACTTATATATGAGGTTATAAAGTTTAATCTAAAAGTATAGATGAATACTGTTAAGACTTGTTTTAGTAATGTACAGTACTTGCACTTCAGTGTTTAATATCCAACCATTTGTAATAGAATGGGCGAGAGCAGCCCTTACAACTCGTTTTATAATATTTTAACACTATAATATTTAGGCGAGGGTAATTTACAATTTCATAACCAACTTACAGATGATGTTATTAATACCTTATAATAAGTTCTAATAATTAATAAAAGATTAAACATTATGTTAAAATATTCTATCCTTCTAATTCTTAAAACATGTAGCAGTAAATACTAAATAATATTCTATAATTAATTGTGTAGGTGGCGCTACTGTTGAAACTTATGAACTAAAACATGTAAATTCCAATGTATTTACCATTTAAATTATTATAAATAAATATGACTAACATTAGATATTGTTATTTACAAATAATAATGTAATTAAAACGAAAATAGCCATAGAATAAGATTTTTTTTTTATATTATCTAGGGCAATGCTTGACTACATTCCACCTGATGGTAAGTGGAATGTAGTCTAAGGTGGTAAGGCGCATTACCCTAGCAGCCTATTTACTCTTCTCTTGAATGTATCCACATTGTATTCTTTCGAAAATACCGACGCAGGCAAGCGGTTCCAATCCTTTGCTGTCCGCAGTAAAAAAAACCGAGGCAAAGCGCTTCGTTCGGACAGGTGGAATGTCCACAACAAAAGGATGGATTCCTACCGTGCGTCGGAAAGTCCGATGATGGAAGGGGGCCGGGGGAATTAGATCGTGTAATTCCTGCGCACACTCACCAAAATGTATCCTATAGAATACTGAGAGGCTAGCAATTCTACGCCTGTGTTCAAGGCTTTGGAGGTCGGCTTCGACCAATTCGGGATCGCCTATGAGCCTCTTTGCTCGCCTCTCAATTGAGTCCAGAACCGCAAGATGAGACTTTGCGGCACCAGCAAATATGTGGCCACAGTACTCTACACACGACCGGATCTGTACTTTGTATAAAACAAGAAGCTGTCCCGGTGTAAAGTACTGCCGAACCTTCGCAAGAACGGCAAGCTTTGCTGCTGCTGCTCTTGCTCTGGACTCAATGAACCGACCAAAGTTGAGGTTCGAGGAAATCTCTAAGCCTAACAACTGAAGCCGGTCACTGTATTCCAAGGATACATTCTGGAAAGTAGGAGCCAAGGTGAAAGGGCTCCTTTTGGCGGTGAACAGACACGTCTGCGTTTTGGTGGCGTTTAATTTGACAAGATTGGCATTGCTCCATGCGGAGACTGCCTGAAGTTTGTCATTCAAACGCTGCACCATGGCTTCTCTTTCAGACTGTACTTGATCTCGACTAGCCCTAGTACTCGGCAGATATCTTTCTACAACTGTGCTGTCGTCTGCGTACCCATAGATACCGGGCTTCAACAGATCGTTAATGTGCAGCAGAAAACGAGTTGCAGAAAGAACGGACCCCTGAGGCACTCCGGCATTTATTTTCAAGGATTCCGAGGAACACCCATCGACAACTACTCGGAGAGATCTCTGGCTCAGAAACTCCGTTACCCAGCCGATCAGACCAGGAGATATACCGTACGCTGAAAGCTTGCTTATAAGGCTCGCATGCCAGACCCTGTCAAATGCCCTCGAGACGTCCAGAGAGACGGCGACCGCTTCTCCGCTCTTCTCGATGGCCTCGCCTAAAATGTGTGTAGCATACACTAGGAGGTCCCCAGTAGACCTATTACGGCGAAACCCGTATTGTCGGTCACTGAGGAGATCGTTACCTTCTAGGTATGCTAGTAGGCGCGAGTTCAATACACGCTCCATAATCTTGCAGAGTATGGAGGTGATTGAAATCGGTCTGTAGTTGACAGGATCAGCACGGCTGCCTTTTTTGGGCACGGGTTGCACGTTGGCAAGCTTCCAGGATTTCGGCACTATTCCAGTTTTGAAAGAGAGGCGATACAGACGTGTCAGTACAGGAGACAACTCAGCTGCACATGTCTTGAGCAGAATGGCTGGTATACCATCAGGACCACTGGCTTTATTCACATCTAAACGACCCAATGTTCTCCATACCTCTTTGTTAGTGATGCGGATTTCAGGCATCGAAATACTGCAGTGAGGAAGATGTGCTGGAGAAGCATTGCCAGTATCTAGATGTGAATTATCAGCAAACAGAGAAGCAAATACATTCGCTTTCTCTGTTGCTGTGTGGGCCAGGGATGTGTGAGTTGGCAGAAATTCGACTCGATCGCTTTCGCAAGAGACCAGAAAGCTCGACTGCCAGTTGGTTTGACAGAGAGCTTTTCGCCATTCTTAGCGATTCGATCGAGACGAACCTTCCGCAATGCTTTTTTGTAGGACTTGGCAGCTAGGTTAAAGGCTCTCTTCTTTGTACTTACATCCGGAGTTTTGCGGCTTCGAGCATCAGCCCAAATGAGGTATGCCGAATGTTTTCGGTCTTGAGCATGACCACATTCGGCATTAAACCATGGGCGAGCTTTGCCACCGACGGGAACTTCAGCTACAACTTCAGATACTACAAAAGCTATACGGGATATATAAATGATGGTTGATTTACTACGAATGGCTGCCAAATAAGCATTTGGTTATTTCGTGTAGCCATTAGTTAAAAGCCCGGTTAAACTTGGTACAACCATGTCCCGTTTGGCAGCTATCTACGTTACTAATTAGATTCTGTAAAACCACTCGATCATTCTATTTTGTTCGTTATAGTATCGAGCACCCAAGATTGATAGAAATGAAATAAAGTAAAAATGTTTCCTATATTTTTCATGGTTATTTTTATTAAGCAATCTCTAGTCTATCATTTAATTAATGTAAGTTAAAGACGAAATTTAAATACATATGTGTAAACCTTCAATCACCCCAAAAAAGTATTTAATTATTTAACGCTGCTAAGTATTAGGACAATTAAAATATGATGAAGTATATTATAAAATAATAAATATAAAAGACAAATAAAATATAAAAAATAGGATGAGAAAATCACAAAAAAGATACACATTAATCGTGACATAGAATAGCAAAGGATTGGTTTTATTTAGTTATTTCATTTCATACTTTGGAAAATGAAAATCTTTAGTGTTTTCTAAGGTTTTAACGACTACACATTGAAATAAAACTATTTTTACGGATTTAACTCGCGTATAATTAATTAAATTTTAAATTTACATTTCAAATATAATACGACGTTTCGAATGCTTTACAGCAATCATGTTCTCGGTAAGACGAGATGGAGGTGTCTGTCAGTAAGTCAGTTAATTAGTTCAAGCCACCCACAGTTGAGCGTTAACCGGCCGTACTACCATATGTGAAAAGAGTTACTGACAGAATCGGCAACATCTTACAAAAGGTTTCTATAAGAACTATCTACAAACCTCAAAGGAAAGTGAGCCAATTCTTGAGACCTATCAAAAGTAATATTCCTTAAAAAAGTGCTGGAGTATATAAAGTTGACTGCGATTGTGGCTTGTCATAGATAGGTCAAACAAAGAGGAGCATCGGTAAAAGAGTTAGGGAACACATCTCGGATATCAAACATAGGCGTACATCGAAATCAGCAGTGTGTGAACATACCATAGACAAGCCCAATCATTATATAAGATTTGATAAACCTAAAATCCTCGCTAAAGAACAACGTTACATTCCAAGAATGGTTCGTGAGGCTATTGAAATTAAAAAAACATCCTAATTTTAATAGAGAAGATGATTGGGGATTATCTTACACCAGGGACCCACTTTTGAAAAATATAAAATCCCATGTCTGTGACCACACTGTAAGACCTCAAGATACTATTAGTGCGTTTTGTGTGAATCCTGAACTGTATGCCCGGAAGCTTACAAACCGTTGGAGGTAGATGACTAATTAACTGACTTACTGATAGACACCTCCATCTCGTCTTACCATGAACATGATTGCTGCAAAGCATTCGAAACGTCGGGTTAGATTTGAAATGTAAATTTAAAATTAAATTCAAGATACGCTAGTTAAATCCGTAAAAATAGTTTTATTTCAATGAAAATCTTTTTTAATATAGAGTGGGGTTCAGATTGAAAACTAGAAACGAAATCAAAAGAAGAAACATAATTCATATCATTGTGTTGTCCCATTATGACGGCGGCGCCAACTGTCAGGATTAATGATTAGAAGTGTCACATAACCACCTTCATCATCTCCATCAAGCAAGCTGCTGCTGCTCCAGCGATACAACGATGGCTTTGCCTTTTTATTTCCCACTTGATTGATTGATTTGTTTTTCTTGAAATTATTTTCTGTTTGTATTATGTATTTAATTTATAAAAATTGTTTTTTATTAAGAAAATAAATACAATCTGTTTTTGAATGGACTATTAGCATAAGTACTACCAAAAATATACAAATTCAAAAAATAAAAGTTTCAAATACAAAAGGTTTAATATCGCTGTAGAACATTCGAATTTAATTTATCAGCGAAATATTTATAACCGGGAAATGGATATTTGTATTATAAATTATGGGTTCACAATAAGCTAATTTTAAGGTCCTGACTTCAATGAACAATGAAATTTATACTGCAATAATATATTTTCTCCAAAACATACATATACTGTAGTCAAATTTAAATCAGAGAATGATTTTGAATGATTTAAATTTAAATTATTATATTATATACAAAAATTAATGAATTACCAATATATAGATTACCTATGACAGATTTTGAGATCAGAATACGATTTGCTGTCATAATACTTCATTTAAAAAAACAATAAAATAGTAACATAGTAAAAAATAATAGAGTTTTGAATAATATAAATATATTTTCTTGTTTAAGTGATAAAAAAAAATAACGCATTCTTTTCTAACGGCTCTATGCAATAATATTATGTTGCACTTGTCGATTGTATGACATATTACATTCAAGTATATGTAATTTCATTTATATTATACACTGTCTGTCTTTGTCACTTTTTTATTTTTAACATGTTTTATTTTAAAACATTTCAATCCCAATATGTACTAAAGTAATGTCAAAAACTCTTCTTGCTGTAATAGAATATGTGAGAAGAAGAAGCGAAAATCTATTATCCGAAAAATTGTATGTAACCTTTGAAATTATTAGATTTGTTACATTGACTTTGATTAGGTAGCAATAATGTTTTCTAAGGTTTATACGAGACTAAACCTTAAAATACAACTATTCACCTCCATATCGTCTAACCCGACGGGTTGGATTTAAAATTTAATTCATTATACGCCAGTCTAATTCGTAAAAATAGTTTTATTCGTAAAAATAGGTACCAATATGTACCGAAATCTATTTTTTTGGTGTAACTATAAACGCGTCCTTAAGGTTTAATCCAAAGTAAGATGTAAACAAAGAGAATAATTTTAACTCCATTCTTTTGCGTATCTCGGATTCCATTTGGATTTTATTTGTAGGCAGAGTTATGCCCAGCTATAATTATTTTCATTTTATAAGAATAAAGAATAATGATTGTGTTTGCTTGGTATAATAATCTCAGATAACATTATTTTTAAACTGTGACCCAGTAAATATCGGTATTTTATTAATGTAATCCGGTCTACTAAAATTTTTCTGTTTTTTTTTTAAATTTTTGGAGTTTTTTAAACATTGAACATTATGATGCGACGAGGAGTCCTCAGGGAGTTGTTACCGAATATTACCACTTTTCAAAATTTACAGATCCAAATTCTGTATCAACAGTTTTGTGAACAAAAGTTCTTAATTAGGTTTTTTGTGGGTAAGTTTTAAGTTCTTCTACTTCTAACTAACAAGGTACCTCAAAGATTTCGTCCCCGACTTATAATTAAAGAGAAAAAAACAAACAAACATCCCCAGGGATCACACATTCAAGCTCAATAAGTATTACGAACTGACCAACGAACGGATAAGGAATAAATTTATAGTTATTTTGTACGCGGTAGAAGTATAACAGCAAAATCTCTCTATAGCCTACTTAAAGACCTTGGCCTTTCTAGAACAAGCACCGGTTCATTTCTAGAACGTATCTCAAAGGCGGCATTAGTAGGTTCTTTCCAAATTTGGTTAAGTAGGGAGAGGAGTGTGGAGGGTGAAGGCCCCTTAAACATACTCCTGGGTCTAAGTTCCAGGCACTGCTTGCACTCCTCTCCTTGCAACGCGATGGGCCCGGCAACCGCACGGTGAATCCATGGAATGCTAAGAAGCTTCGTCTTCTTATAAAAGTATTTTGACTTTATAACTTTTGTCCAAAATATAATCTCTAATAAATTAAAATTAAGAGGATTGGAGGATTAAATTGGTATGTTTATTATATTTTTTTTTTCAATTTCTGTTATGAGTGGAATATTTTTTTTTTCAAATTTTTCATCATATTTCTTACTCATGCTATAAGAACAATATCGATTTGGAACAACGGAATCATGTAAATGTTTTATTTTGGTTAATTATACACATGAAAAAAAGAAAATTTAAAAACAATAAAAAGTACATTTTAGACCGGAACAAAGAGTTTGATTTTTGTACAAAATATTCAAAACCGAAATGTACGTTTGAAATAACATTTTTGTCAGTTATTTTTGGCTTTTGCGTGAATTGTTTATATGAAGCCTCAAAGAATTAAAAATGTATGTAAGGTAGAAGTTACGTTGAACGATGTTTTAAAAAAAGTATTGATAAAACAAAAGAACAGTTGACCTTCACATAAAATAGAACGCCATTCTGTAATGAAACAAAGCTTGAATCAAAGATGGAATCGCGCCAAATAGAAACTAATAAGAAAACATAATGGGTCTTATTCATAGACGGACGCAATAAAGAAATACGGTCTGTCAGACAGACAATACTTGAGTCTATAGGACAAAAAATGCTTTTATAATAATAAACTTACATAAACAATAATTAAATAAAGTTAATAATTAAGAAAACGAGACAGTTTTGTAACAAATTATTATAAAAATAAAAATATTCTAGATTATTTTAAGTTACAGTTTATTTAAAAATGTGCCCACACAAATATATTTTCATTTTGTGTCCACACCTGCGTAAGTATCCCGACATGTTTATTCTTATGAGCGGTAAAATGTTTAAAGCTGGAGAGCTTAACATAAGTGGTTAATATTTATAGAGAATACATAAATAAAATAATGGTGTGAAGACCTCAGCAAACAAACAGACATAACAATTAAACACTAATTAGAATACTCAATGCATCTTCTATATTATCAAATGAATTATTTAGTTCTAATAAATTTAAAAGCGCAAAAATTATTGCAATGTCATAGAGCCGACTTCTTTTATATAACTTAATTTTATAAGCTTTTCATTTATCGTTTAAAAATAAAATATTTATAAATAATATTATGTTGTCGAAGTTAAATGGTACTTGGGATATAAAAAGATAAACAGTAAAAAACACAATAATTAAAAAACCATTAAGTCTACTGCGACAGCGAGTACCAGAGTTGTGACATCAATTCCTGTTCTGAAAATCTAACCTGTTTGTACTTTTGGGCACGTACGATATTACACGAATTGGTTTATACCAAAATAATGGTGATTTTTTCTTTTAAAATGTTACCTGTTTTCAATACGAAAATATACACACAAAATTTGTTTTGCTTTAAAATAATAAATATTATCTTAGCTACGAGGAATCTCAGAATTTTTTCAATAATATTTATTAAAATGAACTCCACTGAATTTGATTATGGAGCAACAAACTATTACCGCAGTCCCAACATTCAAGCACAGCAGTACCTAAATCATAATATACATATATATGTAGAACACACGGTATTCACTTATTTAATAAGTTGGAATCTGGAATAATTGTTAATAACTGTGGTCTAAAGAATTAAAATAAATAGCCAACGTGATATTTTTCCAATAAATACATTTTACATTACATTACATTACATTTACTCTATTTCACACTTCTTTTTTTAATAATACGAGAGGTCCCTTTAAATATCTTAACATCCCCGTGTAATTTTTTTTTGCAGCCTAAATCCTAGTTAATTTCGAGTTTAATATTGCATAATTTTTTCATCCATTTTTTTATAAGTAAAGGCCAAAATGCACTTTTCAAGTATCAAGATTTTCAATTTATCTTTGTTTTCAGCACATGTGTTAAAATTTCTTTTTGTTTTAATTACTTAGTAATTAATTGAAATTTGACTGACTTTAGCCTACATCTTTGCCTTTAAGTTCTGTAGTAATACGATTTATTGCTCCGTTAATAGTTCGTCAAGTCGTAAGTTATCTAGTTGTTCAACCTTTTGGACTATTTAGGTTTGTTAATGACTAAACATTAGTGACTTAAGTAAATGTATCGAAGAAAATAATTGAACATGTTGATATTACGTATGGATAAAAATTGTAACACATTTTTAACCTACCTCAGACAATACTTGCATGTAAAAATATTCTTTTGTCTTTAATTTAATTTTTCTAATATTCTTACCATTTTTCATGAAGGAGAAAAATATTACTTAATTATTTTACTATAATTATAATGAGCAAAGTTGTAGTTCGTTTTCTAAAAATTGAGTATATTTATTAGTTAGTTGTTGTTATATAAAATCTACAGCGAAAATTTTTGCCCGTTTTCAAAACTCATTTTAAAAGTTAATTTATAACAGAGAGTATATACTGGGCACCCTTTAAAAATATGTTACTTTAAAATTTGAATATAATATATGATTCATTAATTATAATTCAAAAACATTTTGAGCCAGACTTTAATCATTTTAATTTGTTGTGAAACTTATGGTTTGAATATATTTCTAAACATGTACAGCCATAGCAAGTTTTTTTTTAATAGATATAAAATTAATATTAATCCATAAGGACTGGATTCGTTCTCGCGACCTCTGGGAAACCGTCCCGTCGCTCTACCAGTTGAGCTAGCGTAACGCCTCGCGCTTTGATGTATTTAGTGTTTTCTATATAATTGTCTGTACGGAAGGAGGAAACATCTAGCGATAGGATTACTAACATTAATTTAGGTTATTGCATCTTTTTTATATCAATATATAAAGTATCTATATTAATATTTGCAGTAGAAAAAGTTAGAAATATTCGTTGAAATTTTCAAATACGTCCCACCTCTTTTGACTAATATTGTTAGAAATAATGTACCTCTAAACTAGACTTCTAGACCTCCAGTCAAGAATATTTGAGACAAGTCTCATTATAGCACTGCGTCTTTTTGGTCTTTTTGGTTTTTTTGATTCTTTCAAAATTGATTAAAATATAGATATTTAAGTCTCATCACTTACATGACAATTTTGTTTAATAATAATAAAAATAATAATTTATTTATTGAAATAGGCTTTACATATAGTTTTACTAAAATCAGTTGACCCCAAACTAGGTGAAAACCTGTGTCTTGGGATTCAAATACAATATTTTAAGGTTACAGCCCGTGTTTTACAATTGTTTTTTAATTTTAATTATTTACAGTAACAATATTATTATTTCCATTGAGCATATGATTGTATTATGGTGTGTGTGTAAGTGTGTATGTGTGCGCATGTGTGTCTATGTTTTTAGTGTAAAAGTTTCTCTGTTTCATCGTAATCTAATGTCAATAACCAGTTTATTAACTTTAATTTGCATTCGTATCGGTTTTGGGTATAAAATGTATGGTTTTTATTTGTTTGGTTATATAACCTAGGACCAGTAAAAAAAATAGGTTATGGGCAAACTTTGAGCTAGGGGGTTTAGTTGTAAATATTACATGAGTTCGACGTTTTTTTTAACTATAGGAGGAATCCTATGCATTCTTAAGACACATTGCAATATATACAATTGACGTACTGTTAATATCTTGCTATCAGTGTATAATAGCTTCGTTGGATAGCTCTCTGAGCTTTTTCCAATTTGAGTAGACTAGACTTATTAGTTCTACCCCAACAAACTATACAATATGTCAGTAATGATTGACACAGTGCAAAGTAAACTATTTTTAAGGAATCCAAGTCCGCTGAACCTTGCAGTTTTTTTAAAATATGGATAAGTTCTCTTACTTCAGTAACCAAGTTTTCTACGTGAATATGCTGGTTCAGATATTTATCTATGAAAACACCTAAATATCGGATGCTTGGAACAAAACTAAGGGCTTGGCACGAGCAGTTGGTATCATTATTTCCACAGGAATGAGATTTTATCGAAATGTCTTCTTTTAGTTGTTTAACCGGAGATATAGAGAAGGACATTACTTTGGTTTTTCCGAGTTAAGTGTCAATTGATTTTCAGTCAGCTACCCAATAACGGTTGTCAGACTTAACTCTGCTAGATCTCTGGTTTTATTCCAAGTTGTTCCATCGATAAGAAGAACTGTATCGTCAGCATATGTATATATCGAGCAGTTAGTTAAAGACAGCAAGCACAACTCGTTGATGTATATAAGAAATAACGTTGGACCTAATATACTTCCTTGAGGAACTCCGTATTTAGTTTTAGCTTCTTCACTAATAGTATCTTCTATTTTTATACATTGATACTGATTTTACAGGTAATTCTCAAAAAGATTCAGTGTCATTCCACGTATTCCAATTTTTTCCAATTTATCTAATATTATGGGAATCGACACAGTATCAAAAGCCTTTGATATGTCAAGAAAAATACCTAGGCATTTTCTTTTTTTATTTCAAGTTTTTGTAACCTCGTTTGAAAAGGCTACTACGGCATCTTCGGTTGAAAGAGCTGGTCGAAAACCGTATTGGTTATTCGCAATTATCTTGTTTTTATGGAGGTATTTTAATAATTGTACGTTTATGACTTTCTCTAGTATTTTAGACAAAGCAGGTAACACAGAAATAGGTCGATAATTGTTAATATTGTTTCGGTCCCACCCTTTGTAACCAGGATAGACTATCGCTTTTTTAAACGCGTTTGAAAATACACCATCTGTTATTGATAGGTTGCAGATATGAGTTATAGGTGAAACTAGGAGGTGGCGTGACATTTTAAGAATTTTACTAGATATAAAATCAATACCAACAGCGCAATCGGTTCGGAGATTTGCTATTATACTTTCAATTTCTGCTTCATCTATTGGTAAAAGAACAAACGAGGTAACATAGTTTTTATTACACGGGTTCGGTTTAATATTAACAGAGTTTTTATTAAAATTTATTGCTGAGCTTCTTCCAGCATTAACAAAAAAAATATTTATTAGTTCCAGAGATTTTGCCTTACTATTTCCAAGTTTTAGTAATTCACAAGGAGGTTCAACTATAGTATTGGTGTTAGTAACTTTTTTATTACGTCCCATGTATGCTTTGCGTTTTTTCTAGATAGATAGAGTAGTTGTTTCTCATAATTTCTTTTTAATTTTCGTAGTAGGCTATTACAAAAATTGCGGTATCTGCAATAAGTGAGTTTAAGAATATGATTTTCTGGTGTTTATAAATATTATTTATTTTCTAATTCTATTTTCTAATTTATTTTGTAAAGGTCTAAATTCGTTTACTCTAGGAATATAACAAGATGAGTAGTCATTTAAATTTAATAGCTACTTTAAAACTTGTACAACCAGTGTAACACTACACCTTAAATAAAATTTATGTGGAACACGTAGCTAAGGTAACTTAATATACAAATCCCTCCTCTTATAGCACCTAAAGTAGTTTTACATCGTTAAAAGGTTTCTTTTGAAGCGATTCATGAACAGAACTTTGTTCAGTTTTGATAGATTCTGTATGAATTAAAATCTTTATATATAATAAGGGAATCTCAGAGTTTATAATAAATAATATTATATTGTTTATAGGACTAGCTAGCCAACAAGTAGTCGTCAATAACTCTCCGGCTCTAATGACGTTTGGTACAATGATTTATTAGTGCCAATAGTGATAAGATATATGGTACCTAAGTAAAATTATAATTGGAATATAAAACATTAATGAAAAATTTTAGGATATCATAAACTTAAGTTATAAGTTGTTCGACATGTGTATTTACTTGATATTTTGATATTGTCATAGTCTACATATATATGTAGTATGTGGTACATATTTAGAATGTATTTGTTAGCCTATAATTGGAGATGGTATGACTACAACATGTAATGTTTGTATAGATGTTTAATTGACTGAATAAATAATTATAATATTAGATACTGATTTGATTAAAAGTAGTGTATATTTAAATCGTCTCCCAGCTAAGAGATGGCAGTAAGTAATCGAGAGTATAAGTTGTGTAACAGAACTAGTATAATTAATTGTAACAGTGATAGTAGAGAGTTTTAATAGTAAACAGTTTATTGTGTTTAACGATTATCATTGGTAAATCTTTGCAGTAAGAGAGTCCTAATATATTAATCTCTCATTAGCTCAGACACTACAACAGAAACTACAATACATAAATATATATTTAATTCATTCCTAGAATGACCCTCGATACCTTCACTTTGATCTCGAGTGATCTAAAAGAGTAGAGTAGTAATAATATTAGGTTCCTTTACTCAACTCACAATAAAAACAATCAATCCAAGCAACCAATTCCGTGCCCTATGGAACGTTTGAACTGCAGGATGGTATGCTCAAGAGTGATCTCCTTCATCCTTTAGCATTTATTTTATATACTCTTATCTCCAAATGATTCCCCTCACGTGATTTGTTTTGGCGTCCACCCCTACCATGTAAATGTATGTATGATCATTTAAGTGTCACATTATCGCTAAATTACCGGAATCTGTGACATATGTAACTATAAATATTTATGATTACCTTGTTCTTTAACTTATCGAGATTCTATGGATTCGAATTCTTTCCTCTTTCGGAGTTCTGCATGTTTTGACGGGTCATTAAATTATACATTATTATAAGACACAAATCATATTTTGTTTTCTGAAATTACTATGAAAAATAGATTTAACATTTTTCAAATAAATAAAAGGTACATAATTCATTTATGTATTCATTTATGTTTAGGACATTCAAGTGTACTGACACTTGACATATAAATGACCGGCAATGAAGGGTTACCATAATTTAAACAACCTGTGTAAAGGCAGCTGTGTCCTGTGTGTTTTGTGGCCATAATATTAATGCCTTTTTTCGTAAATCTGACTCGTAAATATTTGCAGGCACGTCCAACGTTACACGGATCCATTATCCTTGAATTGTTATTTCTTTTTCCATGATGTTTAAAAAGGGGTGAGTTGCCACTTTAGCGATTATCCCTTTACAATATTACCTTTTTAGGTAACTATATAAATGTCAGAATGCATTAACAGTAGAGTAGAGTAAAACGTGAAGTTTTCTTTTTTTTTTTTTTTTCAAAGTAATATTTAGAAAAAGATTAAGTATTTCCTTTTGGATTTTTATAAAAAACACAGTAATACTTAGTATAACAGTAATATACACAGTAATATTTAATCCATATAAGAAAGATAATTTTAACTTCACATATAAAAAACATGAATGATCAATATGAACGCAAAAAGAAAAATAATAATATACGAGGTAGGTACTTCCTATAATTAAATGACAACAATTGTATTTAACAGTAATTAATAATCAAGTGATTATGTAACTACATCCTCTATAAAATCGATTTGTTTTAAATAACGTTAACAAGAAAACATAGATATATAAACAGTTCTTAGTGATCAAACAAAAGGTTAATAGTTTTCTATCGTCGTATTTATTTGATTGGTGCACGCAGATGATGAAATTGCTTTGATTGTTTTTGGAAATATTGCCCAAAAATGTATTCCTTACATAATAGCATGTAAAGTAGCGATTTTTACTTATACTGTGGAATAAAATGTTAATGTCTAGTATCTGACTTAATTTATTTATAAAATTCTGTTAACTTTAACGGAAAATTATCTGTATAGAATTTATATTAAAAACCTTATAATAATGTTATTCTCTTTGTTAACAGGAACTTAAAAAATACAAGCGTAACATATTAGAAATAGTAGTCAATTTGGAAGTTACTTCCATCAGTAATAATTAGACCCGGGACAAATCTACCATGTGTTTAATTTTCTTCTTAATGGCAGCGACCTACCCACGTGGTTAGACTCGATAAATTGACGAAGTTCACTATTTAAATAAAGTACACTCAACAACCGCACTATATTATTTAGTATGTAATATATAAGTTATTTATTGTATTAGAAATAGGTTTAAATTCCTTTCTTGCTATACATTGATTATCGTGTTATCTGTACAAGTTCAAACTGAAAAATTATCTGTACTTATATATTCTAATTGGTTGGTATTAAATTTGTAAAGATATTCTAAGATTATCTTTATTAACATTATCTTCCACGGTTTTCATCATGGTCTGTAAGCATCCAGTGGCTCACAGAGTTCACAGTTTTCAAGTGGTTTGTCCTCTCTTCAGAGCCATCCGGTCAAGAATGTTCAGACCTCATATTCAAGAGTCATGTTAACAGACATCGTCGTAGATGCTTTGAATTTGCAACGTCCATAAAATATATCTCTTTACTAACCACAACCTATATAAAACAACTCAAAATGGAGGAAAATGAGATTATAGGATTTGTCTGTATGTTTGTGTACTTTATCAAATAAACGAGTTACGGTGTTTTTTTTTTTCAAGTCTAGATTAATAGAGAGACGTTTTTCAGCTAACTTTGATCTATTAGAGTGCGTAAATTTGAAGACTATATACGTGGTCTTAAGCGTAAAAACCTTTTCAAATGAATCTGTCATTCTTTAAGTTGATTAATTTAATTTATAAACATTATTTTTTATTTATCAATTTGAAGTCTTTTTTGGATGAAATGTTTAAAAAAGTAATAGTTACTTTTTGGGTTTTACATACTTGAAAAACAAAACTTTACAAAGATATGAAATATAACATTTTTATAACAACAAATATTTTTGTTTAGACCAAAGGTTGCTAAAAGTCAGTAAAACAATAAGGAGTTTAATTAAGATGGCAACTTTAGATAAGCCTTTCATTCGCAAGCGTTCTAACTTCAAACTTAGAACTTGTTACATGCAAGTCATTTAAAATGCTAATCAAAAGGTAAAATTAAAAGAAATGAATAAAAATATGAATCATAAAAGTCTAAACAAAAATTTGTACTAATATTTATCGTTTAAAATTAAAGGAAATTTGTATGATTTAGGAATTTGTGATTTTGACTAATATTATTACGTTTCGGTATATGTTTTTACCCATTACTTCCTGCATAATAGAAGGCATTATTGTTTTATCCAGTTCAATGTGACCCTTTTAGATCACTATAATATAGTCTATCATATATTTTTAGTAGGTATACCTTAGTGTCCATCAACTTACCTGAAACAAAAGATATACACTTAATGTAATATACTTACATACATGACCACTTATATATGAGGTTATAAAGTTTAATCTAAAAGTATAGATATATACTTAAAGGGCGGTTCCCATACGACAAACGTTATTTTTTGCTCAATTGTATTAAAATCTACAGATAGACACTTAAAATAACCAAAGAATAATTAGTTACACGAGTATATTCACTTTAAACATAAAATAACAAACGTGATTTTTCTGCCGTTTTTAACCTTTCTTGCTCGAGTTCGATTGGCACATGGCTGGTTTTTTTTTGTTTGCCTGTCTATTAAAATATCTTTGTAACCTTCTCATGCTAATAAATATAATTTAATGAAGCTTAAACTAAAATAAACTATTAAAACTTTGTGACAAAGGATACGCTAAGTAGTACAGTAGTACACACGTTGTTTACTAAATAGTAGTAAATAACATAATATTTTATATAATATATATTTTTTGGTATTTAGCAAGCAAAATCGAATAAAATTAACAACAACTATAACAATGTGTATCCACTTTATTTTATTTTCATAATAGAGTTTTATAAAGTTTTCTGTTGAAGAGAAAATGTGTAGAATTTTCCGAACTTAGGATCGTAAAAAATCCTTAAGAAAAATTGTAAATTATGCGCAACGGTTATATCCTTTCCTAAAGATATATACGCACTAAAATGCCTTTGTTGTCAAAAAAAAAACGTTTTTCATGAATTCGATATAAACTTAAAGCACAGACTAGAATAGATAACGACAAAAGCTTTATGTAACTCAACAAAGAATTCTATAATTTCGATAGAGTAGTCTTTATGGCGGAATATATATATATGATATTTCGAGAATTTTATGACTTCCATTGGTAAAACAAATATCTGACTGCGTTAGCTGCGTGACTTTTGAGAACTTTTATATGGTCGGACGACCCAGTGAAGGTTGCGGGCAGCTGTTGGTTACAGACGACTCAAAGTTGCATGCTGTGGAAGAAGTTAGATGAGGCAAAGGCTTCACGTAACTTCTTGATAAATCTTATCTAATCTAAATAAGCTTGATCTTTATCCAGCAATGAACATCCATATGGTGATGATGATATAGAAATTTATTTTATATTTAAAGTACAATAATTACTTTTATTAATTTTTGACCATTTTTTTAGTTTTTAAGGATTAAATATAAGCAAAAGAAAACTGAGAAATATTTTTCTTCATATTAAAATATTAAAAACGACATCCTAAAATACATAAGATTTTTTACGCCGAGGATAAAGCGAATTACATTCCTAAGCAAAATACTTCAAGCTGTCAAATTGTTCTTTTAATTGCGAATTTCTTTTAGTTAGTTTTCTTTTTTGCATTATTTTCTCTTTTTTATGAAATATGAGGATTTTTTTATTTTTACAAGTTTTTTTTTTAAATATTGAAAAAAAAATTACGTACACACACCATCTCATTTTACAGTGAACACGATTGCTGCAATTAGAAATGTTATGATAAATTTAAAATGTAATATTAAAACTGTAATTATACCAGTTAAAAAAATAGTTTTATGAGGATGAACCATTGACATTCATCAGAAAATACAACTCCATTTAGTAATAAGACAAAGAATTTTCAGAATCAAGGACAAAATTGCGAAAGTAGAAACTAATAAACACGAATAATGAACCAATAATCATGGTCCAACGGAATAATGAACTACTATTAGTCCGACAAGGCTTGATGTTTGAAATATAAATGGATACAAGCTTGCTTGAGGTTGAAAATAAAAATAGATTCAATTTTCTCGTTTTTTCTTGCGAATGGAATGGAACAAGAATAATTAAAAGATTGTTATACCGGATTGTAATAACCACGGTCTGTAGAATTTATTACCACTAAAATAATAAACGAAGTTTCGGAGGTCTTTAAAGGTCATAGCACTCGGTTAGAGTATATCTCTCCAAATAGATAAACGAAAGAGCTTAAACCGCCAAATTAAAGTACTACTTAAATGTATTTTTTATACATTTAAGTTCCCCTTATTCTAAAGCACATCACGTATGCTATACCATGCATCTTCTAAGGGTTTAAGTTGAAAAACTTTTTACGTGTTTTACTTCGCACATTCCACTTATAACACAAGTTATAAAATTTTACATATAAAACTAAGGAATATATTATGTTTCTATTATTATTTAGGTGAAAACATATTACTTTGAATAAGAAACAAAAAAACATATAGTTCTTAATAAATACGTAATTTATAAATGATGTTGATGTTAATATTATGTATATAATATAATAGTAAATTTGATTTATTTCCTTATTTAATATCCTTCTTCTTCTTCTTTCGTCTAACATACATTACATAAATTTTATTAAAAACTATATAATTTATAAAAAATATTAAAAATCTATACATTCTTACGCAACATGACATGGCTTCACTGATTGATTTTTAATAACACAGACTGATCTGCTGTTGTTAGAAACAAAAAAAATCGAACGTAGATCCCTTTTTCTACACATTCCCAGTAAAATAAGAATAAATTAGGGATGATACACAAAGGGGTTGATGCGTAAGAAAATAATTTTAGATATTCCACAGGAATGTTACGAGAATTTAAATACAAAATAAACATTATTTTATTAAGAACGGTCACTGGACCGTCATATTTTGGCAAAAAGTAATTATAAGTACCAAATACGGACTCTGACATTTAAATGACAAATAATGTAGGGACACCATTATTTAAGCAACTTTTTCAAATCAGCTGTGGCCAGTGTATTTTAATATTATTATTATTTTTTTTTTTTTCATAAATACAATTCTTAACAACACAGTTATACAAGCGAATATTATACAAACTTGGAATTTTTACTTCTGTCGTAGTCGTAATACCTATAAAGGGGAAAAATTTTCGCTTTTACGATTATCCTTTTAAAATATTACCCTTTTTACCCGTAAAATGGTAATAGAAATGCGGGAATAGATGATTGAGTGAGAGAGAAATGACGACGTTGTAAATAAATCCAAATTTTATTGATTTTAATAAAAAATGTATATTGAAACCAGTGTGATTTTTAGTTACTAATGTTTTCATCTTTCTAAAATGTAATTTGTAAGTTTAAAGAGCAATATCTTCCGCCATTTTGAATTCACGTGACAATTTGTTTTGCATTAAACATTATCCGTTTGACATTTATAAGTTCGTCAGAAAAGAGGCTTTGAAAGTTTAATCCAATGCATTTAATATTATAGAACTACTAATCCTCTTTATGAATTTATCGAACTTTAATGATATTTATTAGCATTTGTTGCCAGTGACTACTTCCGCTTGCCTGATCTAAAATGTCTTTAATGTTGTACACCTAGTACACTACTTTAAACTTTTACTTTCTTCTTCTTTGATTTTATGTATAAATATGACAGTTATCATAAGTTCAGAAAGAAATAGTTCAGGTTACAGATCCAATCAAATAATTAATCATTAATTATGCATTGATGTTACAAACATGTGTGAATAAATAACTGCAAATGCAAACTACTATTTATTCCAAAATAATGTGAAGTCAGTTTATGATAAATTTCGTATAAGTTTAGTGAACGTGAAACCAATACCGCATAACAAAGTAGCACTAAACCAGTGGAATTCATATTGAAACAAGCTTCGGATCTTTTATATCCTCTCACGACAATAAATTCAGGGATGTCACCGAAATTTTAAACATTATTTTCTATTTTTAAATGTTCACAACATGACAAGTTAAGAGTAACGAATTTTAAAAATATTCTCAAAAATTCTATGTATTTGGGTTTAGTGACAAAATATTTGTTTACTTCTACAAATTAAAAATAATACTACAATATTTCTTCTTGGAGTGCTCAACGCTTGTGAAATAAATTTGTGAAAGCTCGCTTGCTTCTTATCTTGACAAAAAATACGAATAGGGAGTTGCCTTAATGTATATATCTACATCTAATGATTTGTTTGTTAGTTGTTTCATATATCAAAAACATTTATCAAAAGTATCTAGTTTAACAGTAGGTATAGTTTATTAATTCAAGTCAGTTAATTAACTTAATAAACAGACCACAGTCAAATCGAATTATGTTTGTAAAAGCAATAAGCGCCCAAGATGCTTATAAAGAAACAAATATATATATGAATGTTGGCAACACTTTTCCTAAATAAACGTTAATTCTCAAAAGCGTTCGCACTCCGCTGTTTATTAAACACAAGCAACGGCGAAGTTAAAATACCATTGTGTAATTAAATTTCTTCGAGACAAAAGAATGGCTGACTGCGTTATTCGTTTTCTGTAACTCAGAATATTTTTCTGAGAGAATAGCTCTTTAGTCTTAAGACCGAATAAAAGTAATGTGCATTTTGAAGCAAATGGTATGTTCACTTAAACTTGAAACAAAAAGGCGATGAACGAATTAACCGAAACTAAATTATTCTAAGTACAATATAACTTATACGAGAATTTTATCTTTATGAAGGTATACTAACAAATAAATAATTATTATCATTTATTCTTATAACATTTTAATTTCAGGAAAATTACCATTTTGATAGCTTATTTTTGTGTTATAATTTAACATCTTGGATTACAAATTTAATAAAGTTTGCTACTTGCCAGCTAGTTAATAAACACTTAATAAAACTTACAATATTTAATTGGATATCATAGAACGTAGATATAAATAAGACTGGTGCAACGCAGCCAGAGAATGCGAGCTGCGAGTGTGACTCGAACTAGTCGTTAGTTTGATTTATAGTTTCCGCTACGAGTGGTTTTGTCTACTAGTGCTTATGTCAAACGTTCAAGATAGGGCTAAACTTTTACTGCACTGCGGATATGATTTAATTATACAAATTCTGAATTATCAATTTAGATTATGTATTAAATATTGTCAACAGTTTTATTTTAGTTCTTATTGTCCATAGATCCACCAATAAAATGAACCTTAGCTCAGAAACATTTAATTAGTAAACACAATTTATACAGAAAATTATTATCCATCTACTATATTCTAATTATTTGAGAAAGGAGCAATATATTTATTTTTTTTCTCGGTCGTCTATAATACGTCATTTTATTATTTCCACATGTAAAAAAAATATTACAATATAATATACACATTCATTAAACACGTATACATAATTATGCCTACATTGTTTTTAATCTAAATTACCTGCTATTGCCCGGTATAAGGTAAATCATCAATGTCTACTAAAATTGTGAAACTCCAGTTTTTGTTTTTATTTAAAGAGATAACCCTGGATACAAAACAAATTTCTTTAAAAGCTTTGGTATAATAAATAAAAGTTATTTTTTTTAGAAATTATAACACAACTCACTTGTGATTTACTTAATTTTATTTCCTGACTATATCGTGAAGCTGCAGCCCCGATTTTGTGAAGAGAGAAAAATATAAAAAAAAAATGTACACAGACAGTCATACTTAAGAAAATAATAGTTGTAACAGAAACCTAATTATTTTATATTTAGCTTATTAATGACAAAAACCTTTAATAAAAACTTCGATTGATAGTATTATTTAATTAAAATATACAAAATGTACGTATATATATATTATATATATATATATATATATATATATATATATATATATATATATATATATATATATATATGTGTGTTTTATTAAATTAATATTTTTATTCCACACTAAAACAAAAACTAAACGCAAAAATACAATTCATGTATTACTTAATTTAATTAACTGCAAGATGAGATATTGACATAACTATCCAAACCGTGAGATGGTGTTCGCAGATCGAAATAATGTTTGATCAAGATGCCAATTTCAGACAAGTCAGCGGGTTTCTTCAAAACTTCGTCATCAAACTTGTAACATGAATGTGTTTGTCTCGTAAATTTGAGACGGAAGGAAGAAAAGGAAGGAAGGAAACTTTTGAAATTGATTCAACTATTATCGGTATAGTACATTTAAAGAGTTTTTTTTAATTTGTAATGTTTGCGTATTCTCGGGTAGATAAAAAATGTACTGTACTTATGATAATAGTATCATAGAAATACAAACATTAAGCCATATATTTTTTTCCAATCATTTGAATGTCACCACACTTTAACTTCACCTCCGAGATCAAATTAGTATTTAGTACATAATAAATACACCGTAAAAATAAACAGTTTTGTAAAAATAATACACTGGAGTATTATTTTTACCTTATCATTATAATATTTTTATTCTACCTCCAACTACAGGTATAATTATTTCCATATGTAAATTTCTATATAGACGTAACAAACATACAAGATCTTTTTTCATCATTTTGTGTTTTGTTTATTTTTTTTACACAAATCAATAAAAGTTTACCTCCATGTAATAAAAATACAAGATATGGCCCTTGAAAAAGGACAATATACTTATATCCAATAAGCAAGTCAAGTTAGTGCCTTAATTGTTATAGTGCTAATTGAATTGTAAATATTTAGCGTTCATTCAGTGACGTAAACCCAAAATTACTTAAAGCCATGCAACGAGAATTGGTAGTTACTAACGTTACTAATTAGACCTTGCTCAGACCACAGAGGTTCAATTTTGTCCGTAATGGGAGCCCACCGCAGACGTCCGACGGCTCCAAATAAATGGCCAAAGTTGGCTACACCTTTCCTTGAATAAATTTTACATTTATTCACAATGCTTCCGCATCCCGCTGCTAATTAAATGGAAACAAACGCAAAATTTTAATTACCGTTATGTATTTTTGTCGCAAACAAAACAGTTCATTAGTTGTGTTGTTTTAAGTTCTTGTGAACAAGAATACTTTTTAAAATGTTATATTTTAAAACTAATTTAACCTGAACTTTAAAATAACAAGTATTTATTTATCTAATAAGTCTTGTATTACAAATTACATATTTGTACCATTTGAATAAAAAAAGCTCTTGAAATATACCACACTCCAGAAAAATGTAGATCTAGTGACAAGAAACCTGAATATTTTTGATTTATGTAATTCAGCCTGATTAAGAAATTGGTGATGATAAGTTTTAGTATAATTTATCTAAGTGTAGATTACCTTTATATATCTCGGTTCAAATCAGTTAGTATATCGTTTTAAAAGTAGGTATTCTATTATATTTCGTGGATTTAAACTTATTGTATTAATTTTAAATATGCTAAATTTGGATAAATACGCACATAAACTTCGACTGATTAGTAGCTTGTCAATGTACATACCACATACCAATTAATGTTTTCCAAAATATTTGACACACAGATTCTGTTGAGCAGTTTAAGAAATACTGAGTAAAAAGATCTGACTGAAGAGTTTCTCTTACAATTAAAATATTAATATGGGTTTGTATATTTTATAAATGAATATAATGAATGAAATGAATATAGTTTTATAATGAATACCCCTATGTAAGAAAATATTATTCTTAAATTACATAACATTAAAGTAGAATATTTTAGTATTTCAGATTTATAACTTAAAAATGGGAAATAAATTTTGTTAAAACAATTGCAGAGCAATAACTTATCTTCAAGTCTATAGAATGCAGCTTCCATTGTTAAATGTGAAATAAATAAGGCTTTGTACACACAATGTTATATTGCATTGTTGGAATTGGTTGACGTAGTAAGTTTGATTTGATGAATTGTGTCCGGTTTAATAAGTTGTCACATTATATTTTTTAACTATTAGTCTGAAAGTTTACTAACAGTTTTTTAACTACATAATAGTTAACGTTCGAGTTTAGACAAGAAATTAATACGTATAGATTTATTAAGTATATATTAAACTTCTTTATAGTGTTGATTAGATAAGTACATCATATAAGAAATAAATCAGCTCGCAGAATTGACAGTTCCTAATATAGGAATTAGTTAATTAATTCAAAGGACTAATACACACTTTTTAATTTGAAGTGTGTAATGTTCCTGTTTAATTTGAAGTGTATATAAATAAATATAATAATTTTATTTTAAGTTATGTGTATATGCATAGGAAACCGCTGGTTCTATAAAATCTTTTTATATAAAATAAAATAAACTAAGCCTTAAGTAATAAATCTAAGATAAACGGCGCTTTAAGCTATTTTCCTAAAAGCTTTAATTAAATGAATGTGAAAAATAACGTTTTCCCGTCTCCCGCCATTGATAGATCGCAACTCTCGAGTCGGTTCAACATTCTTATTTCAGAATTTCTTGTCTGTACTGAAGTCTTTCACTTAAAAATATCCAGCTGACAACTTCACTTTAGTGAAGCCCATTCATCTTGTTGTAAGCGAATTTACAGAGTAAGATTTACAGACATTTTTAAACAAAGATTTAAGGGATTTGTAATAAACATTTCCAAGTAGAAATTAGAACTATTTATAGAAATTAGGAATTTAATGAACTGAATGGGTGACTAATATTTAATTGTAAGACACTTTAAAACTAAATTTATTTCGACCCAAAACTTAATATTCTTTAAAATAATATCTACATCTATGTAAACATAAATATCTAAGTGATAAAACAAAATTTTAGTTGACATATGCTTCTTATTAAACCTCGCTTATAAAAGTTTATCACTATTTATGCTAGCAAACTTGATTAACTTCCTCAGTATCTATTAAAAAATCAATATGTATTTTAATTTAAAATTGCTCAGAAAACAAATTAAGTTTTATTGGGACCTATAAATGTGGAAATTGATTGAAACTACATTTAATTAAAATTATCCCAAGAGTACTGACATAATGCTGACACAATAAACTACTTGTAGAATACTGTTTATTTATATACTGTTAATTTTTTCGATACTGTTTTTATTTTTTTTCGATTTATATGCTTACTATATACTGCTCATTTTTTTCGATCAAAATATGTAAATATTTGATTATATTCTAAAACTTGCTTCTATTAGGCTTCTTTCGAAAATCCTAACCAATGTTTCTAACTATATTCATCAATTATGTTCATTACTAAATTAGTTTTAACGTTGAACCTAATCTTAAAATTGGTGTTCGTGTTATAAAATTTTGATAAATATGTAATTGTAATCACTTTGAATTGTAATTATTTTTTAAATTAAATTCTACATGAATTTTAAAATACTATTAAATAATTGAACGAACACCTACATTTTTAAGTCAACTCTAGCTTCCAGACCGAGCGACGCCGTGGATCCTCAAATCAACACCGAGTTTGATTAAGATGGCGGCTTTAGATAAGTCTCTCGCTTTCATCAAAACTTCGACATCAAACTTGTGACATTAATTTGTAACAAATTAGCCAGGACAAAATGAAAGAGAAAAATAGTTATTTATGAGTTCAATTGTTTTTTATTAAATTGGTACATATGAACAAAACAATTTCAGTATAACCTACAGAAATCCTTCCTTTTTTTGGATTTGGAGGGGGAACTGTAATCATCAACTAATAAGATCTAAAGCAAGAGTTTCCGTTGCAATGTTATTTAAAACATTATCACATTACATACATGTACATATGATATCATCATTAGTCCTGATTAAGTCAGTCTGGTTAACTCATTGAAAGAAAAGCTTTTTTTTTTGACATAGGTTTGAAAGGTAACGGTTCCCAGTTTTATGACTGGGAACCGTTACTGTTTGATCGATCGGACGACCCGAGTCCAAATCCGACATTATTACTTAAAAGTTTATTTTCAAAAGTGAAGTCATTTACGTAAAATTTTCCAGTTGATATCTTCACTAGTATAAAACTTATTTGTCTTTCCTAAATTGAATTTGGGGAATGAGATGTGCTTCAGAATTTTATTATTATACTTTCAGTCGATATACTTTTTTACTGTCTTTTCAAAATAAACAGTGTCTTCCAATAAGTAAGGTTTCGTTCATTTATTTCATATATCATTACTGTAAATTTAAACAGTTCAGTCTTTTAAATTTATAGTATTAGAATCTTATGTACAAGATATTTTATATTTTAATTGTTTCCTGTTTATTAAAATGTCAGTTGTGACGTTTCTAAAGTTTCTGTTCATAAATATTCTTGTATAATTTTTATTCCACTATGGAATTAATTTTAAGATTATTGCAATCAGAATTAAAAATTCGTATGATTTCTTTGATTAAGAAAATAGATCATTAGATTATAATTTAAAAGATTGCTATACAACTATTTGTTGCAGATGAAAGTAGACACTTTTAGAATTTTAATGAAAATATATTTTATTACTGATAAATGTTTGAAATAAATATAGAATACTCACAAACATCAGTTAACTTAGTATTATAATTAACTGTAACATGATTTTTTTTCATCATTTTGTTTTTTATTTATTTTTATTACACAAACCAATAAAACTTTACCTCCATGTAGTAAAAATATAAGATAATGGGGATTGGAAAAGGACAATTTACCTTATATCTAATAAGCAAGTCAGGTTAGTGCCTTAATTGTTGTAGTGCTAATTGAATTGTAAATATTTAGCGTTAATTCAGGGACGTAAACCGAAAATTACTTAAAGCCATTCAACGGGAATTGGCAGATACTTACGTCACTAATTAGACCTTGCTCAGACCACACAGAGGTTCAATTTTGTACGTAACGGGAGCCCACCGCAGACGTCCGACGGCTCCAAATAAATGGCCAAAGTTGGTTACACCTTTCCTTGAATAAATTTTACATTTATTCACAATGCTTCCGCATCCCGCTGCTAATTAAATGGAAACAAATGCAAAATTTTAATTACCGTTGTGTATTTTTGTCGCAAACAAAACAGTTCATTAGTTGTGCTGTTTTAAGTTCTTGTGAACTAGAATACTTTTTAAAATGATATATTTTAAAACTAATTTAACCTGAACTTTAAAATATCAAGTATTTGTTTAATAAATCTTTTGTTAAAAATTAAATATTTGTACCATTTGAATAAAAAAGCTCTTGAAATATACCACATTCCAGAAAAATGTAGATCTAGTCACAAGAAACCTGAATATTTTTGATTTATGTAATTCAGCCTGATTAAGAAATTGGTGATGATAAGTTTTAGTATAATTTATCTAAGTGTAGATTACCTTAATATATCTCGGTTCAAATCAGTTAGTATATCGTTTTAAAGTAGGTATTCTATTATATTTAAATATGCTAGATTTAGATTAATACGCTTATAAACTTTAAATGACTGTTTAGTAGCTTGTCAATGTACATACCACATACCAATTAATGGTTTCCAAAATATTTGACACACAGATTCTGTTGAGCAGTTTAAGAAATACTGAGTAAAAAGATCTGACTGAAGAGTTTCTCTTACAATTAAAATATTAATATGGGTTTGTATATTTTATAAATGAATATAATGAATGAAATGAATATAGTTTTATAATGAATACACCTGTGTAAGAAAATATTATTTTTAAATTACATAACATTAAAGTAGAATATTTTCGTATTTCAGATTTATAACTTAAAAATGGGAAATAAATTTTGTTAAAATAATTGCAGAGCAATAACTTATCTTCAAGTCTATAGAATGCAGCTTCCATTGTTAAATGTGAAATAAATAAGGCTTTGTACACACAATGTTATATTGCATTGTTGGAATTGGTTGACGTAGTAAGTTTGATTTGATGAATTGCGTCCGGTTTAATAAGTTGTCACATTATATTTTTTAACTATTAGTCTGAAAGTTTACTAACAGTTTTTTAACTACATAATAGTTAACGTTTTAGTTTACACAAGAAATTAGTAAGTATAGATTTCTATTCAACTTCTTTATAGTGTTGATTAGATAAGTACACCATATAAGAAATCAATCAGCTCGCAGAATTGACAGGCCCTAATATAGGAATTAGTTAATTAATTCAAAGGACTAATACACACGTTTTAATTTGAAATGTGTAATGTTCCTGTTTCATTTGAAGTGCATATGAATATTTATTTTATTTAAAGTAACATAACTTTAAATAAAATTATTATATTTATATACACTTCAAATTAAACAGGAGCATTACACATTTCAAATTAAATAGTGTATAAGTATGCATAGAAAATCGCTGGTTCTATAAAATCTATTTATATAAAATAAAATGAACTAAGCTTTAAGTAATAAATCTAAGATAAAGGGTACTTTAAGCTATTTTCCTAAAAGCTTTAATTAAATGAATGTGAAAAATAACGTTTTCCCGTCTCCCGCCATTGATAGATCGCAACTCTCGAGTCGGTTCAACATTATTATTTCAGAATTTCTTGTCTGTACTGAAGTCTTTCACTTAAAAATATCCAGCTGACAACTTCACTTTAGTGAAGCTCATTCATCTTGTTGTAAGCGAATTTACAGAGTAAGATTTACAGACATTTTTAAACAACTATTTAAGGGATTTGTAAAAAACATTTCCAAGTAGAAATTAGAAATACTTATAGAAATTAGGAATTTAATGAACTGAATGGGTGACTAATATTTAATAGTTAGACACTTTGAAACTAAATTTATTTCGACTCAAAACTTAATATTCTTTAAAACACTATCTACATGTATGTAAACATAAATATCTAAGTAATAAAACAAATTTTAGTTGACATATGCTTCTTATTCAACCTCGCTTATAAAAGTTTATCACTATTTATGCTAGCAAACTTGATTAACTTCCTCAGTATCTATTAAAAAATCAATATGTATTTTAATTTAAAATTGTTCAGAAAACAAATTAAGTATAATTGGGACCTATAAATGTGGAAATTGATTGAAACTACATTTAATTAAAATTATCCCAAGAGTACTGACATAATGCTGACACAATAAACTACTTGTAGAATACTGTTTATTTATATACTGTAAATTTTTTCGATACTGTTTTTATTCTTTTTCGATTTATATGCTTACTATATACTGCTCATTTTTTTCGATCAAAATATGTAAATATTTAATTATATTCTAAAACTTGCTTCTATTAGGCTTCTTTCGAAAATCCTAACCAATGTTTCTAACTATATTCATTACTAAATTAGTTTTAACGTTGAACCTAATCTTAGAATTGGTGTTCGTGTTATAAAATTTTGAGAAATATGTAATTGAATCACTTTGAATTCTTTTTATTTTTTAATTAAATTCTACATGAATTTTAAAATACTATTAAATAATTGAACGAACACCTACATTTTTAAGTCAACTCTAGCTACCAGACCGAGCGACGCGACGCCGTGGATCCTCAAATCAACACCGAGTTTGATTAAGATGGCGGCTTTAGATAAGTCTCTCGCTTTCATCAAAACTTCGACATCAAACTTGTGACATTACTTTGTAACAAATTAGCAAGGACAAAATGAAAGAGAAAAATAGTTATTTATGAGTTCAATTGTTTATTATTAAATTGGTATATATGTACAAAACAATTTCAATATCACCTACAGAAATTCTTTCTTTTTTTTGGATTTGGAGGGGGAACTGTAATCATCAACTAATAAGATCTAAAGCAACAGCTCCCGTTGCAATGTTATATAAAACATTGTCACATTACAAACATGTACATATGATATCACAATTAGTACTGATTAATTCAGTCTGGTTAACTCATTGAATAAACAATAGTTTAAAAAACTAAAAAAACACGCTTTAATTGCTAACCGAACTAAAAACTACAAAATAATTTTTAATGACAAAGAGTATAAAATTACAGTAGTAGAAGATCGAACAATGAATCATAGTGAATCGCCTTAATATAAAATTATAATAAAATTTAAGTTATTAACAGAATAATTCAATTCTGGGTAAAAATCGTGGGGTGCATTTTACTGTGATTCATAACTATCCTCTCATAGATAGTTGCTAATAGAATGATTGTAATACCTTAAATATCGAGCACCCCACGCTTTTTACTCAGAATTGAATTATTCTGTTAATAACTTAAATTTTATTATAATTTTATATTAAGGCGATTCACTATGATTAATTGTTCGATCTTCTACTACTGTAATTTTATACTCTTTATCATTAAAAATTATTTTGTAGTTTTTAGTTCGGTTAGCAATAAAAGCGTGTTTTTTCAGTTTTTTAAACTGAAAAAACACGCTTTTATTTTTTTTTATTTTTAACTGTTTTTATTTTTTTTTTATTTTTTTTTTATTTTTTTTTGGGAAACTTTTATCAAATTATTGCATTGTCATCGGCCCTTGATACGTGTGCAAAGTTTTAATTTAATCGGATCGCTGGAACCTGGTGAAAATTAAGCTCGAAGATTCCGTTACATTCATACATACATACATACATACATACATACATACATACAACCCAAGCTAATAAAAGCGTATTAAAAAAAAGCTTTTTTTTTAATAGGTTTGAAAGGTAACGGTTCCCAGTTTTATGACATTGATCGATCGGACGACTCGAGTCCAAGACCGACATTATTACTTAAAAGTTTATTTTCAAAAGTGAAGTCATTTACGTAAATATTTTCAGCTGATATCTTCACTAGTATAAAACTTATTTGTCTTTCCCAAATTGAATTTGGGGAATGAGATGTGCTACAGAATTTTATTATTATACTTTCAGTCGATATACTTTTTTACTGTCTTTTCAAAATAAACAGTGTCTTCCAATAAGTAAGGTTTCGTTCAACGTTTATATCATACTAGCGAACCCAGCCAACTTCGCTGGGCTAACCCTTACTTTACCTGGTGGCGAGTTACATCAATGGGCATAGCATATTCGTTTTCTTCGAGGAAAAATACATGGTCATACCAATTTTTATGACAATCGGTTGAACGGGGCGGAAGTCGATATTTGACAGCGCCACCTGGTGGCGAGTTACATCAATGGACATAGCATATTCGTTTTCTTCAAGGAAACATACATGGTCATACCAACTTTAATGACAATCGGTTGAACGGTGCGGAAGTCTATATTTGACAGCGCCGCCTGGTGGCGAGTTACATCTATGGGCATACCATATAAACCTTCTCCGTGGAAAAATACATATACATACCAATTTTCATAATCATCGGTCCAATAGTTTCTGAGTTCATCGATTTCATATATACAAACATCCTTCTTTATACATATAGATAGATAGATAGATATCATTACTGTAAATTTAAACAGTTCAGTCTTTTAAATTTATAGTATTAGAATCTTATGTACAAGATATTTTATATATTAATTGTTTCCTGTTAATAAAATGTCAGTTGTGACATTTTTAATGTTTCTGTTCATATATATTCTTGTATAATTTCTATTTTCATTATGGAATTGAATTTAAGATTGCAACCAGAATTAACAATTCGTATGATTTATTTGATTAAGAAAATAGATCTTTAGATTATAATTAAAAAGGTTGTTATACAACTATTAGTTGCAGATGAAAGTAGACACTTTTAGAATTTTAATGAAAATATATTTTATTACTTATAAATGTATGAAATAAATATAGAATACTCACAAACATTAGTTAACTTACTATTATAATGAACTGTTTTATAATTAAACGAAGGGCGCCAAGTAATTAGTCACTTAAGGAGTGACTTATAAACGTCCGTGATTCGTTTGACCCTTTTGTAGGTTGACTTAAATCGGCTTTATTATGTCAGTTTGAGCCGGAATAACATTATAAATGCTCCAGGATGTATATAAGGAAAACAACTTTTGACCTATTTTAGTATATAGTTGTTATCCAATGGAATAACCGCAAAAAAATAGTCTTATTGAGTTATAGCAAAATAAAACAATAACCAAAATCTCGGTTTTGTTATATTTATATAATTCAATCAGCCGATTTGATAAATTATATAAGAATACATTTAGATAATGTTATGTATAATAATAAGTCATTATTATATAAGTAATAAACAATATTATTTGCAATTAATTATGAATATTACATCAATAAACAGATGCGGACCTTATGTGTAAAGTAATTGCATATCCGGTGACAAAAATAAATAAAGACATTATACATACGTATACTAATAAATTATATAACATCACAAAAATATAATAATTTATCATATTTTTTTGAAAAATTGTGACGTCAGAAAGGAGCTCTTTTTTATTCTTTGTTGCGTCATGCTTCGATGATTATTTGAGTAACTATGATAAATGATCGGTAGCAGCGGGTGTGGAGGTGTAACAAACAAACTCACATTCACATTATATAATATTACAGGACACTTGAATATCATGTTCAGGGTTAATCACATTACCTTCCTATTTATTATATTTTCTTAAAGAGATATTCCTTTTCATGTTAAATTTCAGTTATATAGTACCTACTGATGTCTGAAAATGTATTGCATGTGTACCTTAGTCGGTAAATAATAATTAAATTTTATTGTGAGCTTACATAATCAAAGTCAGGTATAAAGATCATGATGATGTACATTCATCAACTCATCTTAAAAGTATTGTTTCAAGATAATACATAAAAAAGCTAGCAAATATAATAGGCTAAAAAAATAGAATGTGACATCGGTTTTAAAAGGTTGGTTTTAAAATAAAAATCATTTAACTTTAAAAAAATTCAGATCGAAGATCCTGCTCCTTAGATAAAGATGACAAATTGCTTTTTTTACATGATTACATTTTTCGAAGTTTTGAAGGATTCCCAACTTCCGGAAAAAGTCTTCTTCAAAGAGGCTTTTTACCAATTTATTTCATTTACCTAAAAAGTGTTTATAAAGTACAATTTTCATATCGAAAATCAAGAAAATATTAAAAAAAAAAAACTTTGTTAAGGTAATCGTTTTTTTTTGTAATTTGCATCTTTATGTGTTTAATTAAGCATGGACTAACTGTTTAAAATATTTACCTAACATATTTGAAATAATATGCTTCTTTTTAGGGTTAAGTACACTAAAACAGAATCCCTCTACTCGTTATTTCGTCCACCTCGCTATTTATAAACAAAACATACATAAGCCATCATGTATAACATACATAAGCCCCCATAATAATGTGTATGTTTTCAAAATTACTTAGTAGGTAGGGAACCTTTCATAATCGACTTAACCGGTTTCTAATATTTTCTCCTTACCTACTTGTATATAAAATAGTATTAATTGTAGAAAGAAAGAAAAGTTAATTACAGTAATATTTAAATATCTTAAGTTAATAATGTGTTTTTTTTTCAATAACAATATATTCAAAGTCTTATATTAAAATCATTTTTCTTAGAAGTTTAATCCAAAGTTCCGAAACTTAATAAAGTTTGTCGCCTTGGGCTATTTGAAGCCAATTATATTTTTATACTCAACAATATTATGTAATAGTTATAGCAAATCCTCAATAGGTATTCCCAACTTAATGTGGTATTAATATTATTTATACGTTATTAATGAAACCTGTAAAAATACTGCGTACAATTTAAGACCCATTTTTAAAGTTACTAAATAAATTTAAAAAATTATTAATAATTCAAAACACGAAAATCAATTACTCAGTAGTTAAATAAGTTAAAATATGCACAGTTTAATAAGTTTTTATAGTACAAAGATCTTTCAAATATTCTCTTTGAATTAAATTTGAATAAATTAATTCGTTTCATTAATGAAATGTATTCTTGTCTTTAAATAAATTCGCATTACAGTTATTTTTTTTGAAAATCCTCCTAATTAATTACTGAATTGATATATTTTTTAAGCTATAATTTAAAACAAAATTATTTAAATTATTTAAATAAAAAAGTTTCAAAACATATTTGCAAAGAATAATTAGAAGTTCATGAAGAGTTGGTGATACTTATCTATATAATACGTTTTAAGTTTATTTTTACTATTAGACTATTCCTTACAATTATGTTATAAGGATATTTAGACCAGTTATCATCATAGGTTTCAATTTATTAATGAAATGGAAAATAATGAACATGATTGATGAATGATTTGTCGTCTTTATAAACAAATGTTGAATGTCCTCATGTATTTAAATATAAATACGTATTTGTTGTATAAATCAAAGAAAAAATAGTACTATTTAACCTTAACATTTTATTATTCTTTACAAATCGTTAGAAGCATTGGCTTTATATAAAACGGCGATAATTTAGCCCAAATAGACCCTCGATAAAACGATTCAAGAATAAAAATGTTGGCTTATCGTTAATATTAGCGTCCCTTGAATACTAATTTAACATTTTTGCTCAACCATATTTAACATTATGAACTTTTTTTAAATTACTGTTTTACAACTTTTGATTTTTAGTTCCACTCCCCGTTTTGCATTTACTCATATTTTAATAACCGAGTGTTATTAAACGTTTAATTATATATGATGTTTTTATGGGCTTGACCGACCTTATAAATCTTTTTAACTATATTTTAACACACATCTAATAAAACAGAAGGACAACATTTGATAATTCTATCGGAGGCTATTAAGCGTCACTCAATTCTGCAGACGCTGTAATCGATTTACAAAACAAATGAACTCGCAATCAACCGAGTCAAAGTGAATAATAATCGACTTGAAGTCAACTCGTCGACTGCGATCGAGAGCACTTGGGATAATCGAATAGAGAGGCGTCTGTGTATAACTTCTGAATCAATTTTAGATTTGCTCTGGTTATATTCACTGCTATTGTGGACACAACTAGATAAGCTGTAATTGAGATGCATGTTTATTTTAGAATTGGTAGGATATTTAAAGTAAAACTAATAATGTAAAATTATAAAAAATATGTTTAAATACTTAAAGCATGTTATAAATATGAAAGGTTTTTAATAAAATAATTAAAAAATAACTTACTCGTATAAGTCGATTTATTGTATTGAATGAAAGGCAGCAGAACTTTAGTTCTATTTTGATATTGTAATGTATTCAACACTAAAAATAATCACAATTTGAAACATAAATATATAGTCCTACTAAGGTCTGTTTCTAAAACCAGCGATATATGGCACATATATTATATTTATAATACATGACAACTTACATACAGATCCATCTATCATAAATATTGGTTACGATTATAAAAAAAACCATCATCTGAAAATAATCATCTAACATCTAAACAGAATGTTAAAAATCTTAAATGTTATAAATTATAATAAAGTTAGTTGCAAATCGGTCTTAGTGAAGCGTTTTGAATGTAAAAATATAGCATTTTGTAAAAAAAAAACACCATATTTTCTGAATTGTATCTATCGAAGCACATATCAACATTTAAAATAATCTCCATAACTTCACAAAAAAAGATACATGGAGTCAGCGTAGTTACTATGAATAAATTAACTGACATCAAATACGCCAACTGAATCAGAAAATTGTTAACAAAGTTGTGTTTAAAATTATTCAAGCGTCCTTATCATTATTCTCTAAAAATTATCTGTTTATAGTTCTTTTTTTAACCGAAATAGTGGATCAGGTGTAAAAGAAATAACTAGACTATACTTTGATAAACAAGTAGAAATTCGAAAAATATGTGTTCTTTTTATTAAGTAGTTTTATTTTTAAATATTTATTAATTTAAAATAAATAAATTCATATTATTCTCACAGTATTGTACCAAATTTTATATTATAATGAATCAATTTATAAAAAAAAACCCTAACAATATGAATCTATAGAAACATGATAAATTATAATAGCACAAGTAGAACCTTAGAGTATTATAAACATTTAAACAAACTATCTCGCGGTTTCTAAAGGTCGGATAATTAAAAAATAAAACGATCTAAATTCTTTAGGAGCATTTTTCGCGTAACTGATTCTCGATAATGTTTTCAGTCATTTATTCTTTAATCAGTCATGTTATACAAAATTTATATTACCTAAAAAAAGAACTGAAACTATATAAATTACAGTAAGAGTCATCAAGGACAGACAAGCTCAGTTCGTGTATGGAGACCGCTATAATAAGCAGGCATAGTAATGAAAATAGAGATACCCAACATACCCTCGGGGATTCATGTCTTGTAATTAAACTTGGTTAATGCGAGCTTTGATTACTCCATACCAGATTTCACTCGGGTTAAATATGTCAAACCCTTGTGTCTTGATTATATAGTTTGTTACTGTTTGTTTGTTACTGAGACACTAATATTTGAACTTAATTATAGTTTTCAACATAGTGATGATTAGAGAAAAAGTTAACAAAATTGGTAAAAAAATACTGTTTGTGTTGTATTTCTCCTTAAAAACATTTACGATACTAATTGTAATACTGTAACTTACTGTAAAAATGACAATAATAAAGAAAAAATATTTCTGTAATATAATGTATCTATTCGCACTTTTTGTAATGGCAAACAAGGCTATTAACGGATTGAATGGTACAAAAGTGTAAATTTATTAAACTTAACAATCTTGGAAGTTTATATAATTTTAAGCCACTTTTATTCTCATCACCAAATTACAGGTTCACGTAACCGCGGAGGTCGCTTTATGATATGACAAAATATTTAAAATTACTTGTCTTTCCGTCCGTCACATGGATTTATTATAAGATCTGAATCATACCCTGTTCCAGGTGTTTATAAAAAATAAATAGAAATCTAATTTCCTTAGAGAACATTTTCGAAAAACAAAATTTCACCACAAATATGAAGTGAGGTTGATGTATAGAATACTTCACTTCAGAATTGAGCTTTAATATCTCAAACTTTTTTGTTATAAGTCGACCTTTCTATCTATACTTTTACACCTTTCTAACCCTTGACAATGCTAGATTACTAGTGCTAAAAGAAAATGGAGGGTATCTGTTAGAATGTTTCTTTTTGTTGAAGAGATCTATTTTTGTTCAAGAACTGTTTGGAAAATATCCAAAAGACGTGGCAAGCTATTCGTTGTTTTCTTTGCAAAATGTCAAAGACCGATCTAGATAACATTTACAAAATATGCATTTATTTTTTTTAATTCCAAGTAATAAAAGAACGAGTTTTTTCATTTTTTTTTAAGATCAGGTGATCATTATCTTTTTAAAAAGCACAGTCTCGTGTCTTGATTTAAACAAATTAACAAAGGCACAGAAAACACGAAATGTTTTATAGAAAATAAAGTTACTTAAAAATACTTTTTTTATTTCTCTAGAAAATATTTAAGAAAGTTTGAAATGTTATAAGTATAAAAAGAAATGAAAGGCTTTTTTTGGATATAAGGGTAACATTTCCAAGTATTTTAATTTTTGTTAATATTAGGACAGAACAAACAATTACAGTATACAAATCTTACTTTACAAATCTATAAAATATATCGGACATTTTAATTAAGTATAAATAATTTTGGCAGTATTTTTCACTTATTATTTTTTAATAGATAATCTTTACATTACTTTTAAATATTTTCATTAAGAGAATTAATATAATCGCTCTACCAACCGATCTACCGTATCACAGCTGGTAGAGCGCTACATACGGTAGCTCGGTTGGTAGAGTGACGGGACGGTTTCCCAGTAGTTGCGGGTTTGAATGCCTGCCCGTATCAGTTTATTTTTCACTCTAGATTTATATAAATTTAAGTAAGCTTAACATGGCTAGCAAACTATAATATTTTATTCGTATAATTATATATATGTATATATCTTTACACATTGTTAAGGTTGTTTTAAAACCGTTGAGAGTAATGTAGAAGCATATAGGTGTGTTTCCCTTATTGTTAAAGAAAATAATAAATTATTAAAAATAATAAAAATATAGAATGTAAAAAACAAGCGAAACAGGACTTCGTAGAATTAAGGAAAGGACGACTAAGAAGCGAACTTAATCTTTGAATCTAGGCTAATTTTGAACTACTCTGTAACTTACTGAGAAGTCGTTAGATAGAGCTCAGACAAGACAAAAGCAGAGAAGCGAATTAATTTGCTTTACTCAAATTAAACCTGGTCTAGTTTTCGTTGGATACAATTTATTCATTTTATTTTCATATATTTTATCGAAATACTTAATATAAATAAACACAAATAAATTAAATGTCAACTTATTATTGATTTTCATAATAACATAGTAGACAAAAAATAATATGTCATCTAAATAAATGATTAATATTATTTAATAAACCTAATAATTGATTGTACGTTATATCCTGAATGAAAATACGACACAATCTTGAAATGTTCTTTTTTAATGTAATAATATAAAAGATTATATAGGTAAAATGTAAATATTCTCAAAAAGTTTCATTTTTATTCCTGAATAGATCTCTCAGGACTGAACAAAACTTTTTACCATATTATTATGACAGACCGTATTATCATCATAAAATAACGTTATGCTCGGTCATAATCTTAACAAGAATAATGCAAGAGTATGTTTCTTTTTATTACAACAAACGTGCTATAATACAATTTGTTTTAATACGAATTAGGGCATAAATTGAACACAATATCAAAGTCTTATTTAAATACAATATTTTTGCTACAGGGTCTTTATTTCTAAGTCATAATAATTACATTTAGCGTAAAATAACATCGAATGACGATTACCGTAAAAACAACACTATTTCCAACTTTGTTTATGATTATGATGTTTGCTAGATGGTGTATGGGAATTGCATGTCATCATAGAATATTCCTATTTGACAAGCAAAACTAATCTTTGTACTTAATTTATGTACACTCGAAAGTTACACAGAATAATAATATATTTAGTCCAATATTTTTATTTTGCCAGGTATTCATGTAGGCATAAGATAATAAGAAATTTATATTGAAATATACACATATTTTAATGCGAGATAACAACATTTTTAATGTTATTCTTACTATAATATACTTTTTTTAAAATATTTTATTTTAAATAAAAACTCATTAAAAGGAAATTATTACACTATCTTTTGTTGGTTTGTTTTATTATTAAGAAAACAACTTATTTAAATGGTAAGCATATACTTCGTGAAAAAGTTGAGTTTGTAAACGTATTTTTAAGTTCAATATGGGTTGATGGAATGCTGCCAAACTATAGTGCAAATTTACGTTGGAAAACTTACTAAGGAACTTACGTTTGGCTTCTAAAAACTTGTTTATTGAGAAGTGAGAGAATTAAGATATTTGCCAAAGACTTCTTAAAAAGAATAGAATCAATTACAAAATATGTACCTACACAAAATATAACATTCTATTTACAAATTATAAAAGCTTCGTATTGTATTTTATTTATATTTGATTGGTTTACAACCACTTTTACTCGTCTTGGTGCGTTTTGGTAAGAGTATTCTTTTTAAATTATTTTTCCTATTTTGTTTCCAACACGAACCTACCTACCGTAATATATATTTCTGGATATCTTTAAAATCGGTTTCAAAATTCTAAAAAAATAAACTAGTTTGATATTATCTCCAACAATGTTTTTGAATAAAACAATGATACTAAATTAATTAAAACATAGTAATTAATATAAGCATTTATGTAAATTTCTAATTTTAATATATTAAACAAAAATATTCATTTGTTGTATTTTTTCAAAACAAAAATATTCATTTGTTGTATTCTATCAAAACAAAAATATTCATTTGTTGTATTTTATCAAAACAAAAATATTAATTAGTTGTATTTTATCAAAACAAAAATATTAATTTGTTGTATTTTATCAAAACAAAAATATTAATTTGTTGTATTTTATAAAAATCAAAATGTCGCGTGCGACACCTAGTAGGTAAGCATATCAAAATACGACAGTACAAAGAAAATCAGCTGTCGAATAAAATAAGTTTATTTCACAAGAAAAATAAAAATATTACAGTTTTCATATGTCATGTTGTGATCAAAACTTGCCACAAACACAACAATAAATTTGATTAGACGAAATTTCAAGATCTATCACACCAACAACACTCCCCGAAATATTTCAGAATTCACTGAAATACTTTTTCCGTAAAATATTTCAGTGAATATTTTTATATCTAGTTTCTGAATAAAAGAAAACACATCCAGTGTGGTTGTGTATTTATAAAATATGCAACGTAAATATTAGGCGATTTATTTCGTAGCAATGGCCAGTTGCACGCTTCATACTCACTAAAGCCTACAGTTTATGTATAAATTCACTATGGAATAGTTTTTGATTTTCGTCGGTACATAGGTAAATTTTGGTTTATTCTAGTATACTGTGTAATAGTTTATTCAAATGGTCTACTATTGTTGCATCGACTACATATGTTTTTTTTTGGAAACATATAGATTTTTTATTTATGTTTAAAATAATTATATTTAAGAAATATGTTTTATATTCTCAGCTCATCTATTTACTGATTAATTATATTTTTTTATTAACTATATAAGAGGGTCAATGAAAATTATATTTAAATATTTTTACTATATTTACGTATTTACCATTTTCAGATGTTTTATTAGTACCTACTCACAATAATAACAACTTAGTTAATTTTTTTATAGGCAAGTCATTTACACTTAAATAAAAAGAATATTAAAGCATATGCATTACATAATGAATATTATTAACAACAAATTTATCACTTTAGGTAAAAGATAGTATTTTTAATAATAACTTATTGAATGAGCACTTTTTCCATTTCTAGTAAATAAAATCTTCCAGAAAACAAAACCTGTAAAAATAAGCGAGCGAAATAAAATCTTCAACTAAAATGTTGCCATAGAGTTATATCAAGGTACACGAGAAAAGTAAAACAAAGCAGTTCGTTTATTCTACCATATGATTTGGCGGTAATCGTAAAAAAAAAATATTCTCAATTATAGCTTTTGAGTTTTAATAAATTTGAAGTGTAGATATAATTTAAGCCACAGTTATCAATAAGAGTGGTTAATAATAAGCCACAATTATTAAAATAGAACAAATACGAGCTGTAAATTTTCGACGATAAAAATGTTTAAAGGTGTAAAATACTTAAGGAAAAAAAAACCGAGAGCTGAAAAAGGCACTTAAATTGTATTAAAATATGTCTCGTGAAAGGATTTAACTCTAAGAAAGAAGTTTATCTCGAGAAAAGCTATCCTGTTCGGCTAAGCTTTCGGATTTTCAAAAAAAAATGTGCTACTTTTATTTAAAGCCAAACCTAAATGAGGATCACTCTTTCAGATAACATTACGTTTTTTTCTAGGATATTTTATCTTTTTCACAAGTCGAATGTGACTTGAAGGAATAGCTTTATATTTAATGACCAGAGTAGAATAATAATCGTTGCATTTTCGGATTTTGATTGCATATTTTCTATGTAGGTACTTAAGTAAGTAGGTTTTAATTTGAGGACTTATTTGCAAGGTCCTTATTTCCGAAAAAGGTCGACCCGAGTTATATTATATTATAAATATTTAAAATAAAATAAAAATGAAAAGTGGTAGATCCTAGTCGTAGCCAAATTAACTGTAAATCTTACTTGTGGCCATGTTACTGTGGCAGTAAACCGTATAAAGAAGAAGTAAATAAGTTTATACCTTTTTGAACACTTCCTTAATAATTCTTGAATTACAAAAATATGAAGTGTTTGGCTGGTAGCCACTTACCGAAAGGGATAATATTAAAATAAAAGTGTGTGTTATAAAAATGCAAAATCCAACAAATTCTAGTTGTGATAGATCAATATAAAAAAAAAAAGATAACATGTAATTTTAATATTACTAGCCTGATAATTTAAAAGGAAAAAAAAAGTTATATGAAAAACAACAAAACCAAATCACAAAGGTTAGTTAAAATAATATAATAACATAAAATAATATTTGTTTGTGATAACACAAATATTATAATTGTCAATAAATACTTGTCGTATATTGCAACTTCATTTTTTTAGCTTATCTGTAGTTATTTGACTGATGCACGCATAGGGAGGGGGTGGCTCTACGTACCACCAACTTACAGAACGGCGCGGCGTCATGAACCTATTATAGTTAAGTTTCAAAATGTATAAAATGGGAACAAATGTTCAAATCGTTCACCAATCCTACCAATCATTTCACTTCTTTCCTTCCAACCATGCCTATGAGTAACGGAACCACCTATCATCAGATGGAACATCCTCTTAACTTTTGCTCCAACCCACACTATTATATCCCACACTATTATATATTCGTACACTGAAACCCTTGTAATCCCCAAATATCAACAATGAAATCGTCGTTAAAATAAAGTGTTATCTTACAATTTCTAAAAGGTCCCTGTTCTAACTATAATATGAACAAAAGAATAATTTAAGTTGTGTTGGTAATGTTACGCAAACAGGTACTCACACAAAGGAAAGCTTTGTATTATTTACTTATTCATGCAAAAGCAGATTGCCAACCTTTACACACACATGAGCATCTTTCCACTTTTTTATGTTGTTTAGGTGCGTTTTATTTTTCATTGCAAATGACGAGTACATAAAAGATGGAATGAAGATGATTGTCATAAAGACTTCCTTAATAACGTAAGTGGATATCCGAGAAAATGTTTAGATAATTCTGTAATATACTCCATTATTTAATGTCACTTATCGGACGGCTACATTAATATAGAAGAGTAGATAATATAATAGAGTAGAAGTAGAGCTTAAGAATTTGTTTTTTTTGTCGAAATAATTAGTATTATTATTTTATCATTTCTAAGCCCTTTTATAAGGCAAGGTTAAATGCCATACAAAACATTGCTACTATGTATATCAGTATGATCTATATATGTGAGTATTCACAGTCATAAAAAATATAGCAAGACACCCTTTTAGAAAAATGTGGCAAATGTGGATAATACTTTTTCTTTCCATCAATAGTTTTGAACTAATGTTAGGAACGTGGTATAACTTTTTGCAATCCTCAAAGGTCTATTCATTGCAGACAATAATAATAAAATAAAACTGGTGTACGTTATAAAATTGTTTCGTAAGAACATTATTAATGACTATTGGGACAAATTGATACTAAACATTGATTTGGTATATGTGTATGTACTATTTGGATAAAATTTAGAGAATGAAAATTAATAAATAAAAGTATATTTATAATAAAGCCTATATAGTGTTGACATGTTTGGAAGACTAGTTATTTAACTCTCTAACTACCATGTAAATTGTTTTCAAACATTGGAAAGAGTAAGTTTGTTAAAGTTCTTATTTTAAAGCGTTAAGCTTAGAGGGTGCTATAGGTTAAGCAATCTTGATAGTGGTATGTCCATAAAAGAAATAATATTAGCCATAAAACCATTTGTTTTTTATATCCACGTGTTAACTCATTTTATGAACACACACACACTTATTATTCCCATATGGTTTTCTGAAATGTATTGTTTATTTCGTTTAATGAACTAAGGACATACAAAATATTGTATACGATACGATATACGATATTCTTTATTGCAAAAATATATTAAACACGAAAAACGACAAGCACTCAGTATTGCTTACAGTTAAATTTTAAAGAATAAACCTTCTTAATATCTTCTTATATTGGAAAATAGGAGTAAAATCATTTCGAAATTATTTCCCAATGTTTTCATTTTGTAATATATAATAGCAAAACATATGCCACAAGCGAACTTAAAACATGTTAAAAATAGATTATAAATATGTCATATTGTGTTGATATATTATTTATGTTTTATATAAAACATAAAAAAAACCATGCCAGAAAGACAATTTCAAATAACCGAATTTTCTCATCCCATAACAAACAAGTCTTCAGAAGCCAAACGCTAGAGTATCTGCTTTACTAACTTCCCAGTAATGTGCAAGTTTGATCGTTTTGCCCGCATTTCCTCAACCCATATTGAACTTTTCCTTTCAAAATAAAACAAGCTTACTAACTCAGCTTTTACACGGAGTTTTCTGTTGAGATATACTTTATATGCTAACTACTTTAACAAGTTATTTATAGTTTACCATAAAACTATTGCTTTTCAATGATGTTTTCATACGAATAGTTAGTTATACCTTCTCAGAAACACAGAGAATATATTTATGTATGTATAATTAAAATATAGCATAATACAAATATTTTAGTTAAAAAGAGCGGTAGGTATGTAGAATAAATGCATTTTAACATAAGATAGGTGAATGTAATAAATAGTAAGTTTTTTTTTTTTTATGTTATAAAAACCGTAAAGCAGTAAAACAAGGAGACAAAAACTACATCAAAAGGCTCGAAATATGCTACATTATTAATAACTAGGTAGAAATAGTATATAATTTTTCGTTATTAATAAAAAATGTTTTGAATATTATTTAAAATATTTTATACAGTAATAAATACACTCTATTACGAGTTAATTATTAATAATATTGAAGTTAAAATTAAACCACTAATAACGTTAAACTTATTTGCTTTTAAGCATGTTTAAATAATATATTAAATTAGGCAAAAGTAATGTTGGTAAGAAATTATTGACCAGCAGTTTGCATATTAATTCATGTTATTCGTTAAACTATGCATCTATATTATTACAACTACGTCATAATGTCATAATAACGTACATTTAAATAATAAGAAATAGTTACTGCCAAAAACTTCAAAATATATTAAACCTCAAAATTAAAATATAAGGTATGCAATAAATCCAATGTTTTGACTATTAACCAATATTACATTTCGAAATGGTAGTCAATACTATGATATCTTTTGTTTTTTTTTTTTATGGAAGAGGGGGGCAAACGAGCTGGCGGGTCACAGATGACTTGTGATCACCGCCGCCCATGAACTCTTGCAACATCCGAGGATTTACAAGAGTGTTGCCGGCCATGTAGGTAGGAGTAGACGCCGAGAAGACGGTAGAAGTGACAAGATAAGTGAATATTCCATTATTATGAATATTTTATTTTTAATATATCATTTCAATTACAATCAACTTTTAAAAAAAGCGAAGTACATTCTAAACGAATATTATCCGGTATTTGATTTCCTTTGAAATAACGAGTTACAAGAATATATAGTTATTCTGTATACGAATTCTTTGCAAACAATGAATGTACCAACTTTTACTTATATATTGTTACTGAACATTTACTTTCATTTCGCATATATTTTTGTATAACATCTTGAATATTTCAGTGGCGCCCAATTAATATAAGTAGTAAAGCTTACCTCCGGGTTACATATATAGTAGTGTATTTTTATCCACCACATATAAGGAATGCAGAAAAAACTAATTGAGAACCACTGGTCAATTGTTATATTATTATTTTATATATTGGTTAAATAAATACACCTCCACTTATTTTTAAACGAGCAAAAGTGTCAACTGCGGTTATATCGATTTACGCTTCTACAAATACATATTGATTTGCAACGGTTAGCACAAAGCAAATAAAATGGAGACTAAATAAATTGCTACAAAATATAAACAGAATTCAACTGCGTGCTACGTCTACTACTACGTGCTACGCCTTTGAAATTTATGACCAGAAAAACTAATGAAAAAATAATTTCTAGCAAATGATAGTTACATAATTTAAGAGCAAGAGTCCCGAGACGGGAAAGATTATAGTTTTTTATTAATAATACGGGAAGGGTCTTGGTTTCGAGGTCTAAAAAAAACTAACCACTTTAATACTTTTTGATATACCAACCAACTGATTTGTTTTACAACTGTTTTGTTCAAGAATACATAACATTATCACATTATTTGTATGTATATATTCACAAAGACATTGGGATTATGTTTACGAGATTGTCTCTTCTAAAAGTCAAATATAACTTGAACGTTAGAAAAGCTTTAAATCTGAATACAATCGCGCTCTAAAACTTTTAAGATGTTGAAAACGACGTGCATGTCTTGTATGTGTGTGAGTATAGCTATGGGTTTAAATTGAATCTAACATCCAAATTTGAAATTTTATAAAAACACGTTCTTGTCCTAATAAACTAAAATTCTTGATTTCATTATAAAATAATTTGTTTGTATGTTTTGCATATAATTTGTTTATATGTTATTTATATTTTTATACTAGCTGTGCCTGCGACTTCTTAAGCGTAGATTTCGATTTTGATAAAACGTACCCTTTGTACTTAAGAATGTATGTCAAAACTATAAACCTTTAAACTGGTAAGCAGTAATGGTACGACAATAAGAGATTATTAACTTCTTTCTTTGATAACCAAATTAAAAAAAAAATAAAAATTAAAATGAATCCCATAGCAATATATTCCCGAAAACTGTATCTCAATCGATTAATCCGTTTTTGAGATGAGCGTGCACAAACATACAGACATAAATACGAACAGAAAAATAGAAAAACATTGTTTTGCTTATAGAAATATCCCACGGTATGAATTTTAGAAAATATTTTTTTTGCGTTGTGTGCACAACTAAAAGACAAACATATAAACAGACAAATATTTTAAAAATGCTGAAAATGGATTCTATTAGTTATCACTTCACATCCTAGTTATATATCTTCTTATATTTTAAATGTACAAACACTACTCCTCTACAGATTTATTACATGTATACAATAAGATTTGGCATGGTACCCACTACGTGTAAAAAAATTATGTCATTGACATAAATTGACATAATTTTTATATTTCTTAACCGATTTAGATGAATTAAACAATAAATGTAAAGTGAAGACTGTGATAATATATTCCTAAAAACCGCAAACTGCAACCGCAACCGCAAATCGCACAAACCTACAGATATACAGACATACATACACACAGACAAACAGTCAAACTGAAAAACCATTGTTTTGGGATCTCTTGCTCTTATGAAAGCCCCCTTTGATTTGATTTGTTTTTATTAATATTTTGCATGTACAGAAATGGATCAGTGGCATTTTTATTATATGTATGACTAAAAAATGACAAAGATATCTTTTACAGTAAGTAAAAATTATGCCAAGAAAATGTCTGAAATATAATCCATGAACAAAACTAATTAATCTGTTTTAAACTTGAACGTTTAACGTTTTAATTCAATTATACCCAAAACTTCTAGTGTAACATTCACCACTGGATTTACAATATGTGATACCACAATTAAAATTAAAAAATGATGTCTCATACAGAAAATATAAAACACAAATGCCTCTGAATATATATTATACAAGATATCTAATTCACCGGAACAGAAACAGGAAGAGTAAAAGGTAAGTAATATAACACGTATCATTTTAGAATATATTGTGTATATGAAATATAAGGCTTCTAAATGAATATTTCATTTGAGCTGAAAATGCAAATATTAATATACATTTTAGTAGAAAAAACTTGCATTAAAATAAATTTGAGCATTTAGTGCTATGTAAATAAAGAAACGATGTGAATTTACTATTTATAAGTTTAATTTTCTTTCATCTTTTAATATTGAATACCTACTACTTATGTTCGTAAGAAAACATCTAACAAAGATGAACCAGCAATAAATATATTAGAAATGGGTATCGTTTCAATCAATTATTAGAAATACTATTATAATTCGCTTAAATACTTATTTTTTTATACTGGTGCGGTTATAACAAGGGTTGTAGGTTTATAAGGACGATTATAAGGAATATAACCTAATGACATATCACCGGACAACTACTACGAATATCAAATACTGCACAAAAACTTTGTTTTTTATAAAAAAAAACCTATATCTCTGAAGATAATAAAGAGTTATAAAAACTGCTTTACAAATAAAGTTACAACTCAGAAACGGATGGGTAAAATCCGCGAATAAAAGCTAGTTAAAGCTGTAAGGATTTAAATTGGACCGAAACCTTTTTGAGCTTTAGATCCAAAATACCCTTGATCTTAGAGCCCAGCAATATTTCATTCTCCAGTTTACCTAAAATCCAACTTTAAATATGGACAAAAGAATAATGTGAGCTATGTAGGTAAAGTTACGCAAACAGGTACTCACACAAATGAATGCTTTGTATTATTTATTTATTCATGCAAAAACAGATTGCTAACCTTTTCGCACACATGCGTATGTATTCTCCACTTTTTTATGTTGTTTAGCTGAGTTTTATTTTTCACAGGGAGAATGACGCGGTTATAAAAAAGAAAATGTAGGGCATTGTCACAGTGAATACTATTATACAGGATGTAGGTAAATTTATATATTTTTTATTTGTTTCATTAGTTTTATAACATAGTATAAACCAGCAACAATGCATAATGCATATAATATAGTAAAGGATTCAATAGAACATCGATTGATTACTCCGGATATCTCTCTAGAACACCGTAGTGTTGTGATACTTGTAAAGCCCTTGAAAATAACACAGTGTATTTGTTTTATGTTATTATTAAGTTACTTCTGCAAATTTAAGTTAAGTTTTATATACTTTGACATTCATTAATTATACATATTTGCTATATAAGTTACATATTTATTATATACTAGCTTTACCTGCGACTTCGTACGCATAGATTCCGATTTCGATAAAAAGTACCCGTTCAATGTTTCATCAAAGTATTTTCTGCGTGTAGAAGTATTTATAGAGTTTATCTTTATATATTTTTTATTTTTAATTACAGATATTTTTTTACTCAGTAGGTAGTCCAGTTACGTTTTTTTTTCATTGGAAAGTATATTATTATTCAATGACGGGCGGACTATCTTTACACAGGGTTATTTATCTCTAAATCCATCCTACAACATTTGTTCTACAACTTTTTACAAATCTTGATAAACAACACAAAAAAAAGGAAACAAAAAAAAATTCTCCCTCTATTACTTATTACTCTATATTTTGTAAGAAGTACTAGAAAGGTCAACGCTTGGTGCCATACCGACGCTCAGAGTTAATGCCATGTTAATGTATAAAATCAATATATACTATCAAAATACAGTGTTATTTGTAATTAGTTAAACACCTACCTTGCAGGCAGTCTCTTTACATCAATCCCAAGAACATTTGTTCTACGACTTTTTTTTAATTTATGTTTTTAAAATTAAAATTTTCTCATACAAAATTTATTTGTTGTCTCTGAACTGGAATAATAGACACTTTTACTTAGAATATGTGTCAAACGCAGACGTCTAATTACATATACATGGATGTAATTATTACACAACTTAGCAATCAATTCTGGTATTATATAGATGATAAGTTCGTAGTTCAATGTTATAGTTGTTATTTCAAAATTAAATAAAATGTTATTTGTCTAAATTAAATAAAAGAAGTGATATGTCTTAATAACGGGATTTAATATCCCGTGAAAGGAATAATGTTATCCTGAAAGCCATTTGTGTTTTATATCCCACGTGTTAGCAATTTTACGAGTACAATAAGTGCATTCTCTAATGTTTCTCTTCCACCATGAGTTAAGATTCTATATATTAATAGGTTCATCATTAAGGTAATTCCGGTAGGTTTGTAACTGTATTGAAGAAATCTTAAAATAAGAAAACATTTCAGATCAAATCAAAGTAATCTTTTTGGTAAGAGGTGAAATTGTACACCTGATGGTAAATGATGTCATTACTCCGTTAGAATTGCAAATTAGGAAAGTTACAAATAGTAATAGGAAGGAATGCAAGAAACTAGGATACACGAAGAGGAATGGGGAGATACATTTACACACATTTGTATTTGCATCAGTATACTTCTTTTCTGTTTCCTCAGACTACATTATAAATTACTTAAAAGAAAACAAGTTTACTACCTGCTTGTAAGCAGAGTTTAGTTGCCACATAACTAAACTGGCCCACTACGAAAACGAATTACAATAAATTGAAATTTTCTTTTTTTTTAATTGCTTTGTTAAGCGTAAAAGAACGAGAAGCAGAAATCTTTGCCCCACTTTCCGCCTCTATTTCAAAAAAAGATAGGTTCGAGTCTGTATATTTAAAATTATAAGATATAAGATACTTAAAGAGGTTGCTTAGATTTTTCGAAATTTATGAGTATAATTTAAAATCTGTTTGAAAATTATGATATCATATTTTAATATTCTTTTCCATGCATAAATGATAAAGATCTTTTGTTAAAAGAGTGATCTTATAATATTGTTCCCTCAATTCTTTAAAAACTCTCAGCCTATTGGAATATTGTGAAATATAAGAAAAGTAGACGGGACTTTTGTCCGAACATAGACCCGATATATACGGACCTTTTCATTTCTTAAAATTCTAATACTTCTTGGAAACACATAAATCATAGCTAACACTTCCGACCAAGGGAGAGAACGTATAAATATTCTGGGAATATTTTTCCACGAATTTTCACGAAGATTATTTTTGAAATATTTTCCCCTTTTATGAAAATTGTTTGTGCCTTATGTTGTAAGTATTAAAGTTTTAAATAATATTATATAACGTTTAAATTATAATTTAAGTGAGATAAAGATAAATTATTAAGATATTATTTATTACACACATCAGAATCAATTTTTAGTAGCTGTTATCAAATGTTCGTTAGTATTGTTAAAGCTTAAAAAGGGAAGATCGATTTTGATGATAAATTTTTGATGCCTTACTGTTTTAAATTTACTATTAAACCTAAAAGTGGAAGATTCCAAAAAGTTATGGGGTTTTTTTTTGGTTTAAAGATGATTCGTATAGCTTTTTTAAAGCTTTTTCTTTATTTGTTAGTTGCGTCACTAAATCGCTTTGCAGAATGACAACTTCCATATAGTTCAACTAACTGTTTTGCAAAATATTAATATAGATAGATAGATATATAGATAAGCACTTTATTGGACACACAAAATAAAAGGAGTTCTATTGCCGATTTTCATTTTATATAACATTCAAATTATGGCCATGAAAAATTTTGTCTATACGTGCAAGATTTCAACCTTACGCTTCGCTTTAACAAGTTAAGCATTCTATGTGTACTCGCATTTGTGAATAGGTATTTATTAAAAATATATAATATTCATTTAATTTATTATAACGTAGTAGAATAAGGTCATATAAAAATTAAAAAGTTTAAACTAAGATAAAAATACATATCTTTTATATACATCTTACTTACATCTTACATTTAACAAGCTATAAATATAAAGCTTAAAATAAAAAAAAGGAATGCAGTAACACACCAGAAACCACTTCTACGTTGGTGATTGAAATAAATCTGATTTTAGTTCTACTCAAATTCGCTAAGTGTCGGAGGGTTATAAAATTTTAGGACAGCATAAATATACCATTTTGGTTTCAAAACACTCAGCACAAATAAATGTGGTAGCCATGGAACAAAATACTTTTTAATTAATGCAATTGAGTATAAGATCTCATAATTGATTCCTTAGTATTATCCATATTTTTAACATAAATGTTAAAAATTAATAGCCGATTTAAAAAACTTAGATTTTATATAAAATAGCACAGTTAGTATTATTAGTGAAATATTTTTAAGGAACACAGGTCACTTCATTTTGATAGTTGAAATAAGGGCCTAGCTAACATTTAACTGTTAAAACAAAATAATAAATTTTTAAGATGTTTCTTTTATTTATATGAAACAAAGCTAATATTATATGTAATGAGAAGTCTTGACACATGTACTCATTAACGCCCAACCCACAATATATACAGTTGAAATATATGTGGGATTTGCCGATGTTGAATACCAAGACACCCATCAAAACCCACCGGTTAACCTCATCGCCATCAGTGGGACGCCACAGGATCACTTTCGCACTTAATGGTACTATAAGCGTAACTTAATGTAGAATACGTAGATATTTGATACTTTATCACAATAAAATATACATTCTACGTCTCTTATGTATTACATAACTTATTTTATTTCAAATACGTATCATTCTGTATATTATTTTCACAAAGAATTTTCGTCAAGATACCAATATTTTGATATTGGTATAAAAATGCTTAGATTATTCGTAATTCGAAAAGCATGAATTTCATTTTTCCATAGAATGCTCAAATAAAATGTAATAAAATGAATACAAGTTGATTGATGAATAGAAGTTGGTTGGACATTGATAAAATATAATGCACACCGAGATCATAAAACATAGACTAGGATTTAACAAGAGATTTATATTTAAGAAAATTGATAATTAAAAAAAAAGATACAAATTACATTGTGGTAACTAATGATGGTTTGCACTAAATACTTGAAAAGTGTTATAAGACTTCGTAAATGCTACACGATTTCTAGGGGTCACAGATTTCTCACGATTTCTTGGAGACCTTATCGTGGTAATGAATTTTTTAATTTATATCAATTTTACACGATTTTGGATCAACTGGTACACTCATACACTTTTATAAATCTGTATGGAAATAAATATAGTATAATATCAAAATAGATCCTCTTGACAGTTCCATTTGACGTATATGATATCAACAAAATTCATTCTTAACCTATAATATTAGTGTTGTTTTTATAAAAATAAAAGAGGAATGTAAACGCTGTAGCTAATGTTAGTTAATTGCAAGGTTTCATACAAAGGACTTTGTATTTATTTATACACGGTAAAGCTGATAGTCAGCGTTTACGCACACATACAAATCTTTTTATGTTGTTTACCCGGGTTTTATTTTCTACAGTGCAAATGACGCGGTCATAAAAGGGAAAATGTTGAGCATTGTTACGATAACTAGAACAACATAGCATGTGGGAGTGCAATAAATTAGCGCCTTTTATTTACAAAATTAAATCCCTAAAATAATATTTTAACCAAATAAACCACCTTCTTAAAATTTTGAGTACTTTATACGAAATAATAATGATAAAGCAAATCTAATCTAATATAATTTAAATAATCGTAATAATATATTTTAAAAATGTAAGTTGAACAATCGTAAGATGAAATGGTGTAAGAAAGAGAAGCATGTAATAATTTGATATATTATTATATAAGATTATAAGAATAGGTGAATGAAATAAATTAAAGTTGTAGGTACAATTTTTTTTGTCATCATTTGAAACACTATATTTTTTCACGTGTGAATAAAAAAAAACTATTTTACTGTTGGCGGCTTGCGTCCTACATTTCGTGTTCCACTTGAAAAGTCGGATTAAAATTTTTAGATATAATATACGAGAGGTAAATCTGCGTTTTTCGTAAAAATATTATATAAAAAAAACCTAAAATTACATACGTATGTCACAGATAAACAAAAATATATCTCGATAAAAGTTCAGAAACGCCCAAAAGTTCACTAAGTGTGATGCTGAATAGCCAGTTCCTTAAAAATATTTATTTAAGTTTAAAGTTTTCCAACGCAAGTTATCGTAATAGGCTTTTATATAAACTAGCAGTTTAACTATTTTCATAATCTGAACTTGGAAACCGATTTTAACTTTTCTACGGTTAAAGTTATAATCAGTTAGTTGATAAGGGAAGTACTTTTTCTTGTTTCATCTGTTTTTTTATAAGAAACACAAGTTTATTGTTGTTATAATTTATTTAAATTATCACAAAATCTCAAAGGTTCTTTTTAGGACGTAGATTTTCACTAAGTCGGGATTTAGCAAAATTTGAATCCTTAGGGGTTGTTTTTGGGGTCAGTAGTCTGTATGAAACTTCGTTATTACTTTGATGTAAGTTTCAGTATACTATTGTATACTTTTGTATAGGCATTCTTTTTGGGACTTAGGTAAGGAGAGAATTTTGTTAAATTCGAGCCTCTAAGGTGTGTTTTGGGGTTGATAGTTTCTATGACAGCAGGTTCGACTTCAGTTTAATTGACATTTATATTGATGATGACTTATAGTACAAGCTTCCTTAATATCTAAACTTTACGTTTTTTTTTATCATCACCTCATCGTAATCGAAAATATATTTTTAATTTATAATTTTTAATCTATAATTTCTAGAAAAGAAAATCAGTGACTAGCTTCATAGTTTATACATACTGAAGTTTAGAAACAATAGATACTAAAAATATAGTTTATAGTGGGTTTTTATAATAATAACCTTTGCTTTTGTTTAATTGATTCCTTAGTGTGACAACTTAATAGTAATACATATCTTCTAAACCACGCAGAGAAAAAGTCGCAGGCAACAGCGAGTAGTACATATAAATAGTAGTACAAATGAGTCAAATAAAATTTGTGTATAAGCTGTAAGGTATATTATTATTAGAATTAGTTCAGCTGACTTACCTATTATATAAAATAATTAAATCTATTTAGAAATAACAGTAGTTATCCTCAATTAATTACAAGTAAGTAGCTTTTACGTGTCATATTTCACATGCCATACTTTGATGCTATTGCATTTCAGAGGTAATAAACTGTATGGCATTTTATCCATTCTCTGTTTCATTTATTTCAGCTGTTAGAAACCAATATGTTCTCTTTGTGTGCTATCAAATTTTATTAACGCACTCGTCTATGCTTTTAAAACATATTTTTTCACACAAAACACCAAATAGATTTAATGAAATGAAATATTATTTTCTACCCTTTTTTTTAATGCAAAAAGATTTTTGCGTACCAACATACTTATTTAGCTTTTTAGTTAAAATGAATGATTTCTAGAGATTAGATTTATTTGAATTTATTTATAATTACGTTTTTCTAACTAAATTACCAAATTGCATAATCGTTTTAAATTATATGTTAATACCAATTATTGCCAGAGAATTTGTCTGCTTCCTCTACTCTAGACTTAATTAAAGCATTATCACTTTTAATTTATATTTTTTTAGTTTAATTTTTATTTTTTGGGTGATTTTTACGAACTGTAAATGTTTCATATTCAGTTCTTTTATTTTTGTATAGACAACAGATAAGGCTAGATGGTATTGTTTCCATCTCTTATCCAGTAGTGCCTTTTACCATTCGATCATGTATAGCTAAGAGTCATGCCCGCCACAAACCACCAAGTTATAGAAAAAACTTCTTTCAGCAGGGATTCCAGATCTATATGACATGATCATCTTCCAGTACTAATAATTCCTCCTTAGAGGCCGGCAACGCTTGTGTTATCTCTGATATTGTAAAAGATTGTAGGCGGCGGTGATCCTCCTTTTAACATAATAATAAAAAAATAGCCCAATGGGAATTTTTCAGAGCAAAAAATATCTTTTATGTTGACCATAGCAAATTTCAAGGAATCTATCTGATCAGATTTGGATAAAGAGACTAATATTCTATTATTTGAGTTTCATGTTACGTAATGACAAAGGTAACATTTTGCATTATTACTATTTTATCATATATAGAGATGGTAATCCATTTTTATTTATGATAATAATAATTTCTTCGTAGCGTATATTATGTTGTATTCAAAATAATTTATTTATCTGCCACTGCTAGTCATCCATAGTGCGTTTAAACGATGACGCAATCGAAGTGAATAATACATGCTACATCTGCATGAACAGTCGCAGTACGTTTGTGATTGTGTGCCTTTGTTCTAGTTTGTCTATATAAAACTTGATAGGTAAAAGTCGATATTCGAGATATTTAGTACAAATGAATAAAATAAGAACAACTAATTGTCTTGGATACCGAGTCGTCTATGTATATTGGTACAATCAGCAAAAGCTTTTGTATAACACAAAAATAGAGGCAATTATAGTACGGTCACGTGGACAACTCATCCAATTACAACTGCCAAATACGGCCTAGTACAAAGATCTAGAATTCTGTACCAATTCAATATGAGACTACTGCACGTTAATAAAGTTATCTTCCAGCGCAGCGATTCTCCATCGTTCCCAAGTGCAGTATTTTTAGACCCAAATGGTATTAACAAGACCGTTATGACAGCGGATATGTAATATTTACTTGATTTTATTTGAATGTAATTTGAAGTTCTACTCATATTTCAACATTAAGAGACCTTAAGCTTTTGATTCAATAAAACTATTATATCTCATAAGAAAAAAAGTGATTTTTTTATTATATCGCAAAGATGATTTTATAAGATACGTTTTTAAAATTTCAGTAATATATTCCTTTTTATCAAATATAATATTCATAATAAAAAATACTGTTATAATTTAAGTAAATAGTGTAATAAATTGCAAAATAATCAAGATTAGGGCTATGAAGTATCAGATTGTAGTTCCAAAAACTCAAACTCCATAAATACTCTTTTAACTTATTTATAAAATTTAAATTCTTTATAGGTAGTATTACTCAGTAAATTACTCAAATCACAATCATAATTGTTATGTGAGATATTATTAAGTCATTGTGTGAGCGGAATCGTTATTAATATTTTAATACATGTTTAGACATAAAATAATTAAATTTAAATTATATTTTTTAATTTTTACCATTTAAATTTGGTACAATAAAAGTTAAATTTAAATTTTTAAAAAATCTCGTTTAATAAAAACTTCTATAAAGATTTTTTTTTTAATTTTTATTGACGATATCAAAGAATATATACTTACATGTCTCTAAATTTTAACTATATGCGACGACTTAATATTATATAAAAATATTACTACGACTTTGGACAAGCATAATCTCCATGATGACATTAATAAATTATATGTGTAATGTAAACATGGAACTTAATCTGGAAAAAAGTTTTCACGTCAAGTTTTCGCGAAAAAAACCCTTTGACACCTCATATTAAATCAATGGAAATAAGTTTAAACAGTTATCAGAAGTAAAAGACCTTGGAGTTTTAACGGAAAAGGATTTACGTTTTTGTAGTCACATTGATTTTATGAGAGAAAAAATTCAGCCAATGCTTGGTTTTATTAACCGGAATAACAAAGATTTTAAATCGGTAACTGCTTTAAAAACTTTATATTTTAACCGTGTTTGTAGCTATATAAACTACTGTTCAATTTAGTTTCCTATATATCAGATTACTATATAACGAATAGAAAAGGTTCAGAGGTTTATTAATAGACTTGTTTATACCAAGCTACGATAAATTTTCCAAATACGAAGAAAAATTTAAATACTTTAACATGAAATCGTTGGAACAAACAAATAAATGTTTGATACTCATGTTCCTCTTCAAGTAAATCAACGGCTACATTGATTGTTTATCTCTATTATGTAGAATAAATATAAACGTGATGTGACCCTCAGCTAGAACGCATAATTATAAACCACTGTAGATACCACAAAGAAAAAATAATTAACCATCCTGTTGGTCGAGTGGTTAGCGTAGACGCCTAACGTGTCACGGCGCAATGGGCTTGGGTTCGATTACCGGCAGAGACAGGCTTTTATGTGATGAGCATAGTTGTCTGTGTTTCTGGGTTTGGTCTTTTATTAAATATATTCTCAGTATTTATAATGTGTATTTCTATGTATTTGTATCGTTGTCTAACACAAGCTAATAATTTGCTAATTTAGGGGTTAGATAAATGTGTGTAATTTGTCCCGATATTATTATTATTAATTATGGTGCAAATTCCACAAGTCTGAAATAATATAATTTTCTTTTTCACAAACACAATTAAGACATTTTTTTCTGACAGCCTCGGTACATTTAAAATATAAATATAATAGAATAGTTAAATTCCAGTCTCTATTTAAGTTTTAATTTGTTTTAATTTTATTTTTAAGTAATTATTACGTTCATGATATGCATTCTTGTAAGTTAAATTTATATAGAAAAATATTTTAATAGTTAAAGGTACTTTACTTCTAGTAACAATATATATTTAGTTAGTAAGTCTTTAAATAAATAAATAAATAATACGAAAAATGCGATCGAATATTATAAACATGTTATTAGCAAAATCCTAAATATATTTTCCAGTCCTAAGTAAACTGAACAAAATATAAAATAATGTTACTACATTGTATCCAAACTTTATATGTGGGTATTGTTTGGAACTAGCGAAAACAAGAAAAGTTTAAATCGATGTTATTAACAAGTTTATTTTAAACAAAATCTACAACAATGTGGGCAGATTACTAATATTAAAAATTTACTTTTAAAAATAACAGTTATATAAATAACTATATAATCTAAGGTCATGTAAAGATAGCGAATTATAATTGTTTTCTGCGCAAGGATATAACCTTTCCCCAGTTATCCATTATTGTCAAAACAATCTGATAAAAGCCGTTAAGTTAAATCTTAGGGGCTTGAATTAATCTAAACCAACTTACAGATTTCTTATCAGATCGGTCACTAACCTCATTGGTTAGATAAGCTAAGAGTTGCGTTCAAGTTATTAGAAGAGAAAAGATATCAAAATAATTTGATCTTTTTACAACGTAATCGCTATAATTGTTACTAAAAACCTTGTAATTAAATAAAAGAATAATACCATCAGTATGAACTTCCAGATTGGAAATCTATGACAGTTATTAAACATTCACAAATTTATGAGTTTTTGATATAATCGATTTCAGTTTAAACTTATACCCAAAGTACGGATACTATATTGGTTTTAATCAAATATAAAACTTGTACTAAGGGTACTGGTAAGAACAATCTTATAACTACATCAAGAAATTCTAAATATGAATTTATGCATTCCATTACCATATTCATAGTCTTTCATTTCAGCTCAAATACGGTTACCCTCAAAACGTGATAGGAATGGCAATTAGGAACGACTTCGTCCAATAATTCGATATTTGAATTTTCGTTTAAACTTTTATAGGCTTTTCTCGTTTCATAAAGCGAACATTTACTAAAAATCTTTTGTCATTGCTTTCTTTTTGGTGGTGTTTTTTTTTTTAATTCGTGCTCTAGTGTTCCTCCAATTTGGGTGGGTCGGAGTCTGTGTTGCGTAAATAGGTTTTTCAGTTTGTATTATTTTATTATATGCAATAATAATTTACTATTGAAAAATTTTTGTGCTTATATTGTAAACATGCAAAATAAAAAACTGTTATTTTTTGATTGTACTAATTGGAATACTGTTACGATCTGTTAATTCTTAAGAACAACATCACCTTATTAAAACTCATCTTAAGAAGTTTAAGCGAAAGTCGAAGCGAAAAGTAAAAAAGTAAATAAGCAAGTATTTTTATTACTAGTATCACGTTTTTGCAGGTGTAATTAGGACATATAGTAATATTGTTATTAGTAAGTTTATGACGGGTGAGATACAAATAATTGGATGAAATAAATCCTGAACCGTACACAATATACGTTACAAAACAAAACAAACTCTATCAAACTCATTTAAAGTTTAAATTGGAATGAAAAGAAAATTCAGTACGTGATAGCTTACAGTAATGAATGCTAGTCTAGCTGATAAGAGGATTACGGATTAAAGTTCAAAGTACAAAAGAAAAAAAAATATTTGTGACCAAACATCAGTTTAGAATAAATTTAAAGATGAAATCAAACAAATTAGTAGTAGACAAATTCAATAGATGAATTATAATGAATAACTAATTGAAAGAGATAAGACACTTATCACGAAAGAAACCTGACCACATTTGCTTAAAATAGAAATAGAATTTGTTTGTAAGTTTTAATAATGTTTAAGCGAAACTAATATTTACTGCTATATTCACTTGTTGTTGGATTTGTTTTTCAAAACACGTAGTGGGAACGATTGTAATTGGATTAAGTGTACTTTAACACCCTTTGACTTTAAACTGTTAATGCACTTGAGAAATCACTGAAGGAATGGGTTTTGTACGTGTTGCAGAAGAAGATTAAAGGGATTCGTTATTGTTATTGTTTAAAAAATACAGCTTTAATCTTTATCTAATTAAGTAACTTAAATACATTTTACATTTAATTTGGAACATTATAGCCCATTACAGCATGTAATTTAAATAAATATTTTCGAAGATATTACAGATTTAAAATATAGGGTCTTCGCGTTTGCGGCGGTATGGTCTACCGGCGCACTCGGGTATGGAACCGTGCAAACCGTCTCAAAAATGGCTTTTGTGAATGTTCAGTATTGAAAATTTTGTTAATGCATATAGCTAATTGAATGTTTATCAATTAATTTTTTTTTTTTTTTATAAAACTAGACCTGGAAGTTGATGGTGAAAGAACGTCGATTGTGTAGCTCAGAATTCCTCAAGTTTACATGGTTATATTTAGATTATGTTCAATGAAAATCTGTAAGTGTGATATATGTTTAGAATGATTATTAAGTACTCTGTTTAAGAAGTATTTAAATGGACGTTTAAGTAAAAACAAGAGAGGTATAAAAATAATTACAGTACCTAATATTGTATCCTTATTAAAAACTTTAAATATACTTTTGACAATGAGCGATGTCTGCCGATGTCGTAATTTTGATTTTATCACTTAAAATAAGTCATATAAGAAGCCAATACACCAATACCAGCCATTCTGCTCAAGACATGCGCAGCTGAGTTATCTCCTGTACTGACACGTCTGTATCGCCTCTCTTTCATGACTGGAATAGTGCCAAAATCCTGGAAGCTTGCTAATGTGCAACCCGTGCCCAAAAAAGGCAGCCGTGCCGACCCTGTCAATTACAGACCGATTTCAATCACCTCCATACTCTGCAAGATTATGGAGCGTGTATTGAACTCGCGCCTACTAGCATACCTAGAAGGTAACGATCTCCTCAGTGACCGACAGTACGGGTTTCGCCGTAATAGGTCTACTGGGGACCTCCTAGTGTATGCTACTCACATTTTAGGCGAGGCCATCGAGAAGAACGGAGAAGCGGTCGCCGTTTCTCTGGACGTCTCGAGGGCATTTGACAGGGTCTGGCATGCGAGCCTTATATGCAAGCTTTCAGCGTACGGTATATCTCCTGGTCTGATCGGCTGGGTAACGGACTTTCTGAGCCACAGATCTCTCCGAGTAGTTGTCGACGGGTGTTCCTCGGAACCCTTGACAATAAATGCTGGAGTGCCTCAGGGGTCCGTTCTTTCTGCAACTCTGTTTCTGCTGCACATTAATGATCTGTTGAAGCCCGGTATCTATGGGTATGCAGACGACAGCACAGTTGTAGAAAGATATCTGCCGAGTACTCGGGCTAGTCGAGATCAAGTACAGTCTGAAAGAGAAGCCATGGTGCAACGTTTGAATGACAAACTTCAGGCAGTCTCCGCATGGAGCAATGCCAATCTTGTCAAGTTCAACGCCACCAAAACGCAGACGTGTCTATTCACCGCCAAAAGGAGCCCTTTCACCTTGGCTCCTACTTTCCAGAATGTATCCTTGGAATACAGTGACCTGCTTCAGTTGTTAGGCTTAGAGATTTCCTCGAACCTCAACTTTGGTCGGTTCATTGAGTCCAGAGCAAGAGCAGCAGCAGCAAAGCTTGCCGTTCTTGCGAAGGTTCGGCAGTACTTTACACCGGGACAGCTTCTTGTTTTATACAAAGCACAGATCCGGTCGTGTGTAGAGTACTGTGGACACATATTTGCTGGTGCCGCAAATTCTCATCTTGCGGTTCTGGACTCAATTGAGAGGCGAGCAAAGAGGCTTATAGGCGATCCCGAATTGGTCGAAGCCGACCTCCAAAGCCTTGAACACAGGCGTAAAATTGCTAGCCTCTCAGTATTCTATAGGATACATTTTGGTGAGTGTGCGCAGGAACTACACGACTTAGTTCCCCCGTCCCCCTTCCATCACCGGACGTCCCGACGCACGGCAGGTATCCATCCTTTTGTTGTGGACATTCCACCTGTCCGAACGAAGCGCTTTGCTTCCTCATTTTTAGTGCGTACAGCGAAGGACTGGAACAATTTGCCTGCGTCGGTATTTCCGGCCAAATATAATGTGGGTGTCTTCAAGAGAAGAGTGAATAGGTTGCTAGGGCAATGCGCCTTACCATCTAAGACTACATTCCACTTACCATCAGGTGGAATGTAGTCAAGCATTGCCCTAGATCGTATAAAAAAAAAAAAAAAAATACCAAACAAAGTTTAGTGGGAATTGCTTTACTACGAATTTAAGGCGTGCGAAGCCGCGGCCAAAAGCTAGTATTAAATAAAATACATTTTAAAATTATATCCTTCATATTATTATGAAGCTATATATCTAAAATATATTTCACCCCCATCTTGAAGTATATAACTACTAAGTTTGAAACCTGGCCTTACCTGAAATATAAAAATAAAATAGTTTTGAAAAAATGTATTATCGCAATGGTACGAAAATAAGAAATTATTAATTTTATTTGTTAACCGATTTAAATTGAAAAAAAAAGACATAACTTAAAGTGTTAGACTACCTATAAATCAAACATCTGCTTTTCTAGAACACCTTAATTCCATTAACAACAAAATACAATTTACAATGGAATTGCAATCAAATAATACTTTAGCTTTCCTTGATATTCTTATTATCAAGAATCCTGACAATACATTGGGACACACTGTTTATAGGAAACCCACACATACAGATAGGTACCTCAATGGTAAATCACACCACCACCCTAGCCAGTTAGCTACCGTTGGCAAATCTTTGTTTCAGAGAGCACAACACATCTGTGACGCTGAACACCTAGAGGACGAGCTGCAGCATGTCAAGCATGCCTTGTTCAACAACCACCTGCCCGTACCTCGCCAGCGTCGCAGAAACCACATCAAGCCACCCACAGTTGAGCGTCAACCGGCCCTACTACCATATGTGAAAGGAGTTCCTGACAGAATCGGCAACATCTTAAAAAAGGTTTCTATTAAAACTATCTACAAACCTCAAAGGAAAGTGAGCCAATTCTTGAGACCTATCAAAAGTAATATTCCTTTACAATGTGCTGGAGTATATAAACTTGACTGCGATTGTGGCTTGTCATACATAGGTCAAACAAAGAGGAGCATCGGTAAAAGAGTTAAGGAACATATATCGGATATCAAGCATAGGCGTACATCGAAGTCTGCAGTGTGTGAACATACCATAGACAAGCCCAATCATTATATAAGATTTGATAAACCTAAAATCCTCGCTAAAGAACAACGTTATATTCCAAGAATGGTTCGTGAGGCTATTGAAATTAAAAGACATCCTAATTTTAATAGAGAAGATGGTTGGGGATTATCTAACACCTGGGACCCACTTTTGAAAAATATAAAATCCCATGTCTGTGACCACACTGTAAGACCTCAAGATACTGTTAGTGCGTTTTGTGTGAATCCTGAACTGTATGCCCGGAAGCTTAGAAACCGTTGGAGGTAGATGACTAATTAACTGACTTACTGACAGACACCTCCATCTCGTCTTTCCGTGAACACGATTGCTGCAAAGCATTCGAAACGTTGGGTTAGATTTAAAATGTAAATTTAAAATTTAATTCAATATACGCGAGTTAAATCCGTAAAAATAGTTTTATTTCAATGTGTAGTACTCGTGAAAACCTTAGAAGACACTATATAATATTCATTTAATTTATTATAACGTAGTAGAATAAGGTCATATAAAAATTAAAAAGTTTTAACTAAGATAAAAATACATATCTTTTATATACATCTTACATACATCTTACATTTAACAAACTATAAATATAAAGCTTAAAATAAAAAAAGGAATGCAGTAACACACCAGAAACCACTTCTACGTTGGTGATTGAAATAAATATGATTTTAGTTCTACTCAAATTCCCTAAGTGTCGGAAGGTTATAAAATTTTAGGATAGCATAAATATACCATTTTGGTTTCAAAACACTCAGAACAAATAAATGTGGTAGCCATGGAACAAAATACTATTTACTTAATGCAATTGAGTATAAGATCTCATTACTGATTCCTTAGTATTTTCCATATTTTTATCATAAATATTAAGAATTAATAGCCGATTTAAAAAACTTAGATTTTAGATGAAGAAAGCACAGTTAGTATTATTAGTGAAATATTTCTAACGAACACAGGTCACTTCATTTTAATAGTTGAAATAAGGGCCTAGCTACATTTAACTGTTAAAACAAAACATAACCAAATGATAACAACAAAATAATAAGTTTTTAAGGTGTTTCTTTTATTTATATGAAACAAAGCTAATATTATATGTAATGACAAGTCTTGACACATGTACTCATTAACGCCCAACCCACAATATATACAGTTGAAATATATGTGGGTTTTGCTCATGTTGAAAATACCAAGACACCCATTAAAACCCACTGGTTAACCTCATCGCCATCAGTGGGACGCCACAGGATGACTTTCGCACTTAATGGTAATATAAGCGTAACTTAATGTAGAATACGTAGATATTTGATACTTTATCACAACAAAATATACATTCTACGTCTCTTATGTATTACATAACTTATTTTATTTCAAATACGTATCATTCTGTATAATATTTTCACAAAGAATTTTCGTCATGATACCAATATTTTGATATTGGTATAAAAATGCTTAGATTATTCGTAATTCGAAAAGCATGAATTTCATTTTTCCATAGAATGCTCAAATAAAATTTAATAAAATGAATACAAGATGATTGATGAATAGAAGTTGGTTGGACATTGATAAAATATAATGCACCCCGAGATCATAAAACATAGACTAGGATTTAACAAGAGATTTATATTTAAGAAAATCGATAATTAAAAAAATATATATAAATTATCTTGCGGTAACTAATGGTGGTTTGAACTAAATACTTAAAAAGTGTTATAAAACTTTGTAAATGCCACACGATTTTTAGGGGTCACAGGTTGGAGACCTTATCGTGGTAATGAATATTTCAATTTATATCAATTTTACACGAGTTTGGATCAACTGATACCCTCATACACTTTTATAAATCTGTATGGAAATAAATAGATATAATATATATAATATCAAAATAGATCCACTTGACAGTTCCATTTGACGTATACGATATCAACAAAATTCATTCTTAATAATCTATAATATTAGTGTTGTTTTTATAAAAATAAAAAAGGAATGTAAGCGTTGTAGCTAATGTTAGTTAATTGCAAGGTTTCATACAAAGGACTTTGTATTTACTTATACACGGTAAAGCTGATAGTCAGCGTTTACGCACACATACAAATCTTTTTATGTTGTTTACCCGGGTTTTATTTTCTACAGTGCAAATGACGCGGTCATAAAAGGGAAAATGTTGAGCATTGTTACGATAACTAGAACAACATAGCATGTGGGAGTGCAATAAATTAGCGCCTTTTATTTACAAAATTAAATCCCTAAAATAATATTATAACCAAATAAACCACCTTCTTAAAATTTTGAATACTTTATACGAAATAATAATGAAAAAGCAAATCTACCATTTTATATAATAATAATATATTTTTAAAATGTAAGTTGAACAATCGTTAGATGAATGAATCTCCTCGTGACCACGGCTGGTGTAACTCAGCCGAAACGTCGGGTAAAGTATAAGGTAAATTACGCGTTAAGCCCCGTATTATTTTAAATATTTTAATTATGCAACGCGATAATTTAGAAACTTACAAATCGTAAGATTTAATGATGTATGAAAGAAAAGCATGAAATAATTTTATATATTATTATGTAAGATTATAAGAATATTATTGAAATTAAAAGACATCCTAATTTTAATAGAGAAGATGGTTGGGGATTATCTAACACCTGGGACCCACTTTTGAAAAATATAAAATCCCATGTCTGTGACCACACTGTAAGACCTCAAGATACTGTTAGTGCGTTTTGTGTGAATCCTGAACTGTATGCCCGGAAGCTTAGAAACCGTTGGAGGTAGATGACTAATTAACTGACTTACTGACAGACACCTCCATCTCGTCTTTCCGTGAACACGATTGCTGCAAAGCATTCGAAACGTTGGGTTAGATTTAAAATGTAAATTTAAAATTTAATTCAATATACGCGAGTTAAATCCGTAAAAATAGTTTTATTTCAATGTGTAGTACTCGTGAAAACCTTAGAAGACACTATATAATATTCATTTAATTTATTATAACGTAGTAGAATAAGGTCATATAAAAATTAAAAAGTTTTAACTAAGATAAAAATACATATCTTTTATATACATCTTACATACATCTTACATTTAACAAACTATAAATATAAAGCTTAAAATAAAAAAAGGAATGCAGTAACACACCAGAAACCACTTCTACGTTGGTGATTGAAATAAATATGATTTTAGTTCTACTCAAATTCCCTAAGTGTCGGAAGGTTATAAAATTTTAGGATAGCATAAATATACCATTTTGGTTTCAAAACACTCAGAACAAATAAATGTGGTAGCCATGGAACAAAATACTATTTACTTAATGCAATTGAGTATAAGATCTCATTACTGATTCCTTAGTATTTTCCATATTTTTATCATAAATATTAAGAATTAATAGCCGATTTAAAAAACTTAGATTTTAGATGAAGAAAGCACAGTTAGTATTATTAGTGAAATATTTCTAACGAACACAGGTCACTTCATTTTAATAGTTGAAATAAGGGCCTAGCTACATTTAACTGTTAAAACAAAACATAACCAAATGATAACAACAAAATAATAAGTTTTTAAGGTGTTTCTTTTATTTATATGAAACAAAGCTAATATTATATGTAATGACAAGTCTTGACACATGTACTCATTAACGCCCAACCCACAATATATACAGTTGAAATATATGTGGGTTTTGCTCATGTTGAAAATACCAAGACACCCATTAAAACCCACTGGTTAACCTCATCGCCATCAGTGGGACGCCACAGGATGACTTTCGCACTTAATGGTAATATAAGCGTAACTTAATGTAGAATACGTAGATATTTGATACTTTATCACAACAAAATATACATTCTACGTCTCTTATGTATTACATAACTTATTTTATTTCAAATACGTATCATTCTGTATAATATTTTCACAAAGAATTTTCGTCATGATACCAATATTTTGATATTGGTATAAAAATGCTTAGATTATTCGTAATTCGAAAAGCATGAATTTCATTTTTCCATAGAATGCTCAAATAAAATTTAATAAAATGAATACAAGATGATTGATGAATAGAAGTTGGTTGGACATTGATAAAATATAATGCACCCCGAGATCATAAAACATAGACTAGGATTTAACAAGAGATTTATATTTAAGAAAATCGATAATTAAAAAAATATATATAAATTATCTTGCGGTAACTAATGGTGGTTTGAACTAAATACTTAAAAAGTGTTATAAAACTTTGTAAATGCCACACGATTTTTAGGGGTCACAGGTTGGAGACCTTATCGTGGTAATGAATATTTCAATTTATATCAATTTTACACGAGTTTGGATCAACTGATACCCTCATACACTTTTATAAATCTGTATGGAAATAAATAGATATAATATATATAATATCAAAATAGATCCACTTGACAGTTCCATTTGACGTATACGATATCAACAAAATTCATTCTTAATAATCTATAATATTAGTGTTGTTTTTATAAAAATAAAAAAGGAATGTAAGCGTTGTAGCTAATGTTAGTTAATTGCAAGGTTTCATACAAAGGACTTTGTATTTACTTATACACGGTAAAGCTGATAGTCAGCGTTTACGCACACATACAAATCTTTTTATGTTGTTTACCCGGGTTTTATTTTCTACAGTGCAAATGACGCGGTCATAAAAGGGAAAATGTTGAGCATTGTTACGATAACTAGAACAACATAGCATGTGGGAGTGCAATAAATTAGCGCCTTTTATTTACAAAATTAAATCCCTAAAATAATATTATAACCAAATAAACCACCTTCTTAAAATTTTGAATACTTTATACGAAATAATAATGAAAAAGCAAATCTACCATTTTATATAATAATAATATATTTTTAAAATGTAAGTTGAACAATCGTTAGATGAATGAATCTCCTCGTGACCACGGCTGGTGTAACTCAGCCGAAACGTCGGGTAAAGTATAAGGTAAATTACGCGTTAAGCCCCGTATTATTTTAAATATTTTAATTATGCAACGCGATAATTTAGAAACTTACAAATCGTAAGATTTAATGATGTATGAAAGAAAAGCATGAAATAATTTTATATATTATTATGTAAGATTATAAGAATAGGTAAATGAAATAAATTAAAGTTGTAGGTACTATTTTTTTTGTCATCATTTGAAACACTATATTTTTTCACGTGTGAATAAAAAAAACTATTTTACTGTTGCCGGCTTGCGTCCTACATTTCGTGTTCCACTTGAAAAGTCGGATTAAAATTTTTAGATATAATACAATATACGAGAGGTAAATCTGCGTTTTTCGTAAAAATATTATATAAAAAAAACCTAAAATTACATACGTATGTCACAGATAAACAAAAATATATCTCGATAAAAGTTCAGAAACGCCCAAAAGTTCACTAAGTTTAATGCTGAAAAGCCAGTTGCTTAAAAATATATATTTAAGTTTTCAAACTCAAGCTGTAGTAATAGGCTTTTATATAAACTAGCAGTTTAACTATTTTCATAATCTTAACTTGGAAACCGTTTTTAACTTTTCTACGGTTAAAGTTATAATCAGTTACTTGATAAGGGCAGTACTTTTTCTTGTTTCACCTGTTTTTTATAAGAAACACAAGTTTATTGTTGTTATAATTTATTTAAATCATCACAAAATCTCAAAGGTTCTTTTTAGGACGCAGATTTTTACTAATTAGGGCTTTTGCAAAATTCGAACCCCTAGGGGTTGTTTTTGGGGTCGGTAGTCTGTATGAAACTTCGTTATTACTATATTGTAAGTATACTATTGTATACTTTTGCATGGGCATTCTTTTTGGGACTTAGGTACTAAGAGAGAATTTTGTAAAATTCGAGCCTCTAAGGTGTGTTTTGGGGTTGATAGTTTGTATGACAGCAGGTTCGGCTTCAGTTCAATCGACATTTATATCGATGATGACTATAGTACAAGATTATTAAGTTTTTTTTTTATCACCTCATCGTAATCGGAAATGCCATAATTTTAATCTATAATATCTAGAAAAAAAATCAGGACTAGCTTCATAGTTTATAGATACCTGACTGAACTGACTGACTGACTGATCGATACTGAAGTTTGAAAACAATAGATACTAAAAATATAGTGTGTAGTGGGTTCTTATAATAATAACCATTTCTTTTGTTTATTTGTTCCCTAGTTGACAACTTAATAGTAATACATATCTTCAAAACCTCGCAGACAAAGTCGCGGGCAATAGCTAGTATCGTTAAATAACTCTGTATCGTTAATGAAAAAATATGTAATAAGCTTTGAACTTTTGAGCAATGAGTCGAATAAATATTGTGCATGGGCTGTAAGTAAGTTATATTTTTATTGGAACTAGTTCAGCTGACTTACCTATTATATAAAATAATTACTTTCTATTTAGAAGTAACAGTAGTTATCCTCAATTAATTACAAGTAAGTAGCTTTTACGTGTCATATTTCACATGTCATACTTTGATGCTATTGCTTTTCAGAGGTAATAAACTGTATGGCATTTTATCCATTCTGTGTTTCATTTATTTCAGCTGTTAGAAACCAATATGTTCTCTTTGTGTGCTATCAAATTTTATTAACGCACTCGTCTATGCTTTTAAAACATATTTTTTCACACAAAACACCGAATAGATTTAATAAAATGAACTATTATTTTCTACCTTTTTTTTAATGTAAAAAGATTTTTTGCGTACCAACATACTTATTTAGCATTTTAGTTAAAATGATTGATTTCTAGAGAATAGAGTTATTTGAATTTATTTATAATTACGTTTCTCTAACCAAATTATCAAATTGCATAATCGTTTTAAAATATATTATAATACTAACTATTGCCAGAGAATTTGTCTGCTTCCTAACTCTAGACTTAAAGCATTATCACTTATAATTTATATTTTTTTACTTTAATTTTTATTTTTTTGGGTGAATTTTACGAACTGGAAGGCATTCTTAATGTTGCATATTCAGTTCTTTTATTTTTGTATATACAACAGATAAGGCTAGATGGTATTTTTCTCTTCTCTTATCCAGTAGTGCCTTTTACCATTCGATCACGTATAGCGAAGAGTCGTGTCCGCCACAAAACACCAAGTTATAGAATAAACTTCCTTCAGCAGGGGGATTCTAGATCGATATGACATGATCATCTTCCAGTGCTAATAATTCCTTCTTAGAGGCCGGCAACGCTTGTGTTATCTCTGATATTGTAAAAGATTGTAGGCGGCCGTGACTCTCCTTTAAACATAATAATAGAAAAAAATAGCCCAACGGGAATTTCCCAGAGCAAAAAATATCTCTTATGTTGACCATAGCAAATTTCAAGGAATCTGCAGTAGATTTGGATAACGAGACAAATATTCGATTATTTGAGTTTCATGTTACGTAATGACAAAGGTAACATTTTGCATTATTACTATTTTATCATATATAGAGATGGTAATCCATTTTTATTTATGATAATAATAATTTCTTCGTAGCGTATATTATATTGTGTTCAAAATAATTTATTTATCTGCCACTGCTAGTCATCCATAGCGCCTTTAAACGATGACGCAATCGAAGTGAATAATACATGCTACATCTGCATGAACAGTCGTAGTACGTTTGTGATTGTGTCCCTTTGTTCTATTTTGTATATATAAAACTTGATAGGTAAAAGTCGATTCGAGATATTTAGTACAAATGAATAAAATAAGAACAATTAATTGTCTTGGATACCGAGTCATCTATGTATATTCGTGCAATGAGCAAAAGCTTTTGTATAAGACAAAAATAGAGGCAATTATAGTACGGTCACGTGGACAACTCATCCAATTACAACTGCCAAATACGTCCTAGTACAAAGATCTAGAATTCTGTACGAATTCAATATGAGACTACTACACGTTGATAAAGTTATCTTCCAGCGCAGCGATTCTCCATCATTCCCAAGTGCAGTATTTTCGACCCAACTGGTATTAACAAGACCGTTATGACAGCAGTTATGACAGCGGATATGTAATATTTACTTGATTTTATTTGAATGTAATTTGAAGTTCTACTCATATTTCAACATTAAGAGACCTTAAGCTTTTGATTCAATAAAACTATTATATCTCATAAGAAAAAAAGCGATTTTTTTTTTATATCTCAAGATGATGTTATAAGATACGTTTTTAAAATTTCAGAAATATATTACATTTTATCAAATATAATATTCATAATTAAAATTGCTGTTATAATTGAAGTAAATAGTGTAATAAACCGCAAAATAATCAAGATTAGGGCTATGAAATATCAGATTGTAATTATGCTGTTCCAAAGATTCAAACTCAATAAATACGCTTTTAACTTATTTATAAAATTTAAATTCTTTATAGGTAGTATTACTCAGTAAATTACTCAAATCACAATCATAGTTGTTATGTGAGATATTATTAAGTCATTGTGTGAGCGGAATCGTTATTAATATTTTAATACACGTTTAGACATAAAATAATTAAATTTAAATTATATTTTTTAATTTTTACCATTTAAATTTGGTACAATAAAAGTTAAATTTAAATTTTTAAAAAATCTCGTTTAAAAAAAACTTCTAAAAAGATTTTTTTTTTAATTTTTATTGACGATATCAAAGAATATATACTTACATGTCTCTAAATTTTAACTATATGCGGACGACTTAATATTATATAAAAATATTACTACGACTTTGGACAAGCATAATCTCCATGATGACATTAATAAATTATATGTGTAATGTAAAAATGAAACTTAAGCTGTAAAAATGTTTTCACGTTTAGTTTTCGCGAAAAAAAAACCCTTTGACACCTCATATTAAATCAATGGAAATAAGCTTAAACAGTTATCAGAAGTAAAAGACCTAGGAGTTTTAATGGAAAAGGATTTACGTTTTTGCAGTCAAATTGATTTTATGACAGAAAAATTTCGGCCAATGCTTGGTTTTATTAACCGGAATAGCAAAGATTTTAAATCAGTAACTGCTTTAAAAAATATATATTTTAGCCATGTTTTTGGCCATATAAACTACTGGTGTCCAATTTAATTTCCTATATGACAGATTACTTTACAACGAATAGAAAAGGTACAGAAAAGTTTATTAACAGACTTGTTTATACCACTAATTGCAATAAATATTCCAAATATAAAGAAAAATTTAAATACTTTAACATGAAATCGTTGGAACAAAGAAATAAATGTTGGAGCTCATGTTCCTCTTCAAGTTATCAACGGCCACATTGATTGTTCATCTCTATTATGTAGAATAAAAATAAACGTAATGTTACCCTCAACTAGAACACATAATTATAAACCACTGCATATACCACAAAGAAAAAATAATTATGGTGCAAATTCCACAAGTCTGAAATTATATAATTCTCTTTTTCACAAACACAATTTAGACATTTTTAAATTTATATAAATATAGAATGAAAAATAAAACCGATACGGGCAGGGATTCGAACCTGCGACTACTGGGAAACTGTCCCGTCGCTCTACCAACAGAGCTACCGTATCAACGTACCGGTATATTTACGTACCGTCGCGGTTTATTTTTCATTCTATATTTATATAAAGTCATACATGTTTATAAATATTTTCAAACACAATTTAGACAATTTTTCTGACAGCCTCGGTACATTTAAAAAATATATATATTCGAATATTTAAATTCCAGTCTCTATTTATGCGTTTGGTGATTTTTAATATATATTTTTTTGTACAGTTTTAATTTATTTTAATTTTATTTTTAACCAATAATTATGTTCATGATATGCATTCTTGTAAGTTAAATTTATATAGAAAAATATTTTAATAGTTAAAGGTACTTCTGTGTCTTTCTATTTAATAGTTAAAGGTATTTCTGTGTGTTCTAAGTCTTTAAATAAATAAATAAATAATACGAAAAATGCGATCGAATATTATAAACATGTTATTAGCAAAATCCTAAATATATTTTCCAGTCCTAAGTAAACTGAACAAAATATAAAATAATGTTACTACATTGTATCCAAACTTTATATGTGGGTATTGTTTGGAACTAGCGAAAACAAGAAAAGTTTAAATCGATGTTATTAACAAGTTTATTTTAAACAAAATCTACAACAATGTGGGCAGATTACTAATATTAAAAATTTACTTTTAAAAATAACAGTTATATAAATAACTATATAATCTAAGGTCATGTAAAGATAGCGAATTATAATTGTTTTCTGCGCAAGGATATAACCTTTCCCCAGTTATCCATTATTGTCAAAACAATCTGATAAAAGCCGTTAAGTTAAATCTTAGGGGCTTGAATTAATCTAAACCAACTTACAGATTTCTTATCAGATCGGTCACTAACCTCATTGGTTAGATAAGCTAAGAGTTGCGTTCAAGTTATTAGAAGAGAAAAGATATCAAAATAATTTGATCATTTTACAACGTAATCGCTATAAATGTAACTAAAAATATTGTAATTAAATAAAAGAATAATACCATCAGTATGAACTTCCAGGTTGGAAATCTATGACAGTTATTAAACATTCACAAATTTATGAGTTTTTGATATAATCGATTTCAGTTTGAACTTATACCCAAAGTACGAATACTATATTGGTTTTAATCAAATATAAAACTTGTACTAGGGGTACTGGTAAGAACAATCTTATAACTACATCAAGAAATTCTAAATATGAATTTATGCATTCCATTACCATATTCATAGTCTTTCATTTCAGCTCAAATACGGTTACCCTCAAAACGTGATAGGAATGGCAATTAGGAACGACTTCGTCCAATAATTCGATATTTGAATTTTCGTTTAAACTTTTATAGGCTTTTCTCGTTTCATAAAGCGAACATTTACTAAAAATCTTTTGTCATTGCTATCTTTTTGGTTTTGTTTTTTTTTTTAAATTCGTGGTCTAGTGTTTCACCAATTTGGGTGGGTCGGAGTCTGTGTTGGGTAAATAGGTTTTTCAGTTTGTATTATTTTATTATATGCAATAATAATTTTGGGGTGTTCATAATGAAATAACACTAACATTGCTTAAAACCATTGTAATTTATTATTGAAAAATTTTAGTGTATATTGTAAAGATGCAAAATTAAAAACTATTATTTTTTATTATACTAATTGGAACAACATCAGCTTATTAAAACTCATCTTAAGAAGTCTAAGCGAAAGTCTAAGCGAAAAGTAAAAAAGTAAATAAGCAAGTATTTTTATTATTAGTATCACGTTTTTGCAGGTGTAATTAGGACATATAGTAGTATTGTTTTTAGTAAGTTTATGACGGGTGAGATACAAATAATTGGATGAAATAAATTCTGAACCGTACACAATATACGTTACAAAACAAAACAAACTCTATCAAACTTATTTAAAGTTTAAATTGGAATGAAAAGAAAAATCAGTACGTGATAGCTTACAGTAATGAATGCTAGTCTAGCCGGTAAGAGGATTACGGATTAAAGTTCGAAGTACAAAAGAAAAAAAATATTTGTGACCAAACATCAGTTTAGAATAAATTTTAAGATGAAAATCAAACAAATTAGTAGTAGACAAATTCAATAGATGAATTATAATGAATAACTAATTGAAAGAGATAAGACACTTATCACGAAAGAAACCAGACCACATTTGCTTAAAATAGAAATAGAATTTGTTTGTAAGTTTTAATTATGTTTAAGCGAAACAAATATTTACTGCTATATTCACTTGTTCTTGGATTTGTTTTTCAAAACACGTAGTGGGAACGATTGTAATGGGATTAAGTGTACTTGAACACCCTTTGACTTTAAACTGTAAATGCACTTGAGAAATCACTGAAGGAATGGGTTTTGTACGTGTTGCAGAAGAAGATTAAAGAGATTCGTTATTGTTATTGTTAAGAATGGTGTTACAACTTGTAATAAAAATTCAATAGTCTAGAATTAATTAATATTTTCAAAATTTTCAAATGTCTGCATAAATAATAAATGTGTTTATTTTTATATTATTAATATATATTGCTACCTGATATAGCAATACAATATTGTTATTGTGTTTGTTTAAGTAAAATCTTTTTTTTTCTAACAAATAAATATTATTTAAATTTGTTCTGTTAGCCACGTTATGTTTATTTAATTTTGTCGTGATACTGTTGCAGGTTAGTCTCCACCCCTTTTGATATGTTTTTCATGCGAAAGTACCTAATATAAAATAAAATAGTAATAAATAATAATATAAAAATAAATAAAATTTATATAAAACTTGTTACAACTGAGAAATTTCAATTGTAATAACGGAACAAAGCTTACTTATTTTCCGGTGTACTAAATTAAAAGCTTTACTTCAGGCTGACTTTACAAAGATGGAATAATCCTCACTCAAGCGTTAAGTAGAAGGTTTTTCAAGAAAAAGTTTTACGTTCCACCAAAGCCTAACTTCTGATTATAATTTCTTTTCACAAGTTAATTGGTACTTCAAGGGTTTGTACATAGTACAATGTTGAAATCGGATATAAGTTCAAATAAGTTCGCACTTGGTCGGTTTTTTAGTATTCATTGACATTTAATGCAATAACTAAAATTGACATTACTTGACATTAGCAGATTATTAATCTCACATTTAATCTGCTCAATTAATAAATCACGAAATGTTTAACATAGTAAAATTGGCGTGAGCTATTTCATTCATCAAAGAATGAAGGCATAATGGGATGCATAATTTTTTTTTATTGTGGTTCATATTCATATTAAAACGAATATATATTTAGTTATTTTCAAGTTGCTGAAATAATGCAAGTTGCGAATAAAAATAAAGTTAAATAATGACTAAACAGGAAAGTGTTTTCCTTGTAAGGTTAATATAACCTGCTTGATATATATAGATATAATGCTTCCACATTATGAATATTACTCAGCAATAAATAAGTTTTTCAGAACTTTACTTTTTATAACGAAATAAATATAACTTTTTGAATAAGACTTACCTGTAACCAATTATTTCTAGTGATGTTCTCTTCTGTGACTGTCAGCGCTTTCCGTTCACCCAATTTATATGATTCATCGTAATACATATATTCGGTGAACGTTAATCCGCTAGTGGTGTACTGCTGGGTGAAATATATCGATATGGTGCCGTTTACGATATCGTGCTCGATAATCCATCTACACTTGATTGGGACCGGGAAAGGATTTGGGAAGTTTGGGGTTTGGATGATGCCAACGGGTCCTTTTAATCTCCCGCCACATATTTGAGGGCCCTGGTGTTCTCTTATGTCCCCCTCTTGAGTGTAGACGATGTCAGCTGTGATACTTATTAATGTGATGCTAAGTAGACGCTGCATCGTCAGCCTGTAACAATAAGGTAATGTTAAAAATATATATAAATTAAACTTTCATTTACAAGGAATTAAGTTTTCATACATAATACTATTAAAATTAAGTACATGTTTTCTAATTCTTTTACACTTCTGACAACTCATACTTAAAATAATATTTTCATTAAAATACAACATGAAAAAAGCATTATAAAGTACAAAGCTTCACTACGAAGTTCTGGCATTCTAATTTACTAACGACGCTCTTGTCCTTTGGGAAAAAGAGCTCAGAAATGCGCCTGTGGAAATGCACTTTGACGTCACTAAATGAGTTTAGAAAATGATGGCTTTTTGTGGTTTATGTGGTTTTAATATAACCCTGTGACTTACTTTGGTTTGTTTAAGCTATTGTTGTTTTGTTTTTTGTTGGCTTTACTATAATTAAGAGCCGTACCTTTTCAATTTTCGAAAGAGATTTAAAGTTCAAAAATACCAGCAATGAAATGAAAACTCAATTAAACAAATCAAATTCATTAGAAAATTGTTTATGATTATTATATAAGTTTATGATACGATGATGGCACGTGACTTCATTGGTGGATAGCTACGAACTCTCCGATTTATTATCCGATTAATTACAAACAAAACAACTCAATCAAAATTTAATTATCAGTATTCTCAGTATGATTCCGTACACACATTAACAGGTCAAACTTATAATGTTTTAGTTTTGCCAACTGGAATTAAAAAAACACAAAATTTGATATTTCTATTTACTTTTTAATTTTGAACATGTGAACGACAAAAATATTTTCATATTGTTTTAAAAATCTCATCACGAACGAAATATTGCAGTTCTAGAGAAATATACTTACTTTAAAGTAAACATGTAGCCGCAAGGCAAGCGAATAAAAATTGTAAAACGTGCTATGAAACTAAGTTATATTCACCCCGTCTATAAACGTATAACCAGCACCCTGTATCTATGCAGGTTTCGAATAACCGAGATGAGAAAATTTAAAAATAAGTAACGCTAAAATCATATTTTTCTTTCGGCGGTACGAGTAACATATTATTATATTAAAAAGTAGGGAGAAAAATTGTGTTGAACTTTGCTATGTTATTGTATAGTTCTATTCCATGTTATTTTAAATTGAAAATCCGAGTTACATATAAATGTATTTCTTTGTGATGGAAATAGTTTGATTGAGTTAAAAATAGTACGCTTTTTTATAATGTCCAATGAAATTGTTTTATACAATATAATTGTTTTTGTAGATTGATACTAAAACCTAAAAATCTACAAAACCATTTCTTTGCTTTGCTATCTGAACTATCATCACAACAAATATGTAAGAGTCTATTCCAATTTTTTTAAGTCAATCATACTTTGATTGACTTAAAAAAAATGAAATAGATCTGAATCTAATTACATAAAAAAATGTCACAAAAGCTACAAGAATAAAATGTGTAAACACAGACACACACACACACACACACACACACACACACACACACAATATCTTAATAAATAGATTTATATATTTGACGCCTTGTATAACATACAGTTCACAAGTCCAGTTATTTAATTTCTCACTGTCGATATCGCTATTGTTATTTATTTTGTAGATTTATCTCGCCCTTCCGGCTATTTTTCCTACTATTTATTCGACATACATTTCTTGCCATACAAGCCGATACATATATCCATTCTTATTAAATGTTAAGAGTTTAGCTCATGAGGATTATGTTAAAAGATATCATATAAAATTAATCTGTGAACCGAAAGTACGAACAATTAATGTCTAAATATTATTTCAACTTTTATATAAAGTCTTTATTAATAGTTTTAAAGTTATACTAAATATAATTATAGAAGTTTTTCCAAATAAAGAAATCACCATCTATAAAATGTATATTATCCAAAGAATTGTAAACGTCAGTTCGATATCACCTATAAAATTGCAAATAGGGTGAAAAATTCAAGCTCTTTCCGAACATAAAAGCAATGACTTGGCAGATTTGTATAACAGTCGGTTTTGTACTTATCCGCAATATATTCAATATGTATTTGATACAATATAATGTTATGAACATGATTATACAGATAAATATAAAGTTTGCTAGATCCGAGATTAGGTCTGGCGTGATTGTCGCTATTCATAAACCTGGTAACTTCAAGCTATAAATAGATTTTCCCGTCACGTAAATGTAACGAAATTACTCGGCACGTGTTCTAGGCTTGTGGTTTAATTGAATTACTGACAGTTCAGCGGAAAAACTCTCAAGACACTAAAAGCTTAAAGGTAATTGCGTTTATTGTTCTTAAAAGACAAAAGCATTACGTTGGACACGATATTTTATATATATAACAAATTATTGGGCGTATTCATTTTTCCTAGACCGAACAAGATTTATGAGGGATATTTCTCTATAAAACATATTGGTATTCAGAAAATGTTTCTTAAAGTTAGCTCTTTCTAGAAAGTGTCGAGCTATCATTTTATTTAAAATAAAATACACAACATTTTGTTCCAAATTTTAGCTATTCAGTAACTTTTACTTGGTTGGTTTTTCCTTTGGACATATTTTTTCTTGATCTGCCCTAAAAATTAAGAAAATATTTTTACGAAAGGTAACAAGCATTATTTGGTCACTGGAGACCGTGTGCAAATAATTTAGTTCCCAATAAGAAGATCCAGTAATAGAAAGTTTGCGTGCAAAGGACTATGACCGAGAGAAAAATCAACATTTGACTGCTTATTATTAGGAATGCTTTTGTAGAATATTTTATATATAGACAAAAAATTATAACTTATGTATTATTAAAGATGTGTACTTTATTGGCCATACTTATTTTGGTTTACTATATATATGTTTTGTGAGAAGTGAATATAATTAACAATCTCTAAAAATGTTTAGATTATATGAAAATTCAAATTATATACAATGTATTGGTACTAAAAAGGAAATAAAATAAAATACTATTTTTAGTAATCTCTGTAAGATGCGATTGGGCAGAATCCAAGATCAATATTATCTATAATAAGAACGATTTTTGTCATAATAATATTCTAAATTGGCTGTATTCCAGGTTTTGTAAAAAAACTACCCTAGATGTTAAAGTTATTTGACATAGTTAAGAATGTTTTTCTCATCACATGTAACTGATCAAAATGTTCTAATAAAGGTTAAAATTGGTGTTAAGTACTGACACATGTAAGGGATTTGTATCCCTTGTAAGTCTGTTAATCCGCTTTGAGGATACACATGATTAAGTAACAAACAAAGATCATATTACGAACCCAATTATCGCATTAACATGTGTATAAGATAAATCCTAAACTAAAGTTTACAATATAATCTTAGTTTAACATATTCACTTGATTTTTAAAAATGTTTACATATTCAAGTAATATAATAATAAGATAAATTAGGACAAGCCTAGAAAGGACAAAATCAACATTAAAATAAAGAATACTTTTCTTAAAAAAATATGACAAAAATAATAAGGTACCAGCAGTAAAACGGCTTCCCTTTATAAAAAACCTTCCTTTTATAAAAAAAATAAGCAACAAATCTGTTGAATATTAGCAATATTATCTTATAAATTATAACTCCATAACATTCTTTTAGTTTTCTCCCTTAGGTGTGGTACTTAGGAGTGAAAATTATTCAAGTGCCGGAAGAGAATTATTCAATTCTAGAAACTTGGCTCACAGTTATACTTGAAATACCAAGGGTCAGTTGAAAGCGGTTATGTTGAATATTCCGACTATTCCAAACCAAGCCATGTATTTATTATTGTGTAAATATTTCAACTTATAATGCAAATAAATAAAAAATATTCAACTCAACGTAAAAACATAACATTATAACATAAGAATATAACAAATATAAGATAAGAATTTTGAGTTAGTATATGCTTTTTGATACACTATAAACTCTTTTTTTCTTCTCCTAAAATATTTCTTAAAGTTACATTTAACCACAAATGGGTTAAAGTAAATAACCAAAATTAAAATGAAACCAAACACTATTCCACGCAAAATTTCTTGGCTCTTGACTTCACAAATTCAGTAACGTATTTCGCTGCCAACCTTTCGATGCATTTTTAAAAGCTACTCTTTAATAACAACAATCTAATATAATAGCAAAGGTTTTATAAAGTTATATTTTTAAGCTGAATATTCAGTTTAGGTTATTTAGTAAACTCCCACCACTTTCAGTATTCGTTGTTGGTATACATTAATTTTTTAAAATAAAAATACAAAATTTGAATTTTTAATTGTCATTTTGATATATATATTTTTTTATTCAAGTCTTTTTGATAATGTAAATATAAAAAAAGATTTAAACATAAAAATACAATAATAATATGAATTCTTCATTTTAAAGATATAAGTGACGAAGTCGCTTTTAGCTAGAAAAAAAATAAAAAAAATATTTTGTTTCACATTGTAAATATATACCATACCTTACATTACTGTAATGAAGCTTGCAGAATTTGTTTATCTGTTGTTTTGTTTCAATGCGCTACCTGTCTATCTTTACAAAGTTAATTAAAAAATAATATTTTAGAAAGGTGCGGATGATTCATCGAGACAGTAGCTCAATTGGTAGAGCGACGGGACGTTTTCACAAGTTCGAATCCCTGTCTTTATCGGTTTATTTTTCATTATATATTTATATAAATTTAAAATAGCTTAACAAGACTATACATGTTTATAAATATTATCAAACAAAAAAAAAAACATTTGTACAATAAAGCTCATTTAATAATTAAATTATCAGCTATATAAAATTACACTTCGACATTTACAAATTACTCTTTGTAACGTAAACTTGTAATATAAGCCTTTAAAATAATATAGCAAATTTGTAAATACAGACAGACAGCACTTAATATAAAGGCTAAATATTTAATACAACGACAAAACAATGTTCCGTCATATCACTTGTCACAAAAACAAGACAACTCAGAGATATGAATAAAGATGAGAGAGGAATGGTGTTTAACAAATGTAGGTCATATATATTATTAACATATTTGTTATTCTATATTTAAATTTTTTAAGTGCATATTAATCTTACAATGACAAAATAGACATGGAACATGAAATATACTATTAGAATAATAATTAGTCTTACAAGGACTGATTTTTATAGAACTAATTAAAACTTGAAGAAATAGTGTTTATGTAAGTGTTAGTGAAATAATACTGTAGTGCAATAACAATGTTTAATCCATACTAATGTTACTATTAAGTAATTGTAACAATTGCACACAAATCATAGAGTCGAATACCACAAAACTTATTCCCCTAATTTTATTCGCAACTTTATGATGCTTATGAATATTATAACATGTAAAGCCGCAGGGTTTATGAAATTTCTGTAGCTTTTCTTATAAATCAAGCTACATTAGCCAATGTCACAAAATATTTTAATCAAAATATTTTGTCAATAAAACTATTTATGATTAATGTGTTTAAGATGAAACCTTTTTCCTTTTTAATTAAGTTTCATAAGATTATTACCTATACAATAAATTAAATTTAAAAAAACACTCATCTCAGGCTGTGGCTGGAAGTCGGATTAGTTAGAAATTAATTAATATCGATTTATACCACCAACTGATTAAGTGCTTGATAGTGAATGTAGTTCATTATTTCTTTGCTTTATCTAAATTCTTTGAAAAATAAATCTTCTACTTTGGGTAAATATATCAAGATAAGAAGATAAAAATTTATGTGAAATATTATAGTTATTCAGAAGCCAAATTACTTCAATCTAACAAAGTACTGTCAATACATAGGACTTGCTAGGGACAATTAGGATTCAGATCCACTTTATTACTTTTTATTCTTATATTTAAGCGAAAAATCATTGTATTATCCAAAAAATATGGCTATTTATAATCACTGATATAATAATAATATCACAAGACAAATAACACAAACTGATGTGACCCCTAACTAGACAAAATATTTGCTTGTATTAAGGGTGTTAGAAACGATACAAATTCATAGAGATACACCTTATAAATACTGCGGATATATTTAACAAATGACCAAACCCAGAAAAAGAAACATCTATGCTCATCACATACAAGCCTGTAACTGTCGGGAATCGAACCCGAGCCCAATTGAGCCGTTAGGTGCCTTCGATAACCGCTCGGCAAACACGGCGGTTTTATGGTATTTTTACGTTTATATTAAAACAATCATTAGGATAATTAGTGATACAATAATAGTTATTACATACTAATATTTAATAAAAAAATAATCTGCTTCATTTGTTATTCGTAGTACAATATTTGTTGTATTCGTTGGTTAAGTTTTTAATCTCGCAGTTAAGTCCAAATATAATCCTTTATTTTCAGCGAAGAGTTGTGTAAGATACGTGATCTCATATCATTTGCTTATTTGGTAAGAATTTATATTTTCTCAACGACGTCTGTGAAAGTTATTTCCACAGAGACCGAAAAATATTACTTTACAAGAGATTTAATTAAAAAATAACTACAATATATAACGGTATATTTTCATTGAAATTAACATGTCTTATTCACTTGAATAAAACTGTTTATATCGAATTTATCTCGCGTATAATTGGATTAACAATTAAAATTTTATTTTAATTTTAAATTGATGCGAATGCTTTGCATCATGTTCATGTTAAGACATGATGTGACATGTAATTAAATTAATGTTTTAAATGTAATTCCAATTTTTTGTTTTCAATGTAAATTATTTAAAAATATTTTATTTTTTATGTTTATTTCTCGTAAAATCTATGCCTCTCAATGACTTTTTAAACATAAAAAAATAATAATAAACAGGTAATAAAAATATGTAAGATGTCGACATTTTTTGTTAAAGGTTTGATGAAACTTAATAGGTAAAAATATTAATTAAGCATTTGCAACATAAAATAAAGTTCCATAATCGTTAAGACCGAATACCTTTTTTTCATATTATCCATAAAATTGAATATACTTAAGAGCCACTGAAAACTTAGTTAAGGTATGACGTAGAATAATGTCGTTAGGCGAGGTTTCTAGGTAATTAAAGTGAATCTTGCTTCATGTAAAATAATTATGTCGATGTCTTTGTCAAAGAATATTAAAGATTCAAGAACTTGCTAAAATTAAAAATAATGTATATTGTACATTAATTATTTTTCTATTATCTTTAGTGGTTTAGACTAAATGTATAACCATGTTAATTTAATTATAATTTTAAATACATAGAGAAAATGAGAAATTTACTGATACGAGCAGAGATTCGAACCTGCTTCCTCTGGGAAAACGTCCCTACTCGCTTCGGTGAATATAGCATTCGGTATTGACATACATTAGGTTTCTTTCGAAATTTCTAACCTATATATTTCACTTTGCAGTATAAATTAAAATTAAAAAGGTGCCAAAACCAAAATAATGTTTGAAAATATGTATAAGCTTGTATAGGCATATTAAGCTTATTACAAACAAATACAGACTGACACTTGACTCTTTCCTAGTCTTGCAATCTTAGATATTATTAATATCACTACCCAATCCCTATATTAGAAAAATAAACTTACTGTTATATAATATTTTATAATAATTTAAATGGTAAATACATCGGAATTTACATGCTTTAGTTTATAAGTTTCGAAATAGTATACAACAGTAGCTCCACCTACGAAATCAATTATGAAATGTTATTTAGTATTTACTGTTAAATGTTTTAAGAATTAGAAGCAAAGGATATTTTAACATAATGTTTAATTAATAAAAGATTATTAATTATTAAAACTTATTATAAGGTATAAATAATAGCATCTGTAAGTTGGTTATGAAATTATAAATTACCCTCACCTAAATATTGTAGTGTTAAAATATTATAAAACGAGTTGTAAGGGCTGCTCTCGCCCATTCTATTACAAATGGTTGGATATTAAACATTGAAGTGCAAGTACTGAGTATTACTGAAACAAATCCTATTATTACCAATGTAATTAGTAATAAATAAAAAATATGACCATATAAAAAAATTACGCCCGCGTGCAAATGAACTGGCAAGTTACTGGTGATAGTGAAGGTTGTTCGGATGATATTTCCCAAACTTCAAACATCCCTAAAATATTTTCAAATTCTATTCTCACATTGAAAAAAGAAAAAAAAATAACTAAACCTATAAATTAATTATTCGATTGTGAAAAGATCTAAGCTAATTATATAATGAATCCTGCGGTGTTCAGATGATGAAACTCTTAGTCAAATAACTTTTTAAGAGGATATTAATTGATTTGCGGCCTCTTCAAAGGAACTTGAAATGGATCTCATTTGGCAATTCAGAAAATACGTTACTAAGGCTTTATTTGATAGATACGTACTTTGTTGTTATTTTGAAAAGCCTATTTAAATATTAATGAGTGTTAATGCTTACATAATTTTTTATTTACCTAGTCTTGGTTGTAATATCATTATATAAATGAGAACCATCTCAACGAGGGCATTAGTGCAGGGAAATTTAATTAGACTCATAAGCTATAATAACATGAAATTTTATATTTTTGAGTACCTTTTTAGCTGTCAGCTATATGTCAGCTGGTTGTTCGGGAGAGTCTGAAGAAATTATATATAAAGAAACGTATTTGTTACTCTCTGGACTTAAGTGAGAACAGAGAACTTGAGTGATATAGTTTCACCTATAACGACAATTGATCTATTACTGTAATAAAGCCTGAAACTTTTGCGTTAGCCAGTGAACTTCCACCTCAATGGAAAACTAAGCAAGAATAAGCTAATAATATCCAAAACGATGATATGTGTTATTAATTCTTATTCCACAAAAGAGAAAAGTTCTTCCAATTTTTTTTCTACTAACTACAACGACATAAATCGATGATAGTATAATATGATATAATAATAGAATTGAGCACAGAATCCAAATTAGGTAGGTAATAATTACATATATTGTAATTATAAGTTAAAATATTTGTTTAAAAATTTGTAATTATCAACTTTATAATTTTGAATATGTACATTATATATTTATTTCAGTATGATATTTTATATTTTTAAGAACATAATTTACATAATTAAGAAATTAATAAAGATTACAATTACAGTTATTATACCTGCGCATAATATTATAGTCTAAAAGAAATTCAAGGAAATTTCTTCGTTATTTCTATTTTTTACTACGTAGATTTTACCATCAAAGGAGATAAAACGAAATTATAATTGTTATCGCGTCTCTCCACTTTAATACTAATATCAAATGTAGATATAAAAACTATACCTTGACTAGTTTTGAGTTTCTAAGAGCTATACATTGTACACAGACATACACGCACAAAAACCTATAACCATAAAATAAATTAAATTTAAAAATATACACCGCCAAAATGCAATAAATGTGCAAAAGTCATACTTCATAGCCATTCATAATCTAAGTCGATACATTCAAGTATAATTTATATTACATATGTTCTAAATACTCTTAGTAGTTGTTAGACTAGTCTGACAAAGTTCTAATTAATTTACATGAATATAGCCGGGTAAATATATATTAAAAAAGTATATTTAACGAATACAAGTGTTAATTTATTAATTTTTGAAATTAATAAGTATCATTAATTGTTATAGAATTCAACTACGTTTTTAATAGATCATTTGAGATGTTCATAAACTTCAGGGATCATTCGTTACTAAAACCCTTTTCATTACTGAATCTCTTTGACGTCAAGTTAATAAAAAATCGAAGTTGAAAGCCAAAAGCACGAAATTTAACAGTTAAATAAACAAAACCAAAAACCAGAAGAAAACAAAACAATATTGATAAAGGTAAGAACATTTTAGCATTTTAGGTTAATTTATTTTTATTTTTTTGATTCTCGTGTGCTATAAGCTGTACTGAAATTTATTTTATCTCAGTAATTTCGAGGTACTTTATAACTTATACATTATAAAAAAAGATTGTATATTTAGATTTTTCATGAATATAAAAAGAAAATTTACATTCAAGACTCAAATCATGTTAGCCTATAATTTCCTCTTATTATTTTTAGCGTATATCAAAGGTAAATTTAAATTGTGAAACGTTGACATCATATAATATGTATGATAACAATATATTCAATAATCTTGTAATAAAGAAAATATAAACATTTCTCCTATTTAAATTACTTTAATAATATCTTCATATCTTATAACGAATAATATCCTTGATATGTATACAAAAAGAACCTGTTGACTATACGTACCCATAATGGCTGACATGTTTCAAATAATAAAAAAAATACATAATATGGTTTACGGTTACAAATTAAATTAAACTTTGCTTAAAAAATTATGATCATGACGCGGGTTCAACGTATTGTAAATATATTGAACTGTGTATAAAATTTAACACACCATGATAATAACCGATTGTTTGTATGAAATAAGTAATACGATGACGTAGATATATGTTAATAACCATGGGACACTGACAGATGCTTTTGTTAATATGATTTTATTTTTATAATTATATAAACACTATTTTAATAAAATAGTTTTATTAACAACAAACAATTCCTACTGAATCTTCGCTACAGATATAAATGATGATGAGATTGATGATGGTAATTGTTCTCGTTTGTAATCTTCCGTTACAAAGACCTTTGTTTTCTTAGAAGGTTTTTTCATACAATGGGGTATATAAATAAACAAAAACGGAATTTGGAAATAGAACGAATAAGTGCACGTTTTTGTTTGATTATTGAAGTAGATTAATAAAAACTGACAGATTATGAACATTTCAACCGTAAGTTGACAAAATTAGTCGATTAGTGTTGTATTCTTTAAGAATGTCAGACAATTAATATAACCGCTTCGTTAGTCGAGTGGTTAGCGTAGACGCATAACGTGTCACGGCGCAATGTGGCTCGGGTTCGATTCCCGGCAGAAACAGGCTTTTATGTGATGAGCATAGATGTCTGTATTTCTGGGTTTGGTCGTTTATTAAATATATTCTCAGTATTTATATGTGTATTTCTATGTATTTGTTTCGTTCTAACACCTTTAACACAAGCAAATAATTTGTTTACTTAGGAGTTAGATCAATGTGTGTAATTTGTCCTGATATTATTATTATGAGAATATTCATTCGCCAATTTAACTATTTAGTACTGCAGTTTTAGACTATTAGATTTGAAGTTATCATATTCTACCGGGAGGTCGGTAATTGCACGTAGCATTAGAACTTCGAAATAATGGTTACAGAAACTGCACTCTAATAAGTCGGGCTACAGCTATGCAAATTGCTTGGTAATTGAATTTCAAGTGCTACTTTGGAATAATAGTTTTCGTCTTGCTATTAACAAGCTTATATTCTATGTATTTGGCACAGGGTAGAGGAATGAATTAACATAAAGACAAAGTTATTTGCTATATATATGGATAAAATCTGAAGTCGAGTTACAACAGTCGAGTTACAACAATTGGAATTCTACTCAGTGTTAGGATTGTTGTTCCTTCTGGTATTCCTGTGTAACTCAAATTGTATTGTTTCACATTTGTCATCATCATTTAGGATTTAAACGATAAATGAGGCATTCACTAACCTAAATAAAAAGTGTCTATATTTATCTTAAGTTCAAATACATATGTAAATAAAATATTAGGTTGTGAGCCAAATCTAGACTAATATCTTTTATTCAAAATTTTGAATGCCATTTGATTTCACAAAATCTAAATGATACTGGAACCATACCATATATTTAAAGATATACAATATTTATTACATATTACAGCAATTAAGTTGTAATATGTAATAAATATTGTTTGTTGCGTTTTCGCTTATCGAACTAATTAAACAGCGCGTTCAGTGAACTATTGATTTTAATATCACCCTTATCACCATGTTGTTAAGCTCATGAATTATTATTTGCGAATAATTATGTCATAAATCAAATAAGATTAAACAAGTCCTCTGGAGTCGACAGGTGCGACGGAATGCGTTGCGGTGATTTGTTTTGGATGAAATTAAGATATTTTATTACAATATTAACATTATGACTTAAAAGCTTAAGTTTTACATTAAACAATGTATATTACACTTTGTTAAGGTATTATTAGGTACAAAGATATAAATAGATCGTTTCTAATGTTATATTTCCAAATTTTTTTAAGCAATTTTGAATCTAATCGAAATGTATAATTAAAAAAAAAGTAATTGGACTCCAGACAACATTGCATAAGAGCCACCGTAAATGTTGCAAACGTAATTTTAAGATATTAAAGATTCAAGAACTTGATAAAATTAAAAATAATTTATAGTGCTCATTAACTATTTTTCTATTAATTTTTAGCGGTTTAGATTAAATGTATAGCCATGTTAATTTAATTATAATTTTAAATACATAGAGAAAATGAGAAATTTACTGATACGAGCAGAGATTCGAACCCGCTTCCTCTGGGAAAACGTCCCTACTCGCTTCGGTGAATATAGCATTCGGTATTGACATACATTAGGCTTCTTTCGAAATTTCTAACCTATATATTTCACTTTGCAGTATAAATTAAAATTAAAAAGGTGCCAAAACCAAAATAATGTTTGAAAATATGTATAAGCTTGTATAGGCATATTAAGCTTATTACAAACAAATACAGACTGACACTTGACACTTTCCTAGTCTTGCAATCTTAGATATTATTATTATCACTACCCAATCCCTATATTAGAAAAATAAACTTACTGTTACTAATATTTTATAATAATTTAAATGGTAAAACATCGGAATTTACATGCTTTAGTTTATAAGTTTCGAAATAGTATACAACAGCAGCTCCACCTACGAAATTAATTATGAAATGTTATTTAGTATTTACTGTTAAATGTTTTAAGAATTTGAAGCAAAGGATATTTTAACATAATGTTTAATCTTTTATTAATTATTAGAACTTATTATAAGGTATAAATAATAGCATCTGTAAGTTGGTTATGAAATTATAAATTATCCTCACCTAAATATTGTAGTGTCAAAATATTATAAAACGAGTTGTAAGGGCTGCTCTCGCCCATTCTATTACAAATGGTTGGATATTAAACATTGAAGTGCAAGTACTGTGTATTAATGAAACAAATCCTCTTATTACCAATGCAATTAGTAATAAATAGAACATATGACTATATAAAAAAACATACGGCCGCGTGCAAATGAACTGGGAAGTTATTGGTACTAGTGAAGGTTGTTCGGATATTTCCCATACTTCAAACATCCCTAAAATACTTTCAAATTTTATTCTCACCTTAAAAAAATAAAATAACTAAACCTATAAATTAATTATTCGAATGTGAAAAGATCTTAGCTAATTATATAATGAATCCTGCGGTGTTCAGATGATGAAACTCTTAGTCAGATAACTTTTTAAGAGGATATTAATTGATTTGCGGCCTCTTCAAAGGAACTTGAAATGGATCTCATTTGGCAATTCAAAAAATACGTTGCTAAGGCTTTATTTGATAGAGATGTACTTTGTTACGATATTTTGAAAAGCCTGTTTATATATTAATGAGTGTTAATTAAAAAAGCTTATGTATGTAATTTTTTATTTACCTAGTCTTGGTTATAATATCATTATATAAATGAGAACCATCTCAACGAGGACATTAGTGCAGGGAAATTTAATTAGACTCATAAGCTGTAATAACATGAAGTTTTATATTTTTGAGTACCTTTTTAGCTGTCAGCTATATGTCAGCTGGTTGTTCGGGAGGGTCTGAAGAAATTATATATAAAGAAACGTATTTGTTACTGTCTGGACTTAAGTGAGAACAGAGAACTTGAGTAATATAGTTTCACCTATAACGACAATTGATCTATTACTGTAATAAAGCCTGAAACTTTTGCGTTAGCCAGCGAACTTCCACCTCAATGGAAAACTAAGCAAGAATAAGCATTTGCGATAAGTTTCCAAAACGATGATATGTGTTATTAATTCTTATTTCACAAAAGAGTTCTTCCAATTTTTTTTTCTATAACTACAAGGATATAAATCGATGATAATATAATATGATATAATAATAGAATTGAGCACAGAATCCAAATTAGGTAGGTAATCATTACATATATTGTATTTATATTAAATATTTGTTTAAAAATTTGCAATTATCAATTTTATAATTTTAAAAATGAATAAACAATGAAACTGTACATTATATATTTGTTTCAGTATGATATTTTATATTTTTTAAGAATTTAATTGTAAGTTGTTGTATAATTGTAAATCTTCCCCCTACAATTTACATAATTAAGAGATTAAAAAGATTACAATTACAGTTATTATACCTGCGTATAATATTATAGTCTAAAATTATAAATCTAAAAGAAATTCAAGAAAAAATCTTCGTTATTTCTATTTTTTAGTCTGTAGATTTCACCCTCAAAAGAGATAAAACGAAATTATAATTGTTATCACGTCTCTCCACTTTAATAATAATATCAAATGTAGATATAAAACTATACCTTGACTAGTTTTGAGTTTATAAGTTTGCTACACATTATAGACACACATTCACCAACAAAAACATATTACCAGAAAATAAATTAAATTTAAAAATACACACCGCCAAATTGCAATAAATATGAAAAAGTCATACTTCATGGCCATTCATAATCTAAGTCGATACATTCAAGTATAATTTATACTACATATGTTCTAAATACTCTTAGTAGTTATTAAACAAGTTGGACAACATTCCAATTAATTTACATGAATATAGCCGGGTAAATATATATTAAAAAAGTATATTTAACGAATACAAGTGTTAATTTATTAACTTTTGAAATTAATAAGTATCATTAATTGTTATAGAATTCAACTACGTTTTTAATAGATCATTTGAGATGTTCATGAATTTCAGGAATCAAGGGTAACTAAAACCCCTTTCATTACTGAATCTCTTTGACGTCAAGTTAATAAAAAATCGAAGTTGAAAGCCAAAAGCACAAAATTTAACAGTTAAATAAACAAAACCAAAAACCAGAAGAAAACAAAACAATATTGATAAAGGTAAGAACATTTTAGCATTTTAGGTTAATTTATTTTTATTTTTTTGATTCTCGTGTGCTATAAGCTGTACTGAAATTTATTTTATCTCAGTAATTTCGAGGTACTTTATAACTTATACATTATAAAAAAAGATTGTATATTTAGATTTTTCATGAATATAAAAAGAAAATTTACATTCAAGACTCAAATCATGTTAGCCTATAATTTCCTGTTATTGTTTTTAGCGTGTATGAAAGGTAAATTTAATTTGTGAAACGTTGACATCATATAATATGTATGATAATAATATGTTTAATAATCTTGTAATAAAGAAAATATAAACATTTCTCCTATTTAAATTAATTTAATAATATTTTCATATAATATGACGAATAACTTGATATGTTTGCTATAAAAAAAAACTGTTGACTATAAGTACCCATAAGGGCTGACATGTTTCAAATAATAAAAAATACATAATATGGTCTATGGTTATAAATTATTAAAGTAACCTTGTTTAAAAAATTATCATCATGACGCGTGTTCAACGTATTGTAAATATATTGAACTGTGTATAAAATTTAACACACCATGATAATAACCGATTGTTTGTATGAAATAAGTAATACGATGACGTAGATATATTCTTTGTTAATAATCATATGACACTGACAGATGCTTTTGTAAATATAATTTTATTTTTATAATTATACAAACACTATTTTAATAAAATAGTTTTATTAACAACAAACAATTCTTGCTGATTCTTCCCTACAGATATAAATGATGATGAGATTGATGATGGTAATTGTTCTCGTTTGTAATCTATCGTTACAAAGACCTTTGTTTTCTTAGAAGGTTTTTTCATACAATGGGGTATATAAATAAACAAAAACAGAATTTGGAAATAGAACGAATAAGTGCACATTTTTGTTAAATTATTGAAGTAGATTAATAAAAAGTGACAGGCTATGAACATTTCAACCGTAAATTGACAAAATTAGTCGACTAGTGTTGTATTCTTTAAGAATGTCAAAAAATTAATATAACCGCCCCGTCGCGTTGGTTGAGCGGTTAGCGCAGACGCATAACGTGTCACGACGCAATGGGGCTCGGGTTCGATTCCCGGCAGAGACAGGCATTTATGTGATGAGCATAGATGTCTGTATTTCTGGGTTTGGTCGTTTATTAAATATATTCTCAGTATTTATATGTGTATTTCTATGTGTTTGTTTCGTTGTGTAACACCCTTAACACAAGCAAATAATTTGCTTACTTAGGGGTTAGATCAATGTGTGTAATTTGTCCTGATATTATTATTATTATTATTATTATGAGAATATTCATTCGCCAATATAACTATTTAGTACTGCAGTTTTAGACTATTAGATTTGAATTTATCATATTCTACCGGGAGGTCGGTAATTGCACGTAGCATTAGAACTTCGAAATAATGGTTACAGAAACTGCACTCTAATAAGTCGGGCTACAGCTATGCAAATTGCTTGGTAATTGAATTTCAAGTGCTACTTTGGAATAATAGTTTTCGTCTTGCTATTAACAAGCTTATATTCTATGTATTTGGCACAGGGTAGAGGAATGAATTAACATAAAGACAAAGTTATTTTGCTATATATTGTGGATAAAATCTGAAGTTGAGTTACAACAGTCGAGTTACAACAATTGGAATTCTACTTAGTGTTAGGATTGTTGTTCCTTCTGGTTCCGTATTGCTGTGTAACTAAAATTGTGTTGTTTCACATTTGTCATCATCATTTAGGATTTAAACGATAAATGAGGGAGTCACTAACCTAAATAAAAAGTGTCTATATTTATCTTAAGTTCATATGTAAATAAAATATTAGGTTGTGAGCATAATCTATACTAATATCTTTTATCCAAAAAGTTTTTTGTTGAATAAAACGCGCTAAACTTTTGAATGCCATTCGATTTCACAAAATCTAAATGATACTTTAACCATACCATATTATTAAAGATATACAATATTTATTACATATTACAGCAATTAAGTTGTAATATGTAATAAATATTGTTTGTTGCGTTTTCGCTTATCGAACTAATTAAACAGCGCGTTCAGTGAACTATTGATTTTAATATCACCCTTATCACCATGTTGTTAAGCTCATGAATTATTATTTGCGAATAATTATGTCATAAATCAAATGAGATTAAATAAGTCCTCTGGCGTCGACAGGTGCGACGGAATGCGATGTGGTGATTTGTTTTGGATGAAAGATATTTTATTACAATATTAACATTGTGACTTAAAAGCTTAAGTTTTATATTAAACAATGTATATTACACTTTTTAAAGGTAATATTATTAGGTACATAAATATAAATCGATCATTTCTAATGTTATATTTCCAATTTTTTTTAAGCAATTTTGAATTTAATCGAAGTGTATAATTTAAAAAAGTTATTGGACTCCAGACAAGAGCCACCGTAAATGTTGCAAATGTAATATTAAGATGTTAATTAAGACATTTTTAAAAATAATTATTTATTTATCTTCGTAGATATACAGATTCTTCGTCTCCGTCTCCTGAACTATACGACCAGCCATTTTAAATCAGGATGACACATAAATAGCTTTTAGATAAGATTTTTGTAATATTGAATTTAATTGAACATAAGTATTTAGTTTTTTTTTAACATATAAGCTTTTATGGGTAATTTATTTTCTTTGTTATCATCCAAAAAATATTTATTTAGATGAAGAGAAAAATAATTTATGGAAAAGTTAGGATGTTGATACAAAGTCCATAATATTTTGAGAACGCACTATTTTCGTCTCATTATAATAAATATGATTTAAACGAAAAAGGATTCCATTAAAACTTAATCGCGAGTAAACATTTAAGTGTCAGTTAGCGTAGGCACAGATAAACGGTGGCCGATTAATTATAAGCAGAGGCTTAAGAAAGAGAGCTATTCTGCTAAGTAGTTAGAGACATGAGGGAATTGACAGAAAATACGCTGCGGAAAGTAGATATGGCCTTTCTAACTTTCTTTCTTTTTTAAAGCATTATTTCATGTTTTTACTTATTATCATTTTTTTATTGCATATAAAATATTACAATAAAGTAGTAATCTAATGTAGATTACTACTTTATTGTAATATTATATACGATACGATAGTATGAGCGATACGGTAGCTCAGTTGGTAGAGCGACGGGACAGTTTCCCAGTAGTCGCGGGTTCGAATCCCTGCCCGTATCGGTTTATTTTTCATTCTTTATTTATATAAAGTACCTACCTATACCGATAAAATGACGTTAGGGCACTCGAAATACAACATTCACGTCGAGGGTTCCCGAAATACAATATTCACCATTACTGCAGCTATCGGATTCGGAATATTTATGTATGCAATTAATTTATAAGAATCAACTTGCAACTGGTAGTTGTCAATACACAGAAGATTTAAAAAAAGTTAATTTACGTAAAAGTCATATAAGCCAAAACAAAAAAATATATATATAAAAAACTACAATAGATATACGGTCGTAGTACGAACTCTTTCATAGCTGATTACGTTCTGTACAGATAATTTCATTACTTACGCCATCACGTAGTTCATATAAAATGATTTCTCAAATTTCTCAAGATTTCCCCGTCCTTCCAATCAAATCATTGAAAGTGGATATAAAATAAAATAATGTATTGTGTATTTTGTAACAAAACTACGTTATCTATAATAATATTTTTCTATTAGGAATAACTTCTTTCGGTCTTTTATATAATTTATTTTATTTTTGAAGATTTTTCATCGTCAAAGCACTTACTTAAGTTATTTGCAGCAACTAGCAACAGAAACTCATACGAAATATAATAAATATTGATTGATGTTTTTTAATTTTATATGAGACTTTTTATGACTTTTTAGGGTATAAACTGTAATTTCATTAAATCTGAACAACTGGAGGTTCTTTCTATAATAGGAACGTTATTTACTTTGACAGGAATTTTTTAATACATTCCTCTATCCAATAATAAACTTATTATTTTTTAAGTATTATATAAAGTACTGAAAAATGGTATTTGAATTTGAAAATATAAATTTCATAATAATGAAAAACTTTCTTAAGATGAAAAATGTGGAGATGCAATGAAAAGGAAGTCGGGGCGGGCCAGTTAGTAGGAATTATAAGTTTATGCTATAACTAAAACGGTTAAATGTAGGAAAGAGTTTTAATAATAACCTATTAAATCATTCACACTGAAAAAAAAATCTCAGAGATAAAAAAAAGAATCCAAATTAAAAACATTACATTGCTACGGAACAGTGCACGAATGAGCAAAGACCGAAAAAAGTTCGGTCGAAGGTGAAGGTTTTGCTCAGCTACAGAACAGAGACAGTGCTACAGAATAATATTATAACTATTACAACTTAGCTGTATTTATTTCTGCAGGAATCAAAAACAAATACATATTTATTACATTTGTAACATCATTATTATTCTATAACCTCTATTTCTATCACCAGACACGTAATCTTTGATCATCGGAGTTTTTTACGTCCCTGATTACGCTCGCCCTGTCGACAATTTGATTACGCACCCGACAGCTCACGTAGTTGGGTATACCGCAAAGTGAGCCGTTTATCAAACTGGGACCAACAAATTACTAGGTTACTAAAATATTAGAACATTTTTTCGGGGAAAGAAACTTTTGCTTTCGTAAATTTATTACTCTTTTTCTCATTGTTCTAATTTGTCCACCTCCTTGAATTGTATTTTTTTCCTCATATTATAAATGAGAATACTTTTGTCTATGACTTTTTTACTTTGGATAAAATATTTAAAAAGAAGAAGTCTTTATCACAGAGCCCTTGTAGTTTTGTTTATTGAATTTATTGCAAGTCTATACGATATTTTTATTTTGCACATTTAATGAAATCATAACTTGGATTTAATTAAAGCATACCCTAACAATTAAAAAGATTAGTAAAAACGCTAAAACTCCTAATATTTTAGTTATTTAAATAATTACGGTTTGCTACAGATAAAATTAGTTGTAGTCAGAATAATAAATCTGAACTCAAAGACACAAATACAAAGTAATAAAATACAAGAAAGCTCTTTTCCGCCTTGTCGCTTTTACGATCCTCATAAAAAGTTTTGATGAGTTTCAGAATATAGTTTTAAATAATTCGGGTCATAAGTAAATGTATATATTTAAACAAAAAGTAAAATGGAACAAAAATTAATCCTAGCACTGAAATAAAAATTAATCTTTTTTTCTTATAAATGATACTTATAAAAAAATACTATTTTGATCTATATCGATATATATTTTTTTCTAAATCCATTTTCTTTTATAGAAAAATAACTACTTATAAAGTAATTTATTCAGAAATTGCAGTTCATAAACGAGGGTTGGTTCAATTATAGGAGTGTACTCAAATCTTTACAACGTGTTTAAGATAAATGTCAATAATTATTTGTGATAAAAATAAATTGTGACATACAAAAATATATACAAACAAACATATCTCGTAAGCTTATAGAGTAGCTACTATCTACTCTATAAGCTTCTCTCATTATAAGTAGTTCTCTCACGTACCTGTTTCGAGATCAAAACTTGTATTAAATTCTTCATATATAATATTTTTATTTCATGTTTACTTTAATGTTAGTACTGAAAAGTGATATAGAGTCTATATTCTTCAGATTTGAATCTTATTTATACCCATAAAAGTTTAATATAAAAGTCAGGAAAAAACAAGACAATTAAATTTCTTCGCTTAAGACAAGAAAAATATTTTTATCTCTGACTTTGTCTTTTTTATGTATATCATGCTGTGATTGTTCTCTTTATCACTGTGTACTACTATCCTAATTTCCCTGTTCACGAAATGGATTCTTACCTTAGTATTAATTGCCAGTAATTAAAAAAAAAATATATATATATAAGTTTCACATAACTTAGGATTAAAATATTTGTAAACATGTTCATCATTAATCCGATAATTTTCAAAAAATACTAACGTAAACCTTTTATTAAAAAACTTTTAGATTCTGGCGTACCATGTTTTAAGAATAGTTTAGAATTGAACAGATAGTGTTCGTCTTACGCCCTATCTAGTAGTCCAAGTGTGAATGTAGATGTTTTTCCGGGACGATACGGACTCCCTGGTTACATACAGATCTCCGACGTCTTTAAGACCTAAAGACCAACGGTTCCTGTCATCGAACCTCAATTAGTGGAGTCAATCGCTGTCGCAACGAAAGTTAGGGATGGTCAAAAAATGTATCTTCGTGGTTTATTAAAATCATTAAGTTACCTCTTATGGCTAATAATTAGTATATTTCAATATTCTTGCGATCAATAAGTTAACAAATTTTGGAATGTTTTTAAATACTATTGGATGTTACTGTTAATGTAGTACAAGGATAACGATATATTTAATTACCCGTTTACAATCACAAATTACATTAAAAATATATATCTATTGCACTGAGTACCTAACTCATTAAAGAGTTATGACTTTCCAAAACCTAGAGTAATGTTAGAAGATTTAAAACTTCTAAATTTTTTTTAATAAGCTCTACCCATTCTACAAGAAAATAAACTGTTAATCTGATTTCTTATGAGCAGAAAATATATTTTGATATCTTAAAAAATAAGTTAAGATACTTGTCATTCTCCGATACATTTTTATGGAATGTTTGAAAAAGTTTGGTTACTGGTGTTAACATTAAGTGAATCTAAAATTATCATTAATTGCGCTAATATACTACAATCTATTTAAAAATGACAGTAAACAGTTTTAGGTAATTCTTTTAAAATAATAGTCAATGCATTTTATAACATAACTTAAGCGAATTAGGCCCTCCAGCAACGAAAACCAGATTCCAATCCGTTAAGTAGTTTTTGAGTGATGCGCTAACATATGCACGGGGAGTGACGACGAAAAATGTATATTCATGAACTAAAGCTTCATAGACTAGTCGCTAGACAAATCTTAGTTCGATAAAAAGTTTCAGAGCCATTGGTTTATATGTAACTTCACTATTTTATTATGCACAAAGGGAAACTCCCTCGAAACTGCCTTTTTTCGATAGCATAATATAGTAAGCAAAAATATCAGCTACTGTGGATACAATAGTCTTCTGAAAAAGTTAAAACAACTATAGCAGGGCTGGTTATTGAACATAATTCTTATGAAAAACCAACGTAACCATGAAATATTAATATCCCTATCCCTATCCCTAACCCTATCGAAGTTACTTGCAATTTAAAATTTTAATATTATGAAGGGTTAAAAAAAGTTTGATTGCAATTACTGATAAGCTTCGTATAGAAAATCGGTATTTATTTACATGAAGTAGTATTTACTCAATAATGACACAACTTTTCCGCCCCGTTGGTCGAGTGGTTAGCGCAGATGCCTAACTTATAGCGACGCAATGGGGCCCGGGTTCGATCCCCGACAGGGACAGGTATGTGTGTGATGAGCCCCTAACCCAGAAATACAGACATCTATATGTCTGTATTTCTGGGTTTGCTCGTTTATTAAATATATTCTCAGTATTTATAATGTGTGTTTCTATGTATTTGTATCGTTTTCTAACACCCTTAACACAAGCAAATAATTAGCTTACTTAGGGGTTAGATCAATGTGTGTAACTTGTCCTGTATTATTATTATTATTATTTTCTTACGAGTTCTACCATTAATTCCATTCAGCTTCCATTTGAATACAGCACTTAACAGTACAAGAATCAATGAAGATAGAAAAAAAATATATAGAACGTGAATAACAATAGTCAATCAACACAAATCAATTGTCTAATCAACGTTACTCATTATAAAACTCAATTTGAATGTTACGAATTCAATCACTTAATATTTTGTCCGCGTCATTGAAATATCTAATAATTTACATAAAATATGCAAATAAGATGCTTTGGAAAACTTGATTTTTCTTATGAATTTTGATCAGGCCATTCTCTTGAGGGTTATTTTATAAACGAATTAGAAGACATTAGAATCTTAAACAAGTAAGACATTCTGTTTTGTTGTCAACTTGTACCAAATAATAGTCATGATTATGGTGAGCGGTATGTAATGAATCTCACGTATGAGCTCTTTCAAATTTTAGTTTACATTTAGCTGTGAATCATTATCAAGCAGGTGAGATTATGAATCATGTGAATATGTTTCTCTACAGAGTATATCTATATAATTATTTAAAAATCGGGAATTAACGAGTATGAGAAAAGTAACTTATACATTTAATTTGCCTGACGTTTTTACCAGGTTGCACTGGCCGTGGTCATAATATCTGTACTCGTATATCTACTTTCAATATGACATAAAGGTTGTAACAAAGTTTGTACTAACTGATTCTAACTTACGTATTTATTGTTCTAAATACAGTTCTAAATATAGTTTACTTCTATCCAATATAGTTTACGATTTTGCATTTACTTCAACTTCTTATTCGTATATCTTATTTTTACATTGACTTCATTAATTTCAAACCATCTTATTCAAAAGTTATTTTAATTTAAATATTCTTAAAAAATAAAGTTTTTTATTTAAATTACTCTTGGCACACCCAAATAACATTTGGTATTTAAATGATTCCCAAGATATTATTCTTATAATTATTAAAAGTTTTGAAAAAATTTTGAATTAACACAATATTACAAGAAAATATACATATATAAATATATAAATATACATATTTATTTTATATTAAACGTAAATAATATTCAGAGCCCATATAAAAAGTTTTATCATAACTGAAGAATTTGTATTATGTTGATCCATACTTATTAACATGAAGATTTCGATCTACGAGTTTTTAATAAATCATACTAGATTAGCAAAATATGAAAAATTCTTCAAGATTAAAACAGGCATTATTTATTTTTAATACAAAATAAAAACTATATCTTCGTACGAATTTTTCTTTTTACTTTTAACGTGATATGTATAATTTTTTTCTCTGTTCTCACCATTCAGTCTTTTAACTAAAGGGTTTCATTAATAAATAAAAACAGCTTAAAATTGTATTTATTTAAACGAAATAAAATATAATGAAAAGCTCAAGTTACATTTAACTTAAATTAAAGATTCACATTACTAAAAGTCAGTAATTGCATTTGCTCGAGCGTTTCTCTTTTGAATAATTAAAAATACAATTTCGATAACAGTATTGGTTATCAATTAGTTGCTCTGTGCTTTCTTGTGATTAAATTTTCATGAAAGGGTAGAGGCACCTGAATTGAATTGATTCCTTTGGGGAATAAGTACAATTACTTACTTGTTTTATGTATTATACCTATTTTTACTTATCGATTTTTTTATATTGCACAACTAAATTCTGTTGTTTTATAGCGCAGTATATGAGTGAATAAAATTAAACACTTTTGACTTTGCTAACCTATTCGTATTCATAACTATTCTAACATGTCATAATAACTAAATCAGTTACTAATTTAAGAATTTATTTTAAATATTACTATATTAAATCAAGTAAAGCATTAATATGTGAATTTTTTGTCATAAACAAAATCGTTTCAAACTGTGAAAACCTTAACCTTTTTATAAAATATATATATTTTTTTTGGGAAAATAGCCATAATCCTCATGGGTACTTACCCATCAATTTAAGAGTGAGTTATTTATATGGGTAGTCAAAAAACAAACTATATTACATTTCTATCTACAAAATTTAACGCTCCCGGTGAGTTGAAAAGATACGTGCCAAATCGTATTCGAGAGAAAAGTATTTGAAGTTGTGACTATCAATCCTTTTTATCATAAACCATTAGGATGGAAGGTGCGCTTTGTAACTAATGCCTTCAGTCGTTAGTGTATATAGAAATACTATTATCGTTATAGAGTTTGTTCTCATTTATGTTATATATAAATGATAGAACACACATTGCTTCTCTTTCTACAGTTGCTAACATTTTTCGATAATAGAAAATAAATTGATATTTTGTTTTGAAATGTAAAAATAAGAAAAAGAGGTATAATATATGTGAATTGTATTTACATTAAATATGTAATTACAATTGTTACTTAACCTAAAAAATGGTGCGGTGGAAAAGGTCACATTCGTTCATAAATTTAAAATACATTCTATTCTAAGTTTTGTTGAGTGTAAAATATTAATGTATTTAATTTAAATTTAGAACACAAAAATAACATCCACATACTTTATATAAGAAACTTCTTCTCGTTCGACAGATATATATTTTTTGTAGTCACATGCATTAGGTACATTGGGATGAATCTAAGCTGGATATGACTATAGATAAAACTATATTATTAATTTATACAAATTATAATTATTTAGTATTTTTACCACGCCACTTTTTAAATACCCTGTTAAGTGTTCGACTTGGAAATGGGATTATCTCGTTGTCAACTGGAGCAATTTAATTAAGAATACACGCTCTACATAAAATTAACAGCCTCAAGCTGTTCTGGAAATTGTTTGGAACCATTTTATTTAAGATATGTAATAATGTATATAAATATATTTTATATATTAAAGAACTTTAAAGGTACATTAAAGACTTTTTAATTAGAATATATTCAATTTATATTGGCCTCAATAAAAACGTATTTAGTATTTGCATATTTAAATAAAGCAAAAGAAATTATTCATACTACTTCATTTAGAGCTACTCATATTTTTACCAATACATTATCGCAATTAAATATACAAAACTATAACTTTGGCTAGGATATACAACATAATTAATTTACATAAATTATATTAGTAGTTGAAAATATTCAATATAATCTTATAACTATCTGAACTTTCTAAAAAAAAACAATTACACAGGACGGAAAATTGTACCAAGGTCTTAGTATTCTCCCGATTTCTTTATGTAATGATACAAACACACACTTACAAATTAATGTGCCTCAGGAAATGTTTACATGTAGTTGCATTAGCGCTCGACTATATGAGTGAATAATTAAACAAGCTTTTTGGATAGCAGTACGTACTAGGCGTCAATTAGTAATTGCTTTCTAGTGATTAAATTTTCAGGCATTGTAACTTAGTTAGTGGTTTCAAATGATGACTTTAATAAAATTATCTTATATACAGAAACTCCATTTACATTTATATGTATATAATTGTCACTGCATATTTCATAAGTGTTGGTTATCTAAACATATTTTTTTAATAGTAAGGTCATTTATTTTTCTTTCTTTTTTATGTCGTATCTTATAAATAGGGATGCTTTACAAAAAAATATTTATAGAAGAAAGTAGTACTTCAATAGTACATTACAAATAATGGTACTATTTAATGATACGAGTATATAATAATCAGTAAATCGTAAATAAAAATCTTGTAGAATCGCTAAATTATTTTTAGATTTTTTTGAATATTTTCTGGACAAAATTCACTTTATCTCTCCATGCTATAAAGAATATAATAATAAAAAATAAAGAACAAAATAATAATCATATATCTAAGCACTGTTTTACAGTTTTTTTTCTATATTTCTCCATTATAATTATTATTCTGTTGAATGTACCAAAACAGTAAAAGTAATATGAGACCAAGTCGGAGACATTATTCGTCCAACCAAGTACGTGGAGATCTAAAGCACTTAAGGTAAAGATATAAATTTAGAAGCCTTATGTTCAAAGTTCTTTTAAAATTAAGGCATTTAGCACGTTAAAACTATTACAATATATAAATTTAAAAAAGCAAATAACATTTTGTACAAACAAAAATATAAAGTTTAATTTTTTTATAAAATGCTAATAATGATTTTAAGTTGATATTTCACTTGCCAGTTTGTAATAACATTTCTGGAAACATAAAGAAAGAAAGAAGAAAGAAAAAAATCTTTTATTTGAGCGTAATAAACACGAAGAAAAAATAGAAAATAATCCATAAAATAAACTAACCAAAAATATATTAAAAACATTATATAAACAAAAAAAAGAACATTACGTAAAATGAAAAAAAATATATAAAAAAAATAACTAAACTTAAAATCCTTAACACGCACAATACACGTCCCCAATTCTTCAATTCCAATTTCAATTCAATTGTTTCTAACCAATTATCATTTTATCAAAACCATATAATTGAAAATAATAAGCTTTTAAACATCTATTATTATTTAAAATTGCTTTATAATAAACACATTGCATTTCCTTGCGGTATTCTTAATTCTTGAAGGTTAATTATACACTTCACCTTACTCATCCACCAAAACTTTTAGGGCATTGTATGGTCAAATTATCATAATAATATTATTTGGTCCATCCATCTTGTTCGTCATGTATCTTCAATCTTTCGCCTCATGAATTGCTTTTGAATAACCTTTGATATCTAGGATCATTTAAATACTTAGACTGAAATAAAGCAATATTCTTAGTAATATGGATTAATAATATATAACTAATTAATATAAACATTTTTTTTATTATGATATTAGTTGAGATATTTAGGTTCTTGTCGCTGTCTAATATAAAATGTGATTTTCTTGCCTTGAAACACAATTCGTTGACTCGATAAAGGATTACAAAAAGATTAGTGATAAGAAAAGATTGAATACCTTTAAGAGCTGACGTTATCAGAAATCTTTGAAGCCTGTTTAATCGTTTGATACAGAATTTTAATAGAACAGCATTTATCCTTTATAATTAATGTAATATTTATCTTATATAATTAATTGATTAGTTATTATAAATAGAATAACAATGTATAAGCGTATTTCTCAATTCAAAACGACTTTCAGAAGTCTTTTAAAAATCTTTTTAGTGTAATTCGATGCGTGTATTTTTGTTATTTTTTTTTAATTTAATTTATTTATTTATAAAAGGTAATATTTATTTATAAATATATTTTAATAATACTATCAAATGAAAAATGCTCAATGAATTTACAATACCAGTTCCTTATAAATACTAATAACAATAATAATTTGAACATTACACATTAATACTTTGTTTGTATATGCCAAATTTCTTAAGAAATCAGTATTACCTTGACTAGCAGACTTGATTGTTCAGTTTTGTTATTTTTATAATAATTATTATTGTACCTTTTGCAATTTTAAGAGAAATAACTAAATTATAAAAATGTTAAGAATAAATTACAGTAGATGTAACGTACATAGTTCCTAGACGGGATAAGAAGTCGGTACGATGTATGTCGGATGATGTATGTCCAAAACATGTAACTGGAAATTTATTTTCTGAAACGGATTCACAGAAAACACTTACGAAATATTCACCGATCCAAAACATAATTGAGGTACGAAAATTCTTGGCCTATTTTAAGAGATTATGAAAACTAAAAATGTTATAATTAGAATGAATATGTAAATTTACAAATGCTAAATAAATGTCGATTTATTTAACACTATAAGACTAAATATTCTCATAATAAATCTTTAGTAACAAATTAAATATAAAACTCTTAGAATCGTCTCGGTGTTGTTGCCTGCAATGTTTTTCTCAAGTAATAGAACGTATTTATTTTTAATGACTCTAGTAGCAACGTGACATAACTTTTTTTTGTTTAGTATTGAGAATTACTTCCGAGTTAAAATAATATATTATATTAGAATATAAGAACGCTATTGTATCTTTGGAATAAATTTTGTAATTTGAGTATTGTGTAATTGTAAGTTTGTAATTTCTATTTTATACAGGTTTGTAATTTCTATTTAATGGTAGGTAATGTTATCCAACTCGCGCACTTATCGGAATAAAATAGCGGATCATGACACAAATCTATTCGTAAGATCTTTTATAAGTACATATTAACATTATAACTTTGACACCAGATACAGGAAAATGTTTTTTTAAATAATTAACAAAATAATATTCTTACAAAACAAACGTTTTACATTCGATACATTTTACATGTTTTCAACATAAAAACATTTAACTTTATGTGAACTAATTTATCTTTTATTTTTTCGACGACTTTAATGAAATAAATGTCTGGAGATATCTCAAGTATTTATTTTGTCGTAGACAAATGGAAAAAAAAATGTATAACTGTTATAAAATAATACTTGAACGTTTATTTTAATTTCTTAATAACAGTTGTATAAATTATAGAACGATTCATTTATTATCCTTTACAATGTCTCAAATAAAATCAGTTTTATGTGCTTTTATTACTGTTATTATTTTAGTTCTGACTAGAACTACTAAAATAATAAATGAATAGCAGCTAAAATTTAAATAAGAAACATCTAGAATTACACATGACGGTCTTATCTAAGAATGTAATATTATATTTATTAAAATATCAATACATCTCCAAGATAGAACGTGTTGGATATTGATGATATTTTCTTTTTTCTAGACCCAAGAGAACCTCAGCCATACAAATTGTAGGTTTTACGTGTAGCCTTTTTTCTAAGTTCATTTTGTTTTTTGTATAATATAAATAATAGAATACAAATATATTTTGCTCAACGCTTTTCATATTTTGATTCCGTCTCCACGTCTGAAATGTCATGTTTATTCATGTCACCGTGACATGTGAAATTATGAAGCTTCACCTCTCGGCTTTATGATAAACTGAAAGACGACGAATTACATTATCTCACAATTTCATTTAGGTATGTGTGTGTGTACAAATTAAGGCACTCGTATTTCAATTATTTTTAAAAATTTAATTTATGTTAAGTAATTTACTTTTTTATATCAATTATAATTAAAAACCTGCTTCATAACTAATTATGACAAACGTTGTTTATATTCAAAATAATATACCTAAAAATTAACTTGCTGCTAAATCTTTGAAAGTAAGAGATCTTAAAAGCTAAAATATTAACATGGTATTAGTAAGTACTCCTTTTAAGACCTAGCATGTACCTAGGTCTCAACAAGGAGTTAACCATTTTTTTTAAATTGTTATCAGAAACTTATTAGGAATTAAATTCCTTCAACATAGCTTTAAACCACAAGTACAGAATAGAATTTTAATAAAAGTAAAGTAATTCCATTACCTTATAAATAAATAGAATTGTAAAAATCAAGAGCCATATAGAGTTATATTTTACATGCTAGTGTGTAACATCTAACATGCTAGTGTGTAACATCTAACATGCTAGTGTGTAACATCTTGTAATAAGAGCCCCCTATACTCCCATAGCGAAATAAACAGATGCCTCATCCCTCTGAGAGAACATTTGTTATATCATGTACATTTTGAGAATTTTGGAGATAGCATATATAATATATATAAATAATATAATAAATTTCACTCACTATCAGTCTAAGTTTTCATAAATGATTAACGATCCCAGTAAAATAATACGTTTTTGTGATGATTTTTAATGTTTTCTGTATTTAAACAAAATTTTGTTAAAAAATAAACCGAATTTATATTCCAAATAATTAAATTTCATAACTAAATAAGAAAAAAAAAACATTTAACATCGTCGTAGTCCAGCAATTGACAACTATATACAATTTAAATACATTTCATGTACAATCCAATTTATGCATAAGGCATTTTACCAAGTGCCAATAGAGAGACACTCAGTTGAAACAGCAAGCAATAACTAATAATAAAACAGAACATTCCAGAAAGCTCTGGAGATTTCTTTGAGCTTCGTCGAGATTCAATACCATTGGTCGGTACGTAAGTGACGTGCGTCTAGAAACCATCGCATCGTTCTGTCAATGAAGCTACTTTATCGGTTTCCCAGAGGTCGTGGGTTCGAAACCCTGCCTGTATCGGCTTATTTCTTTTACTATATTTAAGTAACAAGTAAATAAGCTATAGTAATAATTTATGATATACATTTTTCTAAATATTTTTAAGAATTAAACATGTTACTGTTGGTACAACAACGATAATATAAAAAAAGTAAAATCAACGTATAATATAAAAAAGTAAAATAAAATTGAGTAAATAAAACGAAATAATAAGTGTCTTACGTAATATTTTACTATCTCAACGAATATACGCTTTGACTCAACGAAATAACGTCTGAAAAGTTTGATCAAATATGAACTCTTGTTAACTTAGAAAACGATATGCGGAGAAGTTTCTCATAACTGTCTCGTTGTAACATTTACATATTACTTTTTAAAAAATGCGTGAATAAAAAGGTTATGAAGTTAGTTCTATTAAAAATCAGATTAAGAACTCTCATTTTATTATAGAAAGGAATAACATTTTGAAATTAGAGTCTCTATTATCGCTCTTACAGTAAATTGCACTCGTTGGCGCGATTCCTCTTTATTGACCTTTGTGTTTCTACAGAATCTAACTTTGGCACTGAATTCAGTTCGGCGGAGTGTTAACATAAATCTCTTTTTATTGTACTAGAATCCTATATTATTTATTTATTTATACTTTATTGTACAACATAAAATACAATGGGCGGACTTAATGCTAAAGCATTTTCTACCAGTCAACCAATACAGCAAACAGAAAATTAAATGATGAGGGTACAAAATAAATGAACAAAATGGAAACACTTAAAGCTACGAATAACAAAGGTGCTATAATAAACTAAACTATAGGTAATATATAATAAATATATACATATACAACAATAATATAAACTAAATATTTATTAATAATAAATACCTAAATATAAATATATATAATATATATTTACATAACAATAAAATAAATAAAGTATATAAATTAATAATTCACCTTAAACAATAATTATACAGGTAATTATAAATATAGGTAATGATAGGATATGAATGAAATAAACAAATGTTATGATCTCTCATGTAGATATTTTATGATGCGTTTCTTAAAAACTTGTCTGTTCGGAGCACGTCGAAGTATGTCAGGAAGGCTATTCCATAGTTTTATGGCGTGTACTGTGAAGGAATTAGACATAAAACCAGTATGGTGCGAAGGGATGAATAAACTTAGGTTTGTTGAAGAACGGAGATGAAAGTCGTGAGTTGACCGCAGAAGTTGAAACTTGGACTTAAGATAATGAGGAGAACATGGATTGTTTAAAATGGAAAATAACTGACACAAAGTTCTTAAAATTCTTCTTTTACGGATAGAAAGCCATTTAAGCTTAGAACGATATTCTGAAATATGATCGAATTTGCGTAAATTAAAAATGAAGCGAATACAACTATTGAGGAGGCGATCCAATTTGTTTAGATTGCCTTCAGAGATATTAGAGTAACATACATCAGCATAGTCTATAAGAGGAAGAATAAGAGACTGCACTAACAGAGTTTTGGTCCGAATGGGTAGAAAGTTTTTATGCCGATAAAGTAAATGCAATGAGTATGTAACTCTGCGGCATAACTCAGTTATATGGGGATTAAAACTAAGTGTGCTGTCCATACGAAGACCCAGATTTTTTTACCGATGACATGAGAGGTATTTTAACGCCATTGTATATGACTGGTGCCACATTACAATTATTAATTTTAGTTAAACCGTGCATGCTGCCGATAATTATGGCTTGACACTTTTGTGGGTTTACATTAATTCCAAAATCGTTACACCATTCCTGGATGTGTATCAGATCCCTATTAATACTCTCAATAGCAGAATTAATGTCATTAGGTGAGGCATGGGAATACAATTGTAGGTCGTCGGCATACAGATGGTAAGGGGAAGTAAGATTAATGGTAATTAAATTTATAAACAAAGAAAAAAGAAGAGGAGAGAGAATACCACCTTGGGGGACACCAGATACCAAGCTGCACCACAAAGACAAAGTTTTGTCAATGCAGACAGCCTGTTGGCGATCCCGAAGGTAGGAGGAAAACCAGTTTAGCTCCTTGGAAGAAACATTAAGATGTCCTAAAAGCGCAAGCAATAAGTCATGATTAACTGTATTAAAAGCGTTAGAAAAATCAATAAGAACTAATACAGTTAATTGACCACGCTCCATCGCTTCTCGAACATCTTCGGTGACTTTAAGAAGAGCTGTGGCAGTGCTGTGTCCCGGACGAAAGCCAGACTAATAACTACTTAGAAGATTGTTCTTTAATATGTAGCTAGAAAATTGTTTGTGAACAATTGCTTCAAGGACTTTAGAAAGGTATGGCAATATGGATATAGGACGGAATTCATTACAAGTGGTAGGATTAGGAACTTTTGGTAAAGGAAGAACACGAGCGTTCCTCCAAAGTTTAGGAAAATAGTAATTGGATAAGGACATATTGATAATATGAGTTAGAGTAGGTAAGATAAAATCAAGTAAAGTGACAATCATGAACCGGCTAACGTCATCATCACCAACAGCATTTGATTTAATAGAGAGCAGCACTTTTTTAGTTTCTTCCTCAGAGACTAAAGTAAAAGTAAATGGATCATTGACAAGGTTTGGCAAGGAAGATATATATGAAATGGTTTTTAATTTAATATTATTATTAAGAATAGGAGTTTTAGAAAAATGAATGTTCAATTCATTAGAAGAAAATGAAGTTGGATAAGTGCCACTTCTAGATGGCACAGCACCTAAAGTTTCAAGAAACTTCCATGTAACTGCCGAAGACGAGTTTGATAGTTTATTATGAATATGTAGCCGTTTGGCAGCCCTTACCATCTGATTACAACGATTTCTAACAGTTTTGTAACGCTCCCAATTACTCACGCTACGATCTAGTTTAAATTTTCGAAAAGCTCGATCCCGTCTACGCATAGCTGCTCTCACATCATCGGTAATCCATGGGGCAGGTGGATGTTTTATCTTGACTGTTTTTATTGGCGAATGTTTATCAAAAAGGCTCAAGATCTTATTGTTTAAGAGATAAACTTTTTCATCAATGTTCCCAACGTTCCAAATCGCACTCCAATTTATATTATTAGCGTCGTTTAAGATGCTATCAATATTTAATTTTGAAAAACTCCGTAAGTGCAGCAGTGAAGGCTTAAGTTTAGGAGGCTTAAGGTCATAGGAGAGGAATAAAAGGTCGTGTCTGGAAAAAATAGGAGCAAGTAACTGACCATGATTTATTACCTTCTCGGAAGATGCGGTGAGAATCAAGTCAATCCAGGTGTCAGGGACGTTAAAGTTAAGGTGAGTTGGATTCAAAGGTAAGATGTTCAAACTGACAGAACTAAGAATAGACTTTCATTTTTGAGAAGAAGGAGAATCTAAAAGAAGGTTAGTGTTAAAATCACCCATAACTATCTGATGTATGTACTCCGAACTAATGCTTTCAAGAGCAGTCTCTAAGTCAAAAAAATAGTCAGTGGAAGGAGGACAGTACACGACACCAAGAACGGCCTTAACTCCTCTCAGGGAAATTTGCAGGAAAAGAAATTCCGCAGAAGCAGAATAAGGAGACTGTGAAACGTTTAAGATAGTATAGGGAATTTCATTTCGAAGGTATATTGCCACTCCGCCACCTCGTTTACCAATACGGTCACACCGTATTAGCACAAAACCAGGTAACGAGAAAGTGGTGGAGCATAAGTTAGATTTTAGCCAACTTTCCGAAATCAGTATTGCATGTAACTTAGTATCACGAAAGGTATTTATTAACTCAGAATAATGTTGAGGAATACTTTGTGCGTTAAGGTGACAACAATTAAAAGAATTTATATTTAATGATAGATTAGAAGAGAATTCATCGCTTAGACTAAGGGTGGAAGCATCTGTGGAATCTAGTGAGAGATAAGAACCAGAGTCGCAAGCAGAGTAGTAAGACTCGCTATCAGACATTGTAAAGGCGTAAATAAAATAATAATATAATATATTTTCTAAATAAATAAAGAGATTCTATAAATAAAGTATTATAAATTATTATTATAATTATTATAATTATTATTATTATTTATGCCATGTTAAAAGCTAATATATTTCATTGACACCTTATCATTTTTAATTTAGGGTTATTTCGTACTTAAATTAACTTCTAAAAGGCTTAACATTTTTTTTAAATAGTAAAAATATATTGAGATATAATAAAATAATATAATATATATATTTAATAAACCTATATAAGAGACAATAAGAATTAGTTTGTTGACATTTTTTTTAATGTATAGATATTTGAAATGCCTTATTGGATTTAAATATACTGTGTAACTCTTTGTTTTGACCATATAATGCTTTTCTATGAGGTTCTCCAACTTTTAATGTAGGTAAAGCAATATTCTAATTTTTGTTTTAATTTGTTACCATAATTGACTATTCAGCATTGAGCTCTTGTCAAAGCTTCTTTACCACTGATATATAAATATACCACTTAATAAATATCGATAAAATAGTATCAACTATTCATATTATTCTCTATATATTTATATTCTAGTTCTCATGTTCATTCATGCTGCTGTCAGTTGTCAGTCCCATATATAAGATATGAGTCAAGAAAGCTCGCAGTCACGTTTAGTATAAATAAATGTCTCAAGTTTATTTATTATTCAATCTAAAGATAAAAAAAATACGATTTTCAGAATAAAGATATATACAATTTAGCAAAAAATCCTAAAATTTGGTCAATTACATAGATGTTTAAGGTTTTCGAACACAAATATTATGTAGAATATACCAATTAAATAGAATCAATATATATATATATATACGTTGCAACAAAATTATTTATAACCGCGGCGCACGCAATCTTTCTTAAAGGCTGAGCATGAACATATGCTAATTTTACATGTCCATGTACTTCTAAAAGAAATATCATATATTTTTAACACGACTAACATAAAACATTTAAATGTTTTAATGGTCTTGTGACCAAAATATACTCGTGGTTTGGTTTTGGATATCAGTCAATAAATGTATTGAATACAACGAATAAGCAGATATTTCTAATTACAATGAATTGCTATTCAAAGTAACCTTAAAATAATTAAGATTGCCAAAGTTGCAATAGCAAACAATAACCAAGAATATAACAGAATATTCGAGAATACTCTGGAGATTTCTTTGAGTATCGTAGAGATTCTCTTCATACAAATAGGCAATCCGATTTGCGTACTGAATATTTGATGTTTTACAGAGTTGAGTTAAGATTTTCTAAACAGCTTTATAAAAAATAAGCATTATTATAAAATTCAGATTATGTATAACGTAACATTTCATAAAATTTAAGTTATGTGTATTATGATTACACTTTTTACATTTTGGCAACAAAAGCAGAAATATGAAATAATAATATTATGACCATTTATGTTATTAAACAAAACAATAACAAAAAAATCTAATTACAATTTGTAACCTCAACTTATTATCTTCTGTACAATTCAGATCAATAAGCGACTTTGTCCGTGTCGCCCTCAAACAGGGGTCACACGTTCGAATCATTACTTTACACTGATCAAACTCAGACAAGAAACAGAAATATTATGGTATTTACTGTATGGTAATAAAAGAAAACATATTTCATGCATGTTTTTTTTGCAACGTGCCAACAACCCTAATTAGGGTAGAAAGACATTTTAATGGTTTTTGATTTGTGTAGTTAAATAGAGTTTTTTTTTGATGAACAATTAAAAAAAAAAAAAATACAGTGTATAAAAAAATAATTGTGTCACAGTTTACTAATCACATTGTTATGTTAAAAAAATTGCGCTTTAACTGTGTTGGCTAAATGAGAGGATAGGATGATTATAAACACCCGCTTAAATAATTAAAACAATAACTAAAGTACTGTAAAATATTAAATTTCCAAACATCGTGTGAGTTTTGCATTTGTTTTTACAGCGACCCTAATATTATTTACCTTTTTGTTCATCTTCATGCTTTGTTTTCAAATGTTTGAAACTAAAGACTTTTTATTAAATACATTTTTTAATATTCAATTCAGTAAATTGCTGCTAAGCATTCGAAACTTGAAATTCGATGAAACATAAAATAAAAACACGTCATAAAAGTGAAATAAATTAAATGAGTAATCACAACATAAAACATATCATAAAAAAGTCACAAGAATGAATGAAATGAATATTTGAAACATTTCTATGTGACTTAGTACTAAATAAATGTAAAGCTCTATTTAAAACCTTGTTACTCTATAATTTTTATTTCATAACATAATATTAAGTTACTGCTCTTTCCTCTAATGTGTCCATTATTTCAAGAGCGCTTCATTTAAGTCTTGGAACAATGCATTCTTGCTAAAAGCACGTTCTAAAATAATATATTATAATATAAATAAAAATACATATTAAACATAAAATATGTAGAGATTAATTTTAATACAATAAAGGTTTTTTTTATTATTTAGAACTTTAAACACTCTAAACCTTAAACACTTAAAATGTTTTCTTCATGTCAAATTTTTGTCTTAGTTCATTTTACAAACACTTACATTTTATGTATAGTCTATGTTTTAAATACAATTGTATTTTGAAGAGAGTTCATTATATCAGCAATTTATATTCACATGTATATATACTTAATGAAGCGATTTCATAAACAAATAACAAGTCTTAAACAAAATATTGACTTTCCTGGAGTTTAATAACAAGGTCTAATTAGGTAAAGGACTGTTACACAAACATATTATTTACAAACATATCTTTTCCAATTGGCGATGATTGGCGACAGCATGATTGCACATTGCAATTTTGTGCAGAACTATTCCGTGGAAATACTGACAAGGGAGGAATGGTCGACTGGCCTCCCCCAGAGGAAAGGTTGCCTTGTATAGTACACCCATGAATCGAAAATGGGGCCTAATGTAGGATGCGGGGTATATGGTGAGTGCCCTGGCCACAGCTTAAACCTGGGTAAGTACGCCTCCATTTTTCAGGCAGAGGTATACGCCATAATTGCTTGTGCAACCCTGAACCTGCAGCGCACACGGAAAAAAAGGATTTGTCCTATCAACAAAAAAAATATTGTTAACAATTCCAAGACAATATATACTTAACTTACCAATATATTGTCATTGTAAAATTTTCCATTTCGTTAAATTTACAAAAAAATATTGTTGCTTTATAGTCTCAATTGAAGTAAATATTATTAGGTGAACATTATGATAGCTTAAATCTAAGACAAGTATTGATCTCGTACGAATAATGAAAATTGTTATAATAAGACAAATTTATTGTTAGACTGACAATTCCGTTGTTCTTCTGGAAAACTACATTATCCGATTTACATTTTACGATGTCTTGTTTTAAGACAAGGATTTCTTTTGAAATTTACTGATATATTATTAGGAGAAGATTTGAGATTTGTAGCTAGACAATATGTTAAATTGTTACTTGGATTAATGAGCGGTCTTAATATAAGAGTGGCAATTTATTGAATAAAAGATTTAAGAGTTTGTCGTGGAAGATATTGTGAAATTGTTACTAGAATTTATAGGTGGTCTTAATAGAAAATTAATTATTTCTTAGGAGAAAAATATCAATTTTTCGGTTGAAATCCCGAATTTTTAAAATAAGTTGTAACGTCTGGTTGTTAGTAAATATATTATTTGAATAACTCGGCAAATTGTGAGACAAAGATAATACATTTTCGACCCGAGAATATGGTAAACGATTACTTGAAATTAGTAGCCATCTTGATTGTAGGTTTATTATTTCATAAAACAACAATATCAATTCTTAAGACAAATGATTTTTATTTTGAAATAAGTTGACGTATAAAGTTGATTCAAAACAAGATTATTATTTGAATAAAGCAGCAAATCATAGAACGAAGTTTACACAATATTATCAATGCGATAATATTGTTATTTGTTCTATGGATACTCGGAATAACAATTGATTTTAATAAAGTGTTGCCAGGTACATGATAATTACCTTAACAGCACGGTATTTTTTATTAAATAAATGGTTTATTTATTTACCGCGGCGATTCTCTACCGTTTTATTATATGGTTTAGTTTTTGATTTTAAGTACTGTGTTAAAATGTGACGTTGGTTCAATCGACCTTGTGAAACTAGAGTGCTAAGCTATATATATACAGAGCTTGGACGCTTTAATTATGATCGATATATCTATGATTTAAATCGCAAATTAAACGCTGTCTTGAGATTTAGTAAGTGTACTGTTGTGTTTTCTGATCGCTTGCGAAAACTACTAAAGAAAACTTTTATCAGTCATCTTTACCACTGTTTCGAAATACCAATTGCACTTTGGACCATCTAGTTATCTTTTATTCATATATTAAACAAACTTAACTTTTAATGATGAGGAAATTGTTGGATTGAGTTTATTAAATTACAAATTATTTCTTATCTCGACGTTCAAACGTACTTTTTATTTACACGTTCTAAAGAGCGGTGCATGCAGATAATAATTAATAATATATTCCATGTTATTATTTTTGACATGTGATATATTTAGATAAAAAGACAATTTTTAGGTAAAAATATGACAATTTTAACTTTCGTGGTTGGCAACACCTTTCCTTTTTATTGTTTTATGTGTGGCGGCCGTACATCGGACGTATTCGGTTTTGGTGAGTTAAATATTGAATAATATTGTTAGAATAAGATAATCTTGGTTAACTTCTAAAGACACCCAAGTCAATTGTTAATTAGAGAATATATTTTTTAAAATTTAGTTGCATCTAGTGGAAAAATAATATTTAGTGCCTACTACTTTTTCTGTAGTAGCCCGGGCTTAAAAATGGACTCCGGTGCCGGTGAGACGCTTCACGATGATGAATACGTTGGTCAGAAAGGTACTCTTGATTTGCCGACTAAATGGCATATGCCATTTGATGTTATTGATAGTTTTAAAAGTAAGTAAAATTACTACTAATCCATTTATAGTCCGTTATTTTAAATTAACGTTGCCTGTCAGCCGTTTAGTTTGGTTTCAAAATTATCTTAACTTTAGTATCATTTGTAACAGTCTTGCTGTTAGGCGTTAGTGTAGCATATTTATTTGTGAATTATAACACCCAAAAAATTAAACTGAAGACGCATGTAAGAGTTCTTCAGTGTAAATATAAAAAAATGTACACAATTCAATACAATATTCAGATGTGATCTTGTTTTAATTTTTTCAGGGAACAAAATAAGTCCAGTGCACTTTCCCAAATTAACACAGTCGGAATTAAAATAACTATGCCCAATATTCGGTGTTAGACTGGAACTAAAGGAACATATTGACCAATTTCTAGAAAGTGTTGCAGATACTCTAACTACTGCTAGTAGCTAGTAGCACTGAAAGTTAGATAGGTATAACAGGACGAAACAGACTCACTGAAGTGATTGCACGGCATATGTACACGCATGCTGTTAATCAGTAAGTTAGCTTATTTTCATTCTAACCATTATTAATTTAATTATTATATAAAAAAGTGTAATTTTTCATTTTATTATTTTAGAAAACTATCCTATGGTGATTACAATTCTTTGGCTGGAAAAATAATAACCTTCTTCCCAACTGAAAATATAGGTACCTACATATTTTGTACGTCCTATGCCAAAATTGCAATCCAAAACTGGCAAATCAATATTTGCTAAAGGGAAGCTATTAGACAAGATTCGAAATTTGATTTACAAATCTGGTGATAACAAGAGAGCTTTCACATCAATCAAGTCTGGACATAGTTCTAAATGATCTAAAATAATCATAATAAGAGTAAGTATATCTTCTTTATTTCTATCTCTACTTCTATATTCTAATCTGGAATAGATTACTAAATAGTAATTTTAAATCTAAGGAGATCGTATTTTGAATGTAGTTCTTTGTTTTTTGGAACAAGTTGTATTTAGTTTGTTGCAGGTAAATCCAAAGTCAACATCCAATTAAATAAAAATTAAAACCCAAATTATTAGAACAAAGTTCTGCTTTCAAGTACCTATGTATTTGTAATAAAACTGATTACATTTAACTTTGTATCATGTATTTAAATGTAGTGGAATGTACAATTTTTTTTTTGTTCTAATTTTTAAATGAAATCTGAATCATGTTGGTGGAACTGAATGGATCCAAATAATTAGATAATTATTCCAACTTTGTGGTTTACCAGAAAGCAGTTTTGTTAATATCTGAAAACTTTTGCATAAAATATATTAGTATTTACTGATAAATTCCAGGTATTAATGAAGACATTGTTTGGTTGAAAAATAATCATGAACCATGGGATCTTGTAATACAAAAATGGATAAACACATATGATGAAAGAGTACTTTGCGAGCAAAACAACCTGACAGAGTATTTAGCAAAATGGCCAATACTTAATGACCTAATGAGTGAAACATTAGTATGTTTTTTGTATTTATATCATAGTATTTAAAATAAATAAAATATTGCCATAATTTATAAGGTAAGCACTGTAAGGTCTCTGTTTAGGAGCAATTAATTTAATTTTTAAAGAATTAAATAAAGTCTTAAAATAAAATAAATGTAGTTTTACTCCAAGCAAATGCTACTTACACAGACACAACCATGAGTTTCAAAACAAATTATAGTATTGTAGGTCCAAATGGAGTATATTGTTCAAGCAATCAACGGTTCAACGGTTGATTCAAATAAATCATAGTTTTTAAATAAGCTAATGATTATTCTCAAAATAAAAATACATTTTCTTGAAACTAAGAGATCAAACGTAGTATGGACATTTTTTTTGTACATACAAGTTAATTTTATTGTTAAAACAATAATCTACTATCCTCAAAACTATAATTTGTATATTGTTCAACGAAAACCTATTTACTGTCGAAGTAACTGAACCATGATTTTCAAACTAATTGAATTTACGTTGTTAAACATACATCAACAATCATATTGTTAAAATAAGAGAAATACTAGTGTTACATTAAAACATTATTTTGTTGATATAAGAAATCTGATTGTCTAAACGATCAGATTTATTTTCTTGCAAAAACAATATAACTATTGTTGTAACAGAATATATAATGTATTAAAAGAACGATTTTGGTTTGTTCATCTAAATAAACCACAGTATTACTTTAAATTAATAAGATAGCTTCGGATAAATTAACTATATTGTTATGATAACAAAACCAAATATATTTGGTCTAATAATACGGTGTTATTTCGTGAACGCAAAATTCTTATCAATATCAAATTGTATATTTAAGTAAATATTGTCTTCCTCGTATGGAAGACAGGATTTGCGTTGAATTAAAGCAGGTTGCTTTAATATAACAATTCCTTTTTTTCCGTGCAGCTAATATTACGATTTACATCAACTCGGATAGTCAGGCGGCACTAAAGGCCCTAAATTTTGTGATACGGGGTGATACTAAAAGTGATATTGGGTTCTCTTAGCCCTGCACAGCCGCGCTTTCAAATAATAATAATACCTTTTCCAGCAAGACTACAGTTTTAATTTGGTTTATTCTATCTATACCTTGTTAAAGAACTTTGTAAATTAGTTTCTACCTATCAAGATTGATTGAATGATTATTTAAATTGATATAAATATAGAATAAAAATATACCGACACGGGCAAGGATTCGAACCTGCAACCTCTGGACGGTTTTCCAGAGGTCGCGGGTTCAAATCCTTGCCCGTGTCAGTTTATAATTCATTCTATATTTATATCAATTTCAATAAGTTTATCATGGCTATACATGTTTATAGTTATTTTCAAACATGAATGGTTATTTACTTACAAGATACCTTAACCATACGTTTCTTTTTACGAGTAAAATAACATCTGAACTTCAGTATTGAAATACTTATTTCAATAAATAACATTCTTTTATTTTAAATATCTCGTATAGACATAACAATGTATACAACAATGAAATATAGTCAAAACATTTTGTTAAATGTCGCTTTCGAGTTTCGATAGAAATTATAGAATTAAATGTATTTTAGTAAGATCTTTTTATGACAACGCTCCACTAAACTGTAGATACCTAATATCTAAATAACATAAGTAACTTCACTAAAATAAGTTCTCTATAAATTGCAAGTAAATTCAAAGTAATAATGTTTTTTTTCAATTATGAACTTAAATTAATAAGAATAACAATAAAAAGCACGATTACGAATAAAGGTACATTTTACTTATAAAATCTTGCAATTTACTGATGGATGACTTAAAATTAATGCGTAACTAATGCTTAAATCTTTTGATCTCAAAGAAAAATTATTATAGAATTTATCAGGAGCAAGTGTAACTAGAGTTAATTTAGGTTTTTATGACAACTAAGACTTTATCATAATTCACATAATATCACATTACAAAATATTCATATGCATTATAATGGATAAAATGTACTTTTAATAATCAGGAGCATTTAAAGAGATAAGACGTCTGTGGTGATTTCCTTATGTTAACATATGTATGATTTATTTTATGTATTATAACAAACATTACATGATGACACATTCGCAAACGGCAGGTCTTAATATCTCTAATACAAGTGCAAACTTGCAGTCGCTCGAATAAAATTATTTAATATCAAACTGTAGTAAGCTTTAAACGTGCAATTTTTAGTTCATATTACCTTTGATACTATTTCTCAATCGTATAATTTATAGAAAATATAGAATATATAGAAAATAACCTTGATATATACTTTTCCTGAGGGAAACAGTCATTTTAATTCCAAATTTTTAGAAAATAATCTCGATATAAACTTTTCTTAAAGGAAAGATTTCTTTAATTCCAAATAGACGTATTATAATCTTCAAAATTTAAAAATAAAGTTTTAAATTAAATTAAAATTATTTAAATACGAACTGACGCTTATTTGCTTAGTTTTTAATGTCCCGTTTTACAATGATTATACTATTGTGATGAAATGCGTATATTTTTTTAAACATTATGAAGTTTAAAATATTCTTAAATGCATTGTGAATATTATTGAAATAAATGTATATAATAAATATATTATTTGTGAACATGCTTATGATAATCAAATAAGCTTTTTATATTTCGTCAAAGCGAAAGTCTGTCTGTGACTTCCTTTAATCTTGGATTTCCCTAAATACAAAGTTGACTGAATAAACAACAACGGCTCATAGAACTTCAAAGAACTTTCATTTTATTATAAAAAATGAATTTAACATTTTGAAATTAGAGTCTCTATTATCGCTCTTACAGTAAATTGCAGTCGTCGGCGTGATTTTTTTTATTGACCTTCAAATCTAACTTAAGAATTTGAAGTAAGTCCAGTGGAGTTTAAAAATAAATTACTTTTTTACACTAGCGTTCTAATTGATTTATAAGATGGTAAGAGCTAGTATTTTGTGTAATACTTCAATCCATAGAACTCGAAACTTTATCATCTTTATTTGGCAGTTTATTTTTTAAAGTTTGTACGATCTAGACATTTTATTACTTGAAAACATAAAAAAAATTAACATGTTAGAGATCGATTGGAATCAATTCCATATATATTAACCTACTCACATGGATTTTTTTTGTGATTAATCAGAATTTAATATTTATTAAAATTATTATTATTTTTTTTTTTTATACGATCTAGGGCAATGCTTGACTACATTCCACCTGATGGTAAGTGGAATGTAGTCTTAGATGGTAAGGCGCATTGCCCTAGCAACCTATTCACTCTTCTCTTGAAGACACCCACATTATATTTGGCCGGAAATACCGACGCAGGCAAATTGTTCCAGTCCTTCGCTGTACGCACTAAAAATGAGGAAGCAAAGCGCTTCGTTCGGACAGGTGGAATGTCCACAACAAAAGGATGGATACCTGCCGTGCGTCGGGACGTCCGGTGATGGAAGGGGGACGGGGGAACTAAGTCGTGTAGTTCCTGCGCACACTCACCAAAATGTATCCCATAGAATACTGAGAGGCTAGCAATTTTACGCCTGTGTTCAAGGCTTTGGAGGTCGGCTTCGACCTATTCGGGATCGCCGATAAGCCTCTTTGCTCGCCTCTCAATTGAGTCCAGAACCGCAAGATGAGACTTTGCGGCACCAGCAAATATGTGACCACAGTACTCTACACACGACCGGATCTGTGCTTTGTATAGAACAAGAAGCTGTCCCGATGTAAAGAACTGCCGAACCTTCGCAAGAACGGCAAGTTTTGCTGCTGCTGCTCTTGCTCTGGACTCAATGAACCGACCAAAGTTGAGGTTCGAGGAAATCTCTAAACCTAACAACTGAAGCCGGTCACTGTATTCCAAGGATACATTCTGGAAAGTAAGAGCCAAGGTGAAAGGGCTCTTTTTGGCGGTGAACAGACACGTCTGCGTTTTGGTGGCGTTGAACTTAACAAGATTGGCATTGCTCCATGCGGAGACTGCCTGAAGTTTGTCATTCAAACGTTGCACCATGGCTTCTCTTTCAGACTGTACTTGATCTCGACTAGCCCGAGTACTCGGCAGATATCTTTCTACAACTGTGCTGTCGTCTGCATACCCATAGATACCGGGCTTCAACAGATCATTAATGTGCAGCAGAAAAAGAGTTGCAGAAAGAACGGACCCCTGAGGCACTCCGGCATTTATTGTCAAGGGTTCCGAGGAAAACTCGTCGACAACTACTCGGAGAGATCTCTGGCTCAGAAAGTCCGTTACCCAGCCGATCAGACCAGGAGATATATCGTACGCTGAAAGCTTGCTTATAAGGCTCGCATGCCAGACCCTGTCAAATGCCCTCGAGACGTCCAGAGAGACGGCGACCGCTTCTCCGTTCTTCTCGATGGCCTCGCCTAAAATGTGTGTAGCATACACTAGGAGGTCCCCAGTAGACCTATTACGGCGAAACCCGTATTGTCGGCCACTGAGGAGATCGTTACCTTCTAGGTATGCTAGTAGGCGCGAGTTCAATACACGCTCCATAATCTTGCAGAGTATGGAGGTGATTGAAATCGGTCTGTAATTGACAGGGTCGGCACGGCTGCCTTTTTTGGGCACGGTTTGCACATTAGCAAGCTTCCAGGATTTCGGCACTATTCCAGTCATGAAAGAGAGACGATACAGACGTGTCAGTACAGGAGACAACTCAGCTGCGCATTTCTTGAGCAGAATGGCTGGTATACCATCAGGACCACTGGCTTTATTCACATCTAAACGACACAATGTTCTCCATACCTCTTTGTTAGTGATGCGGATTTCAGGCATCGAAATACCGCAGTGAGGAAGATGTGCTGGAGAAGCATTGCCAGTGTCTAGATGCGAATTATTACCAAACAGAGAAGCAAATACATTTGCTTTCTCTGTTGCTGTGTGGGCCAGGGAACCATCCGGCTTCAGCAGAGCAGGCAATGAGGGTTGGCAGAAATTCGACTCGATCGCTTTCGCAAGAGACCAGAAAGCTCGACTGCCAGTTGGTCTGGCAGAGAGCTTTTCGCCATTCTTAGCGATTCGATCGAGACGAGCCTTCCGCAATGCCTTTTTGTAGGACTTGGCAGCTTGGTTAAAGGCTCTCTTCTTTATACTTACATCCGGAGTTTTGCGGCTTCGAGCATCAGCCCAAATAAGGTATGCCGAATGTTTTCGGTCATGTGCATGACGACATTCGGCATTAAACCATGGGCGAGCTTTGCCACCGATGGGTACGTCAGCAAAAGGAATAAAATACTCCATTGCCTGATGCACCACATCGGTTATAGCATCCGCGCAACTCGACGGATCCAAAGAAGAGAAGCAGACCTGCCGCCAAGGATAAGACGCAAAAAAGTGCCGCATCTCATCCCAATCTGCTGACTTGTATTTCCATACTCGCCTAACACCATGTGGTTCGAAAGCTGGTGGGGAATATGCAAATACAGATTTCACCAGACAGTGATCGGAGGTTCCCAAGGGGGACGTGACCTCTACACGATACCTGTCCGGATCATTTGTCAGCAGAAGGTCCAGGCAATTGGCTGTATGGCCTACCACATCTGGTACCCTTGTCGCTTACCTCACCGCGCTTCTCTTCCAGCATGGTCGGATATATCGGTCAGAGCCATATCTGCAGCCTCACTGAGATACTCAAATAGACGAGTTGTCTCCTGGTCACCGCTGTGCGAACGGTAGACACAGGAATACAGGATTTTTTCGTTTCCTGTGTCCACTAAAACCCATAGGGAAGAAAAAGTGGGGTCTTCAAGGTGACGGAGACGCTGAATACAGAGGTCTTTCCGCGCGTACATACTGACTCCGGCCCGTGAGCGAAAGTTGTGCTCCAACGAGTAACCGGGATAATCCAAGTATGCAGCGCTCAAAGGACATTGTATCTGCGTCTCCGTCAAAAAGAGCAAGTGCGGCTGCTCTGTCTCCAGGTTGTGGTGGACAGCTAAAAGATTTGAGTGCAAACCCCTGATATTAGTGAGGTGCACTTTATATGAGGAGGAGTGCAACCGCTGTGTAACCTTGTTCCTTTTTCTTAACTTTTTCATTAAAAAAAATAAATATAAAAGTGAATAGGGATGGGAAATGGCAGTTGAACGAGACGGTACGTATCGAACCCGACGTCGAAATTGGTGATGTCTTGCCACTGGTAGGCTAGTCTGGAGACTGCGGGGACGCCCGAACCCCCCCAGGGCTCGCCATCGGGCCTCCTCGTCTGGTCGCCAACCAGCACGATGGAGCCACCCTGGGATTTTTCACAGCTGGCGGGGCAGCCTTCCGTGGTTGGCTATCCCACTAATTGGGCCCCCAACTATCTGCGGGCGGCCAGCGGAAAGCCGTCGCTTCGGATCCCGCTACCCTCCTCGACTAGACACCCGACAAAACAAACACCAACCCAACGTCAAACCGGTTCGCCAACGCACCGCAACTGTTCAGACCCATTTCCCATAGACGGCTTCATCGAGCAACGTGCCGGAACACGACTAGGTCGCTTTGCGGCACGACTCTGCCCGATGGGTGGTAACTTTGCCGGCGACCGGATGTTATGGTCTACCACCAAGATTATATGTAATACCATACTCAATTATATGTATATATGCATGCATACTCATGAACATATGGATACAAAGATATATACGAAATCACAATATATTTACGAACAGAGAAAGATTTGCGATAGAATGTAGTATTGTACCGCTATACTTCAAGGAATTTTTAGGAAAGACGGGAAGGTTCTGCTAAATTTCTGGGTGGACTTAATTGAAAGCGATCTCGCAACTAAGAAGGAGAAGATTTTTGAAGCACTCTATAGAGAAGCGTTAACACATGCATGTTCCGGCGGATTCGGATCGGGAGCCAATTAAACTTTTGGCGGTACTCTGATAGATGAAACGGATGCAAAAATTCTGACTTGCTCTAACTTGCCAAGCAGCTCATCACTTGCATCTAGATGACGTTTGTTATTAAGAAGGTAAGTAAGAAATTAAGGAGAAGAATCAAAAGGGATTGCACTAGCATAATTTTAGTTTTAACGGGTAGGAAATTTTGAAGGCGTATGAGGCTTTATTGACATTATATGAGTCAACGCAAAACGCATGAACACAAACGCTTAAAAATGTATTTTATTTAGATTTAAATGTAAAACCGAGACACGGTTAGTTTCCTCGACTCATATCTAACATATGGGACTGACAACTGACAGCGGCATGACTGAACATGAGAACTGGAATATAAATGAATATATGTAGAGAATACTGTGAATATTTGATAAAATATACCTTTGTATCATTTTACCGATATTTATTGAGACTAGAAGAGGTGTATATAGATATGGGTAATGGAGCTGATTGATTATGGTAATTAGGGCTTTTTAATAGGTTTATATATTTGATGATCTATTGGTGTAGTGGTGAGTGACCCTGATTGCTAAACAAAGGTTATGAATTTGATTCCCACACGAGACAATGCTTCGTGAGATCCACAGATTGTTGTTCTGATTCTGGGTGTACGATTCATCTGTAATGTATATGTTTGTGTCACCCACCCGAACCCGAACCCCATAGCGTCGCTTTACGTGAGGTGTCTGCGCTAACCACTCGACCAATGCAATGGAGAGGTAAAAATATAAAATTTACAAGCTCTTACCTTCTTAGAAATCAATAAGAGGTCAGTTTAAATAAAAAGTAATTTATGTTTACACTCTACTATTAACTCCACTGTATTTAGTGTCAAAGTTAGATTCTGTAGAAACACAAAGGTCAATAAAAAGGAATCGCGCCAAGGAGTGCAATTTACTGTAAGAGCGATAATAGTGACTTTAATTTCAAAATGTTCTCCGTTTTCTATAATAAAATGAAAATGATTTGATGTTCTACGAACCTTTAATGTTGACGAGATATACTCGTATTTTGAATTTAAGATTGCCGAGATTAAAGACAGTTACAAACCCTTGTTGTGAAAATGTAAAAGAAGTGACTATCATAAAGATGTTCACAAAAAAAATATTTAATATAATATAATTTACATATTTTTAAACCTTAAGTATTTTTATTAACACGCCGATCTTCAGAACAATACAATTATTTTATAACGTGAAAGTTATGAGAAACTTCTTTGCATATTATTTTCTAGCTTAACAAGAGTTCATATTTGATAAAAGTTTCTGAGTAAATTTCGAGATAACATATTATATATAATAAACATTTTGTTTTGTTATTTCTATTTAAAAACAGCTAGCTACAGGTAATTGTGGAATTAATGTATAGTATGTTGGTTATTTATACATAACTTTTACATAATGAAAAGTTATAGTAATCCTTGTATAGAAGTATAACAATACAATACAACAATTTATATATATATATATATATATATATATATATATATATATATATATATATAAATATATATCCAAATGACTCTCCCAGATCAAAGTAATTTAGTAAGATGGGGCAAAGCCACCGAAAAGTCTTGCAACATCTGTGGGGAGGCAATAGGAACCGCGAAACACCTATTAGTGGGGTGTAGGGTACTACTAGATAAGGGTCAATACTCGTGTCGCCACGACAAGGTATTAGAAATTATACGGGAAGCGGTTAGTCTTTCAGTAGCAAGAGCGCGGAAGGGTATAACAACCACCAAACGATCTATAGAATTCGTAAAAGAAGGCTCCTCCAAAAAATCAAAAGCGAAGCCTTATTCAATATTAGGCGCGGCTCCTGATTGGATTCTCATGATGGACACGTATGAAACGCATTACAAAATCCCTGGGGATGTTGGTGTTTCGTCATCCAGACCGGACTTATTCCTGTATTCGAAACATCTGAAGCGCGTGATACTTGTGGAGCTTACTGTTCCTTGGGAAACAAACATCCCAAGGGATCACACATTCAAGCTCAATAAGTATTACGAACTAATCAACGAACTGATCAGGAATAAATTTATAGTTAGTTTGTACGCGGTAGAAGTGGGAGCGAGAGGTATAACAGCAAAATCTCTCTATAGCCTACTTAAAGACCTTGACCTTTCTAGAACAAGCATCGGTTCATTTCTAGAACGTATTTCAAAGGCGGCATTAGTAGGTTCTTTCCAAATTTGGTTAGGTAGGGAGAGGAGTGTGGAGGGTGAAGGTGAGCGTTTCTGCGCACAATAAAGGGGCCCCTTAAACCTACTCCTGGGTCGCAAGTCCCAGGCACTGCTTGCACTCCTCTCCTTGCAACGCGATGGGCCCGGCACCCGCACGGCGAATCCATGGATTGCTAAGAAGCTTCGTCTTATATATATATATATATATATATATATATATATATATATATATATATATATATATATATCTGTCAAACATTTTAATACTTTCCCCAGTGATAAGTAAAATGTTTATCTGTAAACAATTCAAGTTTGAACTATATTTCAATATTGCAATATATTTATAAATATTTAATTGAAAGGCGGAACCAAGAATGATGAAACTTCCGTTACAGGTGTTATTTTACTCGATTAAGTAAGGTAACGGTATCTTGTAGGCAGATTGTTCAATCAAGATAGGATGAAAATATTTACTCTTGACAAAGTTGAACTTTGATAAAGTTTCAAAACAGATACATTGAACGAGGTTAGGAAGTTTAGTTGGGTAAAAGTATGTGTTCAAATAATATTGTGCTACAGTTCTTTTCCTAAGGAGACCTTGTTATCATGATCCAGGAATGTTAATTTTTTTTAGTGACATTAACCCGTAATGGTTGATTGCATAGGATTTTGAAAAATATTTTTTCCAAAGTTCCATTTCCTTTGGTTGCGCAAAAGCCCTGAATGGCTTTAATTCTCAAACAAAATCAATATTAATGGGTACTAATAATGTATAAGCAAAACAGATATTCAAAGTAAATATTTTATGTATATAAAATTAGTATACTAATGTGTGAAATGCAAATTGTGCAGATAGGAAACTAGTTTAAAAGTTTCGTAAATTTTCGTGACTTTATGGAACCAATTAACAAAGTTATCCAAAAATGACTTGCGCAGTTCAATTGATTTACTATGTTAGTCTTTTGAATTGCCAAGTTATTATGGGCCTAGTTCATAGGAAAGCAGCTAAATATATATATTTTTTAATCCAATCGTAATTATATTTTTTTCAAATAACCTGAAAAATCAATGAAATGTTTTTTTAAGAAAATTCTTTTCCTTATTCAACGTTTATATTAAACATTTATTTTGTTTTCTGTAATCTCAATTTTAAGTACTCAATCTTAATTAAACAAATCGGATATTATTAAGTTTTAAAAATTTTATTGTCGTAAATTATTAAAACTTTGAATACAGTAGTTTGTAATTTCTTAATTATATATAGGAACATGAATACTGTAATGTTTAATTTATTTTTATGTGAATATTATTTTGTCAGAAATTTAAATAAAAAAACAATTTGATCCGCATCAACAACAAAAAGGCGTTACATGTGTCAGATCATTACACGGAAAAACTGATCGTACCCAGATAAAAAATAGCATTTTCCACATTTCACATTTTTTGTAGAAAGTTTTTCAACTTACAATACTTTCACTTCATTCCTTTTTAAATATTTTGTAATACTGCTTGTAGGGTTAGTAATGTAATACTTATCAACTTATTCAATACGAGGGCTATCAAATTCTAAAATAACTTAAGCAGTTCAATCTCTATTTACCACCGTGAATAAAGGTAACACATACAACAAATCAAATATTCGGCTTTATTATATAGATTTGATGGCGGTCCAGATGACAACTAAACTGAAATCAACATTTTTAAATACATGAAGATTCAGACTACTATAAATTAAAATTGTATACTACTAACTGTTATGTAATTAAAAGAAACCAGATAATAACCCATATAACAATTCTCTATTTACAAACTAACTACTTAAAACTATGAGAAAATTTTAAGTGTATACAAATTGTGCACAGTTGAGCCGTTTCTGTAAATATGGTAATACGGTAGTAAAACTATATTTGGTCGGGATTACGACGATTATACGACTTATTTAGAAAGGAGAATCTTTTGTATCTGACCGTTTGATGCACAAGTCAAAATTTTGTTTTGGAAGGTTTATTAAAGCGATAAATTCGTTTAAGTTTCGAATTTTGAAAACTTAACAATAAGTATATATTATGTTTGGTTTCATAGTAAAAAGTATGTTTCGTTTCATAGATAGGACTGACTATACTACAATTTATAATTAGTAAAAATTGTTTCAATATTAATTGCATCCATGTATCGAGACCGTAATCTAATATCTTAGACAATATATGTACGAGCGATATGATTAAGCCTGATAACTCAATCGGGATCTCAGATTATCAACATGTTAATTTGATTTTCAAATTTACATTTAAACAAATCGCTATACGTAATCACTTAAAGACTACGTATAGTGATTTGTTTAAATTTGTATAATAATACAGATTTTTGTACCTGCTACTAGATAAAAAACCACCTTGTCACACCACACTGAATAAAATCAAATGAAAAGTCAGAAGAAGTTTTCTTATACGAAACCAAAATCATTGCCAAACCAGAGACAATCAAAAGTCAGAAATATCGAGTGCAATTTAGTGTAAAAGCGTTAAGCTCTAATGGTGATTACTGTAAAATGGCACTAGAAGTTAAAAGGCTTGCCAGACACCTAACTTATAGTGACAATTCTTATCACTTTTTTAAGAAATTTACTATTCCTTATTAAATGCCAACATCTTATGAATAAAATATTTATTTGGTGACTTTATAACAATTTACTGTTATTTTATAATTATTAGAATATAGAACAATTATATGAAATTAGCAAAAAAGATAATCTAATCTTAAAAAAATATAATATTATTTTTTTACCACCGGATGAGACTTATGCTCGTTGGTCTTCCTGTTTTGGATATATGTGAAAAAACATAAAGTTCGCCAAAAAAATGAAATATCATAAATAAAATAAATATTCAAAGTAATCTTTTGTTACATTTTTAAATAAGTTTTTTGTATTGTTAATTGTTGAAGTTGTTGAAATTGTTGAAACCCAGTTGAAAAGTTTTGAGACTTTATAGAACAATTTAAGACAGTAAACCAAAAATGACAGGAGCAATTCAGTTAATTTTCTATATTAGTCTTTTGAAACGTCAACTTATTAAGAAGTTTCACTTTTGCTGTCGCTTACAGTAAAGCAGAGCCATCAAGAATCTAAAGTAATTAATATATATCTTGTGATAAATCATTATTTATATGCATTTTTTTTCTTTTCCCATAATATTATTTATCACTGTTACACACATAAACGGCTTCATCGAGCAACATGCCGGAATACGACTAGGTCGCTTTGCGGCACGACTTTTCCCGATGGGTGGTAACTTTGCCGGCGACCCGATGTTATGGTCTACTACCTCAATATGATTAAAATATAAGAAGCTTATTTAAAACGGTCCTTATTAGCTTAAATACTTTTTTTTTGCTTTTTTTTAGTCAGCTATATTGATAGCTTTATTTTCATATAATATTGGTCCAAAACCTCGATCCATAGCATTAAAATCTCGACTAGATGATGGCCAGTTTTCAGCTGTGATGCTGTTGGGTTTCTTACCCATCTTGCGTTACGATATCACAGCATTTCTGTTTTCTTCATCGCCATTTTACGACCCTAAAATATAGTATTATTATATTTTTAATTTTAGTATTTATATATAATATATATATATATATATATATATATATATATATATATTGAAATAACTTAACCTTAGACATAGTTCTTAAACATGGGAAATCTCGTTAAAAATCTTTAGAGTAAATCCAACCTAACAAAAACATTTTGGTCAGGGGATAAATTCTTAGTGCTTGTGAAAGTTATTCAAAATAAAAACTTATTTTTTTGTTTTTAAATGATATTACTCCTTATTGATATATTGGTTGTTATATTGACTCCTTATTTAATGTATATGTAGATTGTAATTTTTTTTTAATATTATAATATATTATTCTACAACGTGCTTTTAGCAAGAATGCATTTTTCCAAGACTTAAATGAAGCGCTTTTGAAATAATGGACACATTAGAGAAAAGAGCAGTAACTTAATATTATGTTATGAAATAAAAGTGATAGAGTAACGAAGTCTTAAATAGAGCTCTACATTCCTTTAGTACAACGACACATATATTTTGTTGTTTCTCTTTGTTTCTTATCTATTCTCTACTTTCGTACGCTTAATAGTAGCTTAAAGATTTGGAAAATTATCAGTAAATTAATCATTAAAAAATATTATTCATTTTACGTTTGAATATAAATATAAATCAAATCATAGTACTAACATTAAATGTACAAAATGTAATGTACATAAAATAAAGGTCATATAAAAATATCACATAATTTTTAATTGGACTAGATAGATGAGTGAATTATGACAGACATGAATTATATTGTTGACTTCTAAAAAACATTACACGTTCGGATCACTGCATCGGAATATCGGGTCGAACCCTAAAGAGAAACGGCTTTATCCTCATTTACCATTTTTTAGTATTAAGTTTCCGACTCAACTTTTAATTCTTTTGCTGTATTGTATGCATTGAAGAGTTAATATTTGATTTTAGTCATAGGGGTTGTAATCTGATACTTGCCAAGCAACCACGTAAATAAATAAGCTATCAAATGTATTTAAAATTTATAAATTCCAATCCGTAATTCCAATATTAAAGCATTCAAACAAACCAATCTTAAAAAAAAAATCTTATAACCATAGTCAGTACAAATGAGGTAGAAAGAAAAGAATATTTAATCGTATTTGATTTGTGTCCGGTAGAATTGCGTCTGTAACCGTTCTATACCACTGTTAGTAAAATTTTATTTGTTTCTCAGAACTCTCTCATTTCAAAGAGAGAATCTTTTGGGTCTGGCAATTTTCTTTTATGAATACTTAAATGAATCATTGATACATAAGACGTTCTACGATTTTAAGATTCTATTAAATTGATGCGCATAATATAATTATTACTGCTTTTAATTGTTCTCGCTTTTGTGAAATTGACTTCGAATGAAGTAAGATAGGTGTTTTGTTTTTTATAGAGTAGTACCATATAAATTGTTTTACGTGTTCTCACATTGAGTCCATTCTTTGTGACAGAGGCCATAAAACTTGTAGATTGTATGTTTATTGTCTAATAGTATAAAATTCGTATTGTATGAATTAGAGGATCGTTAATGTTATTCACTTCATTTTTAACAATTATAAATTTAAACTCATTTCGTCTTATTGATCGCAACTGAATATATTTCCAATACGTGAAGCCAGGAATACTCTGTATCTTATAAGACAATCGAAATTATTTCCAATATATGATTTAGAATTACATAAATATTATCAGTTATAGCTGTATCATACGTTTACAACACATTTGATACAGGATTTCATGAAAATGACTACATTTGTCGTCACTAGTTTTTGATTATTGAAACTACTGTTAGATAAAAAACATACCGTGTCACATACATAGTAAATAAAATAGAGAAATGCAAGAAGAATCATTCAAATACCAAAGGGAATTCATTGCCAAATCAAACACACTCACATGAATGGTTATAGAAAAGTAGTCATTAATATCGAGGACCATTTAGTGCAAAACCATTAAAATCTAGTGGTAACTGTAAAGTGACACTGAATTGAAAAACTTTACTTTACCAAACACCAAACTCTTGATAAATGATGTCCAAACAATCCTTATCACTGTTTTAAGGATCCAACTGGAATAGTTTGGAAACGAACATTGGTGCTAGTAATTGAATTTGATAATGTTATTTTAAAAGTTGTTTTTCTTATTAGTTATTGTTGTTTTATAATTATTGGAATATTAAATACGATTTCGAAATTTGAATCACGTGGTAAAACATTTTATCTTATTTTAGTAGCAATTGTTAGTAAACTGAGGCTAAACTTAACGCAATTCCCAACGTCAAGAAGTACATAATAATGTATTTTTATTATCATTTATATACAATATTTTCTGTTTTTTTTTTATTATTTTATTTCTTCTATATTATACTAAATGAATCTATGAACACACTAATTTCATTTGTTTTGGTTTTTACTAATGATATTGTATAAGATTGTTTTGTCAGCACCAAAAAAAGCTCCATATCTTGGTGACGACTGATTCTATTTCGACCAAACACAACTAAGAATTATATTGATTAACCAAGCTTTTGTTTAAAAAAACCGCATTTAAATCCGTCCACGCGATTGGCTGCTACGTTGCCACAGACAGACAGATACACAGATACACAAGTCAAACTCCGCTCTTCGCTCTTTTTGGGTCGGAGCTTAAAAAGCGTATTCTCGGAAAGACAACATTTTTGTATTTTTTTGTGTATTAAAATATCCATATATTTCAGTATATTTTTTAAAATGTTCGGCTAAAATGGATAATGTCCAATTATAACTTTGGCCTTTAAAAATAATTACAAGTACGAAATCTAATTGTACGAAATCTAAATATTATACATACATCATACAATATCGGCCAAGCATATGCTTGTATGATTGATCGTATTGTATGATTGTGTAATGATGAATATATATATATATATATATATATATATATATATATATATGTCGAGGTGTGATACGCTTTCAACGAGCAATTGAGCTTACCTTACATGATAACAGTTTCCTGTCGTATATTTTTTAAAAAACAACTTTAACGTGTACTTTACTCAACGAAAAAGCCATTATATTTCATTATAAATTCTAAAAATATCAGTTCATGGAGTGACAAGGAAATCGAGAACTGTTCTTCATTCTGTATTTACATACAGATTGATTAAAATGTTTACTAGTGAACCATAAATCAAATAATTTATTATAATATGGTAATGTTCAATCTTATTTACAATTTTATTATATATTATTTTTATTATTATTATTATTTTTTTTTTAATATTAATAATCATTTTGTTACATAATGATTTTATTTCGGATCTAACATGATAACTTATTACTGATGTAAGTATTAACATTTTTGACCTACATTAACTTATAAATAATAGCCGAAACATTTTTTAGCCAATTATATCTATTTTGTTGTAATGTATCGTCATGTTTCTATACAAGGATTGCTATAACTATTCACTATGTAAAAGTTATGTACAAATCCAAGTAACCAACATACCTACTATACATTCATTCCACAATTACCTGTAGCTAGCAGTTTTTATATCGAAATATACAAAACAAAATGTTTATTATATATAATATGTTATGTCCAAGTTTTCTGAGAAACTTTGGTCAAATATGAACTCTTGTTAAGTTAGAAAACATATGCAATGAAGTTTCTCACGAACTTTTACGTTATGAAATTCTTGTATCGTTCTGAAAATCGGTGTGCTACAAAAAATATTTGGGGGTTTAAAATGTATATGTATAAATAAAATATATATTTTTTATCTTTATGATAATCAAATCTTTTACATTTTCACAAAACAAGGACTACGTTTCCCTTTCATTTTGGAAATCTTGAAATACAAAATACGAGTATATCTCGTCAACATTAAAGGTTCGTAGAACATCAAATAATTTTCATTTTATTATAGAAAACGGAGAACACTTTGAAATTAAAGTCGCTATTATCGCTCTTACAGTAAATTGCACTCGTTGGCGCGATTCCTTTTTATTGACCTTTGTGTTTGAACAGAATCTAACTTTGACACCAAATTCAGTGTAGTGGAGTGTAAACATAAATAACTTTTTATTTAAACAATCTAATTGATTTGTAAGATGATAAGGGTTTGTAAATTTTATAATTCTTCTATATGTAGTCGATTCTATATCACCTTTAATTTTGATATATACATAAAATTTTTAGAAGCAGAGAAATTATTTTCTTACATAGGAAAAAGTATATTGACAAAAGATTGACAAAGTGGTTGTTATTTTTTTATATTGCCAAAATAAAGTTATTCAATCAAGTTCAACAGCTTTTTTTTAATGACACTTTCGGCATTAAATAACGGACACAAAGTACAAGCAGATTCTAACCAACTCAAATCCGTCAAATCCGGTTCTAGGTTTAGCAATCATGGTCACTAACCACTAACCAACAGGACATCAAATACGCGTTTTAATAAGCCTATTAAATAATATATATACATATAATAATAATTATGTAACCATAATCGATAACAAATCAAGCACCGACCTTGTTTATCATTTGCTGTTGCCTACCATTTATATCTAGATACGGCTTTCTTAGTCGCAATAAATACCGGTAAAATGATACTATCTTTGATTCATTTTACCGGTATTTATTGCGACTAGAAGTGCCGTATCTGGATATCTGTGATATTTTATCAAATATTCACAGTATTCTCTACATATATTCATTTATATTCCAGTTCTCATGTTCAGTCATGCCGCTGTCAGTTGTCAGTCCCATATGTAAGATATGAGTCGAGGAAACTAACCGTGTCTCGTTTTTACATTTAAATCTAAAAAAAATACATTTAATTTAATATTAAATGTTTGTGTTCTGACGATACAATTATACAAATTATTTAGTTACAGACACAACTAACACAGGACTCAATCCAGTGGCCACTTATATGGTGTTTCATTATGGTAAAAAGGTTCATATCATTAAAAGTCTTAACCTAAAGGATACATCAACAAAAAAATGCACACAATGAATTTATAAAGTTTCGTTTCAGTTTTTTCAAGAATCCATTAATAAATCCAAACAAAACGAAAATATATGTAATTAATTTCGGTAGTGGCATCTTTCAATGTTTATCTATACTGCAAAGTTAGAAACATTGGTTAGGACTTTAGAAAGAAGCCTAATAGATGTCACCACCGTCCCAAAAAAAACGATCACATATAGAATACTTAATTCACCGACGCGGACAGCGATACGGTAGCTCAGTTGGTAGAGCGACGGAACGGTTTCCCAGTAGTCGCGGGTTCAAAACCCTGCCCGTATCGGTTTATTTTTCATTCTATATATTTATATATATTTAAATAAGCTTAACATGGCTATACATGTTTATAGATATTTTTCAACATATGTAATTAAACAAAATCACATGTGAGAGGTTATAACGAAATAATAACTGCGATGCATGCAATATCCTCTGTGGAGGCTAAACATCTGTGAATGTTTATTTTGCAGGTTCTGTGCACACGCTGTGTAAGTTTAATCGTATCTTATTAAAAACACATATATCCTACATTAGTATATCCTAATGTTCTATTTACTTTAATTTTGCAAGTTATATTCTGGGTTATTAAAACAGTAAATTGTTAAGAAAATTTGAAACTTAAAATGTCATTATTACAACTCATTGAAAGCGACCTCTACTGATGCTACAAAAAGCTAAAGATACATTTGCGAACAATGAACAAAACTGTATTAAAAAATAATAACCTCTGAATGATATCCATTGAGTATATTTGAGATCCTCACACAAATAGCAAATCCGATTTGCGTACAGAAATTTGGATGCTTAACAAAATCGAAAATGATTTACTCAATTGTTTTATCTTTAAAAATTTAAAGAACTTGAAATTGCTATACTTTATTACTACAATAAAAGGCTTAAGATATAAAAAAATATTAAAATAATAAATAAAATAAAAGTAATGACGTGGACATAATTTCGGCTATGTTTATTTTAACAACATTTTTAGATTTCGTGTAAATAATTTTGAATAGAAATACAAAATAAAAACTTTAATATAAAAGCCTAAACTCATTTTCCACTAAACGAACATTCCCACGCAGGAAAACATTCTAAAAGCATGACGCCACTCATTCCAACGCCTACTTCGATTCTCATCCTACTTCCAACCGGAAAGCAAAACCGCAGTAGACGTATATCATCTAGAAAAAATCATAAATCTCGTAAAGTAGGATTGATTATATTTTTTTATTTCATTAAAATCAAATATTAGATAATAAAAGGATAAGAATTCATTTAAGAACAAGAATATTTTTAACTTCCATATGTTTCAAAGTAGATATGGTGGTCCAGTACGATCCTAAAAATTATGCATCCAAAGATCGTAAGCGTCTACCAAGCATTTCAACTTTTAGAGTCCCCTTTTACACTAAATTGAACTCACTTTTATCGACTCCTTTTCAATAACCATTCTTTAACTGTCGCTGGTTTTGAAATGATTTTGGTTTCGTATAAAAATAGTACTTTTAGATCTTTTCATTTTATTACACTATGGAGTGACAAAGTACTTTACTATCAGACTTGACTTTGTAATACTAACTGGCGATATACGTAGTGAGTTTCATGACTGAGCTTGGAGCAAACTAATATAATGACGATGTAAGATCTTGGATATATTTATCTAACTCTAGATAATTAACTGGCTTCGAGGTCCTTTATCATTTTATTCAATATCAATGAGAAGATCTATATTAATCGTAATCTACATTTGAAATCACAGCCATTCATGTATTTTGACATAAGTGACAGAACTATCATCGCGGGATCTATTTTACATTCTAACGCCAGCTAATAATTTAAACTACATTTGTGTAAACTATGTTGACATTTTGTTTTCTTTCTGCCAACAATTTCATTAAGGTGGTAGTATCGCATCAATTTTCAATTTACAAATGCTCCTGTGGAGACTTGCGTAATATAATAAGATAAGAAAATTTAAATTTTATGTGATTCCAGTCTTGAAACAATCACAGGCAATTGTTAATTTTTTAAATTCTACCTTAAGAATAATGTCTAAAAAATAATACTCTTTGAGAGGTCACCTAATGATAAACTTTTAGAATGGCGAGAACCAAAACGGAATAATAGATTTAATAAAACCTTAAAACCATACAAAATCTTATGTATAATCCATTCAAGTATTCATAAAAGCAAACTGTCAGACACAAGAGATTCTCCTTTCTAAATGAGCCATTTATTCCGAGCAAATAAAATTTTACTAACGTCGTTACCGACGCAACTCAAATATACGCAAAGCAAATACACTTAGAATACACTTTTTATTCTTTCAACCTCAATTATGTTTGTTGCCCGTATAAAGAAATAAATATACCATAACATAGGTATATTTTTAATATTACCGATGACTTTATCTGTTGATAAATTTTTAGAAGGATTTTAGTAATTTTTACAGCATCATTTGTATTATGTACTATTTATTATTCAACAAGTAAAACCAAGAATTATAAACATAATTGTTTTAACATAATAAAAATAGTCATTTATACTAATTACTCTACTCAATTTTCTTTTAGAACACTTAAATGTGTGAACGTCTAAAATAAAACGTATAAATATTTTATTTATGAGCATGTAACAAGTAATAAAAGAAGATGGAGCCTCGCCTTGAAATGTTAGGATTAGTCTGCTTAGAGCTGAAAGTGTTTTAATTTGAACTCAGTCGTAAATATAATTGAAAAAAATATATTAACATTTAGCAAATCAATATACTCACTTTGTTGAAATGTATCCTAATGCTTTATAAACAAGATTACTACAACGGTTTATTCTGCAAAATAAAGTATGATACCAAATAATTAATATACTATATTAATATTGATACCTATATCAATACTACAACAAACTACAAATAATAATATAGTCGTAGAACAAATGTTGTTAGGATTGATGTAAAGAGGCTGCCTGTAAGAGGTGGTCAACTAATTACAAATATATATATATTTGTACAAATAATATATTTTACAGGCTGTGTACGTATAAAAATAAAAATATTGTTTTATTTAATCTTAGTTAACGTATCTTATGTATAGTCACGTAACAACTACACTCAGAACGTGACTCGTTTTATTCACAAGTAACTGTTTCATTAAAATTATATACAGAATAAAAAAATATAAACAAAATATTATAATATACAATTATATTATATATAATATATTATAACATTTAATAATTATAGTATTTTTTAATTTTTTAATGACAATTTCGCGTACGCATAATCTTGCATATCTTTTACTACGACTATAACATTATTTTTACCTTTAATAAATAGATAGATCGCAATTTAAAATGTGATTGATGTATGATTAGTAGTGTTAGTAATATTTATTTATAATAATTTAAATGGTAAATACATTGGAATTTGCATGTTTTAGTTCATAAATTCAATTATTTTCATTCAATTCAAAAAGGTATTTACGGTTAAATGTCTTAAGAATTAGATGCATAGGATATTTTAACATAATGTTTAATCTTTTATAAATTATAAAAACTTATTATGAGGTATAAATAATAGCATCTATAAATTGGTTATGGAATTTTAAATTAACCTCACCTAAATATTATAGTGTTAAATATTATAAAACAAGTTGTAAGGGCTGTGTATTATTGAAACAAGTCTTAACAGTATATAAAGTTTAAGGCAGTGATGTGGATAATGCTATTAATGATTCATTATATTTATTATTTCTCTTATTTAATTTAAATTATGTTTATTTTTATTTTGTTTGTACCAAACTTCTAAATGGTGAGAAAGTTAAGAAATATTAAAAATGTCAACAATCAAATTTAAAAAGTGTGTTACATTGTAGCGCTCACGCCTTCAACAATTTAGCGCTCAAAAGAATCAATTTCACGGAATGTTACCAGATTAAAATGCTGACGTTGCTAAAGCATGGAAATGGATTTTGTAATAATTTAATTCATTCAGATTGCACCCTATCATAGGCGCCGTTTAGAACCAAATAGAATGTTATTAAATTATAAGTATGTCTTCTCTTCTTTTACACGCTTCGCAGCGACCATATATAATTATAATAGCAGTGTTTATAAATATTGAATCTGTATGCAGCTTTTAAATATCTATTTTGACATATTATAAATGGACTCAAGATATGCCTATTGACTTTAGAACTATTATACATAGAATAGGGGAGTCAAAAATCTATGAGTACCGGTGTCTGAAAATAATAAGAGGTAGGATGAGAGACTGACAATCGACAGACCAATCTTAGTCTAATCACACTTGCAAGAAAGAGAGATAGGTAGCGTCATTTGCTATTTCATTTTTTTTGATGGATACATTTTAGGCTGGCTTCCGGACTCTAATATAATAACTGTATGATATTGACACTCATAAGCAAATAATTTAGTAATAACGTAATAAATTTCATCTGCGTTACAGAGATAATATTAATATTGTTGTAAAATACCTTAATTTGAACCAAAACAAATCAACGCATCATATTGCGCCGCACCTGTCGACGCCAGTACCATAATCGTTTAATCTTAATTGATTTACGACAAAATTATTTTCAATAATAATATATGGACAATAATGTGACAGGATTCTTATTCCCCCGGTGACGCTGTAATAGCCAACAGGGCTAACAGCATAGACAGAAAAAAAAAAAAAAAAAAAAAAAGGATTCTTATTAAAATCTAGTTTAATGAAAGCGGTGGTTTAATTTATAACAACACATAAAACCCATATTGGTAACATAAACGTGTAAGCAGGATCACAAGTTGGAAACAATATAATTGTATGTTCCAAGAATTTCGAAACCAGAGAAAGAACCACTAGTATACTACTTACAGTGAATTCCAAGTAGAACCTGAACACTTCAACCAGATTAGAGATTTCCATAGTAACAAATTGAAAACTAAATTTCGGTCTCGTTGTTTACGGAGACGTACAATCCTGGGTCAAATTAATTCTGAAGACGTTCGTAAGACCAAGTGTAAGTGAGAAAACTCATGTTAAAGTTAGAAAAGTTACATCTATCTTAAGTCGAAAACTATTGTTCCAAAGTAGTAGTTTACCTTCAATCTATACTTCTATACTAATATTATAAAGCTGAAGAATTTGTTTGTTTGAACGCACTAATCTCTGGAACTGCTGGCCCGAATTGAAAAATTGTTTTTGTGTTGAATAGTCCGTTTATTGAGGAAGGCTATAGGGTATATGTCATCTCGGTGTGACTTATAGAAGTCAAGTAGCAATGAAAAATGCTGCAAAAACGGAAAAGATTTCTTTTTTGAGAGCTTTCCTCGCGGGCACTGAGGAAACACTAAAAACCGCGCGGACGGAGTCGCGGGCGACCCCTGGTTATAAAATAATCAGCATAGCTCTAGCTTGCGATATTAGATAGGAGTTTAATTATCAATTATTTTAAAGCGCTAGTGAAAATGCAATTAAATACCTTTTGGAAGATTATGATACGTTCAAATAGTCTTTTAAATAACACGTTTATGGATAAGTTATGTTAATATTATTATTTTTTTAATATAATTTATTTAATTAATTTTGTTTGAAAAGATGATACGGTAGTTCAATTGGCAGAGCCACGAAATAGTTTGCCAGAGGTCTAAGGTAGTGATAGATAATTTCTCCTTTTATATTTATTTAAAAATTTAAGTAGGTATATCAATTATCTAATTTTACATCAAGTTTACAAGTAAAGTTATTATTTTTATTATTCCATTATTCAACAAAATTTTACACTTTCGGTTTATTTATAAGCCTTAATGTGTAAAGAAAAAAATTATAGGAAAAACATTGCAAGAAAACAAAGGTCTTTGTAACGACAAGCTACAAACGAGCCGAGAACAATTGCTACCATCAATCATTACATACAACTGTAAAAGAGATTCTGGGAAGATATTAATTATAATGAAACTATTTCTTTTTTACTATTGTATTTTCTGAGATTGTTGTTATTCAGTTTTTTATTATTTATCATCTTTTTAAGAAAAAAGCACTTGTATCAACAATACTATGGTCGAATTGATAACTTTTTCTGAAGTTACATTTGAAAACTTAAATCAAAAGCACATTTACTCAACCTAAAATCCGTTCAAATATTTAAAAAGTTTTCGTTTTGTTAGTTTCTCTGTTAAAGCTTGTGCAGGTTTGGCTTTTAGCTTTGAAGTTTTATAATCTAGATATCAAAGACTTTCGTAGAAAAGGTTTTATAGTTTCGTATGGTTTCAGCAACTCATAAACGCCTGTACTGGTCTACTGAAAAGGTTTTGAATAATATAATAATAATTGAAAACTTTTTCACTTTGTAAGCATTGTGTGTATGTGAGTAAAACTACTCTTAGTGTAATTTTACTTTGAACATGTTATCTTCATACATCTTTATTAAATGTGGTTAATTTATTCATGTTATATCAGAGATATAGATTTGTTATTATTTTTAGATCATACTAAATCATTTTTTTATTGTTATCACAGGTATATCGCTCCTCCCCGTAGGTCCACTGCTTAGCGCAGACGCCTAACGTATTGCGGCGCGAAGGGGCTCGGGTTTGATTCACGACAGGGACAGGCAAGTATGTGATGAGCATAGTCTGTATTACTGGATTTGGTCGTTTATTCAAAATATTCGCTGTATTTATTAAATGTATTTCTATGTATTTGTATATTTGTCTAACACCATTAATACAAGCAAATAATTTGCTTACTTAGGGGTTAGACGATTTGTGTAAGTTGTCCTATTAAAATTAAAAAAAATAGAAAAACCTCTTTTTATTCTTACATCCAATCAAGTTAATAACATATCTTAAAATGGAGGATTTAATTATTACTGGAAGATTGTTTTAAAACCAATGTAAAAACATTAGTTTTAAAAAAACATGTAAGAAATAAGAGTTTCCCCTGTATCGAAATGTCTTACTTAACATATTTTTCAATACGAATACAGAAACCTTTAATTTCAATACTTATAGGCGTTTTTATCGTTAAGCCATTTTTATAGACATTATTAAGATATCATTAGTGAAGACACCACATAAAAAAAATATATTTTTTTTGTCTGTCTATGCTGTTAGCCCTGTTGGCTATTACAGCGTGAGTAAAAAAAATATTTCAGTTTTTTTTTGTGAGCAGATAGATTAAGTAAATTTACTTTTAAAGAAAAATAATAATAAAAAAAAATTTGAGTGTTATATGCAATTACTACTATAAAAAGTTATTGTAGGCATAACTTTATATACTGTAGTATATTAAAAAGTGTTTTTATCTTATTGCTAATTAATAAATAAAAGTGTCAGATTGTTAAAATGACATAACAGACCTTAAAACCACACAAACCTATATGTCACAACGACCTACAATAATTTTTATAAAAATAAATTATTAGCCACAAAAATATATTCATTCAAAATACGCCATTTTTAACAAACAGTTATATTCCCCATAAGAATTCACTGATTAATTACGACTAATTTAGAATGATGTTTTCATTACAAGAAGTTATTAATTTACCTTACATATTTAATTTTAAGATTAAAATTTAAAACAAACTAATTAGTTTAGTACAGATTAATAAAACGGGAAAGACATTTCGAAGTACCGACCAGGTAATTAATATAATTTTTCTGAAGTGTAATAAAGAGGTTTAATTAGAAAAGTAACTAAAACGATATTATTTGTCGCATAACATTACTTTTCCAAACGACACAAACTTTTTGCTTCGACCGATCTATCTCTATCAAAACTTTATTAAACTTCGACTTTCGACTAAGAGGAAATAGTTTTAAGTAAACCCTATCATGATTGAACTACTTACAAGGTAACCTTACCCTTACCCTATATGCAACTTTCAGAGTGTAATCATATTTAGAATGCAAAGTATGTTGTTTATTTTAAAAACCACATATAGAATAGACTTGTAATATAAATATCCTTTATCTACTCTGATACTATAATACAAAGATTATAAAACTGAAAACAAAATTCTTATGACAAACATTACGTACAGGCCAAAAATAAAAAAAATCAAAAGTTTTATTACGATACAGGTCTTGTATGGACACCTTTATCATAATATAACTTTTTTAATTATAACGATACAGCTATATAATCTCCAGCTGGACCAAGGAGGTTTAAAAAAAAAGGTTTCTATGAACGAGTCCGCCGCGACGCAACACGCATGCGCAACCGATGTTTGGGCCTTGGCGCCAACATTTGACATTTAAAAAATCTTTTCAATATTTAAACAAAGTTTGGTTTTTGTAATATTGTTTTACGTATAGTATAGTATGTATGTATGTAAGTTTATAGTATGAGAGTAGATAAAGTAGTGTATGACACTGTACATAACTTTGTCTTATAACACTCGTGTGATACTAAAAAAAACTCGTGTTATAAGAACCCTTATTATGCAACAGTATCATAATCTACTATAAATCAATACAAACATTAATATATAAAACAAAACAACAGCAACAAATTACGAGCGTGACTAGAATTACGACGAGGTGATTTGGACAATTGTACTATATCCGTCGAATATATTGGTCACATTCACATACACTACATGCAGATACAAATTTATTTAGAACAAGTAATTACAATATACTTTTGAAATCAAAAATTGGTCTGTTAGCTTTCATATAAATCGAGGGTAGGTTTTATTAAAAAAATAAAGATATCAGTTGTTGGTTTGACTAAAACATGTAATGTTTGTTTAGAAGTTTAATAGACTAAATAAAAATTTATAGCATTGAATACTGATTTGATTAAGAGTAGTGAATATATAAATCATCTCCCAGCTAAAAGAACGCAGTGTTTGATTGAGAAAGTAAGTTGAGTAACAGTACTAATATAATAAAGTGTAATAGTGATAGTAAAGAGTTTTAATAGTAAACATTTTAGTGTGTGAGTAGTGCCATAAAGAGTTTAAGAAAATAGAACAACTGTCAGTGGTGATTCTGTGCAATAATAGAATTCTAATAGGTATTTGTTTGTAATTATATGTATAGGCTGATTTGTTATTGATACCAATTACGATTTCTTATTAACACACGATCAAAATATGGCTAAGTGAGTACACTGAGCCTCGCTTAATTGGTATTGGTTTCTCGATGCAACATCTTGTGAGTTCACTTGAGTTGTCTAATACACAATATATGTGCTATCCCTGATAAGATAAATGCCAACGTCAGAATGTTACCCAATTTCGATTAAACGGTTGAATAGATTTCGAATGATTTTATAACAAATATATTCGCATCTGAATAGACAATTCTTGGTTATTTTTTTAAATTTAGAATGTTACATATGATGTTAGTTGTTTGATAGATGTATTTATTTCTAAAACAATATCTTTCTACGTATAGAATACTTTACTGAGTAAACTTATCAGCTTAGAATTAAAATATAAATGGATATAAATGACGGGAGGGGGTGTAAAGGTAATTAAGAGGGGGTGGTAAAGGTTAGGCAAAAGTTAATGAGAGCAATGTCCATCCTGAGCGAGGAATGCGTTAATGCACCAATGCTTTCGCAAACATGCAATCCGTAGCCTGGACGCTGTTATGTAAAAGCGCGCTATGATACAGATTCAACTTTCAGCCGACACTGGGTCGACACTAGTCGACAAAAGTATGTAAGGGGTAGGTATCCCTTAGATACTTTTTTCTTTAGTGTCATTTAATTTTATAGAAAACCACTTCAATGTTTACTTTTACAAAGACTATCAGTGTAGTTTTATTACGTTATATGTATATGGTCTGCGATAGATTATTTAAATGTTGATGGAATATTTACATAAGGATGTAAAATTACACTATGAATTTTTTTTTTAAATTCTTTTCATAACTCGATAAAACATCCCCTGATAAATTGTATGGATTCAGTAAAAATATTTTTTTGGCAAATTGTTTCACGAGACGAGGGTTCTAGCAAAAACTAGTATTTTAATACATAACACAAGCAATAATTACATAAATTAATGTATATGGTTTGCACTTACATTTGTTACTTTATTTGTTTTGAGACGAAGCTCTGAGGTGTATCTTCATTCCAAGTACGAAAATCCTCAAAATAAAATATATATTACATAATTATACCAGAAATACAAAAATAAATATAAAATTAAATAATATAAAACGCCAACACACAATTTTCTTTAACCCCTTCAAACCCGCTCTTATATTATTTCTAAACTTTAATATAAAACAGCATGTGTTCTCACAAAAAACAAATTTCACCGCAGTTAAGCGACATGAGACATTTATGATGTGAAATGTAAATTGGGATCGTATGACATAGATTAAACAAATATTTATATATAGCAAATATTAACACAATGTTCCTTAGTATCTTGTTTATACTGATATTAGGTCGTGACAGTTTCAACAAATATTCGCTTCTAACACGAATGATGACAAATATTCTAAATATTAGTAGTAATATATATATTTTATACTTTTTTATTATTATCGCGATGTTTTTATCACGATATATGAAGCAACAAAAGTGTGTATGCTGTAAACTGGCAATGTGCAAAATATTGTAGAACGTTTATACAAAAATTCAAAACCATACATAACGTATTTGCGACTTCTGTGCAAAAGTTTAGCAAATTCGCTATTCAGTTTCATTTTCAACTGCCAATTGCTTTAGTTACACGGCTCTGTACATTTGAATCAAAACGTTTTGATTATACGAAGGTTTAGAAAAGCTTTTATTAGATGTCATTCACAAAACGTTACCTTTGTATATATTTTCCCAAAACATAGCAAAAGATTCAAAAAACTTTATAAGCATACTGAACACTTAAGAAGGATACAATCATTGTTTATATTTTTTGTATTACATATTTGAGAGACATTTAAAAAATTATCGATAGATTTTTATTTAAAAGGCATAAATGTATATAATACATCGTCAACACATAAACAATATTTTATCTTAACATAAAAGCAGTTATCTATACGAGGAGACGGTTATAGTTATAAGAAACTATTAAGCAATAAGGAAAATAAATGTGCTACCATTCTCGTTTAAGAATAAAAATTACAAAGGAAGTTACAAAAAAACAGCCTCGACGTCAACTAGCGCTTTGTAGTGCGGCGCAACTCAAGCGGCGGCTTCAATGTGATTACGGTCGCCAAGCGCTAACTGGGAATCGCAGCGCAATTTACTTGCATCAAGAACAGGCAATTTGCTGTCGTAGTTGACTTTTGTGTTTAGAGACTAATGGAGATTTAAAAACGATTGTTTTCAATATTAAAACTGAAAATAAGTTACATTTTATACTTAATCTTTCTTCTTGGGGCCAATAGGTTATTTATTATAAACTGTTCAATTTGTATACGGTAAACAATCTAAGCAACATTCAATATTGTTCAACTTCTTGTAGTCAAAAAAAATACTATGATACTTATGTTTGGATAGTTTTTTAACTGTATTAAATATGTATCGAACTAATTACGTTTTTTGTTAATTTAATGACGTAGGTTTGGATGGAATTATTAATTATAGAGAAGACTTATTTATGTTTATATTTGAAGCTACAGATCTTTTGATGATGCTGATCTTTATTTTTCAATGAATAAAAATGTATTAAATGTTTATAATTCTTTGACACAGTTATCTTTGTGTTTTTTTATCGAAAAGTTTTCTTTTATCTTGAGATAAATCTGTATTTCTTTTTTATTATATGAAAGTCTCATAATTAAAGTTTATTTAAACCAATAAGTACTTGTTAAAAGATTATTTAAACCAATAATAGTTATCCCAGTTTTAATAAATTGAGATATTAATGCTCAATACATAAAAAGAATGCAACATATATATTTAAAATATTAAACTTTAAAATATTTAATTAACAAACGAGAACATATACTATTAGAGTTGTTTTAAAACAAAATATAAAATACATTCAAAAGTCAATATTTAATAAAAGATTTTATTTCTGTAGAGTTTGACTTATGTTATAAAAATAATATTCGATTCCATTCGAAATCATCACAAGAATGTTTTTAAAAATAAGAACCACAAGAAATATCAAGTAACTAATCTTTTTAAAAATACACAAAAAGTTGTTTAAAAACCCATACGTAAAAAATAAATAATTAAAAGATATATTCGTGTAGAGTTTCACTTATGTTATAAAAATAATATTCGATTTTTAAATCATCACCAGAAATTCGCAAGCAATCCCAAGAAATATCATGTAACTAATCTATCGAAGCAGCTCCTACACAGTCTCATCTGAAGCAAACTGACAGGTGTTAGTTAGGTAACGTCATCGATGCGTCACTAACTAATATCGGCAACCTCACCTCAACTACTCTAACATCACTTACATTTAATTGGGCATGAATAATAAGGATTGACTTAAAAGAAAATGTGAATTGGCTATCAATAAGGTTCCTTAACTAAGTACGCATCAATATGAGAATAGTGGTAAAAATTGAATAATCGGTGTTGATAGAAATCATCATAAGGGATTGGATATTTTGTCGTTAATATACTTTAAACGTGTCCTATTGAAAGATAAGATATATAAGGATTATTATACCGGAAAGGAAAGTATTTTAGACATTAGAATAATATGGAATAGGATAGTGGGTTAAAGTCTCAACGATCAATTATTTACTAGAACAGGACATTTGCAAAAGCATGTTTTAAAATTGTAATAATAAATTGTACAACCTTAAGGTTTTTAATTATTATTTGAAAACGAATTTAAAACTATCCAATTTTTTATAAATATTTATAGTAATATAATAATACTGGAGCGGGGTCATATCTATTATTCTTTACAAAATGTCATTTGATATATATTTGATATTCTATTTTTTTTTTCAGAAAATTCTTTTTCTTAACTTCGTGACCCGAATATCGTTATCACATTGTCAAATGAATCATTTAATTTTTACTCTACATACGTTTGCTAGATAAGGAAGATTTATTTATTTTATTTTTTTCATAAAATAATTATATGATTTGTAGTTTTGGCTTTGTTTTGTTATAACAACTTGTTAAAAAAAAAAAAAAACATGACATGTAAAACAATTTTTTTTTTTGAGTAGAAGTATTTTATTTCAGATATAAAAAATCCTGTTTCTGATGTAATAAAATGACATACACGAAATGAAACGACACGAACCATACATCACTACACAAATCCGCCCTCAGAGCAGAAAATAATCGCGGATGTTCACACATAGTTCACGCTAATGAAGCGTGCTTCTGCATATTATATAGGGTTGTCACTATAAAATAAATTATTGTTTTATTTATATACATATTTTACGTCTTTTCAAGCTTTAATATATTCATATAATGATACAGATTTATATAATATTGTAACTTCAATAAACCATACCAAAATTAAAATGTATTTTAAGTTTTAAATGTAACCTTGATTACTATCATAAAATTACTAAATACAATATATGTTCTATTTATTGTATTTAGTAATTTTATGATACGTAATGAACATGTGATGACATTATATTTTATTTTAATACAACACAATCTTGTCGCACAAATTTGTATAAAAAAGTTAAAATGGCGAGCTTAGCGCTACAATGGAATTATCTACGAACAAAAATGAAGGTATACAGGGCAGGACAGGACGTGTGTGTGTATGTGTGTGCAAAAAACAAAATCTTACAAATTTAATAATTAACAACAATATACATAATAACTTAATGTTTTTTTTTAAATACAAGGATATTAACAGAATTGTAAAAAAAATAGTTAGGGTATACATCTTCAACTCAACGTCGAAAAATATTTTTAATAGACTACAGAAATAAATTGCAGGGGATAAACATTGTTGTTAAAGCAGAAGTGCTAATTTTATTATTTACTTTTATTTATGAATCTATTTACTGAATTTTATGAAAGTGATTAGGTCGTGGCAGCCCTATGATACAACATGGCTCATTGATGCACCGCAATGACGATGAAAACCACATATAATTGAATATAAAGCTACATTCATAGAACTATAATTTATAAAAAGATTATTAAGGTCCTCTACCTACTACTAATTATCATTATTAATAATAATGCATGTAGCAGTGTTCAGATCAAAAGACTTATCATTTATTTGATGGAGTTGGAAAAGGAATTTAAAATAAAACAAAATTACCCGCTATTTTTACTTATAGTATTATAATATAAATATAAATTAAGTAGAATATATATAAAAAAATGCAACTTTTACTTCATTTTCATTAAAAAAATAAATGTTAACTGACCTCTGTGGTTAAAGTTGTATATTTCTTAAAGATCACTTTTTGAAAAACCACAGCATGACATTTTAATAAGAAATAAATCATATTTTGTATGAATTTTTAAAGCGAACAAAGATTCATAAATAAAATTTGGATGAAAACGAGCTATTTATAAAAGAAATCTAAATTAAGAATCAAAACATCAATCTAGTGACCTAGTGCAGCGAAGCGAAAAAAGCGCTTTATATCTCACGTGACGAATAAGGCATAAATTGCGTCACATTTCACGAAACTTAAAAGCTTTTGCCGATTACAAGCATAGAATGGCTATTCATATCTTATAATATCTTTCAACAAAAATCTTTCACTGGTGTAGAATTATTACATTTCACACAATCGCATTGACAATGAATATATTTATTTATAGCTAGATAAATAAAGATAAGTACTTTATTTATTTCTTCGAAAATACTATAACATGATAAGGAAAAGGACAATTCCGTTCCAGCGATTTTTTTTATAAATATAAGAAATTGTTTTCTATTTTTCTTATATCTAATATTTCCTATTAGTTTCAACGCATATATAAATTCTAATTCAAATTAAAAATATTTTTATTCAAGTAGCCATTTACATACACTTTTAAATCGTCAATGATTACAATAAATTGGTCAGTATAGTTATTCTGTGACTAAACTATCACCAGTTCGGAATGTCTGCCCAAAAAGCTGGTTAGAAACTCAACAGTTGCTCTTTTTTAATGAAATTTAACAATGTTTGACTTATACATTATAACATAAATATTACACACATTTCGATCAATAAAAATCCCTTGAATGTTATATTAAGATCTATTTAATACTATATTTTTAATTTAAGATTAATAGCTAAGAAAAGGAATAACTATGATATCTTGTGAAACCTTATTATTTATGCGTACACTCAAGATTTGTTAACTTTTTGAAGTCGAAACTTAGGCGTTACGAGTTTTTTTTATTCCCTGTATTTATCGTATGTCTGACGCGATTTTTAATATAAATTATAATTAAAATTTTGGAGTATATAAAATGACAAATATAGATTTCACCAAAAAACATAAAACTTATTCTCAAATGAAACTAAATCAGGCATAGTTCTATGTACTGTTTTTATATAAATTCTGTTGTTATACGTTATAAAAATGAATATTTGAATATTTCTTATATAGTTATATAACAAACAATATTACTAATGAAGGTCAAGTTACGACAATTAACTTCAAATAATTACTTTAATTTTGAAAATAACCAATATTAGTCCAATCCAATAAAATAATTAATCAATGTTCCAACCAAATCTGCTGTTTTTTTAAACTCGTAATATTGTATTTATTAATTAAACGGGATATAATTTAAACATTGTGTTTCAAAATACGCAAGCTGAGTGTTTAACCCGATTAAAACAATTATGATGTCAGGTTTGCAAAAAAAAAACTAATCCCAAATTTGCGAAAAAATATTTTTTTTCCTAATAATTTAAGCGTGAATACAAATAATTCCAAATTAGTACAATTTGTCCTTAATTAAATGTTTGTTTATTTTTTATTAAATTAATTTTATTTATCATCAAAACAAATGTAATTCGGGATCTCATAAAACGTGAAAAACAGAGCGAATTTTAATTCCTATTTGTATTACCTGGGGCGTAAAATATTCAGGAAGCAGTTTAATTCATTCAACAGCACGGAAACCGCCGCTCGGCTTTTAAAACCTGTTTCAATTCCGCAAAAATAAAAATATATAAATAAGTTAATATTACAGGATTTATCGTTATATTTCCATAACTTTGAAGTTATTAATGTTTGTAAAAAATAATTAAAAACCGTAGTACTTTAATTTATAATTGAACCAAATGGAACGAGTGTATCTCTGTATTGAATATGTATTATTATAATAATGTCCGTGACAGACTAACAGTTAATTTATATTTTTATATAATGTACTTATTATTAAATAACAATTACATGTTTGCCTTAACTACAGTTTATAGTAATAAATATTATAACTATGTTTGTAAAAAATAATACAAATTGTGAAGTTTAGTATCTATATTATAATAAAACTAAAAAGTTTAATATTGTTTCTCATTAATCTCTGAAAATACCGAAGTGAAATTCGAGAAATAAGCCTTTAAGAGCCTACTTATTAACGAAGGTATCATCTCACTATGAAAATTTAAAAACTATATATACTTGCTCTATATCGAAGTTCATTATTTTGAGACGGCTTATATTCTATTATTACGTATTAAAAAATAAGAGCACAACATTTATGAAAATGTGAATGATAATTATTGATTTATGAAAATGCTATTGCATTTATGTATTAACAATACTCCTATAAAATAATATAACCGAGTTTGGAGTAATAATGGAATATTCCATAATATAATAAATGTGTTGTTGTAAAGGAACCTTGTACAATTATGGGCATTACAAACAGAATTACAAAAGCGATTGGAATTTTAAATATCGTTTCCTTTTAATATTCGAATACCCAGCACATACAGAACAATAAATATATAATAAATTAAAGATTAAAAGCCATTTGTCATAAATGATATTATTATTTTAAACCAATTAAATATTCTCAGTTACAACTTAGTCATGGAAATTTTGAGCAAACATTTTAGAAGGCAGCGTTTCATTAAAATAATCCTTATTTAATCATTTTACGGACTGGACCCAGAAGATTTAACAGGGTTAGCTTTATGAAAATCAGCTTTATAATACCTTATGTTACTAATTCGAAACCTTCATTCTAAGCGACTTACCTTCATTAAAACATTATAATATTTTGAATTTGTGGCTTATGTCGGCCTATCCCGAAAATGATAGCACTTACCTGAAACAAAACAGTAAAAATATTTTAAGAGTATATACAAAAATCCATTTCTAAGGAGGACCCTTGGAATATGATGATATTAAGAATGCTTTGACAGTACAGTCAAGAATTGTGTCATGCTGTCACTTGTCATGTGATGTTATTAACCAATCATAAAGGTTAACATGATATTTGACAGACATACTTTTTTATTGACTAAATTAATCAGTCTACTATGAAGTTATAGACTTAATTTTATGACGAGCTAGTATGACTACAAAGTTGTTTTGTTTCTTTCAGTATTATCCTTGTAGTCCCACTCTCTTTAAATTGGGTTTAGCTTTGAGTTGCTATTAAGGGTAATTAATGATGAAGTGTTTTAACCCAACAAAGTTTGTGTGACTTAGGGTACACTTAATAGTACTCGTATAATGGATTTCTTCAAAAGTTCTTGGTCCTTTACAATGATTCATTATCGTGACTAAATCTAAATAAAAAGTGCAACAAAGAAATAAAAATATTAGCAAAACTAATTTAAACAAATTTTAATTATATTTTAAATAATAATTTACAAATTAATAGTAAAAGTTAGATTAAGATAACGAGGGAGTAGTAGTAGTATATTTTATAGTTGATACTAAACGCTGTTAAAAGTATAAGTAAATAAAAGATTTTATAACTTGCTTTCGTAATGGTAAGATATCAAGAAAAAACTAGATTATCTATCCTCGGAATACATCAAAGTAATATTATTAGTATATTTATCCTCGGAATACATCAAAGTAATATTTTTGTCAGATAATCCGTGAAACATCCATTTGGCAACTTTGAGGTTTGTCACTGTCTCCGACACCTGTCACTATGATATGTTTTTTGTTAGTACTCAAAGGTTTTCAGAACCTTAGAGCGCTGCCCGTCTGTCAGAAACTTTTAACATTCGATCAAAATAATCAAACTATTTACCAAACTGCTTAGAATTTCAACTACCAACTATTACATATTATATAATATTGTATCGTTAACGTATTTTTTTTTGGTTTTTCTGTAGGAAATTAATATAATTTTTATATTAAAATAGGTCTATAACTGGTGAATAGAAAATTGTTACTTAGACTTTATTATTGTTATTATTACTGTAGACCTCATATATTTTTAACGTAAAAAATATAAAACTGTACTCCAGAAAAGAAACTAGCTTTCAAAACGACTTTAAAAGAACTTTTGCATCCAAATTTTAAGTTTTCTAATCATAATAATAACTGCATAATGGTAATTGATATTTGAAAATATGCATTCATTTTAACTAGAAAGCGAGTCAGCTAACTAGTTTTAAAAAAAAAATTCTCTTAGTTTTAATAAAGACTCAATTTAATAACGAAATGCAATATCCAATTACTGGTGTTAGCATTTGGTCACAAATTAATTAAACCGATGAATTTTAAGATGAAATTATGCTACACCGACTTAGCGGTTGAGTGAGTGTACCACAAGACTTATTATACTGAGGCAAAATTGAGAGCAGCTGCATACAAAGTTTCCGAGTAACGCAAACAATGTGCTTATTTTCTCTTCAAGCTTGGGAATATCAAACAGAAAATTTTAATTGAGAAATGTCGTTAGTCTCTCACAAGCAATTTAAGTTTGCTACGTTTCTTTAAGTTAGTGTTTTTGTTGTATTCATTAGTTTTGTTTATATTTTTCAAATTGTAAAACTTTAGGGTGCTTTTAGTTCACATTATAAAATAATAATTTTAGTAGTAATTTGAATAAAATAAAAGATTTTTTTTTTAATTTATCAATGAATAGACATTGCATGTTTTGATACATAATATAATCTCATGGACGTATACCCTAATGACTGCAACTCCTCTTCCAGCTGATCAATGCCTCACAAAATATCCACCTCCAGTAGGTATTATTAAAATTTGTATATGATGTATCTAAGCTTGAGTGCCAAATATCCTCTTCTCCAACCTCGTCTCCTAAAGCCTATTACTTCAGGATAGCACCACATAAGTATCTTACCATATTTGCAATATGTCGACGGGGTGCAGCAAGACTTACCATCTGATAATCTGTCTGCAAGCTATATATATTTTCCACATATTCCTATATATACTAGTCGTAAGATTCATTATTGACATACTATTATTTTTTTTAGAAATAAATTAATGAAAAAATTAGAAAAATCTGCGATATAAAAGGCTTCCTCGTGTCGAAAAACCTTTCTAGGAAGGAACATTGATGATGGTGTCTATTTTAAGTTATTTTTTCCTTTTTTCAGGCCTTTTTGTATCAGGGTTTGGTATTGTTTTTATCTTTATGCCTTTGAGAATTATGTTACTAGTTTTTTTATTTAACTAAAGAAATCTATGATCGAACTAATTTTCCTTTGTTTAGATTTTTAATATCAATATTGCATAAGAACCTTTCACCAGCACCAATAAGGTATAGAGCTCTATTCGGTGCTGGTGAAAGATTCTTTTACAATATTGTTGGAGAAGACTCCTTTCATTTCCTCCAAACATAGCTGAGAATCATCTTGACGGACCAGGTTTTTTATAAAAAAACCGCAATCAAGTCCGCTCATTCATCTTGCTGCTATACATAATACGTTATATATATAAGTATACGTTAAACTTATAACTCTCCTCAATTTCAGGTCGGTGGTTAAGAAGATGTTTCAAATTAAGAACAGTTTTTTTTTTACTTTTTAGAGTTGTTCCGTCGGCTCTATGTTGCAATTTTTTGCTATTATCTCAGGGGCGGCCATTAAAGAATACGAATCAAATGTTTCATGAAAGTTTTCTGAGAAATGCGATCTCTAAACATATATATATATATATTTTTTGCCTAGTATCGAAGCAATTTGCTTCGCTTGATTCGCTGGTACAGTCAATTATATATTTCATTCAATTTCTTTCTGTTTCAAAGTTTTAAAATGAACAACTAAATTTAGTTTATGCTTTGTAGTTGAGAAACAATAAAATTGGTTGTTAAAAACAGTTGAGTATTTTTTGCAATATCAATTTTACTCGATGGTACTTTAAAAATTTCTTTTAATAGTAAAATATATTAAAGTCCCAGTTTCGATATTATTTTTCTGTTATGTTAATTCTTATGTAGTTTTTTAAGAACATAGTAAAATAAATACTAAATATAATTTGGTCATTACATTGACTTATGGCTGTAATAGGAATATTTACTTAGACAAGCCTGTCAAGTTAAAATATTTTTATAAAAAGAAATTTAGACAAATTCACTCTAAGAAAAACTGATTCAAGTTCAGTTTACTTACAATATTTTTTATCTAAAAAATAAACTTTATCGTAAAAAATATTCTTGAGTCCTCAAAGATTTTTTTTATTAATAACTGTTTAAATTATGATTCTGTTAAAGAACAAAGGGGTGCTTATCTGCCATTATTTTAATTACAAGACCGTCATAATGCCGGATAAGGATCAGCTAACACGAGCTATAAAATGGCGCTACCCCGTGACCTCAACCCTTGCAAGACCCATGAAGTGATTTATGGAAGCAACCAAAAAAAGTGGTAATATTCATTTATTCTAAAATGCTACTAATGATATTAAAATTTATTTAAATTCATACCTTATTCACATAATCATTATGATATGGTATATGTTGTTTTATAGAAATAACAATAATATAAAATAACATTATCGATAACTTCACACTACGCCATATAGCTCAGAAGAAAGTACTATGGAAACTAAACCTCTTGCTATTTGGTAAGTTCATACATAAATATTATTTATAATATGTAGCTTCAGAGTTTGTCACGGGAATATTTCTTCCAAAACAGGAACGTAGACTTTCCGTATTGTATACGGCAGGAGTGTCCAACCAGTCGATTGCGATCGACCGGTCGATCACGGCCGCTAGTCGAGTCGATTCCGGTGAGGCAAAAACTATTTAAAATTTTAAATTTAAATTTAAGATTTACCTAGTCCCCTAGAATATCAGGAAGTACGTAATTCTTAAATATAAATAAAGTAGATCTAACAGCGATTCGTCGGTAAAAAGTCGATCTTAGTTCTGATTAAGTTGGCCACCCCTGGTATACGGCGTCACAACCGCGTCCGTCATCTGTCTCATGCACGGTGTAGTGCCTTTACAAAACCTTTTTTTAAACACAGTTTAAAAAATATAAAGATATGAGCTGATAATCTTCAAACCGTTGAACAAACTTTCTTACATGATATCCATCTAATCGAGTTATCTTTTAAACAAAAAACTTAATTAATTTTAACATTAAATATATACCTTCAATATGAAAAAAAAACAAAACAATAAAGTCGGTTTAGAATCTAGATCATCTTTCCTCAACTTGCAACAAATTGGACATTTAAAAGCCGTTAGACACTCGCTCTAATTACTGGCCATATAACACGAATAAAGATCAGGCGACGTTCACGAACAGATTGCTTTTCATTAATTCAACCCTGACCCATACATTTTCAAAAAGATTTAGAGCGCTATAACTCTCATATTTTTAAATATTTATCTTTATGTTAGTTTTATTTTTAGTTAAAACTTATTTTTTTTCTGTGTGAGTTACTCATAAAGTAAATAAATAAAATGCTTAATTTCACTTAATATATCATGATAGTTGCTATTAAAATGTATTTGTATTGTATAGTAAATACTACATTGATATCAAGGCATTTATTTATAATTATAAATATTCACTTATTTTTTATGGTGTTCGGAATACATGCGGATATACAATGCTAATAAATAGGCTTTAATTTAATGTTATATTATATGTGGCATACCCTACATCTTACTCAATAAATAAGCTATGAAGTGCAATGAATATGTACTCTTAAATTCAGAGATTAGTATATCTAAACGAAGTTATCAGATTTATTGTAATACTATGGCATTGTATTTTATAATGAATCGATAGTAAAACTTATTATGGCTTAAGCTTATTTTCGCTTGTATGGACGACGAAGCTAAGTAAGTAACATAATAATTACTAGGATTTAAACTAAATTCAACAGTAAGGCACTATTAAATTTAGTTTAAATCATTAGATTCAGACATTAAACAAAAACTAATTAGTCAGATAGGTAATCAAGTCATTTTTGTCATTGTACAAAATAGCAGCGTAGAATTCAGGTATACGATAATACTTCATTCGTTTGACAAGCAAACCGACAGCAAAAGCCTTAAATTTGTAGTGATAAATAATGGATGCTAGCAAATCAACAATATAGACAGATATTCTAAAAGGCCTATCCTGTATATTTCATTCCGTATCAAAGTGATTTACCCCTCTGTTTGTTTGTGAATGCCTCGCTACACATCGTCGCCTTCGCTTTTGAACCTTCTTTCGAAATTGTAAGCGTCTTTTGTCAATGTATACAGATACGGAACACTTAAACATATATTTTATTTATATATTTTATATACATTGTACAACTAAATCTTTGTTTATTTTCTAAATATTTTATCTTGACGAAATATTTTATTTTAGCCCAACACAAGTACTTGTATTTGTCAAGTACACATAGTTTAAGATTTATTATTTTTACAATTCCCGTTTTATATCCAACGTAGGTCGTACCGACATGACGCGGTGTGTATGTTGTCAAACGTATATATTAAGTGATATATTTATAAAGGGACACATGTTTGTAACTAATGGTAACCGCAAGTAATTGGCCCATATTTGAACAAAGTTCCCCTACGACTAAGGGTCTAATTTAAATAATTTCTATTAAGAGAAGATTTAAGACCCGTATTGACACAAATCAGGACATTAATTTGTTAAATGGCTGTTTTGTAGAATGAAATTCAATAGCCCAATTTTGTAATTACATGGGATGTGTCGAAATGGCTATCGAAGACCATTTCTTTGATTACGGGATACACGAGATGGATGTAACAATATTAAAATTAAAGTTATTAATCTCGGATACACATACACTCTTGCAGACGTTTTCACATCATCACTTTCACTAACTTACACTCATACATACAAACATACCCATTTATATTCATGCCTTTAAGTAGTATAGCTTTTAGCATTTTGTCGTTTGTCACATAAATATTTTTATTTAGTTAATGATAACTAAATATTTATAAACACTGTGTTTTTTGTTCATGTATTAAATATTGTTAAATAGTGTAATCCTATTTTGGTCCTGTTTTATGGAAATATTATTTATTGTATCTTTAAAACAAAGTATGCACTGTTGGATTACCCAATAATATAATAATATAATCATAAATAAATAAATAATAATAAGCGTAGTATTGGTATTATCCCTTGGTATTCAATTATTATAAAACTTTCGTTGATTAAATTAAAAATGTTTACAGAGCAGCGCTTTGATTGTATTATCAAGTATTTCATCAAATAGAATTATATTGTTGAGCATTCAATTAATATTATTGCTTATGATAAAACGCTTTTACAAAAAAATATCCCAAATTTGACTATGAAAACTTGTTGTATTAAAAACTACACTGTTTTAAGGATTATTACAGTTGATTTTCATACTGAAGTTTATACATAAATCACGGTTTGATTAACTACTATTATTGAAATGATGTTCATGCAGCTGGTTATAATTTTGGGGAGAATTCATCGGGTCGTAAATAATGATATTGGGTTTCAATTCAGTTTACATCAGTGTACAATTGACATCATTAGTGGTCTGGTGTACATTTGTGTATAAGACTGTAGAGATAGAATCAAATGAATGATTGATTACACCTATCATATAAATTTGATTTCAATTTATAAAATAAAATATTTATGAAAAATGCTTTGAGAAAATATAAAATTTATCCAAAGCCAACCAAAATATATTTCTTTTCATATAATAACAAAAAATGCAAATAAAATAAATTTACGTTGAGTTTTGAAAGAACGCTTAAAGTAAAAACACTAAGAGTCCTGATTTGGTATCTCATAACGTAATTATCAATCAGAAAAGTAAAGGTGAGGTTTGACATTAAATTAGATTTTTTTAACGAATCAGCCTTCGAGTAACAGGGAGTTAGTCAATACTAACCAATTGCGGATTGGAAGTACCTACAATTACATCCAATCCGCAAAGACTCCCAAGGTTGCTGAATGAATAAAACATTCACCAAGACCTTATCAACTCAGAGATACCCCTCCAATATAGGGTTAGATAATAAACTTGATTCCCAAAGCGGTCAAGTCTTTGTTTAATTTCAGGCCGCTTAATTGTCGTGAAGTTGCAGGATAATAAACCGGACGGAAACCGTGATTGAGGGACACTAATGATACTTATGGGATACGCTGGAAACACGAAAATATAATTTTGAAAATGGAATTTCCTTTCAGATTTTTCTGTTTCATTTGTCAAAAGTGGAAGTAATCAAAAAATGATTGGATTTGATACAGAGGAAACTTCATTTCGAATCTGAAACAAATAAAGGCGATTGCGTTTTTTAATGCGAATCACAGGTGAAATTAAATTGTAATCTCAAAAATAATTTTACAATTTCATTTCATTACAGTGTTTTTTTATTTATTTCAATTATATTCGTGACAATCAGTTTGCATTGACTCTTGTCTAATAATTATTTCAAAGGCTGGCCGAGTAGTGAGCTGGTCACACTCATACTTGTCAGAAGTTATGTACGGTCAGAACGAAAGCTGTTTTATATGCAAAGCTTAATTGGTTTTCCAATTTCGTTTTTTACTGCCAACTGCAATATTTTGACGCAGAACAATAAAATCCATCGGTACGCTGTATAACACAAATTGTTATTAAGAATTTTATTATTTGTTTATTTATTTTTAACATTGTCATTTTCCCAAGACTTAACGCTTTAAAAATAACAACTGTTTTTTAAATAAATATAGAACGATACATAAACTAATATGCTATATAACTATTCAGATCCCGCGATCTCTGGGAAACTGTCACTTCGCTCTGCCAATTGTGCTCCCATACTGATGTCTGTTTCGATGAGTAGTGCATTCTATATATGATTGTTTTCATCGGAAAAGTGGTAACATCTATAAATATTTTATTAACAATTAAAAAGCTTAAAAGATTTTTTCAAATAATAATATTTCTGCTAGAAAATAACAGTCAATTTTTCAATATTAACTCGATACCCTTTTTGTTACCTTGAAATGAATAGCAAATTGAATTCAATAAAAGCTTTTTAACTGGAACTCTTTATTAGTTAAATAAACTCCATAAAGAATATCTGAAAAAGTAAGCGAAAATCTAGTACTTATTTATTTTAAATTTATAAATGTTTTTACCATTTTTTTTTTTTTTTTTTTTATTAATTTCTACTTTTATCCACGGACACGTCGCCCGTGCACTTTTCGCATTTGGTTTGTATTTAGCATATTAATTTTTGAAATTTTGAGATAACATACTCAAAAAGGAGTCTATTACTACAGGTACCTTAAAAACTATATTAGTAAGGTAAGTCCTTTGCACAGCAATTACACATACTTATATAAATATTATATATATATATATATACATATATATTTTTTTTAATTTTTATTTATTTATTTATTATTTTATTATTTTTTTTTTTATTGTACAATGTTATAATGTGAAGTATAGTATAAGTATTTGATGTATAAAAAAGAAAAATATTATTAAAGTTAAATTTCTTACATTTTCTCATTAATGCCTTCCTACGAAAACACTATTGTGGTGACCTGCTGTTATTTTTATTTTTTTCACTCATCACGAGCAAGGTTTCCACGATAGCGAAGTTTCTGTCTTTTATAGCCATCTTGGTATTATATTCTATGATGTTATATTTTGTCGCCTTCATCGCTCTCCTGATGAATCTGCCCGTCGCGTCGTCCTCGCTGTCGGTGAAATACACACAGCTCTCGGTATGACGCGACACTGCTACAACCGCGTGGGGAACGCTGTCGTGCAGTTGCATCTTACTCCTGGTGTTGATTATAAAAACGGAACTGAAAGTGAGTCCTTGTGCTTCGTGAATGGTTAAGATACGCGACCCTTCGCCTGATCCATAACCCTCGTTAGACAATGCTATTTTTTCTTCCTGGGTGTGTACTAAGTACAGGGTATTAGGTTGGGATCTGGGTATTTTCGATCCTGTGTAATTGAGCATTGTTAAGGACTGCACTAGTTTCCTGCTGGAGTAGATGCCGGAGTAGACCTCTTCTAAGGCATACGCGACATCTAAGGGATTCCGATGTGTGCACAGTAATTCTTGGCTGATGGACGTTATCAGGGTGGGACGACAGTACCTCATCTCGAATAGATTATCTCTATCGATGTAAGGTAACTGGTTCACGTCACCGACGAGGAGAATTTCGGCAGCGCCGGACAACCGCGTAACCATCGCTATGGATCCGAAATGGTTCATAAGAGCCTCGTCTACCACCAAACGTTGATAGATTTCTGACTCTTTGAATCCATTTACTAATACAGAGGCCATCGTACGCACTCGATTCTTTGATTCGTCACCTATACGCTGAGAGATCTTCTCTCTTAGATCTTTAGCCGCCTCAGTTGTGGTTGTAACGATGACGTCCTCCTCCGCGTCGAAGTGCGATATTATCCACGTGGTTTTGCCACATCCTGGAACCCCGTTGACCCAGTTTAGTGTTGGCACGGTCCAAGCTTCAAAGTTCGTTAATGTGCTAGCTTTGTCTAGGATCATATCCTCTAGCATAATCTTGGTGCATTGGGCCGTGACAACAATTGGGTCGTTAGATGGCGTCGTATATTTGGCTTTGCCTGTTCGCTTCGTCTCTTCCCTATCCAACATAACGAAACCACTGGTCGCATTGTATGCGGCCATATGCTCTCCTGCCATTGTGCCGTGAATTATCTTTGCAGTTTGGTTGTTGTATATGGCTGCATCTGCCTCCTTGAGTTTCAGCTCCAAGAACTTCCGATTACCGATTTTAAAGGCCTGAAGAATTTCTTCAAGAGGTATTGATTTAGCCTGTTTAGTCGCTTTTGTTAAAGCTTGAAACTCAAGGAAAGCATTGATGAAGTGATCAAGTGGTCCCTCCGCCAGACGAAGACAAGGCGAACTGACTATTCCCATCTTTGCTTTTGTTTTTTTTTGAGGTTTTACGGATTCAGAGCTGGTTTTATTTTTCATCTTTATGAGGTTAATTACCGCCGTTGCCATGGAGCTGGTGGGCTTTAGTGTACGACGTGAACTAGTGTGTTGGAGATTTTCCTCCTGGTCATCGTACACCACTTTCTTACCTGGTGAGGTTCTTGATGCTTTTACCATGGACTGTTTTTACCATTTTCAAATATAAAGGTTTTTTCATGCAATAATATTCTATAAGTGTAGATATCGTGATTCCTGAGTAATATTTATAATATTTATTAATAATAATTGAAATATTAAATACATTGACATTTGTATGAGTAAGTACTCTAGTTTTGAGATTGAACAGTAAGTCCACCTACATAATAAATTATGGAATGTTATTTTGTGATTACTATTAAATGTTTTTTAGAATAAGATGTATATAAGATTTGAACATTATATTTAATCCTTTATTAACTATTAGATTTTTTTAATAAAATAAAACTAATAAATTACACTCACCTAAATGTTATTAAGTAAAATATTATCAAACATGTTCTTAGTGCAGTCTGTCCATTCTTTTACGAGTTGTGGGATATTAAACATTAAAGTTCAAGTACTGTCTATTATTTACAAGAACTCTTAACGGTATGTAATAATGAAGAATAATATAGCGTATTACTAAAAATACAGCCGTTTAAAGCTGGAAAAAAAAGTTATATTTCTTAACGGTTTATACATCGTTGTTGAAATGATTATAATAAATAGTAATCAAATTTTAACTATTATTTGGGAATAAAAATAATTATTTAAAACTTTTGACGCTTCAATTTATATTTTAAATTTAGGCATGTATCTCTATTTTCTCTGTTTGTTGTTGAACATACTAAAAGATAAAACTGAATGAAAGATGTATACAAGTTATGTGTGTAAAATTTGTAGGTACTATGTATGCTTGCCACTAAAGTTCCAAAATAACCATATAAACATGTATTAACATTGTAGTATTATTGTAATTAAAATCGACTTAAAAACAAAATATGCTCCTTCATATAAAGTAAAGGCTGTATCAATAGCTATAATATAGGATTAATATTGAAGGTAATATAAATGAATTTTTGCGTTAGGTTCCTTCATTATTCATAGGAATGCAATAATATGCAAATTGATATTCCGATCTGTGGTCTATGCTCTCAAGGATTTTATGAGACGTGCCGTTCATTTTAGGCGAGAGATTTTATTCTTTGTAAGAGGCATGGAGAATTGAGAATTATTGGACAATATTTGATTGTTTTCTTTTAATATATTTAATAATAATAATATCAGGACAAATTACACACATTGATCTAACCTCTAAGTAAGCAAATTATTTGTTAAGGGTGTTAGACAACGATACAAATACATAGTAATACACATATAAATACTGAGAATATATGTAATAAACGACCAAACCCAGAAACACAGACATCTATGTTCATCACATAAATGTCTGTTTCTGCCAGGAATCGAACCCGAGCCCCATTGCGCAGTGACAAGGTTAGGCGTCTGCGCTAACCACTCGACTAACGGGGCGGTTGAATATTTATTATGTAAAAACATACAACTACCTGAAAAATGAGAATTTGTCTCGAGGGAGTTACACTCGCACCTAGCTTAGTAACTGCTAGCCAGGTATTCGTCAGCCAGTCGACGCTAGCTAGTCATCGTTATTCGGGTTACACGCTGCTAGCCAGTCGTCTAGCCAGTCATCGTTATTCGGGTCACACGTACCTACCAACGGACACGAGGCAGGTCGCTGATGCAGCAGCTGTTGCGACACATCTAGTTCCATGGATTGACTCCGGGCGTAATGCTTACTGCAAACCACCACCACTTAACACCGGACATGACCGATGTTTCTTTCGTAATTCAATAATTTAGTAAATTGCTCTTGGTGGTAGACCATAACATCGGGTCGCCGGCAAAGTTACCACCCATCGGGCAAAGTCGTGCCGCAAAGCGACATAGTCGTGTTCCGGCACGTTGCTCGATGAAGCCGTTTATGGGAAATGGGTTTGAACAACTGCGGTACGTTGGCGAACCGGTTGACGTCGAGTTGGTGTTTGTTTTGTCGGGTGTCTAGTCGAGGAGGGTAGCGGGATCCGAAGCGACGGCTTTCCGCTGGCCGACCGCAGATAGTTGGGGGCCCAATTAGTGGGTTAGCCACCCACGAAAGGCTGCCCCGCCAGCTGCGAAAAATCCCAGGGTGGCTCCATCGTGCTGGTTGGCGACCAGGCGAGGAGGCCCGATGGCGATCCCTGGGGGGATTCGGGCGTCCCCGCAGTCTCCAGGCTAGCCTCCCAGCGACAAGACGTCACCAATTTCGAAGTCGGGTTTGATACGTACCGACTCGTTCAACTGCCATTTCCCATCCCTATTCACTTTTATTTATTTTATATTATGAAAAAGGTAAAAAAAAGAAACAACTTGACACAGCGGTTGCACTCCTCCTCATACAAAGTGCACCTTACTAATATAAGGGGTTTGCACTCAAATCTTTTAGCTGTCCACCACCACCTGGAGACAGAACAGCCGCACTTGCTCTTTTTGACGGAGACGCAGATACAATGTCCTTTGAGCGCTACATACTTGGATTTTCCCTGTTACTCGTTGGAGCACAACTTTCGCTCACGGGCCGGAGTCAGTATGTACGCGCGGAACGACCTCTGTATTCAGCGTCTCCGTCACCTTGAAGACCCCACTTTTTCTTCCCTATGGGTTTTAGTGGACACAGGAAACGAAAAAATCCTGTATTCCTGTGTCTACCGTTCGCACAGCGGTGACCAGGAGACAACTCGTTTATTTGAGTATCTTAGTGAGGCTGCAGATATGGCTCTGTATCAGTACCCTTCGGCGCAGCTCGTCTTTCTGGGGGACTTTAATGCCTGTCATCAGGACTGGCTGTTCCCGTACCAGAAGACCGACCATGCTGGAAGAGAAGCGCGGAAATTTGCGTTGTCCTTGAACCTCTTTCAGCTGGTGAAGCAAGCGACAAGGGTACCAGATGTGGTAAGCCATATAGCCAATTGCCTGGACCTTCTGCTGACAACTGATCCGGACAGGTATCGTGTAGAAGTCACCTCCCCCTTGGGAACCTCCGATCACTGTCTGGTGAAATCTGTGTTTACATATTCCCCACCAGCTTTCGAACCTCATGGTGTTAGGCGAGTATGGAAATACAAGTCAGCAGATTGGGATGAGATGCGACACTTTTTTGCGTCTTATCCTTGGCGGCAGGTCTGCTTCTCTTCTTTGGATCCGTCGAGTTGCGCGGATGCTATAACCGATGTGATGCATCAGGCAATGGAGTATTTTATTCCTTTTGCTGACGTACCCATCGGTGGCAAAGCTCGCCCATGGTTTAATGCCGAATGTGGTCATGCTCAAGACCGAAAACATTCGGCATATCTCATTTGGGCTGATGCTCGAACCCGCAAAACACCGGATGTAAGTTTGAAGAAGAGAGCCTTTAACCAAGCTGCCAAGTCCTACAAGAAGGCATTGCGGAAGGCTCGTCTCGATCGAATCGCTAAGAATGGCGAAAAGCTCTCTGTCAGACCAACTGGCAGTCGAGCTTTCTGGTCTCTTGCCAAAGCGATCGAGTCGAACTTCTGCCAACCCTCACTGCCTGCTCTGCTGAAGCCGGATGGATCCCTGGCCCACACAGCAACAGAGAAAGCGAATGTACTTGCTTCTCTGTTTGCTGATAATTCGCATTTAGACACTGGCAATGCTTCTCCAGCACATCTTCCTCACTGCGGTATTTCGATGCCTGAAATCCGCATCACTAACAAAGAGGTATGGAGAATATTGTGTCGTTTAGATGTGAATAAAGCGAATGGTCCTGATGGTATACCAGCCATTCTGCTCAAGACATGCGCAGCTGAGTTGTCTCCTGTACTGACACGTCTGTATCGCCTCTCTTTCATGACTGGAATAGTGCCGAAATCCTGGAAGCTTGCTAATGTGCAACCCGTGCCCAAAAAAGGCAGCCGTGCCGACCCTGTCAATTACAGACCGATTTCAATCACCTCCATACTCTGCAAGATTATGGAGCGTGTATTGAACTCGCGCCTACTAGCATACCTAGAAGGTAACGATCTCCTCAGTGACCGACAGTACGGCTTTCGCCGTAATAGGTCTACTGGGGACCTCCTAGTGTATGCTACTCACATTTTAGGCGAGGCCATCGAGAAGAACGGAGAAGCGGTCGCCGTCTCTCTGGACGTCTCGAGGGCATTTGACAGGGTCTGGCATGCGAGCCTTATATTCAAGCTTTCAGCGTACGGTATATCTCCTGGTCTGATCGGCTGGGTAACGGACTTTCTGAGCCACAGATCTCTCCGAGTAGTTGTCGACGGGTGTTCCTCGGAACCCTTGACAATAAATGCCGGAGTGCCTCAGGGGTCCGTCCTTTCTGCAACTCTGTTTCTGCTGCACATTAATGATCTGTTGAAGCCGGTATCTATGGGTATGCAGACGACAGCACAGTTGTAGAAAGATATCTGCCGAGTACTCGGGCTAGTCGAGATCAAGTACAGTCTGAAAGAGAAGCCATGGTGATACGTTTGAATGGCAAACTTCAGGCAGTCTCCGCATGGAGCAATGCCAATCTTGTCAAGTTCAATGCCACCAAAACGCAGACGTGTCTATTCACCGCCAAAAGGAGCCCTTTCACCTTGGCTCCTACTTTCCAGAATGTATCCTTGGAATACAGTGACCGGCTTCAGTTGTTAGGCTTAGAGATTTCCTCGAACCTCAACTTTGGTCGGTTCATTGAGTCCAGAGCAAGAGCAGCAGCAGCAAAGTTTGCCGTTCGTGCGAAGGTTTGGCAGTACTTTACACCGGGACAGCTTCTTGTTTTATACAAAGCACAGATCCGGTCGTGTGTAGAGTACTGTGGACACATATTTGCTGGTGCCGCAAAGTCTCATCTTACGGTTCTGGACTCAATTGAGAGGCGAGCAAAGAGGCTTATAGGCGATCCCGAATTGGTCGAAGCCGACCTCCAAAGCCTTGAACACAGGCGTAAAATTGCTAGCCTCTCAGTATTCTATAGGATACATTTTGGTGAGTGTGCGCAGGAATTACACGAGTTAATTCTCCCGTTCCCCTTCCATCACCGGACGTCCCGACGCACGGCAGGTATCCATCCTTTTGTTGTGGACATTCCACCTGTCCGAACGAAGCGCTTTGCTTCCTCATTTTTAGTACGTACAGCGAAGGACTGGAACAATTTGCCTGCGTCGGTATTTCCGGTCAAATATAATGTGGGTGTCTTCAAGAGAAGAGTGAATAGGTTGCTAGGGCAATGCGACTTACCATCTAGGACTACATTCCACTTACCATCAGGTGGAATGTAGTCAAGCATTGCCCTAGACCATATAAAAAAAAAATAATAAAAAAAAAACACTTTTCGTTCATTCTTCGAACTATTGTCATCTCTTAGTAATAATTAATATATTGTAATAATTGAATTAAATATAATTAAAATTAATCTTGGTTTTTTTTTTTCATTCTGCGGCTGTAACTTTCATAATTAGGGTTTTTTAAAGTACTGTTGTATATATACGTGATCAGTATCAGTCAGAGATTAATGAAGCAGGAAATTTCTAAGAAAGCACTTTCTCCATAGATTCGTAAAATCTAAATCTATTTTTATTTACATTGTTGGATAATATTATTTAAGAGTATCAAGTAAAAATACTTACCAACTATTTATAATGATCGAGATACTAAGTTCGTGTTTAAAGTTACCATAAAACATAATAATAACAAAAATAATATAATTTAAGATTGCGAAAATAAAAATTGCAAAAGAATCTTCAGAAACAAAAGTAAAGAGTTCATATTTATGCTTTGTGGACCATCATAAAAACAGCTTCATATCTGTATCACATTCTTAATTGCTCTCAAAGGAGATGGCTTGAAACGAACTAACGCTTACAGAACTAACCATTATATTTATAGCTTTTACTCCAACCAACTAAGAAAACTGTTCATTCAACTTATATAAATCTATTTTGATTAAAACACACTAACTCTTATGTTATTGTTATTAACTCTTTAAATACAGAACTTTTGTTTCATGTTTGCCAGTTTATTTAATGGTTTTAAACATATTAAAAGTTTTATTTCTATAAACTTTTTCTATAAGCATAATATTTTATAGTCATTATAAACATTCGCTGTTTAAAAAATGTAATGTCACTGAAATTACTCTTCAGTCCTTAATAAGTAGCATACCTTAAAGACAGACGTCAAAGACAGTTTCAAATTAAGATAGTGACAATTGCTTTCCCAAACATGGGGTTCTTCAGGGAAAGATGTTAACCCCATATTATTAGTTAAACTATGCGACTTTCGTGAATAAACTTAAATACAACAGAAAAGTATTGTTTGTTACCAATACATGGATGCAGAGTGATCTACTTTATTTGAAGCGTAAGACTTACCTGTAGATTAATTTTATACACTTTGTTTATTTCACCCTTACTTAAGTTTAAGACAAACTAAATCAAAAATAGTTTAATATATCACTGTTTTACAACTCTAGGTAGACGTAATATTCTTTCCAAGGCTCAGAAGGTATATAACTTAAAAAACGTGTCTTTATTCGTTGACAACGAAACTTCATTTTACGAACTGAGTCCTCATAAGTTTCGAATTCTCCAAATAACGGTCGAATGAGATTAATATTAACGTGGATAAAATGATTATTTTATTATTAAGATCCAAATTATCACAAAAAGCATAAACATTCATGAATTTTACTTATACAGAACTCAGTAAGACGAAATTGAACCTATTTTATAATATTTGCATAATTCATCCTGAAATTAAGTAAGACGAAAGGAATGAACCGACGAGAATTGACTTTACGATATGGCCTTTTAAACTTAACTTTTAAACTTAAATTTTATTTCTATTTATAATATGTTATTAGAAAGTATTTTGAAAAATAAAGCCAGAATTTTAATAATCGTATAACATGTATTAGTAAAGCGTTTCAAACCAGACTCGAAAAAATATGACGTGTGTCGTCTTTTACTCGAAATAATTTCTGCAAATTATTTAAGATTGAAAGTGAATTTTAGAGGTAATTAATATAACAGTAACCAGTTGACTTAAATTAAAATTATAAAAAAATATATAAGAAAATTGCAGAATATAAAATTAGAAGATTATCGTAGAAAGATATTAACCATAAGTGGGTTCCATTGAGATCGGAACAAAAGATATTACAAGTGCCATTAAATCAGAGGTAAAAAGCGGAAATGCACTGCAAATAATCGGAAGGAAACCTGGAGTGGCGCAGGCTGCTGATTAATTCTATTGATTTCGAGCTTTCGTTTCAAGCAGACGACTTCTTGTTATTTCTAGTGATAGCTTTTTGATTAACATCGAGACAAAACAGAATAATAAAGTGTGTATTATAAAAAACCAATATGACAAAATAATAATTTCTATACTACTAAATTATTATATTAATAATGATATAAAATAAAAAATATGACCACTTTTCGCTATTTGTATAACAAAGAAATTTTTCAAATTCCATCGTAGAACATGGTTTATTACAACAAACTTTCTATCTATACTTTGTTTACATTTGCTAATTATTTTTTATATGAAGTAATTTAACTTTCAAATTTGTCTTCAACTTAAGACAACTTAACTTCAACAAGACACAAACGCAGATCGAATATTCGTCGACCTTCGCTCTGGCTATGGAGCAACGGAGTTTATACCCACTTTGATCATCGTAGAGTTAGGCTACACTATTATAATATAGTTAAAGACTTATTCGAAAATTCTTAGATGAATATAAAATGTTAGACTGTATACTTAAGTAATGTAAATCAAACACCTAGTTAACGTAATTGCCAAAGCAATAACATAGGCATTAAAAGTGTCATAACTATAAAATCAGTACTAGCAATCTTATATACGTTACAAATATCATGGAACGGTCTTACGTTACGCTTCCGGCACAAGTCAAGGGGGACGTTACATTGGTAAAGCACCTAATTGAGGTAGAAAAGTGAAAAACGGAGCTTTTGTTGGATTATGTTTTATCCTCAAACCAATTTCAGACACCGGCCTGCTAATATACATTAAGAAATGGTTTTTCACTACCAAAGTGTCGTTTAAAAATGTGAAACTCTGTGATTATTATTATATACATTAGCAATTTGTAGAAGCCAACTAATTAGATAAACATCTTGATATCTGTGATTAAGAATAAAAATATTTTAAGCAAACTTTGAGGTTACTCGTTTTCCGATAAATGTGAAGCAAGTAGAAAATAAATCAGTGTACAAAATAAATAGTGTTACTTATTTCTCATTCCAAGTCGGAGATTTTGACTTAATATTCAGGTAAAGTCCGGGGGGAACTATCTGGTATTTCCTGAGCCGGAAACCGTACTGCTGTTCTCACTTCCAATCAATTACATTACTAGCACTCTAATATTAATAAGTGAAATATTAATCACGAGTCTGTAATAAATCGTACTTTAGAACTTAGATTGAAATAAATCTCATAGGAATATTGTTTTTTTTATCACCTCATAGATTTTGCAATTCAAATAAATTTTTAAAAATTTAATTTCAAATTTAAAAACCCCTATTCAAAAAGACCTCGAAAAACGATAAAAATAAAATTATTATATATATTTATTGAAATTGTTGTCTCGGGGGAGTGATGTTAAATTCTCATCCTGCTTCTATAATTCAATATACACATTAAACGTACAATATATTTCACAAAAAAACTATCGGAAATCCCTTTATTCAATTATTTAAATACACTTTTTTTTCTTAGATATTTCTTTTAACAGTTAGATGCATTATATTTTTATGAAATAGCTGCTTGTGATTATGTAATGTTATAGATATATAGATATATTGTAGATGGTAGAATATTAACAAAATTAATTAGTTAAAACATTGATATATCTCCGACACGAGTTTCTAAACATAAATTCAATGTTTTTCTCTTTGACATCAGAACTTAATTTTACGAATGAAATTCAGTTTGAAAGCCTCTGACGTTAGTTGGATGAGACAGATCTAAACATGGATAAATAATAAACCCAAATGATCACAAAGAGCATAAACATTCATGAAATTTACTTAATACATTACTCATTACTCATGAATTGTCCCAATTTTATAATGTTCGTCTAATTCGTCTTGACATTAAATAAAATGAAAGATCAAAGAAATGAACCATCCAGAATTACTGTTACGATATAGACTCGATATTTAGATTTTTATTGGCTGTACGTTATTACAAAGTAATTTAAAGTATTTATATAAAGTTATAAAATGAGATAAGATAAAACATCTTTATCATCTTTTCCTCGAGAATATTTGTGCAAAATAATAATGACAATGAAAGTGAATTTTGAGTTTAATTAAGTTATTTGAATTCAGTTGACTTTAATAATAAGAGTGACGATTGGCGAGCGCACGCAGGTTAAGTTAAGCTTAAAAATATGGGAGATTCAGTTTTTTGACCATATCTTTAAAATGAAACAATATTGTTTAATTCTGTTTTTTAGTTTTTTGGTTAAAATTGTTGAAGTGGTTTTCCTGTGATGTTGCCTCAAAAGATTGTATGCCAAGCTTACGCTCAGCTCAATTAATTCGAATCAGTTATGTATTATAAACTGTAAATATTGATATTAAAACGACCAAATGAACATGAACAAAATGGCGTCCGATGATTTTTATTTCGATTCCAGGGCCTGAGGGATTTTTCTTGGTGGTAGACCATAACATCCGGTCGCCGGCAAAGTTACCACCCATCGGGCAGAGTCGTGCCGCAAAGCGACCTAGTCGTGTTCCGGCACGTTGCTCGATGAAGCCGTTTATGGGAAATGGGTCTGAACAGTTGCGGTGCGTTGGCGAACCGGTTTGACGTCGGGTTGGTGTTTGTTTTGTCGGGGGGGTTCGGGCGTCCCCGCAGTCTCCAGACTAGCCTCCCAGTGGCAAGACATCACCAATTTCGACGTCGGGTTCGATATGTACCGCCTCGTTCAACTGCCATTTCTCATCCCTATTCACTTTTATATTTATTTTTTTTATGAAAAAGTTTAAAAAAAGGAACAAGTTAAAGCAGCGGTTGCACTCCTCCTCATATAAAGTGCACCTCACTAATATAAGGGGTTTGCACTCAAATCTTTTAGCTGTCCACCACCACCTGGAGACAGAGCAGCCGCACTTGCTCTTTTTGACGGAGACGCAGATACAATGTCATTTGAGCGCTACATACTTGGATTATCCCGGTTACTCGTTGGAGCACAACTTTCGCTCACGGGCCGGAGTCAGTATGTACGCGCGGAACGACCTCTATATTCAGCGTCTCCGTCACCTTGAAGACCCCACTTTTTCTTCCCTATGGGTTTTAGTGGACACAGGAAACGAAAAAATCCTGTATTCCTGTGTCTACCGTTCGCACAGCGGTGACCAGGAGACAACTCGTTTATTTAAGTATCTCAGTGAGGCTGCAGATATGGCTCTGTATCAGTACCCTTCGGCGCAGCTCGTCTTTCTGGGGGACTTTAATGCCTGTCATCAGGACTGGCTGTTCCCGTACCAGAAGACCGACTATGCTGGAAGAGAAGCGCGGAAATTTGCGTTGTCCTTGGACCTCTTTCAGCTGGTGAAGCAAGCGACAAGGGTACCAGATGTGGTAGGCCATACTGCCAATTGCCTGGACCTTCTGCTGACAATTGATCCGGACAGGTATCGTGTAGAGGTCACCTCCCCCTTGGGAACCTCCGATCACTGTCTGGTGAAATCTGTGTTTACATATTCCCCACCAGCTTTCGAACCTCATGGTATTAGGCGAGTATGGAAATACAAGTCAGCAGATTGGGATGAGATGCGACACTTTTTTGCGTCTTATCCTTGGCGGCAGGTCTGCTTCTCTTCTTTGGATCCGTCGAGTTGCGCGGATGCTATAACTGATGTAGTGCATCAGGCAATGGAGTAATTTGCTGTTGCCAAGATGCACTACTGTTACCAAGTCCTACAAAAAGGCATTGCGGAACGCTCGTCTCGATCGAATCGCTAAGAATGGCGAAAAGCTCTCTGCCAGACCAACTGGCAGTCGAACTTTCTGGTCTCTTGTGAAAGCGATCGAGTCGAATTTCTGCCAACCCTCACTGCCTGCTCTGCTGAAGCCGGATGGTTCCCTGGCCCACACAGCAACAGAGAAAGCAAATGTTTTTGCTTCTCTGTTTGCTGATAATTCGCATCTAGACACTGGCAATGCTTCTCCAGCACATCTTCCTCACTGCGGTATTTCGATGCCTGAAATCCGCATCACTAACAAAGAGGTTTGGAGAACATTGTGTCGTCCTGATGGTATGCCAGCCATTCTGCTCAAGACATGCGCAGCTGAGTTGTCTCCTGTACTGTCACGTCTGTATCGTCTCTCTTTCATGACTGGAATAGTGCCGAAATCCTGGAAGCTTGCTAATGTGCAACCTGTGCCAAAAAAAGGCAGCCGTGCCGATCCTGTCAATTACAGACCGATTTCAATCACCTCCATACTCTGCAAGATTATGGAGCGTGTATTGAACTCGCACCTACTACCATACCTAGAAGGTAACGATCTCCTCCGTGACCGACAATACGGGTTTCGCCGTAATAGGTCTACTGGGGACCTCCTAGTGTATGCTACACACATTTTAGGCGAGGCCATCGAGAAGAGCGGAGAAGCGGTCGCCGTCTCTCTGGACGTCTCGACGCATTTGACAGGGTCTGGCATGCGAGCCTTATAAGCAAGCTTTCAGCGTACGGTATATCTCCTGGTCTGATCGGCTGGGTAACGGACTTTTTGAGCCAGAGATCTCTCCGAGTAGTTGTTGACGGGTGTTCCTCGGAACCCTTGAAAATAAATGCCGGAGTGCCTCAGGGGTCCATTCTTTCTGCAACTCTTTTTTTGCTGCATATTAATGATCTGTTGAAGCCCGGTATCTATGGGTATGCAGACGACAGCACAGTTGTAGAAAGGTATCTGCCGAGTACCCGGGCTAGTCGAGATCAAATACAATCTGAAAGAGAAGCCATGGTGCAACGTTTGAATGACAAACTTCAGGCAGTCTCCGCATGGAGCAATGCCAATCTTGTCAAGTTCAACGCCACCAAAACGCAAACGTGTCTGTTCACCGCCAAAAAGAGCCCTTTCACCTTGGCTCCTACTTTCCAGAATGTATCCTTGGAATACAGTGACCGGCTTCAGTTGTTAGGTTTAGAGATTTCCTCGAACCTCAACTTTGGTCGGTTCATTGAGTCCAGAGCAAGAGCAGCAGCAGCAAAGCTTGCCGTTCTTGCGAAGGTTCGGCAGTACTTTACACCGGGACAGCTTCTTGTTCTATACAAAGCACAGATCCGGTCGTGTGTAGAGTACTGTGGTCACATATTTGCTGGTGCCACAAAGTCTCATCTTGCGATTTTGAACTCAATTGAGAGGCGAGCAAAGAGGCTTATCGGCGATCCCGAATTGGTCGAAGCCGACCTCCAAAGCCTTGAACACAAGCGTAAAATTGCTAGCCTCTCAGTATTCTATAGGATACATTTTGGTGAGTGTGCGCAGGAACTACACGACTTAGTTTCCCCGTCCCCCTTCCATCACCGGACGTCCCGACGCACGGCAGGTATCCATCCTTTTGTTGTGGACTTTCCACCTGTCCGAACGAAGTGCTTTGCTTCCTCATTTTTAGTGCGTACAGCGAAGGACTGGAACAATTTGCCTGCGTCGGTATTTCCGGCCAAATATAATGTGGGTGTCTTCAAGAGAAGAGTGAATAGGTTGCTAGGGCAATGCGCCTTACCATCTAAGACTACATTCCACTTACCATCAGGTGGAATGTAGTCAAGCATTGCCCTAGATAGTATAAAAAAAAAAAAAAAAAGAGGGCAGAACTGTGTTGAATATTTAGAAGACATTTTTATAACAAGCCCACTATGATAACAACATTTTTGTATGTGATACCGCGATTCAGAAATACGATGAACATGCACACCGACCTCTGTTGAGATCTAGAAATTGTTATCATAAATCTATGGGAGATTTAGTTTTTTATCATATCTTTGAAACGAAACAATATTTTTTTATTTTGTTTTTTGGAGTACAACCTCAGTCCCAACCCCAGCTCAATAACTAAGTAAGAAGAAGAAGCCTTGCGACGCAAAACTAACGACGGACTAACGACGCAAAACTAAATAATGTTCCATAACTTGTATCTATGGCATTAATTTAGATGATTATCTAAAAAATCTACAATCACGAATTATCCCAATTTACTTTCAAGCAAAGTTCCTGCTTTGCTCATGATCTATGGCAATTTTTATGAAAATAGCTCTTTCCGTCTCGGCGGAGATGATTAACAAATGAGTTGCCGATTTGGATAATCTAGAGCTTCTCTAACGCTCAGCTCAATAAATCGTAAGTCACTCAGTTTGGAACAGTTCTCAAAGAAATATTATTTATTAATCACAGTATATGTACTGGAATATAATATTTGTTTTTAAAAATGTGTACGCGATTGTACAATTTTTTTTTTATCTAAATCTGTAAAATGTATATGAATAGGTAAAAATATTTATAAATACATATAAAAACGTACAACGTATCTTACTTAACGTAAAATAACATCTGAAATCCAATCCAGTCTATTCAATTATTAAGTATTAGAATAAAGATAAATACGGCTTTATAGTATTATATTACATGTGTGCTCATAGACCAAAGGATTATGATACCTAAGCCGCTGTTCCAAAATCAGTTCATATATCAGAGAATTATAAGAATTAAACGTGTAAACTAGGTACTGCATTATATTTTTCGCCATTTGTTTTTTTTTTTGAAGTAGTAAAATTTTCATTATCAGCTTGAACTACATAATTAGATCAGTATTTATTTGAAGAATATTTAAATAAATTTAAAACAAAAAATCATACGCAGCAGGGATACCATCCTATCGTCAATTGACCTACTGTGTCAATACTAACCCTGAATAACTTACATTCTGTATTTATTTGTCTTTATAAGTAGAGCAACAACAACTATTAGACTGCGTCTGAACATCTTAGCGATGTTTCTAACTTTCATTAAATATAAAAATTGGCTTATTTTAGCAAACCTTCACAAAGTTATAGTTTTAAATTTATAAACTTTATAAAGTGAACGCGATCAAATAAGAAATCACTGAACAAAACAAATAGTATTTATTACTTTCTTTTCATATCAAGTCGGAGGTTTTGACTTGATATGCAAGTAACTTCCGGCGGGAACTACCTGGTATTTGCTTAGCCGGAAACTGTATTTCTGTTCCCAACTCAAATCAATTGAATTGGTAGTCCTCTAATAGTAATCTTTAATAAATTATAACTTCGAACTTAGTTAGAAATAAATGTAATATTTTTTTTTATATAGATTCTACAATTCAATATTTTTTATATAAAAAAGTATATGCGATTGTATCCATTAATTTTATTCTCCAAAATATATTTTTTTATACTTTTTACTAACTTTTTTTTAATCTGTTTGACTGTTTGCTTTTTATGTTCTATGGTATATTCGATACATAAAATCATTGGCTATCAATGATATTGTTGATAAAAATACTTTATTCTTCATATATATGGAATAAAATATAATACTGATGATATAAAGGAACTAAGACCTCTGGTGTAACTATAAACAACTATGAAATAAACCATTAAAGCATCAGCTCTTACCCATAGACGGGATTACTATAGAACTGTCGCCACCATATTATCGGAAATATATTAAAGATGATATAAACTGTCAGTATACGCTTTATTGTTAACAGTTAGTCGATAATGGAGACACGCTTTGAAATTGTATTGTCCTGATACTATATTATTAATAACTCTTACCTATATTGTAGTTTTATATTTTCAAATGAAAAATGTTACCTAATCCAATTGTTTCTTAAAATAAGTCATATTAAAACAAAATAAAAATCTAAGACTGAGTGTTGTTTAAAAGTTAGGGAATTTAACTTAAAGATAAGTGTTAGCTTACCATGAATCATTAATTAGTGACTTAAAACTTTTAAATTCTAATTTTAAGATACCTTCATTTATTTTTTTTAATACATAAAACGTTGCCCCAATATTTGGGAATATGAAACAGCGTTCGTTACGAGATCGAATTTCAATTAAGGTCTGTCCTCAATATAATACACCGCACATTGATAGTAATGGTTTCAAACCTGCTTATATTGCACTAGGAACATTAGTTTAGTTGCATTAGCACTCAGTAAAACAACTCAGTAAAAAAATCTTTAAACACTTTTGTAACAATCCATTTTTTTTCTATATTCATCCGTGCCATAAAAAGAGAACTAGTTTTATAGTAAACTTTCCTCGAAATGTAGGGCAAAGTAATTGATTTATACAATACAATTTAAAAAGTAAAGATAAAGCCTTGTTTACATTGGCTTTATTTTAGTCACATTTGCTTTATTTTAGTAACAACAATACTTTGATAAGATTACAGTTTTACTATGGTAATGATACAAAATGTGTCAATCTTTCAATATTTTAGTGTTTATCTAATAATTTTAGTGTTATTCATCTTCCGTTTCATTTTATTAGTAGTTTTCAAAAAAGCTTTTTTTATATGTTAGCTGTATCACTTTTATATAAAAGGTAAAAGGTCCTTATGGAGTCTTCTAATATTTCTATCATTTTTTATGACTTACCTTAAAAAAGTAAAATCTTGATTAAGCATTTCAAAGAAGCGTGACATCCGGTTCATTTGAATTTCGTATTCTTGATTTAAAAATTTAAGGCGTTTTACGGTAGTAAAGAGTAGCATTTTGTAAAAAAACTGTCATTTTTCTAGAAAATCCGCATTTCCAACAACTCAGTTGAGCTTCATTGACCCATTTCGTAATATTTACATAAACTATCTTCAAGACAAATTAAGTGAAACACTTTTCATATTTCAAAATTTCCATACGATTTAAACTTAAATGATTTCCTTTTTGTATTAAAAGTTTAGTAAATCTATAAGTACAATAGTTGAAAGGGCCATAACCATGGTTTTTATAACTATCGGCAGCGAGGTCGTCTGCTCCCCAACTCTCATCCTGAACCAAATAATATATCATCCAACGTAACTAAACCTGCAAGGAATTTTGTAATTGTTATTTACAAGTCCTTGTTTACTTGGCAATGGAAATGGCAACAGAAATACATCTTCTGTGAAAGTTTCAATTTTCTAACCATCAGGGACTAAGAGAAAAACCCTAGAGACAGAAGAACAGCAACATCTTAGTAACAGAGTTCCGTTTTTATCTTTTGAGTACGAAACCCTAAAAATCATCTTTAAATAAAAAAATAATATATTCATGTTTAAGGATAAGGCAATATTGAATATTAATTGGACCGTCGATTAACTTTTAAGAAATATTAATCAAAGAATCTTATTTGGTCTCGATATTCGTTCGTTCGATGGTAATTTTATTCGTCGTATTTTCAGGTAAAGTGATTTAAAATTAATGCTGACAACGTACCCCTACCTTAAATTATTGTAATTAGATTTATTCATGAATTTGAATTAAAAACTATTCAAAAGTCACGAGAATATATTTTTACATAAAATAGATATACATTTATAATATAATTGCTATGTTGAGTATTTAATAAGAAAAAAAAACAAGTGTGAAAAAGTTTAGTCTATTTTTACGCATCACGAAGAATTTCTACCTTGGCTTTTGATAACGAATTTTGACAATGCAATCTTCAAAATATCGAACAATTGGGACTCTCAATTTTTCAGATTGGTTAATCATTCAAACTTTTTAATTTGAACGGTGTTTTGTCAAACTTTTTATCTGAAAAGTTTAAAAGATATAACGTGGCATAAGGGATTTTAATCAACCACCATAAACGCAAAAGTTTTCTCATAATTTGCGAAGTCAGGTACAGAAATGTTTCCAAAGTTCAGCGAGAAAATCATTTAAAAATTGAAGTGAACTTTTAACTTGGTTTATAAAGTGTTGCAGTAAGGTCTTTAATTTTAAAATAGCCTTTTTAGGTGTTCTTAAGAATTTTAACAGAGTTACGACGCGATGTTGGGAAAAAATGTTTTTTTTTAGAAAGGAAAAATAAAAATTAAAAACTTATATAAACAAACACCTACCTGAGGAATAGTAATTATATTTCTGATTAGATTAATTATATGGCTTTTCGATTTATTTTTTATTTTGTGTAAACATATGCATAGCTAGTATATATACAATCTATGTATACTATATATATAGTAACTATGTTCAATTAATAAAAGCCGTTTAATTATATTTATGGAAATCGAAAAACAAAATATTGGTTAAAATATAATTAATTGGTTATGAGACTAAAAATATTATTCATATTTAATTACCACTCCATTTACGTACTAAAAATGTAAATACAAAATATAAAATAATATTGTTAAAAATCATAATAAACAAATCAATTTCAATCAGTTTATTTCGGATATTTTAAATTGGTTCAAACAAATCCTTTACAATGTTTTTGATAACATTTCCTTATATTTTTACACCTATCATTTTTTTTGTGTGTTGACTAGATTTACATATTATATTTATAAAAAAAGAAATACCTTCTAATTAAGTTATTCAATTTCGTAAACTATTTAAATGAAACCCATTTAGTAAAATCTTTCGAGTCTACTAACACGATAGTTTATGGTGAGTTCTAACTTCAGTGATAACAGTGAAGTCACTTGTTTGAAGAAAACTTTTATTGGCCCGTTAGGCACTTTTGGCTTGGCATAGTGTGGCCGTGAATCGAACGTGGCTTCGTAGCAGAACGGAATGACCGCATCGATTTATTCGTATTTTTTTTGTTTATTTATTTAAATCGATTTAGTTAAACCTTTAGATTCTTTATAATAATTATATTATACATCGAATTTTTATTTTTGTGGTGTCTTCAACAAAAATAATTTTATGATACAATTATATTATAATACTTGTTTTAGAAATATTAACTTCTATTTTATATTACGAAAATATGAATTCATCATAAAGTTATCACTTCCAACGTTCTTAGGTACATCCGATTTTTAAATTTTCATTTTTTGCGTTTCGTTTTGCAAAGTTGCAAATTTCTATTACTAATCTCTTTACTATTTACGTTAAGTATGTTGACTGTATTTATTTAGTACCTTTTAATTTATACAATTTTCAATATATTTTTAATCTGCTTTTAAGTTTCTATATATTTTTATCGATCGCGTCCTCAAATGAAGGTGTTGCATATTTGTAAATTACATTTTGGTTATTAAGATAAATATATATATATCAATGAAGATTTACACACTGTCAATAACGTTATGAATCACTTGTATGTAGTATTAAAATTAAATAAATAGATATCTTGTAAATTCTTGAACAGTTTACATAATAACGTAAACCAATATGACAAAAGACTTAAAAGACTTGAAATATTTTAGATTTTTATTTAGAAAAGACCTAATGGTATCTTAAATTTGCAGAAGGAAATAAGAAGTATTTTAAAATATATACATAAATTCATACCTGTAACTTACAGGTCACTTATTCTTGAATAAGAAACTTTTTACATAGAAACAATTATTTCATTATATTGGATTGTGTTATAGATAATAATTAAATTGATATATCCTACAAACCAGCCTTTATTTCCAATAATGGAAAAGTGTGCTTAACCTTCTCTATTGCGTGAGGCGTAATAGAATTTCTTCTATGGTATTTTCATAGTTGCCTCAAATACGGAAAATACGGAGGTCTTTTATTCGATTAAGGGAACCTACATCTTAGTACAGCTTATGTTGAAAATAGTCATTTCTTGAGTTTTTTATGTCCATAAGTGGCCTGTAGATAAATTTTAGAGAATCTTATATATGTTTTAACTAAGCATCTTGTTACTTATTAGTATATTGCGTTAGTGATATTAAAAAAAAACATTAACTCTGATTAAGTGATTTTTGCTTGTATTTTAATAAGAAACTATAAACCTTCCTTATATAACTTAACTAACTTAAAGCTTATGCTTTGTGTTATGATTTTTTTTTTTGACATCGGAACTTTTACCAATTAAGTCCTAATCAGTTTAGAATCCTCCTGCCGGTCGGATGAGACAGATCTAAACATGGATAAAGTAGTTAACTTTATTATTAAGACCCCCATGATGATCACAAAGAGCATAAAGATTCATGAAATCTACTTATACAGAACTCAGTAAGGCGAAATTGGCCCAATTTTAAATTATTTATATAATAAGTCCGGACATTAAATAAGATGAAAGGACTAATGATGGAAGAATAAACGGACTTGACCGATATGATCTTTATAACCGAATTTTAAGATTTGTATTTTCGGTATATCATAAGAAAGTAATTTGGTAATTAATATAAAGTAGTATTTAAATAAACTTATAACATGAATTAACAAAATGACCAAGGGAACATCTGTAAGATCTATGAAAAGAGGGAAACTTAATGACGAAGCCATTATACATTATACATTAAGAGTAAAGTTAAAACATTCAACAAATGTAACTTCCTCGTTATGAATGATATTACATACATAATGATAAGCCACATAACCGTTCCCATTATATAGGTTTATGTTAGCATTATATTGTACGCTCTTATTTAGTTACATCTTCTTATATAATCTTATTTCTTATATATCGTTAAGTTTCATCTTATGAACACTTAAGTTACTACAGAATACTTATCGTAAATAATTTCAGTTCCAGTGGTACAGCGAAATATGTGTCGGAGCAAGGACAATACATTCGATTATTTTTCTTAATACTGTTTTTTTTTTTTTTTCAGAAAAAAACTCTGGATGATATTGTTTCGTAAAAGAGCAACCAATTTTTATGTCATTTGCAATTCGCCGACAGTTTTAGGAAGTTGTAATTTATTGGGATAATAATGCCGCTTCTCAGGAAGTTAAAAAAAGAATTGGTCGTTTGGAGGTTGTAAATGGCAATACTAGAAAAGCTGGTAAATGGAAGCAAGATTTTTACGGACTTATTACAGCTGAAGTAGAGCAGAAACAGTTGTTGCTGTGCTGAGTTCAGAAACATAGAAATTAGTAACCAGACTGTAAAAAAACAACACTAAAGAGCTGCTACCCTAGGTAATGGTTTCTACGTTATATATTTTTTTTATTTATGTTGATTTTATTTTCCATAAATTTTGTAGCTTGGTCATCACTTTATATCTGTGTTTTAAAATTAGACTCGTATCTAATAATAATCTTACCGGCTGTAACTCAATCACTAAGCTGAAGGGATTAAATAAACTCATAAAAATTTGTTAAACATAAGTGAGAGAAAAAATTTCAAAATTAACTGAGATATAGCATGATCCCTATAAAATGCAAAGAGGTGGTAAAGTCTATAAGATTGTATAAAATGTACGGCTTAGTTGCTGAAGCCTTACTAAGTCTTGAATATTATTTTTAATTTATATTCATCCGGATTATCCCTTCATAACTCTCATAGACCAGGGGATAACCTTAATTGCTGTAAAACTTTTAGAACTGACCTCTATTCATAAGCGAGTTCATATTTCTGAGAATTTTTAAAATGTTCTTTATATATATTATTGGAGTATTTAATCTTTTATGATAAACTTAAATTACTTTATTATATTAATGTTCATTTTGAGATGAAGTATATTTAGATAAATTTAAACTAATAATAAAAATAAAAAATCATTAACTGCGCTTGGATATCGTCCTGTCGTCAATGGAGATACAGTGACATTGATCTTGATATGTCAAGTCTTCTAATATTTATACATTTTTATCTAGACGAAAGCTTTTAGATTATTCTATTCTATTCTATTAGACCTGTTTTGAAAATCTTTACCTTTTTAATTTAATTTTGCATTTTATTTTATTTTAGAATAAATTAATATGTAAACGGGTTTATTTTGGCTAAACCGCTATAAAGTTTTAGACTGATTGAAGAATATTTAGAAAATTAAAAAATGTTAAGCCAGTAGATGCTTAAGTATACATACTTAAACATCTACTTAAGGACAGGATTGTTATGTGGAGAGCACAAGGGAAATTATTTTCTTCAATTAAGAGTTGATTAACTTTAAAGTGTAATAACAATGTGTTTTTTATATAAGAAAAAGTTTAGGTTAGATTACTAAAGTTTTTTTTTTCATAATAGAGTATAATACTTAACAGATTTACTTATTTTAGGAGTACAGACGACTTCATTTTAGAAATAATATTATTATCCTGAAACGGCGTTACAATACTGGGAACGGAACTATCGCTTCAGGTGCCAAGGAGATGTTACAGTGGTAAAAAAACTAAAAACTAAAAGAAGTGAAAGTGAAAAGGGGAACATTTATTGAAAACGACTTTACCGGTCTTTACCGGCCTGCTAATAACCATTAAGAAATAATATTTAACTACCGAAAATTTTTGTTTAAAAAATATCGAGATCTTTGTTTCGATATTTTAATATTCGTTTTTTGTATATGCTACTTTACGTTACATTTCATAATATCAAGATAAAGATATTAATTTTTCTCGAAAAACCCATAAGAGTAAAATTACTATTTCTGCTTTCAATTTATTATATACCTACATTAATAATTTGCAGAAGCAAATAAATTTGGTAAACATCTGTATATCTTTGATTAAGAATGAAAAATCATTCAAGTAAAAATTGAGGTTAGTCGTTTTCCGATAAACGTGAACGCGAGCAGAAACGATATAAATGTACAAAATAAATAGTATTACTTATTTTTCATAAGTCGGAGGTTTTGATTAGATATTCAGTTAAGGTCCCGAGGGAACTATCTGGTATTTCCTGAACCGGAAACTATACTACTTTTCTCACTTCCAATGAATTAAATTGCACTGTAAAATTAATATGTAAAATATTAATCACGAGTGTCTTTAATAAATCATAGCTTAGAACTTAGTTTGAAATAAATTTCATTGGAAAATTATTTTATACATCACTGCGTAGGTTCTGCAATTCAATATTTATTTTATATTGCTTGGTGGTAGACCATATCTTGGTGGTAGAACATAACATCGGGTCGCCGGCAAAGTTACCACCCATCGGGCAAAGTCGTGCCGCAAAGCGACCTAGTCGTGTTCCGGCACGTTGCTCGATGAAGCCGTTAATGGGAAATGGGTCTGAACAGCTGCGGTGCGTTGGCGAACCGGTTTGACGTCGAGTTGGTGTTTGTTTTGTCGGGTGTCTAGTCGAGGAGGGTAGCGGGATCCGAAGCAACGGCTTTCCGCTGGCCGCCCGCAGATAGTTGGGGGCCCAATTAGTGGGTTAGCCACCCACGAAAGGCTGCCCCGCCAGCTGCGAAAAATCCCAGGGTGGCTCCATCGTGCTGGTTGGCGACCAGACGAGGAGGCCCGATGGCGATCCCTGGGGGGGTTCGGGCGTCCCCGCAGTCTCCAGACTAGCCTCCCAGTGGCAAGACATCACCAATTTCGACGTCGGGTTCGATACGTACCGCCTCGTTCAACTGCCATTTCCCATCCCTATTCACTTTTATTTTTTTTTTTTTTATGAGTAAAGTTAAAAAGAAGAAAATGTTTTTACAGCGGTTGCACTCCTCCTCATTTAAAGTGCACCTCACTAATATCAGGGGTTTGCACTCTAATATCCTAGCTGTCCATCACCACCTGGAGACAGAGCAGCCGCACCTCTTCTTTTTGACGGAGACGCAGATACAATGTCCTTTGAGCGCTGCGCACCTGCATTATCCCGGATACACGTTAGAGCACAATTTTCGCTCACGTGCCGGAGTCTGCGTGTACGCGCGGAACGACCTCTGTATCCAGCGTCTCCGTCACCTTGAAGACCCCACTTTTTCTTCTATATGGGTTTTAGTAGACACAGGAAACGAAAAAATCCTGTATTCCTGTGTCTACCGTTCGCACAGCGGTGACCAGGAGACAACTAGATTATTTGAGTATCTCGGTGAGGCTGCTGATATGGCTTTGCATCAGTACCCTTCAGCGCAGCTTGTTTTTCTGGGGGACTTTAATGCTTGTCATCAAGACTGGCTGTTCCCGTACCAGAAAACCGACCATGCTGGAAGAGAAGCGCGGAACTTTGCGTTGTCCTTGGACCTCTTTCAGCTGGTGAGGCAAGCGACAAGGGTACCAGATGTGGTAGGCCATACAGCCAATTGCCTGGACCTTCTGCTGACAACTGATCCGGACAGGTATCGTGTTGAGGTCACCTCCCCCTTGGAAACCTCCGATCACTGTCTGGTGAAATCTGTGTTTACATATTCTCCACCAGCTCTCGAACCACATGGTGTTAGGCGAGTATGGAAATACAAGTCAGCAGATTGGGATGAGATGCGGCACTTCTTTGCATCTTATCCTTGGGGGCAGGTCTGCTTCTCTTCTTTGGATCCGTCGAGTTGCGCGGATGCTATAACTGATGTGGTGCATCAGGCAATGGAGTATTTTATTCCTTTTGCTGAAGTTCCCGTCGGTGGCAAAGCTCGCCCATGGTTTAATGCCGAATGTGGTCATGCTCAAGACCGAAAACATTCAGCATACCTCATTTGGGCTGATGCTCGAAGCCGCAAAACTCCGGATGTAAGTACAAAGAAGAGAGCCTTTAACCTAGCTGCCAAATCCTACAAAAAGGCATTGCGGAAGGCTCGTCTCGATCGAATCGCTAAGAATGGCGAAAAGCTCTCTGTCAAACCAACTGGCAGTCGAGCTTTCTGGTCTCTTGCGAAAGCGATCGAGTCGAATTTCTGCCAACCCTCACTGCCTGCTCTGCTGAAGCCGGATGGATCCCTGGCCCACACAGCAACAGAGAAAGCGAATGTATTTGCTTCTCTGTTTGCTGATAATTCGCATCTAGATACTGGCAATGCTTCTCCAGCACATCTTCCTCACTGCGGTATTTCGATGCCTGAAATCCGCATCACTAACAAAGAGGTATGGAGAACATTGTGTCGTTTAGATAGGAATAAAGCCAGTGGTCCTGATGGTATACCAGCCATTCTGCTCAAGACATGTGCAGCTGAGTTGTCTCCTGTACTGACACGTCTGTATCGCCTCTCTTTCAAGACTGGAATAGTGCCGAAATCCTGGAAGCTTGCCAACGTGCAACCCGTGCCCAAAAAAGGCAGCCGTGCTGATCCTGTCAACTACAGACCGATTTCAATCAACTCCATACTCTGCAAGATTATGGAGCGTGTATTGAACTCGCGACTTCTAGCATACCTAGAAGGTAACGATCTCCTCAGTGACCGACAGTACGGGTTTCGCCGTAATAGGTCTACTGGGGACCTCCTAGTGTATGCTACACACATTCTAGGCGAGGCCATCGAGAAGAACGGAGAAGCGGTCGCCGTCTCTCTGGACGTCTCGAGGGCATTTGACAGGGTCTGGCATGCGAGCCTTATAAGCAAGCTTTCAGCGTACGGTATATCTCCTGGTCTGATCGGCTGGGTAACGGACTTTCTGAGCCAGAGATCTCTCCGAGTAGTTGTCGATGGGTGTTCCTCGGAATCCTTGACAATAAATGCCGGAGTGCCTCAGGGGTCCGTTCTTTCTGCAACTCTTTTTCTGCTGCACATTAACGATCTGTTGAAGCCCGGTATCTATGGGTACGCAGACGACAGCACAGTTGTAGAAAGATATCTGCCGAGTACTCGGGCTAGTCGAGATCAAGTACAGTCTGAAAGAGAAGCCATGGTGCAGCGTTTGAATGACAAACTTCAGGCAGTCTCCGCATGGAGCAATGCCAATCTTGTCAAATTCAACGCCACCAAAACGCAGACGTGTCTGTTCACCGCCAAAAGGAGCCCTTTCACCTTGGCTCCTACTTTCCAGAATGTATCCTTGGAATACAGTGACCGGCTTCAGTTGTTAGGCTTAGAGATTTCCTCGAACCTCAACTTTGGTCGGTTCATTGAGTCCAGAGCAAGAGCAGCAGCAGCAAAGCTTGCCGTTCTTGCGAAGGTTCGGCAGTACTTTACACCGGGACAGCTTCTTGTTTTATACAAAGCACAGATCCGGTCGTGTGTAGAGTACTGTGGCCACATATTTGCTGGTGCCGCAAAGTCTCATCTTGCGGTTCTGGACTCAATTGAGAGGCGAGCAATGAGGCTCATAGGAGATCCCGAGTTGGTCGAAGCCGACCTCCAAAGCCTTGAACACAGGCGTAGAATTGCTAGCCTCTCAGTATTCTATAGGATACATTTTGGTGAGTGTGCGCAGGAATTACACGATCTAATTCCCCCGGCCCCCTTCCATCATCGGACTTTCCGACGCACGGCAGGAATCCATCCTTTTGTTGTGGACGTTCCACCTGTCCGAACGAAGCGCTTTGCTTCGTCTTTTTTACTGCGTACAGCAAAGGATTGGAACAGCTTGCCTGCGTCGGTGTTTCCGAAAGAATACAATGTGGTTAAATTCAAGAGAAGAGTGAATAGGCTGCTAGGGTTATGCGCCTTACCACCTTAGACTACATTCCACTTACCATCAGGTGGAATGTAGTCAAGCATTGCCCTAGATTATATATAAAAAAAAAAAAAATATTATTTATTTATTTATATTAATTTTTATCTTTATATTATTTATTTATTTATATTAATTTTTATCTTTATATTATTTATTTATTTATATTAATTTTTATCTTTATATTATTTATTTGTGTATACTAATTTTTATCTTTATATTATTTATTTATGTATACTAATTTTTATCTTTATATTATTTATTTATGTATACTAATTTTTATCTTTATATTATTTATTTATTTATAGAAATTTTTATTTTATATGTTACCTAAATCAGTAAAACAGGCCAAAATATAAATGAGTATACAAAAATATTTATGAATCCACACAAAAAACGTACAACATATTTTGTTTCACGAAAAAAGCAATCGAAAATCCGTCTCTTAAATTATTTAATATCGGAATAAAGAGAAATACGGCTTCTTATATTTAAATATAGTTTTATCTTTACATATTTTTTTCAATAGGTAAATCACTGATTGTTATTGAAATTGCCCGTTATCTTTAACCTTTAGACTCCGAGGGAAATTGCGTCTTATTTGTGTCTTGTTCACAAAATATGTAATAATTTTAAGTATATTTTCTATGACAACAACCCTTATATCTAAAGTATAAAAAACGATATTCTGGTTTTTCAATACGAAAACAATATATATATATATAATATATATATATATATATATATATATATATATATATATATATATATATATATATATATATATAATACACATATGTTATACTAGAATAGTGCTTTTTAAACAACTTATATTCTTAAACATTTTGCTATCTACATTATATATTAAATAGTTCAAAAAATTTAAATGAACAGAAGTTTTTAATTTAAGATTTATTTTTTGATATTTTTTTATATTTACTTTTTGTGGATTTAACTCTATGTATTTCACTATCGGAAGTATTTTATTATTGATAAGTATAAAATATAATAATATTATACTCTACTAGAAGTATTAGTTAATCTAAGAACTTTGTTGTTGAACGTTGTTGTAACTATAAACAACTATGAAATAAACCCTTAACCGTCAGCTCTTACCCATAGACGGGATTACTATGGAGCTGACGCCACCATATTATCGGAAACATATAAAAGATGCTATAAACTGTCAGTATACGCTTTATTGTTAACAGTTAGTCGATAATGGAGACACGCTTTGAAATTGTATTGTCCTGATACTATATTATTAATAAGTCTTACCTATATTGTAGTTTTATATTTAGAAAAAAATTATAATACCCCGATTGTGTCATAAAATCAGTTACAATAAAACAAAATAACCCTGATAATGTAAAATCTAAGATTGAATATTGTTTTAAAGTTAGGAAATCAAGTTTAATACATGTATAAGCTTCGATACAAAAGAAATTAATAATTTTAAAAAATATATATTTCAATTTTAGCATACTTTAAATAATTTTATTTTTATATATATATTTCGGAATTTTATTCATATATTTCGGAATATTCGTCACGAGATCGAACGTCAATTATAGTCCGTCCTCAATATATAGCACACATTGATGGTAATGCTACCAGTAAAACTATGATTGATATATATATTTTTTTTTACTGAAAACACAGCTGATAATACTTCTATAGCATCTTATATCTTATATCTGCTGATTATCAACAAACTTATTTATCTGAGTCAAGTGAAGTGGAAAATGATTACCTAAACAATCGTATCATTTAATAAAACCTTTAAGCACGAAAATATAGGTTTAAATTAGTTATTTTTCCCAGTAACACTAATACCACAGTATGAATTTCGACGCCGATAATTTTAATGGCGTGTCAAATGACGTCACATTTTCTTTCGACCAATGGTGGCGCGTTTTGGAAGTTTAAATTTCGCTCCCTTAATTTATACTTTTCACAATTTTTTATGGCCTTAAATGATTAGTAAATAAAAAAAATGCTTTTATTATAATACGATGATAATAAGTATCCGAAAAAAAAGTATTTAAGACCATTTTAAATTATATGGATATTCCCTATTCCTTCAATAATTAATCGAAAGGAACTTCGTTCCATCCGGGTGTCCCTTGACACCTCTTAGTTTTTTAATTTACTTTATAGTCTTCTATGAGATATATATGAAGTATGTAAGCACATACTTACATACATATGTACACTACACTTTAAAGATAATATAGTTTTACAGTATAATAAGACGACGATGTTAATCGACGGTTTATTTTTAAATTTAGAACAAACTTTCCTTGGATATTTGTTATGATAAGTTTATTTAGACCACTTTTATATTACAGATAAAAGTTTCTTATCGTTTCTTACTAAATGCCTAAATCTATGAAAAAAAAAAAAACATATAACCTTGCAACATACCATAGACTGGAAGGGTAGCTCTTATTCTCTCTCGCTTTATGCTCAAAGTCCTATACACGTTTATAGTTTGATTTAAATTTTAACAGCTTTTTTTATCCAGATTACAGTCTATTTCCTTACTTAGTTACTTGAGTTCCTTACTTCGACAATATAGTTGTCGAAGTAGAGAATTAAAATCAGTATTTCTAAGTCCTATCATTAATTTATTGTACTATAAATAATCAGGATTATAAGTTAAGTTATTAATATTAAAATGCTTACAAAAATACTTTATTTTAATATAAAATTATATCACGTACAATTATTTGAATTTTATGTCCATCCATATATAGCAGAGCAAAAATATTAAAATAAAAAGTGATAAGAAGCCTTAAGCCGATATTTATGACCGCAATAATAATTTTCCAGAAAATCCGCTTCTCCAACAATTCAGTTGAGCTTCATTGACCCAGTTTTTAATATTTACATAAACTATCTTCAAGATAAATCAAATGAAACACTTTCCTTAGTTTAAAAATTCCATACGATGTAATCGTAAACGATTTCCTTTTTGTATGAAAAGTATGGAGATATGTATGTAATAGTTGACGGATTCATAACAAGGGTTTTTATAAATATGACGAGGATTAGGATAATTCAACGATAATTAGTAACTCAATTGATATTGTTGTGGGTAATGTTGAGGTGTGAATGCCGTGACGTAACGAGTCACGTGATCAGATTCGACTGGAGGTGCAAATGTTACACTTGAAATATGGGAGAGCAGTGAATCAGAGGTGTAATTCATTAGAAAAAGCGATTCATTCCGGATCTTCCAAACGGGACCGATGGTTCACGCAACTCTGATAATTATATACCTACTAACAAAATTTGTGATTGGTGATTACTTAGTTATAATAAACGAATTATCACACTCTGTCTTCATTTGTCTGAGTTGATTGTCTTAAGCATTGATAGGTTTTGTTGGTGTTCTGTGCCTTAAGTGTGGTTTAATTGTCTGAGACATACGTCTTGAACTCTGTACCAGAAGCTCCTATAGAAGACGATTGTGCAACTAATCTATCACAGTCGCCGTTAAATACAACTACTGCCTCATCCTAAACCAATAACATACCATTCAAGATAACGAAAAATGCAGCGAATTGTATAATTGTCATTTACAAGCATTAATTTTTTTTTTATACCCCGATCTTTTTGTTTTCAGTGAAAATAGCAATTAAAATACGTTCTAAAGGATATATATATATATATATATATATATATATATATATATATATATATATATATATATACATATATATATACATATATATATATACATATATATATACATATATATATACATATATATATACATATTTATATATATATATATAGTTTTGTTTCTTGTTGATTCTCGCATCACGCAAAATCTGCTAGACAACTTTTGATCAAACTTGTTGTATAGCTTATTATGTATTTTAAAATATGGAATAACTTTTACACACAATAAAAAATAAGCTGCCGCAATTTTTTTTCAGACTATTTCAGAGTGGTTAATCATTTAAACTGTTTAATTTGAAGGTGTTTTGTTTAAACTTTTTATCTGAAAAGTTAAGGAGATAACGTGACATAAGGGATTTTAATCAGCCACCGTAAACGCGAAAGTTATCTCGTAATTTGCGAAGTCAGGTACAGACGAAAGCGTTCCCAAAGTTCAGAAAGAAATCATTTAAAAATTGAAGTCAACTTTTAACTGAGTTTACAAAGTGTTGCAGTAGGGTCTTTAATTTTAAAGTAGTCGTTTTAGGTGTCCTTAAAACTTTAGAAAGTTACGACGCGTCCTAGGGTTGGGTCACATGTTAAAAAAAACTAATATTACCAACATGACAGATGATAATAAATATTACTGCTTAGACTTATTATGGAGCTTTTATATTTTATTTTGTTTTTTTTGGTACCCCTGATTATAATTACTACCTCGGTAAACAAAATATTGATAAAAATATAATTGGTTATGAGGTTAAAATTATTATTTATATTTTTTTAACATTCCATTAACCTAATAAAAATGTAAAACAAAATAATATTGTTACAAATCAAAATAAATAAACCAAATTCAATCAGATTATTCTGGTTATTTTAAATTGGTTCCAACAATTCCTTTTTTGATAACACTGTTTTGTTTTTTTGGGTATACCCCATTTTGTCCTTTCGTTTGTTTTGTTTATTAGATTTACATAATATATCTAACATACATCGAAACCAATTTGCGTTTAAATTATCATATTTAGTAAACCATTTGAATTAAAAGCTTTTAGTAAAATCGATACGTGACACGATAGTTCATGGTAGAGTTAAGACTTACAAATTTTTCTTTTATATGTTGGTCTAGTGGTTAGCGCAGAAGCCTAACATATAGAGAGGCAATGGGTCTTGGGTTCGATTCCCGACAGGGACAGGCAGGTGTGTGATGACCATAAATGTCTGCATTTTTGGGTGGGGTCGGTTATTAAATATTTTCGCAGTATTTATACATGTATTTCTATGTATTTGTATCGTTGTCTAATACCCTTAACACAAGCAAATAATTTGCTTACTTAGGGTTTAGATCAATGTGTGTAGTTTGTTCTGTGATTACATTATATATTATATTTTTATGTACTACTAGCCAGCGCTCTAATTTCTAACATTCTCTACTGCGAGTAGCTTAATAGAATTGCTTCTATGGTATTTTCACGGTTCAACCATTCGAAGAAATTATTCCAACAGGGAAAAAGATCAGAGGTCTAGTATCTGCTATTCGAATGAAGGCATTAGTATTAGAATACTGATGATGTTCGAATAGGATTTGAATTTGAAATAAGCTTAGAATAGAAAAAAAAACAAAGGTTTCACAGGTTCGAGTATATTAATGATTTTATGTCATATTATAAAATTACATGTTTATAGGCAAATAAAATATAAATCATGTAATAATTTTTACTTATCCGTAAGAACCTATTTCACTTAAATGTTATAAAAAGATGTGGAAGTGACGTTAAACTAGAAAACGACCGTTTGGGCCTATTTTATGGCCCTCAAAGTAAATAGGATAAAGTATAGAGGATTTGTGAACAATAAATAAGTACCCTTAGACGTTTTTGTCAATAGATAAATAAATAAGATTGCAATAGTAACTGCTATTAATAATATATTTTAGGTTAATTTTTTTCTTGGTGATTTTGAAATCGTTGTAATTTTATACAATTTTAATTATAAGTTAATTATGTTCCAAACTGTTTTTTAGTAACTTTTTTCATTTTAATTAAATTTATAAAATGATTAATTTATAATGAAAACAGTTGTTTGTTACATAAAAGAAAGTATCTCAAAATAGATTTACAGATTATCTAAAAAAATATCTAACACGAGCTAAAAGCGATAAGATATTATAAAGATTAGAAATATTTAATCTTACATTGTATATAATATTATTATAATTTAAAGAAATAATTTAATTAAAATTTACTTAAATATAGTTTATACTAAATTTTAAAAACCTCTAAAAAGTAGTTAAAGGAAACGTTATACAAATGTGTATATATAATATAAGCAAATTATAATTCGTTATATCATCACAGTTAATTGTTTGTAATAAATATGCAAATTGATCTCTAGTCAATTCTCTCAGCAATTATATAAGACGTGCCATTACTTCAGCGGGTGAGATTATTATATATACATAATATTATATACAAAGATCACGAGGAATAGATCGTCTATTAATATTATACCAAGTATGTCAAGATCTACACTGGCGAAATAATATCAAAGTAAGGATTACTATAAACGTAATCCTACATTTACATTTACAGTTACTTACCATTAAAAATAACCTAAAAATCGCTGGATGATTAACAATAATTACAAAATGTATGAAATATCGGTAACTCTTTCCAATTGAGTTGTAAGAATAGAAGGGAGAGGGGGATAGGGAGAAAAGAGGGGTCGAAGCCCTATCCCCTGACACCATTTTTATTGTGCGAAAATGTTTAGTTTTGGAGATATTTCGATTTGAAGTTTCGTAAAAACTAACCTAAAATGTAAGTAATTAAGACTTCTGTGACGTCTCCGGCGCTTCAGGATGGCCAGCCCCTTCACCCTTGCGTAACACTGAACTGAAACCCAAGCTCGCCTTCGCCACTTCGGCTTGTTGGTCGCCTTCGGCGACCAGCCTCAGTAGCTACGGCTCGATTGGGTTTCAACTCAGTGTAACGGCGGGTGGGGGCTGCCCTCCTTCCGCGCCTCCGGATTTACAAAAACACTCTAGGGGTAGGGCAGACAAGACTACGTGGAGTCGGGGTTAACAAAGTCAGTTTTGACAAAAAAAGTAATATAAATATTAATTATTTCAAAAAGCATTTTAAATCACAAACGTCATATGTCAAGTTGCCGCCATTTAACATTAGGGAATCTAAAACAACAAAGTTGTTACGAATTGTGTTTTTCTTGTTAAATTAAAATGAAAAATTGATAATATCATATAAATAATTGATAAACATATTGCATAGATGTGAAGTGTTCTTGTGTTAAACATTGTGTTTTTGTGCTAATATTGGTAAAAACACGGTAAGTTTATTTCACACAAAAAAACATATAAAAAAGAAACTACGCATTTTCGCAGGCTGGGAATAGTATTAAAAGAAAGGGGAGACCAACCCCTTTCAAATGATACCATTTTCAAACCAAAACTCTTACAACTCAAATGGAAATTCTAGCCGAAATATCTTTATTTCTATTAACATTGTAGATGTCGGCTTTATATAATTATACACATTCAGTCGCACAACCTTCAAATAGAAAGAGTATAAAGTCAAATAGAAAGTAAATGTTTGAAAGTTACTGTTTAAAACAATATATTATTGACAGCTGTCAGATTACTTTATTTATGACGTATGCTATCTAGTATCATAGATATAAGGTAGAAGTAAATGGTGGAAAAATACTGTTGGTAACACGATTTCCATTTCTTATACTGGCTGTTATATCATATAAATATTATAATACTTTTCAAATAAACATGATAAACATCTCAAATACCTGTAGTCAAAATAATTTCAAACAAAAAACAAAATTCTTCAGCTTTAATATTAGTTTATTTCTATGAAAGTTTTCACTAAAATAGTTATAAAATATATTAAATATGATTGTCTAAATATATAAAGTACCGCGTTACATTAAATTTAAGGCGAGGGCAATGAAAACGCTATATAGACAATTTACTATATACCATAAATATGAACATTTTCAGAGTGTTTAGTCATTGAAACGGCATAAAGTATATAATATATGTATGTTTTTTAATAATTAAGGATTTGCTTTAATCAGAGACATCGGAAACCTCAAAAAACAAGATAGCGGTATTTCCTTTTTAAGCAGTTATTAAAAGTGTTATCTCCATCTTAATGGTCACATTATAACATTCAAATTTGACAAGAATTAACAAAAACAAAAACAAAAACAAAAACAAACACCACAATACAAACAAATCTCTGCGTTTTTTTTTTTTTTGTCACTTACCACAAAAAGTTGAATGATCTAAATATAAATATATCTTCATACATTTTATAAGGTTCTTTGAAGCACTCAAGTATAGGTAGCTAACATTATCTACCTACTTTTTGTAGTTAATGAAGAATGAGTTTATATTATATAAGGGCCACGTCCAATTATATTGTTTCACAGATTTTACTTCTCACTCTTCACTTTTGTATACTTGTATTTAATCCTTCCTTGGTACTATCCAGCAGTGTCTGTGTCGAATATTGTCCTAACCACAGTTTATATACCCTTCTTTATAAACTCCCTCGTCACATAAATAATAATCATAGTCAAATCATCTACTTTAAACGTACAAAAATAACAACTACTCGTAAATGAACAAATTGTAAGTATCGGTAAACACGGTATTAAATACTGGATTTAATTATGGAGTCTTAATGGTTCCCACTTTTGTAGCTTATTCAGGTATTTACTAATTAAGCAAATGTCCCTCCTCACATAAATAATAATCTTAGTCAAATAAACTACTTTAAGCATACGAAAATAACCATTACTTGATATAACAATTCTAAATGTTACTATTTAAGTTAATAAAACAACGATTTAAATAATTACATCTTATTGGTTCTTCTTATTACAGTTAAATTAGTAATTCATTAATTTATATGGATCAATACAGGGACCATTAAAACATTGAAACGAATCAAAACATTACGGAATATTATAAAATAGTCGTTTAACAATAATGTAACCTTACAATTACAAACTTCAAAATTCAAACCATTCCAAAAAGTTTATTTAACTCTTTTACCTTCGCAATACGAAACCGAATTTCAATTTCCGTGAATAAGCAAAAGATAAAAAACCTTTTACAAAGATATAATTTTAGCCTTACTCCTTCGTTTTCTTGGATTTTGACAAAATAAACACTTTAGAAAATTTTATATTCCAATATTTATTATTCTCTTAGAATCTTAGAAATTTAATAAAACTAAATAAATATATTTCTGATATTTTTTTGCGGCTACCAAGTTTTTTAGGACACCTATTATTTAATATATTTTTTTATTAACGTTAGCATTATTAATGTTTACTTGTATAAACAATTATGTTGTATAAACCCACATGACTAGAATATCAAGGCAGGACAATTAGAAAAAAATATTTCTATCTCCAAAGCTTAATTAATTCTTGTATCATTTAAGATAGCTATCGTATCACGAGGTCTCGTTAATATAAGTAGATACGGTAAATATTCATGGATCTTGCGTTCATCGAAGTTAAACTATGGAAATAAAGTGACCAGTTAGTTTGAAAATGTCATTGTTTTGATGATTTTTTTATTACAACTAGATATACGCAGCGGCTTCGCCTGCATTATATAGGAAAAAAGCCTTGTTATGTAGGCCAAAAGGTTTTTACACTTACTCAGGTAAAGTACTTTATTAGAGATAGCTGTTGCCCGTGACTGCGACCACGTAGACTGTAAAAAATATTTTTATGGCTTATGATCATAACCATAAAGAGTCACAGACAACAGCTAGTGATAATAAAATCAAAGTGATTGTAAATCATTTCAACTCTAAATGTTATAATTTATTTATTCCATTGTCGAAAATTTCACGCGAATCCTTATTTTTTCTCATATTAAATATAGCCTATGTTCATCAGAGGTATAATGTAGGATTCTAATGTAAAAGGTCCATTGGAACCGATTTAAAAAATTCTTTTACACTGCGAAACTACTGTTTTGGTTTGAATTGAATACATCATTCTATTCATTTCAAACAAACAATCAATCAAATCTCTCTTTTATATAATAGTATTATTGATGATGATAAAATATAGTCTATGTTCTTCAGAGATAATAAAGACTTGTAATGGTAAAATATTTTTTTAAATCGGTCCATTAGTTTCAATTCAAACAAACAAAAAAATTTTCCTCTTTTTAATATTAGTATAGTTGTAATAAATTCATAAAATTTACCATTAATAAAATATATATTATATATAATACATGTAGTATGTATTATATACTAAATATTGAAAAGTAATTAAAAAATATTTAAGCTCATATTTTTTGAGGTAATACAAAAGATATACTTAATCAAATATACATGCCCTGTTTATCCACCGTTGTTTCGAATAAAACTTGAAACTTTATATTCTCAGGACTTAAAAACCATTACCAGTATGATAATATTCTGTAAAATTATTTAATATATTTGTATTAAAGCTCATAGAATGTCCTGTTTTAAAATTACACAACACATGTGTGCTATTTTAACAAACAATTTGGCAAGTATTTTAACATATTAAAATAGGAGATAGTATTAGCCGGCCAATGGCAAAATGTTAAACGTGTAGTTGCTTATGTGTGTAAACATATAATGTAAATTTTACACCAAAACAATGTAAAATATTGCTGTTTTTATAATTCATGACATCATTAATTTATTAATATTCTTCATTATACAAAAGATGTAACTAATAATTCATAGAATCATTAAAATAAATAAAATATATAACTAAATTAAGTTAATATTACGATAAAAAATGAACCCAAAAAATAAAAGTCTTAACCTCAATAATATTTCCTGATTATCATTGTCGTTCATTCTAATGAGAAATATTCAAATTTATCCTGATAATATAGATAACAAGACTGTGGTTCGTTCGTTTTACTTCCGGCTGATAAAATGGCTCATGTAAAAGTTTGATCCGCCGAGATAAAACTACAGAAAACAAACGTACGCATCTTCTCTGAGAAACGACATGAAATTACCTTAACATGACCAATCTCTTAATTGTATGGTACACATGTGCTAAAATATATATCGATTTAACTTGTACTAAAACTTTAAATATATAAAAAATATATTAGAATTTCAATTTTTATTTATTTAAATTTAATATTTTAATGTTATTTTTGTACTTAATACCAAATATTAAATTTAACGATATAGTAGCGCAATTGATATTGTTATAACGGTGGGGTTTGAACATCGTGACGTGGTCACGTGGTCGGAAATAGTTTGGAGGGGTAACTATTACACTTAAAATATTAGAGAGAAGCTAGTCGAAGGCGGAATTCATTAGAGAGAGCGATAAAGTGTGAACCCTCCCTACGGGACCAGTGGTTCACGTAACTTTGATAATTATACACCTACCAAGTCACTTGTGATAGCTGATTACCTACATTTAATACATGAATTATCATACTGTGTCTTCGTGGTTCAATTGCCTGAGACCTACATCACAGATCCTGTACCAGATGACTCCATAAATAACGAGCAAGCTACTAATATACCTCCATCTCCGAAACATTTATTAATAATATTAAAATTATTATGATGGTTTTATATTATAATATATGAAAATTTTATATAATTTTTAATACTTTTTACATATCGACTTCAGTCTTTAGGCTTCGGGCTAAAAAGAAAAACAAATAAAGTTGATAGACTTGATGTAGAAATGAATTATTAATATTTTTAACATGCGATCAATTAATGGATCAATCAAATTAAAACATGGTAATCAAACAGGTATTGTAAGAAAATAATTAAATTTTCTGAATAAAATTTTAGCATATTTTTATATAAAAACCACTACCTTCATTGAAAATTAGTGAGTCTTTTGGGTCGCTCGAATAGAAATCACGAATTGAATCAGAAGCAAAAAGCGCAAAGCCATTGAATGCATCGTAAATAATCGGGAGGAAACCTCCAGTGGCGCAGAAAGTTAATTAATTCTATTGGTTTCAATTATCGACCTTCGTGACAAAGACAGAAGACTCAATTTCACTGTAATTCAATTTAGAATAGAACTTGCTTAAGAAGTCTATTTGGGACTAATAAAATCCTTAATGATATTAATGTATGATGTAATATGAGTAATGTACGAATGTCTTATTATTATAACTTCTGTTTTTAAAATCCTCGTCTTTTAATTTATTTAATATTTTTGTGAACAAAAGATAATATTATATCATATCATTGAATTAATGATATTATCATTACCGTTTCTTGAACATATATTCCTTTTCATAATTGTGAGTAAGAATTTAGTTTCCAATGGATTTAAACATAGATAGTGTTTATTATAATATATATATACTATACCAAATGATCGATATTTTGGATACTTGTAGAATATAATTTTTTAGACCTTGAAAAAAACATATTTTCAATAAAATAATATCTTACTTCAATAATTCCTTTCCAAACCTAACATCTTAAAAGAAACTATAAGATGTTTGACAAAAAATAATTTATTTCTCTTTTATAGTCATTTAACATTTTTGACATGTTATGTTATTATAAATATTATCAATGATGTACGAAAAAACGAGCAAGTCACTTTATCTTAATCAAACCTGATTTCTTGACAAATAAGTTTTTAAAACAATTTAGTGATTGTGATATCCATCAAGCGGTTAAAAACTACAGACATAACTTACTTTGAAACTTCAATTTATCTCATCCGATCTGGCTTTTATAAGTCTCTAAGTTAAAGAAAACAGAAAACTATTTCTTGAGAGCAACACTGACTACGACAGGCAGATTAATATCATTTTAAAAGTTTTCTTGTGGTAACCACTGATATTTTTTGGTTCTTTATGTATTTGAAAGTAAATGTATTGATACAAATCTGGAAAAAAATAATTGATCTTAACAGGACGTTATTATTTAGCACCTAACTTATTTTTAATTAATGATGAGCAATATACAATTAATACTAAAGTTGGTATATTTGATAAGCTAATAGAAGAGTCTTTTATTTTACATAAGGGATTATAATATAAGGGTACATTATATAAGACCACAAAGAGTATATAATGTTGTATAATCAAAAAAAGGTATCCGCCTTAGTTTATAGATTTTTTTTAATAAAAACTTTCGTGAAGGCATAGTTTCTACCTACTGAATAGAATTAACATGTTTGTAAGTTCAAATTATATCTACAAGCTTGATAATATCTCTTCAATCAATAATCGTTGCTTGAACATCAAGGTCCAACAAACTTATAAATAAAATATGTCTATTTAACTTTAACATGAAATAATTTATATAAAACAAAATAAATGACAAACTCCATTTTACGCTTCAACGCTTGTGAAGATCTTTTACTTTAGGATCTACTTTTAAGATCTTAGAAATCGACAAGAAGTCTAGCCTTTGTCAATTAGCAAACTACTAATAACAAACTTTATTAACTCAAAAGTTTATCACTTTGAAGATATTTTAAATGTTACTAAGCAATAATAAAATAAACAATTTACAAATAAACATTGCTAAAGTTTTCATACGGGGATGAAATAACGCTTCAAAATCTATGAAAATAAGTACATGACCCAGCATCGCTACGAGATTGAAACTTCAATTAAGGTCCATAATTTGTGACACAACACATCGATGATAGTTCATTAACACTCGATGTTTTTGGGACTCAAAAATATATGAAATAGCGAAAAATCAAATTGAGCATTACCAGCTTAATCCAACTTGCATTTTATATACTGATCTGAAATTCCAATCAGTTATTTACAATCTCTACTTATAAAAAAGGTATTTTTTTAACTGCACAATAAAATTAAGGTTATATAAAAATCTAGATTTGGAGGTTACATTACATAGCATTTTGTTTTTTTTTCTGATTGTATTTTTGCTTACAATAAAAAGTAATGACAAAATCTTAATCTGCTTTCAATGTTAAAAATAGACAGCTAGGTATACTTTGAATTTTGATAAATTCAACAAGTTGAAGTTAAATCATTATAAAATATATTTTTTTATGGCAGGCATTGCTAAAATTACTTGTACAAAGTAATATATTATTGGAAATAAAAGCATATTGAAAACAAAATGTGGTCTAATTAGTGGTTACTATTTAAAATTTATCACCTATTAACGATTCAAAAGTGCGTGTATGCCTATTTGAATAAAGATATTTCGAATTTGAATTTATATAAACTTTATTTGTTGTAATTGTAATGTTAAAAACATGTGTCCCTGTTTTGTAATTTTTGTAATTATTAATAGTTATTATTATTTTTTTACATATGATGTGTCTCTAATATTGTTGTGTTGCTTTATTATATTTATTTTTCTATATAAACATATTGTGATCGCAAATTAATGTTTAAAATAAATACAAATTCAGTTTTCTTTGTTAGTCTTAATGCCCAGCTTTCATAGAATAAAAGAATTTTATAACCGTCAATAAACGCTCTTGTGCATACTTTGGTTTTACAAGAGATTGTAGGCAGTGGTGATTAGGTGACACGTAGGCTTGTTTGCCTCATATTTATTTAAAAAAAAATCTAATGAAGTATTGACACCGCATGTATGAACGAATAATAACTTAATATATAATTAGTGTAATCAATGTAATTAGCACAGGGTTCAAATTGTGTTATAACCCAGTTAAAATATTGACAACACCCATAATTGCTTTCATAGGCCGCCGGATGCGAAAGAAATATTCTATCCTCTTAGGACTGACCCCTTGAATATTATTATAGTTAAATAGACCCATCTTGAATACAGATTTAAATATTAAAGCGACATGAAACGACATGTTGATGAATATGAAGTATTCGCATTTTGTGAGTCATAGGAGTTAAGTTTCATAAAAATAATACTAATCTATAATAAGACTCAGAATATTCACAAAAAATGCTGTATCATTAAATATGTAATTGTATTGGCAACCAAAGTATGGTGAATTTTGGATATAGGTTGCCCTTTTTGTCCTTGGAAATCGTGAAAACCGTGTTTTTTATTACAATGTTTAACTTTCAGCTTTTAAGAGTTTTTATTACTTTTTCATTTATAACGACTTTTATGCATAATAATGGATCCATTACATTTCCATTAAAATAATAAATGAAAAAGAAAACTGTTTAACATTGAACAAAGAATATTAAGTGGGTGTTTCACTGTGCAACAATGAATAAACATAATCCTACGTATATTTTTAATAAAATAACTTAGAAAAATATATAAATTGTGTACCGTATACTTTTATTCTAATTTATAAAACTCATTGGGTTATAAATGTATTTATAATCGGTTTTCGTTGAGAACAAAATATTCAGAGAAACAGATAAAACTAAGACAAACCAAACTTTTTTATAAAATTTAAAAATCAGGCTGAAAAATTCAAATCCGGTTTAAAATTAATCCTTCTGATTACAGCCTCATTTGCGTATTTAATTTAATAAAATATTAAAGAAAATTATGCAGGATTATTTCATGTACCTAATATTAATTTATACGGATTATTACATAATTAACCATATGGTTCAACCATACGTGATACTTGTGGAACTAATCACACACACAATCTAGGAGCTAACAAAAATTCAAAGGATGGTTTTTGGATTTTATTGCTGAATTTAAATGATTTTAATTAAATTAAACGCGATTTCTTAATCGGTAAATTTCACCATTAGGAAGTTTGTTAACTAGCGCTTCGTACCTATCAGATGTACCATAGAATTTTACTATAAGTGGTGCTGTTTTTTATAGAAGTTATGAAATATAAAAGAACATAATTAAACAACAAAATTTCAAACATTTATATATAAATGTAATTTCAAACATTTATGTAAAAGATGACTTTATAATATAAAAACTAAAAATAAATCAAGTTAGAGCAATGGAATTCGTTTCTAAAAGAAATCACGCAAAACACCGATCTATGAATAGAATTCGTTTACTGAATATCTTGGGAACTCTACAGGCAAAACTTAGAAATATTCGCGTAAAATCTTGACAACAAATCTAACAAGATGAAACCTCGTTTCATTCGATTTTACGTAAAAAATATATGATAATAAACCAAAAAATACCAGACAGACAAAATAAAGAGCTTTATTCAGATAACGTGATACCCAAAACCATATAATTAACGAGTGTGAGAGAATCTTAGTTACACGTGTCCAACAAGAATACTCCGAATTTGGCAAGCTTTTGGCAAGTATTACAGAATATGATGTAGTTTATACTAAGAGAGCATGCCAACACATGTAGCCATCATATAATCCAATTGGATATTAGCATTCATTATATTATTATTCATTATTACGTTAATTTACAACTTGAACTTTGAACGTGTCACGGCGCAATGGGGCTCGGGTTCGATTCCCGGCAGAGACAGGCATTTATGTGATGAGCATACATGTTTGTGTTTCTGGGTTTGGTCGTTTATTAAATATATTCTCAGTATTTATATGTGTATTTCTATGTATTTGTATACTTGTCTAACATCCCTAACACAAGCAAATAATTTCCTTACTTAGGGGTTAGATCAATGTCTGTAATTTGTCCTGATATTATTATATACTGATATTATTATTTTTTGCAAGATCGATTAAAGGTTATTGAATATGTTTATTTGGAAGAGTTGAGTAATTTCCAAAATTTTTTTTCGATATTAGAAATGTAGATATTTGTTTAATAAGCTTCTATTTCATAATGTTAAGATTGAACTTCTATATTTATATAAATTTAAATAAGCTTAACATGGCTATACATGTTTATAGATATTTTCAAACATTAATTTCTTCGGTAGTGGCATCTTTCAATGTTTATCTATACTGCAAAGTTAGAAACATTGGTTAGGATTTTCGAAAGAATCCTAATAGATGTCACCACCGTCCCGATAAAGGCACATATAGAATACGCATATATATCACCGAGACAGAAAGCGATACGGTTGCTCAATTGATAGAAAGGGATTTGGTCAATTGGGGACGGTTTCCCAGAGATCGCGGGTTCGAATCCCTGCTCGTATCGGTTTATTTTGCATTGTATATTTATATAAATGTTAAGATTAATTTTAAACTGACAAATAACGAAATTGAAAACACTGTTATTTTAAAAGGGACGTAACATTAGCAATAACATTTTGAAATTAAGCAATAACTATTACAATGCTGAAAATTCAGGAAAACAGGGAAATTTAATTACGAGTTCAGTTCGCAATATGGCTAAAGTTAAACCATTAACGTGAAGGAAACTTCGTCTTTACATTGATTTTACTACGCACCATTAACCAGTCACCGTTAACTAGAACTGGTATTATTAAGATCTAGCTTCTAAAATTAAATATTTCTCAACTTGTGATAATATCGAATATTTTTTTTTTGATTATCTTGGGCCATAATATTTGCCCTAATAGTGCATCAAAAAGTTATAATACTAACAAATGACCCAATTATAATAATTACATATGTAAAATAAGAAAAAGCTTAAAAAATAGCCCGATGCTGGATTGTCTTGTCCAGGAGACCAAATTTTTATAAGGGAACAGCTGGTAGGTATGTATGTTTTTTTACCATCAGTTGCAGAGTTATACAAAGCAAATTATTTAACTACGATAAATAGTCAATGATAATATCCAATACAAATTTCTAATAAAGGTACTAAAATAAAACAGAATTTCAGATCTCTTTTTCATCTAATAAATTAGTAAAAGCTTCCACGGACATAAAATTAAACCTTACTATTTCACGCTAAGCTACTTATTACGTGATCTGCCTTTGCATAAAGCATTACCCAAGCTAACGAGTTTTCTAACTGTTTAATGTTTGTCTCATAATATATTCCACGGCTATTTTCAAGCGTTTAGTTCAACTAAATGACCATAATAAATGTTTCGCTAAACTCCAACAACCTTCATATGATAACTACTTGCAGAAACCTAATATGGTTCCTTATTTATGGTTGATATATTCAAATATTGTTCATCTAGTTTAAGTAATAGTCGACAGTTTGGTGGTTAACAAACGCTCGTTAAATGTTTGAGACCTTTAACAATTCGATGTAGTTATCACATTTATTACTAACAAGGATAAATTTAAAATAAAACTGTAAATAAAGTGTATTGCTTTAACACCTCAACGGGTAATAATTTCTTGTTTTGAACGAACACAGCGCTGGTCTTGAGTGTTAGAACTGAAAAATGTGTCAACAATAAATAAAATTAACTAACAATTATCAAAGAGTAAAGAAAACTTATTTAATTATTATAAGCATTATTACATGTAATTTACATCATTTAATATTTCTTCTATAGATTTTGTCTAGAAATTATATTATTTCAAAAATAAAAACTTTGGAAACTTACAGCATACATCATTAACCATTACTAATAAAAACTAATGAAACCGAAATCTCATGAAGCATGACTAAATGTGATTAAAGAAACAAAAGAAATATCGTAAAAAATATAAAAAATATATTGGCCTTATTGCTTTTACGCTACGATGATTCAATGTGAACTACTTATATGAAAATGCTTCTGAAACTTAGTGATCCGTGACGAAGCCTTTATACGAGATTTTCTTAAATTACCTGCATTATTCAGAACTAGCTTCTGTTAAGAAAACATTACGATATTTTCATTTTTACTGGATTTACCTTATTATAACGAATGTTTCATTTTAATCAAAATATTAATTCTACCACAAGTCTTTTATTGTTTTTAACATTAAGGCACATTGTGTGTGATAAATACAAAACAGATTGTATAATCTTTAATATTTTTGTAGTACTAGTAGGTACTAAAAAAAATAATAGCAATCAATATTATCATGGCAACCTCATAAATTATGCTAATAATATAACTATCACCAATTAGAACCAATATAATCGAACTCAAACTAATTAGTCAGTATTGTTTGAGAATTCTAAACAGAGTAATCCCGTTATCTCAAATATCTTAAAGCCGTAAATTACTCAACAAAAGCAGTCGGGGAAGTTTCTTAACAATCAAACGACCCTTGATCTGCTTCTCGACCTCAATCGTTTGTCCCCAATATATATTTGATGATTCTCGCATAACGTGCTTATCTCTGACAATAAATTCCTTTTATATGCCAAATTTAATAAAGCATCGTATTCTCTTTTCCATTTATAGTATTATATTTATTATCTGTACAAATAAAACTGTAATGAGGTCGTATATTCTATTTCATTTATAAAATGTTGTAATTGAGTTGTAACGTTGTTCTTGTTGAAAATATAAAAACATATTTTATGTTTGATGTTTATATTATTACATTTTTTGTATTATGTATAATATGTGAAGGCATTTTGTCTCTAAATTATATAAATAATGTAACTACAGATCATATGATTGATACTTAAAGTAGGTATTAAAAAATGTAACGCAGTCGATTTAGTGTGTCATTTTATGTTTATTGTTTAGGTATGAATCGACTCTTTTTGGTAACATTTCTTTACATTCTACAATTATTTATATAAAAAAAAAAACAAAAAGGTTTCTTTCTATTTTAACTTTATCCTAATTTGTATTACCAATGAAGTAAATATTCTATTTAAATCAGCCAGTTTAACGTATTTTTAGTAGACAGGAAAAGGTTACGTATTTAACGTTAATTAGAAATTGTTTTTACGGTTCACGTCTGATTAACGTTTGCTAGTTAATAGCCGTTTGAGCCGTCCTTATTTAATCCTCCTTTTAATTATCTGTGGTTTTCTTATTTACCTACATGAATAAACCTTATTTATAATAAATTTAACTGTTATTTGTATAAGAACTTTTTATAAAACTTTGACATACCACCAAGATAAATATTTATAACTAAAAGTCAAAGCTAAAGTATATTTTCTATACTATAAATCACACTTTTTATTTAATATTATACTCTCCTGAACTTCTATCAGACACGCTTGATTGGTATTTACATAAGAATATATGTACTAATTTATATGAATACTGGGAAAATGTGTTTTAATCGTATTTTCTGAATTTTTCCACCAATTACTGAAAGTAGTAGGCGTTTCAGTATTTTGTATGGACTGGACAAGTTTGTTAATTTGTACATATGTTCTTACATGTCACAGAATAATTGCCATTTACAACATAAGAGGAGTTGTAAATGCGATGCCATCCTTGACGATGGAGCAGCATGAAGGAAGGAGGATATAGGGCGGAAAAAGGAGGGAGGTTGAGCTTCCGGTTGTCTTACTCCCCCTACCAAATGCAACGACACAGAAATTCAGACTGATCTCCTGTGAGAGCGTTCAGGTAGGGACATCCCGTATTCGAACAACTCTCTAATTACTACAATTAAGCTCTTGGGAAAGGCCAAGCGTATAAGCAAACGTTTTAATGACTAAACAAATTTTGCTCATTTAACCCATTTGCTTAACACTTATACAAACAACCAATTCTCAAAGACTTAATTTATTTATAAATATTTAAAAAACAGCACAGTCATTTAAAAACAACGAGCTAGCTGTATTCATTACTTTATTTGAAATAACAGATAGAATGGGCAATGGTATTCTAACACTTTCATTTCATTTTTTTTTTTAGAAACTATTTTTCTAAATCACAAAATAAATCATGTTCGATACATGGGAAACAAAAAATAATAAGTTTCAATTCATACAAAATAAAAAAAATAAGTATTTATAAGTAGAGTAATAAAGTCGCAAGAAAAATAAAGGCACACACAGATAACAATAAAATATATATTAAACGTGTCACGCACACACAGGAAGAAAGGTGCGAAGTATAAGAGTGTAAAGGGGAAAAGAAAGCATAACGGAATGAGCATTTTGCTGTTTAACCGTACGTCATACAAATCGATACCCGAAAGGCCATTAGATTTTACATTTAAAAAAGAATATGGTAAAAGTAAAAACTATTAATATAAATTTATCATCGAGAGTAAAACGAACACACTTAAAACATAAGCTCTTATACTAACAATCAGATCCTACGAGTTTAATTTGTTCTTAAAGTTGCGCTAAGCAAAACCAAAACGCTATTGGAATTTGGCCAAAGATACACGCCAACCGCTAAGTGGGTCCAAACAACTAAACCAATCCCAAAAGTTTGACTTTTAATAAACATTATTGAGGTAGAAAATATATTTTAATTAAGTTTGGCATTCAATGCGTAAATGACGTAATCTTTATGCAGGTTATTTGTAAAATTAATTATATAAATTGTAAAAGTATGGTATTTATAATTTACCAACTGTACTCTCTCTAACTGTTATATATAATGTACAAAACAATTTACCAACTTATGGTCAAAAAGCCTTGAATGACCGTTTACTTAGATTCCAACCAAAAAAAGCTAGGTATAGGCTTTTACATTTCCCTTAATATAGCCACAATAGAGCGGCGATTTTTCGGGACCTGCTCCACTAATTAAGAAAATGTATGTTTGAATTTCTATTGATATCCCAGCAAATCAAGGCAGAGTACTCAATATATATCCATTGAATATATAAATATATCGATAGATATAAGATTATCCCCTGGTAATAAGGTCCATTAGCTAGGAATTACTGCAAAACACATCAGAAGAGGTCTACTCCGGCATCTGATCAAGCAAGAAACGAGTGTAGTCCCTAACAATGCTAAGTTACACCGGATCAAAAATACCCCGAACTCATCCCAATACCCCGAACTCATCCCAATACCCCGGATTCATATCAATACCCTCTTCTTAGTACAAACCCAAAAAGAAATACAAGATTGTCTAACGTGGGTTATGTATTAGGCGAAGGGTCGCAAATCCTAACCATATAATTATAAAAAAATTAATTAAAATAATAACTGTGCATAAAGACTCACTTACATAGTCTTGAAATTCTTTCTAGTAGTCTTTGTTAAACATGCTATGAAAATGTTACTTATCATTCTTTATAACATCTGAAATTGTAAATGCTAAGACAACATCAAACATAAAAAAGTGCACAAATGACGTGTGTAAAAGTTCAAACACGTAAATATACATATTCAAGTAAGTACTTAAGCTATATTTCTTATTTAATATTTTAGTACCCTCTGCAAGGATAAATCTATACTAATATTATAAAGCTGAAGAGTTTGTTTGTTTGAACGCACTAATCTCTGGGACTACTGGCCCGAATTGAAAAATTCTTTTTGTGTTGAATAGTCCGTTTATTGAGGAAGGCTATAGGGTATATGTCATCTCGCTGTGACTAATAGAAGTTAAGCAGCAATGAAAAATGCTGCAAATCTAATATAATCTAATAGGTTCTGACTGACTTAGTTATAGCATACAGTTTAAGCCGCGGGTCGTAGAGATAGTAAAATTGGAGGATACATTTGTTTTTCTACGTAGTGGTGTACTAAGAAAAGATTTTTAAATTCCACCCTTAAGGATTTTAAATATCAATTTTGTATGGAACTCGGCGGTAATACTAAAAACCACGCGGACGAAGTCGCGAGCGACCCCTAGTCTTTAATAAAGATAATCATGAAATATATTATAAATTGTATTTCTTAAGATAAATATAAACAACACCTTTTAGTATATTATATGTATTTTAGGTAAAGAAATTTGAAATAATTTTATTTACAGAGTATTAAAAGTGAGGGAGGCACTTCATGCTTAAAATCCAATCTTATACAGGGTTATTTTTAATTAGTTGATCGTCTTGCAGGCAGCCTCTTTACATCAATCCCAATAACATTTGTTCTACAACTTTTTACAATTCTTGATAAACAACCCAAAAAAATTAAACAAAAAATCTTTGCTCCCTCTTTTACTTATTACTCTGTATTTTGTTAAAAGTACTTAAAAGGTCAACGTCCGGGCGCCTTAACGAAGCTCAGAGTTAATTCCAGTTCAGAGACAACAAATAAATTTTGTATAGGAAATTTTAAAATTTAAAAACTATTAATTTTAAAAAGTCGTAAAACAAATTTTGTTGGGATTGATGTAGAGAGGCTGTCTGCAAGAGGTGGTCAACTAATTACAAATAACCCTGTATAGCTACTACAAATAGCGGACGAATACCATTTCAAAAATATATTCATATATTTTTTTACTTCTGTAAACGGCAGGAAAAAAAATACAAATAAAATATTTACTAAACAACTTCATTAATACCCAGGATCATTCACTAGAAAAGCAGAGAATATATTTTTTTCTCGCTATAATCAACGCAATCAAAACACATTGACGTTAAGTGCTTTTTACACAGACTTGAATTTAGCATTTAATTTAAGAGCTAAATAGTTCGCGCTTAACTCACTTCTAGGTTTTTTATAATTTTAAAGCAAATTCTATATTTCTCATAATTCAGTGGATTTTACTAAACTTGAGTTTAGGTTTTAGCTTCTTAATTAATTATGCTTCAATAATAAACTATAAACTTTGATATTACGAAATCCTTATATAAATAATAGGTAAAATTATGAAATGTAAATATAAAATAAATTATATTTTCATATACTAAATATCAATATCAAACACTAAATATTACGACATAAAATTAATATTATATCCACTTCCAGGTTTGTTTTTACAGTACTCGAAAACTATTAATGGTCGTTTTTTCATTACCCATAAAAAGAAAATTACCGTAAATTTTTGTTAAATTTTAATTAATTGATCATCACTTCCTTTTAGATAATATTTTGTAATCCATTTAATTTGACGATGATTGCTTACCTGAAACAAAAAGTTATTTTTAAAATATCATTCAGTAATAACAATCTTCTAATCAAAATATATTAGAACATTATAAAAATAACATACTAGCAACATTTATAAAATAATTACTCTTAAATACGTTGAAAGTAATTTGACGGTACTAAAATTTCTGTTACACTGAGTGCTTCTTGGGGGCATCGCCTAATGGCCGGGGAGCGGTGAAGTGGGTCTATCAAGATTCATTTAAAATTATATCTTGCATTAAGAAATTTACGGACACAATTTTAAAAGTAAGGAAATTTGGTTTAAAAGATTTAAATGAAGAAAATATAATAAATAGCATTCGAGAATACAATGAAATTTTATTAAAAATAAAACGATTTTTTTTATCAGATTTGTTTACTTAGTTTTTTACTTTTTAGACGTTAGTTATCATAAAAATTGTACAATAATTGAGATAAAATATTAAAATCGAAATTTTAGATCCATGTTATGAAATAACATCGACTTTCATTGATTTTAAATTGATCCTTATCAAACAATGATTTTATGTAAATTAATCACAAAATTTCTTTTTATATATAATTACAATGTTGGACGACATATTAATCGCACCCATTATCGGATTTATTCGATACAATTATATTGTTTAATCGATACTTAATTGCGATTAATAGTCTCGCGACAGATTGAAGACTGGTGGTTTACCGCTTCGTTGGTCACGGCTTATTGAAGCGTATCGAGTAATTTATATTATAAGCAAATTAATTAATGACTGCAAAACATGAAAGCTAATAATATTCTTATAACATGGACTGACAGTAATTTTTTTTAACAAAAGTTTAAGGTGGAAGGTTGAAGTAGTACGTACGAACCTAGTAATATTAGTAAAGTAGTAGCTCATTACCTAGTATACGTTATTTCAAAAGTTTTTATCGATTTACCAAAACTAACTTCAACATCTTGTTCATATTTTGTTTTCTAGACCTTATCAGTTAGCTATTTTTAGTATAGTAAGTAAGATAGTTAGGCATTGTCATTTGAAAGCAGCATTTTTATGGTGAAAAAAAAAATCTTTAGAATTAATTAATATATTTTTTTATATTATACACATCCTTATATTATATACAACGAATTGTTAAGAGTAATTTTAAAATTTATTTATCATATGATACGTTACTTTGTTTTAAGTTTCAACACCGAGTACTGCGAAAATCATACTTAATTATTATTGTTATCGCTGGTGATATTTATATTTTTTTATTAAAAATTAGAATATTTAAATATAATTATTATCATATATTTATCCATTCAAATATCATACTCAAGCTTAAAGCCAACATTTCGTAACTTGTACGAATTACTCTGTTCAGTGTAAAAAGACGAAAAAAACATAACTCTACCATTTTATTTTGTAAATTCAAAAAGAAACCGGTACCATTGAAATTATAAATAATATTCTTTAATAGAAAATTTTTATTAAATAATAACATGGCCTTATTCAGAAGTAACTCTCATATTACAAAAAATCCTTACCAAGTATGTGAAGATGTCACTCATTTCGTATTTTAATAAACGTCACGCGCCTTAATACAGATATCAAGAGCCACGTAATATAAGATGACCTCTCTGGGGATAACATCTTAATATTAAAATAGGTCAAATAATACTTGTTAAAATTCACAAAATGAAGGTGTCAGGTTAACAAAATAGGCAGAATATTTTGTTAATTAACATCCTCTTACTTTTGTTTCTTGAAATTAATTTTAATCAAGTACTTGTATCTATATATGTAATATGATATAATGATTACTTCATAATACAGGTTCCTGTCAAATCTCTTCGTAACAGTTGTAATTGATTGATGGCGTTATAAATACACACAATTCTTGATGGTGCTGGAAACTCATTGTTACCTTAAATCATCAATCAATACATATAATAAAATAGTCACCAATCAATTTCTGTACATGGAAAGTAATAAAAAATAATAATATAATAGGGGGCTTTTATAAGAGCAAGAGAACCCAAAACTATGGTTTTTCATTTTGTCTATCTGTATGTCTGTAAGTTTGTGCACGCTAATGTCAGAAACGGCTAAACTAATTTCAATGCGGTTTTCAGGAATATATTGTAACAGACTTCAATTAACATTTAGTGTTTATTTAATTTAAATCGGTTAAAAATAAAAAGTTATGTCAATTTATGTCAACCATGTAATAAATACTATACCTATTGATAGTACGTATTGATAGTACATATTGATAGTATATATTGATGGTACATATTGATAGTACATATTGATAGTATATATTGATAGTACGTATTGATAGTACATATTGATAGTATGTATTGATAGTATACATTGATAGTACGTATTGATAATATATATTGATAGTACATATTGATAATCCTCGCGTCAGGAAATAATAATAAACTTTCCAATAAAAAAAATACATAATTGTCCTACCTACCTACTTATTATAAAATATCTTTGATTAAAAATAAAAAAAATATATAAAAATAAACTAGAAATACTCCTACACGGAAAAACTACTTACCGAAGTTTGAAAAAACTTTGAACGGGTACGTTTTATCGAAATCGAAATCTATGCGTACGAAGTCGCAAGCACAGCTAGTAAAAAATTAAAAAGCACCTTCAGTTTTAAGTATAATATATATTTTCTTATTCTTACCTATTTTAATTCTAATAATATTATTCAAAACATGTATTGTCGCACAATAAATACTTTTTATATACGATAATGATCACAGATAGTAAACAAACGTCAAAGTGTCATTTTATCAGCGTTGGAATACTTTGACAGTTCCTTGGGACACGAAGACAACGATTCAATCGGTTAGACTAGACAATTAATATCCGACAGCTGCGGAGTGAATACATTATTAAATTGTTTCTTTTCTTTTTTCTTTTTGCTTTTGAGGAAACTATGCTAGTATTTCTGAGCTTAATAGAATTGTATAAAATTGTTTATCTTGTTATTGTGAAGTAGCAATTTTGATTTTGTAGTAAATATTTTTTTTAATCAAAACTCTATATTTGTGCATTGCGATCCATAACTTTAGACATTTTAAGGATAACATATATTTTTTATTACAAGAAAAAGCAAGATGGCCCTGGTATTAGCTATTCCACGCGGGTTGTCTAGAGAGAGGATGATACTACACGGTTTGGGGCAGTCCTCAATTGTTTACCATTCTACCTAAACTTTTTAGCTATCATTACCTTACCTCAAAGAAAACAATAGAGAATAATAAAATAAAAACTGATCACAGTGAAACCTGTGCATGTTTAATCACTGCAAATCTGTTTCACTCTCAGATCATAAAAACTTTGAAGTTATCTGGACCAGACGCCTAATAGGAAACGCTCGATTTTACTCGGATTTAAAAACATTTAAAGCTATATGTCTAGCCTATAAGGGTCCTTGAGACTATGAGTACTTAGGAATCCTAATGTGGTTTCAGTGAATTTAAGCTTAACAAACTTACATAATCCTTATTACCCCTAGAAAACGGAAGATGCCGGAATATAATAGAAAGCAGGAATTATCTATACTAATTTTGTATTTAATTTGGTACGTATCGTAAACTTTTTTGTAAAATCTATGGAAGATGAATATTTAAAAAGGTTTTATTAACTGCACTTTTAGTGAAATTTGCAAATTTCTAAAACACTGATTTAAAATCACAGTGAACTCGAAACGAGAACAGATAATTGGTTCCATTATATAAAACCAGTCGAGATAAAAACGTATTTTTTGTGTCAATTAAGCAAATACCGGGAGCTTCAAATTTGCTTTTTAATAAATTGCAGAAGTGTCTATTTCCATTGTTGTAGATCAATTTAATAAAAGGCCAGCAGTTAACAATAAATTTAAAAAATTCAACTGAAATATTTTTCTAAAGTGTATGAAAGATAAAACTTAGCACGTCGATAATGAAGGACATATTTTTTGAACATTATGTAAGTGAAGGTTTATCATGAAAGTTTGTCTATGAGGTTGAATTAAAAAATAAAATAAAATACCATTTTTTTATAACTATTACACCTAATACTGAGTATCATTAAAGATATGTGATATTTTGCATGTTTTTATGAATATCATATTTTTATGATTTTTTTATTAAACATGAAGTTGTGAATATGTTGCATTAGCTTTACATCATACATATTTCTAGGTATGCTATTTATATAAATAGTGCTTTACTAGACTACTCTTATCAGAAATAAAACGAATCGCTGTAACATCAAAGATAATAGAAATACATTGCATAAAACAGAAATAAATTATGTAACTACCCTTTGCCTATAAGGTATATGAGTCTGAAGGACACATTAAAAAACTTCCGGAATTAGATTTTACGTCGAAAACCTTTTTTTAACTGGAATTTTGATAAAAGTTTTTTTTATGAAATTCGTTTACTTGGATATTTTTTTTTCGTAGATTACGTTTATTATTGTTCAATTAGGAATCATTATTTTATAACAATCTTTGTAAAAAAACATAAAGCAAAAATCAAACAGAGACCCTAAACGGAATATACAAATAAAGATAATTGACATATTTTAGAGATTTGATTCAACCTGCATTAATAAACTAAAACTTTTTTTTTTCGCTAAAAATAACGTTAAATAACTTTAAATATGCTGTAAACTATCTATCAATCAATTCACACTAATATTTTACAAATATTAACTAACATTAACACCTAACAAATATTAACACTAATATTTTACAAATATTAATATTAACACCATATTTGAGTTTGTTATGTATCGTTTGTATTTATATATAGTTACTATTTTTAAGGTGTATAAAAAAAATAAATAGAAGAACTTAGAATTGTAATTAATGGAAATGAAAATGAAATGAATTGTAATTATAATAAAAATGTTATTTAAATTCTGTTTTATGTTACGAGTATTTTAACTAAGACGAAAAACCAAATAACCATGTAAGAAAGACGCATTTGGAACATAAAAATATAGAAATGGGAGAAATGTTAGCAACTGAAATTTATAACATTGGCATAATTAGGTGATTACAGTTGGCAAAATTTGTCACCCCGCAAAATGACTTCGTCCTTTCCGTTATTAATGACGATGTCCCGCTTCAGATAATAAAAGAACATTGTAGATGACTCCTAAGAGGGTTTGTGTGAAAAAATGAGGCCTCACGGAGCGATTTATGTCTGTCGTTGCAAGCTGTACTAACTGTCAACGAAGTTAACTTCACTATATTATCTTTTTATCTCATCCATTTATAATGAAACGTTTACAGCTTGGGGCATTTAATTAACACCTACATACATATTATGCTAATTTAAAATTATGATACTTCAGTTTAGTTTAGAAATTTATATTAGCTGCAGTTAGTACTTATTCCCAAACTTCTCTTCAAACACGTAATATATTTTTATACTCAGTCCGTACTTCGTAATATCAAACTTTTTCCTTTCATGAAACTCTCGTATATTCAAAAGTTTTTACTTTTGAGAATTCATAACAGGCTCCTTGTTCAATACTTTAATATATCTTTGGTTTGTTTGCGTTTCACAAAGGTTTCACACATTCGGGAATTAACTTTACAAACACATTCTCGTTCATGTTTACCTGGATCCTTAGAATTTTTACATAAATGTATATAACATTCTTTTATTCCTTTTATACATTTTTTTTCCTCTTATATTCTTTCATTTTATGATGAACAAATAATTCTTCTTATGTAAGTACAGTAACAAGAAAACTCCATAAACTTTTCAGAAAAACACTTTTCTCATCTTCAGACTCCGTTTACTTAGGGATAAATTCGCTTACATTAATAATTCCATTAAAAATGTAATGCCCGCTATAAAATCAATACACGATACAAAGTAAAAATGAACTTTACATTTTCCCAAAGACACGAAGGGTAAGTCTGGATTTTATCGTCCAAGTCGAAGCAACACTGAAGTAGGTAATTTATATGTAAATGTGTTATATTATAGGTTAGCTTAGAACTAGTTACATCCCGCAGATGTGTCTGATTGTATGAACTGTTTGTTATTTCTATCACGATATTATTAGTTCCTATGCACGGAATGTGTTTGTATTATACCCGGACCTAACGTGTTGATGAATTTCTTTTCCTTATTTGTTAAGTTTCTCATTTTCCTCGAGGAAAATAATACAAGAATATTATATAAGTAAACAATACTGTTTTCAAATTAATTAAATTTTCTATATCTTTATATCTATAGTCAATAAAATTAAGTATTAGCGTCTTATTACATCTAATAAAGTGCTGCAAATTATCGATTTGGTAGTACTTTCATACGTGGCAGGGCCTAGCCTGGCTTAATCGGAGTAATAGCAACCTCTCACAGAAAAATGTTATAAAATAGATACAGCTACTTTCGTACGGTATGTTAGAGAGCCAGAAGACCATTTACCCACCTATCTCCTTCCCTTATAGATTTTTTCATAATTCTCAAATTTTCAGAAAACGTAACCACGGATGATGGCATCACTTACTAAGAGTTTATCATCTGATATTTTGACATACCGCGAAAAAAAGTAATCAGAAAATTTAACATACAACAACAACATATTCCTTTTTTATGGATTTCCATAGACTCTTACCATAAACATCTGCTCGTTTTTGTGCCTGCCATAACAAAAAATAAATTAATTTCCTAATATTTTCTTACAGTATATTATATCATTGCGCTTTACTGAATATATTATTTTTATCGACATTTACACTAAAAAACAAACCGTAAATCGAAAAATAAAGCGTAAGGTTCCGTACTAAAGGGACTAAATTGACTTGGAAATTGTTATTGATATTGGTATCCAATTACTATTGCCTTAGCGAGGATTTGAGAGAAAAAAGAAGCTTTCTGGAACTTTGAGAGGGTGGTACTAACCCGTTTAGTTAGGTCGAATAGGAGATGCAGTCAATGGCTATCACATCACTTGTGCAAAATAAATCATGATTAAGTTAGTATTTTTAAACAATTCCAAAATAGTATCCTAAACGAATCATTAATATCCATTTTGGGTGTAAGAACTTTACTTTCTTTAGTTTACACAACTGTTCTAAAAATAGTAGGAATCTTAGATTTTTGCTCCGTGACTTTTCGTTAATATCCGTTAAAATACAAAGAGCTTAGATGTAGGTAACTATTCCAAAAAATCAATAGTCAACAGTTACATAAATTCCATCAATCATTTACAGGAAACCTACTATTTTAGTTTTATTCACATATCTCCATTGGTTTTATATCATCCAAGTTGTCTAAGTACTGTTACAATTTTGTTATAGGATAATGATGATATATTAGTTCGTCTAAAAAACTTGTTAGGGATGTACAAAACTTTACAGTGGCGTCATGCGTAACTTTTTTCTAGCCTTTGAAGTAGGAGTCATTCATCTTTTTTCAGCCCGGTATCCTCCAGCAGCTGTTGACACATTTACGTGCGGGTTGCGTTTCCATAAAAAAAAACATGAACACATTAACTAACTTAAATTGAAATAATTGGCATGTAATCTAGTTGAAGCATTCAAAACATTCAGATGTTTTTTTTTTTTAGTATCCACTATTTTGACGTCGATTGTTGGCGCTGAGTTGTGAAATTGTTCGGTGATTTGTATTCTGAATACGGTCGTCACGAGCAACTTTTTCAGTTACCGAATGGAGTGTGAAAAGCCATTCATCTTTCTGTCAGTCCCACGTTTGTGGTCGCGGAATGTCACGCTTGGCCCATTTATATATGTGTATAATGAACATACCGTACTATAATTATTATGACACAAATATTTATGCGAGTCATTTAAACATTTTAAAATTATAATCGGAAGCACTATTATTCTCATTCCGCAAATATTTGTGTGATGATTGAAAAATATTTGTAATTTTAATTCTCCTGAAAAAGATTTAACGTATTGGATTGATACCAAGCTTTATTGGTACGTAGAAGAAGAAAAAAGGTTGGTAGAAAGAAATTCTAAAATCTAAATGAACAAACAAATCAATCAAATGAATCGAAGTCCACATTATGTTTTTCTGTACTCTTATGTTTACGCATGCTGCTCGAATACCTACAAGTACTCGAAGATATACTTTGAAGTTACAGATTACATATTTTTCTTCTAAGATTTAAGGATATGAAGTATAAATAAATGTACCGTTTTGATTAATTGAATTCCACGGATCCTTGTCCGCGGTTAACTTCCCTGACTGACATGTTTTTGTGTATTTTCGTAAATTTTGTATAAAATTTTTGTAAAAAATGAATGCGATAAACTCTTATTCTTAACATAACGCACTTTAGGTTCGTGCATGATACTGTGAAACTGAAAAAGGCGACTATTACAGAGATATTAAAGGAAAACATTTATTTCTATCTCCAGAAATCCAAAATCCGAAATTCCGAAATTGTAGAAAAATGTTCTACAATTTCGGAAATGTTTTGTTCGCACAAGACTACTAACGATCTTTCTGTTCTATAAATTCGATTTGCAACAAATACCTTCTTTTATTTTAAATATTTTTTTTTGTTTCTACAAAAAGATCAATCCAATATGATATTTTAATTTTTTTTATTTCATGTACAGTCACGGATAACACAGATTCATCTTAAATTCAAGCGACCGTTTAGAAAATAAAATATTGGGCACCGCTGTCACGACGTCTTTAAGAATTATCACGCTTCTTATAAATCCCTTGTTTTTGCAATGGATAGGGTTCGTGCTTGAAATATTGAGGGTTTTCACCCAAATAAAAATATACCAAAACCCATTATTTTTGCGGTTAAAGGTATCCTGCATATGCTTAAATAATAACACAAGGAAATTGGGAAAAAATGGGGTCGGCCAATGGCAAGTCAATAAATTATTTTACTGACACGAGATTTTTGTGTATTATACAAAAATAATATTAAATAAATAATATTTATCATGGGAATACTTTTATTAAAACCAGGGTACAGTTTAAAATAGCTTAAATAACAGGATAGGATAGATAATCATTAACTTTGGCTGTACAAAATGAAAACGTTTTATAGCATAAAAATATTTCTATAATTATTCTGTTGCTACTGACATATACAGGGTTATTTGTAATTAATTGGCCACCTCATGCAGGCAGCCTCTCTACATCAATCCGAATAACATTTGTTCTACGAGTTTCGCCCGGGCGTTGACCTTTTAAGAACGTCTTAAAAAAATACAGAGTAATTAGTAAAAGAGGGAGCAAACATTCTTTTGTTTCCTTTTTTTTGTGTTGATTATTAAGATTTGTAAAAAGTCGTAGAAAAAATGTTGTTAGGATTGATGTATAGAGACTGCCTGCCAGAGGTGGTGAATTCATTACAAATAACCCTGTAAAGTTAATACGGTTCTATATTTATAGTGTTACTTGTACGTTTTATTGTTATTTATCTTATGTTACTACATGATGCGACTGCACTCTATTTTGTACCTAACTTCCATAACATTAAAGTAGATTTCTGAGGTTTATAAATTAATACTGAACAACAGCATCGAAAGCTGTTTAATAAACCTTAATTACACAAATATATCGATAAAATTTATGAAGTCTATTACAAAATTATATTAGAAGAATCAGAATATTCTACATTTAAAATAAATATAGAATGAAATACAAATCGATGTGGGCAGGGATTCGAACCCTTTGAAATAGTTTAATAGAAAGTTGAAATCTATTCTCAAGATCTTACTTTGACAACTGGAATGTAATCTTTAAAAAGACAGTATTGTTAATAATAGAATGTAACTATCGTCTTAACTGCCTTTTCAGTAATTTTAGAAGGAAATTCATTTTCTAAAATTTCTTCTAAGAAGGCAAAGGTATCCTACCTTCATTGTTCAAAGTAAATGAGATTCCTTCCTGTACTGCGCTGAATAAATTTTGATACAAAATTGACTCAAGTTCTTACTTAACTTTATAAATAAATTCATGAAAACGTAACACAATAATTATAATCTACAATAAGAATTTGCCAAGTATGAGTAACAATCAGAATTATATTTTTATTAAACAATAGTTATTGTAATAAATAACCCCTTCATTAAGTATTTACTTAATATATAAATATATTCTAAGAAATATATTGTCGTTTATCACAATTTAATCTACACCAAGTATCAAAACTATTTTCCACCTAATGTCCCTAGATGGTGTCTGAGGGTCTCGAGATAAGGCAGCTCCTCAGCGTCCGTCCTCAGTAATATCCCTAACTAAATTCGGTATTCCTCGCAGTTAATTATATTATCCTTACTGCATTTCTTGGATGGTAATACCTGTTCATTAAAAATAATAGTAAAAACCAGTTCATTATCTATTTTACCTGAACGATTTTCACTATGAAACCCTAAAAGTTTTAAATATGGGTAATTAATGTCAGTGATATGTTGGTGGTATTTACTCTTTATTATAATTAAATATAATGTAAAATAAATTGAAATAGGTTTTGTAACTAACTCCTTCTTTATTGGTCTAGCAAAAGTTTCCAGCTGAAACTTCTCACCTCGAAACTTCTTTAATAAAACTTTATGTTCGTATTGAATATATGGTCTCAATATTTAAACTATTCAGAAATGTAAAGTCAGGAAACTATTATAAATTCCATGCTGCAACTCTGAATGGATATCGGAGTAAGTTGCAACGTTTTTGAAACTTGTTGTTCAATGTTTTTCATTTCTGCATAAAATGTTTTTTTTTTGCATTTGTTTACAATTTTTTTCATTATTTTCCTGTATAAATAATACTTTTATAATAATACTTATAAAAAATATGATATTTATTTGTAAGAAATATATAATTTATTATACTTGACAATGAAATAAAAAAGCAAATGATTTCATTGTATTTTCTTCTTTTACATCATTCCGTAGCAACGAACAAAGCAATTTCCTTGAAAAGTAGCCAATATCTTGAGTGACAAGCAAACAAATCGCTAGAGAAGCCGTGATTAAAGCTCTTTTATCATATTTTAAGGAGACAACCAAATTTTATCGAAATGAAGACTTTAGTGATTTATGAAAATAATTTAGATAAATGTTGATGTTATTTAAGAAGTCTTCTAAACTACGAAGGTCATCCTTGATTATACTTTAAATAAAATAGTCTTTAGGCTCAAACTCCGTGCTTAAAGATGTTACGGAAGATGAGAAGCTGATGACACTAAGCTTCAAGACTAATTTGACAAATGGACTAATTTAAAAAATACTGGGTGTTTCTAGTCCTTTATAATTTTAATGTTATAGGGACTGGTTAAAATATTTTTTTGTGTGATTTTATTTATTTGCTTATAATTTAGTTTATGAATCATATTTTAATATCTCGTATTGTTAATTACCAAATACTAGTTACTCGTAAATATTTTCATTATTTTATTTTCATACTTAGTTTTTAATTATAAAATAACTTGAAAAAACTATAAGTATCTATAATTATAAGTATAAACAAAATGAGAAACGAATCGAATAATATTGAAGAAAATTAAAAAGCAGAAAAATCTTAGACTGAAATTACAACCAACATAAATCTTCCGAGATTATTTCAAGTAGAAATATCTCCGCTGCCGTAACAAGAAAATATTTACTTTCTGAACAACAATGCATATTCATATTAAGGATATTGCGTGGAAAAAAATATACTGTACTCATAATCGTTATTTAGAAGTTGCTTTATTCTTCGTAGACTACAGATTTTGTTGAATATCAGATATATGGTATTTACATTTATTTTTACTTTTTAGCAAACTTAGACGGCTATTGGCTAAAAAAATATGTGTTATATTTTCTTATCTCTCTCTCTCTCTCTCTTGCCACTTATAGACTTATTGTCAAAAAGGATAATAGTTTAAGCCCAAAATTGGGCCAAAAAATCTTTCTTTAATAGTTTTTGAAAGCCACACTGCGCTTAAGCAGCGTTATGATCATTGAGTTAGTTGAGTATGAGTTCCTGGTTCAAAGGGGTTTTTACGGGAGCAGGTTTATGTACCATTTCTAAATTTATTAATTTGCAGTTTTGATATGTAGTGTTTCTATGAACTTCAACGAATCGACTGACTCGGGTTCTTCTGCACAGAATTTTCCGAATTTGAAGTACAAATGTTTGCAATTTTTTAACAAAAAACCGGTCTACTCGATCCAAATAGTAAACTTTAACGAACATTTTATTTATAAACTTTCATCATTTGGACCGGCTGCTCAATTGTTTATGCTATGATTATATGCATCCGTGAATGAATCATACAAAATAGATTTTGACAGACGCCGCCAAAGTAACATGGCCACAGTCTGTCAACTTCAGTCTGTCAACTTCAGTCTGTTTCAATTGAAAAACCCGTTACAGGTAGTTAAATAGAACCAAAATCAGTGGCGGTAATAACTAGAAAATATCAACTACATTTAGATTGTGTGATGCAAAAAAAAACACAATCTTAACTTGCTAATGTAGTAAATATTTTTACTCATTTAAAATAGATATTTTTATTTATGAAACAGAAACAAAAGAACACAAACATAAAAAGTAATTCATTACTCGGTAGAATATAAAAGGCAGTGTAAAACATTTTTCCCCATTCATAATTCAGAAATGTGTACCGCTTGTTATTTCATTATAGAACTGAAACAATTCGACTGCCTGTTGACATGTTATTGTGTTGAAGATTAATTAGGACATAATTAAAACAAAGTAATATGGTTCTGCAGTATAAGCGAAGAGCTACAAATCATTTTCAGTGTAAAGCTTATTCAAGGGAAAAAACATTTTGTAATTCTATTTTGAAATTCATGCATTGTAACTAATTTAAATGTATGTAATTTTAACCATACGGAAATTTTTAATACAATTGATTTTGAGTATAAGGAAATACACGCATTCGAAATATTTAAAAATTTTTGAAAACAGTTTGTTTTAATAACAGGCAATTTACCACTAATTTTTAATACTCCACATGACTATTTGTTTTCGATAAAAAAATTACAAATAAATTAATTTGTTGAAACAATTTTTGTTTATTGATATATCTTGATTTTTTATCTTTAATAATAATATCGGGATGTAGTTCTAAATAAGCATATAACTTAATTACTAGCCTTAATATAAAAAAATATAATTCTTTACAACAAGGTGATTTAAGAAACAATATATTTTATGATATGAAATTTATGGATTATTGTGTGATAATTACTTTTCATTTGCGCGGTTTTCACAAAATTTTAGCTCGATTCCGTAATATTCCTTGCTCGGACTAATTTTGAGGAAAGAAAATTCACTAATTAAAATTCTTGGAGGCGCTACGAGACAAGAATGTGTGAATACACATATAGGTATATAATATGTACATACATACTCATTTCGGAATTCCGTTGTTATTTCTTTAATTCATTAAAAAATGGACTTTATATTTGCATTACCACATAGAAAATCTAATTTGTAATATACCCTCTTTGGTTTACGGAAGGGACAATTTGTTTGTCCCTACGTCACGCGTAAACTTTTCTAAAATTCTAAAATTCTTTTTATGTTTACATCCAAACATAAAAACTGGTTTGAACGAAGTTGACGTTGATTAGTATTGTAAATCATTACAAGTCAAGATGTTATGTCGATGATAATCATGACAAATGGCACGGTGACACTATAATGTGTAGATTAAATCTATTATTAAACAAAAATATCTCGTTAAGAATTAATTTATATCAATTAGTGAAAATTAATTATATATCACTAATTCAGGTCTATTGAGCGCTATTATTTTAACATCTTATTACGTAAGTTTTTCTGTACAAAATTGTCTACATAAATTATAATAGAATTAACATATTTACACTGAACACAAACCATGAAGGGAAATAGGAGCCTGCATAAAGAGAACACAAATTTATCTCTTCCATATTTAAATAACTAAAACGAACCTATAACAAAAGTAATCGTTTTTATATAAGTTATTTGCTATTGGAGTATATAATACTTTGGTGGATTTTTTTTCATATTTCCTTTTTGTGAAAGCTTTCACAGAGCTTTGTATAGCATTCATTCAACTTAAATAAAATTGAGGCGTATTGCTGATAAACAAAAGGGTTTGATAGACAATAAGTTAGATGTTTCAATGAATTCGTTTTATTTTATTTTAGTGAACAATGTAGGCATTTTTTCTCCAACCGTTATTTGATCGGATTTACGATATTTCAAGTAATATATTTTCCTAGTATTCATATTTATTTACTTATTTACTCGTTCGTACTTAAATAGGTCCTGATTATTTATTCTCTGTTAAATAAAAATTTGGTAACACTCAAATTTATTCATTACGAGAACTAAGCATCAGTTTTTAAAAACAAAGAAATCTACTCAAAATTTGTAAACTAAATCATGATTTTAACACATAATAGTTCTATTATAAAAGTCATTTACAATAAAACTAGTAAGAATTTATATAGAGCGAACAAATAAAAATGTATGGTAAGTAAAGCCCTATAAAATCCATACGAATTATTGTAAGTACCCACTCTTTAAAGCGTTTAATTAATTTTAAATAGAACAGCTACCAAAAGCAATTATAAAATGAAATTGCAAACCTTTATAAATATGTATGGAAATTGGAAATAGCACAAACACAATTATTTTAATAATTTGAAAACGATACACTTATCGTCCTTGAAAACGAACCTGTTAAATAAATTGATATATTATTTCTATATTGATTACTATACCAATAAATTAATGTAATCTGAAACAATTAAAACGAATGACAATTAAAAAAAAGATTTTAGCTAATAACAATGGACTGTAGAACAACAATCAAAGGAAGTATTCTAATTTCTACTGAGAACAAATGCCAATGATTCTATTCAGTGAGAGGTCATTTTTAGATATCTTTGTCTAACTTAAGTGAATGGACAATATTCTTAACAGATACTTTTGAGCTGAATATTGTTATTTGTATTGAAAACAATGTAGTTTGTTACAATGGTTTAAAATAATATTTTGCTAAAGTTACCATTATAATTTTTCTTTAACTTTTAAGTAATTGTACTGTTTAAATTTATAAATTTCCTAGATTAAAATAAGCATTGAACAAGTAACAGCAAAGATATTATAATTTAGGAACATATCTCTTATGTCAATAATAACCGAATTTCAAAGTATAAATTAAATTGTGTTTCCGAGAATACTCGTATTTGGATCCGTCAGAATATTGAGATTCAAAGCCATTTGTTTCGTCAAATATTATTGTAAGTTATATTAAATGTTTGTTCAGTTTGACTATAAATAGTTTTGAATTACAAACATCGATCTTTATTGAATCGAGTTGAGAATCGTAAAGCGAATTCAAAACTTCTAAAGTGATCGGACGTCAAACTAAAGAAACCTTTGATTAAGCGAGTAGAAGTGGACGTAGGACAACAATTAGAGGAAGTGTTCCAATTTCCATTGACAACCAATCCCAAAGACTCAATGCAATGAGAAATATTCAAATAATCAAGTCCAGCAGGGCTATTCGCTAACTTTGACTTTTCTAATGACCATCAGCTGTGACGTCATGGTAGTTTGTTACTATAGTTACATTATAGGAAATTAGTTGTTTGACAACCATTATGTCCGCACTTACTGATAGTGATTTTCATTTTAACTGTCAAAAAAGATACGCAATAGCCCTGCAGTTTGTCTGAGTGTGTATTGTTATTTGTATTCATAACATTTTATTTCACTATAATAGTTTTCGTGATTTTACTAATTCTAAGAATTACGTTATTTATGATAAGATGTCTTTTGAGATAAACTAGGCGTAAGTGATTGATATCATAAGGGTAACGCACAATAAAATATCCAGTTGAAGGGAAGCCGATCGTAATATTTCTTCGAGCCAGAATATAAGAAATATCAATTCCAATCATTATCAATAATAATAATAATGTATATTCAAAGTTATATTCCGTAGAAAATATTATAGCATTTCGTTAATATTAGTACTTAATCTATTTCTCATATGTTCAATCAAAGATAGAAACAATACAATACAAGAGTAGCAAAAACAATATATTTTTAATATTGAAGAACCTATTTTGCTTTTATTGTGGCAAAGTACTTTATCATTCTTAAGTTAAAAGGATAGGTTATTTCTAAAAACGCAAATCCTACATTACCAAAAATAAAATAACGTATTTACTCTTTTGATATTAAGTACTAGCAAGGCAAAGTTGATTACAGAAGGGTGATTTACGTGTCGGGTTTTAACTTAACTTTCCGAATTCAAGTTTAAAACTTCTGTTTTACCCTTTCATTCGTTAATACCAAAAAGGCCTGTATCTTATTATCTGCTCCTATTATATATTCTATAACGAACTATAATATAAACAACTTCAATATACACATTTTATAAGAACATTCTTGAAAGTACTTTAAACTTCATATAACTTTCCATTATTTTTGGTAATTTAATTTAAACGATTTCATTTAAACTCAAACTGATGATGAATGTCAAAGTATTTTTAATCCATTATTTTAAGAAGCCATCTTAATTCAAGACACGATCTCAATTTATTTATTTATAAGCAGCTGAACCCAATATGTCACTCATAGATTCAATTCGGCGATCATTTATAAAAATGAGAATCACCTTACCTCATTAAAATCGAACCGAAATCCTTAGACCTTACAACGCTTACATTTTATTTTGAAGTGTATCATAAATCACCTTAATATTAAATATAATAAATTTATCATAATAAAACACTAAACAGGAGATTTTTAGAGATTAAACCCTTAAGTACTTTGAGTAGGGATTGAAAGTTTGTTTAGAGTTTTGTACTATTTTTTATAATCTTGAAATATCATCTAATTTTTCAGTCCAAAATGAAGTACTAAATATTTAAATTTTTTAAATTAGTCTAAGAAAGAAATATCAAAAATGTAATCTTAACAAAATGGTGGGTCACTAAAAATATATACGCGTATTCATATATAATGGTATGTATATGTTAAATTTTTTATTTAATTAAAAGTCATAAAATTTATAATCATTAAAAAAATATTACATACTCCAACTAAATATTAAACTGTCCAAGCATGTTTTTTTAATTTCGATAACAGAGATTGCTTTCATAATACACTTTAATTGTTCCTCAGTAACGAACAAATTACTTAATGTAAATACTTTTTTTACACCCAAAACCAAAATATTATTTAAAATGAAAAGACTAACTAACTTTTTACTTCTAAATAAATTATTATATAATTGAAAATATATTAAAACTAGCGGAACCGACAGACGTTGTCTTGTACACGCGTCTTTAATTTAAAAAATCAAACTTTAAAAAAATATATATTAAAAAGTTATCACAATGTCTAACGTGTACATTTATCATATTTCGACCATTACATGTACATTTATCATAATTCGACCAATCGATACCGTATGAATATAGAAATAAAGATTTTTTGTTTGAATAAATGAATTTGTTTCAATATTTTTTTTTAAATTTCACTTTTTACGTAGCGAAGCACGTATCGGGCCGCTAGTACTAAAATATTTTTCTTATTTCTATCGCAACGCCAACTGTCAGGGCAGACTATAATTGAAATATAATATTATTTAATATTTGACATTGCCATGGTAACGCAATCCGTCGGAACCAATGTAAAACATTCCAAAATCACCACCTACTTACACATTAAAAATTAATTAAAAAACCATTTTCCAGTGGACCAAATAGTGAATCTAAACAATTCTCAAGTCCCCTTGAACACACACAAAGAATTTCATAAAAATCGGTTCAGTCGTTTAGAAGGAGTCTAGTGACATACACACGAAATATATATATAAAGATTATGAAACTAAATAACACTATCGACATGTATTACTAAAGACCATAACAAGCCCTTATTATTTTTTTAATGATCACTCGAGAACTTTTTTGTTTGTTCACTTTTATTTCAAATCTGTCTCATTCGTATTAATTATTGTTTGAATAATATCATCGTTTTAATAGCTCTTTTAGAATTTCTTTTTGTGTTTTGGTATGGATAATATGTTAGGATAATATTAACTATAACTTTTATGCAATTTTATAATTAATTCGTTTTGTATAACAAGAATATTTTGAATGCCCAAGGCCTACTTAAGTGACAGATCAAAATCATTGGAATAAAATATTTAAAAATTGTATTCTGTTCACCACACACAAAATCTCTACAGCAACGATTTTGTTTTAATTTTATTTATTGCATCCTTAATTAATGACTGACAAACATTTATAGTCACGAAGTATTGACATTTCTTGACATTAGTGACCTTTGGAGAAATTCAACTAAAAATAATATATTGAAAAATAAATAGATAATTTAGTAAAAATACATATTGGACCGCAGTTTTTCAAGGGTCAGATCATTCCCGATTATCTAGAAAAAATAATAATCTCAATCGTCCAGAATTTCGATTTTGAACTTATTAATACTGGAGCAGAATCTTTTGTTCTAAGCTATCTTTTTAGTACAGCTAATATTTTATTTGAGGACTTCATGTCAATTTACAATCCATTTGATTATATTCCAACTTCAATAGATAGCTTCGTGAATAAGTCTTCACCAACCGTATGACTTCCGGCTAAAATTAAAAGGATTCCGTTTTCATAACCAATTTCCTGCAGCTCGTTATCGTTCCGGCTTGACCAGGAAATCTTTACAGGAGATCGGCATAGTCTATCTATTGGATATTATATGTTTATAGACGACGGTGTCTGTCATTGTCACTTTGACTACATACACTTTGATCTTATATACATACTTATATATATATGTATATAAGATCAAAGATGGTATATATGAAATGGCAAATTTAATTGTTTTATTCTGAATTGTAATTTTTTATTTTAAAAAATGTTTGTACAGTCTCGTCTAAAAAAGTTATTAAAAACACAGAATATGAAGTAATAGTAGATTTGAATAAAAAATTGAATATAAATCGTAGAGTTCAATATAAATATTCTACATATTAATATTTTATTAAGCGAAGCCTTATTAAATTTTAGGCTCCTGATTGGACTCTCATGATGGACACGTATGAAAAGCATTACAAAATCCCTGGGAATGTTGGTGTTTCGTCATCCAGACCGGACTTATTCCTATATTATAAACATCTGAGGCTCGTGATACTTGTGGAGCTTACTGTTCCTTGGGAAACAAACATCCCACACATTCAAGCTCAATAATTATTACGAACTGATCAGGAATAGATTTATAGTTAGTTTGTACGCGGTAGAAGTGGGAGCGAGAGGTATACCAGCAAAATCTCTCTATAGCCTACTTAAAGACCTTGGCCTATCTAGAACAAACATCGGTTCATTTCTAGAACGTATTTCAAAGGCGGCATTAGTAGGTTCTTTCCAAATTTGGTTAGGTAGGGAGAGGAGTGTGGAGGGTGAAGGTGAGCGTTTTTGCGCATAATAAAGGGGCCCCTTAAACCTACTCCTGGGTCGCAAGTCCCAGGCACTGCTTGCACTCCTCTCCTTGCAACGCGATGGGCCCGGCACCCGCATGGTAAATCCATGGAATGCTAAGAAGCTTCGTCTCAGTCATTCTAATGTTGTTGAATTACAAAAGCCGTAGACATAAGCCACCAAATTGTCATAACCAAATTAAATAAACTTTTACAAATTAGTTTCTATTTTTAAAGATATTTTGTCTCAATACCAATATATAAACTTACTATGGAAATAAATAACCAATGATAACATGCATTATATAGGTATATAAAAAAAGACTGACTTATTGTTATTGTAGTTACAATAACCATTTAGAATATGGATATGGAGTGCGCGAAATACTGTTAACAGCAACAAATACAGATAAGTAATGCCTTATCTTATTAATAGTCCCTTTTTTTATAAAAAGGGCTTCAAAAACCATAAAACTAAATAACCAAAAAAAGCTATTATTCTTATTCAAGTACCTACTCCTCACCCGTTGACACGTGGGATATCGGTGCCACAAGTTCTAAGTAAATTTATTAATTTAGGTATTTTATTAAAGCTAAATAAATACATTAAGCTACTTACAATTATAATTACGTTATATTTTGTTCTTCATATTTTTAACTTCAGACTTACATAGTTTGCTTTTTTTTAGTTTAGTATTTGGGCTGTAAACAATATATTATGTGTTAAATCTGCCTATATGAAACAATTAAAAGAAAAAAGAAAAAAGTGCAGAGAGAATACAATATAAGGCCTTCGCAATTTGTCCAATTTTCCAACTAATTCCTAAACATGGTTTTGCAAAAAACTTATTTTGACTCCGAAGAATCAACAACCTTGCTTCTCCTCCTCAAGAAATTGTTCTTTTTAACCCCCGACTCAAAAAGAGGAGTGGTATAAGTTTGACCTGTCGATCTGTGTATCTGTGTATCTGTGTGTATGTCTGTGACAATGTAGCAGCCAAACGCGTGGACGGATTTGATTGCGGTTTTTTTTAATAAAAGCCTGGTTTTTCGAGATGAATCCTAGCTACGGTTGGTCGAAATAGAAACAGTCGTCTCATTGCCAGTCGTTACCGTAGGTTCATTTAGTACAATAATGAAACCAGTAACATAACTATAAAAAGCAGAAAAAAATTAAAATAAAAAAATTGAAAAAACCCCAATACAAAAAGACCTCTAAAAAGAATAAAAATAATATTATTATATACTTATTGAAGTCATTGCGTCGGGAGACCGCTATATAAAGGAAGAAATTAAAATGCAAGAAAGTTATCAAGGCAAATAAAAAAATTACGATATCGAAAAGTAGAGGGTAAATCCTGGTAACTTCGTAAAATAGACACCATCATCAACATACGTACAACGGTCCCCCAACGCAACTACTTCAATAAGTACATAATACTATAATTTTTATTCTTTTTAGAGATCTTTTTGTGTAGGGGGTTTTTAATTTTATTTTTTTATGTGATTGTTTTCACACGTAATAGATAAACTCCGAAACTACTGAATTAATTTCATTAAATCCCGATTAGAAATCTACATTATCTCTGATGAGCACAGGTTATATTTAATTCAAATTGTAATAAAATTTCATTTTTATTACAATTTGAATATACAAGTTTATTAAAAAAAAATATTTTTATTATAGATACGTGGGCAAAGTAGCGGGCGAAAAGCTAGTTATACGATATAAATGTACCCATTACAATACATACAAAGGAAGTTACATAAAACTAGAAATTGTATCTGATGTAATTTAACGATAATCTACATTATCTCTGATGAGCACAGGTTATATTTAATTCAAATTGTAATAAAATTTCATTGTATAAAAAATCAACCCCGTTCAAGTTTATTAAAAAAAAATATTTTTATTATAGATACGTGGGCAAAGTAGCGGGCGAAAAGCTAGTTATACGATATAAATGTACCCATTACAATACATACAAAGGAAGTTACATAAAACTAGAAATTGTATCTGATGTAATTTAACGGATAACATCAATAATACAATAATAACAATGAACCTCAATATAATACCTATATCTGAATAATGAACTACATCGCTGGATGGCAAATAAAGGAAATCGTAAAAAATAACTATACTGAATATGAGATATGGGTATTCGTTATTTTGAATATACAGCTAACAAAACGCCTGTTCTTGTTGACATGTGGTTGAATTTACGAATATTTTGATGTATTTTTCATGTGAATAAATAGAACAAAGCCAATCTTATTTCGTTCTCAGTACAGAATACTTCAATTTAATTTTTCGATTTACTTAAGAAACTTCTTATATCATAAATATCTATTATCCCAATTAGTTTCATAAATAAAATATACTACAAAACTCAAAGTAAGCGCAGAGTGAGTTAATAAGAATATCCCAGTAAACAAATTGAATAAATGTATTGATATCGAATAGTCACTAAAAGTATATTGTCGCCAAATGTATCAAATTAAAATCAAATATTTGCAACTTTTGTAGAAAGAAGTTTCTTTTGTTTGTGTGAGGGTATGAGGGTCGTAAACAATAAAACTTTGAATGATGGTTTGAATTTATTTTCTTTTGTATTAAAAGGTTTTTTATAAGTTCAACTAAAATCGTACTATCATAGTTACATAAAAATGTAAAACATTCAATAGATTATTCCTAGCATTGTTAAAAGTATACGTAATCCATTTTCTCTATATCACGATAAGAAATTCTTTTACATGTAAGACACGATCTCAATTTATTTAAAAAGAATATAAGCCTGATAATTCCCAGCCATATTGTAACAGCGGCGTCCGATATTTCATTCTCAAGCCAGATTCAGACGTCTAGATATAATATAGGTAATTGATTTATTGCTTTTATTTAAAAGAAAATCTTCGGAAAACTATATCTCAGTATAAAGCAATCTATGAAAATTGCAGGCATTGTAAAAGCACTTCATCAATATTCTAGTTTGACTTTTGCAAATTATGTTCATATACCTACTTATTTATGTATATTTATATATATACTGTTTAGGCTTACAACAACCAAAAATATTTGGAGTGTGTGTATGTATGTTTTTGAAACTATATTTCTGTATTCAAGGATTTCTTTTGCAACCAAAAAGTAAAATAATAAAATTATTTGCATTCTATAATATTTAAATAAAATATATTCATAAAACTGAAATCATATATATAATAAATGTGTACTTTATATTTAAAATGAAATATCAATTTCAACTTATACGTTATTAGTGTCCAGTGACGCTATAAATATTAAATTTTCAATTATCACTCTTTATATGTTTTGTGCTCCGATTAATTTTAAAATAATATAATATTACAATTATTATAGTATTGTTATATTATTCCTATTGTGGGATCATTAACATATATTTCAACAAACTGGAATAGGATATGAGGAAATAATCAAAAAGTTCACATCAAATTATGATATAAATAAGTATGAATTATACGAACTATTGCCTGCGACCATACACGTAGACTGTTACAAAATGGCGTAGCGGTTAACATTAACTCGTAGCTACTGATTAAACTCAGGCAGGAAACAGTGCCGACAGAAACACGCTTCCAATACTTTGCAAAATCGTTTTTAAAAACACTTTTCTGATATTGGTTATTAAAATAAAAAAAATAACTTGTATACTAATAAAAACAACATTTTCATATTTTATTGCGAGGAAAAGCAGTTTCCTTAAGATATAACTTTAACGAGAAAATATTTATTCTCTCAACAATACATTTTTATAATAATATTGCGTAGAAAACATTCTCAGGGCGTGTACTCGTTACCTAGAAGTTGTTTTAGCTCTTATTTTTTTTCTTCGTTCGCATTAACATTCCTTGATGTCATGCTTTGGAGTCTTGGGACTGTAGCAAAAACTAATTAATATCAAAGTTTATATATCATCTTTTTTTAAGATTACATCTTCTGTGCTCTTATTTTTTATAATTATAAAACAAACATAACATAAGCTAAACCTTTATTTAGTTTAGTTTATCTCACGCTTTCAAAAATTTTATTTATTTTTTAAACGAAAAGCTGTAGAATATAAATAAGGAAGATTAAAATTTTTGAAAGGTGTAAAAAAAATTATAACTTTCGCTACATTCAAATAAAGTCAAATATTTTAGATTTGTAATTATATCTTTGAAATACTAAAATATATTATATTAGGTAAATGGATTATAGATTTGGGTATATATTAACAAAAAAGTAACCTATTATATTCACTTCACTTCACTTGCAGTTTCTCTAGCTTTAAATGGTATTGGGGCCAGAGGACTTCATAAAAAAACATGTTAACTTTAGTAATTTAGTAAAAGACTATCGCGCTCTGTATCATCATGAATGGTATTTGCACTTTGTTTCTACAATAACCTTCTATTTTCTTAGATAAAGTGACTTATGCCCATTTCAAGGTTAAGGTCAATTTGTATGAAAAGTTCGATAAAATGTAATCACGGTAATTTGAATCTCTTTTAACATTAATGCAAAACTTTCATATTTATAATCGTAGCAACATTATTTGCGTACAAAATATTTTGTTTAAATATCTATGAAGCATAACAAGTCAACCTTTTCTAATTTCAATTAATACCTTTTTTCACCTTAATATACCTTATGTTGTTTAAATACTTTATTTTTTATTTCGTAGATATAAATTAATATTATTATTACTATCTCTTCAAAATTATAACTGATATTCTAATTTAATATTGAACTGACTGAAATATAATAGTATATACCAACGTAAGAGCTCGTTCTATTCTACATTATTTCAGCAAAGATGGAGATGGTCTAGGATGTCTTATTACGCAGAAACATCCTGTCACAGTCGCAAAGCTATTTATTTTAAAATAAAAGTAAGGCACAAATAATTGAAAAGGGGACAAAATATATAAACTTAGACTTATTAAAATGTCTTGTTATACTATTATCCTCTAATATAAGTATATTAGACGTTTAAAGCGGTTCCCAAAAATTACCAAATATATGTGACGTAAAAATTCAAAGTAATGAGTTATTTACATAAAATGACCCTATGTATAAATTCCTGTTTCGCAAAGACTTTTACAAAAAAACAATACTTACAAACAATAACGGCCAACATCTCCAAATAACAACCTGTGGATTTCACTGAAAATCGTCTCGTGTGACGTCACGACGTCACGGCTTTCTTAGAAGAAAGGGTCATTGACCGCTAGACCAACAAGAGGTGGTGCGTATGAATGACAAGATAAATATGTTATATTTTTTGTAAAGTCTTTAAAACAATGCATACTGAGCTTCAATTTGTATTTGAATAAGTATGAAACTTTATATATGGTAATGTAATATTAAATAATTTGATTTAATAATAAGGTATCATAAACTGAACACTAAATCATATGCACAAAGCTAGAGTTTATAAGCATTGAGGAAAATAATACAATTTTACTAATTTCAAACTTATTATAAGCCATAACTTATTATAACCATAATTAGAATTTATACTAAAACAAATAACAAGGGAAACAACGTTGTAGGTGCTCTTTATCGATTTTTTATAAAAGTACTCAATATCAAACATAATTTTATTTAGTCAAATACTTTTCACTTGTAACATACACAAAATTATGAAATCCAAATTCATACACTAATAAAAATATATTGAAAACAGGTTTCCTATTCATAATTGCGAACTGTATCGATTATTATTTCATTATAAGGTTGAAACAATTCAATTGCCTGTTGACATGTAGCTGTTAACGAGTAATTGGGTCTCCGCTGTGTACTTCACGTAATTAAATACAACAAAGTAACATTAAATTAGAGTATACCTTATGGTTTCATATTTTGAAATATTAAGATATTTAATTTTAATAAACTAAACTATTTAAATATTTTTAATACACTCGTATTACATAAAGAAAATTATCGTTTGCTTGATTGTTTTTAATTAAAAACTATGGTAAATATTGTCAGCATTTTTATCGATTATAAAGCCCATTATTCCCCACTATTATTTTTTATATTTAGAAAAAAAAATTTATGATATGATATATTGAAGTTTACAGCCTGAAATTTCGGTATATATAAATTGTATCGCTGTAACGCTACTAGCTACGCTACTGCTACTTAGCTATATTTGAAATAAATTGTAACAAAATTAATCATACAGATAATTGTTTATTACCAGAAATAAATCATATAACATTTAATTTTAATTTCTGCCTTCGGGTCAAACCGCGAGCGTTAGCTGGTTACAAATAAATATCTGTTTATACACACGTTTAACCAAATATTAACTGTACTAGTTCATTTTAATGAAAGTTAAAAATACATTCAATTTAATTTACAAGTAAAGTTAAATAAAATACAACAGGTGGTTGGAATTTTTAATACTCGAAAGCGTAAATTCTTTGTTTCCGTATGATACACTATGGCTACATTTTTAATTATTATATTAAAAATAAAAATAAAAGTATTACAACTATGCCGCGATATATATTAAAGGTTCACATAATATGAACAATTTAAGACTTCGAATAACTAACTTTTTAATTAAAGAAAGCATTGAGTTAAAGCCATTAAAGCAAGACATATTTTGTTCATCAAATTTATTTTATTTATGATCCACAGAGTAATTACGATATGATAATATTTGGCCATGTGATTATCGTGGGATAATGAAAATTGAGCGCGATTTTACACATTATCTTACAAAAGCATAATATTACTCTCGGAAAATGTTGGTGGAAAGAAAATTTACTAATTAAAATACTTCGAAGCAGACTCGGCATGAATTTGTCAGCAAACAAAGCGTAGGTGCCTTATGAGATTTTCCTTAGAAACGTTTTTAATATCTAGCTATCATTTTGCTGCTAAGAATACTCGAAATAAATTTCTATGTACGGTTTATTTTTTATGTCATAATAATAACATAAACACACACAAAAATATAGACATTCTAACATAAGGGTTATAAAAGTTGGCTACGATTTTAAAAGAAAGTCTAATTGATGTTGTGACCCAAGAATTACGACTATGTATAGAATTATATATTTATTCAACAAGACAGGAAAGCTTACAGGGTAGCTCTGTTAGCAGAGCGACGGAGAGTGTGTCCCTGAGGTCGCAGGCTCAAATTTTATACGTGTTTTTAAAGAAAGTATTAGGTTTATTAAAAAAATCTTAAATGATTTTTATATTTTTATGATAGTATTTAAAAGCCTCTATTGTTATAGTTATCCATGTTAGGCTGATAGCATTTTAAAAATAAATATAAAATAAAAAATGTTTTAAATTTTATGGCAATGGTAGAAATTTTTTTTTGATAAAGTACTCGTTTAATTTTCTAAAGATTGTAATGAATTTTTAGTATATGTACTGATTACATTACAATTAAACTGGTTTGTATTAAATCTTTAGTTTAGAAGCGTTTTAAAATGCAAAAAGAAAAATGTTGTTAGGCAACGGATACCAATTCTTGAAAGAATTGAGGCTACGAAAACTACCCTAGAACTTTCAATTTGGTAGTTATAATGTATACATTTTGTTAATTTTATACACAGTTTGATGTTTATGGTAGAAAAAAAAATATCCTTTATCCTTATAAATAATTCAGGAAAAATTTAAAGTTTTTTTTTAAGATTTAGCAAAATAGACAGCAAAATATAAAATAGAATAGGCAAAAGCTGCTGCTAATCACTGTTATTTTAGTTATCCCCTCAGATATAGTATTCTATTGTCTATCTCTTTCACACGAGCGGAGCCACAAGATGGTTAATGTACAAAAAAATGACTTAGGTTTGACAGATTGTTCAGTAAAAGCTTATTTTAAAAGAAAAGAAAAGTTACGTCTCGTCCTGATAATTACAAAGTTTTCCATTTATGAAAAGTTTTATTTACTGAAAGTTAGTGTTCAGCTAAAATATATATTTTTGAAATTGCCTTTTTTCACATTATGCTGGTTACATTTTTATAATATTTGTGTATGAAATAAATTTCTCATCTTCAACTTCCTAAATACAAAAAAAAAAAAAAAAACTCAAGTGTTTTCAATATTGTTGCTTTAAAATAATAATAAAAATTGAATTGTTAATTTCTTTTAAAATGCTACATATTAAATAAAAGTGTTTTAAATAACAGCAAAAATATATAACCAATCTAACATGCAGGTCGAATTCATTTGATCAAATATTCGAGTGTTGGGTAACAAACCTCAAGTTGCGCAACTCGTCAAGTTTTGAGTTATTTCTAAAACAAACTAAATAATATACTGAAATGATCATTGGAACCACTTCATAAATAAAAGTAAACTAATTTATTACAGTATTAAAAGTAAAAATCTATTTAGATTTTTATCTACCCACTAGAATAAATGTGCCAACATATGTTTTTGTCATAAAAGGAGACCATAATGATTTAGGTTGTAAATTTTTAATGTTCGAAAAAACATAATTTCGTTTTATTATAGAGGACAGGCTGGAATTTTCAGATTTACAGATTTTATTTACAGATTTTAGAGTCATAAAATGATATGTTCTAATTAGCCACAAATAAACAAATTTTCATGTCAGACTTTTGTTTCAGGTGTAGAATGTGCTCATAATACCTTTGAAAATGTTTTTACATATCAGGCAATTAATGTTTAAATTCAGTGTTTGGAGATCCGTGCTTAGGTTCATATTACTATCGATTATAGAATTTAGATTTTATAGAATTAGGACTTGATATTCCAATTATAAACTTTGGATTTTGATAAACTGATTTGAACTTTGAACTGAATTGAACTGAAAAAAAAATGATTTTGATAAGTTTGGAAAGATTTTTTTAAACAACTTTGTTTATACTTAAGGAAAAAAAATAAAAAATTTAATAAAGTAATATTAAGGCATTCAGTCTTCATTTCTTAGATTCTGATCACGGGAAATTTTTAAATATATAAAATACACTTGTCTTTTAACTGTACCTAGTCAATATATACTATAATTTAATATATAATATTTAAAAAAACATATGTTATACCATTACTATATCAAAATAATACTACGGAACCCAGTACTTTTAACAATAGAGTCCAGGTGATGTGAGCATCTTAATGTTTGTTTTAAGATATTATTTCAAGCGTAGTTAATTTTAGATGTCTTTCGATTACGCACAAACACACATTCTATCTTGTCAACCTCGGTGAGTCAAGCGTGTATATATCTTGAACTAAAGTTATAAATGCCCAGCGACAGCAGTTGACATGTTACAGCTGACTAAATGACAGTAAAACATTTATTTTTGTCGTAATAAAATTAATCATTCGATTCGATTCGATTCGATATTATTGTTAGTAATAATTTTGTGTACCTGCAAGCTCTTATTGCATTTATTCTGAAATGGTTTTTTGTAATAAAAATATTAATAGGTCATTTAGATCAAGAAGACCATGTCATTTTTAAGGATGGTCGTCATTTTCAAATGAATTCCTTCTATATTATTTAATCAAATACACATAGAAATTATTTAAATAAGTGTTGGGTAAGGCCCTTAACAGTTTGAGCATGTAAATAAAAATCTCGTCATAGAATAATTCTGCTTAATAGTAAATATATGACATTTTGAATATTATACTGCTTTCTGGTGTTAGTCGTCTAACAATAATAATTATTTATTATTATTAGATTTTTATTTACTGTAACACACTGAACTTTATAATAATTATCAATATACAATTCAATAAAAGACTTTTTAGTTTTGTTTTGAAATAGCTGGCTTTTTGAGCTTAACAAATATCAACATACAACTTTCACGGTTTGTTTAAAAATAAAAACCAGTTTTCTATATTGCTACCTAAATAAGACATAAAAAACTAGCTTATTATCTTCGTCATATTCTGATTTCATAAAATCATAGCAATATCAATATTGCTCCCAAAAAAACTACCAATTTTGTTAAGGAGCTTTCGTTCGGAATAAAAGTTAAAATTAACGTCTGTTTTGATATTTAAAATAACACTTGTTTTTAATTATGATGTGTCAGACTAATTATTATACACTATAAAACGTGGGTTCAATATTATGAGGAAATAAATGTGTAGTTGATAATGTAAGATATTCGATATATGAACATTCTAACGAGGTCGACGCCTGCGCATGTTTATAAATACATGATGTAATAATAACTCTGCAAAATGTCACGTACTTGAAATTTACTATGCTTTTTCATTTACGACTTTCAAAATAAAATCATATTTGTTGGTAAACAAATATAATAACTGAATGTTTTTTTATGCAATTCCGTAAAGTTGATTTATGTAAATGTTTCGACTGTTTTCTATTAAGGCAATAACGATATTGATATACTTATAACTGTCTATTTATTAGCATTTTCACGTGTTTCAACTGTGAGGAATTAGCCATGTCCATATATTACTTTCCCATTTCCTGCGCCGGCGTTATCGGAACAAAAATTGGAACTGATTTCGAACCTGTGTCACTCATATTCGAACCCAAACCAATTACTGTGGAATTGCCGAAGTTAGTTTCTTAGTGAAGTTGAAGTTGAATTGAAGTTGTATTTGAATAAAAATGAATGACTTTAAGATCTTTAATAATAAACGTTTTCTCAAATAAGGTATATTTTAAATATGTAGTCAATTCATCGAAACCGAATAATGAACTACATCGCTGGATGGCAAATAAAGGAAATCGTAAAAAATAACTATACTGAATATGAGATATGTGTATTGGTTATTTTGAATATACAGCTAACAAAACGCCTGTTCTTGTTGACATGTGGTTGAATTTACGAATATTTTGATGTATTTTTCATGTGAATAAATAGAACAAAGCCAATCTTATTTCGTTCTCAGTACAGAATACTTTAATTTAATTTTTCGATTCACTTAAGATACTTCTAATATCATAAATATCTATTATCCCAATTAGTTTCATAAATATAATATACTACAAAACTCACAGTAAGTGCAGAGTGAGTTAATAAGAATATCCTAGTAAACAAATTGAATAAATGTATTGATATTAAATAGTCACTAAAAGTATATTGTCGCCAAATGTATCAAATTAAAATCAAATATTTGCAACTTTTGTAGAAAGAAGTTTCATTTGTATGAGGGTAGTAAACAAAAAACTTTGTATGATGGTTTGAATTTATTTTCTTTTGTATTAAAAGGTTTTTTATAAGCTCAACTAAAAACGCAATATCATAGTTATATAAAAATGTAAAACATATTCAATAGATTATTCCTAGCATTGTTAAAAGTATACGTAATCCATTTTCTTTATATCACGATAAGAAATTCTTTTACATGTAAGACACGATCTCAATTTATTTAAAAAGAATATAAGCCTGATAATTCCCAGCCATATTGTAACAGCGGCGTCCGATATTTCATTCTCAAGCCAGATTCAGACGTCTAGATATAATATAGGTAATTGATTTATTGCTTTTATTTAAAAGAAAATCTTCGGAAAACTATATCTCAGTATAAAGCAATCTATGAAAATCTATGCAATTGCAGGCATTGTTAAAGCACTTCATCAATATTCTAGTTTGACTTTTGTAAACAATCAGAAATATTTGCAGTGTGTGTATGTATGTATGTTTTTGAAACTATATTTCTGTATTCAAGGATTTCTTTTGCAACCGGAAAGTAAAACAATAAAAGTATTTGTATTTTGTAATATTTAAATAAAATATATTCATAAATCTGAAATCATATATATAATAAATGTGTACTTTATATTGTAAATTAAATATCAATTTCAACTTATACGTTATTAGTGTCCAGTGACGCTATAAATATTAAATTTTCATTTATCAGTCTGTATATCCCATCAAAAATGTTTTGTGCTCCGATTAATTTTAAAATAATATAATATTACAATTATTATAGTATTGTTATATTATTCCTATTGTGGGATCATTAACATATATTTCAACAAACTGGAATAGGATATGAGGAAATAATCCAAAAGTTCATTAAACTTCTGATATAAATATAAGTATGAATTATACGAACTATTGCCTGCGACCGTACACGTAGACTGTTACAAAATGGCGTAGCGGTTAACATTAACTCGTAGTTACTGATTAAACTCAGGCAGGAAAGTGACGACAGAAACACGCTTCCAATACTTTGCAAAATAGTTTTTAAAGACACTTTTCTGATATTGGTTATTAAAATTAAAAAAATAACTTGTATATTAATAAAAACATAACATTTTCATATTTTATTGCGAGGAAAAGCAGGTTCCTTAAGATATAACTTTAACGAGAAAATATTTATTCTCTCAACAATACATTTTTATAATAATATTGCGTAGAAAACATTCTCAGGGCGTGTACTCGTTACCTAGAAGTTGTTTTAGCTCTTATTTTTTTTCTTCGTTCGTATTAACATTCCTTGATGTCATGCTTTGGAGTCTTGGGACTGTAGCAAAAACTAATTAATATCAAAGTTTATATATGATTTTTTTTAAGATTACATCTTCTGTGCTCTTAATTTTTATAATTATAAAACAAACATGACATAAGCTAAACCTTTTTTTAGTTTAGTTTATCTCACGCTTTTAATTTTTTTTTAAACGAAAAGCTGTAAAATATAAATGAGGAAGATTAAAATTTTTGAAAGGTGTAAAAAAATTTATACTTTCGCTCTATTGTTTTGACTTAAAATCAGGATACCTATATATATTGTTTATGTAAAAAATAAAGTCAAATATTTTAGATTTGTAATTATATCTTTAAAATACTAAAATATATTATATTAGGTAAATGGATTATAGATTTGGGTATATATTAACAAAAAAGTAAGCTATTATATAATTTCACTTGCAGTTTTTCTAGCTTTAAATGGTATTGGGGCCAGAGGATTTCATAAAAAAACATGTTAACTTTAGTAATTTAGTAAAAGACTATCGCGCTCTGTATCATCATGAATGGTATTTGCACTTTATTTCTACAATGACTTTCTATTTTCCTAGATAAAGTGACTTATGCTCATTTCAAGGTTAAAGTCAATTTGTTTGAAAAGTTCGATAAAATCTAATCACGGTAATATGAATGTCTTTTAACAATAACGCAAAACTTTCTTATTTATAATCGTAGCAAGATTATTTGCGTAGCATATCATAAGTAACCCTTTTCTAATTTGATTATATACCTTACCTTAATATACCTCATGTTGTTTAAATACTTCAGTTTTTATTTCGTAGATATAAATTAATATTATTATTACTATCTCTTCAATATGAAAATTATAACTGATAATCTAATTTAATATTGAACTGAAATATAATAGTATATACCAACGTAAGTGCTCGTTCTATTGTACATTATTTCAGCAATGATGGAGATGCTCTAGGATATCTTATTACGCAGAAACATTCTGTCACAGTCGCAAAGCTATTTATTTTAAAATAAAAGTAAGGCAATAAGAAATAATTGAAAAGAGAACAAAATATATAAACTTAGACTTATTAAAATGTCTTGCTATAGTATTATCCTCTAATACAAGTATATTAGACGTTTAAAGCGGTTCCTAAAAATAACCAAACATATGTAACGTAAAAATTTAAAAAAATGAGTTATTTACATAAAATGGCCCTAGGTATAAACCCCTGTTTCGCAAAGACTTTTACAAAAAAACAATACTTACAAACAATAACGGCCAACGACGCCAAATAACAACCTGTGGATTTCACTGAGAATCGTCTCGTGTGACGTCACGACGTCACGACTTTCTTGGAAGAAAGGGTCATTGACCGCTAGACCAACCAAAGGTAGTACATATGAATGACTATATAAGTATGTTATATTTTTTGAAAAGTCTTTAAACCAATGCATATTGAACTTTAGTTTGTATTTGAATAACTATGTAACTTTATTCATGGTAATGTAATATTAAGTAATTTGATTTAATAATACATCATATCATCATATCATAGAGCATTGAGGCAAATAATACAATTTTACTAATTTCAAACTTATTATAAGCCCTGCCTCAATATTTTTCAGTAACAATAATTAGAATTTATACTAAAACAAATAACAAGGGAAACAGCGTTGTAGGTGCTCTTTTTCGAATTCTTATAAAAGTACTCAGAATCAAACATAACTTTATTTTGTCAAATATTTTCACTTGTAACATACACATAATTATGAAATCCAAATTCATACACTAATAAAAATATATTGAAAACAGGTTTCCTATTCATAATTGCGAACTGTATCGATTATTATTTCATTATAAGGTTGAAACAATTCAATTGCCTGTTGACATGTAGCTGTTAACGAGTAATTGGGTCTACGCTGTGTACTTCACGTAATTAAATACAACAAAGTAACGTTAAATTAGAGTATAATTATGGTTTCATATTTTGAAATATTAAGATATTTAATTTGAATAAATTAGGTGATCTATTTATATATTTTTTAATACACTCGTATTACATAAAGAAAATTATCGTTTGCTTGATTGTTTTCAATTAAAATTATGGTAAATACTGTCAGCATTTTTTATCGATTATAAAGCTCATTATTCCCCACTATTATTTTTTATCTTTAGATAAAAAAATCTATGATATGATATATTGAATAGCCTGAAATTTCGGTATATATAAATTGTATCGCTGTAACGCTACTAGCTACGCTACTGCTACTTAGCTGTATTTGAAATAAACTGTAACAAAATTAATCATAGAGATAAATTGTTTATTACCAGAAATAAATCATATAACATTTAATTTTAATTTCTACCTTCGGGTCAAACCGCGAGCGTTAGCTGGTTACAAATAAATATCTGTTTATACACACGTTTAACCAAATATTAACTGTACTAGTTCATTTTAATGAAAGTTAAAAATACATTCAATTTAATTTACAAGTAGAGTTAAATAAAATACAATAGGTAGTTGGAATTTTTAATACTCGAAAGCGTAAATTCTTTGTTTCCGTATGATACACTATGGCTACATTTTTAATCATTTATATTAAAAAATAAAAAATAAAAGTATTACAACTCTGCCGCGATATATATTAAAGGTTCACATAATATAAACAATTTAAGACTTCGAATAACTAACTTTTTAATTAAAGAAAGCTTTGAGTTAAACCCATTAAAGCAAGACATATTTTCTTCATATATATAATTTATGCATGATCCACAGAGTAATTACGATATGATAATATTTGGCCATGTGATTATCGTGGGATAATGAAAATTGAGCGCGATTTTACACATTATCTTACAAAACCATAATATTACTCTCGGAAAATGTTGGTGGAAAGAAAATTTACTAATTAAAATACTTCGAAGCAGACTCGGCATGAATTTGTCAGCAAACAAAGCGTAGGTGCCTTATGAGATTTTCCTTAGAAACGTTTTTAATATCTAGCTATCATTTTGCTTTTAAGAAAACTCGAAATAAATTTCTATGTACGGTTTATTTTTTATGTCATAATAATATCATAAACACACACAAAAATATAGACATTATAACGTACGGTTATAAAAGTTGGATACGATTTTAAAAGAAAGGCTAATTGATGTTGTGACCCGAGAATTACGACTATGTATAGAATGATATATTTATTCAACAAGACAGGAAAGGTTACAGGGTAGCTCTGTTAGCAGAGCGACGGAGAGTGTGTCCTTGAGGTCGCAGGCTCAAATTTTATAAAAAAAACTTAAATGATTTTTATATTTTTCAACATAATATTTAAAAGCCTATATTGTTATAGTTATCCATGTTAGGCTGATATCATTTTAAAATAAATATAATATTAAAAATCTTTTCAATTTTATGGCAATGGTAGAAGAATTAGTTTGATAAAGTAGGTACTCGTTTAATTTTCTAAAGATTGTATTTAATTTTTATTATCTATACTGATTATATAATAATTAAACTGGTTTGTATTAAATCTTTACATTAAATAGTTTTTAGAAATTCATGTTATAGCATACTTAAAAAGCGTTTTAAAATGCAAAAAGAAAATTGTTGTTAGTCAAAAGAGATCAATTCTTGAAAGAATCGAGGCTAGGAAAATTACTCTAGAACTTATAATTTGGTAGTTATAATGTATACATTTTGTTAATTTTATACATAGTTTGATGTTTATGGTAGAAAAAAAAAAACAAATTATCCTTTATCATTATAAATAATTCAGGAAAAACTTAAAGTTTTTTTCAAGATTTAGCAAAATAGACAGGAAAAATATATAATAGAATATTACTGTTATTTTAGTTATCCCCTCAGATATCGTACTCTATTGTCTATCTCTTGGACACGAGCGGAGCCACGAGATGGTTAATGTTCAAAAAAATGGCTTAGGTTTGACAGATTGTTCAGTAAAAGCTTATTTTAAAAGAAAAGAAAAGTTACGTCTCGTCCTGATAATTACAAAGTTTTCCATTTATGAAAAGTTTTATTTACCGAAAGTTAGTGTTCAGCTAAAATATATATTTTTGAAATTGCTTTTATTCACATTATGCTGGTTACATTTTGATAATATTTGTGTATGAAATAAATATCTTATCTTCAACTTTTTAAACTCAAGTATTTTCAATATTGTTGCTTTAAAATAATAATAAGAATTGGATTATTAATTTCTTTTAAAATGCTACATATTAAATGAAAGTGTTTTAGATAACAGTAAAAAATATTTAACTAATCTAAAATACAGGTCGCATTCATTAGATCAAATATTCGAGTGTTGGGTCAACAAACCTCAAAACTTGACGAGTTGCGCGTCAAGTTTTAAGTTATTTCTAAAATAAACTAAATAATATATTGAAATGATTAAAACCACTTTTTAAATAAAAGTAAACTAATTTATTCCAGAATTAAAAGTAAAAATCTATTTAGATTTTTATATACACACTAAAATAAATGTGCCAACATATGTTTTTGTCGTAAAAGGAGACCATAATGATTTAGGTTGTAAATTTTTAATGTTCGGGAAAACATGATTTCCTTTTATTATAGAGGACAGGCTGGAATTTTCAGATTTACAGATTTTATTTACAGATTTTAGAGTCATAAAATTATATGTTCTAATTAGTCATAAATAAACAAACTTTCAGGTCAGACTTTTGTTTCAGATGTAGAATGTGTTTGAGTGCTCATAAAACCTTTGATAATTATGTTAGCTATTAGGCAATTAATGTTTATATTCAGTGTTTGGAGATCCGTGCTTAGGTTTTTAATAATATCGATTATAGAATTTAGATTTTATAGAGTTAGGACTTGATATTCCAACTATAAACTTTGGACGTACATTTTTTTAAAACAACTTTGTTTATACTTAAGGAAAACATTTTAAAAATTTAATAAAGTAATATTAAGGGATTCAGTCTTCATTTCTTAGATTCTGATTATGGGATATTTTAAAATATATAAAATACACTTGTCTTTAGTACTGCAGTACCTAGTTAATATATACTATAATTTAATATATAGTATTTAAATAAACTTATGTTCCACAATTACTATATTAAAATAATACTACGGAACCCAGTACTTTTAACAATAGAGTCCAGGTGATGTGAGCATCTTAATGTTTGTTTTAAGATATTATTTCAAGCGTAGTTAATTTTAGATGTCTTTCGATTACGCACAAACACACATTCTATCTTGTCAACCTCGATGAGTCAAGCGTGTATGTATCTTGAACTTTATGCCCAGCGACAGCAGTTGACATGTTACAGCTGACTAAATGACAGTAAAACATTTATTTTTGTCGTAATAAATTAAATCATTCGATTCGATTCGATTCGATATTATTGTTAGTAATAATTTTGTGTACCTACAAGCTCTTATTGCATTTATTCTGAAATGGCTTTTGGTAATAAAAATATTAAAAGGTCATTTAGATCAAGAAGACAATGTAATTTTTAAGGATGATCGTCATTTTCAAAGGATTTCCTTCTATATTATCTAATCAAATACACATAGAAATTAATTAAATAAGTGTTGGGTAAGGCCCTTAACAGTTTGAGCATGTAAATAAAAATCTCGTCATAGAATAATTCTGCTTAATAGTAAATATATGACATTTTGAATATTATACTGCCTTCTGGTGTTAGTCGTCTAACAATAATAATTATTTATTATTATTAGATTTTTATTTACACGCTGAAATTTAAAATAATTATCAATATACAATTCAATAAAAGAGTTTTTAGTTTTGTTTTGAAATAGCTGGCTTTTTGAGCTTAACAAATATCAACATAGAACTTTCAAGGTTTCTTTAAAAATAAAAACCCGTTTTCTATATTGCTACCTAAATAAGACATAAAAAACCAGCTTATTATGTTCGTCATATTCTGATTTCATAAAATCATAGCAATATCAATATTGCTCCCAAAAAAACTAGCAATTTTGTTAAGGACCTTCCGTTCGGAATAAAAGTTAAGATTAACATGTGTTTTGATATTTAAAATAATACTTGTTTTTAATTATGATGTAATAGATTAATTATAATACACTATAAAACGTGGGTTAATATTATGAGGAAGTAAACGTGTACTTGATAATGTAAGATATTCGATATATGAACATTCTAACGAGGTCGACGCCTGCGCATGTTTATAAATACATGATGTAATAATAACTCTGCAAAATGTCACGTACTTGAAATTTACTATGCTTTTTCATTTACGACTTTCAAAATAAAATCATATTTGTTGGTAAACAAATATAATAATTGAAAGTTTTTTTTATGCAATTCCGTAAAGTTTATTTATGTAAATGTTTCGACTGTTTTGTATTAAGGCAATAACGATATTGGTATACTTATAATTAGTTATTTATTAGCATTTTCACATGTTCCAATTGTGATGAATCAGCCATGTCCGTACATTAGTTTCCAATTTCTGGCGCCGGCGTTATCGGAACAGAAATTGGAACTGATTTCGAACCTGTGTCACTCATATTCGAACCCAAACCAATTACTGTGGAATTACCGAAGTTAGTTTCTTAGTCAAGTTGAAGTTGAATTGAAGTTGTATTTGAATAAAAATTAATGACTTTAAGATCTTTAACATTAAACGTTTTCTCAAATAAGATATATTAAGGTAATAATTATTTCGATGTTTCTGTAAAGCTGTTAAACGATATCAGAATTACAAGAGTCATTGTAGATCGCTTCGTAAATATCATATCGCTTAAATTTTGATAGCAAATTCAATTCCCAGAACGTATTTAGAGGTGTCCCTGCCAACTTCGTAATTAGAAATGTCAATACGCCAATCCGTGGTGCCAATTTATATGTAGCTAATAATTACAGCGTCAATTTTAAATTCAGTGGCAGAATAATAAATGGCCTGTTAATTAGTTTTATTGGTATAACAATATTACTTAACCTAATTAAATAAACTAATGAAAATTAGTTTTTATAATCATTTTATTAATTGTAACATTGCAGTCAATAACATATTTAATTCAAAGAGTCTAGTATAAATAGTAAGGAGAATAAAGTTTAAATATTTTTTAACTTTTTAAATAACTGCTACTTAATTCTTTCATTAGTTATTTGTCATAATCAATTGTGTGTTATAAGATAAATATATAACCTTTTAATAAACCATATTAAGAAATAATTCATCGGAAAGAAAAATAATATTATTTTTTAATATCATGTATTTGTAGAAGGGATTTTAAGGTTTGAGATAAAAATGTAATATTTTTGTAATGTAATGATTTAGATATTTATTAAAAGATTTATCTTTATCTACGACGTTTATGCAGTTTAAGATAAAGTCAGGAAATCCTGCAGTTATAACTGGAACATTCCTGGAACAGGATATTTAGCTCGCAAATGTTACTAATATATTATTGCTATATCTTAAATTTAGACTAAACTTTATATAAACTATCTCAGTTTAACTCTTATGAGCCATACATTACAGATATATTTTAAACTGATATTTATGGAGAGGTGTAGGAACTAAATCTTTATTTGTCTGATTTATTTTCTTATATAACTCTTAACTTGCTCGAAAACAGTTATATTTATTACCACTAATTACCATATTGCGAATATTATAGTCGTATGATATATTTTATACTATGATATGATAATATGCCATTTGAATATATAAAATTTAATTATTTCTGAAATTGCCTCTAGCCATATTATTCTTGTCAAAGGAAAATATAGAAATTATTGGATTATTATATTTTACTTATAATACGAACGACCCCAATTTGTTATCAAAAAATGTTTGGTCGCTAAGATTTAGAGTATTTATTGAAGTGAAACTTCTTTATCGGGGTTGGAAAAAAATTTTGTGTAACATTTTTTCGTTACGCGTCACATTTTTCCATTACGCGCCATTTTTTTGAAGTGAAACTTCTTTATCGACAGATGGGATAAAATTTTATAGCAATGTCAAAAAATAATGACGTTTTTCTGTACGCGCCATCTTTATTTCTAAGTCACATTTTTCCGTTACGCGCCATATTTGAAGTGAAACTTTTTTATCGACGGATGGGAGAAATTTTATAGCAATGTCAAAAAATTGTAACGTTTTACTGTTACGCGCCATCTTTATTTTTGCTTAAACTTTATCTAATTTAGCTTAATTAGCCATTCCTGTAAAGTTGTAATTAGTGAATCATTTTTCAAAAAATTATGTCATAAAGAAGTTTCACTTCTTACATATGTACACTAATTCACACACATATTTTTTTTTAAATCAAGCAAGCAATCAATGCTTACATTTAAATTTATACAGCCCGAGTTGATCTTTAAAAATGTCAGTTAAGCAATCAGAATGCGGATGAACCTCACATCAAAGGAATCTCTAGAAGCCACTGGACGCAAACAACACAAGACCGATCGTAATATCGTACGTAGACAAAGACATTTCCTATAGTCCATGTTTGTTGGTTACACACAAAGACTACGTCAATTAGAGGTACGTAATTAGAATAATGTCGAAGTGTTATATATAGTATATTATATAAAAAAGCTTCAGCGAAAATATTTATCGAACAGATGTTACTCAAGTGATTGAACGTAATCATTTTAATTATTGTATTGAGATAAATCTTACACAATAAATTAAAATTAATAAATGAAATTTAAATATTTGAAATTTATATATTATTTGTAAGCATTTAAACGAAAATAAATAAATATTAAAATCTGCTTACATTCATTTTCAAATAATCAGAATTCTCTAACAATTTAATTTGTTTTAGACAAGAGATATCAAGAGATAAAAGATACGTAGACAATTATTTACGATGGGGCAATTAATCTGGCAAGTACATTTTCTAACCAATAACAATTAGTTGTTAAGTGCCGCAGGATAAATGAATTTATTTTCGAAACATATCTCCAAATCATAAATTATACTTCAAATAAAGATACACATATCATATGTGTATCACACACAAACATGTTACAATCAAAGAACGGGAACAACCATTAAAATTTATATATATGTTGTTTATGCGTTTTAATATACAGAACCAACATCACCACAAAACAAGCTTGACCGTATCTCAGATAGGAAAGTAACATAGTTTTTATTATTAATACTAAGAAATACAGATGCCCCGACTATATTTTTTTTCACGGTACAGATCTAGACCAATATTAGCCAACCCTTCTCAGCATCCGTCAATTCAATAAAAAGCATTTAGAACATTGTTACCAGCCTGTTGTTATATTAATTTCCAATAAAGAAAGCTTACTCAAAAATTGTATATTATATTTTATATATGGTATTACTAATTCTTACCTTTAACTATAGCCACCAAATCTTGGAACAATAATATATAATGTCTCTCACTCCGAACATTTAAAAACAAATTTATTTATTTTTTGTTCATAAAGACATACTTTTCACTTTACGAAACATCATGATCTGGTTTCATGGTTCATAAGATTAGAAAAAAAACGTGCAATATTCATGGCTACGTCTAACCTATTTATTATTCCTATTTTTTATAACAATAATTATTAATAATAACAATAATTATAACAATAATAACACTAGATAAGTTGCACACATTTATCTAACCCATAGTAAGCAAATTATTTGCTTGTGTTAAGGGTGTTAGACAACGATACAAGTACATAGAAATACACATTAGAATTACTGAGAATATGTTTAATAAACGACCAAACCCAGAAATACAGACATCTATGCTCGTCACATACATGTCTGTCCCTGTCGGGAATCGAAACCGAGCCCCATTGAGTCGCTATCGTTAAGCGTCTGCGCTAACCACTCGACCAACGGAGTTAATAATAATAGAAGAGATGAGATGCCAAGTAAAGTGTTGTACCATAAAAACACTATAATTATAATACAATATAATTATATATAATACATTTTAAACTCCATAGATATTTTTTAGGTATTGTATCTGAAGAAATATACATAGTAACTAAATGAAGTAAATGTTACCCACGGAGAAATATTGACCTGACACGTAAGTAATTATCTCTCTAGGTCACCACAACTTTGTATGAAATGTAGTATCATTGCTTACTCTTAATTCTATAACGTTCAATTCGTAGCGTTGTTATTTGCAAGCATGTTAATGTTGGTTACTTTATTTCCAACTTAAATTAAGGCTATTTGGCGCTTATAATAAATAATATTTTTTCAATCGCCAAATAATTGTTTGTTTTTATTTATTCGCATCACTAAAAGTTATTAAATTATTTTAAGCAAAGAACACGGTATGGACTTTAGTGCAATTAAATTTGGTGTTAGCTTCAAGTCCTTTTTAGTAACTCTTTTTACAAACGGAAGAAATATTGTAAGCAAATTTCAGATTTACTTGCAATAAATTTCGAACTGTACTGGTGTTGTCAACATTTTATGTAATAATCGTTATCTTCTCAATAGAGATCATAGGAAATAAAGTCTATGTTTAACAGATGTTAATATTAAAATTGTAAGACAGAACTTAGCTTAGCAGAACTTAGCTTAGCAGAGCTTAGCTTTAACTGTACTAATATCGCATATCATTCCTCTCTGTAATAGTATCAGGTACATTAAACCGCAAGAGATTAACGAGTCCATTTGTCTAATTACCTAAAGCTTATTTATCTAGGTCTTAACTGCTTAAAAATGTAATATGATTATTTCTAAGCTTAAAAAAATTACTCTTACACACTGACTACTGCAAAATACGTAATGCATAACTTTCATATCTTTATAATTAATTCATTCAATCTCAATGAAGTTGGGTTGACTCAGAAAATTAAATAATAATTGTGAATAATCATGATGTTATTTATTTTATTTGTAATCATATTTTACAAACAACGATGCATGCGGTTTGACAAATATATATTTTTGGCAATTGTCAGTGACATCTTAATTCAGTTGGCACCAATATTCCACAATAAACTAAATTATTAATAGTTGCCAGTAGTTTATATAGCTAAGGATAGTATATTTAATTTATTACGACTTGACCTTTATATTTAAGAACCAATAAAACGAATTTCATATTTTAACATACAGAACAGAAATGCATCTAAATGCAATTTTTAGGACGAGAAAATAAAAATTATAAAATAGAAACTTCTAGCAGATTTAATATTTGTTTGCTGTTACAAAGTACCATGACGATTATATTTTTATAATTAGATAAAACAATATCCAACTCATTAATTATATCCGATTGTCCATTTGTTTTTGGTCCCTGCTGCGGTTTCATTTCTCTCTCAAAAGCACTTCTCTAAATAACAGTTAATAGAGGCTTTGTAATTTTGTTGATTATACTACGAAGTATATAAATATATATGAAAAAGCAATAGCAATTACGGATTAATCGTAATTAACAAGGAATATGTCTCTGAAATTTTGTATAGTCCTTTAATTGAATTTTAGGACAGAGGTCCATTGAAACGAAGTACCAACCCTAAATTTAAAAAAAAAATATGAATGATATTCTCTATATTTTCGCTGTATAACTATAATATTCTATATTTTTCTTTTGTTTAGACTTTGGAAGTATCTTATTGGGTGGAACTTTGGTTTAAAAATATTATTTACGTGTATCATGCTAACTAGTTTCTTCCAATTATTGAAGTTTATAATATTCTTATATGTATAAATTATTAGAGTTGATTATTATATGCAAGTTTATTTATAATACAATACTACAATACAATAATACGTGAAAACATTTTAAACGACAAGGGATAAGTTCGCTCAATTAACATTCCCAGCATCCCGCAGCCATTTGAATTAAGACAGTGCTCCTTCAAGCTATCTCGACGACAATGATAATCTCGTAGCTCTGGTAAAAAGAAGATGAAGAAGCAATTCAAAACATCAAAAAGGAAGGAGTTGAATTGGTTTATAATATATTAAATTCCCAATTTTACATACATACATTATTTTATATATCCACTAACAATCAAAGCTTAATCATATATTTTTTTAGACCTTAAATTATAGAGATACAATCCAAAACATTCTTACAAAATGGCCTATTTTTATTAACAGTATAAAAACATTTAAAAAAACTAAATTTTAATTGACTTTTTAATAAATTTTAATATTTAATTTGCATTAAAAATCTTCGGTTGTAATGGAAACCTTTTTAGAAAACCTTTTTGTTCGAATCTTTTTATTACGAATAATATTGTCTGTATGGACGAAATAAATATAAAAACAATTAAGCGGAACGGAATAAATCTAATCTTACCTTTATAATGTTACCTCAGTTCTTTTAACCAAATACCAAAATACATTATGAAATTCAAAAAATTATTTCAACTTACTTTATTCTAATTTGAATGACATTACAATAATACAAGCATAATTATAAAACCTAGCACAAGAATATATTATGTAATTTGTATTTCCAGCACAACTACAGCCCATTAGTCGAATTTGTGAATGTTTGTGGTAATGTGCATGTAAACTAAGCACTATGAATTGTTGTTTATACCGTTTTATTGCGAGCTGGGTTCATAATGTGACCACTTCATATTACCATTATTTTGTCATTATATATAGGCTTTTCATTAAACATAAGGTAATTTTTATATATAAAAATTTAATATGAAGTGAATTGTTAAAAACTGTTAAAATACCACATATGTTAATTTTTATCCATCTAATGCCAGAAGCTACGTATATATGTAGGCATAGATACATCTAAAGAAATAAAGATGTCAGTAGTAATTATTTTGTGATTAAAAACGGTATTGGATAGATATAAAGAATGTTTGTAATTCAAGTTTTTCAATATCTCGAAAACTCCTACTATACATTATATATATACAGATAAAATACCATGAAAGTATTTTTTTACTGCTGTAGTTAAAGAAATTCTTGCTGTAGTTAAAGGTTTTCTAATCAGGGATCTTCCTATAGATAAATAAGGGTTTTAAGAAAATCTAAGATTGTCTGAAGTGAGAACTAGTCGAGAAGTACTCCTAGTACCTACACTGTAAGGAAACCTAATATTTATATTGTAATCTATATGTATGCCATTACTCTGTGTATAAATGTTAAAAGTAAAAGTATATTTTTTATATTTTTGTACTTGTCTATGTTACTTATCTAAATTATATCGCTATAGTTTTTTATTTATTTTTATCTTTATTGCATTCCTCGTTTGTTTTTTTTCTGTTATTTTGATCGGTTAATCCGTAAAAAAGTGCTTTAGCATTAATCCTCTATTTGTTTAAATTTTATACAATAAAATTTAATAAATAAATAAATATTCTATTAATAACTAGAAATACGGTTCTATTTTTTAATATTAAATGGAAACTTCCATAATAACAAATGACTCGTTCTAAAATACTGCATGTTTTATCCATTTCATTCATAAATTTAAAATTCATGCATTTATACATTTTGATAACTCTTGTTATGGTGATAATTTTGAGTTGTTAATAATAAGGGTAATAATGAAGTTCGAACAACAATATATAATATAATAATAATAATAATATCACAAGACGAATTACACACATTGATTTAACCCCTAAGTAAGCAAATTATTTGCTTGTGTTAAGAGTCTTAGACGACGATAAAAAAAAAACACATATAAATACTGCAGATATATTTAATAAACGATCAAACCCAGAAATACAGACATCTATGCTCATCACATTCATGCCTGTCCCTGTCGGGAATCGAACCCGAGCCCCATTGCATCGCTATACGATAGGCGTCTGCTCTAACCACTCGACCAACCGGGCGGATATATATATATATTTTTATATTTCTTACAGACTAAAGTCGAATAAAACTGTCTGCATAAAACAAATATTTACTTTAAAATGTTACAAATACAAATAAAATTAACGGCTACTCGTAAAGAAAACACTACAATATAGGTATGTAGGTACATATACATACACACGAGCTCGTATAAATAACTACTTCCACGTGTAAGTAATGAGGACATTTACGTTTGAATACTATAGCTAACTATTCTAACAATATAATTATAATACCCATGGAAATACAACATATTTTCAATGCTTTATAAATATAAATAAATAACCGTTTGAAATTATAAAAAAAAATTAAGTATTTTTAAAACCCACTTATAAAGACTGAATGTACTATTTTAACGTTGGACCTCCGTGACTTTAGAAAAACATCCCTTTATAATAGCCTCCCTATGATCACAACATCGCACAAGTGATATTGAAGCTGTGACCATCAGATCAACCAAGACGACGTGACGTCATATTTATCACTAAGCCATGAAATCGTTCTTAAAACTCTTTTAAAGATAAAAAAAAAGATTTAATTCTCACTTTAAAGTAAAGCTTTGAAATGAGGGTTATATTTTTGTTTTAATATTTCGCATAATTTTCATAACAAAAAGGACATTATGTTTATTAACTTGTTTGTATGTACAGGAGTCTTTACAAAACAGCAATTAAAATAAATACCAACACAAAACTGCTTCGGTCAAATTCATTGCAATTAATAATATACTGCACTCATAGACTTCAAACATATCCATACAAAGTACGAAGGAATCTCTAGAAGTCACTGGACGCAACAATACAAGACCAATAGTACATCGTAATGTAGGGAAAAGACATTTCCTGTGGTGCACGTCTGTTGGTTACAAACAAACACTACGTTAATTAGAGCTAAGCATTCAAAAATTAAGAGCAATGCGAAAGAGTTATACCTATAACATTGTATATTAGATAAAAATAGCTTCAGCAAATCCATTCAACGAACAGATGTAATCAACTATTTGACATAAACCTTTTTATAATTATTAATCCTTTTTACAGTTGTAAAAAGAAAAAAATGTACAGTTAATATAAATTAAGATTAATAATAATAAGATTCGAATATTTTTTATTTTAAATAAAATTTAAGTTTATAATCTATATATCTTTAAAGTGTGTACAAATTTAAAATAAAATAAATAAATATTAATTTTTGTTTACATTAACCTTCAAATGATGAGAATGCTCTAACAATTTAATTTGTTTTAGACAACAAAACCCCAAGAGATAAAAGATACGTGGATAATTGTTTACGATTGAGCATTTTATCTGGCAAATACATTTCTTACCAATTACAATTACTTATTAGGGGCCGCAGGATAAAACGATTATATTTTAATCAAATAAAGATTTACTCGTATCATTTACCTTAAGACGAAGCTTCTTTGCATTCCTTGGATTCACCATGCGGGTGCCGTGCCCATCTAACTACTAATGCCGCCTTAGAAATACGTTCTAGAAATTAACCGATGCTACTTCTAGAAAGGCCAAGGTCCTCAAGTAAGTTATAGAGAGATTTTGCTTTTATACCTCTCGCTCCCACTTCTACGTCGTACAAACTATCTATAAATTTATTCCTGAACAGTAACGTTGGCTACTTTGTAATACCTGTTAAGCTTAAATGTGTGATCCCCAGGGTTGTTTGTTTCTCAAGCAACAGTAAGCTTCACAAGTAGCACAAAGCTCCGGTCTTGTCTGGATGAAAAAACATCAACATCCCCAGGGATTTGATATTGCTTTTCATGAGTGGTCATCATGAGAGCCCAATCAGGAGTTAAATAGAATAAAGCTTCGGTTTTGATTTTTGGTAGGAGCCTTCTTTTACGCACTCTGCAGATCGTTTGGCGGTTGATATACACTTCCGCGCTCTTGCTACAAAAAGACTAACCGGTTCCCGTATAATTTCTAATACCTTATTGGCGAAGCGGATATTGATTTACCTCTATCTGAAAGTACCCTACACCCAACTAACAAGTTTTTCGCTGTTAATAAATTTTGCAAGACTTTTTAATGGCTTTACACCATGTTACTAAAATACTTTGATCTGAGAGAGTCATATGGAATGCATTAAGATAAAACTTTAATAATATCAGGGACCAATCATACAGCAGAGTGCGTGATATCAAAGTTAGTGGAATACAATAATTCCCATACAGAACCATCAGCACCACAAAATTATATATAAATATAGAATAAACAATAATCCGATACGAGCAGGGATTCGAACCCGCGACTACTGGAAAACCGTCCCGTCGCTCTACCAACTGAGCTACCGTATCGTTATCCGTCTCGGTGAATTAAGCATTCTATATGTGATCGTTTTATGGGGACGGTGGTGACATCTATTAGACCGTATGGGTTTATTTTTCATTCTATATTTATATAAATTTAAATGAACTTAACATGCCTATACATGTTTTTAGATATTTTCAAACACTACCAAAATTACTTAATATCTTTCAGATAGAACAGGTACATTGCTTTTATTATGGCTACTAAGAAAACAGATTTCCCGACTACTTATTTTTCACCGACTAGAACTACACTAATATAATTCAACCCTTCTCAGGAACCTTCAATTCAATAAAAAGCATTTAGAATATTGTTGCCATACAGTTTTTACATTAATTTCCGACAAAGAAAGCCCACTGAAAGTTTTATAATATTTTCTATAAGGTCTTAGTAACTCTTAGCCTTACTATACGCACCAAATTTTGTAACAATAATCTTTGATGTCTGCCTTCAAACATTTAAAAACAAGGTATTTTTTACCTATATTACACTTACGAAACATTATAATCTAATTGAACGGTTCATAGAGTTAGAAAATAAACAAACAAAAATCAGGTCAACGTTTAACTTATTTATTATTTTTACTTTTTATAATATTAACTATTAATAGTATTAGAGATTAGATTCCAAGTAAAAAGACTAGATTTTAAAGTGGATAAAAATACATTTTTTATCATTCTATCTGAAGTAACATAGTAACAAAATGTAGTAAATGTTAACCTCGGAGAAATACTGATCTGACATATGAGTGATTATCTCACTAGCTAGGTCACTCATAACTTTGTATGAAATGGACAATTGTACTCTTAATTTTATAACGTTTGAATAATAGCCATGTTATGTGCAACTATATAAATATTTGTTACTTTATTTTGTTAAATGTTACTAATGAATAACGTTTCTTAATTTCGTTAAATGTTACTTCACGATCACCATCACGATATAAGATTGAAATTAAGAATTTAGATCGTATATGGTGGTATGCGTATAAAATATACAATTGTTTTAATTCGCTCGCATCATTAAAAAAGCCGTCATTGCTTGAAAATATTATAATTTATTTTTTTCCAAGATTAAAAAAAAAACTAATTCTAATTTACTACTACATAATAGGTAACTAATGTACATTTTTCATGATGTCTACACTTATAAAATCGTTAGTCCTAATTAACTAGCTTGTTTTAACAAACCTACCCTAAAAAGATGTTATTGAAAATTTAACGTCTTAATGTATTTAATAGTTGATTCATTCAACTGGACTCAAGTTGAGCTGTCTCAGAGAGTTAAATAGTAATTGTAAATAATCATGATGTTATTTATTTTATTTCAAATAAGCAAATAATTCACAAACAACGATGCAAGCGGTTTGACAAATATATATTTTTGGCAATTGGCAGTGACATCTTAATTTAGTTGGCACCAATATTCCACAATAAATTAAATTATTAATAGTTGCCAGTAGTTTATATAGTTAAGAATGATATATTTTATTTATTACGACTTGACCCTTATGTTGAAAATCAATAAAACGGATTTCATATTATAATATGTATACAGAACAATAATGCGTCTAAATGCAATATTGTGACGAGAAAATATCATTTTTCACGGAAAATTTAAACTGATTTGATATTTGCTTCATGTTACAAAGTACCATGATGATTATATTTTTATAATTAGATAGAACAATATCCAACTCATTAATTATATTTGATTATCTATTTGTTTTTGGTCCCCGCTGCGGTTTCATTTCTCTCTCAAAAGCACTTCTCTAAATAACTTTTAATGGAGGCCCCGTAATTTTGTTGTTTATTTTATGAAATACATACATATTAGGTGCTTACATATGAAATTGGCGTTTTTTGTACTGGCCACTTTAATAACAAATTTGTCCTCTTGGGTAGGCTTGGGCAATAAACAATTATATATCAAAATATTGATATATTTTCAGAAAAATATCGATATTAATCAACGATATTTTTTTCCGCGATATATCAACTTCGATATTTTTTTCTAAGTATCAAAATCGATATATTTTTTAAAGCTCTGCTGTCTGCTCATGCGTCCATCATGTATTTGACCAATCTGATTTCTCAAATTTAATTCTCACACAAAGAAAAATGTTGGTAGACTTGGTAGATGCGTAGATACTCAAAACAGCCAGTATTTGCTTTAAACTTTCGATTATTTTGACAATTGTTATAGATAATCGCTTATTGCGCAGAAAATATCGATATATCAACATTTCGATATTTTTTAGTCAATATTTATCGATATATTAAAAAAATATCGATACGATATATATCGATATTTTTTCCTCATTTGCCCATCCCTACTCTTGGGAAAAGAATTCTAATTTATAATTTCCACAATTATTTACACATGTATTTTTGTTTTGTTGACCGTCATTTATTTGTTTTTTTTCTGTTTGCGTTACTCAGTTTAAAAAAGACAAACTTAAAATATCGCATTATTTACGAGTACGATAGCACCAGTGCTGCGAAAACGACTCGAAGGGAAAATGATGTGTATGGCGTTTGTGTTGCAAAAGATAACACAGTTCGTTTTTGATTCCAACGTTTTCGTTCTAGAAATTTCGACCTTCAGAACAAGCCCCGCGGATCCAAATTGATAATGAAGAATCGAAGAATATTGTGGAATCTGTTTCATCGCAAACCACATCCGAGTTAGTTATAGGCTACGGTGTTAGTGATAAAACTGTTTCCACTTGAAGTAAATTGAGAAGATTAAAAACACTGAAAGGTACCTCATGAATTCATTGAAGCGAACCGGATCAATAATGAAGGAATGATTGAATAATGAATTACCTGTGATAAAAATGGATTCTCTACGATAATCGAAAGCACTAATCGGAATGGTAGGATACTGGCCAGCCAGCCAAATCTAGCCCCAAGCGAAATATGACCCAAAAAAAAAATTGTAAGCTTGGTGGACTAGTGCCCGTATTGTTCATTACAGTTTTCTCATATCTGGCCAGACTATTACGGTAGATGTATTGTCGGTATCGGTAGCAATTGCAAACCTTGATGGAAAAGCTAGCGCTAAACAACTGAGGCTGCTCAATTGCTTAGTGGTTCCCGTACGACTAGTTTTTTTAGTAAAGGAATCAGTGAACTACCTATAAGATGGCAAAAGTGCATAGAAGACAATGGTTCATACTTTGATTAATTAAATACATTATATTAAAAAATATTCATCTTTCTGCTCCTTCCATACAAAACGCCAATTTCATATGTAAGGACCTAATATATTTATATTACCTAATATATTTATGAAAGTGCAATACTACTCCCGTTTTAATTATAATTACTAAGGAAAACTACTTCACAATTCAGTATAGATCTGAAAACGAATTTTAGGATATAGGTTCATTGAAACGAAGTACCATCTCGAAAGGTTTCATGGAAATACTAGCTGCCCGTATTACAGAAGCTACAATTTTGAAAAGTTTCATCAAAATCCGTAGCAGTGCTACGTAAATAGCTAGAGCTATTTCGATGATAATGTCGCAGCTCTTGTGAAAGAAAAAGGATAAGCAATTTATAACAATTAAATGAAATTGACTTATAATATTTGAAATTTTACAAACCTACTTTATTTTATATATCCATTAACAATAAATTCCTAGCCATAAATATTGTAATAATAATGACATCATATAAAATATTTGAATACCCCTAAAATTTTAAATTATCTTATAAAAACGGTCTTTTTTTATTAGCAGTAAAAATACATTTAAAGAAATTGAAACGACATATTATAATTTTTTAATCAATTTTAATATTTTAGTTTTATATATAAAAAAAACTTTTTTTTCTTTTAAATTATTACGCTAATCAGGAATAAACTTTTAAAAATTAGCTCTGAATTAGCTGTCTCAAAAAAAAATATTAGAATTTGACTCTACTTTGACTACGGATATATGTTTGTCTCTTTTTACTTGAAATTCGGTGATCCTGAGGATGATGGCAAGAATAACGGAACGAATTGATCAAATTATTGCATTGTCATCGGTCCTGGACAAATATGACAAAATTCAAATTAATCCGACATTTCAAAGTAGGTCAAAATCACGTTCAAAGATAGATACATCCGAAGCTAATAAACGCGTATTAATTCCTTAAAACAAAAACCAAAATATATTATGAAATAATATTGAGTCATTTCATTCGAAGTTGAATGACATTATAATAATACAAGCATAATTATAAAACCTAGCACAAGAATTTATTATGTAATTTGTATTTCCAGCACAACTACAGCCCATTAGTCGAATTTGTGAATGTTTGTGGTAATGTGAATGTAAACTAAGCACTATGAATTGTTGTTTATACCGTTTTATTGCGAGCTGGGTTCATAATGTGACCACTTCATATAAACATTATCTTCTCGTTATATACAAGCTTTTTTTTCATCAAACAGAAGTGTTTTTTTTTATATAGAACTTTAAACATTAGTGAATCGTTAAAACCTGGGAAAATACAACATATTATGTTTATTTTGAACTATGCGACTATATCCGTGACTTATGTGCTGACCACGAATTTATAAAAAGTATTTTATCTCGACAATGTTTATTTGTTGGTATTGATGAATCTAAAAAAAATACAGATGTCAGTAGGGTATACTTCGTGAAAAAATAACGTAACGTAAACGGAGTTCGTTGGTATTTATCTGTTACTTTTATCGTTTGACTCGTAGAAAACGCTTTAACATTAAATAATGTTCCATTTGGTTTCTTTGTACAATGTAGATTTAAAAATAAATCAATAAATATACTATAAAGAAACAGAAATAATGCTATATGTTTTTTATACATCAGAAACAGTCATGATGATAAATTGTACATTCAGAAACACTTTTTGTTTCTGCGACTTATCGCATGACAATAGCAATTATATAATTTTTATAATATGATGATTCAGCAATTATAAAATTTTATTAATATAATTTTGATAAGTTGTTGAGAATAAAATTTGAATAACCAAATATATTGGCGATATAGTTTTATTTGTTAAGGACGAAAGTCGAATGAAAGAGTCTGCATAAAAAAATATTTACTTAATAATTTTGCAAATATAAATAAATTAACAATTACTCGTAAACATAATACTATAACCTATAATATACCATAACAATATATACCTATCATACATACACACGAGCTTCTATAGCTACTTACATGTGTAAGCAACACAGGTAATTGATTTAGGAAAATTCAACCTTACGAATTAAAAAACCACATTGGAAATTTAGAATTAAAAAAATCTGAGACTAGAGCCTTCTTTTGTTTCAAACTCTTTCCGTGTTAAAAGATAAGATATAGCTTTAAAATAACAAAAAGTTTCAAATAACAAGGCTCCTATCTTAGTATTGTAAGAGGTATACATGAAAAGTATAATATATTAGCATCAATATAGATGTTTTATTTACTGTGTATTCATTTGCATTATCAGTTGACATCGTACGCATAATTATTAATTACTTACGCTTCAGAACTTCAGTAATGAAATATTCTTCGTTTAATTATAACTTTTCAACTCTTTGAAGTATTTGCGTATGAATATTGAATATAAGTTATGTAATAATACTCGCAATTAATTTGTAATGATTCATGGATGATTACTCGTTATATGACCAAAAACCATTCTGGCAATGCTTAATACGACATCCAGAAACTTAGCAAACTCATTGAGTTTATATTAGTATTACTAAAATACCAATTTAAGTACACAATAAAGGTCGAAGATAACACTGTAGAAAGACAAACAAAACCCAGGTGGGTTATTTAGAAAACTTCCGCATTTAGAAAAAGTCTATAGTATGAGGACAACATCACACAAGTGATATTGAAGCCGTGACCATCAGATCAACCAACAGGGTCAGGAAACCGAGACGACGTGACGTCATATTTATCACTAAGCGATAAAATGATTCCTAAAACTTTTTAAAGAAAAAGAAAAGAATATATTTAATCCTCACTTTAAAATAAAGCTTTGAAGCGAGGGCTATATATTTGTTTTAATATTTCCCAGAATTTTCGTAACAAAAAGGACATTATACAAGGACTGTACGTGGACCGGCGGATTGAGGACAAAACCAAGTAAATGTTTTAGTCTGTGTCTGGGTAGACGGAATACCAAATATACCTCTTACGATCCAGGTCTTATAATAGGCGGTCAGTGCGTTAGTACGATTACGGAAGCAGCTCCGTTTAAATTTTTGGGTAAAAAAATCGATTACCAAGGCCGTACTCCATCGTTGGATGTAATAGTCGATAGCTTTTTAAACGATCTCAAAAAGGTAGACAACCAACCAATAAGTAACGTCAAAAAAGCTTGGATTTACGATAATTATTTAACATCACGTCTGAATTGGCCTTTCCTCGTGTATGATATAAATAAAACCCTTTTGTCAAAGTTAGATGCAAGCGTCATAAAGACATTGAAGTTATGGCTCGGGTTAGCGCACTCAGCGGACTCTTCAACCTTATTTAGAGACCGAAACAACTTTGGATTAAAATTAAAGAAACCATCGGAGCTCTACAAACATCTAAGAGTTACCAAAAGACATATCATCGGAAAATCTAAAGATGATACTGTAACTTCTCTCCCAAAAGACAAAGTTGCCTCAGAGCTCGAGTCATGACTTCAATTCCATAAAAAATTTATGATAGGTGCTCAAACAAACAAAGTAGGGCTAGGATCAAGTAGGAAAGTTCAAGACATAGACATAACAAAATCTTTTATTCGACAAGACGAAAACGATAATTACCGACTCCACGCGATGAGCCTAGAAATTCAAAACGAATGGGTGACCATAGGAGATTTTTGTATTCCACTAGCCTTGAAGTGGCGCACCTTAATTTATGATTGGTCCCCAGCATTATTAAAATTCTATCTTAATGCATTCCAAATGACTCTCCCAGATCAAAGTAATTTAGTAAGATGGGGCAAAGCCACCGAAAAGCCTTGCAACATCTGTGGGGAGGCAATAGGAACCGCGAAACACCTATTAGTAGGGTGTAGGGTACTTCTAGATAAAGGTCAATACTCGCGTCGCCACGACAAGGTATTAGAAATCATACGGGAAGCGGTTAGTCTTTCAGTAGCAAGAGCGCGGAAGGGTATAACAACCACCAAACGATCTATAAAATTCGTAAAAGAAGGCTCCTCCAAAAAATCAAAAGCGAAGCCTTATTCAATATTAGGCGCGGCTCCTGATTGGATTCTCATGATGGACACGTATGAAAAGCATTACAAAATCCCTGGGGATGTTGGTGTTTCGTCATCCAGACCGGACTTATTCCTGTATTCGAAACATCTGAGGCGCGTGATACTTGTGGAGCTTACTGTTCCTTGGGAAACAAACATCCCAAGGGATCACACATTCAAACTCAATAAGTATTACGAACTAACCAACGAACTGATCAGGAATAAATTTATAGTTAGTTTGTACGCGGTAGAAGTGGGAGCGAGAGGTATAACAGCAAAATCTCTCTATAGCCTACTTAAAGATCTTGGCCTTTCTAGAACAAGCATCGGTTCATTTCTAGAAAGTACTTCAAAGGCGGCATTAGTAGGTTCTTTTCAAATTTGGTTAGGTAGGGAGAGGAGTGTGGAGGGTGAAGGTGAGCGTTTCTGCGCATAATAAAGGGGCCCCTTAAACCTACTCCTGGGTCGCAAGTCCCAGGCACTGCTTGCACTCCTCTTCTTGCAACGCGATGGGCCCGGCACCCGCACGGTGAATCCATGGATTGCTAAGAAGCTTCGTCTTATTAACTTGTTTGTATGTTATTTATCCCCACCAAAAGTATATACAGCAGTCTTTACAAAACAGCAACAAAAATAAATACCAACATAAAACTGATTTAGTTAATTATTGCAATTAATTGCAACAAATTAATTGCAATTACTATTATACTGCACTCACAGACTTCAAACAATATCATACAAAGTACACAAAGTATGGCAAATGAGATGAAATCCAGCTTCAGTGTCTTTAAATCAGCCGTAACTTTTTCTCCAACCGTTTTCCATTCAAACTGTTTGCTTTAATTAAGCAACATTTTCAATTATTGGAAACCTTTCAGCAACTGAACTGTTAGAAGTAATGGCGTTTTTTATTTCTCTGCTTGTGTTTCAAAGCGTCTTTGATTATTTGAGAGATTTAACTTTAAATTCCTAGTCCTTTATATTCAAATCCTGTTTTGTTCGCTGAATTACTTGCCGCATTGTTTTAAACCCGGGCTTGTTTTTCGGCAGGCGCCCATCTTTACAGACCATGTCTCTCTTAATTATATTTCGGAATATTTATACTAATTACAATGAAGCCTTTAATTAAAAATGTTATTAATATCAGTTATACAATAAATGAGAGTTTTTTTTTGTCATTTCGCTAGTATTGTCGTTTGACAATAGGTACCAAATTCTCCAAAATTAAATTTATGTAACCATATAACCATGATGTAAACATGGTTAATTAAAAAGTATCTAGTTACATTATTTAAAGCCTTGCTATTTAAAACTATTTTATTTAAGGTTTCAAAGTATTTAAGAAAACACTTCAGTTTTTAATTAGAATTTTGTATTACGAAATAAATTATTACAGATATTTTACGAAAATTTAAATTAACAAAAAAGATTAACACAACGCCTTGATCTTTAAGTAATTTTCGATCATTTCTATCATTGAAGTAGCTGTTAAGGTCTAAATTCGTAGAACTTGAATAGGACAGCATTTTATTTATGTTGCATACATTCCTAAGCGTGTGCACATATAAATCAGATGTACCATCTACTTAACAATATTCTAAGCCTGAGCTAAAAAAACACAGTCGCAAAGCTAACACGAAAATGAAAATGTTACTCACCTTTAAAGCTATAATAAACTGAAATGTAAAGAGTTTTCTAAAATAACAGAAACGTGTAATAGTGAAATACAAGCGCTCATATAAGTCTACAGGCGCTTTCTGCGGACGCTTCGTTCCCATTTCGCCGGCGCCTACTTGATTCATTTAATTATGCATAGTCTAACCACATCCTCTTAAACAGAGGCCAGCTATATGAGCCTGTTATTAGGACAAGTACCTACTTTGTGAAAGTAGCACAGTTTAGAAAATTATTTTATATAATCCTATCTATAATGTATTGAACGCAGTTCTTTGAATATCTTTTGATATAATATTTAATAAAATGAATTTATTCAAAAGTAATTTTATTGTCATTTTGTACGTCAATTGACTGTTATTCTATAGATTTCACCCCAATACAGAATATAAAGATGACTCCATTTCGATTTCAGGAGTTATAGAATCGTTCTGTTGTTTTTTTTTTCAGAAAAGTAGTTCTTAATTTGAATATGTTTATTCCAAATGTAATAAAAATAAGAGATACCAAACTTTTTTATTATGAATAAACTTTTATCAAAATATAAATCGTTTTATTATTCCTTTATGAAATTGAAATTGTAATATTCTTGTCTTCAATTGGTATTCTCTACCTACATTTGCTCTCTCCATGCCCTTTCTGTTTACTACAAGCTGTCAAAGAAACTTGTTGTTTACAGATTACATAGAGATTGCGTTTCAAACAATGGTTTAACATTAATAATAATAATTCATAACAGTGGTTTACGTACTATATGTATTTATACTATTGTTTATAAACTATAGATTGTTTTTATTAACCTGCTTATAAGGATTCACACAAATATACAGAACAACAACTTTTTAGATCATTTGTAGTTTTAAACGTTTTAAACTATATTAATATCCAATGAAGCAAGCATCATTCGAACAAGCAACGATTCTTGGGGTGTCAGTGGCCTTTTGTATAGATTTTTCATAATTATAATATAATGTTGTAAGAAAACACAGCTTACTAGCAACACTGATTACTTTCTAAAGTTTCTTAAAATTACCTTATAAGAAAAAAGTGGCTAAAAACCAATTTATTTAGCTATTTAAGAAGATGGATCAAGACTATGTAAGAAAAAGTAATTTTTTGTAAAATTTACCACAAATTTTATTAAAGTTAAGCAAGTATAATATCCTTTGATAATTAATTAGTTATCGTATCGAGTTGAATTTCTTGTAAGCATTTGTTATATTTTACATGATAAAAAATATGAAAATCAAAAATAAATGCACAGCATATAAAACAACAAATTATTATGTGCCAGATATTTTTTATTTTATTTTTTTTATTTTATTTTATTGGGCAAACAAACAGCATCATTTTACAAAAATATAACAACAAAAAAACAAAATATCACGGACATGCAAGTAAAGTAACCACTTATGAAATTAATACAATGGAAGTAAAAATTAAAGCTTCTAAAGCTACTCCTGTCGAACAAAACATAAAAACTAAAAACAAAAATAAAAAGTGGTTAAAAAATAAAAAAAAACGGTCTTAAAACTAAAACTAATCTACAAACTCTTAAGCAATGATACAAATTTGTCTAAATTAACAAATGTCCTACGACATTAAACAAATTTATATTGCGAATTTAATATTCAAAAGTTTTAAAAACCGTTTAAGCGCCGTCTGAAGGACACTCGCAGTTTTATCTCACATTAAAGGTTTTCCACCAAAAAATATAATGAATCTTGAATACACAATTGCCAGTCATTTATATATTACCACAAGCATAATTTAATTGTTTCAAGTAAAAAAACTACAAAATGTAATATGCATCATAAGTAACGTTAATACACTATTGTATTAATATACAATACTAGTAAAATTCTAGTCACGCATCCGTCATTAATATAAAAAAAATAAAACGTACATATTTCATATTTTCGTCATATAGCTATTATTAAAAATAAAACCTTAGATTAATACAGAAACTTATATTACAATTTAATTAATGAATGAATACCATTCAATATTACGTTCACATTAGAATTCAAATAACTCAGTCAGTTAAGTTTGCGAATAAATTATTACAATTTTTTATTAAAATAAAAAAATCATAGAATTAATAATGGCTCGACGAATTTGATTTATCCATTACTAAAAACGTATATACAATGTTTTTTTCATGCTCTTCTTAGTTAAGTGTAAAACGAAAACTATAAAACTAAGTGCCAAATAGCTCTACGAAATAGCGTAAACGTTACATTTTATATGGTATAATGACCATGAGCTTATAAAAATATAATTGTTTTAGAGAATTATGTGGTGAAATACAAAGAAAGTAGAACAAGTAATTACAACAAATGAACACTATACAACTAAAACATTCTCACGCGAAACTATCATGAGTCAGTTCGAAGATTATATACATGAAATATTATCATTATCTATTAGCCATATAATGAAACCTAGACTTTTTTTACCTTATCTATTTATGAACTCAACATATCTGTAGATTTTGCGTTAGTAAAATTGAATATAATTACAAGGAGACTTAAGAATATAAAGAGTTGAGAAACTGTACTCCATGGGATTTAGAGAGTCTGCAGGTTAATTTGACGGACTTGGTTTTTAACCGAATTCTTCAAAAAAGAGGAGGTTCTCAATTTGGTTTTTTTATTATTTTTTTTTATGTATGTACACCGATTTCTCTGCGATTTCTGAACCGATTTACGTAATTCTTTTTTTGTTTGATGCGGAATAGTTTCGAATAAATACGAGCCACTTAAATGAATACGAGCAAATTAATACAATGAAATACCTACTTTAATGATTAAGATACGTAAATTAACATAATAATGTTATTATTATAAGCAGCTCAATCAATACGAAAAATAGTGAAAAAACAAACCAAAATTATGAAAATGTATTCAACAGAATTCTAATACTAAATGGCTTGGCACCGACTTCAAACCTATTAGTAAATAGGACACATAAATAATAGGTAATATATAATAAATATTAAATCTTCATTATTTATTACTTTTTAGTTTTAAAGTCGGTTTTTTCATTTCACAAGAACTTACTTGACTCGTTTTTATTATACCTACATAATTATTAAAAACAAACACATGTTAAATAGCAGGTAATTACTTATAATAATAATAAGCCACAATTTAAAGAGACCGTCTATATTTTTTTTATTCTGGTTCCAATAAAGAACCTTGGATATCTGTTCTGGTAATACCAGTATTATAAGGCATCTACAGTTTCAGTATTTACAAAAATTTTAGCTAGTAATCATATTAGAGATGAGTTTTTATCTATTGCACAATATAAATATAAATTTGCACTACGCGGTGAAGTGGTTAGATGCAAAATTTTAATCCGATATATTTGAAATACCGTATCAGTTGTGCACCGAAGCATAACGAAAAGATTACAAAAATGGGTTCATTAGTAGTAAATATATTCTCATTTCTGATAGTTATCGTTGGAATGATTTATGGCTTTAATGAGGCCTTAATGAGGGCAAACAAATCAACGTGATCTCAATATTTCTGATGCTACAATTCTTTCCATATTCAAAACCTTTTCTGACGAATGCTTATAAAAACTACTAAATATACTTAAATACTAATATAAATACTAATAGAAAAACATGTTTATTCATTTGTAAAACTTAGTATTATTGATATTATTTCATTATTATCAATTATAATACTAAGATTTACAAATTAATAAACATGTTTTTCTTTATAATTCAAGAACTAATATCACATCATAACATAATTAATATTGATTGCCTATCTATGCCACCATTATGGAAATAAGATATATATAACAGTTACAATCTGTGTGTAGGTAACAAATAACACCAATTATTTATAAATCTTATATAAGTATCTTATATATGTATGTATTATATATAAATTAATAAAAAAATATTAATGATTAATTGTTTCCTAAACATGACATTTTGGATGCAGGGATAAATAGGTGCAGGACTTAAAATTTAAAGTTTAAAATTTAAATGCAGTTTATAATTATCTATATTGCCGAGACGTGATCCTTACCTGTCGTCTTCTCAATTAAGCTCGAGGTTACCCAGCGAACTATTGAGAGGGCTATGGTCGGCATTTCCCTACGCGATGGAATCAGAAAGGTAGACGTATCAAGGTAACTTACGTAACATAGCTTAGCGGGTTAGTCAGCTAAATTGGCCAAGGGCACATTGCTCGAAGGGCAGATGGCCCATGGAGCATTTTTTTTTTATGGATGGAGCCCATGTACTTGCAAGCGAACCGTAGAGCGGCATCTAGCGAGGCAGACGGACGATCCTCTATGTGTGCCAAATTTCATGCAAATCGGTTCAGCAGTTTTCGGGCGTAGGACTAACAAACAAACAAACATACAAACATACAATCTTTCGCATTGATAATATTAGTAGGATTTTAGCAAATTCTTCCGTATAAAAATATGCTTGACACTAACATTTAGTCTTTCCGTAAGCACGATTGCTATAGAGCATTTCAAACATCAGGTTATATTTAAAGTTAAAGATATAAAATATAAATCTAGTTATACTCGAGTTAAATCCAAAAAAATTGTTTTGCTTAAATGTTTACTCGTGAAAATTAACTATATTTTTTGTATTTGAACATAGGTTTTAATTACAGTTATATGACATTTTCAATGTTATAGTATTACAGTTAAAAATCAAAAACAACCGACAAAAGAAGATCTTTGAATAATTATGGTTGGAATAACACAGAGTAACTTAAGCAAATACAACCATTTACCTCAATTATAATTTATAAGCTCTAGATTGGTTATTATTTTAACCTGTTAATTAGGATCAGCTTTACTTAGGAAGATATTATTGCAATATATAATCAAAGTGTAAGGGTTTTCCATGCTTGAAATTATATTCATATCTAGTATTATTATAATATTATATTACAAAATTTAAGTACTAATAACATTGTGAGTAATTATATAATAATCAATTCGGAAACACTTTTTTTTATATATCGGAAAGAGTGCCAAGGAGCCTGTAGTTCACCTGATGGTAAGTGATCACCACCACCTATATAGACTCTTTTGATATCTGAAGGTGCATAAAAGCGTTGCCAGTTTCTGAGATGGGATGATTTTCTCATTTTTTAGACATGTCGAAACGGCCTGAAAACACTGCCGAAGGTAGCTTAATCTCGAGATTATACCTTCGGCATTTTGGATTTCATGGAAGAAAAGTCGAGATTTACACAACTGATAAACAGTTTTCGTTGGTGGTAGTTGTGTGTGGTGGTTGTGTACAGTGTAATACAATGTGAAATTGGATGTAGGGATCCGGTTTAATAGTTCTGCCGATCACTCTCCGAGGTAGATGCGGATGAAGTGACGCAACTGGACTGAAGGTATTCCTAGTGCTAATGGCGCATACTTGTGGCTTTTGGAGTTAAACTGTACAAGATCCAGATCATTCCATTTCATAATTTTAACTAAGGAAGTTTTAAAAGATGACACAGGTTTCTTTCGACACTCGTTGACGTTGTTCCAAGAGAGTTTTGCATGACCGGAAACTATCAGTTAGCCCGATGCTATCATCCGCATAAGAATCAAGAAGATGGGTTTTCTCCTCCTCATGTATGTGCAACAACGGGAAGGAATACTGAAATGTGTTACCAAAACTTGTTGTATTTTCTTTTTAGAAATGTAGAGTTTAAATCCTGAGGAACTAAAATCTGCTGCCTTGTAATACTAGACATATTTGGTTGCAGATGTTGTACATGGGTATTTTATGTGTATTCAACTTCCTACCAGGCAAATGTGAGACAACATCAAAGACTGCAAATATTAATCGTCTCAACTCTACGTATAACTATACACCGTTGCAAAGTTAAATATAAGATCTACCTGCATAGTCAACACCATGTGACCAAAGACAATCATTTAGTGAGTATTGAAGTATCCAAGGACTATGAATTGTTATGACTATGTTGTTGTATGTTTTTAACTTGACTATATATGTGGTCAGCTTTTATTTGAACCAAGTATTTAGAACGATTCGCCTCTGCCTTGCCACTATGTAACTGTGTAACTATGTAACACTATGTAGAGGCTCCAGTAAACTCTGATACGATCGTATTGTATTTTAACAGGTCTTTGATGTGTTCAAAATTACCAAGGTAACGGCAGTAGATATTGTACCTTACGAAATTAGATACCCTGTCGTGAGGTAAAAAAATATATGAAAATAAAAAATACATTAGGTATGTATTATAATTTGGAAATGTAATAAATGCCCCGCACTTAAATAAAATAACTTAATATTTTGAAAACATATCCCCGAGGATTTTATGAACTACTGTTACAATGTTACATTGTATGTTTTTGCAAAAGTGCAAGTTTATTTCAGATTGCTGTAAAACTGTGAAAATATAAAAAGAACGCTTTAATAAAATTTATATTTTCACATTTAAACCAAATAATTTATTTGTCTCAACTATGCACATCATAAAGGCACTCGTTATGCGAATTTATTGCCCCAAAGTTTTAAAAACCGTTAAAGCGTCTACTTAATGACACTCGCAGTGTTATCTGATATAAAACGTTTTCGCCCACGAATTTTAATGAATCTCGAAATACATCAGTGCCATTTACTTAAACATTAAAATTAAAACAAGTATTATAGAATTCATATTCGAAAATTTTCGAATTCACATTCGAAATTAAAATATTATATGTATGGTGAAGTTTGATTAATAACTTTTAGTTAATGTAAAATCACAACAGACCTAGAAGTGGCGTACTTAAATATTCTATATTTATTAACATTTTCTTTTGATATCCCGCTTTTGGATATACTTTGGCATAGAGTTTTTATATTAATATTATATATTATATATATATATATATATATATATATATATATATATATATATATATATATATATATATATATATATTAAATTATTTTTATAATTAATAAATTTATTTTTTTTCATAGTATTTTTTTTTGTATTAGAAATTATACGGGAAGCGGTTAGTTTTTCAGTAGCAAGAGCGCGGAAGGGTATAACAACCACCAAACGATCTGTAGAATTCGTAAAAAAAGGCTCCTCCAAAAAATCAAAAGCGAAGCCTTATTCAATATTAGGCGCGGCTCCTGATTGGACTCTCATGATGGGCACGTATGAAAAGCATTACAAAATCCCTGGGGATGTTGGTGTTTCGTCATCCAGACCGGACTTATTCCTGTATTCGAAACATCTGAGGCGCGTGATATTTGTGGAGCTTACTGTACCTTGGGAAACAAACATCCCAAGGGATCACACATTCAAGCTCAATAAGTATTACGAACTGACCAACGAACTGATCAGGAATAAATTTACAGTTAGTTTGTACGCGGTAGAAGTGGGAGCGAGAGGTATAACAGCGAAATCTCTCTATAGCCTACTTAAAGACCTTGGCCTTTCTAAAACAAGCATCGGTTCATTTCTAGAACGTATTTCAAAGGCGGCATTAGTAGGTTCTTTCCAAATTTGGTTAAGTAGGGAGAGGAGTGTGGAGGGTGAAGGTGAGCGTTTTTGCGCATAATAAAGGGGCCCCTTAAACCTATTCCTGGGTCGCAAGTCCCAGGCACTGCTTGCACTCCTCTCCTTGCAACGCGATGGCCCGGCACCCGCACGGTGAATCCATGGAATGCTAAGAAGTTTCGTGGTCTCACTGCGATCATTTTCTCACTCTCGTATTTGTTAGGATCATAATAAGATACTCTACATAAGACAAATTTAATCTGTTTTGTTTTCAACTCATAGGGAGAGGGGAGAGTAATATAAAGGGGGGTTTTAAATTACTCTAATAATTGATAATAATAAATAGCAATCCATTACAAGGCCTCTCTTAAAAAAACAAACAAAAAATCAACAAACAAAAGATACACAATATGATAAACATGCCCCAAAACGGCTGGTGGGAGATTACGACCAAAACCCTCCAAAAGAAACAACATCAACCCCAAAGAAATACGAAAACCAGCGATTATACATTGCAACATACAACGTAAGAAATCTATCCTCCTATGACCGTTTAATCGAATTAGAAGAAGCCATAAAAGATATAAAATATGACATAATAGGAATTTTAGAGATGAGAAGATGTATAAAGATTGAAGAATAATTTTATATTATGTCAAATAGGACAAACTCCAGGAAAATATGGGGTTGGATTTATAATAAATAAAAAACTAAAGAACTACATAGATAGTTTCATAGGTATTACAGAGCGTTTGGCAGAACTAAACTAAAATATACAAGGATACAAGCTATCCATTATATAAGTCTACGCACCTACAGAATTGGCAAGAGAAGAAGAGATAAAAGAGCTCTATAATACAATTAAAAGCGCAATAAATACATCATATCAAAATCTTATACTAATGGGGGACGCTAAAATAGCAGTTCCTAAACCAGAAAAACACTTAATCATGAAACATCATAGATACGGCAAAAGAAACGACAGAGGCCAAACATTAGTAAAATTCGCACTAGAAAATAAATTAACAATCATAAACACTTGTTTCAAGAAAAAATCTAAACCGCTCACCAAATGAAATAGATTTTATCATGTCTAAACAACCAAAAATTTTTCAAAATATTGAAACTATGAATATAAATTACTCTTCAGATCACAAACTTTTAAGAGCTACAATAAAACTGTCTAAACACAAGATAAATATAACCAAATTTATTACCAACCAAACAAATCCTCTAAAGAACGAAGAAGAAATATCAATTTACAAAGATAACCTAATAACCATACTGTCAGACCCTCTGCCGGAGGGAACGACAGTGCAAAGCTATTACGACAAGATCGTAAATGCCATATCCGAAAGTTAAAAAATATTCCGAAATAAAAGCTACTTAAAAGAAGAAAGTAACTACAACAAATTAAAAACAAAACTAAAAGAAATAGAAACAATCTATCTGCACTTTATAAGCTGGTGAATAAGTACATAAAGAAAGATTATAAAACCTATAGAAACAACACCATAGAGAGACATCTACGACAAAAAAGTAGCACAAACAAGGCCTATAAGGAACTCATTAGTAAAAAATTAAATTGATAGTAAGACTAAAAAAGTCAAACAAAGATATACGTATAGAAACGATATAATTATCGCAGAAACTGAATTCTATACAGATCTATATAGCGACAAGAACCAAATCACAACTAAGATAATAACTAAGATCCTATATGCCAGATGATTATAACTCCAATAGATAAGACAGAGATTATGCAAGCTATAAAAAAACTAAAAGTAGAGAAAAGTCCGGGATCAGACAACTTAACAAACGAAATACTTAAAGTAGCGCAAGCAATATTGGTACCACTAGGTAATCTATTTAACTTAATATTACAAACTACCGAAACACCAGCGCAATGGTCAAAATCAAATATAATACTTATCTATAAAAAGGAGACCCGAAAGATATAAAAGACTATAGACCATTAAGTTTGTTACCTGCCGTGTATACACTTTTTTCCTCTATCATCAACCGAAGACTAAGCTCTACCTTGGAGGCAAGACAACCCATAGAACAACCGGGGTTTAGGAAGGGATTTTCTGCAATAGATCACATCCACACACTAGAATTGGTAAACGAAAAATACCAGGAACATCGAAAACCATTATATATTGCTTTTATTGATTACCAAAAAGCATTTAATACAGTGTCACATTCAAGTATATGGGGAAGTCTTAAAAAACAAAGAGTGAAAGATGTATATATAAATATCATCAATAGTATATATATAAAAATACAAGCAGAGTCAAACTAGAAACCATAGGCCCAACCTTCCCCTGAGAAGAGGAGTAAGACAAGGCGACCCTCTATCATCGAAAATATTTGTTGCTATCCTGGAGTACATCATGAACAAGCTAGACTGTAAATATAAGGATCTTTACACACAGGGTTCTTTCTTGAGCCGCCTGAGATTCGCAGATGATTTGGTCTTGTTATCTGAAACAGGTTTCCTACTACAACTATTGATAGAATTACTCCATCTAGCGATTATTGACATAGGTATAGAAATGAACCTCTCAAAGACTATGATAATGACAAACTCTATCAAAAAACCAATAAAAATAAATAACAATCCACTGGAATATCCAGGAAACTATATTTACCTAGGAAAAAGGATAAGGTTTGATAAACGAAACAATGAATTAGAAATAGAAAGGAGGGTACAAAATACGGAAAATAAATACTGGAATTTAAAAGAGGTATTCAAAAGTAATTTACCTATAACTACTAACACTAACACTAACTAGTACATACTAACACAAAAAATAAGGAAAATGTTTATTAACTGTAAAAAATAAATGGCTTTTTTATTTATTTATTTATTATTGAATATTTGAAAGAACTGGATATTGTATGGTATAAGACATATCTGAGAAATAAAAACACATTGTCGACACGCAACACATTAAGACTTCCACCTTTACTTGGAATACTTTCAGTTGCAGCATCAACACTGTAAGGTTTAAAATATTACAAAATTTTGGTGAGATCCTATTTTTTAAATATTAACCAAAGTCTTCTTTTATAAGTATAAATACTGCGCTATTACATTAAACTACATTAAACGAATTTTACCTGGTATATTATTTACATGCCGTTTCAAGTTCTCTTGAATTTGAATGCACTCAACATTATTTTTTTTAGAAAGAAATATTGAGAAATTTATTTTTAGATCTTAAATGTATCTTAAAAGAAAATACATAAACGAATATTCCAATTAGACTTACCGATGAAAGACTTAAATAATTAAGTGGTTATTAATATATTGAAGAATACATTTAATTAATCTCTAATCGTTTCCAATAATTATCAGGAGATAATGATGTACTAACAATACTTAGTGAGTAAAGACAAGGGATAAAAGGATTATGACAATATGTTATTAAGAACAAAGAAATACATTTGAAATAGAATAAACATTTAAATAATATTCTCGAGTAAAAATGAATTTATTTATAGTTACGATCGTATCGATAAAAACTTGAAGCTGCTTTTATAAGAGTTCTAATAAAACTTTGGCAAATTAAAATTATTAAAAAAAGAAATCAGAAGAAAGGTAATTAAATAGTAGGTTAAATAAATATAAATCCATTAATGATTAATTCAATATTTTAACAATAAATGTAATTGTAAATGATTGTTATTTATTTATTTGTAGCATATGCTTATTAGGTTTTTTTTTTTTTTTTTTTTTTTATATGATCTAGGGCAATGCTTGACTACATTCCACCTGATGGTAAGTGGAATGTAGTCTTAGATGGTAAGTCGCATTGCCCTAGCAACCTATTCACTCTTCTCTTGAAGACACCCACATTATATTTGGCCGGAAATACCGACGCAGGCAAATTGTTCCAGTCCTTCGCTGTACGCACTAAAAATGAGGAAGCAAAGCGCTTCGTTCGGACAGGTGGAATGTCCACAACAAAAGGATGGATACCTGCCGTGCGTCGGGACGTCCGGTGATGGAAGGGGGACGGGGGAATTAACTCGTGTAATTCCTGCGCACACTCACCAAAATGTATCCTATAGAATACTGAGAGGCTAGCAATTTTACGCCTGTGTTCAAGGCTTTGGAGGTCAGCTTCGACCAATTCGGGATCGCCTATAAGCCTCTTTGCTCGCCTCTCAATTGAGTCCAGAACCGCAAGATGAGACTTTGCGGCACCAGCAAATATGTGGCCACAGTACTCTACACACGACCGGATCTGTGCTTTGTATAAAACAAGAAGCTGTCCCGGTGTAAAGTACCGCCGAACCTTCGCAAGAACGGCAAGCTTTGCTGCTGCTGCTCTTGCCCTGGACTCAATGAACCGACCAAAGTTGAGGTTCGAGGAAATCTCTAAGCCTAACAACTGAAGCCGGTCACTGTACTCCAAGGATACATTCTGGAAAGTAGGAGCCAAGGTGAAAGGGCTCCTTTTGGCGGTGAATAGACACGTCTGCGTTTTGGTGGCGTTGAACTTGACAAGATTGGCATTGCTCCATGCGGAGACTGCCTGAAGTTTGTCATTCAAACGTTGCACCATGGCTTCTCTTTCAGACTGTACTTGATCTCGACTAGCCCGAGTACTCGGCAGATATCTTTCTACAACTGTGCTGTCGTCTGCATACCCATAGATACCGGGCTTCAACAGATCATTAATGTGCAGCAGAAACAGAGTTGCAGAAAGAACGGACCCCTGAGGCACTCCGGCATTTATTGTCAAGGGTTCCGAGGAACACCCGTCGACAACTACTCGGAGAGATCTGTGGCTCAGAAAGTCCGTTACCCAGCAGATCAGACCAGGAGATATACCGTACGCTGAAAGCTTGCATATAAGGCTCGCATGCCAGACCCTGTCAAATGCCCTCGAGACGTCCAGAGAGACGGCGACCGCTTCTCCGTTCTTCTCGATGGCCTCGCCTAAAATGTGAGTAGCATACACTAGGAGGTCCCCAGTAGACCTATTACGGCGAAACCCGTACTGTCGGTCACTGAGGAGATCGTTACCTTCTAGGTATGCTAGTAGGCGCGAGTTCAATACACGCTCCATAATCTTGCAGAGTATGGAGGTGATTGAAATCGGTCTGTAATTGACAGGGTCGGCACGGCTGCCTTTTTTGGGCACGGGTTGCACATTAGCAAGCTTCCAGGATTTCGGCACTATTCCAGTCATGAAAGAGAGGCGATACAGACGTGTCAGTACAGGAGACAACTCAGCTGCGCATGTCTTGAGCAGAATGGCTGGTATACCATCAGGACCACTGGCTTTATTCACATCTAAACGACACAATGTTCTCCATACCTCTTTGTTAGTGATGCGGATTTCAGGCATCGAAATACCGCAGTGAGGAAGATGTGCTGGAGAAGCATTGCCAGTGTCTAGATGCGAATTATCAGCAAACAGAGAAGCAAGTACATTCGCTTTCTCTGTTGCTGTGTGGGCCAGGGATCCATCCGGCTTCAGCAGAGCAGGCAGTGAGGGTTGGCAGAATTTCGACTCGATCGCTTTCGCAAGAGACCAGAAAGCTCGACTGCCAGTTGGTCTGACAGAGAGCTTTTCGCCATTCTTAGCGATTCGATCGAGACGAGCCTTCCGCAATGCCTTTTTGTAGGACTTGGCAGCTTGGTTAAAGGCTCTCTTCTTCAAACTTACATCCGGAGTTTTGCGGGTTCGAGCATCAGCCCAAATGAGATAAGCCGAATGTTTTCGGTCTTGAGCATGACCACATTCGGCATTAAACCATGGGCGAGCTTTGCCACCGATGGGTACGTCAGCAAAAGGAATAAAATACTCCATTGCCTGATGCACCACATCGGTTATAGCATCCGCGCAACTCGACGGATCCAAAGAAGAGAAGCAGACCTGCCGCCAAGGATAAGACGCAAAAAAGTGTCGCATCTCATCCCAATCTGCTGACTTGTATTTCCATACTCGCCTAACACCATGGTTTTGAGACATTTAGCGAAACGTCATGTCTGAGGAGAAAAATAAATGTTTTAGTTGATTTATTAACTTCCAAAGCAACAAGTATGTACATCGAAATGAATTAGATATGTAGAACGTTTTCACTCTTTTACTTATTTTAGCCACACATCAGAGAGTAACGCGATTTTCATTCAAACAAATTTCGCTCGCATTGCAAAAACTATCACTAAATAACAAACATACAAACAATCATGGAGTTTCGTGTGAATATCCCGAAAGACGAAATTAGACCTATCGTTATCTTTAGGCTATTTTTATATCTAATTATGTCTAATTTACTAAATAACATAACTGCAATCGCAAAAACTTAGATTAATATATATAAATATATTTAAAAGAATATATATATATTTAAAAAAACAGGATCGTAGAATATCCTACTCCAAGAATGACCCAATGCATAAAACTTTTGTTTGTAAACCTTAAAACTTATCACCAGTGCTTAGAATAGTTTCGCAAATGATTTGAAAACGCAATGATTTATTGATTTCATACCTTTTTTGACTGAACAATGAGTGTACATTCCAAAAATTATAAAAAATCTTTTCATTAGGTATATACTTAATGTAAAATGCAACATTACTGATGCACTATTTACTTCGACAACATACTTCATTTGCATTATAAATTTAAGCCCCAAGGATAATTATTAATTATTCACACTTTAAATGTCAGTATTATTGAATAATAGCTTTAAAAACATTAAAATGTTTGACAAAGAGTTGTTCCGTTACAATTAATAAAGTTTAATAAAACTTATCTAAGGATAAATAATGAAACGTTATTTAAATTTATTTCTGAGAATGTTACACATATTATGGTTTACATTCGGAAATCTAAGAAATAGTAAATAAAATATTTCAAATAGTTATGTCGGTACACAACGAATGTCGACGACAACGCCAACAAACTGCTGATTGAATCGTTTGTCAAGCTCTGCTGTTGAGCCGAACTGTGGTAACTTGAAATTTGAATAACAATTATTGTTTAAATTCAGGTACCATTGCGGAATTCTCTCGTAAGCTCAGAATTTTATTTGGACGTTTTTGTTTGCGTAGCAATTTGTGCAATGTATATTATGTTATAATATTTCTGTATTCGAAAATGTGTCTGAGTGTGTCTATCAAAAAACTGTCCCCTTTTGTAGGAGGTTTACATAAGCGTATATAAGTAAATTAGTTGTTAATGTTTTTGTAATATTTAGGTCAACCAATAATTTTTAATTTCGTTTTTTCAAAATTTGTATAAACAGCTACAATAGTATTTTTTAAATACAGTAGGTACTATTACGAGAGAAAAAACCGAAGATTTTATAAATTGATATGAATTACTTTTAGATATGGAATAGACTTGCCGCTGAATACAAACAAATACCAACACAAAAGTTTGCAAAGTATTGTAAATGGACTGATCCTAGATTCTGTATCTTTTAAAATCAGCCGTGGATATTTCTCGAACCGTTTTCCTTTCAAAGTGTTTGCTTTAATTAAGCAACATTTCCAATTATTGGAAACCTTTCAGCAACTGAACTGTTAGGGAGATAAGCGGTTTTTTTTCTCTGCTTAAATTTCAAAGGTTGTTTTTACTTAAAATTCTTTGTCGTAATGTGCTTTAATAAACATTTTCTCACCAACAAATAAAGTACATGTGTTTATAAAATAATCTAAATATAATATTATTATTTTACACTGCGATTGTAGGATACAAAGGCTAATTATAATTTTTAATTGCTGGAGTTTAAAAAACTTTACTAATTACGTTTAAGATGCTCGTTTGATATCGCAAACATGTCGATTTCAGAATACATATACATATATTAAATTTGGCAAGAATAATAACTGCATGCTGATTCCATTGAGTAGATAGGTTGTTTTCTTAATAGACAAAGACAAAGATGATAGTCATTCCTACCATCTTTGTCTAAATATTGTTGTAGAAACTATTTACAGCCCAAAAGAATATATATTTTACTAAAAACAGATGGGCTTTACAGTCCTAAAAGCCACGATAAACTGTCATGACTCGGCAGTACTCTACAGTACATAATTTTAGCGGCCACTTTCGTAGAAGCATGATAAAGCGGAAAAGCTAATGAAACTAAACTATCTTTTAATTCAAGCCAAATAATAAATGATTTTATTCTTAAAAGTTACAAGTATAGAAGAGAATGGAATAATTTAAAAGCTTTTTAATTTTAAAGCCTGAATCATGTGCTTAAGTGAGTCTGAAGGCGTATACCGTCGACGCCTCGTTCCCGTTTCACCGGAGCCTACTTGATTTATTTAATTATGCATAGTCTCACCACATCCTCTTAAAGAGAAGTTAAGCTATATAGAAAACCCTATTATAATAATATTTAGGTATGTTAGAGAAGTCTAATAATAAAATGATTTTTGTATCTTTCCCACACTTTATCGAACATAGCACTATAACAATCTATTTTCATATGTACAAGAAGACTTGGACTACTTACTGCTTAGTAAGTTGCTACGACAAAATGTGATATCAGTATATCATATTTAAAATTACTGTATAGTACTATAGTATTGCATGAGTCAAACAGCAATTGCAAATGAAAAATAAAATGCAGATATTTAAAAAGAATAATAATATGCGAAATCTTCAATTTGTGATTTATTTGCCAGTTTTAAAGAAGGCATCTCCATCAAAATGTCTATATGAAGCTAAAATTGTCCGAATCTGTAGATGTTTTATGGTCTTTTAGTAAGGCGAACATAAAAGAAATTATTTTATATTGAATTAACTTTTATAATCAATACCGACGACAACTAAAGCAAACTTGTAAAGAGTTCGTTTTAACAAAAAATTTTGCAAGTTTATAAAAAGTTAATAGGTGTCCTCGATAGTCCACTATGTTCCTTGTTTAGGCAAGTAGTAATAGTTATATTTTTATATGATAAAATTTACCGAAGGTAAAACTGGAGCATTTTTGTTTTCTTGAATAATGTACCACCAATGTAATGTTTTGGTTAGGGAACAAAAATCACCTAAGACTTTACGATGGTTTAGTCACGCTAATAGAGTCAAAAAATATACGCGTTCTTTTGCTCTCATCCAAGACTGATATTGCATGGGTGAGTAGCAGCTCCATCTCAATACGCAGATGAAACCTGGAGTCTTTACTTCTTCTTCTTCACTTTAGATGTACGTAATGAATTAAAAGGCCGTTTAATCCAAATTGAGTTTGATGAAATACTATGACATACATCGACAATATATATTTCTATACAGGGTTATTTGTAATTAGTTGACCACCTCTTGCAGGCAGCCTCTCTACATTAATCCCAACAACATTTGTTCTATTTACAAATCTTGATAAACAACACAAAAAAACGAAACAAAAAAATTTGAGGTTAATTTAATTATATATTTTCACAGTTGTTGTTAACGTCATAGCTTGTAGTCAAGTAAAACTGTCCTTTCTGTCATTTCTTAACACTTATTAAAGTCATCAATTAAATATTTTGATTACAAATAAAGACACAAAATGAAATTCAATTTAATAACAAAAACAACTACTTTAATTTAGTGACCGATTTAGTTATCGACCGTTAAGTATAAATTTGGGTTAATAATATACATATTTTTTTATTCTATATCATAAGACGACAATAAATATATGTATCTATCTAACATCTGAAGATACTCGATTATAGTCATCCGTCAATATAATATAATAGTCATCCGTCCGTCTATATATCGTTAACAGAATTATAAAAGGATGCTTCAGGGTTTAATGCAATCATATCAATTAGTAACAAAATTTTAAGCAAACACGATTATTTTCCTTAATTATAAATTATATGCTTAATATTTTAAATTGTTAATTAGGATTTGCAATAATTCGGAAGATATTATTTTAATATAATTAAATGGTAAAGGTAGGTCTTTCGTTTGGTATTGTACATCGTTATCCGAAGAGATGATGGTTGTAACTGAATTACATTTATTTACTTACGTCTTAGTGTGGAATATTCTCTAATGCAGTCTGAAAATCGAATACTCCTAATTGCTCACAATAGTTACAATGATAACAAATGTTTAGATTTTTAATTGTTGCTGACAGTGTTATCTGACACGGAACGTTTTCACCCACGAATTTGAATTATTCTCGTAAAACATCAGCGTCAATTACGTATACATTAAAAGCATTATTGGATTTATTGTTGCGAAGAAAAAACTTATAAAATATTGTAATTTTAAGAACCGTGTATTTTTTAAGCAGCATCCAACCTATAAATATTCTACAAAATAAAATATTCCTGATATTTTACTAAACTCTTTGGTAATATAGATGAGAAGCGGATATTTTTTATAACTTTTAAATTTACCTCAAAAATTTGTTTTTGTGATAAAGAAATAGATGGTGCACATACCTGAAAAAGAATAACATAATTTAGTAAATGTTATTCAATACTTATAAAACCTATATTACGTATATTATTTTGACTTTATACATTCTGGCTTAGAAAGAGAAAGAGATTCTTCCATCTACCAGGCAACTGCCTAATAATGACCTGTTGGTATAGTGGTTAGTGAACTTTACTCCTAAACCCAAGGTTGTGGGTTCGATTTCCACAAGTGGCGATTCTTAGTGTGATTTATATGGTTTTTCGGAGTCTGGGTATCCTTTGTATCCTGTTTATATTTATTTATCTGCTTTTGATGATCTTACATGTTATGTTTAAGGTAATCTTAAATGTTGTCAAGAAGAGGATAAAATAAACAAATTAGACAAAACAATTACTTAACGATATCACTGAAACTTTAATTAATACTATAATTTATATATTAAGTCAATCTCTTATCGTTTCTAACTAATCCACTGATAATTATGTTCTAATAATACTTAGCGAGTAAGACATAATTAATAGGATTACGTCTAAATTGGCCTTTCCTCGTGTATGATATAAATAAAACCCTTTTGTCAAAGTTAGATGCAAGCGTCATAAAGACATTGAAGTTATGGCTCGGGTTAGCGCACTCAGCGGACTCTTCAACCTTATTTAGAGACCGTAACAACTTTGGATTAAAATTAAAGAAACCATCGGAGCTCTACAAACATCTAAGAGTTACCAAAAGACATATCATCGGAAAATCTAAAGATGATACTGTAACTTCTCTCCCAAAAGACAAAGTTGCCTCAGAGCTCGAGTCACGACTTCAATTCCATAAAAAGTTTATGATAGGTGCTCAAACAAATAAAGTAGGGCTAGGATCAAGTAGGAAAGTTCAAGACATAGACATAACAAAATCTTTTATTCGACAAGACGAAAACGATAATTACCGACTCCACGCGATGAGCCTAGAAATTCAAAACGAATGGGTGACCATAGGAGATTTTTGTATTCCACTAGCTTTGAAGTGGCGCACCTTAATTTATGATTGGTCCCCAGCATTATTAAAATTCTATCTTAATGCATTCCAAATGACTCTCCCAGATCAAAGTAATTTAGTAAGATGGGGCAAAGCCACCGAAAAGTCTTGCAACATCTGTGGGGAGGCAATAGGAACCGCGAAACACCTATTAGTAGGGTGTAGGGTACTTCTAGATAGGGGTCAATACTCGCGTCGCCACGACAAGGTATTAGAAATTATACGGGAAGCGGTTAGTCTTTCAGTAGCAAGAGCGCGGAAGGGTATAACAACCACCGAACGATCTATAGAATTCGTAAAAGAAGGCTCCTCCAAAAAATCAAAAGCGAAGCCTTATTCAATATTAGGCGCGGCTCCTGATTGGATTCTCATGATGGACACGTATGAAAAGCATTACAAAATCCCTGGGGATGTTGGTGTTTCGTCATCCAGACCGGACTTATTCCTGTATTCGAAACATCTGAGGCGCGTGATACTTGTGGAGCTTACTGTTCCTTGGGAAACAAACATCCCAAGGGATCACACATTCAAGCTCAATAAATATTACGAACTAACCAACGAACTGATCAGGAATAAATTTATAGTTAGTTTGTACGCGGTAGAAGTGGGAGCGAGAGGTACAACAGCAAAATCTCTCTATAGCCTACTTAAAGATCTTGGCCTTTCTAGAACAAGCATCGGTTCATTTCTAGAACGTACTTCAAAGGCGGCATTAGTAGGTTCTTTCCAAATTTGGTTAGGTAGGGAGAGGAGTGTGGAGGTTGAAGGTGAGCGTTTTTGCGCATAATAAAGGGGCCCCTTAAACCTACTCCTGGGTCGCAAGTCCCAGGCACTGCTTGCACTCCTCTCCTTGCAACGCGATGGGCCCGGCACCCGCACGGTGAATCCATGGATTGCTAAGAAGCTTCGTCTCTTTTCTGAGGAAAAAGATCTAAGCTTGAAATAGAATAAATATTGAAAATATTTTATTAACAGATACATAACACTATAAAAATAAAAGTCATTAGATGAGATAAGATAATAATATAATATTTATAAAAAAAATACTAAATATCGGAAAAAAAATTGAACTTATTAAAGATCGTATCGATCAACATTAAGGCCGCCTTTTTAATAATCTTTTTAAAACACTTGCACATGTATATAGAAATCAGAAGAAAAAGTACCAAAATATAAAGAAAAAATTTATCTTATTATTTGATTAGTAATTAATTTGAATAAATAATATAAGTAAATAAAAAAAAATATTAAATGAAGCTTAATATTTATTTACTTGTAGCATGTGTTAATTAGGTTTTGAGACATTTGGAAAAACATCATGTCTGAGCACGAAAATAAATGTTTTAGTTGAATTTATTATCTTCTAGAGTAACTATATACATTGACATGAATCAGAGATATAGAACACCTTCACTCTTTTACGTTTATTAGCCACAGATAAGACAGTATTATTGCTTACATTCGGAAATCTAAGAAACAGTGAGTGATGTATTTCAAATAGTTATGTCGGTACACAACGAATGTCGACGACAACGCCAACAAATTGCTGATTGAATCGTTTGTCAAGCTCTGCTGTTGAACTGAACTGTGGTAACTTGAAATTTGAATAACAATTATTGTTTAAATTCAGGTGCCATTGCGGAACGAATAACTCTCGTAAGCTCAGAATTTTTATTTGGACGTTTTTATTTCGGTAATAATTGGTGCATTTTATCTTACTATATTTTATTTTATTTCTGCACTCATTAATGTGTGTGTGTGTCAAAAAACTATCCCATTTTGTATATAAGTAATGTTATGTTTATGTATTATTTAGGTCAACCAATAATTTTTAATTTTGTTACTTCCAAAATTTGTATAAATAACTACAATCGTACTTTATAAATGGAGTATTGTTTACGATAACAAAAAAAAAAAACAAAAAGTTTTTATGAATTGATATCAATTACTTTTAGATATGGAATAGACTTGCCGCTGAATACAAACAAATACCAACACAAAAGTTTGCAAAGTATGGTAAATGGACTGATCCTAGATTCTGTATCTTTTAAAATCCGCCGTGGATGTTTCTCGAACCGTTTTCCTTTCAAAGTGTTTGCTTTAATTAAGCAACATTTCCAATTATTGGAAACCTTTCACTAACTGAACTGTTAGGAAGATAAGCGTTTTTTATTTCTCTGCTTGACTTTCAAAGGTTACTTTTACTTTAAATCTCAAATCCTTTACGTTAACATTGTAGATTTTCTCCCCAACAAGGAAAGTACATGAATTTACAAAATAATCTAATAATAATACTATAATAATATAATAATAAATATTGCTATTGTAGCAAGTAAAGGATATTCTTATAATGTTTATTTGCTGTAGTTTACATTACTACGGTCCTAATTCTAATAACATTTAAGATAATTTTCAACACCGCGAATTCTCTAAGTTTAAAATCATTTACTTATGTTAAATATGGCAAGAATAAATGTCAATGTTTACTGATTCCATTGAGTGGATAGGTTTTCTTAATGGAATGACTACCACCTTTGTCTAAATATTGTTCTAGAAACTATTTACAGACCGAAAGAATATATATTTTTTGCTCAAAACAGATGGGCTTTACAGTCCTAAAAGCTATGATAAACTGTCATGACTCGGCACTACATAATTTTAGCGGCCACTTTCGTAGAAACATGATATAGCGGAAAAGCTAATGAAACTAAAATATCTTTTAATTCAAACCAAATAATATATGTTTTTTTTTTTAATTTACTTGTATGGAAGAGAATGGAATAATTTAAAAGTTATAACATAAGAAGCCTTCATTCATGTGCTTAAGTGAGTCTGAAGGCGTATACCGTCGACGCCTCGTTCCCGTTTCACCGGAGCCTACTTGGTTCATTTAATTATGCATAGTCTCACCACATCCTCTTAAAGAGAGGCTAAGCTATGTAGAAAACCCTATTTTAGATTTTAGAATATTTAGGTATTTTATGTAATAATAAAATGATTTTTAAATCCTATTTTTCCAGACTTTATCGAACATAGGACTATATGTTTGTTAAAGAAGACCTTGAACTGAAAAAATGGAAATGTACCAGAAGATCTGGATCACTCACTCACTCACTCAGTAAGTGGATATAACGAATTGTGCTATTGGTATATTTAATTTTAAAATACTGTACGGTACTATAGCACTGTATGATAAGTAATACAGCGACTGCAAAAAAAAAACAGTTATTAAAAATATATTAAGAATAATGGTTCCCATATTCAACATATATGGTCTTATGTACAATAGCCGTTTGCATTATTTATTTGAAGACTTTAAACAGGCAACTCTAATCAAAATATGAGGACAATGTTAATGTAAATAGTATATTTGTAAAATGTAAATATTTATATTTAGGTAATACTTATCCGTTCGTCTATATTTCGCTAAAAGAAGTACAAAAAAGTACAAGAAGCTTCACATGTTAGATGTTATGATAAAGATAAGAAACTGAAACTTAAGCAAACACGATTATTTTTCTTAATTATAATTTATACGCTTTAGATTTAATTATATTTGAAACTGTATATTAGGATTCGCAATAGTTAGGAAGATGTTATTATATTATAATTAAATGGTAAAGGTGGGTCTTTCGTTTGTTATGGTACATCGTTATCCGAAGAGATGATGGTTGTAACTGAATTACATCTATTTTTTTTTTGTTTTTAAAATATCTATAAACATGTATAGCCAAGTTAAACTTATTTAAATTTATAATAATATAGAATGAAAAATAAACCGATACTGGGATTCGATAAAGACGATCACATATACAATGCTTAATTCACCAAGACGGACAGCGATACGGTAGCTCAGTTGGTAGAGCGACGGGACGGTTTCCCAGGACGGACAGCGATACGGTAGCTCAGTTGGTAGAGCGACGGGACGGTTTCCCAGTAGTCGCGGGTTCGAATCCCTACCCGAATCGGTTTATTTTTCATTCTATATTTTTATAATATAATATATATATATATATATCTTTGTTTTTGTCTTCTAAAGTTTTACAAACAAATATCACCAATTAGTGTTATTTTGATACATTTTTTAACAACATAAATTTCACAAGGAAAATACCTCGAAATTTTATTTAGAGGCTATTAGATTAGAATAACACTGCTAAAAAGTTGCCCAGTGTTATATTCTCTCTAAATAAGTTAACAAAAAATATCACGAAATAGGTGAAGGCTGTGTGTTAATCTCATAAAATATACTATAACATAACGAAATAATTTGTAGACTTAAAAGTTTCTATCAAAAGTAGTAGCTATCAAAAGTAGTGTTTGTTAATGGATGGTGGAGTGTAACTTTTGCTTATTGATTGCTGTTTGTATACGAGTTGGGTCAACCAGATTTTTATTACTTAACAACGAAAATAGCTTCTGATTCATACAATGTTCCAAAAGAAATTAAAAATAAATATTACATACATGAAAGAAAGAAATAAAGGGAGTGCTACATTAAGATTATGCTTCGTCATAAAAACATGTTTGAAGTAGTTATTATCGACGCATTCTTTTACGGTTAGTCAAAGATCGGAATGACAAGTCTTGTGTTCCTTGTATCCCTTTCTTGTTATTCTTTCTATTCCTCAGTCAGAGAGTCTGCTTATTGGAAAGTAGTTCCTTATCGCGCGTTGTGAAAGGGGCCTAGACGGTAAAAATTCTTACCAAAAGTTGGCACGACATGTTTGGCTATCTCTCTCTCTCTTATAGAAAGCAAGCGAGATATTTTCATTTCTAGCAATATTATTTTTTGTATTATATTAAATTGCTTAGGAGTTCTTTATTATTTATTTGATATTGGAGTTTGTTCTTTTAAAATCAATTTGCAAATAACAAAGTTTAAATGAAAATAATAATACAAATTTGAGATCAAATATACTCGTAATGTTTTGTAACAACGCCATCAATTTATACCTTAGGGAAACATTACTACATCTGTTATATAAACATATCAGTACAAAGTGAAACCGCTAGGTGGCGGGACAGTGACTCAAGGGTTTATTGATTAACACTTTTTAATTTAGTTATTCATTTTATTTACATTTATTATAAATTATCGGCGAAATATCATACAAAAATTGTATACAAATATTATTCATTAGCATAATAGCTTATATTAATAATTTAATATTTTTTTATTACAATAGGTAATGTTCATGTTTTTTTTGACGTAAATTAATAATTTACCTCTCTTTGTCATAGAAAAAAATATAAATAGACTTAAAAAGATTCTAAATGTTTTTTTTCAAAGTGAAAATTAAAACATTGAGTAAATTTAAGCCGTTCAAACGCAGTCGTTATGCGCCCGCCCTGCGTGACGACAAATGACACGTCCAGTCAATTAACTTTTTATTTACTTCATACATATTTTAAGTTTTAAGTGCTTTACAAGTCATGGAAGAAGATAAAAACCATCTTACAAGTATGGTATAGTACCGGAGTGCAAAAATAGTATTAGAAAAACACCTGACAAAGTGTTTTTTATATTCCAAGAGATGCGAAAATACAAAAACAATGGTCTATGGTAATTAAAAGGGATAATATATGTCTTAAATTGTGTTTATATTGTTGTAAAGATCAATTTAACGTAAGTATACTTCATTTATAATAAGTTTAATTTAATAGTTTAAATGTATAGTAAGTAGCTTTAGCTATTGAACATTAGAAAATTTGAGTTTAAAATTAACCTAACCTAGCTTACAAAAGTTCAGTATAACTTTCTATAAAAACCGTATTCTTTTTTTGGTTTTACGAAATTTTTATGGTTGTCGATTTATTTCAGGTTAAGGAAGATACAGCTAATAATATTGAATTTAATATGTGTAAGGAAACAACAAGGAGAAAAATGTAATCTAAGTTTGAAGAAAGGAATTGTTCCTCATATATTTTTGTGGCAAAAACACCAGCTGATAGAATGAGAATGTGCGTAGTCAAAAGGCAAAGATTGACATCGGTTAATGAAGCCTTTTCAGAGTTAGCTATCAAAAGTAGTGTTTAAAAAAATTGGTGACCTTTACAAAGAAGTGAGATAGTAAGTAAGTCCTAGTACTGCCCATACAAATGTCTGTGATATTAATCAAACAAGACAATATTAAATGTGATCACAAGGCAGAGCCTTGCTTTTCGCATATTAAAGATAAATTACCAAGTGACTAAGCTGTACAAGTTAATTTTAAACCGAAGTACAGAAGTAAAGGTGTCAATGTAAATATACCTGCTGAAAAACAAAATGTAGCATTGTTACCATTTTCTCATTCAACACACAATACTTTTACTTTACCAGTAAAACTAACTATTTTACATAGTTTTACTTTACCAGTAAAACTATGTTTTAAAAAGAAAATTGTTTACTGAAAACACAGCTGATAATACTTCTATAGCATCTTATATCTTGTATATCTGCTGATTATCAACAAAGTTATTTATCTGAGTCAAGTAAAGTGGAAAATTATTACCTAAACAATCGTATCATTTAATAAAACCTTTAAGCACGAAAATATAGGTTTAAATTATTCATTTTTCTCAGTAACACTGATACCACAGTATGAACTTCGACGCCGATAATTTGAATGGCGTGTCAAATGACGTCACTTTTCCTTTCGACCAATGGTGGCGCGTTTTGGAATTTTGAATTTCGCTCCCTTAATTTACACTTTTCACGAATTATTTTATGGCCTTAAATGATCAGTAAAAAAAAAAATTTTTATTATAATAAGATGATAATAAGTATCCGAAAAAAAAAGTGTTTGAGACCATTTAAAATTTTATGCATATTTCCTATTCCTTCAATAATTAATCGAAAGGAACTTCGTTCCATCCGGGTATCCCTTGTTTTATATACTGCTTACATATATTTATAACGTAACAACTTAATTAAGATTGTCTTCCAAATAAAGTAATCTTTTACTTTTTAAACTGTCACAATATCTTCTCATATTTTTAGTTTCAGGAATCTTTTATTACACATTAAAACGCATTAAAAGTGATATTAACTTTGAAAGATTTTCGATATATATTTCAGAAAACTAAAGAGACTGGAACATTAAAATATAAGGCACTTTAACAAAAAATATATTTTAACACTTTAAACACTTTTTTTACCAAATATGTAGCTCACAAAGTAACTCGTTTTGTGAATTTATTGTCCAAAAAGTTTTAAAACCGTTTAAGCGGCTACTAAATGACACTCGCACTTTTATCTGACACGAAACGTTTTCGCCCACGAATTTTAATGATTCTCGAAACACATCAGCGCCAATCATTTATATATATTAAAGCATTATTGTATTCACGGTTTCAAAGTAAAAACTTTTTATATTGTAATTTTGAATCATTCCTTTATAATCAGACCGTATATTTACGTAGTAGTATTCAACCTATAATCAACTTACTAAATAAAATATTCCTGATATTTTACGAAATTCTGACGTCATATACTTATGCAGTAGTGTAAGTTTTGAAACTTAAAAATTTACTTTTATGAAAAAAGTGGGTAAGTGAATTTTTTGAATAACTAATTGCAAAAGTACCGATTCGTAATGAATAATTATACAAATGAGGTAGAATTTATAATGACTTTAGACGATGTAATCACTGATATAAGTTATTTCATTGAAAACCTAGACTTGTTGAATTATTGAAGTGCTTTTGAGTCACGTCTCCTCTAGATTTAGACCTCAATAAAGCGGAAAACGCATCAAGGATTCTGATTGCATGCTTAACATTTGAGGGTTGTTGTAATATAATGTTTCTTTTTTACTTACTTGTTTTAGTTAACTTGTCTATATAATTAATTATTAAAGATGTATCTGAAACACATATTTAGGCATTTTCGAATACGATGGCTCATTGCAACCTCACAGAACTTTGATCGAGAGGTTACATTTTCGAGATTGTTTTTATATATATATATATTTATATATATATATATATATATATATATATATATATATATATATATATATATATATATATATATATATATATATATATATATATATATATATATATATATATATATAATATAAATAATAATACGGCATATTTTATCTTATGTGAGAATCATTCTTAGTCTGCGTTTGGTTTATTTAATTACTATAATAATAAACGATAAATCTTTAGTTCTTAAAATGAGAAGCAGACATTCTACTACAGTACTATAAATAATCTATTACAAAAAAGTCTTTCAAATGAAAGCTTTTACATGAAAAATTATTTGACAAACATTGGTAAGCGAATTTGTTGATTCACTTATTTATTGTACCTACAGACTAAGGTTGTTTTATGTATTCTTTGTTTTACAAGCAATTAAAACGTATCTTAACCATATAATAACAGGTGTAATACTTATAGATTTATAGATAAAAAGAATTAACCAGCTTTTCAGATAATATCATGCATGTCCTATCTTAGAACTTAATAGAAAAAAAAAACAAAAAAAAAACCGAAACAGATCAGTTGAACACCGAGATAAAGTTACATTTATGTATGATAAAATATTTTTAGACATCTATATTTATTCAGATAATAAAAACTCAATAACTAACACTCCAAGACAAGCAGGTTACATGAGGATGTGAGTTACAATTGACTTCTACGCTATAAATAAATTTTTAGACCCCGCTAAAGCTTTCAGCACGGATTTTTCAACATTTAAATAGTACAACAATTCAATCAATTTAATTGACTTAAGATATTAAGTCATGTAACACATCTAAATGAATCCCCACTATCTGAAAAACTCCGTAATGTAAGACAAAATTCCAAAATAAACCTTTTCATATCGTTTCTCTTTATAATAAACTTAACAAAAACTCAGTCTCTACTACCCTTTGAACCGAATTAATTGAAACGAGTAATTAACGGATATTTAACAGGTTGAAACTAGGATTTCACATAATAATTACTATTTCCTGAATTTAATGATAGTTTCATGTATAAGTTATATTGATTAATACAACATACATACATATAATACAACACTCTATCACTCGCTCATCCCTAAATATACACACACGCAATTAGAATTATTAACCAAAATTACTGGAATATTTGTAATTAGCTTTTTATTTGCTTTTAAAGTAGAGTAAATAATTTTAAGAATTCAAAGTTCTTAAGAAGCTTCTCTTGTATAAACATTAGGTAACTTATGTCTCGGTGAATAACCGGGATATCTGTAACCTATCTCTGCCACCCAGTAGAAGAACCATGCTACTTGCTAATGTAAATGTGTTTATAAACAGAAAATGTTTTATCTCTTGTTACTTACCCTAATACACAATTACTTGGTTTTAAATACTTATAATAAACCCCTTTTTTTAATACTTTATCAATCATTCAAATATATTTTTTAATAATCATATTCTATTTAAGAAAGTAACAAGAAAATACAATAGTTTCTGAGACAGAGGAAAATATTTATTGTTCAATTAGGATTGACAAATCATTAACCACTTCATCAAGTATCAAATATTATAAATATTTTTTTTTTGTTAACTGTTACTGTCACTTAAAGATTTAGTCCTTTCATGTTACTCGATTATGATATGTATAAAGAAAAGAAATAATTCCATAAAACGGAAATTAACTAAACTAACTCCCTAACATCCTTCAACATTTCTAATGATGCGTGGAGAATGTGACATTTGTAGAAGGTGCACATACCTGAAACAAAATGAACATATTTTAAGAAACATTATTCAATTACTTATAAGCTCTATTATGATTTAACAGGAGATTCTTGTTGAGGCCTAATGATGACCTCTTAGTGAAGTGGTCAGTGACCCTGGCCTCTTAACCACTATAGCTGGTAACCCTGACTCCTTAATCAAAGATTACGGGTTTGATTCCCAAACGGGACAATTCTCTGTGTGACCCACAGGTTGCTTTACGGAGTGTGGGTGTACTTTATATTTGTTTATATGTATTAATAAGTTTGTAAAGCCCTCGCGACACAAGGGTAATGTAATAACCTAACGAGGATATTGTTATTTTTTATTTGTAGTTGATTAAAATAAAAACATTACTAACTTAAGAGTCCATTATGATGAAAGCTTAAGATATAATAGAAAAAAAATAAAAAGAATCAAATCAAATAATGTCAACTAGGTAGGTGGTGATTGTTTGAATTAAAAATATTTAACAGGCGAGTGAAACCGCGGGAAACAGCAAGATTTTAATGAATTAGGAAAATGTCAATAGCTTCGAGCGTAGGCTATCCTATTGTAGAGCAGAGATTTACATATCAAATTGAAATAGATTTAACTAGCTGCTGCCCGCGGCTCCGCCCGCGTGTAGGTCGCTTTTCGCGTAATCTGTGGAAACAATTTCATAGAACATCATTTTTGCGTAACTTTCACCGTTTTCGCAGCGCACGCAGTTTTTTGTTTATTTTTTTACACCTTGCGTTAGAATATTCAAGTTTTAGTAATCATCCCTAATTTTTTGAAAATGAAACATAGCCTATGTCACTCGGGAATAGTGTAGCTTGCCAACGGTGAAAGAATTTTTGAAATCGGTCCAGTAGTTTCGGAGCCTATTCATTTCAAACATACAAAAAAATAATCAAACCTTTCCTCTTTATAATATTAGTATAGATTAAAAGACAAAGAAGAGAAACAAGTAAACGTTTTTTTAAATGAATGACTTACAAATAAATAAATACCTATTTAATAAAGAGAATGAACAACACTAGGAAAATTTAAATATCTATATATATAAAACTCTTCCGTTACTGAGTGACTGACTGACAGACAACGCACAGTCGAAACTACTGGTCGTAGACAGCTGAAATTTGGAATGTAGGTTCCTTGGGATATGTAGGGGAGCACTAAGAAAGGATTTTTGGAAATTCAACCCCCAAGGGGGGGAAAAGGGGTAAAAACGTTTGTATGAAAAATCTTATTCCTTGGGTTTATAAACTTGAAACTTGGCATGAACACGTACATAGGCAAGTAAATATGTTTGACATTATAAGTTTTTTCAAACTACCCTCCAATCGTGATTTAGGGGGTGCGATTGGGTGACTGATTTATTAACGCACAGCCGAAACCGCTCGGTATAGGAGTCTGAGATTTTGAACAGAGGTTCCTTTAGTAACATAAGTGAGCACTAAGAAGGGATTTTTGAAATGTCAACCCCCAAGGGGGGGAAACGGGATAAACTGAGCCGGGGCTGCGGGAAAGTTCTAACGAGATACCGTGGCCCCGGAACGCAAAGGGCAACTGAAGGAACGAGGTGGGTTTTAGTCAGTAAAAGTCACAATTTTCTTTCAACTCCTAACCGTTGAGGAGTTGTACCTTCCATCATCAGCTCATTCACATGGGATGATGACTATCAGACGCAAATACTTAAACAGATCTATGAAATTGTCAAAAACGTAATTGCCTGTAAATTTGAGGTTTGCCCTTGATTTCCCTGGAATACCATCATCAGATCCTGACTAGGTAACAACGGGACCAACTTGAAAGTATACTCTACCGAACAAAAAAAGAATCACGTAAATCGATCCATAAATCTCGGCGTAATCGGTATGCATAAATAAAACACCCGAATTTTATTTTCTATTAACTATCACGAGTTGTCTCGATGCTCGATAGATGGCGTTGGCATCGAGATAGATCGCGCTATGGTTTCGTTACCGTCATTTAGCTAGGTAGCGTAAAATATTTTAATTTATCGTGAGAGTTAGAATCTTTGACCGACCAATAGACTGGCAAAAAGAAGCCAAATACTTAGGAGTAACGTTCGATAGTAAATTATCTTTCGGCAAACATATCAGAACGGTTAGGAACAGAGCGGCCTTCTTTCTAGGCCGACTCTATCCCCTCGTGTGCAAGCGGAGTAAACTGTCCCTTAGAAATAAGGTCACACTTTACAAAGTTTGTATACGCACCGTCATGTCCTATGCGAGTGTCGCCTTCGCTCACGCCGATCTGAAACCCCTTCAGGTGATTCAGAATAAATTCATGCGCACTGCCACGGGCGCGCCGTGGTATATGCGCAATGCAGACCTCCATAGAGACCTAGGTTTACCTACAATAGCGCAATATTTCAAGGAGCTCTCTCAGAGCTTCTTCGATAGGGCCGAGGTACATCCGAACCCACTGGTGGTTGAAGCGACCACCTACCAGCCTAGAGTTACCCCGTTAGCTTTTAGAAGAAGACCCAAGTCGATTCTAATCGACCCAGATGACCAAATAACGACTGACAACAGACGATTAGCTTACACTGTATCACACACCTACACACACCGCCTTCGCCGGCGAAGGCGAGGCCCTAAACGCACGCTGCCTCGGCGTTCTGCCGTCGGGGGGCGTTAGTGTCATTATACCCATCTATCCCATCCTAAAAATACGCTGTCTTAAGCCGAGGACGGCCTCTTATAGGCACCCTTAAGGCAGACGTGTCCCCCGGGCCCCTCAGGCCCGGGTTTTTCAAGGGCGGGTCTCAGTACTCGCCCACTCCCCCGGTGACGCTGTAATAGCCATTTGGCTAACAGCATAGTCATTACAAAAAAAAAAAAAAAAAAAAAAAAAAAAAAAAAAAAAAAAAAATTAATTTATCGTGTAATTTTAGCAGCGCCCCTAGCGGACATACGCGAAACTACATATTACACACTACAAATATTTAACGTTTAATTCATTAACTTTTAACTTGACTTATTTAACTTATTTTACTCTCTATTTCAGTTAATTTTTGATTTGTTGATTAGATTTGATATTTTTGATAGTATATTTAGTTAGTGTTGGATAAGTTTTATAGTGTGAGTTGATTTTTTAATATATTCTGCATTTTTTATTCATTTGTTTGTTACTTTATTAGTCTTAGTTAATTTCCATAGATATAGTTTTAGTTAAAAAATTTCTAATTAAAATGGTTCAAGAAATTTTGTTTGTTAATGGGAATTATATTCCTCATGCTGTGGTAGATATAGAAAAAGATGGAGCCTGTTTATTTAGAGCTTTATCTTTTTTGATGTTCGGAACTCAAGACAGGGCTAGGGATGTACGTGAACGCATAATCAGCTTTGTTATTGAAAACTGGACGGAATTTTCGATTATGTCGTGTACTGCACTTGGAGATAATTATTCAACGCCAAATGAATATTACAACGACATGATGAAAACCACTACATATGGAAGTTTGTGCGAATTAGAAGCTGCTGGGCGAATATATGAATATGTTTTCGAAGTATTTCGTGATGGCCAGTTTTATGTGAAAACTGGAGTTGAAGGTCTTCCTGTAAAACGTCTTCGCTTTACTGGCGGGCTTTCTGGTGGTCATTTTGACGTTTATGTTCCAGTTTCATCGTTTTCGGCAACAAAGGTCGCAAAAAAAATTACTCAACGAAGGTTAGAAACGCCTTCACCTATTCCCGAAATCATATTTTCGAACAGTGAGTCCGAGACTGAGTCTGAGTCTGAATTAAAACACGATGAACCAATGCCTAAACAAATAAAAAAAGTGAACAAAAAACGTAGGGCTCGATACACGAATAAAACTCGGAAAAATCAGCAAAAAAAGTCAGTTCTAAGTAACCCTGCAGCACATCGGCAAGCGGTTACAGTGTATCAACGAAACTACCCCCAAGTTCATAGGAAAGCACAAGCTGATTACCAATCTTCACACCCCGAAATACACAGGAAAGCACAAGCTGCTTATCGAACTTCACATCCTGACGAACATCGACAGGAAGTTGCAAATTATCAACATACACACTTGGAGGAACGAAGAAATATTCAGTCTCAATATCGTAAAAATATTAAAGCAAAAACATGGCATACAAAATTACTGTCGGGACTGGCGTATAATCCTGAGTTGTCATACGAAGCAGATAAAGATGTATGTATAGGAACTATGGATCATAAATGCCAGTGGTGCAATGCTTTAAAGTGGAAAGAAGAAACTGTTGGAATGTGTTGCAGTGGAGGGAAGGTTTTGCTTGAGGCCTTTGAACTACCTCCAGAGCCACTTTATAGCTTAATAATTATGGATTTTCATCCTGATCACAATCATTTTATGAGTAACATCCGAAAATATAATGGGTGTTTTCAAATGACCTCATTTGGAGCAAAACTGCTCTCAGAAGATGGATTCATGCCGACATTTAAGGTACAAGGCCAGGTTTATCATCTGATTGGAAGTTTACTGCCTATGGATCAACAGAATGCTCGATTTTTGTAAATTTATTTTGTAGGAGAGGACGAAAGGGAAGCAAACTTGAGATGTTCAAATTTTCCAGGTGTAAAGAAAAATTTAGTGAAAGTGCTTCAAAAAATGCTTCATGATGTAAATCCATACATAAAAGACTTAAAAACAGCTATCGAAAAGGTTCCAGCTAATTGTGAAACATTTAAAGTTGTTATTAACGCCGAAAAAAAACCAATAGATGGTCATTTAGGTCGTTATAATGCACCTACGACAAATGAAGTAGCGTTAGTCATTGTTGGGCAAGAATTTGAAAAGCGTGACATTGTCTTAGAAAGCCATAGTAGTGGTTTGCATCGAATCAGCGAAATCCATAGATCTTACGACGCTTTGCAATATCCTTTGCTTTTTTGTCGTGGTGAGGATGGTTACTCTATTCATTTACCCCAGATCGATCCGAAAACTAAAATGGGTCTTAAAAAGACAATTTCTGCCGCAGATTTCTATTCTTACCGAATAATGTCCAGAGACGGTCAAATCAATCATCTCCTTTACTATCGCTCCCTCTTCAGTCAATTTTTGGTTGACGTATATGCTAAGATTGAGACCGAAAGACTCAATTATATACGTCATAATCAGTCTAAACTAAGAGCAGAAAATTATATCCATTTAAAGGATGCCGTAGGTAGGCAAGACGCAGACCCTAATGATCTTGGTCAAATGGTAGTGTTGCCTTCTTCTTTTACAGGTGGACCTCGATACATGCATGAGCGAACCCAAGATGCCATGACCTACGTTCGCCGTTTTGGACAACCGGATCTTTTTATAACATTTACATGTAACCCACAATGGGAAGACATTACAAAACATTTGTTACCAGGTCAAAATTCCCACGACCGTCATGACTTAATCGCTAGAGTGTTCCGTTTAAAACTTACTGACGAAACGTAAAATATTCGGTGAAGTATGCTGTTTTATGTACTCAGTCGAATGGCAAAAGCGTGGCCTTCCACACATTCACATACTACTCTGGCTTAAAAATAGCATAACGACAGATCTCATTGATAAAGTTATTAGTGCCGAAATACCAGATCCAGAAACAGACCCAAAACTGTATGAAATCGTTAAATCTAACATGATGCATGGTCCATGTGGAAGTTTTAATTTCAAGTCACCTTGCATGAAACAAAACAGTTGCAGTAAAAGATTTCCGAAACAACTCATTAAAGAAACTCAAACTGGCGAAGACGGTTACCCACAATACAGGCGTCGTTCTCCAGAAGATGGTGGCTTTACTGTTGACATTAAAGGAGTATGTTTAGATAATCGATGGGTTGTTCCTTACAATGCTGTACTTTCAAGAAGTTTTGGTGCTCATATTAACGTCGAGTACTGTAATTCAGTAAACTCTATTAAATATGTATGCAAATATGTGAATAAAGGGACGGATCAGGCTACTTTCGCCCTTGAAAATAAAAATGACGAGGTGACTACTTACGAAAATGGTAGATATATAAGTAGTTCGGAGGCTGTTTGGCGGATTTTTGGCTTTCCGATTCATGAACATTTTCCTCCAGTTATTCATCTTGCAGTACACTTAGAGAACGGACAGAGAATATACTTTAACCAAGAAAATATTATCGAAAGATTAAATAATCCACCAAATACTACGCTTCTAGCCTTCTTTAAACTTTGTCAAGTAGATATTTTTGCGAAAACTTTGATTTATTCAGATGTACCATCGTATTATACTTGGCATAAAAATAGTCACTTTGAAAGAAGAAAAAGAGGAGCTGACGTACAGGACTGGCCAGATATAAAAAAAGAAAACGCGTTGGGCCGAGTGTATACTGTGCATCCCAATAATGCGGAGTGTTTCTATTTACGTATGCTTCTGCATGAAGTAAAAGGGCCAACTTCATTTGAGGCTCTAAGAACGGTTAACGGTGAAGTACATCCCACTTTTCAATCTGCTTGCAAAGCTTTGGGTTTGCTTGAAGACGACCAGCACTGGTATGCTACCTTACAAGATGCTGCACTTTCTGAATCTCCCTCTAGAATTCGGGATTTGTTTGTAATATTATTAGTGTTTTGTCAAGTGTCAGATCCATTAGGACTTTGGGATAAATTTAAAGATATTTTATCGGAAGATTATAAACATCAAGTCCACAGAAACATAGAGGATGTTGATAACATTTGTAGTGAAGTATACAACAAATGCCTGCAAGTTCTTGAGGAAGCCGTTCTTTCATTAGGTGGGCGTTCACTTAAGGAATATGGGTTGCCACAACCAACCAGGCCACTCGATTTAGGGAACATTATGTTATTAAGAGAGACTAATTACAATACAGATTTTCTAGAGAGATTCGTCAAGGACCATAAAAATACTTTAACAATAGAACAAACGGAAGCATACGATAAAATTATGCATAGTGTTAACACAAATTCAGGACAACTTTTCTTTCTAGACGCGCCAGGTGGCACAGGAAAAACCTACTTAATAAACTTAATTTTAGCTAAAATTAGAAGCTCAAAACATATTGCTTTGGCTGTCGCCTCATCAGGGATCGCGGCCACATTGCTGGAAGGTGGTCGAACTGCGCATGCATGTTTTAAGTTACCACTCGACTTGACTCGCGTAGAAACACCCTTATGCAGTATTTCAAAACAAAGTCACCTAGCTGAAGTATTAAAAAATACAAAAATTATTATCTGGGATGAAATCACCATGGCACACAAAAGAGGAATTGAGGCTTTGAACAGATCTTTACAAGATATTCGGGGTAATAAAAATTTAATGGGTGGCGTAACCGTGCTGTTTGCTGGAGATTTTAGACAAACCTTACCGGTGGTACCCAAGGGAACTCGTGCTGATGAAGTACAAGCATGCCTTAAAAGATCGATTTTGTGGTCCTCCGTAAAAAGTATAACGTTAACTAAAAACATGAGAGCCTATCTGGGGAGTGATTCGACGGCTGGTATATTTTCAACCAGTCTTCTAAAAATAGGAAATGGTGAACATCCTACCAGGGATGGTATATTTGACATCCCTGAAGATATGTGTACATTAGTATATACCATCGAGGAGCTAATACAACACATTTATCCAGGTATTTCCGACATACAAGACAAGCCTATAGAATGGTTTTGCGAACGAGCTATTTTGACTCCGAAGAACGAACAAGCTGCATTTATTAACGACATACTTTTAAAGTCATTCGACGGAGAAGAAAAGATTTATAAATCCATAGACACACCATGCCATGCAGACGACGCTACAAATTATCCGGTCGAATTCTTAAATTCACTTAAACCAGCTGGTCTTCCATACCATAGGCTTGCACTGCGAAAAGGTACACCGGTAATGTTGCTACGTAATCTGAAACCACCGAAATTGTGTAACGGCACCAGGTTGCAAGTCAAAGCCTTACATAAATATTTAGTTGAGGCCGTTATTTTGACAGGATGTGCCCGAGGAGAAACGGTATTCGTCCCGCGCATTCCTCTAATGCCCAATGACCTTCCATTTGAACTTAAGCGCCTTCAATTTCCTCTAAAAGTTTGCTTTGCGATGACGATAAATAAGTCTCAAGGGCAAACTTTTAAAGTCGCTGGTGTTGATTTAAGAGAAGATTGTTTCTCTCATGGACAACTGTATGTTGCTTGCTCGCGTGTCAGCTCTCCCTCTAACCTGTTCATCCTGGTAAATAATAAAAAAACTAAAAATATTGTTTACAAGGAAATCCTGTAAGGCCTCTTCGTCCTATAAATCCTGTTTTTTTTTTCTTTTGAGACGATGATTTTGTCTCACTTTACTTTTTCTATATAGATTTGTATGTATACTAATATTATAAAGAGGAACAATCTATTTTTTTATATGTTTGTTTGTTTACACATGTTATCGATAAACTCCGAAACTACTGAATCGATTTCAAACATTCACCATTAGAAAGCTACATCATCCCTGAGTAACACAGGCTATATTTAATTCCAGTTGTAACAAGATTTCAGCCTGTGGAAGAAAAAGCCCTGTCGAGATCATTAAAAAACGCTATATATAACCGAATTACACGTGGGCGAAGCCGCGGGCGGAAAGCTAGTTATTCATAAAATAATAAGAAGTTTATTCACTATATCACACCGTTAGATTAAAATTTTAATATTATTTGAATTGATTAAAATTCCATTTAACATGCTTCTAGACCACGTGGCATATTATCCAAACAGTATATTTCACTTCTATCTTGTTATCAGAGAATACGATTTTCTAGATTACAAAACAGTAATATATTCTTTATGTAGTTTATGTGAAGAATAATACTATAAAGATGTTTTAGTCGGTTCGAGATTAGTTTTCTTACGAAAGTTGATCATAACATTTATTGATGGGTTATTAAATATTTATGAGGCTGCTATTTATGTCTAGTCGTGCAGTTTATTAATACAGTAGTGTAATAAATTTAACAGGTCATACAGTTCAATAACCTTAACATAAAGGGCATGTACTGTTATATTTATTTGTATATTTAAACTTAATTGTAGAATAAAATTATCATTGGGAAACATAATATCAAAAGAATAGTGCTAGCAGATTTGGTCCCTAAAAATATTGTATATTTTTTTTTCAAAAGTAGAAAATGGTATAAATAATCTAAATTTGTTAAGGTACTATAAAATATACGCAATAATCAATTGGGTTCAGAAAAGGATAACAAATTTTGCACTTACGATAAATAAAATTGAGTGAAGAATTAGTTTGGAGTCTAGCCAATTGATATTCCTATATCATATATATAGTGAGTTTTATATTTATGAATTATGATGTATATATAAACATAATATGCATACCTTTATAAAACTTAATGAGATGAAAGAATGTGTCTTTGGTATAAAAATAACGTATTGTTCTTAAAGTTATGGTTATTCACACGCTGTTTCATAATGTTTGTGTATATCGTTGTATGTGTTTATTTGTTACGTCCTGTCTCCAAAATGACAAAAACAAATAGATTTTAGCGGAACTTGTCAATGACGACTTGTCACGACCTACAGAATTTTAGGTTACTTTGTCTTGCTCGATTATTATTGCGCAAGTCAAATCTCCTGTTCAGAATTTATTTTATCAAATATAATATTTTAAAAAACTGTTTAATCTTGTTGTTTATTATATTATAACTTCTCAAACTTATTGAATCAAGGTCGGTTTTAAAGATAAACCCTTCTATAAAGAATAAAATCAAACTTTTTAAAACAATTGATTTAGATAACAATTCTATGTAAATATGGGTTAATTTACTTTTATATACAGGTATTTCGTAGCTTTAAAATAGCAATACCGATTTTAACTAGAGTTTTTATGATTGATAAGACCAGAAGAAAGTTTAGATAACTTGCATACGAAATTATAAAAAAACCAACTCGAGTAAAGTTATCGGCTAGTATTATATTAAAAGTCATAAAAAATAATATTTACTTTGGTAAAATATAACATTATTTTCTTTGAATCCTTTTTTGTTAAAGGACCGAGAACTGAATGTTCTCAGATAACTCTTAAATATGGAATATTTTTATATTTTAGCAAACCTTCTATAGAACAACTGTCAAATATCAAATTTATTTCCTGGTAAAATCTTATCTGTGGATAAAATATCTGGCCCGAATAAATGAAACGAAATTCTACCCACTTTAAAACACTTTCAATCTAAAATAACTGAAAATACAAAAAAAGATATAAATATTCCTCAATCGAAAGGTTATTACACAGTTCGTAGAGTACGAATCAAGCCCCATTTAGTTTCCGAGTTTAATGGCCGATGCATAATTTATTTTCTGTAGACATTTGTTACCAAATATTCTTATATAATTTTTGTATATTGAAGCAATGACTCTATCTTCTGAGTTTTTTTTACAGTTTTAAAGCATTTCCCCGTGATAATATACTTGTGATATCTAAATTTATTCTATATATGCACAGACCTATATAAAAATAAAATAAAAATGTACCTCCTAAGATCAACCTGTATAATTAAAAATTTCAATAGTAATGTTTGCTCTCCAGAGCTTATTATACGAACATTGTACAAAGGTTAACTTAAACATAATCTACAATTCAGCTTATAATTGTAAATCTGTTACTCAATGAGTCGTAAATATATTAACCCATACTCAATCCCAACAGACTTACTAACGACATAAGTCAATTTAACGGCTTAACTTATCTCATTGTACCACAATAAACGGTTAACGGATACAACGGAGTTTGTCGTGTAACTTTGAAGAACTTTGTAGCCTTTAATCATTTACCAAATTAGGGACTATCTTAAATTGGTTCTTGAAAGATGTACTATGCTTTGTAAATTTTTGTTAATAAAAATCATGTTATATTCGTAAAATAAGACTAAACATATAAGAGATTTAGTTTCTTTATGCTTTATATTATTATAATAAATATATAAGTAAAGACTAACCAGTTTCACGTGGTTCTTTAGGAAATCCATATACATGTAACGTCTTCTTATTGAAAACTTTTTGCTAAATTTAAAACGAGATAATACATTATATATGAAATATATCAAGATTACCTCAATGTGTAACTTGCTTTCATTTTCAACGTACACCAAAATTTAAAAAAAAAATGTGTCTTATATTTTTGGGTGTATGTAGATCACTAAAGCCACCTAAATCTCCTTTTGTATACTTTGACTCTCACATCACTGAACTCTGGAAAGAATTCTGGCTTTTGAACGTAACCGCTCCATTGAATAGGAAAATAAAAGGAAGATCTGTAGTAATCGCTGTAAATACATTTTTAAACATAAATTATATAACAACCACTCCCTAATTCAGAAACAGACATTTTTAAAGTTTTTACAAAATATTAAATATCTATAAAGCTTGGTCCTTTTTTAACATAAATTATCACGAGTAATTAATTACAAAATGAATATAACAACGATTAATCCTACTGTAAACAACGATAATGTTTTAACTTATGGGATACCATTAGGGACTGTACAAACCCTTCTCTATTAAAGGTCATGGTAAGTAAGGCTCTCGTTTAAATATTGAATGAAATAGTTCAGAAATCCGGATCCGAAGAGAAACGGCCCCCGGAGGCGGCGTTGGGTTCTTCGCTATACATAATAAAATGTACGAAATGTTTTACCATAATTCTAATTTGAAAGTTTATTGAGTGCGGGAGCAGATGATACTCATTTTGAAATAGAGGTGAAAACATTCTTTATTTGAAAGATAACTTTTACTACTAGCATAACAGTTTTGTTAAATATCGTTTATTCTAAAATAAGTCAAAATTAAAGTCAAGTTATAAAATACATTTCCTTTATTTGTGTTATTTAATATAAAGCTTGTTTAATACAACTGAACCATAAAAATAACTAATTCTTATTAAGTATGTATTTATTCGTGGAACAAATAAGTACTTTTGTTATGAAAAAATAAATAAATACAAAAAAGGATTAGTTATAAATATATATATATATATATATATATATATATATATATATATATATATATATATATATATATTTGAAAATATCTATAAACATGTATAGCCATGTTAAGCTTATTAAATTTTTATAAATATAGAATGAAAAAAAACCGATACGGGCAGGGATTCGAACCCGCGACTACTGGGAAACCGTCCCGTCGCTCAGGACGGGTCGCTCGGGACGGGACGGTTTCCCAGTAGTCGCGGGTTCGAATCCCTGCCCGTATCGGTTTTTTTCATTCTATATTTATAAAAATTTATATATATATATATATAATAATAAATGAATGGAATTATGAAATACACAGCTTAATACATATATAATTATGTGTAGAATATCATAGCTAATTAAATTTAGAAGAGCTTTTATATATTTAATTATAAAAAATATGATATAATTTTTATTACAGAAATATTTTTCCGGTTTAGTTTAAAAATATTATAAGCTGTTTACTCACTACAAGTTTACACCTACTAAAAAAATGTTTTACATAATTATAATTTATTTATTTATTTATGTACCAAACTTAAATCTTAACTTAAAATATAAACATTACGTACACAGGATAACTTATCTCTACAAAGAGATCTCTTCCAGCCACCCAAAAAATTGATGTGCGAAAAGATTTTCTTAACAAAATAAATCATTGGAGGGTACATAATTTCGTAACATATACAATTAATAATATATAATTAAAATCCTTAGATATATATGACAAGTCAATATATACAAATACACATACATACACACATACATATAAACATATATACATGTATATATATATATATATATATATATATATATATAAATTCATAAATAAGGTAATAATAATATTAATAACAGTAATTATATTGATAGTGAGAGATAGTGCTGCTTCAATTTATGTTTAAAAGAACTAATTGTGGGACAATTATAAATTTCAGAAGGAAGTGAGTTCCACAATTGTGCTGCTTTTATTGTGAAAGATTCTGCTAAAAATGTGGTGTTATAACGGGGTACATCAAGGGGTTTAAAGATGACACACGAACGGGATGGTCTGTTATTAGGTACGGACAGTTGAAAAGATTGTCGTAAATAGGGAGGGGAAGATTTAGACAATACGTTAAAAAGAGTAGTTAGGACGTGAGTATTCCGGCGGAGTCGAATAGGGAGCCACTTTAGTTGACGTCGGAATTCAGATATATGATCGAATTTACGCAGTCCGTATATGAAACGAATACATACATTCTGAAGTCGATCCAACTTGTCTAGTAGCTCTTCTGTAGCATCTAAGTAACATACGTCGGCATAGTCGAGTATAGGAAGTAATAGAGTTTGGGCCAAGAGTATTTTCGTTTGTAGGGGTAAAAAGTTTTGGAGGCGTCTCAAGGAATGAAGGGAGTAATGAAGGCGTTTACTCACCTCATTAACATGTGCTGACCAAGACAAATTGGAGTCAATTGTTAAGCCTAAGTTTATTGCTGTTTCTGATAACGGTATTTTAGTAGAATCGTATATGATGTCTGGTGTTATATTGAAATTTATTTTGTTACGCAGTTGTCTAATTCCAATTATTAGCGCTTGAAACTTATTAGGATTAAGCAAAAGACCAAAGCCCTTTGCCCATTCCTTTATGCTGTTTAGATCCTGATTTATGACCCCTATTTCTCTATCAAGTTCGCTTAAGTTAGCATGTCGGTATATATGCAAATCGTCTTCGTATAGATGGTAGGGAGAAGATATGACTTTAGGGATTTCATTGATAAATATGGAGAAAAGCAAAGGAGATAGAACGCCGCCTTGTGGAACGCCAGCAGAGAGATCAGCCCATTCCGAAAAACTTTCGTTACAGCGTATCATCTGCTGACGACCATGAAGATACGACTGAAACCAATCAATCACGGGTGGAGATATGTTAAGAGAGTGTAGGATAGCGAGCAAAATACTAAAATCAACACAGTTAAAAGCATTACTAAAATCTAGCAGGATTAAAATAGTAAGCTTCTTATTATCCATAGCTAAACGAATATCCTCAGTGACTTTGAGTAATGCTGTGGATGTACTATGGAAATTGCGGAAACCGGATTGGAAAGGACTAATAAGGTTATGAGTGTTTAGGAAATGCGTGAGCTGTTGGAGTACTGCATGTTCAAGGACTTTAGATAGTATTGGTAAAATAGATATAGGACGAAAGTGCAATGGAGAAGAAGGATTGTTACATTTGGGTATGGGAATAACATAGGCTTTTTTCCAGACTGTAGGAAAAGTATTGGAAGTTAATGAGAAGTTCATAATATGTGTGATAACTTTCAATACATACTCCAGGATGGGAAAAAGCATCTCACGGCTGATGTCATCGCTTCCAACGGCGTTAGATCTAAAGGATGAAAGGCACTTCTTAACATCACACTCCGTGATTTCACGAAACAGAAATGGATTACAGGGTAGTCGGGGAGCCATATTTAATTTATGAATGGTAGCTAATCTCTCTGTATCGGACATATTGACGGAGGGAGTGGAGAAAAAATTATTAAGAAGATTTATATCGTTGAACTGATGAAGTTTTTCAGAGGCCTTCCCCACACCTAAGGATTTAAAAAAAATCCACATTTGGGATGGAGTTGAATTATTAATTGAGGAATATATGTAGCGACGTTTTGCATCCCTACACATCCTGTTGCAGAGATTACGCAATTGCTTGTAGGATCGTAAATTTTCCTGGGTGCCATTTTTCCTGTACCGCCGCTTAGCTTTATCACGGTTTACCATGAACTCTTTAATTTCTGAGGTAAGCCAAGGGGCAGGAAAGTGCTTAACACGTACCGATCTAAGTGGGGCATGGAAGTCATATAACTTAGTAATAACATTCATAAATGCAGCCACCTTTTCATCAATTGTTCCCGCCAGGTAAACACAGGACCAATCTATTCTCGAGACGTCAGTTTTTAAATTATCCCAGTTTATACGTCTGAGATTTCTACGCATAACAACCTTAGATTTACGCTTGGGCAGAGCAAAATTGTACTGAAGGTACAATAGGACATGATACGAAAAAGGTGCAATCAGTTGACCGTGCGTTATAACTTTTGCAGGGTTATCAACGAAAATAAGATCAAGAAGAGAAGGAATAGCATTAGGTGAGTAGTGAGTTTCTAAAAGAGGAAGAGTAGTCATATTGTAGGAATCAATTAATGATCTAAGTCTGTGGGATCTGCCATCACCTTTAGTGAGACACGTATTTAGATCGCCCATAATTATTTTGTGACTATAACTAGAGGAAAACGAGTCTAAAATTTGGTCTAGAGAAGAAAAATAATCAATATATTGCGATGGGCTATATACCACACCGAGAAGCAAGTTTGAATAGTGGGCACGAATTTCGAGAAAAAGGTGTTCTAAATTGTAAGTGTTAGGAGGAGATTGAGCAATTACAGTAAAAGAAATATTATTACGAAGGTAGATACATACCCCAACTCCCCGTCTGCCATCTCGATCATTTCGGATCAGATTATAACCCGGTAAGGAGTAAATTGAAGAAGTAAGAGAGGGTTTCAACCAAGACTCAGACACGAGAATACAATCGACAGAGACGTTGCCAAAAGATGATAAAAAATCAGAATAGTGAGCCGGAATACTCTGCGCATTTATATGTATTATATTAAGATAGCAGCCATTTTTGGATGTAAAAATAGAATTAAGTTTTATTTTAAGTGGAGTAAAGTTTTCGTCCGATGAATTCGAACTAGCAGCACTAAGAAAATCCTCAGATGACGAGCAAGAAAAATATTCATCATTTATAATATTATTACAAAAAGAAGACATTATTAAAAAATACTAATATAGATATATAATATATATACACTATAAATATAATAAATATAAAAAATAAACAATTATATTGAATATTTAAATAATATAAAAAAATATTATTATTATTATTTTTTTTTAATTAACAAATATTTCAGTGCCTTACACACTGGCAGATTAAAAATAAAAATGAATAACACCTTATATATATATAAAAGAATACTCATAAGCTACAAGTAAGACTTGTTCAACAAAGTAAACCTGACACCAAAATAAATTTAATTCAAAAAGTAAAAAATCCATAAAATGTAGAAAAAGAAAAATGTAGTACAATACAAAGTAGTATTCAGAAATCAGATTCTGAACGAAATATAATATTTATCTGACAACCCCAAACTTCATTTTAATATAAACAGTATACGTCAATTGTCAGTTGTCACAAGTCTAATCATAACACTTATTTAAAACATGTTTATTATATTAATTTTTATCTACCTACTTAAGTCTAAACAATTAAAGTAAAGTTTTGTACAAATGGTATATAAACGAAGTAATCAAAATACACTATATTTAAATGAGTAGTATAAAACTATAAACATGATTACTTGCCGTAGGATGTACCTTTAAGGTTATGGTATACTTATTTGGCAGCGTTTTTATTGTTGCGACGCGGTCTCAAGGATCTAGGATCTTGTGTACTTTCTGTTGGAGGCAGTGGGAATTTTTTTATCAGGGACTGAAGCTCCAACATAGTTGTTACTTTCTTGCGGCATTTATCAGGCAGAACAATAAAAATATTACCATCCGATGACCAGGCATTCTTAAGGTCAAAATGTTTTCTTGCGGTGTTAAACACCTCTTGCCTTGGCTTAGTAAGAAACTCAGAAACTATTATGCCTGAGCCTTTTAAAGAGGTTTTTGAGCTCCAGACCTTATTACGATATTTTAAGCCACTGAAACGAACCAGCACCGGTCTAGGTTTATCCTTGTTTATTCCTAACCGATGACAAGAATCAAAATGAGAAGAATTAGTGTCAGCCAGCTTCATTTTATCACACATAATAGAATTTATAGTACACTCTAACTGCTCATTGCTGTTTTCGGGTAGGTACACCATGGAACAATAAAACATTGCTTCTTGAAAACATCTCATGCTTATCAAAGCCCTCTGTGAGTAACTGAAGCTGCTGTTGCAGCATATATAACGTTTTCCAGATGTAATCCTTGAAAGAAGCAAAGTCTTTGGCCAGAGCACCAAGATCTTGGGAATTAGTCTTCAATGGCGACTTGGATGTTGTTTGAGTGTTAGCCAGTGCTATATCAAAATTGTTAATCCGTGACTCAAACATTTTAATAATATCCTCCATATTTTTGCTTACTTGAGTATGCAGGTCCATTGTAGTAGTTTGTGACAGCTTAAGGTGTATTGAGTGAAAGTAAGAAATTGCCAGGTAATGTAGGCAATAACAGACTTATTTATAAGGACATATAAACTTTAAATATCTAAAGAAACAGTCAAAATATAAATTATTACACAGCACAAAATTTTTAGATGTTGTTCACTCAATCTACCCACCAACTTGTGATATTAATAATTTTATTTAAAATCCTTATTGCACAAAAAATATATATAAATGGCTTACGGACTTAATGCTAAAGCATTCTCTACCAGTAAACCGACAAAGTAAGCCGAAATCTACAAATGTATCTACAAATTAGTAGACAAAATAATACCAACATTTAACTTGGACTTTAATGTAAATGTGATACCTACATGCTTGGTAAATATTATCGTGGAGTGTACAAGTAACCTTAAAACCTTTTAAGACTCTAGTAAACTAAAATGTACCAAGATGTATTAGCGACCCACACGTATAACAAAAGATTACAGTAATTGATGCCTGAATTAAGGTCAATGACGTATGTTGCTAAAACTCAGCGAAATATTTTTAGTTTAGTTTGACTATAAAGTAAGTATCGAGCGTGACAGTATCATTCGTCCGTCACGCCATTGAGTCTAGACTAATTTTATGGGCTATTGATCTAGAACATGAATTACATTACGTCTTATTATATTACTTATTAATAAACTTCTTTATATGCGCGTATATCGAGCACCTTTTATTAATTTATTTATTTACTGTAGAGTATTGCTCAGAACAAGAGAAAGATTTAATATTTTTAATAGGTTATTCAAAAGAAGTGTACTTCTGTTATAAATAAAAATAAAGTGTCTTTATTAAATCTATAAAAGATAATAATTATCAATTACTCTTAAAATATATTATATAATAAAATAAAATGATTCTAGAATAAACTAAACTGTCTGGAACTCAACTGTTTTAGTTAGTCACAAGCTCTTTTCTGCCGAGTTGCTCGTTTTATGACGGGTCTAATTAACTTTAGTCAGACAATAAAGATCGTGAACTTTAAGTAAATTAAAAACGAAATTTTCTTAATATACTACATAATTGTACTTAATGTAATATACGCAAACAATTATTTAAAAAATGTTGCTATTTTATATTGTTAGGTTACATTATTATTAAACAACTATTTTTTAATCATTCGTAATGTTTTGATTCGTTTCAATATTTTGATGGTCACTATATTGATCCATATTAATTAATGAATTATTAATTTAACTTTAATAAATCGTTGTTTTATTAACTTAAATAATAATATTTAGAATTGTTATGTCAAGTAATGGTTATTTTCGTATGCTTAAAGTAGTTTATTTGACTAAGATTATTATTTATGTGAGGAGGGATATTTGCTTGATTAGTAAATACTGAAAATAAGCTACAAAAGTGGGAACCATAAGGCTTCATAATTAAATCCAGTATTTAATATCGTGTTTACCGATACTTACAATTGTTCATTTACGAGTAGTTGTTATTTTTGTTGTTTAAAGTAGATGATTTGACTATGATTATTGTTTATGTGAAGAGGGAGTTAATAAAGAAGGGTATATAAACTGCGGTTAGGACGGTATTCGGGACAGACGTTGCTGTATAGTACCAAGGAAGGGTTAAATACTAGTATATAAGAGTGAATTGTAAAATCTGTGAAACAATACAATTGGACGTGGCCCTTGACAGATATATGTAATATTGATACATATAATATTGTTATTATATTGTAATTCTGTATGTAGGTAAAATAAAGATATTATTATTTATGAAACTACATAATACCGTTGACAATAAATATGCGAAATATTGATGTAGCAATAGATTTAAGAGTTTAGACTTATTTAGAACTATATATCATTGTTATTACTAGTACATTATTAAAGTAGTAAAAGATATTGATTTGACGAACTATCGTAAGTAGCCTGAAGATATTAAATATATTGTATTTACATATCTTATTAGGTAAGCCGTAAATGTGTGAAAGATATAAGATTGTTATAAATATTCTAGACATTTAAAATGGTTATGTACTATTATATTGTTATTATGAGATAATTAATGATGTTTAGAGTTGTGAATATGACCAATCTCCAAGAAGCTGCTGTTGGCGCTTCTGTCGATGTTATTATGTTATAAATATGGCTGTTAGCCTCTATTAAAGATAATCTGTATTGGACAACTGGCAAGATAAGTGATTCTTATACTTATATTGTTTATAATATGTGTAATAACTATTGTGGGTATTTCACTGTATTAAGTTATTGATAATTGTGTCTAAATAATTACACAGTAATAACTATATTACTGTATTTATTATATTCATGTACCGGGAGTCATTTTGTTATATTAAATGATATATTTGTTTAGTTCTTTCTTTTCTTTAAACTTATCCAGATAATATTATCATATATATAGTGGGCAGAGCCTGATTAAATACACTATAGTGTATTATTTTAGTGGTTTTTAATTGTAGAATCTTATAATATCTAACACCCTTATAATATACTAGTAAATCATAAGATAGCTATTTGTAAGTACGAATTATTCAGTGTTATATATATAGTTAAGTTTTCTAAATAAAAATAATAATGTTTGGCAGATTATTTTAAGTGTTCATAGTTGTCGGCACAAGGGTTGTATGAATGTTTTTAGCATTTTCAAAAAAAAACTCTTATTAGGGGTTAGAACACTTATTGCATTTGATTAGTCATTTTCTTCTATTAATCAAATAGATATGACATTATTAAAAAATAGAGAAGTAATTTGCAATAAAAATAATAAAAAACCACCCCTGTGAAACCAGGCAAGTTGCTAGTTCATAAGATGATAAAATAAAAAAGTTTGAAATAACCTTTGAGAGTTTGTTTCATTACTGAGAAGAAATGAGGGTTAAAATGATGATTAATCTTATGAATACTTACTCGTTCTGTGCAAATTAATAATTTTATCAGTATTAGTAGTTTATATGTAAAGGTTAACGTAACACAAAACATTCGTTATTTAACTTTGCATTAAGCAACATTTTTCTATATTTCTATAAAATGAAAAGAAATCACTTTTATTATAATCCAAACTCGAACTTTATGGCGAATTTATTCCGCAAAAAATAAAAATAAATTGACTCAGGTCACTTATGAACTTTCAACCTTAATGTTTGTCAAGTTCAGAAATATATAAAAACATTTTATAGATTAACCCAAAAATAAAATTGTTAAAAAAGAAGCAAATAAATATTATGTGACGACAGACAAATATTTACATTACATATTATTTCTAAGAGAGACCTTAAATTGTTATCATAAATTAATCCTGTCAAAACACAAGTGGACCAGACGATGAAATATTGATATAAGTAACAAAATATTGATAAGCCTTATCAGAGGAAAGTGCTAACAAATTACTCATAACATTTTAATAAGCGTCCTATCTCAAATTTCTCAAGCGCTTGTGACATAATAAGATCTAGGTTGATTAATGAATGGGTTCGTTATGAGATAAAGGTAAACTATCTGACATGCTCTGACTTATGTTAAGACTAATTTACACTTCACGATTGAGTGTATACAGCCACTTCCTGTACCCCTAGTAAGACGTTGACATAACGACAATTATGACAGTTTTCGAAATCACTAAACTAAAAATGGCTTTATTATACACTCTATGAAACAAACAATATATAAGATAATCTTTTTATATATATATATTTTGTAATAAATAATTCTGTAAATAGATGAGAACCAAGGAATACCCGCTAACAGGTATCTGAACTGTAATTCCACTCCCTCATTAGCAAGCTAAGAGTATTATTTATGCGCAATGTGCAGACTCGACTGTGTTTGACTTAAATGTGTTAAAATCTTAAAAACTTCAGTTAGTTTGTTAGTAACTCACTTAGTTAAGTTTTAATCACCTATATTAAAATCAGCATCATAAGAATTTTATCAAAAAGTTAAAGCTTTTTAAGCATCAATAAGATACATTATTGTAACATTAAAACAAAATATATTTAAGAAACAGCTTCAACACACTTTTTCAATTACATACAATTCAACTGAATTAACTAGATAAAAGACTAAAGTGAATACCATTAATCTTAGAATGTATATTTACCACGCGGACGTAAGTGCGGCTAGAACCTTTTGTGTGAAGCATTCTGCAGCTTGTAATTGTAGTTCACTGATTACAATCATTACTACGAAACGTCTTTGTATAGAAAAAAATATTCCAATTTTAACCTTCTGCTATGTGAATTTGTATGTATTCGATACAAATTCATATAGATTTCGGAGTTGGCTATCAGATCCATTAAATTCATTCCATTTCATTCAAAGATCCCCACCTTATGTCTAGGAGCTGAAGCTGCTTTGAACTACTTAAACGTAGCATATTAGAAATAATTACGCAGAGTTGCAAGTGTATGTGTGTGTGAGAGAGTGTGTGTGAGAGTGTGTGTGCGTTGTTAAAGTGGTCCATCTGTGATTTAAACATTTTACAATATCTTCTCTGATGTTGCTAACTTGAGTCTGCAGGTGTCTGACTTAAGTAGATGTATAAAGCTTGCCAGGTATTGTAACAAAATTATATTGATTCTTAAAATGTATATATTTAAAATTATACAATTCAGTTTTAAGTAATAAAAATATAAAATTTTTAATGAGTCGAAAGAGCTTATTTTGAAATGTTTTTAACTCAACTGTCCACAAAAAAATCTTTATTATTATAACTAGAATAGGAACTAATTAAATACTAATATTTGTTATAATCTCCGGCCTCTGCCTAATTTCTGAAGTAAGGAAACTTTCAAACTTTTAATCCGTAAGACAACCCTCGAGCGAATCTTTTATAAATAATTTATACTTAATAATTATTCTCTTGAACATTTTTTTTTTACCTTAATGCATTTTTAATGTTAACCTTAAAATTGATTTATTCAAAATTATTTAAGACACGTTCTTTTAATAAATTTTGATTATATTTGTAATATGTATTATTTTATAATTACGAGAAACACAATATGAAAGCGTCCTCATGTAAATTTCGACCTCTTTATGATAGTAAATATTGACGTTAGTGTAGTCTAAACAGGGTCAGTGGGAGTTGCTAATTAGTCTTCTTAAGCGAACTTTATGAATAGACCTCTTGTTTCAGCCGCAGCCTCGACACTTCTTTGTCAATATTTTGAGTGGAAATTATTATTTTTATGTCTCATATTTTCGCAGCTCTAATTAGTTTTTATGGTAATTGTTGGAACCATTTATAAAAACTGTATTTTTAGCAGCGTTTATTAGATAAATTCATTACGATAACGTCTGAATTATTTTCTTATTTGTAATTTTCTTATACATGGTTTCAAAAAATACAAGAATTTATATTATAATATTAGTTCGGACATATAAAAGCTCCTTTTTGTTTAATTAAATGGAAAACATATAATGTGATTATGAAAATTACAATATAAAGACTACTCCTCTAGAGATTTATTACATGTATAGAATAAGATATGCATGGTACCTATTACGTGATTGATATCAATTGAAATAACTTTTTTATTTCTTAGCCGATTTAAATATAATAAACATTTAATGTTAAGTTAAGAATATTACAAAATATATTCGCGAAAACTGTATTCAAATTGGTTAAGCCGCTTCATGCAGTTTAACATACAGACAAGCAGAGAAAATGAAAAACCATTGTTTTGGGGCCTCTTGCACTTATAAAGGCCTCCCCATCATGATTTATTTTTTAAATAGTTCATGTTGTTGTTGTTTTCAGTAACAATTTTATTATATGTTCAGATTTAGCAAGTTACACTCTTTAGCGTATTAAAAGTTCAAATAAAACAAATTTGTAAATATGTTGACTAAACTTTAAAAGTTCTCAAAAGTTAATCATGAATAAGATTTTAGTAAAATACTATTGAATATGGCCGAAAAAAATAGTATTCTGATCATATATAGTAGTTACAACTAACTTTATTTTGAGAGCTATTGAATGAGGTCATGCGTAGACCTCAAAGTTATGTGAATGGACTATACTTTTGAAGAAATATCAAAATTATTCTTATACCGAGTTATTTTTAATTAATTTACCACCTCTTGGAGGTAGCCTCTCCACATCAATCCCAACAACATTTGTTCTACAACTTTTTACCAATCTTGATAAACAACACAAAAAAACGGAACAAAAAAATGTTTGCTCCCTCTTTTACATATTACTCTGTATTTTGTAAGAAGTACTTAAATGGTCAACGCTCGGGCACCATACCGACGCTCAGAGACTAATGCCAGTAATGACAGAGTAATGCCAGTTTAGAGACAACAAATAAATTTTGTATGGGAAAATTTTAATATAAAAATTATAAGTTTAATAAATTATTAGTTCTAAATTTTATACTATTTTCAAGACTAATATACTAGAGCTATTAGCAAAAAATGTTACTATTTTATCTTATAATAAAATAATGTTTAAAGTATTTTCTTTAATCTATATATTGAAATTATGGATCCCTACAGATTATCATTTATATTTCGGTATAGACAAGGTAACTACGATCAAATAATCAATAAAATCATCATTCATTCAATTAAGTATAATATCGACCTCATATTATTATTATGATAGCTTGTCATAGCGGTAGTAATTTGTATTTACGTTTGAATTGAAACTGTTATCAAACTATATAATATAAACGTTTGTTTATTCTAACTATAATTTAATTACTGAACCAAGCTGTCAATGTTATTCAAAATAATTATATCAAATGACGCATAAATTATTTTATTAAGTATAAAATCATGTGTTCAATATTTACAATGAAGCTTTCAAAAGATATTGTTATTAATTGTAAACATTTTTATTAAAATCTTTCTATACTTTGACGGTACTCTTATGGAATACTTTACTAAATTAAATATAATTATATGAAGCCTTACCCAAAACTGTCCATTATTTTCATCATGATAAGCATAGAAACAAACAGAAAACAATTATAAAAACTATTTATTTTAATTCTACTATATACTGAACCCGAACCCGAATCTGTTTTTTTTTCTTATTTGCATTGATTAAATTTTGCCTCGTTTCAGTTTTGTTATAAGTATATATATATTGTGGGTTTCATCTAATGTGATACGTTACATAGAAAACCGCAACATAAGGGTGCTAATTGCAATAATACTAAAAGCCGATAAAGAAATCAATGCTGTATTGCAACAATTCGCACAATGGTTAGAAATAAAAAAATAAAAACCTAAATATATAAGAATTTCATATCTATTTTTGCCTTTAATTAATTTATATATATATATAGAAGGATGTTTGTATATATGAAATCGATGAACTCAGAAACTATTGGACCGATGATTATGAAAATTGGTATGTATATGTACTTTTCCACGGAGAAGGTTTATATGGTATGCCCATTGATGTAACTCGCCACCAGGCGGCGCTGTCAAATATAGACTTCCGCCCCGTTCAACCGATTGTCATAAAAGTTGGTATGACCATGTATGTTTCCTCGAAGAAAACGAATATGCTATGTCCATTGATGTAACTCGCCACCAGGCGGCGCTGTCAAATATCGACTTCGACCCCGTTCAACCGATTGTCATAAAAATTGGTATGACCATGTATTTTTCCTCGAAGAAAACAAATATGCTATGCCCATTGATGTAACTCGCCACCAGATAAAGTAAGGGTTAGCCCAGCGAAGCGGGCTGGGTTCGCTAGTTTTTTTTATGAGATAGTAAAGATTGTTTTTTTATTAAAGATAAAATTTAATAATAAAGATAGGTATTAATAATAATTAATAAAAAAATACATATAGGTAACGGTAACAATCCTTGAACTAAAAACTTGTGTATATTTTTATTTAATTACATTACTACTATTAAATATCAAAAATTGGGGCAACAGTACTGCAATGGAAGAGATGTTTTTTGCTACTACTACTGCGCTCAAAATTAACAGGATTCAAAGGACCTATTGTGTAACGCAACACAAAACAGCACACACCTGGTGTGTAAGTAGACTGAGGTAACCTTTATGTAAGGAGGTTGGAGGTTTCAGTTTGAACTATATACCTGGTTTTATTTCTAAACAGAAAGTACATTTATTTGAACTGTTAAATGTACTATTTTAATTGAAATAATGTCCTGTTAACTTCTTTTGTTTAATTTGCTATGTTTGTATTGGATTCCCTTACACTTAAAATATTAAAAATAATGGTAAATAATTTTTGACTCTGACAAACTTCATAAATAAAACAAGAAAACTTAAAAAGACAGCAGACGTTATAGACATGAATATGGCTTTATTTTAAAAGAAAACATGCAACTCGATTCTATTTTACTCAATAACGGTCTATGGCGCAAGAAATACGATACTGAATACTAAGTTTTTAATTGCTTTACTTAGGTATCTACTGAATACTGTACAATTCAGGTTTTGTTTTTAGTTGTTGAAATAGCAGGATCGTTCATTATAAAAAAAATAAAACAATACGTAGTACATAATATATTGTACGTTTTTTTTTATTATTTATTTCTTCCATGATGTCACGATTCGTTACAACAAAATGGATAGATTGAGCTTATAGATATATTTATGTCAAATAAGTGAATTCATAGCTACCAAAGAATACCTAGTACATTACAAACGAATTCATTTGATATAACGTTTCCAAAAAAACTATCGCTTTCACCCAAGCGTTTGAGAAGAATCGTCATCGAACTTTTGTGAGTTAGCTATAGCTTAGAAATATATGAGGTATAAGACAGAGTAAAATAACCTTGATTATAAGTATAAGATAGATAAAAAATATCCCCAAGTCTATCCTAATATAAAGTTACAAGAAACAAATATTCTCAGTAAAAAACTCGGATCATAAACTACTGCGTTACAACTTCTGGTCATAAAATAATTTTCAGTACATAAATTATATAAGAATACAGTTACTTTCAACCAACGTCCCTCAGAAGTTAGAACAAGTATGGACGCCCCGAATTAATTCATAGATTCATTCCATTCCATTTCTAATTATAAAATAGTGTTTATGTTTTCCTTTGAAACATAATTCCTAAAATAACTGACATAAACAAGAAATTAATTAAATCGCAATGTGTGTTTTGAACGAGGTATGTGATTAAGTAAACACTATTGTTCAGATTATATCAAAGTTAAATTAGAAATGTCTGATTGCTTTTACAATTCATTATTGCATTTTATTTGATACTTTGTATTTTTATTTTTTGCACAAACATGTTACTGCATAAACAATTATTTAACTATTTATATATTATGATAATTTAATAGCCAATTGACGTTCACCATTGGGTGATACTTTACTTTGATTGTGGAATTTATTTTAACAATTTACATATAAATGGCGGGATTTAAAATCGTATATATTTTTTATTTTTATTGTAACACCTATATTGTCGAAAATGCAGCAACATTACAAGATTTTACATATGTGTAATCTAGTAATTTTGCAACATTTTCTTACGTTAATATTATTAGTAGTAAGAAAACTAATTTAATAGTAGTAGTTCAACCCCTTATTATTAATACAATTCGTACGTAGAAATCACGACAATTATGGTGTTAGTTACAAATAATTATTTTTACTATAACGTCAAATCTATTTTAAATACTCATATTACTGTTTAAAGTGCTTACGTGACAAGGCAGTTAGCAAACATAAAATGAACTGAATGAAGTGTTGTCATATTTCTTATTATTTTCTCGTTCCAAGCTTTTAAACCTTTGGCATTATGGTATCATACCCCGGGGTACAATTACCCTTCATCGTTTCTATCAGAGGTTTTATCAAAGATGGTATTTATTATTTACACAGTACATTTTTTTATAATTAAAAGTATGTCTCCTATTTAACCTTATGTTTCCTATTTTCTTTTGTTAATATACAGACACTACAAAGCTCAAAAAATAAAATCAATCAGGATTTATAACATAATCTCAGATCGTACATATAACTAACAAAATAAAATGTAATGTTTCAAATACATCCCATAGTATAAAAGTTATAATTGTCATTATCCATAATTAAATGTATACAAAACTATAGTATACTTTAGTGTTTTCAAAGGTTCGCACGAGTACCACACATTGAAATGAAACTATTTTTTTACGGATTTAACTGGCGTATATTGAATTAAATTTTAAATTTACATTATAAATCTAGCCCGACGTTTCGAATGCTTTGTAGGAATTATGTTTACGATAAGACGAGATGGAGGTGTCTGTCAGTAAGTCAGTTAATTAGTCATCTACCTCCAACGGTTTCTAAGCTTCCGGGCGTAGAGTTCAGGATTCACACAAAACGCACTAACAGTATCCTGAGGTCTTCCAGTGCGGTCACAGACATGTGATTTTATATTTTTCAAAAGTGGGTCCCAGGTGTTAGATAATTCCCAACCATGTTCTCTATTTAAATTAGGATGTTTTTTTAATTTCTATAGCCTTAGGAACTATTCTTGGAATATAACGTTGTTTTTAGGGAGGATTTTAGGTTTATCAAATCTTATGTTATAATTGGCTTGTCTATGGTATGTTCAAAGATTTACTTTCTTACAATATATTGAACACGCAAGAGCTAGTGCATTATTATATTTTATTTTTTGTTTTATGTTATAAGTTTAAAATTATAACAAATCTACTTTATTTTTGATATTTTATAATAAATCTATCCATTTATATGTATTGGTATTTTTATGTAAAATAATTTTATTAACTTTGTAATAAGATAAGCGACAAATTCTACTTTATATACGATTTCCCTAAAAAATACTCTAATTTGTGAGATACTTCCAAGAATTGACACTAGTTTACTCAAAAGTTGATTAAAATTCTTGAAAGGATAATTGGGTGAAATTTAGGGGGGTTTTTGGAAAACTAAAGCCGTCTAAAGGCCCGTTTGCGTAGTTTGACTTTCACATCACTGAACACTGCAAAAATACCCCGGCTTTTGAAGTCAACCGCTCTATTGAATAAGAAAATAGACGTAGTATCAAAGATCTGTAGTAATCGCTGTAAGACATTTTTGAATATAAATAAAATAGCTGCAACTATCTTAGATAGACGGACAATCTTTTGATTTTTCGATCACGTATTAAGTATTTTTTATAAAAATCTTGACTATTTTAAATATTTTTTATCTAAATTATTTAAAGCATTTCTGATAAATTACAAAAGAAAGTAACAGCACAATTAATCTTATTGCAAACAACGATAATGTTTCAACTCATGGGATACCATTAGGGACTGTACAAACCCTTCTCCATTAAAGGTCATGGTAAGTAAGGCTCCCGTTTAAATATTGAATGAAATAGTTCAGAAATCCGGATCCGAAGCGAAACGGCCCCCGAAGGCAGCGTTAGGGTCGTCGCTATACGTAATATAATATACGAATTGTTTAACCAGAATTACTATTTTAAAGTTCACTAAGAGTGCGGGAGCGGACGATATACATTTTAAATTGGGAGTATAATAACTTGCATTAGTATTTGGTTTTTAATAATTATGTTTAAATTTTATTTAACCTAGTCGAATATTGAACCAACTCATAATTCTCATCTCATTTATTTATGTTATAACCTTAATAGCCTGTTTAATATAACTGACCAATGATAACTAACAATTATTGTCATGTTACTATTCGTGAAACAAATGACCACTTTCGTTCGTCGTTATTGTAAATGTAGTAATAAATACAAAACAGAATTATTAACTCACACAAGCATATCAGATAAAAAACTTAATAGTCAAAAATGGAATAACTTATTTACTGTAGTGTTTTATATTTTTTGAATGATTATTTGCAAACAAAAATATGTACCTTCGGAAATATCTTTTCAGATTAATTGGGATTATTTTAATATATTAGTTTACTTGAGAACATTTTAAGTAATAGACAAAATATTTTGATGTTTTTAAGTAAAATTATTTGAACAAATTGTAATATTATAAATAACATATAAGTATGTTGCACGGACATCGAAGATTTAGTATTCCCTGACTACGGTGAACATTGACGAGCGAGGAAGGGAAAAAGGTCGACTATTTGGAATAATCTTAAAAAGTCTTATTCTGTCAGTGAGGTATAATTATGATGACAAAAATACTTATACTAATAGCGTTAAGTTAGCTTAAAAATGACGTGATAATTCTTAATCTTCATAAAATGCTAATTATAAAAATAACGTGCAAAAAAAATGGGTTTTTTACATCTTTTGTCTTAATTGCAGTCAACAATGTACATTGCTAATATTTTAGCAAAATATGTATTTGATTCATTTTTTGTTCCTTTTGAAGACATTAATTTTTTGTTCCTTTACGCCTTTTGAAGACGCCTAGCGATTGCGATAGCGATCTAGAACATCAATAATACTACATGTCTTATTCAATATATTTCATTGGACATCTACGTATCTTACTTTCTCTAAATGTGAAATGATAGTAAGAATGATGAAAAGTACAAACAAATATATTTAGGACTTATAAATAGGTTAAAACGTTATGTAAATAAATACTTCTTTAATCAAACAATATTAATAATTAAAACCAAGACAGAGTTATTTTTATTGCAGCACGAATAAACAATTCTACCTGCATTGTTACATATTCATACAGAATATCGGGGTGAAGCACCACTGTTGCCTAATTGCGAGTATGTTTTGCATTGGTGTCCAGCCCAGGCATCTAACCGCCAACCCAACTCCCAAATATAAACTATTACATCTTTTCGTACCTCTTGCCGAGTATCTATATTTGTAAGAAAAGATATCTGCACTATAACCTAAGGATTATTAAAGGTACGGACCTGTTAACGCTATGGTTACGCGTTGACATGGACGATCGTGTCAGATTTAACGCATATCTCTGCAGATCTTATCGTAATAAGGCTAACACGGATTGTTCCCTGGACCATCTCCCAATTACAATCGACGACATATTATCACAGGTCCTTATACCACAAGTCACGAAAATCATTGTCTCTATTATACTAATACCCAGAAAGACTAGTTAGTTCTCGACACACCCCTGGGGTCATCCGACCTTTTCCTGGTATGGAAAGTAGTATCCATAAAACGCTCAAGTCGTACAGCATCTGTAATTTGTGACACGCCGCGTCCATATGATAGTAGATTGCAATGGATTGTAGACGTTCTTCACATCCAACCCATGTGGGCAAGTTTGTTTCTTTTTTGTGATCCCAGTGACTGCACCGCCTTTGTCACTGAAGTAAACTGCAGGAGATTGAAAGAGTTTTTTTAAGTGTGGGGTACCAGTAAATGGCATACTGCGGCGTGGATTCAAGCAGAAGTCTTTACAGCAGTTACTATTTTTAATGGAAATATTTAACGTCTTTGAGCTTAGGCTCCGAAAACATAACCATGTCTTAATTTTTTTCAAATAGAAAACTTCTGTCAGTCTCCTGATACTTCTTCTACTTTTGCAAATGAAGAATGACTCCCTGACTAGCTCGGCAAGAGAGAAACAGCCGATCTTCGGAACAGTATTTTGTTTCATCAAACTTTCCTATGTATGACCAAGGAAACACACCACTTAATACTATATACAGTAATATCAATGGCTATTTGAACAATCTCTGGTTTCTAGACCGATGCGCCATGGAAACCTTAAATCGGAGCGCCTCCTATTACATCCTGAAAGGCCGTCAGAGATCTAGTACATTCTCAGATAATGCATAAGACCGTAGGCTAAAAAGATCGTGTGCAATCCGACTGATTGTATACCCTCTTTTAAATTATATTAGAAATTGGCGAAAGCTATTGTAACTTACTGAAATTACTCAAAAATCCAAAATAAAGCATATAACAAACAAAATTAAATAAATTAAAATTCGTTAAAGGATTTCTGGGTAAGATTTCTGGGTGTATATAGATAACTAAAGTCACCTGAAGCCCCGTTTGAATACTTTTACTCTCACATCACTGAACACTACAAAAGCAGCCCGGCTTTTGAAATCAACCGCTCTATTGAAGAAGAAAATTGACACAGAATAACAAGAATGTAATAATCGGTGTAAACATTTTTTTTTATTAAAAACAAAATAAATCAACAATTATTGTCATGTTACTATTCGTGGAAAAAATGACCGCTCTCGTTCGTCGTCAGTGAAGGTGTAGTAATAAATACAAAACAGAATTATTAACTTACACAAGCATATCAGATAAAAAACCTAATATTCATGAATGTAGTAACTTATTTATTGTAGTGATTTAGGATTTTATTGATTATTATTTATGCAAACAAAATATTTCGTTTAGAAAATATCTATTCAGGTTAATTTGTGAATATTTTAAGCAGTTTACTGAGGACTTTTAGGAAGCGTACTCTACAAAGAATTTGATGTTTTTAAGTTGAACTATATATATTTAATTGAACTAATTGCTAAAATTGTCCCCGATGTACTTAAAACCTACTAAAATACTTTAAGATAAAATTATATGATATAAGGGTATGATGCGTGGACATCGAAGACATAGCATCTTTGACTACACTGGATATTGACGAGCGAGGAGGGTAGACAGATCGGGAAATGTTATTTTAGAATAATCTTAAAAAGCATTACTTTGTAAGTGAAGTATAATTATTACTATTAAAATAAAATACTTATACAAATGACGACAAGTTGGCATGAAAATTACGTGATAAATTTTAATCTTCTTTAAATGCTACTTAAAAAAAAACAAATATTTTTTGCCAAATTCTTTGGCCTAGTTGAGGTCAAAAATGTATATTGCGAATATCTTAGCAAATGATGTTTCACTATAAAGCTAGTTTCGTGTGACGGCAGCTACATTCATATATCGTTCCTTCACGCCATTCGGTCTAGAAAATTTATATGGGCTATTGATCTAGAACGTTAATAACACTATGTCTTATTCGATGTATTTCATTGGACTATCGGCGTATCTTACTTTATACATATTTGTATCGTATTTAACCCTACATAAACGGATTCAATACTGTGTAATAGATAAAAAAAGTAAGCAATTAACTACTTCTTAATTTATAACGTCAAATCAAATGTTATTAATATAATTAGCACCTACACAGAGTTATTTTTAAACTACTTATTAAAAAACAATATACCGATTCATTTATTGTAATAATCAAAACTGTGAAAACCTTACGCTTAAAATAAAAGAAAAATAAAATGATAAACGAAACTTTCTGGAACTCAGCCATTCTGTTTTGTCACAAGCACCTTACTGCCGAGTCGCTCGTTCCATGATGGGTCTACTAACTTTTGTCAGACAAAGAAAATTGTATACATTAGGTAAATTCAAAGCTAAGATTTTTAATATACTATATGTATAAAGTAATATGCTCATAAATTATAAAGTCAGTAATATATAAAGTCTTTTATATATATTTATATATATATTTATATATATATATATATATATATATATATATATATATATATATATATATATATATATATATATATATATATATATATATATATATATAAATATATATAAAAGACTTTATATATTATATACAATTTTTAGGTTTATATGAAATATTTTTCCTGAAAATTTAGAACTTAAATAAAAAAATGAGAAAATTTGGTTAAAGTTTTATTTGGTTGGATAAGTAACTTTAAGACGTACTGACTGACGGTCAATAACACAAAAAACCTTAACATTTACTAAGCTTAGGTCACTTGCCTCATTAGAAAAATGCACACCTGCAACGACAGGGGGATTGGTAGTTTATATATACACTTTCAAATATCAAAATAGTTACATATTTGAGCTTTACTGCAATAAGTGAGGTGAAACAAAGAGGTCAAGCGATAATTAAATGTTATGAATCTGAACACGCTCTGTGCAAATTAACACTTTTAGTAGTGTGTATTTGAACTTTCTATGTAAAGTCTATCGTAACGCGAACATTTATTTATTTTTTTTGCATTTAGCACCATTATTTACTATTTAAATAGTAAAAAAAATGCGCTTATCAAAAATACTGATAAGAATTAATGAGTAAAATAAAATAATGAATTTGAAAGTGGTAGTATTATGTTGCAATCTAATGGTTGCAGCACAAATTAACTGTTTCTACCAGCATTGTACATTTGCACAGATATATCCCAGATATATGTGTTTTTGATTTTGCAACAGTGCATGTTTTATCTTAATTGGTTGAGACGGATATTCGTCTCCCGGAAAGTATTTCCCAGAGAAATTTCAGACTCCTAAACTCCATTGAAATCGGTTCAGCAGTTTTATAGATTAACACGAAAGAAAAGATATATTGTTTTAAAGATCAAGCATATTTTTTAACAAGACAGATAATAGTTGTTTTTAATGTACCTACTTACTATCATTTTTAATCTGAAAACACAAATAAACCCACAAAAGATATACTAATATAAATTACACATTGGTAGGCCTTATCATACATAAGTATTAATAAATTACTCAGAACATTTTAATAAGCGTCCTATCTCAAGTTTCTCAAGCGCTTGCGACATAGTAAGATCTAGGTTGATTAATGAATGGGTTTATTATAAGATAAAGGTAAACTACTTGCTGTAAATTATGTGAGAGCTATTTTACACTTCCCTTCCGTGTAGGGATGCTTTATAGAATTATTATTATTAATATTAAGTATCGTATATCGAGTCACTACGAATATTTTCAACGTAACGTTTCTGATATTCTATTTATCAAATAAACTATCAAAAGATTATGACATATTGGATGTATATTAATGAGCCAACCAATAATACAGATTCCTCACTTGATAAATCTCAGCACCTCATTGGCCGGTTATAGTAATAATTCTTTGCAGTGTTCCGACTCAACCGTTTATTTCTTATGTGGACTTTTCTAACCACTGAAAGCATTTTATTTTCAAGATCTTTAAAGATTTGAAACACATAAATTTTAATCGTCAAATAAAATTTAATAAGAATTAAGTTGTTGAAGACCATATATGTAAAAGATTTAAGTGCTTATATACATTATTGTTAGGTTAAAACAGTATATATTCAACAAATAGCCCTAAAACCCTTTTTCAATCATATGCAATTCAACTTGATTAACTAGATAAAAGTCTAAAGTGAATACCATTAATCCTAGAATTTATATTTACCACGCGGACGTAAGTGCGGCTAGAACCTTTTGTGCGAAGCATTCTGCACCTAGGAACTGTAGTTCACTGATTACAGCCATTACTACGAAATGTCTTTGTATGGAAAAAAAACTATTTTAGTCTTTTTTATGCCAATATGTATTAATAATAAGGTGTAGTTTTAAAAATTGTTTTAAATGTTTTAATAAATGTTTTATATATTGTAAGTAATATTTATTTATAATAATTAAAATGTTAAATACATCGGAATTTACATGTAATCTATATGTAAATTAAAATTGTCACTAATCGAAAACTGTACATGAAAAAAAAGTCATGTGCCTTTATAAGAGCAAGAGAATCCAAATCAATGGTTTTTCATTTTGTCTGTTTGTCTGTATATCTGTATGGTTGTATGTCATATGGTTGTATATTTTAACAGTTTTCACTTAACCATTGGATATTTTAACATAATGTTTAATATTTTATTAATTATTATAATTTTTAATTTGTGAATTGGTTATGAATTTTCAAATTACCCTTACCTTAATATTGTAGTGTTAAAATATTAGAAAACGACTTGTAAGGGCTGCTCTCGCCCATTCTATTACAAATGGTTGGATATTAAACATTGAAGTGCAAGTACTGTGTATTATTGAAACAAGACTTAAATATATATACATATAAAAAAAATGTTTTTAGGCTTTTGAATTTAAATAACATATAATCATTTATAAAAGCATAGATATAATTAGGAATTACCTAAAATCTTTAACATTTTAAAACAAACGTATCCCTAAATAATATAATTCCTGGAGTGGAAACTAATTTAATACTAATATTTGTTATAATCTCCTGCCATTGCATAATTTCTCGAGTAAGGAAACGTTCAAACTGTTGTTTCGTAAAACAACGCTCAGGTATCTTCTATAAAATGTATTAACATATTCTTTGTACTTTATTTGATACTATTCACATTTATCTATTATTATTAACATGCTTAAAAATATAATCAGAATGTACAAAGTATTTCTACCATATAATTTAACTAACAGAAAATAACTAGAAATAGTGTCTCATTTTACAGCGGAAACTTAATTGAATGTGTTTTAGAAAACCAGCGAATTACAGGTAGGTACTTTTGTAATTTATATTATAAAAATAATTTGCGGAATAATTTAAAACCATAAACATAATATATAATACACACATTATTTGTTATACGAAACAACCAATGTGAAAGCGTCCTTATGTAAATTTCGACCTCTTTATGATAGTAAATATTGACGTTAGTGTAGTCTAAACAGGGTCAGTGGGAGTTGCTAATTAGTCTTCTTAAGCGAACTTTATGAATAGACCTCTTGTTTCAGCCGCAGCCTCGACACTTCTTTGTCAATATTTTGAGTGGAAATTATTATTTTTATGTCTCATATTTTCGCAGCTCTAATTAGTTTTTATGGTAATTGTTGGAACCATTTATAAAAACTTTATATTTAGGCAGTATATTACACGATAAGGTAAATCAAATACGTGTTAAATATTTTCTTATTTATATATTTTTTACATAAACAATACAAGAAATAACTAGTTTTTACATGCAAAAGTTTTTTTTTAGTAAAACTACATGGAAAATGTAAGACATGATAATCTGATCGTTAATAAGACATGACATGTTATAAGCTCATAACTTAGTGCCTAGTACTAGTTATGGTCTTCGAATACTGTAGAGAGCAATGCTGTCTAGATGTTCCATTTAGAAGATTTATCACTGTAAGATAATACCTCTGGTTAAGGGTAAAAGCTCTATGTATAATGAAATAATAGTCTCATACAACCTCAATATCCGTTTCGTGATCTTAAATGTGCATCAACTTACCGACAAAATTTTAAAAGGCGCTCTTTCACTGTGATTTAATTCTGTATCTTCCTAGGTTATCTAATACAGCAATGTAGTCTAATGCTGTCTGTTGCCTTCAGTTCTATATCCATCCCTATTGAACAAACACAAAAAATAAAGTGTTTCAACGGTTAGACTCACCCTCTTTAAAAGTGCATCTCACAAGCATCCGTGAGGATATATTCAAATTCATTTAGGTCCATTCCCACCTTGAGACCAAAAAACGATCACTCCTTTTCCTCAAAGAGTCTGTCACAGCGAATCTATTCTAAACAATATCCTCTCTGGGGCCCTATTCCTATAGATCCTATTCAAGCGTGGGAAATAATTGGTGGAAGAAATAGAGGAGTCTGGACAGTCATAAATGTTCTCGGAATTTACTTATAAATTAGTACTAGCAGGAATTCCCAAAAAAAGTAAGTTTATTGACGTCCTACCGGCTGCATTATCGAAATTATGTTGCACAATATGTTGCATGCCTTGAACTGATGATGATGTATGAACCGACAACTAGACGTTTATACTACATTGCTACTAGGGATACTTTAAAATATATGACACCGCTATTAGGGATACTTTAAAATCAAAATCTAAAACTGTATAAAAGGACTCACTAACATTGTTTTTTAAGAATCCTTCTAACAGAATACTTTTTAAGCATGTTAAAATCTTAAATTTCAATATTAAGAACACAACAATAATTTATTAATAGTGAAAAAGTGCACGAGCATCGTGTTCATGGAGAAATGTTGAAAATAAAATGGAGTTGACTTCAAGTCGCGTGTAAAAAGATATCTTGTATGCAAGCGTGCTCCACCTTAGGCGCTATCTTCACTTGTAAACAGGCAAAGTAGCGTTCAAAAAACACAATAATAATAAACCAAGAATGTATAAGACTGCGAATAACGAACACAACATTTTTGAATACAATACAAAAAAAACATTAGACATTAGTACCAATAACGACATGCTGAGTATTTTACCAAGTTTTAGTAAGTTTTTACAAAATTTCTTTAACTTATTATTATTATTATAGCATTTATTAACAATCTTATAATCTTTTCACTTAACATTACTTTAAAAACAAAATACTTAACCTAATATCTATTTTATTACTTAAATTTACTGTTTATTATCTAATTATTTGACACCGGTTATAGATTGTCTTGCGTTCCCGCAAAGGCCTTCCCTAGAGCTTGCCATTTTCTCCTGTCCTGAACAATTCTACTCCAAGTTAATCCGGCTGTTAGTCGGATATCGTCTTCCCATCTTAGACGTTGTCTCCCTTTCTTCCTTTAATTATATCTTGGACACCATTCCGTTACGTCTTTCGACCATTTATCTTTTTTGCACCTAATCATATGTCCTGCCCATCTGCATTTAAATTTTTTAATACAGTATGTAACGTCCCTGACTTTAGTTTCCTTTCTTGGTGTATCTAGTTTTACTTTGTCTCGTAGTTTAACGTTAAGCGTGCTTCGGCTCCATACTGTGTTGACAGGTTTCCAGTTTGTGTATATTTTGTTGGGTCAGGCACCATGATTGGCATCCATATGTCATTCATATCATATCATCAAATATTTTTTTCTTTGTCTTTATTGGTATCTGAGGGTTTTTGACCACTTCTTTAAGAGACCAATATCTTTTCCATGCCAGTTGAACTCTGTTGTTAATTTCTTTAGTTGCAAGGTCTTGGGGTGATATAATTTGGCCAAGGTGCGTATATTCTTCGACATATTCAGTATGGATGTCATGATTGTAATGAATAACTTGTTTTATTGTGTGTATGTTGTCAATTGTTTTAGTTATACGGTTTAGTATTAGTTTAGAGAATACTTTGTAAAGATTCGACATTAGACTAATGATTAGTTTAGAGAATACTTTGTAAAGATTCGACATTAGACTAATGGGCCTGTAGTTAGCTATGTTATGTTTATTACCTTTTTTGTGGAGAAGTATTATAGTTGAGATTGTCCACTGATGGGGTATATATTCAGTCTTTAGTATATCATTAAATAGTTCTGTGATAGTGTCTAGTATTATATCTGATATTCCTTTAAGCAATTCTTTGGATATACGATCTTTTCCTAGAGCTTTACCTAGCTTTTGTGTTTTGATTGCCTTGTCTACTTCGTTTTTAAGAATACTGGGAATTTTTTCGTAAATATTTGTATTACTTGTTATGAAATGATCATCTACATCCCGTGATTCGTTGTTGCTTTATAGATTGCGATAGTAATCCGTGTCTATTCTTAGAATTTCAATACTGTTTGCTCTGATTTTCTTGTTTTTATAATGTGTCATTTTGTCTATCCAGTTGGTAATTTCACAAAATTCGATCCATGCTTTCTTGACTGCTCCAGATTTTTCTATGTAAAAGTTTATTAAATTATTTCTTTTTTTTCTGTCTATGTTTTCTGATTTGTAAGTTGATCTCTTTGCTCAGGCTTGCTATCCTCCTTTTGTTGATCTTTCTGTCTGTTTATAAACTTTTTCTTTCCTTAATGAAATTTCTAGCTTTTAGGCCAATTTTAGGTTTTTAATTCTATTCAGTTCTTTTTCAATAGCATTGTATTTTTCTTGAACATTTTTGATATTCTTTGTTGTGAGTATACTGTTTTCTAACATGTCTAGGATACTTTTTGTAATTAGTCAAAGTTTTTTATATTAAATTCTGAAACTTTTATAAAAATTATGTTGAAATTGAATAACATTCAATAGAGCTCACCAAAGTTTGTATTGTGATAATAAATAATATACTTGACTATTGTGATAGTAAATAATATACTCTGCTATTTGAGAGAGATTGAATGAGGTTATGAGTAGGTTTTTTAGGTAAGTTTTGTGAATGAATGAATTCATTTGAAGAAGTATATAAATCACTTCTTTACTATAAATATATTTATTTACTGAGCCAATATCGTCCTCAGATACATTTATAGGATTTACTTTGAACTTTACCTATGGCAGATATAATACTTATAAATAAAACGGGTCTCTAGACGAATTCACTATCCTCACACTGCTTTAACTATATAAAATAAAATCTTAAGTTTTTGAACCGCATGACCCAATTAAAAATAACATAATGTTATCCATTTAAAAATATAATAACACCAGCTTTTATTAATTAACGTTCTTTTTTTTGACAACCCTAAATGTATGTAAACATAAGATCCGAAGTTTATAAATAACTGTAAGCTATTTTCACACATACTAATGATAATACATGACATGAGTCATGTCTGAAATTAATCAATTTGTTTGTTTAAACTGTAACAGCTTTTAAACTAAATAATACAAGCATTTGTTTATACAAATTAATTAATCAAACCAAGCTGTCAAAGTCGGCTAAAAGTCTTTAAAACGACTTATTTATTTATTAAATGTAATTTAATAATTAATTTGATATTTAATAAAGTTAAATTCTAAATTAAAAAGTAAAATTAAAAAAATATATATAGATATTTGTGGTTTATTATTATTTAAGAAATAGGGAATTAACGCGTAAGAATAGGCACATAAAAGGTATGTGATACCTATTCTTATGCGTTAATTCCCGATTTCTTAAATAATAATATATAATGAAACGCGATAGTTTAAAAGTTAGTATATGTGGTTTGCTGTCTTTTGTTAACAGCTGTTACCAACGACTTCCTCTTCAGCAATATGTTCGACTTGGTAAGTTTTTCTGAGTTTGTGATCATAGAGTGTTTTCTTAATGCAGGCAAAATTAAAAAATATGTACTAAAATACTTAAAATACTTTTATCAGTTTTAAACCCGAAATATATACAAAATATGTTAATGTAAAATCGAGGAAGTGAAATGTGTGTACTTTTATTTAATAACATTACTACTATTAAACCTTTAAAATTTTAGGCAATGGCACTGCAATAGAATAAATGTTTCACTGAGCTCAAAATTAACAGGATTCAAAGGACCTATTCTGTAACACACCACAAAACAGTACATACACCTTGTATGTAAGTAGACTGTGGTTACCTTTATGTAAAGAGGTTTCAGTTTGTACTATATACCTGGTTTTATTTATTACATAGAAAGAACATTTATATAAACTGTTAAAGGTATTTTGTTACTTGAAATAATTATATTATTTTTAAATAAATCAATGTAAATTAACAGTTGGTTTGGTATATTTTAATACGCCGTTATATATGTTTTAATAATAATAATATTGGTAAATAATTTCACCCCTAAAACCTCAATAACATAAGAAGTGAACTCATAAATATCCCAAAAAACCTAGATAAGTAGTTTTAATGATATGAAATTTAATTGACATGACGTTTTCTTCTCACCAGCATTGGAATAGAATCGAAATAATTATTATTTCTAAGAGGTTTAAAGCAGAATAAGGAAGAATAGAATATATAGAAAAGATAGAACAATATTACATATCAATTCCATTATAATAAACAGCAATATCCAAAGGCGAAACAAAAATCCTCACTATAGGAATCGAAGTTCAAACCTCCAGAAATACTGATCATTAACTCTTTCGACATTAATGTAATCACTAAATATTAAGTCTTAAATAATTTAATTTAAGAGCGTATACAATAAATATGACATTGTAATAAACTTTATAAATTGACTCCCACTTTTTGGTTGAGTGTGCTCAGCACGAACCGGCTAGGCAAGCATTTATTACATCCTTGGGCTTAAACAGAACAAATTTGAATGTATTTCATAATATTTTGGCTCATCCAAACTCCGAAGAAGCGTATAATTTATTTAGATTACTTTATAATAGTTGATTAATGTATTTGTACTTCTTTATAATATTATCTGTTGTTTAGTTTTAAGTTTTTTGTTAATTGTTATATAAGGTACAATAGGGCTGACATATACATCTCAGTGTAAAAGCCCTTACAAAAAATAAAGAATTAAAAAAAAATAAATAAATAAATTTACTCCATTCCATTTCCAATTGTAAACAATGAAAACATCCAATAAAGTAGTATATATGTTTGCCTTTGAAACATAATTCCTAAAATAGCACACAAACAAGAAATTAATTAATTCTCTATGTGTATTTAGAAAGAGGTATGTGATTAAGTAAACACTATCGTTCAGATTATATCAAAGATAAATTTCACAATTGGTTTTTATAAGTTAGGTACAAATGATGAGGATTTTCTAGTTAATTTTTTTACGCTACATATTATTTTAAATAAATTTAAAAAAAAAATACTATGCATAGAATAAATTGATTTAAATTTTAGGAAATTAATTTTTAATCAATATTATTTTTAAAGTAAAACTAATTTAATACTAATATTTTTTAAAATCTCTCTAGAAAAGCGAGAGTAATAGAAGTTGATAATAACTGTTTTAAAAAAGTCTCTAGAAAAGCGAGAGTAATAGAAGTTGATAATAACTGTTTAATTAAAGAAATAATGTATTCTTATTTTATTTGTTATTATATTAACTGTGTGGCATTGTATAGTCGAAACTAACTTCCGGTGTCTATATTCTGAAATTATTGTCACACTAACTTATTAATAGATAACCTAAAATAATAAAATATTATATGACAGCGTCTTTCTGTAAACATGGACCTCTTTATGACTGTAAATATTGATGTTAGTGTAGCGTGAACAGGGTCGGAGTTGCTAATTAGGTGTATCTTGAGTAAATTCTATGAATAGGCTTTTATCCTCCGCAGTCTCAACACTGTTTTGTCTATATTTTGAGTGAGAAATAATTCTTGTCAGAGGCAGTTATTTAGTCTCGAGAGCTGTTGTTCCATGAAAATAATAATAACAATACCTAAGTATTACATTTGGCTTACTTATTAAGATCACTTTGACATTTCTAGTATGATTTTTATTTTATGTGTGTATCTATGTAAGTAATAGTAATATTTTTACATTTAAAGTAACTTTATATTTAAACGAAAACCTGTTTGAATTAATAAATATTCGTAATAACCAGCACTTATTGCTTATATTTTATTTGCCATGAAAATTAATTTCGTTATCGAAATGTTAAAATCAATTCGTTTCATCTCATGTTATACTTATTATTCATATAAATAATATTTTTAAAAGTCATATTTATTTTTAAAAGTCATCCATTTATCATTTATATATCATTTATCATCCTTTAGTATAATTATTTGGGATCGAGACAATAATGTCAATTTATAACACGCTTTTTTTGACGCTCTCTCATAAGCTTTTTTTCCCGCTTTCTCATACGATTTTTTTCACGCTTTCTCATACGCCATCGTAGTCCAGACTTGCATCTTCGTCATCTTTCAGGATCTCAATACGTTCTTCTTCATCGCCCTCTTCTCTTCTAATCATCCCATTTCGTATCTAAGACTGTTCTAGTTATAAGCTTTTCTCTCAGGTGCTTTTATATATAAATATATTTTTTATTTTGACATAAAAGAACTACACATAAATCATTTTGGTCTGTATGATATGACAAACTCAGAATATAATTATAATAACTAATACTATTTTAATTTAAAACTTTATTAACTAGAGCTTAGAAGCTAGATCTGTTGTAATAGCCATAATAATGAAAAATACAGAATTAATGTGTCATTTATTCAGACCCAGTATTAAAAAACTTAAATCTTTGTCATTATTATTATTATAAAAGTCAATTCTTTGTCATTTTTATTTGTTTTATTTTATTATTGGTATACATTGTAATTATAAACTAAAGCTAAGCGATTTTACACCCAGCCTGCACTAAGAAGAACCTACAACAAAAACATCTGCCCATACCTAAATTAAATGGTATAGATTTTAATTATCCATAAAATTTATTTGTCTAACTAAAGTATTTTAATTTGAGAGCGGCCTATTTGCTTAATTAGCTTTCTGGCAACTGTGTACAAAATAACAATGGGTGTGTGCTTTATTTTCAATGTATGTATTTACAGTAGGTACATACGTAGTTTTTACGTTAATAATACATACATCATGTTTCTGTGTTCAGTCACATATATTAGTATTATTTTTATTAACTTGTAACTTTTTAAACATTGTAAGCATTAGTTTATTCCAAAAACATTGCAATTTACTGATAGTCTTTCAATTTGTGTTTTAATGGAATTTTACTTAAAGTTAAAATTTAGTGGGAAAACAGCATAATTTTACGCTTATATTCAATTAATGTCCCTAAAAAAGCTTTTGTATTTTAATGCTAGTAATGGATTTGAATGGTCATGTCAAGAAAATATATTATTTTTTCCGATATATATACAGAACTAATTATACTCGAAACTTGTTTACTATAGTAATAATAGATTAATTACTCTCAGATCAGAGACTATCAAACTAAGACTAAGAGATAAGACTTACCAAACATCAGAGAATATGGGTAAATAACCCAAAAGTAGAAATTAATAATTATATTTATAGATTGTGAAATCAAGACAGCTTGTCAACAACTTTTAATAGGTGTAACAAGAAAACTCAAGTTAATCTCACTATGAAATTTCATTTACAGACGAACTTTGTCTAGTTAGTGGTTGATTTATGTCACATACTTATTACTGCAACGTCTTAAGGAACCATACTTGGTAACCTTAAGGAACATGATATTCTAAAATTTACTTTTTTGCAAGGATGTTGATGACTTTTTATACTTTTCATTTATAAATAAAACATGATAATGTAATCAATAAAAAAATGTATATATTTATTATACACGGTCAAACGAGCATACCGGTCAAAGAATGACAAGGGATCACCACCGCCCACGATCTCTTATAACATCAGAGAAATCACACAAACATTTCCGGTATATTTTCGTAGTCACCGGAAGACAGATTCTCGATAACCAAACAGTGGAAAAACGGCACAATAGTATCGCAGCCTAAATCGTACAGGCTGCCAAGAAAAAAAAATATCTTCTTGCAACGCCAAAGAATTACTTTCACAAAGCAAATTACTCTAGCGTCTCGTCATTTCACGCTGTCAAATGGTTAAAGTTACTAACGCGGTGATCTGGATTAGAGATGATTACTCCTTGTGTGGCGAGGCTTTATAAGGCATAAGTATTTATTATGGTTTGGCATGAATTACTGCGTCGCACTATAGGTTCTTCCCATTTTTCTGGCCAACCTGGCTTTGCTCTCCAGGTAACCGCAAACTCGACGACGGCGTCAACGACGAGGAATTGGCAATGAGTATCCTATACTTTTATTAAGAGGTATCTGTAAAAAAATGTGTTTTCTAGGGATTAAACCGAACAAGATGTGTGGAGTACACAGGCAGGACTATGAGACTTCCCCAAAGGAAGTCTCAAGATAAGTTTGTTTGGGCTGAGATTCAACAAGGAAGGCATATATATGGCTACCCACGCCCGGGAAATGAGTAGGCGTCTCAATGAATTGGAATAGACCATTTGCAGTAAGTAATATAGAGATCTCTCCGCGTAGTCAATGGCACCTGACCCCAATCGGTCATTTTCTGCATGCGTAAAGTCACCAAAGACTAATATTTCAGCGATGAATATTAATGAGGAAATCGGTTCTATACACTTAGCTATGCGAAACGCCTTTGAACTTTGCTACTGCTTCACGACGGTCTTCTGTGTCTTCTGTCTCCGGCCTTTAATATGGAAACGAATATGTTTATGTGTGCTAATTTCATAGACAGCCATGAAACCTTACATTGAGATCCATTTAGTTGAGTTTTACGCAACGTACAGGAAGAGTTGGTCGTATTGTTGATCACAAGCATTTCAAAGGGCTTTAAGACACGAAACCTTTTCACGCCTCTTTTCACCCTGTGAACAAGTCGTATAAAATATCATAGTTCTTTCTAAGATTTTTACGAGTACCTACTATGGATTAAAATAAAAGTATTTTTTACTAGCATTTAACTCGCGTATAATAAAATTTAGGATGAAACGAAAAACATCTCTTAGAGTATCTATGTCATAAAATAAATTTACAATAAATATTATTAATCCATTAAATGAGTAGTCTAGGTTTATCAGACTATCCGTCAGTCAAGACAAGTATATAAATATACAGAAGGGCCTATTTCGATAAGCATGACATCAAAGAAGAACTTTCTGAAACTTCCGTTTGACATACATACTCTGATGTTAATTCGAAATGAAAAAGATATAAATTAAAATAAATAAATAAATCCCATAAACCTAAGTCATAAGTTTTTGACTTTTACTTGCCAACGTAATCATGTCTTTTACTATCGGACTACAACGTGAATCATATGACTGTTAAATTCGATAAAATCCACAGAATTCACGCGTAAAAGAATCCTTTTACGTCACACAGTGTAAATGATGTACGTAAATAAGTTGGTCCAATAGCTTCGCATACTAGAAACAATTCAGAAATATGCCCGGAATACTTTTTCTTTAACGTACTCCATGTATTAATTTTGAAATACATATTTATAACATAATAAAGATTCATATTTAATAATCTAATTTTATTAGTATTATTATACTTTTTAACTTTTACTACTTTACCAACTATCTATCTACTTTATCTTATTATGTGCAAGCAATTAGTTGCAGTATTGTTGAAATTAATAGCATACTGTTGTAAATAGAAATAAGTACATATATTTCGAACAAGCGACGTGAAAAAGGAGAATAATACGTTTTTAATTTTAAACATGTGACTGAAACACATTATAAATAACACTAGACTTTACTTCCTTTAAAAATAAACAAGCTACTGTTTAACATTTATCGCATAGTTTGAACTAAAATTTTAATGTAAAAAAATCTTATTAAAAGTTAATAAATTGTTACAGAAATATAATAGAAGTTAATACAACATGGCGGCATTCATACCTGAACATTATATTAAACGTATTTCTGTGTGGAGAGAATGCCAGCCACACTCTTAGTACTTTATATTTTAATTAACTTTAATAGTGTTCTTAAATTGTTACAAGTTTATATTTATAACTAAATCATATAACAGTGCTTGTGATAAGTACTTAAAAATATATTATTATCTTAAGTCATTACTTTTTAGGGTTCCGTATCGAAAGGGTAAAATTGGATCCTATTACTAAGACTGTAGGTGTCCGTCGGTCCGTCTGTCTGCATTTAGGGTGTATCTCATGAGCCATGGTAGGTAGTTGAAATGACAGTTGAATTTTTTCACAGATTATGTATCACTGTTGCCGCTATAACAAACAACCAATACTAAGAACTCAAGGGGACTCCCGAACAATAAAAGTGTTGATATTAACCCTGCTGTAGGTTTGCGAAATATTGATAGAATGTTTAGTTAAACATACACTTTATATACTTTAAAAATTATAAATTAATAAAATTAAAGCAAGTATTTTTTACCGTTTTTATGCTATGTATGGTAGGAAACCCTTCGTGCGAGAGTCTGACTCTCACTTCTCCTTTTTTTTTATTAATATTTCCTATCTACAATATAAAAAATTGATATGATAATATAACTTATCTCAACATATCTTGATACACCTTTTTATAATTGTATTGGCCAAATAAAAACAACTATCAATACAACACACACAAACACAATTTATATCTGTTATTACCTAAAGAAAATAATATGTTAATCACAATATAATCCAGATGGATTACAATCAATCAAAGAATTGAAAACCATGGTTAAGTTAATGCATCTAGAACCTTCTGTATGAACATTCTTGGAACTGTAGTTAATAAGAAACATTTGCACAAACAACTTTGTAATTACAAAAACATAGAAAATAAGAATCTGTTTTTGACTATATATAATTACTAGGGGTCGCCTGCGACTTCGTCCGCGCAGTTTTTAGTGTTGCCGCAGAGTTTCATAAAAAAATGCGAAATCCATCTATTTAAAACCCTTAAGGGTAGAATTTAAAAATCCTTTCCTAGTACACCACTACGTACAACCTTAAACGCTAGATATATGCTGTCGCGGACTTCTTTTTAGAACTTTTAAAGGGAAACAATTTCATCATACATTATTTTTGGTAACTTTCACCGTGTACTCAGCGCACGCGAGGAAAGCACTCAAAAAAGAAATCTTTTCCCGTTTTTGCAGCATTTTTCATTGCTGCTTGACTTCTATTAGTCACGGCGAGATGACATATACCCTATAGCCTTCCTCGATAAACGGACTATTCAACACAAAAATATTTTTTAAATTCGGGCCAGTAGTTCCAGAGATTAGCGCGGTCAAACAAACAAACTCTTCAGCTTTATAACATTAGTATAGATTTTAATATCACCGTTATGACATGTACATAACATATTCACTAGGGATGATAAAGTATATATAAAGTAATAGATCGTCTAGTATGATATATTTACATTTACTAATGTAACAGAACACACATTTGCTCTCAGTCGGATTAACTCAGAAATACTGATCATATTTAGATGATGCAGAAAACATGATCTGAATATCCATCCAAAATTGAAGCCAAAATTATTGGTAATTGTTAAATATAATTCATCTTTTCAACTGCCAAATTTATTTTAAAAATATATTAGTTATCTATACAGTGGTTCCGTTGTAATTTTGAGTTTCACTTTTGGAGCGTATAAGAACCAATCAAGTCGGCTACAATAATAATAATAATAATAATAATAATAATAATAATAATAATAATAATATCAGGACAAATTACACACGTTGATCTAACTAAATTATTTGCTTGTGTTAAGGATGCTAGACAACGATACAAATACATAGAAATACACATATAAATACCGAGAATATATTTAATACACGACCAAACCCAGAAACACAGACATCTATGCTCATCACATAAATGTCTCCGCCGGGAATCAAACCAGAGCCCCATTGCGCCGTGACACGTTAGACTAACCACACGACTAATGGGGCGGTTAAATGTTTATATAAATATTTCTAATTATATAATTGACAGAATCTTGACAGAATCATAACTTCTCACACTCGTAATATTAGAATAGATTTGTAACCAATGACGTCACAGTTTGAATAATTACATTTGTAGATCAATCAAAACACTTGAAGTTATTTGTTACGCTTCCAAATTAGTGATAGATTTTAATACTCATGCCAAGAAGATAAATTAATATTACGATTTATCTAAAACGATTTACTAACGTAACTTGTTTTTTTAGCACTATTAAAGCGATAAAGATTTATGATTATCAGATTATACAGTCATATACCTACATGATAAGATTCATAAAACACAAGAATTTAAAGGAAGTAATTTACCTGAATTAGTAATTATATTTCATAGAGCATAATTCGGACAACTTGTCAACAACTTTTAATGGGAGAAATTATAGATATAGTTAATCTCATTACGAAGTTTCATTTAAATACATGAAATTTGTCAAGTTAGTGATTACGATTTACATTGAAAATGCAACGTGTTCTAGGTTAAATTAATACGAGAAGAAACAAAAACTTTAGATTACTTTTGATAATAACTTTATATTAAAAATCTAAAATCTACAATATTAGCATCTGGTATCGGTTTGACTCTGTGAATAAGTGGTATGAAATTTCGTATTGTACTTTTAAAACGACGTACTTTATACAGACTTTCACCCTCAGTATAGTCCTATTCAAGATATTATTTCCAAAAATATCAATATTACAAATCTCACTCACTCATTTCCACCAGCGAAATCTGTAGAAATTTACAAAATAGTAGAAATGGAATAGAATACATTTCGTTTAATTTATTCCATGTTTTAAATAGTAATTTAACGTAAGTATAATATTATAACAACTTTTTTCTCTCTCTCTCTCTCTCTCTCTCTCTCTCTCTCTCTCTCTCTCTCTCTCTCTCTCTCTTTCTTTGTGTAAAGTAACAATTAAGTACAGCTTTGTTAAAATTAACAGTCTAGTGCTGAAAATTAAATTAGATTTCTACCGAGCGATGCTGAAACAAGAGTATTTAAACACGTTATATAATTATTAATTAAGCTTTAATGAATTCTTTTAAAAGAACAATAAATAATAACCAAAACGTATTAAAACTATTATATAGGATTCTCTCTCCTCTTCTATTCTCATTATTTATTATTTTTATTACCATTAATCTATGTCCCTCTTACCATCTGTATGCTGACGATCTTGAAATCTAAGTTCAGGCCAAACCTGATTGTATAAATTCCGCAATTGCTGATATAAACAACGACCTTAAAAATATTCTTGACTGGTCACTGGTCTAGCGTCACTCATAAAAAGTGTTTGAAGACAGTGATGTGGTAAAAATTAAGTATAATAATGTGAATATTCCTTTTATGACATTAATAAAAAATCTCGGTCTTTTTATGGATTACTTTCCAGCTGTAATTCCCACTTAGTTGAGCTGTGGCCTGACCAGAACTCTGTTAGTGCAGACTCTCATTTTTCCACTCATTGACTATGCCGAAGTATGCTGTTCTAATATCTCTGAAGCTAATTTTAATTTAATAAATCGTCTTCTTAATAGTTGTATTCGATTCATTTTTGGCTTACGTAAATTTGTTCACATCTCTGAGTTTCGCTCAAATGGCTTCCCATCCGTTAAAGACGTATTTCGAGAAATTTAAGTCAACTTTTTTCCATCTTAAATAATCCACCTTCTCCTCAGTACTTGAAATCCAAAGGTCATTTACTCAGGACCACTCACAACTTGAATCTTCGTTCGTCATCCAACCTTAGTTTATATATTCCTTTACACCATACTGATTTTCTGTCTTCCTCTTGCACTCTTGCACTTTGGAACGGCCTGCCTGATCATCTTCGACGTGCTGCTAATAAACACATGTTCAAAAAACGTGTATGTAAATACCTTCTCGAGAAGAAGTTAACATTTTCCAAAAAATTCCTTATAGTAGTCCCATTTTTTCATTGTTGCTATTTTTAGGGTTTTGTAACACGAAAGGAAAAAACGAACCCTTATAGCACCACATTACTGTCCTTCCGTCTGTCAGGACAATTTTTCTCAGGAACGCGTAGATGTATTAATTTATATCAAATACTGTAATAAATAGTCTACTAATCCATAGAGCAGTGAAAAAAATATCTATGCCAATGCAATAAAAAGATACAACCGTTTATTTTAAGTTACTACGCCTTTCCTCATGAACGCGTAGATTTAAATGAAATTCATATCAAATACTTAGATTTATAATACCTTTTAATATTAACAAAATCAATTTTCTATGTCAATGCAATCAAACGAAACAGCTATTTAAGTCGCATATTTTATAACTCGCAACTACTCGCAAGGGAGTCAAAACTTAAAGGGTTTTTCCAGTCGACCTACAATCTTGATTTTTTTCATTAAACAATCTTTTACAGTAGATATAAGGAAAAAACTCCGAAAATTTTAAAATATTAGTTATGTGATGTAACTTTTTTATATATGGCACAAAACATTTCGTGCGCGACTCGCACTTGGCCGATATTTTATCATTAATATTTCTCATTGACTCCAACTATCCTTATATGTTGTATCATTCAGATAAATTTATAACCAATGACGTCACAGTTTGAATAATTGTATTTGGAGATCAATCAAAAAGCTTCAAGTTATTAGTTCCGCTTTCAATATAGTGATAGATTTGAATACTTATGCCAAGAAGTACATTATTATATCTTTAGCTTGTATAAAAACTTGTATCTTTAGCACTATTATAGCGATAAAGATTAATTACTCTCAGATTCCACAGTTATATACCTACATGATAAGATTCACAAAACACAAGGGATTTTGGAAAGTAATTTACCTGAATTAGTGATTATATTTTATAGTGAACAACTTTTAATTGGAGTAATAATTGATAAAGTTAATCTCATTATGAAATTTTATTTATACACGGAATCTGTCTATTTAGGGTTTAATTTATGTTACATGCTTATTACTGCTCCATACTCTAGTTGAAGAAACTAATAAGAGAAGTGGTGACCTTAAGAGACGGAACATGGTAACCTTAAGGGACATTGGATTTGAGAACTTACTTTATTTTAGATTATTAAACATCCCTTTATCATTTTTATACATATATATGTTAATAATCTTAAATCTATAATAAATATACTTTCAAAATGGCGTACTTTTGTAAATTTTATTATCCCCAATATAACCCACAACATTGTTATCAGGAAGGATCTCATAGAGTATCTTCGTCATAAAAGAAACTTACAATCATAATTACAAATCTTTAACATAACGATCTAGTCTGAACAATCACTGAGTTTGAGTATTTAAATATAAATATACGTATAAGTAAATAAAAATATTATATATATGAACAGTGAAGTTTGTACCTGTGTCAGAAATAACACTTTTTCAATTCAAGCCGTCTATTTTGCTATCTTTTTACACAAAAGAGTTCAGGTAATACTTTATGCTTTTACTTGTCAATATAATAATGTATTTTTTTTATATTTCACGCCACGACGCATATGAGACTATTACCTTCGTTAAAATCCACAGAATTCAAAGGTAAAAAGTCCTTTTATATCACACAATGTGAGCGGTGTATGTAAATGTTGGGGTTCCACCAGCTTCGCATACTAGGAACAATTCAGAAATAGAATAGAATACGTTTCGTTGTATCTATTACTGTTTTCGTTAGTTATATATCGATGTAGGTTAGTTATATAACGACGTAATTATAATATTATAACAACTATTTAGTTTTTCTCTCTTTCCATTTTGCTCTATATGTAGAGTTGCAATTAATTAAAGCTTTGTTAAAATTATTAGATTAGTGCTGAAAATATAATGTAGAGGAATTCTAACGAGCGACGCTTAAACTAGAGGTTTTAAACACGTAATTTAAACGCTTATAATGTAATTATTAATAAATGTTTATAGTTATTATTTATAAAAGATGAAAAAAATAGCTAGAAAGATAAGAAAGAAATGGTAGAAAAAAAGAAAGTAGTTTATTATTTTAGAAAAGATAGAAAAAAAAGAGTATTCAGAACTTATGGACTTATGCCATAACATAATTAAAACAATATTATTCCTAATATTACATTATCAAATAAAGCAAGAATTAAGAAGAATTTAACACCAAATGCGTTGTATTATTAAATATAAGTATATTATATATAATATTAATTGTATTTCTGTACGAATTCCTGAAGCAGATTTGCAACTATGTTAAATTTAACAAAGTGAAATACTGTTCTACATTTGTTACAACAGTGTTATGATAACTAGATCATAGTAAAGCTTCTGTGTATATTGATAGGTACTTTTTATATTAAAACCAATAAGAAGGAAAAATATATAACTATATGTAACTCTCTTTCATAATTGTATTCCCCACAAAAACAAACATCAATATAAAACACACAAACACAATTCATATCTGTTATAACGTAAAGAAAACCATAAGTTAACCACACATATAGAAAATATAATCTACGTGGATCGCAATAAATCAAGGTATTGATAACTGTAGGGAAGTGAGTTCGACAAGAACCTTTTGTGTGAGCATTCTTGGAACTGTAGTTGACTGATAACAACCATTTGCACAAACTACTTTGTATCGAGGAAAATATTGTTTGAACTTCCTTGACCACTGCGTACATATGAAGCATTTATTTACAAAGCAATATTCGCATAACGATAATATTGCAAAATCTAACCCTTCTTCGTTTAGAATTATTTATAATAATATTAACATTAGTGATAAGATATTAGATATGTAGGTATAACATATTTAAAACTTTTATTCAAAAAGACAAGTATTTTGAATTATTTTGATCTAAAATAATCTCTGTGAATTTTTATATTCAGCCAATAAAATATATTGATAGAAGATTTCCAAAATATATTTTGTATACCATCAGGTTGACCTCTTACTATAAGTATTAATTATTTGTTCTTATATATTTTTTCTCTGTATTTAAGAAATGGAGATTCTTTTATGCTTAGATACCAAATTTTTTCTAACTTATGAATATAACAGTATTTATGGGTTATGTACAGACTGCAAGAAATTCTATGAAATATATTTATAAAAATTAAAGAATTTTAATTGGCATCGTTTTTCGAAATATAAAATAATAAAGAACTTCCTAAACTGTATGTTTAAATTGTGGGCGAAATCTATTGTTATATAATGGGATAATATTTTAATATTAATTTGGATAAGCTCCGGGGTTGTTGACTCTCCTCTGAATTGGGTGCCCTTCGATTTTGATTGGCTGTTCATTAAGTTTGTTTGCATTATTTAAAACAAAATGAGAATTCTTTAATTTCAGTGTCTTTTCTTTTATATTTTATATAAAACTAATATATAAATGCAGCAATCTTTCCAAGTAAGTAAATTGGTTTTTAAATTACAACAATAACATTATTTTAAGAATTACTTAAGTCTTCTTTAGTTTACGATTTTTCAACTGAGCTCTTTTACAATTAGTTCCACCTATAAAAAACGCTCAACATATGATGGTATTATAATCCAAGCAGGTATATCAACAAACTAGGTGAAAACAGAAACTAATTAAAAAGACTATGAAATCTTGAAATTATATGGATCTTACAGTGGTAGAGCATAAAAATAAAAATAAATTATTGAGTTAATGAATCAGGTAGTGTATTAAATTAATTGGTTTATTAAATATTAAGAATGAATTATTAGATATTTGATACATTGTTTGCTGTAAATCCAGTCTGGTTTTAGTTCTGCGTTGTAAAATACATCACTATATTACTTCCAATTTATTTTTAAATTATAGTTTCAGTTGGAGTAATCGTTGCTTATTTGTACACTTATCAAGTCAATTTGACTGCTCATTGATGCCCATCAATCGGCTTAAAGGGACTTGTTATGCAAACCAATGATAGATCTGACTCTTGAAAGAACAACAAAAGACAAGACTATGTTGAATTCGAATTTATATAAATATAGAATGAAAAATAAACCGATACGGGCAGGAATTCGAACCCGCGACTACTGGGAAACCGTCCCATCGCTCTACCAACTGAGCTGAGCTCTACCAACCAGCGATACGGCTGTCCGCCTCGTTGAATTAATCATTCTATATTCATCGGGACGGTGGTGATATCTATTAGGTTTCTTTCGAAAATCCTAACCAATGTTTCTAACCACTCGTATCAGTACGAGTGGTAGCATCGAGGTGATAGCACCGAGGTGAATGAAATACAAATTTAAAATTTTAGATTTTGTTTTGATTTTGTCATAAGTGTTTATTCCGAAGATGAGCTGAAGATCACCAGAAATCTGTCGTACTATATGTTAAGAAACCTCCTACAAGTTTAACGAGCGAAAAAAAAACGTTCCATATGTTATCTCTATAGAACACAATTTTGGTGATTTTCTTAAAATTAACTATAAAAAATTCGAGCCCAATATATTTAAAGGCAAAGTCCCCACTTTGCTCATGATCTATGTCAAATTTTATAAATATATAGCTCTTACCGTCTCGGTGGAGATGATTAACAAATGAATTCTCGATTTGGGTTGGAAAGAGCTTCGCTAACGCTCAGTTCAATTATAGTGAAAACCAATTTAATACTGGTGTCTATTATAATATCCTGGAACTACATAATTTTCCGAGAAGGTAACCATTTGAAGTGTTTATGTTCATAGAACATTCCCCGGATAAAATATGTAAGTCAAGTGTATGTTAGTCTTAAAAACAAATACACATTAATACATTGTCAAATATTAATTCCAATCGAAATAAGTAAACTAATACCTGATGTATTTATACAACAGACATACAGTAACAATATAATATTTATTTTAACATACTCGTAGACGTCACAAGAAAATTATAAAAAAATATATATTTCTACATTTATAAAATAAATAACATAAAGTGTCATTAATGACCTGTTAACTGTACTTTGTATTAAATCTCATAAAAGAGTTGGTAATTTAAATTGTGCAGCGTTTTATAACCGAGAACAACTTCCGGTGCCGACATTTTGTTGTCGTTTTAATAATTTCCACGAGAGGACTATGTTATTACAAATACCGATTTTTTTTTTATAAATTGAACATGTTTTTATGATTTTATATGTTAACAAATAATACACTACTTTTTATTGTGTACTTTTTTTTACCTTTGTTTTTTTTTTTTAAAAGTAAATACTTAAAATTAAATTACTTCATCTAAACATTGTAAAATGTTATGATATATATTGAGCTAAGCTATAGGAAACAGCTACATATATTTATAAGCATATTTAGCATCAGATATGATAGTGGACAAACAGAAATTAAGAAATTTACAACTTTGTTTCTTTTTATAATAATGTTATTCACATTTAAAACAAGAAGAACCTAAATAGTTATTTGCGATGTATTATTTCTTTTACACTACATACCAAGTAGAGATACAAATAAAATAAATTTCTGTAATGAAAAATTAAGTAAGGTACAAACAGATCATTATAAAATTTATATGAGCTTAACATGGCTATACATGTTTTTAGATATTTTCAAACATCATTATAAAATTTTTCTTTAATTTTTGGACGAATTTTAATTTTGTTATTTATATGTAACATATGAATGGAGTGATTATCTATCTCTCCCTATTCTCATTCACACTCTTCCATCACAAGTCATATCAGTGAAGACTTGCTTGTTTACCATTTTTGTGCATACCATACATATCCTCTTCCTTCCTCTTTTATAACAATATTCACTCTAAGAACTCTTCTCTTAAATTCTTTTCTTATCTCCACATTAATTCAGCCTAAGAAAAATATTGTGATGTGAAAAAAATAATAATAATTGTTTTATGTCGTTTTAATAAAATCCATTATTTAATACGTTTAAAACATTCAAGGAGTTATTTAGGATTATTATAGAAACAAAATTTATTTTCTATTAATAATCTTTCATATCATATACTAATTTTCAGATACACAAGAATAAAAATTGTCTAAAATATTATTTGGCTGGCCTTTCGATTCGTATCGTTGGAGTTTTGGTTTGAAATTGATCTCATTTGAAAAAGTTTGGTCTCCCCTTTCTTTTAATACTATTTCGAGCCCGAGCAAACGCAGAGTTTTTTTTTTTGGTGTAAGAGTAACTTGCACTATTTTCCGTATACGTAACTTACCGTATTTATGTGAGAGTAACGTATCGTATTATGATGTTTTCGTGCTAATATTGGTGAAAATACACCAATATTAGCACGAAAACATCATGTTTTATATCTATTCAATATATTTATCCATTATGTATATTATTATATTAGTATTTCATTTTAATTTAAATAAAAGCACAATTCGTAACAACTTTGTTGTTTTAGATTCCCAAATGTCAAATGGCGGCAACTTACTTGACAAATGACATTTGTGATTTGAAATGTTTATGAAATAATTAATAATTAATTTATATATTTATCACTTTTTTTTGCAAAAACCGACTCTGTCAACCCCGACTCCACGTAGTCTTGTCTGTCCTACCCCTAGAGTGTTTTTGTTAATACGGAGGCGCAGAAGGAGACAACCAACAAGCTGAGGTGGCGAAGGCGAGCTTAGGTTTCAATGCAATGATACGCAAGGGTGAAGGGACTGGCCATCCTGAAGCGCCGAAGACACAATATAAATGGTGTCAGAGGATAGGCTTTCGACCCCCCCCCCCCTTCTTCCCCTTCCCCCTCTCCCTTCTTCTCCAACGAGACGAATGGAAAGTCTTACCTATAATTTAATTCATGTCTTTAAATTTACAAAAGACGTTTAAAAAACAAACAGAAATGTTTATATTGTTTTACTGGAAGCAAAATGGTCAGGTAATAAAAAGAGTAATAATAATAATAATAATATCAGGACAAATTACACACATAAATCTAACCCCTAAGTAAGCAAATTATTTGCTTGTGTTAAGGGTGTTAGACAACGATACAAATACATAGAAATAGACATATAAATACTGAGAATATAGAGAGGGCGGTAGAGTGTGTAAGTGTACCCTGTGAAAAGCTTATTGAAAGAAGTAATTCGTAACTTCAAAGTAATTTTAATTATTAACCGACTTCTTCAAAAAGAAGGAGGTTCTCAATTCGGCCGGTAATTTTTTTCATGTATGTTCACCGATTTCTAAGTGGTTTCTGAACCGATTTACGTTATTTTCTATTCTTTGATGCGGAATAGTTTCGAATTGGTCCCATAAAAATTGATTCAGGAAGGCCCCTTATTTTTTATTTTATGTGCATTTTTGTCCAAGTTTTGTACTAGCTACTTCGGAAGGAATTCAAAAAAATAATTTCTTACAGACTGTACATGGTACTTCAGTATATTGATTTAGAGTGGTTATAATATTACGCTCATTCATTAAACGAAGTCTTTATGAAGTCTGACGCTCTGCTGCTAGCCGGTTCTCACGTTGCCGAGCAGATTCGGTTGCTGTACGGTTTCGTATAACTTCTAATCTATGAGCCCTCTGCTCAGTTGACTCGTTCTTTAAACGCTCATTAATAAGGCCAAGACCATGAGTCCTCTGCTCAGCTGACTGGTTGGCCAGACGCTCATTAATGAGGCCAAGTCTATTAGCTCTCTGCTCAAAATATTCACTCGCAAGACGCTCTTGGATATTACCGAGTTTAGAATTATGCTGATCAAGGGTTTTTTGACATAATCGTGATTTCATATATGCATTCATGGCCAACCAACGTTTTTGACGATCATTAATAGTCTCACAAGAACGTGAAATTGAGTTTCGAAGAGCATTTTTTCGGAGACGACTACTTTAAAATAGGATTATAAATAATAGGTAGTATATAATAAATATCAAATCTACATTATTATTAAATTTTTAGTTTTAAAGGCGTTTTTTTTTTTAATTTCTTAATAAGTTATGTAATACCCGATTGACTTGAAAGGTTTTATTTCCGAATAAATATATATTATATGAAGGAGGTAAATATAATATATAATATTTTATGTTATATTCATTAGGCAGAACAAAAATACGCACACAACCGTATCATGTCTACCATTTAGCATATATTAGTTCGACCTTATTCAGAATCACCACTGGACAATAAAACTAAAGTACGCAATTAAACAACAATTATAAAACATGTTTATTATAAACATAAATAATATAACGCCATTTCAATGATTAATTATCTATGCTGACATCTTACGTTGAATGTAAGCTGTGATGTGTATTTTAATTTATTTGCTTAATAAGTAATAATATTATACTTATTATTTATAATAAAGCTTTCACCCACTTACGTTGGGGGTACGTAGACTTTGCCGGGGGTTTATGTGGGAATACCTGGCAGCATAAGTACCGCTGCTATTTATAGGGCTAACCTTTTAATAACCAACGGGATCTCTTGCACATTCACCGTAATACGAAGACTCTGTCTACGAGGGTTATGAATCAGGTGAAGGGTCGCGTATCCTAATCATACACGAAGCACAAGGAGCTGACGATTTAGCAATTTTCAGCTGGCCTCCACGGTCACCGGATTTGACGCCGTGTGATTTCTTCTTTTGGTGTTTCATAAGGATATCGTCTATGTTCCTCCACTACCACAGAACCTCGATGAGTTGAAGAACAGGATCAGTACTGCTTAATAGCAGTGTCCGGTGTCACTGATGTAATCATCAGTGACACCGGACATGCTCAGTCGAGTATGGCAGGAATTTGAGTATCGATGTGATATTGTTCGTGTCGGTAGTGGAGGACATATTAAACACTTGTAATCTAAACTAGAGAGCTTCATAAACATGTGTCCGAAGTTCTATAGTTGTATGTCTTACAGTTTATTAAATACATCAGTTTGAAACACGTATATTCTTTTTGGTCCACCCTGTACATAATTACTGTGCAAAGGTCTCACTAAAATAGTTTTTTAAGATACCTGTACTAATATACTCCCTTTGAGCATGTTAAAATTCTCAAAATTCAATAATTAATCTGCCAAATACAGACTAAATGCGAAAAGTGCACGGGCGACGTGTCCGTGGATAGAAGTAAAAGTTAATATAAAAAAAAGACTCTGCCTACCTTAACTGAAAAAGTATTACAATGGTATCTTCTCTTTTACAAATCAAACCAATACAAGAAGCTAAAAACTCCAAATACTTTTAAATATTTTTTATTTGTATCATGCCTCTAATGCCTTAAACGAGACCTGGAAATTAGAACGCAATCTATCAAGTCGTATTCGGATACGTGACACACGAATCAATATTGATAATTCATCGAATACCCGGTAAAGATCAAAGATATTAAAACGAACAAAGCAGGTTATTGGAAGAACATTAATATTGTAAACAAGCCTTATTATCTAGGGATGAGAGTTTCAACGAAACCACAGCACGATGAGAATCAGTTGCTCAACCCAGAATGCTGTATTAACAGGAGATAATACCTTATTATAATATTTATATCATCCATAAAATTTGTAAAGTTCTTTCCTTAAAATTTAAATTAAAAAAAAGATATTTTTGTATGCTTATGTACGTAGTAAAAACGAAGACAAATTATGTATGAAGAAATTAAAATAATGTCATATGATCCATTTTATTTCTTTTTCCATGACTAATTACAATGGAAACGAGACAGACAGCCTATAAATGTCAATGTCACTGTATCAACAATGACAGTGACGTCTACAGAGCTATGACGAAACAGTTTGCGTGCTGACAGCCAGATAGGGACAGCTAATTGCATTTGTAGATCTGTCGATACATATCCAGAGACTTGTCATATTGCCAGCTCTTAATACGACAACAGATTGGAATAGTAAGCCAAGATATATTAATATTTATTAAAAAGAGTTAACGCAAAAAATATTTCTTTGTTGGTGATAAAATAATAGATTACAACCGTTTGTTTTATTTTAACCGTTTACACAAAAATGGTGTCACAAGTTAAACGAATTTAAAAAAAATATATAAAATAATATAACAAACAAAACAGACAAGATACGGAATTACGGATGCGGTTGCGAAGGAAATAGGCACCCTATTTCATTTAAATTTAATTTAAATAAAAATAATATGTCAACATGTTTACAAACAAATGAAAAGTTATACATATGTCTGTCCATGGCATCGTATCTTCTAAACAGTCAGTTTCAATCGAACCGACATATTCAACTAAAACAAATATAATGTCAGCCAATAGATCAGACACACAAAAACTCGTAATGTAACAGTAAAATTCTTAATAAAGAACATGTAATTAAAAGAGTTATATTATGAAACATTGGAAAACGTCCAAAAAGAGAAGAGAAAACTGTCTTATTGTATTGCCTTTTAAAAAAAACTTTATAGGTTAAAAAACTTATCATAAGTACAATTTCTCATATCAGACTAAATTTATTTTATTATAGGCAATGCGCAGGACAAGTGAAGCAAATTAAACTGTCAGTGTGTGAGGCAATTACGTATTTATGAGGTTGTGTGTGTGCGTAGTTTTTCATTATCTTATGAATTAATCCCAATAGTATATAACAATTTTATTGATTTTGTCATTTTTACTAAAATATGTCATTTTAACTTTGAAATAAAATGTCTTTATTTATAATAATGTACAAGTTACTTAAGCCTTAATATTCATAGGAACGTTAAAAGTTATTACTTGATTTATTAAATAAAAAAATACCCAATTTTTAACACTTTGATTACCGGTACACTATCAGGTAGTTTCCGACTGTTACATATTGATATTAATTTTTACTTAAACCATTTTTAAATTATAATATGAATATATTAATAATTAACCCATTAACTTTCAAATTTAATATTATTATTAGAACAACTGATCATGTGTTTTTATATATAAGTATGTATTACATAAAGAAATATACATTTAAAATAATAACTTTATTTTACTTCATAAGAATAATAATTATTTTTATTACTAGCATATTTTTAATTACATGAATTTACAACCCAGTCTACTATGTAAGGTTTGCGGATGTTTTTACGTATTTTTGCGACGCAATACGAAATAATTATTCTTATTATTCATATTTTAGTATGAGTTATTTTACTAACGATATGATTACTATGTTATTTAGTATTATTTTAATTACTATATATATGGACGCTTTTTTAGCCCTCATTCTATTTTGTTATTAGCCCGCCATTTTTGATGTAGTTGAGGAATTAAAGAGTTTGAAACTAGAGATAAAAGCTCATTTATTACGGAATTAAACCCCTAATAGTCAGTATATCATACTAATCTATGCAACACTGTTTGTTGTTGTTACCAACACGTTCTTTGTCTTGCTAGTGAGTTATGTAGTGACTCTACAACGTGCTTCAGTGTTTACTTTTGTGCAACATATGTTTACTGCATAACTCATATATAACGGGAAATCATATTATGTATTAAGAATAAAAGCGTTAAGTAATAAGAAAAATATAAGTATCTTCAAACTTAATCTTCAATTAACAGCTAGCTAAAGAATTGACGTCTACCAAGTATTCGTTTGGCTTTAAAATTTAAGCTTATATAATATTTTTCTTTATTGCAGCAAAAAGTGATATAAAAAAGGTTTTATATCTAGCGACGCGGTACAATGACTATCTCGTTGTAACATTCGTTAAAACCACAGAATTCAAAAGTTAAAAGTATTTTTGTTTTACCATACAGTCGTGTGTAAGTAAATATGTCGCAGCTGTGTCCTACTTCATAAAAGGAACTCGCTTTATTAATTTCAATTTAGAATACAATTTTCAGATAGCCGCTACTGGCCTAAAATATATCATTCGAAAAAGAAATGGAAAAAACAAAAGCAGATAAGGCTACCTATCTGTTTTATTTTGCATATTTGTTAGACACTCGAACTTACAGACCTGCCTACGGCTCCCCTACTCTATGTATAGTAACTCTATGATGGTATGCCTATTTAAAGTAAAAAAAAATACTTTGGTTATTAAAGGAATGAATGTTGAAATAATGTAAGAATAATTTACTTTTGACATATTTAGATACTGATAGAAAGTATTTTTTTTTACAAATATTATACATCACCTAATTGAATAATTTAAATTGATTTGATGTTTAAATCATAGTTTTAACAAAACCACAAAAAAATATATTCGGTTCCAGATTTGTATCAAATCAGCAGACAAACGTGACCAAATACTACATGGTCATTGAGCTCTGAGCTATTTTGAACTAACCGAGAAGATATTCAGATAATCGATTAGGTATAAAATATATACGGAACGAAAGACAAAAAAGTCAATAAAGCGGTAAAAAGTTTAGAAACTGCATATAACTTTGGGGATTAAAATTCAACGACCTACGTTCTGCACGTCTCATCCGGACACAATCAAATTATCTTACAAACTAATCTATCTAATCTATATAGAACTTAATACCACTAGATTATACCTATAGATTAATGTAAGAACCAAAACAAAATGAATTTCGAATCTTTTTTATTATTTGTCAGGCGTTTTTGTTAAATTTCTCTATCCATAGATAATTTATTTGGCGATCAGCACTGTTTTTTTTGTTTAGCTTTGAAAAGATATAAACCTATACCTTGGAAAGACAAGGCAAAATACCTAGGAGTAACGTTTAGATAGAAAGTTAGTTTTCACTGAGCATATTAGAACCGTTCGTAGCAGAGCGGCCTACATATTAGGTCTCTACAAAGCTTGCATACGTTCCGTCATGTCCTATGCGAGTCCCGCTTTTGCGCACGCTAATCTGAAACCCCTTCAGGTGATTCAGAACAGGTTTACACCGATTTGCAACCGGGGTGCCGTGATTCGTACGCAACATTGATCTCCATAGAGACTTAGACCTTCCGACCATCTCTCAGTACTTCAAGGGGCTTTCCCAAAAGTACTTTGAACGTGCTGAGCGACACCCGAACCCACTGGTGGCTGACGCCGCAGAGTATAGACCACGTAAGACTACTTTAGTCAGAAAAAGAAGACCCAAGTCGGTACTCGTTGACCCCGACGACGCGTTCACAGTAGGTAATAACGTGTACGCGTAGGCATAAGTGACACCACACAACATACAGACACACACCGTCTACACCGGTATAAACGAGGTCCCAACTGAGTAAGTGCTCCGTTGCTCCGGCGTTGTGCCGTCGGAGGACGCTAGTGTCCAAATTTCCTTAGCTTCCCTCCTGACTAACGACGCCCCGAGCCGAGGTCCGTGTCTCAATCTGAGACGCCCTCGGGACGTCGTTCCCCATGGGCGCCCATCTGGCCCCCCCTTTTAAGGGCGGGTCTCCTGAGCCACCCACTCCCCCGGTGACGCTGTAATAGCCAACAGGGCTAACAGCATAGACAGACAAAAAAAAAGCTTTGGAAGAGGATAAATACTAAAATACATATTTTATTGAAAAGCTTGTAATACAGCATACTTAAATAATAATCAGATTATGTAAAAAAGGCTTTGAAAAGCTTGAATAAAGCTCAAAACTCACTATCATATATGTTAATATAAGTTGTCTGTTTTAAGTGCTTGAATATTCCAGTGAAATATGTACTCGAAATTTTAATTACATTTAGGTCATGATATTTTCGTTCCAATATTTCTAGTGCACTGTACACAGGGACTGGCTACATACCACAAAATATTACGTTTTTGTTATAAATATTTAACATTATATTTAAATTAAAACACTAATTAAGACCATCAAAATATTGTTTTATTATGTTGTGTTTATTATCACGTAAATATGAATATCAAAAATGTACATTGTAACTATTTCACAAATAGAAATATTAAAAAAGCTTAACAGACTAGTTACTGAACTGTAACCTGGTAGTCTATAGTCTAACAATGCCATCGTCCAATATGGAAGGTTTTTTTTATATGGGAATGTAATAATCGCGCGGGCTCGGTATGTCACAATGACACATACCATGATGCGATCCCCAAACTAATTACTGCTGCCCACATTCCAAGAATATTTTGTCAAGTTATTAATCAATACAAAAGATATGAAAATATATTATCTAAAAAACGAAAGCATTTCAAATATATTAGCAAACATTCTACACATTACACATATCTTGTCATGGGATTATTATTAAAAAAATACAAATTTATTATCAAATCCCGTGTTGGAATTGTTGCTCATGTGACAGCCAATGTCAGCTATTGACATTGCTGTCAAAGTGCTTAAATCATTCAAAAATCTATTAGACTTCCATCTAACAGTCTGATATCAAGAGCACATGCTTAGTGATTTTTCTAAATTTAAACCCACTTGACCTAATACTGCGAACATTGTACTAAAATAAGAACTAATATTGAAGTAGCAACACAAACAGGTTTGTGGACAAAGAAAGAATACAAACTTCTTTAAGAATTTCACCTTACTTTAACCGCAGCACTGCGCCGACACAATTCAATTTTGTTCAGATATCCTTGTACGGAATCTGGACCTCGTTTAGTAAATGGAAACCTTAAAATCATACAAATTTATAGGAAAAAAGATCGAGAAATCTAATTATATTATGTATTAGGTTATAAAGTTGATTTATTATATTTAATATTTTATATTAATAACATTTATATTTTTTTTCCGTTACGAAAGTAGAAGCTTAAAATACTCAGGTGTTAAAAATTAGAGAAGAAAGAAGTAGTAACTAAAAGATTTTCCAACACCGCTAAAAGATTTTCCAACACAAATCCGTTTTGTTCTGAAGTAAATAGATTTTTATAAGAAAAAGCACTACGACAAGGAATGGAATATATGACCTCTGAGAAACCTTCCTCGTGGATCTGTAAACTGAGCTATGGTATTGATATTGATATTTAAGCATTGTTTACCTCAGCGGGAAGTCCATCAGCTCGTGTTAGACATTATATATTAATTAAAAAAAATACGTAAGCAAACATGTGACAATATAATTTCACATGATTATATTTATTTGTCTGTTACTGTTTGAAAATATATATAAACATGTATAGTTATATTAAGATTACTAAAATTTTAAATAAATATAGACAAAAAAAAACCGTATAAAGAGTAACGTATCGATAAGGTAGCTTCACTACAAATTACGGGATGATTCCCAGATATCACAGGTTCGAATCACTACTCGTATCGTTTTATTTTTCATTTAAATTGTCTGTCACTGTTCCCTCCAAAACAAATAACGTACCAATCAAATATAAACCTGTATGTGTTAAATGCTTTCCAAGGCGGTATTTCGTGGTCAAAAAAACAATCCGTTCGGTAATAACGTAAACATTATGTCTTATTTACTAACTAACTTCAAAACGAATATATCAATGATATTCTTTATTCAAAAGTATAATTTTGTTTTTGTTTGTTCATACATTCGTTTTCGTTCGTAATAAAATAATTGTTTGACTTTACGCAAGGTACGCTGTTTGTTAAATTATTTTCAATAAGTTAAAGTTTTTCTTTACTCAAATAAAATTACATTTATTATTATTATTTGTTATTTTATTAAAATAGTTTTATCGTGAATTTTGACAAGGTGAACTAAAATCTTACTACTACTATTAATAAGCTTTATAGTGTTTACAAAATAGACCTTTTATTAGTCAATAAAACATCTTTATACAATAATATCTTAAAAATAAATTTGGCAGATATACAACCTCTTTAACACAAAATCTTTTTACTGCTACAAGAGTTTGTACCTAATTTCAGAATGTTTATTCTCAATTCAGATCAAGGTTTTCAATCATACATCCCAAGCGACATCATATATGCCATGTGTGTTCAAACTCAATGAAGTGTTCATGAAAATTCTTTTAGTGACTGAGAGATAAAATCGTAACCCTTTAACCCAGTTTTGATTCAATTATTAGACTAATTAGTCTATCAAAGCGATAATTGTAAATGTGAAAATAATATTAGAAAATCATTGTATATTTATAGTAAAAATTAATAAATATTATTAAAAACATCATGCTGTATTTTTTTTACAATATTTTATATGCTTTACTTTACCGTTTTTATGGATATGCTTGTTACATATATGAACTATATATTATGCTGACTTCACATCTATGTAGTTCGTTTCTTACAACAATAATGTTTCTTCCACCTTGACCTCCGAAACTATGTGAAGGAAAAATTACAGTTGTTCTTATCATTCGCGAATGAATGATGAAAAGAGATAGTTTTGGGTCAGTCGGTCACCCGCCGTTTAAATAATTTCAATTATCGTTGCTTAACATTGACATTTAATTAAAATCGATTACTTTATGTAAATAATAAAATACATACATACTAATAATGTTATAAAACGTTTCGTTTAATTTTATTAAGTTAAAATGTTTGTTTCCCCTAATACACACCAATATGTAAATATTACGAATGTTATTAATTGTTTTAGTGTAAGTATCAAAACCTATTTACATATTAAATTATTTGTTTTGATAGTTTACGTTTCAAAACAACATGTCAATATCAAATTTAACTAATATCACAAGTGATAAGTTTTATGACTTGTTGGTGTAGTTGTTAGTAACTTTCCTTGTTTAACCAAAGTCTGTGGGTTCAGTTCCCACACAGGATAATTCTTTGATCCACAATGTCTTTTCTGGGTCTAGGTGTAATTTGTATCCGTTATTTATATGTTTGTGAAGCCCTCGCGACACAGGAAAAATATTAACGCTAACGCGGGAAAAGTATTTTTAAAAAATATATATTTTTTTATATTTTTTTAAAAAAGACTACACTTTAGAAGATATTATACATAAACATATCTTCGCAGGGACTGTAATTACATATGTTTCCAGCCAAGTAGCACCTGACAATAAGGGAAGACAAAGCAACTACATGTGAGTAAGTACTATGTATAGTTAAACGAAAACAAATATATACATTACATTTTTACCGAACGGATATTATACACCTCACAATGTTTGTTTACTGTATAATAATTCTGTAGCTAGGGTTGCCACTACGTGTCCGAATATTTAAATCTACTTATACATTATTCGTTCTGTATATTTTTGAATAAATTATCTTTGCATTTGGATATTAAGTTTCAATGTATTGGTTTATCGATATATATTTTTTTATATGAAAAAAATAAAAAATGCATATCTTTGCTTTTTATTTATAAACATATAATTAGTAAAAATCAATCAATATTTTATTTGAATTGATTATTAAGACAATCTTCGTCTACTTTTACCTACCTGAAATTTATGCACAAAAATTTCAGGAGATAAAAGAAAATACAGAATGTTTTATTGTATATGTATATATATACTATATATATAAACAATTCCAATTGGAGACCCTAGCGCCATTAGAATGCAATTCTATTTGCGTTGTGATCAGTTGCAACGTGACTCATGTTGTGAAATGCGTCACTGAGCTGACCATCAGCTCAGCGTGACTGAGGTCTATGGTAAGGCCAGGGACACAAGAACGGTTACCTATTATGCAATTATAAGCAAATCAATAATCTGTTCATTGCTTAGAAAGTTTGCAGTTATAAATCTTAATTTGAGCTGACAGTTCCGGGAATTCAAGCTATTGACAGCTCTAAATATATTGACATAAAGCATGCAATCGTAAAAATACTAATGTGTTGGCAACCTTAGTGAACTGCGCATTTAAAAATTATATAACTGTTCGTATTTATTATCGTGATATGAGTGGGATAAAATCATTGTTTTCAAATGCGCCATCAATCATACCACAGAACTAGGTAATGTTATTTTGATACAAATGTCGTGTACATCTATTATCATTTAAAATGTACGAGTTGACTTAAATAATCTTCTCAACGATAAACCTAAATAGTCATTGGTTTTTCCAATTTAATTAAGGTAAAAATCGTAATATTGTACGAAAAAAGGTGATATTCATATAGTAGCTAGCATTATGTAAACAACCCGCATTTCTGGATTGAAACTAGTTTGTTTGTGTATCCGGAGAACAACACGCGTATAGTCCCCGTGTCGGGAATAGTTAGTAGACAAAAATAAAGGTATTTCGACAGTTAGTTTTTCGGTAGGCAATGACACCAATGTGAATTCATGCTCAAACACGAATTAGGTTATGTCATTTCGTATTAAGTAACTATCAAATTATCAAATCGAATATAATCGACAATAAAATAAATCGATAAAAATACAACCCTAATATCCTAAAGTAACATTTCGTGGACATTTAAAATCAATTTCTTACAATATACAATAAATTCGTAGATAAAAATAGCCAATTCAGAATAGAAGTAGTTCAATATTTTTCTTACCAAGAAAAGATTTAATAAACCCACTCCCAAGTGTTCAAGCTTTCCCAATACAGTAATAAAGTACGTCAGTGCCGTCTAACATATAACTATCACATTCGTTCCATATACAGTTTCTGAACGCTCCTTACGTTTTGTATCTCACGTGGTTTCTGAACGTGCATTTAGGTAATCTATTGCATATTACATTTTCGTTTAGAAATAAACCTGTAAAGTGTTTAAAAAATAGAGAGGAATAGAATAGAAAATAAGTATAGTTTGCGATAGCTATGTTAAACAGGTTAAACTATACTATACCTTTGTAGCTACCAAACTTCAATAAACTAAGACATGTTAATTCCTTAACGTATGCATAACCAACCAACCTTATGTTATAAAGATAAGCTTCATGTAGGCTAGTTGTAGAAGTAGATTAGCTGGGCTCTTGAAGTTATGTTTAGATTAAAACCCATTAATTTGCCAATTAGGATCTCAAAGAGATACTTATAATAAACTAAAAAGATATAACCTAAGTTTTACAACATACGCATATTCATTAAAACCGTGTAGCATGATGGACAGCCAAAAGCAATTTTGAAACAATTTGCGTTATAAAAAACACATTAGGTAACTTTCCCCACTTCGGGTACGAAAAAGTTTGACCAAATACGTTTTCCGGGAAAAGATTAAAAGGGTCTGCGGTAAAAAGGAAATAACGAAATAAAAGGAAACTCTTGTTCCTTCAAAAAGACAAAACGATGTGCATTTATTGTCTGGAGTTTATTTGAAGACTAAATTAATAAAATTTATGAAGTACATACAATACGAATTGTTTTGAAACACGAGAGAGTTTACTAGAAATGCCGGAGTTGCTTTTTATTCAAACAATACAATACAATTTGATAAACTGATTTTACAAAAATATAAAAACATTTTCCATAGAAAAAAACAAAATACAGAATACAAGAAAAACACGAGAACACAGATAAAAAATACGTATATCCAATAAAGCAATAGATAATAATATTCGTAGACAGACTGAGTAAATCTGTTTTCAAATTGGATTCCAAATAAGCTCTAAATCAGCAGAACGAAATTCAATTAGACACAGATGGCAGTGAAGGTGTTCAATGATTGAAACGAAATAAGCGCTGGCTCCTTGAGGTATTTCAATTTATCTACACTTATATTCTCTTCTCGAGAGTCCTTTTACTTACCGTCAGCAACGTAGTGTCACTCTTCGCTTTTAACACTATTAACAGAACATTATTTTCTAAATTGGATGCTTATAAGCTCTCTATATGGCCAGATAAGGTTATTATTTTTGTACTTTTTTGTACCATATTTTGACGAAAATTCCCTGTTTATATGTGTTACGTTTATTTATTAAAAATATTTCAATTCAACCGATAAGAAAATAATATATTTTCGATTTTTCTTACTTAAAAGCATTAAATAACATTAAAAAAAAATGTCTGATATTCTTTGTTGCTGCTTATTTATGCAAATTATTTCATACATGTTATTATATATTTTGATATAATTGTTAGAAAGTAAGTTATCAAAATTATGATTAACCTCTCTGCCTGAGTTGAGGAGTACAAATAAGCTTCTACAAACTTCATTAAATCTGTTACGTAATTATCGAGTTTAGTGAGTTGGACAGGAAGTTGCCTTCGCGAGGAGTGCCTTCCCCTAACATATAGTATGTACCACAAGAATAAAAGTTCTTATTATACAGAAAACTAAAAAAATATCATATCAATAAAATATCACTGGCCATAAAAAAAAATGTGATGGATACTTATAACCCTATCCCATCAAACCATAGTGAAGAAACCTACATAACTCTATCCAATATCTATGACAGTAATCAAGTTGCCAACTAGAGCAGTGTGGTGTGTTACGCAATAAGACATTTTTCTTTAAGTAAGTTTCTATTTTGCCGTATGGACATATATAGGTTGAACTTTTAATAACTTACTTTTAACTTTTTTAATAACAATTCACCACAACAATTGTTTAGAAAGAGGGCAACTGGTCAATTATACACATCTGTAGGTGGTAAAACCTAATTGTACCCACTTGACTGGCTTTTATAAGAGTTGGGGCAAAAATGGTAAAAATTGGTTATTACTCGTATAGCTACGTTTCTTTGGTGAGTGAGAAAGCCGGGTGTCTACCCTCTCTTTCTTTCGGGTTGGCCTAACTCGTGTATGCATTTCTCTTGGATGGCAACGCATTATCATCTTTCCTTATATACAAATGTCCAAAGAACAGGGAACAACTTATCATCAAGTAATTCATCTACTTGTTTGCCATTCAATCCCACAAAAGAACTAAAAAAGCAATCAATACAAAAACTTCTAAATTGGAACCCGCACGTTCTGTTCCATGCAGAAACCAATTCCGATAGTTTGGTACAGCTCTTCGTAATTAAAGAAAGGTACGACAAAATACTTCGGTACATGACACACACACATACGTAATTGAATAATAAATACAGGTAGGTACTGTTATAAAACAATGATCAACTTAATTCGATGCAAAATTCATAACTAAAATTTAACGGTTATTGAATTATATAAAACTTTAGTAGATAATTTTCAATCGGTTTAATGGTATTATAATTGGCAACCCTATCGGCCACAGCTGTCTAACTGAAACTTTGGTTTCAAAGTTCTATTTAATTTCTCATTCCGAGTGTAGCTAGCCAATATTTCGCGTTCATCAGTAAGAACGCAAATATTTTTAGTCAAGTATTTAAACTTAAAACCTATGAATTCCTTATGAAATGAGAAAACCCTTAAATAATAATTAGCAAATAATACAAGAAACTTTCAAAAAGTTTCATGCTCTATAAGGGTCGAGTGCTGAAATATTTTGGCTCCTCGGTGGTGGCCTGTGTAATTAAATCCATCAAAGAACAAACTTTTCAAAGAAAGGGCTTTCTTGGAGCTTGAGGGATTTTCCTCAGCGCTAACTTTCAAGTATCCTCGCGAAAACTTGAGTGCATTTGCAAGAAGTATTCAGGAATGAAATATTATTTTTACATTCGCTATTTTAGCGTAGAACTTTTAGCTATACAAAATAAACAAAACTTGAAAATGTATTATTATGATATATCCTTATCGAATATTTAAGAGCAACATAATTAAAAAGATATATCGAACTCTATCATACGTAAGTTATGTAAATTCAAAAAAGGCTCTACTAACGGGAAATAACATAGCGATCTTACAAGCGATAAAAGGCGGAAAAGGAATGGTATTTATATTCATTCTCCGTTTGGCCATTACGGAAGGTAAACCCTAGCTTAAGATTCATGAGCCAACAAATAACTTGCGCAACTTTCAACTCCGGAACAACACAAGTGATCCCTTCGTATGAAAAATTACCAAGTTCCTCTCCCAAGTTCTTAGACTACCATTACTAAAGGCCTCTGGAATCTTAGGTTTTATCGAAGTTTCTTTGCAAAGATTTTTATGCGGTCTGTATTTCTTGGAAGCGCAATTTTTTCTGTTAGCTCTTTGCAAAGAACGCTGGAGTATTTTTTGTATTCATTAAAAAAAGTTTTAATTTTTGGGTTCGTATTCGATTCTTTCATTCGAAGATATAAGCTTTATTAATTGAATAATAAATTCCATATTGTGTACCTTTACAAAAAAAAATATTTGCACTTAGATAACGTATTCATGGAATTGTATGTTCTGTTAAAAAATAAATATTCAAATAAAGACTCCACAAAAAGCACCCACTTAAGAGAACATGCTCAAAAAATGTACGCAATGAATAATACAATGTGTAATAAAAATACACAATACATTAAACCAATTATTTTACAATTAATATTAAAATGAAGATGAAAATAGGCACCTTTTGACTACAATAAAAAATAACCAAACTTGTTCAATGAGTATTATCAAACAAGTCATCAATCTTCAAAACCGGTTTCCAACAACATTATCTTACATTTCATTCATCACGACGTCGTAATAATATATTGTAAATAAATAGAAGTATATTTATTAAAAAAAAAAAAAACAATAAATTGAAAAGTATTTCAAATTTACGATTTTACTTAAAATTTGCTTAATATTTTTTTTATTATTTTCAAGATAAGTTTACTTAATTATTTATATACAACTAAATTATAAAGAATTTATAATATTAATATAATATATTAATTCTGCAGGTCAACAAACCCCAGCAAACACAGGTTTTTATTTTTATTAAAACTTGTAAGTATACATTAAATTTTTTTTAATTCTCTCACAGATAATTTCAATTGTATTTACTAACATTATATTAATATATATGAAAAATCTAAACGTAAAATGATGGTTATTTCCGTAAATGAAATGTAGTTTAGGCTTACTGATTTTGGAGGTAAGTAGACAACCGCTCATCGGAAAATGGTAGAGTCATCAAATCAAATTACTAATTAGAGAATTATTCGAAATGAAATTGAATATTAAGTTCATCAAAATTTGAAAATTTTGTTTACTAATCATTTAAGTCCTTATTTCAATAATAATTTTATAAATAGATAAATAATATTTATCTTTTAAAGAAAATATTCTTTCATGTTATCATAAAAACCAATTTTATTCTCCAAAAATTATATTATGCAGTTTCAGACTTCAGAAACCTAACGTCTTAGCGTAAAACTGTCAGTTCATATAAAATATATTACAGAAGATAGAAATAAGTAAGACATTATTCTTCGCATAAAATATGATACAGCATTGTAGAATATGTTAAATTATTCGCAAGGTTAATATCTTAACACAGTTAAATTTAATATTGTAAAAATCATAAAAAACATATTTTAGTAATACAAAAATAAAATTTTAATAATTATTATTTTAATTAAAATTATTAAAAATAATGAGAGATATATAAACGTAATATAAAATAATTGCATTTGCTAAAACAGATTAAATATTGTAAATTTAAGAATGTTTAAAAAAACAATTATTTATTTATGTTATCAAAAAAATTTAAGTTTTGTAAAATTAAATCCTTGTCTTAGTCGCTTTATATTGGATTGTCAATAAAACTTCATCTTGAACTATTTTGCAAATCGTTAGTGAAGGTGGACAGCCTTTACTTATGTGGTTATGAACAGTTGCTTATTACAATATACATGATTAAGTAATAAATATTGTCAAGACTTAAATATGTTTTATACAGAGAAATAAAAGTTACATACAAATATTCATATAAAAATCTCATCAGCTCCCTAGAGGTGGAAGCTAAGAAAATTTTACTTATGTTCAAAATTTCAACATCTCTAGATACTAGTAAACTCTAGTAGAATTTTATAAATGACAAAAGTTTTATCTTCGTTATGATAAAGGCTTTTAAAAAAATGTATAGCAACTTTTTGCTAAAATGTTCAGTTCAGTCAACACAAATAAATAACGGAAGAACTTTCTCATTAAAATTGTAGTTTTCAATTATATGTTAGTAACAAAATTGCCTATAACTCTAATAAAAACTAACGATTGGATTTCGTCAGGCTGAATTTATACCGACAAATAATAAAGCAATGCCGAACAACATAATCCATATAATTCGTTATTCAAGGTCAGAGTGATCAAAATTGTTATTGTAATCTCAAAAAATAACGATATAGGTTCAATATATAAATAATGATATAATAACAGTGTAGTTTTACAGGAAACTGAGTATTTTATCAATGTATCTCTCGTGAGATCTGTTCGTGATTAAAATCTCTCAGTGAATCGTGTCTTGCATTACGTTGGTTGAATTATCGTGTTGTCTGAGTGTATGCTTCAACTGAGTATACTTATACCGGGTTGTAAGTGTGGGTGGAATACAGCTTATAATAATACGTACATACGTAGAAAATCCTGAGTACGTGTGCGAATCTTAGGCTAAGATTATATATCTCGGTACAAAAGTATCAAACGACATTTTGTTTTTCTTCTTGTGAATACACAACAAATAACTTTTATGCTTAGGAAATATACCTTATAAATGTTCCACGTTTTATATTATTATTATTATTATTAAAAAAATAAATATAAATATTTTTCATTAAGTTAGTGTAAGTTATTCTCTTAATTACTTAAAAGGCATTTTACCTGAGTTGTTACTGTTGTGTTATAGCTTTTATTAAGTGTTTAAATTTTATGTTTAAAGCCAATATCTGCTTACTTAATAATATTCTACGAGGTAGAGGGTCGTTAATAATAATAGCAAATATAATAATAAATAGGCATTAGTATTGATTATATAGGCGTATTGTTTCTGACGACTACCGAACACTTCTTACATAACAACAACATACGTTACTCTCATAAGAATTTAACATGTATGTTTCTATTTAGAGCAGGGATTCGAAACCGCGACCTCTGGGAAACCGTCCTGTCGCTCTTCCATTTGATCTACCGTATCGCTGTCCACCTCGGTGAATTAAGCATCCTATATGTGGCTTCTTTCAAAAATCTTAACCCATTTTTCTAACTTTGCAATAGGTAAAGATAAACATTGAAAAGATGCCACTACCGAAATTAAACTTTGAAAATATCCTTAAACATGTATAGCCATGTTAAGCTTATTTAAATTTATATAAATATATAATGAAAAATAAACCGATATGAGCAGGGATTCGAATGTATGTTTCTCTTAGTACCAAAAAAAAAATTTAGGCAGGTGTAATTAATTTCTTTGAAACAATATCTGTGGCCGCGAGACCACAAAGTCAAAGGTTTTGAATCAAAATGTTAAGCTCGGAAAAACGAATCACTTTGGTTACGTTAAAGGTGGCCAACAAGCATTTTGAAATAGTTTTTTTGTATGGCTTTTGGCTGCAGCTATCAAGCGTACATAAGCCACACAAAACATAAGTCACTTCTAACTGAATATGTACTACGAAACCTCCATCAGACTGCACTGCTTATATATTCGACTGAACGAAATTAAAAATTCTTCAATTACAAAAAAAATATTCAAAAATGTACGTTTAAAAACAACAATAACTTAAAATTTTTAAATTTCTCAAAATTTTTTATCAGATTTTTTCACTTACTACTTTTATTGCATACAAATACCGTAAATAAAACAACAGGATTGTCGCGTAGATATTTTTTAATTTCGTGCTCAACATATTGGAAGCCTTCACGTTCATTGTATTTCACTGGAAAATTTGTAGGTTAATAAAATAACATAAAATTTTTAAATACTTTTCAATGTTTTTGAATTATAAGCTTTAAGTGCACTTTATACACTACCTTTTCTTTTGGCCCCGTATGAAATCCTGGGATAATCCGTACTATAAATAAACGTCTCAACAAACCATGTTATGTGAATGTGACCTCAAGCCAAGTCGTTTAAAAGGTCACCAGTCGCACTGGTTTCTACGCACCAATTCTAACTACATAGACAATGTACATAGATTTATGATAAGAGTCAAAAAGAACAATGTAATAAGACAAATACCTACTGTTGTTAAGTGTAAGAAGAGTGATTTTCGCGTCTACTTCAAGGGCAGCACTTTGGGCAACTAAGCGTGATCCTTTCAAGGTTCGTTCCACGAAATCCTAATATTTAAATATACACACAAACTTATAGATAACGTTGAAATGTTGTTAGAAATTTAGTCACCTGTTAAAAAAGTAAAATTTAGTCACCTGTTACGCGAAAATTTATAATATTGGAAAAATAAAGTATAGCAAAAACATTTTATTTTCATGAATTTAATCTCAATGTTCCATTATACTTTTTTGTGATACCCTTTATTCAACCTGCTTTAAATAATACTTTGTACTTTTCACTAATTGTAAAATATCTATAGATTTTATTTACAATTTTTATATACTAGTATTATATTTTTTAAGATTGAGTTCAATTATAATTTATAACAATAATAAGGTTAGAAAAGTTACTAACGAATTTACGTGAATAACGGTATGGTTTTAATTAGAAACTATAGGATGAACTTTTCCATTGCAAGGGAATCGTCGTTATCTTTAATATTCCCTAAATCTTATATAAAAACCAAATACACTATTATTAATCATAAAACAAACATAAGGAACCATGCATATCGTAAACTAAATCTGTCAAACCACAATTACGTCGGAAAACGTAAAATCAATTCGTCATTTTTACGATCAATAAAAACTATAACATCTAAATTTTCAGGATCACAAAATTGTTTTGAGTCAAGCAAAAACGATGACACAGCAAAACATTATATATATTTATTTTGTGACATTATTCACAAATACTGGATAGAAAAAAGATCAGGCGTGATGACAAATGTGTACGATGTTTGATCCACTTTAAAAATAACTAACACATATATAACATGACTCACACTACTCCAGTAGTTATTTATGTTGTGGTTAATATAAAAATATGACAATACTGATAAGCGATATTGCAATATTATTTAAATAAAACAAATATTTTACAATGCACTTGTTAAACTATTTGTTTTAACGATGTAAGTCTCAAGGTTTATGTTAAATATCGGAATTGTTTCTAAACCGGTTTACGTTCAATATACAATTGACTCGTGTAGGAAATAAATAAACAACATTTCTAATAATAAGTCAATTTATTTTTTTTATTATACTGCAATATATTTTTTAATTAAAATAAATAAAACATATGAATATAAAATGAACTATTACGTTTGAAGCTAAATATTTACAAGTTAATATTTTATACTACAATTAAAATATATTGCGTTCAGAAAATATATGCAGTTTTATTCTTAATTTCGTGTCTTATTGTATTTTTTTAATACTTATATTACAGAAAAACTTTTAATATCTTTTCCCCCATTTTAAAGCTTTGTGTAATTATTATTATTCTACTTTTACTATTGAGAAAACTAATGTTTGAAATGTAAATAGTGCATGTATGTTTTATATGCAGGGCTATAAATGTGTACAGCAAACAATGAATTTAGCACTGTGACATAATCTCCTCCCATGTATTCAAAGATTAATAGGCATAGAAATAGTAATAGGTTACTAAAAGGTCAACTCACTATTATTTAATATTTAAATAATATTTATTATTTGGTACACTTACATATTTATAACAATAAAAACTAATATTAAACTGTAAATATTTTAATTAATCTAGCACTGACTCTATTTTTTATTTTGAATTTAATTAAAAAATAAACTTACATTTTGTTGCGAGGATGATGCTGTATGTTCCAAAACTAATCACTTATAACTCACAGCACACACTTTGATTTAGCACTGAACATCGTAATTATTTCACTCGCGTTTCTTTTAGCGACACAAAACACACGTCTAACAACATCGGCGGATGCCGGGGCACTGAAACTGTTCGCCAAATTCCATAGAGCGAAATCCGGTGTAAATTTACAGGATAAGAACCCTTCTAGGATGAAACTCTATATAATCATTTGAATGTCCCTTTAAGATTATTTTTAAATCTAGAAGTTATTTCTCTTAATGTGGCTGGTTAGAATTAATGATGTTTTTCAATTTCCGCTGACAATTTCAACAAAACAAACAAATGCATACAGCAAATGCGAATCCCAAGGCGCTTTATAAAATTCTGAATAATGAGTTATGAATAGTCTCTAGAATAAAACTTTGAATAACATTTCAATTAATATTTATAGGATATATTTATAATTCTACTTTACAGAACAAATCTCTACTAGCAGTTATATGTTTTTTGTTTCTGTAACAATTTATATAACTTAACCGAAGTGTTTAGTAATATTAAAACAAGTTTGAAGTTAAGTCAAATTTTTGATTGGCCACTGAATTACATTTCTTTCTAACTTGATGTATATTATTATTTTACTCAACGTCGCATCGCGAGATGCTGTAATATCATAGTTGTAACAATATTTAAACAGCTTATAAACTTCTTTAGCTATGTTAAGCTTTTTTAAATTTTATTAAACGAAAATTTCGGGCACGATCGAACTTGATACTTCCCAGAAGATAATTTGTCATTATATTATTTACTTTACATTTATATTTACTTGAAGTTTAAAAATATTATACCTTACTAAAATTGATAAAATTTAATTTTTTTATTAGATTTATTAATCACAAAACTTTTATTATTGTATCTTAAATTTAAGACTTAGTAATAAATTTTAAAAATAGAAACTTTTCTTATAATAAATACCAATAATCTACATTATAATTATATATTACAATATACTCGAACCAATTTCAGAACGAGTTTTGACAACTCCTTGATGTACATAACGTACCAAATAAAACTATGCCAAGACCACAAAGAATATGTATAATGTAATCAAAATTGTATTTTCAGTTACTTTTTTATTTGTATTTATTTATTAATTAAAACTTTATTTTACAACAAAAGATATAAAATTAATATTCTCTACAAGTCTACCGAAACACTATACAAAGAAACAAAACTATTAGGATACAATAAAGAAAAAAAAACAATAAAGTTTGAAACTGACACACATTAAAAAATTAAAATATGTACCGATATATGTACCTAGTTGACATAAATACATCTTAAATGAACTAATCATTACTAAACATAAATCAATCGTTGATTTCATTAACTCCAGCCAACCATAAAATAGCATTTTGAACCAAATATTAAATCATTTTAGACATGAATATTATAAAATCAAATCTGATTTGACAAATTTGATATTAATTGTACTTGTTTTTTTTTAAGTTTATTTATATTTCTATAAATTAAAGATATTTATTTAATAAAATTATAGATTACAATATTGAAATATGTTCAGCGTTAAAACTATAATATAATGCTTTTTAGAGGGTCTGAAGTTTTTATTGGTTTAAAATTTTATATTAACTTTCATAGCTCAGGGATAAATAATGTTCTTCAGTATATTCGTTACAAAAGTCTGCTCTGTAATTATTTAGTAATTGAAAATATGTTCGGACGTTTAAAAGCTTGTGATTGATTAGTTTTAATGAATTCTTTGTTTAAAAAGGGTTATGTGTAATATAACAAAAGTAATGTGATTTCAGTAGAGTAAGAAGGACGAGAAATGAGCGCAGGACGCCATTTTGTTGGAGTTCCACAAAATTAATATTTTCAATCCAGTATCTTATGACTTTTATTTGTCTAGCGGTGAGAGATGTTCGGTTTTTAGGGTTAGATTTGAATTTTTCGGTTATAAAATTGAATGTCCAACTGAGCTATCTTAAATAGGTGATCGATGAACATAAAGGTGTTTTATATTGGAAATATTATGCTTCAATACATATATAGTAAATAGAAAACAGTTCGCCAATTATTGCAACAAATACGCTTGTAGATAATTTTTATGAAGTTTTTTTCAAAATTATTATAATTAATAATATACCAACTGTTGCCAAGTAAAGTACTAAACGTGGTTCTAAAAGTGGGACGGAATATTAACTAAAACTGATCGATTTCTGAACTTGTAATCGTTAAAAGTTTAATTAATCCGGCAATATGCTTATCTTCCCAAATTTAATCAAAATACTTTTGTCGTTTTATTTCTTTTAAATGTAGTGTACCCAGTTTTTTCGCCAAGATGAGTATTCTTTGTCTAAATTTTAATTAAATATAGATTTAGGGATTTAACAACATTGACAGGACTCAAACCTCTGGGAATGGGACCTGTGACCTCTGGGAGATTACGACCGTCATTAAATTAATGTTAATTTTAATAAGCTAAATAACAGACAACTTAAAACAATTATGTTGACAACCCACAACATTTTAATAATTGCCGACTATTAGTTTTTTACCTAAAAATACACTCCTTCCATTGCATGAGTCGTGATAGAGTTTATAAATAAAAAAAAAAAGTACATTAAATTAAATAAAATCATAACGTATAATGTTTTCTAAGACTTTTTTATTCGTCAACTCATATATAAATGAAACTATTTTACTGACTTAATCGTAACTCCATTCTTAAAAACTTGTTACATTTAATTATATATATTATTGTTATTACATATATGTTATGAATGTAGTAATGAGAGTTCGATTAATATATCGTAAAATGTACTTAAAATTAGGAACCTTAGTTATGTCACCCAAGAACGTTGACATATGCAAATTGTCAAAGAAAAAACAATCTTGCCTTAGACGTGCTTCACAAAGGGAGATAAAAAATTATTCATGATACTTATTTGTTTTTTGTATGGCTTATCAACAACACGTGCCTTTCTCAAATGTTAACGACCTACACTAAGATTATCAGTTCAATCATGAGAATATTTAGCCTTCGAAGTGTTTTGTGTACGTGGGCTTAAGTTTAATTTGAAACTATTAGAGTCGTTGGTTTGTATAATCTACTTATATCGCTTGAGAAGATTCCAAATACTAATACTAAATACTAAAAGTTATACTGAAATTACCGATAATAGTATTAATACATATTCAACTGTTCGTTCATAATAATTATATTTGTCAATGAAATTCTGTATACTATTACAATAGAATACAGAATACTATTACAGAGCTAGAGCTTTTTAATAGTATACCCGAATCTCAACCGTGTAAGTGCGTTTGTTTTCCGTCGAAAGTTCTAAAGTTACCACTCATTTGCACAACTGCGCTAACACAATAAAAGTTTTAACCAAAGCTGTAAATCAAACTTCTTGCATCCGTACACGAGTAATTTATTATTCTTTGATTGTTATTTATTACGATATGTTTTTTTCCCTTTTGATGTTTTTTTTTAATAATTTTTATTGTTGTTTTGGGGTTTATGTTATAATGAAGGCACCTTTTATTTTATTTATTAATTTTATTAAATTTCCATAACATTACATCATTACTAGATCGTGTTCTAACAAAGTGAGACGCAAAATTAAAAAACTCTACGACGCCCCAAAAAAGATCTGATCTACGCACTACAAAGACCTACTGACTTAATCTGTTAAAACAATTGATAAAGTAATATCTATTACAACATTGAAGTTAACGGTGCCCATAAGTTATATGTGTCTCAAGCGTAATCTTTTTGTGCGATTTGTGATTTGAGCTTTAGCCAAATTTTTGCTCCCAAAGGTTGCGTCACACCGGACGTGACTGAACGAGTCACGCCTTCCTCATCAGTAATTTTGAAAATGTTTTAAAAGAATTATTACATTATATATTTTTTTACTATGTGATTTATTTTATTAAACTGTTTAATGCTTTTACAATATGAAAAATATAATCAAAATTATTTTTAGTAAACTTATGAGTGACTAGTATTGAAATTAAAATTAGCAGTTAATTCTGGCTTATTTGGAAATTTCCAATGAAGCCATGAGTATGTATTCACACATGTCATCAGTCTGACGTATACGCTGTCATTAATAATTGATTAGTTGCTAAACTGGACCGTAGTAATATATCAAAGCCGATTTTACAAACAAACATCAATGACACACAACATTATAGTTACATTACTCAAACAATTTATTAAATATATTACTACAGTCATTTGCATTCCCTATAAGTTTAATAATCATATTATAATTTGGTAACGTAAGAACAAAACTTAAAAAGTTATCGTATTAGTTTTTTTTTTAACTCTATATTTTAAACCCAAGTCCAAAACTCAATTCTTATTACAACTTACTTAAAAAAACATATATACATTGTATAAGCAAACGACTGTATGTACCACAGTAAACAAAAGTTTTAAAACGAAATTAGTGAGAGTATTTATGAAAACCACTCCGCTCCTAAACTCTCCGGAAACATCAGATAAAGCAATAAAGAATTTAAAAGTCATAATCCATTTGATAACCGCATAGAATTTCAAGCTTACCTCTATTGTGGTCTGGTTTAATTACTCCATTCCAAGCTATTTCTTTTGTTTATTGATCGGGCAGCTTTTATATACTGAGCTAAAAGTCCTTTGATAGAAATCTGATAGTAATTAGCTCTCATATTCTCAAAGCACGGAGTAGTTGGTATATACACATAAGCGGTACGTAGAATTATGATTAAAAGCTAAATAGATTTAAAAAGAAGAATAGATTATTAATATTATATAGATATTACATACCAACTGAATATCGTCAGGAATACGTCAGGTTTGTGTTTTGAAAAAGGTTAAATAAGGAAAAAACATTATATTTACAACTTGGAGAGTATAACAAATGTTAAGACTCCTCAAAAACGTTCGTTTTTTGTAATCTAAAATAAAGCAAACCCCTTCAATGTTTTATCAATTTATTTATAAATGCTTAATACCTATTCTAAATATCTGATTAAGTACTGAATGACTAAGCATTTTTTTTGCAGCATCGTGTAGCTATCTGTATTTTAAACGTATTTATACGGTTCGAGTATAATCAGGTCATTAACCGGAGAGACGTCTATTTTTAAATAGCCTTGTATAAGTTTTTAATTGCTTAATTTTTGCCATATTTATTAAGTAACTAGTTATGGCTAGTTACTTAATAAATATGGCAAAAATTCCATGGCAAAAAAAATAAAAATTATATTATGATATACGATTAATTTTCTGAGTTCGTGTAAGTTATTTAAATTTATTTTCTCTACCTTATCAGTCAGAAATGGATCGACTGTAGCATCGCTATCAACAGTGTAGTCACAAATTGGAAAATTATCAGATTTCCAGTCACGTGCTGTCGAGGTCTCAAGAGGAGATAATGTGATGTAATTACGGGTTCCCGATAAATATTCCGCAGTACTGTAGACAGGAACGCCCCCGCTCTTAGGAATCTCGTTATCAAGCCACAAGCCTAAATATCCTTCAGTTCATGGTAATTGATATCATTTATATTAACTATTGGTAAAGTAAGAGTTAAGTATTTTGTAAGAAGCAACCACTCATTATTAATTCATTAAATGCGCCATCTGAAATTCTGTAAAGACTTTTCGATAAAGAATTGTTTTGAATTCAATAAAAAATCCGAACAACTGTTTCTGAACCTTTTTCCATTTTCTTCGATTATAAAATTAATTCGATAAATTTTCTGTTTGCAGTAGAGCGTAAAGAGGCAATTTTAATTTAATAGATACTCAAATTCGATAGAATATTGGTGCAGCTTTTGTTACTTGCTTCGTCGAAATTGACAATATGGGAAAAGAAGAAAAATAAGTAATCGTTAAATCATAAAAACTGTGATAATCAAAGTAATAAGTACAGTTATTAGTAATTATGAGATTCTAAACAAACATGGTCGTTGAAATTACCGTAATTAATATTTTTTACAGCCATAATCTCTATGTCAACAGTTTACAATGCGGAAATATCGGATAATAAATTGTAAAGAAAAACATGGTAGTAACGCCGTGAAAAAAAAATCTGTAATTATTGGTAAATATTTTCTTTAAAGATAAATATTTATAAACATGTTTAGACATGTTAAGCTTATTTAAATTTATATAAATATAGAGTGAAAAATTAACCGACACGGGCAACGACGGTTTTCCAGAGGTCGGGGGTTTAAATCCCTGCCCGTGTAAGTTATTTTCCATTCTATATTTATATAAATTTAAATATTAAAAAGAATATATTTTATTTATTTATTTTTCTCTCAAGTTCCTTTAAAAGCAAGAGCATCTATGAAGGGCAATTTACGTCGTTAAACGAATTTCTAATATGTCGGTTTTCTCCTATTTTCCAAGATGAAGGGGTTTCTTGTCTCGAGGGTGGCATCTGCAAACACATCACGTTCAAAACGTGTTCCAAGTTCCAACGTCTAACATTATTACGAACTTCCCCAAAACCTGTAATAGTTTTATTTGATGATATTATTTCATAAATTATTAAGAGAACATTGTTAACTACAAACAACCAACTACTAATAATGTTAACTTAACAAAATAATGTAAAATAGAATTTATGAAAAACTTAAAACGATACATTCATTTACGTAACGATAGCTTAGTTATTAGTTTTTTTTATTTTTTTTTATTTTTAATATTCTTCAAATTTTATACCTGAAATAAAAAATGTAAAACTCTAACATCACTTACATAAAAATTCTTACCGGGATTTATAATACTTGCTAGAAATACATTTAAAACTGCTAGTTATTGAGGTACAGGTTGTTTAGAGGGTGGTATCAACAAACTAGTCACGTCTAGAGCACGTGAGCCAATGTCCAACATCATTACCAACTTACCTTAAAGCTTTCGGGATTTTAATTAAATTGAATAGGGCATAATAACATCCAATAACATCTATCATTAGATTTGAGATGCTTATAATAATTTAATAGGATTGTTTTTTTTTTATATGATCTAGGACAATGCTTGACTACATTCCACCTGATGGTAAGTGAAATGTAGTCTTAGGTGGTAAGGAGCATTATCCTAGCAACCTATTCACTCTTCTCTTTGAAGACACCCTCATTGGATTCGGCACAATTATTTTAAATCGGTAACGATATTTAAAATAAGTATTAAAATATTGAAGATATGATTGCAAAATTAAGAGGACAGATTAAATAGATAATAACTAAAATTTTATTTTATGTATTTTGTAAAAATAGACAACAGTTTAATATTATTTAATTATAGAATATATTAAAACTATTGTAAGATACCTTTGACCTTATAAGGCTATTGATGTTCAATTTCTAAGTAAAGACCTCCTTGAGAAAATATAAATGTGTTTTGTGAAGATAAAACCGTTGAGACCTAAACAAATATAGACATTCATCAATCATCCCTCAATTCAAAAGCAAGGAACCGTTTCGGAGGTCGTTTGGGGACTACGAACCCTTATCTCTAGAAAAATAAATTATTAACACTAAAAATGCTCTTATTTTGAATACATTGTGTTAAGTTTTTAACGAAGTTCATTTAACGGTGTCATTGCAAAAATTTTGCGCAATAAGTACATATAAATAAACTACATATTTTAAATGATTTAAGATATATACAGATTAATCTATTTATGAAAATATATTAAAATATAATCAACAGTAAAAAACTAATTACCTAAATTTATTTTTGACTTAAACTTTATAACAGCAAAAACCTTTTATACTGTAATGATAAAATAATATTAAAACATCTGCTACTAATTCAATAAAAAATGGATAAAAGTTTTAAAAACTTCAGATTCTGTATAAAATAAGCCAGTTTCAATGTTAATTCTCAAGACCCGGGCTTCTTATTTACATTGAACATAATTGAAAAACAAATTAGTGGTCGCAAAGCTACCCAGCTCATTCATTTACAACCCTTAACCTATTAAGGTGATACTTTATTCTAACATCAAAATTATAATTTACATAAGTAGTTTTCTGAGCTCTCAAAAATAATTTAGAGCTCTATACTGCTTTTGCATACCTCGTACATTCTGTGTCTACATAAAAATTTAAATATTGTCTTTGCATTTCTAATTAGCTTTTTACTTCTTTAAGGATATTAAGATGAAGCCATTAAAAAGTACCTACTCAGTCTTCAAAGGAAAATATTAACTTGTTAAAATCAGTTGCTCATTATAAACTATCGTCTTAAATAAGTTCAGCAAAAGAACATACCTATATTTAAGTCTTTGTCATATTGAACATTTATTGCAAAAAAAAAATGCTGCAAAAAAACTAATCTTGATACTTTAATTCAAAAACAATTAAACACAATTTATTTATTTCTTTGTCAGAAGCGTATCTAGCAAGTCACCGCGTTCAAGCAAAACTAATTGAAGCTCACACTTGCAAAAAAACACAATCATCGTCTAATAATAATCTCTGAATATATTTTTAAAGAGCATCATTATATTTTTTTAGGCATAAAACTGTCAAGTCTGTCTGCTATATTTTTTTATAAAAAGTTACGTTTTTTTAAACAAACTATTTGAGAATTACATCAGATATTTAGTAATGGTTTTAAAAAACAACAAAAAAATTATTTCTCCCATTCTTAAATGTAAAAGTTCTTAATTTATTATGTAAAACTAAACAATCTGATTTATTGTAAGCACGTCGGCGAGATAGAACTAGTTACTTCATAATATTATAAATGAGACGCTTAAGCAAGATTAATCTTACGCCGTTGAAAGTTATTGAAGTAAAAAATGATCGTGGTAAAAATTTGCATCTGCGCTATAAATAAAAGGAGTGCTCACTCAACCAGCTTTAAATAATAATTGCTCATGCGAGCTTATCATCATTTTAAATTGTCAGTTATTAGTATCGCTTTTTTTAATTTGAGACATAATGAGAGTGTGATGATATGGCAACATTGCACATAATTAATCACTACCTTTGTTATTTTTGGTTGATGGTAATATTATAAAATTAATGTGTATATTTATGTTTCCATTTTTATTTTAAGGAAACTATTTGTAGTGTAACGTGGCCGATTGGTTTATGTGTTTTAATATAAAAAGTTTGACATATAATAACGGCCTTCAATTGCGGCATAGATATTATTTTTATCTATGTTGAGATCTACTTTATGATCAATGAGGTATTTATCCGTTTACTTTATTTTCTAGTCGTGACAAGTTTATGGTAAATAAATCAATACCTACTTACAGACGTTGGGGTCTGATGGGTGAAAGAAAAATTTGTAGGAAAACCTTTTTGCCATAAAATTGCGCAAAATATATCGTGGAATCCGGGTTTGTAACGTATTTACATTAAATAATCAGTTAGACCTATATATCTTTCTTTATTCAGAAAACCACTCCGTGTTTCTTAATAATTTTTATTTTAGCTTTTTAATAATATTTTTATTCATCAAATTACATTCCAAAAATAGATTCAAAGAATCGTCCGACCGTGACATCGTTTGACATTAATTCTTAGTAATGAAAGTTCTATTAGCTTCTTCTTTGTTCAATTCTCGTGTTTGATTAAAATACTCATGTTGACCTTACTACAGATAAATAAATGTTTCCAAATGAATAAATGGGTTAAGACGCCCCCAGCAGGGCTATTGTATCTTTTTTGATCGCTCAATTGATAAACACTAACTGAAAGTTCGTAACATATGGTTGTCAAAGGGGAGATTTCGTATTTTGTAACCGTATTATTAACCTTATTGCCACAGTCATAGAATGATAATACAATAATTATTATATAAGTTAGCGAAATGATTTCAGTTCGCTCACAGGCTTGGTTAGCGATGAAAGCTGGAGTTTTTCAATTGAAGTAAACAAAGATTGTGAAAACTGATATTATTAATAGACTCAATAAATGGTCACAGAAACTATTAATAATGCCTTTTTTATAATATATGTGGAATTCATATATTTCGTTTCAGCTGAATGATTTAATGGTATCTAATAAGTAATATAAAAATAAGTACATATTTGTTCTGTGTTGTTTTCTAAAAATACAATAGTGTTTGTGCTGTAATATATTTTAAAAGCTTGAAATAGTTTTTGGTGTAAAATTATTTCATTTAAAATTGTTTTCTTTTGCTTCGGATGTTATTAGGATAGAAACTGTATTATTATTATTATTTTTAATTATCTTAAAAAATATTTTTCAGACTTGTTAATTAGTACGCTTTACTCTTTATTAGAGCAAGTTAATTATATAAAGTAAAAATAAAAAACAGGCAAGAATTGTCCCGTGTGGAACACCCATTTTAGGTGACCCCCAGCAGATTTACAATTATTTAGATCAACCGTTTGTACTCTTTGATTTAAGAAAGGGACAATAAAATCAAGCGCAGCACAACTCACACATTTGTTGTTAAGATTTACATTAATGTTGGATGATCTACGCAATTAAAGGCTTTAGATAAATCGCAAAACACTCCGATTGCATTCTGCGACTTCTCTCTTGAGCGTGGCACCTGCATCAGTTGTTAATTTACCTTTGGTAAAATCATATTGTTAACTATGCATGATTATATTGCTATAAATTTAGTCATTTGGTTTAGAATATTTTTTTCAAACATTTTACTTAAGATAGGTAAAATAAAGATAGACCTAATTTCCAGGTTCAAGTCTATAGCCACTTTTAAAGAAACTAATGTACTATTTTTGAAAAGGATAGCACACTTATAGAAAATATATTTTTCTTATGATACTAATAAGTTTAAACTTATAAAACAAGTACAAGATATTTTTGATCACATTGCAAGCGTAAAAATTCAAGGATTCGACCATGGAGAGCCTGCACCGCTAAGACAGTCAGCCTCTGACCAAGGCTGGCCAGGTGCTACCTGGTCGAAACGTCAGGCAAAAGGTATGTGGTACCTATTCCGGACACGTTAATTCCCGATTTTTAAATAATTTAATTAAAATATAATTTTTAAATAATTATTTATAAACGCGAACAACCCGCTGCTAAAACATTTTTTCCCCTATGAGATCTTTATATTATGACAAAACGTAATATACTATGATAATTTAAAAAACACTTCAAATTTTAAGACTATTAATATGATATATTTTTTTTTTTTATTCTTGAAATAATTAAGTAATAAAAGAAAAACTCTTATAATATTGTATTAATTTCACAATCAACCAGGGATATAATAATTTTCCCCGACGGTAGTAATTAAATAGGTCCATTTCAAAGTATTATTCTATGATTCAATTAAGCATGGAAAATTATCTAACCAGTAACCAGAAACGGCGATAAATACTTTCTCATATCTTTTTTAAGAAATGTTGTATGTTAGTTTATATTTAAAGATTTACCTCCGGACTCACTGTACCTAATTAAAAAAAGTTGGTTTGAAGTCAATAACATTCAAACTCCATCACAGACGGAGAAGTATTAAAAGCTTATAAGTAGTATAATATTTTTTTTTTACTCATACAACACTAGAGAAGTCGCTGGCTAGGTTTTACTAGAATATTTATAAACGATCGATCACATAAGAATTAAAAAATATAATACGATTTTGGGAACCACATAGTTTTAGATGCAACAATGGCGATATTATCGTGTCATCAATTAAAAACATGCACATTTTAAAACAAGTCTTATCTTTATAATCATAAGGTACAATATCCTATATAATATAAATTATCACACGATTTACTGGTTGGCCTACAAATTTGCTCAATTATGAAGTCCGAAGTGTCTTAGGCTCGCATCAGTTTTGTAGAGTGAGCACCTTTTGCTTTATCTCGCTTACAAAAAGCTTATTAATTATGGTACTTTTTCTAAATCGGGAATAAGCGCTTCATTGTGCATGGTACTATAACTCTGTTTTGTTATTTGATACTTTGACTGCTTTCATATTAGATGCAAAAGGATTTATCCCTAGCCCATTTGCTACCCTACATTGGTTCGAAAAATTGTATAACCTTAAAAACGTACTTGTTCTTTAAATTATGGGCCGTGCAGCCATTTCTTTTTTAATAGATTTATTTATTTACTGCTATATTTCAACTAAAAAGGTTTGTTATTAATAGCTTCGCAAAGGATACAAAGCTTTTAATATTAATTTACCTAGATTGGTTGAAAATTAAATATTTTACCTTTTTAGTCTGTTTTCATCCATAAACATGTACAATCCTGCTAAATAAGCTTAGCAGGATTGTACATGTTTTTGGATATTTCCAAACCTTAATACTTATAAACCAAATATTTAAAAGATATATGCATTCCGCAAACTAGTTAAATCTTTCTTTACGAATACGTCAAGCCCATCCTTACAAAACTCACGACGAAAACTAGTTGACACTCCTTGAAGTTGTGTCCCATTTATACTGACTCCAAGACATAGTACCCTAGATTTCATAAGACATCTGCCTTAAGCCTGCACATACGTCTATACATCAATAGGCCTCACTCGACCCAGCGTTTCGTTTAAACTAGCTTCAGCCGCAAAAGTAAACTCTATAAAAATTGTATGAATCGCCTGATGGTATATGGATGACTTTGCTACATCTTTTTGAGATCACCGTAATGTTGCAGTCGGTCCTTCCAGTTCAAGCGAGCAACAAATCTAGATTAATATTATAGAAACTTCGACTTTAAGGTATACCGGTTGGGCATATTATCCTGTGGCGGAGTTTTTCAGTCATATAACGTTGTACGGTAGTTGTATCGTCAAAATGAGAGCGCGGACATTCGACGTTCTTTTGATGGAAATCATGATGCAATCATTTCCAGTGCGATAATTGCGGATGGATAGAGTTTCCAGCATCCGAGAAAAGTGAAAAGTTGTAAGATTTAAAATTAATTATAACGGTATTTCATTTACTGAAGCACACTTCAAGAAAAGTCGCAATTTTTTAAAGTTATGTATAAACTCTCATTACTCAATGCGTACTTATCTTAAATCCTTGGCCAGTGGGAAGCATAGTTATATTAATTGTTCAAGAAGACATACATACAGACGGTAGAATGCATATGAATACTTAAATGTGAAAAATACCTACTTTGTACACCTACATCCAGGGCACATAAGTTATTATTATTATTATTTAATTGTATCATTATTTTAATTTATTGGGTGTAAAGATAATGTAAATAGTTTTTAGTTAGATGTTACTTTAAGATTTTATTACGTAACTTAAGAAAAATATTTTGATATAAAGAAACACAAATATAAACTTTTAACGAAGTCCTTAGACATGCCTCGCTTTAATCACCTGTTAAAATAAAACTTCTTTTATATAGTTCATTTTCGGTAAACTTTGCATATTTTGAGATATCTTTTATCTAATCTACACTAATATTATAAAAAGAACATTGCTTGTTTACTAACTTGCTTTAACATTCTGAAATAAATACTTTCAGTCCTGTTTATATTTTGGAAAGAACTATGTTCCTTTAAAGTGTGAAATATTATTACTATTTCTGTTTGTGATAATGTAATCAAATATCAAGGACTTCTGTCTGAATTGCTTTTTTAAGTGTTCAGTTCCTCTTACGTTGATAATGGGTAATTTATGATCATCTCTAAAAAAATCTATGCGAAATTCGTTGACCGTTTAATTCAAAATAATATAAACGAAATAGAACATACTTTAAAACCAATTCATAAGCTTAAAAGTACTACAATTTAATTTTTATTTTTTTTTCATTTGAATTATTAATTATCATGTTCTGAATACAAATATCAATAACTAATATAACAATACAGATAAACACATACGCTAGCTTCTTCATCACATCAAATATTGGAAGATGTACCTACTGGCAATCATATAGGCTTTGAATTTCTAGCTTCAAGAGACAATATTGTGTCTTTGGTAACGCCTACACGACTAATTGGTTTGATATTGAGTCGGTAGAAACTATGACCATAGCTTTCTTAATTCTTGTTTTAGGTATACCGGTGCTCGGTAGCATACATGAAACACATATAACAATTTACGAAACGTATGATAGCAACTCTGTTGTTGGCAACATTATTTCGTTATTACTGAAAATGGAGTTTAGGAAGTGCTTAGTAAATACTTATTTATTTTATGTTTGCTGACATGTTATTTATTTCATATTGTTAGAACGTTGTGTAAACAATTACTTTTGACATATTTGTGGATCATGAGAATCTTTGTTACAACTAACAATATTAGGATGTCAGCTCTTCAAGTCTTCAACCCATATTGAAGTCAACAATGCAATAAATGAGGTTTAGTAAGTTACCATTACTGTAGATATAAGTGTATAAAATAGTTATACATATTGCAATAAGTCTTGCCGACTTTGATTCAATATGGGTTGAAGACTTAAAGAGCATAAATCGTAATATACATACATTTATTTACATATGAAACACAAACATCTCTGCTCATCACATAAATGCCTGTCTCTGCCGGGAATCGAACCCGAGCCCCATTGAGCCGTGACACGTTAGGCTTCTGCGCTAAACACTCGACGGGACGGTCAAATATGTAAGAACAACGGGACGGTCAAATATGTAAGAATTAAAATGAACGATTATAATAATATCAAAATACAATCATTAAAATAAAAACTACATTTATGTCAAAAAAAAATCAAAAAATAAGAAAACAAAAAGAGACTATTATTACCAAATGTCAGAATTAAATTAAAGTTTCCACCGTAGTCATATTACAAAGTACAAAGATATTTATAGGCATTTTTACAGATGTCCATACATACCAACTTTTCCAAAATAAGAGGTGGTGATATCGTGAATGACATTACCTACTAACTTACACAATAATTTGTTTTAAATGTAGTCATGATGGTGTTCTGTAGAATTTGTTGTAGTGTACTTGATAGATCTGTATTATTTTAATTGTTGCTGTTTCTGTTTCAAGATCTTCAAGATATACTTGAGTGGATACTCTTAGGTTAATCAAAGACACTTATTATCTATTTTAAATAATAATCTTATAACCTGTTTAAGCTTTTAAAAAAAAAGTATCGAAGGGCTAATCTGAAAAAGTGCTAAATAGTTTGTAATATCTTTACTTATATTATTCTCTTTGCCAATATTATTGAGTATGTACCTATTTCATACCTTGGTCATATGTTTTAATCTTTGACGAAATGCTTGAAATGCAGCAAAGATTTAGGTTGAGGACTCAAATGCTGTGTTCGACATACTTACGGGTGACGAAAGCTGAATTTACCTCTATGATCCGGAAACCAAACGCCCGTCAGCTCAGTGAGTGTTTCCTTCCGAGTAGTTTCCAACCAAAGCGAAAAGAGGGGAAAGTTTGGGAAAATAGATGGTGGACTCGTTCTTCGGCAGGATAGGTAATTTCCCGACAATTATTTTAGAAGATCAAAAAACAGTGCGGAATGATTCGGGAAAAACGACCTCTCAGGAGAAAGAGGTTTTATTACGACGACGCCTCGTCACACACTGCCGAGTGAATTTTCAACTCAGACGTGGAATTACTGAATCACTCGCCGTATAGTCCTGACCTTGCAATTTTTATTTAATCCCGACAATAAAAAAAATATTTGAAGATACGTAGACATGGCGATGATCTCATGTCATCACTTCAAAACCTGCGCACATTAATAAAAGCTTTATAATTTTTGTAAGGAATAATATCGCATACAATATAACTTATTAGACTATTTACATTGCCACATGGTAATTTAATCAATTGCAAAGTCCGAAATGTCCTAAACTCGCTGCAGTTTTGCAAAATTAGCACTTTGATACTTCTCTCTTTCGTTATTTCCTGCTGAAGAAAAATGTTATAGCCTATAAAACAAAAATAGTAATCATATAGGACTCTGGACAGTGGACGATTCCTGTAATATACCTACGCTGACAAAGTTTCTGAGCAACAGATTAATATATCACAGCCAATAATATTGTTATATAGTATCGACTTCAAAGATATGTAAAAAATAATTGGTTTTATTAAATTTACTTTCAAATTGTTGTTATTGAAATTTTCATTTAAGTCTATCAATTAAAAAAGAAATTTTAATATAAATAATTGATATATTATTAAGCTTCCTAAGGTTAACACACTTGAAAGATGTTAATATTATTTTGGATAAGTCTGTTAAATATTATATAAATCAATATTTGTATTAAAATCTCTATCGAAAATTTATGAGTGAGATAGTTATATATTACTGAACTTAGAACAGGATAAAAAACTATGAAAGCGTATAATCCTGAAAAATTCTGAAGTGAGACATCAAACGCTGCTTAAAATAGTATTCATTTTCCACCTCCTTACTATCTCATGAATTTCATAAAGTATAATATACTCATTATAATTGGAAGATCATGATATAATGATGAATCAACATCACTCATGACATTTGTTTAAATCTTAAAGTATTAAAATTGTATAACTAGCATTGTATTATTTTATTAAATTGTACAAAATGTCTTAAACATTATAAAGTAACTTACCAATAACCTGAATAAGAGATGAATTAATTTTAATGACAATACTTATATTATAACGAGAGGGATACAACATTTTGTAAATCACTTTAAATATGAAGGGATATCTCCCGAAGTTCTAAAAGAACTACTAACAACTTATTCTCTAACTCAAACTAACTCTTCAAATATTACGTCATTTTCTACTTAAGTGTATTAATATTTTTTGTATTTTCTTCGCGATTTTACATTCCGTAGAAAATCGATTTTTATTGCAATTTTAAAATATGATCCAAAAATACATATTTCTAGGGTAAATGTAATTTCTCTACTCTTGTTTGTATAAAACTGTACCTCTCAGTTATTATTCAAAAAATTAATGTCAAATATAATTAACCTTAGATTCGAAGCCGAAACAATTAGTTCCACTGTTTACATTTTGGCCAGTACAATTGGGTTATATCTTCTTAAGGTCTTAATAATGTAAGGTTTCGTTCAAGGTAAACAGGACAACCTGTTGCAATTATCTAAAAAAAAAGTTTTTAAAAATGGATTCATGTAATTTTATTGATGAGATGAAACCTTTTTTCATTATTGTCATATTTTACAGTTTTAGATCAAGATTATTAGGTTATTACAAATCGTGTATTCAAATTAAATTAATATTGATTCATTTACAGATAAAATATTACCTCTTTAAAGAAAAATAAGTTATGAATTCTATAAAATGTTATTGTTATTTTGAGAACTCGTTAAGAACACAATATCAATTACTATTATTTACCATATGAATACTATTCTAATGTATTCCTAAAATCTTAAACATACAGGTTCTTGTTTCGAGTGTTTAATGTTATGATATTTATTGTAGTTAAATTTTTACTTTTGGTAACCAATAAAGTTTAAAAATTGGTAATTTCAGTCGTCATTTAGTCATTTTGCAACTTTACAATCAGATTTTTAAATACTGGTGAGTGACAGTTATTTAAATGATATAATTATAATATTTATATACCGAATGCAATCATATTTGAAATAGCAAAATGTGGCACGTGGATAATCATTATCTCCATTTACAAGTAGGACCGTGATAAAAAGTTAATCAATATTCCCGTACAATGGAACGCTGATATAAAAATAAACAGGAAAAAGAACATATTTATTGTGTGATAAAATGTTTACAGTAATCGAAAAGTTTTAGTTTCAGTATGTCATCGTGAGTCAATAAAGTTTCAGTATTCCGCTTCTTTATAATATAAGTATCGAATGGACAAAGGATTTATAAAAATGTTTTAAGATTTACCGAGTATCAAAGAAGTCCTTCCTGCCAGGATTCCTGTCCTTCAGGATTTTCGTGTATTGTAATTGAAAAAGGACTAATTAATAAGATTTTGAACTTATTGCGTATTGTTTTTAATTCTACCTTAAGTTTAACGTCATACTTAAAACTATCACCATTAACTTTTATCTTTGTGGTGCAACAAGCGCAGCGCGAAAAGAGCTTTGTCAAATGGAGCTTAAACATATACTATAAGCGTATATATTTTTTTAAATTTTAGGTAGTGCAAGTGCAATTATAATTGTTCGTCCCTAAATTACCCAGGAATTATTTCCTGGGTATTTACTCTTTAGTGTTATAGGTATATTCGATCTTTGAAAGTTTCGCTAATGTTAGTCACATATTCACACAGTGACTACCAATGAAAAATTGCATTGAATTATGAACAAGTGTAAGTTACTTTTAAAAAATGAAATACCGTTATAATTATGTTTGAATGTTAAAAATTTTCACGTTTCTCGGATGCTGGACCCTACCGAAAATGATTGCATAATGATTTCCATCAAAAGGAAGTCGAATGTCACAACTACCACACAACGATATAGGACCAGAAAACATTGCCACTGGATTATATGCTCTACTGTGATAACTTAGAGTTCCAGTTTCTCTAATTTGCGTTTAAATCTGTTGCTCACTGAACTAGAAGAACCGACATCAACATTACCTCAATTTCAAAAAGATATAGCAAAGTCAAGACCGGGAGGCGTTCCATGTTTTTAAAATTTTTAGAATTCGCTTTTTAGGTAGCGGCTGGTTTAAACGAAAAGGTGGGTCGAGTGAGGACTATTGATGTACATACAAATGTGTGCAGACTTAAGGAAGATGTCTTATGACTAGGGCACTATGTCTTGGCGTCAGTATGGGAAATGGGGTACAAGCTCTAAGAATGTAATCTGTCTTCAGTAGTAGGCTTAGCAGGTTAGTCTCGACTAGTTTTTGAAGAAATATTTAACTAGTTTGCGGGTTGGGTGTTACTACTATATTTCATTAAAATTGTATTTATTATAATTTATTCAAGTTACAAGCGATCGATGTTTATTAATATTAAAAGATGATTGTACTACTGAGTAGGTATAATGATTAATTAGATCAAACCTTTGCAAAGAATAGTATAATATAAACATTAATTTGCAAAGAATATTAACATATTTAAATGTTGGCTATATTTATAATTAATAATTAAAATAAAAACAATAAAATCATTATATAAATCTTTTTCATAAACTAGTCCGTGTTAATAAAAAAATGCATTCTGTAATGTAGGTAGAGTGGTATGTAGGTAGGTAGAGAGAGTAGGTAGAGAGCACAAGTTATTTTTTTTTTAATCAAAGGATATGAGAAAATTCATTTCAATTTCCTCAGAGCAATTAGGACAATGCACTGGGAACCGGAGAATACTTAAAAATTACTTAATTACAAAATCTTATCAATTTAGATGCATTATTTTATTTGTTTAAAATATTTCTGGCAAAAACAAATCTAAAAATCAGATTTATAAATAAAGTACTCTTTATTAGTAACTAACATAAAAAACAAAGAAAATAAATTACCCACTATTCTAGTACAACCCGCTACATCAAAAAGTCGATGAAAATTAATACTGAAATATTATCAATAGAACTACTTAGAAACATACAAACAATCTAAAACGTATAAAACGTATAATAAAACGTAATAAACGTATAATATAATAATATAAATATAAACAATATTAGTAGTATTTAATTTCAATTCATGACAAGAGTGTGTCAGAATTAAGTCATAATTAAAAAAGCAAAAACATCAGCACAGACACTAATATAAAAATGGTACGCTTCCAATGGTACATAACATGGTATTGTGAATTTTCTAATACAGTATAACAAGTTAAAAAAATAATGTAATAATAAAATAATAAATTCTATGGCTAATATGACAGCGGTCTTATTATCAAATAACAAAAGGATTTAATTATCAAAAGCACAGGAAAGCGCTTTATGCCGCGTAAGCCAAAGTACCAAAACTAATTAGCTCTTTGTAAACTAGATAAAGCACAAAAGTGCGAACTTCATAAAAGTACAGCGAGCCTTGGACACTCCGCAGTTCACAATTAAATCCATTCATATGTCGAAAAGTAAATCATGTGAAAAATCTTACAACATGGAGTATTAATCCTTGCTACTTTTGTAATAGAGCTTTTTAATGTGCGCTTGTTTTGAAATGGTGGTTTGCCACTATTGTGATGTACTTTCTAACGTTTTTGTTTGATATTATATTAAAGCATTTTTAACCTTTTCTAAGACAAGTTGCAACAATACTTTCTTTATCACTTAGCTATTTTTTGTTCTATCTAATTTAATGCTTGACTACATTACAGCTGATGAAAAGTGGGGATGTAATCATACGTGGTAAGACGCATTAACCTAGCAACCTATTCACTCTTCTCTTGAAGACACCCATTGTATTCTGCTGGAAATACCAACGCAGGCAAGCTGTCTCAGACCTTCGCTGTACGAATTAAAAAAAACAAAGCAAAACGCTTTATTTTGACATAGGAAATGTCCGCAACATAAGGATGGATACCTGCCGCGCGTTGGTACTTCCGATGATGGAAGGGGAACGGCGGAATTAAGTTGTGTAATTCCTGCGCACACTTACCAAAATTTATCATATAGAATACTGAGAGGCTAGCACTATGCTGTACTACGTGTTTAAGGCTGTGGAGGTCGGCTTCAACCAATTCAGGGTCACCTATAAACCTCTTTGCTCGCCTTTCAATTGATTCTAGAACCGCAATATAAGACTCTGCATACCTATGGACACCGGGCTTCAGCAGGTCGTTAATGTGCAGCAGAAAAAGAGTTGCATAAAGAATGGATCCCTGAGGCACTCCGGCATTTATTGTCAAGCGTTCCGAGGAACACCCATTAATAGCTACTCGGCAAGATCTCTGGCGCAGAAAGTCCGTTACCCAACCGACCAGACCAAGAGATACACCGTACACTGAAAGCTTACTTATAAAACTCACATGCCAGACCCTATCAAATTCCCTGAAAGTGACTAGAAAGACAGCGACAGTTTTTTCGTTCGAAATACCGCAGTGAGGACCATGTGCTGGAGAAGCATTGCCAGCACCTAGATACGGATTATCAGCAAATACATTCGCTTCGTTTGTCATTGTATGCGCCAGGGATCTATCCAGCTTCAATAGAGCTGGCAGAAGTTCGGTCCAATCGCTTTGGCAAGAGACCAGTAAGCTCAACTACCAGTTGGTCTGATAGAGAGCTTTTCGCTATTCTTAGGTATTCGATCAAGACGAGCCTTCCGAAATGCCTTTTTGTAAGGCTTGGCAGCTTTGTTAAAAGATTTTTTTTTAAATGAAATACTCCATTGCCTTATGCACCACATCAGAGAAAAGAAACAAACCTGATGCCGCATCTCATCCCAATCTACTAACTTGTATTTCCATACTACCATACTACACCATCCATCACTATGTGGTTCGAAAGCTGGTGATGAATATGTAAACACAGATTTAACCAGACAGTGATCGAAGGTTACCAAGGGGGAGCTGACCTCCACAAGATTACTGTTCGGATCAGTTGGCAGCAGAAGGTCCAAGCTATTGGCTGTTTGGCATTGTATCACATCTGGTACCCTTGTCGGTTGCCTCATCAGCTGAGAGAGGTCCAAGGACAATGCCATTGACAATGACAAGAGCCATTGAAGAGCCATATGAGCAACCTCACTGAGATACTCAAATAATGTTGTAGTCTCCTGGTCAAGGTGGACACAGGAATACAGAATTTTTTACTTTTCTGTGTGAAGTGGGGTCTTCAAGGTGACGGAGGCACCAGATACAGAGGTATACACAGACTCCGGCACGAGAACAAGAGTTGGTCTCTAATTAGTAACCGGGATCATCCAGGTGCTCCTCAGTCCTCAAAGGACATTATATCTGCGTCTCCGTTAAAAATAACAAATGCGACTGCTCTGTTTCTAGGTGGTGGTGGACAGGTAGGATATTAGAGTGCAAGCACCTGATATTAGTGAGGAGCACTTTGAATGAGGACGAATGCAACCGCTTTAAAAACTTATTTTGATTTTCCTACTTCATAAAAAAATATATAAAAGTGAATAGGATAGGAAATAGCAGTTCAACGAGGCGGTACGTATCAAACCCGAAGAAATTGGTGATGTCATGTCACTGGGAGGCTAGTCTTGAGACTGCGGGTACGCACAAACCTCTCCAGGTATAGCCATCGAGCCTCCTCACCTGGTCGCCAACCAGTACGATGGTGCCACACTGGGATTTTTTACAGCTGGCGGGGCAGTTTTTAGTGGGTGGCTGCCTCACTTATTGAGCCCCCAACTATCTGTGGCTGGCCAGCGACAATCAGTCGCTTCGGATCCCGCATCCCTCCTCGTGTAGGCACCTAACCCTCTTTTCACTTTGGTTGGCAACATCTCTGAAAGAATCACTCACTGAGCTGACTATCTTTGGTTTCGGAATCATATCAATAAATTCCGCTTTTGCCACCCGTAAGTATGTCGAACACAGCATTTGAGTCACCTCTTTTAAACCTTTTAAACATTTCACGGCAACAATCAACACAACGGAATTTTTTGTCTTTGGTCAAATTACAGACCAACGGGCACAAAACTCCCTGACAGCTAAATGTTCATGGAGGATTTTGAGCCCTTAACTCATACCGATGCCTAAGCTTTTCCATATGTGTTGATAGTTTACTCTTTTGTCAGTGTAGACACTGATAATACGCCGCACAACACTGATGTTGTCTTCAGTCGTCGCCATATAAGACCGTCCCTGACACAAATCATTGGTGGGATTAGTACGACGCGATTTAAACTCATTTAACCAGTTGTAAACAGTTGTGCGAGAATAGGCTTGATCGTGAAAGGCTAATGGAAGTCTATCTTAACTTTCTCGTTGACTTAAATGAAATTGAAAGTCTTTGCACGAACATTTTGTCACGTTCAATTCATACTGACGCGACACAGACAATGTACAATTTGCTGACAAAACTCGAAACAAAAGACGAATGTAGGAAATACATACTCAATAATATTGGCAAATAGTTCCATTTCCAACCGCATCATATAAGTAAAGTTCTTACAAAATATTTATAATTTTTTCAGATTAGCCCTTCGATACTTTTTTTAAGCGTATTTAAAGATCATTATTTAAAATTCGATAGGTAAGTATTTTTATTTTGAAAAACTATTTTTACGGATTTAACTCGCGTATATTGAATTAAATTGCTCCATGTGGATATCGGCAACAACAGCGGAGACCGAGGAACCCATTGCCACTCCATCAACTTGTACATAAAATTCATCCTTTCACATTAAGTAGCCAGATGTTAAGCAATGCTTCAAGTAATTCTGCATATTCTTCAGGCATGTTGTTATCCTCCAGCTTTGTCTTGACAATTTCAATGCAGTCACTCTCTGGAAGGCTGGTAAATAGTGACTGTACATCGAAACTAACCATAATATCGTTGTTATTTAATTTTACTTGTTGAATATCATTAACAAACTGGTAAGAATCCTTGACATAAGTTTGTGTATGTCCCCGGAGAGTTGTCAGTATCCTAGCAACGTGTTTAGCCAGTTTATATGCTGGTGTATCAATCTGGCTGACAATGGGACGTAGTGGGACATTCTGTTTATGTATTTTTGATAACCCATACAATTTTGGTGGTTTTGCACATGATGGTACGAATGATTTTTTGTCTAAGTTTAATTGAAGACTGTATTTTTGTATTAGATCGGCGGTTTGTTTTGAAACTTTATCGGTAGGGTCTTTTTCAACCTTTTTGTAAGTGTTATTGTCCGCGAGTATTTTGATATTTTACTAAGAACATAGGCGTACATGGAAGTCAGCAGTGTGTGAACACACCATAGACAAGGCTAATCATTATATAAGATTTGATAAACCTAAAATCCTCGCTAAAGAACATCGTTACATTCCAAGAATGGTGTGGCTATTGAAATTAAAAAACTTCCTAATTATAATAGAGACGATAATTGTTCTAACACCTGGGACCCACTTTTGAAAAATATAAAATCCCATGTCTGTAATCGCACTTTAAGACTTTAAGATACTGTTAGTGCGTTTTGTGTGAATCCTGAACTGTACGCTTAGGAACCATTGGAGGTAGATGACTAATTAACTGACTTACTGACAGACACCTCTATCTCGTCTTACCGTGAACACGATTGTTGTAAAGCATTCGAAACTTCGGGTTAGACTTAAAATGTAATGTATGTATATATACATATATATATATATATATATATATTTTTTTTTTTTTTTTTTTTTTGATGCATATACGAGTACATACATACCAACTTTTCGTTTTCCAAAATAGGAGGTGATTATTGTTAATCATATTACCTAATTTACCTACCAACTAACTTACACTATATTTGTTTTGAGTCTAAAAATGACCGATCTTCTGAATTTTGTAAATGAATGCTGATGAAAATTATTGAAAACATATTTGATCTCAATAAACATTAATATAGCGTACTTTATAGATCTGTATCGTTTTTACACATTGAAATAAAACTATTTTTACGGATTTAACTCGCGTATATTGAATTAAATTTTAAGTTTACATTTTAAATGTAACCCCAAGCTTTGCAGCAATCGTGTTCACGATAAGAGGAGATGGAGGTGTCTGTCAGTAAGCCAGTTAACTATATATATCTCTATTTTGACGCATATACATACATATACGTACATACATACCAACTTTTAATTTATATATATATAACTATAAGTAGTTACCATTACAGAAGAAATATGTAATAGTTATATTAAAAAAAGTCTTGCCGATATTGATTGCATGCATGAACTCAACATGGGTTGAAGATTTGAAGAGCAGGAATCGTTAGCATCGTCAGTCGGTACAACGATTCTAATGATCCACAAATAAATCAAAAGTATTTGTTTACATAACATTCTAACGCAACCTTGTAACAATATGAAATAAATAACATGTAAACAAACATAAAACAAATAAGTATTTACTAAGCACTTCGTAAACTCCATTTTCAGTAATAACCAAATAACGTTGGCCACAACAATTTTTCGTAAATTGTTATATGTGTTTCTTGTATGCTACCGAGCACCGGTATACCTAGATCAAGAAATAAGAAAGCTTCGGCCATAGTTTCTACCGACTCAATATCAAACCAATTAGTCGTGTAGGCGTTACCAAAGACACAATATTATCTCTTGAAGCTAGAAATTCAAAGCCTATATGATTGCCAGCAGGTACATCTTCCAATATTTGCTAAATAGCTAGCGTATATGTTTATCTGTATTGTTATATTAGTTATTCATATTTGTATTTTTCTAAATACTAATACATAAAAATTCATATTTCGAATTTGAAACATCATATTTCAAAATAGTAGTACTTTTAAGCTTGTGAATTGGTTTTTAAGTATTTTATAATTTGTTTTAGTAGTTTTGAATTAAACGGTCAACGGATTTCGTGTGGAAATTTTTAGAGATGATCATAAATTACCCATTTTCCAAAGAAATCCTAACCGAACATTTAAAAAAGGAATTCAGACAGAAGTGCTTGATATTTGATTACATTATCACAAACAGAAATGGTAACAATATTTCACACTTTAAAGGAACATAGTTCTTTTTAAAATATAAACAGTGGGAACTGAAAGTTTTTATTTCAGAATGTTATCGCAAGTCAGTAAACGAGCAATGTTCTTTTTATAACATTAGTATAGAATAGATAAAGGATATCTCAGAATATCAAGTTTACCGAAAATGAACTGTATAAAAGAAGGTTTATTCTAACACATTATTAAAGTCAGGCATGTCTAAGGACTTCGTTCAAAATTCAATGTTTTTTTTATATTATAATTCAAAGCGAATGTGTTACTTTATATGAAAATATTTTTCTTAAATTACGTAATAAAAACCTTAAAGTAAAATCAAACTTAAAACTATTTACATTATCTTTACACTCCATAAATTAAAATAATGATACAATTAAATAATAATTATTACTATTTATTGCTGTAGATGTATGTGTACAAGGTAGGTATTATTTACATTTAAGTATTCATATGTATTCTACCGTCTGTATGTATGTCTTCTTGAACCATTAACATAACTATGATATCCACTGTTCCAAGGATTTAAAATAAGTACGCAATGAGTATTGAAAAAGTGTAAATTTCTTTAAAAAACGCGACTGAATATTAAGAGAGAGTGCTTCAGTGAATAAAATATCGTTATAATTAATTTTAAATGTTAAAACTTTTCACGTTTCTCGGATGCTGGAGACTCTATCCATCCGCAATTATCGCACTGGAAATGATTGCATCATGATTTCCATCAAAAGAACGTCGAATGTCCGCGCTCTCATTTTGACGATACAACTACCATGAAACGATATAGGACCAGAAAACATTGCCACTGGATTATATACTCAACTGGGATACCTTAAAGTAGAAATTTCTAAAATGTTAATTTAGATTTGTTGCTCGCTCGAGCTGGAAGGGCTGACTGCAACATTACGGCGATTTCAAAAAGATGTAGCAAAGTCATCCATATACCATCAGGCGTTTCATGAAAATTTTATAGAATTTACTTTTGAGGCAGCAGCTAGTTTAAACGAAATGCTGGGTCGAGTCCTATTGATGTATACACGTGTGTGTAGGCTTAAGGCAGATATCTTATGAAATCTAGGGTACTATGTCTTGGAGTCAGTATAAATGGAATAAAAGCTCAAGGAGTGTCAACTAGTTTGTCGTATTTGTGAAGAAAGTTTTAAGAAGTTTGCGGGTTGCATATTAAAAACTATATCTTTAATTTATTTCCTTTATAGTAATTAATGTTTGGGAATATCCATAAATATGTACAGTCATGCTAAGCTTATTTAAACAAATCTTTTTTTTATTAAATTGATCCAACTTTTAACCGATCTAGGATAATTAACATTAAAAGTTATGTATACTTTGCGTAACTTTAACCGTTTATAAATAATAATTTACAATAACAAAACGTAATAATTGTACCAAGCCACAATAAAACGCTTAATCGCGTTTTAGCAAAAGCACCATAATTAATTAGCTTTTTGTAAGTGAGATGAAGCAAAAAACTGCTAATTTCATAAAACTCCGGCGAGTCTAGGACACTTCGGACTTCGCAATTTGCAAATTTTCACGAGGACAAGTAAATCGTGTGATAATTTATATAATGTGGGATAATGTTCGTTCTAAGTATGAAAGTAGAGTCTGTTTTGATATGCGCCAGGTTGGAATTAATGTCACTATAATTTCGCCATCTCTGGTTATGTCTGAAACTATGAGGTTCCTTTACACGTGTTTGCTAGAATTGTTATTCTTAAAATGTTAGAGATATTTTTAATATTAGAGTATTTTTAATTTCTATACGAATAACCGTTATGGAAGTTTCAGAAAAAAATCGGTGCTAATTTTCCAGCGATAAATCTTCTATTAATTTCTAAAAAAATAATTTTCTGTTTATAAGATATGAGAAAGTATTTATCACTGATTCAGGTTACTGGTTAGATGCTTTAATGCTGTACTGCTAAATCGTGAGATCATTCTTTAGAATGCCTAATTAGTGCTCTTGTTTAGTTTCAACATCTCAAAGATTTTGTTAATTACCACTTACATAATAATACAAAATAATTTGTTTTGTTATTGATATTGTTATTATTCGAGTATTTTTTACAATTACTTTATTTATAACTAATTACTTCAAAATTTTAACAGTATAATATATCATTTTAACACTCTTGAAATTGGAAGTGCTGTTTTAATTATTATGAGTATCATATTAATGTCGAAAAAAATGTTTTAACAGCGTTGGATGTCTTACTTTCGGTTGTAACTGTCGTTCGCGTTCGTAACTTTTTATCCAGAAGTAAGTTCAATGATATTAGGACGTCGTATGAAATAATAAAATTCATATTTGTAAAACGTTTACATTAAATAAGTTTATTTTCCGTAATAATTTTATATTTTAGTAATTATTATAATCCAAACAAAAAACTTATTACGACTAAAAATTTTGTAAATAATCTATATATATAAAGAAGGATGTTTGTATATATGAAATCGATGAACTCAGAAACTATTGGACCGATGATTATGAAAATTGGTATGTATATGTATTTTTCCACGGAGAAGGTTTATATGGTGGCACTGTCAAATATAGACTTCCGCCCCGTTCAACCTATTGTCATAAAAGTTGGTATGACCATGTATGTTTCCTCGAAGAAAACGAATATGCTATGCCCATTGATGTAACTCGCCACCAGGTAATAAAGTAAAGGTTAGCCCAGCGAAGCGGGCTGGGTTCACTAGTTATATATAACTTTAAAGTCTTCCATTGAGTACTTTAAAGATATCGTATGCAATGTTATCGAAAATATCTTGTACTTGTTTTATAAGTCTAATTTTATATTAGTATAAAAAAAATCTATAAATGTTCAACCTTTTCAATAGTTTCTTTGATCAAATTAACCTTTTTTTTTTTTTTTTTTCGTTGGAAAAATGCGTTTCCGCATGGTCACCCAGGCCAGGAAGGCGATGGCCGGCCGGTATGTGCGGCACCCGGCGACTGCCATTTTTAAGGCACCCCACTAAAAAACCAACGGCTGCCCACGACGCTGCAATGGGACGCCACGGGATCGGCGGCACGGTGAGTGCGACTCACCGTGCCGCCCCAGCGAAACTCCTCCATATAGGGGTACCCCGGGCAACCAGTGTACCCCTACCTCATAGACCTAGTGCAATGGCGAGAGTGGTCGCCCCCCCCTCTCACCTAGGCCTATCTTTATTTTACCTACCTCAAGTAAGCAAGTAGCAATAAAATCAAGCATAGTGAAATTATGGTTTCACCAAAAGTAAATCAACAACTTATGCCTACAATTAATAACTAGTAACGCCTTGATTTCGTCTTTAAATTTTTAAATTTATTAAATTAATTTTATTATAACATTCAAGAATTTTTGGTCGATTAAAATATGTAAAACTTGGTTTGTTGATTCATTTTACACGGTTGATATTTACTGTATAAGTCAAACATTGTTAAATTTCATTTTAAAAGAGCAACTATGTCTGTGTGTATGTGTATGTATGAGATACAATGATATGTATATTTTAGTTGTATGTTTTCATATTTGTGTAGGTTATTTGTATGAACATATAAATCATAAGAAAAATATTTAAATTAAGGATCATAACGTGTTAATATTGTTGGTATTACTGGTTTTCCCTTTTGGGTAGTTATATTTTAAACATCACAGTGTAAGTGCTTTGTAAAAATATTTCACATACATGGTCTAAACCCACAATTCTTACAATAATTCCACACCAATACTTAAAACAAAGTGCAAGTGAATAATATAATAGAATATGAAATTATAATAATCAATTATCAGCTGGATCACAGCAGATTACAACAAAAACATCGCCAGTAAAGTTAGAACTGTACCCTATATTACCAAAGTATGTAACGTCACACTAGACGGCCGACGCATTGAGGTGAATGTTGCCAACAACTCAGTTATACCAGCAAGAACTCAGTGTTACCAACAACTTTTCAGTGTCATCAACAACAAAGAAATTAACAAAACACGTTCTACTATACACAAAATATGGATGGACAATTCCAACGTCTATTCGACAGGATGAAGTTAGAGATGCAGAACCAAACAATTGTACTGACTAAGAACATTTCCGAAAAAAATGATTCAAAATTAAAACGAACCGTTAATTGCACTAACTGCATGGCTTTGGATTCGCGTCTGATCATCGTTTAGTTAGAGCTACATACGTGCAGTAGTAGAACAAGTAAAAAATGGAAGAAAACATTCAAAGCGCAACCTAAAACACCAAAATCAAATGAAAATACAACGTATACTTGGAAAACCTCGAAAGTAACTTACACCAACTGGCAACACAACAAAAAGAAGATATATAGATACATATAAACACAGTTTTATCCATAATGGTCAGAAACCCTTCATGCGCGAGTCCGACTCTCGCACGTGGCCTATTTTTTTTTTTTTATAAATATCTAGTAATGCAAAACGATTACCTAGTTCAACCAGTTTTAAAATTTAAGTCCAAATTAGTGCCAATACAATACAAGTTACAATACAATATCAAAATTCATAACAAACAGCCCCGCCCGCAACCCTATATAAATAATATACATATATAATAATATATTTTGATTAGAGGAAAATCAAATTTGACAAGATGAATATGTTCACAGAAACAGAACTTATGAAACAAAAAAAGTTTTGTTTTAACCAATATCACTGGTGTTACATACAGCGTTTAAAATTCTTGTATAATTATAAAAGATAAATCGAATAAACACATGAATTTTACGGAACAATAACATGCAAAAACGTGTGAAAGTTTATCATAGTGTCCAGATATAACTATATTATCGTGTCATCACTACAAAACATACGCACATTAAAAAAAACTCTATTATTAAACAAACAAGGAACAATATCCCGTGTTAAAAGATTTATCACCTGATTTACTTTTCCGCATACGAATGGATTTAATTGCGAAGTCCGAAGTGTCCCAGGCTCGCTGCAGTTTTGTGAAGTTAGCATTTTGCTTTATCTCGCTTACAAAGAGCTAATTAATCATGGCACTTTTGCTTTAACGGGATTAAGCGGTTTCCCGTGATTTTGATCATTAATTCCTTTTGTTATTTGATAATACAACTGCTGTCATATTAGCCACAGGATTTAATACTTACTAACTTGTTATACTATATTTGATAGAAAAATCGATCACCATTTGAACCTTATTTTTGTTTTATATTATAGACCTCCATTTATTTAAAAAAAATGTATTTAAATATTAATTTTGTATTAGTTTATTTCTATGGTAATAAGTCGTTCTATCGATAATCATCCCATATAACATTATATATAGTCCTGGACAAGTCGATTTTTCAGTTTAACAATAAACTACCGGCAAATGCACCTAAATTGAACACATTATTTCTTTAAATAATTTTCTATGTATTCTTCGGTGCCTGCCGCATTATCCTAACTGCTCATAGAAAATTAAGTTTAATATTCTTATAATAAAGTTAAAAAAAATAGTTCAACCTTTTTACAAATGAAAAGATTGCATTTTTTATTAGCACGGATTAGTTTATAAAATACATTTATAGACACATTTTATTGTGATTTTTTAAATTATGAATTATAAATGTCGTCAACAATTAAATATGTTAGTATGTGATAATATACTTTTTGCAAAGTTTTTTATAAACCTGCCAATGACAACCTTTGGAATGTTGTGAGCCAAACTTTTAGTGTGCAAATATGATAAATATTTATCTTTAATTATTTAAAGTGAAAATTATTGTGCATTCTATTAGCATCAATTTATAGTGTTTTATTGTATATAAATTTTATTTTTCAAAATTCTAAATGTCTTGCGGATCTGACCAAATCATGTTCCCTATATAAGTTCGCTTATAAGTTAAATAAACTATAAACACTTAAATTTTAATGAAATTTAGTAACAGGCAACCTCCAAACTAATGAAATATTTCTTGAGAACTAAGACCAGACCAACCCACTGAACCCATTACGGTAGACAGATAACACTCCTTGAGCTTGTGCCTCATTGCCCATACTTGCTCCAAGACATAGTACCCTAGATGTCATAAGAAATCTGCCTTAAGCCTGCACTCGCGTCTATATACATCAATAGGCCTCACTCCACCTACCTCAAAAGATATTTCTGTAAATTTTTCATGAAACGTCTTCCAGTCTTCACTTTCACTATATCTTTTTATAGCTAAGGTAATGTTGGTGTCAGTCCTTCTAGTTCAGCGAGCAACAGATTTAAATACAAATTGTAGAAACTTGAACTCTAAGTTATAACAGTAGAGCATATAATCCAGTTTCATTATTTTCTGATCCTATATCTTTTGGTAGTCGTATCGTCAAAATGAGAGCATGGACATTCGACGCTCTTATGATGCAATCATTTGTATTCACAACTTATTTTTATAAGAATAAGTACATTTATCGGTATAGTAATATTTATGTCCATTTGGTTTATAACCTAAAAATCACCAAAAACTACTAGTAGGACCATAATGGACGAAGATATTTTATTATGATTCAATGATTATATTAAAAAAACTATTTAAATAATTGTAACAGGTTGTCCTATTTCTTAAATTATTAAGACCTTAAGAGGATATTACCCGCTTGTTAGTAATTGTTCCGGGTTCGAATCTAAAGAAGAAATATATTTGACATTAACTTGCCCAGGCACTAATTGTCAAGGTTCATCTCCCTTTCATAACATGACGGACAGACCGTAATAGTTTGCGAAATGGGTTTATATACAGAACCTATTCAAATACTTCTTTGGTCGTTTCTAAATATTAACAGGGAAGTATAGTTTTATACAAACAAGGGTAACGAAAAGGATCGAGGATCTGTTCAATTACATCTACCCTGGAAATGTGTAATTTTGAAAAATTCAATAAAGAATCTTCTTTCCGCTTAATACAAAATGGCAAAGGGAAAATACAAAAAATATAGATAAACTTAAGTAGAAAATGACGTAATATTTAAGGAGTTAGTAAAAAAATTTTTTTTTTATTTGTTTTTTAAATGCAAATATCAATAATGGATATACAGGTATTGAGATAAAATACTTTCTTAAATAAAATTTTTGAAGATGTATAGGCCGTGAATCAATCTTCGAAAATCAATCTTAAAGACCGATATTGTGTTTGCAGTAACGCCTACATGACTAATTGGTTAGCTTAGGCTAGATATTCGTCGGTAGAAAATATGCCCATAGTTTTCCCAATTTTTATTCTATTTATTCGGTAGGCATACAAGTGATAAAAGTAAACTAATATATACAAAAAATATGGTAGCAGCTCTACTAAGGGCATCGTTATTTTGTTCTCAATATAAATAAAGTTTACTAAGTAAGTGCTGAGTAAACACTTATTTAGTCTGCTTATATATTATTCATTTTATATTGTTCGAAGCTTGTGTTTGAACGTTGTGTAAACAATTACTTTCTTGTCTTTGTGAATCATTAGAAACGTCATTATTAGAACATGAGGCTCGAGAAACAAATCTACCTAACCGATATTGTATTTTGTTTTAGGTTACTTTGGATATTTACTAAGTTTACGTAGTAGTAGATACTCGTGATTGCTATGTAGAGAACAGTTACAGTTGGCGCACAGGTCGCATTAAATAGACAGTAAACAAAAGTGTTGTCCATTTGTTATTTATGAAAAAATCCAATTCGTTGTATCGCCGCCCTTCGGAAACCCGAAACCCGGGGAGGAGATAGGGGAGATTTAAGTATGGAAGTACCAGACTCGGATATTTCATGTGATATTATAAATTTCGGGTTGTGGATTATTAAAGCGAGGCAGTACGTCATGCCCAAGCAAGGTGTCGAGCTTTAAAAGGGCAGGACCAGCTACAGATGTAGTACTGTTCTCATCTCTGGTCTGGATTGGGCAGTAGCGATCACTTACCATCAGGTGACCAGTACATTCGATTACATTCGTATAAAATAGTTTATAAGAATATCATTTATTAAAGGTTGCAAAAAGCGCTACGCAATATTATCTAATTAAATATCAGAATATATACTTCATGATCTAATAAAGTATCCAACTCAAGCTACTTTAGCAATAGAAGTATTGACAGAATAGTGAAAGGAAGAAAGTTCGTACATTACACACTTAATTACATTATAAGACTTTATAATTACGTATAATAGATAATACAAGGGAAGTTAAATGTAATGTCTAGTTTGAATTATTCATTTTAACATACCTAGGCTTATAATAAGATTGTTTTGGGTCACTAATTGTTTTTGACTTACGTGTTAATGAGATTTAGTGTTTCAAATAACCTTTACTATTATTTTTTAGTTATAATAGGGATAAAACAATTATTTTGTGTTGTAGTCTCTCGCTCTTAATATTAACTGATGAGTATTGTAACAATAACAAGCTTAAGTTCGGAGGTAGTAATATTGTTTTTTATTTTTTTAATAATCGAAATCTTCCGTCTTCGCCACCAGATCCTAACTAGAATCCAAATCACCTATTCTAGTGCTTATTGAAGCTACCTCTCATTTCAATGTCAAATGTCATGGGGATTATTCCTGTTCCATCTTATAAAAACGACAACCAATTCTTCCACATTAACTCCCTCTCTTAAGACCTTGAAGAATCCTTCTTCGGTATTTTACGTTCCAACAGCGTCCTACATCTAGTTGTAGTACAAAAGCTGTTAACAACTTTTTGGTTAAAAAAGTTTCGGAATACTAAAAATACAAGACATCTACACCTAATGTTAATAAAAACCTATACACAGTTAATACCTTGTTATAGTAATAGCTTGTTTACCTAATTGTTGGAAACAAATCCGAATAGCGAGAAGAATAAATAGGAAACAAATTGGTTGGTCTGGTAGATATTTTCACTATATTTTAAACGTATTCGAAAACATAATCGAGCACAAACAATTATACAAAACCTAAGTAGATTTACGTGATAGTCATATATACCTTCTTGCCATAAATATTGTAACAAAGAATTTTTTTTTTTTAATTGCATATAACATTTATTACTTTTACAGTATGTTAGTTTATTACACAAATATAAAACAATTAAAAATATAAAAAGCTTATTTGAAGTATTATCTATTGACTGCAATACAGTCCTTTAAACGTTGAGGTCAGTTATCAATAGAAAAACGCGCTCTATACATGGGGAAATTCTTCACTGCCAATCGTATGGATTGTTTTAGTGACTCCAAATTATCATGGCTTTTCGAACAAGCTGTACTCTCTAAAACGAACGCAGACAAAGCTTTATGACCCGTCGCCAAGTCTTGCTGGAAGAAGCATACTCGTTTATTGAACATGGTGTTATTAAAAGGCTTAACTACCTTCTCAAGACTTGTATCTTGATACACTTGTGCCGATGTTTTGATACCTTTTTCACTAAAATATGGCGCAGACACTCCTTCATAGCTAACACATCACCAAACCATCACTAAAGTCGGATAATGCCCACGTTGCACTCTGCTGTCGACTCCGCTGTCGACTAATTGGGAAGTTTCCTTAGAGATTTGAGCATAAATTCGCTCATTTTGTTTGTTAAAATGTTGCTCAATCCTAAACATGTTCTCATCCGTAAACAAAATTTGTCTGTGACCTCCCTTTGCGTACCGCTTCAGTAGTTGTTTCGATCTTACCACGCTATTCATCTTTAATTTATCAGTTAATAAATGATCAGTGCGTCTCTAATAGACTGCAAGTCCTAAATCATCTCTTAAAATACGCGACACGGTTCTAGGTGCTATCTTAATTTCCCGAGATAAAATCTTTTGCTTTCGGACGGGATTTCTTCGAATTCCTTCCCATACTGCTTTGACCACCTTTTTCGTACGAACACTACGTGGACGGCCAGATTTTTCTATATCACAAGTCTCATTGTACCTATTAATAGCCCGGTACACAGACATTTAACTGTACTGAACTGTACTGTACTGAAACAAAGTGTATGAAGAGTTTTAAAAATTGCATTGGGCTCAATACCTAGTACTTTGTGTAATGCAATCACAGCGATTCAGTTCTCTTTATCACCCCACTCCATTTGAAATCGTAAAATATTGTACAATGTATTGACGTCTAAATGAGAAAAAACCATAGAATTAATATTCTCTATGAAAACACAATGAACAATCGTATAAAAATGACAGATTGCAAATTCAAATGTAATATTTTTTATTTTTAATTGCAACAGTATTTATAGCCAGACTAAGTATATTTTGTGGTTATTTTTTTGGGTTTACCAGATTTTGGGATAGTATAATACATTTTTATTCAGAAATAAGTACCTACTTAATTATCAATTTGATTACCAAAGAATATAAGTCCCATCCCGAGGCGATGGTGTGGCTTTCGTCAATAGTGAAACAAATACTGTCCCCATCTGAAATTTTGTTATTGCAACTATTTCACAATTCACTTCACTTGATATAAACATCACCATTATGGTGATGCTTAAATCAAACTCCAATACTCCTTTAGCGTTCAACATTGCATTGAATCGTACCCAATTATTCAAAATACCATTTTTTCAATGTAAAAGTAATCTTGAAATCCTGCCTTTGTCACCATCACGAAAATTTATTTTGTTCCCACGTCTCAGGTGTTTAAGGAATGTCAAGAATGACAGGAATCCAGTTTTCCCATCCAATAGTGTCATCTTTTTGTCTGGCAGTCCAGCATATTTGATCCAGTGTTTTGCCCAGATGAACGTTGCCGTATCTTAGCAGCAAACCACATTACTACCGTGAACCACTGTGAGGATTGCCACTTAATCTATGATCGGCAATATGGATTTCGTCGTTCCTTCAAATAATTGTAAATCATTTGAAGCATACTTATGATTAAAACTATTTTACGTTCATAGTGTACCGTCTGTTTATTCTTTTCTGTTAAAACATTTAAACATTTAAACATTTAATGTTAAATTAAACATTAAAAGAAACAAAACAGCACTCCAAGTTTAAATTCGTTATTGATGCTCCAATTGATTTACCGAAAACTTTAGGAAAAGTTAAGAGTTCTCTACATTACTGCAGTAATAGACATTCATCCTCACAAATTATGATATAACTCTAAAGCATTTTCCTTGTTAAGTTAAATAAAAATTACTCCTAAGTAAGACATATTTTATTTAGTAAGTATTTTTAACGCTTAGAGAAAAATATTTTTTCTCAAACTAGAGTTTGAATCAGATGCATAAAATGAAAGAATTATTTGTCATCAATAAAATAAATTGTTTATATTTGGTCCCTTTTTCATTGCTAACAGTAACAAAAACTGAAAACACAGCCTATTTCAACACTTCGCCAAGACCAGTCTAAAGTATGTCTAAGATTGTACTCCTACCAGAACAATAGAAATTATTGTGTAAAAACATAAAAGATGTAATTTTTACCCTTAATTTATTTTTCATTCTTGAGTAGGTATAGAATGCACATATTTAAGAAGTTTTAATATATAATCTTCAATATTAAAAACCCAATTATAATTTCTATTATAAATATCGTCACTAATAAAAAATATATTTTGTTAAAAAAGGATATAATAATGTTACATGCAAAACGCATAAGTACAGTACTTCCCTCGCCTCCTTCAGTCCTAACGACTATGTTTCTAGCATCTCAACCTTTCCGGTTAAGAGAGTTGAGCCGCTATACTTGTGGCAAAGTTTTCCTCTGGCAGAAGGACCTTCATGTCGGATGGTCTGACCTCCGAAGTAGTCTATGAAAGGTTCCAGAGTTGTAAAGCATGCTCACTTCCCATGTGATTTCTCGCACATGCAATTCACTTGCTAAGAACGTTTGAGAGGCTAACTATCATCATCAGAGATGTAAGGCACGCACACGTCCCGACAAGCAGACAGGCCACAAGCCTACCCTACCATACGGTTTGGTGACCAGATAGACGCTAGCACATCCATCTAACCTCTAGGCAGGGGGCTACTCGAACCACAGTGGCCCCCGAAAGGACCTCCACTCAGGGGATGTTCCAAGCCCCGAAGTGAAAGACCGCAGCAGCCCTCCACCTTAGGCAGGTCAAGCATCTCTTGCTGAGTGCGAGATCCGACGAGCCCGCGACACCTGTAGAGACCCAGATGAACAGTGCCAAATCTCTGCAACTAACCACATTACTACCACGAATCCAACACCAAAACCGGTAGCCCGACAGTTTACACGCGCAATCGCATGTGTTAGATATTATAAGATTCTACAATTAAAATCCACTAAAATAATATAGTATAAAGTATTTAATCAATCTACTTCACACTATAAATACGATAATATATTTCAGTGCATTATTTGGATAAGTTTTAAGAAAAGAAAGAGCTAAACAAATATATCATTTAATACGGTCTTTCCCAAAGTGGGCGATAACGCCGCCTTGTGGGCGCTGGAACCCTTGAGGGGGGCGGTAAGAGACCAAGAAAGATTTGGGGGGCACTGGTGTCATTTAGGGGGGCGATAGATGATTTGTAACTTTATTTTATTCATATTTGAAAATTCACAAAAAATTATATCCTTCTACTACACAACATCCATTTATTAATGTTTTAAAATTTAAAAAAAATGTAAAATGAAAAATACATGGTTACCGAAACACATTCCTTCTAGGTACAGTTTCCCACAAGTCGCAAATTCGTATCTTTGCCCGTGTCGATTTATTTTTCATCTATATTTAATACAAAGTTATACAAGTTTATAATTATTTGTAAACCATTAATATTCTAGTTTATTGTATAAATAAAACTTGACATTATATTAAATTAACCTTATAATATATAATTAAAATGGCACGAGCTCGAGATGAAGCGACGCGAGATATCGCAAAATGTCTTTGTGTCAGAAATTTAGGGCACGCTGCTTTGTCGTTAAACAGCAGTCAGTCAGCATCCGTGCAGGCTTCCACCCGACCTACCATCTAAACTCGGACTTACCCTAATAACCTTTGACGAAACTCGTGATTGCCTTCGACGTATGAAGAACGGAAAAATGGTAGGACCTAACGATCTTCGGATAGACGCTTGAATATCGTTTAGCTCTGTTGGTATGAGCACACCAACAGACCGAAACCAACACCAACAGACATAAGACCGAAACGAATCGCTTACTGACCTTTTTAACCAGATTTTGAACACTGCAAAGATGCCTAAGCAGTGGCGACATAGTTTTATTAAACCTATTTACAAGGGAAAAGGCAGTGTTCAAAACTGTTGTAATTATAAGGGCATTAAGCTTATGAGTCATGAGCCATGAAGATCTTTGTGCACATAACCGACCTCAGACTCCGCCAAAAGTGCACTGTCTCTGAGTCTCAATGTGGATTTCAGCCAAGATCGAGTACTATAGACGCTATTTTTGTCTTCAGAACTCTGATGGAAGTATACAGAAAAAAAAGAGCTCTGCGCTTAACCTTTTTAAATTTGCAGTAGATTTTTGGCTGTGTGCCTCGTCAGTGTATCTGGTGGACATTGTGATTTAAAGAAATCCATCCATCCTTATATTGAGACTATCAGAGACATGTACCACGACTCCTATGGTTAGGACCTCTGTTGGCGACACCAAACCCTTCCTGATAACAGTAGTGGTTCACCAGGGCACAGTCCGTTGTTCGTTTTTATTCACTCTCGGCTCACATCCCAGACCAGTCTCCATGGTTGATGGTGTATGCCGATGAAATAGCACTCATTGATGAGAATCATCCAATGGCCTATTTTTTATACAAACTTTCTTTTGATTTTTATTGCTTGACTACATTCCAGCTGATGGATATTGGAAATGTAGTCATGGGTGGTAAGGCGCATTAACTAAGCAACCTATTCACTCTACTCTAGTAGAGATTCACATCATATTCGGACGGAAATACCGACGCAGGCAAGTTGTTCCATTCCTTCGCTGTACGAACTATAAAAGACGAAGTAAAGTGCTTCGTTCGGGCAGAAGGAATGTCCACATAGCAGGGATGGATACCCACAGCGCGTCGAAACGTCCGGTGATGAAGGAAGGAAGGAGGATGGGGAAATTAGGTCGTATAATTCCTGCGCACACTCACCAAAATGTATCCTATAAAATACTAAGAGGATAGTCATTCTAAGCCAGTGTTCAAGGCTGTGGAGGTTGGGTTTAACTTATTCAGGGTCACCTATAAGCGTCTTTGCACGCCTTTCAATTGAGTTCAGAACCGCAAGATGAGACTTTACGGCACCAGTATATAAGTGACCACAGTACTCTAAACACATGACCGAATTTGTGCTTTGTATAGTACAAGTAGCTGTCCCGGTGTATAGCACTGTCGGACCTTCGCAAGAACGGCAAGCTTTCCTGCTGCTGCTTTTGCTCTGGACTCAATGAACCGACCAAAGTTGAAGTTATCTAAGCCTAAAAACTGAAGCCGGTCACTATATTCCAAGGATACATTCTAAAAAGTAGGAGCCAAAATGAAAGGGCTCCTTATAACGGTGAACAGACACGTCTGCGTTTTGGTGGCATTGAAATTGACAAGATTAGCATTTCCCAATGCGGAAACTGCCTGGAGTTTGTCATTAAAATGTTGCACCATGGCTTCTCTTTCAGACTGTACTTAAACTCTACTAGTTCGCAGATATCTTTCTACAACTGTACTCTCATCTGATACCCATACCCATAGATACCGGGCTTCAGCTGATCGTTAATGTACAACAGATAAAGGGTTGCAGAAAGAACGGACCGAACGGAGCTGGAGCGTAAGTTAAACCTATGGAAGGGTACGCTTGAGAACGGTGGTCTTAAACTAAATATATCGAAGACCGAGTACATGGCTTGCAGGTGCCCAGACTCAACTACTATCCATACAGGTCCAGAGCCAGCCATTAAGTTGAAAAAGTTCAGGCATCGATTACGATTCCCAGGGCCGGATAAGCGCTGCCTGGATTGGTGTAGTCTGTAATCGCAGAATATCTCCTAAAATCAAGGGGCTGATAAAAAGGAGCGTCATCCGACCGTTTCTTATATACGGCAGCGAATGTTTGCCAGTATCATCTCGGAACACACAGGAAATTCAAGTCACGGAAATGACTGACCGAATGACGAGGGAGGAAATGATGCTGAATTGGATGTGCGGCATACGCGGTCTGACCACATACGTAAAACATTCATTTGAAGTAGTCCAAGATCGACGCCTGAGATGGTATGGCCACGTTGCGCGCCCGTCTATGAAATATGTCTGATGGAAAAGCCTTATATCAAGGCTTTTCCATGGAGTGAGATCTCTCGGACGTACAAGGAAGTGCTGGATGGATGTTGATGATCGTGCAAAATGGAGTAGGTTGATCAGGAAGACAGACCTTGATATACGTCAGGATGAAAACCAGGAAGATGAAGAAGAAAACTTTTAATTGTGAAAAGTGGTATTACTATTGATCAATCTTAACTGTTGTTATTTTTTTATAAAAGATGCTTTTTATTATGAAAAGTTGTATTACTATTGCTCAATATTAAATGTAATTTTTTAATCAAAAATACTTTTAATATTGTAAGGTTGCATTATTATTGCTTTTCTGGTAAGATGACTTATCTTACCAGAAAGGAAACGAATCTAATCTGTTATTCAAGTTTTTAAGATGAAAAAATTGGGGGGCGTTACAAAATAACTGACTTTCAAAGTGGGCGTTGGACGAAAGAAGTTTGGGAACCTCTGATTTAATATAACAAAATGACTCCCGGTACATGAATATAATAAATACTGTAATATAGTTATTACTGTGTAATTATTTAGACACACTTACCAATAACTCAATACGATGAAATACCCACCATAGTTATTACACATATTATAATCTTATCTTGCCAGTTGTCCAACACCTTTAATAGAGGCTTACAGCCATATTTATAAAATAATAACATCGACAGAAGCGCCAACGACAGCTTCTGGAGATAAGTCATATTCACAACTTCGAACATCATTAAATAATGGAACCAATGTGTGGAACCTGGGTCATTGTATCATAAATCTTGGGTCATAAATCTGTATTATATTGCGAATAGCTAGTAATCTCCGCAATTTGTTTTTTGTTGTAAATTAATTTTGCTTTATCGACCTTCTGCATCACACCGATTCCTTAGAAGTCACTACTTGCGGTAGCATCGGGAGTCGGGTTGCCTCCCTCCCTCAAATGTGTGCGAAGGGGGTGATGGCTGGCTCTTGTGTTATGCTCGTGAACGGGTGCTGCTTACGGTGACTGGTTGTGTGGCAGGCCGAAGATTTGTGTGTGTGTATGTGTGTGTGTGTATATATATATATATATATATATATATATATATATATATATATATATATATATATTTACTGCTATTATTATTTAATTTTCGTTGCCTGAAATCATTGGGCTTCTTTTCCGATTGATTGCGACGGTTCTAGTTGTTCCAAAATTGCATTTAAGTTTATAAAATAAATAAAATTGACTCATTTGCAGGGTTCATGTTATAATTTATAAGTCAAACATTGTTAAATTTTATTTAAAAAGAGCAACTGTTGAGTTTCTGGCCAGCTCTTCTCAGCAGAACAGCATTCCGAGCTGGTGGTAGCTTACTCACAGACTGACTATACTGACCAATTTAATGTAATTGACGATTCAAAAGTGCGTGTAAATGCCTACTTGAATAAAGATATTTTGAATTTTGAATTTTGAATTTTTGAATATATAATACTAACAATATAATAGTACATAACCATTTCAAAAACCTACACATATTTATAACAATCTTATATCTTTCACACATTTATGGCTTACCTAATAAGGTATGTAAATACAACATATTTAATATCTTAAGGCTACTTCCGATAGTTCGTCAAATCAATATCTTTTACTACTTTTATAACATAGCAGTAATAACAATGATATATAGTTCTAAATAATTCTAAATTCGTAATCTAGTTGTAACAACAATATTTATTGTCAACGTTGTTATGTAGTTAAATAAATAATTACATATTTATACTACCTACATACCAAATTACTATATAATAACAATCTTATACGTAGCAATACTACAATAATATAACACATGCATCGCTGCCGAAAGGCTTACCGTCCCGTGGTACCCTTTACTTAACAGCTGACCCGTAGTTCAGCTGTACGTACGTTGTGGACGTTCCCTCTGTCCGAACGAAGCACTATGCCTCGTCTTTTTTAGTGCGTACAGTGAAGGATTAGAACAGCTTGCCTGCGTCGATATTTCCGGCCGAATATAATGTGGGTGTCTTCAAGAGAAGAGTGAATAGGTTGTTAAGTTAATGCGCCTTACCACCTATGACTACATCTCCACTCTCCATCAGGTGGAATGTGGTCAAGCATTAACATAAAAGTTTTGTATAAAAAAAAAATGTACGTAACAAGTTAAAAATCTTTAAATAAGTTAGTAGAAGTTCTTTTTCAATTACAATACAACAAAATACAAAACTTTTAATGAAGTCTGTCCCTGGCTCAGAACACGTGACTGAAGAAAGACTTCTTTTATATAGGTTTGCACGATAGCTTTTAATACTTATGTGATAAAGAAAAATTATATTGCAGATTTACTCACTCACGATGACATTCTGAAACTAAAACTTTTCAAGTACATTGTATACATTTTATCATAAATCCTATGTTTTTTACTGTTTATTTTTATATCAAATTGCATTCTACGTAAAAATTTAATAAATATTTCACTTCACTTGCGAATGAAGGTCATAATTATCTCCAAGTGACCTTTTTCTTGATTTTAAATATTAATAAATTTGTTCTATAAACATAATCTTAATATATATAAATTACGTGTCACGTTGTTTGTCCGCGATGGACTTCTAAACTACTTAACCGATTTTAATCAAATTTGCACACTGTGTGCAGTTTGATCCAACTTGAAATGTAGGATAGCGTTTATCTTAATTTATAGTCGCAATATTATCTTATTGCAAATTATTGGTTTCCAATAATCTATTAGATCCAAACAAGTCTAACAAATGGCGTTGTATATGTTGACTGCTTTGAGTTAGTGTTCAACAGATGGTGTATTGTTAAAAGTGCAAACAAATAACTTCATAATTTATATATAATTTAACATCATAACCGCCACGCGATGTTGAGATTAAATTGAAAGTCAATTTTTAGTCGGCCGGCCGATAAAAATTAACTTACAATTTAGATAACCGGCCACGAGTTACTTAGACTGAATTATATATATACACTAGCTGTGCCTGCGACTTCGTACCCATAGATTCCGATCTCGATAAAGATACCTGTTTAAAGTTTCATCAAATTCCGGCAAGTAGTTTTTGCGTGTTTTGCGTGTAGTTAGAGTTTATTTTTATATAGTATTGAGTCGTTCAATTATGTATTTTTTTATTGAAAATTATATTATTATTCCCTAACGGGACGACTATGGATATGGACTATTAATATGTACTATCAATACGTACTATCAATATATACTATCAATACGTACTATCAATATTTACTATCAATACGTACTATCAATATGTGCTATCAATATGTACTATCAATACGTACTATCAATTTGTACTATCAATACGTACTATCAATATATACCATGTACTATCAATGTGTACTATCAATACCTACTATCAATATGTACCATCAATACGTACTATCGACACGTACTATCGATACGTACTATCATTATATACTATCAATATATTCTATCAATATGTACTATCAATATGTACTGTGTCGTGATATGTACTCGCTTAATCAATATAAACTATCAATGTGTACTATCCATGTTTATTATCAATACGTACTATCAATATATACCATGTACTATCAATGTGTACTATCAATACCTACTATCAATATGTACCATCAATACGGACTATCGATACGTACTATCATTATATACTATCAATATGTACTACCAATACGTACTGTGTCGTGATATGTACTCGCTTAAGGTTCGGATGAAATAAAAATCACTTGAGGGTGTCCGATAAATGTCAGTTATATTACAAATTCAAATCACAATCACAAATAGTTAAATTTAGCGTTACAAAGAAGACACAGACAAAGACACAAGTAGACAGTAGAAGTAGAAGAAAGATTAAATATCAAAGCAAATTAAAATAAACTAATTACACGTAGAAAAGCAAAACTTGAGAAAACGTAATTATTAAGGGTTCGTCTAGCAAAAAAGAGCGTGCATCCGCCGTCGGATCGTGTTACAGACTAGTTAACGCCTCTGCGTATGCGCATTCCATTGTCTCGCCAGCTGGGGGCAGAAACCGTACTATCAATATGAACTATCAATATGAACTATCAATATGTACTATCAATATTTACTATCAATACCTACTATCAATATGTACTATCAATACATACTTTCAATACGTACTATCAATATATACTATCAATATGTACTATCAATACGTACTATCAATATGTACTATCAATATGTACTATCAATACGTACTATCAATGTGTACTATCAATACCTACTATCAATACGTACTATCAATATGTACCATCAATACGTAGTATCAATATAAACTATCAATGTGTACTATCCATGTTTATTATCAATACGTACTATCAATATGTACTATCAATACGTACTTTCAATACGTACTATCAATATATGAATATATTTGCAGATGATCTCGCGATACTGACACGTAATCCGAAACAATGTCAGGTACTTTTAAATGTAGTTGAGGATTTCTGTACGTGGACCGGCGGATTGAGGACAAATCCAAGTAAATGTTTTAGTCTGTGTCTGGGTAGACGGAATACCAAATATACCTCTTACGATCCGGGTCTTATAATAGGCGGTCAGTGCGTTAGTACGGTTACGGAAGCAGCTCCGTTTAAATTTTTTAGGTAAAAAAATCGATTACCAAGGCTGTACTCCATCGTTGGATGTAATAGTCGATAGCTTTTTAAACGATCTCAAAAAGGTAGACAACCAACCAATAAGTAACGTCAAAAAAGCTTGGATTTACGATAATTATTTAACATCACGTCTAAATTGGCCTTTCCTCGTGTATGATATAAATAAAACCCTTTTGTCAAAGTTAGATGCAAGCGTCTTAAAGACATTGAAGTTATGGCTCGGGTTAGCGCACTCAGCGGACTCTTCAACCTTATTTAGAGACCGAAACAACTTTAGATTAAAATTAAAGAAACCATCGGAGCTCTACAAACATCTAAGAGTTACCAAAAGACATATCATCGGAAAATCTAAAGATGATACTGTAACTTCTCTCCCAAAAGACAAAGTTGCCTCAGAGCTCGAGTCACGACTTCAATTCCATAAAAAAATTATGATAGGTGCTCAAACAAATAAAGTAGGGCTAGGATCAAGTAGGAAAGTTCAAGACATAGACATAACAAAATCTTTTATTCGACAAGACGAAAACGATAATTACCGACTCCACGCGATGAGCCTAGAAAATCAAAACGAATGGGTGACCATAGGAGATTTTTGTATTCCACTAGCTTTGAAGTGGCGCACCTTAATTTATGATTGGTCCCCAGCATTATTAAAATTCTATCTTAATGCATTCCAAATGACTCTCCCAGATCAAAGTAATTTAGTAAGATGGGGCAAAGCCACCGAAAAGTCTTGCAACATCTGTGGGGAGGCAATAGGAACCGCGAAACACCTATTAGTAGGGTGAAGGGTACTTCTAGATAAAGGTCAATACTCGCGTCGCCACGACAAGGTATTAGAAATCATACGGGAAGCGGTTAGTCTTTCAGTAGCAAGAGCGCGGAAGGGTATAACAACCACCAAACGATCTATAGAATTCGTAAAAGAAGGCTCCTCCAAAAAATCAAAAGCGAAGCCTTATTCAATATTAGGCGCGGCTCCTGATTGGATTCTCATGATGGACACGTATGAAAAGCATTACAAAATCCCTGGGGATGTTGGCGTTTCGTCATCCAGACCGGACTTATTCCTGTATTCGAAACATCTGAGGCGCGTGATACTTGTGGAGCTTACTGTTCCTTGGGAAACAAACATCCCAAGGGATCACACATTCAAGCTCAATAAGTATTACGAACTAACCAACGAACTGATCAGGAATGAATTTATAGTTAGTTTGTACGCGGTAGAGGTGGGAGCGAGAGGTATAACAGCAAAATCTCTCTATAACCTACTTAAAGATCTTGGCCTTTCTAGAACAAGCATCGGTTCATTTCTAGAACGTACTTCAAAGGCGGCATTAGTAGGTTCTTTCCAAATTTGGTTAGGTAGGGAGAGGAGTGTGGAGTGTGAAGGTGAGCGTTTTTGCGCATAATAAAGGGGCCCCTTAAACCTACTCCTGGGTCGCAAGTCCCAGGCACTGCTTGCACTCCTCTCCTTGCAACGCGATGGGCCCGGCACCCGCACGGTGAATCCATGGATTGCTAAGAAGCTTCGTCTTATCTATAATATCAATATATACTATAAATATATACTATCAATATGTACTATCAATATAAACTATGTACTATCAATGTGTACTATCAATGTGTACTATCAATGTGTACTATTAATAGGTTTTTATTTACGATTGGTATTGCATACAATTAAAGGCCCAACATAATTTACGGCTTTGAAAACCATCAATGGAAATGAATAATAAAAACGAAACATATCGGGAAGCTTGTTTCAGATTAAGCCTTTTAAAAAGTGATCAGAATTGGAACACGAAACTTACCGAGGCATCACTTACGAGTTACCCGAAACAAATTCACACTATGTTTGCGATTATTTTAACAACCAGCGCGCCGTCGAATCCACAAGAACTATGGAATACACATCGGGAAAGTCTCATTGAAAATATTCTGAGGCAACGTGCGAGGATACTAACCAGGAGTACTCTGACGATATTTTCAATCAAGATTTTCTGCTGTTTGAGGATATATGTATATATCCATTAATAATAAAGTACTTAGTCAGTTTGGAATGCCAACTTAAGAAACATTATCCATGACAGTAATCTCATTAGGGAACATAACTTCGATGTGGAAAAACAACAACATTATGTGGAAACTCATGTAAAACTATTGATTGCTGATCACAAAAATGCTTGCAACAAAATCATGCAACGTGTAACCAAAAACACAGACGGCCTTTTTTCCTTCGAAGCACCAGGCGAAACAGGCAAAACATTCCTCATTAATTTGATCTTGACGTCTGTTCGAATGCAGGATAAGATTCCACTCGCAGTTGCATCATCAGGAATTGTATCAACAGTCCTGGACGGTGGAGGCACTACACATTCACTGCTTAATCTTCCATTAAATTTGAATTAAACCGAAACACCAATTTGCAATAAAATTCTGGTATGGGCAAAGTACAGAAAACATGCAAAATTATTATTTGGGATGAATGTACAATGACATATAAAAAATCACTCGAAGGCCTTGACAGGGTTCAGAGTGATTTTCGAGGGAGGCGCTCTTATTCTTCTTGCTGGTGACTTCCGTCAAACTCTGCCAGTTATTCCGCATCTACGGATGAGCTGAACGCTTGTTTGAAATACTCATATCTTTGGAACAGAGTAGAAAAAAATCACGCTATCAACAAACATGCGTGTGCATTTACTGCAAGATCCATCTTCCTAAACATTTTCTCAACAACTTTTAGACATAGGACAATGGCAAAATCCTAATCGATAAGGTGACAAATAAGATTCCTTTCCCACAGAACTTCTGTCAAATTCAACCAAATATTGAAGCTGTTGTCGACAAGGTAAATTTTCTTGCTCCATCTTATTAAAAACTACTTTTATTCAAGTAGGCATTACGCTCACTTTTGAATCGGCAATTATTGCATTAAAAAGCTCAATAAAGAGAGCTCCCACCAACTCAGAAAGCTGTTCTGCTGAGATTTGCTGGCAGAAACTCAACAGTTGTTCTTTTAAAATGAAATTCAACAATGTTTGAAGTATACATAATAACATCAACTCTACAAAGAAGTGAACAACCCAAGTTCCACACATTTTAAGCGACACAAAAACTCTTGAATAATAATAATATAATAATAATAATAATAATATCAGGACAAATTACACACATTGATCTAACCTCTAAGTAAGCAAATTATTTGCTTGTACCAAGGGTGTTAGACAACGATTAAAATACACATATAAATTCTGAGAAAATATTTAATAAACGACTAAACCCAGAAACACAGACGTATATGATCATCACATAAATGGCTGTTTCTGCCGGGAATCGAACCCGGCCCCAATGCGCCGTAACACGTTAGGCGTCTGTTCTAACCACTCGACCAACGGGGCTTGTAAAGTGAAGACTTTGGAAAGACTTTGAAAAGGTAGTACTAGACGTGACGAGCCACATAGTCATAGCGATACTATAATGTCATCAATTCACAACATGCAAACATTAAAATAAGCCTCTATTTTCTTAGGGGTAAGGACTATTATCCCATTTAATATAGATGAATACAGGATTTACTTATTTGCATAGAAATTGGATCAATTGCGAAGTCCGAAATGTCCTAGGTTTGCTGCAGTTTTGTGAAGCTAGCATTTTTATATATCTCGCTTACAAAAGCCAATTAATTATCGCCCATTTCCAAAGCGGAATTAAGCGGTTTCTCGTGATTTTTAACACTACTTCGGTTTCTTATTGGTACCCCTGTTGTATTAGAAAATATTTGATTTATTCCTTGTTCATTTATATAGGAATGTATTTCTTTGAACAATCGTGAACAATTTAAAGCGTACTTTTATTAAAAAATATATTGTGTCCGTCTGTTTATTCTTTTCTTTCGAATCGTACTTTTTCCTTGCCCGAATCTAGTTAATAAAAATGAAAAAAACAGCACTCCAAGTTTTAAAACGTCTGTTCAATTCATTTACCGAAAGCTTTACGAAACGTTAAGAGTTCCCAACATTACTGCGGTAATTCAAATTCATCCCCACAAATTATGATATAATTCTAACACATTTTCCTTGTCGTGAAGTTAAATAAAAATTACTACTAAGTAAGTCATATTATGTATTTAATTTAGGAATTTTCTAAGTATTTTTTGGAGTCCGATAAAGTTTCGCTTGGAGAAAATTAAATTTTATCAAACTCCAAAATCAAAAGCGTGAAATGAAAAAATCATTTGTCAAAGGCAAAATATTTTTTTTATATTTGGTTTCTTTTTCATTACTATCCGGTAACACAAAATGATCACAGCCTATTTCAACACCTCTCAATAGACCAATTTAAAAGTGTTTAAGACAATATTACTACCAAAACAATAGAAATTACTATGTAACAACTCTTTAGTTGTTATATAGACGTAATATTTTTACCTATTTTATATACAGGGTTATTTTTAATTAGTTGACAGGCAGCCTGTCTACATCACTCCTAACAACAATTGTTCTACGACTTTTTAAAATTAATAGTTTAAAAAAATTGAGATTTCCCATACAAAACTTATTAGCGTCGAATGTCCGCGCTCTCATTTTATACTATACAATTACCATACAAAACTATATGAATGAAAAACTCTGGACTAGACCTTCGAACCTAGACTAACCTTCTATTATAATCAGAATATATTAATTTATCCAACCTAACATCTATATAGTTCAATTATAGAAGACAAACCATAGAAGTTGTTCTATCGTGGTTATAGACAAACATGCTATCGCTCCCGTCTCATGGCGCTTCTTTGGATGGAAATCAAGATGCAATCATTTCCACAGCGATAATTGCGGACGGATAGGGTCTCCAGCATCCGAGCAACCTGAAAAGTTTTAACATTTAAATGTAATTATAACGATATTTCATTTACTGAAGTCTGTTCATATTCAATTGCATCTTTTTAAAGATAATTTTTTAAAGATTGCAAAAAACTATATAAAACAACGATTTGTTGCTTCAAAGTCTAAAGTTTGGATCTCCAATTATGTGATACGTATCTACGTATCACATGATCGTAATAAGAATCCAGAGAATAACTCATGGCTCAACTATAATTTACCGAAAATCCAACAATCTGTAAAAACTTTTAATTCCATTGAGTAGTTTTGACGTTATAACGTACCAGACAGACAGACAAAAATTCCAAAAATTGTTTTTTTGGTTTCTGTTACTCGTCTTTAATCGCCCCCTATCAGTTTATTGGAAATATATCTAATTTACAGACACTTTATTTTTACTGTCTTATTATATATTTGAGATATTTTTAAAATATTTTTTAATATTATACATATAATAATAATGCTCTGATTGTACACCACATTGTGGATTGTAAAGTTTAAGAAAATAATAATCAATATTATAATCATAAACATTTTAAAGATTTTTTAAATATATAAATATTTGGGGATTTTCTCATTATCAGACATTTACAAACACACACACACGCACGCACGCACGCACACACACACACACACAAAGAAAATAGAAGAAAGTGAAAGAACTGTCAAAGCTCGGGTTAAGAGTAGACATGGTTAAGTCAGACTCATGCTTGCCTCTACAGGTTTCATAGTTGTAATGCAGAAACGGTCTCATTGGCTATGTTTAATCGACAATGGACGAGATAATACCTTTCGTCAAAGTCATAGTTCTTGAGGAATTTAATTCGCACTATATCGTTTGGCTTAGATCACGTTCCGCTGACTATGCAGGGAGATCTGTATTTGACTTTACAACAAAGAAATTCCAATTGGTTGAGACATTTACATGTCTCCCAGATGGCTACCGATTTTGCCACAGTGAGTGTTCAGAAAAGCTATTAAATCTCGAGGCTGGGAAGGCTCTTGATTATTTTCTTGATAATATTTCAAGAGGTTGTAGGCAGCGGTGATCATGTTATTTTTAACTTAAAAAAATAAAAAAATATGTGTATGTGTATTAGTGTACACATGTAAGAAGTGAAACTTCTTTATGACACGTAAATATAATTCACATTTTCATTTAAATGTGACTTAGAAATAAAGATGGCGCGTAACAGAAAAACGTCATAATTTTCATTAATATTAATTAATTAAAACGTAAGAAGTGAATCGACTGTTTCTGACGTATAATATTCTCATAGAAGAAACACATAAGTACCATAAAAACAGACAAATGTACACAATCCACTTCAAAAATAATAACTTTAGGCTTCTTAACATGTTGGATCGTCACTATATCACAAATAAAATTATTCTTCATCATTGTTTCTGCTGTTTCGAGTTGTTGTTCGTTCTAGGTATAGCAAAACAGACCTTGTAAAGATCAGGACCCCAATGCTCCATTTCTCACCTAAAACTCGTATTTCTTTTCATTCTTACTTCTTTTATTTCAGACAATCAATGTATTTTAAAAATATTATAAATTATATTTCACAATTTCTTCTTCATGTTATAATCTTGAATTTTTTATTAGTCTCAATAGCAAGTCCATAAAATCGTATTGTCCAGTATGTAATTACAATTCATTATTTAATTATAAAACTCTAATCCGATAATTTTATTTTTGGTTAATGTAAATTGTGTTTTGTAATCCACATACTTGTCCTTTTGATTATTTAGTATTTCCATAGCAACATGGTGTAAAAGAGATGAAGCTATACGAAAAAAGCTGGCGCGTAACGGAAAAATGTCACGCGTAACGAAAAAATGTTACACTAAAATTTTTTCCAACCCCGATAAAGAAGTTTCACTTCAAAAATATTATTTTTATTCTTACATAAAAGCAGGATACTTATATTTAATTGATACTAATATATCAATTGTGTTACTGTATATTTGTATTAAAAGTACTATTTGTACTTAAAAGTGAATGGTAACTTATCATGTAAAAAACACACACACACAATGTAAACACATCATGTTTAAATTTACTAAAAAAAAAAGATATATCCGATTTCAATTTAATCCGACTTTTAATTGTTAAAAAAAAGTCATTAAGATTTTATTCAAGTAATTATTTTTACGACAAGGTAATTATTTTATGTAATTATTTATAGAAACTACGTTGGTCATTCATGCAACGATAAATAAACTTCATTGACTTCAGACAAGAGCAAGAATAGAAGATACAATTACAAAACCTGTAATTTGATGATATTATTAGTCTTTAATTTATGAAATAAAATCAATGGGGTTACATCAATGTGTGTAATTTGTCCTGTGATATTATTATTATTTTGACTTAGGTTATTATCCGTAGGCAATATAAAAACTGCTTTTCTATTACGATACTCTTGCAATTTCGTGTTTACATTAACGTAAATTTGAATTCCAACTTTCAATTGTCTCAGGCGTTCAAGAGAAGCTGGGTACGAAGTGTTCTCATACTCGGCGTGTCGCTCCAACGAGCTGTAGTTCGAGAGCGGCGCGCGTCTGCAAGTACTGAGGAAGGGAGACAACCACAAGCGGGGATGGTGGTGGTGCCGCGACAACCAATACGACGACGGATATGCCCAGGAACTTACCACCACACGAAACGACACACGACACGACACACCACACGACACGCACACCACACGACACGCACACCACACGACACACGACACACGACACACGACACACGACACACGACACACGACACACGACACACGACACACGACACACGACACACGACACACGACACACGACACACGACACGCGACACGACTGACTACACGACACGACACACGACACGACACACGACACGACACACGACACGACACACGACACGACACACGACACGACACGACACACGACACGACACACGACACGACACACGACACGACACACGACACGACACACGACACACGACACGACACACGACACGACACATGATAAACGACACGACACACAATACGACACACGACACGACATACGACACGATAAATCACACGACGAGGGTTGGTGTCAGGCAGGCGGCCGACTGTAAAAGAAAAAGCCAAAACACATGCAGTATGGCAAAGGTTAATATGATGCGTGATCGGGTTAGGGCGTCCCCCCCAGGCGACGCGCAGGAGCAGCACCCGGCCCCTGTGAGAAATGGACAAGGGTTGTCGTTCCACTCGGAGCGGGTACGACGTAAGAAGCGAGCCCGAAGTGTGAAGAATGTTAAGTTGAGGTTTGCCAGTTGGAACGTAGGCACGATGAATGGAAGAGGAAGAGGGTTAGCGGATGATTGAAAAGACGAAGAATAAATGGAGCGTGCTTGCAGGAAACGAAATGGAAAGGTGCTAGGGCGAGAGAGATTGGAGAAGGATATAAGTTCTATTATTGTGGAAGCGATGGGAAGCGAAATGGGGTAGGGATTGTATTGGATAGAGAGATGAAAGAAAGAGTTACAGAGGTTGTAAGGAAAAATGATAGAATGATCGTTGTCAGACTGATGCTAGAGAATGTGGTTATGAATATTGTAAGTGTGTATGCCCCTCAAGCAGGCTGTGAGGAAAGTATGAAAGAGAAGTTTTGGGAGGACTTTGATGCCCTAGTAATAAGTATACCAAACAGTGAAGAGATATATATCGGTGGTGACTTTAATGGCCATGTAGGAAAAACGAATGGAGGGTATGAAAGAGGTCACGGAGGCTGGGGGTATAGAACACGTAACAAGGAAGGAGAGGCCCTCCTACAAACGGCTACTGCATTCGACCTGGCAGTAACAAATACATGGTTCCAGAAACGAGAACAACACGTCGTTACGTACAAAAGCGGCCTGAACAAGACGCAGATTGATTATTTTCTGGTAAAAAGGAATTGATTCTATTCCTGCGTCAAGGACTGTAAAATATTGCCAGGAGAAACACTAGTCTCACAACACCGGTTATTGCTAATGGACATACTAGTCAGAGTCCTTGCCAGTAAACACCAGAACCGCCCCCCACCCAAAATAAAGTGGCATTTGCTAGGAAAGGATCAGTATGCATGTGAGTTTAGGAAGCAAGTAGTGGACAATATGGTGGAAATGAAGGATATGAAAGGAAAAAGTGTGAATGAGTGTTGGAATGAAATGGCAAAGTGTATCCGAAGTGTAGCGAAGGAAGTTCTAGGACAGTCTAAGGGTAAAGGAACCATAAATAAAGATACATGGTGGTGGAATGAAGACGTACAAGAAGCATTGAAAGAGAAGAAGGAAGCATTCAAAGAGTGGCAGAGTGTGGAAGTAGGAGACGAAAGATTAAAAGAAGATAAGAGAAAGAAGTATAAAGAATGCAAGAAAATAGCTAGAAGAGTTGTTGCGACCTCAAAGGCTGCGAACCTAGACGACATTTACAAGTCGCTAGAGTGCCCTGAAGGCCAAAAACGACTCTTTAAATTAGCTAAAGCACGGCAGAAGAATGCGAGAGATATTTCACATACTAAGTGCATAAAAGACGATAGTGGAAGGGTATTGATGAATGGTGAGGAGATAGAAGATGGCTGGAAGGGATACTTCGAAAGGCTGATGAATGAAGAAAATGATTGGGACAGAGTATTAGACGATCCGCCGTTAAACATAGGTCTGGTAAGGGAAATTTGTGAGGAAGAAGTGAAAATGGCCGTAAAGAGTATGAAGAATGGAAGAGCGGTGGGACCAGATGAAATACCAGTCGAAGTGTGGAAATTGTGTGATGCGGATGGAAGGAGGTGGCTGACTTTATTCTTTGGTAAGTTGCTGCACGAGAACACGATACCGGATGAATGGTGCAGTAGTACGCTAGTGCCCATCTTTAAAAACAAGGGTGATGTTCAGGATTGCAATAACTACCGAGGCATAAAGCTTATGTCACATACGATGAAAGTGTGGGAAAAAATACTTGAGAAAAGAATAAGACAAGAGAGTGAAATTACCCAAAACCAATTCGGGTTCATGCCGGGCCGAGGGACTATGGATGCCATTTTCGCTCTTCGCCAATTATGCGAAAAATACAGACGGGTTCACAAAAACTTGCATATGTTGTTCATAGACCTAGAAAAGGCATACGACCGTGTACCCCGAGAGGTTTTGTGGTGGACCTTGAAAGAGAAAAGAGTGCCAGGTAAGTATGTGGAGCTGATTCGTGCTATGTACATTTCATCATGTACACACGTTCGGTCGTCCGCTGGCAATACCGATGAATTCGGTGTGGCTGTAGGCTTGCACAAAGGGTCAGCTCTAAGCCCCTACCTTTTCCTGTTGATTATGGACGCCTTGACGTCAGACATCCAGGAAGAGGCACCCTGGTGCATGCTATTCGCCGACGACATCGTTCTCGTTGGTGAAGATGGACTCGAGGTACAGAGTAGACTAGCGTTATGGCAACAGAAACTGGAGAATGTTGGCCTAAGGATCAGCAGAATAAAAACAGAGTATTTGTTCTGTGACTTTGGCGGATTATCCGGTCCTGTTGCTATCATGCTAGATGGCGTAGCACTGCCTACTTGCTCGGATTTTAAGTACCTCGGTTCACTCTTGCAGGGTGATGGAGATATAGACCGCGCTGTGGAACACAGGATCAGCTCAGGATGGATGAAATGGCGACAGGTCACAGGCATAACTTGTGATCCCATCAAATTGAAGGGGAAGATATATACAAAACAATTATCAGACCTGTCGTCATGTATGGATCGGAATGCTGGCCTGTTAAGAAAGAGGACGAAAGGAGATTGCATGCAAATGAAATGCGGATGTTGCGATGGATGTGTGGAGTTAAGAGAATGGACAAGATACGAAATGAGTATATAAGAGGAAGCATGAAAGTAGCACCAGTGACCGATAAGATGAGAGGAAGACGATTAGCATGGTATGGCCATGTAATGCGGAGGGACGAAAGACAGGTTGTGAAAAGAGTATTAGATCTGCGTGTGGAAGGATACAAAGGTAGAGGACGGCCCAAAAAGAGATGGATGGATTGTGTGATGAATGACATGTGTTTGAAAGGCGTGGGTGAGGAGTTGACGGTTGATAGAGATGAATGGAAGAAAAATACATACTGCGCCGACCCCAAATAATGGGAACAGGGTAGGAGGATGATGATTAATATTAATTAATTAAAACGTAAGAAGTGAATCGACTGTTTCTGACGTATAATATTCTCATAGAAGAAACACATAAGTACCATAAAAACAGACAAATGTACACAATCCACTTCAAAAATAATAACTTTAGGCTTCTTAACATGTTGGATCGTCACTATATCACAAATAAAATTATTCTTCATCATTGTTTCTGCTGTTTCGAGTTGTTGTTCGTTCTAGGTATAGCAAAACAGACCTTGTAAAGATCAGGACCCCAATGCTCCATTTCTCACCTAAAACTCGTATTTCTTTTCATTCTTACTTCTTTTATTTCAGACAATCAATGTATTTTAAAAATATTATAAATTATATTTCACAATTTCTTCTTCATGTTATAATCTTGAATTTTTTATTAGTCTCAATAGCAAGTCCATAAAATCGTATTGTCCAGTATGTAATTACAATTCATTATTTAATTATAAAACTCTAATCCGATAATTTTATTTTTGGTTAATGTAAATTGTGTTTTGTAATCCACATACTTGTCCTTTTGATTATTTAGTATTTCCATAGCAACATGGTGTAAAAGAGATGAAGCTATACGAAAAAAGCTGGCGCGTAACGGAAAAATGTCACGCGTAACGAAAAAATGTTACACTAAAATTTTTTCCAACCCCGATAAAGAAGTTTCACTTCAAAAATATTATTTTTATTCTTACATAAAAGCAGGATACTTATATTTAATTGATACTAATATATCAATTGTGTTACTGTATATTTGTATTAAAAGTACTATTTGTACTTAAAAGTGAATGGTAACTTATCATGTAAAAAACACACACACACAATGTAAACACATCATGTTTAAATTTACTAAAAAAAAAAGATATATCCGATTTCAATTTAATCCGACTTTTAATTGTTAAAAAAAAGTCATTAAGATTTTATTCAAGTAATTATTTTTACGACAAGGTAATTATTTTATGTAATTATTTATAGAAACTACGTTGGTCATTCATGCAACGATAAATAAACTTCATTGACTTCAGACAAGAGCAAGAATAGAAGATACAATTACAAAACCTGTAATTTGATGATATTATTAGTCTTTAATTTATGAAATAAAATCAATGGGGTTACATCAATGTGTGTAATTTGTCCTGTGATATTATTATTATTTTGACTTAGGTTATTATCCGTAGGCAATATAAAAACTGCTTTTCTATTACGATACTCTTGCAATTTCGTGTTTACATTAACGTAAATTTGAATTCCAACTTTCAATTGTCTCAGGCGTTCAAGAGAAGCTGGGTACGAAGTGTTCTCATACTCGGCGTGTCGCTCCAACGAGCTGTACTTCGAGAGCGGCGCGCGTCTGCAAGTACTGAGGAAGGGAGACAACCACAAGCGGGGATGGTGGTGGTGCCGCGACAACCAATACGACGACGGATATGCCCAGGAACTTACCACCACACGAAACGACACACGACACGGCACACCACACGACACGCACACCACACGACACGCACACCACACGACACGCACACCACACGACACGCACACCACACGACACGCACACCACACGACACGCACACCACACGACACGCACACCACACGACACGCACACCACACGACACGCACACCACACGACACGCACACCACACGACACGCACACCACACGACACGCACACCACACGACACGCACACCACACGACACGCACACGACACACGACACACGACACACGACACACGACACACGACACACGACACACGACACACGACACACGACACACGACACACGACACACGACACACGACACGACACACGACACGACACACGACACGACACACGACACACGACACACGACACACGACACACGACACACGACACACGACACACGACACGACACACGACACGACACACGACACGACACACGACACGACACACGACACGACACACGACACGACACACAACACACGACACACGACACACGACACACGACACACGACACGACTAACCACATGGCACGACACGACTAACCACATGTCGTGTCGTGTCATGTCGTGTCGTGACATGTGGTTAGTAGTGCAGTTAGTCGTCGACACTAATATTAATTAATTAAAATTAAAATTATATTAATATTAATTAATTAAAACGTAAGAAGTGAATCGACTGTTTCTGACGTATAATATTCTCATAGAAGAAACACATAAGTACCATAAAAACAGACAAATGTACACAATCCACTTTAAAAATAATAACTTTAGGTTTCTTAACATGTTGGATCGTCACTATATCACAAATAAAATTATTCTTCATCATTCATCAAATTATTATTCGTTTCTGCTGTTTCGAGTTGTTGTTCGTTCTAGGTATAGCAAAACAAACCTTGTAAAGATCAGGACCCCAATGCTCCATTTCTCAGCCAAAACTCGTATTTCTTTTCATTCTTACTTCTTCTATTTCAGACAATCAATGTATTTTAAAAATATTATAAATTATATTTCACAATTTCTTCTTCATGTTATAATCTTGAATTTATTTATTAGTTTCAATAGCAACTCCATAAAATTGTATTGTCCAGTATGTAATTACAATTCATTATTTAATTATAAAACTCTAATCCGATAATTTTATTTTTGGTTAATGTAAATTGTGTTTTGTAATCCACATACTTGTCATTTTGATTATTTAGTATTTCCATAGCAACATGGTGTAAAAGATATGAAGCTATACGAAAAAAGCTGGCGCGTAACGGAAAAAAGTCACGCGTAACGAAAAAATATTACACTAAAAATTTTTCCAACCCCTATAAAGAAGTTTTACTTCAAAAATATTATTTTTAACATAAATAAAAATCTGATCGAAAAAAGTTTATACTGTAGTTGGCAAATAAATGTCTCATTTTATGCTTTCAGTTAGATTTAGGTATGATATATTTTTTTCGGAGCAATACTTAGAAAATTACTTAATAAAATAATTTTATTTACTTAAGAGTAAGACGAAGCTTCTTAGCATTTAATGGGCCCCTTTATTATGCACATACACGCTCGCCTCCATTATCCACACTCCTCTCCCTATCTAACCAAATTTGGAAAGAACTTACTAATGCCGCCTTTGAAATACATTTTAGAAATGAACCGGTGCTTGTTCTAGAAAGGCCAAGGTCTTTGAATAGGTTAAACAGAGATTTTGCTGTTACAACTGTCGCTCCAACTTCTGATAATTTCCATTATATATACTATTCTTTACAAAATTAATAAATGAGCACTTTTAATGTGCGAATGTTTTGAAATCATGACACGATAATACCGCTGCGCTTGGCCACGTCTTACACTATAATATACGTTCACACCTTTTTGCTTATAGTTACTTAATAATTGTACTCGTATTTTATATCCTATTCATCGGTTATAATTACACTACTTTTTGCCAGTGAATCACCAGTATTAATAGTGACTTAATAACGTACAGTTATTAAATAATAATCTTTTATTATTTCTATGGTTGTGAACAATTTATTTCCGTCAAATTTATTTCGAACGGAAACATATAATAGCCTATATTATCTGTCTAGATAATAGTAATATTATTATTATTTTTTACAATTTGTTGGTTGTTATAAATTACCAAATCACCGAAGTGACTGTAGCAGATAATGACCATTACACACACAGTTACTTTGGCGTGAGATATAAAGTGATGAAAAGTTTACATCTGAGTTATGAAAATACACCCTGTCGAAATATGTTTCTATGTTACCGTTAAAAACAAAAAGGCCGGTCGTACCGTCTCCAAATGGTGGTGGACGATGTTCAAATTGGGATACAATCCACTGACACTGCAGAATTTCCCACTCAAAGTCGAGCAAGGTACCGAGGAGAGCAAATCCCATTTACCTACCTTTGGCGGTTGGTGGTTCTATGCCCTCTAAGATCACACGAATACTAAAAGATGTACCTGCATGGGAGCGATAGCGTGTTTGCCTAGAACCAGGATAGAACCACTTCTATGGTTTGTCTTCTATAATGAACCTATATAGATTTTAAGTTGGATAAATTAATATATTCTGATTATAATAGAAAGTTATATGCAACCCATATACTAGTTAAATCTTTCTTCTCAAATCGGTCACGACAAACCTACTAAACTCACGAAGCAATTTTCACCCCTTGAGCTTGTGTTTCATTTATACTGACTCTAAGACATAGTACCCTATATTTCATAAGACATCTACCTTAAGTCTGCACACACATCTATACATCAATAGGCCTCACTCGACAAAGCAGCTGCCTCAAAAGCAGACTCTATAAACTTATCGTGAAATGCCTGAATGTATAGACTTTGATACATCTTTTTAAAATCGCCCGTATGTTGTAGTCGGTATTTGCAGTTCCAGCGAGCAATAAATCTAAATTATAGAAACTTCGACAGTAAGGTATACCAGTTGAGCATATACTTTAGTGAGGAGTTTTTCAGTCATATAGCTTTGTATGCTAATTGTATTGTCAAAAGGAGAGCGCGGACATTCGACGATCTTTTAAAGCAAATCATGATGCAATCATTTCCAGTGCGATGATAGCAGATGGGTAGAGTCTCCAGCATCAGCAACGTAAAAAGTTTGTATATTCTATACTCAATGCATACTTATCTTTATTCGTTATAACAGTGGATTTGTGGATTTGTATTTTTTCTATATTTGTTGTCTATTATTAAAAGCTTCAAAGATACCTACTTAAATGACAGAAAGCTATACATAAACAAGAAACAACATAATATAATGATTCGGTTACGCGTGTTATATTCCCATAGATCGCTAAATTGACATTTATTATATTCCCATGCATCGTGGAATCGCTGATTAGACGATGGTGCAACATATCAAGCATTCTTCATAGGAATCCAAGAGCGGAACCCTAAGATATCTGAAACCATTGTTTGTCCCACTTATTATTCTGTAATTCTTTTAACTATAATTTCATTTATTTAAATCAGTCTTGTCTCCAACTTTAACTCGTAGTTTGTAACTTAGTTATACTTATTAAATATTAAGTCAAGAATTTGTATTATTTTTGATCCTCCGGTTGTGACCGTCGTAATTCGCGTTACATTAGTACTTTTAAATATTTATATTTTTCGAACACTTGTTTATCTTAAGGGAAGTTCTATCATTTAAAACTTTAATAAAATAAAAATAAGTTACGTCTCGTTCTTCCGCTGACTAATATCTACCACTTGTAACCAAGATGATCTTGTTTTGAATCCGAAGTGGAGAGAAATATCTTCGACAACAGGAAGGGAATTATGCCCGGTATGGCCAAAGGCTTTGCACCCAGGATTATATCTTAACGGACAGGTTGAATATGTATTGTCAAAAAGATTTACATACATTGGTACTCTGACATCCCTTGTTTATTTTTACTTATACTTACATTTTAAATACAATGAATACTGGTGTTATTAGATAATGGCATATAAGTAGGTAAAGTTTTACACTAAAAAAGATTAAGAAAAGGACCATATTCCTGTTAAATATTATTTCCAAGAGTTAGTATAAACAATTGTTAAGCAATGTTATTTATTTAAAAAAATCTGTTGGAAATTATATTAATAAAATTATATTATGCAAATATCAATAAATGATACAACAACATATGTATAAATAAATACTTAATTATCTCATCAAATCAAATATTTCCAGATGTCCCTACTGACGATACAGTAATATAATATAACGATACAGGCGATTGAACGATTAAACGTGGAAGTTCACAAGACAATATTGTGTCTTTGGTAACGCCTACACGACTTATTGCTTAAACATTGAACCGATAGAAACTATGGGCCTAATATTCTTCTAGTCGATGCTCTATAACATACAAGAGGCATACATAACAAAGTTTTCGAAAAGTATAATAGCAACTCTATTATTGGCTTCGTTATTTTTCTACTTTTTAAAGTTTCGTGACTGGTTCCAATTTTCACTTGTTTGGGTTTTTACTATCAATATTGCATAAGCACCTTTCTTTAGCATCAATAAATAAATCCTCAATATCTTGGTGACAACTGCTTTTATTATGACCAAACATCGCTAAGAACCATCTCGACAGACCAGGCTTTTTATTAAAAAACCGCAATCAAATCCGTCCACTCGTTTAGCTGCAACGGTGCCACAGACAGATACACATGTAAGATTTATAGCACCCTTCTTTTTTGGATCGGTGTTTTTAAAATAGATTGGTTAATTAAGTGAATATTTACATATTTAGTTTGTATCTCTTATTATTTCTTTTATATTGTTAAAAGATTGCATTCAAACAGTCATTGTGTCGTAAGCTTCAATTTTTATTATGTCTAACTAGTAATGTATCCATTACATAACATATAACAGATAGATATAACGAAAATTGACTTAAAAAAAACTTCATAAATAACAAGGTTGATATCTTACATAATAATGGAAGCTATTTTATAGCTAATTAGATTAAATTCATAGACGAGTTATTCTTCTACATCCATAATATTTTATTATAATTAGAACAATTGTTTACAAGAAATATATCTCATTGAAAAATAAGAAGTTTAATGGCATTTTAAAAGATTATCAATCAATCAAATTATTAAATTTCTGATAGTATAATAATTTAGTATTATATTAATAAGAATAACCCGGATCTAATGTCATTTACGTAATGAAAGCAGGGTGCATTTCATTTCTTTCTTTTTATTAGGTTAAATATAAAGGGTCAGCATATATTTACAACAGTTATTTAGTAAAAGGGATTTCCAGTTTCTGTAACCTTTGATGTAGTAACGGCGGTGGTTAATACTTTTTCTGATTCTGCTAATTTCGTTAATTCCGTTGTTATGTCTTTCGTTATTGCATTTGTAGGCTCTGTTGCTAATTTCGTTAGTTGTGTTGTTATGTCTTTCGTTATTTCACTTGTAGGCTCTGTTGTTGTTTCAGTAGTTGGTGCTTCTGTCAATATCGCAGTCGAAGCAGTTTTAATTTCCGTTGTCGATTTTTCTGACAAGATCGTTGTGGACTCCGTTGTTAAATTTAGGCTTTGGAATTCCGGTACCGTTTCAGGAACTATAGATGAAGTTGTTTTTTCATCTATCGTATTATTGCTTATAATACTTTCGATTGTTGTTACAACTATTAATGTTGATTCGGTATGTGATTCTGTAGTATTTTTTTCTGAATCATCCATTACTTCTGGTTCAGTAGTGGGGTTCTTAATCATTCCAGAATCGGTTATTAATTTCGAAAACTCAGATGGCTGGGTCATTGCAGTGCTTGATGGTGTAACTAGTTTTTTGAAATCATTGGTAGTAATAGTCTCTGATTCTTTATTTGGAATCAATGAAGTAATAACCACAGTTTTGCTTGGTACTTTGATTGCATTGGTTGGTGCCATTTTATAAGTATTTCTTTTTTTATTTTTGGTTTTTAAATCTTTGCTAGTTTTTGTGTATTTCTTAGATACAAATAGTTTAAGTTGAAGGATTGTCTGCTTAGTTAACTCTGCTCGAGTTTGAGCCCGCATCTCCATAATCTTCTTAACTATACTGAGGGGCAACCAATGTCCAGGAACTTCGGACTCTATAGGATTGTCTACGTATGCCAACTCATCTTTCATTGTAGATTTCTTTTTCAGCAGACCGTAATTGCACATGGTTAAAATGCAGACGATCAGAACAAGACGCACTAAAAAGAAAAAATGTAAACAAACTGAGCCTTTAAAAATAATGTTATAAAATAGCACTTACTTTCAAGTAGATATTATTATCATTTTTATTTCGCCTACAAATACTTATGTTCATATTGCAAAAGGAATTTCAATTTATTAGGAGATAAGCAATTGTTATGTTACATCAGCAATAAATACCGAATATAAAAAAATATTATTTGCTATTGAAAAATGAGTAGGTATTTCCTTTGGGAGATCACGCGTAAAATTGGTTTTACCCTCGAATGACTTTACGATGCTTGTTCGAAAGAAATGAAGATAAGTCCAGCGCACTTTAATACGTGACGATTATATTAGACAACAACATTAAGACGTATGAAGAAATATGATATACATAACAAATATTTTTAAAAATGCATACTTTTAATCGATGGGCGGACGATGTACCTAATATCAATAGGTATATCGTTCGAATCTCTTAGCCAATATTTCAAAGAGCTCTCTCAGAGTTTCTTCGATAGGGCCGAGGTACATCCCAACCCACTGGTGGTTGAAGCAACCACCTACCAGCCTAAAGTCACCCCGTTAGCTTTTAAAAGAAGACTCAAGTCGATTCTAATCGACTCAGATGACCAAATAACGACTGACAACAGACGTTTAGCTTACACAACATCTCATACCTACACACACCGCCTCCGCCGGCGGAGGCGCTGCCTCGGCGTTCTGCCGTCGGGGGGCCTTAGTGTCATTATACCCATCTATCCCATCCTATAAATACGCTGTCTTAAGCCGAGGACGGCCTCTTATAGGCACCCTTAAAGCAGACGTATTCCCCGGGCCCCTCAGGCCCGGTTTTTTTAAGGGCGGGTCTCAGTACTCGCCCACTCCCCCGGTCACGCTGTAATAGCCACTTGGCTAACAGCATAGTCATTACAAAAAAAAATAATAAAAAAAAAGTCTCTTAGCTTTTACTCTAAGTCCAGATAAAAAATATTATATAATATTATTTTAAGAAAAATATTTTACTTATATAGGGGTAAACCGGGCGAGTTAAGTGGTTACCCTTAGCCAAAGTGAATATTCCAAGTAACTCCCACATTGTTGATTGGCCGGTAATCCCTTTCTTACAGCAATAATCGCCTATGGCCGCTCCTTGCGTTTCGGGACCGGTGACTCAGGACGAGTTCTCGTCGCGCGGCGGCAGTGAGAGGACAAAGCGTGTTTTTGGAAAAAAAATATTCAGTTACAGAGACAAGGGTTTCGTTTATAACTATTATACTATCTGTGACATGTTCCTTGTTACGAGTAGGATTTGATGATTATGTTGCTTTCAAAGCAAAGCGGTTTGGGCAAAAATACCGTATTCATTTTATTCGTATTATAGCAGTTTTTTATGTTTCTATAATTCTGGAGGTTTTTTTAATTTTAATTCCTTTGTATATATTAAAAATAACTGCAATAATTAGTAAGTAGATATTGTTGCAACAATGATTTTTTATATGTTCCTTTAGCATTTTAGCCTAAAATATTTCTTGAATATGTTCCTTTAATTTTCGAAGGTCACTTTATTTCTAATGTTTAGTTCCATCTCAAATATATAATAAGACAATAAAAATTGAGTGTCTGTACATTATATATTTTTCCAAAAACTGATAGGGGGCGATTAAAGACGAATAACAAAAACAAAAAAAAAAAAAATTTTTTTTTTTTCGAATTTTTGTCTGTCTGTCTGTCTGTCTAGTACGTTATAACGTGGAAACTACTCAACGGATTTGAACGCGGATTTCACAGGTGGATTCTATATAATTTTGAGCGTTGTCAAAACTTTGTTTCGTCAAAATCGGTTAAGGGAAAAGAAGTTATAAATATAAGTAAATTGAAATTTACTTCAAACACTATTTCAAAACTTTTAAACAGAATTGAATGCGGTTCACATTATCGTATTTAATTTAGATAAAACTAGAATTTCTACTTTATTTTATCTGAATTTTAATAAAATAAGAAATTGAGTATGAGCATATGCCAATTTAAAATCTCTATAGATGGCGCTGACTCTTTTTGGAACTCGCTATGATTATGTTATCGCATATGGTATTGCAGTTTGAAATTCTACAAAGAAATTGTTTAATTGAACATTACTCAAAAACATAATATTTCGTAAAAAATATTTAGTCATCATATACTTTATTACGCATCGCTCGCTATATCTGAATAATGTCCTGGCGTGTATGTATATTATTATTTTCAGTTTGATATCGTAGCAATGTAATGCCTATATGTATAAAATTGCCACGGGAAGAGGATACTATAGAATTAACTACAAGTCTTTTATAGGTTGGATGGATTGTCTGAATTGTAGATTCCACAGATTAAGCGAAAAGCAACATACACGCGGGCGGAGCCGCGGGTAATAGCTAGTTACAAATGATGTTGTTGCTCGCTTTGCCTAGTACCGTAACCACATTATCCGGGGTCCTGGCCAAAGTGGACATTCGTGCCATTGTTGAAAACTGGACTTATATCTAAAAGTATAGGTAATTAATATAAGGATAACCTTTATAGCATTTTGTAAGTTCATTAAATGAAGAATGATTTTAATTTACCCACTTATAGCTAAACGACAATAATCAAGTAAATCTTAAGGTATTCACGTTGCCTTGATTTCCCCTATTATTTCAGTTTATATAGCACATACATTTTAAATTTATATAAAAATAGAATGAAAAATAAAGCGATACGGGCAGGGATTCGAACCCGCGACTACTGGACAACCGTCCCGTAACTGAAAAGTTAGAAACATTGGTTAGGATTTTCGAAAGAAACCTAATAGATGTCACCACCTTCCCGATAAAGACGATCACATATAGAATGCTTAATTCACCGAGACGGACAACGATACGATAGCTCAGTTGGTAGAGCGACGGGACGGCCTCTTGGAGATTATTTATTACAATATTAAAAAAAAAAAAAATGTAACGTTAATCAGCTAACAATACAACATTATAATGGATTTAGTACATTTAGGTGTAGTAAAAACAAATGTAATGCCAATTTTGTTGCACGAAAAGAAAAAACCGTTGGGTGCACGAATTTGCAAATGTGTAAGTTAATGGCTTTCTAGCAATACATAGACTTGGGCTCGGAAACTTAAGTTAGGTTTTTATACAAAAGAACAACATATACAGGGTTATTTGTAATTAATTGGCCACCTCTTGCAGGCAGCCCCTCTACATCAATCCCAACATTTGTTCTACAACTCTTGACAAACACAAAAAAAAACGAATCAAAAAAATGTTTGCTTCGTCTTCTACTTATTTTTAAGTATTTTTTAAGAAGTGCTTAAAAGGTCAACGCCCGGACATCATACCTCAGAGTTAATACCAGTTCAGATGCAACAAATAAATTTTGTATGGGAAAGCTTACATTTTAAAAACTATTAACTTTAAAAAGTCGTAGAACAAATATTGGGATTAATGTAGAGAGGCTACCCACAAGAGGTGGTCAAATAACCCTGTATATTCCTAAATCATATAAACATCAATTATCATTCATAAGCATACTGTTTAAAACAAATCGTTTCTTTTAAGTCATAGTGCTAAATTAATAATCTACAATGATTAAATTACCACATCATTTGAAAACGCGATTTGGTGTCTTACTTGAAGGTTTTGAAAGGAATTATTTATTTTATGCTTGTAATTGTATTGTTATTTATTGTACAATTTATTGTGTTATTCATTGATCTTATAATGACTTTTGTAATAACAAACTCCTTTTTCTTACTATTACTTCTATTCTTATTATTTCACACTTAATTATTATAACACTAATTGCTTAATAAAAACAAAACTCAGATAAAAAAATATTTAGATTTCATAAAACTAACACATGACTTAAAACAATAAATAAAAGCAGATATATTATTCTATTAATTTATTAAAATCTAAAAAAAAAATAATATATAAAATCTAATTGCCCCATTTTTTGGTAACATCAATGTATTCACCATCTGGGGATTCATAGTTCTTTATGGCGGGTGTAGCAACTGGTCCCGAAATGCTGTATGGCACTAAACTTGGATCAGGCTGAAAAAAAAATGACTCCAATAAAATTTAAGACCAAATATAGGACTTTGAGCCTGAGGATTGGTGATGAGGGCACATCCTTGAGCAAATTTGTATGAATGTTATGAGATGATTTATGTGTCGGCAGCTTTTGTAGCAAATTTTTGTTAAAGTCAATGTTCCAGTTTGCAAGTTATATTACATTTTAAAATACAAAAAAAGTCATTAATTTACAGAAAACCAAACTACTAGTGGATCATGTTTAAGAAATAAACAATTGATAGAGGACACAGTACATCTAAGCAATTTGTATTGCAAATACTTATAAGTCCTTCTTACAGTTATCAATTCAATTATACTAAATATAATCACCATTATTGCTTCATTGTACAATTCCTCACTCTCTTCATACAACATATCCAATGCTCGTCTTTGGGCCGCCATAATTTTATCTATTTGCGAGACATTGGCCATGTACTCTGTCTTCTTGTAGCGAGCCCATTCTTTCAGTAACAGTGCTCTTGCTTCTTGTTGTGTGGCAGTAACTACAATGTTTCTTTTACGCTTCCTGTAACATTAAGTTGCATTTCTTTACATAAAAAAAAATGATTTTATAACATTTAACACTTAAAATACTTCTCAAACATACTTATTATGTTTGGCTTACCCAAGAGTATCCATAAGATGCAATGGAGGTTCTAACTCATCAATTGGTTTCAATTGTCTTGCATTTTTTTCCAATCTTCTAATACTTTTTTCAATTTTTTTACGGCGTCGCTCCTCACGAGCTTTTATTATAGCAGGATCCATCTTCTTCTTCTTTTTCATAGGTTCGGCCCTAAAATTATATATAATTATTTAACAATACCTCAATACCTACCTAGAGCTATCTTTTATAACTCTAAACTGCATAGTATTGTCATAATATCTACATGATTTCATCCAATGATATAATCAAAACAAATGATTCTCACCATAACTGATCAGTTATCCTAAACTGAACAATCGCTGAGGAAGTAATGTTTCTGGAAATAACTGGCGTCTTGGCAGTACAACTTAAAGCTAGACTGAAACCAACAATACATTAGATTTTAATTTAGTTATTTCAGTATATATAACCTAACATTTTATATTTACCGTGAAAATTGTTTTAATACATTTAAGCTTAACATTTTATAATTAAATTGGCCAGATTTCTCAAAGTTACTTCAACCTAAATGAGGTTGTTATTGAATAATTGAGAATAAATATTTTAATTTTATTTCCGAAATTAAATTGGAAGTTATTGACATTTGACAGTTGACACGACAGGTTATGTGTTGACACCTCACACTTAATACAATTTTACAAATCACCGTACATTTTACGAGACATAATACTAATAAATATGTATTTATTAAATATGTGCTGCCTCAGAATTGCAAAATTATAACAAAGTAAGTACTCTTTATGTTACTATGTTACTAGTTTCATATGAACCGCAAAAGTTTTATAACCTACTGCATACAAAGGAACGTTATCGTCACATTTATTTTTTTTCAATTTCAATATTGAATAAACTTAACGCACCGGTCATCGAGCATTTATACCGGTCACCGGTCATGTAATAACTCACGGAGTACAACCTGAATTTGTTCGCATGGACTATATTACATGTTCGGAACATTCAAAGTCATTTCTACATATTTAAACAAAATCTGTTTCAGGTACTTATAAAAAGTCAGATCCTAGTCACCTGGTTACAAAGCGTAGGCCCTTACAGAGGCGTAGCGAGCTTAACTCGCGCCCGGGGCACAATACCGTTTCAGCGCCCCCATTTTGAAAACAATATTAAAAACAGATTTATTTCACCTGTTATTTTCCGGACACATTACTTGCTTACGGATTTTTTACTTGCCTTTTCTGTAACTGTATATATATTGTATAAGAACGAGATGGACTTCATCATGACGGATAAGAAGCACATATTTAGGCAGGTCTTAGTGATGAATAACTGGTATATCGTATAATAGTGGAAGCGATCACCGACTTGTAAAGGCACCCTAAATATCAATTTCAAGCTCGAGTGGAACCGCATGATAAGGTCTATTTTTCGTATAACTGTGCCCCAAGCCGGACATGATGCGTTCTAGCTGGAACTGCAAAACAGATTCCCTGCACTCGAATCCGAGGCAAATGTTTATGAGGACTTAAACGGGGATTATACGCGAAGTGGGAATGGTGCACTTTCGGAAAAGTAAACTAGATAAGACCAAACTTTCATACTAAACCCTGGAACTGATGCGACCTCGACTAGAAACACAAGAGGTTCCTTTATCAGATACCCAGTAGCTTCACAAAAAGATTTGGAGCTTGGTATGGCGTGACCACCTAAGCTGGTACACTCGCCGCATACAGAAGATGATTGAGTGAATTCGGGATTTCAAAATCTTTACAAAACCACTGGGAAAAGTCATCTGACAAAACTGACTGACCTCGAATGGTGAAGTCGTCACATCAGTTCCGGAGATACTTACTGAAACTGAGGATTTTTACGCCAATCCATATGCCTCACACGCACCGAAGCCTTTTCCAAACGCGAGCGACCCTAGAGCCCCATTTACCCGCCACTTTACGGACGATCTACTAGACGTAGATTTCGACGAAATCGAGGCATCTCTTAAACAATTTAAAAACGATAAGGCTCCCAGAGAAGACGGAATAGACTATGAGCTCGTTAGGGCTGGAGAGAAACCAATCCTTGAGGATCTTAAAAGGCATTTAGCTAGGTGATAACCATGACAACCCCGAAGGCGTGGAGCAGAGATGGCGCTCCTCAAAACTATACGATAATTGAGTAATTGTCCTGAAGTACAGCTAAATGAAATCCAGCTTATAATTGTGGCTCCTAAACACTTCTGAGCCACAATTAGAAGCTGACTATATAAAATAATTATAATCGTCTAGCATCAAGATTTGATACCTTCCATACACCGGAGCAAGCTGCGTTTTGTAAATGTCTGGTTATGGTGTACCAGGACAAAACTTTCGACTTCGTTTAAACTTTTGCTATTCTGGAGTCTTTGCAGCGCTGCTCTACATATTACTCTATATCATACATCTCTACATAATCTCTACCAAATGGCAAAGAGGTCAGTCCAAGTAAATAACCACCAAACAACTCCTATCCAGTGGTCTTGAGGTGTAGGATAGGGTGACGTTATATTCCCGAAACTTTTACCACTGCGCTGGAAGATATTTTCAAGACATTGTAGTCGGATTATTGGGGCATCAATATCCATGGTGAATAACTCGCGTACCTTTGCTTTACCGATGGCATAGCCATAATGACAGAATCCCTGCAAATCCTATAGGAAATACTGTCTAGCCTCAATGCTGCCTCAAGACGTGTTAGGTTCCGGATGAACTTGGACAAGACCAAGGTAATGTTTAATAAACACACCATCCCCGAACCGAAAATTGCGTAACATATTTGAGTCATCTTTGCCACAATGCCTTAAGACGGAGCCGAAACGTGGAACCTGACGATGAAGCTGGACCACTGTCTGCATGTCACCCAGAGAACTATGGAAAGGTCTATGCTTGGAATCTCACTAAGGGACACACTCCTAAATGAGGTTATCTGGCGGTGGCAGTGGGCTGATCATATTTGTCGCAGAACCAATAGTCGGTTCAAAAAACGGGGTCTCGAATGGAGGCCTCGAATGGCAAACATAGTTTTGGACACCCAGCGGCTAGATGGACCGATTACTTAAAGAGGATAGCTGGCAGTGACGAGGACTGGAGATCGGGTCCAATAGCGTACCCTGAGGGAGGCCTAAGTCCAGCAGCACATAGTCTCACTGCTGATCTGCGCGATCAACGGCTTACTACGCCAACAACTGTACTTTTTATTTTGTACTGTGTCTTTCCGAGGAGCCAAGCAAAGTGAAAAGAAGTCGAAGTATTTGCAAAATATGGTGGCTTCGTTCTTTAGAAGGATTACGCGACCATTGTTTTAGAGGATCAAAAGAAAGGTTACTGCTGAGTGGTGCACGAACTACTGTTTGCCAGTTATTTTGGAAAAGGTTTGGTAAAAACGACCTAGCAGGAGAATCCTCTTTCATCACTACAGCGCCTCGTCGCACAATGCCGGGCTAATAAACGACTATTTGAAGAAATCAGACGCAGAATGGGCCATCCGTTTATTATAACACTGACCTAGCATCTTGCTATCTGGATTTATTTTCGAAAATAAAAGAAAAACTTTGACAAAAACGTTTTATGGACGCCAAAGAAGCAATGGCTGCGCTTCAAAATGTTGTCGAAAAGAACTAAAGACGGGTGGGCAAAATGTTTTTCTTTTTTTTTTTTAGGAACTTATTGTGACACTCGTTATATCAAATATCTACTAGAAACAAAATAAAAACTTGTATGGGGCTCCCATACAACAAACTTCATTTTTTTGCTCAATGTTAACAAGGGCAATAGACGCTTGAAATATTCATAGAATATTTATTTATATATTCATTTAAAAAACCTAAAAAGGAATAATTACTATTAGAGGTGCCCATACAAAAAACGTGACGGCAACAGGTAGGCGCTTGAAATATTCCCAGAATATTCAGTTATATATTTCCTTGTAATAGAAATTAAATTTTGAAAGGGGCTCCCATACAACAAATATGTTGTCTTTTTGATATTTTTTATGTATAATGGTACGGAACCCTTCGTGTGCGAGTCCAACTACAAGCACCTGGTCTGATCTTTTCCCTCTTTATTTACGAATTAACTGTATTGTATTTCACTCACAGTAAATTTTAAATATATTTTTTTTTTTTGCGAACATTTTGGCGCCCCTATGTGAGTAGCGCCCGGGGCATGATGACACCCCTTGCACCCCCCTCACTACGCCTCTGGGCCCTTACTAAAGAACAGACAAGAAACTCAGTCTATCTATCTAAAAAATAGAGCAGAGTTATTAATCAAACCTATAAATAATAAAATAATTATTTTAAGGTTCATAGCGTTATTTTGTATATGTACTTAAATAGTTGGAATAAACAATAACTTTCATCACAAAACTTCATAATAAAAGGGATATCACAAAACTTTATAATATATATATATATATATATATATATATATATATATATATATATATATATATATATATAACTATCCGTGTTGTAGTTCGTGAGATTAGCAATTCATTTTAACAAAAAAAAGAACAAAAGTTTCCTCTTCCTCTTCAACGAATTATATTGGTATAGATATTTATCTCAATAATAGATTTGACCTTCTTACTGTTATATTATACGTAGGTACTTACGATAATATATACCTACTTACGATTTGGCACAAAAAGTAAAGCACTATAGTTTGTGTCTTTTACTAGCAGTGAAAAGTATCCAAAGTAAATAAGTTGTCAAAGAAACTAAGCTAACAGTACACAAAATTTTATCAGAAACCATTTTCCAGCATTTTTAACTTTAGTACCTACCTTTGAAAGTTTTGTGTTGTCTTACAAGTCCCGCTATAGAGGTACCTATTCTATATTTTAAAAACTCATAAAAATCCGCTCAGTACCGGAAAAACAAACACACAAACACACTAATAAATTGTTTGTTGTAGGTTAAATTAAGGTATGACAAAAATAAAAGGTGGATACCATCCGACACATCTTATCCGATAGATTGTGGAAATCCCAAAGACACGCATTCCTAAGGAGGATTGACGTCAGAACTTCGATCAGTCCTAAAAACTTTTGCCAAATCGCTTTTAATATTCTAGACTTGCTTCGACCTCAAATACTTGGAATATATGTAAAATATATATTTTTTAAATACTAATTGCTTAAACTCATACAATAAACATATTAAACCTTCCCATAGTATTGTTTGCGATGGTACTAGTTGTTTGTAAATTGCTTACGAAATATTAACGTTTGTTAAAGAGTGATCACTATAAAATAAATAACCGGCCATGTGCGAGTCGGATTCGCTCACGAAGGTTTTGGTACAATTATTTACAAAAACGGCAAACGTTTTTTGTGTGGGAGCCTCCTCAAAATATGTATTTTATTTTGTTTTTAGTATGTGTTGTTTTACCGGCAACTGAAATATATAATCTGTGAAAATTTCAATAGTCCAGCTATCACGGTTCAAGTATACAGGCTGGAGATAGACAGACAGTCAGAAGGACAGCGAAGTCTTAGTAATAGGGTTCCGTTTTTATCCTTCAGGTAGGGAATCCTTAAAATACCACAGAACACGCTTGGAACCCTCATAGCTTTAATTTGAAATTAGGAAATCGATTTCGAATATTTTAAAATCAAAATAAACCTTCCCGAGTCCTGATAGTTTCATTTGACGTACACGAATGATCTCTGATCTATATCTGAATCTATATTGAGACTTAAAAGGATAAAAGACTGAAAGCATCGCTCTCTAAACTTAGTTGTTAACTGTAATGACATGAAACTATATTTTAAGTAGTCTGTTTATAAAGCTTAGCGTCCCGTGTTTTTACTTTTAAAAAATATATATGAAAATGTATATTAATGAAAAAACTTGCGAGAATACAATATTTATATATAAATATAAATCTCCTGACAAAGTGTTTGAACAGATGGGTGGATTCTAATACCACTTAGCCGATTTTTATAAAATGGTGAATGTTTTGTATACGTTCCAAGCCCTAGGAGAGGTTTCATTCAAATTAACAATAATGTTTTTTCATTTCAACGTGTGGTCGGGTTTTCCACTTCCAATAAAAAAAAAGTTGTTTACAAGCTGTCATTTCCATCACGGTCAGCTAGTAGGTATATATGACATATATAAAAAATAAACTAAGATATATCCTTTATACATTCTTAGATTACCGAAATCTCAGAAAAAAAAAACAAAAAAACAACTGAAAGGAAAAAGAACTGATTCCCATGAACTGTCCATTTCTTCATCCGACGGAAAAGAGACGGTAAAACCGTTTGCTTTTGTTTTTAAATAACAAAATTAAAGTTTAAAAAAAACGCACGTTTAAAATGTAATTGAAAAAAGATAAAATAATTAAAAAAACCCCGAGTTAAATAATTTATGTGATAAGAGATAATTAACGTAAAAAAAGCGTTGAGGGCTGCCATCAATACTATTTTAAATTTCTACATAAATATAAATAAGCATAGCAATGAAATATCTACAAATTATTCACGTTACTATAAAACTACTTAGTTAATTTAATATCTGAGGAGGGTTTTTCTCTTTATATTGAAATTTAAAATATTGTTGGCAGCCCTCGACAGATTTTCTTTTTACGTTAATATCTCTTGTCACATAGGTACACTATTTAAGTCGGGGGTTTTTATTTTATTTTTATTTTATCCTTTTTTTTTACATTCTAACCGTCGCGTCGGGGGATTTTCTAAAGATTTTAATTTTGTTTGCAACAATATTTGCAAATATTTTGTGATGGGCACCGGCACCACCATTAATGGATCGCCTTATCCACCATCCTGTCGCCTAAAAAAATGCTTTCGAATACATCTTCAAAGGTGGTTGTACTATTTTGGGGATCCTTTGCTGTATACTTATTTGATATAGGTACTATCATTTGACCTGTTCTGGCAAATAGTATACTGGTACTTACCAACTGATACTACCCACAAGTTTCCTGAAGTCGCATCCTCTATTTGCTGAATCTTCTTCTAGTACACATGCATGTACGTATGTATACACATATGTATTTGTAACAAAGACGGTGTATCCTTATTTACTCTCTTAGATAATACACACATACAACTTACAAGTTCTATGTAATAGTTACTAAAGAATCGTAAAAATGTTGTCAACACTATTCAGGATCTCGTAAATATATTATGTCAGGTGTTGTTAAATAAATTTAACTAAATATAAATATCGGTACACTTTTTATAGAAGGATATAAATATAATGTAATATTTACATAAGGATATAAATGTTACATAAAATATTAAATAACGTGAACGTCACAATCTTGACTTTAAACAAGAGACATAGGTACTTTACATCAGCATGAGATCAATTTTACATAATTATATGACCCATACATAAGTAATTTTAAATGAAAGTTTTATTTACTGGGTAGTTAGTTTTATTTCCTAAAGTTATAAGTTATTGCTCTATCTCTCACTAAGGTTAATAATAGTCGGGTCAAGCAAGCCAGTGATTGGCTGCAGTGTGGGCTTAAAACTATAGAAGTGTATTTTGTATATTTTAAAGTCAATAAATAGATGATTAACATTTACAAATATTAATCTCCATACAAGTAACGGTAGCTAGTGGCCAAGGAATTACCCCAAGGTGAAATAGAACAGCTTAAAACATAGCTGGAACCAACTGAACATCTCAGTCAAACTGAATTAAAACAGATTTCAGTATCTTATTTATCTTTGTTTTCTATTTAAATGTCGCAACGCGGAACTTTGCGTTTGCAGAACGGATATGGGCTAAATTACCTAAATACTAAATGTCAAAGTTCCAAACTCGTAATTTGAGAGATTCGGTTATGAGTTATACTTTGTTTGTCACACACCTATTTTAAATTCAAAACAGGTACAGTATATCTGATTTAATACCAACGATTAGTTGATATGTTAGCCAAAAGTTTCTTATGACTTGTTTGATTTACGGTTCCGTATGCTCGTAAATCTGTGTTTATTTTCTACATTAACATTGATAATTCCATTAACATAACACAAAAATATATATTTAAATAATGACTTTTATTTATTTCGATAACTTAATATAAAGTTAATTAATTGATAAACTGATTGTTAATTAAATATAAGTATTTTTATACTTCTATTTCATAGATTTACTTCTATTTCCTAGATTGGTTTCTTATATTTGCCAGAGGAACCATGACTCGTATATTCTCATTATAATAAACAAAACTCAACCAGTTAGTACTTAGTTTATCCTCGTGGTACGTAATATTTGTCTTCATCTCATTCTGTAAGAAACGGCGGCATTGAAATGTGCAAACATAAAACTCCATCTTTAACCAAACATGGCGATTTTTTAGTAACGTGTTTCAATATTAAATCGATATGAAGTATTTTAATGTTAACAATAGTGGTTTTAGTGAGTCTAATGATACTTTTGACAACGACCTGTATGAAGTGTTTAAGGCGAGAGAAACCGAACAATTTATTGCCTACCAAGTTGTTGCATATATTTTTGGTTCTATTATATTCGTTAGTAATTTTACTGTCGTTATCTCTAGTGGACTTCTATTAAAGAAAGGTTAGAAATTTTATTTATATATATTTTACTAAACAATGTTCTGATAGTCTAATATCTAATTACATTATTTAATCGAAAACCAAACGATATGATAAATTGTACCTTTCAATATTTTTAATATCTTCATATCTTTCTTGATTATTTGAATATTTTTGGTAACCAAATGTAATTTAAAACCAAAGATAGTTATGGAACTACTATGGAGTAGTTACAATGTTCCATTTACTGTCTTCGCCTCGACACAGTACATAAATACTTAATAGGTATGCCGTATCACGTATGTGAGATAATCATAAACGCTCAAAGGTGCTAATGGGTCCATCGATTATTGACTCCATAACGGAAATGTTAATACCATTTAATTGACAATTATTTTATTGATATTTATAAAATAAATAACAGTTATTTTCATTACTTTTTTTGATAGTTATTTATTTGATAGTTATTATTTTGATAGTTATTTATTTGATAGTTATTTATTTGTATGGTGTTTATTGAAATATTTTATTTATTTATACAAAAAAGACGTTTACAAAAAAGAAAATTCTAAACTCTTTTTTACATTTCAGATCAACATCGAAAAAGTACGTACCTGTTGCTTGGTAATGTGTCCCTCGCCGACACTATCATTGGTATCTCCATAATAATTGGTGTTAGTATGGAAAATCCCATGAGCTACAACCCACTATGTATATTTCAAATTGGTAATAATAACGAATATTTATGTATTTTAAACTACTTACTTTTCGGGAGACTACTATGTGGTTATAATAAGTTATAGTAACTTCTTTCTTCTTTCTGCTCGGCAGAGCAATCTGTGTTTCCACATTTGACCACTACTGTGTTTGACATCTGCTAGTGTCTTTGAAACTATGAGGATGGTTCATTGACCTCGCTCTCTAAACTATTAGAATCAGTTCTGAATGATTGGGACATTGATTCTCCAGTTACTTATTTTTTTCTTATGATATATAATAATAATAATAACAATAATAGGAGCTTTATTCAAGTAGCATACACGAATAAGAATACATTTATCAATGAGAAATTATTAAACTTATTATATGGAAATATTTTTATGAATCAAACTTAAATTAACGAATATTCAACAGGCATGCTCGTTTGTCCAGCCATGGTGTCCATATTTACAGTCGGTCTCATCGCCGTGGATCGCTACATTTACATACTTCATGGACTGTATTATCAGAAGTGGTTCACTACAACAAGAGTTCGTATCGGCATCCTTTGTATATGGATAATCGGTGAGTTTTATTTGGTTTGCAAACATTAAAATAAATACTTTTACAAATTGGCGTAGCGGTGTAAATGTGTTTATTTAAAGTAATTGCTTTTGTTCGGTTAATATTAGTAAAATTATCTTATCTTTTGAAAAATATTTGTTATGTCTCGCAACTCGTAAAATTCAAAACAAAGTAGCATCTTGATTTTAACACTATTTCGTAGCCATGATTAGGAAAGACTTCTTGCAATGTTCCATATTCATCAGAACTCTCCTGATTGCTGTCTTCCATATAGACTATATACCTACTGCATCCAGATCAATATTATTTGTTTCAGGTATAACCCTTGCATTCTTCCCAGCAAGCGGCTGGGTGAATAATGAACTAAAGCACTCCAGATGCTATTATGTTTCTCTTTTTCCTGGTGCTCTTATATTATTAAATTCTCTTCTTAGTATTGTCCCTATAGTTCTTGTTGCGGTTTTATATACCATAATTTTAATACGTGCTTTGAAAAATGTAAGAGAGATAAAAGCAAATATAAAAAGTGTGGCGACAAATTCAAAGGATAATGAATTAAGGATTCATGTTGGTAGCGATGCTAATTTAAAGAAATTTGCCCAATCAGTAAAATATCCACCTGCCTCCAACGATAACAAAATTCATAGAACCGCTTCGTTCAATGAAATTTATACCTGTAATAGAGTTCAACCCGAAATTAGCAACATATCCCGAAAAACAAGAAGCATCGAGAATTTAGATACAACTTTTGAAAACTGTAAAAATGAAATTCAAACCAATCGAAATAGTTGCGATTCAGAATTTAGTATTTGTTCCATTAGTTCAAGAACTCAAGAAACAAACACCTCTGATATAGAGATAGGAGAGTATACAAATAAAAAGTTTAAAATAAAAAATCGAAAGCGTAATAATATATCAAAGGTAAAAGAACCCAATAAATGGAGGGCAATAATCGTGGTGATGCTGACTTCTGGAAGTTTCATATTCACTTGGATGCCCTTCTTCATAACCGTAATTTTTTTTGTATTTTGTCAGGAAAAGCTTACAAATCCTAAATGCCTGCATCTGAGAATGATGGCGAGTGGTCCAATTGCAGCGTTAGCTTTTCTTAATAGTATCTTAAATCCATTGATATACGCCTGGTGGCACAAAGGTTTCCAAAGAAATATAAGATTATACTTTCGCAGATATGTATTACGTTTCTTTCGAAATTAATCATTTTGTCATATTTTTGTATGTTATTAATAGATTGCAATATATTAAATTCTGATTTTATAAATTATTATTTTGTGAACAATAAGGTTTTTTTTTATTTAATAAAATATTTTATGTAATATGTGCCTATAAAGAAACAGTTTTCTTTTTTGAATTAATAAAATGTTGGATATAAATATACCTACCTGTATCTTAATCTAAATTCACACTTATCATAAAGCCTTTTATAATTCAATAGATAACCAATTCATTGTCAACATGTAATAAATAAAAAATATCTAACGATAACAAAGTCATTAAACGATTTGAACCCTTTTCTAGGTATTTCTCAATATCTTGCATAATTATTCGATAATTGCAGGATGCACATTATTAACTTTATCAATCTATATTTAACTTAAATACCTTTCCTAATTATTTTACGAGTAGGTAACCTAACTTTACCTATATCCACGATTCTATCATGACATAGGTAAGATATGTTAAGTGCCAACTGCCATCTGATTCAGACTAAAAATTTACATGGTGTATACATACCTATATCATTTTATATTATTCATATTTAAAATAAAAAAAAAAAAGATTTTTGCAAAATAAATCTATTTATTGATAAAAATATCTTTTGATTCTATAAAATACATCAAGGCATTTTTGAAAAAACCGATTTACATGTTTTCACTAATAATGTCTTGTAGGTATATAGACATAACATGTGTGTTTAAGAAACATTATAGGTATGTAATTAAAACGATAATTATTTTGGAATCAGCGATTTTCTGCATCTTTTGAGCTAGGTTTTAAAATATTAAGAGCGATTTTTTCGCGTTTAGAACCTAGTGTAATTTTGCTCTTACTTTGGAAACTATCGTTCCAACTGACGCAAAGTAAACTTTGATTTCATAAATAAAACTACTAAACATTTTCATTTCATTATGAAAACATCCAAAAATAATGTTTTATGAATTCTGTAATAAAATTTACAAAGCGATTAAGATAAATTATATCGATAAAGAAGCTTAGCACACTTATGGACTAAAATATATTATTAGGGAATTAGTTTCCAAAATGGTGCGGTTGATTGCTGTTCTGTTGTTTGTGGTAGCAGCCCAAGCTCGTCATGAGCAATATGAAGGGTAAGACACTGATAATGAAGTAAATGAATTTAATAGAACTGATAATAAATGTTAATGCTTGCCAACATTTTTACAGGCACACTCTCTATCGGGTCGCTGGTCCATCAGATCAATTTGAATACCTCTCAGATTATATAGATATTCTTTCAGCGACACCCGCAGCTACCTCTGCTTCAAGAAAGCTCGAAGTTTTGATGAGATTGTCTCCAGAAGAGAAGGGTAAATGGTTACAATATTTCGATGACCACCATATGTCGTACAAATTGGTCTCCGAAAATCTTGCCCAGTAAGTTTGTACCCTTTCAAAAAGCAATAATTAATTGTTTATCTAAAATTCACATGCATATCAATAATTTTAAGAGTACTTCGGACTGAAGAGTCAGATATCATAAGATCAAGAGAAGAAAATGTCGAAACAAACAGCACTATCACTTGGGATAATTATTATAATACAGAACAGGTAAATATTAAATAAATGGGTTATTGTAAATAATAAGCTGGTTGAAAATAATGCGTCATTGTTTCTTTTAGATTAACAAATACATTGACGAATTAGGTCAGAAATACCCTGACCTTGTAACAGTTATCAATGCGGGTGTAAGTTATGAAGGTAGACAGATCAAATACGTGAGGATTTCTACCACGCGTTTTGAAAACCTTCGCAAGAGAGTAATCGTTATAGATGCAGGTGTTCATGCCAGAGAATGGGTCACGTCACCAGTTGCTTTATACCTCATACAACAATTGGTAGAAGGTACCGACAAAACATTGACAGAAAACCTTGACTGGATCATTATTCCTTTGGCAAATCCAGATGGTTACGAATACTCTATTAATGAGGTAAAATTATAGATTACCTTCAAAGATTATCAAAAATGTTCATTTTAAACGTGACTAGGATTTGTTTGTATAAGATTCATATCTACATATTAAAAATAGAGGGTATAGGGTAATATGGAAATGTCGAAAATTTAATTATTTTATTATTATTTTAATAGGCTATTTTATATATTTGCTTATATTCTTTTATTAGGACCGTATGTGGCGTAAAACCCGTTCAAAATCCCATGCTGGTTCCGATGAATGTCCCGGTGTTGATGGAAACCGCAACTTCGACTTTTATTGGGGAACTAGAGAGGTAGCCAAGAACCCCTGCTCCTTCTCATACGAAGGACCGTCAGCTTTTTCTGAACCAGAGATACGTCTCATCAGAGACGCAGTTCTGTCGCAATTGGAACGCGCTTCCCTTTACATTTCTCTACACAGCCATGGCAATATGTTTTTATACTCTTGGGGAAACAATGGTTTGTATTAGTGCATCTAATAATCATTATCCAAAGATATTTTATATCTTATCTATGCGCCAATAAATATATATATTTTTTTATTACCAAACTCCTACTTTCTGTTTCTAGGCACTTTACCGTCAAACGGTTTAGCTCTTCATGTTGCTGGCATCAACATGGCAGTAGCGATCGATGAACTCAAATTAGAAAAGGCTAAACCTTACGTGGTAGGAAATGCTGCTAACGTTTTGTACTTCACCTCTGGTACCTCAAGAGACTGGACTCGTGCTGTTGGAATTCCTTTGACCTATACCATGGAACTGCCTGGATATGAATACGAGTTCATCGTCCCTCCCACCTACATCAAACAAATAGTGACGGAGTCTTATGCAGGCATAGCTGCAGGTGCTCGTTATGTACTTTCTCAGTACGGATACGGTCGCTGAATGAGTTAATAAATAAACAAAGTTTGGATTACTATTGTTTCAATTCCTAATCCAATTTTTTATGGCCTGGATTTTTTTATACAGCTATTACGTGTGTTATCATTTCAGAGAACAGATAGAACAGGGATTTCCAAAGTAGTTTATATCAACTCCTTGGGGTCGAAATAGGTTTCCAAGCGGTCGGCATAAACGAAAACTGATTTTAGCGTCGTTGGGGCATTTAAAGAGTTAAAGATGTGGTGTGTATTGTGTACCAAGTGTTATAGGAATGTGTAATATTTTAGAAATAAATATATTTTTTTTACTATTAAATCAACGAACGCGGAGACTTAAGACTTCAACTTGGACCAATATTGGACCGGATTTATCTAGATCAGTAGAAAGTCATGATGATCATCCATGCATTTTCTTTGTTTTTTTTTACTTTAGAATTTTTTTTTATAAACAAACAATTACCTGCCTAAGTATTTGTACGTAACTTATGTTAATGTTTAATAATTACACTTGTCTATTTATTTTGTGTAGATTTGATGAGAAAATGATGTCAAGTTTATTCTCTTTAACAAACTGCAAAGTTTTCGAATTAAAAGTAAGTATAGATAGGAAAAACCTAGAAATATGATTTATAAGGTAATTTAAGTAGGGGGTCTGATATATCAGTTAATTTGGAAAAGGAGTCTTCGCCAAAAATGGTTTGGGAATCACTGCAAAGGAACTTAGAACAATAGATAATAAATACATTCTTGGTAAGAGAGTTCATAACCATTACATTATAGAGTAGATAGTAGGTGATCTTTCTTAGAATTTATACTCCACATTTCAAACATTTCAATCCGTTTCCTCAGCAAGTGGCAGTTACAAAGTGTGTACTCTGAACACCATGGCCAACAATTCATTTTACTATATTTTCATTTTACTCACTGTTTTCACTAACATTTCTTATGAAGTAAAATTAATAAGGAGAATAGAAGCCATTGGTATGCCTTACTACAAAATTTCCATGAGGTTAGGATCTTGTAAAGGTATTTATAGTTTAAATGTAAACACGAATCATTCCAATTACTTTACTAAATTAATGTATGATAATATGTATTTGAATATATAATTTTGTTTTAGAACATATTATTTACACTGAACACAGAGCCTGGCCAGTGGTAAAAATGAATAGAATTCTGGATATTTATTACAAAAATAATTTTGGTGAGATATGTAAAAATAGCTTAAAATTATTTTTTTTAATAAAATAAATATTAATATTTTCGCTATTTTTGTACTTTGCAGAATATACAATCTCAAGTGTGGTCATAGAGCTTGTAGTAAACAATACAGATTGTCTAGGATTTTCCAAATATGGTGTCGGACGCACTGAGTTCTCTGCAACATTATTTTTTGCTACGGATATGGCACCAATGTTTTATAGTTTAACTATATTTACCTGTAGTCGAAATTTTAATCCTGTTCTTAAACAAGATCCTATTATATCCCAATTACCATTTTATACTTTAAGAAGAAAATTAGTGGATTGAGATATTTGACAAGTGATTGCTGGGGATTATCCATAAAATTACGACAGACGAATTTAATTCTACAACTTTTCTATCCTTTGTCATAATTTTATTCTTTTTCTTAAGTTCTAAATTTTAATTATTTGAATTTAGACATGTAACTTTAATATATCTTAAGTCATAATCTTTTTTCCGTAACCCATTACCATATCCGGTTTTTGCATCCCTGTTACATGTCACAAAAAGTCTCACAGTAGTCTGTACTAGACTAGAGATGTGACTCGAGTCGTCATTGGTGACTCGAATCAACCGAATAGATTTATCATGTCACTCGAGTTGTGCTCTACACACTGAATACTCCGTTGTATGCTAAATAAATAAGAAAAATAGGAAATAAATGTAAGAAGTCACGTCTACGGCCCTAAAAACAACGCGGTGCGCCGAGTTGACACGGTGACTCGAATACAAACAGAACCGAGTTAACTCTTTTGCACTCGAGTACGAGTTTAACAAAATCACTCGAGTAAAAATACGGCTCGAGTTGCATCATTAGTAAGTACACTGCTATAGAGGAGGTGCTCCTAGCGTGTGACGTAATTTACGTTTAGTCCCCATTAATAAACAAGAACAATATAACATGTAGGTATACCAAATCATATTAATTAATCTAATAATGATCTATTTAGAAATATTATACTGTAAGGTTTTCAAAATGTCACCTCTGAATTCTGATTAGTATTTACGTTTATAATTTAAGCATTAACAATAAACTTGAACGAAGAAAGCAGAATAAAATCATTTTTTAACATGTTTTTTATTAGCGCAGAGACTATGATTTTGTTATATTATATAACTAGTTCTTACGACTTATTCTGCTCTCTTAGCCATTTATAATATTACTGTTTTGCATTACAACAAAACAGGTATTATGTGTTGAATAAAACACACAGTGTTGAGATGAAGAAAGCTGTTGTAAACATGCCCTTATCTTGGTTGTCAATGGTAAAACTTACCCTAATTTTCCTTAACTATATACTTATCTCTTTCTTTTCCCAGCAGGTGTCCTGTTCTTACCCGGAGGACACTTGTCATAGTTTTCAGTTCAATTGTCATTGTTTTCAGCTCCCCAGCAAGAGAATTGCTGCAACGCTGTGTGTTTTATTCAACACATAATACCTGTTTTGTTGTAATGCAAAACAGTAATATTATGTGGTTTACTAAAACACACAGCGTTGAGATGAAGACCTGTTTGGTATCTGCTGGTGATAGATACAAACGCTATGATGAATAATAAAATTACTATCTTATATTAATCAGTCTTTTATTATATAAGATATTCAGCCTTTAAATCTTATTAAGTTTATAAATGTAATAAAAAACAATAACAAAAAACCAAATTGAAAATAATCTTCTAAAAATAGTAATGATAATAGAAAATAATACTATTTAACAATCTAAGTAATATTAGAAAAATTGAACTTTAACAAATCAGCCTTAGAATTATCAACTGTATCTACTGGACGACAGTAAAACTTTTGAAATACTGAACAGTTTCCTCTGTTCAGTATTTCTTTAACTGGTATTTTCTCCAACCAGCTTTTAGAAGCTACTGCTGACCTTATACTGCCTGGGGTAGCATCAATATTTGCTTCTTTAAATATAGTACGTATCCAACCTGCAATCATGGCTCTTGAAGCAGGCTTCACATTCCCAGATAGGGATATAAATAAACTTGTAATAGATTTGTCTACATTTCTTCTCTCTTCAAGCCCTGCTATAAGTCTTTTGAGATGGTAGACAGGGCAAACAAGATTATCAGGGTGTCTCTGCAATACCCAACCTGATTGTCTGTTGGTTTTGGAATCTGTCTTTGAACCAAATCTTGGCCATAAAATAATCTTATCCTCTTCAAGTATAAGACTTTTAGGATTGTTTTCCAATAATGTTAGGTCATGTATTCTACGACCTGAAGCTAGTAACAGTATTAAAGCTGTACGTCTGGCAACTTCAAATAATGAACCTGAGTTTGGTGCATTTTTTAACCATTTAAATAGTATTGTAGTGTCCCAAATTGGTGGTTTTTGCACCGATGGTTTTGAAATTGAAATTGCCTTTAAAACCTGTTGTATAAAGAAATTTTTTGAAATATTTAATTGAGATGCTGCACAGTATGTAGAAATTGCAGACTTGTGTAAAAGAATTGTTCTATATGATAGTTTATCTTTTAAAAATAATTTTGCTAGAAATTTAGCAAATTGTTGACACTCTGGTACTTTTGGATTTATCTCTAAGGTCTCACACCAAGATAACCATCTTTTAATCGGAGTATTGTAAGTAGTCAAAGTAGATATCCGCCAACTACTTTTTAATAAATTTTGTTCTTCTATGGACCAGTGAGCAACTTGGTCGGCCCATCCCCAATTTTCCAAGCCAGAAGATCTAATTTCTCCACTTGTGCAGGGCAGTTGCCTGTGCTGCAATCTATTAATACCTTCCGCAGGTTCCTTATTGGAATGGGTTCCACTTTGGCTCTCGCTCGGAGATCTGGTAGCCTAAAGCACTTGGTCCAATTTGGTGCTATTAGGATGTAATTCCCTTTCGCACTGTTCAGATGTGCAAGAAATCTTGGTATTAAGCTGGGTGGGGGAAATGCCCATCCCAGCTGATAGTCCCATTATCGGCTGAACGCGTCGCAGTAAACTGCGTAACAGTCTCTGCAATCTAAGGTTACGTACTCCGGTACGACAGCCGTTTCTCTTGACGCGAACAAGTCGACGTCTGGGACGCCCCATATTTTGAATATGACCTCCGTGGCCTGAGGCAGAAGATGCCATTCCGGTAATTTGCGACCCCTCGATAGGCGATTCGCAATTCCGTTCAGAATACCCGGGAGGTAAGTGGCTGAGAGGATTAAATTTAACCGTCTTGCTAGTTTCAGTAGCCTGGTGGTTAGTCCCAACAACGCTAGGGAATGTGTCCCCCCCTCGTTCCTGAGGTACGATACTAGGGTCTTGTTGTCCGTCTGAATCAATATGTGAGCACCCTGTAAAGCCATCCGCTGACTGTTTATGGCTGCAAAAACGGCATACATCTCCTTTATGTTTGAGTGCCAGAGCTTCTGGAAGGGGAACCACTTTCCTGACAGGTATGTACTGTTTAATTGTGCTCCCCATCCCGAGTCTGCGGCATCCGTAGTCAAAAAGTGAGTCACGCCCCTCTTGACTATTGTTGTTGAGCTGTTTCCTACGGTTCTTAACCACCATTCTAGTTCTTGTCGAACTAGAAGAGGAAGATCTCTTCTTTCCCTTGGTCTGTTTTGTTGAAAGGTCCTCAGAAATATTTGTGTTCTGCGACAGTGTAGTCGACCCCACGACACTGCGTGATTTGCAAAGTTTAATAACCCTAATAAGATCTGAGTTTCTAGAAGAGAACTGTTTCCCCTGCTCAGCATCTTGGAAATGTTTCTCTTTATTTTGATCTTCTTCCTGACTGGAAGCTCTACCCAGTTTTGTTGGGTATTCCATACCAGACCGAGATACTCTATTTTTTGAGTAGGTTCCAGAACGGATTTCTGATAATTTATGTGCCATCCCAAAATTTCTAATGTTCTCAGTGTTTCCGCAACTTGAGACACCAGTATTGAATGGTTCTGATGAGCCAGGAGGAAATCCTCTAGGTACACAATTATCCGGAAACCCTGGTTTCGTAGGGTCTCCGCAACCCAATTTGTTAACGTAGCAAACATCCTTGGAGCTGATGATAGGCCAAAAGGCAGGGCTGTCAATTGTAACACTTCTTGGTTGTAATAGACCCTGAGAAATCTTTTGTGTTTCTCTGATATGGGCAAATGGTAATAGCCTGATGGATGTCTATTTTGATTAAATAGTCGTCTCTCTGAATAAAATTGGCAATATCGGTTAATGAAATTAAATGGAAATGTTTCACTGAAACATGATTGTTCAGACCTCTGAGGTCGAAGATAGGACGTACACCCCCATCTGATTTCTTTACTAGGAACATTCGACATAAAAAACCTGGATTGAGAACTTGTGGTATTTCTAGAATTTTTTGCTTCTTTAAACTGGAGATAACTGCTGTCATGTCCTCGGATACTCTGGTTGCAAATTTCTTTAAAACTTGGTTGTTTGGATATTGAAGAGGAGGCTTCCTTAGGGATCCGTGCACCTGTTAATAGTTTTATTATATAATTGTTTGCACCCCTTTGTGCCCACATCTGTATGTGGTACTGCAGACAACCTCCTCTGAGCTGGTTGTCACTGTTTATTGTAGGTACTGTTATTTGATGGCATATCTTTTCTTGAATCATTTCTACGAAAGGGCTAATTCTTTTTAAACTTAAGGTTTTGTTTCTTTTCTGTTTTAAAATTCTTATATTGTACCTTGCCATGGTTGTGTTGTCTTTTACTTTGAGAATGAGGTATATTAAAAGTTATTTTCTCCTTAATGTAAGGTGGAGTGCACAGCCACATTTGAGATCCTCCTAAAGATGCTATTATTGGTTGTAGAGCCCCTCGACTAGACAGATATTCTTGACTTGGTGGAACAGTCTGAAGAGTGGATCTTAAATTTGGATTTTCAATTCCCTTTAATATACGGTCCCGTCTCACCTCTATGCACTCTGCTCTTTTCCACATACAATTTGCATGGCAGTCTCAGAGTTTTTATGTGATGGGGACCCTGGACCAAATATGCTAGAGATCTTTTCAAACAATGTGTTGGAATTTAAATTGTTTTGGTATGTTGATGGCCAATTAAGCACTTCTTGTAAACCTGAGTTTAATAACTGTCGCTGCTCTAGAATATTATTAGATAAGCCGGCTAATAATTGTTCAGTGGAAGCTAAAAAATCTTTATTTTTACTAAAATGACATAACTCTTCATTAACCTTAAGACCTATAAACCCGGGACTAGCGATACAAGCTTGTAAGGCTTTTTTGTAACGAATACCTTTCCAAGGTGTGTCAAATTTTTGTAAGCTAGACAGTGCCTGTAAGCGTTCGGTATCAGCTTGAGGAACTAATGTTCTTTCATCAAACTCTGTACCAAGCACACCTAAAGACAGTTTACAGGCTGTTTTAGGATTCCTTAAAAATCTGATGTGGATGGACCGGGAGAAATATCTTGTTTATCATACGATTGACTAGTATTAGGTGGTGCGAAAGGTAAACTAGTTAAATAAATAGAAATAAAGCCTACTTGCTGTACGAGTGTATCTACACGTGGATCTGAATAAGTTTTGAACTTACGTCTTTTGTTGGGCGGAAGTGATGATATGCCTTCTTCACCCTCCGAGAATGAAGAAGATGATGATGACGAATCATCAGATCTGTTGTTGTTCGACAGTTGATCTCCATCCGAAGCATCAACATGCGAAACACGTGTACTTACACTTTCGTCCGGATTCATCTTAAATCCTAGATAACTAAAGTAAAGAATAACACTTAAATTTAAATGACACTGTATGTTAATTAAAGATATAACATAAATTTAATTTCAACACTTATTTTTTTATGTTTTATAAATTTTGATGTTTCACAGGCAAAATTTACAAACGCTATGACAATTGACAGGTTCTAGTCAAGTGTCCTCTGGGTAAGAAGAGGACACCTGCTGGGAAAAGAAAGAGATAAGTATATATTTAAGGAAAATTAGGGTAAGTTTTACCATAGACAACCAAGATTAGGGCATGTTTACAACAGCTTTCTTCATCTCAACGCTGTGTGTTTTAGTAAAACACATAATATAATATTGTAATTATTATGATCTAATACATATAATATAATATTATTGGTATATTTCTTCAGTTACTCGAGAAACTTAAAATTTTTTTGCGCTTTATAACACGGATATTATAATTACATATATAATAAATAATTATTATAATAAATGATTTATCATACATTGCAATCCTGTATAAACCGTGGCTTGTGAACGTCAAGTCACAACCTTATTTTCAAATCTGTCATTTAAAGTTTTGAAGTTTAACCAGAGTGATTGTAAAAAGGAATGTCAACCTTATGTTTATTTACGTGCTCAAGTCAATCACACGCAAATCACAATAGTCATTACGCACAAAAGCAAAAATTTATAGTGTAATGATCGAAAACTTTTAAAGATGTTGTGGTATCTGCCATGGTCCGAAAGCATTAAAAAAAGAGCCTGCAGATATTTACTCCAACGATACTTAGGAAATTTTCTTGAAGAAAAACTTACTTTGGATCAGCTGAGTGTCGATCTTTACAATGGAACTGGTACCGTTTCAGATGTTAGCCTTGACTGCGAGGTAATCATTCATATCTTTTATATAATTCAGACCACAGCTTATCAAGCATATTGTACTATTATTGGCTTTATCATTTCATATACTTGTGTCCGAAACGTCCTTGCCAATAAAAAATACGTTTGATCTTTATGTTTAATAACACGTGTTTCAAATACAACAAAGGAATCTATGAATCTATTGCTTGGGCATTTACTTTTGCTTAGATTTCCTCTTAATAATTTTATTAATATATATGTTTTTTTACTAATTGCTCACTCATTGGAACAACATTTTTCTAAACTGGATTTAAAAATCAATTATAACATATTAATTAATTTGAAGTTTTTTAATTTCTTTGTAAAGTCTTGATTATACCCTTACCTTTTTTTCCTTATTATTAACAAAAAATAGCAGTAAATGTAATGCTAATAAGAATTTAATACATGATTTAAGGCCCTCAATGAGCTGGGAGACAGTCAAAACTGGCCACTTGAAATAGTGGATGGGCAAATGAAAGAGATAACTGTTACTGTACCGTGGTCTACACTTCTTAAAGATGATTCTATTGTGGAAATTAATGGCCTCTCACTTACAGTGCAGCCCAAAGTTAGGCCTGAACCAGGTAAATGGAAAATTCAAAGCTTTGTACAATTTGACTTTATGATTTATCATATTTCATAATTTTCACAGTATTAACAATATATTAACATTAATGAAGATGTGCAACTTTTAATATTACTCTTATTGAATACTTATTTATTTAATAAAACTGGACTCTTAATATTATTACTTTTAACAATCTCTACTTTAATTTTTACTTTTAATTACTCTAACTCTAAAGATAAAATTGCAACCCATTCTCTAGTTTCATCAATGCTGGAGTCTATGTGGTCTTCAATGTCGTCATCAATGCAGCTGGCGGCAGAATGTTTGAGAGAAGAAGCTGGTCCACAGGAGCCCAACCCCGTTGAAGGCATTGAAATGTTTGCACATGCTATAGATTCAAGTGAGCCTGGTTTATACTTATGTTTAACTTCACAATAAATACATTACATGATTATTTAAACAGGTACTTGAAAGTTTTACAAAACAATATCAATAAATTGGTTTTATTAAATAGTCGCAATACAAAAGAATATTGCATAATTATTAGAACTATTATTAAACCATTTGAAAATATGTTAAACATGTTATTTACATATTAACATTGTTTTCATACTACCTATTTAATTAATCTAATGCAAAACATTTATTTCAGTCTTGAGCAGAGTGAAAGTAAAATTTGTAAATACAAAAATAAGAATAGAACATGTCCCTAAAAATGGAGACAGGGGCATTGCTCTGGAGGTTCATATTAAGAAGTAAGATATCATATTATTATTATTAGATATTAAGTTTTTCTTTTTTTATTTTTTTTAAGGTTTAGAATATGAATTAAATTCTCATTCCAATTATGTATATAACTCAGTTTTGCAAAAAAGAGTTGCTTAGACCAAATAGCCCTGAAATATAATACATATTCACAATGGTATTAAATACAAAGTTTATTTTAGCATTTGTTTATGAGTCTGACAGAGTGCACAATCAATTAGCTATATCTATAATAACATACAGATTACAAAATTAATAATACTACTTAATTTACAGTATTGACTACTTTGATGAAGCGGGAACTGAACCATTGCCGGAAACAACAGACCCAGAAAAAACTAAAACCTACATTGTAGCAACATACACAAATAAAAAAATTAAATTGAATGGTGTCACATTTTATATAGACGAATTTCCATCTAAGTTGCGTACTATGGCCCCCAGTTTGATAATGGAAAAATCAGCTTCAACAGCCGACAAATCAGATGGCGTGTCGGTGGAAACTCCTGATTCTAACTACCAAAGTACAATGTCCGATGTATTTTACGAAACAAGAAGTGTCATGTCAACTATAGAATCAGACCCCGTTAAAGAAATTATTGAAGAGAGACCCAATGAAAATACAAGAGAATCAACACCGCCGGAAATAACTAGTCAACCAGATCCTATTTTATTTGCCAAATTAACAGGTCAACAGGAGTTGTCACTAAAATTAAAGCATTCAGAAGAAGTTGAAGGTCCAAAGGTGGAAGTCAAAATCTTGTTGGGTTCATTCCTAGTCTTCATAACTCCAAGGCAATTACATACAATGTTTGAACTTATTGATGCTTTAAATCAGCCTCAACTTGAAGATACAAGGTGATTACAGACCAAAATAAAAATGTATTACATATAGACTTTTATAGATTTCTGAAATTTTCCTACAACATATAATTTATTTAGTATATTCTAAGTTTTCATGAGGACACATTTAAATAAATCAATTTTTAATGTATTGAGCTCGCTTATAATTGGATTTACATTTTTAACATAAAACTTAATCATAGGTTTCATAATCCACAAAGACAAATAATATTATCATTATTGCAACAATATCCCACCATTATTATTACAACAATATTACATTATTATTATAACAGCAATATTACATTATTATTATGACAGCAATATTACATTATTGTTATTACAGCAATATTCCAGTAAGACCAAGTAACATTAACATGCAATGCAAGCCAATGAAGCAAGCTGATTTTCAGCTTATAGAAGCTCAACTACTTGGCAATTTGGAGAAGCAGCAATCTAAACCTGCTAATATGTATGGCTGGTCCGGCCCTAGCTATGGTAAGTCAAATATTGTTGATAACACCAAAATATTTTTCTTACTACAGTAATATAATAATTTTCAATTGAACTTCATAGAATTGAAGAAAGTATTGCTAAAATTTTTAGTACTTTAATAACAAAATTTTAGAACCAAAACTAGAAGTCATAATCCAATATAATAATATGCATGTATAATAAGTAGAACTTTTGCAGAATTCGAGAAAATTTAAAATAAATATTAAATATTACAGAAGACAGTGTAACTGACGACAAGTTCCTACCAATGTCGTCACAGGGCCATATGTCAGAGAGCTTCACTAGTTCTGTGAGCTCAATGAGCAACAGTATGACTTCCAGTATTAATATGTCCAGCCAGCCTCGGATTAAAAGAAATAAAAAAGGTAATTAAATTGGAATTTATATTCTTGTTTTGCTCTTTAAAGAAGAATAGTAACTGGCTTTAACATTATTCCACAAGATAATTATGTATACAATAATATTTTAGTAGTTTTTATTATAAAGTTCGTTTTTATACAATTATTGTTGCACATACTTTTGTAAATGAAGATAAAATACATTAATTTGGGTAACAAAATATTTTCTAAAGCAAGTTAGAATGAGAATGTTTAAAAGTCAGTATAAATTTGATTTTATTTTAGTTAGTTAGTTTGTTGGAATATATTGCTTATTAATTCTACATAATTGACTTTATTTACTAACATAGATAAGCTAAGTTAACAAATTTTGTTTTATTAGTTAATAAAAGAAGTAATGGTTTAAGAATTTAATATTTATTTTTCCTTAAAAACTAAATTATATCAAGTCAGACCACCAAAGTTAAATAGAATATTCCATTAAATTGAAGCAAATGTTAACATTTCCAGTACCACATATTGATGGGGATCCCACGGCTGAAGTCTCACACATCAGTCTCAGAGTAGCTTCAATATCGTGTGTCCTGCTTCACAAGGTATTGTATTATAGATATATAAGCTATATTATGCTTTCCTAAAACTTACTTAAAACTCACTTCATCTAGTCAAGGGTGCCTATCCTGTTTCCATATTATATGCTTGTATTGATCCTATATTTGTATAAAATATATTATGCACTGTTACAATTAGAATTTTCTTATGATTTTTTCTTCCACACTTTCTAGTTGGAATAAATATAATTAAGAAATATTTTCTTTGGTACTTGGATGCCAAAATATGGTTTTTTGTCAAAATTAAATGTTTTACACATTTAACAATACTTTGAAATGTTTTATTTATTAGATACATTGTGATAAGAATGAACCTAATAAATGAATAATATTAACTTAACTATTAAACAATCTACTTACTAAAATTTATTTAGGTTTCAATCACAGACTAAAAAAATATGTTATTTCAGGACATTCTAGCACCAACTCCAATTTCTTTAGACTGTGTGTCATCAACTACTGCTAACAAGATGCAGCAAGTAGCTACAGAGTTTTTTAACCGGATTGAAACATTCAGCAAGTTTGATGAGAAGAGAGATTTGATTAACGTTAATAAATCTCTGGATGTAGCCGCTGATAGAGATCATCTAAGGTAAAAATTATTACTGACATTGATTTGTCGTCATTAAATTACGTAATTAAACTTAATTATTTCATTTTTGCAACTGTACAGGCAGTAGAAAATCAGACAGATAAAATCTAACTTACAATGGAAATTAACAAATCAATTTCCAATCTTGTATTTTCATTTTAGATGGTTTTCGACAAACTCAATTCAGATACATAGATACTGCATTGATAACTTAAGCCCGCTTGAAATCATTTAAAACATTTTTTTTATGTTAAATGGATTTTTTTTATATGAAAAAGAAATATATATTGAATAAGTAATTTATAACTCTGACGGTTCATAACATAAATGCACATTCAAAAGGGTTGCTAGTGAATAAATATCAAAAAAAGGGATTTGTCAACTTTGTATATTAATACACCATTATGAAACGGTATGTAAGTAACCACTTCTCCAGGTTACTGACATCCGAGATAAGCCTGGACGGCAGTGAGAAGGTGACGTCACACGGCAGTCAGACGGTGTGCGAGGCGGCCGTCAAGAGTGTCCTGGTACGAGAGTGTCTGTACCAGGACAATGACAAACAGAGCTTTGATTTGATACGGTTTGAAGATGGTATGTTTTTTTTTTTATTATTATAATAAATAGTTTTTTTTTTATTGGATGGGCTATACTTTGTTTGTTTTGTATCCAAATTAAGATAGAATGAATTATTAGTATTTGTAATTGGTTAATAAGTAGTATAGATATTTTTTTTGTAATTAATTTTTAATTTGTTATTCACGGTATTATATTTTTTTAATTATTGCTATCATTAATTTACAGAAGATGAAGAAAATGCAAGCATGTCAACAAAATCTAATATTAGAGTAAATTTCAAACAAACATCCAAATACATGAGAATATCGGGTGAAAAAAAACTAGTCTACCCGACAACTGATATTGTGTGAGTACTATTGAATACATAGTTATACATAGTTACATTTTTTTATATAACAAAACTGGGTTAGCTAAAAGTGACTACAGTTAAAATCGAACATAGATCTTGAGAGCGGAAAGTCCTACACTTTTGTCCTATGGCTATAATTTCCTCTTCTTATATATAATTTCCTACTCCTCCAGATTAATCGAGCCATGTTGGTTATAGTCAAGTGATCTCTAAAAATAATTACTTATACATATTATATATATACATATTATATTTATTTTTCTAATATATAATAATCATAATCCCATTTTCATCAGGGTGAAATGTACTCCGTTCTTCATAGACGTAGACCTGACTCTCATAGAGCGTATGTCAGCCTCGTTCTTCCCGAGTCCAAGATCCAGTTCTCCAACACAGCCGGCTCCACAGAACCAAGTTAATTTCTCTCTTCAGTGCCCCAACTTGGACATCATACTCAGGTAAGTTGTTACAAATATGATGAATTGTCTATAAAAATGTAAGCCAAATGAAACTAATTCAGTTGACAGGGCGACGGGAATGGACTCCCAGAGATCAGAGCTTCGGATCATGTCAGTTTTAAGGATTTTTAATTCATAAATATATAATGTATGACATGCTTAGAAATATATGATACCAACATTAAGACCACCCACAAAATTGTATATTTTGAAAATTCTAAATCCGATAATAATTATTCGTTAAAAACTACGGAACCACTGAAAAACAATTCCAACCGATACGCGTTCATTTGTCAGACAGGCTTAATCGCTAACACCTTCTTATCTTTTCTGATAAAAAAAAGCCAGTGTCCTGTATATTAAGGGCATATTAAAATCCTGACAGTTTCTATTCGCAATTGCTATTCCGTACATAAGATCTACAGAGATTTTTGTTTTTGAAATTGATCCGGTAAAACAATTAGTTTTTTTTATCATGTCGAAACATAAATCACATAAATAAATAAGTATAAATCACAACGCTTGATCGACGTGCTTTACTAAATTTGTTGCATAAGTCACGAATCTAGTTATACTTAATATATAAACTAATAAGTCACAATTACAATCGACATGAGTCATGCTTTAATAGTTGAACAATGTAATAAAATATTTATTTCTATAATATTATTTGATCATAAAATATAATACGTGGAGTTAATGCTGGAACTCTACCAATCTACCAAATATTCGTGTCATTAAATTATCGTGTATATATATCGTATATTTATTATGTCATTTTCGTGGTGGTAGACCATAACATCGGGTCGCCGGCAAAGTTACCACCCATCGGGCAAAGTCGTGCCGCAAAGCGACCTAGTCGTGTTCCGGCACGTTGCTCGATGAAGCCGTTTATGGCAAATGGGTCTGAACAGCTGCGGTACGTTGGCGAACCGGTTGACGTCGAGTTGGTGTTTATTTTGTCGGGTGTCTAGTCGCGGAGGGTAGCGGGATCCGAAGCGACGGCTATCCGCTGGACGCCCGCAGATAGTTGGGGGCCCAATTAGTGGGTTAGCCACCCACGAAAGGCTGCCCCGCCAGCTGTGAAAAATCCCAGGGTGGCTCCATCGTGCTGGTTGGCGACCAGATGAGGAGGCCCGATGGCGATCCCTGGGGGGGTTCGTGCGTCCCCGCAGTCTCCAGGCTAGCCTCCCAGTGGCAAGACATCACCAATTTCGACGTCGGGTTCGATACGTACCGTCTCGTTCAACTGCCATTTCCCATCCCTATTCACTTTTATATTTATTTTTTATGAAAAAGTTTAAAAAAAGGAACAAGGTTACACAGCGGTTGCACTCCTCCTCATATAAAGTGCACCTCATGGGGTTTGCACTCAAATCTTTTAGCTGTCCACCACCACCTGGAGACAGAGCAGCCGCACTTGCTCTTTTTGACGGAGACGCAGATACAATGTCCTTTGAGCGCTGCATACTTGGATTATCCCGATTACTCGTTAGAGCACAACTTTCGCTCACGGGCCGGAGTCAGTATGTACGCGCGGAACGACCTCTGTATTCAGCGTCTCCGTCATCTTGAAGACCCCACTTTTTCTTCCCTATGGGTTTTAGTGGACACAGGAAACGAAAAAATCCTGTATTCCTGTGTCTATCGTTCGCACAGCGGTGACCAGGAGACAACTCGTTTATTTGAGTATCTCAGTGAGGCTGCAGATATGGCTCTATATCAGTACCCTTCGTCGCAGCTCGTCTTTCTGGGGGACTTTAATGCCTGTCATCAGGACTGGCTGTTCCCGTACCAGAAGACCGACCATGCTGGAAGAGAAGCGCGGAACTTTGCGTTGTCCTTGGACCTCTTTCAGCTGGTGAGGCAAGCGACAAGGGTGCCAGATGTGGTAGGCCATACAGCCAATTGCCTGGACCTTCTGTTGACAACTGATCCGGACAGGTATCGTGTAGAGGTCACGTCCCCCTTGGGAACCTCCGATCACTGTCTGGTGAAATCTGTATTTACATATACCCCACCAGCTTTCGAACCACATGGTGTTAGGCGAGTATGGAAATACAAGTCAGCAGATTGGGATGAGATGCGGCACTTTTTTGCGTCTTATCCTTGGCGGCAGGTCTGCTTCTCTTCTTTGGATCCGTCGAGTTGCGCGGATGCTATAACCGATGTGGTGCATCAGGCAATGGAGTATTTTATTCCTTTTGCTGACGTACCCATCGGTGGCAAAGCTCGCCCATGGTTTAATGCCGAATGTGGTCATGCTCAAGACCGAAAACATTCGGCATATCTCATTTGGGCTGATGCTCGAACCCGCAAAACTCCGGATGTAAGTTTGAAGAAGAGAGCCTTTAACCAAGCTGCCAAGTCCTACAAAAAGGCATTGCGGAAGGCTCGTCTCGATCGAATCGCTAAGAATGGCGAAAAGCTCTCTGTCAGACCAACTGGCAGTCGAGCTTTCTGGTCTCTTGCGAAAGCGATCGAGTCGAATTTCTGCCAACCCTCACTGCCTGCTCTGCTGAAGCCGGATGGATCCCTGGCCCACACAGCAACAGAGAAAGCGAATGTACTTGCTTCTCTGTTTGCTGATAATTCGCATCTAGACACTGGCAATGCTTCTCCAGCACATCTTCCTCACTGCGGTATTTCGATGCCTGAAATCCGCATCACTAACAAAGAGGTTTGGAAAACATTGTGTCGTTTAGATGTGAATAAAGCCAGTGGTCCTGATGGTATACCAGCCATTCTGCTCAAGACATGCGCAGCTGAGTTGTCTCCTGTACTGACACGTCTGTATCGCCTCTCTTTCATGACTGGAATAGTGCCGAAATCCTGGAAGCTTGCTAATGTGCATCCCGTGCCCAAAAAAGGCAGCCGTGCCGACCCTGTCAATTACAGGCCGATTTCAATCACCTCCATACTCTGCAAGTTTATGGAGCGTGTATTGAACTCGCGCCTACTAGCATACCTAGAAGGTAACGATCTCCTCAGTGACCGACAGTACGGGTTTCGCCGTAATAGGTCTACTGGGGACCTCCTAGTGTATGCTACTCACATTTTAGGCGAGGCCATCGAGAAGAACGGAGAAGCGGTCGCCGTCTCTCTGGACGTCTCGAGGGCATTTGACAGGGTCTGGCATGCGAGCCTTATATGCAAGCTTTCAGCGTACGGTATATCTCCTGGTCTGATCGGCTGGGTAACGGACTTTCTGAGCCACAGATCTCTCCGAGTAGTTGTCGACGGGTGTTCCTCGGAACCCTTGACAATAAATGCCGGAGTGCCTCAGGGGTCCGTTCTTTCTGCAACTCTGTTTCTGCTGCACATTAATGATCTATTGAAGCTCGGTATCTATGGGTATGCAGACGACAGCACAGTTGTAGAAAGATATCTGCCGAGTAGTCGGGCTAGTCGAGATCAAGTACAGTCTGAAAGAGAAGCCATGGTGCAACGTTTGAATGACAAACTTCAGGCAGTCTCCGCATGGAGCAATGCCAATCTTGTCAAGTTCAACGCCACCAAAACGCAGACGTGTCTATTCACCGCCAAAAGGAGCCCTTTCATCTTGGCTCCTACTTTCCAGAATGTATCCTTGGAATACAGTGACCGGCTTCAGTTGTTAGGCTTAGAGATTTCCTCGAACCTCAACTTTGGTCGGTTCATTGAGTCCAGAGCAAGAGCTGCAGCAGCAAAACTTGCCGTTCTTGCGAAGGTTCGGCAGTACTTTACACCGGGACAGCTTCTTGTTTTATACAAAGCACAGATCCGGTCGTGTGTAGAGTACTGTGGACACATATTTGCTGGTGCCGCAAAGTCTCATCTTGCGGTTCTGGACTCAATTGAGAGGCGAGCAAAGAGGCTTATAGGCGATCCCGAATTGGTCGAAGCCGACCTCCAAAGCCTTGAACACAGGCGTAAAATTGCTAGCCTCTCAGTATTCTATAGGATACATTTTGGTGAGTGTGCGCAGGAATTACACGAGTTAATTCCCCCGTCCCCCTTCCATCACCGGACGTCCCGACGCACGGCAGGTATCCATCCTTTTGTTGTGGACATTCCACCTGTCCGAACGAAGCGCTTTGCTTCCTCATTTTTAGTGCGTACAGCGAAGGACTGGAACAATTTGCCTGCGTCGGTATTTCCGGCCAAATATAATGTGGGTGTCTTCAAGAGAAGAGTGAATAGGTTGCTAGGGCAATGCGCCTTACCATCTAAGACTACATTCCACTTACCATCAGGTGGAATGTAGTCAAGCATTGCCCTAGATCATATAAAAAAAAAAAAAAAAAAAAAAAAATGTCGCAAATTACGATAATTTAATAGTTCAATTGATATTATTGTAATAGTGGGGTGTGAACGTGACGTAACGAATCACGTGATCGAAATCGTTTGGAGGGGCAACTGCGATATTTTAAATATTTGAGAGATTGATAAGTGAGAGTCTTACAGTCCGAACCTCGAAAAGGGACCGGTGGTTCACACAAATTTGATAATTATATACCTACCAAGTAATACGTGACAAGATGACTATCTACATTTAATACAATAATTATCATATTATGTCTGGTGATTTAATTACCTGAGTATTACGCCTCGGATCCTGTACCAGAAGACTCCATCAAAAACGAGCAAGCAATAAAGCTCTTTCTCCGACATATATATATTATATATTGTTGAATCCAGGTTCCCGATAGCCGACCTCCGTCCAGGCGCGCCGTGCTCGCGTCGCTCCGTGCGTGCCGACTACCTGTTGTTCCGTCTGCGACACGCGGGGGCGGGGCTGCGACGAGACCCCGCCCCGCGACCCGCACCCACCGCCATCACCCTCAAGACCACCACACTGGACCTCTACTACCATGTACGTTGAGAACAATACTATATTAAATGAGATGGAAGGAGACGATGGCTGGGACCTTGTAATACTGTTTTTTATTATATGGCGGGTTTATGTCCTCTACGGACATATTTGTCTGACTTTGAGGCCACTAAAATTCTTAATAGGTTAAAGATAGTGGTTAAATAAGAGGAAAAAGCGGGTCTGTGTATAAAAAATTAATGTAAAAATTGTAATGTTAAAATAATTGTAATGTAAATATTCCTTTTTTATTTGGTTTTGTTACACCCCAACTTTAAAGAAATATTGTCATTACATTTATAATATTATGGGAATATTAATGTTATATTCAGTGATGTCTGTCGGTGTACACTAAAGACGGATCAACCCCTAATCAGAGGTATAGGTTTTAAAATACTATTTGGTACTAGGCTAATGGAAAAACCTACACTTTTACATTAAGCTTTCGATAGGCGTGGTTTCCCTATTATTTATTTCTTTCTCTCTCACACTCTCAAACATTATATATTTGTTTAAGTGATGAAATTATTTTAAAAGAATTCTATAAGTATTGAAATTTATATTATGCCTCGATATCTGGGAATATATGTTTATGTTATATTTCTTAGTTATTTGTAGTTAACTCTAGTCTTAATTAAATGTGGTTATTTACAATTATAATGTTTAAAACATTATGTAGGAGAATGAAAATTTACCGGGCACGCACATAGCTCAGTCAACTATGGATGATGCTTCATTTGATAGCAACATCCTACGAGGAGCTACTACGACACCCTTACCATTGTGAGTTATTTCTATTATATTTTTTATAATTATACAAATTTACTCCTTTTGACATATTTTTTGGCGTTTGTAAATATCTTTAAACATGTATAGCCATGTTAAGCTTATTTAAATTTATATAAATATAGAATGAAAAATAAACCGACACGGGCAGGGATTCGAACCCGCGACTACTGGGAAACCGTCCCGTCGCTCTACCAACTGAGCAAACATTAATTTCGGTAGTGGCATCTGTCTTTATCGGGATGGTGGTGACATCTATTAGGTTTCTTTCGAAAATCCTAACCAATGTTTCTAACTTTGCAGTATAGATAAACATTGAAAAGATACCACTACCGAAATTAATGTTTGCTCAGTTGGTAGAGCGACGGGACGGTTTCCCAGTAGTCGCGGGTTCGAATCCCTGCCCTTGTCGGTTTATTTTTCATTCTATATTTATATATATTTTTTGGCATAATTTTAACAAAATATGATTCTAGACGAAGACTATTTTATTTTTCCTACCCACCATACTTCTGTGGGTTAGTGAGTTACATAGAATTTCTTCTAATATATCGATTTTTAATATAATATTTGTATAAGTCTAATTACTATATACAAAACAAATTAAAACATCTACTCCTCAGAATATCAATAACATTCCAACCGAAAGATTCAACGAAGGGTCTATTCGACTCTCTGCAAGATGAGTTGTTATTTGAACCCAAAGCCAACCCTATGACCACGTCCATGTACATCATGAACAACCTTCGAAGCACTCTCCCCAGCCCCTTCAGCGGCAAGAAGATGGCGCACCAGAGCATCAGCAAGCATGAAAATAATCAACCGGGTATTGCATTATATTAACAACGACTTCATATGACTTTTTAATCCTTTTCAAAACTGCTCATCAAATTTTGATAAAACTTGTGCTGTTAAATTGATAGGTAAATAATATATGTTTAAAATATATGTTTTATCTGTCTTGTTATTAAACTTTCGTGAACCATCATTTTTATAAATATATATTTACCCGGCTACGTTCAGATAATTTAATCGGAAATTTGTCAGACTAGTTTAGAACCCATTCTGGGTTCCTATTCATGGGCTTGAACCATGGTGGACACGTAGTGTGATTTTTTACCAGGCCGGTAGGTGTATTTTGATATGTTTTATCTGTTGAAGGCCAAGAAGAAGAAATAATCATTCCCGGAACAGAGGAAGAGATGACGGAATTCACAAACAGTTCTGTAGAACATGCCGCTATACACCTGGACTTTAACCTGCCATTACTGAGCTTACAGCTGGAGTGAGTGTGTTATGTTCTTAAATAAATAATTCTGAGAAAACTTATCAAAATCGTTCTTCAGGTTTTATTTGTTAAAAACGATCTCATTTAAGTTTTCTTTAGAGTTTTTAAATACCTGAATATACTCTCACAGTAGAATCTAGGTCCTGGTTGATGAATGGTTGATGAGCCTAATAATTGAGCTCAATACTAAGGTAACTATTCTTCACTCCCACAGATCTAAGCAGCTGTACGAGATCCTGTACAACCGCATCAGTTCCGAGCTGCTCCTGTGGTCTCCTCGTGAGCAGTTCGACATCGCGCCCCCTCCCCCGCCCGCCTTCGGACCTTGCCGAGGGGGATATGGTTACTATCCACTATTACTAACTATACCCCTATCAATATCTTGAAGCATAGTTACTTATGTATAAATAGTTATTTAGTTTTCATAATAAAAGTATTCTGTTAGTATATTTTTTTAGACGATACGCAATCATCACAACTATTTTACAATAATCCGTCCTGTATTTTTTTCCATCTTTCTAAAAAAAACTATAAATATTAAACACATTTAACTGAGCTGTTTACTGTTTTTTTTTATATAATGAGCAGATTATGCTTCATTAATATTTTTTTCTGTTTCAATAGATTCTGAATCGGAGAGTTCATCTTCCGAGGAGGAGAATTTATACTATTCGACATATGACAATAAATTAAAAAAGGGCATCGGTAACAGCAGACCATTCCAGGAGAATAAAGAAAGCGAAACACATAACTTCTGTCTAACACTTAATGTTGGGAAAGGACTTCTATCAATATTTGCACCTGTGAGGGTAAGTAGATTAAAAAAATACATAATTAATAATTTATTTAACCATACATATAATAAAATCATTGATCCATTTCTGTACATGGAAAATACTAAAAAAAATCATAGGGGGCCTTTATAAAAGCAAAAGAACCCAAAACAATGGTGTTTCAGTTTGCCTCTTTGTCTGTATGTTTGTGCACGCTAATCTCAGAAACGGCTTAACTAATTTGAATGCGAATGCGAATATATTATCACAGTCTTCACCTAACATTTAGTGTTTATTTCATCTAAATCGGTTAAGAATTAAAAAAGTTATGTCTACTATGCAAATCTTACTCTATACATGTAATAAATCTGTAGAGGAGTAGTCTTTCTACATTGAAAATATTTAAAAAAATATACCAGGATGTGAAGTTATAACTAGCAGAACCATTTTCAGTATTTTAAGAATCTTTGTTTATCTGTTTGTCTTTTAGTTGTGCACACAATACAAAAATAAGTATTTTAAAAAATCATAAAGGGGGACGTTTATATAAGCAAGAGAAACCAAAACAATGTTTTTCATTTTATCTGTTCGTCTGTATGTCTGAATGTTTGTGCACTCTAATCTCAGAAACGGATTAATCGATTTGGATGCAGTTCTCGGGAATATATAGTCATGGTATTCACTTTATATTTTGTTTTTTTTTTTAACAATCGGTTAACAAATAAAGAAGTTAATAATCTCGTATTGGCGTACCATTGCTGCTGACCAATTTGTAGGTTTTTAGTTTTTACATACATTAGTATGTACAAAGAGTACATTTTATCAAAATCGAAATCTACACGTACGAAGTCGCAGGCACAGCTAGTACATATAATAAAACTGTCACTGATCGATAACTGTATATGTAAAATATTTGAAAATTATCATGATCGGGGGCCTTTATAAGAGCAAGAGAACCCAAAACAATGGTTTTTCATTTTGTTTGTTTGTCTGTATGTTTGTATGTTTGTGCTCGCTAGTCTCAGAAACGGATTAATCAGTTTCAATGAAGTTTTCGCGAATATATTTTCATGGGCTTCAGTGTACATATGGTGTTTTTTTTTAATCGGTAAACAAATAATGGTGGTAAATTTCTTATTTTCGTTCGATTTATTTATTTATTTAACATAGTATATCTAGGTAACATAAGTAAGACAATTAATATGGCACATCACAAGTTTTATAAACTTTAACGTGTGTCATAGTCATAGTCATCGATTTTTATTAATAAATGTGAGGGTAGATAAACATAATTGCGGTAAGACATTTGTTCAAAGTTGGAATAGTGGTTCTCACCTCAGGGAGTAATAATATCCTTTACAAAACAAACAAAATATCTGTAATTAAAAATTAAAAAAATATAAATATAAACAAGAAATACTCCAACACGCAAAGACTACTTGACTTTGAAGAAACTTTTAAGGTTTATAGTTTATATATTGGTATGTACAAACAGTACGTTTTATCGCAATCGATATATACGGGTATGCAGTCGCAGGCACAGCTAGTCTATTAAATAAATCGAATAAGAAACATAAACATCTAAAAAAATAATGTCCGTAACAGATATCAGTAATGATTGTTTATAGTTTGATTAAAATGTCAAGGACCTATTTACTGTTATTCTGAAATTAAACAAGTTTTCGGTTCATATTGCTACAAAATTAAACTTAATGTATTGAAACCAATAATTACGACGATTTTTTTTTTAATTATATATTTTTTATTTACACACTATGCCCGCACTATACATGCGTATGTATACGTTAACGTATATGACACCTGTTTTAAAAACGCGTCCAAATGAAATTTCCATTAATATTCTATTCGAATAAATGATAAATTGGTTACCAATATTGTTATCAGGATAGTAATAAACGCGTGGTCCCAGGACAAATGGGTGAATTAGTTCTGGAGGCTTATAAATTGTCTATGTGTCAAGTCAGCGGTCTCAATGGGAAGCCGAAAACAGCACAGTTGTGCCTCAGAGCAACCAAGATGACTCTGTATCATGAACGTACGTAGATCACTTGTTTAAATTTATTAAATATAATATACATATTTATAGAATTTAAATACTTTAGGTAGTGCACACTTGTTAACTATATTGAAAAAAAAACTTCAATCCTCAGACAGACAAGTTTTTTTTATAGAATTTCTCTAAAAAGATTAATTATTAACTTATCTTCCACAGTTAAAATAATTCTTACATGTTTGGCTACAAATTTGGTTAAATCATTTTTTATTTTCAGCACTCCTAACAATTCCGTCAGAAAAGCCGTCGTTGAGGCTTTACGGTACAGCACTACCCTGCCACCTGAAGAAGACAATCTATCCCTCCAGCAAGGGAGTGATCGTTAAAGACCGATTGCAGACTAAAGACATGTTCACCATGGCGCTCAAGACCGAACCGGATTCAGAAACGCCCAATTTGAAGGTATTTTCAAAAAAACAAGTTTTTTAGTCCCTTTTATTTAAAGTTACGTACAAATTATTTTTAAACAATAATTATATTTGTATACAGACAATCTGCATAGCACTGGGTATAGAACAGGCTACCCTCCGACACAGAGGCGACAAGGGCATAGCGTGGCTCAGCCAGCTGCTTGACGTGCTGGATGTCATAGACTACCCTGTGCCCGGCTACACGCCCTCCCCCGTACTGTCCGAGCTGCACGTACACGTGTGGGACTGTGCCATCGACTACAGGTGTGTACACACACACACACACACATGCATATATACAAAAAAATAATTAGTAAATTATATAATGGGGATACCAATTTCGAAAGGTTTTAGAAAAGTCTCTCTATCGTTATTGTATTCAAAGACAATGTTTTTTTTATTCTTAGACAAATAGGCTTACATTACAATTATGAAACTTTGTGTTTTGTATTCACTAATATAAATAAGATTTCCATCCAATATATAATTATCCATGCAGGCCGCTGTTCCTTCCAATCCGAAGCGTGGTGTCGCTCGGGAACTTTAGCGTGTCCAGCAATCTCATCCCGGAGACCAACACCTCTTACCTTCGATTTTTGGCGCAGGAGTGCTCTCTGTTTCTCTCATACTTGAACAATAAGAGTGGGACGGACGATAAGTCTCCCGACCTTCACAAGGACTATGTATGTGTTATCGACGTGGGTCTGTTCGAACTGTCGCTCCGGATGGAGGATAAGAGCAACGGAGTGAGTACCTCGGGTTATGAATTAAATAAATTTTAGTACATATATAATAATTATTATCATAATTTTTTATGTAAGTTGCTTAAAATTAATTGAAACTGTGTCTGCTTCAATGCGAGCTTTGAAGATAATTCATATTGTTAATAATTTCAAAATTTTCACACATCATTTATATTTTCATATTCTCTATATATTAGAGGATTAAATATTTTATTTAATTATCCAGTCCCACGACCAGCCTCAAGTGGATCTCACGGCGTCCAACAACATGGTGAACATGTATACCTGCTGGGACTCCGCCTCCGCCCTCTGCCGCCTGCTGACATACGTGGCCTGCGACGGAGACTCGCAGCCCTACGATGCCTCGCGACACACCAGTATCTGTTCCGACCAGCCCTTGGAGCCACTAGTGGGTGGGTGCCCTATAAACAATACATATCTGTTATCTTACGAGCTATCACACATTTATCATTAGAGGAACTGATTTTCATAGCAATCTAAACACTGACGAATGATAGAGATAATAAATAGTTGGACCTAATTTGATTGACTGTGTATTGATTACTATATACGAATATTTTTTTATTATTTTTTTTTTTTGTGTATATCTTCAATCAGTAATAAACTATAAGCAGATTGTCTGCGTGCACGTGACTGGTCGAGTGCTTCCTCCAGCGAGGGCAGCTACCCATTGCATTTATTAAGTATTAGAATACGTCTTTTCTCTTGAGCCGTTTTTCGTAGCTACGTTTTGTTAGGCTAGCTGCAATCATATTCGGATGTCCTTCCAGCCGTTTTTGACATTTTTTTTCTGGATAACTGTATTTCCTCCCTGTGTTCATGTTGAGGTATTTGTGGATCTCGGAGTTGATAACAAACCATGGGAAGTGTGATATTTTTCTCAGTATGGCATTCTGCATTCTTTGCAATATTTCGATGTTCGAGTTACTAGCACTACCCCAGAGTTGAATACCGTACATACAAATTGGTTTCAGAATGCTTTTATATATGAGGAGTTTGTTATATAGGGATATCTTGCTGTTTCTACCTAGTATCCAATATAGATTTTTATGTTTTAAGTTAAGTTGTTCTCTTTTACTTCTAATGTGCTGTTTCCATGTCAGGCGCCCATCCAAGTGCAATCCTAGATACTTAACACTGTCTTGGTGTGGTAATAGAGAATTTTCTAAGTGCACGTATATACGAATAAACGACTTACTTACTTGTGTGAGTGAGTGATGTTTTCTTTGGAAATGTTAAATTTATTAATTTTTATGTCTAACACTATTTTTCTAAACTGTAAAATTCAAGAAAAATGTAAGCTTTTTACTAAAGCTGTATTTTTTTCAATTGTTTAATTTAGGATTAGAAGATCGACCAATAGAAGAAATAAGAGAACTATCTCCAAGTGAAATTCAACAAGTCAACGATTTAATGGCGGAAGCGATGAAAGAGAGTCCTAACAATACAAGTAAATAACTTTTTGATAGTAATAGTGAATATGTAACTTTTTATTAATAATAACATAATAATCCAATTTTATAACCTTTTTAGAATAATAGTGAATAAATAAGTAAATTTTATTTATTTCAGTTGATGACGATGAGTTTATTAGTTCAACGGAAAAGGAAGGGGTTGAATTATTTTATTTCCCCGATGAATCAAATATGAAACAAAAACAACTAGAGCTCATAGACAATGAGAGCGAAACTAAATCCATAGAGCAGGAACAGTTCCTAACTGAAGAAGCGCAGGAAGCTACACCGACAAATATACAGGTGGCTAAAGATCTCGGTGACCCAACTGTGACCCCTAAATCAACGCCTAAAAAGTCGAAACGGAAAAAAGTAATTATATCATACTTACTAATATAACCATATTTATAACACTAGTTCTAGTCAGAGAATTTATATACTATCTCTCATTAAATAATACGCCATCTATGAAAATATAATATTTATACGTGATAAACAAACAGATTAACAACATTTAAAAGATATTTTTTTATTATCTATTATGTCTGTATTAGACGACTAAGACGAAGCTTCTTAGCAATCCATGGATTCACCGTGCGGGTGCCGGGCCCATCGCGTTGCAAGGAGAGGAGTGCAAGCAGTGCCTGGGACTTGCGACCCAGGAGTAGGTGTAAGGGGCCCCTTTATTATGCGCAAAAACGCTCACCTTCACCCTCCACACTCCTCTCCCTACCTAACCAAATTTGGAAAGAACCTACTAATGCCGCCTTTGAAGTACGTTCTAGAAATGAACCGATGCTTGTTCTAGAAAGGCCAAGATCTTTAAGTAGGCTATAGAGAGATTTTGCTGTTATACCTCTCGCTCCCACTTCTACCGCGTACAGACTAACTATAAATTTATTCCTGATCAGTTCGTTGGTTAGTTCGTAATACTTATTGAGCTTGAATGTGTGATCCCTTGGGATGTTTGTTTCCCAAGGAACAGTAAGCTCCACAAGTATCACGCGTCTCAGATGGGTCGAATACAGGAATAAGTCCGGTCTGGATGACGAAACACCAACATCCCCAGGGATTTTGTAATGATTTTGACTTATTTAAAACAAATGTACGAAAAATGGCCTTAGCATCTTTTTTATTTGTACATATATTTAATCATATAATAATAATGTATGTATAATTAATTGGATATTATCTATCATCAAGAGACTCGAATCTATGACCTCCGAGTGTCTTTCCCCGGAGCCCTAGCAACTGAACTATCGTGCCTTTACTGTACTTGTTTTAATTAGTTCTCAGTATATAATCGGTTCTATAAGCTCTGAAGTAGCATCTATCGAGTTTCAAAGTTAGAAATGTTGGATATAATTATAGAATGTTTTAATTTTATATTTCGCTTATACCAATGAACACTATCAGCTCCATCGAGACATGTGTCACAAAAGCCTCGTTTTCTCAGATGAGGTCGACGGGCAGCGACACGGACGAGGAGTACTGCATCGTGGAGGCGCAGCCTGGAAGAGACACCGAGATGGAGGAGCCGCGGGTGAGCTGGCTCGGCGCCGCCTTCATGCACGACAACCACTTCACCGTGCCGGCCGCGCGCACCGACGTACTCAAGGCGCCCAAGAGCTTCCCGCCACCAGTGCTCAGGTTACTATTTTTATTATCTAACTAGGTTAATGCTAGGTTAATACATTCCACCTGATGGAAAGAGGAAATATAGTCATCACCTATGAGTTGCATTAACCTAGCAACCTATTCACTCTTCTCTTAAAGACAGAATAACACTTATTTTACTATAGATAATCAGCGAGTGAGGAGCGAAGCTCACAAGCTTGTTTGGTCAAATGCATTCTATATTTATATAAATTTAAATAAGCTTAACATGGCTATACATGTTTATAGATGTTTTCAAGCATTCTATGTCATCGAACTCCTCTGTAATTACAAACAGATTTGATTACATTTTTTTAATCGATTGCTGTGGTTCTAGTGAGTGTTAGTAAAAAAAATCGGTGATAGGTCATGTCCTTGAGCAATAATGAACCAAAAATTATTTTCAATGATTTGTATTGAATTAATCTGCGCTTTTTGTTTACATTAGTCGAGTAGTAAGTTAAACAAAACTATTTCAGATATACTTTATGTGAGATGAGCTTGACCTGGAACATGTTTGGAGGTAGCGACTTCAGCCCGAACGAGACCAGTAAGAAGACAGTCACTATTGATGACTCCAGAGAAGGAGGATCGCCTGTTAGTTCTAAGTAAGAAAAATACGAAGATTAAATGTGATCTCTTAAGTTAATTAGCTCAAGCCAGAACGTTAACTTGAACGTCATATAATCAAAACTTATTATTATCTTTGACTGACTTTAACTGATTGACATAAGTCGTAGGGATATTAATTAGAGTAGTAGTAGTAGCGTATGGTATAGATCCATTTTATATAATTAAGCATTATGAAACTAATCTAACTATACCTATATATACTATTAATTTGTTCGCTAAAACATTTATTTTTTGTGTCAACATTGGTATAAATAATTTTCATCAGGCGTAAGTTATCTCTTAAAACCAATATAACTAACAAAATACAAATCTAATCAGTTTCATAAGTATCACTGCTTAGGATGTTCATTATATTTAATAAAAACCTATAAATTTAAAACCCGTGTATCCTCAGACGCAGCAAGGAGTACGAGTCGTACTCCCGGTGTCGATCGTCGTCGTACTTGTCGGGTGTGTCGTGGAGTGCGGGCTCGGAGCGCGTGCGTGCGGCGCGCGCCCGCAGGGACACCAGCACCTGCGTCAAGCTGTGCCTTACTAAGGTTTTATTTATTTCCCTAATTAAAACCCCAAAAGCACTCGAATTTAACCTTTATTAATTCTGTTAGTTACAAAAACTTAACGATTTACATTTACTTTTTCATTTATTTTTTTTATAAAAATATATCCCTAAAACTAGAGCATCGCACCGCATACTAGAAAATTACAAAACACAGGAAAGTAGAAAATTCGGTTTCCTTATAAAAACTGCTCATAACTTTATTTCAGGTAAAATTCCAATATGAAGTTTACCCGCCGGGCAGTACCCAGGCATCTAGACAGACCCTAGCTATTACTAAAGTGGAGGTCCTAGATAGACTTGTCTGCAGCGACATCAACAAACTACTCAGCCAGTACAAGCTCAAGGACGAACCTGAAAGAAAAAACGCCCATATGGTACTAAAATAATAATATAATTAGCAAATTACTAAGTATATTTGAAAAGTTAACAAATATAATTCTGGTGTTAAATATAACAATAATATTCTTGTTAAAATATATCAGCTGATAAAGCCCTATCTTTAAGATTTAGGATAGTTTTATCCTTTTTTTGTATCGTGTTTTAAATTTTGAAACTGTTGCGTTTAAAAAAGTTTAAAAAAATCAGATAGAAAAGGCCCACTTAAATATTGTAACAACTAGACATAGAACACATAATATCCTAACATATATAAGTAAATAGCATATGCTTCAAAATGTATACTATTTTTGCAGCTAATAGTAAAAGCTGTGCACCTTCGTACGGACGCGTCGCTCCCCGCCCAGGAGTGTTGTCTGAAGGTGTCTCTGCTGCCGCTGCGGTTCAACCTCGATCAAGACACGCTGGCTTTTCTCGTTGGATTCTTCTCAAAACTGGGAAGTGACGAGGCTAATGGTATGTATGTTAGGTCAAATGTTAAGATAACTCTCAACTAAAAAAATATGTTTACTAAATAATTTGCAGCTGTGAATGTTATGTAAGTTTTTAAATTATATTAAGCACCGGATCATTTCTAGTACGTATTTCAAATGCGGAATTAGTAGATTCTTTCCAAATTTGGTTAGGTAGGGAGAGGAGTGTGGAGGGTGAGGTGAGCGTTTTTGCGCATAATAAAGAGGCCCCTTGAACCTACTCCTGGGTCGCAAGTCCCAGGCACTGCTTGCACTCCTCTCCTTGCAAAGCGATGGGCCCGGCATCCGCACGGTTAATCCATGGATTGCTAAGAAGCCTGGTCGTCTATTTAAGAATGATTATAAATTAAAATACAATAATACTTATTAAGGTTTGAGAGGTCATGCTCATATCAATTCATAACTTAAACTCTTTCTATTTTATTATATGTTATAATATTAAGAAATATATAATAAAAATAAAAAATAAAAATTAAGTTTCTCAACCAAGAAGCAAAGCAAGGCCTCTTAATGATTTTGATCTTCAATAGTGATTTACCAGGAGACAGGAGTGTGCCTAAATGAGACTGACTCCCCAATATATGTGAAATGAAGCATCATCATGTGAGGAAGAAAATTGACTATATAACTAACATTTCTACAGAGGAAGAAGCAAAGACAGTTGGCGCGGTGTCTTTGGAGTCGGGGTCCCGTCAGAGCACACCCACGCACCGGCCGCCCGTCATGAGCGTGGGCGCGCTGCTGCGAGACCCGCCGCCCACGCCCACCTCGCTGGGGGACGCAGACTGCCTTTCGCTTAACGACGCCGGTACTACACACGCACACACACACACACACACACACACACACACACAAACGCACACACACACACACGTGCGCACACGCACGCGCGCACTCACTCACTCATCCGCCTATTCTATCCTAGTTGGTGAAAATAAATAAAATTAGATGCTAATTGTGGGGAGTTAAGATTATTGTAAAGTTTCATATCCTATTAAAATGCTAAGAAGGCCTGTGTAAGTGATTTTATAAGACTGATGTTTACCTTTTTTATTTTAATTAATTTCAAGTAATTCGCGACGACGAGCCACTGATGGAGACATATGAAGCTGAACGACTGGTATCAGAGAACTTAATACAGTTGGAGGAAGATTTTCAAAGACTTGGCATCAACCAGGAGAAGCCAACCGCTAAAGTACAGGATTCTGAACCTGTTGACGACTCGCCTATTTATTTCCGGTGAGAATATGTTTTATTAGACACATACACTTATTAAAGCAAAATATTAATAATAATCCAATCCTATAAGGCCAAATTACACACATTGATCTAACCCTTAAATAAGCAAATTATTTGCTTGTGTTAAGGGTGTTAGACAACGATACTAATACATAGAAACATCCAGTATACTGCGAATATATTTAATAAACGACGAAACCCAGAAATACAGACATCTTTGCTGTCCTGTCCCTGTCGGGAATCGAACCCGAGCCCCATTGCGCTATACTTAAGGTGTCTGCGCTAACCACTGGACCAACGGGGCGTTTATATATATATATATATATATATATATATATATATCCCTCTATATATATATATATATATATATATATATATATATATATATATATATATATATATATATATAGAGGGATTCTATGTCGTTTTTACATTTGTAAATTACATTACATTATATATTTTACAATATCAACAGAATTATAAAAATAGGATAATAAAAACCGCTAAAATGACGAGTATGTACGGCTCATAATATTTATAAATCCTATTACTTTACAGGCGGGTAGTTTTCTCACCGGAAGTGCCAATTCGTCTGGACTACGTAGGTAAGCGAGTGGACCTCTCCGCCGGACCGGTCGCCGGACTGCTCATGGGACTCGGACAACTTAACTGTTCAGAACTTACATTGAAGAGGCTGGATTATAAGTTAGTGATCAATTTTAAGATTTTTGAAATATTTAAGCAATTTTAGTTAAGTTTCCGATGAGTGAGACGGCCAGATATCGAAACATCTAACTGTCCCTTTCCTAGCTTCCTCCAACCATCACTATTCCTCAAGGATGGCATTTAAATCTATAACTTATTGTTACCCTGTCGTATAAAAATATTAAATAATTCATATAGAACTCATAAATAAAAAAATATATAAATATTTCGTTTTTTAGATTAGGATTACTCGGTCTTGAGAAGTTAGTGCAGTGGGCGCTCCACGAGTGGCTCTCAGACATCAAGCGACACCAGCTGCCAGGTCTACTCAGCGGCATCGGACCCATGCACTCCTTGCTACAGATAAGTTAGTCATTATAATTATTTTATCATATATAAACTAATTAAAATTTCTTCTTTTAAAAATTTAAAGCTGTGTCTTTGATAGTATCATTTATCTTTGATCTAGTTTTTTCTTGGTCTGAAATTGGGCTAGCAATTAGTGGACCCTACTGTTCAGCTTTGGCTGGTTGGTGGAATCTCTACAGTTGTATAGGATTAAGATGTTCTTTGTCTTGGGATTTAGATGTTTATGTATTTACATTTGCAGAACAATTGACTCCATACAATTGGTATATCCGCGAAGTTAAGCTTACAAACAAATTGGAACAAAAGGAGCTAACGTACTTACGTAGATATAAATCTCCGTAAGGACGTTAGCTCCCTCTGTAGGTTCTATCGTCTGCACAACGAGGAGTTGTTAGAGAAATTGATTTACAAGACAGCGGGGGTAGTAAAATTATTGGCACCTTTTATTTTCACTACCCCCGCTGTATGTCGGTCACTCACATCACTTAGATGATTTTTTTTTAAGAATTTATGGGCGTCCTGATTTTGCATCTAACTTACTTACAAGATATGGAATAATATTTTTCCCTAAATGTTCCTTGAAAGATACTCCATGAATTTTGTTAAGCCTCTAGTGTACAGGTTTCTTCTGCAAGACCGGCAATTCTTCTTATGTTACAGTTATATTGATGTATGTTATGTTGAAGGTGACAGGGTGAAGCGTATGCTCCTCTCATATAAAAGAATAATTTATTTTGGCAGAAAACCTTCAATTGTATGTGTCATTTTCTAGTAACGGGCATTCGTGACCTGGTGTGGTTGCCGGTGGAGCAGTGGCGTCGCGACGGACGACTCGTGCACGGACTGAGGCGAGGAGCCGCCTCCTTCACCGCGCGCACCGCCGTCGCCGCGCTAGACATCACCGCGCGACTGCTGCACCTCATACAGGTACACGACACCGACACTACTACGATACAATAATATTACATACATCATTTTCAGCTTAAAATTATCATCATTAGCACTCGTTGAAGTGAAAATTTTAATCCCATATGTATAAATGTTTTAAGATACAAGATAATTTTAGCTATTAAGTTTCATAATTCATAGGAGCAAACTATAAAAATAGTAATAGCTTTTTTTGTAAGATCAATAATTTATCGTTCCAGGCCACGGCGGAGACCGCATTCGACATGCTGACACCGGCGCCGGCGTTGCCGCTGGCCGCCGCCGCGCACGAGAGGAGACGACGACGACGAGACCGGACAAGGCAACCCGCAGACATACGAGAGGGGGTCACCAGCGCCTACAACACCGTTAAGGAGGTTACCTATCGATATATTCGGGATTATAGCTATTTTACTATTAGATATTTTCTTTAATATTATTTTATTTAAATATATCAATCGTTTCCGTTATGGAGAAATTAATGTAAATTAATTCCGTGAATGTGTATTCCCGTGTCAGGGCTTCGCGGAGACGGCGGCGTCGCTGTCAGCAGCGGCTCGTCGCGGCCGCGGAGGCGTGCTCCGTCAGTTGCCCGGCGCCGCAGTTGCGCCACTGGCACTGGCCGCCGCCGGCGCCGCGGACGTGCTGGGCGGCGTGCGCGCGCACCTCGCGCCGCACACCACGCGCGACCACGCCGACAAGTGGAGGCGACCCTACACAGGTGACGCCTCGCACTCCTTTAGAATTCAAAAATCCGGATTCGAACCTACGACCTCCAGGACTCAAATCGCAATATGTTATTAATTTTCCTCTCTATGATTTTTAAAATGTATTTATTAGCTATGTAACATGTTTATTGAACGCTTATGTTGAAGTAGGTTTTTTTATTATAAACATCTCTTTTATTATGGTAACGTTAATTGAAATTTAACATTAACTTTATCTTTTAAAGCTAACTTAGCTTTTTTATCTATTGACCATACTGCCAACGTCATCTTTAGAAATATTTTAATATATTATTGATTGTTTCAGATACCACGGATTAATTTTGTTTGATCTCTATCACTTGTGATACCGAGGATATGGAATACAAAAATCCCTTAAATATTTCAAAAAAAAATGGAAAAAGAAACAGGGTTACCGGCAGATGAAGAAGGAATTAGGACCTAAAAAAAATATGTAATAACTTACTCAGATTTTTTAAAACAAAATATTTTTATACCATCAAAAGAAAAAAAGAATAATACAAAAATTCATGTCATATCAGTAATAAATAAATGTAGCGGAGCATTTTCTTTAGAACTACACAGGAAATGGTGCTTGTATTTTTTATGAATCGAACTAGCATTTTGAAGCATTTGCTTATTATTATATAAATAGGTGTAAATATTTTTTTGTACTAATTTTAATTGGAACTGTTGTCGGGTGCCATGACAGAACTTAAAAGTAATATTAAAAATATTATTATTATTTGTTTACATCAAATGTAACTGAATTTGATAATTCGCGTTCAACCTTTCTCAATGCCTATGTGTATTACATTTTATTTATGTTGCTAGTAATACTTTTTACGAGTGATATTTTATAGGCTAGTGAAGTAAAATACATAGTTAAATATTATCAATAAAAATGTAACCGCTTTTTATAATAAAACTCGAGATGCTAATAAATAATTGTCATATAGGGTATTGTTTTATTTATATATGTTATTGAAAGGGTGTGTTTATCTATTATTATTTTATTTAAGTATTATACAATAAATCTAAATCTAATCTTTATTAAAACAAATCTAAGCTTCTTCTTCCTTCTTTTCTTCGGGGTACTTATGACTGAGGAAGCTCTTCACCTCACCATACTCAACTTTTAAATTTAATCGTTGTTTTTCATGGTTTCTAAATCTCTCGTATTTTTTCAAATAGATCTCATAATGTGGCATTGTTTCATAAAAACGGGGGAATTTCTTTTTCTTTAAAATAACTCGATCATTCATAACATACTGAATGAAGTCAAGGGTCTCATCTTTGGCTATTTCTTCTTTTGTTCTGACATATGAAGGACTGGCAACTACTGTTGGATAATTCTCATTTTCTCTTTTAAACTCAACTAAATGAAGTTTCTTTTCTTCTGCAAGCTGTTGGTGAGTTCTCTGCAAATGGAAGAATATATTTTAATATTACATATAATATTGTTATTTTAATATTATGGCTCCCCCGGTGATTCTGTAATAGCCAACAGGGGTAACAGTATAGACAGACAAAAAAGAAAAAAATAAAGATTAATATTAATAAAAACATTAATACCTAACAACAATTACTCCTGCAGCGATTTTGTAAGTTATTTATATATATATGTATGTATATATATATATATATGTATGTAAGTATGTATGTATATATATATATATATGTATGTAAGTATGTATATATATATATATACATATATATATATAAATACACACATGAATTGGTTATTACATACCTGTTGCAACAATCCAATGAAGAAAGCTTTTACAATGTGTTGCAAGTTATTGGAGCCTTCAATCTTTGCGCGTATGTCTTTGATGCCTATGGCTTGACAAATTTCTTTGATCGCTCTGTGGCACACCAGACCATAACCTTCATTCTTCTTTTGTACATAGATTTTGGTTTTACCAAATGCAGTGAAGAAGTCATGAAAAACTAAAAATGGTGAACCGTTTATAGATAATTCCAGTATAAAAATAACATTAGATTTTGATATATACAGGGTTATCTGTAATTAATTGGCCACCTCTTGCAGGCACCCTCTCTACATTAATCCCAACAACATTTTTTCTACAACTTATATACAACATATAAATCTAATAATTATTTTTCTAGTTGTTGTTTTTTGTTACAAAAAAATGGTTATATCTCAAAATAGATTCTAGTTTATTATTATGGTTTACCTGTGTGATTATTGTATGTTTCAAAGTTCATCAACTTCTTGCCGGCTCTGTTCTTGGCTTTTCTTAAAGCTGCTGGTGCTTCTTTAGACTTGCCAATCCCAAACCCAGCAAGACCTTTACCATTTCCAGTTACAACCTGCAAATGGTTTCAAATATAATATACAACCTGATATTAAATATTTATTTATTTTTATTATAGGTATTAGAAAAGTATAATGAAAAGTGGACATATACATACCATAGCTTGATAATTCCTTGTTCGTCCAAGATTTCCCTTCATGATAAGTAAAGGTCTGAGCTGAAGCACTTTTGTATCAAAACCAGTAAATTCCTCTAGAAAATACAATAATTTTAATAGTTTTAATTCCAATATGATTAACCAATGAATCAATGAAATGTGTAAATGTGTTTACCATCTCCAACTTTATCAGGTGCACCAATACTTCTCCCTGGCATACGTGAACCTGACCAGCCTCTCTCTATTGGGCTGAGCCTTAGGCGGCGGAATCGTGTCATTGAATCTCTCAGCTTTATTAGTTTTTCCATTCTACAAACACAGACACACTTCATTTCTTTTTAAGCATTCAATAGGTTTACTACTTCATGCAAGAAAATTGTTATTTGAATTACAATTGCTATGCATAAATAATAATTTTGTAAAGGGAAAGAAAAATTAAGGCACTAAATTCAAGATTATAAAAAAAAGATTGGAAATAAAATGTGCCTCCACCATAAATTTGTTTCACCTCTAAAAAATAGAGTCAAAGTTCATTGTTCATTAGGTTTTTTTCTACATTAGTTAGTAATATAACTAATTAATTAATTCCCATTAAATTTACCTTTCAGGGTCATCTGGAAGGCGTTGTTGCTTTAGGAGTTCTCTACCTCTTATAACTGGAGCAGACAAACCAGGCCATAACATGTTTATTTTTCCGACACCAATCATCTGACCACGATTAAGGTCTCGAATACGAATTCTTCCAGCCCCTTTACCACGACCCTTCTTAGCTCCTGCATTACTTACGGAGGTAACAGACTTCCATAATTTCTCTGCAGGTACTATAATAATTCACTTTTAGCCCAGAACGATTAAGAAATATCTAGTTTAGAAATGAGTTTATACTTACATTTATTAAAGAAAGTAATACAAGCTATTGTTGTGGTATTAAAGTTTTTAAGGTTATAAGGTGCATTTGTATATTGGGGTATTTGATTTGTAATAAGACTAATAGGTTTATTTATAATATTCCTGATCAGTAATAATTTTGTAGCCATTCTGTAATATTACACTCTACTTTAACAGTTCAATTCTCCATTTATCGCTTTCGGATTTAAATATTTACAATAGAATATATTTTTTCTTGACTTTCCTTTAGTGACAAGAGACACTGACACATTTCACAATGACGTATGATTGGCCTAATCGGCCTATCGCCTAAAGCTTAGGCCGTGTTCCGAAATACATACCAGTATACTGCCCAGTGTTAATGACGTCATGATACCGACGCATTGACATGGCCGACACTGTAGCCGATTTAGGCTTAGGCCCGTGAGGCCCGGGCCTAGGGCGGCAAATTTTAAGAGGCGCCAAAATTTTTAAAATCGATTGGGTTTTCTGTAAACTGCAAGACCAAATTTTAAAGTTTATTTTATTGCGCACTTACTATCGAAACATAGTACCATTTTGAGGGAAGAATTTCTTTGTTAAAATTATTAATCAGGCAAGTCCTAAAATTTGAAATATCTAACAAAAAGATTAAAAAAAATTACATTACAAGCAATTTATTATTAATTCTATATTTAATTGTTATGTCAAAAAAACAAATGTTTAATTTATACCTGAATTAGATTTCTTATTACTATTGTTATTATTTTAATTATTTTATACACACACACACATATATGTACATATATGTTTATATATATATATATAAATATATATACTGTTACAAAAGATAAAGGGCGCAATATCGTCTCGGGCCTAGGGCGTCCTCAAACCTAAATCCGGTACTGGGCCGACATCAGTGCAATCACTGATGTCGGCCATATCGTACTGGTGAGAAAACTTAATAGTACTCACTACTCTGTGGAGACATAGGCAAATGCAGACTAATATTGTAATAGTAACTAGAGTTGCTACTTTTTTTGATAAGTCAAGTAAATGGTTAGAATAATAATACATATTGTAGTGGTACAAGATGACAGACCGATACTTATCTTTGTTTAATCACACATGCAAGATAGAGACAGATAGGTAGCCTCATTCGCTTTCTCTTTTTTTATTAGACAATATTTTAGGCTGACTTCCCTACTCTCTGTGTAATTTAACTCTATGGAGTTGAGACCCCAACTTATTATCCAATGTAAATTGTATAAATGTTTTTCAAAAATGTTTTCATAAATCATAAAGGTTTTTTTTAATAGATATAATATAACTAGTCCCTTGATTCTTGTGATTTTATTTAAATGCAGTCTTGCTTTAATATTATACTCCGAAAATACTATTGGGAAAATGTATTTTAATTACACATTACTATTTAGGTTAATTCGAGCAACCTTTATAGATGTTAGATAAATATTGACAAATGTGAAATGACATCTCATTTACGTGGCTGACAGATTACGAATACTGAATCGGAAACATAGCGGCTCGATAAATAAGTAAATAAATCATATTGTAACAAATTCATGTGAAATTTAAAGTTAATATTATCATGGGTTTATGTAAATGTCCGAAAAGGAGAGTTACAAATCAATTTTGTTTTGAACACAGAGTAAATGTTTGTGAATATTGTATGGTTACAAACCATCCAAAAGTAAGTAATTATTGCACTGAACTAAAAGATGTATTTACTTTTCTACAATATATATTTTACATTATGTATTTAAATTTTCAGTGTATAATACAATCTTACCTCCAATGGTTACAAGATAGTGATTATAATCCAATTTGTGAAATATGCACTAAAACTTTATCAGAGGGCGAGTGTATTCGACTAACATGTTACCGTAAGTGCACTAAAATTATAACTTAAACTGAAATAAACTATAATGTAAATTAGCTTTATATTACAATTTTTTATTTCATAAAATCAGATGTATTCCACTGGGAGTGTGCAGAGTCACGGTTTAGGGCTCTGCCCCGTACTACCGCACCTGCAGGGTATCAATGTCCCTCGTGCGCCACCCCTGTATTCCCACCCTCAAACCTTGTCTCTCCAGTAGCTGATGTTCTCAGAGAAAAGCTAGCAGGAGTCAACTGGGCAAGGGCAGGTCTTGGCCTACCACTGGTAATAAATCTTTTATCTTTATTAGATATTACCTATTGAATCATTGTCCATTTTACCTGAATGTACAATAATGGACTTAAAAGTACAAAAGAAACAAGAATACAAAAGAGTTTTTAATTTAGACATATTATAGACATAAGTTTCTTAATAAATCAGTATCTACATAATATATATAATAATACATCAGCTTTCAGAGGATCAAGACATGAAAGGTGCAGCTGGCAGACGTAGCCAGTCCCCCAATCAGACCCAATTTTTCAACTCGCTAGACAATCAAAGAGGTATTCCAGCTGGAGCCAGTGATGATGAGTCTACCAATAGATCAGGGACAAGCACTCCACATTCCATTGTACAAATACCAGATGAACCAGTTAACATTTATGATGGTACATCTGTCAAACGGAGTGATAGTTTACAAGGTAGTTTAATAGCATTTATGTAATAATTTTTTATGCACTTTAATAGCGCTTGGTAGCTGTATTCATGATTAATATTTTTGATAAAATTATTCTTCTGTAGTAGGTATAGTTTTTAATTAGTCAGTAAAAAATCCTGAATTATAAATGTTATTTAACCAGGAAATCAGACTACTAGAAAAGGCTTCAAACCCTTGGATCAATCAAAGCCACAGATGAATTTTGACCATGATGAAAACAAGTATAAGCAAAAGTCAACTTTTGCATGGATCAGCAGATGGTGGAAGTAAGTAAAACAGTAATGTATTGAATCATTTTATTAAGGGTAAAAAATAACAACTTATTAATCTAAAATTTAAAATAATTTGAGCCATAATATCAACATGAAATAATATATTTTTAGAAATACCTTGCCCTCATCTCGTGTAAGAAGAGCTGGTGGTATTTATCGAAGATATTGGATTATGTTATTTGTATTGATTGGTGTAGTCATTACCCTACTGCTGCTCAGTCACCGAGATGTTGATAATGATAATCCATTTGGTTCTATCCTTGATGATGATAGAAGAGTTTTGCAGAAAAACTAAATTTAATATAATTTATTCCTGTACTAGTTATATATTAATGAAATCAAGCAATTTTAAGTGATATAATTATTGTCATGTACATTCACTAATAAATAATATATAACCAAAAATGACTAGGTTATTTTATGAGGGTACTGCAGTAATTGTATGTCGTTAATTGCTTTTACAGGATCTTAGAACATGAACTAGCTGTTTTATCCAAAAACAGAACAGAAAATATGTCATTATAAAAATCAGGATAATATTCACAAGCTCTTTGACAATCTGGCATCCAGTTTAATTCTAATAGCTTTGGCTGTATGTTTGTACCGTTTTTGTCCCAACTGAGCATTATATCTGCAGCATACAAAGCTCTTGACTGTGGACTTTTTGCTATACCACAAGGAGCTTCTTTTGCAGTGGCAGATACAAATAACTCTGAAAACATATTGTATATAGATTTTTCTACATCATCCCATGCATAATCTGCATACTGCTTAGACCAAGCAGTTTTAAAATCTTGACATAATAATTTAAATAATGGTGCCCCCTCAGTATAATTCATAACTGTAAAATGTTTTTCATAATCTTCAAAGTTATCCATTGAAAATTCTTTATTAGATAGTCTTAAAAAGAAGTTATTATAAACAAACACTTCTGTTGGATTTACTGATTTCAAAAGAATCACATAGCGGACATCAAATTTAACTTTTCCTATAGCAGCTCTCTCAAACAGGACAGGATTTTCTATGTATTTTTGTGCTATTTTGGGACCTGACAATGGTAGCCTACATAAAAAATCTAAGTTATTTGTAATGTATGTATCTAAGCCTCTAGCAAGATTGTAGGGTTTACAAATCCAGTAATTATCCAAGTCTTGCTTTTTTCTCTGCATGAAATATGCTACTAATTTTGTAAGCTCGGTCTTCATATTAAAAGTTGCCGGTAGCCAAATAGGAAATGTTTCAAGGTCATCATTTCTTTTTGTTTTTATATTGCTTCTCCTAGCTACTATAGGCAAAAGATCTTTAATAGTTATAACATATTCAAATGGAAATTGATTGACAAACTTATTTGGAGAGTTAAGACTTAATTCTTTGAACATTTTGAAGTGTTCCACATACCATAGTATATCTGCATCATTTTCATTGTTGACTATTTCAAAGTCGGGAGATGTCAGGTACTGATTTATATACTCATATTGAGGATAAACTTTAAGTTTGCCTTTTATTAATCTATTTTTCAAGTTTTCTAAGTCAGGTAGGGTTTCTACAATATGACCCTCCAAAAAATAATTTATATCTGGCTCTATCTGGGTGTAATCTTCATCAAAATGATCATAATTTTTCCATGGGATGAGCATTGCTTCCCTCTGTTTTGGATCTGAATATTTAACTTCAATAAAATTTCTTGTGATTATATCACCCTCTTCTACATTTGCAATTGGGAAAAGTAAAGTGTAGGTAATTCCTTCTGGAATGTATATAAAGGGAACCATTCTAAAATTTGGTTTATCTGAATGAGTAATCCCTGAACCTAGCTCATCCATTACATACCAAACAGGAACCCTGTCTTCTGCAGAGATATCTTCCCCATCTATGGTATAAGTGTTTGCATATTTCCACAATTTTTCATAAACTTCTTCTATTGGATCCCCAGTACTTTCTCCATTTACTTGCATAAGGTTACACATTCTTTCTAATAGAGCCGGCATATTTCTTAAATTATTTTTAATACTGTTGGCTTTAAATGTCCATGCATGATCCACCAAAAAAATATTAGAAGTATCTGCACAATCTATGTCACTGATAGCCATTACACTCCATAGGGGATCGTACGGGTTTTTCTCCTCAGAGTCATAGTCAATTTTGACTAGTTGAAATGATAAGCCAGAATCAAAAATCTGATCTTTGAGTTTCTTGCAGAGAACAGGCCAAAAATGTTCAGGAACTCCGGAAAGTACAAGTTGAGGCTTATGTGCAGCTATGAATAGGTTATAACTAGCTATTCCATCCATATTTCAGAAATATTTTTATCTTATAAATTAAGTTTTCACTTTACAAAAACTAACCTGTAAAATGTAAGTTGTCAAACTGACACAAGGTCAGTTCAACTGACTCAGTTGTCACTTAAGATTGTTATTTGCTGTTCTATATTTCGCAACATCAAACAAGAATGGCTATGGTAAACGTAGAGATTGTATAATAATTTTATGTTGGTAAAAGTTAAGCTTTTTTTTTTTTATGTCAAAACATCTAATACGGTGGCATATGATTGCATGCTTATACAACATAACCCAAAAATACGAGTATAAATAAAATTATAAACCGCTTATGCTGGTGTACTTTGTAATAAATAATAAAGTATAAGTTACATATGTTGAATAATATATTGTATGCCAGGTTCATATGTATTGGATGTTTTTATGTAAAGTTTATTATTTTTTTTTATATATCGTTGGAAAAATGCGTTACGCATCATCTCAGCGGCCAGGGAAGGTGATGGCCGAGGGGATATGTGGGACTACCCGGCAGAATAGAAGACGCTGCCATTTTTAAGGCTACCCACTAAAAAACCAACGGTTGACCTCATCGCCTTAGTGGGACGCCACGGGATCGCTGTCGTACTCATCGTGACTCCCCGGCGGAACCCCCAAATGAAGGGCCCCGATCAACTTAGGGCACCCTCACAACGTAGCCTATAGTAGGCGAGAGAGATCACCCCCCTCTCGCGCCCAGTCACTACGGCTGGGGAAGGAAACGGCGGGCATACTCCCGCCTCCTTCTTCCCAGTCTACCCCTACGGAGCGGGTCAGCGGTAGAAGCTAGCTCCCTGACCCGCTCAGCGGCCTCCTTCGCGGCAATGATTTGTTCGCAGAAGGAGGCCATGGCGACCCAAACGTCCTCACTATCGAGCATCTTTAAATTGACGCTCGACAGCGAGACACTGCTGCCGACCACGCCACACACTCCTCCAGGGTGTGACGAGCCGAGTCCTGTGGCTCATCACAGTGGTGACAACAGGGGGTCGCCTCTCTGTCCTGGTGTGGTGATGGTCCTCTGCGATTGTCGCAAGAGGACCTTAGAGTCGCGGGTGAGGGCTCCCGACCATTGGGGGCACCGTAGAGGGCCATGCTCCGTAAGATGCCGGCGTACAACCGCCGGCACGGAGCACCCGGCCCTCCGACGTTGGGCAGAAGCCTAACTAAGGCCGCTGCGGCGAAAACGAGTTTCGGGGCCAACGAGGAGAAGTGAGCCCCGAAACGCCACCTGCCGTCCAGGGTAAGGCCCAGATATTTCATCTTAGCCTTAACCGCCACCTCCGAACCCTGGACGGAAATGGATGCCCGACGAGGGGGACCCCGGCGAGGGACGTGGAACAGTAGGGCCTCAGTCTTTGAGACCGAAACCCTGAGTCCCAACAGCCCTATACGGTCCGCCACCAGCGTAGCACCGACTGTTGCCAGCCTGGCCGCCTCCGCAAAGCTACCCCCCCTCGCTGTTACGAGGGTGTCATCTGCATAGCAGTACACCCTCATGCGCGGGAGGAGAGGACATCGGAGCAGCCAGTCGTAACCGAGGTTCCACAAAACGGGCCCGAGCACAGAGCCCTGTGGAACCCCGCAGCTAACGCTACGCCGATAGACCCGCCGGTTGCCGCACTCCCACAGGACTTCTCTGTCCTGCAGGTAAGCCCTCAACAGCCGCCGGAGATAAGGAGGCACTCCATGGAACCGGAGCGCCTCAACCACAGTCTCAAACGGCAAGGTGTTGAAGGCATTGGCGATATCCAGCGATACCGCCAGGACGACATCCCCCTCGGATACAGCCTCTAGGGGTCCCGTCTTTCAAAGCCCTCAGGGCGTCAATTGTCGATCGACCCGCCCTGAAGCCAAACTGGGCGTCTAAAAGACCGGGACCCACTTCGTCGACGAGACGGGCGGAGAGGATTCTCTGGAACAGCTTTTCCGTCTTGTCCAACGACACGATTGGCCTGTATGCGGAGGGACTGTCGTCAGAATAACCCTCCTTTCGCAACAGGCACAATCTCCCCGACTTTCAGGCAATCGGGAACTGTCCAACGCGCAAGCAGATAATGAACAGTATGTAAAGTGTACATGATACAACATTTCTTAGAAACTTTAATTTACAAAAGCCATCTCCATTTTCGTTAAGAAAAGTTGAACTAGAAACGACCATGTAGGTCAATGATAGTAATTATTTACGGTTACCGAGCTTTATTGTTAGTTGAAACTTTAATAAAAAGTAAATTACTAAATATTAGCAAGGATAAGGGTGAATATGTAACTAAAACAGATTATTCATAAGCTTGGGTGTATTGCAACAACCATTAGAGAACATTTATTCCTATTACTTAAACATTTAGGTTATTTATTTTAAGATAATAAAGGATCACATATATTTTTAAACTAAAGATAAGCATGAGAATTGATATAAACTCAGGATCACATTAAGTTTATCACAAAATAATAATCTGTAATCTGTAAACATCTATATAATAAAAAAATAGTTGGGGAATATAGCAACAGTGTATAAAATTAAAGAAGCAATGAAAAAAGAGGTCTTACATTTATAATAATGAAACAAGTCACTTATAATTAATTAAAAATGACAATGGCTGCGTCACAAGTAGTCGCCACTTATAGTAGAACAACTAATACAAAGGGACGCAATTAAATCTATCAGTTCAGTTGGAGTCCGAGTCCATATGAGTTCTGTAATTTCGGCGGGCCTTTTTGACTCTCTGTCGAAATTTATGCGCCTGGTATTCAGGGTCATCGGAAACATCGTCAGCTGGAAGAGGGTTCCTTGTGCTGCTTCCAGCAACAGTGCCTACACCACTATCAGGAGTTGCATCGGGAGCCGGCCACAGGCTACCCTCAGTACTGCAACTACTCTCCAGTTCGCTTTCATTGGTCTCATTCATGAGTCTTGCCACGGTCCTGTTGAAGCCTTTAGGGGACAGTCGCTCTGTAAGCAGACGGTCAGAATTCTTGGGTGGTGGAGATTCACTTGAATCTGAAAGTTGCTGACTAAGTCGACCATTCCTCCTCACTCGTCGTAAGTTCATTCTCAACCGGTTTTCTGGAGGTGGTGACGAGTTATTACTTTCTGATTCTGCAGGGTCAGCTCGAAACGAATCTCCTAGAGATCCATTAATCGGCGTAGGAACGATGTTGACTAAATTAGGTGAAATTCTCTGTTGACTTCTATGTGACGCCGAGCGACTTCCAACGGATAAGTCGTCGTCAGAATCGACTTCTGCTATCCGAAATAACGTATTGTTTTGACCCCTATATCCTGCACATAAGATACATATTTGAAAATCAAACATTTAGACTAATACCAAATCGGAAACTTTTATTCTGAACTCAACAATTACCTGTACTTGTGCTAGGTAAAGCTAAGTTGTCTTCAAAGTTGTCCATGTTTGAAAAATTATTGTTATCACTACTATCTTGAGCTATTCCATTACCTGAAATAATAAACCAATTAATTTAAAAACTTCAATTAATTTTATTTTAATTAAGAAATAACTTACTATTACTTCTTAAATTTATAAGCCTTCTATAACTAGTGCCTTTACTTTTTCTCTTATTGGATCTTGTGCTGGTTATTCTTCTTCTAAGCGGTCGAAGTATCTGCAATAAATTGTAAATATATGAAACTGGACCTAGAACTCCTATTACAGGGTCTGACACGATCCTACCACAGATCTTAACACAATCCCACTAGTGTTCCTATCACACCCCCTCCCTAGTCCTCACCCTGCCGGTGGTCGTGTAGAGGCAGTGCGGTGTCTCGTCGGAGTCGCTCCTGTCGCTGGAGGGCGTGAGTCTCCTGGAGTGCTGCAGGCGGCGGCCTCGCGCGCGGCGACACGGACGAGACACCTTCACCGACGACGACTTGCTCGCACACGCACGGGACTGTTTGTTGCGTCTAGATTTTTATAAACGGTGTTATGCAAGACGGATATATATAAGTGTTAATGTTGTGGCGATTTTTTGCCGATATACTAAAATCAGAGTATTCTTGATATTGCATATAGTTTTAGATAAAATGTTATTATTATTTCTTATTTTTGTAGATCCATACATAAATGTAATGTGTTGCTATTACTTCAATGTTATAAATTTATTAATAATAGTTAAAGATAAATTATTTATATACCTGTGAGCGCCTCTCTTCTGCGATCTAACACTTTTAGGATATCGCGAAGCAACAAGACGGGCCAGTCTGTTAGGACATCGCTGACTTCGACTACCTTTTGATGCTGAAAAAATATTTCATGTTATTGCCGAGGCTATTACATGTAAACTTACAATAATTTAAAAAAAAATATATAAAAACACTTGAATCTTTCTAAAAACATGCTAACCATATTATAATTAAAATTAATAAATATAGAATAAAAAATATAACACGTTACGGATTCGAACCTGAAAATGTTTATATGTAATATAAACACCATTATATTACATACGGAATGTTTAATCTATCCAAGGAAGTAACGACACGATAGCTCAGTAGGCAAAGCGATTAGAACAGATTCCCAGATGTCGCAGGTTCCTGCTTGTATTTAAACATTTAATGCTATATATATAATTTCAAATTAATAAAATGACTGTTCTCTTATTATACACTCACATCTCTTGGGGGGCAGTGGAGGAAAGTCAACAGCGATCTGGTCACTGTTACTAGAATCAGAGTCATTGTTCCGGATGGACCCTGAACTGGAGCCGTCCAAGGAGTCTGTCTCTTCAGCGAGACACTCCAGCTCTCTTTGAAGTAAAGAGTCAAAGAACGCCATCATGCGAGGGTCCTCACTGGTTGACTGTTCCGCGTAATTGTGGGAAAGGTACTGAAAGAAATTTAGAGAATTCATGTTTGAAAATATCTATAAACATATATAGCCATGTTAAGCTTATTTAAATTTATATAAATATAGAATGAAAAATTAAATTAAAATTTAAAAAACCCCCGATACAAAAGACCTCTAAAAAGAATAAAAATAATATTACATATTATATATTTATTGAAGACGTTGCTCGGGGGAACGTTGTACGTACGTTGACGATGGTGTCTATTTTAAGAAGTTACAAGGATACGATTAGGCAATACGATTCGATATCGTAATTTCTTTATTTGCCTTGGTAACTTACTTGCATTTTAATTTCTTCCTTTATTTAGCGGTCCCCGATGCAATGACTTCAATATATACATAATAATATTATTTTTTTCTTATTAATTGTTAAAACAGTAAGAGTTTTTTTTTTCTTTTCAACTATTACATTGTCATAAAGTCACAGACAAGAGGGGACTCTTCTACAACAGGTTTTTGTAAACCTAACAGATGAGCTCCCGCACCATGTATTGTAAAACCCATGTAATTGTTGAAAATAAAACATTTTGATTTTGATTTGATTTTTATTCTTTTTAGAGGTCTTTGTGTATCGGGGGCGTTACATTTTTATTTATTATTTTTTTCTGCTTTTCTAAAGTTATGTTGGTTTTATTATTATACTAAATGAACCTACAGACAAACAAATCTTCACTTGCTAAGTATTTCTCTCAATATTGCATGAAAACCTTTCACCCGCACTAATTAAAGTTCCATATCTTGGAGAGGACTGTTTCTATTTCGACCAAACATAGTTAAGAACCATCTCGACGAACCAGGCTTTTGATTTAAAAAAAGAGCAATCAAATCCGTCCACGCGTTTGACTGCTACATTGCCACAGACAGACACACAGATATACAGATCGACAGGTCGCGGGTTCGAATCCCTGCCCGTTTCGGTTTATTTTTCATTCAATATTTATATAAATTTAATTTAGAGAATTATCAATTATCCAAATTGAGGAAAATATGTTTTAACAAGCTTTTAGTCGAGGCTTCCTTAGCATAAAAAAGGCATGGGTACCAGGTACCAGACTATTACAAAACTATAAATTAAAAAGACTTTGATACAAAATAATGGCTAAGCTCTTTTTATACGGGAACCTGTCATTTTCCGTAATAAAAAAAAAATAGATTTTTCTAAGCTAGAACTCTTTAAGTGACAACCGAAAAATAAAAAAATACTCTTATAACATTAATTAATGTAATTAATTTTAATTTATTGATTTTCTCATTTACCTGCCCGCTATGATGCACAAGTGACACATAGTCCTCATGGCTGTATATCTCCCGAGGGTTGTCAGAGCCCTGAGCCTCTTCCAACAGCGTGCCTCGCATGTGGGGGTATTCTAGAGCCGACCATACCTAAAATATTACTTCATTTATTTGCAATTATAATAAGAAGAGAATTTAAAGGATGGCGTGTGAAAAATAACATAGCAATGAATTTTATAAATAATGTCATGTATGTAAATCTAATAATTATACGAACATTGTATTAAAGAAAAATTATATGACAGGGCAGTAAATTTTTTTAAATACGACGAATTCCAAAAGTTAATAAAGAATTTGATACCAAATTAGTATTATATTTAAATAGCCAACTTATCGGTATCCAAGAAATCACTAAACTTCAAAAACTGATTTAAAAAATTCACTTTAAACCGACCTTTATAATTTTTTCCACCCCAGAAGAAGCAATGAGACAGTAATGTGGGTTGTACCGAACTTGATTGACTATGGACCTGTGTCCATACAGCACTACATGAGGAGGCTCAACCACCATGTTATCTGTAACAAGGTTGAATTACTATTAATATATCTTATTTATATAAAACACCACATAAATATATAAATAAATTGTATATATATTTTATAATATATACCAATAAAGTACGTACTAAATCCACCACCCGTGTCAGGTATCTTCCACATATACAAGTTGAAGTCATCAGACCCGGAGAGCACAAACTGATCGTTCTTTCCCGCAAAGCAACAGCTCTTCATAGTACATGAATTATAATAATCCTGGTGGTAGAACTCAGCTACAGGTTCTGGTGAATGAGCTGTGTATAGAACCGGTGGTAAGCGACGCCGGAGGGCAAGTATATGTGTGCCCGTTTGATTGAAGCACACACTCATACTGTTCTGGCCGGATCCTTTGTTGCCAACATACCGGATAACTGGACTAAAAAGTGGAATACTTTATTAATATGACATTAATACTTGTGGTTAGTGTAATGCGTGTGTGTGTGTCTTGTGAAATAAGACCTGTAAGAAAACAAGATTGATGCTTAAAAAGACAGTTTAGCCAAAAATTTCCTCAATGTCCTTAACTTCATCTCACAGTTCCGCATTTCCTTTAATTGTGAAGATGACCCTAGAAGTTAACCACGCACTTTTGGCTAGGCCTCGACTTTTGTCGAGTAAAGAAAACAATTCTGGGTAAAATGCATAAACATAAAGTGTGTTATAAAAAACTTACTGTTTTGGTGACCTTAAGTCCCACAGAGCAACGCCGTCTCTGTCATTGGCGGACACGAGCATGCTCACTTGCAGTGGATGAAACATAACACCATGAAATGCCTCCCTACTGCGGGATACTACAAGTGATTCTGAAATAATATAACATATTATTTCAGAATCACTCAGTATAAGTTGTAATAGTATAGTAGTATATTCAATTCAGAATAAGGGTAACTACATAACATTAAAAAATTGTGGAATTAGCACATCCAAATATTTCACTAGGTACTTTCAGACTAAATGAGGTTAGACGTAGTATCAACATAGGTATCTTTATAGTTCATACCCACCATGCACAGACTGCCTAGTATCAAACAGCAGTAGTCGTCCATCGTTCCCTGCGGTGGCAACGACACGCTCGTTGAATGGATCTATACTGAGACTGGACACCGCACGCTGATGCTGCAGCACTTCTAACGGACGTTTGCTTTCTAGATCGTGGACTATTACCTGAGGACAACATTGTACGATTTGTATTGAGATATTTTAATTAAGGTAGCATGTAAATGATGATTGTAGAAAACACCGATGGGATAACTACCGACAGCTCTTGGGAATACTAGAATATCTGATAAAAGCGTTAGAAGATGTATAGAGTTGTGGCACACCCCCCGCCCCCCTTTTTACACGTTACACAATTGATTAACTATTCGTTGTAGTGAAATGACGCAAACTGAATCTGGGGTGTATCCAGGTATAAAAACAGTAGTCATTTGTGATCGGACCTCTTTTTACAGATTACAGCGCGAACTCCTGATTAGACGTGAAATATTGCCGCGTTTTATTAATAGTATTAGTAGTTATAAAAGATTGCTTTAAGCCAAATATTCCGATTCTAGGTAGAGTGGAGCCTTTAGTTTAGTTTGTAAATATGCGGCCTAAATTACCGATTTTTTATTGATTTGACATGGAACTTTGATTTTATTACAGCTTAACGGTATTATAGACCTCGAGTATTTGATATAAATTTAAATCTAGTATCTCTAGGCGTTCCTAAGGAAACGGGTAGTATTTAAAATTATTAAAAATATTTTTATAATATGATGTAACTAAAACTTTACAGTTTTCGCAATTTTCCTTTATCTGTTATAAAACGTTGCTTGGTACCAAATTTCAAGACTCTGAATTTACGGGAAGACCCTGGACATTTTGATTCTCTTACGAGTTTCGAAAATTGCGGCAATTTGCGGCATAAACGACTGTATGTTTTGTTTGTGTTGGCTTAGAAATTTGATTTTTACACAGCTTTCGGGGGGACAGTAGGCCTGAGTATTTAATATAAATTTCAGCTCCTTTTTCAGGAACCTTTGATGGTATCAACCTTTAAGAGTTCCTGAAAAAAAAGGGTCTTGACAGATGGATGGACGAACGGACCAAGTGATCCTATAAGGGTTCCTTTTTTTTCCTTTTGAGGTACGAAACCCTAATATTAGAAAGTATTTTTTTTTTATATTTTGCTCTCTACTGTGCATCTGGGAAAGTGCAATCTGTTGTATTGTAAAATAAATAATGTGCGCTATTGTGAATTATGATCACATTCTTTAATGTAGGGCAATACTATAGAAAATAAGGGATTATAGAGATAGTATTAAAAAGTATACAATTCATAACACACTATATTGAAATTATTATATTGTTTCATATTTAATATTTTTTAATTGAATGTCACATATTGGACCATTCTTTATTTAGTGTGATTTCATCTTTTAAAATAATAACAAAGATATAAATGTCATTGATTTAAATCACTAAAAATGTCTTGAAATTTAACTCACTCTATCGTCATTTCCTCCCGAGTAAATCTTCTGGTTATCTGATGTTATACCTAAACAAAATATATTTGATAGATGCAGGGCCTTCATGGGTTCTGGCTTGCCATAGTTGAAGAGGGCTTGTCCAAACTGCCATAACATTACCCTCCTATCATCTCCTCCTGCAAATTATAAATGTGCACTTTAGACTCCTTAGTTTTGAGTCATTTTAGTAGGAATATAAATCCAAGTAGCTTTTATTCTACATTTTGAACATACCATAGATAATGTGATTTAATAAATGGTTTGTGATGTGATAAGTAAACATAATTGCTTTATTTATTTGTATTACAAATGCTATTCTTATGTATTATTTAACTTTATACAAATTTCGACTTTATTGCTATTCCGAGAGCTTCTATAATATCATGGTAATGTATTTTCATTACACACCCACTACTCTCTTATCACTAAGTGATATAAAAATAAATACAGTGAGAATACAATGTGATTATTAAATTATTGCATGGATAAATGCCATCATACATACGGTTTCAAGTAAAAATAATATGCATATAAGTTTATTTATAAATTTAGGAATTAAAGTAGAATATTACCTGATACAAGAAATTCGCCATTGTATGAAAACTCGATGGCATTTACACATCCAAAATGGCATACTAAATCGCGGCGATACAGGTTTTTAGCAGCATTAAGTCGTTTATTAAATAAGTGAGACTTGAGGCCAGGTAAAAGTCCATATTCTCTTTTTACAATATATGGTAAAGGATTCGCAATATTCGCCATGTTTAATTTAAGGCGAAACTAAATTTTCCGACACTCTACTTCACGATCAGCTGTACATTTTATTTTAAAAACAAACGTTCCATTTTATATAATAGTTTACAAGACTGTTCCTTTAAAATTCAGTATACATTCAGTAGTTCGAAATAATTAAAATGTATTCTTTATTATAAGATAAAATACATATATACTTAAATTTCAATCACATTATGTCAAAAAAAAAATAACTTTTTGTATATTTGTTACATACAAATTACGAAAAATATTGCGTAGGCCGGACTTGCGATATGTTGCAATCAAGCTAGTTTCAAAATTCAAATGTCAAGTTGTCAACACTTGTCAAAAAGAGTACAACACGTGCCGGTTCACCTAATTACAAAAGCATGTTTTGAAATTACATAAATTCTATAAACTAATATAAAGTCTTGCAATTTGCAATACTGCGTCTGATTTATGTAGAGAAATAAGATAATAAGAACAAGTTTTAAAAAAGTAATGGTTGTGGCTATGGAAATGGAGAAACCTTCTCTTAAAGTGTCTGGTAGTATTATTTTACTTGGCAAACATAATAATTCAAATATGCAAATGTAAATAAATGTGGGATATTGTCCCCCGTATCCCATAGTAGTCAGCTTAGGCCGTATTTATTAATTCTTTATTCCATACCATAATTATTAAGTATTAAATGCCTGACATGATCATGATTAATATGATTAATGTATTTATGGACAAATTGCTATTTTTGTTTTAGTTTCGAATAGTGAATCATCGTCTAGCGAAGAGGAGTTTGACGGATCAGACCTTGAAGGGGAGGAGTCGGAGAAAAGCAATGAAAATACCGATGATTATCGCAGCGATGATGATGTTATTATGAAAAATGAGGGTTGGGCAGATTCGATATCGAAAATCTTAGGTGCTAACAAACCTAAAAATAAGAAAACTTTAGTTCTATCCAGAGCAAAGAAGTTAGCAGATGTTGTCATAAAAGAAAAAGAACAAAAACCTTCTTTTGAGGTTATTGGAGAAGAAGTAAAAGAAACTAAACCAGATATAAAAAAAGATAATACTCCTGAGGCAGAACCACCACTGAAAAAAAAGGTACAATTGCTTTGTTTAAGATTTTGAAATTCAAATCTAGTATGTCTATTTATAATTTATTTCTTTTTAGAAACATGAGAAATCTACAGTTAGAGTAAAACCTAACATACTTGAAAAGGATAGAGAAAGGCTCTTATCTAAAATAGCTACAAAAGGTGTTGTACAATTATTCAATGCAGTAAGAAATCAACAAAAAACATTTGATAGGGATTTAAGTAAAGACTTGCCGGATGGTAAAAAAGAGAAGATAATGAAAAAGTTTGACAAACGAGCATTCTTAGACACATTGATGGGACAGTCAAAATCCCTTAATGTAGAGCAACACACAAAATCCTTAAAAGATGAGGTTAAGCCCGAAACTGAAAAACCAAGGTGGAATGCCCTCAGGTAAAACTTTTTGTATTATTGCCTTACAGGTTTATTCAACTATTACAAACTATTGTTTTCATTAACAAAAAACAAAAAGGCTTTTTTATAATTTTCCGGGTAAAAATAGTAAAGCATTATATACAGAATGAGACAAGTCACAAGAGTTAAATTTTATTTGTTACTTATATACACATCTCAAGTCATTTGTGCTTAATCAACTACTTGAGGAATAAATCTTTACTTACATATAATAATAATAAATGAAATCACATACTTGATCTACAATTATTTCTTTTTTTACAGGGATGATTTTATGATGGGAGCTAAAATGAAAGATTGGGATAAAGAATCTGTGGAGGAATGAATAAAATATTTTTAATTAAATAAGGCATAACTTAAGTTTATTTTTTTAATGAATGTACATAATATACAAATTAAGATTTTTTTTTTGTTTTATTTTATACACATGGTATAATTATCATTTCCATTAGGTTGTTGAGTGATCTGTTTAGGCAAAGTAGAGTAAATCTTGACAGGAAGGTTCCAGACCATAGTTTCTATTGGCACATTGAGTGGTGCATTCCAGTCTTTATCATCTGTATTGGGTAACAGCTTCTCTTGGCTTGTTACAAATTCAAAATGTAAGCGCCAACTTAAAGACACTGCAACAAACATTTTCTTTATAGTTCTGATTATTACATTAGATATGTCAAGATGTAAAGTTAATATCTATTCATTATATTATTTAAATGATATGTTATTTACCTTCATCAATTTCAAAAGCAGGAGTAATGTGCAAAGGTATGGGCAATATCAGCTGAGAGTGTGTCAGACCCAAAGTGACCTCGTGGTATCTGGCTACTGTCATAGATCTGCTGCTGGTCTCCTTGTTTATGTTTTTGATGTTTTTTGATGGGGTTTTAGTCTTTGTAACTTCTTCTGGTTGTAATGATACTGATACCTAAAACATTGTTATGCTGCATTAAATTTGTTGCAGTCTACCATAGAAAAAAATATATATTAAATACCTTTTTTATATATATGTTCAATGTTTTTATGTAACAACACCTTCAGTTTCAAGCAATAGATTTTAAAATGTTGTGTAATGTTAATTTATTTTTTACCTGCATACAGGTGACAGTTCCAACAGAAAAATCAAATGTACCAACAATATCTTCACCCAACCTGTAAGCTGATTTGAACAAGCAGAAACGTCCAACTTTACCCCTTGCATTGGTTATCATGTAGGAATTCGGACTTCTCCTAGCTGTTAGATTCTAAAAATATAAAAAAATAACTATTTCGTTCCTAATATGATATTTCATATGCTAAATATTAATTTCATAATTTAAAGATATTTAGCACCTGCAAAACTTGTAATGCCATAGTCAATGGTGTTTCAACTTTCCTTTCTTCAGAAAATGGACTTGTTGGTTGCAGCTCTTCTGTTGTTTCATTGCCACATAGAGCTGATAAGTCTTGCAAGTTCATAATAGGGCTAATGGGCAGAACTCTGAATGGTATTCTTACCATTTTTATATGAGACCCAACTTTTTGTGTTGCTATTGTGATTTTATAAGAGTATTTCACTGCCGTGCCTCTGTATGAAGGTGGTGCTTCTATGGGCAGAGATTCTCTATACCAAACTGCAAAAATATTACAAGTTAAAAAAAAATGAATAATAATTACTGTTTACACAAAAGTGTAAAAACTTACATGTTTTGGTTTCCCCAAGTGGTATTGTCAGATCACAAAACAATATCTTGGGTTTTGTGTGAAATACAACATCTCCTATGTCACATGAAGTCACTTCTAAGGCTGTTGTTTTTTCTACAACTGTATTTTTTTCCACAAAGTTTTTTGATGTTGAAAAAAAACAATGTATTTGTGCAGAAGCCCATGCTAAGTTTTCCAGAATATCACTAAAATAATAAAGAACTTATATGTAGGGCATTAACTTTACTAACATTTAGTACATGAAATATTTATTACCTATGACTCTGTGAATTCCTATGTTCAGGTTGGGTCGTATGGCAAAATGTTATACGGCATTCCAAAGCCTCGCCAGCTAAATAAACAGTTCCAGTAGTGAGTTTGGCTGAAAGCTCAATCATAATGAATACAAGCCTAGTAACTATGTTTCCATAAGAATTATCACAATTAAATTTTTATATTAATGTAAGGAGTTATGGGTAAAGAATAATTACAGTAAACTTATTATTAGTTTAATGATTATCAATAAGATAAAATCTAATAATTTATAAAAACAATAAATAGTAACATTGTAAATGGTCCAAACTTGAAACTAATGTCATTTGTCAACGTCGGCAAGTCAAACTACGATTCCAAATGTCTACGATAAGTAATTTTGTGCCTTTTTAAAAAATATAATACTGTTTTAATAATCATTTCTTTACCAGGATAGCAATTAATATTAATAAAACATTTTTTGCTTTATAAGGTAAAATAATCAAACGTTACTTTTAACACTTTTTGCCATTGAAGGGAACTTAGCGTGAAACAGAACGTATTTTTTAACGGCATTATGTGATTTGAAAAGCTGTATGTAGGAATTTGACTGGTTTCCGCAATAAAAGTAATTGTTTACTTGTTACACTACATAACAAAGTGAACGAAATGTTAATATCAGACGGTATAAATCATGGCAAGTTACAATCTATAATAGTAGGAGAGTTAAAAAAAGCGGGATTGAAACATCGTTTCAAGAAAATAATTCTTAAAAATGTCAAAGTAAGTTTGTGTTGAACAAACATTGTAATGTCTTTGATGTGCAATTATTATAGTTTTGCAATCTTTGTCAGGATCACAAAACTGTGTTTGGAGCTCCACTGATAAAAGTTCCATCATGCAGTGTAATTTGTTGTGGTAGCACGTTATGTATACCAATTGTTGTAAGTGAAATGTCATCAGTTCTTAGAGCTAATGCCCACGTTGAGGGACTTTTTCGGAAAGCAGGATCCCAAACCCGCCAAAAAGATATAAAGGTAAAAAACATCTTATAAACTTTAACATAAAATACAATCCTTAAAAAAAATAAACACTAGTGCTTTTCTATAAATATCTATATAATTATTGTACTTAAGATTTTATATATTTAACTTTGTTGAAATAATTCAGAGATTACTTGATGCCGGGGGATGTGTTTCGGAAGGCCACCATCCCATTGATGTTGCAAGTGTTTTGAAGCTGTATCTCAGATGCCTCCCAGAACCTTTAATAAGTGCAGAGGTCCAGGATTTACTATTGAGATGTAGAGTTACTGCTAGTGAAGGTGGATTAAAGCCTATTTTAAATACTCTTTTATTACTACCAGTATTACATGTTCATCTTTTGCACTACATTATGGAGGTACAGTAGAAATATAATTTGTAAAACTTGAGCATTAGTCCTTTTAACTTATATTATTTTTATATTTCAGTTGCTGAATTTTATTGCATCGCGGCACAATGATAATCTAATGGATTCCTCAAACCTGGCAATAGTATTAGCTCCGAGTATTATGCCCTTACCAGCTACTTCTTCTGCACAGCGGCTCGAGCACCATGTGGCGCTAGTTAAAGTATACTTTTGCCATAATAAAATAAATAGTACATACTGAATAATCACAGATTATAATTTGCTAAGTTTTTATGCGTTTTATAAAGGGCTTTTCTAAAAAAAAACTTTTGAGCATTTTAATGTGATTTTTAATTAAAGTTTTAGGCATGCCTTTGTATAAGTTATTAAGAAAACAGTTTCAATGTTTATCTGCCAGCAAAATTTATTTAAAGCATTTGATAATAAAGAGATGTCATGGCTTGCATTAATTATTTACTTTTTGTTTTAGATATTTATTGACAATGCACAGTATATTGGACTTTTATCAGATGATCTCATGACCAAACTGGATGATGACTCCGATGTTAGTCAGTCAAGAAGGAAAAAAAGGAGAAGTGGGTCTCTTAATAGTAAGCATATTAGTATTTTTAAGACATACTTACAGAATTTAGTCAAGTATATTAACATATATAATTTACTTTTTTTACTTTATACTGCTTTATTTTCAAAAATCAAAACTGGTGTAACAAATCTGAAATTAAGTTTCTTAAATCACAGGAATGCTCAGTGGTTTGCGTAAGATGGTGTCTGGCAATGTGACCACACCAGCACCTGTTAGAGAAAACTCAAAAACTCCTATACTTAGTAAATCAGCAGCAAAAAGGAAGTTTGACTCTTACGAGGGACTTTCTACAAAAAAAAAGTAGGTTTATTAATTATTGCTCCTTTGAAGAAATGAAACATGCAAATGAAGTGTAAACTAATAAAATGTATAACTAATAAAAAAAATAAAATTATAACTAATAATATTTTCTTAAATTACAGGAAAGAAATAACCAAAAATCTTCCCCAGAAAGAATTATCATTTACTCCAATAAAAATGTAAGTGTAATTATTATTTATTATGAAAGGGTTTTTTTCTGATTCTTAATATACATAGTTAATTAACTAAATGTTAACAGGGGCGTAACTGAACGAAAAAGATTACGACTCAGTATGATGGATGCAAGGAGCACTCCTGTAATAAATACAGACTACAAACCTCGAAAGAATTCCGAAACTAGTATAAGTAGTGAAGATCTCTTGACATCATCCGAGAATTTGTTCAGCGCCCACGATACTATAGATTTATCTCCAGATATGAAACACGTTGATAAAGATTATGTTAGAATATCTAAACAAGAATATGAAGAGATTAAAAGTAGGGTATCGGCAATAGAAAACAGATTGTCACGAGAGTTTACAGAAGTCATACCTAGGGTACAGCCCTTACAGCAGGTGCAAAATGTGTATGAACAAACGCTCGAAGATGTGGCGATGTTGAATTGCCCAACCTCTGAGCATTTAGCTCGCCGTCTCAGCAAGGAACTGAAGATCAGGCCAAAGGAGGAAGCCAAGATTATCCGGTCGCCTAGCGCTAGGAAAATTGGTTCAATACGACGTCGATCCAAAGAAAATTTAACTAAAATTGTTAGACATAAATCTTGGAATGCTTCCTCACAATCTCAAGCTAGTCAAATAGCAGATAGGTTTTATCCTTATATCGGCATTTCTCGTAGAGAAAAGACGAACGTAGTTAAACCAAATCAAATAGTTCCAAAGACTCAAAACTCATCTGCTGACTGGGATGTCTCTCTGTCAGAAAATTCCATTAATGCATCTGATGCTAGTCAAAAATACCACCAACGCAGGCGAATCAGTCTTATCCCAGATTTTGGTTTGAACAAAACCATTGGTAAAGCCCAGGCGAGGCGATCACTCAATATAACTATGAATTCGAGTTGGGACGCTACATGTTCCGATAATTCGGCAAATAATACTCTGAATTCTAATGTCAAATCAAGGAATTCTGCACAAATTCAGTGTTTTCAAAATGTTAACGTTAAAAAATCCAATCAAGTTTGTAAGGAAAAACCGTCAAACTCGCATCAAAAATGGCGTAATGCTGCAGCATTTTTTATGAATAAAACTGGGGAATTAGAAACAAGCGGTCAAAGCGGTAGACCTTCAGTGAACAAATTAAGAAGACAGAATGCAGGCGCTGTTATGGCAAAAGCTAAACTCTTTGAATCTAGTTCGGACAAATCATCAGAACTCTCTGAAAGGGTAGTACATACAGGTTTTGCAAGAAAGCCACGGATAAATCAACAAATTAAGACACAAAAAACGATGCCGCAAAGCAAATCTAGGTTACAGGCGTATGACAATATAGAAAGTAATAGCACTTTAAAAGTAAGTAGTCATATGAACTGTATTACTTCGAATCGACCCTATCTCTCTCCCGAATCACAAAAGGCAGACATTCATAATTTGCGCAGAAATCGTAAAACACCAACAAAGAAAGTGGTTTCTCCACAGCCAAACGTTCTAATAAAAACACCTCAACCCCCCGCCTTGAAAAAGCCTTTATGTACTCCCAGAAGTTTAAAAGCACCAGCATTACATAACGAAGGGAGAAAAATCAATACGCCGATGAGAGCCGTTCATATTTCCCCAAGAAGATCACCGCGACAGAAACAACACCGCATGCAAATCAATTAATTGAACAAAGTATCATTTTTTCTTGTTAACAAACTTGTTTTATAAACTTTTTAATTGTTTATCTATTTTATCGGAAAGTACTTAAGTTTTTTTATGGATATTAAAACTATGTAATAAATCAATCTATGTAAATAAAGTAGATTATCGTTTTTCATTGTGATTTTATTTGAAGAGACATAATTACATGTTACGTCATTGGGTCAAAGCCACAGTTTCCTTATATGACCATTCATAAGTGACTGACTGTTGCAGAGAATTAGTTAGGTCACTGTAAAGTGCATTAATATACTCTCAGATTACTTCTCCTTGAAACTCCTAGAAAACTGTACAAAATTATCAACTTAATTTAATAATGTTGTATCTTAACTTGAAAGTATATTAACCATATAGTTAGTTGCGGCTCCTAAGAATGTTTCAGTGCAAGGTAAATTTGTTAACTATTTTTACTTTCAACAAAACCAACCCTAGAATGCATAATATATTGCAGCCAAATAAATTTCCCACATATTTGAAACAACAATATTGATCAGTGTTAGTAAAATTAAGTTTAAAATATTCTATTTAATCTGTATTTTTACTAGATATATATATTTTCTTAAAAAAATATAAACCATAGGTATAAAACAGGTTGTAATAATGAATTAAGTAGCATGATGATAGATTCTATGACAGAACAAGAAATCAACATTGTTAGTTAGGGTAATAAGGTTGGATAATGATGTTGCAGTAAATAAAATTTCAAGTTATAATATTATATGATGTATATCACGGCTTTTACAGTGGTATTCTCAGGTATAAACAAAATATTATCCAGATTTTAATTTAATAAATTAAAAACATACTGACGATTCAATAAATAACAATTTCACATTCAATTCAATTATATAAAGCATCGGCGCCACAATAATTTTGTTTAGTGTTACAATAATAAGTCTTATTATTTCTGTATGCGGTGAACTAAATTATTTCTCTTACACAATTAGCGATGATCACAGATTGAGGATTATAAAAAAGCAGATTCAGAACATACCGTGCTATGGAGACGATTTAACAATTGGAAACTTGCAATAGTGATTACTGAGTAATTTAGATTTTCATTATAGCTTATCGGCTAACTTATCACTATCAGCACTCCGCCCTCCCGTTTCCTAAACATTGCTTGTCGATCGTTATCAATACCACATTTAAATTAACAATATAATAAAATATCAATTGTACCTAAGATCTTTTCCAATTAAATACGCACATTCGTTCTTAATTTGCATTTTATTATACACTAACGAGCCGCGCTTGCGGCTTATGATATCAGGACTATGGCTCATAGGCGACAGCTACAAGCGACGGCGCATCTCCTTCCTGAGCTTGACGTACGTAATTCATAATATAATTAAACATACATGGTTGTGATCAATAATAAAAATATAATGATACAAATACATTAATTACTACTTTTCGATTATTGTGAGACATAAATATTTACAAAGCGCGGTAGGAGCGCCAAAAAGAGTTAGGCGAGGCCGACTCCTAATCGAAAGACGACAGACTGTTGCGCGACACTCGGCCGACCGGCGACGACCAGTCGGCCAGACCCTCCCCCCCACTAACTAAACTAAACCGGTACAATTATCTTTATTAACTAAAACGCGAACAATCAACCAGGAGAGCTAAAGAATAAGTTTGCTCTTATATAAAAAAGAAAACGTATCGTCAAATAGTTAAAAAATACTAAGTTATTTATATTACAATTAGCTAACCCGATGTCACAGTCGCTGGATCATATCGGTTACAACTAAAAAGGTATTGACTTCATTCCGATTGACAAAAAAAATGATCATCTTCCACGATTACACAACTATAATAGAAGACATTATTAATAAGGGTTGCTATCAGAATATCTTATAAAACAAATAATTACTCTAAATATATCAACGTGACACGATATGGATGATTACAATTTTGGGAATGCATGATACTACACGACAAATACATTAAGTACGGATGACGATGCCCCTACAATATATATTAAGAGTCGTCTACATGTGACGAGTCAAATAACGAATCACTTACAGCAGCGACTTACAAATTGCGAATTAGATAATAAAAATAGTTGGCATGTGGGGGTGGGTGTGGGTCGGTGGTGGGGATGGTTCAGTTGACCATGAGCGTGTGGGACTCCATGGGCGCGGCGGAGTCGTACAGCGTGTCGGTGTCCTGCGTGGGCTCGCCCTGCAGCTGACACTGGTTCGACAGCGTGCCAGCGCCACAGTCGCAGAAAAATCTAACAAATTCAGATATTTATATTATTATCAATCAATGAATTTACTTAGGATATGATTTGTCTAGCAGTAGAATATACTAAGCTGAAATAATTTTGTAGATAAACAATGAAATAATAAAATATTCACATAATTTCATACATAGCAATATCAAAATATTTTTGTATTATTATTTATTAGACTATTCTAATAGTAAATGCAAGTGTTCTAAAGGAACAGAAGCTGCGAGTTCATTGAACAACAAACATTTGTTGAAGCAATATTTGAAGATAATGAGGGAAAGTTGAGTATTGTTAGTGCTAACCTGTCATGGCGTATAAACTCTACATCGTGTCCGGAGTGGCATGTTTTGATGCAGTTGACACATATGGCATTGCGGTCTGTCGTGTTACATGTCTGGCACCTGGAAGAAAAAATGGTAGAGTATTGATTAAAAAAGATAATATTTTAATTTTTGTGAAGGTACAAAGATAAAAAACAACTTTAAAAAAAAAATAACGTGAAAAAGAAGAATTTAGTATTAAATTTATGTAAATTCCAAAAATCCATACATTACATGTAAATTTAAAATACACTTAGATTAACCAAATTTAATAACTTACCTATAAAAATCATGCATAGGGAAGGAAGTATAAGACGATATCTTGTACAGGCACTGTCCGCCGCCGACCGCCTTCTCCACAGCGTCCTGGTTGCTGAAGATCTTGTTGCCTCGCACCAGCGGCGACACGCCCGAGGCTAAACACAGACCTGAGAATATGGCAGAGGTTTCTTTGATGAAACAAATAGACCAAGGGAGATGGTAGATATACATTTCATTAACTATGTCATACTATTATTATTATATTAATAAAAAGTTAGTCTTATTTGGCATTTTGCCAGCTTATGTTTCTATTGGATATTACAGAAAGCTTTAGAACAAGATGTTCATTTGTACAATTTAATTATGTAACATTATTTATATAATTAAATTGAGAAGTACGCCTACCTCCAAATCGATTATTAAATATCTGGTTGTGTTCGAGCGTGGCCGTGGCGTTGTTGGTGATTTCGACGCCAGCGGCCAACCCGTCGAAGATGCGGTTTCGACGTAACACAGGGTGGCTCTGCGTAGATATCAACACACCCGCCTGCGCGTTGCGAAATATGTCGTTTTCTTCTAACACGCCCTATTTAAAATGTAAAATTAGCTTTGATTCTATATTACTATACGACTTATTTTAAGCCACACGATATGTGTTACGAATACTTATATGGGTTTAAGGTTTTGGGAGAAAATACTTAAAGAAAAACAAAAGTCTATAAACATTATTATGTTTAATAATAAAGTAACCAAATTCACTTACCTTGCCACCATTAAAAATGCAGATTCCACCATCTCTGCCATCAAATATCTTATTTCTTTTTAAAGTGGGATTTGAGTCAGTCTTTATCCACACCCCGGCCATGGCGTTATCGAATATTTCATTCTGTTCCAACAATCCGAGGCCACCATTATACACAAGGACGCCACCATTTTGTCCACCCCAAATTTTATTGCCCCGAATTACGGGATTACTACCAGTCCTAATTTGAACTCCGGAGTATAGGTGGTTAAATATGTCATTGTCTTCTAACTTCCCGTGGCCGTTGTCGTAAAAATATACGCCAACCTAAAACGTTAATATTTATATAGTGCACTCCTTTAGTTATTAAGGGATTTTGGGTTCAACTAAGTTTTTTAAATAAATAAAATAAATAAATAAGTTAAAGATGGCTACGGGTACTACACATTGAAATAAAACTATTTTTCGATCGAATCAACAACAAAAACAAAGCATTCGAAACGTCGGGTTAAATTTAAAATTTAATTCATTATACGCAAGTTAAATCTGTAAAAAAGACTTTCATTTCTATATAACATGTGTTAAAAATTAATTTACATGTATTAATTTAATAATTAATTAAATTAATACACGTAAATTTCTTACTAATATTATTATTATATTATGATTAACACTAACCTGCTTCCCTGAGTGTATGCGATTGCGTCGCAGCACAGGAGTCGAACCTGTTGTAATCCACACCCCCGCTAGAGTATTAGCATACACCTCATTTTCCTCTATCAGCCCTTGTCCCTTCTCGTGTACGTAGATGCCACCATGTTGACCGTGGTGGATCTTATTGTGCCTCACTATGGGGTCGCTGTTTGTGCGAATCTATAACATCATTATTTCTAATGATATAATGTTTAAATATATATTTATGATATATGTTTAGAGTTTGTATGAGAGACTTTTGGATGTATTTTGAAGATTTTTTTTATATAGTTGTGTAGGTTGATAGAACAGTTATTTAATTGGATACCAACCTGAATGCCGGCTAACGCGTTTCCATAAATATTATTGTGCTCAATCAGCCCGCGTCCCTCCCCGAAGATATAGACACCGCCCTGATGTCCATTATATATTTCATTGCGGCGTATAGTAGGATTGCTATTGGACGTGATCCACACGCCAGCGAAATTATTTGAATGTATCTTATTATCTATAAACTGGCCGAGACCGGACTCGTGGACGTAGATGCCGCCCGTCTGTCCGTGATGTATCTCACAGTGTACTACGGTGGGGTTCGCGCCGGCTTTCACTTCAAAACCGGCAATTCTGTTGTTGTGGATATCGTTTGCTTCAAAGTAGCCCTGGAAAATCATAACGATTAAAATATTTATTACTAGATTAGAAGTATTGCACAATACATAACCAAGTCCTATACTATTAATTTAATATTAAACAGTGTAACAAATTCTCACCAATCCATTTTCAAATGTGAAGATTCCAACATCCCGACCATGATGTATATGGTTGCGGCGCATGATGGGGTTAGCGAAGTTCTTGACCCATATCCCTGCGAGAGCGTTACGGGATATCTCGTTGTCTTGGTAAGCTCCCTGCGCATAGTCGGTCACATAAAGACCCACGTTCTCGCAGTCGCTGATATCACAGTGCTTTATGACCGGATTTGCACCAGCCCCACTCACACATACAGCCGCGCCCACTGGTTAGAACATTATGTTTTAATAATGATGCCTGAACTATGCATTTGAAGTGTCTTGACCAAGGAAGTTAAACTATAGATTTTATTTTATTTCCTAAATCGGGCACTTTTGTACAAAACATAATATCAATAATTTGTAGTCACAAGGAAATAAAACCCTTATGAACAGATTTTACTGATGTATTTTTTACTAGAATGTGTCGATTATATTGTAATAATCGATTATATGAGCATCACAAGATATGTATGAGAAACAATGATTTATCAGAAAATAAACTACCACTAAAACGATCTCAAAATACTATAATTAAAAACTACAGTGGTGACTGACCGACGCTGGCGCTGCGTATGATGCAGTGGTCGACGGTGGGCGAGCAGTTGTCGGACACCTCGAGGCAGTAGTGCTTGTGGTGCTGCATGGTGCTGGTGGCGTCTGGTGAGAACTTGAGCGTCATGTGTCCGGCGTACGCGCGGTTCGCTCCCTCCGCGAACGTGAGCGTGGACTCCGCCTCGCGCTCCAACACCACGGACTCCGCAACGTTCCCGGGGGCACAACCTGGAATCATTATATGAGGTGATAAGGTTGCATGGTGATATTACGTTGATTGTTAAGTTTGGAAATTATTTCTCTTATGATTTTATTATGGACATAAATTATGTTGTTCTACATTTAATAAAATAAGACTATTATTTTTTAAAGAACATTTTGGGTAAGGTAAAAATACGATTTATATTAAAAAACGGGAAACAGTAATGAAATAAAATTATACTCCTTAAAATAATTACAAAGTAACTAGTTTATACTCGAGGTATGTAATAATGCATTAACTATATAATTAATACATATTATTATATGTTAAGACTCGTGACCACGGCCGTTGCATTACGGCCGAAACGTCGAGAGTCGAGGTAAATACTTCGATTAAAATAGTACGCCGATTAAGTCTCGTTTAGGTACAGTATAAAAATTATATATTGTTGAGGTACTTATAGATTCTATATTATATATAATAAAATAATTATAAACATGTTTGGTATATATTTATACAACATCTACATAATTTCAGCAATAAGATACTGTGGAATTAATGAAATTGTGCAATGAAACACGGGGTGACATATTTTTGGTAGTCAGAGCCTTGAGGGACTGTGAGGTTTATATCAATTAGTCTATGAATGTTCAGGACAACAATTCCTTACCTCTTGATATTTTCACATCGACATTGGCGAAAACAAATTCGCGTTTTCAACATGAGTGTAATCTTTTTTAATTCATATGATCTTAGGGTTTTATCTCCTTTACCTATCTTTAACGAAAGTGACACTATACATACATAATCGTACATACATAACAGCAGCTTCTGATTAAAAATGAAGGGGTGCTATTACATATAATATTCATAAATCTTATATTATATTTATTACGAAATAAGACCATTTTATGACCAAAAAATAATTATTATTATTTTGGTCATTCAAAAAATTTAATGAGATCCATACTAGTTTACGCGATTAGCTAGTTCGTACATGTTGCGACGGGCGCTTGTTGAAGTTAGTACTTAGTAGTTCGAAAACATCGCAAAATTGGGTGACGTCGCTATATTCGACGTCGTCGTCAAATGAATTATAAAGATACTCATAATCTGCATCAGTTTTACACATCTTGATTCCTAAATTATTCTTATTATGACTGAATGACAGTTTATTATATACTTAAATACATATTATGTATAATATTCAAAAGTCCATTATATTCATTCATGAATCATGTCTATGGAGGGTTACTAATGATGAATTCAATCATTTTTAGTATAAAAGTGAATATTTGTTTGAGATAAATTTTAATAACTTCCATTTATAATGTCATTGGCGTAATAATTTATCTACCCGGCGATAAATGCAAGCTTGCACATGTCGTTAAAAGTTTAAGTTTCCTCCGGAATTCCTCCTATCAGGTGTTTAATTACTGTATATGATTGCGTGATAAAGATATTGGCTGTTAAACGATAGCATGCTATGAGTAATAAGTCCCGGCCTCACCAATGAGCTGCACGTCTGTGTCGATAGCGAGGCACTCCTCCTGGTAGAGGCCGGCGTGCACGAACAGCAGCGCGGGCGCGGGCGCGGCGGCGGCGGGCGGGGCGGCGGCGGCGGCGCGGCGACACGAGCACGGCGCCGCGCCGCACGAACACGCACACGACGCACCCGCCGCGCCCGCACCGCCGCGCTCCTCCACGTACTCGAGAGCCGCCTGCGGGGATCACTCTCTTATAGACATACAGTACCTCATTTTATAACTGGTAATATAATGATATAGTAACTGGTAATATAATTGAGATGTGTGTATCATGACGATAAAAGCAAAGGAAGTAATTTTTTTTCAACGGACCATCGTATATGCCCACTTGGTAGATTGTTACTTTTTGTGATTTTAAAAATGTGATACTTTAAAAATAATATTGAACGAAGTTCATGTAGATCTCCATTATACTTCTTCTCCTGAACTACTGAGCCGATTGTCATCAATTTTTTTTATTGATTAGTAGCATTATCAACAATGATTTAGCTACAAAAAAAATTGTAATCGTTTATGTCATTGAGGAATCATCACTGAAAAACAAAATTTCGCAAAATGTACTACAAAATATCATTGAATCTACTTTCAACCAACAGTAAGAATGTCTGTAAATGTAGTATATTATTGATTATTGTGAGTACAGAAGATGTTATCAAATAAGAGGGGCCTAACCAAGTCAAGCTCTTAGTTAAGCCACAAATACTGTTACAATAAAAAAAAAACCAAACAACATAAATTTGAATATAGAACCTGCCATTCTCAAATGAACATTCATTGTATTTTCTCATTTTGCGCCAATCGGTTTCGATTATTTGTGTGATTATAAAATTGTGGCGTAATAAAGAAAAGCGATTTGTGGAATGCTATCAACATAAAGTAGGTATGGAGCCAAATGTATTTTTAACTCTCCATCTCCCGACAAATGTTTGGAAACGGAAGTATTGATAAGTACAATTGAAACCTTCTGTTTGTGACAGATAAGGATGTGGTCGGTCAGTTGTTTTAGTATAAAAAGGACATCAAAGCGGTATAAAAAAGAATTCGAAGAAGACTTGTACGAAAGCCAAAATATCAAAAATATCTCGAGGTATGGAGTTTGTTTTACGGTTGTTCTCAGACCAGGGTACGTTTGGAACCCTCATAGCATTTATTTAAGTTGTGGAGTGTTTTTACATAAGGGCTCATTTACATAAATATGATATCATTATAGGACCTCCCGACTTCCATGTGATACACAAGTAATCTAATTTATTGATTCAAAGGGGAAAAAAAGATAAATAAATAGAGTATGAATAGGTAAACAGAGTACAGTCTGGATATTATCCGACATCAGTGATGAATTGTTGGGGTTGTCGCTATCAAAGAGTGACTAAGTCATATTTTTGTAGAAAAAATGTCAAAACATTGGCAGAAATGTGTCAAGATACAATTATTTTAAGGTAGTTATGTGTCTTAACAATAATGTTTCATAAACCGGCATTGTGTTAATAACAAAACTCAGCGTCATGGTCATAAAGCTTGATCCATCAAAGCTCGGTTGGAAACAAACCTATCGGATTTCATCAGTGACTGAAGACATGACTTTAATTCGACTGGTGGTCATTAATGGTCAATTTGAGAAAGTATCCTGTATCAGATCCCGAGTGCCATAATAATTGAAAGCCGCAAAAACAATTAATGTTGGTAGTGAAGTTTTAAATAAAGAGAATGTGCAATTGTTAACTGGTATCCTACATTTTAATGTACAACGAAGATCATTTTGAATGAACTTCATATATTTTTAATTTATATTAATGTATAAGCTAAGACACATTACAATCATAAATGATTTTTGCAATAGAGAAAAATGTTTCCTTGTAACAGTATTTACGACATTACTAGAATAGGATTTAGATAAATAATTTGAAAATACATATTACATAAGATATATATAAATTCGAGAACTACGTTTTCTATAAAAAGAAGTGTTCTTTATTTGATGGACTATGACTTTCCTACTATAATAAGCCTAAAGAAATGTTTATGCTCTGTTGATTAAAATCTTACCCAATAATTAGTGTCTAAATACGTTAATATATCATAGCGTAACTGTTTCTTGGTTATTGTGTTGTAATTAGTAATAGAATAATAATTAACTACCAATCATCAATTTGCAATACTATTTAATTTATTTACTTGTGCTTAATGTAAAAAAAAACCCCTAAAAATAGAAGTACCTTACTTTTTTTTTTAGCAAAAAAAAATGTAATGATAAAAAAATCATAGTAACTGGAAAAGACACTAACCCTTATAGTGTTAAAATGTTTGATCCTAGAGTCCTTCTTGGGACGGTAGTTGGGACGAACGTGTATCCCGTAGTAGAGCTGCCTGAAGCTCTCCTTCCACGGGTTGTCGGCCTCGCACTCGTCCGCGGCCACGAACTCAAACTGACACGGCGCCGGGTGCATCAGAGGGGTGTCGTATTCGAATACTGACTGGTATAGACTTTTCCTGTGTGATTAATCATATATTATATGATGTTATATACATAAAGTTTTTCATTATTTATATTTAATTTAAAACTTAAATTACAAACCTAATTTTGAACATTGGAATTTAGCAATTCTTGTCCTTATAATATTAACCATGAAATTGTATGCCAACAACTTATATAAAATATACAACTTTTTATGTAATTTCATTATTTATTCTAGGATCAAAATCGCTACCGAAAGCAATTTTGTGTAAGGCACACGGATATATTTATGTTTTAAATATTAATATAATTAGTATAAACAGTAATTAATATTCATAAGGATATTAAATTTTAATATTATTATTAAGTGGAGATTATGATACAAGATTAAATATTTGTGTTTTATAATATCTCATAATATGTATTATATAATATAACTTTTTGAGCAATCATCTAGGAACATGTATCTTATATTATAAATTTATAAGTAAGCTAAGGAATTTGTAATTTAAATTTATTTACGAGTCAGATAATGAAAAATATTTTTGTATGAGGAATATAACATCACACTATGGACCCTTAAAATCAGTGTCAAAATGAAAGAGTGCTTTTACAAATATTCTTTCTTTACGGGGTTCGACAAGTAGTTCTAAAATAAATTACGAACATGTAAGACTTTTATGCAGAACAGTGTGCCCTAGTGCGAGTTTTTTTACCAGTTCGATCGCATGAAATAAGAGCAATGTCACCTTATTTTCCCTTATATTTCATACAATTCGAAGTTTACTCTAACACTATCTAACTGTTAAAAAATACTTACATTAAACACACTGCTGGCATATAGTAATTAATAGAAGAGCACACTCACCACAACTCAGTATCATTAGCAATGGTGTTGAACCGCTTGCAGACCTGAGCGACGCGGCACAGGTCGCGCTCTGTGAGGTGCGAGAGGATGCACAGCAGCACCTCGTCCGGCAACTCGTACTGCAGGTACTGCGATACGTTGCACACGTCCACGCCCTGGGACAGCGACCTGGAGTGGGTTGGACTATGATAGACTGGAAACTTTTTGAAACGAACTTCTTTGTCCCTTAAAAGTTTACATAATATAAATCTTACCGATTGGTTAATTTACATTATATATACTTTTAAAGATTTTTATCAGGAAATGTATGTTCTCTAAAACGAAACAATTCATACAAAAGAAAAGTACTATTCTCAAAATTGTAGAGTACAGTAGTAAAATTATTTAAACTGTGGATATAGGAATAGGAGATCCTATTTTAATTAAAAAGGAGAAAGAATTGATTTTCAGTATAACTACTACTGTTTAAATTAAACGTTATACATATAAATATAATATAAATTTTGTATGACTAAATTTGAAAATAATTATCTGGAAATATTCAAGATTTCTTTAATCTACAATAATGTTATCCAAATTGCCTTATAAATATATATTTTTTGGAAATGTAAGAAATACAACTTTATTATTTTATTATTATTTATGAATATTAAAATGAAAAACAAAATTTACTAAAATTTTAACTCAACATCTCCATCTGCTCACGTTTTTTAAGTCACATTTAGGACTAAAAGATAATCTTTTTGTTAGACAAGAATATATTATAATATTAATATATTATTAATCAACGTTTATTTAAGTATATAATATATGTTTATGTAAGTAGGTATATTGATTTATTGAAAACAAGTATTTATTATTTATAGGTACATTGTGTGTAATATGTTACATGCACATAAGTTTTATACAATTTATTTTAATGACGATTATTTTTCTGTGTATAAATGTTTTTTATGTTTTAGGCGTCTCACAATCTACACTTTGTACTATATTTACGGGTCTACGTATTACGGGTACACCTAAGTTTTGGGCTTTAAAAAATAAACAAAAATAAATAATATATTATAAAAGATGAATATTATATTAATATAGACAAGGTGTTAATAAATACATAGAAATACTCATTATAAATACACATATTATATATATACATATATTACATATAACTAGTTTTACTCTGATTTCCTATGTTGACTTTGTCTATAGGCGATATCTCATTACCAAAATCTTTCTTCGTCTTGAATGCAAAAATAACATCGGCGATAATCAAATCTTGTTAACTTTAAGGTTTTGATCACCTCTGAATAAGGTTCCAGACAAACGTGAAACTTCTATTAATATTCACACATTGATATTTGTGTAATGAAAAGATAATTACAAAAAAAAGTTAACCAAGTTCACCTTCATAGTTATATACCTATGTATATGTCAATAACAAAGACAAAGTATTATTATTAATATTTTAATGTAAGTAATCTAAAAGATACCTGGCCAAATTTAACACCTATGAGGACTGATTAATGATTGCAACTGTTTTTTTAGTTTTATTTATTGTAATAAGACCGCAGGCGGTCTGTTTGACATTTAGAGGTGATTTTCCTTAAAATGTACAAGTATATAGAATAAAGGTTGTTTCTCGTTGAAATAATATTTGTGTTATAGGACTGACCGATTTATAATTTAAAGTATTTTTCGGATGGTTTAATTGTATGTCAAAACTCAGGATAACTTTATGAAACATAAACATTGGGACAGTTGTCTTGTTGCTCATTTGTAAATTTTTTCGATATATTTACATTTTCTAATTGGGCTCCAATAATCAGTTTAAGTAAACTTCAGCTGTTAATGTTTATTTATTTAAATATATCTTATAAAAAATGTGGTTTAATATTCACGTACGATTAAATATTTTTGCTGCCTATTTCTATGTTCGCAAGCTTTTTAATGATCGCAATATAGAGATTGTGTTTGATTTTATATAACAAAAAATATTGACAAAAGAGCATCCATCCATATTTTCTGTTTATACGAAAGAGTTCTTAGAAAGTCAATTGGAAAGAGTTTGGAAGAGAAATTGAAAAGTAAACGAAAGGGATAGTTTTAATGCTTCTAACATAAAATAATTCCAGAAATAATGAATTTACCAAAATTTATTAATGCCAAGTATTTAAAAAATATGAAGTTCAGAATAAAACAATCAAAGAATAGGAAATAAAGTAATATGTCTTTACATTGTTGTAACATTTTCCTTATTAGAAACAAATTATGCATTGTAAAATAAATCACAAAAGTATAATAAGTTACGATACACATTTTATTTTTCAAATACTTATGGTATAAATATAATTACTAATATTTTATAGAAAGCATTATTATTGATGTGATTATTATTAGTGTTGTAAAGATGTTTGATAAAAAATAAAATAAAATTATCATGCTTTACATATAATTTTGGAATTATTGTATCTTTATTAGGTTTTCAGATACAAATATTATATTATTATGACATGTGTTGTGAACACACAACAGTTAATTTAGTAATTTTAAATTTACCAATGGAGATGGAACATTCAACGAAATTATTTTTGCTTATAAAAATAAAAAAAATAGCTAGTGTATTTGAAAACATTTTAAATTCCACCTATTTTACGAATATAGTACATACAACATACAAGTTATAGAATATATCAGAATTTATATATATAATAAATTATCTTTAAATTGTGATGTATTTAAGTTTCCTAACAAAAATCCTATTTATACATAGTTATGTACGACTTTTTACAAATTAATATATTTTTAGGTGTGGCGCCCGGGCGTTGCCTTTTGAGTACTTTTTACAAAATACAGAGTAATAAGTAAAAGAGGGAGCAAGAAATTTTTTGTTTCGTTTTTTTTTGTATTGTTTATCAAGATTTGTAAAAAGTCGTACAACAAATGTTATTTGGATTGATGTAGAGGCTGCCTGCAAGAGGTGGCCAATTAATTATAAATAACCCTGTATTATTAACATTAGTGTTTGGTCTTTTCATTTTTCAAATGAGTATGCAATATCCTTAACACCAAATCATAATATGAAAGTCTAACAAGAATTTGATACAAAACATATAAATTAGTTATTTAAAAAAAAACACATTCTAGCATATCTTACAGCCACATGCACATATGTGATCTTATATAAAGGGGAACAAACTTACTGTTACATAATATTCTTATTGTATAAAATGTTAATTACAAATTGGTAAATAAAATATCACAATTCTAAATAATATTACATAAGAAATTATTATTAAAGTTTGTTTGTTTTATCTTTTTAGATGGTTGTGTGATATACCAATACTATTTTTTTAAACCCCACAATTAACATAAAGCCACAAACTAGAATAGTAAATGATTTTTGGTTCAGATTGTAAAAATCGTAATAAATATTATTTTTAAAATATAAACCTTTTTTATCTGGATTGATTCTAAGGTCAATAACCTCAATTAAATTGTGATAAAGTGTAAAAAACCAAAACCAATATATAGAATAACAAATTAAATGGAATAACAAGCTGATAATTAAAATTGTTTCTAAACTTAAAAGGTTGCTTGTGACTTTAATACAACTATTAATATTCAACAAGATCTACATGATACTAACTACTATGTTATTTGCATAAAATATTTTAATCTCAAAGAAACAATACAACTTTAATATATTTCATAATTTTATTTAATGCTACCGTTTTCCTATAACTTTGGAGCAGGCAATATTATTGATATTATAAATGGAAAAAAAAGGTTTGTCTATCAATAATAATATTATTTAAAAAAAGGATAACTAAAAATATATGAAAATCTGTTAGTTTAATTATAGTCAAAGTTAAAATATCAAAACTTCAACATTGACAATGATTATGGGCTAGTTTTTTGAAAATAATTTGTTAATAATGATTTTAAAACTATTTGTAAGTAACACAATTTATATCTAATACAGTGAAGCTTTATACCATTATAATTATGATTATTATTATATTTCAAGGTATTTCAGGTATTTTATTGCATACAAGGTATTTCAAGGTGATGCAAATTTTTTATTAGATTTAATATGGAAATTTTACTTGTAGCTAATATAAAATAAATGATTATTTTATTTAGTCTGTTAGTTTGATATAGATTTTCCTACCTTTAACTAGTACTTCATTATATGTCGCAAGGCAAATTTGTACTTGAAAAAGGAAAAAAAGATTATGACAGTCATCACTTACGTCCTGGGCCTTTTTCTAGCAGGCAGAGAGCAAGTGCCCGATGGCCCTGGTTCATGGTAAGCAGGCGGCGACTTCCGACGTAGGTCGTAAGGGCTGTGGTGACCGGCGGTGGTGGCGGCTGCGGCTGCAGGCACCGGCGGGGAGCCCCCGCCGCCGCTGCCGCTCGGACCGGCGCATGCGGTAGCTGCCATAGCGCTCCCCGTTACGTTATTGGGACACGGCACCGATTCACATGGCTCACCTGTAATAATTATAAATATTGTCAATATATCAGTTTGAGAATGAAGTTTATGTTGATAAATGTTAGAACCAAAACATTATATTTGATATTATTGCTTTTAACTACAAATATGGCAATTATATATGTATGTATGACACCATGTATTTTTTTTTATATAATACAACAATGTACCTATTTATTTTAAATTAATTAATGATTTATAGGTGTATTTGTTAAAGCATTTTAAAGATTTTGTATTATTCAAGTACATTTACTTATACTACATAAGTAACAAAAAGAATATGTCATTTCTTACATAGAGTATATAAATACTATTTTCTAGGTTGTTTTAATGTGGAGTAAAAACAAGAATATTAGCTTTGAATAGGTAGCTGTTTCGTTCTCTGTATTTTTGTTCATATATTTTTGAAAATTCTCTTATTTAAACTTTTGATATCTTTTTTGAGTTATACGATCAGAGGTTTAGAGATTAAGTCCATGTGGCATTCTACAAACTGTGCAAATATGAACTCTGCAATTGATTATCTTATCTCTATAAGAATGCATGTGATAACCAAAGAAAATAATTGTTATTGTTGTATTGATACACCTGTTGTGCTTTTAAAGACAAAATACTTTAAACTTGTTTAAATTTTGACTTGGTGCCAAATAATGTGACCTATTTAAATAGATATCTGTTTTAAAACCAAAATGAGTGGAGAAGCATGTATCCATATAAAATTTTAATTAGTTCTCATCAATATTAATAGTTTTAATTTTTCCCTTTTATAGAGTTTATAATATTATTTCAAGTTATATGTCAAAAGAATACTTGTATACAAATCAGAGATCTGTTACTTTCAGGTTACAACTAGCTTACTTATTAACCATTCTTCTATTAAAAAATACATTCATATATACATAATTTAAATGAAACTTTGAAAGAAACTACACAAAATGGTTGATTGTTTCAAACAATATTTCTTGTATAGTTTCTATTCAAACAATTGTTCTGATAATATATACCTATGCAGTAATCTAAAATGTAAGTAATAATAAAAACAAAGGATTGTAACATTTTTATTCTCACTTTTGTTTACAAAAGGTGTACATACTATGTACATAGTTATGGATAATTTTTGAACAAAATTCGTTCAAATAAAATCCAATGTTTCCGAACAGCTGTTTCGTCATGCTGTTTAAATTTAGTCTTCATCTATCAAATCAATACTGATATTGCGCAAAATGTCACTGAAATGCGCTACAGAATACTATCGACAAATATGAAAATCTTTAAAAATTTGCATATCAAACACCGCAGATGAAACAATGATGGAAGATATATAGATTTCTTCAAATTAAGAACAAAAAGAAATATTTGGAATGCTCATACATTTATCGAACTTAACACGTATAATAAATGTAAGTAATTGTAACCCCGCATTCATGAATCAAGTTGCATATCTAAGAAAACGTCGATAATGAGCCATTTGTAATACTTGGAGCGACATCAGACGACCCGGATAACTTACTTGATTGTGTCCTGGAAGGCAATGGTATCCTATGACCACCTTTTCTTCGCGATCTACGAACGTAAGAACGCGAAGAGGAGAACGAGGCACTAGGCATTATTTCTTTTTGAATCTTATTTTCACTAGAATTCAGTCTAAACAAAGGAGACACCCGCACCAACACCGTCGGCCATTTTCTGTTTAGAATAGATTGGGGAACCGAAACAGGAAATCGAGATTGTACCACATCAGTCACTACTAATCAATAATATTAATTATCCACAAATATTGCACTAATCACTGATGCTAAATATGACAATTGTTAACTTATAAAAACATTATTTAACAAATTATGATAAAAATTCACACTGCCCTAAAGTAAAGGGCGACTCTCTGAAAGAAAAATATGGCGGATTGCTGATTAACATGGCCGTGGCGATGCTACCGCCACCTAACAAAAAAAACAAACCTACATTTTTTAATAAGTTACATTCAATATAAAAACCTTGTTTACCTGTTTTGTACTAAAAAAACTTTATATATGTTAAAAACCTATAAAATATACTTAATAATAAAAAGTAAAATTTAGTTAAGGGATAACAAAATTTATCAATTTGCTGATACTTTTTTATTATTGTATTCTATATCAGATGAGATCAATTAGTATAAATCTTATATATACATTTTTATAAGTCCTTAACAGTTAACTACAAATTTTACTACATAATGCATATGCTTACGAGAATATACATTGTACATATTATTATTAATAGTATAGATTCATATAATTTTATCTGTTTTAATAAATATCAATGTCAGAAATTATGTCATCTGTCATCAGTCATATTAAACCAAAATTGCCTTATGCTTATTGCTTATCTCTATTCTCTGTACCAAACCTTCATTACGTTCAAAGTGTAATTATAATGTATTTATAAAAGAAATAACCAATAAAATATAAATAAAATTTACAAATAAAAATGTCACATATAAATGCATTAACTCAAAGCAGTTGTTTACTTTATGGTTTGGCGTGTATAATGTTAACATTTTCTTACGTCGCTAGTTTATATATTTGGAGGTCGAAATTTAATAGGTATAATATAGTCTTATTATTATTTAATAGGTATAGTGTTATTATTCAAGTTAAAGATTTTATTTATAAATGTTGTCGATAGTAATTATATATTTCTTCCTATTAACTGTAACAAAATTTTAATATTTCACTTTCCAGAGATCACCCTAGTACAATAAAAAAGAGATTTTTTAGCGTTTGCTGCATGATGTTACTAGCTCCTTTCTTTACTTATTATTTACTTGAAAGAGATACATTACAGAAAGCTAGTATTTATGACCATATGGGTCTTCGCATATCAGGAATGATAACAGCTTCAACAGTTCCTTTATTTCTAACTGCCACCTTATTTTTGGGACCTTTGACTATGCAGTTTTTGTCTGGAACATGGAAGATATATGCCGGTAAAATAAACTGTATTACATAACATAATAGCAACATAAATAGGATTTGCATTACAAGCCTTTTATATAGTGGGTGACAATTTTCAGAACCCAAATATTGGTTGTTATGTTGGCAAGATTTGGTCTGGCTAAGGAACCATATAGTGGCCCCCTTGAGTGAGGAATGGGTATTCAGATCCTGTATGATGCCAATTTTATGTCAGTGCCTTGAACCATACAATGTTGTGTTTATAGGACCACTATTTTTTGGAATTGGTGTGTTATTTGGTTTTATATTATTTTTAATATATCTTATATGTTTATTTAGAGAAAACTATCAAACTAACATCTTGTTTACCTTGTTTGTCATAAAATTCTAAGATGTGTCATATTCTATATTGACAATGTTGTATTTTAGCTCATTTCCACCACTTGGCTGAGCAGATATCGAGAGGAGTCCCAGTCATGTCTGCATTTTTAGTCTCACGTATGTAACTTGTATTCTTGATTTTTTATTCTTACTCTTAAATTTTGAAATAAAAGTGACATTAAAAGAAAATTTTTTTAGTGTTTCAGTTTTCATTTACTACAGTATTTGGTGCTTATTCTGCGTATCTTTTCTTGAGAACTGGTAAGTTAAAATGTATTTATTTTCATTAACCTTAATATCTTTCCTGAAAAGAGAGTTGCCCAGTATAACACAGAATCTTATGTTACTTTGCTTTAAAATTACCTCATTCTTATGCCTTTTATTCTATCTATCTTTTATTATATTCTATCAAAGATTTTATTGGAAATGAGTTGGGTATATGACATTTTTAAATACTTTATGCATAAATTATCTTTGTTTGGGAAAATTCCTAACAATAATAATAATATATATATTTTATTAATCAAACCTATGTCACTACCCACCCCTGTTCTATAAGTTAACAACTACTGTAACCTTAATTTATATTTTATTTTCAGGACACTTCTTCGCTCCTTTAATTGCTCATATATTCTGCAATCATTTAGGATTTCCAAATTTTATGGAAATATTCCAATTTCCACTAATGCAGAGGATTATTATTTTATTTAACTTTGTGTTAGGACTGACTCTGTGGTGTTATTTGCTTGTACCATTGACTAGTCCATATATTTACGACAACAGATTGCTATTGTTAACCTGATTACCTTTAAACATTGTAGATGAGCTTTTTTTGTTATTTTATGAATTAAGTTTGGTTGTGATACCACAGTCATGATAATGTGTTATCCAATAGTCAATTCTCAATATGATGAACTGTTCTAAATAATAAATAGTAACAAAGAAAATTACTTATGAGAATGGCTTATAAGTAAAATAGCAATAATTAAATGTAGAATACTGCAAGATGAACTTAATTAGAAACCGGGTGTCATAAATTATGACATGAAAAGATATACAATTATAGGTATAACTTTTTTCGTAACACTATGAAATGAGATGAAGAGAAATAAGAGTTATAAACTTCCACATAATTACATCACTAAAGGTATTTTAAGACTAACATCATATCTTCTGCTTTAATTTTTAGGCAAAATGTACAAAATATATTTAACAGCCTCTACATCAATCCCAGCAACATACTTCTACGACTTTTTAATATTTAAGTTTTCCCATAGAAAATTTATTTGTTGACTCTGAACTGGCATTAACTCTGAGCGTAGGTGTGGCGCCCGGTCGTTGACCTTTTAAGTACTTCTAACAAAATACGGAATAATAAGTATCTTTTACTTTATTTGGAGCAAAAATTTATTTGTTTCGTTTGTTTTGTGTTTATCAAGATTTCTAAAAAGTCGAACAACAAATGTTGGGATTGATGTAGAGAGGCTACCTACAAGAGGTGGCCAATTAATTAAATATAACCCTATACAATGCTGATTTTTGAAGAACAGCCATGGCTGTGGAAAGTCTTCACATACAAACTCGTTATTTATTTTTATTGAATAATATTATAGTTCATTAATAATGTTATTAAAATGTTTCAAAAAAGTAACAGTATTACATAATTGAAGTTAATGTTACTTCTTAGTATTAAAATAGCATTTTATATAAAACACATTAATCTTCCAACCAATATTTATTAACACGTTTAGTGTTTACTACACTAAACGTTCGTTTACTAAAGTTGTTCGTCTTAAATCATTCGTACGATCCAGTTAATTCGGCTCTTAGTATTTACAAATTTACTAATTATTAATTGTGTCGATGTTATTTTAGACAAAAAAATCGTGATGTCAGCTCTCAACACCCAAAGAGTAAAAATTTGGTTTGTTATCTAAAAGGCTTATTATATTATGTATCTTAATCGTAAAATGTGATGTGGTGATCATACTATCATCTCCTTTTCAAGGCATGTAAACTTAGGATCATGTAATAAGCCTATTAAATATGTTTTTATTCTCACAGCTTTGCGAATGACCTATCAATTATCATCAACCTCTCGATTCCCAGCTGTTATTAATTATTAGGTATTACATATTTTTTATACTTTTATATTTTGTGCCATAATTTAATTATACAAAACGCCTTTTATTACTAAGTAATATTGCGTTTAACAATTAGTCATTTCTACAATTTTAAAAATAAAAATATTAGATTCAAACCCGCGACTTCTGCGAAAAAGTCCGCTCGCTCTACCAATTGAGCTACCATATCGCTACCAGTCTCGATGAATTAAGGATTCTATATATGATAGTTTTTATCGGGAAAGAAAATACTGGCGTTAGGGTTAAATCAGAGACTTAAGTAAAAAACCAATCAAGTGGATTTTATTACAACAAACACTGGGTGGTAAATAAGGTTGATTCTAATTAGGTATACCTCAATTAACCTTTATAATTTGGATTGTGTAGCTTTGTTTTGTTTTTAGAACTTGTGTGTTATATTTTATATGGTTACTGCCTTATCCTCCTGATACCCGAAGTAAGATGTAAAGAATTGACTTTTTTGCACTAAAACGAGATATACAAATATTAAACAAAACTAATTTTATTCCTGCGTCATAGTTGATATTTTGGTGAAAATAATAACCTATTTTTTTTTCTGAAGAATTTGAATAAAATACGTCTGTACAAAATAAAATGACACGTTATGAAAAAAAAAGCAAATAGTGATGGAAATATTGATATTGTTGATTATTTTGGTTGTAACTTGTAACCCTAGTGCTTTCTCTTGGTATTGATATTGAATAAGGTTCCAAATCAATAGTGCTTCCATATTAAAAATCTACATATACGAAAAGCTTTTGAACTAGTTGGAAGTAGCGGCTCCTATGAAGAAACACAATCTCTAATTAAATCATGCATACTCGTTCTAAGTTTTATAGATGTCCAGCAGAGCTATATATGGCATCTTTTTTGACACCACAAATATAATCATTATCAGAAAGTACGTTACGAATGGTTATCAAACTGCTAATTTCATGTTCTGTAACACCTTTAAGATACTGACATGAAATTCAGATACCACCTAGTTCAGTTCAGAACTAGGAATTGATTGTTTTAACTATCACTAGTTACTATCTTGCTGGTACTAACTGTCATTTTCCTGCCAGACTTATCATCTATGTCACACAAAATGAAGATTATTAAAATATTCAGAATACTATTCCCACAAACCTGAAATAAACATAAAAGTCAATATTAATAAAGTAACCTCAAGTATCACTTGTGTTGTATAAAATGTAGATTAAATAACTTTTACTTGAAAAGGATCCATATTTTTAATACTGGACTAATTATTACTGGATACCAAACCATCATAGAATCTAAACATATCCACTATATCATAACATATTCCACTTACAGGTATCCTCACACTCTTATCGACGATTGCAGGCCTATTTGTTCTAAACGATTTTTTTTCTAGATAAAGTTATAAGTATTTGGAATCAGAAAAAAAGCTGATTCCAAATAGGTATTTATAACTCCTTTTTGTTAAAAAATAACGCTTAGACCAAATGGCGCTAAAATCCTTCATACATTTATAATGTTTACAATAAGCGAGATAATTTACGAATATAACGATGCTTACCACATGATGCTTACTAAGGGTTCCAGGAATGTATATTTTAAAAAGGACAAAGTTGTTGACAATAAAATTTGACACAAAAAATATTGATATGCAACATAACCAAATGTACAAGCATATATTACCTATAGAGTAATATTTGCTACACAAATTGCTTCATACTAAATATTTAGTAATTTGAAGTAGGTAAATTATCAAGTAAAATTCATTTGGTGTTATTTTTGATTGGTTGATTGGATTCTATCATACCATCAACGTGATACCCAGCCAATCACAACGAATAAGAAAGCATCAATGCAACAGAGTTGTCGTTATAAGACCTATATTTAATAATTTTAAGTTAGTATGACATTAAAATAAAATATATAACAGTTTGATATATAAATATTAATAAAACCTGCTTGTACTGCACCTGTGATTGAAATACATTGTACAACGAAATATAATAGTAATTTTATGAATTTTGTAGCTTTGCACCTAAAAGTTTAAGTGTTTAATAATGTAATAATATAAATTACAATTTTTAAAAGCAATAAACTAACGTGTGAGTTCAATAAATACTAAAATCAAATACAGAGTTTTATTCACTTCATTCCTAAATTCGAAAATAATAATAAAACAAAGAGAAATTAGAAATATATTTATTTTAGTGTACGAGGTGTGATCAAAAAGAAAGGTGAATTTTCAAATTTAGCGGGCTACATCCGTTCGATCTTCAAATGCTTCATTTCGTTATATTGCCAACATAGCCAAGTGTACCAATATAATGTTGGTACACTTGGCTTGAACACATATGCAAAGTTTCAGCTGTAGCCTGTAAGGAATCATACTTCATAGATTGTTTAGTAGAGATTTGCACCGGAGCGAAATTTTCGTCACAGATTGAATTCACCGGTGAATGGGGCAATCTCCGGTGTTTCACCGGGGATCACCGGAGAATTATACCATTATTAATTTGTTATAAATCAGAACTACAAATAATATTACTTTCTAATCGAAGGTATAAATTCGTTTCAATTTGTACTAAAATATATTAGTAATGAAACAATTATTAAGGAAAAATAAGTAATAAATTGATATTTATAATTTATGATGTTTTGACCAAATAAAAACAACTGAAAGCGCGAATCAAACTTTACAAAATTGCAAAGATGTAAATGCTCTTTTTGATTTAAAAAACGTAACATGTCGCACACACAATACTTTTGTAACTTTGTCTGTCTATACTGTTAGCCCTGTTGGCTATAACAGCGTCACCGGGGGAGCGGGTGGGTCAGGAGACCTTCCCTTAAAAAGGGGGGCCCAGATAGGCTCCCATAGGGAACGACGTCCCGAGGGCGTCTCAGATTGAGACACGGACCTCGTCTCGGGGCGTCCTTAGTCAGGAGGGAAGCTAAGAAATTTGGACACTAGCGTCCTCCGACGGTAGAAGGCCGGAGCAACGGCGCACTTACTCAGTTGGGACCTCGTCTATACCGGTATAGACGGTGTGTGTCTGTATGTTGTGTGGTTGTCACTTATGCCTACGTGTACGTTATTACCTACTGTGAACGCGTCGTCAACGGAGTACCGACTTGGGTCTTCTTTTTCTGACTAAAGTAGTCTTACGTGGTCTATACTCTGCGGCGTCAACCAACAGTGGGTTCGGGTGTCACTCAGCACGTTCAAAGTACTTTTGGGAAAGCCCCTTGAAGTATTTAGCGAAGGTCGGAAGGTCTAAGTCTCTATGGAGATCGATGGAGATCGATCGATGTATGTTGCGTACGAAGCACGGCGCCCCGGTTGCAATCCGTGTAAACCTGTTCTGAATCACCTGAAGGGGTTTCATATTAGCGTGCGCAAAAGCGGGACTAGCATAGGACATGACGGAACGTATGCAAGCTTTGTAAAGTGTCACCTTATTGCGAAGGGACATTTTACTCCGCTTGCCTAACAGCGGATATAAACGACCTAATATGTAGGCCGCTCTGCTACAAACAGTCCTAATATGCGCAGTGAAAACTAACTTTCTATCTAACGTTACTCCTAGGTATTTTGCTTTGTCTTTCCAAGGTATCGGTTTATAAAAAAAATATTAATAGCGATAACAATTGAGTATTCAAGTGTACACTGGAAGTGAGCGGGGCTTAGTATCGGTGCGGGAGACATAACGCGACTGGAGAACCAATCAGTGCTATGTACGAACGCCCTTCATCCCTCTCAGACCCCTCATATACCCTAAAATTTTTGCACAGTCAAGTCCATCAGCGAAGTTACTTGCCGCTAGTTTTAATTCTTGTATAGTTTAGTGTGTGACCTATCATGGAAAATACTCTCTCTGAAATTACAGAAGTTGCAGGCACAACTAAATATTTGAAAGCTATATTGTCCAAAGGTTTTCAATACTATATCAAAAATTTTACCACATAAAAAAATATTTTATTTAGTTTAGTTATTAGCATAAAGGTTAGAAGTGTTTTGCGTGCTCCACGATTTTCTGCAGTAAAAAAACATGGATCAAAGAGCAAAATTTAATGCAAAAGTTCAGCATTAAAAATGGAATTAATGCTCCGAAACATGTAAAATGTTTAAATGGCATACGGTGAGTTTACGTTAAGCCAAAAAAACGTTTACAAGTGGTATCAGGTATATACCTACTCTTTCAAGAAGGCCGAGAAGACAGCAATGACGAACCTCGCCCTGGACGACCCAGCACGTCAACAACTGATGAGAACGTTAAAGAAGTCATGAAAAAAGTGTTGGGGAATCGTCGAATTAAGATTAGAGAAATTGCTGATGATATCGGCATCTCGTTTGGTTCGTGCCAAGCAATTGTGACGGGTGTTCGGGCATGAGATGTGTATCAGCTAAGTTTGTTCCGAAATTGCTCAATTTCGACCAAAAGAATCGTCGCAACAGTATCACTCAAGAGCTATTGAATGACGTCGATACTAAGGCTCAATCGTGTCAGTGGAAGGATTCTGGATCACCAAGACCAAAAAAGCACGCCAAGTTCGATCAAATGTGAAGGTTTTGCTTATAGTTTTTTTCGACTGCAGAGGTATGTTGCACCATGTGTTCTTATCATAGGGTAGAACGGTCAATAAGTAACTACCTGCAAGTTATGGGCAATTCGCGCGAAGCAATCTGCGAGAAACGCCCGGAATTGTGGAAGAACAAAAATTGGCTTATGCACCATGATAACGCCCCTGCTCACACATCATTGCCATTACGCGAATTTTTGCTATAAACAACACATTAATGATGCCGCAGGCACCATAGTCCCCAAACATGGCCTCCTGTGACCTTTTCTTGTTCCAGAAACTGAAGAAGCCCATGAAAGCAAGGCATTTTGCAACGAAGAAGTTGAACAAGATCACAGAAAAAGTTTTTTTGAAATTCTTTGAGGATTGGAAAAAACGTTGGCACAAGTGCATTATATCCGAGGGGGATTACTTTGAAAGGGGCAAAATAAAAATTGATGAATAAATAAATCTTTTTTGAAAAAATAAAAATCACCTTGTTTTTGGATCACACTGCATATATCTCTGATTCTATGAATAAAAAAATAACAGCTCAAAGTGCTATCATCTACAATATTAGTTTAGATTCAAAATAAAGGCATATAATAAATTTTATGGTACAAGTTAAATTCATAAACCATCTGACAACACATTAATGGATATTACACACTTGTAACACGATAAATACATTTTTAGTCAAATGTCAATGTGTGTATTAAACTTATACAACATCGTAATAGTAAGAAAAATAATACATATATGAGAAAACTATATAATTTAGAAAATTTTTCAGTCATATTTACATTCGAAATAAATTATGAGATTTTTTTTTACCTCACTTGATTGAGCTTGTAAACCAAATCAGTCTTAACTCAATGGATATAAACAATTTGAAAATTACATAAAATATTAAATTCACTTAATATTATTCAATTCATACATTTTCCTACATTAAAAATATAAAAAGAAATCTACATATATGGAAAGTCACAGAATTATTTGTCATATATTTTGATTAACATAATCTATCTAATCTAATAGCATTGCAATTTCATCTAGAATATTTATTACATTGAATATTTTACAAAGTATAAATTATCCCACCTTGTCTGTCCAAACTACACAAAAGAACAATATAAGAATTCATCAACACATGTACTGGCACTATAGCTTAGTTGGCATGGCAACAGGACGGCATTTTAAGAAGCCACAAGTTTGAGTCACGCTTGTGTTGACAATTTTTTTTTTTTTAATAATTTTATTATTATTACCATATCCATTAAACAATTAATAGGCAAAGATGTTGGGTTAACATTTGATCAATAATATATCAAGGTTTTAATTTTCTTTTTACATAAAAAAATCTGCAATTATAAGAAACTCTTATCATGAAAATCTTTTGTTAGCTTAAATTGATATGCCAAACAAGCATACATTCTCAAAAAGTAAGGTACTTTTTGTAGCTTATGGTCCCTTAAACTTGTAAAATCTTTAAACCTCATGGAGAATCACCACTTTTCTTACAGGTGGAACAATCCAAAATAAAAAACGAATATATATTACACTTCCAAAGTAATACATAACAGTGTAAAAGACAATTATAACATAAAGAGTATATAACAGAATTTTCACAACATCAAATATGTCTTCCCTTATTTACAGAGCCACACCTATTACTATATAAATAACAGGTCTAACTATAAGACAAATTGATGAAACACATATTTTTCTAAAATTCTTGATATCATTACAATAAAATTCATTAGGCCAATACAATAAGTGACTATTCAAAAAGTACTGCTGGAACCACATATGGTACACCAATTTTTTTTGTTATCTAGGTAATTGTATTAAATTGATCAGTATATTACACATAATGATCCTTGGACATACTCTTCAAGGCTTCAATTCACAGTCACTCAAAGCACAGTCACTTCACTATACATTAACAGCACAGTGCATTCCATAGGCCCCATCACGGTGCTTGTAAAGGTCGGTTGGGGGAGGGAGGGGCGGGGGCGGGAGTCGCGTCCAGATCGCAAGCCGATAACAAGCGAACCTCAATTAACCTTTATAATTTGGATTGTGTAGCTTTGTTTTGTTTTTAGAACTTGTGTGTTATATTTTATATGGTTACTGCCTTATCCTCCTGATACCCGAAGTAAGATGTAAAGAATTGACTTTTTTGCACTAAAACGAGATATACAAATATTAAACAAAACTAATTTTATTCCTGCGTCATAGTTGATATTTTGGTGAAAATAATAACCTATTTTTTTTTCTGAAGAATTTGAATAAAATACGTCTGTACAAAATAAAATGACACGTTATGAAAAAAAAAGCAAATAGTGATGGAAATATTGATATTGTTGATTATTTTGGTTGTAACTTGTAACCCTAGTGCTTTCTCTTGGTATTGATATTGAATAAGGTTCCAAATCAATAGTGCTTCCATATTAAAAATCTACATATACGAAAAGCTTTTGAACTAGTTGGAAGTAGCGGCTCCTATGAAGAAACACAATCTCTAATTAAATCATGCATACTCGTTCTAAGTTTTATAGATGTCCAGCAGAGCTATATATGGCATCTTTTTTGACACCACAAATATAATCATTATCAGAAAGTACGTTACGAATGGTTATCAAACTGCTAATTTCATGTTCTGTAACACCTTTAAGATACTGACATGAAATTCAGATACCACCTAGTTCAGTTCAGAACTAGGAATTGATTGTTTTAACTATCACTAGTTACTATCTTGCTGGTACTAACTGTCATTTTCCTGCCAGACTTATCATCTATGTCACACAAAATGAAGATTATTAAAATATTCAGAATACTATTCCCACAAACCTGAAATAAACATAAAAGTCAATATTAATAAAGTAACCTCAAGTATCACTTGTGTTGTATAAAATGTAGATTAAATAACTTTTACTTGAAAAGGATCCATATTTTTAATACTGGACTAATTATTACTGGATACCAAACCATCATAGAATCTAAACATATCCACTATATCATAACATATTCCACTTACAGGTATCCTCACACTCTTATCGACGATTGCAGGCCTATTTGTTCTAAACGATTTTTTTTCTAGATAAAGTTATAAGTATTTGGAATCAGAAAAAAAGCTGATTCCAAATAGGTATTTATAACTCCTTTTTGTTAAAAAATAACGCTTAGACCAAATGGCGCTAAAATCCTTCATACATTTATAATGTTTACAATAAGCGAGATAATTTACGAATATAACGATGCTTACCACATGATGCTTACTAAGGGTTCCAGGAATGTATATTTTAAAAAGGACAAAGTTGTTGACAATAAAATTTGACACAAAAAATATTGATATGCAACATAACCAAATGTACAAGCATATATTACCTATAGAGTAATATTTGCTTCACAAATTGCTTCATACTAAATATTTAGTAATTTGAAGTAGGTAAATTATCAAGTAAAATTCATTTGGTGTTATTTTTGATTGGTTGATTGGATTCTATCATACCATCAACGTGATACCCAGCCAATCACAACGAATAAGAAAGCATCAATGCAACAGAGTTGTCGTTATAAGACCTATATTTAATAATTTTAAGTTAGTATGACATTAAAATAAAATATATAACAGTTTGATATATAAATATTAATAAAACCTGCTTGTACTGCACCTGTGATTGAAATACATTGTACAACGAAATATAATAGTAATTTTATGAATTTTGTAGCTTTGCACCTAAAAGTTTAAGTGTTTAATAATGTAATAATATAAATTACAATTTTTAAAAGCAATAAACTAACGTGTGAGTTCAATAAATACTAAAATCAAATACAGAGTTTTATTCACTTCATTCCTAAATTCGAAAATAATAATAAAACAAAGAGAAATTAGAAATATATTTATTTTAGTGTACGAGGTGTGATCAAAAAGAAAGGTGAATTTTCAAATTTAGCGGGCTACATCCGTTCGATCTTCAAATGCTTCATTTCGTTATATTGCCAACATAGCCAAGTGTACCAATATAATGTTGGTACACTTGGCTTGAACACATATGCAAAGTTTCAGCTGTAGCCTGTAAGGAATCATACTTCATAGATTGTTTAGTAGAGATTTGCACCGGAGCGAAATTTTCGTCACAGATTGAATTCACCGGTGAATGGGGCAATCTCCGGTGTTTCACCGGGGATCACCGGAGAATTATACCATTATTAATTTGTTATAAATCAGAACTACAAATAATATTACTTTCTAATCGAAGGTATAAATTCGTTTCAATTTGTACTAAAATATATTAGTAATGAAACAATTATTAAGGAAAAATAAGTAATAAATTGATATTTATAATTTATGATGTTTTGACCAAATAAAAACAACTGAAAGCGCGAATCAAACTTTACAAAATTGCAAAGATGTAAATGCTCTTTTTGATTTAAAAAACGTAACATGTCGTACACACAATACTTTTGTAACTTTGTCTGTCTATACTGTTAGCCCTGTTGGCTATAACAGCGTCACCGGGGGAGCGGGTGGGTCAGGAGACCTTCCCTTAAAAAGGGGGGCCCAGATAGGCTCCATAGGGAACGACGTCCCGAGGGCGTCTCAGATTGAGACACGGACCTCGTCTCGGGGCGTCCTTAGTCAGGAGGGAAGCTAAGAAATTTGGACACTAGCGTCCTCCGACGGTAGAAGGCCGGAGCAACGGCGCACTTACTCAGTTGGGACCTCGTCTATACCGGTATAGACGGTGTGTGTCTGTATGTTGTGTGGTTGTCACTTATGCCTACGTGTACGTTATTACCTACTGTGAACGCGTCGTCAACGGAGTACCGACTTGGGTCTTCTTTTTCTGACTAAAGTAGTCTTACGTGGTCTATACTCTGCGGCGTCAACCAACAGTGGGTTCGGGTGTCACTCAGCACGTTCAAAGTACTTTTGGGAAAGCCCCTTGAAGTATTTAGCGAAGGTCGGAAGGTCTAAGTCTCTATGGAGATCGATGGAGATCGATCGATGTATGTTGCGTACGAAGCACGGCGCCCCGGTTGCAATCCGTGTAAACCTGTTCTGAATCACCTGAAGGGGTTTCATATTAGCGTGCGCAAAAGCGGGACTAGCATAGGACATGACGGAACGTATGCAAGCTTTGTAAAGTGTCACCTTATTGCGAAGGGACATTTTACTCCGCTTGCCTAACAGCGGATATAAACGACCTAATATGTAGGCCGCTCTGCTACAAACAGTCCTAATATGCGCAGTGAAAACTAACTTTCTATCTAACGTTACTCCTAGGTATTTTGCTTTGTCTTTCCAAGGTATCGGTTTATAAAAAAAATATTAATAGCGATAACAATTGAGTATTCAAGTGTACACTGGAAGTGAGCGGGGCTTAGTATCGGTGCGGGAGACATAACGCGACTGGAGAACCAATCAGTGCTATGTACGAACGCCCTTCATCCCTCTCAGACCCCTCATATACCCTAAAATTTTTGCACAGTCAAGTCCATCAGCGAAGTTACTTGCCGCTAGTTTTAATTCTTGTATAGTTTAGTGTGTGACCTATCATGGAAAATACTCTCTCTGAAATTACAGAAGTTGCAGGCACAACTAAATATTTGAAAGCTATATTGTCCAAAGGTTTTCAATACTATATCAAAAATTTTACCACATAAAAAAATATTTTATTTAGTTTAGTTATTAGCATAAAGGTTAGAAGTGTTTTGCGTGCTCCACGATTTTCTGCAGTAAAAAAACATGGATCAAAGAGCAAAATTTAATGCAAAAGTTCAGCATTAAAAATGGAATTAATGCTCCGAAACATGTAAAATGTTTAAATGGCATACGGTGAGTTTACGTTAAGCCAAAAAAACGTTTACAAGTGGTATCAGGTATATACCTACTCTTTCAAGAAGGCCGAGAAGACAGCAATGACGAACCTCGCCCTGGACGACCCAGCACGTCAACAACTGATGAGAACGTTAAAGAAGTCATGAAAAAAGTGTTGGGGAATCGTCGAATTAAGATTAGAGAAATTGCTGATGATATCGGCATCTCGTTTGGTTCGTGCCAAGCAATTGTGACGGGTGTTCGGGCATGAGATGTGTATCAGCTAAGTTTGTTCCGAAATTGCTCAATTTCGACCAAAAGAATCGTCGCAACAGTATCACTCAAGAGCTATTGAATGACGTCGATACTAAGGCTCAATCGTGTCAGTGGAAGGATTCTGGATCACCAAGACCAAAAAAGCACGCCAAGTTCGATCAAATGTGAAGGTTTTGCTTATAGTTTTTTTCGACTGCAGAGGTATGTTGCACCATGTGTTCTTATCATAGGGTAGAACGGTCAATAAGTAACTACCTGCAAGTTATGGGCAATTCGCGCGAAGCAATCTGCGAGAAACGCCCGGAATTGTGGAAGAACAAAAATTGGCTTATGCACCATGATAACGCCCCTGCTCACACATCATTGCCATTACGCGAATTTTTGCTATAAACAACACATTAATGATGCCGCAGGCACCATAGTCCCCAGACATGGCCCCCTGTGACCTTTTCTCGTTTTAGAAACTGAAGAAGCCCATGAAAGCAAGGCATTTTGCAACGATTGAGGAACTAAAGACGGCATCGAAGAAGGAGTTGAACAAGATCACAGAAAAAGTTTTATTGAAATGCTTTGAGGATTAGAAAAAAAGTTGGCACAAGTGCATTATATCCGACGGGGATTACTTTGAAAGGGGCAAAATAAAAATTGATAAATAAATAAATATTTTTTGAAAAAATAAAAATCACCTTATTTTTGGATCACACTGCGTATATCTCTGATTCTATGAATAAAAAAATAACAGCTCAAAGTGCTATCATCTACAACATTAGTTTAGATTCAAAATAAAGGCATATAATAAATTTTATGGTACAAGTTAAATTCATAAACCATCTGACAACACATTAATGGACATGACACACTTGTAACACAATAAATACATTTTTAGTCAAATGTCAATGTGTGTATAAAACTTATACAACATCGTTATAGTAAGAAAAATAATACATATATGAAAAAACTATATAATTTAGAAAATTTTTCAGTCATATTTACATTCGAAATAAATTATGAGATTTTTTTTTACCTCACTTGATTGAGCTTGTAAACCAAATCAGTCTTAACTCAATGGATATAAACAATTTGAAAATTACATAAAATATTAGATTCACTTAATATTATTCAATTCATACATTTTCCTACATTAAAAATATAAAAAGAAATCTACATATATGGAAAGTCACAGAATTATTTATGTCATATATTTTGATTAACATAATCTATCTAATCTAATAGCATTGCAATTTCATCTAGAATATTTATTACATTGAATATTTTACAAAGTATAAATTATCCCACCTTGTCTGTCCAAACTACACAAAAGAACAATATAAGAATTCATCAACACATGTACTGGCACTATAGCTTAGTTGGCATGGCAACAGGACGGCATTTTAAGAAGCCACAAGTTTGAGTCACGCTTGTGTTGACAATTTTTTTTTTTTTAATAATTTTATTATTATTACCATATCCATTAAACAATTAATAGGCAAAGATGTTGGGTTAACATTTGATCAATAATATATCAAGGTTTTAATTTTCTTTTTACATAAAAAAATCTGCAATTATAAGAAACTCTTATCATGAAAATCTTTTGTTAGCTTAAATTGATATGCCAAACAAGCATACATTCTCAAAAAGTAAGGTACTTTTTGTAGCTTATGGTCCCTTAAACTTGTAAAACCTTAAAACCTCATGGAGAATCACCACTTTTCTTACAGGTGGAACAATCCAAAATAAAAAACGAATAAATATTACACTTCCAAAGTAATACATAACAGTGTAAAAGACAATTATAACATAAAGAGTATATAACAGAATTTTCACAACATCAAATCTGTCTTCCCTTATTTACAGAGCCACACCTATTAATATATAAATAACAGGTCTAACTATAAGACAAATTGATGAAACACATATTTTTCTAAAATTCTTGATATCATAACAATAAAATTCATTAGGCCAATACAATAAGTGACTATTCAAAAACTACTGCTGGAACCACATATGGTACACCATTTTTTTTTGTTATCTAGGTAATTGTATTAAATTGATCAGTATATTACACATAATGATCCTTAGACATACTCTTCAAGGCTTCAATTCACAGTCACTCAAAGCATAGTCACTTCACTATACATTAACAGCACAGTGCATTCCATAGGCCCCATCACGGTGCTTGTAAAGGTCGGTTGGGGGAGGGAGGGGCGGGGGCGGGAGTCGCGTCCAGATCGCACGCCGATAACAAGCGAACGAGCTCATCCGGACTCGGACCCCCGTCCGCCACTGGAGATTCTTCACCTTCAACTGCAATCATAAATAAATCATGAATTTATTGATATCAGGTTCTAATACTGATATAACATTTATTTTAATTACGTGTTGTATTCATATAATATTACTCTTAATGACTATGTGTTGGTCGCGCTTTGTTTCTTGTATACATTTAAAATAAATATTCCAGAATCCTGCATCTAATCTCGTGAAATTAAAATAATTCTAGAACTTACCATTGCCACTCCCCGCTACAGTTTGCACAGGTTTAGCAGCCTTATCAATATGAGCAGTGAGGTCCCACATTTGTGCGGCGCCAGATCTGTGCCCGCACAGCAAAAGACGACGCGGACGGATCGCCCCTTCACACTCCACTACCACGAAGCACGACACCGCAGACCCGTCTACTGAACGGATTGTGCACACTCTGAAACAGGATTAGACATTTATGGGACATATTACAAAAGAAAAATTAGAAGCAACAAATGTGTCAACACTGTTTGTGTTTGCTCACCGTTTACCATTAGAAGCTAATCGGACATATAGCGTGTCTGTATCTGGTACAACCTTTTGTATAAATATTTGTTCTTCATCTTGTTCACCATACGGTCCACAGTCATTATGAGGCTGAGCTGTGGGTGCCTCTAAAGCCAGAACTTTGAAAGCTGCTTTAGGGGTAGTGCCTGGTTGAGTTGATATCATCCCTCTGAAGCGGGTTACGCGCCAAGATCTTACGTGGTTGTATTCACTGCATACTGATATTAGATAGTTCTCTGATAACGACACCTAGCAAATAAAATAAAAAGTATGAGTAGTAATTACTTATAGGTTGATAAGTTGATGAAGGGTCTGATACATCATATTTTTTAAAGAAACCTTAGTAACGGGACTCTGATGCACAGTGAAGGTCTGGAACAACTGCGGCCCGTGGCCCACAGTTTCTGGATGCTGAACTATCACTCGTACTGAGCCATACCTCGTTCCGTATGCTATTTCTATCCAGTTGCCACATAGATCTTAAAATTTTTAAGTATTGACATTATTTATTACCACCTGAAGGAACAGACAATTCCAGACTTGTTTGCAATAAAATACTCACTAGTTTTGGGAGTGAGATAGACAGATATTGCAGTAATTGGCTCCTGATTTGGATCTTTGTAAAGCTGCGTCACTAAGAGGTCGTTGTCTTTCATCCTAAGGGGAAATTTTTGCATATCTGAAACAAACATAAGAATTAAACTGGATTATAAAATGTTCATAGATCTGATTTATCTTATCGCCGGTTGTAGGGCTATTTTAGTCTAAGCGACATTTTTTGAGCAAAATAGAGTTACATGTTTGGAATCAGCGATTTATTCTGATGAATACGTAAGTAACTCCAATACGGAAAAAATACGTATAAAAAAATTATGGAATGTAAAATGTTGTTATATAGTATATAAAATTTCGTTATGTTGGTGACAAGCTATACAAGGTTATTTGCAACATCACAAAAATGTTTGCTCCCTCTTTCACTTATCTCTATTTTGTAAGAAGTGCTTAAAAGGTCAACGACCAGGCGCCATACCGACGCTCAGAGTTAATGCCAGTTCAGAGACAACAAACAATTTGTGTATGGAAAAATTAAAATTTAAAAAATTCGTAGAACAAATGTTGTTGGGATTGATGTAGAGAGGCTGCCTGAAGAGGTGGTCAACTAATTACAAATAACCCTGTATATATATATATATATATATATATATATATATATACAGGGTTATTTGTAATCAGTTGAGCACCTTTTACAGGCAGCCCCTATACATCAATCCTAACAACATTTGTTCTACGACTTTTTGAAATTAATAGTTTTAAAAATTTAGTTTTTCCCATACAAAATTTATTTACTGCTTCTGAACGTGCATTTAACAACCTTGCAACCTTGAGCAAAAGAGAGGCCACGCACCTTGCGTTTGCGTAGGCAAAATACGTGCCAAGGACACGTGCAGCGGGGCGCGGGGTGGCGGGGGGCGGGGTGATGCAGCGGCGGCGATGCACGTTTGAACTTGATCCAGTCGTTTGTCACGGTCAATTAGATAAGAGTGTGCCGCGCGACCCGCTAGCTCCCGTTACTCGGTAACCGAATTTCGATTAGTGAAAACAGTACTGTGATGCCGTAACACAAATATCGAGTACACCAAGATAGTGCGAGTGCTGGCTAAGTGTGGTAAGAGGAGTCGGTGAACAGTTCATTTTTAGGTGTGGTCTTTGTGTTGGATATGAAGGGGACTATTTTGCGCCGGTATCGACGAGATATAAATTTAAGAGGTAATTTGTAAATATTGAATCCTTTTGTAAATAACACATTGTATTATTGTAAATAATCTGATTCTACCATGATTAATTGTTAACAATTTTAATACACAATACGACGATTGGGTAATTATTACATACTGTTTGAAATAAAACAAAAAATAATAATAAGTTATAATAGTATTACGTGCGTCGTGGTACCTTACAAATTTCGTACAGCGCTAGACTGCCGCGACCTATACTTTAGACTGCTTACAAAATACAGAGTAATAAATAATCGAGGGAGCAAAAATTTTTTTGTTTCGTTTATTCTGAGTTATTTATCAAGATTTTTTAAAAGTCGTAGAACAAATGTTGTTGGGATTGATGTAGAGAGGCTGCCTGCAAAAGGTGCTCAACTAATTAAAAATAACCCTGTAAATATATTAATATTAATAATATCAGGACAAATTACACACATTGATCTAACTCCTAAGTAAGCAAATTATTTGCTTGTGTTAAGGGTGTTAGACAACAATACAAATACATAGAAATACACATATAAATACTGAGAATATATTTAATAAACAACCAAACCCAGAAATACAGACAATTAGGCTCATCACATAAATGCCTGTCTCTGCCGGGAATCGAACCCGAGCCCCATTGCGCCGTGACACGTTAGGCGTCAGCGCTAACCACTCAACCAATGGGGCGGTTACATCTTTTGATTTTGATGGCTTAATAACCTTATACAAAAATTCACTTAATAATCAGGATCACTCAACACTCGGCTGTATGTCACCATTCAAAACTGATTTTTACACTCTTACCAATATAATTAATAGCTCCAGTCGCAGTGCCAAGCAACAGGAATGAGCCGGCCGTATCATGTGTAGTGAGGTGAGCCACATCCTGTGTTTGCCAGTGCTGTGTGCTGGTATGCCAGACCCCCGCTTTGCTCCTGCTGCCTGGACCACTGAGTGCCACCAATTGAGGTCCCACAAAGAGAAGGTGCTCCACCCGCACACCAAGATTAAAGGTACCTAAAGATAATTATGTTATAAATCTTTAAAATGTGTGATATTTTAAGATATGTTATTATAAGACATCTTAAAATATCACACTTGTTTTGCTTCTACAATGCCACATACAGACACACAGATACACAGGTCAAACTTATAACACCCCTCTTTTTAGGTTGAGAGTTAATAAAACACTTATGACAAGACTCAACAATGTTATTATAAGACTGTTGAGTCTTGTCATAAGTGTTTTATTAACTCTCAACCTAAAAAGAGGGGTGTTATAAGTTTGACCTGTGTATCTGTGTGTCTGTATGTGGCATTGTAGAAGCAAAACAAGTGGACGGACTTGAATGCGTTTTTTTTTTTTACGAAACATAGCTATGTTTGAAAGAAATAAAAGCAGGTGCCCATAGATATGTAGCTTTTATCGGTGCTGGTAAATGGTTTTTATGCAATATTGATAGTAAAAACTTACACAAGTAAAATCACTGTGTTCAATTAGTACAATAAGAAGAAAGTAATATAATTTTAGAAATCTGGAGAAAAATATTAATTAAAATTGTAAAAATTGGGCTCTGGCTTACCTATCAAAGTTCGTCGAACTGGTTCAGTATGAGTGGAGAAAGCCCAGAGCCTAACAAGTGGACCACTAGCTATTCCCAGCATCACATCAGTGCCTGTAGAGTTATTTCCACTTGAGGTAGCACCACCAGTCTTTGCATTGAGAGCTATGCGTTCTATTGCAGAGTCCTGAACTGGTGATTGAAACACTATGTACCAGCCACAAGAGTCTGTTAGTCTGGAAATTTAAAATCTAGTAGTACATTCCTTGGATATATGTGATGAATATAATGCAGTAAGGAAAGAATAATAATTTTAAGATGTTTATTAATATATATGGTAATAATAATCATATAATTCCAATTATATCTGTACCTGTAACCAGTTACGAAATGTGTGTATGCAACAGCAATCCAATTGTGATGTGCTTTTATAATCTGGACTTTCATATTTTCTTGCCAGGTATTATTTACTGAAAAAGAAACCAAAAAAAATTTTTTTTCTTATTTTATGTGTTAACTTTTTTAATATTTTAATTTGTTTCAATTTATAATGTAAACTTTTAGCCTACTTTCAGGTGGACGAAGACCTTTGTGATTTTCAGTGTTGCCAAGTGATGCTGCTCTTGAATGCCCTCTGCCACATCGGCTATAGAAAGATAAATCCATTTAGTAAAAGTCATAATGCAAAAAACATACAAATTGTTGATACATAAAAATTAATTACCTTAATTGGTCTTGTGAAGGAATCCTGCCAACAACTCGTAAATCTAATGAAGAATTTCGTGAGTGTGTCCTATTAGCTGCCACTTCTGTGTTGGATGTGGTGGAGTTCTTTCGAGATACGGCACTTCTTCCATTGTTACTATTTGGTAGCGGTCCATTTACTAAAATGGTTGATATAATAAAATGTTTTGTATAAGAATATTGCTGCAGTTTATTTATTATTTAATTTTAATAATTATTGAAATTCAGAAACAAAATAAAATAAGTGATATAATACGACCTTTGTACATTATGGTGAAACTAAAACATTTAACTATTAATATTTTAATTCATCTTACGTGGGGGAGGAAGATATCCATGGAACAGTACATCCCCACAAGAAGAATGGTTCATCTCATCACATAATGCAAGTCTCCGGCTCAGTGGTGTTATACCAAAGTAATCACACTCATGCCTTAATGCTCTTATATTGACATCATTCAGATCTATATCTCTAGTTCTTAGAAAGTTTAAAATGAGGCCAAACAGATTTGGATCTCTATCTATAAATATAGCCCCAGTTTCGTCCCGCACCGTGGGTATGCGACCGCTGAGGAGGGCCGTGAAAAATGTGTCGGGCACCCATGTTAACGTGTGCCATGAAGTAGAAAATCTTAAATTTTATAAAGTGGATTATTATACTACTGATAGTTATTAAATTAACTGAACGATTATCTGACAATGAGCATCAATAAAACGTAAAAATACTAATTAAGAAGTTATAAAAGTCATTTCAAAGTGTTTTTTCACTAGAAATTTAACTAAAAATAAAACTAAATAATAACTAAATTTATAATTAACAATACCTCGTACCACCGATGTTTAAGTTGACTATTTCCTGATAGTTCGACATTTATAACACTCTCAGATCTTTTTCAAAATTCAATATATAATATGGAAAAATTGTAAATAATAAACATAAAATTTATTTATATTTTTATCTTCCCAAATAATTAAATCATTTTCGATACGACTTACGAGATTGACATTTGCTTTTTGACACTTGACATTTTTACAACTCGTAACTCGTAAGTCGTAACTTATAGCACTCCGTGCTTGTGGGCAGAGAATGTTCTATCTTAATACATAACTGAAAAACGGTCGTTAGATTAGACGGTAAACGGTTAGAATATATGATCCTGATTCGATTATGACGTTAATCATATATGTATAGTAAGTAGGTAGTTTTTGGCCGTAAGAGAATTTTCCAGAGGTCACAGGATCAAATTCTGTTTGTATGGAATAATTTTTCAATTTATGTGTATTTAAGATACTATTCCTATGTATAACACATTAAATAAACATAAATTGAAAAATTGAAAAGAGCCTATGCTCTTCATACACTATTTAATAACTCGCGGAATTTACGGAAAGCTCTGAGAGAAATTAGGAAAATTATTTTTATTTATTTTAAATAGTAGGTAATATAATAATTACCTTAAAGTCGTATTGTGTTAATTTAAAATTGATATTGTAAAAATTTGTTGATAATTATTCTACCTATGGTTTATATTGTATCTAAGATATTATTTGTTGAAGTTTATGAGGTTTACGTATTATAATTAAAACACTATTAAAATTATTATTGTTCTAAGACACAAACAAACTTAACAAGAATAAAAATGTCAGCATTTTAAACGTAACAAAAAACTACAATTCATATTTATAACGATAACAATTGTGTACTCGAATGTACACTGGAAGTGAGCAGAGTTTCGTACCGGTGGAAGAGAGGGACGTAACGCCGAACGGGTCTGCCAATCAGCGCTACGTACGCCCGCCCTTCATCCATATCAGTTCCCTCGGATACCTTAATTTAGACTTCTGCGCAATTTAATCCCCCAGGGCTGATACGTGCCGCTAAAAAAAAATTTATGGTTGTTGTAACTAAGTAAAAACATATAATAAACTAATGTTTAACTAAATATAATTATTTACAACATGAGTTCAGAGGTCGATAATTATGTGAACCAGAGAAAATAGCTTTCACCTTAATTGTAGAAGTCACTGCCAATACTGGTAAAAGAGTTATAGTGTTGTGTTATAAACCTTTTAACCCTCGTAAATAAAAAAAGGGGACTATTAATAAGTTTCATTACAAAAATATTTTTTCACACCAGCCATATTTCAAATATTTTCAAAGTATATCTCGCTTATTCTAATTATTGAATTAATAACGTGAACTATGACTAATCTGATGCTATACATGACTTTGCTATAAAACTATTTAAAAAACCCCTAAAAGTGTACCCTCCAACTTCCAAGTTATGTAAAAAGATGTGCGGCTTACCTTATTAACTTTATTTTCATTTTTCACATATGGCAATTAAAATCAAAGAGAGACGTGTCCGTCAGCCAAAAGTCAATCAATTTCAATAGAGTTCGTGTTAAAAGAAATTGATGTATGATAAACTATTTATTAAATAAATAAATAGGCAATAAACTTATACCAAGATGCCGGCGACGGCAACAGAGAATCCAGCTTACGTTCCTAACAAAGGAATATTTAATAACACCGCCGGCTTTAGCACTCTCATCACTGTTACAGTTTTGTCCCTAGCTTGGTTGGCCGGTTTTGCATCCCGGCTTTTCGCTGTTATTCGTTTTGAAAGCATTATTCATGAATTCGATCCATGGTAAGTCATTTGTTTTTACAACTATGCATTATCACTATGCATATAGGAGCACTTTTATTTAACTATTTAATTTTGTAGGTTTAACTACAGATCCACCGCATATATGGTGCAGCATGGGTTTTATAATTTTCTAAACTGGTTCGATGAACGCGCCTGGTACCCCCTTGGCCGCATTGTGGGGGGTACAGTCTATCCTGGTTTAATGATCACTTCCGGTACCATACACTGGATCCTGCATACATTGAACATACCAATACATATAAGAGATGTCTGTGTGTTCCTTGCACCTGTATTCAGGTACTTGATATATATACACTGTTTCCTATTACTTTTAGTAACTTAGTATAGATTCAAAAATATTAACTATCTTTACAGTGGTCTTACAGCAATAGCCACATATCTTTTAACCTCAGAACTCTGGTCTCGAGGTGCTGGCCTATTTGCTGCATGTTTCATAGCTATAATACCAGGCTACAGTAGTAGATCTGTAGCTGGCAGTTATGACAATGAGGGTATTGCTATATTTGCTTTACAATTTACATACTACTTGTGGTTAAAAAGCATTAAAAGTGGGTCAATATTCTGGTCAATTTGCACTGCATTGTCCTACTTTTATATGGTAAGAGTAAATTTTATTTGTATACATTATTATAGTAAATATGAAAAAGTTTACTGTTCTACTATTTCTGTAATCAAATTTGATCTTAATTATTTATTTATGATACAAATTGATAGTGCTAATACTATGAAGACAAAAACAACGAGTCAGATATTTGGTATTTGGATGTTTAAAATTTTAACAACAACATCTTTATGTTTGTAATTCTTAGTTTTACTATATACCATTCTTTTAAAATATTATCAATCTCTAGACTTTTATTGTTTTTAATATTTTAGGTGTCAGCATGGGGTGGTTATGTGTTTATCATCAACTTGATCCCTCTACATGTGTTTATACTTCTTATAATGGGCAGATTCTCTCAAAGGCTTTTTGTAAGCTATTCTGTATTTTACATAGTGGGACTGCTGTTGTCTATGCAAATACCATTTGTGGGCTTCCAACCTATTCGCACTAGTGAACACATGGCTGCTTCAGGTAAGAGAACACCCTAAATTATGAATTCAAATGATATGTATTGCTTTTTATACAAATTGTTTTGTTACAATCAAGATAACAGAAAAACAGCATTTAGGACTCTTATTAATTGTTGATAAAAATAAATTAAATTTTTAAATAGAATTTGTCAATAAAAAAATTGTTTATATAAATACAATAACAATTGACATGAAATAAAAATCTGTTTTAATCCAATAATATAAGCAAAACAAATATTATCAAGAAACATTATTAAATTAATATAATATCTTTAGTTGTAAAATGTAATCTATAAGCTAGTCTGGTTGAAAATATCATTCATATTACTAAGATAGATGGAAAATCACAACACCTCTGAACATCTGCCATTAGTTGTCAGTATTTAGAAAATCATCTGCTAATGTCACATAGTTGGCAGGAACTTCAAATAGTTGAGTAAATAATTTTTGTCTGTAATTTTTAAATAATGTGTAAAAAATACTAATAAATGTTTGAACATATCTTTAAACATGTATAGAATGAAAAAGAAATGATACGGGTTGAGAATCAAACCCACAACCTCTAGGAAATTGCCTCATCGCCTATTTGCTTGCTTAATCCCTCCCTGTTTTGGATTATTTTAAACTCAATATTTACTTAATAAATAATAAAAGTATTGTTTTTGATTAGGTGTTTTTGCCCTGCTTATGGCAATTGGGGCGCTGAAATACTTGCACAGCTTGAATCCCAAGGGACAATGGAAACAATTGCTGATACTTGGAGGTCTTATTGCTGCAGTGACAGTATTTCTAGCTGTTGTACTTCTCACATATATGGGAGTTATTGCACCTTGGAGCGGCAGGTGAGATTGTCTAAATAATTAAATTAGAATATTCTTGTTAATTATATATTTAGTATTTTATATTTATAGTATATTTATTCAAAGATTTCAATTTATTTATGAATGTGTACTAAAGTCTGAAGCAGCATTCTGAAGTGGCATTATTAGTCAAATAATTATAATTGCTAATATATCTGTTTTAGTATTCAGAACAGCTGTATTCATTTAAATGTGACTTATCTCTGTAATGTGGCTGGTTAAAGTCATGAGTTTTTTTTTTAAATATATATGCTATGTATTTAATTTTTCAAAGTGAATCATTTTTTTAACATATAAATGATCAAATATAGCACTATAATAAAATATTTTTTGGTATTTAAAAGGTTCTACTCTCTGTGGGACACTGGATATGCTAAGATCCACATCCCAATCATAGCCTCAGTGTCGGAGCACCAACCGACCACCTGGTCTTCCTTCTTTTTTGACCTCCATGTACTTGTTTGTACTTTCCCTGTCGGTCTTTGGTACTGTATCAAAAATATCAATGACGAGAGGGTTTTCGGTAAGTTAATTTATTAATATGGAAAATTATAAAAAATAAAATATCTCCTCATCTTAAGCAATTATTTTTGTATATACATATTGATTTAACTATCTTTTTTAACATTTATTGTCCTGGTTGGCTTTGTCTAAATGGTTGAAAATATCTGATGGCATGCATAATCATTTTGAAGTAATATAAAAAAAGAAATATGTCTATTAATTTTAAAATAATAAAAGAATAAATCTGTTTCACTTAATTCCCTGATATAGGTGGTAGTTGGAATATTTTTTATTTTGTCCCTAGTGGCTCTATATGCTCTATCGGCGGTGTACTTCGCGGGTGTGATGGTGCGGCTGATGCTGACGCTGACGCCCGTAGTGTGCGTGTTGGCCGGCATAGCTTTTTCAATCCTGCTGGACCTGGTGCTGCGGGAGGACGACGCGCCCGCGCCGCCTGCTGACACCGATGACAAGACTTTGTATGACAAGGTAGTTCAATAATGTGGCCACTTATTCTTCCTTGTTCCACAAAATCGTGGTACAGCGAGGAACAATGGGGAACTTTTTGTATGTCCAATGTGAGAATATGGGTAAGTTTGTGCTAGCACAATTGCATTAAATTCGAACCTGAGGAAGGTTTTGCAAGATCACAAAATTTCTTACGTCTTCTGAATTGTAAATTATGCAAGCTTGATATAAAATTTGCGATACCGTCATTCCGTGTTTATTGCTAGTCCCTTGAAATATTATATAATACAAGACTCGCAATCAGTTTGTCCTTGGTGCTGATTAGACTACTTCAGGGCGGCATATTATCCAAATTAGTTTTCGACATCGGGAAGTTACAAAAAAAAAAAAAATGCAGTTTTATAATATATATCGATATTTTATATAATGCCTAAGGTTATTATAATAATATAAATTGTAACTTCAATATCGACAGGCGGGTAAAGTAAAGAAGCGCGCTCCGGAGCCAGTCCCGGAGTCAGGTCTAGGTATGAACGTCCGCTCGGGAACTCTCATCGCGTTCATGATCTTGCTGATGCTGTTCTCGGTGCACTGCACCTGGGCCACCTCCAACGCATACTCCAGCCCCAGCATCGTGCTGGCCAGCTATGGGAATGACGGGTTGGTACAATATTTCTCACTTATTATATATTTGAGTTGGTTACTGTACATCATTTCATTATCATTTCCATATATGATCCTGATGTCGATCTACACATTTGATTTTAACCTCAGGTCAGGAAATATAATATGTACCATATATATGTACATAAATATGGTACATATATATAATATTATGATGAGATCTTGTTCTGGTATTACACAATGGAGAGTTAGATTTAAGTATTTGGTTTTTATATATTTTTTTATTGAAGGTCTCGTAAAATCTTGGATGACTTCCGGGAAGCGTATGGCTGGTTGTCACGAAACACTGCAGAAGACGCCACAGTTATGTCTTGGTGGGATTATGGTTATCAGGTATAAATTTAAGCATACAAAAATAATTAATAAACTTGCTCAAATCATTTCATACTTACATATTTGTAACCAATTTTATAATTAAGTATATTTTATGGGGTCTCTGAAATATTGTTTAATGGTTTTACTTACATCTATATTTAAAACTGCGATTATTATTTTGTACGAGGTTTATTTGAATGATGTTCTATTACCCTCAGATAGCAGGCATGGGGAACAGAACAACGCTAGTGGACAACAATACTTGGAACAATTCTCACATAGCGCTAGTGGGTAAGGCCATGGCGAGCAACGAGACCGCGGCCTACGACATCATGACGATGCTGGATGTAGACTACGTGCTAGTTATATTCGGAGGCGCCATTGGATACTCTGGAGATGATATCAACAAGTTCATCTGGATGGTTCGGATTGCTGAGGGAGAACATCCTAAGGATATCCATGTTAGTTCATTTTTTTTTTCAAACCAATTGCATTTTTGGGACCAATTATGTTTTTTTTTTAGATCCAAATGTCTATAATTTATTTATATATTGTTATTTTTTTTTAGGAAGCGGATTATTTCACAGAAAGAGGAGAGTACAGAATAGATTCAGAAGCTTCAAAGACTATGTTAAATTCTCTAATGTATAAATTATCATATTATCGGTAAGTGTCATCAATGAAATAAAACTTAATATTACATATTAATAGATATTTAATAGTTTATGATAATTTCGAAAAATTTTACTAGTCGTATTTCCTTATGTTTTATCGATTTTTTTAGAGATAATATGATCTAAAATATTATCTTTCAATGAAACTAGATATATTTGTTTGAAATTCAAATAAACTAGAAAGTTGTAAAATTCAACCAGTATATAATATTTATTATATAATTTGTATAAATAGGTTAAAAGAGTATTCATCGAGATTCTTGCCGGTTGTTCTCCTACGCGTCTTTCATTCGGAGCCATGTACAACTAGGATTTGACGGTTCATAAGTTCCTTGTATGCTTATTGGTAATAAACGTGTGTGTGTGTGCAGCTACGACAGCGGCGGCAGTCCCCCGGGGTACGACCGCACGCGCGGCGCACTGCCGGGACAGAGGGGGTTCAAACTAACCTACCTCGAGGAGGCCTACACCACGGAGCACTGGCTCGTCAGGATATACAGGTACCACCACCCGCCAGCCATGGCAGGGACATTACGAACAATTACTAGTCGTTATTTTTATTTACAAAATAGTTCTATTATTTAAGAGGATAGATTTATAAATAATGAATTCATAACAATTATACTATTTTTTTTATTTCTTAAAAATGTAATTTATTTATTATTATTATTATTATTACTTTAAACAAACCTTTAAATTTTAGTGATAATGGATGAATATGAAAATTATCTAATGGTTTTTGGGAGTCAAAATTTCTAGGTGACTAGAATTAAACAAATTTTATTCATTTACTAGCTGTGCCTGCGACTTCGTACGCATACATCTCGATTTCGATAAAACGTACCCTTTGTACGTACCAATGTATAAACTATAACCCTTCAAAGTTTCATCAAACTCCGTCTAATAGTTTTTGCGTGTAGGAGTATTTCTTGTTTATTTTTATTTTTTTTATTTCTAATCACAGTTTTTTTTACAGAGTAGTAGTCCGGAACCATATATTTTTTTTATTGGAAAGGGTATTATTATTGTTCCCTGAGGGGAGGATCACTATTTAAATTTTGAAAAGATGTATTACCGCAATGGTACGAAATCCAAATCACTTAATCCGTTTCTGTGCTTAGCGTGCACAAACATACATACGAACAGACAAAATGAATAACCGTTGTTTTGAGTTCTCTTGCTATTATAAAGTTTGTTTTTTTTTTAATATTTTCTATTTTTGTAACATTGATCAGTGACAATTTTATTACATGTATAGATTATGATTATTTAGTTTTTTCGCATACTATGTTCAAAATCTGGTTTGTGATCAATATAAGAATATAGGGTTTTAGGTGAAATTATTATACATATTTTAAAATTCGTATTTCTTTCAGAGTTAAGAAGCCAGATGAGTTCAATCGACCTCGTCTACCGCTAGCCAAGAGGACAATTCAAACTAGTAGCGTTATATCCAAGAAAGTAAGTGTTATAATTTTAAACTATATACAATATTGTGTTTGTTTCGATACGTGTGTTAGATACTAAGGTTCACTTTAATTGCAGCCGGCTTTTGATGTAGGACCGATGGTATAGTACAAAGTATATGATAGTTATATTTTAAAATATATTTCGTAGTTACTTAAGAATGTTAGAATATATATCAAATATAGTTTAATTATTACAGCTAATTATAAATATATTGACACTGTATTTGTTTTTATTATACATAATCAATGATTTTTTTTATTACCACAGACATCAAAAAGGAGAAAAGGTGCACTAAAGAACAAGCCGACGCTAGTGAAGGGTAAGAAGGCTACTAAGTTGGAGTGACGCAGTTGAGACGGCCTAATATCACGTCAGTGGTAACATGCAGTGTTCCTATACCATAGATCATTTTGACCATATACAAGTATTTTAAACTACCATAGACAAAATCTTATTATTTATTGTGTACAGTGAATATGTTTAAAAATTTTATTTACGTTTTTATTATTGTAACACATAGTTGTGTATGTGATGCTAACTCATACTGAAATAAATTGATTTAAAATAATAATTGGTTTTAAGAAACAGTTAAGAACACTTTAGCAAAAAATTACCTTCCTTACGTAAAAGTGACGTTACAAAACTATCTGATGACGTCATCCGTGACTTTACAAAACTATAAGATGACGTCATTTGTGACGTTTTAAAAGGCTAGAAGATTGCGATAGAAAAAACAAACAAATCTCCGTATATTTGTATATACAGGAAATAAATTAAATTCCTGAAATAGGGCTAATCTAACAAAAGTTTACCTGATCGTTAATCTTTACTTAGAAACTTTACTTCTTATATTAAGTACTTCTTTCCTTTAATTGCCAATCTTGTTTTAAAGTTAAAGCTTGAATTCTCGACTGGGTCATTACTTATGTACTGTTTAGTGTTTTTTATTCAAACAAAATTCGCGGTTCGTGTCTGAAAAGTAATGGATGTCAAACCAATATTTCGAATTTTGTTAATACATGTATGTTTCTTTTGCCTTTATTTCATTTTTGTCATATTTTAGATGTTAATTGTAAAGAGTACTTATTATAATATTTATGTTCCTTTATTCCTTTTTCTTTTGTTAACTTCCTGTAGATTTATTCATCTCATTCAATAAAGTCTTAGATGTATGTTTTAAGTTTTAGACTTGGATTTTGTTGACTGATAAAATTATCAAACTAAATCGTAGTATGGAAAACTTTTCAAAAATGAGGATCATGCATGATTACCACTGTCGTTAAAATGTTGTATGACTGACATCAGTTCTTTTTGTATGAATTAAATAAAGAGGTTTCTTGATTTTTTAGAAGTGAATTTAAATTATTTTTCGCACATGCACATGGACAATGGGAGAGAGTTGATCTATTAATCATTCCGCTTATAATATTGGTTGCACAATTTATTTTTCAAAGTATATTTGTATTTATTTCTGTCAACTTACTATGGCACTACTTATTGTATTTGTCCGCACGGAATACTTGATGGGGTTAATAACAGAACAGAACAGAATAAAACAACATAAAAATGCTATTTTGCAAATATAACCAATTAAATCCATTACATAGTTTGCCGACACAAATATTTATATTATATAATATAGTTATATAATATAAGTTATATATAAATACATATATACTGAGTCCTAGTGGTCGCGGGTTCGAATCACTGCCCGTGTCGGTTGAATTTTCATTTTATATTTGTATAAATTTTAATAAGCGTGCCATGGCTATACATGTTTATAGATATTTTCAAAGATATACTGAGTGATTGTCCATGTTCTGTGCTTTTAAATTTGTTGAAAGGGTATCGTGTTTGTAAATGCTACGTCCATTTGTATAATATTTGAATAGTTTTAAATTATTATTTTATTTGTCCTGTAAACGCTATATAATATGAACTGTCAGATGCTAATTATAAAGTAACCAGTGATTATTTATTGGCAATAAAAGTATACTAAGATAAAACATTATGAAATTAAATTAAATTTTTAAAATATCTGACAACTTACAAAACATTTCTTTTGAAGTTCAAATTAACGTTTATTATTAAGGGTCATAGTAACGGAAAACGCAATAAGAATCGAATATTTTTGAGACTATATTGTTGAAGTTATTGTAAATGAACACCAAAGGACTGGTCAACGTATCGGGTTTGAATTTAAATTTTAAATATAGAAACAGTTGTGAATGTCAGGTCAATTTTCACAGATAATAAATTAAACCGTTTCACTATATTATCTGTGTTGTAAGATATTTTAAATTTGACTTTTTCTTTTATAAAGTCATTATACATAGTAGGTGAGCCAGCCGAAAATGCGTTTATCCAAAAACAAAAAAAAAGAGCAAATAAACCTACCTATCCGTCTCTCCTTTTAACATATGTTAGACAAAGATAAGTATAGGTCTCTCATCTTCACTGTTTTGTCTGCAGACACTCGCACTAACAGGCCCGGTAATGACTCCCCTACTATGTATAATAATTATGTATTCTTTCCGTTGACCAGTAATGTAGATGTGTCAAATTTTGACGTATTAGGTAGAGAATTGTCTTTGGTTAAGTGAATTTTTTGTCTATTTCCGTCGTGATGTGAACTAAGATGTTATGTGTTCTAATTTTATTGTTGCACAGTTCTATTTGTTTTTCTTGGTATTATCTAATAGAGTTTTATCATACGTATTAAAGAGTCATTGTAGGATACAATGTTCTTATTAAACGGCTGAAAAATATTTGTCTTTTTATTTATACATATTTCCTATAGATAATAATTATACTTACTATACATTACTATAACTTTTGGGTTAATTAATACGTTTGCAAATTTCCCAAAAAAAAAAAGATTTTTGCGGTAACATGTTGCAAAATAAAATCTAATATTATGAACACAATAATTGCAAAAGGTAGAATGTTGCCTTATTGTCAATTTATTTACCCAATATTATACTGTGTAATATAAAAAAAATATTTTTTTCTGTTACATTTTTACACACAATCTCTTGTATGAACAGGAGTTAACGTTCATTTTTTTCCTATTTTTAGTCCTCTCATAGTTTATGCCATAGGACCCGATCTCCAGCTTTCGCTATCCAGTCTCGTCCCGAGTTCCGACAAGCGGTCATAGGCGATCATTGCTGTGACAAAGCGGTTGAGCCAATAAACAGTTTGAGAGATATGGGGAATTTTCGCTTTGCCCGGGTTAACCACTTTTGCCCGGGTTTCCCCTATATAAGAATTATATAAAAATAGAAATAAACCAGGTATTATATCTAAAACAAATAAGGAGACATATATGCATATGACATTTACCTATATATTTACCTGTATAAAAATATGAATTAAGGGAAGACAATACACTCGAAAGTATCAAAATTCTTGTCTTGATCTTGTTTTTGAGGGAGTGAATAATTTAGAGTTTAACATTGATATATACATGTTTAATGAATATTCTACTACTACTTAAGATAAACTATATGTTTCAATAGGTGCAAAAAATACCTTAATTTTATTATTACTATACCTAACTACTTCACGGAAGTTTGTCTTCCTGACTGGAACAGGATAGAAAATAATCATTAGTTCACTGCTAATTTCTCCTAACCTATTTCTTTTCGTATTTCTTTATCATTTAAATACAATAGGAATAAATATAAAGATTCACTGACATGTGTGTTACTTTTTAAATTAAATTATAAATTTTCTATAATGCCTTATTGCTTTAAATAACTAATAAAGATGTTTCATACATTCGTATTATTTTCATGACGGGCAAAGTGACTAATTGTGCTAAGTGTTATATATTCCTTAATCCTTTCGTAACTATGAAGCTGAATGAGAAACGTTCGTCGCTTCTAATTGCTTATCTATTAGGACCGTTGCTAAATGCAATTACATTTGATTTAATTAAGAAACAAAATCATTTAGGATGATTAAATTAAGTCAAATGTAATAAGCCTTTACGAATAAAAGCTTTCGGAAAATGCATGTGTGTGTAACCGATTAACTTTGCGTGGGTGTGTAACTCTGTATAATAATGTGTAATAAAAAATAGCAGTATATAATTGTAAAACTGTTTTGAAATATCTTCTATAGCGGGTCAGGAACACTCACTGACCCTTTTCAACTAACGATATAAAGTTCCTTTGAAACTTACGTCCTTGCAACCTATTACAGGTAAAACCTCAAATTCCTTTCTAAGTCTATATTATTAAAGCTATTTCTATACTATACTATTTTCAAATTGTTTTAAGGTTTAGACAAGTGATTATATTAAGTTAATGTATTATATAAGTTAATGTATTAAATAGTATTTTGTTGCTTTTGTGTGTAATCTTATCATTTCTAAAATTCTTTGCCTGCTAAAGTTTTAACCTTCATATTAACAAGATCTTTAATATTATATAATATATATATATATAACAAAGATCTATATAAGATTTAAATCGTAAGATTAAAAGACGTATATATGTATTGAGATAAGCAACCATTTACATATACATCTATGTAAATGTAAATGGCTATTTAATTCAAACATATTTAGTAACTTATGATCTCTAGGTAGGTAGGTATATCAACTGTTAGTAAATGAACTGATTAAAGCATCAATACCTACATTAAAAATATAAGCTTAAATATAGATTATTAATTATTAATGAAACTATGTTTTGAAAGGTGGTTTTTTTGGTTTTGGATACTTAATAAGCATTTACTAAAAACACCTGTGTTAAAATTGTGAAAGAAATGTTAGGCAGCTTTAAGTTGAAATTTCACTTAAAATTATGTATTTAATTTTACTACAGTATCGTCAGTAGTGGATTTAGGTTTGCGGACGCCCTAGGCCCGAGACGATATGGCGCCCTTTATCTTTTGTAACAGTATATATATATATATATATATATATAAACATATATGTACATATATGTGTGTGTGTATAGAATAATAACAATAATAATAAGAAATCTAATTCAGATATAAATTAAACATTTATTTTTTTAACATAACAATTAAATATAGAATTAATAATAAATTGCTTGTAATGTAATTTTTTTAAATCTTTTTGTTAGATATTTCAAATTTTAGGACTTGCCTGATTAATTATTTTAACAAAGAAATTCTACCCTCAAAATGGTACTATGTTTCGATAGTAAGAGCGCAATAAAATAAACTTTAAAATTTGGTCTTGCAGTTTACAGAAAACCCAATCGATTTTAAATTTTAGTCATCTTAAAAATTTTGGCGCCCCTCAAAATTTGCAGCCCTAGGCCCGGGCCTCACGGGCCTAAGCCTAAATCCGCTACTGAGTATCGTTTTACTTGTGTCTGTCTGTGTATTGTGTATTCTTGTCGGATCATACCATAAAAGTTAGCACGGTGTTCCGTTTCTCATTAATCTGTGGAAGAAAATGTGGAGAAAAGGGGGTTTAAAGAAAAATCAAGTTGACAAAACCTTCACCATATATTTATTAATAAAGACAATCTAAAAGATCACGTAAGTCATTGTCTTAAAAAATTAGTTACCCTAATAAATTTATCAATATATATATTGTTTTATTTTATTACTTATTGTTTCAAAGATATGCGAAGTTGTGAAGTCACCCGGAGCTGGAGGGGACAGGACTCGAGAGTTATCGTTGTTCATACGAATCATCACATTGAATATAACAAGAATCTAAAATACATAATACATTTACCGACTCCCATCTATTCCAGTGTTTAATCTAAATGCTTACAACCATTTATGAACTAACGTGTCTACGCGAAGAATTGTGCTAATCTAAGAAGGTGTCTACATTGTTTATAGTAAAAGATTTTTGTAATTTACAGAACGTTCAAAATCACAACACAGAGTGTAATATCAAATTATCGTGCATTTGGCACGCGTCAGTATTTCTACGATTACATTACAAATAGAGTAGGTACGTATGTTGTCCGGCGCTGCGCCACCACGATCTTACGTTTTTTTTAAATCCAAGATAAATAGACATAAATTTGACGTAACACATGTAACAGATTAAAAATTAATTTAAATTTATAACTTTGTAAATTTCATAGGGTCTATAATTACAGTTCAAAAGTATTTTCGTGGTGAAGCCGCGCGTTTAATTGAAGGGATGGACTGGCTTCCATCGCTTCTTACACACTTTATTGGATACAAAATTAGAAGAATATAATTATCCACTTAGGCTTATAAAATATTAATATTCTATAATAACATTAATGTGTTGACACAAATACATAAGGATATATACATTTATTAGCCTATGATTTCGGTTATAGATATATGGAATTTGAAATTAGCGAACAAAACGCCGCGGAGACATCTTAGGGTACATACATTTACGACTTATTTTGTTAGTACTTCACTCAGATGTATATTTAAAAATTAACATGTTTGTATTAAATTGACTTGTAGTGTAAGTGTAAAGTATGCCAGTATATTTATTTTTGTATACGTTTAAATATGAAATACAACAATAAATCTCACAGGCTTGTCTTAGGTTATTCGTTATTTATTTAGCCCGCTGTGTCTTTACAATAAATTAGGTAACACGTAAAATAATTTACTAGCAAAGTTTCAACTAATACTGATCCATTCTAGAACACGGGCAGCGTATGTGTACTGAACCACAAATAAATGCAACATGCAGCGCTCAGTTGTCTGATTTAAATAAACAATTAACAAAAACAATAACAGTATAAAAATAAAATCGTAAGGCACTTCTATATATAATTTGAAAGAAGATTGTCCGATACCCGATCTCATAATTTAATACTAAGCGTTTGAGCGAAATAGTTATTAAAAAGATATCTAAATCGTAAGGGTCTCAATGAGAATTATGCATTGTATTTGGCGAAACCAGTTTTAAAGACAGGTGTCTGTTTTGCATGTTCAAGAAAGCTTTGTGACTTCATTTATTTACGTTAATATCCGCTAAATACACCCTGACTAGTAGAACAGCTTTGGCACGATGAAAGTCTATAGCTACCTACTATAAAGTAAAATGGCTCGTAACGCAGAATTAACGCTTAGAGAATTTTATGTATCTTTCAGTCTTAATAGCTAGAGTATTGTTAAAAAATATTTCTGGAGGGAATTGTCTTCAATAAATCGTAATTTTATTTCGTTTACGTAGATCTATTTTCGGTACGATAATTTGAAAAAATATTTAGTTATTATAAGTAACACGTTTTAATTATATTATGAAAATAACTTTTATCTAAATGAACCACGGTAAGGTTAAAAGGCAGACGCGCCCGGTATAAGTATACATTTGCTCTCGCATCCATATATTCACTTTTGTAGAGAAAAAATATAATTCCACTATTATCTAGTTATAAATGTTAATGCGATTCAGCTTTCTTGAAATATTTTTTGCAATTAAATTTGTTTTAACGTATGATAAAATTACCGTGGCATTTTGTAATTTATATATTTATTCTTAATGAGAAGTCTAAATTCTAGTCACCTTTTACTATGAAATAAATGGCACATTCTCAGCAGACAGAGCATTAATAATTTACTAAAATTTAACATTTGGGGTTTAGTTAAAGCCTGGCCTTAATCTAAAACAATCTATTTTTCTAAAGTAAGTCTATAAAAATTTTCTAATTTGGCATATTTTATAAATCGTATTATAATTTGGCAACAGATAAGAAATAAATAACAATAGAGTACAAAATTCGTTTACAATGTTAAGATAGAACACAACCAAACACGAGTTAGTGAATTACAAATTAATTTTCATTGAATTATTCTGTAAATATAATCTAGACACTGGGTAGAGTTTAAGGAGTATTTATTTAAGAATTAACCCGAAACAGATGAAGGGTAAAATATACATTTGGATGTGACACATTTGAACAGAAATAATTTTATGGATTCATTGTTATTACGTCAGTTTTATATCCTTATTAGTAATAATAATCTGAATGTGATAGTTATTAAATAGTTTTTGAGTTGGATATTTTTGCAATCTATTATTAAATTATTTTTCTTGTCACCATGTCTATTGGCTTCATCTGTTTCCTGTTTCACGACAGCGTCAAACGCTTGCTACTTAACTTGCAATCATTATATCCTAACACAGGTTAACTTAAGTAAACGAATTTATACGTATTTAAATAATTAACATGTCTTTTTCAAGGAATACTGCCCGAAATTAGGTGTAAGATATAAAAAGTCCATCGGAAGACAAAGTGAACGATTAAAATTCACAACCGCGAAATACGTTATTACCAGGAGTTTCTAGTTTCAACTTGGCAGCAGTTTTCATATCTGATACCAGGCAGTTATATAATATGTTATTGAGCAAAATGTATTGCCCGATTTGTACATTCATTTAAATAATACACAGATTATTTAAAACAATAAACATTACATTATCACAACACGTAAGGTACACGTACAGACATACAGTTAGTTTACTCATACATCTATAAAACAAATACACATCGAGTATCAAATAATATAAGTACATAGAATCAACAACAAGGAACTAGTTAATAAAATTACCAACATAAAATATACTTTGAGCATTTCGATAATATTTGTGTAAAAAAATATTATTTAATTCATTTTCTTTCTGTGGCTGTTGATCAAAGATTTCTTCGCGATGTAAATTAATTTATTGTGGAAGATTACCAAAAGGTACCTGATTCGTGGACTTATTTATTTTTGTATAATATAGGTAATATTCGAGGAATAAATGAAAGCTTTGATCAAGCAACCACAGAGCAAATTTCGATTTACTGTCAATATTTTTCTAAAACTGCATCGATATGTGGCTATAAAACGGCACGGATAGCGAATTGAATTCCGTTTACTTAAATTATATCTACCTAAAATATCTACGCATCGAAGTGCGCTCAATATATTTGTCTAGTATGACTAGAAAAATAAATAAAACAAAAAATACTACAAAATAACAACAATATGAGCAAACAAGCTATGAAATAGTGAGCTGGGCTCGCAATGAAAACATTTTAATATAAACGAGGTAGTGTAGTTACTACACAAATTACGATATCACACACGCTGCCGACGAGACTCGTCGAACTAGTGATCTATTTACAACATCACACTTGCAAGGTCACATTGAGAAAGTATGTCATATAAAAACTTTACGAAGGCCCTAACTATCTACACTTATCAATCGTTATACAAAATATTTATGCGCTCTCACGTAGCTTAGCGTTATGAAAATTTAGAAATATATTCTAATGCTATTTCGTTTTTACCCAAGATCTAATCTTTACGAGCTACTAGTCTCTAATTTGCTCTTCCTAAATCACGTTTATGTAACCTAAATTACTATTTTGTAACCACAAATGCCAATACGTACAGCATTTTCTTTTCAATTTGGATCTTTATTTACACTGACAGGCATGGCGCGTGTTACCACGGGTGAGTGACTTTTGAATTTATATTCGTAAGTCAACATAAAATGAATATATTTGAATAGTCGCAAGAACGACGGCAAAATGAATGAGTGAGTCAGTTGTCAGTAATTGTGCAGTTTGCTTTTGTATTCGCCAGTCGCTCTGATCTGATCGATCTGTCGTCAGATCTCTCGACCTTTTCATAAGGTTTTTCGAGTTTAGGCCGTTTGGGCTCGGCGTCGAGTGGCCGGTGCGACTTCATGTGTGCGCTACGACTTTTTACTTTGTTAAATACTCTGAAACATAATAGGATACACGTTAAAATAGCAACGGAAGAGAAAATAAACAAGCGAAAACATACATTCAAATAAAAGCGGACAAGCTAAGCGAAGCGTCGTGTTAGTTAATATCTATATATTAACATACAGTAATACAATACAAAAACCACCAATTTATTCCTAAGTGCAATAAATAAATTTTACATATAACAATTATGTCATTTCTAATGGACATATATTATTTCCTAACATATATTTACAATATTTGACATAGTGTGGTCCCTGGGACATTGTCTATATAAACTTCTGTCGCTTATATTAATGAAAACACAAACGTAACCAGAGATAATCATAGTATTATTAAATACACCTCTCGAAAATTAATGTTAAAATATAGGTGACGCGGTAAAATTACGTTTGCGTATTCAATAAATATTATAGATTTCAATAACCTGTCACAGGAAACTTTCTATGTCGAATAACATATTATTTAATATTAATATAACCTGTTACTTCCAAGTTGAAATTACACAAACATTAATTTTACATGCATTAAGATACATAGGTGTGGCCACTGATCCAGCGAACAATCGGAATATTTTAAAGAAATAACTAGAAACAGCACAATAATTCTCTGAACCAGTGCGATAAAAACCTAAAATAGTATTATTCCTTTGCGTTAGTTTTATTCAAGATGATTTTATATTTACTTATGGTTTCTAAGCACATGTAATTTAATTTAAATTAACTTTAGGCATGTTGCACTTCGTAAAGGTAAGTTAGATGGACTGAATTGAGTTGCAGTTTACGTTTGCTATTCGCGCTTAAAATTAAGCTATTTGCGCGTTTCTTGTCTTGGAACTTACTTTCCGCATATTTTGCACGGAAACTCCTCGCTTTCGAACGTAGTTGGCGGTGAGGCGCATGAAGTCGATCGAGATGAAATCTGTCTTACGGAACCCTGGATGTGGATACAATTGTTAGCCTACAATACATTTTTACTCTGTGAACCTAAAGACAAAGTGCAGGCCTGTGTTTGGTGTGCTTACTTGGGCTTGAGCTTGAATATCGTTCCAACTTCTTAAATACAGCGTTTTGTAGTCTTTTGTTACTTTCTTCCAAAAGTAGTAAAACTGGACGCACTGCTTAGAGTCCTTTGATCTCACCTGCAACAAAGCAACAATATCAGTACATACCCATATGCCTTTTCGGTCAATTAAATGATTTAGTAGTGGCATAGTCAATCGACTAGCTTAAAAAGGAAGTGTCGATCAGGAAAATACCATCCTCCCAGAACTCCTCATACTTCCCAGAAATCTGTTTTATCGGTGAGAGAGAGAGCCGGATGTCGGTCATCCAAAAAACAGCAGTTATATGAGAATGACATATAAAGAGCACAGTTTTAATTTTTGTCCTGCTGTCACTTCACTCGTATGAGCAAACCTTACCCCATGTCCATATTTTATAAAATATACTTACCATTTGCGAAATCCTAAAGAAGTCTTTATCGAACTGCCCGAGCCCGGTTAGGAAGGCCTCCACCTCGTCCGGGGTCCAGCGCGACTCGTGCTGTGAGGGCGCGGCCGGGCGCGACATGAGCCGCAGGGTGGCCGCGCGTACGTCGCCACCGCACTCTCCCAGCGTCTGCAACGCGCACTCCCGCGTGTGACCGCCCACCGGCATCGCGGCGCACATCGCCAACTCCATGAACATACGGACTAGAAGAGGTACATAGCATGTACAAAGGTATTAAGTACAACACGTATACACCATATTTATTTTTGAGACCTGGTTTTGTATTATACCTTCGTTGTCGTCTAGAGCATCGTTGATACCGGGATCCCATAGGAGCTGCTCCGGGACTCTGTGTAGGTCGATGCGATCGTTGCATAGTTCCGGTATATCAGCTTGATGATTGGATCCGATGTTAATTTGGGGTAAGCGGTTTTCTCCAAGCGGTGATAGAATATCGACATCAGTTTGAAGACCTTAAAAATAATAGTCATTATTATCACATGTATTGGACTGAATATTTTTAAAAATTGCATATGTAAATAATACGCACCATTACTAAGTTCCACAAATAAACCACAACCATCTCTATCTGGTGGAAGTGTTGGTTGCGGAGTATAGTGATTGATTCTGCGACGCATACGCGAATGGTATGGACCCACTGGCGATGCACGCCGTTTGCGTCGTTGAGGTGACGCTGGTACACTGCTGGGACTTAGGAATACTGCAGGTAAAGGATCTCGACCTTCTACACACACCTGTGGCCAAAATATTTAAAATATATAGCTACTAGCAATAAAGGTATAAATTTATTTTTTAAAAGAATACAAAATCATCATTATATTTAACCGAGCACATTACGTTTCGAAACGCTAATTGTCTAAATAATATATAAATAATTTTTGAAGACTTTATTTATGTGAGTGTTCTAACGCTCCAGCGTCCACTCAGACACACATAACACTCTTCTTTGGTTTATTTGTTATTATCTTATAATTAAGGTACATAATTTTATTACAATAAAAAGAACAATTCACGAGCACCAGACACACAAGAATGTCATATACCTGAAGTGTATCTTGGTGCCATTGTTGAATGGGTGCTGCTACTCTATTTTGGCGACGAATATTTCGCTGATGTGTGAAATCACGTGGACTGCTGGATAAAAGTGGATCTTCGGAATTGAGCATGATTCGTCTTGCTGTAGTAGAAGATTCTAATGCATATGCATCTAATGACCGACATTCTTCAGGTAATACCTCTTCAAGAGCTTCTTCCACCTATAAATGGCGTATTATAAAATTTGTAATAGAGTTTTAAAAATATTATATGTAGTAAGATATTTACCTCTTCTTGACTAGACATAGTAGCGGTAAAAAATGCAGCTGATAAAGGCGATGATGCCCGTGGTACTGTGTGTGCCGGTGAGTGCGCATCGTGAGACGCAGGCGGGGTCGGATAAGCAAGACCTGGTGAAGGTTCTGCTTGGTTCGAGTAACTTCCACTAGGAGACGTGGCTGCGTAAGCCAAACCAGGTGAATCACCAGTTGTGTACGATAATCCTGGTGAGCTGTCAGCATATCCGATCCCTGGAGATGGAACGGGTGATCCTCCGTGACAAGCTCCAAAGTCAGCAAGGGATTCCGGTAGTGGAGAATTCAGAACGGCGGCTAGACGGCGACTGGACGGGAAAGTAACTGGCGAGCGTTCTCTTATTGAGGCGGCAACAGTTGCATAGTCTTCTAAAGATGCAAGTTCTTCTAACTGATCAGACGCTGTTGCGAATTGAAAAGTGTCATCATTTAATGCCGGCGAAAAATATCCATCATCTGAGTTGAATGATACACCAAATAATTCGGGGCGAAATGTAAATTCTTGTGGCTGTGGTGATGCTTGACCCGGATCAGACGCGGACCGCTTGACTACCTACAAAATTATTCAAAATAATTACAAATATGACATGTTTAATCTTTATTAGTTATTATTATATAACTTACTTTAGAACTGCCTTTTCTTAAAAGTTCAATGAGCGTAGAGTCTCTATGTAATGGTGCAACATTAGCTACAGTTACTACTGGAGGCGCACGAGGTGAAACAAACGGTGTAGAAGTAGCAACCGTTGTAACTGTGGATGAGGAGGTTTTAATTGTTGATAAAGGTGGTGGCGCTGGAGCGATAAATCCTGAGCGAGAAGTGATTGTATCTGTTGTTGTACCTTAAAATAAAAATAGTATATAACTTTTACATCGTTATGAAATATTTTATACAGATTATTAATACACATACTAGATGAGGTTGTTTGTGATGCGGTAGCACCTCGGCGACTTATGATTTTCTCCTCAATCAAAGCTCTTACGGACACGGAAGCTGTTTGCAAGGGCGGACCCGTAGACTCTTTCTTATCTAGCTTCTTGTTATCGGAATCCTATTGAGCAAAGTATTAATAATTGAGAGTCTTTTTATCATCAGGTTTAAAGTAACTGTTATACAAACCTTTTTGAAGTATCCACCGTGTAATCGCATGTGGCCATTAAGAGCGGGGATGTTCTTAAATTTTCGGTGACATAAGTTACACTCGACTGGTTTGACGTCGGTCCCTCGAGCCGGCCCGGCAGCGCCCGCCGCGCTGTTCGGCCCGCTCGCACTGCCACCACTACCGCATTTCGGGCTGTTCTGCTGCGTCTATGAATTTTTCGATGACTTTGTACAACTTCAAAAGACTTTACCTACTATGTACCTATTACGTACTCTCTAATTTCAAGGTATAAACTTTCTATCCCGAGAAGCTCGTTAATATTCTGAAGTTAATTAATGGATTTTGATAGACTTAATCCCCGCCGGTAAAAGGGAGCTCATAATTATAGATCGATATAAAAGCCGTTGGAAAAATTAACCCAATTGGACCTTTGTTATAAAAGGAGGTTAAATAATTTTGTAATATTTATTTAAATTCGCCACAAAGCGCCAGCAGCGCAGTGCAGTTATTCATTCACGTAGAATTTTAATTAGCTGCGGACATCCGTAGCACGACTGTGTCACCGGCGAGTTTCCTCCGGCTTCCGTGGTTTACTTATTGGAACACAAAGTAGAATAATGGCTAACAATTGTTTTAAATTACTTTTGTTTGATACTCTTTTCTTTACTATTTTTCACCTAGGTATTGTGTTAACAGCTACGATATTCTGTAAATACATCGAACTATAATAATGAGTTTTAATTGTGCTTTCATAATTCAGTGGAAATAAAAGAATAGGTTCGAATACACAATGAATTTACTCTGTTTGTCAAACCTACCAGAACGCAATTGGAACAATCACGTTTACGAAAACGTGACTTTATCCAATCACCTGTAGATAAATAGTTAATGCATCTAACCACAATCAGTAACAGTAATGTAACATCCACAGTTCCTACAAACCTTTATCATATCCCTTTTTGCCTTATAAATAAAAAGTCCTAAACTTGACTGATATTGCGTTTAATTCCTTAAAACTTTCATAATTTCAGAAATAAAATAATAAGAACAATTTAAAAAATAATGGTTCGTGTTTCATCATAAGCATATAAATTTATTCACTTATAAATGATAATTTTAAACTCACAACATTAATATGTTTTTATAGCAAAACAAATGTGTTAAATAAGTAAGCAAACACGTAGTAATTTATCTGAGTTTTTTTGGTACAACCCTAACAGCCATTAAGGCTGCTCGTTAGGTTAATGTGCTGCGCGAGAGGCAGCAGATGTCGGTTGCCACTGCTGGCGTTTTTGCCATATATCATGCTTATATATTGTTTCATAGAACACTATGCACTTGGGATGCACTGTATTCTATTTCGGGGTTAAAATTTAAGAAATATAATTATAATATTGTATTTTGTAAAAGGGATCGGTAAAGTTTGGCTCTGATATATTAAAAACATATGAAATAAATTTAAATTATACTACTTTTTTTAATAAACTATAATTATGTCTATAAAACGTACACCGCAAACTCCATCAAATATTACATAAAAAGATAATTATGTCTCAAAATTATTGATTATTAATCTTACCTTAGACTTAGGCAACGTCGGAGTTTGAAATAGTTGTGTAATCCAATTATTCATTACACTACACTATTTTTTATTAAAAGATGAAAATTTATCTGTTTTAGAAAAGAAAAAAAATTGCCACCGAAATTCTAATCTCAATTCGCGTTGTTAATCTCACGGTCCACGAGAGTGGAATGATAGCAAGAGTATGGGAAAGATATCGAAGAGATGACCCCTCGGTATAATTTGTGCTCGCGAATTGTAAGATAAAGTGACCAGTCTAACGACAAAGGCCCAGCTTGCATATCTATCTTAATTTGCATATATCTATGGAATATTCATTGTCAAAGCTTTATGCGTCGGCACAATGACGTCTGGGTGAAATTGAAATAAATTAAACTATTTGTTAAACCTATTGTAGTAAGAAACAATACTATGATTTAAATAATTTGGGAAATCGTAAAGAACTAGTTAAAGATATAGAAAGAGGGAAATTAAGAGAAATATTAAAATCAATAGGGGTAAGCTTAAATAAGAACCCATCAATCATTTTATAAGGTAAATTATATAACATATTTATTTTCAAAAAATGTTCCTTTAAATAAATAAAAGTACACATAAATCTATAACCAGACACTTAGTTAACTAGTTAACTCGTTAGTTATGTTGAAACTAGAAGTGTGGCATATTAAATACATTGTTACACTTGCATAGCGAGACAAACGAACAAAGTGGGGTTCAGAGTGTACATTAAAGACCGACCACGTGGCACGTAGAGGTCGCAGGTCAACCGCGTAGAAGCTTGGCCTTCTATATAATAAATGGGGTGACCATCTGTTCACTTAAACTGTTGGAGAGTTCCAACGATAATATTCATAGCAAAATATAGCAGGAAATATATTTGAGTTTGAGATTCAGTATTCAAATAGGACGAATGTATACATATTTAAGTCGTTCATTGTAACGTATTTATAGACGTTTATTAAATATGTATACCAATGGAGGCGCTTTTTCGTATTTCTTTCTGAAACTGTTTATGTTATGTGTATAAAATTTAGAATTTATGTGATATTTGGACTCAAGTGGGTTGTAAGACAAATATTATAAAACAATGTTTAAGTAATCAGTCGGTGTTGTTTTATTAAAACATATTTTAACGTTTTTAATAATACCACAAAGCAAGTTATAGAACAGATCGTAGAATTAAATATAATACTTCAATGTCGCCATTGTTTCCGAACGTAACTTATAATATTAATGCCATTATATAAGAGCTGGTTCTAATCATCCATCACACTTAGCGGCACTTGGTCTTATTCTCAGAAGTCGTCTGAAGTCACGTAAGCAACGCGTCTTCAATTATGCATCGGGACGTTTACAGAGGAACGGCGCTACGCCACCTGCGTCCTTGTCACCCTACATTATTAATGGGGGTATCAGCTTATACATTATTGCGCAAACATGACCCTTATTACGAGGGTACTAAGACTAGCATATAGAGATTTAAGGTGCTTAGGTTTAGTAAAAGGATCTGGTGTGACGTCACTTGTCGCAATTGCTTGATGATGACGATAGAAATGTGCAAATTGTTCACTTTACTAGAATTAGATAGAAGAAAATGTAGGTATGTTAAGGATATATTTTGTAAATGAAATATGTTCTTTGTAATGAGGGAATTATTTTATGTCAATAATGTCTTGTGTAGATGTCAATGAACTTTTTAGCAATTATATTCCGTTGTATTACAAGACAACAATTTATTCTCTTTTTAAATAATATTCTCTCTTCCGTGCAACAATTAAGAATGTTTAAAGAACTTTTCTATTAGTGCATGAATGCTATTAAAAGAGTTGAAAAAACATATTTAAGTTGAATGGAACAAATGAACAACAACCACATCTAGTTAGTTATCCAAAAAATTACTTTGTCTTCTTTAAAGAAAAAGACAAAGATATATAGCAATGATAAATAAAAAATATATATAGATGGTGTTTGTTACTTTAATTAGTTGAATTAATTTAATTAAAAAAAATAGGTCACCGAGGCGAGAAAAAAGGAACTCCCGAAATCCCGAATTAAAATCAAGGACCAGTAACAAAGTTGAATTCATTTAAATGTTTCTTTGATTCGTTATTCGAATGTCCTCAGAGCGCCGCCGGCCAGGCACAAAGATAATACAAGGAACGCTTAAAATGAAATCATCCTCAATAGAAAACACGATCAAGAGTTAACGACTCCATGATAATGTTTGAAAATATCTTTAAGTATATATAACCATGTTAAGCTTTTTTTTTTTAATTTTAAATAAATATAGAATGAAATATAAACTGACACGGGCAGGGATGCGAATCTTTATCAGTTATTCCTGCCCGTATCGGTTTATTTGGTACGGTAGCTCAATTGTAGAGCGAAGGAACGGCTTCCCAGAGGTCGCAGGTTCGAATGCCTGCCCGTATTGCTTTATTTTTCATTCTTTACTTATTTAGGACTTCGTGGTAATATCATTAACATTTAGAATTATATGGTATTTACTCGTCCAATATCATGATTTATTTAAATAAGCTTATAAATTTTATTCAGTGATTTATCGGGTAAATGGCTATTTAAGGTATATTTTTAGATATCAAATAGGCGTATTATTATTAATGAGAAGTTTAGATAATCTTATTATTACTACTAAATATTTTGAATCTGTCAATAAATAAATTGTAAATAAAGTTTAATTTTGTTTTCCGTTTTTTTCTTTGTGTTTCTTTATCAGGTATATCAAAGTCTAAAAACACTATAGCAATTTCAATTAATTAGTTAACTAAAGCCTTATAAATAAAATGGTATATATTTTATCAGTAACTTAATCTATAAAATATGTTCTTATAAAATAAATCAAAATTATAAATATTTATAGAAATTAAATATCTATAGAAAATAAAACAAAATGTACAAACATTTTTAAAGTAGGAAATAGTACATACAATTGTTTAAGTAACTTTATTATTTACATAAATATCTAGTGAAAAAAGGTGCGCTGATTAAGATTTTGATAGAGCCATTTAATTCTGCGACGATAAACCCTCAGAATCTCGTTATTTTTTCACCCTAATTAATAATGAACTGAAACAGACAATGATAATTTACTTTCGCGTAAGAATAAACTTTTTTTTTAAATTTCATAAATTGCTTGGCTTTACCACGTTTGCAAGGAAACTTTACGATTTTAATACTGTCTATGAAATTTATAGTCCTTGCAAGGCGGAAATTTTATGACCACAAATAAATTCTAATATTTTCGATGCGTTACAACCTTAAGACGACGGCAAATGCAATTTCAAAACGTGAAGCAAAAATTGCAGTATCCAGCGCATATTCTATCCAATCTGTTCTTATTGAATATAAGACCGCAGGTGCTAAATTGCGTCCGCTTTCATATTTATCTTTAACTATATCTATCTTTATCTTCACTTTCACTTAATTTATCTTTATATTTTATTACTGCATTAACTTTTAATCTTTTATACTAATGTTGTACGTATATCTTGTATGTCAATGTATGTTTATAATTCAATACTATTATTGACCGATAAACGTGGTCACAAACATCAAAGGTAAGGTGAAACGTTGTCTAACGTTATCATATCTTATAACAATGCCCTGGCGTCTTGTGTGAAGATCAAATTGTAGTGTTTAGTGCATCTTAATTATTGGATATCTGATTAGAAATCTAATATCTGCTTTGTGTCTGACTCATTAACACAGTGATTATCAACAAACTTGGTGATGAAATGAATTTATGAGGTCTCACGTGTTATTTTGTGTTCCCTGAACTACTTTATGTGTTAAATGAATGAAATACTAAAAAATCTTTTTATATCATATAGATTTAATATTCAATCAAATGGTATCTTTCATTAAAAATAATAAACCTTGTATGTATGTACGTATTATTCGAATCGACATCTATTTATGACATATTTATTATTATATTTATTATAAACATTCACAAAAAAATCCAATAAAATTTGTTATATAAGTATCAAATAAGTTAACATAAATAAAAAACTTAATCACATGACAAGGATGTTGTGTATAAGTGATTATCCCAAACTTTAATTAAGTTGACTAGCTATTGGTACACATATTGTGGTAACAGCATTCAATACCAAAACATATCGCTCTAAAGCCTGCCTCTGATATAAATATAATTACTCTGTAATTACACGCAAAATTCATCAATCCAGTATAATGAAGTGGATTTATTGCGTTCAAAGGCATTCCAATGTCAATATGTTGAACAAAAGTGTAGCCCGTTTGTAATTATGAGGCGGTGGTAACCTTTATTACATCCTGCAGGTGACATCAAATCAGAGGCGATCAAAGTGAGTGGTTTTAATAAAGACCCGCTAGTCTGTGTTATATCGATCTAGTGTAGCTTCAAATGGTTTGGTTTGTAAACATGCTCACGCAAATACTATGCATAGCTGTTTGTTTTTGATGTAGATGGTTCGTCATGTGAAAGTAATTTATATAAAAACATTGGATGTTTTTATACCATTTCTATATGAATAAGCCATTAACGATTTCGATGCGTTATCCCAGCAGGTGTGAAAGAACCGATTTGATGTTCTCACGCGAAATAGATCAGCAAAAATCTCACCCTTCGACATAAATCTCATTAAACGAGAATATTTAATATTTCTAGTTTAATCAAAGCGCGGGTTTCCCCTCGCTTCTATGGGGTTGTGTACAGGTGACCACTCCCATACGTACTCGAGTCGCGAATTGACCCTTCAATAAAGTTTTAGTTTAAATGCTATATTGCTTTTACGGGTTATCGATTCGAATTGTAACTCCAGCGTTTGTAAATAAAAAAAATATATAAGAGTAAAATAAATTGGTATACAAAAAAAATGTTTTATTATTTTTATATATATTATTTTCTACTTCATAATAATTTCATATAAACTAATAAACTATTTATAATCTAAAAAGTTATAAGAGTAAAATTTATTAAAATATTACAATATTGTTAATATCATCTCTAGAATTGACCCTAATGCATCTACAACGTCCAAGTCGTCCCCGACATCCGTTCATAGTACTGGGGTCAACTGAATTATTAAACGCTTGATGAATGGCCGTTTTAATTCAATGAACATTCGCACTACAATCCGCGATGTATCGAAATTAACATACGAACATCTTTCCCACGAACTTTGTTTTGTTAATAGAAAACAATTCTATTGAATTTCTAGCCCTCAGTATTTAAAGAACATAGATAATAAAGTTAATTTCAATAAGAATTCAAACAACTTTAAAGTGTATTTGAGTAATACATTGCAAAATAATAATATGTAGATATATATCTTTTTTAAAGAATATAATAATGTTGATATAAAGAAATGTACAATATTAAAAAGAATAGAATTTCGAACAGTAAGATATTATTAGCTTATATGAAACGGAGATAATAAAATTTTATTATTTCTTTTAAAGACAACTATTTTCAATGGCTGAACTGTCCCATTGCAAGTTCCATTGTTTCGCAACAGGGATAAGCAAATTAGTGTTGGAATGTTTTGCAAATGGAACTAAATGATAATAAATGAGAACTAAGGATGTACGCTCCTTTGTTCATTAATAATGTTCTATTTCATTCTAAATTTGAAATGATTTATTGAACATGAAAGACAAATATATCATTTTGATATATTTTATTAGGCTAATACTGGTAACGATAATAAATATTTAATGAGAAGATATTTCTAAAAATAAATTATAATTAATGAGAGTTATTTTGAGAGCAAATATAGCATATTACATATTCCTGAGTACAGCCACGGAACTACGTAGCAGTTTACGTAGCGCTTACGTAGCATTACATTAGTGCTACGCTTGGTTTGTTGTTATACCGTCTTAGTTAATACATTTATTTTGCATCTGCATATTGTTTAAGATTCAGCTGTATTCGGGACTTCATATTGAACTAGGTTAATTCTAAGTTAAGAACTTTGAGGAATAATATGATTTGAATATTTCTATGAAATATCAAATTTACGATAAAAATACCAAGGATTCTAGAGAAACTACTACTAAGAAATATCCTAAGGATACTAGACCAATAGCAATAACAAACAATTTTTTTTTTCATAATAAAAAATGACGCAATTCATAATAAATAATAGATATTTCAGGTCTAATCACCAGAAAGCGTTTTTGCCCGGCATTTCTGGATGCCTGAAACATAATACGTTAATATCGAAAAGCCTTAAAGATGCTAGAACTAGCGAGAGACAGATTACAGTTTGTTAGATAGTCTTAGAGAACGCCTTTGGGTCAGTACGACATGAACTGATGATGTTCGCGCTTGAATGGTATAACTTTCCTACGGTAGTTCGCGACATTATTGCATTATACTAGTCAAAATTAAAATTCTCTATAATTTTTAATGAAAATCATTCAAAACCACGAAATTATAACATAGGTTTGTTTCAGAGTTGTTGTATTTTTCCAATTATATTTAATATAGTTGTTAATATTTTAATGTACAAATTAAATAAACACGAAAAAAGTGGGGTTATCGGTTTAAGTTTAACAATAAATACACAGAATTCATACTAGCTTTAGCAGATGATCTCACGATAATCACACGTAATTCAAAACAATGTCAGGTACTTTTAAATTAAAAGATGATACTGTAACTTCTCTCCCAAAAGATAAAGTTGCCTCAGAGCTCGAGTCACGGCTTCAATCCCATAAAAAAATTATGATAGGTGTTCAAACGATTATTCGTCTATAGGATCAAGTAGGAAAGTTCAAGACATAGACATAACAAAATCGACATTCGACAAGATGTAATCGATAACTACCGACTGCACGCGATGTGCGTAGAAATTCAAAATGAATGGGTGACCATAGAAGATTTTTGTGTTCCACTAGCTTTGCAGTGGCGCACCTTAATTTATGATTGGTTTCCAGCATTATTAAAATTTTATCTGGATGAATTTCAAATTACTCTCCCAGATCTAAGTAATTTAGTACTCATCTTACTAGTCGTAGTAGCAAAGCCACCGAAAAGTCTTGCAACATCCGTGGAGAGGCAGTAGGAACCGCGAAACACTTACTAGTAGGGTGTAGGTTACTTCTAGATAGAAGTTAACACTCGAGTCGCCACATTAAGGTATTAGAAATTATACGGGAAGCGGTTAGTCTTTCAGTAGCAAGAACGCAGAAGAGTATAACAACCACAAAACGATCTGTGGAATTCGTAAAAGAAGGCTCCGCCAAAAAATCAAAACCGAAGCTTTATTCAATTTTAAGCGCGGCTCCTGATTGAACACTTATGAAAAGCAATACAAAATCTCTGGAGATGTTGGTGTTTCGTCATCCACACCGGACTTATTCCTCTATTACCATACTATTCCATGGGAAACAAACATCCCCAGGGATTTAATTTCAATAATTCCCCACATTTAAGCTCAATAAGTATTCCGAACTGACCAACGAACTGTCCAGGAATAAAATTTATAGTTAGCGAATTCTCTTTATAACTTACTTAAAGACCATCGCCTTTCTAGAATTGGCATCGGTTAATTTCTAGAACGTATTTTGAAAATCTTGAGGTCCTTTCCAAATTTGGTTAGGAAGGTAGAGTTGTGTGGATAATGGAGGTGAGCGTGTATGCGCATAATAAAGGGGGCTCTTAAAGCTACATCTGGGTCGCAAGTCCCAGGCACTGCTTGCTCTCCTCTCTATGCAACGCGATGGACCTGGCACCCGCACAGTGAATCCATGGCATGCTAAGAAGCTTCGTATTGTCGTGTGGGTTATTATATCTTAGATAAAATAACCCACATTGTTCTGCTCAACAGTTTAGTTTTCTTGGCATTCTACGAAAGGATACATTTATAATAGGTTTGAAAGTTACTTTGTTTGAAGTTACTCAAACAATGAGTTAATAAATAAGGGTGCTAATGCACTACAAACACGAGATTAACGAATAAGCACTTAATTCTCTCGTTTGTTCTAAATGCAAACCGCTATACCGCTGCTTAGCTCTTCGAATTCTTGTGTACTTTAAGGAATTACTAAATTAACTAGAATTACTGAGATTAACAAGGACTTTGATTTTAAGATCACAGACAGCATATACAATTAAATCTTTGTATTTTTTTTATTATACATGATAATCAAATTTTTATTATTTTACACTTGTGTATTAGAGTCGAATAAATTCTGGTGTAAAGTCAAAGTTCCAGTTATTATTTCAGTTGGGCATACACTTCACGTAGGTATTATGATGAAGTCAAATTCTAGTCATATTAGCCCAAGCAGTAAGTCAATGGAGAAGAACCTCTCAGTATAGAAATTATAATAAATAAAGGAATATTCATAATATAATTCATAAAATGATAAAAAGAAATAAATGAGCTCGAATCTAAGCCAAGGTTGAACTGTCCGTACCAGACAACTGATAAATATACGAACTATTTTATATGAACATTGTTTAAGAGACTTCGGTAGTTTTGTAAGCAATGTTATCCATGTAAGTATATCGTAATTTACTGTCATTAAACAATAACTATGAAAATCATTAAATGTATATATCTTTATATATAACAAGTACTCACAGTGGCTTTGGGTTTAGGCTTGGTGCGTGGGCGCGGGGGTGCCGGCAGCGGCGGGGTGCGCGGGGGACTGCTGTCTCCAAGGCTCTTGTCCGAGCTGGTGCTAGACTGTGGGTTATTATACATTTATTTTATGTTTGTTTGTTAGTTGTTTCGTTCATTAATTTATATTTTATTTAAGGCAGGAATGACATGATATTTAAATTATAGTTATTGGCATATTATATAATACTAGCGGACCCGACAAACGTTGTCTTTTACACGCGTCTTTAATTAAAAAAAATCAATCTTTAAAAAAAAAATATTAAAAGTTATCACAATGTTTAACGTCATTACATTTACATTTATCATAATTCGACCAATCGATATCGTATGAATATGTAAATAAAGATTTTTTGTTCGAATAAATGAATTTGTTCCAATTTTTTTTTTTAATTTTACTTTTTACGTAGTGAAGCACGTATCGGGCCGCTAGTGCTAAAATATTTTTCTTATTTCTATCGCAACGCCAACTGTCAGGGCAGACTATAATTAAAATATAATATTATTTAATATTTGTCATTGCTATGGTAACGCAGTCCATCGGAACCAATGTGAAACATTCCAAAATCACCACCTACTTACACATTAAAAATTATTCAAAAATCCATTTTCCAGTGGACCAAATGGTGAATCTAAACAATTCTCAAGTCCCCTTGAACACACACAAATAATTTCATAAAAATCGGTCCAGTCGCTTAGGAGGAGTTCAGTGACATACACACGCACACAAGAAATATATATATAAAGATAAAGATAGACATAAGTTGACTTATGTATAAGATATTTAGATAGTCATTAAATATAATTATCGTGTTAAAATGCCCAAATTGTCAACGTATAAAAATAAATCGTGTGAATATTAAGCAAAATATTCATAAAATTAACTACCTCTCGATTTTCTTTAAAAACAAACTTATAATTTTCTACGAAAAAATATGTTTGAGCGTTAATTGTTCATTAAAAAGGAAGTAGCTTAGACTCCTTGAACTAAAGGTACTTCCGACAGAAGAAGCGTTTCAAAGCAATATAAAACTTGAATCGCTTTTCCTTATTAAAAGTCGGGGAGAAAATATTCCCCGTTGATTTCAAATGTTTGTACTTTGTTTGTTCTACCGAAATGTTATTCGTTGTTGGGAACACGACCGCCATTATTCCTAAAATTTTTCGACCTGTGAGAGAGAAATTAAAAAAGAACAACGCAGATTTAGGCTAATTGGTTAATTAATAGGGATGTCGAGAGTTAAATTTTACACGCGGTCACTTGGACTGTGGCCAAGCCATAAAATTGCGAGTTTGCACCTAACATTATGCGGATTTATTGTGAAAGAAAATTACTTTCCGCTTCAGAGGCACTTATGGAAATGAAGTAATTGAGAATTAATCTTAAATTACTTGAGCTTAGAGAAGTCATTTTATAAATGTTTGATATATTTTGTTTTAATGTTGGAGTGTTTTAAATTAAGTTTGCTGATAAAAAGACGTATAAATATACCAACAAAAAGAAGTTTCTTGATAGAAAAGAATCGACTACATTCGATTTGGTAAAGTGCTTTCCTATTCGTTTAAAGAACTGAGTGATTTATTCTATATAACGTATGTATGACAATACTAACAATTGGTAAGAACCATGTTAATATACAATAGTTTCTTCATTTCTTGGGTAATTTGTAGATGTACTCACATTAGAATTCACGGAGTTAGTACGAGAAGATGTTGTCGGTGAAGTAACGCGTCCAGTGTCCCGGTCTGCATTACCCGTCTCCGAATGATTGCTCTCTGGTAAAATAATATTTGATCATAATATAATTGCAAGGAATATTACATTTGGTTTTTAAATTATTGAAGACGTACTCTCAGAAGGTGGCTGGTGATGGTTCTCAGTGTGGCGTCTCAAAGAGCGCGCGTCGCAGTATGACTTGCCGCAGCCATCTGCCTTACACTCATAAGGCTTCTTGTTGCGATGAGTTAGCATGTGGCCGTTACTGTAAAAAAATTAATTATTACATACATATTAAATCAAATGTATGACATAAGTTGATACTTCGTTTTAGGGGAGACAAAAACATTTTATCTTTTTTGGAAAATAGAGCTTTTGTTCGTTTAAATTTATTTAAATATAGAATGAAAAAAAAGCGATACGGTAGCTCAGTTGGTAGAGCGACGGGACGGTTTCCCAGTAGTCGCGGGTTCAAATCCCTGTCCGTATCGGTTTATTTTTCATTCTATATTTAAATAAATTTAAATAAGCTTAACATGGCTATACATGTTTAAAAAAAAACATATATGTTTTCAAACTTTTGTTTGTTTTCAAAATGTCGCTGCGTTAACTTATATTTATCTAGGTACCCGCTATTGAATGTACACATGTATATAATATAGAATATGATATAATAGTTTGATAGATGATGAAAATATGATGTCAATGGATGAAAGCAGCACAACGATTCGTCAAAGTTTCACAAAACCCATAAAAATCTGACAACTTTTACAGCTTATAAAGCCTGGAACACACGAACTCGTTACAATTTACAGCTCTTTTTTGTGTCATAAAAAGTGTTTAGTGCCGTGCATTTAACTTATGACTGTTTTGTATTTTACGCTCGCAACTTTTTCCTCTGGGGAGTGCAATTTTTAGCCTTTTTTGACAGTGGGTCTGACTGAGAATTACAGAAAAATTGAATTAAAAAATCATATCTGTAAGACATTTTTAAATAAGTTTCCTTGTACTGTCATCATATATCAAAAATATGAATGCTATAGAATTAAATTTAAACCAAAAGTAAAATCCGACAAATATTTTATTACAAATAAAGTGATTGTAAATAGTGACCAATCTGTACAATTAGATAACAATTGCCATATAGGTCAGCGAAAAGCTCGACCACTTTATCGGGCTTCATGTGCATTTAGTGACGTCATTAATATGCATGTACCATGTTAACAACGCCGATTAAATGGCTAACTAGCGCTCCACCGCATTTAGACTACACTAGATTGCATACTGCCTGATCCCAATCATGTATATCTATCGCTATTTAGATAACTATCTATAACTTTATTTGACTAATTTTTAAATATATCGAAGCGGTTAACGACACCATAGCTTAATTAGTAGAGCAGCGAGATGGTTTTGCAGAGGTCGCGGGTTCTTATAGGTTTATGTTTTAGTCTATATTGATTTATAATCTATATAACAGCTATATATGTTGATTACATTTTCAAACATCAAAAACCGATTTAACTTAAACTTTTAAATAAACTCTCGCTAAATCTAAATGGTATAAATAAACTCATACATCCAATGATATCACAAATAGGTCACTAGATAACGCGGCCACTTTGCAGAGTCGAGTCGATATTACGAGAATAAATCATTAATATTCATGCAGCGTGGCAGCGACGATTAAAGGGGAGTCTGATTAATTGGAGCACTGTTATCTGGAGGTGCGCTTCATTTTAAAAGTATTGAAATATATTTTAACTACTGCATTCAATATTTAGCTTCTATTGAGAATATAAGAATTATAGTGTAAGAGCGTTTGAAAAGAAAAAAAAATTGGTACTCACAGATAATCCTGTGTATTTTAACTACTGCGTTCAATATTTAGCTTTTATTCAGAATATAAGATTTGTAGTGGAGTAGGTTTGAAAGGGAAAAAACATTTGGTACTCACAGATGATCCTGTCTATTTTAACTACTGCATTAAATATTTAGCTGTTATTCAGAATATAAGAATTGTAGTGGAGCACGTTTGAAAGGAAGAAACATTTGGTACTCACAGATGAACCTGTCTATTTTAACTACTGCGTTCAATATATAGCTTTTATTGAGAATATAAGAATTATAGTGTAGGAGCGTTTGAAAGGAAAAAAACATTTGGTACTCACAGATAATCCTGTCTATTTTAACTACTGCATTAAATATTTAGCTTTTATTCAGAATATAAGATTTGTAGTGGAGCACGTTTGAAAGGAAGAAACATTTGGTACTCACAGATGAACCTGTCTATTTTAACTACTGCGTTCAATATTTAGCTTTTATTCAGAATATAAGATTTGTAGTGGAGTAGGTTTGAAAGGGAAAAAACATTTGGTACTCACAGATGATCCTGTCTATTTTAACTACTGCATTAAATATTTAGCTGTTATTCAGAATATAAGAATTGTAGTGGAGCACGTTTGAAAGGAAGAAACATTTGGTACTCACAGATGAACCTGTCTATTTTAACTACTGCGTTCAATATATAGCTTTTATTGAGAATATAAGAATTATAGTGTAGGAGCGTTTGAAAGGAAAAAAACATTTGGTACTCACAGATAATCCTGTCTATTTTAACTACTGCATTAAATATTTAGCTTTTATTCAGAATATAAGATTAGTAGTGGAGCACGTTTGAAAGGAAGAAACATTTGGTACTCACAGATGAACCTGTCTATTTTAACTACTGCGTTCAATATATAGCTTTTATTGAGAATATAAGAATTATAGTGTAGGAGCGTTTGAAAGGAAAAAAACATTTGGTACTCACAGATAATCCTGTCTATTTTAACTACTGCATTAAATATTTAGCTTTTATTCAGAATATAAGATTTGTAGTGGAGCACGTTTGAAAGGAAGAAACATTTGGTACTCACAGATGATCCTGTCTATTTTAACTACTGCGTTCAATATATAGCTTTTATTGAGAATATAAGATTTGTAGTGGAGCACGTTTGAAAGGAAGAAACATTTGGTACTCACAGATGAACCTGTCTATTTTAACTACTGCGTTCAATATATAGCTTTTATTGAGAATATAAGATTTGTAGTAGAGCACGTTTGAAAGGAAGAAACATTTGGTACTCACAGATGAACCTGTCTATTTTAACTACTGCGTTCAATATATAGCTTTTATTGAGAATATAAGATTTGTAGTGGAGCACGTTTGAAAGGAAGAAACATTTGGTACTCACAGATGAACCTGTCTATTTTAACTACTGCGTTCAATATATAGCTTTTATTGAGAATATAAGATTTGTAGTGGAGCACGTTTGAAAGGAAGAAACATTTGGTACTCACAGATGAACCTGTCTATTTTAACTACTGCGTTCAATATATAGCTTTTATTGAGAATATAAGATTTGTAGTGGAGCACGTTTGAAAGGAAGAAACATTTGGTACTCACAGATGAACCTGTCTATTTTAACTACTGCGTTCAATATATAGCTTTTATTGAGAATATAAGATTTGTAGTGGAGCACGTTTGAAAGGAAAAAACATTTGGTACTCACAGATGATCCTGTCTATTTTAACTACTGCATTAAATATTTAGCTGTTATTCAGAATATAAGAATTGTAGTGGAGCACGTTTGAAAGGAAGAAACATTTGGTACTCACAGATGAACCTGTCTATTTTAACTACTGCGTTCAATATATAGCTTTTATTTGGAATATAAGAATTGTAGTGTAGGAGCGTTTGAAAGGAAAAAAATATTTGATACTCACAGATGATCCTGTCGTTTGAAAGCCTTAGCACAAGTGATGCATACATATTTCCTTTCATCGCTATGAGTCAGCTTATGCTTGGCTAGAGCTGACGCGTTCCCGAACACCTTGTTGCATACCTGCACATCAATTTAGAATTTAATTTTCATATAAGATGTGATAAATGTTTATATTATATATATATATATATATATATATATATATATATAAAATAATAATATCAGGACAAATTACACAGTACACACATTGATCTAACTCCTAAGTAAGCAAATTATTTGCTTGTGTTAAGCGTGTTAGATAACGATACAAATACATAGAAATACACATATAAATACCAAACCCAGAAACACAGACATCTATTCTCATCACATAAATGCCTGTCTCTGTCGGGAATCGAACCCGAGCCCCATTGAGCCACTCGACCAACGGGGCGGCATATATATATATGATTATAAGTGCTTATAATTTTGACATTGATATCTTTTAGAACCTTTAATAACGCCACTGAAGTAATTCTCATTAATAAAGTTATTATTGGATATTAGACAAGTAAGACGTCTCGAAGCTCGCAACTTGATACAGACAACAAAAGGGATATCGATACCAAATATCCGTTGTTTCAGTTATAATGGACATTTGAATATTTCAAAATATAAGTTCTTATCTTGTTTGTAAAACTTTAAATATAAACATTTACATTCTCTTATTATTGTCAAGAAAAACAATAAAGAGAAGTTTGAAAGTTAACCAGTATTAAAGGATAAGATTATATTTGATCCTTTTATATATTATTTAGCAAGCAATACAAAAACATTCCAAATTGAGGACCAGAACAACTCTCTTTGAAGTCGGTTAATACTTGAACGTATACAAGATACAAGTAACATGATACAAGATTTATGATATTTGTGACTATAAGAAATATACAATATAAAATTACACATTTTTATTATAGAGAAATACGTAGAAAATGTAATTTCTTTTATAACATAAATACACAATATTTCCTATGGGACGTGGGTTTGTCCCAAAAAATGTTCCGCAATGAATAGTCTACGAATAATACACATATAAAAATATGTAATGGCTTCCTCGACAAGGAAGGTTGGTTTATGGACAGACAGATATGTTTTATTGAAATGTTAAATAAATATTGACTTGTACTTATACAAATTCTAACTTGAATAAGATCATGGTTTAGAATTGTCATTAAATAAAATACATAATATGAAAAATATTAATATTTAAATATATTTTGAAATATAACTTAAATAAATAGCTTTTAATTAAAAAAGCACTGTGATTTGCAAAAAGTTTATTGTTAATTACATTTTAATTATTTAGCTGACGTTTTGAATAATTTCAACATTTGTTCAAGAGATGTTAGTCAGTGAATTAATTTGTCAGGGGTCAGATTGTATTCACTGACGTGGGATTCCATATTTTCTATGAGATAAGATCTTAGTTAGAATTCTGCTTACGTATTTCGTTACCTTTTATAAATTCTAAAATAAATAAGCTTAATTAATCTTTTAGATTTATATACAATCCTTGTTATATATCTGACTATACATCCTATGTACATAGATATATAACAACAAAAACGGTAAAAGTATAGTTTTTGTTCTAATAAAGATTATTCTTATTCTTATTATTTAAACATTTGTTTGATTAGTGTTTATTTATATACAATCTGTAGTTAGTAATACCGTGGACATATTTAAGATTGTATTTTGCGATCGTAATTTATATACAACAGTGGGGTGACCCCAATTCCGGGTCGCAACCCCAATTCTAAAATGCACGTAAAATTACGATGAGTTAAGAATTCTTAGTTTAGAGAGATGTTTTTTGTGATTTACATAATTATTATGGTTAAAGGTATTTTTATACATTAATTATTTATAAAAACTGTTATTACAATAACAGTATTATTAAGGGGTATTTTTATGTTTGAGTCTCATTAATTAGGTTTAAGCTACTACATCAAATTAATGAAAGATTAGTCAGTACTCGAAACAAAGGTTTTATTTACTAGAATTCAACACCAAAGTTGTAGCTCATGAAAATTCATAGCAACAAATTATATTCATACGATAGATATTTAAAAATTGCATTCTGGAAACAACAACGATAACCAAACAATATTTTGTTTGAAAATATCTATAAACATGTATAGCCATGTTAAGCTTATTTAAATTTATATAAATATAGAATGAAAAATAAACCGATACGGGCAGGAATTCGAACCCGCGACTACTGGGAAACCGTTCCGGCGCTCTACCAACTAAGCTACCGTATCGCTGTAAATATTTGCAACCATAGTATAAGTCTACAAGCTGGATAGTTTAGATTCATTTTATAGATTACAATGAAATAGATACTATTAGATAGATATATTACTTTTCGATTTACATGCTAATGTTATCTAAAAACACCTACATTAAAGTTGTCTACATTTTGTTTTGTTATTCTTTCAATTGCAAGAAAGTATAGCTTCAGAGTAACTATTGTGCCTTCTATAACGACTTCAATTGTTATGTATTTAAATAGAAATACAGTTGTTCGCTAATTGCACAACTTTTACTGGATTTAGATGTAACAGTGAAAAACAGAGTTCTATAACTTCAATAGCTTTTAAGTGATTCAATATAGAGACAAGATTCTTTTTTTTTTTTTTTTTTTTGTTGACTATGCTGTTAGCCCTGTTGGCTATTACAGCGTCACCGAGGGAGTGGGTGGAACAGGAGAAGAGACAAGATTCATTAAAATAGTGTAGTATATATAATAGTTGTAGATCATAAATATTTTTTTTTATTTAAGGCTATTTCTAAAATTGGCTCTGTATTGTAATTTAATTTCAATATGATGTTCTAGAAAAATATATTGTTTAACAATTTACCTATTAGAGTTCAATAACACAAAATATATATTTCTATAAAATGTGTATTTACGTTTACCGTTACATGGAACAGGTGCTAAAATTATAGCAAATAAAGTGGGGATTTGGGAAGGTTTATTTTGCTTGACACAATTTCTATAAGGACATGGGATTTGTATGGGATCACGACTATCCTAAGCCGTTGGACGAAACGACACCCACGTTCCAAATATATCTTATTTTTATTTTATTTAATTATATCCTTTCGTAAATTTTCCATTTTAAAAGGTAAGTAATATTAATAAGTGATATGTTTCTGTATTACCCACATTTTAAGTTATTATATATTAACCATGATCATTTTTATGACGTCATCAAGACTAAAATAATAATTGCTATACTCTTTCAACATAAAACAAACATATGTCAAGTATAATAATATGTATTCTATGTAGATATACCTAATAAAAATATTAAAATTATTCTAAAATTTTAAACATCAATAAAATCATATTTTTCAAATAAAGAATGGGATCGCCGATGATTTTTATTTACGAAATCCCCTGGGACTATCTCCCGGCACGTGGTCTCCATGCAAACGACCCAGCGATTAACTCTGTCGAGATGACGGCGATGTCGAAAAGTTTCCGCTTAAGGACAGGCTTCGATTGAATAATGGTTTGATAGTTTTAACTAAATTAAGTAACTTGAGTTTGTGTGTTTATTAAATTAAATGTAAGTGTACTAATATACTGTTGATATTGAGGTTTAAATTCATTAACAAATTGTTTTATATTGAATTAATGAGTGATTTAAAAGTAAACAAAATTTCGTGTATTTATAATATTTCCAGCCAAAAGAAATATTAAATTTCATAGATCAAGTAACTCGTCCTTAACGTAATCTCTCTGTGTTTTTCTTTTCATTTTTTTCCGATGGGCGGCTTTGCTTTCCGTGAATTGAATTGAAAATACGAATGCCTTTTGTTTTCGAAGTATGTTTGTGCCAAAAGAAATATTTTATCACGTAGCGTAACATCAATCAGAAGTTTAAATTCATTAAAAATAAAACATTATTTTAATATTTAAAACATGTATAATTTACTTAAAAAATAATAATAGTTATCTTATTCTTATATACATAAAAAAATCTGTAGGTGCGTTACTGACTTCCAAAAAGGTTTGTCTGATTTGGATGATATTATTAGGGTCATTGCGATTAATTTTCAGGTTTTATATAATTTTAGGTCAGGTCAACGTCCTCCAGAATTTGTGTGTTATATATTTGTCTAAGCTGATAAATTGAAGCAAACAGAGTCTGACATGGAAGCTGTCTTACAGTATATCGTATTTCATAGTATTCGCCATTACTAATTGGATGTCCGATCTGATAGCCTGAATTAAAAGCCTTCGATATTTGTTACAGTTGATACTGAATATATGTTACTGATAGATTTGTATTCATATTTAATGTATTATTTCCTTTATGTATTATTATAGTTATTGACATGATTTTTTTATAATATTAAATAAAGTCAGTAGAAAACATTTTAGTTTTAAAGATAAATAATATTATATTAAAATTTCATATTTATATTTTGAAAGGCTATAATAAAAATAGAAAAAATAAATATTTATAATCTGCCCAAATTTAAAGCACTTCAGACGTTTGAGTAGGACGTCTTCTTCCCAAAAATCTGATCTGAATATTAATATTTAGCCCTCAGTACACAAAGTTAAGTGATGATTCAAATTTCTAAGAAATATTTGCCTATTCGTATAACATTTATTTTCCAGACAACACATTTGTATGAAACTATTGGATTTAAGGCTGAATAATAAAAATCCAATTTATTACCAAGTCTGAATCTTATGAGCATCAAAAAGATGTTATAAATGTTGCCATCAAAAAGTAAATCTTTTTTATACATTAATAAATTTAACGTTTAATTATAATTTATATAATTGCTACAAACAACTGTGAGACAAAGAATCATTTGTTCAGTGTCATATAAAGTTTGTTACAGTACCAAGCTAAAGTTTCCTTTTTAGTCCTCATTTTATTTAATTTTAACAGCTTTTTTTATTGTTTATTAAATTAAAATATTTAAATAAATGAGTGAATGTACTTTATCTAGAAGAGCGGTAATTATATTTTCATTTATTGTCATTGTTGCAGCGTTTGCAAAACTCATTCTTTTGACCGTTTTTTTAGTTTTTACGTAAACTTTGTATTTTTCGTCTCCTTTTGGTTTTAAGGGGGTCATAGGTGGGGGTATAGATTTCTTTATCCTAAAGCTCCGTAGTAAATAATATAAAATGTTTAATTAGTCTTGAAACTAATTCAAACTTACAATTATTCGTAAAGGGTTTTGTTTTAAATAGTGTAATTGTTAAATTATTTAGTTATTTGTTTTGTTGTAAACCGATATGAAAGAATATGATAATGACATTGTCATCGAGTTTTTGATAAAATGGCTTAGCAAAAGTTTCTATATTTAATGAAACAAAAATCTTAAATAGAAAGTTATTTTATATAAAATTACCTAAATGGCGTATTTTTCTTATTTCAGCCTGGACCTCAGTGTTTTGTTCGTGAACACCGATCATTAGTCAACCCTGTCAAAGCTTTTGTCTCCGCTCCCTAGATTTTGTCTTCCAAGGTAAACGGTTATTATTTTCAATGCTATATAGCGGAGATATTATAGCATAACAATGTACTAATTGCTTTATGAATTAACGATACAAATATCGTTGATTTAACTTAAGTAGCATTTAATATTAAACATAATCTTAAAGCCATCAACGTAAGACGTATCTATAAAATATAAGAAAAGTATCTTTAAAAGATTACTCCCGATAAAAAAACAAGTCTCGGCCATTTTAAAACCATTAACACAAATATTTTTTATTTAAACCTATTGGCCGTGTTTTGAGGAGACTAAATAAAAAATACTAAATATATTATATAATATATATAAGCAGCATTATAGGCATTCTTAGAACCTTTTGTGGTTGATTTTGAAAGAGTCTTTTTTAATTTTGTAATTTTTATTTCTTTACGTTTTGTTACTTTGTTGTCTGCTTTTGTCTTTACTGCTGAAATTTGTCTTTTCTTTGTAAAATCTATCTACTTATTATATTTCATCCTATTACATTAAAAAACAATAAACTCATAATATCGAAATATTTCTTTCTAAGAAGTTTTACTTTTATATTTCTTATCGCTAAGGAACGTGAAATTCACTTTATTGGAGTGCCATCAAATCATTATTTTTGTAATAAAGTCCATCATTGTTTAACTAACTGTACCGAATTTTATCTCCAAGGCTTTTCCTTTTACCGAGAGAATATAATGCGAATTTGTTGAGATAATCCAACACCTCGATTGGCTGAAGTTTACCTTTTTAAGAAAACAGGAACGTCTCTAGGGATTATCTTAGACTTGAGGCTGACCACGTGCGTGTTTGAGTTGAGGATAAACTCTATTCGTGTAAAGCTTAACAATAATACACCTTTCAAAGCGAATTTCCTTTTACTAAAGAAATTCATTGGATTCAACCTTCATCAATCCCGGCTGCCTAAACATGCGACTGACGTAAACAGGTGATTACATTTCTTTTACCCAAATTAAATGGAATACAATATTTATTTTACATATGTATGATGTGTTCAAAAATATACATTATATATATCATTCAAATAAGTGCAACGTCTAGGATATCTTTATTAAACGAAAGCTTTTCTAAATTTAATTACAATATGTAATAGGTCAATGCCCTTCTAAATTTGATATAAAGTGATAAAAAAAATTTATAAGCCAAAGTTTCAGTACATCAGCGCACCCATTCATTCGGAATTACCTAAAGTGGCTTGGCCATCTGCCGAGATCGTTTATTGGCTCGCTTTAATATGAACCAGGTAGCTTTAAATTTTGTTATTATGTCATTTTTACTAATATTCTATTATATTTAATACGACTGCTTTAGAAATCACGTTCTAAACGGTAGTTAATATCAAAATAAATGGGATAAGAAAAATACTTTTACTTTTAATTAAATTTAAATAAAAGCAATTAGATTTAAATATATTTTAATGTATTATGTTTCTATAATTATATTAAATTAATATTTTCATAAAATATCGTTGTTTGAATTCATTTTCCTAGCGGAGACGGCTTGTGTTGAGACCATTAATTTGCGGTAGAACTGCTGAAGTCAGTTTAAGACTACTTATGCTATATTTTATGTAACGGCTTGGCTGCTTGATTGCGCTTGCTATTGTAATGTAGCTAAATCTGCTTTTAACAGCATTAATTGCTGCCACAGCTTAAACTAAAGTTACAGAGACTTACTATTATACTCTATTTTGAAGACGATGTTAAGAAACGATTTCGAGAGTGAAGAGGTATATAATTAGTCGGTGTTAAATTTTCAAAGATATACTTAATACTACATGTAGCTGGGTTTATCGTAGTCTGGCACGCACCCAAGCGCCATAGCTTGGCTTTGTGTCAGACCGCAACTTAAGAGCAGTTAGATAATGCCAACACTTATGAATACATGTTATATAGCAGAAATTTTATATGTTGGTAAGTTATGTTTTATCTTTTCAAAGAAAGTTAGGGCGAATTCTGATACTAAATTCTTAGTATGTACTAGCTGTTACTAGCGAATCCGTCCGCATTGGTTACAGAAGGCCTGAAGATTAACGTGGTTGATAATAAGTTATTAACTGATGAACTATGAAATCCGATTGGTAATTCCTAAGATTATTACTGATTAAAAATATATATATAATCTATGTTATATGAATCTAGATTAAAGACTAGGTAATAATAATAAAATATTTCTCTTAATTAGTAATAATCTTAATAATTGAAGCCTAATAAACTGACTGACTGACTAGAAATATTTGACTGGAATTTATCTAAGGCCTCAATTCAGACCTTGACTTATGTCAGACGCAACTCAAGATTAAGTTAATACCTATGTGGGTAATATGTACAAATGGCAGTCGTAGATTTGTTACAAGTTTAAGTTAGTGTTGCTGAACATGGATTTTGGGTATTATCGATACTTTTGTAAGTCAGCAATAACATTACTAACTTCGTGTTACCAATCGTTACTCACACTATTGGATTGCGGATATTCTATCTATTGAAGAATATGTAAACTTCTACAGTCAAACTAATAATGTAGCTTAATTCGATAAGAAATTAGACAAAAAAAACGACTTTTTTTTACCAGAAATTAATTTGTACTTGCTGAAAATAATATTCTGTAGAGTGTATAGAGAGGGTTTGTTAGGAGATCTGTCTGTTAAAGAACATGGGTGACACAACCTCCTTAGCTTGTAACCTATTTAATAGTAACATGTCTAATAAAAAGTTTTAACATTACATTCATTGGTACATGTCATGATATTGTCTGGCGAGAGGCCAAGTGTAGGTTTCTTCGCTGTGAGTCAGACCAAGACTTAAGTATACATGACTTAAATAAATGTTATATATTTTCCGATACTTTATACTTATACTTCTTCATAATAAATATAATTTAATAAAAAAAAAATAATATTGAACTATTATTTCGAGTGTATTTTCGTTAAAAATATTGTGCAAATGTTACAGAATTCATTAATTGTTATCTAAAGACTAATTCAAATCGTTATAATTAACATGAACATAAATTGTTTTGAAAATAAATTTGAACTCTTTTATCCTACTTTTATTGACAGAATGGTAAAACAATTTAAACACGAAACTGAAAATATAAGTAGCTTAAGACTGCGGAAATGCTTGTACAAAACGAATCGTGTGCAACCCGCCTAAGATCTTAAACGCCATTACGTATTCCGGACACGTCCAGTGGTTTCAGCGCCCGACTCACGGACAGATAAATGAAATAAGAATCCATCATAATTTGGTCGGATCAAATGAAGAGATATCAGTTAATTTGATTTCGTTCATATTAATATGAGCTTGTTTTGATAAAAAAAAAGTTTCAATGAAAAAAAGGACTCGGCAAGGCTGCCAACATCTACAGGAAAATAGGATTGAATCTTAAAACTAACTTTAATCTATAAATCAATGTCACTAGAGGTCATGAAATAAATAAAAATGATGATACTAAATTAATCCACTAAAAAGAAAGTTGTGCTAAAAATGTTGGTAATTGAATGGTATTTTCCAACCAGGGATAGAAAAATGAACAATTCTTAGATAAGTAATATAATATACTGACTCTACCCACAACTTCGTCCGTCACCGTTGAGAACATTTTATAGGCACTCTGGGTAATTGAGTTCAGCATTTAAAACTGCAGTTTATATATGGGTCGCGGTAGATAGAGTGGAGGGGGGTAAAACTTTTTTCCTGAAGAATACGCTAAATTACGTAGAGCTTTTTTATAATATAGATGTTATTTTCTATGGATTATTCTGAGTTAATCCTTGAATTGGTCAATTGGTGTCATAGTAAAGATAAAAATTATTTTATCTTTAACTAGGTACTATTAAGTTATTTTTCTTGGTTGATATTTTTTATACAAAATAAGTGATGTTTATGATCTTTTATCAACTGATAGCAATACTAAGAATAATATTTTTGTATTGAGTTATTTTCGGAAGTCATCCAAACGATTCGGTTAATTGCTTGATTAATTATTAGGAAAGCGAGATGGGGTTGAATCGAGACGAGGGTCCGTAAAGATCTAGCGACATCAATAAGCCTTAATTGGCGAGGACCATCAAGGCTATTAGTCTGTCCAATTAGCAGCGCCTATCAGTTCAAATCTGCCTCCCAGTTAAAACAAGTTTGGTATCTGATTATATTTCGCCTTTGTAAGTTATTCTGTGAAGTTTCAAGGAATTATCAATACCATGACGTTTGAAGGCGATGAGGTATTCAAATATAATTTTCGACTAAATGTTATTAATCTTCTTAATATTACAAAAAGAGTTTATGACTGATATTCATTATAACAAAATTTTATTACATGGAATGTGTTATTTTTCTTGCAGGATTATGCATTATGACATTTATGTAAGGATTAAATTTGCTGACTCACTGGATATCGTTATTTGTTTTCGGAAAGTTACCCTCGTCCAAGCTATACTACTAAATCAAAACTATTTTTATACTTGAGCTCTATTGCACATGCAATTCCAAAAATATTATTTTTCACCTCTAAAGATGGAATATCTAAAATATAATTATCCTGAGACACTTAATATCTCCAAATTCTATATGTCTACGTCCAATATTATGGTTATGTTCAACCACCAATTAATGATAGTTTTATTAGTACAAACATAATATTGAAGCAAGTTTCAATAATATCAAGAGCAAATAGGTCACCGAGACGAAGTATAATCTTTTTGTAGTCATTGTCCTGTTTGTTTTTGTTTCTGAATTCCAACTCCAGCCGTAAACATCGTCGGTGAAAACTTATTTAACTACAAAAACAAATTGCTAGGTATTCTGTCTAGAATGCATTATTTGGCCAGTTAGCTTTCCAAAAATCATTCTTATTGCCTTAAAGATAAAGATGGAATTCGAACTAATACTGTCTTTATTGTTGAAAGGGGTTCCATCCTTGGATCTCATCCCTGCTCTGATCGCGTTCATCTGACCTATAAACACAGTTTCCCCGATCATTCGTTATCCTTCCCCTTGAATGTGTTACAATTCTGCTGATACATTCACATTTCCATCACAAATTACTGTTTTCCTTCTAATAAATTATGATAATGTGTTATTTTGAAATACTCATGCTTTTAGTGGATTTAATTTTTGTTCGTGAAACCAAGGAGAATGGTTTCATTTTACCTATATATTTTTTTATTTGCAATTTGAAAATATAGTTCAAATTATGTATCCACCAATGGTTTATTTTGTTTAAGAAAATTTCATTTCGCAACTAAATTTTTGGGTAGCTGGAAGAGATCTCTTTGTAGAGATAAGTTATCCTGTGCACGTAATGTTTATATTTTAAGTTAAGATTGAAAGTTCGGTAAATAAATAAATAAAAGAAAATAAAATAAGTATTGATATGAATAAGATTTTTTTTTTTAATTTATTTTCTTTTTATAAACTATATGTTTTTAAAAAAAGATAATAGTGACAAGTCTTTTAAGTTATTCAATATCTATTTACATATTCTATAATAAATGTATAATCATTATTTTTTTCTATAAAATATTTTCACCAAGTAATTGTCAGCAAACAAATATCTTATTGGAAAGTAATAATCTCAACATCTTGCAGCTCCTTTACATTACGTTTCCGAGAATAGAGTTCCTTCCACAATCATGGTTCATAGAAATAATAAAATCTGTCCAAGTAACATATTAATATTAATTCACAAATCGTATCTTTTCTGATCAGCTGATCTGGCAATCTTTTCCACAGACTACATAATATCTTCATCACGAAACTTATAACGCTGATAGCATCAAAATAACCAATATAGACCATGCAGGTTATTTATTTACAAAACTCGTCATAAAATATCTGATATCTTTTGTAATTAAAAAAAAAACATTGAACAAAAAAGGGATAGGTTGATGTTATCCTCTGTTGTTTAGGATATCGTTAGCTTCTTTAACATTATTTGGATAAAAAAAAAATTATCCATAGCTGTAGGCTTACAACAATTCAGAACAAACAAAATTAATAATTCCAGACCAAATTCTTGCGGACAGTTCTTGTTTTTTTATTATTATACAAGATTGTTATTCTCCTTATACATCATTGTCGGTGACTAATGTTTTCTTTCAAAGTTGTAAATAATATCCTGACTTACGTCATTTATATATATAAGATCAAAGTGGATGTCTGTCCATCAGAAGACAAATAAAAGCAATCGGTATGGTCCATGGGTCGTTACTGAGAGGAAACTAACCGGAACACCGAGACTACCCCATGTCTTTTGTATCTTTTTAGGTCAAATGAAAAAAGACCTTATCTTTTTTAATATTAGATAAAAAATGTATTGAATGTCACAATATTATTTGTCAAAATCATGTTTTCTTTGCTGATATCAGAGATTATTTTGTATGGTATATGTTGGCATGTTTATTTTTATCTATGCCTACGAATCTTACTTACTTGCTTGGCAAGGACAAGAACTGTGATATATCAAGTGTATCAAGACTACATATAAATAACCATTGTCTTTTCATCCCTCATGGCATCGAGAATATACAGCATGGCTTAAACAATGTATGTCCTTTTGTCTATGTTTTATTTAGGTACGCTACAAATAAACGCCCTTTTAGGAGAAATTTCCTCGAAAATATATACAAACCATATATATGTATTTATGAATTGATTTTAACAATTTTTTATAAATTAAAAAGACATGTAACGCCTGATTAATACATTTTTTTTAGTTTGAATTCATTTCAATCTGAAATTACGAAATTTGTAGAGAATGAAAATAAGAAAAAATTGCTGATATTGTAGAGAAAATGTTAATGCTCGATATTGCAAGAGAATACCTTTTAGCATTAAGCATGCCTTTCAACTGTAATCTTATTTTGGTGTATAAAATATTAAATATATAAAGAAGTATTAGTAAAACATAAAAGATTAAGTAGAGTTGCTTATCTGTGATAACTGCATGTTTCTAATATACTTATACAATAAATAGATCTGATACACTAATTGACCTACACTACCTGGAGTCTAACTAGTAACACTTATTATCTGCACTAACCCCTTAATAATAAGAATGGCCTTCTCAATATTGTTCCTATAATACAAATTCTTCCTTATTGTAATTATAGTTGGTAATACAATTACAGTAATTATGTTAAAACTTACTTGACACTGTTGAGGTCCTTGTCTGTTTGGTGAGGCTGGCTTGGGACGCACTTTCTTAGCCAGGGGTCGTGCGTCAATACCTGTCACCGCCACTGACACCCGCGTTACACCGCTCACACTTGACGAAGATGACGTACAATCTGGCAAAATTAAATTATCCATAAATATTTTAAAATTATCCGTATTATAAGCGTTGATTGATTTTTCATTTATTTCATTAATAAACAAAAATAATAATTCTAGAAACAATATTTCATTACTATTACAATTCTTCAAAAAACATATTAAGGTGTAAAATAAAAAAGCAGTATATGAGAAACATTAAGATTATTTCTCATTACTGCTATGGGCTTTTTTGTTACAAGTACAGCATTCATCTTAATATATAAAGTCGACATACACATCATTAAAGATAATGTAATGTTCTGACTTGTACTGTCTCGTTATTACATGAAAGAACATATCTTTGTTCATATAATATTTAACCACGAAATAAATGCGTAACGTATCGGTTTCGGCAACTTGCAAAAGGTATGATCCGGGTATTCCAAACAAACCGATATTCCAACAAAACCGGGGTTCGAAAAAAACCGGGATTCCATTCACAGGATCGTATATTCAATCTGTAACATGAGAAATCAGTTTGATCTCTAAGCATAAATGTTGTCTTATCAATATTTAACATCTTAGTCGTGTATAATAATATGCATAACGTCACTCGTGTATTCTCCCGGGATATGCGTCTGTTAATTATCCAAATGGATCCGGGACCCCACCCCCCTGACCTACTTCTCAAATGAGTAAGGTAAAATTATGAAGATAAATAAACTCTGTATCTTCTACGCTAAAGTTCAACGCCCCATTTGTATTTGATAGATCGCTACGAAGTACCTATTTGCGCTGCGAAATATTTTCCGGTGATAAATGTTGACGATTTAGTTAAGTGGCCACTTTGAAACGCAAGCGACCTGCGTGGGAACGATAGCATGGGCTGCGAATTGAAAGCATTTCACTTCAAAAATGTAATGTTTGTGTTAGAATATGATTTTATTTTTAATTCATATAATTATAACATTATACGCAGACACACACATACATACAAAGCGCTGTACAGCTTTATGAAATCTAAATAAATGATTTCTAATATTATTTGTAATTAGTGCAATTCGATATATGATGTATAGCTCATTTGGTAGCGCGACGCTACGGTTTTCCAGAGGTCGCGGGTTCAAATCCCTGACAGTATCTGTTTATTTTATATTTTTTATTTATTTAAAATTTAAATAAGATTAACATCGCTATACATGTTTGAAGATATGTTCAAAAATATGATTTGTCGTCATTTCATTTTGTGATAAACATAATATATATTAATAATATTATTTTTAAATGGAATTGTTCAATATTCAATCATTACAAAGTGAATAACATTTTCCATTTCAATAATACAATTACATCAGACAATCCATTGGACAAACAAATCAGTATGCAATTTAATTAGTATTGAAATTAAATGAAAAACTATATTATTCAACTATCTCGTGATTTGTTTTGTAAATATTCAATGGAATGAAAATATTTTATCATAAAATTGAATATTAAAAATTTCGTTATTAACTTTATTTTGGAATCCGCTGGAATTTTTGCCATGGTACGTGGTATTCATGAGCTTCATATGTTTATTGAATAGTTGCGATATTTTCTATTTTACCAAACTCTAAATATGCAAATTAATCTTCTTTAATCGAAATATAGAAAAAAAAAACAATTTTTTAATCCTTATATAATTCCAAAAGTATTTTATAAAAAAATATTTAATAATTCCTTTTAGGAAGAATAAAATGAGTAACTTATAAATATTCTATACGAAGTTTTATTTAACAGTCTAATAAAGAATACGCCACTTATATGTAGTCGACAGTATTTTATTGATTTCAAATCTATTTTGAAATGTTTTCTAAGAGATCTCTGTTACGCTTACCTGGTTCTGTAGAACTGATGTGACATCATCTTTCATTTCTCAAACATTCCATTAGTGGTCATTTATGGATTACGACTTAATGGCGTTCGAACAGACAACTTCTCTTATGTATAGTAATAGTACCAGTAAAAGATATTTAAACCGATATATATAGAATAATTCAGTAAAAGAATTATTAAAATCGGTTCAGTAGTTTCAAAGTTACAGCTAAGAGAGAAATATTTGCTCTTTTAGATATAAATATAGATTAGGTTTCAATAATATGTAACAATCTTATATCTTACTATACTAGGCATACTAGGTTATCTTGATACATGTATATAATTTAAAGATAAATGCTTGCATATATATACATATCCAGATAACCGGTTCGTACTCTATGTATATATATACATACACACACAAGTCCAATTACAGAGTAGTGTTGTAGATAGATGTTATCTCGTGTTACTGGCTTTGATCCCTGTCAATCAGAATATGATTCTGTTGTGCGTTCGGGCATATCGTTTTCATTGACTGTTAAATGGTATCCATTTGACTACATATATCTCATTATATTAATTAATTATTATTTAACAGGCGTCAAATATAGAGAATATTTAGAAAATATGTAATTATATATGTCATAAACTAACTTGGTATTTATTGTTGCTCAGTTACCAGACTTGCTAGTTATAACCTTCTGGTAAATGTACTGATAATGAATACAAAAATATATTTATTATTACCATTTTTTATTATTTTGTAATACATATCATTGCGTAAATCATAGGCTATACATAATATTATTTTATATTTTGCGAGCTAAACTAAGTATAAACTAGTCCAACAACTATAATAAAATAGTAATAAATCACACGGGAACCGTAGAATATAATCAAAGACTTAAAAATACTGTTATTAATAATTTTAACAAATATTTAAAGTTGTTAATTCGAAAATATAATAAACTTTAATTCAATCATTCATTCTTTCATATAATATAAATAAGTTATAATAATCAATCTTTTATCTAGAATTATACGAAACATCACTTTGAAGGCGTTTACAGCAAGGAATGTTTATTCGGTCAAGGGCCACTACAAAGGTTATCTTCATTTACTTTACATGTAGTTGTTAAAGTTGTATGAGTTAATGAGAGTGGTCCTTAGGGAAGCTGTAGCTTGGATAAGTTCCAAGTGATGCGAACATTTCGAAAGCCCTCACGCACTCAGCCTTAAAATATATATTTATTTTGGACGGCTATCGTTTCCATAAATTAATTTTGTAAGTTCAAGCTTTTTTTAATTTTAATAATTACCTTGTATAATAATTACATTTTCTTTATTCACATACTTTAGTAATACCAATTATCAGCTAACCGACGCTAACAATCGCTAGTCCGACGTATGTGCAGGTCTGCTTGTTTGCCTTGATTTTGAATAATCACACTTCAAAAACTATTTATTTGTTAAATATAATTGTCAGATAAAAAAGTATTAAGGTAAATCTATCCAAAACAAAAGACGATAGAGCTTTTTCTTTCATTTGGAAAATTATCACAAGAAGTCAATTTCACACGTCACAACTTCGGATCCAACGTGATGCTCCAATAAACATAAGCTGTCTTTTTCTTATTTATACAAATATTAAACAACAAAAACTGCCATTTTTTTCATAGGTTAATCTATATCTTACGTGACATTAGTTTTATTTTAAAAACATTTCCGATGAGACGTAATTGTATTTAATTAAATCTATCAGTCAGTCAGTATTTAATTAAATCTGTCAGTTTGTGAACTTATTCAATTAAATAAGTTCAGAAACTGACAAATATGGCACTAGTTATAGGTTATACACAAATCTTTGAAGTCTCAATATAGTATCTATCTCGAGCTACGGTAAATATCGATCTATAGTGATTGTTTATTGCAGGGATTGTATGAAATGTAAGGTAATCTCTAGCTTACACTCCTGAGATTATACCATAGAGATACGGATCTAGTTCTAGGAAACAGACCAGAGACTGCGAATTAGATTGCAGGAAGTAGACTAGAATGTAGAATATCTTATCTTGTGATAGAATATTCATCTTCATAAATGTTACTACTGTTTTTAAAATATACTTAGTTTAAATAATAAAATTAATGTATATTTCCAGCGTATTATTCCGATACTATAATATAACATAAACGTATAATACAATTTACAGACTGAAAAGATGAAACAAAATGTAAATAAAACCTCTTTAAAAAGCATGAAAAATAAATAATAGTCAATTTGAGAAAAAAAATATATAAATGATTTGTGTAATAAATTTTGTGTAAAAATATTTAAATAAGCGCGGTCAGTTCATGCGTGAGGGTCTAAATGTGGGGTCGGAATTATTCATATTCTGTCATGCGGGTCGCGTCCTTCCCTAAGGCACTTCCAACTTATACCTATTTGGCAACCAATGGATATTCCTGCAAGTGTTTAGAATTACAAATACTACAGTCACATTACATTATACTAGGGATAAAGTTCCCAACTCATTTCCATTTTGACCCTATTGATGGGACCTTATAGATATTGAAGGTTTTATGAAGACTGATAGTTTTTTTTTTTTTGATTTGTTCTGTTCTGTTGTTGATTCCCTATCGTCATAATGGCGAATGATTGAGAATGTAATGATTGTTTGAAAATATCTATAAGCATGTATAACTAAGTAAGTTTATTTAAATTTTAAGTAAATATAGAATGAAAAATAAACTGATACGGGTAGGGACCGGAACGGGTATTCGAACCCGCGACCTCTGGGATACCGTACCGGGACGGTAAAATGTAAAGATTGTGCAAAGCGTAGGTATATATATGATGTCTTTAATAAAATTGAATTGCATTTATCAATTTATTGATTGACATTATTTAAATGATTTTAATAAATGTATTAATAATGCTCCTTTATATTATATAAGTCATCGATTCAAAGGTCAAACTCTATATGTATGTAATTATTTGGTTGACCAAAGCGACAGCCATCTTGTGATGTAAAAATTTTGATTCAAAGCATGGACTTTAATAAGAATATTTAAGAAGTCAGTGCTCGGGGCTTGTGTGGGGAACAAAGTAGGGGAAAACAAGAAGAACAAAATCGTTAGGACTTCGAAAACTTTTGTAAATAAGACATAATAATTTATATAAGTCTTTTATTTATAAACCTTTCTTTGCTATTTTAAAATAACACATAGAATTTACCAACGGCCATAATGACTTATTAAATTTATTAAATGTATTTGTTAATTTTGTATGTTTATTTAAATACCGTAGTCGGGTGAAACTGAAATTGCTAGTATTGGATAAAAATTTAAATAAACTATTTGGGGGAAACTAATTATCAGAGTGATTAATACAAAGTCACGTGATTATTAAATACTAAGCGAAAATCGTTATTCAACTAATATATTAATGTTATTTTTATTTTTGTTTTTGTTTTTGAATCCAGATGGGCTTATGTCTAAGCCAGCGATACACCTCTAGCTAAAATATTATTATTATTTTTAGTTACATGTTGTGCGTAGCTATTATCGGGGTTCAAACTTATCCTGTCTCTTGTTGATAATGTATAATTCTACTTCTTATTTTTAGTTTTTACTCTGTAGTTATGCCTTATAATAAATAAATAAATAAATAAATAAATATTGAAAGCTAAGCAAACGCTATCGTTTATAACAACAAATAAATATCAAGCAATGGAGTATGATAAGTAAATTATTAAAAACTTACCTCAAAGGCAGTACAAAGATGTTTTCAAGAATCAATTAAACTTTTGTTTAGAAATTGGCCAAATATATTTAAAACGACCTCTACGAGATAAAGAACGAAATAATGAATTGAAACATTATATTATATTATATATTTGTATAATATTTAAAAAGAATACAACTTGAATGTTATATATTTCATGTCTGTATATTTTTAAATAAAATAAAACCCAAACATAAAAATGAAATAAATATAATGTTAACAAATGTTTCTAAGAAAAATTTTATTTCTTCTCGTAAAACTCGGCTTATTCTGACAGCTATTTTAAGTCCCATTAGCTTAAAAAACTTTTTATTTTTCTTAAGCATTTGTCAGAAGTTTGATGAGTCCTAAAAGATAGAAATCAGGTTTGAAAGTAGCAAAACATACCTTTACTAATGTAATGTTATTACATAAAGGAGGAGGAGAATATTATAAATTGCTAGAAAACTTTATACTTTTTTTGAAAAAATTAAAAAAAAAATGCATATGTTATCAAAATTGACACGATATTTTTACTCTTAAATTATTACATTGGAAATTACACCAGCATTCCTTCTAAGGCTGTACTTTTTACTTTAAATAAATTTAAATACATATGTATATTAAGATACTATAAATGTAAGTGTGTCAAGTTTACTTTACACGCTCCCTTGTGGAAGCGACGGGCAGACGACTCCATCTTGAATGTTAATTAGCGGGAACACGATGTTTTGTAATGTATTCGCTTTAAAGGTTGACATTTCAGAACGTTATTTATATATAAATAGACAAAGACAGATAGTTCAGTGTCTTCTCTGTTTTGTCAACCGTTTTTTTGTATCGATGAGCTTTAATTTCAATGTACACTATCAACAAAAAGATATTATGTATTTATATCACAAATAAATAAGTATATAGTTACTAGTTTGTGCATTCTGTAGGCAAATGCAGTCCAAGATCTCAGATATACACCTAATTAATGTATATTAGTAATATAATAAAAGTAATATAGAAAATATGTGTGTTTGTTACTTATAGTCTTTTTCATAGTAAAAGTAAATAGATGACAACTGACATTAGTCCCACAAATGCACGAATATTGTCATTTCTACCACCAGAAGCTTGGAAAATGTGTGTTGGCTATTGAAACATTATAATAAAATAAAACTAATTATAGCAATACATATAATATTACTGTGGCCTCCCACAGCAATATTATATCACAGAGTTGCCACAAAACATGGCTTGCCAATTACTGCCCTACAAACGGCATATTTATAAGTTTATCAGAATGCAATATGAATTTGATAGTACAAATGTTTACCTTATGGTATATTCATTGAAACTAAACCGTTAGCTAGTATTAAATAACCTGACAAAATATCATTCAGACAGTCAGTTGTAATCTAGTGGGCTTACAAAGTGCTTTATAATCTACATTTCACATCGTGTAGTGAAGTTGGATGCTAGTATTTATACGAAAACGGGATAAATTTAACAAGCCACGTGACACGATAAATAACTCAATGTCAACTGTTCCGTACAGTGACATGTATAGTTCTGATTTATTTAATTAAATAGCCGTTAATGCAATATTCGAAGTTTGTCTTTGTAAGTTCGGTTCAGTCCTAATCTACGTTTAGTTCTAGTCTAATATTTAGGATCGATTTCCCTTCATGGAATAAGTTTAACTGCAATGTAAATTAGCTGTTATACTAAGAATAAATATTGTTACGCTCCAAAGCTTATACTGGGATAAAATTAGCTTTTAGCATATAAACCACTACTATGAATTTCATGAAGGAAAAGGCTGTCAAACCCTGATTTAAGTTTTAATGTTAGTATGCTGCCCTATTTATTAGTAACTATTTATTAAATTCTTATATATTTTTTTATATTGATTATTACATTAGCGGTTAAGGTTTTATTGATATTTTAACATATTATTCTACTAAAATAAAAAACAACACAGAACACATAAAGTAACACAAGGTATGCCATCAATTTCATTTAGGCGGCTTACACATTTGTTATTTTTTTCATTCAGATGGAACTACAGTACGTATTTAAGAAAGCGGTTATGTAATATATTTTCTTTTTAATTTAGTAAAACATAAACGAAGTTATCCGAGAACTAAAATGTTAAGTTAGGTAAAAGCCTGTTATTTTCGGGAATAACTTTGTTGGAACCGGTCCTCAGTAATGGCTAACAGACTTGAAAAATTGGTAGTGAACCGAAACCCAGGGGCGTTTTAATGAATAATGAAGCAAGTTGTAAAGTCCTGGCCCTCCCTGCGGCGTGCGGTCGACGGACAAATGATGCTGTGATCTATCAGCGCCTAGTTTAAGAATACATTATTTAAAAAACACATACACACGCACACACACACACATTGAGACCCACACCGACATACAATACGCAATAATTAAATAAACTTTTGATTCTTATTCTGAAGCTTACCCATTGTTGTATGAAACATGTTTTAATATTAAACTGAAATAGACTAGACACTGAAAACTCTGAAATGTATTGAAGCAACTTTTATAGCCTTTTTATTCCTAAAAATAAAACAACGATGTCATTTTATTACATAATGGGTGATAAAGTTTAATAGCTATTTATTATCTCGTCTTTTTCAAATTAATAAACAAAGATAGTTACATATACAAACAGAAACAAGATACAAGATATATGTAACAGTAGTCATTAATGTTATTTCATTAATGAAATTCCATATGACACATAAGATTAAGTATGATTATTCAACTATACTAACTATAACCAATTCTATAATCTATCAACCTGTCACGACTCACGGAAACCTAATGATAACGGTATTTATATTTTGTCATCACGAAATAAATATGTATATGTATAATATTACTAGCTGTTGCCCGCTACCGTCCACGTGTTTATTGACATTTTTTTTTTATCTTTCTTATTTTTTTTTACTTCCCGCTATTTTTTTTTTTAATAAAAATTATCCTATGTTGCTTAATGGTATCAAATACCTCCAAAAGTATGTGTACAAAGTTTCATAATGATCGGTTAAGTAATTTTCGCGTGAAAGCGTAACAAACAAACTTACATTCGCATTTATAATATTAGTAGGATTGAATATGTCTCTCCATTAAATGAAGTACTTAGTATAATAAATATTTTGTGTATTGTACAAAATATACACTGTGTGATTTAAATATGATCTCAGTTATAATTAGATGTTAAGAAGAGTAAAGGTAAAGAATATATTAAATTCTTCTTAATATTGCGAGATTGAATGTAGTGGTACATAAGTACCGAGTTATATATCGGGGAAAAAATATTGTAGCTTCAGTTTCGTGATGTTAGAAAGCAATTCATAAAAAGAAGCATAGATATTTGATACTTATTTCTTCTTCTTTCTTTCTTTCTATTTAAGGATTGTTATTTATTTACGTTCTGCTAACTAGTCAACGTTTCTCTAAGTTTCAATTACGTAATAAACTACGCATTTTCTGTGTTTTTTTAGTCTGATTGCTATACACCTCGGTTGTATTGTTATACGCATACACGATTTTATAATACCTATATTGTGTTCAATATTCATAAAAGAAATATTTATAAAACAAGTGTTTTGAAATACCACAAACCTCTTCAGGTAGTTATAATTGTAAATGATGTAAATTTATTTAACATTGCGTTTTGTGAAACTCAACCTGCATAAACATTTCCAGTTTCTTGAAATGTTTTGTTTAATTATTTATATTGCTCACTATTATTAATTTTATATTATCTTTTCCTTATTGATATCAATACACATTTTTTCTTACATCATCAATTTTCAGGTCAAGTTTCAATGCAGAATCATCAATGTGTCAGTAATGGATCTTTCGATTAGTCGTAATCAATGTTTCAATTCACTGCCATCAATGTTTTAATTCACTGTCTTCAATGTTGCAATTCACTGTCATCAATGTTTCAATTCACTGTCTTCAATGTTTCAATTCATTGTCTTCAATGTTTCAATTCACTGTCAACAAAGTTTTTATTCCAGATCAAGTATAATGCACTGCTATCAAAGTTTCAAACCATTATGTTTAATGTTTGAATTCTAGTACATGACTTCATCTCTTTGTATAGTTTTCATAGTAAAGATTGCACCTTCGACCCTTTCCGGAATTTTGTCGATAACTAAAACTATATAGTACATACAAATATATTAAGCTTTATTGGTAATTTAATGTAAAATATTCCAATTGCCTTTTGAATTAGTTAAAATACTTGTGAATCCCCTTTCAAATTTCTAATTGCTTGAATATTTCTATTTAATTCTCAATGGTTACTTGGAGAATTCGTCTCATTTCTCCCGAGAATATGCTCGGTTTATGTAATTGCATGTTATAATTGGTATGCAACAGTCAGGATAAAAAATGATAACTATTCTGTTTTTATTTCCTATTCTTGTGTCTAGCTGACGCTTACATCTCAATATTTTATGTCTATAATATATGCCATATACTATAATATACATGATATATATATTAAAAAACCAGATACCATATGTAAATACAATTAATAGCAATATTAATATCAAATTATAAACACATTTCGATAAAACAAGTCTCAAAGAACATGTCAAAAATTTTAAAATTATTTTCCCGCCAACAATGTAGAAAAGGAACAGTAATTATATAAAGTGTCATTTTTAAAGCCAGGCACACACGTACAAGTATCGACAAAGGGTTGTCGTTTGCCTAACAAAGTTCCTCATTTGCTAATGCACCGTACGTTAAGTACTTGGCTTTAACTTCGTTCATCTTCAAATGCTTCCTAAATATACTTATTAATTAATATTGATTATCGTTGCTTTGCTTTGATGTAGTTTCAATATTTGGTAATGGAATATTTTAGTTGATACCTTTAATGTCTTGATAAGTTTTAGGAGCAGAGTAGTGCAGTATAACGGTATTTACTATTACCTAAGTATTACTATCTTCGGGAAGTACCTAGTTCGTAACGGAACTGTAAAACTTAACTTAACTGCTCAAGTTCTATATCTTATTTTTTACTGTATTGTAAATATAAAGCAAAAGTATTGGTTCCACTGCTAATTAGACATGCAGTGAAATCATAATTCAAATCTTGACAAAATTAAATAATTTGACGAAAAATTATGTCATGAATTATTTAAACTGTTGCTACATCACAGACTGCAGCGAATAATTCTCGATCATACCTACATAGTTTTCAATTATTCGAGCTATCTTATAAAAATGATAAACAAAATGAAGGCTTCTGATTTACAAATTTATTACTTACATATAAATATAATTACGTATCGTGAATATTCTTTCAGCAAATAATAACAATTTAAATTTAAAGTTCAATGGCTTTGAAACTGATCGGGATGAATATCTGTGATTTTATAAGCAATTCACAGCAAAGTTGCGAGAAGTTTGTTAAACATAAAACTCAATTACATGTGAAAAGTACAAATGAAAATTAAATTTTACAACACGTACACCAGTTTCGAACGATTCAAAAGTTGTTTTGAATCTGTTCTTAAAATGGCGGACTCGTGCATATTTAATAGCGAGGTTATAAATTTCGCGCGGGACGTGTGATCCGCATGACAAATATGGCGGGCCTGGCCTATACATTCTAGAGATAACTGGAAGTTTAGACAAAAAAATATATGGATTATTCATATTACCAGTATTATTTAACAAGATCTATATTATTATTATTATTCTTACTAAAATAGCTATACTACGAATTAACAGCTCTATCAGGCAAAATATCATTTGAAATTACATCAATTGTCATTACAAAGTTGGCTTACTTCTAAGACTAGTATTTGCCTAAATGTAAAAATTCAATCGATGTCTAAACTTTTAATATTTAAGAGAGTTTTGACAAATCGAAGCAGATATATTTTTGTTTTATTATATCTGACGGCAATTCACTCAGTCATCATATCACATTACATTAGGTACATCACATCATCATCATCATAGTAGATATTGATAGTGTCTACGTAGACAATAAAGTAGTGTGTGTAATATCTGGCATTGCAGTAGGTTGTATTAATTGCAATGTTGTTGTCATAATTGAATGTATTTCTAATTGAGGAACGAAGCTCTCTGTAGACAGGATCAATACATTCTTTGTACAAGGCTTCTCCTCCGAAACTATTGTCAATTGATAATTGGTTTGTTTTAATCGATGAGTGTGATCGTATAAATGGTTATAGGCTATTAAAATTTCGTAATCAGTTGAGTCCTTGAGAAATAATCAAGAATAATTTTAATTTTTGATTTTCATTGATGTCAATTGGAAAAAGCTATCGCGCGTGTTTATTTTTGCCAGTTTGTTTGGCGCGTCTAGCAAAAGAAGTTCTGTTGAAGATTTTATATATTTTTTTCCAATTTTGAATCTCACTCTCTCAATTAAGCAACAACGTGTCAATTAATAATAATAATAATATCAGGACAAATTACACACATTGATCTAACCCCTAAATAAGCAAATTATTTGCTTGTGTTAAGGGTGTTAGACAACGATACAAATACATAGAAATACACATATAAATACTGAGAATATATTTAATAAACGACCAAACCCAGAAACACAGACATCTATGCTCATCACATAAATGCCTGTCTCTGCCGGGAATCGAACCCGAGCCCCATTGCGCCATGACACGTTAGGCGTCTGAGCTAACCACTCGACCAACGGGGCGGTAATTAGCTAGTTCATTACTTATCAGCTATATATTATTATAATTATCAGCTTTCTGCACTTATCTTAGATATAAACGTTGACTACAAAAGGGTACAAAATCTGTTTCATATAAAAACATAGTATATACGTTTAACTATAAAATATTTGGAGATACACCTAACATTTGTAGTCCAAAGGCTTAACAATTTGAGTGACAACATTTCATTTGAGAGACAAAGCGTAAAGAATGAAAGACCACAGGTCGACTGACGAAGCCCGCACACGTCACACAACACGCTTGGTCATGCCCAAAAAGTCGGATTTATTCGTTTTGACAATTGTTTTCAAATGAAAAGCAATTATTGTGAGTGCTCTAGTATGCTTTAATAAAAGAGTCATCTATCTAGACTTTGTAATTAATTTAATTGCTTGAATTTCTATTAATATACCAATTTTTCTTTAATAACTCTTAATCAATTATGAAGATTTCTTCGAGAACAGAACTAAATTTTCAGGTAAGATTCTCGTGAAAGGTTCGATATTGATTCAAGGTCACCTTAATCATTTAACTTTCAAAAGTTCAATTGCTATATTTATAAAACTGAATTCATTAAATTATGTTCGATAACGATTTTCAAGATAACGAGGCGATTTCTGTTTTGGAATAGTCAAAAAATTTACTCTCCTCTACAATATTCTTATTACAAACCATGAATCTAAATGTATATCAGTTATTATTAGGTCGTATAAAGTAGTAAGAATGTAGGTATACCAGTCTTGTATGCTTAACATGAATTCCCTGAATACTGAAATTCTACCGCAGGACTAATAATCTCATCCCTTTAATATAAATATACATTCAAACGTGGATACAGGATTTGTCCCGGGGTGAGGGAAATGCAATTTTCATCCCGGGGGGTTGGGAAGCACTTTTAATGCGGTTTTAAAATATAAAAAAATATAATAAAATTATAATTAAATATTTAATAAATGCGTTTATAAATTTGTTATTATAAATATATATTTGTAAAAAATATTGATTCCTAGATGGGTTACAGCATCCCTGGTAGATCAGGGGAGGGACACGGCTATATTTTATGTCACAAAATGTTACCTAGTATTAATTAACAATTGTACTTCATAACAATACACATTCTAATAAAATCATTTCTACTTGTAAATACTTTAACATGTCATACAAAAAAGTTGTTTTGAGAATCAAGGTAAACCTTTTCAAGATAAACATTATTACATAGGGTACAGCTATTAGGATGAAAATACCTACAATAATCTGTGTAAAAATTTGTACCGTGGACAATAAACCCTTTTTACAAGGGCACGTTAAGTGTGGGTAGTGTTTTTACGTTAGGGTTGTCAAATCGTCATTTTTCAAAGTGTCCCCGCGGGCAAGGATAAAGGGAGTGTGACGACATCGCAAATTCTCTACTATGCGGCGAACCGAGTGTTACTTGACAGGCTATTTAATGCCTCACTTTGAGATCCTCATAGTGAAGAGGATAAATCCTGCGATATTCCACTCAATTTGAGCGAATCAGCGAACACTTACGAGATAATTTCGCTGTAATGTAATAAAAATGTAATGGAACTTTTTGGACAAATTGCCTACAACTCCATTATAAAGATGTGAATGTAATACTATAGGTACTTACCACATTATTTTGCCAGATTTTAATGAAACACGCACACACTAACAAAACGTAAGTATGTTTAGACGTCGACCATATTCTATTTTCAAAGGGTAAATTCGTCATGCAATATAATTTGTATCATTTAAACATAAATCTCTATTTGAAATGCTGAATAAACATTCCGCGCAACGTAGATATTCTATTACACAGCAGGAACACATCAGTAAATGCAAACTAAGTCAAAGGCCCCGGAGATACAAGGAAACATTATTAAGTACGCTCAACGTGCGCTTGTGAAAGAGACCAATGCTCTGGTACTTGGCCCGCTCCACGGTTTATTTGCTTAGGATATTAATATCGCAAAGGAATTCCTGCAAAGCAGTTCGTGTATGACGTTCGCTTTGCTTTGTTAAAAAAAAAAAACATCAGTTACATCGAAAAATAAATTATTTTCTTGCAGAGAACTTTGAAACGGAATGCAAAGGCATTTTTTATCTGTGCTAAATAAGTTTTTCTTTATAAATTACATGATAAATTCCATATGCAATGTTTAAATCAAAGCAAAAGTAATTTCCAGATACGAAGTCTGCAAATGGTATGTAATTGCGAAAGGCATTACAGTTATAAATTATAATTAAATATATGTAACATATTTCAATTCCGTCATGTGTACCGTTTTTAAAGTATTATTATTATAATGATAAATTATTTTATTAACGACATATTCTATGTTTGGGTTAAACAAAGTGAATTTGTTGTTTGTAATTACATATTACATTTAAGATATATGTAATAACAATAAGGCATCAACAAACTTCCACTTAAAAAGTAAAAGTAGAAATAGTACATAGTTAAAGTAATTTAAATATTTATCTAATTATTAATAAATGCTATTTAAATTACAAATATATAGAACATTACTTTTAGACGATGTTTTATTGTTTTTATAAAGTCATAAATAAGACTTTTTTTTCAATATTGAGATATAGAATTACAAATAATTCGATACGGGACGGGAAGGTAACCTAGAGATCGCGGGTTCGAATACCCGGCCGTAATTGGTCATTTTATTTTTAATTAAAACTGAAATAAGCTTAACATGGTTCTATATGTTAACACATTTGACTATAACTGTAATTCAGTATGTATATATATACAAAATAATAGTGATATTATTAATAATTGTATGTTGTTATTTATAAAACCAGATCCCGTGGTATCCAATAAAACATTGACAGATATGTGGGATAATATATTGTGATAAATCGTTTCGAGTTATAGTTCTTTTGATTAATTGAAAGATTTGTCGGATTCCGAGTTGGATTTAAGTTCTCTCTCCTTAAACCCTTATCCAACTTTGAGATTGATGAGTTTAGCGCAATGACGCCCGAGTTTGTCACTTTCAGCAGTTTTCAGCATAAAGTTTTCAGTTTATGACCAAAGTGACTCTGTGCCTATCTACGTGTAGATAAGGCTTTGATCGAACTTCATTCATGTTTTGTAAGTATATTAAAAATCCCCAAAAAAGGACTAATGGTTTCTTTTGTAATAATAATTCCTGTTTTATTTACAAATATGAAACGAATATCCGATATGATACGACAATTTTACCACAGAATAATATTACTCGAATCACAAAGTAAAATACAATTGAAAACTCAAAGGTTGTTTTGGTATCGTTTACAGATTTCCGGTTTGTATAAATCGTTATTTTTTATCTGTTGTCTTGTCAAAGACTAATCAATAGTCTATGGTGATATCTATATTCTATTTTATTTTTCGAGTTTTAAGATATTACGAAGTGAAATTATGTTCTTTTTAACTGCACCCGTATTTTTTTTAGATGCATAACTTATTTAAATAGTGAATGTCGTTAAGAATACATAGTACTGGTTTCAAAAACTTCATAATTGTTTCTAGCAACAAAAACAATTATGAACTGTGCAAACAGGAGAGAGTGATTGAGTTTTACCAAGATTATAGTTACGCCATTTGTTCACATGACTACAGAATCAATGATAAAAGCGTGATTTGATCACTAACTATCTTCTAACTATGATAACCATCCCGTCGACCCCGCCAAAGGGGTTTGGGTTCGATTCCAGACAGGGCAGGTATATATGTGATGAGCACAGATGTCTGTATTTCTGGGTTATGCCGTTTATTCAATATATTCGAAGTATTTATAACGTGTATATCTATGTATTTCAAACAAATAATTTGATTACTTAGGGGTTAGATCAATTTGTGTAATTTGTCCCATTATATTATTATTATTATATTATTATTAACACTTGGGTATTTCTTTTACATATGGTCAGCCAAACCTTGGGCAATGTTAGGTGTTTTATGAATAAAATCATAAAAAGCAACTAAAGTAGACCTCTTCATAGTGAAATATCAAAATGGGACCCTTGTAACAAACACGTCATGACTCAACTCGAGCGTCATATCATTTGTCACATAATATAACATCACAAAGACCCACTAGCGTTTTATAAATGTTTTGTTTTTTCACAAAATTCAATGCCTTTAATATGTATAAATTGAGGTGTTTTTATAAGAAGTTATTTATTTAATTTAATTAATTCAATTTATTTCGTCTTTTTTGTGAAGTATTGAAATTAATATCAATGTGTTTGTTTTTTATCTTTTATCCGGATTAATTTTGAGTAATATGTAATTTATTGTCTTTAAATTTCTATAGTGTCGAGATGCCGTCTCAAGTTACTGTAAAATCCAGTAAGCAGGTTTGGATATTGTAGTGAAATAAGTAATAAATTTTATTTATGTTAAAATTTATGAAATGTTTTATATAAAATGCCTTCAACTTCAACGTATCACGTGATCCCTCTAAATCACCGTTTGTTAAAGTTACGAAAGTTACATATAGGTTCTAAAGTATATACATTTGTCTTAGCTAACTTAAGCCGCAGTAACAGATAAAATAATGTACACAAACAAAAACATTTACGGAGCCTGGTACTTGTCAATAAACTCGTTAAAAAACCTATTATGTACAAAAAAACTTATTATATTTTTCAATATATTATATAAAGTACCAAATTTGGATTTACCTACAGTAACTGCACAAATTTGTTTTTAATTGTATTATGGTCTAATTCTGTTATTTCTAACCTATCTTTCTTTAACGTTACACATTCATTTTGGTTTGTAAATTATATTTGAGTGTATACTAACGAAACAATACTTATGAATATTCATGGGTGGTAAATTTGACTGTTAAACATCAGATGATTGATGTACCTAAATGGACAACGCGGTAGATACTCAATTGGCACAGATTATGATCGCTTTTATTGAAAATTTATTATACGACCATAGTAATAAATTCGTGATATAAATACAAATGTTAATTATTCTATGTTATTTTGTTAGTTAATTGGTAATCAGATCGCAAATTAAGCCCAAATAACTCCAGTTAATAAGCAAGTCCAAATAACTCCACTTATTTGTTAGTTAGTTAATGTTAATTGGTTATCCATTCTAGTGCACACCACTTTGTTACCATTATCATGTTCAGGTAGAGGCAGGCTGTCAGATGCATCAGATCCAAACGCCAGTTCGGGAGAAGACGCTCCGAGCAGTTCCGTTAGACCTGCATGGTCACCGTCTGTCCAACAAAATGTAGGTTTATATGGGTTTTAGACATTAGTTCTGATGACTGAACATTTTACAATTCTTCTGAGGCAATGTCAATTATTATTGACATTTGTTTCTTGACCTCAGTTAAAAACATATTGTCAAATTCGATTTGACAGTTCTAGATAAGACAGATTAGTTAACGTTTCTGATTTATCAATCATAGATCAATCATAGCTTTTGACTGTGCTGTCAAATAATTCATACAGAATCCAGCCATTAGAGTTATTATATACAATTTTAATGTTTGACTCATAGTCTACTTTTACTATCTTAAGGTTACTAAACAGGCAAAATGAATTGGTTATTTCAAAGAACTAAAGTGAGTGGGTTTCAAGAATGAATTGATGCGGTAAGTTTGAGAACTCGGAATTAATTGCATAATGAGTCTGTGCCAAAATGCAAGATCGTCTAGCTTTTGTGATTAGTAATAGTCTGACCTTACGAATTATAATAATTATATTTTGCCAGTATTCCTAATTAATATTATGTAGTGAGTGAGAAGTGTCGCGAATTGTTAGCCGTCTCGGTATAATGCTATTGAGACGTGTATATATTTGTTACCTTAATTACAAAACAAAAAAGGTTATTTTTAACCTTTTTTTAAATATAATTCCAGAATATTAGAATAAAAATACTCTAACATAATAATAATAGAAATTTCTAAATTCCAAAAAGCTCTCAAACTTGATCTGCTCAAAATTCCTATAAATTATTTATAGCATTCAAGCAATTTTCTTAGCCTTGCCGCCGGGCATTTAATAATTATGTAAGACTCGAGTAGCCTCGTCTGTATGATCTTTGAAAACATTGTGTTATTACGTGTTTACTGGAGAGTATAATTATATTCAGGCTGAAGATTTTATTAGTCTACGATTTTAAAAATAGATTAGAGAGGCTGTGAAGAGGGTTCTTCACAAAAAAGAAATGAGCGTTAATAAAAGTCAAATAATAAGTAGCTTTTTATACCAGTAGTATAATACTGATCTGTTAATAAAAATACTAATATAAATTAATTAAACATCAGTTAAAAATGCGCTGATTTATGATTTATATTATAATAATAAAGTACCTATATTTATTTATATAAATATCAATTATTTTCATAAAAAGAGTACATATACATTACATTCGATTCGATTCCATAATTAGTTTTGAGTTTATATAATTAAATAAATAAAATATTCCATTTGTCTATTAATTATAAAAAAATGTGCAATCATTTTTTTTTCCAACGTCGATAAAGAAGTTTCACTTCAAAAATATGATAATTATAGAGTATGTAATATGGAGTAAAAATTAATATAGTGATAAAAAGCACAAAGAATCACGAGTGCATTACGTAAAAGGTTTTATCGAATAAATGCACGTGGAAAATATTCAGGAAATCTGCTTTTCGATCTAATTCGAGAGCAGTTCAATGGAAATCCGGAATATTATGCTTCTTGAATAAATGCGAGCAAATGTATCTCGTTAAGATGTATAAAGGAAAACCTTAGAAACAATTTCTATTAAAAAAAATGCTGACGTAATACATAAATAATAACATTGACAGTTATATCATGTCTTTAAATTCAACATTTTATTCAAAATGTACTCTTAGAGATACGGCATCTCTTTAGTAGCTACCCCAAAGTTTCTATAGTTTTTTCATGTCACCCTCTAATGCAAATGTAGCGTAGTTATTTTATGTTAAGCCTGTTTTAATTAGATCGAAGCCACAGAAATAGATACTCTTCTTGTTCACTATTTGATAACCTCTTCCAATGTCTAAATGTTTATAGTACCATTTGCTACTTGAATAAATAAGCTCAGTAACATTTCATGATACGAAATAATAATCGAAAAGACAAACAAAGATATAACTAACACAAACATAATTAATATAAGCCGGCCATCTTAAAAACAAGTTATTTATTGTAAAAACAATAGGAAGAAATGGAATAGCCGAAATAAAGTCACTCGGCTGTCTCGACAAGAATACGAAACTCCGAGCTTACCATAAAAAATCTATAAACAGGCAGAGCATCCGCAAATGTTAACTCATAAAGTTGCAAATGAAGTAATATCGCAACCACTTGGCTCGAAGAACTTAGGAAATGCTCGCTAAATAATAATACGAATTTGCAGTCTCGTATTTACTTGTCATTTAATTAAGCTGAATAAACTGACACAGAGAATTGACACGCTGGTCCAAGACTCGACTTTATAATTAATGTTGACCATTCGCTCTTCGTCTTGTACTGGTTGGTTTAATACATTTTGTATTAATTAATTCGATGGTATCGCTTCTTAAATCGAGTTGTGGATTCGATTTGTAAATTGACTTTGAACTGAAGAGAACTTGGAATAAATTTACGGCTGTTTCGAAATTATAAACTGTTGGTATGTTAATGACTATTATAAATGTAATATTTATTTAAATGTAGTGAGTATTTTATTAATTTATCAGTTTTAATAAATTGTAATTGTTCTTTCATAAGAGAGTGCTCTTATAAAAGAGAATTTGCAGTCGCGACGAGTTCCATGCTAATCTCTGTATTATTTAAAATGATGAAATGTCTCCTTATTGGCTGTGGTAAAGCAGCTCATTTAGAATTGTACTTTTGTTTTCAAATATTAGTAAAGTCACACATATTAAAGAGAAAAAATAACTAAAACAAAAAAAGGATCGTTTATGTCCACGCTGCTTCATGCACCAAGGGGTTGTTTTGTTCTTGGACTCACTGGGGAAAGAGTTCGTTTAGGAGATTTTGCATTTTGCTTTTAATTTACTGGCGAGATGCAAAACATTTAGCATTTAGATTTTACGTTTATAACTCTACAAGTAACAAGATAAATATTTATTTAGCTTCATGTTAGCTACTTTAATGTTTCGAATTTCAAATCAAAAAGTGAAATACTTTGTAACGAAAAAGATATTTGTTTTTGGAACACAATTAAAAAAGTTTCTAACGATTTTCTGTTTTTGTTTTTTTTATTACACAAACATACTGTTTTTTAATATGGGACCTATTTTCCAAGGACCTATTTTGATAAGCTGTTAGACATATACTCATATCCAATTACCAATCGACATAAGCCGCTTTTGAGGGATTTCCCTTTGGTAAGATGTAGCTGTCACTTGTCAAGAAGGACCCGGCCTAGACATGGGATTGGCGTGTGCAAGGTAACGGAATGTCGATAGGTTTACGAAATTCGAGCTTGAGATGAAATGGGTTTGTTGTTTCTGGATGGAATATATATTTCTGGATGGAATATATATGAATTGTTTATTATATTTCTCTTTCAGAACATATTTTCCTTGATATGCAAGTTAATTGACTAAGGCAGACTTAACGGAAAATGAAATCTTTTACCTAGTAGCAGCAAGTAGTCTATATCTGGGAACCAAATTGAGTTGAGATTCGGATATCTAAATTTAATAAGTCGATTTATAATCATAATTATCATTGTTAGTGAACTAGTTGGACTTTAATAGATTAACATTGAACTATAATATCATCTTTAACCAAAATGCGAAGTTTCTGGCATCTGGTTGCGATATATTGTAACCGTAATAACAAAGTTATATGAGGGTCCATGTTTGTCGTAAAATTTAATAGAAGCAACTCTCTGAATTTATGCGGGTCCAATTATGATGCTCGCATACGCTAATAATATCGGCCATTTTGTGTATCCGTTATAAAAATATATATTAATTGTTTTTGAAATGTAATGCTGACTTTTGAGTTATGGTTCCATCGTATTTGCAAGTCATGATTATTAAAAAACATGAATCGTACATTTGATAAAAAGACGTTACGACTATTCCAATAAATGTACAAAATACGAAATGCTGCAATATTAATATAAACGAGACAATAAGGTACAATCAAAGTGAATTTCTTTTAACATAATTTTCCTCTTCATAAAACATCTCAAACCTGTTAAATTAAAACCGTCTGCAATAAAAGTAGTGTCTCAAAAGGAAGATATTTCCTTGACAAAAGTTCCTGCCAGCCATTATTGTCAGATTCAAACTACATTTCTAGAAAACAATTTGTGGAGTGACAATTCATCTTAGCGAGAGCCTCTTCCACCGCCCACTGAATAAAATATGCAACTACTTATTCATTTTTGTTTTATTTTTTACTACTTTTTGTTTTGTTTTGTTTTATTGTTGTGTTTTTAGTGTTTATTTCTTTCTTGGCGCCACGGTTTGTGATCTATAAGCCATTTGTAATATTTTGTTGAAGATAATATCAAATGGAATCGAGGCCCTTTACGTAATGAAAAACAAGAAGACTAAAGACTTAATTTGTATAATAAATATAATGTTTTATATGTTTTAAATGTAAACAATATTAAAGGATAATCTTTCTATATTATATTAGCTCTGTCACTGTTCCATAAAGATTTTAATCTATTTTTTTCTAATTATAAAATCTGTTATAAAATGACACACTTTTATACAATTTTTTGCACCTTATTTTACTTTTTAGGTGTTGGAAAGAACGAACGAACGAAGTAGAAAGAACTAAAAATATATATATATATATATATATATATATGTATATATATAAATAAATCAGCCTTTACATATAAAAAGATTGCGCCTCATTGAGTAATCTATCACCGAAGCCGCTGAAGGTAAAAGTTTCTAAATTTCCCAGTAGGTTTCATATTATGTAAATAACTCTAATACTAGAACTTTTTAGGACATTTTTTAGTTCTTTCTACTTCGTTCGTTCGTTCTTTCCAACACCTAAAAAGTAAAATAAGGTGCAAAAAATTGTATAAAAGTGTGTCATTTTATAACAGATTTTATAATTAGAAAAAAATAGATTAAAATCTTTATGGAACAGTGACAGAGCTAATATAATATAGAAAGATAACATCCGTAGATATATATATATATATATATATATATATATATATATATATATATATATATATATATATATATATTTATTTATTTATTTATTTATTTATAAAATATTACTATACAGAATATAGTAATATTATTTTAATCCTTTTTAGAAGTCTTTCTTTATCGGGGGTGTTTAAATTCTGTATTCTTTTTTTCTGCTTTTTAAAGTTATATGTTAGTGATTTCTACATTTTTCTAAATGTACTTACGAACACAACACTAATTTTCACTTGCTTAGGTTTTTACTATAAATATTGCATAAGAACCATTTACCAACACCATTAAAAACTCAAAATCTTGGAGACAATTTCTTTTATTTCGACCAAACATACCTAAGAACCATTTCGACGAATCAGGCTTTAGATTAAGAAAAACTGCAATCGAATCCGTCCACGTGTTTGGCTGCTACGATGCCATAGACAGACACACAGATACACACTTCAAACTTATAACACCCCTTTTTTTGGGTCGGGGATTGAAAAACTAATATGTTTTAGATTTAACAATACTACAGATGTTATATTTATATCTTTTATGTTTGTTATACAGACAACCATAATATTAGTTTTCAAAGGCTACCGTATAATTGTAAAGAAAACAGAGTTTTATTATAATATAGTCTCAGAGGAATATGGTACTGTTTGATGAATGTTAATTATCTCCTCTCTGTGGGGTTGGGTCATTTGATCTTTGTATTTGCGTTCTCAGTCTCTGGACGTAAACAATACTGTTGATAGATTGAAATTAGCCGAGGTAACTGGACTTTGTTATTTTGTATATATATATTTACTTATGTTGACATTGAAATAACATGCAGAGATATAGTTAGTTAAAAAAATGCTGATTTGATCATTTGTGATTGCAATAGAAAATTCATCTTTCGTGTTCTAAATCTTGACAGAGATAACTGGGGTTAGGATGTATCATGAATCAGTATTATGAAAATATTAATATTTGTAAACTGTGTGATTACGATGTTATTCTTATAAGAAGTCAGATAGATGTTTGATGACCTGTTAGTATAGGGGTCAGTGACCCCGAATGATAAACCAAAGTTTGTGGGTATGATTAACACACGGATTTTTTTTTGTGTGATCCATAGATTGTTGTTCAGAGTCTGAGTATACTTTGTAAATAGTACATAGCCCTCGCGAAATAATGATGACATAATGCCTATTATGGGAATTGTCTTTTTAAAGACAGATGCTTGATTTTAAACATAGTCTTGAAGACACAGTTATATTTAAGCAAAGACAATCAGATCAAATTGACTGCGTGCCTACTTTCCGGGTAACCTATAATCACACTATAAAATAGTTATAAGCCGATGATCAATAACAATAATTCGGATTCAATTAATTTAAAAGAACATTTGATAAAATCTAAATTATTATTGGGTCCTTTTATAAAAATTATAAAACGCCTCCCTTTTCCAACGAGATTGCTTAAGAAACTTTAATAATTTCCCCACTACCGTTTCTCATTTTTAAATCAAATAACAACTTAGCAATTGAAATGCACAGCAGTTGGATCTTTTCAATTTGTGTCCAATAATAGGAAGAAATATTTCATCGTTTGCTTGAAGAATCTAATTCAATTAGAGGCCTTGGGAGCTCGTTTGCATGAGTTAGCATTTTTAAGAGAGCGAGAGTTTGCAGGAATTTTTGACAAGTTGATGCGATGCCTTTGGCGTTTTGAAAATAATGATGGAAATCAGAATTGTTCAGAAAGGTATTGTTTAATCAACACCATTACATAGCTTCTCTAATTTCCAGAGTATATTTGTAAAGTCTGACATTAATTTCCCTGCTTGACAGCTTACGTCAAAAGACAAAGGAGGTATTATAGGTTTGTTAATTTATTTTATTTATGTTATAATTATAGTTGCTGAATTGAAACATTCCAAATAGCGAGAACTATTGTTGCAATGCGGCTTTCACGCTACGATAGCAATTAATTTTATTGGTCATAATTATTATTTCGAAATTAATGTACTAGATTTATCGAGTAAATTTGAGCCATTAACGTAATACAATATGTATGGTAGGTTAATATTTTATTACGTATTTGAATTCTCAATTAAACACTAATGTTACATTAGTTCTTGGGATCTCAAGCGGGGATTTGAATATGTAATTAGTGCGCGTTGGATTCGCGTTTCCGTGAATACAATTCTTATTTCATTTCTCGTATATTTTTATGAACCAGAAATAATAAAACACTGTAAGCAATATCCGGTATTTTATTGAAAACATAATTCGCGTGTACACGTTATAAAGTAATCAGCTTTAAATAACACGTGTTAACACGAAGCAATATAAAGTTTATTGGAATATTAAAAATATGCAGAATATTTCCAATAATATGAAAGTGTTCCGCGCAATCCCGAATTCATATTAAAACATGAACAATGAGTAGATCCATGTTTTGTTACGAACAATATTCCCGCAGGAATCATTACTGATTTCCACACTACTCTGTAATGGCATTGAATGTACATGCTTTATGTGAAACATAATACGAATGCAGATACAATTATTAAATGTGTTGATTATATAAAAAATAATGCCTCATATTTTTTAAATTCACCATGTAACACAAAAAGTTGTTGATTCTAAAGTTCAAGATTATCATAAAAACATAGACAAAACAAAGGACAGATTTTGATTGTTAGTGAAGTTGTAATATCATAAATCGCTGTCGTTTGTTGAAGTAAATCCAGCTGAAGCCAGATTACAAGCTCGCAGTGAAACACGAAAAGGCAGTTAACAATAAAAATGACGGTACGTCCCAAATGGCCGTAAATGGTAATACTGTCCGGCAAACGCTGCTCCGAGCCAGTTTCGAATGCAAAATTCCATATTTGAATTTCAAAACACCCGACACGCTTCCAGCAAGAATACTCCTCATTCTTCAGCCGTAGTCAAATAAAACAAGTTGACTTTGGCTCAGAGTGAATGCCAATTTCGTTGACAGCACTTTTCCCCAGTGATGTGTTCTACTTTGACTTATAAATGTTTCTATATTGATTGTTTATACAGTTTTTGTTTAGAAATCTAATTTGCTAAGCCATAAAATGTTAAAATGTCAGTTTAAGTTCGTAATATGTGTTGTAACTGGTTCTCTGTGATTTGTGTTTCGATTAATTTGAACAGATTTATAGGTCAACGAAGAATGAAATATGCACTCACCGATATCAGCAGCATGCAGTAGGTCAGCCAGCAGTTCGGGTTCGTGACAGGCGATGGCCAGTCTCTCATCTATCTCCGCGGGGGTCGCCTCCCGCAGCTGCAGCGCCACACCCTCGCCGCCCACCGCCGCGCTGTACATCAGCACGGCGCGTGGCGAGAACGTGGGCAGCGGTAGCCGCGTTGTCGCAACCTGAGATAATAATGAATTATTCATCTGTCGATCAATCAAACAGAGAAATATGGGCTGGATAATTGTGGCAATTTATTATCTAATACTTTGAATCATCTATTTCATTTCTTTATATTATATTTGTATCTGCCCAAACTTTTTTCTTTCTTTGCTGAAACTGACAAGGAATCAAATTATTTTATTATAGTATAAATAAAATTCAAAAAATATTTAAATTTAAATGTAAATTCCGCTCAATAACATCGCCAATAAAATGTTATGGCGAGTTCGACAGCGGGCAATTTGCCTACTTCCCTAATTCATCACGAATGTTTTCAGAGTTGGCCGAGGATTGCCGATTAACCTCAAAGGATTTATTAATACCCGTATTTCAAGTGTATTGAATATCCTTTTTCCTCTTATATTTTAAAGAGTCTATAGTGTGATGAAACCTATAAAAAAATTAATAAAATATAAGTTCATACTTCATTTATTTTCTTCATGTGTGTGTTTGTGTCATGTGTGTTTATTTGTTTATTGGTTTGTATTTTCACGTCGGAATAAGACCTCGTGGCTTTAAATAATTAAAAAATAGGGAATTCTTTATTAGAAAAAAAAAAACCAACAAGGACTTACTATCATCTCCAGAAAATCTATCTTATCCAGTCAATCCACAACATATTTATAATTTGTTAAATTGAGGTGATAAACTACAACCTCTAATATTTATAGCGTTTAATGTTACCACAGGCTAACATAATGTAATTATCGTCTCATTATAGTGGACCATTTGATGCTATTTACGTCTACTCTCCAAACAATCGAGATGAGATGACGTTTGATAGACACTTGGTGTATTGCAATTTTGTGTGTAACGCCGGTGTAATTGGAAAGCATTGTTGGAGCTGTGACCATGTCAGGCAAGCTTAGTGAGCTCGTCATTATTGATGGCCTTATATATGGACGGCGTAATTTTGTATTTAGAATATAATTGTTATTTGAATAAAGCTTTGATGCATTTTTTAATTGACTGGTATTTAAACCTTCGTGAATGATGATGATTATTAAATACATATTTATTAAAATTGTCGGCCAAATTCCGATTATTTTACGTGATTTTAGCCGGGTATAGATTTGGTTTGTGATGACGTCATTAATTGAAATAATTTTTTGTTTTTTAATAGCTCGGGTAAAGTATATGCTTGGGAGGCAGGTTTCTATGGTTTAGATATGCAAATTCATTACAGGAGGGACATTTTTTTTATGTGATTTTATGTCTGTATGTATGTAAAATCTCAAGAAAAAATTTTATAGATAAAATATAATATACTAAAATATAATAATAACTTATTTTTATGACGATAAAAATTATATATTGAAATAATTATCAAGTATGGTATAAATCAAGTAGGTACTTGTGCCAGGACCGGAGGAAGCACAATATTACTCATTAACACCCACCCTCTCTTGTATCCGCAGTATTTGAGACGAACTGCATAATAAATAAGAAAATCTACGACATCACCCAGAAATCATTGCTTGATAAGCACCTATTAATTGATTACTTAAAAAAGACTTATAATGAAGACTTAACATCACATGTTGATTATTTATTACAAAAGCTTATAAAACGTGTTATTTAACTTATTGTAAAACCGTTTGTGAGAAGCCTAATCTATTAATTTATAATAAGACCACTATATATAGACTACTACATCCAAACATACATACATACAACCATACTACAAACAGGTAAACAATTTCATTACATATACAAATCCTAGTAATGTGACCCGCTTAGTCATTAGTGCCTGGTGCTAATAGCTATTATACCATTACTTATGATGTTATTAATTATTACTAATATATAGGTAACTAACGTTATTGTTAAACTTAAAATTTATATTGATAATTTATTTACAGAATATCTTGGAAGGTTTCAATATAGTGGAATGAAAGGAGTGCAATAGTTTGAGTAAATTGTTTTCCAGATCCACTGAAAGCAAATAAAAGTTTCTAGTTTCTGTATGTGTACTTTAGAACGAGTTTTGACCATAGAGATATTATACAGTTTTGATGTTACAAAAACTGACAGTTCACCAAATCGTAAAATCAAAACATAGAATTATTATTAACTCTATGAATTAAAATCAATTGATATAAGTATTTAAAATAATCTAATAAAATAAGGTTATTAGGGATGATTTATAAATTCATAAGTATAATTTTTATCTTTTTTTTTATATGTCAATATATTAGGTTTTATTAAAACGTACAGTTTCACTAAAAGCAGATAATAGTTTCTGTATCTGGTATAATGTTTTATCGCAGTAAGTCCTACTGATACCTAGTTACGTGTGGATTGATGACCAAGCAATTATCCCTTCAAATTAAAGCTAGTTAATACTTCCATGGGTCTCCTCGCCTGCGCCATCAGTATGAAATTGGATTATTTGGATTCAAACTATTGTTGTAAATGTCATAGTTTAGATGCTGACATTTTGCTAAACTTTATTAATAACTACGTGCTATTTATAATGTTCAAAATTTATTGCATTGTTGCGAAACATGCGGTCACTAATGACATTTATTGTTTACCATGTAAGATTAGATTTGTATTTTTTAGACAACGAACAAATGACGAATGAATGACGACGAACGTTATCCGACTAACCTTAAATATCCAAATCATTTTTCATTATATTGTTAGCAAGTATATAGAATATAATCTACATTTCGAAAATAGTAAGTGATCATTATTGAACTTTGTAAATAAATACATAATTCCATTCGTAACTATTTGAAATATGAAGTACTAGTTTTGTTTTTGTATAATTTATAAAATCACAAAGTTTTTTAACAAAACTCAGCTATACACTTATCACACATAAATACTTGTCAAAATGCGTTACTTTCGAAAAAACAAATCACATAAATATAAAATTAGAAATAAAAATAATTTAAGCTTACCAAAACCAAAAACAAACTATGGAAAATGTAACATTAGGTTTGTAGGAGCCAAGTTCAAAATCGTAATATATTTTTAAATAAAAATAAAAGTGTATACATCCCATATAAACTATTAATAGTATAATTGTAAAAGAAATAGATATATTAGACAGATGTTAAGATTTCTGATATAAAAAATTGTTACCTTTTCTCTTGTAAGTGAACAATAATGTTATTTTTAATATAAGAAGGGCAAAAGAGCCTGCGGGTCAACTGATGTAAAGTGATTACAGACGCCCACGGTCTCCTGCAGTACCCGAGGAATCACAAGAACATTTTTGGCCTTTGATGAGTAGGCGTACGTAATGTAATGTTCTTTTAGAGAAATATATATTTTAAGCTCATATATAGAGTAGATATTTAGAATAATTTGTTCATAATAGTCGAGATAACTAATGTATTTCTGGAGTATACACTGAACTACGTTTCTATTAAACAGAATTATATTTATTTCAATGAGCACATATCCGTTTTCGAAATATGAAAATAATGATCAATATATCTGTTAAGCTTCTGATGTAGATATAACATTGTATGTAACAAAGTAATTAATGATATTACTGACTTGGAAGTACGGTAAGATGATTTCATAATTCATTAAGTACAAAACATGTAGAGTCTTCCCACATATACCTTCTCTTTTGTTATCATGAAGATTTTTTTCTTTAAAAACGATTATTTCATTTATTTATTTATTTATTTTATTTTTATATCAATTTATTTATTTTTTGTATTATGACAGTTTTATGGATACAATAAAAGAGATTTGGGTTTTTATTTTACGACAGATCTAATAGTTTGTTTTTGATGTACGAATTTAATTTGTTAATTTGTTTGTCAAACTCTGTGGTAAGGAAATTATTATCTAATGTTGAAGTTATGATAAAAACAAGAGAAATAATTACATGTATTTGTGTGTATTTGTTATGCGTATAAAACTTTATTTGTTTTTTTTTAAACTTTTAATTGATTTGTTTGAATTTGGTTTTAAAATAAGAAAAAATATATGGCATATGTTAAAATCTACGAAGGCAAAATTAAGTGAAGCAATAATATAAATATTATAATGGAATGCCATATAACATTAATATATAATGAGGAGGCATTATTAGGAGGTAGTGATTCTTAGCATCCTGTTTCTATAGCATCTTGTAAAACATGGAACTAAAGATCGCGTGTGTCTTGGATAGACAGCATTGTTCACGAATGGTTCCCTATAGTATTTTATATCAAGCACACAATACGAGTACCAACACGTTCATCACCAGTACAGGTATCGCTTTTATTGTCTATAATATAAAAATAATATAAAGAATAAAAAAAATAATAATATAAAGGTTATTGTTGCTTAAACATATTATACGTTAGGGTTTTTGCTGTGTTTCTAAATCTGACCTCATTTCTAGTATCCTCTTATTGACAAGTGTATATTATAGTTAATTACAAGGTATTATGTCTATAATTTATATACCCTTGTCTGATAATGATTGATTTTCTATTTAAAGGTACTAGTAATTTAGAGTAATTAATATAATATGTAATTATATCTTATCTTTAATAAGTGGTGTCTGGTAATAATTAAATTGGGAATAAATAACGTCAAAGATAATTAATAAATCCTGATGCAATATTGGTATTAAAAAATCTATATATATATAAAGAAGGATGTTTGTATATATGAAATCGATGAACTCAGAAACTATTGGACCGATGATTATGAAAATTGGTATGTATATGTATTTTTCCACGGAGAAGGTTTATATGGTATGCCCATTGATGTAACTCGCCACCAGGTGGCGCTGTCAAATATAGACTTCCGCCCCGTTCAACCGATTGTCATAAAAGTTAGTATGACCATGTATGTTTCCTCGAAGAAAACGAATATGCTATGTCCATTGATGTAACTCGCCACCAGGCGGCGCTGTTAAATATCGACTTCCGCCCCGTTCAACCGATTGTCATAAAAATTGGTATGACCATGTATTTTTCCTCGAAGAAAACGATTATGCTATGCTATGGTTCGCTAGTATATAATAATCCTTTTCTTGAATTAGTAGGTTCATTTCAGTTTAGAATAAAATCTCAATTAAAACTCAAAATCAAAGATGTTTTTTATTACATGTAGACATACATTGCCCTTCTGAAACATCAGAATCTAGTTGCATGATTTCAAAGAGACCATTCCATGGATGCACTTAAGAAGAAGCGACAAGAAAATCTAAGTATAACATATGAATTATTGATTATTACAAATGCGATAAAATCTAATAAAATCAAATCTTATTGCATTAAGGCGCATTAAGTTTTTATTCAAATAAAATGTTCAATATTAAATGACACCATTACTAAAATGTTTTCCCGTTTATCAAACAAAACCGAATCACTGGGACGCAAAGAATAAAATCACCAAAAAGCCGCACCGCAGTAAAATATAGGATATTTTTTATGGTCAGTAAAACGTGAATGTGAAATTGTTGGTATTATATTGAACGTGACAGACATTGGCCTCAATTAATGGTATGTTGTATTTGCACTTGCAATAATACGTATAGTTTTGTTACGAATAACTTTATTTAACATCAACTTGCTAATCTATTGGCTATTTATGGTTAAAATTTTTGGTATTATATTGAACGTGACATATATTGGCCTCAATTAATGGTATGTTGTATTTGCATTTGTAATAATAGGTATAGTTTTTGTTACGAATAACTTTATTTAACATCAACTTGCTAATCCATTGGCTATTTTTGGTTCAAATTTTTGGTATTATATTGAACATGACAGACATTGGCTTCATTTAGTGGTATATTATATTTGATCACATAATAATACGTATACTTTTTGTTACAAAAAAAACTTTATTTAACATAAACTTGCTAATCTATTGACTATTTATGGCCTACATTTGTTTACAGAATAAAAAAAACATAAACTCGGAGATGAGTCAATCCTGCGACCTCTGGGAGACCGCCCCATGCAAATAAGTTGAACGTAGCTATCATTTTCTATAATTTTAAGTCTAGTACTTGCTTGGTAACTGATTAGTAATATTTGTTGAAAGAGATTGAGTTCAAATAAGACTAAAGAAAGAAACAGAGAGAGATTAGAGAGAGTAAGAGAAAGAGAGCAATTTGATATAACTATTATATATTTTTACTCAGTTCCGTACTAGATATAATTTACTATTTACTGACCTAGTGTTTTTTAAACTTCTTAAAGAATGCTATTAATCTAAAAAATAAGAGGTGGTTTTTTTCAATCCGGTAAATGGAAAAAACTGTTAAGCCTTAATCTTGACCACGTTTTGCTTTTAAAATAGGTCATTTTGGAAGTCGGTTTCACTTAAGATAAAATTAGCCTCCTGTCGGCCATTTTACTTCTTTATTGACTTTGTTCCAAAAAAACTTTTTATAATGGCAATTCGCATTAAAATATCTCCGTAAAATGCTGTTTTTAAAACAATATATATGCAAACTTTGAATTGCGTTAATATTTTTTGTTTTTCATAAAATTAAATACTGTTCTTATATATCAATGTCAGGATTAATACTTTAAGATAAAATAATTTTAAGTTGAAAAACCGGCGTAATTATTAAAGTAGTTGAAAAGAAAATACGTGTGGAAAATTTCATATTACAGTAGTATATTCATTTGTTCTGAATTATAAGGATATGAATGTTATGGTAATAACAAAATTAACAGCGGTACAATATTGCGGATTTATTTGGAAAAATGTTTCCCAATTAGTATATAGGAAATTATTGACTTGGTCTGGTAATTAATGAGCGCGCTGAAACTGAAAATTAATTTGTATTTATGTTGTGATTGTGTTTATGAAATTCAACAAGTTTACTTGTGTATTGATTGATTCATACCAATTACAAGTATATTTATTATTTTTTTGTGAAAAAAATTTCAGGTTTTTTATTGGATAATTTGGAGTTTGTCAACAATATCCAAACTCAATCATTCACTCATCAACGAATGAATGATTACGAAATATGAAATAACATTATTTTATATAATTTGTTTTTATTATGTAGTATCGTGTATATATGTGTGTGTGTATATATGTGTGTGTGTGTATATATGTGTTTCTTGGAAATTAGAGCAAAAGAAACACTGATTTAGATAATATTAATGTAAATTTGAAACGAGGTTTTTATTTATGTAGAGAACTAAATTAGGCTGAAATAATATGTTATGGAAAAAGAATACCGCTGAAGCGACTTAAAAATATTTTTTAAACTGTTCGAAAGAAAAATCCGCCTTACAGTCCCTATAATAAGGTACACTTGGTATATTTTTAAATATTATATAATTTGATAATATATAAATTAAATTGCCTTCATTAAATATTATGATAATCTTTCAAGTCATATATTACAATGAAGTTTTGAAGCTCAAAGAATAAGAAGAATCCAAGTTTTATATCAGCAGTGCTATTTAAAAGACAAATCCCACAACTTTTAACTTGGCAAAGTTCGTCGCTGAATCGCTTACCGATGCATTTCTCAACGAATTTGTAAGACTTCCGTCATCAATATTCACTTATTCAACTAAATATTATAAATCGTAGATTATAAAAAATTCGTATTTTATGTAATATGTAGTCAAAATATAGAGAATTATGTTCCGGCTAAAAAACCTTTATGTGCGGAAAAACCAAACTTCGCGTCTATGGTTAATTGAGGCTTACGCTATCGATTTTGTATTATCTGTGAGTATGGAAGTCGTGTTTTATTTTGTATGCTTCATTTGCGAGTATATTCTATTATTTGCTGAAATGTTTTCTCATTTCTATTTACGTGTCTGGTGTAACGTAATCGCATTGTGTCTGTGTTGGTTGGACTCTTTTGTGTATTTGTTTGTATATTATCTTTTAATCTATTGTAAATATTGCTATCATTATATTTCTGCCTTATAATTCAAGCCTTACGTAACTTTGAGAAGTTTTATCTAGTTACAGACAATTGATTTGGAATAATTACGTATTTAATATTAGTTTTCTTAGTGAGTTAGTACTCATTTACAAAACCTTTTTTAATTTGTTCTAGAATGTGTACGACTGGTTTTGTCCATTACAAAATCAGTTTTAAAAAATGGTCCCATCATTAAATTATAATTATGTGTAAACACAAGGTCTACCAATATTCTCTATGTTATTATAAATGTAATCGATATGTTACTGAGAGATTAATTTACAAATATGTGTTCCGTTAATGAATGTACGTTCATTTCCAATTCAGTGAACAAATTGGAAAACAGTTTTTGATTTTACAAAATGCTGATAATTGCTTGTTTATCCGTATCCTTTGAGGGCTTATGATATAGATAACAGAAAATATTTCAATCATTGATATATTATTTTCATTGATATATTATTTTCAGTTCAGTTGGTTTTTCTAAACATTAAACATATTAGCAACGCCATGTTTTCGTATCTCCAAAGGATTTCAGATAAATCCGGTTAACTTTAATTCTATTTCTAAATAAAATAACAATTCCTCATGTTGGCACGACATCGGAAAGGCGGCAAAATAATGAAAAACGTGAGTAGTTGGTTTCATACTAAGAAAGCAACATTTCTCTAAGTTAAAACACGTGACCTGATAAAATGACATAGACTATTATAGATTTGAAACTATTTAAATATGCGTCCATTGAAAAAATGAGAAAGCAAATCGAAAGAAAGAGAAAGAATAGACGAAGCAAAGAGAAAGAACAGAGAGAGCAGATCTGTCTCTTTTTTTGTGTGATTAGACAAAGATACGTATGGATTTCTCATCTTCCCTCTCTAATTATATCTTAGACACTCGCACTCACAGACCTGCCTAAGGCTTCCCTACTCTGTGTATAATATAATAATAATAAAATAAATAATATAAGATCTAATTATAGCACTGTTATTAAATGTACTCAACGCTATAATACTGTATAATATACAAGAGAAAGTACAAAAAATGTATCATAAAAATTATATTATTACGAACAAGGAGCATTTTTAAATTAATTATAAAATATTTCAACACAAAAGACATTTTTAAACCTCACCAGCCATCACGTGAATAAATAACGTGTTTCACGGAAGAAAATGGGTTATTCAAAGGCAGAGAGAGGCTTGTAAATGGTTCCAACAGCGGCTTTCCACCGATTAATTGGGGTTTACTGTATTGATTTTGTATTATCGTAAGCCAGAACTTATCAATATTAGCTGTAGATGCTATTTATTCATTCAAATTGCTAGCAGCGTCTCTGTTTCATGCATAGTTTATACGCTCGTTGGATTTCGTGAATGATAATCCATTTTTCGATCACGTGCTTTGGATGTGTCAATGAGATTATGGATTTTCGCGGAGTGCTTCGAGGTGTTTTGAGATGTATGAAGATTTTGTGATCTATATATCTCATCAGACTGTTACATAATGATTTACAAACATAATGTGATTTTATAAGGCAATTAGGAAATGTTTTTTTATTTTTATTTTATTATTATTATTTCTTACAAATACAACATTGTTCCGCAAAATTAATAGATCAGTTTGACTTTTAATGAGTAAGTTTTATATTTTTTTAAAAATAAATGAATTAATAAAATAAAATAATAATTCAAATTTATATTGGTATTTCATATCACTGTTAAAGGTACATTGACGTTTAGTTTATATCTTTTTCGTAGAAACGATTCGTGCTACCGAAAAGTAAATAATAGCATGTCAAATTCACAGTAAGTTGAAAAAAGTGAAATAGGTTTTAGTTTGATTAGTATTTTTTTTCATAATATTACGTACTTTAATTTCTTTCAAATTACGTAAAAGTAAATATTTACTATTGATGTTGAAGTCAAACAAAGTTTCGATATTGTTTTATAGTCTATACTATATGCTCTACAGTTTATAGTAAATATACAGTAATTTCAGATGTATTTTAAACAATATTTACAAAATCTTAAATAAAATTAAATTTTAAATATTTTCCACATCAAATTTACAATGTTTACATTTACACTGTGAGCTACATTAACGGTTTTCAGATAAGCTCCCAACAATAATATATAAAGATTTACTACAATTAACGCCAAGTCCGTAACATCTTGGATATAACAATAACAAGAAATAATCTTAGAAATATATAAATTAAATTTCTTTTTTTTATGTTTTGTGTGTAATAAAGTATTAAATAAATAAATAAAATAAATAAAAATGTAGAACTATAAAAGACTAGGACCGTAACATGATGGGTGACCGGCAAAAATGTTAATGAATAAGTAAATTTCAAATAATCCTTTTATTAGTTACAACAGACAATATTTCAAGCTAACACAGATTAAAAACATGTAAGTAACGTTAATAAGATGACGGGTGACCAAGCTTTATTCAAATTGTTTAATCAAATAAACATTATAAAAAAATGCAGCTGTATGTAAATCTAAAGGAAATAGTAGTACGGCTACCTAATCTAATGGGAAATTAACGACTACGATGACTGGGTTTTCTGTGTTTAGGTACTTACCAGCAGCCGAGCGCCGAACATCAGAACGGTTTTTGTTTCAGTATTATAATATAAAACCATACAATTTTATTATAAAATACCTGTTAACATAACAAACATATTATATGTTTGTTATGTTTAAAGGTATTAAGTATAAAATTATAACTATTTACTGAAACATTTTCAACAGGGGGATGGGGTTGCCATCTTCTAAAATAAAAAAGCCTGACTCTGCGCCTTATTAAACCGGACATTTTGTCCTAAAAGCCGGACGCATGTACATAATTTTTAAATCAACAATTTTCAATATTTTGTTTTATCACCTACTTTATCCAAAACGTCATTTTGTTTGGAAATCATTTTATAGAATGCTTAACATGTGATTTTTAAACTACACACATCTTAGCAATCGTTTCCGTTCAGGTCGGACAACAAATAAATATTTAGCCGGACACGAGCCGAAAAAGTCAAACATGACAGATTACACCTCTACACGGACTGGACCCGAATCTGCAACATTTCGAAATCCGTCACCGTGATTCTGTCAATTGAGCTACTATGTCGTCATCGATTTTGTTGAATTCAGTATTCTTTATATAATTGTAAAGACATTTAGCAGGTTTCATGCGACTCCATGTTTGTTTAATATAAACAATTTGTCATCAATCGAAGTTACCGAATGAATGAACGAATGAATGAACCAATTGTGTATTGCGATGAAAAAACTCTAAAGTTAAAATAGTTTATCGATAAAAGTTCAAAAGTTGATGAATACTGCACATTAACCACATTTACATACGTTCGTTACTCCGTTTGTTGAATATTTACTACTTTAAACCAATATCCCCATTTTATATTTCCAATAAATATTATTAATATTGACATTGCCGAATGCAGTATTTGTTTAATATACGGATAGATTGAAAAGTTTTCAAACATATTGCAATTACATTTGCCTTTCCGATGTATTAAATTCATTTATATTATTTAAATGTTTAAGTAATTCATATTAATTATTTGTTTGTTTTATTTATTGGCTACAACAGAAGTTTGGAAACTATCACTAAAGAGTTTAATAAACTTATAGGATTAGTCTTAATTATTTTTGCATAGATGTGACTAAGCATGTAAATAATGTGTGTTTGTAAACGACTTGTCGTATTAATGATACTTCTGATTTATATTTATATTTGTCTAGCAATGCCAATATCACTTCCTTCTTGGCACGCCATGAGGCCAAAACAAATTTGCTATATACGACGTCACGTTACGATATCGTAAAATATTATCATTACCTTCAATGAATATTTGAAACTCATTGAAGATGTTGTTAACGTCGTTATAAAATATAAGTCACATCGCTGGAGTGATATGAAACCAGTATTTTGATTGTGGATTAAACCCTAGACTTGACATAAAACTAAGGTAGGTATTACAGACAAGATAAGATGTATATTTTGAAATCGTTTAAGTCATGATTTCATTTTCCAATTGTAGCTTAAACACTAGACCATACTTAGGTTGGAAGTCCAGACTAAGCTAGTAGGGATCGTAAGTGGGTTAATGAGTCATTACGTGGTCCGCCCAACCGTTTTGTAATGGCCCAATTATACAAAATGAATTTCATTGCTGTCTTCACCAAAAAAGTGTAACGAGTATCCAAACCGACACGCCCATTTTAAAACGCTTTATGAGTCGCTTGGACACGGGTAATGGTCTAAATTTATTGGGTTAAATGGCCCATGCAAACGAAATTTCAGCTAAATTATCTGCAAGTCTCAATTATGTGGATTTGATGTTTTATTCCATATTCGCAATTTGGATACGTCAATCAATTCGGAGGTGCGAAATTGTATCACGCTTTTCTTTTATACAATGTGTATTACAATCATAATAATTTAAAAACGCCTAATGTAATTTTTACAAATTTAATAGTTGATAAGTTCAAATCTATTCTAAAATGTCAATATTAAATATAAATTTATCATTAAATGCGTCTAATAGAGATAAATTTCCACTTTAATAATCGCAAAATCTTTTGGAACACGCGTCACTGATATGGTGTTTTCGGGAACCTGTTTATGGTGAACCCAGCTATCCGCTTCAAGTGGACGATTTATTGTTGATAGTAAAGGTTTTTGTTTCCAACGACAATAGCTTGGCTCTATCCCAAATCTACGAATATCTTCAAGACAAAACATTTCATAGAATGTTATGTAAAGTCCTCAAGAATAGGATGTGGGAGAAAATTGTTTGTGTGTAAATACGTTTCCCGAATATACGGTTAATATGAGAACATTTCATTTGTTACGTAAATATGATATCAAATTTGACATATTTTTAATTTAATAAAGTTTCATATGATACATTATTATGAAACTTGGGGTCAAAAATACATTAATTTTAAACCTTATAGCTGCAATGAACGGACTAAGAAGACCTCCTTAATACGTGGTCGTAAATCTGAACCAGAATTGAATCAAACGGTTCTCGTGACGGCTTCCGTGATAATGGTCGATTTATGTTTCGTATTGTCTTCTATTTGGCCAGAACTATCTACCGGCACCGGTAACTACCCGGTATTACCTGAATCTTTGATGCGGAAGGTTGGAGTAAGATTTGAAATGTTAAATATCTATGTATATTTAATATTATTACATGTAAATGTGAATATATATTATATTAAGAAATGTAGTGGAACAAATGTCTTGAAATGTATTATTATTATAAAAACGGCTCATAAATTAATCAATAAATCAAGTTTATATTATAATAAAGGAAAATCCTATAATTTATAGAACAAAAAACAATATCTTGATAGATCTTGACAAAGATATTTCTTGATTTACACAGAATTATCAAAATCAGAGTAGACGTTTCATAAACTCATATTATGCTTATCTACATATATATATATATATATATATATATATATATATATATATATATATATATATATATATATATATATATATATATATATATATATATATATAAACAGCTTGTTTGTTTGTTTCCGTGTTTATGCGTTATTAAACTATTCATCCAATTGCAAAAACCTTTTTTAATTTGTTGGTGGCACTCCCGCCATTTTTTTTACATCGTTTTTATTAAAGAAAGCGAGTGAGCTCAGAGTTATGTGATAGTTCGTTATTCCCGTGTTTGATGTTCGATAGAATAAATACACATACAATTTATATTTTGAAGTAGCGTACATGTCGGGTAAAGGCTAGTTTGAAATAATAACTTTTATTCTAATGCTGTAATAAGATAGTAATACAGTTTAAAATAAATATAAATAAGAATATATATGTAAAATGATTTATTCAATGATTGGGTAGCGACACGGTAGCTCAATTGGCAGAGAGACGGGACAGTTTCCGAGAGATTTCAGGTTCGAGCCCTACTCGTGTAGTTAAATTTTTCATTTGTTTATTTAAAATATCAATAAGCTCAGCAAGGCTTATAGTTATATATGATTTATAATAATAAACAAGCATATATTCATATTTTGAAAGCCTGGTAAGCAAAAGTCCATATTACGACATTTAAATGTTTTTTTTTAAATGCTTTTCATATAAAATAGTGATGAATATTTTTAGATGTCAGTAGTGCTTCACTTGTGATGTTTGCTGATCCCTTTCTACTTGTAGCTACTTATTCTAAAAGCCATGCATTCGTGTTTGACTTCCTTTTACCTCTCAACCGGGTTAATAGATTTGCGTTATTCTTAAAAGTTTGCCCATTCATAACAGCCGGGATTCAAAATGGCGCGCTTAACTTAAAAGCATTTTCCTTTGGATTTTTAGTTCCAATGGATGTAAGTAAATCCGCTTACAGTGGTTTATTCTGTTTCATATTTATTTGAGTATTTTCATTTTATTAATCATATTAGATAAATTCATAAAGAAAACTGCCTCGCAATACATTTTCTGTTTCGTACATGCTTTTTAAAAGTGATGATATTCATTTTGATAAGTAGGACCAGTCAAGTTTTAATGAAGGTCTTTAATGTATTTTGGGCAATTTCAAACGGACCCACGTCTTAATTAGGCTCCCGGCATCCGTAAATAAAAATGTCACAGTCTTTATTTACAAGTTCAGCAAATAAATTTTTCTTCACTAATTAACGTTAAATAACTTGTTTGTCTGTTCATCTCGTGCGAATATTTTTAATTGATGCGAAATTATAATTATAAAACATTTATGTTATACATTATATAAGATATATATATATATATATATAACAAGAATTAAAAGGTAATTCCTAGCACTTTGCATCACTATGTATCTGGCGCTGGTGCAAGCGTCTTTTTTGTGTAAAATTGCTGGGTAATTTAGTTTTCCGCTCGTTTTGCGTTTTTTATCTTCATTAGAATGCATGAGCTTGATAGATTTAGCTGCCGGCGCAATATTATTTAACACTACATTCACGATCAAAAATTATATTAAGTTTATATTATTATTTTATTATTACTCATTTCATTTCGAGCACATAATAATTGTTTAATATAGGTTACCTCTTTGACCTCATTATTTTTTTAAATATATTATTTTTATTTTAATAATATCACTGGACCAATTACACAAGTGGATCCTTAAGTAATAAATTATTTACCTGTATTAAGGGTGTTAGACAACGATACAAATACATAGAAATACATATTAGAAAAACTTCGAATATATTTAATAAACGACCAAACGACGATAATAGAAATACAGATGTCTATGCTCATCACATGCCTGCCTGTGTCGGGAATCGAACTCAAGCCCCTTTGTGCCGTGATACGTTAGGCGATCCCCACTCGACCAAAAGGACGAATAAAATTTAATATTATTATACATTTTAAAATATAAATGTGTAAAAAAACTTTGTCTGTACCGACTGATCTTTCAATGTACATCCTAAGCCGGTGGGTTTAGAAATTAACACTTTGATATTATGTCCTTTTATTGGACCAGATTTTTTTAATTTTTTAAATTCCATCGCTAATGAGTTTTATAAGTTCTTAATTTTGGAATTACGAACAATTTTTCATGTTTTTTTCACAATGCGGAGTCTCGACCTAAAGCTGGATTAAATATAAAAAAGAGATGTCCCTTAATAATTTTAATAAAATACTGTTAGAAGAAACATTAAAAAATTAAATACCTATTTTCAATTTATTTAGATTAGCATGTTTCATCTCTTTATAGCAACAATATTACAGTGACATGTGTCATTTGTATCAACGTCATGTAAGGTGGTAAGATAACCTTTTTACAAAAAAATTACGTAGTTTTTAATATCGTAAACATTTTTCGTCTGTGGTTAGCTTATTTGTCATATCAATTCTGCCATAAAAACTATGAATACTGGGTATATAGGTCGAGGAAATCGTTAGAATACAATATCACTATGTTTAAGTCACAAGTGAAATAAATGCGACTATCAGCGTCGACGGAATAAATTTTGGAAATCCTATTGGGGAAAGAATAGTGCGCCGAAATTTACGAGCCTAGGGAGAGCAGTAAAGCCTCGTTATGGTGAGCTATGACCCAATCGAGAGAATATTACTACAAATACAGAACAGTATTTGATTTTTTTTTAATTGTCACCTCACTAAACGTAGTTGAGCTGTTGCGTCGAGCTTTAAAGTTTACTTAACTATTATGCTATTTATTTAATGTATTTGATTCGTCTTTTTACATGGTAGTTATGCTTATAAAATGAAAAAAAATGAACCTGCGTAATTTGGGATACCATTTGCGTCGCACTACAAACTGTGCTATCATGTTGTTTCGCGCCTTAGTGATATTGGGATACTATATAAAATCGTCTTTATCGGAGGCAATATCTATAAGATTTATTAGGAAATATTATACCAATGTTTCTAACTTTTGCAATATAGAATAACATATCTCGAAATGTGAAAAACTATACTTATTAAAATATTTAATAAATATAAACTCAATATTCGCAAATATGTCAATCTATAATTTATAAACACGAAATAATAATTTATAGTGAAAACGTAATCAAAATTTTCCAAAGCCACCTCATTTATAATGTAAGTACATCATAAGCAAGATTTTCATTATCCTTAAGAGTAATTTCTAGCGACCTAGATTCGAAGAAATTTAGCAATTTATCACACAGCGGTCGTCTTCAGATCCATCACCTTAAGAGCTGGATAAGATTAAAACAATTTATAGAAGATATTACAAGTGTTGGAACACGAAATATAATTCATAATTTTCATTAAATTCAAAAGTTTCAGTGTGTTTGGATTCAACTGTCATTTGTTGTGAATTTAATTAATAAAACGGTCCTTTATTAAGTTTTAATTAAGCTTGGAATTGTTTTTGTAAGAATAAATATTATACTTAATAATAATTAATATGAAAGGTAATATTAGATAAGTTTGATATAATCTAAACAAAACTGATTATAGAGTCTCGATGAAGCATTAAATATCGATACCAAAACTTAAATCAATATCTCAACTTAACAATAGTTTCCACTTTAAATAGAAGCCGTTGTTTCAGTCTAGTAGATATAACGATATATAATTTCTTAAGACCGCTTCATCATCGTTACACTAGCTGATGCATCAGACTTATCTAACTTGATGAAAGACTTGTAAAATATGACGTATCGTTATATAATAAGTATATATAGAATTAACAATTCATCAACTCGGACAGGACTCCAACCTGGGACCCCTGAGATACGTTTTCCATCGCCTTATCAACTGCTCTGCTGCAAATTTAGAAGCATTAAATATATATTTAACTGGCTGTAATCATGTCATTTTTAATCGGAATTTGTCCGATTCGTTTCAAACCCATTCGGGGTTCATTCATGAGCTCGATGCATGGCGGTTCAAAACTAGTCAGACAATCTCCGATTAAAAATGACATGATTATATCTAAATAAATATATATTTAATAATCACCATGGCTTTCGAAAGTATAAATACAAAAATTATAAGCATTAATAAGGATTTTCTAAAAACACCTACTTAATGTCATTTCTGTCTCGATATAGAATGCTAAATTCATCAAGACAGGTAATTTAAAAATGAATAAGAAAGAATCATGTGTATAGTTATATAATATTAAAATACTTAAATACTTAATAATACTTAATACTTAATACTTAATACTTAAATAATTTTATGTCGCTTTGAGATTTTAAAACATTTTAGCTTCCTGAAAACGTCCTTGGGAGAGTGTTTCTAGCTGTTGAAATATTTTTAATATGATTTAAATTGAGATACATTTTAATAGAATAACTTATTTTAAAACCCGTTAAAGTAATATTCATTTAAATATATTTTTATAAACTAGTTTGAAGTGGTCTTTAAAGAAGGTCGGTGTGCTCTTCCGGTGACCGTATTCATTACGCGAAATTGCTCCATTAAACGCCATAAGCCGAGCTTTAAGCTGAGATACTATTGGGGTCAGGGAATTAGCGGGAAAAAGATGTTATTTTTGATAAATTAGTGCCTGTTGGGTATAACGCTTTTAGTGTTATTAATATACTTTCCGTCAGATTTTAATATTATAATTTGTTTCAGGTTTTCCATCTTGATATTTTTTTAGGCATAATGACTCAATATGACTGTACGTATATAACAGATGATATCTTTTGATATATAAATGTTGCGGTAATGTTATAAATTGAATGTATATTTAGCCACTTACTCCCAACAAAAATTCGTAATTCAAATAAAAATATAAATAAATATTACACAATCTATGATTATCAGTCAGTCAAAAAATGTAATTTAATTTCTTATATAAAATTATAAATAATATAATCATTATAGTAATTATTTATAGACTATATATAATTTAACTTTTTAAACAAAAAGTAATTTATATTAAGCTGATTGTTTATTATCATGACTCTATATATTATTAATATCTATTCCCAGAGATCGTAGATTCTAATCCTTGTGCGTACTTATATTTTATTACATGTCTATACATGTCTATAGATATTTTCAAACCATACACACCTTGAAAGTCGTTATTGATTTCTTAGTAGCTGGTAAGTATAAAGGATCGTACAGCAAAACTCTAAGCTGAGGGACAACGGTGTATTTCAGCTGATATGTCAGTTTTGACATAAAAACGCTAAGGTTGTTCCCCAGGGAATGTTTGAAGGTTGTCGTTTGTTTGCATTGTATCCTTGATTTATACGGAAACTGGCTCTTATCATATTTAATGTACCTAATATGAAAAATGAAATATGTATACGAAAGACGTCTTCATGTCGTCACAGATGATTCTAGAATAACAGAAGATTTGTTTTCTTTGTTCGTCAAATATATTTGACGAAAGTTTCTGCTTAAATTACGATAATTCTAAATATTTGACTTTAAGCAACTTAATTAATCGAAAGCTTTTGTTTATTCAACTGCTTAATTGGTTTGGTTTTAAAGGAAAATTTTATATTATTATATTTTATAGACCATATAAAAACAACATAAAATAACATTGTAATATATTCTTTAAGATAAATATAGAATGAAAAATAAATCGATATGGGCAGGATGTCCAAAGGTCACGGGGTCGAATCCCTGTCCGCATCTCAGAGGTCATAGGTTTGATTCCCTGTCCGTATCAATTAACTTTTATTTTATAATTATTTACAATTTTAATGAGCTTAACATGGTTGTAAACGTTAATAGATATTTTCAACATATTGTAAAATAACTATTTTTATATACAATTTTATTTGTTAATTAGAAAACATGATAATGAAAACACAAATGTAACTAATAAAATATTTTCATATAATTGTTATTACATAAAATAATCCACCAATAGTGAAAGGCCTTAATTTAATATACATTAACTCTGTGTTCACTCAACCAAGTAATACATACATTATTATTAAACGGGGTAAAAGGCGGGTAGATCAACGAACACACAAAATATTATTATGTTAATAAAAATAATTTAACGTTGTATAGGAAATTGGCAGTACTCGTATTGAGAGCGGTAAAGAAAATCCAGCGGAGATTAGTTTACAAAATCTATACCAATGGCCGCATTGAAAAATAAACTTTATAAAATATAAGTTAAGAACTATAATAACATTCTGGTTATTATAACCGGGGTAGATCCTAAGCGGATATTAAACGCATCTTCGTCTGAAACACGCTTAGAACATGTTAGTGACAGGATGTAAAAGATTCTCTCTCGTGTATCGAAACCTTTACAGAAAAAGGCTGAGCTTAGTTCATAGATAAAATCTTAATACTATATTATGTAATATCAAAGAAACGGAATATTTTTATGCGTGTATATTTAACTGAAACATGATATTTACATAACAGTACAGCAAAAGTAAGAGTCTTTAGTTTTTTATTGTTGTTATTTCCCATCTCGATATTTTTCTTCAGGTACATTTTTTTTATAATTGTAACACTGTTTTTTTTTTCAGGATGACGTGACGTTTCATGTAAGTCTGGTTAAAACTAGTTTTAACTCAACTTTGAAACATAGTTGAAGTTATTTATTGTTCTGAGAAATGTAACTTTTGCAGTAGAGTTAAAAATGGGTTTCACTTTTAAAAGAAATGTTTCAGGTAAGTCTTTGTGTTTATATGATATGATATTATAATCTAAGCAAACGAAGATATTGGTTAGTAAAAATAGCATTATTCGTATTCACAGAACCCTCTGAAATAAGAATTATTAAATTTATAAAACATCCAACCATGTAAAGAATATTATCAATTTCACAACCAAAGCAAACGGTATTCAACTTTTCCACTCCACCATTCAGGTATAAAGAGACAAAAATACGTTCTATAACGTTATTATCTTTTGTCAGAGTGGGGTCGTATACAAATACGAATACATATATGTATTCGTATTTGAATACATATATACGAATACAGGCTTGTCACACAAACCCTGCACCAATACGACGATAAGCCATGCCTCCCAGCCATGTCACACCAAATCCCTTTCCAACAAAGCCTTTTATTTTTGCGATCTGTTTTTTTATTTACAACAATGTTTTTCTTCTTTGAAAGCTTTGTTTATTGTGCGTTTATAGGTTTACCTTTTTTCCAACAATTACGGTAGTTGTTATGGAAATGATAGAACTACAGCCTTAAGATTCGTGAGCTTCAGTGCTGAAGTGAAGAGCGAAGTTATTGTTTTAATGTTGGCTATAAGTAAAAAACCACGACTCATGACATTGATATTAAGATCTAAAATGCGTCGTGTTAGATTATCTCAAAGTTTTTCCAAATTATATCAAACTTTATATATTTACATACATTGAATTTCAATGATTGGAGGTGTGGCCCAATATCCACCGCTTTATAAATAATTACATTATTAATGTTTATTTTTAATATTAACACCCTAATTCTATTCAAATTTCAGTTTCTCTAGACACTTTCCTGACGACACCGTATTTATCTTGAGTCCAACGAACAGCGATCCATCAATTGCGTTTAGAAATACAACTTAAGTAAGGTAAGATAAAAATAAGATATTTTTTTATAAAAAAATGCTTCGACCTCGCTTGTAATTTGTCACTCAAGGCCATGACAGCGCGGGGCAAAACTTCCTTGCAAGGGGATTACAGGAAAATCTTATGAATAATTAAGTTATGGCCATTTTTATATTCAAAGGTTTACTTATTTTTGCTCTCAATAGGTAATGGAAAAATAAATATCCATTATTATTATAGTTTAAGAGATACAGCGTTTTCATCTCAGCGCATTTTTTATGTATAGAAGCTTAAGTTGTTATATACAAAAAACTATGTATGTAGTTAAGAACTGAAACAATCTCTAAGATAATAAGTATCAGAAAAGGGCTTAGGATACACCAACACTGATAAAATGCTTACAATGTAGCAGTTCTATAGCAGTGCTATAAGGATTTTTGTGCCTGTAAATAATAGTAATAATAATATCACAGGACAAATTACACACATTGATCTAACCCCTAAGTAAGCAAATTATTTGCTTGTGTTAGACAAAGATACAAATACATAGAAATACACATATAAATACTGCGAATATATTTAATAAACAACCAAACCCAGAAATACACACATCTATGCTCATCATAATATACACGCCTGTTTCCCTGTCGAGAATCGAACCCTTGCCCCACTGAGTCGTTCGCTATACGTTAGGCGAATGCGCTAACCACTCGACCGACGCGACGGGGCGGTTAAATAAATTCAGTTCATGGGAAGTAATCTACAAAAAATCATCATAAATATCTAACATTATTTTAAAACTTGTTATTAATAATGCCCTTTAAGCTGTAACACAAAAAAACCTGCCCTTTTAATTAAAAATAACTTACGTGTAAATGAAAGAATAACTGACACAAAATGATGTCTATACAAAGGTATACATTGTGTTGCAAATTATTTGTTTTTCGTTGTATTAGATAACCAAAATAGATATTTACTTTTGTGAAAACAAAATGTACAAAAGAGAAACCGCGGGCGAAAGCTAGTTAATAGTATGTTATCTCACAGTATTCATTAGTTATCATTGCTGAGATAATCTTGGTCAAAATTAATACCCAATATCGTAATATTAAATGCTTTAAAAACGAATACATTAAATTCAAGTTTTAAATCTCAAATGATGAAATATAAACTACATTTATTTCCTACTTTTTTCATCCAAGAAATAATGCATTTGCTTTCAGTTTTTTTTAACTGAAACTGAAAAGCGGAAAACAGTTTTCGTGGCAATTTTATATTTTAGAAAACTACATTTTCATATAAAATTTTCTTCCTTTTTAAAGTACATTTTAAATATGTTTTTACATTCCATAAATAATTCTAGATTTTTAAAAGTCGTTTATCTTTTCGTTAAGAAAATCTTGTTTGTCATAACTGTAACAAAAAGACTGCATATAATAAAGGTTCTTATAAAATAATAAAAATAAAGACAGTAACAAATCGTCGTTTATTAAGTAATGTCAGGAATAAGGAAATAAAAGTTTTGATTGTGTGTCAAAGCATCGTAAATAAATTACGGAGGGCGAAGCAAGTTTGAATTTTAATGTTCAGAGACTTGAGTGATATATTAACTGTTCTGTGTTGACTTTGATACCTGGTCAATTAATTATGTGCACGGAGAATAGGAAAATGACGTCACTAAGGATTTATTAATTCCATTAAAAATATATCCGTACAAATAACACCATTGCTAATTTCGATAAATCAATTTATATCAGTAATTTTATATTTTTTATTTATTACTACCTCAAAATTATTTTTGAAGCTACTTCATCTGATATTTAATAATAAAATAATTTTATTAATTGTTGAAAATTGTGTACTCTCCGTGTTTCGTATTTCATTGTAATTATATTGTATAAAGTTTGGTTAAAAAACATTTTTATTCAAAATTTATATTAATCATAAGATCAAACAATTATCTTTATTGAAAATGATTTCTATAAACATTCATGTATCTTTGCTTATTGAGTTGTGTCTCAAGATGAGATTTATCTAATTTCCGAACATCTTCAAATGCTACGCCATAAGCGGTTTCCAATCTCTGTTTTGTACAGACCATAAAACGCAACTTTCATAAGTGTAAATTGGTATTTTTTTTCTGTGACAATTTGCTTTATAATCTTAGATTCACAAATAGTAATAGTACCAATACGACGATACGGTAGCCCAATTGGTAGAGTGACAGGAAGGTTTCCCAGAGGTCACTGGTTCGAACACCTGCCCGGTATATTTTTCATTTTATATTATTTAAAATTTAAATCAGCTTAACATAGCTTTACGTGTTTACAGATATTTTCAATCATTAGTTAAATTTATCTAACACAATTTTGTGTATATTGTGTGTTTGTCTTATATTCAGTGTATTTTTAGTGAACATAAGCAGTAAATTCTTAAATATTGAATTGTAAAACTTTACTACATTTTCTAAAAATGAGTTTTTAGATCAATGTTTTATTTTACAAGAAGACATTATTAAATAGAGCCTTTCTTAAAGATTATGTTTTTGTTGACTGTACACATAATTTCCGCTTTATATGATATATTCAGATATGACAAGTTCTCTGCATATTTGACTAATAGACTAACGCAGAGGCAGCAACATCAATGTTACGATATTAATTCGAGATATATAAGAAAATCACAACAAAACTATTTAGTAGATTAACCATAATACAAAGTCAGACAGACAGCTAAGATTTTTTTTTATTTTTATTATTCGATACATAATCTATAATTAGAGTTAATGAACATTTAAATTACATGTTCTTGTTAACTATTATTAACCTTTAGTTAAAATGAGTGTTAATAATTAATCACCAGTTTTGTGGTTTCAGCGGTTCCATGTTTTAATTAAAACCGTATAAATTTTAAGTAATTTTAATGAAGCAAAAGAAATTTTATTATAAAATGATATGTAAATGACTATGAGACTGGTTTTAATTTTGTAAATCTGGACTTAATTACATAAGTGTAATTAAGTAGTAGTAATTAAGTAGTAGTATATATATACATATATATATATTTCTTAGCGGTTTGTTATTTACAGCTTTGTGTAGTCTAACGTAGTCTGCAATTACTATATTGTGATATTAGATAAGGCTTGCTCTATGTTAAACTAACGCCTGCTTGTAATTTATCTGATGGGACACAGTACATGAATTTCCGTACACTTATCTTAACTTTGATCAAATTTTCCATTCATCATTCTGCCATCAAAAGTTGGATGGTGTTTGCTTCCAAGAACTTTATTACAAATCACTGAACTAAATAGAAAATATCTCTTAAAATGATTTACAGTGCAATAATATCCACGCAAATAATAATCAGTCATAGTAACTGCAGAGAAAGTTTTGCCGCCCTAAGTGCTACGACGCGAAACTTCGAGAGTAGGGCGGCGGTGTCGATAAATTACTGGAGACTATTTATTGCTAATTGGTAATATACCGAGAACTTGATTCTTTATAATATATACAATCTTGAAATAATGCGAATTACATTTATTTTCTTTTGTGAAATGGAAATTACAAGCTCAAACAAATCGTTATATATATTTGATTTGAAATATTGAGTTGTGGTTCGACAGATTCTTTGATCAAACAGAACACATGTTTAAAAAAAAAGTTATATTTGAAGGAATCAAGGGAGAGTTACAAACAAAATAATAATACTTCAAAGTCGTTTTACACTCTTATAGAACCAGAACTATTCATTGTTAATTTAAAGACTAAATATTCAATACATTATTAAATCTAATTATAAGACCTTAAACTAAATAGAACTTTTTTGTGATCGTAATAGGTCTTAACATTGTACATAAAATAGTAATCTATTCAGCTTCACTATGAACATTTCTCGTTTTAGTCTAAGTTTATTAACTATTAGCAAGTAAATTTACTTTTTTAAATGTGTTATTCGTAATGTGTTATTTAATGACTGTTCGCTAAATCTTATATAATTTTAAATCCGTTTTTGTAACAACTTCGTAGATATAAGTTGAAAAATACGGTATGTTCGATTTTTTTTTTAATAATATATTACAAACAGAAAAATTTAAACTTATTCCCTCGCGACACTGTAGTGTCGCTGGAAATGATATGTACTTTCTTGATTTCTTTAACCTACATGAATTACCTTTATAAATGAGTAAGATATTTTAATAATGTATATATTTCAATAGCACTTTATGGCTCACTTAACTTAAATGCATCGTGAGTGTATATGTAATTTGTGAAGACGAACATTACCACAATTTGTTAATAATCCCGCAAAACTTATAAATGCTAAACGAATAAAGCTCGCATCGTAAGGTAAGGAAATGTTAAGAGTCAAATTAAACCTGAGAGTTAAATGTATTTAAAAAAGTAACAATGTGAGGCTTTTTAAAAAGCTAATTCATATGTGGAGTGTATTTTATTTCTTATAATACACATTGTTAGACGTTTGTCCGAGGCAGACAAAAGAAGTTAACTTTTTTAACTTTCAAATGAATGTATAATTTAAGTTTGGAATATACCATAACATAAACATATTAGGACGATGTATTTTAAACTTGATTGGGTTATTTAGATTTATCTTAAGCAAAATGTTTTTAATAATATTTTGAAATCGTAGTAAAAGAAATTTAGTTATTGCAAGTGCATAAAAAATAATGCAATAAGATTTTATTTTGAGTTTATTATTCCAGACTTTTGTTCACCAAATTGAAGTTCTGCGTTTTATATTTTATAAAATACCCTGGTTATTGCATTATATTGAGTACAAAGTTGTTCTACACGGGCATTAGATTGATGGTAGACCGCTCCGAGCTGAGCTTTAGATAATTGACGTTCAGTAAATATTGGCGAATAAAATTGAGTTTTCAAAACCAGCCTAAATTAATTTGCAACTTCATCAACACCGTCGACATATTTTTTATTAAAAGCAAATCCCCAGGTTTGCGAAAGAAACACTTTCGCTTGGTAAACAGTATCTAGTTTCGTGTTAGAGAAAATTAGGTAACGTCCAATTTTAAGCGCTTAATTCTATCGTAAATCACGTTACTAGGGAGAATTTTTATTTTATGCTAGACAGGGATAGACTGCTTGTTATTATATGTAAAAGCGGCTGTAACGTCTCGCTCTATATCTGTCATGCCATTTAAAATTCGAATAACTATTCGGTAAGTTTCGCTGCTGTTTTATATTTTAATAAATGATATGCCTTTAGTATAAAAGGCTACAGCTGCTAGACAGTTTATGTGAGCGTGTTATGTTGGTTGCAGGTAAATAATAAATTTGACAACGCCTCGTAAATGCTGGTTATACCTTGGGTCGTACAATAGTGGCTATTGTCGTCGGTTTCATAACTTAGCAATAATGCAGCCAACTCTTGCCCTATAATTCACTGTAGAGCAATCACGGGCTAGTTTCTATTGAACTCTAGTGTACCTTACAATATCAAGTATTTGTTATAAGACGTCATTTTTAAATTGTTTTTCTTAGCAGTAATAATAAATTAGTTTTCCTTTCCTATATATTTTGTTACATAGAAGTCGTTTAGCGCTAGAATGAATACACAATTTTGGCAGTCACAGAATGCAAGGTAATTCAGGATATATAACCTCTACGAGCTCACCGTCGAAGTTATACGATTGCAAACTTGCAGCTTCCAGACCAACTCGATCTTATCTCCGTGAACGATTGTTTCAAAGATAAGTTACATTGCTGGGTAAAAGCAGTTGGAACTACTTTACTCATAGGTTCACTCCATTAAAAGTTACCTATAGCTTATATAGTTACTAGTGTTGGGATTGTGCTCCACTGAAGAAACTTGAGATTTCTGTTGGACATGTGCTTTTATAGTTTAGATAAACTATATAAACAACTATTTGATTGAAATAAACTAACTACTTTAGATAAATAAATTAACTATTTTAGAGATAAAATGTATTTTGATAGTATATTGAAATCGGATATTTATTAAATATGTTTAATACATAACATGATAAAGTATTTACCGTCACGTTGGTCGAGTGGTTAGCGCAGACGCCTAACGTGTCATGGCGCAATGGGGCTTGTGTTCGATTCCCGGCAGAGACAGGCATTTATGTGATGAGTATAGATGTCTGTGTTTCTGGGTTTGGTCGTTTATTAAATATATTCCCAGTATTTATAATGTATATTTCTATGTATTTGTATCGTTGTCTAACTCCCTTAACACAAGCAAATAATTTGCTTACTTAGGGGTTAGATTAATGTGTGCAATTTGTCCTGATATTATTATTATTACAAGGACGTTTAATTTTTGAGAAAATGTATTGAAGGATGGAAGGAAATATATCAGTAAAGAGAAAAAATAACATTTATTGACGAGGATATAAAAGATGGTGATGGACAGCGTGATGGGAAATTAAATGGATCTTAAAAAGTATGTAAAAAGTCGATCAAAATCACAAAGATTCATCGAACTAGACAAAAAACATTTATCTCAATTATCTAGACGGGCCATCTGTCAATCAGCCTCTCGAAGGAGTGATTCGTTACCAATTGTTTGCAAGAAAAAATGAATGCTAATTTACCAACTGTGGATAAGTTCTGTTATCTTTATACATATAAAAGTTTATGTAGGTACATGTATGTTTGTCTGGACTATAATTTTTATATGTTATGTAATTTTTGTATTGTTGTTTTTTTGCATTTATATATAAGAGTTTTATTTATATGTATATTTTTTCCCGTGGAAAACAGCTTCAAGTATTCCATATGGATGTCACGATAGACATATAGTATATTAAACAAATAAACAGACATTAATAATATTTTTTTTATATTTAAAAGTGATGTCAAATAAATCATATTTTAGACTAAATATAAACTTAACCAACCATAAATAATGGCACAACGATTAAAAAAACTTTTGAACTTTGGTGACCATAACTCAGAAATTTAATCATGAGACTTTGACAAACTCTCCCTGAACTTAGAGTTTGCGCAGTTGCTCTGTAGTTTTTAGGACAATAAAGCTCTCAAGTAAATATGACTTCATTTCTTATCTACTGTGTATTGAAATAATAATAATTCTATACAAAGTTATGATTAAAATAAAACTATTTTTACGGATTTAACTCGCGTATATTGAATTAAATTTTAAATTTACATTTTAAATCTAACCCAACGTTTCGAATGCTTTGCAGCAATCGTGTTCACGGTAAGACGAGTTGGAGGTGTCTGTCACTAAGTCAGTTAATAAGTCATCTACCTCCAACGGTTTCTAAGCTTCTGGGCGTACAGTTCAGGATAGAAAACACTATAGTTATGATATCATTATTTTCATTATCATATCATTAATTTAGAATAACTATTATATAATATATAACATCATCTCCAATAATCATGGGTTGCTGGAAGAGATCTCTTTGAAGAGATAAGCTCATTCTTTGTATACGTCTTTGCTATTATTATAATTTTTTGAAACTACTATTGTGGTACATGAAATAAATCAATAAAAATAATTATTAATATTTTTTTTATGTATAATTTATGCACACAAATGTACAAAAGGAGGTTAATGCTATATTTAGTGTATTGTGATGAATAAAGTATGGTTTACTAATTTAAATATTTACATCGATATCTATAATATTGCAGGCCTGAACATTTGAAACTTTGGTCCAGGTTGTATAAATTCGCTCGTAAAAAAGCTTAATTTGACGACTCGACTCCTTCACGAAGTTTGGGAAATGGAACCTTACCGTTTTACGACTCTCACGTTTCGATTCCAATCCCATATGAGGATATAGATATCATTTATGATTATACTCGCATTGCCTTTAAAATGTTCTTAGAACTTTTTATTGTCTTAAGCTCTAATTGCTACATCATTTTGGTTCAAATCATATCATGGTAGAGAATTATTATTAATAATAATAATAGCTGAAACTTTCTTCAAGGAGCACACACAAGTATATATATTTAATAAAGATTAGTTGTTATAGTGAATGAATGCTCCTGAAAGGGACAGGATCTTAGTTTAAAGCTGCTTTTTAGTTAACGCCTCGTGCTAAAGCTGCCTCAATTACAAAAAAGAAAAAAAAGAAGCAAAAAAAAACAAACAAAACGCAATTACAGCTATTACAGCTGTCTCGATCGGATGTTAACTTACATTCTCCTACAGATAGATTGAGCTAGATATCCTAGGTCTCTTTCATCTCTCATTACTCCAAAATATTATCAAGAAATATTTTGTTTACAGTATTTCGAGAAAGTAATATTATTGTTAGTATTATGTAACATAAAATTTCCAAACAAGATAATGCAATAACAAAACTCGCAAAGCGCTTGAAAGCAGCTTAATATACATAGTTTCTTAGCAAGTTCAGCTATTCGAAACGGGCGTGATGTTTCCTTTGTGGGTTGAAGAAAAGTACTTACATATGGAGTTCAGACAGAATTAACTATTTAATATATTAAGCAGGTTCATATAAAGTGCATATTTTTGAAATGTTTTATTATGAAATGAATTAAATGTCGTAGATATTAATTTTCCAAGTATTTAGAATACTATAAACGTTTATTTTCTATTTTTTGTTCCGACAATATTAGTATATTGAAGTATTCATTCATATAAATGGTTAAAGGCAAGTCAAATCTTGTTGTTTGTTTATCGGATTGTAACTCAAGTTATTTTAAGATTTGACCTGTGTCGCAGGTAACTTATGCCGCTTCAGAGTATCAAGAAACATCTATACATATACTTTTAATGATTTATATGAATAATTTTTAATATATTATATATCTTAATGACAAAAGGAATTACAATATTGAAATATAAAAATAATTTATAAAGATTAAAATTAACTGTTTAATTTCTTGACATGTCTTGAAGTCTGAAACATTTCTTAGCCTTAATTGCTAAAATACGATGTCACTTCGAAAGTAGAAAAGTTTTAATTTGTTATTCTATAAGTATTTCAATTATTTACAGTTTATATGTTTAACAAAATGTTTGATATAATCAAACGATATCTATTTTTTTTATAATTTTTTGTTATTTTGTTAGCATATATTTTTTTATATGTACCACCAATACTATCAAACATTTCTCTAGTGTGTAAGCAGCTTTATAAAAGCTTGAATTTGGCTCATAAATTGTACACAAAGTAGCCTTATCTGGAAACTGGTACTATTTATTGCAACAAATCGACAGAATTCGATACTATTCAAGCGATATAAAACTTTTATTGTTATTTTTACTTTATTTATAGGAAAAGACTATGATAAATGTTATACATATATATCAAATAAACCAAAGGATATTGGATTGATGCCCACACAGACATACACAACCATAACACATACACAACCAAAACACATATACACACACGTACACAACCATAACACATACACACATATACACACACACAGACACATACAGATGTACGCTGCGCCTACATAGCCCGAATGTGTGCTGTTGTAGTTGCCTAAAAACACCAAAATCAAATAAACATTAAAATAAATACTTAAAATCTTCCACTTCACTTTAAAATTTTATATTAAATTAGTTTTATCTGCATCTTATTCTTGAATTCCGCTTTTCGCTTTCCGAGAAAAAAAAGCGGTTCTTGTGTACATAGTTCAATAAAATGAGACCCAGACTATAAAGTCCGTGATAATAAACAAATTACGTCTTTGTTTAAATTATTTACATGAAAATTATATTTTTTTAATAATTTTCTCCATATATAATTTTATTATTATTACAGTGACATCTACACTAATGTTATAAGAGTGAAGAGGTTATTGTTTATTTTTGGACAGACGAACGTTAGTTAAAAAAAAAATGATTAAAAAAAACATTTCATATTTGACAGCCTATTTGTTATGAAAATTAATAGCCTTTATAAACTACAAAAGCTCTATAAAAGTATATTGAATGAGAAAAAAATAACTGAGATATATGATAAAGGTTAGTAACCAATGGGCACATTTTAATATTCAATCCACAACGCACTATTTATTCCAAAAAAATAGCGTGTAAAAGTTTCCACCAATCAGGTAGGAGCACTAGTACACTAATTGCCTTTTCAAATACGATATTAGTGCACTAGTTGATCTAACGGTAAGTAAATAACATTATAAAATAGCTGCTTAACGAGTAAGAACCTTCTAAAGTAAACATAGTCAGATTACAGCTAGCATTTAAATCCAATCCTGATATGTAACAGTTTATGCTCTAAATGTAATGAAATAAAATAAACATGAAGTAAGAAGTTTCTAATGAAATAGTTACCTGGACACTAACTTACTGAACTAAGACGAGCTAAATTTGTAGTAAAGTTTAGATATTATCTGCCGTCATCTCAGCGTTACATTCACAACTTACAGAGAAGACTTCGGCATTTTAATTAATAAACTTCTTTAACTTTAAAAACTTTGGCTTACAAAATAAAAGTTATTTGTAATCACTAATTTATTTAGGAAGCGTTGTGTTTTAACTGGTAATTAAAATAATATGTGGACTTTTTGTCTGCTTTTTAATTAGTAACTATATACAGAAATAATTATATATTATAGAAACATATATATCGTCTTCCCATGAACATAGCTACAAAACTACAAAACATTCGAAACGTCCCGTCGGGTTAAATTTTAAGTTTATAATGTAAAATATAAAATCAATTAATTACGCGCGAGTTATATCCGTTGAATGTTATATTATATGTGCGAAAATTTCAGAAAATACTTAATTATAGAAAATGGATGAAAATCAAGGAAAAGTTGAGGGAACCAGGTCACGGGGCAGATCACATATACGATGGACTGATCAAATGAAATCCACATAAACCGCGTGTCAGAGTGCGCGAGACAGTGCAAACAGAAGAAGATGGCGGGTGATTATGAAGAAAGCTGTGTCCACCCAACACAAACGTGGGCGCCTCAACGTGGTCACGATCATGAAAAAAGTCATACTTATTGGGTCATTAAAAACTTTGTCTGTCAATTGTCTGATAACAGAATTGCAAGTAAATTTTATTTGACATCGAAAATAAAACATCAATCCCATAAGGGCTATAAAATTTTATATCTTTTGTGATCGTAAAAAATAGCACAGAAATAAAAATAATAATATGGAAATGTATCTTATAGTATATTAATGGATTCACAGAAGAATCTGTATTTGAGTATATTTGTTATTTTTAGGAATATTATTAAACTATTATTTGGTTTATAAATGAGATCGAAAGAAAACTGTATAAATTAAGAAGATGTTTTTTTTTTGACTGAGCAACAAAGAATTTAATATAAGTCTGAATGTTTGTATGTAACCTAGAGTCGTTACTAGTTACCATGTAATTAAATAAAAATATGTATTTCAAGATATGTTAGAAAAGTTACAGAAACATAAATACTAACGGGGTAATTAACTAGACTGTTTTTAATTAACTTTCTACGCTTTATTTTTCTTTGAAAGAAAGCAATCTCTACATTACCGAGGATTTAGTTTTTTAATTTACATATTAATTAAACATTGAACTAAAATATATTGGTATAACTTTAATACTGACCTTATGACCTACTTCTGTTGACATATAATAATATAAATTGTTAAATATCCCGGGGGAAGCATGTCGGCGAAAATTAAAACGCTCCAGGAAGTCCAGATTTTGTTATAAAATTATAACAAGGCACTAAAACATAAACTGTTTTAATTATACTACAACATGCCCTAAAATTTATTGTAAGATTAATATCTAAATAAAAATATTAACTTGGGATATAATTATTACAAAAAAATCGTCTCAGAACTGTGAGGATTTTTTTGTTGGTATTTTATTACTTAGGTTGACAGCCATTCTGACAGTTGGTTCAGAGTAGATCCAATGTTCGTACATTTTGCGGGATTTTGTTGTTAAAACCATGGCTGCTAATGTCAAAAAAACCCGATGACAATCGCTTCAGTACTTCAAGAGATGTATCATAGAGATCACATTGAAGCCAACTACATGAGCTTAACTCATAAACTTATAATTTTATAAAAGCTGAATTAAAACTTTTATATTTACGAGGTTACCAATCATTAGATTGTTGTAACCTAACAAAGCACTTCGATTGCTATTTGTAAAATCGTTCTACGTATTTGTGAATGCACTAATAACACAATGAAATAGTCGGAAACGAATTATTCTAAAGTTGTTTTGTAGAAAGCAATACAATTGGCTTGGAGTTCTGGACAATTTTAAATTAGTAGTTAACAATGATATTTGTTTGTTTGCTGCTCGGTTATGTTGAACAAAAATATGAATTATATTGTATAATAACAAAAGAAATATCTTACACTTGCCATTGGCTGCATTGTGTAAAGTCAGTATGCATTATAATGTTGGCAGCACAAAATGGCTGTCATTTTTAAAATAGGTTCTCACATTTATAAATACGTAACTCTCTTATCCGAGTTTTAGGCTTTTCTCAATTCAAATATACTTCACAACTGAATATATTTTATCTAAGGAATTGTAAAATCTCCAAAAAGCTTAATAAAAATCTATTTACTAAGATTAGAAAACATAATTTATTTTAGAAAGAGTACAAAATGTTGTTAAAAGCGGAGAAGCATAATTTGCTTCTGAAAGTGGTTGAACTAGGGCAATTTGAGCTGAAGCGAGCTACGTCGAACATTATGCTTCCGTAATTTGCATTAGCATTTCTGCTACTTCTTGGTTTACGAAATTAGCTTTTTTACTTTTAAATTTCATAAATCTATCCAGAAAATATTTCTAGACCAGACTGGGACGGGCTGATTCGTTTTCAATTATTTGATATGTTATTGTTGCATAAATGGTTTTTAAATATAAAATACTGTTAATTGAATTAACTACAAGTTGATTTAAAGGTTTTTGATTCAATAAAAAAATAATTTTATTCATAATATTTATTAGTTTTTCCTTTATGTATCGTGTTTGAAATTTAATTATCAAATGCTAGTGTAATTACAGCTCGTTTCAACCACGACTCTATGCTTGAGGGCTCAACCTAATATAATTTGTTTGTAAACGCTATATCACAAAACAATGTAACGGTTATAAAAGAAATTGAAAGTTATATTTTAGTTAAAAAAGTCTCTACAATTTTTTTATAATGTATATTTTCATTTACAAATTTTGTCATGGAATAATAATAATAAAAAAAAAACTAAATGAATAAATATGTTAAATGCTAAAAATAAATGTTAAACATATACCTAATATAACATCGTCATATTATATTTTTATACACGACGACTACGAAACGGCAACGACCAACACTCACAATTCATACAGTTAACAACTATTATTCAAGAAATTCTATTCAAGATACACGAACCGCGAAGAATTCTTCCGGCTTTTCTTTATACATAACTTTTTTAAAAAGTGACGTTAAGAAATAAAAATATTTTGAAATGTACATTTCATCTGATAAGAACATATTTAAATTCTAATTGTCCATTGTACATTGCTTTTAAATACAATGTACGCTTTGCCTATATACGTATGCCTAAATTCAGCAAATAGTATATCACCCGCAGTCATTGAGTCGTGAGCCTGACAAAACATGTGCTTGATTAGGCGGTATTCACGGCGAAGGGTGAACCCGATTCAATCATTCAATCAAGCTCATTCGAATACCATTATATATTATGTATTCATAGGTATTCGTATGTGTTTTGTTTAGTCTGTATTGTGTATTTCAAATGTATTGTCGCGCTGAATGTTACTAGCTTCATATTATTTCATTTTAGATCGAGAAATGTGCCAATAATTTAATTATAGTTACATTGTTCTGAATATAAAATCATAATTATAGAAATATGATATTTAATCTGTTACAATGATGACCTGTAAGTTTGTGGGTAACCTTTTACGTAACCTATTATTAATTCTTGATACTATTGGTTTTCATTTAAAATTAGTTCGAGATAAAGCTGCTTTCCCAGGCATATAACGAGGAAAACTTTAATAACCTTTTGTTATTGTTTTGTTATCGACTCGACCGGAGGCTCCGGTTGACCCAGATCAAATAAGGATTATTAGAATACTCTTTACACATACCATTATTATTTATTTTAATTCCATATTCATTGAGGTGCAAAGAGAACAATAACTTTAAATTGTTCTAACGTTATTAAAACCGTTTAAACTTAAAATAATGGTAGCGAAACATGGTTCAAGGTACTAGTGTTTCATATTTTCAATTGCAGCTATTAACTACCAACCAACAACCAACAATTTAGGATGTATTAAACTTTGTATCTGAAAGTTGAAAGGCGAATTTCAGTCTCATTTTTCGTACACTCAATGTAAGGACTTTATTTGCATAGAGATGCACGTAAAAGGGATTTTATTGTTTGTGCAAAAACGACTACGATACATTCCAAATACGCTTTGGATCAAATAAAATATATGAAACTAGATTTTGTAAATAGTTTATTGTTGATGTTTATAATTATTGATATTCCTTGCTTTATGGGATATTATCATGGATATTGTCTATCTGTTTTGATATTTATAAATGTCAAGATAGTTAATATTTATTACCATTTATTTTTATAAAATAAATATTATTATTTACATTCAAATTAAATTAATACTGTGAAAGAATACATTCAAATATTAATTTGAATTATATTTATTTATTTGAATATATACTGTGTAATTGACATCATTATTATGTCATTATAGCATCATAATAACGAAGCTAAATTTTATCGACTTTTTGGATATAATATTTTATCTACAGTTTTTTATATTACCATATCGATATTTTCAGATTTAGTTTCTCCATTAACTTAACCTCCAATCGCATTAGTGTAGCGTCTTCATACAGAGACAAAGTTTGCGTTACTAAAGGAGGTAAGCAAACAGAGATGCAACTGGGAATTTGCATATTTACCCACCAGTGCCAGCAGTGTGGTGGAATAACGACAAACAAGGTCTACCTGTTTGATGTCAACACTTGGGATACATATCAGATTGTTTCTTAAAAACTGTTCCAAGGTTCCTTGCTACATGTGCTGAAAGAATTCAAACAATATTTTTTATACTATTAATTATAAATAGTTTCTTCCAAGTGAATGTCTTTCACTGTCCATCATTTCCTTATTTATTGTTAACTATTTTTGACAGATTCGTCCTCACTATATTAATTAATACTATGTCGGACAGCAGTCGAAATGTTATTTTTCTATCCCTCGGAAACAGTACTTTTTTCAGGATAAATGATGTATCTTTTTGTTCTTACAGTAGCCCAGGCAAAGCGTGTACAAAGTTTCTTGGTGATCGGTTAAGTAGATAAGACGTAACAAACAAAAATACTCACCTTCCGTTATAATATACGTATCTTAATAAGCTGATAAACTAGAAGCAACCATCGAATCGATTTAAATCATTCTATTTGTACAAGTAAGTCAATATATCTAACATTCTTATAAATAAACAAAGCAAGTAAGCAATGTACTGCAAGTATTTTAAAATGTAACAGTCTTTAAGTTCAGTGAGGCCGCTTGTTCCGCTACATTTAACACATAGAAAAGGTTTCCTCTTAATGTACTTTTAAGAAACATACTCTCTTCGAAGAAACTTAAGAAGGTAATTTTATAACATATACGGCTAAATGACATCTACCGACCGTGTGACGATTTTAAATCTTTTAAAAACCGGAATTAACGTTTAAAATAGCTACATTACTAACCTTTAAATTTCCTAAAATAAAGTTAAAAAAAAATAGCTTGTTTTTGTATATCATTTCCGATTTCCATCTTTAACAAAGTATATGCTTAATAATTTTTGTATTTGGTCGGTTTATATAAGTATTGTTAGCAAACTAATATACCTTTAAAAATATGTGCCAAAAAGTACAGCGCAGTAAAAAAAATTACCTGCTAAATTAGGGGTTAGGTATTCTTTATATCATCGTAAGGACACATGCGTCCGGTACTAAGAAGTTTATAGGCTAATATTTCCATTGACGATATATATTAGGATAAAAATATAATACCCTTCGAGAAAAAAAATGGTGAATTGAACACGTCGTAATACATTTGTGTTATCAGTTTCACTCGAATAAGTACCTTCAATGTCCTTTTCAATTACCACAGCCTAAAGATAGGTAAATGAATAGGCGCTGGTTGGAGACCGCTCCCAGGGGTTGAAAGGGCCTTGAGCTATGTGAATTCAAAGAGGTCGGAATAACGATATAGACTCTTATCTGAAATTTCCTGTCTGAAATAGGGTCTTGGAAATTTACGGAAAATTGTATTTCTTTAAATGCAATTTAGTAGTTAAATTAATTTCAAATGTGTGATATGTTTTCTGAAATATTAAAACCAACTAAATTATATTTTTAATATAAAAGGTGATATTTTAGGAATTATAATAGCATGTATTTTATTGAATATTTTTAGAGATTTTTATAGAATCTAAAATCACTATTCTCTTAATAGTTACCTTACTTAGCATATTATAGTTCAGAATAAAAGAAAACTAATTATATATTTTCAAAGTAATTTAAAATTCAAATTCAAAAGAATAAGTCTCGCAAAAAGGAAAGAAACTTAGAGAAGTAACTTTAAAGGAAAGACAGTTGAAATAGTGACTTGAAATCCGGAAAACACCGCAAATTTCCAAACCATTCATACGGAAGGTTGGTCGTATCGAAAGCTGTCCATTGAAAATGATTTCTCTACGACGCATTCCTGTTATAGACATAAAGAGGTCAGGATATTTTATAGCTACGTCTGTTATAGCAATTGTTTTAAACTTGATCTTAAAATGACGTTAAACTGATATTAAAATGACACATCTGTATGTGAAAATTTAATTAATGTTCTGTAAATAATTTTATTATTAAACCATAAATCTCTATATATAAGTTAAATGAAACCAAAAATAGAGCTAAATCTAGAACATTTATAAAAGGTGATCATTTGATTTACGTTTTCATATAAAAGATTTTAACTCGTAACTACGGCCACAAACTTCGCTGCTGTGCCTCTGACATCTGCTTTCTTTTATTTGCGCAGTCGTTTTATTTTCTTTTAGTATTTCACCTTTTGTTTAGTGTCGAACTTTCGCACGCTCCGATGCTAGCAACCCAGTTTTCAGCGTAACATTTCTAAATTAATTTTGTTTTATTTGCTGTGTGGTACTTTTACCAGAGTCATGTTGGAATAATATTGCAGATAATTGTTTAGACATATTTAACTGGTTATTGTGACCTGATTAAATATGATTTATTTTATTCTATAGCAATTATAATTTAAAATCATTAAATCATTAAACAAACCTACCTGAAACAAATCTATAATTTTGTTAGAGAATTTTTTATTTCAATAAATGAAGAATATTTTATCATTCATTCTAATATTTGTATATGTGTGTACACATATTTATGCATAAATACCTAAAATATGTGAGATCTAAGATTTATATAATTTTTTTTACAATTCTTAGGAAATGCAGGTATACAATAAGTAATTTTGGATTAAAAATAATTGTGTTCAGGCTTTTATTACATACATTTTCTAATTATGCATGTATCTTAACCCAACCAAAACTAGCCCGATTGCAGTTTAGAAAATATTCCTAATTGCTAGGACATATATTATTATATTTATTTTAGATACATCTTTTAATTCATTCGAAATTAAAAAAATGTTTTTATAAGCACACAGACGTTAATACTTCTACATACATAAAATCCTCAGTATATTTTTACATTAACGGAACCTTTTCAAGAATGTTTAATTTACCTTCACTACAGGATGCTGGAGTCAAGTTCTTAGTTGTAACTCCTGACTCCATTATCCATCATTGTGTCAGATGTTCCAGGAACTTCTTACTGACTTGTAGTTGTATTTCTTATGTGTACTGACAGCGTAATAAATAAAAAGAGAGGTTAAGTACAAACCTCTCATTATATCCGTATTTCTTTCTTTTTAAAAATCGAACATGTTTTATAAATGTATTGGCATATGTATTTTATTCCAAAGCACTCTAGGTTATGACTGACATAACATTATTTTTAAAGTCACGTTTTATAATAACAAAATTAAATATTCATGGGAATGCCATGAAGTGCAGTATTTTAAAAATAAAATATACGAGCGCTTTGTCGTGCCGGCGTTTTTAGCTTTCCCCTGGGATGCATTCCCCGATTTACTGGTCCGAAATACAGGTATTCTGTTAATTCATATTATTCACGCCAGTTCACATTTTATTTTTCAAGTTATTGAAAAAATCCAATGACCATTTTTGTTCATAAGTAAAAATAAAAATTTATGTTTTCTGACACTCCAGGTGGATAATAAGAATCTTTTATAAATTAACAAATTTTAACATATCATTGTACACAAAAGATATATTGTAATTTAAGAACAATAAGGGTTATATTCTGTTTTAATAACTTCATATCTTTTTGAATACAATTTTAGTTTTGTTAGTGATATTATAGTTTTATATTCTTAGCTCGTAGTGTTTTGTACTTGTATTGTTGGCTTTACCAGGTTGGCATAATACTTATTCCTCACTTAAGATTATGGCGAGAAGCAACGCTTTTGTTCATATGTGACCACTTACCACCAGCTGAACCGTCTCTTAGTTCCATCTCTGGTATATAAGGCTTACTACAAACCATAAAATGCTTTTAGTTTAATAATAATTTAAGTCTACTAATTGAAAACATTAAAATTCATCTCTTGAACTAAAATCACAAATTACATTGATTTAATATTCTGAACAAAATTCTTCAAAGTAGATAAGTAGGACCTTGTTTTACTAAGGATATTGATTTAGGCGTGGCAAGTATAAAAATTACAAAAGAAACTGTTATAAAAGCTTATTTATCAATGGACAAAGAAAACAGAATACTTAACGAAGTACTTACTTGCTCATAAAATTAAGAAGTATATACTCAAGTGTCCTAGTTCATAAATAATAAAAAGTATCAAACAAACTTACAAACCTAACGCGACTTAAATTGTTATACAATGATAAAAACGTGATAATAGAAACTCGAAAAGAAAAGTTTTTGTTACAGACATCTGAACAATTTAATAACCTACTTGTAACTTTGGACAGCTGACGTTTGTACATTTATACTTTTAATTTAATTTTACCTTCATTGTAGCAAAAAAATGTGACAATTATGACTGAGTATAACTAAGGTGTCGAAATATTAATGTTCAGACTATTTCTCCCTGCCTTAATGTAGCCAATGTATTTCAGAGACACGTACCAGCGGATACACAAATACAGCCGTGTCTTTGTGTGCACGCTACACACACACAGACATGATTTAAATTTTGAATAGGTCTATAGATGCTGAATTAAATTATATATTTTTGTGTTTGTGACTTGTACCAACATGAAGGTAATAAAAATATAATAGATGAATGTTCTTTTACTGATTCATTAACGCTAGTTCAAGCAGTTAGAATATTTTTAAATTATGTATTATTTAGAATATTCCAATATTGATAAATATAATGAAATTAGAAGAATCGTGGGCTCAATTAGAAGAATCATTGACTTAAAAAGATACATAATATGAAAATTTATATCATATATAAAAATAACAAAATGAATATCATATAATTCAAAAAATATTCATTAATAAATATATTTTTTATATTTATGTAAAAGTCGCTACGGAATACTACTTCCATGCTCCTAATGTAATCACGGAGATTTTCATAACATCAGTAATATCTATTTTATTTACCGCTGACCGAAACTTCGACGAAACTACGGGTCAATAATTGTGCTTGGGCTAGTACTCCAAACTTTTTCTATAAAGCGAGAATATGTTTGAAGGTCTTATATTTCTGCGATAACAAGCAAACTTTCCTCCAGCCCTACGAATATTGGTTATTTGTGCGGTTTTGGACGAATGCCATATTAGACTTTCTTGATATCAATACATTTTTAATTATTATATTAACCAAATAGGTACTTGAATATTAATTTCTAAATAGATGGATTGTCAACTTTCAAGAAGTTAGAGAAGAAGAAAAGATCAAGAAGTTAATAAAGGATTTATTCTCATTACAAGTCAAACTATTAATAAAATTACAACAGAAAGACGTCCTGCCAGCTACCTGTGATTAATTTTGATTCGCTCCCCGCTTCCAATTTTCAATTAAATTAGGAACTTCCCTTGCTAAGTAGGTATCCGTTTCATACGATGCCCTGAGTGAAGCATGTTAATTAAATTCTTTATAAGACTAATAATGATCCCGGACGATCATGTTCAATTAATTGGAACGACTGTAAGAAGACTTATAAGGAAAAAGTTGTTAATTATAATTACGCTCTTAGAATAAATCTGCGCGTCTCTTGACAATTTGTAAATTCTTGCTTCAATGTTCTTGCTTCAATATTCTTGCTATTTTACATCTTTATCTTTAAAATTAATAGAATAAAACCATTTTATTATATTATTTCCTAAATAATTATATTGTTAACCTTCATTACATTTTTATTTGACTAAAGTTTTGAGAACAAGTTTTATTTTACAAGAATCGCTTGGTTCTAAAAAAACAACTTTTTATAACAAAATATCTTTATTAATTTATTAGAATAAAATATAACGGGATATCTTAGACTATACGATTCGATATCGTAATTTTTTTATTTGATTTGGTAACTTATTTACATTTTAATTTCTTCCTTTATTAAGCGGTTCCCCGACGCAATGACTTTAATAAGTAGGTACATAATAATATTATTTTCATTCTTTTTAGAAGTCTTTTTGTATCGGGGGTTTTTTAAATTTTTCGCTTTTTTTTTAAAGTTATGTTACTAGTTTCATTATTGTACTAAATGAACCTACGGACTCACAATTTTTCACTTGCTTAAGTATATCTATCAATATTGCATAAAAATCATTTACCCGCACCAATAATGCCTCAATAACTTGGAGACGACTGTTTCTATGTCAACCAAACCAAGAACCATCTCGACGAATCAGGTTTTCGATTAAAAAGAAAAAAAAAATTGCGTTCAAAAATTATTATATTTTATAATAAAATAGATTTGTTTAGTGTTTATCTAACAATTAAAAATAAACGTTCTTTGGACCATTAGGACAATTATGACCAGCTATAAGAAATAAGGAATAAAATCTAACAATTTAATACGTATGCACTTAATTTAAGATACTCCGCTGTGCTAAATTTACTCGGTAACGGCCCATTTGATGTAATCTACAGTATTGTACTCAAAGCGGCGCCATTTGCAATATTGTGGATGAAGCCATGCGTGACTGATCGAGAAACATCTCATACTCATATTACATTATGTTCTTATTTTCTTCCCTTTATAAGGTAATTTTGACGAAACTATTTCTATTATGAACATATTTTTGATAGATATTTTCTTATTAAATTATCATGGCATTACACTCTTCTATTTTTTTATAATATATTAAAAACACAAGGTCATATATAAGGATGATAGAAAAATATCATTTTTCACGTTTTTATCGTTTTTTTACTGGAAACCAAAATAAATAACTACCTTGTATTATATCTGAATAATATGTAGCCTTAAAGCTGTTATCATTAATGGATGTCAATATTTCAGTTACAGGAAAATCACTGTCTGAACCCGTGACCCTTCGAACACAGCTTTTTTTAATGCCGTAACCCAATCCCTTAGGATAATGCGCGAATACAAAGTTTTATATTTACCCTTTTAATAATATAAATGCTTGTTCATTGAACTTAATAAATATATTTATTTGGGCTTCTTTTAACGTTAATGAATACATCAATAAAAACGTTCTAGTTTCACATTAACCTAGACTAATCAGTCCTTATTAAGGAGTACTAAAAAGGTTGTATCAAATAACCTACAATTTGAATTACGTTACAAATTACTCACAAACAATACAAACACATATAACCCTGTTAATTTTAAGGATCTATTGAAGGGTGAAATTTTACGCGGTCTGTGTGTTTGTTTGGTGGGGTGGCTTTGTTAAACTTTATTCAAGGATGTTACTTCGACGTGTCGAGAATACACACATTTAGTTTTAGTATTTAACTCTCTACAAGTTCCTTACAAATTGCCTTGATATAATAGTTTTAGTGTTTGACAGTGTGTGTGAACGTGTAATGAAGAGATCACACATAAAACTTGTTTATAAATTAATAATTACTTTAAGCACTGTTAGCTTAAATTGTCATGTTAGTGTCAACATTAAGTTAGTAATAGTAAAATAAAAATATTCTTCGTATCTGAGGTAAATAGATTTCAATCTTTTTATAAATAACAATCTTCAGCTATCCATATATCAAACAAACATTAAATAAATGATATCTATAACTCATGTTAAGTGATGTTATTCCGTTGCCATGGAAATGAAATGTAATTTAACGATATATTTATTTGTGGAACTGATTTGCTTTGTGTGGTTTCAATCGTTATTTCCAATGACGCAATGACAGTCACCGATTGTAGTAAATACAATGTTTTAATTATAAGTTATGTTGAACACATACAAGATAATATTGCTTATTTTTATTTATTTATTCTTTATTGCACATTTTTTTTATGAAAAGTGTACACGCGGACTTCATTCTATTTGGCATTTAATTTTTACCAACCAACCTTAGGAGATACAAGAATCAACATCGGTAGGTCTGCATAAAAAAATTATTAACAAATTTGAAATAAAATATATACTTACTTGTATATATTTTTTCTCATATTTAATTACTTTACTCCACTAATATACTATTCTTGTAAGGTTTTTTTTGTTAAATATTGATTAAATAATACAATGCTTGGTAAGGAACTGACTGGCGTAGAACATAAAAACATCCCTACTTCAGCGGCCTCTCTTAGAAAAAGTAAAAAAAAACTTGGGCAAATTGACCTTTTACGAGCTCGATATAGAAAATTATTTAGGATAATAGATCGTACATAGTTAATTATAAGGCTCATTTATTTCTTGAATACATATATAGTATTGTTTGCACCCACGTAAGCACACCCTTATACATGAGATGAGTTGATATTCTAGTAAAAAAAACATTATACAACAGTAGTTAATACAAATAACATAAGTTTTGAAACAGTTGACACAAACTGTCACATTTGATAATTCCTAAGTCCACATGCCTCGCTTGTAGACTGAAACTTTCAGAACTTTCCACACTTTGTTTCGGTTTTAGAGGTTTTAAAACATTTGTACAACGTTAAAGTTTTAAAAGAAATGGGAAGTTTGTTTCACGTCAACTTACCGGACATTTTAACGTTTGTTTGTTCATTCATATAACATGAAAACTACCATAATGTTGAAAAAATCAAATATGTAATGTAAAAGATGTTTTGTTCAAACATTATTAGAGCCATCTTTTGTGAAACAGCTAATTATTTAGCAAGTTTTACAGGTATAACAAATTCTCATCTTCAGAGTCACGCACGATAGCATCACGCTATATTTGTGATAAATACAATATATATTAACCGCGCCCTTGGTTGAGCGGTTAGAGCAGACGTCTAAAGTATAGCGGTGCCTAAGTGCTCGGGTTCGATTCCCGGCACGGGCACGCACGTGTATCATAAGCATAAATGACTGTATTTCTGGGTTTGGCCATTTATTAAATGTATTCTCCTTATAATAATGTATCATTTATGTGTTTGTATCGTTGTCTAACACCCTTAACACAAGCAAATAATTTGCTTACTTAGGGGTTAGATCAATTTGTCTATTTTTTCCAGTGATGTTATTATTATTATTATATAAAACATGGTAGATATTTGCTACCATATAACAAACCACTAACATATAGCATTTATTACAAATGGCACCGGTTTGAATAATATTTTATCTTCCATTATTATGTATATAAACCTAATTGAATAGTTATACATCTGTCTGTTCTTATTTGTTATATTTATTGCTATAATAATACAATAAAGTACATGAAAGAGAGGAATCTATAAGAAATCAATGTCTTCTAACTGCTACTAGACTTAAAGGTATCAGATGCAGCATCCCACGGCCCCATTGTTATATTTTCCATTCTTTCGATCTATAAATAAAGTTTTTATAAAAGATGTGTTTCTTTCTTATTATTGTCTGAATCACTTGCTGATAACATATTATACATTTATAAAGTGTGTAGGTTCCCACTGAGTATGAAAACATAGTAATTTTTTGTTATATAATGTTTGAATTCGCAATAAATATTAACATGTTATAAATATAATAAAATATATATGTAATGGAAAATTGCGGGCAGGATTAGAACCCGCGACCTCTGGAAAAGCGTTTCGTCGCTGTGTCAACTGATTTATCGTGTCGCGATACATTATCTAAAGTATCACTTAAATCGGGTACAAATAGTATTGTTTATTATAATTTTTTTTAAAGTATGTTTGCAATTCTTAATTAACAATGCCTAGTTTTTTGTTCTAAACAATGATTATTACAAGATATTCAAGATGTGTTGTTTCTCTCTAATGAATTTCAGTCAAAGGACCGTTTCCTGTTTCACTTAAGTTAATTGAAATGCTCAACAATTCGTTTTTACGCTTATTTAAGCCTTATTACTCGAGCTTTACTCGCCGTGAAATTTAAGTCTATTTAAAAGTTGATTAATTTTAGGTATTTTTTTACCTGGAGCAGCTTAAGATATTTTAATTAAACAATATTTGTATGATCATGGATTCAAGTTAATTTATATTTTTGCATAATAGTGTACATTTATATATTTATTATTGTACAATAAAATTTATAACAGTGGATGAAATTAATTCAAAAGCACTTTCTAGTCAATCGATAAAATTAACAGAAAAATACTGATGTATTTTTCTATTAATTTTATCGATAAAACAATATAATATATGTAATATATTATTATGAATATTTAATATAATAAATAAATAATTAAAATATTTAATATTGTATTATTAATAAATATGTAGTGGAGTATGATGATAATTTGAATACGAGATAATAATATAAATAAAAAACAAATATCACTGCGCAATTAAAAGAAAATAAATATGAACGTCAAATAAATTTTGGTTGAGATAATTACTTATATATTTTGTACTTTAAAATAATTAGCGGTATTATAAAAAAAATGTTAGATCTATTCGTAAGACCGTAGCCCAAAATAAAAATATGTAGATACTATGGGTAGTTAGTTACGTTACTTTACGTTACGTTACGTTAGTTACGTTACGTTATTTCACGTAAATTATTATTGATCACTTAACATATATTCACATAAATTGTCAGATGGTATGTTTTAGGTTAGGTTCATTACTTTGTTAGTGAAACCCAACGTATTTTTATATATTAAACAAATATTATGCAAGAAAATGATTTAAAATAAAAATAAATTAGTGTATAAATTAATATAATCATCAAGGCTATAATGCTTAGATTGGTTGAACAATAAAAACCAACGAATAAGAAATAGATGAATAAAAAAAATGTTTTTAAATGACAAACCGACCTAGTTGTCTGGCTATCTGGTTACAGAAGCGATTGGCCAGCTTCCAAAGATGGTTCATTCTCTCTGGGTCGGCGCGTCACAGGGGACAATACGATGTCTCGATGTATCGGTGTCCACTCGCTTTGAATCCAATTACTTAGCTATAAAGCATGTCCAACGAAGACACTTAATAATATTAATCGAATATGTTTTGATTGTGTATCGAATATCGATTCGAACTTAGAACTTAGTATCCACTACATAATTCAAAACATTACAAATTTAACATCAAAAAGCATTTGAGTGAGGGTAAAATAAATTAAAGTTAAACTAATCTGGGATTCAAGACCGGAATCGATGCGAAAACTCATCCATTGTGTTCCATTTATTCGCTAAAAGGGTGAAAAGGACCACCGGCCTCGCGAAAAGGGTTAAGAGTTAGTAGTTTTGCTGTTTTAGATTTTCCTGTTTTAATGTTTTTGTTTACAAATCTAAGCTTTTTTAAGATAACGATATAAAATTATATAATATGTTTCATGACATAGATTTAATGTTAGAAGAGAGCAAATATTTACAGTAATTAAAGATAACTAAAAAATAACCATATTCTTTAATATTTTTTGTTAGTAATATTTCAAATCAGCTTTATCTTTTTGGGCCACCATATTTCGCAGTGTATCGTCTTAAATATCGACAGTTTGCTTCAATGGAGTTATTTTCTTATATTTTACGCGAGGGATCGAATCGGTTCATTAAAACATGGGTAGACCTTAGTTTCAGAGATACGATAAACTTAAACACGTTATCTTAAGCTGTTTGGTCCCTCGGGATTTGAGAACATTTTATACATTGAAAATATTATTCATTAATAACCACTTAATAATATAGTAATACATATTGTATACTATTAAGAAAACAAAAACTTTAATTTGATCAATCTATTATAATTCAGATAATAATACCTCTTTCATTCAAATAAATTGAATTTTCAAATCCCCGAGTAATGTTGACTTAATATAAATAATTTGGTACCTATAGTTCATATCATTGAATTAGGCAATTGAGCCACAAACTTTCATGTTTTTAATTAAACTGAAATATTCATCCCTGTGTCTGCTTATACGGGCATTTATCTAAGGACAAAATTCTCGTAACAAAGGGCTCTCAGTCAGATTAAATTTCCGACGGGTCCACTCCAGTACTAGAATGCCCTTTATTACCCCGTTACAAAAGCTCCTGCTCTTCAGAATTAGAATCTCTCATTCATTCCCCTCTCAGTTTACTTTTGTCCACTTTCAGATACTTGTTCTTACGGTCTTCCTCTTTTTAATTGTTTCTTCGCCTTTCACTTGATGTTCAGTTAAATTTATTGTTTCTCTTAACTTTTCGAACATCTTAACAATGAAAATACGTTGCGAATATTCTTTGAGTACTCACTTAAGTGATATACAATGCTAAAGCATGAACAAGAGAAACTAAGATCTATTCAAAAGGACTTAAAAATATTCATATTTGTTTAAATGAATAAAGATGACTTTAATTATACTTCACATTTTATATATAAGAATCGACTTTCAACAGTCTTTTGTTTCTTTTTAGATAACAGTAATAACATGATAAGGGAATTTAATGACATCAGTTGCCATACAAGGCGTCTTTATATTGTCGTTTTATAGCGACCCATTCCTGACTGAATGAAGGCGTAATGTCCTGAGTTTTGGGACACACTAGCCCTGCAAAACTACCTCTTAACACTTTATTGGGTAGCAGTAAAACATATTTTTTGGTATTGTTTGCAATTATAATAATAATAATACCATTGGACTTATAATAATAATAATATCTTTGGACAAATTACACGAATTGATCTAACCCCTAAATAATCATTTATTTGCTTGTGTTAAAGGTTGGACAATAATACAAATACATAGAAATACACATTATAAATACTTCAAATCCATAATAAATAATAAACGACCAAATTCAGAAATACAGACATCTATGCTCATCACATATATGCCTGTTTCTGTCGGGAATCGAACCCTTTGCACCGGGATACGTTAGGCGTCAGCGCTTATCACTTGACCAACAGGTTTTCATTTATTTACATATTAGCAATTTAGTTATCACTCTATATACGTGAATTAAGTGAATGATATATTAATATTTATTAAATAGCTTGAATAGAATAAAGCTATAATGTTACTGCCACAAATATTTTGTATAAAATGTGGACAAATTTAAAGTACTCCTTCCTAGTAATAGATTGCTACGAGTTCAAAAGCCACTCTAGGTAGCGCTAATTGGCTAAATCTCTTAACCCTCTTGTAACTGCACTATAATCTATTCAGCTCAAAAATATATGTACGAGTTTTACAAGGTTTTCGACACTTGAAAATACGTAAATATTTAATCTTTATATTAAATCTGTATATCTATATAGATCTGCAAATTGCTCTCAAATAAGATCTGAGCCTTAATCTTCCAGCTACCAAACAATTTGAATGCAAAATAAATGATGATGGGAAAAAATTCTAACTGGAATAAACCGGTTCAACATTGCCTGGTACATTTGTTGAAGGAGTTAACATTCGGAGCTTAACAACAGACCATTGACTTACTGTACCTATCTAAGTGAAAGGCTCATCACAGCCACAGCCTGCCAATTTGCCATGATCTCTAGCATCGCTCAAGTTTCAATGTTTTATCTAGATTCGTATACCTTGCGAGTGTTAAGAAGGGTCAAATTATACTGGTGTCGAACGGAGCTACAGAACCCAATGTTCCCCAACGCCATCTAAATCTCATCGCATTTAAATAGCTTTTGGTAATATTCGTCTAATGGATTTTATTAACTTATATTATATAGAAATATTTGTTTTACAGATTTTATTTAGTTCATAAAATACAAATTAAAAATCAAAGAACCTTGTGGAGTTTTTTATAAATTTCTTTTAGGTATTATAGAAATATTTTTTTGACAAATACTATTATCATAAATTCTTACTTTATTCTTAATAAGTAACTAATTAACAAAAGGATAGATAATTAGGCAACACATTTAAAAAGTTAATTACCATTTTTAATTAGAATCAACAAATCTTGTTTTGATGTTGTCAAATAACGAAAATAAAAAGAAATATTCTATAACCAACACCCACGCGTCTATTAAAAATAAAGCAACATTTTTAATTAGGCGTCCTTTGTTTTCGTTTCGGACGCAATGACGATTAATGTCATTGAGGGACGTTTTTATATAATTTATAAAGCTCATGTTGTCCCAATTCCCCATAAAATTCGCATTATATTCTATCGTTGATTTCTATTCTAAATAATTTCAAAACGATTATGATTTTAAATAGAGAATTGCTATTGACAGTAGACATTAATGATACAGTAGTATTGACGTTCTGTGACGTTTAAATATTTGTGTCAACCTTTTTGCACGAAGGCTGAATCTTAATAACTATGGTATTGACAGTGCTGTCAAATCATTGTCAATGTCAATTGAGTACTTTATTTTCTCATCAATATTTTAAAATACGTATAATATAGAGATCAAAATTGCTTACCGAATTAACAGCAGTCATTTCAACATTGGAAATGCACCGCCCGGCTGGCTACCATCTCATCCTGAAACAAATTAATGTCTTACTCATACATATATGATCTAATTTGTTACACACATTGACACATAATTATATCAGCAAACATACGTGTGACTCCGCCCAACAAAGAAGTGTCCATTGAGGGAGATAGAGCTAGTTGTTACCGGCAATCGTAAATTGAATTAGTTTAAAAACAATATCTTAAACGCTTCTACAAGCGGATCGGCCTTGTTGACATCTCAGATGTACGCTGACTCAATGCAGCTTAGAACATGGTGGAAATTAACCAAAATAAAATCATATTATGAGCCGTATTCCAAGGAAATAAGGTGCACAATTTTATAGTTCAGATAGATGTTCTGAGACAAATAGAATAGCGTTCACAGTCAGTAGGGCAAACGTCCAAGTCCATTAATAAAATTGAATCAGACTAGCATTCCATGCCACATGTGCACGTGGGAATATATAAAGACAACGGAATGTCAGAGCTGTCTACGTCAGGAAGTTACTATCTTGAGTACTACGAGCCAAAGTATACGATTAGATTTACTAAACAATACCTTAAAAGTACCAAATCATGAGCATAAAGTATTTTAAGTCATAGAGTCCTCCATACAACAATTCATCAAAATTTTATAAGCAAATATCTTCGGCTGGGACTCTATTTCTTGTATGTAACAGCACACAATTATAATCTATCAGAGTTTTTCTATTCGTTTTAAAAAATAAGTATTAATTATAGTTCAAATAACAATAATATATTTTTTAAACATTATTTTCATTATCAGACAGACAACTGATATGAATCTGCTAAATATAAAATCAAATAAAACAGTATGATTAAATAAACAGTTATATTAAAAACATTTTCTTATTGAACAATTGTATTTTTTATATGTATTTGGAAGTATGAGTAAATATTCTTTTGGATATAATTGACGTAAATTGTTTACGATAAGATAATTCAGCATTATTAAAGTAATTCATGATAAATCAGTGTCACAAACAACTGTTCTAGAAACTTCAATGTTTTCTATTTATGTGAATATAATCTTTAAAACTTAAAAAATCGTTTGTTACTGCTGCCGCCCGTCTGACGTCTTATGATTTACGATCGTGGCTATGAATGCCTTAGAGTACTATCGGTTTATATATATTATACACACATACACAGTTCAATGTGTGTATTAGTAAATAATGAGATCTAAATAGAATTTGAACATTGAAATTTTGATATAAACTAAATGTTTTGTAAATTTCGTAACAACAGAAACTTATTCTATTAGATGTATAAATGATTATATTTATTATATATAAGTAGAGGTTATTTTGTATTTTAATTAACTTAAAATATGACCAACACAAATGACTGCCAAACCGCATGTTTCGTTGTAAATAAAGTAGTAATATTAGAAAATAAAGACAAAACGTCTGAGTTTATGAAGGGAGCTTCATTTTTATCACTTTGCTTGAAAAACTTTAATAAACCGGCGACACGACGACGCAGGTGAAATATTACATTTTTATGTACACCGTGTTTTTAATATAACACCATCTTATAACGAAGTGATAGTGACGGGAAAACGAAATTACATTATAATAAACGTGAACGCCGCGCCGGTGTTGCCTAAACGGAAAATGTATATTAAATATTAGTGTTTATTGTTTAATTTTGATGAGGATACAATATACAAAATTGATATTAATATTCTTTAGAATATATAAAAATTGACGTTATTATTCCTACAAATATATGACATAACAGAATTCCATGACGTATTTTTTTGTATAAAACCTAAACTCGTATAATTGAAACGAGAATATTTTACTATTATTTTAATAACATTGAAATAGTCATAGAAAAAGTTCCCAAATAAACCGCCGTGGGGCAAACAGCCAAACCATTAATAAAATTGAATTAGAGTGACCGTATTGGCCGACAATAGCCGGTCAGCGGACAGAGCGCTTTATAAATCTTCGAAACCGAATCAAATCAAAAACATTGGCCGCTGTTACAATAGAACAAAAGCCAATCTACTAACGAGCCTTTTGACTGGCTTTTGGCGCGGAAGGATGATTTTTTATACCAGTTACCATGTTTTACCTACGACATAAATTACACTTTCATTTAATCGAATGTTCTAGGGTTATTTGGCCTAAGCGATATTTTTTTATGCAATGGAGTTATATACATATTTGAAAACCGTGTTCTTTTCTAATTCCAAATGAATGAAATGAAATATATCTAAATGAAATGTCGTTTGGATCTAAATACAATGGTACCGTCGAAATGTTTCTCAACACAACACAAAATACAACATCTTTGTTTTAAATAAAATGTATTTTATGTATAATATATACACAAAAACAGTCCTACACTATAATTACTGTATTCTATGTTAAATGTTGTATCCCCACGAGGAATTCAGGGCGTCAATGGAGGTCTGTTTATCCCGCATTAAAGCAATTTACGACCGAAGCGCCATTTCTTGTTCCACGACGCGTGAACAATTCGTCACTTTCATTTGTGCGTTATTGTGGCAGGGTCTATATTTATATTTTTGGACCATTGAATATAAGATTACATTTTATTAAACAGAGTATTAAATTGAAATAAAACTATTTTTACGGATTTAACTCGCGTATATTGAACTAAATTTTAAATTTAAATTTTGAATCTAACCCTACGTTTCGAATCCTGAACTGTACGCCCGTAAGCTTAGAAACCGTTGGAGGTAGATGACTAATTAACTGAAAGTTAAATCCGTAAAAAGAGTTTATTTTAATGTGAAGTACTCGTGAAAGCCTTAGAAAATACTAGAGTATTTATTTTTTTTGTATTATAAACAATCTTAAAATGTCTTAATCATTCTTTATATTAATATATGTTACCTATCATAAATACTAAAATAACAGGTCATTGATACTAAACAAATAAATGAATACACTATTAAACCTCGATACAATGTCGTGTATAATTTACAAGCTTATTCCTTGTGTTAACAAATTACCACTTCCTCAATAAACATCCCTTGCTATAATTGATTAGCGATCGTCTGATTGGTGTTATTTGAGCACGCGTCGTAAATCACAAGCATCAAGAATATTACGATTTGGTAGTTTAGCATTTGTTAACATTATAAATTTAATGTAGTATTTAATAATCCTGATAGATTATTTAATGTTTTTTTTGTTTATCTCTTCGGTTTGCTATTATAACAGTTAAAAGTCCCATTAAATTCCATCGATGTGATAAAACAGATAGGCTCACCATTTTTATTACATTGAAATTATCTTTACAATCTGTTTATTTTTAGGAAATATAAATTAGAAAACGAAACCAAATTTTATATTAAATTATTTTTGGAAATCCAAATTGTGTTAAATTCATACATGTTCCATCAATTCATTAAATCATCAACTTTTGTCTGTTTGTCTCTTTGTTTGATTGTAAATCACGAAATAACTATTAAACAGATGTTGGTGAAACGTAATGTGGTTATAGTTTATTATCCCAGTCCACATATGGGATACATTTTATTGCGATAAATTCTCTTATTTGCGGGAAAACAGCTAAACCTGATTTGGCCAATCATTACAATAAAACAACTATGGATTTTAGGAAATTTGGTGTAGTGCCAGTTTACTGTCTGAATCAACACACGAATAACATTTGAGATCGGATTTTTGTTTCTAATATTCATGGAAAAGAAGGTAAATTGTATTGTATATGTAATATAATTTGAAATCATTTCTATGAATTATGTACCAATTATGAAATTGTTACCCGCCCCGTTGCATTGGTCTAATGGTTGACGTCTAACGTATCGCGGCGCAAAGGAGTTTGGGTACGATTCCCGACAGGGACAGCCCTGAATGTGATGAGCGTAGATGTCTGTATTTAGGGTTTGGTCGTTTGTTAAATATATTCGAAGTATTTATAATGTGTATATCTGTGTATTTGTATCGTAGTCTAACTCCCTTAACACAAGCAAATAGGTAATTTGCTTAGGGTTAGACCAATTAATGTAAATTGTCCAGTGATACCATTATTATAAATTTTATGTAAAGATAGATTTTAGATTTGCCTCTTGCAAATGAGATCGGTGGTAACATCTAGTTTGAAACAAATAAGACAACAGAAGTTTACCGTCACTTTTTGTTATTTTTATAAATATAAATATTGTATAATGTGTCTAATTGTATATAATATGCGTAAAGCCAGTCATACACTACCCAATTTATATCAACATGTTCAATAAAGGCATACCCACGTAACCCACATTAGTGAACATATAACCTCATGTCGGTAAACTGTAGGTAACAAGGATTCATTTGCTAATTTACGAGCAAGTTCGTGAAATTGATGAATCTTATAAATCTGTCTGCTTAAATTAACCTTGAAGGTTTTTATAAAGGCAAATAATATTTGGTAAAACGTTAAATATGAAAAATATAATAATCATTCCTTTTTTTAAGAAGACATAAATTTTGACACTATAAAAATATATAATAATAAATTCATGAACACGGGCAGGACTCGAAACTGTGACATAACATAGCTAAATATGCTTAAAGAAAATTGAAAATTATAAATATATATATAATTTTCTCTAAGCATATAAATATATAAATATGAATTTATATAAATATAGAATGAAAAATAAACCGATACGGGCAGGGATTCGAACCCGATACGGGCAGGGATGGGAAACCGTCCCGTCGCTCTACCAACTGAGCTACCGTATCGCTGTCCGCCTCGGTGAATTAAGCATTCTATATGTGATCGTCTTTATCGGGACGGTGGTGACATCTATTAGGTTTCTTTCGAAAATCCTAACCAATGTTTCTAACTTTGCAGCTATACATAATATAAAAAACTAAGCTCTAGTTCATAATAGTGTGGGGTAATTAAAAATGTTGTCAGGTTTCTTAAGTGCTCAGAGCTTCTTTGAATATGATTTCTTTAGGTGAAGGAAACTTTTTACGATTCGACGATTATTTCAGGATCGTTTTTTTTTCGTTATTTAAGAATAAAATGATTCATAGGTTTTGGCTTCCTAGGTTTTGTACTTACTTGGAATGTCTTGTAGACCATTATTGAACTACCTATCTATTTATTTACAATAATATTACTTACTTAGTTTCTTTTTAAACTAATAAATGATTCCTTTTAAAAATTAACATTTTACGTTTCAATTGGCATATACAATTATATTGAGAAAGTTAAAATAAAGAAAAACAATAGATAAGGTAGAAAAAAATGACTGTCGGCAGCCATCAGTGTCAAAAAACATTTTAGCAAATATGCGTCATGTCGTACTTCGAATTCAACTCAACTTGCAAACGTTACAATCTATTTTAAAGAATCCGTCTATTTCGTTATCCCGCCATCGTCTAGTCGTCACTGTAAACCAGAAAATCAACTCTCAAAGCGAATAAACACTTTATTGTCGGTTTTGTTTCTTTTAGTATTGGTGAAATTACGTTAAAAATATGTAGTATTTGTTAAAATAAGATCAAAAGCAAAAATCAGGTAAAAAATATTCTTTATAAATTTTCATCTTTCTGAAAAGTAGTTAGACTGACTGTTTTTGAGCTTGAAATATTTTATCTATCTGTCAAAAGGTCTTACCATTTTACTCTGATACTGACTCTTATTACGCCAAAGGTGATTTGATTCCCACATTAAATATTATTAATGTGAGATTGTTAGTCTGGTTGTAAGTGTGTTGAGCCCTTTATTTATATTTACAATTTATGGAATATTCTTAATTCTTAATACATTATTAGTTATATTCAAAATAATACGAGACCAAATAGTAGTAAACTCAAAATAGAATACTTAAAACGTGTAACTAAATGTATGATAATGACTAAGGACATTCTCAGACCTAATATCCTCATGTTCTACTTATAACATTGTTTTGTAATTTTGAGCCAAGAATGTCATCCATGTAACGATTTCGAGTTTGGTCACGGCACATAACATCTAAGGTTTATTTAATATAAAGGCTTTGACATTAACAAAATGTATAATTTTAAATTTAAAATAAAAGATAAATACAAATGATTTATAAAAAAAATATTTATTATATTATTACATTGTGTCTTTATAATATTATTCAAAAACATTTTAAAATAAATATCGATTAAAAAGTCCGTCTCTGTTCTTGGGAAAATTCTTCATTCTCGGGATTTGACTTCTCTTTGAAATTTTTCATAAATAAGTAAGCAATTAATGATAACGTTTAAAAACAAGTAACATTTATTTTTACCATTTACTAGCATTCATCGCATTCATTTAACCCTCACAAAGAGCTAACACCAATCAAACAAAAATACATTTAAAGTTACAAAACGAATAAAACGCACACATGTATAATAACTGCAATGTTACACAGTATACACAATGTCGGTGAAGTAGGTCGCAGGAAATAGACTGTGACTTCAGTGTCTTCCGGCGATATTTCTTACATTTCTTATTTTATATTTCTTGAACTCCTCACAAATATATTTCATACTTTTCAATAAGTGTAACAAAAATAAACTTTCGACTTTTTCAGCTGATTGTGTTTCTGTTAAGTGAATTTGAACTCTCTTCATTATAATAAGTATCTAAATGTAATATAATTTCATTTTCATTTTAAACATTTATAGAAAAAAAATAGATGAACCTGCGACCACTGAGAACCCGTTCCGTCGCTCTACCAACTAAGCTACCGGAACGCTACCCGCTTACGGGACATTTTGAAAGAAAATAATTTCATTGACGTAAATAAGAATAAATGAATAATAACTCTACGAACATAATTTCACATTTAATCATAACAATTATACAAAAAACAGAAGTTAAAAACAGTTTATATTGTGAATATTGTTGACTCGAAATATATGAAAACACAAATACGTAAACGATGTTCAACAAACACTCCAACAAAAATGAAGTGATCGTTAATTTCATGGTCGATAGGCAATTGTGTCGCTTCAACGAATAATTAAGCCGTCGAATTTAATAATTCCCCATGAAACTCACTTAACAATTTAAATTAAATAATATATTTAAGAGCACTCTACAAAAACTGTTTCTAACACCTGACCCGATACATCTTTTACACTTTTAATATGTATGTGCAAAACTATGCGCAATTTTATCTTTCTTGTATGCTTTTTCTTTAAAAAAGTTTCTAACTGCTGGTAAAAAAAACCATCATAGGAGGGGGCCTTTACAAGAGCAAAAGAACCCAAAATAATGGTTTTTCAGTTTGTATGTCTGTATGTTTGTGCACGCTAATCTCAGAAACGGCTTAACCAATTTGAATGCGGTTTTCAGGAATATATTATCACAGTCTCCGCTTAACATTTAGTGTTTATTTCATCTAAATCGGTTAAGGAAAATAAAGTTATGACAATTTATGTCAATGACGTAATAGGTACCATGAAAATCTTATTCTATACATATAATAAATCTGTAGAATCTGTAGAATCTGTAGAATCTGTTTGTACATTGAAAATATAAAAAATATACCAGGATGTAAAGTGATAACTAACAGAATCCATTTTCAGCAGTTTTAAAATCTTTGTCTGTTTATCTGTTTGCCTTTTAGTTCTGCACACAACACGAAAAAAAAATTCATACATCTTTATATAAGCAAGAGAACGCAAAACAATGTTTTTTCATTTTGTCTGTTCGTCTGTATGTATGTTTGTGCACGCTAATCTCAGAAACGGAATAATCGATTTGGATGGAGTTTTCGGAAATATATATTGTCATGGGATTCACTTTATATTTTGTTTTTTTTAACAATCAGTTAACAAATAAAGAAGTTAATATCTTATTGTCGTACCATTGCTACTTACCAGTTTGAAGGTTTGAAGTTTTTACATACATTTGTAAGTACAAAGGGTACGTTTTGTTAAAATCGAAATCTAAGCATGCGAAGTCGCAGGCACAGCTAGTTATAAATATAAGCAATCATACTCCACAGAGAAAATATACCTTTATATATTTGTTTAGGATAATTTAATAAAAGATACTTTGTGCTCTGAAAAAATCATAAAAGAAGTGTATTTGTAATTTATATTTGGGGGCTCACAAGATAAATATGTCATACTAAATATTTTTACATTAAAATACAGACAGACAGATAGATGATATGACAGATAAGACGTAGACTTTATGATCTAAACTAGTTGTTGACAGCAAGTTTACTTGCCACCAATTAATAAGTTATTTATTATGACATACACTTTTTATATTAAACCATACATATTGCTTATATGTTTTCCCGCAAAAATAAGATCATTTACAGGAGTAAAAGTTATAAATCAAATTTAAAATTGAAATCCGTCCCGAGTTTTTGAAGAATGCCTAAACATAGATATTTATTATTTGGGGCTGTAGACTCCCTGTAACTATTCAAGAATTAAAATTATACTTCAAAAAAATTAAAAATATCGGCCAAGTGCGAGTCGGGCTCCCTCACGAAGGATTCCGTGTCATTTTACATAAAATTTAAAGCTTTCGGAGGTTTTTCTTTATGTACTATAAAAGATTGCTTCATATGAAATCTCAAGATTCAAGTTCGAGTGGAAATACTCTATAGATTGTGATTCTTTTGCAAGTAGTTGCGAGTTTAAAAAAAAATCCTGCTTAAAATGTTCTTTTTTTTCGTTGACATAGAACTTTGATTTTGTTACATCTTAAAGGTTTGATTATTTGATATGAATTTTAATTTAATACCCCCACTCGTTCCTGAGAAAAAGGGTCTTGAAAGACGGACGGACGGACAGCAAAGTGATCTGATAGGGGTTCCCATTTTCCTTTCGAGGTACGGAACCCTATAAACAGAAAATTAATTTGAATGTCATATGTTAATTATTTTATACAGAGATCAGCAACAAACTAATTAAGTTATCTATAAAAGAAGCTTAAATATTTTAAATATTCTTTGGTACTAAGGAACAATGTCCGCAAGTCCGTCTCACACTTGGCCAATTTTTTAATCATACTTCAACCCTTTACTTCAAAGCTAAAAAGTAAGAAAGTTAAATATACTTCCAGCTAACAGTTTATATTATAAGTTATTCTCTTAACAATGGTAGAGACTCGAAAAGAATAAATTAACAAAAAGTGCTAGTGGCCAGTTCTAGTAGTTAATTTAATATTTCTTTCTTTTTATAATTAAAAGTGTATTTTATTACCTACTGAAAAACTGCACAAAGTATTTATTAATTTCATTCTATATAATCTATAATTTATTAATATATTGGATACTATTGGATATTAATAAAAGAAAATAAATATTTTTTTTAGAAAATATTATTAAAATGTACATATATACATGGTTACAAAATTTCTTTTATATACATACATTTTTGTTCTCAAAAGCAATTAGAAGGATACAGAAGTTCTGAATGGAACATTGTAATGCCTGGGGCGGCTCGGCTTTCGCGTGTTTGCGGTTCGGGAATGGTACCTAAATTGCTGCAGCATCATATGTGGGTATGTAATTGTTATTTAACATTTGCTCCTTATATTTTTAAAATATAATAAAAAGCATATTTCTATCTTTTATAACATTATTTGCAATTTTGTCTTCACTGTCCAGGAACTTAAAGCATTTATCGATTCTCAACCCATTAGACGACATAAAGTGCTACTAAAAGCAGTAACACCAACATTATGAGCAGGAAATTCAGCAGTTTGTCGCTCGTAAAAGACACGGAGATCCAGTAAGTCACGCTGAGTCTCAGCAAGTCGCGCTAAGTTAAGACAACTAACACTGCGAATCCTTTACCGCTTCAGTTACAGCACAAAAGGCGATTACGTGTCCGGAAAAGTGCTAACATGATATATATTATATCCGTATAACAGTTAAATAGTTTGTTTTCTTAAATCTAATAAAATTAAAATAAATTGAAAAAAATTAACAGAACACATTTTATAACAGATAAACAAACCATAATCATAACTTTATTGAAGTTCACACGCGAGCAAATAAAAAAACTGTAAACATACATACCATGTTTCCGGAATCATGGAGTGAACAAACAAGGTATATATTTGTTATTCATTTACTCTATTTAGCTATATATCAATTAATAAACATAATGGAAATACATATATAAAAGTATTCTTAATTTAGTTGCACTATGAGCGAAATTCATCAGTTTGATGTAAGAGACGCTAAGCTGACTAAGTCTCGCCAAGTTCGCACAAAGCCGAGACTCGAATCCTTCACCGCTACAAGAGGCTACATCAAAAGCGATTAAATTTCAGAGGCACATTACATACTACAAGAGTAGTTGAGAATGAACAATCTTTACAATGATTACTTTAGGCGTTTATAACATTCAATTCTTTTAATAGCTTATTAAGCTGTTCAATGCTTATTAATCTTCTCGGTGCTTATTAAGCTTCTCGATGGCTTATTATGCTTCTTGATGTTTATTATTGACACCAATAAATTATTTTGAAATAAAACTGATGACCTGTTGATGTTGTGGTTAGTAAACATAACTGAACCAAGGGATGTGAGTTCGATTCTCACACAGGACAATTTTTTGTATGATCCATATATTTTTGTTTCGAGTTTGGATGTACTTTATCATATTATGTTTGTGAAACCCCAAGGAACAGGAATAATAAAATCTCTAATGGGAAAACTGTCATAAAAATAAAAATTTAACCGAACACCTAAGTTCCTTGTAAATATCCCAGGTTAATTAGTACTGAAATAGTTTTATACCAGAACCGTTTAATGAAAGTTGTATAAAACAGGTGACCGGTTCACCTCAGCAACTACGACTAACTGCTAACTAATCCTAGGCTAACTTCCGTAGTCATTACTAGTTTCAGATTAAAGCGAAGGCTATTACAAAGAAAGCCTGGGGTTTTGTCTTTGTAAGTTACATTTATTAAATATGTACTAATTACGAAACAACCTCTAACCTTTTTGTTCAAAATACAATATATCTTAGCGTTTAAATTTTAACATCGAATTATTAAACACTTCACAATAAGTTATGTTTGGATGCAAATTAATTTTCAATTATTGTCTATTTAGAAATTTAATCATGAACTTGGTTAATAAATTGAATCCCACCTAATGGTTACACACATTAATTAATTAGGGAGATAAAATAATTTATACAACAAAATATTGTTATAGAATCATGTTATGATATACCTACAATTAAATTTGGACACGTTATATTTTGAAAAACAATGTTGAATTATTTGATTAAACTACAATTTTACGGTGATCTGGTTTAAGATCAAATGTTCAAAGCAAAAGCTAAAAAGCAATTATTATATTATCAGGAACAAAAGAAACTGTAGAATTGCATACAAACAAACTCTATTAGCTCTATCGTTGTTACTGTCCTTAAAATCGTACAGACTTTAGTAGTTGATAATATCCAACCAAAAATATTAACATCAGCTAAAGAAGGTATTGCCAAGATTCACAAGCTTATGCTTTCACTGTCACCAGGTTATCAGATTACATGAATGGCCAAGCCCAAAAGACTTGACCTAAATCTACAATCTTATTCCTTCCTGTGTTTTAGTGAAAATGATGCCTTGGTCGTTTGAACTATTGCGAGAAACGAAATTAAATTATAGTCTTAAATCCTTAACAGTATCGCTACAACAGAAGAAATACCTGGCGAAAACCAATATAGTACCTTTTGTTTTTGGTTATCTTATTAAGTAATTAACAAGATATACTTTTACATAAACATTACATTAATTTCATTTAATATGTATTTTTAGTAAATAATTTAAATTACCTTAATAATTACCAATATACAGTCAAAATCACATAACAATATTAAAACGCGGTTAATAAATTTAATGTTAACATTTTAAGCTATAAAAGTCAAAAGTGGAAAAATGAAAGCGACTTTAAATTATAATATTAATGTCCAACGTGTAATATACAAAATACTGTATTTTGTTTTAAAATAATCACTAATACTTATATCACCTCTGTTCGTACTGTAGCTGAAAACTAATAAGTTTATTGACCTTTCATTTCGATATATATATTATCATATATTTGAATCGTAGGTTATAAAATACTGGTATTTATATTTCAATAGCGGATGTAAAAAAAGATGATTTATTTACGTTTATTTTAGAAATATTTAATAATTCTAACAGAATTATCGGCCAATCGCCAGAGTATATTTATTAAGTAATAAAAATAAAATCTGTAAATACTATTCTTTATTTATTATGAGAATTATGATACATTAAAAACAAGAAATTTCATTACGTAGTATCATTATGTAACAATAGTATCATATTTACGTCTAAAACTCATATTTTTCAAAAACTTTTGCTTTAAGAAAACATATTGAAGTGACATTCTGAACCTTTTGAAATAAAATCCTATGAACAAACTTCTTTCTTATTTTCCTTCTTCCGACACACATTGGGACGCTTGCCAAGGAGCGTAAATTAAAAAATATATATTTTATACAATATTATCTTTTCTAACGCGTTAAGTGTTGGTAATCATAGAAGTGAATAAAAAGTGTATGAAGAATCTTAATAGCTGTAATCTTTTAACGTGTAATATACTTAGTCTAAATATCGATACAAAAACAATTACAAAAAAAACATAAATATTCACTAAAATCTATTATACAGGTATGTATAGTAGATTTTATTGAAAAATGTATTACACATGTAGGACTAGAACTTGCGACCTCTAGGAATCCGGTTCGTCACTTTGCCAACTGAGTTATCGTGATCGTGACTAATAAACATATAACGAATACATACAACATACATTTATTTTCTTATTTATACACAAAATACTATAACAGTATATGAAAAAAAGATGCAAGTCTGCAATTTCTTCGACTTGTCATTCCCATTTGCTTAATTAAACTAAAACTAAATCGCTGGAATTTTTGAGGAATCCTTGTAATGGATTGCTTTAAAACTGAAATATCTTAACCGTGAAATAATTACATTACACTAACTTTTAAATTGTACGTTTTTAAATGAATACTGTATTCTATAAGACCATGAATATTAAACAAATGAGTAGGATGAGTATACACGTGTGATTTTATTCTTTAAAAAAGTCATCAACCCTAGATTATTCCGGTCGTAGAAGACAAATGGAATGCGCATCTGTCGTTCCGTAACTCATATTATACAAAACAAATATTCTACCATAGATTTCATTTAAAACTAGATCAGAATTTTGACAAATAAACGTCAATTTAAATAAATTATGTTAATGAAATAAAAAAAAACAATTACATTATAAAAGATAGATCTCTAAGAACATGTCAATGTTATAATATCACAGACTAACAAAATAATGTTAAAATGCGACAGAATAATTATATTATTTAGGTAGATGATAAATAATTAATATTTATAATATTAGTATGACATAGCCATGAATATTTATTTTATCGAATAAAAACTTACATATGCCATATTTAAATAAACATAATAAATTAAACCTTAGTAATAGTGATAAAAGATTTCTGTCAACCTTGTCTAGTTTAGATCATTAATTCAGATTATATTTTTATTTTATAATATTTAAAATAATATAAATAATTAACTTCGATTGGAGTCATGTTTTATGAAAAATTAGACTACTAAGTCGTTTTCAAAATATGCACAACTTCAATTTTTTTTTTAATATAATATATTAATTTATAGACGAAAACATAATTCCTTCACGTAGATAACGTCATGGAGCGACTCGCAACGTCAACGTCAAACGAGCGTCACGCGTAATTAGAACACTATGCTTTTTCGATGCTCGTGACGAATAGGCTTTTTAAAATAGACCCATTGCTTCATTATTCTAACTTCAATGTATTTAGTTGGCAAGCGTATAATCCTATTTTGAGTTGCATTGTGACTAATTCATTTTAAATCGACTAACTAAATTCAGTTATCATATTTACGTTTGTACTATCACTACCAACATAATATTATGTTACATAGAAATAAATGTTTGTTTATATGTTTGTCTCTAATGCGTTCCTAAGCTGTTAATTCGATTGCAACTAACTTTGTTGAGTTGTTCGCACATAAAAGTTTCTGAGTTAGAAACGTTCAATAAGGCTGTAGGTTTAGTGACAGTTTGTTATTTTGTTATTCGAGAACAAAGCCTCTAACACTTATATAAACAACATAAAATAATTACAAAAAAAAAAAAATCAAACTATAATAGGATAAAGATAAGGTTAGGGATTTGAACCTGCGACCTTTGGCAAATGATCCCGTCTCTCTATAGATCTACTTACCGTATCAATCGGTGTAGAGACGGGATGGTTTCCCAGAGGTTGCGGGTTGGAATCCCTTCCCGTATCGGTTTATTTTCATTCCTGATTCATTTAAAACAATAAAAAAGCTTAAATTGGCTATATATATATATATAAAACAATATTTTCAAATAAGATAAAAATAAATATTTCATATAATATAAACTAAAGACAGAGATTACAGTTTGGCCATTTTAATAGAGGATGCGGTAAGACTGCGCAGAGCTTTCTCAGATCGAATGAATCTTACGTGCTTAGCATTGCTCAGATAGACGCTGACCCTTTGAATAGGGCATAATTTTGCAAGGACACGAAGTGTATTGTCAGAATAGTAAATGTATATAGCAAATATCAAACGATCTTAGGGCACTTGAAAAAGTTAAACATATTTATTTCTTGAAAAAAAAAAACAACACATAGGTACCTAGTAATATTACTTTATCGAAGATTTATACCTTACTTAAACAATGTAGACAAATTAACAATTTCGTCGTTTTACTCGAATGCATTAGAATTAAAATTTGAAGTAGATCTTATATAGCGTGTTTTATGTTTTTATAGTACTGTTATTTTTATTTTTTTTATTTCCTAAATCTGCAATCAGACGATCCGAACAAACAATCTTTGTATTCATCAAGCCAATAGAATGTATCATAAAATATTCATGAGGCGAGATAATTTGGAAGAACCTTGAGATAAGCTGTTGTATGGTAATTTAGGATTATACACTTCAATGAATAATATACTAGAGATAGTCTTAATTAGCTTGGTTTGGCTACTTAACAACTATTTCTATATCCATTTCACGAAATCTGATTATATGTTTACGAAATGTGTAACACAAGTATTAATAACCGTCTGATCCATTCATGTCATATGCAATGCAATAAATGTATAATTATTGAAATAAATTATCGTTTAAACTGAAGCTCTCCTTCATGAAGTCAAAACGACTCATAGGTACCTAGTTTTATTATTTCACCGATGATTTATATGTCACTCAAACAATGTAGATAAATAAACCATTTTGCCGTTTTAATACACTCAGTATTTGAAAAAAAAAAAAGTTTATTAGTAAAAGTAACAAGAAGCGATTTTATGATAAATATAAAATAAACGTAATAAAAAGTATTTTAAACTGAAGCTCTCCTTCATGAAGTCAAAACGACACATAGGTACCTAGTTTTATTATCTCATCGATGATTTATATGTCACTCAAATAATGTAGATAAATGAAGCATTTTGCCGTTTTTATACACTCAGTATTAGAAAAAAAAAAGTTTATTAGTAAAAGTAACAAGAAGCGATTTTAGGATAAATATAAAATAAACGTATTAAAAAAGTATCCAACCTGGTACTTGTTCAACAATTGGCAATACTTACCGCTTTTCCAATTGCTTAATAACAAAACATATTTATAGCACAATATAAAATATAATTTGAATGAAATATTATAGTTCACTAATTTCGATAACATGATGGCTATAGCAATGGCGTAATTAGGTTAATTAAAATTATTTATTTGGAACATAATTTCGAATTTAATTATACGATTGAAAGTTCCGATAAAAGTTCCATATAACAGACACGGACCATCCGTGTCCGTGTTCAGGATAACGGACGTATTATGTCTGTCATACGGAACAGTGGAGGTAGTGACGTCATTTGGAAAATACATTATCAAATATTATAATACATATTCTTGATGTTGCTAAAGTATTAAAATTCGTCATAATCAAACATTTATCTGGTCATTTAAATAACGAATAACTAGTAATATCAGGCTACGAACAAAATTATTTTTACATAAAATAATAACTATCTTCAGCATTATTTCAACTCCAACATACTTATTAATTAAAAGAAAACAGAGTTGCAAAATAGGCATAAAAATGTAAGAGTATTTTTACGTTGAAATTAAAGATATTCTTCAAAAAGAATAGCATGGTACATCCGGCCTCAGGCATTACAAGCTTCAACGATTTTTTATTCTTGCTTTTTTAATTACCCATCGATTTCCTATTTAGAATAAGAAAACAGTGTATTCCGTGTTTGAAATATTTGTTTCCCATAAATGAATTTATCTTTATTCTAAAACGTGGATAGTTTTATTATAACAATGAAAATAGTAATTATACATTTTCCGTTATTTGATTGTATCTAATAATTTATCGAAAGACTACAGTAATCTTTATTTTATATAGCCTTTTCTAATTAAGTGTTGAAGTCGTAGAATTCTCGTAGTAATAGTATTTCTTCGAAGCCGCATTGATTCCATTTCCGTAAGAAGCTTTTACTTACTCTGCAGTGTTGAAAAACATTATCCACTTAGAATTTGTAGGTTCATTAATAAAATTAATTATTAATGAACTATATATATAAACATATATATATGCTTATAACTTTAAGTACATACTCTATTACTATTCTTTAAAGTTAGAATTGTGTAATAGTAGTAATTGACTTCTGTAAGTGTTCAATACAAATTCAATATAGTTCTTTCTCAAATATCAATTTCTCGCTTATTTGTAACTAGTAAAGTCTGACAATTCTAGTTAATATTGTTTTTACCTAACAAGTAATGTTGGGTTTAACTCATAAAGGCATATACATTAGCCAGTGCCTCACAAATAATAAAAGAGAGAAAATGAGATACCCATATTATCTTTGTCTAATAACACATGTTAAGAAGAGAGACAGATAGGTGGCCTCATCCGCTTTTCTTTCGATTGACACATTTATGCTGGCTCCCCTACTCCGTGTATAATAACTCTATGACGATACGGCACTAGGGTTTCAGGGTTAAAAAAAAAAACATTTTCCACACATAAATCTTTAGTATTATCCTGAATATATATAATGATTTACTGAATATTCGATTTAGCATATATACATATACAGGAGATATTATTTTAATTTTAATTAATAAGTTAAAAAAACAATCCCGGCATATAATATATCATCATTTGTCATTTTATCATACGATGTTTGATGAAATTTCTTGTCTTAATTTATGTCCAGTAACAAATTACCCTCTTTTTCTTAAAGTAACTTTAAACAAAGTGCCTCCGGGAAGATTGATGTCCATTAGAAGGTAATTTCCTAAACAATTTCAGGGAGACGGCGAGCGGTAATCAAATCGCCCCCGATATTTTCCGGTTTTAAGAAAAAAAAATAGAAAACAGACTATCTTCAATGTTTATATCATGACAGAATTTATATCTCACTTACGCTTCAGTGGCTCAATAGATAATAATTAATCAAATTAATTGGCACACTCCAGTGGCTTTGGGTTTATTATTGTGTAAAATAATTTAATTAGTGGGAATATTTACGAACTCAATTCCAGTTTTAATTGGGAAATGACGTAAGACCTATTTAAAGTCTTTAATATATTATTAAATAAAAATTAAACATAAAATCTCTTTTGTAAACTTTTTCTGTAGAATGAATGTGTCATGTTACAAATGCACACGTCTTTACATTCTGATTTGTCTATTGACGGGAACTCCCCCACATCAGCGCTGATTAGTGACAACTCACAGCTCGAGGTCGAAATTAATTTAAATACATCCCTGTCTTTATGCTCAGCTAAGCGTGATTCGATTCGCAATTCCGACGCCCCTGTTTCGTTCACTGACTTAAAATTACAATCTCTAGTTGCGAACTTCCCAATTCCAGAACGAATCTTTTTATTTGCGTCGTAACCATTCGTTCGCGAAACTTAATGCGTTTAAATATTATTAACTAAACGCCGAGTTTACCAGGAGGAAAATCTGATCTCTTTTTAATGAGCAAAAAATCCTTTTTACTTTGGAAAGGCTTAACATTTAATTAAATGTTCAAGACTCTTCAACGTAATAGGTAACTTAAATCTACTGATAGCCGAATTTTACGAGAAAACAAAAATATCTGTAATTTGGAAAAAGTTTACTAATCTTCATCATATATAACAAATATAAAATAATACTAGAAATTATTTCCTTTAAAATGTATATCAATCTTTAGATAGGTTTTTATGATATTTATGTATGTGGGAATCCAACCTAGAACTTTTTCTTCAACAGTCATGGTCACTAAATCATTACAACTGTAAAATAAAACATTTATAACATTTCTCTTAATAACGTTGTATGTTCAAAATTATAGTTAAGACTTTGTTGCAAAGCTCACATTGTAGTATTAGGATCGCAATGAAACAAAGTAGCCGAATAATGTCTAAACATAATTTTCAAGGAAAAGTCGCATGGTGTGGTATGTCATCCGCGGAGATGAACAAATAGAATCATGTCACAAATAGTTCGAAATATCCGGCGCGTCACTGACCACATTCGTATCTACAAATAAACATTCAAACCCATACATACATAACACAATACACACACATATAGACACTGAAAATAAAATCCGAACTTCTATTTGCATAAAATAATACCCACGATTTTTCAACGCTAGCTTTACCTTTGTGAATATTTTTTATTAACAGAACAAATGTAAAATGTAACATATTTAATATAACTACATATATTCAAGGCAAATGTAAAGAAATTATTGAATAAAAATACTATGTTTTCAATTTATGTAGCATACAAAAAATCCAAGCAGTTGTTTAGTTTCATTTTTGCTTGTGTTTTTTTCATGAAAATTGCAAAATCACTGAAGGTAATCCTACTCCCCTTGTCATATTATTTTATGAAAATATATTTATTATGTTATTAAAGGCGACACAAATGTGTGAGTATATCAAAGATATCCATTACATTTAGAAATATTAATATTTCAGAAATCATTACGCGTTATTTTCGCAAGCATCTAAGTTATTATAAAAAGGCTATGGAAACTCTTTATTCATTATTCTATTAACTTGAAACTTATGTTGTAATACGAATATGTGAAAATGATATATATTATTTTAGTTTTCTAGATAAATAGTAAAACAAATTCTCGTTTCAACGCTAGTTTTACATTGAAAACTTCATAGTATTGATATAGGCGAAAATTGCTTCTGATTATATAATTCATTTCTATACGTATTATTCCATAAATCCACGTCAAATCTAATATTGCCTGTACATTATTATTTTGTGTATCATAAAACTTTATTTATTTGTGTAGTTGTTACATTAGAATCACTATATTTTAGACAAACTTGGCAATATTCTAGCAGTCTCGGTGTCCTAGTGGTTAGGTAAACTGAAGCAATAAAAAATCTTAGGTTTGATTCCCATACAGTTTATCTTTGTGTCCATTATTTTTTTATTGGTAAACTCCCAGGACATTAACTTGGTCTTCGAAAAAAGAAAAGAAAGAAAAGAGGATTTCAATGAGACAAGCTTAATAACACCGACCCCAAGTTACCAACCTGTCAAAGACCTATAACATACAGAGAGACAAAATGGAGGAAAATAATAGAAACAATCTTGTTCTGAATTACCTTTTTAAAAAAAGTTTTCCGACACCCTCCTAGAATTTTATATATCTATCTTACTCGATATTTTTATTAAAAAAGTAATAATAAATAAATATTCAAGTAAATGGTTATAATTTCTTTTCCTTTTCGAATTGACATTTATTTGATAATAATAAGTACTTTCTCATTAAATTAAAACATAACATAAAATTGGTTCATTTATTTCATAATAATGATATGCAGTAATCAGTTTTATTGTATAATTTATATATTTTGTGTCTACTGATTTTTTCCAACTAAAACGCAAATAAATAATTTCTCAGACAAAACATAGTCATTTCTATATTTTCGTTTTCTATCATTCCCGATCACTTTCTGGCAACTAAATAATTGGTTATCGAACTATTTGTTAAGGAAAAATAATAAACCAAACCATTACTCTCATAAACGCAGGCAATCTTTCCTTTATTTGGGGGGAGGCTGGGGAGAAGTGGCCGTGACGTGCATAAATGTTTTTCAAGCAATTTTTATTCAGCCAACCAAAAATCACTAGATCTAAGTACCAATAATAACAGAGAAGATAAGCCCTTAAGCCAATGGCTGTATACAATTCTCTGAACTTTCCTTGGGACCTTTGACAAATTAGGAAATAAGCAACCCTTTTATGGTACGCTTTCATTATCTTTGACCCAATTATATATCTTATTTTTGTTCCTCAAAATTTTAGAAATGAAATCTAATACTAACAATCTCAAAACACATTAAAATTAATTTATCTTCAAAGATCATCAAAGTCAAAAGGCTCATTAGTACACCTTGAAAGCAATACCACATTATATACCGGTGTCATCTGTGAGGTTGTGGGTGGTATTGTTAAACAATAACTATACTATACTTGGCCTGCAGCCAGGACACAAGATACAGACCTGTAACGGTTAATCAACCCGATACTAAAATTGTGCAATACTTCTTTGTAATTTGTAAATTCATTTGACTCAAGTCCAATTGTATTGATAGTTTATTATTTTTTTATGATTCTTACAAAACGAATGAGATTAATATCGTCATACAAACGTATGCTATGATTTTTTTATTATGGTTCAAAATTAAACTGACCTACTTCAGTCTTTGACTCATAATACTGGATTGAGTAATAAAATCCAATATACGTGAATTTTTTTAACATGTATAAAGTATGTAATAAAAATTAAAGATTTCAAAGAAAAGGAGTTTGAAAGTAAAGAAAAAGAACTTTCCAAAATTAAATAGAACAGAAATCTCATTTCCGTGTAGCCATCGGTTAGTCAATTTCACTCGCAGGTGGCGAATAAGATTTTTGGCTAAAGAAGCGATCCAAGAGGTTTCCAGTTTTGTTTCCACCCAAAAGTTTTGCTGACATTTATTAAAACAGCTTCAGAACTTTCAGTTATATATACAATTCACCACATATAAGTATATATAAATCAAATTTTTGTCTATCTTATATTTTGTCTAAGTTTGGCATGCAAGAAATATCATTTCTTACATGCGAAATGATTTAAAAATAACATTTCGCATGCAAGAAATGATACTTTTAAATTTATAAACAGAGTTTTTTTCAAACAACTCTGAAATCAAAATTACTAGAACATTCTCCCTTGATAAGCCTCAGTACATGACACCATAGCTGTAATTTGTAAAGAGTATGAAACTCCTTTTTCTCCTCCCTCTTTTTATGTCATACTCTCCCATTTCCTTCCTTACCTTTTCAATTCCTCAGTTCCCAAGAGAGGCAACGCGTTCACAACTTGCCTTATTGTGCGTATATCCATTGGAAATGGTAAGTTTTCTTGCCACATAAAATTAAGTCTTGTTATATTGAATTCCGTTTTTTGCAGAACACCTTTTATTGTAGAGCATAACAATGAAATTGAGAACAACAGTTTTACTTTTATAAATGGCTGCATTATTAAATTTGAATGGTTTCATTATGTTCATATTAGATTAGTTTCATAAATATTTGAAACTTTATATCTCATTTTAATGTATATATAACATTTTTAAATATTCTATTTTGTCGTGCAATATTTTGTATATACAGATAATAACTCTAAAAGTTATTAAATGTCAGAATTTTAATATTTCAAAGAATTATTTCACGAATGTTTTGATAAAATTAAATCAATTTATCATTACGTCAAAATATATAATTCTCAATGCCTACAGGATTGAAATGTTTGTCCTTAATTGATACGATTAAGGGCAAATAAATTCTATTTAAATTCAAGCAAACAATTCAAAGTTAAAATATGTCTACCTCTATTAGGATTGTAGATCACAACTTTGTGAATCATCCTTTTACTTGATCGTCTCAAATTTTCCATTGTATTCGTGTTTGTTTCCAAACTCATTTTTAACTTGTTACAATTTCTTAATACTTCGAGATTAATAAAAAATGATACCGATCAATAATATCTTTATAAACTTCGAATATTGATTATATTTTTGGTTGTCTTTGAACATAAATCTTCTGAAATCAAAAAATAATCTCATCACAGCAAAACAAAATGGCTAACATCAAAGAATTTCTCGATGATGTCAAACTGTACATCTGAGCTTTGTAGAGTTCAAACGGCCTCAAAAAATTACGGCTAAGTTTTTTCTTAGATGACTGCTTGACAACCTAGGAAAGCTTGAGTAAGCTCTGAAGTTTGCCAATAAAACTTTTCTACCGACATCAAACGTCACATACAATCATGTCACTTTGAATATATGGTAACTATGGATGAATGATCTCGAATTTCAGATGACTCCGCTGATAGATATATGACCGAGTGGATAAGTATGTATCGTGACAAGCCATATATCTTTCGATGGACCATTAAATACTATTTTAAGATTTTCTCAAATATACCAAAAGGACCTATTAATATAACGAGTTTTATTTGTATAAAAAAAACTTTGAAACTGTTGCGACATCTACTTCTTTTGGAGGAAGATTAGGGTATATAATATATTATATACCTAATATTATCCAAACACCTATTACACTAAGAGCTTCGTTTAAAGAAATATAGCCAATATATAATAATAATATTATTTTTCGGGTTCGATCAAAAGCTCTGAACTAATTCTGAACCGTATTCTCAACGTCCATCTGTAGTTCAAAAGCCAAGTCGCAGGAAACAGTTCTGAATATACTTTAACTTAACCTTATCGTTGTAATGATAAGAAGTCATGAGTCTTAAAACGTTTACTATAAACATACAATATAGACGTAAACGAACCAATCCTAAAACATTACAATTAATTTTAATAAATATAACATATTTTTAATATACTGTTTATTCAATCGTAAAATGCATTCATTCTAAAAATAAAATGAATTTCACATATTTTCAAACTAAACTAAACTCAATAAGTCAGAATTAAACTTCTCTTATTTAAAATATAACTAAGGCATACACGTTATAATTTCTTGTGACAAACAGAATTCCAAGACAATACAATTGTTCCATTCTACTTTCCGCAAATAATTTCATCAAAATACATTACAAAAGCATCTTAATATTTAATTATAAATAAAACCCAGTTCAGAAATATTAATATAAATTATTGAAATATATTTATTTAAATATTTTCTCAAACTTTTGCTATAGAAAATGATAAATCCAACGTATTTCGACAGTAAAATTTGAAGTTGGAATATGCAAGTCGGTTTCTTTCAAAACACATCAGCTTTCTTTCGCATAAGTGAATTGGCTGGTTACCCATATTCGAGTATGAAATCCCTCAGCGCTGAGAATTTTATTGCTAGAGTTTTCTCGAGTTGCGTACCCTTGTGATAAATTATGTTGTTTTCGCTAGCCAAACTGTTTGTTCTGTGGTATCTATCGAACTAAAGTAGGTAAAAGCTATTAAGGGCCGCTAACATGGCGCCTTTTTTGTTTACGTCTAAGCTCAAGGTTGTCATTGTTTTTTATAATTCCATTAAACAATATTCTTAATATTTGTGTATCAAAATAACTGTTAACAAATTGTCGTTTACAAAAAATAAGAAAAGCCCGATCTAAAATTATAAAGCTATCTTTAATTAAATACAGCTTGACATTTCAAAGGAGGACATGCGTATAATTATAATCGGTCACAAATATCATTAGGGCAACACTCGGATCAGGTCGAGAGAAAGAGATAGATGGGATTGGACTGAGGAGTGACTGAGATGGATGTAGGGATTGCCCTGGTTTAGAAATTATTGTAGCGTAGTTTCTTGAGTAGACAAACATATAGTGTTGTGTGATGAAAGTTATATTATTGAACCTTGTTTATAAAACACCTTTTGATTTCAATCTTATTGACCCAAAATTTCAAACACACGTTCAAATGAATGAAACTCACAAGAAATGGTAAAAAAAAAAAATAAATTTGTTCCGTTCAAAACCTTAATCCGTTTAACGTCTACATTTAGGTAATAAAAAAATCCCAAGCTTTAATAACGCGATCGAGTCCAACACCCCATTTTCAAAGGGCGTGATTTCTTCCGAAATTTTCCTCATTACACAAAGTAGGGTAAATCTCGAACTCCACACTCGATGGAGGATTAAATCCTTTAAAGAATAAAACAGTGGGAAGAGGAAAGAAGCGTACACGCGTATCCGTCATAACCTTGCAGACGAGTCGAAACTTACTCAAGAATATATTAAAACTTTATCAAAGCTGAAACTTCTATTTGCTTTCGTACAAGGATGTTGGCAGGAGTCCTCGGGGGCGAAACTCTGAACGTTGCAAGCCAAGTAGATCTAGACAAAACGCCTTTAATATAGAAATTAATTAAATTAAACTTCAAAATGGTCTATAAACAACAAATTGTCTTTGAGACTTATTAGCCATTTGGCCCTCAAATTCTATTTATAATTTAAGAAACAGATAAAGAAATTAAAAAAATGTAAATTTACTATAAAAAAAACTTCATTATTTCCGAACGCAATACTTTGTTTATTATTATCTGAAAAAAAAAAGCTTGTATTCCATCCGTTTGAAATCCAAAGTATATTTTTCCTTTTGTAATGCGTTATCGAAACTGAAATATGAGTATCCGACCATGCATGGCTGCGCCAACCGTCTGATTGATGAGAGTCAAAGTTTACAGGTTTTATAATCGACTCCGTTCGGAAATGCATTTGTTTTGATAGTTCAATATATCAAAGCCAATACTTAGTTGGTATCTTCCTCCTATATTTAACTTTTCATAGCTAATAAATATTTATAATATCAGGCAAAATATACAATTTATTAAAAATGTATCACAAAAAAGAATTTAGACAGGAAAAGTTTTATCGAATCCGAGATAATAATCGTATTATTAAATTTGTTGTCGATACTTAATTAAATTAGTAACACCTAATATAATTTATATAAATATAACTTAATTTGTGTGATTTGGAATAAAATAAAAATATTCAAACCATACAAAATATGATAAAAAAATTAACTTCTAATAGATGTAGCCTCGTCCCGACAAAAACGATCATATATAAAATGCTAGATTCATCAAGACGGGTAGCGATACTGTTGCTCAATTAGCAGAGTGACGAGACGGTTTTCTAGAAGTCACAGCTTCGAGTCCTACCATGCTATTAAATGTCTATTCTAAATTTATTTAAAATTAAACATTCATAAACAATTTCAAATACTACGTATTAAACTAATAAACTATATCAATGAAATGTTCAAATAAGACACTTCAAACATAGAACTAAACTTCCAAATTTACTTTGATAAAGAGCAAAATCATTATAGAAAATGCATTTCCGAGAACTAATGGAACTGATTTGATTCACTGAACATTGAGTAAGTGAGCGAGCAAACATTACCAACTCCCAATTATTCGTAACCAACAAACGAGCATACAAACAACACATAGGTTAATAGATTTAAGAACAAGGCCTCGTCACTCCCCTAATGACTCCGTTAAATTTCAGCAGAACTCAACTGCCTTTTACGTTAATTTTAGTAATTTATTTGGCCTTTTTTGATAAAGGTCTGTTATTAATTTGAGTTTCTTTTTATTTCAATACACTAATAGTTAAGTTTACATATAAATGAATATTTGTAATGTCAATTGAAGACAAAGGAGTCATTACAGCTTCTATATTATAACAAAATAAACAGAAACGTCAGGATACTCAACATCAAAGTGACGTCGTTTATTTCATTTCACTCATTTCCTTCACAAACTTTGCTTATCGAGGCTTGGGAAATATAAGACACACACAATAAATAAGACCTCTTTGAAAATACATGTTATAGGTATAGTATAGCAGATACCAGGCGATAGCTAAAAAGACTCTAGATGAAGGGACTGAGCACATGAAAGTGCTGCAAAAACAATAGCAAAAAGAAAACGAATGGACCTTTAAAAATGCTAGTGACGTCACCTGAACGAATTAAGACTTTTTGTCCTTGTTATTCTCGATGCCAGACGCAGCCCTCCCCTTCTAACAGTAGGGAGGCAATTGACCTATTTTCGGAGGACGTGCAATAATTTCACGTAGGGTGGATTACCTAGCCTCTACTAGAGATCTGTGCTTGTCGTCATTTTACAACAAAAATTAAACCATTTCCAGTTTCAAATCAATTTAACACAACTCGAACAACACTTTTAAATTTGTAGTATAACAGAAAAAAATTAACATTGAATTTAAGCTCATTCTATTTTTCATTTAACTTCAATTAATAATATCACCAACCCTTTTAAGGCATTTTGTCACTACAATAATATTATTTTTACAGCATCGTCTCTTAAAGTCTCTGAAAATAAATTAGTTATCATGGCCAGCCTCCAACGACTGTGTCTCACCACAACAGTTATAGGCCGGTTGAGTAAACAAAGATATTTTTGGAAAGATATATTTTACTGGTTACCATTGTATGATGCCATCTTTGATCTGTTTTATATTTGCGTAACTGTCTTGTGGATAAATATTCTGGAATCCGTTGAAAAATACAATCATTCCTATTTATAGCGGTTCTGTAATGTATTAAATTAGTTATTTCTTTTCTCATTAAAAGAGTATTCAATGTATATTTTTGTAATATTCAAAGGGTTTTTGAAATACACATTTTTAAAGACATTATTTTTATAACATATACGAAGCTTATGGCATTCTACAAAGATTCTAAGATTATTGTTGTTTTAGTTAAAAAATGTTTTAGTAATATATTGTATACTGAAAGTATATCTATGATTATATAACTGAATACTTCTTACATAATTTCCTTGAAATGGAATCATGGCTTTTACAGATCAAACCAACTGGGTGTTTGAGATACGCACGAATGATCTCGTATCCAATTTGAACTGGAAACCAACGGAATATGCTATCTATAAATTTGGCAAACCACAGTGTTGGAGACTTTAACCAGAAAAAATACATTTCATGTCAAAAATATATCGCAGTAAGTCACAAAGAAAAGTCAATGTTTTACTGTTTAGCTATACCTTTTATGACGACTTTTAATCCGCAGATATATCTTAACTAGAGAATAACTTTTATATTTATGATATTCTACTAAAAATTGGTTTCAAACTTTTTCCTTGTTAAATATTGTCTGATTGACAAATCGTGCTTAAGTTATCTAAGCGTAATGTCACCTATTTTCAATGTGCAGATATCTCTTAACATTTTTAATATCTATAGTATAACTGTTATAGTCTCGAACTATTCTGCGATTAACAAATCGGGCTTAAGTTATCTAACCTTAATGCCACATATTCGTTTTTATGGACAGCGTTCGGAAAAACGCGCCGTGAGATCGCCAGCTGCCTGCACCAACTAATAAATCTTTCCTTTTAATAATAGCGAATCTCTTTTTACTAAATCCCGTGTTGTGGTTTGGCTAATGCGTTGTATTATCCGCGCTTATAAATCATTCATGTCGATTCCACGCCTACAGCTTACCGATTTTACGGTTAAACCTAATGGATAATAACATTCAGTTTTTAACAATGAAAAATATGCCATACACCATCCATATTTTATGTAGGACACCATTCATGGGTTTTGGGACACTTTCTTCAGAGACATTATTTATATACATAGCCTTCGAACTAATAAAAACATATCAGCTGGTATTTTGCGTAAAAAAAATAGATTTTTACTTTTTATAATATTTTACAAGCTAACATGTTTTAGTGTGTCACTTAAAATCACTTTTTTTTAGAGTTTTTATGTATAGTGTACTTAAAATGGTATACATAATTTTAAGTACACTATACATAAAACTTATATTTTATGAGGAACCTAGTAAAAAAAGAATAACCTTCTTAATTAAACAATATATCACAGAAATGACAAAAACAAAAAAAAAACAATTTAATATCAAACAAAACTAAAGGAGAAAGAGAAGAGGAGGAGAAGGAAGTCACTGCAGAACAGTAAATAACGTGAGTACAAACTTAGTTTTGGAGTCACCAGATGGCGCTGCCGTCGGAACAGATAAAGTGCTAGGAACGGTTGTGGGACATTTATCATTTAGATGAAATATACGTAGAAACGTAAATCATTAGCTTCCCCGATTCATCGAAGACATTAGGCGAAAATCGTAACAAAAACAATGCTATCATTAATATTTTGTGATGTAATGTACTGTGTGATTATATTCTCATTAGATCTGTAGTTTTTGTATAGTATTTTTAATAGTGGTTTGCTGAAGTATAGTATTTTTAATAGTGGTTTGCTGAATCCAGTATAAGCTACAAACCAATTTAGCCCTAATTTAATTAATAGATAATTATTTATTAGTAATATATAAAAGTATGATTTTACTATAAAGGTGTAGGTTTCTGTCTAAATTATATTTACCCTCAATCTCAAGAACGACCTAGATTCGAGATAAGAATGAATAAAATATTTTTATCTAATAAAATAATCTTCAACCTAATTACTTTATTAATATAAGGTTATTTTTTTTATAATTTGCTTTCCAAAGTGGATCCTGAGAAAAAAATGTTTTTTTTTAAAGTACTAAGAAATAATACTTTTATTAAACTCAGAATAAACATCATAATTTTTATAGTCTAGACTTAAGCAACTCTGAATAATAATATGAATAATCATAATAGGATTATAATTATAAATAGGTCTTTTTATTTATTCTTCTGACACAATTGGCATAGTTGTCTTTTACAATAAAAGTATATACATAAATTCTTCAATCAAAACAGTTTCTGGATTTCTGCACATTTTTTTTTAATTAAAAGCTTCAAAAGTTGTGTAAAGCGGAAGAAAATCGTTGATTTTATCGTCTCGGCTATTGTGTTTTGTCTATGGTTCGTCTAGACATACTTTCAAATGTTTACAGAGCCTATAGTTTATCTTAAGATCACTAGACAATCGTACAAATGTGCCAATTATTACCGATTGTACTGTGTCTGAAAATCATAATTAGTTCAACGCTCGTATCTAGAGCGAATCTTTTATATAAAATCATCTACAGACTTACATATATGACATAGAAAAATAGATGAACTAGACTATACAAATGACAACCAAAACAGAATTTGAAATCCTTTTTCAAAACAACAAAGCTTTTCAATAACATTCACACAGGTTGAAAACAAGTTCATTCATACTCGGAAAATTCATAACAGCCTAAAAGAATGAGGGGTTCAAAACTCACGCTATACCCGTTTCACGAACGAAACAAAAGCTGTTCATTTTAATATTTCTTCCCGTCATGGCACCAACGACCTAGAAAGAAAGCGTTCTGAAAGTGGGCAGGGATCTCCTTTTAAATCTCTCCATTCCATTGTTATATATTTCTCAACGCTTCTTACAGTATAGCGCGTTTTTAATATTTTTAAAGCAATTTATTTCAGACAGATTACAGTATAAACATTTTTAAGGTAAAAAATATCTCTTCAGTCAGGCATGTCATATATATCTCAGCACACCTAAGATATAAACAATAAAAAAGAGAATCGATAACGCAACGAAATATTCGATTTATTTCACCCGTATTTATATCAAGTAAGGGAAAGGTTATTGGTCTGGAATAATATTATGCGGATTTGGAAAAATCAGTCCTTCGGTCTACGCAGCGGGAATTCGTACATAAATCAGAGACTTGTCAAAGTGCTTCCAAGTAGATATAAATTACAGACACAGTGTTAGCCTCATTTTAAATGCGAGAAAAAGTTTTAGGTGGAACTGGTGTCCATATCAAATAAACTACTTAGAGGACACCGAGTTAACTTTGCTTTAAGAAATTAAAATCTGAGATCGGTGATTTGCATAAATGTTTGAATAAATATAGAAATAAATAGAATTGTATACAATTTTTGTGTAATTAAGTTGTGAAAAATTCTATATAAGTTTTTTACAATTAATATATATCTATCACTTAAGCTGTTTAATTTGTATTTAAATATTCAGTAAAAATGGTAGCAGAGTGAGGCTGACAACATTTTGTAGCGACACAATTTACTTTTACTTTTATAAAAGTGAAATGTATCAATGAATTATAATATTTTTTAATAAAGTAATATTATACATATTTTCAATTTTTTAGGTATATAATATAACTGAAATAAGAATAGATTTATTATAGAGACTATTTCATAAAGATATAAAAAATGTTATTAAATTTGTAAGAAATACGCAATTCCTGGAATATTTCGTTAAGTGTGTGTGAACTTATTCTTATTGTCCATTGGAGAGCTTGAAGCTAAATTGATCTGGGCTGAAAGGGGCCTAATGATGCAAGCTTATGGACCCCGAGGGACCCCAAGGTTGTCAAAGATTCATTGTAATAGATCGGCGATGGTTTTCTTGAGCCTAGCGATGTGTTGAACGATCTACCGAAATATTTATTTCATCGCAAACGTAACGGCTACTTGGGAACATTTCTCTTGCATTGTTCTTAACAATATTTTGGGACGAGAATTTCTAAATTTATAATACAATTAAAATTAATGGTATTTTTGACGAGGTTCTAACTTCAATGATATAATGAACCTTGAAAATGAGTGCGATATTAAGAAAATCTATTTCAATACGGAATGCGAATGTTTCTCTAATTTATTTTAAACTGAAGTGAAAACATACATACGGTCATGGAGGTTGTTCAATTACTATAAAAGATGTTTTTTTTTATAATAATTAATTAACTTTCAATAAACATATTGAATATTGTGTAAATTCCAATCTAAATTTGTTCTTAATTTAATTTTACTTAATAATAATAAAGATTACAGCATTTTGATCAATGAACTACGAAATCCCCCGGTGACGCTGTAATAGCCAACAGGGCTAACAGCATAGACAGACAAAAAAAAAAAAAAAAAAAGAACTACGAAATGAACGAATGAACTACGAAACACCTTTAAATCTAATAATTTAATACTTAGATAGAACGGAATGGTCTACAGACAATAGAAGGTCGGGTGCATCATGGCGTTACTATTCGCCTTGGCAGTCGCTTTTGGCTCGTAGACAACACTCAAGCTTTGTCTGAAGCATTCGTTTCGATGACAAATTTTAAACTGTTATTTATTCAACAGTATGTTACGCCCTTATTTATTTATATTTTATTATGAAAGCAAAGAACGCGGATATTGAATTTCAGTTGTACAACAAAGTAGGTTTTATTTTATTTGTGGGTTTTTTTTTTTACATTTTATATTTGGAAGAACTGCTAGCATCCAGATATACACGTTTGTAAAATATGTTTATTTTAATATTGTTATAGTGGGATTATTTATACGGAGCGGAATCCTAGTGGTCCAAAGTTCGATTCTTGCCTATGTTGATGAATATTTCATTTTATATTTATTTTAAACATATATTCTCTTACTTTATATCTCTCGGATATATTCACAACTCTAGTCTCGAATAGAACCGATAAATATAAGTCAATAGAATTTGAATGACTTAATGACAGTATATATTTCAGAATATTGCCACATTGGCACCATAAAATAAATTGAGATTTCACAGGTAATTAGGAAAATGCATTTATTTCTTAACGAAATAATTTACGATCTCACAGAGTGGTTTTCTGAGAAATTTACGAGCTGGCACGAATATACGTCCATTTTTATGGAGAACATTAGAGAGTCGATTGTCTTAAACGTCAGGTATTCTTTGTATGGTAACCATAGAATTATTATAGGTACATATAATAGGGTAGTCATACGCAGGCCTATGAGTGTCAATGCCTGACAATTAATATAAGAGACCATAATTGAACAGGATGACAGACGAATACTTATCTTTGTCTCATCACACGTGCAAGATAGAGAGACAGATAGTTAGCCACATTTGCTTTCTCTTTTTATTAGGATGGGCACATTTTAGGTTGGCTTCCCTACTCTATGTATAATAAATCTATGAAGGTAACAAAATAATCTATCGTATGATTTGTTAGTTATATTCTCAAATAATTTTGAATTTATCGATGTTTCTTTAAGTCATGATCAAATAGAATTAAAATAGCAGTTTATTTATTTAACCTTTGTATTCGAATGTTAAAATAAGAACAGTGAACTTGCGAGATAAGAAATAGTTATACAAGTAGAGATTTATTGGATTAATATAAACGCCTCACCCACGTGTTTTTGTTGTAATATAAACGAATAAAGCATATTATGATAATGCTATTAGAACCAATAAATAATACATGCGGTATTTTTTTATTTGTTGAAAATTTATCTTGTAATGACGTTTCTTAGAACTCTAAATATCTCTACATTATATACGTGTGACATATATAAATGAGCATCTTTTAACTTATTAATATTATTATTATTAATTCATTAATACATATTATATAAAAAAACTTAAAATGTAAATCAAAACTTAAAAAAAAACAGAGATATATAATCCTATGATGTTTTACAATAAATTATAATTATAAATAAATATTTATTTACAATTATAAATTATTGTAAAATATATTTAAAATAGTCATGTAATATATAGAATTTTATTCTTACCTTGACCTCGTTGAATTTACACTCACGGATGCAAATGTTCCATAATACACCATATTACTAAGGGTAGTTCAGCAGTTCGAGGGCAATTCACCCTTTGAATGATAATGCTCCAAGTTTTAACATTGAGTCTGTTTATTTTATCACAACCCGAGGGAAATTACAGAAAGTTCACACAACCTTTAATATTTCTAACAGTATAAAGAATCAAGAACAGTTGAACAGTTCTCGAAGTATTAATGCTTATTTTATTGTATAAATATATTTAATTTTCACAACTTACGAAATTACAACCAATATGATAAGTCCGTGAGCCGAGGGGACAGTATCGCAAGCATTCCTTTAGTTAATCACAACCACGAACTACAGTCAGTTAGTTAGTTCAGTTACTTAGTAAATAGTAAATATCCTACATGACTCTCACTTAGATAACTTGTTAACTAGTCATTACTCACAACACTGAAGAGGTAAACATTTATTACATTACGAATTACATCCTGTTAACTTTTCCCGATCGAGAAAAATAACATTTCATCTCACTGTTACATCACGGAACCCACATGTACATTTTCATAGTAGTTCAGTACATTTGATTATTGTTTTTGGCACAGAAAGATCCATGTTATCCGCGAAGTTAGAGGCGGTCATCCGGACGCGAGGAATTCATCCACTGAGCGCTACATCACGAATTTATAAATAGTTATTTGTTAGAACGCTACAGTCTTTCCTAAACGTTAAGTCAAAGCAGTTGGTGACTGTAGATGTCAGGTGATGTCGGAACTGTCAGTGAAACTGTGTTTTCAGTTTCAGCTGCGACGTGTTTGCCGAGCTGTTAGTTCTGTGTTACTAGAGGCACGCGTTCTACGCTGCAACTGCTGAAAGGGGAAACCTGTTGAAATAGGATGGTGTGCTAAGTGGGAGCAAGACGATAAGATTTCTCTCGGTGCCGCGTCGATTTTCAGGCGCTTATTTTGCTAAGAGCGCGTGTGTGCGTGAAAAGCTGCGTCGGTACGAGCATCGAATCGGTGTTAGTAAGTTGTGGAAAACTCTCTAAGGATGTTTCCACAAGCGCGTGTATTTTCTCATTTTTTTATATAAATTTGTAAAAAAAATAAAGGTTAGTTTTACTTATATTTGTTAGTTACTTTTCTTAAGAAAGATGGATAATGAGATTAAAAATATTTTTTTATTAATTTGTAAGAAATGTAAAAAAGCTGTAACACTAATCGCAATTGTAAGGTCTATTTTACAGTTTTGGAGAAGACTTAGTGAAACCAATATCAGATATAATAATGTTAAAAATATTATATACTCAAGGCTTGATTTATTAATTATATTATATAAGTATTTTGCTAAAAATGTTGTAAAATAAATATATAATTCATGTTAAATGTGTCAATTCCCAGAACCTTACAACTAACATTATCGTAACGATAACTAGGTTTAAGAATCGAAGGTGTTGTAGTAAGAATTAATCAATTGAAAGTGGTTCTGAACCAATATAAACAAAGAGCTCCACACATACAAAAAACACGCACCCATACGCAACGGAGGCTGTAGCGGAGATACGAGCGAGATGACGATACGCACTGCGCACGCATACTCACACACAGACACTCACACAGCTATGTTTATATCTGTATAACGCCCCTGACAAATGTAATGTACCCTTCATTATGGATGGAATCAATCGGCATACTCGGACTAAACAACGATCGAATGGTTTCTATTTTTTTTTGTTATGATATCATTCAATTTATATGATTGTTATTCATTACTCTTATTGATAATTCAGAATTTTTTGATGAGTTTGTATATATAGTCCATATTATTATTAATTTAATTGAAGATTATTGGTAAATATGATATCATGTAAAATGATGTTTAAAAAAAAACTATAAATAAAACGAAATGTCTAGAGCGACTGGACGGTTGCCCAAAGGTCACGGGTTCGAATCCCTGCTTTTATCGATTTATGACTAAGTTATGTTAAATGTTAGGCTAGTTAGGTGGTACATATAGAATACGTGATTTTTTTTAACATTTAAAAGTAGGTCATAAGATTATATTTAATGAAATGTGAAAATGCTTTTCTTTCTAAAATGTTATTTTCTTTGTAATAAAATAATGTCTTCCTTTGTTGTTTCATACTTAGTTTAATTACTTTTATGAGGTCATAACAACTGTATTTTTGGATTATGTTACAATTTATGTATTGTAGTTTTTGCGTATTCTTAGTCTTGTTTATTAAATCTTGTTACGAATCATTTAAAACATAGATATATAATAGTACGTATTAATGAATTAGAAGATATATTTTTCTATACGAAAAAAAAAATAATAACAAAACCAAAAATCTCAAAAGCTTTACGAAATAAAAGAAAATTTTACGTACAAATTCAGTTTATAATCAGAATTCAATAGACTCTTTTTGTCAATTATAAATATAAAAGTATCTTTGAAAGATTTCATTTTAGTAATATTATAATAGTAAATTCATAATGTTATTTTTTTGCTAAAGCAAATCGATGGCGGACAACTCCATAGCAACTAACCGATATATAGCTCACACATCTATTAAAACCAAATAAAAAGTAAAATGTTAAACGAAAGTCTAGAAGACAAGGTAAAATATTCAAACGGACTGAATATATTTCACATCAACAAAGGTCATAATTATAATATTTTTTTCTACCCCAAGAGACGGAGGTATTTAATTAATTATTAACTGAAAGAAACCTATTTTTTGCTCAAACTATTTAAGAGTCAGTAAAAAACTTGTAATATATTGATTACGTCACTACCTTCCCTCTACTTCGACCTCCTTGAAGGATACTAATTTAAAAATGTTGACTGAAAAAAATAAAACGCTGATTCATGAGTCAAATACAGAAATCTTTTTCCGCCTAACAATTTTTAAACTCCAAAACATTAAGGGTGGTTTTTTCTGCTAAAACTCAAAAATAGTCATAGATTAAAAAGTAGTAAGTTTTATAGGAACATCTGTTACTGATGGGAAACCGTAGTTATTTAAGACAAAATCATTAACAGCTTGATGTACCATTTAAATTTTATGAATACCACAAAAATCCCAAGGTCACACGTAAACGTACACACGGTAATTACTATGACTATAAAAATACTATTTCGTTTGTTCGCGGATAACTTAAGCGTCCATTAGGCTTTTTTCAAATGTTTCAAATTTGAGTAAAATTTTCTTGTAAAAATCTAAATTTTACGACAAAATTGAGAAATTTGAAAATTTTAGCTTTTTCTATGACACTCTTGTATGAAAAGAAAACATTCCTTACGATTTGTAAAATAATATTTACCTTTTGTTTGGTATATTGTCGATATTATATAGATAAATATGTGTTAGAAATAATACATAGCTTATGAATGAGAAAGCTACGAGTTCGACCTGTTGTTAACAATGATACAGTATTCAGCGCACAGAGTCGCAGGCTATCATTAGTTAACAAATATCATCTAGATTATAGAATTAATTAAAGACCCTGGAAGTCGTCATCACGTATAATTTAAAAGCCGAGAAACATGTCTCCAACATGTAACTACAACGAGAATTTAGAATATATTATTAATTTAATATAAACTTAATTACATTTGATAAATTATTCAGAGACAGAATACATTAAAATCATATATAATTTCGCATACCGCTCTCTCTTGGCCAGTTTTTAGATGTTACTATGAGTACTCTCAAGTATTTTTGATTTGGGAACTTTTCCAAATGGTTCTCATTAAACTAAAATAGCCTAAAGAACGGTCATTAAAAGTATTGTTGTCTTAATTTAAGCTGATAGGTGACTGCGGAGCAAATAAATATGTTAAAATGATTATAATTATATTATGTTCACTGTAATGTTTTTGTGTAACTAATTCAATTATAATATCAATTATTGTTAAAACGTTTTTTGTTAGACTTTTCTTTTCTAGAAATTAACATTGAAATATAGCACAAGATTTTGAGTCAGAGTATTTTTTTATTAAAAGTGTCCATATTGTTTGAGAGAATGTCCACGATGAGCTGATTATATATTATATTATTCAAGATAATATAATATTCGATATTATACGAGTTTTTCTTATCTTAATCTTATCTGAAAAAAATTGCAGAAATTATGGAAAACATTGTTCAGAAAAAATATTTCAAATATTTTTTTGTAAATATATACTTATAATACTCTATGGTACATATTAATATATTTAGTTAAATGTCAAATTAAAAATGCTCCATTCCAAACGCTTGTCAAAAAAATTACAAATTATCTTGATTATAGTAATGTGTATAAAAAAAATGTTCTTTGACCATTCTGTGTTTAAATTAAATAAAAATACCCTTAATTTTAAATGTCAATCAACATATTTTTTATAGAAGTAATTAAATTTCTTATAAGTTGTACATTCTTACTATATATACTTTTTGTTTTTATTTAACATTGTAAAAGAAAACATATTTTTATAAAAAAAAATGACTATGTTTCTACATAAAACATTTTTTGAAACATGCAAGTATACTCAGACCTTATAAAAGAAAAAAAAATGCGGTTTCTATGCTAATAACAAAACATATATTAGTATTTTTATTTAAAAGTTTTAATTGTTACATTAATTACCATTATTTAATCTGTTCATTTTAATCTGGAGAATCTGAATGTCCAAAGATTTAGAAGCATAGAATTAATATACATCTCTATGTTCAGAAGTAGTCAGGGTATGCTTTTGTCTACGGATTTCAGTTAATATATTTAATGTTTCAATTTTTATTCCTGACAATATATGTGTAGCAATTTTATGCAGAGGAAGGGAATTTAGGTAGTTGCGAAAACTTGCAGGCGATTATCAATAACTTTGATCGAAACAATGTTATGCTTTTGAAACTAAATATAGTTAACAAGGATTTTCAGATTGTGCTAAACCTCCTCGTTTGTGATTTGTTAGTTTTATTAAAACCGTCATTTTTCTCCCTTAAAGAAGTAGTCTTTGACAAAGGTAGTCAAGAAACCACCTTGTTTTTTTTTCATCCTAAGAATCAAAATCAAATCAAAATGCATATAATTTTTGTAACGACAGACGATACTTTTTCAATGCTGGTAAAAAATATATTGATTAAAATTATTTCTGAGAAAAAATATTTTAGTATTAAATAATAAAAAAAAATATTTAGATTTGTGGAACTTCAGGAAAACCCACGTTGTTGGTTTATTGAAGCTATATTTAAACCTAATTGCTTAAATATAGTCCTCGATAAATAATCATAAATCGAAAATACGTCGATTTATTTTCCTATTTCTATCAACGCAATTTTTAACATAGAGCAAACCAGAGTATTTTTTTGTGTGTTTAATTTACAATAATTAGGCTTAGTTGTTTTTCCTGGTGACATAATAGCTCCAGTTAGCAACAAATAGTTAATCGAAATCATGAAGGAAAATATATTTTGACGAAGTGATGATGATTTTTTGTGTATAATGTATGTTAGTTCGTAACCTCATTTAATTTAATATTTTTTGGAAAAAAAAATAAAATTTAAAAAGCCCCCGATACAAAAAGACCTCTAAAAAGAATATTATTATGTACTTATTGAAGTCGTTGCGTCGGGGGACCCTTGTACGTACGTTAACGATGGTGTCTATTTTACGAAGTTAATCATTGAGGACTTAGACTATACGATTCGATATCGTAATTTCTTTATTTACCTTGGTAATTTACTTGCATTTTAATTTCTTTCTTTACAAGATTTACATTTAACTTATTTTTTAATACATTGTTATTGAATATATTGTTATTGAACAAATGTAGAGTAGTCTAACAAGGAAAAAAAAAATTTATGACATGTACGAAGTGATTAGTACATTTTAATGGGCATCTGTCAGGCTGTCAGCTGGCTACCGTTTTTAAAATGTAGTCAAGGATTTCTGTACGCGGACAGGCTGATTGAGGACAAAACCAAGTAAATGCTTTAGTCTGTGTCTGGTCTAGGTAGACGAAATACCAAATATACCTCTTACGATCCGGATCTTATAATAGCGGGTCAGTTCGTTAGTACCGTTACGGAGGCAGCTCCGTTTAAATTTTTAGGTAAAAAATCGATTTCCAAGACCGTACTCCATAGATGTATGTAATAGTCGATAACTTTTTAAATGATCTCAAAAAGGTAGATCATAAGAGTTACCAAAAGACATATCATCGGAAAATCTACAGATGATACTGTAACTTCTCTCCCAAAATATAAAGCTGCCTCAGTTCAATTCCATAAAAAAAATATGATAGGTGCTCAAACGAATAAAGTAGGGCTAGGATCAAGTAGGAAACTTCAAGACGTAGACATAACAAAATCTTTTATTCGACAAGACGAAAACGATAACTACCGACTGCACGCGATGAGCCTAGAAATTCAAATCGAATGGGTGACCAGAGAAGATTTTTGTCTTCCACTAGCTTTGAAGTGCACCTTGCTTTATGATTAGTACCCAGCATTATTAAAATTTTATCTTAATGCATTCTTAATGACTCTTCCAGATCAAAGTAATTTATTGAGATAGGGCAAAGCCACCGAAAAGTCAAAGGAACCGCGAAACACTTATTAGTAGAGCGTAGGGTACTTCTTGATAGAGGTCAATAATCTCGTCACCACGACATTTTAGAAATCATACGGGAAGCGATTAGTCTTTCAATAGCAAGACCGCGGAAGGGTATAACAACCACCAAACGAGTTCGTACAAGAAGGCTCCTCCAAAAAGTCAAAACCGAAGACTTATTCCATTTTAGACGCGGCTCTTGATTGGATTCTCATCCTGGACTAGTATGAAAAGCATTATAAAATCCCTGGGGATGTTTGTGTTTCCTCATCCAGATCAGACTTATTCCTGTTTTCTAAACATCTAAAGCGCGCGATACTTGTGGAGCTTACTGTTCCCTGTGAAACAAACATCACCAGGGATCACACATTTAAGCTTAATAAATATGACCAACGAAATGTACAGGAATAAATTTATAGTTATCTTGTAGACGGTAGAAGTGGAAGCGAGAGGTATAACAGCAAAATCTCTCTATCATCTACTTAAAGACCTTAGCATTTCTAGAACAAGCATCGGTTCATTCTAGAACGTATTTCAAAGGCGGCATTCATTTATCTATTTTGAAAGAATCATAATGATTTCTTTGTGTGTTAGCTGTTTTGGTAAAAAAATTACGAACAAACTACAAGCCATAAATGAGATAAGAAGAGCTTACCATTTTAGTTAACTAAAATAAAAAAAGAGGTTAGCAAGTCAGTCTCCGAAAGCAGGAACCGATTACTAGCACAACTACGTTAAATAACATATAAAATATAATCATTCTTCCGGTAATTTTATCTTGTATTTCAAATGTAAACATACAGGGAGATATTTCGTAGGTGACGCTATAATAGCTGACAAACCATAGACATGAACATAAAACAAAAAAAATACAGAGATATGTTGTAACATTTATTGATGTGCTTCCTTTATCGTTTCCCGATTTTGTTTCTTTTTAGAAACTACAACTCATTCTAGCTCTGCGTGGGCGCATCTTATGTGGAAAAAAAGACTTACTTGGATTATTTTATTACCTTCGTTCTGTTCCTTAAATTTTTTAACCCCCGACTAAAAAGAGGGATGTTATAAGTTTGACCTGTCGATCTGTGTATCTGTGTATCTGTGTGTCTGTCTGTGGCAAATTTGCGTCCAAAGGCGGTGACGGATTTGAATGCGGTTTTTTTTTATCGAAAGCTATGCTCGTCGAGATGGTTCTTATCCATGTTTGATTGAAATAAAAATAGTCGTCTTCAAGATATTGATGCTTTATTCGTGCGGGGTAGACTATAAAAATATATTTATATGGCTTACGATCGTAGTCATAAAGAATCACGGACAACAGCTAATGATAATATAAATCCCTTCATCATAGTGTTATTAGTGATTGGCAATCATTTTAACTCTAAATGTTTATATTTATTAATATTCGTATATATAAAACCTACCTATCTACCTACCCATATGAAAAAGTCTAGAATCATGTTACTGAATATATTTATAATTTATTACATTGTCGAAACTTTCACGTGGATCCTTATTTTATTAAATATAATATATATATTTCTCGTATTAAATATAACCTTTGTACATCATAATGTAGGATTCTAATGCTAAAAGATTTTTTAAAAACCGGTCCCGTAGATTCGGAGCCTATTCAATTTAAATAAAATATTTCCTTATTTAATAACGAAAAGTTGTTTTTCTTAAACATTAATATTTAAAATGTCACTATTCCTAAATTATAAAGACAGTATAAAAAATATATCCTTTATTAGTAAATACATATCGAATGGTGAATGGAATCGATATAGACTAAATAATATGCTCCGGTTTTTTGGCTCTGTGAACCATTATGTATATACTAAGCGATAACAGTCAACAGTGTATGAGGTAAATAGTTAAAAGGACTGGTCAAGCGGCGTTACAGTACACGTCGACAATGGATTCGAGGATGCTCATAGTATTCACATTGTTTTACTTTTTTCTAATAACGGAAGTTAGTGTCATAAAAGCAAAAACTTTTAGTCGTCATAAGAGACAAAGAACAAGTAATGACAATTCGAGGATTGTTTTCCCTGATGAAAATATAATAACTACCAAGGCAATTAAAGATGTCGAAGGGATTGAAGACAGAAATCTTATAAGAGTGGACAAGTGTCCTAGTGGATTTATAAAAAAAGGTCCTATTTGTGACGATCCAAACAAAAAACCGAGAAAAAAAATTTTAAGAAGAAATGGAAGAAAGAAAACAACACCCAAGGTTTGGCATTGGTAGATTAGTGTATAATACGCAATGTTAATATATTAAGCAATTATAGTATAAAATATTTAATTACTTAAGTTTGTTTTTTTTTCTTACTTGTGACCGAACTGACAATTATGTTTGTATAAATAATTTTTTAATGCTTTTTTTGAAATACAAAATTAGAATAAGATAGAGACAAATTTGATACTGACTAATTTTACAGGACAGCGAGAAACTTAATATTTCGTCTCTGGTCGACTGAACTGTAAAATGTCTATTAATTTATGTAGTTTAGTCTTTCTTAAAGAGAGCGGTTAATTTATCTGATCAATTAAAAAAATCGTAGTTTGATTATTAAAGATAAAATTTGTTATTCTATGATGCTGACGTTGTTTTTATTATTAAATAAACAAATAAAAATGTTTGATGATTGTGTCTAATACATAATTAAAGAAAAACCCTTTTTTCTAGCAGTTATTAGTGTAATCATAGATATTGGCAATTTTTTTAAGAAAACCAGTATTACGAACAGTTATAAATCTGACTAGTTTCCTCTGTAATCTACTTTATTTTAGATATTAGTCAGGCAGTGTAGTCATTACTGATGTTAATTTCTCAATGGGAAACACCACGAAAGTTACAAACATAAACAAGTTTTGAGGAAAACACATGTAGGCCATGACGGGATTTGTGTTTATTCCATAAAAAGTATTCATGAATTCATAATTAAAATTATTAGTAAAGAATATGAATACACCTTATAGAAAATATTTCAATATTTAATTACAAAAAAAATTAATCCATATCTCTCATGAAAGTCAGTTTTTACAATATTTTTTTAGGCAAGATAAGGCATATACAGCATTTGTCTCAGTGTTTTCCTCTGAAATTGTTAAAAAATCTCTACGTTGCCGTTGCTTTGTCCAACGCTATTTGTGGTTCATTGTTTACAATAGGAATGCTATATCGTCTCCATTGGTAAGATTATCAGCGTACATTGGTATCCCAGACTTGGTACGTTACAGGACCCAATATACTACCATGCGGAACTCCTGAAGATTTGTTTTTAACTGTGAGGTTTATTCTTAAATTTTACCTCGAAACATCTCCCTTCTAATCGCGATCATAGGATGGCGGAGGAGTGTAGCAGCAGTTTTTTAAGCTTGACTAGTAGTTAGTCGTGCCAAACTTTATCAAACGCTTGATAAATGTCAAGGAATACATTCGAACAATACTCTAACTTTGTATTCTAACGTTCCATTTAATGTGTCTGTAATGCGACGAATTTGTTCATTTTTTGTTTCATGTCCAGGTTCCTTGAAGCCGAATTGGTGTGAAGGTATCGCCACGCGGAGTGCGCAACCTGATCAGTATTTTTTTTATTAATAAGAAAACGGTTTCATTATATTATTAAAAAATAATACAATATGTTAGTGTTTACCGGAATATTCGGGAAAACCCGAAATTTGTAGGTTCATCAAAACTAGATTGTAACGTGTAATGTTATTTAGTTTTCCTGTTGACATTTAAAAATAGAAAAAGAAGGAAATATATTTTGACGAGGAATTATCACGTACCCACTACTATAAGGAAATGTATTTTTATATGTTTTTTTATGTTCTTAGTAAGTACCTACTATACTTGTGTAAGAATAAGAATAATACAAGAAACATTTAACAATCTATCACTAGGCTGAATTTCATCACATTCTGGCAACAAATGCGAAAAGATAATTTAAAAAAAATAATAATAACAAAGCGCGTATAGAACATTCAACAATTCTGTAAATCAGTAGGTTATGGAAAGATAACTTAGTACTTACTAACTTACTTAGTAAATAATAACTTATTACTTTGGTAAGAGAATATCGAGTGTGAACATGTCGTTTTTTTATAAATGTATATCTGATAAGTACATTTTAAAATTAAATATAAGTTTTTATATCAAAATCTCATATTAGGAATATTACTATAGAAACTTATAAAAATAATGTAATAGTTATCTTGACCATTTTTACAAGATCGTCTAATTATTATTAGCAAAAAAATCTTTAAATTATATATTCCTGTAAAACTGTAAAAGTTAATAATAATAATAATAACTTCAATCAATAAATGATTATTTTATTTGTCTGGAAAAACTTGTTTTTCTTTCTTAACATACAAATAAGTAGTTCTTGTCAAACATACAAGTAAGTTCTTGGCAAACATACAAATAAGTATTTTTTAAACATTTTTTTTTCTACGCATAACCTGTTGAAAATATGAATACGCTAACAACGTGACACACTTGACTAATACTATGTTACTAAATTCCACAAAGAGTCTGCACCAACTCTTTAAAAAAAAAACAACTGACAGATGACCATTAAAATATACCTATCACTTCGTAAATGTCATAAATATATATCATGTCATGTAATAACTACAAGGCAAGATTGTACATTAAATATTTTATTAAACAACGATTAGCCACGTATTCGATATTACTCACTACAGTTTATATATATTTTTTACTTATTTATGTATAGTTTACTCTGTTTATCTTTTTTTAGTTTAGTGTCACTGCCCCAGTCTACAAATACTTACTATAACTCTGAATGTTTTCTCATTTTGTCAAAACACAACTAGAATTTGATTGGCATGAATTTTGATGTGGTGTCGGTTTATACGTAAATCAAAATGTAGCATACTTTTTCCTCCGATCAAATCTCATTTATAATCATCAGAATGGGATATGATTCCAATTCCAACAACAACACCTTACTAACAGATTTGTAATTAGAACAATTTGATTCAGAGGGCAAATCAAACCGCTTGGGTTCAGCTATTTTTAAATACAAGATAAGCTATGAGCGTAAAATGTTGTTGTCGAGTTGAAATGAATTCAAAGATTAATTTAAAATATATCTTAGATACATTAAACTAATAATGAAAGAATTTGATTAATGATAATTAGATAACGTAAACCTAAAGCCAAAGGTTGAAAGAAACACATTTAATTTAAATAAACACTTTATTTATTTCAATATATATTATACAGGATTATTTTTAATTAGTTGGTCACCTCTTGTCATTGATGTAGAAAGACTGCCTGTCTTTCTACATCAATACCAACAACATTTGTTCTACAACTTTTTACAATACTTGATAAACAACACAAAAAAACGAAACAATAAATTTTTCGCTCTCTCTTTTACTTATTACTCTGCATTTTGTAAGAAGTACTTAAAAGTTTAACGCTCGGGAGCCATACCTACACTCAGTGTTAATGCCCGTTCAGAGACAACAAATACATTTTGTAAGGAAAAAATTAAATTTTTTAAAACTATTAATTTTAAAAAGTCGTAGAAGAAATTTTGGGATTGATGTAGAGAGGCTGCCTACAAGAGGTGGTCAACTAATTATAAATAACCCTGTATATACGTACTTTTAATAATAAACTGAACTACAAATATATTATATTTAGCATTTACATCAAAAGCGTTCGAAGGGATACTATTAAGTATTAACACAAATTGCTCACTGTATATGTAGGTATACATGTAGGTAACCTACCTACGAATACTGTTACTTCCGTTTCTTTACGCAAATAAAATCTAGCCAAGTATGGTCAATAGGACATTAATAATAAGATACTTTTAATATAGACACTTATAATAGGACACTTATAGCCAGAACATATATTATTAGGTACATGTTTTGTGTTGTGTGACAACTATAAATTTATTTGAGAAAAGGATATCGTGGCCGGCGCAAATCCTTGCATTGTCTCTGTTTTCGGTTTCCCCTGTTGATGAAATGACGACAACGGAAATACTCCGATTAGGTATATGCGAAAACATGTTGCCGATAATGTCCAACTATAATACTTATCATACTTTATACATACATACATACATATACATTTGACCTCGTGTATTAGCAATTAATTTACTTTGTTTTATTATTTGAAATAGTGTATATTATTAACAATACTGGTATAGTCATGTAAATCACATGTCATATGAATCATCATGTGTCCTTAATATAATTCTTAGTACATTGTTGTAATTTGAAAAATTTGGTAGATACTTTCGTATGCAATTTCGTATGCACGGTTTTTGGTTCCAATGTATCTATTGTCTAATCAATTTAAGTTCGTCTCATTAGATGATTTATATGCAGGGCAAATAGTACTTCCATCTTATGCACTATTAGTATATCTCCGTGTACTCTAGTTCTCTTCGCTATTTCTCTTCACTTTTATAACACTTAGTTCAGTGCTCAGAACAAGTGAACACAAAGCGAATAATAAGTTCACAAAGCATTTTGTGACTGTTATATTATGCATTTTCAATACGTTTATATTTATTCATATAGGTACTAGTTTTTGCCCGCTGCTTCGTCCACGTGTACTTCAGTTATCAGGAGGGCGTATAATTTAATTAACCCCGGATAGTTAGCTAGTTTACTACAGTACTTCGCTATAAACAACATTATTTACTAGAAATAAGTAAATTCCATATAAACAATGCCTCTACATTTTACCCCTTTAGGGAAACATTTTTGTACATTTGAAATAAACATTTTTTTTTTTTTCATATCATGATCGAATACATAGGTATAATAAAGGAAATTTAAAATGCTTTAAATATATATATTTTTTAATTCTATGTGACATTTAAATGTTCAGTCCTCAAAGAATCGCTTTTATATATTTTGGGTATTTGTATTTTTATCTGTTTGATTGCTCGTGAATAACTAACGTACTTGACTGATTTTGATGAAATTTGGTATGGTTGTATCTCTCCTAGGATAGATACTTCTCCCGGATTATAGGCAATTAACAACAATCAATTAACAATATATGTAATCCGCTCGGAAGCGATGTTTTTAATTGATGAGAGAATTTAAAATTCTCGCAAACCATAAGAAAAGCTGAAGTACATGATTTCTTAAACATTTTACAGTTCAGTCGACCAAAGACGTAGTTACGAAAAAATTTTAAATTTTCGCTGTTCTGTAAAATTTAATGCTATCAAGTTTGGAGGTATAAATACACTAACCGACTAATTTTGTGTTTCTTTTTGAAAACATTATTTATAAACAGTTGTTGCCATTTTTTATTTTTTCAATTTCTCTATTAACCATTATTGTCGGTTCAGTCACAAGTAGGAAAAAAAAAAGTTAAGTTAATAAATATTTAATACTAAAATTACTTAATATTTTAACATCATGTATTACACAATAAACTACCAATACCAATCCTCGGGTTTTTTCTTTCCGCCATTTTTTGTCACAATTTTTTTTCCCGGTTTTTTCTTTGGGTCGTCACAAATAAGACCTACCCTTGTAAGTCCACTAGGACACTTGGTCACAGCTATAAAATGTCTGTCATCAATTCCTTCGACATCTTTAATTGTCTGGGTAGTTGTTTTATCTTCACCAGGGAAAACAATTCTCGATTTGTCACTACTCCTTGTTTGTCTATTATGCCGACTAAGAGTTTCTGCTTTTATGATACTAAGTTCCGTGATTACAAAAAAGAAAAACAATGTGAACAGTAGCAGTAGCAGTTTTGAATCCATTGTCAATATGTAATGTATTGCCCCTTGCAAAATACTTTTAAAATTTAAACTTTAAAGTATTTACTTCATACGACATACACATTACACTGTACATTGTTGCCGCTTAACATACATAAGCGTTCACAGATAAAGAAAAACCGAGCATGTTATTTAGTCTATATCGATTTCATTCACCATTCGATTCAGAAATAATTTATGTTAAAGAAATAAAGATTTCTTTCTCTAAGCATTTTAAATCTTATCATGTTAAGAGAGAGGTCGAGTTCTCGTTAGAACTTAGTAGATTTCTATATTTACATTTATTTAACCGCCCCGTGGGTCGAGTGGTTAGCGCAGACGCCTAACGTATAGCGGCTCAAAGGGTCTCGGGTTCGATTATTGACAGGGACAGGAATGTACGTGAAGAGCATAGACGTCTGTATTTCTGGGTTTAGTCGTGTATTAGATATATTTGCAGTGTTAATAATGTTTACTTCTATGTATTTGTATAGTTGTCTAACACCTTACTTACCACAAGCAAATAATTTGCTCGGGTAAGATCAATTTGTGTAATTTGTCCTGCTATATTACTATATTATTATTTATATATTATTTTTATAATATATCTTTATAATTTACACTACAAATATCACTATTGAAAGAAAACAATTTTGAGTTAACAAATAAAGGAATATTTTATTAGTGAAAACTGTCTGACATTGCAATAAAAATCTAAGAGAGAACAGCAAAACAAAAGCAATCAAATAATGTCAATTTATTTTATTTTTTATAATATCTTTTTTTTTAAATAAAAATCCGAGATACGACAGTTTTAGTTTGTGAGCATATTATTTAACGTTGTTGTGCTCGGATGCTGCTTGGGTAAATGTCTTGGTAGCTTCTAGCCTTTTTTTTATATTTTAATAAACTAAAATCATCACGATTTGCTATCGATATATAGTTTATTGTTCTAGTTTCTCGTAAATAATTCCCCAAAACAGTGATCACAACAAAGACACAAACGATCATTGTGATTCATTAAAAATTCATAAACAAATAAAATATTGTAATGTTTATGTAATTCAGGATTTAAGTATTTCTTAAGAAAAAAAAACACACATACATTACATTACATTTCCGGTCGGTGGTAGCATTAACTATAAAAAAATGTTTTTTTATAAAACTGACTCTCAATAAAGACTTGGATTTGTTATTTGTAATTATATGAAATATTTTCTATAAATTGTTGTATTCGTATATCCTCTGCTAATTATTATAATCATGAATTTATGAAAACCTCTTACGGAAATTACAGGTTTTGTGACCTGTCATTTCCGTCAAGTCATGTACTTGTATTTTCCTCAAAACTTGTTTATGAAACTTCGTGGTGTTTCCCATTGAGACAGAGTACCTAATATATAAAATACAGTTGATTATAAGGGATTCTAAGCAGATTTATACACCGTCGTAATATTGGTTTTGATAAAAAAGTTACTAGCATTTAAAACGTGCTGATATTGTTAGCAACTAAATACATAACCAAACATTTTATTTAGTTTGTTACAAAACAAAGAACTGTAGCATCAGCGAAGTTGTATTCATAGACATTTTAATCTTCAATCGACAAAAAACGAAAGTTCTGAAAAAATATTAAGTTTTTTTGCTTTCCTGCAAAACTAGTCATCATTAAGTTTGGAAGTATAAATACACTTAATTATGAAACAGTCTGTCTCACTCTCTCTTATTCTAATTTTGTATTTCTAAAACACATCGAAAATATTATTTATAAGTTGTTGCAATTTTTGAATTTCTCAATGGCTGAATTATAGTCGGTTCAGTCAAAAGTAAGAAAGAATATAAACTTAAGTAAATAAATATTTAATACTAAAATTACTTCATATATTAACTTCATGTCTTACAAACTAATGCCAATCTTTGGATTTTTTCTTTCTGCCATTTCTTCTCACAATGTTTTTTCTCGGTTTTTTGCTTGGTAAGTCACAAACAAGATCTACCCATATAAGTTCAATGTGGGCAAGTGTCCACAGTTATAAAGTTTCTCTTATCAATTCCTTTGATATCTGTAATTGTCTGGGTAGTTATAATAATAATAATAATAATCATACGGGAAAAATTACACACATTGATCTAACACCTAAGTAAGCAAATTATTTGCTTTTGTTAAGGGTGTTAGACAACAATAACAATACATAGAAACACACATTATAAATACTGAGATTATATTTAATAAACGACCAAACCCAGAAATACAAACATCTATGTTTATCACATACATGAATGTCCCTGTCGGGAATCGAACCCGATCCTTATTTTGTCGCTAAACATTAGGCGTCTGCGCTAATAAATCGGGTATTATATCTTCACAATCAAAACAATCCTCTAATTGTCACTACTTCTTGAATATCTGTTATGAAGACTAAGAGATTTTGCTTTTATGACATATAGGTATTCCGTGATTAGAAAAATCATAAACGTAATACAATGGGAATAGTGAATACTAGGAGCAATTTCGAATCCATTGTCCATGTGTACTAAATGTTTAAAAATATACACATGTATAGCAATGTTAAGCTTATTTTAATTCGCTTCGAATCCCTGCCTGTATCGGTTTATTTTTCATTCCATATTTATATAAACTTAAAAAATGTTCTGCAATACCTTTTAACGGTTGACTATTCCTTTTAAGTATGAGGGTAGAAGTAGTAAGGAGAACCATGTTGTATAGCGGGCAAGTTGAAAGAGTGTCCACTTTTATCCAGAAAGCTAGGGTTCAGAGACCCACCGAAATAGCGCTAGTGTAGCAAGAGGAAACGATACGAACTTAGCAATTATAAACGGAGTGAAGTTTGCCGGATTAACAAATTTAATACTATTCTATAATATTATAATTAAAACTATTTTTTTTATTATTTTTTATAAGAATAAACAATACATGACAACAGAAGATATTATTACCACCATGTTAGAGAGATTTCCACATTCTATGTTGAAAATCTTTCTTTTTTAAATTTAGTATCTTACTCTAATAATTTTTAAAATCTTTCCTCTTGCTACTATAGCGCCACCTTAATTTGTTTCCTTTCGACGGACACTATTCAATACACAGAGATGGCCCTTACTTCCACCCTCCATATTTTTAAGTTTTACTATTTACATAATACCCTGTTGACTTTTGTCGCTTATCGTATATAATGCTTTACAGATGCAAAAAACCGGAGCATATTATTTAGTCTATATCGATTTCATTCTCCATTCGATTGAGAAAATTACCTATATATTATCAACAAAAGCAATAAAATAATGTAAGTACATCTTCTTTTTCGCTATAAAATGCACCCATGTGGAGCCGGGGAGAGTTGTAGTTTACATAAACAAAATTATTTATATAAAAAAAGTTTTGTGGAAAATGCCTAACATTACAACAAAAACTTAAGAAACATAGCAAAAGCAAGGTCATAATTCAAATTTAATGTTTTAAATTATTATTTGCCTATGAGGATTGCGTTCTTACTTCTAACTTTAACAATCATAAAAAAATGGGTTTCTATTGAATCTTTTATTAAATAACACAATCAATCAAAGATTCCAAATGGGTTTAAATGTAGCCATAAAATATAAATCAATGTGTGAAATATAATACCCATAGGGATGCAGTAGGGCGCTGTTAACCATAAAAAGTGAACCATTGGTTAGTAACAATCGAACAAATTGAATTGTGTTTATTCCTAAATTTCATAACAACTAGTAATTGTAGGACAATTTTAAAAAATGAACAATCGCTAAATATTTTAAGAACTTAGTTCATATTTTTACTAAATTTGATACTTATTATTTGTTGAAATTCTTTTTAAACCACGTTTCAATAAATATAATTTTAAAGATAAGAACTACCTACATCTTTAGGTGTTGATGATTATCTAAGCTTTTTATAAATTTACTAGCTGTTGCCCGCGGCTCCGCCCGCGTGTAGGTCGCTTTTCGCGTAATCTGTGGAAACTACAATTATCCAGACCTATAATAGACTTATAGTTAATTCTATAGTATCCTATTCTCTTGGAAATTTTATATATATAGGCATTACATTGCTACGATATCAAATTGAAAATAATAACATACATCCACATCACACACACACGACCAGGACATTATTCAGATATACGTATTAAAGCATATGGATTCGAAATATTATGTTATTCAAGTTTTAATAATCATCCCTAATTTTTTGAAAATGAAACATAGCCTATGTCACTCGGGAATAGTGTAGCTTGCCAACGGTGAAAGAATTTTTGAAATCGGTCCAGTAGTTTCGGAGCCTATTCATTTCAAACATACAAAAAAATAATCAAATCTTTCCTCTTCATAATATTAGTATAGATAGGTAAATTAACTAAGTGGTTATAATATTAAGCCGGTGGAGAATGGTACAAAAAAAAATGAAAGAAAATAGTAACTTAAAAAAACTAAAAGCTGTTAGTTAAGCGCTGCCATAATGTATTATAGTTCTATAAGTATCATATGAAATGGACGTCAACATAATTGCAGACGCACTGGTTGTGGAGGAAAACCAGCATATCTTGTCTTACTTTTTCTGCACTTAGTCAATTCTAGCAATAGTGGGCTTGCAGATCCTGCAACCTTGGCGATACATTACCGTGCTTAATCTGGTGAGTCAGCAGTTCCGCCAGACGCTTTTTCTAATAGTGGTAAAATATTTTTTGTTTGTGAATTAAAGGAATAATTCCTGAAGTGATGACAAACAAGACTGAGCAATCTTGTCATTCTTCTAAAGGGGAAAATGTAATGCCTAAAAATGCAGCAACATCAGGGTTACCAGAACTACTTATGAAGGTGTGCTAGTAATTAAACTAGCTACCAATGTAAAAAAATTATTCATTATTTTATAGTGCATATTACTGAGAAGTATATAATTTTATTCATTCCAATGAATGCAGTAAATATTAAAGGTTCAAAGTATAATTTAAAAGCTATTTATTCTATCGTTTTTAATACTACCATTTAAATTTTACTATTTTTAGTTATTGAAACTATATGTCGTAGCCATATCGAAATTTGATATCGGTTTGCGGCAAAACTATATATTTTCTACACCACTATATTGCTCTATCTGTCAAATATTGTATCCAAATACGATTCACGAATCAGTGTCGCCGAAGCGTTTCGTATCAATCCGGACATAATCTCGTTTTCTGCCGTTATTGACTAGGAACAAAAATCTGTCTAAGAATTATTTGTAGTTTTATGCTTTGGCATCTTTTTGTTTTATTTATTTAGATTAGTTAATTTAATTAAGACAAAAAAGATATAAAAGTTCAATACTTACAATGTAATAATAAAATAAAATATAATTTTAATTCATTTTTCTTTTCTTCACCTTTCTTGTTATTTGACACAAAAAACAATAATAAAAATGATGATGATACGATTTATTATTTGATTTTGAATCTATATATAGTTTCGATTCAAAATTATATAGTTTTGAAATATGATATCAAATATCAATGCGATACGCGACAAAGATGATATTTCATACTACCTACTGCTAATGGATTATGGATATCCAACTCAATGTCATGAGAAACGTCAAAATGACAGTTGACACTAGGCGGTTTATTTTAATCACAAATGTCATAATTCGTATGTATATTGTATGTAGTGCCAAAAATGTTATAGTAAATCTTGCCTAAAATACAAAATAAGTATGATGTCATTTGAAGAAAGAAGTTCTCAATGTGCCTGTTAAAAGTGTTTTTATCCTATTTGATTGCAATTTCATAAAATGCAGCAGTCACCGTTTGAAAATATTTTTAATATTATTGGCGGCCTATCGGAAGGGAATGAGAAACCCATGAAGCATGGTTTCTATAATGCTTTTGCTCTTTTCATTTTAACAATTTGTTGTGCAGCGGTGTATGTGTTATTTTTAATCTTAGAACCGTTTTTTAAACCTCTTTTCTGGGCTCTACTTGTTGGATCCTTATTACATCCTTTCAAATATAAATTGTCTAAAAAAATCAAGACCTGGTTTGAAGAGTTGGAGAAATCCAACTCGTCTGTAGTTTATGGTTTAATAGTTATACCAGTCAATGTGATAAATTATGCTTCTGACACTGTTGGTTTTCAATTCAGAGATCACTATAAGGTGACTAGATTTACACCTTTTTTTTCAATAATTACAGTAGTACTTCATAATAGTTTAATTAAAAATCTAACATCTTTCAGACTGTGATAGGGTTGTTATCAACAATATTTATATTACCATGGGTGTACAATGCCATACCTCGGAGTTTCAGCTGCATATTCTGGCAGCTAGTGAGCCTTATAAGTTTCTCAACAACCCTACTCATCAAATTATGCAGTTCTTACATAGTAAGTAACACTTACATCATATAAAATATTTGTGATACTCAAATGGTTGTTTTCAATCAGGATGGCTTTTTATTCTGTTTTTTTTTTTGCAAATTTGGTGCAACACAGGAGTACTAATGAAGGAGTGTTTTTTTTTAAGATTTTATACCTCAAAATATACATCCTTAAGGTGGAATTATTAAATAATTAATAAAAAACAACTATTAATTATATGAAAGTACATAATAATATGTTTGTCATTTCTAATGTATTGTTTATTTCAGACAATGACAATAGCATTGGCATATATGATTAGTGTATATTTTCTATGGAATCCTTCAAGAGCTGGTTTTTTCAAAGTTACGTCACATATTTTGTGGCTAATCATAGCCAGTTTCCTGGCCAATTTAGCTGGGTCTTTAAAAGTGTACATGTTTATATTATTGCAAAGTATTGGCATCACTGGTTTTGTACTTGAAGTGCTTCACATTCATAAGCATTTATTGATAAAAGGTAAGTATAGATATTAAAGATAAAATAAAATATAAGTTTCTAGAAAATCAGTTTGTTAAGTGTTACGCTTAAGTAGCTCTGGAGTCATGTAATCATGCAACATTTTAATGATTTTCCATGTTATATGTCACAGTTGTCATTGTTTCTTTATTTAATTAAATAGTTTATTTTTCTATATTGCCCTTTATTAATTATTTTGATGTAAAAATAAAGTTATATTAATTTGAAATACTATGGACTTCAAATGTCCATATTTTTTGTTGTACTTTAGATTTGAATATGCAATATAATAACTTATTACAAATTATTTTATCTAAAAAATATAATGAGTTATTTTTTTACAGATCCAGAAGTTTCAATCTTTACGGCATTACAATACACTCTAACTAACAAACCTCTAGATAAGAATACCCTTGAAAAGATTGATGAGAACCCGGAAGAGACTACTCCAGAAGCAAAGAGTGATAAGGAAACCACACCGGATAACAATTCCCCCATTACCCCGGAGATCACCAAAAGAGGCAGTTGGACAGAAAATGACCAAGTACCGAGTTCTAGACATGCCAAGATGTTATTCAAAAATAGAACTCTATCAGAAATACCATTACAAAATACCAAAAACAGAACTGCCTTTGATAATCGACTCCTAGCATCAATCAAACAAAGATCCCTAGATGAACATTATATAAGAAATAATTTTAATGATGATGAAACAGCTCTGTACTTCAAACTACTATTTTTTGGATGCTTTTGTATGTTAATATGGAAATATATTTGGTTGCTACCAGTACTATTGTTCTTCTTGGCCATTCATATAATTAAGATATTGCTCAATTTCTTTGGAGTCTGGTTGTTCTTTGAGAACCAATGCAATAATTTGAAGGCTAAAGTTGGCGGATGGTGGAATGACAGGTAACGACAGGAGTGACAGTTTAATGTAATATGCATCTTTTTTAAGAGAAAATGAAAAAAATACTTTAAGATAATCCTGTTTTCTATGAAAAAGAGAATAACAAAAATAGACTTCTTGTAAATCAACAATATAATTATAACAGGAGGCAGACTCTCTGCTCTTAAGTTGCCCATGATAATTACAAACTTTTGTTAAATACATTCCATTTAACAATAGTTTGCAAAAGCCTGTAAAATGAAGGAGATGGCAGATATGATGATTATCTAATTTAGAAATGATGTATTTTTCAGGAAAACTGCAGTAATCCCAGCTCAAATCCGTGGTGTGGGCAAAATCCTTTCAATATGTAACCGAAGTGTCATTGACGTGGCTTATGAGTCTATTGATACCGTCTCCACTTGTATTGTCATTGTTGGACTTATACTGTTTGTGACTGTTGCTACAATATTTATTTGTATACAGGTAATAATATGTAACACATAAAGTTTTGAAGTAATATAAATAATAAACTGATACGGTCAGAGGTTCAAAACTGTTTTCCATATTTATTTAAAATTTAACTAACTTTAACATGGCTATATATGTTTAAAGATATTTTCAAACAATATATTTATTTATTATTTATTTTATTTATTTAATACTTCACTTCACAAGATAAAGTACAATTGGCGGACTTAATGCTAAAGCATTCTCTACCAGTCAACCAAAACGGCAAACAGAAAAAATAAACAATGAGGGTAACAATAAAAAAATTATTAAAATGGAAAAAAGACATTAAACTAAGCATATCAATAATGCTATAACCATAAATATTATATTTAGGAAATGCATACATACCTAACAATAATATAAACCTACATAAATTAACAATAAATATATACATATATACACACTAAACAATAAAATAAACTAAGTACATATAATAATTAATAAGACACCTTGAGCAATAATTGTAGATACAGACAAATATATTATGTAATAACAGGATAGAACGAAATAAATAAATATCATGATGTTTCATGAAGATATTCTCTGATGCGATTCTTAAATCCTATTGGGAGCACGACGAAGTGCATCGGGGAGGCATATATCTATAATCCAAGATTGAAATAAACCTTAAATTACCACAAACTTAAGGAAAATTGTAATATCAATCTTGAGAACCAAATACTGGATCAGGATCAATTATTAATATCAGTCAATATATATTTTAATAAACAAAGATAAAACAACATCATTCCAGATATACTCCGAGGCGATAGTAGTAGTCCAATTGAGTGGTAGTCTATTAAATAGTACCTTCGTACAAAATAGCGAACTACACGCCTACTTACCGGAAGGTTGGGAAGAAAAGCTGGATTCGCTTATTGATAACGCCTACACATATGGCAGGGAAGGAATTTCTACTGGGGTAAGTCAGTTGTACCTGTTTTTTAGTCAGTTATCATTTTATATAAGCTAACAGATATAATATTCATAAAACATTTAATTCAGATAGACTGAAGTATAGACAATAAATTGTTTTAGAAAATTCAGGACAAACCAATTATTATTTTTTTGACAAAACATTCAATTCCTTGACACACCATCATGATCAACGAAATAATATAACAAACAAAATATAACATCATTGTCGGGAGATATGTACAAAGATGGGAATCTTTGAACATGGTTTAAGAGTTTAGACTGTCATTCTCATTGTGTGAATGCAATAGAAGATAACCAGTTGTTTATAGCATTCTCTGTCTATCATTTTTTATCCATTAGATTACGAAGAATCGGGTGTTAGACTAATGCAACCATTTCATTATCCAATCCACAGCACACTATTAGATCCCAAGAACTAGCAAATAAAAAATTCCACCAATCAGATGGGAGCACTAGCTCTCTAACAACCTTTTCTATTCAATATGAATATGCTTGATGTAGCGTTTAGTTAATTGGGTAATATAAAAAGTGCTCATAAAAGAAATCAATATAAAAGTGACAGACTCTTTCAATATTATTTTAATTTTATTAATTACAATACTTAACAAATTTATTAATTAAAACTATTAAATAACATTTCCGAAAGAATGAATTTGTGATGATAATTGTCTGAAGTTAAATTATATTCCATTGATATTGTCAGTCCAATCGGCATCTTTAGTTTTAATAATAATGTTTATTATTATTATTATTGTAAAATGATTTCTTTATTGTTCTATGCATCTTGGTTCTTGGATCGACAGATAATGAGATATGTAAGTTGAGGAATGTTAAAATGTTTTCAAACAATATATAATTTATCACAATTTGTCAATATTGCCATTGTAATAATATGTGCTGTCGGTGTTAGCTTTATAAGATATAAAGTAACTATTGTTATCTAAAATAGCATGCTTTGATCTTTTTAAATCTACTTCCTGAACTATTTCTGCTAAACATATATTTTATGATCATTTTGTCTATATGAAATAACCTTAACTTAACCGCTGAAGACTGGAAACATTATACTAACTTATCAAATATGTTCCTAAAGGTGAAAAGCATTCTGAAAGAGGGTGATCCGGAGAAGATAGCTCGCGTGGAACAGCAGGTGTTGGAGATCTGGGACAGGGTGTACCAGAGCTGGGTGTCGGGGATGTTCCTGCAGGTGGGACCGCAGGTTGACGGCGCCGCGGTACAAGAGTCGTGGGACAACCTTGTCAATGAAGCTGGAACAGGTGGTGGTATCTATGGTTAGTATTCTTTTTTATTGCAAATCAGAATTTAATTGGCATCCTGTTTCCCCAATGTTAATCAGTACTTTTAAAGTTATAGGATAATAATTCATTGCTTGAGTAAATCACTGTCAACAAAAATAAAAAAATGTTTTATCTACAAAAATAAAACTAGATAAAAGATTGTACAGAAAGAAAAAGACTTGACATGAGAATGCTAAATTTATAATATGCTAATAATATAATTTATAGTCTATAGCTCAGTCCTAAATCAATGAGTTGGAGTGCCAGAGGTCGAGGGTTCGAGTCTGCTCGTAATGACACAACCTTCACATGATGTTTATTTAAAAAAAAATGTTATTATACCATGTCTGACGTGTTTTTATATAACTAATCTTTCCCCACAACTCTGTACACATAGACTACACTATAAACATTCAACTACGGATCGCACGCGGGCAACAAATGGCAAAATGGTCATAATTAGGAATGCGCCCCGAATAATGGTATCTCCGATACTATTTGGATTAACTTTTACCGAACCGGTTATTCGGCGGAATTATTAGGTTTACCATTTCATTGTTCGTTTTTCACAAACAGGTTCTAACAAGTATGTTACATCATACATTAGTCCGGTCAAATTAGACATTCGGTGCTACATAAATTCGCAACAAGCTGAATTTCGGTACAATTGTTCAAAACATGATTATAAACAATAGCTGAAAGTTCCCCATCATTCCCGTGTGTGCAAAAATTTTTATTCAAGGTCAAATGTCAAAAAAATGAGTTTCGCGATTTTCAGCAAAACGGTAAGTTTTATCAGAAAAATACCTCAGACTAAAATTGTAGATCATTAAATTATCTATAAAAAATATATCAATACTTTTTTTCTCACGAGACACCGTTTCGGAGATATCGCAGTGTAAAAAGTTGTAACAGCTGCAATTGTCATAAAATGCACGTTTCCACGCCACCTATGAGGTAGTGTACTTAGCGCGTTTTTTTAACGTGGTTTCCCCAGTAGGCCTACTCCACAAGTCAGTAATTATCCAGTTTAATTGAAACTATCGTAAATAATTGATATTATCCAGAAAAAAAGCGATGTTGATAAAAAAAAAGTACAGACATTTATTAGTCGGAGTCATAATTTTCGAGTTCTTCTCGATTTTCTCCTTGTTCTTCTTCTAGATTTTCTCCTTGTTCATTTTCTTCTGGTTCATCCTCGTCTTGAATGCAAGTAAATTCAGCCAATAACGAGGTATCGCAAGTCGGCTCGTTGACGTCGAATGTATCATCAATTGTTGGTGATTCAACATTAGAGCACGACTTGCCTTGGCAACTTGTACACGCCATAGAACAGAATAGACCCACTTTTTTGCAACCACATTTAGCGCTGCATCCCTTTTTGCAGTTTCAAAAAATTGCGTTTAGCAATTTTTCTGGCGCAGGTGGAAGCAAAGTTGGAACTGGTTCCAATTCATTATTTACAAACTTCCAACCCCAGTCTGTTGGGTCTTTCTGACAACCAAGCCACACTTGAACTTGGTAATATACCCGAAGAAGATGTTGATGAGCAGCAGCCGACGTTGGAGGAAGACAAGCTAACTGTACCTGTTTTTTGCTTTTGGTGTTTTTGACGAAACATGCATACCGATGTTTATCTAAACACGTAGTTTTTTTAGGAGCCCCGCACATCGAAAGAAGAAAGCGAATGCCACTTGTGATGATCTCATGTTGAGTTGAACTACAGTTTTGAAAAACTTCAGCACATTCAACTAAATTTTGGATTTCAAACATTTTGAAAACTGTCGTTTTACCCCTCCTATAAAATGCAGATGTCGTATCACAGCCAGTTATTGCATGCAGAAATAGTATGTGATTTTGACTCTTTGCAAAAGAAGATAATAAGCTTTTAGAAGTATATATTTCCGATTGATGTTGTCCCAAGGCTACACTTACGTATAAATGAAGGGACTGGGTTTCATTTTACCTGATATTCTTATAGTTATAGCTGATGTATATTTTATATTTTAAGTGCAAGTTACAATGACCGACAGAAAAATATTTTAACCTATACTACATAATATTACAACTCTAGGGATGAATATACGTGACGTACTCATGCATGTTATGACAATTGCAACTGTTACAACTGTTTAAACTGCGATATCTCCGAAACGGTGTCTCGTGAGAAAAAAAGTATTGATATATTTTTTATAGATAATTTAATGATCTACAATTTTAGTCTGAGGTATTTTTCTGATAAAACTTACCGTTTTGCTGAAAATCGCGAAAAACTCATTTTTTTGACATTTGACCTTGAATAAAAAATTTTTCACACACGGGAATGATGGGGAACTTTCAGCTATTGTTTATAATCGTGTTTTGAACAATTGTACCAAAATTCAGCTTGTTGCGAATTTATGTAATTTCACCTTAATTTTTTGATCTAATTTGACCGGACTAACATGTGATTTGTGGCTAGATTTTTAAAGGCATTTCCTAATACTGATTTTTAGGATTGCAATGTTAAGTTTTATATTACATATAACTATCAAGAAACAGGCCATCATACGAAAACTATACCTTGTTAATAGATATATTAAGGTAGTTAAAAATAAAATATTACAACTGTATTAAAATATACAGAGTAATATTGTACATCTATTATATAACACCCCCAGGTCTGTTCGACTACTCGGGCATGTTGTCGTGGGTGCGCGCCAACGTGGGCACTTTAGGCGCGCTGGCGTCGGGCGCGTGGGCGCCGCTGGCCAGCAACGTGTCGCTGCTGGCGGGGTCACTCGGCGCCGCCACCTCACTGCTGCTGTGCGGCGGCGGAGCCATCATCAATATGTTTATTAATATGGTACTTAATTCTTTACTCTCTTTATTTACATGTTTTATTTGCATTTCTTTTAGACATTTTTGTTGTCTTTAGTATTAATTAGAGAATTATAAAATAATAATAATAAATATAAACATAAATCCGAAATAATGATTCTATTAAAAATATTGTTCAGTATTTATCTATTTCTTTAAATCCTATTCTAATACAAAAAGTATAATAAAACACAAGTACTTACGTAATCCAATGCTCTAGGTGGTGTTTTTCACGACATTGTTCTACCTGTTGGCGTCCAGCAACGCTCTCTACAAGCCGGTGGAAGTTATAACAAGAGTTCAACCTAACTTTGGACCGAGGCTGGGCATAGCCTTATCTGTTGCCATCAATCAGGTATACTAAGAAAATCACTTCAGTATGGGTCTTAAGATGTCTAATAATTTCAGGAATCTAAACAAACATATAACAATGAAAATACAGATAATACTGATTTGTAAGACATGGTATAAGAGAAAACACTAATGGGTATATTGTCTTATACAATCTACAACTTAATTAAAATGTAAAAAAAAAATTAAAAAAATAACCAAATATCACAATAATTAACATAAAACCATTTGTAAGCATTTCATCACTTCACTGTCGTTACTATGGCGTAAAATAAATCTCTGCATGTCTCCCTCTCTTTCTCTCTCTCTCTCTTTCTCTCTCTCTCTCTCTCTTTCTCTCTCTCTCTCTTTCTCTCTCTCTCTCTTTCTCTCTCTCTCTCCCCCTCCCCTCCCCTCTCCACCCCTCTTTTAAACACTGTGTTTTCGGTCTCTACACGAATATATGTTTGTATACACACATACATATGTTCATGTAAATACAAATATATATACATAACGCATTTAGGGTGATTTTACACAAATAAAATGAATATAAAATTATTGTTGTAGGTATTCCGAGCGTCGTTCAAGATGGCGCTGTTCTACGGTCTATGGACGTGGCTTGTACACAATCTATTCGGCGCTAAGGTTGTGTATTTGCCATCAGGTAATTTAATTTAATATTATACTTTTACTATATACTGACCCGCTATCACATTTTTCGGGTTTGTTTTTATTTATAGTGTTTTTATTTGTAAAAATACATTTTGAATTCAAGGTTAGAATGTCTATTTATGTGAATGTAAATTTAAAAATATCAGTTTATACCTTAACCTAATAAACCTTAGTGCTTAAATTTTCGATATATTTTTTTTAGCTTACATTAAAACTTAATATAGCTTATACATTACAGCTTTTTAGGCGTAGTTTTAATTATATACCTATAGGTTATATAGCTGAAAATAGGTTTTACATAAGAGTAAGATATCTCTCACTCGCTTCTGGTTTTACAAATTTTATTATTTGGTTAAACGAAGAAAATGACATTGTAAGTGGACAAATTAGCTGTCACATTACATATCTTAATTATTATAAATGATATGACTTATACTATGGTTGTTATAAAAGATTGCATGAGGCTGCACTTTTAAAAAGTAGCAGTTACTGGACCCAAGTTTATAAAACAGATTAAACAAGAATATAGTTTAAAATAAATGGGCATATCTTTTTTTAAATATTTCAAAGACGACATTAGTAGGTTCTTTTAAATTTGGTTAGTGGAGTGTGGACAGGGAAGTTGCGCGTTTATGAGGTGTCTTAAACCTGCACCTGAGTCGCAAGTCCCAGGCATTGTTTGTCCATTGTCCATGGATTGTTAAGAAGCTTTGTATTTGCATTATTTATAAATAAATAAATATATATATACATATATATATATATATATTTATATATATATATATTTATATATATATATATATATATATTTATATATATATATATATATATATATATACATATATATTTCTGTTTTATAATTTGTATTTGACAAACGACCACAGACGATACACAGACAATATAAACAGTTTACTTATACATTGATAATGTTAATATCCATGTTATGTAAGCATCCTTGTGTTCCACAAACTATTTATAACATTATTATCGTATACTTGGGGCTGATACAAGAACATGACATATATAGACATATACAGGAAAACTGTATTAGTGTGTGTGATATAAAACTTAATACTAACTCATTCACTCTCCTCACTCACTCTTATTTTTTTTTATTAAGATATTGTTGTTTTGATAAAAACTCTTTTCCTTAGAAGGTTGGTTAATTATTTGTTAAAGATGATATCAAATAGGAATAGAGAAAGAGAAATTAACAATGGTTTATTCAAACGAATAATTTTAAAAATAATGTTTAGGTTTTCCAGCTTTATTATTAAAATGGAAATAATTTTGTAATTATTATATGTAGTTACTTTAAAAAAAAAATAAGGGGTAAATAATTAAAATAAACATAAAAAAACATATAATTTAAACCCGACGCTTTATAATTCCCAGAACTTTGTTACCCAAAACTAATCAGCGGTCATTGATCCATTAAATTAATGAGTTAACTGATAATAAATTATATTTTTTGCTTCTATTTATGAATAATCTTTATAGTGTCATATTTTTATAACTCGTCGAAACGTGCAGTAGTGTTATATAATCTGTGATGTATTTTTGGTTTGTTTTTGTTTTAATGCACTCCGTAAATGCTGTTAGAATAAATTTTACAAACTGTCTCTACCCTGAGTGGTCCTGTTTAAATAATGTCCCCGGTGATATTGTGTATACATGTTCGCTTATTAAAAGCAATGTAAGTATATTTTTAATATTATATGCATATTTTGTATAAGAAGAAGTATTATATTTTTTACTTTTTTTTTATATTATTATTAGTATTTTATTTGTTTTAGGATTTCATAATTCATCTTAAGGATTTTTACACAGACCACATATATAGTTTGACTATACAGAACTGTAAAGATATTAGAGTAGTTCTCGACTGTCCGATCTTACAGCGATCATCGCGTCTACAGAAACTCGCTATCAAGAACTGTACAAGACTTGAATTTGTATCTCTATCAAGTTCTTCATTATTACAAACACCGCCTGAGGTTAAAATCGAAAATGTTAAAGAAATTGTTTCATTTCCAAGTAATATGTTTAAATCACCTAACTCAATAACAGAGTTAAAGTGCATGGGAAGTACTACGTTAAATAAGATTCATGTTCTGAATAGTAAAATAAATTCGATAAACACTAAAGCTATGTACAATATAAGTGGTATTAAAAGTGTTGAATTTGATAATGTTACGATTACTGATATCCAGACACAAGGTATTGAAGCCAATTTGGGGAGCAATAATACTGTATTTTCTATTATTAATAGTAAAATTGATAATATTGATATTGAAGGGATTACTGTTCAAAGTGTGACGGCAAAGATTTCGTACAATAGCTTCAGAGACATAATATCGAATGCAATTAATGTAACATCAGATAAATTATATATGGTAGGCAATACCTTTAGAATAATATATGCTAATGGAATTGTCACAAACTCAATCAATACTGATTTATCAGATAACATCATAGGCGCATTGAAAACGAATGCCTTGATAGATGTAAAATGTTCTAAAAAACGATCTACTAAGAAGCATATAAATATTATCAGAAATACTATAGAAAAAGTAGAAACCTACTCGCTATATTTCGACTACGCGAGTTGTAAATCCGCTGGAACACAAGTGAATATTCGCGATAATAAGATGGACTGCAAATGTCGGAATATAGCGTATCTTAATTCACAAGCGAATAGCGAAATAAACAACTTGATATTGAATCTGACTAACAATAATACATGCCTAGTGACGTCATGTGTATTACCTGTCGAAGTCGTGAAATTATTGCTGGAAAGCGACATGTGTTACTTGGATCTCGACTCGCAAGTCATGTGTTTGATTTATAATGACAAACATTCAATTAATAACGAAGTCACCACAGACGAGGATGTCACAGAGCCTGCACCTACCTTCTACTTGATCAGACAAGCGAATAGTCTCCACGGAGGCGCTGGAGCATCTATGACAGCTTTAGATAAGGATAATCTCCTCAAGGATACGCATTTAAATATGACAAATAGGACTACTATTAAAGTTGTCTTCGATTCTTCAAGAGATTTTGTTGAAACTTTACGCAGTACTAGTAGAACTAGGAATAGACCGACTGAAATTTCGCCGACTAAAGAAGAATACGTGCCTCACTGTTTCGGCACACAGTGCAGGAACAGCGCCGCCCACAACAGACAGAAAGCCTTAGATTTTTACAAATATGTCTACGCACAATTACGTACTCCGAAACAGAGTTACAATAATAAAAACAAAAGATAATTGTTTTAATCTCTGTTTGAATAAAAACATACAAAATATTATGTTGACTTTTTGTCCCGGCTTTTTATCCACAATTATCATGTTATTTTAGTAAAATTATCAGGCTTCACTACTTTAGAACGAAATTATTATTTAATATATGTAAATATTATCTAAAAACTTTCAAACGTAAGTATTAGAACTAAATAGATAAGCAACCCATTATAAATTGATCTTCCAGTGCTAGCAGCAGTGTTAGGAGCAGCTCCATTCCTAGGGCCATACTTGGCTGGTATCCCCGCGGCGTTAGATGTATGGCTCCAGGGTAGACCGATGATGGCTTGCTTATTACCCATAGTGCAAGCTGCTCCCATCGCCTTTTTAGATGCGGCCGTGTATGCAGAGATTAAAGAGTGAGTACACAGATTAAAAATTATTTTAAGATGAAAAAATGACACTATTTACCCCGATAATTAATAGAACAAAATAGTGTCAAGAATGTTTAATATTAATTAATATATCTTCTGAACAATAAAATAAATTAAAATATATTTAATTATTTCAGCGGTGGTCACCCCTACGTCACAGGGTTGGCAATTGCGGGCGGTATCTTCTACTTGGGTCCGGAGGGTGCTATACTGGGTCCTCTTCTACTATGTTGTCTGATGGTTGTCCTCAACCTGTCCTCGACCTTCCTTAGAGACACTCCCTCTGAAGAACGAGCGGCCTTGCATTCACGTGTCAGGTAAATTATAATATATATTGTCATTTGTTTGTCTGTTTGATTGATATTTTAGTATATAATAGTTAATTAGTGTTATCTTCAATTCCGTAAAGCATTATTTATTAACTTGTTATTTGTCATATATTTATTGTTTTACTAATTTCTACAATGAATAAATCTATTTAACAAATATAATAAATAAATATTCTAATATCTTATATATGTATTTTCTTGGTATATATAAAAAAAAAACTTATAAATATTTTGTTAAATACAATTATTTCATTATTTTATAGTATAATTTGAGAACATTGTAAATAGTATCATATCTAAAAGAATTGTCTATACTATAATTTTTCATGTTTTTCTTTATTAAGGTCGTTATTGGAATGTATTTTAAAGTGAGGTGTGTATTGTTTATAATATTTTGTTATCACTCTTACCATTCGTTGATGTCAATAGTATTAAGCACGGAGCACCTAACTGTTATTTTATTATAAAGGTTCTTACACACTATATAGCTTATTGCAGAATGTTTTCTAAGGTTTTCACGAGTACTACACATTGAAATAAAACTATTTTTACAGATTTAACTCGCGTATAATAAATTAAATTTAAAATTTCGTCTTACCGTGAACACGATTGCTGCAAAGCATTCGAAACATTGGGTTAGATTTAAAATGTAAATTTAAAATTTAATTCATTATACGTGAGTTAAATCCGTAAAAATAATTTTATTTCAACGCTTATTGCACAGCCTAAATGACTCAAAAAACAAAAAAGATGACTGGAAACTGGTTACAATCATTTAGGATGTTGAAGGTAAATGCTTCTTGAAAAATAATATATGCGATTATTTATATATACATATAGTCATAGTGTTTAGGAGTCTTAAAATAATAATTAATAATTATATTTTGTTTAATAACACAATTTAATTTTCAAAACAGGATTATATAAAGCATGTGTTTTTTTTAATATTGCAATTAACTTACTAACCATTCATATGTGTGTTAATTCTCCTATATAGTTATAAAATATTAATTATTTATACCATATTCGCTTTCTTTTTAACTTACATAAAATTTTAATCTAAAACATTCCTATTGTCTATGTTTTTAAGTATTTTTATTTTTAACAAATTAAGAAATAATTTAACAAATCTTATTTTTGAACCTGCGACCCGCACTGCACTGTGTCGCACTTCAAACTGAGCTATGAGTGTTTGTATTATTCCCTATGAAAATATTATGTACAATTATAAATAACTAGCATGTTTTCTTTCTTTCTATTATATTAAAGAATAATCTAACAATATGGATATCTTTTCAGACTGGGTGCTTATCTATGAACATGCATGGACTAATACTAACAAGGCGGCAATTTTTTGTAAGCAATTATAGGGTTTTCAATCTGTTTTTATCTAGTCTATGTTAGGACTAGAATAACTGTAGATTAGATGAAAGCCCCAATCCAGGCTGTGCGATTAAAAAAAAATATTATCGATATTGCGTTTTTGGCTTTTTGCTAAGTGTTATTAATTAAATGAAATTATTAATTTATTGTAATGTTGAAAAACAAAATTTTTTTAAATATTTTTTATAAAATTTCTGACATTAATATAAACTATGTGACTAATTAAATATTTATTTAGAATGATTACCTAAATGTATTTGTTTTTATATTACACCAAAGACCGCTAGCTTGAGGCACATCAATAGGCAACTACTCAATAACCTAAAATAGTATTAAAATAACTTTATCAGAATAATTCAATAGTTTCTAATCACAATAATTATCGAAATACCAGTAATATATATGTAAGTTATGTTTTTATATGAGTCAAAAAACCTAAATTTAACCCAAATTTTTATATAAATAAAAATCTGGTGTACGTAAACAATACGTACCTCATAAGTTATTATATAGCCGTTGGGAAAATATATTTTAACATCTTATTAAGTGTATATATTCTCACTGTCACTAATAATCAATTCTTAGCTAAAACCGTTTTCTACTGTCTAGACCTTAATTATATTTTTTTGTTCTTGAATCCATTTCCTCAATATTATTTATTTGGATTTTTTTTGTAACTGAAATCTTTTAATGGTGTCTTAATATTATGTTTGGAACTCGAGATAATTGAAATTTTACTATAAAATATATTTTATACTTAATTAAACTTAATGCTTTAGTGTTGTGTAAATAATTCTAACTTATGTATAAATGTATTTATTTCAAGTATAATTTATGTGAATATAGATCTGTTTATTTTTATTTATGTTTTATTGACACGAAATTTATTAATAAATTTAATATTTAATCGGTAAGGGTCAAATTTGTTTGTGTTGTCTGTATACATTTGTGAAATCTGTAATCTTTTACTAAAATGCTGACATTTGTAACTGTATCATAAAAGTAACGCAATTTTTCTTAAGTCAATCTAATTAAGCATAACTATTTAATTATTTATTATTAATAATAAGCTATTTTTATTACAAAAACGAATCGCCCTTACCAGTTCAAGGAAAATCGTCCAAAATTATTTTATACGCATTATTGTACTGCAATTAATTATGCATCAATATTCTATATGATAATAAATTTGTTTTGCTTCCAAAAGTCTTTTTATTAAACTCTCCTTTTAATTAATATAATATTTATATTTAATAGATTTTTCTAAATCTTTAGCACTTATATTGTCTTTGGTAGAAAAAGAAACTCTCAAAGTTGGTTCTGTCACAATAAATCCGTTATCTTCAAAATGGCCGCTGATAGAATCTGCTTCCAGCCACAAGAATAGAACGATTGTATCAACATTAATACTTATATCAAACTTGTGATCTTCATTACTCTTGTTTTTGTTATTATTAACAGTTATCTGTAAAAAATATGAGAATAGTTATTAAAAAAAAAACTTCGGAATTGTTAGTACAAACATGGAAAGGACATTGGAAGAAGTTTTAGTTATTAATTTAATATTAGGAAGACATGAGAGGACTATGATTGACCGTGTTAGGTGATAAAAGACTGAGAAGGTTGTTGATGCAATGGTATTTAGAGGAAAGGCACTAACATAGAGAGAGCACTTTCTCGTGATATCCCTGGAAAGAATAAGAGTGGAAGGGCTTGAAGAAGTTGATGTAGCTGAAGAGTGTCTAATTAAATAGTTGCGAAAAGTTTGGTTCAAGAGATGATGAATAGGAACGGGAGATCGAGGAAGGATAGTTGAGATTTAAAAATTATATTATTAGAACGGCTGAGGAAGTATGCGGAATGAGTGTCAGCAAAAATGGTTCGATGAATAATCGGTGAAATAAAGATGTAAGAAAAGCTATTTTAGAAAAGAAGAAAAAGTCGTTAGATATTTTAGACATAAAGGCTACAGAAGGAATAGATACAAGTGTGCCAGATGAGACCGTGAATATATTAGTAACCAAGTACCCATCGTCACCCGGCCATCGCCTTCCTGGCCTGGGTGACGATGCGGAAACGCATTTTTCCAACGATAAAAAAACAAAAAAAAGGTAAAGCATGCAAAGAATAAGGCTTTAAAAGAAAAAGTCGGACAGCTTCCGGAACAACCAAAAACTATTTTTAACTTTAACTGTACTAGGTAGGCTGGACTTAAAAGTTGTTTGAATGCAGGGACTCAAGAAAGCAAGAAAATTGTACGAAAGAGATTAGTATACCGATGTCCTCAAAAAACCTGTGGTTCAAAGGGAAAGAATAAAAGAAGTTGTATAAAAATGATTGTGGATGTGAAAAAGGCGAAAAAGTTGTGTCAGGACAACTGAAGTGGCGATCTATAGTCTCTGTCGAACCCTCACGTGGGATAATGGTGTGAGCTCTATGTATGTATGTATATTACGATTATTTCTCAATTCTTAGACAAACGACTTCCAACTTCCAAGAGGATAATTTAAAACTATTTCCTTTAATTTGAAAGACTAAATTCGTCTGTTTAAAAGTCAATTGTCTACCTCAAGAGTTTTTTAATCATATATGCTACGTTTTACGAAATTACTTACTTTTATTTGCGGTGTTTTTATTCCTTTTGCATTCTTCAAAAGTATCGGGAACAAATAGTTATAGGGTGACTCAACACCTTCAGCTTTTAATCTAAATCTAAGTAAAATTTCATCCTTAATGTCAACATCCCACAAAGATAAAGTGGTTTGTTTCTTACTGCTCAATGGTCCGACGGCCGCGGGATACGATTGTGTTTTAATTGGCACCAAACTGCTCCAATTAAACATGTCCACTATTATATTAGCGTCAAAAATTGGTACAAATCTATCATTTATCAGATAAACATCTACGTCGTTGCTTAAAGTCATTCGTGTGGATACCAATACTGGTGCAAAAAAGGATTTTGCGAAATAATGTAGCATTTTCCACTTGCCACCATATTCTGCACAATACAAAACATCACCGATAGATATAAAATGTAATAGATTACAATACATATAACCATTTCCTATATACCTACCAATTCCAGACCAAGATGGAGCTTGCCATACATCATTCAATTGCCAATATAAAGCTCCCATCGTATACCAGTCCTCTTGGCTCTGTCTGTACAATTCTGTTTCGACTTTCATCGACATCGCTTGTGATATCTGAACATATGGGCAAGAAATATTAAAACTGAAATATTCTAATGATTTTCGAATAACTGTATAACTGTGTATGTATTATAGGTATGTAACTTTACCTGACTGTAGTAAATAAACTTTTCAAAATATTTAGGATCGTTTTTATCCAGCTTCAAACGTCGGTTTATTTGATTCAGAATAAAGATATTCCCGTTCGGGCTATGTTGTCGGTGCTGAGAGTAATCGCTGTCTAGACTAAAATCACTAGATCTGTTGGTTGCCGTTCTCATCGTCTTTAAAGAAGGAAAAGATTGAAACCCGTATTCTGAAGCAAATCTTGTTTTCGGGTATACATTCGAATCCCAGTTGTCTGCTAAATAATTATAATAGTGAGTATCCCCGAAATGGGGGTCGTAAGGGTTTTTGGCTATATAACCTTCCTCCTCTGACTTAATACCATTTGATGGACTTGAAACTAGATAACGTCTTCCTGGATCTAAGCCTTCTACTATAGGCTTAATAACATTTACGTATAATTGGATATATTCAGCTTTATATTTTTCAAATTGTGAAGAAGTATGGTACCAGTTTCCTCGTAAAGCGACTTCATTTTCATTGTTTCCTGCCCACACTGCTATCGACGGATGGTATTGAAGACGAATTACATTCTGCTCTATTTCGGCCTTAACAGTACTGGAATATTAATAAAAAAACGGTTAGGAAACTCTGTATGAGAACATTTTTCACATTTTATGTTCAAATATTCTTCAATTTTTTTTGTCAACATACCTTATGAAGTCTTGATCGGTTGGATACATAGCGCATGCAAAGAGAAAATCTTGCCATATTAGTATACCAAGTTCATCACATCGCTGATAGAAGTAATCCGATTCGTACAACCCACCTCCCCAAACTCTCAGCATTGACATGTGCGTATCGCGGGCAGCAGTCAAAAGCATGTCAACTGAAATTATTGACTGTTTAAGATGTTTCGTATTTATTGGCTCCTAAATTAAAAGAATGGCTGGATGCTTAATGTGTAATACCTACTTGTACTTTTATCAACAATCTCAGGAAGAACATTCATTGGAATCAAATTAGAACCTTTCATAAACATTGGATAACCGTTGACTTTGAAATAAAACGTTAAGCCCTGCCCAGCGGTTGAATTACCTGTAAACATACCCAAGCTATATTTAAAATATTATAATTAATAATATGTTAATAAAACTATTTTTATATCACCTAAAATTAATGATGCGTCTTCTTCGACAATCTCTATAGTTCTAAAACCAATTTTTACATTTTTATAAGATACTTCCCTATCGCTATCATGTGTGAAAACAGTTAGAAGATTGTACAGAGGTTGGTCACCGTAGCCATTTGGCCACCATTCTCGTATCACATTCTGCAAGATAGCATGATTATAGGTCGTTATATATTTTACCTAATAGTACCTTACATTTACGACATCTAGTAATTAAGATAGACATCCAAATCCTTTGCGGTGATCAAAAAATATGCATTAAAAAAATATAGAACGAAAAATACCGATAAACCGATACGGACAGGTTTTTGAACCCGTGACCTCTGGGAAACCGTCCCGATTCCTCCCTGTATCGGTTTTTTTTTCTATATTTACTTAAATAAAACTAACATGGCTGCACATGTTTATATATTACAAAAAGATATACATTTTGAATTACTTTAATAAAGAATAATTTCTAAAACCTACCGAGCTTAATGTTATATCGATATCGACTTCTACGGTACCATCGTTCCTTGTAGTTGTGTTCACAAATTTTACCACTTTAATCTTTTGGTTGCCTTCAACAGTTAAATAAGCTGAAAGATAGCCCTTAACAATTCCGACATTGTCACCGGTTTCCAGGAAAACTCTTACAGTCAATGACCATGAAGATGGCTTCTTTTCTGTATGTGTTGTTATTGATGTAATTACTGCACTATTGAAAAATTGTAAGAAAATTGGCCGCCTGGAAAATAAAAACAGAAAAGTAAGATTTAGCCTCGTTGAATATCAATTTATTAGCAGTGTGTGAAGTTGCGAACCATTTTAAAAGACTCATTTTTTTAGTCGTATCGTAAACGTTTTTGCTTATATTTAATCGATACATTTTAATCCACCTCAAACTGAACTAATTATTTACAATATAGTAAGTTGCAATAGAAATAATTTAAATACTAAAACCTCTCAACCTTACCAAATGCCAACTGAAGGAAAAGCGGGTCCCCAGTCCCAGCTGAATGATGCCTGCATTTTTCTGATCTGATTTGCGTGACATTCCCCATTATATTCGTTTGGAATACATTCTGGGGCTACAAAATTTTTATCAGAACGAGCCTTCGCGTAATTGACCGGTGATTCGAAGCTAAATTTTATTTCATTTTCTCCTACCTAGAAGAATAAAATACCCTTGCAGTGTCCGTATAAAATATTTGAACATATCTTATGAGAAACGGTTATTTTTTTATATATAATCTTCTGGACTCATGTCCGTTATAACGTCATATAATATCATATAATATAGCTCTGGAGTAAAACCTCGTACGGGTTCGAATCAAGCCGGTCAAAATATCAATATATGTAATTAATGAGTCAATCTGGATAACAAAAACTTAAATAGGTACATAAATATTTTGTTATCTAACCTTAAGATGTTGCTTGACGTGAAATACATATCTAACGAACATATTGTTGGTAGTACCAATAGGACTCCCATTCAGTTCAATGAATGACACAGTGTCGACTCCTTCCAGAACTAACCGAGCGATTGCCGGTGTTAAAGTAATTTCGCTCACTTGAAAACAAGAATAATTAGATTTGTTGATAAACGACTTTATCACTGAAACTTTACCGTTATACTTACCATTAAATCGACCCGTATAAGTCCAAGTGTCGTACGCAACCCAGCGAGTGAGTACGTCATTATCTCCTACCAGTATGTCACCAATAATACCAGCATTCCGCAAGTCACTATATACCCCGCCTGGTACTGAGGCTACTATTGAGATTGCTGGCAAATATTTTAAATAAAATTTTATATTGAACAAAAGAATTTTGAATTAAATACCTTCTGGATAAAAATTCAGAGGTCAAATCGGTAACATCCTAGGTCTAGGTTAACATAAAATTTTAATTTCTATTGTATTCTATGAAACAAATCTACGACTGTCTATTAAATGATCACAATATTCATCATTTGGTTACATCATAGTGACTTTATCGTTATATTAAAACTTACATCGATTTTTGTTTTCCAAAATCCAAGTAGCATTCCTGCTGTCTAAACTGTATGTAAACAAACATTGTATTTCCACTATGATCACACACAAACATATTAAACATAAGAACGACGTCATTACGTAATATTAAAGTAAGTGATAATAAAGCTAACAGTAGCATCGGATTGTTGTTTCGATGCGTAGGTAGTAACGAGAGTAATGAACACTTTAGTAGGCTTGTCGATAAGGAATAATAATATTTATGTCGCTTTATAAAATAAAATCATAATCTGAAATACTCTTAACTAACTACTCTCAGTGTTTTAAACACACTATTTCATTACGTTTTGTATATATAAAAGTTAAGAATATCTGGACAAATGAGAGGAAATATAAAATCTGCTAAACAGAGTTATCCTAATAAATATTAATATTTAAAAACTGCTAAATAATAATATGTTATACGATATTTTTTTTAATAATGAGGAATAGAACGACAAAACTTAAACATTTTCATTATATCGATAAGAACTATCGACTTGTTAACATTTAATCCCAACACTATGAAATGAACAATTATCTTCAATAAATGATGTCTTCAAGTACGTATTCAACATACCCACAGTACATACAGTGATAGATAGCTTTATCTCTTTTCTTATTGATACAAAACTTGACTGAGAAAACAAATTGTTCTTATGTGTAAAAATCAATTAGAGAACGGGTTTATTTTATACATTTTTTTATATTTAAAATTATACAAATTTTTCATATTTAAAATTATACATTTTTAAAAACAATGATTAGATCGATTTCGCATGGCATGAATATGGACACAGTGAAAAACGACTGTTACATCTTACAGCTGAATATACTTTACTGTTTTTGAAATATGGCCGTCCATTAATCATAAACATTATAAAGGTTTTTTAACATTATGTTAACTCCAACCGCCCCGTAGATGGTGAGTTTTAAAGACCCCCTCCCCTCACAAAGATCACGTGTATTTTTTGTACCTACCTACAAAAAATCTTAATATTTTTTATGTTATCTTTAAATACGGGTTTAAATAAATTAGCTAATATTATTGTAGAACTATGATAAAAATGTATAGACAGAAAGGTGGTAGGCAAAATAGTATTAAAGAAATGCTGTAATCATGCGAAAACCATAAATTGTACTGGTACATATTTTATCTACATTGTCCTCGGACCACGCATTAGCAGGACTTTCTTCAACGCGCTGACAACTGGATAAGCATCGTGCAAGTCAGTTGTTAGCAGTGTGCTTTGAGCCACACAAGGTTCTTTGACAACAAAAAAATACTGCACCCCCCTCCACCCTTGTAAAATTACGTGATTTTCGCTGAACCACCTTCCTCCTTACGATCAACCTGCCTCACAAAGCCTCACGTGATCAACGGAGGGCCCCTATCTGTATAAACATAGGAATGGTATTTAAATGCTTTGTGGTTTGAAGAATGTGGCTCGAATTTAAATTTGTTATTTATTCTTAACTCATTTTTTAACACGCTTTTATTAGTTTCACGTGTTGTTTGCTCGTTTGTTTGCTTGTAACCGACTTTTTCGAATGCCATTTTGTCTCATTTACCACGGTCCTATTTTGTTCGAACTTTGTACCATATCAAGGACCGATAGTAAATTAAAAATTCGATGATATTATCTCATTATCAGTTTAGGTCGCGACTTTAACAAGTCCCAAAATAAACCGCTAACGTTTATTCGTTCATTCAATTCGTACCATGAGCTATCTTTTCGACCTAAACTGAACCGCTTAACTATCACAAATAGCGATTCAATAAAAGTTGCTATTATCGTAGCCTAAACAGAATTGTTACGAATTATATATTGTAGATACTTGATGTTAATCCTTATTTATTAGTGTTAAAGATAATTATATTATTAGTTTTAAAGATAAGTATGAGTATAAATTATAAATTGTTTTAAATAAATATAAACTACCTATAAAATTATAAATCAACGAAGATCTTTTTTTGGAGCTGTGACTGTGTTGTGAAACATTTTCTTCATAGTCATATGAAGAAAATTTTTTTCAACATTTTGTGACCATCTTACAATTGTAGCTTTGTTTTTAATACATACCTGTATTTTTTCAATTAATGAGGTACCTACCTTACTTAGTATACTAATGGGATTTTATACTCACTGCAACTAACTTTTTAAATTCGATTTGTGGTTATTCCAATAATAAAAATAGTGCAATGGTTATCTATTGTTATAGGATTTAATGTAGGTATATAAAGCTGACACTATTTCTAAATCTCTTTAGTTTAAGGTTCATATTAGAGACGATTAATTAATACTGCCTTTTCATCATTATTTTCAATCTTTTTCTGATTTATATGAGAAAAAATATATATTAACAACAATATCAAATTACTATACCTATAATATGCTTAACATAATATGCTAATAATATTTATAACATTTAAAACAGAAATCAATCCTTTGAAACATTACACACGCCATTATAAATGTTTGTATATTCCCTATTGACCTTCAGCTAACACTAATAAAACTTATTCATAATCATAACAACCGCTCTCAAAGTGCGATGAAAACGTTAATTTGCTGCGAGCTGTCAACGACAACTTGAAATAAAAGCGGACCAGCGACAATTTCGTTCATTCTTAGCGATTCATTTTCGACCCAGCTAGTAATAGGTGATGGTACGAAAAAAAGCGATTCACTTTTTGAACCTAAACTGAACTGCATCGGAACAGAATCGCTTACTAAAAGTTGATGGTACGGCCCCAGTTTAGGTCGCGACTTTAACAAGTCCCAGAATAAACCGCTAACGTTAATTCGTTCATTCAATTCGTACCATGAGCTATCTCTTCGACCTAAACTGAACCGCTTAACTATCAAAAATAGCGATTCAATAAAAGTTGCTATTATCGTAGCCTAAACAGAATTGTTACGAATTATATACTGTAGATACTTAATGTTAGTCCTTATTTATTAGTGTTAAAGATAATTATAATATTAGTTTCAAAGATAAGTATGAGTATAAACTATAAATTGTTTTAAATAAGTATAAACTATAAAATTATAAACTAACGAAGATCTTTTTTCGGAGCTGTGACTATGACTATGAAGAAAATGTTTCACAACATTTTGTGATCATCTTACAATTGTAGTTTTGTTTTTAATACATACCTGTATTTTTTTCAATTAATGAGGTAAGTACCTTCCTTAGTATACTAATGAGATTTTATACTCGCTGCTTTTTTTTTTTTATTTTTTTTTTTTTTGTCTGCCTATGCTGTTAGCCCTGTTGGCTATTACAGCGTCACCGGGGGAACGGGTGGGTCAGGAGACCCACCCTTAAAAAGGGGGGGCCAGATGGGCCCCCATGGGGAACGACGTCCCGAGGGCGTCTCAGATTGAGACACGGACCTCGGCTCGGGGCGTCGTTAGTCAGGAGGGAAGCTAAGGAGATTTGGACACTAGCGTCCTCCGACGGCAGAACGCCGGAGCAACAGAGCACTTACTCAGTTGGGACCTCGTCTATACCGGTACAGACGGTGTGTGTCTGTATGTTGTGTGGTGTCAATTATGCCTACGCGTACACGTTATTACCTACTGTGAACGCGTCGTCGGGGTCAACGAGTACCGACTTGGGTCTTCTTTTTCTGACTAAAGTAGTCTTACGTGGTCTATACTCTGCGGCGTCAGCCCCCAGTGGGTTCGGGTGTCGCTCAGCACGTTCAAAGTACTTTTGGGAAAGCCCCTTGAAGTACTGAGCGATGGTCGGAAGGTCTAAATCTCTATGGAGATCGATGTTGCGTACGAACCACGGCGCCCCGGTTGCAATCCGTGTAAACCTGTTCTGAATCACCTGAAGGGGTTTCAGATTAGCGTGCGCAAAAGCGGGACTCGCATAGGACATGACGGAACGTATGCAAGCTTTGTAAAGTGTCACCTTATTGCGAAGGGACATTTTACTCCGCTTGCCTAACAGCGGATATAAACGACCTAATATGTAGGCCGCTCTGCTACGAACGGTCCTAATATGCGCAGTGAAAACTAACTTTCTATCTAACGTTACTCCTAGGTATTTTGCCTCGTCTTTCCAAGGTATCGGTTTATCAAAGAGTTTGATTCGCGGGAGGATCCTTGGGGGGCCCCGTTCGAAGAGCACCGAAACGCTCTTCTCAGGGTTTACCTCGATCCGCCATTTCCGCAGCCAACTCTCGAGGGAGTCGACTGCGGATTGGAGACGTTGGTATATCTCCCAGTGATCCTTAGAGGACGTGTAAAGCGTGGTATCGTCCGCATACATGGCAAGGTGCACTTTAGATCGCGGCCTAGGAATATCGCTAGCGTAGATGGAGTAGAGGATGGGCGAGAGAACTGAACCCTGGGGGACACCCGCCCTGATGGCGGGGGGTTGACAAAACGCCTTCCACTCTGTAGCGAAAGGAGCGATTTGACAGGTAGTCCCGTATGATGAGTACGAGTCTGTCCGACACCTTGAACTGGTATAGCTTGTACACCAGTCCATTGTGCCAGACCCTGTCGAACGCCTTAGCTACATCGAGGAAGAGCGCTCCTGTCCTATGCTTCTTGGCCCTCACAGTGGCCCCTATCAGTATGTGCTCCGTGAGGCGTTGCACCTGATGGGAACATGAATGGTTGGCTCTAAAGCCGAACTGCTCATTTGGGATGATTTTGAGTCTCTCGACTTCCGATCTAAGTCTACAGAGGATGATTCTCTCATATACTTTCCCTAAGGAACTAAGAAGGCTAATGGGACGGTAACTACTAGGCAGATGCCGGGGTTTGCCCGGCTTATGGAACCCTATCACTATGGCCTCTTTCCACTGGGCCGGAAACGAGCAACCGGCCAGTAGAGCGTTAAAAATGGTAACCAATAGGTAAATTAAAGGAGGCGGAAGAAGCTTTATCACTTTGTTAGTGATCCTATCGGGACCTGGCGATTTCTTGACGTGAAGCGCCCTAACTATGGACGTCACCTCGTCTAGGTTCGTTTCCTTGATTGGCGGACCGGCCGGTGGCTGAGAACACATTATATTGACCGATTTGTCGACTATTTCGACATGATCGCGATCAACCGATTGAGCAGACAGACGGCACTGGCTCTCTAGACTGTCGGCTAAGCACTCAGCTTTGTCAGGGTCGTCAAACGCGATGGCGGAGTTAGGTCCAACCAAGGGAGGCATATCTGAGACAGTGTCCGCCTTCAACGCTCTCTGCAACCGCCAGAATGCCTGGTGTGTTGGAGAGAGCGTCGCAAGCGTCCTATCCCAGCCGCTATCTCTGAAGTCGTCGAGAGCTTGTCTCGACTCCCTCTGGAGACGGCGCAGCCTCCGTCGGTTGTCATCTGTCGGGTATCGGTCATGGGCTCTAATCGCGGCGTTTTTACGGGTGATGAGAAGTCTAATGTCCGGAGGGAGTGCTCGGTAACCCTCGAAGTTCACTCGGACCTCCCTCGAGGACTTTCCTATGCTGTCTACCAAATGTTCTGTGAAGTTAGTCGCGGCTGAGACAGCGTCCTCGACCGATGTAAGCTGGTCAGGAATTTTGTCGAGGTGCGCTGGTACGGGGGAATGGAGTTGCTCTCGAAGCTTCGTCCAGTTAATAATTGTTTTGGTCGCGGGTTCCCTAAGGGGAGGAAGTCCTAGCTGAAATAGGACCGGTCGATGGTCAGAGTCTAGCTCGGATAGCGTCTCGATAGAACGTAACTGGAGTGTCACGCCCTTCAAGAGTACTATGTCGAGCACGTCGGGTCTGTCATGTCGGAAGTCTGTGTCGCAGTATCGCGTGGGACTCAAAGGCGCGGTGATCTCGAAGTCGAGACCAGCCTTGTAACTTAGCCTATCAAGGAGATTTCCTCTACTGTTTGCGACAGTGGAGTTCCAGCGGGGATGTTTGCAATTTAGGTCGCCGGCCAGAATGGTTGCGTTACCTAATTGGAGTAAGGACTTAAGGTCCCTCTCAACTAAGGCTTTATTGGGAGAAAGATAGACGGATGCTAGTACGATCGACTGATGGCCGGTCATACCCACCTGACATAATGACGCTTCTACGTTGACTAGTTGGGGCGGATCGAGCGGAGTGCAATGAAGAGACGTTCTGTAGTAGATGATGGTTCCCCCCTTCGCGGTTGCCCTATCGTTCCTAACGAGACGGTAATTTGCGATGCGCGGATCACGATTACACGGCTTCAGAAAGGTCTCTTGTACTAACAGGACGTCTATCTGGTGCGTGACCACGAAGTCGCGCACTAGATCTATCTGCTTAAGTAGCCCGTTCGCGTTGAATGTAGCGACAGTCAGAGTGCGAGGTTTTACCCTTCCACGCGATGTCATCATGTTGACATCGTGTGTTCGTATATCGATTTGATTAGGACGGCGTGCTTGAGGAGCACTTCCATCCTCGCGGGAGGGTTCCGCGCGGAATCCCTCATTTCATTCGAAAAGACTAGGAGCTCTTCGATGTCTATTACACCGAAGAGGCTCGTGACGCACGCGAGCGAACTCGCAACTCCGTCGGTGGAGTTACGAACCGGCGGCGGCGGCAACGACTGGGGGACGGGCTGTGGGATAATCCTCGGAGGCTTCACCCAAGCGTTCGCGATCGCGTTCGCGGGTGCCTGAGGGGCCTGGGATGCCTGAGGGGCCGCGGGGCTCCTAGGGGCTAGAGGAGCCCATGGAGGCTGTGCGAACCGAGGAGGATGCCTTGCCGGCTGTGTCCTGCGCGGCGCTTTGGGGCACCCGCGATAATTCGCAGGATGGCCCTTCTGTCCGCACAGGACGCAGCTGGGAGGATCCTCAGGGACCGGTCCCTTCCGCGAGCAGTCGGCTGTCGCGTGGTCGTCCAGGCACTTGACGCACCTTGGACGCGCGTGACAAAAACGTTGGGAATGCCCATAGAGCTGGCAGCGATGACACTGACCAGGAAAACCGCGACCGCGTGGAGGTTCGACCCTAAGGCCGGAGAGTTGGCAGACTGCCTTAACGTTAAAAATTTGCTTTCCTTCCGGGGAAAGCTCGAGATGGACGAGAACGAGATCGAACGGGACCCTAGTGGTCGCTCGGTACATGCGGTGCACCGAGATGACGGGGAACGATTGGGACTTAAGGTCCTCGAAAATCCGCTCAGTAGTGAGCTCCACGGGGAGCCCTCGGATGACCACCGTTAAGCGGCGTTCATCCTCTAGTGCGTAGGTGTGGTATCCGTAACCACGTTCGCGGAGGAGACGAGTCAGACCACGGTGGTCCGACGAAGACGCGGTTTGAACGCGGATACCGTCGGCGGTATTTCGGGCGGACGTGAAATGGAGCTTGTGCTCCGTCATAAGTGCGGACAGAGTGTCCCACTTAGACTTATCCCTTATGTAGAGCGGCGGCGGCGCGGGGGATTTCCGTGGCGCTGAAGGCGCAGGCGCTGAAGGCGCAGGCGCTGAAGGTGCCTCCGCGGGCGCTGAAGGCGCGGACGACGGCGACGCGGACGCGGGCGCTTCGGGCGCGATCGGCGCGCGTTCGCGAGTCGGGCCCGGGCCCGAAGAACGGTCGGGTGACGCGGGTTCGCTACTAGCGGGTTTTGAGGCCCGTTTTCGCGGGACGTTCGAGGAGAGCGCTTTCGTCGCCTTCCTCTTGGCCGATTTGGTCTGCACGGTCGTGAAACCGTCGTCCTCGTCAGCGTCCGAGGAAGGGGACGAACTCCCCGACTCGGAATCCGAGGCCGTCTGCTCCGTAGGAGTGGCGGCCTCGACCTCCATGTCGGAGGTGCTCTCGGTCGCGATCGCGGCGCGCGAGGTCGAGGGCGGAGACTCGATGCCTAACAAGACAGAGTAGCGCAGGCATAATTCAGGCGCAATTCCGTGGACCCAACCAAAGAACTGCGACTTGGACAGATCTTCGGGTTCCGCCGCGGATTTGGGGTCCATGGTGGAGCCCGGAGATATGAGCCGTCCTCCCTGCGCGAGCAGGGAGGCGAGTGCCTAACGTGAACCCTATCGAATCTCTGTCAGTAGGTGACAGAGGTGTGCCTAATACCCTAACGACAGTGTACTTACACGACGCAGGCTATTACGACGAAGTCTTTGAATTGCGTTTCGTACCCTAACTAGGGCGACGTCGGACTTGTTGGACCCCTATGCAGGCTCGCCGGCCCGCAGGTGTGCTTGCGGCGATGACTCACACACAAACACAATCACACCGCTGGCTTGCACACAATGGAGGTCGTTATCTTGACTGGCGCAGGTGTACGAACGGTCGGTGCAGGTGGCTGGGCGGTCAGCGTGACGGCCCAGGTAGGTGGCGCGAATAGGCGGAGCAGGTAAAAGGGACATGTGTCCCGGTCGACTGCTCAACGGTGAATGCTCTATACTCGCTGCAACTAATTTTTTCAATTCGATTTGTGGTTATTCCAATAATAAATGTAGTGCAATGGTTATCTATTGTTATATTTAATGTATATAAAGCTGACACTATTTCTATATCTCTTTAGTTTAAGGTTCATATTAGAGACGATTAATTAATACTGCCTTTTCATCATTATTTTCAATCTTTTTCTGATTTATATGAGAAAAAATATATATTAACAACAATATCAAATTACTATACCAATAATATGCTTAACATAATATGCTAATAATATTTATAACATTTAAAACAGAAATCAATCCTTTGAAACATCACACACGCTATTATAAATGTTTGTAGGTATATTCCCTATTGACCTTCAGCTAACACTATTAAAACTTATTCATAATCATAACAACCGCTTTTAAAGTGCGATGTAAACGTTAATTTTGCTGCGAGCTGTCAACGACAACTTGAAATAAAAGCGGACCAGCGACAATTTCGTTCATTCTTTGCGATTCATTTTCGACCCAGCTAGTAATAGGTGATGGTACGAAAACAAGCGATTCACTTTTTGAACCTAAACTGAACTGCAACGGAACAGAATCGCTTACTAAAAGTTGATGGTAAGCCCCCTGATTAGGATCTCTAGGGTTAATAATTATCTTACAGATCTTTTTTGCATGAGAGTGAGAGAGACAAAATAACTTCGCGGTCAGCGCCATGCTTCGCAACTCCGATTCCTAGCACTCACATGGTATAATAGATTGTTAAAACTCTTTTCACTCTAGTCGACCATTCCGTTATTGTTGGTATGTTGCATGACTTTTTATCTATAACTTATAAGGTAAAAATTTTTGTTATAATTATTATATTTTTCTTATTATATTTCTAATTATTTTATCAAGCATTTAAATTGATACTTATTGAATTTCGTCACCTAAAATAATAAACATAAACATTCGCTGACTAACATATAAAAATACATAGTCGCTTTTGTGGTTATTTTAAAATAATATATGAAATATAACTTTTACGAAAAAAAAAATATCATTGCTAAAAACATATTTGTGTTTAAAAAAAAAAAAAAAAAATTGTGCTTTTCTAATCATCTATTAGATTAATATGTTTTACATTTTCAAGTAGTTTTTTTTGTAGATGTATTAAAAAATTTAAATTCAATTTCAAAATATCTTTATTCAAGTAGGCATTTACACGCATTTTTGAATCGTCAATTACATTAAATTGGTCAGTATACTCAGTCTGTGAGTAAGCTATCACCAGCTCGGAATGCTGTTCTGCTGAGAAGAGCTGGCCAGAAACTCAACAGTTACTCTTTTTAAATGAAATTTAATAATGTTCATACCTAATGTTCATACCATAATAATACATCAACCCTGCAAATGAGTCAATGACCCAAGTTCCACACATTTCGATCAAAAAAATCTTTTGCATGTTATAGTAAGATTTATTTAATAATATACCTTTAATTTTAGACTTAAAACTAAATCAGTTGTTGATTTGCCTTTGGTGAAACCATATTGTTCACTATGCATGATTTCATTGCTATAAACAAATTCTGACATTTGCTTTAGAATAATTTTTTCGAAGATTTTACCTAAAGTAGGTAAAATAGAGATAGGTCTATAATTTACGGGTTCTAGTCTATCGCCACTTTTGAACAAGAGAACTACTTAACTACTTTTCATTAAATCTGGGAAAGTACCGATTTCAATACGTTTGTTAAAAATTAAGGATAATTGAGGAGCTTTATAATACTTATTAGTAATTTTACTGACATACTTCAAAGGTCACCGGTTTTTTTTCATATTTAGATTTCTAAAAGTTTTAACAATTTCATATGATGTAACAAGGTTAAGGTTTAAAAACAAAAGATTTATTACTGACTCTTACGTTATTCGTCAATTCGACGATTGCATCACATGGTGAAGAATTTAAATTACGCGTGACTGTTCAAGGAATTTCGTTAAAAAAAGTCTCAAAAATAGCCGCCACAGTTTAATCTGAATTTATTTAAATATTATAAATTTTTAACTTAATAGGTATATATATATATATTAGGGTGGTCTTTATTTATAAGGAAAAAATTTTTTTTTCGAATTTTTTAGAAATTATTTGCCAGAATGTACCTTTATATAAGACATGAAAATATAACAAATTTCAGCTCAATCGGTTAATATTAACACGTGCCGCATCGACGCTGAAGTTGTGAGATTCAATGTTACAAAGGCAGTTACCTATAAGAACGACAATGTACGCTCGACTGTAAACATAAAATTACGCATTTTTTTTAAATTTTAGTATAAAAACATACTAATTAAAATGAAAACGTAAAATAAAGATATAGTTTATCCTAATACTATATTTTTTATTTATTGAAATGATACATCCACTTCAGATACATATTTTGGATTTAAGTAAGCCTCCTTTTGTGGCGACTGGGAACTCTCTCCGTTACTCCTGAACAACCTGAATAAAAAAAAATAATATTGAATGTGTTTTCTAAACCTAGCCTATATAATGTGCTCAAGAAAAAAATAACAAAAAATTAAATTTGTTTATACATACCTGTATCAAAAATTGTTTTTGATGTTCATTTTTCGTCATTTTTTCATTGTAATCTTCAATCAACTTGACTCCTCTTTCTGCAATATCATTTGTACATTTTAAGGTTGAAATGATATTTTTTCCTGTGCGATAATCCTCTCTGTTTTCCCAATTCAGCGGATCGTCCTGAAGAAATTCAACACAAATACCGAATCGTTTAAATAACTGAAGTGAATTGGCGGACAATAATTCAATTGGTAGATCTTTTTGAACAAAATTTTGGACATCTCGGATTTGCAACGATAGTTTTTTCTCAATGACTTCTATCTCTTCATTTTCTTCTTCTTTTTCATTCACAGTCTCTATGTTTTTACTTGTACATTCCATAATTTTTTGAGCCATTCTAATTTTTTCAACTCTCTCAATTCTATCGTCAAATATTGCCATGGCAGCACACTCTTCACTTAGATACCATAAATGGTTTAAAAATTTTGTTATTGCAATGGTTGCAATGTTTTCATTAATATTTTTAAATTTAACCAATTTTCTCAAAAAATATATATCATTTAGGGGAGCTCCTGTAGTATTCGTTGCTGAAAACCAGGCCTCTACATAACAGTATACAACGAAAACGCAAATTTCTGCATTCAGTTTGGATTTATCCTTTCTCATTTTCATTTGATCGCGAAATAAAAAAAGTTTTAAACAATAAATCGCTTTAGACATCCATCTCGCTAAATGATATGCACCGGGGGCCCTAAAACTCACATTTGTTTTATCTCCCAAAAAAATGAGCGTCAATTGCAAAAACTCTTTGTAGTCATCACGTGGTTGCTCTTCTGCAAGTTTCTGTTTCACAAAATAAATAATTTCGGGCGCTACATCTTTCAGTGCATTATAAACGGCTTCATCGCTGGTATAATCTAAAAATTTCATTTTATCAATATTCTTCCAGTTTTCTTTCAGTGCTTTGAATTGAGCAATTTCAGGGCCGGATGTTACAATTGCTTTTGTCCTCGTGAATACACCAGCCAAAACGACCTCAAATATATGGTGTCGGCATGGAAGCCACAAAATATCTCGCCCTAACCTTTGTTGAAGCAGAACTGCAGCTCCTTTTATACGTTCAGTGTTTGATGCTGTAGTATCAAAACAAAAGGCTTGAATTTTTTCGGTTAAATTCCATTCATCAGTGATATGGAACACAGCAGAGCAAACTTCCGATCCTCCTGATGATGCAATTCCAGGTACTCCTAATAATTGTTCAAAATCTAAACCAACCACGATCACAGGAAGTTTCACACGCCGATCAATTTTTCTCATTTTTTGTGATATCAGGCAATAATTTGGAATCCCAATGCACTTCAATAAAATTTGCATCATTTCCTACCGATTTTATTGATGAATATTTTATTTTCCGCAAAATCTCTCTATTTCTTTTGATAGACGATCTATTGAGAATAAACTCGGTGATATCTATATTAAGAGCTTCTAGGACGGCAGAAATAATATGCATTGCATCCCTGTCACTCACTTTACATTTGTCCAAGGCAGCGGCCAGGCGAGGTGTCATTAACGTCTTTCGTCCTCTCTTGTTTGAAGATGGACCCTGTTGAGATTCCGATATGAAATATGTGTCATCTTCACTGTTGTCTTGATTTATCACTTTTTTCTGTGAATCTTCGTGTTCTTTATCTTCCATTTCAAAATGTCCAATCGAACAACTAGAATTTTCCAACAAATCTTCTTTTCTTTTCAACTCTGCAGCTGTGCGTTTTTCTTTCCGCTTTTCCTTACGTAATAATTTGATATCTACTCCCAACATACAACCTACTCTACCTTTCTCCCTTTGCTTAATTAAAAATTCTCTATCTTCGGCGATTTTAATCTCATTTAACGCATTTAAGGTGGCAATATCGAAAAGGTTGTCTAAATCTTCTTTAAAATCATTTTCTTTTTCTCTCTGCCGTTCAGTATCTCTATTTTTAGATTTTTCTAAATTTCTGACATTATCGTACAAAGATTTTAATTTCGAAATACAGTTTGAACGGTTTTGAACCGGGATTCTTGCTTTTTTCCAAAAAACGACCACTTCATCAATAACTAAAGCACTGCTGTCATTAAGATTTAAATTTACCACTCTCATGTTATAAAAAAGTACACTCAAAACATCTCGTTTACATGGTAATTTACTACCGCAGATTTGATTTTGCATCACTCCAACTAGATAAATATTTTTCCGCAAAGTGGACATTTCAGCACTTTTATCAATTACTTATATAGCACGTCTTTTCTTATGCACTTCAAGTACGAAACTAAAACGAATGTAGCATTGAGCAAATAATATGTAAAAACAAAATTGACTTGTCTAGACTTGTAGTCGCGCTTTTAGCGAATTCGAACGCACTTGGTGGTTAGTTGCGCCGACTCGTCGTAGCATGTTAGACAGTCAGATGCATGAAACTTCAAGGCCAATGCGGCACGTGTTAATATTAACGGATTGAGCTGAAATTTTGTATTTTTAATGTTTTGGTGTAACTGAACAAAATTACAAATAATTTTGAAAAAATATGAACTTTCGAAAATAAGGACCACCCTAATATATATATATATATATATATATATATATATTAAAAAGACATATGAGATATATATCGAATTCGATACGTTATTCGAAACAAAAATCATCATCATCCTCCTACAATGTTCCCATTATTTGGTGTCGGCGCAGTATGTCTTTTTCTTCCATTCATCTCTATCAGCCGTCAACTCCTCACCCACGCCTTTCAAACACATGTCATTCATCACACAATTCATCCATCTCTTTTTGGGCCGTCCTCTACCTTTGTATCCTTCCACACGCAGATCTAATACTCTTTTCACAACCTGTCTCGTCACTCCGCATTACATGTCCATACCATGCTAATCGTCTTCCTCTCATCTATCTTATCGGTCACTTGTGCTACTTTCATGCTTCCTCTTATATTTCGTATCTTGTCCATTCTCTTAACTCCACTCCACACATCCATCGCAACATCCGCATTTCATTTACATGCAATCTCCTTTCGTCCTTTTTCTTAACAGGCCAGCATTCCGATCCATACATGACGACAGGTCTGATAATTGTTTTATATATTTTCCCCTTCAATTTGATGGGCATTCGGGGATCACAAGTTACACCTGTGACCTGTCGCCATTTCATCCATCCTGAGCTGATCCTGTGTTCCACAGCGCGGTCTATATCTCCATCCACCTGCAAGAGTAAACCGAGGTACTTAAAATCCGAGCAAGTAGGCAGTGCTACGCCATCTAGCATGATAGCAACAGGACCGGATAATCCGCCAAAGTCACAGAACAAATACTCTGTTTTTGTTCTGCTGATCCTTAGGCCAAAATTCTCCAGTTTCTGTTGCCATAACGCTAGTCTACTCTGTACCTCGAGTCCATCTTCACCAACGAGAACGATGTCGTCGGCGAATAGCATGCACCAGAGTGCCTCTTCCTGGATGTCTGACGTCAAGGCGTCCATAATCAACAGGAAAAGGTAGGGGCTTAGAGCTGACCCTTGGTGCAAGCCTACAGCCACACCGAATTCATCGGTATTGCCAGTGGACGACCGAACGTGTGTACATAATGAAATGTACATAGCACGAACCAGCTCCACATACTTACCTGGCACTCTTTTCTCTTTCAAGGTCCACCACAAAACCTCTCGGGGTACACGGTCGTATGCCTTTTCTAGGTCTATGAACACCATATGCAAGTTTTTGTGAACCCGTCTGTATTTTTCGCATAATTGGCGAAGAGCGAAAATGGCATCCGTAGTCCCTCGGCCCGGCATGAACCCGAATTGGTTTTGGGTAATTTCACTCTCTTCTCTTATTCTTTTCTCAAGAATTATTTCCCACACTTTCATCGTATGTGACATAAGCTTTATGCCTCGGTAGTTATTGCAATCCTGAACATCACCCTTGTTTTTAAAGATGGGCCCTAGCGTACTACTGCACCATTCATCCGGTATCGTGTTCTCGTGCAGCAACTTACCAAAGAATAAAGTCAGCCACCTCCTTCCATCCGCATCACACAATTTCCACACTTTGACTGGTATTTCATCTGGTCCCACCGATCTTCCATTCTTCATACTCTTTACGGCCATTTTCACTTCCACCACAAATTTCCCTCACCAGACCTATATTTAACGACGGATTTTCTAATACTCTGTCCCAATCATTTTCTTCATTCATCAGCCTTTCGAAGTATCCCTTCCAGCGATCTTTTATCTCCTCCCCATTCATCAATACCCTTCCACTATCGTCTTTTATGCACTTAATATGTGAAATGTCTCTCGCATTCTTCTGCCGTGCTTTAGCTAATTTAAAGAGTCGTTTTTGGCCTTCAGGGCACTCTAGCGACTTGTAAATGTCGTCTTGGTTCGCAGCCTTTGAGGTCGCAACAACTCTTCTAGCTATTTTCTTGCATTCTTTATACTTCTTTTTCTTATCTTCTTTTAATCTTTCGTCTCCAACTTCCACACTCTGCCACTCTTTGAATGCTTTCTTCTTCTCTTTCAATGCTTCTTGGACGTCTTCATTCCACCACCATGTATCCTTATCTATGGTTCCTTTACCCTTAGACTGTCCTAGAACTTCCTTCGCTACACTTCGGATACACTTTGCCATTTCATTCCAACACTCATTCACACTTTTTTCTTTCATATCCTTCATTTCCACCATATTGTCAACTACTTGCTTCCTAAACTCACATGCATACTGATCCTTTCCTAGCAAATGCCACTTTATTTTGGGTGGGGGGCGGTTCTGGTGTTTACTGGCAAGGACTCGGACTAGTATGTCCATTAGCAATAACCGGTGTTGTGAAACTAGTGTTTCACCTGGCAATATTTTACAGTCCTTGACGCAGTTGATTCTATTCCTTTTTACTAGAAAATAATCAATCTGCGTCTTGTTCAGGCCGCTTTTGTATGTAACGAGGTGTTCTTCTCGTTTCTGGAACCATGTATTTGTTATTGCCAGGTCAAATGCAGTAGCCGCTTGTAGGAGGGTCTCTCCTTCATTGTTCCGTGTTCCATACCCCCAGCCTCCGTGACCTCTTTCATACCCTCCATTCATTCTACCTACATGGCCATTAAAGTCACCACCAATATATACCTCTTCGCTGTTTGGTATACTTATTACTAGGGCATCAAAGTCCTCCCAAAACTTCTCTTTCATACTTTCCTCACAGCCTGCTTGAGGGGCATACACACTTACAATATTCATAACCACATTCTCTAGCATCAGTTTGACAACGATCATTCTATCATTTTTCCTTTCAACCTCTGTAACTCTTTCTTTCATCTCTCTATCCAATACAATCCCTACCCCATTTCGCTTCCCATCGCTTCCACAATAATAGAACTTATATCCTTCTCCAATCTCTCTCGCCCTAGTACCTTTCCATTTCGTTTCCTGCAAGCACGCTACATTTATTCTTCGTCTTTTCAAAACATCCGCTAACTCTCTTCCTCTTCCATTCATCGTACCTACGTTCCAACTGGCAAACCTCAACTTAACATTCTTCACACTTCGGGCTCGCTTCTTCCGTCGTACCCGCTCCGAGTGGTACGACAACCCTTGTCCATTTCTCACAGGGGCCGGGTGCTGCTCCTGCGCGTCGCCTAGGGGGGACGCCCTAACCCTGTCGCGCATCATATTAACCTTTGACATACTGCATGTGTTTTGGCTTTTCTTTCGGCCGCCTGCCTGACACCAACCCTCCTTGGGGATGTATTCTTTATTTGGATAGAAAGGAAAAGGATGAGGACGTAGGGCAGGGAAGGTAGAGTTTAGATAGGGATAATAGGTTTAAGGGATACTACTTACTTGGAAGATTAGGTATAAGTCAGTAGTAGCTCGGGGGACCGGGGTCGCATACCCGTATATCATAGCATGGTCACCGAAGTAGTAGATCAGTATGATATCCCCTGATTTTTTATTCGAAACAAAAAATAGATTTGTTATTCGAAACAAAAAATAGATATGTTATGTTTATAGGGAAAACATTCTCAAAAAAAATGTGTAAAATATAATTTTTCGGAAAAAAAAAAGTTCTGAAACCCAATTAGTAATAAAAAAATTGATATTTTAATTACTTAACAAACCGTTATATTTTCCATTATTTTGTTTTTAGTTATATTATAAAATCGAAAAAAATAAGTACTAGAAGTATGTCAAATTTGATTTAAAATAAAAAAAAACAAAAAAATAGATATGTAATGATTATGGGAAATATAAATAAATATATAAAATTAAATTTTTTCTAAAATAATCTGCTTTTTTAATTACAGTAATACCCCGGACTTACGCGATCGATGGGACCGAGCGCTATCCGTGTAAGTCGAATTCGTGTAAGTCGGGGTACATTTTTGATATAAAGACATTTTTTTTTTTTTTTGTCTGTCTATGCTGTTAGCCCTGTTGGCTATTACAGCGTCACCGGGGGAATGGGTGGGTCAGGAGACCCACCCTTAAAAAGGGGGGGCCAGATGGGCCCCCATGGGGAACGACGTCCCGAGGGCGTCTCAGATTGAGACACGGACCTCGGCTCGGGGCGTCGTTAGTCAGGAGGGAAGCTAAGGAAATTTGGACACTAGCGTCCTCCGACGGCAGAACGCCGGAGCAACGGAGCACTTACTCAGTTGGGACCTCGTCTATACCGGTACAGACGGTGTGTCTGTATGTTGTGTGGTGTTAATTATGCCTACGCGTACACGTTATTACCTACTGTGAACGCGTCGTCGGGGTCAACGAGTACCGACTTGGGTCTTCTTTTTCTGACTAAAGTAGTCTTACGTGGTCTATACTCTGCGGCGTCAGCCACCAGTGGGTTCGGGTGTCGCTCAGCACGTTCAAAGTACTTTTGGGAAAGCCCCTTGAAGTACTGAGCGATGGTCGGAAGGTTCAAGTCTCTATGGAGATCGATGTTGCGTACGAACCACGGCGCCCCGGTTGTAATCCGTGTAAACCTGTTCTGAATCACCTGAAGGGGTTTCAGATTAGCGTGCGCAAAAACGGGACTCGCATAGGACATGACGGAACGTATGCAAGCTTTGTAAAGTGTCACCTTATTGCGAAGGGACATTTTACTCCGCTTGCCTAACAGCGGATATAAACGACCTAATATGTAGGCCGCTCTGCTACGAACGGTCCTAATATGCGCAGTGAAAACTAACTTTCTATCTAACGTTACTCCTAGGTATTTTGCCTCGTCTTTCCAAGGTATCGGTTTATGGTTATATATAAAGACATACAAAGTATTTTTAATTGGGACCGGAGACTAAATAAAATAACAATTAGGGAAATAAACTTTTATCAAATTTTAGATAATATCAAAAATTATATTACTATTTTTATTTTTTTATTTTTTTTATACAATCTAGGTTAATGCTTAACTACATTCCACCTGATGGTAAGTGGAATGTAGTCTTAGGTGGTAAGGCGCATTAACCTAGCAACCTATTCACTCTTCTCTTGAAGACACCCACATTGTATTCGGCCGAAAATACCGACGCAGGAGAGCTGTTCTAGTCTTTCGCTATACGAAGTAAAAAGGGCGAAGCAAAGCGCTTCGTTCTGACAGGTGGAGTGTCCACAACAGAAGGATGGATACCTGCCGTGCGTTGGAACGTCCGGCGATGGAAAGGTGCCGGTGGAATTAGGTCGTGTAATTTCTGCGCACACTGACCAAAATGTATCCTATAGAATACTAAGAGGCTAGCAATTCTAGGCCTGTGTTCAAGGCTGTGGAGGTGGAGGAATTTGGGATCGCTATAAGCCTCTTTGCTCGCCTCTCAATTGAGTCCAGAACCGCAAGATGAGACTTTGCAGCACCAGCAAATATGGGAACACATGATTTGTATAAAAACTGTCACTGTGTAAAGTACTGCCGGACCTTTGCAAGAACGGCAAGCTTTGCTGCTGCTGCTCTTGCTCTGGACTCAATGAACCGACACAAGTTGAGGTTCGAGAAAATCTCTAAGCCTAACAACTGAAGCCGGTCACTGTATTCCAAGAATACATTCTGGAAAGTTGGAGCCAAGGTGAAAGGGCTCCTTTTGGCGGTGAACAGACACGTCTGCGTTGCTCCATGTGGAGACTGCCTGAAGTTTGTCACTCAAAACTTGCACCATGCGTTCTCTTTCAGACTGTCCTTGATCTCTACTAGCCCGAGTACTCGGCATATATCTTTCTACAGCTGTGCAGTCGTCTGCATATATACCGGGCTTCAACAGATCATTAATGTGCAGCAGAAAAAGAGTTGGTGAAAGAACGGACCTCTGAGGCACTCCGGCATTTATTGTCAAGGTTTCCGAGGAACTCCCGTCGACAACTACTCGGCAAGATCTCTGGCTCAGAAAGTTCGTTACCTAGCCGATCAGACTAGGAGATATACCGTACGCTGAAAGCTTGCTTATAAGGCTCGCATGCCAGACCCTGTCAAATGCCCACGAGATGTCTAGAGAGACGGTGACCGCTTTTCCGTTCTTCTCGATGGCCTCGCTTAAAATGTGTGTAGCATATACTAGCGGATTTCAGGCATCGAAATACCGCAGTAAGAAAGATGTGCTGGAGACGCATTGCCAGGGTCTAGATGCGAATTATCAGCCAACAGAGTGCAAATACATTCGGTTTCTCTGTCGCTGTGTGGGCCATAAAATAAAGTCTTACAAAGTCGTCTGACGGGTCAATTTGTTTTTCTTCTCCCGTAATATCTTCTCGTAATAAATTACTAGCATGCTGCTAGTAATTTATTTATTCCTTGTTTTGTTGTTGAAAAATATTTAATGTACAGACAGACAATCGATTTTTACTGTCTTATTATATATATGGGAAGGGGGGGGCAGCTGCCCCCCCTGGACATCGTATACCTTTCTACTACCTTCTATTGTAAATTAAAATTGGTATTTAACATTACAAAATAAAACCAATTAAGTTTTAAAAAGTGAAGAAGATTTAGAAATGCTTTCTCAGGAAGGTCAGTCGGGGACGAGAAAAGTGGCTTTTCAGTTAATGTAGATCTATGTATTACAAACAAATACAATTATCTAGTAAAATTTTAAGCAAACACTTAAAAACCTAAAAACTTCATTAGAAGCGAGATTCGGCAAAGACAAATCACTGTTAAACCATGCTCAGAAAATTAAAATTACAGGTTCCAAAATTACAAAAAAATATTAAAGAAATCTGGTTTGCCAACCCCCAGACCCCCCCCTCCCCCCCTCAACCACAGAATCTGGGTAGGCCCATGGTTATCGACATATGGTGACAAATTCTTTTCAAATTTACATTTACTTGTTTACATGTATTTGTTGCTTTCAAATTCAAGGACACAGATGCGGCGGTGAGTCGCTCGCGTTGCTATTTTGTTAATGCGAACTGCGAGCTCTCGCTTCTTAGACTTCACACACGTCACATTTGTAATTCGCACACACAGCAAAAGGTTTGTTTTTATGTAAATAACCTATTATTACCTTCTTTATGTATTGTACGTTGTCATATAAGGATTTACTATGGTACTAAAGAAAAAAGTAATAATTTTGTTCTTAAGGTCAGTTATAACGGTATGAATATATCCGTATCCCCGCTAGAGAGAGCAGATAATAAATATTTGAACAGTATAATGTATGATGATTTTGTATGTTATGTTATTGTTATGACTTATGGACACAGAAAATCAGCTATAACACCCTATAGTTGAGTGTAATTTGCTGTGTTTAGGATCATTATAAATATAGGTATGATTTTTTAACTGTATTGTTGATTTTATTTATTTTTATAAGTATAAGTATTTTTAATTATATTTGCGATGGATATAACTCCTAAAGTAAATTATTGGTTGTATTAAATAGGAAAATGTAAAGGTTCGGAAGGTGTTTCGAACATTTTAATTACAAGCATTAGAAGAGCGTTACAAAAAAAATATTTAAAAATTAATAGAAATGTTTATAATTCCTGAATTTGATTTTTTTTACATTCGAATGTTAACTAATGTTAACGAATGTTAACGAATGGTTCTCGAAGTGGCGAATAAAAAATGAAAAAATATGTGTTAACCTGACCATATTTTTTTTAATTTATCTTGTATACTATAAATGATTTTGATTTTGTATTTTTAGTTTGTTTGTCGTATTTATTATTTTTAAATCTATCTAAGTCATTTTCTAGAACGAAATACAGCTAAACGTTACGCGGCAAAACCCTCGAGATAATAGCACTTCTCGATGTATGTCGATGGAAAGCACCTAACCAGCCTTTTAAAAACGATAGGTACTAAGATAGAGATAAAGATCACTATCGATATCGCGAATAAGTTTACGCAATGTCACATCACTAGAAGCTCATTCTATGATTTAGTTATTATTCTGAGTTTTGGATATATTGAAAAAAAATGCACAGATATAAAAAGATTATTTTAATTTTCTTTGAGGATTTACTTAACCATGTTTTCTTTAACATAAATCTAATGATTTTCTACCACGTCACTTTGACAGTTAATAGATAATTTATTTTCTGATTTTGCAATGGAAAAAATTACTCTCTATGAAGAATATAGGTTGATTGAAAGAACTGAGGCTGAAGTGAATGGAGCTTGGAAAGGTAAAAAAATATTTATAAATCTTTATAAGACTTACAATGGCCTTTAGTGATGGACCACCTGCAGTGACCTGACTGCAGCTCATTTAGAGTTGACTAGACCGGCCTAGAACCGGGATCTTACAAAAAGTAGGTACGTTTCGTACGATGAGTGATATGCCGGATGCTCAACCCGCCTTCATCTCCGTATGTCTCTTCCATCTCTCCCCATGCTTCATGTTTCGTAACTATTCTGCAAAACTTAATTTTAGCACTAATCCATTAGTAACGGCACGCCTACCCATTAGGTGGACCATCTATTCATTTCTCAGTACTAATATCAAAAACAATATTTAACCTTATTTAAACTTCGTTTATTTAACTGCTATACCAAAAAATAAAACAAATTACGATGTACTATGTACCAAATATATAGGTCTCGGTCAGATCCTTATAAGTGCGAGTATTAAAAATATATTGCTTATAATTAAAGAACACATTATTATTTATTTACTTTCCAAAACTATTATGTCTCGGTGGTTAATTCAATACCAGTCAAACTTGCTCGAAGCAGCGACAAGGTTACAGTTACTCAAAAAATGTCATTGATAAAACTATTATTATAAAAAAATAATAAATTGTAGTTCTTAGGATTCCGTACCCAAAGGGTAAAAACGGAAGCCTGTCGATCCGAAAGTTTGTCCGTCTGTGTGTCTTCTGGCTGTATATCATGTTACGTGATAGCTAGAATCTTGAAACTTTTACAGATGTATTTCTTTGTCACTAGGACAATAAATACAGAAAAAATAAAGAGGTTTGAAAAATTTATATGTCGCTAAATGTGATTTAGAGAAAATATATAATTGTCAAAGCTAAACAATTTCTTTATTTCAGGTGCTCATTTATTATTATTCTTTTTGGTGTTTGTTTTTGGATCATTTTGTACCTTTTGTTTCCATTTGCTGATGTATTTGTTTGATGAGAAGTGCGTTCTGTTCCCCAAACTCTTGTCAATTACATCGCTTCGCCAAAATATTATTTACGAGCTTATACCGGAAGATAAAAATGCAGCTGAAGGTAAGAACTACTGATATTTAGTTATATTGAAAGTTAGGTTATGATTAAGTTATACTTTAGCTACTTCTTTTAGAACATTGCAACTTAAAGTTAGCATCTAATAACCAAAACTCAAAGTAAAATGAAGCTGGTAAAGCCAATCAAAAATTTAAGATATAAAGCAAAACAATTAACTTCGGGGCTCTTAAAACTTCGTATATTACAATTATTAATATATTAGTAATTCTCTTATCTGTGAGAATGTTTGCACGTTACATTTTAACATTTTAACCAAAAAAAAACGGTTTTGTTTTATGATGTGCCAAAGTTTGCAAAATTTATAGTATACATTAAAATTAAAATTCGAAATAATTAATAATAATTCGAAAAAAAATATTTTCTTTTATAATTATAAATGACTGTCTCTAGTCGTTTTTGTTAATAAAAAAAATGCTCCATAGCGTTACCAGTGGATTTTATAAGTACACAGTGGGTCGAGAAAAGCGCTTGTTTGCTACCTACATATGTTCCTCTAGTGTCTGGTATCTTCGGTCTTGTCTGGACAACCATGTTCTTAATGTGCTCTACTGGTAGCCGAGTCCTTACTGGGTACGTGGCAACTAATTCAATACAACCAATTTCTGGAAATAACATTGAATCTGTTAATTGGCAATCCCGTATTAAGACATACCAAGGCATAAATAGAGAAAATTGAGTATGAAAAACGTTTCGTTTTAAAATAGTACTTTTATTTCAGCTTGCAGAGATCATGGAGAGTCCTTCCACCAGTTTTCTTATTTTCGCTGGCGATGGGATGTCTTTGTGTGTACACCTCAGCTGTTACTCATTCCGGCTTGAAGGAACTGTGCCTTAAGCTAAGTGAAATCACTGGGAGTACAACGTAAGTCTAACCTAACCTAACCTAACCTAACATCCTGGTTAACATATATTAAATATAGATGTTTACGGTCTAAAATATTAATTAATCCTAATCTTCTTTATGCTGCTGAAATTACAATCCGTTTCTTGTATTATCTAGGCAAAAAACATGCCTATGGAGTAAGTTTATAAGAATCTCTAATAGTGGATCGTTTATCGACTTAGGTTGTTAGTGACCTACACCAAATTTATTCTTAGCTGCACATACACCGTAAACGTAGCTACCCTGGCCTATGAACGGCGAATCCGAGGGGTGTATCAAGCAACCCGCCTCACCATCTACTCGGCCTGGTTACACACCGCGTGCTGGCTGCTGTCAGCTCTATTAGCTCTTGTTAGAGTTGTCTTGGCCATTGACTTCAAACTCGTTCGAGTTACAGTTCAATTGCAGGGCAATATTGATAGAATGCTGGTAAGTAACAGTAAATCACAGTAGTGATACCTCAATTCAGTGAATTTAGATTTTACATCACAAAAGTCAAAGTGTGTTTGGTAATAATCATCTTAGCGTATTCGCTACAATAGTTCAGAAAGAAATATGTACCTATTATTACATACCTGAATTAAAAAAAATACCTGGGGCAAAATTTTTTTTGGTAGAAATTTTATGGGTTTTTCATATTTCGTCTTTCGTGGAATTTATAAAGTTGAGTAGTAGAGAGTAGTAGAGAGCAGTAGTAATAGTAGATGGTGAACAAAGTTTTTTGTCAACATAATTACAATAGTAACAGCGTAAGCATAATCCTAATTGAATGATTTTATAGTTATCAAAAGCAGCTGATTCTTTCAAACAAAACATCTCCATTGCCTGAATTTCTGACAATCCTTATATTGAATTCTTTTAGGAGCACCACGAGAGACACATTCGAACTATTTCACCAGATGCATTAGAATCGACATATCAACCCACCCCTACAAGATTTTTAAATAGTGCTGTGCGTATTCATTTCAAAAAGAAGCAATTTCGTTCTAACTACGATAGCCCTAAAGATTTAAATTCAGAAATCCAACCTAGAAAAGAGGATGAGGATGAAGGCGAATTGTTATATTATTCCAATTTACCCGTCGAGAAGTCTGAACATTCCTTATTTCCTGAAAGAAGCAAATTAGATCAATTAAAGGAGATCTCAGATATGCCTAATGACCAATTTATTTTAAAAATGTTATATAATATACTCGATTATATCGATTCTAAGCTAGAGCCAATGACCTCAAGTCAAAGTTTAATGGAATTGAAAACATCATCGGAAACATTAATACCAATAACTCGACAATACGGTCAACCAAGAATAGAATCTAATTTGTCTGAAGAATACCACGAACCCTCCAAAGAAAAGACTTTAGAAAATCGGCATGAAGCTCAGGAAATAGTAAAAGAAGTAAACAAATATATTTTAGATCGTATGCATGAGAACATTAACCGAGAAAAACTTTTGCGGTTGATATCAAACCCAATTGTAATTAAATCAACTTTAAATATACATTCAGATTTTAAACAAGCCTTAGACAAACAACGTAAAGATAAAGCACTTGAAGACGAAGAAGAACCACAGCCAAGTACTAGTAAAGGCATAAAACGACCAAGATTAAAGTCTAACTTAAAGCGTGTTGGAGTTCAAACGGATGACACAACGAAAGAGAAGCCCACTGTTCATATAGACTCGAAAACTAGTGTATTCTCCTCAATGACATCAACGGAATCCTTACAAGTGATAAAAGCAAATAAAGAAACACAGACTAAAAAGGACAAGCAAGATTAATTAATAGATGAAATAATAATAGTATTTTAAATAATAATATGTGTATTTTTCTGTCGCTTATTAAATTATTTATTCAGATATGTTTATTTTATTTAGTTCAAGTTCAACAACCACTATGACCTCGATAAATTATGAAATTAATAAACTTCATTAAATATTAGAGGAAAACTACTAAGGAGAGGACATTGCAAAGAAAACTAATTGCTAAGTTTTTAGTAAACCTTCATAGAAACACTCTTTTCATCATAATTACTTTTTATAATCAATTACGAAATACTAAGTCACATACTACTTTCCGCAGCTTTTTTCACAAAAATGTAAATAAAATACCACAAGGTCACAGGAAAATGTCTTAAAAGTAATAAATTATGCAAATAATTTTAAATCGCCCCATTCCCACAAGCAGTCACGGTCAGTGTGAAAGGTGTCCAAGTATTGCTAAATCGTTTATTCACAAACGAGGTTATAAACATTCACTTTATAACATTATTTTTAATTGAGTTTACTATTAGCTATAAAACAATAGTATTGAATAAAATAGAAGATAAATAAGGATGATCAAGAAGTATTCTTCATTTGTATAATCAAGACTTACGACCAGTGCAACTTCGTCTTTTTAAGGTATATTTTTCGCGCCAATAACAGATAATATATTTTCCCAATGCCCTGGCATATGACTTTTATAATAATTATAATTTAGGTATTGCACGCTTAATATTTAAATATAATTATATATGTATTGTATAATTAAAGAAATTACACATCAATAAAATATTCTAATAATAAGGTCACTTAGTTATGGCGTTTTTAAATCTATTACATACTAAATCAAATACGCAGTCTGAAATTCGCCTTACTTTCATTCATACTGGTACAGTAAAAAACTTATAATAAATCTTGTTTCTAATTACTAGTGTCTTATAATCACACGCACTTTTGCAATATTTTACAAAACACTTAAGACTGTTCTACATTATCCGATAATTTCCTAAGTCGGATCCACACGTCGCCTTCCGAAGCACACGCTAGTGATGTCACTTTTATCTTCATCGGGACCTCTGTACGGTCATCCAACACGAGTTCGTACTTGTGTAATAACTTCACTAGAGCCAGTTTGGACTGTATGTATCCTTGACGGAGACCTAAAATGTTAAGGATGTTAGTTGTGTGTAATATTTACTTTATCTGATCGTAAAATAGAACTAATATGATATAATCGTCTTAAAATACATAGGAATGTAAAAACCAATATCGTTAAAAATATTAAAATTTATTACTTTATAAATAATATATGACCAATGACGTGCAAAACTGTGACACCTTTTGATTGGAAATACTCAAATTTTAGATTTCTCAAGTAACATAAAAAAGTTACATAAAAAAACATCCGAAGTATTCTAGTCTACATAAAACATAGAAAAATCCAAATTTTATTTTTTTATTACCAAATAAAGAAGTAGTCAACATTTGTTACAACATCTTACGCTGGCAGAAGAAATTTGATAACTTGATATTACGTCTTTAATATTTATTTAAAGTTCAAATATTTGTGTGTCACACAATTTCTCGCCTCGTTCTGTCTACTGACGACGAAACGAAAGAATTATTTCAATAATTACAACATAGAATACAATACCAAATTACTGTTTTCTTTATCTAAATGTACATAACTATGATAATACAGGTTGTAAATAAATAATAACATATATCATTTTATCGTAACTTCAATTTAGTACGATGCATAGACCTTGACCTCAAAAAATGAATTGATTGCACAAACACACATAAGTACGCAATATTGCCAATTAGTTTCGTAAATAGTGCTTCGATAGAATAGATTATGGTCTATTCTATAGAATAAGTCAAGATCGAGACGTTTTTTGCACAGAATATTCTACTGTTATATATATAGGATTATATAAATATATACTTATATATATTTATTGTATCATTATAATAATATTGTAAACAAAATGGATACCTAAACATTTTCGCGGTCCCTCCCCAAAAGGCATCCAATGGCAGGGATGGATACTTTTTTTTCTTTCAGGTGAGAATCTTTCGGGGTCAAACTTTTCTGGTTCAGGAAAGATATCTGGATCCATCTGGATTGCATGGATCGGTATGAATACCAAGGTGCCTTCATCAATTATGACGTCACTCTCTGGTATTTTGTACTCTTTTGTGCAACGTCGAAATAGTGAACGAAGGGGGGGATACATACGCATTGTCTCTGGAAAAATAATAATAATAATATCACACACACATAAATTGATCTAACCCCTAAATAAGCGATTTAAGATATAGAAATAGGTAGGTAATTTTAAGTTATTTATTTAAGCTTATGTTAAGGGTGTTGGACACAAATAAATAGAAATAGATGTTAGATACAAATACATAGAAATACACATTATAAATCACTGCTAATATATTTAATAAACAACCAACCAACCCAGAAAAACAGATATTTATGCTAATCACATACATGCCTGTCTCTGTCGGGAATCGAACCCGAGCACCTTTACGCAGCTATCCGTTAGGCGTCTGCGCTAACCGCTCGAACAGCAAAAAAAAATACAGCGGTTAAAAATACATAAAATTTATTAAGATAACTTGTACAGGTATGTAAGAAAGTTAAAAACTAGGTAGAAGGATTTACGCACCATACTAATTAACCTTTATTATATATGTGTTGGAATGTCTTCAAGGTTCAGTAATAAAAATTATTGAATAATCAACTAACTATTATATCAATAACCGGAATGAAAATGTCGTAATTCATGTAAAATTAACACAAAGTTACCTATTAATACTTAAGAATGGCCCATGAACTATTATTTTTATAGTTAATTTTTTTATTACTATAAAAAAATATGAAGAAGTTTTTTAATTGACAAGTATGTCACGAAAGAAAGTATTTCAGCCATTGGTAGAGTTTCGTCTATCATTTGATCTAACCATAGAATTAATATACATAGGTGAGCCATAGGTATTCGTAAGAGCGTCAGTGACAGACAGTTAAAAAAAGTAGCAAGATGACACACTGTTTCTCTTTGTCTAATCACACATGCGCAAAGAAATATTCATGACGCGTTTGTAATTTTAATACTCTGACATTTTTTTAGGACATCCTCTAAATGTTTGAGTTTTTTACTATTTTATTTAGAATGAGTTAATACATTTGTGTAAAACATTTTTGACACTACATTTTGAAGACTATATTAAATAAACACGAAAATTCAAATATTAGTTATTCTAGCTTAAAAAAAAGTTATTAATAAATAAATACTGTATTTTTCGATAAGTATTTTATTTTTTCTTATGTTTTGTTTATATTATTCTAGTTACGATAAATATATCTATAATAATTATCACGTAAAATTAGATTTATAACACTTAATAAGCCTCCCTAGAGTAAGACACCAATTATTATTACCCTTGAAATATGACTAGCTTATTGTAATAGATTCTTATTCTATATTTGGCGTCATTTAATGTATCACTTTCATGCTTCATATCGACTGCTTTATATCGACATAATTTTGAACGATAAGAAGTATTAAGTAGTTGCTGTAGCCTTGTAGGTGATCATACGGAGGTTTCTGTTCTAAATTATTATAAATAATTTTTAAAATTTTAGGTGGCAATATTTTTAAAGTTTCTGTTGTGATAATATTTTTTCTGTGCTATGACTTTTTTTTAACACGCTTTTATTATCTCAGTATGTGCCTATGTAACGGAAACTTTGAACATGATTTTGACCTCTTGAAAAAGTTTGGATTAATTCGAAACTTTGCATACTTATCAAGCATCGTATAATAGTTAGTTCCGTTATTTTTACCAGAAATTTGAAGATTATCATTTTTTTTTACACGTGTATAAGCAAGCATTGAGAATTATTATTTCATCGTATAAACTATAAGGGAAACAATCAATTTATTTTTTTTAAACTGTCACAGACTGTAATAAATATAGATAAAAAACTTACCATCTAGAACCATATTCATATAAGACATTTCACTTTGGGCCTCATAACTGCACTCTCCATCAAACCTTGCTAGTACCTTTTTAATTTCTTCCCTAGCTTTAGCCTGTATGTGAGGATTTTTGGCTAGTTCATAAGCCGCAAACTGGCCTGTAGTTGCTGATGTCTCGTATCCCGCAAACATATATAACATTGTGTTCGATGTAACGTCGGTCAGTGTGAAATCTTTGGATTGGTTATCTGAAAAAAAAGACATTTTTTTTACTAGTGTGTTTTCTTATGTACGTTCTAAGATATTGTTAACGTAATTCTAAATTAAAATTCATTTATAACATTATGTAGAAAAAACAATGAAGAAGTTAGTAGTAGTTTCTAAATTAAAACCAATGCAACTCTTATAGGCTGCAAGTCCTAAGTCATCTCTTGAAATACGCGACATCATTTTTGATGAATACAATTATTAACTTTAAAAAGTTCGGGTTCCCGGTACCCGTTTTCTTAAAATCATTCTGACAAAAATCGCACATAAATTAATTACATTTATATTGTTTTTTTCTGCTTTACCTTCATTTTTGTTGGAATCACTGTTTATGTCTATTAAAGTCTGTAAAAAGTCGTTCCGCTTGTAGCAATGTTTGTATCTGTATTCAACCGTCTCTGTCACTAAATTTTCGAAGAAGTTTATTATGTCCGGGTTGATTCTTCGTATCTTGAGCTTATCAAAGAAATTTGGCATAAAGAACGCCAACGATCTTATCAATGTCCTGGAAAAGAAATTAAAAAGTTGGTGTAAAGATTTTATTTAATATTTTTAATTTATATAAATTAATATTGTAAATTTTCTTATGAGAGATTTTAAAATATCATTAAATGAAACTGAAACTGAACTAAACAAAATTTTCAAATAACAATTTAAAAGTACCTATTAATATTTTTGCAATTATATTATGTTTATGTTAAGCTTTGAAGATAGTTTACAAAGTAGGCAGCGTTAAGCGGCGCTAAGTAAAGGCCATGCTTCTTTTATTTATTATTAACTGCATTTTATTTATTTATTTATTTATTTATTTAATTTGCATTTAATTTAACATAAATCAATACTCTCTTTAGCGCTTTTTATTTATTATTTGTGAACATTTTTTGATTGTTTTTCTAAAGCCTCGGTTTTTGTGCAAATAATATAGTTTAAGCTTTTCTCCCTAGTACGTTGTACCATTTCTTTTAATAGATTATAGCAATATATATGACATACTTATCATAAAATAAAAATTAAAACGCTTTTATTTTGTTAATAATAAATTAACAGATTTTAAATCATCACTATTTTACTATATATGTTATATTTTTTAAGATTTTCACGCGTACTACCTATTGAAATAAAAATATTTTTACGGATTTAACTCGCGTATAATTAGATTTAAAACACACCTCCATCTCGTCTTAACGTGAACACGATTGCTGCAAAGCATTCGAAATGTCGCGTCGAATTAAATTTAAAATTTTATTAATAAAATTGATTAATTAATTAAAGTTAATCTATAAAAAATAGTTTTATTACTATATACCTAAATAGGGTTATTTGTATTTAATTGGCCACCTCTTGCAGTCAGTCTCTTTACATCAATCCCAACAACATTTGTTCTACGACTTTTTAAAATTAATAGTTTTTAAAATTTAGTTTTCCCATACTAAGTTTATTTGCGCCCGGGCGCCTTAGCGATAAGCCCCTAAACTCTAGAAACTGAAACATATTTTTTAACGCATTACTATTAGATATCATTAATACACAATTTTTGGTTATGTTTTACTCTCATTATTTAATACATAACGTAGCATTAATTTTATTAAAGTATTTATTATTTTTTTTGAAGTTGAGAAAAATTTACACCTTGATATTTTATTTTTTTAACCCGACTAAAAAGAGAGGTGTTATAAGTTTGACCTGTCGATCTGTGTACCTGTGTATCTGTCTGTGGTAAATTTGCGGTCAAACGCGTGGACGGATTTGTATGCGGTTTTTTTTAATCAAAAGCTATGCTCGTCGAGAGGGTTCTTATCTATCTTTGATTGAAATAGAAATAGTCGTCTCCAAGATGTTGACGTTCCATTCGTGCGGGGGAGAGGTTCTTCTGCAATAATTAGCTGTTCTCAGCGGCTTCGCCCGCGCTTTTTAAGAACAAAAGCCTTGTTATGAAGGCCAAAAGGTTTTTACACTTATTCACAGGGGTAAAGTACTTTATTAGGGATAGCTGTTGCCCGTGACTGCGTAAACGTTGTCTATAAAAATATATTTATATGGCTTACGATCGTAGTCATAAAGAATCACGGGCAACAGCTAGTGATAATATAAATCCCTTCATCATCATTTTGTTAGTGATTGTAAATCATTTTAACTCTAAATGTATATATTTATTAATATTCGTATATATGAAACCTACCTATCTACCTACCCATATGAAAAAGTCTTGAATCATGTTACTTAATACATTTATAATATATTACATTGGCGAATTTTTCACGCGGATCCTTATTTTTTCTTGTATTTTATATAGCCTCTGTTCATCAGAGGGATAATGTAGGATTCTAAAGCCTATTCAATCCAAACAAGTGTTCCCTCTTTATAATATTAGGATAGATTAATAGAAATACTTCAACAACTGAAAATTTGTGTGTCCGTAGGTTCATTTAGTATAATAAAGAAACCAGTAACATAACTCTAAAAAGCAAAAAAATATATATTAAAAATTTAATAAACCCCCGATACAAAAAGACCTCTAAAAAGAATAAAAATGATATTATTATGGACTTATTGAAGATATTGCGTTGGGGGAGCGTTTAAAATAAAGGAAGATTTTAAAACGCAATTAAGTTACCAAAACTAATAAAGAAATGACAATATCGAATCGTAGTCTAAGTCCTCAATGATTAACTTCGTAAAATAGACACAATCGTCAGCGTACGTACAACGGTCCCCCGACGAAACGACTTCAATAAGTACATAATAATATTATTTTTATTCTTTTTAGACGTCTTTTTGTATCGAGGGTTTTTTAAATTTTTAATTTATTGCCATATTGTTTACCCTATACATACGAAATGGCTTTTGAGTGTTAATTATGATGAAATAGAAGCACTCCGGCACTCAAACTATACGTGATTAGTTCTCTCATGGCTTCACATTAAACACTAATTACATAGCTGCTCTATATATTTTTTTCCTTCTGATTACATAAATAATCATAGTTGTTATTTTGAATTTGTAATTTTTTTTTAGGTAATTCTTATTTTGTCTTTTCATCTTTAATATCTTAAACACAATGTTATTCAATAATTTGTTGTCGTCTAGAGGGTAAGGGTGACCAAGAGATCCATATTACAGGGCCTAGATAGTTTGGACTCCTGTCCCTACACTAATTATTTATTTATATTGTTATAGTCTTATGATTTCTTGTAGTCTGTGTTTGGGAAAATAAATAAATAAATAAAATAAAAAATCTCTATCGACGAAGACTGTATGAATTTGAATAAATTAAAACAAAAATCTTTTACAGTTAATTAATAATTATAAAGAATTTATTATTACATATATAGGTCTGCAAAGTTTGTAATAAATTGCCGTGGGTGCAAAGTTGAGGAAAATTACTGTTGGTTATTTAGAATAATCATAATTTAATGATGATAATATGATCTTTACAGTTTGGTTATAAGATTTTTGTATAATATAATATAACCTTTATATTATTAATAATAACCTTTTTATTTGTTATCATAATTAATTTATTATATCTTAAATTTGAATATAAAATGTTACTAAATATAATTTGAAATCTAGTAAGTTCATTACTGCGGTCTATTCAATTGAAATATTTTCTCAATATATTGTCTATAAGCATGTTAATAATATTATGCTTGTTTAAATATTTTTAGTAATAAATAACTCATCAACACGGGCAGGATTCGAACCTATAACTTCTTAAAGTATTTCCGGCGCTCTACATTTTATTATTTATCGACATCTCAATATCAGTCATTTTTATTCGATAATCTAGAATTATGTCAAGAATAAAAATGACAACCGCTATGTTGATGTAACTTGGAAATTATCTATAATTAAAACATATCACTGGTTATATAATTATTTCTTAATAAATGTTGATTTAAAATTCTATCTACACAAGCTGAATTCGAATGGTGTAATCAGTACAATGTTATAGTTTATTAATAATATATGTTATAATATATATTTATGTATGTATGTCGTACACGTATTACAAAATATATACAAACCAAGCATTGGCAATGATTTTAACGTTAAGCCTACTTGTATGGGAACCTTGGCTTAGTTTGATGTTAAACGACAGATAGGCAAATATCTTATACGAAATTCTGAGATATGAAAATAAGATTAATAACAATCTATTGTTTAAAATATAAAAGTATTTACAACTTCGGTCATCACTGCTATTATAGGTTTTAATCATTATAATTTGAAATGAATCTTTTACTTTTATTTTTAGTTTTTCTTAATCGGGCAATATTTTTGTTTAAATGTACTTTGTAACGATTATATTATATTAAATATATTCAGCATTTTTTGTAGTATAGTTAAATAACAAAATACTATCGAAAAAATAGAGTCTAATTTACTATCGAAAGAAAAAATGGACCAAATACGAAATAAAAATATTTATGTATCAAACGTGTCATCAATTTACTAAGAATATTTTATATGCATAAAAAACCTATAAACAACTGGTTCAAGAACTTTGTACTCACCAATATATCGAATTCGGATTGAAATATTCGTGTCCACGTAAATAAAACTCCGAATTAGAATCTTTGAGGCCATTGCACTCAACCCCAAAACCAACACTGCCAATAATTTCCATTGTGTACTTTTCATAAAACTCTGAAAAATTCATGGATTCTTTTCTCGCGTGTAACACATCTCCGTACACAAGCGCTTCTTTGGATATTTTCTCCACTAACGGATACATAGCTTTTAATTTACAAGCCGAGAAAGCTGAAGACATTTTGTTTCTCAACAACTTCCAAGCTGATCCGTGTAAATTAAAAAGATGACCCGCCAAAGGATCGCCAACTCCTCCAGAAAATATTCCATGCGATTGGAAATAATCGAAATCCTTTATCAAAATGTGCTTAGCCAATTCCGGATCGTGGATACTTAGCACAGGTTTGTTAAAACAGTACAACCCAATGTATGGTAAATGTTTATATTTGTAATAATTGTCGCAGTAAGGCTGGAAAAATTGAATTTTTCTTCGTATCACATCTTGAATATTCCCGAAAGGAAATACCGGTGTTGGACCGAACACTCCTTTACTGGACCAATAAGTAAATTTGTATTGAAACCATAAGTATGTTATAAAAAACAAAACCAAAAATAAAACTAATAATTCGTATGCGTAATCCTGAATTTTTATAATTGCCATTATCACTGTTAAACTACATATAATTTTAATAACTTTAAAATGCCGACATTAATTACGAAATATTTATAAAAAATCGTTTAATTTCGAAATTGCGAGTCTATAAGCTCGCAAGAATCAACGCAAGAACACAGACTAACGGCCGAAGTTGTACACCACTGCTGGATCCGATATTACAAAACCTGCTGCTAAGGTCACACTATTAAAAATATTTAAACAAATTTATTATAAATAAAGTCAACCTCTCCTATTTTATAAAGGTACAATCGAGAACATATTTCACTAACATTAATTATATATTTTATTTATTGTTTCAGAAAAACCAACCACTTAGCTAATAATTTAATACATTGTCTTCCGAAGCACAATTAAATATCAGTTTTTCGTTATAATTTTCGTAACAAAATTAAATTTAAGACCCCAAATATTTAGAAATAAATACTATTTTCGCTTTGAATCCGGCTTCGCAAAGAAAATAAATATAAAAAAAACTATTTGCATAGCCCTAGCTTTTAAGTTATAACCAAAAAATGTGGAAACATTGCTATTGGTGGTTGTAACTAATAACATTATTATTTACTTACTACACGATATAGTATAATTGTAACTTAAATAAGGAAATATATTTATGTGGATATAATTTTTCTTCCTCTAAGATTTCTTTCAATAAGATATTTTAAACTTGACCTTTAAACTCTAATTTATTAATTATTTTGAGTGATTAATTAAATTTAACAATGTTGCCTGTTTTTGTATAAAATCAGATTAAAAATAGCTCTTCACGTTTAATATAAAATATATTAATAAATTAATAAAATAAATAAAACTATTAGTAGAATTTTGAACGGTCTAATTTGAAAATTGTTTTATTTTTCGTCACACTTCATAAATACTAAAAAAAAGTCAATATAATTTATTGGGTTTATCGGATATCTTTAATTACATAGAATTATTATAAATAGTAATAGTGAAACCAGCCTAAAATGTGTTCATCGAAAAAAAAGAAAAGGCAAATGAGGCTATGTATAATAAGTATGTATAATTATAAAATAAGAAATGTATTCTAGCTTTATTTTTTAACGAACATTGCCGTTAACGTAAATTTGTAGTTTTATTTGATTGCACAAAAGTAGGAATGTAAGGTAGGAAAAGGAGAATATTTGATTGTGCAAAATCCGTATTATGGAGATGACGAGACCAACAAATAGATGTCACAGATCGTTTCACTGACTTACTCATTACAATTAACTTACTTAAGACTTTTACAAGGGAACTTAAATATAATGGTATAGTTTGTAGTAAAGAAAGTACTGAGAACGTGTTGTTATATTTCTTTATTGGGCAGACCAACTCGGAGCTATTTTATTACATATTACATAAAATAACTATTAAAGCTACGAAACGTATCTCTAATAGTTATTTTATGATAATCTACAAAACAATGTACAGATCAACCTGAAAAAATACAAATATTATATATTTTTTTAAAGGTACAGATGATATATAAATAATTAAAACATGAATTTGTACAGTATTTATTACTCATTCATATATTAAAATATTAAAAATGATAATATTTAACAAACAAAAGACCGCTTAATACTATTACAAACTCATTGTTAAGTTATACTTAATATATTTAGGGACCTCAAAACACAAATAATTATTACTTAACCTTAAAACAGTCCAGAAACGTATTTCGTTAAATTAATATTTAAGATAATTAGTATTATTTAAAACATTCAAATTTTAAGTTTATTCAAAACAAAAATAAATGTCTTATTCATTTGATATAAGATTTTAATATTTCAGTCTTAAAAGTCGGAATTAAATTGGGAGAATAAAAACTATAGACTAACCAGACACAAAACTGACTAACTTTTATTAAAAAGAATCCGACGAGACGGCTTCTCTCCTTAATTTGATTAAATGTTGCAAATATTCCTTCGGCGTCCGTGTTTGGACATGATCTCTATATTTTTGTTTGCGTTTTTCTCGAAAATTCATCAAATAATCATCATATTTATTGACAGATGATTCCAGACTATTACATGCACTTTTTATTTTCTTTTCGAGTATATCAATAGTGTTGGACGATTTTTTCAAACTGCTTTTTCTTATATATGAACTATCACTGTTTTGAGATTTATTTGAAGATGTAGAACACAAACAATTTCCGATCGTGAAGTCTGCAAACTCTTCATATAATTTTGACTTCATATTCTTATATTTTGTAACACCTTCTTGATTTTCGGTTTTTCTATAAATGTCTGTAGGAGTATCATAAGTACATTTATGCCAAACAAACGGGTCTGATTCTACTTTACTTATACTTGATTCGGAATAATCACTTATTACATTGCTAATTGCATCGTCGTCTTCCACATCTGTAGCTGTGTTTACTTTTCTTTGCCACTCGTCACTGCAACATTCTGCTGGAGAAACGTCTATATCCTTGAATCTTATAACCCTCCTACTTGCATCTCTTTCTTTTGTTGGAGATAATTTTAAATTATATGGATAAACATCGTCATTAATACCAAATATTATGTCTTCGTAATCTTTTTTCCCTATTTTTCTGGAAGGGTCTACGGTAACTCGTGGTAACATTAAATCGTCCAATTCAGAAGAGTCTTCAAAATTTATTGATTCTGAAGATATGTTAAAATTAGTTTTAGAAATATCGACTTTGCCAGGAATTTCATTTTCAATATTGTTTTCGATCTCATCATTATTTAAAAAGTTGTTATGATTTGTCAATAAGTCTGGAGTAGTCGGTGCACTACATTTATCTTTTTCTTTATTTACTCTTGAGGATGCTTCTGATTCGTCCGATGTTTGTGATTCGGATTCTGCTTGGAAGATTGGAGATATATTAATGTTTATAACTGGTGACACATATTTCTCATCCGTGCAAGGTTTGCTTTCCAATTTTTTAATATATTTTGAATAAGCAGACAGACGTCTCTTTCTTCTCGGCGGTGGTTGTATGTAAGTTTGTGTACAACGATCACTGCTCGCTATGATATCTGTCATCACAGATATATTTTTTAAAATTACTTTTTTGTTATCTGTTACTGTCGATCTATCTTTGCACCATAAAGTACCGTATTTTGATCCAACCGCGATCTCTTTTAATCGGGGAGTCAGTGGCGTTGTTTCAGTGCCAACATCTTGCTGAAATATGTTTGTACGTTTTTGAATTACAACGTATGGTAGAAGGTCTGTTTGGATGTCAATACTCTGATCTTTAACACGAATCACAGATTTTCGGGTTTGTGTATGGGCGGGAATTCCAATTTTTCTTTTATTTCTCAAAGCCTTTTTGCTGAGTTCCATTAAACGTAACCGGGCATTAGAACATATCTTTAATTCACTTAAAGATTGAAATTTAGGTTCACTTAACTGTTTTTTATCTACTAAAGATTCCACTTTTGCAATGGCTGCATCATTCTTTTTGAGCTTAGAATATAACCTTTCTGTTACAGATGCTATTATTTCTGCACGTTGATTATCATACAGAATTGGGACATGTGACCTACTTAGATCATGGCTTTTCATGTCATCCTCAAGCGAATCACTAAGACCAGCATCCGACAAACGATGCTCTTTATTTCGTTGCAATAATTTTTCATCTTGCAGGCCTTCTTGCGATCGAAATTGCCGTTTTTTATGTCTAAGTGGTGCAATTACTTCGATATCACTGCCACTTCTAGTTCTTTCAAGAGCTGGTCCAAATAGCTCATCAATTTCTTTATTAATTTCGTTACTAATTTCTATGTTTTTATCCATATTATTTATGATATCCGAACTGCCGCTGGTAATAGATGACGGTGTTGATCCGGGATTACGAACTTCAGTATTCGGATATCCTAAACTCATTATATTACCTATGATTGCTTCTGAATTCGTCGTTTTGTTTTGTTTTTTATTTATCTGTAAATCCCAGTGCTTGTCATCATATTGTAATATTCCTAATTCGGGTTTCTGAAACATATATATTTTTTATAATGGTTGCTACCACTGCTATTTCTAAACATCACTGATATGCAAGCCATACTAGCTTTGATTGCATATAACACATTGATCTAACCCCTAAGTAAGCAAATTATTTGCTTCTGTAAGGATATTAGACAATAATACAAATACATAGAAATACACATTATAAATATTGAGAATATGTTTAATAAACGACCGAACCCAGAAATACAGACATCTATGGTCATGAAATACATGCCTGTCCCTGTCGAGAATCGAACCTGAGCCCCATTGAGCCGCCTTACATTATGGGTCAGCGCTAACCACTCGACCAGTGCAGCGGGGTGGTTAAATTCCTTTTTTTTATAAATTTTAATTAATAGTTTATAAAAGCAACAAGAATAAACCTTGAGTTGTGAATTCTATATGTAATCTACTTTCATTCATGGATGGTGTCAAGGGGAGTTGGTACCAACTCAGATGTCAGAGCGACAGGGATATAATCCCGAAGTCGCAGGTTCAATCACTCGTGTTGTTAAATTTTACATGTAACAAAACTTACGTATTGTATAAAATGATTAGCAAGTTGATTTATTAGCTGATTAAACTGTAGTTGTAATGCAGCTTTAGACACAGTAGGCGTGGTTATGTTAAGTCGCGCCGGAATTAATCTCGCGTTGGACGTCCAGCGGAGAGTTGAGGCGGACTCTCCGTAGCACCCCGCACTGGGGGATATAGCTAAAAATAATAAAATTTGTCTGTATAAGTTTAATATTATTAAAATTTATTATGGGATAAATCATATGAAAAGGAAAGATGAAGACAGAATAACAGTGTTAATAGGTTTATCGCGTCACAAAAATAACAAATGTATTTAAGTATTATAATAATTACGATGGATAATTAAAAATATGATAAATCCCATTTTCTCATTGGTAATAATTTTTAATATTAATAAAGTTTATTTTTACGATCATATTTATTTTTTAAATTAGGTAATAATTGTAGGAGATTATGAATAAAGAAACTTTCATACTTGCAATGATATAAGTTTTCCCGCCTCCCGTAAAGCAGTCTTTTAGTAACCAAGTGAGCGCTGAATCGCGATAGGGAACGAACCTGCCACGACTAGAGCCTCCATTTACTTAAAAAAAAAAGGAACTATAATTTTTCAAAGTTCTAAATATTAATAACATGTTAATAAATATTTCAGTATAAACAGTAGTAAATAAATTAATGGATAATAGAGTTTACCTAAAGCCGAAATAACGTTGCTAAGTGCAACCAAGGATTTGTTAATATTAGACCCTTCCCTCTGCCTGCCTCCACAACCTTCCCAACCGGACTTCTCACTGGAAATATAATAAATAATTCAATATCCATCAGTATCTAAAAACAAATGAGCAATGTCATACATTTTTTATTACGAAATTTAAATTAATAATAATAAAAAAGTCATCAATATAAACAGGAATCAAACTCGCGATATATTTAATCATTAAAAAACCAAGGTTGAAGGTTTTTCATTAGATGTAAAAAAAAATTTCATTGCATCGCCGAAAATATCTGACCTTAAAATGTGTCGGAAAAGGGCTCGCTACTTAAAAACGATCACAATATTATATACACATAAATTTTATTAGTTTGTTTGTATATCACTGAACCGGTTTAACAAACATTTTCACTAACAAACCGGCATTATACGTAATGACATAGGCCATTTTATTTAATTTTTATTCCGATAACTAGACATTTCTGGATTATGGAGGATAATAATTTTATTTAGCTAGAACTAAGCATATTTGCGACTGGTTTTACTAGGTACCTATATCATAGAGGGCTTTTTAGGGAAGTTGGAGAGACGCACTTATTCACCATTCATTCACCAGACTTATGAAAAAAAGTTAACATCCAAACTCACACTTTGTATTGAAAATTGTGTTATTTTGGGCTAATTTCCTATCATCTCCTATCTCTTACATCATTATGGTAAAATAATCCAATAATATGATTTGTCGACAAGCAGAGTTGCGAGCGGCAGGTAGTTTGTTATAAAGGTATCGGATGTCAGAGTAGCAAGGCCCTTCTAAAAAGTTCCTCATCAATTGTTTATTAATTAGCTGCCGGAAAAGCTTTTCGGGCATGCTTTGAAGAGATGACAATAAGGCCATCCACAAGGCTGTGTTACTGTATGTGGAAAATAACTCTGATGAGTTACAGGTATATATTTAGAATAAGATAAAAAGGTTTCAAAGAAATACAAATTAATTATCTGTTTATTTTAAGCGTATGTGTCGGAAATTATAGGAATATGAGCTGTCAATCGATAATTTAAATTATTTTTATAAAAAATACTTCATATATACTTTTACTTATAATATAATAATATAAAATCATAGGATCAATTACACACATTGATCTGCCCCCTAAGAAAATAAATGAATTGCTTGTGTTAAGGGTGTTAGACAACGATACAAATATATAGAAATACACATTATAAATATTGCGAATATATTTAATAAACGACCAAACCCAGAAATACAGACATCTATACTGATCACATACATGCCTGTCCCTGTCGAGAATCGAACCTGAGCTCCATTGCGTGGCTATACGTTAGGCGTCTGCGCCAACCACTAGACCAAAGGGGCGGTTATAAATATATTTAAAGTAATTAATCTTCTAATTTGTATAAACAAAAAGACAAACACACATTAGTTGAAAAAGAGAAGGCATAAAAGTTCTTTGCATGATAGATTTCATTTTAAAGTAATAATTTGCTTTTTTATGTTTCAAAATGCCGTTTTAGAAATGGAATTCATCGAATTATCAGTCATTTATAAAACCCCATATAACTAATTTCCATATCAAATGGCCCTGATATTCTTGTTATAGTAGATCTATGAATAATAATGAATAATACTTGAAAATATATTACTTTTAAGTTAAAATTAAGTCAAATATCAATATATCAATTTCAATAATTTAAATCTTATGCAATAACATATTAAATAAATAAAAACCTTTTATTTCCAGATTTACAATTTAGATAATAGTTTTGTTACTGTTATATGTGTAATATGTATTTCTATATTTTACTACAATGGGTTAGTGCTTATGTCTAATTATGTCTACGTATTAATGTTGATATTTATTTATTCCAATTATTTATTAGTAGTATTAATTAATTTATTTATTAGTATTACTTTTTAACACACACCTAGTGTTCTATTTTTCTATTGGAACCCCTCTCAGGTAAAGGCAATAACATATTATCACATCGAAATAATATACACGATCTTTACTTATTTGTTTTTCAAGTTTTCAAGTGAAAAGCTTTAAGTTTTCAATGAAACTAAAAAAATATGTAACATAATAAAAATAATCTACCAATTTCAATAAGTTCTTATGAATTATTTCGCAAATACTCATTTCGGTTACAGGTATATTTTAAATATTAATAGTTCCTTGCCTGCCAGCTAGATCAGCAAGATGCAGGGTAGCAGATGCAGTGGTTAGCTCCAACAAGGCGTGGGATCTAGAAGACGAAGAGTTCCTCTTGGTGGCAGCAGTGCGTCTACGACGACTTCCTTCAGCCACCACAGATAGAAGTGCCTCTATATCATGAACTGGTACCCGACGAAGATCTGTATATTTTAATAGCATAAAAACTTTATGTTAGATAGGGTGGAGAAATCGATTAAAAGTTAAGACGTCATGTCTACCAGTTGAATAAGATTGGACATGAAATAATAATTATTTTGATTAGTAGGGCAAAATTTCGATAAATTTTTGTGAACATAACGGGGTAAATTTATATTAAATTTATTGACTATTGTTCAGTAAAAAATCTGCATAGTTACATACATTGTATTGTTAAAAATATTTTCTATTAACCCCCGACTATGTTTAGTCGAATTATAAGCAGTCGTCTCCAAAATTGGAGATAATGAAAGATTCTTATGCAATATTGATAGGAATTATCTAACTAAGTAAAAGTCAGTGTGTTTGTAGGTTCATTTAGTACAATATAGAAATCAGTGACCACTTTAAAAAGCAAAAAAAACTATTAAAATAAAAAAAACCGATACAAAAAGACCTATAAAACGGAAAAAAAATAATATTATTTTGTACTTATTGGACCGCTAAACAAAAGCAGGAATCGAAATGTAAGTAAGTTACCAAATAACGAAATAACAATATCAGATCGTATAGTCTAATTCCTTATTCATTAGCTCGAAAAAAAGACATCATCATCAACATACGAACAGCGGTCCCCTGACACAAGGACTTGAATAAGTACATAATTATATTATTTTTATCCCTTTTAGAGATCTTTTTGTATTAGGAGTCTTTATTTTTTTTTTATTTAATAATCTTTAAGTTGACCAATGTCCTACCTCTTCTAATTTCAAATATTTAAAATACAGTTTCTTTGTACCAAAGTTATCAATCTCCATGAAATTAGTATGGAGTTCAGTTTATCAAAAAATAATTATAATAGTTAAGTCAATGTTTAACACTAAAGAAATTCGTTTGTTTCGACAAGATGATAGAACTTAAATCAAAACTATATTTGTTTTTTTTTATTACAAGATTTAACGACCAAAGCGTTTCTAAACCATTGTAAATAAATTTTTAAGCATTTGTGAATGTGAATTTGTGGATAAGACATTTATTATTTTTATTGGTAGGTAATTAAACGATAAGGTCTAAGTTTAAGTCAACATCCGACTGGCTGATTTATTTAAAGTCATTAATGTGAATGGATTGCGTGTTCAAGTTAACAATATTAATTAGGTAACTTTTTTGAACTTATATGAACTTGTGTAACAGTACCTATATAATTCGTTTAGAGATAAGAATCAATAAGTATATACATATTATTAAAGACAACTCTTGTATTAGAAATTATCTTATTTCTATATCACGGGGCTTCACAAACTTATAAATAACGGACATAAACAACAACCTGTAGGTCACACAAAGAATTGTCCTTTGTTGGGATCGAACCCTCAACCTTTGGTTCAGCAGTCAGCATATTTAACCACTACACCAACAGGTGTAGTGTATTGTAACTTAAGTATACATTAAAAAAATTATTATGAAAAATATATTTTAAATATATCTACCGTTTTTCCTGAATGTTGTTGCGATCGAGATAAGAGTTACATAATTCTGATCTTTCAGAGTCTGCACGACCCACAAATAATGTTCAAGAATTTCCAACATGAGTTAAAGTGACTTTGTAGATTATCAAGAATTTCCACCATGAGTTAAAGTAACTTTTACGTGTAGATTAAATCTACATTTACTTCTAGTATACTTACTTTGTACGTACGGTCCGTTCGTAGGATGCTCTCTAACCCGTAAATCTTTTCTAAAATTTCCTTTCCGTCTAGGAAGAGAGTTTAACGGGAGTACTTCTGTTGCCAGTAAATCGTGCACTTTTTCATTATATATCTCAAGATAACTGAAAAAAAACTTTTATAGACAACATAGAAACTCTTTAAACATACTTATTTATTATATTTAATTTATTTACTAATTAATAATTATTTGAAAATTATAAAAATCTTGATAAATTAAAATCTTATAGCTAGTATGTAAAAATTTTCAAAACGAAAAGTAGAGACAGGAGCGGGTGACACAGACAAACTTTGATATAGTAATAATAAATGTTAAAGTTTGGTTGTTTATTACTCAATCACACATAAACTACAGAATATGGTTGGACGGACAAACAAATTTACAGACACAAACACACAAAGTTACAGACACTTTATTCCGCAAAAACAGGTTATGAAAGAATAACCATTTAAGTCGGACTCTATATTGTTAATAATTTTTGTATTTAATTTTCGTAGCAAACGTACTATAAAATATCAGAAAAAAACTCTGGACTAAATCTCTGGGTTAAGTTACTTGGTGAAATAAAAATTTAGTACTATCTAAACACCTAAAAATACAACACTATAAATCATACACAAACACGCGATAACAAACTTACATATGTTATACTACTTTGTATAAAAACACAATAATAATTCAACATTCATAAATTGAAATATTATAAAACAATAAAATTAATTTCCATTACGATGTAATAAATTATACTAAAATTAAATATCATTATATTATGTAATAATGTAGAATTAAACATCTTTACTTACATTTATATTATTATCAAGTGATGTTTCAAGAAAATATTATCATTATAATACTAACAAAACCAAAAATATATAATATATTTAATAATTAAAATATTATATACTTTATTAATCTGATATCTCAATTACAGATAACCGAATCAACCTAATTGTTATATTTATGCTTGTATATATACTTATATATATATTGAATGAAATTATTATACTAGGTCACTAGTATACTCACTGAAGCTGACTTAGGGCGGCACGTTTCCACTAAGGCGGACTACCGCGAACTATTGAAGCCATACTACTGAAGCCTCGCAAACCATTTGCGATATGTCCCATGACACTATTTCTACTGACAGATTAGCGGAGTTTTTTAGACTCCATTTTTAGAATTGTTGTATACTAGAACTTCATTGTCCATTACCATGTTTGAAAATATCTTTAAACATGTATAACCATGTTAATCATATTTAAATTTTAAATACAAATAGAATGGAAATACATCGACACCGGCAGGGTTTCGAACCCGCGATCTATGGGAAAAAGTTTGAATGACGGGTTCGAACCTGACCGTTTCGCTTTATTTCTCATTCTATATTAATTTAAAAAATGTCATTATCAATACATTATTAAATCCAATCTATTGACTCAATTCAATAATTGCTCACAGGCAAAAATACTAATAATAGGTTTATTATTATATTTTACAATTATTATGGCTTTTCCATGTTTTAGTAACTACCGAAATGTTAATATACAAACTTTTAAAAAAATTTCCTTTAAAAACGGTATTTTTTTCTTGTGAAATGTTATTCAAATTTCATATGTTAGCTTATTAATTAATTTAACAGCAAAATTTCTAAAAAAAAACTTTTGTAATTTGGACAATAAGCTATAACTTACACCAAATTTTATCGAAATCTGCCTAGTCAAGTACGACGCATGATGCATTAACAAAGAGATAAAACAGACATTTTTTTTATATTTTGAATCTGTATGAAGTAATTGCCTACTTAAATAATATATATTTTTGTCTCTTTATATATTTTTTTATGTGGCATTGGTTTTTATTATGTGGTTCTGATGGTGTTTATTTACATAATTTATTTTTATAATTTGTATTCAAGGTATTTTTTATCGATGGTCAAATTGATGACAGTTTTATATCACACATATATTACTATAACACTGCATTTAAATACCATTATCAAATTGTTTTTTTGTAAATATCTTTAAACATATATAGCTTATTAAAATTTTTAATTTGATATTCGAAAATAAATATATACATATTATATAATGAAAAAAGAGCGACGGGACGTTTTTCCAGAAGTCTCGGGTTCCAATCCCTGCCCGTGTCGGTTTATTTTTCATTCTACATTTATTTAAATCCTAAGATAGTAACGTAAAATAACAAATTACAAACAACAGCTACGTACCATAAATATTGTCAATAAAATCTGTTACGGTAATAGGTTATTAACTTGATGAAGAGACTGAACACTTTTATTCTCAGAAAATTCTTTATTTTTCACAGACAAATATACTTAAATCTGATTTGCTCTATAATTGCAATTCTACAACACTACTTAAAAAAATAAGAAATGTGATTTATGTGGTGTTTATTATTTAATGGAAATACGTAGGTAATACTTTAAACTCATGAAAATTTTCTAATTTTCTCTTAAAACATTAAATTGTTTTCGTTTTACAATGTATAAATTCGTACAAATTTAAGTAAGAATAAATAACCTATGATTAATATACTTATGACACATGAGATAGAGGCAGACAAATTCGCTGGTAATAGATTGTATTATTTATTAATCTTTGATTTTTTTAGCTTTGCATTGAAAAGTAATAAAAACGTTTATATTTAGCTTCAGCGTATTTTAAGTATTTTTATGTTAAATCATAGCTTATGATTGAGGTCAGGAAAGGGGATGGGATAAACAACTACATGATATTAAGCCACATGGATAGTTTACATATGCATGAACAAATGAAATCTGTTTCTTTTTATACATTTTTTTTATACTTTTTTTTTATACTTTTCACTTAATGAGACGAAACTAAGATTAAAATAGACTATATTTTGATAACAAGAATAATAATTACATAATATACTAAATATAACTAATTCGAATTATTATATGCATTAAGTTTTAACGACAATTTTGTAAGAAAATATATCTACCGTAAAGTATCAGTGAAAGTAGAGCTTATGTTTTCCTTTTTACATAAATTCTAATTAGGATATTTCCACGTATGTTAGCAAACATTACTCATACTGTAGGTTAGATATTAGTAATGATAAACAGTAATCACTGAGGGTGTTAACTTCGCGTGTCGTGCCAACCTTGGAGTATTACCTCTATTTATTACATTTCAAAGTTGGTAATGCGTCTTGTGACGCCGCTGTCGATGAAAGATAGTAACTTTTATAATTTGCAAACACAAAGGTATTCTGTAATTTGTTTTTGGATATATATAATATTGTAGACTAATTATGACCAGCACGCAATGATACGTAAAGAATGAGTTGACATATTTACTGAAAATTTGCAACAATGATATTAAAGGACAGAGAAAAATTATTGCCTCCATCTTTTCAAGGATGGAATCGTGTTGATTATATATTCGCATTCCTTTACAAAAAAGATGTCCAAAATAGTTAGACCTAAATTTGTTTATTTAGACAAAACTGTAAAGTTAATGACTTATCTCCAGACTTGGATCTAAGATCAAACATAAAATATTTTTCATCTAATTAAAATCTTATGTTTTACTTTTAGAATTATTTTATGTAATTGAAAAGCATGGACTCGAGTGTAACATACCTAATTATCAATTCACAATTAAATTTTAAGGCTTTTTGGCCTGAAGTGTTAAAAAAGGATCACATGGATATAAATTAAATCGTTAAGATAGAGTAAAGATAGAGTCTTCAATATTCATGCTATAATTATTATCAACAATTAAAAACAATTATGTATGTTTTTAGCAAAAAGACGAGGCCTAGCAATCATAAAGAGCGATTAAAGAGCTGGTTATTAAATTTTATAATATTAAAGTTTATAAGAAGAAAAGCATTGTGCCTCAGAATGTTCCTTATCGAGCTTAGTGCTGAGCTCTTCTATAGTTAGGCAGTTCATATGTTGAAGGAATAACTTTACTCCACTCGTGTTTTTAATTATTTTATTATTCTTATTTTTAATTTTTAATTTAGTGGTCATTAAATACCGAAACACGTTCTTTTCGAGCTTCTGAAAGCTTTCGATCTACTACTGCAGGAAGTATTTTATTCGAATCTTTTAATAAGTTGATGTGCATTTATGCAATTAGAGTCCACGTATGTAAGATCTTTTCTTCCTAAAGACAAGTGCTACAAGGTTGCAACTGCTTTTCTCACTGCATGATACAACCCGCATCGTGGGTTTTACTGCATGATAAAACCCACGATATTTCTTCTGCATACAACGTATTATCTATGGTATTTCGAAAATTGTTAAACAGACGTTAGCACTGGATATGTTGTATTGTGGATGTTTAGAGTTACCTCGCGAAAACGTGAATAAATACCAAATATTTGTATCCTATCACATAAAAGACGATGGTGACTGTTCGTCACATTACAAGTATAAAAAGAAACTAGTTCATTTATATTTAATTAATTAAGAAAAACATTCAATACTTATTGTGTTCCAAATTAATTATTTTTAAAATAACTTTTGTCACAAAATGACTACATCACACTACAGTTCAAATAAATCTAAAAATGATTTGAAAACTTGTAAACTAGTTATAAATTGTTCATTAAAAAAACTATTGTATTATAATTGTAAACGCAAAAATTAAAGCCTAGCGGTGTTTTACTAGTTATGAAACCTCATTTTTGAAGTTCTTTGTGGCTCTTTCAACAAAAAAGTATTTCGATCCTAAAAGATGTTATGGGACAATTTTATCCTCTGTAAGGTCATCTTTAAAAAGTTTTCAACGTAACTATCGATCTAGTCTAGCCTGCAAAAATATTAGCAAAAGTCTATTGATCCAAAACACTGCAAAAATATCAAACCAGACACCTTTAGAAAAAACTTCAAAGGTGTCATAAAAAATATATCAGACGAAACAGTTCAAATCGCGTGAGACTCAACCATTGCCGTGAGTTCTTTACACTGAATGCATAATCATAGTGAAACAATTTGCTATCTGACAAAATTGCTACATATACGAAATTGAGCGCCTTTCAATTTCAATGCAGAGATTTAACACTTCAATCTTTTAGACATTAACGTCTGGAAAGGTGAAAAAAGTTAATATATGTTGCCATATATCATAATTATTTATTAGGGTCTCAGATATATTATAATTTTATATAGCTCTAGAATAGATACGTTTTCCGTCTACTCATGACAAGGTGGAATACTGTCATAATTCTCGGCAACACTCCGAAAAAATCCGAAATCATATTTTTTAAAAGTAAGTAATAATATTTAATTACCTGACAGTAACATTTAAGGGACTCTGGTCTGCCAAGGCTTTGCAAAGTCTAGGTATTAAACCCGGTTGCTCTGCTGATCCCATCATTGTGTGCGTTTTTCCAGTCGCACTTTGACCATAAGTTAAAACACATGCTGACTGCCCACTACTAATTGTTGACAAAACTTGACTTCCGACTTTATCGAAAATCTAAAATGCATAATTATGAATATACCTAAGGTAAAATACTAATAAAAATATTAAAGATAACCTATAAAAAATAACGAATAAAGGATTTACCTTTTGCTGGGAAGCATACTGAGGATGTAAAGAGGCACATGCACTGTCAAAAGTATAGTCCGCGCAGTACCGACGCACGCGCTCTCTGCTGTCTCCAGCGCCTGATAGACTTACCTAGCAATGTTGTAGGGATTTAAAAAACAATATAGATTGAATAAGTTAATATAAATATAGGCTTTTTTTAATTATATAGATATTGTTGTTTTTTTGTAAAGTTTTAGAATAAATTTTCGTTTCATGACTCAGGGAGTCAGATTTTACCAAAATATGTTTTATATGGTCTGTCCTTACACTTGAACTCCAACTCTCAAAATTAGCTTCAGGTATTTTTGTATGATGTACATACCTAATAAGAACACTTCATATCGCAAATATGTACATATATATGTCTTAAATTATTAAAAGCTAAAAATAAATAAAAATAAAGTACACTATTTAATAATAAATAACTAAACAAATATAATTTACTACAATTAAATATATAGAAGTTAATTATATGAATATATATGTATATATACATTTATCTATAGACACTTACACACACGGATAAATGCATATATTTAATATTTATCATGTCCTTTTTTTCTAATTTATGATTATTATTTTTTAACGCCTACCACAATTTCTCACCATACACAGAGGTTAACTGAGATCATAAATATTTTAAGTAGTTGCAATTTTATGAGACAGAAAAAAACACCCTTAGGCGACAATTTTTTTCAAAGCATACTCACATCCCACATAGCATAGGCTATTCAATATTACGTATTATAAAATAAATGTTATATACTTATTATGATATAACTACGTTTAATATGACTTGAAATAAAATAATTCTAAACTTATATTATATATTTATATTGATGTATTTTACCTACCTTTATGTTGGTAATTGCGACCGTCTGTTCGTTTATCACATTAACAACCTGGACTCGATCTTTCTCAGATTTTAATTCCCTACAAAATAATCAATTTAATTACTAATGTCGTATTTAATCAACTTTAATAAAACTGACACCAACTTCTCAGTAAAAGGACGGACTCTTATCGCCAGCTTCACATTGGACATATTTACTAACAAACTAGTAACAAACTAACAAACACCAACAATTTTTAAATGTATAAAACTTGTGACAGGATGCTATTAACGTTGTTCTCAAAGCAAGATCCGTCGAAATAAGCTATTTTGGGCATTATGCTTCCTCAAGGGATAGTTAAGTCAAAAATAGAGTATTCATTTTAAGATATCTTAATATTGTGAATTAAATAACAGTAAGCCTAAGTCGTTATTTATCAACGGTTCCAGGGCTATTTGATCTTTGCATTTTTTTTTATGAAATGGAGTTTTATACATTAAACATGAAGGAATCGGAATAAATCGCTTAATTCAAATACTTTTTCTAAATTCAATCTACAATAATAGTATCATATTTTATATGTACTTAGTCTTGCATAAATATTGTAACAAAGAAAAAACATATTCTTCTGGCCGCCGCACCGGGCGGAAAGTGACAACTTTCGTCCCGCTGCGAAAAACGTAGTTGCCGCTTTCCGCCGTCGTCGGGCAGAAAAATAACATACACACCTCGGGAAGTAAGATCACTTGTTAGTAGACCTCGGTTCCACCTCGGTCGACAATTACATGTGATCTGAGACATTTCACCGAGGCCTGATCCGACGGTGGAGTAGTGACTTAGAGTCCACGTCGACCGGTGTAGCGACAGTGGGGGCTATTTCCTCCCAACTCGATAGTTGGATCGGCGGGTGGCACGGGACTCTAACGTTCCGTCTTGTGCAGGTGCTCACACATGGGTGTTTCAGTGAGTACCTGCACAAGATTGCACGCAGAGAGGCGGCCCCCTCCTGCCACCAATGTGACGAGCCCGTCGATACGGCTCGTCACACCTTGGCGAAGTGCGCAGCCTGGGACGGTCACCGTACTGAGCTGGCGGCCGTCGTTGGCAGCGACCTCTCGTTGCCGAGCATTGTGTCCGCGGTGCTCGGCGATAAGAGGTGCTGGATCGCTATGACCTCCTTCTGCAAGCAAGTAATTGCAGCGAAGGAGGCCGCGGAGCGGGACAGAGAGGCAGCCGCCTCTGAATCACTCCGCAGGGGTAGGCTGGGTGGAAGGAGGCGGGATTATGCCCGCAACCTCTTTCCACAGCTGTAGTGCCTGGGCAGGAAGGGAGTTGACCTCTCTCGCCCACCATAGGCTTACACCGTGAGGGTGCTCTAAGTTGATCGGGGCACCCTTGATCTAAGTTGATGGGGAGTTCCGTCGGAGCGTCACGGTGAGTGCGAAAGCGATCCCGTGGCGGCCCACTAAAGCGATGAGGTCAACCGTTGGTTTTTTAGTGGGTAGCCTTAAAAATGGCTACGTCTTCTATGCTGCCGGGTAGTCGAAAAGATCCCCTTCGACCATCACCTTCCTGGCCGCTACGCATTTTTGCAAAGAAAAAATAAATAAAAAAGTAGTTAGTAACCCTGACTGCTAAACCAAAGATTGTTGGTTCGGACCGCCACACACAGATATTGTGTGGCGTCTGTTTGTACTTACTTTGTTATTGTCCGTTATTTAAACTCCCCTAAAACCTCCCTTGACAGCCCCCCGAGACACAAGTGTAATATAATCCCTAAAGCGAGAGTTATCATTTTAAAATTAAAAAAAAAAAAAAACAAAAAATGCATCCAAAAATGGCGTGACCTAGCAGATTTTTTCGACTTTATTTAATATTCTTAATTTTAAATATATATATAGAATGAAAAATCCATCAACACGGGTAGGACTTAAACCTACAATCTCTGAAATACCGTCCCGTCGTTTTGCCAATTTGAACCCGGAAAGAACAGCAGTTTCTATTGTAAACAGTTTGAATAAATAACAGTCACACTTTAACAATTAATATATCATAACAGGTAAGCCCCATAAAGTATCTTGCTTCTTGTTTAAGTAACCGCGCTCAATGGGTAAGAACTGAATCCGATTATAAAGACGGCGCTGTCTGTCCGTCCATCTGTCCATCTGTTACCAGGCTATATCTCATGAACCGTGATAGCTAGACAGTTGAATTCATTTCTGTTGCCGCTTTAATAACAAATAATAAAAAACCGATTAAATGAAATATTTAAGGGGCTCTCATATATATCGCTTTCATATCTAATATATTAGATATCTTGGTGGTTAGGTTAGGTTATCTTTAGTTAGGTTAGGTTATCTTGGTGGTAGACCATAACATCGGGTCGCCGGCAAAGTTACCACCCATCGGGCAAAGTCGTGCCGCAAAGCGACATAGTCGTGTTCCGGCACGTTGCTCGATGAAGCCGTTTATGGGAAATGGGTTTGAACAGCTGCGGTACGTTGGCGAACCGGTCTGACGTCGGGTTGGTGTTTGTTTTGTCGGGTGTCTAGTCGAGGAGGGTAGCGGGATCCGAAGCGACGGCTTTCCGCTGGCCGCCCGCAGATAGTTGGGGGCCCAATTAGTGGGTTAGCCACCCACGAAAGGCTGCCCCGCCAGCTGCGAAAAATCCCAGGGTGGCTCCATCGTGCTGGTTGGCGACCAGGCGAGGAGGCCCGATGGCGATCCCTGGGGGGGTTCGGGCGTCCCCGCAGTCTCCAGACTAGCCTCCCAGTGGCAAGACATCACCAATTTCGACGTCGGGTTCGATACGTACCGCCTCGTTCAACTGCCATTTCCCATCCCTATTCACTTTTATTTATTTTATTTTATGAAAAAGGTAAAAAAAAAGAAACAAGTTGACTCAGCGGTTGCACTCCTCCTCATACAAAGTGCACCTGACTAATATAAGGGGTTTGCACTCAAATCTTTTAGCTGTCCACCACCACCTGGAGACAGAGCAGCCGCACTTGCTCTTTTTGACGGAGACGCAGATACAATGTCCTTTGAGCGCTGCATACTTGGATTATCCCGGTTACTCGTTGGAGCACAACTTTCGCTCACGGGCCGGAGTCAGTATGTACACGCGGAACGACCTCTGTATTCAGCGTCTCCGTCACCTTGAAGACCCCACTTTTTCTTCCCTATGGGTTTTAGTGGACACAGGAAACGAAAAAATCCTGTATTCCTGTGTCTACCGTTCGCACAGCGGTGACCAGGAGACAACTCGTTTATTTGAGTATCTCAGTGAGGCTGCAGATATGGCTCTGTATCAGTACCCTTCGGCGCAGCTCGTCTTTCTGGGGGACTTTAATGCCTGTCATCAGGACTGGCTGTTCCCGTACCAGAAGACCGACCATGCTGGAAGAGAAGCGCGGAAATTTGCGTTGTCCTTGGACCTCTTTCAGCTGGTGAAGCAAGCGACAAGGGTACCAGATGTGGTAGGCCATACAGCCAATTGCCTGGACCTTCTGCTGACAACTGATCCGGACAGGTATCGTGTAGAAGTCACCTCCCCCTTGGGAACCTCCGATCACTGTCTGGTGAAATCTGTGTTTACATATTCCCCACCAGCTTTCGAACCTCATGGTGTTAGGCGAGTATGGAAATACAAGTCAGCAGATTGGGATGAGATGCGACACTTTTTTGCGTCTTATCCTTGGCGGCAGGTCTGCTTCTCTTCTTTGGATCCGTCGAGTTGCGCGGATGCTATAACCGATGTGGTGCATCAGGCAATGGAGTATTTTATTCCTTTTGCTGACGTACCCATCGGTGGCAAAGCTCGCCCATGGTTTAATGCCGAATGTGGTCATGCTCAAGACCGAAAACATTCGGCATATCTCATTTGGGCTGATGCTCGAACCCGCAAAACTCCGGATGTAAGTTTGAAGAAGAGAGCCTTTAACCAAGCTGCCAAGTCTTATAAAAAGGCATTGCGGAAGGCTCGTCTTGATCGGATCGTTAAGAATGGCGAAAAGCTCTCTGTCAGACCAACTGGCAGTCGAGCTTTCTGGTCTCTTGCCAAAGCGATCGAGTCGAACTTCTGCCAACCCTCACTGCCTGCTCTGCTGAAGCCTGATGGATCCCTGGCCCACACTGCAACAGAGAAAGCGAATGTATTTGCTTCTCTGTTTGCTGAGAATTCGCATCTAGACACTGGCAATGCTTCTCCAGCACATCTTCCTCACTGCGGTATTTCGATGCCTGAAATCCGCATCACTAACAAAGAGGTATGGAGAACATTGTGTCGTTTAGATGTGAATAAAGCCAGTGGTCCTGATGGTATACCAGCCATTCTGCTCAAGACATGCGCAGCTGAGTTGTCTCCTATACTGACACGTCTGTATCGCCTCTCTTTCATGACTGGAATAGTGCCGAAATCCTGGAAGCTTGCTAATGTGCAACCCGTGCCCAAAAAAGGCAGCCGTGCCGACCCTGTCAATTACAGACCGATTTCAATCACCTCCATACTCTGTAAGATTATGGAGCGTGTATTGAACTCGCGCCTACTAGCATACCTAGAAGGTAACGATCTCCTCAGTGACCGACAGTATGGGTTTCGCCGTAATAGGTCTACTGGGGACCTCCTAGTGTATGCCACTCACATTTTAGGCGAGGCCATCGAGAAGAACGGAGAAGCGGTCGCCGTCTCTCTGGACGTCTCGAGGGCATTTGACAGGGTCTGGCATGCGAGCCTTATATGCAAGCTTTCAGCGTACGGTATATCTCCTGGTCTGATCGGCTGGGTAACGGACTTTCTGAGCCACAGATCTCTCCGAGTAGTTGTCGACGGGTGTTCCTCGGAACCCTTGACAATAAATGCCGGAGTGCCTCAGGGGTCCGTTCTTTCTGCAACTCTGTTTCTGCTGCACATTAATGATCTGTTGAAGCCCGGTATCTATGGGTATGCAGACGACAGCACAGTTGTAGAAAGATATCTGCCGAGTACTCGGGCTAGTCGAGATCAAGTACAGTCTGAAAGAGAAGCCATGGTGCAACGTTTGAATGACAAACTTCAGGCAGTCTCCGCATGGAGCAATGCCAATCTTGTCGAGTTCAACGCCACCAAAACGCAGACGTGTCTATTCACCTCCAAAAGGAGCCCTTTCACCTTGGCTCCTACTTTCCAGAATGTATCCTTGGAATACAGTGACCGGCTTCAGTTGTTAGGCTTAGAGATTTCTTCGAACCTCAACTTTGGTCGGTTCATTGAGTCCAGAGCAAGAGCAGCAGCAGCAAAGCTTGCCGTTCTTGCGAAGGTTCGGCAGTACTTTACACCGGGACAGCTTCTTGTTTTATACAAAGCACAGATCCGGTCGTGTGTAGAGTACTGTGGACACATATTTGCTGGTGCCGCAAAGTCTCATCTTGCGGTTCTGGACTCAATTGAGAAGCGAGCAAAGAGGCTTATAGGCGATCCCGAATTGGTCGAAGCCGACCTCCAAAGCCTTGAACACAGGCGTAAAATTGCTAGCCTCTCAGTATTCTATAGGATACATTTTGGTGAGTGTGCGCAGGAATTACACGAGTTAATTCCCCCGTCCCCCTTCCATCACCGGACGTCCCGACGCACGGCAGGTATCCATCCTTTTGTTGTGGACATTCCACCTGTCCGAACGAAGCGCTTTGCTTCCTCATTTTTAGTACGTACAGCAAAGGACTGGAACAATTTGCCTGCGTCGGTATTTCCGGCCAAATATAATGTGGGTGTCTTCAAGAGAAGAGTGAATAGGTTGCTAGGGCAATGCGACTTACCATCTAAGACTACATTCCATTTACCATCAGGTGGAATGTAGTCAAGCATTGCCCTAGATCATATAAAAAAAAAAAAAAAAAAAAAAAAAAAAAAAATAAGTGATTTTTGGTTAATATTAATAATGGCACAAGAGAGAGAGGTTTTAAATAATCACAGAATTTAGTTATGTTTTCACTTTACATATAAATAATTAAATAAAAATAAAAGAAATATTTAAATGAGGCTGCCATATTGCCATAACGCGTTTTTTTGCCGTTATTTATAGATATACGGATTCGTGAGCTAGTCCCACTCGCATTTGGCCGGTTTTTATTTGCTTATAATTACATTTTATGTATATTATAAAAGTATTGTTTTGTTCTCATTCTAAAAAAATCTATTACTTAGACGCCCGCCTTACTGAAGGAGGTTTGATTTTACTCTTTTTTATCGTTATAATAATAACTTTTTTCGCAACTTAGGTGTTAATAATTGGTATTTCATACATACATGTTCTATTCATTAAGGTGAGTACGTATATGATAGTAGGCCGAACGACAGAGACACAAGATCGACGTCTAGTGTGCATCAGTTTTTCATTGTGCATATATAAATAAATTATTTAAAAAATATATACCTATGTAAATAACCAAGTTTCGAGATAATGTAAAACAGAATATTTGGCTTTGTTTTATTGGTTGAAATTATAGTTTATAAAAATCTTTAACATTTATGCTATTTTTAAGTATCATTAACACGGACACAAAATGGCTCTTATTCCCCGACGCCAATGCATGTGAAATATATATTAATGACACAAGACAGCTGACGTCGATTTGAGATTTCTAAAAAGAAATTCATTATGAACGCTAATACCTGAGCGTTAATTGAAACTTTAAAATAAATATCATGCTAAAAATATAAATATAGCTAGTCGTTTTTATACGCAGAGTACTATAAATAAATACTATAAGTTGAAAGTGATAACTTAACTAATACAGTTGTCAGTTTCTTTTAAATGGTATAGACTTCAGTTTTGTGTTCAGAAACACAAATCAAATTATTAGTGTCCTATTTATAACATAGAATTGTTACTTCTTATCGTTGTTTAGATGGTTAGCTGTTTACAAGAGTATAAAAACAGTTAAGGTAAGTATTTTGAAGAGACTCAATATACAAAATTAATTATTTTCTTAGTTGAATTTGTTTTGAGTATAAATATTCTTGTCTAATATATAATTGAATTAACTATAATTTAATGCATGATTAACTCTATAATAATCAATTCGTTATTATTTTATTTAAAAAAATCGACATTCTACATTATTGAAACTACCAAAGGTATAGTTTTCTATAAGACCTTATTAAAGTTTCATGAAGACATATTAATACACTGAATGATCGAAAGAAATACATGGCGATTTGCGTATCACGAATTTCATATGATGTAATCTCGTTTTCTAGTCATTGGTATATTATGATAAGTATATAAAGATTATTTATCTTACAAAAATCACTCATCAGTATTCAGTTTTGTAACTACAATTGTAAATGTGGTTTACTGTAAACCTTCATTGTCTGTTTATCTTTTGATGAAGATGCTTGTGAGGCGTATAACTCGCTCTTTATGGAACTTGTCAAGGTTTGAAAGACGGTTTCTTGCATCAGACCCGGCTAAACCTAATCCTGAAATTATTGATGGAGTAGAACCTATACAGGTCAGTTGTATATTCCTATTGCTATATATTTATGTGTCACTAATTATATTAAAATGATTGCTTTGTTACCTCAGGCGGATGCTTTAGATAAAGATATATGTCTTCTAGTTGATGAAAAGGATAATTTCATAGGAACAGCCACTAAAAGGGACTGTCATAAAGTAGATCCGGATGGTAAAATCTTATTACACAGAGCCTTCAGCCTCTTTCTATTCAACAAAAGAGGTGACATGTTATTACAAAGAAGGGCAAACCAAAAGGTATAAATTTAAATATTTAATTCTCTAGAGATTATCATTTAATTAAAATGACAAATCTGAGTATTATTCTTTTAACAGGTAACATATCCAGACTACTATACAAATGCCTGCTGCAGCCATCCTCTGTATATTGATGACAAACCTGAAGATATTATAACAGCAGCAAGGCGTAGAGTTAATTTTGAACTTGGAATACCTCTGGAGCAGGTGAGCATTTTTATTTTACTGTTTAACTTTACTAAAGATATGAAATTATAATCAAAATTCCAAAATGGTCAATCACCACTCTAGTAAAGATGTGTAATAGAAAAACCATTTTACTTAGTGAACTGTATGGGCTGCTTGAATAAAATTAGTCTAGATTATTATTATGAATAATCAAATGTTTAAGTTGAAAATTGTGTCAGTTACTGCTGAGGAACCCTATTTAGTTGCATTTTCCATTCAGAGAAGGTTTTATATCTAAACATCCTTATTTTTATAGTCTCTTTTATAACTCTCTATTTCTGCAATAATAATTGTATTAATATTTTCAAAGATACATAGGATGCTACACCACTTTTTAGTAATTTGGTCTGCTTGTTTGTCAACTTTTATTTTTTTTATAAAACCTTGTACACATTGTACATACATAGTTACTCTGGCTATTAAATTAAAAAAATTATATATTTTACACAAAATTTTGTATCTGCCATTCAGAACATCCATTGTTTTTTTTTTCGCTCCATTTTCTGTAATTATTTTTGAGATATAAAGAATGCAGTGGGATGATAAAGAAAACCAAATTACTGTGATAGCATTACACAAAGTAAGCTAAATAAGCTTTTGAAACTTAATATAAGTTAAATGTAACTGGCTATTGATAGGTACAATGAAATGTCTGTTTATGACAGAAAAAGATTTGAAAGATTTCGGAATTCATTGAGACCGGTCCTTATCTAGTCCAAATATTTATGCACCAATTTATGGTCAGTTTTAAATTATAATATTAAAAAAAATTGAAAGAATGGTATGTCTTAAATGCCAAGCTGATTTGGAATCAAAAAAACAATTCACTTGATTGGCAGTAGAGCTGTCCCATGGAGATAGCGTGTGTTTCTATTAATAGCTGACATTGAAATTTAATTGAACTGTATTAAAACAATGAATATTGTTTTGAATAAGCTTCATACATTTTTATATGACAGTATAAACTAACATTGTAACATTATAATAATAATAATTATAAAAAAAAGGATTATTCCTTGAATCAGTATTTATGGCAAGACTAGGTATATATGTGTAATAAATTATTATATGGTCTGGTAATTTTATAATAAATAATTATATATTTTTTTTAAATTTTAATATTCCAACACCTGCATAATTGTTATTACAACATTTTATTCATAAACTTCTATTTTTTTCTTTCTGCCATTTAATTTAGTTGGTAAACATTTTCTGAGATAAGCTCCTCTTTTTAGATTTCATTATTATTAATTAGTATAACATTAATTTGCACAATTATTATTATTTTTAAATTTTTAAATGTTTTATTACGCAAGTAATAGTACTTGTGTATTATATAGTAATATAACATTTTTTCTTGACATCCACGGCTATGGACTGAAATATAGGTTTTTAGTGACAGACGCGATTTTAGGTATGGATTTTGAGTAAGATAACATTGTACATTCAAATATTTCAAAAAAAATCTTCCAAACTATCCTAATACACCAGAATTTGAAATGGCAATCTCTGCCTGCAAAACTAGTCTGTTTCATATTTAATTTTACTTCCTAAATTCTTCGAAAATCTCCGAAATTCTGACCCAAATGGACTTTTGTGACCAATTACTGTTTTATACCATACCTACTCACTGGTCCTAACATCTATAACTTCACTCAGTTGGATCCAGAACTATTCACGTTCATGACCCGCGTCCACTACCACGACCCTGGTGACGGCGTGTGGGGGGAGCACGAGATTGACCACATACTATTCTTCCAATCAGATGTCAAAGTGAAGCCCAATCCAAATGAGATATCTGAATACTGTTTCGTGCCGAAAAACGAATTTAATGCGTAAGTGGTTTTCATTGAATACAATTGACTACTAGATCTATATCATAATAAACTATAAAAAGTATTGGAATTGATAGCTTAAACAATAGCTATGTAATTTATCTTTTACATTATTATTATTTTTTTTATTTTTATTAGGTAAAGTAAATTTGAATTTTCGCGCGATTTAAATTAATGAAAAGCAGGCCTCCATGACAGATCGTTTTCTACATTATAATTTATTACAATTTTTTTATTACGGGTAATTTTCCATATGATTCGGTAGCTCTAAAGAATAATGTGGATTACAACTATATCACAATTAAAAATGTAGTTAAATAGTCATACCAAATGAAATAAACCATAAAACAGTTTTCTCTTCAGTTTTAGTGGCGGTGTTTAGGTGTTTCTTACCTATTTTTATTTTCTTTTATTATATAGAAAGGTCTCATTTTCAACAAGGCTTTATTGGTGCATTTACTATTAAAGCGGAGTAAAAAATTTCAAGAAGCTAACCTTGCCATTGAAAACATTGCCACACAAATATGCTTTTAAAGGCTTCTCTTTTTAGTTCTACGTTGGGTATTATGTTTTTCTTAGCCCTACAAAGTATTTAGGTAAGTCGTAAGGAGGTTCCAAACGAATTTAAATGAAACGAAAAAATTTATAGTTGTTGTAAATTGTAATTATATATTTAAAATTATAGTTGTATTATTTTCATAACCTAATCATAATCATAACCTAAATTCAAAATGTTAAATGAATCTAAATAATATAATATTAAATAAATGTTTAAAAAAAAGTAGAAATATATGAACAATAAATTATTTACATCAAAGTGATCCTCACGAAAGTAGTTATATCTTAGAGTTATTTGATATTAAATGAGGATTTCGTAGTAGTAACTTAATCTATTGTTTTCGTCTTTTTACACATTTAGGAATGTGTACAAACGGTGTATCAGAATTTCTAATCGTTTTATTTTTGCGTTTTGACACTACATGTCTTATTAGAGCACATTCTTAACAATTTCCAATAAAAACCGTATAATAACAGAGGAGACAAACATTATTTTTGTATTTGTAGTGTCGTGACGTCATTGCTCGTTTAAGTCACGTGACCTAGTGTTTTTGCGCGAAATTTAATTATCATCGGGAAAAATATTTTATTTTTAATAAAATAATCACTTTTTGTGAGAAAACGAATTATGATCGACCCGTTTGTCCAATGGTTAAGTTTTAAAATATATTTCATAAAACGCTCAAGTAGCTAATTAGCTAAACAATTGTTTAACACAATCATATGGACTCTGGTTCGATTCCCGTCAGGGACAGGCACGTATTTGTTGAGCAAAAGACGTCTGTACTTCTGGGTTTGGTCTTTTATTTAATATATTATCAGTATTTATAACGTATTTCTATGCATTTGTATCGTTGTCTAACACCCTTAACATAAGCAAATAATTTTCTTACTTAGGGTTAGATCTATTTGTGTAATTTGTCCTGTGTGATTTTATTGATTATAATATCCCCAGGTTTCTCCCGACTTTGGAAGGTCCAATGACCCCATGGTTCAATATGGTTCGTCGTAATCGTCTTAAGCTATGGTGGGACAATCTCCATCGGATCAAGGAATTAGCCGAACCCGACAAAATACTTAAATTCCTTAACGAGAAATAATTTATATAAGTTAAATATGAAAATATATTGGATTTTAATGTTATTTTGCATTTAGTTTTATCAATATTATTTTAACCCAGTATTTTATTACCTTTTATGTGAAATCGTCTTGTTATATCTTCAATATTTACTATTTATTTAAATTATCATTTCTATGGTAAGTATTACAAAATGGGTGCTTGAAATATAGATTTACATAATAAATGTTTATTTTTATTTTAGCAATCATTTCATAATAAAAACAGATTTAAGTACCTACCTACTACTGGCTTGAAAGTTATATAACTTATTATAGAAATATTATCATAGGCGTACCGAGGGGGAAGGGGGGGGACAAGGGGGGCAGCTGCCCCCCCCCCCCCCCCCCCCTGGACATCGTATATCTCTTTACGACCTTCTAATGTAAATTAAAAATGGTATTTTACATTTAAAAATAAAATTCATTAAGTTTTAAAAATTTAAGAAAGTTTAAAGATGCTTTCTTAAGAAGGTTAGTCGGGGACGAGAAATGTGGCTTTTTAGTTATTATAGATCTATGTATTATAAACAAACACAATTCTCTAGTCAAACTTTTAGCAAACACTTCAAAGTCTAAAATCTTCATTAGAAGCGAGATTCGGCAAAGACAAATCACCAGCGTTTGCTCTTTCATTCTTAAACCATGATCAGAAAATTAAAATTACGGCTCCAAAATCACAAAAATATATTAAAGAAATCTGCTTTGCCCTCCCTAGCACGGAATCTGGGTACGCCCATGAATATTATATGTATATAATATAAATATAATATATATATGTATATATAAAATATATAAATCTATTACGTATGAATATACCACATAATTTTATTGTATATATACTATCAATACTTAAGAATTAATTTTTATCATAGATCTGAATCTGACAACCATATATTTATTCATTAATTGGCTTCAATAATTCATCCGAGCTGTTTACTTCTGATACGGAAGAATTAGTATACCTCTTTTTACGATAAGTCGCAGTGACCCACTGTAAAGTTCGTGCTTGACGAAACTTTCTTTTTTTTAATAACTTTCGTTTAGAAGCGCCATCAATATTTGTTTCTGTGACGGAACGTAGCAAATAAGCACTACATGCTATTTGGTTACCAACGTGAAGACCGTTTTTATAAGCAGTGTGAAGATAACGAACTGCCACGATCTGCAAAATCTGTAAGATTAACTTTTGGTTAAGTTCTTAAATAGATTGTATTGATTGTTGTTCTGTCTGATTGTTGTTCTGTCTGATTGTTGTTCTGTCTGATTGTTGTTCTGTCTGATTGTTGTTCTGTCTGATTGTTGTTCTGTCTGATTGTTGTTCTGTCTGATTGTTGTTCTGTCTGATTGTTGTTCTGTCTGATTGTTGTTCTGTCTGATTGTTGTTCTGTCTGATTGTTGTTCTGTCTGATTGTTGTTCTGTCTGATTGTTGTTCTGTCTGATTGTTGTTCTGTCTGATTGTTGTTCTGTCTGATTGTTGTTCTGTCTGATTGTTGTTCTGTCTGATTGTTGTTCTGTCTGATTGTTGTTCTGTCTGATTGTTGTTCTGTCTGATTGTTGTTCTGTCTGATTGTTGTTCTGTCTGATTGTTGTTCTGTCTGATTGTTGTTCTGTCTGATTGTTGTTCTGTCTGATTGTTGTTCTGTCTGATTGTTGTTCTGTCTGATTGTTGTTCTGTCTGATTGTTGTTCTGTCTGATTGTTGTTGCCTAATAGGTGGTCTGTTTGATTGTTGTTCTGATTGATTGTAGTTTTGTTTGGCTTTTGTTTTTTTTGTTAGTTGATTTTGTATTTTTATTTTTACCATGGCTGCAATCATAAGAGACATGACAGCATTAAATCGCCAAGATATAGACATCATTTCTCTTATCAACTTCTCTTCACACCCATCTTTCCAGATTGTTAGTTGTTTCTGGGTGAACAAATTATAAAATCATTACAGAATAAATTTAATAATTAAATATTGTTGTTATAAGATTTTGAATATGTTGTTATAAGATTTGTGTATGTTGTTATAAGATTTTGAGTACGTTGTTAAAAGAATTTAAATATTCGTGGAAGAATATGGAGATGTTTGAAATTGTAAATATTGAATGGGGCATTGAACTACGATTTCTTAGGGGTCTCACAATAAAAAATAATAATATATTTGCCATAATCCTCTATACATATTTCTATCTTACTTACCTTTGGAGAAACCTAAATTTATTTAACAAGTAATAACATACTCACTTTAGGATCATATTTATAAATACTTCCAATCTTCGTTATACCATGGTGAATACAAGGCCACATAACATCCATGGAACAACAGCTGTATGGAACGTTATCAGCTACGAACTTGTGAACTGAGCTGAACAAAAGAATTGTGATCACTTAACATACATACCAATAAATATTTATTAACATACCTAGATATGTTTGTTGAAAGGAAGAGGTTACCAGAGGTCAGGCTCCTTAAAAATTTTTAACTGTGTGGGGCTCAGACCTTAGTCTTGACATTAACAAATGTTTCTTTTGGTATTACCAAGAAGATCCATCGAGCTGATACTTTTTTATGTTTATGATAAGTGAACGTTTAACTTAGCATTATAATGCAAATGAATTCTATGCGTAATCACTAATGTCTTATAAAGCTACTGATAAAGTAGTAGAAAAAGTATGATCATGCAGACTAGGTATATAGTAATATTACACAATGATTATGTTATATAAAATATGGACTCGTAGGACATTTAGAAATTGTCTTAAGAACTATAAAGTATTTAAAATTATAAACGCCGCAATGCTGATGCCTTTTTTAAACGCTAAGCTTGTGTAACAGAAGTCTCACAATATATACAATACCTGCTCTTACCACACAATGTATGCGGAGCTATGTGCGCTTTGACCAGAGGGCCCCAAAACAATTTCAACGGCTTAAAGTTTCTTTTGGCGTTGCGTAAGAACAACGCTATAATACGACGAATACAGGTTTTCTTAGTGGTAAACTCTCAAACTTGTGTTTTCCCTCAATTCTACCGTAATTAATAAAAGTGTTGGGTCAAGCTATTGGATATAATTTCTTATAATATTTTTTATTATAACAAAGAAAAAAAAATGAAAAGCCAGAATGTTTTATAGTACCTATCTAAAGATTTGAAATAAACAAAAACTTCACGAATGTCAACGAAACATCTTAGTACTAGGATAAAACACATGCCCCGATAATCACCACCAATGATTAAAAATATTTATACAATTTTTGATTCATCTAAAGAAATTTAAATAAATCTTTAGATAATAATTTAAAAATAAAATAAAAATAGTTCATTCAAATTCTTGTGGCGACTGCTTATTGGCTAACATTTAGGACATATAAACTTAAGAAACTGGTTTACTAACTACGAATCTAAATGGATTCTTTAACTTTGATTTTGAACATTACATTCTCATAATACTAAAGTATGAATAAAAAACTTTTTTTTTAGACAATAAAGTAAAACCTCCTATATATCAGAATAAAATAATTTGATGACAGTAACTGCTCAGGAAATCGGTTTTGCAGTGCAGTTCCTTAACTTGATCTACAATAACGGCACTAACTTCCTAAACAGTCTACCTCATCTAAAGAAAAAAAAGAAAAGAGAACTTGTTGTTACTAGGTACTACGAAAAGATATACAGTAGACGCCGCTTATTGTGATCACGGTTAATGTTATCAGCCGGCTATTGTTATCGAAAATGGTCGGTCCCAAATTTCTCCTTAGCAATACATTTGAAAAAAGTCGCTTATTGTTATCGATTTAGAAGACGATACAACGATTCGATACGACGTGGTGTTCAACACCGAGCAACAAACTTCGAGAAATTATACTATTTTGAGAATTATATTTGAATGATTATGAATGAAAACAAGTATCAAACAACAATAGATCGATATTTCAAATGAATCTTATGTTAGAATATTTTTAATAGTGTAAATAAATAGAAAATTTGAGCAAACAACAGAATTTCTTATTATGAAACTTAATATGTACTTAAATCAATTCTAAATTATTACAATTCATATTTTATCATTATGATAATTTTTTATGTGCACTAAAATCCTCCAACAAGCATGAAAAAGTACCATCCGCATAATGTTATCATTCGGTTATTGTTATCAAAATTGTCACAAAAAAAGTTTATTGTCACATTACAGATAGTTATAAAAACATTGATCATTGTAATAATCAAAATATTACCATTTTGAGCTACACAATCGACGTTATTTTCACCATTAACTTGCAGGTCTAGTTTTATTAAAAAAATCTATTTTAAATGATAAACATTCAATTAGCTATATGCATTAACAAAATTTTCAATACTGAACATTCACAAAAGCCATTTTTGAGACGGTCTGCACGGTTCCATACCAGAGTGCACCGGTAGACCGTACGGCCGCAAACGCGAAGACCCTATATTTTAAATCTTTAATATCTTCGAAAATATTCATTAAAATTATATACTGTACGGGGCTATATTGTTCCATATTAAATGTAAAATATATGTAAGTTAATTAATGAGATACGGATTAAAGCTGTATTTCTTGAAATCGCGTCGTAAATTACCTATTATTTTTCGTAAAAAGTAAAGGATAAAAATTGGTATTGTGGGTTATCCCTAAGAGATAAACATACACCATCGCAGATTTTCTTGTAGAACTTTTTAAGGTATACAATACTTAGTACATTATTTTGATCTATCTCGTGGAGTTCAACCAGCGTGTGCATTGTAAGCGCAAACAAAAAGACAAACAGATAAACAGACAAAGATTTTAAAAATGCTGAAAATGGATTCTGTTAGTTATTACTTTACATCCTGGTATATTTTTTTAATATTTTTAATGTACAAAGACTACTCCTCTACAGATTTATTACATGTATAGAATAAGATTTTCATGGTACCTATTACGTCATTGACATAAATAGTCATAACTTTTTTATTTCTTAACCGATTTAGATGAAATAAACACTAGATTTTAAGTGAAGACTGTAATAATATATTCCCGAAAACCGCATTCAAATTGGTTAAGCCGTTTCTGATATTAGCGTGCACAAACATACAGACATACAGACATACAGACAAACTGAAAAACCATTGTTTTGGGTTCTCTTGCTCTTATAAAGACCCCCTATGGTGTTTTTTTTTTGATTCCATGTACAAGAATGGCTCAGTGACGATTTTATTATATGTGTACAAGAATGGCTCAGTGACAACATAACCCAACAGTGATTTTTCTTTATTTAGGTTTAGTCAAATTGTTTTTGCATTTAAATGTTTAGATTTTTATTTTATTATAATTGACAGTCGTCATACCCATTGAGTACCTAAAATTTGTTTCAAACAGGCATACATAGCCCTTGTGATATATCACAATCTCGTTGCTTGGTTTCAAAGGGTAGGTGGTTTCGGTGAAGTAACAAGTGCAAGGTTATCTAAAAGTTGGTTAGAGCCGGGCCTTCCCTATAATATATATCCCGAAAGTAAAAATGATTTAGATTTTACCAAAAATGTTTTTAGTATGCAAACATTCAGGTTAAGAAGAGCAGGATCATATTTGGGTTTGGGTTGTACCCCAAATACGATTATATTAATTAAAATCACCTACCGTGACTATGGCGAATTGCGAAATAGACTGAACAGATCTTAATTCTGATACTTTTTTATATTATCAAAGGGCAAAGCATACGGGCCAAATGGCACCGCCAATGAACACCGCTTTTTTTTGTAAATATCTGGACTCCATTATAAATACACAAATTTTTATACGTGTTAGGTGTTGATGAATGATTGAATGATTTATTTATAGTTGATGCCAAACTGTATAATTCTTTACGATAACTGATAATAAGATATCCACTAACTATGTCGGCGAATCCGTGATCTGTCCAGGCGTGTACCATGGTATGAAGAACCATTCCTGGTAATTAACTCTACCGCAGCAATGGAAACGTGTTTGTAATCTATCAATCGCAACTTTAGACGGTAAATGAGTAGCGTAGCGAAACATTGCTTTTGTTATCCCACCTTTTATTTTGGCTGAAAATTTATTATTTTATAGCACTTTATTTCATTTTCTATATATACTATCATTTTAAGTATATTTTTTAAATCTAACCTCTTATTATTGTTGATTGAAGTCCTGAATAAAACATAATTGCTAGAAATATAATTATTATTATTATAAGCGCCCAGATGTAGTAAAACAAGCCATTAGTTACGTTATACTCTTTTTTATGTAGGCCAGCTTTAAATAATTGATACAGGCCGTAAAACTGAAAAATGTGAATAATTTTTACTGAAAATGTAACGATTATGAAAGTAAAATAATATAATAATTGGTATGTGAAACCTCAATAACAACAGCTATAATTGATCCACATGCAATAATAACGGGTATAGCATTGCCATCGGGCCAGCAGATTAAGTCTAAAAGCGTGCCCTCTTCACTTCTTATTGCTTCTGATGTGTTGATTAGCCAAATCAAATAAAATATGATCACAGGCATCCCAGCCATTAGCAGCATTCTTATATTATTAAATGAAGACCAAGTTAAAATCATTTCTTGCTTATATTTTTATAGATATATTTTACATGTTATATAGATATTTCTTTATTGTCATTAAGTTATTACGAAACTGTCAGCTGCTGAAGTCCGTAGTACTTAGAACCTTACAAATTTAATTCGAATTTGAATAAGATCGGAGTACACACTATTTTTAGTTCTTTTAATGGATTGCAGTGATATATCTATTTATTTATTTTTCTAGAAGAAATAGAATATATACTTTAAGACACTAGAGAAGGTGGGAATAAATTTGGCAGTGATAATTTGGCAGTGGCAAAATCACTCTATTTTCTTGACGTTAATATTGTCTATAAACATCTTTCGTCATGTTAAACATTATAAAATTTTAGATAAATATATTTTTAACATTTATGTAACAATATTGTAAGTAGAAATTACGTTTGGTTTTACGCTACTTTGATCTTTGACATCTAATTTTTTGCAAAACTAAACATTGAATTTGACGTTTAGTTCAATTTTCATTTGTCAATTGTCATTTGTCAATAGTCATTAATGATTACCAGATTACTTATCAATGTTCAATAACAAAAAATGTATGGTTTAATTAGTTACATATTAATTATATAACTGTTAGGTATTTTCATTTATATTAAAATTATAAATATGAAGAAAGAAGATTCTCTTAAATTATGGGTACTAAAATTTTGTTTAAAAGTTGTGTACCCAAAGTTCAATGTTTATACATTTCTTGTATTTCTCGCTATTAAATATAGATACTATTTCAAAAGAGAAAACAATTTTGGAATCAAAATGGATACATTTTTACTAAAAACTCTTCCAAAAAGTATTATTTCTTCACTTTTTAAAGATATCTCCATTGAAAAATATTTACAAGTTCTCTCGCACAAGTGTATTATAATTTCACAAGAACAATTTATTCAATTAAGTGTAGAAAACTTTTTTTACAATGATAATGGTGTTTTATGGATGACTATGAAATTAGCACCTCATACAAAACAAAAACACAAAGAAGAGATAGATAGCAATCATAAAAGTAGACTTAAATATAATCTAAACTTTGTAACTTCAGAAATACATAAACAGCTATGGACAAACAAGAGCTTAGAATTTAAAAGTGAAAGAGTTGTGCCCATAATAGGATCTAAATTAGTAGAGGAAAATGTGGCATACACTAATGAAAATGAATTTCTTAATATAGTATCTTGCTATGGCATAAACAGCAACAGTGATATTGACATAACTCTTCATCCAATAAATTCATTTGAAAATTCTCCCAAAATAGCTGCCACAGCTGAAGTTAGTCTCAGTGTAAATGAATATGACTTGGAAAATGATTTTTTGAAAGAAGTACTAAGTAATCACTTTGAGGTCCCAAAAGCAACCAGTTCTAATGATATAATTGGCATTAATTTAACACCTACAATTATGTCAAAATATAAATATAAATACATTGATTTGATTGATTCTTGTGGAAAACTTTATTTTAAATGCAAGAAGTTACAAGGAGATACCCTTACAAATTCAGAAAAAAGTAATACTGTACAAACTTTGTTCATAGTAAAGGGTGTTACTCAATTAAGTTTAGGAGATAGTACACACACAATCAAACCAAGAAATCAATATTTTGAAGTTGAATCATCAAAAGAAAACCACATCTTACATATATGTCCAACCGGATTAAAGGAGAAGTTTAACCAAATACAAGAAATCATTAAACCCTTCTTAAATGGACAAATAGGTAACACTTTACTATTTTTTTAATAAGAAAATTATTTATAGAAATAAAAAAAAACAAATATAAATGTTTCAGATGAAATGTCTCCGTCCTTAGCAAATCCTATCATACCAATGTTACTTTTGACTGGTTCTTTGGGTTCAGGTCGGCACTTGTTAGTTAAAACATTAGCTAAGTATAATGGTAAGAGAATTCTTTATAGAATGTGTATTAATTAATTTTGAATTGGAATAAATTAATTTTAAGTTTAAAATTATATACTTTTATAAAATTTATTTTTATCAAGACATATGGAAGTGAAATAAATGAGTTCTAGTTTAAATAATTTTATTTTACTAAACATTATTAAAGTTCTATATTGTTAAAAAAAATGCATTTATTAAATTATGTAATACAATGTTGTACCTATAATATTCTTAGGATTAAGTTATGTCCAGTTTGAGTGCAATACAGTTCAAAATTCAACGGCAAAGCAGACAGAAAGCAAAATCAATTCTATCATACAGAAAGCTAAATCTTCAGCTCCTGTTATTGTGTTACTGGATAATTTTGAGGTAAATTTATGTTTGTTAATATTATTTTTTGACATTCTATATTCATTCCCTGCATTTAGAACTTGCATTTGAGCAGCTGTTGTGTTGTTTTTCTAGGTATTTGCAGTAGATGCAGAAAATAATGAAGACTCCAGAATAATGGAATATTTTACTAACACACTTACTGATTTATATGAGCATTATACAAAACATCCTATCATATTTATAGCAATAACAGAAAAAACAGATTTAAAACCAAATATGATGAGAATTTTCATTGATAAAGTTCATTTTAAAAAATTAAATTTACAACAACGTCATGAAATGTTAGAGTGGTATGCATCGGTAATGAATTTGAACATTGAAGAAAATAATGTTAATAAAATAATTAACCACAACATCATAGACAGCTCGGAAAAGCATAAAATGAATGAGAATATGAAGGATACTCTTTATAGAGTAGCATCCAAAACGGAAACATTTCTTCAAGGTGATTTGGACACTCTTATGCACTTTGCCTTAAGAGAATCTTATTTGAAACAGGCAAAATGTCCCACTCTTATTAGTAGAGATGCCAATCTTTGTCTTATTCAAGAAGAGGATTTTGAAAAAGGCTTAGGTAAATTTTTATCTATTTATCTTTATTTATAATTTTTCCTTTTTTTCAAAGATGGCTTACTATTGCAGATTATTAAAACAAATAGTTTTTTACAGAATCCATGAGAACTCTTCAAAGTCAACATTTGGATGCACCAAAGATTCCCAAAGTATACTGGGATGATATTGGTGGCTTGAAAAAACTTAAAAAGGAGTTATTGAAAACTATAGAATTTCCTATTAAATATCCACATCTTTTTAAGTCTTCAGCACTAAAAAGATCAGGTAACATAATTTTTTGACATTCTAGACAAATAAAAGATAAAACTATATGCTGATAAATGGCTAACCTCTTCAGATATAACATTTTAATGTTTTCTTAGGTATATTACTGTATGGTCCTCCGGGATGCGGGAAGACTTTAGTAGCAAAAGCAGTAAGCACTGAACTGAACGTCAGTTTCATGAGCGTCAAAGGTCCAGAACTCCTCAACATGTACATTGGACAATCAGAAGAAAATGTTAGAAAAGGTGAATATATTGTCAGAATTTTATTTTACCAGGTAAAAACTGTAAATAAGAAATACAGATAGCAGATTTTGTTGCTATGAACAGATAGATATTAAAGGATTGGATATCAAACTGTCGCACTAATGAATGATAATGATGAATGAATATATTTAAAGATTCTTTAAATACTATCAATGTAAAAATTTTAAATATATTTAATCTTCAAAAATAATTATAACCTAAAAATTATACTAGGTGCTAAAATAATATTATATAGTCTAAGACTATACTTAGATTGTTAAAAAAATAGAATATAATAGAATGTTGTATGTAGTGTTCGAGGCGGCGCGTGCGTCGTCTCCGTGCATAGTGTTCCTGGATGAGCTGGACGCGCTAGCCCCCCGGCGGGGCGCGGCGGGGGACTCTGGGGGGGCCAGCGACCGCGTCGTCAGCCAGCTGCTGGCGGAAGTAGACGGGGTGGATGGTGGGTGGTACTTATATTATTTATCCCTGATACTCGATTTTTTTTTCCAAATTATGCAAAAACATTCTTTGTTTCTTACCTGTCCTATTTTACTTTTCTGTGCCCAACCGGTGCACTGTGTGCACGATTGAATGTGAAAAAGTGTAGCTATATTTTGAAGGTTTTAAAATCCTTTAAGAATTTTGGATTATTAAAGAATTAAAATTATTATTATTATTAATTACATATTTATGGTCACAGATGGCGACTCAACAAGCTTTGTGTTTATAATGGGTGCAACGAACAGACCGGACTTGTTGGAACAATCGCTCCTGCGTCCCGGCCGACTCGACAAATTGATATACGTCGGTCCATACACAGGCCTAGCTGAAAAGACCTCTGTACTCGCAGCACTTTGTAGAAGGTACACATAACAATATTCAATCTATTAATATCACAACACAAATCAATTAATCGAACCCACAAACATTAACTTAACAATCAGGACCACTATAACTAGACCATTAGCACAATTACAAACCTTAAAAAATATGTGATTAAAGTTTAAAAAAAATATATGATTTTTTGAAATCACATATTTTTATTATGCATATATATGCACATTAAAATGCATAAATATTAATGAAACAGTTACAAGCTCCGTCCAGAAGTAGACTTGGAGGCAGTGGCTGCAGCGCTACCAGAGAGCTGCACTGGAGCGGATTTGATGCAGGTGGTGTCCATAGCAAGGTCTACAGCTGTCAGGGGACTTGTGGGCAAGTTACATAGCGGTATGTACATGGCTTTATGAGTAATATATCTTAATGGCATCATTTCATTACCATACACATCATGTGTGTTTTGGCACAGGAAATATACTTAACACCCTGTATCACATTATTAGTGTAATATGGAAGAAAACAGGAAACATATTTGCATGAGACAATAATACTACTAATACATTGTTGGTCGAGTGGTTAGCGCAGACGCCTAACGTGTCACGGCGCAATGTGGCTCGGGTTTGATCTTCGGCAGAGACAGGCATTTATGTGATGAGCATAGATGTCTGTGTTTCTGGGTTTAGTCGTTTATTAAATATATTCTCAGTATTTATATATGTAATTCTATGTATTTGTATCGTTGTCTAACACCCTTAACACAAGCAAATAATTTGCTTACTTAGAGGTTAGATCAATGTGTGTAATTTGTCCTCATATTATTAATGTTATTATTATTCTTTTATCACTGACCTTTGCCAATAGGTACTTGTGCTGATTCTATTTTCTATTATTTATTTTTGTACATTAAGCATTGATAGGTCAGTATGGTATTATGGACATCGCTTTTTTTACTGAAAATTTCCAGGTTAAATTTTAAATTATGAAGCTTCGCAGTAAATATAACACAATAATAAAAGTATATGATGAAATAGGGTTGTGCACGAAACAGTAATAAATAACAATAAGTTTAAAATTGACAGATTTTTCTTATATTTTGTTCTGCAGGACTGATTAAGGAAAGTGAGCTGGCCAGTGATTCCGTCATAATTGGTGTCTCAGAATTGTGGGAAGGAGTAGAATCATTTAGACCATCCGTTACTGATGAAGAGCTAGCCTACTACCAATCACTTAAGTCGCAATTTTAATATAAGTGCAATAAATCAATTTGTAAAAAAATCAGGGATTGTAAAAAAATATGGTAATATAAATCTAATAGTGTTTTTGTTTAATTTATTTCTTATAACTAATACAAGGGAGTAGGTACTTTATGCTATGATACTATTCAGAAAGAGAATCAAATTGAGAAAACCTTATAAAACTCCTTAGATACTTAAAATTTTCCCTATGTATTTTGTCATGGCTAAATATTTTAATGTACCTTACGGTAGGGTCATTCGGATACAACTAAATGCGAATAAAGTGCTCGTATGTAAAGGCATTGACACTTTCTTGGACTCAGGTTTTGGGCTCAAGGTGATGAATTGTTCCATGCTTAGTAAAAATTCTCTCTAAGAATTGAAGTAGGTTCAAATAGCATATTATATAGCTTGAAGAACTATGTCTTCAATCGTTGCATGTTGATGCATTTTTTTTTTAATTTTAGTATCTGATACACCTTATTGTGGAATGGTGATTTTTTTTAGTGTAAACACGTAAACTTGTGTCCTCTGGGGATTAAACTGGATAAGGTTCAGTTTACCAAATTCTGAAACTTTCTCTAAGGAAGTCTCAACAGAAGACTCAAGTTTCTTCCGACACTCATAGACATTTTCAAGAGAGTCCTGCACGGCAGGGATATACAGCATCCCCGGTGCAGTCATCCGCATAACAATGAATGTTGGGTGTATCCAACGTATCATTGATATGTTGTAGGAATAGGGTAGGGGATAGTATGGAGTCCTAGTAAGTCAGTTTGTTGTAAACTCTGGATTTGACATAACCTCACAGGAAAAATCCATAGCTGTTAAATCGGGACCATGTAGAAGCCAACTTATTTCACCTCTCTTGGAGATCAATTTGCCAGGAAAAAATTCACGAACTCTTGGCGACCTTTTGGAGATCTGTTAGACGTGTCCGAAGTTGCTCCGTCTTGCTTGAACCATGTTCTTTGGTTATAACCAAGAAGGCCTCTAACATCTCCACATAGCAGTTTGAACTTACTGTAACTGTGCGTCCCCTGCCATATTCAAAAAGTAAGAGCTGATAATTCCTTGCGACAACATCGCTGCTCATACGGTCGCTTTAGGCAAATGTAAGGGGTTCATGATGATTTTTTTTAAGATTTATAAAGATGAAAATGGGTTTTATTAGAAAACAATGGCGGTAAACGTTGAAAAGCGCAAAATTATTTGATTTACGAAGTCGAGCCTCACCAGCATCCTGAGTGTTTTACTCCTACACTAACTGAATTTTATATGGGCGCAGGCTTTAAATTTTTGTGTAGAATGCGGTATAATGAAGATTTATGCACGCTAAAGCAACAGCACGCATCTGAATGGAAAGGTTTGGATCATCACGGTTAGACCGCTCCACTGACTTTGTTTTCGACCATTCTCGTGGATCTTGGACACGTAGATTTTGGTTTTTCCAATGCTAATCCGGTCTCTTCAAACTTCTTGAGCAATTTTGCAATGAGTCGAGTGCTTGGTGATTTTATTTAAGTGATGAATATGTGGATAACTACAAATTTTACGTTTACCCCCTAAAAAAACTCCATAGAGACTAAATTCCCAAAACCCATCATCCAGGTCACCGATTGACAGAACCCCCGGGACACCCTCAGAATATTGGCGCTCACGCAATAAGCAAAACAAATATGAACTTTATTTCGAGACACCCTGTACTTGCGAAATATTCTTTTATACTAACTTTTTTGTATATTAACAGTTTAAAATTTCATGTTCAGTTGAAACTAAATTAGTAGTCTTTACTAGAGCATTGCAGATCAATTTTTTGGTCTAGATTAAAACGTTTTCTTTATGCTCATATTGAAATTGTTAAGGTTTTTTTTTCACTTTGGATGCTTTTACTAATACAATTTCATCTGTGCGATAATTTGTGAATTTATCAAATAAACTATTTATTAAATATATGCAGATTTGATTATTAATTATGGGGTTCTGCATCCGGTTGATTCATGGGTCTTTTTATGCCATGACATTTTTATCGCTCGATTTGCCGGGGTCGTGCCACTCGAGTGCAGTGCACAAATTGCACACCCCGTTGCGGCGGGCCTGGTGATCATAAGCAAATGTAAGAAAACTTCGAAAGAAACGCCTTGTGCTAAACGCGATCAAAAGTTTTCGGCATATCTAAACTAACCTTCAGGCCCACTCCCTTTTTTTTTCAATGGCCGCCGCCCATTGCATCGGCGTGTTAGATACACCAGAAGATCGCAGGCAGATCGACCTTGGCAAAAGCCATATTGCCGATCATTGATTAATTGACGATCTTCAAGTCAGGAGCTGGCGGCTTATAATAGTCCCCATTTATGTATTTATTTTATGGGAGGTAATGACAATAGGCCTGTAGCTAGACGGGTCAGATTTGATGTCGGTGGGATGTCTGGTATTGAACTCTGACACCGTGAAATAGTAAGCGGTGTCTTTCTGTTGTAATCCAGTCGAGTTTGAGGCAAAAAGAGTGTCAAGAAGATCGGCTTTCTCGCTCTCCGTTTGAGCCAGGTAGTCATTCAGGCAGGCAGGAGGGCTGGCGGAAGTTGCCAAGGAAGGCTTTGGTAACTAGTGGGAGATCCTTGGTAATAAGTGCCTCAACCCAGGAAGAATACGATGCAACTAGCAATTGCTCTAACACACGCACTGAACCAAGGCCGAGATCTACCATAAATAAATCCTTTCCCCGCTGTAGTCACTTCGACGACAACGGTAGTTCAGTTACTAGTATCAGTGAATGAGAAAAACAACCTGCCCCATAGGTAGGATGCGGAGAAAGTCCGAATTCCATAACAATCTGCTGACTTGTAGTGCGCGTCTGGTTATTGGGGATGTTGTACGACCTTGGCATTTAATGGGCACTACACTCAGTACCAAGCAATGATCAGACGAACCCAGACGAGCGTCGATAGTTACCTGGTAATTCTAGGGATGTGTACTCAGTAGAAGATGATACCAGCAAAGAGGGCATATGGCTATCCACATCCGGGAGATGTGTAAACATCTCGACAAATTGGGACAGACCATTTACTATTTCTGTGACACCGACTGAGATGTTATTGAAAGGAATAAAAGGCAAATAAACATTCGATCCGTTACACCTATTGGTTTCAATACATTATGTTTCAGTTGTAGCAATATGTACGGAAAACTTGATTATTTTCAACATATGTATAATGCGTTATTCAGTTAGTTATTTTTGAGTTAATTAATGAACGTAACATTAAATTCGTTTATGTATTTTTTCTTACACATTTCGGCTTATCAATATTAATAAGTATGTGGGTGTAATATCTCATTAAATTATAAAGTACAAATCGATCGTAATTATAAATTTATTTAATTCATAGATATATCTCTTTTTTCACATTATACTTATACATAGTTCACCAAATTGAATCAAATTGAGTAATGTAAAAGGCAAATTTAACCTTCATATTGCTATAAAATGTGCCTCTTAAAACTATTTCTAATATATAAGAATGTAAGTAAGTAAATATTATATATATATATATATATATATATATATATATATATATATATATATATATATATATAATAATAATAATGTAGCTATAGTGTAATGTATATATTATAATAATGTAGCGCCGCAGACCGAAAAGAGCATTCTTTACATTTAGCGCAATAACGTTTGACGCGAATATTTTAATAACATCTGTTTTCTTGGATTTGGATCAGCCATTGCACTAGAGTTTTCTTTAAATCTCTGGTTCGCTACTACTTATGTTCCTGAGTAATCATATATGTTTCTTCATAAATATCTTCTGCTTAAAAAGAACAATAAACTATTATTAATTAATTGTTTTTACCTTTTTTTAGGCTTAGTTTTGTTTAAAATAGATTTTTAAATGTCAACAAGCAAAATAAAATCTGTCCAGCTATTATTTCTATTACTCTCCAAATTTTTATTTATATTTAATTCCAACAGAACATATCATTATAATATGTTATTATAAAATGCGTTCAAAGCTTATAGCTGCTTTTAAAAAAGTGACATATGCAGCTTATTTTTTACTCTGTAGAAAATTGGTACAATCTATTTGGATTGTATTTGCTGTCTGTACACGCTTCTATATCTCTTTTCGTTTTCAAGATGGTGAGTGTTCATATTGTTTTACTATTTATTTAAAAAATAACTAGTAAATCACTTTGTTTTGGTTTCAATACAAGTTTCAAACCATAAAAACACTAGAAATTATGTTGTAAAATCAGTGAAAATCTTAATAGTTTCTCTCATACTATAGTGTATACTATGGATACCTCGTGGCCACAGTGTGCTTTACAAACTTTTTGTATTTATTTTAGCCTCCCAAGAAGGACGCAAAGTCTTCGGCTAAGCAGCCCCAGAAAACACAAAAGAAGAAGGAGGGATCTAGCGGCGGCAAAGCCAAGAAGAAGGTGGGTGCAACTATTTTAGGTTAGGTTTCTACACATTATGTTACATCTCTATACTGCCAAATGATTATTCCTTCTACTTGAATTCCATGAGAGTTAAATTTAACTGATATATTGAGTCTGATGGTTATATCAGTAAGTGAACCAACGATAAAGTTATAAATAACATTATTGACACTTGTTTAATTGTTATTTGCAGAAGTGGTCCAAAGGAAAAGTTCGTGACAAGTTAAACAACCAAGTGTTGTTTGACAAACCCACATACGAGAAGCTGTACAAGGAAGTACCACAATACAAGCTGATCACCCCCGCTGTAGTCTCTGAAAGATTGAAGGTCCGAGGTTCCCTTGCGAGGCGAGCACTCATCGAACTTAGAGAAAAAGGTAAGAGTCAAATTAATAATAGTAAAATTAGTATTATACTACCTATTTACTGTGATAGATTTAGTTATAACTAAATTTATTTTACTATCTTTTAAATCTTGCTTAAAATGCTTGGTTCTATTCTACACTAGTTATTCCCGACGACTTGTATGGAAAAACTTCAGAAGAGTTTATTATTATAGAGTATATATAGTAACCGTAATGGAAGAATCTTTCATGAGACTATTTTCAGCTCAATAGCTATCAAATGCAATAATATTTATTTAAATTACTTTAATACAGTTTCTGATATTAGAATTATAACTCGTTGAATTTTAAATATGTATTAAAATGTGTGATAATTTAATATAATTTTTTGTAACTTTTGGCAGTACACTTGTTTGTAGTTATTAAAAAATATACTAAAAGCCATGCATCTTGTCAATTGTTCAAAGGGTATAGTTATTTTTAAACTATTCATCCACTTATTGAATGATTTATATAGAACTTTTACATTCAAATGAAATATTATACCAAATTAGAATTAATGAGATGTTAAATGTTATGATGATCAATTTCTCTGTATAAATCGTGACAGTATAAGACTGATATATTGAGTCTGATCTACACTTATAGTTTTTTTAACATAGTTATACATTTCATTATTTAAGCAAGCTTTATTTGTTCCAGGCTTAATCAAGCAGGTAGTACAACACCATGGACAAGTGATTTACACAAGAGCAACCAAGGGTGATGACCCCGTCGCTTAAGTTATGATTAAGTTAAAATAAAAAAATAACAAAATTTCTGTTTTATAATTTTCCTTTATTTTTAAAGAATGCAATATAAGTACAAAATTTATAAAGCAATTACAAATAGCAGATTACTGTTATTTCAAAATGTATCTATCTCATACCAAATTTATGTTTATCGTCAACATCAAACACTGCAAATCTGATTGTAGGATATATGTCCCGTAAGCGTTCTTTGAGAGCGGACGCGTTATCTTCATTGGCAGTTTCGACTACCACATTTGCCTGCAAGAGAGACTTTAGTTGCTTAAACTAACTAACTGAATAAGATTTTAACCTGCCCAAACTTGAACTTTGTAAAATACAAAAGATAGATAACAGCTAACATATTTATAAACATATTCAATTAATAATGAAATAGTTTTTCAATTAATAACGAAATAATTTTTCAATTAATAACGAAATAGTTTTTCGATTAATAACGAAATAGTTTTTCGATTAATAACGAAATAGTTTTTCGATTAATAACGAAATAGTTTTTCGATTAATAACGAAATAGTTTTTCGATTAATAACGAAATAGTTTTTCGATTAATAACGAAATAGTTTTTCGATTAATAACGAAATAGTTTTTCGATTAATAACGAAATAGTTTTTCGATTAATAACGAAATAGTTTTTCGATTAATAACGAAATAGTTTTTCGATTAATAACGAAATAGTTTTTCGATTAATAACGAAATAGTTTTTCGATTAATAACGAAATAGTTTTTCGATTAATAACGAAATAGTTTTTCGATTAATAACGAAATAGTTTTTCGATTAATAACGAAATAGTTTTTCGATTAATAACGAAATAGTTTTTCGATTAATAACGAAATAGTTTTTCGATTAATAACGAAATAGTTTTTCGATTAATAACGAAATAGTTTTTCGATTAATAACGAAATAGTTTTTCGATTAATAACGAAATAGTTTTTCGATTAATAACGAAATAGTTTTTCGATTAATAACGAAATAGTTTTTCGATTAATAACGAAATAGTTTTTCGATTAATAACGAAATAGTTTTTCGATTAATAACGAAATAGTTTTTCGATTAATAACGAAATAGTTTTTCGTTTAATAACTAAATAGTTTTTCGATTAATAACGAAATAGTTTTTCGATTAATAACGAAATAGTTTTTCGATTAATAACGAAATAGTTTTTCGATTAATAACGAAATAGTTTTTCGATTAATAACGAAATAGTTTTTCGATTAATAACGAAATAGTTTTTCGATTAATAACGAAATAGTTTTTCGATTAATAACGAAATAGTTTTTCGATTAATAACGAAATAGTTTTTCGATTAATAACGAAATAGTTTTTCGATTAATAACGAAATAGTTTTACGATTAATAACGTAATAGTTTTTCAATTAATAACTAAATAGTTTTTCAATTAATAACTAAATAGTTTTTCAATTAATAACCCATTTTTTTTTGACAACATCATAAAGAATCTGCTGCAAAGCACCTTTGACTGTTTTCGAGCTTCGAAAATTCAGAACTGATAAACTAGAAGATACTAACCCATGTCGATTCAATATCGCTATGGACCCACATCTGTTCAGTGCCAAGACTCTTGATCACGGCCCTTTCATCGGCTACAGCCTTAGCCAGCACCTCTAGTCCTCTGCAGTGGTCCGGCACCGGAACTGCAAAGCGCATGAGTCTTCCGCTCACGCCCAGCCCGCGTTGTATTGTGCGCGAGAGACGCCAGGGGTCCACGTTGCCACCGCTTATAACGCACACCGCTCTAAGAAAGTATTAAATATTATCGTATTTAATGTATATAGTATTGTTTTTATGTAGGTTGCTATTTATATAGGCGTACCGAGATTCAAGCACGATTTTATGCCCCTTGGGGCATACCATTTAATTCTTATAAGTACCTATATATAAACCATAAATTCCTTTTTGTAGATCTTCAACAAATAAGTTTATGGTGTCTGACGTAAATTAATAAAAGACGAATCCTCTACCATATAAAATCTACCTCGTAGGCGCAGTGCCTTCTTCCGAGAATTCTCACAGCTGGTAGTCCTGACATTGATTGAAAGCTACTTACTATATGTACTGTGTCAGGTTACAAATTGCTAACAAACTTTCTACTCTTTACGTTTCACCCTATTTTAATTGCCAGCGGTATTAATCCTTACCGTTTTCCTCTCAACTCTGGAACCAAACCTTGCATCACTGCAGCCAGCGCGCACACTCCCGCGCCGTCCGCTACGAGTCTTTCGCGTTCAAGCACATTTATTACCGCACGAGCGATATAAGCTTCGTCAACTACCAACTGTAATATGAAACAACCTAAAGAATTTTACTTAAACTATAATGCTATACGTAATACAAGACGTTTGTTTCTGCATAGATAAATTCTGTTGAAAATTTATTGTTTCTTGATAATTGACATATAATTGAATTGACACGTAAAAATATTTAATAAAAACTAAATAAGTACGACAATAGAGGAGTACTATAACTTATTACCTACCATTCTATCTAATCGTCCCTTAATAGTCGCAAAGGCATTTTCTCCAACGATAGAAGCACTAAGACCCTGAGCTAAATTTGGTACCACAGGCACTGAAACTGGGTGTCCAGCTTGTAAAGCCTTCATCATTTTCGGCACTTTCGCACATTCTGCTCCCTTTATGTGATAAAAAAATAAAATAATTAATTAATGATACATTTTTAGAATTATTATACAATGAATGTTAGAGTTTTTACAGGGTACCTACCCACGGTAATCTACTGATTAAAATATATTTATTTCTCATCTCATAAACTGGTACATTTGACAACGAAAAAAATTGTTTTGTATAACGCTTACTTTCAATAAAGATAAAGGTACTTTTTTTAAGCTTACACAATAAACAATATAGATCTTACAATTAACATATATAGAGAATAAGAAACATCTAAAACAAATGTCTAACATAGCTAACAACAACATCTGTCTCTTATCTCACATATACTAGACAAGTGCACTTAAGCTTCTTGCACGCGACGAGCGTAGCCGCGAGCAATCCGCCCGCCGCCACTGGCACTATCACTGCATCTGTCTCCGGCAATTGTGTGATTATCTCCACACCGACCGTACCAACTCCCGCCATCACCAACGGGTCGTCCGAACTAGTAATTGTCCATTATATTTTCACTAGTTTACACATCGTATTTTATATGGACAATATTGCTGGAATATCGCGAAACTCAGACACAAAAAACTTTACCACCGTTGTTTCGCCTTATAGGAATATAATTTGAAAATATATAGAGCATTTGAAAGCGAGGCAAGTGATTGCCTAGTTACTTTCAAATTGTAAACTATAGACATACTTGTCGATAAATAAAACAGTTCAGTTACTTGATCAGAATCTGTCTACCATCCCGGTTAGCCTTGTTCGCGTAATTGACAGCGTCCTCCAGGTTGTCTCCGCAGAGGACGACGTCCGCTCCGAGCTCTGCGCAACGCTGCGACAAGGACGGCGGACTGCGCTCCGGGAGCACCACAGTCACCTAGACAATTAATATGCTTGTTTGATAGTTTTTCGAACAGCAATGTTGAAACTTCTTTATTTTTTTTCTGTCTCTAGTCTGAGCATCCCTCCCAAATCCCGATAACTTAAGGTGTGGCATTGCATTTGATCGCTTTGTTCTTGCAGATATCCATGAACGAAGGCACTACTTACCACCAGCTACATTATTTGCTAATCAACTTCGTAACAAAGTTACCAAACAAAAATACAAGATTTTAGTGACATTTTTGTATGATCTATTTTTAACCGGTATATGGAGTAAACTGCCATGATAGGCAGCACCTAGAGCCATGTTTCCGTTGGAAGGGACGATCACTCCTCTTTCACACATGTTATCGTTAAGTGCGACAAAGGCATTTCGTATGCCTCTTTCGGCGCAACTGTAAAATAATTTTGCTTTATAAAGAGGTTAACATAGTACAGGTGAGGGTACTACATCTACCGAAATTGGATTTACTATTATAATTTCATTCACAATTTCCACAACCGACAATTCATTAAATACTATTTAACAAGAATTTCTCTAACAAGAATTTCTCTAACAAGAATTTCTCTAACCTTCCTGTGTATTGTAGATTATCACATTTCAAATATATATTGTAGTCCATATATTTACTTATTTTAGCTTCCTATAAATAAAAAACCATTTGAGAACAATAATTGCTAATTACTAAAAGGTAATTATAAAGTAGCCTAAACAATGCCCACGTACACAAAGAGGAGTATGTATTACGCCGTCTTCAATTCTTTCCGCAGCTTGTTTTATTTCGGTAAAAGATAAAACGTGTGCCTTCTCTGATTCCATCATTGAATCGTCCTTTGAATGTAAATTAGAACAAGAATAAATCATGGCCTTCCTTAAAACCATAAGTATTATTAATAAAATATGAATTATTCTACCATTTTTCAGCCCTTTAGAAAAATCACTAAAATATTTAGATAAACTCTATAAATTTTGAATAATATTATATTATGTATATCCAAAGTCTATTTTGTAAACAATTAATTTACGTCAATTACCTAAAAAAGAGGTCAACAAATTAAAAATTATAGTTTGTATATACAGGGTTATTTTTAATTAATTGACTAACTCATGCATGCAACCTCTCTACATCAATCCCAACAACATTTGTTCTAGGACTTTTTACATTAAAAAAATTTACTTTTAAAAATTTTAGTTTTCCCATACAATATATATTTACTGCCTCCGAACTGGCATTTTGAAGTTCCATCACGCTGGACCCCGACTTAAAAAAATCCTTACTTTTTTTCGCTCATATTTAACTACAAACGATACAAATGATTGTAGTAAATTTGATTCTTTTGTAGTAATAATAATTACGCGGCAAACCTAATAAATACTATTCTCAACCAGATATATAAATAATACTGCACTAAAAACTTTTGTAGTACACTTTAATTCGTTTGTAGTTTATTTTAGTGAAAAAAAAAATTTTTTTATATGTATAATTTCCGAGAAAAATAAAAAATAAATAAAAAAAATAAAGTTTTAAAAAGTCAAAAAACCTTTTCGAAAACTACAAACGATACTAATGATTGTAGTAAAGTTGATTTTTTTGTAGTACTAATAATTACGCGGAAAACCTAATAAACTCTATTCTCAACCAGAAATATTAATAATACTGCTCAAAAAAAATTTTTTTTTCACTAAATAAAACTACAAACGACTTAGAGTGTATTTTAAAAGTTTTTAGAGCAGTAGGTATTATTTATATTTTTGGTAGAGAACAGCGTTTATTAGGGTTTCCGCGTAATTATTAGTACTATAAAAAAATCAACTTCACTACAATCATAAGTATCGTTTGTAGTTTTAGAAAAGGTTTTCTGACTTTTTAAAACTTTGTTTTTTTTTATTTTTCCCGGAAATTATACATATAATTTTTTTTTTTTAACTACAATAGACTACAAACGATTTAGAATGTATTCCAAAAGTTTTTAGTGCAGTATTATTTATATATCTGGTTGAGAATAGTGTTTATTAGGTTTGACGCGTAATTATTATTACTACAAAAAAATCAAATTTACTACAATCATTTGTATCGTTTGTAGTTAAATAGGAGCAAAAAAAAGTAAGGATTTTTTTAAGTCGGGGTCCATCGTGATGGAGCTGCATTTTGAGCGTAATTATGGTGCCCGGGAGTTGACCTTTTAGGTACTTCTTACAAAATACAGAGTAATATGTAACAGAGGGAGGAAAATTATATTATTTTCGCTTTTTTGTGTTGTTTACCAAGATTTGTAAAAAGTTTTAAAACAATTGTTTGTTGGGATTGATGTAGAGAGGCTATCTGCAAGAGGTGCAATGAATTAGAAATACCTAACCCTGTATATACCTATACTACCAAAGTGTTTTTTTTTTTTTAAACTTTAAATTTGTTTAAAAACTTAAGCGACGTTTTACTTTTTATGTTAGGACGACTTAGGTATTATACCTTTTGTGTATAAATATAATACTTACGTAATATAATTAAATTATTATAACTTAAAATAAATATTTTTAACAATCTCGTCGATAATTAAAATATAATGTAGTTTATATTTCCTTGTAAATCGTTTGTTTTTTGGTAAATCTACGTAGGTAGGTATTACATAGTAGCTATTAAGTTATTTTTTAGTGCATTTATTGTTGTAACTTTACAACATGTGTATCCGGTTGTACTTGTAATTTTAGATTTCCTGGTGTACCATTAACAATATACATATATATAAAAACAGTATATTTTTATATTTTCTTTCTTTTCAATACCTCTACCGGGTGGTAGCCGTGAAAGTATCTGCAGGGTCACCTAGAATAATATATGAGCAATCAATCATTGAATGACAGTTTAACAAAATCTGTTGTGATAAATGTTCTTTTAGAATTGTAATGTTCACTATGTTAATCCCATTGATTAAAATTAAGATTTTATTAACAGGCAGGACATTCACCTGTGACTTATAGAATACCGTTTTCGTCGTCAGCCAACTAGCCCCCCGTGTCATATTTAATTTTAAAGTGATTGTATTGGAGAAAATACCTAGAGACTGATTAGTAGACCTTTATTTTTACTCAAAAAGGTTATCTCGTGAAAAAATATTTTAGCAGACGAAATCGGTGACAACAGCTGGTAAACAAAACAATATTAATTTTTAAATGTAGATATATATTCGATAAGAAACTTGTAATCCATTAAACTATAGGCAAAATCCTTTTAAGACGTTATGATTTGTGAAAGGGGGTAATCGTTTAGTAATTTCTTTTCCAAATCTTTGGCGTGGTTAGCGTCGCTGGTTTCAATTAGCATACAGGCCTGCAATAAAATAAAATAGTAGGTACCTTAAATAAATGGGGATATTCGATATGTGTCTTATAAATATTCTTAATAAGACAAACTATGCTCCAACTCACAGTCATATTAAGCGTATCTCGTTTAATCCAAGATCGTTCGGGCTCAAAACTACGAACACCGGCGCCGGCGTCCACCACCTTAGCAAGTAAACGTGCTACCGCGGTGGGTGCGTCTGGTAGGCTGACAGAGAAAACAACAAGTCGTCCTTCAGCCATCAGACCCCGATCCACGGTGCGAGGGAGACGGGAAAGGTTTATGTTTCCACCCGTTAGGATGCACACCACGCTGGAAAACTAACTAATTGAAAAAGTTTACTTCGTAACATCACTACACCATACAGAGAGATTTAAATAAATATAGAATGTAAAAAACCGATACGGACAGGGATTCGAACCCGCGACTACTGGGAAACCGCTTACGATACGGTAGCTCAATTGGTAGAGCGACGGGACGGTTTCCCAGTAGTCGCGGGTTCGAATCCCTGCCCGTATCGGTTTTTTACATTCTATATTTATTTAAATTTAAATAAGCTTAACATGGCTATACATGTTTAAAGATATTTTCAAAAATACAGAGAGATTTTTTTTACTTCTTTCCTCGTAGTTCTGGCACTTTGCCCGCCATGATAGCGGCAGCTGGACATGCTGCTGCAGGTTCCACTAACATTTTCTCTCTCTCCAATAAATTCAACACTGCTCGAGATATCCACATTTCATCAACAGTAATCTGTCATCGATATTTGATGTTTAAATAATCTAACTGATTCATATATACATATTAACTTCTAACCTAATGTATATAAGTACTAACCATTTTATTCAAATATCGTTTAATAATGTTAAAAGCATTATTGCTTGCTATATTATCGGCAATGCTGTCAGCGACAGTTGGTTTCACTGGAACCATTATTGGCCTCTTCTCCTGCAAAGCTCTAGTCATGGTCGGAGCTGATGAACTCTCCACACCCTTGACGAGGACATATATAATTTACATATTCAAAAAAACAGCATCAGATTTTTTATAAAGACTTATATAACGCAGATTTCTATAAACCGCTTTTCTAATTTATTAAAACAAGAGACTTGCATAAATCAAACAGCTGGGTTTTAAAGACTTGACAGCACATAGTAGGCTAGCAATAAGCCCTCCGGTGCCAACAGGACATATAATCGCATCCAACTGGTCTACTTGTGAAAGGATTTCTAGACCAACTGTCCCATATCCAGCTAACAAATCCAACCTGTCAGAACTATCAAAATAGCTTGGTCAGTCAGAATCCGGTGATTGCTATTTCTTATTCTGTTTATAAAATAACTGAAAATATTTACCTGCGCACAAAGTGAGATCCAATTTCATTACAATAAGTCAAAGCATGTAGAGATGCCTCGTTCAAATCATTACCATATAGTTTGATAATAGCGAAATTATCTTTATACTTTTGTCTGTCTACTAAAGGTGTGTCTCTTGGAATGACAACATTAACAGGTATTGACTCTTTAAAGCCGCTATGCGTAATTGCTGTTAGGAAGTTCCGTCCGCCCGAAACCGTGCAACCTTTTATTTTTTCTGTAGGTGTCATTAAGGCCATGGTGTTGAATGTACCACGTGCTTTGAAACTGAATTCATGTCATAATTAAAATTAGTTAAAATCAATGATGGAAAAATTGTAATCAAGATTTACAAAATATTGTCAAATGCTTTCGTTAAATATAATTCAACATGACACAATTGTTTAAATTATGTATAAATAAGCATATTAACTATGTCATGTAACGGATGAGTACAGAAGTTCGAGTCTGTTTCTATCGATCTCTGTTTATTGTACACATATATTTTTTAATAGATACATATATCCATTTGTTTGTATTGTATGCAGGTATATTTATATATATCAAAATGTTTACATACCTACCCGTGATCTGAAGATTTTCACACTTAAATAGAACATTGCAAAAGTTGCTGCCGATACTCTTTGCTGCCTTAAAATATATTGGTTATATATATTTTTAGTAAAATAAGTAGATACGACAAGATTCCAAAAATCTTATTGAAATTACTTCATTACTTACAATGATAGGAGTGACTACTGTCTTGTTTTTATTTCTATTATGGGCTTCTTGGATATCCTCTAATTTTAGTTTTATTTTGCTAATTGAGTCATTACAAGATTTAGATTCCTGAATAAGACACAAAGCCATTAGTTCTTATCTATCTACTTCTTTGAAAGTCAGCCATTTCCATCTATATCTATCTATATATATAAAGAAGGATGTTTGTATATATGAAATCGATGAACTCAGAAACTATTGGACCGATGATTATGAAAATTGGTATGTATATGTATTTTTCCACGGAGAAGGTTTATATGGTATGCCCATTGATGTAACTCGCCACCAGGCGGCGCTGTCAAATATAGACTTCCGCCCCGTTCAACCGATTGTCATAAAAGTTGGTATGTCCATTGATGTAACTTTAACTTACAACCTTCCCTAATTTCATAATCTTTCTTCATCATATTTTATACATTTAATTCCCCTGACTTAAAGATGTTTATAACTAGGTTCACAGCCATTCTGATTGTTAGTTAAGAGCAGATTCAATAATTTTATTAGTACATTTTGCGAAATGTTGTTTTCGGTGATTATTCAAGTTCATGACCGGTCATTGAATTTTTTGTTGATAATACTGCTATGAAATAAAAACCCGATGACAATCGGGTCCATAGTTCAGGAAAAGCATCAGGGAGATAGCATGGAAGCCACACAAGCCACAAGCACACTACATGAGCTTCGCTCGTCGCTGTGCTCAATGAGTGTTATAAACTTTCTTATACCTCTACTCTAGCAATGCAGTTGCTGGTAATTTTCTTTCTATCTTTTCTTACCTACCTTGTAGGTATACCTTGCATTCTTTTTCGCTCTCACATCTCGATCCTCAATGTTTTTTCCATCCCGTAAAATTACACATTTTCTGTCTCGAAACCCCTTCACTCTCCAAAAAGGTACTTGCTTAATAAAATAATCGCTATTACTTCCACAGACATACCGTTCATACTTTTCATTTCTATGATTATAAAAGATGCGCCGAATATTTAGTATTCGGTATTTTTCGCTATTTGTATTCAGCTCAGCTGAATTATTCCGCTTTAGGGACAATAATACTTGGTTAGTTTTTCTATTTTCTTGGCTACATGACACAGTATAGAACTAAAAGGCAAAACTTTTTAAGTAAGTTATATGATATATTACAGTTAATTATAGGTAAGTCAAAGAAATTCTATTAAGACGTGTTGAATAAATATTAATAAAATAGTAAAATCAATTAAACTTTCAATTAATATTAATTTTGAAACCCCAAGTAAACATATTGAATATTTATTACTTAATTTATATAAATAATAAAATAATAATTAGTATAGTCAACATTTATTTTTAAACCTCTAAACACTTCATGTTAACTGCAAATCAACATAAATATTCATCTAGCTAGCACCAACAGCTTACATGTAAAACTTGTTTACTCGGCAAAACACTATAAACCAAATATTATTTGGTGAAATCACTATTCAGAGCATCTCTAATTATTATACTAAATCAAACAAAAATGAATGTACCTACATAATATACCTTATAGAATGTTAGCATTAATACTTAATAACTTGCCTGATCAGTTTCATTAAAGTTGAATGTTCCGGAACCATCCCCTAAGTAATTTGACTTTTCAGATATGTTTTCACAAGCCATTTTAACCACAGTGATACTTTATATAAAACTAATAATTTTGTAAGATTTCTTTAGTGTTAACCAAAATGAAGATTATTAATGTCATCAATATGACAAATTAATGACAAACTCCTTGTTATTATGACTTGAAAAAGTTTGACAAACTTATTTGAGCAAAACAGAAACTTCTGACAGAATGAAAATATGAATAGAAATAAAATATTTAATAGTAAATAAAACTATAGTTCACAATAATAACATTTTAATACTTAATTAATTGCTAGAGCATCATTTTGTGTTTCTTGTGCAAGTTGCACCTGTAAGTTCAAAAGTTTATTTTTTAGCACAACAATTCCCATTAACACAATGTTTTCAGGTTTGAGTGCACCTGATGATTCAACATTATAAAAGAATTTATTCGGTTTTGCTTCCCAGTTGAACTCCGCTTCATATTGGTCTTCATCAAGCTCAGAATGCTCACTTTTGGGCCATTCGTCAGGTTTTGGGTATAATGTATGTCTCATTACATTATCAGGATCATACTCAAAGCAAACACCAGACGTTGGATTCCATTTGGCATGCTCCTTTCCAAATCCCTTTTTGGCATATGCACGTAATTTTAATTCTTGACCTTTCCGGAGCTTTATAATCAAAATTTCGTCAAGTTCACCATAATCAGCTTGATCTTCATCTCGATGTCGTGAAGTTACCGGCACAACACGAGGGTCACTTGATTTTAAATCAGCAGTTGTAACATGTCTAGTTTGATCTCCGGTACATTTAACATCCAAGGTAAATTCAACACTACACTCAGTGCAGAAATCGGCACACATGCAGTCTCTGGAGTAACGGATTTTATCAACGACGTCATCAGATATCAGGGGTATTAATCCAATGCGATGAGCAAGAAACTCGTCACTCAAAACTGTAGAATTGGCTTCTAGTTGAACCCAGTCGATTGCCATTGTCGGCGTTTCAGCTATAAACACTCGTCGCATGCTATTTGCAACGCTTAGCTCTGTATCTTCTACAACGAACTTTACATTATCGTCGGTTAATTCTGTAATATGCACTGATGGTTGATTTGCGTACGGCATCTCTACTTCACAACCTTTCTAGTGTAAAACAGGAAAAAAATCGCGTATCAATTGTACTGTCTTGCAATTGTGATAAATGGATTAAAAGTATAATTTATTAACATAACATTATTTATTTAAGTTTAAATTCTCATAGAATGATGTATAATTTGTCCAAATAAAAACAAGCCTTCCATTTAGTTACTACTTCCCAGTTCCCACCAAACAAAGTTTAGTTGTCATTTGTAAATTGTCATAAATCATAAATGACAATGACAAATGACAGTCCAATAACGCAGACAACGACTATCGAAATAACAACTCTATGATAACGACAAATCGAATCCAAATACTAATCAGTCTATTCAGTTTTTATCAAGATTAAACAACTTTTTATTGTTATATGATATATTTAATTATTTTTGGATATGGTCTATTTATTCGTTAGAAGAAGACAATAATAATAGACAAGATTTACCTCTTCGATAAAACACCTGCAGGAAGTATCTTGGTCAAACTGATTATGATGAATTTACTTATTTTTTGCGCTATTGAAATATGCAACAAATATGCGGCCTAGTCAGACCCAAGATTCTAGTTAGTTAATGATTGCAAAATTCATAGCCGCGGACATTATTATTCCTCGATAGTATACTATAGACATAAATAGTACTTACTACCTAGCAGTAATATTACATTATATATATATATACATGTAATATTATGCGTCGTAACCGTCACAAGTGAAATTATGTATAAGAACTTGACCTGCAATTAAAATTCACTGAACTTCCCCTGTTTCCTTTTCTCAAGGGTGGCAACGCATATACATCTGCGTTTACTATGGTCAATGTTAACAAAACCACATACCAATAGGATGACCGTCTGTCCGTTTGTCACTTTGTCCCATGAAAAAATATATTCTTATCGCCAATTTTAAACAATCAACAATTTTGTACAATCTAATATTCTAGAACAAGTTAAGATTGTCTGCTTATATTTACATTAGGTCATATAAAATAACCACAATGGGACTAGTTTGGACACTTTTAGCTAATCAATTACAGTATATAACATAATTTAATCTTACTGTTCGATTGTATGATTCAAAGTATTTATGGAAGTAATGAGCAAATACCCTTATTTACATAGTTTTTTACTTGACTTGTTGCCACACTACCTACTATATAAAAGCTCGCGAATGCCGAAATAACCTTTAGATTAAAGTGCTAGCATTCGAAACGGACGCGTAAACTTAAAATAAATTTAAGAATATTTCAATGGAGGAATACCAAAATAGACGTTCTGTAAGATAATATAATTTAGTATCTACTATAAAACTAATTACTGAGTTTGATTAGTAGTTAATATGACAAAAGTTAATTAAAATTGTTTATTATAAGATAAAATAAACAAATGGTATCGTAATTAGAGTTCATGTTGGACTTGATATCTTTAAATTCTAACGATCGTGGCACCTTTGACCTTATTGCACAAGCTAATAGTTATATAGTTATATACGGATGATAATCATCGTAGTTTATATCGGAGGATTGTGGTATATAGAATAATGGTTAGCTTATGAATTTCCAAAATGGTGTTACAGACGGTCGATTTCGACCCCATGTGCGACAAAGAAAACCCACAAAAAATATCTTTTGAAGATGTTTCAGCTGCAGCTTTTAGAATACAAAGTGGGATTATAAAAACGCCATGCGTGGTATGTTTTTTTTTATTCAAAACCCATTAAAACATTTTAAAGTTTTTGGAAATTATATGAATATCTAAAATAAAATTATAGTACTGAGTATGCATGGGCATACCCAGATTCGGAGCTGTAATTTTAATTTTCTGAACACCAATCACCACCACCAACTTACACCAACTATGAAAGAACAAACGTTGGACATTTGTCTTGCCGAATATCGCTAATATAATAACTGAAAAGCCATTTTTTTGTCCCCGACTAACCTTATGGAGGGAGGGAGAGAGATTTTATATTGTAATGTAAAATAAGAATTTTCAAGAATGTAGTAGAGAGGTATACGATGTCCGAGAGGGGGGGTTTAGCTGCCCCTCTTGCTCCCTCTCGGTACGCCTACTTAAGTATGTACTAATATTGTTCACTGCGATACCTTGTGAACAGCAATTAACAAAATAGTAATTTATATCAAAATTAATTCGGGTATACATATTTTGTTTATAATTTATTAAAAGTTTCGATTTTTTTGCAACTATCGTATTCACTTTAGATATATCCATAGGCGTACCAAAGGGGGGAGGGAGGGGTAAGAGGGGGCAGCTAACCCCCAAACCCTGGACATCGTATATCTCTCTACTACCTTCTTTTATAAATTAAAATTGTTATTTTACATTAAAAAATAAAACCGATTATATTTTAAAAATTGCAGAAGTTTTAAAAATGCTTTCTGAGGAAGGTTAGTTGGAGACAAGAAGGTGGCTTTTCTGTTGTTATATTAGATCTATGTGTTATAAATAAATACAATTCTCTAGTAAAACTTGTAGCAAAGAGTTTACAGTCTAAAATCTTCATCAGAAGCGAGATCTTCATCTTCATCATGCAAAGACAAATCAACAGCGTTTGCTCTTTCATTGTTAAACCATGCTCTGAAAATTAAAATTACAGCTTCAAAATTACAAAAATATGTTAAGGAAATCTGGGTACACCCATGGATATATCCCTCATTTAAATTCGTCAACATGGTCATGAAATACCATGTTTAAAAAACGCTACAACAAAAGATTGTTTGTGTTTTACGTTAGATTATTATTAGGTAAGGATTATTTCAAACCGATCTCAATATCGTATTCTAAATAAGATGTTAAACACTTAATATCCGATAAAAATGTTTTTTGTTAATAACATAAATATATTATCGATATGACGTGAGATGTTCTAATTCAATTGATTAATTTGATTTACGCAATAACAGAGGAATCTAAACAGATAATATTTAAATAAGAAAAACGTCATTGATCTTATTAAATGACCTTTGAAAAATAATCTTCATAAAAAACTGAAGCTTATATTTTTTTAAACCGATAAAATGTTATTCTTATTAGGTGGGTATATACAGGATTATTTGTAAATTTGTAATTAATTGGCATTAATTACAAATAATCCTGTATATACCCTGTATACCTACTTATGGTATTATATATTTTTTTATATTTTTTCAGAAATCTCACATGTCTTCTAGTTATGAAATGGATATCTATCTCAAAAATGATTTTTTGCAACATACTGGCAGGCAAGTATCCATTACTCGTAATATTTCAATATACCTAAACCGGATTTATAAAAATTTTCTTCTCAAAGTTAGGAAATCCGTATCGAGTCAATCCACTCATATCCAGGCACGGATACAGGGCGGAGGAGAAGGGTTTCAAGGGGTGCAAGTGATTCAAGGAGATTTAATTTGAATTAATTTATACATGCTTAAATAAAAATTATATATAACAATTAGTTTATCAATGAATAAAAAATTCATAACAACAAATTGCAGACTCGGCTCTATTTGTGATCTTACATCTCTTAAAATGAGCCTTACAGGATGCGAATCTTCCTAAGTTTTTACAATGTATCTTTTTCATGATATTTTTCTCAAATAGTTTTAAGGAAAGAGGAGCTCGTAATGCTCTATTGCTGCTCTCTTCGGAGGCCAAAACCCGTGGCGTGATCTCCGCCTCTCTTGGTAATCACTCCCAGGGACTTAGTTACCACGCCAATCAACTAAACATACCAGCAACGGTAGTGATGCCTAATGTTGCGCCCATCATGAAAATACAGAACTGCCGTTCCTATGGTGCCAACGTCGTCATTCATGGACATGATATGAAGGAAGCTAAATACCATGCCATGATTTTAGCTAAAGAAAGGGGACTCACTTACATAAATGGGTGTGTATAGAGTGATAACTTATTATTCATTTTATGTCTAGGTAGATATAACAACCACTCTGTGGTAGATTAATAATATCAAAAAGTATGTGTACTATATCTTTATTTTGATGAGTCTTGAAACGACGACTAAAGAAAGAAAATCTTAGTAAATTTCTTATGGCTGGAGAACCAAATGGATTTTATTTAAATAAACGTATTAGAGGATTTTCTTTATCACCAGCTACGATCATCCCCACATAATGGCTGGCCAAGGTACCGTAGGACTTGAGATTCTGGAACAGGTTCCTGATGTGGATGCGGTTATAGTGCCTGTGGGAGGGGGTGGACTGCTGGCGGGAGTGGCTACAGCAATTAAAAATATGAAACCTCATGTTCTTATATATGTATGTATTTAAAATCTTTTTAATTTCTTCACAATTTAGCCAAACACTCATAGTGTTACGATATGTTTATCTAGTTTTTATGATCTTTCAGTAAAGCGATAGATATATTTTAAAGGTATATACTTCACATTATTATACTTTAGGGTGCGGAAACCGAAAAATGTCCGAGCATGAAGATGGCCATGAAACATGAACTACCTGTGTGCGTGAACATCCGCTCTACCCTGGCTGATGGTCTAGCAGTTCCCACAGTTGGTTACAATGCTTATCACACTGTCAAGCCTCTCATTGACAAAATGGTGAGTACAGAAAAAAGCTTTTTTTTTTTTTTTTTTTTTTTTTATTTATGTCTGTCTATGCTGTTAGCCCTGTTGGCTATTACAGCTTCACCGGGGGAGCGGGTGGGTCAGGAGACCCGCCCTTACAAGGGGGGGCCAGGTGGGCCCCCATATAAGGGGGGCCAGATGGGCCCCCATACAAGGGGGGACCAGATGGTCCCCCATTACAAGGGGGGGCCAGATGGGCCCCCATAGAAAAAAGCAACTTACGAGAATGTATCTTTGTTTTTTGACATGCAGGTAGGTATATGATTTAACGCGTTATCAGTAAGATTTTACTTAGGAAGTTAATCCCGTTACAAGTGACGCGCTTGCTACCGGAGTATCTAAAACAATACAATAGATTAACCAAAATAATTCACTCGCTACTGGTTTTAGAATAATGGGTGGGTGTAACAAAAGTAACGTTCTAAAATACTAATTCTAATAAAAAAAGGACATATTTATTCAAAGACGACAATTGTAACTGATACCGATAGAGGTCTTTTTATTTTTTTACTGTCCAAAAAGTACTTATTTTTTGCCACCCGAAATATTAATAAACAGTTAATAACTGTGTGTATTTTTTTATAATTACAATTGACATAAAGAAGCGAAATCTGAAGCAATAAAATTGAAGTTAAAGTTTAAAGTAACAACCCTGATAATATTATCAGTGATCTCATACTGTGTGTAACTATCTGTACATACGAATATAGATAAGTATATTTATACAGTGTTATTTTTTATTAGTTGACCACCTCTTGCAGGCAGACTTTCTACATCAATCCTAACAACATTTGTTCTATGACTTTTAAAAATAAATAGTTTTTAATATTTGAGTTTTCCCATACAAAATTTGATTGTTGATCAATTTTTTTTTGTTTCGTGTTTTTTGTGTTGTTCATCAAGATTTGTAAAAAGTCGTAAGACAAATATTGTTGGGATTAATTTAGAGAGTCTGCCTGCAAGAGGTGACCAAATAATTACAAATAACCCTGTATATAATCAAATTAAGATAACATTCATGTACATTAAAGATATTTAAAGAGAATCTATGTAGATGTAATCTAGATTAAAGCAATAGAAAGTAATTTTAATTTTAGTAGTTCTTTTTTCTTTTTTTTTATATAAATACATTTCTTTTTAATTGTTTGTTCATGTATCAGGCAAAATGTACTAAGAATATCTACTACCTCTTAGTAAATATTCTTAGTACATTGTGTTGACGAAATTTGTTTTTATTCGACTATGTATCGAGCTCATGAGTAAGAACCACTGGTTGTAAACTATTCGGGCAAAAAATCGGTATAATTGACGGGACTGACTGTATAGTCAGGTAAATAAATTAGTGGGTATGTATATAAAATAATATGATAGATCGCTTATTATTTGAAACGTCAGGGGGAGTTCGTTACAGATAATAATGTATAAATTATCATATTTATACAAATATCTTAAGCCGCAAGCTGGTAGTAGCGAGCAGTTGCAACATAGTTCGTCAAGTTATGATGACATATTCTCAATTGAGGTCATTTTTCATAAGTTGCTATTACGGTTTGAGCGAGTTGACTGAATAATTACTAACAATATTTTAAGTTTAAATACAAAATAATTCACATAAATAAATTTGTTGAATAAATTGTTATTCACTCTTTGATTGGGTTCTCAGCTTTACAAAGATATATTATACTGATGCAACGTAAATGTTCCTAATGGAAGCGGCAATTCTTCTGCATATCTCTCATATATAATTTAACATAGATTTATTACGTAATATAGATAAGTTCGTAAATAACTAAAGTACATATTTTAAGTAAAAATAATTAAAATAATTTCATCATAATTTGTTTAGTATGATAAAAATAAAATTACATAATTACCTTTCCTCTATTAGTAACTTAGAATGATAATATAACTTAAACCTATGTGTGTGTGTTTATTTATTTAAATATAACTAGAGTCAGTTACATCTGTTACAGTTTATTATAAATGCAAAATATAAATGCAAAATATAAATATAATGTATGCTACTCACATTTTAGGCGAGGCCATCGAGAAGAACGGAGAAGCGGTCGCCGTCTCTCTGGACGTCTCGAGGGCATTTGACAGGGTCTGGCATGCGAGCCTTATATGCAAGCTTTCAGCGTACGGTATATCTCCTGGTCTGATCGGCTGGGTAACGGACTTTCTGAGCCACAGATCTCTCCGAGTAGTTGTCGACGGGTGTTCCTCGGAACCCTTGACAATAAATGCCGGAGTGCCTCAGGGGTCCGTTCTTTCTGCAACTCTGTTTCTGCTGCACATTAATGATCTATTGAAGCCCGGTATCTATGGGTATGCAGACGACAGCACAGTTGTAGAAAGATATCTGCCGAGTAGTCGGGCTAGTCGAGATCAAGTACAGTCTGAAAGAGAAGCCATGGTGCAACGTTTGAATGACAAACTTCAGGCAGTCTCCGCATGGAGCAATGCCAATCTTGTCAAGTTCAACGCCACCAAAACGCAGACGTGTCTATTCACCGCCAAAAGGAGCCCTTTCACCTTGGCTCCTACTTTCCAGAATGTATCCTTGGAATACAGTGACCGGCTTCAGTTGTTAGGCTTAGAGATTTCCTCGAACCTCAACTTTGGTCGGTTCATTGAGTCCAGAGCAAGAGCAGCAGCAGCAAAGCTTGCCGTTCTTGCGAAGGTTCGGCAGTACTTTACACCGGGACAGCTTCTTGTTTTATACAAAGCACAGATCCGGTCGTGTGTAGAGTACTGTGGTCACATATTTGCTGGTGCCGCAAAGTCTCATCTTGCGGTTCTGGACTCAATTGAGAGGCGAGCAAAGAGTCTTATAGGCGATCCCGAATTGGTCGAAGCCGACCTCCAAAGCCTTGAACACAGGCGTAAAATTGCTAGCCTCTCAGTATTCTATAGGATACATTTTGGTGAGTGTGCGCAGGAATTACACGAGTTAATTCCCCCGTCCCCCTTCCATCACCGGACGTCCCGACGCACGGCAGGTATCCATCCTTTTGTTGTGGACATTCCACCTGTCCGAACGAAGCGCTTTGCTTCCTCATTTTTAGTGCGTACAGCGAAGGACTGGAACAATTTGCCTGCGTCGGTATTTCCAGCCAAATATAATGTGGGTGTCTTCAAGAGAAGAGTGAATAGGTTGCTAGGGCAATGCGCCTTACCATCTAAGACTACATTCCACTTACCATCAGGTGGAATGTAGTCAAGCATTGCCCTAGATAATATAAAAAAAAAAAAAAAAAAAAAATGTATAGTATTAGTTACCCCATTAAGCTAAGGAAGAGTGGTTGCTTCTGACACAGGTAGGGTTGTCAACTTTTTTTGACGAAAAAACTTATAAAATCGTTTGAATAGGAAAAAAAAGTATTTGGAAGAAAAAAAAGGTAGGTATATTTCAAATTTTATATTTTTTTGCCTTAAAAACGTACTTTTACAGTTTTTACTATTTTGTAATGTTCCAAAGCTTGTTTCACGATCAACAATTGAAAAATAAACAATTCGTTTCTAATTAAATTTATTGGCATTCTCGAAACCGAAAGTAAATAAGTCTTTTTTCATATTTTAAGCTATCACATGAATTTTTAACTATATATTGTCATTCATCAACATTACTTTTCTTGGAAAAATCTTTATCATTATTAATTTATCTTTGGATGTCTTTAAGTCAGAAATAAAGTATTTTTACACACTTTATTTGTATTCAAAAGTATATAATTACCAAAAAAGTAGGATACGTTGTTATTAAGTATGATTGGCAGCACTTTGGCAGATTTGGCAGCACAGGTGCTAAAGCACTTGAAAGAAGGGATCAATTTTTTATATTGGTAAACACGTACCTATATAGAGGGTTATTTGTTATTAATTGGCCACGTCTTGCAGGCAGCCTCTCTACATCAATCCCAACAACAGTTGTTCTACGACTTTTAACAAATCTTGATAAAAACCACGAAAAAAAACAAAAAAAACGTTTATTCTCTCTTTTACTTATTACTCTGTATTTTGTAAGAAGTACTTAAAAGGTTAACGCCCGGGTGGCATATGTACACTCAGAGTTAATGCTAGTTCAGAGGCAACAAATAAATTTTATATGGGAAAATTTTAATTTTAAACACTATTAATTTAAAAAAATCGTGGAACAAACGTTATTGGGATTGATGTAGAGAGGCTACCTGCAAGATATGGCCAATTAATTACAAATAACACTGCATAAAATAATAAAGAATTAAAAAAAATTTGAATTTGAATTTATGGAAAAAATAAAAACATGGTATCTATTATGAAATAGGATTTTTTATGTTGGGTAAGTTTTATCCTGGCTACATTAGAACATTGGGATCATAAAAAACTCTCGATTATCGACAGAAGTTGTAAACAAACCCGTTGTTATCGAACTATAATAACAAATACTAAGTTCCGGATCAAGATCACACTAGTTCAATGGCAAATGTAATCACTTCTATTTATATAAGTTCAAAGTTTCCTACCAAAACTCAATTTGAAAATTAGCGAAGTCTAAAATATTTTATTCTTCTGTGGTTCCGACAAACGTAGCTGCAGTGATTAGTTAGTTATCTATATAAAAAGATTGACTAATATTCACAGTCATTCATGGACAATGCTCCATTTTTTAACATATCCGTATAAAAACCGATCATACTTTATTTTTACTTAATGTAACATGATCTTAATAAACCTGATATATATTTGATATTCACACATTGTTCTCTAGTTCTATTTATAACCCCCGACTCAAAAAGATGGATGTTATAAGTTTGACCTGTGTATCTGTGGGTCTGTCTATGGCAATGTAGCAGCCAAACGCAGGAACGGATTTGATTGCTGGTTTTGCTTAATCGAAAGCCTAGTTGAGATGGTTCTTAGAAATGTATGTTAGTAACATAACTTTAAAAAACAGAAAAAGTTTTAAAAAAACCCCAACACAAAAAATAACTCTAAAAAGAATAAAAAATCAATATTATTATGTACTTATTAAAGTCGTTGCGTCGGGAGACCGCTAAGTAAAGGAAGAAATTAAAATGCAAGTTAAGTTACCAAGAAAAATAAAAAAAATACGATATCGAATCGTATAGTCTAAGCCCTCGTAACTTCGTAAACTAGACACCATCATCAACGTACGGACAACGGTCCCCCAAAACAATGACTTATTATTTTCATTCTTTTTAGAGGTCTTTTTTGGAATTTGGATTGGAGGCTTTTTAAATTTTTAATTTCATTTTTTACGATGAAGCTGCAGTGTTCCAAACCCACACCAAACTATATTAAATGACCTTATTTAGGTACATGTTAATTAAACATACAAATGGTGATAAATCATATTAAGTTCATGGATATCCATTTAAGTAAACTTAACATAAATTACATTTCTGCTTAGTGTACTTAAAAACATAATATCCTCAAAAACATTGATACACCTGTATTTTTCAGATTACTGTCAATGAAGACTGGATAGCACGAGCCATACTGCGTCTGGTCGAGCAGCAGAAGTACGTGGTAGAGGGAGGTGGGGCTGTCGGCGTGGCGGCCATTATGGCGGGACTGGTACCTGAGCTAACTGGCAAGAAGTAGGTTCAAAGATTTGGTGTGGTCACTACCTCCATTGTTGTTCTGTTAATAAAAAACTAGGCATATTGCACCTTTTGGCTAACATATTTATAGACAATTTCAAATATCATAATACAATACACAATCCTTATGTATTAATATATTAGTACGTATAGTCATTGGTATACGTAGTTTTATAATATTTTTTTTGTAGAATTGTGTTGTGCTTTACTGTTGTTTTTATTTTTTGTTGTTTTGTGGTTGGCCGCCTATCAACATCCTCTGCTGTACATCCTAATTTCTAAGATTGACTGTTGAGGTCTAAATGGCATTAAGCCCGCTTTTCTCCATTATTTTGTTTTTGTCCAATAAAATATTAAATAAATAAACAAATACACAACCAGAGTGGTCTGTATCCTCTCCGGCGGTAACATCGATACCACGATCCTGGGTCGATGCCTGGAGCGCGGGTTGGCGGCGGAGCAACGGCTGGTGAAGTTCAAGGTGACGGTCAGCGATCGCCCTGGCGGTATAGCGGAGCTCTGTAAGCTCATCTCCTCCATTGGAGTCTCCATCAAGGATATCATGCAAGAGCGGGCTTGGGTGTATGGTGATATTTTTAGTGTTAGGGTAAGTGGGCAATCGTTTGATTCGTTTTTGAAATAAACAGGTGATTAACTATTAACTCACTGAGCAAGCGAAGATTTCGAAACTGCTTAGAGAATGCATTTCTCAGCCCGTTTTTTGATGAAACTTTGGATTTGTGTTCAAAATATATGAAACAACCCCTAAACTTTAAAGAATGGTCAAACCTATTGAAAAGAGTTAATATTATTTTGTTTTTCTTAATGTTTAACATCTTCTTTAAGTAAAAAGTTTTTTGATTAGGACTTTAAGGGTCCCCCAACCTTCTGCTGGCTCAGTAACCGATGCACAAAATGCTTAAGCAAAAATGTTGTTTCCTCATAAACAAGAAAATATGATATTATTAAAGCAGTTTATTATCACTTGATTTTGAAATAAACAACAATCATTAAGTATTTATCCGTAACATATTATTGCTTGTAAAGTAATTAATTCAAATATAAAATACTGGTTACGAACAAGAATATCAAAGCCTCAATGTTACAGGTGAAAGTAGTTTGCGAGACTCGCGGACCAGAACACATGGAGGAATTGCAAAAAGTGATTACGGATACGTACAAGGATACGTACTTCTCTCGAGAATGCGAAGAATACGATAACTGTGATAGAAGACAGAGCACATTCTCTATAGTATCTAATTAAAAAATGTTCATGATAGATTGTATCTAATAGATTGTGTTTGAACTTCTTGTTTATCTTTTTTTTTAAAACGCACGTAGGTACAAACTTTGAATGTTTAAAATGTGATAGCTCATATAAATTTGATACATTAAACGTATTTATTAAAGTTGTTTTTATTTTCACTATATTGCCTTAGCTTATTTGTGTTATTGAAATATATAATTCATTATACTTTTAACTACAAAATACTTTTTATTTTAATGAAAAATGACTCATAAAAAAAGGTATACGTACGCCGAAAACTGATTTAACCAACTACAAGAACAGATATGTAGTTGGTTGAATCAATTTTCCGAACAGGTAGCAACCATATAATTATTATACATAGAATTGGTGAGCCATAGGCATTACTATGAGTTTTGAAAATATCTTTTTTTTTTAAACATGTATAGCCATGTTAAGCTTATTTAAATTTATATAAATATAGAATGTAAAAAACCGATACCGTCCCGATAGAGACGATCACATATAGAATGCTTAATTCCCCGAGACGGACAGCGATACGGTAGCTCAGTTGGTAGAGCGACGGGACGATTCCTATGAGTGTCAGATTCAGACAAATAAAAAAAGATGGACGATGACACACTGTTTGTCATTGTCTAATTATATATGCGCAAAGAAATATTTATGACGCGTTTTTAATTTAATGACTTTGACATTTTTTTTAGAACATGAACATTAAACTAATGTTTGAGTTTTTTTCAGGGTCTGTCCGACCGAACTTTCGGTTCCGCTTTCAACTAGTTTCGGTTTCGGCTAGTTTCGGTTTCGACTTCGGCCAGTTTCGGTTTCGGTTTCAGCCAAAAAATCAAGTTTCGGTATCGGCCAAAATTGAAAACTTTTGCAGAAACCAAAACTAATTTCGTAAGATGTCGTACTTTTTTTATATTATATGTATCTATCTATAAATAATTACAAAAAAATAATTATACAATGTATTTATTGTACCCGATTAGTGCTTTAAGATATACTTACTTTAAGATATTTTCATACTTTTGTACAGGATTTTAAGATATTTTCATACTTGACCACGTGGTTTCGGTTTCGCCGAAACTGAAACTGTTTCGTTTCTTGTTCTAAAACATGATCAATACTATGTATTTAAAACTAAAATTGTTTTTCGTTTCGATAAGATAGTAAAATATATATTTTTTGTAGTAGTGAAGACTTATGGCGACTTAATATTTTTTTTATGTGCTAAAATCAAAATAATATCATCCGATGGAAATGTTTTTCCACGTCTATTTTATAATTTATTAATTATAGAAAATGTTGGAAAATGTGGTTACTGTTATCATATTCGAATATCGTGATTTTAATATATTTTTTGATTTTCATTGTTATTTTAACATTATGATAGCTTTCTGTACTTTGGAAATATCTAATATATAATAATCATCCTAAAAATTGTACATCCATCACTATTGTGATATAATATCACAGTAATTACTACAAATCTTTTAAGTATTTTTATGGATAAATTTCCAATAGCATTCATTCATTTTGTCTTTAAATCATTATACTTACGAAATCTGAAGAGAAATAAGTAAATTTAAATATCTTCTTATTTTTTTTTTAACACATTATATATCTACTACTAATATATCTTTTAATGTATGTATGACAAATATAAAAACAGTCAATTGCTTACTTGTGAAAACTGCGACTGTAGTCGAAAGCAATAGTTTATTCTTGTTTTTTTTACACACAATGCATTTGTTATTTTATAGGCTTAATGAATAAACTATAAATTATAATTATAGTATATAATTTTGTATAACTAATACTTAAACTTGATCTCATACGTTGAACTATTAGGTTAGCTTTCAGCATCTTAATAAAAATGACAATTGGTCACTCAATTACTATCAATTAGGTACGCAGGCGCAAAAAAATAGAGACTGGTAGGGAATTTCGATCTACCTATCTCTTTTAAGTTTTACCAAACATTTTAGGCCGGCTTCCCTACTCTATTTGTAATAAATCTATGGTAGCAACGACCTTACAGAAACATTTCTAATTTCGAAACAAACCAATGATTATTAGGTTTTGACATAGCATATATGTCACGATTTAAAATTATTGTATTTTATATTGTATATTTTTTCTGGTAATATTTATGATAATTTTTAAAACATTTATTAAATCAACCATGATACGTTAATTTCACAAACAAAATGAGAAATTTCGTATAATGATCCGTAAAAATTAATTAATAACGAAATGGCTAATGTGAGTACTAAATGTCTTAAAACATATTTAAAAATTTGTGTTTATGAGTAAATATTTTTTGTTTTTGTAAGTTCTATAATAGATTAGAAATTTATGTGTACCTAAGAAATAGTAAGTATAACCGTTATATTCAAAAATATATAAAGGTTTGTTTGCTTTTAAAAGAGAAATAATGTTTAAACTTCTACTATTCTGTAAGTTTCTTAATTTATTGTCCAGACACAAGACGTTGAATTTGATGAATTTTGTGATCCCAACAACCCCCGAAAAATTAAGTATGAAGACATTTTAGCTGCATCACGACGCCTCATGGGTTTGGTTGTAAAAACACCATGCACGGTGATATACTTTGGATTTTTCATTTATTTTCATTTAGCTTGAGTTGATCCAAACCCAAACAGGTATTAAATAAAGATTTTTGTTTAACAGAGAGCCCACATGTCAGATAGACTGGGAATGGAAATTTACTTAAAACAAGAATTTATGCAGTATACTGGATGGTAAGAAATATTTATTTAAATAGAAGTAATTCAAACCTCAAATTTTAAATCTCTTATCAGCTTTAAGGAACGCGGTGTTCGAAACACTTTGCTTTTGCTATCGGAAGAACAGAGGAAGGTGGGAGTAATAACTGCGTCAACTGGCAACCATGGCTTATCAATGAGTTATCATACTACGCTTATGGGGGTTCCTTGTATAGTAGTAATGCCAACTCGGGCCCCAATCACAAAACTTACTAAATGCCAAGGGTTTGGTGCAAAAACGATATTACACGGAGATAATATGGCCGAATCAAAGCACCACGCCATGGCTATGTCGAAAGAAAAGAAACTTTATTATGTTAATGGGTAACGTGAACGAAATTGCCTTAAACTTTAATTTTACAGATTTGTATATTATATAATATTATTTTTTGTTAGTTATGATCATCCATTCGTAATAGAAGGACAAGGCACTATAGGTATCGAGATAATAGAACAAGTACCAGACGTAGACGCTGTGCTCGTGCCAGTAGGCGGAGGTAGTCTCATAACCGGAATTGCAATCGCAGTCAAACATTTGAAGCCAGACACTGAAGTTTATGTAAGAAAGTAAAATTTATAAAGATATTTTTAAATCTTTATACACAATTACAAGCCCATTGCAGGGTGTACAAACGGACAAAGCGTATGGTATGGTAGAGGCGCTGAAAAGAAATGAAAGAGTAAAGATCACCATTGATTCTTCTATAGCTGATGGCTTAGCAGTAAATTTAGCTGGAGTGAACACATTTTACAACCTGAAAAGTGGTATTTTGGATAAAATGGTAAATAAGTTACAAAGTCGATTAGCATTTGTATTTGGATTATTATTAACACTAACGGTATGATGATGTGTAGGTTATCGTGAAGGAAGATTGGGTAGCTCGTGCCATAATGCACATAATTGAAGAAGAACGATATGTAGTAGAAGGAGCCGGTGCTGTGACTATTGCGGCCATTATGGCAGGTCTTTTCCCTAATCTTAAGGGTAAAAAGTAAGTCAATGATACTACAATACTACAAAGGAATTTTCCTTAGTAGATATATAGTACAATAATGAGTCACGTGGTCTTCATTGGTTTGAAATTAATAGTTTGGTGTTAAATATTAAAAAAAAACTAAATGCATGGAATTTAACATCCCAATGTCAAAAGTCAATTGTAGTTTACTCCTTAACAATTAAGTGTTCGAACTGATTGACTCAACAATATTCTTATATGACTTCAGATAAAAAGCTTCAGTGGAACCCCCATCTCTCAACACTCGCAGGCAGACTCAGCCCAGCCGTCTTTGTTAACAGATGTGACTACGTCCCGACTCGTTTATTTTAGTTATTTTCATAGTATTTTGTCTTACGGTATTCTACTATGGGGCAGTGCTGCGGAAATTGATCACATATTTGTCTATATACGCCAAAATTTAAATACTTATATTAAAAAAAACCGACAAATACGAGAAATAGAAATAAACTCGTAACGCTTAAATTTTGACTTCAAAAAGTTAACAAATCTTTCTTGGGCTTAAGTTTACGCCTATATAATAAGGTTAAGGTTAAATCTAAAATTCAAAGTATATTATTATAAAATTCTATAATTTTTAGTTGACCGAAATGTGTGCAACGTGGGTCGTTTGCAGGGTTAATGTCATAATGTAAAAAGTCAAACATTGTTAAATTTCATTTTAAAACAGCAACTGTTGAGTTTCAGGCCAGCTCTTCTCAACAGAGCAGCATTCCGAGCTGGTACTACCACCAGCTCGTACTGACTAATACTGACCAATTTAATGTATTCATTGGCTATTCAAAAGTGGGTATAAATGCCTCCTTGAATAAAGATATTTTGAATTTGAATACCAATCAGATATATATCTTCACATATTAAAATTGTTGCATTTATATACTAGGGAACTGTCTCATACTCTTTCTTACGAAGTTCATAGTGCCCGCGGGCCTATGAATATTTTATGTAAGCGCAGTATAGGTACATAGTATAGCTAGTTGTATAGCTATTATATATACATATAATTAATAATAATAATAATAATAATATCAGGACAAATTACACACATTGATCTAACCCCTAAGTAAGCAAATTATTTGCTTGTGTTAAGGGTGTTAGACAACGATACAAATACATAGAAATACACATATAGATACTGAGAATATATTTAATAAACGACCAAACCCAGAAACAGAGACGTCTATGCTCATCACATAAATGCCTGTCTCCGCCAGGAATCGAACTCGACCCCCATAGTGCCGTGACACGTTATTCGTCTGCGCTAACCACTCGACCAACGGGGCGGTTAAATTATATTTATGGATTATCCAATTACAGCTTTTCATAGGTTTATTGACATTCCACAGAGTGGTATGCGTGATGTCGGGTGGGAACATCGATACTACAACCTTGGCTCGCTCGCTGGAGCGTGGAATGGCAGCTGAGGGTAGACTGGTGAAGTTCAAGGTGACGGTGAGCGACCGGCCCGGAGGCATGGCAGAACTGTGCTCGTTGCTGGCCGCCATCGGGGTCACTCTACGAGATTGTATCCCAGAACGAGCATGGGTGAAGGGTGACGTGTTCAGTGTTGAGGTATGGGTGGTGTTTTTTTTATAAAATAAAATACAAAATTTTGAATTCTGCTTCCTCATTATTTTGTAGGCAAACTTAATAATAATATATTTTGAAAAATATTCAAGATCAGCTTAAGCAGTTGTTTAGCAGTAGGTAGTAGATAAAATTTAAGTCAAGATAAATAATACGATGAAATAGACTTATGGTATTTTTTTGTTTAATTGAAACGGATATTATTACAGATGAAAGTTATAGTTGAGACCAGAGGGTGGGATCACACTAAAGAGTTGATAGAGCAGATTAAGAAGAAATATAAGGAGTGCTTCTTCCCAGAAATGAATGAACGCAGCGACAGGGCCGCTGGCGCCAAGCGAGGACCGTGTCTGGCGCCTAACCCAGTGTGCATGCAGAAATAATGAACATCAGATTTTATAAAATCAATTTACTTAAGTTTTGTCCAACTACGGTTTTATTCACAAAAAAATATAGACGGTAACAATTGCGAATTACCTTTTATTAACCGACCCAAAACCAGAAAATGTTTGGTTAATATAAATTCCGGAGTTTTTTTTATTTTGTATCACATATTGTATATAAATGTATTATGTATATTGTATATAAAATGTTGTATTAGCTTCAATATTACCTGAGATTCTGTCACTGGTTCCAATAAGAGACGAATATCTTGAAGAATGGTCTTCCTTTATTTCCTCCAAACATAGCAGAGAAGCATCTCGACTAACAATGCTTTCATTTTAAAGATCCGCACTCCGATGGGCTTATTCGCCACAGACGGGCTCAAATATACAGGCTTATTTGTAATTAATTGGCCACCTCTTACAGGTAACCTCTCTACATCAATCCCAACAACATTTGTTCTACGACTTTTTAGAGATTTTGATAAAGAACACAACACAAAACGAAACGAAACGAAACAAAAAAAATGTCCCTCGTTTATTTATTACTCTGTATTTTGGAAAGTCTAAAGTATAGGCCGCGGCAGTCTAGCGCTGCATGAAATTTGTAAGGTAGGCACCTAATATTATTATATCTAATTTTTTTGTTGTGTTTTTTCTAATAGTATTGTAATAATTACCATTATCGGTGTATTATGTATTAAAATTTTAAACTTATGATATAAAAAATTGTTAACAATTTATACCTACTTAAGGTTTATATTTACCTACAATGTCCAAACATTTAATTTAACCAAAGATATATAAAAGGTACAAAAATAATAAAAAAAAAAAACAAAAAAATAAAATAAAAAAATAACAAAAAAAATAACATAGTCAACCATGGGCGTACTCAGATTCTGATTCTCAGATTCTGATGCCAGGGGGGCAAAACAGATTTCTTTAATATTTTTTTTGTAATTTTAATTTTCTGAGCATGGTTTAACAATGAAAGAGCAAACGCTGGTGATTTGTCTTTGCCGAATCTCGCTTCTAATGAAGATTTTAGACTTTGAAGTGTTTGCTAAAAGTTTTACTAGAGAATTGTATTAATACATATATATCTATAACAACTGAAAAGCCACTTTTCTCGTCCCCGACTAGCCTTCCTGAGAAAGCATTTCTAAAACTTTTTCAATTTTTAAAATTTAATTGGTTTTATTTTTTAATGTAAAATACCAATTATAATTTACAATATAAGGTAGAGAGGTATACGATGCCCAGGGGGGGCAGCTGCCTTCCCGTGCCCCCCCCCCCTCCCCCTCTCGGTACACCCATGAAGTCAACCGTAATAAAAAACAATAGTAATAACAAAACAATTATTTTTTATTTTTGTAGCCAGCCAAATTGAAGGCAAATTTAAACTAGGAATTAATACCTATCTTAAAATTAATTCAGATTATTAATATTTCACTTACATTTATTAATTCAGCTTCTACTCCGTGTACTTAAGCAGTAGCTTTTTTTTAACAAATTTTGAAATTTATATAAATATAAAATACGATATAAATACGATACTATATAAATAGAGATACCCATACGGTAGAACAGTAGAGCGACAGGACAGGACGGAAATTTAAAAAATATTTATATAAATTTTATATATTTATATAAATTTAAAAAAGTTTAACATGGCTACACATGTTTATAGATATTTTCAAACAATGTTAAATTTGTTATTATATTTATTTTGTATATTTCTTACGTAATTCAAAAGTACATTGTTTTAAAAATAAATTATTTACATTTAATTTTACATTGTTTTAAAAATAAAAAATAAAAATGACAGTTATGACTTCTCGATTTTTCTAACAGTCTTGTATTGTAAAATTCTAGTAGACATGCTTTAATGTTTATTCCTATTTTCTAATTTTTAAGAACCAATTAAATATGTAATTTTTTAACAACATAAACATCAAACGAAACCAATAATGTCTAGACGTCACGTAAGTACACCAAAGATGAACGTTCTATTCTATAAAACCATTAATTAACAAAACCTAACAGTGTTATTAAAGTAATAAATTATATAATAAAATTATATAAATATTAAAAAAGGAGGAATTTGATGAATTCTGTGACCCCGATAATCCAAGAATTATTAAATATGAGGATGTTGTCGAGGCGTCAAAACGTATTAAGAAGTTTATTCCTGTAACTCCCGTAATCGTAAGTATTATTTTTATATAAAGAGATGTGTATTCTTATGTTAAACACACATTCAAATTTAAACTTAACAGCCTTCGCACTATCAAAAGGAGAGTGGCATTAACATATTCTACAAACTAGAAACAATTCAAAAAACTGGAAGGTTGGCCTCATTTTAAGATGTTTGTTTAAAAAAAAAAGTAATATGTTACGTAATATTTTGAAATTGCAGTTTTAAGGAACGAGGTGCTTTAAATGCCCTTCAGATGCTCCCGAGGGATAGACAAAAGGTGGGAGTTGTGTGTGCGTCTCTAGGAAACCAAGCTGTAGGAATCTGTTATTATGGACGTAAACTGGGAATACCAATAACCGTAGTAATGCCCACTTGCGTACCAGTAATAAAATTGCAAAAGTGCCACGAGCTAGGTGCGAAAGTAATAGTTCAAGGTCATACCTTGGGAGACTCGCAAAAGTATGCCCGAGTGTACGCAAGAGATAAGGGTGCAACTCATATTAATGCGTAAGTTCATATGTTAATATTATTATTATTATTTTATATCAAAATAATATGGAATGAATATACATAAAACTACTTGTACACACATTAAAAATATACATACATACTAAGATATATATATTTATCTATATAATGTTGGTAGATCGCAATTTCAGTAGGTTTTCCTAATCTTCAAATACAAGTAGGTACTTCAAAGGTTTAAATTTCGCCGAATGAACTGAAATTACTTCGATTTTTGTTTAGAAGAGTGTGATCTCGCTATAAAAATGGACTCGCGCATGAAGGGTTCCGTACCATTATCTGTAAAAACGGCGATAATTGTACGTTTGATTTAAGGGGTCCGTACAAGCCACCTTAAATATTTATTTTGTTTTGTATCTGATTTGTTTAGTATGTGTTGTTCTAGACTCTAGAGCATGAGACAGACGGACAGCTGAATCCTAGTAGTAGGATTCCGATCTTACCCTTTTGGGCGTAAGCCTAAAAATGAATATTTTTATTATGTATATAAATGTTTGTACCTAGTCGGGACTATCCTGATATTATGGCCGGCTATGGCACTATAGCGTTGGAGCTCTTGGAACAAGTCCCCGCAATGGACGCGGTGATGTTACCCGTGGGCACCGGCGGGCTGGCGGCTGGGATCGCTACAGTCATAAAGCACTCTAAACCTAACTGCCTGGTTTATGTAAATATTTTTCAAACATGTTTCTAATATAAAATTCTAATTAATTGAAACGAAAATAACACGTCTATAGCATTTTTGCGCATGGGTTACATATACTTTCGTTGCTTATATATCTAGAAACAAGAATAAGAACGAAAAAGAGTTCTGAATTTGCTTTTATGCGTGAAAAATGGCAAAATCAAATCAAGTAAAATACATAAAAATTCACTCAGAGATGATTTATTAATACAGACCAAAAATAGATTTATGATTTATTCTTATAATATAAGTTTTAACATAGATTAAAAATGTTTAAAAATGACAGTTTTACTTTTCCTGTCATGTTGAGTGGAAGTTTCTCTTATTAACCCCCAAATATAGACCCCCATCATGCTTTCAGTATACTGGCCTTGGTAACCTTTCTCAAATTGTATTATATCTTGATGGAAGCGTTTCCCTTTGTTCTTCTGAATAAGCCATATTATCTTTAATTTTATCCAAATGTGAATGTAACATGTGTTCTTTAGAGACATTCTACATCCGATGATGGAAAAATTCACAATCATGTCAGTGATAACATAATTTTCAGCTCTGCGGTTTCCAAGAAAACCATGAACTACTGCCTTAAAACTGTTCCAGGCTCTTTTCTCTTCATTGCTAAGTAATTGCAGGAAAATATCACAATCCATATTTTTTTTTATTTGAGGGCCTACAAAGATTCCAGCTTTAATTTTCGCCTCTGAAAGTTTTGGGAAAAAGTTCTTTAAATATTTGAAAACTATAGAGTCCTAATTCAGAGCCTTTACAAATTGCTTTATAAGTCCCAATTTGATATGAAATGGCGGAATTAATATAGTTTTAGGATCGACAATTGCTTCCGTTTTAATATTGCATTTACCCACTTCGTACTCAGTACGTACAGGCCAATATTTTTGGCAGTAGTGAGCGGCATCATTTCTACTATCCCACAGGCAAAGATAACAGGAGTACTTAGTATACCCACTTTGCATTCCAGTAAAAAAAAATACTATCTTGAAGTATATTTAATTGCAGTTAATAGCATTTTAATATTGACATAGTTTTCTTTGAGATGTACGGAGTTTGGCAATGGAATAGATGAAAATTTGTGCCCAATGAGTAATAGAACAGCTTTTAGGCTTTTTGTTGAACTGTCAATCAAAAGGCGCCATTCAGTTGTATGACATGGAATACCAATTTCTGAAAATAAACCTTTCACGTTATGGCAAAAACAGAGTCCATCTTCCCTACTGAAGAAATAAGAAAATTGTGCATGACGTTTTCTTTGAAGAGATATTCTAACATCAAAATGGAGTAAGTTCCATTGTTGCTACCGCGATGCTAATGACCCTGCTTTACTTTTTGGTAGATTTAAGTTTCTTATTAAATCATTTGAGATCTTCAGAGTTGATGAGGTGTGGTATGTTTGGTTCAGAATCAAGAAAATAATTGGAATGTTTGGATATAGTTGAACACTGTGTTTGATGACTGCCTTGAAAGAGTAGTTGATTTTCTAACACAGGCGGAGCAGGTATAGGATTTTTTTCTGTATGTGGTATTGGAGCGCATGTCGATGGTAGAACAGGATAATATGTTTTCTTTGATTTTTTTTTCCTTTGAGTGGATTTACAATTCAAAAATAACTGTCTGTGCGATGATCACTGAGCTCCCTCCAAATTCTCGGCACTGCAAACTTCATTGCTCTTTTTTCATCTCGGTACCAACCTACAGTAAAACGTAAAATATATTTATTTATTGTATGGTAAATAACCTAATTAATGTTATTACCCCCCCCCCCTTCTCACTTGCCTCTTTCGACAGCGACAGCGCGCCAAGACCGACATAGAAATGAATGCTAAAATTGCTATAACTTCTTAAAAAGCAAATATTTTAGATTTGTAATTGCACTCTGATTATATAAGCAAATATATATATATATATATATATATATATATATATATAATCATATATATAATCAGAGTATAATAGTAAAACCCATGCGCAAAAAAATATTTTTTTTTTGTTGACCGGTCTAATTTATCCAACATATTTTTAAGGGAGTTCAGTCTGAAAAAATGCCAACATTTTACAAATCCTTAGAAGCTGGAGAACCTATTTCATTACCCTTTGAAACTTCAATAGCTGAGGCCATAGCAATGCCATACGTTGGAGTAAACGCTTTTCGGAATGCACAAAATCTACTTGATAAAATAGTAATAACATTATCATTTATATCTCTATCATCCATTATATCAAATAAACCGGTGGACATATTTAGCGGAACGCAAAAAACAGACTGCAAGATCATATGAAAACACATTTTTGAACATAAAAAATCACAAAATTAAAGCGAAAGAAACGAAATTAAAGACAATAAGGTCAGTGACTTAATTCTGAAGAGTTTTGACCTAACACAATGAAAACTAAAGAAAAGTTAATATTGTCCAAATGAATGGTTTTTTCGCGATGGGTGATACAATCAGTATTTAGTGTTGCCACCTCTTGCTGTTAAAACTGCCTGCATGCGTCTGGGCATGCTCTCTATTAAATTGTCAATAAAACTTTGCGGCATTGAGTTCCATTCTTCAACCAATGCGGTTTTGAGGTCTCTTACGTTGACAGGTGATGGATTTCTTTGTTTAATTTGTCTTCCCAGTTTGTCCCAAACGTGTTCTATTGGATTTAGGTCTGGCGAGCGTGCCGGCCACCCCAAAACCTGGATTCCGACCTCATTAAGATATTCCGAAACTAATGCCGCAATGTAAGGTCGAGCGTTGTCATGCATTAGAAGAAAATTGTCTCCAATGAAAGGGGCAAAAGGCATCACAATCTGCTCTAAAATGTCGGTTACGTATCTTGCCGCAGTCAGGGAGCCGTTTTCTACGATGTGTAGCTCCGTGCGTGCTCCTAAGCAAATACCGCCCCATACCATTACTGACCCTCCACCATACGGCTCTCTCCCAATAATGTTACACTGAGCGTATTTTTCTCCGGGTCGTCGCCATACTTTGGTCCTTCCATCATCTGGTTTGAGACAAAATCTGGACTCATCACTAAAAAGAACTTTTCCCCAAGCGTCATTATTTCAATTTAGGTGGAAACGAGCAAAGCTGGCCCGAGCCACTCGATGACCTGCGGTGAGCTGTGGACCTCTGGCAGGCAAGTACGCCCCTATACCAGCTGCCTTCAGTCTTCTTCTGACGGTTTTGGTACTAATTATCACTTGTCGAACTTCCTGCAGCTGGTTTCGTACCTCAGAAGAAGTCAAGGTACGGTTTCTGAGAACACTGCTGACAATAAATCTATCGTCTCTCTCTCCTGTTACTCTTTTGTGACCTTGTCCTTTACGCCTGGTATACTCTCCAGTCTGCCGGTATCGTTTAACATTGCGGAAAATCACAGACTTGGAAACATGTAATGTTTGAGCCACTTCATTGTAAGTGTAACCATTTTCAATTAAAGTTACAGCTTTAGAAACCAGAGCAACGCTGAGATCCGGCATTATCGCCTAAATTTATCGAATTAAGTTCACTTCACTCAATAATGACAATTTTTCGTCAAAAAAACAACAGAAATAAAGTTTTTGTTAAAAACAACAAAAGCCGACGAAAATTCCATACACTACGTGTCTCAGAAATTAGCAGATAAACAAAAAAACAAATGAAATTTAAAATAAAATTATTTTTAAAATCATCTTTTTTTTTAATACATAATATTGGTATAGTGGCCAGTACGAAAATATGAAAATATTTTCCGTTATTCGACCTTTTTTTTGCGTTCCCCTAAATATGTCCATGAGTGTATATTGATACTACAAGATTTTTATAGTTACTTGTGAAGGAAGATTGGATAGCTCGCGCAATTTTGCATTTGGTAGAACAAGAACGGCTGGTTGTTGAAGGAGCTGGGGCCTGTCCATTAGCAGCCATTCTTGGTAACCTTGTACCTGAACTTAAAACAAAAAAGTAAGATACTTGTATTTAAATTTATATAAATATAGAATGAAAAATTAACCGATACAGGCACGGATTCGAACCCGCGACCTCTGGGAAACTGTCATCGCTCTACCAATTGATTGTTAAGCTTATTTAAATATAAATTTAAATAAGCTTAACATGGCTATACATGTTTAGAGTATTTTCAAACATACTTGTATTTTTCGATCGTAAAAGTGGCTTGTTATTATTGTTGTTAAGCTTGTTAAGCTTATTTGTTTCCAAAAAAAGGTACATTTTTACTTATTAAAATTAGTTGTGATATAGTTAAATTTTGGACCCTAACCGGGTAAAAGGCCCCTCTATCTTCTTCCATCTAGTTCTATCTTTTGCCCTGTTCATCCAGTTACCACCATCCACAGATACTATGTTATAGATCCACCGTTTTTTTGGTCTGCCTATTTTTCTTTTTCCGAGTGGGCCGGTCCATTTTGTTGTTTGTGAAGTCCATCTTTTATCTGTGCATCTAGCAATATGTCCCCGCCCCTTGCCATTTTAATTTTAATGCATGTTTAGTATCGGTCAGGTTTGTTTTGATGTCTTATATCTATGTTTCTGATTTTTTGTATTTTTTTTGAGTCTGAGGGTACTTCTCTCCATGGCATGTTGTGAAGTAAGTAATCTGTTTCTTACTCTCTTCGTTTATACCCAGATTTGGCGCGCATAGGTAAAACATGGTAGGATGCATGTTTCCATGACGATTTTCTTAACTTCAATGTCATAGTTCCCTTTTAGTATTTCTTTTCGAGCCCAAAAGCTATTTCACGTGTTCCTGATTCTTCTTTCTACATCGTCGTCATTGCTATTGGGGTTGAACGATATCTGCTTTCCGAGGTATACGTAGTCCTGTATATATTTAATTTGGATTTCATCTACTTCGATTGGTTTTTGTTCACTGTTTGAAATTATCTTGGTTTTTTCAGCGTTCATGAGTAAGCCTACTTTTTTGCTTTCATCGTTAAGATCCTGCATCTTTTTCTGAAGTTGTAAGGGTGATTTGCAAAAACAACTATGTCGTCAGCATATCTCAAAAGTTTAAATATTTTTCTTGTATCCAAATACCTTTATTTTTCCAATCCAATTTTTGGAATACTCCTTCTAGTACTGCTATGAATAGCTTAGGGGAGAGGGGGTCTCCTTATCTTATTCCTCGGTTTATGGGTGTATCTACCCCTATGTTTTCCAGTCTAATCTTGCTAGTACTTTTAGAATTGATATTTCTAATAATATTTATGTACTCGGTTTCTATATCGCATGTTTCTAATGCTCTCCAAATGGAGTGATGTGTGACAATGTCAAAAGCCTTACGATAATCTATGAATTAAATGTAGAGTGGTTGGTTAAATTTTTTGAATCTCTCTAATACTTGTTCTGTAGTTTGAATGTGGTCTATTGTCGAAAAATTGGAACGGAAACCCGCTTGTTCTAACGATTGTTTCTCTTCAATTTTTTCTGTTATTCTACTCAAAAGAATTGATGAGAAAATTTTATAAATAGTATCTAGCAGACTGATAGGCCTATAGTTATCTTTTTTATAAAGCAGTACAATATCTGATTTGCACTTGTTCTAGCATCAGTACCATGTTGAATAATTTTGTTAAGAATGGTGCTATTAATGGTGCTCCCTATTTGACCGCTTCGTTGCTTATATTATCTGGACCTGGGCTTTTGTTAGGTTTTAATTTCTTAATATGTTTAAGCGTCTCGTTTTCTGTTACCTTGTCTATTTCCTTTCTAGCTATAAAGCTAGAAAGGAAATAGACAAGGTAAACTGTAAAGTTTGCGTGTCTCGTTTCTTCCCTTTCTCTATATTCATCTGATGGTTTTGCATATAATTGTGTATAGTATGTAGTCGCATAGGTATTGTTAATATATCTTGTCTAGTTTTTGTATTTTTCTGATTCTCTCGAGGGTTTTGTATCCATTTTTTGTGTGTATTCAGTTCTTTGATGACCTTTTTTTTCGCTTCTATAGGTGATAATGTTTTTCTCAAAAAATTGTTTTCTGTGGTTTTTATAGTCATCTCTTATTGCTTTATGGGTTTTTTTTATAGATAGATTTCAGTTCTTCTTTTATTTCTTTAGTTTTGTTTTTTGTCCGTGTCAGTTCTGTCCTTTTTTTTATAAATTCCAAAGTGCTATTTTTGAAAACCTGATGTTTTTTGTAAGTGACTTTCTCTTTTGTTTTTAGGCTATGTAGTATTATTTCAACTAGTCTGTCATAATACTTTTGGACATTATTTATTTCGTTTAAGACATTTGTTTCTATTGATAGGCCTTCTTCTAGGTGCTTTTTGTAGTTTTGAATGTCACTACCAGTTTTTGGCATTTGCATTGTTGGTCAAAACGTTTTTCTACTTCTTTTTTGGCTTTGCGTTAATAGGGATGCCGGTAACAATTTATAATCTGATGGAAAATTCACATTATTTAGGACTTCTACATTAGTGATATTTTTCGGTTTATTGCTCATTATAAAGTCTACTTTGTTTTTAGTCTTGCCGTCTGGCGAAGACCAGGTCCATTTTTGGCTTTGTTTTTAATCTGTGTTCATAAACGTATTGTAGCATTCTTTCACCCGTTTTGTTTCTAGCTCCATATCCATATTTTCTTATTATCAGGTGTTCATGTTCTTGTGGGTGCCCAATTTTTGCATTGAAGTCTCCCATCACTACGATGTTTTCGTCTGCTAGATCGTGAGCTCTCGCTAATATTTCAAAGAATTGTTCGATTTCTTCATTGTTTGATTTTGCTGTTGGTGCATAAACTTGTATTATGTAATAATATCATTGCCAATTTTTATACAAACATTAGCTACTCTTTCAGATATCCCTGAGAAATTAACTATGTGCCTTTTTAGTTTTTTCTTTACTAAAAAGCCTACTTCTTACAGCCCCTTTGTTTCTCCTTTATAGCAAAAAATATGTTCATAGTGTTCTTCAATATCACATCCGTTGGTTGTTTACTTTCTTACAGTATGGTTTGTGTCTTTTTGCGGTTATTTCACAAATATTTTGTCATAACGTATATATGCTAAATTTCCTTTGACTCTTTCCTCTGCAACTGTTTTCCTTAACTCCTTTCTTTTGTTTAGGACTTCTTTCGGTAGGTCATCAGTTGCGTCAATATTTCAGATTTTTTTTTGTTGTTTTTGAATATTTTAGTATTTCGCCAGTTAAGAGTTATTGATACTAATATGGGTCTTGTATGGCCTTCAATCTTTTTGCCTAGTCTCCTCACCATACTAATTTCCCATCTGTCCCATGCTTCCATATGGGCTTTTTCGCTTATTTCGATGTTATTTTTTTTAATAATTCTAGCTTGAGAAAATGTTGGGAACTCTCGCAGGACTATAATTCTATTGTCCTGGGTGTGGGTGGTTTTAACAACACATAATAAAACGACATGAAGTACCATAATCCATATATCCATAATCCATATATCATAATCCATATAACATAATCACATGGAGACAAAAAATATATGATTTGATCTTTGAATCATGCAAACAGCAGTCCTGTGTAGGAATATTACCCTATTGTAATCACTAGAACATGAATAGGCCCTTGTACATTATTCTTGAGTATTATATTGAGTATTAACATTGTCTTCCAATTCGGCAAAAACAAGTACCTTGGATTATCTTTAACTTTTGTACTTTATTTCAGCTTGTTAATAATTCTTACCGGAGGAAATATTGATGCGGCCTTGTTAGGACGTAGTTTAGAGAGAGGTCTAGCAGCAGAGGGTCGACTTATTAAATTCAAAGTAAGTTTATATTATCAACTTAAAAAAATACCTTCTTCATAGCAAAACAGCATAAACATATTAAAAACAAAAAGTTTGTATTTAAATAAGTAGCTAGCATCAGCGGCTTCTCAATCTGACTCCCTCGCTAATCCTAATAATAGAAAAGATGAGTGATTTTTACCTAGCCGACTCCATTGTGTGTTGGCAGGTCACATATTATAGAATCTATTTTAAGAGATAAAGGCTTTTAATGTTTTTTTGTCTTTAGTGATCAGACACGTTGGTACAATTAGTTATCCCCACTCACGTTCGGGATCCACCCCGGGTCTCGTCTGTTCAACTGCATTGTAATTTGTAAAAGCTACGTCAGGCGTTCGGCAAAATTATAATTGTAACAAACATTCGTTTGATAAATTATATTATTGCAGGTATATATTAAAGATTTGGCAACAGAGTACGAGCGTTTTACCAAAATGTTAGCAAACAATGGCTATAATCTGATCAGACAGTTTCAAGATCGCATGTGGATCGAAAACGATATCTACAGAGTAGAGGTAACCAAGTTCTTTCACTTTAAATAAGTAGATATACTATAATAATCTTAAGAGCGTCTATCATGATGGGAGGGTAACTGATGGACGGATGCTGGATTTTCTGAATAAATAAGGCTGGGTACGCCGAGTGTGGGCTCGTTTTGTTACTTTTGATAATATAGCACCGTAAGGCTTTTCAGTTCATAGTAGAGACAATACACACTTGTATAATATAATAATAATTATATATATTTATATCACATGTACAATATGTACATTGCCATACATCAATAATATTGTGCATAAAAGACGATAGTGGAAGGGTATTGATGAATGGTGAGGAGATAAAAGATTGCTGGAAGGGATACTTCGAAAGGCTGATGAATGAAGAAAATGATTGGGACAGAGTATTAGAAGATCCGCCGTTAAACATAGGTCTGGTAAGGGAAATTTGTGAGGAAGAAGTGAAAATGGCCGTAAAGAGTATGAAGAATGGAAGAGCGGTGGGACTAGATGAAATACCAGTCGAAGTGTGGAAATTGTGTGATGCGGATGGAAAGAGTTGGCTGACTTTATTCTTTGGTAAGTCGCTGCACGAGAACACGATACCGGATGAATGGTGCAGTAGTACGCTAGTGCCCATCTTTAAAAACAAGGGTGATGTTCAGGATTGCAATAACTACCGAGGCATAAAGCTTATGTCACATACGATGAAAGTGTGGGAAAAAATACTTGAGAAAAGAATAAGAGAAGAGAGTGAAATTACCCAAAACCAATTCGGGTTCATGACGGGCCGAGGGACTACGGATGCCATTTTCGCTCTTCGCCAATTATGCGAAAAATACAGACGGGTTCACAAAAACTTGCATATGGTGTTCATAGACCTAGAAAAGGCATACGACCGTGTACCCCGAGAGGTTTTGTGGTGGACCTTGAAAGAGAAAAGAGTGTCAGGTAAGTATGTGGAGCTGATTCGTGCTATGTACATTTCATCATGTACACACGTTCGGTCGCACGCTGGCAATACCGATGAATTGATGAATTCGGTGTGGCTGTAGGCTTGCACTAAGGGTCAGCTCTAAGCCCCTACCTTTTCCTGTTGATTATGGACGCCTTGACGTCAGACATCCAGGAAGAGGCACCCTGGTGCATGCTATTCGCCGACGACATCGTTCTCGTTGGTGAGGATGGACTCGAGGTACAGAGTAGACTAGAGTTATGGCAACAGAAACTAGAGATGGTTGGCCTAAGGATCAGCAGAACAAAAACAGAGTATTTGTTCTGTGACTTTGGCGGATTATCCGGTCCTGTTGCTATCATGCTAGATGGTGTAGCACTGCCTACTTGCTCGGATTTTAAGTACCTCGGTGCACTCTTACAGGGTGATGGAGATATAGACCGCGCTGTGGAACACAGGATCAGCTCAGGATGGATGAAATGGCGACAGGTCACAGGCATAACTTGTGATCCCCTAATGCCCATCAAATTGAAGGGGAAAATATACAAAACAATTATCAGACCTGTCGTCATGTATGGATCGGAATGCTGGCCTGTTAAGAAAAAGGACGAAAGGAGATTGCATGTAAATGAAATGCGGATGTTGCGATGGATGTGTGGAGTGGAGTTAAGAGAATGGACAAGATACGAAATGAGTATATAAGAGGAAGCATGAAAGTAGCACAAGTGACCGATAAGATAGATGAGAGGAAGACGATTAGCATGGTATGGACATGTAATGCGGAGTGACGAGACAGGTTGTGAAAAGAGTATTAGATCTGCGTGTGGAAGGATACAAAGGTAGAGGACGGCCCAAAAAGAGATGGATGGATTGTGTGATGAATGACATGTGTTTGAAAGGCGTGGGTGAGGAGTTGACGGCTGATAGAGATGAATGGAAGAAAAATACATACTGCGCCGACCCCAAATAATGGGAACATTGTAGGAGGATGATGATGATACATCAATAATATTAGAATAATTTAAGTAAACAAATATATAAAAAATATATATTTGCATATATTCAAAGTAACAAAAATATTTCTTTTACACATAATTACCGTACTATATAAGAGTGTGTAGTTAAGCTATGAGGAGCGTCCCCTCTTCCGCTTGTCGTCCATATAGTCATTATAGTCAGGTTTAAGTCCCACACTACCGCGACCCCCTTTTATAAATATTTGTGATAGGGTATCGATCTCTCGCCGTGTGTGATTTAAAAATCTTTGAGAGCAGCCAGAGCCGCACTGGGCATGTTGAAATCTCTTTTCACTGCTCGCCCTCATCGTACCAAATAGAGTCTGTTTAAAACCTGTGTACTTCCACACCGTACCTACGTCGCCCTGCCCTGGCTAGCCCTGACCAGCCCCAGACTAAAGAGCTGTTCCAACAAATCCAAGATTTCGCTTTGGGACGTATTTCCAGGGCACCATGGTGCGTGAAGAACGATATCATCCGTCGCGATTTCCGCGCCGAATGCCTCGAGGAATCTCGGAACACTCACAAATCCGAGACAGCATCCCATTCCCGAGATCCCTAGAAATCACAAAAAAAACACATACTGAAGGAATATATTCCCTCCCCCTTCCCCTTAAAATTTCATAAAAAAACCATCCAGTAGTTTTGTAGTATCATAATAACATTTAACTTGAATTTATACTACTAATAATAATAATAGCATGACCTGCCCCCAGTAATGCCAACAGTATACATTTTCTTGCCTAAATTTTAAAATAATTAATGACATCAAAAATAAGAACAAAAATAAAAACCTTTGTTAAGGGTTAAGCCAACTTAATTATCAATTAAAAAATGCTAGATTATATTACATTGCAGCTATATTAAAACGTAACTACTTTCTAGTTTAATGAAAAAAAAAATATTAACATGTAACTTCCACAGGTGAAAGTTGTCTGTGAAACAAGGGACATGGAACATGCTCTGGAATTAAAACGTTTGATTGAGAAAGTATACATAAATAGTTGTGCATTTGAAATAGAACCTTTCAGAGATGACAAAACCTGCCCTTGCTATGCATATGGAAAATGTTCCTAGATAATTACACCCCGCACACTTAGATACTAGAAAAAAAAATCTAAAACAACTTTACATCTTTTTGGTCCTTTATTATTAATAACATTTCATATATGTAGTTGCACAGAATAAATAAATCTCGAAACATAACATTCTAAGCACAATACATCTTTAATTATACTTAATTCCTTAATTACAATTATAAAAAGTTTTCATTCATAAATGAAGCCATCTTGATGTCTCTCTTACTTAATCCATTACAATCATGCGAGGACAAAGTTACCTGAAAGATATGCAAAATGTTAAAAAATATATTTGTATAGAATCTGTTTTTTTATTCACTCTCTGCAAGTTTTTTTTTATAACTGTGATATGACATGTACATTTTGATATTAGTATAAATCTGACAATATAAAAAAATCTTATTTATATATTTTTATTTTTTTCTCAAATATTTCAAATACAATTCTACTGTACCTGCAATTTATTGTATACATTAAACCACTCTGGATGGTGATCCATTTTCTCAGCAAGCAAAGCAACCCGGGACATGAATCCAAAAGCCTCATTGAAATTTTTAAATTGAAACTCTTTTTCTATAGCATCCCTGTTGCTTTGCAACTTCCAACCTGACTGTAACAGCGGTTGAAGCAAGGTCTCACGTTCCTGTTGACTAAGCTTGTCAGCCTTGAAACCACAAAAAAATATTTCTTAAAATCTTATCACACTAGAGAAATAAACAACAAGTATATATTTAAATAAACTTCGAGGATCGAAAAATATTAATTAGCTACATAAAATACTTCGATTATAGTTTTATCATCTAAAAATAGCTTACCATTTTCCTTTTACTTAACGGAGGAGCGGATACGGTAGCAAACCCGAGAACACGACTTTTGTGACTGATCTTGGTAACGGCATTGATCGAATCGCGCGAGCTTCGAACTACTGAGTCGGGGTGAAAGTGTATCGCTATCAAACGTCCGACGACATTAAATAAACTTTGGGTTTGCAACATTATCTAAAAAATAAATATTACGTACTGTTTTGAACCTATACAGAATTTACTATTTAGTGTATAGGTTGAGTCAGGTTGATTGTAGGTTTTTCTTTGATTATTAATTGGCAATTGCACAGACTACCTACAATACATGATATATGTATTATGTATTAAGTCATACATATTACATATCTAGATGTAAGACGTGGAAAAAACGGCAAAAACTGGCAGAAACTAACTTTATTTTTATTGAAGCTCACTTGCTTGTCAATTGTCATGCATGTAGATTGTAGTTTTGAATAAAGCAAGTTGGTCGGAAATACTGATTTGTCAGATTCAAAACTAAAAAAACGCTTTTATCTTAAAAATTCAAAATAACCGCGACCGATATCTGTATCTGAATATTCTGAATACTGACAGGCGACAGCTGAATGTTTGTTCAAAAAGGTCATAATATACATTCAGATTTCAGAATAATGCGAGTCCTGCTCGGTTAATCTATGAAATATGTTAGTAACAGAAGAATCTTATGTGTCTGACCCGGTTCTGGCCCAAGACTAATTTCAAGAAGGAGCAACATCTATTAGGCAGATAAACATCAATTAGACGGATATATGTTTATTTAACACTGTGACTCCCCTTAGGACCTGGTAGTGGATGTGCAGTGTTAACTCCATTCGTCATCTAGGGACCGGCCCTGCTCTTATAAACATCTAGTCTCGATATTTATGTGAATGTGTATCAATTATCCCAAGTTAGTATACATGTGAACTAATCTATTCTCTGATTTGGAGAATACAGTAATTACATGGATATGAAAAATTTAATATTGATTGGTAAGAAACTTCTTACTCATGCTGAACCAATGTCAATCGCTTTTCGTTACTAATTATTTAAATCAGATGCATAAAATAGATGAAACATATCTTCTTAATACGTGATAAATCCTTCACAAAACGATCAGAAATAATACATGAGTAACATCTTTGGGGAACGCAAAAGAAATAAACTGTCCACAAAGTTCTGGATTTTGGTTTTGGATTAGAGATGCGACTAATATATTTGACTAAACTTGTGTTTCAAAGAGCAGAAACTTCTGATGAACGAAATTTAAAATTGATTTGGTATGCCATATAGTAGAAATTAAGCAGGTATTGTAATTTGCAGAAAGTCTTAATATTATATGCGATCACTTTAAGTTAAGTATTCAAATCACAGGCACTATGGTGCCTTATGAACAGTAGAGATAAGGAGTACTGAGTTTTGTAATTATAATAATTTGAAAAAGGAAGTCTTTTAAATCCCATCTATTGCTACCATTTATTTATTATTTTTAATTCGCCTAGCAGTATTATATAACTCTAAATTGTATGGAAACATGTAAAGTTCTTCCTAATTGACAGTTTTTTTTTATATTACGATTGAAAAATAATTGCTCCCTAGACCCTAGTAAAAATCACAGAACACTATAAACTATAAAGTATAAACACTTAAAGTTAGTGGTTAGTGGTTACTGGTTACTATTTATGTGGTCACTACTCACTGGTCACTAATCAGTAATCACTATTTATATAGTTGTTGTACTATTTATATAGTAGTACAAATTATTTAATATAATAATAATATTTTAACTTTTACACAAAGATGGTAGTTATTGTCTTAAAAAAATTCAGGTTTTGGTTATTTTCATTTTGCCAGTAAAAGTTTAAAGTATAATGTGTGTTTTATAAATAATATAATATTAAACTAAATTAGATTAGATTATATCCTTAATTGGTGGATATATATATATCCCTGATTGAAGTACAGTCAATACTTACAAACAATCTAGATACTCAATTGGATACTTGAAATTCATATGTTAGGTGAAATAAAAGACGAGATAGTGTAATGTATATTATTAAGCTATACTGTATACACAACATACTTTTTTTTATAAACAAAACAAATTATTTAAAAATGGATTTATCAAAAATTGTACCATCCAGGTTGTATGAAGTTATTGAAAGAGCAAACCTTGCTACTACTAAACAAATAATTGTTCTTTCAATGTGGGATATTAAGAAACTCACAAATTTAAGTAATGACGATATATTGCTACTGAAACATATTATCACTCAAAATTCCATTGCACCTTCTGTTTCTGGAAACGAATTGCAGGAAGAGTCAAAAAGAATACAGATTGGTTGTAAAAATATAGATCAATTATTAAAAGGGGGCTTCCGCAGAGGAACTTTAACAGAGATATATGGTGAAAGTGGCACAGGCAAAACACTGATAGCTATACAAGCTGCAGCATTTTGCCAAGCAGATGGCAGTGTGTTTATTTGTACAGAAGATTTGTTTCCAGTAAAAAGATATAATCAAGTTTGTCAAGGTATTTTCAATAAAACCCAATTTGGAGAAAAGTTGTTTATTGAGCACCAAACAGAACCACAGCAACTTTTATCATGTATTAAAGTAAGGTTGCCAAAACTATTAGATAAAAATAACATTTCTCTCGTAGTTATTGACTCAATTGCTGCACCCTTTCGCTGTGAATATACCAACTATATACAAAGGGCACAGGAACTTAAGGAAATAGGATTTTTATTATTAAATTTGGCCCAAAAATACAACTTGGCCATTATTTGTATTAACCAGGTTACTGCTTCCTTTGATGAATCTGATGATGTAATTCCTTCGTTGGGTCTGGTCTGGTCTAACATGATTTCATATAAAGTAAAACTTACAAAAACCAATGAAGTGTATAAAAAAGCTTCAAAAGAGATTTACATTAGAAAACTTTCTTTAATATCAAGCCCAGAGTCTGCACCTTCTACCACAAAATACATAATAATGGAAAATGGCATAGAAGACATATAACTATAATTTTTGATAAATATTTAACTTTAGGACATCAACATGTGCAATTAAAAAAACTGTAAATAAATATTTATAATTTATTATATTTTATTTCATATAGGTATGTATATATTATGATAAATATTAATAAAGATTTCTATTTAGGTGCAGTGTATGGTTCATATTTATTACAGTTGTCATCATCATCCTTATGCTCCATAAAACATTGTTTACAGAACAGATACTTGCATCCAAGACAGCGCATGTTAGCATCTTCATTGCATATTTCACAGAATGGGAGCTCCTCAAGTACTGGATCTTGAATTTCATTTCCTTCAAGCTCAGTTTCCGCTTTTACCTACAAAAGAATTGCCTTAAAGGTATTCAAATTAAAAAAACTTCCACAATTCAATATTACTAAACAACAAACCTTTGCTAAAATTTTCTTTACTGTTTCTTCTTCATCTTCTGAATCTTCATCAGCTTTGATGGATTCTTTAGGAACACTTTTTGTGGTAGAACCCCTCAAGTTGTGCAATCTGTTTTCAATATCACTAACTAAATTATCAAACTCATTTTTGTAATTGTTATCTAAATTTGCCTGTTGCATATATTGTTTAAGAAGATCATCAGCTTGCTGTTGCTCAGTTCTTGTATCAGGTGTTTGTAAAATTGGCTGTAATAAAATATATACATATATATTTTTTTAATTACTATCGAATATTGCTTCTGTTACTCAAATTCAATATTACCTGACTCTGAACTGCACTTAAAGGCACTCCTTTAATATTGGCTAATCTAGTTTCCAGTTGAGCATTTGATGTGGTAGGGATATCTCCTTTAAGTTTTTTTAGGCGATCAATTATGTCTTGATTATTATTACTTGAATTTGGGGTATTGTTATGTACTTCTTTTAATTTTTTTAATCTGTTATATATTTCTTGCTCAGTAGGGTTGCTATTGCTAACAGAGACCTCATCTATAGCACCTATTCTTCTGTAATCAATATATTACTTTTAAGTTTTAACATTGACTTAATATCATCAATATACAAATAAGTACCACACAAGTCTTACTTGTAATAGGCATCAGGAGGTATAATCTTGGGTTCATCTAGACTTTTGTTATTTTTACACTTAGAGCAGACCTAAAAATAATAAATAAATAATGTTTCACAAAGAACGGGGGTAAAACATTTGTTTATAAAAAAAATACCTTTGCTTCACAATTTAGTTTTTCTAAATATATCTTATTGTTAAGACATTTTGAACAATAACTAAACCCACAACCAGGGCACCCCTTCTGAAAATATAACAAAGTTATATATCTAATTAAAAGGAACTGCATTTGGTATATGTATTTAAATTAATTACTTCTTTTCGTAGAAGAGAAAACGACTTTGCGCATGTATTACAAGACATGATAATTATTTAGATTTTACAAGACTATATTATATTTTTTTATGTAAAACCATGTCTTAATGTATTTTAAATAAAATCATTTTGTACATAAACAGACATTAATCATTTAAAAATTAAACTTTTCCTATTGATATAAGACAGTCATCTGTCAATAGTCAGCTGGAAGAGTAACTTTCATTTTTCAAGTTTTTTTTAAAGGCGAATTAGTAGGCTAAAGTCTTTTAACCATATCGCCTAGTCTTTATAGAGTACAACAAGTTCTATGATAGTCTTATGTATAAATTAAAATTTACAAATAAAGTTTGTATTAAAAAATTATTTAATATTTAATTTACTGGTTATTGTTAAATTAAATATTTTATTTTTTTAACTTTTGTCGATATCTTATTATTATTGTTAAGTTATAATTATTGAGTTAAAATAAACTAGAATAGTGTATAAATGAGCTTCTCAAACGCATGAAACATTAAAAAAACCGTTTATTTAATGTGGGACTGTTGTACGTACTTTGAGGATGGTGTCTAGTTTACGAAATTACGAGGACTTAGACGATACGATTTGATATCGTAATTTCTGTATTTGCCTTGGTTACTTACTTGCATTTTAATTTCTTCCTTTATAAAGCAGTTGCCCGACGCAACGATTTCTATAAGTACATAATAATATTATTTTATTCTTTTTTTATGTTTTAAGATTTTTAAAGTAATGTTACTGGTTTCATTATTGTAATAAATGAACCAACGGACACAAAAATGATCACTTGCTTAAGTATTTCTATCAATATTACATAAGAACCTTTCACCCGCACCAATAAATCCTCAATTTCTTGTAGATGACTGTTTCTATTTCGATCAAAAATAGCTAAGAATCATCTCGACGAACCAGGCTTCCGATTTAAAAAAAAAACCGCAATCAAATCCGTCCACGCGTCTGGGTGTTAAATTGCGACAGACAGATACTCAGATACACAGATCGACAGGTCAAATTTATAACACTTTTTGAGTCGGGGGTTAAAAATAATAAAATTTAAAATTAAAACTAAGACGGTTTTATGTCTTAGTATTAGTGTGGTTAGTTTGTTTTTGTTAGGCCTTATAATGCATAGAAGATACAGCTGCCGAGCGATGGTTGATCTTGATTTTTTACATAATATAATAATATGAATATTCCTTGACAACAACAAAAAATTTCGGACTTCTTATGGATAGTACACTCAGCTGGAATTCCCACATAGTTGAGCTTTGTCGAAAAGTGACGTATTCGCTACGTTCTCTCTATCGACATAAAACTTTTTACCTATTCGGACCAAAACTCTGTTAGTGTGGACTCTCATTCCATTTATTGACTATGCCGATGTATGCTACTCTAACATCTCTGAAACCAATCTTAATAAATTAGATCGTATTCTTATCAGTTGTATTCGATTTATTTTTGGCTTACGTAAATTTGATCACATCTCTGAGTATCGTAATAAGCTCAAATGGCTTCCCATCCGTGAAAGACGAATTTCGAGAAATGTAAGTCAACTTTTTTCCATCTTAAATGATCCATCTTCTCCTCGGTACCTGAAATCCAAAATTCATTTACTCAGTACCACTCACGAATTGAATCTTCGATCGTCGTCCAACCTTAGTTTATATATTCCTGTACACCATACTGGTTTTCTATCTTCCTCTTTCACAGTAAACGCAATAAAACTCTGGAACGGCCTGCCTGATCATCTTTGGCGTGCTCCTAATAAGCAGGTGTTCAAGAAACGTGTATGTAGATACCTTCTAGAGAAGACGACTTAAAATTTTCCGTCGTATATAGCGTAGCGATTTATTATTTATCAGATATTATGTTGTATATGTAGTAGTTTATGTATTTATTATAGTTCATAGTATATTTAGTATATTGTAAATAAGGTATATGTTTAAGTTTGTTAATTTATGATATTCTAGTTTGTATATGTATTATATTTTTTAGATCCTTAGTCATAGTTTTGAATTTTATATTTTTTTATTTTCTGTATTGTACCCTTGTAGTTCTTATTTTTCTATATATATATATACTAGCGAACCCAGCCCGCTTCGCTAGGCTAACCATTACTTTACCTGGGTGGCGAGTTACATCAATGGGCATAGCATATTCGTTTTCTTCGAAGAAAAATACATGGTCATACCAATTTTTATGACAATCGGTTGAACGGGGCGGAAGTCGATATTTGACAGCGCCGCCTGGTGGCGAGTTACATCAATGGGCATACCATATAAACCTTCTCCGTGGAAAAATACATATACATACCAATTTTCATAATCATCGTTCCAATAGTTTCTGAGTTCATCGATTTCATATATACAAACATCCTTCTTTATATATATATATACTAGCGAACCCAGCCCGCTACGCTGGGCTAACCCTTACTTTACCTTGTGGTGAGTTACATCAATGGGCATAGCATATTCGTTTTCTTCGAGGAAAAATACATGGTCATACCAATTTTTATGACAATCGGTTGAACGGGGCGGAAGTCGATATTTGACAGCGCCGCCTGGTGGCGAGTTATGTCAATGGACATAGCATATTCGTTTTCTTCGAGGAAACATACATGGTCATACCAACTTTTATGACAATCGGTTGAACGGGGCGGAAGTCGATATTTGACAGCGCCGCCTGGTGGCGAGTTATATCAATGGACATAGCATATTCGTTTTCTTCGAGGAAACATACATGGTCATACCAACTTTTATGACAATCGGTTGAACGGGGCGGAAGTCGATATTTGACAGCGCCGCCTGGTGGCGAGTTACATCAATGGACATAGCATATTCGATTTCTTCGAGGAAACATACATGGTCATACCAACTTTTATGACAATCGGTTGAACGGGGCGGAAGTCTATATTTGACAGCGCCTGGTGGCGAGTTACATCAATGAGCATACCATATAAACCTTCTCCGTGGAAAAATACATATACATACCAATTTTCATAATCATCGGTCCAATAGTTTCTGAGTTCATCGATTTCATATATACAAACATCCTTCTTTATATATATAGATAAGATATATACATATATATATATACATTAAATATAAAAGGACTGAATGAATAATAACTTACTAAACTATATTTTGATATATTAGTAGGTTCTTTCCAAATTTGGTTAGGTAGGTAGAGGAGGGTGGAGGGTGAAGGTGATCGTTTTTGCGCTTAATAAAGGGGCCCCTTAAACCTACTCCTGGGTCGCAAGTCCCAGGCACTGCTTGCACTCCCTTCCTTGCAACGCGATGGGCCCGGCACCCGCACGGTGAAACCATGGAAAGCTAAGAAGCTTCGTCTCTATCAAAATCTATAAAACAATCTCAATATCTATAGAACAGTAAATATGACATTAAATACCTAGTTTGTTGCAACGCTTAAGACATGTACAGAAATGACACTCAGCCATTGGATTTTGTTAACCATTTAAGGTGATTTTTTAATTGGTTAAGTTAAGTTAACAACTAAGTTCAAAATAATAATAACAGCTATCCATAGAGTAGCGGACCTTGACCAAAAAAATTTGATTTAATTTCAGAAATGCGGTTTAATGGTCATCAAATATTTACTTTCAAGTGTTCAATTGCTAAAATGGTTCGAAGATTGGTATGGAAAATTATCGTTACTAATAACATCACGTAATGGCATAGAAGAACATAAAGAACCCCTTCCTGTTTGGGGATTTTTGGTCCGGCATACTTAGTCTTATTTTTTTTCCATTAGAGCAGATATTATATTCCATAGGAAAATTAATTAAAAGAATATTTCATGTGAGGGATGTGACAAAGCTGGCTGGTCTTTATTACATTTTTTTTTATTTTATTCAATTATTAGAATTGGATACCAGACCTATATCAAAATAAACTACGAAAAGTATTGGAATTGATAGCTGAAAGATAAACAATCATTATGAAATTTATCTTTTACATTCAATATTTTTTTTGTGTGTGTCTATACTGTTAGCCCTGTTGGCTATTACAGCGTCACCGGGTTGAAAATATAGTTAGATAGTAAATAGTAATACCAAATGAAATAAACTGTTAAAGAATTTTCTCATTGGTTTTAGTGTGGTTTAGCGGTGTTTAATTGTTTCTTACCTATTTTTATTTTCTTTTATTATGTAGAAAGGTCTCATTTTTAACAAGGCTTTATTGGTGCATTTAATATTAAAACAGATTCAACATTTAAAAATGCTAACCTTGCCATTTGCTTTTAAAAGCTTCACTTTTTACTAAATTTTTTCTTATCCCTACAAAGTATTTAGGTAAGTCGTGAGGAGGTTCCCAACGAATTTAAATATTTCAATTACTCATTAGAAACAACAAAAAATAAATTGAAAATTATAGTTGTATTATTTTCATATAATAATCTAATGTTAATTAGATCCAAATAATGTACTACTAAATACGTGTTTAAAAAAATAGAAATTTATCAACAATAAATTACTTATATCAAAGTGATATTTACGAAAGTAGGTATATTGTACAGTTATTTTATAATATATAAGGATTTCGTAGTGCTAACTTAATGCATTGTTTTTAGGAACATGTATTCTTGTATAAACAGTGTATCGGGATTTTTAAACGTCGTACTTTTGCATATTGGCACATAAGAGCTATGTCTTATAAGAGCACATTCTTAATAATTTGTAATGAAAATCGTTTAACAGAAGAAAAGACATACATTATTATTGTATTAGTAATGTCGTGACGACATTGCTCGTATAAGTCACGTGACCTAGCGTTTTTTGAGCGAAATTTAATTGTCATCGGGATTTTTTTTTTTATAAAATAATAATTTTTTGAGAGAAAACCAATTATGATAGTAAAAAGCAAGATATCTCGCTTGTTTTAAAATATGTTTCATAAAACGTTCAAGTAGCTTATTGTTACACTTTTGCCAATATTCTATAATTAACATTGTCTATACCCTTAGGACTTTCTTGTCAACTTGTCATAACTCATAAATCATAATTCAAATGACAAATTGTAAAGGTGTGATTTGTGAAATGAGAATAAGTATATACCTAGTTATTTTATATTAAAAATTAAATAGCACTCTTTAATTTCCAATCTTCTTCGTGTCACCAAATGTTATAAGTGACATTGGTGAAATATTTTGTGTCCTCTTGCAAAGAAACGGAGTATTTAATGTTTACAACATTTTTTATTTTATGATTTGCATCTTTTTAATATATTTGGTTTTAAAATGTAGAGAGTTTTCACAATAAGTTTTAATAAGCACATTCCGAAATAAAATATTTTTATTGCTATGAAAAAACTATTTTTGTTAATTTTTAGTTGTCTTCTGGATAAATAGTTATAAATAGGAATGAATTCCGGGATTCTAAAATATCTTCTTTGCTCATCAGTTAGAGTAAGTATAACATAATAAAAGAAATATTTCTATTTTTCTTTACTATACATATTTAACCTTAAATAGAGTTGTAATTAATATATATAGAATTATAGCAACATTTCAAGTTTCAAAAGATTGAGGACAAAAAAAGCCATGGAAGTTAAGTCTCGAGAAGATCCTGTAGTGTTAAAGTTAAATACACCAGAGTTTCATAATATATTAACCCCAGAAGTGCGAGATTTAAAGAATATCTTTGATAAATATCAATATGAAATCAGAATAGCTGGTGGCGCGGTACGGTATGTTATAATAGGCCACAAATAATTTTATACTTGTCTGTCTTTTTATTATAGTTTTGTTAATTAGCAAGAACAATATGAAAATTAGTTAATTTTGCAGGTCAAGTAATTTTTAATATTTTTTATTTTTACCTAAATGGTTGTAATGTAAGAGGCCCTTTTAATTAGAGATTCTAAAGATAATAAGATTCCATTTAGTTAATACAAAATTAATGTGGGCTCTTAGTTGTCTGAACTTTCTAAACATGCGAAGTTTTGAGGCTTAAATCAATACACTTTTTCATCATAATACTGTGGGTTTTATATTCTTTAAATTGATATTGCCTAAGCAATAATGCTGTCTTGTTTTACTTTATATAAATTGTATTCTATGTATTTTTAACTGTAATGTGGAGTTCAATAAAGTAACATAATAAGATTGTTTTTGTTTAAAACTATAATTTATAAATAGAATCTTACTCATCATATTTTGTAGAGACTTATTGCTTGGTCTTCCGGCTAAGGACCTGGATTTTGCTACAACGGCCACACCCCAGGAAATGAAGGAAATGTTTACATCAGAGAACATAAGGCTTATTAACTTGAGTGGGGAGAAACACGGCACAATCACACCTAGAATTAATGATAAAGAAAACTTTGAGGTCACCACTCTTAGGGTGGATGTAGTTACTGATGGAAGACATGCTGAGGTTGAATTCACTAAAGATTGGAAGTTGGATGCTAACAGAAGAGACCTCACTATAAATTCTATGTTCTTAGGTAATAAATCTATAAATAATTAAATGTTTATATTTATATGTTACTATCAAACTTCGAAATATTTATTAAAACAGCAGTTTGGAGTATGTGTATGTGTGTTTATTTTTTAAATATTAATATACATATTCATCTAAGTTAAATATGAAATATATTCTTACCATCACTTTGGAGTTAAAAAATCCAGAAATAACTCTTGTATTGCTATCTTTTTTACATATGTAAACATCACTTATATCTCTCTTTTCTAGGTTTTGATGGAACTATCTATGACTATTTTTATGGATATGAAGATTTGAAAAAGAGAAGAATTGCATTTGTTGGTGATCCTGATGAACGGATAAAAGAAGATTATTTACGGATAATGCGCTACTTCAGATTCTACGGCAGGATTGCAGAACATACTAATAACCATGACAAACACACTCTTAATGTCATTAAGCTAAATGCTGAGGGCTTAAAAGGTGTTTCTGGAGAGAGAATTTGGATGGAGTTAAAGAAAACACTCCAAGGAAACTTTGCTGGTGACCTCTTGAAAATTATGTTAGATCTAGATATTGGGCAATACATTGGTAACTTAAATTCTACTTAATTAATTAAAATGTTGTTTCTTTAATGTAACTGTAACTAAATGTTTTAAATAATTTTCAGGTTTATCTGACCCTAATTTACAAGAACTTGATCTTTTGTTAAAAAGGAGTGAACATCTTAGTCTATACCCAATAACCTACCTTGCTGCATTATTGCACAATATAGATGATGTAATATTATTACATTCTAGGCTCAAGTTTTCCAGCTACGAAAGAGATATGGCCTTCTTTATAGTTGAACACAGAACTCAAAAGGAAGCCTCCAGACCTTTACTGTATGTAATTTTCTTTAAAATAATTAATCAATCTATAATATATTTGAGAGTTTTGTTATAATAAATAGATTTTTTATTATCAAGTGATCTAAGAATGCCTATAAATTGGATTTGATGAAATTGTAATAATTACAAATAGAGAGGTTTTACAGTTCACTTAAATCAAATAAATATTTTAAATTTGCAAATTTTTCTACCTCATTTTTGTTTATTTTTAGACCATATGAAAAATTAGTTTTGAATACAAAGATAAAACAAAAGGATGCAGTGGATTATGTCCGAGAGGTGCTTAAATACCAAGGTAATGAAAAATTATTAGAGATGTTTAATAATTGGGAGATTCCAAGGTTCCCTGTTAGTGGGAAACATTTAAAAGACAATGGTGTTCCTTCTGGAAAGATGTATGGACTAGTCATTAATAAATTAAAGGATTACTGGATTGAACAAGAATATAAAGACACAGCTGACGATTTAGTTAAATTAATACCAAGTGTAATTGAAGGCCTTAAAGAGAAATAAAAGCAATAGGATTGTTTTAAAATGTTTTTTATTTAATACTTAAATATAATATAAAATGGTTGGTTCTACGGAAAAGGAAGTAAAATGTGACAAATTTAAACATGAGTGAATTATCAATTGCCAGTAGGTATTTAATAACTTAAAAATTCAAAAACTCTATTAATTCAGCTTTTATTTTCATTTTGCTGCCTAAAATTACCGTCAACATTTTTAAAAATAAATGTTTGTAAAGAATTTAAATTAAAAAAAGTATTTTTACCATTTGACCAAATTTTATTTATTATAAAGTTTGAAACACATTGCATCGGTGGATAATAGTAACATAAGTTACTTGGGTCATTTCCCACCCATTAAGCTGTTCATACCACTCGAACCTTGTTGCAATTGTCTCATCATATTATGCAAACCTGACATTCCGCCCATTTGCTGAAGAATTCTGGGGTCCATCATCTTAGCCATCTGTTGGTTGAGTTTAGCCATTTGAGTCTGGTTAACATTTTTAGCCATGTCGCCACCCTTGAACAGTCCTTTTATGCCACCCATTTTTTTGACAACTGCAGCAAATTTTGTGTACTGAGCTATAAGGTCTTTTACATCTCTTTCGGTGACACCAGCACCCTGAGCGACCCTAGTGATGCGTGTCGGTTGTTTCGAGAATAATTTCGCTCCATCGCGGTGATCCAGTTCTCCTTCATTCATAGAATCCATAATTGTCATTAGACGTTTGAGTTTCGCCATTGATTCCTGTTCACTGCCTTTTGACATTAAATCTTGAGAAAACCCGGGAATCATGCCCTGAAAAAAATTTGTAAACAACATTGTTAATTTTTTAAAGTGAAAAACTCTGAACTATGATCTAAAAAAAAACAAAAAAAAATTGTGACAATTTCAAATTTGTCTTACATTTCTTAAAATCTAGTACAGTAGTATTTCAAAAAATACATAATATATACAATTAAATTATATTACCATGATCTGTGAAAATGGTCCCATCTTCATGATATTCTGAAATTGCTCATACATAGCCCTCAATGTGAACTGTCCATGTTTAAGTTTTTCTAAGAGCTCATCATTATCATCTAACTTGAGTTCATTGACCTTGTCCAGTAAACCTTCAATATCTCCCATCCCAAGAAGTTTATTGATAAAAGGCTTAGTTTTAAATGGTTCAAGGTCATCAATGTGTTCTCCAGTACCAATAAAAATTATAGGACTTTCCGTTGCTGCTACACTGTGAACAGGTTTTATTAATAAGTTAAAAATGTATGGAGGCTTCTTTAGTTAATTGATAAATAAAATGAAAAATAGGATAAAACTCACGCTGATAGTGCACCGCCACCCTTGGCATGTCCATCTAACTTGGTGATAATTACAGATCCAATGTCGACTTTGTCTTTAAATGCACGGGCTTGGGATTCACAAGCCTGACCAATAGTGGCATCCATCACAAATATGATGTTGTCTGGTTTCTACAAAAAATAAATAGTATAGTAAATCACTATAATATAAAATCATAAATATAAAGTTATGTACAAAAAGCCTACAATAGCTGTAGCGACTGCCAACATCTCCTCAAAAAGTGATTCTTCTTGTTTGTGACGTCCACTGGTGTCAACAATGATCATCTCAAAGCCTTCCTTTTTGAACATGTCCACACCTGTTGAAGCTATCACAACTGGATCTACTTCAGTGTAGCTAAAAATGTGTACCAATATATCATATGAATACTATTTTAACTAGACATCATTCACCACAGAATATAGTAGATAACAATTAACTAAACCATTAGAATCACATTTCAAAATCAAAATTTTAAAAAATAATAAAATTTACCTTCCATAAAACGGTATCCTTGCCTTAGTACAGTTCTGTTTAACTTGATCATAGGCACCAGCTCTGAATGTGTCGGCACAGACTAAACATGATTTCCAGTTTTTCCTTAGGTAATGGTAGGCCAATTTAGTACAAGTGGTAGTTTTTCCGGAACCTTGCAGACCTACAAACATGATGACATTTGGCTTGCCCTTTACTGGCTGATATGGCTTCACACCTGGATCTACCAGCTAGAAGTAAAACATTATTAGTATTATATGGCAGTTTAATGTTTTTATTCCAATGAAACTACAAAGCTATCTATACATATAAAAAAATTGTACTGAAGTTAGAAAGTTATGGGAATACAAAAAATAACTGATTTATGATATAGTTAAAATACTCCAAAACTTATAAACAGATTTAGTAATTTGGTGTTCTATTTGCTTATTATCTTAGTCAACATACAGGATGGTTAGATGTGTTTTGGATATAATAATAATACAATAATACCGCCAAGAACATTTTTATGATTTTTGGTATGGTGTTGACTTATTATCATAGTCTACATGTAGGATGATTGTAATCTAGGAAAATTGATTAAATTTTAGGCAAAGAACTGATTGGTGTTATATATTGTATACATTTGATGTGAATGTGATAGATGTCTTATGAATTGAGTCTAGTTAGGAGGGAATGGCAGACAAAGTCACTGGCAATAAATAGATTATTAATTCAAATAAAGACTATAACAAATTCCTATCAACTTGGTTATTTACCTAGCAGTAATAAATGTTTCCACAAAGAAATGAGAGACATCCATATTTACAAAAATATCGAAATTGCATGGTGGATATATTTTAATTACCTTTACAAGTTCTTTGAAGACAGCAGATTGTATCATCCGCCGTTTGTTGAGCCCTCCTGCCATTTCATCAAAATCAATGACGGCACGCACATTTTCGCGGAGATTTTTAACTAACCGAATATTTACATCTGCCTCTAATAAAGCAGCACATATCTGCTTTAGCATAGAATTTAGAACCTGCAAGAAAATATTTAGATAATGTTTAATTCATACTAAATACTCTTATTTTTAATGTGACATAGATTATTTATTTTCTTGTTTACCTCTTCGTTGATTATAGTTGCACGACTTAAAGACTGCAACGCAGTCGTTATTTTACGACCTAAATCTGCTAAAACCATTTTGAATAACTATATAACCACTACACTTAAAAATTTGAGTCAGCTGTTGTTTTCAGTAAAAGTATATTTTATAAGAAATGTTCTTAACATAACAGTTTTGTGACATTTTTTACCATAATTTTACAAGCACAAAAATGTTTTTCTAGATTGTTACTCAAAAACACACAGTTTATAAACTAATTTATGTTTCGTAAAATTAAATCCGTACCACGACGTATATCTAATTTTCAACAAATTCAACTCCAATCTTCGACACGTAAAACGTCAAATTTAATAACGTTTCATTTCATGCATACAGCATAACACTTTTACAATCTACATCTTGCAAACCATGGTACTCATACAAAACCTTTCAAAACTATCAATTTACATTTTTGCTTAATTTCTTTTTATACTAAACATCGAAATGTGTTTATTGAGTAAAAATATAAAACCGATAAAACCAATTTTATAAAAAAAACCGGAACAACATATTTATGATGTAGTCCCTATCCTTCACAGATGATGAAAAACAAATTTCGCATTGTAATCGTCGATTTGACTGGTTCATTTATGTGGATTTGTGGTTTATAATCAATTGTATTTCATGAAGTACAAGTCTTCGTAATATAGTTTGTAATAATGGTAAGTTGTAAAAGCAGTTTGTGTTAATATCAAAAAAATATATTAAGTTATTTGAATTAAGCTCTCAGTGATACTTTTTGTAATAATTTTATTAGGGTCAAAATCAATCGGGTGGTGGAAGTGGCGGAGACAAGAAAGATGACAAGGATAAGAAGAAGAAATATGAACCCCCAATTCCTACAAGGGTCGGAAAGAAGAAACGTAAGGCTAAAGGACCAGATGCAGCATTAAAATTGCCTCAAGTGACGCCACATACGCGTTGTAGGTTGAAGTTATTAAAGTTGGAAAGAATAAAGGACTACTTATTGATGGAAGAAGAATTTATCCGGAACCAAGAGCGATTGAAGCCCCAAGAAGAAAAAATTGAAGAAGAAAGATCAAAGGTATATAAGTATTCCTCTATTTGATTTTTTTAACATTTAATTATTTGCAAATATTGTACTATATACATAAGCAAAATAAATAACAAGATGTGGCTATTTCATATTTTTGAACTGTGGCTATTTCTAGTGGCTATTAACAATATTTTTTATTGGTTTTATAATTGTTATTATAGTTATTTGTAATGTATATCTCTGAACATTAATTTCAATATCTGACTAGATTTTTTTATTAGCATAAGCAATAAGTTAACTTTCATATATTTTAATTACTAATTGTCATAACTAATTAATATATATACCAATTATTAATTAATAAAATTCCTTTTTAATTTAGCTTAAACACTCCATAAATATGTCTATTGCCAGAAAATAATTCTTAGTTATTCTTAATTTAATTGGCTAACTCAGAACTCTTGAATTCAGGTAGATGATCTTAGAGGAACTCCAATGTCTGTGGGCACTTTGGAAGAGATCATTGATGATAACCATGCCATTGTGTCAACCTCAGTGGGCAGTGAACATTATGTCAGCATCTTATCTTTTGTTGACAAAGATCAGTTGGAGCCGGGCTGTTCAGTTTTGTTAAACCATAAGGTACAATTATTTTTCTAAAATGTTTATATGTCAATTAAAAATATCTCAGTAAGATTTTGTAAAAATCTTTCCTAACCTCTCATAAACAAAAAATCTTAATGGAATGTGGTAAATGTATCATTTAGAATTATTATTGTGTAATAAAAAGTACAATTTTGTCTAGGTCCATGCGGTGGTTGGAGTACTTGGTGATGATACAGATCCAATGGTCTCAGTCATGAAACTAGAGAAGGCTCCACAAGAAACTTATGCAGACATTGGTGGTCTGGACACACAAATACAGGAAATAAAGGTAATAAAATCTTGATAAACATATTTATAACAGCTTTTCTGAAACTGAATTAATGTAGTTTTTCTGAAACTGAATTAAGTATGACCAAAATTAGTTATTTTGTTAGGTAGTAATTTATGTACATACCATTTTCTTAAATTATAATTAATTTGCCTGAAATCATTAATCTTCATTTCAAATTTATTGCTACGGTTCTAGTTGTTCCAAAATAGCATTTAAGATTGACGTTTGTGAAACAGTGATCACAATAAAAAAATATATAACTGGCTGAGTTTTTTGTGTGGTTCTTCTCAGACCAGGACACGTTTTGAACCCTCATAGCTTTAACATTAAGTTGAAAAGTGCTTTTCCTTAAGGTCTTATTACGATAAATCTGGTACTGAAATAGGCCCTTCTTACATTTCTATTTTGACGTACACAAGTGATCACAGATAATGATTCAAAGTGGAAAAGATATAAATAAAAAAAATAAATATATATTTACAGTAATCTGTTTTATTTTACAATATTTGGTAACTTTCATCTTCATCTTGAATGCATCATTTTGCACATCTACATTTTCAAAGTAAACTGAAACAGTAACAAAACGTGTGTGAGACTAAAACGCGCGGGACGCAAGCGTGTAACGCAAGTTCCAATGTATTGTGCATAAATTAAACTTGTATAAAGTACCAAAAATGTATTACATATGGTTGTTCAGATACTCATATAATACCTGAAACGGAGGGCGGGGTAATCGATTTTCTACTGTAATTAGTTTAAATAATATATTTGTTTCCAATTGAAATTCTTTTAGGAGTCTGTTGAACTACCTCTAACGCACCCAGAGTACTATGAAGAGATGGGAATCAAGCCACCCAAGGGTGTTATTTTATATGGTCCCCCAGGAACTGGGAAGACCTTGCTGGCCAAGGCTGTGGCTAACCAAACTTCGGCTACTTTCTTGAGAGTTGTGGGATCCGAGCTCATTCAGAAGTATTTGGTAATATTTTTTATTACATAAACCAGAATGACTACTTTTTATTTCTAATATTTATATATCAAACACGTGACAATCAATAATATTCATGTTCACAACAGGGTGATGGGCCAAAGTTAGTTCGTGAATTGTTCAGAGTAGCCGAAGAACATGCTCCTTCAATCGTTTTTATCGACGAAATCGATGCGGTAGGAACTAAACGGTGAGATCTGAAGTCATATCATTAGTTGGTTTCCATGTAAGTACAATAAATAATTCATAATTAATAAGTTTCATTTTTATTCAGTTATGATTCAAACTCGGGCGGTGAGAGGGAAATTCAAAGAACTATGTTAGAGCTTCTCAATCAGTTAGATGGATTTGACTCTCGGGGTGATGTTAAGGTAAGGCAAGGCTGAAATCTGCCTGTTTATATTTAAGATGTTATTGAATTCATATGTTATTAATTGCCAATTGATATATTTATAATTGTTATGTAGAAATATTGTTTAATCAAGATAAAATTAACATCCATATTGAGTCGGAATCTATCTCAGTTTTTCATTTTAAGAGCCTTAAATTAGACACTTACCTATAATGTGTTGTAAATTAATTAAAACAACTACATATTATCTTCTAAAGTTAAAAAAGTATTATGTTTTAAGTATTTTATTATATATTTTTTGATTGTTTTCAGGTAATAATGGCAACAAATAGAATAGAGACCTTGGACCCGGCCCTCATCCGACCTGGTCGTATTGACCGTAAAATCGAGTTCCCATTGCCAGATGAGAAAACCAAGAGGCGAATCTTCACCATCCACACTTCTCGGATGACTTTGGCTGATGATGTCAATTTGTCAGAACTCATTATGTCTAAGGATGATCTCTCGGGTGCTGATATGAAGGTACTTTGAGATACAAATTTTGTTATTGTTCTCTTTTCTTCTTGTTTACTTTTGATTATAATCAATAATTGTCTTTTAGGCTATTTGTACCGAAGCCGGTTTGATGGCCCTCAGAGAGCGTCGTATGAAAGTCACGAATGAAGATTTCAAAAAGTCTAAAGAGAGCGTACTCTATCGAAAGAAGGAAGGGACTCCCGAAGGGCTGTATCTGTAGTTACATATGTATTGTCTTTAAAAATACTTGTGTCTAAAAATATAAAAACAACAATCTAATTGGATTTATATTAGACATAGTAAATTCTTAAATTAAATTCAATGTAATGATTTAAATAAAAACTTAAAAAATGTAGTTGTTTATTATTTATTTATTTATTTTTATTTATTAATTTTTATGTCGATTATTATTTTATTTATTTAAATACTCTTATATACAATAGAAAATGAAGAGAAAAAATAATAATAATCAATTAATTAAAAAAAGCAGTAACAATGTTAAATATGAACACTACATTAAAAATATAAATCTAAAAAAAAGCAACAGTACATGCTTACAACAACAATTCACAATTTTGTCTGTTTATATGTTTTTGAGTTCCTGTATCAAGTGTATTTATAACATACCTTTCATAACCGAAAATAGCTTCTTTCATCTCTTTCCATTTCTTAAGGGTGAAGAAGTAGGTATTTGCTAAATAGGGAATATGCATACAATTTAAAATTGTCTCAAATATTTGTTTTTCAATTACTTATTATCATCTTATTATAATAAAAACATTTTTTTTTATTTACTAATCATTTAAGGCCATAAAATAATTTATGAAAAGTGTAAATTAAGGGAGCGAAATTCAAACTTCCAAAACGCGCCACCATTGGTCGAAACAAAATGTGACGTTATTTGACACGCCATTCAAATTATCAACGTCGAAGTTGATACTGTGGTATTAGTGTTACTGACAGCGTCACCGGGGGAGCGGGTGGGTCGGGAGACCCACCCTTAAAAAGGGGGGGCCAGATGAGCCCCCATGGGGAACGACGTCCCGAGGGCGTCTCAGATTGAGACACGGACCTCGGCTCGGGTGTCGTTAGTCAGGAGGGAAGCTAAGGAAATTTGGACACTAGCGTCTCCGACGGCAGAACGCCGGAGCAACGGAGCACTTACTCAGTTGGGATCTCGTCTATACCGGTATAGACGGTGTGTGTCTGTATGTTGTGTGGTGTCGCTTATGCCTACGCGTACACGTTATTACCTACTGTGAACGCGTCGTCGGGGTCAACGAGTACCGACTTGGGTCTTCTTTTTCTGACTAAAGTAGTCTTAAGAGTCTGTCCGACACCTTGAACTGGTATAGCTTGTACAGTCCATTGTGCCAGATCCTGTCGAACGCCTTAGCTACATCGAGGAAGAGCGCTCTTTTTTTTTTTTTTTTTTTTTTTTTTAACGTTGGGAAATCCTTTATGGATACCACCCAGCAGTGGCGTAGCGAGCTTAACTCGCGCCCGGGGCACAAAACCGTTATAGCGCCCCCCATTTTAAAAATATACTTACAAGAACTCACAGACTCCTCCTCATAGGCTCCTCAAGAACGATAAAACGCTGTATTTGTTGTGTCCTTGTGAAGTATTTATATTATAAAATAGACGATGTTTTACTTGTTATTTTCCGGGTTATGATTTTTCTGTGACTATATATATGGTATAAAAACGAGATTGAATTCACATATTTAGGGATGTCTTAGTAATCAACAGGTTACTGGAATTGGTTATTACTGGAAGCGATCACCAACTTGTAAGGGGGCCCTTCAAAATATCAATTTTAAGCTTGAGTGGAACCGCATGATGAGACTTGTTCTTCGTCCGACTGTGCCTCAAGCCGAAAAAGATGCGTTCCAGCTGGATGTGCAAAACAAATTCGCTGCACTGGCATTCCCAGCAAATGTTGACGAGAACTTAAACGTCATAATAGGAGTTGTACGCGAAGTGATAATAAGGCACTTCCGGAAAAAGAAACCAGATAAGAAGTCTCAGCTTTAAACCTAGACCCAAAACTGAAGCGACTTCGACGAGAATAACAAGAGGATCCTTTGTCAGTCACCCAGTTTCTCGACAAAAAGATCCGGAGCTAAGTCGTCGGGATTCAAAGTCTTTACAAAGACATGGGGAAAAGTGACCTGATAAAGCTGATTACCTCGAATGGTGAAACCGTCACATCAGTCCCGGAGATATTTTCTGAAATGGAGGACTTCTCCACAAATCTATATGTCTCACATGCACCGAACCCTCCACCAAACGCGAGCGACCCTAGAGCCCCGCTTACGCACCACTCTACAGACGATCTATCATACATAGATGTCCACGAAATAGAGATGGATCTTAAACAGTTTAACAAAGGCTCCCGGGGAAGACGCAGTAATCTATGAGCTCGTTAGGGCTGTAGAGAAATCAGTCCTTGAGGAGATCAAAAGGGTTTATAACTCGGTGATAACCAATGCGACTACCCGATTTATAGGCCAATTACACTTCTAGGCCACAATTATAATCTGTATTCCAGAGTCCCGAATTGTCTGGCATTCATATTTGACAAATTTCAGCCACCGAATCAGGCTGGATTTCGTAAAAAAATTGGCTTTGGTGGACCAGAAGAATGCTTTCGACTTCCTTGAAATCTGGGTCTGGAGTCTTTGTAGCGCTATCAAGTTGAGTAGCAATATGTTCTGAGGTTCTGTGAAATCTCTACTAAATGGCAATGATGTCAGTCTAAGTACAATACCACCAAACAAGTCTTATCCAGTTGACTTGAGGTGTAAGACAGGGTGACGTTATATTCCCGAAACTCTTCACCAATGCGCTGAAGGATGTTTTCAAGACATTTCAGTGGGATTAAATGGGCATCAATGTCAATGGTGAATATCTCACGCATCTCCGCTTTGGCGATGGAATAGTTATAGTGACAGAATATCTGCAAAAACTACAGGAAATGCTGTCTGGTCTCAATGCTACCTCAAGACTTGTTGAATTTTACAAGACCAAGTTCATGTTTAATAAAGACATCATCCCCGAACCCATTTTTGTCTAAGGTGTAACCTTCGAAGTGGACAACTATTTTTAGGAGTACTTTAACTTAGGGCAAAAGTTGCAGTTTTGATGACAACTTTGATGGGGAAATCATTACAAAAATGCATCTTGGCTAGGAAGTATTTGGAAAATTTCGTCACAGATTTGTGTCATCTTTGCCATAATGTCTCAAGATGAAGCCGAGACATAGAACCTGACGATGAAGCTGGCCCATCGACTGCATGTCACCCAGAGAACTATGAAAAGGTCTATGCTTGAAGAAGAACATGAGTTGAAGTTGAGTCCGTATGTTAGGATCCTGTACCCAAAGGGTAAAAACGAAACCCTATTACTAAGACATCGTTGTCTGTAACAGTCCGTCTGTCTGTCTACAGGCTGTATCTCATGAATCGGGATAACTAGACAGATGATATTTATACAGATGATGTATATCTGTTGCCGCTATAGGAGGGTTGATTAGAAAGTTTTAAAAAAACCGACCACTGGTAAATACTATTTAAAAAAATAAGTTTAAATTTGGAAAACAGAGCCCTTTGCCAATACTTTTGTCATTTGTATTTTCTCGAAACTTTCCTTGCGACCCTTATATAAAATAAAAATATTCTAAAAACAAAATAAAATAAATACTTTAAAGGGGATTCCCATGCAACAAACTACATTTTTCCTTGATATTAATAAGAGCTTAAGGTAGATGCTTGAAATATTCACAGAAAATTTAGTTGTATATTAACTTTATTTATAAATAATTAAATTAAAATTCAAAAAATTATTAAAGGGGGCGCCCATATCACACACGTAATCTTTTTGATGTTTTTATATATAATGGTACGCAACCATTCGTGTGCGAGTCCGACTTCCAGCACTTGGCCTGTTCTTTTCCCTTTTGATTTACGAATTAACTTTGATTGTATTACACTAGCACCAGATTAAAATATATTTTAAAGAAATTAATTATAATGAAAATAAAAAAATTCCCACATTTTTTTTGTTTTGCAGACCTTTTGGCGCCCCTTTGTGGTTAGCGCCCGGGGCATGATGACACCCCTTGCACCCCCCTCACTACGCCTCTGCCACCCAGCCCAGGGGAGGGCCGGGATGGTTAGGTGGGAGTAATGCACTGCAGTTTACCCACTAAAACCCAACGGGTACCCTCATCGCCATAACGGGGCGCCACGGGATCGCTTTCGCACTCACCGTGACGCCCCCGGCGGATTTTTTTTCCTCCCAATGAGGGTGTCCGAGTAACCAGAACACCACCACCGCATAGGCCTATGGTAGGAGAGAGAGCTCACCCCCCTCTCCCGCCAAGGCACTACGGCTGGAGGAAGGCCTCGGGCGAAATCCCCTCTCCTTCCACCCAGCCTACCGCTATTAAGCTGGCCCGTCAGTCACGGCCATCGCCTCCACCGTAGATTGGGTGCGCACCACGCTCAAGGCAGCTGATAGGTTGTCAGCTGCCTTCCCCCTTATGCGTGGAGCCTTACACGTCCGGCTCCCTAATTCATGGCTCGCCGCAAGGCCTCGGTCCGCACAGACAGCACACCGCAACACTTCGGTGCAGCTGGCGCGGGAGTGTCCCGCTATGCCGCACCGGAAACAGACGGCGCTTCGGTCTGCATCGGAGGGGCACACTGCACGCATGTGTCCGGGCTCCAGACACTTGTAGCAACGCAGTGGCTTTGCCTCCAACAGCTCAACCCTGGTTGAGCTCCAGCCTACTAAAATACGATCACCGGCTTCCAGCAATAATTTTGCCGTCTCGATTGGGATTCGGGCATTCGGCAACGCCCATTTTCCCTATGCCCCGACGAATCTCCCCTACGTGAAGAGACTCGGCAGGACTCTTTGTCGTGCGACAAATGGCTTCCGCTATTTTCTCCGATGTGGCAGAGTCGTCCAATCCGGTCAATTTCACCGCAACCCGTCTAACAGGTCGGACGATGTCTGCCACCCCATCCAGAACCGGGCGAAGTTTCGCTGCCAGTTTTTCAGCCTTGTCTGAAGCAGCCTTAGGCAGCTCCAGCAGCCTCGCTCCCGTTGCCGATCTTCTGATCCTCAATTCATCCTCCAACCCAATCTCGCCAAGATCGACCATCTCGGCGGCTCGCTGGAGAACATGGGCGTAAGTTACTCCCATGGCTGCGGCCTTGGTCTGCAACGTTATTAGAACCGCTGGCGACCGAGTTGAAGGCAACTTGGGCCGCGGTTGCGAACTAATCCCGGCTTTCCGGGACTTTTTTCCTCCCTTGGCCGACTTAATTTTGTCGGGCTGCTTAGCTGCAAGCTTCGAAGCTTCAGCAGGAGCCACCTTATTTGGGATGCTCTTTTTGGGTTTCCCGCGCCGAACTACCGAACACCATTCCTCTTCGGTACCAACGGGCCCAGAATGCCGAACAGGTAACGACGGCATCCGTTTGGGCAACGACGACGAGGACTCAACACGCAAGATCGGCGATATAGAGCGCCCTTGCATGCGCAGGTCCCGTCCATCAGCTGCAGCAGCAGCTGTTCCCTTCTTTCTTCTCTCTGCAGCGAGAGATGGTCGGTCGGTCGGTCTCCGGGAGGAGACGATCCTCAATTCCGGAAAAGCGGGCATTTATAATTTCGCCCACTGAAATGATTATAGAACGCCTCATATCCTCTATAAAGTCGGAGCTTGGAGCGCCGACGTCTGCAGCAGGTTTCATAGCGGCTGACCGCATTTCTTCGAACTCACGCTTGTGGACCTTGAGCTCTGCTCAAAGGTTATCCACTTCACGGTGGAGGCGCAAGTTGTCTGCGCGGAGAAGACGAGACTCTTCATCGACCGTGCGGTCTGCTAACGTCTCTACAGCTTCAAGGAGATTTTTCGTCGAGTCCTTTATCAACCTAATCATGCCACCCTTGAGGTTTGTGGACTTCCTGCACGCCTCAAGGATGGCCGCAGAGCTGCGTCCGGCGACTTCCCGCAATTCTTCGGCCCCCATTGATTCTGGGTCCTTCCTGTGCTGCGCCTCCGACAATAATTTCTCATCAGAACCCGGCAATAAAGCGTTGAAGACGGACACTGTCTCAGATATGCCTCCCTTGGTTGGACCTAACTCCGCCATCGCGTTTGACGACCTTGACAAAGCTGAGTGCTTAGCCGACAGTCTAGAGAGCCAGTGCCGTCTGTCTGCTCAATCGGTTGATCGCGATCATGTCGAAATAGTCCACAAATCGGTCAATATAATGTGTTCTCAGCCACCGGTCGGTCCGCCAATCAAGGAAACGAACCTAGACGAGGTGACGTCCATAGTTAGGGCGCTTATAGTATATGAGAGAATAATCCTCTGTAGACTTAGATCGGAAGTCGAGAGACTCAAAATCATCCCAAATGAGCAGTTCGGCTTTAGAGCCAACCATTCATGTTCCCATCAGGTGCAACGCCTCACGGAGCATACTGACACGGGGCAACTGTGAGGGCCAAGAAGCATAGGACAGGAGCGCTCTTCCTGGGGGAGTCCCCAAGTGTTTGCAAGGTACGTCCTCGTCGTTTCCCCTGGACCCCGTCCTGACCCCGGTAACGCAGGTGGCAGGCGGGTGACCAAATCCTTCAAACGATACTTGGGTGAGTGTGTTCGTATTGATCTGCCGTCATGCTTCCTTTGCGTAATAGCAAAGGAAGATTTATCAAAGGCCCTTCTCAGGGCCAACCAAAAGGCCCTTCTCAGGGCCAACTAAAAGGCCCTTCTCAGGGCCAACCCAACGATGACATGGCTATTCACTCGGACTCTGATGTGCACTGCGATTTGGATGCGGAGGAGTCAACACCGTTGATCGGTTCCTCCGCAAATGACTCTGGCAATCTTGACGACTCGAGACTTGCTGTTAGTAAGGTGGTACCCTCTAAGGGTAATAATTTGTTGTTCTGTGGCGATGAAACGTCCAACAACGAGGTTATTGGTCGTAGGAAGCGACATCTTAAGGAGGTCGCTCGGCTTCTAAGCGAAGCGTCGGAAAGTGATTCCGAGCGTGGTGCTGCGTCTGCGAAATGCAGCACCGCTTGTCGCGGACGTGTCGGTTTGAAGCGTGGTAGTGGGCTTGCTCGGGCGAAGGCCGATCTGCGGGCCCTTACTGACGAGGCTGAGGAGGCCGAATTCGAGAGGGCGTTGGCTGCGCGTTCCTTTCGTAAGGCAAAAGCGTTATTGCCGGGTTCTGATGAGAAATTATTGTCGGAGGCGCAGCACAGGAAGGACCCAGAATCAATGGGGGCCGAAGAATTGCGGGAAGTCGCCGGACGCAGCTCTGCGGCCATCCTTGAGGCGTGCAGGAAGTCCACAAACCTCAAGGGTGGCATGATTAGGTTGATAAAGGACTCGACGAAAAATCTCCTTGAAGCTGTAGAGACGTTAGCAGACCGCACGGTCGATGAAGAGTCTCGTCTTCTCCGCGCAGACAACTTGCGCCTCCACCGTGAAGTGGATAACCTTTGAGCAGAGCTCAAGGTCCACAAGCGTGAGTTCGAAGAAATGCGGTCAGCCGCTATGAAACCTGCTGCAGACGTCGGCGCTCCAAGCTCCGACTTTATAGAGGATATGAGGCGTTCTATAATCATTTCAGTGGGCGAAATTATAAATGCCCGCTTTTCCGGAATTGAGGATCGTCTCCTCCCGGAGACCGACCGACCGACCATCTCTCGCTGCAGAGAGAAGAAAGAAGGGAACAGCTGCTGCTGCAGCTGATGGACGGGACCTGCGCATGCAAGGGCGCTCTATATCGCCGATCTTGCGGATTGAGTCCTCGTCGTCGTTGCCCAAACGGATGCCGTCGTTACCTGTTCGGCATTCTGGGCCCGTTGGTACCGAAGAGGAATGGTGTTCGGTAGTTCGGCGCGGGAAACCCAAAAAGAGCATCCCAAATAAGGTGGCTCCTGCTGAAGCTTCGAAGCTTGCAGCTAAGCAGCCCGACAAAATTAAGTCGGCCAAGGGAGGAAAAAAGTCCCGGAAAGCCGGGATTAGTTCGCAACCGCGGCCCAAGTTGCCTTCAACTCGGTCGCCAGCGGTTCTAATAACGTTGCAGACCAAGGCCGCAGCCATGGGAGTAACTTACGCCCATGTTCTCCAGCGAGCCGCCGAGATGGTCGATCTTGGCGAGATTGGGTTGGAGGATGAATTGAGGATCAGAAGATCGGCAACGGGAGCGAGGCTGCTGGAGCTGCCTAAGGCTGCTTCAGACAAGGCTGAAAAACTGGCAGCGAAACTTCGCCCGGTTCTGGATGGGGTGGCAGACATCGTCCGACCTGTTAGACGGGTTGCGGTGAAATTGACCGGATTGGACGACTCTGCCACATCGGAGAAAATAGCGGAAGCCATTTGTCGCACGACAAAGAGTCCTGCCGAGTCTCTTCACGTAGGGGAGATTCGTCGGGGCATAGGGAAAATGGGCGTTGCCGAATGCCCGAATCCCAATCGAGACGGCAAAATTATTGCTGGAAGCCGGTGATCGTATTTTAGTAGGCTGGAGCTCAACCAGGGTTGAGCTGTTGGAGGCAAAGCCACTGCGTTGCTACAAGTGTCTGGAGCCCGGACACATGCGTGCAGTGTGCCCCTCCGATGCAGACCGAAGCGCCGTCTGTTTCCGGTGCGGCATAGCGGGACACTCCCGCGCCAGCTGCACCGAAGTGTTGCGGTGTGCTGTCTGTGCGGACCGAGGCCTTGCGGCGAGCCATGAATTAGGGAGCCGGACGTGTAAGGCTCCACGCATAAGGGGGAAGGCAGCTGACAACCTATCAGCTGCCTTGAGCGTGGTGCGCACCCAATCTACGGTGGAGGCGATGGCCGTGACTGACGGGCCAGCTTAATAGCGGTAGGCTGGGTGGAAGGAGAGGGGATTTCGCCCGAGGCCTTCCTCCAGCCGTAGTGCCTTGGCGGGAGAGGGGGGTGAGCTCTCTCTCCTACCATAGGCCTATGCGGTGGTGGTGTTCTGGTTACTCGGACACCCTCATTGGGAGGAAAAAAAATCCGCCGGGGGCGTCACGGTGAGTGCGAAAGCGATCCCGTGGCGCCCCGTTATGGCGATGAGGGTACCCGTTGGGTTTTAGTGGGTAAACTGCAGTGCATTACTCCCACCTAACCATCCCGGCCCTCCCCTGGGCTGGGTGGTATCCATAAAGGATTTCCCAACGTTAAAAAAAAAAAAAAAAAAAAGAGCGCTCTTCCTCGATGTAGCTAAGGCGTTCGACAGGATCTGGCACAATGGACTGTACAAGCTATACCAGTTCAAGGTGTCGGACAGACTCTTAAGACTACTTTAGTCAGAAAAAGAAGACCCAAGTCGGTACTCGTTGACCCCGACGACGCGTTCACAGTAGGTAATAACGTGTACGCGTAGGCATAAGCGACACCACACAACATACAGACACACACCGTCTATACCGGTATAGACGAGATCCCAACTGAGTAAGTGCTCCGTTGCTCCGGCGTTCTGCCGTCGGAGACGCTAGTGTCCAAATTTCCTTAGCTTCCCTCCTGACTAACGACACCCGAGCCGAGGTCCGTGTCTCAATCTGAGACGCCCTCGGGACGTCGTTCCCCATGGGGGCCCATCTGGCCCCCCCTTTTTAAGGGTGGGTCTCCCGACCCACCCGCTCCCCCGGTGACGCTGTCAGTAACACTAATACCACAGTATCAACTTCGACGTTGATAATTTGAATGGCGTGTCAAATAACGTCACATTTTGTTTCGACCAATGGTGGCGCGTTTTGGAAGTTTGAATTTCGCTCCCTTAATTTACACTTTTCATAAATTATTTTATGGCCTTAAATGATTAGTAAATAAAAAAAAATGTTTTTATTATAATAAGATGATAATAAGTAATTGAAAAACAAATATTTGAGACAATTTTAAATTGTATGCATATTCCCTATTTAGCAAATACCTACTTCTTCACCCTTAAGAAATGGAAAGAGATGAAAGAAGCTATTTTCGGTTATGAAAGGTATGTTATAAATACACTTGATACAGGAACTCAAAAACATATAAACAGACAAAATTGTGAATTGTTGTTGTAAGCATGTACTGTTGCTTTTTTTTAGATTTATATTTTTAATGTAGTGTTCATATTTAACATTGTTACTGCTTTTTTTAAGCCACGCCCACTCTCCCCTTTTTCCGATCAACAGCGCCGCCACAGCCTTCACTGATAAAAAGCAATTTTTTCCTCCAACCTGCATAATCTATCTTTATATTTAAATTTAAATGAGCTTTTTATGAGGAGTGATAAAATAAAGCAATGACACATTGCAAATAATGGCCGTTTTCAGTTCTTAGGCTTAGAGATTTCCTCGAACCTCAACTTTGGTCGGTTCATTGAGTCCAGGGCAAGAGCAGCAGCACCAGAGCTTGCCGTTCTTGCGAAGTTCCGGCAGTACTTTACACCGGGACAGCTTCTTGTTTTATACAAAGCACAGATCCGGTCGTGTGTTGAGCACTGTGGTCACATATTTGATGGTGCCGCAGTCTCATCTTGCGGTTCTGGACTCAATTGAGAGGCGAGCAAAGAGGCTTATAGGCGATCCCGAAATGGTCGAAGTCGACCTCCACAGCCTTGAACACAGGCGTAAAATTGCTAGCCTCTCAGTATTCTATAGGATACATTTTGGTGAGTGTGCGCAGGAATTACACAATTTAATTCCCGCGGCCCCCTACCATCACCGGACGTCCCGACGCACGGCAGGTATCCATCCTTTTGATGTGGACATTCCATCTGTCCAAACGAAGTGCTTTGGTTGGCCTTTTTTACTTCGTACAGCGAAGGATTGGAACAGAATGCCTGCGTCGGTATTTCCGGCCGAATACAATGTGTGTCTTCAACAACAACAGTTGATATTTATTTCATGAATAAGTAGGTACAGAAATTTGAAACTTGGTTATTATCAATGATTATTTTGATTCATTATGACTGATTATTATTTTTCCTTTCTTTAATCGTAATGTTTGAAACTTGGTTATTATCTACCTAACTATCTACTGATTCATAACTCCTATACTGCGGACCTGCAATGATTTAAAGTAAATTTAATATGAGAATAGTTTAAAGTTAGGGATGGTAAGTAAGGTAAGTACTCGTATAACGAAATTATAATTGTACTATAGTACAATATATTGATAAGATTAAATTGAATTTTAAGCCCAATCCGTTAAGAGTGTCAAGATAAATGTAGTTACGCCATATTGCGTGCTTTCTGAATAGACGTATCCACCATTTTATTCAAGTTTGTACGTCGTAACTCCATGCTAAGTTAAAACCTACGAGGTTTGTTCAAATGCAGACTATGTGGCGTTAAAATTTATTTAAAATAAAAGATTTAACAGTTTTTCATTCAAAAATACGTATAAAAACAAAAAAGTTATGAGCAATTATTTTTTTTTTTGTTACGTTTTTTGCGTCTCCTGTAAAGTTACGATTTTGGTGTTTACGACCTTTCTACCCCGAGGTATCGATATAATACATGTATGTAGTAGCTACCGCCGCCTTATTATTTTTTTGGAGATTATTATTTTTGGAGTCTAATATTTTCTCAAGGTAAAATGGATAATAATATTATTATAATGGCTTGTAGGTATTTTTTTCACATTCAATATTTTTATTTATTTATTTCCATTTAATGTTTAATTAAAGGTAGGTACTTGTAAATTGTAAAGCTTCTTTACATATTTAACGCTAAACGCAACAAATTAAAATTAAAAACAAAAAAATCTGACCACAGAATAGATGCATCAGTTTTAGACCATAAATATAACAACAAAAAACTATGCTATATGTAAAAGGACAATATAGTATAAGTATAATACGATCATGTTATTGACTTCATGGGATATTATTTTATCTTCAACAACATACATTTTATAGTAATCAATCACATATAAAATAAGTAATGTATTCTAAAGTTCGAGTGAACGAATTGATATCACTATTAAACACTTTTCTATGTTATGTGACATTGAATAAGAGGGCGGCACTTATTACCGCTGAGAGGACTTTAAATACAAATCTCTTCTATCTACAATGAGTAACATCATGATAAAAGTCATAAAGCATGTTATATTTAAAATACAGATCTAAATTAAATTCCTTTTTTAATCGCATGTTGATTTCTGATGATGACATGTTACGATCTCTATACGCCAATACGACGCAGAAAACAGAAGTAATTAGTAACACGCGATCTATTTGACTATAACTCATTCGTATAATTTACTGAAGTTTTATTTAGATCCATATCAGCAGTAAGAGTGTCATTCGATATTATATTAAACCGATATTGCGTATATTATTTGGCTAATAAATTATATTATTCTTTTAAAAATATTTAGTATATCATAAGTTACAATTTTTTTTCCTTTATTATTAAAAGGAGGGCAAACAAGCCTGTGTAAATGATGTAAATGTAAAGTGATTTGCCACCGTCCGTAGAATCTTGCAAAATCATTGCCCGCCTTTGAGATGGGAGTTGCAACTTTTATTGTAGGTTGTCTATCTGGTATCTATCTGGAAACACCGCTTTAAAAAATTCAAATCACATTTTTGTTTTTCATGGTAGAAGAAATAAAAAAACGCACTGTTGAGAAACGCCATGCATTCAGGGAGTAGAAATGGACTATCGCAATACACGCCACCGAGCAGTGTGATAGTGACAATCGGTGGCAGGAATTAGATTTAATAACTCCTTAGAATACTCTCCGTGATGAATATGACAAAAGACGCATGTAGATATCGCATCCCTCAGCTTTGTCAAAGTTTTTTTTTAGTGGTAAATACGCAAACATCAGTCTTCTGGGGATTAAAGAAGAAGGTTTAGTTTACCCTATTTCGAGTTTCTCCCTAAGGAAGTCTCTAAAGTAGATACATGTTTCTTTAGGCACTCGTCGTCCTTTTTCCGAGAGAGCATATTCCGTCACGCAATAGTACGGACGCAATATTCTACATGCCCGGTGGTATTGTCCGCATTACAATGAATGTTTTATTTATCCAACATATCATTAATATGCGCCAAGAATAGTATTGGAGATTGCAACCCTGGGGAACACTAACATTGAGAATCTTGGGACGGGACTAAAACCCATTTACAATGACCTGTATGCTTCTCCCAGTAACAAAGCTGGTGATCTACTTGCATAAGCTCACGAGAAGCCAGTAGGGAGGAAGCTTTAAAAGAAACGCCTTGTACCATACGCAATCGAAATCTCCAAACTAACTACCCAGACTTATCTCTCGATTCAATTGTCACCGATCATCGAGGTGTAGGTACACCAGAAGATCTCCCGCTGATTAGCTTTGACTATTGATTAGACACTATAATAAAAGTTAATAATTTTTAATAAAGTTTTTTTGTCAAGTAATTTTTTTACCTATTTACTTATTTTGAATATATTTTTTAAATCTATCGAAAGACAAATCTAAAAATTGGTTTAGCAGTATACAGTACAGTCAATTACATTACAGTAACGAAAAATAATAAACCGAATTCGCATCTGTTCACTTGAAATTAATTTAGATTTGTAGATAAAACCCAAGTTGGGGACAATTATATTAATTTGAATCATTTGTTTTAGATGTTGTCCATAATAGTCAATCAGCAAAAAATGGATTTCACACTTTGTCGAAGATTTCATGTAGCATTTAAGTCTCTATACATCTTCTCTCACATTTTAATTATACCAGTTATTAATATTTTAATAGGTATTATAGTTCAATAGGGTACACAATATCAGTATAATATTATATCACAATTGACACTTACTGCTGATATCGATTTAAGTAAAAATTTCATTTAATTAGAGGAACGAGCTTTGGTCGAGGGCATCGTGTGTTATTAGTTACTTTTGTTTTCTGCGTCGCGTTGACTCATAGTGTTGGTTGACTGATATCATCAGAAATTAATATGCCATTTATGAAAGCATTTAATTTAAATCTATATCTTAAATATAACATGCTTTATGGTTTTTATCATAATGTTACCAATTGTAGCTATAAAAGATTTGTGTTTAGAGCGGTCTCAATGGCTATAAGTGCCTTCCTTTTATGGAATTTAATACGATTTAGAGAGTTATTTAACGGAGATTTAAACGTGCTTTCTCGGTTTTTAGAACATATTACTTACGTTATATGTGCCCTAACAACTGGAAATAACTACCTTGTGAATTACTATAAGGCTAATGTTTTTGAGGATAAAAAAATATCCCAAGCAGTCAATAAAATGATACTATTATATGTTGTTCTTATACATATATCATATATAATGCTGTTAATAATTTATGTATTTGTCACTGATTTATCTATTCCATGGTCAAATATATATTTCTTAAATTTCTTACGTTTAGGAACTGAGCTTGGGCATGTGCCAGTGATAATGATATTGTTATTATTCTATTATCGCACAAAATTCTTATTAACAAACATACGTAAGGAAGCCTTGCAATTTACCAATACCTTCCAGTGGAAAAAATATGGAAACATATATATTAAACATATTGAAACTCTTGAAAAAACAGACTGGCCAGTGAAATTGATGGTATCTGTATACAAAAATATATAATTTTTTACATAAATATTATGTTTTTAATATATATTGTTGTAAAATACTTTTTATATATTATTTAAACGACACCTACAGGACACAGACAATTAAACATAGTCTGTTTGTTTGCGCATGGCAAAAATGAATTTATGGAATATTTTAGCATCTCATTGACTGATTCTTTTAGTATCTATTATTATTATCATACGTTTAACTGTGAAGAATCTTAGTTAAAAAAAAGAAATTATGATACATATGATGAAACATAGATATTTAACAAAAGCTGGACGCCAATGACCAGAATGACAAAAAAGTTGCTGGTTTTAGAAATAAAGCTAGTGTAGGTAATACAGTACTTGCAACTTACAAATCTCTCTTTTCAGATATTTGTTCAATTGATCGGTGGTTTTGTAAGAATTTGCACTATACAATATAACATAGTATTATTTTATAAGAATAATGTATGTTAATTATATATTGTTATGTTAGTTTTTATTGAGTATACTTATATAATAACGTTTATTTCTTCTTTAGACAACAAGTTATATAACAATCTTTTATTTAATGGAAAATATTATGCTACTTATATATGTTTACACTGCATTGTTTTTACCATCAGTAATAATGGAATTAACATTAAAAGAAATGGACACATTGAAAGAACAACTAGCTGATGAAATGATTACCTGCACAGGTAAGTATTGATTACTCCGAGAGGCTTTGTCAAATTAATGTATTTATATATTATTAATCAAGTAGTAGATGTTACTTGTTTAGAACATTGGTTCAGAACTAATAATCGAAAAAGGAACAGGCATATCTTAAGTTCACACTTAAGTTCAAATGTTCGCTAAGACCGATGTCTCCGAATACCAAGTCTCATATTCATAGTCTTATCCTTGACACTACTTGAAAAAGACTCCAGCGAGACACTCATCTTGCCCTCTTCCGATTGCTGTGCATTAATCGAGGTCGCAGAACCCTATCAGGGCCTCTCCTCGGTAACCAGAGGTCTCACATGCCTGGGCAGACCGACGCGGAGGAACTTAAGCTCACTTTCCCTGTCGCTATCTAACGGATCAATATCCTGGAGCCAAGACCCGACATAACTCACACATATCGTAATTTCTGTAGAAAGAAACAACGGAAAGATGGGCAACCCTGACGTTGTTTTCCCTCTCCCTTTGGAACTCCAAACTCTTAACGAAGAGAGAGATGAAGGCATATCTGTCTGTCTGCGCGCATTTCACTCCGATGTGTCGCTAGTCACTATTTAATAATTTTATTTAATGTTACAGATGATGAACGTAAGACGCAATTGTGCAAGATGCTAAAATGTTTCCGGTCTTATCCGCTCACATACACTCTATGGCGATCTCTTGAAGTTAACGCAAGACTTCCACTTCAGTTAATCTCACTGAGCACTACTTGTCTAATATGCCTTTTACAGTTTCACCACGTGATAGAAAAGTGAAAGTACCTATTCTTTAGAGAAGCATTTTAATGAACACGCGTTACAAAATATCGTTATATGTATTATAATATAAACAATTCTTTGAAATACACTCTTTCATATTTCAAGGCTACCATCGTCTTCTTAACAGATGAAAATTACCTGCCTCATGGCTCATTGTATGTGTGGCACAAAAAAAGCACGTTTTATCTTTAAAATACTAGTATTGATTCATATATAGACTTAAGTAGGTATATATTATGCCGGTATCCGTTTGAATAAAAATGGGTAAATTTCTTTTTTTATTGTGTGTGTGTATTTTTTGTTACGGCATAGACTTAGATTATAAAGAAATTATAAGAAGGTATTTTTAATTAAGGTTTTTATAACCATAATTAAAGTGACACGAATGTATTGTCTTTAGATCACGTGATTGAAAGATCTTAAAAAAAATAATTATATTTTGTGGCATTACTATGTGATATTTGTGTATATATTACATTTAATATTTTTTTGTTAAAGATTTTTGATTTTATTTCTTATTATAAACATGTACATAGGTTAAATTTAAATAAATTGTAGGCCGAACAATTCTTTTATTGCATCACTGTGTGTGTGTCCTATCACCTATGGCAAACTTCAATTAAAATGAACTAACTAAATGAACCAACTAACAAAAGCTTTTATGCGTTTTGTTATAACAACCTGTATGTTCCATTCAGTCAAAAAGCGGGTGGTCTTGCACCAGAGGCGTAGCGAGCTTAACTCGCGCCCGGGGCACAATACCGTTTCAGCGCCCCCATTTTGAAAACAATATTGAAAACTGATTTTTTTCACTTGTTATTTTCCGGACACATTACTTGCTTACGGATTTTTTACTTGCCTTTTCTGTAACTGTATATATATTGTATAAGAACGAGATGGACTTCATCATGACGGATAAGAAGCACATATTTAGGCAGGTCTTAGTGATGAATAACCGATATATCGTATAATACTGGAAGCCATCACCGACTTGTAAGGGCACCCTAAATATCAATTTCAAGCTCGAGCGGAACCGCATGATAAGGTCTATTTTTCGTATAACTGTGCCCCAAGCCGGACATGATGCGTTCCAGCTGGAACTGCAAAACAGATTCCATGCACTCGAATCCGAGGCAAATGTTTATGAGGACTTAAACGTCATAATGGGGATTATACGCGAAGTGGGAATGGTGCACTTTCGAAAAAGTAAACTAGATAAAATCAAACTTTCACGCTAAACCCTGGAACTCATGCGACCTCGACTAGAAACACAAGAGGTTCCTTTGTCAGATACCCAGTAGCTCCACAAAAAGATTCGGAGCTTGGTATGGCGTGACCACCTAAGCTGGAACACTGGAACAAGCCGCATAGAGAAGATAATTGAGTGAATTCGGGAATTCAAAATCTTTACAAACCACTGGGAAAAATCATCTGACAAAACTGACTGACCTCGAATGGTGAAGCCATCACACCAGTTCCGGAGATACTAGCTGAAACTGAGGATTTTTACGCAAATCCATATGCCTCACACGCACCGAAGCCTTTTTCAAACGCGAGCGACCCTAGAGCCCCACTTACCCGCCACTTTACGGACGATCGTCCAGGATCGAATCTACCAGACGTAGATTTCGACGAAATCGAGGCGGCTCTTAGACAACTTAAAAACGATAAGACTCCCAGGGAAGACGGAGTAGACTATGAGCTCGTTAGGGCTGGAGAGAAACCAATCCTTGAGGAGCCTAAAAGGCATTTAGCTAGGTGATAACCAATGGGACTACCCCGAAGGCGTGGAGCAGAGATGGCGCTCCTCAAAAACTATACGATAATTGAGTAATTGTTCTGAAGTACAGCTATATGAAATACAGCTCATAATTGTGGCTCCTAAACACTTCTGAGCCACAATTAGAAGCTGACTATATAAAATAATTATAATCGTCTAGCATCAAGATTTCATACCTTCCACACACCGGAGCAAGCTGCGTTTTGTAAATGTCTGATTATGGTGTACCAGGAAAAAACTTTCGACTTCGTTTAAACTTTTGCTATTCTGGAGTCTTTGCAGCGCTGCTCTACATACTACTCTACATATTAGAAATCTCTACCAAATGGCAACGAGGTCATTCCAAGTAAATAGCCACCAAACAACTCCTATCCAGTGGTCTTGAGGTGTAGGACAGGGTGACGTGATATTCCCGAAACTTTTACCACTGCGCTGGAGGATGTTTTCAAGACATTGTAGTCGGATTATTGGGGCATCAATGTCCATGGTGAATAACTCACGTACCTTTGCTTTACCGATGGCATAGCCATAATGACAGAATCCCTGCAAATCCTATAGGAAATACTGTCTAGCCTCAATGCTGCCTCAAGATGTGTTAGGTTCCGGATGAACTTGGACATGACCAAGGTAATGTTCAATAAACACACCATCCCCGAACCAAAAATTGCGTAACATATTTAAGTCATCTTTGCCACAATGCCTCAAAACGGTGCCGAAACGTGGAACCTGACGATGAAGCTGGACCACTGTCAGCATGTCACCCAGAGAACTATGGAAAGGACTATGCTTGGGATCTCACTAAAGGACACACTTCTAAACGAGGTTATCTGGCGGTGGCAGTGGGCTGATCATATTTGTTGCAGAACCGATGTTCGGGTCAATAAACGGGGTCTCGAATGGAGGCCTCGAATGGCAAACATAGTGTTGGACACCCACCGGCTAGATGGACCGATGACTTGAAGAGGATAGCTGGCAGTGACGAGGACTGGAGATCGGGTCCAATAGCGAGTTGTCTGAGGGAGGCCTAAGTCCAGCAGCACATAGTCTCACTGCTGATCTGCGCTATCAACGGCCTTCTATACCCACAACTGTACTTTTTATTTTGTACTGTGTCTTTCCGAGGACTTGCCAAGCAGAGTGAAAAAAAGTCGAAGTATGGGCAAAATATGGTGGAATCGTTCTTTAAAAGGATTAGGCGACAATTGTTTTAGAGGATCAAAAGAAAGGTTACTGCTGAGTGGTGCACAAACTACTGTTTGCCAGTTATTTTGGAAAAGGTTTGGTAAAAACGACCTAGCAGGAGAGTCCTCCTTCATCGCTACAGCGCCTCGTCGCACAATGCCGGGCTTATAAACGAATATTTGAAGAAATCAGACACAGAATGGGTCATCCGTTTATTGTAACACTGACCTCGCACCTTGCTATTTTGATTTCTTTCGAAAATAAAACAAAAACTTCGAGGAAAACGTTTTATGGACGCCAAAGAAGCAATGGCTGCGCTTCAAAATGCTGTCGAAAAGCCCTAAAGACGGGTGGGCAAAGTGTTTTTCTTTATTTTCTAGTAACTTATTGTGACACTCGTTACATCAAATATGAACTAGAAACAAAATAAAAACTTGTATGGGGCTCCCATACAACAATCTTAATTTTTCTGCTCAATGTTAATAAGGGCAGCAGATGCTTGAAATATTCACAAAATATTTATTTATATATTCATTTAAAAAACCTAAAAAGGAATAATTACTATTGGGGATTCCCACACAAAATGTTGACTTTTTGCGCCCTTTTAATATAACGGCAACAGGTAGGCGCTTGAAATATTCCCAGAATATTCAGTTATATATTCCCTTGTAAATAAAAATAAATGTTGAAAGGGGCTCCCATACAACAAATATGTTGTCTTTTTGATATTTTTTATATATAATGGTACGGAACCCTTCGTGTGCGAAGGGCGTGTGCGTGTTCTTGTAGTTGACAATCACTTGGTCTGATCTTTTCCCTTTTTACGAATTAACTGTATTGTATTTCAGTCACAGTAAATATAAAATATATTATCAACAAAATATCCAACTTCTTTTTGGTATGCGAACATTTTGGCGCCCCTGTGTGAGTAGCACCCGGGGCATGATGACACCCCTTGCACCCCCCTCACTACGCCTCTGTCTTGCACATAATATTGTGAAACCCACATGAAGTTAGATTAGTTAGTTAGTTTAGAAAGAAGGAAAGAAAGTTAGTTAGGTTAGAAAAATGTAAAATATGTCCTATACTCAAATAGAATGAAAGGATTTCGCAATATCCCAATGAAATGCCACGCCCCCATTCAAACATACAATTTGTTAATATACGAGCTATCATCCATGGGAGTCGTGTAATAAATTGTGCAAGATGATTTTGTAACTTGGATGCTATGAGAATGAATTTGTAAACATTTACTGTAAAAAGTCACTTACATAATATAAACACTAGAAATAATGAGATAAATCCAAGATGTACAAATGAACAGCACTAAAGCAAATAAATAATTTTGGTGCAATAAAATTCGTTTTTATATTTAAAAAATTTCAAAACCTTTACCGACGTACCAAGAATTAAAATTCGTGCAAAATTGTATTTTGCCGACATTTTTGAGTATGAATATTTCTTTATTTCAGCTGGTCTGGTTTATAAAATCAAATTTTCAGAGTCCATTTACGAATATATCCTCTCATTGCTCATAATCTTACCCATGTTTTGTTTGATACCTGCAGTATTTTACGTTTCCCTCTCTCATCTCTACCCAAATCTGTGGTATGCTATCATAAGTGGGATGCTATTAAAATTCAAATTTAAAACATCTTTATACAAATAGGCATTTACACGCACTATTGAATCGTTAATGATTACATTAAAATGGTCAGTATCCTCTTAAGACCGTCGGTACACATATGTGCACCTTTAATTTATTCAAGTTTAGACAAGTAGTAACATCTTTTGACAGCTGCGAGTACTATAATGAGTTATTATAGCATGTATAGTTTCGACTAATACCAATAGATGACTTCGCGGAAAAAGTTTGTCAAATATTTTATCATTTTGAATTTCGTCTGTTTGTTTTTTTCAAGTGACAGCTACGTGCAAATTTTTAATTTTGGATAAAAATACAATTGATCAGTTTAGTTACGATATTTTTATTGATTCTTGTTCCTGAATAATTGGACTAACGTATGAAAGGTAAGTGCTGTGTTCGTTTGATTTTTTTAAATGTAATAGTCGTCTTGTTTATATTGGTACACATATGTGTACCTCAGGGCTAAAGTTAGTTTAGTTTGATGTATGACCGTTTTTCAGCTTGAATATGGACGACTTGGAGATAGAAGAAATCCTGAATGACAGCGACTTGGAGTTTTCTGGCGACGACGATGATGAAGAGTACTTTCCGCCAGATGTCTTAAGAGCTCTTCAAGAGCCTGAAGAGCCGGAAAATAGTGAGGAAGGTGAAGATGGAGAGACACGTGAAGCAGCGAGACAAGATGACGAAAATACTGAAGAAGTAAGTCAAAGTACATCACGTTCTTTGTGGCGGAAGAATGTAATGCCTACCCGTGGATCTACTATTGTGGACGACGTGCTAATTTCACAGGGAAGTGCAGACATGAATGTCTTGTATTGTTTTTTTGAGTATTTGGGGCTAGACTTTTGGGAATTACTAACAGAACAGAGCAACCTGTATTCAGCTCAAAAAAGGAATCTGAAATCAATAAATACAAATGCTATTGAAATGATACACTTTGCTGGCGTACAACTGATGATGGGCACCCTCAAATATCCACAAGGAAAGTTATATTGGAGTAGAGATCTTTGCGTACCTATAGTTAGGGAAACTATCACACGCGATCGTTTTTTCGACCTCCGGAACTATCTGCACTTGGCAGACGTAAACCAGCCAAATGCTAATGACAAGCTTTGGAAAGTCAGGCCTATGGTAGACCCCATTTTGAGAAAATGCCATAGTTTGCCTCGCTCCAAACACTTGTCATGATACCATTTGCTGGACGCTGCGAATACCGGCAATACGTGCCAGCTAAACCAAATCCACTAGGCTTGAAAAACTTTGTGCTGGCTGCTCGAGATGGACTAGTACTGGATTTTGAGATTTATGTTGGAAAGAATACATTACCTAAGGATGTAATGAAGAATTTAGGATTAGGAGCGGGTATCGTGGAAAAACTTTGTCGCACAATTAACAGCAGCGGTGTTTTATATACAGACAGATTCTTTACAAGTCTGAAGCTGGACAAGTTCTGAATCTTCGACAAGACCCAGCTTGCCTTCCTCAAGTGATGTACCACCCACAAAAAAACATCGGGCAGTTGTACCACAACCACAACCTGAAATAAGGCTTGACAATGTTGGTTATCTCCCGAGATTTATAGACAGCAAATCCGCCTCAAAATGTCGTCATCCTATGTGCTCCTCCCGCTGCCGCACTATATGTAGAAAATGTAATGTGTACTTATGTATACTCAAAAATAATTGTTTTGAAAATTACCATTCATACAAGAATTTTGGCCCATACTAAAACCTCCGGTGCACATATGTGCACCATTTTTTTTTACCACTTGTAATATTTAAAAAAAAATGAAAAAAATTGTGTGTTTCATTTATGCTCCTACAACTATAAAAAACCATAAAAAACATGATTGTGATACTTAGTTCAAGTTCAGGTCTTAAGAGGGTATAGACAGTCCGTAAGTAAACTACCACCAGCTCGGACTGCTGCTCTGCTGAGAAAGCTGACCGGAAACTTAACAGTTGTTTTCTTTAAATGAAATTTAAAAATGTTTGAATTATTCATTATAACATCAACCCTGCAATAAGTCAGCGACCTAAATTCCACACATGTCGATGAACTTAAAACTTTCGAACATTAAATATACTAAGATTTAATTATAGTTTTAAAGTACAGTATTCGCATTGTTCTTGGAGTAGTGTTTAACGTCGTACTGTTTAAATTTTAGAAAAAGCATCCATAATTTTATTGGAACGTAGTTCCTTATTTATTTACTTTGTTCCCCCGCTTATTTTTACCTCGTACACCAACTCTTTAGCACTTCTCCAGATATCAAAAATTAAGGTCATGGATTTTTTTATCCAACTCATAGTCCCGAAGAATATATTCTCCGGGTTCCTTAACATTTCCACGATTTTGATTTATATATAAATCTCTATAATCTATCTAGAAAACGAGGGTATGTCATATAGACTATGCTATCTGCAAATATCTTAAAAGCCTTTGTTGTATGAAAACAATCGATTGAAATTTAATTTTATATGCAGATATAACTATATTTTATGCTGAGAACACATAAATTGATCAAGAAATTATTTGATCTTGTCCAAAAAAGTTCCACCGACTCGGTATATGAATAAGGTTTAACAAATTTCTTAAACCAATTTTTATAAAAATAATATACATGAACCGATGAATATCTGAATTGATCACTATTCTAATTTTGTTGTAATTCTTGGAAAACATGAGATGAAGAATGAGATATACTAAATTGCGAAATTCTCATAAAAGTAAAAAAGGGTAAGCATCTAACAAACGTCATCGGTTTTCAACAACATTACTGCGTAAAGTCCGGAAACCACTTCATTATGAAGAAGAATTTACTTTAACCATAATTTTCAAATACTTTTTTCTATGTTTGACCTGAAGCTTGATGATTTAATGCATGCTGGAAGTTCATCTGCTGGTGTTAGCCTTTGGGACTGGGAGTTTTCGTCGTAAATCACCAGCCAATAAAATTAACATTACTCCAATAATTTCTGTACTGACCCTTTAGTCCTGAGGAGTCCGATTAAAAGCCTATTAAAAGCCTCTTGTGGGAAATTACACTCATAGAGCATTCTAAGTTCAATCCATAAATTACAGATAGTAAAGACTTTCTGTGCAAGATTTAATTATAGTTTTAAAACGTAATGTGTCGTACTGCCGCCGTTCAAAAGGGTTGCCGGCAATAACAGAAGAAGGTGCTATTGCAACGGCATTTTTTTTGCCCAGTAAAATTTTTCTGGTTCCTCTAGGTGGTTGCCACTTTATATTTTATTCAAAACTTGGTGGATGACATGATTGCTTATTTTGTAAACTTAAATTGAAGTAGACTGGTTCATGTGTTTGTTTAATGTAAGTGCGATTATTGTAATAAATTTTATCGTGCCAATATTATTATTAACAATATTGCCACCAAGTAGCTCTTATAAATCCTGAAGAAGCCTTAAAACTGCGGAAGATGAAGAAGAAATTGCACGTGAAGAACTCTCAAGTTAGTACGGCCCAATTCCCAATTCCATATTTCTAAACCACAAGAGTGAAGTGATTCAGACCGTGCAACGGGTCGATTATCAATTAGCGAGATCATCGAGCAAATATCAGAGATAAAGGATTAAATAATTTTCGGCTGTGCAAGATTTTTCAAAGATTTTGAAAGGAGGAAGTCGTCATTTGGAGAATCCTAATGATAGCAGCAACTTGCATTTCTAATTTGTCTTGCATTCGAATTAACGGTTAACAAGGACAATCCTTAAATATTAGAGGTTTGAATTTAAATAACGATAGGTTTTCCCATAGTCAATAATAAATAAATGGCATGTGCACGGATCGCAAAACCATCATACTCATTTTTTTCTTACAACTAGTTATGAAACCATAAGAATCGTTTAACACAAGGTGCTTCGCTTAAGAATGCAACTTATGCCATGAAGCAAATGTCTTACTGACTCTAGATAGGCATACTGATATTAGATTTTTTAAATTTATATTTTATTCATATTTATATATTCTAAAAAATAGGATACTTACGTATCGCCTCCTTGGATAAGCGTATTCTCTTGTGGCCGTATCAAGTCTTATGGAGAGCATCGATCACCGGTCTGACACTAAAACGGCATATTTCACGTTTACCACGTGGAGTCCGATCAGCAAAAATAGATTTTCAATACTATATATATCTTTCAACTTCTTTAATATAATGACGACGACGACAGACTTCATCCCTATCATCACCATGAAATTTCGAAGGCACGTGAACTGCATTTCTGGAAAAAGAATTCTTCTCGTCTTTGATTGTTCTTGAGTTTCTTGTTGCTTGTTCTTCTAGTTGCTTGTTGCTCAGCTCGTCTTTCAACATAAACTCATGTCTGAAGAAGCGTTCAAGCTGCTCTCCAAATACTTTGTCGCCCAGCTTGCAAGCCGTTATCTTCTCAGCTGTACGTGAGCTGAAGATTTTTTATCTTGTGCAATTTTTGCAGCCCGGGCCCAACGAATTTGTGGACAGATCAGATTTCCGAGTCTTTTCAAAGAAGTACAGAGTAAAATTTAAGCATTGGCTTTATCATTATAAATAGTAGGCCAGACCAAAGAAGAGCCACTGCCCCGTCGTTTGTAAATGTGCTTTTAAAAGAGGAATAACCCAGTAGTGCTGGAAGACAGTGGCTTTTTAAGGTTTTTTAAGTGACAAGGACGTCTGTTAATTATTTTATTTAAAAAACAATCGTCGTTAGTCCATACTACTATACTAGTTTTTTCCATGAAAAAATGTCTTTTATATGGGAATGTATTTACATAATTATAAAGTTTTTTTTATTTAATAATTAATTTTTAAAGTAAATATACAACTAAATATTTTGTAAGTAATTCAAGCTCCTACCTGTTGCCGTTATTAAAACCAAGTAAACCAAAAATCACGTTTGTTGTATTCGAGCCAAGATATGATGGATACATCCAACATTCTTTTTAATGCGAATGACAGCACCTGAGATGGTGATGCTGTATATTCCGGCCGGCAGGTTTCTCTTGGGAAAACGTCGTCAATTAGTGCCGAATTAATTGGATGAATTAACGAACTGCAATCTTCTATTGAGACTATCTTAAGTAAGGTTTCGAAATCTGGTAATTGGAATCTTGTTCACACTAATCCCCAGATGATGATGATTGCGCGTTTGCCCTTATAAAACCCCATTAATCTAGCACCTCTCAACGAGAAACTCCCTTGGCAAGTAATGGAATACAAGGCCTGATATATTCTGTGATTGTCAGTTTCTCCAGGTGATTGCAAAGCAAAGCCGACTTTGCCTACAAGAAACTGAGAGCGAGAGACAGAGCGAAGCAGTACTTCACACCGAACCAAAAGCTTGCACTGTATAAGGCGTACGTCGGCCCACGAATCAGCTTCTACTATTTGACCGCTTGCACTGAAGCCTCGAGCCGTTCGAGTTTTACTCGAGAAGCAGTGTTCTGTGAAAGGTTTAATTCTTTGGCATTGCAGAGCAATATCCTATTTTTATGACTTCGTTCGTTCGTGAGTCCGTTTCTCATCCATCATGAAAATCTATCGAATTCTGATGATACCTTAGTGTTTATGAGTAAATATAATACTATTTACTACTGTTCTTCTTGGGCTACAATTACAATCCAACAAATCTATTGACTTTTGATATTAATAAATTGGTGTGCTGGGGTGAAATTATTACTAATAATATCTTTTTTTTTTTTCAATTAATTATATGCGAAAATAAGATATACAATGTAGCGTTAATATCAGATTACAAATGACAAACTTACTGCTATCGGTCTAATTAAAAACATCAGTTGATTAGAAGAATGAGCTTTAGTAGAGTGAAGGGTGCGTTATTAGTTACTTGTATTTTATGCGTCTTGTTGGTTGCGTGTCATATTTGAAAATCAACATGCGATTTAGAAAACTATTTAATTTAGATCTTTATCTTGAATATAACATGCTTTATGGCTTTTATCATAATATTACTCATTGTAGTTATAAGAGATTTGTTTTTAGAGTCGTCTCAGTGGTAATAAGTGCTTTCCTCTTATGGAATGTAACACAGTTAAGGAATATCTTTGATAACGATTTAAACATGATAGCTCGATGTGTTGAATACATGACATACGTTTTATGTGCTTTAATAACTGGAAATAACTACCTTATGAATTACTACAAGGCTTATGTTTTTGAAGATAAAAAAATATATGAAGAAGTTTATAAAACGATAGTCGTATATATTGTACTTATACATTTAATATTTTTAATCTTGTTTTCGTTATATTTTTGTATCACTGATGTATATATTTCTTGGTCATTTTTATTTTTTTTAATATTTGAGATGGGCGCTGAGCTTGGGCGTCTTCCAGTGATACTGATAATGTTATTATTTTATTGTCGCACTAAATTGTTATTTACAAACATACGTAAAGAAGCCTTGCAATTTACAAGTACCTTTCAGTGGAAAAAATATGGAAATATATATATTAAACATATTGCAACACTTGAAATCACCGACTGGCCAGTGAAATTTATGGTATCTATATACAAAAATCAAATCGATAATTTTTACATCAATATTATGTATATTAATATTTATTCCGTATATCGTGTAGGTATATACGGTAGATATATACCTACACGATATACGGTAGTACGGTAGGAACTACATGACACATACTAAAACAGTTTATTCGCGTTACGTTAAATATATTTCAGTTAATTTTGTATTTTTTTTGCAAGCTAATTGACCGGTTTTTAAAGTACCTTACTGCCAATAAAAAAATATTCCTAAAGTAAACGAAAATGTATTGTTTTGTATGGGTTATACTTAGGAGATGATTAGAGATTTAATAGAGGTTCATAACATACGAGTAATATAAGTTACTGGTCCTACAAATAAAGTCGCTGGCGATAGCTAGTGTAGGTAGTTATATCCTTAACTTACATCAAACAAGTTTTCTTTTCAGACAATGGTTCATTTAATCGTTGGTTTTATAAGAGTGTGCACCATACTATTTAACATGGCATTGTTTTATAAGAATAATGTATGTATGTTCATATTGTTTTATTAATAATATTACTGTGAACGCTTGTATTATCACGTTTATTATTTTTAGACAACAAGTTTTGTAACAGTTATTTCTTTAATCGAAAGAAGTATACATGTTATGTATATTTACACAGCATTATTTTTACCATCACTTATAATGGAATTGACTTTAAAAGAAATGGATACATTGAAGTCACAACTAGCTGATGAAATGATCACTTGTACTGGTAAATTAAATTAATACTGTAATAACCTTTGTCAAGTCAATATACCTACTTTGTATTAGAAAAATAGAGACACATCAATATTATATATTTAAAAGTAACAACTGTTGTTATCGTCGACAAAGAAGGATGTTCTTTTTTTAGAACAATTGTCCAGAACTTATAATCGACACTGTACAGCATAAATAGAGAAGTGAGCACAATGATAAACTAAACCAAACCCGCCCGAGTTTATTTTTGAACAACACAAAGGGAATTCTTCATTTTTTATTAATATTATTTTAATAAGTATAACGTAATTAAGCTCTTCTTATTTCCTTTGTAAGTCCTGTGCTAACTATAATTTTTATGAATATAATGAAATTGCGCTGTTAGACTACAAGCCTAAAAGTGTCGTTTGTTTTTTCACGGGTAGATAAATAGTCGACAAAAAAACTCGTAACTTTCATTAAAATGTTTAGCGTCGCGTTGCCTTTACATTGTGTATTGGACAGCTATTACTTAATAATTTAAATGTTTCAGACGAACGACGCAAGTCACAACTGTGCAAGATGCTAAATTGTTTTCGGTCCTACCCGCTCACTTACACTATATGGCGCTCTCTTGAGGTTAATGCTAGGCTTCCACTTGGATTCTTCTCATTGAGTACTACTTGTCTTATATGCATGTTACAGTTTTATCATGTGATGGAAAAGTAAAAAACACTACATTATAAAATTTTATACTGCACAATTCCTACATGGAAAACTTTGAATGAACACGCACTACATAATATCGTTATATGTATAATAATAATACACTTAATTCTTAAAACAATATCTATATCCTATTTGAAGACATTAAGTTACTATTCTGTCTTCATAGATCACGGAATTGAAATTGGTAAGATATTCGCATCACGGAGTGATTTAACCTGCTTGTGTATGTATTAAGACATATAATATTTGTCGTTTACAGAATTTATTTTTCTTATTTTAAAAGATATTAGTCACTAAATATTTAAGACTCGCTGTAGCTGTTGTATGGTAAACTTTATTTTAACCAAAATTTATTACCAATTATCAAAGGCCTTTAACGTTTAGTTAATAACGATTTTTATACTACACTCCCTGCGAAAATAAATGATCCACTTGGGAAACCCACACAATTTCCAAATATTTAATGTAAATCGTTACTCACATACCTAATATAAACACAAGAAATTATCAGAAAAATAAAGACCCAATATGTATGAATAAGTAGGTAGATGGCTGAAAACCAGCGTTTTCCAAGATCTCGGTCCTGGTAAACAAGTAGCTGAGCCAGCTCCCATTGTCTTGGAGGGTTATATATATATTGTGTTCAACTCTTTTCTGATATATGTGTAAAACTGTAACTATCTAGAAGACAATAAACTGTTTTATTATTATTATTTTATGTACGATCCACTGAAACAACCAATAAATGATTTTTGTGTAATGGAATTCGATTTTATATTTGAAAGTTTTCCACAACCCTCAATTACTTACGAATGGCAAACATTCAAGCAAGGTTGTATTTTATTAAAATATTTGGGGGTAAAACTTTTATACTTCTGCAGTCTGCTAGTTTACCATCTGGTCGAGTCGCTCAATCAGTGGCCATACTAGGCACTGCTAATTACATAATAAATTGAAGCTTAGGGTCTGACTTGGTTAGTTTCGTTGATTGACTTATAGACTTGTTCGATGGCTAGTCTCTATAGCCAGGCAAAATTATGGTTGCTTACCAGCCATATACCATCATAATTTTGAGGAGAAAAAAAGAACTTGACCTTTTTTCGAAGTCTATTCCGTAACTTGTATAAGAAATCTAACCAAGTCATACCTTAGGCTACATATATTATCCTAATGTATAGAACGAAATTATATTTAAGTTGTTATAAAATAATTTATCTTGTGATAATTAAATTTCAGGACTGACCTTTGAAGTTGGTTCTCATTTAGATATGACTTTTTTGTCAATGAAGTCAAGAGCCAAGGCATGTAGTATAAAATTGAACATAAATGTAAAATGAGAGTCATTTTACATTTATGTTTCGATGGGCTATCATAACTTTTTGTACAGTAGTAATTAATAGATACTTAATCATAATTAAATTGAAATCTAATGTTTTATTTTACTATACTGTATTCCTTTATGTATAATGGGTATAATTGTCTTTTTTGTATACCTTGCGCCGTGTTCCGAAATACCTACTATTTAATTATCTATAAGTAATGATCTCATACTATTGATGTACACTAAATGTCGAAACCAGTGTATGGTCTTGGTGAGGATCGCCGTATAGTCAGGACAGCGGAGAACAAATCTTGCAAATGATACTTGGGTGTGTTCGATATTTTCACTGACGTCATGCTTCCTTTACGTACAATAAATGAAGATTCATCAAAGACCCTTTTCAGGGCCAATCAAAAGGAACTTGTCAGGTCCAACACGACGACACAGCTATCCGTTTTCCTCGACAATCTGGATGCTGAGGATTTGATTGAGGATGAGCCGACCCTGTTGGTCGCAATAAGCTAGTTTTCGAAGAGAATGTTAATTTGAATTCAGTCTTAATTACTTTGAAAACAATAACATAGCTTAGCTTAATTAGTTGAAGAACAAGGATAGCATAGCTGTAAAGGATTTTTATTATATTCGAAATAAGAATAAGAGCATTTAGCAAAATGTTATTTTTAAACTTTTTCTTGAACTCAGGTGCAGTTACTGGAATAAACACATTTTTTTGTTGTGTTTGTTCCAGTTTGTTGCTTCTGAATTTGTAATTAAAGGATATCAATTGCCCACATTTCAACCCATCTATTATTATTATTCTTAGGTATATATATATATATTTTTAATATTATCAATGCATTATGCATTTAAAAGTAGACTTACGTTAGGTTATTCTAGTTGGGACTGAGAATAATTTAAACATGTTATATGATTTTAATAATGATCTGAATCTAATAATTTCGCGAACAACACTGATTTTATCTTATATGTATCTTACTTTTTATTTAATTTGTTATTGCCCAAAATGGGTAGGTACATGAGGCTGAATGAATGCCAAAAGACATTATCGACCAGTCAAACTGAATGCCGTAAGTGAAACATCAAACAATAAGGCGCTCAAAATATTAAATGTAAATAGTTTTTAGGTTATTCAATTAAATAACAACTATAAATCTTAATCAGACCTTATGTATATTTTTTACATACCAATAGTGGGAGTGGGTGTTAGAAAAATTGGCATAAGCTTAGAGATTACTACTGAAGGTATTGATGATATGAAGGTATTGACCATGTGATATGAACCTACGTAATGTAATAATAATAATTATATTAGGACAAATTACACACATTAATCTAACTCCTAAGTAAGCAAATTATTTGCTTGTGTTAAGGGTGTTAGACAACGATACGATACGATAAAGTCTAAAAAAACTCACACTATATATAAGTCTATACTCTTATAATACATTATTATCGCAGTTATTACTAAGTCACAAGAACCCATTTAAAAGAGATTGTTTCTAGATAATTTAATTACATTGTCTGTTTTTTAGTTACAATATAACAAACTATAGTTTTATTTTTTGACGATTACCTACTACCTAAATAAAAACATTCTTACCAACCTAAATTAAAAATCTTAAGAGATAAGCTTTATTGGAATGGATTTTTATTACATTTACATATAGACTGAAAGGCTAGCGGTTTTCATGGTATCTACATACATAATCTATTGATTTTAACAAAAAATATACGTTTTCAATATTCTATTCTATACATATAATAATACAAAGAGAAACAACGAGGCCAACTTTAATGTACGGACATTAAATTAATAATACATATAATCAAAATATACCAGAAAATAAAACAGATGTTTATCTAACTGTTTGTTCTAGAAAAGTTATGGCAATATAATTTCCCATGGTAGTTTTCGTTAAAAATATATACTTTAATTGTCTTAATACTAATGTATATTTAGATGAGTTACTAATATAATTTTACTAATGTAAACATATATTTGGTTTTTGTAAGTCTTATAAAACTCTTTTTTTAATAGATAATATTACAAATTTTATAAATATTTCGCTTCGCTTACCATCCGGCGACCTCCTGTTAATAAAAAAAAAAAAAGAAGCTACTAAACCTTTTTTTTTTTTGTAAATAACCTCACATAATTTCTTTTGTTTACCTTAAAGAAAACTCTGACTTTGACCATACATATTCATACTTGTTGTAAAATAGTAATTAGACAAAATTTATACACTACATTCATGATAGTTTTTCTTTATAGAAAATTAACTCAACAACAGTTTTTTAATTTAATATTGAAATTTTGTATGCTGTAGGTAAATTCTAACAGATAATATTTTTACATATTTTTAAAAGGAATTGTAGAAAAACGGCGGGAAACTTCGAAAATGCGCGGTTGTTTTTCTTTGGCTAAAATTAAATTTTTCTTTGTTTAGTAAGTTTCAGTATAGTTAAGTAGTGTAAATAAGTTTATTTTTATTTATTATATTCTTATAAATAGTGTTTCATCAAGTAGGTAAGTAATTTATTTATTTTTTAATATGAATGAACCGCCGGATCCTGGCGGTACCGTCCCCCCTGCTGTTAACTTCGTCACAATAGAATGTGATGTATCTGGCATGGAAACAGATAGTTCTGTTAGTTCTGTTAACAAATCTAGAAAACGAGTCGTCTCTCATAGAATCTGTAAGGGATGTAATAAAAAAAAACGTAAGAACTTAGGTAACCAAACGACTATTGGATGTGTATGTAAAGAGGAAAATAATATTCAGGACATCGTTAGCCCTCATACTCCAGTCACAAATAATCAAATATTTCCATTAACAACCAATATGAACACTACAACATCTTCACCAACAGGCAGAAGAGTTTTTAATCAATATGACTTATCACCCTATACTATTCATGTACAAAGACTACAAACATCATTAAATGATGGAACTACATTACACCCTATAAGCTTTGGTAAGATACTGAAACAGAGTAAAATAAATAATATCATCAATGGCAGCATAAAAAGAATAGGACGTAATAGAATTTCTTTATCTTTTTCTAATTATGTAAATGCAAATGCTTTCCTAGATAATGAGTTACTCGTCCTTAATAAACTGAAGGCTTTCATACCATCCTTTACTATTACCCGGGTGGGTATAATAAAGGGTGTCCCTAATGAATGGTCTCCAGAGGAAATTGTTGAAAACATCTCTGTTCCAATTGGCTGTGGCAGCATTATAAAGGTACGCAGAATTAATTATAAGGTCATTGTGGAAGGTACTCCAGTATGGAAACCTACCCAGTCAGTGGTAATTTATTTTGATGGTCAAATCTTACCAAAACGAGTATTTATTTGCTTTAATTCTTTACCAGTTGATTTGTATATTTTCCCTACCATACAATGTTATAATTGTTGTCGCTTTGGTCACACAAAACAACAGTGCAGATCCAAACCCAAATGTTTCAGATGTGGTCAGGAACATAGTGGTGATACATGTAAGCTTGATGATGATTATATAAAATGCTTTTTATGTTCAGGTTCTCACATGGCTAATAGTAAGTTTTGTCCAGAATTTAAACGTCAAATGGATATTAAAACACACATGGCTCAAAACTGTGTTTCATATGCAGAAGCCACTAAGTTTTTCCCAGCAGTGTCAAAATCGTTTGCTGAAATTCTTTCAACACCAAATGTAGAAAATATATCTGTAAATTCACCACCCACTTTAAAAAATTCTTACAAAAAAACTATATTTAGTAAACCTAGAGCCCCATCACCAAGAAGTAAAGGCTATGATAAAACAGCACATGAAAATATTTTGAGTGAATATACAATGCCTTTACCACCTGATGGTTGTATTTTATCAAACAAAAATATTGAAAACACAGAACAGCAAACACAAAAATCCTTAATGGACGAAATTAAGACATTACTGCAATCATTATCTCAATCCAAAACTACTTTACCGCCCAACATTGCCTCTGTATTAGCATCAATCTCAAATTTATTATTATCTATCAATGATGACACAAAAAAACAACATTATTCAATGGAATTGCCGAAGTGCAATCAGTAACAAAACTGATTTAATATATCTTTTAAATAATTTCAATCCTTTTCTTGTATCTTTATGTGAAACTTGGTTAAAACCAAGTTTGACTTTTAAATTTAAAGGTTATGTCACCATCAGACAAGATCGATTTGATGGCTACGGCGGTGTAGCCATACTTGTTAAAAAATGTATACCTTTTACTACGTTATCTCTACCTGTAAATAGTAATGATTTTTCAATTGTAGGTATTACTGTAAATAGTGTAAATTATATTTCTGTATATATTCCTCATCCTTCGATTTCCATATTGAATAAAATTGATGAATTGATACGAAATCTACCGAAACCATTCATTATATTAGGTGACCTTAACTGTCAACATGAATCCTGGGGTAGTACTAAATCTAACTGTTACGGTGAGCGTTTATTAGAATTAGTAGATTCAAATAACCTATGCGTGTTAAACTCTGGATCCCCAACGCGTCTAACAAATCCAATAGAGGGAAATAGTGCTGTAGATTTAAGTATATGTACTTCTACTTTAGTCCCTCGGTTATCATGGTCGGTTCTATCGTCAACCTATGGAAGCGATCACTTCCCAATTATAATAAAAACTTCGCCATCTACACATATTTCTCATAACAATAACCGTGTGTACAAAAAATATAAACTTAAATATGTTAGTGATGAAATTTGGCAAACATTTTCTAAACTAATAGACGATCAAATTTCAAATATCCCATTAATACAAAACACAGATGCTGAGTCTCAAATATTTACTGAAATTGTTGTTAACACAGCCAATAAACTATTTCCTGTTGTAAACAGTTCATCTTATATTCCTTGCCCACCTTGGTGGGACAAGGAATGCAAGGAAGCAATTAAGGCTCGTAAGGCTGCTGAAAAACAATATCGCAACAATATTAATGATGATAACTATGATGCTGTCATAGATATATTAAAAAATAATAAAAAACTATTTAAAAATAAAAAAAGAGAAAGTTGGAAAAAGTTCTGCCTTTCCATTTCTCCAGATACCCCCCCAGCAATAGTTTGGCTGAACATAAAAAAATTTAGATCAGTATTTATTGACTCATCATCAACTACCGTTCATCCTTCTTTAATTAACAAACTATTAAATCATTTATCTCCTTCTACGGTGAACGAACAAGTAAGTTTGGATATGTTAAATATCTTTGATGAAACTTCATCTGATCTTTGTCCGGATTTTACCTTACAAGAACTTAAAAACATATTAAATACTGTCAAAAAAGACACGGCTCCCGGGGCCGATAGTATTGTTTATTCTTTTATTAGTCATCTAAGTCATAGTGCTCTACTTTATTACTTAAACATTATAAACCGTATCTTAGTTTCAGGTGAAATACCATCATCATGGAAATCCCAAATAATCATTCCAATCTTAAAGCCTAACAAAGATCCATCTGAACCTTCTTCCTATCGTCCCATTGCATTATCATCTGTGTTAATCAAAATTTTAGAACATCTGGTCAAAAATCGACTCGAATGGTATCTTGAGAGTAATAATTACTTATCAAATAACCAGTACGGGTTCCGAAAAGCTAGAAGTACTATGGACAATATAAGCCTTTTAGATGCTGATATAAGACTAGCATTTAGCATGAATAAATCCGTACTTGCAGTTTTTCTTGATCTAAATTCAGCATATGATAATGTGGTAATCCCAATTTTAATACAAAAGTTAATACATTTAAAGGTACCGAAAAAGTATATTGTCTTTATTACCAATAGTTTGTCTAACAGATCAATTGACATTTATTCAGATAATATAAAACACACTAGGTGCCTATCAAAGGGTCTTCCGCAAGGATCTGTACTGAGTCCTTTATTATATAATGTGTACACACACGACTTAGACAAAGCTATTAATAACAATATTGACATTTTACAATATGCCGATGACCTTCTTCTTTACACAACAAATCAAAGCATTGAACAAGCTAACATAGACATTAATCTGTCTCTCAATATGTTACAAACATGGTTAGGGAAAAATGGGTTACAAATTTCACCGTCTAAGAGCTCCGTAGTTTTGTTTACACGGTTACGATGTCCTCCAAAAATATCGGTAAATTTTGATAATGAATCAATACCAATAAAAGAAAGCACAAAATTTTTAGGTGTTATACTGGACTCAAAACTATCCGGCGTCCCTCATTGTAATTATGTTGCCAATAAGTGTGAAAAATTAATTAATATTTTAAGATGTTTAGCTGGTATTTGGTGGGGCGCACATCCATTTTATCTTAAGCTCATTTATAATGCTATTATACGAAGTATTTTAGATTATGGTTCTTATATCCTTGAACCTTGCAACAAATCAGCCCTCCAGAAACTTGACTTGATCCAATCCAAGTGCTTACGTATCATTTGTGGGGCAATGAAATCCAGTCCAATAAACGCCCTACAAGTAGAGTGCGGTGAACCTCCCTTACATTTAAGACGCCAGTATTTATCTGATCAATACGTTTTTCGATGTGTACAGCTTCAAGAACACCCGATTTTACAAAAACTTCATGTACTTTCTCAATCGATTGACATTTTACCTTATTGGTGTAATAAATCTATTCCATGTCTTGTAATTAGTTACAAAAAATATTTATCACTTTCAGCTCCCATTCATCGCTCAGCAATATTGCCTATTTTTACATGTGATTTCGAAGCTCTTGTAAGAAAACCAAAAATTATTTTTAATTTTGGTATTAATAAAGACGAAACGAATGCAATGGTTCTTTACAACCAAATTATCAAAAATGAATTCCCTAGTTATCATACTATATTCAGCGACGCATCCAAGCAAAGTGATCATAGCCATGTAGGAGTCGGAGTTTACCACTCGCAATATATGTAATATTATTCAAAAAGTTAAACTTCCGTCGGAATGTAACATATTTTCAGGAGAATGCTTAGGTGTGTACAAAGCTATAGAATATGTCTTATTATTTAAACTTTCAAAAGCTCTAATATTTTCGGACTCGTTAAGCACTTTACAAGCCATCCATAATTGTTGTCATAAAAAAATACATCATCCTTTAATTTACGAGATTAAAAAAATACTAGACCGCTGCCATAAGATGCAGTGTGATGTGGTTTTGATATGGATTCCAGGTCACGTTGGTATTTATGGCAATTGCAAGGCGGATGAATTGGCTAAAGATGCCATTTTGAATGGAGATGTTTTTCCATATAAAATTTACAGCCCAGACTTGAAATCTATATCAAATCAAACCTTACATTCCTCTTGGCAAGATTTATGGAATAAAAGTAGTATATTTAAAGGATCATATTACAACAGAATTCAACCCAATATTCCATCTAAACCTTGGTTTTTCTCAGTCAAATTTAATAGAACAGTTACAAGTATTTTATCGAGATTAAGATTAGGGCACACTTGCACACGTTCCCACCTATTTAGATTGCAAATAAAAGATAGCCCACAGTGTCCATGTGGTGCAGACATAGAAGATGTCAACCACTTATTTTTCTCATGCCCTCTTTATAAACACGATGTCCTGTTTAAATCCTTAATAGAATCCCAAATTCCGTTACCCACATCAATAACTTGTCTACTATATAAAAACAATAAAAACATCTACCAATTCCTTACAGATTTTATTATCACTAACGAAGTCAAAATTTAACTTTGTAAAATTTTAATTAGTATTACCATATATTATTATTTATACAATTACTATTTTATTATTTATACAGTTGCTACTTACCTATTATATTATTTGGTGTATTTAGCTGTGCCTTCTTACGGTTCCAACCCTTATTAATTATATAATGTACATATAATTATTATTAAGTAATACAGTCTAATATGTTTATTTATAGTTTTCTTATATCCTATCTGTAAAATTGTATGTTAATAAATATTTTTTAATAATTTATTCATGACCATGGATACAAAAAAAATGTATGTATTCTTAAAGTATTGCTTTACTGAAAGTTATCATTCACCAAATTATTTTCGTTGACGGGTGTTAAAAACATCAAAAGTTTCCCCTGTTTCGACCATTGGCATAATGCACGCAATGCTTTGCCACAAAGTTAAAGAAAGAAAGAAAGAAAAGGAATTGTATAAGAAAATGAGATATATAATATGTCAAAAATGACACACTTACTGCTGATATCGATCTAAATAAAAACTTAGTTGATTAAAGGAACGAGCTTTGGTCAAGTGGATCGTCTGTTATTTGTTAGTTTCTTCTGTTTTCTGCGTCGCATCAGCTCGTAGTGTTGGTTGCTTATCATCATCAGAAATTAACATGTTATTTAAGAAAGCATTTAATTTAGATCTATATCTTAAATATAACATGCTTTATGGCTTTTATCATGATGTTACTCATTGTAGCTATAAGAGATTCGCGTTTAAAGTCCTATCATTGGTAATAAGTGCCGCACTCATATGGAATGTAATACAATTTAAGAAGATTTTTAATGGTGATATAAATGTGATTGCCCGAGCTTCTGAACACATTATTTACGTTTTATGTGCCTTAATAACTGGAAATAACTACCTTATTAAATACTATAATGCTTATGCATTTGAAGATAAAAAAATATACCAGAAAGTCCATAAAATGATAGTATTATATATTGCACTTATACATATATTATATGTCCTAATGTTATTATTATATTTATGTACCACTGATTTATCTATTCCATGGTCAAATATGTTTATTTTGTATTTCTTACGTTTAGGCACTGAGCTTGGGCATATGCCAGTCATAATGATATTGTTATTATTCTATTATCGCACAAAATTTTTATTTACAAACATACGTAAGGAAGCTATGCAATTAACAAGAACTTTCCAATGGAAAAAATATGGAAAAAAATATATTAAACATATTGAAACCTTTGGGAACACAAATTGGCCAGTGAAATTTATGGTATGTATCTATATGTAAAAATCTATAAATTACACAGACACAGATAATTGAAAAGTTCAATTAAATTTATCGTGTGTTTGTTTTGTCCATACATCACTCAAATCGAATTGAAGGAAATTTTATGTTCTGTAACCCAATTGACTGGTTCAAATCTTATGATTAAAATCTTTATCTCAAAAAAAACATACTCGATAAGTAAATGAAAATTTGTTTAGGTTATACGTATGATGACTAGAGATTTTTGACAAAAGTTTATGACATACAGTCCAGTGGTAAAAATACAGCTTTAAAAATGGTCAAAAGTACATAAAAATAGTAACAGGATGAAAAATTTTGGAAAAGCAAGAAAATATTTAATAAATGAAAGGAAAAATAAATTTAACGCGATCTGATTTCGGGAAAGGGGTGGGGGTGGGTGAGTTTGTAAGGGTAAAAAACGGTTTGTTGCGATTTCCGGCGAAACTACGATTCCTATGAAAAAAATTATATAGCAAAGTTGTAGGTAACAACCTATAAGTTCCTTATTTGCTATTTTTTTACATTACCTCAAAATTTAGGCAAACAATGCAAAAAACCAAGTTTTTGGTTCTTTATTTTTATCTTTCACCAACAAAAATGCTTTATGAAATTTGGTGTGAATTTACCTTTTTTTGTCCCAAACAGACTGTAATTTTTTACATGTTTTTTTTTCACCTTATTTGAATTTTGTTACGAAAAAGCACTGTAATTTTCTGCCAAAAAGTCTTATGTCAAAATTATTGATTCGTTAACATTTGAAAAGAAAAAATCGATCAGTTCTAAATAATGTTAAAAGAGATAATATATTACAGCATATTCAAAAACAAAGTATGTTAAATGATTCAGATTAAAAAAAAAACAGTTCTTTTACAAAACGTTCCGGATTTATTAGCAGTCAAAGCGCATTATCATGCTGCTTGTATGTAATTTTTTTTGCGAAAATTGCGACATATATATATTTGTATATATATATATATACAAATATATATATGTTACAGATCACAATACTTTAACGATAATTAGTAACTCAATTGATATCATTGTAACAGTGGGGTGTGCCGTGTGAACGCCGTGACGTACGAGTCACGTGATCGGTATCGTTTGGAGAAATATCCGAGAGCATCGAGACGAGAGGATTATTGATTAGTGTGAGCCTTAGAGTCCGGACCCTCCAAACGGGACCGGTGGTTCACGAAACTCTGATAATTATTAATTGTATACCTACTAAGTAATTTGTGATTACCTACATTTAATACAAGTAATTGTCATATTGTGTGTGTGTGGTTTAATTGCCTGAGACCTACGCCTTGCATCCTGTACTAGAAGACATCGTCAATACCGAATAAGAATATAATATACCTCTATCTCCGACATATATATATTTTTAATCATAAAAAAGTTGAGATTTCAACGAATAAAAAGCTCACCATTTTTTTCAAAAAATAAGAAATGACGTGACGTGACGTGAGACTTTTTGATTGACAATTACCGCACTTTTTCGTAATTCAATCCAAAAACTTGGTTTTTTGCATTATTTGGGCAAAATTTTGACGTTATGTAAAAAAATTGCAAATTAACGACTTGTAGGTCTTACCTACAACTTTGCTATATAACTTTTTTCATAGGACTCGTAGTTTCGTCGAAAATCGCAATAAACTGTTTTTTACCCTTAAAAGCTCACTCCTACCCCTTTCCCGAACTCAGATCTCCTTAAATTTATTTTTCCTTAAATTTATTTTTTTGCTTTTCCAAAAGGATTCGTCCTGTTACTATTATTTTCGTTCTAAGAAATTATTGGCACTGGACTAATAAGTTACTGGTCTAGTTAGTATATATATATATATATATATATATTTATATATATGTGTGTAACTTACAACACACCTGCCTTATTTTCAGATATTTGTTCAATTGACCGTTGGTTTTATAAGAGTTTGCAACTTACAATTTGACATGGTTTTGTTTTATAAGAATAATGTATGTATATTAATATTATTTGTTAATTTAATTATTATACCTACTTATGTAATGATGTTCATATTTTTTTCAGACATGTTTTGTAACAATTATTTATTTAATAGTGAGATTTATATATCTTATGTATATTTACACAGCATTGTTTTTACCTTCAGTAATTATGGAATTAGTATTGAAAAAATTGGACACATTGAAGGCACAACTGGCTGATGAAATGATAACCTGCACAGGTAAATTACATCCCATCAAAAACACAAATCTGAAATGAGAACCAAGTTCAATTTTATATGTGCCTAGGTTATGTTATAGACTTGGCAAGTTTTAACGCTATAACTTCTTTATTCTTTTCGAAAATTTAGCTTGCTTTTAGAAACTAATCATCGAATATTGACTCTACCATGATTGTTAAGTTGGTACTTAATAATAATTGGTTTATTAGAACCAGCCAAGTCATTTCTTAATCTTCATTATATTTTCCTTAGTTATAGGATGAATTTTATTTTAGTTGTTTTAAAATATTTTATGTTATAAATAAATTTTAAGACTGACCATTGAAATTTCCATTCCGATATGACTTCTTTTGTCGTTTTGTCGTTAACGTCAATATCCAAGCGATATATTATAAAAAACTTGGTTCTGATTTTTATGTTTTATGGAATATCATTATGTATTACACGAAAGTACCTACTTAATTTATACTAAATGGTTCTTATTACTATACTGTATTTTTCTACATTTACGGCGTATAATTGTCTTTTTGGTGTACCTTGTGTCGAGATCCGTAATACCTATTATTTCATTATCTATAAGTAGGGACCTCATACTATTAATGTGCACTAAATTTTGAAATGATAGTTAATACTAAATTCTACTTAATAAGATAATAAGTACGAAGTCTACCATACTCTTAGTAATAAGTACTAAAACTTATATTATTTGATAAAAAATATAAAGTTATTATTTTATACGTTGTATATAAAATTCACTTAAACACCGGCTCTCATCAATTTTAACAGTTGATTTATAATATGTATACATTATAGGCCCTAAATGTAAGTTCCTAATAGAATCAATAAATTATAAAAAAATATGAAAATTTCCTAGTTTCTGGATTGTTTATTTTTATTTAGATAAATATCAATCTATGCTAGATTTGAACTTTCAAGATCATCTGAAACTGGGTTATATTTTTTTTTATAAGTCAGTCAGTGATAAGAGTGACGATTTTTGGACTGTAATATCTAAATAACCGAATGTCTGTGCTAACTAGATTTTTATGAGTTACATGAAGAATTTGCTTTTTTACACTTTAAGCCTATCTTACTATCTATGTTTCAGACGAACGACGTAAAACGCAACTGTGCAAGATGCTAAATTGTTTTCGGTCTTACCCGCTCACATACACTATATGGCGTTCTCTTGAGGTTAACGCGAGCCTTCCTCTTAGGTTTTTCTCACTGAGCACTACCTGTCTTATATGTCTTTTACAGTTTCACCACGTGATAGAAAATTGAAAGATACTTAAATTATTTAATGTTGCACGATTCCTACACTTTGAATGAACACGCATTACAAAATATTGTTATATGTAAAATAATAAACGTAATTCTTTAAAAAAAAACTGTTGTTGACTATAATTACCTAATAATTCTTCATTTTTTATTTTTATTTTTTTTATATATTTTTTTAATTTTTATTTTAATTTTTTTGTCTTACTATGCTGTTAGCCCTGTTGGCTATTACAGCGTCACCGGGAGAGTACAATTCTTCATTATATAGTATAAAGCAAAGTCGCTTTCCGCGTCTGTCCCTATGTCTGCATGTATGCTTAGATCTTTAAAACTACACAACGGATTCTCATGCATTTTTTTTTAATAGACAGAGAGATGCAAGAGGAAGGTTTATATATATATATATATATATATATATATATATATATATATATATATATATATATATATATATTATATATATATATATATATATAATAACATGCTTAATATTCTAGGATCCGCCAGGAGTTGAGCTGAGCGCCCTCCCCCTTTTTTATGCTACTAAAGTTGGTCCATACCGCTCCCAAGGACTTCCAATGAAGTTGCTGGCACCGGAAAGGATAGCCCTTTACGTCATGTAATTTAAATGAATGTTTTCGAAGATATTACAGATTTAAAATATAGGGTCATCGCGTTTGTGGCGCGGCGGTACGATCGGCCGGCGCACTCTGGTATGGAACCGTGCAAACCGTCTCAAAAATGGCTTTTTGTGAATGTTCAGTATTGAAAATTTCGTTAATGCATATAGCTAACTATGTATGATACATTATTTAACATATAAAATATATTTTTTTTTTATTTTAATAAAACCAGACCTGCAAATTGATGGTCAAAACAACGTCAATTCTGAGCTACTCGCTCAGAATTCCTCAAGTTTATATGGTCATATTTTGATTATTTTCAATGAAAATCTATAAGTGTGATACATGGTTAGAATGGTTATTAAGTACTATGTTTAAAAGTATTAAAATGTACATTTAAGTGAAAACAAGAAAGGTATAAAAAAAAAAAAAAAAAAAATACAGTATCTAATATTGTATTCTTATTAAAAAGTTTTTTGAGAATGAGTGATGTCTGCCGATGACGTAATTTGATTGTATCTCTTAAAACAAGTCATATAGAAGCCAATACAAAAAACGGAAAGGGGAATTGTTTTACTACGAATTTAAGGCGTGCGAAACCGCGGGCAAACGCTAGTATTATATATAATAAAATTACCTGAGTGTATATATTCGTATTGATGATATTGTGTATTTCATGTGATTTTTATTGTGCGAAAAATCTTCGTTCTTTTACGGCACATATTTTACTGTAAAGAATGTATTTTCAATTATTCTTTCCATATAAATTACCCCTTCATTAAATAATTAAAAGATTAAGATATATAGCCATGTTTTGTATTTAGATCACATGTATAAAAAATCTACGGTTTTCCAGTAGTCGCGGGTTCGAATCCCTGCCCGTATCGGTTTATTTTTCATTCTATATTTATATAAATTTAAATAAGCTTAACATGGCTATACATGTTTAAAGATATTTTCAAAACATTAATTTCGGTAGTGGCATCTTTTCAATGTTTAAAAGTTAGAAACATTGGTTAGGATTTTCGAAAGAAATCTAATAGATGTCACCACCGTCCCTATAAAGACGATCACATATAGAATGCTTAATTCACCGAGGCGGACAGCGATACGGTAGCTCAGTTGGTAGAGCGACGGGACGGTTTCCCAGTAGTCGCGGGTTCGAATCCCTGCCCGTATCGGTTTATTTTTCATTCTATATTTATATAAATTTATAACTAGATCTGCTGGTATCGGGATTGCCAGGGGTGACCCTTTATTCCCTCTTTTATTCAATGCGGCTACTTCCAAAATTTGCCAAAACCTAACTAACATATTCGTGTCTCAATACCCTGACGACTTTGTCTTATATATAAGTAGAAAAAATTCCGTCATAGAGATGCAAAATTCACTTAGTACATTTCCCAGCTTAATAGAAAATTTAGGATTAAAAATATCTTTAACTAAAACTAAAATTTGTTTATTCAGCAGAGGTAGAAATATAAGTAATTTTAACGTTCATATTAATAACGATACTATTCAACAGGTTGATAGTGTAAAATATTTAGGAATGTGGCTTGATAAATCTTTGAAATGGAAGAATTACATAAACAACGTGATAGAAAAATGTTCAAAATTTCTCAATCTTTTTAAAATTCTTGCTGGGTCAAAGTGGGGCGTCCACCCAAAACATTTACGTCTATTATATATTTTGATGTTACGTAGTAGATTGGATTATTGTTGTTTTTTGTACGATAATTATGTAAATAGTCAATTACAAAAATTAGACAGAATACAAAATTTATGTATGAGAGTAATAGGGGGGTTTATAAAGAGTACACCAATCCATGTCATGGAAAATGAATTGTATTTAAAACCACTATATATTCGAAGACGATACTTAGCGGGTAAATTTTGGCTCAAATCTAGATCTATTGTTAAAAATATAACTATAAATGTAATAAGTGAACTGTCTAACTTATGCGATAATCGATACTGGCAAAATAAAAAACTAACTTTATTAGTAACAACACATAGATCCCTGCACTTTCTGTCTGTTCATTCTAGTCCTATTCTTGGTGTGTTTTCACTTAATACATGGTTAAGTAATATTGAAGTGTCAAAAAGTATTAAGTACACTAAAGAGGGCTTAAGTCTGTCAAAAAGAAAATCAATTGATACATTTCAGTTACGGCAATACTGTTATCGATATTTATCAAACCGATACGAGTCATTCTATCAAATATATAGAGACGCATCGAAAATTGTTCAGGAGGCGGGAGCGGCAGTTTTTGACCTACAGGTTAACAGTTCATTTAAATTTAAAATTGAAGCAAATGTATCCATAATGTATGGTGAGCTTATAGCAATATCGGAGACGCTTCATTATTCCTTATCACTTAAAAATGATCGTGTTATAATTTTGACGGACTCTCAAAGTGCTTTATTACATTTGGCTCGGCTACCCTCGACTTTTCGAGGTTCCCCGATAGCCTATGACATAATAAAATATATTAATGATTTGTGTAGAATTGGTAAGACTGTGAACCTGCAGTGGATCCCGTCACACATTGGAATGTATGGGTAATGAGAAAGCGGATGAAGCAGCTAAACTAGCCTTAATAGAGGGAATTACTTGGTGGTAGTCCATAACATCGGGTCGCCGGCAAAGTTACCACCCATCGGGCATTGTCGTGCCGCAAAGCGACATAGTCGTGTTCCGGCACGTTGCTCGATGAAGCCGTTTATGGGAAATGGGTTTGAACAGCTGCGGTACGTTGGCGAACCGGTTGACGTCGAGTTGGTGTTTGTTTTGTCGAGCGTCTAGTCGAGGAGGGTAGCGGGATCCGAAGCGACGGCTTTCCGCTGGCCGCCCGCAGATAGTTGGGGGCCCAATTAGTGGGTTAGCCACCCACGAAAGGCTGCCCCGCCAGCTGCGAAAAATCCCAGGGTGGCTCCATCGTGCTGGTTGGCGACCAGGCGATGAGGCCCGATGGCGATTTCTGGGGGGGTTCGGGCGTCCCCGCAGTCTCCAGGCTAGCCTCCCAGCGACAAGACATCACCAATTTCGAAGTCGGGTTTGATACGTACCGCCTCGTTCAACTGCCATTTCCCATCCCTATTCACTTTTATTTATTTTATATTATGAAAAAGGTAAAAAAAAGAAACAAGTTGACACAGCGGTTGCACTCCTCCTCATACAAAGTGCACCTCACTAATATAAGGGGTTTACACTCAAATCTTTTAGCTGTCCACCACCACCTGGAGACAGAGCAGCCGCACTTGCTCTTTTTGACGGAGACGCAGATACAATGTCCTTTGAGCGCTACATACTTGGATTATCCCGGTTACTCGTTAGAGCACAACTTTCGCTCACGGGCCGGAGTCAGTATGTACGCGCGGAACGACCTCTGTATTCAGCGTCTCCGTCACCTTGAAGACCCCACTTTTTCTTCCCTATGGGTTTTAGTGGACACAGGAAACGAAAAAATCCTGTATTCCTGTGTCTACCGTTCGCACAGCGGTGACCAGGAGACAACTCGTTTATTTGAGTATCTTAGTGAGGCTGCAGATATGGCTCTGTATCAATACCCTTCGGCGCAGCTCGTCTTTCTGGGGGACTTTAATGCCTGTCATCAGGACTGGCTGTTCCCGTACCAGAAGACCGACCATGCTGGAAGAGAAGCGCGGAAATTTGCGTTGTCCTTGGACCTCTTTCAGCTGGTGAAGCAAGCGACAAGGGTACCAGATGTGGTAGGCCCTACAGCCAATTGCCTGGACCTTCTGCTGACAACTGATCCGGACAGGTATCGTGTAGAAGTCACCTCCCCCTTGGGAACCTCCGATCACTGTCTGGTGAAATCTGTGTTTACATATTCCCCACCAGCTTTCGAACCTCATGGTGTTAGGCGAGTATGGAAATACAAGTCAGCAGATTGGGATGAGATGCGACACTTTTTGCGTCTTACCCTTGGCGGCAGGTCTGCTTCTCTTCTTTGGATCCGTCGAGTTGCGCGGATGCTATAACCGATGTGGTGCATCAGGCAATGGAGTATTTTATTCCTTTTGCTGACGTACCCATCGGTGGCAAAGCTCGCCCATGGTTTAATGCCGAATGTGGTCATGCTCAAGACCGAAAACATTCGGCATATCTCATTTGGGCTGATGCTCGAACCCGCAAAACTCCGGATGTAAGTTTGAAGAAGAGAGCCTTTAACCAAGCTGCCAAGTCCTACAAGAAGGCATTGCGGAAGGCTCGTCTCGATCGAATCGCTAAGAATGGCGAAAAGCTCTCTGTCAGACCAACTGGCAGTCGAGCTTTCTGGTCTCTTGCCAAAGCGATCGAGTCGAACTTCTGCCAACCCTCACTGCCTGCTCTGCTGAAGCCGGATGGATCCCTGGCCCACACAGCAACAGAGAAAGCGAATGTACTTGTTTCTCTGTTTGCTGATAATTCGCATCTAGACACTGGCAATGCTTCTCCAGCACATCTTCCTCACTGCGATAATTCGATGCCGGAAATCCGCATCACTAACAAAGAGGTATGGAGAACATTGTGTCGTTTAGATGTGAATAAAGCCAGTGGTCCTGATGGTATACCAGCCATTCTGCTCAAGACATGCGCAGCTGAGTTGTCTCCTGTACTGACTCGTCTGTATCGCCTCTCTTTCATGACTGGAATAGTGCCGAAATCCTGGAAGCTTGCTAATGTGCAACCCGTGCCCAAAAAAGGCAGCCGTGCCGACCCTGTCAATTACAGACCGATTTCAATCACCTCCATACTCTATAAGATTATGGAGCGTGTATTGAACTCGCGCCTACTAGCATACCTAGAAGGTAACGATCTCCTCAGTGACCGACAGTACGGGTTTCGCCGTAATAGGTCTACTGGGGACCTCCTAGTGTATGCTACTCACATTTTAGGCGAGGCCATCGAGAAGAACGGAGAAGCGGTCGCCGTCTCTCTGGACGTCTCGAGGGCATTTGACAGGGTCTGGCATGCGAGCCTTATATGCAAGCTTTCAGCGTACGGTATATCTCCTGGTCTGATCGGCTGGGTAACGGACTTTCTGAGCCAGAGATCTCTCCGAGTAGTTGTCGACGGGTGTTCCTCGGAATCCTTGGCAATAAATGCCGGAGTGCCTCAGGGGTCCGTTCTTTCTGCAACTCTTTTTCTGCTGCACATTAATGATCTGTTGAAGCCCGGTATCTATGGGTATGCAGACGACAGCACAGTTGTAGAAGGATATCTGCCGAGTACTCGGGCTAGTCGAGATCAAGTACAGTCTGAAAGCGAAGCCATGGTGCAACGTTTGAATGACTAACTTCAGGCAGTCTCCGCATGGAGCAATGCCAATCTTGTCAAGTTCAACGCCACCAAAACGCAGACGTCTATTCACCGCCAAAAGGAGCCCTTTCACCTTGGCTCCTACTTTCCAGAATGTATCCTTGAAATACAGTGACCGGCTTCAGTTGTTAGGCTTAGAGATTTCCTCGAACCTCAACTTTGGTCGGTTCATTAAGTCCAGAGCAAGAGCAGCAGCAGCAAAGCTTGCCGTTCTTGCGAAGGTTCGGCAGTACTTTACACCGGGACAGCTTCTTGTTTTATACAAAGCACAGATCCGGTCGTGTGTAGAGTACTGAGGACACATATTTGCTGGTGCCGCAAAGTCTCATCTTGCGGTTCTGGACTCAATTGAGAGGCGAGCAAAGAGGCTTATAGGCGATCCCGAATTGGTCGAAGCCGACCTCCAAAGCCTTGAACACAGGCGTAAAATTGCTAGCCTCTCAGTATTCTATAGGATACATTTTGGTGAGTGTGCGCACGAATTACACGAGTTAATTCCCCCGTCCCCCTTCCATCACCGGACGTCCCGACGCACGGCAGGTATCCATCCTTTTGTTGTGGACATTCCACCTGTCCGAACGAAGCGCTTTGCTTCCTCATTTTTAGTGCGTACAGCGAAGGACTGGAACAATTTGCCTGTGCCGGTATTTCCGGCCAAATATAATGTGGGTGTCTTCAAGAGAAGAGTGAATAGGTTGCTAGGGCAATGCGAATTACCATCTAAGACTACATTCCACTTACCATCAGGTGGAATGTAGTCAAGCATTGCCCTAGATCATACGAAAAAAAAAAAAATTGATTATAAATGCCTACCCTTACACGCTGATCATGTAATAGCCGTTAAAAAGACATGCAGAGAGTTTTGGCAAGAGTATTTTGATGAACGCTCGCGCATTAAAGGAATATGATATAAGACCATACAATCAGAACCACCTCGATATCCATGGTTCCAAAGTGTGAACGCACACAGAGAGATTATTGTGACAATGTTAAGACTACGTTCTGGAAACATTCCAACCAATAAATTTACTCATTTAATGCGTAAAACCGATTCGCCAAATTGTCCGGATTGTAATATTATTGATGACATTCATCACGTTTTGTTGGAGTGTGTCCGCAACCAGTCCCGTAGGCAAGAATTATTTAATATTAGAAATAGTAATTTGGGGATTTGCAATAGTATTTTAGCCTTTCCGTTTTCGGCAGAGGCTGGAAAATTATGTGAATTGTGCCGGTTAAGATGTAGTAACACTATCCAATAGTAATTTTTTGTTTGTAATTAGTATATTATAGCGATTTAAGTTATATGTAAAAAAAGTTAGGGGGCGATATCATCAAATTGACAAAGTTCCCTTATTTAAAGATTTAAAAAAAAAAAAACATACATATCAATGAAATTTTTGAGGCTGGTAGAGCTTTAACAACTTGTTAATGTCGAGTTCCAATTTACTGAACATCAATCGCTAATGACCACGCTCAGTAATGTTCAGTACATTCCTTTTACTTAGATGGTAAATTTGCTGCTGCTCTAACTTAATGTAGCTGAATGTATGAGATAACTGAATAACTCACCGTACAGTGTGTGCATTTGGTACTAATTGTTTTATTATTAATATTCGAAAATAAAACGCCATCTAAAGTGTAATCCACGTAATCCACTCAATGATTTAAAGAGCAGAAGGGACTAACTTGTAGGCTAATTTCCCACACATTTAAATGAATGAATTTAAAAAACAACATTGCTACTTTAAAAATCATTAATCTGTCAAACTTAACAAAATTTAACAATAAAACTAATAGCCTGGTGATAATAACTACTATTGTATTTAACATGTTTATATAACATTTTCCCTAACCACTTCTTAGTTATTATAATATTTATTTCAGATCATCAATCACAAGATTATTTAGATTAAATATTCTTCTTTTTTTTATGTCTGTCGTATCAGTAAATCTTCAGTAGGTAGATATTTAAAGGTAGATAGTCCGTTCCACATTTAATGCACTTACTGCTGATATCGATCTAATCTCTTCAGCTACTTAAAGAAATTGTTTTAGTCGAGTTGATTGTATGTTTAAATATCAGTTCAGTTTTTAAATCATTGGTTTCGTCGACCAAAAGTTACGAAAATGCGATTTAAAAAAGCTTTCAATTTAGACATATATCTTCAACATAACATGCTTTATGGCCTTTATCACAATGTTTCACATTGTTGCTATAAGAGATGTGCACTTAAACTCATCTCAGTGGTAATAGGTGCTGCTCTCTTATGGAATTTAATGCAAATTAAGCAAATTTATAGTAGTGATATAAATGCAATCTCTCGAGCTGTTGAATACATGACTTACGTCATATGTGCCTTATCTACTGGGAATATCTACCTTATGACTTACTACAAGGCTTATGTCTTTGAAGACAAAAAAATATCCCAAGAAGCCCATAAAATGATAGTACTATACACTGTTATAATATATATAATGTATTTCTTGTTGTTTTTGTTGTATCTTTACATGAATACTGATGCATCTATTTCGTGGCTAAGTTTTTTTTTCTTGTATTTGTTTCGTTTAGGAACTGACCTTGGGCGTATGCCAGTGATCATTATATTTATTTTTTTACATTGTCGCACGAAGTGTTTATTTTCGAAGATACGTAAGGAAGCCTTACAATTTACGAATATTTTTCAATGGAAAAAATATGCAAATTTATATATACAACAGATTGAATCTTTGGAAAACACAGATTGGCCAGTGAAATTTATGGTATCTATATATAAAAATCGATTTTGAATCTAAACATTGTTTTTTTAAGTATCTGTTCCGCACACTGTATACCTACTGAAGTTAATGTATATATGTATATAATAAACCATTTTTTTAATTGTTCCAGTGCATCTCGCTAAAAGAAATTTAATCTAAATATAGGTATACATATAACTGTGAAATATATTTTATTCTTAAAGTGACCTACAATTTTTTTTACTCTGTACATAAAAAATGTGGCAAATGTTTATGATATAATAAACATGTCCTAATTTTCTATCCCTGTACGAATTTAATAGCTCGTGGCAATTATTTAGTATGTAGTTAATTATAGGTAGTAAACATAAAGTATAAATTACGACCTACAATTCTTTATTTTTAGATATTTGTTCACTTAATTCTTGGTTTTATAAGAGTGTGCTCCATACAATTGAATATCGTGTTGATTTATAAGAGTAACGTATGTATGTTTATCTTGCTTAATAATATAATTGACCTTAATCTTCTATCTGACGTATTATTTTTCAGGCCACAATTTCTATAATGATTACTAAAATATTAGAGAAATTTATTCATCTTATGTATATTTACGTAGCATTGTTTTTACCATCGGTAATAATGGAATTGACTTTAAAAGAGTTCGATACATTAAAGTCACAACTAGCTGACGAAATGATCACTTGCACAGGTAAGTTAAATCAATATCTATATATTTCGAATTAATAAACAAAACGAATTTCTGAAACAAACATTTTTTAGGTCAAATTTGAGGGGATTCAGTAATATTAGTTATAATATAACTTAATTGAGCTCTTTAAATCTTAAATATAGGAGGTACTTTTATTTATATTAGTGTCGTATCAATTGAGTAATTTGTTCTTTTACACTGTAATCCTATTCCGACTATCTATCTGTATGTGTGTGAGAAATACGCAGCCATAAATGAGAAAAGTGAGAAATAATTATTTATTAAAATCCAAAAATAACAAATATATACCCAAAGCTCAAATAAATATCCATATTTCATAAATATTTTTTTTACCATTCATTCCATTTTTACTATTTGAAATCAAATCGAATTCTTTTTATTTAGACATCAAATATTAACAAGATTAACTAAAATGAAATATAAAATCTTATTTATATATCATATATAATAATAATAATAATAATAAACTTTATTCTCAAAAATAATTTTACAGTGTTCAATGTGGCTCTGACTCACGAAGTAGTAAAACTGTGTGTTCGGGAGCCAGTTCCTTCCCATTTAGCTTAACATAAAGTTAACAAATATAAAAGAACATAATTTAAGTATTTTTTTTTTAATAATAAAAAACTGAGAAACTATATATGTATACGTGTGAAGGTCAGGTGTGTGTGTGTGTGTGTGTGTGTGTGTGTGTGTGTGTGTGTGTGTGTGTTAGTGTATGTGTGTGTGTGTGTGTGTGTATGTCTGTGTGTTTGTGTGGGTCTTTGTGTTAGGATGTCCATTCAATCACATTTTATCATTTTTTTAAATAAATAATTGTTTATTTTTAATAAATTGTTGACAACCGACAATTCCTGAGCCGGCACCAAATCATATGTCAACAACAGCATAGCCTATGTCCTCGAAGATCTATAATATCAAATCTTCTGTCTTGTCTGTCTTCATGGGTAAACAGTTTTAATTCCCGAGATCTATTCGATGTGATATATATCTATGAAATATATATTCGATAATATATATTCGATATATATCTATGAAAAAGCATTCGATAAAGTACCTACAGGAAGACTTTTGCAAAAACTAATATTTATTGGAATACGGGGTAAATTGTTGAAATGAAACCGTCCCGTCGCTCTACTAATTGAGTTACCGTATCGCTGTTCGTCTTGGTGAATTAAGCATTCTATATGGAACGTCGTTATCGGGACGGTCGTCTATCTAATCTATTAGGCTTCTTTTGAAAATCCTAACCAATTTTCCATAGGTCGCGGGATCGAACCGCCCGTATCGGTTTGTTCGCTAACAGAGTTGTGGAGGCTTGGAACAGGTTGCCACCAGATTGCGGATAGGGGGGGGTCCCCCCAGATATAGGGGGCACCGGCTTCGGCCGGCGCGGACAGCTACTAGCAAATGTGGCTGCTTGCTTTTCGGAGCGAGCATTGCACGGCCACAAGATCTCGGAAGCTCGCACTGAGCGGGAACGAGGGCTGGACGGACGGAGCTTGCTCTGTTCGTCTGGCTGCGAGGAAGACAACCTCTATAAAAAATCATCCTTTTTTGTGTTGTGTCGTCGTCGTGTTGTCGTTTCTTCTTCGTGTTTCTGCGTTTTTTCTTTTCTTTCTTTCTTGTCAGTCCGGAGGTGCGGCGTCTGCCGAAGGACCGTGTAAGGACGAGGGAGCCCAAAACCCAATGGAATGAGCGATTTTAAAATGAGTCCCCAGGCGGGTGCTGAATCCCGCACGGCCGCTGATGCCGTCTGCCCCTCGTACTCTGGGGGCGGCAAAAACCGCTCGCGTGCAGGAGTCCCTGCCCTGGTCGACACCACACCGACCAGGATAAACAAAAACAGTGTGAGGCGTGGTGGAGAGAGTCCGGTTGTGGTTCTGACAGATTCAGACGATCTGTCAGAACCACAGACGTCCGCTGGACGGAAGCGGACCTATGGGGTGATCCTCAGTTCCCCCGAGGTCGCATCTGAGTCCGATCCCGAGTCCGGTGTTGCAGTGGCTAAGTGCAACACTGCTCGGCGTGGACGGGGTGCGCCTACAGGTCGCGGAAGTGGGCTTGCCCAGGCAAGGGCCGAGTTGCGGGCCATGGAAGAGGAGACGGAGGAGGTCGCTTTTGAGCTCGGTCTCAGTGCGTTGACCCACCGCAAACCGATGGTCGAAGCAAGAAGTGCGCCGGGCTCCGAAGAGGATCTCTCTTCGGAGACGCCACTTGCTCCCGTTCCATCCGACATGGACGCTGAGCAGTTGCGAGCAGTCGCTGGGAAGCATGCAGCGTCCATTTTAAATGTGTGCAAAAAGAGCCTTAATCTAAAAAGCACTATGATTAAGGCCCTCAAAGAGGCATCTAGTGGCCTCGTTGAGGTGGTGAGTGTCCTGGCTTGCAGGGGTGAACCCGAAGAGTCGCGGCGCATGCGGGCCGATAACGCTCGTCTGCGTCGCGAGGTCTCCTTCCTTAGGGAGGAGATCGTTAAGGTCCGGGACGAGTTCGCGGAGCTCAAGAGCTCTGTGGAAACTTCCCGGCCTTCCGTCTCTTCGAGGCTTCCCCCGGAGATGCCGCCGTTGGGTTCAGACGCAGTTGAGGAGTTGAGGAGCTCCTTGTTGTCCTCAGTGGGAGTTTTGATTAACTCCCGCTTTAGAGTCAATCGCCGATCCTCCAGATGTCATCCTCGAAGGCCCCCGGCACAACCGAGGCCTGGACCACGGTTGTCCGTAGGGGTGGTAATGGCAAGGGGAAAAAGAAGGGCCCTCCCCAAAAGCCAGTTGTTCCCAGGGCCAGTTCAAAGGGGCAGAAGTCGTCTTCGGTAAAACTGAAGGCGGACGTGCCGAAACCGGGTCCTCCGAAACTGCCCAAACTCCGGTCTCCTGCGGTTTTGCTGAAGCTGCAGAGTGGGGTGGCAGAGGCGGGTGTGACCTACGCCCATGTTCTGAGGCGTGCCGCCGAGATGGTTAGTCTCGGCGACAGCGGCCTCAGAGATGGGCTGAGGATTCGCCACTCGGCGGCAGGAGCCAGGCTCTTGGAGCTGCCTAAGGGCACTCCCGAGCAGGCGGAGGCACTGGCGGCGAAACTTCGCCCAGTGTTGAGTGGGGTGGCAGATGTCGTCCGGCCTGTTCGGCGTGTGGCCGTAAGGCTTAAAGGCCTGGACGACTCTGTCACGAAAAACGATGTGGTCGACGCGATTAGTCGCATGACTGACTGCCCTAGCGAGGCCTTCCACGTGGGGGACATCCATCGGGGTGGCTATGGGGACCAGGGCGTTACCTTTGCCCGTCTCCTCATCGATGCGGCTAGATCGTTGGTAGACGCCGAGAGAGTTTTTGTGGGCTGGAGCTCAGCCACGGTGAAGCTGCTGGAGGCGCAGCCGCTGCGCTGCTTCAGGTGCCTGGCGCCTGGGCATGTGCGTGCGGCTTGCCCGTCCGTGGTCGATCGCAGCGCCGTCTGTTTCCGGTGCGGTGGTGAGGGGTATACCCTAACCACTTGCACCGGAATATTGCGGTGCGCGGTCTGTGCGGACCGAGGTTTCACAGCGACCCACCTATTGGGGAGCCGAGTGTGCCAGGCTCCGCGAGTTCGAGGATTAGCACCTGGTGCGAAACCCTCGAGCGCGGAGCCCAGCACGGAGCCGGCTGTGGCTATGGCAACATAGTCACATCGAGCTTCAGCGGGAGAGGCTGCGAAGGTGCGAAGGAGAAGGGTCCAGCCCATTCCTTCCCAGCCGTAGGCCTAGGTGAGAGGGGGGGGCGACCTCTCTCGCCATTGCACTAGGTCTATGAGGTAGGGGTACACTGGTTGCCCGGGGAACCCCTATATGGAGGAGTTCCGCCGGGGCGTCACGATGAGTGCGAAAGCGATCCCGTGGCGTCCCATTGTAGCGATGAGGGCAGCCGTAAGTTTTTTAGTGGGGTGCCTTAGGCAGTCGCCGGGTGCCGCACATACCGCCCGGCCATCGTCTTCCTGGCCTGGGTGACGATGCGGAAACGCATTTTTCCAACGAAAAAAAAAAAAATAAAAAAAAAAAAAAAAAGGTTGCCACCAGATGTGATATCTGCACAATCCACAAATCAATATGCATATATGCTAAAAAAAAAAATTGAATATAATTTAATTGTTGAAGTGGTATACAGGTTTTTAACAGTTGCCTGTCTTAAAATAATAATAATAATGAATTGTCTGAATTTTTTTACAGGACCTCTCATACCTACCTAATCCTACTGATTATATATATAGAATGTCAACCCCACTAAACCATCGGTTATAAAGGTTGAGTGCCAAAGATGTCTAAGGCACACGGTCCCTAATACGACAAGTCATACATCGGAATTCATAAATGTAACTAGTAAGCTAGCAACGCTTTCGGTCATAGATAAGTCCATATGCCACTACCCGCTACGATTTCTCCAGCTTGCTAAGAATCGACAGATAGACAATAGCGCTCCCATGTAACTTCTAAGCAGGAGACTATCCGAACGACATTGGACCTCGATAGGACCTCTGCTCAAGGGATATTCCATTCCCCCCTAGTAAAAGATGACGATGCGATAGTGACGAAGACGATCTCACGAGTCTTGAACAGTAGAATCCAGACGAACGTTACCGAATTTAAGCAGCTAACCACATAACCACAGCGAATCCAACATCAAAAGCTGTATCACGACGGCTTATATGCTCAAACGAATGTCTCGCTCGGAAGGCTAAGAAACCAGTGTCCCGCGGAAATCTGATCATGACCCGTAACTCAACTGTAATCTGTCTACTGCCGTAGACATGTCACAGTAGATTATCAGAATCAGAGTGATTACCTTATAATATTTTTGTTTTAGATGAACGACGTAAGACACAACTGTGCAAGATGCTAAATTGTTTCCGGTCCTATCCGCTCACATACACTATATGGCGCGTTCTTGAGGTTAAAGCGAGCCTTCCTCTGGGGTTCTTTTCATTAAGCACTACCTGTCTTATATGTCTATTGCAGTTTCACCACGTGTTTGAAGAATGAAAAACACTATATGCATAAAATTTGTAGATGCACAATACCTATAAGGATAACATTTCGATGAAAATGCACCACGATGATTACTAAAATTTAATGTTTTAAGCGGGTTCTGTATTTTACCCGTGTTGAGTAATTAAGACTAAATATATGAATAAAATACCTTATTTAAAAAACTACTTCCATATACGAGGACTACCTTTAAATTTATGAATATCTACAAATAACCATTCACATATACAGGGTGTATATTTTCTACATCCAATAATTCATAGGGCGGATGAAATGAAATAAAATAAATATATATTATAACTTTAGAACTAATTTCCGTAATAGGTAGTTTTAGGTACATGGAAATTATAAATAAAGAATAAACGATTTAAATATATTCAAATAGTTGATTTGTATAGACTATAATATGGCTTTTTTTTTTCAAATAATTTAACTGAAATATAAATTACCATGTTTCTTTATAATAATCGTTTCGAAGTATTTATTTATATCATTTATATCATTTCCATATTGAATAAATACCCCCTGGTATTGTGTACAACATGTTTCCAAACAAATTGAATAGGTTACTAGTTAATCCATTTTCGTGTTGCAAAAGAGGAGCTATCCGCGCATTTTACAAGATAGACCCTAGAGGTCCTTTTCGAGATAAGTTTAATAAAATCAATGTACTTACGGTATACGGTCGGTCAGAATATTTATAACAATCTCTAATATGGAATCTGACCCCATCTGACGACCTAGAATATAGCAGAATTATCTAAATTAAATTTCTTATTATTTTATCGTATATTGGTTTTGAAGTTTCTGACGTTTGGCAAAGTAAATTTTATAAACGTTGTCTTTTTCTTGCTAAGCAACCAATTATTAATATAAACCCTTGTACAACATCTGAGAGAAAATTGTTTACATCGTCAAATACTGATTGGGTTTTGTTTATATTTAAAATAAGAGAAGTATCATCAGCAAACAATACTATCCTATGTTTATCCCTCACTAAATAAGGTAAGTCATTTATGTAGATGAGGATTAATAATTGCCCATTGGTGGTACGCCCATTTTGATAAATAAACCATTGGAACGCTTTTAATTCAAGTTTACTTTATAAATTATTTTATTGAGGTAGGAACTAATCAGATCCAGGTACATATAACTCCATAATGCTGTCATTTTAGAGTGATTATAGTGATATACACAGTATAAATAATCACACTCGCACTTGCTCTTTTTGACGGAGACGCAGATACAATGTCCTTTGAGCGCTGCATACTTGGATTATCCCGGTTACTCGTTAGAGCACAACTTTCGCTCACGGGCCGGAGTCAGTGTGTACGCGCGGAACGACCTCTGTGTTCAGCGTCTCCGTCACCTTGAAGACCCCACTTTTTCTTCCCTATGGGTTTTAGTGGACACAGGAAACGAAAAAATCCTGTATTCCTGTGTCTACCGCTCGCACAGCGGTGACCAGGAGACAACTCGTTTATTTGAGTATCTCAGTGAGGCTGCAGATATGGCTCTGTATCAGTACCCTTCGGCGCAGCTCGTCTTTCTGGGGGACTTTAATGCCTGTCATCAGGACTGGCTGTTCCCGTACCAGAAGACCGACCATGCTGGAAGAGAAGCGCGGAACTTTGCGTTGTCCTTGGACCTCTTTCAGCTGGTGAGGCAAGCGACAAGGGTACCAGATGTGGTAGGCCATACAGCCAATTGCCTGGACCTTCTGCTGACAACTGATCCGGACAGGTATCGTGTAGAGGTCACGTCCCCCTTGGGAACCTCCGATCACTGTCTGGTGAAATCTGTATTTACATATTCCCCACCAGCTTTCGAACCACATGGTGTTAGGCGAGTATGGAAATACAAGTCAGCAGATTGGGATGAGATGCGGCACTTTTTTGCGTCTTATCCTTGGCGGCAGGTCTGCTTCTCTTCTTTGGATCCGTCGAGTTGCGCGGATGCTATAACCGATGTGGTGCATCAGGCAATGGAGTATTTTATTCCTTTTGCTGACGTACCCATCGGTGGCAAAGCTCGCCCATGGTTTAATGCCGAATGTCGTCATGCACATGACCAAAAACATTCGGCATACCTCATTTGGGCTGATGCTCGAAGCCGCAAAACTCCGGATGTAAGTTCGAAGAAGAGAGCCTTTAACCAAGCTGCCAAGTCTTATAAAAAGGCATTGCGGAAGGCTCGTCTTGATCGGATCGTTAAGAATGGCGAAAAGCTCTCTGTCAGACCAACTGGCAGTCGAGCTTTCTGGTCTCTTGCCAAAGCGATCGAGTCGAACTTCTGCCAACCCTCACTGCCTGCTCTGCTGAAGCCGGATGGATCCCTGGCCCACACAGCAACAGAGAAAGCGAATGTATTTGCTTCTCTGTTTGCTGAGAATTCGCATCTAGACACTGGCAATGCTTCTCCAGAACATCTTCCTCACTGCGGTATTTCGATGCCTGAAATCCGCATCACGAACAAAGAGGTATGGAGAACATTGTGTCGTTTAGATGTGAATAAAGCCAGTGGTCCTGATGGTATACCAGCCATTCTGCTCAAGACATGCGCAGGTGAGTTGTCTCCTGTATTGACACGTCTGTATCGCCTCTCTTTCAAGACTGGAAAAGTGCCGGAATCCTGGAAGCTTGCCAACGTGCAACCCGTGCCCAAAAAAGGCAGCCGTGCCGATCCTGCCAATTATAGGCCCATTTCAATCACCTCCATACTCTGCAAGATTATGGAGCGTGTATTGAACTCGCGGCTTCTAGCTTACGTAGAAGGTAACGATCTCCTCAGTGACCGACAGTACGGATTTCGCCGAAATAGGTCCACTGGGGACCTTCTAGCGTACGCTACACACATTTTAGGCGAAGCCATCGAGAGGAACGGAGAAGCGGTCGCCGTCTCTCTGGACGTCTCGAAGGCTTTTGACAGGGTCTGGCATGTGAGCCTTTTAAGCAAGCTTTCAGCGTACGGTATATCTCCTGGTCTGATTGGCTGGATAACGGACTTTTTAAGCCAGAGATCTCTCCGTGTTGTTGTCGACGGGTGTTCTTCGGAACCCTTGACAATAAATGCCGGAGTACCTCAGGGGTCCGTTCTTTCTGCAACTCTTTTTCTGCTGCACATTAACGATCTGCTGAAGCCCGGTATCTATGGGTATGCAGACGACAGCACAGTTGTAGAAAGATATCTGCCAAGTTCTCGGGCTAGTAGAGATGAAGTACAATCTGAAAGAGAAGCCATGGTGCAACGTTTGAATGACAAACTTCAGGCAGTCTCCGCATGGGGCAATGCCAATCTTGTCAAATTCAACGCCACCAAAACGCAGACGTGTTTGTTCACCGCCAAAAGGAGCCCCTTCACCCTGGCTCCTACTTTCCAGAATGTATCCTTGGAATACAGTGACTGGCTTCAGTTGTTAGGCTTAGAGATCTCCTCGAACCTCAACTTTGGTCGGTACATTGAGTCCAGAGCAAGAGCAGCCGCAGGAAAGCTTGCCGTACTTGCGAAGGTGCGACAGTACTTTACACCGGGACAGCTTCTTGTATTATACAAAGCACAGATCCGGTCGTGTGTAGAGTACTGTGGCCACATATTTGCTGGTGCCGCAAAGACTCATCTTGCGGTTCTGGACTCAATTGAGAGGCGAGCAAAGAGGCTTATTGGCGACCCTAAATTGGTTGACGCCAAACTCCACAGCCTTGAACACAGGCGTAGAATTGCTAGCCTCTCAGTATTCTATAGGATACATTTTGGTGAGTGTGCGCAGGAATTGCACGACCTAATTCCTCCATCCCCGTTCCTTTGCCGGACGTCCCGACGCACGGCGGGTATCCATCCCTACGTTGTGGACACTCCACCTGTCCGAACGAAGCGCTATGCTTCATCTTTTTTAGTGCGTACAGCGAAGGACTGGAACAATCTGCCTGCGTCGGTATTTCCGGCAAAATATAATGTGGGTGTCTTCAAGAGGAGAGTGAATAGGCTTCTAGGTTAATGCGCTTTACCACCTAAGACTACATTTCACTTTCCATCAGGTGGAATGTAGTCAAGCATTAACCTAGTTTTGTATAAAAAAAAAAAAAAAAAAAAAAACAGGATGGTTTTACCTGTTATTAGACCAAAAATGTCAAATTTATACATTTACGTTTTTAGATTTACTTTTACAACTAACAACTACCACTTACATCCAACCAGAAATAATATAAAAGATCTAAATATTGTATAGTAAATATAGTTCAATATACAAAATCACAATAAAATGTATTTTTCGCTAATTACAATTAATTTTCAATAACAAATATTATTTCTTACGTAATTCGTAAACGGACAGATTATCAATCAATTTGATGATAAATAGTAGGTATCACTAGCCGTACAAATATGTAAAGTTGCCAGATACAACTAGTATAGTCTATAAATTAAATAATTTCAGATACTTATTCACCTAACCGTTGGTTTTGTTAAAGTTTCTTCCTACTTCGTACAATTTAATCTGATATTGTTTTATAACATTTATATACAGGTGTATATAATTAGGCTATTTTATAATTAGTGGCATTCATTGATTTAATCACAATTAAGATTTTTGTTTTTTAAGACAACAGATCTTATTTCAATTCTTTATATATTAGAAAAAAATGGTCATATTATATCTTCCGGACATAACATTACATATTTGTACCGTCGCGTCGTCGGTAATAATGAAATTAGAATTAAAAGAGAAACACTGCACTTATAAATTGTGCATAAGAAGTTAACCTCAACAAGTAAATTAAATCATTAGAAGAAACTTTTAACCGATCAATGCATTTTGAGTTGGAAGTTCAAGAATAAACAAACAAACAAAAAAAATATTTATAAACAATTGTTTTTGAGTTTTGTGTACCGAAGAATGTTACGTGGTCAACCAAATTATCATGGCCTACGAGAATGAGCTTGCCGATTTCTATTCTGGTTGACTATCAGAAGAATATATGTATTATACAAGAGTCATCTGAGGCATAGACCTGACTTATAGTATTGACTGACACAATAGTGTTTTAGTAGGAAAACGTTAATCAGAAAATATAAGAAATGTATGTATGCTAACTTTTAATAATAACATTTTTATTATATATCAAATATTTCACATTGTAAAAAAAATATATATTTACATTTTATTGACGTATCACTATGAGGGCAGTGCATCCAAAAAAACGTCTTAACAGTGCTTTTGTTCCGATTTACGTTTCCTGTGGGAATTAAATATTCTTTTGCGGTAAAAAAAGTCTATATCCTCACTTAGCATCTAATCTACGTTTGCGTCAAATTTTATCAAAATCGGTGTAGTGGCTTAAACGTGAAAGCATAACAGACAGACAGAGACCTTAATGTGTGTTTCGAAATTACTAATTACTGTCCGGCTTTTATTATGTCTCTTACTGCTTCAAAATATGTGTATTATGTTCCGCGTCCGTGTTGGTATCCAATTTGTCTTGCTTATGCCGATTATTTAGAATGACCTTAGGATGAAAGACCGTGCGATTTGTTGATTTATAGACGAATCGGCATCGGGAAATTTGAACCATATTTAAGGGTTATATTTTCGAAATATGGTAACAGAATTTACCCCAGTTATAACGTTATAGGCGCGTAAAATATATTTATATTTTTCTGTTCTTATAAAATGTTTATTGAAATGTTTATATCTTAAGGGCGTATAGAAGACACTATCCAATCGATGTACTCCGTGACCCTTGTGTAAACGCCAGGCCAACCTGAGATTCCGCAAGGAGAAGGGCCAAAGGAGGTTATACCAACTGCCATCCAATTGTTAGTAGCCCCCAATTGTCCCATGAGTGCTCCTCCAGAATCCCCTCTACACGAGTCCCTTCCGTCTATACCCCCTGCACAAAGGTGTTTCTCAGTGATCTTGCGATTTTTAAATACGTAAATGATTCTGCAGTCTTCAGTATTTGTGACTCTCAAATTAACCTTTAATTTAATATCAGATGTGGGTCCTGAAACCAATTAAACATTTCTTGTATTTTTTTGGAAAAATAATTTAATGTGTATTATAATTAATATGTATTATATATTGTACAAACGAAACATAATTTACCTGTTTCCGATTCTCCCCACCCTGCAGCTTCCAAATCATAATCTTCAAAAGAATTTCTTCTTAATGTAGGGTCTATCGGTAGGCATATAGGTCTGACGAAATCTGGGAAACGGTATTAAATATTAAATTGCTTCCAATACATTTTTTTACCTTTTTCAGCAATCTATAAACGATAGCATCATAGAAAAAAGAAATCGGGCAACCAGAAACAAAGACATTCAAAAAACCATCTTCTCAAATCTTCTCTGCAATACAAGTTTGCATCTCTAATAAGATTATCGATATTTGTAAATTATATATCTGCTTAGTGATTTTTAAGGGCGAAATTTTGTCAAAATTTTGGCAACGAAGAAGAAATATATATCTCTTAAAGCTTAAAATTACCTGTAAAAGGTACATCATGAATTAGCCTTACTAGTGCAATGTCGTTCTGTCTGTCGACGTTAGGGTTGTAATTCTCATGAAGAATTATTTTTTCGACATCTACATTCAAAGGGTCTGGACTGCATTCATCTCTTTGGCAATCGGTTCTCCTTGCTAAGTTCCATTCACCAAGTCGGACTTGAAATCTTTAAATATTAATTATTAAAAATAAAGTTTTTTAATAATAATTTAAAATAATTAATGAATAATTCCATATAAAATAAACCGAACGCCTGCTCAGTTTGAATGCAATTTTCTATCGCTTACTAAAGCAAATATTGTATTTAATCTTGTAATGTAATACAATTTTGGGTTAATCTTACAATTTCACATTTTGTGGAATGTTGTAACCTATAAAACAATGGGCTGCGGTCAGGATATATTTCGAAGATATTAGGGCTCCTCCACAATCCAAACGGAGTCCTTTTGCTGAATAATTTTAGGATATGTATTATAATTATGGATTTAAAAATATAATTATTTACAATAAAATAATTTTAAATTAAACGTGTAATATGTGCGTACGTGTTTTATGCATAATTAGCACAGTCCAAGGATGTTCATCAAGATCTGTCTGAACTCCTCCCAAAATCCGGTTATTCATTTGAATACCACACACAGTAGTATTTGGTAGTAAATCTAATCCACTGTTATCTTGGAGTCCTGGAGGGCAACAAATCTAAAGAATTATAAAGATATATTCTAAAATTATTTTTTAGCTACATACTCGTCACCTACATTAGTAAATTATATATTGAACTAAATATTTTACCTTTGGTACATTATTATCAAACCCGCAGTGCAGTCGTCTCAATAAACTAATTATTACTTGTGATCCTTGTTTCAAATCTTTTAGTTTGTTATATAGGCCAGTACAGTTGTGTATCGACAAGCAAATCGCTCCATTAGGACAAAGGTCTGAAATAATATTAGAATTTAAATTATTTAGATACTCACAGTAGGTATAAAAACAGCATAAGACTAAAAAGGAATCAATTAGACATAATCCTTCATAATAATAAACATTTAATATCTATAATGTTGCCTTCTTTCGTGATATAAATTAACAGTGTTTAGAGCGGCCACCGAGTTACTTTATTTAAGCACGTCTATTTAAAAACTTTATAATGTAGCACTCATAAAACTTCAGAACCTTATCTTTATCTCGAATAATTATTAAAACTAAAAAAAAAGCTTAGGAAGGAAATCGTACACAAAATAAGCATGACCTATTACTTGATCTTTTAAATGAACAGAAATGGGTCGGTTCAGTTAAAGTTAAAATAATTTAATCTTAAAAATAGGTGTCATGAACATAATTAGTGTTTTAATAAAACTGCTATCGGCTTTAAATATTTACTATTCAGACGATACATGACTTAACACGTTCGCTGCGTTACAAGGTCTATTAGATCTCTTGCGGGACTTTCGTATTGTGCGTGGACTGAAATGCTGTTGTTTCACTCCTTGCGGGGGGCTCTAACATGTAAAGTTCTTTATTTATGAGCAAGACAAATATACACATTTGTATCCTACTTGAAGGTGAGTTCAAGTAGGATACAAATGTGTACCTATATGTGAGTGAGTATTATATCTATATATAATAAAAAAAAATTAGGGATGGATTAGGTCCCTAACGCACATTACTATAATTTTTTTCATTACTTGCGTTAGGGGACATTTTATTACTCGTGGAATCATACGCCTCGTAGACGCAAGGCAGGGTGGGTAGGCGGCGCGGGCGCTGCGTGTCTCGTTTTAGTGTTGTTCAAGTATCGATGTGAGGGGACGCGCTCATGTTTCAAAAATAGCACTCGCGTAAATATATCGACGTGTTTATATTTTAAATTGTTTTGATTGTTGTTAAAAACAACGAGTTACTTTGAAAAAAAAAGTGTAAAAAGTCAATTAATTTTGGTGAGCATTCTAAGAAAGAAAAATTATTGCCTGTTAATACCGCGGCATTATCCAGTAAAATAAAAAAAATATTTCCTGAAGGAAGATGTGTTGATCATGTTTTCCAACGAGGAAACAAAAAAAAGACGTTGCGTGGGTTGTTATGAAAAATTACGACGCACGGTAAACAGCTCTGAAGCTTCTAAAAATCATTTTTTGGCGAGCAGCTAGATCTTTATTATTGTGCAGAATATTTTATACCATATTGGCCGCAAACTGTTAAGTGTGTCATATATAAAAAATAAAATAAAAAAAAATCATTACGATTTGCTCACAATGCGAAAAGTCGATGTGCTTGCTTTAATGACAAACATTTTCCGTAGTTTATAATAAATAACTACTTCGTAAATTAAACTTTTCCTATCGACAAATGACATTTTATTTTATTCCCATCACTAGTCACTTCACATATTGGTCTATCTCTGGTTGCGGAACGAGATACAATCGATGTCTAATTTTTGATTTGTATTTGTGGCTTATTCTTATGTCATAACTGCGTGCGAACCTAGCAAAATATAGAACAGTAGACATCTTTGACCCACGAAATTTTTAAGTATATGTCATTGTTTTTGTTGAAGATATAAATTATTTTCAGAATTGTACTTTTAGGATAAATTAGTTTCGAGATATTTTAGATCCCTAACGCACCAGCTGAAAGTTTTTTAAATATGATGTCGCAGGGAACGTGTTAATTGGTTATCCCCATAATATAAAAAAAGGTATTAATAATAATGAAAATGAATAGACGATGAGTAATTGTATTCATTGAAGCGAATTTGTAATATATGAGGACATAGTATAAAATAATATTAAGAAGATTTACATATATATCAAGTAGGTACGTAACAAGATAGGATTTATCATAACTTCATTCCGACTCGTGTTTTAAGATGACACATGACAATGTAGTTTATTGATATTTAAACTTACAGAGGTTGGAATTTTGGTTAGATAGAAACAAAACGTTCATAATTTCTGCAGCACGTAGGTTACAGGTATTGTTTATGCTATTTCGTAAATATTATTTTCTTACATCTGAGTTTCATCTAATTACATTTAATTTCAAAATTTGTATAAGCAACGTTCGCATCCTTACCTATCCTTTAACCTATCTACATACATCATTCACCGCAAGAATCGAAGATGGCTCCATCTAGCGAAGTATATCTTTTATTGCATGAAAAGGTATATAAGCCCTTACCCTCGCATCAAGAAATATAGAAACCACGAACTACGAACCCGCTTGGAGCTCATAAAGTCATTAGTTATCATCAAGTCATTACCGCGACTCCTATAGTCACTACGAACTCATTGCCGCAAGTATATAAAACAAGACCCATCCAGACAATACTATAGTTCCGTGTTTAGTGTGTATATATATTGTGATCAGTGCGCTTAGACTCCGGCAATCATCGCAGGAAGAAGAACGACGAAGAAAATCCCAGTAAGTTCTCCTTATACTTATACCTATCCCGCGACGTTGCTTTCTTCTTATCTGAACTAGCTCATTCATACTCAAATAACTAGGAACCTAACCGCCACTGGCACTCGTCAGTTAAACGCTTCCCCAGGTATAAAATTGTAATAGTAACTCACGTTTCGTGACCATAAGGAGATGAAGGAAATATTTGAAGCCACAAAGTGGGGTGTGTATCAACACGATTTAGGACAGGGAAACACATGTTAAAACACCGGGCAGGTAGATCGGATATTCATTTGGATGCTCTCAATGATTTTACTCTTCAACCAATATCTGCTTTGACTGAGAAAGCGTGTACTTTTCGTAACTTGTCCTCCTTGCCGACACCGAATTGTTCTCAATTTTATAGGTGTTAACGAACTTGAGGAGTACAGCGAAGACCGCCATTTTTTCTATTTTATCTAATGCAATGGGCAACGACGAATTGAAATGTTCCAGAATGATCCCTTCCGTCTCCCCACTATTCTTCCAGTTGTAATACTTATTTTCCACAATTCTTTTTTCAATTTCACCTTTCCTTCTAGTTGGAAAATGGTCAATGTCATTACATTTCTTTCCCTAAAGTTGCAAACTCTAATTATGTCTTTCATTTTTGACCTATTGATATTTTACCTTTTCACTTTTAAGTTCTTGAACACCTTGTTATAAACCATTATCATCCTAGGTTTTTTCTAGTTCTCTTCTTACCCTTTTTTTTCGTTTTTTTTAACACAATCACTAACTTACTTTCCTCTAATTTCCGCCCTCATGGTGATGACTTTATATCGACATGTTTTATTTTAATATAGCTTAAGCTGACATGGCTATAGTTGCAATGAATTCAATTATTGGTCTTGCTGTTATGGGCTAATGCTGAATCCCGATGAAACTCCTACATTAGTTTTATGTACTCGACTTTACCTTTAGTTCTCTTCTGAGTGTCCTTAAATTCCCTTTATATAAAGTAAAATTTACTCTCATTAATTTAGGGTTCAAGCGGTAAGGTTGTGGAACGGTGTATCAGACTTTAAAAAGCGATTAACAACATACAATTGTACATTTACAACGCTATCTGTCCAAGTAGATTCATATTTAGCGTTTGCATGTAGATAAATATATGTATAATACATATATACAGGGACTGCTCTAGCTCGTGTAGCACCCGAGTGCAATGAAACCCTGGCGCCCCCTAAGCCTGCCCCCCCCCCTCTCCCTCGCCCCCCGCGGCTATAACTTTTAACTTTGCCGTCGTAATAAAAAAGTTTTTTCTTATTACAATAGTTGAAACAAAATGTGTGAAAAGGAAGCCACCCTTAGGACGCTCCCGTTTGATAACTGCCGGCGCCCGTGTCCATTGCACACTCTGGACTAAAGGTTAAGCCGCCCATGCATATATATATATATATATATATATATATATAAATATATATATATATATATATATATATATATATATAAATATATCAAATGCATTTTACTAGTAGGTCATCGAACTCCTCTGTAATTACTGACCGAGTCAAGTTGGAAGACACTTTTTGTTTACATTAGTCGTACAGTGGGCATAATTCGGCAGTGAAACTCTTTTATTTTTTTTATGTAACAGTTTGAAATTAGGCCGTTTCATTTCTGATCTCACTTGCTAGCCACTCAGTCAAAATGTTCAGCTTATTCAAAGTATTGTTTCAAATTTTACACACATATACCTACTGCTACATTTTTAACAAATCGATTAAATGTTTAAACAAGCAGGGCCTTTGTATGAATCTATGTTAAACATTTTATATCTTATATACATGTATATACACTGTGTGACGTGTGTACGTAAAAGTTGAATAAATAAATAAACATACACATAATTAACACTGTTTACTAACTGTAAAATCAATGTTCAATATTACCTTCAGCGGTTGTTGTCATCGTAAGAGTAATAAATAAATATATATAAATATTGATGCACATTTCTATTATTAATTACAAGAACTGTAAGCCGAGTTTTAACTTGACTAATATTTGACCCTGATCAACGTTATCAGTGTAAAAAAACAGATTATGACAGATGAAACGTTTACAAGCTAGCACTGCTCGAATTAATCTGACCTAAAGCAATATTTAATATACTTCGGGCATTGCGTTGACTAAAGAATACGAGCAAGTTCCTATTATCATTTTCCTGTTAAATCATATTTATATATAAATAAAATAATATTGCTAATATTGATGTCCGTGAGTTTAATTAAATAATAAGGGACCTAATTGTTAGGGCCTTAGCTATAGTACACCTTGAAAATAGTATAATATTTATCTATTGTAATAACTAAGAAGTAACCCCCATATTCTATTAGAAGATAAAAGTGATAAATCTTCGTAGCGTTCTGCTTTGCAAAGATGTGGATCATGGGAACCCTCAGAAGTCAGATCTTGGGAAGCACTTCGTTCTGATACCATTAATGCTTAAAAAATAGTTTTTCAAAAAAATATTAAAGATTACGGCAAATGTACTAAAGAAAAAAAAAAAGTGTTTTTTTTAAATTCAAATCGGTTTTACGAATAAATAGAAGATAGAATTAGTTTGTGGAGCTTTATTAGATACTTTCTAAGCCTAATTACAAAATACTAATTCTATCCACTATAAGCAAAATGATGTTGATGCTAGAATGACCTCATTATAACTCAAAATAACCTTATAGTCAGCGATGATAGACTTTAGGTACGATTTACGACAAAGTGGCAAATGTTTAAGGCCGTCATCAAATGTTCGTCATGAAAATGTATTAAGCTCATTAGATCATACTACCTGTAAGTTGTTCATTTAAAATTGGAAAATACTTATTGAAATAATTGTAAAAATCAAAAGCCAGGTGTTGATTTTTATATATTTTGCATGTTTTTAAATGTATTTGTTACTTCACGTTAAAACTAGGTACTTATCAGATTTCCACGAAATTTGGCATATAGTTAAAAGAGAACCTGCATCAACCTATAGAATAATTTTTATCCCTAAAAAAATTACTTCTGGGGTGTCATGAGCTGCATATGCAGGTTACCTTGATAAGTCTCCTCCTTTCTGATTCCATCGCGTAGAGAAATATCGATCATAGCCCTCTTCGTGGTTCGCTGGGTGAGAGCAGAGCTTACTTGAGAAGCCCACGGTTGGAAATCACGTCTCGGCACCGTAGATAATCATAAAACGCATTTAAATTTTTAACTGTAAATTTTAAATTCTGCAGCTAATTATACCTGCATCCAAAATGTATGTTATGGGAAACAACTCTTTATTTATATTTAATTTCCGTAACCACACTGGCAAAGCCGCGGGTAACAGCTAGTGTATATATATATATATATATATATATATATATATATATATATATATATATATATATATATATATAGTATATCAACAGTTTTAATATTTCCATAACTTTAAAATTGCTAAGGTGACAGCAGCACATATTCTCTCTTACTAATATACAAGTTTGAAGCGAAGGACCGTGAAATGCAGGCCTCATGTGTTCTTGGTAGTTCCCCAGAATACTCGTTTGAAGGGCGGCCCGAGTAAGATGAGTCGGGTAGGGATTCCCCAATTTCTATAGAGCCAGTACCCTTCTGGGGTAGATACTCTTTAAGGACCGCTATAACTTTGGGGGAGCAAATGGGGTTTGGGTGACACCCAAACCCCATTTGCTTGGGGGAGATTTGCTTGCATGGTAGAGTCAAGCACTGACAAGTGCTTGACTCTAGAGCAGTGCAGTATAAACTTTTAAGAAATTTGTTTTATATATTTTCAAGAGAAGATATATATCTGCTAGAATTTGGATTACATATAGTTGATACACATTCCATATATGATCTAATATATGCATTAACAAAATAATAAATGCTTGAGTGAATTCAAGTAGATATATAAAACCTAATATCCGATATGCTTGAAGTGTAAATGTTTCAATATGTTTATCGATGATAATTATATTATCAATATCCCTTAATTTTATTTATTTCTAAATATAATGTTATATTATTACTATTCGTCATAGTTTGTGATGTCCTCAATGTATTATCGGCATGCGAAAAACCCAGATGTCAAAGTTAACTGATAACGAAATACAAATACATCAAAATAAAACCTATATGTGGACGCGTAGACATTTGGAATGCAAAAGGTGATTTATATGAAAAAAATATTGTATGTTCAATTAAAACAATCAAAAGTCATATTTGATGAGTGTGGGTTATTTTAATAATTTAATGAGAGCTTTATTATCATCTTCAATATTGTTAAAGGAACTGCCCTGCACTATAGAACTAGTCTGTAGTTAGACATTCAGACATCATTCTCAATTTTCCTAACAAATTATAATTAACTATGTTACTCAACATTGCTAAAGTATAGTATAACAGAATTTTATTTTTAAATAACATCGTCGACTGTTTGTTTTAATTTGTATAATATCTATTTTGTTTATTAGACATTATATAGTTAAACTATAATTAAATAAGTACACAATGTTTGCTTTATTGTCAAAAGTTATATATTATGTATTCTACTTACACAACGTACTTGTACGTTTGTTACTAATATATTTTATTTACTAATAGAGTAAGTATGTGATTTATACAATCCTACAGATGTCAGTACTTCATGATTCATCTGTTACTTAGTTTTTAAGTAATGAGTGAACCAACATACAGTTAATAATTTTTAAAGTATTATTTTGAGATCTGTCTAAAAATTTTGAGATCTGTACTAAATACAAAATTTGTTCTTATGCAGAAATATTGAATGTATAAATTTAGACTTTTTATTAATTTGTTATTTGTTCCCGTTTCGTTTCGGTCTAATCCATCTTACGTGCCTTTGCCAAAATGTTAAGGGCTAAACAAAAAGTAAAAAAGCCAATATTTGCGAGCTGTCTATGGTTTTATGCACTTTAATGACGTCCACCAACTTTGACATTGACATTTCAATTTATGGTAAATGTTTGTCACTAAATATTTTTGTCAATTGGTCACTATAACTTAGTGTTTTAAAAAAAAATATTTCTTGTGTTAAATACATACATAATTCCAAAAACCTCCATATTTGTAGTTTTAATATGTTACCAGAATCCAAAAAGTTTATGAATGAGTGAAACCGGTAGCGACACAGAAGCGACCGAGCACACAGCACTCATGGATGGCCACATAGCTGAAGCTCGCCCTGATAGGGAAATAGCTGAACGGATTGCAAGAAAACGCAAGACAAAATCTGAAACAACTCGTAATTATGGTGTAAGTATTTCTTTGCATATTTTTATATAAGTATAATTGTGATAAAATCTTTTTTACCATGTACTACATAAATGACTAATCGCTCTACCAAAGAACACAAGTGTTAGTAATTAAATACTCAAGCTCTATATTATTTTATAGTATCACATTCAATAAGAATAGATAATAATATTATGCCTTATATTTTATTGTAATTGTAGTAACTCATGCAATTCAGTGAATCTAATTAAAACTCAAGTTATATCAGGTAGTAAAACAAAAGAACAGGCAATTTAACTTTGATTGTCTGTAAATATAGAACTATTCAAAGTATAAAATATTCTACACAACATGGTCTGTTGAATAAATAATTAAGAAAATCTAAAAATTTGCTGCATGCCGAAATTTATCTCAATATTTTTACTGTCATACTTTTAAACTGATTTATTATGCTATAAGTATGTTTTATGAAAATGTGTACAATATAAAAAAAAAAACTTATTGCCTATGGAACTTTCAAAACTAAAGTGTTTTAACCCAAATAATAACCCAATAACCCAAAAACCCAATGTTCAAACATTATATGAGTAAGTTACATGAGTTGGAGTCATTCTTAATAATTATATATAGACAGTTGTAGGGCTATTTAGTCTAAGCCCATTTCATTTGCAAAATGGAGATATGTGCATATTTGGAATCTGAAAAATTGTTGAGTCCCAATATGTATATAACTCCATTTTGCAAAACAAAATAGCTTAGACCAAATAGCCGTGGAATTGTTAATATGTTCAAATATACAATTTTATACATATACAAATATTTTAAATTTGAATTGCTATATATCATTTATTGGAATAGACATACATTAAACTGTATAACTTCATAGGCTGTAATACCATACTATAATATTTTAAATAATTCAGAGTGTAGACGCATCAGAAACTAGTCGGCCAAATGCAGGTGGTGCGGGTGGCTCGGGTCAAAATCCCTCGGGGGAGGATGTTGAACAAGTTGAGGAGTTGGAGCTGAAGTATGGTGCGAGACACGTCATCAAACTATTTGTGCCCGTTACACTGTGCATGATAGTTGTGGTAGCGACAATATCATCTATCAACTTTTATTCAGTTAAAGATGTTTACTTGTAAGTATTATTTCATTACAATTTATAGGAATATAAATTTCGGTTTAATGTTTACTACAAGATGAAATGAGAGAAAGACAAATAGAAATTTAAAAATTATTATTCTATACATACAAAGATTCTTCAAATCTTTACTTCTACAAGTTACTTATAGTTATAAGCAACATTAATTTTGCAAATAATTTTAGGGCCTATACCCCATTCCATGAAGAGAGTCCCCATGCTGTAACAAAAGTATGGAATGCAATTGCAAACTCTTTAATCCTGCTGTGTGTGATAGCGTTTATGACGGTATTGCTGATTGTACTCTACAAGAAGCGTTGCTACAAGGTCATACATGGGTGGTTGATACTTTCCTCATTGATGCTGCTCTTCTTATTCTCGTATCTATATATTGAGTAAGTATTTTATTATTTTGACTCTATATTATTTTGTCATTACATATACAGGGTTATTTGTTCTACAAATTTTTACAAAACTTGATAAACTCAAAAAAATATAAAAAAAAAATTTTGCTTCCTCTTTTACATATTACTCTGTATTTTGTAAGACGTTTATAAAAGGTCAACGCCCGAGCGCCATACCTACGCTCAGAGTTGATGTCAGTTTAGAGACAGTTTTTATGGGGAATCTTAAATTTTAAAAACTATTAAATTTAAAAAGTTGTTGAACAATTGTTGTTGATTGATGTAGAGAAGCTGCCTGCAAGAGGTGGCCAATTAATCAGAAATAACCCTGTATATATTAATAATATTTTTGGTTATAAAAATTAATTATCAAATATCATCTAAATAATCGTATTTTCAGAGAAGCTTTAAGAGAGTACAACATACCAATGGACTATATAACTCTTTGTTTTGTAATGTGGAACTTTGGTGTTATGGGCATGATAGCGATCCACTGGAAGGGACCTTTACGACTACAGCAGGCCTACTTGATATTTATAGCAGCATTGATGGCTCTTGTTTTTATTAAGTATCTTCCAGAGTGGACCACTTGGGCTGTTCTAGCTGTTATATCCATCTGGGGTAAGGTTGATTTTAAAAATTTTAATATAGTGGAAAGATTACCTTAAATTAAGTTGATTTCTTGATCATTTGCATGGACAACTATTTTTCAATCAAAACAAAATTATGCCAAAATGTATAAATAACAAAACTTTCTGATTTAAAAAAAAAATCTTTTATTTTAGATTTAGTAGCAGTCTTGACACCTAAGGGCCCATTAAGGATACTAGTTGAAACTGCACAAGAGAGGAATGAACCTATATTCCCAGCACTAATTTACTCATGTAAGTAATTCATATAAATATAACGTCAAGTACATTCAAGTAAATCTCCATAAATCAATAAACTTCCCCCAACGAGATAAATGAGGAAAACTCAAATGAAAGTATCAGTCACTTTTCTATAATGATTTCTTATCAGAGGTTCTTGTATTTATCTTTTTTACCTCATGACTCATAAATGAAGTATTACTTCTGTACTTGGGTGTTCCCAGGTGTAGGTAGGTTTATTCCCTAATTTTATAAATTTTTACTCGCATATTTTATAATGTTATAAATAGTAATAATAACTGTATGTTACAGCGACGGTGATATACTTCATGGCGACGGGCGAAGGTGAGCGCGAGCTGCGCCCTCTACAGCCGCATGGTCCGTGCATTTACACGCTTTACACAGATATACATACAGAATTTAAAAAATAATTTCATATCAATCTAAACAAATATATATGCAATATTTTAAAAATCTGTGTAAATGCGTCTCACTGCTTACTAACAGAATTAGATTCAGTTTCTATCACTCTTACCCTCCCACCCGATCCTACACATACCACATAAATATCTCCGCATGTAAATATATAACGGCTTGTATGTTGCACTCCTAACATAATAATTTATCATGTCAACACATGTTATTAACAAAGTATGTGCAGGGACGGATTAAAACCAAACTATTATTTACCAACCATATAATCTCATTTGATAAAGGATCTCGGGCTCCCGAGCCCACGGGACGAGGGGGTGATGGCGACGAGGAAGGGGAGGGAGGATTTGATTCCGCCTGGAGGGAGCGCGCGGGGGCAGCGCCGCGCACTCTGCGCGTTGACGGCACTGCGCCGGCGCACTACGTCACGCGGGTTGACCAACCACAGCAACAACCCATCGACGAGGATGATGAGAGTGAGTATAGTTGTCTCTTTCTTTTTTAAACTGTCCTATTCTTTCCTCGGTTTTATGTAGGTTAAAAGTTAAGAGAACAACTTATATGAGAAGTTAAAGTATCCAGCTCTATGCTGAAAGTTAAGTTAATGACTAAAGTAGTTAAGAGCATTTAAAACGGCGCGTGCTTACTTTTTAGCTTAAATATACGTACTTTACTAAAAACATTGCATAATTATTAATTTAGCAATTGTTATAATATTGAAATATTTGCTTTTGTCTACAACATATTTTATAAATATAAACCAAATATATACTATATGAATGTAACCACATTGTCATGATTTAAAATGTTTACAATTTAGTTTCTACAAAGGCTGGCTGCAGTCAAACTATCGAAAAATTACACTGAAGTTTGGTTTTCATCGAATTAAAATTTACTAAAGATTTCTTCGTCATTAAAATTATTCTTAACATTCCAAACTATTAAAAATTACAACTTAGGAATAATCTCCTTAGTTACTATCGAAATAAATGAAGATGGAGTAAAAATGTTTAAAAAAACAGAGAAAAAAAAAGAAATAAATTATTACTATAATTCTAAGCTAAACTTTTATTTTATCTCATGACTATAAAACGAACTATTTAAATATTTATAGCACTTTTATTAGGATACGTACATTTAACGATTATATAGCAATAAAGTTTCAAGGCCAAGGCAATTTATGTTGCACATAGATGCTGTATACTGTAGTTTTACTTGCATTTTTTTATGTTTTTAGCGGAACTAACTACATTGTCGGTTTTATAATAATAGTAGCTTACTTCATTCCATTATTATCAACTGTTTCTGTTTCGATAATAAATTAGATCAATAAAAAAATATATTTATTTTTGTATGGTATAGAAAGTAAAAAAACTGTTATGTAAATCTTATGAATTTATATATATATTTTTATTTATTGTATAAAAACGTGAATATTTGTATTTATAAGAATAAATATATTTTTTTTATTTTCAGAGGGTGTCAAGCTAGGTTTGGGAGACTTCATTTTTTACAGCGTATTAGTTGGTAAAGCCAGTTCATATGAGGACTGGAACACGACTCTTGCCTGTTTTGTGGCAATACTTATTGTAAGTAGTTTTAACGACTAATTTATTTATAATGTATGCATTTTATCTTTTTAATGTGTTTCTAACAATAAAGATTGTTATTTAAGTTCGTAACCTCTAATTAATAGTCTTGCAAATATCCAGTTAGTTTTATTTGCTTTATCTTTTAATGACTTATAAAGATTGTTTAATTTTATTTATTCAATAATATTATATGTTTAATCGGTACGATTTTAATAGTAATATTATTATTATTTATTAATGATATATTCTTCTCTAGGGACTCTGTCTAACTCTGCTGTTGCTCGCAATATTCAAGAAGGCGCTGCCGGCTTTGCCGATCTCTATCACATTTGGTCTGATATTCTACTTCGCGACTCGATGCGTCGTCAAACCGTTTGCGGATGCACTCTCAGCTGAACAAGTTTTCATTTAGCTTGCCACAATAAAAAATATTTAATAATTTCTGTAACTAATACTATTGGAAATACTCGATATGGATACTTAATCATGGCAAAAATTAACCACAAAATAATAACTTGTAAGTTATTAAAATTTGTATTTATTCACTTTTTCTACCCGGCTGTATCCAGCGGCGAGAATTATTAATGTGAGTAAAGTCGTAATACACCGTAAGCTGTATTCATGTATTAATTGTGAATTATGAAAGCTTCAACACAAAAAATATTTATGTTAATACTTTTACAGGTTTTATTATAGAACATTTATTGAATAAGTCATTAAAATAAATACGAACATCATGTCCTCTGTTTTTAGTTTCCCATATTTACATTCCAGTTTAACAAATAATATTTATAATTATTTAAGTGTACACTAACTAGAAAATTAAAAATAAAACATTAAATAAAATAGATTTGTTTTATTTAAAATGTCTGAAGATATTTTCACCTAGGACTTCTTATGAGCAATAGATCTATTTTTGGCACAAATCGAGAATTTTGTTTATACATATTTATATTAACATTTTTATATATAAATATATATTATTTATATATAATTATGATGAAATCCAGCAGATGCTACAGCCGGAGTTGTGTATTCTTTATTCTCCATTACAAATCAAATGTCACCTTGACAAGTGCTGTAACCGTACGGCTCGGGCATTGTTTGGGTTTTTATAGAACAATTTAGAATATTAGAAAATATTTGAGAAACTATCAAGAATATAAATTATCATGTTACGGCTAATGCAACACCAACAGCATTCGTGAATAATGATAATAACATTAAAAATAATAAAAAAAACATTTGTAAATAGAAAATGTCTTTATTACAAAAATTATTGCTAGTTTTACGTATTGAAAATAATTAACAATGTTAAATTAGTAATTGTAAATACAATATATAAATGTTCAAGTATGTAGTATATATAACATATGACTCTAAAATAATCATATCTTTGTAAATGAGATTATTGTTTTAACTTGTAAAATTTATATTGCACTTTAAGCTCGGTAACAAAGTTTTATAAAAGCAGAAATATCTAGTGGCATAATAAAATGAAATGCAGACATTAAAAAATAAGTTAAAAAAGCTTTTTTAAAAATAGTTAAATAAATTTTGAGATCACCCTAGCATATAGAATTCTTCCAAATAATAAAGTATGAAATAAATGCATAATTAAACTTAACGAAGATAATAAAGAATGTTTTAAAAGGAATGATATTTATCACTAAAATAAATGGAAAATCCCCAAGTTTGAGACAATACAACCTATAAACATCTTTTTTTTGTTCTCATAAATAAATATATGTCTACCTGATTTATAAAAAATATAAAAAGCTGCAATTTACAGATTCGGGTTCGGAATTTCCTGAGGTCCACCCTTTTTTATAACTTTTAGTTTTTCTTTGCTAGGTTCCTTAGTGTCTGAAGGTATTTCTTCCTCGATAGGTATGGCTTTTCGAGGTTCTTCTTTTACTTTCTTGGGTTTAGGCTGCGATTTCGATTCTGAAGCTTTCGCTTCATTAGTCTTCGGTGCCGTTTTTACTGGTTCTGATACCACAACCGGCTTAACTTGAGCTTTCTCTGGTTTTTTGTCTGATTTACTGGCTGTTTCTTTGTCACTTGTTTGTTTCACATTACCATCCTTCGGTTTAGTTTTGTCTGCTTGGCTTGTTTCTTTTACCGCAGGTTTTTTGTCAACTTTTTGTGCTTCTTTGGGTTTTACTTCTGGTTCCTTTTGAATAACTTTAGGTTTTTCAGCTTGCACTTTTTGTTTAGGTGCTTCCTCTTTTGTTGCCACTTTGGGTTTCGATTCTTCAACTTTGGGTTTTGACTCTGCAACTTTGGGTTTCGATTCTGCAACTTTGGGTTTTGACTCTGCAACTTTGGGTTTCGATTCGGCAACCTTGGGTTTTGCTGCGGTTTCTTTTGACTTAGGTTTAGTATCATCTTTGGGCACAACTTTAGGCTTGACAACGTCTGGTTTGGAATCTTTCTCCTGTTTGGTCGTTACTTTAGGTTTCAATTCGGGTTCCTTAGCAATTGTATTTTTTACTTCTGGTTGTTTCGCTGGAGGAGGTTTTGTTTGTGCTGCTTGCTTACTATCCTGTCTGTCTGCTTTAGGTGGTTGAGATGTTTGAACAGGTTTGGTAATCTTAGGAACTTCTTTTGGTTCATTTATCGTGGGTTTCTTTTGTTCCTCTGTTTTTATTTCAATTTTAGGTTGTTGTTTCGTTGTTTTGGTGAAAGCTTTTTTAAGCAAAGGTGGAACTGGTACTGCACCAACGAAGTCTTGAAGGTGAGGACACCCAGTATATAACTGATCGTTGAATACAATAGCATCACTCAGATGGATTATACTACCATCTGTGTTGTAATAGGATGCAACAATATTGCCGTTCCAATCAATTTGAAGTAAACCTGACATGCCAGGGCTAAACGCTGCCATACTACCGAAACTACCAATCTATAAAAAAAAATATATATTCATTAATTTCGTTTTCATTACATTTTATTTATATATTTTTTCTAGATTATTCATTTTACTGAATATAAATAAACAACTAAGTATAAATAACATACTTACATAATGCAAAATGCTTTCAAAAACATGATTGTGGAAATGTGTTTGGAGGAATTCGAAGGGAATTTCGATAAGTCGAAATAGTCTGGCTAAGAACTTTCTTGCAAGTGGAGCTTCAGACATGGATTTACTGATTGAAGGATTATCATCATCGAAGACTGAATACAGACCCACTAGCACGCCTGAACCATCTGGTAGTGGACGAACATTATCCGGCAGTCCTGTAAAAAAACTTCGTTCAGTTTATGGTATTGTAGCCCAAATTATTTGAATGTAGTTCTAGAATAAACTACTCCCTAGTTTTTTTACAATCAGAATTAATGTAGAGTATGTTAAATCTATACATTTCTCTTCAATGTAAAGACCAATTTAGATTAAATTAGTATTGTACATAGTTTTATTAGGCTGGGTTTGAAAAAATAACTTGACATTACGTTTTTCAGTGTCTTTTAGGTTTTTTTACAAAGAGTTAAGGAATGAGCACAGACATTTCAATATTGAGATTCTAAATCAATTTAGTAGCATCACGCATTCGAATTGAAAAACCGATATAAATTTAACTTTTATCATTTTATTACCGGCTCGGTTTCATATCCCGTAAACGAAAACATCTGTATCAATAAAGAACTATTCAAATACAAATGTTTAAAGTAAACCAATTTTAAAAGATCCACATAATCAGTTAATGATATATAATTCGGCTAGAATGTATTCTCTAATATCATTATGCATTTACGCCATTATTTGCAAATTTGGAGTCTCGCAGGAAATCTACGAAACGGATGTTAACTTTCGGGTCGAAGCGGGAACAAGAACTTGTTTCTTCGAAAATGGTAATGCTGGACAGATAATGGAGTTTTTTTATCAAGTGATTGACGGGCAGCATGGAGACTTAGATATATCCGTGGACGTAGTTGATCCAAAAGGAGTAAAACTCGTTTCAGATTATAAAAAATCAGAGAACTCTATTATAATGGATTTGGAACACGACGGTGATTACGTATTCTGCCTGGACAACACATACAGTGTCATGAATTCAAAATTAGTGTTTGTGTATGTGGTTATAGAAAATAGAACGAACACAGATCAGAAGAATGAAACTGTAGTGAGTGTGGTCGATGAAAATGGAGAAGAACATCCAGAGGAAGAAATACTTGAATGGATAGGTGTTGATGAACATGGTGGCAATTATACGATTGAAGTGACAAAGATAAGCGAATCTTTGATACGTACACTTAATTACGTGGTACGAGCGCGCCATATGTTAGATAAATATAGCGCCACAAAATCGAGAGACAGTTATTTAGCTTTGGAGGGTACTTTCATAGTGGACTGCTGGTCTGCTTTTCAAATTAGTGTTATGTCAAGCATTGGGTTCTTGCAAGTTTATATGATAAAAAAGTTATTTGACCGACCCTACTGTCGTATTTAATACTGCAATAAACTTAAAAAAGAAAAAAATCTTTTGTTTTTTCTTTAAAAAATATTAAAGAACTTAAATCAAATCTACGTGGTTGACATTTATATAAGATATAATATTATTAAAATAACTAAGTTATCAAAAAAAGCAATAAAGTTATGTTATCTATATACACAAGTAAATAAATAATATGTATTTATAATCAAACAAAAATTTCGATCTCTTAGAAGGTCAGTTAATCACATATTTACATACTGACATTGTGTACTGAATAGAAAGCAACCTCATTATCATATAGTTCATATTCCACCAATCAAAGATAAAGATAAACTTACATTAACATAATTTTTTAAAGAAAATAAACTTACTTGCCTACATTGTTTATTTCATTTATTGTATTTTTTGTAATTATGATCATGTCATTTACAAAATAAATAAATTATAAATATTGATGGTTCCAGGGCTATTTGGTCTATGCAACAGCAAATTAGAGTATACATATTTACAATCAGATTAAATGGCTGATTAGGCCAGGGTTTCCCAACCTTTTCTTTTCATATTAACATATTAACTATAAATAATTTTATCACGCCCGGGGCCCCCCATGAAAAAGTATTTTTTTCAATAATTACACAAAAAATGCACATCTATACTAATATTATAAAGAGGAAAGGTTTGATTATTTTTTTGTTTGTTTGAAATGAATAGGCTCCGAAACTACTGGACCGATTTCAAAAATTCTTTCACCGTTGGCAAGCTACACTATTCCCGAGTGACATAGGCTATGTTTCATTTTCAAAAAAATAGGGATGATTACTAAAACTTGAATATTCTAACGCAAGGTGTAAAAAATAAACAAAAAACTGCGTGCGCTGCGAAAACGGCGAAAGTTACGCAAAAATGATGTTCTATGAAATTGTTCCTCTTTAAAAGTTTCACAGATTACACGAAAAGCGACCTATACGCGGGCGGAGCCGCGGGCAACAGCTAGCTATATATATAAATATATATATATGTTTTTCATTTATTTATTTTTCTTTCTTAAATGCAAAAGTTTTTAGCCTCTTGTGACCAGGGGAGGAGGGACATGTCTCTCCCAGATTGGGAAGTCAAATAGCTAGGTTGCCAACCAAATAATCATAATGTAAAGTGTGTATGCAGACTGATTTTGTTTCATTATGGTTACAAAAATATTGTAATTAATTTAAAAACAATACAATTGTGACAATGTTGTAAATGAAATAAACATTATTTTTAATTATTATCTTTTTAAACAAGTAATCCAAAAACTTACCAGGTAATCCAGTAACAAAGATCTCCGACTGTCCTTTTTTAGGACCATTTAGATAATATTTAATCATTTGGTACTTGTTAGTTTCGGCAACAATAACAAATTTGTTATCAGGAGACACAGCAACTCCATTAGCAAACCACAAATCATCAAGAAGGACTTTGCTTTCATTCTTAGCAGCATTATAGTACAGTAACCTGTTAAAAATATGATTTATCAATATGTTTGAAATGTATGCTATCTGTCTGTTAGACTTAGTCCATCTATAGGGATAGAAGTTACAGGTGCTACTCATAGTTATGATTTTTATTATTTTATAAATATATGAACAAAATCACCCACCTTGCTGAAGGATCTGAAAGTATAGCAAACAAACCATCTTTTAAATGGAATTCTGAACTTGAGTGTGTCCAGTATATATCCCCATTGGTAGCCAGTGCGACTCCATTAAATATCATAGGAACTTTACCATCTATGGCAACACGGGGAGATACCAGTAGCTGCTTTTTGTTTGTTTTCAAGTTAACTTTCCAAATTCCATGATATGCATCCGCAACTATTAAATCTTTATTTTTTTCATCTATTACAAAACCAAGAGCGCGTCCACATATTTCTTCTTGAGTGAGACCAGCTAAACAAATTTACTGATTAATTACTGTATACTATTACATGTAAGACTAACATAAAGAAATAAATAATATAACTTACTACAAGGTTGGCCAATTTTTGTGACGAATGTAACGTGGCCACCACGCGACAGTTTAACTATTTCACCGGTCGCGAGACCAGTGTACACCTCATCATTCCATTCTTGGAAACATTCGGGTCCCAGTAACTTATCTTTATATAAATGTTTCACTTTATTTAAAACATCATTCGGCGCTAAACTACCACTTCGTTGTTGCGTTGGTTCGATCCTGGTAAAGTGATAAATTAATTACACTCTACGTTCACCTAACGGTATAATAAAAAATATTTCAAGTTAAAAACTTACTTTATGCTTGTAAACTTTGTATAAGGCGGCAAATTAGGTACGAGGAGAATAAAGGCTATTAATATTGTTAATAATATTATTAACCTAATTATTAGCTTAAAAAATCCTATAATAAGACCCATAGTGATGTCTTACTAAAAGTACGAGTAATAATGAATTGAAGTTTGAACTTGGTACTTAAAAAAAAACCTTTTACAACTCGCTAAACTGTAAAAATATGTCGAATGTCAAAATGATTGTCAGATGTCATTGACTTATTAAAATGATTGCTAGAAACAAAATATAATCAATCGCAATACTTCACCATCAATATGTAACAATCCGAAAAAAAAATCTCTGACCTCCCACTGAACATGGAATTCAGATCTCGAAATCCTTCCAATCTGAATTTTAATATATTACAAATTGAAATATATTTACTTTATCTAAAATTTATTATATAGTATTTTTTTTTTTGCTGTCGTTCTATGTTTTAAGAAATTAAATTAATCTTTCGTTTCCCTTATTCTTAAGAATATCGGAAAAAGTTTAGTTAGCTAGGTAATAAAAAAATATATTTATGATTTAATTAAGTAGTAAGTAGAGACAAAGGTTGGCTTTACATTATGCGCGCATTGCCTCGATCCCACTTCTATTAAAAATATTAAAAGTACTACTTTTACATGTTTTGTTTGACATATGTCATTAAATCGTAAAAGAACAATTTCTTTTCAATTTGTTCACGCGCCATTTTGGACGTAGTTCCGTGCAATCGGTGAATAAATCCTTTAGAATGGGTCACGCAAACATTTGGTTTTCTCACCCACGTCGTTATGGACAGGGATCTCGATCATGGTATGTGTTAAAAGACAAAAAATTTCAGATTATAACGACATTAAAAAAAGTTGGTTAGAGCACACGTGTTAATGAAGTTCGTATTTCTTTTAGCCGAGCCTGCTCAAACCGACACGGGCTTATTCGCAAATATGGACTGAATATCTGCCGTCAATGCTTCAGGGAATACGCCCATGACATTGGTTTCAAGAAGGTAATCTAACCTATTTATTTTTTTTTTTATTTTAAGATAAGTTTGGTATTGTCAATTTATAACATGCATTTTTTTTAGTTTTTAATTTTCCGGGTTATGTTTTTGAGTCTTGTCTGGCGAATATTGATTTTAAGATATCTAAAATCTTAACTGTTGTACCAGAATGATATGCAGACCACATTACATTATCTGTTTTTGATTGTCGATTCTCTGTTCCATAAATGAACAGATCCCAAATTTTGTTTAATAATCTTAGGTTAAGTTAGTTGTTTGCCAATATAGCATAATTTAAATTGACATTTTGTAAATGTAAGCTTTAAAGATAAATTATATTTAACCAAAAAGATAGGGCTTTTTAAATTACAAATTATATTTAACCAAAAATATAGAAAATGAACCAATATAAATATATAAAACAAGTTAGTAGAGAAGTGTGATGCATTAATTTCTTAGATTGTTTAAAATGTCAATGAATGGCATATAACTTTGTTACATTCAAATATCTTTAATTAAATTAAAGTTCAATTTTAATTTATCTTTTTTTTTTGTTTCAGCTCGACTAAGCAGTGGTTTAAGTACTAGGATAATAAACATTTAAGCCCACATATATTTTTATTTATAAACCCTACACCTTTATAAATTCTTAAACATTTATACCTGATAAAATTACCAAAATAAATTAACTTTTTGTTTATGTATCTTGCCATTAACAACATAATTAGGTAAAAAATATTTCTTTTAACTGAAAGAATGATTACTTTTTGTATTATCTAAAAGTAAAAAAAAAAAAATTAATCATCTAATAAAAATCTTCATTCCATGATGATATTATTTATTTGGCTCGAAATAAACTATTAATAAGTTGTTGTTATTAAGTTGTAACTTTAATCCAATAATATGGATTTAAATTATAACTTGACTATCAGATTCCGGCATGGGTTAAAGCCAGTGGTCTTTTTATAATCTGTCATCACTGTCTTTATTTAATATTATGAATACTTTTATTATTAAATGTTAGTAGTTGTGATATATTGCTGTGGCCACACAAAATATATGCAATTCAATTTTGATATACTATTCATACATAATGTTAATACTTGATTTAATTAATACATAGCTATTGCAGCGATCTGAATAAAAGTGTATATAGCACTCCTAGAAAGTTTTATGTTTTGAAAACTATGACCTTTATCCACATAAATTACAAGTTGAGGTTGTAATTGGACTACTACCAATTTGAATTTAAATTCATAGTTTAATGATACATACAAATTCGAAACAAATTTAAACTCATAGGTACTGATTAACCTATGAATTCAAATTTGTTCTCAACGTTTTTTAGGGAATTTAACATACAGTAGGGAAGCCATAGGTATGCCTGTGGGTGCGAGTGTCTAGCGAAGACAAAAGGAGATGAGAAGCAGATTGGTAGCCTCATTTGCTTTCTCTTTTTTTTCAATGGACACATTTTAGATTAGCTACCCTACTCTATTTGTAATAATTCCATGATGTGTTTACAATAATGGACATGGAGCAGAGGCAACTTCATAGGCTTAACTTTCTCTAACATACGTGGTAAATAAGAGGGATAAATACCATAGAATTATCATACATAGAAATTGGGAGACAGGCAGGCCTATGAGTGACAGTGTCAGTATATATGTGTATCTATTTCTGCCCTTACAAATATTCTTTTCCAACTCTCATGGGTAGCTGGAAGAGATCTCTATATAGAAATAATAATCCCATGTGTACATTTTTGTCCATATTTTGTTGTTAGTATAACTCCGGTACATGAAATAAATAAAGATAGTGTCCAATAAATAATAAAAGAAAAATTATTAGAACTAACTAACTAACTTTCTAATTATACCTTATCGTGGCGACGCGAGTATTGACCTTTATCTAAAAGTACGTCCTACTAAAAAGTGTTTCGAGGTTCTTACTGCCTCCTCACACATATTGCAAGATTTTTCGGCGGCTTTGCCCCATCTTACTAAATTACTTTAATCTGAGAGAGTCATTCCGAAAACATTAAGATAAAATTTTAATAATGCTGGGGACTAATCATAAAGCAAGGTGCGCCACTTCAAAGCTAGTGGAATACAAAAATCTAACTAACGGTTAATCTTTCAGTAGCAAGAGCGTGGAAGAGTATAACAACCACTCAAAGATCTGTAGAATTCGTAAAAGAAGGTTCCTCCATAAAATCAAACCCGAAGCCTTATTCAATTTTAGGCGCGGCTCCTGATTGGACTCTTATGATGGACACGTATGAAAAGCATTACAAAATCCCTGGGGATGTTGGTGTTTCGTCATCAAGACCGGACTGATTCCTGTATTTTAAACATCTAAGGCGCGTGATACTTCTGGAGCTCATTGTGCCCTTGGAAACAAATATCCCCATGGATCACAAATTTAAGCTTAGTAAGTATTACGAACTGACAAACGAACAGTCCAGGAATGAATTTAAAGTTAGTACCTATGTACGCGGTAGAAGTGGGAGCGAGAAGAATAACAGCAAAATCTTTCTATAACTTACTTAAAGACCTTGGCCTTTCTAGAACAAGCACCGGTTCATTTTTAGAACGAATTTCAATGGCGACATTAGTAGGTTCTTTCCAAATTTGGTTAGGTAGGGAGAGGAGTGTGGACAGTGGAGGCGAGCGTGTTTGCGCATATTAAAGAGGCTCCTTAAACCTACACCTGGGTCGCAAGTTCCAGGCACTGTTTGCACTCCCCTCCATGCAACGCAGTGGACCCGGCACCCGCACGGTGAATCCATGGAATGCTAAGAAGCTTCGTCGTCGTCTGTCTGTTTTAAAATCGTGTAAACTAACTAATCTATATGTATCCGGTATTAAACCGGCAAAAAACATCTTTAATACTCTTCTACTTAAATACTTTAAATTAGTTATAAAATTACAATTATCTAGAAGATTGACGATATTTGAGAATGAATTAGACTTCAAGTAAGGCATGGCTCCGAATACAAGACTTAATAGAATAATCAACCACGCCACTATTAGTTCCATAATTCTCCCACATTTACAACATCTTAAATGATCCTTAATTTAGCTTTAAATATCCAAACAATAGTTATTTTATAATTACTGATATGCGTACCAAAAACGCCAATAGACCAACACCCTTGATATAATTACAGTAAAGCAACATTTGCAGAATTGTCAACAAGTTGGTAATAGCCAAACCTCCTTACCTCAGCATACTACTTACTATTGTAAAAAAAAATCGTTACAATCTCAGAACAATGACTAAAGTTATTATTCTGAGGTTATAATAGTTTCCAGTGATGCGGGCACAGACAAACACAAACTGGCAATACAAACAACAAACAAACAAACAACAAAAATCAAAGTCCTATGGTTCTCATCTAAACATTATGAAACTCATAGGAAAATTTATTAAATTTGCATGAAGACTTTTCTTCTTCTTGTACGTATGTTTTCTTTAGATTGTCAAATTCTATCATTTCATGACACATTTCAAACCTTTTGAGGGTTACCTAACTTTCGTAAACACGAAAATTTTATAATCTCGGGATTTTCTGATCAGATGAGACAGACAGAGAGAGAAACTGTGTCCTTTCATTTACCTTTTTGTTGTGGGAGTATTTTGGTTATGTAAATAACAATCACGTTATAATCCACATAATAATTTATTAAAATCAGACAGTCCTTTTATATCCCTATTTGACATTCTTAGTTTGAATTTATTTGAATTTTATGATTTTTACTTTTATACAAATTTACTACAAAGGTAGAGTGATGTGCTAGTGGCCTATGTATTAATGGCCTGTATAAAGTATGTACACAATTTCAACACTCCTCCTCACATCACTATTTACAGTTGAGTGAGTCCCATTCTTTGTCTGAGATTAGACAACCGTGGTCCATGCAATGCTTTTGTCAAAATATCTGCCTCCATGTCTTCTGTTGGTAGATAATTAACATTAATATGACCATCTTGTATGCAATCTCTTATAAAATGCAACTTCAAATCAATATGTTTCGATTTAGACGAAACTATCGGGTTCTGACTGAGTTTCTGTGCTGCTTGGTTATCGTTCCAAATAATAATCTTGTCTTGATTTATGCCCAAATCATTAAAAAGAGATTTTAAATGAATTGCTTCTTTTGCAGCTTCAGTCAAAGATACGTATTCGGCTTCTGCTGTAGATAATGCGACAGATCGTTGTTTTCTGGTTGTCCAGCTGATACAACTACCTGCATATTTAAAACAATATCCTGAAAACGATTTTCTATCAAGTTTACAGGATCCCCAATCAGCATCTGCCATACCATAAAGTTTTTCTCCTGTCTTTTTAAAATTAAGACCTTCATCTTTTGTGCCTTTCAAATATCTGAGAACTCGCTTAGCACACTTAAAATGTTCTTCACCATAACTGTTGTTAAATTGAGAAAGATAGGTTACAGCGAACATAATATCTGGCCTGGTTGCAATAGCTAAGAACATAAGAGAGCCGATTAGATTTTGATAAGGTAAGTGTGAATGTTCTTCTTTTATTGGTTCTAGTGCAGTGCTTACTTCGAGTGGAGTACAAGCACTTTTGCAGTCTTCCATTTTAAATTTTTTCAAAATTGTTTCAACATAAGCAGACTGACTTAGTTTTGTTTCGTTTTTTCCTACATTTATATCAATACCAAGTAATCCTTTTGGTATACCCATGTCTTTCATATCAAATGCTTTTTTCAAATAATTTCTTACATTATTCAAGTATTGTTTCTTTTTATACGCAATTAAAATATCGTCAACGTAAATTGCCACAATGGTTTGATCTTTGTCATTTTCTTCTTTAATAAATACGCAAGGATCAGCAGATGTTGGTTTAAAATTCATTTCTTTTAACTTTGAATCTAACTTTATGAACCATTGACGACCTGCTTGCTTTAAGCCATATATTGCTTTCTTAAGTAAACATACTTTATCTTCCTTCAAATTATTCATTTTCTGTAACATTATTTTAGTTTTTTCAGTCAATTCTTTGTCTTGATTTTCTTCAAATAGTATTTCTGTCAAAACGTCTTTTAAATAGTTAGGGAGTATCATAGCAATTTTTTCGTTTAAATCTCCGTTCAGATAGGCTGTAGTTACATCCATTTGATGTAGTTGCATGTCTTTTTCTACTGACATTGCAATTACTGATCTCACTGAGCTTAGTTTTGCTACAGGAGCAAATGTTTCGTGGTAGTCAATACCTTTTCTTTGGCTAAAACCACGAGCTACTAATCTCGCCTTTTTTATTTCTTTATCTTCGGAACTTATTTTCTTTTTTAAAATCATTTTAAAATCTAAAATCTTGAAATCATTTTGCTTCTTTGTTATTTCCCATGTACCATTTTTAATATGTGCTTTGATTTCTGATTTAATTGCTTCATGATAATCTTCATTTTCATTTTTTTCATCATCAATGCATAGAGATGAAAAATAATTTTCTTCTTCAGATTCAGATAATTCGTAATCTTTTGTCCATGCTGGAACCTTTCTGTTACGTTTAGGTCTTCCCTCGGTTATAATTTCTTGATCATTTTCATTTATTTCAGGTGAAATGATTTCGTTTAGAGATTCGTCTCTATTATTTTCGTCATCCGGGTAAATTTCTGAAGGTGATTCTTCTCTATTATTTTCACCATCAGTGTTAGTATCTGAAGGTTTTGAAGTTATGTTTTCTTCTTGAAGTGAGACTTTATTTTCTACGCTATCTATAATTATTTGTAGTTCTTTTTCTGATATTTCCTTTGTCTCTTTACCTTCATAATGCATTTTGTTTAATACCTTGACGTTTCTACTAACTATAATTTTATTATATTTATGAACCCATATTCTATATGCTTTAGCTGACTCTGAGTACCCCATGAAAATACCTTCAATCGCTTTGGGATGAAATTTTCCTCTCCTCCTATCATTATTTAAAATAAATGCTTTTGCTCCAAATATATGTAAATGTCGAGCTGAAGGAGTTCGGTTAACCCACTTTCTGTAAGGTGTGTCTTCAATGGTTTGGTTGTGCACTCTATTAGCTAAATAATTTGCTGTATTTATAGATTCGGCCCAATATTTTTCAGGCAATTTTGCTTCTATTAATAAACAGCGTGCTTTGTCAAGGAGTGTGCGATTTTTTCTTTCTGCTACACCATTCTGTTGCGGTGTATATGGCGCAGATAATCGTCTTTTAATCCCACAGTTTTTCAAAAAGTCTGTGAACTCATTATTTAAATATTCTCCTATGCCATTATCACTTTGTAAATATTTAATTCTCTTACCTGTAAAGTTTTGTACCTCATTTCTATATTCTTTAAAATACTTAAGAACTTCATTTTTCTGAGCCATAAAATAAACCTTTGTATATCTTGTATAATCATCGGTAAATGTAACAAAATATCTTGCGCCTCCTGGTGATATCGTACGCATTGGACCACATACATCTGTATGTATGATTTCTAGCGCTTCAGTAGTTCTGTTTTTGTCAGATTTAGGAAATGGAGGTCTGGAAAATTTACCTTTTATACAGGTTTCACAATTTCTTAACTTTTCATTATTATTCAAGGAAAAACCTTGTAAAAAATTGTTTTTGCTACATATTTTTAAATCATTTTCATTAATATGTGCCAGTTTTTTATGCCATGTTTCTATATTATTTATTTTATCCTCATTTTCTGAACAGGCCTTAACACTGTGTTTACTTTTATCGTCAACATAAAAGAGGTTATTTTTCTTCTTGGCTTTTAAAATAATTTTACCTTTACGATTTCTGACAATGGCTCCTCTTTTGTCAAATATTACTTTTAATCCTTTGTCAGTCATTTTTGATACTGATAGTAGGTTTGTTTGTAAATTTGGTATATGAAGCGCATTAATTAATGTTATTGAATTATTATTTGTTAATTTTATATCAATATTACCTTCACCTTTTATAGGTGCACTGTTGTCAGAACAAGCCAAGTTTATTTCTCCTCTCTCTTGTGGAAAATATTTTTTAAATCTGTTTTTATCTGAACACATATGAGCTGTGCTTCCACTGTCTAAACACCATTCTGTATGTTTTTCGATTCCTGCCGTAAAACTTGTATGGACTAAATTTGATACGGCATGTGTTTTTATTTTTTCTTGGTTATTTTTCTTCTTCCAACAATTTTCTACAGAATGACCTTTTTTTTGACAAATTTTACAATAAGGTATGTGCTTATTTTTCTTTTTTATAAAGAATGTTTGCTCTTCTTCTGTTTTATTTTTCCTGGCTTCACTCTCTTCTAATATCTTTATTTTAAGATCATCAGGAGTAGGGAGAGTGTCTCTAGTTTCGATTGCGACTCGAAAATTTTCATATTTTGGACTAAGGGAATACAACATAATAATACTTAGTAAATCTTGATGTATTTCAATATCCATGTCTTTTAGTTTGTCGACTACATCCATGAAATTATTTAGGTGACATCGAACATCGTCTGAGTCTTTCATTTTAGCCAAGACAATTTGTTTTAACAAATTTGCTTTGCGAGCCGGTCCTTTACTAGCAAAAATGCTATTTAGTGTATCCCAAACATCTTTTGACGTCGTACAATTTTTTATTTGTTTTAACTCACTGGGATCTACTAATAAGATTAATTCGCTTTTAGCACTTATGTCACCTTGTAGCCAGATCTTGGTATCTTCAATGTGTTCTGGCGAAGGGTGAATTTCGGTGCCATCAACGTATTTCCATAATCCTGTTTTGATTAAAACTGCTTGCGCTTGAAGCTTCCACGTGTCGTAGTTATGCTTCTGCAATGGCTCTATTTTATAATATGAAGCCATATTATTTATTTTATTTTATGCTGCAGTTTAGTTGGACTGGGCCCATAACCTGTTGTGGGAGTATTTTGGTTATGTAAATAACAATCACGTTATAATCCACATAATAATTTATTAAAATCAGACAGTCCTTTTATATCCCTATTTGACATTCTTAGTTTGAATTTATTTGAATTTTATGATTTTTACTTTTATACAAATTTACTACAAAGGTAGAGTGATGTGCTAGTGGCCTATGTATTAATGGCCTGTATAAAGTATGTACACAATTTCAACACTTTTAAGTGCGGTAAGTTCGGAAGATGAAGATCACTTTTTCATCCCACTCTCCTGCGTTTAGTAATAAAGACTTTTGTGCCTGCAACTTCTTTCCCCCTCAATCAATCCCTGACTCAGCCCCCTTTTATGACACTAGCAACACATTATTGACTCTCCTTATTAAGTCTTAAAATGGCAATATTATATGGTCGCGCACCTAATATTTAGTCTATTAGAATTATGTTTGATTTTTTACATTACATATTTTTAATTGCATAAAAAATACAACAAATATATCATTAGAGGAACTTCACATAAGCGTTCATTCTCAGTTTATGTTCCTTTATTTTATAGTAATAAAACGAAAACAATTATTTAAATAAATTTAATACAAATTTAAAAAGTACAAAATAATACAATATTATTATCTATTTACACTTATCTTATCCCTACTATCACTGCGATGTTTTTCTTCTGATGGTTTGAATAAATACATCACCCGAATCTCTGAAAAAGGTCGGATATTATTGGTAAGCAAAATTTGTATACTTAGTTGCAAGTTGTAGGTATTGTAGTGGGTTTACATTTATCTTAGATATTACTTTTTTTCACTACATGAACACTTATAATGCAAATATTTGTACAAAAATATGTTAATCTGAAATACATATAGAAAAGAGAATAATAGTGTAAATGAGTATAAAATGTGGTTACCCTAATAGATTATTATTAAACTTATGTGTTTTGGTTATTTTGCATGGATGATCGAAAAATCTATCATATCGTTTTTTAATAAAAATACTCATAAAAATAAACAAATATTTTTTTAATGAGTTTTCCTCTAATGTACGTCCTCAACTACATACGCAGGCTTTGTAAAGTAAAAAGTCATACCAAGAAGGGTTAATCGATTCGATTTAAATTTCAGGGATGTAGTCCCATAGGTTTGCGAAGTGATAATGAAGTGAGTGTGTAGTGTCTGTGTACCTGTGCTGCACCGGCCAGTAGCGCCAGCAGGCTTCTAACTGGCGGGCGGCAGTGCTTGGTGCCGTTCTCCGCGCAGCACAGGTCGGGGAAGCAGTCCACGCTGGACGAGCAGCGCCGCGGGGCGAGGTCGCGCGCGGGCGGCGCCGTGCACTGCAGGTACGACTCCAACATGCGCACCGCTAGATATTACGAGTCGTTTACCAGATTATACTACTTTTGCCCGCTACTTCGTCCGTGAAATATACTTTGTTCCTTGTAATAATAATAATTTCACTGGACAAATTACAGACTAACTAAGAACAATAAGAACTAACCCCTAAGTAAGCAAATTATCTGCTTGTGTTAGACAACTATATAAATGCATAGAAATACCCATTACAAATATATTAAATAAACGGCCAAACCAATAATTACATCTATGATCATCTCATACCTACATGCCTGTCCCTGTCGGGAACGGAACCCATGCTCCCTTGCCCCGCGATATGTTACGCAACTGTGCTGACCACTATTTAGTTATAATAAAGGTACAATTGAAAAATATTATTTACCTACATCGGTCTTAAACCTATAATAATATAAGTATTTTTAATAATTAAGATTTAAGAGTCCACTCTGTTGGTAATTGATTACGGTTGGCAGTTAAGACCCTGACATTAATTTCGTAACATTTTAAAATAACCTAGCTTTAGGTATTATTAGTGTCGCAATCATTTACTAAATTGCATGTCTATATTATAATGATGTCTTGGACTTTGAGAAGATTTGTTTCTTCCATACCTAACTACCTATACCATGTCGCACATATGAGATAATTCATATGTCTTCAGGGCTCAGGCCTCTCAGGACCTTCTTCTGTTTTTTAGAGTTGCTTAATTAATAGATAAACTGAAAAAATATCTCTGCTGTATACTAACAACTTATAATAATAATATAATTGAACTATACGACTTCCGGTGCACCTAAACTGTAAAAGGGTTCAAATACTTCACGCACCTACTTATTGTCTGGTAGCGTTGCATACAAAATGATTTTGATTTTATGTTTTAGCCAACGCCGAATAAATTATGAGGAAGATAGTATATATTATTACTACTTTTGCTATGTGATTTTATATTCGAAACTTTTCTATCCGCTCAAAGACCAGTATGAACACATAAATAGCTTGTCTTAAATTTGCCTACTTAATTATAAAATGCCAAGGTTCTCTTAATAAGTCATATTCAAGTGACATGTTTAAATAAAATATATTGTACTAAGTAGCAGTAATGTATCTGCCTGCTTAAACCGCTCGAAAACATCACTTGGCTCAATTTAACACTTTTAAAGGTTCCAGAATTTTATTAAACCAATGCTTCATTTGGAATGTAGCCTGGGCCTGGACTTTTATCTCTTTTTAGTTTTGCAATTGTTAGCAGTTAAATAGCTTACGCGCTTCAATCCTGTTGCCGCCGGGCACGAGGTCGAGTCGTGCGCGTGCTGTGCGGCAGTAGGAGCGGGTGCCGTCCGGGCAGCACACCCGCGGCCAGCAGTCCGAGTCGCGCGAACAGGTCTGCACTTCAAACAGCAGCTCACCCAGCGGCGTGCTAGGGCACTCGCGGGGAATTACGCCAAGGATAGCTTGATTAAACAATAAATTTATGCTAAAACCTGAGACGGTCCGGTTTAGATTGAGGTGATATGGCTGGGATAGGACTCTCTCTCACAGGGATATAGTATTAAATTTAAGTGACTTGTATACCTTTCTACGTATGACCAATCCTTCTTCCTTCCCGAGCTTTATCTTAACGTGCCTACAAGTTCTTTAAGTTTTTAGGTAACGTAGCTGTACTATATTTAGTGTCCATTGGGGACGGTTAACACTTACCATCATGTGAACATTTACTAATTATATGTAATATTAATAAGTAACATATTGGTTAACATATATTAACCAATATTGGTTAACCTATATTTAACATTTTGGTTTGTAATCTGTGTCATATATTAATAAAATGACTAAATATAGATAATTTTTTCATAGATATTCAAAATAGTGTGGACTGCAGAAAAACAATACCTTTTATCATAGCTACTGATTGAGACTAAAATTAGCCGCATTTGCCATATCTTTATAGAAGGTACTTTCATAAAGTCACAATACTTTTCTGTATACTTATTTTCTGTATACCTGTATCGTTCTTTAACCATAGTTGGAGGTTATCTATATAACCTTCTTCAGTCAATAGGATATCAAATTAAAAAAAAAAACAACTAGTATTTCAACGCAATAATCTGATGAAAGAAAATCAATCTCTTCAGCTTTAATATAATGGTAGGTATACATACAGTACAAACACATCGAATTATAAAGGAAATAGATAATTGCTTTCTAGTAATTATTATTGTTTATTTGAAGATAATGTATATAATAGGCACATTTTATTGTTTTCAATCTTATCTTACGAAACATATTATTTAGAAATGAGAACTTCCAATTATTGTAAACCTATGATTATTGCTTTGTAAAGGTTACATTTTCGTTTATATCAATAATTATACCCGACATAAAAATGATGTTATCTATACTAATAACATATATTTTTTAATTGGCTTTAAAAAAATATTTTGAAAATTTGTATATTTTTTAAATGTCACATCTCAGCACGATCTTTAAAAGCCGAAAAATAATAAAATATATTGGTGTCTTTCTTAATAAACTGGCAATGCTTTTTCTTTGGTATACTAGCAGGTGATATTATAGAATGTTTCCGTTTCGTTTCTGAATTGTTAGTAATATAAGTGGTATGTTTGTCACAATCGATCAACTTATTTCTTGCTCTGTTGAACATGGAACAACTCAATGTAGATCACTAATCTATATTATAAAATACATACGCTGGTGTGTCTGTTCCTGGACGGGCGGGCGCGGGGCCGGCACTCCCTTCACACACTGTCCCTGGCAGCACACCTGGCCAGGTCCAACGCTGGCCCGACACTGGGAGCTCTTCTCACACGGTATTGCGAACAAGTTCACTAATGGCAACTGTTTTGGACACACCAATTTCTGTGTTTTTCCTGTAGATCAGGCGAAACCTTAAGCTTTTTTTATGATTTTTGTCGCTATAATTTATTACTTTTAATAACTATATTATATGTTTTCCTGGTGTTACACTTTTTTATGTTAATTATGATTTTTGTCGCTATAATTTATTACTTTTAATAACTATATTATATGTTTTCCTGGTGTTACACAAGTAGTGTATTACATTTTGTAATACACATTCAGACAAATGTAATCTGTTATTCAATCTGGTGCAATCACTTCATTGTGAATAAAAAGAAATGGCATTGAGTAATCAGTAATGCGATGTAAATACCTGTTTTGGCTGGGGCATTGTTGGGTGTTGTTTGAATGGGCAGCAGTTGGAGGAACGGGCGCGGCGCTTCCGTGGTCGTTGTGGTCGGTTTGGGCGTTGTGGTGGTAGTCGTGGTAGTGCTGGTGGTACTCGGAGTTGTAGTAGTTGTGGTCGTGGTCGTAGTTGTGGTCGAGGTTGTGGTACTAGTGCTAGTGCTTGTGCTTGTACTTGTGCTTGTGCTACTCGCCACTCTAGAATGTTAACAATATTTCTAACTAAATTTGTTAGCCACTAAAGCGCAAGCGATTTTTTCTACTGTTATCATTTATTAGACACTTTTCTACTAATTAACATTGATTACTAAGTAATATAGTATTTTAAAACTATTCTATGTATGTAGCTATAATATTTTACATTAATAAAGTATACAAACAGCAAGAGATATCTTATTTCCATAAAAAATGTAATTAATACAATTAAATAATTTCATAGTAATTATCGACTTCCCTTATTCCATACAAAAGACATCAACGCGAACTAAGTAAAGGCACACTACAAACAAAATTTGATCCTTATTTCTAGTCTAAGAATCTATGTTAAAATTAATTTTAAATTTGTTTATTAATTCAAACAATTTATTTGTAGTGTACTATATTTATATGTATTTATATGAAAAGCAAAATAACCCAGTCGAAATTTATAAATAAGAAATCCATTGATTCGTAAAAGATAAATTATAATTACCTAAGCAATATCAATGACTGATTACACTTTCAAGAATTACAAGTTACAACATAAGACTGAAGACACCTATTTCAAATTAATCATTATTTTTAAACAAAAAGGTGTCTTACTGACGATTTTCTATGCAATATATTAAAAAATAAATTATTAAAATAATGTTAGGAATTTTGAATATAACGAAACGTCCAATAAATACCTATTTGTAATTTTAACATTCTCGAAAATTACGTAAAAGTTTCATAATAGTATAAATCACTTTGTACTGAAGCTTCTAAATATCACATATATAAACATAATGAACTATGTACAAACAATACCACCGGATACTATCATCGTTAAACGTTATGAAATTTCAAGTTTTCCATTTAAATTATTGTTGTATTTGTTGTATTGTTGTATGTGTTGTATATATGAAGGGTGTTATGTAAACGTTACCTTCACCCATCCACCTTTAACATGGTCTATACGAAATATTATGTTGTAAAATAAGGCTTTGAGAGTTGGAACGTTGAAGATTTATTTAAATACAAATACATTATGATTTGTTAATACAGATTAGATTAAACAGAAGAATAAATTTAGGGTTTTGATAGTTTATCTATAAACAAGCTATTGCAAACAATATCTATGAATAGCAATCTAGGTACATTAATTTTTACATGTATGTAAAAATAGCATTTCTAAGCAATTTACAAAAATCTACGTCCTTAATACCTTAATTCGTTTTTTATTACCTAATAAAAAAACTAATTAATGTGCAAAACGAACGCAATTTAACTGTTATGAAACGAATTCAGTTAAAACGATCTTAAGAATAACGTTCTTAGCTGAAAAGTAGTATTCATTGAAATTTATAAGAATAATTATTGGAATTAACAATTATTTAGCAAAATTTTTATATAAGATAATTACTGCCGAGAGCTTTTTATTTTTGTCTGTGCTTTGTGTAAGTGAATGTGCTTTTGATCCGCTTTGATTGCCAAAATGGGATAACGTAGTCTAGTCTTAAGTATGAATGTGGATGGTTATATACGGATTGCATAAATACAGATAAATGTTGATGAAATAATTACGAATATTTTTTTTTTTTAATCAAAAGCTGGATATAATAAAAGCAAGTTCAAAACTTTTTAAATGTTACTAACCGTAATTGAGTTGCCACTGCTCCTTTGGTACAGAAACCTTTACAGCACAGGTGCTGGTTACCCATTACACTGCAATCTTTGTGCCTCTGACAAGGGATGGGGAAGAGGTCCAACCAACCACTAGTCGTACGCACCTTAGGACATTGTAGTGATTGACAATCACCTGCAAGAAACAAACCGTTTGTTTATATACATCCCCATCTAGTTCTATTATTGTATATATATATAATATATTCATATGTACTGTTAATAATACTTATGTATTGTAATAATAAAACAGTGAAATACATTTGTTATGTAAGTAGCAAACATAATATTACTATACGAATTTGTGTTTATATGTTACAATTGTATGACTTCCAATGTCTAGCAAAGCTCGTTCACCTAGTTAGGTTCATTTTCTGGTACACCAGATTTTTTTAAAGTAAGATACAAGGTAAGGTACAAGGACTATTTGCGCAACAATTTTTGGATATAAAAACAGTAATTAAAATTAGATAGTGATGAAATAGCTGCTTTTATATCAAACTTGAGTATTGTTTTAATATAGACAACCTTTTTTTATTTACCTTTTCAAAAATATATGACTGTGTGTCACTTGACTTTGACTTCTAAACTGTCAAATAATTAAAAATAAAATCGTAAAATTTATCAATTGCAATCAATTAATCAGTTGCAACAGCACTATTACAAATGTTATAATGGTTTTAACGAAAGAAGTTGATCTTCCGGAATTCTCAAATCTAACAGTGGATGAAGTTAATGTTTCGACAGCAACTTTGATATCAGCGTCTTCGTATATTGGAAAACACTGCGAGTCAATAAACAACGAATTTATGTTATGCCGGTTTGAGTCTAACGATCCTCGCCTCTGTCTCGAACTAGGAAAACAAGTCACCAGTTGCACTATGCAATTATTTCAGAATATCAAGAAGAATTGCCTCGAAGAGTTCAATCAGTACGCCAACTGTATTGATAAAAGTTCCGGAGACTTTTCTTTATCAAAATGCCGAAAAACTCAAGCTATTTTTGATGGGTGTATGAAGGATAAGTTGTGTTTGGATAGGCCTGACTTTGGATACTTTTGTAGAGCGAGAGTCCACGATAGCTCCAGCCCTCCGCCCCCTGCTGAAGATTGTCCCTGCCAACCTAGATATCCGGATGCAACCCCGTCTTTACCTGATTGCAAGGCTCGTCCACCAGCTCGATACGGAGGTCGCGCTTATTGGTTCATGGAGTAAATGGGACTTTAATAAAATATAACTCTGTTGGCTTACCTAGTTACTTATTTATGTGTTATTTTTCTAATGAGTGTCAAATTAAAATATAGACATAAAATAACAACAATAAAGATAAAGAGCTTAAAGAAATTATAAAAAATATTTCAATGTTCAGTACACTTTACTATGCCCTCACAAGAATGCCTATTTTTTATCTTATCTATAAATTTACTTTGTTTTTTTTTCTTTATACTTTATATGTTATTTATAGCTAATTCACTTCAGTTGCTCATAATCCTCTAGGCATTCCTTACAAATACATCTTATACTAGATTAACAAATAGGTCAGTTTCGTATGGTAATCAAAGATTCTAAATTATTTTAATAAAATAAATATGTTATATAGAAGCAAATACTACATAATTAAATATGACTAAATAAATATATTTGTATAATAATACTTATGCACACTTTCTAATTGCAAGTACTTAAAGCAACGAAGGTCATATAAAATGCACCGTTAAGTAGGTGTCTATCTGTGTCGAAATCTTAAAAGAACCGCTTATTAGCCAGCAGATTATGTGCACCTAATAATATAATTACTCAGACTATTACGATACGGGTTTGTCATATCTAACTTAGGTATACTTATATATGTAGATCCTAAATGTTTTATTTCAATAATCAGTGTTACGTGCATGTATTGTATAATATATTATAAATCAGATAACAATTTTAATTAATATGAATTATGATCAATTCTTAGTGTTAATTTATAATTCCTCATCGACTCGGAAGGTCTCACTTAGGGGCTAAGAGGGCTAGGGGGAGAGAGGAAGTGGACCCCTTGCGATGCCCCACTATGGGGCTGAGGGAAACCGTTGGTTTTTATAGCCACTCCATAAAAAATACCGTTTCGGCCATGATCTAGTTTGGGGAGAATCCGTAAGTCATAGGAGTTTTGCAAAGAAAAAAGTATGAACTATATTCAATACTTAGAGATAATTTATATATTATAATTAGAAAATTATATATTATAGTTATTATTTTTGTCATTGTATATATGATATGATATGATATTCTTTATTGTACAAATACATAAAAAAACATGAACAAAAAGATAAACACAAATAAAAACAAAAAGCAAAACTACAATAGGCTTTTATTACTGAATGTTTATCTACAGCTATATGTATTGTATACATTAGGTATATAAATGTATGTATACCTATTTCTGCCCTTACAAATGTTCTTTTCCAACTTTCTTGGGTAGCTGGAAGAGATCTCTTTATTGAGATAAGCTGATCCTACGTGTACATTTATTTCCATATTTTGTTGCGTGTAAAATTACACATGTACATGAAATAAATAATTTAAAAAATAATAATAATAATAAATGTATAAATAGTCTTAAAAATAAATCTCATACTATCTAATGTCCTTTACACTAGAAATCATTAAAATGCTTTGAATGTGTAGTTTTTTTGCAGTTGCGTAAGTTTCGGTCATATTGTTTCTTAACTCAATAAACAGCCGGTCATAATTTAACTTTACACTATGCAAATATTATAATGGTCCTAGTGTAAAAAAATATATGGAAGTAAAGTTAGTCCTGTTACTGTAATAAACTATTGTTCCTTTTGAAAATTAAAATAAATAAAATTATTATAGTGTAGGGCAGCCATAGTCACTGCGAGTGTCTCTAACAAATAATAAAACAGGGAAAGTGAAAGACCCATACTTATCTTTGTCTATCACGCTCAAAGAAAGAGAGACAGATGGAAAAACTAATTTGCTTTCTCTTTTTTTATCGATACACATATTTTATACTAGCTGGACGCATTTTGGGCATTTTAGTGTATGAACCCATAATAACTGTATGGAGTTAATTTATTAAAACCTCAACGTGAAAATGTATTCTTTATTCGTTTTACTAAATGTTGTATAAAACTCTATGAAATTCATATAATTTGGAATGATATATCAAAATAGGTTTGTATTTTCCCATGAAAGTACATCACACACATATACATACACACATATACATACACACACATCAGTCATCACACACATCGACCGTAGTAAGATACATTACATCTTATATTGTGTTTGGTGATAAGGAACAAACATAAAACTATCCAAAACGATTGTTTAGGGATTTATATATATTTAACAAACTTTCGTATGTACAAATTACTTAAAATTAAATATATAATTAGCTTTGTTACTATTTTAACAATTGTATTAATTATTTCTTGAAATAGTTCACAGAATATATTTAGGTATATTTTTGATTCTATTTTCATATAATTATCCCGATGTATTTCCTACTCTTTGTATTTAAAAGTCTAATCATATAAACTTTATTATTTTCATTATTTATTTATATATTATTATACATCTTAAAATCAACCTAAGGGTTGAAAATCCGGTCCTAGACAAATATAGGGGTACCTATATGATATCTAAGACCGGATTTTCAAATAGATTTTATTCGATTTCGTAGTCTTGAGGCATTTTAAGAAACAATGCTAAGTTGAGAAAGTATCGATTTCTGAACAATAGTAAAGTTTATTGAATAGTGAAATTTTATTTTAAATCGTGACATTTTAAAATTAACAAATTGTCTCGTTTGTTCAATATCTTTAATTTCAATTAGATTATAAGATTAAATTATGTACTTTGAATTATTGTACCATAAATAATTTATTCTTTTTAATAGTAAAATTTTAAATGTAAGTTTGATTTCCTAAAGTGGTTGTCGTTTAAAGGCTATGGTTAGGTACCTACATCTTATTTTAAAACATTTGGTAAATAAATAAATGGTTATTTACTTCCAACACATAATTTTAGATGTAATAATATACATATGTATTTGTTACCATTAAGGTAAATATGAAAATTGTAATGATTGAATTGTAATGACTACATATTTGTAGATAAAATAATATAGAATCCGTTATTATTACTACTCTACAATTTATATGTTGCTTACAAAAATATAACAATAAATATTTTAATATAAATATAGAATGAATAATCCGTCGACACGGGCATTACTCAAACCCGCGAAGTATCGGACACCGTCCCGTTGATGCGTCAATTGCGCTACCGTGTCGAGCAATCGCACCTTGACGAATCTAGAATTCCATATGTAATCGTCTTTATCAGGAGAAAAATTTCTCATTATTTCTATATTTATTTAACAATTACATGATAAAGGTATATTTTGAGATTCACATATTTTATACCATTTATATTATTATTCAAATACAAATTATAAAGAGAAAGTACGAAATGTCATGATTGCTACTTTTACAATTTTCCGTATATTCGTAACGTTAGTCTTCCTTAGGAGATCGAAATTGTTACATCGAATAACTACATAATTGTACATCTTAATTATGTCTACAAAAATGTCTTAAAAGAGGTATATAATTCATTGAATGTAACTCTAATTTATTTTTATAATTACTCTTCTTTTGTTTTCTAAGTTATTTTTTCACTAAATTATTTAACTTTATATTTACTCCAAAACAGTGGTTGTTAATGATAAATTAGTGTTTAGTGATTGGGCATCTGCTGAGTTACACAAAAATAGAGAAAAATTATATAATATGTATGCGGAATTGATGTTTAATACTAGTAATGAGTTTAGGGATGAGGTAAAATTATTTTCCAAATCTTTTAAAAAACAATGTAAAATAGCTAAAAATCAACATATTAAAAATAAAATAGGAAATAGCAATAATAAAATAAAAACAACTTGGAAAATATTTAATGAGGAAACTGGAAAAGCTAAATCCCAGAGGATTGACTTTAAATTAAATATAGATAATAAATATGTTACGTCTGACCTCGAGGTTGCTACTGCTTTTGAAACCTTTTTTACTAATATTCCAGTGACTACAACGTTATCTTTAAATTCTTCTACCGCTGCAGCTATGGGTTTACTTAGAGAGAATGTAGATCAATGTGTTAGCAGTTTTAAGTTTGAAAAAGTTAATGCTCAAGAAGTAATCAAAGTATTTAGATCAATTAGCGTTAAAAAGACTAGTGATCTTTGGGGGTTTTCTGTTGAAATACTTAAGTCTATAATTGACATTGTAGCGCCAGACTTAGCATTAATATTTAATAATTGTTTAGAATATGGTATATTTCCTGATCTAATGAAACAAAGTAAAATAACTCCATTGTTCAAATCCGGCTGTTCATTAGATCCTAGTAACTATAGACCTATTTCAGTCTTACCCACTTTTAGTAAGATTTTTGAGAAAATAATTCTTAATCAACTTGTGGCATATTTCAGTAAAAACAATCTCTTACACAAAAACCAGTTTGGTTTCACTGCCGGTCGCTCTACAACAGATGCTGGTGTTGAGCTATTACTAAACATATTTGAAGCCTGGGAAGGATCACAGGATGCACTTGGCATTTTCTGTGATCTATCTAAGGCGTTTGACTGCGTTCAACATGAAATCCTTATAAAAAAGTTAGAACATTATGGAGTAAAAAATAAGTCCCTAGATTTAATTAGTTCATATCTTAATGATAGAATTCAAAAAGTTGATGTAAACGGAAAACGTTCCCCCGGTTCGTTGGTAAAAATAGGTGTGCCACAGGGCTCTATCTTAGGACCTTTCTTGTTCCTCATTTACATAAATGACTTACCTCACCTAGTGAGGGAAAAACATGGGATAGTGTTGTTTGCTGATGATACTTCTCTTACTTTTAAAGTTAATAGACGGCAATCTGTTATTGACGATGTAAACAATGCTCTCTCAGATGTTGTACAATGGTTTAACGCCAATAATTTATTGCTCAATAAAAAAAAGACGAAATGTGTCAAATTTAGTTTACCAAATGTTAAAAATGTTAGAACCAATGTACAATTAAATAATGAGGATTTGGACTTGGTCAAATCTACTACTTTCTTGGGCATTACTTTAGATGAAAAATTGCAATGGGGTCCTCATATATTTGATTTGTCAAGCAGACTAAGTTCTGCTGCATACGCGGTTAAAAAAATACGTCTATTAACAAATATGGAAACTGCTCGATTAGTTTACTTTAGTTACTTTCATAGCTTAATGTCATACGGTATACTCTTATGGGGCAATGCGGCTGACATTGATACCATATTTACATTGCAGAAGAGAGCTGTTCGCGCAATATATAATATGAGACCAAGAGACTCTTTAAGAAACAAATTTATAGAATTTAAAATTATGACTATAAACAACCAATATATTTATGAAAACTTATTTTACGTTCATAAAAATATTTCAAAGTTCAAGAAAAATTGTGATTTACATAAAATGAATACAAGAAATAAAAATAAACTCGCTATGCCCGGCACTAGGCTCCATAAAATAGGTAAATCCTTTAAGGGTAATTGTATACGTTTTTATAATAAGCTCCCAAATGAAGCCTTAAGCCTGTCATTAAATAAATTTAAATTATATGTTAAAAATAATTTAATAAAAAAATTCTACTACAGTGTAAAGGATTACATTGACGACGTTATGGCCTGGGAATGAATCTGTATTGTATTGCGAATAGCTAGTAATCTCCGCAATTTGTTTTTTGTTGTTAATTAATTTTGCTTTATCGACCTTCTGCATCACACCGATTCCTTAGAAGTCACTACTTGCGGTAGCATCGGGAGTCGGGTTGCCTCCCTCCCTCAAATATGTGCGAAGGGGGTGATGGCTGGCTCTTGTGTTATGCTCGTGAACGGGTGCTGCTTGCGGTGACTGGTTGTGTGGCAGGCCGAAGATTTATATATATATATTTTTTTCTGTTATTATTATTTAATTTTCGTTGCCTGAAATCATTAGGCTTCTTTTCAGATTGATTGCGAAGGTTCTAGTTGTTCCAAAATTGCACTTAAGTTTGACGTTTGTGAAACAGTGATCACAATAACAAAAATATATCCGGCTGAGTTTGTTGTGTGGTTCTTCTCAGACCAGGACGCGTTTGGAACCCTCATAGCTTTAACATTAAGATGGAAAGTGCTTTTTCAGAAGGGCTTATTACGATAAATCTAGTATCGTAATAGGCCCTCCTGACTTTTCCATGTTGACGTACACAAGTGATCACTGATTATGATTCTAAGTGGAAAAGATATAAAAAAAAATAAATAAAAAAAAAAGGTTTTCACGAGTACTACACATTGAAATAAAACTATTTTTGCGGATTTAACTCGCGTATATTGAATTAAATTTTAAATTTAAATATTAAATCTTACCCGACGTTTCGAATGCTTTGTAGCAATCGTGTACTCTACTTTTGTAATTTTTTTACTATTATGTTGTTACTATTCTTGTTAACATACTACCTTGCTTAATAGGTATATCTTCTGTGTTCTTTGTTAAACGTCTTTTAGGCAGCATCTTTACTTCTGTAATTTCGAATTTCAATTGTTGTTTTTTTCTTAGGTGTATTTGTTACGTTTTATTATGCTTTAAATAAAAAAAATAAAGTATAACATAAGGTTGACATATTATAGTTTTTATCTTTTGAGAAGTTAAAAAAAATGTTTTGTTTGTTGAAAATAGTAACTAGAATGTAGAACAACCACATTTATTGAAAATGGGAACTAGAATGGTATGATCCTTATCCATATGAATTACCTTGAGTATTTAATGTAGAGGAAATAGTGATGTAAAAAGTTACCCAAACGGTACCACCGATTGTCTATTACTCAAACTCGTTTGTAACTAACTAAGTCTGATAACAGTTATTTTTTGAACTGTAATAGATAGACACTTAAAATTTTCACAATATGTATTACTATGGCCGCTAATATATGAAGTAATCAAATCAATAACATTATATTGAAAGTCAGTGTTTGTGTGGGGATTTATTTTTTCTGCCGTTTTTACATACAGTATAATTAGTATTGTAACATTAAGAGAAATTATAGTAAAAATTTAAAAAAACGAGTTATAGAAAAAAAACTAAACGGCCGTCCGATATAACAAAGCTGTTTTTTACCTAAACACCACGAGCCGAAGAATGAAGCCGCTTGAAAAATCTTGTAATTAATACTCAATGACTTCAGACTATGCTACGTTAAATAAAAATATGCATTTCTAACTTAAATTTAAAATATTATATAATATGTTTATTAATATTCAAAAAGAAAAATATATTACATTTAAACAAGGTAATTTAACGGAATATTCTTACACGTATCTGGGTAAAATATTTACGTCACTTTAATTGAGATCGCTGACATTTTAACTTAAGTTAATACTATACTATATTTTATGGCGTCATAAGTCATCTTAAAATGTTATATCACATAATCCTTACGTAAACATATCTTGCCAATATGGAATGTTGGTGTTCCGGTGACTTTTCAATTGCTTTCAAGCTTGCAACATCATAAAGCTTTATAAAATCTTAAAACCTTCTTTCTTCGAGCCCTTATACATATATAAGGGCTCTAAGATTAATCCATAGATAAATCTTCTAATAAAATAAAAATCATTTTTATAAATTTATTTAAATAAAAGAATAGTGTTGAATAAACCGCCATATTTAAATTCTTTCAGGTTTATTTAAAAAATATATATTATTTGAACGTACACATACTTACTATTTGGATGTTAAAAAAAGATACAGATTGTACCTTTTTAAAATGACTTTATTCCTAAATTAATTGACGTTGCCATAAAAAAACCCGTGTTAATTAATTTTATTTATTTCCCCCTATGTTGCATTAACAAATGGCGAACCTAATACCTAATTGCATTATCTCCCAGTTAACCTCTGTGTATGGTGAGAAACTGTGGTAGGCGTTTAAAAAAATTAAAATAAATTAGAAAATAATACATGATTAATATTAAATATACATCTACCTAATACACATTTTATGTGTGTTACCTACTTATATAATAATATTGCAAAGATAACTTTTATACAAGTATGTAAAATATAGAGTGCGTCTTTCTGAGAGAAAGCTAGCATAGACTTGCGAGTTTGTTGCGACCAGAAGTATATAAAGGAATTTAGTTTTAACTAGCTACCTTTTACCTTGACGTAATTAATCCATTAGTCACCTTGGACCCAATCTTATAGTACTTACAGATCTGGTTTTTAAGCAAGTAATCCTAGTCAATCTTATTGGACCAATCTCTGCCAATTTGGCCCAAATCTAGATACATTCAATAAGTTCTATTATGGTATGAATTAACTTAACTTTACTTGTACCTTATGAGGTGTAGTGTTATTTAGATCACAAATTAATTATGTCTTTGAAGTGTTGTTGGTTAAATCTTTTAACTAATACTTGCAACCAATTAGAATGTTCTATATAGTTAAATATAAAGCAAGATTAAATTTGTAATGTAAAACAAATAAACCCTTTTGGCTTAATATATATATATATATATATATATATATATATATATACCCGGCTATTCACCGTCATTAAATATAGGTATATTTGTCGATTAGTTTCCAATCCATGCGGGATATTCATTCATTATTCTTATTCTTGAAGCATGGCGGACTCACGATGCACATGGATTCGAAACTAATCGGGCAAATTACTATGTAATGAAAGTGAATATAACGGGGAAAATATATTACATATCATAGTCTTCATTGTTCACGAATGTATAAAAACAAAAGGTTATTCAACAATTAGATACTTATAGCCTTATCAAATTTCATTAAAATCTGTCTGGTAGTATTAACGTGATTCACAAACATACAAACAGATAAACAAACAAACAGCCAGAAAAGATTGTTTTGATACTGTCATATAAATAATACGTGGTAATAATTTTTAATATAATATTTATTGTAAATATTATGCCTCCTTACTACTTCAAAACGAGGAAAGATCTAGAAGCTTATTAAATTAAGCTTGTAAAAGTACGTCAAAGATCGTTGTCCGCATAATTAATTACAAGTACATAACGTATCGTCAAGTAAACTGCTTAAAGGTATTATATAACATATATAAACTACCCTGACAAGGCTTATGTAATCACAGTTCTGTACCAGAGAAAAACACCGCAATATTAATATATGCTATTTACCTATATAACTAATAATAATTTTCATGATATGTAATTTCTTTTGATCAGGTGAATCTTTGAATTGGGTCTAGCTAAGGAAAATGATCATTTTGCGGTTTTGTTCAAAATCTGTGATTGCGTATTGAATACGATGTGTAGAGTTCCATATATTTACGAGTAACAATAAATATAATTTAGTATCTATTATAAGCAAAAGCAAAGCAAATGTTCAAATACAATTTTGAAAATATAAACCATTTGCTTATATTTTCATAAGCAAAAAATTACTTATGAAAATTACATTACTTATAGATAGATAGATAGATAAAAACTTTATTGCACACAAAATACAAAAATGAACAAAAATAGGTCAAATAAAAACAAAATAAACAACAAAAGGGTGCAAAGGCGGTCTTATTGCTAAAGCAATCTCTTACAGACAACCTTTTGGGGAAAGGAGTAGAAACTAGAAACTGAAAACACAGGATAAAGCATTAAAAAAAATTAAATAAGCTAAATAATTACAATAATACAATTAGTATTATGTAGATAGAGACAATACATGAATGCATAACATTCACACAAATACTTATGTGACATCACTACACTAACTTACTTAAAATATGATATTTTCGGGAGTTATAACAAAACTATTTGGCTTAATATATAAACAAGGACAGTTCGCTGGATTATAGATCTTATATAAGATTTCTAAAACATTGAATAATCTAAAACGACACTAATTAATTTCAAGATCATTTTTTTCCAGTAAAAATACTTCATTCTAAACATTATTAAAAACAGATCAATATCTCGTGAAAGGCGTCAAATTAAGCTCAGTTCAGGGCTACCTGACGGGGCCGGAACTACAAATTGTGCTAAACTATAATTGACATAATAATGTTACTAAATAATGACCAGGCCTTTATTTAAATTTAAATATAATATATTAAAATGTTTAAACAATAACCCAGTAACTTTCAATTGATTTCATTACAAGGACTTCCTTTAACTTTAAGTTATTGCAGCATTGGTAATATAACAATAATCAAAAAGGTTGTATGAATTTTTATTACAAAATGCAGTGTTTAGATACAAATTTAATTTAGTTAAGTCATGAGAAAGGTTCTTCATTCTTAATAAGGTATTGCAACTAGATGTTATACTAATTAGCTTGCAGTAAAAGTTTCCTTTTATTTTTAATCTAATAGGTACGCAAGTTTTTTTGGTAAACGAAACATTTTACTACCAACATCAATACAATTAATAAACTTTTTATTCAATTTCTTCAGTATTTAAATTACATAAAGAAAACAAGTTTTGAAAAGTTAAAGCAGTTATCGAATCAAAATGAAATCAGGACACAAAATAAGTAGGTTTTTAAAAGAAAAAAAGGCCCTGTATCGTAATCTATTACGTATGGAGAGTGTAGACCGGTCTGTTACATTTGTTATTACCAAATAAAGGGGGACATTATTGACAATTATTAAAAATCGATAATTGAATCAGTAAGTAATATACAGTTGGAATTTATTAATTTTTAATTTAAAGCAAGTTTGAAATCAGTTTTTCTTTTTGTAGAAATGAGTCCAGCTTGCTTTACATTTTTTGAATGCTATTTTTGTGCCTTAATTAACAAAATAAATTAATTTTGAACTTCATTACGATGTTTCTTTTTTACTTTTCATCTTTATAAGGTTTTTTCTGTTTGAATATAAACGAGATCCATATTACTTATTAGCAATAATTAACTTTATTAAAAGTAAAAGTTGTTTATGGTACATAACAGTGATGTTATTTTGCTATTACAAATATTATATAGTAATTCCTTTTCAATTATACTATGTCAAGGTGTTGACCGAGATGAAATTTGAACGGTCGATATGAAAGAATGAATTTAAAAGGTCAACTCCGTAAATTGTTTTATTACATTCATTCAAAATTAGGGAGGCACCATCGAAGTTCATTCACCCCTTTTTTTATTTAATATATTTCTTGAACTCAGCCTGTTCCAAAAAAATTTTTTAAGTTAAATCGGAGAAAACTTACTTTTCATGTTATCCATTCACTAAAACGAGTGAAGGGAGGGGACGTAGGCAACTTTTTTTATTACATTTTATCCCGGAAAACATTATATAACTGGCCGCAAAAAGCCGTAGGTTGTAAAAGCTACAATGTTAAGAGTAATAAAGTATTTCCAATCACAAAATAATAAAGATGTGTGTTTTATTCTATTTATTTGCATGTGTTTTATGTGATGACAGAAAGCGTAGAATGGATTAGTATAGTATAATTAATTATGCACTAGATGTGATCAGTTGTTTATAAAATGTGTAATTTCATAATATACAAATTTATACACATATATACAATGGTCTGTTTGTCCTTTTAAATTCTAAAGTAGCAACGGCTGAATATTATTTTATATAGGTACTCATTGCTGTGCAGGATCAGGTATTGTTAGATATTTTTTCCAGTTAATATTTCCCATAACCACGAAGAAAAAGCTAGGTGATGTTTAAGTTTATGCTACATATTCTCTTATTAGCAGTACGAGCTACGGGGTAGGAGAGCGTCTTTAGAACTTGGATCAAAATACTTCACGGTTGTTTTTTTTAAATGGCATAAACTCACAATGCGACCTGTTACTCTATAATATCTTTTCTTTCTGTTACACTCTTGTGGGAACATGTACATAACAGTTTTTAACTAGATACTTAATCTTGTTTCGGAAAATGTATGAATCATACGCGTAAATATGTTATGCGTTTCACGCATTTAATATAGTCATGCATTTTTATTTGAAGCAATTTTAAATAGAATAAAATTATTATAATCTGTGATATTATAATTCTATAAAAAAATATATATTTTCCCGCCATTTTCAAACACGCGAAACTTACCCGAATAAAAAAATCCAACCGCTAAAACTAATAACACCGAAAGCTGCTTCATTTTTATACACAAATATATCACAGATCACATTAAATAATGGCACTCAAATTATTTTACGAGTCGTAGGTAAGAATGAGGTCTGTCTACTGAGACTGGAGGAGGCAAATGGCGCTGTGAGACTTCTTGTTGCATAAGTACTGGCCGCTGTTGATACAGATTATCATTTGGCGGACACCAATACTTTCGCTGCAGTTTATTGCTACAAAGCGCTTGCCCTCTTTAAGTATAAAAAATATGCTACATAACTCTATTGTAAGTCTATTGTTAGGTTCAAGATTCAAGGGTGTTAAATATATATATCTATATACATTGAAGGAAGTTTGCAGATGCTTCAATATTATTGACATACTTACAATAACATATGGTAAGAAGGTAAAGTTTTCAATAATACATTTAAATTTAATAAGATTTATATGAAGTTTATGAGATTTGTGTAATTTTTAGGATATTTAGAACACATTAAATTTAAGAGTATTATATTATATATTTTATTATGTAGAACAGTATTCTTCTATACTTTGTCTAAAATATTATATAAATAATATATAATAAGTATAATATATCCTATAATTATAGGTTTTAATCTATGTTTACTAAGCCTATAAAATTATTTAATCTTTTATGACCTAACAGTTTCGCAAACGACTCCGTTATAAATATAATTAACGTAATTTGCATACCTACATAACTATCATTACTGCTTACTATTCGTGATTGCAAGAGCATATCGTAAAATAACGGAATACTGCAATCACTAGTACCTACTACCTAGAAATTATATATAAAATATTTTAAATAGTGTTTATCCATAAATATACCTAGTTTTATTAACAACTTGATGTTTCTCGATTACATCTGCTTAGTGATCTCAAATAATAAACTTTTAGTTTTCCTGTATTCAGATGACTTGTAGACTAATCTAGTTACTCGTTTTTCTAATGAAAATATTTGTTTTTAGACTTAAATAATTCATAAATTTTGAATATGTTAGTAGGCCTAACTCCAATATTCTGTTTATCTATTGTCGGTCTTACTATCTACTAATATAATATTGTAATCTATATCTATACATATAGTAAAATTGTCACTGATCCATTTCTGTACATGGAATATATTAAAAAAAAAAACAACATATAAGAGCAAGAGAACCCAAAACAATGGTTTTTCAGTTTGTCTGTAAGTTTGTATGTTTGTGCACGCTAATCTCAGATACGGCTTAACCAATTGGAATGTCGTTTTCAGGAATATAATATTACAGTCTTCACTTAATATTTAGTGTTTATTTCATCTAAATCAATTAAGATATAAAAAATATGTTAATTTATGTCAGTCACATAATAGGTACCATGCAAATCTTATTCTAAACATGTAATAAATCTGTAGAGGAGTAATCTTTGTACATTGAAAATATAAAAAAATATATACTAGGATGTGAAATGATAGCTAACGGAATCCATTTTAAAAATTTTTTGTCTGTGTATCTGTTTGTCTTTTAGTTGTGCACGCATCACAAAAAATATATATATATAGCTAATGTAAACTTTTATACATAGAAATTGAGCGTCACTCTGAGTAACAGTTTTTAAATTTCATTACACACTACTCAAAAGAACCCAAAACAATGTTTTTTTCATTTTGTCTGTTCGTCTGTATATCTGTATATGAATCTATGTTTGTGCACGCTTATCTCAGAAACGGATTAATCGATTTAGATGCAGTTTTCGGGAATATATTTTCATTGGATTCACTTTAGAATTTGAACAATCGGGGAACAAATATAGAAGTACTTAAATAATCTCTTCAATAACTGATCTATCATTTTGTGAAAGACATTGTAAAACAAACAAATTTAGGAACAAAATATTTTTAAATTAAAAGAGATTGTTGGTCGAAACTTCAGCAGTTCCAGTAGGAATATAGCTCTAGTGGAACTTTTGTCACTAGGAATTTGACATTTTCATAATAACTTGACCTACGAGGGTGGGTCAAAAAGTTCGCGGAATGAGGGGTATGGAGGGGGAAAAGGCAACTTTTTACTACCTGCACTAGTTGTGACACTCATTAATTGTATAATTAGTAAGTTTCAAAACAATTAGGTCATAATTCACTGAGCTACACGTCAATCAAGACGTCAATCCGGAAGAATTTTTGCAACATGGAGAAAAGCAGCGGCGAGTTGAGTGTTGTCGCGAGTTTTTGGCGCTCTGTGGTGATCAAAAGGATGAAGTTTTGAACCGAATTGTGACTGGCGATGAAACTTGGGTTCATCATTATAAGCCTGAGTCTAAACAAGACTCCATGCAGTGGCACAAAAAGGGCACACCACCCCCGTAGAAAAATAAAGTGTCTCCGTCGGCTGGAAAACTCATGGCTTCTGTTTTCTGGGATTCAGAAGGAATCCTCCTTATTGATTATAAAGAAAATGGTGTTTCTATAACTGGGAAGTACTACGCTACATTATTAGAATGTCTGCGAATTGCTGTGAGGGAGAAAAGACGGGGAAAATTGACCCAAGGTGTGCTTCTTTTGCAGACAATGCACCTGTGCACAAGGCGCAAGTTGCGATGGCTGCTGTTCAAAGAATGGGCTTCGAAATCTTAGAACATCCTCCCTTTAGCTCAGATCTAGCCCCTAGTGATTTTTATTTGTTCCCAAAATTAAAAAAGAGCTTCGAGGGAAGAAATTTTCCAGTGATGAAGAAGTGAAGAGCGCTATTTCGGCCTATTTTGACGACAAAGAGAAATCATTTTTTTTCGATGGTATTAATAAATTAATTGATAGGTCTAATAAATGTATTAGAGTTAAGGGGGAATACATTGAGAAGGAAAAATAATTTTGTGTTTTATTTCTTACTTTTTACCCTCCATTCCGCGAACTTTTTGACCCACCTGCGTAGTTAGTATTGACAGTTTACTTGAACAAATGTACTTGAATTCAATTATTTTCCTCACATATCAGTTATCACTGTGTCAGAAGAAGTTAACACTATGGATAATTTTTATTATATAAAGAAGTTAAAAGAGTATTCATGGAGTTTCTTGCCGGTTCTTCTCCATAGATTTAGGGACACTTCGAACCGTGCAATTATAGTCGAGCTTTTCATAAGTGCAATGTACCATTTCACATAAATATGTTGACTTTTGAGTTTGTCGCAGATATCAATACGGTCATAATTATTTGATGACTTTTATCTTATATTCTGTACATAGCATTTATAACATTCATTGTACAGACAGATTAAAAGATAAAGAGTTGTCTAGGCTTCTTATTTTTATGATTATCTGATTCGTAACCGCTGTGTACCATTAAGGATTACTTTTCGGACCTTGTGCTTCGACCGTATTTTAGCGCCTCAAAACAGTAGTGATGTGAGTACTTTAGTGATGATTTTTGTTAATCCCAGATTTTGTAATTGAGAGAACAGAGAGAGAGAGAACTACCTTCATTGATAGACAATTTATTAAAATCTACAGACGTGTTTATAAATTATATCAAATATTAATCCTAGCCATTTATGTGTAGTATTATTAATATATTATTAGTCTATTGTTTTATATTTATAAGTCCCATTATATAATGAATATTTAGTAATTCCTAATAAATTACCTTTATATTGCTTTAAAATTTCTAATTGTACCTACACATTTTTTATTAGAGACATTATACCAAAAATTGTAAGATGATGTAAGATCCGAAGCCACTGCTTCGACAGTATCTCCCACTACACTTAGTGGGAGATACTGTCATATTATTTTATGAGAGTGAATCTTGTATTGACCTTTTGAGATTTAAAACCTGCTGTTGGTAATAGGTCCCGCTAAAGGAAGAATAACAACTTTAATTAGGTAATAGAAGTATAATATTTCACTCTTGAATATACAAGATAATAATATATTTCAGCCATTCAGTCTGATCAAATAAGCCAACATTTGATTATGTCTTATGTGAAATAAATTTGATATTGTTAAACTACTCGTAACTTAGCTAATGCGTTAAGTAGGTAGGTACTGTTATATATTAACTAATCCTATAATCCAAATAATATGTAGTCCTAAAAAAGAAAAATTTATAATAAATCTACTAGAAATAGTATCTAGATCAATAAAAGACGACAACGAAAAGACAACACTGATGATATCAGTAGGTCCAGAACTTGCATAGTCGTGCCTCGAGAGTGACTTTACCTATTATTATAAACGAGTTTAACCATTAGTTAATCCTTAAAGATACATTAAAAGAATTGTCTCAACTTGTTTTTCACATAGCCGGCCAAAGGGTTTTCCAAAAACCAGAATAGACATATTATAATCATCTATCATTATCGGTGGTTCAAAACAAGCATCGATTCTTAGATTCTTCATTTTTAAGTTTATATTATTATTTTTTTGAACTCTAACGTCTAACAGTTTACATTGAATACTGTTAATACGTTCATTATGCAGTACATATACGATTCCTCTTCAAAATAATTAGTAATTCTAAAATCATAACTATCGTGTTTTGTATCTGGTTTTGTTTATGTCAAATCCAAATGTCAATTGAGTCTTTTCACATTTGTGACTTTGACGTTTCATTTGAAAAACAACGTGCGTCGTGCTATACTGATGTGAATTATTTCAGCACTATAGTTTATCAAATAAAAAAATATATATATTAAAGAGAAAAAACAATTTTAGTAGTATAAACGAAACATTTTTAAAACTACTGTATCTTACAGGTGTTTACTATAAGAGTTATACACTGTTAGTAATACAATTTCAATTAAAAATACTAAATCCAAAAATGCCCAAACTAGAAGAAAAGCCAAGAGTTTTCCTAGAAGAATTTCGTGTTAAGGTATTAGTTGCTTAAATTATATTGATGGAATCCCATATCCTTTATTACAATGCCTAACTATATACATCAAAATTTCAGAATGCTCCTGATGATTATGGAATGGCAGATGAGAAGTGGAATTTTAAAAAGTTTGCAAAGAAATTTCGTATCGTTATCGTTCGTATGGACAATACCGAAATGGAATTTGATTTGATTGGCATACAACCTGCATTTGCAAATGCTTTCCGTAGATTAATGTTAAGTGAAGTACCCAGTATGGCTATTGAAAAAGTTTTGATAAGAAATAACACATCTATTATTCAAGATGAAGTGTTAGCTCATAGATTAGGGCTGATTCCATTAAAGGCAGACCCAAGATTGTTTGAATTTCGACCTGAGAGTAAGTTTTTATTTATGTGTGTGTATTGTTATATGTGAATTAAAAATATACATATAGGCTGCAAATTTAATCAAGGCAAGTAAGAATGCATTGGCTAGCTCATTTAGCAGAGCTACCAGGATTGGTTCATAGAGGTTGCAGATTGTCAATCTTGCTTGTCTTGTGTTGATGAATCTATATTTTCTATACCCTAAACTTATTTTATTATTTGTTAAAACATTTTTTTTTTCAGATGCTGAGGAAGGCACTGAGTTTGATACATTAGAGTTTTCTTTAAAAATTAAATGTTCTAATAATAAATCTGCACCCAAAGACTCTTTCAGAGCCGAGGACTTGTATGAAAATCACAGCAGTAAGTATGCTTCTTCAAATTCATATTTAATTGTAATTTAGAACATGATGATTTGGCATTCATCCAAATTGGGTGACAGTCACATATAATAAAATTAAGTATATTGGTCTGTCTCTATTGTGTATTACATTTTTAAATCTAAAAAGAAGGTCAACTAAACTACCAATACCATGTATTTGACATAGCTGTTACTATGTGTCTTGTCTGTATAAAGAATATGGTCAAATTACCATTATTAATCCTTATAAATACTCATTTATTTTAATGTATAAAAAATGTTATTTTTCATTTTAAGTATATTATCTTATTAAAAATATAAAATATCTATCTCAGTCTACTCATCTTCAATCAAATGGCACCCCATTGGCAACCAGGCATCTGTTCACAAAGAAGCTGATGTTGGTCCGGTACATGGAGATATTCTAATATCAAAAATGAGGCCTGGCCATGAATTGGATATGCAGTTGGTTGCTGTTAAAGGCATTGGCAAAGATCATGCCAAGTTTTCACCAGTAGGTTGGTATATGACATAAAATTATTTAATATCAAATTGAAAGCAAGTATTTAAAATATTTAATAACATTTTTTAAACTTTATTTCCTATTTACAGCAACAGCATCCTATCGTTTACTTCCCGAGATAACATTAACTCGCTCAGTTGATGGAAGTGAAGGCACACTGTTGCAAAGCTGCTTTTCGCCAGGTGTCATTGGTCTGGACTCAGACGGCAAAGCTTATGTAAAGGATGCCAGATATGACAGCTGTAGTAGAAATGCTTATAGATATGACTGTATAAAGGATGCTGTCATTTTAAGTAGAATTCGTGATCATTTTATATGTAAGTGTTATCAGATTATTATTGTTATACTCATTTATCAGTCTTGTTTATCTCATGCTTTTTTCTTTACAGTTAACGTGGAATCAGTAGGTGCAATGTCACCAAATGTTATATTTCTGGAAGCTGTCAAAATATTAAGGGATAAATGTAAAACATTATTGGATGAATTAAATAACTTTTCATGAATATACATAAATATAAGTGTTGTTTATTTTTCTATTCAGTCTAATAATTAAATAATGTTACCCTTTAATATTTGGTTATAGTTATAAAATAATAAAATAAAAAATCAATATCCAAATCATTACTCCAGTGACTATGCAGTTAGTATAACTGCAATTCTTAAGTTAAAGATTATAAAAAAGTTACAATGAATATGGACACGACTGTGTTGTACGTTTTTTTCTTATATTACCTAAACTAGTTTTAAAAAATCGGTTCGAAGTTTTACCGTAACGACTAAGGTCACCAATCAGCATACCCAAGGAAATATTTCCCAATTTCGTAGAACGGAATACACTAGTTGTCAATTAGATAATTATTAGTATGTCTGATGTCAATTAGTTTGAAGCATTCATAGAAAGATAAAATATTAATAAAAAGCGTCATCCAACAAAATTTTATATAAGTCTGAAATAAAAGAGAAAGTCACATTATCAGAAAATTAGGAATTTAGTATATATCTGGGTGAATGCATAAAAAAACAATAAAACGGTTCCGGTAGAAGCTTCTTTAAAATTGATTTTAAATATTTGATGTTTTGTTTACATATAATTTTAATTTATTCTACTAACAAGTATATCATATCTAATTTCATCTTAAACTACTGCTAAGATTTTAGCGTCACATTGTTATTTGGTTTATGATTAACTGTGTAAGTTGGCCCCCAATTAAGATTGGTATTCCTTATCTCTATTGACTATTCTCTATAATCTGTATTCAATGTTGACGTTTGGGTCGCTATTGTATTATTCTATAATATCTGTGTTTAGTAGTTAGTAAATTTAGTAAATTGTATTTGCTAGTTTGTATGGTTTACAAAAATATATGAAAAAATAATTTACAGACCAATAAATTGTTTAAATTATTGTTTAATTTAACACTTTAAGTATATAACTTTCTTTCAATAACATTCGTACCTACTTGTAAATAAAGTGATAATGGGTAGTTTAGATAGAGGAGTATTGACTGGTTTTATATGCAGATTGTGCTCTGAAATGCATCGTGTAGTCCTACATATTTATGGAGAGGAAGGAATTCGACTGTGTATATCTGAAAAAATCAATAGATATCTTTCCATAAACGTTAGTTATTTTTGGTGAATTTGTTCAAGTTTCCCTAATAAAGTCCGATAATATCGAATTTAATTTTGTTTTAGGTGTCACGCTCAGATCCACTACCTAAAACCATTTGTAAGAACTGCTTGGAACGTCTCGAAAATCAACATAGACTAGTGGTGCGTATCGAACAAGCAGCGAATATGTTAAAAGGTCAACGTCGTGCTCGAGTTGGGCGAGCGTGTTACACGACTCTATATGCCAGCAACAGTCCCCCCCATCCTATACCCAAATAATTTGTAAATTATTCCTTATTTCGAAAACTTTAGAATAATAACATTAGTTGTACCTAATTAAGTAATGGGCTATGTAAAATTCATTTCAATATTGTTACAATGACTTCCTTTGTGGAATACAAATAACAATAATCCTTTGAAGTTTAAATCAGGATTAAACATTAAAGTAATCATATTGTATAAAGGTTTTAATGTGTTATGTAATGTGATGTTATGACACTGTAAATATTTTAGAAAATATGTTATAATGATTAGGTTTATAAACAGTTACTTTAGTGGCAATATTTGTTTATAGCTGTAACTAAATATTTACTAATTTCCCAAGTTCATTTTGGAAATAGTTTTTGTTAATGTGCAACAGACATACATTTTGATACTTGGTAATATATGTCATAAGCTCTATTTTGAGCTTTTTTGTATGTAGATTTAACTAATTCAATAATGGTAAAATTACTCTAGTAATTTATTTATGAGTTGGGCAAACAATAAATAAATCTTCATCTCTTTTAGTGGTAAAAAACATTCATAAGTGTCTTATTTCTTATTAAAAGCAAAATATTAATTTTCATGTTGCTTACTTTGAAACTAGGAATACTTACAAATTGTATCCCTTATTTTAATCTGATTTATAGGTTTGTTTGAGCTGGTTAGTCAAAAATTTACATTTTATATATAAAATAGAGTTGTTGATAACAATACCTGTATTAAATTAATTGCAATATAACCTTAACATGCACATTTTAAATTATAGTTTAAAATAATGTAAAATTTAAATTATGTTTATATTTGTTTTTAAATAAAGAAAATATATTTAAATTTGTTTTTTATTTAAATTGCTAGATAAAACTGTATAGATAGTCATTATTATTGGTATGTTAAAAAACAAAGAAAAAGGACTATTTTGTTTTAATTGCAGTACATCAGTTATGAGAATAATATGAGACAGTTTGATTAAAGCTAAATATATCTGTAGAACTGTGAAACTGGCCTCTGTTAGCTTAAATCCCTCTCTTTTCACAAAGAAAGTCATACCATTTTTTTCGTATTCTATGGAAACAATTTTAGGTTGATAAATTGTGTAATCAAGAGTCATCCATAAAAACTTAAATTTAGGAGAAATAAAACTTAGTTTTAAATTATGATCATTTCAAATCAATTAAAACAATTTTATTTCCCAGACAAAAATAATAACATTACACTCCTTGATCAGATAATTTCATAATTAATTTTCTTCTAAGTTACAGCCAGCAATTCTTAGACAAAGACAAGAAATATTCTTCTGATGTGCCTTGTGAGAACAAAGATACTTTATTACCTATAATAACTTGTGGTTGTTGTTACTATTATAAAGGGAAAAGAAAATAATAAAAATTCAATAATTAAAGTGCTTTAATAATAATCAAAGTGATTCAGTTATTAATATTGCATCTGCCCACTGGATAACAGTTTCTCGATTCTAAATGCATTTTTGTGAATAACAATTTTAAGGTCATTTATTTTATCGCGCTTCTCTCCTATGTTGACGTCTAATTGTTTTATTTTAGTGTGAAGTGGATATAATGATTCTTCATTGGATCTGAAAGTTATACATTTTTAATGAATATATAATGAAGTAGTAATGAGGCAAATCTATACTATGGTAGGTTAGATAAAAAACGAACTAAGTGTTAGTGTACATTTTATGATAGATTACTGGGTACTACGAAGGATTTAATTTACATTTTACTACTAATGTCTGAAATATATTGTAATCGTTAGTTGAAAAAAATAGCAACCCTTTTTAAATAAAAAAGTGTTTCAATTTAATTTTACTAACGCTCTTTGCTTCATTAACTCCTTAGAAGCTTCTTCATAAGTATTTGTCCATTGCTGTAATTCCTGACGCATTACTTCAACATCTTCTTGTATATGGTCAAGCAACTTGCCCAATGGATTCGCTACACGAGACAACGCTTGAACATTAAATCTTAACTGTTCAATATCTTCGTGAACTGCATCTCTAGATTTTTGTACTCCAAGCTGCCATTCCTAATGTAACATAAAACAACAATTAACATATTTTAAATGAAATCATTAAACGGTTATTTTGATTAAACACTGAACTAAACTTACAATTTCCGTTTTTCCGGACACTTGAGAAAACTCTTTTTGAGCGTCAAGTATTTGTTGCACAAGATGGCCATGTTGGTGGGAGGGTGATTGCAGTTGGTCTCCTTGATCTTGATCATTTGATGTATTTTGTGTAGTATCTACAATAACAATACTGTTATCTTCCTCCTGTAACAATAAATTGAAATACCTTAAAATTATTTTCTTCATAAATTACTTATTGTTTATTAATTATTGTTTGTTAATGTAATAAATACCTCTTCTGGTGTATTTTCGGATATAATATTTACTTTTCCAATAATTATGTTTTCAGTACTGACCACATTCTCATGTTTGTCTCTTAATCTAGGAGCACTTGGCCTTGAGGATGGTGGTCTTACGCTTACAGGTCTTTTTACATTCGCTTCGTGTTTAACTGGTTCAGCATCACTTATTTTATCATTGTTTATTTGTATTTTATCAATTTCAATTTTATTGCCTGTTTCTTTTAATTGCTTTTCAATTTGATTAGTATTTATATCGCCTTCGCTTTTATTATCTGTATGATTACTTTCCTCTGGTGTTAAAACACTATTAATTATGATCTTGTCTATTCCTTCATCTTTCTGATCTAGAATGGTATCTTTTAAATCTTCTGGACCACTCAATTGGTTAATGTTTATTGAATCTTTTGAATCCTCTCCATTTTTACTATCATCTATTTCAATTTTACTCACATGGGAATCATTAACTTCCGCAGGCAATACCAGATTATGATTGTCCTGTGATAATTCCAATTCATCCAAAGTTTCATCAGTATTAAATGGTTGTTGTTTATTTGCACTAAAATCTTTAGGGATATTGTTTTTATTTACAGATAATTTACTGTTCCTTACATTGTCTGGTTTCTTTTTATCAGGTCCCTTTTTACTAGTTACTTTAGATTGTATAGTTGACTGTGTTAACAATCTTTTGGGTGGTGATTCTTTCTTTACAGTATTTTCTTTTTTTGTTTTATTTGTAGTACTATCATTCTTCTCACTCTTTATTAATTTCTCAGTACTATGTGAAGATGTTAATTTCTTTACTTGCTGATTTTTCTTAACAACTTTTGTAACATCCTTTGTCTTATTTACCAAGGCATTAGGCTTTACTGACTCCTTGTACTGCTTAACAGCATCATCTGAAGTAAGTTTTTTGTCTAATGCCAAAGCAAGGCACTGTAATAACTCATTTGTTTTTTCAGGTTCTTGACCTGAGACTATTTTAGATGGTTTTACTGATAGACTATTTCCTGTGGTAGTACCTGTTATTCCAATTTATATTTTAAAATGTGCAATGATTTATAACTCTCCTATTTCATACATAATATTATTTTTTTGTAATTATAAAATTAATAATAAAAGACTGTAATACCTTACCAATAACTGATATAACTTTATTCAGAAATAGTATTTTGCTTTCCCTATCTTTCACATTATCCGATTTTAATTCTTCTTCTTCAAATAAGCCATTAAAAAATCCCGTAGTTTTTATTATCTAAAAAAATTAGATTATTTATTATTTTTATAAAAAAGCTACCAACTTTAAATCATGAATCAATACTAACAGTCGTAATAATATCGTGGAGGAATCTAAATGGTGGTTTCTTCAGTAACTTATCGCTTAGAGGCGGTCGTTTGATATATTTTCCTAATGAAGACTGTGTGGCTTTTATAATTTCTGGGTCCAATTCTTCTTCCATTGTACATATTTCATAAAGTAGACAAAATCAATCAATATAGAATTAATAGTAGTTTTTATCGACTTGTGAGACTAAAAAGCGAACAAAATCTTTCGTTGTCGTTAAGTAATTTATTCTGTTTACATTTAATACGTTCTCAGTTGCCATGGAAATTAGACACATTTTATAAGTTGTGACATGTGACAACTGACATCTTAATTTATAAAGCGAAGATTGAAAATAATAAATATATAAATTTCATTTTACAAACAATAGACAAAATTACTGTACTTTGTGGCCTAAAGTACAAAATAAAATATGTTTTAAATCATTCAATAAATGTAGTATTAAATATCTTGATAATGAGATATTTTATATAATCTATGTTTCTGAACTGCATTACAGATTACAACGCGACGTGGCGTATAATGTAAAAAGGTACAGTACTTTTAATATATTTTTCTCTTTCTACAATTGCTTTTTAATTTTATAGAATAATATTCATATTTAGATTAAAATAAACTCTATGTGTACAAGATAAGCTTTATATTTCAGTATTGCGTAGTAAGATGTTTTATTGTTTATCGAAACACCTGTTCGTAAGAAGTTAAGATTCATTTTAAGTTATGAACATTTTAATATGCCTGTTGTAGGTGGCATATAATTGTATATGCTATAAAATGTAACTTATCATAGTTATACCGCCATACTGTTTTGTGGTAACAAAATCGGCGCCTGAGTGAAAGTAATATCAATTTTGATTTCAGCTAAATTGTAAATAATAACGCTATACTATAGGAGTAATAGCAATGAACTATTTTTTGGTATTTTCAGGATGGCACCAAAGCGTCATAAAAGATTAGGTCGCCCACCAGGCTCCAAAAACAAGAAGACAATTGAACTACAACAGAAACTTATTAAAATCGAAGACAATTCTGAGGAAAATGAAGAACAATATAGCTATTGTACAAAATGTAAACAATCATTTGCATCTTCTCGAAACTTTAACAAACATCTTCTATCCTGTAAAATAAAACAAGAAGCAGCACTTAAAGACATTGATTCGCCATTAAAAGTAAGTAAATCTTAGTGCAAAACAAGTTCATGACGGTTATTGTGACTATAATGGTATGTTTGCTTTTAGCCTACGTACGACTGTAAGCAATGTAGCAAAAAGTTTCGAGTTCGCAAGAGCTATGAAAATCACCTTCTAAACAACCATTCAAAGACACCTGGCAGTATTGGGTGTAAACAGTGCCCTGTAGTGTGTCCAGATAATAAAGTGTTAACTCTGCATGTAGAAAAGGTGCATGAAAGACAGATTTTTGAGTGCGAACATTGTGAGCAGAAATTTGCTAGACGTTCCCATGTAGATAGACATATGATGCAAAAAGGCTGTGATGGGAGGAAAGTGGTAACATATCCATGTGAAGTAAGTTTTGTCTACTATTATTCTGTTGCTGGATTATATTAATCAGCATTTTTTTATTTGTTCTATATTTAATTTGTCCTTTCTTATGTACAATTTCAGATCTGTGAAGCAACTTTCTCAAGAAAAGATAATTTGATGGTACACTTAAGATTGCAACACATAACAAAAACACAATTTAGATGCAAACATTGTGATTATCATACAAGAAATTTCTCAAAACTAATTATTCACACACAGCATAAACATACAGGTAACTAATCTAATTTGAACGTTAAGCTATATGAGCCTTATATTGGGCTAAAAACATATAGAATAAGAATATGACCAAATAGCCCTTGAACTGTCTACATATTTTCTGAAATATATAGCAAATTATCAACAGATAAACTAATTAAAATTTAATATTTTTTCTTTGTTGTTTTTGGTTTCAACAAAGATTGATCTTGGATATTTTTTTTTATCATGTCTTATCCCATATCCAATTCTACCCCAATGCATCTTATACCGCATATAACATGTCTGCCTTAAAGTTTAACATGGTTACAAACAATATTGAACTGTTACAATAATTTGCATTATACAACTGTGAAACAGGTGAGGTGTAAGACAATATTGGATCCTTTAAATAAACCATGCTACTATTATTCATAGCAGTAATATTATTACTGCTATGAATGTTTAAACATTATATTATAAAAAAAATACCTTTATTTCCAGAAACTGTTCAGTTTATATGTGACGTATGTGGAAAAATAACGGCTTCACGTGCTGCCATGGCGAAACATTTTGAGATTCATGGTGATAAGAAATTTGGCTGTGATGTGGTATGTTTATAAATATTAGTCATTTTTAAAGATTATTTTGAAATAAAAAGTTTTTAAGAAGTTTTTTTTTGCTAAGCTGCTCTTAGGATAATGGTGTGAGTATCTTTTTATTCATTATTATGCTTTTGCCCGTGACTTTGCCTGACATGCACTGATAAACATAGAAATAATTAATAACTTTTAAAGACTATCTAAGTCCTGTATACTATAGTATATACATTAGATGTAGTACATATACTTGTCTTTCTTTGCCAACTTTCTCCTATTTTATTACTTATAAACTAGTAGTCAGGCTGTCATCTGACATATCAGATTATTTTTTACCAGTTACAGAAATCCATACCAATATTATAAATTGAAAAGTAATTCTGTCTGTGTGTCTGCTTTCACATTTAAGCCACTACATCAATTTTAATAAAATCTTACCCAAACATAGATTAGATGCTAAGAAAGGACATTGGCTCTTTTAAATATATATATTATTTTTTTTTTTTTATTTTTTTTTATAATAATGGCGGATTTGGATGAACTGGCCTCATAGTAGGTGATATGGTTATAAAATGTTTTTCTTTAGTAGATTTAAAAAAGTCCCCGAAACCATACATCTTTTTTTGGTAGGTAAGCCAAAATAAGCAATTTTATGTAATTCAAATGTACATATATTCAAATATTATTATTTAGCAAGGCATATTGACCCTTATTAAATATAGTGACTTTCTTATCAAGGTCATTGTACGAAATTAGAGTTTGCCTTTTAAAGTATGTTTTAAACAGACACAGACTTTGTTTTGTTGCAATAAAAGTGGTTGAAATAATAAAAATAAAAAATGTTATATCATATCAATTCAAATACCAAATTTTAAATTGATTTGACCCATAAAAATGGCTCTTATCGAGGGATAATATTTTGTATAGTAAAGGTACTAAGAACTGTTTTAACATCCAGTTCACATTACACACACAAAAAAACTTACTATGCAAGTACTTGACGTAAAAAATAACACTGCTGTCCAAAGACACTATTTCAAGCAGACGAAGTCACGGGTAAAGGCTAGTATTATTATAAGTATAGGTTTGCCATCCATAGTGGTGTACAATAATCTATTAAATATAATAATGTTAAAAATCTCATCTCTAGAAGTAATATAGTCCATTTATTCAGGCAATCATAAGTTAAATCAACTTATACTACAATAGGGAATATGCATAAAATTTAAAATGGTCTCAGAATGTTTTTTTTTTTAATATTTATTATAATAAAATATATATTTTCTATTTACTAATTATTTAAGGCCATAAAATAATTTGTGAAAAGTGTTAATTAAGGGAGCGAAAGTTAAACTTCCAAAACGCGCCACCATTGATCGAAAGGAATTGTGACATCATCTGACTCGCCATTCAAATTATCGGCGTCGAAATTCATACCTATACTTCGGTTTAATATTGACTTGCACAGCTTAGTCCCTCGGTAATTTATCTTCAATATGCGAAAAGCAAGGGTCTGCCTTATGATCATCACATTTAATAGGAGAAGTTCTGTGTCCTGGTTGATTCATATCACAGACATTTGTATGGGCAGTACAAGGATTTACTTAGTGATCACTTCTTTGTGAAGATTCAAAATTTTTTGAAACATTACTACTTTTGATAGCCAACTCTGAAAGGGCTTCATTAACCGGTGTCAATATTTGCCTTTTGACTCTGCACATTCTCTCAGCTGGTGTTTTTTTGGAGGCACAACTCCTTTCTTCAAACTTAGATTTAATTTTTCTCCTTGCTGATTCGTTATATTATATTCAACACAATTTGCTGTATATTCCTTAACCTGAAATAAACCGACAACTATAAAAAACTTCGTAATACCAAAAAAAGGAGTAGGCTTTTTATACAAAGTTATACTGAACTTTTGTAAACTAGGTTAGGGTAATTTTAAACCAAATTTTGTAATGATCAATAGCTAATGCAAAACTTACTTCTTATTAATTGACACTAAGATGTATGTAGGTATATATATAAGGTACCTATACTTACGTAAAATTGATCTTCACAACAATATAAACACAATTTAAGACATATATTATCCCTTTTAATTACCATACACCTTTGTTTTTGTATTTACACATCTCTTGGAACACAAAAAAACACTTTGCGGGTGTTTTTCTAATACTATTTTTGCACTCCGGAACTATACAATACTTGTAAGATGGTATTTGTCTTTTTTCATAATTTGTATAGCAATTAAAACTTAAAATATGTATGAAATGAATAAAAAGTTTAGAGTAAACATTCACTGGACGTCATTTGACGTCACGTAAAGCGCGCGCAAAATTACGGCGTTTGAACGGCTCATATTTACTCAATGTTTCAAATATCACTTTAAAAAATAACTAGAATATTTTCAAGCCTATTTATATTTTTTCTACATAAAGAGGTAAATGATTAATTTAAGTAAAAAAAACTTGGTTCTTCACTATTCTTACAAGTATTAGAAAGTTTTTTTGAAAATATTTTTTTTTCATCCATTCCATGATCAAGAAGAATCAAATGCCGAAAATATAGTCTAATAATTCTCTTTCTGTAGTCCACGCCGAGTCCTCAACAACTTCTAGTTATGTATGTTTTGGCTACATAAATAAGATTATTTGAAATCTGCTCTGCTATTTGTTCTTTCTTTTAATTGATGAACCATAGAAAACCTTAACATATCGGTATCGATGTCGATGTCAACATCGTTGTCATTACAATTTATAATTCTTGATACTATATCTTTAGTGTTAAGTGAATGCAAACTTTCTTCAGGGACATTATATTAAGATCTTTGGATTGACTAACATTTGTTTAATGATAATCATGTAAAGTAATAACAAACCAATAAGTGTGTGTTAATTCTCTATCAATGTAATCTTTCAGTGTGGCTACACTACATACACAGTGGAGGTGATGCGTCGACACATCCTCACACATGTGACAGACAAACCATATAAATGTGATATATGTGGCCAGTCCTACATCCAGAAGGTGCAACTACAACGTCACATGGAGAAACATACGGGCAATCAGTGTAGCATTTGTTTTGAGCTTTTTGACTCTAAGGCAAAGTAAGTAGTATTTTATTAATTATTATAATGTGTATTATTTGCCATTAATTTAGCTGCCAACTTGGAAATGTTACTAATATTGAGGCTTATTTCCTTTCAGACTGATGGTTCATGAAAATATGCACAAGGGAAAGGAATTGGAGTGTCCGTTCGAAAACTGCAAAGCCAGTACTATATTTAAGAATGTAAACGTACTTGTCAGCCATGTTAAATCGCATTTGAAGGAAAAGCGTAAGAATTAAACAACAAATTTATTCTTAGTATTATTAACTTTTGTAATTTAATGGTAAAAAATAATAAAAACCGACAGGTCTATTTAAACTACTTTTAAAATATTTAAATATTTACTCTATAATAAAAATTGAATTAGATTCTTTGTTATACAAATAATATAAAATATTAACAGACTTTATTCCTTTAATAATAAGTTCTTTATTTTGTGTAAGTATCTAATTAACATGAATCTCAATCCTCTTCATAATCCATTTCCCACTGTATGGGGCCGAGACGGTGCTTTCATTTCATTCCCTGCGCTTTTTACAACCCATATTATAATTTTTATAAAGTCTCTCATTCACTAACTTCATGCCCGCAATGAACTCGTCATTGAACACAACTTAAACTTCTAACTGATACTTACTCGGGTTCGATTCCCGACAGGGACAGGCATGTATGTGATGAGGTCTGTATTTCTGGGTTTGGTCGTTTACCAAATATATTCCAATTATATATTTATAATGTGTAATTCTGTGTGTTTGTATCATAGTCTAACACCCTTAACACAAGCAAATAATTTGCTTACTTTAGGGTTTAGATCAAGTTGTGCCACTTGTGCAGTGATATTATTATTATACTAAATTCGAACACTTTGCTCGTTCCCAGTGTACTCGTGCGAGGTGTGCCCGAAGCGGTTCCACGCAGAGGTGAACATGCGCCGTCACATGAGCACGCACGCGCTGGAGCGGGCTCGTCGCTGCATGTATTGCGTGTCTGCGCGCGCGTACGTGCGCGGGGAGCAGCTCGTGCGACACGTGCGTAAGGCGCACCCGCACGTGTTCCGACAGCGCCTGCTGCACGTGCGCAGTGTGCTCGTGAGTTGCACTGCCTCCACACGAGGGTTTTCTATGCGAAATCATTGACTGCTAGATCACGGCACCATTTAACTTCTTTAGAATAAAATTAGACTTACATTACTATGACGTTTAGTAACACGTACAAAATTTCAAACAAATGTGTGAAATATTTGTCTATAAATGTAGATGATAATTTTCCTTTCAAAGTTTGTATCGACGGTTCCAGTGTGCTTTTTGGTCTAAGGGACATTTTATTGCAAAATGGTGTTATATAAGTATTTGGAATCAACGTTTTTTCTGATTTCAAATATGTATATAACTTTTTCATATACCATAACTTTCATTTGAATGATTATATCAACATAAATAATCAATAGTTATTTATTTCCAGGGCTCAAACATGGGTTTGGGTCGCGTGAGGAAGTCTGAGATCGAGTCGATCCTGAATGTGCTGGACGCGGAGTCCGACCGCATCCTGGAGGGCTGCGGGGACGGAGCGCTGTACGGCGGCCTCCAGGAACACGACGAACAGGTCAAACAGGTCGGGACTACTTGTTCAATTTTCAATAATAATAATAATAATTTTTATTGTACTAATTAACTATTCAGTATTATTATTATACTGCATTCTTTCAACACAACCGATTGAGAAAAAAATGTAATAAATAAATAAAAAAAATATAATAAAATTTTTACCATTGTTATACCATGTATTAGCATAAAAAAACTTAATGATTTATTCATTCTATAGTTTTATAAAAATACTTATATATATTAATTCTACCTAGGAGATTGATGATGTAATAATAATTGATATCTCACACTAGAGTCTAACTCTAACTTAAAAAATAAAAACTGGTGCGTTCGGGGAACGAAGTTTCTATATAATGCTGTATAATCTAAACCTTTATTTTGTTATTATAACAAAATAAAGATTCATATTATTAAGATTGGATTTAAATAGGTAGCCTATCGTAAATTAACGAAAATATGAATACCTCATACACAGGAAGAAGAAGAAAAACCACTCATGGCAGAGGAAGAACTAGCTCAAAGTCTAAACAAACTTCTCACAGACATGATAGACAAGGACATGCTGGAGTGTTTTGGATGGCCGAATGAGCCCATAGACGAGGTAAAGTTATAAATATACTTTTTATTTTTCTTTTGTTTACAGGTAGCAATATTATATTTAGATTTAAGGTTAATAGGAAGGTAAGTAAGTAAACTAGTGTTTAATAGTATGTAAATTAGAATAGTGTTTTCTGAGATTTTGTGACATTTACACATTATAAGAAAATTAGTTTGATTATTCAACATTTCGTTTACCATATTTTTAAACATTTTTGATATAAAGACGAGAAGTAGACATACTTAAGTAAAAAACGGACATACATAGACGATATAATATACATTTTTAAACTTTAAAAAAAAAGCAAACTCCTGGATAACTGTAGATTTTAGTGGTTAGTAACCCTGTGTACTGATATAATAGTTCTTCGTGTGCTCCAGTGGTAGTACACAATGTATTGGTTTCCCTCAGGTACTGGATAGCATGATCTCCAACTGCGGCGCGCGGGCAGCCGACCGAGCCTGGCCGCGGGTACAGCGCCTGCGGGAGAACGCCAAGCAGCTGTTCCTGCACGTGGTGGAAGACGACACTGTGGCCCGCATGCTGCACACACACACCATCGACCAGGTCCTCAAACATATACTGGCGCAGGTTGCGGACGAACACAAATGACAGGGTTCTTTATGCAACGAATGTTATGTTCGTTGTTGATATTTGTGATGTGTTGACGAGCCCTGAGTACATGGTTAAAGGGGGCAAACGGAGTTAACAAATGAAATTGGAGTATTTTGTCAAAATATGTTAATAATTTAGACTATATAGGTAACATAAAAAGAATAGAATTCCATAGAATCTATAATTTTAAGGAAAAAAGTATATAGTTATATATTATATAAAATGTTAAAACATGTTATATAACTCTTTGACTGTGGCTGATTATACAGAATGACTTGTAAACTTGAATGCAAGACAGTGCGGCTTTACGAGACAGTTGCGTAACTTTTTCATTTAACTTTTAACTGGTATGTTTATATATTATGTATGTTAGAATCAATAATGTACCATAAACGAACTTATAAAAACAATTTTATTATTTTTATTTTAAAATATACAAAATATAAAAACGTATATATCGATTTTAAAAGTATTTTGGTAGTCAATGAAGTGGGAATCAGTAAAAAGATTCGTATTATAATATATCAAACAGTAGTTTTCCTAAATATAAATAATAAAATTATAAAAATAATAAATATCCTAATGAAATATTATTTTAATATTTATGATATATAACTAGCTGTGTCCCGTGACTTTGTCCACGTAGACTGTAAAAATAATATTTTATGGCTAAGAACATAAGCCTATAGCCATAAGTATATAAATATTATTTTGGACGTATCTACCGATATCTCATACGTCAAAAACCTTTAATCCGTTTAGGCTGTAGCAGGGAACATAGGAATACTATAATTGGCTATATTACTTTTAACATACATATACTTGAATAACATAACATTTCTTCTAAAGTCGTCGGGTAATAAGAAGGATTTTCACAAATACTTATGTAAAATTCAGTGGACCAAACGATTAAAAACAGGTTCTCCCGTGGCAATAACGCAATCGCGCTACAACCTATGTTATGTCACAGACAAAAACACATGCAAAAGTTAGTATTTCTAAAACCTAATTATTCGGGTACATATCTACAATATTGCCAAGTTTCATCAAAATCCTTTCGGTAATTTTGGCGTGATTGAAAGTGTGTTCACATCCAAACATCCGAACATTTGCAGTTATATAATAAGATTTATTTTTATATATGTAAGTGAATTTTGTTAAAAATAAATAATACCTTGAGTTTATTTTTCTTTCGGACGAATTTGTGACGGAGCCGCAGTCAAAGTTATAAAATTAAGAAAATATCCAAACTATTATTAAATTATAGGACCCTTTTTAAATGTTAGTGATATCCTGCCTTAAAATTATGATATTAGGTGAAAATATGAAGATATATGTATATTTAAGTACATATGTCGTAGATTTATAATCTTCAAATAATTTATCAATATTATATCTGGAACAGTATTTGTCTTAATTATTTACAATTCATACACACACGCACACATTTACAATTTAACCACAGTAAATGATTGTATCTCAATATATAGATACATTCAGTAAATATGTTTATTTTACTCTGGTATTGTCTTATTATTGCAAATTGTAAAAAATATTAATGTTAAGTAGTTTTTAAGTAAATTCTATTGGGTTTCGGTTTTATTTTTTATTTTCCTTATAATCTAGAGATTTAAAAGTCAATTATAAGCACTAATAGAAAGTTATTAAGTATGTTGTTGTTTTTAAAATCTTAAACGATAGAGAAAAATAAATATTTAATTTATCAGATGTTATTAAGAATTATTATGTAAAATGGGTTGATGTTTAGCAAATTGAATAAAAGCTGGATTAAAAAACTAATAGCTTAAATCTCTCATGATACTATATGGTGGGGCAAATACAATAAAGCTAGGATATAAGTTTTGATGTTTCAATATTGAAGTGGTATGTGTTACACCTATGTAAGTGCCTTTTTATTTTAAATGAGCAAATGTATGAACGGAAATCATATTAACGATGTACGCCTTTATAATAGGTACAATATATAAGAACAATTTATAATGATATTTTAAATCTTTGATAAATATTCATATATTCAGTTACTGAAACCTTTCCTAAGTAAGATATAATTTGTTATAAATTTACTGATGTTATAATAAAGTGGTTTATTATGGATACAGTGGTTTTATTATTATTTTTACAAAAGCTAATTTTGTGAAACTATTTAAAATTCTTGCAGGGTCAAACTGTGGCCTCTACCCTATAAACATGTTAATCATTACTCAAAATATAAACCATACTTTTATCTTTTATGGTTTTATTTAATAAAAATAAAAAAGTGTTTTTCCTTGATAATTTGAAATTATTCAGAAGTGAATTTGAAAATTTGTTGACTTTATAAAATAATACTGCACCACTTTTCGTAAAAAAATGTCTTTTGTGAGATGCATGTGCGCCAAACGACAACAATAACAAGAAACAATTTAACAAAATTACACCATGGATTTTAATAAAATTTGGTATTAGCTAAATTTGTAAGTTACTAGACTAGTAGTAGCTTACAATGTGATCCATTACAAGAAGGAAAGGAATGAATGTTAAAAAAACTATATAATTGTCTCATTATTTTATATGATTTGTCTTCTTACTATTTTCCGAGTCAATAGGTTTTTATAACTCGCGGAATTTACGTAAAACTCTGAGCGAAATGTGGAGGGGATAACTGCGAACCAGCACTGTTTCGCACACAATACTTTTGTAACAATATTTAATATTTATATAATATTTTTTTATTTTTAATAAATAGTAGGTAATCTAATTACTACCTAAAACTCGTACTGTGTTAATTTAAAAGGAGACCGCGATTTCTGGGCCTAGTTGTAAAAGGTTGAGGCATGGTTTGAAAAATTGTTAACATTTTTTTATTTCAAACTTCAAATATTAGCTCTAACCGCAATCAGAAAAAAGAGAAATTACGGAAATAAGTTTTGCCGCACAATAAATATGTGATCCATAAAACTATGAACGATTTTTGAGATTGATTAAATAGTAACGGGAGTTTGTAGGTCTAAAAGAGCTCTCTAAGTTAGCGTGGAAGAGATTTTCTTTGCTAATTCGATAGTTCGTCGTTTGTTCTTGATTGTTCGAATAAATTTAGCGTTTATTCAATAATGACTGTTTTAAAAATAATTTTTCAAAATTTCATCTAAACCTGGCTCTTAATATTTAATTCTCTGTACTTTTTTTATCAATTTTGATGAGTTTTTGTTTGTTCTATTAAAAAAACGTTTGTTCGATCGTATTATTTTTTTATAATAAATTTTTTACTATAACACCTACGTTCATGCACATATTCAAATAAATATTGCTGCGCATGCGCGAACATTTGATAAATTCACTCGGATTGTTGAATATGTAATACAACATAATAATAATATGTTTCGAAAATAAATTTTCCTGCCTACCGATTTTTATTTCAAGCTATTTATAAGAGATTGAGACACGGACCTCGGCTCGGGGCGTCGTTAGTCAGGAGGGAAGCTAAGGAAATTTGGACACTAGCGTCCTTCGACGGCAGAACGCCGGAGCAATGGAGCACTTACTCAGTTGGGACCTCGTCTATACCGGTATAGACGGTGTGTGTCTGTATGTTGTGTGGTGTCACTTATGCCTACGCGTACGTTATTACCTACTGTGAACGCTTCGTAAGGGTCAATGAGTACTTATCTTTTTCTGATTAAAGTAGTCTTACGTGGTCTATACTCTGCGGCGTCAGCCACCAGTGGGTTCGGGTGTCGCTCAGCACGTTCAAAGTACTTTTAGGAAAGCCCCTTGAAGTACTGAGCGATGGTCGGAAGGTCTAAGTCTCTATGGAGATCGATGTTGCGTACGAACCACTGCGCCCCGATTGCAATCCGTGTAAACCTGTTCTGAATCGCCTGAAGGGGTTTCAGATTAGCGTACGCAATCGCATCGCATCGGGACTCGCATAGGACATGACGGAACGTATGCAAGCTTTGTAAAGTGTCACCTTATTGCGAAGGGACATTTTACTCCGATTGTCTAACAGCGGATATAGACGACCTAATATGCAGGCCGCTCTGCTACGAACGGTCCTAATATGAGCAGTGAAAACTAACTTTCTATCTAACGTTACTCCTAGGTATTTTGCCTCGTCTTTCCAAGGAATCGGTTTATCAAAGAGTTTGATTTGCGGGAGGGTCCTTGGGGGGCCCCGTTCAAAGAGCACCGAAACGCTCTTCTCAGGGTTTACCTCGATCCACCATTTCCGCAGCCAACTCTCGAGGGAGGCGACTACGGATTGGAGACGTTGGTATATCTCCCATCGATCCTTAGAGGACGTGTAAAGCGCGGTATCGTCCGCGTACATGGTAAGGTGCACTTTAGATCGCGGCCTAGGAATATCGCTAGCGTAGATGGGGTAGAGGATGGGCGAGAGAATTGAACCCTGGGGAACACCCGCCCTGATGGGGCGGGGGGTTGACGAAACGCCTTCCACTCTGTAGCGAAAGAAACGATTCGACAGGTAGTCCCGTATGATGAGTACGAGTCTGTCCGACACCTTGAACTGGTATAGCTTGTACACCAGTCCATTGTGCCAGACCCTGTCGAACGCCTTAGCTACATCGAGGAAGAGCGCCCCTTTCCTATGCTTCTTGGCCCTCACAGTGACCTCTATCAGTATGTGCTCCGTGAGGCGATGCACCTGATGGGAATATGAATGGTTGACTCTAAAGCCGAACTGCTCATTTGGGATGATTTTGAGTATCTCAACTTCCGATCTAAGTTTACAGAGGAGATTCTCTCATATACTTTCCCTGGGAACTAAGAAGACTAATGGGACGGTAACTACTAGGCAGATTCCGGGGTTTGCCCGGCTTATGGAATCGTATCACTATGGCCTCTTTCCACTGGGCCGGTAACGAGCAACCGGCCAGTAGAGCGTTAAAAATGGTAACCAATAGGTATATTAAAGGAGACGGAAAGAGCTTTATCACTTTGTTAGTGATTCTATCGGGACCTGACGATTCCTTGGCGTGAAGCGCCCTAACTATGGACGTCACCTCGTCTAGGTTCGTTGCCTTGACAAGCCACCGACAGAGCACTAAAAAGTTTAGACTTCTGCGCAGTCTAGTCCCTCAGGGTTTATTTGTTACGCTAATTATACCTACCTGACGACACATGCGCTTTAGATGAGAAGATGTTTTTGTGTGTGCAAACTGCTGTTTTGATTGGTGCATGTTCTTAGATTTTACGTTTTACTGTAACAAAGTTTTTCACCCGGGAGCGCTGCTGTAAGCATATGTTTGTATAAAACAATGTTGTCATTCATCTCCCCAAACAAATGACTATTTTTATTGTACTACAATTTTGATATGGTTTTATGGAATAAAAAGATAGGTAACTTAATTTTTTAATGACTTGTTTTGTATTATGTACCTCTGCTGTTTACAAGTTCTTAATTTTTTTTAAATGTCAACGATGATTAGGATGTTATTGAAAAGGATAAAATAATTAAAAGAACCACGACTTAAGTAATTTATGTGAAGCGAGTTTATCATTGTAAAAAGCTTTCATAAAAGTTGATTAGGTCCCTAACAGAGTATTCGTTTTCATAGCCCTTTCATACGTACCTATATGATTCTCGAAGATGTAGATGTGGCAATAACATAGCTATTCAATTCCCTTGAACTTAATAACAAACGCAAGTAAGTCCTCCGAGGGATGTCATTAAATCTACTAGTATTATAGTTTTACTACTACTAGTATTTAGTTAGTTTTAAACTAACGTGACACCTCGCCAATGTTGCGTAGGATTTTTTTAATTTGTGCTATGTTCACTGAAGTTAGGTTGAGCCTCCCGAAGCAGATTTATGCGGGCATATATAGAATCCCAATACGCAATTGATGCATTTTGCTAAAAACTCAGCATGTTGTTCTATTTTGCGATTGAGAATACATCACTATGTTTTGTTGAAAGTCATTTTATCAGTGTCAAACGTTGTTATTTGAATTATAGTTTTAAGTAAAGTCAAGGTTCTATTTTTGCACGCCCCATTCACAGAGTACTATAAAGCCCCATTGATGATCATCAGTTAACTAAAAGGGAATAGCTTAGTAAGCAAACCGGTGATAGTTTTAACTCTTGAAAGTGCAACATAGGACAAGCCTATGCCGAACTCGATTGGGCCCAAATCAGACATTGCTTTTTCCACACTTAATGCCTTGAAACCTATGAATTTTTATTGCGTGTTGACATGACGTGTTTAAAATGCAAACATCAGGCGCACCATCAATTCATAAAAGTAGGTATATTCGCATGAGGAGACCCTCAGCGCTGCCACTCGCATCAATACCAGTTATGCACAACCTTAAGTTACTTCAATATGATCTTCAATAATATAGTCATTATATTATAGTGACTCGCTTTTCGAAGTATTCGTTAGCTATCTATGGATTGTTATTTATTTTGGAAGCGACAACGGGCCAACGGGACAACGGGGCGCTCATTTAGGAGCGTAGTAACAGGCTACCACAAATCTGCCGTACTCTTAATATTTAAGAAAGCTGTAGGAACTTTAGCGCAGGCTAAAAAAACCTTATATCTCTATGGAACCCATTTTGGTGATTATTTAAATTTATTTTCAAGTAAAATTCTCGCTTTGATCATGATTTCTGCCAAATTTTATGAATATAGCTTTTTCCGTCTCGGATTAACAATGATGAGTTGTCCATGTGTGTAGTAACGTTTATTGAGCGAATAGTCCGAACAATTTAGTGCTATTTGATATTTTTATTTTTTATGCTTGGAGTTGAACATTAATCTTTATCTCTACCCACTAGTTTTGACTTTTGGTGAAATGTCATCATTGACGTCTGACATCAGTGTAGCCAACTTAAGAGTTTTCCCCCTAAATTTATGGGGAAATTAAGCGTTCCGGGGTTTTTAAGGGGACAAAATGTTTAGGGTTTTTTAAATTTCGAGATATATTGGTTGTAACTACTGACCCTTTTTTTTGTTTATTGACATTTATGACTAGTAACATTAAATTTAAATTAAAATTTCAAAAACATCCTGTTAATTTCAAGAAGAATATTATAAGTTAAAGTTAATATGTAAAATTTAAATAATAGTAAAGAATCCATATATTTTATTTGTAATTTAAATTTGTGGTTTAGAGGTTTTCGAGATTACATTTAGGGGGAAAAAAATTTGAGGTGTTGGCAACACTGTATAAATCACTTCAGTTCAGTAATCACAGGATCGGTAATCATTGACAACTTACATTGGCCTCTATGTACTGTTAGATACCTATAATATAATTGTATGTTGTAAGTTGTAACTTGTAACACTATCTGCTTACTATTTGTTTTTATATTATTTTATAAACATGTCGACACCCTTGATTATAAGATTGTTGGCTTCATCAGTTTCTGTAGCTGGCCGAGCTGGCAAAATTGTGAGAGATGTTATGACCAAAGGTGAACTTGGAATAATAGAAAAGGTTCGTATATTTTCTAATTATTAATATTTCTTAATATTAAAGTTAGTACAGTATGATTCAATACATAATTATATTTAATTTATTTGTGCTTTCTGTTAAATATTTATCTATCAAGTTTCTTTATTTAACTGTTTTTGTATAGGGAAAAGATGACTACCAAACCGAAGCTGATAGATCAGCACAGAGATGCATAATAGCATCACTGTTGGCACAGTATCCCCAGATCAATATCATTGGTGAAGAAGGTAATCCTGATACAGAGGTAAGTAGGATTGTAGAGTTGGACTTTTTTGTCATAGGAATGGCTATTTATTTTTTATTTTAAATTAATTGTTATCAGATGACCTTCGTGAATAACAATGATAATTTTTTGCATTAAGTAACAATAAAAAAACCAATTATCCTCAGGGTGAAGTTCCTAGTGAATGGCTGCAAATTGATTCAGACAAGGAAGTATTGTTGTTAGATTGTCCGCAGAGTCTTGAAAGTGTTAAAGAGGAAGACATTGTGGTGTGGGTTGACCCTCTGGATGGAACTTCGGAATATACTCAAGGTTTTTTATATGAAATATTGATATCTGCTTTTATTTATCATTAAGTTCAGAAAATATTGAGGTGTTATTTGATAATAATAAGTTTGTTAAAAGTCAATCATTAAGTTGATGATAGTATGCATAAACAATTCTAGGTGCATTAATGTTGAAGAGGGACCCTTGGGAGAGATGGAAAATGTATTTGACACATCCATTTATAAGTATCAAGTGGTATTTAAGTTTACTACAATCAAACTATGGTAAATGGATCATTTGAATGTAGTAGGTAGTATTATTTAATTTCCGAAGAAATTCATTACTAAATAAAATGAATATTTATTTAACAAAAACATTTTATTGCATTAAAATTAACTCGGTTATTTGTAATTATCACAACTTATTATGGTGCATGTTCACAGCTTTCAAGTTCTATTACATATCTACTGAGGTACCAAAACTTACAAGTACTAAAATTATATCATTACTGATCTTCTTACCAAAGTTTGAATTCACTTTCATGGCTTCAGTGTCTCTTCGAGCATGTTGCATGCAAGGACTAAATTTATAAATAAAATTATGCTTGATATTTATTGTTCCAGGTTTCCTTGAGCATGTTACCGTGCTTATTGGAATATCAGTTAATGAAAAACCAGTTGCTGGTGTTATACATCAACCCTATTATAAAACTTTTGTTGGTGGGGAGAAGAAGATAGGTAGAACAATTTGGGGTCTTCAAGGGGTGGGTGTTGGAGGATACACACCAGCCCCACCACCAGACTCACTTGTTATAACCACAACTAGGAGCCACTCTAACCCCGTGGTAGAAAAAGCATTGCAAGTTATGAATGCATCACAAATTCTGAGAGTCGGTGGTGCTGGTTACAAGGTTAGTTGCTAAAGTTGTTATATTTATTAAATTACTATTTGAATCACATTGTAACAAAGTATTGGAATAATTATACAGTGCTAATAATACTAAATGTTTACACAGGTATTACAGCTACTAGAAGGTAAAGCATCTATCTATGTGTTTGCAAGCCCTGGTTGTAAAAAATGGGATACTTGTGCTCCTGAAGCCATCCTCAATGCCGCCGGCGGCAAACTGACAGATATATTAGGGAATTTTTATAAGTATGGAGCCTCAGTATCACACCCTAACAAAACAGGAGTGCTTGCTGCTGTTAATAGCGAACTTCATAATTATGCCCTGAACCGGATACCACAAGAATTAAAAGATAAATTATCTACTAATTAAAAAATCAATGTGTAAATATACAGCTAAAATAAATATTTTTTAATTATTTTAAAAGAATGTCATATGCTTAAATACTAAAGTATAAGGTTTTCACTGGTGTCAGATGCAAATAAATATATATATATTGTTGTAATAATTGTAAATAAATCATAAATTGTTATAACGGCAGTGTTTCATTTTTATAAATAATAATAAAAAGTTGTCCAAGCTTAATTCTAAACCATCTTTTATATTGTTTTTACAGTTTACTTTTTATATTCGCAGACAACAGACTCCTTAATTCTCTTCTCAAAATTTTCCCAGATGGATTTTTTGGTATTTCATCCACAAAAATTACCCCTCCACGTAAATGCTTAGCTGGGGACATCTGTAACAAATAAAAATGAATAAATAAATGTAGAAAATAACATTTTGTTGGTATTTTTTAGACTTTAGGCCAATTACAAACATCTAACAACCTTTTTAGCAACATAGTCCACAATTTCCTGAGCCTGTACTTTAGCGCCTTGTTGCAACACCACAAAGGCAACTGGCAGTTCCCCAGCTAGTTCATCAGGACGTCCCACCACACCACATTCTGCAATGGCACTGTGCTGTAGAAGCAGAGACTCCAGTTCCGCTGGGGCCACCTATAATAAGTACAGTGAGGTATATACATTTTTGAAACAGATTAAACTATGTTTAAAACTTAGTATGCAATAGCAAAGATAATTTTATATGACGTAATAACCTAACAAAATTACAAAATTTACCTGGAAACCTTTATATTTAATTAGTTCTTTAAGCCTATCAACAATATAGAAATAACCGTCAGCATCATAATATCCTATATCTCCGGTTTGAACATAGCCCTCTTTATCTATAAGGGCATCACTCGCTGTCTGGTCACCCATGTAACCCTTCATTCGGAGAGGGGACTTGATCCATAACTCTCCTTCTTTATTGGCACCTAGTTCCTTGCCATTTTCTATGTCTAGAACCTATAAATAAAATAAACAAGTTTTTTGGTCTTTTAGATTAGCTTTTTAAAAATATCTGAACAATCTTCTTGTTTGTGTTATATATATCTCAATCCTAAATATTGAACTTTGATCATTTATTCAGAGATAAGATTTATAATCATTTTAATAAGCCAATGCAATATAAGAAAAAAACATATTACAACTTAATTTAGAACCTACAAGAGAAAATACAAAACAAGAAGCTTATACCTTTATCTTCATGCCGGGGGCAGGGGTACCACATGAGCCCACCTTACCCCCATTAGTCAAGTCAACACAACACGCCATTGTCACTTCTGTCAGACCATAACCTTGCTTTATAAAATCTATACCAGTCCTGAATCATATAAATACAATAAAATATAAAATTTATCTTTGTGAGATATACTTATATTTTAGTATGTATGTAACTTTGAACATAATATAACAAGGTATTTTCTCTTACTGTTATGATAACATCTACAATTATTTTACCTTTCAGAGACAAGCACCTGTATGTCTCTAGAGAGTGGTGCAGCCCCACACCATACCTCATTAAGAAATTTCAAGTCATATTTAAGTACAAGAGGACTCTTTGCAAGAAACACAGCAAGTGGGGGCACTATACTGGCCATGTTGATCTGGAATTGAAACAAAATGGTGATTAGGATGTCTAAACATTACATTACATACAAAAAAAAATAGAATTATAGAACTTAATGGTACCTTATAATTTTGTATTGTTTCTAGGAACTGTTTTTCCTCAAACCTTACAAGAAATACAACCTCTATATGAAGAGACATCACTGCTAAAGTAGTTATAAAACCATAGGCATGAAACCAAGGAATTAGGGAAAGGGCCGATAGCACTTTATGATTCCTTGTTTGCTGCGAAGTTTCTAAATAATACCTGAAATGAATAAATTAATGAAAATAAAAGTATTTGTCAGTTGGTTTATTATATGAAAAATGTATCACATAAATTAAATCAGACTCACTTCATATGGGCAGATAAAGTAAGGAAATTAACATGTGTCAACATAACCCCTTTGGGGAGTCCGGTAGTTCCTGATGAACACATAACAGCTACTGTATCTTCTGCACCATTCACATCCACTAGAGTGAAATCATCTATGTTGACATGATTTTTGATTAAATCATTGTAAAATACTGCAGGTACAATATCATATTCTCCAAATAGTATCAGCTTCTCAACAAATGGCAAATCTTTGCTACAATCATACATATTCTGTGCAGTGATTGGTGAAGTAAAAATAAATTTTGGCTTTGTGATTTGGAATACATGAGAAATTTCCCCTTAAACAAAAACATGAACAATAAGTATTACATGTTAAATTTTTTACTTGATATGCTATCAACAGGTTAAGCAATATCACCTGGTGAGTAAGTAATATTAAGAGTTGATAACACTCCACCAGAAAACATAACAGCCAATGATGCAACTGTAAATTCAAAGCGGTTTTCACAACTGAGGGAAACTGTATCCCCTTTCCTTAAACCTAGCTTTTGAAGAGCAGCTGCGAGGTTTACACTATTTTGCAGAATATTTCTATAGGTTACAGATATCCCAGTCTCTCCACATATCTAAAAATATATATATTTATAAAAAATACAATCTAAAACCATGTTTTCATTATAATATTTACAATAACTAGTAAGTAAATACTCACTTGAGCTGTTTTATCTCCTCCACTTTTTAACCTATCGTAAAGAAATTGACCGTATGATAAATGGGCAGGAATAGGTCTTTCTTCGGGACCCATTACTATATTATTATGTATAGTCACAGCCATGTTTCTATAAAAAATATAGTATATATATTATATATAAAAATTATAGTAAATAATCTACAAGCACGAAAATGTTTTTTCGATCAGTGTCTTTTAACTAATGGTAGATTATCCTAAATTATGAGTAGAATTAGCAATTATCTTATTAAAAGTGTTATTTAAGTGCGAGTTTGATAACATTAATTGATAAATTTGTGATTAATAAGATAAATTACGAACACCGGTAAGGTAATCGAAGGAACGAAGTCAATAAAATATAAATCTGACTTTTCTGTTTTAAATCCTTGTCAATATAAATTGTCACTGTCAAATGTCAATATGTGTCTAATTTCTTTTCTAAATATTATCGAAAGAATGGCTCAACTGAAAGCCATTAAATCAATCTATATATCTATTATCGAAAGAAAATATACATACTGGTATAAGAACCAATATATAGTATTAAAAAAAGTATTATGTAAGTATTTACTCTTCGAAGGTATTTATTTGTTTTTCATATTCATATTTTGTATAGGTGTTATACATGTGATAAAAGTTATTTACAAAGTGTTATTGTAGTGACTTTCATACTCACATAGTGATTATTTGTTGTGCTAGCACAGTCTTTTTTTTATTCATATTTCATATTAATAAAGTATTCTGTAAAACCGAGATCCATGTAAATAGGAAAAGGTAAAACTATTTAATTTATTGTAAGTATTCATAGTAAAGTCTCTAAAGTAAAAAATATATAATATTCGGAGTAGTGAAACTAATAATACCTACTTTTGATTAAACATTTCTTATATTATAAATATTGACAAATTTGAACGAAATATTTCGCGATAATTGATCTTTTTTTTAATTCGTATCAGTATAAACAGCATTGAATTAAAACAAAATATAAAATGTATATGAAAAAAAATCTGTTAAAAGAAATAATTCATTCTGACACTCTTGTTTCTTCTATATATTTTTTTTCACATATGCTCTTTTTTTATAAAATGTAAAATTATCTATTCCTTTTTGAGTTTTTTGATACTTGGATTTTTTTGTTTGAGACAGACAGACATAAGAACCATACTACATATTTGGGGGGAGTTTTATACCGTGTCAGCCTCAGGTCTGGTACAAAGTACTGTTTCGGTCTATTGCTCATTCCCAATTTCATCGTGACATTTTTCTTCAGATGACTGAGAAACCACTAGACCCTCTCTTAAAAACTAAATTGAACATTTTTTCATATACCAACGCAAATTTCATTCGAAATTTAAAGTTTTTATCGTCATGTTCACACAACTATTACACTGAAACAATTTGAGGTGCTAAGACTGTATAAAATAAAAAAATATGGAACAATATAGCCCTATATATATCGATATTACCGATTTAAGATATACCCTAGATAGACCCTATAGGGTCTTCGCGTTTGCGGCGTAACGGTCGGCCGGCGCACTATGGTATGGAACATTTAAGTAATGCATATAGCTAATTGAATGTTTATCATTTCAAAAGAAATAAAGATTATTATTATTATTATTATTAAAATAGATTTGTTTAAAAATAAAACTAGACCTGCACGTTGATGGTGAAAATAACGTCGATTGTGTAGCTCAAGTTTACATGATAATATTTTGATTATGTTCAATGAAAATGTGTAAGTGTGCCATATGGTTAGAATGGTTATTAAGTACCTACTCTGTTTAAGAAGTATTTATATGGACGTTTAAGTAAAAACAAGAGAGGTATAAAAATAATTACAGTACCTAATATTGTATCCTTATCTTTAAATATACTTTTGACAGTGAGCGATGTCGTAATTTTGATCGTATCACTTAAAATAAGTCACATAGAAGCCAATACAAAAAAGGGAAGTGGGAATTGTTTTACTACGAATTTAAGGCGTGCGAAGCCGCGGGCAAAAGCTAGTAATAAATATATTTTTTTCCGGCGGAATAAAATATCTCGTGCGGGTTTCAGTTAAAAAATTTTATTTAATTTATACCATAAAATATAAAAAAAAGTGGTTTATTTAATACTTAAATAAACTAAGGTAAGCTTAAAATATCTACACTTGGAATAAAATTTGACATGAACTTGTTTGACGATATGTATTTGCTTATCTTAAAAACTGCCCGAAGCCAACCAGTTCGAACAATTTAGGTGATCAATGCTAAGAATCCTGAAGACGACTGCTATTATTTCCATAAAACATACCTAAATAAAAACAATTCCCGACAGACACGGAACAGACAGACATGAACCTTCCTAAATATTAAATAAGTTCATCTATTTGGAAGCTATGATGCTATTTATTGTCTGTTGTTGCATGTCTGTTCATTGACAGACTCACAAATACACAAATACTTAAATACCTACTTAATAAAATTGTAACACACCCGGAACTTACAAATGCTTGCTTACAAGAAGGTGCTAGATGATATCCTAACTCTACATTTAATCTTTATCATATTAATAAAATATAATTGCTAATTTTGCGAATTTTACTTTTACTAGTACTTTTGATATCTTTTAAATATTATGGCCGCTATCTTGAATTTTTTAAATTGATATACCTAACTGCTTTTTTATCAGGTTTATCTTTCACATATTAACGATAAAACATATCACAAAAATATGTATATTATGTAATTGCTCTTAACAACTAACTTTTATATTTATTTTTTACAAAATAATAATAATAATAATAATAATAATAATAATAATAATATCGGGACAAATTACACACATTGATCTAACCCCTAAGTAAGCAAATTATTTGCTTGTGTTAAGGGTATTAGACAACGATACTAATACATAGAAATACACATATAAATACTGAGAATATATTTAATAAACGACCAAACCCAGAAACACAGACATCTATGTTCATCACATAAATGCCTGTGCTCTGCCGGGAATCGAACCCGAGCCCCGTGACACGTTAGGCGTCTGCGCTAACCACTCGACCAACGGGGCGGTACCAAAATGTGTTGGTATATTTTATTACTATTGTACTGCTCCGTTGCTCCGGCGTTCTGCCGTCGGAGGACGCTAGTGTCCAAATTTCCTTAGCTTCCCTCCTGACTAACGACGCCCTGAGCCGAGGTCCGTGTCTCAATCTGAGACGCCCTCGGGACGTCGTTCCCCATGGGGGCCCATCTGGCCCCCCCTTTTTAAGGGTGGGTCTCCTGACCCACCCATTCCCCCGGTGACGCTGTAATAGCCAACAGGGCTAACAGCATAGACAGACAAAAAAAAAAAAAAAATATTTTATTACAGTATGGAAAATATTTTCGATTAAGATATTTTATATATAATTAACTTTAACAATTTATATATATTTTTTGGCAGGACAATGTATATTGGGTTCTGCAGGAATGAATTTGATACATAATTTTTGAATGGGTTGGGGTTGGTTTCAAGATAGATTGAATTGACTATTTGATCCGATCAATCAGATTGAACATCTTTAAAAAAAAACCGTGTTAGATAACAATAGAAATACATAGAAATACCCATTATGAATACTGCGAATATTTTTAATAAACGACCAAACCCAGAAATACAGACATCTATGATCATCACATACATGCCTGTACCTGTAGGGAATCGAACCCAAGCCCCATTGCGCCGCTATACTTTAGGCGTCTGCGCTAACAACTCGGCCAACGTGGGCGGTGCAGTGGTATCATCATTATCATTACATAGTATAAAGCAAAGTCGCTTTCCGCGTCTGTCCCTATGTTTGTATGTATGCTTAGATCTTTAAAACTACACAACGGATTTTGATGCAGTTTTTTTAATAGATAGATTGATGCAAAAGGAAGGTTTAGGTATATGTATAATAACATGCTTAATATATTAGATAACCACTGATAATTTCAAGATTTTTAATGCGAAGTCGTAAACAAACACATTGTTTTGCGCTTAAATTGCAAACGCTGGCTGAACTCTACGAGATAGATCAAAATAATGTACTAAGTATTGTATACCTTAAAAAGTTCTACAAGAAAGTCCGCGAGGGTATATGTTTATCTCTTAGGGATAACCCACAATAGCCAATTTTTATCCTTTTCGAAGCGATTTTAAGCAATACAGCATTAATCTTTATCTAATTAAGTGCCTTAAATACATTTTACATTTAATATGGAACAATATAGCTTTTCTGCATGTAATTTAAATGAATATTTTCGAAGATATTACACAAATTTAAAATATATGGATATCACGTTTGCGGCGGTACGGTCGGCCGGCCCACACATGGTATGGAACCTTGCAAACCGTCTCAAAAATGGCTTTTGTGAATATTCAGTATTGAAAAATTTGTTAATGCATATAGCTAACTTAATGTCCAATACATACTATTTAGCATTTTAAAATTATTATTAATTATATATATATATAAATATTTTTAATAAGACCAAACCTGCAAATTCATGGCCAAAATAACGTCGATTTTGTAGCTCAGAATTCCTCAAGTTTACATGGCCATATTTTGATTATGTTCAATGAATATCTCTAAGTGTGATATATGGTTACAACGGTTATTAAGTACTCTGTTTAAAAAATATTTAAATGGACGTTTAGTAATAACAAGAGAGGTATAAAAATGACAGGAGGTACCTAATATTATTCAAAACTTTAAATAGATTTTTGACAGTGAACGAGATCTGCCGATGTCGTAATTTTGATTGTATCACTTAAAAGAAGTCATTTAGAAGCCAATATAAAAAAAGGGAAAGGGGAATTGTTTTACTACGAATTTAAGGCGTGCGAAGCCGCGGGCAAAAGCTAGTATAGGTATATACACATAACGTATGAGTGTGTATGGAGTCTTAATCAAGGGAATCATATCAAGTATCTTCTCCAACTCCTCCTCTCCTTATAACTTTAAGTGAATTTACATTAATAAAATGTTCCCATTAAAGCTGGGGTGAATCGCTATTCCTATTTATTCAAAATATATAGGTAGGTTACTTACGTTACTTTTAAAAATAATAGTCCGGTCAAAATAGACATTGAAAGTTACATTAATTCGCACCTTGCTAAAAATTGGCATGAATGTTGGGAACCCTATTATACACAATTTGTCAATTATCCACATCAATCCGAAGCGTGGAAATAAAAATATTCAAGGTCAAATGTTCCAAAAATCGGTTTTTTGAGTTTTCCAGCTAAACGGTAAGTCTTATAAGAAAAATAAGTGGGACAAAAATTATTCATCATGCAATTATCTATAAAAATTGTTCATACACTTTTTCCTAAGAATCACCATTTCGGAGATACAGCGATGCAAAATGTTGAAAAAGTTGTATTCTTCATATTATGAAGATTACAACTTTTTCAAACGAAACGAAACGGAAACGTATGCATATTAATGCATACGTATGCGTATTAGTAAATGGATTCAAAGAGTCAGAAATCTATCAACGTTTGGTGGTAGACGAGACTCTTATGAACCATTTCGGACCCATAGCGATGGCTACGCGGTTGTCCGGCGCTGCCGAAATTTTCCTCGTCGGTGACGTGAACCAGTTACCTTACATCGATAGAGATAATCTATTCGAGATGAGGTACTGTCATCCCACCCTGATAACGTCCATCAGCCAAGAATTACTGTGCACACATCGGAATCCCTTAGATGTCGCGTATGCCTTAGAAGAGGTCTACTCCGGCATCTACTCTAGCAGGAAACTAGTGCAGTCCTTAACAATGCTCAATTACACAGGATCGAAAATACCCAGATCCCAACCCAATACCCTGTACTTAGTACACACCCAGGAAGAGAAGATAGCATTGTCTAACGAGGGTTATGGATCAGGCGAAGGGTCGCGTATCTTAACCATACACGAAGCACAAGGACTCACTTTCGGCTCCGTTTTTATAATCAACACCAGGAGTAAGATGCAACTGCACGACAGCGTTCCCCACGCGGTTGTAGCAGTGTCGCGTCATACCGAGAGCTCTGTGTATTTTACCGACAGCAAGGACGACGCGACGGGCAGATTCATCAGGAGAGCGATGAAGGCGACAAAATACAACATCATAGAATATAACACCAAGATGGCTATAAAAGACAGAAACTTTGCTATCGTGGAAACCTTGCTCGTGATGAGTGAAAAAAATAAAAATAACAGTAGGTTACCACAATAGTGTTTTCGAAGGAACGCGTTAATAAGAAAATATAAGAAATTTAGGCATACTAACTTTAATAATATTTTTTTTATTATATACTATACTTCACATTATAACATTGTACAATAAAAAAAATAAATGACGCCGCTTATTGTGATCGCGGTTAATGTTATCAGTCGGCTATTGTTATCGAAAATGGTCGGTCTCAAATTTCTCCTTAAAAATACATTTGAAAAAAGTCGCTTATTGTGATCAAAGTCGCTTATCGTTATCGATTTAGAAGGGTACAAATGCTATTTATAGAAATATTTATTACTAAGATAATCCTCATTCAAAAATCCTTTTGTGTGAGTTTACAATCTTTACCTATTGTACAAATTCCGACCTTCCGATTAAAAGTTTCTCACTTTTCAAAAAGAAAAGAACACCTGGTCCCTTTCGTTAATTACCTTTTTGAAAACAATTAAGCGATGGTCCTGCATTTGTCTATAAAAGGCTTGAAAATTCAAATTTCCCTCAGTTCTCCTCAAACTACCGATAGAGTTGAAGTAATCGTATCTGAGACAGTTTTTGAAACATTTTTTGAGTTTCATCGTTCGAAGTGCTTAACTAAAATTAAAGTCATGCGTAAACGCCGAGATTATACGAATGAGGAAAAACAACAAATTCTCGAAAAGTACGATCAATGACCTAAAATAAGTCAACGTGATGCTGCGATTCAACTGGGAATTTCTCAACCACTCCTGTGTAAATTTCTAAAAAACAGATCTGAGATCGAAATATACTATAGAGTACTTAAATCAATTTTAAATTATTACAATTCATATTTTATCATTATGATCATTTATTATGTGCACTAAAATCTCCCAACAAGCATGAAAAAGTACCATCCGCATAATGTTATCATTCGGTTATTGTTATCAAAACGGGCTGGGCTGAAAGTGATCACAATAAGCGGCGTCTACTGTATATATGTATATATATATAAAAATAAATTATATATATATATATATATATATATATATATATATATATATATATATATATATATATATATATATATATATATATTTATATTTATATAAGTATGTGTAATTGCTGTGCAAAGGACCTTCCTTACTAATATAGTTTTTAAGGTACCTGTAGTAATAGACTCCTTTTTGAGTATGTTATCTCAAAATTTCAACAATTAATATGCCAAATACAAACCAAATGCGAAAAGTGCATGGGCGACGTGTTCGTGGATAAAAGTAGAAATTAATAAAAAATAAATAAATAATAAAATAAGAGCGGTGTTAGTAATGCGTAAATTGAGAAAATTATTCGTCTGATCGATACTCTTCTAATGGAACATAATCTATAATGTCTTGCTCTTCTTCTTCTTCTTCTTCCTGCTGGGTACAAATAAATTGTTCAAACAGCGATGCATCAGATGTCTCCTCGCCTATATCGTAAGAATCCTCTTCTACTGGCAATTCAACATTGGAGCACGATTGGCCTCGACAACTGATACATGCTAATGAACAAAAGTTCATTAGCATGTATCAGTTGTCGAGGTTCAAACCAACTTTTTTACAGCCGCATTTAGCATTACACCCCGTTTTGTAATTGCAAAAAAGTGTATTGAAGAGTTTTTCCGGTGCAGGGAAGTCTGAACTGGTTCCAATATATTGTCAATTAACTTCCAACCCCAGTCTTCTGGGTTTAGTTTATTACCAAGCCATACTTGAACTTGATAATATACCCGAAATAGATGTTGATGAGCAGAAGCAGAGGTTGGAGGAAGACTAATTGTACTTGTTTCTTTTTATAGGTATTTTTTGCAAAAGATAAGTATTGAAACTTTAACTAAGCACGTATTTTTTTTAAGGTCCGTAAATTGAAAGAATCAAGCGAGTTCCGTTGGTGATTACAGCTTGTGGAGAAGAGGTACTTTCTTTGAAAACGTCAGCAGAATCAACTAAATCTTGTCTCTCTAACAATTTCAAAACTGATCTTTTACCTCTCCTGAAAAATGCTGATGTCGTGTCGCAACCAGTTACTGCATGTAGAAATAAGATATGATTTTGGCATTTTGAAAAAGCAGATAAACTCTTGGTCCTTGGATGAAATTATTTTTGATTGTTGTTTAGCCTTCCCAAGTTTCAAAAAATATTTTTTTTTAAGTTGGCGTTCGAGCAGTAAGTAATACCAATAAATCAACATCTTCACCAACAAGAATAGTTGGATTTGTCGAGTTAAATTGTTCTATTGCTGTTTTAACTATCAGCACATTATCAGCTTGTTTTGCAGAGATATTTTCAGACGTAAATTTTTCTTTCAACTTTGAAATGAACCGAGACTTGTTGTGTGTATTTGCGAGAAATTTCTATTGGCTTGTGGTAACTGTCATAAATTTATCAAAAATGACGTCCGAAGATGAGGGCCGTACGGACTGGGTCTTATTTCGAGTTTATATTTTTACAACGTATGTATACCTACGTTACGAAAATTAATATTTTTACTTATATTATCGTTCTGTAACGTATATTACGGTAAATGACATGCATATTATGAAGAATACAACTTTTTCAACATTTTGCATCGTTGTATCTCCGAAATGGTGATTCTTAGGAAAAAAAGTGTATGAGTATTTTTTATAGATATTTGCATGATGAATATTTTTTGTCTCACTTATTTTTATTATAAGACTTACCGTTTACCTGAAAAACTCAAAAAACCGATTTTTGCAACATTTGACCTTGAATATTTTCTTTTCCACACTTCGGATTGATGTGGATAATTGACAAATTGTGTATAATAGGGTTCCCAACATTTATGCCAATTTTTAGCAAGGTGCGAATTCATGTAACCTTACCCCTATTTTTGATGCTAATTTGACCGGACTATAATAGCGTTCATCCATATGCTTATTATTCAAAAAACATTTCGTTGCTTACATTGCTTCATACAACCAACATTTCGATTAAATAATAGGTATATCTAAATATATCGTCTGATTTAGTTAGTAAGTTATGAGGCCATTGACTTTTTCGATGTAATCCTTTCCGAGTAGAAGATAATGTTTAACATTTATTTGAGTGAGAAGAAGGTAATGTTTATATAAATATAGAATGAAAAATAAACCGATACGGGCCGGGATTCGAACCAGCGACTCCTGGGAAACTGTCCCGTTATTATTTTTCAATCTATATTTATAAATTTAAATAAGCTTAACATGGCTATACATGTTTAAAATATATTTTCAAACAAGAAGGTAATGTTTTAGCGAAAAGAATTTAATAAAAAAAGATAATGTCTGCCATCATTGCAAAGGAAGATTTGATGTTATTTGTCTGCTAAAATCAAATTATTAGTGCGTGAAATAATAGAACAGTTCCATTGTTTAGACAATTTCGTAATTAATTATTTACAAGTATATTTATACAGTCTAATAAAGTAGTCATTTAACAAGTGAAATAATGCAGATGCATTTATCGTAACGCAATATACGTTCAAGTGTCTACGGCTTTGTTAAAACATATCATAATAGTGTGCCTATAGATATAGTTGTAATAACCGTAATCTTATAGCTTTGAATATAATATTATTTCTAAATTATGATAATATATTCTAATAACTGCGTGTATAAACGCGAACAGATAATCTAGATACATATAATAGAATAGTAACGAGGCCGAATGTGTACTTTAAAAAAGCAGATGGATTCTCTGGAAGCTTCTAGTAAATAAATAAAGTTGCACGTTACCTCCGCCCATATGAGAGTAATTTATTACTCTTTTTTTGGTAGGAATAATTATTATTTTAGCAATAGTTTGTTCATTCGCTTTAGAACTCCTTTTAAAGTATTGTTCAAAACTTTTAATTTGTAGACCTTTTTAGTCTGAACGCAAATATACTAAATATCTATATTTTTTCTTTTTTAATATTAAAACTGCACTAATTACGTTATCATTCCAAAGGCTTTAAGCTATAATTGATTTTATAATAAAATTAAATAAAATGAAGCCAATAAATCTTCTTAATTGGATTTGATATAACTTAATAATATGAATAATATACCAATTAATTTGTAAACATGGATACCAATATTCCCGACGCAAAGCCGGCACAAGTACCGATGATTGATTACGGCGTACCTATATGGATAAGTACGCAATATATTGCTGACGTTGATCCAATTATATCTAATGGATGAAGTCCCTGGGCTCTCGTACAAACTACCAGCAAATTCGGAAAATTGATAAGCAATCCCTTGAAATTTCTTTATTAGTTTCGTACATTTTAATATTAAATTCGATGAAAGTATAACGCAAGCATATTATACCTACCAGGAATTAGTTTGTTAGTCAATGTTTTGTGCGCGGTTTCACTCGATTCCATTTTTTTCTTAACATAAAAACAGTTTTTTTTAAATTTCTAATTCGAAAGTTATATTAGGTACATACAAAAATCATTCCTTATTTAAAGACCTCAGATCACTAATGCTTTCCCAATAAATTATTATAACTTCATTAATAACGGCATTAATAATAATATTATGTTTTTCGTTTAATTTAAATAATGTTATTAAAACATTTAAAATCCCACGTCTGTGTGAGGTGAACTCCAAAAACTGCTAGTATGTTTCATATATATCCTGGAGTCAGAACTCTTATGTCCGAAAACCAGGAATCCTTTGTGGTGGATAAACAAAATGACTGACAGACCACAAGGTTAAATAATCATTTGTAAGAGATACTTCTTACTTAGTATACCTTTACTTGTTACGGTCAAAAAATCAGTTCCCAAAGAAAAACCTAAAAAATTTTCTTATTTAAATCTTTCTAAATATTTTAGTTTAAGTTCGTATATAGGTAAATTCGTAAATAGGTCACAACTACGGAAGTATCCCGATGTTCAACATCTAAGCCGATTAATATTGTAATCCTAGCTTAAGCCAACTACTTGCTCGATACACCAATTAATGATAGGCCATTTCCATAAGTATTACAGACATCTATAACAGGTACATATACTTACAATAGATAATAAACTCAATACTCTTTAGAGACAGAACTTTTTCTATTAACCTAACTAAAATAATGATAATTAACAAAAAGTTTTAATATGAAACTATGGTACTGGTACTCATTATAAAATATGATTTATAAAAAAAAAAACCTAAATTATCAATTCGATAATAGTCGTTGTTCACAGTAAAGTGCATAGAAATCGCATAGTTATAACTGTCTTATCGTAAAGCTACGGAAAGTATGTCATTGAATTCAGTATGTTATTAGTAAACCACATGGGACTGTTATTACTGGAAAACAATAGTGAATTGTATAAAGAAGTTACACCTTTAAATAGACATCTCTAAAAAAAACTATTCACGGGTTTGATATATAAGGTTTGTTAAAAAGACAAATTTGCAGTCTTAGAGCAAAGACTGGTGTAGGTATAAAAGGACTTTGTCATATGATTTTAAAATGTTAGGCTTTTAATAAAATACTCAAATGAGTTTAAATTTTCATATTTTAGTGGAACTATTATAAAATACGGTTTCCAGTTATTCACTGATATCGCATTTAAGTTTGCTTTAAGATTTTAAGCAAATGCACGCGACCTCGTATATTTCAGTCTTGAGACTTATGTTTCCTGTGCTACAAAACTATGTCTTCAACCATGGCATGGTGACTTAATTAAATATTACTTTAGTTTTTTACATAGCACTAACCTACTTACATACTTGAATTTTAACATTTAAGTTATATAAAAACTAAATAACCTAATATTTAAACTGTCAACACTTACTTTCGTAAAAAGTTTATATCTAATGTCGTGCCGAATACTTAGTTCACGTTGATTTCATCAATAATAGCAGACTCATTATTTCATAAATCCTAGATATACATGACCTATATGCTAAATCACACACTTTATATACCTACAAATAAAATTTTGAACATGTAGGTAATATTACCTTCTTCTAGTTATTATATACGACCTTACGTATTATTATCAAAATAATGTGCTTGTGAGAATTGAGTGCATTATCCTAATGTTATTACGGAATATCTTTCAATATGATTTTGTTTATGTTTTCCGAACTCCGATTTCTGCTTTGATTAGGAAACGTGTGTTTATTTCAGCTGCTATGATTGTATCGTTTAGCAGAAAGCTTTCAATTTACATATTATTATAAATTATGTTTTTATGATGTAATTGATTTTTCAGATAAAATTCTGTAGATTTTTTATTTTTCGCTGCTATTTGACCTTATTTTGGTGAAACATAAAATTAAAAATTATATGGTATCTATGTATAATGTGCACAGGTTATATAACCTTTCATACCTACTGTGACAGCTATTTTTAGGCGGGAAATATTTTATTTAAATACGTAACGTCTTTAAATAGAATATCGTGTTATTAAAAATACCTACACCTCTGCACAGGAAACAAATCAAGTTTACTTGTACGTATTGATACCATATAAAGTAAGTGTAAAGCAAAATATTAAATCTTATAATCAAATTGTATGTCACGTAATAGGGCTCAGAATATAGAAGGGTACACCCACATAATTGAATTTAACCTCCGACATATAGGCCGCTACTACGTTTATTTTTGAAAAGAAATACTTAGAATATCTTAAGGGTTAAGACTGATCTTATATGAAATAAATTAAATCTATATTTTAAATATTTAAAAAAGTTATCTAGGATAAAATTAAGGTAATATTGTAACGACTCGCATATCAGTCTATTTCGGTGTTAAATATGAATGAAATTGGAGTTACGATGACGGCTGAGAAGATCTTGGTTGGGTATAAAATTGAATGCGACTTGTAGCATTCGTGACGTATGCTGTTAATCGGTTTAGTCAGAGCGCGCATACCAGCGGCCGACCACTACCACTCCGCCGCTCCACTCGCACGGCCCAGCCGCGTAACGCCACATGTGGCTTCCGAACTTTTTTATGGACCATGTCTAAAAAGTTGAGAAATAGTACGGATATGAATCGGTAACAATGTCGGCCGCGACGGAGGCAGACGGCGGCTCGGTGGAGGCCGGACCGGCACCGCCACTGGATATTCACAGAGAGAAGCCTACGAGTACAGTTGTTCGTGTATTGACTGTCCTCGCGTATCTTCTATCCGTATCACTGGCGGCGATCCTGCTCTCTGTGTACTACATCTGTGTGTGGAAGTCACCAGAGCTCCCGAAAGCGGGCGCTCATGAGATGCCAAGCGCGAGACGTGCTGATCCCATTGACTACGATTCGGCTCTCACAAATGAAATTGCTCCTTACAATTTCACAGGTAAGCTATATTAAATATAAACATATACAAATAAATGAATAAAAATATATTAATAAATTTAATTTAATTACCTCATTACAATGTTGTGGGTACACAAACTGTAGTTAAAGATTATAGCATCGTTGGATGAAGGGTGTACTAAGGAAGCCTTATGATTCTAAGAAGATAAATGTTACAAATATTTCTACAAAATGTATAAACTTACCAGACTAATAAAAAATCTTTTTTATTTCAATGGCAGTAGTCAAAATATCTAAATGAATCGAAGTACGTTCCACAAATTAATATACAATGAAAGAAATTTAAATGATTGAGGAAAAAAAATGTAATAAAAAATACATTATATTTATATTTAAAATATACATGGATGTATATAAGTTTATTTCCTACTTTTTACGAATTGCAAACCATTAAAAAAATATATATTTTTGTTACCGCATTCTATAGGAACAATACGTAGACTGATATATTTCTAACAAGTTTTTTTTATGCCTGCATTTTTTATGAAATATTACAGTAAATGGTAAGGTCCGCAGATTTGTTTTTATATATTTTTATAATTTATATAAAACTTAATAAACTTATAAGTAGGTACTTAATACTTAATAGGTTAAAAGTAAAAAAAATATTTTATCCTACGTTTAGATTTATATCTATTACAAATATATTAATCTAATTATAATGACTATATTATTTTGTAAACTATATTTTTTTATTAAATTTAATACTTTGATTTAAATTCTCAAAAAGACTTAAAACCGTATTACTCCAAATAGTTTTATTAAAACTTTCCGCAATCTGTATAACATAAAGCCGTGCAAAGGTGACGGAGCATATAACTCAAATAAATAATCTGTAATTTCCTAACACTTATTGCAGAGTAGATTGAAATAAAAAAAAAGTGTTTAAATAAATACGTATATAAGCTACATTTATAAATAATTATATGTCATTTAAAATTATTTACTAATTTAAAACTGAATATTACAGTTATTTAATTTTGTTAAAGTTTTCTAATTTCGTTGTTAATTTTTTAAGTAGGTATGATAATTTATGAAATGGAATTACTACACATAAAAATTGTTTTGCATCAACTCAAAGTAACTAAAAATAATTGACGTTTGAATATATCTGAGACATGACAAATCTTTATTTTTATATCAATATATTCTACTACATTTCTTTTTGTGTTTATTTATATTTTGTTTCTGTTATTTTTGGTTATTTTTAATTTGAATTTTTTTTGTTATGTTTGATTTACCTTTTTGATATTTTTGACTCTTAAATGAATCAATATATATATATATATATATATATTGATACCTAAATGTAACAGATTATTTTAAATATATCAATAGATTCTGATTCACAGAGTGTATAGTAATTCTGCATTTTGGTAAACTGTCATGGTTTTGATAATATCATAACTCGTACTAGGGGCAGATTTAATACTTAAATGCTTATGATTTAAGTTCGTAATTGTCAAACGCTGTCTCAAATCAGACTCGGATTCAGTAGCTACATAAAACTTTTCGCTCTTTCGGTTTTATTTCAGTTTATTGATTAATTTAAGAGTTAAAACATATAAAAAAAGGTAAATCAAATAAAACAAAAGGTATTAAAAATAACCTTAAATAAGGAAAAAGTAAATATTTTAATTTTACGATTTGGTAAACTGTCCTAGTTTTTGTAGTGTCAAAACTCGTACTAGAGGTACTGCTTAAATTATGTATTTTTAACCTCCTACCCAAAAAGATGGGTGTTATACGTTTGACCTGTGTATCTGTGTGTCTGTCTGTGGCATCGTAGCAGCCAAACGCGTGGACGGATTTCAATGCGGTGGTTTTAATCAAAAGCCCGGTTTGTCGAGTTGGTTTTTAGTTATATTTGATAGAAATAAAAGCAGGAGTCTCAAAGACATGGAACTTTTATTGGTACTGGTGAAAAGTTCTTATGCAATATTGATAGTAAAAACCTAAACAAGTGAAATTATTGTTTTCTTTGTTTCATTTAGTACAATATAGAATTAAGTAAAATAATTTTAGCAGCAAAAAAAAGCAGAAAAAAAAAAGAATTTAAAAAATCCCCGTTACTAAAAAAACCGCTAAACAAAGGAAGAAATCAAAATTCAAGTAAGTTACCAAAGCAAATAACGAAATAAAAATATCAAATCGTATAGTCTAAGTCGTCATTCATTCATTAATCTTAAAAATGTTGTAAAATAGACATCACCGTCAACGTACATATAACAGTCTCCCGACGCAACGACTTTAATAAGTACAAATAATATTATTTTTATCCTTTTTAACCCCCGACTCAAAAAAAGGGGTGTTATAAGTTTGACCTGTCGATCTGTGTATCTGTGTGTCTCTGCGTCAATGTATCAACCAAACGCGTGAACGGATTTGATTACGGTTTTTTTTAATCGAAAGCCTAATTCGTAGAGATGGTTCTTGGCTATATTTGGTCGAAATACAAACAGCCGTTTCCAAGATATTGAGGTTTTATTGATGCGGGTGAAAGGTTCTTATGTAATATTGATAGAAATATTTAAGCAGGAGAAAATTTGTGTGTCAGTAGGTTCATTTAGTAATGAAACCAGTAACAACTTTAAAAAGCAGAAAAAATATAAATTAAAAATTAAAAAAACCTCGATACAAAAAGACCTCTAAAAATAATATTATTATGTACTTATTGAAGTCCTTGCATCGGGGGACAGCTTGGTTAAGAAAGAAATTAAAACGCAAGTAAGTTACTAAGGCAAATAAAGATATTACGATATCGAATCTTGTAGTCTTAGCCCTAGTAACTTCGTAAAATAGAAACCATCGTTAACGTACAACGGTTTCCCGACGCAACAACTTCAATAAATACATAATAATATATATATAATTTTTATTCTTTTTAGAGGTCTTTTTGTATCGCTTTTTTTTTTTATAAAGGTTTTTGTATCTTCAATATTCTTGTTAAGAAACATTTTAATTTACGGTTCAATAGAACCAACAATTGTTATTTCTTTAAATTTGCTTTCAACATGAGGTTCTCGAGTATACCAGCTTGAATAGCTTAGCCCACTTTGTAAGAATATTGAAAACATAATACTTTATCAAATGGTGAGTCTGGCGTTCAATTCATCATTCCTCGACATGGACAGCTGCCGTCGAGAAGCTCGTTTACGCAGCATTAGAGTTGTCAATTAATTATTTAAAAAAAAAAAAAGTAAAAACGTATTATTCTAAGGTATTTTTTATTTGTCATTTTTATATCTAATTATATATAATTGTTAGTAATAAACACCTAGAAGATTAGGAGAAATTAATTTGAAATTGAATATAAGCACTTCAGATAACGAATAAAGTGAATTAAACGAAACATCGAAGTATTTTGAAAATCTTACATATAATATGCATTTAACTACAATTAACAACTTAAAAAAAACGTTTAAAATCTATCACAAATGATAACAAAACTTTTTTCCAATTATTAACAAACAATTTCAAGATATTTTGTATCTTAATATATTGTACTACCTACTTAAAAAACACCAACGTGGTCAGAATGGTAAGACACATGATGGTAGACAGAATTATGATAGGAACTGCCTCATTTGCAAGAAATAAAACACTTACCAAACTATGTCATAGCCCCTAGGTATAGTTTCCAGAAAAGCTTTGTACATAAGAAAATTACTGTTAGCTTTTCAACTAAATATTTAAGTGAAGGTTTTGGTAGACCATCATTATTTTCTTGTAAAAAAATAAGTCTAACTAGAGCTTCAAATATTCGGTAATTATTTAAAGGAATCACTAGTAAAATATTTAACCTCAACGTTTAGACCTACTAACGACGCCCCGAGCCGAGGTCCGTGTCTCAATCTGAGACGCCCTCGGGACGTCGTTCCCCATGGGGGCCCATCTGGCCCCCCCTTTTTAAGGGCGGGCCTCCTGACCCACCCGCTCCCCCGGTGTCGCTGTAATAGCCAACAGGGCTAACAGTATAGACAAAAAAAAATCAACGTTTAGAAGCACAGATGTAAAAGAGTCACCCGGTAAATTCACGCCGCCGCGCCGCGGGCGCGGGTCAGCCATGCTTTGAGCTAATTAATAGGAACGACGACTGGGTTCGAAACTAGTCGCGCACAATTTCGATGTATTTAATAACATTGAACATAGACGAGTAAATATATATTTAATAATTATCAATATTATCATCAATTATTACGAAATTTGAATTACAAAAAATTTAAACAGTTTAATAACAAAATGAACAAGTAGTTCTCTACGGCTAGTGGTGATCATTCGTTTGAAGTGTTATTTGTTTTATAATTTGTAAATGTTCTGTGCGTACCTAAGTGTCGTAATTAGGAAAGAATTTGAAATAATAATGTATTATTATTTCAAATTGCAACCTGTACAGGTTGCAATGTGAAAGTTTTTTGTTTAAATCTCCTTCTTAAGTGAAATCGGAACATCGGAATCAGTTGGAACTCTTTAGATGGAATAACATGGATGTCTAAAAGTTTTTTAATTCCGAGTGTAAGTGTAAGTTTTATAACTTGCTTCTCGCAAGCAATCGAAAGTAAGCGCTAAATATTCATTTATACTCTCTTAGGTACTATAATAAAACAATTTTGGGTATTACTCTGAGAGTTTATTCTACTCCTAACAGATTTCAAATATGTCTTTATTTGAAATCTGTTAGGACCTTTAGATAAGGGTTTCAATTCATAAAGAAGAAAACCAATGCGCTGTATTACATTAGTTTCTTATATTGTCATTAAAAACATATTTTTTTTGTTTATATCTAATTTGAATGGTCCGGTCAAAAATAGCGTGTAAATATTCAAGGAATGAGCTTTAGCAGACACAAATACATTTTTTTAATAACTCTTTTGTCTATGTTATACGTTAAGCAATGTTTTTAATTTATTCTAATTAACATCAATACCTTAAATTCCAATTCTGAAACGAAAAACAATTCAAATCATATTAAGTAGGTATTTTATTTCAGGATGATATTATGCCAAACCTAAACAAATTATAAAGTTAAAACAATTTTATATTTATATATAATCTAACAGCCTTATAATACAAATATACAAATATTTATCGATGTGCCGCGCCGTAATTAATTAAATTACGCAGAGAGCGTAATTGTGTACGACGCGTATTTGCATAGCATTTGTTTTGGTGATTCGTTATTTCCGATGTATACGAGGTGTGGTATTAGTTCAGTAACGAGGGGTTTCCCTGTAATCCAATTAGTTGGTATAACCCAATTGTGTCGAACATCAATTACATTATTTTGTTTCTTCGCCACTAAACATTCATTACAATCGTTTGATTTTAATTCTTTGTTTCCAATGGTTGGATAATGTGAGAATTAATTAATTAGCTTTAATCTTGTGTTTCCTTTACATACTGTTTGTGATATAAATCTATAATACATAAGTTGATCGTTCTTATATAGGTACCTACCTACGCAAATTTATATTTAAGATAATAAGTAGGCACCTATCTAGTTATACCAATTTCTTTGAATCTATTGCCTACACTAATTTATTAAAATATTGTAATACTTTAGTTATGTATATATAAGTTTTGTTATTCAGTTCCATACTATATTTATTCATAAGTAGATATTATTATAAAAGTGAATCCGAGCAAAAACATGTAGGCGGCACGGGTGCTCGAACTTGACTCGCTTTTGATAGATTTTATTTACAAATACCTTAATGACGTCAATACAAAGTCAACTGAAATCCAGACATAAACTTATAATTGAAGAAATGCTGACTACAATATAAGACAAAAGTTAGATATAAAATCTTTGAATAACGTAACCTGACATTTGTCTAGATAGAATATTAGTCCAAATAATAAAAAATATCAATAACCTACCTATTACTTATAAAAAAGTGTATAATAATATAAATATCCATGGTATTCGCATATTGTTTTATTTTTTGCGAAATTCCATTTAAGATAGCGAATTTATTGATCAATTGTAAGAGTTGCGGAGGCAGGCGTCGCGCGCCGCACGTGCTAGCAGCGCCGCCCTCCGCGCCGCGAGTGAATCGTGGCCCGCCCGCCGTTCGTGTCACCCACGAGCAATACTTGTCACTGTAGCGCTTCACCCTTACCAAATTAACTTTATTTGAGTATTGTAACATCAACAACACTTGACATAAATAACACACCTGCCAAACAACACATCTGTCGGGCCGCGAACGTGATTGTGTGCGCTATCATTACATGACAGCCGACGGGAATTATCAGGCGTTTCTAATAGTAGTAAATTAACGTTTGCGATATAACTTTAATTTTTTCATTCTAATTCTTGCACTTGATTTTGAATGAGGGCTCATGACAAACGTATCGCGTCCGTTCGACTACGTCAGTAACTGGAATAGATTCAGATATTACGGAGCGTGAAATTAAAGGATAAACAATTGAAGTCCGGTGCGGGCGCCATAATAATGAAACAGCAGTCGGCATCAAGAGGTGTCAAGCTGCACACACGGACGGCGTGACCCGGCAACACGGCTCGGCCGCGGCGCATCGGGAAACTGGGGCATATCAATAAGTGTGCCCTACTTACCTGGTTTCGTAGCGATATCGGTGCCGCAGTGCATTGTCGAGGAAGACGTCGGTGTCGCGGGAGATGTCGAGCAAGTCGTATATGTCGGGCAGCATGCGGTCCTGCGCGGGCTCCGTACGACTGGGTACGGCGTCCGGCCACGAGGTGGTGCTGGACGCGCTGTACGAGCGGAAACGTGACAAGAAGACCGTGCGAGTGCTCACCGTCATCATATACGTGTTCTGCGTGTCGCTGGCCGCTATCATGCTCTCGCTCTACTACGTGTTCTTCTGGGAACCCAAGGACGCCCAATACGCCCAACGCAAGGTGTCTCACACTGTTACGCAGCAAACCAGCACCACACCAATGCCCACATGCTTTATGCCCCACACCGGTAGGTCACATCACCGACACGCTTTCCTATCTCGTCCATGCATACTTTGCATTAATTTCATAAGCTATACCCAAAGAACCACTTTCTTCGCTGAATTTTAGATAAGACTTTGACCCATTAAAATTTGGATTCATAAAGCACGATACCACATCTGTTTATATGTAATTAATTGGTCATCTTTATCAATTTAATTTAGCACAATGTATGGTAAGATACGACTAAAATAACCTGGTTTACTACATATATATGAGACAGCTTTTTAACACACCGTTATCTAGTTACCTACCTATGCAATGCACCGCCCTTGGATATATGTTTATGTTAAAATTTATACAAACGCTTTTAAATTACAATAAGCAGTTCGTTGACTGCTTATCCTAAACTAAAATAACTCCTTTACATGAAAGGCGAAAGGAACTAAGCCTACACAAGTACACAAGTAGGTACTAACCCTCGTACATTTCTGACACATTTATTTTATAATGTAAATAATTATTCACGGCGATTATAAGTGGATTGCATGCTTGCAGGTTCACTGTTCTTAGATTTTAAGGATATAGGTTTTATAAATCCTCAATAGTGAATCCCCTCTTGAGGGGTTTTTAGTTGTTTACTAGAAACCCTCACTAGTTAAGTAAACACATTCTAGTGGGGATTTTTTATCAACGTATAAGCGTTTGATAAATACTTCAGCTTACACTATAATGTTTAGTTTTATATAAAAATCATAACCTTGTTTTGATTATAAAGCTTATCTCAGACATTAAACAACAGATAAATAGTTACTGCCCACCAAAAGGTATAGTTAGTGAATTTTATTGCACTTTTAAGAAAAGACATAAAAAATAAAACAGTAATACCAACGCACTATCAATAGAAATATATGTAAGTTTATACCTAAAATACGTAGGTAACATTTGATAAGAATCTAAGCTTTTTTGAAATCACAAATAAGAGTTATTTTTAAGATTATCAAAAATAATATTGAACGTTCTGGTACAGTATATTTCGAATGTGTTTATAAATTAAAAAGCTTCTTTGTTACTTGCACTTGCTTTTGACGTAGATTGTTTTATTATGGAGATTTTTTTTTTTTTTAAATAAATCTCCATAATACTAAAGACGTTAAATAAAGTCTTGTATTCCCTTGTTGTGTATTTAATATTTTATGTGATATTAAACTATTCGGTCTTATGTGTCTTATTGTTCTAATGATAACAAAAACAAATAAATTCAAAGTTTTTTGCATGCAATAAATGCGAGATAGTCGTTTGAGGTTTTTATATCTTTGATGTTTATGTAATATATATATATTTATTTTGTTTTTACAATCGTAGATTTTCTTCAGGCAACTTGTATAGCCTTCCTAATGAACAAACCAAAAAAAAGTAAGTGAAATTGATACGTCTTTTCTTTATATAAGTAGGTATGTGGCGAGAGTAATCACCAAGCAATTAAAAATTAGTCGATCTCACAGTATTCGCAATTTTCTTAAGATACAGTGATCTACTATTTACAGTAATTTAATTAAAAACTTACAATCTAAAGCTATAAATTACAGAAAAATCAGCAATTATACCGTCCAAATTCGCTTTATGTGTGTAACTAACTCACAGCAATATACTTAGCCCGGTATGGACAATACAGGAATATGTATACGTATTACATAGATTTGTAAAATATTCTTACTTTTTAGTTTCCTATGAGGACTACTTTCATGTTTTTTTCTCTACTTATTTTTTATTAAGCATATATCCTTAAAACAATATATCGATTTGAGAGATTTATTTAATATAATAAATGAAAATTACGTCAATAAATGAAACAGATAATAAATATCTACATACCTATATATTTTTTTTTATTTTTTAGTAAAATCTTTTTATTTAACTTTATGCATATGATAAATATTTATGCATATTATTAATACGATTTCAACTCTAAAATAGCGATTAAAAGACCTGTAATAAGATTTTTTTTTTATATTGAAAGCTTAAAAAAAATCAAATTGTCCATTGGCTTGTGGAACTGGCACATTTAAAAAAAAATACCTATTTTTAGTTTGTATATTTTGTTTTGTACAAACCAATTTCTTATTATAAGTTTAAATTAATATAAATTAAATGTAAAGTTACATTCTCGTTACTATTTTGAACATTGTGTTAGATTAATACACATAGGTAGTATGAATAATTATCGGTAGGTACAATAAACATCGATTTCACGACAAATTATAAAACCGTTATTCTGTCATCGTGTTATAAGAGAAATATAATTAACGTCTACGTTAATATTGCAAGTGCCTGTTTCGTGTTAAATATGATTTTAACAGCTCTGTGCGAACATTTAACGACATATTTATCGCCTATTAGACAGAATAATAAACTTTATAATGTAATTTTAAAAATTTTCCCTTTCATCATTTCATTCAGTCGTTTAGTTTTTATTGAACATTATATAGCTACTATCTATTGCCAGCGACTTCGTCTACGAAGTAATTATTCTATACGTTGACAAAGATCGTCAACATACAGAACTTTAGCCTACTATAAACGTATAATGATACCTGATTCTATAAAAATCTGTCCCGTATTTTTTCCGAGATGTACGAACAAACAAACAAACTGGCAGACTGAAAATATTAAAAGTATTCTGTACGGTACGATGTAGGTAGAGTACCTAATAGAGTACAAAAATATTTTGAATCAAAGTATTTAATTTTCAGCTTAGGTTAATGAGTTATTCATAAAAATATTTCATAAACCCTATATGAATAATCATTAACTCATAGTTTTAATATTTTTTTCTACATTATTTATTGGAATAATGTTTTTGATACCTGTCGTGTTTAATTAAATTACTTAAATTTGAGGATTAAAATGTTATTAAAATTATGACGACTTGCTTACAGAATTTATTGGTTTCTCGGATAATTTATAATCAATTTATTTTGATTTTGATACCTTAGTGTAGATTTTTTTTGTTTCTTTTTGTTTTGGCTTTTCTATACTTTTGCATGCTATTACAATTTACAACAAATATTGGTTCGATCAATCGATTGTTCGATTTTATGTAATATAATATTTAGTATTAAAGCTTACTAAGCAGATTTTTATTTGTCTATCGTTTCTTTACTATAAAGCAGGAAAGTTAGAATGAATTTTATTTCATTAAAAAGCCAAGACTTTAATATCAACCATTTTTGCTTGTTGATTAAATGTTCATATTGTTTAGAAAAAATGAAAGAATCCTCTAATATATTTTTTTAAATATTGATGATTTATTAAAATTATGTTTTAGTTTAACGTGTAAATAATTATTTAAATTTTACACTTTTAATTGACGCAAAAAACGAATTAAGGAACACCAGTTTAGTTAAATGAACATCATTCAGAAATATTTGCTAAATGTAGCTTAAACCAAATGGCCATGGAACCGTCGATTTAAATTTTTGGTTTAGTCAGCAATATTTCCTACTAGCTGTGCCTGCGACTTCGTACGCGTAGATTTCGTATTTGAAAAAAGTACCTTTTGTATTTACCAATGTATGTAAAAACTTTAAACTTTCAAAATAAGACAATAACAAATTATTAACTTCCTTATTTTTTAACCATTCGATAAAAATAAAACTAAATGTAAAGTGAATCCCATGACAATATATTCCCGAAAACTGCATCAAAATGGATTAACCCGTTTCTGAGATTAGCGTGCACAAACATACAGACATTCAGACGAACGGACAAAATGAAAAAAACATTGTTTTGGGTTCTCTTTCTTATATAATGGTCTCGATTTTTTTTTCGTGTTTTGTGCACAACTAAAAGACAAACAGATAAACAGAAACAGATTTAAAAAATGCTGAAAATGGATTTTGTTAGTTATCATTTTACATCCTGGTTTATTTTTTTTAATATATTCAATGTACAAAGACTACTCCTCTGCAGATTTCTTATACGTATAGATTAAGATTTGCTTGGTACCTATTACATGATTGACATAAATGGTCATAACTTTTTATTTCTTAACCGATTTAGATGAAATAAACACTAAATGTTAAGTGAAGACTATCATAATATATTCCTGAAAACCGCATTCAAATTGGTTACGCCGTTTCTGAGATTAGCGTGCACAAATATACAGACATACAGACAAACAGACAAACTGAAAAACCATTGTTTTTGGTTCTCTTGCTCTTACAAAGCCTCCCTATGATGTTTTTATTTTTTTTTTATTCCATGTACATGAATGGATCAGTGACGATTTTATTATATGTATAAAAGAAGAAGATAATAAATAACAAATAATGTGATGTTCAGTCAGTACATGTGTTATTAAGAAGAACTGTTTAAAAAGTACACTTTTTGTCGAAAATAAGTAGGTAGGTACAATTTTAAGTACATTTTTTTTTCGTTACCACAGAAACAAATAAAATCAAGATAAAAACAAAGTTATGCAGGTAATTAGTTAGATACGATATTTGTATTATATGAGGGCACAAAATAACATCAAATTAAAAAAATACGATTCTAACATTCATTTATATAAAGGTCAACGACATCAGCTTGTTAAGCGGATGTAAAATATCCAGCGATTTTTTTTTTAAAAAGCAGGTCATTTGTTATTCGATTGTTTGTATACATATTTGATGTATGTATATTTTTCTTTAAGGAACAATTAGTATTTATATCTATACACATGTCAACATAAACATATTTCTTAGAAGGTAGAATAGCTCTACACGGAGATAACAATATAATATTTCAAATACTTACGTATTTTTAATAATTAAATTTTTATATAGTGTTGGTGTGTTTTTGGCGTTGTATCTTTCCTTTGAAATAATATTTTAATTTACAGGCACTTGTAGTAGGTATGTAGATTCGATAGTTCTCAGGCAAAAGAAAAATAAATATTTATTTTTGTATATGTAAGAGAAAGATTATTTATTTATTTATGTACCGATAGCTGACTACAGAAGAATGTATACAATTAAAAATAAAAGTGTACAATAGTTTAAATTATCTCTTTAAAAGATCTCTTCCGCTTACCCTTCAGTGAAAAAGGATTTATTAATTGTTATACGTTATTAAATATTATTAAAACATTTTAAATTAAATAGACATATACACAAGCATATATTAAGGTAGTTATTTACATAATTAAAAGGTATAATATTTTCGCATATGTATTGGCTACGCCTTAGGTAGGTATAGGCACCTTTTACTTTTATTAATAATAATCGGAGATCCACATTGTAATGCATACAGTTTGTTATCGGTCTGATATTGATCTGGCAAAATGATATTAACATGTACCTATAATACACCTAACAATCTAGTTCCGTTCGAATCGAAATAACGCAAAGATTAATATCAAATCTTAATATACATTTGATCTCAACTAAATCACGTCGAAAACTAGAGTTTGCCGAACCTAAAGAGGGATAATCCAAGTGGGATTATCAATTCAGCGTCGTAGGTACATTTTTAGTACCTACTTTAATTCTGACAACTGACGATATATAACGATTTTTTTTATTCAGTCCTAAATGTAAGTCCTTTCTTTTTTTTTGGATTCAAATTTGTGGATGAATATTTTATATTTTTTTAATCAATTTATAATGACTTTTTACAAAATGCTAATCGTATTTATTCTATTATGTGAATTATATTAATTGGTTATCTATTTTTTAAATAAATTATACGTTAATCAGTATTTAAAACGAACGACACAGATTTTTATAATAATTTGGTGTTGCTACTCTTCAAATTAATTTTAGAAAGGGTATCAGTAAAAGAGCAGTAGATTTTTATTGGAAATTACAAATACAGCTTAACGTTTAAGGATACTATTACAACTTTATAACACTGCAATCTAGTTGGTTGCTATTGTGCATTGCATTGCAAAATAATGATAATGCTTACATGATATTATTTAAAAAAAAATATTTGTCTATATTTTCTTTGCCATAAAATATTATATATTATTTTACTAATTCATAATAGGTATGAAATATAGCTATATTCAATTTGTTTTAAACGTTAACAGTATATAAGCTGTATACAATTATAAACTCTATACTATTGGCATTGGAAAAAGAGAGTTAAAAAAAAATAAGTTCGCGCTAAAATTACCCTCATAATTTTAGCGCGAACTTATTTTCTTTTATTCATATACTAGTTATTTATTGCAACCGCTTTTAAACATTATTGTCTTAATTAAATATAATTAGAAATAATTTTCAGTCATTTTGGTAGTAAACTTTTGATATACAATTAAAAAAATCTTTTACTCTTTATAGAATAATTTTACTTTTAAAAAATCGGCATATTCTATACCATATCACATGAAAATAAGCATATGGCATTTACGACAGTAAAGTGACAACATTTTTAGACCTCTACATTGTATGGGAAATTTAAGATTTTTAATTTAATTGAGAGTCATGACAGTTTTAAGATAGCCGAGTTGAATGATAGAGAGTGCAGGTCGCACAAGTGCTCACGAGGTTGCAGTAATAATTCTAAATTTAGACAGCAGTTACAGTAACAGCACTCGGCCATTCAGTGATCATGTTTATAAGATATAAATCACTAACAATTTCGAATAAAATCCTCGAAATAGCGCTTACGAGCTTTCACATAGTCACTTGAAAACTAAAAGTGTAGATAATACCTTTTTATTAATGTTCTTTTAAAATATTTTGGTGGCTTACATGTCAAAAATTCTTACATTACAAATGATGGACTCCCACATAAACTTTCATTCAATACATCATTCTATTCCCGATAAAAAATCCAAAAATTCTGTCATATTACTGTAAAATATTTTTGTCTCGATTCCACAAAAAAACAAAAATCTAATATGGGTGAATTTTGTTATATTTTTTAACGTTATAGACACATTTGTTCTTAATATTAACAAGTACCTAATACTTTATTGAACGTTGAAAGCTTTCATCACCTACTGATGATGAATCTACAAAGAAAACTATACTCACTTCCAAACTATGCACTGATCGAGTTTATTTTCATGTCCATAAATCAATGTTAGTTTCAGCAAACTCCGGTTTTTCTAAATATTTATAAGACCTCATTTATATTTTCTTCAGCTGGTTCAAGCGTAAATAGCCGTGACTGTTTTATACACATTTGCCTCTTAAACTTATTTTACTAATTTATTTATTTATCTGTCTTTTATAAGCTATAGTTTTCAACTTTTTTTTTACAAACAAGAAAGTAGTAAATAATTTATTTCTATAATTCTATACACTAACCACGTTTTGTCAATTCATGAATACAGCCACCTATATTTTTGAAAGATATTATTAACATATTTCTTTATTTTCAGGAGGAAGCAATATCACAGTGAACGAAACTGCTACTGTGCCGATTTTAGATAACTTTGCAAACTTCACAAGCAACATCGAAAGCGCAGAAACCACAACGGATTCCGGTGAAAAGGCAACGTTACTTCCTCTCCAAGAGACCGTAAATCCCTACCTTAATGCTGCTAACACAACGGCAGATACATGACGTTTGGAGAAGCCTTCAAAAGCCAACATAACTATATGTAGTTGAACTACTACATAATTTTAACATAATATATTGCCAATAAAGCATAATACCGGTCTTATGTGATCAAAAGTAACGTTTGCCGTCTATAAATTCGCTTATTGAATGTGATACATACCTACGTTAAGAAGTCTTAACACCTGAGTTACGAAATAGCTTGGACATTATATCGGCTGATTGACATAACATATGAATAATCCGTATCACATTTATATTGAATGTCAATCAATTAATCATCAGGGAAGTCTGAACAAAAACACCAATAGCTTTTAAGTAATATTAAAAAAGAACAGGTATATCTAATTTGATTTCCTTAGATGCCTAATATATAAGATAGTATTATGGTAACTTTAAAATTATACTAGCCATATTTTTATAAGTCAAATTGGGGTCAGAGCTCTTCGTTTAACTCTGATCTCATTAAACTAAATTGTAAAAATATTTGGAGTATTCCAAATTATGTAAAGATCACTACATGTAAGAAGTAAGATGCGTATAAAATATAAATTGTAGACACGATGAATAGTGCTTTTATGTGTATGTTACTTATAAGAAAACCAAATAACTACCTACAATTTCATTTGCAGAATATTTTTATGTATCAAAATAAACTTTAATGTTAAAATACCTCCGTATGAAGGTGTTTTATTATATATACCTAGATTAAAATTAAAAATACTGTATTTAGTATCAAATAAATAAAAATAAGGTTATCTATCAGTTTAAATTACTGGAGATATTTTAAAATAGCGTCTCAATTCGTGGAGGCTTTTACTAAAATAGCGTGGTCTATACGTTTAATAAGAATTGTGGATGACAATTGGAAACAGTACCTCTAGTACGAGTTTCAACATTATGATAACATTTTACCAAATCTAAAAATCAAAACATAATTATTATACTCTATGAATTAAAATCTTTTGACATATTTAAAAAAAATGTTAAAAATTAGAATTAGAAAATGTTAAAGATTTTTTCAAATACGTCAACATATTATGATATAATAATTCAATTCTTTGTTTTGATTTTACGATTTGGTAAACTCTCACAGCTTTCGTAACGTTAAAACTCGTACTAGGGGTAGGTACAGCTGACAAGAATTAAAATAACTAATTAAATACAGTAACCGAGTTGTCACCATAGAGTTACTATAATTCTATGGTTGTCACAATGAAGCGTCGATATAAAGAGGTATGACATTGTGTTAAGGTTAATTGAATGTAATAAAAATATTAATATTATAGGTGTGTTATCAGTGCGTGCTAAATGTGTTTAATAATTTAAGAATACAATTATTTGCATAAATACTTGTTGTTATTTATAAATACGAACATACTTATTGTTGTTTCGTATTGTTTGTTTCCATTATTTTATAATTGTGTAATAAATATGTCTACATATCAAAGACGTTTCATTTAAGGGTACAAAATTTTCATTTCAATCTACTGTCTAATCTTGTTTCGGGTAATTACTAGAAATGATTTTTTTATTAGGTAATTATAGGAGAAATTTACCTAGTAACATTATTTACTAACTGTCCAGCTAAATCTATTATTGTTATTTCAATTCGATCCTGGGAATTTACTGTTTCGATGTAGCATGTCTCTGTGCAGCTTGTGTTCCGTAATAACACTTTTGAAAAGTAGGGTGGTAGTTTTACAAATAGTTGGAAACGAAAGCGACAAAAACATGATGGTAATAAAACATATTTTAAGTATTGTAAATTTATATTAATCGCCAGTAACATACATATGAACAGATTTATCAGAGGCGGCCATCTTGGCGATCCGTTGTGTACCCAATATGGACGCCGCGCGCGGTAAGTCGTACTTGCAGTACAGAACTGTCACTGTCATATTGCACTCACTTCCGCCATATTTGTTCTGATTGCTCTCCTAGTATATGATTGCACAATTAATTACAGTTTTAAGTTAATAAGAGTTATTTTTTCTTCGATATTATTTAATACAATAAAAAAAACAAATTTACTTTAAAACAATATTGTTAAAATTGAAATACAATTTCTAGTAATTCAAAGTATAAGAATCGGAATACCTCACCTGCATAAGATTACACATTTCCGAATAAAAATGCGGGTAGGTGGGAGGCTGGTAGAAAATAACATGACGTATTCCTTTTATTCTTAATCTTCTGAAGAAATGTATTCTCTCTGAATATAATAAGAAGTGGGCTTCGGTATGGAAAAACATATCTCTTGCACGTGCTATCTTTCCATCCTAAAAAATAATATATATATATAAATAGATACAAATATTTTCGATATTTACATAGTTAATAAATTTTATTATGTAAAAAATCTGTTAAATATATATTATTTATTACCTTTGAATATTCACATATCTGAACAAATCCAATATCTTCTTTCTTAAAGTAATTTCTTATTCTAACAAAATCAAAATAACTTGGAACATATATAAGGGTGTGGCTCATCAGCGTGTCTCTCTGCTTCGGCAGGATTTCTTTAACGAAGTACTCAAACCTGGCGTCTACTGATGCTAAAGGACTGGTGGCATTGAATCTGCAAAGCAAGAAATAAAATATTTTTTAATTATAGCTTTTACATTTTTTAACATCATTTTATTTACGAATGTCATTGTAAAGGTTAACTTGAATGCTGAAATAAAGGTTTAGTCATTTTAATCAAAAATATTCTGGCGAGTTTTAATTAATTTGGACTTATATTTATTCAAAATTTGTGTTTGAAATCCTATTTTAAACCCCAACTCAAAAAGAGGGGTGTTATAAGTTTGACCTGTCGATCTGTGTATCTGTCTGTGGCAATGTAGCAACCAAACGCGTGGACGGAATTGATTGCGGTTTTTTTATCGAAAACCTGGTTCGCCGAGATAAAAAAAACTCTGTATATTTTGTTACATTATACCTGTGAAATAGTTGTGGCACTTGAACCAAAACTTGCTGTATGCTGCCAGTTTCCGGATTGTTCACAACTAACACCTTTCCAGCATAGTTCTGACATTTTCGATTAATAACTGCTTTTATCTCCGGCAATGACACTGATGAAAATACTAAGTTTTGTCTGAAAATTTACAAACATAAAAATGATTAGCGGTAATAGTTTTTATCAATACTTTAATAGTTTGTTTCTCATTCATGATTTAGTATAATTGTTGCTAAGGACAGTAATTATTTTAACACAAATGTTCATTCAGTAAATTACACTTATTACACATACGTACATACATACAATGTAAACTAACCTATAATATTTAGACCATCCATTGACAGCCCATAATCGAACTCTTGAAAAATCTGTATCATGACTTTTCTTTGGTTGCAAATGTAAATGGTCTAAGACATGCAGTAAATGATCCCAGTTTTGCATCAAGAATACATCAGTTTGATCCATTATAAGTACTTCGATAGACGCCAGGAAATCATAGTCACGGTCCTCTTCACCTTCTGCTCCCACTATCATACGAAGACCAAGAGGTGATGCTATGAGAATGTCTGATGAGTAGAAGTCTGTATATAGCTGTAAATAACACAATCAGGTTAAAATACAACTATTAAATATGTATTATTTTCAGATATGCATGCAGTGGGCCATTCATGAGATAAGTTACCCATGTTATCTTTAATAACCCCACTAAGTCACATTACGTTTTGGGAATATATTTTATTAATGACACCTTTGAATCTATAAATATAAAAATACCTTAAGTGTTTTCTTAGTCAATGTCATGCCTAACCGAAAAGTATCATCAGAATTGCCACTAAAGAGTAGTTCATAATCCTCTGGCTTAGGATTCTTGCTGGGCATAATTATTTCTCCACCAGTAAAATCTTCTTCAAACCTATTTTTATTCACTACTTGACCGGCTTCTTTTGGCACTACAATGTCAATGATAGTCTTTACTATCTTATATGCTGCAGATTTAAATGGTACTAAAATTAAAACCTGGTAAAAAAAGAAACATTGAATTTGGTTTACTAATATTATTGTAAGATTTTTTTTTTACAAATATTATTGTAGTTTATTACAATTTTATTTATTTCATGATACTTTTCTCTTTTTTTGACTGAAAAACCAAACTTCAATCTCACCTTCGGCCTGACTAATCCTTGATCTCTGTAATCATCTGACAATTCAGCCTTTTTAGTTAATTTTGCATTGTGATGTAATATTTTTGTTCTAGTTTTTAGCATATGATTCACCACATGTAAACAGTATATAAACCGTACTTCATCAGCATTTGTGAATGATCTTTCTGGGAAATATAGATCTTGGTAGTTGTTGATTACACCAAAGAGTTCCTTTTGTAAGGGAGTCATAACACTAGCTAGTTCTATATCTTTTTTTATTAAATTTGTTTTATTTGCTGATGCAATGTTTGCATGTATTTGAGATTTTATAAACATTTGATCAAAATCTACAGTATTTAGAATATTTGGGGCACTTGCAATTGGAGCAAATATCTTTTCCTCTAATATGGAGTATTTTGGTTTATTCTTCTTGGTTGTGTCAACTGGTTGTGGTATGCTTATTGATAAGTTTCCAAGGACTGGCCATGACTTTGTTATTTGCTTTTCAGTTATTGGCTTATTTGATAATGATACAAGCAAGTCATCTCCTAAATCATATTGGAAATGACGTGTAAAAGGATCATCTACGGTTTCTACATCATTCTCCAACTCTAGCTCATCTGCAACCTGATAAGAGTTAAGTATATATATTTTTTGAAACATTTTAAGTAGAACAACATCAGATAATAATAACAATCAATAATCATATTTTAAAAATAAATAGAATAAAAATCTACAGATTTACCATAGGATTACGTTCACTAGTATTATCATCACTCTCCTCTTCACTTAAATTGCAATAATCCGATTTATCTGAATGACTGTCTTCTCCATTATCATTTATTTGTTTATCCTCATTTAAAGAATCATTCTCTGATTCATTGATGATTGAAACATCATCATCACTTTCAATATTTGCTGAATTACCTTTATTACCATTAAAACATGATATTAATTGTCCATAAGCATCCTCTTCTTCACTCTCGCTCTCTGAATAAGATGTTCTTTGATGTTTAAATTTCTCTTCCATCACCTTTTTTTTAGCAAATTCTTCTTCTATCTTTTGTTTATCTTTGTATCGGTTAAAAATAGCTTTTTTATTAATAACCTCATTTTGCTTAGACTTCTTTTTGTTTTTATTTACTACCTTAAAAGATCCCTTTCGCTTTTTTCCTGTAAATTTCTTACCTTTACCCATTTTATAAAACGATTATATACATTTATTCATTAGCACAAATCCATATGCCTATAGTCGGTTAAATTTTATTAAATGCTTAGGTTTTAAGTTTTCGGACTAGGTAAATAAATATCATTCACCAAAATGAAACATCTCAATTGAAGGTGATAAAACATGTGCCTTTGACTGTTGACATTGACATATTTTTATCAAAGTTTTTGAAGACTATTATAGAACTACACGTAAAGTTTGTTAGCACTTTAAAAAAACGAAATGAGACATTAGTTTATAATTTAAAATCTACGGGGACGGAGTCGTAGATAAAAAGGTGCATCGCATTCGGTATGTCGTAGAATTATATTATTTTCGAAATAATTTAATTACCACATTTTTTATATGAAAAAAGTTGTTTGTAGGACTGTTTAATAGGACTGAGGTTACGTATTTTATTATTTAGGAAAATTATAACTGTACGTAAAACAGACCGTTATAGCTATTTTTCTAAATAATATTTTTTTTACGTAAACATAATGTAAGCATGTTTTTTTTTATTTTATTTTACCCCAACTTAAGGCCACTACTTATAGAAAAATTTGTGGCTTTTATACAAAGAATAAAAAAAAATATTAAAAGACGTAAATTATACTTGTTCAGCTCCAAATAGATACCGGATTGTTTGTATTTCGTGCGACGGAGATAACAATCTACGGAGCCGAAATTAGACGATTGTCTCTTTCCAAGGGTCAATGTGCAATATTTATTGCCGGGTACTGTACTAACGTTTAACTATTATAAACACGCAAGTTAATAGCACGTTATTTTGACTTTTGAAAACAAGCCCAAAACACACGGAAACGTGTTTTAATATTTGACATTGGAATAGTGGATACGATTTCACGATTTTATCGTACGATACGATAATATTTATTGCAAATACGTTATTGCATACAATTTTTAATTTCACATCTTGCCGCGTTTATGTATCGCGTTTAAGTTTACAGCGCGTTGTGAGGTCACGTGTTATTGGTAAGAAATCTCGTGTATCATACAGAATCAGGGCCCTGAACAGAACGTTAGTAGAGGACGTCGATAGGGGAAACTAGATTAACATTTAATTTTGATTTTAGAGATCCGGCACAGAGTACTATAATTCCAGATAAAAACTAAAACAAATCATACATCATAATAATTCATTGTACCACGGTGTACATTAAATAAACTGAAACATAGTATACTACCATTCAACTACTACTGTCAAATGTCAATTGTCAAATACTTATAACTTATGTTCTAAAAGTTAAAACTCAAAAGTCAAATGTCAGACAATTAACAAGTATCCTCTATCAACAATTCGACATTTGATCTCATAAAATAAAATTACAAAACTAAGATTTGAGAATATTAGCTAATTCATTCTAGATTTCGACAAACATTTTATATGTAATTAAATAACATTAACCAAATATAACCTCTCATATAAACAATTATATTGGCTTGCATTAAAAATGTCAGCTGCGCTATTTTAGATTTACAATTAATTAACCTTTCAAAATACCGACACGATGGTTAACGTATATGTGAATAGCTATTGAAATGTGTACTTCTACTTGTGGGTTACATGTATTTGTGGAAGTAATCCGCATCGAAGTTGGCACTGGTACAGTCTTCAGTGAACAGTTATATTGGGACACGAAGGTTATATTATAACAACTGCTATTATTCTCAAACAATTTGTAGTTTTCAATATGGAGAACCATATCAGATGTTTCGACGATATTTCCAAAGAAAATTTTGATGATGAAGATATTGTGACTAATACATCATTGGATCAGGTACATTTTCTTATTTTGTCAAAAAGTAATCTTTAAATTTCTTAACACAAAATTCCTATGGTTTTATTGCAGGTTCATGTTGAAAATGTTATTTTAAAAATATATAAACAATTTGAGGAAAAAGCTTCCATAGATCCCAACCTACCAAAACTCAAGAAAAATGCTCATTCAAGTTTTTTGTTGAATTCCTTGATGCAGTTACCTCAAAGTTATTCTTGTCTAGAAGCAAGTAGACCCTGGCTTATTTATTGGATCTTGCATGGTCTTTGGTGTTTAAAAGACATGCCAGATGCGGAGACATTATCAAAAGTAGTTAATTTTTTATCTCAATGCCAAAACAAGGAAGGCGGATATGGAGGAGGACCTGGTCAGTTTTCACACCTTGGCACTACTTATGCAGCTGTTAATGCCCTTGGTATAATTGGCACAGATGACGCTTATAACTCAATTGACAGAAGCTCCTTGCAAAAGTTTTTATGGACAGTAAGGGAGGTTGATGGCTCGTTTGCTCTTCACAGAGGAGGTGAACAGGATATAAGGGGTGCCTACTGTGCTGTTAGTGTAGCTAAAATGACTAATATCTATACTGATACACTGTTTGACAAGACAGCAGAATGGATTGTAAGTTGTCAAACTTATGAGGGTGGATTTGCTGGATGTCCAGGGATGGAGGCACATGGAGGATATGCCTATTGTGGAATTGCAGCATTAGCCTTATTAAATAGAACACAGCTTTGTGAGATAGATGCACTTTTGAGATGGTGTGTTAACCGCCAGACTGGCTTAGAAGGAGGTTTCCAAGGCAGAACCAACAAACTTGTTGATGCTTGTTATTCTTTCTGGCAAGGAGCTACTTTTCCGATTATAAGTGCAATATTATCTCAAGGTTAGTTATTACTGTTTTTTGAAATGTACTTTTTAATTTAGATTATTCCTACATAATGTTGGGTTATTACAGATAACAAAGAAATGATAGAAACAGTATTGTTCAATCAAGGTGCCTTACAAGAGTACATACTAGTCTGTTGTCAAGCTTCTGAAGGTGGTCTTATAGACAAACCAGGAAAGTAAGTACATTCACAATCTTTATATACAATAAAGATTGTTCAGATGTATATTTAATTATCTACAAAGAAAATTGACAAATATTTACATAGTACATTTTGGCAAAAATAATTGAGGTGTAAGAAATAAATGAAATCATTGAATAATCTTTTAAGAAACATAAGTACTCAAAATTACAATTGTTTTCATCTTTTCCAGGAGACGTGATATATACCACACCTGCTATACCCTGAGTGGCTTATCAGTTGCCCAACATGGTACAGGTGCCATAAATGCATATGTTGTGGGAACTCCTCACAATGAACTCAACAGAACTCACCCGTTGCACAATATTGGCCCTCACTTGGCTTACAATGCTTTGCATTATTTTATTCGGCACCCTCCACCCGTAAAAGACAAAAATTAGTAAAAATTGTATAGAATAATAAAAGATGTTTTTAATGCATAATTAAAAACTTTCAAAATGATATATATATTTTTTTTAATATTATTTTGATAATGAATATATAAAACCATCAGTGTCCACTTAAGTGTATAAATAAATAAACAAATATTTTATACATACTTCAAATCTATTGATATTATCAGTCCACAAAACATTTTATTACAGAATTTATTCTGCCCTTTTATTTGACTAGTTACATGAAAAACATATTTATTCTAAACTATGTTATAACAAAAGACGATTAATCATGTTAAATTATAAATAATAGTTAAGAATTATAAGAATAATAGTTATTATTTAACCAATATAAACACAAAACCTGTCAACTTAATTATTCTAAAACGCTAAGTACAAAATGCAATAACTTTTTATCTTTACAAATAGAATAACAGGTTCATAATTTTAAACATGCTGTTAGTATTTAAAAAACATTATATTATTAGCATATTCATTGTAAACATGGTTAATCTTGTAATCAAATATATGAAGATAAAAAAGAAATAGCAATCCTCATGTGAGAAAATATGAAATAATAATCAAAAGAATACTTTTTGCAATCATGCTTGTTTTAAATGAAATGCACTTGGTACACTAAAAATAATATGAAGTTGTTAGTTACTAGTGTAAACTATCCCCATTTACTTAAAATATAGTAAACTACTTAACACATCTATGTCATTTATTCCTTATAAGTAAACAAAGTTTGTTTTGGTATCATGTATCACTTCATTTTTTATCCAACTTTGTGACAGTAAATAAATAAAATACCTACTGGCTTATTTTATTTTAACCAGCTCATCCTTGTTTATACACAATAAAAACTAAGTAAGGTGTAAAAAGAAAAAACCTTCTAGTTATAATAAGTTATGTAAGTTAGATAGTCAATTTATTTGTTAAGATTTACCCTACTATTTAACAGTATTAACATTTTTAATAGTTTAATCAACTTTTAATTGCAATCATGCAAGCTTCAATAAATTAATATATTATACTAAAACAAATTCTTCAGACTCAATGTCAGTGTCACTATCTTGGATATTAGGAGCTGCCCAATTGTGTTCAGACTCGTATATTGAATATCTAATATTAGATGGGTTCATAACGCTACTACGAGATCCACTATTAAGTGAAAACATTGGGTAATCCACAGACATACCCTGCGGAGACAAAAATGGATTTATAACATTAACAAAAGTTTCAAAATCATGCTCTGTTTGCAGATAAAAACCAATGCAACATGATGGATCCATTTTACTAATAGGCATCTTTCTTGGAGATCTACAATGAAATGTCTGTAATGAAAAATTTGGTTGCCAAACATCCACCATTTCTTGGCAGTAATGTGGGTCTAAATGAATAAGTCTATCATCTTGATATCCCACAAAGTAAAGAGAATGTTTAGGACGTCCACCAATAATACCAATGCAAAAATCTAATGTCAAAAGAGATGTCAGACAAGGACCATAAATAGGATTCAACCTTTCAGTACCTAATTTTACAGGGACTAGAAGAATAAGAGACTTCCAGGAACCATTAGGTAATCTGCAATGGGCATAAACATCCTGAATATATATCGTTGAATCTTGAGCAACATAAACTTCTAATTTATCAAATTCATAATTTTCTTTTGATGCTGCAGTCATAACAGATTTTAAGCAATGTGCAACAGATGCAGGGCCATACCAGTCTCCTGGTTTTTTTCCTAGTGCTTCTCCCAAACATACCATCTGGTGTATAGATAGGGGACTGTTAACAGATGATTTATCTCCAAACCATTTTATAATCATGCGATGGAAACAGTCTTCTTGAAATTCTCTACCATTCTGGATTGGTTTATCAGACCACCTCCAAGAGCGACCAAGAAAATGACACACTAAGGCCTGAGCTAACATCATCTGTCCACTTCTTAGCATGCAACCCCATCCACAATCTGTAGTAAATGTGGATCCAGACATAGTAGGAAATTCTCTCCGATATGTCATCCAGATTTTACTGATAAAGTCAGACTTAAACCCCTCAATACCTTCACCATATATTTGTTCTACGGGATCTTGAGCTGTAGCCTCCGTACCAATTTCTGTTGATGACTCCAGTGAGCCAGTTGGACTTAACTTGCGATGGTAACATCGACCTAGTAACCAAACAGGGGATTCTTTGGAAAAACTAGTTTTCATTTTCACAGTCCATCCGAATTTCACATTATTCCACATTGATAACAAACGTGATTCCACTTTTCCCTTGAGATCAAGGAGATCTTCTGAACTGTCACGAGTATTATCTTTCGATGTGGCAGCTTTATTAATGTTTTCGACCTTCATCACTGCTGTACCTTGACTCACACTGCTGCTGGAGGTTTTAAGCAAGGAACTTGCCGTAACAGTGCTACTTGACCCGTTAATCATATTTGATATTTGATCATAATATTAAAACTTTAAATCAATAAATTAAAAACTATTGCCAGAACATACTACCTCACAAAAATATATCTAAAATATTGAAATTTTATTGACACAAATTGCGAAAACATTTTGTTATTAATTTGTTTTCATAATTCATCATATTTCGTTCTTAGGAAAAGTGTCAATTGTCAGATTTCAGAAATAACAATCGTCAATCACCAATGGGGGTAGAGACTAAAGAGTAAAAATGTGGAGTAAATCAAAAAGATTCTTTAGAGTTGTAGCCACAGAATTTTTATACAAACTCTATGGTTGTAGCCATCGGTGACTTTTGACACCGGGACGGATTAATTAGATAATTAATTATAGTGATTACTTTTATGAAGTCTTTGAAACATGTATTAGATACATAGAATTATTATACAATAACTCTACGATACACTCATGTGACGACATAACATAAATGTGACCATTTTGTCCGCTAACCTGTAGACAAAACTGTGATGAAACTTTCAAGTCGCTGAGTTTGAAAAGAACCCATGGACAAAAAAAAATACTCTTTATGTTTATTCTATAGGTTAATACAATTACATTATTAGTATTTTTGTATTTCAAGCTCCTGCCAGTGACTCCACCTTCTATTTGAAACTGAAATAATGAACCATTTGTCAACACTTGATATTTACACCAACTCACACATTTAGGTTTTATTGTAACTACAGCCCCAACCAAATTTTGTGTTTTATCAGAATAATGGGTCGAATATTTTAGGCTAACAAAATTACAGACAAGCAGACAAAAAATTGTTCACCTAGGTTTTAGTTATATGCAGGGTTATTTGTTATTAGTTGGCCACTTCTTGCAGGTAGCCTCTCTATATCAATCCCAACAACATTAGTTCTGCAAATTTTTACAAATCTTTATAAACAACACAAAAAAAACAAAACAAGAAAGTTTTTGCTTCCTCTTTTATTTATTACTCTGTATTTTGTAAGAAGTACTTAAAAGGTCAATGCCCGGACGCCATACCTACACTCAAGAGTTAACGCCAGTTCAGAAACAAGAAATAAATTTTGTAAGGGAAAACCTGAATTTTGAAAACTATTAATTTTAATAAGTTGTTGAACAAATGTTATTGGGATGGATTTAGAGAGGCAAGAGGTGGCCAATTAATTACAAATCTTTGCCGAGAATCAAACCCGAGCCCCATTTCGCCGTGATACGTTAGGCGTCTGCGCTAACCCCTCGACCATCGGGGCGGTACGACCAAATAATAGAAATATCAGTGAGAATAAAATAAAACTTTTAAAACAGACTTCATTATATACTTATTTTACGAATTTCATAGACTAATGTTATGGAATAAGTAGATTTACAATTTTTCTTTTTCCAAACTAGGGTAAGCAATGCTGAGTGAGGAGTGTACTGTTAAGTGTCAGGTCTACTTACAAAGTTACATTTTGTCTTGACAAGTGACACTATTTGAGTTTTGACAGATATCGAAATTCTGTACCTAATATTAGTTTTTTCGGAAACGAAAACCTGTGGAAGTTTCTTAATCAATTTATAACAAAAAAATTGCAAAATGATGCCTGGTAGGATTGGTCATCTGCCCATAGCATCTGAGAATCCACTGGGGTTGTCTTGGCATGACTCTGCTTGGATCCCATCACTTAATCCGTCTAACATAATGGATTATTTTTCTGAGAGATCAAATCCATTCTTTGATCGAACATGTAATAACGAAGTCGTTAAAATGCAACGTCTTAGTATGGATCAATTACAGTAGGTTTAATTGAATGTAAATTACTAAAATCATAATTTTCATCAAGTTGATTTCAGTGTTCTTTTTTTTTCAGAAACATGACTGGCCTTGAGTATATATTGCTTCATGTGCAAGAACCTATTCTATATGTGATCAGAAAACAACATAGACATAGCCCTGTTCAAACAATCCCGCTGGCTGATTATTATATCATTGCAGGAATAGTATACCAAGCCCCAGACCTAGCAAGTGTACTAAACTCAAGATTAGTAAGTAGTTCAGTTTAAATTGTTACTGCTTCAATCAAGAAAACACTAAAAATTATGCACTAATTAAATTATAAGTTATAACATACTTTTCTTAAAACTTCATAATCCATGATTATTTATTTTTTTACAAATATTTGGAATAAAAAACAATCCAAAGGTAAAAAAGATAATTCTCTAAAAAAAGATCTCTACCGGCTACTGAATATACTATTATATATATTTACTCAGATTTACTTAATTATTTATTATTAAATTGCTGTTGACATGAGATTACAATACTTTTAATATCTATACTAATATTATAAAGCTGAAGAGTTTGTTTGTTTGAACGCACTAATCTCTGGAACTACTGGCCCGAATTGAAAAATTCTTTTTGTGTTGAATATTCCGCTTATTGAGGAAGGCTATAGGGTATATGTCATCTCGCTGTGACTTATAGAAGTCAAGCAGCAATGAAAAATGCTGCAAAAACGGGAAAAGATTTATTTTTTAAGAGCTTTCCTCGCGTGCGCTGAGGAAACACTAAAAACCGCACGGACTGAGTCGCAGGCGACCCCTAGTTAATTTATATTTCTATTGTAGAGGGACAGATTGCTCATATTAATTGGTGTATTTTGTATTTAGATTTCTGTTTTGGACCCTAAAATGATCCTTCTTCTTCTCCTATTGAGCAAATGTGTTAAAGACTTCTTTCGAGCTCAATTTAAGGTTATAGACAATTTAAAACAAACACATACAATTCAATGTTTTATGTTTATTCAAATTTTCTGTCCTTCCAAAGTTTTAATGTCTCCTTTACATCAAATTACCAAAAAGAGTGTTGCAAAATTTTGAATGGTTACATTCATGAAACCCATGAAACTTATGAAAATGGCTAAACTTCATGTTAAAAACCTTTTTTTTAATAATCTTAGTTATGTTTTAATATTATTTAAATATAATTTATTGTGTTTAAATTTAAATATAATCAGTTTGTCTAGTGGCCTGACCCCTGAAAAAAATAATGTTTTTTTTTATAGACACACAAAACAATTCTTTGTGTCATCTATAGACTGATGTTCTTTAGGTGTTGATTGTGAACATATAAAAACATATTTATATGTTTATTAAACCCATTGCAAAATAGGGATTACTGATTCTCTAATGTAGATAAAGCATTGATAAATTTTATTATTTTTAGTTATCAGCAGTCCATCATTTACAGTGTTCATTTGAAGAAACAATGACATATTCAAAGTACCATCCTAGTAAAGGGTATTGGTGGGACTTTAAAGCCAACAAGTCAGGTAATTGCTAGAAAGTATTGAACTGTTCCTTTATTATTTATAATTAATTCTTCAAGTACATTCATAAGATTTATGTTATAGGACCATTCAATATTGGACAATCAGTCCCAAAAGAAGTATCAAACACACCTAAAGAGGAACCATCCACTCTATTTCAAAGACAGAGGGTTGATATGCTGTTAGCTGAACTGGTCAGACAATTTCCTTTGCCGGTAATGCAAACAACTGCCAATCAGGTAACATTTTTAATTCCTTAATTATTTTTTTGTGTTTATTTTATGTAATGTAATTTTTGTATATCTATATTTTGTAAGTCTTTTTATCTATATTCAAATCCATTATAAATAGAGCAATTTTTTTATAATTTGATTTATTTAAGAATGGTGTTACTGTTAAAACTGAGAATACAGAAAAAAGCTCTGAAAAAGCACAAGATGGAAACAATTTAAATAATATAACAATCAAGCAAGAACCCATGGATCCTATAAGCTCAGACATGACAAATGGAATGCAAGGTCACTTGGAAATAAAAACAGAAATCAAACAAGAAAACATGAAACCACCACCTGAGAAGAAACCAAGAACTTAATATTAGTTTTTATTTCATGATAATGTTTTGGATTATAGGACATAGTTATAAGAAGTCTGATTATTTATATATCTTTAAATAATTCAAGATTCATAATAATATTAATGTATAAGAACATTTATTTTTTTCAAAATGTAGGTGTCAAAAAATCTAATAAAATGTAATTCAGTAATCTATTTAAAAAGGTTTAAATATTCCTCATTCATTTCCTTTTGCTTATTAAATAAATTGACCACATTGTCTATTTTGTTTCTATCTAAGCAGCATTGGCAGTTAATATTTCTTCGATCCGTTAATAGTCTTATTTCCCCTCCTTGAGTCTGTTGCTGTTGTCTGTAGGCAATTTGATATTTAAGAAAAAATTATAGTTTTGAAACAAACGGTTATACAGTATTTTAATTTAATATTTTCTTACATAGCTCTTCTCTTCCCTAACTCAAATCCAAAACTGAAAGCTAGTGAGTAGCCCATATCAAAACAAGGTTGAAACGCAGCAGTTTGGCCATCAGTCACGCCATCAGAATAACCGATCTAACCAAAATATCTTATTGTTAAAAAATTTCAACTTGATTGAATAAAGTATTTAAAATTCTAACTTTCAAATGTTACCTTATTAATACTTTCTACAGCGCGCGTCCAACTTTTCGCACTTATGTTTGTTGTTTCGTCGACCATTTCTAATAAATATATATTATATATAAATATATTTTTAAACAATATTGATTTCAAACTTCCTATTTGTTACTAACTTACATTTATGTTTTACTTAATATCTGACACTGACATTTGAAAGTGACATTAAGAATTCTTTGCTTTGGATCTAGGTTTCGGAAACGGTTTTATTTTTTATACCTACAAAATTAATTCCTTGTAAGAAAAATATAAATAGTTATTTTTTATAATAAATATAAAAAAAGAGTGGGGTGCTTTGAGCCCTCAGAATAATAACTAAAGCTTTAGTTATTATTCTGAGTTTGAGCCAATATCTTTAGTATCGTGTTCAAACTTCAAACTCAATTTTGACTTATTTTAGGTGATCAGTTCCTATTGAAACATTCAAAAATTGTACAAGACAATAGGAAACATTCATGTAATTTTTTTTTGACGTAAATTAATCATTTTCCTCTTTATATCGTAGAAAAAAATATAAATAGGTTTGAAAAGATTCTAGTTTTTTTTCAAATTAAAAATTAAAACATAGACTAAATTTGAGCCGTTCAAACGCCGTCATTTTGCGCGCGCTTTTGGACGTCACGATGACACGTCCAGTGAATGTTTACTATGAACTTTTTAGTTACTTCATACATATTTTAAGTTTTAATTGCTTTACAAGTCATGGAAGAAGATAAAAATCATCTTACAAGTAATGTATAATACCGGAGTGCAAAAATAGTATTAGAAAAACACCCGACAAAGTGTTTTTTGTATTCCAAGAGATGCGAAAATACAAAAACAATGGTGTATGGAAATTAAAAGGGATAATATATGTCCTAAATCGTGTTTATATTGTTGTGAAGATCAATTTAACGTAAGTATACTTTATTTATAAGTTGAATCTAATAGTTTAAATATATAGTAAGTAACCTAGCTTACAAAAGTTCAGTATAAATTTCTATAAAAACCGTATTCTTTTTTTGGTTTTACGAAATTTTTATTTTTGTCGATTTATTTCAGGTTAAGGAAGATACAGCCAATTATATTGAATATACTATGTATAACGAAACAACAAGGAGAAAAATGTAATTTATATGTGTACCAAGTTTGAACAAAATCAGTCCTTGGGAAATGAGATAAAATCTCATTTGAAGTTGGTTACAAGCAAACAAACAAACATACACGTGAAACTAATAAAATCCCATTTAAATAAGTAATAATAATAATAATTTGAGTAAATAAAACTAATAAAAGCGTGATAAAAACTTCTTTTTTCTACATACAGATTAAATAAAAATCTTAATGTAGATATACTAATGTATAAATTAAATTTGAAGTGTAAATGTTGAGCACAGTGGTTAGACTTAAGGAGTTTGTTTTGGTGTAGGGCAAGGAAAATTTTTTTATATGATACTAAATGAATAACTTTTTTTTTTTTATATACAGGGTTATTTGCAATTAGTTGGCCACCTCTTGCAGACAGCCTCTCTACATCAATCCTAACAACATTTGTTCCACGACTTTTAACAAATCTTGATAAACAACACAACAAAAACTAAACAAAAAAAAATTGCTTCCTTGTGTACTTTTTACTCTGCATTTTGTAATAAGTTCTTAAAATATCAACGCCCGGGGTCATACCTACGCTCAGAGTTAGTGCCAGTTCAGAGGCAATGAATAAATTTCGTATGGAAAAATTAAATTTTAAATACTAATAATTTTCAAAAGTCATTGAACAAATGTTGTTGGGATTGATGGAGAGAGGCTGCCTGCAAGAGGGGGCTAGTTAATTACAAATAACCCTGTATAAAATGCAAGTTTTTGATTAATAATATATGTTCATATTAAGCTCAAATTAATTTAAGTAATATCTAAGTGTAAGCCTTTGATTAATGTATATGAATTTGTAGTAAAGTACATCATAATTCTTCTGTCCTTACCAGGTAGGGTAGACATATTTTTGAATATTTAAAAGCCTTAATATATTAAAGGTTATGATAATTAGTAAATGATCAGAATAAAATATCTTTATTTATTATTTACAAATCAACTTTATATTGAGTAATACAATTTTTATCTGGAAATTTTGTACCTAGGATAAACATATTTTTCACTTCTGGTGTAGAATCTAGAGTTTCTAGATATCCAAACCAATATATAACCATGCCTGGACCAAATCTATTCCAGTAGCACATCAGCTGTTCTTTCAAATATCCTAAATGATTTTCCTCATCACCAAACAGTGCCTTACTCTCTATCCAGTTAATAATAAAGCCGTCAACAGCAATAGGTACATCCAGCTTAAAGTCAGGAGTTTTATCATATCCTCGCAATCGGAGAACACTCTCATCGGAAAATGAAATGTTCATGAGTCGTAATTCTCTTTCCAGTCGCAACTCATATTCTAAGCCAATGGATCTAGAAAGCAAACATCCTATAAAATATATTTTTCTTAATAAATTTAAAAAGTGTTATCATATTACTTACTGTCTCATTATGTCTATGTGTGGACCATACCGATTGTCATGCATTATGCCCTAAAAACAAAAACATCATCTTAAAAAGTTTTCGATCCTTTAAAGTTCTAAGCATTTTAAAATAAATATAGTATGTATCTTACCAAAAAGACCTGATATGCTAAATCTTTATTTTCAATTAATGTTGTATCTTTAATATATTTTTTAACTTGTGTGGAATCAGAGTATCCATTTTGGAGTAAAGATCGGACAAAAAGCGCTGGACTGATGCCTTGACTATCAGCTAATCTGTAATATACAAAAAAAAAATAAGTGAATTTGTAGTTTAATCCAAATAATTTACTATCATATAATTAGATTTTCTTAACTACTAAATACAAATAAGCAAGTGTTATCAATGATTTACTACATATAAAACAATAACCCTACAAGGTTTTACTTACTTAAGTATCACATCTCCTTTATTTGTATCTTTCATCATTTCTTCATACAGGTCATAATATCTGCTAGATATTACTGGGGACTTCCTATAACTTTGTTTCATTGCTCTTTGGACAAGAAGTGATATAATACTGCCTAATGTTTGAGGTGGTACACTAAAAAGTATAATAAAATTTAATGTCAATTATACTTAAAAAACTTGACAAATATTTTTAGTATTGATATTAATGTAATGGGTAGGACATACTGTGAAATAAGAATAATTAGAAATATACTTACTCTTTATATCTTTTCTGCAGTTCATTTTCAGCGTTTCTACTAAATGAACCCAATTTATTAAAATCCTTTACTATAGAATTATAAAGTTTTAAAGGCATAGGCTTGATTTCAGTGGTAGTCATATTGAATTATGCATTAATAATATCAATAATTAATTTGTTTACTATTTAAATTAAGTCAATTATTGTTTTTGATTTATTTTTTAAATCACTTATTGACATTTGATGTTCAAGTGGTGAACATCAACGTCACTGTCAAGTGTCAGGTTCGAACCGAAATGATGAGTACCAACTTAAATGATCAAAATAGAAGAATTTTACCTGAAAATAAAATTGATATAAGGCATACTTACTTTCTCTAAGCCATAAATTGAGAGAGACATCTCCGTTTCCTGTCAAGTTCACCGCTTTTAGCGCCAAAACAGCGTCCTTCCGGTCTAATCTAGCAGACAGTGGGGGTGGACATTGTGCTTGCGCAGCACAACTCCTAAGTCCTATGAATTAGCAGACATAAATATACATTGGCTTAGAAAAAGGTAAATATGCTTAATATCAATTTTATTTTCAGGTAAAATTGTTCTATTAAGCTTTGACTGTACCTTTCTCTAAACCATAAATTGAGAAGTGTTTGTTATCGTCTGCTAGATTGTTTAAGTAAGGACGCCAATGAGATCAGTTATTAATTATTTTAATTATAAAACAAAATTAAGAGACTGTTTGAAACATTTCGTAGAATTTGTTATGTGTTGATGTACATTTTTTAATTTCTTTTCTATAAAATTTATTGAAAGTCAGTGCCAAACGGCAGTTACCCCTTTTTAAGTCATCTATAGGTACATTTTCTAACCAATTGGCAGAAGCGACTGCAGATCGTACACTACCCGGACTACAATTGATACCTGCATCTTTTAAAATGGATTTGATCTAACCTCCAATTACAGTTCTACTTGCTGGTTTAGGAACACCACATGTGTTAATAAACAGAGTTTTCAGATTGCCTCTACGTGAAGCAGAATGTTCTACTAATTTATTAACCCAAAATACGGGATCTATACTTCTGTTAGATTCGCATCTAAATAACCGCCAACCAGACTGTCTGTACTTTGAGTTGTCAGTTTTGGAACCGAAAGATGGCCATAGAACTATTTTCTGAAATAAAATGTTCCTTTTCAATATTTAACAATGTAAGATCTTGTACTCTGCGCCCTGAATATAGTAGCAGTAGTATTGCGGCTCTTTTAGATATTACAAATAACGAATAGTTACGAAAAGATTATTAGTTAAATATTCAATCAAAGAATTTACGTCCCAAATATGTTTTTTATTCTTAAGTGGTTGTTGTGACGCTATATCTTTTAATACTTGCTTAATTATTAAATGTGAACTTAACCCAGCACTAATAGTGGGACAACAAAGACTACAGACAACAGATTTGTGAACGGCTATTGTACTATATGAAAGTTTAAACTTCAAATGTAAATCTGTTAGGAAACGAGCGTCATCTTCAGGCGGAGGTTTTAAAGAATTTACATTATTTTGCATAGACCATTTTGCACCGTTGCCACGCAGGCTTATAGGTATTTAATGTAGATTGTCTCCAACTACTATTTAGGAGTTTTATCTGATCTTGTCTCCAAGATTCTACTAAGGAAGACCACCGCGTATCAGCCATACTTTTAAACTCATTTGAGAAATTTGAGGAGGTGGAAGGTTTTTTCTCGTGTCTATCAAATCTGGTTTGCAAAAAACTTTCTGCCAATCCAGGACTACCAACAGGTAAGAGCCGGTTGCTCGATTCAAATGTGCTAGAATCCTGGGAATTAGACATGGTGGAGGGAAAATCCAAGCTAGCTTTTAATGCCACTCGCGACTGAAAGCGTTGTGATAAACAGCTTTTTGATCTCGAATATCGAGAGACACTTACTTTGCTACGACATGCGCAGTCTGCGACGCGAAGAGGTCTGTCTCGGGAGTACCGAAATGATGAAATTTTTTTATCGTGGCTCCTGGAGGAAGATGCCATTGCGAAGATCCCATTTTCTTTGAAAGCCGATCTGCTGTGTAATTGTAACGACCGGATAGGTGATACACAGTCGCTTGTATTTGGTAGCGATCTAGCTCGTGTAAGACTTCGTAAGTTAGGTCTAACAAGGCCTGAGACCTCGTGCCCCCTTCGTTTCGTAAATAGGAGACCACAGTTCGATTGTCGCTCTGTATCGTTAGACTTGAATGCTACATGGTATGACCCCTTTTATGAACAACTTTTAAAATGGCTGCCATCTCTAAAAGATTGCTGTGATAAATCATTTCTAGCTTTGACCTGATAAAGTTTCGGTGTTCAGTTGCGCACCCTAACCGATTTTGGAAGTTCGGTTGTTAGAAAAAACGTTGGTGGAGCGTAATGCTGTGGAGACCACGCCGTACAGTTCAGCATCCACCACCGTAGGTTTAATATTGCAGAGTGCGGAAGATCTGCGCGACCTCTGACCTCTTCTAGCATCATTGTGTTGCTGAATAACTGAATGGCACGGCAGTTCAGTCGCCCTCTGGGAATGACGAAGCTGCAAAAATTCCATAGCCCTAGGAGGCTCTGAACCTCTTTCTGACTCACTATATTCAGCGTTAGCAACTTCTTTGTTTTGTGTCGAAACGATTGAATCTTGGTTTGCGGTAGTGACTAAGTGTTGTTCCAAGTATCCTAAATGATTCCCAGGTACTCGATCGACCGCTGTGGCATCAATACAGATTTTGGAAAATTTATTACAAAACCAAGACTTTGTAATCAACGAATCACCAAATTTGTATGTTGCTGAAGAGTGTCTCGACGTTGATTCACTATCAAAAAATCGTCGAGATATATCAACAACCTTACTCCTTGTTCTCTTAGGATTTGCGCAATCCAATTCGTCAGACACGCAAAGACCTTTGGTGCCGTTGCCAACCCAAACGGAAGGGCAAGTCATTTGCAAGAGTTGGTTGCATATTATAATCCTTAAGTAAGGACGATGAGCTGGTGCAATAGGCAGATGAAAATAGGCGTTCTTTAAATCCACTTTCACAAGCCAATCTTGTGGTTGGAGAAAGTCGGGGACCTTGTACATATTTACTAAATGAATTTTGTCTATTTGGACATATTGGTTTAATAATTTTAAACTGAAAATGAGTCTGCGTGTACGCGCGGGACGACCTCTGTATGCAGTGTCTCCGTCACCTTGAAGACCCCACTTTTCTTTTCTTCTATATGGGTTTTAGTAGACACAGGAAAGGAAAAATCCTGTATTCCTGTGTCTACCGTTCGCACAGCGGTGACCAGGAGACAACTAGATTATTTGAGTATCTCGGTGAGGCTGCTGATATGGCTTTGCATCAGTACCCTTCGGCGCAGCTCGTCTTTCTGGGGGACTTTAATGCTTGTCATCAGGACTGGCTATTCCCGTACCAGAAGACCGACCATGCTGGAAGAGAAGCACGGAACTTTGCGTTGTCCTTGGACCACTTTCAGCTGGCGAGTCAAGCGACAAGGTTACCAGATTTGGTAGGCCATACAGCCAATTGCCTGGACCTTCTGCTAACAACTGATCCAGACAGGTATCTTGTGGAGGTTACCTCCCCTTGGGAACCTCCGATCACTGTCTAGTGAAATCTGTGTTTACATATTCCCCACCAGCTCTCGAACCACATGGTGTTAGGCGAGTATGGAAATACAAGTCAGCAGATTGGGATGAGATGCGGCACTTTTTTGCGTCTTATCCTTGGCGGCAGGTCTGCTTCTCTTCTTTGGATCCGTCGAGCTGCGCGGATGCTATAACCGATGTGGTGCATCAGGCAATGGAGTATTTTATTCCTTTTGCTGAAGTTCCCGTCGGTGGCAAAACTCGCCCATGGTTTAATGCCGAATGTGGTCATGCTCAAGACCAAAAACATTAGGCATACCTCATTTGGGCTGATGCTCTAAGCCGCAAAACTCCGGATGTAAATACAAAGAAGAGAGAAGCCTTTAACCTAGCTGCCAAGTCCTACAAAAAGGCATTACGGAAGGCTCGTCTCGATCGAATCGCTAAGAATGGCGAAAAGCTCTCTGTCAGACCAACTGGCAGTCGAGCTTTCTGGTCTCTTGCGAAAGCGATTGAGTTGAATTTCTGCCAACCCTCACTGCCTGCTCTGCTGAAACCGGATGGATACCTGGCCCAAACAGCAACAGAGAAAGCGAATGTAATTGCTTCTCTGTTTGCTGAGAATTCGCATCTAGACACTGGCACTGCTTCTCCAGCACATCTTCCTTACTGCGGTATTTCGATTCCTTAAATCCGCATCACTAACATTGAGGTATGAAGAACATTGTGTCGTTTAGATGTGAATAAAGCCAGTGGTCCTGATGGTATACCAGCCATTCTCAAGACATGTGCAACTGAGTTGTCTCTTGAGCTGACACGTCTGTATCCCCTTTCTTTCAAGACTGGAATAGTGTCGAAATACTTGAAGCTTGCCAACGTGCAACCCGTGTTCAAAAAAGGCAGCCGTGCCGACCCTGTCAATTACAGACCGATTTCAATCATCTCCATACTCTGCAAGATTATGGAGCGTATATTGAACTCGCGCCTTCTAGCATACCTAGAAGGTAACGATCTCCTCAGTGACCGACAGTACGGGTTTCGCCGTAATAGGTCTACTGGGGACCTCCTAGTGTATGCTACACACATTCTAGGCGAAGCCATCGAAAAGAACGGAGAAGCGGTCGCCGTCTCTCTGGACGTCTCGAGGGTATTTGAAAGGGTCTGGCATGCGAACCTTACAAGCAAGCTTTCAGCGTACGCTATATCTTCTGGTCTGATCGGCTGGGTAACTGACTTTCTGAGCCAGAGATATCTCTGAGTAGTTGTCGATGGGTGTTCCTCGGAATCCTTGACAATAAATGCCGGAGTGCCCCAGGGGTCCGTTCTTTCTGCAACTCTTTTTCTGCTGCACATTAACGATCTGTTGAAGCCCGGTATCTATGGGTATGCAGACGATAGCAGTATGCAGACGTGTCGGTTCATCGCCAAAAGGAGCCCTTTTACCTTGGCTCTTACTTTCCACTTTTTAATGTATCCTTGGAATACAGTGATCAGCTTCAGTTGTTAGGCTTAGACATTTCGTCGAACCTCAACTTTGGTCGGTTCATTGAGTCCAGAGCAAGAGCAGTAGCAGCAAAGCTTGCCGTTCTTGCGAAGGTTCTGCAGTACTTTACAGCGGGACAGCTTCTTGTTTTATACAAAGCAAAGATCCGGTCATGTGTAGAGTACTGTGGTCACATATTTGCTGGTGCCGCAAAGTCTCATCTTGCGGTTCTGGACTCAATTGAGAGGCGAGCAAAGAGGCTTATAGGCGATCCCGAATTGGTCGAAGCTGACCTCCAAAGCCTTGAAGACAGGCGTAGAATTGCTAGCCTCTCAGTATTCTATATGATACATTTTGGTGAGTGTGCGCAGGAAATACACGAGTTAATTTCACCGTCCCCCTTCCATCACCAGACGTTCCGACGCACGGCAGGTATTCATCCTTACGTTGTGGACATTCCCTCTGTCCAAACGAAGCGTTTTGCTTCGTCTTTTTTAATTCGTACAGCGAAGGACTGGGACAGCTTGCCTACGTCGGTATTTTCAGCCAAATACAATGTGGGTGTCTTCAAGAAAAGACGGAATTGGTTGATAGATTAATGCGCCTTACCACCTTAGACTACATCTCCACTTCACATACAGTGGAATGTAGTCAAGCATTTGTTTGCAACCGCCCCGTTGTTCGAGTGGTTAGCCCAGACGCCTAACGTGTCACGGCGCAATGGGGCTCGGGTTCTATTTCCGGCGGAGACAGGCATTTATGTGATGAGCATAGATGTCTGTTTTTCTGGGTTTGGTCGTTTATTAAATATATTCTCAGTATTTATATGTGTATTTCTATGTATTTGTATCGTTATCTAACACCCTTAACACAAGCAAATAATTTGCTTACTTAGGGGTTAGACCAATGTGTGTAATTTGGCCTTGATATTATTATTATTATTCATTTATTTTATTTTAATCTTATTATTTACATTTATACATATAACATTTAAAAAAACAATATTTTAAATATAAATATAAAAAACAGTATCCTGCCGACGTGGGCCTTACGACCAGTCCATCGGTGGTTAGGGCGACAGCGAAAGAAACTTCCTCACAATGCGTGCCGTACCCAAAACTGCTGCTCTTTGCATCCGACCCTTGATCCAGTTTTTTAGTGAGAGCCTCTTGAGATGATGATCGAGACTCTTCGCTATAAGACCATTGACGGAAACTACCATCGGGACAATTATTGTTGAGTCAACATCCCACATGTCGGTAATCTCGTCTATCTTTAAGTTTATGTATTTATTTATGTATTTTAATTTATAAATGTGACAACTGTCACTAATCGAAGGTGGCTCTCCAAATTTTGAATGATTATGAATTTTAAATTATTCTGGAGGAATGAACAGACTTTAGAGAAGGACACTTGTCGTGTCTGTTGTAATTTTTAACTGTTATAATTATTTATTTAGAAAATTTTTATTCTTGTTATAAATTGAAGCTTTTGAAAAACATTATTAAAAATGTAAAAGAAAAATAATGGACATCGATCCGCCTCCTGATTCTGGTGGCCACAGTATTATAAAGGTACAGTATTATACACACAGTGTTATGGTATACTAACACTCGCAAAAGATTTCTTAGAAAACCAAAATTGCTCTTCATCTAAGAAAACATTAATTAATTCAGATATTATAGATAGATAGATGCCAACAATTTAAAAAAAAACTTTTTTAAAATTAAACAAATACTCTGCTGTAATTCCAACGTACAATGTAACAAGAATGGGCTTAACCAGAGGGATTCCTGTGGACTGTGAGGCAATAATTAATCGAGTCTTTGGAGCTTCCTCCAAATTGTGGCCTTATTTTAAAAGCTGGAAGGTTAAACCGAAAACTTGTGAAAGATGGTGTTATAACCTGGGTCCCTACTCATTCAGTCGTTTTAACTTTTAATAAGGGTTACTTTCTTCTTTCCTATATTTACTCTTTCCTTCTTCTCTTCCTGTTAAAACATTTAAATTTCAAACTATTATTTGTTTATATTGTTGCCGTTATAGTCCAGTCATTTGGTAGTTTTACCTGGAAAGTTTTCCGGGAGTTTTGAAAATTGGTTATTTTATAGATTTCGGTATGCTCTTTTCGAATTTAAATTTTGCCACCTCGTATCTCCGCCGCTCGCGCCGCCATTTTGAAAAAATGGCGGCTAAAACCAGTTTTTTCGAAATATCTCCTTTCCAATGCATTTTTTGAAAAAAATATTTATGTACAAAATTAAAGAAGAATAAATTTTCTACAATTTATGTATTTATGTTTTTTTTCATAATGTCAATAGTTTTTGACGTACGAGCGTCACAAAGTATCTTCATCTACACCACCACGTGTTTTTGGTATATTTTTTCTAAAATATACTACTATTGCCACAGGTATTGAAGAAGCAGAGTGGGTCTCTGTGTTGGGTCCCTTTCTTTCGACTATAGAGACTATAGACATTGTATAGCCTCCATACTGTCGACTTTCAACGAAACATCTGTCGGTAGAAGTTACGAGAAGTATTTAGTTTAGGCGGAGTCATCAGTATACGTTTATATGTATGTACGTCGTACAGTGTTGTTTGTATTCTTAGAGCCATGGCTTCTAATACAGAAAATTGTTTTACTTCATTATTAGAAAATTAAACAGTTGAAGTAAAAGAAAAAGGATTGGAGACTTTTTATTTGAGTGTCAAAGACAAGGATACTAAAGTAAAACTTTTGTCGGGCCTAAAATCGATAATGGTTCATGATCTGTGTCGAAAACGACATAATAATGAGAAGTTAATTGCTACATCATTCCGTAGAGGAAGTGATGCCACGAAACCTCAGCCACTACTGTGATTCTCTTTTAAATATCATTGTTTTTATGTGCTGATGAGATAACAGCGGAATTTATAGCTAAACAAAAACAGACCCGGCTGTGCAAGCGTAATATAGTATAGTATATAGTATAGTGTGTGGTAATTGTCAATGAAAGACAGTATTTCAAATGTTGCTAGAGCTCGTAATGACGATTGAGGTCGAGCAATTATTGAGCGTCTTAAACATGACGTGAATGATTTTGCCGCAGCAGATGCATAGTATCCCAATTCCTGCATGAACAAATTTATATCAATCAGATAGATAGTGCAATGCATTAATTTTAACCTTAAACAGAATTTCAATGAGTGTCAGTTTTCCTTGGACGAATTAATGGACAAAATTGAAGGTGATTACCGTCCCCACATAAAAAAACGCAAAAAATACGTTGATGATATTTTCATTACCGTCACTGCCAATAAGGCTAAATTGTATTAAATAAAACAATTTTCTGTATTAGAAGCCTTGGCTCTAAGAACACAAACAACACTGTACGTCGTACATACATATAAACGTATACTGATGACTCCGCCTAAACTAATTACTTCTCGTAACTTCTACCGACAGATGTTTCGTTGAAAGTCGAGAGTATGGAGGCTATACAATGTCTATAGTCTCTATAGTCAAAAGAAAGGGACCCAACACAGAGACCCACACTGCTTCTTCAATACTTGTGGCAATAGTAGAATATTTTAGAAAAAATATACCAAAAACACGTGGTGGTGTAGATGAAGATACTTTGTGACGCTCGTACGCCAAAAACTATTGATATTATGAAAAAAAACATAAATACATAAACTGTAGGAAATTTATTCTACTTTAATTTTGTACATAAATATTTTCTTCAAAAAATGCATTGGAAAGGAGATATTTCGAAAAAACTGGTTTTAGCCGCCATTTTTTCAAAATGGCGGCGCGAGCGGCGGAGATACGAGGTGGCAAAATTGAAATTCGAAAAGAGCATACAGAAATCTACAAAATAACCAATTTTCAAAACTCCCGGAAAACTTTCCAGGTAACCCCCTTTTTTTCGACCAAATGACTGGACTATTATGGTAATATAAAAACGCAATGTGGATCCTAGTCTCGATGTTTTAAATATTCGAAATCTTATTCAGGTGACTCATGGGATGCAGAAAACAATGCTTCTTGTACACATTGCTCTGCAAATCATTTTGCCTCAGACAAGGACTGTCCAGAGTTTTCTCTTCAACAAGCTATTAAAATTGTAATGTTAACAGATCATATTTCTTATATAGAGGCTTCTGCCAGATTTCCTCCTTCTCGGAGATTGTACTCTGATGTTGCCCAAGAAATGTTTTCTCCTATATCTTACTCGCCAAATTTTCCAAAAATAAATAAAATTTCTTAATTATTAGTTATTAAACAAACCGGTGTACGATCCCCTCGTCCTCGTCCTCTTCCTGGAAAAGGATATGACATCAAAATTCACAAATCTCTTATATCTGTTTGCCCTTCTTCTGTTCCTAATGGTTATGCTCTTACTAGCAATAACATCAACGATTTCACAATTTCTAATTTTAATCTTCTAGAGTCTCTTACTCAAAGTCTTATCAGTATGGTTACAATATGTAATGAAATTTCTTACCATCCATCGTTGCTCATCTGTTCCAAATTATGAATAATGGCCCCAATAAACTTTCTTCAGTGGAACTGTAATAGTATACGATTTAAAAGACATCAACTCATATCTTTTATTAATTTACACAATCCTGTCATCACTGCTTCTGAAACATGTTTAGTGCCAGGGTCCCTAGTTTCTTCTGTTTGAAGGATGACAGAGATGATGGATATGATGGTTGTGCTATTTTTATTCGAAACTTCTCTTACTTTTCACAATTGCCGTTAGAGCTTTTGACATTTCTATTCTATCTCTTTATATTCCTCATCCTTCTGCTTCTCTTATACCGTCGCTTCGGTCTTTTCTTCCACCTGTCTCAACCGATAGTAGTCTTGGGAGATTTGAATTCTCACCATTCATTATGGGGATCTCATTTATGCGATAGATTTGGAATTCTTCTAGTAGAAATGTTTGAGGTATTAGATATTTGCGTATCCAGGTATTAGATATTAGATATTAGTATTAGTTATATTGTATTAGGTATTAGATATTAGTGTATCCAGGTCAGAATTCTAAATCTGCTGTTAATCTTTCTTTATCTTCTCTTTCTTTATCTTCTCCATTTTCCTGGAGAGTGCTTTCCTCTTCTTATAGCAGTGACCACTTCCCTATTATTCTTTCCTTAAATGACAGGCTCATCACAAATTCTATTCCAAGTTCCCTTTTGAAATATAAACTGGGACTTGTGGACTGGGCTGCTTATGCTGAATCTGTTGATATCTTGTTGGATACCGTTTCTGATCTTTGTATCAATAACCTTCCGACCATCGCTCAGTACTTCAAGGGGCTTTCCAAAAAGTACTTTGAACGAGCTGAGAGACACCCAAACCCACTGGTGGCTGACGCCGCAGAGTATAGACCACGTAAGACTACCTTAGTCAGAAAAAGAAGACCAAAGTCGATTGTTCGTTGACCCCGACGACGCGTTCACAGTTGGTAATAACGTGTACGCGTAGGCATAAGCGACACCACACAACATACAAACATACACCGTCTATACCGGTATAGACGAGGTCCCAACTGAGTACGTACTCCGTTGCTCCGGCGTTCTGCCGTCGGAGGACGTCTAGTGTCCAAATTTCCTTAGCTTAGTCAGGAGGGACCTGACTAACGACGCCCCGAGCCGAAGTCCGTGTCTCAATCCGAGACGCCCTCGGGACGTCGTTCCCCATAGGGGCCCATCTAGGCCCCCCTTTTTAAGGGTGGGTCCCACCGGACCCACCCGCTCCCCCGGTGACGCTGTAATAGCCGACAGGGCTAACAGTATAGACAGACAAAAAAAATGTATCAATAGTGATCTTGCTTTATGTTACGAACAGTTTCTTAATACTTTTTTTCAGCTGACTCGCGCTTTCCCACTAAAAATCATCCTAAATATTTTCGTCTTTCTCCTCGATAGAATGAACAATGCACTTGTTTGGCAAAAACAAGGAAGTTAGCAGAGAAATCTTACTCTCTTCATATGACTTTGGATAATTTTATTAAATATCAACAACTAAATGCAAAATATAAGCGTCTTGTATTAAAAAAAAAATGGCTTTTTCTCTGTGAATCGCTCTGTCCTCGATCCCCCTCTTCTATGGTTTGGTTGAACTTTAAAAGATTTCGTCGAGTCCTAATTTCAAATAACCTAAATGATTGATCCATCAATATGGCTCAGTGATTTTTTTTTGATAATTTGCTCCGCAAGATGTTCCTTTTCCAAGACAATTTCCTAACCCCGCCGTCTTTGCAGACGATCCATGAGATAGCCTTTTCCTTTTCTGAGCTCCATTGTGATCTCTCTGACCTCAAAGATTCGTCTCCAGGTGAAGATGGCGTCCCTTTCTCTTTCATTTTAAATATAAGAAATAAAACAAAAGCATTCTTCCTTAACATCATGAATTAATTTTTTTTCCTCGGTATTGTTCTGGGATCATTGAAATCTCAAATAGTTTTGCCAATTTTAAAACCAGGTAAAAACTCAATTGAATCGACCTCTTACCGCCCTTTTGTGTTGTCCTCTACTCTAGCAAAAATTCTTGAACATTTGTTAAAGAACCGACTGGAATGGATAGAAAAATCCTCTCTACTTTTCAATTTGACTTTCGAAAAGTTTTGAGTTATAATAATAATAATCAGTCTTGCGCGGTTTGTGTTGTCGTGCGCACGCATCGAAGCGAGCAGTCAAAAGTAAGTTGTAAATTTAAAACTAGCTGCAGCAAGCAATTTATAAAAATACTGATTAAATGAATGATAATAATGAAGATGAAGATGTGGATGCGAATAGTGATTCCGAAATACTTAATAAATGTGAAAAAGTTTTGAAACAATTATCAAAACAAGATTCAGTTGCCATGGATACACAATCTGAAAGAAAAACTGTTGAGAAAAGAAAATTAAGAGATGAGGATGAATCGGATGGGGATGATTTTATTACTGTTTCGAGAAGTGCTAAAAGAGTCATTAGGAGTAATTCTAAGGATGTAGAAAATAGTCGGCATACACATCCTTCAATAATTACGGACTTTACGAGAGTAGAAGAAAACCAAGCTAGCTCTGGTAAATACTCGTACCACGAAGTGAGTGTGTCTTATACTCAACATTTACCGAAGCAAATGGCCTTTGCAAAGTTGTTGAAAGATGCAAATATCAAAAATGTTACCCGGATTAGATTTAAAAGCCCTTTCAAGGTACTTGTTCGTTTTGAACATAAAGAAGATGCGAAAATGTTGATAAATTGCACTAAAATAATTGAGCTGGGTTATAAGTTGCAAATGACAAATGAAACAACACTATCTTATGGAATAATTAAGGGTGTGGACTTGGACTTAACAGATGAAGAAATCTTAAACATCTTAGAAGCTGATTGTAAGATAATAGCTGTTAAGAGACTTAAAAGAATTGCAGAAAGTGATACCTGGGTCGATAGTGAGACAGTTAGAGTATGTTTTGAGAGCACTAATTTGCCACCATATGTCCGAGCTTACAACTGTCGATTTAGAGTAGGTCTCTATGTTTTTCCCGTTAGTCAATGTAGCGGCTGTTGGCAATTTGGTCACTTTTTAAAATATTGCCCTTCGAAGAAGAAGATTTGTCCTAAGTGTGGAGATTCTCATGAAAATTGTGATACAAAGGATTACAAATGTTTGAACTGTCACGGAAATCATTTTGTGTTAGATAAAGAGTGTCCTATGTATGTTAAAGAAAAAAATATTAGGGAAATGATGGCAGAAAGAAATATAACTTATCGGAAAGCATTAGATTTAGTAAACTGTGAAAGAAATACAAAGGAAGTAAAGAGTAAGGTTATTAATATTATTGAAAATCAACCATCAACCTCGAAATTGTCACAAATCTTAGTAGCAGATAAGGAGACATATAGTAGTGTAACAAGTGGAACACATCTTGCTATGAAAGAAAAAAAAAGTAATCATAAACCTTCACCTAAAAGACAACTTGGAAAGAAAAAAAAGAAAAAGGAAAAGACGAGTCCTTTAGTAGATACATCAATGTCATCAGAAGAAGAGTCCAGCAATGACGGTGCAGAGGAAACACGCTCTGTGAAAGGGGCTCATTACAAATTTGAGTTAAAGAAAATGTTGTTAAAGTTTTATACAATATTGTGGTCTGAAAAAAGTTTTGAAGAGAAAATTGTTATGTGTGTAAAGTTGATTTATGAGGAGGTTAAAGATTTTGTACGTAATTGTTGTGCAAAAGGAGAGTTGTTACAAAATTTAATATCATTTTGTAATGGATAGTAGAAGAAAGAGTTCTGTTATAAATATACTTCAATGGAATGCTCAAAGCCTTAAGCCTAAATTGTTATGTTTTGGAGAGCTTTTAATTACTGAAAAAATTCATATTGCTATCATTAGTGAAACATGGTTAGATGTTGAACAAACTGTTCATATTAATTCATACAATATATTTAGATTAGACAGGTCAGATTCATATGGTGGTGTCGCAATTATTGTACATAAATCTATTAATGCATATTTAAGTCCAATTAGTATTAACGATTCGGGAATAGAGATATTACGCGTCAAAATAAGTAACTGTAGTACACTAGAAAATATTGTTGCAATTTATTGTCCTTCAGCAAAACAAACTGTTAGATCAGATTGGGAGGAAATATTTAAAAATTTACAACGTAAGTCTGTTGTTGCTGGAGACTTTAACGCACATCATACGAACTGGTCATACAAGACTGATACTAGAGGTACCCAAATATGGGATGCGTCATTAGAGTACGGACTTATTTCTCTTAATACTGGTGAAGCTACTCGAGTTAAGTTAGTTGAAGGTGTTTTGAGACAAACTTCGCCAGACATATCATTTGCCTCAGCGGATATAGCCACGCACTTCTGTTGGAAAACTTTACAAGAAAATTTAGGTAGCGATCATTTAATTATAAGGTTTAGTATGAATTTTTATGAATATAGATTGAATACTAGGACAAAACGAAATTTCAAATTAGCCGATTGGGACAAATATAAAGAGAATTTGAGATCCAATTTTAACTCTGAGTTATTAATAAGAAATTGGGATTGTTGTAATATACAAGAAAGATATGATTTTTTGATGCAAAAAATTGAAAACGCTGTAGACCTTAGTATACCTATACTAAAAATAAGTACGAATCCTTCATCTAAATTTAAACCAAAGTCATATTGGAGTCCAGAATTATCATTAGCTGTAGCGCGTCGGCGATTAGCACTTAAAAATTTTAGAAAAAACCCTACCCCTGAAAATTTGGATTTTTTTGAAAGAATAAGAGAAGAATGTACAAAAGCTATTTCAAAAGCTAAACGTCGCAGTTGGGTTGATTTTTGTGATTCCACAAATGTGGAAACTTCGATATCCGAATTATGGAACAAAATGCGATGGGTTAAGGGAAATCGATCTTACAGTGCATATGTTCTTCCAGAAAAGCAAATAGAATTATTACAATCATTAACTCCAGATTCAGTTTTAAATCATACTCCCATGATACATTCACAAAATAGTCAGCTGGAAACAGTTTTTTCTATGCACGAATTTGAGCGATGCTTAAAAAAAAAGGATACTTCACCAGGTGGTGATAGTATTACCTATTCTTTAATTTTTAATTTACCAACAGAAGCCAAACATTTCCTTCTGAAGCTTTATAACTCAATTTTAAAGACAGGCTATGTACCAATCCAATGGCGACGTATTAATATCATAGCTATTAGGAAACAAAGTGATCATAATTCTGAACCAAAATATCGACCTATATCGCTCATGTCATGTATGTGTAAGATTCTCCACTTGATGATAGGTAAACGATTGGAATGGTACGTTGAAAATAATGAAATAATTTCCAAAGACACAATAGGTTTCCGTAAATCTCAATCATGTGTTGACTGCCTAGCACGGTTAATAGCCCAGATACAAATTGGTTTCTCTGAAAACACCCCTACCATGGCCTGTTTTCTTGATATAGAAAATGCCTACAATAACGTGTCAATATATGCAGTAATTAAAACTTTGGACAAAATTAAAGCTGGAATGAAAATTTGTACTTACTTTTGGAATTTCCTAAGTGAAAGACATTTGACTATACTAAATGAACGTGGTCAGGTCATATTAACACGATGGGCATCCAATGGTCTTGCCCAAGGTGATCCTATATCGCCATTATTGTTCAATATAGTAACATTTAATATATGTCATGAAATTAAAAATGTCTTTATATCTCAATATGCAGACGATTTTGTTTTCTATATCAGTAATAAAAACTTGAATACATGTAAATTAGAAATTGAAAAGGCATTACGAATATTTCTACTCTTATTAGAGAATATGGGCTTACAATTATCAGTATCGAAATCAAAAGTTTGTGTATTTAGCAGAGGGTGTCGGAAATTATTACCAAGTATAACTATTTATGAGAATTCTTTAAGTATAGTTTCATGTATTAAATATCTGGGTATGTGGCTAGACCGAACTTTAACATTTATTAAACATATCAATGAGTTGACTGCAAAATCATCAAAACTATTAAATTTATTAAAAGTACTGGTAGGTTCTTCATGGGGTATTCATCAAAAACATATGCGAAAACTTTATATCGCATTAATTAGAAGTCGTTTAGATTATGCTTGTTTCTTATATGATAATAGTGCAAATAGTCACATAACCAAGCTGGATAAAATTCAAAATCAGGCTTTACGTATAATCGGCGGATTTATTAAAAGCTCCCCAATTCATGTCATGGAAAGCGAACTTAGCTTGCCACCCCTTTGCTTAAGACGACAATATCTTGCCTATAAATTTTGTCTGAAGAGCCAATCTTGGTCTAGTAATATAACCATAGAGCTTATATCCAGATTGAATAATTTATGTTGTTTAAGGTATTGGCAAAAGAAAAAAAAGCCCTTAATTACAATTGTATATAATGAAACCAAAAATTTTGAAGTCCATCAAACTTATCCTTTACTCATGTTTAAACTTAATATATGGATTACAAGTATAAATGTACATAATATAGTTAAAGTTGGTCTAGATAGTGTACAAAAAAGTAAATGTAATTACAATAACTTTAATTTAAAATATAATGTAATAAACGAATTGAACGAAAAGTATGAAGGATGGCACAAAATATTTACGGATGGATCCAAAACAAATGATAGTTTAGGAGTGGCAATTGTCTCTGAAGAACAGCAATTTTGCTTTAGAATTAAGACTGATTTAACCATTATGTCAGCGGAGCTTGCTGCCATCTCAGAGGCTCTTACATTAATAAGCAATAAAATTTGGAAAAAAAGTGTTATTTTTTCAGATAGTAAGAGCGCCTTACAGCATTTGGCTCGATGCGCTTCTGGTATCAGAGGTGTATCGATAGCCTATGCTATACTGAACAAGATATCACAATTAGAAAATCAAGGTTACAGCTTGAGAGTGCAGTGGGTTCCAGCTCACATTGGTATACCAGGTAACGAAAAGGCAGATATATTGGCAAAAAAAGGATGTATTGAAGGTATAGAATTAAATATTTTATCTGATTACACAGAAATCTTACACAAATTTAAAGCCTTAAATTTTGAGAAATGGAAAGAATATTTTAATGAGTCATCAAAAATTAAGGGGATTTGGTACAAAACATTACAGCCAGAGCCTATTCGAATGCCTTGGTTTTCCGATTTAGACAATAATAGACATTTTGTAAAACTTATGTTAAGGTTAAGATCTGGGCACATACCATCAAACAAATTTTCGTTTTTAATGAAAAAATCAGATTCTCCTAACTGCAGTTTGTGTGGTGTTGAAGAGAATGTAAATCATGTGTTGATGGAATGTATCAAAAATCAAATTAAAAGAAAGTCACTGTCGAGGCAATTGCAACTTAATCCATACGATGTTGGTACCGCGCAAACAATTTTGTCATATCCAAAATCAGAAACAGCGAGATTATTTTGCAGATTGGCATCTTGTCTCCACAGCGATTGTTTCATAGATTAAGAGTTTTAGTTTAGTTTTATGTATGATGGTCACAATGGGGTTGGCATATCCTAACAAGGAAAAAACCCCAAATTTAAAATAAAGATTAAAAAAAAAAAAAAATAATAATAATAATATCAGGACAAATTACATACATTGATCTAACCCCTAAGTAAGCAAATTATTTGCTTGTGTTAAGGGTATTAGACAACGATACTAATACATAGAAATACACATATAAATACTGAGAATATATTTAATAAACGACCAAACCCAGAAACACAGACATTTATGCTCATCAGATAAATGCCTGTCTCCGCCGGGAATCGAACCCGAGCCCCATTGCGCCGTGACATGTTAGGCGTCTGCGCTAACCACTCGACCAACAGGGCGGTTCCATGGATAGTCTTAGGAGAGTATGTTGTGGGTGTTTTCCTTGATATAGCTTCCGTTACTCAGATGTAAAACGCACTGCAAAATGCAATGCAAAAACAGTTTAGTATACCTCCGTTGTTGACCCATTTCTTATGCAATGTACTCTTTTGCAGATCTATTAAAGTTAAATATTTTAATAGAATTCTTCCCCCTAGAAGTGTTGGGAAAGGTCTCCCTCAAGGCTCTCTACTTTACAGCATATATACTTATAATCTTGATTTTTTGGGGATGCAACGTCATAGTCAGCATTTGTTTTTCTTTTTTTTTATTTAATTAACTTTAATCTTAGGTAGAATATTATTATTTTTTTTTGTCTTAAATTATATATATATATACTAGCAGACCCGGTCACGCGTTGCTGTGGTTGCTAAGGTTTTAGATATACCCATTACATTGTAGTAAACTATTTAAGAAGTCATGGTATTAGAAAAAATAAAATAAAAATTTTAAAAACCCCCTACCGCTAAGTAAAGGAAAAATTCAAAATGCAAGTAAATTTATTAAGGCCAATAACGAAATAACAATATTTTGATATTATCGTATAGTCAAAGACCTCATTCATTAGCTCCGAAAATTTTGTAAAATAGACACTCATCAACGTACGTACAAAGGTCCCCCGACGTAACGACTTCAATAAATTCATAATTATATTATTATCCTTTTTAGACGTCATCTAGTATTGGGGTTTATTTAATTTATTTTCTGTTTTTCAAATTATTTCACTTTTTTCTATGTTGTACTAAATGAACCTACGAATATACTAATTTCCCCTATTTAGATTTTTACTATCAATATTGTATAAAAACCTTTCGCCAGCACCAATAAAATTTTGGGGACGACTGCTTCTATTTCGACCAAACATAACTAAGAACCATCTCGACAAACCAAGCTTTCGATTAAAAAAAAACGCATTCAAATCCGATTACGTATTTGGCCGCTACGTATCCACAGACAGACACACAGATACACAAATCTACAGGTGAAACTTATAATACCCCTCTTTTTGGGTCGGGGGTTAAAAATAATGATGTGGACTTCTATGTTTTTTTACATAGATGCATTTTGTAAAGAACATGGCGACCTCTATGACTGATTTTCTACTATCATTACCTAACCCTTGATACAGTAATATAATAATTATTAGTAATGCGCCGAATATTTGGTAAGTATTCGGTATTCGGTGTATTTGTCATCTTTTTCGTAATTCGTATTCGGCCGAATTTTTCACTTTTGATGCCAAATATATTCGGTTCGAGTATTTCTATTTTTTTTGGCTACACCACTCTATACTGTACGACAGTATACCGCTATACGTTAGGCGTCTGCACTCCACTACTTGACCAACAGGGTGGTTGCAATAATGTAATTATTATTTACCAAAGAAGACGAAAACGTTAAAACCGGTCTAAAAATTCACTGGATTGGGATTTGAAAGAGGTCTTTGAACACGATTGAACAAAATTATCGTACAGTTGAGGTATTTAATTTTAAATTTAATTATTATTATTTTATTTAAGATGGTAACAAATGAATACACTACAAATTTATAAATAAGGTATGTAGGGCAGATGGTTTAAAAAAAATTTAAAATAATATTTGTTATTTTAAATTATTAATAATTTAATTTTTAATTTAATATTGCACTAATCGGTGCACAATATTTTTGGTTGACCGGTCTCACATAAATAGATTCAACGAAGAAGTAGGTATAATTTGACTGTATTATGTTCATTTTAATATGTGTTTATATATACTTCAGTCTAAGTAATACGTGGCGGGCTATACTAACACTAAAAATTAACTCATAATTTATTCCCTGCATCGCGTGTTGGTTATGATGTTAAATTGTATATGAAACATTTGTACTTTTAACATTACGCCATCTGTTGAACACTAACTCAATCCAGTCAACAGATACAATGCCATCTGTTAAACTTGTTTGGAAACACAGATAATTAAAAGCTAGAGACACAAATAAACACAGATAATTAAAAGCTAGAGAATCCCTAAGAGAAGTTTTTAAAGAAATCGGTATTCTTACGGTCGCTTCTCAATACATTTTTAATAACTTACTATATATACGCCAAAATTTAAATGACTATAAAAAAACAGCGACAGACATACTATCAATACAAGAAATAAAAATAGGCTCGTAACGCCTAAATTTCGACTTCAAAAAGTTAAGAAATCCTTCATGGGCTTGAGTATACGCATATACACTCGGCGTCACAAAAATAGCACCTTTTAAAAAAGCAACTTCAAAATAATTTTACTCAAACTTTGTGAATTGTAAGGATATCATTGTAGGATATCATTGGAAAGGTAATTCAATTGCTTATTAGAAAATAAAAAACATGTGTATGCATTTTAATTCTTTAATAACAAAAAACTTAAAACATGACAAAGTGACAAAAAATAAAATTAATAACATCATAAGAAATTACAAATAAGGCCTTAAAATCTAGTGTTTCCACCCCTTGCTGTGATGGTAGCTTCCAGCCGATCCTTCATGGAGCTCACGAGGGTCACCACTCTTGCTTGGGGTATGTTGTCCCATTCGTTTTTCACGGCATCCTGGAGCTCTTGTAGAGTGGTGGGAGCAGGATCTTGTGCTCGTACGTGCCTCTTTACATCGTCCCAGAGATGCTCGATCGTGTTCAGGTCTGGACTTCGTGCTGGCCACTGCATAACAGGAATCTCAACCTCTTCCAAATAGTCCCGCACAGCAAACGCAGTGTGGCAACGGGCGTTATCATGCATTAACATGAACCCATCGCCAACAAAACCAGCATACGGAACCACATGGTCTTGTAAGATCTCCGTTATGTACCGCCGAGCATTCAGCGACCCTTGCCCGCGACCACCACCAGTCTGAGAGACGCACACAAGCTCCGTTTTCCCTTCGACGGATATGCCACCCCAGAACATACAGGAACCACCTCGGTATTCGACGGATTCCTCTATGCAAGCCTGGGCAAATCGCTCTCCTCGTCTTCGGTATACTCTTCTGCGTCTGTCGTTGCAGAAAAGACATACTCGTGTCTGATCGGTGAAGAGAACGGCTTTCCACTGTTCACTCGTCCAGTTGACATGCTCCTGGGCAAATCGTAACCGCTCCCTTCCATGCTGCACGGTCAATTTTGGGCCCCTAGCAGGTCTGTGAGCTCTCAATTCCTTTTCTTTCAGTCTTCTTCTATTCGTAGAAACACTCACAGACGTTCTGCAAGCTGATCGGAGCTCTTGTTGCAACTCAACAGCATTGCTGAAGCGGTGCCGCAAGGATGTGGAAACAACGAAGCCGTCGTCTCTTTCTGACGTGCAGCGTTTTCTTCCGGATCCACGTCTTCGAATATAGCCACCAGTTTCAAGGAACCGTTGGTATATTCGTCGAACTGAGAATCGGCTAAGGTTCAACTGTCGAGCAACGTCAACCTGTCGCAGTCCTGATTGCAATAGCGCAATGATTTGAGCGGCTTTATCAGGGGTTGTATCCATCTTCAGGTACTGTTCTCTTGCGTATGTTGTTCCGGTGTGTTCCCTCTGAAGTCTGAGTAGCGACTGACCCATTTTTTACCTTTATATGAGCTTTTATACCCTTATAAGATAGCACAAGTAGTGCTCCTTAAGTGAGCATTTTTTTAAACATTTTTTTGATTGGTCCCTGGTTAGAAATGGTAATTGTTTTTTTAATGATACAGGTAATTAATATAAAGGTATTGAAGTGCACTTTAGAATGATATATTTTTTTCATACGTAGTACTTATGTGCTAGATTCTAGGAGCGATTTACTGAAAAAAACATAGAGGTGCGATTTTTGTGACGCCGAGTTTATAATAAGGTTCCACAAGATATCTTAGATCTTCCTTTTCTTGGTTTTAAATCTAAAATTAAAGGTATATTATTAAATAAATCTTACTATAACATTCAAGAGTTTTTGGTTGATCGAAATGTGTGGAACTTGGGTCATTGACTCATTTGCAGGGTTGATGTTATAATATATAAGTCAAACATTGTTAAATTTCATTTAAAAAGAGCAACTGTTGAGTTTCTGGCCAGCTCTTCTCAGCAGAACAGCATTCCGAGCTGGTGGTAGCTTACTCACAGACTGACTATACTGACCAATTTAATGTAATTGACGATTCAAAAGTGCGTGTAAATGCCTACTTGAATAAAGATATTTTGAATTTGAATTTGAATTGTAAAGAAATAATTTGCAATAAAATAATATTGCGACTAAAAATTAAGATGTAAGTTATCCTATGTTTCAAGTTGGATCAAACTGCACACGGTTCGCAAATTTAATTAAAATCGGTTAAGTAGTTTAGGAGTCCATCGCGGACAAACAACGTGACACGTAATTTTTATATATTTAGATATATATATATATATATATATATATATATATATATATATATTATTTAATGTGTGTTTTTTTATGGTTGTTTGATTATTTTTATATTTATCTAAGTGTTGAACATTTTTTTTTTTTTTTTTGTTATTCTCTGTGTAAACATGGCTGTGATTTGTTGGCCCCAAATAAATGTGTTTTCTTTCTTTCTTTCTTTCTTATTTGTCCGTGAGCAACTTTTGTGAACAACAGTATGCTGATGATATAGCTATATATTATAGTTCTTCTTCTATTGACGATATATCTTTCCGTATTAACTCTGCTTTACATTATCTCGATCAGTGGCTTTCAGATCATGGCCTATCCTTATCCGTAGGTAAGAGTTGGCCTATAATTTTTACTAAGAAAAGATTAATTCCTTTAGAGTCAGTCTGTGGTTATCAACATATTGCCCTTGTTGACAAGGTAAAAGGTCCTTGGAATTTACCTAGATAAAAGACTTTACAGGATTGCTCATGTTGAATTTATTAGTGAAAAATGTGAAAAAGGTATTAAAGTTCTTCGTGTCGTCTCTGGTGTTTGGTGGAGATCTCCCCCTTATTCTCTTAAGTTATTTAATAACGCGATTATTCGAAGTCATATAGATTATGGTCTGTTTGCTTTCGAACCTGTTATTAAATCGGCTGCCGAAAAACTCAACCAAATTCAGAATCGGTGTCTCCGAATCAGTTAAAGAGCAATGAAAACCTCCCCAATTAATGCTCTACAAGTCGAATGCGTTGAGCCTCCATTACAACTCAGGAGGATCATTACAACTATCATCTCATCCTTTGATTTATCGTTTGAATAAATTATTGCAAGTCTTTCATTCCCGCAAACTACCATTACTTCTGGAAAGTTTTAATAAATTTTCCAAAATGTCTCATCCTCTGTTAGCTTTCCGTCAAATTCCCTTTTTTGTTTTCTTTCAGGCACTAATATTTAAACCAAAGATTATTTTAGATCTTGGCCTTGAGAAAAATGCTTCTGATAGAAATTCTAAATTCCAATCAATATCTCACGAAAATTGTCCAGGTTTTTTACATATCTACACTGATGCATCTAAAATTTCCACAATTGGATGCGTTGGCCCTGCTTGTTGTATTCCGATTTTCAAAATAATTCTTCAATTTAAATGTCTCCCAGCGTCTTCGGTTATTACTGGCGAATGTGATGCCCTTCTTGAAGCAGTCCGTTTTTCATATTCTCGTAATTTTACCCAGACTGTAATATTAACTGACTCCTTTAGTGGTCTGTTAGCTCTTAAAAAAACCCATTTCGCAATAGATGTCATCTCCGATTGTTTTTAAAATCAAAGAGGCTCTCTTTTCCTGTTTTCAAAAAAGGCTACAAGTCTTTCTAGTTTGGTTTCCAAGTCACTCTGGTATTCTTGTAAATGAGACAGCCAACTCATGTGCTAAAGGGGCCACTTTTACTAGTTTTTGACATCAGTTTAAAAATTCTTCTCAGGACTTGTTGTCTCTCGCAAAATCTCAATTAGACAAATCTTAAACTATCCATTGGAACCTTCCTCTATCTATTAAAGGAAGGTATTATGTTTCCTTACACCAAGAAATTCCGACTCGTCCCTGGTTTTGTTATTTCAAATATGTCGATCGATTTCTTCGAATTCTTTATCTTACTGCTTTTTTTTTTTTTTTTTTAACAAAACTAGGTTAATGCTAGACTACATCCCGCCGTGCGACGGAACGTCCGGTAATGGAACGGGGATGGGGGAATTAAATCGTGTAATTCCTGCGCACACTCACCAAAATGTATCCTATAGAATACTGAGAGGCTAGCAATTCTACGCCTATGTTCAAGGCTGTGGAGTTTGCCTCATACGGAGACTGCCTGAAGTTTGTCATTCAAACGTTGCACCATGGCTTCTCTTTCAGATTGTACTTCATCTCTACTAGCCCGAGAACTTGGCAGATATCTTTCTACAACTGTGCTGTCATCTGCATACCCATAGATACCGGGCTTCAGCAGATCGTTAATATGCAGCAGAAAAAGAGTTGCAGAAAGAACGGACCCCTGAGGTACCCCGGTATTTATTGTCAAGGGTTCCGTAGAACACCCGTCAACAACTACGCGGAGAGATTTCTGGCTCAGAAAATCCGTTATCCAGCCGATCAGACCAGGAGATATACCGTACGCTGAAAGCTTGCTTAAAAGGTTCACATGCCAGACCCTGTCAAAAGCCTTCGAGACGTCCAGAGAGACGGCGACCGCTTCTCCGTTCCTCTCGATGGCTTCGCCTAAAATGTGAGTAGCGCACGCTAGAAGGTCCCCAGTGGACCTATTTCGGCGAAACCCGTACTGTCGGTCACTGAGGATATCGTTACCTTCCACGTACGCTAGAAGCCGCGAGTTCAATACACGCTCCATAATCTTGCAGAATATGGAGGTGATTGAAATGGGCCTATAATTGGCAGGAGAATTGAAATGGGCCTATAATTGGCACGGCTGTATTTTTTGGGCACGGGTTGCACGTTGGCAAGCTTTTAGGATTCCGGCACTTTTCCAGTCTTGAAAGAGAGGCGATACAGACGTGTCGTGAAGTGACGTGACGTGAGAAGCATTGCCAGTGTCTAGATGCGAATTCTCAGCAAACAGAGAAAGCGAATGTATTTGCTTTCTCTGTTGCTGTGTGGGCCAGAGATCCATCCGGCTTCAGCAGAGCAGGCAGTGAGGGTTGGCAGAAGTTCGATTCGATCGCTTTGGCAAGAGACCAGAAAGCTCGACTGCCAGTTGGTCTGACAGAGAGCTTTTCGCCATTCTTAACGATCCGATCAAGACGAGCCTTCCGCGATGCCTTTTTATAGGACTTGGCAGCTTGGTGAAAGGCTCTCTTCTTTGTACTTACATCCGGAGTTTTGCAGCTTCGAGCATCAGCCCAAATGAGGTATGCCGAATGTTTTCGGTCCTGAGCATGACGACATTCGGCATTAAACCATGGGCGAGCTTGGCACCGATGAGTACGTCAGCAAAAGGAATAAAATATTCCATTGCCTGATGCACCACATCGGTTATAGCAACCGCGCAACTCGACAGATCCAAAGAAGAGAAGCAAACCTGCCGCCAAGGATAAGACGCAAAAAAGTGCCGCATTTTTTCCCAATCAGCTGACATGTATTTCCATACTCGCCTAACACCATGTGGTTCGAGAGCTGGTAGGGAATATGTGAATACAGATTTTACCAGACAGTCATCGAAGGTACCCAAGGGGGAGATGATCTCTACACGTTACCTCTCCGGATCAGTTGTCAGCAGAAGGTCCAGGCAATTGGCTGTATGGCCTACCACATCTGGTACCCAAGTCGCTTGCCTCACCAGCTGAAAGGGGTCCAAGGACAACGCAAAGTCCCGCGCTTCTCTTCCAGCATGGTCGGTCTTCTGGTACGGGAACAGCCAGTCCTGATGACAGGCATTAAAGTCCCCCAGAAAGACGAGCTGCGCCGAAGGGTACTGATACAGAGCCATATCTTTTTTACTTTTATCACTTGCTTTAAGATTTGCTTAAAGCAAGCAAACGATACAGTATCAGCGAGAAGGTTGCTCAGTTGGTAGAGCGACAGGCCAGTTTTTCAGCAAGCGCGGGTTCGAATTCCTGCCCGTATCGGTTTATTTTTTCACTATATTTATATAAATTTATTAGATGCAAAAAAATAAACCTTAATTAAATGTTTTTTTTATAAAAATATATATGTAATAACAATATCGCCTGATAAATTCCAAATCGTCCTGCTCATTTTCCATTATTCGTTGTGTTATTTTATTTATAATTTATATCCTACTTGACGTTGTCAAAATATTTTGTCACCTGTAGGCGCAAGCCGCAACCAAGACTCAAGAGCCATTTCAAAATAAAGAAGAAGAACAATTATTGTGCTTTGTGCGTTCTCTAATCTCAAGGTTTTTGGAAATAATTTAATTTTAAGAAAGAATGGATATCTTCTCACTTTAAAAACAATCTTCGAGCATTCTCTTTTTACAATATAATCAAGATACATTTTATTACATTTTGTTGCACAAATTTATAATTAAACGAGCTTGCAAAGTAAATAGTTTTTGTAAATAATACTTTATAAACATTAAAATGAGTGATAATAAAACTGATGATGTATGTGAAAAAATATTAAATGTGGCTAGAAAAACTCCGAAAGGAATATCTGACAAAGATATGGCAGCAGCAGTTCCTGAACTTTCCTCTGCTGAACTTGTAGCTACAATTAATAAATTACTACAGCAAGGACACTTTGATCTGTATAATCAAGGGGGTGCACTTTTGTATAGGTAAATCTCTAACTGTGCACTTCCGATTTTTTTATTTTCGTCTTGAACTCAGTTAATTTTGTTTTTAGGTTAAAAAATCAAAGTTCAAAACAAGCCATTAAAGGAGCAGATAATGAAGAAAAAGTTGTTTTCAATCTAATAGAGGAAGCCGGTAACAAAGGAATATGGATCAGAGATATAAGAATTAGATCAAATTTAGCCAATACTCAACTTACCAAAGTTTTAAAAAGCTTAGAGGGCAAGAAAGCAATTAAAGCTGTAAAATGTGTTAATGTTAGTTTATTGTATATAGGTTATTTTAGTCTGTTGTTAATGAAGCATTATAATAAATCTTCTATATGTATATAAATCATTTCAGGCATCTAAAAAAAAAGTTTACATGTTATTCAACTTGGAGCCTGATAGATCAATATCTGGTGGTGCTTGGTACCAAGACCAAGACTTTGAGTCGGAGTTTGTGGATATACTTAACCGTCAGTGTCTTAGATTTCTACAGCAAAGAGCTGATAAAATAAAAAACAATCCAAGAGGTCCTATTGTTGGCAGAACACAGTCTTATGCCACAGCTGGGGAAGTACAAAAATATATAACAGATTTAGGTATAAGCAAAGTGAGTATATAATTAATATATTTGTTTTTTCAATAACTTTATTATATATTTTAGAACCCTAATGTGAAGTAGGTAGTGTTTGAACACTACCTAGCTCAATTATATAGCTTTATAACTGACTGTAGTTACCACATAGTAGAGGTAAATATTTTATTATTTTGTTTCCTTAAATGGTTTGTATTGTTGTTTGCATTCAATAGTTGTTTAGGTTTTAATATTGTTATTATTTTTCAAGGTAAAACTAGAAGTAGAAGATGTAATTACAATTCTGAACACTCTGGTTTTTGATGGAAAGGCTGAAGGTAGTGTGTATCCTGATGGAAGCAGGGTGTATAGAGCAATTGAATCCCTTATACCTCCACCTGGTATTGTGCAAGTTCCATGTGGAGTCTGCCCTCTTATAAACAAGTGTTATTCTACAGGATTAATAACACCACAGGACTGCAAATATATGGAAGAATGGCTTGATCAATAAATAGTTAGATTATCAAGTATTTATTATATATACTTAAATTTGCAGATAGTAGTTTATATATTACTCTTATTAACTAATGTTAACAATGGTTAAGTATTAAATACTCAAATTATATCATTTTTGGTACATTAAACAATAATGTACATTTAATTAAAAACAATATAACAGCAAAAGCATCACAATGTACTAAAACAAAATTCCAATTACATCCTTTAGGAATGGATCCAACAATCCTACTACCTAATGTTAATTGTCATATATATTAGAGATTGTAGCTTACACTACAGTCCATATTTTTGACATTAAAATTATATAAGAAAAAGGTTATCTTACATAATTAAAAATAAATAGGTAACTACAGCTTTAATGCAACTTCATTATTTACAAATTTTCTATTTAAAATAAGCTCTTAAAATTATTTTCTATGTTGTGTAATGCCTCTGACAGTAATGCAAGTTCTCGTTTGGAATAGATAGTTTTATCAATCCTTTGGTTCTTCTCTTCTGAAGGATTTGAATGATTAAAGAATGAACTAAAAACATCCATTTGAATGTAATTCAGTGACTGAAGTATCACACCTTTATCTGGATATGGTGTGCTTGCAGAGTTAGTATAATCATTTATGTGGTTTATATTATGAGGTTTTGGCGGTGTTGCTGATGAGGTTGGGGGTGGTGTTGGCCCTGATGGTCCGCTTGAGGATGGTGGAGATGAACTTGGAGTTTTAACTTCTGAAAAATTATGAGTAATTGAGATAATCTTCAAAAATAAGAAATAGGACACAATTAACTAATAAAGCACATCTTACTATAATTTCACAGTTTTTAAAAAACTATATAATGAGACTAAAATGTTAAAACAAAAACAAGTGAAGTACCTAATGAATGCATCATTCTTTCCATTTCTCTGAGCTGGGTCTGTTGTCGCTGGACAGTGAAATACAAATCTGTTATTGTTCCAGTTAGGTGTTTAAGCTCTTCTTCACGTTTTGTCTCTTTGGCAGTCTCTTTTTTACTTTGCCTAAAAATACACACATACTTATATTTATAATGTTTGTGTTTCCCTTATGAAAAAGTCAATATAAATTAAATTTTAAAAGTCAACATATTTAACCTGTTATATTCAACTATAAGCAACCCAGCACCAATTACAAATATAACAGATTCCCCAAGCAGATTTGCTCCCAACTCTATAGCCATCTCTTGGCTGAGTACAGGAATATTCACTGGTTTTCCTAAGTTTAAAATCCACATTTTTGCTTTCACTTCACACCAGTTGTAGACTAAAACCAACAAAATATATCTTAACGTCATAGTTATTAGCAAGTATAACAGTAAAATTATAAATTAATTTGATTTATACATACACTGAGCAGGAGGCATACAGACATAGGTCCTGAAAAATGGACTATTTTTGGCTCTTTCCTTACAAATATTAGCAATAGGTTTGCTTATCTGTTTTATAAGTAAAACTGATAATTTGGCGATCGGAAATGCTCCAACAACCATTGTTATTTATCACTAAAACACTCTTAGTTAAAACTCTTTATGTCTCCTTTAATAATACAATTAATAATGTTATATTTTTAAATGGCTATGCCAATAACGTAACTCTCAACCTTGGGCTACAAAACATCAATCGCGATTTACTTATTTTTTTGACAATTAAATATTAATGACTAATGTCACATTACATCGGAGTCTGACAAAGTCAAACTATATTCATGTAATGATTACTCTATGACTGTATTATATAAATTATAAAAAAATCATAAACTAAATAAAATACTCACAAGAATATTATTTATTCTTAAGAGAAGACTCTGCCTAGAAGAGCACCACATTAATCCTAGAACTAAAGACTTCTTCACTTATGGTAAAAAGGAGGAGGTCACAAGAATATTGTACAAAATACATAGAAAAAGTGATAATGTGGATAACCCAAATGTAAAAAATTCAGTCAATTTTCTAAAGGGAGCAGCATAAATATAAATTAACTGTCTTTTATAAAATACTAAACCTAGCAGCTCATAAACGGTTATGCTTGCTAAGAAAGCAGTACGTTTATTTCTTTACAAGACTGCTCTTTCTGGTTAATTCTTTCCTTTTATCATTGAATATAGTTTAAGTAGACCGTTACTACTTACTTCAAAAGGTACAATGTATCTGCCTTTATATTATAAAAAACAAATTGCTACTTTAGTAGCATTTAATTTAAAAAACTTCGTTATAAGGGATATAACGAAAAATAAATGTACTTTAAATAATGTATTACTGACAGAACATAAGCGTTCCACTTTAAACTAATGGATAAGACAAAGCCTAAGTTGTTAAATATTGTCCATCAAAATATACAAGGCTTAGGTGGCAAGGAATTGGAAGTGGAACTCTTTGTTCAAAAATATGACATAAGTTTATTGTGCATTACAGAGCACTGGTTATCAAAGAATAACAATATTATAAATGTACAAAATTATAAATTGTCAAGTTCGTTCTGTAGAGAGAAAGCTATTCGCGGTGACTCACTTATCTTAGCTCGTAACGATGTAGTGTTAAAGTCTCGATCAGATATAGTGGCGCTCTCTGTCGAGCGAATTATTGAACTATCCTGCATTGAGCTCAATGAACATATTATTTTATGCGTGTACCGACCCATCTAGTGACTTTGATGAATTTGAAAACAAAATGGAGGATATTTTAACTAAGCTTTGTCATAAAAACAAGTCCGTGATTATTTGCGGCGATTTCAATGTAGATATATTACAAGAAAATTCGTCTAGTGTACGTTTATTAAATTTGTTTAAATCTTTTAACTTACTGAACGTCTTTTTTGAACCTACTCGTATTACTACTATTTCCGCGACTTGTATTGATAATGTGTTCTGTCGCTGTAACATTTATGAAGAAACAGTAATGACGAATTTAAGTTCAGACCACTGTGGTCTAAAATTTTCTCTATTAATTAATCACGAAAGTGAAAAGCCCCAAAAGTTTACTTGTAGACCAATTACAACAAACCGGGTCCTAACATTTAAGAATACTGTTCAGCAAAAAGTGGGTAAAGTAAACATGAGCGATGATAATCCAAATAATTTATATAATAACATTTTCGGTTTTTTGTTACAAGAATTTAATAATGTTTTTAAGCCAAAAACTATGACTAAATACCTGAAACTTAAATTTAGTGATTGGGCTACCGTGGGAATATATAAAAGTAGAGATAAGTTATATGATTTATATAGTGAGAGGCAATGGAATCAAGATCCGGTATTCTTGACTAAAGTTAGGATTTTTTCTAAAATATTTAAGACCGTTTGCATACAAGCTAAGTCGATTTACATAAGAAATAAAATCTTAAACTCAGAAAATAAAATAAAGGCAACTGGGGATGTTTTATCTAGTGTTTCTGGGAAAAATAGGGCTGCTAATGGACCTATTAAGTTAAAAATTGATAAAATTGAAATAAATTCAAATTAAACTGTGGCGGCTATTTTTGAGACTTTTTTTAACGAATGTTTTAACAGTCACGCGTAATTTAAATTCTTCACCATGTGATGCAATCGTCGAATTGACGAATAACGTAAGAGTCAGTAATAAATGTTTTGTTTTTAAACCTGTTACATCATATGAAATTGTTAAAACTTTTAGAAATCTAAATATGAAAAAAACCGGTGATCTTTGGGGTATGTCAGTAGAATTACTAATAAGTATTATAAATGATATTGCTCCACAATTATCCTTAATTTTTAACAAATGTATTGAAACCGGTACTTTCCCAGACTTAATGAAAAATAGTAAAGTAGTTCCTTTGTTCAAAAGTGGCGATAGACTAATACCCGGAAATTATAGACCTATCTCTATTTTACCTACTTTAAGTAAAATCTTCGAAAAAATTATACTAAACCAAATGTCAGAATTTGTTTATAGCAATGAAATCATGCATAGTGAACAATATGGTTTCACCAAAGGCAAATCAACAACTGATGCGGGTGCCGCGCTTCTTAAGCACATTTACGACGCATGGAAAAAGTCACAGAATGCAATCGGAGTGTTTTGTGATTTATCTAAAGCCTTTGATTGCGTGGACCATCAAACATTACTTTGCAAACTTAATCACTATGGTGTGCGAAGTGCTGCGCTTGATCTTATTGCCTCTTACTTGAATCAAAGAGTTCAGACGGTTGATGTAAATAATTGTAAATCGGTTGGATCTCACCTAAAAATGGGTGTTCCACAAGGATCTATTCTAGGCCCTTTCTTATTTTTACTCTATATTAATGATTCGCCCTTTTACGTAAAAGGACTATGTGACATTGTACTTTTTGCTGATGATACCTCACTTATTTTTAAAGTTGATCGTAATAAACCTAATTTTGACAAAGTTAACTGTGCTCTGTCACGTGTTCTTCATTGGTTTGAAATTAATAATTTGGTATTAAATACTAAGAAAACTAAATGCATGGAATTTACACTTCCTAATGTAAAAAGTCAAGATTGTAGTTTATTCCTTAACAATGAAGTGTTAGAATTGACTGACTCGACTCGACTCGACAACTTTCTTAGGTATAACTTTAGATAAAAAGCTCCAGTGGAACCCCCATCTCTCGACACTCGCAAGCAAACTTAGCTCAGCCGTCTTTGCAATTAAAAAAATAAGACAATTAACAGACGCTAATACGGCTCGACTCGTTTATTTTAGTTATTTTCACAGTATATTGTCTTACGGTATTTTACTATGGGGCAGCGCTGCCGAAATTAATTCTATATTTATTTTACAAAAACGAGCTATACGGGCTATAAGTTGTAACTTAAAAGCTAGAGACTCCCTAAGAGAAGTTTTTAAAGAAATCGGTATTCTTACGGTTGCTTCTCAATACATTTTTAATAACTTACTATATATACGAAAAAAAATTTAAATGACTATAAAAAAACAGCGACAGACATACTATCAATACAAGAAATAAAAATAGGCTCGTAACGCCTAAGTTTAGACTTCAAAAAGTTAAGAAATCCTTCATGGGCTTGAGTATACGCATATGTAATAAGGTTCCACAAGATATCTTAGACCTTCCTTTTCTTGGTTTCAAATCTAAAATTAAAGGTATATTATTAAATAAATCTTACTATAACATTCAAGAGTTTTTGGTTGATCGAAATGTGTGGAACTTGGGTCATTGACTCATTTGCAGGGTTGATGTTATAATATAATATATTTAATTTATAAGTCAAACATTGTTAAATTTTATTTAAAAAGAGCAACTGTTGAGTTTCTGGCCAGCTCTTCTCAGCAGAACAGCATTCCGAGCTGGTGGTTGCTTACTCACAGACTGACTATACTGACCAATTTAATGTAATTGACGATTCAAAAGTGCGTGTAAATGCCTACTTGAATAAAGATATTTTGAATTTGAATTTGAATTTGAATAACTAAACATGTAAAAATAGTTTTCATTCACATGTGGATAGAAGATGTATCATTGAATCCCTGTTTGGATAATCGATGCTGTATTTAAAAGTTGAAATTTCTGATTTATTTTTTAATACGTAGAATAAATAGGGTGCCAACTATTACGGACCTTGTTGTTTCAAAGTATGGTTTAAAATATTCAAAATATTTTACGGTTCTTGTTATCTCGGTATCTCGTTCGATTCTTCATAGGAATTTTATTATTATCGTTCACATATGTCATAATATGTATTATCAAAGATATTGTACGTAAAAATATCGTTTTAAAAGCAGAGGTTCATGTAAAGCATTTACAAAAACAAGCTAGATGGAGGATCAAATATAAAGCGCTGCTATGCTTCAAATAAATAGTATTGATTGTATACGGCATATATGTTGCATCTGGTGGTCCAAAAAGCTATTTAAAAACAAAACGCTATCAAACTGTAAATATCTATGTTTCTACAAAAACAAAGCAGGAATTACTTAAAATATAAGTTCAACTCAATCAAAAAGTCTTTAAAGTATTGCAAGACTAATCAACACCCTTACACCCTTGAAATTGGTAGTTGACTATCGTTTGCCGAAATTTACAATAGTTGATTTTGTTTCAATATAATACTTTTTTATACCCACAGTTTAAAGTCACCTCTTGAAATCCTTTTTCTCACAACAACTACAATTAGTAGTCAAGATGACTATAAGAACTCTGAAAATCAAACATCAGATAAAAAGCAAATTTGCTGACTAAATATGATAGAGAAATTTTATTATATTAAAACTAAAAGCTTTATAGGTGTCAGACACATAATCATTAGCATATATTTATATCTACCGCGTTACCAGTAGTTTTTCAGTTCAACAGGAATTGCTTATGATCTTTATTGGATTAGACTTTTGAGGGAAAAATCAGTCAAATTACTCTTTTTAAAGTACAATGTAGCATGACTAAGTTTTATTATGATACACAATGTTTTTAAATTATTATTCAGGCGTAATTGTATTTAATTAACTAACACTTTGCAGTACAAATAAGTGCTGTTACGCGTTTTTTGTATTATTATCTACTAACTACTAACTACTAAGCTTTTGAATTCCACCATGAGCATATAGGAGCTTGGTTTTAACTTATCCTTATCCTTAATAAAAAATCTCGATAAATTAAAAAGTTTCAACTCCGTTGAACGGAAAACTTTTTGAGGATCGACTAAATTAAATGTATTACGTCATATTTTATCTCGTAAATAATACATAAGTTATTCTTCACTTTTCTCCCTCTCTGCATTTATATAAATTATACTTTTATATCTAATATTAATTTATTAGGAATTCCTTTACTGTTGAAGGTGTCCGTCTATGGAATTCACTGCCCGTTACATTAAGAAGAGCCCGTTACATTAATTCCTTGGACATTTAAAAAAAACAGGTGAAACAACTGTATTTATCTCAGTGTTGATATAAGTCGATCGAGTTTCCGTTATTATTAATATTTATACATTTATATTATTGTTTTATTTTTTCAGTTTATTTACTTTCTGTCTATATACTGTTTGTAAGAAAATTAGTAAAGAATTTATTTTTTTATATATATAAAACTAGGTTAATGCTTGACTACATTCCACCTGATGGTGAGTGAAATGTAGTCTTAGGTGGTAACGCGCATTAACCTAGCAACCTATTCACTATCCTCTTGAAGACGCCCACGTTATAGTTGGTTGGAAATACCGACGCAGGCAAATTGTTCCAGTCCTTCGCTGTACGCACTAAAAAAGACGAAGTATAGCGCTTCGTTCGGACAAGTGGAGTGTCCACAACGTAGGGATGGATACCTGCCGTGGGTCGGTACGTCCGGTAATGGAACGGGGATGGGGGAATTAAATCGTGTAATTCCTGCGCACACTCACCAAAATGTATCCTATAGAATACTGAGAGGCTAGCAATTCTACGCCTGTGTTCAAGGCTGTTGAGGTTGGCGTCAACCAATTTAGGGTCGCCAATAAGCCTCTTTGCTCGGCTCTCAATTGAGTCCAGAACCGCTAGATGAGTCTTTGCGGCACCAGCAAATATGTGGCCACAGTACTCTACACACGACCGGATCTGTGCTTTGTATAATACAAGTAGCTGTCCCGGTGTAAAGTACTGTCGGACCTTCGCAAGAACGGCAAGCTTTTCTGCAGCTGCTCTTGCTCTGGACTGAATTTATATATTTTTTTAAATTGTTGGAAAAATGCGTTACGCATCATCCCAGCGGCCAAAAAGCTTGCTTAAAAGACTCGCATGCCAGACCCTGTCAAAACCCTTCGAGACGTCCTGAGAGACGGCGATCGCTTCTTCGTTCCTCTCGATGGCCTCACCTAAAATGTATGTAGCGCACGCTAGAAGGTCCCCAGCGGAAATATTTCGGCGAAACCCGTACTGTCGGTCACTGAGATCGTTACCTTCTAGGTACGCTAGAAGCCGCGAGTTTAATACACGTTCCATAATCTTGCAGAGTATGGAAGTGATTGAAATGGGTCTTTAATTGGCAGGATCGGCCTGGCTGCCTATTTTGGGCACGGGTTGCACGTTGGTAAGCTCCCAGGATTACGGCACTATTCCAATCTTGAAAGAGAGGCGATACAGACGTGTCAATACAGGAGACAACTCACCTGCGCATGTCTTGAGCAGAACCGCTGGTATACCATCAAGACCACTGGCTTTATTCACATCTAAACGATACAATGTTCTCCATACCTCTTTGTTCGTGATGCGGATTTCAGGCATCGAAATACCGCAGTGAGAAAGATGTGCTGGAGAAGCATTGCTAGTGTCTAGATGCGAATTCTCAGCAAACAGAGAAGCAAATACATTCGCTTTCTCTGTTGCTGTGTGGGCCAGGGATCCATCCGGCTTCAGCAGAGCAGGCAGTGAGGGTTGGCAGAAGTTCGACTCGATCGCTTTGGCAAAAGACCAGAAAGCTCGACTTCCAGTTGGTCTAACAGAGAGCTTTTCGCCTTCCGCAATGCCTTTTTATAGGACATGGCAGCTTGATTAAGGGTTAAAGGATAGTTTATAATAATAGTCATATTAACAATACAAACTTACTAATTATATTATTTTGTAATAGTGAATATTAACTTCGACATATATTAACAATATTAACGTCACTTTATGTACATCATTTATCTATAGAAAATGTGAGTAATTAATCCAATTGCTTCATTGTTAGACGCGTGGCTAGACGTGGACCTGACTGCTAGGTGTGTTATATCCCCATAGACCGTGGGATCGCTAAATAGACATTTGTTATATTCCCATGTACTTACATCCAGAGTTTTATGGCTTCGAGCATCAGCCCAAATAAGGTATGCCGAATGTTTTCGGTCTTGAGCATGACGACATTCGGCATTAAACCATGGGTGAGCTTTGCCACCGATGGGTACGTCAGCAAAAGGAATAAAATATTCCATTGCCTGATGCACCACATCGGTTATAGCATCCGCGCAACTCGACAGATCCAAAGAAGAGAAGCAAACCTGCCGCCAAGGATAAGACTCAAAAAAGTGCCGCATCTCATCCCAATCTGCTGACTTGTATTTCTATACTCGCCTAACACCATGTGGTTCGAAAGCTGGTGGGGAATATGTAAATACAGATTTCACCAGACAGTGATCGGAGGTTCCCAAGGGGGACGTGACCTCTACACAATACCTGTCCGGATCAGTTGTCAGCAGAAGGTCCAGGCAATTGGTTTTATGGCCTACCACATCTGGTACCCAAGTCGCTTGCCTCACCAGCTGAAAGAGGTCCAAGGACAACGCAAAGTTCCGCGCTTCTCTTCCAGCATGGTCGGTCTTCTGGTACGGGAACAGCCAGTCCTGATGACAGGCATTAAAGTCCCCCAGAAAGACGAGCTGCGCCGAAGGGTACTAATACAGAGCCATATCTGCAACCTCTCTAAGATACTCAAATAAGCGATTTGTCTCCTGGTCACTGCTGTGGTAGACACAGGAATACAGGATTTTTTCGTTTCCTGTATCCACTAAAACTCATGGGAAAGAAAAAGTGGGGTCTTCAAGGTGACGGAGACGCTGGATACAGAGGTCGTTCCGCGCGTACACACTGACTCCCGCCCGTGAGCGAAAGTTGTGCTCTAACGAGTAACCGGGATAACCCAAGCATGCAGCGTTCAAAGAACATTGTATCTGTGTCTCCGTCAAAAAGAGCAAGTGCGGCTGCTCTGTCTCCAGGTGGTGGTGGACAGCTTAAAGATTAGAGTGCAAGCCCTTGATATTAGTGAGGTGATATTTATGAGGAGGAGTGCAACTGTTGTGTAATCTTGTTCCTTTTTTTTTGTACTTTTTCATAAAAAAATAAATATAAAAGTGAATAGGGATGGGAAATGGCAATTGAACGAGGCGGTAAGTATCGAACTCAACGTCGAAATTGGTGATGTCTTGCCACTGGGAGGCTAGTCTGGAGACTGCGGGGACGCCCGAACCCCCCCAGGGATCGCCATCGGGCCTCCTCGTCTGGTCGCCAACCAGCACGATAGAACCACCCTGGGATTTTTCGCAGCTGGCGGGGCAGCCTTTCGTGGTTGGCTAACCCACTAATTGGGCTCCCAAACTATCTACGGGCGGCCAGCGGAAAGCCGTAGCTTCGGATCCCGCTACCCTCCTCGACTAGACACCCGACAAAACAAACACCAACCCGCCCACAAACCGGTTCGCCAACGCACCGACACTGTTCAGACCAATTTCCCATAAACGGTTTCATCGAGCAACGTGCCAGAACACGACTAGGTCGCTTTGCGGCATGACTCTGCCCGATGTGTGGTAAATTTGCTGGCGACCGGATGTTATGGTCTACCACCAAGAAAAATAAGTAATGTGTGCAATGTGTGTGTTTATACTAATTGATGTATCATGTATGTATATAATATTTATATTAAAAAGGCGTATGTTTCATTTTAATAATTTAATGTACACATGTTGAATAATTCCACGTAAATATATTTACATATATAAATACATATTTGTAATGAAAAATGATACAATTTCACTTATATCCAATGTGTTTTTTATTCATTTGATTAATAATAGGTATATAACAATAAACTAATAATAAAAAAAAGTATAGTTTATATACTAAACCCCACCATTGTTAAGATAAGAATTAAAAATATATTATAAAATTTTCGTATTTATGCATTTTAGTTAATAAAAGTTTTTTTATGAATTGAAATGAAAGAAACATAAATAGAATCTTAAATAATATGTAATATAGGTATGTACACAATACATTTTTATTTTATAAGACGATGTAAAGTTGAATAAACCATACCATTTTTTATTCGTTCTAAATATAATATAAATTTTAAAAAATAGTTCTTATTCCAAGTTACACATATTAAGAGTTACAATTTACATTTTATTTATTTTTTTTACTAGTCTTTTTTAATTCCTTCAAGATAATATACTTCAAAGCATACTTCTTATTCTAAGCTAACATTTTAGTCACAATTTACTCATAAGTCATAACAAAGAACGTGAATAAGTTTCAAATTACTATGATTCCTAGACTATAAATTTTAACAGCTGCTAGCAGGCTAACTGTCAACTGTCAACTGTGAAGACGGAAGTAAACTGTACCTGTAAATTATAATTGCTAAGTTGCTAAAAGTTTGGCAACTGCATTTGTTACTTTTTTTAGGGAAATATACATTTTGTCTGCTAACTCGAACAAATGCTGTTTTAAGGTTAAATTAAACACCATATAAATAAACTACACCTCTAATAACTTCTCATTAATGATATGTGTTCTATAATATAAATTTGTATTTTTGTTACCAACATGAGACGAATATCGGTTTTAAAACTTAGCATTTTTCTGTTTTTGTCTTTAATAGCTATATATTTTTATTCTACAAGTTTTACAAATAGTAATAAGACTAACGCTACACACCATAAACCTACAAATAACAGTCAAAAGTAAGTTTATTTTAATACGCCGCATCTATACATTTTATAATTTCCAATTAAAGAATTACTGGAACTAATACAATTTGGAATATTACAATTCATATTAAATTTATAATTTGTATTATGTAAGTATTAAGTAAGACATATTTTTCAGGTCTGTTTTGATTAAAGATGAAAAAAGTGTTGATAGAATAGTGATTTCCTTTGTGGTTTGTGACGCCAGGTTCAATGAGTCCTTAAATGTTATAAAGTCTGTGTTACTCTTCACAAAAACTCCTGCCTATTTCGTTATTTTTTCTGATAACAAGTTAAGGTCTAAATTTAATGATACTTTGAACAAATGGAAGGTTATTTTAAGCAACCAATTTGATTTTGAACTACAGAAAATAAAATTTCCCAAAGAACATGAAGAAGACTGGATGAATCTATTTAGTAAATGTGCAGCTCAGAGGCTGTTTATACCTGTATGTATGAATAATTGTTTTTTTTTAAATTTTAGATGTGAACCCATAGTTCTAGGAGAAAGAAAAAATAATAACACCTATTTTGGTTTCAGAATCTGATAACACATATAGACTCTATGATATATGTGGACACAGACACTCTATTTCTTGGACCCGTAGATCTACTGTGGGATGTGTTCTATAAGATGAATAGTTCACAGATATCAGCAATGGCTCTTGAAGATGACAACCCTAACATATCCTGGTACCCTCGGTTTGCTAAGCACCCATTTTATGGAAAATATGGTATTACATTAAATTAAATATTACAGTATAATTTACCTACTTTGTGGTACTTTACCACTGTTATTGTACTTTGTGTTATTATGTTCTCAGGACTCAATTCTGGTGTGATGCTTATGAATTTAACTAGAATGAGAAATTTCGGATGGGTTGATTATGTAACACCTATAATGTTGAAATGGAAACTATATATTCCTTGGGGTGATCAGGTAATATGTACTAACATATCAGATTAAAATCAAAGTATCTTCTATTGTTTTAACAGAGCATGGATGTTGGAAAAGAAGTTCATACTTGCCACCATACCACTATTGCATCACCAAAACATTACTCTCCATAAAATATTGTATATTATTGAAGTTTTTGGTTCTTTGCAAAAGCGGTAGCATCCAATTTCCACCAATCCTCACTGGCTCATCCAGTTAAGCGAATGGAACCCTGGCTCATACAGCATTGGAGAAATTGTATCCATTTGATTCTCTTTTTGCTAGTAATTTGCATCTAGTCACTTAATGCAACCACATCTGCAAGATTATCATAAGATTTCAGCATATTATGATGTGATTCACCCTGGTGTGCTTGGCTGGGCAACTGACTTTGTGAGGCTGAGATCCCTTTGAATAGTTGTTTGTGGGTGTTCTTTGGAGTTCTTAGGCATAAATGCTCGAGGTACTCAGGGTTCTGTTCTATTTATAACTTTTCGGCTGCACATCAACTATGACTACATGGACGACAACAGAGTTGTAGAACACTATCTATCGTCTGTTTGGACCAATAGGGATCAAGTACAGACTGAAAGAGAAGCCATGGTGCAGCGTTTCTGTAACCAACTTTAGGCAGTCTCCACATGGGGCAATGCCAATCTTCTTAAGAACAGCGTCAGGCATAGAATTGAAAGCTCAGTATTCTGTAGAGTATATTTCGGTGAGTGTGCGCAAAAATTGCACGAATTAATTCCCCCATCACCATTCAATCCTCGGACTCTCCGACACAATGAATATACACCATACACCCTTACGTTGTGGAAATCCCACCGGTCTGAACAAAACATTTCTCCCCGTGTTTTTTATTTGCAAAGCAAAGGGCTGCAGTAGCTTGCCTACGTTGGATTTTAATCCAAATACAAAACTAGAGTGAATTGCCTACTAAGTTAGTGTGATTTACAATGTTCGGCTACACTACAACTTAACATCAAATGAAATGCCACCATGCATTACCTTATATATGTATTTTAAATGTCCTACAATTTTCAGGATATAATCAACATCATTTTCCATTACCATGAGAGTGCAGTACGAGAGATGGCCTGCAGTTATAACTACAGGTCGGACCAGTGTGTGTACGGTGACGCGTGCGCGGCGGCGGCGCGCGGGGTGCTGGTACTGCACGGCAGCCGGGGCGTCTTCCACAACAACAAGCAGCCGGCCTTCCAGGTTTGACAATATTAGATATGATAAAAAAAGATTCTATTTTAGCATGGTCTTCAAGGGCAGGAACGACTCACGCATGGAATATTTTTGGCAGCACAATTAACCAACTGTGTCTAAGAGTGGCGAAAACCTAAAATGAAAAGAGCTCTTAATGTTTTTTTTTAATATTTATATTTTTGTCTCAAAAAACCATACTGTATATTTATTGAGCTGAGCGTAAGCGAAGCTCTAACCGTTTGGGAATAAATTTTTTGAGTCAACATAACAGGAAAACCACTTGACCAATTTTAACCAAAATGGCACGCATATCAAGTACGTGATAGGGCTTCTACTCCAAAAAGCAGAATAAAAAAATATTGTTTCGTTTTAAAGATATGGTCAAAAAATTGAATCTCCCATAGATTTAAGCTTAACTGAACCTGCGCGCGTTCCCCAATCGTTACTCTAACGTATCGCGACGTAATAGGGTTCGAGTTCAATTCCCCACAAGGACAAGCATGCATGTGTTGAGCATAGGTGTCTGTATTTCTGAGTTTGGCCGTTTATTAAATATAAACGAAGTATTTAAATTGTGTATTTCTTTGTATTTGTATCGTTGTCTAACACCCTTAACACAAGCAAATAATTTGCTTATTTAACAGGTTAGGTCAATTTATTTAATTTGTCCAGTGATATTCTTATTATATAATTATTATATATTTTTTTTGATTTCAGGCAATATACAGAGCTATTGATGAATATGAAGTTGGGACAGACCATATGCAAGTTTTGACAAATATGGATAAATATTTAACCGAAGCCCCCACATCAAATTGCGGTAACATGAAGGACTCTTTGCTGAAGCTGGTCATAGACACTCTTACCAATAAACCAAATAGGTAGTATTTACAATATATTTTTTAATTACTTAGGATTACGAAGGTAATATTTTGTTATTACTTAGTTAATGTGTTGGAGATATTATTCTATTTTAAATTCGCCTTATACTATATATTTTTTGTTCAACAGTTCTAGACTTTATGTTAAAATTATTTATAATTAAGATCCAACACATTACCAGTAAATTGAAATACTCTATAACTCAAGCTTATATAATACATGACAAACAAACAAACAAAGATATTAACTAACAATAGTCAATTAAACCGACTTACCAAATATTAGCTGTAAAGACAAAATAGATTTCTGTTATCATGTTATGATATTATTTATTTCAATAAACATATGAAACATTATTTTAATATATCTCTTATATGAAGTATTAAATTTAGTTTATAACTATGTATAATTTGAGTTAAATTGATTTTATATAATGCTATACGTGAAGACAGGTTAAACATTTACCATAATATAGTTTTTAGTTATAATATGAGATTGAAGTGCCTGCCTTTAATTATAAGACATGTAATTTAAGGTTCTACAGAATCTCAAATAAATAGTTTTTAGTATAGAATAAAAAACTTATGACCTCAAAGTCGTGGACTTCTCTAATCTCAAAGAACTTCTGATTTCTCAGAACTATGTAAATAGGTAAAATTAAATCTCCTTTAGCCTGTTCAATCATATTGGACAAAATTAAAAAAAAAAATCTTATAGGTCTTTTTAACCTCTTGTTTTTATTATATTTACACAACTGTTTCTCAATTGACTCTGTATCATTTGCCTTATCTAAGATAGATAGTATCAAAATATACAGCCTATTATGTTTTATATAAAAATCTCAAAATATATTTTATGATTGTTTTACAATAAATTATATTTGGTTAGTTTAGTAATTGTTAAATCTTAACAATGCGAGTAATTATACAAATTAATACTAAAATGATTTCTCAATCTTTGTAAGTTTAATTTAGAACTTATAGGAAATATCTTAAACTCACTTCTTTTATATTTTTATTTATTAGCAGTTTAGTTTGAAAATGATATGACAATACATGTAATTTTTTTTAAAATTCAAATATTAGGTTCACCATCCAGTATATTTAGACTATGTGAAATGTAATCTGCCTCATTTATGTGTAATCGTACTTTTATATTATATTATTTAATTTTGAAATACATTTTTATAATATATTGTTTTTTTTTTTTGTATTTCCCTTTTATATTAGGCAAACTTTCCATTTATATTTTAGCTTTCTAATTAAGCTAAAAACGGAGATCACATTATAGCCACATTAATTCGTCTAACAACCAACTTTTTTCCTATATAGCGCGGGCTAAGGCGTTGGGAACAGCTAATTATTACATAAAAACTTCTCCCCCGCACGAATAAAACGTCAATATCTTGGAGACGACTATATCTATTTCAACCAAACATGGATAAGAACCATCTCGACGAGCATAGCTTTCGATTAAAAAACCGCATTCAAATCCGTCCACGCGTTTGGCCGCAAAACAGCAAAATATTGCATAAGAACCTCTCCCCGCACGAATAAAACGTCAATATCTTAGCGACGTTTATTTCTATTTCAATCAAACATGGATAAGAACCATCTCGACGAGCATAGCTTTCGATTAAAAAAATACCGCATTCAAATCCGTCTACGCGTTTGGCCGCAAAGGGCATAGCCGGATTAATGTGAGAAATCTGCCCCCGCGACTTTTTTGGGTCATACTCAGGAGATCTGTTTAGTGTCGAATAAAAATAATTCACACCAATTTTTAGCTATTTATTTTAAATTATGTTAAATCTAAATTATTTTAAAGACATAAAATCGACTTAAATTTAAAGACAAAAACATAAAATCGACAAGTTTTTAAGAAGATAATATGCTGGTTATTGACAATCCCAGTAGATGGCGTGAGAGAGGGTCCGCTAGGCAATTAAATGCACTTGAGGGGCCAAAATAATTTTACGTATTCAATCGTCCGTCCGTGAAACGTGTCTGTATCGCATATAATTTCATTATAAATTCTAAGCAAAAAAATATTTTAGACATTATTAAAAGGCAAGAGCTTAGAAAAAAATGAGTTTTTTATTTTTTTCATATTGTTGCACCACCTTAAAAAATTCTGAATAAATCCTGCGTGTGCATAATAGACATTTTCTGACGAATTTTGGTGAGTGACATATTTCAAAAAGGCTGTAAAAAAAAAATCTTTCGTCTGCCAAGAATCGGCTTTTCGTTAAAAAGTCTTTCTTACGTCCTAAAAATTAGGAAAAAATCGTCATTGATAAGTTGTGATTTTTTTTTTTGTATTTCCCTTTTATATTAGGCAAACTTTCCATTTATATTTTAGCTTTCTAATTAAGCTAAAAACGGGGATGACATTATAGCCACATTAATTCGTCTAACAACCAACTTTTTTCCTATATAGCGCGGGCTAAGGCGTTGGGAACAGCTAATTATTACATAAAAACTTCTCCCCCGCACGAATAAAACGTCAATATCTTGGAGACGACTATATCTATTTCAACCAAACATGGATAAGAACCATCTCGACGAGCATAGCTTTCGATTAAAAAACCGCATTCAAATCCGTCCACGCGTTTGGCCGCAAAACAGCAAAATATTGCATAAGAACCTCTCCCCGCACGAATAAAACGTCAATATCTTAGCGACGTTTATTTCTATTTCAATCAAACATGGATAAGAACCATCTCGACGAGCATAGCTTTCGATTAAAAAAATACCGCATTCAAATCCGTCTACGCGTTTGGCCGCAAAGGGCATAGCCGGATTAATGTGAGAAATCTGCCCCCGCGACTTTTTTGGGTCATACTCAGGAGATCTGTTTAGTGTCGAATAAAAATAATTCACACCAATTTTTAGCTATTTATTTTAAATTATGTTAAATCTAAATTATTTTAAAGACATAAAATCGACTTAAATTTAAAGACAAAAACATAAAATCGACAAGTTTTTAAGAAGATAATATGCTGGTTATTGACAATCCCAGTAGATGGCGTGAGAGAGGGTCCGCTAGGCAATTAAATGCACTTGAGGGGCCAAAATAATTTTACGTATTCAATCGTCCGTCCGTGAAACGTGTCTGTATCGCATATAATTTCATTATAAATTCTAAGCAAAAAAATATTTTAGACATTATTAAAACGCAAGAGCTTAGAAAAAAATTAGTTTTTTATTTTTTTCATATTGTTGCACCACCTTAAAAAATTCTGAATAAATCCTGCGTGTGCATAATAGACATTTTCTGACGAATTTTGGTGAGTGACATATTTCAAAAAGGCTGTAAAAAAAATCTTTCGTCTGCCAAGAATCGGCTTTTCGTTAAAAAATTATGACTATATTTTTTTTCTCACGTCTTAAACTCCTAAAAATTAGGAAAAAATCGTCATTGATAAGTTGTGAATTTTACTATAAAAATAAAAATTTAATTGAAAAAACAGTTTTTTTTTGGGAATCTCGACAACCGTTAGAGTTAAAGAGCTAAAAATTGGTGTGGATTATATTTATTCAACACTAAATCGATCTCCTGAGTATGAGCCAAAAAAGTCGCGGGGGCAGATTTCTAATATTAATCCAGCTATGCCCTTTGCCACAGACAGATACACAGATACACAGATTGACAGGTCAAACTTATAACTTTTAGTCGGGGGTTAAAAATATAAAATACGAACAAATAAATAAATGCACACAATTAATATTGTTTCATTTACATATTATTCCTCTTAGCCCATTATTACGTAATTATGTCTGTATTATTCTTTACGTCAGTGTGATGTACATTTTACAGAAATGTTCAGTAAATGATAGAAATCCGTAAATGAACTAAATAAATGTGATGGAAAATATGTTAAAATGCCTTTAGAAAACGTTAAATATTGTTAGTTTTTTTTAAATAATTGGATAAAAATATATGAACTTAAAATTAACCTTAAAATATGAATTACTCCTTATTTTTTTATTACTTTATCTGTAATAAACCTAAATTATTTAGGAAAAGAAACAAAATAATTCGTTGATCTAGTTATTCATTACTAGTAGGCAGCTACTATGCAAAAATAAGTATGATGACGTCACAACAGTGTTGTTATAATACATAAGGTGGTCGGTTGGTCTTTTACAGGATTATGTGAAAAATATAATCTTATTATTGCGGATTAAATTGATTTGGCTTCCCTAGTTCTCAACGTTTATGGCGATGTTAATATAACGCCTAAAAATAAACCTTACTCATAAACAAATAAAAGCGGTTTGAAAATGACTATTCCAATACCATAATTAAAAATCTTGAATGATTATATCGATATTGTTACATCATTCTAATATATAAGCAGATTTTGCATTTCCTAGAAGCGTTCAACTGTAAAGAACCCGCTCTTTGTGTCCAATTAGAAAATCAGTAGTCTGCTTTGTGCTCGCAGTCTCGATAATAGCGACCTTTGCTTGTCAGTTGGCGTTCAAACAGGTTTAATTCGGTTTGACGATCCTATCTTATTAGAAGTTTGTGCGGTTTAACAAGCGGTCGTCTCACACACCAATATGAACAAAATATATTTAACTTTGGCGGTTCTGTTAGCAGTAGCAATAGTCTCCGTGCGAAGTGACGAAACTCCTGCGGAACAATGCCCTGGTGAGATGAGTTAATATAAATAGATCTATTAATTAATTATCTAGAACTACTATTTTTAGTAATAAAATATATATTTTTTATCGTTTCTGTATAATATTAATTCATTAATTTCATAAAACGATTAGATATTTAGTTATTTTATAGCCCTTAGTGACTCGTTATAAAATATTTTATAGCCCATTGTGGGAAATCGGTGCCCGTCTCAGAATTAGCCGGAACCGAAGTTATTAAGATTAGCATCTTCGGGTCTATTATTATTATTATTGTTATTAATGAATTTTCTTGACCTAGACTTGTGTGTTAAAGGATGTGGCAACTAATTTGAATAAAATTTGATTAATTGTTCATTTACATACTAGAAGACATGTCGAGATTCCCATGAACAAAAAAACTGTATAGGTAATTATACTAAGGGTGCTCCAGTGCTTGTATGAGCTTTTTGTCGATTATTCTAACATAAATTTTTGTGAGTTATCCTACCGGCTTTGATTATTATCTTTATTATTATATAAAAAACCTGGTAGATACTTATATCATCTTACGTGGTATTTTAAAACATAATATAAAAACCTGTTACTTCTCTTATTGCATAAGATAAAAAAGCTAATAAGTCTGAATTTATAATTTTGTTTCGGGGAACAATAAGTTACCTCCACTTCGGTGTAAACTCAGTTTGGAGAATCGGGATGCTTTTACTTTTTGCTTTAAACCTGTTCGTCTCGAAATAGGTATGTCTTGTTTTTTGGTTACGTTTTGGTTACTTAATTTCATTTTTCATACCATTCCCTGTTCGATAAATGTGCGGTTTGATTCTTTTATATTGATCAACACTGATTTCTATCCTTTTTTAATTCTACATTTTTATTTCTGTTCAAGGAAATGAAATGATACAATAGGTATTTATCTAAACAATAAATAACAATAAACCATTTTACTTTTTGGACAACTTCGAAACTTAAATATCAATCTGAAAAAAATAATGGATGGTAATTTTTAACTACTTCATATTTATTTAATGTCAGTTTTATCAAAAGTGCAGGAATAACTCTTTTACTGAACTTTAAAGGTTCAACATACCTGTATTGATAAATATTGATTAATGACATTCTATATTATTTCCAAAAGCCAAAATAAGACGTACTGGCAGTAGTAAATTAATTATCGATACTATACATATATGTAAAAATATATGTGCAAGCCTTCGTGAATAACTCGAAGAAACCATGGTTGCGCAAGGATTTATCGCATGTATCTACGTATATAAAACGAAGATTTTATAAGAATATAAAGTATATTATCATATGAAATAATGTTTGACAAACAATAGCTGGTTCGATTAGTTTTTTCTATTTAATGACCAACTAATTACAGCAACTTATAGCGGTATCGTTTGCTTTTTATAAAAATACATATGCCTATAGAACATGTGTGGCAACTATAGTAAGGTATATTTTGTGTAAATGTATAAATTATTCTAAATAAACTGTAGTTTGTAATTTATACCTAAAAGCACTGTTTATATTTTTAAAATGTAAACCTTGACTTTTATGAATAATAAAACTGATTGATTTGTCTTGAATTTTTATAATTAATAAATACCTACATAGTATAGTTTTAAATGCAACGTTTTATTTTATTTCAACGTTCAAATCAAGATGATAAAATATAATTATAGGAACTATATATTTTTCCATATTTATTAATTCAAATTTCATACATAATTTTACATATTTTATAATAAGAACATACTACATTATTTAGAATTTTTAAACCTTGCAAATAATATTAACATTTCTTCTTCAATGAGTGATCATGTTTATTTAAGTAGTGGTTTTTATATATATATATTGTTTTGGTTTTTTGCACACAAAATATGTTTTTATAATACGCTTGTATATAATATAAGCAGCACTCGCCAGACGTTGCCTACATTTAACAACTCTCAATTCAAAAAAAATATATATTTTCATTGCGATTTTTATTCAAAAACACCATCTAAAACTTCGACTCTTCTCCGATGCATTTCCACAAACTGTCTGTCCAAACACTGGAGCCTTTTCCAGTAATGATGTTATCCAGTCTGGCCATTAATTGTAACAATGTAAAAACTTTGAATTAATTTCGAATCTGGTAGTTTATATATATGTAATATGTATTAATTCAAAGTTTTTTCATTGTTACAATTCATGGCCAAACAGGATATTATTATATAAAATACATATAAGAGCATGTTCAAGATCATTGCTTGATAAAAGATCTAGCGTTATTATTATAACCACGAGAATAAGTAGGTACTATGGCGGAAGATCGAAGTTCTGAACATGATAAAAGTGGCCCAAATTAATTAAGAAATTTTATTTTGTTCCAATTCATGGCTGAACTAGATAAGATTAGATATATATATATATATATATATATATTTGGAGGTGCCTACAAAGTTTCATTTTCATGAAAAGGAAGACTTTGGGCAAAGTGTTTCAAGAGACTGTCTGGAGTTGCGTTTTTTTTTTTGCCGTGCACCTTCCTTGCACCAGGTTATAAGACAAGAATTACCGAAACAAGGTTCGGAGCCAAAATTCCTGACTTTTAAAAGCAGAACAGTAGCCCTCATCTAGCTCAGAACCTTTTAGAATATAAAGTAGAGGCAGTTTAATATGACATGGCCTTCTCTAAACCACACGCCAAAATGGAGTCTTTTAAAAAATCTTTCAGATTTCACTCTAATTTTTTCATGAAAACAGTTTTTTTTTGTAAGAGAGTGAAAGGTCAAGATATATCGAACACAATATTTATATTTTTTTTCTGATATTTTAATAATAAATACCTGCTATAATCTAGAACTATATAATTTTTTTAAGATTACTTTACTCTATAAAAAAATAAATCCATTTTTTATTTTAACAGAACTTACGGCCGTACTAGGTTAACAAGTAGAAATATATTTGTACGCCATCTTATATTTCTAGCGAAAATTTGATTGATATTTAATTTTTTTTAAAAATATTACAGATCAAAACTACGAAGATCTTCGTCAAAGGATTCAGGTGTTACCTTGTGGCAAGTCACGTTGCAAGCTTCGTAAGGGAACTAACACTACAGTGATCTTTAAATTTAAGCCGAGTAAGTACAATTTTTTCTTCAAAAATTCTAAAATTTTATACTGTGTGTTGTGCGCTATTCCCGTTGCTCCATCTGCGTTAATTTATTAAGGTTTTTAACTGTTTGGTTTGTTTGTTTGTATGTTTGTTTTGATCTTCAATATATTTTAAAAATTAAAGCAAATTTTAAATAAAAATACACTTTTACTTTACTATCAGCACGTACACTATATCTCAACACGTACATCCATTTATAAATCATTAATTTTTCCTTTATATAGCAAAAATATTTAAAATTTATTATTCTTATTTATAGTGTTTATTGCATCGTATATTATTGGCAGTTTTATTTATTATATTTTACGAGATATACATCACTTAACTTAAGTCAAGGGCACTTGGACATAATAGCAGTAATAAACTAGATAGGTATATGATGTAGGAAGGTAGCTATACTGAATAGTATTATGTAAAATGACTTAGTTTCTTGGTTGCGCTACCTAGAGGCTACAAGTATTTGTAAAAGGTAAGTATACCCTTAGCCTCTAGGTAAAGTAATCTAGGCTCAAGAATGATGGTGATGCTTGCGTCATATTTTTTCTTGATATTTTGTTAAAAATGTTATCTTATTGGCTTTTCTGCGACACAATATTTTATGTACTATTCGCTAAGGTTTTGAACCTATATGTTTCACATGAAACCCAACGAGCAGGGAAATTAGCAGCGTTAAGAAAAACTAAAACTTAAAATTAGTATTTTTCAATACGTTTACTGTTTCAGATTTATGATTATTAAAACTTTTATTTTGAGTTTTGGTATTAGGTCCTTAGATATGAAATTGGTGTTTTGTATGGGAGGAACAAAAAGTCGAATATTTTTTTAATATAATGTACTTAATTAATCAAAGTACGAACCATTATTATCTATGCACTTTTGCCATCTTGTAAGTAGTTCATAGATTCCTTAAGTAAAATGAACAGTCGGACGGGAATCAATAAAATCTTTGAAGGCGATTTGGACTGTGCCAGCGGATTTGATTTTTTTCCCTTGCAAGTTGTCCAAATTTCGAAGAAAATGGTGCAAGGTCCAGGGAGTACGGTGGATATCTTGACATTCTAATTGAAGTTTTGGTTTTGGCTGGCTGACCAGAATCCAACCATGGCGATGAGTGCTTCCGATTATCGTAGAGAATCAATTTTTCATCACAGGTAATGATTCGATTTAAAATCTCTTCATTATTGTGCCGGTTTAGTAATGTACCTAATGCAGGAGCAGACGCGCGTTTGCCGGTTTGCTTCAGTCAATTCATGAGGTACACACTTTTAAATCTTTTTAATCTTCCCAATTTGCTTCAAAAGGATTAAAACAGTTTTATCATTAACACCGCAGCCTGTAGATAACGGACGTGGTTTGCGATGGATCCGCTTCCACAATATCCTTTAATACTTCATTATCAACTTGGGTTTCCGGATGTCTATGGTGCTTGTTCTGCAGGTCGAAATTTCCAGAACAAAAACTTGGGAACCAAAAACGTACTGTGTTTTCTTTTGCAATACGACCGCCATACACATCAATAATTTTTTCAGTCGTTTCCGCAGCACTGGTCCCACGGTGGACCTCGAACTCGTAAATAATGCGATATTTTAAGTTTTCCATTGAAGTAAACTGAGTAACGCAAACAGAAAAAAAACAGAAGATAAAAAACAAATGAATCACCGAACTCAACGAAACAAAAACACATGTAAAGCTGTAATTTTTTTTTTTGGAATTCCTTACCAAAGAGGAGGAATTTGAGATTAAAATGGTCAGTACGAAAAACACCAATTTGATATGTAAGGATCTATTATTAGTTGTGTTGGTATATATGTAGCTCTTTGTGGTTAGGTAGAAAATGAGTCCAAAGTTTCATAAAAATTTGTTAGGAAATGCGGTCTCTTTTCGATTACATATTTACTTATATATGTTACAGAAGCGTTTTTACCCAGTTTCGAAGCAGTCATAAAAATTTGTAAATTAAAACTATAACAAAATTTATTGAAATGTATATAGTCTGTAATATTTTGTACAGTTTTTTATTCAATTTTAACTTCTCTTTCTTTCCCACAATATTTTCTCAGGTTAATAAATTAACTACAATGTAATGCATGTATTATGTAATGTATATTACATAATGTTAGTACATTGTTGTTTATAACGACTACGATAAATGTTTGTAATTGTAATATATAACATTATGATATTTCAGAACATGAAATTAAAAAGCTAACGAATGATGTGTACGCCGTGATCGGCGGCCTGCCCCTTCCTTTTATCGGTGTGTCAGGAGTGAGTGCATGTGCTCAGATCAAACACGCAGACTCCGGCGAGCTGGCGCCGTGCCCTCTCGCGGCCGACAAAGAATACATCTACACGAACTCCTTCCCCATTGAAAACTTCTATCCCCAAGTACCCCTAAGAGTTCATTGGGGGTTGAACGATGGTAGCAAGGACATTATGTGTTTTGAAGTAGCTGCTGTTATAAGCGGATCCACCAAACATTAGTTTGAGTATGTAATTTTTTTTTTATTTGATATTAATAAAAAAAGATATGTGAATATAATCTGTTCCTTTTTATTAAATACTAGGATTTTTATCAACGTCGTGTCCGTGTTGTGGCTAATGACGTTGGTTTGAATTATGTAAAAAGGAAAATTTAAGTGCTTTTTAATAAATGTGTAAAAAAAATAACAACGTAACATTCATTTAACTTGTTTATTTTTAAGTTGTTGCTTTTTATAAATAATATAATTATAATTATAGTTTAAAATATACTTAACTACCTAGAGACTACAGATTGCGTGGTTACAATATTATATAAAGGTATAATAAGAGTTGTCTATTAATTCGACCTTTAATATCTTTATCGAGATACTATAATTTTATATGAAATATTGCTGCTAAAACAATGATTGATTTTACTTTTCTCTTTGAACAGGTAAATTCTACCTATTGCTTAAGTTATTTTGTATTGTTGTAGAACTACTTAAAACTAATATTAATTTAGCATGTTTTGAGAACATCAAAGTCCACAAACCTACATACTAGTATATATAAATATAAACTAGGATCCCCTTTTTTATGCGACTAAAGTCGGTCCATACCGCGCCCAAGGACTTCCTGGCACCGGAAAGGTTAAGAGTAACGATTGGCGAGCGCGCGCAGGTTCAGTTAAGCTTAAATCTATGGGAGATTCAGTTTTTTGACCATATCTTTAAAACGAAACAATATTTTTTTATTCTGTTTTTTGGAGTAGAAGCCCAGTCACGTCCTTGACATGCGTGCCCATTTTGGTTAAAATTTAAAATTGGTCAAGTGGTTTCCCTATGATGTTGCCTCAAAAAATTGATTCCCAAACGGTTAAGAGCTTCGCTTACGCTCAGCTCAATGAGAAGTTACCTACTCATCTACTAGAGATTGATTGTGGTACTTGCTAGGAGCTTTAGAAGAAGAACAACCTCTGCTAGAAGAAGAACCTAAAACAGCAAAAATAATGTGGGAGATTCCAAAACAAATGAACATAACATTAGCAAACCATATACCTCACTTATATTATATACATATATATACTGAACTTGTACTCTACTTTTAACATGGTCTCGCAAATATAGTGTAAATTAGTTAAATTGGTAAGAATAACCGACATGTTTAAAACAATTGCTTCACAAATTGATAGAAAACCACTTTCAGATTGATATTTTGGCAATAGGAAAATATGTTCTAAAAATAAACTTTAATAATAATAATTAGTGTAGAAGAAAGCTAACTAAGCTAAGGAGAAAAGGGTGTCATATTAATTTATGAAAAAACTAGGACATGATTCTACTGCTGTTACGTGAAGTCTTTTATGATAATTATTATTATTATTGATTTTGGTCTTTCCATTTATTCTGAAAATAATTATGAAAATTACAGGTGACCTAGAGGTCAAGTTAAAGTCATTACTGTTCTCATGGTTCTACCACCATCCTTTAGTTGTTTGGTGGGAGTGAACATTACTGAGTCATCTTGTACAAAGTGACATTCTACAGCCTTAAAAACCACTCTTAAATAACAGGAAGAAAATAAAATTGTGTGTGTGTCCTAAGACATCGTCAAGAAACTATGATCATCCCACATCAAGGACAAATACATGTAATCCTTCCATATTCAAATTTTATTCTCATTATAATATTTTATTTACCTTTTCTGCATAAATCATTTCATATCATATCATACATATTTTAGTCTTAAAAAAAAGTCTAATAATGAGATTTAATAAGTAATTGAAATAAAATAATCATTTCTTTAATAAAATAATTACTTCTTGACTTTAGTTAAATGCAAGTAAAATACATACATTCTAATGAATTAAGTGTTGCTTACGCTTTTATATCAGGCGCTTTCTTAACATATCGATACCTTGGGGCTCAAAGGGCGTAAAGACCATTTTGGCCAAAATGACTTTTTGATGCAGTATTGTTCAGTTTTTTTTTCTCTATCGATCTGTGTAATTAAAACTACGAAAATCGGAAATATGAGGCAATTACGTCCCACGTTTTTTTTAGATTTGGCAATAGTATAGGGCATAATTTATATTCGTTTTTGTTTTCTAATTTATTAAGGTAATATACGCTTTTAATTTAAAAAAATGTTAGTCGTATTGTAAGTCATAGTTCTAAACTTGAATTACACCCTCTTTTCTTTCTTATAAAAATGTAGTTGACTCATACGTCACATTGATATTGACAAATTTAGGGCGTATAAGCCACTCCTAGTCTAATATGGTGAATAGATCACTATAAGTCCTCTGTGAAATTAAAGATACATTATATACAATACACAACGCTGAAGGAAGTATGGCTAAGCAAGATATGAGAAAACCAAACCTTCTGCCGAAATATACCGAGGAAATTAAAAGACATGTTGCTGGCAGCTGGATTTATTAAGTCATTACTTATGGTCATTCTCATTACAATCGTCGAAAAACTGATAAAATGTATCTGCCACAGGAGTATAAAAGCACCGTTGATATTTACCGCAAGTATTTAGAAGACTGCAAAATAAATGGGTATCAACCTGTTACTGAAACCATTTTTAGACAGATATTTATTGAATATAATATAACTATACATGTGCAACAAAAAGACAAATGTCAAATTTGCACTAAGTTTGAAAATAGTAAAAACGCAACCACTGAACAACCAACCTTCACACCTTTTATTTTTTAAAAAGTGACTATAAAACAAATTAGAACAGCAACTTTCAAAAAACAGTATCCAGACCAAGTTCGAATGAAATATTCAATGATTGAAGAGGCAGAAAAAACACGAGTTACATTACAAGAGGTGGGATTAAAGAAAGGAACAACTAAATCTAAGGGTAAATTTAAGGGCAAAGCTAGAGGTAAAGGAATGGGAAAATTTAAGACAGAAAACGCCCGAGTTTCTGGTGGTGACTTCAGACAAGACATCTTAGACACTTTAATAAAACCTGCGTATATTGCCAAATTGCCTATATCGAAGGCAAAATATAAAGATCTTATGAGGCTGTGTGAAAGTGGGATTATCCCAAAGACCTATCACAGGGAGAACAGAGAAATCTCTTGCGATGACAATATTGGTGACTATTTTCTTTACAGTGATGACAAAGAAGTCGATTAATAATTAAAAATAAGAGAGTGATTTATTATTGTGAGTTCCGTAAATCTACTCCATTGTCATCCAATACCACAACTGTGGTCCATTTTATTTGTAACAGAATTATTGCCATATTTATGTTAAGAAGAACATTTTTAGTTAACCCGGACCATAGTCGTGTAAACTAGACTAAAAGTTGAGTAGTTTTCGTTTAACAGCTTTTGTGTTAGAGTAAGTTAGGTTAGTTAAGATGATTATAACGTTTGATTATCAACGGTAATGTTATAATGACAATAAAGACTCATGTCGTTAATTTTGTTTTTAATTTTAAATTTGTATTTTATTTACACAATTCGTTAATAACGTCGTCGTGGATATTAAAGTAACAACTCGGAAACAAAAGACACATAGCAAATTAGCTTAATATGTCTCTAGAGACTATATACGCCCCTTTTTTGAGAATGAAAACCATATATTGACCTATACACTGTGACAATTTTACAGAAATTGCGAAATTCGGAAACGTAAACGCCAATTTTTTTCATTTTTTGGGGCGTATCTCAATGCTATTTTCTTTATTTATTCATTTATTTTAAATGTTATGGACTCATACCGTGTATTAACATTATTTAGGTATTGGAGCCAAAAATTGACTATGAGAGTTTAAAAATAAAAAAGTTACGATTTGTTTTCCAATTTTTTTTTCTTTTGCCTCTCCTGAAAAGTAGTAATTTGGCGTTTACGCCCTTTGAGCCCCAAGGTATCGATATAGTACCCGCGTTTATGAGACGTCTTCAATGTAGGATGTTGGCAGGTGACATATACGGTATACCTAGTGTTAAAGGCTTGTCTGATTAATACCTTCTTTGTTCGGCTGCAACTTTTGCAATTCGTTTTTTTTTCTACTTCATGCCATATGACATTGGTGCCTGAATGTTTTTTCGTAAATAATAATGTATAATCTTTTATACAACACTGACAACCCAACACCGATCTACATTATCAAGGCAGACATGATTAAGTCAAAATTCTGAGACCAGTATAGAATAAATATATTAGTAGGTATATGAGTAGGGTGTACTGTGTAGGGTCTATCTTGGAAGAGGTGAAAACTCGCTGTTAGAAATCTTGCGGGAAGCATTTAGTCTATCAGTATCAAGAGCGCGGAAGAACATAACAACCACCAAACGATCAGTGGGGTTTGTAAAAGAAGGCTGCTCCAAAAAATCAAAATCGAAGCCTTATTCTATTTTAGATGCGGCTCCTGATTGGATCTCATGATGGACACGTATGAAAAACATTACAAAATCGATGAGGATGTTGGTGTTTAGTCATCCAGACCGGACTTATTCCTATATTCTAAACATCTAAGGCGCGTGATACTTTTGGAACTCATTGTGCCCTTGGAAACAAACATCCCCATGGACCACACATTGAAGCTTAGTAAGTATTACGAACTGACAAACGAACTGTCCAGGAATGAATATATAGTTAGTTTGTACGCGGTAGAAGTGGGAGCGAGAATTATAACAGCAAAATCTTTCTATAACTTACTTAAAGACCTTGGACTTTCTAGAACTAGGCGATGCTAGTGAACCGATGTTCATTTCTAGAACGTATTTCAAAGGTGGCATTAGTAGGTTCTTTCCAAAATTTGGTTAGGTAGGGAGAGGAGTGTAGACAGTAAAGGCGAGCGTGTTTGTGCATCATAAAGGAGCCCCTTATACCTACCCCTGGCTCGCAAGTCCCAGGCATTGTTTGCACTCTTCTCCTGGCAACGCGATGGACCCGGCACCCACACGGTGAATTCATTGTATGCTAAGAAGCATCGTCATCTGTCATATTTTTATATATATTGTATGTTTAGAAAGCTGGACAGTACACCTAAGTAATGTGTAGGAATGCTCTGAACATTTATGTAAGTAATAATAAAATTTGATGAAATATCTGAAAAACTGGAATCCAGATTGTCGGCGAGATATGAAATACTGTGGAAATTGCTATCCCTCTCTAATTCCTTAGACGAAAATAATAGGAACAAATTAAATCTTCATGGTTTAAAGTTTAATTTAAAAAAATGTATGCTGTAATGTTATATGTATATAATTAATATTTAATAGGAAGTATATAAATAAATAAAATAATTAATGTTACAATAAGTATTTATAGTAAAACAAAATAAAAATTAAAAAAGAATACGTTTTTAAACGTTTAAGACCGGTAGCAGCGTGTAACAAAAACACATTCACATAATGTAAGAAACAAAAGAGTACCAAAATTCAAACCATTTAAAAAGCAAGTCAACATTTAATTAATTGGTATATTTTTTTATAAACAAACAGTAAAATCTAATGTATAATTTGGAAGAAGCCTGACACCCCGCAGTGCAGATCAAAATAGTAAGGAATTGTCAGTAACAAAAGTTTGTGTAATTCGGTAAAACATGGAAGTAAATTGAAATTAAATTAATGTACTAACAAAACAAAAACGAATAAAGTTTTGATTAATATAATTATTTATTTACATGATATTATTATAATAATACAACGTTGATAAAAGAGAAAGGAAGAAGAAGAAACTTATTTTTAACAATTATTTGTTATAAATAAAAAGATAAACTATTTACTACGTAAATAATGTATTTTTTCACAGAAGAGATAGATGTTTTTGGAGATGTTGAGATTAATTGCGGAACTATAAGAACTATGGTTCCGATAGCCTCAACATTATTAGCCAATCATAGGACCTTGTGACGCTTTCCGTGTCGCGCAATAGCAAAAATGCAGCTGTCGCTCGCTAAGCATTTAAAAATACCCAAACGCTGACTAGCCGACAGACAAACATCATGTCAAAAACTGTGAATTCAATTACTTTAAACTTGGTTTTTGCAAGAAAATTTATCACATACATCGATGTCAGAGAATTTGATTACTTGGTTGATTAGTTTCTACCTCCGAGTACCCCTCAGAATTCATTTTGGGTTGAACGATGAACATCCTGTATTTTGAAGTACCAGTTATAAGCGGTTCCAGTAAACATTACTTTGAGTATGTTTTTTTTATGAATAAACGGCTTTTTGGAAACACAATTCCTGCTGATATTGAGTTTATAATTTTGACAAAAAGTAGTTTTCATCAACGTTGCGTCAAACTTACGTTGATATAAATTATACAAAAAGAAACGTATAATTTTAATTTCAGTACTAAATATTAAAAAATGTGTAAAAAATAAAACAACAGTTTTTCTTTATTAACTAATTCTATTGCAATTTAAGTTATTATTTAAAAATATAACTACAGAGTATAGACTGAATTGTTATCTTATTAAGAGGAATTAATATGAGTGTTCTACTAAACCGGCTTTTAATTTATACATTGTATAAACTTACAACAATTATATTTGATATAAAATATTGCGGATAAAACAATGATTGATGTTGCTTTTCCTTATGTACAGATCCTATGCTTAGGTATATAAGTTTATAATGTTCCCAAAATACTTTATAACTTAACTTCAACTATCACGTTTCAAGAACCTCAAAGTCCACAACCATCTGAACAGTAGATGTAAATGCGTCTACGCGATTTTCACGGGTACTTCAAAACAAATAACATCTTTGTTGTCGTGGTTGAGCGCCCAGTGCACCGTAGCCTCTACCGAAGGGTAGAATTTGAAAACGGGAAAAGAATCTTCATATATATACTTAGTGCCCGCCTTTAGTGGACACGTGGCTTTCGTTCCATCCTCAGTTTTAAGTTTATCACACACTGAACTCCCATCGACTCCAACAAATGGAAAGGGTACTCCAAACAAAAGAGCTGTTACTTGGTTTGTCAAAGTGTCGATGTCAGTTTCTGAAAAAAAAATAGATAATGAGCCTCAATATATCAATAACAACTGATGAAGCTTGAAACATTTTTTACTTTTAGTTTTTATCATTCAATTGTAAATTGCTTGACGACTATTTGATTTACGAGAGGATAAAAAATGGAAAATAAAAAGAATATACTGTTTCCTTGGCAGCGCACCGTTCGATAATGCACCAACAAATACTGTATGAATGTTTTTCCTAACAAAGTTTTTTTTACTCCGTGGCGTTTTTACCTACATACAAATCAATTGATAATCTTCAAAAATCTTTTTACTATAAAGTAAAAAAGTTAGCACATAGTAAGGTTTAGCATTTCTGGCTTTGGAGATTTTTTTAATTTGTCGATACAAACGCCATTTTATAGTTTTTTCGATAATGTTGAGATCATACCATATCATTGTCGAGGTTAAGATATCCGTGAAAACACTGAGTATAAGAACTGCGTGGCGTGTCATTTTATAAAGATAGATCAATACAGTGAGAATTCCAAATGAAGTATTTATTTCCTAAACAGAAATTGAATAGATAGCTTGGAAATATATGTAAAATTAGGTATCTTCTGACTTTAAGAGTTGGAAAATAGCCAATGACCGTAATTCTTAAAGGGAATGCAAGAGTTGGTATTCCTACTAAGGAGCTTTGCTGCTGTCATTATGTAATCTACCAACCCGTTGTGTGTATGGTAGGTAAGGTAGCGTATGGAACTTGGTAAAATTAAAAACATTGTTTTTGCCTTACAATGGGACTTTCGTAGTTATATATTTTTGTATATTTTTAGTAAGAAGTATTACTTCTGCAACAGAAGTTGTCATAATTTAAAAGCTTAAAGAAAAATATATTTTGCCCCAGATATTCGGTAATATGTTATTATAAAGATAACATATATTTATAGAATTATATATCTTGAAATATGTATTTCCTATTTTCATTATATCTATATATATAAAGAAGGATGTTTGTATATATGAAATCGATAAACTCAGAAACTATTGGACCGATGATTATGAAAATTGGTATGTATATGTATTTTTCCACGGAGAAGGTTTATATGGTATGCCCATTGATGTAACTCGCCACCAGGCGGCGTTGTCAAATATAGACATCCGCCCCGTTCAACCGATTGTCATAAAAGTTGGTATGACCATGTATGTTTTCTCGAAGAAAACGAATATGCTATGTCCATTGATGTAACTCGCCACCAGGCGGCGCTGTAAAATATCGACTTCCGCCCCATTCAACCGATTGTCATAAAAATTGGTATGACCATGTATTTTTCCTCGAAGAAAACGAATATGCTATGTCCATTGATGTAACTCGCCACCAGGTAAAGTAAGGGTTAGCCCAGCGAAGCGGGCTGGGTTCGCTAGTATATTATATATTTGAATCAAAATATAGAATAACTAACAAATGAATCTGTCGTAAGTAAATAATGGTTCAAAATTTGTCAATTATAATTAATATTTGAAAAGGGATATTTTATTAATTTGTATGACCTGTTTTTTCCTTATCATAAATTTTGATTGGGAATATAATACGATATGTAAATTTAAAGCCGGAACCCTTCACTTCCTACTCTGAACCTCATGTAGAAGTATTATTTTTTTAATTCCATTCACATAATTTTCAATCAGTTTTTAATTCAAATGACCGTCAGACTCTAGTTGCACGGTTTCTAAACGTAGAGCCATGGAGAAGAACCGATCAGAAAATCCATGGATCATTTTACAACTTCATTAATTTAAATGTTGTATAACAATATTGAGTTTTGAATCACAGAGTCAAGAACTCAATTAAAGAGTTTCACGAAAAAAGTTTAAATATCTCTAGATTTTTATAGATAGAGTAGGGGAGCCATAAGCAGGCATAGGCAGATAGATACCCTAATTTGCTTTCTCTTTTTTTCGATGGACACATTTTAGTCTCCCCTAGTATATATATAATAACTCTATGTAGTTAACAACTAAATATGTCACTTAATGGCAAAACTGTTTCTTGTTGTCAAAGACTAGTGTCTGATGCTTTCAGTAGATTTAATAAAAATAGTGCTTAATAATAATTTATACATACTAGGAGTAAAAGCCATTGAGATGTGTTGGTCACTTCCTTTCTTGAGGCGGCATGGTAGTTTTTTGCACGGTGATAGCTGTACTAGCTCTTTCAAGTTCTCAATCGATTCACCTGAAACAAATCAAAAATAACAAATAAATATAGAACTATAACAATACAGATATTGGTTTTTTTTGTAATATTTTTTTTAACTTTCAATGGTTAGTTATTATTATACAAACGTTATCTTATTTGCAAAACATACTTAGTGATTCCTTTCATATTATATTTATATATAATTACGTCGTAATTAATAATCGTAATTAATTTCAATAATATTAAGTCTTATTTAATTTTAGTTTATTACTGCAATATTCAAAACTGATTTATAGATTTGCTAGATTTTTATGGTCCTAATATGACAATTCAAGCAGTCTTTTTTGGAACGGAAATCGAACTCTGGTCACCCAGATCAAAGGCATTTACAGTCCAAGAGGTATTTTTAAAACAGACTAGATAATAAAATGGTTTTCTATTTATTGCCATTTATTTTTACTTAAAATTTCATTTCGTCACATTAGTATTCCTTAAATTTAATTACAGATATTCCGAGATTGAAAAAACAGAAAGAAATCTAATTACTTACCAAAAAATTCCTAAATTTAGCAATTTTACAGATAGCTGCAAACAAAAAAACTATTTTTAAATATTTTACAAAAGCAGTATTCTGAAATATTTAAACAGTAAGAAATACATTTTCCCGACTAATTTCGAACTCATTCAGGGTTCGAAACTAGCCGGGCAAAATCCGATTTAAAATTACATGATTATAGCCGGATAAATATATTAAATATATATTTAATAATCATCACGGTTCACGAAAGTTTGAATACATAAAAGAAATACATTAATTTAAATTACGATAATAAATACGAAAGGAAAAAAAATAGGAAAGTTTTTCTTATTATTTTTCTTACAATCAGAAGAAATTAAAAAAATATATTTATACTTGTGCATTGCCGTGGTTGGAAGAGTCAATAAACAGAAATCTATCAAAATTCTGATGGTATTTCTCATCAACAATATTAGAAACAATAAAAAATATATATTTAATAATATTGAAATTGGAATTTCGTGGAAAACTTCTGTCTAATAGTGGTACAGAATTGACAGACGTCAGTCAGTAACATATACGCGTATGGTTTTTTTACAAAGTATTGTACAAAAACATGAAGCGTTTAGAACATTTTAGAAAAAATAAATGTTCTGCTTCACTTTATTTTTATTATAATATATTTATATTATAAAAGTAATTCAATAATTTCTCTAATGTCGCATAACAATCATATTATAGTATTGTGTTCCTAAAGCATCCAAATATGGTTAAGTATAACCGCTTTTCATTTATATACCTACTCATCACCGAATACCAAAAAAGTATTAGTTTCTTGCTTTATTACAAACTAAGAGAATAACTTTAACGATTTCTCTTCCATCCTATATAAATAAATTATCAGAATCTGTTCGGTTAAGCTGTGAGGGTAATCAACTAGTGTAAACATTACTTTTTAGTATTCAACACTATCTTGTCGACCTTATTCATAAAACGTCAGACTTTTTTGTAAGCTCTTAAATGGTAAAAACATAACTGGTTAAACTTGTACTATAAAATGTCATATTATACTAAGACATATATAGAATGCTTAATTCACCGACACGGGTCCTACCTCGCATCAGCGATACAGTAGCTCAATTGGTAGAGCGACGGAACGGTTTCATAGAGGTTGCGGTTTCGAATCCCTGCCAGTATCGGTTTATTTTTCATTCTATATTTACTTGAAATTTATATAAGCTTTAAATGGCTATACATTACAAGTAAATCATACATCCTAGTAAATAAACGTATTCTACAAAAATAAATAATCATATAATTTGTTATTATTTTAAATATATATTAATTTATTTTGATTGTCGAGACATACGGTTTTTATCAAGTTCAGTACTCCGTAGACAGTAAGGTTATCTGACAATGTTAGGTTATCTTAATTAATGTCATCACTAACTACATCTTTGAAAATGGATTGGATGAATGCGAGAGGTCTTGGTTCTCAATTCCTCTAAATAAACACTGTTGGGTTTTTAGTTGGAACCCTATATTACTACATCCTAGCCCCGCGATGCTGTGTTATCCTATGTAGATTTTTCAGACATTACAATAAAAGGTACCTCTACAAGACTTCTATTTGCCAAGCCATTGATAGATATCAAATAAAACCTATATTAGAAAACTAAAACGACATAATGAAAATGATTTGGCGTTTCTAGTTGTTTTTATTTTATGAATGATATTAATTTTAAAAGACTTGTAATCTTTGTTTGTATGTCCATGAATTAGCTGATATTCTTTAGGCACAGTGCGGACGAAATCGATTGCAAAAGCTATTTATTTATAAGAATTCCCTTCATATTACTGTTAATCATTATAATATGTAGGTTTAATTTTATAAATTTAATTTTGTGACATCGTTAATTTTATTTTTATTGTGATTAATTTGAATTTATAATTTGACATAACCGTATACAAAAGGTGCCTATGTTGCTCGAAATAAAGACTTATTGTTATTACTTATGCATTTTGTAATTGAGGTTCTATAATAAAATTAAATAATTCATACATTGCTGATATCAAATATTCTTTGGGAATTGCAGATTGGATATTTACTTATTTGTAAATGAATTACGTAAAGTTGACCTCGTGGTTATATAAACAGCGCGTATAAGTAAAAACAATATTATAAATACTAAAACATCTAAGCTCGTGTTATTTTATTTGTTGTATTATCTTTAATACAGTGTGTTTATTTTTATAAAACAAAATGATGATTCTCTAATAATATTATTTATTTTATAAATAAAGTTATTGTAAATTTGATATAAAATATTTTTATTTGTTTTTGTTGGTCAATAAAAACAAACCTGCTCAATATATTAATAAATTTGCTTCACTTACATTTTTTTTTATTATACAACAAAAATATATAAGTTATTTTAATATTCATATAAGTGTTATAAATTAAAAAAAAATATATAAATATCCGTTTAGATAAGCAATCGTAAGCCATTGTTATGAGCAAGACGATTTGTTTTGTACGAATAGAAATGGCAGTAAGATAAAAAAAATGCAATAACCATTAAACAATAGATAATTACACGATGTAATCCATTACACACTTTATATTGTTATACATGGAAACCATAATAATATATAAGAGTAGCAATTATTATAATGTAATGCTTATAAGAGGTTTGATTATTCACGTACCTAAAATTGCACGTAATGTAAAACCTAAATTTTCCATCCCATACATAATGGAAAGTAAACACGAGACGAGGTGTCCATTGAGATTTAGAGGTTTTATGTTAAAGTCAAAATCTAAAGGTAGATTAAAAATTTGAAGTTTCATTACCAGCTATGACTACATCAAACGCTAAGAAATAAAAAAAGAAGTTGACATTGACACCTTTTCAGAACTTCCTCCCGAACTTCCTAACACAAGTGAGAAAATAATTCACCCCATTGGCTTTCAATTATTTACAAAATAATCATCTCTTCTGGAAATACCTAACCCATATTTCATGTCTTTACTAGACAGTCATTGCCTCTTAGATCTCCACCGTTTCAAAGACAGGTCACCTCATATAACTCAAACTTAGTAGAGTCTTAGTCTGCAAAAAATATCAAATAAACACTCATTATCTTTATCAACATCCGCGCTGGTACATAGTAATCATTTCGAGTTAGGAAGATCAAAGTATTCCTAACGATGTTATTCGCCATAAGGAAACCATTATTGCTTATATTATGAAGTTACACGTTCAGTAATACCGACTATATATAATAAAGACTACGTGTTACAAATATAATGAATTATTTAAACCCAAACTATTGTTTGGAAGAGTGATTCAGCGGTTAAGTTACTCCTGCATCTTTCATTAAATAGTCAGATCACATATGGGTAAGTAATTTAAATGCATGACAAATACATGGAAATTGAATACAAATCATAAACAAATATAAAGCAACTGTCAAGGATTGAATACACAATATATTAATTTATTGATGTTCGCAGTTTTTTGTTCTTTAGATCTTAAAAACTTGGTCTATTTTTATATAACATGCCGCAGACAAATACGTTAAGAAAAACATTTCTTTTTTTTTTTTTTAAGAAAAACAAGAGTTTGAAAACTTGTCTAGTTTTTCTAACTCTAAAAATTGGAATGATGATATTTGGTTTTTTAAGCGTTTTTGCCTTTTTTATCATAAATATCATTTATTAATCTATTCTTGGCTTTAATTATTTTATTAAATTATACTTTAAAAGCGGTCGGTATAAATTACCTTTTAAAATGTCACAATTAAATAATTCATTAAATATTCATAAATCGGTAATCATGTATATTCAAGACTAGAACATTTGTATGCATGACTAGAACTCCGGAACTAACAAGCATATTTACATAAACTAAGATATCTAAATAAAATATTTATAAATAGTTGGAGTTAATTAAACTAAATCTTTCTAAATATATCTACAACAGAACAACTTGTTGCATACGAATACATATATGTACGGATACAATATTTATTATAAGAATCATTTTTGTTACGTATATATTTTTATTTATCTGTGTTTGTGCATATATTTGCGTTTGCGTATGTGTATTTGTGTATGGATGTGTATTATTATATAAGAATATCTATATTTAGTCCGATTTGTTGATTACATTTTTTTTATATTTTTTGTGTAGATATATAAGCAAATTGTAAAACTATAAAGTTTGTCCAATAAAGCAACGATATATTTCTTATCTTCGTTTTTGTCTTATATGTTCATCTATTTGTCTGTTCAAGAGAACGCTAAAAGTACTAAATTATAATTATAATATAAAGGGGGGACAAGGAATACAAAGTTGCTGGCAGGAACTACGTGTGCAAGAAATAATTAATTTAACAGATAAATAAACCCAATTAAGTATCTTATCTAAGTTGGAATATTCTATTTAAAGAATATAGGAATATTTCAAAGTTCAATGCTATTTGGTGGCTGAGGTCATATTTGTGTCATGATTGTGACTTCATATTTCAATTTATCTGATATTAAATATATCATAAAATATATATTTTATTGTCTTTATCACAATGAACAGTATATTATATAATTTGCTATATTTCGTAATTCTATATTGTGTAAATCAATAATAATAGCTTGTTATTACCTTGAGAGGTTCCATAATGATTGCTAAGATATACAAGTAATAAATACTTGAAGTATAGAACTAATTTAAATAGTTCCATTAATGACAACAGTAGGTATGCTGGAACCGGATGACATACATTTTATTACCTACCTAGTTATCAGGCATTTAAACCATTCCAAGATTGTTGTAATAAAAAAAAATATATTTCTTTTTAAACGTATTGTAATCAAACCTGTTTTGAAGTATTATTGATTCTTAGTATTTAGTCTTCATCTTGACCTCCCAGATAACATTGGTAAATATTTGTAAGTTTGAATAATTTAGTATAAACACTTATTATAGACAAACAATTTTATTGTGTATTTCCAAATGTAATATACAGATAGATTACCTTGTTTTAATTGTTTTTTAATTAATGGTTTTAAAGCGAAATTTATTAAATATAAAACTCTTAAAACATATAGGTACAACTAAATATTTGTTAAAAATATTTTTATTTTAAGAATGTTAAACTTATTAAAATAATAAATAAATATGACTTTACTTATACTATCAATTAGTAACAAATATTTAATTAACATTTCCTTCATGTTCAATGCTATGTCATACCAATATAATAATACTTTACTTTTACATTGCACTTTATTTAGTAATCATGTTGCAAGAAAACATAAATACAAATAACCCTATCTATATGATCAATTGCTTACAAATATTTATTTAATAATTCTTTCGTAATCGAATGTAAACGCAAAGTATTTAAGAATTGTTTGTATTGGTAAGTAAAACTACACTAAAGTAGGTCGATAGTTAACGGTTACATAAAAAGTACGAACCGGGGCATTGTTGAACATCGGTGGCGGCGACCAGCGCTACTAAGAAGCACACAACTACACTGACTGACAACATCATGATATCTGACTCTAAGTAAAAATGATCGTCTTGCCGTCGTTCGTGGTCTACTGCGCCTTGTACGTGTGTGGACCCGCTATAAGCACTTGATTCTACGCTAACTTAACATGGCCTTATGTCGTTTCTGCTATATTTGTTACGTATTAATATAAGCATTAGAGGACATATTACTATGAAATCAAGAAACTCAAGTTTAGTTTTGTTAGTGTTCCATGTTTAATTTATGTTTATTTAATTATAAAAAAGTTATCCGGGATGCGTTTCTGAATTATTTGTCCCATTGCTGTGTGCAATTTTTCACAGGATACTTTAACTTTTATGTTATAGAGTCTATTTATAGTCAATTGGTAGTCAATTGATTGACTCTACCAGGAAGTAATACTTTTACACAAAATATAAAATAGCTAATATTTCCTAAAGTAAATATGAGATTCAGAAGACTCATATTTTCAGTTTCCTCTCGATCTCTATATTCCCTTATATTTTAAATGTAGCGGTAACCACATCCCATTAAGTGAACTGCCTTTTCATTATTAACCTGTAAATTTTTTTTTTTTCAATTAAATAAAGAAAGGTCATATAAAAGTTACTACATCAAAGACATGTCCACTAAAATGTTTCTTTAAATATCTACCTACTATACACCTTTTAAAAAAATCAATTTAACAAAATAATTGCTACCTCAAACTTTTGTATTTTTTTATGCACATCGTAACATACTAAGCTAGATTAGGCTACGGTGGTTATTTCTAAGGCCTCATATAATATATCAACTATAGCCAATGATTTATCTACTCCCCCCTTTTTTATTATATTTACTTCAATAATAATCCATCTATCATCCCATATTTTTTTCCAGTATAAATTAGTTTTTTTGGAGTAAAAAGTATATCGTATATATATATATATATAAAAACTCAATTAATTCTTTCAGAAGTTTTGTTGTGTTTAATTTAGATGCTAAAACAGTTTTATTTTTTTTTCGTACAAAAATAGTTTTTTTTGGTATAAAAAGTACCCAATATGTTAACTGGACCAAAAGGTTAACACTAAAACAAATTCATCAAAATCAGTAGTATTCAATCATGACGCAAGTATGTCTGTAAAAAAAAACAAAATTATATATAGAAAAAAAAAATTAAGAATGAAGAAAAGTTTTTGTTTTTTAAAAGATCTTCAATGTACATAAAAACAAACTTCACATTTTTATTATATACCTATATAGATAATATATTAAACAATTATTTATCCACATATTAACATGTTATTTCCTGCGCACAAGATGTAGTTTTATTTATTTATTTACTCATGTATAACTAAACATTACAAGATAATTCGCTCAATTAATAGCAATTTTCATTTCTTGTGATTTTAATTAATTTTGATTAAATTATATTGCTGTATAAAAAAACTAAGGACTAATCACTGAATCTAATTGCAGTTACAAAAACTTATCATGTTCGTTTATAATTCACCTATTTGCTATTATCTCTTTTTATATAAAATACGAGGTAACTTGAGAATATTTTATCTGAAGTGTTATTATTTGGTAAAATTCGCAATTCGATTTGAGAAATGCTTTTTAAAGAGCTACCACAGACGTACAAATGAATAGACAGAGAGTAGCGTGTTTAAAAGTGACGTAGAGAATATGACCCGTCTGGTGCGACTAAAGCAAGACGTAAATTAGTTACACAATACGAAATTAATTCTTCATGTGTTACTTGTTGGAACAATACACGTGTTGAAAAAAATATTCAGGATTATTCTTCAGAAGGTATTAACCGTTATTTTTTAGAATCTATATGATCTCATTAAATATGTATATATCATTAAATATGTATATATCATTAAATATGTATATCTCATTGCTTACTATAAAAAATGTTTGCATCTAAATGTAGAGATTATTTATCCCTTTAATTTTTAATGTTTATTATCGTTTGGATTAATATAACTATTCATGTAATTATATTGCTATACTTTACAACTGTCTATAAGTTTACATTTGTTTCCTAAAGAATACTTGATAAAAAAATCTTTATTTATATTACGTAAGATTATTTTTTATGTACGTATTCAATCGAATTGAAATTGTGCAGGACGTTCTGTATACTTGACTAATAAACAAAGTAACATCAATACTTTTTTTATTACAACTATGAAGTATTCAATTAATCCAGTAATAGTTAACCCTTCTATAAACAATATTTGAAATTGTAGAGTTAAAAAAATACATGAATTAAAAAAAGAACTACAAAAATAATGATCGGTTTGTTGAAATAACATAATAAGTAAATTTTTAACATATTTCTTTGCTATTTTCCTTGTTTACAATAAGTCATACCTCTATCATCTGTATGCAGAGGTTATCACATACATACACATGCTGCTGTGATAGAACTCCCACTTGCTATTCGATTAATTCAGATCTGCAGATCATAGCTGGATGGTGTCAAAATTATGGTCCTTATATCAACCCGTCCGAAGACCAAGTCATAATAATATTATCGACGGTTCTAGTACCATTTGGTTTAAGCGACATTTTTTTTCTAAATTAAGTTACAAACATATTTTGATTAAAAAAACTCCATTTTGAAAAATAATGTTGCTTAGACCAAAGAGCCCTGGACTCCTAAATTTATTATTAATTCCAGACTAGGTACTCGCTCTCCCTTCGTAATCAATTTATATATATAATGTTATGATTATATTGTCTATGTTTGTATATAAATTTTATTCAAGGACATAAATTCACGCTTCTAAATCTGTCTTATGTATGTAATCCTCTGTCTTCTATCTAAATATTGCCTGGAAGAGATTGTTTTTTGCAATAGAGCCGTCAGTTGTAAGTTTTTAATTCGTGTTATTTTTTGTTTTTATACCTTTATACAATAAATAAAATCATATCATATCAAACATACTAATTAAAAGTCTAGGAACCGGTTACCATAAAAATGATTATTATCATTTAGGTTTCGCTTGTTTTTCTTAGCAATATTTAACACAATATCAGATTTATATTTAAAAAATTTTCGAAAAATAAATTTTCTTCAAGTACGTAAATTACGTACTATTTAATTTATTATATTTATATTCAATTTATTTAGTAATTTACATGGTCTTATTCCAATATATGTACTTATAGGAATGTATATACATGTTTTAGGTATATGTACTATTTATTTTTTTGTATTTTACCTTTCTCCTTTACCTAAGTTCTTTAGTCTGAAGGTTGGTGGTCAGAGATTGCTCTTAGCAATAAGACCGCCTTTGCATATTATTTTAATTGTTAGATCTCCGCCATATGTTGTATAGCGGCGGATGTATATTTTTTTATTTTCTGTGTGCATAACTAGTTATCTATATCTTATTTATCTGTGCGTTATACATCATGCACATGAAAACCTACTCAGTGTCTTACATTTTTTATGTTTTTTTTTGGTGCTGTTTCCGTCTCTATTTTTATAAGTCTGTTTAACTTCCTTATATTAAATAATTATAGTTACTTATATCTAAAAGTATCTACCTATAATTACTACAAAGAATAAATTGACCAAAGCAAATCTTTGGTAATCAGAAAAAAGTAAAGGTACATAAACACTGATTGTTAAAATGGTACAACGTAAAGTTTTATATTTATATTGAAATCTGTGAATTGTTAGAAGATCCACAGACCACAGTGCATTATTTCGTGGCGACATGGAGAGACAAACATACATGTATATATGTATTCACATCAATTAGATCTTAATTGAATGTATTATGTTTAAACATATCTGAATTGACGTTCAACAATATTCAAATTAATTGTGTTATTTAAAGATAGCAATAAAGTCAAAAAGTCGGTGATTCCGATATTTTTATTATTTTATGATATTTATCAGTTTTTAGCGTTTTTGTAACAGTTTCCACTTCGACAGATCTATTTTAAAACTTATTAATTTATACGTCTTTTTCACTTTATAACTCAAAAAATACAAAAATAAAGCTATAAGGATATGCCAAACAGCTTTTAGAAGAAAAACAAAAGAACAGGTTTTATTAAATGTATATTGTACAATTGGGGTATTTATAAAAACATAATATGACTTTACAAGTTTTACACAAAAAATATATAAAAAACAGGTACAGGTACATGTACATTAAAGTTGTTTTTTTTAAACGTATAAATAAACCAAAATGTTATTACCTGCACTATGTACCTATATAATACAGGTACATTTTTGACAATGAAATATAAGATTAATATGGATATTACGTAATTTTAGCTACAATAACTTCAAAAGCGGTCCGATTTCTTTGTGGATTTGGATATTTATTCCATAAAATTCTGAACTTTGTTCGATCAAATGTCAATTGGTTCTCTCGTATAGTATTAAGTTGAGTTATTAAGGGACGTAACATTTTCTGCACATACGTCTGTGTTTGCACCATCACAAAGTAACATAAGACTTGCTTTCCTTGTTCATTGTACACCCGCCATGTCAAAAAACCTCTTTGATTCTGAAATCAGAAATAACTTTATACTTTACTATATTATGGAAATTCAAACACGTAGGTATTGTATATCCTTACATTGTTAGGTATACAAACCGTAGATTTATTATACATAGAATGGGAAAGTCAGCCTAAAATATAGTCATTAAAAAAAAAAGAGAAAGTAAATGAGGCTACCTATCTGTCTCCCTTTCATGTGTGATTAGACCAAGATAAATATGGTCATATTGCCTCTTTTATTATTTGGCACTCATGGGTCGGCTTATAGTTCCTAATTCTATGTATATTAATTATATGGTACATACAATACAATAAAAAACATATTTATCAATAATTATTAATTATTGATAAAAATGTTTTGTGATTAATAATTATTGATAAAAATGTTTTGTGATTGTAAGTTTTTTTAACGGTTCCAACGGTTTTAACGATTTTTTTAACAAAACTTAATTGTTTTATAACCTATAATACAATAATTGTAATACCTCTATGATAAATTATATTTGTATGATGTATTAATAAAAAAGTTCAGAGATCATTATTTTTATATTTCTTTTGATTGTAAGTACCGTAAACGGGTGCGGAAAATTAAGTTTAATTATCATGAATATTTTTTACGATTAGTGTTGTATGTGGCAGGCAACCATAACATTAAAAAACTACATATAGATAATGTTTTTTCCACATGTAATATTTGATTATTTTTCCGTCTCTTCAGTTCTTTAGAATCGACAACATTTTTTACCTACTCATATATTCCCTGGCTGGCAACAAGATATTATTAATATAAAAAACATGTTATTTTATCTTGTTAGTTTCAATCACCGAAATAAACTGTGGTATAAAAATCTTTTATAATGTAGATTAGATTCTATACCTATAGTTATAGATAAAACATAATCAAGGACACGAAATTCTGTCTATTCATGTAAAATTTTCGTTTGCGAAAAAAAGGAAATATTATATGTATCTTCTTAACATTATTCAATTTTATATTATTATTTAAGAAATCGGGAATTAACGCGTAAGAATAGGTATCACATACCTTTCATTTGCCTGACGTTTCGACCAGGTTGCACCAGCCGTGGTCACAGGCTGACTACTACCTATGTGACACTACCTATGTGATATCTATTCTTACGCGTTAATTCCCGATTTCTTAAATAATAATATATAATGAAACGCGACAGTTTAAAAGTTATTTATTAAATTTTACTAAAATTCTACCATTAACGACACAAACACGAAATTATTTTTAATCACGAATATACTTATTATTAATAATATTCAAATGTTGTTTTTGTATTTGTTAACAAAAGTTAGTGTCCTTCAGTTAATATATAACGGAAGTTTTATTACGATTATTTTAGTTAGCCGTGCCCTGCCCTATTCTTGTAAATATTATAAACTATGTAAAATTATTCAACTAATTAAATTAATGAAATGTTTTATGTTAATTATTTATTATTTTATATGTTAATTATTTCAATTATTGTTTTTAATATTTACAACTTAATTAAACCGGAAGTAATTTAGGTTGTCGATTTTGGTTTCTTTATTATTACTCACCAGAGCCATTTTAGTTGGCACAGACATTATACTTGTGATGGTAGACAGCGCGTCCGTCCGCACCGGACACATTTCAGATTCACATTGATCTAAAAAAAATTATATATGCATGGGGATTTCTTAAATAAACAGTATTTTTTTACAAGATAAAATTGATTACTAATATATTCGATATCTATTTATAATTATTAGTCAATGGGACTATTACTTTTTATCGATTATTATCACAGCCACAATTAAATCGATTATCAAAATTGATATTAATAGCTTATCAGACCTGTGGTACAAATAACCAAGAGAAGTCTAAACTGACAGGGGTAAGAGCTTGCGAGAAAAATTAAGTTTTTTTACTTAAGTAAATAGGTAGTAACTCACTTTATGAAATAGATTTATTTATTAATAATAAATTATATTTATTTTATTTATTAATAATAAGTAGATTTATTAATAATAAATTATTTACCAGGAGTTACCGGTGTCCTTGCGTGTACGTAATTGATGTTAATAATTACATCCTGGTCTAGAGAACGGGATTCAAAATCTGGAATAACATAATTTGACAAGGAATGTTACAATTTATAACTAGTTTTATAACAGTAATCCTAATCAATTTAATTCTAACGTACAATAATAATATATCGAAATAGTAGCCTATCGATAGTAGTGTAATACTATTTGAAGACTCTTTCTTCACTTACCAGCGAAAAAGTCTATTTTGACAGAAATTCTGTCACCTAATGTCACATGACAAGGTAATTGTTGTCCACATCCCTCAATGTCCACTTGTTGCAAGTCGTAAGCCGACCCTGAAAAGTTTGTTCACGTCTAAAGCCAAATACTGTATTAAAAATATTTTACCGAGGTTATGTAAGTTTCCTTTATATTAAAAACTGATATTAAATAGTCTCTTTGCCAACTTTTTTAAGCAGATTACAACTGAAACTTTAACCAAAATAAACTCGGCTTATATAAAATATTTTTATAAAAAGGGCGGTGTCTCAAATATAAGGAAACATGTAGGTATATTATATAATCGAATATCATCAACATTGTATATATCTAATTAAATATATTAAAGAAGTTATTAATATATTAAAGAAGTCATTGCTATTATGATGTACTTTTTTAATACGCTTTTTTGGCTTGCGATTTACCCCAAACGTATGAGTAGGCTAGACCTGAGACGTTTCCGCAAGCAAGGTAAAAACTATAATAAAATAAATAAAATAAAATAAAATAGCCTTTTATTCAGATCCTATAAAGTAATACTTCGTGAAAATAGTAACTAAAATTGACATGTTTTTTCTTTTGTTTTCCTTTTTTAATTTTTTTTTTTTTTTAATTTTTTTTATTTGTTATTCTAAAATATCTTTTTTCTTTATCTTTTGAAGATCTGTTTGCCAGTCGGCAAAGGCCTCCTCCAACCGCTTCCATTCCAACCTGTTTTCAGCCACTCTATTCCAGGTCACATCCGCAACTTGCCTGATGTCATCATCCCATTTTTTTTGGGGTCTGCCTCTCTTCCTTTTACCTTCCCTGGGGTACCATCTGGTAACTATTTTACTCCATTTATCCTTTCCTCTTATCATATGCCCCGCCCATCTCCATTTCAATCTCCTTATTTTAAAAGTGATGTCATTGGATTTTGTTTTAGCTCTGATGACATTATTCTTTATTTTGTCCGATTTTTTAATATTCATCATACTTCTTTCCATTGCTCGTTGGCAAACTACAAGCTTGTTTGTCATTTCTTGTGTTAGAGCCCATGATTGACAGCCATACGTGAGAACAGGGAGTATACAGGTGTTAAATAGTTTACTCTTTATTCTTATGTGAAGTTCTTTGTTCTTCATAACCTCTTTGAGGCCCCAGTACCTCTTCCAGCCATTACTAATTCTTCTATCTATTTCTTTGCGCATTTCTTCTTGTTGGGTTATGACCTGTCCCAAATATATATAATCATCCGTGTAGTCTATTTCTGTTTTTCCCAATTGTATCTTATTTCTGTCTCCGTTTGTCATCACTCTCGTTTTATCTGGGTTAAGTTTTAATCCGACCTGCTCGCTTTCATTAGCTAGTTCTTTTATCATTCTGCTTAAATCATCCGATGTTTTAGCGAATAGCACAATGTCATCTGCAAATCTTAGGTGTGTCAGGCATGCTCCATCCACATTGATCCCAAGGTTGCACCAGTTGAGTTTTTTGAATATTGCCTCCAGTACCGCTGAGAATAATTTTGGAGACAGGGGATCTCCCTGTCTAACTCCTTTTCCTATTCTTACAGGGGCACTTGTCTTTTCCAGTTTGATTCTCGCAGTACTTTGATTATAGATATTTTTTATTATTCTAATGTATTTATGTTCTATGCCTTGCTCTTTCAGTGCTCTCCATATGTTTTCATGTATCAGAGAGTCAAACGCTTTGCTATAGTCTATGAATGCGATATAGTAAGTAAGCTGGTATTCCTTATATTTTCCAATAATTTGGCGCACTACATAGATATGGTCAATCACCGAGTAGTCTTTTCGAAAACCCGCTTGTTCGATAGGCTGATTCTCATCTAATATTCTTTCTATGCGTTTCAAAATTATTTTTGCAAAAATCTTATATATGTTGGACATAAGGCTGATTGGGCGATAGTTTCCTATATCATGTCTGTCTCCTTTTTTGTATAGCAAGATAATGTCTGATATTGTCCATTGTTGTGGGATGATTTCGGTGCTAAAAACTTCATTGAACAAGTCTGTGAGAATAGGTATCAATATTTCCTTGCTTTGTCTTATTATTTCATTATTAATGCCGTCTGGACCTGGAGCTTTATCTTTCCTTTGAGTCTCTATAGCTTTCATGGTTTCTGCAGGAAGGATGCTAGGTATGTTCGAGTTTTCGATCAACTCCACTTCTTCTTGAACTGAGTCGTTTTCATAAAGTCTCTTATAATAAGACACTGCTGTTTTTAATATATCTATTCTGCTATGTTTCCACTGTCCGGTAGAATTTTTTATTTTCACAACCCAGTCTTTAGATGCGTTTAGTTTCTTGTATGCTTTTTTGATTCCACCGGTTCTTAGAATACATTTTTCAATAATTTCCATTCTGTTTGTTTTCCTATCTTCTCTTATATTGTATTTAATTTGTTTGCTAATTTTTGCTAGTTTTTTTCTTCTATCTTGTGTTTCTTTTGCGCTTAATAGCTTGTTTCTTTCTTCCAGTAGTTTAATGGTGTTCGTTGATAGAGTTCTTTCAATCCTGTTTGTTTTTATACTTGCTTCGGCTTTTATCGTGTTTCTAATTGTATCTTCAATATAGTTGTATTTTTCTTGTGTTGTTAGCTCCTTTGTTTTGCTATTGAAGTCTGTAAAGCTGTCTTTTAATGCGATTGTTACTTGTTCTTTCTTTTGGATTCCGAACTTTGGATTACCTTGGTCTTTTCTTGGTCTGGGCGTTTTTGGTTGCTTCTCTCTTAATTCTGCTCTTATTAGTCTATGATTGGTGTTGAAATTGAATTTATTAATGACTCTGAGGTTAGTGAAGTAATGGTCTTTATTAGTTAATATGAAATCGATTTCATTTTTTGTTTTGCCATCAGGCGAGGTCCATGTCCACATGTTTTTCTTATTTTTCTTGTACTTAGTGTTTAGGATTGCTAGGTTGTTTTCTAGTGCAAAGTTGATGATTTTATGTCCATTTCTACTTCTTGGTTTGTTGCTGTATATAAATTGCCCCATTATTGCATCTTCTCCTAAGCGTCTTTCCCCAATTTGCCCATTGTAGTCTCCCATTACTACTAAATTTTTGTTTGTGTACTTTTTGATAGCTTTGTTCAGATCTGCGTAGAATGTGTCTATTGTTTCTAAACTGGACTGTTCTGTAGGAGAATATATTTGTACAATGGACCAACTTTCTTTATATCCTGGCAGTCTCAGATTCATTATCGCAATACGTTCTGAGATTCCTATGAATTCTTCTACATATTCTAGCATGTGTTCTTTAATAAGAAACCCAACTCCATATAGACCTGGTGTTTTGCCGATGTGGTACAGAAGGTAACCTGGGTGAGCAATAATCCTTTCTCCCATTCTTCGTACTTCACTGAGGCCTATTATATCCCAGTTGATATGTTGTAGAGCGAGCATTAGTTCAGTGAGAGATTCTTGTTCTTTCAAAGTAAGAACATTTAAGGCAGCTATGAAAATTTTTGTTGCTTGGCTTTTTTCTGCATTTTCAACCTTTAAAGTTGGAGGGTTATGGTCTCTTTCCCCCACGGGGACCAGTCGGTTTGGGGAAGTTTTTTGGTTTTTTGTTACGTTGTCTTCTTTTGTTAGGTTTAGTTGTGAATCCCGTTTGCCACTCGTTAGTTGCTATTGTTTTGTTGTTGTGCTGGAAAAGGAATTGGATCTATTGCGCATCATATCGAAGGCTTTTGTCCTACTTGGTTTGATTGATGGTAGTGTTTGATGCTTTTTCGATTGATTTTGAGGAGCAGACGGTGATATAGAAGTTTCCCTTTTTCTTTTCTCTTGGCTGGTATTATTTTCCTTGACTATTAATTTGTCATATTTAAGGTACGCTATATTACCCTTTTCTGTCTCCACTTTCAGCTGTGCTTGTAAAGTTTTCCTTTTTTCTAACACTTCCTTCGTATAATCCTCAGTAATGTAGATACCCTTGAGATACTTTTTCTTTTTGATTATTTCGATCTTTTTCCAATTATTAACGAACGAATAGAGTACCGGTCTCGGCTTAATATATTCCTTTTTCCTATACCCTATACGACGTATTTTATTGACTTCATAATCTTCGACATTTATATCGAGGTCAGTTTTGAATTTATCTTTCAATATTTTGATTAGATCTGGAATGGATGCTTCGTTTTCTTCCAAACCAAATATTATAATATTATTGCTCTTTTCCCCTCTTTTTAAGTATCCTATTTCGTTTTCCAGTTTTTCTACTTTTACTTTCAAATTCTTATTTTCTTCCATTAAAGGCTCTAACTTTTCCTTTATTTTTCCCATAATACTTGTCGTGATAGATTCTTTTAATTCGGCGTTTTGATTCTGCATCTCTATTTTCATTTTGTCAAACAGCATTTGAAATTGGATATCCATGACGGACTGCGTGGATTGGAACATGTATCAGAAATTTAATTTTCTGTAAGGTAAAAACTATATTGTTCCTTATTCCAAAACAGACTGCCGATAACCAACTCTACCAGTCATTTTAGTCGAGTCATAGAGATCTCAAAGAAATATGAAAAAAACACATTCTTTAAAAATGCAATCACTAAACCGGTCAATCGGATTGTACCCTATTTATCTGATAACGTCAGTCAAGACGCATTAAGAAGCATTAAGAAATATATTATTTAAGAGCACACCATAATTACCTATTATTGAAAGTTACAAGTCTCTTTGTTTCTAGTATAGTATTGATTGGTTGCGTTATAATACCTTATATATTTAAACTTATCTAGTTCTCGACAACATTGTTTAAAAAAAGTTAAAACTAATAAACCACAATTATTATTCTTATTCGTGTATGAATATCTAAACGCATTTTTTGCACCTCAAACACCTTGGGATAAAAACCAACGAGAGTATTTCCATCTCTTTCTACCCTCGCTCTACTTATACAATCAGGATCATATTAAATATAAATCAATTAACGAAACACTATTTCGATTACATCATATTAGCGTGTTTCTTGTTATTTATTTCATAGATATTCTTCTAATTGCTATAGTTGTATAATATCTATAATAATAATAGAGGATACCCTCTATATACTCTTAAAAAGGGTGCTATGTCTTAAATATATATATATATATATATAGAAATAGAGAAAGATTTCGCTTATTTTTTTCAAACTGTAGGTATGGTGGTTATAATCGGAATAATCTTTTTTTTGAGAGTATTGAAAGTTTTTAATTACTTAATTAAATCATTTTAACAAGACTAGAAAATATCAAATTAAAAAAAAAAAGTACTACTTCTGCTACTACTCACTACTTCCGAGTGTAATCTTTATAAATGAATAAAAATTAATAGACTATACTATAAATCAATGCTTTTTATCTTTTGTTATAAAACGTAATATCTATTTATATTGTTTAGTTATCAATGAAATTTTCTTGTACTTTTTATCTCTCCATATAATTTGACGTAATTACATACGTATTGAATAAGATAAGAAAATTTGTCTCCTGTCTTATGTAAATGCCATAGCATTAGATCAACTATTTTTTATTAAGAAAATAAAGATTGCTTTTTGTTCTCCTATATTTTTTATCTAACATGATAGTTAAAATAGCACATTATTATAGTTAGGTTTATAATCGGCTTAACTTTTTCAAGCTACCGGTAGCTTATACCCACCTGAGATATCCGGATATCTCAGGTGGGAATGCTTATTGTGAAGTGTCATCTTGAAAGCACTTATTAATATGAACGGTTCAATGATTCTTACTTCTAGTCAGAGGCTGTACTCAGGTACAAAGTCACATTGTTTTCTTTTAATATTAATCTGCGAAAGAATTAATTTAGAAACATACTGTACGCATCTATTTGTAGTGAGTCATATTTTCCTTCCTGTGATATGAGGAATTTCGGATTAGACAAGACCTATAAGTTGCCAAGTAGAGGTTTGCATTTCGACTACTGTTCTTTGAATTTATCACATACTAATGATAAGCTTTTGTACCTATTATCAAATAATTGGACGGAGAAAGAAATGTTTTAGTGTCCTTTTGTGACGATTTAAAAAAAAAATACACGGCCTTTATGCGTAATATATATAATTATATGGAGGATTAAAGTGCTTAAATAATTAATCATTGTTTAAGTACGTGTCTGATACCCGTACTTAGCTATACTGGTGTTAATCTCTTTATATACTCTTCGTCATTTTATCCATACATTTAACAAAAACTGGTTTTAGGAAAAAAATAATCATTAATCTTCTACTTTGACTTTTGGACAGTCCGGATTCCTTTTACATGAATACTTTTATTTATAACTGACCACGACTTACATGGAAGGGTAATGTATTTAACAAAGGCATAAATGTAGCGAGAACACAACACAGCCCAGGCAACTGAAACTGATTACCCAAGTTGCTTTGTATTTGGGGGAATATTAAACGTTGGGTTATTATATTATAGGTTATCCACTCATGGTGAATTTGTTCGCAAAACTTTGTCATAATCTTTATGCATTATCCACATATAAACTTTCGCTTTTTCACATTTATAATATAAGAAGGATTTAGATAAAATTTTGCCTTCTCATGAATGTCTGATTTCCCAAATCATATTTTAATTATCACGTCACTAAAATTGTTATTTAAAAATATGGCGTATAATAAATAATATCGATTCCTAGTTGGTTGTTTAATATAATGTCGTAAGTGATACAAAGGAAATCTACCTATTTTATAAAAGAAGACAAAAACAATAACTTGTTAAGATATGTTTGGAAATAATAGCACAAAACAAATATCCTTACTATCGTTCCATTACTGAGTATCACGAGACCATTTATTGAAAACAATTTCCAACATAGTTCTTAATAATTTTCTAATTTGTTTTGGCAATTTGTATCTCCGAGGAAACTTTTACAATTTAACTGTTTTTAAAGTCATGACTTTAAAAATATAGATTGTGTATTGATTGAATACCTAATATCATAATATGTTTTTAATAAATTATCATATTATTATTAAGTGTATATATTTCTTTTTTATATTTATAGCGTTAAATCCGCGAATTGTACAACCTTTTGTACAAAAAATTTTTAAATAAAAAATAGCTTACTCTAATATAAATTGCATATCATACTGTTTATAAATAATGTTATTTAAAATCTTGAAAGAATAAATCTAGTGAGAGAGTAGATTATAGAACAGAACAGTTGTAAGTAAGTATAAAGAAAACAATATTGTAAATTTAAAATGTTTCGAGAAGTGTTACGGAGTCAAAACCTCATGGAACTTAATATATGGTCTAAAAATAATTAAATTCTCACCGCAATCCGTAAATACAACGGTGCGGGCCGCTACTAACACTGACCACAGCACCAGGAAAAAAAGCAACATTCGTACCTCACTTGACGATTTCATAAATCACACTTGGTCATAATGTGGACTTAACAAAAACATATCTACGCGGTCCCTAGATTACATATCTACAAGATAACATAGTGGCAAATCGCGACTATTTTAATTTACTTGCGTTATTTGGAAAGTTTTAATTATCTGACAATCTTGGCTTCCAACTGAAAATAGCTAATCGAGAGAATTTGCCCTATTGCTGGGAACGTTATTGGGACGATAAAAATCACAATAGATAAAATTTTCTATCATTAGTTAGAGCAGTTGATATATGTATTAAATACCGGGAAAGGCTATAAGTAGGTTAAGTTATCAATGTTAGTTCTAGTTAATAATAGTTGTAAATGAATAAGCAGCCCTTGAAAACCCAAGAGAAGTAGTGATTTTATATTTGTATTTACTTATGTATACGTCATAGCAAGCTGTGGTGATATGTTTATCTACATAAAATATTAAGTAACAAGGTAAAACCTCTATTGAATATTTTTTGACCAACAAAATTTGTCTCACGAAAACTACTGGATGGAATTTTTTGAGGTTGCGTATGATTATGGCTTATTGCCCTCGGATATCATATAGATAAGTATATATGCCTTACATCCCGGAAATTTAAGTATTTTTTCTAGAAAAACGTGAAAAATGGATGGAGGAAAAATAACAAAAAGGATAATATTCAAAGACTTTTTGTGAATTTGGTTAGGTGTTGGCTTAATATCTAATTCATATTTGCTGAAAAACACAAAAACGGGTTTGATGACCAGGTCCTGTACTGACATTGGGCCAAGCATTAAAGGGATCACTTACGAATGGTGGGGACATGGTGTTTTTATGGTACCTGATGCTCAAACTTGTAGTCTAAATTCAATATACCCTAATCTCTAGGGAGGACTCAACTCTCAATAGAAAAAAGTTCATTCGATATTCAAAAAATACAGTTAGTGCTTCGGTTTTGACCTGTATGTTTGCTTGAATGTTTCAAGGACCAGTATAATTTTCTGATAATGGTATGATCGGGTAGGCGTTGTGTTTCATATTTCAATGCGCTGTATTTCAGGTATTAATGATCTGCATTCTCTTTAGGCGTATGGACTCTTTTGGCGTGACTTATAGAGTTTTGAGATTATATTGTAAAAGGTTATTTTGTATGAAAATGTTATTTGGTTGGAGTTAAAATAATATTCACATTAAATATGGTGAAGGAACAATAGGTAGTTACAACTTATCAACAGTTAAAAATGCAACTTGAGCATTTTGTAAATTACAAATATTAGTATACTAGTATACTTTAGGTTTACTGAATTTAGGCAGATATTACTAAGTCGAAAAGCACCTAAAAATATTTTTTCTGTTAAGTTATGTATCTAGAAACTGAACTGCTACTTAACCAGAAACGTCTTTTCATTACAGCATTAGATTTTTTAAATGGAACATCAAATATGTTTATAAAAAAAAACAATATTTATACTGTATTCCACACTATTCAATAAAATGTAAAACTTTTTTATTTAGATTTTTATTTCTCTGTTTTTTATTTTATGTAAGATCGTGCTTTTTCCTTAATACGGCAGGTGTGTTGACATATCCTTGTGAGATTACAATAGCAGATAACCCGTTGTCTATATATGTCTCTGCATGATCCTCTACATTGTAGGTATCGCTTGCTTTTTTTAACATTTAGGTGATTGAACTTCACATTTACATTTTGGCATGCGCACCCTCAATCACATGTTTGTCAACTTAAACATGTGACAGACACATGTTTAAGTTGTTAAGACGAAATAAAAAAATAGTACCTACTACCAAAGGTAGGTATTCTAACTGTTAGAAAATTGAAAACGGTACTTACAATTGCCACTGTCATTAGATTAGTTTCGTATATTCAGTTAGGTTTTACAAAAAATATTCCGACTATAGCGTTTTTACTGTATATAGAAAATGCCTACAGTAATGTGTCTATTGACGCAGTGGTAAGGACATTAGATATATAGAGGTTGGTTCTAAATTATGTGTTTACTTATGGGCCTTTTTGAACGAAAGACATTTACAAATTAAGACAATCAGCAAGACAAGAAGTATTTCTAGACGGGCTAATAGAGTTCTATCACAAGATTACCCTCTCTCCCCTCTACTTTTCAACTTAGTACCTTACAAACTATATTTGCAAATTAAAAGTGTACTAATACTACAATATGCAGATGATTTTGTTACTAACATAAGTGTATAATTCTATATTAATATAAATTTAAATAAACTTAAAATGGCTATACACGTTTATAAATATTTTTAAACATAAGTTATAGGCAACTTTTTATTTATTTATTTATTTTTTTTATATGATTTAGGGCAATGCTTGACTACATTCCACCTGATAGTAAGTGGAATGTAGTCTTAGATGGTAAGGCGCATTGCCCTAGCAACCTATTCACTCTTCTCTTGAAGACACCTACATTATATTTGGCCGGAAATACCGACGCAGGCAAATTGTTCCAGTCCTTCGCTGTACGCACTATAAATGAGGAAGCAAAGCGCTTCGTTCGGACAGGTGGAATGTCCACAACAAAAGGATGGATACCTGCCGTGCGTCGGGACGTCCGGTGATGGAAGCGGGATGGGGGAATTAAGTCGTGTAATTCCTGCGCACACTCACCAAAATGTATCCTATAGAATACTGAGAGGCTAGCAATTTTACGCCTGTGTTCTAGGCTTTGGAGGTCGGCTTCGACCAATTCGGGATCGCCTATAAGCCTCTTTGCTCGCCTCTCAATTGAGTCCAGAACCGCAAGATGAGACTTTGCGGCACCAGCAAATATGTGACCACAGTACTCTACACACGATCGGATCTGTGCTTTGTATAGAACAAGAAGCTGTCCCGGTGTAAAGTACTGCCGAACCTTCGCAAGAACGGCAAGCTTTGCTGCTGCTGCTCTTGCTCTAGACTCAATTTGAACCGACCAAAGTTGAGGTTCGAGAAAATCTCTAAACCTAACAACTGAAGCCGGTCACTGTATTCCAAGGATACATTCTGGAAAGTAGGAGCCAAGGTGAAAGGGCTCTTTTTGGCGGTGAACAGACACGTCTGCATTTTGGTGGCGTTGAACTTGACGAGATTGGCATTGCTCCATGCGGAGACTGCCTGAAGTTTGTCATTCAAACGTAGCACCATGGCTTCTCTTTCAGACTGTACTTGATCTCGACTACTCGGCAGATATCTTTCTACAACTGTGCTGTCGTCTGCATACCCATAGATACCGGGCTTCAACAGATCATTAATGTGCAGCAGAAAAAGAGTTGCAGAAAGAACGGACCCCTGAGGCACTCCGGCATTTATTGTCAAGGGTTCCGAGGAACACCCGGCAACAACTACTCGGAGAGACCTCTGGCTCAAAAAGTTCGTTACCCAGCCGATCAGACCAGGAGATATACCATACGCTGAAAGCTTGCTTATAAGGCTCGCATGCCAGACCCTGTCAAATGCCCTCGAGACGTCCAGAGAGACGGCAACCGCTTCTCCGTTCTTCTCGATGGCCTCGCCTAAAATATGTGTAGCATACACTAGGAGGTCCCCAGTAAACCTATTACGGCGAAATCCGTACTGTCGGTCAATGAGGAGATCGTTACCTTCTAGGTATGCTAGTAGGCGCGAGTTCAATACACGCTCCATAATCTTGCAGAGTATGGAGGTGATTGAAATCGGTCTGTAATTGGCAGGGTCGGCACGGCTGCCTTTTTTGGGCACGGGTTGCACATTAGCAAGCTTCCAGGATTTCGGCACCATTCCAGTCATGAAAGAGAGACGATACAGACGTGTCAGTACAGGAGACTACTCAGCTGCGCATGTCTTGAGCAGAATGGCTGGTATACCATCAGGACCATTGGCTTTATTCACATCTAAACGACACAATGTTCTCCAAATCTCTTTGTTAGTGATGCGGATTTCAGGCATCGAAATACCGCAGTGAGGAAGATGTGCTGAAGAAGCATTGCCAGTGTCTAGATGCGAATTATCAGCAAACAGAGAAGCAAATACATTCGCTTTCTCTGTTGCTGTGTGGGCCAGGGATCCATCCGGCTTCAGCAGAGCAGGCAATGAGGGTTGGCAGAAATTCGACTCGATCGCTTTCGCAAGAGACCAGAAAGCTCGACTGCCAGTTGGTCTGACAGAGAGCTTTTCGCCATTCTTAGCGATTCGATCGAGACGAGCCTTCCGCAATGCCTTTTTGTAGGACTTGGTAGCTTGGTTAAAGGCTCTCTTCTTCGAATTTACATCCGCAGTTTTGCGGCTTCGAGCATTAGCCCAAATGAGATATGCCGAATGTTTTCGGTCTTGAGCATGACCACATTCGGCATTAAACCATGGGCGAGCTTTGCCACCGATGGGTACGTCAGCAAAAGGAATAAAATACTCCATTGCCTGATGCACCACATCGGTTATAGCATCCGCGCAACTCGACGGATCCAAAGAAGAGAAGCAGACCTGCCGCCAAGGATAAGACGCAAAAAAGTGCCGCATCTCATCCCAATCTGCTGACTTGTATTTCCATACTCGCCTAACACCATGTGGTTTGATAGCTGGTGGGGAATATGTAAATACAGATTTCACCAGACAGTGATCGGAGGTTCCCAAAGGGGACGTGACCTCTACACGATACCTGTCAGGATCAGTTGTCAGCAGAAGGTCCAGGCAATTAGCTGTATGGCCTACCACATCTGGCACCCTTGTCGCTTGCCTCACCAGCTGAAAGAGGTCCAAGGACAACGCAAAGTTCCGCGCTTCTCTTCCAGCATGGTCGGTCTTCTGGTACGGGAACAGCCAGTCCTGATGACAGTCATTAAAGTCCCCCAGAAAGACGAGCTGCGACGAAGGGTACTGATATAGAGCCATATCTGCGGCCTCACTGAGATACTCAAATAAACGAGTTGTCTCCTGGTCACCGCTGTGCGAACGATAGACACAGGAATACAGGATTTTTTCGTTTCCTGTGTCCACTAAAACCCATAGGGAAGAAAAAGTGGGGTCTTCAAGGTGACGGAGACGCTGAATACAGAGGTCGTTCCGCGCGTACATACTGACTCCGGCCCGTGAGCGAAAGTTGTGCTCTAACGAGTAACCGGGATAATCCAAGTATGCAGCGCTCAAAGGACATTGTATCTGCGTCTCCGTCAAAAAGAGCAAGTGCGGCTGCTCTGTCTCCAGGTTGTGGTGGACAGCTAAAAGATTTGAGTGCAAACCCCTGTTATTAGTGAGGTGCACTTTATATGAGGAGGAGTGCAACCGCTGTGTAACCTTGTTCCTTGTTTTTAACTTTTTCATAAAAAATAAACATAAAATTGAATAGGGATGGGAAATGGCAGTTGAACGAGACGGTACGTATCGAACCCGACGTCGAAATTGGTGATCTCTTGCCACTGGGAGGCTAGCCTGGAGACTGCGGGGACGCCCAAACCCCCCCAGGGATCGCCATCGGGCCTCCTCGTCTGGTCGCCAACCAGCACGATGGAGCCACCCTGGGATTTTTCGCAACTGGCGGGGCAGCCTTTCGTGAGTGGCTAACCCACTAATTGGGCCCCCAACTATCTGCGGGCGGCCAGCGGATAGCCGTCGCTTCGGATCCCGCTACCCTCCGCGACTAGACACCCGACAAAATAAACACCAACTCGACGTCAACCGGTTCGCTAACGTACCGCAGCTGTTCAGACCCATTTCCCATAAACGGCTTCATCGAGCAACGTGCCGGAACACGACTAGGTCGCTTTGCGGCACGACTTTGCCCGATGGGTGGTAACTTTGCCGGCGACCCGATGTTATGGTCTACCACCAAGGCAAAATGTGAGATCAACTTACAAAATGTGAGATCTCTCTCCAAGCTGCGTTGGACAAATTGGTAAGTTTTCTAGATGAATTGACCCTATCTCCAACCAAGTCTAATTGTTGTGTCTTTAGTAGAGGTAGACGAAGAATATTGCCTAATTTAAAAGTGTATGAACACCAATTAGTTTCATCGGATTGTATTAGATACTTAGGTGCATTGTTGGTTTATTATGGGGAAAGGATATAAATGAATTAATTAGTAAATGTTCTAAATATTTTAATTTATTTAATTTATTAGCAGGTGGCTCAAGGGGGATACATACAAAGTATATGCTTAGATTATAAGATTATATGTATAATTAATAAGAAAACAATTTGATTATGGTAGTTGTTTATATGATTCCAGTGCAAAAACGCATTTAACAAAATTAGATAAACTTCAAATCAAGCTCTAAGAGTCGTTGGAGGATTTATGAAAGGTACCCCAATTCACGTGATGGAGAGTGAATTACGTATACAATCATTAAATTTAAGGAGGCAATATCTCGCTTATAAAGCTCACAAGCTAAGTCATGGTTTGATAATATAAGTATCAGTATAATTTCAGAATTAAACTCTGTATGTCATAAACCTTTGTTAGCTATTACTAACAATGAATTGAGTCAATTACCTATTGTTTCTTCCGAAGTTCTTAAAATGTTTACTTTAGATATGTGGTTGTCGGTCGATTGTACAAATGAGAGAAACTTGTAAATTTGATTTGGATTGTGTAAATAATTTAAAAGATCATCATAATACTTCTTTTACTACTTAGTAGAAGAGTTATACGCTAATTATAATGTATGGTGTATTTTTTTTCAGGTGGCTCAAAAAGTGTATGCGGGGAGGCCTATTATTATCCAAACGTGAATTATAGTGCTATATTTAAAATAACTGTTGATATATCTATAATGTCCCTGGAAGTCATTGCAATATATTCAGCTCTATATTATGCCTATAAATCAAATTTAACTAAAATAGTGATTTTTACTGACAGTAAGAGCGCAATACAGCACGTGGCTCAATGCGTCTCTGGTTACAGAGGTGCCTCGATAGCTTACGACATTATTACATTAATCAATTTACGCAATAGAAATGGTTCTGAGCTAGTTTTACAATGGATTCCAGGTCATCTAGACTGACAGGAAATGAGGAGGCTGATCGTCTTGCTAAATTAGCAGTTACAGCAGGGAGGGAAATTTCATATGTGCCTGACTATTGGGAGTATTTATCAAAACTTAAGACAACATGTTTTAATAAATGGAAAGAATACTTCGATATCATGTCCACAGAAAAAGGTGTTATAAGACAATACAGGGTGAACCTACTCGTCTTCCTTGGTTTGATAATATATGACCCAGTAAAAATTATTTAAACTAATGCCAAATCTCCCATCTGGACACTTTCCATCAGCAAAGTTTGTATCCCTAATGACAAAAGTTGCTTCGCCAAATTGTGAAGTATGTAACAAAATTGATGATATACAACATTTACTGATGGAATATGTAAAGAAGTTGTTGATAGTAGAGTGTAACATAAATTTATTTGATGTTGGTATTATATCATCTATATTATTATATCCTACTTCAGAGTTAGCCACAAAGCTTTGTTCCCTAGTAACCATAATCTATTCATAATTTTCCATCTTTTAGGTATAGTACTTTGTGTAATATGATTCTTAAATAATAAATATTGTAACTCAATTTATTTAGTTTTATTGTTTGTTATAAGAGACGATGGAGCTGACTTGTCCGTGTGGATAAAAGCTCCCTTTAAAAAAATAAAAATAATAAAAAAAAATCGCTGTACGCGAAATATAAGCATACTGTAAAATGTTATAATGTCGTTGTAATTTTTTAATATGTATTGTATAAATTCAAAAATTATTAACTGTTTGTTAAAAAATGAATGACATAATTCAAAAAATAATCAAACAAGCTGGTAGCAGGTATCAGTTTCAAGTCATTAAGGATATAAAAAAGTAGTGTGCACATTTTGACGGCTCGTTAGATTTTTTATTTTTTTTTCCACGGTTACGCCGCCCATTAACTTTTTCACTTTTTATATGTTTTGGTCATTTTCTTAACATTTACAATTCGAGATGCTTAAAGAAAAAAGAGCCTGTCAATAGGAATCTTACGCTCGTATGCTCATGCTATAAGAGCAGTGCAGAGAGCATTCTTTAATAATTAATAGCTATCTAGTAGTAATTATTACTATAATAGTAATTTAGACTTACGTAATAAATAGTGAGAATTTCGTCTGATAATTTAACTTTTTGTACGTAACATTTATGTTTTATATACTAAGTATTATTTTAATACATTATTGTAATTGATCCATGGTTCCAAGGTTAATACCTTGGATCTATGGATATAGCCTCCTTTTTAATGTTATTAAATAACGTTTCCTTACCAAAACCTAATTAACACATCTCGAGCAAGATTCCCATAACGAGCAAGTTCCTGTCTTTTATATTTTATGGCAATCTTGGTGTTATAATCTAAAATGTTATAACTTTTATCACTCGCCTTATGAATCTTCCTGTTACATCGTCCTCACTGATGGTAAAATACACACAACTCTCGGTTTTGGCCCGACAATACTATGACTGCGTGGGGAACGCTGTCGTGCAGTTGCATCTTATTGCTGGTGTTAATTATGAAAACGGAGCCAAAGAGATTCTGATCTATCTAATCGCAGTAATCATAAATAGTAATTATAATCAAAGTTCATGGACGTTATCAGGTCGGACGACAGTACCTCATGTCGAATAGATTATCTCTATCGTTGTAAGGTTAAAACTAAGAAAGAAAAAAAAAAAAAAAAAAGAAAGTTAAAACGTTAACATACCATGAGTTGCTCACATCAGGTCTATTCAAGAAATAAGTGTTTAGTATTGTAATACCAGCTGTTTTTGAAGTGAAAGTATTTCTGAGGTGACATTTTGCAGTATATATCTAAATGAAAACTGCGGACTGATCAAAATGCTTGTAATACCGACTGTTAGATGAACTAAGTTCTGTTATAAGTGATGTAAACCATTTTCTACACAAAATTTTACACTTGAATAGTAATAAAACTAAATGCATTAAATTTTTGTCACCAAATGTATAGGAAGCCAAACCCAGTGTACTATTTAGATAGTAAACAGTTAGAATTTGTGAACAGCACGCTATTCTTAGGTATTATCTACCCTAGATGCAAAACTTGGGGATGCAAAGATGGGGTTAACATATAACTAACTAGACTTAGCTCGGCAGCTTTTGCAGTTAAAAAAATACGCTAGTTAACAGACGAAGTTGCAGCGCGGCTTGTTTATTTCAGCTACTTCCACAGTGTCATGTCTTATGTTTTACTTTTATTCTGATACGCAGCTGATATTCAAACTATTTTCATATTGCAGAAAAGTGCTATTCGGGCAATCTAAAACCTGTCTCGTTGAAAATTAAAATTGTAACTTTAGTAAGTAGTAGTAGTAGTTAGTAACCTGTTTCATATATATTTGTTAATTTAATGTGCGTTTATAAAACCTTAGAAAAATTAAAAAAGCATCACTATGCTTTTTTAATTTACTTATGCTTTTTTAATTTACTTGGTGCGCTCTGCAAATACAAGAAATAAAACCGACCTCGTTCCAATTCACACTAGGTTGGCAAAGATTTATAAGTAGTTATATGTACAGTGTGTCTATTTTTATAATAAAGTCCCTGCAGAAATTCAAAAACATTAAGGATTATACAATTGACAATAAGGCCTGGGACTAAACTATTGGAAACCTAGCTCATAAAGATTTCTGTAATTGGCAGTTGAAAAGTGTGGCCATGGTTTCTTTGCCTGGATCTTCTCATGAGCTCGACTACTTGAACGGGCTTATTTTTACGGCTCAAAATTGTTAAATTATTTTTTATTTTATTAAATATTTTTTTTTTGCAATATTTTGTTTCATATTGACGCGTCCAAATAAATGTAAAAGATTTTCATGGAATAAAGAATTTTTGACTTTGACTTTATGAAATGTGGCAAAAGTCTAAAACAAAATTATATCGCGTCGTAAAAGTGACGAAGAAAAACGAGCACATTATGGTTCAATAAAGTATGTATATTATAATAAGGTGTATGGGAAATTGTTAATCATTTTTCCTACTTTCTACAGACAAAAATATTAATATACAGAAATATTAATTATAAATATTTACATTACCTAAATATTGGTCTTTAATTTGATACTCTTATTGTAAACTGTAAAGTATATTTTCTTTTCCTATATATTTGTTAAAATAAAAACATATGAATGCTCCTCCCAAAAATATTATTTTTCACCGCACGTTAATCAATTTCTCCCTAATAAGTAATAGTAAAACATTGCTGAAATCTGATTAGATTATCTGGTTTAAGCAGTTTTTGATAAAATTTGAATTTTGTTTTATGCATTGTTAACTAGAGCCCTTTTGATAGGTTTGTTTGTAAACATATTTTTTTACCTTTTTTTTATTCACCTTACAATATGGCGTCCAAAGGCCACCATTTTTCTTTTCCTAAGGTACCCAGTGTTACTTGCGCTATCGTAGACATATTTAACAATAGTTCATACGACAAAATCCTATAAGCTGTTTGGACTAGCCTAGCATAGTCTAAATGGCTATATTTCTATCTACATACCTATATTTGAAAAACATAAAGCATCCTTCTAAAGCAGTCAGGTAACAAGAAGGATTTTCATAAATATCTATGTAAAATTCAGTGAACCAAACGATTAAAAGCAGAAGCTCCCTTGGAAATTACCACATATGTTATGTCATAGATACAACTACGTGCAAAAGTTAGTATTTCTACAGCCTATGTATTATTCTGGTACATAAGCTACAACCATGGGCGTACCGAGGGGGGGCAGCTGTCCCCCCCTCCTCCCCTGGACATCGTATACCTCTCTACTACCTCCCATTGTAAATTAAAATTGGTATTTTATTTTAAAAAATAAATATAAAACCAATTAAGTTTTAAGAATTGTAGAAGGTTTAGAAATGCTTTCTCAATAAGGTTAGTCGGGGAGGAGATAAGTCGCTTTTCATTTGTTATAGCTCTATGTATTACAAACAAATATAATTCTGTAGTAACACTTTTAGCAAACACTTTAACTATAACTTTAGTCTAAAAACTTTAGTCTTAAAGCTTTTAAAATCTTAGAAGCGAGATTCGGTAAAGCCAATCCACCAGCGTTTGCTGTTTCATTGTTAAACCATGCCCAGAATCTGGGTACGCCCATGGCTACAACATTACCAAGTTTCATCAAGAACCGTGTTCAGCAGTTTTACTGTAATTGAGTAACAAACCTCTATCTATCCAAATACCCTAATTTTTGCAATTTATAATACTAGAATAAATATTTCAGATTTTTTGAATTTGCTTAATAACTTTTAAAGAATTCGTAAATTATTCTTAACCTTCACATCTTTTACAGTACAATTAACAGGAGTATAATGCTGTACAGATAGACTAAATATTTAATGATTTTCTCATTTTTGTGTGATTGCAATGGGAATAGAAGATAGCTAGTCTATAACATAATCTGTTTACTGTCTACACCATAGATATATAATACATGAACCTAGTATTACTTTTTAGTCTGTGACTACATATTTATTTCTAATGTATCTGTCTTAGATAGTTATAAAAATAATTACATAGAATAATAAAGTTGAAAGAGAATGGAATTTCAAAGCAATTACAACAAAGAATGGTGTTAATCAGATATTTAATTCTGCATTTGCATATAACTCCACAGATTACTATAAAATTACCTCACCAGTACAATATGGCCGACACCAGTGCAATATGGCGTCATTAGCCCTGGCCAGCATACTGGTACGTATTTCGGAACACACTAGCGATTAATTTCCAAACCCGCTCCCTAACATGATTGGCTGATAACGATGTCATGAGATTGGGTTGCTGCATGAAAAAAATTGGCGCCAGAAATAAGGAGAGAAATTTGAATTAGCCATTTTAACTTTTTAGTACGTTATCTGACTCTGATCTGATCAACTACTTGCGTTATTACATACAGCTTACTAATTCTTTTGATTTATAAATTATTATTATCATTATTGTTAAAGAAGGCATAAAAGTACCAATTTAATTTACATAACAATTACATTATATATTATCGTTAAAAATACTTTAGATTTGCAACAAAGTGAGTAATATTTTTCTTTTATTAGGTTAGGTTCATCAATCAATCATGACATCATTATCAGCTAATCATGTTAGGGAGCCGGTTTGGAAATTAATTGCTCGTTCGGAACATGGGCCGCACGTTCTTGGGTGTGTTCCACTAAGTGTTCACAACGATCAAGCTCACGACCGCCGTTTTTCCCGTTCCACTAGCTTGTGAGCGTTATTGTCGTGAACTCAAGTGGAATGGATTATAGAGCGTTTTGAGCGTAGAGGTAAATAATACAAATGTTAATAAAAAAAATGCAAAAGTTTTAAAAGGTTATTATCTGTAAGCCTTGAAAATAAACTTAATTAATTATTGTTTAAAACGATTTATATTGAAAAAATTTATAATTAAATTTTTTGATATTTAATATTAGTGGTGTATTGAATTAATTTACGTTCAAATGTAATTAAAATGTCATTTGCGGCGGTACTTGGATATTTGGTAAGAGGTCGCAATAATGCTCCAGAAAGTACTAGTTCATCCAGTTCAGATGAAGAATGGAATACAATTTTACAAAAATATGATTGTGAAAAAAGAAAACTTCGACCACGTATTATTGATTATAATAATGTAATTCATCGTTACTCAGATGATGAATTCAAAAGTCACTTCAGGTAATGATTTATTATCATATACCTATAACATTTTAGATTATGAAAATTTTTCTTATGTAAGTCTTTGTTGGCTTTTTTCTAGACTTTCAAGAAATTCACTTCATTATTTACATGAATTAATACGAGAAGATTTAGTTCGCTACCTTCCCGGGTGTCCTACGATTTCTTCCTGTCATCAATTGATGATAGCTCTTTGGAAAATGGCTACAACAGATTCTTATGGGTAATATTTTTCTAGAAATTAACTTTTTAGTCTGATGTAACACAATTCAGAATTATGTAACTAAACTTTTGTTTTTTAATTTTATCATAGATCAGTTTGTGACAGAATTAACGTTGGACGTGCTACTGCCGTAAGAGCTGTACGTCGAGTTTGTCGTGCTTTATTTAAAAGAGCCTCCAGATTTATACAGTGGCCTACGGGAGATGATGCTATTGAAGTAATGCGTGGATTTGAAAGATCAAGTGGTTTTCCTAAAACAATTGGAGCCATTGATGGGACTCACATTCGTAAAAATGCACCAAAACAGAATCCAGTAGATTATGTCAATCGGAAAGGATTCCATTCGATTCAGCTACAAGTATTTAATAATTGTTATTTTTAAGTAGACTATTAATTTTAGTATATAATTAATAAAGATTTACATAGAGTTATTTTTTTTTTGTAGCTTGTATGTGACCACAAGGGTCTGATAACTCATTGTTATGCTGGAAATCCTGGATCTGTTCATGATCAAAGAGTTTTTCGTTTGTCAGAAGTTGCAGATTACTTGAACGATGACAATGCATTCCCTGAAGACAGTCATATTTTGGGCGATTCTGCTTATGAAATACATCAGCACTTTCTAATTCCTTATCGAGATAATGGACATTTAAGTGAGAAACAGAAAAAATACAATTATCGTCTATCGGCTGCTCGAGTTACTGTTGAAAGATGCATCGGGTTATTAAAAGGACGAATGAGGAGCTTATTACATTGTCTACCAATGACAAGGCTAGATTTAATGGCAGAGTATATTGTTGCATGTTGCGTAATTCATAATATCTGTACTTTACGAGAAGATGAAATAATTTTTATCACTATACCTGAACCTAATGAAGAAAATTATGGAAACCATTCACGTGAAGTAAGACGAAATGCTGGAATTCTTAAAAGAGATGTTCTAATGAATTCTTTGTAATAATTATGATAATTATTTGTAAACTTTTTGCGGTCGTGATAATAATTTCTTAGCACTTGAAGTCAGGGAATCTTATAAAAATTTTTTTTGGGCAATTGTTGAAAACCTTGTCTAAAAAAAAATATTTTCACGGAACTTGAAAATTTCAAAATTTCCAAAAAATGTGTTAATACTTTATAATCTTAAACCAATAACGAAAATTTAACATATTATTGATTCATATTACAAAAATTGTACAAAATCATTTTTTTTTTCAATAACCTTTATTAATTATACAAACATAAAATGTATTTTTTGGTTTAATAAAAGATATTAAATTATCATTAGAAAGTTATAAACTAATTTCTATGTAGAATTTAACGATTTAAAACTGTTTTTTAATATAATTTGAAATTATTAAAACCTATTTTTAAGGAGTATTTAATTTGTTTTATTATTTATTAGCTAACTTTTCTAAAACTTTTAGAAATTTTTGGTCCATCTCCATTCGTTCTTTATGTCTTTTATTTTTTTGTTCTTCGTGTTCTTCTTTTTGTTTCAGTCTTTTTCCGAGTAAAGTGGCAATTGGTGTTTTATTTGATTCTGAAATTAAATTCCATTTTTTACAATATTTTAGTCACACACGAAGCTTTCTGATGGAATTAACTTAGTGAGTGAACATCTACAATCAGATCCTCCCATACTATTATTGCTTTCTGATTGTTCATTTGATAGACCTGTAGAAGATGCAACGGCAACTGGATCACACCAAGCTTTTTTGGCAAAAATTTCTTCCATTATCTAAAAAAAAATTATAATACATTACGATAATTGTAAAGAAATCCTGTCTATATTATTATTGTGTTATAAAAAAATTCGTTACATCTTGAAGTTAAGAAGAATATTACAAAATTTATACGTACGTCAAAAAACTGCCAATTCCTTCTATCATTTCCCGATTTATTATTATGGTCTTTGATATATTTATATGAATTTTTTAAACTTCGTAGCTTAGAAGAACATTGTGGTCCAGTCACATCATGTCCTTTTAGCTTTAATTCTTTGGCAATTCTTTCCCAAACTTTCTTTTGGGATATTTTTCCACTGTTAAAATCTTTTTCCATTGACCTATAATATTCTAATAATAATAACACACAAGGTGTACTCCACCTGTATAAAGAACCTAAAATGTGCACACACATGCAATTACAAAGTTAATTGATATCATCACATAATATACGTAATAATCAAGATAATGATAGAATTTATTATTCTTATGCATACCTTCACTTTCTTGAGTTTCAGAGGTGGGATAACCAGCATCCTCTGTATCAAGGAATTCTTCATCAATAATATGATCCATGACATCATCAGAAAATTGAAAATTTTCATCAGCACGATCAGCAGATGATGTTCCGGGTTGTTCATTTAAAGCTCTGTTTAAAAGTTGTGTCGCAAATGCTGTGTCTGTAATAAATATAAAATTTTCATCAGTGAAATTTTAAACGTATGTAATCATTTTTTCAATAAGAAAACTAATTTAAAGAAGGCTAAGTTAATTTTCATTTCTAAAGTTGGGTTATATTATTGGCAATCAAGGAAAAATGTATACATGTATATTAATTATAAACTACAATTAATTTTTCTAAGCTTGTTTTACATAATTATATTTACCTGTGGAGGCACGTTGAGCATCCGCTGCAGAAACATTCACTTCTACTAAAATATCTTTTTCGACGTGAAATAACGTAAGCTTAACGGTCGCCATTTTTGATATTTTGACTTTTGAAAACGCCGCCAATTTTCTCAACCATCACTTCCACAGAGTACTATAAAATCACTTCGACCCACCTTTTTAGATGGGTCATCGTGAGCTTCGCGTGAGCGTAAGTCATGACGTCATAAGTGACGTTTTCGCCGCAACCACAACGACCGCGGTCGTTATGTGGAACGCTAAAGGAGCGTTTTGATCGTTGTAAACGCTTAGTGGAACGCACCCCTTATCTTTCTTGTCAGTTGTCACTTGTACAATGCTGTCAATTCTAATTATATGTTGTGACTTGTGACCTAACTGTGGTTAGGTTATAAAAATTTATACAAAAACTATATTTTTTATAAAACAAAACTTTATTATAGTAAATATATATTTTAATCTAATTTTGGCAACTGCCACAGCATAAATGCTTGCAAGTAAATGTATATTATCAAAGAACGGACCCTTTAAGATATTGGTAAGATTAAAACAAAAAATAAACAAACAATGCAATGAAGAAAAAAAGACATCCAAGATACCTTCTGATCTTTTAAAATATTTAGAAAGTCAGGAAGAGTACAAAAATATTATTGATGTCCTTCCCAAATCTTTGTTAAAAAAATACAAATCACCGGAATCTATGTATTTAATAAATCGACAAACTGGCGTGGCAATGACTGATACTATCCTTAAGTATTTGGATAAAGATGCTCCACTTGTAGAAGTAAATCCAGGATTTGGATATATTACTGAAGAAATTTTACGACGTCGAAAAAAAACTATCTATTTATATGAAAGTTCTAATCATTTCAAAGAAATTTTTAGTGTAAGTTAATTTTTGCAACTTAAATGCGATTCTTGTACTCATGGCAAGCCAAAACTAATAACTATGTGACTAACACAGGTTTTCATATAATTTTTTGCTTTAATAATATATTCTTTTATACCTTTTATCCTAAACCTTCCTCTTTCAATTTAAACTTATATCTAATTCTATAAACATACCAAAAATGAGTTTGTTTCATTTGAAATTTAATTAGAAACTTTTTAAGAATGTACAAAACAATTATGACAGTCAAGTGGAATATAAAACAGCAGATTTTTTTGGAATGTGGAAACTAGCCTTTAAAGATAAAATGGATCAGGGAAATAGAATTCCAGAATTGCTTGGAGAACTTGCAACATCTGATAATGGTTGGTTAGTGATTATTCAAAAGTAAAGTTCTGGAAACTTAATCTTAAACTTATACTTTAATAAATATATGTGATATTAATTTTTCAGGTAGAATATTAAATATTGTAGGAGCTATGCCAAGTTTATCGTTTGTGAGACATTTAATAAACACAATAGTTTTCCACAACACAACCTCACAGTTGGGGAGACCAGACCTTTACATAGCTATGCCGGGCAATGACTATGAAGTATAATATCATAAAAACTAAAATTATATATAATAAAGGGATACATATAATTCAATTTTACTAGTTTCTTACAGATACCTCAATTATGCTTAACAAACATAGGTCACTACCTGCGTTGTTTCAATTGCTCTTTGATTACAAAGTTCTTATGAAAGTGCCCAAAGCTCATTTTCTCCCTTGGACATATTCCATGAAAACAGGCAAAACATCTCTGGTATGTTGATATCTTATTTTGTTAAAATAAATAATATCTTTCATTTAAAAATAAGAATAATGTATTAAAGTTCTAATGTAAGCAAATGTAAGCAAACATTTATTTTTATAGATGGATGAGCATTTCTTAAAAGTAGTGAGAATCACACAAAAGAAAACATTGCCATGTTCAGCAAACAACTTACCACTATTGTGGTATTTTTTTAAACGAAACACATTCTCAAAGACCTCAAAAGTTATTCCTATGTTGGAGTAAGTATACTAGAATAAAAAAAAGTATATATAAGTCTAATTTACAATTACTTGATTTAAGATTCACAAACCAGTAAAGTTCCTCAAAAATTATCTTGAAATTTAATTTGCAGAATGTGTAACATAATATGTAGGTATGTACAAGAAATGCTTAGTTAAGAAATATTTTTCTAATTAACCTGTTATTAGGCAATGGATTCCTGGATGTGGAGTGTGGTTGATAACAGGACAGGACCCCCCAGACACTAATAAACAGCTGTCACCTAACGAGGCTGACGCAGCATTGCCACATATGACAATTTTTACAGAATTTGGTGATTTGACCTTGCAACAGAAAATCACAATTTTTAAAAGGTAATATATATTTTTTTCTAAAATGATATTACAAACAAAACTTTTATTAAAGTAATCTGTTAACACAAATGCGTTATAGATAGTAATGATTTTTTTTTATTAGGTTTATTTCCTGGCCAGAGTTTGAGCAATGTCCCTTCCGAGTAACCATGGAGAATAATTTGCCAAAGTTTGCAACACAGATTGATGACGAAAAAGGTGTGCAATTGGATGATATAGATAATTCTGATACAGAAGTTGAAGTTGATACGGATAATGTATAAATATATAAATAATAAAGGTCTTTGATTGTATTTCGTATTTTTTTAATCTATAATTATATAAATTAATGTTGTTGATTGATGTTGATATGTAACACCTTAAATACTTAATAATTAATCTCGACTTATTCAAACAGCTTGAAACCTTTAGTTTCAGCTAATATGTAGATAATTTCACCACATTTCCATCATATTGTATTATTCTATATTGTACAAATACTTCTATTCCATTGCATAATATATTATTTACGTAAATTAACTAACGAAGAAAATACTAACAGTGACTTATGACAGTGGAACGTGGTCGAAACTGCAGGCAAATAAACCCCGTAAATAAAATAATAACAAATAATTTGTATTCTGATTTATCCCATCAGAACCAAAAACCTCTTTGGTTAAAACTACATAAAGGTATTGCGCTTAGTTACAGACAAATATAAAATAACAAAACCAAGATATGTAGTACATTTTTTTAATGTGATGTTTTTACATTTTATACATTTTCGACACTATATACAGATGATTTAATACTTTGTATCTTTAAGTCTAAATAATAAATAGGTATTGCTTCTTTTAAAATAATACAAAATTACCTAATTGATTTATCACATAATATCTTACAAAAGAATGTTCTAGAAGAAATAATTTCAAACAATATTAATCATAACGGTACTAAGGACGGGCATCAAGTTATAATCTATTTAAATGAAATATAACAAAATCATTATATTAAAATATAATACATAATAAATTAGATTGGTAATGATTCAGTTGTAATATGTATAACCCACCACCACTATTTACATATCACTTATAGGTAAGTTACCACTATTTTAAGTACACTCAAGTCATAATAACAGTACTGTTATAAATTTTGGAAATGTTTTTCGGTGTATATCCCTCGGTTATTTGATTTTGGAGTTATATAATTTAGGGTTGGAATGTCAAGTTGGATTTGATTATTTCTAACTGCCATCTTATTTGATTTGGATTTCTGCATGTTCAAATTTGTGTGAACATTAAGGCTTATTGTACTTAAACCGTTTAGTGGTTTAACGGATGGACTGGAAACGAAATCTGTCCATTCGTCATCATCGGCAAAAGTGGCAATTTTTTTGGGAGTCGCTTGCTGAGGTTTTGGTGTGCTTGAAACAAAGTCGCCCCAAATATCTTCGTCTGATATTTCCTTATGAGTTATATTAATAGCATTATGGGCAGGAGATGAACCCTTACTATTCGCACTTGTAGTTGCATTATTTTTGATTGTATGTACACTATCAACTGGATTGAATCTGGACAGATCTTGTAAATCAATCCCTGGATTAGGCCAATTAATTTGAGAGTAACCTTCCAAGGATAGGGGTTGCAATATTTGGGCAGAATTTTGTTGACTTCGGTTAAGACCACTAGTGCCTGCGTTCGTTGGCAGTAATATATCAGCAGTCATATGTTTCCCAGGATTCATACTGGATATTGGCTTAAATGCGGAATCATTGGCACTATTTTGTAGGAAGGGAGGACTTTTATTCTCTATTTTTATGCTATTATTATCAATCTTCTTTCCTTTACTTTCGTTTGTAAGGGGAGGTCTGTTATAGATTTCCACTACATTTTTTGAATTAACATTTAATGAGGTAATTTGAGGAGAAGTAAATGTATCTAATCTAAATTCAGTGAGTGGGTTTGGGGCTGATTGGTATGTTTCAAAATCATCATCAATGTTTTCGGACTTAGGCTTTGTGGCTTCTTCCGGTTTCGGAGCTTCAAGATCTTTGTGATTATCTAACGCAGATAATTTATTCTCTTTGTCTACACTCCATGTAGTACTTGATATAAAATCAGAAAAATCCTCAAATGTCTCTTTGACTTCTCCTGGGTCTGGCCAATTCAATGTTGGCATTATTGGTTCCATTTTGATTGGTTGCAATATTTGTGTCTGGTAAGTTATACCCGAGTTGGACTGAGTATTAACAGGCAACACTTGGGGTTCTGCTTTGATTTCTGCAGGCATTGCTGTATTTATGGCAGGAGCATCTGTAGCAGTACCCTTGAAATCTTGGAATTCCCAATATTCATTTTCGACGTATTCAGGAAATTCAGAAGGCAATTTCTCAGATTCGATTTTATTTTCTATAACAGGGATTGGAACCGGGCTTGGTTCAGTGTCGTAGTGGATGGTTTTGGACCTTGGTGTTTCGGAATCAGTTGGCGTAAATATATGTGTGTCGGGTAAATTGATATGTCTTACAGGTTGTACCTTAATAGTGCTAGAGTATATTTTATTTATATCCGCAGGTGGCTCACCGCTAAATACATTTAAATCGGTTGGTCGTTTAGCTGGTTCAGAAGCGCTTTGATTTTCCGTGTTGCAAGCTGAAAATATATAATAATATTTGTAAGAAAATGGATTTACTTTGTAAGTTACTTCTTATAAATACAATATTCTCATGAATACAACTTATGCCTCACAATTGTTTTAAAACTTAGTATTGAGCTTCACACATTGAATTTGATAAGATTTTTATTTATTAGCATAGTTATGAAAAAATAACCTATACCAAAAAAAAGTTTAATTCAGCGACTAAACAATTTACTTATTTCAGAAATATATAATAAGCCTTCATAATTCACTATTCAATAGACAACAATAAAAAGTTTTAAGTTTCTTTAAACAGTATCGCTTTTGTTACTTTCATAATGAATACTTTTTTACTCGATTTGTGTATGTTTAATCGGATAACAAATTAGTTCAGTAGTTTTGTTCTATTATAACTAGCTGTTACCAGAGACTTTGTTCCAGTAACTTTGATTGATGGATGGACAACCATTAGCAATTCAAATTAAAATATTTTATGTTTAAATTTTGCCTCGTCACTATTATATAATTGCTTTTTATTTCTCTGTTTGCGTAAACTTTTCAGGAATTCTAAAGTCAAGCAAGCACTATTATAGTGTGTAAATAAAAATTAAGAGAATAAACAGTACTACTTTAGAACAGTTTAAACTAATGTTAAGTGTTAACCATACACTTTTTATTCATTGAATAATTCAATACCTTTCATAATGTGCAGAAAGTGTAACGCAATAGTTAGTTTTGATAGTATTTTTTTGCAACAAATACCTAGTTTTTATTTACGGAGAAATACTTTATGAATGATATATCATATCCCATTACCTGACCTTAAAGCATCCAAAAATATCAGTTAGAACCAAAAAGTTACCGTTATTACTGATCTTAACAAGACGCTATCATTAAAATCGTATTTTCATTTTGAAAGAAACAAAAGCATTTATTTTAATTTTATAGATTTATAATAATTATGTACTTATAATATATTAATAAAATAATGTACTATACAAATAAATTTAAGTGTTATAGATTTATAATAATTATAACTGTGGAAATACGTAGTAAGATATAGAAATTAACCGTAGACCAAGCTTTAATATACCTGTTGCCAATGTTACGTGCCATACATGTTACGACTTACCATGTGAGAGTAGCTCTGATATTTTTAATGTGGAATGTTTGTGAGCCATTTGGTCTAAAGTGGCCATTAAGTGCTCTAAATCTAGGAGTAGAGCCTCAGCGTAGGTGTCTAATTGACGGGAATAAAGGATTTTGGAAGAAGCAGATAATGCAAAGGTGTGTGGAAATTATCCATGTGCAAGACATGCAAAAGAATCAATTATTCAGTGACGAATGTACAGAGCTGTTAATAAAATTGTGTATGTTAGTAATACTTAGACAATATGTTACATAATATCAAACAATAACAATATTTTGATATTTTAATTATTAGCAAATTACTTTGTGTAGATTTTAGTTAGTTAGTGCACCAGTGTAAATTATAGTTCAAAATCTTACATTCTTGTCCATCCTGTGTGAAGGGGTCAACCCAAGTGTTGGTTTCCTTGTTGGTCTTTTCATTTGTCTCAAGGTTGGCAGTGCTGGAATGTGCGGTTTGCTTTTGAGGTTGCAGTGGCGCTGCAGTTAAATTTGCTGCATATTTCGGCATGTTATAATGCCATTTTGGTCCAAAGAGCTAGAAATGTATAAAGGATTTTCAAAATTCAATAATAGTGTTAAGTATTTGAAAAGCCGTGTTTTACTTCTTTTAATAATGCAAAATATAATAAACATTCAAAGATCTTACTATATTTCTTGAGTCTATACACAAAGCCTTGAGCAATGTCTTCTGGCCTAAGGAATTATTCCAATTGATCATATAAGGTTGCCTCACATCAATGTCAATGAGATGACCCCATGTTTCACTTAAAAATGTCTCTAGTTTTCCCACTATATCATTTTCAGGTTCTGTAATTTCTTCAGTAAATATTGGGGCCAATAAGCCACTTATGCTATCAACTATTTGTAACTCATTATCTGGGGAATTAAGATTCCATACAGAAACATTTGGTGTTATAATACCATGAGTTTCCTCTGCCAGTTCCTCATTATTTCCAGATGATTTGAAGTCATCAAAATCTCCAAATTCATCATTACCAGTTGTATTTTCTGTTTCAATGTCATCAATCTTTGAAGACATATTACCAAATTCTTCATTTGGCTTAGTTTCATCAAAACTTGCTTTAAATTCAGCAATACCTGGACTTTCACTACTTCTGCTATCCCATGGGTTTTCAATTGTAATTGGAAGAACTTGGTTACTCTGAGCACTTGTAATTTGAAAATCTTCAAAATCACCAAACCCATCATCGTCAATGTCATTATTTAGTATAGCATTAACATCATTTTCACCTTTTTCATCTATCTCACATTTTACAATATTTTCTGTCAATAAACCATTTGTAAATGAAAATTGATCTTCTTCAGCTATTTTCTCAGACAAATCATTATCATTTGTCAAAGTTGTACTAAGTATATCTTTAACATCTTCTTCACAAACATCTTGTGTATTTTCTGTCTCTTTATCACAGATTTCTTCATTAAAGTATACATCATCTATACATGCATTTGAAACTAATGGTGGGCCTAAATCGTCTTGTTTTGCATCACATGTGCTTTGATCAATTATCCTTGAATCAGTATCAGAACTATCACTGTTATTAATCTCATCTTTTATCTTTTCATGTGTAGAAGATTGATCTTGATCTGTGGAATCTTCATTGTTATTATCAACAATGAGGTTTAAGTCTTCTAAAACTGCTTCCTCATATTTTGGTGCACTTACATGATCTAAACTGATTGAAGTAATGTTTATACTGCTATTAATTTCGGTTTTCATACTACATTTGTCCAGGCTATCTGTGTTTTCGGATATAGTGGGGGGCCATTTTAATTCCTCTGATTTCTCTGTTGAGGTTTGATATGCATTATATGTAGAATAATTTCCATAGGTATACTCAGTGCTGTCTTCGTCATCTTCTTGTGATACTTGAACAGATAGAAAGAAACATATAAAAGTTAATTACTGAAAATAGTTAATCCAGAAACATAATGTTTTTATTGCTCTTAAAATACTTAATACTATAATTATAGTAATACTCTAAAAAAACATTAACAATGAAGTGAATTCAAAAGTAAATTATGTAAAATTAGTATATTTTTTAAATAAATAATCTAAATCAAGATTAAGGAAGTAAAGATATTTGACTAGTAAAGTTGAAATAATACAACTGACAAAGGAACCAGAAAATCAACATATAAATCGTAGTAATAATTAGTTTCATTTTATCATGAACTAATTTGAATTGTCTTACATTTCATGAATGTACAAGTTATAGGTATATACCAAATCCTCAGAAAATGAAGCAAAAAGTGATTTACTTGATAAGTTACTTACAATTGTATGATAAATCGAAATCTTCGTGATCTTTGTCGTCCTCGCACTGTTCGGGTGGTGGCGGTGTACTGCAAACCAGTGGAGGTATCGACATCCTTAAACTTAATTTATAAACTACTAATCCAATTCAAAACCACTCAATTTCACAATATGTTTTATGAACACGTTTACTATTACAAATCAATCATGAATAAATAAAGTTAATGTTTATGGACAGCTGTTCAATTTAATTGACAATTTTTGTAGGCCAACCCTTGACAGTCGAGCTGTCACACGACTATTATTTCTTATCTATATTTATGGTTTAACTAATGTTAATATTGAACTATGGATATATTTTGGTCCAAATGATTAGTCTGCTAAATTGTAGGTATAGAATTAATTTCTTGTTTATTAATGACGTAATGTCCTAAATAACTAATATAACTAAACATCATTTATCAAAATCAATTATATCTTAACCATGTCAAAAAGTTAATGTTGTATAAATAAAATTTAAAAAAATCATATTTTATTTTAGTATGTCATTTGTGTAATAATTTTGATAGTGCACTTCTAAATAAAATGTTATTAAAATGTAATACGATATATTTTATTCAGTTTCAGTTCTTTTCTCTATGACAAATATAAAAGCTCTATGTTCTCTAATCAGATCATCGAATCAACTATAATCTGTGTTAATTGTGCTTTGTCGGCTGTTTAACGTCGGCAGCAATTTTTGACTATTTTCCTGTTAGTTTATTTTTAACGATTAATAATACTTACGCCGCAACGCATGATATTTTATGGTAGTACTGTTCTTATAAAATAAGTCAATTGCATAAAATCTGGGTAAGATTTTTCTTATTGCCGTCACCTGTAATTAACTATGTAGCGAGACAAGTCACTGAATTCATATTGAACTCTTTTAACATTTGCTATAACTAATAGTTTTACGCTTATGTTAACAGTAGCTCTATTTATTTTTAAAATAAAGAAGTTGTAAAAGGGCACTGTCAATGATCTTTGACATGTGTCATTGCTTACGTGTCAGCCCTCGTAGTCCTATTGAGCGAGCCGCAAACGTGAATTTTGACTAAGAATTTCGTTTTACTACTGTGTTTGATTATTTTATATACAACTTAGTCAATTCCGGTAAGAATGTCCTTTATTCAATTAGAATCCAATTCGATTAACTAATACTTAATGATGGTTAGCGGTCTTTTTATTCCTATAATGAAATGGGATTTGAATTATAATTATCGGTTAAAGTAAATAAGAACGTAGGAGTAGTTATAAGTAGATACAATTTAATTGGAATTTAAATACTATGACGAATTTATACATCTACATTTTATTAACTACTTTCGTTGTGCTCGATTTTTTATTGTTGCATTTTTATTTTATACTTGATTCAAAATATTTTTAGTAACTACATATATCTTATAATATTTTTTTCCTTCAGATAGGTGCTTGCAGCAGTTCTAATGGAGCTGCAGGCATTACTAGTGTTATGTGGTGTTGGGGTGGTTGGGGTTGCTGTGGTGCTCCTGATGGGATTGTTCTCAGCTTCTGGTACCAGTTATGAAGAAGCTATTGCTCAGCAACGCCGAGCCACTAATGAACTGCTGGCCCTTGCTGATAACAAGAACAAGTCTAAAAAGACTAATAAAAAAGCTAATAAGAAGGTATCATACATTTTTTAAATTATAACTTTTACTTTTATTAGCTTAGTTTTTATTTTTGTAAGTGTTACAAAAAAAATACCATAAAATAGATGTATTTTATTAAGTATAGTTTATGGGCACTTAATTTTGATAGTTTAAAATTTAAAGTGTATTGAAACAAAACTTTTAAAATTGTGCACTATAAAGGTTTATATGACTTTTTTATTATACATGTCTGATTTTTTTTTATAGTAAAATAAATATTAAATAATCATAAAAAAAAACAAAGGTCTGTATGATAATATTTTTAGGTGTCATTAGTAATACCAAATTTTGACTTATAATAAATATAAATGAAATAGTTAAAATAAATGCTTCTTACAGCTAGCAAAGAAGGAAAAGAAAGAAAATGCTACCGCTGCAACTGGAAGTGAGATTGATAGTGAAGCTCCTGTAGAGAGTGGACTTGAAGATGACTCTGTACCAACTAAACCTCATGTTGAGTTCAGTTCAGCTGTAGTAGTTGAGTTGCCCTCCGAAACACCTAACACTAAGGTATGGTCATAAAGAGTGTATTTTCTAAACATGTATTGTGTTTTGCCGATTATTTCTCTGGGTAACTAATTCCATCCAGCTATAATATTTGAGTTACCCTAAACACACCTAACACCAAGGTATGCCCATAAAGATTGTTTTTTCTAAACCTATATTGGATCTTGCCTATTTCTGGGTAACTAATGGAAATACATCACTTATCTGACTTCAATTATTGCATGACTGGTATCCATTAACTCATATTTGCTTGTTTATTGATGGTTGTCATTGAGCAAGTTCACATTGTGAGATAAGTTATTATATACTGAGATAACATTTTATTAGCAACTTTGTGAAAGCAACTTTTTACTTATAATTAATATATGTAAGGTCAGCTAAGGTTCAGTGGAGGAGGTATGTGAAATAACTTGTATTTAGTGTTATATTGGTGTTGAGTTATAAAGATATATTTTAATTACAATTATGTAATATCTTACATTGTATAGATAAAAAAAACGATAGAAATAAGTTTAGTGAAAGTCAAAACCATAAAAAATATAAAGTTTATTTGTAGTTGTCAATAAAAGAGTTAATGCTCAATATTATTTAAAACAACACACTGATAACATTACTTAAAAGAAATGTATTCTATTTAACAGTTAACTAACACAAAATAAATCAAACTAGTTTTTTTTATAGTTGACATAGTAAGTTTTAGTATAGTATAAATGTTTAAATAGCAAATATACCATATGAAATAGAAATTCACAAGTTTATCGGTTAATATGTATGCAGATTCGCAAACGCGGTAAGGATCCTAAAGTTAAGCCGATATTGTTAAACAAAGAGGATCCGAGCTGTGTTAGCGATCCAAGTGCGGTCTCCACACCCGTGTCTGAGTTATCAAACCACTTTGAAGAAATGCACCCTAAGGACGACTTTGAATTATTGCACTCTGCGTTAGACAAAGTGAGTCAATCCGTAATAACCCGTCCTAGTGTTGCCATACCAATTACTGTAACTAAAAATAATTAACCTATAAAATTCATCTCATACATAACCTTTGCAGATTAGTTATAGACATGCTAATTGTGCATATAACAATGTGATGTTAAATATAAATTATATATTTTTTTTATTTTTGCATCTTATTTGGCAACATAATTCCTGATTTAAATTATTCATATTTGTTCATGAACATAAAGTTCCATTATCACTTTTTTATTCTTTCCTAAGATAAAGTGGTAAAATTGATGTGTCGTTTTGTTTTTCTTAATGTTATTTTCTGAAGCATTTGTGCATGGATATAGATACCATACCTATAACATAGGATCTAACTAGCGTCAAGACGAACTTGATTTAATCACACTATTATCATTTACTTTTGAATCATTGTTATTTCTCAATTTCTACTATCTTTATAAATATGCTTTGAAACTAAATTACCTTGGGCTTTATTTGAATAAATGTTTTGGACAATGCATGTATGTTGGTTTAGTTGTGTGATATCACTATTGTTATTGCAAAAGGTCAAATGAAAAATGTATATTTTACTATAGATTATCTTGGCTGTTAACATAGTAACTAATGTTCACTTATAAATGTATTATCTATATAAAAATACAGCATGATTTTGTTTTTTTTTTGGCAGTTTAATTCAAAGTTGCATTTATCATGTAAATTTTTGTATTAACAACACTAGCAATAGTTATTATGCTTATCATAAAACCAAGATTGTTTGGAGATACACATATATATGATTTTTATTTTGTCGTCTTTATGCTAGAAGTACATATAATATCTTGCTAAAATGGTCACCATCCTTTAAAAAAATAGATTGCAGAGAAGAAGGAAGAAGTTTCCGAGAAAAAAGAAACAAAAACTAACAAGCAAGCTAAGGGTAAGGCACAGAAGCAGACAGAGCCAGTCAAAGAGGAACCCGCCCGTGAACTAAAGACCAATAGCGAAGCCCCACAGGAACAACGCAAAGGTAGGTGTTGTAATTTACCGAACTTTTTAATATAACAATTCTTTCTATTTTTTTTATAGTCATACCATGAAATATGTACGTATTTTCGCGATCATTCATTTTTTACTGGTCACGTTGTAAGTTATAAATGTTGTTTACGACTGATTGATAATGTAATTGCTGTTGTCGTAACCTCTTTACATATATATTTTTATTGTACATCACATAATCATAAAATACATAAAAGTAATACACATAAGAAGTACAACAGGCGGCCTTATCACCTAACGACCATTTCTTCCAGACAACCTTAGGGTTAGAATAGATCTAATACACATTAGTATAAGTATGTGGCGTAAAGTTACTAAAATAAACATACATCCAGATGACTACATAGTCTACATACTAATACTATTTAAAATTTCATTAAAGGTGAATTTTTAATAAGATTATCTTTAACTAACTGACTAACTGACTTGGTTCGGTTTACGAGTCGGCATTCCTAGAATTTCTCTCTTAGCGAGGTTCTCAAATGTTCTTCAATGTTTCTTTTAATTTTAGAATCAAATTCTCACGAATTTTCTTAACTTAGTACTATGACAATAGTCAGTCAGAACAGTCAATTTTAAGAGTATAGATATTATCTTGGACGTAAAAACATTATTTATAGCAAAGAAAGTGGAGAAGAAAGCTGAAATAGTGAGTGAAGAGGTGGTACCGCCATTGAACCCTCCGCAGCCGAGCGAACTCACCACTGAGAAGCTGTTGAAGCAGGTTCAGGCCGCGTCCGTTTCCGCTCCCGCTGCCGCTCAAGCGCCCGCTTCCGCACCCGCTCCCTCTCCACCACCAAAGAACAAGAAGAAGAAGGCAGAACAGAATGTACTGGCATTGATTGGTTAGTAATTTTATATTTTGTATCTTTTACCTTAAAATATCAATGACTTGTTTGTAGTTAAGTCATTTATACCAATATATTTGGAATGCATGTTATATATATTGTATTTGTTATATATATTGGTATTTGCTCGAGAACGGCCGCAAGTTTGGCGGATGTTTTTTATTGTTTTCGTCATTGTAAGAAACATGTTTGACTTTTTTCAATTTAACTTTCGTGGTCCATGATGATTATTAAAAATATATTTCCCCGGCTATGTTCTTGTACATTTATCGGAATTTTGCCCTACCAGTTTCTAATACGCCATACCTCGAATGGGTTTGAAACTAATCGGGAGGAAATTAATATAAATTTACGTAAATAGGTATATCCGGGTAAATATATATTTAATATCATGTATGATTTTTCATTTTCTTCATTATTAAATAAACTAGCATAGACGCAGCTAGCTTATTATATAGAGAGAAAAACATTATAAATTAAAGTAAATAAAGATTAAGAGATATGCCTCAGCACCAGGCGTACGAGACATACATGCAAACAATGAGATAATAACTTTATTAGCTTGATGATGTAATTTTCCTTCACAAAATCCGCATTTTATTTGTATAAAATAACCTGTTTATAATCATTTGTTTTGTTTCACTTTAAAACATATTAACATTCTAAGAGGCCGTACATGAGGTCATTGAACTTTTTAAATCTTGTTAAGAATGTAACTTGTATTCAAGATAATGTTATTTGTATTATATCTTTAGTAAATATCCCTGTGCCAATACGTTTAGTTAGATGTTAGATTTGATGCCGTATGTAAAATTACTAGTTAGTTAAATTGATAAACATCATTTATCAAGCCAGGATATACTAATTTTGGAATAAATCAGTAGTTTTGAATATCAACTTCCTTTAATTGACGTTCGGATCTCGGAAAATATTTTTTAAAAGAAAAAATATTGATATTATAATAAGTATGCGCCGAATAATGGTTTACCGAGTAACCGAATACATACTAACCGGTTTAACCTTTACCGAACTGGACTTCGGTTTTCCAATAAATATAAATATAATAATAAATATGTTGATTTGTGGTTTTAAAATATTTGAGGTTTAAAAATAAATGCTGATTTAATGTTCAAAATAAATGACTAAATACTAATTGTAGGTAAAAAATAAATATGTTCACTTAATACCTATATTCCGAAAGATATGTGGATTTGAAGCTTAATTCCTTTATATAATTAAACTTTATTCAAAAAATTATTTACAGGACTCCTTTGACTTATAATATGACATAAATCTTAGTACAATACTAAGTTTTATGTCATATTATAACTACACTTTTAGATTTTACCTTGTCGTGTAGTCAAGAAAATAGAAATTCTCGAATCGAATATAATCGGCACCAAGACCAAATAATTCGCCCGAATACGAATAGCGAAAATGATGCCGGATACTTACTGAATATTCGGCGCATCTCTAATAATTAACCTACCTCTTTAATCATAATAAATTTTATAATCTTTATAATCTAAAAACTTACCCTCCCCAGAGTAATGGTAATGGTGAGCTAATCTCCGCATGCTTATTATATTATTACATCCGGTAGTACCCCCACTATATGCCTAACTAGAACGTAGGTGTGTGTATATAACTATAATTTTGTTTGTGTGTTTATAACTATGTGTGTAACTAAAATATAATATAGTTTTTATTACTATTCCACGAAGCAATACATCGATGCTAAAGTCGTAAAATGGTAGGTAGGTACGTAAATATTATGTTTAAGTTCTAGGTGATTAAACAAGCCTGAAATAGAACTTAGTCATTTTTTAAATATTGACGTAATAAGGACATGTTTTTCATTAGTTATTTATATATGTACTAACAGTAAAGCTAAAGTCTTTTATTGGAACGCGCTTAACTCTGTAGTTGATGATATAAATCATGATGATACATATCATGCTATCCCAACACTATTCCTTCTGCATAACAACGAATGTTGGCTTTATCCTGCATATCATTGATATGGAAAAGAAACAGTGTCGGGGGAAACTCGAAACCCTGGGGAACACCAGCTTTTAAGGGCTTGAGGTCCTAGCAAAATTTGTTGATAGAGACTTGAATGCTCCTTCGTTATTAATATAGCGGAATATGATATGATCTCCATTAAAAATAAAGATTATACACGATAACTTACAGGTAAATTTAATAAATCACCAATTTGAATGATTACTTAACATACGTGTCTGTCCAGCGGGCGAGGGCGGTGGCGTAGCTGTGGGCGAGTTGGTGCGCGTGGTGAAGGACGCGGCGCTCTCTCGCACTGAGATACAAATCCTCACCGAGGCACTCCTCAACAAGCACCACGACCCGCTGCCGCAGCACTCCGAGTGGACCGAGGTAACCACACCACCTCGTATGACCAACCTCCTTTGATAGCACATCCAACTAATCCAACCCCTCTTAGAATATCACTTTCCACAGGCCGCATAAAGGATTTTTCTTTTTTTTTAAAGGGTCCTAATGATCCGATGCAGAAGATGAAGAAGCAATTGGCAGACAAGGAAAAGGCTCTCGCTGATGAAATCGAAGCATCTCAAGGCTTACAAGTCAAATTGAAGGAGCTTAGGTAAATATTGCAATATTGTAAATAAAAAACAATTGTATACCTTGTTTGCTAAATGACCGCAACACAGACTAACTCGATAGAAGCTTTTTTAATGTGGATATTGTTGTCTTTGTAGAAGAAACAATATAGAAAAGGTTAATAATAATAGTATAAACAGGTAAAAGTATTATTGATTTAGAGAAATAGTATTAACAACGGGTCATACATGAATTTGATTCGTTGTCTAAATTTCCAACTATGAAAGTATTCATAGTTCACGACGTCACGGGCCGGTCCTTTCCTCCGGTGACGTAGCATTAACGGCGTTACCAAAAAAACTGGTTCGTGACATCCCGGTGACTTTAAAAATCAAAACGAAAACAGAATGACCTAGAGGTACCAATAAGTGTCGCTACCTTAATGATAGTGGGATAAACGGCATACAATTAGGTTCTTACTGGATCCAGTGGGGAGGGTGGGGAGAGTGTTAGTAGTACAGTAGTGACGCGGAGTCGTATTTCAGAGCGGGTCTGAATGCGGAGCGTGCTCGCGGCACGGCGGCGGGGCGCGCGGCTGAGAGCGCTGCGAGCGCTGCACGCGCAGAACTACACACGCTGCAGACGCGCTTGCAGCGCTTGATTGACGACAACCACGCGCTGGCGCAGGACAAGCTCGTCGTGAGTGTAGAACATACAGATTGCTTGTTATAATCTTAGTTCTTTGTTAGTATGCGACGTTGCAAACTTCCGCACAAGTCGATCCTTATTGAATCGAATAGCAGTTTCGATTTCGATTGATAAAAAAAGCAAAGAAGTCTCATGAATATTATTCTTTACACCCAACTTTCTTCCAAATCTGTATATTAAAATAATTAATAACTATTAATTTACACACAGCTTCAAGCTAAATTGAATGAGGAGGGTGAAGGTCAAGCTCAACGCGTGCAGTTTGAAATGCACATCAAAAGGTTAACCGAGGTACGAATTTCATGTTTATGTTACGTTATAGTTAATAAATTAATAATAGTGATTATTGTACAGTATACAGTATTGAATATTATATAATATAAATTACATTAATATATTTTTTAATATTTATCAGTCGGAAGCGGCGTTGATGGCGCAACTCGCTGCACTGCAGGAGCACGCGGCCGACATCGCGCAGCAACTGCAGGTACACTAACACACACACACACACAACACACACACATACACAACACACACACACAACACACACATACAAAACACACACACACACTCACAACCAAAACATGAAAACAATTTTATCATTTCTTATTAGACTAGCCGTTCCCAACGGCTTCGCCCGCCGTACGTAGGATAAAAAGCTTTGTTATGTAGGCCAAAAGGTTTTAACACTTACTTACTCAGGTAAAGTACTTTATTAGGGATACTTGTTGCCCGCGACTGCGTCGACGTAGACTGTTAAAAATTATATTTATATAGCTTATGATCATAGCCATAAAGAGTCACGGGCAACAGCTATTGATAGTATAAATCCCTTCATCATAGTGTTATTAGTGATTGTAAATCATTTTAACTCTAAATGTTTATTTATTAATATTCGTATATACAAATATATATATATATATGACAAAGTCTTGATACATCATGTTACTTAATACATTTATAATTTATTACATTGTCGAAATTTTCACGCGGATCCGGATTTTGCTCATTAAATTTTGCCTATGTCTAAGTATTATCAGGGATAATGTAAGATTCAAATGGTAAAAATTTTTAAAAAATCGGTCTAGTAGTTTCGGAGCCCATTCCATTCAAACAAATAATCAAATCTTTCCTCTTTATATTATTAGTGTAGACATTTGTAAAAATCAAATGTCGTCATAAAGCAACTTAGATTTGAAGACTACTGATGAAATCCAATGTTTATCAAGTACTCTCAGTGTTGTATTTTTCTTCGTTGTATTGGTCCTTTTATTTAATTTTTTATAATTATACCAGGACTCGAACCGTGCGTACAGCGAGCTGGAGGCGCAGTGGCAGACGGCGCTCCGGGAACAACGACTCGCGGAGCAGGAGGTGCGGGACCTCGTACTGAGACACCTCAGTGAGTACACAGTCTACACACTACATACTGCGAGCTGTGGCCGATTATATTATTCTACATTAAAATATTAACCTTCTTTTTACATTTCTGTTTGAACGAAAAATTTTAGTAATACACTTTTGATTTTATGTTTACTTTATAGTTAGGTTTTGTTCATTTGAACTCAATTTAGGTGACTGGTTTGCAAATAATTCATTTTCATTAATTTTTTTTTTTAAATGTTACTAGCTTTTCTGTATCTTCCTATTTTTTACACAATAACCTTTTTCTTACAGACGCAACAGAACTCAAACATGAAATCGCTCAATTGAAAACTCGCGCACAGACTGCAGAAACTAATTTTGAGCAGCTAAAGGAAGAATCTGAAAAACAAAAGCAAGAAGTATGTGTAAATTTTTTTATAAGAAATATATTTAAAATGTTAATAATATTTATAATCTTACAAATTCTAATAAATTACAGTTATCAAAGGAAATTTCATCCTTACGAGAACAGTTATCAGAGCGGGAGAATGAGTTGGCTGAACTCAAGCAATTGAAGGCGGCGCCCGCACATAACGGCCTGCCGCCTACTAGTGCCACGGATGAGCAAAAGGTATTGTAATTAATTTAGTAATAATTACAAACACTATCAAAAATACATTTTTTTTAAATACACATATTTAGAAAAATAAACTTAATATAATAACTGTCCAACCCAGGCAGCCGAACTAGCGAAAGTGGAGAGTGTCGTAGAAGCACTCAGAAACGAACTCTCGTCAGCACAACAGAGTAGCGGAGAACAGAGAGAACAACTCACCGCACTGCAGGAACAACTAGCCGCCTACAGGGATAAGAATAATGTGAGTTGTCTGTATCTGTATTTGTATGTATCTGTGTAATTCTAATATCGAATAGTAGTTATAAATAATTATTAAGAGTAACTCATTGGTATAGTAGATCTCTATATGTATATAAATAAAATTATCCTAAAATAAGAGCTCATTATTAATTTTTGTTTCTTGCTACTTTAGGCATCTTAAGTTAAATCATAAAACTGCGCTTATGATTCAAAAATACTTACTAACTAACTTCAAAACAATTAATTAAATCACAAAAAAAATCGGCACAAATAAGTTAATTGAAAACACAAATCACAAGTTTATAAAAAAAAATAAAACTGCTTACAAAAGATATATCGTTTAAGGATTTGCGAACTAAAAACTGGAAAATAATGGAGGCGTTACAAAACGCTGAAAAGTCGCTCTCGTCGTCCGCGATGTCGGCCGGAGACCTCGCCGTAAGTCACCGCCCACGAAATAATACACGAATAAATGTTCAATTATGTCCTTATTGTATAATATATAATATGGTTTTAAATTGATCCTCTGTACATTGAATCCTCGGCCGGCTTCGCTTCACATATGCTTTCTTTTTATTTTATAATCATTGATACATATGATTTTATATGCTAAATTATATTTTGCGTTTATTAAATATTTATTTATGTAAAAAAATATAATAAAATGGTGTATAAAGTAATTAATTTTCTATAGATAATGTATGTTGCAATCAAATATTTTATATTTTATATCAGGCAGCTATAGAAAAAGCTGAAGAACAGCACTTCAATGAGGTGGCCAATGTATTGAGGAATGTGTACCCTGCCGCCGCACCTACCTCTAACTCAAGTAAGGAATGGCTACAGATGTTCACAGAAAACCTTAAGAAGGATCTAGAAAAAAAAGAGGCTGAGAAAAGGCAACTTGAAAAAGAATTTTCATCTAAACTTGTAGAAAAAGACAATGAAAGAAAGCAACTAGAGACTGAACTGTTGAAAAAATTACAAGAAAAAGAAGTAGTCGTTCAAGAAATAGAAAAGAACATGAAGGATCAGATACAGAAGAAAGAGAAGGAGTTAGAGAATAAATTACACGAAAAGGAAAGCGAGTTGCAGAAGAAAATCGTGAAAGAAGTGACCACCGAAAGGGTAGAAGCGAGAGACGATTCTCGTCTAGAAGCTTTGACGACGCAGAATGAACGCCTACAACACCTCGTCGACAAGTACAAGAGGATAATAGACGATACGGTAAGTTCACGTCCTTCTGTTGATTTTAGGTTTACGTTAACACAATACTTCCCTATAAGTTTTATTATCTTTCCTGTTACTGTTGTCAGTTTTCTCAAACTTACATTTATTTCTAAATTTAGTTCTCGAAGAACATACTAGTTTTCGGTAATCCCAAAGTTCTATTTATCAATGTATAACGTATCCTGCAGGAGGGAGTGCTGGGTCGTCTGCAGGCGCACGTGTCACTCGAGGAGCAGCGCTGGGCGCAGCAGCTCGCCGACAAGCAGCGGGACCTTGACGTGCTCAGGGACTCCACGCTGCAGCAGGTGCGAACGAGCTCCTGAATACACACACGCACACACACGTGCTTTTCTTCAGGCACACACACAAACAGACACATTTATTTATCAATCTCTCTCCTTTCTCTATCCCTCCCCTACAACTATCGTCGCCCCTCTTCTCTTTCTTCCCTTCTCTTTCTGTCCACTCTCTATCTCTCCTCCCTGTCTCTTTCTTTAATCAGTCACACAACCTTAACACACTCGATATACAAAACGTTTTAATGTATACGAGACATACAAAATATTACAAATAATATGAAATATTTAAATATTAAGACAACATTTCGCCCTTTTTATGTAGGAACCTTTGGCGTTTGCATACTCCTGCATTGAAAGATCTTTGCCTATCATCGTGACAGAGGTATAGAATAACTAAATGGTCGTTAAGTGTTCTGTGGTTCTATACATTACATCGTTCGTCCCAATACTTTTTAGCTGAGCCTCTGTGACGTCATATTCTTGCGTCAATTCTATCGGTTATTTTTATTATTCTTACCATTATATATATATGTTGGTGAAGGTTTATCTAAAGTATCTCCGTTTTTTTTTTCAATCATCAAAACCGTCGGTGTATTTTCTATCTGTAATTAATTTTTAATTTCAAATAAACAGATGCAGTCGAAAATAGATTCGCTGGAGGCGGAATTACAGAAATATCAGTCTAAGAATCACAGCAGTAATTTTGCGGATGCAGAAAGGCTTACAGAGGTCAGTGTTTAACTTTAAAATTGCCAAGTGAAGATTTTTTGCATATGTTGCTAGTGCGTGTTATAAGTAATGGTTTTTATATATATCGTTTTTTTTGTACTGCAGGAAAGACTAATGGCAGGTTTTTGTAGTAAACAAGACACAGATGTACACAATGGACCATTACAAGTGAGTTTGTAACAGGTATGTAGATATTTATCTATAAATAGAAAATTATATTGTATGTTACTTTATTCCTAATGGTATAGTGCAAAAAATAATTCAGTTCGAACCATAATCCACAGATAAGTGCTTATAAAATCTTTAGCTTTATACTATTATTATTACAACTAGCGAACCCAGCCCGCTTCGCTGGGCTAACCCTTACTTTACCTGGTGGCGAGTTACATCAATGGGCATAGCATATTCGTTTTCTTCGAGGAAAAATACATGGTCATACCAATTTTTATGACAATCGATTGAACGGGGTGGAAGTCGATATTTGACAGCGCCGCCTGGTGGCGAGTTACATCAATGGGCATACCATATAAACCTTCTCCGTGGAAAAATACATATACATACCAATTTTCATAATCATCGGTCCAATAGTTTCTGAGTTCATCGATTTCATATATACAAACATCCTTCTATATATATAGAGTAATGACAAAGATTGAAATGATGTACTGATAAAATATTATTTGACAGGTGGAATTAAATGAAAAATAACAAATTGGAAGAAGTAGTCTAGAAGCTAGCGAGGTAACCGCCCGAGTCACTGCCGCTTCGTGTTCCAAAAACACTCATAAACCACGTTTGATAGCTCTTGTGATAACTTCACCTTAAGCTAAATTTGTGTCAAATTGTATTACTTATTTTGTATCGATGCTTTAAATGTTGAACTTGGACTCACTGGCTTTCCAATTTCCATTATATTATGCTCAATTTTGTACACGTCTTTTTTACATTTTTATCATTTTATAAATTTTCTAAAACATTTGTGTTTGTAAGGCAGTGCCTCAGATTGACAACGATTACTTTAGATTTATCAGTGAAAATTATCGAAAAATTGTTATTTTCTAGATCGATATATTATTTTAAGATTACGTTTCAACTTTAGTTATGGTATATTTAAAAAAATAATTTGTGATAAGCTAAGCTATTATTCAATAGTGTAACTAACATTAATAAACAAAATTATGATATTTAATTTACCAATAACAAATGAGGTTTGTTAGAAAAGGATATTTGTATGTTTATGAATCAGAATCGTCATAGATATATACAATAAATTTATAATTTGATTTATTTTTAGTGTGGAAATTGGACAGTTATAGCTCAGGACTGATATTACATGTCATTCTGATTTTTTAAAATATGTTTGGTTTTAATGACATTGAAGATTAATTCCTAGTAGATTTAAAAAATATGTTTTGAACTGTGTTAGTGTTATAATTATTTGTTTTTAGGTAAAACAGAGTAAATATTATAATCAGATTGAATATAGGAATAATTGATATATAATTGCATCAAGAATTGATTGTAAATTCAAGTTTGATTTATATTTTTTCCATAAATTCTATATGTTGCAATATTACGGATGATTTATAAACACTTTTTATATTAAAAAAGTTTGTTAATTGAGTTGACCGATAGATATTAAAATGTGTTTTATTTTCTAAGAAATTCGCAACTCTTGCAACTTATCTCGCAGTTACTCTCTCGTGTCAAAACTTATTGAATTTTTATTTTTTCTAAATGAAATATGATTCAGTACATCACAATTTATAAAAAAATCTTAATTGTATATTTTAATTTCTTATGTATTTACTTCAGGATTTTAAAGTGTACCTTTTCTATTAATTTAATATTAGAAGTATTTCTAAAACCTTGAATATATATATTGATCAGTATTAAATATACAACTAAGTACAAAATATCTCATCTGTTATCTGCTAATTAATATTTCACAACGAAAATAGTAATTATATTCGCTTCATTAATGCTTCATTAATAGATGGCATGACATAAGACCCAATTAATTTATTTCTAACAAGAAATAATATGAAGACAAACGACATGATAGTAGAGTAACTGTCAGTAAATTATTAATAATATAATTTTATTTATAAACAATTAATTATCTTAAAATGTTAGTCCGATTTTTGTCAATCGTGATAAAAAAATGATATTCTATTTGATTTGAATAAAATTATTTTGAAAAAAGTGTATTTAAGGGACATAATAATTTAATTTTGCGAACATTCATTCTCATTTATTATATTCTGAATTAAAAAATTGTGTGTGCATTTTTATGATTTTAGGAAATGTTATTTACTGTTTAGAGGTATATTATTTATAACTTTTTTACTAGTGCATATAATCATTTCTGTCAGTGCCTTAGAGTAAGATTTGAATTTGATAAGCTGACTGTTTAATTTCTAGTAACTACGAAACAAATGCATGTTAATAATAAGTAACTATTGAAATGTATTTAACTCTTTTATTTTTAGTCTGATGGTTCAAAAGATATTATAGTAGTGACTAAAGTACGGCCAAAAACTCGTTGCTTGTGATACACAAGTATAGCATTTTTAACACCGTATAATTTCATATGTTTTATCGATATTGGTGTCGTATTTTATTACAGTTCACCCAATAGAATGAGAATATAATTATACATATTTTTATTATTCAAACTATGTGTTTAAAACACAAATCAAAATAAAAAATCGGGGTGATTTCAAATTTAAAAACTTAAAAGTGTGAAACAATACTATATAATCCTTGCTTATCCAGTAACGTGTTTTCGTTTACCGTACTTTAAATGTCCCTGCCCCAGGTTAGGAGTTTGAATAACTTGCATACGATTCTAACATTTAAATAAATTTTTACTTTCAAGCATACATCATTAAATGCCGTGTCAAATGTCCTGAAAATGTTATAGCAGTAGTAATATGAAACTTAAATATTGTGTATTAAGGCATTTTATATAATGATTCACATATTAGATAAAGACATCAAATAAAATATTTCTATGATTACCATTTTTTTATTTAAGTCCTTAAATCTTATAATTTATTGTATTATATTACGTAAGTGCCTTCTGTTAATACTCTGATAAGCCGTAGAGGCTATGAAATTTGAAACACGATAATGGATATCTTGAACTTTTTCTATAATAATGAAATAAACAATATTTAATATATAACGTCATTATTAAATGTCTATGCTCCATAGTACAGTATTCGCAGCTTTACATTTATATTGTCATTTGAAAATTGTTTTGACGTTTCATTTGACAAAATTCACATGGAAGTTGACGTTCGATTTTGCTTACTATTAGTGACTGACGACTGTAAACACTAAACAAAAGAAAGATAAGAATACTATTATTACAATTTATCATTGAACATGGCATCAGAGGTGGCTTTGAAAAACGTGGATAATGCTTGCGAAACAGCAGAAGAATTTACTAAAGTCTTTTATAAACAAGTAGACAACAGTAGACATTTAACCTCTAAATTATATCTGGATACTGGACTTTTAGTTTGGAACGGAAATGGCATAAATGGAAATGACAAAATACAGAAGTTTCTAATGGACCTGCCAGCTAGTAACCACGTGTTGAAAACATTAGACGCCCAGCCTATATCAGAAAATGTAGTTTCCAATAAACTCACATACCTTATTCAGGCCTGTGGAGATGTTACTTACCAGAATGACGATGTAAAGAAACCATTTCAACAGACTTTCCTAATTGTAGCAGTTGATGGCAAATGGAAAATAGCATCAGATTGTTTCAGATTGCAAGTTCCGTATAATTAATGTACATTATAATATAATAAAATCCAAATTTTAAAAATCACTACAAAAAGTTAATTTATATTAAAAGAAAAAAATAAAACAATTTACTGTTATTTATTATATATATATAATACAGTTGCATAAAGACCCATTCTATGTTAAGTTAATATGTTATTAATTAATAATTGTTAATAACCTTAAACTTTGCTGAATTATTTAGAATTAGAGTATGAACCTATGAAGTTACTACAGTGTGAACAATAATGGTGAGCATTCTTGCATGTGGGGATTATGTATGGTATAACTGACAAACAGCAGAGCATACACCAGCTGAAAAACAAAAAGGTTTTAAATGAGGATTGACCTACTTTCTATTATTGGAAATCTTTCATACAATAAAATATCTAGATGTGACTTACAATGTTAAACCGCAAATGAATCCAGCAAGCATATGAGTTTTCTGAGTGTTCACAAGTTGCACAGAAGTAATAGTTCTTTGTTGACAATGAGGGCAATTTACATAGACTGGGTTTTTTGTTAAGACACCAGGAATAAGACCTATTGGCTGTACTTGATTAACCACTGGTTGTGATTGGACTATCTCAGGTGGCATAGGAGCAGATGCGATATCTATCACTGTGTATGGAGGAGGGAGATCTGAGTTAGACATAAATGTACTCATTTGTACTCCTGGTTGTGCATTTTCATAATCCTTTATAACTTGTAAATTTTCTGTTTGTGATGCACTAAAATTTGCCATTTTTGTTATTTATCTAAATGTGTTATATCCATTAACTAGTGCTCACTCTGCTTATTTTTATTATCACTGAAAGAAATTATCTTATCATAGCATGATTCATACAACTATCTGATAAATATATTTTTATCTTTATATAGGGAGAGATTAGAAAATAAAACAAAAATTTTAGGCCTTTAATAGTATAATCTAAAATATGTATATTTATAAGAAAAACGATAAAATAACATGGGAAATAGGTATTTAATAAATAATGGCTAAAGCAATAGGATAATTTAGATTATGGTTCATTTTTAAAACGCTAAATATATCCATATTTCATATTAGGTTAGACCATAACCATTTATAAGTATGATTAATAGTAATTTTGAATAATAATTTATTTCTTAAATTATAATTTACATCCATAATACAATGTAAAACACCTTAATTGGGGCATTCATTTTAAATTACAGTATTTTTATTGGTCTCAACAAAAATAAAATAATTTAGAAATATTGTTTTGGAATGTGAAAACATTTTTGGTTTACAAAATATAATAATTATGAAAAAAAAACTATAATCCGGAAGTTAAATTTAAAAAATATTTCATAAATTTATAAAAATAATTTACATTCTTATTTTCATTATACAAAAATAGCATCTTAATTGACTAAGGTTTATATATACTCTAATAAAATTATAAAAACAAAATTTTATCTGCTGCAAATAATTATTTTTCAAAATAAACTAATATCAAATCTAAAAGCCTGTACACATACAATAGCATTTTATAATAATACAATATACCACTTACAGAAGTATTGAGGAACATACATAAACATTAAAAACATTTATTATTTGCACAGGCCTTAACTCATAAAACACAACAAAGGCTCTTCAATAATACATCTCAAATTTTAGTTAAATAGATCATTGAAAAAGAATTTAGTGCACAATAAATTTTATATAAATTTTTGATGGCACTTTATTTTTCTGGATAAAAAAATGAATTCTTATCATTTTTTTATTATCAACGACTCACTTGTGTCTCACATGACACTTATTTTACACATGACACAATATGTTGCAGGTTATTTATAAACATGAGCAAAATAATACTTAAACCACAATATTACTTCAATAATAATACATAATTCGTTTTCATTCCTAAGTGGATATGATTATTATTTATTAAAAGAATTGAAATTGAATGTGTTCCTTTAAGAAAATTTACATGTATAATTAACAAATAGGATTACAACTAGTGTATAAATTGCATTAAGAACAATCTGCAAAGTATTTTTATATAAATAGTGTTTAACAGACGCATGATCTAGAATTGAAAAGGTTTTATTAACATTTGTTGCTTTTGCCAATGAAGGTGCTGCAATTTGGACAGTAGTGTTCAGCGTCTTTGAATGTATCAAAGCAGTATGGTATAAGTCCGAGGCAGCACAATGAGCAAACCCTGAAAATGGATGTTAATTGAATGTACTAATAATATAAAAATTGTTATGTAAAAAAAATTAAAACTTCAAAATCTATTTTAATTATATAACCAAAATATAGATATAAAAACTTACATGGTAATGACACAAACAGATCCAGCTACAAGATGGGTATGCCAGGCTGTAGTGTATGTTACTCGAGTTGTGACAACCTTCCCACAGTTATAACAGGTCACAGTTGTGGGTTCACTACCTACGGCAGGCGGCATCACTACCCCGATAGGCACGGTCATACCAGGTACGGGCATACCAGGGGGAGGCGGCGGTACATCTCCTGCTTGAGGTTGAGCACAGGTCACAACTGGATGTGGGTAAACTCCCGTGGGAGTGAATTGTTTTGGTTGTGCATATGCCCCATCCGCGGGAGGAATTTGATCTCCAGAAACCACAAATCCATATTGAGGATTACCCACAACTGCGGAATATGGCGGTGGAAGATCATTTGGGTTTTGAGATGGTGTGTTTGAGGTATGAGGATAATTCGTCGCCATATTTACTGACACATAAATACACTATTATATATTTACACCAATATACTTAAACACTGAAATTTTCTTTTCCGTGGCAAGACAAAGTCAATAATGTATAAATAAAAATCTTCAAAACAGACAATTGACAATTATCAAAAAAGAAATCAAGCAATTAAACACAGATTATTAATAAAATAGTTGTTCTTTGTTGCATGAAGTCAAAACATGAAAATCAGTTGAAATTTCAAATTTCGTGCTTATAAATAATAAAGTTCCACTATTGCAATACATGTCCATCTCATAGAGTTATTATACATAAAGTCAGCCTAGTCAGGAAGGGAAAAATCAGGAAACCAGCCTAAAATGTGACTATCGAAAAAAAAAGAAAGCAAATGAGGCCACCTATCCGTCTCTCTTTCTTGCATATGTGTCATGTGATATCTCATCTTGCCTTTTTTTATTATTTGTCAGACAGTGACACTCATAGGCCTGCCTATAGCTCCTATATTCTATGTATAATATTTTTATGCATAAAATTCATAATATATATCAATAATATAACTATATCAATAATATAACTATATCAATAATATAACTAATAACAAACGCTAAAGTTTGTTCAGAGTTCATAATGTACATTCAACCATTTGTTTTTTAGATATTGGATGGAGAAGGTGTTGGACGTTTATAAATCCTTGCCGCAAAATTTCGAACGGAACGAAAATAAAACTTTATAAAACTTAATAAAAATGAAATCACCGTAATATAGTTTACAAATCAGAACTCTACAAATGTTTCCTATATTGCTTAAAATCGCCAAATTATATTGAAAGAGTTAAAGCATTAACTAATAAATATGGTGATGTTTTTGTTGTTGTTGCAGTCGTTTGGGAATTTCAGGAAAAAATCGGGAGAACATCTAGACATAGTATGAACTTATCACTATAAAACATATTTATTTCAACTACCTGAGTATAAAAAGATTGAATGTGCCAGCAAAATCCTATTTGATAGGTACAATGATCAAAAATTCTGCAAACGCTAGAGAGAGAGAGTATCATGTGAACTCGCTTACTAGTTACTAGTTGCATAAACTTGTACTGTCTGACATTATCTTTATCGAAAATCAATCTCTGATTTTTAACCTCTTCAGATTGTACGCTACACTAGAAAGTTGGTTCAGAAACTTTAATAAGAAAATCTATATTATTTTATGAGCGATTGGGTTTTATTTGGAGGCCGAAAGACTCTTCCCCATTAATACTATATTTAATATTCTTTGATACTATTTAAATCATTAATTACAACTGAAATAATAGATGCCCATAAAATAGTAAATCGTCATCATAGAGATTGTGAGGAAAAAATAAAGTCTCCAATAGAATTCAGCAGTGAGGAAGGCCAGCAGAAAGATCAACCCAACAGGATGTTTAATCGTAGCAGGTAATATTTCGGTGGCCATAAAGGTAAGTGTGTAATCATTTAACAAAGGAGATGAGATATGTTATTGCGACGCAGGTTAACACTTCCCAAGCTTATAACAATATCTTGAAATCCATAGTATAAAAAGTATTGCTGAAATCTTGGTGGACAAGGATAATTAGGGTTTTTTATTGTCCATAGGCTGTCTTAAGTCAACGGTGAATTTAAGTAAGGCTGAGAATATGTTGAGTAGTACGGCAACGTCTAAGAAGATTGTTGTCCTTTAAAAAAGTAGATGATCGTTTATTGTCTATAAACAATTATCTATTTTGTAGAACTTTTGGTTTTTCTAGAACTTTTGTAGTGTTGCCTGTGGTCTTGATACAAACTAAAATAGCGCTTTCATAAGAATATTATCAAGTCTTCTAAAGTGGAGATTTATGAGATAACTATACTCAAAAATCGATCGATAGACTCAAAGCTAGATTGCAATGGGTACAAGACGTTGTTTGGCTTGCCCGATGACTACTATAATATCTAGTTATGCTAGCTATTTTACTCACTCTGGCCATGAATACTGTTACAATAAAAAAATATATATATTACATTTGGATTTGGAATCTGTCATTTTTATACGATTGTTCATTGTGTTTTCTTATTTTGGCGAGTGGTGTGATTAAGAGAACAGAATCTCTGTGATTGCATTACATTAAGTTTGGAGTGCATTACACTAAGGTATAAAGCCAAATGCAATTTTCAAAACTCTCCATACAAATGTCTATGTACCGGGCTACTAATAGGTACAATGAGACTTCCTCTGTTTGTGACAAAGAAAGATCTGGCTGTTCGCGTAGTTTTCGTACGAAAAAGGTGGTCAAAGCAGTAAGGGAAAGAATTCGAAGAAATCTTGTCCGAAAGCAAAAGATTTTATCTCGGGAAATGAAGATGGCACCTAGAACCATGTCGCGTATTTTAGATGACTTTGGACTTGCAGCCTATAAGACTGGTCATTTCTTAAAGATGAATAGGGTGGTAAAATCGAAACAACTACTGAAGCGGTACTCAAAGGGAGGTCACAGAAAAAAATTGTTTACGGATGAGAAAATTATTACATTTGAGAAATATTTAAACAAACAAAATGACCGTATTTATGCTCAAAGCTCTAAGGAAGCTTCCCAATTAGTCGACAGAGTGCAACGTTGGCATTACTCCGACTTCCATCATCATTCCATCCGACTTCAGTGATGGTTGGGTGGGATGTTAGCTATGAAGGAGTGACTGAGCCCTATTTTTGTGAAAAAGGTATCAAAACATCGGCACAAGTGTATCAAGATACCATTCTTGAGAAGGTAGTTAAGCCCCTTAGTAACACCATGTTCAATAACCATGTATGGTCCTTCCAGCAAGACTCGACCAAGGGTCATAAAGGTCGGTCCACGCTGTCTGGAATGGAAGCGAATGTAACAGACTTCATCAGAGCTGTAGACTGGCCGCCGTCTAATCCCTATCTTAATCCGCTGGATTAAGATTTATGGTCAGTTTTAGAGAGTACAGATTGGTCATGATAATTTGGAGCCCCTGAAACAATTTATACGATTGGCAGTGAAGAATTTCCCCATGGAAAAAGCGCGTGCTTCTATTGATAACTGGCCTCAACGTTTAAAGGACTGTTGCAGCCAATGGACACCACTTCGAATAAGCTTTTTATATTTTAATTTTTTTATATTTGAATATTAAACTCACATACTGTAAAAGTAATGTGTTATTTGCAATAAAAAAAAATATTTTTTTCGTTCTTACAATATTTATGGCATGTCTCCTTCATCTCTTCGAAAATCTAAAAGGTTAGCAAAGCATTTGCATTTTGTACTTTAGTACTTATATTAATTGGTTCTTCTTTATTTGGAACTTTATCATCAGGTAGACCTTTTGCTCTTATGTCAACCGGTAAGATAAAAGTGAATCGTGTGATGATAGGTTCTCCTTATCCGTCGCCAAAGAGTTAATTTCCACGTAGAAAGTTAGCACAGACGGTGGGTTTCCTTCACTGCGGAATGTACTGGCGTTTCATCAGTTTTTTCCAAGAGTGGTTAGGAGGGCTTACAGAAGTTCTATGAATAGAACATTGATTATTTTATTTATTTACAAAGAAAAAAGTAAAGAAACCACATGATAAACTAGCATGGCCTGAAATTGAACATTGTTGGGATCTCACTATCAAATCCTCACATTGTGACGCCATCTGACATGTACCGACCTACATTGTTTGAAAATTTTGAAAAAACAACTTGAGGTACGATGAGTACGGTTGAACTTGAACTTGAAAAAACTATATTTCTATGATGGTTAATTCCTACATCTAAAAAGAATGCCCTGCCGTTGTTATAAAATATTGCTATCTACATTTTTTTTACATATTTATAATTGTTAAGGACTTTGTCGCTAGGCGACCACATCATCCCGTTAAGGCTGTAAATAATTGCATAATTGCATCTTTAAATCCGTCCGTGAACAATTTATACCACTCTCTTGGAGTGGTATAAATTGGAGAGCGCTTGGCCTGATCAATGTGCGGAATGGAATCAAAAATAACTTCCTTCAAATCAATATTGCTTACCCATGTATCCATTGAGTACATATAAAGACGGTACGGTAATGATAAATTATTATGCATATCTAAGAGTACGTTTTATTACGCCAATCGCCAAGTAAGTATGCCAATCACACCATTGTTATTTAGCGATGATGATTTCAACCAAAATTTTCCGAGGACGAGGAAGTGGGCTCGCCCTGGCCAGGACCGAGTTGCGGGCCATGGAGGAGGAGGCGGAGGAGGACGAGTTTGAGCGCGCACTGAGCGCTCGGGCCCTCCGGGGGAAGAAGAAGGCTCCGATTGGGAGTGCGCCGGTTTCCGAAGACGACGTACTGTCTTTGGAGGCGCTTCCCATGATGGAGCCTTCTTCTTCTCTAGATGCGCAGCAGTTGCGCGTCGTTGCGATGAGGAGTGCAGCCTCGATCCACGAGGTCTGCAAAAAGAGCGGCCACCTGAAGGGCACCATGGTGAAGGCTCTTAAAGAAGCGGCGAGCAGCTTCTTAGAGGTAGTAGACGTTTTGGCGTCTAGGGGAGAGCCTGAGGACTCGCGGCGGATTAGGGCGGATAACGCCCGACTCTGCCGCGAGGTGTCCTTCCTCAGGGAAGAGATTGTTAAGGTTCGGGATGAGCTCGCAGAGTTTAAAAGCTCTGTGGGTTCGCCTCGGCCTGCGGTCTCTTCGAGGGAGTTGCCGTCCGGATCGAGGTCGGTGGATCAAGGCGCGATCGAGGAGTTGAGGCGCTCCGTATTGTCCTCGGTGGGAGTTTTAATTAACTCCCGCTTTGAAGGACTAGAGGAGCGTCTCCTCCCGGCGCGGATCCATCGGCCGCCGCTCGCGGCGGACAGGAGGAGGAAGGAGTCGAGTTTGGCTCCCGAAGAGGACAATTTGCAGGGGTGTCGATTGACAGATACCGTCCTTATAGCCGATCCTGCAGATACCGTCCTCCAAGGCCCCCGGCACGACCGAGGCTTGACGGTTGTCCGTAGGGGTGGTAAAGGCAAGGGGAAAAAGAAGGGCCCTCCCCAAAGGCCTGTTGTTCCTAGGGCCAGTTCCAAGGGGAAGTCTTCGGCGAAAGCGTAGGCGAACGTGTCGAAGTCGGTTTCTCCGAAACTGCCCAAGCCTCGTTCTCCTGCAGTCTTAATCAAGCTGCAGGACGAGGCGGCAGCTGCGGGGGTGACTTACGCCCATGTTCTGAGGCGTGCCGCCGAGATGGTCAATCTCGGCGACATCTGCCTCAGGGATGGGCTTAAGATTCGCCGATCAGCGGCAGGTGCCAGACTTCTGGAGTTGCCCAAGGGCACTCCAGAGCAGGCGAATAAACTGGCGGAGAAGATCCGTCCAGTTTTAGCGGGTGTAGCAGATGTCGTCCGGCCGGCTCGGCGGGTGGCCGTAAGGCTTAAAGGCCTGGACGACTCTGTCACACAAGCCGACGTGGTCGACGCGATTTGCCGCATCACGAACTGCCCTGGCGAAGCCCTCTTCGTGGGGGAGATCCGTAGGGGCCGTTATGGGGACATGGGCATCACCTTTGCCCGACTCCCCATTGATGCGGCGAGATCGCTCGTCGACGCCGAAAGGGTCCTGGTGGGCTGGAGCTCAGCCAGGGTGGAGTTGTTGGAGGCGCAGCCGCTGCGCTGCTTCAGGTGCCTGGCACCTGGGCATGTGCGTGCGGCTTGCCCGTCCGCGATCGATCGCAGTGCCGCCTGTTTCCGGTGCGGTGGTGAGGGTCATACCCGAGCCACTTGCACCGGAATGTTGCGGTGCGCGGTCTGTGCGGACCGACGCCTTTCAGCGACCCACCTATTGGGGAGGCGAGTGTGCAAGGCTCCGCGAGTTCGAGGATTAGCACCTGGTGCGAAACCCTCGAGCGCGGAGCCCAGCACGGAGCCGGCTGTGGCTATGGCAACATAGTCACATCGAGCTTCAGCGGGAGAGGCTGCGAAGGAGAAGGGTTCAGCCCATTCCTTCCCAGCCGTAGGCCTAGGTGAGAGGGGGGGGCGACCTCTCTCGCCATTGCACTAGGTCTATGAGGTAGGGGTACACTGGTTGCCCGGGGTACCCCTATGTGGAGGAGTTCCGCCGGGGCGTCACGGTGAGTGCGAAAGCGATCCCGTGGCGTCCCATTGTAGCGATGAGGGCAGCCGTTGGTTTTTTAGTGGGGTGTCTTAGGCAGTCACCGGGTGCCGCACATACCGCCCGGCCATCGCCTTCCTGGCCTGGGTGACGATGCGGAAATGCATTTTTCTAACGATTAAAAAAAAAAAAAAAAAAAAGGTATACGAATATTAATAAATATAAACATTTAGAGTTAAAATGATTTACAATCTAAGGGATTTATATTATGATTAGCAATAACTAATCATAATATAAATCCCGTGGACGCAGTCACGGGCAACAGCTATCCCTAATAAAGTACTTGCATAAGAACCTCTCCCCCGCACGAATAAAATGTCAATATCTTGGAGACGGCTATTTTTATTTCAATCAAACATGGATAAGAACCATCGCGACGAGCATAGCTTTTGATTACAAAAAACCACATTCAAATCCGTCCACGCGTTTGGCCGGAAATTTGCCACAGACAGATACACAGATACACAGATACACAGATCGACAGGTTAAACTTATAACACCCCTCTTTTTAGTCGGGGGTTAAAAAGTCTTAAATGGTTTTGATGAACTCCCCACCCGGTCCTGATAGATTTTTGAGCAAGTTTATTAGTTTTATATTTTTTTTCTATTAATTCATTTATATTTTTACCATATCTAAGTGGACCATCCAACCACACACCCAAATATTTTATTTGATTGACAACAGACAAAGCTATATCATTAATACTAAGGTTAATATCCTCAAAATCACGTAAGCGCTCCTTCTTAAAAATATACACTTTGCTCTTAGTTGGTGATATTGTTAGATATTAAATAATTATATGTATAGGCAATAATATAATAATATATAATAATAATATTATATAGGCAATTAACTCTAATACACCAAATTGCATAAAATTGATAATTGATTCACTTAGATTCGCAAGACGTAAAAATATACAAGAATGGATTATGTACAGCCCGGGGCTCATTAGAATTTTATTAAATGTATGGATAACTCTTATATCTAACTCTTCGGTTAAATTAATAACTTTAAAATGTTTATCTGCGTATGAGGCAAGTAACTCCCAGAGGATGAACCGTTTTGGGGTTCCTTCTATCCTATTCTGTCTAGAATGCTCTTAGCTTTGTTAGAAATAAAAGCAGTGTTATCCCAGACATTCCAATTTCAATTGAAATACTGACAGCATGTAAAGTCATATTGAAGGTAATAATTGCTTGATTTCTCTATCATTTTGAATTCCAAAATAGCGTGGGTTGTTTAAATTTATTTTTATTTGAATTGTGACCATATATATATACAAGTATACCTTATAAGTTATAGTGAACATGTGTCACACTTTGTATATCCGCAAAAAAGATCCGATAAGAAAGCGAGATACGAATACTTTTCGAAGCTTATTGGATTTGTTAAATAATACCAAGTTCCGTGGTAGGTACGAGTTTCGTAATACCTATTCCGCGTGCTTGGCGCTCCGCGGTTCCCGCGCCAGTCAACAAACTGCCACCACACGCGCGCGTAACAAGTTCATAATAAATATCGATATCATAATAATAACCAGTGCCCGTGGTAATAAAACTCTTTGGGAGTTGTAAGGAAAAGCATCAACACAATTTATCAAGAAAGAAAATAAAGTATGTGGTTGTATATTACTATTAAAATTATGTAATTCGGTACCAACCCAAATCCTCAGTTACTTTAACGTTTGCTATATTGCTAACATGTTTGGAAATTGATGATATATAAAATATGTATTATGACAAAACCATTTTGGAATTCTTATTTACATATATAACCGTAACAGGTTTTAGAAGAAGATATATCATTTATAATTATTATTATGATTATATAAATAAGATAGTAATATTATTTTCACATTTAAAATGAAATAAAAAAAAAATGATTAAAAGAAAATAATAACAAAGGTGCAGTGAACAAAGAGATTTAAAATATATAATTTTAATATATAAAATTACAAAATATTTCTAATTTCGAATTTTGAATTTTGTTTTCAAGTAAAAGTAAAAAAAAAAAGAATGAATTTAGAATTTTGTTTTCAAGTAGAAGTAAAAAAGTTTTTGATTTAAAAGCTATCATTTACCTATATTGATTAGGATTGTAATCTATGATCATATCCAATTTCATTAAAAACAAAGGCAAGTGGTTTTTAAAATAAGTGCACGTACAAATAATTCAAAAATGATTAAAAATACGATTTATTGTTTTAATATAAATTCATTAAATTATGAATTAAAATACTTTAATGTACATGAATTAATTTACGTTTTTATTACATGTATATAGAAATAAAATTAACATAACTAAGCTTAACAATTTTATTCAATTAACCTATAAAAATTTAATTTAAGAAATTATAATAAAATCTTATAAGATTAGAACTTGCTAAGTTATTGACGGTTAGCTTAGTACACATTTAAATAAAGTTCAAGTTTTATTAAAGTATGAAGTGAAGAAATTGATAACCTTGCCAAATTGAAAAAGATATATAAAATATGTAACTTGAGTAAGTTTTGCGGGATTTATGAGATTTAAAAATATCTAGAACTTTTTTAATAAATGCCAAATAGTAATAACCTATTTAAGCTACAGAAATTTATAATATTATATTTGATCTAACTTAAAATATGTAGTTACAAAGTTTATAATAAAATATATATATATATATATATATATATATATATATATATATATATATATATATATATATATATATATATATATATATATATATGCTTTTCTTTCTTTCATTTCATTATGGTCGCATTTCAACAAACTATTTAATGTATTTAGATAAAATTTTATCTGCTTTATATTTAAAATATTATAGAAATAAATAAACCTGTGCATCTCTTTTATTTGGACGAGTTGTTGAAGTCTAAACAATTTAGAACAACTTTTTTGAGATCAACTTTTTATACGATTTTTTTTTAAGTAAACCTGTGAGAAAAAAAATGCTTTTACAAATTATTAACAGTTTAATAATATATAACGTAGCATTGAACAACAGCTACTAATGAAACCTATTTGTTTCAAATTTAACTTTTTAAAGGTGGGTCCATATTAAACTTCGTAAGGTACCTACCTACCTAGTACCTAGTAGGTACCTACAGTATTCAAAAACAACATTTCTATGACAATCTGGCTGATTAAAGTAGAGGGTTACTAGTGGCCGAATATGGTGGATACCCACCCTAATATACAAAAGAAAACGTTAAACGTATTCTTTGAAAATGGAGTTCCTTGACCAAAAAGTATATATCTCACATTAAAGGTATAATATATTACCAATTACAAGGATTACCTGATAACTTTGAATTATGTAAATAAGCTTTCAACCTTGTCCGCATTATTTGGGCCTTTTATAAACAACTTTAAAGGTAAGTTATAATATTTACATATTAAAACAATATTTTAAGTTAAATTTATTGACGATAACAATGCTAATAAATAATAAAAATACATTTACAAAATATTAGAATGCGATATGGGGAGAGATAGAAGAGGTTTAGACAAGAGTGGACCTAGAGAATTTGTCCTTTCGGCTCTCTTACCGTTCGAAACGCAGGTAAAATAGCTACAATCAATCTTCTGTGAAAGGATGATACTAACCCAATGGAAGAAGTTTTTTCCAATTGTATTCGAAATCTATCTTGAAATTGAATTAGAGTTAGAACAAAGAATTCATTGCTGATTTGAATCTGCGATATACATAATATGTATATACTTTTTAATATTTTGTTTATTAAGAGGATAAAATATATTCTTTTTCAAAATTTGTCTTTAAAAATTTTATTGTCTCATTGTGAAATTGTAGAGGGTGTTTTGTTCTTCAATAAATAGTAACAAAAAGCACAAAAAAATAATAGTCATCCCATTGTTCTTGGCTGAAAAAAAATATATTACAACCTCCAAATTAAATTGTGGTTAATTAATTGACAAAATAAAATGATAGAGATACTTAAAGAGGTAAGCAAAATTAATGACAATAAAAATATGCATTTATAAAAAAAAGAATTGTAACAAACTTTGTATCGTTCTTAGTTCTTACTAGTTAACGTAAAAATGTTTAACAGAATTCCTTCAAATTAATAATTCTTATTGCGGAAGCGTGTTGTCTAACAACCGATCGAGCAACAAGGAAATGTTACAACCTATACTTAAACCTACCGGAACACTTGGATGGTTGCAACCCGCGGGATGAGGGTGATGTAATAATAATAACCTCTTTGTTACGTAAACCCAGTCAACGACTCATGTTACGTTATTTGATCGAAACTATAGTGTTAATTTTATTAATTACTTGTATGATAATCCTGTTGAAGTTTTTTATAGTATTTACATAGAAAATCATTTAATTTTTATACTCTGTAACATGGCAATAGAATAATTACCCAATAGCAGTGCGCGTTGATGTCTTATGTGTGGCAATTTTGGAACGTACAGTTTAGGAAAGTATTTATATTTCATCGTCACATTTTATTATTATATTAAAGTAAAACTCTTGAACTTAGAATGTCATATTAAATATTATAATATATCCGCAATACGAGCTTACATCCGATGTATCTTGACCTAGATTGATACTTAATGTGACATGCTTCGTACATTTAACGTTTGGGTTACGAGTTCTAGTGGACCAGTGAAAGTGTACGTAATACTCAGCTTGCTGCCTTGTACCATAAATAAATTACAGCTATATTGAACCTTATTGTCTACGCAATAACGTTTATGAATATTTTATTCGAAAATAAATATATAATTTTGTCTCAGCTGTATTAGCACAGTAAACATGAGTAACTTAAGAATAATTAGCAAATCCACCTAATCTAGTTTTATTACTAAATGTTATTTATATGTAAAGAAATTATTATTATAATTGAAGAAGTTTTCTATGATGTTTACATTAAAATTATACTTAAGTATAAAACTGTCAGGACGTATATAATACGTTTAAATATTTCACCCGCGTTTATTTATTTCGTGTGTGTTTTCTAAAGCTTAAATTTACCTCAAATATTTTTTTTACCTTACACTAAAAAGAAAGGTAGTAATAAAGGTTAGATTGGATTGGATTGGATAGATCATAGATATAATGATATAGAACTTGTTACGTCATTTACTTTCGATTCACTTTATAGGTAATTGTCCTGTATTTTTTATTTATTTATTTATTTATTTATTTATTTATAAATGTACAGTTTCAAATCTTATATGGGTGAAGTTCTGTACTCCTAGCTAGGTTATATAATAATCTGTATTTAGGAGTAACAGTCCTTTTCCCCTGCATAGTTGTTAAAATGTAATTTTGTACATATTTATCTACAGTGTTTTACAATATTAATAAATAACATAGTAACAAATTTAAGGTCCAACTGAAAAATAGCATATTTTTACTGTGTGTGTGTGTGTGTGTGTTCGTGTGAGTGTGTGTGTGTGTGTGTGTGTGTTCGTGTGTGTGTGTGTGTGTTCGTGTGTGAGTGTGTGTGTGTGTGTTCGTGTGTGAGTGTGTGTGTGTGTGTGTGCTTATGTGTGTATATGAGTGGTGTGTGTATTATTAATGTATTGTATTTTTATCTAGTCTAAGTATTTTTCTATTTCATCAAAACCTTTGTTTTGGAGAAAAGAACGAACGCATTTCTTGCAATTATAGTAAGACAAGCTATATATTTGGCATTTTTTATTGATTTTATTGTAAACGGATGGTCCAAGATAATAAAAGAATCTTTTACTAAAAATAGACCGTGTACGTGGAAGAGAACATATCACGTTCCTACGTCGCTTGTAACATATGGGGTGTTTTACATATGGGGTTTTATGGTGCTGTAAAAGGACAGTTTGAAGTATAAAGTTCTGACGAACATTAAGGATATTTAATTCATCATACAACTGAACAGTAGGGAAAGTTATTGGCCGAAATGTAGCTACTTTGAGTACGCCTTTATGTGCTATCTCAAGCGGTTTTAGAATACTTTTGGCAACTCCGCCCCAAGATGTAATGCAATAAGTGACAACAGAAAGACATAGAGCAAAATAAACTCTTCTTACAATTAATTGGTTAGCAACACTTCTTAAAATTTTAAATAAGTACATTAATTTGCGAATTCTACATGTTAAAAGACCAATATGAGCCTTGAAATTTAAATTTTTATCTATCATAACACCCAAGTACCTCACCCCGTCCACCAACTCTATTGCAGGACAATCACAAGATGGTTTTATACCATTGCAGCTAACGTGAGCTTTAAGTGACAAAGTTGACCTCGGCTGAGATGCCGCAGAGATTGAATAAGCCAAAAAATTGGTTTTCGCGGTGTTAAGAGTAAGCTTATGAGAACGAAGCCAATTTAAGGCTAAATTCAATCCAAGTTGTGCTTTAGTATTAAGTTCAGGCCATGAGTCGGCTACAAAAGTTAAGGCAGTGTCGTCAGCAAAAGACACAACCCTACAGTTTTGAATTCTGATATTACACAGATCATTAATAAAAATTAAAAACAGAGTAGGACCCAAAACGCTTCCCTGTGGAACGCCGAAGTATACAGGAAGTTCACCACTACTATATGCGTCAATCCTTACCATCTGAGACCGGGCCGTCAGATAGTTTCTAAATAATAGTAACGGTAGTCCCCTGATACCTACCTTTTCAAGTTTGAGAAGCAGAACTGGAATAGGTATAGTGTCAAATGCCTTTTTTAGATCTAAAAAGACACTTAGAACTTTCTTTTTTTGATTCAAATTCTGAACCACATGGTCAACTAAGTCCAGGACTGCATCGTTGGTAGATCTAGCTTTCCGAAACCCATACTGTTGCTCAGAAATCAAACCAAAGTTCTCAAGATAGGTAACAAGCCTTTTGTTTATTAAACGTTCGAGGATCTTAGAGAGGGAACTGAGAATAGCAATAGGACGATAATTACTCGGAAGACCAGCGTCACTTTCTTTAAAGACTGGGTGAATAATTGCTTTTTTAAGAGATGTAGGAAAAACAGCGGTTTCAAAACACAGATTAAATATGTGAGATAAAATAGGGGCTAAGATGGTTGAATACTTTTTTAGCATAGAGGATGGTATGCCATCCCAGCCAGTGGCTGCACTAGATCGCAAACAATTTATAATAGCAACAACCTCATCAGGATTAGTAGGGTGAAGGACGAAGGAAGATGTAGGAGTGGTATTACAATAGGTTTGAGGAATGGACAATGGTTGCAAGTTTCGCTGGGAACTATTTATACTGTTTGCTAAGTTTTGACCGATATTGACAAAGTATGAGTTAACTTCATTGCAGGACTCAACTGGAGTAGATGATAGAGAAAGTAACTGTGTGGGGTAGTGCACGGATTTTGTTGTGTTTGTTACTCGTTTTATAGTATCCCAAAGTGCCTTTGGGTTATGACTTGCCTTATCAAGTTCTAGTATATCATAACGTCTTTTTACCTTTTTTAGAATTCTAGCACAAAAGTTTCTATATCTCTTATATGTCAATTGTAGTATAATATTATCAGGTGAATTCTTTAGTTTTTTATGTAACGCATCTCTATTCTTTATACAACGCAGCAGACCGGGTGTAATCCAAGGTTTGATGATTTTATTTTTAGAATGAATTGTTTTTATATTTGTATTGGCACTAATAGCTGTAGTCAGTAATTTTATAAGGCCATCCATGGACATGTTTGCGTCTTTTATAAGGAACAGGTTTGTAAAGTCCATTAGTAACATTGTCCTGTCAAGCCCTTCAGTATCTACTTTAGTAATAGTTGAAGTAATAATAGTCCGGGTAACTTTTTTATGAATACATACTAATGTGGGGCAGTGATCGGTTACTGTTATATCATAGACAAAAGTATAGTTCTCTCGGTTTGTTTTTAATATTGTATGATCCAAACAATTACCTGCCCTTGTGGGTAGGGTATGGGCAGGAAGATAACCGTGAAACGCAAGCGAGTCCAAATAATTATGTGATCGCATGTCCCGTGAAGTAGGCTTTATATCCACATTTATATCTCCTGTTATGAGTACCGTTTTAAAGTTATGAAGAGAGGGAAGAAATGTATTTAGAACCGACAAAAAACCATCAATATTATCCATCGATGGGGAGCGATACATACACAAAATCGCAACCTCACAACCGACTCTTATTATAAGACCAGAGGCAGATTGTTTAAAGTCAAGTTCCTCACAAGTAGCTAATAAGTCATTTTTTAAGTATACCACAACTCCATCACTTTGGTTGATATGTTTGGTTGTCTTGAATGAGGTATAGTTTTGTAAAATTGGTATATAAGTATTGCTTAAACATGATAACCAACATTCAGTCAAGACAATGAGATCGCAGTCGATATTAATGCGATGTAAAAGTGTTTGAAGACTCAAAAAGTTGCAATTTATTGATCTAATATTAAGAGATAGTATTTTTAAAAAGTTATTTGGTTTTTGTATAATTATATTGGTATCTTCGGGTGAGCAAGTATTGACTTTAGATATAGAAAGTTGGTCAATGTTGCTATTTACGTAATTTACGTTATCAGCCATTATTTCGGTAAATAAAGGGTAGATAGGAATGCCGTATAAGATTTGTTAAAATTTTAATAAATATTTTAAAGGCGTAGAGGGGTATACTATTATTATCCATAAATATTAAAATACTTTTAGGCAAGTAGTAGGAAATTTGTTGTGTAATGATATAGTGAGAGTGTAAGTAGTAAAAATAATTGTGTATAATGTGTAAAATATGTGTTGTGTATAATGTGTAAATTGTGTGTATGACAAAAATTAATAATTGTAAAAATAGGCTATTAAAAAAACTTATAACTATTAAACATGAGACTAATATAAACTTTAAAGAAAAATAAAAACATTGTCTAAAAATTCCAAATAGTCACATGTACTGGGTGATCGGCAACTGCTGTAGATGTTGTTCACTTTTAACCACAACAGATTGACTTGCAGAATCCTTTTTTAAAAGCACACGCCCATTGGATGTCCAACAATAGGTATATCCATGCGACTTTGCATAGTTTCTTGCCAAGTAGAACAGCCTTTTGTTATGTGGTGTTAACAATTCAGTTATGTATATAGGTATCACTTGAGACGTTTTTATATTCAAATGAGTTGAACATACTTTATTATCAGCATTTTTTTTATTGAATTCTTTCACTGCGGCAAGGAACTTGGTTTTAGTTAAGGTATTTGAGAATTCAACGGTCAGTCCCGAAGCCGTGTGTTCCTTCTTAGACGGAAGCCGTACGATATCACGAATATTCAAGGTATCTGTGTCAGTACCAAGGTGATGTGACAGGTGTGAAATCATATCGTATAGCATACTCTTTGTTTCTCTTTCTCTCTTCGGGACGTTACGGAGTTCTATAGAAGTCTTTACAAGATTGTGGTCAAAGGACTCCACCCTGCCTTCTAGCGTGGACAATTTAAGAGACATATATTTACGTTCTTTTTCTAGACCTGTAATTTTATGTTCCAATGATAGTAATTGATCTGAAATATTTGTCATTGACTTTTCGAGGTCAACATTTGTAGCCTTTATTTCGGTGAAGTGATTTTTAATTTCTAAAATGTGACTCTCCAATTGGTCCAGCCGTGAGTTTTGAGCGGAAACAAGTTCATCAATCATTACTTTAATATCATTTTTGAATATGTCCATGTTATCCTGCGTAACCTCCTCAGATAGGCATCTGCGTTTGGCTCGTTGGGTAATATTTCCCTGTAAGCCTTCATCAATACGTAAACTCTGAAGGTCCGATTCAGATCGTGATGGGAACTGATTTGGGGGCGTCTTAGGTGGTGTCTTGAACATGATGTTTTTGCTTTTAATATCTTTTTACCCGTATATGCTCAGTAATTAACAGCAGGCGTCAGAAAATTAAAATAGTACCTGACTTGGCTCCGCCCTCTGCCTCTGTCACAGTTGTTGCTGTCTCCTTTCCGTGTGCGCTTCGTAAGAACCACTGAGTTTATGCGCGCCTAGTATTTCTCCAAAGTAAGTTTATATTAAATTTTGGAAATTAAAAATAAAACAAAATATTGTACGGATTGCACGTCCAACGCTTTCGCGGTCCAAGGGGAGAAGGGGATTTAAATCATGAGGTAACCAAACCAGATTATTTTTTTAGTAATAATTTTTATTCTCATTTCTGGTATGTTTAAAGCCATTATTGGAACATTTATTTCATAATACCACAACATTATGGTCAGTCTATGTTGAGAGAAAAATGACATAATTTGTTTTTGTTTCAGGTGCTGAACTGAAAGATTGGATAATCTTTTTAGGCGACTGCGAATGTAACTGACGTTTAAATAAAAAAAAGTTAATAATACGTAAGTAAACAATGACGCATTGTTTAACATGAGTGTGGAATAACAGTGATTTGTACAATAAACAAGTAGACATGCGTTTCCGGTTGTGTGTCTGTGTGAGTGCGTGTTTGCTGGTGGCTGCGCACGCGCTGCCGCCCGCTGCTCTTGGCGATGTTGTAGCCAACGCAGCAAGCAGTCTCAACTCTATGAAGGTATTATAGTATATTCTTAATAAGTCTATTCTGCTATATTTTTGAATGGCATTACTCAAATAATTATTTGGCAAAAAATATGTTTTCTTTACCGTTAACAAGTAACTCGATCGATTCCACTATTGGTATCAGCAACTGACTTTGCCCGCTCTGAACAACTAACATACAGTTTTTAAGGAAAATCTTGGACAATCTTTCGGTTTGTGAAAGTCGAAATCAATTTAGGTTTACACATACAAAGGACAAAAATAGATAATTTACAACCCATGGAACAAACTGATGTTATTAGCTCGATGCTACGTTTATGGATACTTAAGACAATAGCGCGTAACAATGATAGCGCAATCATTTTTTACACAGTGATGGAATGATGTCATAACGGAAAGAGTTTTTCACCAATTGCCCAATTTGCATATTTATATATGTAACATATACCATACATAGCCTATGCTAGATATAGTTTAAAGATAAGTTTCCAGTAGACAAAATATTTTTTCAGTAGTTTCCACTCGGTTCTCCTCCTAATTAATGTGATCCAAAGATTGTTTTTCCGAGCCTGAGTTTATTTTGTGTTCCTCAATAATATGTTTTTAAAACCCCGGCATTTGAAAATAATTAATCTCAAGGGATTACTAACTCTTTTAATTTTACATTTTTAGGGCTACTTTTACTTTTTATAATTGCTTTTTAAAGAATAATTAAATAGAGAAAGCCGGATTTGTAAAAAAAAAAAAACAAAATCTACAGTTTTTTATGGCAATTCACCTAAATATTTAAAATATGATATAACAACCTTACCCTCATCCGGTCTTAAGCAGTCTCAACGAGCTTACAACTTCAACCAAAAAAAGAGAGAGAGCCAACATGTTAAGAATCTTTCACAAGTCTTCTTAGACAGACATAAAAAAAAAATATATATATTGAAACTACAACAGTATGCGCTAAGCGTTAATTAAAAAAAGTATTTATTGCACGCCAAGAACCAGAGCACGTACCTACCTTTTACTTGAATTTTCTAGGCTAATCTCTATTGCAATCTTTCTTTAGCATCACTTGTTGCAGAATTTTCTAATGGTACATCTTGCCTAATAATTGGAATTGTAAACTGTTTATAGGTTAATCAAATGACTGACCACAGAATATCTGGTAACATATCCAATAATTGTCAATACGAAACTTTTGATATTACCTATTTGCGATATGTCCTTACTTTCACATTTTATACTTAATTATAACTTGGCATTATAACTTTTAACTCGGCATTATAACTTTTAACTTGGCATTGCTTTTCTGAGTTTCTATCGTCTTCTCAAGTCTGTGTGTATTATTTTTCCGAGTTGGTAGCAGCTTTGACAATGAAAAAATAATTTTTATAAAACTTATTTTCAGTAAAGATTTTTGATTATTATTTTTTTTATATTTGTCATATTGGCTTTTGCAATCGGATTTGTCAGCGGTCTGTAGGAAACCTAAATAGTCCTGTTTTGACGTCGTTCAAAAAGTTTTTTGTCTATTCCACAGGAAACGCACTTTTTCTGTTTGGAGATACCCTGTCTTCTTTTCTGTTTTTTTATTTTTACCTTATTGTGTAACAAGCCAAGCAACAAACGAACAAAATTACATATTCACTATCAGTTGCTTCCTAATACTTGTAATCAATAGCATAAGCTATTAATGATGATAACAAACCATTAAAGAATCAATTGCACCTATGTTGTCTTAAATTGTCATTAAATATTTATTACGAATTGTAAAGCTTTTATGACACGAACTGAAATTTAACTAAGTAATACAAGTTAATTAATATTTATGTCACAAATATTAAAATAATACTATTAAAATAAAAAAAAAAATAATAAAGTGTATGTATTCCATTAAACATAACTATCACAAATATATTTACGTTATATTTCGAATGTTGTTTTATATTTCAACTTTAATTCTTATGTAAATATTGATAAAAGTATTTAAATTATAACCTTACTTTAATAGTTTTAACGTGAAACTAATTCCAAGCTTTTAATTGAACTATTTTTAATGCCTTGAATGAACTATTGAATCCGTGATATATTTCAAATTTACTCAATTCTTGATTGCTTAAGAATATTTCAAAATGTGTCTATCTTCATTTCTATGACGTTTAAAATATGTATCGTTACAATATTTATATCGTGGCCCATTCACAGATCCTTGAAAAATTGTGACACGCTATGGGACTTGGTAATTATAAGCGATTGACAATATGATTACATTCTAGAAGTCTTTCATAAAGAATAATCATAGCTTTCATAACTTTTCTGAGATTAAATTAATTTTTTACTAAAAGTTTATTTACTTATCAAAATAAAGTTAAGTTAAAGTTGTTTTTCAACGATTTACTTGTTATTATAAGATTAATAGGTTAAGTTTAACTCAAGTTATTTCAGTCAACTGGAACAGTACCACCCGTTTATAGAAGATCAGCTAAAATTAGTTGCGTAGGATGAATTTCATAGAGTAGTGTGAAAGCTGAAAGAGCTTAATCCCTGAGTACGACCTTCCTTCTTTCAATCCTTCTTGTTCCTCAAAGGTAACGCATCTGCATGTTAAAATTAAATACCATAATGCACAATTGATCTGTGTATTTATATATAAAAAAAAATCTTAACATATAAGTTTATATTTTTTGATATTGAGTCATTTACTATAATTTAATTTAAAGTAAGAAATTACCATTTTACATAAACGGTAATTACACGTTTTCAAGATATTCACGAACACGCAAAAACAGATCGATTACGTTATTACAGTGGCGTACAATCACTAATATACTAGATTTTGACAGCGGCTTTTTCCCGCGTTGCTTAAGTAAAAAAAACATCCTTATTATGTCAGACAGCTCTTGACAAGTTTAAAAAGTCAACCCATTCTATTAATTGACTTGATCAAGAAAAAATGTATTCACTAAGATTACTGAGATGTCGATCGGTCGAACTTTTTTTCGTCATAGAACAATCATTAAACGAAGCTGTTTAACGGAATAGAAAGTAATATGATGGGACTATCTCGATTAAAAATTTTAACGAAACCATTCTTTTAATTCCACGCCAGCGAACCCCAAGAGAACATTTTTAAACATTTAACGAGATAAAAAGGAATTAACAAGGATTATCTTGATAATGAGTATCTTATGTGTTACAAAATATTCGTGTACTAAAGGAGGCGGGGAAAGGTTGATATATGGTTTTAAAAAAATTAAAATATATTCTATTTCAAATTTCAAAAATGAGCTTTAACTCGCAATCTAAAAAAAGAGAAATCACATAAATAAGTTTTCTGCTCAAAAATGTAATCGATAAAACTATAATCGATTTTTGGAAGTGAAAATAGGAGTTTATTGGTACTATCTAAAAGTATGTGCTTATTGCAAATCATTAATTCAATCAGTCCAAATATTATAATAATTTATTAAACCATTCATAATGTATAAAAAAATACATTATCGATTTACGTTTAATTAGTAGATTTGACATTCGAGTGACAGTCGAACTCTACACTGCTTTTTTTTTACAAATATATAATAATGTATAATATCTCTATGCAAATTACACACATTGATCTAAAATCTAAGTAAGCAAATTATTTTGCTTGTTCTAAGGGTGTTAGACAACGATACAAATACATAGAAATACACATTAGAAATACTGAGAATATATTTAATAAACGACCAAACCCAGAAATACAGACATCTAAGCTCATCGCATACATGCCTGTCCCTGTCGGGAATCGAACCCGAGCCCCATTGCGTCGCTATACGTTAGGCATCTGCGCTAACCACTCGACCAACGGGGCGTTCTGCCAGGATAAGCCGCCATTAAATCCATCCATCAATTTATGGCATCCTTAAATCTGTGATTTTAGTGTTATCTAACCCATGTTTTTCGGCTTGTGATGTATTGGAGGTTAAAGATGAGACCCCGTGAATAATGGCGCACGTTCAAACTCTAACCTGGTACCAATGTGAATTTAAAAACTGTCTTAAATAGCCAATTCGCAGTGAACTAGCGTAGTATTGAATACTTGTTCCTTCTCCGTATCAGAACAGACATTTGCCCAGCAGTGGGACAGTAACATGCCGGTACTGCTGCTCACTTTTATAAACATGAAACATAATGCCTATTTAAAAAGTAACAGTTGATCGTATAAAAGTAAACTGTTACGCTACGTAGTAGCATAACCTCCCTTTTACTGAGTGTCTTATATCTCTTCTCAGATTGTTAAAATCCGCAAAATTTTCAGTGATAGTATAATATTATATTTAGTATTAATTGACACAACTTTCATCTTATTACAATCTGGGCCCAATACCCAATAATGTATGAAAGGGTATCCGTCTTCTTTCATCCAAATCCTTTTTTTGTGTAATTGAGGAATAAACATACAAATTTTGATATTTATAATATTAGTTACATAATATTATATCAATACTTTATTACCACATTTTTCAGTGATATTCTTAACAATAATTGTAGGCAGCAACTATAGTAATAGACCTTTAGCAAAACTGCAATATTTGTTTTATTTTTCAATAGTAGTACTCGTACAATGTTTTGTCATAAAGATTTCCAAATGTGTGAAGTAAACACGAAAATAGAGTTATTGTGTGAACAGTTTTTAATTAAAATGAATCAAGATTGCCACATACGTTTTGCACACAACAAGCTAAATAAGTAATTCGTCTTCTGTTACACATATTGAATCTTCAGCGAATTAAACACTTAAAATACTATGAATAAGATTTACACAATAATTATTTAAAATTTATATTTTGGATATGAACTAAAGTAACATTTTGAAATTAGTAACCATTAAATAAATTCGATTTCTTTTATAAGTGTGATAAAAAAAGTTGTAGGTTTTAAAAAACTATTACAACGCCAAACCTTTAAACTTATATTAATAATATACATATAATTTTGCAATGTATTATTGGCCAACATCTAAAACTACTAATTGTTGTCCAAATTATAACCTTAACTTATCTCAAAGGTATCAGGAGCATGGCGTAAATTGTCCAGCACAGTGAGCGAATCAGTCGGCCTGAAGTATGCTTTGCGTCGACTCCAGAACGTGCCAGCAAGAGCTGCGAGACTGGTACATTCGCTGGTTGATCGCATGAGGGTTGGTGGTGGCCCAGTGGTCAATACGAAGCTGGGATCCTTGAGGGGTCGACGAGTCGTCGCCAGAACCACTGCTCAAACCCCTTATTATAGTTTTAAGGGTATTAGGTAATTCATAATTAAAAGTTTAAAATATCAATATGACTTCAGTTTAGTAGTTTTAAGACTAACATTTTTAAAAGTAATTAAGTTGTTATAATGAAGAATTTTTTAAAGGTATGCCCAACCTCCTCGTGGAGCTCTTCGATTTCGACCACCAGCGTCTCTTGAGCCTTGGTCAGGAATCAGAGATGCTCTGGAAGAAGGAGCAGTCTGTCCACATAGGTTCATGCTATTTGACACTTATAAGGGTGATGAGGACTGTCTCTTCCTTAATGTCTACACACCCGCTCTTCCTGATAAGTCGTCTGGGTAAGTAAAATATTTTTCATGGAAAGAGGGTTTATTCTACAAAGACAACATTATTTGGCCAAGTCAAATATTTAAATACATATATCTTTTTTATTTCAATTCCACAGAAGTACTGTTTTCTTTAAACTTATATAATGTGTTTGTTAATTGACTCACAAGGTTGTATTAATATTTTACGGTCACAGCTAAACTTACGCAATTTTTGCAATTATATCAGACAAAATATTTACTTCTTAGCCTTCGATTGCTCGTTTGACCTTTAATTATCATATTGAATGATTAATTATTAAAACAAGAAATAAGTAGAATTCAAGGTATATTCATAAATTACTTATTCAGATACAGTGAATAAGTAATAAATAACAAAAACTGTATATTAGTTAAGACTTACTTTATTTTTATTGGATTTGAGATAGAACTTTTCTTCTATCTATAATTTCAGTTACATTAAAAATACTTTTTTACTTTTTTTTATTTTGTTATCTTTAAATTAAAAAGTCTGTTTCTGGTACAGTTACAATCCGAAACTAGCAGTTATGGTATGGATCCATGGAGGCGCGTTCGCCGTGGGTTCCGGCAACGCGTTCCTGTACGGACCTGATCACCTCGTGGGTGCGGGCGTGGTGCTCGTCACGCTGAACTACAGGCTCGGCGCTCTCGGCTTCTTGAGTTTGGAGAATGATGAAGTGTCCGGGAATATGGGTCTTAAGGTACAGTATACTTTAGGGTTATACTCAAGGAGATCTCTTGGAAGTCGTATATTAATAAATTTGTCGGGCTGCGCACCGGAAACTGAGTGAGCTCAGGGTTTGCTTGTAATTGGCATTTGCGTGTAATTGACAACTGGCAAATGGGTTCAAACCTTTCAAATATAAAAACTTTTAAGAGCAAAAGATGCTTAACATTAACATTTTATCTTGGGTTTTGAGTTTATTCAAAGTTTTTATTAGTTGTTTCATAGTTTCATCAAAATTGGATAAGAAATCAGTTTTCTAATTTGTATCCCAATACAAATTAGAAAAGCTTTTTCAGCTATTTTCAGAACTATTGTCTTTGCTCGCTTCGTAAAGTCATTTATGTGAGTCAAGAAACTGAGGTTGCTGCTTAAAGACATAAATCTTATAAAAACTTAAGCAGTCTCATTATCCAATTTGGCAAGCGCTAGATCAACTAGTATACTAATATCGCAATGTAAAAAGAATGTTAGTGATCTAGGGCTCCTATCGGATTGGTGAATTAATTTACTTACAATTTTTTGGATTATGTGCAATTCTTTAGATTGTTTTTAAGAACAAAAAAGGTATTTCAATTTGATAATACATATCTAAGACCTAAAATGTAAATGCCTAAAAGTATTTTCTGAATTGTTTTTTAAACTTCATTCAAGGTAATCCAATGTGCTTAAAGTATACAGCCTCAGTTGTGATGATGGCCCTTCAGATTCAGAGAAGTGATACAAGTGATTACTGCTTAAGCAACATTTGGTCACGGCAGAGATATATCGGTCAAGTGCAGCCATAATAAAGTTTCGAAATAATAACACCTTTGATATTAGTTTTGGCATTTACAACTGTTTAACAAAAGATTGAATTATATCTTACAATCTAAGAGCAATTATCTTTAATTAAACATTAGCAAAGAACATTAGAACGTCGAAAAAATAATTTACTAATTTTAAAAAAAACAATGTATAACTAATTTTTAATGTATGTAATAAAAATCCATAAAAATATGCGAGTTAAATCCATAAAAACAAAATTTTATTTAAATTTATATGCGCATTGTGACGTCATGCCTAAACTTTCAATTATATAATTTCATTTCAGAGTAGCGCTCTTTTCTTAAATAAAATATTTCCTAAATAAGAGTTACTATACAAGTACATCACTACACACTTATCCCACAAATTAGACTAAATGTAGTGTATATCTCATTATATAGGATCAAGTGATGGCTATGAAGTGGGTGCGTGACAACATCGATGTTTTCGGAGGCGATTCACGGCGCGTCACTATTTTTGGGGAGTCAGCTGGGGCAGCATCTGTACACCTGCACATGCTGTCCCCTGCTTCGAAGGTATTGGCTTCATTTTCCAAATAGTTAGTAGTATTAGTCATTCTTTTGTTTGAAACTGATCTTACAGTATAAAAAAAGTTAAGTAAAACTTAAAAAGTGTTGGTTTGAAACTATACAAAAATAGTAAGTAGTTTTTTGTTTGTCTTTAACTACCATTGAATGCTTTTGATTAACTTGAAGTAATAAACGCCAATTCAAGCGCATATCAATTAAACTATTTTTATTATTATTATGTGCATCTTCTTAAAATAGCACCCTTCACTTAGCAATTTCAAAAAAAATATATTGGATATTTTTAGTTCACAACTGTCAGATAATGTAAGGTCATACTTACAAATGGAAACCATTCTATTATAAATATATTACGAAACAATAATCGAAGAGCATACTGTGTCAGGGTCTGTTCCACGGCGTGATAGCACAGAGCGGCGTGGCGCTGTCCCCGTGGGCGCTGGCGGCGGCCCCGCGAGCACGCGCCTTCCACCTCGGCCGCGAGCTGGGCATCGACACCAACAGCACCGCGGAACTACTCGGTAACACACAGCAGGAACAGAACTCTGTTCATATATCTTTTATATCGAACACTACCCAACAACGTATAAATTACTAACTAACATATAAATTACTAACTAACTAACTAACATATAAATAACTAACTAACATATAACTTACTAACTAACGTAAATGAGTAATTAACTAACATAAAAATACTAACTAAGATAAATGACATCCTAACTAACATATAAATGACCAACTAATCAACATATAAATTATTAAGTAAGTACCTAACATGATCTTTCTTTATATAATGACTGATCGCTTTATTGTAAACCCCCGTTTAATAATACCAATATCCGTCATACTCGGTGACTAATATATTTTTTAATATTTACTGTCATTAGACTGTTTTCACCAATGAATATTAAAAACACAACACAGATCTGTGTTTGGACAGTAGAGGCAGTAGGTGCAATATGTCTCACGTTGAATTACAAATATCAATTTATGTACATGCTAATCTTGTAATATTATCTTACATTGCAAGATGTTTTTTTTTGCAAATTTACGTAATCATATGCTTGTCTTTATTAGTCATTAAAGAGGATTTTGACTAATTAAAACCTCTTTAAAACCTGATGGGACTTTTTTTAATTAAGCCAACTCAAACAATGACATCAAAATATCTTCAAGATGCCTTTACAAAGAATTTTGATTAACACGTCGTATAAATTCTCTCCCGCGCTTTCGAGTCGTAACACTTGTGTGCAATCTTGAGATACAAGGCGGCCATTACAAGGTCCATTGTTAAACGTTTTAGGGTTTCGTCAATGAACCAATTTATTATTTCAAATCCGTGGTCATGACATTTAAAGTTTAACTGCTAATACTCTTTTTAGAGAGATATCGTCTATAAATGGTTGTTTTTCGAATAGAATAGAATATGTTCATTTAGCATTCTAATCATAGTTACAGACACACAGAAAATAATTAATAAAATAAGAACTATAAACAAAAGTTAACAATAAAAATTAACAATCAAATCACATAAAAAAAAATAAAACAAATAGCAAAGTAAACATGTAAATTGTAAAACATACGCACTTATCATTATAATTATCATAATTTCCTCAATCTGCTATGCACCTACTTATAAACAATGTTTTCTATCTATGAAAACCTATCTAACCTATCAGTTTGCCAAAATTTCTGCGCCGGGATTTTTCCCATTTGCCGTTGCTCACAGTAAAAACTGATAAGAACACAGCAAACCAGATCGATATCCACATATAATCCACAATAAATAGGATCTCTCGTGCTATTCAAAACCAAAAATCCCACCCCCAGGCTACCTCCGCGCGACGCCCAGTGAACTGCTGGTAAAGGCGGGCGCGCGGCTGGGTGCGGCGCCGGGCGCGGCTGACTTACAGAGCACTGTGGCGCTGCCCTTCCTACCCACCGTGGAGCCGCCCGGGCCCGACGCCTTCCTCACGCAGCCACCCAAAGAACTCGCCCCCGGCGCCGACGTGCCGCTCCTCACCGGATATAACGCCCAGGAAGGCATCATTCTGTTCAGACGTAACTATTACATTTATTCTCATTGTATAACTTCGAAATTATTTTCTTATTATAGAACGAATAATACTTTTTTTTTTATTTTTGTAATTAAAAAATAATATATTTTTTTTAATAATTCAAAATGTGCTAAATAAATAAGTACCTTATATTTTTTTCTTATCTTTGTAATTACGAAAAAAAATTTTTTTTCTTAAACTTTTGAGAATGCATTGCAGCGTGTAAATAATGAGCGAGTCATCTGTCACAGATCACTTATGAGATAATGATGTTAATAAAATTTTATGACCACCATACTTGAAAATTGACCAACTTCATGTAACGTATAATAACACATGTTCGATTCTCGTTTTTTGTTTTACGTTAAATTGTGTTTATGAAAACAAACCATTCATTAGAAAAACAGTCAAAGTATATTATTATAAGCTTAGGTTAGTAACTTAGGACATCTAAACAAATAAATGCTACATCCAAATGGCAGATTAACCAATAAGTCGGATATGGGCACGCTATGGCCATTTCCTACGAATCATTTCGCAAACTACCGGAACGTTTTACGACACACATGACCTGCCTTTCTAAAAATACTTTATTCCTTTTTAATACTTCTGAATGAATTAAAATACAAAATATGTGAAGCTTTAAGTACTAATACTTTATAATTATATGTACCTATAGTATTTTGTAATAGATGTCTTTGTAAAGAATGACATCATTACAAAGAAAGATCCAAAAACTTATGAAACTTCTCGTATTTTCCATTCTGTAATAACTTGCGTAGTTTGGCAAATAACATACGTTTTTGGAGCACGTAACACATGTACTGTCACGTAGTGTCACATGTACTTCCTTATAAAGTTATCTAACAAGAGACAGTGAAACGTAAACCGAACTGGATAACGGTAACGTGACCTCAACCGTGACGCTCTGTATCTGGATAACAATCGCAATAATGTATGTGAAAAGTTGTTGATATATTCTCAAAAGTATGTCACTAATGTATCTGACAGTATGTCAGGAAAATGAATTGAAATGAACATTTGAAATGGAATTAAAATGGAATTGAAATTGAATTGCAATTAAACTGAAATTGAATCTTGAATTCGATTTTATATTTCGCAGATCTACCAAGCTTTATGACTAAGCATAATTCCAGGAGAATAAATTGCAATGCCGTATTTGTTTTGCAAAATCACGTGTTTTTACGAATCTTCATGCAATAGTTATTGTGAAGAAACGGTCACGATTAAATGCCAAATTCAAATCAATCCTTAGGTACAACGATTATATATAATTAAACGATTGTATAACTTAACATATATATATATATATATATATATATATATATATACAAAAGGATATACATGTACATATTATATAATAATAGATTGGTAGATACGTTTTTATAAATGTCTCGGAATTACGAAACTTAGCCTTCCCTTTCTTTACTAGCCTTCACATTAACAATACAAAAATATTATCATCATATTCATACTTTAATAACATATCTAATGGATTACGCAAATCTCTTACATAAACTGCATATGCTTAAATATCGTTACGCTGTGTATTGTAGCTGGTTTATATAACGAAGACACGATTGAAAACAGCTGATGTAGTTCTGGTATATTCGTTATTTTTTGTAATGTTAACCAAATTTTATTTTTATATAATATGTAGGTCTTCAACGCTATCCAAAACTGTTAAGCGAGTTGGACAACGAGTTTAGAAGAGTGGTTCCTCCAGCGCTGGTGAACTCAGATGAAGAACGCACTAAGAAAGTAGCTGGTCATATTAGAACGTTCTACTTCCAACAACGGCCGATCAACATACGAAGCGTCGACAGTCTTATTGATGTAAGGTGTTTTAATTAAACTATCTTATTAACGATATATTTTCCAGGCTATGTTCAGGTAAGGTAATCGGATTTTGGCCGACCAATTTCAAACCTATTTCGAGTTCTTATGCATGAGCCTAAAGTATGGAGGACTCGCGGCTTGAACATTTAAAATTCGATTAATTTATTTGAACATGGCCGGGTAAATATTTATTTAGGTTATAATCATCATGATTCACGAGAGTTTAATTTCAAAATTATCTCAATTAAAAACCCCATCTTAATCTTAGCTTAACTTTTTAAATTAAAAAAAAAACCCCATATAAATATAACAATTGTTTGTCTTAATGTTTAGGAAACATTGCGAATGTTAAATGTAGCAATATTTTCAAATATTCATAAAACATAATGAAAGAAATATTTCTCACAATCGGCCTACAGTTGTTCACAGATGTAATGTTCTTGCGGCCGGCTTTGGAAACTCTGCGGTTGAATGCAAGGACGAATAGAACTAGTCCGACGTATATGTACCGATTTGCTTTTGACGGAGCCCTAGGGCTATTTAAGCGAATGTTAGGTATCACACACCCGGGTGCATGTCATGGGGATGAGATGGGATATCTTTTCTACTTCTCTAGACTAAATTATAGGCTAGATGATGATTCCCCTGAATTAGCTGTATCTAAAAAAATGGTACAATTATGGACTAACTTTGCAAAGACTGGGTGAGTAACAATTATGTATTACAGTAAATATTAAAATATTAAATAGTTTTAGTCAATAAGTGGGACTAATAGAAAGAGAAAGAATTTAAATTAGAATTTAGACATTCCGTTGTTTTTATTTGTTTCAACGTTTTTGATAAATTAAATTTATGATAAATTTCAGAAATCCTACTCCACCAGTTGGTATCGAGTCTGTAGTAGACTTCGAATGGCCGCCAGTGAACGATACTACCAGCGTCACTTACCTGGACATCACCAGCAACTTCACCATCAGAACCAAACCTGAACCCAAAAGAGTTCGGTTCTGGGACTGGCTGTACGACAACTACGCGAATGAATGAACGGATGAATGAACAATAAATAGTGTTAAGTGACGGACAGAAAAGAGTATTTAAAACTAGAATAAGTGAGTGGTCAATTTGTGAAATATAATATAAGCTTAAGTATATTAATGTGTGTGTGTGTTTTTAATAAACGAGTGGTTTACTAAACTTCTTTTTATCATAAAGATTGTTAGTTAAATGAAAGAAAAGTAGATTATTTTTTTACTGCACTTTATTCTCATAGATTATTAAAAAAAGGGAATTATTAAGTAATATTTCAATATGATATATAAGGAAAGTTTTTATTTACCCTTATCAAACTAGTAAAACAAAAAATATTGTAAAAAAATCCTTGAAAATCCAATTAAGAATATATTATTCAGCTGAAGCGATTGGAAGGTTCCAGGCAGAAGTCCTTATCAGGGAATAATGGCATCGGTCAGAAGCGAAGGTTAGGGAGCAAGGCTCGAGGCTGCACGGGTAGGCGCTTTTGCTCACCAAGCCCTTATCAGGTGAGAGGAGGAGTGAAAGGGACCAGGAGTCAGTTACGAATTGAACTCACTCATGCTTAAACCAGGGATTAACGACATCGCGGTAATTCATAAACCTACATGTGTGAGGGATGCATAATAAAAATTCATAGATAATAATAATAATAATAATAATCTTTATTGGACACATCATAAGTGATACAGAAAAGAGATTACCCCGACTCCTGCACTAGCAGTGCTGTGTTGCAGAAGCCAAGATATATATTTGTTACATCTTTATTGTACAAAGAAGTTTATACAAATAGTGTACTTAATGCTAAATCACTCTCTACCAGCCATCTGATTAAATTAACAGAAAAACTCAAACGAGAGGTACAATAGAGAAAAAAAATATATAAATATAAGGGACAAAATGATATAATAAAAAATACTAGTTACTGAAGTATGAGGTTTTATATTATTATTTTAGTTTTAAACAAAGAACACAAGTCGAAGTCGAAGCTGTTGGATAGTAACACGAATTTCTTAACGGTTGCATGAAACCCCTTCATTGTTTGCATTGAACGTCGTTAGAGTATGGTGGCAAAAATAATCAAAGTAAATTACCATAGAAATAACTACTTATCATACACACGAACTGATAAAGATTTTCAAATGTATGTACTAGTTATTGTGTTGCCTGAAAAGGTATAGAGAACATCGTCTCCCAATCTACATAAATCGATACGAGACAAGACGTTAATTAATTCCTCGTAGTTAAATCAAATATAATGTTAAATTTATTTCACGCAAAACCAAAATTAACGGTACCTCAAAAAGATATGTTCGCGAATGGTCGGCAATCACCGTGAGTGTTTAATTAAGCATAGGTATATAATATCCCTCATTAGTTAAATATATATTCTTCCGGCTGAATTAACGTGTGTTATTTTAAATTTGACACTTCACTAGTCGGCCATGCTTCGACGTCGTGAATAGGAACGTTGTATTGGTTCGAATCTAGACGAAAAATTCTGAATAATTGACGTGAACATGGCCGGGTAAATATATATTTAATAGTCATGGTTCACGAAAGTTTAATTACAATAATTTACATTTATTTGTAGATATGTAAATAAAGTACATGATAGTATATTGGATTTTGTGGGCAACACCCCACTCATAAAACTAAACAGAATACCTAAGGATCATGGAATATCTTGCGAAATTTGTAAGTCAATTACGTGAACTAACAGTTCGTGTTAAATTATTTTGCACCAAGAAATTATATATAACATATATGAAATAAAATCAAATATTTTATTATTGAAATTAAAACAATAGCAGAAATCTTTTTTCATATAGGAATGTTATAAAATTCGGATTTCGATGAGATATTAAAGTGGCACATTTCTTGTAGACGCAAAATGTGAGTTTATGAATCCTGCTGGTTCCGCGAAAGACAGGATAGCGCTGGCGATGCTTAAAGAAGCGAACAAAACCGGTAACATTCATAAGAGTACTCAATTTGTAGAACCGACATCCGGAAACACCGGCATTGGAATTGCTTTTAACGCTTCCCTCATAGGTAAAATCACAGGATCTTTAGCAATACCGTAATCATGAGACAAGGTTCAACGTTTAATTAATTTTCTATTTAAAGACAAAAAATGTTATATCGTCATGGGATTAAAGAATTCAACTGAAAAAGTAAACACTATGAAGGTACTAGGGGCTGAAGTTATCACAACTAAAGGGTCAACAACACAGGTGGCTCGAGAAATTAAGGATGCCGATCCTGACAATGTGGTCATGCTAGATCAGGTATATAATTATTCATAATGATTAATGAAAAACAAAACCAATCGAAAACAAATCTTTTATATTCCATTATATTATAAGGATGCAATTGCGATTGCAATCACCAATCATTGCCTTGGACAAGTAAAAATGTATCATCGGCATAAGTTATGACTATACAATTTAAAAACGCAAGATTGCAAAGGTTATGTAAATAAGAAACAAGGTAGGTACTACCCTGAGGTACCCCAAATTAAAAATCAGATCTTGACTGATAGTACCTCCAATTTTAGTATGGTCGTCAGTTAACTTTGAAATATGTCACGAATCCTCTGATTCAAATATTTTTAAGTTTTTAAAGAAGAATATTGATATCGATAAAATTCTTTGGATAAATATAGAAATACATATATCAATAATTTTAAGTTAACAATTAAAATTTTGAGCCCCTAAATTGGTAAGATCAATCACTGCAGCTTCAGTGGACTTATGCTTCCTAACGCCATACAGGTTGTTCGCACTAATAGGTATATATTATTTTTAATTAACATGACTAATCCATTTACTATTGAGAAGTTTGATAATTGATGTTCAAGTGCATGATGTTATTTTATAACATTGTTAATTATGGAATATAAAGTTCCTGTTATGTATGCAATAAGTTGGTCTGGGAAACAAATGTCATCAGTCAATCAATCAGGGAGACAGTTAGACCGCGTTGTCCATGTTAGCAATTGAAGAAAACGTGACTTTTCTCTACTATTTATTTAAATCCTTAGGATGCATTGCATACATACCTTTCAGGTGATAGTTTCTTTAATAATACTGAAAATCGATACGTATTGAAGAAGAACTAAACGGACAAACGGACAGACGCATTAACCATTTACTTTATAAATTTTGACCTATTTCTACTTTAATTATTTTGTTTTCCTTACATTATAAACCAACTTCTGTATAACCAGCTTCTGTACCATAAGAATGTCATAATAATATTTTATCTCTTTTAGTTCGAGAATAATGTAAATCCGAGAATCCATTACGAGACCACAGGTCCTGAAATTTTAGAAGCACTGGATAAAGTAGACATGGTAGTGATGGGTGCTGGCACCGGCGGGACTTTCAGCGGTGTTGGACAAAGAGTGAAGGAAAAGTTTCCAAAATGCCTTATTATAGGGGCTGATCCAGATGGATCAACTATGTTTAATACCTCCGGAATACCTCATCCATTTTTGGTTTGATATACTTTACTTTTTAATTCTTTTTTTAGATATTAAAGAAACTAAAACCTGAACAAACTTGCAGTCTATTTAGATTTTATTAATGGTTATATTGCATATAAGTGTTATCCATATTCATGTAAAAGAATAAAAATATATATACATAAAAAGCAACTAAGAATTTGTAATAAATTAATTACCATTCTAGATAGAGGGGATAGGGGGTTCGGTAATTCCAATTAACTTGGACAAATCGTTAGTTGATGATTTTGAAGTAGTGACAGATGAAGAAGCTTTTCTTATGGCCAGAGAGGTTATTAGGAAGGAAGGATTATTATGTGGTTAGTAATTGTATATTTTTTTAATGCTAGTCTAAAAAAACCATAGAATTGTTATACTTAGAATAGGAAAGCTGTAAGCAAGCATATGTAACAGTGTCTAACAAATAATAAAAGAGGGAAGATGAGAGACCGATACTTATCTTTGTCCAATCACACTTGCAAGAAAGAGAGGCTGATAGGTAGCCTCATTTACTTTCTCTTTTTTTTTCGATAGACACATTTTAAGCTGTCTTCCCTACTCTATGCATAATAACACTTTGTTATAAACGTTATAGTAAGGTGCGTTTCTTTTGAGTTTATTATTATTAGATAAGTTATTAGATAATGTAATAATATTTTTAATGTTCAAAGATCCTTTGTCGAAATCTTTAAACCCTTGTAAATGTGAGAGCATCATATATCTTAAAGTGGTTAGTTATTCTTCTTTTTTGGTACCACGTTTTCTTGATTTGAATTGGTTCTCAAATGTTAATTATCATAATAGACTTGTGACTCAAATATTCAAAACTATGAAAAAAACCTATAAATAGGTCCGAAGTATCCATATAGTTTCCAGTGAGAACTTTGCCGAGGACTTACAATTAGGACCCTTGCAACTAGAGTCTGTCGTTTTATAAGAATAACATATGCCTAAAAGAAAAAATATATATATATTACTAATGTCGACTTTAAAAGTTTAGCTTCAAAAATTCCTAGACCTTCAACGATTACTACAGCAAGATAACACGATTCATGTGAATTAACTTAAAAAATAAGATGATTATTGTAGGAGGCAGCGGCGGAGCAGCCATGGCAGCTGCAATAAAGGCGATTACTAAGCACAATATCGGCTCGGGTCAGCACGTAGTGGTAGTGCTGCCCGATGGCATGCGGAACTATATGACTAAATTCGTCACCGACCAGTGGATGGAGGCCCACCTCTTTATTGACCCGCCTCAACATACTATGAAGTACTTTTGTTTATAGAATGCATATATAATTTAATTAATTTTAATATAATGGTTATTTACTAAGGAAACATTTATTAACTGTAGGTTGTATTCGATATATTTTCTGCATTTATTTCTCCCTGGTTTTCCAGTGTTGTGAGTCAAGATACTTTTTGACTCTATATAAGTAATAATTTCATGGCTTTATATAAGTAAAAATGTTATACATAATAGTCGATAATTTATATTTTAATTTAAAATTTAAAATGCCTGTAACTGAAGAAACATTAAAATAGTAAGATTTAGAAATATGCCAGAAGAAGAAAGTCTTGAGATAAATTGAGATTCAAAAAGTAAATCCACTGACGGTTAAGGGAAAATTTGGGCGTGCCAATTATTTTTAAAAGATTATGTTTCTTCTTATAATAATTAAAATATAATTTTATTACAGGTGGTGGAGTGATCCTGTAACACACCTAACACTCAGCCACACTTACCCCATCATAGGCACTAATCTAACATGCGCCGAAGCGATAAATGAAATGATAAATGAGAACATAGCTATTGTCGTACAGGAGAATGGGTAAAAAAATATTTTTTATATCTTATATGTATAATAATTACCTTATCTTTTATATCTTATATTTATAATATTAATAACGTTCGTCAAGTGGTTAGCTTAAGGAGCTCAGGTTCGATTCCCCATATGGGCAGGCATGTATGTGATGAGCATACATGTCTGTACTTCTGGGCTTGGTCGTTTATTAAATATATATTTACAGTATCTATAATGCGTATTTTTGTATATTTGATCGTTTTCTTACACCCTTAACACAAGTAAATAATTTGCTTACTTAGGGGTTAGATCTATTTGTATAATTTGTCCAGTGATTATTAATATTATAATAAAATAATCTGTTTCCTATTAGTTATTTAGAAGGAGCTGTCACAAAGGACGGTTTGCGTTCAGCCGCAACAAATCCTACAAAACTGCCGCATAAGGATACAGATGAATTAAATTTTAATGATTTTGTTTCGGAGCATTTGGTTAAAGATTGTTACACTTTGGCTAAGAACAGTAAAAAAGGAATGCCAACGATTGGTCTGTTATCCCGCATGCTGGATATTACACCGTTCGTTGTTATCGGCAAAAATGTACATGAAGCTGGTAAAGGTAACTCGCATTTCAATGTATATTATGTGATATTTATTAAAAAATATGAGAGTTCCGAAGAAATTAGACGGTTGACATTATAGACAATATAATCGTACATATATGTACGGCTACGGTAGCTCAATTGGTCAGTGATGGGACGGTTTCCCAGAGCTTACGGGTTCGATTCGGTTCGGCAGCCCGTGTCGGTATTTTTTTATTATTTTTTTTTTTTTTATTATTATTATTATTCTGTTTCCTTTTTTTACAACAAAAAACCCTTAATATATATATATATATTAAGGGTTTTTTGTAATTAGTTGGCCAACTCTTGCAGGCAGCCATTTTACATCAAACCCAACAACATTTGTTCTACGACTTTTTCAAATCTTGATAAACAACACAAAAAAAACGAAATATTTTTTTTTTGGCTTCCTCTTTTACTTATTACTGTGTATTTTTTAAGAAATACTCATAAAGTCAACGCCCGGGCGCCATACCTACGCCTACGACAACTTAAATTTTAAAACTATATATTTAAAAAAGTTGTTGTTGTTGTTTAAAAATGTCGTTGGGATTGATGTAAAAAGGGTGCCTGCAAAAGGTGGTGAACTAATTACAAATAACCCTGTATGATATATACATTTTGAACAATACTTTTCCTACTGTTATATATTATATACAAAACTATTCAGTACCATTATACACTATTAGAAATAAGAACTATGTACCAAACAAATAGTTGACCAATTAAAAAGAAGAAGGAACTAAATTGATTTGTCTTCAATTTTAATGTCATTTAAAAACTGTGTATTTTTTAGATAACTTTCTCCCGGAAAGTGTAGCCACAGCAGATGATGTACTAAATTATATTTTCGCTAACAGCACTCACTGATCAAGGATGAATAAACTAAAACGTGAACACAATGATGTTAGACAATAAAGTCATGACTAAGAAACAAAACTTCAAAGGAAATAAATATATATTTGCAAATTCATTTTGCGTTTAATTTTACATTAAACATATTTTTTGTGTGTATTTATTTCGTTTTGAATTAGTGACTTTCTGATTCATTGAAGTAATTTGTACTGAAAATATAATATTCTATTCAGCGTTTTCATTTTTAGGCTTACCTACAAAGGCTACGACGAATTTGTGTGATAGAATAGGTTCTACTTATTATTACATATCTAGTATTTTTTGTGCCAAAATGTATACTTGAGTCTTTTTTTTAATATTGCGGCTTTTTCAATACATTAACACAGTATTCACAACACAAGATTTAAAAAAAAACTATTTTCATATTCTCGCAAAAACTCCTGGACAAAAATTGAATATAACTTGTTGCATTTACGAATTATTCATTCGGTCATATAGGATACTTTTTACTAAGGAAAAAATATATTATTTTCGTTATCTAAATAAACTTTGTAGACTTTTGAAGATACCCTGCTATTGGCATCCGAAAACTTTTTGGGAGTTTGTCACCGCATTCTGAAGTTGGCGAAGTATAAAAGTCAAACTCTAGATGGTTTTCACTCGAACCCCAAGCCTATTTTATTATATATAACATTTCCCTAGGAAAGTAATCTTGTTTAATTTAATCCTCAAAAGACACGAATTTGTGAGTTTACCACTAAAAACCCCCTTTTCGTTATGTCACCGCTTTTTAGAGATGTGCCGAATATTCGGTAAGTATTCGGTATTCGGTGTATTCGACATCTTTTTCGCTATTCGTATTCGACCGAATTATTCGGTACTGAACCGAATATTTTCTGTTCGAGGATTTCTATTTTTTTTGGCTACACGACAAGGTAAAGAACTAAAAGAAAAAAGTAAGATTTATTTCATATTAGACGTCAAAAAAATCGATTAAATAATGTGTTGAATAAAACTTAATCATTTAAAGCAGGACTTCCCAAACTATGGGTCGCGACCCCAAAGAATTAAGATGGTCAGAATCCACTTTTATTTTTGAAACTATAATAAATACAATTTATATTTTTTTGTGCAATTTTTAATTTTAGATTTTTGTATGTTTCAAAACGAATTCTAAAACTATATATTTTCATAGTATGTATATGTATATTGTTACCTAATAAATAAATCATAAAAAAATATTCTATTATTTTTCTTTTATAAATCATTAAGAAACTCGCAATCATTATGGGCCGCGAATAACAAAAGTTTAAGAAGCCCTGATCTAGTCAGTAGGGGCCATCCATTAATCACCGGAGGCTCGAAAAGAGGGGGGAGGGGTTTCGGCGAAAACCACGAAATATCACAAGGGGGTCGAGGGATGTAGTAAGATATCAAGTCTATTTATTTTTTCGTCAAACGCGCGATTTTTAAACAGAAAAGCGGCGTTTAGTGTGATAGTGTTTTTCGCATGCTTATTCCTTTGATATTATTTTTATGCCAGTCAAAAACAACCTGTAACCTTTCTGTCTAGAGATTTTTACTATGGTCCTAAATTTTCTAGAATAATTAAATTACTTTATAGATGTTTTTGACATAATATTAAAAAAAAAATAAGATTCTTTATGGGTACTAAAAATACATATGATTTTGGGTATGGGGGAGGGGGGTAGTTTTTAACATCACCACGTATCTCCAAGGGGAAAGGGGTACAAAATTCTAAAAAAAATACACGCGATTAATAGACGGCCCCGTAGCCCACACCGCACACCTAACGTACATGTTAGAACCTGTTTATGACAAACAAACAATGAAATGGTAAACTGAATAGTTCGGCCGAATATTCGGTTCGGTGAAGGTTAATCCGAATAGTATTTGACAGATGCAGCGATGTAGTGTTTTGGAAAATACATAATATACAATACATAATAAGTACATAGTTTCACCGGACACAGGTATTAAATTTTCGATTTAACTATTATATTTAGTTTCATAAACAATTACATATACTAAGTGATGCAAATTGATAGTTATCTGTTTTGGAAACCCATTATAAATTAGTATTTTTTTAGAACTGCCTTTAGAGAGGATTTTTCATTTTATTATAAGGGCCAAATAAAAAGTGTAATATAAAAACAAAAGTTCCAGAAATTAATAAAAGATGTTTAACACCATTTTCGTTTATTGATATCGTATAATTATCATATAAAATACATAATATAGTATTATTATATGCAAGTAATATTATTTATCTTATTAAATAAATTTTTTACAAAATCTGTCTCTGTCTTGTCAAATCTGGGTATAATAAATTATCTGTTATTTAATAATATCTAAGAAGTTAGAAGATATGACCTCACTATGGCGTAAAAAAATAGTAATCAGTAAACACTTATCAAGTTATCACAGCGATGTGCGCTGTCAGCTGCGTGAGTCAGTGTAGCCAACACCTGAAATTTTTTCCCCCTAAATGTAATCTCGAAAACCCCTAAAAAACCCCTAAACTACAAATTTAACAAATAAATTATATGGATTCTTTACTATTATTTAAATTTTACATATTAACCTTAACTTATAACAGTCTTCTTGAAATTAACATGATGTTTTTGAAAATTAATTTTAATTTAATGTTTCTATTCAAATGTCAATAAACAAAATACGGGTCAGCACTTCCAAACTTGTTTGAAAATTATACCGAGAATACGGTTTTTTTTCAAATATTTAACGAAATTTATAAACCCCTAAACAAAACCCCTAAACATTTTGTCCCCCTAAAAAACCTCGGTACGCTCAATTTCCCCCTAAATTTAGGGGGAAAACCCCTAAGTTGGCTACACGCCGTGAGTCGTCAGTCGAAGCCACAGAGTTCTATTTAGCCCAGTGATGTGCCAACTCGGGATAAACACGACTCGATTTAACTCGAGTTAAAATTTTCGTAATTCGAGTTAAACAACTTGAGTTAACTGAATGACACGCAGTATGTTACTGGTTTTGTTTTAATATTTTAATAATTTAATTTTTTATGAAAAAGTGCAGAAAAGATTCATGATAAATATGTGTTGGGACTTGGTCAATCATAATTAATGATTTTAAGAAAAAATTACGAATAATAAAGTATATAATGGTTAGTGTATAAAGTGATTCATACCCTATGGCGGGAAATTTTAAACTCGAGTTGGGAAGGATTCAACTCGAGTTAAATCGAGTTAAGCCCAACTCGAGCTATCTCGAGTTAGTAACTCGAGTTGACCATCACTAATTTAGCCACAGTCACAGTTTTACGAATTGCGATTTGCGAGTTGTGTAGTTACTAGTTTGACGTGTGTCGTCCGGACTCGTGTAGTATACGCTTGGTAAGAACGTGGTTCGATTAATTTATAGTAATAATTAAACTAAAAAACCATGTGTAACGAAAATTGAGAATGTGACTTGTTGTATGGTTAAAGTCACTGAAGTTCTTTGTTGATGTTATTTTAAACGATCCTTTCCTTTCTCAGTTATTTAAATAAAAATAAGCACATACAAACCAAAATAAAATGGAAAACGGCGTGAAGAACTCTACTACCTCGGAATTCTTTAATCTTAAAGAAATGCCGCACGTTGTAAGACAACTGTAAGTAAAATTACAACATTGTATTACTTATTACTTAAACAGATTAAATTTCCATAATCAAAAAGTACGTTAATCGACTTTTAGAATAATTTATTATTATATTCTAGCGATAGAAATCCTAAAATTCAGGACGACATCTTAACAGTAATTGGTAATACTCCACTAGTCAAACTTTCGAAGATACCCAAAGATGAAGGCATAGAATGTGAAATGTGTAAGTAACTTTTGAAAATAAAAAATAATAAGCATATAAAGGCTAGCACGCCTATAGACTATTTCAAATAATAATGTAATATTCTTAATAGCAATAATAATAGTTATTAAACTATTTGCTACAAAGAGTATGTCATTGAAGTAATTATATATTTAAATATGTCTAGATGCAAAATGTGAGTTCTTAAACCCTGGAGGTTCTGTGAAGGACCGTATAGCACAAAGAATGGTTTTGGATGCAGAACAAAAGGGTATCCTAAAACCTGGAATCTCCGTTATCGTGGAACCCACATCAGGTAACACTGGTATTGGCTTAGCTCTGGCAGCAGCAGTAAAAGGTATTAAAATTTATATATATTTCAACTTATAAAATAAAAAAACAAACCTAGTATACCTTAATTACTTGACCAAAAATAAATATAAAAATAAAACCTCCAAATAGGATACAGATGTATAATTGTGCTACCGGAAAAGATGTCAGATGAGAAAGTGAACACTCTACGTGCTCTGGGGGCTGAGATTGTCAGGACTCCAACCGAAGCTGCCTGGGACTCTCCTGAGAGTAACATTATGGTGGCAAAACGTTTGTCCAAGGAAATACCAAATGCTGTATTGCTGGATCAGGTAAAGATTGTTGACTAAAGTTGCTTTTGTATTTAAATTGAGATCACAAATAACTCTTTGTCATGTAAATATACATCCTTAACTAGTCTTAACCATCCTGTTGTATTATGTTCTATTTAATTTCAAATTTATTTGACCTTGCCTTGTGTTCCATTAGTTTTAAATTTTAAATAAGTTTAACATGGCTATGCATGTTTAAATTTCAAAAAAGTTTCAAATAAGTTTAACATGGGTATACATGTTTATAGACATCTTCAAACAAATATTGGTTTTGAATATAAGTATCTAAGAATTATGGCCTAATTTAAGCACATTATCAGATTATATTTTATCTAAAAAAAGATATGACTGATGAGTTTTTAGCAAAAAAAAAACATTTCATATCATACTTATCATTATATCAATATATATTGAATAATTTTGAAAAAATGCAATGAGAAAAACTGATGTTAAATATAATTGTAGGATGTTATAAATACAATACTATATATTGTTTCAACAGTACAACAATGTATGCAATCCGTTAGCTCATTACGATGGAACCGCTGAAGAGATCTTATGGTCGCTCGATAATGATGTAGACATGGTGGTTTTGGGAGCTGGAACTTGTGGAACTATCTCTGGAGTAGCTCATAAAATTAAGGAGAGGTGCCCGAAGTGTGTGATAGTCGGAGTGGATCCATACGGGTCTATTCTGGCCCAGCCGGAGGAGATAAATGAAAGTGATGTTACCGTTTATGAGGTAGGTCTTCCCATTTTGTTATTACTTATCTTTGTTAGTATATTATTTAGACACGTAACTAGATTATTTTTTTCTATATAGTGAAGAAAACTTGCATAATTTAATTATCTAAGATATATTAACATTAAAAAATGGACCAATTTGGTTAATATTTTTAGTCCAATAATTTTATACTTATTGTGAACAGTGTTATCAGGATTTCTTAAATATTTTTATTTCATAAAATATATTTTACCTCTGTATTTTATATTTGTCTAGGTCTGTACATAAAAAAGAGGAATAGCAGTATGTTCACATTTCATAATACGATTCCAATCATAATTAATTAGTTATTAATCAATTCTAATTTTTTATACAGGTAGAGGGGATCGGGTACGATTTCTTGCCAAAGGCATTGGACAGAAAAAAAATCGACAAATGGATTAAAACCGATGACACAGCATCTTTACAAATGGCGAGAAGGCTCATTAAGGATGAAGGCCTACTTTGTGGTAACATTAAAATTCATAGCATAGTGTAGTATTTTATGCAAATAGTTTATATTCTCAACAGAATGCAAAGAAATAATTAATATTCAATGCAGATCATCCCATTATAAGTGAGGTGTATTATTGACATGTGTATGTCAATAATTAATTATTATTATATTATGAATCACCAATAATGTATGTATGTATAAAAATCAATCATATAATAATTATATATAATGGTTTGTTGGATAAGGTTTTGTTCTTGCTGATAGAAAATTACACATTTTCTGCCTCCAGGCCATTTTTGTTATAAATGAGATTTTCAGTATATCTTGAAAAAAAGGTCTTTTTAATTCATTACGGCTTCCGGTAGCATAGATACTAGTATCATTTTAAAGGCTACCCACTTAATAACCATCGGTTACCCTCATCTTCACATCGGGACGCCATGAGATCGCTTTCGCACTCACCGTAACTCCCCGACGTTTAAAAAATGTGCATACCCCTACTTGTCCTAAAGGTCTCGAATTCCCGGGTATGAACCGATGAACGGATATTATGTAGTAGCAAAAAAATGTTTGCTCTGCAGGAGGCAGCAGTGGTTCAGCGATGTGGGGCGCCGTGGAGGCGGCTAGGACTCTGAAGGCGGGTCAGAAGTGCGTGGTTTTGTTACCAGACAACATACGCAACTACATGACAAAGTTTATATCCGACCAGTGGATGGAGGTCCGCGGCTTCAAATCCTTCGAGAGTAACGAAAAACTATGGTAAGATTTTTCATATTAAGTTTAAACACTTAGTCAAATTTACAAATATTTCTTTTATATATTTTTTTGTGAAATCTAATGATAAATATTAGTTTTATGATTGACCCAAATTTTACTATTTTATTATTAGTTTTGTATATCTTTCTATAACGCGATTTCAAATGAGTAAGAACTTTTTTTACAAAAAATAACGGTAGATATAATACAGTACAAAAGTAACGCCGCTGGCGTAAGCTAGTGAGTAACAGTCGGATGTTTTTCAAGTCTGACATAATGATAAACGTCAATATGACAGTCGTAAACCAATAACCTTTGACATCATTATCGAAAGTTATATGAAATTAATTACACAAATTACAAAACAGAAATAATGTTATTTATTATTCACGATATTTGCGAAAATTTGTAAATATTTATTAATCTAACTTAAGGCGATAATATATTTTGATGAACTTTAATTCGATATCAACGTCATTGAAACTTATGTAATTGAAGATATTTTGTATCATAAATAGGTTTTCTGTAGTAAGTTGTAACATTTTCTTCGTAATCTTTTTCCATACAAATATTTTACATATAATGTTTTTTTTTTCATAGAATTGTCTGGACTTATTTAGTTCCCTAAAAGAAAATGCTAGAACCATTTTAATACAAGTTTTTGCTACCGCTGATTAATAATTTATTATTATTTACAAGTGCTGGAAATGATATTTGAAAACTTTAAAACTAACTGTTTTATTAACTACAGACTCAAAAAGAGGGGTGTTTTAAATTTTGGTCTGTGTATCTGTCTGTGGCATCGTATCAGCCAAACACAGGACGAATTTGATTGCGACTTTTTTTAATCAAAAGCCTGGTTCGTCGGAATAGTCGGAATAGTATTTGGTCGAAATAGAAGCAGTCGTCTCCAAGATATTATAATATAATTACAGTACATAATAATATTATTTTTATCCTTTTAGAGGTCCTTTTGTATTGGGCTTTTTAAATTTTTAGTTTAACTGTTTTTAACTAAATAGATATTATTTCCCCTAGAATTTGAATTTTTGTATAAATCTTAAAACCAAAATGCCTTCTAATTTAGATTTGCGTATGATTTTGTATTTAAAAAAAAATCAAAATAACTTTATTCAAGTAGGCATTTACCCGCACTTTTGAATCGTTGATTACTAGTATGTACGTATACTTTGTTCGCAGTTACCAATATTATTCAGAGTATTTTGAAAGAGCAAATCAAAATTGCTTTATTTGTTAAAATACATCTGGTTCATCAATACCAGCACACAATGACCATAGTACACACTGTTCCAATTGATAACGTTCTCACAATAATCGATAACTAAACAAAAGAAACCGGGGTTTTATAATTATCATATTGTTATATCGGGTGCATTTGAATTCGAACATTTTGATTAATTTCCGATACTAAATACGTTATACATTTGATTAAATAAATCACACTGGCAGATATGAATGATACCAATTTTCCAGACATATTAATTAGGTACTAAATTGTTTATTGGAAATAAAACAATGAACATATAAAAGATTATTTAATAATTATTATTTTATCACATAATTATCCTGTTGTTGATATCCTTTACCAAGGTTTCGAAATAAAAACGTTATTACAATAACAAACAATTATTGTTACCTAACATATACCTAACTGCAACAATAACCTTATTAATATATAATACGATGAAATTATGTAGCATACCAATGACTTCTCTCAGAGGAGAGGAGTATTGTGGATCCTATTTATCCTCTTCCTCTCAGAGGTTGAACTTGATCTCCTACTGATGTTATTCCTTACAAGGTGGTTATTATTTCTAATGCGACTAAGTTTTTTTCTTTCTTCTATTTCTTGACACACCACAACGAAGGTTCTTTTTTCCAATATGTTAATGTTTTTATAGTACAGGAAAACCTCTAATTAATATATGACATCAAAAAAATATATATTTTTTACATATTACTACCTACTTTCATTAGGTTTCGATATTTAATATACCTAGCCACTTTATTTCCTTTATAATATAAAAACCGTAACTTATATTTTAATATATGTTTATAAACCCAGGTGATACCAATGTTGGTAAAAACATAGTTTAATATATATTTTTATATATACTTACATATTTGGCCTATGTCGGTACATATGTTAATTTCATGTATTACAAAAACAATTCAAGATATATAACTACGTAGAACTACAATCTATATTGTTATTTTCTGGGCCCACAGCAATACTATCGTATGTTTTGATAAACAATTTGTTAATGAGACCTTTTGGTTCATTATCACAAAAATGTTATTCCTCATTTCTACATAATACATAAATATAAAGTTATTCATATTTATTGAATATTTTTCATTCATGTATTTTTTCAATGCCGGGTTTGCCTTATGTAAATCTGTTCTTGGTATTATTAAGACGTAAATAATACTATCATTTTATCTTCAATCGACCGTAACTGCTTTTCCATACTACTCATTATCCTTATTTAAAATCTAGATTAATATAGATAAAAAAATATTAAACTATTAAAATCTTGAAAATAATATTCCGTAGTTTCCTAAAAGATAATATAAATTTTTAAGTCATTCGTGTTATCTTTCGGAGCAGTTAATTTATATCAACAGATTTCTTTTGCAAATAACCTAAACCTAAAGTTTATTTATCAATTCACACCATACTGGTTTTATGTCTAATTCCTTCACAGTACACGCCATAAAACTATGGAATAGCCTTCCTAAAATACTTCGACGTGCTCCGAAAAAGTTTTTAAGAAACGCATCATAGTTTTTAAGAAACGCATCATAAAACATCTACATGACAGATCATAACATTTGTGTATATCGTTTATATCCTATCACCTGTATAATTATTGTTTAAGGGGAATTATTAATTTAAATACTTTATTTATTTTATTGTTATGTATTTATTATTAATATACATTTAGTTTATATTATTGTTGTATATGTATATATTTTTTATATAATACCTATAGTTTAGTTTATTATAGCACCTTTGTTATTCTTAGCTTTAAGTGTTTCCATTCTGTTCATTAATTTTGTACCCTCATTGTTTTATTTTCTGTTAGCTGTGTTGGTTGAGTGGTAGAAAATACTTTAGCATTAAGTATTTTAAGCCCATTGTATTTTATGTTGTACAATAAAGTATAAATAAATAATATGTAATGTATGTATTTTTCCTTATTGTAGGTGGTGGAACAAGCCTGTAACAGAAGATTTAGTTCAAGAAACTAAAAATTTGCGCGAGAACCATACAGCTCTCGAAATTATCAATGCCCTTAATAAGAGTGGATTGGCCTTCCTCAATATTGTTGATGATAAGGGGTAAATTTTATTATTTAAGATTTTTCATTTAAGAACAATACGAATTTTCCTATGACAGAACTTTCTGGTCTGACTAATGGGTACTATCGGATTGTTTAATTAATAATAGATAAGTATTTTCAAATGACTGACTGTAATGCGATCATAAATGTGTTCACTTAATTAATTTTTAATAATGTATACATTTAATGTTTTATTACAAATAATTTTAAAAATATAATTTATTCAAACACCAGAATCTAATTTGATGACAAGAAAAAGATGTAAATTTCTAGTTTATCTTTTTAATAATGTCAATAAACATATCTATGCCATGTGCCAAATTTTATGCTAGTGACAAGCAAAATGTCGTAATTCACACACTTAAAAAACCACTAAAATTCCCAATTCTGTTTCTTCAAAATCCATATTATGAGTTAGACTAATGTTGTTCTTTCTCGTGGTCTTATTGATATATATATATATAGTGATATTATTCCTTGAACATATCACACAGGACTGAAGAAAAAACGAAGCTCAAAAAAATCATGTGGAAATAGAAAAATATCTAACTAAACTATGCTTCATACAAACTTGAAAGCTTAAAAAATACAACCTTATAGCTTGAAAAGCCTAAAGACACTAACATGAACGTTCTAAAAATACTGTAAAGCTAATTTGGTTTGTTCCAAAAAATAAAATGAAACTGTATTTTTATAAATTTCAGTTCTTTAATTGGAATATTTACTGCAGACAATGTTAGAAGGAGGCTAGCACATTTATCTGGCTCGACCGAAGAATCCCTTGACAAATTTATAGTGAAGAAATTTTACACAGTAGACCTATCTACCAGTCCCACTCTGGGAAATGTGTCTCGAATACTAGATATTGCGCCTTATGTAGTTGTGGTAAATACAGGTAAGAGTTATTTAAAAAAGTTACTCAAATTTATAAATGTATGTGTAATCTATTTAAAAAATATATTTTCTTTATTAAATTTGGCATACACTAATTGAAATAAAATTTCAGATGCACAACAGCAGGTTCGGAGACCAGTTGGTTATCTTACATCAGACGATTTATTAGAATATGTCACAAATAAAAGAAATCAGATGAATGGTAAATAAAATAGGACGCTGTGCTCAAAGTCTTACTTAAGAATACAAGATATCACAAATATATTTGAATTTTATATAATTAGTCTGTAAAAATATAATAATGACAGATAATAATTATTTTATAATATATATTTTTTTATTGTACAATTGACAATGCATTTTAAATACTGCCACTTTAGTTATGACAATATTTAACATATGATTTATATATTTTTTTTTACAAACTTTATATAATTTATTAAAGAAATAAAGTATTTGTTTGTCCATTCCAAGGTGCTTTCAATAGAAATTGTATACACAATAAATAAAAATAAATGTATTCTAGGAATCAATAAGTAATTAAAATATAATAAAACCAGTGTTTAATAAAATGTGTTTTATTTCTTATTAATAAAACTGTTTCAGTCATTCTTTTAGTTTTATCTTTATGAAAAAAATGTAGTTTAAAGTAATTAAAATTGCATAATTCTGATGCAAATTCCGCTAGATAAATATTTAAATTTTACCTTTTTATTACATTATAATACATGTGCCCCGTATCAGTGATACATTATATCAGTATATTAATGTGAGTACTGCCAGGTAACAAGTTTATCAGAATAATTTATTAACATAGTACAGTAACTAAACAATGTTACAATTAATTTGGAGATGAGGGTGGTGAACCCTTGGCATTAGCTGCCAAGATAGCTCCTGAAGCAGGATAAGGTCTCATCTGATATAATGATCCTGAAGCTGTAGAATCAACACCCGTTTTAGCATGAGCATCCAACCCGGAGGTCCAGCCACCTCTGGCTCTATTAGAGTATGCAGCAGGATCCTTAGGGTCTAAATCATTATCTTTGACCCTTTGATTCCAAGGTGCTTTCAGTCGAAATTGTATACACAATAGATAAAAATAAATGTATTCTAGGAATCAATAAGTAATTAAAATGTAATAAAACCAGTGTTTAATAAAATGTATTTTATTTCTTATAGTAAAACTGTTTAAGTCATTCTTTTAGTTTTGAACATCTTTATAAAAAAAATGTAGATGAAAGTAATTAAAATTCGCATAATTCTGATGCAAATTCCGCTAGATAAATATTTAAATTTTACCTTTTTATTACATTATAATACATGTGCCCCGTATCAGTGATACATTATATCAGTATATTAATGTGAGTACTGCCAGGTAACAAGTTTATCAGAATAATTTATTAACATAGTACAGTAACTAAACAATGTTACAATTAATTTGGAGATGAGGGTGGTGAACCCTTGGCATTAGCTGCCAAGATAGCTCCTGGAGCAGGATAAGGTCTCATCTGATATAATGATCCTGAAGCTGTAGAATCAACACCCGTTTTAGCATGAGCATCCAACCCGGAGGTCCAGCCACCTCTGGCTATATCAGAGTATGCAGCAGGATCCATAGGGTCTAAATCATTATCTTTGACCCTATGTCTCTTCTTGTCTCTGTGGTGAACCATTTCTCTCTCTCTTTCCCTCCTGTCTACTCGCTTGTTCTTTTGATGTTGTTGGGGCACTTCTTGATCGGAAGCTTCACTGCTATCATCACTGTCATCTCCTTCTCGCAATAGTCTCTCTTCACGTAGATGTGCCGCACTCTCGGTTGGTATTGCTCGAGGATGGGCTGGAGGCAACCATGACACCAGATTATTATGAACATTCCAAAAGTAGTAATGGCCAGTGCCTTCATCATATACTTCTTCCCATCCTGGTGGTAGAGGCCATATTTCCAAAACTTTTCGCTTGCTTTCCAAATACTTGTCATTAGGTACAATTTTTCCTTGCTTCCATGTTTTTACACAGAATTTTGAGCATTCATGATAAATATTACTTTTATTCGGGCAACCTTTATGTCCTTTAATAGGATCCACGTTTACGCCTTCAATACCTTCCCAAAAACGTTCTTTAATATTTATCTGATCTGGATTGTTGTCATAATCTTCTGCAATAATCTCTTCGTTTACTTGGGCTACAGGCGTCTCATTAGGTACATCAGAGTTTGTATTTTCTTTTAAAATACCCCGCTTGGCTAGACGAGCAGCCAGTGCTGGTGGCAAAGGCATGTTTGGTTTTACAGTTGAACTAAAGGGAAATTTAATTGGCAAGAATTTATATATTTCTTTCAATTTTTATAATTCTACAGAACCCTATGACTGAGTCTCATTAGTTTCGGGTTTTGACAGTTTTGAGTTTTGACGTTGACATTAGTAATAAAATATCACTTTTTAGTACTGAACAAGAGGCTATTAGAGCTATAAAAAAATAAAATCTGTAGTTGTAAAACGTATTAATTAATGAATTGTGGCCCAACTATTGTGAATGAACTACAATTTTAAGACAATTCGTAAATTTTAATAGCAACTATTGATTGTATACTCATCTATATAAAATTATAACAATATTAGACATACAACGGCAATACTTATAATATTGTGCAACTTCTCCATTGTGGCTTTCTGAATGGGATAGCAAACAGCGTCTTAGGTTTTGTAATAATAAACTCCCGAATAGTACATATAATATTAAGCCAATAATTATTTGTAAAGATCGATGTTTTGACTTCACCTGGTTCAATTATACAAACTTCTGTTAATATTTTTTTTCATTTTCGTCTTTATATTCTATATCAAATAGAATGCCACTTAGTTACGAATAAAGGATTAAAAATAAACATTTATAAGTTATTAATTTCATTTTATTCAACAAACATTCAGGATTATAATACATAACGACGACATCTATAACATTATCATAACAGAAATATCTAAATAGCATCAAAAAGTGTTAAGAAGCGTTGACACTTCACGGCGCGTGATATTTATTAGATATTTTATAAAAGTTGTAGTTTAAGCGTTGTTCCATAGTAAGAAATAAACTAATACATTATGAAATTCTGAAAGAAAAAAACAATAATATTAATCGTACAGAAGAACTAATTTTTGCTTAAAGAGTTGTAATAGTGTTTTAATATATATTTACACAAAACTACCAAGAGTGTATAAAACCCCAAGCCTTCGCATATTAAAATTTAACTTTACTTTCTGGTGCAAGTGAATATATTAATTACAATAAAAATATTCTAAATTCTAATTACGTTACCTTTTTTTTGTACGTGAATTCACTACCTAATATTACGAAGTAAGATTTTATTAAAAATGTATATTAACAAGATGATTAGTTTAAGATTGTAAAAAGTTTATAATTGTGCTTATTTGATAATATTAACTACACCTTCCTTTATTATGTTTTTGAAATTATTTATTAGTTCTTTTGACATTAAAAAATATTTACGAAAAAACTAACTACATAAATATATGATCACTGTCATTTTAAGCAGTCATGCGTTGGCCTTAATAGAAGGGAATGTAATATCACCTGAAAAGATGTCTTCACTCACCACGGACGACAGAAGTGTCACTACGACTCACTTTTGTTGGTAGGACCATATCGTGAAACTCGCCTGAGTGCATTATTCTAGAATCATTATCGGAATCCGTTGCAGCAAAAGGAGTAACAACATCCATTTCGTCAGATGTTAGCGAAGTCAAACTAGAGTCTGAAGTTTCTATCTTAACAGAGTCTTGTACTTTGAGCACGGTTCCAACAATATTGTTGGCAGATGTTATGTCATTCGGTGCATTATTTAACACATCTTGCATGTTAATATGCAAAGTATTATTACTTTCGATTTGATATTGTGGTTGAGAACTTTGTTCTAGTATTTCTTTTACGGAATCAACTTCGACGCTTTGTTTCCCGCTATTGTCACTAGGTGGTGAAATTGATTGTATAGCGTCTTCTCTTTTTAATTGCTTTCGTCTTTCACTTGTGTCATAGCTCAAAGGATGTAAGTTAGTGGAATCTGGTGGACTGCCATCAACCGACAAATCAAGAGACGTAAGCATACTTTCATCCCGACTCATAAAGTGACCACCCTCAGGTACTATATGTATATTCAGGACAGTCTTATTTTTTCGGTAATCGTTATCAGCTTCAAAAGACGCCGTCGAATGCCCATCTGAATCAAATCCAGAAGTGCTTGAATTTGCTTTGTTCAAATGAAATTTGTTTCGAACCAGGAATCCTCTCACATGCGCTTGTATTATCGTGGCTGCACTTGATAATGTGGATGAATCATCAGTAGATAGCGATAACGATTTTTCCTCATTTACTGTTTGTAGTACAGTGTCGATCCTACTCAAACCTAAAGCTCTTCGGTCTTTATTTGCATTACCTTTTGGTACATCATCGATACTCTAAAATAAAACAAATTAATAAGGTTAAAAGTACCGAAAATTAAGAAAATAAATACTTTTACCTGTTTTTCTTTATCTTCAATCAATAAATTTATGTCAACATTGGTGGCTTCATCACTACTTAACGTTTTATTTCTGAATAGAAAGGACCGAAATACTTTTTGTATGGTTATGGCTGCTGTTTCGAGATCCATTGAAGTATTGTTGACCTCGCTAACCAATTCTTTGTAATCTATTTTATCTTCATTAGCTTTTTTATCAATTATAGAGGAAGGTGGTTTATTTAATTCATTTGATAAATCTTCATTTTCAATCATGTTACTATTCTCAGCCAAAGTTATCACGTTATTTTGAGAATGATTTACTTGTACTTCTTGTACTAGTTGAGAGTCAGAAAGTGACTCGTTGTTATCCACTATAACGGAAATATCCACTTGACTTTCATCCATCTCATTATTTTGGATAAGATTACCTATATTCTGGCCACTTTTATCTGGATTATAAATGACCGTTATATTTAATTCTTCTACAGTGCCTATTTCATCTTTTTCATTATTACATACATTTGTATCATTTTCGCTATCTTCGGGTGATGTAGTTAGAGTGACATCCTGTTTTTTTTCAGAATCCAAAGTGTCTTCATTTTCTGTTTCGTCATTTAGACATTCGATTGAATCTTTTAACTCTTCTAGTTTAAGTGTTATTTTTGGAACATCAATATCTGCCGATTCTGATAGGCGATGGTTTTCATTATTAATTACTAAATCATCAACAGAAGTCTTACAGTCGTTAGTTTTTGAAATAATTTCTTCTGTGACTTTATTCTCGCAACATGCAGTCTCAGACTTATTATTTTTTATTTTATTATCTTCTAAATCGTTAACATGTTCCTTTTCTAGAATATCAACAGATAGTGTGTTTGTAATTCTTACTGCTTCTTCTAAAGGAGTATCTTCTTTTAATTTGACGTCATTGACTACAATTTCGTGTTCTGAATTACCAGATAAATCCACTTTGAGAATCTTCATGACATTACCTTGGTTATATTGTCCAGATTCTGTTGTGGGACCGTCTCCTGCTACTTTCCTTATATTATCTTCACCCTTAGAATTATAAACTAGCAAAGTTTTGTCATATTCTTCTCGTCGCACCGCGGCTCTCTCACGGATTACCTTTTTAGCTAATGTTATTTTTTGTTCCAATGTAAAAGCCCGCTTAGCCACTAGCAAAATAAATAAACAGATTAAATTTATCATACCAACAAAAAAAAATAGTTATATTTAAATAACTATTTATTATTTTAAATTCTATTTATAATTTTAATTTAAAATTTAATTCTATATACGCGAGTTAAATCCGTAATAATAGTTTTATTTCAATATTTTTGAATAACTTACTAGAACTAGGTTTCTTAGTCTCATCTCTGATCTGCAACAATTTCTTCATATGATCGGCACAAAATTCATATACATTAGGTGGGTTGTTTTTCAGAACATCTCTTGCGAGGCCATCCATCAGTTCAATCAGTCCAGCCGGCATTTTCGGCACTGGAGCGGTATAGTAACGCGAACTTCTACTCATTATAAATGTTAATTATCAAAACTGTTCTTGCAAGTGTTAACTTTCTGCCGTATTGCGGAGGAACAGTCGAATAGTTAACAGTGTTTGCAGTCTGTAGCTATGGTAATTTGACTTGAACTTGAGTACCACCAATATTGATCGTAAACGATATAAATATACAATTATAAATGTTAATTATCAAAACTGTTCTTGCAAGTGTTAACTTTCTGCCGTATTGCGGAGGAACAGTCGAATAGTTAACAGTGTTTGCAGTCTGTAGCTATGGTAATTTGACTTGAACTTGAGTACCACCAATATTGATCGTAAACGATATAAATATACTTACCAATTACAAAACAAACTTTAATATATTTCATAGTGTATATTAAATACTTTATTAATGTGTTGTAATTTTTAGGTATGTAAAATTCCAAAAATCATACTATGGTCATATTTTATATGAATTAAAAAAAAATATTCTCTAAATTTAGGTTTTTTACCTTCAAAGGTTCTTTAAAAGAAATTAATATTTTGTTATAAGAAAAACTAAAAAAATAAGACTTTTCTTATTATAGCAAGTAATTAGATCACTCAATAAAGTTGGTCTCAAAACTTTCATGAATTCAATCACGCAATATAAAACTATATTTTTTGCAGTTTTGTTTGAAGTCTCAGCACTCCAAGTAAATACAAATAAAAAGTTAACCTGATGCTATTTATTTATATATAAATTTGAATCCCATTAAATAATAACAATAATAATTAATCGTTTATATTAAATGAGGAAGTTAAACAGATTAAATTTAACTCAGGATTATTTGCATTGAAAAATTCATAGGAGTGTTAGTTTTACTGCCATCTTATATTTATTAAATCAAAAGCTTAACAAAACTGCACAAAAACCTTAAAAATATGTAGTCTACCTTTTACACAACTTGTTATATTTGATTATTAATATTATTCTATAAGCGTTTCAAGTCAATGGAATCCTAACTGGTAAGATTATGAAACATTTATATACACTTTACGTGTAATAATTTAGCAAAGTGCACAGTCTTTTGATTAGAAAGCCTTCATAGAACTGAATCATTTAACATTTTGCACCAACGATAGCTTCCTAATTACAATACATATATTCATTGCGGAGACTCATAAATGCTTCGTCCATATCATTAATCGACTTCATTCAGGTTTCATATTCGGATTGCGTGGATATAAAAGCAAGAAATAAGTAAAAAGTAGCCCAATCAAGCTCAGCGCTAATGGTTACGAATTAGTTTTATTTCTTTACAGATTTGTGGTACAAGAATTATCAAAATTTTTATTATATTTGTGTTTTTATTATTATTTTACCCAAGTACACATATTTTACAACACAATTATTGTTTACGTTTAACCTAAACAATCGATACTCATAAAAATAAATCTCCGATAAAAGTAATATAATATATAATCAGATATTCGAATGTGTTCTAGAACAAATGAAATACTAACGGATGTTAAGATGACTTGTGTATTTGGTTTGCATTTAGCGAGACCGAGAGATGAGGACGTGAGAGGGGACAGCGGCGGCACAGCTGGCGGGCGGCAGTACGGCTCGGCACGGCCTGGCCTGGCCTGGCCTGGCCCGGCTTGGGCGAGCCTGGCCGTTCTTTGCTCGGTTGGGCCCGGCCCGGCTCGTACGGTCGAGTGACCGCGGTCAAGATAGGGACCACCGCGCCTACGCTTACACATACACACTTAAAAAATTCATTTCATGTGAGTCAACTTTTTATTTCCATACTGTGTACTATAATAGTAATTTATATATAAGATCATATAATTTTTGCATGTTAATACATTTTACATAACGGACATCTCCGTGGTGTACGCACGCACGCGGCGTGAGGCGTACCGTACGTACTATATAAAGAGGCGCGGGCCGCTCTACTAGTGATGATAGAAAAATTAATGGCTATAGCAATATCATACAAATTAATGACTATTCCCTTACAAATTATTATATAATATAGCATTATTCTATAGCATTGTTCTACTCCAATATAATTCAGTGACCTCTTTATTGTTTACCGAGCCGTATGCGTGATACAATATTCTCCGGTTCGCTCAGATCGATCTGACCAATTATCGTGTCCCACTCCCGCAGCTATGTATAAAAATCACACTGCTATAAATTTATAATAAATAAATGCCTATTTACACTATGTATCTATACAAAATGATAGTACGACAAAATTACATTTTTGTATCCAGCATCTAGGTAAAACAAAATTTCATAGAACATACTACGCACGGGTCCCGGCCGGCGGCCGGCCATCCAGCGCGTTGGGCGAGCGTGTTGGCCGCGCTCGTCGGCAACGTTGGCCCAGCGCGTTGGCCGCTCGAGGGGCGCGACCGGCCACCGCGCCGGGACCCGTATACTAAACATATTACATCTTCGAATTTTCCTATTAGTTTTTTTGTACAATCATTTATCAGCCGAAAGCTGGGTGCCCGATCAATACAATCATCGGTGATCCGAAATGCAATACAATCGATCATGCATCAATAATACATACAACTTTTAACTTATTAAACAATTTAACAATATTAAAAAATCCTAAAGTAATCTAGTATCCTACGTAAACGAATATAAAATACTAGTACAATAATGACAGTGCATTCGGGACGCGGACATCGGGGATCGGCTCGGGCGCCGAACGAACGCATCATCAGAGGTATAAAAAATTAATAACGTCATTAACAAAAATGTAATCGAATAGAAAATATGAATACATAAGTGAAAATAAAATGGTATGCATTATCTAGCGGGTGGAGGAGGCGGGCGGCCATGGCGGCCATCACTTGGCGGCCGCCTGCTGCCGCTTGTGGCTGATCTCCATCTCTCCCAGCCGCTTCCACAGCTCATCGCGCTCCTTCTCGCGCTTCTTCTCTCTGGAAACGTAATCTCCGTTATTTACGAACCTTTCAATATATTACTATTAAAATTAAATTAACACTCACTTTTGCCGTTCCGCCTTATAGCTAGCGGTGAGCTCGTCGAAGAGTTTCGAATTCATTTCCATAAACGTCTTGAGCACATTATACACGAGTGTCACTATGGTCTGGTTCCAATGCTCCTTGCTCATTCTATACAGAGCGGGGAACATTATTGGCATTATCACTTGGTTGTTTTCTTCCATCAAGGACAGTATATATTCGTTGTTCCAATAATAAAGGGCCCGTTCTGCAACCTGTGACATAAAATTATAAATATTTTCAAAGGTCAAACAATGCTGTTCAAGTTCTGTCCTTCATAGCTCCATTGCTTGCAACTTTTAATAAATATTTAAAACTTAAGTAGGTAGTAAATACTCCAATATCAATTACATTATAATTACTTGATTACACATATTATAATTATAATATAAAAAAACAAAATAAACAGCTACTCATTACTTTATAGTGTAAAACTGTTACTTTACTTTATAGTGTATTACTTTATAGTGTATTACTTTATAGTGTATTACTTTATAGTGTATATACAAATACCTGGAAGTGTGGACTGGATACACATTTTGCAATTTGTCTAAATAATGGCTCTTGTATTTTAGCAAATTGTGCTGGTTCAATAACATCCAATATCTCTTCAATCTCGCCAAGGAACATCACCTGGAAGTATTTTTATGCTTATAAAATATAAACCTTAATAAAAACTATACAAAATATGCAGATACTGTTGTTTATTGGCGGAGAGTGAACAGTACAAACATGAAACGCCCTTCTGTAGTACAGGGTCGTTAGAAACAGTTGGTATGATATGAAGATAAAATAAAATATGATATCTCACAGGTTCACTTCAACATATTCAAATACATAACAAAACACAAACCTCCTTCTGGGAACAGGTCTTGGGCCAGAACTTGAGCAGCCCTCGTACCACTGGCTCGGTGAGCGTGGCGTCCTTCTCCAGGAACTGCACCACGCAGTAGGCGAGCTGCGCGTGGTACAGGGACAGACACTTCACCTTGTGCAGCGGCAGCAGCACCTTCACCAGGAACTGCTTGTGCTCACTCTTCAGCGGGAGCGCGAAGCCGTTTATTATGCTGCAAAATATTTGATTGATTGTTACATAGTTAGGATACTTAGCTATTGGATACATTACTTCAAAACGATGTAATACAAACATTTTCAGAATTATTAAGGCCTGTATGAGGCACAAAATCACATTTTAATAGATTTATATATAATGTAATATTTATATTAAGATGTATTGATAAAAATAATGATATTAGGAATACAAATATATTTTCTTTATATAGATTAATGATAATTTATATGAAACATAAAAAATAGCTGGTTTCATGTGTAATGAAGAACACCTTGGACTATACTAAACAGTAACAAGAAACTGAGAACATCAGATGACTCATCATTTATCAACCCAACTGAACATAAATATATCATTTGTCAAGCAGAAAGCCACTACAAATTTCTATGTACACTATTATACCAAGATCAAAATATTTATGATATATTTTTAATATAAAAATTATAACAAAAAATTGATGTAAATATAGAATGAAAAATAAACCGATACGGGCATTGATTCGAACCCGCGACCTCCGCAAAACCGACCCGTCGCTACATACATTTATATAAGCTTAACATGGCTATACATGTTTATAGATATTTTCAAACATTAATTTCGGTAGTGGCATCTTTTCAATGTTTATCTATACTGCAAAGTTAGAAACATTGTTTAGGATTTTTGAAGTCAAAGTCGCGGGTTCGAATAGGGATTCGGTATAAATAAAATAAACCGATATGGGCAGGGGCCCGTATTGGTTTATTTTTCATTCTATATTTATATAAATTTATATAAGCGTTATGGCTAGACATATTTATAGATATTTTCAAGCATTATAACAAATGATTTTATTTATTTTTTCTTATAAATACCTTATATGCTTTCATATGCATTTAGTGAAAAGCTATTAATTTGGAATAATAAACGGACACTTAATACACAAACATATAATTGTTTTAAATACATCTTGATAAAGCTTCAAAGATAAGATAATATCAAGTTGTTTTGAACTTAATCTGAAGTGCACTAGTGCGGTAACTTTATAACACCAATAACAATATATATAAAAAGATATCTAACAAGTTATAATTTATTAGTATTTTCACTTTTAAAACTATATAAGGGAGAATAATATAACGTTTAATATTTTTAATCATAAAACATGTGACTTGTTATATAACTACAATTGTTGTGTGTATGTATGTAGCAAGAAAAAATACTATTGTTACATCAGTAGCAATGGTATGTTCGTAAAAAATTAGATAGTCTCTGACTGAATTAAATGTATTCAACCCCGAAAGAAATCATTTTTGTTTCTTTATTACATTTCTATTATCAGTCTAATGACATAAAATATTTTCCTAGCATGTTAAGACGTTGCCAACCAGTTTTAATGATTTCCGTATAAAATAAATATCTTGAATCCGTGATTTTCGTACGAAAAATAACAAATATAATATGTACCTACTGCAAAATGACAACATTCTTAAAGATTCTATTTAATATAATAAATTTGATATTTTTCCATGTCCTAAATATGAAAACAAAAATAACCATTGTTAATTATAATAAAAACATTAAAAGAAAAAAAAACTTAAAAGTTCACCAACTTTCTCAATGAATCAGTCAAAAAACTCCTTAGTTGTAAAAAAAGGTTGTATTACCTTCCCAATATTTCTAGAAGTTCCCCCACGCCGTTGAAGTGTTCCGTTTCATAGACGAATCTTAGGAAGATGTTGTTGATCTGTTTCCGTATGAAGGCCCGCAGCCCCAGGAACTTGCCATAGATGCGATGGAGCACGGTCTTAAGGAAGTCGCGTTCACGCGGGTCCTCCGAATCGAACAAGTCTAACAGCTGTGTGCAAACGTCTCATGTTAGTTATAAAAAAAGATTTAAAAAATACAAATAAAAAAACATAATAGTATGAATGATGTTAAAGAAGATATTTTATTATAACTATTCGCCTGTTTTTTATCCCGCTCTAAAGGGATTTTTTTTTCTCCCACTCACTCATATGTCAGCACTGACATAACTCCTTTCATCCTCATGCCACACAATCCATCCTTTTTAGACAGTAATTTATTTAATATATCGCCTCGCTCTTCTGTCGAACATTTCATTATGCCATTAGAACATTAATAATTGTGTTTGTATCTGTTATCAATACAACCTTTTAGTAAGAGCCTAATTTTAAACGTAGCTGTTAGTATCAAATACGTGAATAGTATAATATATAATGTAAATGAAAGAACTTTAAACTTTTCAAGTTACAAAACTTTGAACTTTTCTTATAGTTAACTTTGAACTTTTCTTCGGTAAGATAAATATTAACTTACATAATCCAGTTCAAGTTCTAAACAGTTATATCAACAAAAAAAAATCGAAGATTGTAGCCGTAGTTTTGACGTTAAGAAAAATATGATAGTTTATCATCAAATCGTAAATTCAAAACATATAATTATTATACTCTCTCCAAATCAAAAGATATTGACATATTCCAAATAATCTGCTAAGAAATATGTTTATCTTTACTTGTAGGATCATTCTATAAATGATTATTTAGGATAAAATCTATAGAACTGTAAATAATATATTTTTATAACAGTTTTTTTTATACACGTCAATAGATTTTGATTTGATAAACTGCCATAGTTTTCGTAAAAAGCTCCACTGGTACTGGTTCGATTGCGTGCGTCCAGTCGCAAAGAGATTTACATTTTTACATTACAATCTAATATTATATAGGACTCATAAAAATCCAAATTGATTCGGCATCCATTTTATTGTCTATCGGTCGTCTGTTTGAATTTACACAACCAATCATGTTGCACATAAATTTAACGAAATATTGATTATATGATAATCTTTTTTTAATATTATTTTTTTCGCCAGAAAATACCTTACTTTCAGTTATGTATCATGAAGTCTGACACCGAGCCAAAATTAAATACATGACAATTTAGACAATTGCGTATTTTTTTATTATATGGTCATATTCCATAAATGGTTTACCACCACCCCGTACTTATAATATCTATAACCTTATTACATATAACAAATTGGCTGGAAAACACCGAGTATAATGTATGTGTATTTTAAGATGACGTAGGTGTACTAATAGGATGGTATCTCGAGATATATTGAATACAATTTCAACGCTTGAACCCGAAAATTAAATATATTTTATTAAACAATGTGAGAATGAAAAAAAATCGGAACAAGACTAACTATTCTAACTTCAGTTATTTTAAGAATATAACTCAAGTTCTTTAATATTATTGTTATTTAAATTGTTTTATTAAAAATATAAGAAAAACAAACTAATTTTAGACACTACATTATTTTGATCAAGAATGACCAGTACTATAATTATAAGGAAATTAACGTAAAGTTAGTATACAATAACAATAATTATAAAGACTAAATTATTTTTACTGTATTTATTTGTAATGTACCAAATTTACACCATTCTAAAGGAGACATTGTTTGACAATTGGTAGTGCGACAGTACAGTTTGCCAGAAGTCACGGGTTCGAATCCCTGCCCGTATCGGTTTATTTTTCATTCTATATTTGTCTAAAATACAACCGAAATAGACATTACCTACATTTTATTTAGTAGAGTGTAACCAATTAATTTTGCATTTATTTCTAATACTTCAAAGGAATGTAAAGCGCAACAATTTTGTAATATGTTATAGTAATAAAAAAATACATTATAAAATAAAAACATTATAAAAATGATTAGTTTTTTGGATAAACAATAATTGAAAAAATCATCAACACGAGCAGAACTCGAACCTAACACTTGTAGCAATCACCTTAATAAAAAAAAATATTCAGTGTAAATAATTATAAATTTGATTATACTTTATTAAATAATTACGAAAATAAATCATCAGATGTAATTACTATGGAATGATGACTCACATTGAATAAATGTTTTATTACAATTAATTTTAAATGTTTTATTATTTTTTTTATATTTAATAAAAGCAATGTTAATATAATTAACTAATATTTATATATTATTATTATATAACCGCACACCACAGAGGTTTAGCGTTATGACCTTTTATGACCTTTAGAGTAAGCAAGGCTATTTTATTGTTTTTGTACTGTAAAGTGTGTGTGTCATATATTTTTGAAATTAAAAACAATATAAATATAAGTAACATTGTAAATAATAATAATATAAAAATTAGTTTAATCGTTCTAGTTATAATAATTTATTTAATAAACTTAAGCAAAACGCAGAACTGTTTAGTTTTCTTATTATTTGAGTCTAATATGAAATTTATTGAAAATACCAACAATTTTGCTTATGTGGAACCTTTGATACATTAACTGAGATAAAGTTTGTTGTTACTTTATAATACAATAAAACATAGTCTATTAAAAAAATCTTATTTAATTTTAAATAAATATTATTAAAAAAAAAAAACATAGTTTTTTTTTCTTCTAAGACGGAATTCATGTATATTTCGTATTAAATAATATATAACCATAGATAATTAGTTCCTTCTTTGTTTAAAATTATTTATAACATTACCTTCAGTAATATAAGTGGTAAGAGTTATGGAAATTATCTATCTCTATAAAGTATAGGAAAATTGTAGAAAAATATAATTAAAAAAGTATTTTACTAAAATTAGGATCCGTTAATATTAAGTCGTACATAAAGCTAAGCTGTAGCTATATAATCATAATATATATATTATGACTTCTATTCTATAATCATCTGTACTTATCTTTGCATTAATAACCGACATGCTTACGTCACACCTATTCTATACACATGTGAAAGAGATATTATGAAGAGGAAATCTTTGATATAGTTTACAATGAAACTCTAAATCATGTATAACGATTTAAATATGTTTAATATCATTTATTAAGAAAAGGAAATATTATTTAACTCAAGTTTATATACATTAATTATTTTTATATAAATTGAAAAATCAAACCAATATAAGTTATTTTTTATTTTCCTTACGTCTGCGGTCTCTCTATAAACGTTACTCCATTAACGTCCTACGACTGCGATTTAGATTTGATTCTTATTACATTATTATTATCATACATTAAGAACCAAGATGAATAATTTAAAAATAATATTATATATTACGATATTTATAAGTTAAAATTTTGGTTATCGATATTTATATGTTAATTATATTTGTACATACAGTAGGTACAGTTTAAAAACAGATTATTGATACAAGGTTTCAATAAAATACATATGTATTGGATAAAACTTCACGGCCAGTGATCCAAATTACAGAACCTTCTCTGAACCCCAATAGACCAATGACCAATCAATATAGGTCACAGGGTCACTATCGGAGATTCGTTTTATATACAGACATAAAAATATTGTAGAAACTTTTTCTAGAATATAACAAACACTCTTTATCTACTTACATATTTTCAAGGTGATAGCGGAAAAGTTGAGGCCTAATTGGCTATCTTGAAATGGAAATGTTAAAAGGGACACTGGCGGTTTTCTAAATAAGATAGCTAGGTCTACTCCGGCAAACTTTCTACGACGGCAAATATTAACGGTTACGAACATCAAATTTACGCAATTTAATTTCAGTGTCAAATAATAACGACATATATCGTGAATACATAATAATATTTATTGTTATACCATAACGGTAACGATATATAATCAAAGCAAATAGATCAAACCATTTAGACACTGCGGCCTTGAATATATTATATATATACTAAATATATATGTATCATATTTGTGAATAGGATATATATCTGTTATATTAATATTATTATTTATATGGTTTTCGTTATTATGTAATTTAACATTTAGGTTATAATAAGCAAAAGTTTTTTTTTATATTGTTCATAAAGAACATTTTTTTTTTCGTTAACCGGATAGGTCTATATTGTGTAGAATATTTTATACTATATTTGTCACTAACTGTTAAGTGTGTCATATAAAATAAATAAAATGTAATATTTATAAGAATTTTGCTATGCCATATCCAGACGTTTTTCTGATTTATGTTTCCGTAATCTAAAAGGGTGTAACACCGCTTATAAGGAGAAGATATCGAATGATTTATCGCAGGCCTATCACGAATATATGTATATATCATTTAATAAGAATTGTTTCACAACTCCCACATGTGTTTTATAAGGCATTACTAGCAAACACTTTGGGTATTTCAATTAAAATTTAATGAATAGCTTCACCTGCGCATTAATTCGAAATAAAAATACCGAAGTAATAAGTATACATTATTTTACTACCCAAGAAAGTGTCACCTTGCATATGTTATTCAATTATTTCTTAGATTATCTCCAAAAATAAATTTATATGTATTTAAATTTATAAAAAAAGTCTTTTTGTTATAAATTAAAAATAAATATAGAATAAAAAATAAACCATACGGACTGGAATTAGAAAAATTTAGCTACCGTATCGCTACCGGTCTCGGTGAATTAAGCTTAACATAGCTATACATGTTTATACAGATATTTTAAAACATTATTTTGTTGTATGCGAAACCTCACTTCTGTTGAAACAACTAGGTATATATATTCATTGACCAGTCCTTACCAATGTCGAGGACAGACTTCATCAATTAATAATAATCAATATTCAATAACGAAGTGAAGTCACAGCAACTGCATTTATAACGATTGTTAGAAGGTAAATAAACGAAATAATATAAAAGTTAAGAAATTATTAATTTACTGGTAGAAATATATATTTTTTGCATCTTAGGTTCATGTGAGTTTGCTGTTTAATATAAATATTATAAACAAACATAATATACAATTATAGAGAAAAAAAAATGTTACGCTAAGTTTTATACTTGTTTTTTTTATAAATAAATTAAATACATACCTACATACGTACATTCGAGTAACAAAGGAGTGTAGATAACAAATGAATAGTAAAAAAAAACCGGTCAAGACCCGCGTCACACACACGCGACGGAGAGCTAAATACTATTAGATATTCTGTTGTACTCAAGAATGTTGCGATATTTTTTGCGCAAATTTATGATTGTAATAGAATAAATGTAATATTCAGACAAACACAGATTATTTAAGACGTATTTGATTACACTCTCTCTTGTGCAGCGTTATTAGAGCACTATGTCACTATAATTAGAGCACTAGAAATAAATTGTAAAGTGTAGATCAAACTCATAAATAAAAGTCAGGCAGGTATTTATTATTATTGTTTTTTTTTATAGTTGATTTTTTATTTTGAAACTACAAACACTGGTGTATCGTATAAATGTGTTAATTTTTTTTTATTTATTATGTGACGCCCAATTCAAGGTGATAATTTAACCGGTAGAAATATTGAAATACGAGACAAGTGTATCACTATCACGAGATATACATTCAATTTTTATATCAAAAATACCTATTAACATGTAAAAGAAAAAAAAAAGATAAATTTTAACAAGTAGCAGTACTTGTTAAAATTGTAATAGTATATCTATAAGTTAGTATTTATTTAATTTATAAAATTATTATTAACGATTTATTATTAAAGATATTTCTGAGTTAAAAATAAAAAGTCTTATAATATTCCAAAATAATAATGATATTACAATATTCTCATGTGGCATAATAAAAAATTGTCACTTGTCATTACCATAAATATATGGTGATTATATATGATAGAGAGAAATGTAGTTGGAGGAGGTCTTTGTCACTAGTGACACACAGACCAGGAGTCAATGCATTTTTAACTTAGTGAGACCAAAGTTTCATCACATTTAAAAATGTATTACCACATGTATAAAAGCTATTATTATTAATTATTAATAGTAAAGGAAAAAAAGGGATTAAAATTATTTAAGACCAAAATCATTCACCATATTGATATAATAGAGCTAATAATTAAACTACACATTTACCTGCAACACAAATTTCTGATCAATGACCTTCTTGCCAATGGTAGGCTGAAAGTCAGTTGACTCTAGGAAGCGCAAAAAGAACTCATACACCAGCTGGAGGTGTGGCCATGAAGCCTCAAGGGTGGGGTCGTCTTCCTCTGGGTCGAAGTCAGGGTTCTCACTTGGCGGCAGGGTACGGAATAGGTTTGCTGATATCTGACAACAAAACATTCAAGTTAGATACACTTTATTCCTTACAACATATATGTATATGTAGATATATGTATAAAATATTTTAAGTAAATTCATATATTAATAAGGAATAAGAATTTGATATGATAGTAATAAAAGTGTTTGTTAAATTACAATGAATATTTGGTAAATCAATTTAATCAATCTCACAAACAATTTGGATAACTTGCTATTAAAACAATATTAAGATTGTAAGCCATTAACACCCATCATTATGATTATTTCTATATGTGATAAAATTTGTTACTTAAACATAAACTACAACTTATGAAAATAAAGTAGAAACAGAAATAATTAATAATATTTAAAAAAATGATAAATGTATATGTATATGTATATAAAAAGTACAAATTAAAATAAAACTTTATGATTTAAAAATATGGATACATACCATACATAAGACATACCTAACACATGTATGAATATTATTACTATAATCAACAATAAAATCTTAAGAATTAAAGTCATTACTATTATAAATTTAGTTATTTAGAGTCCAAAGTTCAGAATCTATTGCTAGTTGAACTGGGCTGGTAATGCTATAATCATATTTTAAATTGAGTAAGTAATGTTAATATTTAAGCATTAGTAGTAGTAGTATTGTTTACATCATAAACAAAGCTATTTTTAGCCATAATAAGCAAATTAACAGGTTGCGCTTATTCAGGCAAAATTTTGTTACAATTTAGGATTCCAAATCAGGTAAGTATTGTTTCATTTAAATGATAAAACTATGATTTTATGTTACATAAGATAGGACCTAATTCAATAAATACCATTTTAATGATCTCCGGATAGACGGGTTCAGTGAGCACTCCACGGCCAGCATGGATGTACTCTACAAGCTCGTTGAGTGTGGCACGCTTAATTTCTTTCCCCTTTAAGTCAGCCACTGGGTCCATAAAATCAAATGCAACACAGCACTGGCGCAGCTTACGAATAAAAAGCTCTTCTTGTTCACTGACTGGAACATCTGAAATATATATGCATATGGTGTCATAAATGTTAAAAGCAAATTCTTATTTTATATGAGATCAAACCATTCAAAATTAGGAATTGTGTAAACCCAAGCAAACATTTTGATGGTGGAAACTAATATTGAATTTCCTATATGCCTGACATCTATACCTAGATATCATATATATCTAAGATACATTATTGAAAATGATATAAGAATATCTTTTAACCTTTTGTAATATAAAAAAAAATGTTATATATATAAATTTTGGTTTGATATAAGGATTAAATTATTAATTAGACAAGCAACATTCACAATTTTTATGCAATACTCAAAAGGTTGTCATAAAATCAATAACATAAAATTTCTTCATAGATAGAATTGAGATAAATGTTGATTGTAAAGATTACTCAATAAACTGTAACAGCATCCTTATTCAATAATTATTATACCTATAAATATCATAGATTATAACAAACAAAATGTATAAATTTAGAGTATTTAAAGATAATAGTATTTTTTAATATATTGACTTGTATCCTGAAAAAGTAATTAATATTTTTGTAACCAATAATTGGTTAAATAGTTCATGAGTATACATAGTTTTTTTTTTTGCAAATACAACAATAACTAAATTCTCTTACTACTATAATAACTAGTCTGAATTTCTTATTAGTTGTCTTCATGGCTGATTATGTTGTTTTGATTCAAATAAAAATAAATACTGTTACAATGTAAATATACACTTCTCATATTGGCTATATAATTATTACTATTATTAAAATGCAATTAAACTTATTTACTTTACTATTAGTTTATTGTAATAATACATATATTTTAATATTTTGTATGTTGACAGTACCTATATTTATCTTGCTTTTAATAGGTTTCTTCTTTATAGGTTATCATGACTTAGGTATAATAATAGAAAATCTGATAAGAAAATAAAATATTTTCTATACTATATTTTGTTCATTATTTATTACTAAAGTAATGTAATAAGAACAGTTAAAATAAGGGCGAAGTGTTTATGAACCCACCTTTCAGCAAAGGCAATGCCTGTAATTCTACATCTTGCGTGTTACGGTAACGCGAGGATCCTTGGGACTTCTTGGTCTTTTTCTTCATTGACCGCTTAGCGAAAGGATCAATCCTATCCACAAACGTTCCCGAAGACATTTTGCAAATATAAAAGTGTCCGAAATGACAAAAAGTCGAGAACGATCAATGCAAAACTTGTTTTGTTTCGGATAGATTCATGATCCAGCCCAATCTAGGAGTCAAACGCGCACTCGGATTAAAGTCGCAGCAAAATATTAGAGCCTAAACAAACATTCCTTCGTCACACATGACGGTAATGGAGTGGTCGCACTCAGGCCATTCTTTTATACACTAAGATTCCACAACAGTTACGTAATTAAAAAATATCTTTATCACAAAAACGCCACAATAACAAAATACGAAAAGTCCATTCACAAAATCAAGATTTATTTTCTGAGGCGTGTCACTATTACCAGAAGGCAGAAGTCACATATACATACAAGCCTCGTGTAATATCAGCCGGTCAGTCGATGACAATATTAATTTCCACACAATAATCGTCGAAATATTTAAATATTTAGAAGTATTAACACGGAAAACGTCAAAATTAAACAAATATAGTCCTCTTTAGAGTAGTAGAAAACTAAAACGGCGATGACACAGAGCAAATTTTTAACACCAAAAATCTATCACCGTATTCTCGCCATCGCTCACCATCCGTTTCGATTCAGACAGTGAATCAAGACGCATTTTATTGTTAGGCGCTAGATAAATACGATTGTTTGCACATTCACAAGTTAAAACAAATATATTTCTGCGACTTTTTCCACTAGAATAAACGATCAATTTACAAAAGCTATCTAGCTAAAAGATAATCATCACTGGTTTTGATGCGAAAACGCCAGCAATCAGAAGTACCTAATTCTGAAAATAGATGGAGATATAAAAATGTTCAGAGAGACAACTGACGAACTTTTAAATATAAATTAATCATTTAACTATACATAATTATTAATATAAGACTTAAAATTTATAAAAAAAATACTAGCATATTTAATTTTTATTCACAAACATTTATACAATTAATAAGATCTAATAGAATATCACTTACACTTATAACGGAAAGACTATTTTTATTACTTTGGTTAGGAATGCGTTCAAAGAATATTAGAATTAAAAAAGTCTTCCCTTCGATTTAATGTTATCAAAACAATTTTTATTAATTAAGAAAAATTATAATCAATCATATTTTACAGTAATCAATTATAGTTATTAACATTGTGTTTAAATCTGATGTAGTATATTTTGTATTAAATAATTAACAAAACGTAATTAAAATATTCGGAACGAAATTATTATTACTACAATTAATAATATTCACAACTTTCAAATAATTATTTTTTAATTTCATTACGTGTAAGTTCCAAAATCGTATACACATTACATATTATATTTTTTATCTACACAATAAAACAGATATTCGAAATAAACTTATTTTTCTTAGTTATCTGTGTTATGTGGATTGTGGATACTTACGTTGAGAAAGTAGCTTTCTAAATTTTTTGGCGTCTTGCTCGCTTTCGAAAAACTAAATAATCAAGTGTTTCAAAGATTAAAATATATATGGTGATAATATTGGTTTCTTGCCAAAGTGCTTTGAAATAATTATTTGTCCGTTGGTTGGGAACTTATTAGAAAGCAACATGGAAGCTCTGACAGTTCCGCCATGAATGCAAAATAAATAGAAATTGTGGAGGTTCAGTATGATAGTTTTAATATACAAACACATAATCTTTGTTTTGTATTATCTTGTTTATTTTAACTGTAGATGGAAAAAACATAGTGTATGAATACCCCAGTAGATATTGCATACATTGATTTTCGCACAACGTAGTGGAGGAAGTACACTATGATACGATTTTATCAATTATCATTTGAATTCGCTTTTGGTATCTATACTATATATTGTATCTCTGTTATGTTTAAAATAAATTTTAATAGTAGTTCTAAAACACAACAAATAATATTATTAGTATAGAAAAACTTAGATGCTCTCTGCTCCCATATCCTTTTATAAACATTTTGAATACTTGGCTGCCTGTCTCCTTTGTCAGTAAAATGAGAATTAGAATATTTTTTTTTTAATATATAAGGCCTCTTTTTATATAAGTCCATGACAATTGTATAATATAATATTTATTTAATACAATTTGAAAGTATAAATATATTTTTTTCTCTTATTTATTTTCAGCAGCTGGAAGTTAATAAAGCCAGGATAGAAACTTCACAATGTTGAGAGGTGGGCGTGGTGGCAGACACAGTCCAGAACTGTATCCTCACACACTCAAGTGCTCCAACGCAAGTGACACGAGCTCAGCATACAGTGGCAGTGACACCATGACTTCAGTACACAGCTCTCTTGACATGGACATGGAGGTAGACCTGTCTGGGCTCCTTGAATCTATCGTAGATTCTGAGGAGGAAGAAGATTTGGAAGAAAGTATGGATAGCCTGACTGTTCGGGATGCTGTAAGAGAATGTCTTGAAAAGGATCCAAGTGAAAGAACAGATGAGGATATTGAAATTCTTCTTGAATTCACACAACATTTGAAGGCTTTTACCAATATGACCCTGACAGTAAGACGGGCACTCTGTGCTGTAATGGTTTTTGCAGTTGTTGAAAAAGCAGAAACAGTGGTAATGAATGATGGTGAAGAACATGATTCCTGGTCAGTTCTTATTAATGGACAAGTTGGAATTGAACATCAAAATGGATACATTGAGTATCTTAATGTTGGTGACAGCTTTGGAATGGCAGAAGCTACTTTGGAAAAACTTTATCATAGAGGAGTGATGACTACAAGATGTGATGATTGTCAATTTGTTTGTGTGACTCAAACTGATTATTATCGCATCTTACATCAAGGTGAAGAGAATATCAAAAGGCATGAAAATGAAAATGGTGTTATTGTTCTGGTCACTGAGTATAGGGGAGCAGCCGGAGATTCAGGTCACCAACAAGGTCATGTTGTTATAAGAGGGACACCTGAACATTTAATGCTACAGCTTATTGAAGATAATTCTCGTGACTCAACATATGTTGAAGATTTTTTATTAACCCACAGAACATTTATAGAGAGTCCTTTGGTTGTGGCCAAACAGTTACTTGCCTGGTTTTCAGAGCCCTCAGTTCGTGATAAAGTAACAAGAGTTGTTCTTTTATGGGTCAATAATCATTTCACAGACTTTGAAACTGATCCTAATATGATGGAGTTTTTGGAAAATTTTGAAACTGCTTTGGAACATGAGAAAATGGAGTCTCAATTACGATTGTTAAATATTGCTTGTTCTGCAAAAGCAAGAACTAGAAGTGTTACATTATCTCGACCGTCTAGGGATGAACCTTTGTTCTTTTCTATCTTGGGTGGATATGAAAGGGGATATGGGATATTTGTTTTAAAAGTAGAGAAACATTCAAAAGCTGAAGATGTGGGTTTAAAAAGAGGAGATCAGATTATGGAAGTTAATTGCCAATCATTTCAACATGTGAGTCATGCAAAAGCTATGGAAATAATAACAGGATCTACCCATTTAAGCATTACAGTAAAAAGTAATTTATTGACATTTAAGCAAATGATGCTAATGCCTGAAAATTCACCAAGACAAAGAGGGGGTACGAATTTAGTACGCTGGCAAACAGACCCTAGAGCTAGATTGTCAACTGCTGAACTTTTGAGTGATGACCCCATCACATTAACATCAGTTTTCCAATCTCCCACCAAGAAACCACAACAAATGAACATTAAAAAAGAACCCCAAAAAGGTTTTATGACACTAGGTCCGAAAAGAAGATTACAGAAAGCTTTAATGAAAATGAACATACTTCCTAAAAATACCATAAATGATGGTATCCACAATGACGACAGTGTTCTATCAAATACTGAGTCTTTAAATAAACCCAACTCCAGTACCTCATTCTATAATTCACATAGTAATCCAGATCTCATATCTATATGTTATGATGACTATCAATCCTCTGATTATCCTGAGCATGTGTTAAAAGTTTACAGAGCTGATCAAACTTGCAAGTATTTGCTAGTGCACAAAGAAACAACTGCCAGAGAAGTTGTCATGCTTACTTTACAGGAGTTTGGCATCACTGACTCCAGTTCTAACTTTTCACTATGTGAAGTTTCTGTTGCCCAAGGGGGCATTATTAAACAACATCGCTTACCAGATCAATTGCAAAATCTTGCAGAACGTATTGGGCTTAGTTCAAGGTATTATTTAAAAACAAATGGCATTAGTGAAACTTTAGTACCGGATGAAATGGCACCAGAGCTTCTAAGAGAAAGTGTTGTTCATTTTTTACAACTGAATGCTGTAGAAGTGGCTGTTCAGTTAACTTTACAAGATTTTTGTATCTTTCGACAAATCGAGAGCACAGAATATGTTGATGACTTATTTGATTTGAAGAGTAGATATGGCACACCTATGCTATCTCAATTTGCTGGTCTGGTGAACAAAGAAATGTTTTGGGTCGTAACTGAAGTGGTTAATGAACAAAATATTGTGCGCCGATCAAAAATTATAAAGCAGTTTATTAAAGTTGCTCGTCATTGTAAGGAGTGTAAAAATTTTAATTCAATGTTTGCAATCATATCTGGTTTAGGGCATGGTGCTGTGTCTAGACTACGAATGACTTGGGAAAAATTACCTACAAAATATAATAAACTATTCTCTGATCTGCAAATGCTTATGGATCCTTCAAGAAACATGTCAAAATATCGACAGCTGGTTACAATAGAGCAAGGAAGATCACCAGTGATTCCATTTTATCCAGTTGTTAGAAAAGATTTGACATTTATCCATCTTGGTAATGATACAAAAGTTGAAGGGATGGTAAATTTTGAAAAACTACGGATGATAGCTAAAGAAGTAAGAACTCTCACGAATATGTGTAGTTCACCATATGATTTACTGACATTATTGGAGTTAGGGAAACAGCCACCATCTAATGCTATGGTAGCTCTAAACCAGCTAACAACTGGTGTTCAACAAGGTCAAGTTACAGTGAAAAGGAGGAAAAAATCTTCAAATGTGCCCAATCCGAAAAAGATGTTTGAAGAAGCACAAATGGTTCGACGAGTGAAAGCATATCTTAACAGAATGCACGTGGAAACAGATGAAGAACGTCTTCATGCATTATCTCTAGAATGCGAAGGCTCTGGACCTGCTCCCACTATGCCCCGGCGCCGACATCCTTCGCCATCCCTGTCTACAACCAGTAGCGCCTCTTCTGCAAGCGAAAGCAAGAAAAGTTTTGCCGGCAATAAGTTCGGGGCTGCTTCCCCGCAAGCTGTACGAAAGTTGTTAGCGTTATCGGAGCCTGCCAAAACTAGACCACATCAACCTAGACCGCCCCCTTCTGGGCCGTCTCCGTGTTCGCAACGCCGAGATGGTCATCCAGGTCCAGGTATATGCTGTTCACGTGCAGCGCACGAGAGATCACATTCTGACACCCCAACTCCTCTGCCAGTCGATTTATCGGCGGAGAGCAGTAGTGTGACGTCATTAGTAAACTTGCCATTAAGAAAAACCGGTTCTGCCACATCGAGCGACAGCGGTCACGGGTCTTGTACCACGGCGAACTGTGTGCGGCCGGTCCCGCCGCCTAGGATGCCGTACACTCTCGCCGCGCAGGTCGCACGCTTGGAACGACTCAGTCGCGCGCATTCCCACGAGGGCGTGACTCGCCCTTACGATTATTATCATGATACGCCGGACGACGAAGATGACGATCAGCAGGTGTCTGCTGTTTAAATACTCTTTATCATATCTATTTATGTAAACCAGTTTTGTAATCTCACTTGACGAATAGAACGCACGAGTTACATTTTTATTATATATTTTAACATAAAATTCATGTATGTGTAACCCTTACAATTAAGTTTAAAGACTGTATAATTTTAACATTAAATTAAAACTTGTCCTAGTGTTGCATAGTGTAAAATTATTATGTCATAAGCCATGCCTCTATTAATTATATTATTAAAATTAATGTGACCCACCATGTTCCAGTTATGTTATCTAGAGATGTTTAATGTGTAGCAATTTTGGTGATATGTTTAAATAATATTCACCTTTGGTATCTCTACATTCCGTTGTTTGTATATTTTTTATAATTTCATTATTTATAAAACGCAACTTAGACCAAATAATAATTAATGTACCTTTTAATGTTTATGACTCGAAGATTGATTTTAAAATATTTGTATGTGGTAGCTTTTTTGGTAGCTTTGAGGACCAATATTGAGTTGAATGTTATTTCTTGAAGTAGCCGTTTGTAATTTGTTTATATTATGATTTTAATTATTGTAATTGTAAATAATAATAAAACTATATAATTACATTCTTCTTAAATGTTTATTTAAATATACTTATAAAATAACTCTAATTCAACAAAATATGTTGTGAGTAACTTTGGCATTTGTAGCCAAATAAAAATATATCATAAAAATATAGTTTCTTTTAATGAACACTATAATATGTGATCAAGTTTCCTAAACTGACCAAGGTAATCAAGTTCAAGTGGATGCAAGTTAGGAGCTGGAATTACTAGGCTGTGGAGAGGTGGGCCTAGGTCACATTCTTGCATATTTTCTAAATCTATTGCTATTATATTTTGATCAGGGGCACCAACTCTTGATAAACCAACCACAAGGCTTTTTGAAGTTAAATCTGCAAGAAAACATTTAGATTTATTTAAACAGGAGATTGAATGTAACAGTAAGAAAATTATAATTACGACATGGTTTTTAAATCAGTTATTGAATATTAAAACAACAGTGAATGCTTAATTACCACATTATGATAAACATTTCATAATGTAATTAAAATCTATCTCTTACATCATTTAACTTTTTGTTTAATAAATAACAAATAAACAAGACCCTTATTTCATTAAACTTATATAATGACACATAACACTGCTTCAAATTCTAGTTATGTAACTGACCATTTATTTAAAAACAAGGATAAAAAAGTGCCAACAATTAACAGAAATAATTTAAAATTCGTAATACAAGTTTGTGTATATAACAAGCTTCCTGACTCATAATGACTACTATACTAAGTAATATAGTACTATATGACTGTCTAATTAGCACATTTTCATATTATGACTTCAAATCGAAATTAAAGTCTGTTTGAAATATGTTCTAATTATTATACATGTATTATATACATACATATCATTATTTGAGTCAAAACAATCAAAAAGTGTTTTAATGCTTTACCTCTAAAAAGCAAAAATAGACAAATACATAATTCATTATATATATATTTCATTTGAAAAAAAATCCAAGTATAGAATTTTATAAAAATACCTGTGTTATGTGTTTTATTTCCAATTATTTCTACCAATTGCCTTGCTGCTTCTTTTACAGACATAAACTTTGGGTCCATATATTGTCTTACTTTTTTTGTCAATGACTCCTCTGTTGGTTCCTTTACCTTAATATCTTAAACATAAATTACATTGATATATATAATCATAATTAAATATCATATATATATTTTTTTGTTTAATTGATAAAAACAAAATAATACCTAATAAGCAAAGAGTGTGTAAATTTCTAGAATAATTTCCAACAATTTTCTCAAAGAAACTGTCTGGCCTCCAAGTATCAGTCCAGTAAGGAATTGATATTGTTTCACCAAAATTATATAACTGTAATCCACAGCAGCTAACTGCATTCATTATAGAGGCATTGTGAACAATCTAAAACATATATTTTTTTATAAAATATTAGACTTATTGACATAGGAATTAATAATATGCAACTAAGGCAATTTAAATAATGTTCAACAAGTTTGACCTGTTCCAAAACTCTGACCCTTTAAAAAAGTCTGACCTGCTTAAAAAGTCAGAGATTTAAATAAATAAAATTATGATGTTTCAAATGCAGCCTCTCTAAATCAATCCCAACAACATTTTTTCTGTGACTTTTTACAAATCTTGATAAACAAACCAAAAGATATGAAACAAAAAAATGTTTGCAAAACCACACAATATTTTTTATTCAGAAAAATATATACTAGTATTATCTGTAACTTCTAGATTCAAAATTGCTCAAATCAAAGTCAACATTTTTCAGAAATAGATTATTTTTTATTGTCACTTTTACTACTATCACGGGAAATTAATTGACACAAGTCTGAAAAGAGCTAGGGACAGGTCAGCAGGGTTGAACCTATGAGCATTATAAATTCATCTAGCTTACATTAAAATTATACTTTGTTTTCTATCTTAATAATAAAATAATTTATTTTTTGCCTCTTACCATTGTCTTAACACCAAATTCCTTAGCCCGGAGTAACATATCAGTATGTGTGGTTGCACCTAAAGGATCTCCTACTACTAGAAGAGCCAAATCTTTGTCCTTAGCATCTTTTAATATTTCATCTATGTTACTTTCACATAGATCTCTATCTGCTATAACCAAACGTCTGCCGTAAAATTCTTCCTGGTTTAAAAAAGTACATCGTTGGTTATAAAATATATATATATACATAAATGCACCTTAATGGTAATAAGTCCTCTATTAATAAAAACACATATTTAACTTACCAACACATCTTTTCCGACTGTTAATATAGACGTGTAAGCTTCCAAATACACTGTATCACAATTTTTTATAATTTCTAAACCTTTGACTGTAATGTCTTTGGCATCACCAAGTCCTAGGCCAATTAAATAAAACATCGTTCTTGCTAGAAAAACATAAGTCATAAAATTCTTTAAATAATTGGATCCAATTATTTCAGAAAATTTATAACAGGATTGAAATAAGCAGTTATTACTTGTTTATCTAAATTTGACACCTATATAGGCTATATTCGCACATGGTTCCTGCTCGAAACTCGAAAGTCGAAGTGGATACTGTCAAGTGTCAACTGTCAATTACAAGGTACATTATCCATAGAAATAACATACAATATATGATAGGCTATTACTAGTCGTCCGCTAATCGGATGAACGAAATAATTTAGGGCTATTGCCAGTCGTCCGCTAAACGGATGAGTAAAGGCTATTTCTGGTCGTCCGCTAAACGGATGAGTAAAGGCTATTTCTAGTCGTCCGCTAAACGGATGAATAAAATAATTTAGGGCTATTGCTAGTCGTCCGGTAAACGGATGAGTAAAATAATTTAGTCGTCCAATAATTTCGTTTATGATCAGATAAACCTTACCGAAGTACTAAGACGTCCTCTAAACAATTAATAAATCTTCAGCTAAACGGACGAATATAATAAATTAATCGTCCACCAAAAAATATATAAAGAAAAATTTTATTTTTTTATTAAATAGTAGTGAATAAGTAACCTAACCAAATACAAACTGCTCCAGTTCGAATAGAACCGCTCTAGAATCAAATAGAACAACAAATAAATTTAAAGTGTTCTTTTAAACATGATTCTTTCATAAAGTTAATAATAATTCTATAGTTTCTTATTGTGGTAGCAATTAGCTAGACTTTATTAAATGATTCTTATTTTACGAATGTACTTTCTAAGGCATATAAATTATTAGTGAATCGTCAACATTCAAATGTCAATTATACATCACAAGTTATAAATAAAAATTAAAAAAAATAAGAACATTTACCAATTTCTTACAGATTTTATTATTTCTAACGAAGCCAAAATTTAACTCAAATAATAATAAAAATAAATTTTAAAATTTTATTTAGTATTAAAATACATAGTATTTTATTATTGATGCAATTTGTATTTACCTATTATATTATTTGGTGTATTTAGCTATGCCTCCTTACTTGGTACAGACCAAGCTTTATAAATTATATAATGTATATGTACATTATATAATTTATTATGATTATTATATATAAAATACAATTTAATATGTTAATTAATAGTTTTCTGCTATCCTATCTGTTATATATATATACATATATATAAATATATATGTTTGTATTCTTAAAGTATTGCTATACTAAAAGTTATCATGTACCAAATTATTTTCGATGACGGATGTTAAAGACATCAAAAGTTTCCCCTGTTTCGACCATTGCATTGGCATAATGCACGCAATGCTTTGCCACAAAGTTAAAGAAAGAAGTTTATCTGTCATTAAACAATGAAAATAGTGTCTTCCTATAAATTTTATTTTAAGTAATTTTAAAGTGTTTATATTTATGATATATTATACATTTTATAAATTCATAATAAACTGTAACGAAAATGATATCTCGGAAAGGCCAGAAGGCCATCAATGAGGGGGTTGTCGGAAAATATGTAAAAAAAGATACTCCACCTGATTTACCAAGTAAGTTACATATTATGTTTATTATGGCTTCGTCATATTAAAAAAAGTAGTTTTCCATATCTCACTTATGTTTAGAACCTTAGATTTTTATTATAATTTTAGTTATAAATGTGTGGACCACTGGTAACAATCGGAGGCCTCGAAGCCAACCCTTTGGTTCTAGTGATGGGCAGCCACCAGGTATAGAAAATAAATTTGGTAAAGCTCAAACTGTGAGTGGTCATGCTGGGAAATATACTCCAAGTGAATCAGTTCCAAATTTGGCTCACAGGTAATACTTAGGTGGACATTATTTACAATTGGTTTTTTAGAATACATTATAAATATGTATAGCTTATTTTTATTATTTTTCATATAAGTACTGCTTATTTTAAAAGTGAACTTCAGAAGTATATCTGGACAACTTTAATATTTATTATGTATTTTCAGATTTGCAAGTTTGTCCACTGGCAGTGACACAGCAAGCTCTTCAAGCAATTTTAATTCTCAATACCATTTAGATGTTAATTTGGTATGTTACCACATGAAATGTTATAACCAGTTTTGTTTTTAAAAATAATAATTTAAATGTTATTTAACAGGCTTCTCATTCAACTCTCAATGAAATTGATGATTCATTTAGTAGACAAACCAGTCACAGATATTTCAGACAAACACAGCCAGAAGATCCTATCTATCAAAATCAGCAGCAGGTTCGGTGATAAATTTTTGTTCACATTAACATCCATATAGAAAAAAAAATGTTTATTTTGTTAATATGTCTGCCACTTATACTTAAATGTAATTTTAGGTTCAACAACAGAAACAACAACATTACAGTTCTAGAGAATCCAGTATTCCACGGATATCTTCCAATATGAGCTTAACCCCAAGACTCCTTCCACCGTCCCCACACTCGATCAGACTACATTGTACTGATTGTAAGTAAACTTTATAAAAAAAAAAGATCAATGCAACTTGTAAAATTGTTATATAATAGTTGATTGTTCAATTACACATAAGAATGAAAACTCCTATAAGACATGTATTTTTTTCAGCATTTCCACCAGCAACTCAATCTTCACCAATATATTCAAATTATGTGAACACCCCCGCTCTCCCTGCACTTCCAGCTCTTCCCTATCACAATAAAGGAACTATAATATCTACAAGTCAAGGTATATGCATTATTTTTAGTAATTTTGTAACTCAAGAAATGTCTATGTTTACATTTCAATGACACACATCTTTACATAATCTAATATGCATTTATAAAATCTATTATATTTATTTTCTTAAAATATGTTTCGAAAAACAATATATTTATTTATTGTATAATACCCTTGCCAATTTTTGTGGGCACATACAGGCACATTAATTTTTTACTAAATCTATAATAGATGTATATAAAATATAGATCAAACTAGTTTCTGGTACTTCATGAGTAAATGATGATTTAGCCAAAAATGCACCATGTATGAATGAAGTTTTAAAAATCTTTGGTGAAAAAAAAAACAAAAATCAGGTTCAGAAGAATGTGAGCTGCCGCTCCCTCCGGGCTGGTCTGCGGACCGCACCCTGCGAGGACGCCGCTACTACATGGACCACAACACACAGACAACTCACTGGACGCACCCGCTGGAGAGTGTGCCCCGGCCATGGCATCGTGTCTCAACTCCACACCATGGAGTTTACTATTTCAAGTCAGTTATTTTACATATATATAAACATAATCTAAATTTAAAACAGATTGATTACTAATTGTTTAGGCAAACATCCCCTTTTGACATCATAACTCTACTGGTCCTCTACTGTAATTGGGCTACAATAACACCTAAAGAATAGGTGAGATTGTAGCCCTGTGCAGGTATAGCTATTATAAATATTTTATTAAGTTTTTTATTTATTCAGTGTAATAATTTACTTTTGTTCAATTTAGTGGACTTTTCCAATCCAGTGGATACTTTAAAAACAAGATAGTAGGAAAGTTAGTGAATGCTAATAAGTATAACATTAACATTGTTTGCAGTGAGATAACTCATCAGACTACTTATGCACATCCTTGCCTGGTTGGAGGCTGTTATCTGGTTAGCCCACTTGTACCAACTCTGGTGCCGCCATATTTGTTGGAAGAAATACCACACTGGCTTATTGTTTATTCAAAAGGTACTCATATTGATAGTTATTTTAATTTCTTTATGTTAATCTTTGTTTATATAGTTCTAAAGAAAGTCATGTCATTGTCTTATTGGAATTTGACATACAGTCAATAATATTTCATTTAAAAATAATACTACACACATACAGTAAAATACAGAATACATTAGAAAATAGTTATTAAATCAAAAGCATAACTTTCCTATTTCAATAAATAAATGAAAAAAGAAATAAAGTTATATTCATGCAAGCACATCTTTTCTTGAACATTTATTGATCTCTCTGCAGCGGATCAAGAGTTGGATCACAAACTACGTTGGAACATGTTTCGCTTGAGTGAACTAGATTGTTACTCAGACATGCTGACCCGACTTTACAAACAAGAGCTTCAACTCATTGTTATGAAGTATGAACAATACCGGTAAGACCTATGTTATACTAAGACTTATTTTATATTATAGAATTTAATATATTTATGTTACAATTCTAACTACATAATACAGAATAATATATGTACTGTAATCAACAGTATATGTATGTACTGTAATCAACAGTAACAGTAACAATGTAATGAATAGGAACATTTTTGTCATGTGTCAAGTTATATTACAAAGAATTGCCAATGATATTAATGCTAATAAAATTCAAAAAAATACTAGTACTATTCTCATTTGATCACATAATAAAATGAATAATAGCAGTTTTTATTAATAATATGATTAAATTTAAACTATCACTCTCATCAGGTCTGCATTGCTTCAGGAACTTGAAAGAAGACGACACGCTAAATCATGCCACGCACATTCAAATTATTGATATAATAATAAAGCCTTGTAAAACTGTGATTTTAATATAAGTGTTGACAATATTGTACAGAATGAGAATATGTATATATTATTGTTCCTTTAATAATCATAAGTGCCTTAATTATTGCCTTAGCAGTATTTAAATATTTTTGGCTTAAGGGATTGTAATATTTGTAAATAAATTAAAATTATATTTTTTCTTTTTTACATTGAAAGAGGTCTGATATTAAAATGTATTTATTTCTATCTAGACTGGCTTCCCTATTTTAGTTTTAAGAGTAATCCTTCTTAAATTTGATAATTATTGATGACCAGTTATTAACTTGATAAATTTATGTACAATATTATACTAAAATCAATTAAATAGTTATGCTTTACATAAAAGATGGTATTTTAAGGCATAATTCTGTTCCATAAAACAAAGAACTTTAATAAATTATTGTTCCAGTTCTTCATTGTCTTTTCTTTTTATGTCTTCGGGTCTTACTTGTTCTCCTTCAACAATATCATATTCGTCAACTTTGGTAAATCCTGATATTCTGTATACCTTTGCATTTTTTATACCCAAGGTATTTGCCCAAGCCATAGCTAAAATGTTTAAAAGACTATTTAATATACTAAATCTTTTACTACCGAAATTATTTGTAACTGAGTAAGAACCCTCACCTGGTGGGGCATCATGTTCTTCATCTGATTTTATACCGTAATAATGGGCCCAATCGGCTTTACCTTTGTATACACTATATATTAATACACCAAAAGCATTCCAAGCAACAAAACCGTATGCATAACTAAGGCGACGTTTCCACAAAACAGCTACATCAGGTGCGATAGGTTTAGTTCTGCGCCGAATGAACTTATGCCACCATTTGTGAAGCATTTTAATAAATAAGAAGAAAGTTATGTAATTGAACTAATTTGTATAACAACCTCAAATCATAACAAACATGTATCAAGATTCACGAATAAACTGTCAAGTGTCAACTGTTATTGTCAGATGTCAGTTAATAAGACCAATTTCAATATCTCATCCGTCGTCAAATAAACCTTGGTGGGTAGAGATAAGGAATAGTGCAATAAAAAAAATTATTGATTGCAAGTGATCAGCTGTAGTTAATTTAGCAATGGGGGGAAGATAAGCTGTACTCTGTAGCAACAAAAACGTGTATGTGTGTGTGTGTGTATTATATTTAAGAGCATTAGTTCTGATTCAATTGAAGATATTACTGTTCCAAATCACTCAACCGACGGGTGTGTATATGCAGGCATATATGTATAAGCGTCCTGCTACGATTACACAAGCGCACGTTAATACAACTAAAACCGGATTCTTTTATTCGTATAATTTTATCATATTAAAAAAAATACCTTTTGAATATTTTTTGGTTATGCAATAAATATTACTAACTATACAATACATTACTAGAATCGACTTAGTACTGAGGCTTAAGATGAATAGTATATGTTTTAAATATTACCTCAATATTTAAAACTGAATCACATATTACACTATTAACTAAATGGTTTATTACACTTCAAACTAAATGATATATTACACTATAATCTAAGTGCTTTATTAGTTTCGCCGGAGTAAGATTATGCAGGTCCACTCTCTTTAAGCCCACGTAACGGATATGTTTTAAATGAGTAATAATGCTGCACGCGAAGTATTATAACAATTATAAGAAATACAATCTAAAGAATATGTTGTTCATTATACATCAATAAAATGTTCATGAGTTTTGAATAGTATATTCCTAGAAAAAGACAATAAAAGTCTCTAATTTCTTAATATGTTCCTAGTTTTTTACATTTTCTTTCAAGGCAAGTAAAACTAAAAAACCCTCTTACAAATTGGGTATGTTTCAGAACATAGACAATTTATTATAATTTTATCAGCATAATATGGAAATTATTTAATTATATTTAGGACTTTTAAATTAACGCTAAAAGAGAAATTACCAATATGTTTAGTTATCTAGTCATAATTCAGAAATTATCCAATAATTGTCATTTCCTTCCGATAGATATTTAGTTAACATTATTTCCTATTAAAAAAATATACATAATGTAATGATAAGATATGGTTGTAGAGTGCAGAAAAAATCCAATTTTTAGTTTAACTGAATCAAAAGCGATAAACGCTCTTAAATATAGTTTTGTACATTGGGTTTGACGGTATAAAATGTTATATTTATTGGAATATTAAAAAGGCTACAGGCACCATCAGGAGTAGTTACTGTCGTCTGCTTGTCCGTTGGCAGAAAGTTCTTCGTCGTTATTGAAGCTATTCTTTATTAGGAGTATATTTTGATATTGGTATTTCGATATCTAATTTAAAATATCGGTAGAATGTAAAAAATATATAAGTTTAATCTAAATTATACTTATATTTTTTATGCTTATAAATTCATATACTATCATAATTTAGAGTGCAAATTAAAATTATTAAATATATATACACAATATTATATATATAAAAACATGCAATAGCTTTATTACATAGAATGAAACTATTGCATGTTTTTTTTTTTTGGGTTAATATTTTAAATACAATAATGAAATGTAGATACCTAATATAAAAAATACACTAAGTATTTTGTATAACGAAAAATAGCAACAAATTAAACAATTTTATCCAAAATCATTGGTAACCAAACATATATAGGTAAATAAAGAAGGTGAAGAAGAATTTGTAATTGAATATAAATATAGACATTGTCAAAATATAATGACGAAGCATCAAATTGGTAAGATAAAATAATAATTTAACATATTTTAATTGTAAATAATATACACAAAGCTTTTATAACGGCCTTTCAGTAAAATCTACACTAAGAAGATTAAGATCCATTTACTCTAATCTTCAATCTCCGTAAGTTTTACATAATATTCAGTTTACTTTAATACCTATGTTATACCGGTAGAAATAAATATATACCTACATAGATTGAACTATGGAGATATGCCTATGGCTATAGACATTGGACCGCCACTTCTCTTTGTCCCGATAAAACCCTTTCCCCTCTTTCAAATGCCAAATCATTTTCTTACAACTCCTTTTATCCTTGCCACTTGTACATCATCACTAATTTGGCCAGTGTAGGTCCGTCAGGGACGTCCTTTTTTGTTTTTTTTTAATACTGTCTCAAGTTAAAACTAGGCTATATTTCACATGATGGAAAGTGGAAATCTAGTCATAGGTGGTAAGGCGCATTAACCTGTCAACCTATTCGCTCTTTCCTTGAACACATCCCCCACATTGTATTTGGCAAGAAATACCGACGCGGGCAAGCTGTTCCAGTCTTTTGCTGTATGCACTAAAAAGACGAAGCGAAGTGCTTCGTTCGGACAGGTGGAGTGTCCACAACGTATGGATGGATTACGTCGCAACGTCCGGTGATGTAAGGGGGAATTAAATCATGTTATGCCTGCGCACACTCACCAAAATGTATCTTATAAAATACTGAGGGACTACCAATTCTACGCTGTAGAATTCAAGGCTGTGGAAGTTGGCTTCAACCATTTCAGGTTCACCTATAAGCCTCTTTGCTCGCCTCTCAATTAAGTCAACAACCGCAAGATGAGACTTTGCCACACTAGCAAATATGTGACCACAGTACTCTACACACATCCGGATCTGTGCTTTATATAACACAAGTAGCTGGCCATGTGTAAAGTACTGTCGGTCCTTCGCATCAACGGCAAGCTTTCATGTAGCTGTTTTTGCTCTTGAGTCAATGTACCGACCAAAGTTGAGGTTCTAGGAAATCTCTAAGCCTAACAACTGAAGCGGGTCACTGTATTCAAAGGATACATTCTGGAAAGTAGGAGTCAAGGTGAAAGGGGTCTTGAAAGCGGTAAACAGACACATCTGCGTTTTTGTGGCGTTGAAATTAACCAAATTGGCATTGGCATGCGAAACTGCCTGCAAAGATTGTCATTCAAACGTTGCACCATGGCTTTCAGACAGTACTTGATCTCTACTAGCCCGAGTACTTGGCAGATAACAAGGATCCATTTGTTAGTTACAATTATAATTTCTATAAAACTATATTAGTAAATGCATAATCATTCTTCTAAATAAATAAATTCTCATTTGATTAAACCAAATCAGACTCGAACAACATTAAATTATTTATTTATTTTTTTTTAATTTTTTTTTTATATGATCTAGGGCAATGCTTGACTACATTCCACCTGATGGTAAGTGGAATGTAGTCTTAGATGGTAAGTCGCATTGCCCTAGCAACCTATTCACTGTTCTCTTGAAGACACCCACATTATATTTGGCCGGAAATACGGATGCAGGCAAATTGTTCCAGTCCTTCGCTGTGCGCACTAAAAATGAGGAAGCAAAGCGCTTCGTTCGGACAGGTGGAATGTCCACAACAAAAGGATGGATACCTGCCGTGCGTCGGGACGTCCGGTGATGGAAGGGGGACGGGGGAATTAAATTGTGTAATTCCTGCGCACACTCACCAAAATGTATCCTATAGAATACAGAGAGGCTAGCAATTCTACGCCTGTGTTCAAGGCTTTGGAGGTCGGCTTCGACCAATTCGGGATCGCCTATAAGCCTCTTTGCTCGCCTCTCAATTGAGTCCAGAACCGCAAGATGAGACTTTGCGGCACCAGCAAATATGTGTCCACAGTACTCTACACACGACCGGATCTGTGTTTTGTAAAAAACAAGAAGCTGTCCCGGTGTAAAGTACTGCCGAACCTTCGCAAGAACGGCAAGTTTTGCTGCTGCTGCTCTTGCTCTGGACTCAATGAACCGACCAAAGTTGAGGTTCGAGGAAATCTCTAAGCCTAACAACTGAAGCCGGTCACTGTATTCCAAGGATACATTCTGGAAAGTAGGAGCCAAGGTGAAAGGGCTCCTTTTGGCGGTGAATAGACACGTCTGCATTTTGGTGGCGTTGAACTTGACAAGATTGGCATTGCTCCATGCGGAGACTACCTGAAGTTTGTCATTCAAACGTTGCACCATGGCTTCTCTTTCAGACTGTACTTGATCTCGATTAGCCCGAGTACTCGGCAGATATCTTTCTACAACTGTGCTGTCGTCTGCATACCCATAGATACCGGGCTTCAACAGATCATTAATGTGCAGCAGAAACAGAGTTGCAGAAAGAACGGACCCCTGAGGCACTCCGGCATTTATTGTCAAGGGTTCCGAGGAACACCCGTCGACAACTACTCGGAGAGATCTGTGGCTCAGAAAGTCCGTTACCCAGCCGATCAGACCAGGAGATATACCGTACGCTGAAAGCTTGCATATAAGGCTCGCATGCCAGACCCTGTCAAATGCCCTCGAGACGTCCAGAGAGACAGCGACCGCTTCTCCGTTCTTCTCGATGGCCTCGCCTAAAATGTGAGTAGCATACACTAGGAGGTCCCCAGTAGACCTATTACGGCGAAACCCGTACTGTCGGTCACTGAGGATATCGTTACCTTCTAGGTATGCTAGTAGGCGCGAGTTCAATACACGCTCCATAATTTTGCAGAGTATGGAGGTGATTGAAATCGGTCTGTAATTGACAGGGTCGGCACGGCTGCCTTTTTTGGGCACGGGTTGCACATTAGCAAGCTTCCAGGATTTCGGCACTATTCCAGTCATGAAAGAGAGGCGATACAGACGTGTCAGTACAGGAGACAACTCAGCTGCACATGTCTTGAGTAGAATGGCTGGTATACCATCAGGACCACTGGCTTTATTCACATCTAAACGACACAATGTTCTCCATACCTCTTTGTTAGTGATACGGATTTCAGGCATCGAAATACCGCAGTGAGGAAGATGTGCTGGAGAAGCATTGCCAGTGTCTAGATGCGAATTATCAGCAAACAGAGAAGCAAGTACATTCGCTTTCTCTGTTGCTGTGTGGGCCAGGGATCCATCCGGCTTCAGCAGAGCAGGCAGTGAGGGTTGGCAGAAATTCGACTCGATCGCTTTCGCAAGAGACCAGAAAGCTCGACTGCCAGTTGGTCTGACAGAGAGCTCTTCGCCATTCTTAGCGATTCGATCGAGACGAGCTTTCCACAATGCCTTTTTGTAGGACTTGGCAGCTTGGTTAAAGGCTCTCTTCTTCAAACTTACATCCGGAGTTTTGCGGGTTCGAGCATCAGCCCAAATGAGATATGCCGAATGTTTTCGGTCTTGAGCATGACCACATTCGGCATTAAACCATGGGCGAGCTTTGCCACCGATGGGTACGTCAGCAAAAGGAATAAAATACTCCATTGCCTGATGCACCACATCGGCTATAGCATCCGCGCAACTCGACGGATCCAAAGAAGAGAAGCAGACCTGCCGCCAAGGATAAGACGCAAAAAAGTGTCGCATCTCATCCCAATCTGCTGACTTGTATTTCCATACTCGCCTAACACCATTAGGTTCGAAAGCTGGTGGGGAATATGTAAACACAGATTTCACCAGACAGTGATCGGAGGTTCCCAAGGGGGAGGTAACCTCTACACGATACCTGTCTGGATCAGTTGTCAGCAGAAGGTCCAGGCAATTGGCTGTATGGCCTACCACATCTGGTACCCTTGTCGCTTGCTTCACCAGCTGAAAGAGGTCCAAGGACAACGCAAATTTCCGCGCTTCTCTTCCAGCATGGTCGGTTTTCTGGTACGGGAACAGCCAGTCCTGATGACAGGCATTAAAGTCCCCCAGAAAGACGAGCTGCGCCGAAGGGTACTGATACAGAGCCATATCTGCAGCCTCACTGAGATACTCAAATAAACGAGTTGTCTCCTGGTCACCGCTGTGCGAACGGTAGACACAGGAATACAGGATTTTTTCGTTTCCTGTGTCCACTAAAACCCATAGGGAAGAAAAAGTGGGGTCTTCAAGGTGACGGAGACGCTGAATACAGAGGTAATTCCGCGCGTACACACTGACTCCGGCCCGTGAGCGAAAGTTGTGCTCCAACGAGTAACCGGGATAATCCAAGTATGTAGCGCTCAAAGGACATTGTATCTGCGTCTCCGTCAAAAAGAGCAAGTGCGGCTGCTCTGTCTCCAGGTGGTGGTGGACAGCTAAAAGATTTGAGTGCAAACCCCTTATATTAGTGAGGTACACTTTGTATGAGGAGGAGTTTAACCGCTGTGTCAACTTGTTTCTTTTTTTACCTTTTTCATAATAAAAAATAAATAAAAGTGAATAGGGATGGGAAATGGCAGTTGAACGAGGCGGTACGTATCAAACCCGACTTCGAAATTGGTGATGTCTTGTCGCTGGGAGGCTAGCATGGAGACTGCGGGGACGCCCGAACCCCCCCAGGGATCGCCATCGGGCCTCCTCGCCTGGTCGCCAACCAGCACGATGGAGCCACCCTGGGATTTTTCGCAGCTGGCGGGGCAGCCTTTCGTGGGTGGCTAACCCACTAATTGGGCCCCCAACTATCTGCGGGCGGCCAGCGGAAAGCCGTCGCTTCGGATCCCGCTACCCTCCTCGACTAGACACCCGACAAAACAAACACCAACTCGACGTCAACCGGTTCGCCAACGTACCGCAGCTGTTCAGACCCATTTCCCATAAACGGCTTCATCGAGCAACGTGCCGGAACACGACTATGTCGCTTTGCGGCACGACTTTGCCCGATGGGTGGTAACTTTGCCGGCGACCCGATGTTATGGTCTACCACCAAGAATTTACAACAATCTTGAATTATTATAAATTATACAAATGAAATCAAATTTATAAATTTAAAATAAATAAAATAAAATAACAATCTCAATCACTACAAGAATTAACATCATAAATCAATTATAACACAAATTAAAAATTTAAAATATCTGAGCTTTAATATTTAGTTCTAACATTTAAATAATAAAGTAAAATAAAATGGTCATAACATTTAAATAATAAAATTAAATTAAATGGGCATAATCACATAAGTCTAATCAAAAAAAAAAATCAAATTAAATTACATCAAATTAAAAAATAAATTAAAAATAAATTAAATCAAATCGTAATAAGATTCCAATTTCATTTTAAAAATATCAAGACTTTAACAAAATGATTCATAATCTTAGAATCAGCCTTTTCATTAAACATTTTTGGGATATTGTTTTTACTAGAACGAAGCCTTTTCAACAGGGATGACGTTCTATTTCTCAAAATTGCATAAAAATCGTTTGTTCGCTCTTGAGCAAACATGAGTGAAGAAGAACAAAAACGGGGTAAGCCCAACAGCATCCTAAATCCATTATTATAGTGAACCCTAATAGTGTCCAATGCCCTTTGTGTGCAGTTTACCCACAAGGCACTCGTGTAGAAGGTTTGACAGTATGCTTTAAATAGCATTATCTTAGTTTCTTTACTACAACGAGCAAACCTGCGGGCCAACATATTACACCTTACAGCTAAGGCTCTGCGTTCACGCTCAATGTCCAACTGATCCCTGAGGTCCGCCGTAAGGAAGTGACCTAGATACTTATAGTAATTGACACGTTTTAGCAGTATCCCGTTTAGTGAAATTCTAGGTTCGTATTTTACTTTCTTACCGGGAGCCTCAAAGATCAGGTATTCACATTTCGACACATTATATAATAGTCCATGTTTAGATGCATAATCCTGACATGAGTTAAGCAACTCTCTAATGGAACCAGCCGTGGGACCCAACAACACCATGTCGTCGGCATAATTTAAATTGTTTATGCTGACGCCATCTATCCAGCAACCTACTTGTTTTTTGCTGAGTTCCACGAGCAATTCATTAATGTACAAGTTGAAGAGCCTCGGAGAAGTCAAGCCCCCCTGCCTAACTCCGCACATCAACCTGTACGATTCGGAGAGTCCCTCTCCCCACCTCACGTAGTTTTGTTGGTTTGCATACCAATATTGCATGATCCGTATCAACTCCGGTTGAACGCCCGCCTTCTCCATCTTATTCCAAAGTATATCATATGACACTAAGTCAAACGCCTTGGACAGATCGAGAAAGCACGCGTACACCGGCGTTTTTCTGTTTGTGTAGTATTTGACAGTCTGCTTCAAGGTCAGTATGGCAGTTTCAGTAGAGAGGCCATGCTGAAATCCAAACTGAGAATCGTGCAATTGGATTTTCTCACTGAATTTCCTGTCAATCAGACCGTCAAATACCTTTGCAATTATAGTAGCCAGGGATATAGGCCTATAGTTACAGCTGTCAGAAATATCACCCGTTTTATTTTTAATGATCGGGATCACCATAGTTCTCATCATCGCAGTGGGGATATAAGAATGCCTGATGCATTGATTATAAAATATTGACAACACCCTGGGAAGATGAGTACCTGCATACCTTAGATGCTCAATGCTGAGGCTGTCATGTCCGGGTGATTTTCCTCGTGTCATTTTATTTAAAGCTTCGAGGATCTGTTCAGATGAGAAACTTAATGGTTCCCGCTCTTAACGGAACTGAGAATCAACCAACGCGATCGATTGCCCGATTGACCGATTGTATTGAAATGGGTCTATAATTAGCGGGATTGGCACAGCTGCCACGTTGGCAAGCTTCCAGGATTTAGGCACTATCCAGTCTTAAAAGATAGGAGATACAGACCTGTCAAAAAAGGAGACAACTCAGCTGCACATGTTTTGAGCAGAATGGCTGGTATCAGGAACACCGGTTTTATTCACATCTAAACGGCACAATGCTCTCCATACCACTTTGTTCGTGATGCAGATATCGAAATCAGGCATCGAAATACCACAGTGAGAAACATGTGCTGGATAAGCGTTGCCAGTGTCTATATGAGAATTATCAGCAAACAGATATAGCAAATCCACATTCCTGAGATTAGCAAATACATTCGTTGTTATGGTCTACCACCGAAATTCTTTTAAGGCTTTTCCATATATATTCGCGATATAAATTCCTTTTGTTATTTTTATTTCCTCCATCTGCTCTACATGACCAAATCATCGCAACATTTCTTTCTCTATTTTGGTCACTACATCCACTTTCTCGCCACATTCTTCACGAATCACCGCATTTCTGACTCTGTCGCTCAGTTTTACCCCACACTGTCACACATGCTCCTCAAAGATCTGATTTCAACTGTATTAATTCCACTTTTATGGTTCTTCTGCCACACAAAACTTTCGCTACCATACGTCAATGTGAATACGTAAATACTATACCATATATATACTACTTGAACCCACAGGATTATCTTATAACTCATTTAACTGCTTTTTTGTATTAAATAGATATCATTATCATGAGTTTTAATCGCATAACTTGCTCTTTATGAGCTTCACCCTAAAGCAAACATTTTATTACACTATTTACTAAGGCGCTAGGGCAACTAGTGTACTAATATCGATTTATGGAAACTATTATTCGCAATTTATTAGTGGTAAATATTGCATATTGTATAATTAAAGGAGCCCATAAGTAATAGGGAACATTCACGTATTTTTTTTTTGACGTAAATTAATAATTTACCTCTCTATATCGTAGAAAAAAATATTAATAGGCTTGAAAAGATTCTAGTTTTTTTTCAAAGTGAAAATTAAAACATTGAGTAAATTTGACCCGTTTAAACACCGCCATTTTGCGCGCGCTTTGCGTGACGTCAAATGATACATCCAGTGAATGTTTACTATGAACTTTATAGCAATTTCATAGATATTTTAAGTTTTAATTGCTTTACAAGTCATGGAAGAAGATAAAAATCATCTTACGAGTATTGTATAGTACCGGAGTGCAAAAATAGTATTAGAAAAACACCCGACAAAGTGTTTTTTGTATTCCAAGAGATGCGAAAATACAAAAACAATGGTGTACGGTAATTAAAATGGATAATATATGTCCTAAATCGTGTTTATATGGTTGTGAAGATCAATTTAACGTAAGTATACTTTATTTATAATAAGTTTAATCTAATAGTTTAAATTTATAGTAAGTATTAAACATTAGAAAATATGAGTTTAAAATTAACCTAACCTATCTTACAAATTTCAGTATAACTTTCTATAAAAACTGTAATCTTTTTTTGTTTTACGCAATTTTTATGGTCTGTCGATTTATTTCAGGTTAAGGAAGATACAGCAAATTGTATTGAATATAATATGTGTAACGAAACAATAAGGAGAAAGATGTAATCTAAGTTTGAAGAAAGGAGTTGTTCCTTATATATTTTTGTGGCAAAAACAACAGCTGATAGAATGAGAATGTGCATAGTCAAAAGGCAAAGATTGACATCGGTTAATGAAGCCTTTTAAGAGTTAGCTATCAAAAGTAGTGTTTAAAAAAATTGGTGACCTTTACGAAGAACTGATATAGGTAGTAAGTCCTAGTACTGCCCATACAAATGTCTGTGATATTAATCAGCCAAGACTCAGCACTTCTCCTATTGAATGTGATGATCATAAGGCAGAGCCTTGCTTTTCGCATATTAAAGATAAATTACCAAGTTTCTAAGCTGTGCAAGTTAATATTAAACCGAAGTATGGAAGTAAAGGTTTCAATGTAAATATACCTGCTGAAAAACAAAATGTAGCATTGCCACCATTTCCTCATTTAACACACAACATTGTTACACAACAGTTTTAAAAGTAAAACTATCTGTTTTAAAAAGAAAATTGTTTACTGAAAACACAGCTGATAATACTTCTATAGCATCTTATCTATATATATAAAGAAGGATGTTTGTATATATGAAATCGATGAACTCAGAAACTATTGGACCGATGATTATGAAAATTGGTATGTATATGTATTTTTCCACGGAGAAGGTTTATATGGTATGCCCATTGATGTAACTCGCCACCAGGCGGCGCTGTCAAATATAGACTACCGCCCCGTTCAACCGATTGTCATAAAAGTTGGTATGGTATGACCATGTATGTTTCCTCGAAGAAAACGAATATGCTATGTCCATTGATGTAACTCGCCACCAGGCGGCGCTGTCAAATATCGACTTTCGCCCCGTTCAACCGATTGTCATAAAAATTGGTATGACCATGTATTTTTCCTCGAAGAAAACGAATATGCTATGCCCATTGATGTAACTCGCCACCAGGTAAAGTAAGGGTCAGTGGCGTAGCGTAGTGGGGGCGGCGGGGGCGGCCCGCCCCGGGCGGCACTTTATAGGGGGCGGCAAAATTTAACAATAAATAAAAAATATATATTTTTATGGTAACTACAAATTTGGACCGATTGAAAGGAGCACGGAATTTTTCATTACTTATTTTGTGACGAATTCGGGGAATTCCTTTTCTTTGAATGATATTTTGTAGCGACTGGCAACAACGTCTATACTGACTTGTGGGAATTTCCCGTTTATGACTAACAATCAGCGAGAATGACTTCTATTACATATATATTAAGTTCAATATAGTTTATCACACGTACGAGAAAGCCCCTTTAAGGTACGGGGAATTACGTGCTTTGACAAAGTTTGACAATTCAAAGAAAGTTTTATTGATGGATCGTCAGTTGTCCAATTCACATTGTCTCGTATTTTAATTATGTTACGCTTTCCAAATTGTGATTTTTGTGCAAATAAGTGCGTGTAGTGGTTGTGAAATTATTGAACAACTTTCAACTGAGTGAGTATTAAATATTATATTTATCTAATTGTATGTTGGACTATCTGATATGTTGTTCAAACTTCAAACTTTAATTTATTAAAATAAAAAAGAAACGCCGAAGTGCATAAAAGTATTTTCACATTTCAAAGGGATCTTGATCGGAAACTGTGATATAAATTTCAATTTAATATGTGTAAGTAAGTACTCGTTCCTATGAAAAAAGGTCTAGACAGACAGACGGTCAATGAAATGATTTAATAAAAGTAAAGATAGATAAAGGCTCAATTTTTTTCCTTTTGGGTACAAAACCCTAAAAACGGAAAATTTCAGTAAAGCAAGGTTTTTTTTTAATATCCTAGGTACTTCTTTTGAAATGTTCGATAATTTTGTTTACAACACTAACTTGTACTTTTCTCATTTAATATTTTTTTGATTTTAGCATCAAAAATGAAAAGAGTAAAAGAAAGTGGGGCTTCTTACCGTAATAAGAGAAGAGCTAAGTTGGAAAATATTAGAGCAAATGAAGGAGCTTTACTTAAATATGTGAAAAGTGTTGTTCCTGACACGTCAGATTCCTCGTTAGGCTTAAATTCATCACAGACAACTGGGCCTTTAAACCCAGAACAAGCTGAAAAAATACAAGAACTTGACATTGTTCCTAAAGATCAAATTCCAACAACATCCACTGCATTAGTGTCTCCATCTGTATGTTCAGACATGGACATGCATAGTTCCGAAACAGAGATTGATACAACATCATCATTGTCTGCTATTCAGTACCAAAGACGAAAGGAAAATTTCGACGATATTGGAAAATGGCCTGAACACATAGACGACAATATTCGATTGCATCTCATTCAGCAAGGACAGGAAATTGTTCAGCATATTGATACTAATTTCGCTGAAATGTCAACAGTAACACGCTCAGATTCGTGCTCTTTAAAATCAAAAGGAGAGACAAGAAGGCTTACTAAGGATTGGTTTTATCGTACATTGACTAACGGCGAAAAAGTTTTACGTACTTGGATGGCTTATTCTCCAGCTAAAGCATCATTATTTTGCTTTTGTTGTCGTTTATTTGAGAACGTAAGTACACCGAATGGATCTAAATTTTGCTCATCTGATGGATTTAATACTTGGTGGAAATTAAATCCTAAGGTTTCAAGTCACGAATCAAGTGAACTACACATCCAAAATTATTGCAAATGGAAGGAGTTGGAGAGCAGACTTCAAAAATTACAGACTATTGACAAAAAAGAGCAAGACATACTGGCAAAAGAAATAAAGAAATGGCAGGAAATTCTTATCAGAATGTTTGATATTATAAGATTCCTTGCCAAACAAAATTTGGCTTTACGTGGACATATAGAAAATGACACCGGTACCAATAGAGAAAACTTTTTAGAATTGGTTAATTTAATTGCAAAATACGATCCTGTACTTCGTGAACATCTTGTAAGGTCTAAAATATCTGGCAAAATTTCAATCACTTACATGTCACCACAAATACAAAACGAATTTATTGCCATTTTGGGAAATAAAGTTCGCCAACATATCATCGGACAAATAAAAAAGGCTAAGTATTATTCAATTATATTCGACAGCACTCCAGATCTTTCTCATAAAGATCAAACAAGTCAGGTATTAAGATACGTAGTAATTGAAAATCAGGAAGTAAAAGTAATGGAATCTTTTATAGATTTCATTGAAACTAAAGACAAAACTGCTGAAGGAATTTCAAAGATGATTTTGGACAAAATTCAAGCTGATGGCCTAGATATAAGCAACTGTAGAGGCCAAGCATATGATAATGCTGCTGTTATGGCTGGAAAGTATTCAGGAGTTCAGCAAAGAATTCGAGAAATAAACCCTAAAGCTGAATTCGTACCTTGCTCAAATCATTCGTTAAACCTAGTTTGTTTACACGCTGCCTCAGTTGAGGTGGATTCACTAACTTTTTTCGGCACTTTAGAACGTTGCTATTCTTTTTTTTCCTCATCGACACATCGTTGGGAAGTTCTGATAACAGCTACAGGCAAAAGCTTAAAAAGGGTTCAAGACACGCGGTGGAGTGCAAGAGGCGATGCCGTAAATGTGACATGGCATCATTACAAAGATATTCTCGTCACTTTGGAAGAACTGACGGAGGCAGGTGAAAGCTTAAACACTAGGACAGATGCAGGTACTTTACTAGTTTCGATGCAGTCATTTTCCTTTCTTTGTTTTTTGGGCCTGTGGCAACCGGTGCTACATGAAGTGAATGATGCACAAAAATATTTACAAACAAGGGGACTTGACATAAGATTGTGCGCTCAGAAAGTAAATGCTTTGCAGATGATATTGACAGAGAAAAGAGAGGAATGGGCAAATGGCGCTGTAGGTTATGCAAAAAATATGTGTGAAGAACTTGGAATTTCCATAAAACCTCGGAGGCGCATAACAAGAAAGCATATTTTTGATGACGGAACTAGAGATGCTAACTTGTCTTGTGAAAATGAGTTGAGACGAAAGCTGTTTTCTTCGTTAGATAGAGTTATTGCAGAAATTCGTGAGCGTTTTCAACAGCTACAGAATTTAACGGATAAGTTTGCTTATCTAACACCGGCTATACTATTAGATCCAGACAACACTGAATGTAATCTAGACTACGCATCTGACGAAATTGACGAGCAGGATTTCAAGCTGGAAAGACTTCGACTGCGGACTTTCGTTGTTGCTACAGGCAACGAAAATGAATTGATTAATGCAGACTCACTTGAGTTATTTAAATTTATTGTTAAATCCAAGCTGGAAGATACTCTGCCCAATATTTTAATAAAGTTCCGAATATTTTTCACAGTTGCTATAAGCAATGCCAGCTGTGAGAGAAGTTTTTCAAAATTGAAATTGATTAAAAATTATTTAAGATCGACAATGAGTACTCTAAGACTAACTAATTTGGCTATTTTGTCTATTGAGCAAGAGGTGTGTGATGCGATAGACATTGACGGTGCAATAAAAGACTTTGCTCTTAAAAAAAGTAGACGTATAAATTTTTAATTAAAGACGGAAGTTTTGTTTTGTTTTTTTAAGAAATACTCATATTACTTTTCAATAAAAATAAAAATGTTATATAATATAGTATCGTTCTAGTTCTAAATAAAAATTGATTTTATTTAATCTTGTCGATCCTCAAGGTGTACCTAATCTTAAGTGATAGGTACCTAAGTTAAATCAATGTATCTAATTGGTTAAAGTAAAAGAATTTTTGTATTAATAAACGTGATTGTAAAACTTAGATAAACTGTTTTTTATTTAAAATCTAGCCTGTATAATACAAAATAATGATGACTGTTCTCTCCGAAAAGTTCTCTATAATTAATGTATGTAATGCATAGTATACATTAAAATAAAATACCTAAATAAGAGGGCGGCAAAATTGTCTTCCGCCCCGGGCAGCCGACACTCACGCTACGCCACTGGTAAGGGTTAGCCCAGCGAAGCGGGCTGGGTTCGCTAGTATCTTCTATATCTGCTGATTATCAACCAAGTTATTTATCTGAGTCAAGTGAAGTGAAAAATGATTCAGAGGCAGAAACATTATAAAAATGTATTGTGTAGTAGCATGCTAACTGCTATTCAAAAAGAGTTTGTAGGTATTTGTTTTGTTAGAGTTGTTTGAGTATTTAGAAAATGTTTTTAAGATTACCTAAACAATTGTATCATTTAATAAAACCTTTAAGCACGAAAATATAGGTTTAAATTATTTATTTTTCTCAGTCACACTGATACCACAGTATGAACTTAAACGCCGATATATTGAATGGTGTGTCAAATGACGTCACATTTCCTTTCGACCAATGGTGGCGCGTTTTGGAATTTAGAATTTCGCTCCCTAAAGTTACACTTTTCATAAATTATTTTATGGCCTTAAATGATTAGTAAATTTAAAAAAAATGATTTTATTATAATAAGATGATAAAAAGTAATCGAAAAAAAAATATTTGAGACCATTTAATTTTTTTTGCATGTTCCCTATTGCACATCTTGACTGGAGAGTGCGGAAGAGTAGAGAATAATAAATAAAAAACGTCCGCGAAATGTCACTAAGAAGATTTCCAAGAAACCAAATCAAACAATATATTACCACGTTCATTCGGGCATCGTCATTATTTGCATTTAATACTAACATTCAAAAAATATATGATAACAGTATTTGATAACCGATCCAAAGTTAAGGGAATATGAGTAAAATTTAAAATGGTCTCAGACATTTTTTTATCGTATACTTATTATCATCTTATTATAATAAAAATATTTTTTTTCAATTAACTTATTATTTAAGACCATAAATTAATTTGTAAAAAGTGTAAATTAGGGAACGAAATTTTAACTACTAAAACGCGTCAAGATTGGTTGAATGGAAATGTGACGTCATCTGACACGACATTTAATTTATTGGAGTCGAAATTCATACTGTGGTATTAGTGTTTCTGAGAAAAATAAATAATTAAAACCTATACTTTCGTGTATAAAAGTTTTATTAAATGATACGATTGTTAGGTAATCCTAAAAACATTTTTGGCTCTTTTTCATTAGCAGTTAGCATGCTGCTTTTAAAATGTTTCTTCCTCTAAATCATTTTCTACTTCACTTGACTCAAATAAATAATTTGGTTGATAGTAAACAGATATAGAAGAATAAGATGTTCTAGAAGTACTATCCACTGTGTTTTCAGTAAACAATTTCCTTTTTATTACAGATTTTTATTGGTAAATGTTTCAATATTGTGTTTTGAATGAGAAAATGGTCACAATGCTTCATTTTGTTTTTCATCAGGTATATATACATTGACACCATTACTTCTATACTTCAGTTTGATATTGACTTGCATAGTTTAGTCACTTCCTAATTTAGCTTCAATATGTGAAAAGCAAGGCTCTGCCTTATCATCATCACATTCAATAGGAGAAGTACAAAATCCTGGTTGATTAATATCTAAGACATTGGTATGCTAAGTACTAGGACTGGCTTAGTGATTACTTCTTTGTGAAGGTTCACCATTTTTTGAAACATTACTACTTTTGATAGCTAACTCTGAAAGAGCTTCATTAACTGGGGTCAATCTTTGACTTTTGATTACACTCATTATTATTTTTCAGTTGGTGTTTTTGGCACAAAAATATATGAGGCACAACTCCTTTTTTCAAACTTAGGTTACATTTTTCTCCTTGCCGTTTCGTTATATTCTATACAATTTGCTTTATCTTCCTTAACCTGAAATAAATTAACAACCTTAAAAATTTCGTAAAACTAAAAAAAGAATAAGGTTTTTATAGAAAGTTATACTGAACTTTTGTAAACTAGGATAGGTTAATTTTAAACCAAATTTTCTAATGTTCAATAGCTAATGCAAAACTTACTTCTTACTAATTGACACTAAGCTGTAAAGTAAAAAAAGCATAAAGTATACTTACGATAAATTAATCTTCACAACAATATAAACACGATTTACGACATACATTATCCCTTTTCATTATACCATACACCATTGTTTTTGTATTTTCGCATCTCTTGGAATACAAGAAAATACTTTGTCGGGTGTTTTAAAAAACACCTTGTTTTTCTAATACTATTTTTGCACTCCGGTACTATACAATAATTGTAAAATGGTTTTTTGTCTTTTTCCATGATTTGTATAGCAATTTAAACTTAAAATATGTATGAACTATGAACTAAAAAGTTTAAAGTAATTAGTAAACATTCACTGGACGTCAGTTGACGTCACGCAAAGGGCGCTCAAAATGACTGCGTTTGAACGGCTCAAATTTATTCAATGTTTTAATTTTCACTTTGAAAAATAACCAGAATATTTTCAAGCCTATTTATATTTTTTTCTAAGATATAAAGGTAAATGATTAATTAAGTACAAAAAAAACAAATATTCCCTATAACGTGTCAGAAAAACCTAGTTATTATCTACCCATCATTTGAGCTAATTTAATTAAAAAAATAAACAAAATCAGTTATAATATAGTTATTATGGAAGCTGTAGTGTTTTACTAATAATTGCAAATAAATATGTTTAAATTATATGTTCGCGGTTGGAGAAAATCTTAGAAATTAATAATAAATGGAAGGACATCATAACATTCGTGACAAGGTCGTATGAATGAAGTAGAAGGTCATAGGTCTTTGTATAATGTTATGGTAGATCTATGCAACAGTACCACCAAGTGTCAGACACCGCAAATGTTTTACAGACTTGACTACCTTTAATTATTATATATTAGATTTACACGTTTATCATATTGCCGCAAGTGTTTCGCGTAAGATAGTATGTTAAGCAGTATTTAATTAGTTTTAAATAGTCTATAATAATGTTTAGAAATGTTAAGCTTGTTTATGTTAATATAGAATGGAAATAAATATCGACACGAGCAGGATTCGATCCCTTCACAGATAAGCTGTCGTTTCGCTACTAGATTCGATGAATTTCGTATTTATGTGTGACTTAAATATGTAATGGCTGTAAAGCTTTTTTATATATAAATGTGGAATTCAAAATGAATACGTTTCCAAGACGTCGGGATTCGAATCTTATCCGTATATCTTTTTGTTATATATTTATTATCAAAAATAATACCCAACTACCACAAGCTATCAAAATTTTTTATTGATATGTATTCTTGTTTTAATAGAATTTAACTTTATTATACACAAATGCAACCAATAAAAAATTTAATTAAATGTGATTTACATTCTTAATACCAGTCACCTTGTATGTACGCTCATAACTGACTTTGGCAAGAGTACCAAAGTCAGATCGCGAACCTTCGTTAAGGTCAGGCGGCATTGCTTTGTTTACTTTCGCTAGGGACTGTTGGATCCCAAAAATTATAAAAAAATAAATAGACAAAAATTTTTAAGGCAATAAATGGGAATGGGAAAATCTGGTAGAAGGTGCGTTCTTAATATTATTATAGTTCTGTTATCGTAAATTAAATTAAAAATAACGTTCGTTTGTTTATTATGATCTTTTCAATTTCCAGAAGTAAATCAGACAAAATAAATGCACTCAGAAAGCAATATGACGCTTTTCTTGAAGAAGATAAAAAACGCAAAGATAGAAATGAATATATATTGGGAAGAATGGAAACCATGCGATCCTGTACCGCCTTGGTACAAGTACGCTCTAAGGTAAGAGGCATTATAGATTATTAAAGCTAGCGATAATTATGACGGTGCATTAAACTTTATTTTTTATAAAGAAAATAAAGGTATAAAGTTAAATATTGATGACAATAATTCAACAATTGTTTTTAGCTTCACATATGAAACGAATGTATTTTCAATGTTTTTCTTTATTATAGACATATCCGAAAACAGAAGAATCTGATTATCCAACGCAACCAAAATATAAAAGTACAGTGGCACATATAAGTAACAGTACCATTGCATTATCTGGCCATCACAGTCCAAAATATGTTAATAAAAATTATGACGAACCATCAATTTTGAGAGAAATTAGCAAGAAATACTTTCTTATTCCTAAAGTCATTTCTAATGATCTTTATAATGTAAAGTTTAAACCCAATGATCTTGATCCTAGTCCAAATGATGATTGGAAAAGTAAATACAACATTTTAGAAGAATTGAAAACAGAAGAAAAAGATCAATCTAATACGATATATGAGAAACAAAACAATTTGAATGATCCGTATGAAGACAACAAAAACGCTGGAGATATTCCGCAAAAAAGTAACGATATGTCAATTGTACAAAATAAAGATACCAGTTTAGAACTCACGCCTAGTAAACTACAAACCGATATGTTTTCAAACAAAGAAGTTTCCTACAACAATTTAGAAGTAAAACCGAAGCAAGATAACGAAAAACAGATCGGCAAAACTTTTATTGGTGAGAATATTTTGGATTTAAATGTGAAAAAACAGGAATTAGTTCCCCAATCAAACAAATCACAAAAAGTCAACTTGTCTGAACATAGTTCGCTGCCTAAAGTATCTCAAGTGGAAAATAACATAAACCAAGATACAACGTTGTTTTCTACTAATGATAAAATAAATGAGTTCAAAGATTCGAATGAATTACGTGAAGAAAAACTTACTTCTAAAATGGATTTGACCGAAGCTCGCGAAAATAATAAATACGTATCGGAAGAAAAAAAAGTTATTGAATTTAATGAATCTCAAGATATTACAGGAAAATATACTCCGAGTAATATAAATAACAATTTGTCACCTATTGTAAACAATGAAAATTCCATGGAAGTAAATAATGAAAATACCATGAAAGTAAACAATGAGAATGCTGAGGAAGTGAACAATGCAAATATCGTGGGGGTAAACAATGTAAATACCATGGAAGTAAACAATGAAAATAACGCAATTTCAGCTAAAAATATTGAAGACAAGCAACAATTTGTGCATAATGAAAACACGTTCAGAGCACAAGGTGTGTACGAAGAAGCTGCAGGTCAATTACAAAATGACCCAGCAATAGATATTACTGGGCATCAAGAATATCAACTCCAAGAAACGGATTTAAATCAAAATCCAAATGATGAACAGAATTTGACTTTGGAAGTGAACGATGAATTAGAAACTGAACAGAAAGAAATGTTCTATAGTGAGGATACTGACAAAAATAACGAATATAATGAACATGGCGACTCGACAGTATATCAAGCAGAAAACGAAAACTACGTAAATCAGGAGTATTCGTACTATGATGAATCTCAAAAGGAACAGGCTTATCCCACTGAAATTAATGAACATGAGGAAACAACGGAACGTTACGATCCAAATTATGAACAACAATATGTCAATAATTATGACGATACCATGAATAATACACAGTACCAACCTGAGCAGTACAATGTTGAAAACGGTTATGACCAACAGCAAAATATGTATGATCACCAGCAAGACGTTGTAAACTATCCACCAGAAAACTCCAATTATGAATATGCACCAATGGAAAGTGTGATGGATGCAGAACCAAATCAAAATATTTATTATACAAATTCACAACAGGACAACGCGCAATATGAAGTTCAACCAGTGAAAAATTCTGAAATAGATCAACAGAATATAGCTTACACCACTTCAGAAGACTATGACGCTCAACAAGAATATATAATAATGCCAGCCGAGCCTCTACAAATAGAAAATGTTGAACAGCAACTTGATATAGAAGATGGTTACTTACCTAACCCTAACATAGTTACGGAAAATCAAGACTATGAAGAACAAGTTATTGAAGAAACAACACCTGTAATTCCAGAACCTGATATTAAAGTAACATAAATTATTTGAAGATAATATTTTAGATAATTTAATTTTTAGTTAAATATTATTATATACTTATTATATTATAATTACTTATTATAAAATTATAATTAGACTACTCAAAATAAATTAATTTCCAAAGCTATTTTATGCTTTATTTGATTTTTAATATACATCTATTACAAATCATTGGTTACTAAATCATTGTGGTAAGGGCATGCTTTCTAAGACAGCTGCTTGTTCAGGGATAAGGCATTCAAATGGCCTTTTCCAGTGGTTTCGCTCCCAAGGTAATCTATCCAAACCTGTAGCCCAATGATGGATTCGGCATCTGACATTCACTTCTTCTTTATTGTTTATCTGAAATTACACAGCATTAACTTTTTTTTAAACCAAATCTACGGAAGAGTGAGGTGCTTTTTGTTATCTGTAAATAAATAATTTATAACCTCCAACACCATGCATCCCATGCTTTTTTTTTACAATTAAATACTTTTTCATATAGTACTTCCAATATTTTATTTAACTATCATATTTTTTTTAAATTGATTTTACAAAAAAACGTGTTTCTTAAGTTTTTTTACTATTATCATCATAATATTCCATTGTCATCAGTTCTTGATAGGATACAAAAATTCAAATTAATCCAACAATTCAAAGATGGTCAAAGTCTAGTATGATGTTTCCATTAAAAGGTACATACATGTTACAACCGAAACTAAAAAAAAGTTTTAAAAATCACCTGTCACTTTATCTGCTGGAGTACAATTTGGTTAACTCAACTTAGCAACCAATTAAAATGTCTAGTTTTCAAACAATCATCTTGACATGGATAAATATGCAAAAAATGCATAATGTGTTAAAAAACAATTACAAAAATAACTTTAATTATTGTTGTAATGTACAGTTATGTACAGTACAGTACAGTTGTCATTTTATTTTCTACTTACTTTCACTGTCACATAGAATTCCTTTTCTTGCAATGTTAGGTCGGGACCTTTGATTGTGATAGGAGGCATGGTTATGGCGTGTTCCGGCACCACAAAACCAGCCTTCCTGAATGATGTCTTAATATGCCAGGGCTCTAGAGTCCAAGGATTAACTTTACTCATAGTTATTTGTAATACTAATCTAGACAAACACCCAGTAGTCTGAAAGAATATCATACAATAAAAATTATATAACAGTTTATTTATTTTAATTTTAAAAACAATATTTATAATTTCTATCTTTCCTAGCAAAGAAAAAATATTACATACAAAAATATAAAATAAAACATTTTTTTTTCTTATTTCTGTAATCCTTTACAACTGCTGATAGAATATTTTTTTGAAGTTTCAACTCAACAATCCTAAGTTTATTAAAACTGATAAGGGTTGTATAGTTGCACATGCTTGTTAAAGAAATTTATAAAATTATTAAAGAGCAAATATTAAAAACAGCCTTGCTTTAAATTTTTTTTAAAGATAGTTGAAGGCATTTTTACCCTTTGAGCATATGGTGAACTGAACTCCAACTTCTCTTGGGGCTTGTTTTCATCAACTTTGTATTTTAGAATATTATCTGGACTGGCATAAACTGCAAGGCCAGGCATTAGGAAGTCTCGGTAGGCTATGGTCGGACGCAGAGTTAGCAGGTCTCCAGAATTACCAATGCCTAAAATTCATGATATGTCATGAGACTGTTTTTTTTATTAGTCATTTGATACATGTTCTTATCGATGACAACTATTTACCTTCGACAAATTGATTTAAGATAATTTTAATCTCTGGTTTCTTAGATACAGATGTGTCCTCAATTAAATCATAAACAAAATGCCTTCCTTTCATTTTAATGGGTTTACCACCTTTTTTATGTAATGGGGGGGGCCATTTTCTTTTTAAAATAAATGTATTCTGAAAATAATTGAAAAGTTCATAACGTTTAAACATAATTCTAAAGCAATACATATTAATTAGCAAAAGCCGAATTTAGAAAGAATGCAATTGTTAGAATTACTAATATGAATTATGCCAAATTATACCTATTAAATATATGGAAAAAATATTAAAAAACAGTATTACTTATTAAAAATATACAAAAAATATTTTTCAAACCCTTGTTTGTTGATGTAATAGGTTTGGACCGGCAGAAAATGCTTTAATGAATGTTGAACGGAATCCGAACATCTTTTAAAATGCTATAAAGAATATGTTTGGTTAGTAATTTAATTAAAAAACAGAACAAAACAAAACTTATATTTTAAAAGAATATAAACCTTAATTTTTGAGGTTATTTTTTTCTTCAATCATAGATGACAGAGACGTTTCACGTATATTATTATTTATAATAAAAATAAACTTTCCGATAGACTATTTATTATTTATAGTACTCTGTGGTACAGACTATTAAAGAGAAAAACATATTAACTCCCCAGACACTAATTCAAAGTTCTTTTTAGCTACATCTGTTTATATAAACAATACAATAGGTATACACCTATTGTAACCTGATAATTTACTGATGTGTTAATTAATAGAACAATTCCGAGACCAAAAAAAAACCTTTTGACAGTAGCTCTATATAGGTAATTTTCCAATTACAGCACTAGAGCGCATTATGCGGCATAATGCTTCACGTTGAATTCTTCAACGACAGCAACGCTTCGCACAATCGAGCACTTTTAAAAGTAATGTTTTCGCGTGATACGTGCAATCGATGCCAACTCAAGAGTGCTCGATTGTGCGAAGCGTTGCTGTCGTTGAAACATTCAACGTTAAGCATTATGCCGCATAATGCGCTCTAGTGCCTGTAATTGGAAAACAGGGATAAGTTAGCCTGGCTTTGGTAGTTTCACTGATCAATGAATCCTCCCATATGGTCTCTTCTTTGTTTTCCCATGTGCAGAATATAGTGTCACGAAGTTATAAAAGTATAATTTACAAAAATGTTAAAAAAATATTATTTCCCTAGGAGCTACAATGCAATAAGAGCGGGGCAGGTAATAAAATCTTTGGAGGAGAACCAAAGCTGTCCCAAAAAAGACGACCTTTCTCATCTACTTTGGTTTTGTGCATTCCTCCATATTTCTCAAATTAATATGTCACTTATTCAGTAGTATTGGTCTAGCCCAGTTCTATCAAAAAGGAGTCACACATCTTCCTCCTTAGGAAATTTAATTGAATTGATACTTCAATCCAATAATTTATATTAGGAACATCAATAAATATATTTAAAAAAAAATTGTCCAGATTACAATACTTCATTAAAAATAAATGTATATTCATTTGTAATAAAATTACTGACACAACTTAGTCTATTTACATATAGGTGACGTCTTCACTTATCACAACATAAAACAGAAATCGTTCAAGGATGGGAAACGAGAGACTCAACGGTTTAACGTCCTTATACTCAGTGAAAGATATACGCTAAAATTATAATATTTCAAGTATTTTGTTTATTCGTACTTTTTTAAACCCAAGTACGTCATTCAATTGTATAATATATATATATTTTTAAAGCTGTTAGGCAATAAAAAACTGTACAGGTTAGTCTTTATAATCATGATTAGATATATGTAATTTTAAATTTTCTTGACAATTGAAAGTTATTACAGAGGTCAATTAAAATTTTGAAATAAATCAATATTACAACAACACTTGTGATCAGGAAAAGAGTGGTCCAGTTATCGTAGTATTAGTTAAAGTATAATGGTCAAGATTAATACATAAAATAATATATATTAAATAGTATGCTTTATCACACTAGTCCATAGTCTATGGTATGTCATAGACTGTACAGTATGCTGTATAACCATAGATAATTTAGTTTACTGTTGAATACGGAATTCCGGAAAGATTGCAGATTTGTATTTGTGGATTGTTCCTTGGTGTTTATATCATTACCGGGTTTCAAGATAAATTTCGCAATCATAGTGTTATTCTTGTTTATAAGTAATTCGCAGTAGTTATAATAAATAGCTAATCCAAAATGGACGATGAAACGAGTTCAGATTTGCAAGTAAGAAAGAGTAAGGTTATAGTGTATACGGCTGCGCACTCTCCCGATGACTAAATGTATGTATGTTGTTTCAGAAATGCTTATCTGAGGGGGCTATGGATACTGACGAAGGCCCATTAATTAATGAAAATTCGAATGGTTTGTCACATTTATTGACGGACGGAGAATTTAACAGTGTTGACGCCGTGATTGTTGACGAGTCGTCTGTGTCGAATCAAGCATTCCTTAACGCAGTTGAGCTATCCACTGGCAGCGTTGGTGATTATCTAGATAATAATACAGATGGTTTTAATACAGATTCATTCGATGTCGGAGACAATGCAGTGAACTTTCCCAGCGATTCTTTGAATAATGTGTTATCCGACGGCGATTCCCGGTTGAGTGATACTTTCAAAACCACATCGGAAAATGATGTAGTTTTTAGAGAGAGTCAAAAGATTCAATCGGAATCTGCGCTTGAACTGGAAATGACACCAGATATGATGAATGAACCTCCAAGTGAGGACTACACAATGTCAACTTTTAATGATCAAGAAACCACAAATGATACGGTGACCAGTGACCAAGACATTACTAATGATATCCGAAATGAACCTAAGTCAGTTAAATCGTCTAGAAAGAAAAAAAATACTATAAAAAAACAAATTGAAGAGGCAGAAAATACTGTAGCACTGGCCTCCAAACCTAGCAAAAGTGATATTTCAAAAAATCAAGATTCAATGGACAGTGATGTTATTAAGGTAATTTAAAAAAATCATTTTTAAACTAACATATTTATATATTTTTTGTATTATTACTGTAACATAACATAGCTACTCAAATAATAAGTAATAAGTAATAGTAAATGTAGTAGTAGTTAGGGGTTGGCTTTCCTTACATGTTGTTAGATTTTTGGTTTGAAAATGGTCTCATTTGAAAAGAGTTGGTCTCCCCTTTCTTTTAATACTATTCCCAGCCCGAGCAAATGCATAGTTTTTTTTTATATTATTTTTTGTGTGAGAGTAACTTGCTGTATTTTCACCAATATTATCAGACAAACACAATGTTTAAATAACATTTCACATCTTTGCAATGTATTAATCAATTATGAATATTATTATATCATTTTAATTTAATGTATAATAATGTATATATGTATAATATACTTAAATTCTAGGTTAGTTTTTGCAAAACTTAAATTTGGTATATCACTAAAACTAAAAATTTGTTCATGATATAAATGGTGTAAGGGGATAGAGTTTAGCCATCCCCTATCCCTCCTACTCTTTAAATCCAACAACAAAAAACGAAAGATTGCCCGTAGTTAGTAATGATTTAGTCTTTATTATTCAGGTTTGATTGAGAATGAAAATTATTATGTATTATTTTTTATAAATATTTATAGGATACAGGAGATGTAGAAGAACACATGCAAGTTGAGCCAAGTGGAAAGTATAAAGCAGTGAAAGACAAAATAAAGGTATGAAAAATTACGCCAATAATTTTTTTTTTTTTATTTTGCATACATTCAGAACAATCAATAAAATTTGGCAGTGCTTATGCCTTGCTACTTACATTTTTTTTGAAACAATGTAATGATAAAATAACATAATTGATAAACTAAAGTTGGGTTTTTTACCAACATATGGTTTTACATTATTGATAACAACTTTTATAATTGTTTATGTAGTATGGTATTTTATTACTCATTCTGATCAATTTATATTATAAAATTTTAAATTGTGGTAAGGTAGTTTGATTTGCTATGAAATAGTCTTGTTGGCTGAATCAATACTATATATGGTTCAAATATTGGATATGGATAGTTAGACCTATAGCAATAGAATTTTTACAATTCTATGTAAATTGCATAGGTGGGTAGTGCTGAAGAAACAGAGGTGGTTTCTGAAGATGAACTGCCCGCGGTTGAAAAACCAAGTGTAAAAGATGCAGAGAATGTCTCTGATGATGAATTGCCAGGACCAAAACCTGCTGAGCTACCTGCCGACACTGAGGTTACTATAGCAACAAATAACGATATAACTTCATTGCTATGTATACTACAGTTTCTGCTTTGTCTACAGGTTGTCTCCGAAGACGAATTGCCAACGTCAAAGAAGGAATCCAAAGAATCTCGTAAACGTAAACCAGAGGAGGAAAGAGATGGCTATGACCCGGGCTCACCCACTTCTGAGTCTGAGTCTGCTAACAAGAAACAAGCACTGGCTAAGGTAAAATGTTTAAGAGTTTTACACAATTAGGACTTAGGCAGAAGTCAATAATACATACATACATACTTCAACACTCAAATGCTGTAATTCAGCTTTCCACTTTTTTATTATTTACTGCCTGTAACTACAGACACAAAATGTATTTTGAAATATTGTTTACTTTTAAAAGTCTATTGTTATTATTATGATCAAACGAATTTGTGATTCCATTCGAAATTCAATCTTTCTTCGGATTTTTAGTGATTATTCTAGAATATTATAAATGATAGGACATAATTTCGTATAGATAAAACTTAACCTTCCACGGGACAAAAATGGAAGTAAAATTATTGTAGATAGGCAAATGTTAGTAAAAAAAAAGAAATCATGTAGTAAAATTCAAAGCCAATTTGTTTTTATTAAATATGCCATATATTGCACTTTTAAAATGTCAAACTCTAGTTGCACTCTAGTTCCAAAGGGTAAGTTTATTGGGAGGAAATTTTAAGAAACTCCATGTATAAAATTCTCCATACAATTAACATATATTTAATGTATGGAGAATTTTTAACAAATAAAAATTAAGTAAAGTTCTTAAATAAAACTAGATCGAATTGCTTTGATAACTAATTCTGTAATGTTTTCATATTTACAATGGTTAAAAAGATTTAACTTAAAAATTAATTTAACTTAAAAATTAATTTAATTTAACTAAAAATTAACTGGAGCCAAATTTTATAGTTATAAGTTTAGGCAAAACTAGGCAACCATAAAATACTAATGTTCCATAAATTCGCGCAATTGCATTTTAATATTTTATTGAAACGATATATAAAGTATAATTTATTTATTTTTTATAACAGAATGGTGAGAGCAAACCGGTGTCGTCCGAGAAAAGATTCTCAGTAGATGAAAAACCCAAAAAGAAGACCCTGCCTGATCTCGATAAGTACTGGAAGGTCGTAAACGATGACCCAACAGACTTCACGGGATGGACGTATTTACTGCAATATGTCGATCAAGAGGTAAGAATATAAATTATTGTTTATAAATTAAACTATAAAATAAATATTTAGTAAACATATGATGAAAATACACGCTAATCTCATTCGCTTTGTGAAGCAGTGAGAACTGAATATCATGTAGATTTGCAAGGGCCAACTGATATATTTAGTACTGTAGAGCCCGCGTGTGTGTGTTCTCTCCTCGCTAACTCCTGTCTCCGTAGAGCGACGCGGAGGCGGCTCGCGAGGCGTACGACGCGTTCCTGTCGCACTACCCGTACTGCTACGGCTACTGGCGCAAGTACGCCGACTACGAGAAGCGTAAAGGAAGTAAAAAGAAGTGCCTCGAGGTGAGTGACCCCGCCGCTCGTTATTTGATATTATATTTAAGTCATGGTGAGTCAAATAAGGAATGAAATTGATGACATTCGTTTTCAATGTGTCATTACACTTGGATATTGAATTGTTTTAGTCCTAACTGCTTTTGTGCAATTGTTTTTTTTCCCAACAGTGCTTCGAGGCCCGCGATGTTCGTTACGCAAAGCCGTCAGTACGCGATGGAGAGTACCGTAAACATCGCGTAGTTATATTTATGGCGGTCATCCGTCCGCGGCGTACACTATATAATGCATATATTTACGATGATTTGTATTCGATCGCATGATGTATTGTAATATGATATTTAAATATTTAAGTCGGTACTGTATGTTGGAATTACTTAAGAGTTAATTTGTAACCGAGCCACGTTAGCGCGAGGCGGCGACTCGTCCGCGGCGTGCTGCGCGGGGGGCGGCGGACGGCGCACTAACAGGTGTAACTCGAGCACTATTACCCGCGGTGGAGGCAGGCCCGCCTCCCTCCACCCGCTTACATTCACATTATATAATGCTATTCAATATTCCCTTGCTTCCAAGCCCCACTGCGGTGGCGCTCAGGCTTACCGACCCCCCTTTAATGGTGCGAGCGTCTTTCAGGTGTTGGAAAGGGGGCTCAAAGCCATCCCACTGTCGGTTGACCTTTGGATACATTATCTCAATCACGTTAAGACCACGAAAACCGAAGACCACGCCCTCATCAGATCGCAATATGAACGTGCTATCGGTAAAGATTTTTTATTGTTGTCATATTTCACACAATGATAAGCCTGTTACATTTTATAATTTAATTTTTCAGACGCCTGTGGCTTGGAGTTTCGTTCGGATCGTCTTTGGGAGTCCTATATCAAATGGGAAGCAGAAAACGGTTCAGCGCTCAACGTCACCAATATATACGACCGCCTTTTAGCCACGCCCACTTTGGGCTACACCTCCCACTTCGACAAGTGAGTGAAACAAATAACTAACCTGTTATACCATACTTGTATTGCATATTGAATATCTAAATAATGATAAGTATGGTTCAAAATCTACTTGCTGTTATAATATATTGTTTTATTTCTTAAGATGAGAATAATGACTTCTTGTAAATGTGAGGAATAATTCGTTTTTTGTACACTTTACTAGAAACTACTAATAGTACTAGAATAAAAAAATGTACACGATTCTCTTGTTGCCGTCCTAATCTATATCATTTAACAAATATAAGCGCAATATTAAACAAAAATAAACAAACAACATAAAATATCGCCCACAAGTAGTCGAGTGGAGGGGTGATTTAACATTAAAAACAGATAAATAGCGGTAATTAGTTTTCACTATATTGTTATCTACACCATTTGGTTGTCTATTTAGTTCTCAAGTACTAAATGGATACACAACATTTAATGGCTAAAAACATATAACCTTGGCACTCTGCTGATCGAGTGGTTAGTGACCTTCACTGCTAAACCACAGGTCGCTGGTTCGATTACCACACGGGATAATTCCTCATATGACTCGCTGACTCTCGTTTCGAGTCTGGGTGTAATTTTATTAGTTATTTATATTTTTCTGTAACCCCAGCGACACGAGATTACCATTTATTAACTCGGGATGTTTTAATAAATAGTTACAATTAAGTATATATTAACTTAATCACTTGTTTACTTGATGTATACCAATAGTTTCCCGTTACGTGTAAGTTCTCCCTAATAGTTCTGTTCTGTTCAGTTTCCAGGAGCACGTGATGTCGGAGCCTGCGTCGGGCGCGGTGTCGGCGGGCGAGCTAGTGCGACTGCGCGCCGACGTGCGCGACGCCGCGCCCGCACAGCCGCCGCCCGACCTGCCGCCCGGCGAGGACGAACCAGCTGACCATATAGTGAGCACACTGACACTACTGACAGATCATTTTATATTTAAGAGTAGCAGTTACAGACACTGTTTATACTTTACGCTACTTATTCGTTTAAAAAACGAAGCTATTCGGTACTGAACTGCTATAGATAAGTTTACATATATTTCGATATGAGGCCAAGCTAAAAGCGCATAGGATATAGTATTGTGTTTAAAGATAATATATTTATTTATTTTTTTCATTAAAATAAGTTTTAAAATATTAAATAAAAACAGGCTTCAGAAGATGAAGCGCAAGCTATCAAGGAACGCATTATCGCCGCTCGCAGGAAGGTACACAAGACTACCGGAGAGGAGGTCGCCGCCAGATGGACTTTTGAAGAGGGGGTAAGATTTAGCATTAAAAACTGTTTACTTGTATATTCTCATGGAATTGTGACTGATGAATGTAATAATTTAACTAAAATATAAAGTTACATACATTTTTATATCTTTTTTCTAATAATACTAATATTCTATTTAGATAAAACGTCCATACTTCCACGTGAAGCCCTTAGAGCGTTGTCAACTAAAGAACTGGAAGGCATACCTGGAGTGGGAGAAGCAGAACGGCTCCTTCAAGCGCGCTCTAGTGTTACACGAGAGGTGCCTCATAGCCTGTGCCCTGTATGAAGAGTTTTGGATGAGGGTTTGTGAACTAATCTATTAATCGATTATAATTTAAAAGTATTTTTAAATAAAACCATTTTTAACGTAAACACGTTTGCTGCAAAGCATGCGAAACCCCGGTTTTAGTTTAAAATTTATAATGTAAAAAATAAATAAAGAATACGCGAATACGCGAGTTAAATCCGTTAAAAATAGTTTTGTTTAAATGACTACTTGTGAAAATTTATGTTGAAGTATTTTTGTTAATCTCAAATTTTGTTTACAGTTAATAAAGTTCCTAGAAGAGCGCGCGGCTACAGACCCGACTCTTATACCAATACAGCGCGAGGCGTTGGAGCGCGCCTGCACCGTACATCACCTCGACAAGCCAGACCTACACCTACACTGGGCGCACTTCGAGGAGGCCAACGGCAACCCGGCAAGAGCGGCAGAGATACTGGACCGCATCGAGAAAACATGCCCCAACCTCGTTCAGATACAGTACAGGTTAATGTTGAACTGTTTATAAGTTATTTTTCTACACATCGTCTTTTTGGGTTTATAATAATACATTAATTTTTGTATTATAGGAGAATCAATCTCGAACGGCGTCGCGGTGACTACGACAAGTGCATTCAACTCTATGAAGGCTACATTTCATCCTCGAAAAATAAAGCTATCGCCTCCGCTCTCGCAATTAAATACTCGCGTTTCCTATTTCACGTGAAGCGGGACGCGCTCGCGGCGAGGAAGGCTCTCGACGAAGCCGTGGTTAAGGATCCTCTGAATGCCCGACTACACATGCAGCGGTTGGACTTGGCGCTGCATTCCCTGGGCACTCCTTACGAGGAGTTAGAAGGTAACGTTTCTCAAAACGGTTCTATAATATTAATTATAGGCAACGGAACGTCGCTCGATTAAATGTATTTTTTTGGGGTTAACTTCAACTTATGAATTTCGAATTATTGGAAGCAAAATCGAAAATTCTTTTACACTCATACAAGAACGTGTCGCTCAACGTCGTCATGTACGTGTTCGTAGAGCTGGTGATGAGCTACGAGAAGCAGGAGGGCGCGGAGGTAGAGACGAGCGCGGCGCTGGCGGCGCGGCGCAGGGAGCTGGCCGAGGAGCTCGGGGACGCCGCCGCCGCAAGAGCAGCGCACGAACACGCGCGCGCGCTGCACAAACATCTCAGGAAGAGGGCGCGCGCCGCTAAGCACGACGCGCACCACCACCAGTACGTATCACCTGGATCTATTACCATTACATTCGCCCGGCTATATTACATTTTCTTACGTTTTTATTCGTGTACTCAATAAACCTATAAAAAGGCTAAAACAGTAAAATCCTATTATCATTATTATTTTCTATAGTACCTTTAGAGAACGATATAAAACTATTAAACTACTAATGTAATATTACTAACGGGTTGATTATTTATATTTTTATAATTTTAATCACAGAGCTGGTAACGATGCATCGAAAAAGAAAGATAACTGCGTAACCACGACTAGCACAACGACCGCGAGCAGTGCAAACCAATACTATCAGAATGCGGCCGCAACCGCTCAGTCGTATGACCAGTCGTATGCGCAGCCCTACACCCCGCCCTGGGGCTATCAGCAGCCGCCGGGACCCTACCCGCACCACCCGCACGCCCACCCCTGGACGCAGTACCCCAACTACTATTAGCACTTCCACACGAAGTCACTAAGTACACGTTTAGATTTTTACTCCGCCATCTTGTACGCAAGTTGGTGACACGTTTTCAAGTACTGATGTACCTTATTTTTTAATTTCATTAGCTCAGGCTGATTTAAATATAGATATGACAAATTAAATGAGTATATTGATTCTAATTTGCGATTGTGTTTTAAGTAAGCTATGGCACTGTTTATAGATGATAAATAAAAATACTGAACTTATAAAACTGTTTTATTTAACGCCTCCTAAGAATATATTAACCTAAATACTTTGAAAACAATACATACAAATGTATCTACAATATTACCTCTCATAAAATCTACATAATTAAAACATGTAATTATTTTAAATGTATTTTTCGTTTAATAAGGTATAAATTGTAAATATCTGTTATCTTATTTAAATTAATTCTAATACGCTAAGTCTATTATTACTTACTCTGACATTTTTAAATGTATATTATGTTCATTGATTGTGCCTTACAGATCAATTATTCATTTTCAGAATCAGTAATAATTAATGAAATACTTCTTACATTCAAACAATTTCACTCTAATTAATTAATTAGAATATTATAAGAATATAGAATATTACTAATCAGTAAATTGTGTATTCGACAAATATTTTGAAGACTTATTATTATTCCTTTAAATAGTGTAGTTCATAAAAATAAGTCTTTTATTCAGACAATAATAATATATATTTTTAAACTAAATTGCCCCAACAACCCTGTCAGTATGCCCCTTGGCAATTAGCTTCTTTAAACTCTCCATTACTTGCTTTCACTGTGCCACTTAAAGTTTTTCTTTGTAATCAATCCTGTGATCTTTTTATTGTTTACCTTTTTCCACTATCACTCTCTATCCAGCTTATTAAAGTTAGAAGGTAACGTTTCTCAAAACGGTTCTATAATATTAATTATAGGCAACGGAACGTCGCTCGATTAAATGTATTTTTTTGGGGTTAACTTCAACTTATGAATTTCGAATTATTGGAAGCAAAATCGAAAATTCTTTTACACTCATACAAGAACGTGTCGCTCAACGTCGTCATGTACGTGTTCGTAGAGCTGGTGATGAGCTACGAGAAGCAGGAGGGCGCGGAGGTAGAGACGAGCGCGGCGCTGGCGGCGCGGCGCAGGGAGCTGGCCGAGGAGCTCGGGGACGCCGCCGCCGCAAGAGCAGCGCACGAACACGCGCGCGCGCTGCACAAACATCTCAGGAAGAGGGCGCGCGCCGCTAAGCACGACGCGCACCACCACCAGTACGTATCACCTGGATCTATTACCATTACATTCGCCCGGCTATATTACATTTTCTTACGTTTTTATTCGTGTACTCAATAAACCTATAAAAAGGCTAAAACAGTAAAATCCTATTATCATTATTATTTTCTATAGTACCTTTAGAGAACGATATAAAACTATTAAACTACTAATGTAATATTACTAACGGGTTGATTATTTATATTTTTATAATTTTAATCACAGAGCTGGTAACGATGCATCGAAAAAGAAAGATAACTGCGTAACCACGACTAGCACAACGACCGCGAGCAGTGCAAACCAATACTATCAGAATGCGGCCGCAACCGCTCAGTCGTATGACCAGTCGTATGCGCAGCCCTACACCCCGCCCTGGGGCTATCAGCAGCCGCCGGGACCCTACCCGCACCACCCGCACGCCCACCCCTGGACGCAGTACCCCAACTACTATTAGCACTTCCACACGAAGTCACTAAGTACACGTTTAGATTTTTACTCCGCCATCTTGTACGCAAGTTGGTGACACGTTTTCAAGTACTGATGTACCTTATTTTTTAATTTCATTAGCTCAGGCTGATTTAAATATAGATATGACAAATTAAATGAGTATATTGATTCTAATTTGCGATTGTGTTTTAAGTAAGCTATGGCACTGTTTATAGATGATAAATAAAAATACTGAACTTATAAAACTGTTTTATTTAACGCCTCCTAAGAATATATTAACCTAAATACTTTGAAAACAATACATACAAATGTATCTACAATATTACCTCTCATAAAATCTACATAATTAAAACATGTAATTATTTTAAATGTATTTTTCGTTTAATAAGGTATAAATTGTAAATATCTGTTATCTTATTTAAATTAATTCTAATACGCTAAGTCTATTATTACTTACTCTGACATTTTTAAATGTATATTATGTTCATTGATTGTGCCTTACAGATCAATTATTCATTTTCAGAATCAGTAATAATTAATGAAATACTTCTTACATTCAAACAATTTCACTCTAATTAATTAATTAGAATATTATAAGAATATAGAATATTACTAATCAGTAAATTGTGTATTCGACAAATATTTTGAAGACTTATTATTATTCCTTTAAATAGTGTAGTTCATAAAAATAAGTCTTTTATTCAGACAATAATAATATATATTTTTAAACTAAATTGCCCCAACAACCCTGTCAGTATGCCCCTTGGCAATTAGCTTCTTTAAACTCTCCATTACTTGCTTTCACTGTGCCACTTAAAGTTTTTCTTTGTAATCAATCCTGTGATCTTTTTATTGTTTACCTTTTTCCACTATCACTCTCTATCCAGCTTATTAAACTTTCCTGTTTGTACAATTGGCATATGAAATAATACAAGTTCATAAATCATTAAAGTTCTTGCTCATTCTAAAACGAATAAGCCCAGTCCATTTGCGTTGGATCTAACCAGAGATCATCTGCACAGCAGACTTACAGCAGTCTTCATCAGGAACAGGCAGCCTTTGCAGCTTTTATTGCTATAATAATACAATTCTAAAGTTAGATAATACTACCCTTGCTTAGTTTTGTTTGTTTTTAATAAGAAATTGCCCAATAGCTATGTCTATACTCTAATTAGATTATAAAACATGTTGAGATTAATCGGTAGTTATACAATGAAATGAACATAAATTCTTCAACCATTATTTACCTTCTCTTTCCTTCCGCCTCAATTTCTTCCGTCGTCGGTCGATGGCCGCCAGCTCCGCTTTCACAGAGTGGTAAGCCTTGCGGAGGTCTGCCAGACGAGTCGACAGTACGTTGATGCGCGTCTGACAGTCCCAGGTTGGATCTGCTTTGGATTGCAATGTTAAGGATTTCGGATACAGTATTTGTTATCGATGACTTAATGTATAAAATAAATATCGGATTTTCTTGTTGAAATATTGAAAGGTTAACCAAAGGCAACATGTAATGGCAAAATTGAAAAACTATATTTTAAAAATAAATAATTTTTTTTTAAGTGATTGATACCGAGATCCACATAGAAGTTGTATTTGAGCGCTGGCGGCGCGTGGCTTCCGTGCGAGCCGTGGGACCCGTGTGTGTCGTCGGTGTCGCGTCGGCGTCGGGTACGCGTGCGTCCGGCCGCAGACGACTCTGACGCCTTACGGGAACGACCACTGCCTGTATACATAACAGATTTTGGCTAATAACATAATCTTGAATCAGCAAGTTATGTTTACATCGAAAACAATCCATTTTCAGGTTAACTAGTATACGTACCGTGCGGTTTATCTATATCCATAGGGCATGCGTCCTGTATTGGATTGTCGTCATCGTCCTCTTTCCTGTCTGAAGGACTGTCCCGCTCCGATATACGTCTTTCCCTGTTTATAATATATGATCAATACAAATATAAATTTATATTTTATTTTTTATAAATAAATGTGTGGCTACGTCTAAAAAAATTACTCCTATTAATTTTAGTGTACAAAATGTAATGAGTGGTAGGTATCACACCTATGCGGCGACATGTCGAGGCTGCTGTCCGGAGTGGTGGGCGGCGTATTGTCGAGGAGAGCTCGGCGACGGGTCCAGTCCTCCGCGCCCGCGCCCGCCCCCGCTCCACTCGAACCAGAGCCCGACCCTGAGCCACCAGAACCGCGACGCTCCTCCGCTGTAGTGGAGACATGTTATATAGTTTAATTTGAGACAATCTTTATGATAAATTTTAATAAACCAAACGGGTATTTAAAAAAATAAATAAATATGAATCTATGTTTTAACTATTGTCATACTACATATTATTTTGTCCATGATGATGTATTTTTAATTGTTAATTATAATTTATACTGATATCAGGTCCTCTTATTTATTTATGTTTTTAATAGAAGAGAAAATTTAAATGGTAGATACCTTTATGCGAATGCACGTTTTGTTGTTGATGGTGCTGCGGCGCGCACGCGAAGGGCATGTGATGAGCCCGGGCGGGCGGCGTGGGCTCCGCGTCCGGCGCCGGCGAGCCTGGGATGGTCTCCTCGCACAGCAGCAGCGACACGCAGCTGTCCTCCTCTGGGCCCGCGCCGGCGCCGGCCCCGCCCCCTGCACCGGCCGCGCCCGCCAGTACACTTGCGGCAGCTGCGGTCGCCGCGCGCCCGCCGCCTGCCACCACCACGCTGGCGCCTGCGACGCACGATAATATATTTATTTTTATATTTATTTATTTTTATAGTATAATATGTTTATGAGAGGAGAGAGGAGTCATATATTTACTTTGTACATTTATAAACGTTTAATATTTATTTCTAGTTTTAATTTAAAGGGTGAAAGTGATTAGTTTAACATTAAAATTAAACTGTAATTTTAAGTTTCAGTCTAACTTTAGTTCCAAATGAGGTGAACCCATAACGAACTTGGATAACTGAACTTTATAAGATTGAACATTGATTTAATCTTTTTTCTTTAAATTATTATTTAACTTACTATGCTTTCGCTCATTTTTACAAGCATCTTCGAGCATGAGAAGCGACTCTCCGGCGCTCCACTCTCCCGGAGACTTGCCCGCGTGTAGCGCCCTCACAGCTGTCGTCTGGGTTCTCACGAGCGGCACACTAATAGTACTGGTCCCCCCGCTGCCAATCCCAGCGGTCACCCCACTGCCACTAGCCCACTCGTCCACTGTTAGCTTATCGATAATTAACCTAAAATTTGTGAAATTAGAAAGAATAAATTAATGACGCTAACCAAGATTTGACTGTGCGCTAAGAAAATAAAATAGTAAACAGTTTTACCTTCTATCTGAGTCATCGGAGTCACTAGATTCACTTCTTTCCTCAGGCGGGAATGGTGGTAAGGGAATACTAGCAGCGGCAACTGACTGATTTATTTGACTTGAAAGTTTTTGAATCGTGTCGCTTAATACTTTATTCTTCCCGGGAGCACTTAAAGGTAGATCAGCGACACTTTTTCTCCGTTCTAATATATTAAGAGGACTTTGTAATCGTGGCGGTGTCTGTTCTTTGGGTTTAACTTTCTTTATATCTGATAAGTCACGTTTCACATCTGTTAAGTTGGATGGTTCGCCGAATATTGAATCTGTCATTTCAGCTGGGCTTAACCGTTTAACGGGTTCCAGTTTCGTTGGTTTTAATAATTCCGGTTTGCTTGGAGGACGCTTCAGTTCTGTGGGCGTTGGAGATTTTTTCTCCTCTACTTTCACCTCTTTTTTAGGTGTATCTGGTCTCTCTTCAACGGGAGGTGGTGACATGGAAAGTCTTTTAGCGCTGTTGATAGCTTTAAGCAGCTTCTCAGCAATTTTAGGGCCTTCTGCTTGCAGAAGAAATCCCGGTGGCGGTTCCGGCAAAACGTCGATACGAGCAGGGCTGTCAGGTTCAGATTTGTCCTCCTCAGTATCGATCAATGGACTAGAAGGCGGTTCCATTATCGATGTCACAGACTCCGGATCCAATTTATCAATTCTTATCTTAGGTAGTTCTTTAACTTCCGTGGTTGGTAGTGGAATGTTCATTACTTTTTCTTTTAATGTCATTCCTTTTTCTTTCAATGTTTTTTCGACAACTTCCTCTTTGATTATCTTTTCGATTTTCCTTTCTTCTTTTTCTTTCGAAGGACTTGCAGTTATAATTAAACTTGGTAGTTCCAATTTAGGTTTTATAACTTCTAATTTCGGTCTTGGTGGTGTAGTTGGTGGTACAGGAATATTTTGGAGAGGCAGTTCTTTTAAAACTGTTATTTCGTGTATGTCTGATGGTGTGGGATTTTTTATTTCTTCTTTAACTATTTTAACTGGTTCTGAAGATTTGATCGTCTCCATTATTTTTAATATAGGACTTGGTTCTCTTACTTCCTCTTTTATAATATTTTCCGGCTCGTCATCTGAAGACTGTTCGTCATCAGCAGGACTGTCGGGTGAGTCGTCGATTAATTGACGGAGTTTAGAAACCTTGCTCTTTTTGGAATAGGTCTCTTGATTTTTCGCGGGTGTGAAACCTTCAAATATTGGACCCGAACTGCCATCACCGGGAAACGAATCATCGTCTAGAGAGAATAGACCATCTTTCGAATCGTCTTCTGGGCTTTGAGGTCCCGCTGCATCTCTGCTAGATCCAAAATCTCTAAACGGTGACAGCGATGGAGACCTGAACGATGACGCTCTAGGTCTTAAAGGCTCTTCAGATATTTCTTCACTCAGCGACTTTGATAATGTCGATGTATACTTGCTTGGCGAAATATCATCGAAAATACGATGAGTTCGTTTCTTCTTCTCATCATGTAATTCTAATTCAAAAGGTTCCGGTTCCTTGAATTCGTAAACATCCTCCGCCTGTTTCTCGGGTTGGGAAGTTTCAGGAGTTGGAGTTACTTGAGTTACTAGGGAATCTTGCGACACTTCAGATTTATTAATATCGTCGGCTTCTTGTTTTACAGAGTGAAGTCCTTTGAGCTCCGATCTTATTTCATTAAGATCATAATCTCTGCCTTGGTGCTGGTTGCCACTGATGCGTGGTTTCTTGGCTGGAGACGTGGCCACAGGAGTGGACACCGTTCTCACTGGCCTCTTCCGTGGCTTGCTTGAGCTGCTGCTGTCACTTGACTTTTGGTCTTTAGATCTAGAAGGAGCTGCAAAAATAATTATTTTTAATTTACTTTTGGTATTTTTTACTTATTTTTCCTTTATTGAATTAAATTACTCACTTTTCATAATAGATTTATCATCAGATTTTTTTGGAGGTCTCTTGACACTTTCGTCACTATCTGAGTCACTATCACTATCAGACCGAGCTGACGATTCTGAAATCAAAACTGAATATATCAATATATTTCATATCATCTTTTAAAAAATACAAACATGTATAAACTAGAAAATAAATAACAAACCTTCCGTTCTTTTACTCCTAGAGCGTCTACTCAAATTTGTACCCTGCAACAAAATTTGCGAAATAAATCGTTATAATCATAAATAAATAAATATAGAAATATTTTAGTTAATAAGAACATATTAATATTTCACACAATACCGACCAGAGCGACTAAACCTTCTATGATAGATTGTCGATAGATTATATCACTGACATCCTTGTATACAAAAGCCAGCACAGAGCCATGGAGTATCGTTTTAATTATAGCAGTCATTTAGAACCAATTTTGATATTAGAAATATTCGTGCGAGATCCGATCAACGATGAGATTCCGATGATAAATAAATACCTTACCTACTTTAAATAAATAACCTACCTTCTTGTTCCTTTGGTCGTGCTGCGTGACGTTGAGCGCGATCCTCTGCGGCTTGATCCACTCGTCGTAGCGCGTGTTCCAGCCCGTGTAGTGCACCCGCAGCATGCCCTCCGACGATATCTCGATAACTTTCGCTTCGTAGGTTACCTGGTTATAAAATTATTGTTTTGGTAATTAATTTAATACAACTTATGAGCATTTTCTTTATTATTTTTTTAATTTGAACAGATAAAAAAAAATATATCGGCGGTTCCAGGGTTATTTGGTCTCAACGATTTTTTTAGCTAAATGTAAATATGTGTATAGCTCCAGCTAACGTCTCTTAGACCAAAAAGGCCTGGGAACCGTTGATATGTAAAATTAAAGATACCATAATTTACCTTTGATTCAGATTGTGTGGGACCATAATAAACTTTTAATTTATCACCAACTTGAGCTTTAACACTTGACCCTCCCGATCTCGCTGGTTCACTTGTGGATGGCCTGATAAAAAATAAAATTAGCAAGTCCATAGCAAAAAAACCAAACAAAATAAAAAATCAATTCTTTTCTAACTCTGTGTTCTTTCTCTTCCTCGGTCTCTTGCTGCTGTTGGATGCGATAGTGTTGCCGCTGCTTGCCGAGTTTGCGCTCTGACTGCGACGACTCTGCATCTTCTTTGTAGGACCGCATCTGTTATACATGTCTATTTTAATTAAATATATATTTGAATATATGTATGATAGCAATGGACCAATTGATCTAACCCTAAATAAAGTACGTCAACTATTTTGAAGCAATTATTAAATCGAACCCGAGTCCATTTGCGCCGCTATATGTTGAGCGTCTGCGCTGACCACGCGTCTCACTAACGGGGCGTTTTTAATATGAAAGACATTTAATATTAGTTCTATTACCTCGAGGCTCGTCCGGAGCTATCGCTGTCGGTGGAGACGTGCGGTCTTCTGGACGCTCGAAGAGTACTGCCGCTAACACTTTCACTCACTGAAATATCAAAATTTGTTTATGATTTTAAAAAAGATTATCATTATGAATAAAACATAGAAATATATATAATAGGTGTGTGATATATTTATCACTAAATTAATTTAGACTAAAGATTTAGATTTTACACTAAAATAACACTTAAATCTTCACATGAGCCAGCCATGTTATGTTTGCTGAAGTATTTAAATGAATGAAAAAAGAGGTGGGATTCAAACCAGAGACAACGGAGATGTATTATTTATAGTACTCTATACCCACCGAAACAATCATATTAATAGTTTGTACTACCTAAAAGGTTTTAAAAGTTCAAATACTAACATTTAGAAGACATCGTCTTTCTCTTAGGTGTTCTTTTTTCATGTGATTCAATCTTAACTGGCGGTAAGCTGCGGGTCTTAGACTGCGAGCGAGGCTTTATTACAATCTTCTCATCTGGTATACTTTTATCTTTATCTTTATCCTTTTCTTTTTCCTTGTCCTTTTCTGTAACTTTCTCCTTTTCTCGTTCTTTTTCCTTTTCTATTTCCTTCTCCTTCTCTTTCTCTTTTTCAATTCTTGAATAACAATCACTTGATTAGATACAACAAGTTATATAATATAATAGCATAAGGTTTAAAACTAATAACTACATAATCAAACTTTAAAATTAGTTATCATTGGAAAAGAAAATTGTAATGAAAAATTATTTTTTTGTACATCATCAATACATATTTTTTTTCAATTTTATGTATTTATAATTAAAAAGATTAACGTGATTTAAAAAAAACAACAAAGTTTTCTATTTTTCTGTAACTTTTTTTGAGAAAATATTAAAAACTAGGTGTAACGTTCAAGGATTGGTTATTTATATATTTTTTTAATAACTGAAGAAATAACAAAAACTTTAAACTATATTACTTACTTAGGTGTAGTACTGATCAAGGGTTGGTTGTCCGCACTGTCGTCTTCATCACTAGCCCGCGGCTTCTCTTTCTTCTCTTGTTTCTCTATCTTATCTTCCTTTTCACTCTTATCACTCTTTTCCGTCTCACTCTTATCTGAGTCTTTGTCTTTACGCTGAAAATTATACTATACATATAATTTGTGTATTGCGGTAAATACAAGGTAAAAAACATGCATTCAGTCATAATAGCTTTAACTTGAAGTAATTAACAAAAACTCTTATAGTAAATCTGATGAAGGAAACTCAAATTCTACAGGGTTCTACAAGAAACGTGCCAGGTGTATTAATGACACATGGATGTGGATATATTAACACGCCCATTATCGGATGGAGTTTCATTGATTTTCACATCATGATAAGGAATACAATTGAAGAAAAGTACATAGCCCTTCTGTATCACGACGATAAAATACAATACTTTATTAGACATTGCAATATGAAGAAAGGCTCGGCACTTTTTCAATGCCACATGGCGTTGAAAATTATTGATGTAAAGATCACATAGTCCTTTTTTTTGGGCAGAATAAACGATGGTGAAAGATATCGATTTGTAAAAGCCACAAACGATGGCCTCTTAATGAAGACTATAGTGGATAATGATAGTTTAAAGAGTACCGCACCTGGTTAGGCGTGCCCGTGGGCGTGGAGGCGGCGGAGGAGGCGGAGGAGGCGGCCGAGGAGGCGGCGGCGGAGGAGGCGGCCGTGGAGGAGGAGGCGGCGGCGGGAGGCTGCTTGTCTCGGTCGCGAATGAGCGAGCGCCCGGCTGGCGGGGTGCGCGCGCCTCGGGGGTGCGCCACCAGCGTAACGCCCAGCTTGCGGTAGAAATCCTCGAAGCTGTGAAGGAATCTGGAATACGAAAGAATTATATTTAATTTGGACATGGTGGAAATAGACTATTTATTATTAACATATATTTAGTACAGTTCGTAAATGGTTAAATGTTATTATTCTAAATTCAAAATCGTTTATTACGTAATATTCTAATTCTAAAAAAAAACAAAAGACATTGTTATGTACATGATATTAAATATTTAATTATTTCAACTTACTTTTTATAAGCCTGCTTGCAAAGATTTGTGATACTAGTGGTGACAGGATGGAAACCCATTTTGTCAGCTATCGCCTTCCATTGGTTTTGATTTGTCACTCTGTTGTAGCCTCCTAGTTTTTGTACAACCTGGTAAGTAAAAATCAAATGAATATATAGTACACAAAATGTACAGAATATATAGTACAAGTAAGTAGTACATGAATCTGAGGCGCGGTCATTGTGACATCACGGAATAGAAAGGAACGCCAACTTTAAATCAACAACTTAAAGAGCCGCGTCTCAAATATTGTTTTTTTAAGTAGCGAAACCGTAGTCAGAGCTACTTTATAAAAAAGTGGCAGATGTTTGTCTGCCCGTCTGTCTTTGGTCACGAAACTTTTAATAAATGTTTTTCGCAACCTAATGATATTGTATTTTTTATTTAGTTTTATTGAAAAGATAAAAAAATAGCTTTGGAGCCCTGTATAAAAATATCTCTTATAACCTTACCCTAAACAATCTATACAGGTCAATGTCACGGTTGGCAATCGTCGGATTCCTGTTGAGGGGAGTGCCTCGATCGTCCATGAACTTGTACAGCTGTGCTACGAAATGATCCTTCTCTTCACGAGGTTCATCGTCAGAACTCTGTGATAATAATATTGATTATTACTGTTTATTACTATATATATTAGGTATTATAAGATTAAATATAATTTTATAGTAGTAGTAGTAAGAAGTTTCATATAATTTTGGATTTACAACGACTTTTGAAGATAATTGAATATAGACAAGAAGAACATACATTAAATAACATAAAAAAACTACATACATCATCTGAAGTGTTCCGTGGCTCGTTGAAGAGTGCGTCTCTGTCCCAGTGCGGCGGCAGGTCTCCGTGCGCCAAGTACTGCAGCGCCGCCTCCACTCCGCACCACTCCAGCGGGGCCGCGCCCTTACGGAACTCACGGGCTTCCTTTTTTGGAACTGTGTAGCTAGTGGAAAAATGGTTACTCTTATAACACAACAAACAACACAAAAAAATTAAGTTATCATACATATATCATATGATAACTTAATTTTTTGATTGAAGACTCAAAGTGTTATTGCTAAGTATTATTTTGATAAAGATTTTGAAACCAAAAATTAAGATGATTAAAAATAAGTAAAGATAATTAAGATTACCTTGGCTTACATCTCAGAACATATGAAAACTTATAGTTCATTAAATTTTTTAAATAATATTTCAACAGGAATCATTACATTGTAAACTTACTATCTGCCATCCTTGAAAGATCTAACAAGGTAGTCTTCCTTAACTTTGATCTGTGCTGTGGGAGCTACAACCAGCGCCGGGAACGCCGGCTGGTGCGGTCGTCTTCGTTCAGCACCACTTGCAGCCTCCACAAGCACCACTCGACCCACATGTGGCTCTCGTTCTGCACTATCAGCCTTTACACGTTGTGTCGGCCCCTCCCCTTCACTTTCATCAGATCTGGTTCGAAATATATATTTTGGATGAATAATTATCAGAAATTTATGTAAAAAGTCTCTACTTTATAAAAAACCATTTATAATAATGTAAGTTTATTAAGAGCAATCATTGTAATTCTTTTCCTACAACTTACTGTGCTCTTCCTCTACGCCCCCTTCTTCCTGCTATCACTGGTGTTGAGAAATGCTCGGGATGTGTAAGTGGCAGCTGGTCTAAAGTTTCACTCTCATTGAAATGTCTTCCACTCTTTAAGCAAAGCGCTGAGCGCCGCAGAGTTGTAATATCTCCATCGTCAAACACTAATATAAGAAAAGTAGATATTCAACATTAACAATGTATGTTTCTGTAGTTTTACAAAAATAGAAATAGAAAATACAATTAAATTGCCACAGCACATACCAACAGTATACTGGCTACAGTCTTGTATTTTAGTAATTACGGCTTCCATGGCTTCTTTTTTAGGATCCTGTTTAACTTCCACTGTACTCCCAACCCTTAGAGTCCCTTTAATGACGTCATCATTGACTGTGGTTATGCCACCAGCTTTTAGTGTAACCTAAAATTATATACTTCCTCAATACAAAAAAAAAATGATTTGTTTAAAGTAAACAATTACATATTATATAGTCAACAATGAATCCAGATTTTAAATATTATAGCCCTTATTTTTCAATAGTAAACCTAGTGGTTATGGTGGTTTAACAATACCAGTGTTGATTATTATTATCGAAGATGATATGTGTATAAGTTACATTATTAGCATAAATTTAACCCCAGGGTTATTATTAACCAATGACCTAAAATATTTTGTGTTGTTTTCATTATTAAGAAATTACCTACATACAGTAACATGTGTATTTAATTGATAAACTATCCTTGCAATTAATTGTATTAACTTTATAATTGAGAGATTGCAAGTAGTTCACATACACATATAACCATATGTTTTATCGTGGTGTATAATAAAGAGTATTTATTATGATGATTATTATTATTATACACAACCCTAATTATAATATGTTAACATACCTTGCATTTAATATTGCGAACAACTTTCTTAATCTTAGCTTCACAGAATGCACCTTTGTATTTAGCACTTACATCCGTACCCACTGGTAGGAAAGGAGGATCATCACCCTGCTGTAATGTTACAATTATTTTAAATATAAATAAGAGAATATTAGTTTAATAAAAAATAGTTTGATATATGAAACTTACCATTCTGGGACAAATAACAGAAGGCAGATCTCGGATAATGAAATCTGTAAAAATACTTTATTGAAAGACGACAGTCAGGATAGGTTGTTACCACTGGGCAATCGTCTGCTTATGATTATCATGAATACAAACTAGCATTTTAGATTTATTAGATATGAATAATTGGATCAGTAGCAAGAAAGTGAATTGCGCGGCAATAACGAACCTTTTATAAGAAAAAACAACATTAATTCTCATAGTTATGATATTTACCTCAAAGTATTCTATATTTACATTAAAAGCACAGTAAAAATCATTTTCTTACATCAAATTTGGATGAACTCAATTCATTTCGTGGAACACAACAATAGGAACACCATTTTCGATTCTAAAATGACAATTATTATTATTTGTTGCCATTAAAAAAATAGTCAAAGCTTCATTCGGATACTTAGAATTATCTCTAACGGTAAAAATAGTTATAAATGTAATGATTTATCAGTTTATATATGGATTTCTTATGATACAAAGAAACATCATTTCAATACTTTAATTTCTTAACATTTAATTATATTTTACCAGTAATTTATAATTCTTAATTTTTTCAACATTTTAAGAGTAAGTATCCGGTTTTTTATTTTTAATCATCTGTGCTAATATGACACAAATGAACATTGAACACGTCAAAATTAGTTTTTTGTTCTAGTGAGTGATACGAAATGATGTTTTGAAAATGTATTTGTTGCAAATTATCCGAATACAGAAAGCTTAAATATTTCGCAAGACATTTCAAATTAAAATTTTAGTGTATGGACGTGATAAGTGAATTTGTTATCAATGAAAATGAAGGCTTTAGTGGCGACTGTGATCAGTCTAGCCCTTACGACTGTAGTAATTGGCAATGCCTATTACCAGAAGAAACAGTTCTATCCATCTGTAGTTTACTTAACTAATTCTAATCCTAGTATGGCTGTAAGTAATTTTAAAAACATATAATTTCACTAGGTTATCTTATTGATCTTGTTGTAAAATCCTTATCTGAAAGGAAAATGTTTATTTATGAGACATTAATTTTATTATTACGACTACAGTAATTGATGAACAATCCAATAACACAGGTGGAAAAACGTTATTAAATAATAATGTTTGTTTTTTCTTAGGTCATGTATTTACAAGCTTTCATACTTGTTTTATTGGTTGGTAAAATTCTGAGAAAAATCTTCTTTGGTCAACTTCGGCCTGCTGAATTTGAGGTGAGAAAATAAACGACATAAATATAATTATCATTAGAGAATCTAATAAGATTCTGTTTAAAGTAAATTGCCTTGGCAAGTACCAGAATGACTAAAATGTAAATGATTTTTCAATGTAACATATTTATTATCATTTTTTAATTATTTTAAATTGCATTAAATTTTAAAAGGTGATTATATATTAAATTGTGAAACCTTTGTGAAAGTTGTACATTTGATAAGAATAACTATTATTTATCCAATTAGTGGTTGTATATTTGAAGGTTGAATTTTATCAGAATAAGTTATGTCAATATTTATTACAAAACATTTTTTTTCTGAATTTTAATGTTGCAATAATATAAAATCATTTTTTTTAAACCACATTATTATAAAGACAAAATATATTTTGTTATATAAATACCCTTTTTGAATATGAAGGGATACTATAAAATGTTAAATGAAATTATTGTAATATTAATATATAAATTAAAAATGATTATGGATGAAAGTGAAAAATACTATTATTACATATCTCTCTACCATTTATGTAATTACTATTGTTAATTAGTTATTAACAATAGTAATTACATAAATGGTCCATTAATCCAAAAGTTCTATGGTTTATAAAAAAAGTTTTAGTATAATAGGTATGACATTTAATATTTTTGTATTTTCTTTATGTTCGTAATATGTTTATATTTTCATTTCAGCACTTAATAGAGAGATCTTGGTATGCAATCACTGAGACATGTCTAGCCTTTACAGTGTTTCGAGATGACTTCAATCCAAAGTTTATAGCATTATTTACTTTGTTACTGTTTTTGAAAGCATTCCATTGGCTTGCTGAAGATCGAGTTGATTATGTAAGATTATTAAAAATATATTTAATTACCACATTTATTCCTCTGAAACTTTTTTTTATATAAAATGAATTTAATGTTTATGTCATTTCAATATTCTAAAAGTGAATTGGTTTTTTTTTAATAATAAACTATTGTTTCTTATTATAGATGGAAAGAAGTCCAGTAATAGGATGGTTATTCCATGTGCGGATACTGAGTCTTCTAACTCTGTTAGCACATGCTGATCTCTACTTCATCCATCATGCATACTCAGTCACCACCTCCAAAGGTCCCTCTGTGCAAGTGGTTTTTGGATTTGAGTACAGCATCCTCATATTTATGATTGCTAACATTCTAATTAAGGTGAGGATAACTTTATTTACCTGTTAAAAATATAATAAATAAATAGATATAAATCAAAATAAAGAATAATTGTTTTTCATATATTTTTCCACTGTATGTTTGTTCAGCTTTGTTTCTGTTATTGTATTTTTAACAATGAAAGTCATTATAATATTATCAAAACATGTATTATCTTTATTGTTTTTGTTTTCAAAGATAAAGTGAAAAGATTTAATTTGAAAAGGTCACTTTCAAATTTTTTATTTTTATAATTGATATAGAAATGTAATTAAGTATCTTATGTAAAGTAAGTTAAATATTAGCAATTTGTTTAAAAAGTTTTATACATACATATTATACTTAATAATATAAATAATAAACCCTTTATTCAGATGAATTACAAATTTTGCTTAAGTAATCAATAAAATCCAGTAACTCGTCTGCTTGCCAATCGGCAAAGGCCTCCTCCAATCGTAACCATTCTTTTCTGTTGTCAGTATTTAATAATATAATAATAATAAAATACAATTTTAAATTGGTGCCTGACATTTCATAAGTATATAATGTATGTGTAATACTTTGACTTTGATTATTCAGTACATGCTCCATGCAATTGATTCCCGCTGGGAGGCTCCATGGGAGAGCAAAGCGGCCGTGCTACTCTATACAGAGCTGGCCATTAACTTCCTTAAAGTGCTGCTGTACATTGGCTTTGTGGCAGTGATGGTGCGCATCTACACCCTGCCATTGTTTGCTTTTAGACCTATGTATGAAACTCTGAGGTGAGTTAATTGATTTATCTATATAAGTATATTATTTATTTTAGTTGATTATATACACATATAAATAATACATTTAAAAAAAAAATTGCTCCTCAATTTTATAGGCCTTTTGAATGTTTGTGCACTAACATATTTGTTACAAATTTCAGAAGTTTTAACAAAGCTTACAACGACGTAGTGTTGTCTCGTCGCGCGATCAGGAACATGAACACACTGTACCCTGACGCGACCGCTGAGGAGCTGGCTGCTGCGGACAATGAGTGCATCATCTGTAGGGAGGAGATGCATAGTGGTGAGGACTATGATTGATTGATTAAATGATATTCAACGCAGAAGTATAGATATAGTTTAGATGTTATTTTCCACAATCATAGTCAGCTTAAAAATATTTATATTGATAAGCTTTTACTATGTTTACATTTATATCCTATATATTTTAAGAAAACAGTCTGGAACATAAAATAAATAAAAGGAAATAAAAAAATAATCATGTCTTATACAGAATGTAGATAAAGTAAAACTATAATTTAATTAAATATGGATATTCTTCAGGAGCAAAGAAGTTACCTTGCAATCACATCTTCCACGCCGCATGTCTACGACTTTGGTTCCAACGTCAACAAACATGCCCAACATGTCGACTTAATGTACTTCGTGCGCCAGCGCCCGAGCCAACTAACGCCAACGCGAACGCCAACGTCCCCAACGTGAACGTGCCATTGGTCAACCCACCCAACGCTCAGGCCCCGCCCCCGACGACCGCGCCTGTACCACCACCATTCCCGAACATGCCTCCACGTGAGTTTTGACATATTTAAAATTAAAAATATTAGACACCAAATACCAGTATAATATAAAGTAAGTAGGTCGAGGGCAGTTATGCTAAAATAGCAAATTAATTCAAATGAATATTTCAAATATTTAATTCGTCTCGTGGCACATATCGCGCCATTACGAGTCACGAACACACCTGAAGAGAACCAAAATGGCGGCCAATTTATGAATACTAAGTTTAAATTATTGATTGAAACAAAATCTTCGGTCGGACACCCACCGGTTCCTTTTGTGATGACTGATTCTGAGCGATTTCCTTTTTTTATTGTAAAATGTTAAAACTAATGTATATAATACGTGTCTCAGCACTGATGGGTTGGGCCGTGCCGCCGGCGCCGCCGCGTCCCGCCTCACTGGCGCCGCTGGGTGCGGACGAACTACGCCGCATGGAGGGGAACGAACGAAGGAACGTGGAGGCCAGGCTTCAGGTGAGATATGATGATTGTCTTATTTCAAAGTAATAACCGTTATTTGACACGTCTATATGTATTTGTTGTTTGTAATACATATTAAACTACTAGCTCTACTTCATTGGTTTTTTTAGTTAGCTCTACTTTACTTTATTAGGTGATTGACATAAATTCTTTATTACTTAAAAAAAAGAAAATGTCAAGTGAAGACCACTACAATATATTCCTGAAAACTGCATCCAATTCTGTTAAGCCTTTTCTGAGGTTAGTGTGCACAAACATACAAAATGAAAAAACATTGTTTTTGGGTCTATGGTGCATATAAAGAACCCTTATTATAATTTTTAAATATATTTACCACTAGCTGTTGCCCGCGACTCGGTCCACGTGTTTATTGACAATGTTTTTTATCTTTCTAAGTTTTTTAACTTCCCGCTAAAAAAAATATTTTTTTTGTAATAAAAAGTATCTTACTTCTAATACCTCGAAAACTATGTGTACAAAGTTTAATAATGATCGGTTGAGTAGTTTTCGCGTAAATGCGTAACAAACAAACTTACATTCGCATTTATAATATTAGTAAGATGTACAGACAACAGATTGAGTTACTTTGTTACATATAGATATAATAATAGTTTTTAGATCTACGAAAGTGTTGAAATCAGGTAATTTCAAATATTATAACCTGACATTGAATATAGTAGGTCTAACAGTTGATTGAGGTTAACTCATAGTAAAATGATGAAAAAAGTGTTAAATAAAATATTCTCACAATATGTTTATAATACAATATTTTAAAACGTGTACATGAAAGCGAAAATACAATATAATCTATTTAATAATAAAATAAAGTAAAAAAAACAACAGGAAAAATAAATATGTACAGAAAGAAAAATGATATCCTAGAAACGGAACAAAATAATATCTTACTTTTAAACTCTGTTCATATGTGAATGTTTTTTCTATTCATTTGTTTAGGAGGTTTTTTATATACATTTAATTATAATGCAATAATTATTTTTTCCGTATGTATTATGTGAACGTTTTATGTAGCTTCTTCTCGAGATCCAATCGATGTTGGACGCGTCGGTGCTGTTGATGCAGCAGTACTCCAGCGTGGTCTCCAACTTGCCGTTGAACAGCTCCAATGTGGCCACGCAAACTGACATTTTGTAAGTACACAACATAATTTGACATACACAAGTGGTATCTAAGATGGATGTAAAGTGAAAAAGAATATAAATATATAAATAACCTTTTTATTCGATGGCCGCACGCCAACCAAGTCGTAAATAAATCTCAAAACTCATAAATACATTTTTCAGCATTCAATAATCAACTATAGGTATTTTAAAACGCCTAAGTTAAAAAAACGGAAGAGAATATAAAAATGTAATATACGAGAAAAAAATATAATATAATAATAAACGAGAAAAAAATATTAAGCATTATTTTATCAACCCCAAAGTTTTTCAGGTGCTGTGTCTCAGAAAAATGTAATACAAAATAAATATAATAATTACTATTGAATAAATTTTAATAATAAATAAAATTCCCCGCTTAATTAAGTCAATGCCGTATTTTTTAATATATGGTTTAAATTTAATATTTTGTACAGACGTACAGAACCTTCTCCCGAGCCATCTCCGGTGCGTGTGAAGACGGAGCCTGACGTGGTGGCTACCACTTCTACATACAAACCCACCCCCGGGCCCTCCAGTAGAGACGACTTCGAGGATTTAGACACTAATGTAACAAATAGGTGGGGTATATAACTAATTTCATTTAATATTAGAAATAATGATGTGGCTGTGTATTGAAATAAGTTGTTCTTATATTATATTGTTTTTATTCGTTTTTTTTGTACATATTTGTATATTCATAATTAGTTTCGATTTTTAAAATAAAAATGTTTTACTTACGACGACTTATGACGAGGGTGAGGGTGACGTAACTGTAATGAGTAAATTATTTGTACTGTAAATTATAGCTAAAGCAATATATCTTCCATATACTAGCTTTAACCATTTACTTCTTCCTCTTTAAAGGCATAATTGATTAAAAACCCGTTCTTAGTGAATAATTTCGTCAAAGGAATATCATATGGTTAATTTGAATTATAATATAATTCGTATAATAATTCAGATCTCGTAATATGCCTGTGATAAAAATATATTCTTTGATGATTTATCTTTTTTAAATTACAGGGAAACATCTGACGCGGACGCGGAAGAGCTTAGAAGACGTCGATTACAAAAATTCAGCGCAGAAAAATAACATTCTTTTAAAGTCTAGTTTACTTTCCTACTTGCTATTATTATTTTAATGTACAAAGTGTTTTGATGTCCATCCTTGTATTGTAATCAAAAATAAATGTATTTGTGTCTTGTAAATATATTGGGATATATACATGAATACATTTAAATAATACTTTTATTAGACACTTCATTAATTCATAATTTGTGAGTGAAACGACTTTGCTATAATCTATATTATTTATTGAGCTATACTATAATAAACTACACATTAGCAGTTATAAAACGCATTTATATATCCATACACTTTAGGGTTATAATTCTCTAGTACTGGCATGCCCTTTAAGTATCTACTGGAGTCATATAACTTGACATCGTTTCTGCAGTACCATACGTTTTTAGTACCTTCCCTACCATCAAGATTGAGAGTGTTTAGCTCAAAAACACCGAAGTGGAACCATTGGCCATCTGTTTGAATACAGTTTATATGTACCGGATCAGGTAGGTCTTTTACATCCTCCTGTAAATTACAGAGAAAAGAATTATATATCATACAATATAAATGTTTTTTAACAATATCATAAATTTTATTTACCCCATACAACTGTTTAGCATATGAAGATGCTACAGTGAATGCATGTGTGAGTGAGCGGCCAAGGATTTGGGTTGGAGTAACTGGTGTTTCAAAGATATTGGCAACTTCTGTTCTGTTAAAATGTAGCCAGGTGGTATGTGGGTGCTTCAAAGATACACTTGGACGAATGGCTAAAAGAATACAATTTTTGCACCATGATTATTTAATTTAAATATTTTATAAAACATTCATAAACACCTTATTACAATATCGTCTTTTTTAATTTAAATATTCTTAATTCCAATTAAGTATGTCATGATTGTCAACAAACCTTATTCTTGATTTTTAAAGCTTTGTTGTAATTGGTAGTTTTCCAATTACAGCACTAGAGCGCATTATGCGGCATAATGCTTAATGTAGAATGTTTCAACGACAGCAACGCTTCGCACAATCAAGCACTCTTGAGTTGGCATCGATTGCATGTATCACGCGAAAACATTACTTTTAAGAGTGCTTGATTGTGCAAAGTGTTGCTGTCGTTGAAACATTCAATGTTAAGCATTATGCTGCATAATGCGCTCTAGTGCTGTAATTGGAAAACTACCATTAAGTTTGAATTTGGAACAAATAGTAGTTATCACTATTATATTAGTAAAATAAAAATAAAATAGTATGTATCATATAAAAATGTTACTTACGGTAAACACTATTCTCACTATAGAAATGTTCAGGGGGCAATGTGACTGTGTGGTGTACAGGGTACATATCTGGTATATCAATAAATGAAGTGTCACTATCCTGTAAATCGTGCTTCAGAGGTTTGTTACTAGTTACCAAGATATTGGAAATGTCTTGGAACTGTATAAGATCTCCTTCTTTATCAAAGACACTGTTGCTCTCAACATCATTTGTGACATATTTATTAAGGGTGACTTCTGCATCATTACTCTTTTCAATGAGTTGAAGTAACTTGTTTGTTAAGATTTGACTGAAATATAGTTATTGAATTATAAAACCATTGTTTTAATTTCTTATAATTTATGATTTTTATATACTTACTTCTTTCGTTTATCAGTTATGCCTAGTATTCTTGGAAAGTTATAAGCTGGTCGTTCTGGATCTTTTATTTTAGGTAGTTTTTTTTGCTCACAATCATATACATTAGCATTAAGTATTGCTTTTTTCACACCTTCATGCACTGCTTTAGGTGCAGGTAATTCTGCAAGTTCTTCAATTCTATGAGGCAGTTTATCTTCTGTTATTTTAGTCTTAGTGAGAATTTGGGCTTGTGAAATGCCTTCTAAGAGAACATTATTACTTTTGAGGGTTAGACACGGTATTTCTTTATAATCTGGATGATTTTGATCAAGTGGTAAAGGTCTATCAAAGGGTCCAACAATGTTAATTCTGTAATTAACAAAATAAAAACAAATTTTTAACATTTGATTAGGTTCACTGTATCGCTAAAAAATCTTGAATAAGCTAAAGTGTGTTTCATAAATTCTAGAGTCATGGCAACTGAGCTTAAAGATAAAAAGGTTTGATAAAATAAATTACTTCTCCCATTGTTGGGGTTTTTCCTTCACAAATTCAAGAGCATCTTCAACAGGAATTCCTTTTTCTCTCAAGGACTGCTCAATACCTAAATCAATTGGCACACGTTTGCCTTGAACTAACCAATGCCTTTTGAACATAAAATCTATGTGCTGTCTACATAATACTTTAGTTAATTTCATTTTTAAGTATTTGAAACGAATTAACTAGTAGTAATATTGAGATATTATTGAAACATTCAACATGGGCCTGTAATTTTCATTTAGGTTGACAAATGACATTGGCGTCTGACACTGACAAGTTGTACCTACACAGTGCCATTTCTTACTTTATCTAGATTCTAGGATAACCACCAACTCTCACCGATCAATCGCTTCCGTGTGCTCTCCACCTAACGAGACTTAAAGGAATAGACCGTGCTTCACTGCACAACTGAAAGCCATTAAATCAATCAATCAATCTACCATAAACTCTGTATCGTTAAAATCATGCAAATTGTATTAATTTATGTATTTTTGCATTATATTTATGTAAACATACATAAATATTGAAAATGTGGTCGCTTAACAATAACCTCTCCATCATAATATTTTTTATAGTTCAATAATGCCGCTGCATGTGTATATTGTAATTGTTATAACCATAGACTTATCATACATAATTCTATGGTTATAAGTCAATGGTTGTTATTACCTTTGAATTTTGATGTTTCATATTTCACGAGTTATGGTATTTAGCTGCTAATAAAATGTAAAAACATAATGAGACCTTTGTATCAGTCTACAAAATATGAAAGATTAAAAAAACTAAAAATCTGTTTTGAAAGTTTATTAATTATTGCTTAAAACTTATATATTTTTCGTATTAATATAAGAAGTCTCTTATTGCAAAGAATCACCAATGACAAACGTTCTAATCTTTAAGATACTTTACTGGCACCGTTCATAAACATACTAAACTGTTTAATGTATAAACTCTTTACTATCACTGTAAAACATTGTTATATTAGTTCTGTTACATAATTTAGTCTCTCGATCACACACTGACTCTTCTTAGCTGGGAGATGATTTATATATTCACTACTTTTAATCAAATCAGTATTTAATATTACAATCATTTATTTAGTCATTTGAACTTTTATACAAACATTACATGTTTTAGTCATATTTTTATTAAACCTACCGTCCAATTATAGGAAAGCTAACACTAATTGATCTCAATGTTCTCCCAGATCAAAGTAATTTAGTAAGATGGGGCAAAGCCGCTGAAAACTGTTGCAACATCTGTTGGGAGGCAGTAGGAACCGCGAAACACTTATTAGTAGGGTACTTCTAGATAGAGGTCAATACTCGCGTCGTCACGATAAAGTACTAGAATTATACAGGAAGCGGTTAGTCTTTCAGTAGAAAGAGCGCGGAAGTATATAACTTAACCACCAAACGATCTCTAGAATTCGTAAAAGAAGGCTTCTCCAAAAAGTCAAGACTGAAGCCTTATTCAAATTGAATAGGGCTGAGGTTTGATTGAGAAGACTGAGGTTGGTGTTTCGTCATCCAGACTGGACTTATTCCTTTATTTTAAACATCTAAAGCGTGTGATACTTGTGGGGCTTACTATTCCCTCAGCAACAAACATCCCCAGGGATCACAAGACGAAGCTTTTTAGCATTTCATGGATTCACCGTGCGGGTGCCGGGCCCATCGCGTTGCAAGGAGAGGAATGCAAGCAGTGCCTGGGACTTGCGACCCAGGAGTGGGTTTAATGCTTTATTATGCGCAAAAACGCTCACCTTCACCCTCCACACTCCTCTCCCTACCTAACCAAATTTGGAAAGAACCTACTAATGCTGCCTTTGAAATACGTTCTAGAAATGAACCGATGCTTGTTCTAGAAAGGCCAAGGTATTTAAGTAGGCTATAGAGAGATTTTGCTGTTATACCTCTCGCTCCCATTTCTACCGCATACAAACTAACTATAAATTTATTCCGGATCAGTTCGTTGGTTAGTTCGTAATACTTATTGAGCTTGAATGTGTGATCCCTTGGGATGTTTGTTTCCCAAGGAACAGTAAGCTCCACAAGTATCACGCGCCTCAGATGTTTCGAATACAGGAATAAGTCCGGTCTGGATGACGAAACACCAACATCCCCAGGGATTTTGTAATGCTTTTGATACGTGTCCATCATGAGAGTCCAATCAGGAGCCGCGCCATAATTGAATAAGGCTTCGTTTTTTATTTTTTGGAGGAGCCTTCTTTTACGAATTCTACAGATCGTTTGTTGGTTGTTACACCCTTCCGCGCTCTTGCTACTGAAAGACTAACCGCTTCCCGTATAATTTCTAATACCTTGTCGTGGCGACGCGAGTAGTGACCTTTATCTAGAAGTACCCTACACCCTACTAATAGGTGTTTCGCGGTTCCTATTGCCTCCCCACAGATGTTGCAAGACTTTTCGGTGGCTTTGCCCCATCTTACTAAATTACTTTGATCTGGGAGAGTCATTTGGAATGCATTAAGATAGAATTTTAATAATGCTGGGGACCAATCATAAATTAAGGTGCGCCACTTCAAAGCTAGTGGAATACAAAAATCTCCTATGGTCACCCATTCGTTTTGTATTTCTAGGTCGGTAGAGTCGGTAGTTATCGTTTTCGTCTTGTCGAATAAAAGATTTTGTTATGTCTATGTCTTGAACTTTCCTACTTGATCCTAGCCCTACTTTATTCGTTTGAGCACCTATCATAATTTTTTTATGGAATTGAAGTCGTGACTCGAGCTCTGAGGCAACTTAGTCTTTTGGGAGAGAAGTTACAGTATCAACTTTAGATTTTCCGATGATATGTCTTTTGGTAATTCTTAGATGTTTGTAGAGCTCCGATGGTTTCTTTAATTTTAATCCAAAATTGTTTCGGTCTTTAAATAAGGTTGAAGAGTCCGCTGAGTGCGCTAACCCGAGCCATAACTTCAATGTCTTTATGACGCTTGCATCTAAACATTTACTTGACTAAAACATTTACTTGGTTTTGTCCTCAATCCGCCCGTCCACGTACAGAAATTCTCAACTACATTTAAAAGTACCTGACATTGACTGGTAGAGAATGCCTTGTTGCATTAAGTCCGCCTATTGTTCATCTTTTATTTTGGGCAATAAAGATTAAATAAATAAATAAATAAACATCATCAGTTCATGTCGTACCGACCCAAAGGCGTTCTCCAAGTCTATCCAACAAACCGTAATCTGTCTCTCGCTAGTTCTAGCATCTTTAAGGCTTTCCGATATTAACGTATTATGTTCCAGGCATCCAGAAATTCCGGTCAAAAACCCTTTCTGGTGATTAGGCCTGAAATATCTATTGTTAATAATGAATTGCGTCATTTTTGTTTGTAAAAAAGAGAAAAATATTTTAGAAATTGTATTTGTTAGGGCTATCGGTCTTGCGTCACGGTGAGTGCGAAAGCGATCCCGTGGCGTCCCATTGCAGCGATGAGGGCAGCCGTTGGTTTTTTAGTAGGGTGCCTTAAAAATGGTAGCGTTTCCTATGCTGCCGGGTGCCGCACATACCGCCCGGCCATCGCCTTCCTGACCTGGGTGACGATGCGGAAACGCATTTTTCCAACGATAAAAAAAAGGGCTATCGGTCTTGTATCCTTAGGATTATTGACATTGTCGTTTTTCGGAATGAGGACAAAAAGGGCTTTTCCGAATGATACCGGTATTTGCTTTCTTGACCAGATTTTACCGAATATATTTAAAAGATGTTTATGGAGCGACGGACATTTTTGTAAACTATATAAGGGATACCACCCGGACCTGGTGCTGATTTAGATGGTTTCATTTTAATTATCTTATTGATTTCCTCCAAAGTTGGCGGGTTGGCATGAAAATCTTCAGTAGGAGTCTCAGGTTTGTGTTCGTTTGGATCCCCATATAGTCTTTGGTTTTCTGGCACTTCGTATGTGCTTTTATAATGATCGAAAATTTGCTCGTTGGTCAAGAGAAGCTTACCTTTTTGATCTTTGAAAATGTTTTTTTAGGATTTTTAAGGATTTTTATCAAAGTCTACTTCATGTTTTGCCCGATCAAAGCTATTACGATTTTTTGTTATTTGATTTTAGCTTAATAAGTAGCTTAATAAGTATTACGAACTGACCAACAAACTGTCTAGAAATAAATTTATAGTCAGCTTGTACGCGGTAGAATTGGGAGCGAGAGGTATAACAGCAAAATAACCTATAGAACAAGCACCTGTTCATTTCTTGAACGTATTTCAAAGGCGGCATTAGTAGGTTCTTTCCAAATTTGGTTGGGTAATGAGAGGAGTGTGGATAGAGGAGACGAGCGTGTTTGCGCACAATAAAAGGGCCCCTTAAACCTACACATGGGTTGCAAGTCCTAGATACTGTTTGCTTCTCTCTATGCAACGCGATGTGTCCGGCACCCGCAAGGTGAATCCATTTAATGCTAAGAAGCTTCTTCTTGTCTTACTTAAGACAAGAGAATATAAATACGGCAAAAGGTACATTTATTATTTATATGTATAACATTTACACGATATTTCCATACTTGTTGTTAATGACATACAAAAGTCATGATGCCGAAATCTAGTCACTCTGAGAGACCATGGTTGAGCAAATGAACCTTTACTTCCAGGCAGTCTACGACTGAGGCGACTCTCTTGGTGGCACTCTAACCTCGTCTCTGCATTTCGGATCCTACAATGAGTCTAAGTGAAAATAATAAGTTCATAAGAGTCTAAGTTTGAATAAGTTTGATAAAAGCTTGTTAAAAGGATATAGGTAAAATACTGGTGTTGGTAATTTTATGAATAGAAACTCAAGCTGTATAGATATATCGTGATGAGACCGGAATATTTTTAAAAATAATGATGTAAAATAACACTGATTTCCAGGAAAACACCATTAGGAAGCTTGTTAGTAAGCTCACTCGAGGCGTTCAGTTAAATGTTTCGAAAATTAATTAATTAACAATGTCATTTATGTTATTAATACCAATTATATATACATCTACATGTATATATGTTGTTTTTATTTTTTTTGTTAAACAGAAATTGATATTTTTTTGTTCTTAATGAGGCAATTTGAATATTTCAGCCGACCTCGTTTACTTTTCGTACAGGTACAGGTCCTGTTTTTAATCAGTAATTTCGAATATTTTGAAACGACATAATTGGCTGATTAAATAACAATTAAGGATAGTGTCAATGTTTATAAAAAAAAATGAGGATTAATGGTGGACATTTAATTTGTAATGTGTTAGAATGTAGGTATGCGAGATATATTTTTATTTATGTACATTCCCTTTTCCGTTAGTCATTTGATATATATATATATGAATTTTAAAAGAAATCACAAATTATTGAAAAAAAAAACTAAAAAAACAAAAGTCGATTTTAATTAAAATTTTGCTTGTAGTTAAAAATAAAGCTTTTCAATATTAGGTTCCTATCAACATACAAAAATAATATGTACATTTTAAGGATGGGAATATACAAGAAAACCATAAATAATTTCGTAAATATATATATTTAATTTTATATCTTCCATCAATACATACAACAATGATAGGTACATCAATTGGTTGATAACACAAATATTTATTACAATAACATCATTCAAAATCTTTATAATTACAGAAGTTAAAGTTCTTAATAATTTGAAGGAAACGCGGGGAAGACATCGTTAATAATATACAAAATAACGCCAGCACCTCGATTGATACAAACTGCTTGTTACGGAGTATAATATTGATGGAATAATACTTTACAAAATAAAACTTATCGAAATATCTTCGGTGTATGCTAGGAGCTATAAAAATTGAAAATAATACAACTAATTAATTTCATAACTAGTAAGAATATTACAATCCCTTACCACGAGATCAGCAACGTGACGTCCCCCGGTGTTGCGTTATGTCAGAATCGCGTAAATTCGTTCAGAAACTTTATTATTGATATAATGAACCCTTTGGCGATTTCACAGTAATTTTTCCAATTGGTGGGCGATAGATTTTTATAATCTTTGGACTTTTTCTGAGTTAAATAGGTTTCCATGTCCGTCATCTTCTAACAATGCATTTATTTAACCGCAGATTGTAACAATTTGCGAATCAAACATACAACACTTAATCTAGTATAATATAATACCTAATTATTTTTATAAAGTAACAAAATTAACTTATATTTACAGTATTATTAAAATGATATCAGAATTTTTACTATTAATTCTAATATTTAATCTGTTTGGAGTAAATATTATTAGTAAAGCGATAGAACTTGATATAAGGCTCGGAGTTCACGAAATGTGAGGAACCTACATGTTGGATATTTGATCCAGGCTATTTAATCTCAGTAAATTTAAACAAATCTAGTGCCTCCATAATACTGGCGCTTTTATGAATGATTATTAAAATATAAAATACAAATTCAACAGTCTGTTTGTTAAGGCACCGTTGGTTAGATGTACTTAATAATATATGGTATTAATGTTTAATAGAACCGTGTAGTTTAATATTAGTTCCACTGGTCGTGCATGAGATCAAATCCGACATTTGTATAAAATCATTTGTTAGTTTATAGAATTTAATCAGTGATATTGACGTGGTAGCTGAGTTTGAAGGGGATGAGAGAGGTTGTAGGGTAGTTTTGATTCAATATTAGCTAAATAATATCTGGTGAACAGTGAACAGGTCGGGTTCAGTCGTCGTCTTTCTTTTCAGTTTTGGGCTCGTACATCGCATGCAGCTGCTCGGGAGATATACTGAAACAATTTGAAATACGTTAATAATGGGAATAATGGGAATAATACTGAAAAATAATATGGGACAATACACTTTAGAAAATTAAACACTAATAAAAATACAATTTTATTATAAGTTATTTAGTTTTTGTTACGATCAATTTAACAAGATGAACCAAATCATTTTAACTCATATTCAAAGCGAGCAGAGACTATAAATTGCCAGAAACTTGTTATATCATCTAACGGAACCATAGAGAAAAAGCTTCATAGAGAATCTAGAACACAGATTATTTATTCATACCCAAGCAAGCTCTGCAAGTCGCATACGAAGCGATAGACGTAGCGCTTGCCGGCCGTCTTGTGGATGATGTTCTTGTCATAGTAGTAACGGAGCCCGCGGGAGAGCTTCTCATAGTTCATCTTGGGCTTGTTCTTCCGGATGCCCCATCGACGTGCCACCTGTTGGGGAGAGAGGATATTACTTACTTTTTTATTTTTATTAATTTAATATATATTTGTTTTTATTATATAGCTAGATTTCGTTTTAGATTTTTTAAAATATTTTATAAATTTTGTCTAAAGCTTTTATTTAAAAAAGTAAAAAGAAAATATAAACATACCTCATCAGGGTCAGTGAGCTTGAACTCCCAGCCGTCCCCGGTCCAGGAGATGAAGCCCTGGCAACTCTTGTCGGTGAGTAGCTCCAGTAGAAACTGCCACAACTGGATCGGACCTGAGCCTGAAGGTTGTACACACTTGCTTTACAATATACTAGCATTTTGCTATCCTACGCTTTGATTAAATGATAGTCTTAAATTATTCAACATGAAAAAATAAATGAATTAACAACGGTCAGTTCACTACCACGTGTGGAAGAGAAGTCTATGTACAGACTTTCGAAACATGTTGGCATATTTTGGAAAATTATCTTCTTCAAATTAAGCTACAAAATCACAATTACCAAAAAGAAGTCTGTGTCAATAGATGGAATATTATAGATTGTTTTCAAATTAGGATTTATAAAGAACGGCAATGACTTATACTCTAAGTTATATAAATGCAAACCAGGCAATACCCGTACCAGTGAAGCATGGTCCGGAGGCGGGATAGGGCAGCTTGTCCTGGGGCAGCGCGTGCTGCTCCGGCCACTCGCTCCACTCTGGGCAGCCTCCGTACTCCGCCGCGTAGCCCTCCCCGTACACCTCACCACCATACCTACCAGCTGCTGCAGAGGATAAGGAGATGTAGCTTTCAAGACTTAGACACCTTTATCAACAATTTTTCAAATACAACAAATTAAGATAGAAACCAACTAAGCCCTTTCCACTATATGTCATTGTTTGTTGACTCAAGAAACGGTTTAGCACTTCCATGTTGGCAACAACAATTGGATCAGGATCTTTTGATGGTATATTTATATCTTTTCCACTCAAAATCCATACCAGAGATCACTAGTGTACGTCAAATAGAAGTGTCAGGATGACATTGTTACCATTGAACTTATCGAAATAACTGTTTCTGTAGATACTCCCCAGCTTAAAATTAAAGATACGTAAATATTAATTTCGAGTATTAGAGATAATAAACGACCTAGATAAATGTCTTTGATGAATATTGAAACTCTTCAGATTTATTAGAATAAGTTGTGAAATAAAAGAAAACAGATTTAGAATCATTAGATCATTTCAGTAATATCAGTATTTAATAAAAGTACAAGTTATTTTTGTAACTATAAATACTAATGGTCGCCCAATGGCCGAAATTTGACCGTAATTTAAATTATTAACGTTAATGAAAGTTTTGACTTTTCTGTTGTTTGTCAAGATTTGTAAAAAGTCGTAGAACAAATATTGTTGGGGTTGATGTAGAGAGGCTGCCTGCAAGAGGTGGCCAATTTATTACAAATAACCCTGTATTATACATTTAACATGTGAACGTTAACAACGAAGTAGGGTGTGTAATGTTTTTATCATTAATTCAATGTATAAAAATGCATTATTATTGAAAAATATTAGCATTCTGCATTTCTCCTACACATAAACTATAAGTGTGCCAAATTTAATACTCCTTCATACGCTCAATTCTCGTAAAAAGGGGTACAAAGTTTTTCACGTAGTAATAAATTGATAAAACTTTTAAATAGTCCAACCTGTTCAGTCTAGTAAATAATCTATAGAATTACTACTGACTGTACTGTAGTACTGTAAAACTTGACACTGAATCAATTACTCGGTAATGAGCCCGTGCCTTGAATACATACATAATTAACTGTGATATGAGAACTTCTTTGTTGTTTATCATTTACATCTCTTTATTATTGGAATGTTACGTTAATGTTATAATTACTGCATTCGAAACAAAGGATAAATATTTAAATATTTTAAAGTACAATCATACTAGATGTTGATGTATTTATTTATACCTTTTCCACTTTTAATCCATACCAGAAATTACCTGTGTACGTCAAAGGGTTAGGTTAGGTTAGGTTAGGCTCAAAAAAAAAAAGGTTATGAGAGCCTATTTAGACACCATACTTATCGAACTAAGCCCTACTGTAAAAACACTCATTAGCTTAAAATTAAAGCTATGAGGGTTCAAATGGTCCTGGTCTGAGAACCACAACAATTCAGCCCGGTAAAATATTACAGTTAAAACCTTTGCAATGGAAACGTTAAAATAACGTAGACAGGATACGTGTCCTTATTTCGCAATGTGAGTTTAATTGGATGATAGTGTACTGTAATTAGTTATCATTGTAATCGTGCAGTCGTTTTATTACCAAAATAAAAGTCACTTGGAACAGTTTCTGTTGATATTTGATTAGTTACTTCTTGAGTACTCAACTATAATTGATACATAAGGCGAATATGTATACAGGATGTTTTTAAAAAAATAAATTTTGAGATTGTATATATAGTACTTACTTCTGGGATAAGGCTTGCTATAAGTGTGAGGCTGATATTTGTGCTCGTGTGTGAGTAGGGGCTGCGTGTGTGCGTGCGCGTGGTGGTAGTATTCCTCGAGGTAGGGTTGCGCGGGCGCTGGCGGGTACTCCGGCTGGTAGTACTCGTCGAGGGGGGAGGTGGCGGGGGGCGCGAGTGCGGGTGCTGCGCCCCCACTGGCTTCTGTGTAGTATGTGTTGGTCTCGCGAGGACCTCCGGTCGTGTAGCCGCCTGCAATAAAGAGAAATAATATCTTTACAATGACGTTTTGTTACAATTAAGGAATATTGTTTTATTACATTATTTGAGGTTTCGTTCAATTTCTAAATTGTAGGTGTATTTAGGATTTGACTATGGGGGGAGTTTCTTGTATCTTGGTGTTGTCAAAAACATAAGCAGGCATTTTAAAAAGTCTTTTTATCTATTTGGTTTTTAAATAACCAAATCGAAACCATTTTCTCGGCCTTGGATCTCTAGGTTTTATTATTTAAACAACACCAAACCCAAATCTAGGAGACGTAATGTACTTCAACATAACAACATTTTAATTAATTTCAAACGCAATCAAGTTCTGGATCAAAACCTTGAAATAATGATGAATGATAAGTAACTACTAACTTATATTATATTGATTATATATTCAACATAACAAAAGATACGTATAAACAAATTGTTTCCCTCAGATGTTATTATTTTAAAATATTTAAACAAAAGGTTAAAAAAATCAGGACAGTTAGTAGGCAGAGTGCACACGCGGCGGGTAGCGAGGCGCGTCGGTCTCGGTTCACGGCTCGCCCTTTGTTCTGCGCGTGCGACGGACTGACCCCCCCGTCTCACCCCCCACCCGCAGACATGTATTGCCACATCGCAATTTTGAAGTAATTTTTGACTGTAATGTTTGATTTTAAGTTAAATGTTATTTTAATATAGGTTTACATGTAAAGTGAATTTTTAGGTATATATTTATAAGCACCGATTGATTTTTTGTTTCAGAATAATTTGTTTTTATGTTTATTAGCTCATTAGATACGACCAACCTAAGAAAGTCTCAACGTACACACACTAAGTATCTAAGTATAGGCCAACTTAATAATGTGTTCACGATGTCATATACTTTTTCTCAATAGGGTAAACTATTTCTAGTAAGTTCATGGGATTTTAGAATGTATTGTAAAGCAATAGATTTGATTTTTATTTGTCAATACCACAACCGGTCAGTCACGCATGTCTTATTTTCTGTCCATAATATTCTTTGTGTAATATATTGCGTGTTTTGTTACTAAACTATTAAGCTATTTACGTATTATTTGAGGGCAATGCCTTCTCTATAATTTGTTAGGGAAATGTGCAAAATAAAAGCCAATTTATACTTAACTTTGCTTAAGTTAAGAATAAAATGTTTTTTTCTAACTATACGTACGTGTTAGAGTTCCATCATTAGGCTCTTCAGTTTTTGTCTTTAGTTGTTCAAGTATCAAAATTAGTTCATAGTAGTTATACCATACTAGATCATTAGTTACAGACCTGAGTTCTCTACCTGGGAACTCCATGGTAGAGAACTCTAGTACCTATAGATGAAAAATGAACAGTAAAAACCTATATAACAGCTAAAATTATTTTACTACCAATCTAAGGATTCAATTATACGACTAAGGTATTTAAAAACAATTATTTCGTAAATGTCAAGTCGTAAAACAGGAGTTTTTTTTTGTGAACGTCAAGGAAAGAATAATGACAACACTTGAAGAACAAAGGAGAAACAAATCTTAAGACACTAATAGAAACATTTTAATGAACTACCGCCTCATTACAATTCCTTTCAGTCGACGCTTCTGTCGCTATAAATTGTACAAAATACGTAAAAAGCTCCCGCGGGACTGAACTTTGACACCAGCGACAGATACTAAACTTATTATTCAACATATATACTTAAATAAAGTTATAGTTTTTATTCAAAACAATATTATTTGTTGTACATTTAATTTTTTGTACTCATAATCATATAGTTAGATGAGATTTCAAATAAGGTTTCATATGGTATAAATCATTTATTTTCATAATGCATCTCAGAAGATGACAAATCCAACCAAGACACCGAAATACGAATTGTTACATTGTAACTATAAATTTTAAATTGGAACTGCCTCAAGGTTATTGATATTTCATACAATAATCGAGATGAATGTGAGACAAATTCGGTACGGAGGCGTGCTGGCGGGGCGGGGCGACCAATGGAGCGCGGCCACGCCTCGAGCGCCGGGTCGAAAGGTCGCGCCACTCGCCGACCATTGGCGCGGAACTGGCACAGAACTGTGCAGCCTAAGGCTCCTTCTACACTTACTTGCAAACTCTTTTGTCTAAGCCTTTATAGTGTACATTACTTGCAAACTCTTTTGTCTAAGCCTTCATAGTGTTATATACAAGCTTACAATTTAGACAAAATTGTGCTATATTCAAGTTTAGAATTTAGACAAAAATCGATGTCAAATATGGAGTGTAATAAGCGTTTAAGATATTAAGCCTAAGACACCCTTTTACTCGGGCTTGCAAACTCTTTTGTCCATGCCTCCATACTATTTTGTCAAGTTTACAATTCAGACAGAAATCTATTTCAAATATAGAGATTTGTAATAATTTAGCTTTCTCCAAAACAGAAGGAGATATGATACATAATTTGAAGGTATTAACTAAACAGGAGTAACTCAAGAGCGGCCAACAGCTGCCAGGCGGCTCATAACTTTTTTAGTCCTTCACGAAACTTGAGAGCTGCGAAATTATTCTTGTGACATTATTTTTTTGGGAGCGCACGCGCTAATGGCCATATGGCGCGAACGTACACATTAATAACAATATTTTAAACAAGAATCTTTTTTATCATATAAAATATTTCAAGGTACAACTATAAGTGTTTTTAGTTAAAAACAACAATTATAATATATAAAAAAAGTAATAATTAGAAACAATAATACAATGTTATTGTTAAAATATGCAGTTATTAGAATTCTCAACAAGTCTGCGCCAATTCCAATTCGGGAGCGGAAGTTGAAATATGATTTTTTATATTTAGACACTAGCGCAGGTGAGCGCCCGCTGACAGCTCCGTGTCAACCGAAATATTGTTACACGTTCGTTAATTTAGCATAACTTAATATAATATTTGTATTTAAATATAATATAAATAATGTTTATGTTTAAGAATATAAAAAATACATTTCTAATTAAATGAAGTTTTTATTTAAAATAGTCGTTCATGAAATCAATCTTTTTTATTTGAAAGGATAATGGTAGAGCGCTTTTTTCTGAACGTAGCCTTTTGGCTGCGTCTGAGCAATTCTTGAATAGTAGTACTTTTTGTTATAATTAAGAACAAATTGAATAAAATCTTACACTTTCTTTATTTTTGTTAGTCTATTTCTTTGTTTTGATTTTGGTTAATTTAATTGGGAGTTTTAAAACAAATAAACTTAAGTAGGTTGGTTTTGAAATAATTTGCTGAATGACAAAATCGTTGCATAACTAAAAGTCAATTATGAAAAATAAACGTGGGAAAGTGACATCTACATAAAAAATATAAGGAAATTGCTGTCATCACGCGGATTTTAAATCAAATACAAAATTAGAGCATTCGCAGGAAGTGTTAGATATTTTAATGTCCAGAGACGCTCGGTCGATGGACGGTTTCTATCATATCCAATTATTATTTTATTACCTCATATTTTTGTAATAAACCAATTTATTTCGTTAACAATATTAAGTTATATACTCGCAAAATTTTCGAGGTTATTCATGACTTCGTTTTGCGCGCCAAACAGATACGATATTTATGATCAATAAAACAGTAATAATGATTTTTTTTACTTTACACTAATATTGTATAATAAGTTTTTATATATGGAGCATACAATAATATCCGGTAGAACATTTAGTGTGTATGTATAAACAAACCGGGCAGATGTTAATTCAGATTCACAATAAAAATAAAACTATAAATTTCGATCGATAAATCTCAAAGACATGTTATTGTAAAATCAATAGTTTTATCAATAATTCATAGACATATTTATTTTATGATTGATTTACTTTAATTAAAGCTCACACTTGGAAATTGCTATTTATTACATTGTTATCAAATCATAGACTTATATAAATACTAGAATCAATAAATAAATAAATGCATTCTTTTAATATTTATCATACTTATATTCAATGCTAATGAATTGCAGAAAATAAAATTGCTTTATACTTCGTAACAAATGACTGTAATATTAATAATATTATATATACATATTTTTAATAGATATCCTAATGAGGTTATTTCTAATTAATCCCGAATGAAATCCAATAATAAACAATTAAGCCTCATAAAGTACAGTATATTGTTACCAAGTTCTATGGTCGAGCGTTAGTTGGAGGCAGGTGTTCAGCCACCTGCGCACGCGCCGACTGTTACAACGCATATGGGGGGCGCGACCTGTTACACTGTAAACACTGACTTCATACTCTATATACATTTTGTTATATCTCAAACTTAATATCGAATTTCAAATTATACAAAGTATTAAAAATATTAAGAGCTATAGATAATTTAAATAAATTAGTAAGATTAATATATGTATAGTTTATGTTAGATGACAGGAAATTGTGGCGCTACTGAGACCGGAAGCGGCACATCAATGGCAGTACGTGATGTCTTTAAATTGTCTAATTCCTTTTATTGGCAGGGATAATAAAAATGTCACTCGTCACTTGGTTGTTAATTGTAGTCAACACTTATACTGATTTTATATATAGTTTAATGAGTTATAGCTTTTATGTATTTCTATGAAAGTGGACGGAGTGGTGAGACGCCGGAAGTTGATGTATGAATGAACGTGACGTCATCGTGACCACGTGTGCATGTGTGTGCGTGTGTATCCGGGTAAGAGAATCAGCTGTGTTATATCTCTCAAGGTAATATTAGATAATAATAGTTTAATTCATAATGAGAACTCTGTAAATGTTCTGTGGAAACAAAACTTTAATTTAAATTTTAAAAAAGTATTAAGTATTTCGTTTTTTTTGTTTTTGTTTCTGCTTCTATCTTTTTGTAAATTGTGCAGCAATTAGCACGAGGAGTGAACTGAATAACAATTTTAAGCTGAGAATATTTTCAGTGGCATTTTATATCGTAATCACTATTCATTGGTTAATATATTCCTACTTATTTATTTAATAAATCTATTTTGTACAAAGAAATTTATACAATTGGCGGACTTAATGCTATAGCACTCTCTACCAGTCCACCGATTTAATGTATCGATACTTATGTGAGCTACTCCTAAAAAGTTCTTATTATTATTATAAACAATAATTTTATTTTAAACTTCAAAATTTTATTATTTCCATATTTTATGGGCTGATAGAATTCGGAATCTAATATCCGGTTTCATTTCGTAATAACATATTTTTATTTTTTATAATCTTAAATTATTTCCATTGAAATGTTAAATCATTTATATATCAAAATGTATGGTATTAATTAATGAATACTGAATGTTAATAGAAAAAGGTAAATTTATTTGTCATTTCAGATCAGCTGCGGTGTTAGACAGGTGTCTAAGACCCTTAGGTACAATGGTGTTTGACTAATACTGGAATATTAATAAAAGTTACATCTATAAGAAATAAGTAACCATTATTGTTTCCAACAAAATATAATAAAAAGGTTTGTTTAAAATAGTAATAGTTTGTTATTTTTTATAAACGTAACTTTTAATATTTGATATTCCAGTATAGACAAAACATCATTAGAGTCTATAACTATAAAAAAATAAACTAACCATTTCTATTTCCAAAAAAAAATCATAAAAACTGTTGGAACCACCATTCTAAACCAAAACCCAGTGATTCAATATAAATTCTGTTTTTTATTTAGGTTTAGAAATATATTTGTTTACAATAGATCTTCCAAGCTCTTATTAAAATCATGTGCTGGCAATTATTTAAAGCTAGAATGTTATAAAATGTAACATATGATGTAACGATATTAAAATAACTAAAAAAGCATATAAACTCGATATCCGTCTGCAAATGCGCGGAGACTGTTTTAAATCATCTTAAAAATTAACATTTATTACAACGTATATTAGGTTAATGACGATTCTATTTCAAATATTTCACAGGAGGTTCTTATTTATATATTTTTTTTCTCTACATGGAATTAGTTTTAGCAATAAAGATTCTATTTCAAATATTCCACAAGTGGTTTTTATTTTATTTATTTTTTCTCTGTATGAAATTACTTTTGGCAATGACGATTCTATTTCAAATATTCCATAGGTGGTTCTTATTTTATATCTATTTCATAAAATATTCTTTATATGGAATTGCTTTTGGCATGTCGTAACGGGTCTAGATAACGTAGGACATTAGTATAAGCGTCACGTATACAATGATTATCGAATAAGATTTGAGACTATTATGGAACAGGTGAGTGACCCATACCGTTATTATATAAATATATTATATACATATATAGATATATTAATTACTATATTAACGTCTGTGAATATTTATACAACCTGTATTTTTATAATTTATAGCATCCAATAAAGATACACATCTAGTTCTGATTGATTTTAATTTATATTTTTTGTTAATAAACTGGTTTACATATTTTTTATTATAAATTGTTTATAGGTTTATTAAAAGATTATCTTTTTTTATAGAAATATAGATTAATTTAATATTTCATCCACGTATGCTAATGCCGTGACAATACTGTGAGCTTTTTATGCTTGTCACGCGGCGGAAGTGCGGCGAGGTGCGCTCGCGCCGGATCCAACATGGCGGCGAAAGTACTTCCGGCCTGAAGAGTTCTCAATGAAGCTCGCTCGTGGTAGCGTTGATATCAAATTATCATACTATCAATATATTTTAACGTCAATGGTTTTATATATATATATTTTGTAAAAACAGTCAAATGTCTTATGTTCTATTGAATGACCTGAATATTTTATAAACAAAAGAAACCGTTATATTCCTTATAAATACCAACTACTAAAAGGAAAATATAGTGTAGTTTGTAAATTAAGATAACAATGTTATTATCCTTATTATGCTCTTAAGCGTGACACAATGCTATATATTGTTTATAGCAATAACTCTTAACTAGAAATAATTTAATGAACATACCTATTTTAATATCAATATTATAATTAAACGCAGTTAAATTAACAATGATTTAAATTTAGATGACTGTTAACCTTAACTTTAGTTTAACTTCCTGATCTTTAAAATAATAAGGATTAAAATACTAACCTGCCGGTAATACGTAGGAGGTTTCAGGGCACAGGTTATCCACCGTATCGAAGAGTCTCTGATCATAATGTATTTTATTAGAACTAGAACCGACACCTTGTTCATAACCTAACCTAGACACGCCCAGTGTTTGTTCATAATTTAATCTATTGTCCTCTGACTCGTAGGGCTTCACTTTAACACTGTAGTCCGTGAAGTTAAGCTTGGTTAAGGTTGACATGGGGTGTAGTTGCGAAGTGCTCGGAGGCCCGGCGGCTTCGCGCGGCTCCACTAGCAGCATGGCGGCCGATACGACCGCACAATTCTATTCTACCACTTCATAGCACTATTTAAACTATAACTGGCAATTTATTTTTATTTGAAAAAAAAAAAAAATGATTTTTTATATTATTTCTTTTTTGGAACTCTACACAATAATTGTATTTTGAATATAAAGAATTAATCCGCAACGCAATAGTTTTAAGTCAATAGCAAGTACAATTACGACACGACGTAAAACCGGACAAGGTTAAGTAGCACCACACCGCTTCGCGTCTACTTTCTGACTGAGCTTTCGTGAGCCGCTCCGGGCGGATCGAGAGGGCGGCCGCGGAAAATGTTCCGAAAGTGCCCGAGAATACCCGATGGTTGCCGAAGACTGCCAGGGCTAAAGCGACCTGTCGCGCCACCTGCTATAGCGACCAACTGTTGCGCGACCGTTGATTTTTTGCTAACCGTACTGACGTGAAAATGTGCAAAACATACTTTTTAATTACAACGTATACGGTATCCATACGAAAACACACGTAACTGTGCTAATACATATACTAATTAATAGCCAACAAGGTAAAATAGTTTACTCGCGAGTTACTTATTTAAGGAAAATAGTTACTCACATTTATATACCGTAATTAAAACACTTTGAGTGGCATAAATAGTGATACAGAAGTTAAAGCGTTTTAAAAGGCAAAAAACTACTTTGTTTAATTACATGCTTCAGTTAACGAGACAAGGTTTTTGTTTTAGCGAACTGTGTTTAGAATTTAAATATGACCTATTTGATGTAAATATATGACAAAAATGTATATCATATGAAATATTAATAAAAACAATATTACGGAATAGAATTGCACCAACCTAATCTCGGTATAAATTAATTAGCATTGGGTAAAGCCTTAAAAATGATATTTTAGTTACAGTTTATATAATTCCATATCAACCAAAATTATTTACCAAATATCACCAAAGTAGAAAAAAGTAATTTTACCACAAAATTGTGGAATAATTGTCTTCACGACGTAAATATATATAATGATCGTTACTTATGACGCACGCATGACCTTGTAGTGACGGCTATTGTTTCTTGTCAGACTTGGGAACTCGAAATCAGACAGTGCCATTTGAGGAACAGATTATTTACCAAGCATGTTCAGAGGATGTTTACTCTCTCAGGTAAGACAGATGTCCAAGTATCAGTTTCTAATAATGAGACATTAGTTTGTCTTTTGTTATTCGATTCGATGGGAGGGCACGGACAGGAGGCGTTCTGAAACCGGGTCAAGTTTCGGGGGTGGATCTAAAAAGGTCACAATGGTAAGGGTATCCCGGATAATAGATACCTGAGCACGTGTACTGCCGGATATTGGCGGCTATTGTCTACCGGAGGAAGCGATTTCGTCGAAAGATCCGATGTTTCTTGTATATTTCTATTGCATATACATTGATATATTATGATTGTTATTTATTTAGTATTCTTGATAAATTTGATGTTAAAACATATATGCAAAGTAGCTTAAATGCTAGCAAGAGTATAACGTTCAGGCCTCCATTAGGCTTGTGTAAGTTTTGTATGAAGAGTAGAACAGCGCCAGGCGAGATTCAATTAGTGAGGGAGCGGCGGGAAATGGCGCGGGAAATGAGTTTTCGATATTTGTATAAATGGCCGCGGAAATAAACACACGCGGGATATTGTTTCCCTGCTCACCTAGTTCTACTGCCTCTGAAGGAAATTAGAACTTGCAGGGACAAATGAACTATTGATTTTTTTATTCAGATTTAATTTACACTTAACCTCGAATATGATTTAAAATAATCGTTATTTCGTATTTATCATTAGAGTTGTATTCTGGGAATAAACAAAGTCGGCGTCGTTAAGAAGACGAATTACGTATGACAGCAACGTAATATCGATCGCGAAGTAATATTAAAATACCGTGATCGTTATGCACAAAGTAAGCTCGACATTCTAGCGGCGTTTAAATTTAAAAATACAATTTACCAAGGAATTCCCTGCTTTGAATTACATTAAGTGTAAACAATAAAGCGCTAGTGAGCGTATCGGCCGCGGCAGGCGACGGAAGTACACGATAAACAATCTTTTTTAGATAAAATTGAAAACCAGTTCCTAAATTTATACAGCCCGAGATCGCATCCAGCCTCGATGAGGGTTATACTGTTTTTAGCCGATATATCGGTAGATAATAAATTATTAGTAATATCCTCAATACTTTACGAGATTGACAACACAAAAGATTTTAAAACATTCTAACCTTTGCACTAATTAAAAAGCGCATCGCATCCGGTGCAGTTAAAATACAAATGTGATTAAATTCGGATTTGAATTTCTAATTTTTACGTTGGCTATTAGCCTGGGTCCAAGGTTAACTCTATTTCCTGTAATTTTAAGGATATGTTATTTTTTATTTTCGTAAAAATGACATTTTATTTTTACCTGGAACATAAAGTATTAATTTTAAAAGTTTTATAGAACCTTTTGAAGTTTAGACGGAAATTATACTATTTTAAATAAAGAACAACGGTATAAACACTTGACAACATTCGGAGTGGTGTGTTTTAAATTGGAGCGCGCTCGGGACGTCACTTCCGGTACCAATAATTTATTTCTCTTGGCCTCCATCATGCGAGATGGTGTGAGACATTTATCCACGTTTAAATTTAGAAAGATTTTTTTTACATTATTATAGTTGAATATGAGATTTTTGTGGCCAGATGATGAGTAAAAAATACTATAGATTTTTATATCAAAAATTAAACTCAGATAAGGTTCAGATGACCCATGTCAAAGCCTGCGATTGTTGTGACATTGTTGTGACATTGTTATGACACTATCGCTTGCGAAGGACAGCACCCACGACGTCCGCACCAACTCGCTGATAAGATACTTATTTACACCACATTTTTTTATTAATTTTTTATTCATGTCTATCATAACTCTTTGTTTAAAGTTGTTTACATATTCTAGTGTTGTTTTTGTTTTTTTTTGAATGGGCTTGACATATTGTGTTTTTGTGTTTACGAATTATAGGTATATTTTGGCCCACTGTCGATTTTTCTTTTTATCTACACGACAACATAAATAAAAGATTAGAAAAATTTAGTTTTAGATTGCAATTTTTTATTCATTAGGTACAAATAGTGCTTATAATAAATAATTTATAGTCACGCAAATACATTAAATTTAATTATTTGACGTACACATCTTATCGATAGGTGATTATTTACCAAATTTTAACAATCGGGCTACACTTAGAGTAATTACATATAAAAGTGAAGACGTGATCAATCAGGGCTGTGGAGCTTCATAATGGTTAATGAAGAATCGTCAAATATTTGTTTTTGCAGGGGATTTCTACAATTAGAGCCGAAAGGGCCGCAAATAAGGCAATTAATTGAATTCGGCGTTTCAAAGCCACCGCCGCGGGGCTTTGTCAGCGCTTTAAGCGCTGTAACTTGACGCCTATATTGCAAATCCTTGTGAACTACGCCTTTTTAATACCGAAGATTCCGCAATACTCCTTCACCCGTCAATATTCCCACACCTTTTATTAGGATAACGAAAAATTCAACTAAAGCACCTGCAAAATTCGTGAACAAAAGCTGCTTATATTTCAACAAAAAACACAAATCTTTTTAATACGTTAATCCTATGAACGAGTCTATGGATTTACAAATTTGTAGAATGCATTGCGAGATTATAAATAGATTGGACTTAATATATAATTAGCAATACTTTAAATTCTTAGTAATTGAGACATTCAAGTAATTAGAACGGTAAGTTTTTATATGTTACATATTGCGTCGATGCAGTTTGCATACAGAGTAGTTACTATCAGTGGTACAAGTTTCATTTTAACTGAAAATTGCCGAGCTGAATGGTACTACGATAACATTATCTCCACAATACCAAGAACTGTGGCAATAATTTATTTTAATTAAAATATATATATTATCAACATGGGATTTCACAGTTAAGTATTTTTGTCATTGAACATACCGAAAGAAAAATACATTTTTAATTGGCGGTTTTTACTAGAAATATAACAAAAAATAAAACAAAGATAAACAAAACAAATTAAAACTTATCTAAGAGGTTATGTTTTGTCACATTAACGTTCTGAATTTATTTTAAAACGAAATAAAATTTTATTGGCCCATCAAATGTTATCTAAACAGAACATTCAATTTAAAAGTAAATAAAATAAAATGGGCCGATAAGAATCACTTTTGAATATTAAACGCCTTTGTAAATGACCCTTGCCCTTATTGGAATATTTGGAATATCAATTCAATCAGTTCGGGACAGAACCAAGGACGTTTGAAATAGGTGAATGTTGAAGAATGACCTGATTGTACGGCACGAGAGCCCTTGTTAAGGGCTTATTGAAGGACAAGGGTTCATGATGGCGTTTCAACACAACAGACGTCGAAAGGCACCCTTGCTCTTTTAGTGTTCAACCCTCAAGGGCGGTTCTTTATATCTTACCTGGTTTGTTAAGTATGTATTATGCGTTACCCTTTGTATAAAAAATAAGTTTGTATAATCTGTTATATTATAGTTATGTTTGTTATTTCATGTTTTGCATATGCGAAGATTTGTAACGTGATTTTTATTAACTTCTGTAAGTTTTTTTTTTTTATAATATACCGTTGTCATTAAACAAAGATAACATGTAAAACACATCCTTAAAAGTTTTATCAAATACTCCTTGTTCTAGCAAGCTTTGTGCCGATTTTCATGATTCGAAATTTGTAAAGGTCCCGCACGTGCGCAGGAGTGTGTATCGGGTTGCACCGGAAGTCAGTTGAAGTACAATGGCTGCCGGATGTGGCCGCTTGAAACGACACGTATCTTTTTATTGATATCTTAGAAAGCTCAATATTTTCCCTGTCCACACTCCATTTGATTGTCAGTGATGTTAATAATATCGATTATTGATCTCGTTATAATAGGCACGTGTTCTTACATTTGAATTTCGAACTACAATGGATTAACAAAAAACTGCTTTTCAACAACCTTTCGTAATTTAATTAGGACATATTTTCAATAGTGTAAGATTTCGAACTCCTTATTAAAAGATAACAAAGAAAATTAAAGGCAGTCCTTAAGCTACAGTAACTTGGATATTTAATATTAGATATTGGATTGAATATTTAATATTAAAACGGTTTCACGATATAATGCTCAGGATACAAACAGATTACCACCTATAACATTTTTAAATATAAATTAACATGATTGGTCAAACGAGCCCATGTAGTCCATAAAGTTGCTAATAAGAGCAACCTGTGATTTACGGTTGTGATGTTTTAATGGTAGATGTGTATGTGTACGGACGACGAAATAGCTCTAGTAGATCATCGATAGAGTTATGTTTTTCAAATAAAGATAAGATTTAATTAAAATGTAACTGGTTTAATTGGTGTTGCACCGGATGTTTTAAAAACTGGAAGCCCAACTGTAATATATACGTTAACATATCAGATCATGTGTTTAATGAAATATTCTTATATAAATTCTAAATTCTGAAATTAATTTGTCATTTTAATAAATTACTAAGTTACACTACCATATAATAAGTCATAATAATGTAAACAATTAAACATGATAATATAAACACAAATGACCATGAAATTGGTAAAACTATTGTACAGTGTGAGATTTCGTAAGGGTGTTCCGAGGCGTACGTCCGGTGATTAGTGCTAGCGCAACGAGGATGTGCGCTCCTTGCGACAGCGCGGATGAACATTGCGCACGCGCATACACCACACGCCTTTTTAATACTGCAATTGCTAAATTCGATATACGGTGTTCTGTAGCCTTCGCGTTGTCGGCCTACTTGCATTATTTTTCTACGCTTGAGTTGGTGCGAGGACGCGAAATGTCTTATGACTCTTTCGAATTTCTTGTATTATTATTATAATTATATTTTCTCAAATTAAATGTACATTCAATTCTGGAGGCTAAGAGTGGGTTGTTGTTGTTTTTTTTTTTATTTTATTTAAGTAATATATAAAGTTTTTTATAATTCGACAATATATTAGTTTATTAACTTTTTAGTTATGTTTATTAACTTGATAATCATATTCTAAAAAATAAAAAAAATTGCAACCCTTAAATCATTTAAAAAGGCCTGTAATTTAAATAAATTATATCCCACTTTCTTTAAAACAATAGAAAATAAAATAAAATATATCAGGAAAACTCACCACGCCATACCGTAAGAGAGTCCAGCTCAGTAGAGTCTCTGGCGCGAGAGCTCGGGTGTAAGAACATAGCTTAACCAGAGTCTAATACTCCCATAGTTCACCACCACTGTCTTCAGTCAAAGGACTGATCTAAACACACTTCACTTCAAAATAACTTGAAACTGAATGATTATTTACCAAATATCTAATACAAAAGCAGCGAGCACTGAGCGTGTATGAAGACTGCATTGCTTTTCCTTCGCGGATAGAGAGGTGAGTGGTAGGGGTTCAACTTCACCTTCAAACTACTATTGTTCAAAGGCTATTACTAAAATCAGTGAAACTCTGACCTGTATTAGTAAACTCTATATTAATTTAACGTTATTTGTTAATAGGACAGTTTTAAATTAACATTTATCAATCAAGTTTGGATGTTACGAAATCGTTGAATTTAAACTAATTTATGTACATCTTAATAAATGTCAGAAATATAGTCGTATTTTTCTTAAATGTGTTACATGTTAAAGGACAGCAAGATCATTATTTCTGTAATGACTTTATATAACTGTAACATGAGTATCATGAGGCTTAATGGAGATATTTAAACGAAGTCCTCGTATTATGTTTAACATCCAACATCAAAGAAAATCGTTCAAAGCATGCACTAATAATGTAATATTTAGAAATATTATAATTAACACAATAACATAAACATCTAAAGAAACGTTATTTCATCTGTTTTATTTCGCGCCGTAATTACTTTCATAAGATACGTCAACATTTACATTTTTTGGATGGACTGTTCGGAAGTTTATGACAATTGAGTCTCATTTTAAATATTTCATATGTATATAAATAAAAAAAAACAAATAAAATATATAAATAATATATATTTAATAATATTTTAAATAATATATATTTAATAAAAAAACTACAAATATTATTTCAAAATATCTTAGAGTTCCAAAATCGGTTTTGAATATAAAAATAATAAAAACTATCAATTGCTTCGGTATAATATTAATCATTAAATAAATAGGTAATATATATATAATAAGGGACGTTTTCATACACTGAATATTTCGTATGACACATGTAAGACGTTAGACCGTCTGAAAGAGAGCGGAAAATCTGCGCCAAGGTCATCTTGCTTCACGTCCGACGGACTGGAAAACTATTTGATGCCCCCACCGCAATACTGATATTATCTATGCTTTATTCTTTTGTTTGTAATACATATTATAATATAACTAACCTAGATTGAAAAGCAAATAAAAGAAAAGAAAAGATATTTGTTATGAAATAATTTTACGTTTATGAATGTATTCTTATAATTTGATTTTAATAAAATTATATATTATTAAATAAGATATCGTTATAACTGGATTGAAAACGAACAAAAAGTAGACCACCCGTTTCATGCAAGGGACTTCGTTTAGCTAATTTATTACTACAGTAGCGTTCCTCTCAAAACAAGCCACATTATGATTTACTACGCAATAAAAAAGCTAAATCAAATTTCTTCTGAGATTATTCAGGATTTCTTAAGGATTAAATATTTATAAGAGTATTATTTGGTATCACATAAAAGCTCTAATAAGCACAGATGTCAAAGTAACTCACAAAGTTACGATGTTAACTACCTCATAATAGTTATCAACAGTTCAATGTTTTATCTTGTAGATAGCTTATCAACTACCAAGATAGTGGAGATTATGTGATCAGGATTCTGGGGTTTAAGGACATTATTATCATTTATGTTTCCCACGATGGACGATATTTAAACTTCTTAATAATATCTTGATTGTTATTTAATTAGTATTTACTATAGTATATATAAAGTATTAAATTTTATAAACTCATAATCACTGTTAAATGACTCATGTTTCAAACATCATCACTATATCCTATAGAGACATTTTTAACTTTCAGTCAATGATGGGATTCCATTGACACCAGAACCGCTTTTTTCTTCACATATAAGATATGTAAAGGTTGAATGCCATAAGATTTGGCAAGAATATTTTGACGAAAGATCCGTAGAGAAAGGGATATGGTACAGGACTATCCAACCGGTATCTGTATACCCATTAGGCCATAGATAGACCAAGTCGGCTTGAATAGAAGTAGTCTCAAAACTTTGCTCAGATTGCGTTCCGGGCACATCCCATCAAACAAGTTCGCATACTTAATGAAAAAAGTACCTTCACCTAATTGTAATCAATGCGGTGTATTGGATAATGTACAACATGTTTTGGTGGAATGTGAACGGAATGAATCTTACCGGAGGATAGGTTTCCCTAATAAATGTGCACATATGGGAATGGTGAATAGCATGTTGGTCTATCCCTTACATCCAGACGCTAATAAACTGACAAAATTGGCCGACATACGTTTTGATTGTATTGAGTGATTCCTACGCTAATAAGTAGTTGCGTTTGTAGCCTTAACGGGACGATGTGGTCGCCTAGCGACAAAGTCCTTAAAAATGATAAATTAAAAAAAAAAAAAACTTTCTGTCAAACACTTTAATAAAAATAAATAGGACTTACCAGTATTATTATTGTTGTTGTAGTGGTGCGCAGGTGGTGGGATGTAGTCTGGTAGTTCCGGAAGACACACATTGCTCTCGTACATATTGGGCGGCACGTTCGCCAGTAGAGACCGCTCTTTCTCTACATCTGCAATAAGCTTTCCTTAAGTATAACTATGTAGAGTAAGGCTTTTAGACTACTAGTTTTCGTCCTTTAAATCATCTTTCTTCTAAATTATCTTGTTGAATAATATAAGAATCAACATACCTTTCTGTAAAATCTCCAAATGTTCCCAAAGTATATCACCCATGAAAGCGGGTGCTCGGGCGACAAACTCCTCACGGCCCATCGCACATATATCTTTGCCCTGCGCACGCGCAAACTGCTGTAGCGCGACGCCTTCGAGGGAGAACTCCCGCGCAGCCCAGCGCAACCAAGCAGCGACCGCCGCCTCGCTCCATTGTCTAGGATCTATAGATCAATGGAAAGTAAATTATAAGAAGTAAATGATAATAATATTTTGTCATATTTCTCAATGACGTCTTCTTTCGCTAGGACATATAATCCCTAATCATCGATAAATAGTAATCGAGTGAAGCAACTTCGACTACAATTAACCAAGCCATTGAGCAACACCGGAACTTGCGCACGCGCAGGAAGCAGCCCGACCTTGAGCCTACATGCTTCTGCTCGATAAAAGTGATTTCTATTGCCGCTTTCCACATTAAAGCTAAGCAATAGTCTTTGATCGCCTGTCAATGAAATGATTTCGATATTCGAGTGCGATTTTCATTCGAAGAACTAGTTAGGATTACATTAACACTTAGATTAAACAGAACTTCCAGTAATACAAGAATAATCTATAAATTATCTGCTTAGGTGAATTCCAAATACTTTAATCGTTTGAAATTGTGAAGAGTTTTTAACGTAATGTAAGCAAAAAGTTTGCAAAGTCGTTAAATGTACAATTTTCATTATTTACATTCCAATGCTTTCCATTTAATAAGATTTATTGGATTTAACGAGCGTTCTTTGATTTTTTCTACCAAGCGGCATCTCTATGTACCCAGTTAGTACATTTTCTTAGATAAACAGATTAAAATAGTAAAGTAGATATTAAGCTGTTTATTATCTATGCAATATTAAATGAACTTAGAGTAAAAACTTTTTTGATGACCTCATAGAGGAAAAAGGAAAACTGTCAGATCGATACAAATACAATTACTGCCAGTATGATACTGAATGCGAACAGGTTGGAACTTTTTCCTGAGCGAAAAGCGGGACGAGAGCGGACTAATAATAAATAATTAGTTTAATTATGGCTTTTAGTAGCCTGCGACACGGGCCTTTAGGAGGCTGCGACCCTGATAGAAGATGACGGGGCAATATGGAGTAGTTCCGTTGGTTTTATTTTGTATAAGTCACGTTCTATTTAATGAAAGCCAATAGAGTTAAGAAAATATCGTTTTACTGTGAATATTAGGTAAAAGACGATAAAAATAAGAAAAATATGACAGCCGTAACCAATGACATTCTTTAAACAACACTAACTTTAAATTCTCAAATAATACAGTTTAGATTATTTTTCATTCAAAATAACGTCAAATTAACATTAAAAATTTTAAACGAAAATTGCGTTAAAATCTATACATATATAGATAAAAAAATATATATTTACTAACAACCGATGTTCAGATAAGCATCTTATATCTAGCCATTGTGAGCGAGATTCATTTTACGGTCAACTGAGAGATCTCCGAGAGAGATAACATTAACCACTGTTAATGCGTGTATTTTACTTTACATTAATTATACTTTTAAATAGATTCTTCTAAAAGTATTTAATTTAAATCTTTCTGGAATATTGGTCGTAGTATATTATGTTATAATGACGTCATAGTGACGTCATAATTTGTCTCAAGTGACAGTCAGTTCTGATGTAGTATTTATATAAAATGGGAGTCATAAATCTTTATGAAGTTAAATTAATACCAAGGACTCTTGATACTTAGCTAATGCAGTTACAAATGTTATGATCAAACTCGTGTCTATAATTTGTATATTTTTAAAACTATACAATTTATATTTATTAAGAAGAATATTGTATTCATTATATTTTTGTGTCTTTATAAGTATATTATGTATAAATGTTTTATATACAAAGTGAAATAACTTATCAGCAATAATACCGTTTTCTGGTAATACTCTATAAAAACATACATCTTTATGTCTTTCTAGCGTATTACCAGATTTATAATCTATATTTGATTGTAATGTACCTAATAAAGAGTTATAAAGAAAGGAATAAAACATGAGTTTTAATTAAATTGTAATTATTATGTCCACAAATATGGGCTCGAATTCAAGACTTGTCCTGTTATTTGTGTCTATGAGATTTTATGATTTTTTTATTTTCTATTTATTACTTCATATATAATAATAAAATAGCAATGAAACCAAATATGTTCATTAAATTTATTATTAAACTACTTGTTATTTATATCATAGTCTAAAATACTATTTTTAATATTTCTTTAATTAGCTGTTTTTAGGGTTCCATAACCAAAGGGTAAAAATGGAACTCTATTACTTCATTGTCCGTCTGTTTGTCTCCAGACTGTATCTCATGAACCGTGATTACTAGACGGTTGAAATGTTCATAGACAATGTATTTCTGTTTCCACAATGTTGTTACCATATTTAAAGAGGGCTCCCATACCACAAACGTAATTTATTTGTTTGATTTTAATAACGCGAAAGGTCTCAACACAGTCGCTCGATAAATTCACAAAATATTTAGTTATATATTCGCTTCAAAAATAAATAACTAAAATGAATATATATTTAAAGGAGCCCCACCCATACAACAAACGTGACTTTTTTGTCGTCCTATATGTAATGGTATGGAACCATTCGTGCGTGAGTACGATTCGCACTTGACCGGTTCTTATTTGTTCAAATGTTATTTGTTGGAATATAATAAAAACTGGTTTGAACTTAATTGCTTATAAAATTATTATAACTGCACGGGTTTCGACAAAATTTTTGATTAGGTAGGTACTTGGAATCGTCGTGTATATATAATCACAAGTAACAAATTATTATTGAATTTATTGAACTTCGATCTTAAACTCGTTTTCTGAACTGAATGAATATTGTGAAAAATATTATTAATAATTCATTCACCAAAAACCTCTGACAAATTTTGGCAGAACACTTATCAGATGTAAGTTTCGTTCAGATAATGGCAACTAGTATGCAAGTCCTGTGATTTAGTATTGACACCGGAAGCGGTGATAGACATGGCGCAGACGCACGCACTTCCGCCCACTACGGGCGTCGAACTCACTTGTCATGTGTTATGTTAGAACATCATATTAATGGTATAAAGGTACATATTGTTTGTTTAGGAGTTTTCGAGACTATCTATCTAATTCTAGAAAATATTTCATGAAGGAAGTATAGGATCGACCCAAGTTGTGTTTTCCCGTTTAATATTTTCTAATTTGTTGCCTATTTGTAAAAGTCGCTAATGTGTGTTTGTCATAATACAAATGTTGATCTCATGAGCATGTAGTAGGTATCCAAATAATTTTAACCACGGGTGGTAGAGTGGTTAGTGCAGACACCTAACGTATAGTGCTCGGGTTCGATCCCCGACAGGGACAGACATGTGAAGCACATATATGTCTGTATTTCTGGGTTTGGTCGTTTATTAAATATATTCTCAGTATTAATAATGTATATTTCTATGTATTTGTATCGTTGTCTAACACCCTTAACACAAGCAAATAATTTGCTTACTGTATAACTTGAGTTTCGTATTGGCAGACAACGAAGTTATTAAAAAATATTTATTTATTCAAAATAACTGTGCTGTGATACCTCTTGTCCCGTATTTTTATTATTATTATAATTTGGTAGTTCTATCAATATGAATACATATTTATGTGATATTTTTTAACCTCAATGTTATTATTAGGTATCTGTAAATTACTCATGACATACCTTTGGGCACGCCGAGGCGCAATTGTTCCTTCTCCCAGGAGGCGAAGGTAGCTTTCAGCGCCTCGGCCATCTTCTTATTGGTGCCGGGCGTGAGCGGCGGCACCTGCGATGGGATGTCTGGAAACAAAAATTTTAATAAATAATCTTATTAAAACTACAAAACTAGATTTTTTAACTATCGTGATTCATAATATATAACTATTAGAAATCGGGAATTAACGTGCACGATATAGGTATCACATACCTTTTATCTGCCTCACGTTTCGATCAGGTTGCACCGGCGTAGTCACAGGCTCACTCAGCCTACAACTACGTCCCTATTTTGTATAGGTACGTTAATTCCCGATTTTTAAATAATTATATAAAATACAAGAAAGTTTCGAAACACAGGGTTTAACAGTAGCGATAGAGTTATCAAGGCATCTATTCAAAAGCTAACTAATCCACTAAAAAGCTATAAAACATCTTTCAAATGTCGTAAAACCAGGAACGTATCTATCGAATCACGTATTTTACCAATTACATGCTAGTACCAAGATAAAAATTTTAAAAACAGATAAGGTCTAAGGGTGCTTTCAGATTGGATCTATCTATGGATGTTTGCTTATCAGAGATCAGAACTCGTTTCGATTGACAAAGATCGCTGGACCGGCGTGTGGCGTTCGGAAGGTAATCAAATTATTCTGTCTGCTTTTGTTTTGGTTCATTTTTAATAGATACAATCTTATTTATATTTAAAGCCAATTTAGCAGACAATTTTGAATACACTGCAGTACCAAAGATAGTAAAAGTTCTGATATAAATAATTGCGATACATTATTAAGATTGAATATAGATACTCAACAATCTTTATAATTTCAAGAATTAATGGAAGATGTTTTAACATCACTGCGAGCGCTAAACTTAATTGGACCGATTGAGAAAATAAGTAGCTAAGACATTTCATTGCATAGTTAAAGGTTTGATTGGAGTTAGGTAGCCAGCGATGGCGTCGAAATTACTGATCACTGATTACAGGTGTAATACCAGTTACCAACTTGCTTTTCTCCTATATTTCTCTTCTATCGCCACTATTTTATTATATTTTATAGACATTGGAAACAATGTGTTTTATGAAATTATTTCTTCGTCATTCGTTAGATAGTAGAGTTAATTATCGTATTTTTCGTTTCCTATTTTAACATGTCAGTTTTATAAACCGCTGTTAAATGATTTCGGTGAGATGAAAGATGCTAGTGACAGATTATTACTGTCCACAGCGGTAAGTCTCTAATCAAACTTGAACTTCATCAGCCGATGTCTATCGATTAATTACTTCATCTACGGTATTTATTCTACCGAGTAGTGAGGAACAAATTAATAGTTGATTTCTTTGAGTCCCGATGGCTTGGAATAAAATAAATCAGAGATAAACAAGCAAGATTGCATTTCGTATGTGTGTGTGTGATGCGCGGACGCAGGCTTCATTCATAAGTGGCTGGTTTGTTTCGCGCGTGTGTGTGGGAGTGTGCGTGTGTGTGTTGCACACCTGCCGACCAGTTCTGAGATGTTGAGATTTGTACTGCTCTCCCACGGTCGGTGCCCGCTTCGATGTTCTAGCTGAACCTTTCTGATATCATTTAAATGTTTCATGAGCGTTATTTGATGGCGTTTTACTTCTTAAAAGCTGTGGTAAAATGTTAGTGGTATATATAAGAAATTTACTGCGCATTGATTATTTATTAGAAATTATTATAATTACATCTCGTAAGTAACAAGCTCATTGTGATTTATTTATACTGGCAGGTGCATTTGACTCACTTTGATATCTTTATAATGCCTTAAGATAAATCTGTTTAAGACCTTTTGCATTAAAGGAAATTATTAATATTATAAGGACGTATAATATAATGTATTTAAAAAAATGCACAGAAATGCAAAAAAAACAGTTATCAATTTATTATCATTATTTGACCGTTCTTAACATATAATTTAAACTAAATTCGTCTAATTAAATAAAGTATTTTTGGTTTTCTTCAATAATTGAAATAAATGGATTGACAAATTGTATCAAAAACACAAACAGATTTTTCATTATAATATTTGAAATGAATTATTTTGTTATCAATTGTTTGAAATATGGAACAGAAAATAAAAAACGATTATACATAAAATGGTAGATGCATCAAAGCGGGTAGCTCAATTGGCAGGGGGCGGAATGATATCCGAGAAGTAGCAGATTCGTGTCCTGCCGCTATGGATGAATGTATTTTATATTTATTTAACATTTTTTTACACTATTATTATTAATGACTTATTTAAAAGGCATTATTAATGACTTATTTAAAAGGCATAATATATAACTGTATTTAAATAAAAAAGATCTGAACAAGTTTTTTGTTATATCAATGCTTATTCAATATGAATGCTTATTTAAAATTATATTAATATTCTATTAAAATGGTTGCCAGCATGTCTCCATTGTGTTGTATTAAATATGATTGCAAATAAAATGCATCACGCACACCTGCGTCGGTAACTGATTAATAAACATAAGTATTGATTTATTCATTATTGCGTATTAAAAGATTCACAATGTGTGAGGTATTTTTAACGTTTTGTGAACCATTTTACTTGTATGTTATTAAGAAATCTGTTGTTGCACGTTCTTTAACGTTCGCGTTTGTTCGCATTCGCCTTTGTTCGGGTTCTGCCCAAAAGACTTAGATACTTTCACAGAATTTTACATAAGTAATGTAATTTCAAGAAATGGGTAATTTTCACAAGAAATTTAGAATATATTAATAACTACGTAAACACTCATCAAATAATATAGCTATTAATATAACAAATAATATTTAATAACTGGTATTTTGACCGCAAATGGTTGAGTTGTTCTTTATCAATAATGGGGTACCTATCTATATATGTAAATATTGACTCGGTACAAAAGTACTCGACAGAAAAAAGTACTTCTAGCTACTAAAATGGTATTTACTAACGTACTGTAAATAGTGGGTATAACTATTTTAATTTTACTGTCGAAAATTGTAAAGTTATTAAGTTTACTCCTTAGGGATAGATTATGGCTGAAAATGTGAACATATATTTGTTCTGTTACTATCCCCAAATTTTTTTTTCTAATATTGGTTGCATTATGTAGGTATCCTTAAAAATACTTACTAAGAAAATATTCCAAAATTTTGGGATTCGAAAAATGATATTATTTGTTATGGAGAGATTTTCCTTTTTTTTATTTATTATTCATATAACAGTACAAACATTAATTTTCGAAGATTTAAGAGCGATTTTATTATATAAAGTCGCGGAAAAAAGTTAGTAAGCATTAAGAATCCTGCAAGCTTTAATATGAAACTATATTTTCTTAGACTTGTATTTATTTAACATTGGTTTAAGTTGTTTTTGATGGCAAGTTATTCAGGATGTCAAAAAAAAATAAGATTGCAAAGTTTCATTTACTTTAAGAATGTGAAATAACAAAAAGATCTCTTCCGTTTCCGTCATTAAGGTAATTAGTTCAAGTGATTTCGGTTCAATTATCGTACCAATGGTCACCATCCGCTCAGCTGGACCAGAACTGGGATAGCTTGGCATTTATAATATTTTAACATTTATCTGTTGGAACTATTAGTGAGAATGTAAAAAATAAGATAGTGTAGTAGTGTGTGTGTGTGTGTGTGTGTGTGGCAGTGTGTGTAGTGTAGTGTCCGTATATAAGTTGTCTTGACACTTTGTAAGATATGTAACTTTGTAGTAGGAGAGCTTTCATTATGGTATGAGAGATAGTTGGGTGTCGTTGAAACGTCATAACATACGAACATTGCAATAAAATGTAAGTATCCCAAGAAATATAGACACTTGAATTTTTTCTGTCTTCATGTTATAGCTTTATAGAGTTCTATCTTTTTTAATCCTGTGAGGTTAGTTAATGAGGTATTAAGCATGGATTTAACCTTTTTGTTGACAAGAATTTGTAGCGATAAAGTGATATTTAACTGGAATAGTCATTTATCTATCTAAAATTCTGAATAGTGATTTATTTTAACAAATATCTTAAGAGGTTTAACCCGATTTCTCAAAGACTGAGTAATAGAAAAACTTATGTACTGTGGAATCTCGGGTAAATAATTTCGTTTGAATAATGACGTGATAATGCATCAATCAGAGCTATAAAATAACATACGATTTCAGTAAAGATTTTTACTTTAATAATGTTATGACTCAGTAGTTAAATGTTTAAACTAATATGAACTAATACGGGCAGGGATTCAGACCTCAGACCATCCAGTCGCTTCCAGAATTGAGCTATGTATCGCCATATATTTTCGAACCAGTCGTTAGTTTCATGCAATCTTTTTTTAAATATACTTGTAAAGTTCCTTTCTATACTTGGTTAGATAAATTTGGAGGTTAAACGTTATATATATCGAAGTGCGCCGAATCGTGAATGACGTACATAACGGCACAATGGGCCGGAGATGCGCGCGGACGAACAGTCCTACAGCCTTCATTTATTAATTTATCTAAATTTGGGCCTTCGTTAAAAGTTGTATCTTGTATTTTATACTCATTATAAAAGCTGTCAAGTCCTATACAATTATTTAATTTTATTAGCAATAGAATCAGCTCTACTTTATTTTAGAAAAAAATAATAAAAGTCTTTGGAAGAACCAAGCACATATTATATTAAGTGACATAAAGTGTTAGACGTAATTGTAATTTTTTTTTTTAAATATACGCATAGTATACTGTATTTTAAACAGGCTTGTATGAGCAATCAGATTACAATAATACCATTTCCGTGGGTACCACACGAACAGTACGTACGTAAACGGTCGCAACAGGTGGCAAGGAGCACAAGGGAGAAACACTTGTTGCTTTATTATTACACATAACATGAACTTTAGGCCGGTAAAATGTAGGAAATATAAAAATTTAACAAAGATATTTTATCTATATTAAAACTCATCTGCTGTTGGCTACCACAATAGCACGATGAGTAACCAAAGCTCGCGCCATTTTTACTGGCTTTGCTATTGTTCGTATGAAGTTGGGACGCGTGACGTACAAGCGTGTTACGTTCTGCATTTAAATAACCAATTTTACTTATAATTACTATTAAAACTACTAATAGCATCATTATATAACATTGGCGTTTGTGGCTAAAATATTTGGCAATTTTATATATATTATATGTATGTTTTTTTCAGTCTTAAAACAAAGTGTAGGATCATATACTTTTAATAATACTAAGCTATAAAAACTCTTAACATTTAACATTACAGTACATATAACAAAAACAGTTGATCATTACAGCCTTGGACAATGCTAGGAATTTAATACTTTTTCTTGTAATTGTACATTTTTATTCGCAATTAAAACTTATGTTTAAATGAAGGATTAAAACAAATTTAATAGGTCTATTATAAAGATAACTAAATATAAAAGAATAATAAACTTTGAATATTTGAATATTTCTAACAGTAGTCAGTGGGTACATTATAAAGATCTGTAACATTGATCAAGAGTAGGCGAGAGACCTTTGCTCAATGACAGAGGCGGCGCAGGCGCATCATCTCATTGAGCGCGCACCGGATGGACCAATCAGCGGCGTGAATGGACGCCCCCGCGCATGCGCGCTGATGCTGCTCGGTTTATTAGCTCCCGTACTAGATGCCTTCTTTGTTATATCACTAAATTGTTATGACTCTATGACTTCTGTGTTTGTTGTTAAAGTTCCTACTGTTGCTCCATTCACAGAAGTATTGTTTGCTTGAGAAGTGTTTATTTAGTCATTTGAGGTCACATGAGTTGACCTTTTGAAAACAATTGCGAGATTTTGAAGTCATAAAACATAATTAATGCATAATTTGTATTACAGCCATGAGTAGTTTCGACCAGCTAATGTAGTGGAGTATGTTTGTAAACAAGGTTTTGGTAATATTTCTCAGGCTAGCTCACAAGGTCTTCACTTTCAAGATCAGCAGAGCATGAGGATCATAATTACGGTAATGATGGTTGCACAACCGCTGCCCTAAGAACACACGCGATCTTGCGGGTTGCATCATATGCAACCAGATGATTGTTGTTTATATATAATTAAAAGGTTACGGTTTTGTGTACGGAATGGAAAATAAAATTAACTTCACTACTTCGAATACAAAAAATGAAGTGTTTTATTTAACAGTAAATGTGTTAAATGATATTTACGTAAAAATGTTCGTTCTATAAAGGGTGCTTATTGAAGCATGTTACAGGTCTATACTCGAGTGTTGATACGCATTGGGTATATTCATATATTTCTTGCGGTCATGCTGAATTCACATTTAGTACAAGAGCAGGCGAAACCGAGAGCGTTGCGTCACTAAGGATGATACATCGTCTTTTCACAACCGACAATAGTGTTGCAAATTTGAAATTCGTATTCTGTAAATGGCCGCCGTCCGCTCTTACTAATTGACAGCTGTTATTTTTAATAATATGACATTTGCTGTTTCTAAACTTGATGTTTCAAGAAGGTATTATAAAAACAGGATATATATTGCATTCATTTGATTTTTTTTAATATTGGTAGTTTGTTATCAAAGTTTTTTTTAATCGGACTGATACTACTTACCTTTAGGCTTATTGAAAGCTTTCATCATGACTTTGATTCCCATGCCTGCTATTGCCGCCGTCGCTTGTATCTTGTCTGCGGGCTATGAGTTCCAAATTATTCAGCAATATAACCTATGTCTCTTTGTTCACTTTATATTTACACTGTACTGTCTATATTTACAATATTTTATATATCTATATTAAATAACATCAATAAATATCACAATTATCCGTCTATTAGTCTAAACACTCTTCACTATTTTTCATTTTGTTGCTACACTTTATCACGCCACGGTTGACAAGTTCATGACTTTTTTATCACTGTTCATAGCACCTAGAACATTAAAGTTAGAAATATCTGCACTTGACTTGACTTTCTTTGTTATAGACATAACGATAGTTATAAGCTCTCACATGGAGTCAATATTCATATTGCGGGGAAGTAATGAATTTCCCACAGGTGCGTACTAAGTCGTTTCCGGTTCCACCACCCACCCTCGACCCTTAGCTAACCCGCGTGTTCCCACACCGACTGCCAGCCCGTGACGAGACAATTCGCTAAATTTTGTGGTTGGGGTCAAAAATTACGTTACCCAATATCAGGTAAGTTTTAAACTCAACTAACATATCAATTATATGGGAAATAATAATTAAAGTCTCTAAACTATATATATGTATATACAATATTTATATACCTTATATACCTATATTAAGATATAATGTATGAATATTTAAATTGATATGTATGAAACAGTCAATTACAATTATAATCCCTAAAGCATAATATTCAATATTACGTATTATATTAACAAATTGATAGACCACAGTGCAAGGGTTAAGGGTTAACCGCTATAGCAAACAAACATCTTTATTAAATAACACTGAGGGGTCTAAATTGAGTGCTTGAATATTAATCTATTGTTAAGTAAGTAACATTTTAATGATTTTTAAGTTCCAACCCGTTCTCACGGTAGTTTAAATTTCAACTGAAGTGCTTGTATGATTAGGAATATTGCTTTCTTCTTATATGAAGTCTAATTCTTTGGAATGAAAGTCTTTTAAAGCTATTGTGAACAAATGGGACAATATACATGTATTCAATTTAAGTTAAGGATGAGGGCGACGAATTGTCTTCAATAAAAATCAAATTTAGACACCGCATGCATCATATTGACTACAGATCATGTCAAATTATGATAAATTTTATAATAATGGAAGAACTATATATAATCAACGTGACCAAGATTGAACTTGTGACTTTTGAGATATTTTTCAGAGGTATATTTAAAAATTCAGTAAACAGTAGTTTATAAAGACAAATTACGCGGAAGCCATTTTGAAGAATATTTGAATTTTATAGCTAAAATATATGAACAATATATATCTTTAGAGTGTGAATGTCTGTATGTCTCGTATTCAATAAGCCTATCTCGTATATTGGACGACAATGGTTCAATTGCGTTACTTTTATTTGGCCATCATTTTACAAACAAGGACACATATATTTTTATTATTAAAATGTAACATTTACTATAAATACAATAATCAGAAAATTTAAAAATAAAGAAGAGTTATATTCTAACATGTAATATTTTAATTTAAATACGATCAGAAACTTTAAAAAAAATAATGTCCAAGAATTGTATACTTTAGTATCTCAAAACACTGTCATCTATTGTAGAGATCATGTAGATATTAATTCAATATAGTCTATGGTGTGTATGGTGTCGGGGTTAATCGTGTCCAGATTGTCTCGGGTCAACTAACTTGATTGTCACTCCCAATTTGTCTCCCCAGCCAGATCATCATGTTTTATTTTATTGTTCCTAACTACGTTCGATATTTCTGAACCAATTGACATATTTAAAAGTGATTCATCTTATGTAATACTCTAAGCCAATTCTTGTGTAAAGAATTGTGAGGCGATGCGATTTACAATGGTTAAGGTGTCTATAGAAACTTCTGTATGTGTATTGAAAAATAATGAAATTTGATTACAGTGATTAGCTAAATTGCTATAATTAAGCAAAGTCGCCATTTTGGATAGATTGTGCTACGATAACTACATATACATACAAATCTATACATTTTTAACAACTTGACAGATTTTAATACTCTTCCTTAAGTCTTCGTCCCGAGTCCTAAATTTCTCAAAATGTTCAAAAAACTCAAGTCTTATGTGATCACGTCATTTCGGGGGTCGACTATCATAAGATAAATATTATAATTTAAAATTCTAATTTTATGTTAAAATCTTGAAAGACAAGTGTCTGACACTACTAATTAACGCTGGAGGCTGTTCAGCAAACAGTGATCGTCGGGTGTCAATTGCTCTGCGAGATCAACTGGGGTCGACTCTAATTTCTATCTCACTCGACCCTCTTAATAGGAAAGTGGACACCCGCATACAAACTTAATAACCTTTGCAGTTTAAGTATTCAATACAGTTCGTATTAGATTAATAACCTTTGGAGTTTAAGTATTCAACACCGTTTCAGTATTCAATACAGTTCATATTAGATTAATAACCTATGCAGTTTCAGTATTCAATACAGTTTAGGTATTAAATACAGTTCGTTTTCTTCAATACTTCAATACTTCAATACTTCAATACTTCGCTTCAATACTCTTGGTATTCGATTTATTCGAGATCGAAAACAATGTTTCTCGCGATCTTGAAGACGTTCGAGATTTGTAAGTTTTAGCAACAAACATATTACAATGGATGGTTCGGGGAAGCGCGTGTGACGATACAAATGTGGAACAATGCATGTTAACAATTCGGTAATGTTGTTGCAAACCAACAATGTTGTACATGTTTGTGCGTAAGCAAAGCTTTTGTACCAATGCACCAATGTTTGTGATGAAATTGTTGGCGTGTTTGACAACCAATTTGCACATTGGCGCCAAATTCAACAATTAACGGTTTAGCGTATACATGAAATATTTGTACAACTGTTGTAGAGATTATTTTTAATAGATAATAAAATTAAAATAAGTTTCAGTTAATCTGTAGTCCATCTAACAAATAGAGATAATGTAGAGGCGGCGGGCTCAAGTGATTTGACCTTAGACCGTTTAATTAAAACGTAGCGGTCGTGTGGGGAGATGATAAATGTGACTACAATACGTAATTACTGCTACGACCTGGATTTGTTTGTTAATATTATTATTATTTGTTATTGTATTTGTTTTGTTGCAATGTGGATAATATATTACTTCACATGGCAATGAAAAGGGAATATTTTTATTATAACATGCCAACATTATAATTATGCAAATTTAAATATAGAACAACATTTCAGATAAGGATTTTATATGCAACTAGTCATGTAAAAAGTGAATCTAAAAACTGTTAAAGATATGCTATACTTGATTTTATCATATATGGTGTTGGTGGATTATGTAAAATAGGTATTCTTATATAAATGTATTTTTTATTCTTAGTCACATTTAGTATGTACTAAGAGAATTGTGGCCTTACAATGTAGGCTACGTTTATTTGCAAGGGTGACTCCGTTTTGACTTTGAAATCTACATATTAATGAATGTGATAAGTTTTAAGTACAGACAGACAGTAGGTAATGTAATGATAATACAAGTTAGTTAAAGGAAAGATAGTGAACCTTTTATCTTTGATAGATTTGATGCAAGCGTTAGGTCTTTGTATGACGAATTTTGCCGAAAAACAAAAAGTTCCGATCAAGATAATTTGACATGAAAATAAGATTTTTGGGGTTTATTTGTGATTAATAGGAAAAGTTAGGTAAATGAGATAACAGGCGTTCACACATGGGCGGACTCAGCGTGGATTGGCGCGCCTCCCACCGCCCACGGGCGGGCCATAGGAAAACAAGAGGAAAACTTGCCATTTCATAGATATATGATTTTATTACGTGGGAGGAAATAGCTTTAGGTGTGAAAGAAGCCACAATGTTTACGTAAAATAGACATTTTTATAACATGTTGTCTGTGATTATGAATTGGACAGATAATTTAAAAATACATTAGACATTTAAATTAATTCGATTGTTGTATGTAAATGTATTGTAGAGGTTAAGTTCATGGTTCTTATCGTTACAACATGGCGTCTTTAATTCCTTATACAAAATGCGTTATTTCTAATAATATCCAGTTTATTTGCATTTAAAATTTAAAACCAGGTCGCTATTTCACTGGGACATTAAGGGCTATTAGGAGCGTGTTAATGCTCGCTGGAGATATTTTCTACCACATTTATTTTATTGATGGGCTGAGGACAGACGTACATACATTATAGTATAATTGAGGATTTTTCTATTTAATATATTTTTTTATTATAACAATTTATTTTGTTTAATTTATGAGACAAAGATATTATGTATTTTTTATAACCATAATAAATTTTATTTAATTTTTTTATTTATGAAATATCTATGTTATAAGTTTAGCTAAGATTAAAAGATAAAGTAAAATGTAAGCGAAGTTTCAACTTACTATTAGTCATTAGCACGGTTGGCTGACTTCAAAAACACACATTTTACAGACTAAAGATAAAACATGTTATCTGTCCCTAAAAACAAATGGTTTATTTTGTAAAGAATAGTGCAATAGACAAGTAAACCTATAACAATGCTCTGTTATGTAAATAATAATTCAAAATGTCGGACAAAGTCAGAATGTGAGATGAAAACACGAGGAACACGAAATAGTTGGAATCATGTTTTACTTTCAGTAACTTCCAGTTCCGTGAACCTTCGTTAAAATAAACAAATACGTGATTCACGGCTACGGGATACGGTCATTTAGTTTTTGTACGTGTTTTTCTACTGACCAATTTACGACAGATTTTGGTAAATACTGTCGTTATTTTAAATTATATTCAAATTATCGCGGATACAAACAAAATGGAGAAGGCAACAAATATAATTGTTTGAATAATAATAATATTTAAATAAAAGATATATCTTATTTTGATTAGACCAAGTAATAAAATAACATATGTTAAAACATTGTTAAGTTTGTAAGCTGCGTAAATTGAATAATATCTGGTATATCATAGTTTTTAATTAATTACAAACATTAAAAATAGTTTGTAAGCTGCCTAAATTGAAAATGAGTTGTGCAATGCGTGTTGCCATGAAACGCATTCAGTGAAAACACAAGTACAATTACTGGAAGGCACCCTAAATGGGGTCTGACGATGTTCTTATCTGAAGCTATTGTTTAACACTTTTTCATTCCCACGGTCGTTGGCGAGAACTGATAACGTACCTGTTGTACCTGATGGTCTCAAGGAATTCAGAATAACTATTAAGTGTTTGATAGAGTAATGTTTTTACTTTATTATATTTCTTTAATACAGACTCAGACTAGTAATATGCAGACTAGACAAGACTTTATGTATACTGTTTTCATATGTGTGAAAAGCATTGTTTTTTACGCGTTTCAGAATAAATTAAATATAAAAAAAATAAGTGGTCATTATAATACTTAATGGTAATGATAATTATAATTATTCCTGTATCACGTGATGACAAACAAAGAAAAACAGTCAAGTGCAAATTTCACCGGTGACCTACTCATATTAGAAGGACAGATAAATTGCAGGGTAGAACGGAATCCATTATCCAATGACGAGCAACAATTACCAATTTAATGTAATTTGGGGCATTGTAAATGCGTCCAGATCGACTCGTACATTCTCAGCGTCACTAGCACCAATTAAAGATATCACTGGGGGGCAAACACTCTGTTAGCACAGATTGATCTCGGCGTTCGCGTCTCGAACCGGTCATTTCAAAGGTATCGGATGTCCAGACTGGAGGCCTGTGAGGGCGCGCGTGCGTCTCTACGGCCGGTGCGCGACTACTCGCGCTCAATGGGCGCCGGCGGAGGGGCGAAGCTTCACTCACTCCCAGCGAGCTTACGAAAATCACAAATTGCGCCTGTCCCCTCATTAAACGATGCTCGCTCTGCATGCGAAAGGCAGGTAGTTATAGTGCGATGTCAGCCACAAAACTACTCTAATCGCCTGTTTATTTCTAATGGCAAGGTTTTTATGAAGAGCTTCCGATTAAAGCTAGCGGCGCTATACATCCGGTGCCACCTGCTCGCACTCGATAAGAAGCATCGTGTTAGAAGGAGATGAAGTGATCCATCAGAGCGCAGACCGGATGGCGGACTCGGTTATGAATGAATGCGCCGTCCTTGTCTCACACGTGTATTTATGTAATGCGTCTCTCTCGACTACAGGTTGTCGCGGTAGAGGAAGTGAAAGGGACAGGAGGTGGCGTAGTAAATATTGAGCTCCTTTGGGATTATTTCTAAGGACCTTTGGTTTTTTGTGTCATCACAAAAGATTCAACTTCATTCATAGATTTGTGAGTTCTAGCTGCACTCACAATGGCTCTCGAATATTATAAACTAGGTAAGTCAAATCGCAAAACATTCGTGTAGCTTAGAAATAGATTACATTATTAATATAATAAATCTTAATGAAAATATAAAAATACTTTAAATTTTGTTGCATAGAGCAAGAGGAAGCCATAAACAAAGTTAGGTAACTCGAAGGGAAACATAAAGTACCAACTACCAGGTATTTAAGATTCATGAAAGGTGCATTTACTTGTTCACAAAGCAAATAATATGGAAATAAAATATTTTCAATTATCTGCACGATTATATATATAATAATCAATTACTTGCATTATATTTAAGTTATACTTAAAACGTCTACTTATATTTTAGTTAGTTGTAGTTAAGGCGCGGCTGTCATTGTAATTTAAGGGCGCGGTTAGTGTATGTTGAGTCAGCATAGACCATGGTCTTTTAACAGATTTAAAAAATAATATTTTTAATGAATTTGACTGACGCATATGACATTTTGTTATTTCTTCAATATATCACTGTGCTTTTCAACATGACATTTGTTTTTTCTAATGTCAAAACAAATGTTTTTAGGACGAGATGCATCTGTCAATAGTTTTAATTGTCATTAAAGTTTTTTTTGAAAAATGCTATTAAAACAGCTATAAGCATTAACTTAAAGACCAATGCCCCAGATAACATATATACATCGGTCATTGAAATAAACCAAAGAGTATTTAATTTGGTATTCAGACAGTTCCCAACTTAAAATTCAGATTTCTTTGTTTAAAAGAGCTGTAGCAACATTTATTGTTAATCTATAATCCATTCAAATCGCGTGCAAAATCAAAGTTGCCGAATCTAACAAAGTCCTTTGTTACACAATAATGGGATTGCTTTCAAAAGTTTCGTTTAAACAAATGGGTGGTAACGCAACAATCCACTTTCACTAAGACAAACAGAGGATGTACGTATTGTCGTTATGATGCTTCAATACCTCTATCAGTTCAACAAGACATTGTTTTAATGTTTTCCCAAAATTACCCGATTAGAATAACATTCGTGGGTATTCTAAACATTGATTGTGGCAACACCGAAATATTGCTTTTGGATTTTATATGAGATAACTTTATACGTAAGTGCATCTTAACACAAATCAATGGGATCCCGTCGATGTAACCTCTGCGCGCCAGGTGCTACGCGGGAAGTACCTCCCCCCTCCCTCGCCATCCCCTCGCCCTCCCTTGCACACACGCAAGCCTGGAGGAAGCTGGTACACGTTTTTCTATATGATGACGTAGAAATTGTTTGCATGTGTGTATCTTTAATTTATTAATGGCTTGCATTTGCGTATGCGCCGCTGGTTGCGTATGAAAAATGATGTATGAGATTGAGTAAATCTAATTTTAAAGTTGTTATTGATATTCAAGAGATTTCTCTAAGACATGTGATAAATAATTATATGAAATCTATAAATCATAAATATAATATTTTATTGTGTAGAATGAATAACTAATTTTATGTTTATGTAGAGCTAATACATATATATAAATATAATCTTAATCATAATATTTTGAATATATTTAATTTATTAAAAATATAAATAATAGAAATTATACTTCTTGCAGGTTTCAAGCTCTTAAAAAAGATGTAACTTTCTATAGAGGAGTCACTAATATAATAAACCTTCTTAAATTTTATCATCCTTGGACTTACGTGGTCTATGGAATGCTGAGTAAAATTTCATTCCTCGTATATAATTGTTCATGTCCACTATTCACAAAGAACATTATCACCAGGTAGCGAAGGTAATACAATGTCTCCTTCCGGTATCCCAATTTGAGGTACATATATTCAAATTTATAACTTATTTGTTACAACTAAAGTTCATTTTGACTTATCAGTTAAAAACTTTGGGTGATATTTAAAACAACGTCCCGAGAAGATACATATTTGAACGCATAAGCTTAAGTTTGTTAAGGAAAATAGGTTTTATAAACTTACTATTAGGGTTTATTATTGATTGTTGATATTTTAGGAGGTTGTAGTTTGCTCTGCAGGGTTACCTAGCATCCGGTGTAAGACGATACCGTGGGGAAAGGAACCATTTCAACAACCCATTTAAATTATCAATTAAAATCATAATGTGTTATCTTAACTGCCTTTAAATTAGTTTAATTTCATTTGTTTTCTCATTTGAGATGAAATAATGATAGGAATAATCTTAAAAACAAATTTTATTTAAAGTTTGTATAAATTACAGAGTATTAAAAATAATATGGAACCAAACGAGTTTATTTAATCATCTGTTTGTTTTTTATGCTTATACGAATCAAAAGCTTTTAAACTGTGATTAATTGTTATTTGCCAAATTTATTCATAAAGTAATTGGCTTCGTTTCTCTCATATATATATCGTTCTCATGTAATTCTATATCATTTAAATTGCAAATGTAATGTACGCTAAAATGGTTCCTCAGTCTGGTCCTTGAATATGAAAAGAGCCGCGCTATTCTACTCAATACAATCAGTGGGTATTATTCGCAGTCTAGACTTGTATCTCGAACAGTAAAATGTCGAACGGAACCATAAAAAGTTGAGTAAAAGGCGTCGAAAGAAGGCAGCGAATTTTAAGCCAAACCAGTTTAATGAGGGTCGAATTTAAATACGAAAATAAAGTTCCCACGGCGTTGGACGCGGGAACGGAAGCCTCTACGACGCGTCACCACGATCATCGCTGGATCTGATGAAGCCAGTGGGCCTAGTGCGAGTTTTTTACCAGTTCATTGTAGAGTAAACTTCGATTTGTATGAAATAAGCAACTTCACCTTATTAGCGCTAGGTGGCGTAGCTCTTAATGAAACAAATCGAAACTTACTCTAACGCGACTGAAAAAACTCGCACTAGGCACACTGATCATATATGATTTATCATAAAATCGATCCTGATCCAATTTTTGGGTCTAAAGGTTGAAATTACAATCCATTTCTTGTGTTGTGTTTGTGTACCAATATATGTAGATTGATAGAAGCTAGATTGATTATTTATTTCCGTTGCATGTCGCTGTTGTAAATTATAAAAGCGTATATCAAGTTTTTCGATTCCGTTGTTGACGAGATTTGAGTTCTTTGGTATCGTGAGAATATTTTTTATTGCAAAATTCGAGGTTTATCTTTACAAAGTATTCAAATTGAATTTTAAATCAATCTAGTTCTACATATTTTAGTTCATTTATTATTTTAATAGTAGGTATCTAGTATTTCGTGTTGTATTATTTTGCTGGTACTTAAGTAATTACCAGTACGTCATTCATGTGCTGATTTCTGAGAATGTTTTTCTTCACAGTACTTGAAATAACTGAGTGCGTTTACTTGAATTTGATTCATGGAATAGTTATACTGATGATGAAAAATACGTGGAGAAAAATATGTTTTACTAAAAATATAATTTCTATGAAGTTCTTTATAATTTATGTAATAGACATACATAAAAAATAAACAATTATTGAATAAAATAATAGTAAAAAAAAATTGCTACATATTTTTCAAAGGTATTTAAAGATAGGATCTTCGAAGAAATCTCGCAAAATTTACTTAACGAAATATACATGGTGTAAACATCTTCACGCGATCTTTATTTGCTTGCTTTCGATAATGTCAACATGACCTTAGCCAACGGAACACGTTCCGACAGTATTATTTTTACAAAACCTATTTAAAAAACAATGGGGGATGTTCTTTAACTTAAACATCGAAGATATAAAATTGTCTATAAGTTTATTAAATCTTTTATTATTAGTAAATTTGTGTTTTTGATCTTTAAAATCTTTTGCAGATAGACATACAGCTAGACTACTAGTATATAGTATAATGTCTTCTCAAGCTCCATCGTCCATGTAAACTGTAACTGAATGCTAGTGGTGTGTGACAGAACAAATTCCGATGTCGCAAGTATCTCGGTTCATTAAATAAGGTGAATGATATGGCCATTGAGTGCGCCGGCGCAGGCGTGGTGGGGGACATGAATGAAGCGGTGACCCGCTTCGCGATGTTAATATAATTTGTTATAATAAACTTATTCTTAATATTTGTTATTTAAGTTTAGTTTTTTCACATCATCCAATATTTACTAAAACAACATAAACGCTGAGACAAAAAATAGAGAATGACTCAGTATTTTTTGTAACATTTTATCTTTCATTGTTCAAGGAAAATGTTTTGTATATTATCAGCTCAAAACTCATTAATACTGAGATAAAAATATTACCTTGGAATATTTAATGATTATTATCTCTTTAAATCGATGCTGGAACATAAATTACAACCATTTCTATTTCCTTTGTGAGTTAGAAGTTCCCTTCATCGGAACATCAAATTTTAAATGAATTTCTATCGTCAAAGAGATATAATATCTATTTTCTTTATAAATTACGAGATTCATATTATTATTAGTTAGCTCACTTACTTAATATCTTTTAGAGATTTATATTTTTGTATTGATTAGTGTTCTGATATTTTAATTTAGAGTGTTGGTACCACGTATTATTCTAGATTTATTTTTTATTCATAAAGTCGTCTGTTAATCATATGATGTTTTTAATTTTTTAACTTTTAGGAGGGAGGCTCTTTGGTGATAAGTAGTGATGCTTAAGGCTAAGTACCTCTCGCTCCATATCCAAGACCAAATGATTTTTTGACATTATTGTAATTGAATGGAAAAAAGGTAAAAGAAAGCATGGAGATCTACTTTAAAATATTATCACGGACTTTTTACGTGTATTATAAATATTATTATAATATTTTAATATGCTAGACAAAGTACGTAGAGTAAATCAAAACTGTCAAAACAATATGTAAATAAAAAAGTAATACCAGAGCTTCCTGCGGAATTGTGACGTCACGCACGCTATTTGCTTTCGCATGCGATAAACTTATTAAAGATATTGATAATTATCTCACTCTTACCTTACCTTGACATCTATAAGTGTAATTATTATTTTATATAAGGATTATTTATTCTTAGATAAAATTTAACCAGGGAATAGTATCATTTAAGATATTATCTGTAGAGTAAAAATAACTCATTTTTTTTTATAACCCAGGTATTGTTTTTAAACTATCAATTCTTAGATAAGATTTAACCAGGGAATAAATTTTATATTTTTGCGTATGTATCGTATCTGTTAAAGAGTTATTTGCTCTGAAAAATCATCCAATAATCAATATTTTTTTATGTATTTATATAAAGAAATATAAAAAGAATTACTCTTGATATAAATAAAACAAATGTCTAATGGATATTTATTTGTCATATAATAGAATAGTAAGGTCAGATTATTAGACCCGTTTTGTTTCATCATTTGTAATTTTTGAAAAGCCTTCGATAATAACGTCTTCATGAGAACCAACTAATATGCCAATATAAGGTGACACTTTTTATAAAGCTTTTATAATGTTGATAGCGGTCTGATTAGGTTGGACTCGTTTTTTTTTAGGTGTAAGAACGGTGATTTGTAAGAAACCTGAATTTTGGAGGTTTTAGTGACTAATAAACATTAATTATGTTATATATATTTACCGTATTCTCTGCGCCGTGAGAAAATTAAATTAATCTTGTTGATAAATTAAATAAACTAAGATATGAATGAATATTTATTAAAATTTGTGCTTCCATAGATAGATATGTGTTGACGTTTTTACTATCAGTATATTTTATATCGTGAGTGAATGAAAAGAATGAATGAATAAATTAATGTAATGAATGAAAGACATTAATGAATGTAAGATAAATTGATACAAGTTGTAATTTCCTCTTAAAATGATAATTATCGTAAACAAGTTACGTAATAAAATAATTCTGAAATTGAATGTTCACCGGATGTTACTTTGCATTTCTCTAAAGTGGATATATTAAGAGGTCTAGCAACTTAGAGGCCACTAGGTAGGTACTGTTAGGACAGGAAGTGTTCGACTAAAAAACCAGAAATTCAACATCTCCATAAGACACGGGAATATCGCCTTCCGCTAATTATTTACGATATATTACGTAACGGTGAAACGACAGGAAGGAGGCTGGAAAAAACACGCTCTGCAGGACGTCGCGTAAGTCGCCAACACTAATATAATTTAATCTATTTACAACCTTACATACAATTAATACAGTATATATTACAATGACAATCCAAATCGAGCAACGCTTAGAATATCTTTATTCATTTTCCGAGCGATCTCGATAAACTTGATCGATTCTCTAATCAAACTAATTTGAACTTTATTGTTAATGCATAAAAGTGCTTTTTAGTATGTCTGTATCTGTTTATACTGGTCCATAATTAAATATACCATAGCAGGAACCAGGAAGAGTGTCGTACTATCTTAACAGTTAGCCGGAAGTCGCTCGATCTGTGAGTTCATTCATAAATGAGAGTCTCAACACGACAACGTGAGATCACAGAAACGTATTAGGCAATACTAGTTTCTATTAATATACATATAAGCATTATAGTTGCTAAACAAAGTATAAGTAATAATTAAGTATGAATGAACGAAGCATTAAATTGATTAAAATGTTAATAAATATTTTGTTAGATACATTTGTATAAGTTTTACCAGAATATACAAAATATAAATGTATAGTTTTATTAAGATGATTAATAAATATATAATACTAGGGGTCTTCGTCCGCGTGGTTTTTAGTGTTGCCGCCGAGTTCCATACAAAATTGATATTTAAGACCCTTAAGGGTGGAATTTAAAAATCTTTTCTTAGTACACCACTACGTAGAAAAATAAATGTATCCTCCAATTTTACTATCTCTACGACCTATGGTTTAGACTGTATGCTATACTTAAGTCAGTCAGAACCTATTAGATTATATTAAATTTGCAGCATTTTTCATTGCTGCTTAACTTCTATTAGTCACAGCGAGATGATATATACCCTATAGCCTTCCTCAATAAACGGACTATTCAACACAAAAAGATTTTTTTAATTCGGGTCAGTAGTCCCAGAGATTAGTGCGTTCAAACAAACAAACTCTTCAACTTTATAATATTAGTATAGATATTATAAGTTTACAAAATTAAAATAGTAAGAGAAAATCCTGACAAGCTTCTTTTGCTCTTACAAAAAGTTGGCACGGTTCTATTTAATGTATTCTTGTATTTATTTATTAGAATAAAATAAAAAGAAAACATTCGTTAACCATAATAACTAAGTACGAAAAATATATGCAAGACCATATATTATTATACTTACTAATTTAAAGTTTTTTTTTAGTACATTTATTAATCTAGTTAAAGATTGAGATGATACTGAGAGTACAACAAACCTATATTATAGCAATTTAAATAACAGTTATATATACAAATTACCATTCATAATTATGAATATTATGAAACAAAAAAACAAATGAAAACATTGACGAAAACCAAAAAGGTTGGTAAGTAAACGTCTGGAGTCCGGTATCAGACGATAGGGCGCCGGGAGGGCAAAGGCCGACTCTGATTGCCCTAATCGAGTTAAGACGACAATAAACAAAAAGAGACAATTAACGCTGGCGTGGGTGCAGGATACTCCAACTAACCCAATAGCGACCAGATCTAATTACTGATGCTTTGTACGTTTAAGTACATGCTTTTAGACCATTTTAAGTTCTTTACAAGTGTATGTTTGAACTATTTTATTGACAATTAAGGAATATAAAAGTACAAAGGTATAAAACTTATATGACCTTTTAGGAATATATTTCTAATGTTTGTTAGTTTTTTAGTATCTAGTACCTACTGATATATAAAAACTCCCAAATAAAAAAAATCTCGATAATCGGACTGTCTATTGAAAAATATCAAAATTGCTTTGTGTATAACTACATAATATAGAATAAAAACTATGAAATAGGTATGTTTAAAAATATTCTCTCAAATCGCAAGTTTACTTTGTATATATGTAACTACATACTTATATATTATAAAAACTATCTAATATGTGTAGATTCTCGCAAATTATGATCTTTTAATAAATCTCGATATATGAGCAGGATGGGTACACTATCCTACACAGGAAGTAGACGCCGGACGAGCATATCTAGCCGCAGCGTATCACTTTAAAGCTTTGTCATGCTCTTGCGCAACTTCTCTCTCGCTCTGACATATCGCTAATCATATACCCGTCTCTCTCTATCTGGTACTTTTCCAATGATATTGCGTAATGAGCCCGTCGAATTTTATTTCATATTTTGTTACCGTTAGTTATGGAAGGTAAATGACTTATATTTTTATAGCTTAGTTTTTGGTTATTGAAAATATCTATATTTTATTTAATTTGTATAAGATTTAGTAACATTTTTGAGTTTTTATATTGTGATTAAAATATATTATACAAATAAGTTAAGTATGCTCTAAAAGTAACAATATTTTTATAATTATACTTAATAAAGTTTTAAAAAAATATTTATGTAAAAACGTGCAAAAAATATATAATATATGAAAACAAGATTGATATCAACGGAGATTTTATAGGTCATATGAATGTCAGTAATAAGTATTTAATTAAAATATTTTACATTAGTTTTATTATTTCCTTGAAATCAACAGTAATATGTAGATACTATGAACTCTGGTTGTAAATTAAATAGTAAATTTATTACAAAGTTGTACAGATGTAGAAACGCAGTGAATTTTATAGTTTCACCTATAAATAATTGCAGTAACTTTCTTTATTTAGTTGAATACTACATTTTCTTGTAAATAAGACGTAATTCGTGATAAGTAATCAATTATTTACAAATCCATTAACCGTTTTAAAAATAATGAAAAAAATTATCAAAGTCATTTTTAAATCAGGTTATGTCATAACTAGGTCACAGTAATGTTATTAGCCGGTTATTAGAGCAATTCGTTTATGTCTGACCTGTTGCTGACTAGAAATCATCTTTACGTCCGGTCATTCCGCCATTTGCCTTTTAATTATTAATGAAACTGCGCGGGAAAGCCGCAGTACCCGGCTTCGCTTCCGCTGACGGCTTTGCGTTTCATTCATAAAACTAATATCTACTACTATTACGACTTAACTCTAATACACATACAAACTAAAATCAACTTTATCATTAGTAAATAAAGTTCAAATTACATTATTAGATGGAGAATGAATAACCATAAGAAATCGAATACAACTCGATCAGAAATAGATGTTGAAAAAAGTAGTAAATCTTAATGCGACCAGAGGAAAGTGGTAGCTTAACCCGGCGCAGAAAGTTGCCTTCGAACCATGGTAATACTTCCGTAGGACCTTCTATGGTATATCTTCAATGTGAATAAATACGATCTGTTGTGAGATGCGGTCGAGTTTGAGTGTATGGATTGATAGCTGTCCATTCGCTTTTACGCTCTTGAATGAGCGGAAAACTGACCGGTGTTGTATTATCAAACTAAATATCAAGTATCAAGTTTCCTCTGTAACTTGTTTATGACTAACATATATAGAATTATTTTAAGGTTTATAAAAACTTTCATTTATTTCACATTCAAAACATTCATTCAAGGCTTTGGTTTGATTCCCGACAGGAACAGGCATGTATGTGATAAGCTTAGATGTCTGTATTTTTGGGTTTGATCATTTATTAACTATATTTGCAGTATTTATAATGGGTTTTTCTATGTATTTGTACCGTGGTATAACACCCTTAACCCAAGCAAATAATTTTCTTATTTACGGGTTATATCAATTTATGTAATTTGTTCTGTGATATTATCATATACATATAAAGTGTACTTCTTAAAAGTACAATATTTTAATAATAGTAATTACAGGCACATTAGTAAATGTGTTTCTTGAAAGTCGTGTCGCAACCGCGTATTATCAACAATATACATTTGAGGCGCAGCATCCAGATTCTTCCTAATTTTGGCATTAAATTTTACGAATTCTTCCCACCTATATAACCACTTATCTTTTGTTTTTGAATCATTGTATTACAATTGCGATATGTATAAGATTTTAATATACCTACTTTTTGTTTATGTTTTGTCCAAAAATATGAAGTGTATAATAAAAACATAGTTTGCGAATAAGGCTCATACAAATTTCTTGGAAGTAATTGATGAACCTTCTCAAATATTTCACAAACAAAAAGACTTCGGTGCCACACTGTCTGAAGCCACAAGGGGCGATCTTTTTGCAAAAATTACCTTAGAAATGCATTATCAATTCACGGAATAACCACCCGTATGCATAACAAAATAAAGCCCAAAGTAGAATTTAATATTTTGGCATAATGAGCACTGTTTTTGTTGCACACAATATGCTCGGACCAAACCGGATATATTGTCCTAAAGGTAAAAAATATTTACGAAAGATTGGTCGGCATTTGATCCGCAAGTAGCGATTATTGTATTTATAATATATATAGGTACCTACCTGTGCCTTATGGTACTAGTAGCTTTTTATTTATTGGTCAATTTCTTGTAACTTTTGTACCAAATTGTACCGTAATATTCGTTACAAAATTTTGTACCCTCACTACAAGTTGCGCTATCCTTATGAACAAAGATAAGGATAGGATATATAAATTTCTACAATTAATATAAGTTATCTGTCCAAGGTACAGAATTACATTAATTGCATTATTTTTATAACACTATATTCTAAATCAGATGCCATGCTCAAATCTATTTTCAATCCAAGTTTGGCAGAAAAATGTAAACAACAATATAGGTAAGTGGTAACATTAATTACTAATAAAACAAATACTTACTTACTAGTAAATGAATGTGTAAAAATAGTTCACAAATACAAAATTCAACGCCAAATTCATTGAATGTTTAATAAACTTCATAGTTTAATTTGATGAAAAAAATATCATAGTTAATATTATTATTATTACGCGAATTTTTATTTGTTTATCTACCTATTTTTTTTAGCAAAAACATAAGTGGTACAGAAAATGTATTTTTTCGTGGATAAATTACTATTTTCGTGGGACAAAAAATGTTAAACTGTCTTAAGCTACAAACAATACAAGCAAAGCCACGAACAAAAACGATTACTATACAAAACAAAGTTTACATTCCAATTTTAAAGTGTATACAAAAAAAAAGAAAAATCCGTCCAGTGAAATTATCAATATATATCATTCTGGACTTCAACAAATCATCACATAATATTATCTCGGCGACACTGTTTCGAGAAATAATCAATCTTAAAGCGAGAGGTGATTTTTCACTAACGTTTTGTTTTTCCATTGCACTAAATTAAAACTGAACCAAAGATTAAATTTAGCGAGAGGCAGAAATATACCATGTGTTGAAACTGAACGGCTTTTTCACCTGTAGTAGTTATATATATTATACTTGAAACATAATAATAATAATTCATGATTTTTAGTATTTTTTAATTGATTTTAAAACCTCATACTGTATACTGTTCTTAATTATTGTATAATTATTTTAATTATTACCTCTAAGGTCTGCGCCACTTCTTATAACAAGTATGATTCATAGCCGTTTTAATAGCTTGATATCAATCTCGAGTTTAGTATTGCAGAGGAAGTAACATTTTAAATCGTATTATTAATCTCACTTAATTATTTAAAAATCAAAGCTGAACAACAAATCTCTTTGGAGTGCACATAAAAAAAAAGATTTTAAAATCAACTTTAAAGCTAAATAACAAACCTCTTTGGAGTTCACATTAAAAAAAAACAAATTTAGAATTGTAATCATACGTGACGAGTCGATGAGGTACAACTTTTTCTAGTAACCGGCCAGGTCCGTTAGTGAATGAACGAGACCGGTTTGACCATTATGTAGTTCCAGTTCAGAAGCACGAGAGGTTTATGGATCAAATTATCAAGTAAACATCGTTCTAATAAGAAACGTGGCTGTATTCAGATAAGATTATATCTGTCAGAGAATTGTCATTTCACTTGTTTGAAATTTAAATATTGGAACATCATTTTTAAAGAAGTTTTGATACGTATTTCGTATTAATTATAAATATGTACAATTTAAGAAAAATTTTATTAAGAATAAATTTAAAATTAGAACATATTTACCTCTGAATGACTTTTTACTATTCGATATATTATGTAGACTAATAAATAACTGTCTTTTAGAATAGAACTACATTACGTTGAGTAGACATATATTAAGAACGGATATTACATTCGATGATTGTCTCAGGATGTTAGGTAAGTTTTCATAAAAGTTCAGATTTTGTATTAAATTGAAAGCTGGTTTAGGTCTAAGAAACAAGCTGTCTATTAAAATTTTATATTAAATGAGGTTTTATGAACTAGGGGCGAGTTGGGTAGAGTTAACATAATTAACAAAAACTATGCGCTTCGATGTATTATTTTACAATTTATGTAATATTTTAATGTATTTTATTCTGAAAATATTCACACACATAAAAAATAAAACAAGATCTAGTATTATGTATATGTGTGTTTGTTTGCTTTGTGTCTTACTAAACTCATTATTATTTACAGTTAGGCTCATATTACATATATTTTAAAATAACCCTTTACGGTCTCAAGGGTAACTGTCATTTTTAATTCAGGAAGGGGCGGGGTCATCCGGTATCTTCCAACGGGATGTTACTTGTAATCGAAATATAATACTGGGTGACAACCCTTATCTAATCCCACCCCTGATTTTTCATAAATAATTTGTTTGTGAATAAAACGGGATAAACCGGTTTTGATAATGGGGTCAGATACATAGGGTATGAATAGAGTTATTATACATAGATTTATATTATATGAATATAAATTACCAAAAAGGTTTGATGTTATACAATAAACACTGCTTTTAAAGATCTTATGTGAAAAAAGCATACGAATATTTAATTTTCATCTCGTGAGAATATCAATAATGTCCTACTTAATTATTTCAAGAACATTTCACCAACAATATCTGTAAGCATTTCTCACGCTAATTTGTTATCTGTTGACAGTTTGACAACTGAAACTGTCAAACAACACAGAAATTAAACTATTTCCTAATTAAAAGATATAAAAAAATATTCTTAAAAACGAAAGCGCCCACTTCCGTATTAAGTTATTTGTGGTTAACCCTTCACCAGTTAAAGGCCGGGGTTAAATGAGACATCTCTCAAAGCGGTCCTGATGCTGACGGGCTTAATGAGATGTCTTGGTTATTTTGAGATGAAGATGCGAACGAAAGACAATCAGATAATGAACTTGTACAAAAAAGATTTATCTTACTATCGAGAACGAATGAGCGAATTAATAAGTGAACGAATGAACGAACTGGTTGGTTCTTGAATGATTTCTAAACGAGGCGTAACAGTAAAATAGCCGCACGCGTACATACTTAGTTGCACGTTAAGCTTCATTAATCCAGTTCGAATGTATATATATATATATATATATATATATATATATATATACATTATATATCTAATGTATATATATATATATATATATATATATATTTATGTTATTTTAATTTTTTATAGAATCTAGCAGCAAAGGTTAATTGTCAATGTCAATGTAGTTGGCTTATATTAAGTAACCAAAAAACGAATATTTTTTCTCACGGAGGCGAGGCTTGATAACCGGTCAGAATTAAATGCAAAATTATTAAGTTTTGTATCATGTTGCAAAAAGTAAATATTTGAAAGTATCCAAATACATGATTTAATGTCGATATTGTAAATAAAATCTACTTCAAAGCATACAAAATTTATAGAAATATTAAATTTTCAAAAAAACACTTGTCAATTTTGTTCTGACGCGTATCTCATAGAACCTACTTAGAAGCAAATACTTCATTTTCAATAAAAAAACTAACTAGACAATTTCAATCTGACCTCTATCTCATAGAACCTACTTAGAACCCAATAAAGAATTTTCAAAAAAATAAATCGATCTGACGTCTATCTCATAGACAGAAAAAAAAATATGATTTTGCAAATGAAGGCAGGAAGCTGTCGCCGGTGCACTAATTCAACTGGCCGCGTGGTTCTGCTTATCTGCGACCAGTTTGCACCGTGGGAACCACACATGCGCAATAATTTACACAGCTCCGTCTGTCCGTCTGTAGGGTTGCTTGGCGCCGGTACTTTCACCTTTATGGAGGCATAAATCGTTTTATTTCCTCTCTTATTATGAGGTTTAATTTGATTATGAACCCTAGTTGCTACTGTTTCGCATTTTAAGAAGAAGGAATTATTGAAAATTGTCTGTTTACTTGTGAGATTTATAAAACTATCAGGTCTGTCAGACGTTGTCTTGTTTAGATATAAAAAAAAATCTAGACGCTCATACCAATTGTGACTCGAAACTATCTAGATTCTAGATAAACAAAATTACAAAATATTTAATCAAAATCGGTTCAGCCGTGACCCGTTCAGTGACAAAGACATTTTAAAGGAACTATATAAGTATAAGAGTAATAAATACTTTTTTTTTAGTAATAATTAGGTTAAATATTTGATATAATGCTAGCCCTGTATTAACCGTGGGCACTGACGGCATCCCATTCATATTCGGATGAACCGTGTTAAGTTATCTGTGCCCCGACTTATGTGTGCGTACACACACACACATTAATGTTATATGCTACCGTTAGCACTACGTATCTAAACTACTTTTTAATAAATTGCTTTTGTGTCAGACCGCACGGGCAACCGATAATCTCTCTCTGACGCCGACTACACGATTGTAATCAAACAAAAAACTCATTAGCTACATCTCAATTCAAAACATAAAGTGGCCATTTTGAATTGAAGATATTCAAAGTTGTCTATGGTTTATTTTAGTTTATTTTAAGGAGGTCGTAAAAGTCCTAAATTAAAACGTAACGTATAGGATGTTTTTAAATCGATGTTCGTTTAAACGACAGCATCGTGTATCAGTAAAACGCAAATAAATTTTAAATGCATTACGTTGCGTTGGTGATGAATAACGTCCTTCGGTTAACCCTTTCAACGTCTATGAATATCTGAATTCCTAAGCGAAAGTACAGATTCAAAATAACTTTATAAATTAAGTCAAACTTTTTTATTCTACAATTCAAAATTCAAATAAATTTGGTCAATAATAGCAATGTATTCAAATTTGCCAGAGTATTTTTTGTATCTTTGATATCTTCATCTTGTAGTTGTGGCGCCCAAATTGTTTTTTATTTATTTTTTATTCTATACACCGGCAATGTAACGTGAAGGTATCAATTTGTTTGTTCACAATTGGAGTCTAATCCGATGGATAATAAAAGATATTGTTCGCTCGAGCGGTCAATGGCTTCCGTAATTACGAATAGCGTCGTGTTTGAGAGAAAATAAAATAGAATGATTTGTTTTATTCTAAAACTAAATATGTTATATAAAAATATAAACTTTATATATAATTTAGTCGATCTAAAAATATGAACGATTTATAGCGTATAAAACTAATTAATAATAGCAACACCTCGAAGCGTAAATTCTCTTCACGCGTCTTAGTAATGCCTGTTAACGAATTATTGCCCACGATTTAATTACTGAGTTAATAGGTGATACCTTTATCGAACTCGGTAGCATGTAATTACAATACGGTTTAGAAAGTTTGGAAGCTAATCGTGTATATGATATGATGTGCCACGTGTGTAACATGTTACTCGCTACTGGTTTGTACTGTGAAATGGGTTTTGATACATGTTTAGGGGGGATATTTTTGTCCAGGGAGGAAGGGGGTTATTTTTTATCAACACCTTCGTGCTATAGTGAAAAAAGCAAATGTGTTTTAAAAATAGAATAGTAATTTTGTCACAATATTCTTTTTACATTCGATGCAAATATATATATTTTAAATATATAAAAATACATACTGGTCAAAATAAACTGCTTTTTAGTATGGTAATATATTTTTTTGAGGAAAATGTCATTATTTAATATAAATAAAGGAAACTTAGAGTATCATTAGTTTGCTAGTCCAGTGAAAATAGTAATGGAATTAAGAAAAACAATATAAAAATTTTATGTATGTTTATTTATCAACTAAGGTGTATGGAGATAAATTCTACATGAATTATTATTTCTGCTATCAAACAGTATGAGATCTTCTACTAACAATGGTCTTTTACTTCCAATAATCATTGAACTCTTACAGGTGCAAGGATGTGCAGTATATAACATAACTAAATCTCAACCAGATCATTGATCTCTAGATCGTGAGACGGCGCCGGCGCAATGGGAGGAGGTTGCTCCAAAACACCTGCCTCCAAGTACCGTGGACCAGTGTTCGACACCAGCACTATAAACGATCTAATAGATATACCATACAATTAAAATTGAACAGTTCCATCATGTTAATAGAGTTCCTTTTTGATTGATGATAAGATAAATATAGAACCTTCTTTATATCCTAGTTTATAGCCAACCTAGTCAGGGCACAAATCTCTTGGTAGATTATCTTCAACTACTTTTACTGCATTGAGTTAGGTTTAATAGATCCTTCACAATACTAGGTTTTTAAACTGGATTTGTCTTAGAAATATTATAGCATTAACGTATATTTATTTACCTGACATCGTAATTGATGGACATGTTAATAAACTACACATCTGTTGTGTGATCTCATGTGCTCTGAGTATTAGACATTGAAATTATGATTTTTAAACTACTATTAGATTATAAATAGAAAATTTATATATTGATAACATTAATATAAAAATAAATACTAATAAAAAATAAATAATTTGATTATTACCAAAAGTTTAGCAACTTTATCCAGTGAGTCACTGTTAATAAAAATAGACAAGTTTGTTATTTCATTAAGAGACCGGAAGCCATTTTGCAAGTCGCATTACGAAAATGTTAGTTCGAATATTCAATTTTAATAAGTGATCGGATGTGTTACTGCAACCTATCAGTTTCATTCATTATATTTGCAAGCATGGATGAATTTAACTTGTAATTGGTCACATGTTTACAATTTTGAAATGAATCCAAATATTGTGGATATTCCATAACTTGTGACATGATGCGAGAGATGTAGCTCAAATAATAGAGCGAGGGAACGGTTTCCTAGAGGTCGAGGTTCGAATCCTTGCTCAAATCGGTTTCTTTTTTTTTTTTTTTACACTGTAACTAAATTTAACATGGCTGTTTAAAGATATTTTCAAACATTTCATAACTTATTTTCTTATTATAAACGTGTCTGAGATCGAGATAGTCCAGTTCTTACTTCTATTATCTCCTTTCTTATATATATTGGACTTACTGATTTTCGCAATTATTTAATTCCAGATGCTAAGTTGCTTTCACATTCATCATACTACAAAGGTAAGGAACACCTGGACTCTTTAAGACATAAGAAAGGAGAACAAGCAAACCTGTTAGATTTGGAAATATATTTTCTGTTGTATGTCAAGACCCATTTTATTACGAGAAATGTAAGCTCGTTATCGCAAAATAATAATAATATAGGTACCAAAAAGTATAACAGTTTTTTTTACTTGTGCTATGACAGTTATGATTCTAGTTCTACGATTTGTACCTTATGTTTTGAATTATTAGAGTGTCAAATTATGTGTCATAAATGATTTTTATTTGACAGCAGTCAGTTTTAAAGCACGTTTGCACCACCTGGTTTGCACCACTTGGTTTGCATCACTTGGTTTTAAACCAATAGATCCTTGAAGTATGTGATAATAGTATTAAATTGAAAAAATCTTGACAAACCGAACCAAGTGATCTTATGAGGAAAGTTATTCCTTTTGAGTTACAGAATCCTAATCACAATTATTGAACATTATATCACCAAAATGTAGTTACAGACAAACAGATTAGTAGTCGCGATGTATATAAAAAAATGTAAAGAAGTAATATACGCACATTGTAATATTATTACATGAAAAAGTAAAGAGAAAGATAGTAATAACTGTCGTCTAATTTGAAAATATACTTTAAAGATTCAACTGTAGCTTATGAGGTGAAAATGTAAAAATGCTCCGATATTTGTACCAAAGAGAAATACAAACTGTTTAAAAAAACACCCTATAAATGTATAAGACATACATAAATAAGGTATATTAAATAAAATAAATGTTATAACAAAACCGTTGTAAAGAGCTTCGACAATGTATCTAAAATATGTAAGTAGATGTAAAAGATAATAATTATCTTAGATTATATTCAATCTAAAATCAGTAATAAGCATCGGAACGAGTCCAATCATTCCAAACGATCAGACAGATATCAGATTGTATATATATGTACAAACACACATAATAACCGGTGTTAAGAACTATAACGAACTGAGTTACTGAATTCCAACAAGAATTGAAGCAATAAGATGAATTTCAGGTAAAAAATAATAATCTGAAAATTCATAATGCATTAGTTTTTATATAATTTTTAAATTACTTTGGGTACAATCAAGTTTCTTTATTTAATCAACAAACACTTGACTACCGAGAAATAAGTAATTAACTAACATTAATGTGGCATTCATGATTTTTTCCAATTAGTTCCAGGAATCCTTATATCGGTGTTTGATTAGCTACCGGACTCGAACCCGGGTCTTGTTCGTCACAAGACGCGTGCCTTTCATCGCACCGACAAAGACGCCGCCTCTTATCTCGTGAGAGACGATTTTTGTAAGTGACAATAGACCTTTGTACATGATAAACATGGTTTTTACACTCTTGCCCTCTGACAAACATGACGAGAGGAAGTTAGGTGAATCATTACAAAAATACAAAAATCATCATAGAAACAAAATTACACGTATATAATAATACATATTATTATATTTATATATTATTACTGATAAAAACTAAGTTGGACTGTATTTTCAATATAAATATAAATATTTTACTTAAATTTTGTATAAATAATGTATTCTTTTTATACTAAAAGTATTTTATATTAATATTTACCTTAATAAAAATACTACATGTAAAACATATTACTAACAACTGATACGGGAGTTCTATTTTGACACTGACAATACCGGTCGGCTTGTTATTTAATTAGAGCCGAATTAATTTCGTAACAGGCACTTCCGTCGGGGCGAGTCTAGACGCTTTGTACTTATTTTGTATTAAAGGAGTTTTTAATCTAATTTTATTTGTCTATGCATTGTTTTACCAAAAAAGAGTTATTCTCCTGAAGCGATAAAGAATATTAAAAAAAAAATGTCACCTTTACTTGAACATTATGATTGTACTAATAGTAACTTTCATTTATTTTATTTTATACACACACGCAGAATCTAATCGTTAGTATACAAGGTCAGAGTGAAGCAACTCAGTCCCTTTCCGCTCCAAAAACTACGATTACGCAATTACTTTTTAAACTGAATACATGCATGCGGTTTGTATCAAAATGTTGACATTGCGTTTTTTATCTGTGCCATTGAATGACGTTTTGTTTTGCCTTTATTTATTGATTTGTATTTTTGTTCTTAAACCTTTTTTATAATTTTAATAATAGATACATGTAAATGCTTCAACGATTGGTATTTAAAAACACTTATATACTATATTTTTTATTTTTTATGAAACTAGTTAAGTTTTAATATAAAATATATGTTACATATATGTTAAAATATATTAACATGTCACAGCAATGAATATAAAATGGTTCCAGGATCATAGACAAAAAATCATAGATCATAAAATATACGACAAGCGATCCGGAAATGCATACAGCACGAGCGACCGGACGTGAGCCCGCGCAAGTGGGTCAGTTTATTTCTGTTTTGGCGCGAACCTGGCCGGAAACGTCGCCATTGTGGATGCGCTAGGAAGCCCGGAAAAACAGTCCCCGGATTTCTAGCTAATGAAATCTTACACGGAACGGTAGCAGGGTATTGTGACGCCGAACAAACCGCATCGAATTCGGTCTTTGAGGTTACTCTTTTCTAAGAACTAACCGGCCATTTGAAGGGATAATTTTACTACATACCAAGCTTCATGCTTAGCAAGTATATATGTTAAGAAATATTTTTTAATAGGTATTCTGTTTTCGTGTGAAATTAAAAGTGTATGAGGGTAATATTTAGTATCCCACAGAGCATGCGGGCGTTTGCAATAACGCTTCTCGCAAAGGACTTAAAAGGACTCTCAATTAGATTTAATTAAAGACAATTCAGCAATCCCAGAAAATAAATGGTCACTTGACGATAAACGAGATTTATTATTCGCTTAAGAGATTTAATTTTTGTACAATTATTCTTTGTATGACTGGACACCATTTAGAGTGCGTTCAAACAAATAATTTAAATGAAGAATATTTAAAAAATAACCGTTAAAATATCTTAATAGCACTTTCCACGGTCACGGCAGCACCACACCAGGCGTGACGCCTGCGCAGGCGCAGGTGCAGACGCGTTCCCACATTATCTCTATTTCACCCAACTTGATAATTATACTACGAATGTGACAATAATGTGTAAAAAAAGAATAATATATATCCATTATAGTTTGTTTATCTAATAATAAAAACAGTAAATATTATGGAACATTATTGATACTACTCAGCATTTCTATAAAGATTACTTAGTATTGCTTTAAATATAGTTTACATTCAATATATTACTGTTATTAATTTTCATGTCTGTATTGAAATCAAAGAGAATTTTGTTTCCAAGAACGGTAACGTTAATAGAGATCATTTGAAATCGTCAAATTTTGAATTAGGCCAGAGTGCGCCTGCGCACGCGATATGCGAATTATGTCACATTGTCATTAATGATGCAGTTTAAATAAAACCTTTTTGAGATACTTACCACCATTTTTTTAGTTTTATTATAAAGCTTTTTAGTATTACACTCAATGATAATGACTAAAACAAGTAATTTCTAAGATTTTTACAATTATTATAAAACGACAAATTCAAAAGAAAAATTCCAAGCTCTTGCTATTTAGTTGCTAGCTGACATTTAATAAAATTGTACTTAAGTTGTATTTAATTTAAAAATTAATTCATGCTCCGAGCACAAATATTAATTTACGTAAACATGACCAGGTACATAAACAAGGTGATTTGTAATTAGTTGACCACCTCTAGCAGGCAGCCTCTCTACACTAATCCCAACAACATTTGTTCTCCGACTTTTTAAAAATAGTAGTTTTAAAAATTTTAGTTTTCCCATACAACATTTATTTGCTTCTGAACTGGCATTAACTCTGAGTGTAGGCGTAGGCGTTCTTACAAAATACAGAGTAATACGCAAAAGAGGGAGCAAAACATTTTTTGTTTCGTGTTTTTTGTGTTGTTTATCAAGATTTGTAAAAAGTCATAGAACAATTATTGGGATTGGCGTAAAGAGGCTGCCTGTAAGAGGTAGCCAATTAATTACAAACAACCCTGTATATTGAATAGTCATCATGGTTCACGAAAGCTTAATTACAAAAATTACCTACGTTTTACTTATAAACATTTATAAGTAAAACGTAATTTTACAGGATACAGTCTGTCTTAAATCTTAATGATCATCGATTTGGTATAATGATGAATTTTATAATCTTAAGTTTGATACTAATATTCTAAATGGGTGCCAATTAGCTGACTAATTACTGGAAAGACTCGGTCGTAAAAATCTTTTAGGACACGGCTTTTTTTTTTTGCTAATTTTGTATCTGTATTTGGATGATATTTAAATTAACATTACACAAGGAAGAAAGGCATCCTGATAAAAAGGTTCTATATGTAAAAAGGTTCTAATTATAAAAAGTTTCTATATGTTTTGCTAATTAAATAGTATTTCAATCAGTACCGACTTCTAATTACGTTTACTTAACAAGATTTATCATTAGTACTTTTACAGTCCAAGACTTCGGACGTATCTATAAAAATATTTAAACATAATCAAAATATATAAGACCTTGTAAAGAAATACCTATTGTTTTCTGTTACTCCTAAAATAGTTTGATGTCAAATAATTGTTGAGTTAGGGTTGTACTTATTTTTATACTTAAGTATGTTTGTATATTTGTGTTGGTGGTAATTATAACTTGTAATTAGCTCAATATGCGCAAAATAAAGTTAACCCAAATGATATTAACTACATATGTATTAATAGTAGTTAAATTTCGACTATGCTGATTAGTCGACCAATCGGTTTTAGCTGAAAAATCGGCCAACTCGTTGGTCGATTTTAACTCGACTTTTCAGTAGTTAAACTCAACTCTGATAATCATCTTGAATAAATAGAAATGAAGACTTCGATTGGGTGCGACTTAATTCAAGATAAAATCAAAAATATATATCTGATATAAGAGAATACCGAGACCAAGGTAAATATCTTAGATTTTGTAACCACAAAATTGAAATGAATTCTTCGTAGATTATATCTTTAATTCCAATAATGGTTTCGAATAAAATTTAATGAATAGTCGGTTATTGGTCGGTGTTGCTTGATTGTAATTTATTATTTTATTTATAATTGATATCATCAAACAGACAACATAGAAATAGAAAAACAAAACAAAAATGTTTACATAATCATAAATTGTTTATATAAAATATATAAATTCTGAAATAAGCTAAAACTTTTTATCTTCGAGACCTATTTGTTATTGATCGGTAAACGACTCTATACTAGTTAATTAACAAGACAATAACAAAATCGTAGCGAATTCTGAATAACTCATTGTTTGGTCATTCTTTTACCAATTTCCTGTAATTGTGAAGCTTACAAAGATATTAATTACTTAACAGTACTACAAATAATAATAATATAAGAATACAACATAGATAATATTGAAAATTATAAGAATCTCATTACAATGAAAAATTAAAACCGAGATCAGTAATTAACGTAAACTAAGTTTAACACTTTGCTCATTAAGTATGAATCAATTTTGAGAAGTTCGGTGCCGCCCCCACGCCTCTGGCTATGTGCTCTAAATTGCGTTTCTCTAGTTACCGTATAAATTAAACAGTATCTCTAATTACTTATACAGATTATATTAAAATTTAACCACCCCGTTGATCGAGTGGTTATCGCAGACGCCTAACATATCACGGCGTAGAGGCTCGGGTTCGATACGGAACATGAACGTGATGAGCCTAGATGTCTGTATTTCTGGGATTGGTTGTTTATTAAATATATTCGCAGTATTTATAATGTACTTCTATGTATTTGTACTTTTCTCTAACACCCTGAACAAAAGCAAATTATTTTACTTAGGGATTAGACCATTTTTTTTCATCAATCAATAAATCATCATCAATTTGCCTAAAATAATTTGTCCTGTGATATCATTATTTCAATTAAAATATATTAAAAAACAATCACCCTTAATGTCAACAAACATGTATATTATTCAACAAGCATGTTAAATTTTAAATCAATTAGACTACTAACATAATTACAGTGGCTCTTTCAAAAATCTAAAATGCAAACTAAAAGCAAATGACGCACGAAAGAGGTGAACGATATCAAAGGACGTCAAAGGGAAAAACTTTCGGAGCGACCCCAAGCAGGAATCTAATTTTTACAGGCTGATTGAATCTCGAGCCACTCGGTAACTTCATTATGGATGTTTTTAAAGCTTCCCGTACCATTAGACTGTCCCTGGTTTTTAATTAATTTATAAACATCACGTCGATCATTAATACAGATAACTACATACAACTATAACTATAAGAGCTTTAAAGTATTAAATAAAATAACTTAAAAGCTCTTAAATATTTAAATAAATAAAAAGGTGGAAATTTATTTCAACTAAAAGGTGTTTGTGAAAAGTTAGCTTTTCAAGCGCTTTAGTTTTTTATAGCGCTATTCGAAAAACATTCTAAAGGACACTATCCGATATTATCATAGACTCGCTAATTAATTTGACACAATTCACAAGTCATAAATAATGTAAAAAAGTGTTAAATATTCAAACTATAAAAATTCAAATTTTATTTAATTTGCAAACTGATTGTCATTAAAATATAGTTCCGATACAGGAATATATTATTGAGAAAAGCGGAACTTTCTACGCTAGCCTTGTAGGTGTGCGTAAGGATCACTGGCCGGCGCGCACCTGCCGCGGTTCCCACGCCTCGCCTGCGTTTACGTCACATCCACACAACGGTTTACAGACTCGTTTTTTATTACCCTCAGGGATCCACCGTTGTGCCCTATGCCTAATTTCAATTATTCAGGAACCATTTCTATTTCATAGACAATAATTTTGTCTTTTTTTTATTCGTGTTTTTTATGTAAGATTATCGAGATATGGTTTTTGAAGGTCGTTTGTTTATTTATATAAAGATAGTTGAAATAGTATAAATACTAATGAATAAATATTATAATAACTAATATGAAATGGTTTTAAGACATTTTAAATTAAAATCTTTTTGAATATAGGTAGTTTAGTAGCACCTCCAAGTTTTAGTAGCATCAGCTTTTGTTTTAATATAGAAAAAAAAATAAAAAATGCTATACAGTTTAATGTTAAGCCATTTTCATAATATTTGTGTTAAAAGTAAAGCTACCATTGTCTCTACAAACTCTATGTAGTTAATAAATAGGAAAATGACTGCTAACGCCACCTAGTTGTTGTATATGAAACTATTACAATATTTCTGCCACCTTGCGGATTAACTTGGAACTTCGACGGGTACTTGTTAGTTAGCGTGTTTTAAAAGCTCGTCAATAGATGGCGCTATAAATCGAAAGCTTATAATCTTGCTACAAGTTATTTTATGTTCAACATCTAGGAAAAACTTAAATATCTATTAAGACATTGAAATATACATATAAATCAATATACAAAACGTTGTTAATATATATAACACTTAAAAATTATAATTTTTAGTAATGGTTACGCTTTGAAATAAATAATTCAATATATCTCTACTATATCATTCCTGTTTCAACGCCAATGAAGGGAAATATTATTCAAGGAATCATTTATTCAAATCAATGCTGTATAAGACGTGCGGTCCGTGTAGGTAGTCATTTGCCAGCAAGTTGGCAGGCTTTCAAACGTCTTCAGAATATAACGAGTCAGCAACAGATTTATTATATCCATAAATCATATTTAGGGCATACGCTTCTGAATAATGCGCGAATTTATGAAATTAACGCCACCGGAATGCGAGAAGCAAAATGCACCCTTTAAATAAATACGCTTTGGTACTAATGGACTTTGCTCATATCTTACCTAAAATATGCAACTGCATGTGTTTTCACTTACAACTTTATAAATTATGTTGTTGGTCTTTGTATATAATGTTGATATGTTACTGTACTTAAACGAAATTCTGGTAATTAAGAAAAAACGTGAAAAGGTTTTATAATATAAGTATTACTTTTAATTCTACACTTAATAAAAAAATAACTAATAAAGTTGTCAGCTTGTCACGACTCGTATTAAATATGATTTTGGGACGTGTATAGGCTTATTTATGGTTTTCTGTGCCTTTTGTAGTCGTATAACGATTAGTATGCATGCGATACAGTAGCGAGCGGGCGAGAGGTGACGACTAGCCCATTTAGATGCGTATACACATCGCAAGACGCGCTGAGCATCCAAAACTAGTATCTATCGCGATTAAATTATTTTAAAATTAATAAAAACCTTATATTTCAAACTGAGGCCTCACGAGAATGAGTAACTAACACTTTAATACTTTATATACCGGCAGATTAATTTGGTGTATAATATTTTGAAACAATCCCTTAAGTAAACTTTAAACCGACAATAAGATTTATTTCCATGATGAACATGTTTTTAGTTTAATAATAGATGTGAAGGACTTCGATGTGTGTTCGTCTAATCAGTTGCGTTGGTAGCGGTCAGTACAGTATTAATAACAAACAACATGTCCGCCAACTAGTCCGCCCGCGGTACCAGGCGATCATAACTGCTATAGAGCTTTCGTTCAGCGCCTCCACCATTCACTGGCTTCTTTATGAATGAATTATGTATGTGTGCGTCGGACGTTAACACTACCTCAATGAGCTTGTGTTACGAACACGTGTTTGAATCAACATGGTAGGCCGTTCATGAGAATTTTCTTGTGTCAACATCTGAACTTGCTTAGACAGAAATAACTTGCAGCTTTGTTTTCGCGAAGTTATATACAGTATTTGAATAAAGTGCTGTTGTGTTGCTGTTTTGGTTTTGTTGCTAGGAAATAGCCGAGTTGCATATATTCTGAGCGTTCTTTGAAGTATTATATTCATAAAATTATTATACATAGGGAAGCCATAGGCAAGCCTATGAGTGTCAGTGTCTGCTTAATATTAAAAAGGCAAGATCAGAGACTGATACTTATATTTGTCTACACATATGCAAAAAAAGAAAGACAGATAGGTAGCCTCATTTGCTTTCTCTTTTTTATCGAAATACACATTTTAGGCTGACTTCACTACTCTATGTATAATAAATCTCTGATTACAGTGCTCATTTCAATCGGCGTGAAAAGGTTGGATAAAAAATATATCTTCGATTTTGAATTCTTTATTCAGAAGTTTATCAACAGGTGTTTTATTTATTTTGGAAGATTACGCAACTAGATTGGATTGTTTTATTTTTTATCTTATCTATTTATATCTTATTATTAACGTTCAATTTATTTACTTGTTAAAAATAACTATAAATATTATCAATAAAAAGCAAAACAAAAAACATAGTTTTACATTTATCTAGAGGACCTGTTAGTTCCAATCCAGGCCAGACCAAGCCAATAAAATCATCTGAAATTAAACAAAGAAGGACACTATAGTCTGCCCTATAATAATCTTATTTGATTATTTGTCAACTCAGATTAGAATCGCTTGACTCACATCTGGCGTCTACATTTATTATTATATACGTCTCGGGATATTAAACCTCTGGATTTCAAGTACAGTCAGACGGTTCCGTATATATTAAGAGAAAATAAAATATTTTTTTTTCGAGAAGCTTCTTTATTATTAAAAAGAAAGTAAATATATGTAACGGAACTCTAAAACCTAACTAAATATTGTTCAGTATCCGATTTTACTCATAAACCAGATGACATTCGAGAGTTTCCAGTCGATGAAGCATAAAAAAACTGTTCAGCACGCAATGGATAGAATTACAAGAAATTGTTCCAGCTTTTTAAATTATTTTAATCAAACTTTTATTGTAGACTTTGTTTTACATAGTATAATAACTTAAACTTAAGTTTAGATAGAAATTTAATCTAGGTTTCTGATTCTTTATTAGATATCTAGGATTGTGATATGTAGTTGAAACCTTCCTAATGGTTGTTGGTGTCTAAATATCAAAAATGTTGTAAACACGAAATAAATTAAATAAATATAGAATGAAAAAGTCATCAACGCGGGCAGGACTCGAATTCACGATCTTTGGGGCACCATCCTGTCTTATCTATAATATATTTATTTAAGCTTTACGTTTTGTTTTATTTATTAACAATATATTATTAAGTAAACCACAAACCATTAGTTTCATGTTTACAAACTAAACTCAAAGTAATGAATATTTAGCATGAAATGTATTGTAACTTTAGGAGGTATGGGTGTGAAAACAAACACGTAGTTTTGGCAACATCCTGTAAAGTGATCAACAGGGGATGTGGACACCGCAACATCCTGAGGTGTCGTGTGGACTTGATATTTATTTTTATTCAGGTAACTATGAACTATATATTAAAAAAATACTTTAGTAATTTTTTCCCATGATAGTTCTATTTGGTCTAAGTGACATTATTGTGAAATGTTATACATATTTAATCCCAATTTGCAAAAAACAAATCGCTTAGACCAAATAGCCTGGAACCTTCGGCATATATTATTTATATTAGAATATAATAACAGTAAAATAATAATTTTGCACATAGGAAGCGTGCTTAGATTAATGGTTATAAAAATAATTCGGCAGACATCTTTGGAAAGATTTGAATGAAACTTTTGTGCACAAAACCTATGAGTCAGGAGATAGCAATTTTAGTGAATTGTTCTCATTACTTAGAATACTGATAACTTATCAGCTTCCAGAAATGTAATTATTTAAATTAAAATAATGATAGTATATTAGAAATATCACATAAATAAAAACTAAGTAAAGGGTACACTTAAATATTCATTAATGGAATAGAAATGACTGGACTGGATAGACCAATAAATAAAAAAAATGTTGATTGTTCTTATGGAAAAATCAAGAATTATAAAACATAAATACAAAAATACTAAAATACTGTTAGCAAAAATCAAGATATTGTTAAAATTTACAAACCATTTTTGTTGACCCTTAAAAATATTTACGATTTATGGTCTAAGCGAAATTTTTTTGGAAAATGAAATGATATACATATTTGGAATCGGCGATTTCTAATTCCAAATATGTATGTAACTGTAGTAAGTAGCTGTAGCTTTTATTACAGGTGCTGTAGTCAGAGAGAAAGATTTTGAAGTCTATAAAAATATCTAAAGGTAGCACCAACCTTATAAAGTCCTGGTTACATAACCATAAAACCAATGCGAAGTTTATATTTATTTTGATCCAAAGAAAGGATAAGAATACACACTGGCGCTAAGTGTAAATAAATATAAGACCATATGTTCCCACGTTAAACACGTAGAGAAACAATAGGCCCCTATTCTGGCCCACCCTGACAAACCTACCACGGTTCTAGGGTTCAATGAACTCTATCTTAATCTTTATATTTTATAAAGTATAGCATGTATGTCATTATCATATTTAAAATTTGGTGGACATGTGATATTCGTGACATAGCCAAGAACTAAATATTGCTCTTGAGGAAGAAATTACTTGACGGTGGACTTCATCTAACGTTTTCGTCAAGACATCTATGCACCAAATCTTGATTTTGGACAAAATTATAGCCCAGTTCCACCTGAAGACTAATAAGGAGAACCATTAACCTTGATATAAGAAAGGAAAAGGATATCGAAGTTCAAGTTTGGCCAAGTGGGTCAAAAGTTGGTACTGCAGGTGCATCTCTAACGAGGATGCGTCAAATTATCCCATTCAGGCTTCACCTATTTGCTAATCATCCGTCCCCTTATCTATGGCATAGACTAAACGACCGTTTGCTAGTGTATATAGTCTGCGCTACTAAATATACTGACAAAATTTCTATAGTTTCTTCTGAGTTCGTAGACAAATTGCAACCGTTCGGTGTCCATTCTACATATATGTAAAGATTTTTATTTTATATTATATGTTTGTCTTTCTATTCCACTAGCATAAATGCCACTTGTCTAGGACTTGTCGATGCAAATTAATAAGGTCGTTGAACCATGCAAATTGGACCTGTCTCAAAACCTGTACACAGCGTGAGAGGAAGATGCAAATCAAAATAATAATTAATTTTATAATCTTTTTTCTAACAGTCCTTTTGCGAAACGAGTTTAATTTATTTAATTTGCTAAAAACAACTTAGGTATATAACTACCAAATTAATATCTTTATACATATTTATAAATAGTGTAGAAAATATCGTTATAAATGTACAAAAATTTTGGACGAAATTTACAAATTGAAATCATAAAAGGGGAAACTTTCGTTTCCTTTTTTTTTTAATCATGATTATAAGTACACATATGCCATATGTAATACTTCCTTTAACAATTTAAATTTGATACACATCGCTGTATTTTTTATACATATAAATACTGAATTAAACAAAAAACATAAAAACAATAAATCAGCGAGACAGTAAAACACGAGACAAGTAACTGTTAAACCAATTACTTACTAGTTTCCGTAAAGCTAAAAATGGATCTAAGAAGGAAGTTTTCTAAACGATTTACCGGAGGGTGGCTAGGTGTTATGATATGATTGAGGTGTCACTGGAAGTCCTCAAATTGCACTATCATTTGCCACGAGCCAATTGTAATACAAAGATATATCTTTATCTTTGTAAAGCATATAAAGATTCAATAAGATAAGATCGTTTACTGATTCAAACTTAGCTTAATAATTTGCATTTTTTGAATAAATCACCTTGCAATTACAATTTAAATCAATTTAATAATGGTAATTTGTTTGTTTGTAAACAAAATGGCGTACTTACCAAGAGATGCCTCAGGGTCTGTGAGGTCAGACAGTGAGGGGACCTTCTGCATGGCGCGGGGTTCCTCCGGTTCCAGAGGTTCCGTTTTGATGCTCTCAGTCGCGCCGCCACCCTCATCGCACTGAAAGAATACGAAGTTATTAAAGTATTTAGAAGATTATATAAATTAAATAATTATATAAGTAACATCATTTTTTGTAGGTATTTTCTTTTTTATAAACTTATATCCAGCTCTGGACAAAAAAGTATATAAGTACGTATCTAAAAATATAGATCAGACAATGATCATCTAATATTGCTTTTGGTAAGACACAAAATAGTTTGTCACAAAGGAGAACGCTCTTATTATTTCGCAAAATTATTTATATAAAAAAAAAACCATCAATAAATTTTAGTAACAAAATTGTAATAACACACACAAAACATACATTTTTTAATCCAATTATCCTTGGAGATCTTTATTTAGAACAAAACCATAAAGCTACAATGGAATAGTTTTCTACAATTTACAGACAATGACAAATCAACAGGAACTCGTTTTTGAACGTGTACAGAGTCGTTTAATATCACTTCGATTATTCAAGATGTGATGTCCACTTCCGTTATTGAAACACGTAAAACATTTGCAAAAAATCCTATTAGGTAGAAACTAATGCTAGAAATATTAGTATTGAAGACTAGACTTAAAAAATTTATTTAAATCATTACCAAGAACTGAAACCGCTCAAGTACATGTTCGCCATTGTTGTGTTTGTTATTTTCTATAGTTTTATTATCATAAAATAAAATTGAATGTTTTAAAATATGAAACAGTTTACGTTCATATATTGAGTATATAAAGCGTAACGAATATTTTAATTATTTATAAACATGTACATATATGGCTAACTTATATAATTTTTTCAATAATAAAAATATACATGGTGACATGGTGGCTCAGTTAGTGTAGTGTTAGGACGGTTTTCTAGAGTTCGTTAAATTCAATCTCGACCGTGTTGAAATTTTTCATTCTATATGTATAATGAACGATTCTCTTAAAAAATATAGTTTATGTTACAGGTACCGGAAATAGCTGTACAATAAACAATCAAATAACAAACTAAATAATACCCTAATCAACTTGAATCCCAGCAATATATATATCAATACTATCTATCCAATAAAACCGTCAAAATCAAATCAGCCTCCCCTCAGCTCAATCAAGCAATCATATTACCAACAAATACATTGAGCTACGTTTGACTTTTGAACTATCCAACTAGTGACAGCTTATGAGGATTACTAGACAGACTACAGAATAAATGAAGTTATATAATATATTAATAACTAAAAAACATAACAATAAAAATATGTATAAAAAAATATTTAATTTATGTAGTAAATTCAATAGCTATAAAGGCGTCGTCAAGTCTGATACAGATATTTCTGAGAAAACGTGGATTCGTCGCCAAAATGATAAGAACTTCGATAAGATTTGTCTATTTATTAGAATGAGTAAATTCATTTGATATTTCATATTAAATGACAAATAAAAAAATAGAACACATTTTATAATATTAAATATACGTTTATGAACGTTTGATTTTTTTTAAACAATATATATTTTTGAGTCATTTTGTATAGTAGTAGTGTAGTCTTATAATGCTCTGTTTTTTTTTATTAATGTACAAATATAAGGTAATAATGAATGTTATTTTCCTCTTCATGGGTGCGTGGATGATTAGCAGTAGTTAGGGATATTTTACCAGCGAGGGGTGGCCGCCCCTTAGCACGTGATTATTGTCAAGGGCACGATCTGAGCGACCTTTGACGATTGATAAACTATTTGTTTCTTTAAGCGTATTAATGGATTCTGTTAAGTGACATTTTGGGGAGTTCTAAGTTAATTAATGTTTCTTTAGTGTATTTTGTACCGATAAAGTATACTAGCTGTGATTAATAAATAATTTTAAATGCAGTAAAAAAAATTGTTCTACAAACAGTAATGCTCGTGGGTATGTACGAGTAAGTAATCAGTGCAATTACTTTCAGTTCAAATGACATTTCTTTTGACCGGAAAAATATTATGATGTGAAGCGAACTAAAACGAAGGGCAGTAGTTACAACGTTCAAATAACCAAAATGTTTGATATATCAAGAGGTTTTTTTCTACATAAAGGCATTTAAGCTAAGGTATCTCTTGCACAGCCAAAACTAATTCTAGAAAGCGTATAAAAACTATTTATATTTAATTTTATTTATGTAGTTGTAATGTTAATGTAGGTTATTAATTTACGTTAACAAATTTATTTTCTCATTGTCACATGTTTACATCAAAAGGGAAGTAATATATGAGTGAGGTTAATTGACTATTTGTCGTGCAACGTTGGTAGCGTGTTGCCACTCGAACTTGTAGCAGTATATCACGGCTCACTTTTTAAACAGATTATCTATGGATTTAGTTTAAATATACGATCATTATAAATTAAGTGAGGATTAAACATACTTCAATAAATTACTGGCAGTTTATTTTTTTTCTTTGTAAGTTTTAAATTTATAATCTGAAAAGAAATTATTATTCTGTTTTATTGTTGTACATATTCGAAATTTGAAATTGAAAATTTTTTATACACTTATTGCTTTAGGTTCTAGTTCGCGGTATTTACAAAACATCATTATTGAACGAAATATGTGTTGTAGATTATTTTTATCGTTCGCTAGTCGCCTAATTAAGAAGTTCCGTTACATAGACGTGATTCAACCAATCGTCATTTGAAAGTTTGGCTCTTTTAATGAATTTGACACAATTAAAAAAAAACAAAGACGGTTCATATGCAAATAGGAATTAACAATAATATTTATATTATAAATCGGTGTTAGTGTTGTTTTTATCTATAAATATTAACCTCTATAACGAATTTGTCATAAGATCTAAGAACACAAACACATGGGCGGCCATTCCCACGCACGTGTGAATTATTGTCTGTCGTTCTTTCTTTTACAAACGATATTTAATAATAATATGATCTTTATATATTTATTTAGTATACGTAAGTAAATTAATTCAAATTTATTGTAAGTAATTAGATATAGATGACATAGACATGGGGATAATAATCTTACTAGATACGGAAGTAAATAGGTAAATGGTTCTAAGATTTTATTGGTTTCCATATGCGTAACCAAAAAAACATTCCTATCTTCTAGTTAAAACATAAATAAAATAAATTAAGCCCTTAAAATATTAACCAGAGCAAACAGAAACAAAGATAAATCGATAAATAAAAAAAAATAAGATTATTAGTTGATTTATTTATCATTTTGTCAAAAAGGTACTTAGAAATCATAGACAGACAGTCAAACTAATATTTTATATATAAGTTTGACTGTCTGTCTATGATAAATATAATAAGCTTCTATATAAAATATAGCAAGGGGAAAATAATTACTTGTATAAGAAAAATCATGACAAATTCATCATATCCTGTGACGAGGACGTAACGAGCTGGTATCCTTTTAATTAGCCACCGGATATACTAGGACCCTTAATGAGACGCGCTCCGGTGAATCTAATTTCTAATAAGTATTAGTTTTTATAATTTATAATTATTGAAGGACTTCTTTTGTAAGACACACAAAATCTGTTCACACAAAATCTCGCTATAATTTATTTCTTTCACTCAATCATAACTTTCTAAATTTGAAATAACATACCTAATATTATTTTTTAAACAATAAAAACATAATTGGGTGGTACCGTCAATGCTGCAACATAAAAAATAGTATTTTTATAAAATTCGTAGCAAAGAGTTCGCTATGTTAAACAATATTTCTATCAAACAAGTAAAATCTATTTTCATAACTGAGACCAATTAGAACCTCGTTAGTGAAACAAAAACTTAAAAAAGAACACAAAAGAGGATCTAATCAAAACATCGAAATTTCAAACTTAATAATATAATAGTTAAAAGTGTATTATTATTTAAAAATAAAACAATAATAACCCATTCGTAAAAGTCTTTTTCGTAAGCTAATGTCGGAACTCATTAAGGCAGCTTAGCGTCAGTGTCACGGGCAAGTATAGAAATAAAAATAAAAAACTGTTTGAAATAGAAACTTCTTTTGGACACTCGATGATTGATTGGCGTCGTGCTTTGAACAACTAAATTGTTTACAAAATAAATTGAATTATTAGGTTATTATGTATATATAAACATTAATAATTATTGTATATTTTTTCTGTATTTATGAAATATAAGATTATTGCCATAAATTCCTTAAATACATTTCTTTATGAAATATAAGATTATTGCCATAAAATCCAAGCTTTCATAATTCAAGCTTTTGATAAATTAGAACAAAACTTTACGTGAATTTTAATATAATATAATGCTCATAAACTTAAGATATACTTAATTTATTGTCAAGAGGTTATTTTAAGGGCCTTTATCAAATAAAGTACAAGCGTCAAAAGAACGACAGTGTATCACGCTCCGCTGGGCTGCGCCGGCGCATCCGGTGGCGGTGTGTCAGTCCTGCCCTAACCTTACAGCGACATTATGAATACAAAACTATGAACATATGATCGGAATATTCTAACCTTATAATATCCCTTTGATTTTTTGTGAGAAGATTATAACCTAGTTTATTATTTATTCTATTATTTATAAATCGTTTTAAGAATATTAATTACGTATGGTTCAGAATGTAAAATATTATTTAAAAGTTCAAAGCATTAAAATTATTGAAAATTGTATGTATTAGATTTTTCTTCTAATAATAACCAGAATCAATACATTTTTCTAATAAATAGTACAGAACCACTAATGCTTTATAAAATTTAGGTAATATATTTTTTATTTGCATATAAAAATTCATTAAAATTTATATAAATAAAGAATGAAAAACCTTAGCTTAACATGGCTATACATGTTTAAAGATATTTTCAAAATCATTAAAATTTGTTCAATCGTTTTTACCCTAAAAATAAATAAATATGTATATCTACATATTTACAGCAATTTTTTGGCAGAATTAATTATTTATTACAGAAATTACTTTTACCAATACATATTTAATAAGATTATTAATTGTAACTTTCGTATTGCTTGAACTTTGAAGGCCTCCTTAAATCAATACGAGGGTTACAATTGTAAACGTATTTCGTATAAAATCACAAAATATGTTTTTTTAATTTTCATGTACTGTACATACACATACAAATATTTATTTATAAATAAGCTACTTCCACCGAACACGTTAATATATCAGAACATATAATGAAGCCAGGTCTGTCAGAACTATGATCAAAGAACACAAAATGACGAGTACAAGTCCAGTTCAACATACGTGTTATTAGTATTTTAAAAGCTCTAGTAGGTACTAGTTCTAGAAATTACTATGGCGAGAGCTAGAATCAACTGACATTAATGGTGGTAACGACATTTTGAAAATTATACGCCATTTTGTAAAATATTATATATAATTATATAAGATCTGTATCATTATACAAAGCTTTCGTTGTTTTTATTTGAAATAAAATTTGAATATGAAATAAACGAATACGGCTGTGGCTACGAACCGGCGACCCCTAAGAAACCGTCCCATCACTATACCAATTGAGCTATTATGTCAAAGTATGGATTTATTGGTCGTTATATATTTATTTAAAATTTAATTAAGCTTAACATATATGTACATACATGATAATAGATACAAGCTATACATGTCAAGCTTTATTTATTCTTATTTATTAAATGTGCAATATATGTTTATTTAAATTAACTAATTGAATAGTTAAATACAAAAGATTTAATAAATTCCTTAAATGTATATAGAAACCATGGCATTACGAACATGGACATAACTTTGACTATTTTCTAACTAGTCTTGCGCTTCTCATAACAGGAAATTGGAAAAGTTTTAGAAGAGTTATACTAAAACCAGTTTTGTATTAAAGCATTAATTGATTTCAATACAAAAACCATGTATAATGTATATATTTATATTATAAAATTCTCAGAACTTATAAACCTAAAATATAATACTTGTATAAATATAGAAGTAAGTAAAGTATCTGGTAATGGGTTATACAGAAATAATATGTCTATCGGTATATAATAATTGTTTTCATACCAAATCCAGCCTCAAGCTAAATGACACATGTTTGCGGGGCGGTGGCAGCATGGCAGCCGGTGCTTCGTAAAACGCCGCTTCCTCCAGCCCATAATCAGACTCACTCTCCGTCCACTCCAGCTTCATTGCGCTGGGACTGAAACAATATATACTTAATTTGCTATTGACCTTTTAATCAATATTAAACATGTACCTTATATTTATATTGATACAATATTATCGATGTTGATATCAAAATGCTTTTTGTTATCAATGTATTTATATACAAAAACATATTACGTTTCATTTAAATTCATTAATATAATTACATATAGTACCGATTATTTAAATTGATAAATACATATTCTTGTATATACATATACGTATATGCATATACAAGTCTATTCAAATGAAAATATAACTTTGATTTCTGTAGAAGCTACCCATCCCAAGCTACCAGGGACTCAGCAAACTTAGTGGTTGATGTAATTTTATGATTACTTCTTATGGGGCTTAAACAATAGGGCTGCGTTGACCACAACCATCACTTGAGCGAATTCAGACAATTGACATCTACTGCCTCCTCACTCACACGTATTGGTTTAGAGAGAGATGATATTTAATCTATGTTCGTGATGAGCATACCTGAATGAGAAACTGAACCTGTTCTTATAACTCGATACTTGGTCTCATTGTTTGTATGGCTTCTTGTTTTTTAATCATCCACTTGTAAAGAAAATAAAAGGGTTGGAAACCAGTACAGCCAGAAACTGGAGAAACAATTAATAATCATCATGATTATTAACAGTTTTCTCATTTTCATTTTTATTTTGGTACTAAGAATTCTAATCATATTTTACTAGAGATTATAATTTCCGGCTTTCAAGGATGTAATAATCATTTTTTTTAATAAAAAGTTGGAAATTTGTTGATGTCTATTATGAAATGAGTTCGGTAATAAAATATTTTTATACACAACCATAAATCCTTAGACGCCCTTCATTGATTCCATTAATATCCCATCAAAGCGATCGAAATTAGTTAACACTTTCATATAACGAGTCGATCCGGCGGAAACGGTTCCCGAAGCACGTGTTACCTTTAACTAACTAACTCTTACTATACTTAAACAAATGTCTACTATCTTATTCATTTTGAAATAAGAATTAAAATCCCTTGTCGAAAATAAAACCTAAGCCACATGAAAAAGAAAGCTCTTCTTGCATAAGGAATAAAGGTGAAAGTTCCTGACAATTTTTCATAAACATATATCGAGAAATAGTCCGAAGCAGTCGTGTAAATATGTCGTCGGAAGAATTCGGCGCCTTACAGAGGGCCGTTTCGGCCCATATCCGCAGGAAATGATGCTGAGCATTGACACCGAGGACATTATTGTCTTGTAATTGAATCGGCGTGTCGATTTGTCGCTCGTTTGTAGAGCACTGAAGGGTTTGTAATTATAGAAACAGCTCCAGTTTAACGTTCATATTTCTGTCGTAAATAAATGAATTCGAGTTAGAACAGTCAAGTTCTCAAGTCAAGATGTTTTTCGTAGATACATGGTACTATATGAAATTAGTTTCAAATAAAACAAACCTCAAACCCGCTATCTAATCAATTCAAGATTACTTATCTTTCATATCGAATTATAATGAAAATTGTTTCCATAGAAGATAAACTCTCCACGCTCCTGCGATTTGAGGCCTTAGGCTGTTAAATCTGAATAATTGTTCCACGACTACGTTTAATAAAGGGTGCATTCACACATATGGTAATTCCGACATAAGGTTCCCGACCTATGGACCATTGTCCTAATAATTTTCAGACACGCAATTTCGCATGTCAGCTTCATCGTGTGCACAGAAGATAATCGGTTTATGTCTGCTTGATTTGATGAGAGTCTTTGACATGTCCGAATTATTGAAATCCCTTTCACGTGTATCAAATATTTTAAAGGCATTTCAGGTATTATTTAATTGGACTAACGAGGTTTTATACAAGAATTTAGGTCTCTTTTTAAATATTTTCAACAGACAAAAAAGAAGCTACTGTCTGTTTGACAAACGATGATAATTGTATTGTAATGACAGGTTTTTTTAAATTGTTTGGTTTGTTATAAAGTGCGTGAGGAAAATATTGAGTATGGCTAAAAGATTTACAAAACCATCTATCAATTGGATGGAATTCGAAAAAAGAGTACATCCTCAACAAAAACCCAAGTTCCTTGCTTTCAAGGCAAAATCAGATGTTTATTTAAGACGGTAAATGTAATTCGAGCCATTACAGCTTGCTTATACCACCGATACTTTTGGAATGATCACACGATTTATGTGCTATGGCAAAGATATCGGGCCTGTTTTTTAATATATATATATATATATATATATATATATATATTAATAATATGTATTCGGTTTCAGGGTGGAAGCCTACCCTCCCGAGCCACCCAAAATTGATTGGGAAGCATACAAGAAAATAGTTCCCATATCAGGGCTCGTTGATAAGTTCAAATCCTCGTATGAAGGACTAAAGATACCATATCCAACGGATACTCTTAGTAGTAAAGTTGACGAACAATGGAAGTCATTAGAACCAGAAATTAAAGCTTACTGCGCAGATAGACAAAAGGATTCCGATACGTAAAATACAAATCTAAATTAGACTATTAGAAAGACAGCTTTAAAATCATTTTTAGTTTGTCAGAAAATATCTATAAAAATGTATAATTATGGTACACTTACTGAAATTTTTCGTCAATATTGAATGAAAAATTAAAATATTCGGGCAGTGATTCGAGCTCACAACCTCCAGGAATTCGTCCCTTCACTCTACCAATTAAGCTATCATATCTCTACTCGCTTTGGAGAACTTAGCATTCTATATATGATTATCTTCATAGACACATTGGTTACATTAATTCTTCCGAAAATCGTAACTAATGTGTCTAACTTTGCAGTATAGATTAATAAAACTTTCAGTGCTAAAAAGGAATTAGACAGGCTAAATGCGATGCCGAAACTCGAAGACATCACAATGGAGATGTACTACGACATGTTTCCAAAGGAAGCCTTCGATCCTGTAAATCGACCAACATTTTGGCCTCACAATCCCGAGGAGCAATTGGACTACAAACCACCAGTAGTGAAAAAGCTAAAGAAGGAAAAGAAAAAATAAAATAAATGTAAATATTAGTAGGCTATTGTAATAAATCTTTTAAACTTCTTTGTTAATCATTGGCATGAAGGTTTTATTCAAAACTGGGACCACAGATATTAATGTACACCTATATATACATGTCAAATAGAATTTAAAAGCCTTGTCCGTATCCCCGTTAAACTACATCCCAACTGCAATTGTTGTTGTCTATGGACGAAGGGCTGTCATCTAAATATAGAGTCACGTTCAGGGCCGGCGACATTAGCCAAGAAGTCGGGCTTGGCAAATTATGACTGATTATAAGATTGGGTTACAGGATTTATTTTTAGATCTACACTAACTGGACATTTAACTTGGAGCACGTGCGTCTTATAAGGCGATCAATTTCTTTAATTATTTCTGAACTCGTATTTGCGATTTAAGAAAATGTTTTGGGACAATTTGTATTAGTTAAAGTTATTTAAAGACTTAAATTTCTCTGATCTAAATAGGAATAAATAGTAAAGAAAATATATTAACGATTGATTCCTATTTTCCTTAATGTAGGGTTACTTGTTCAAGTAAAGGAATTTCATATGAGGTATTTTTATTACCGTTCATCTTAATGGTTAGTTCAAACGCATTGATTGTAAGCTGTTAGTGCCAGACGCCAGATTCGCTTCTTAGAATTAAAGTCTCCATTGGTGAAGTGAAATCGGAGTTGGAACTTTAGCTATAAACCAAATGTTATTAATTAAAATTATATTATATTAATATTACAAAAGAATACTGCCATATAAAAGCAGTGTGATAATATATTTAAAGTATACTTTAAATGTAATTTTTAAATTATATATCTTGTATAAAAGTAATTAGTTACAATATCCATTTCGGATTTAAAAGAAAACAAACAAGAAATTTCCTTTTCCGCTTCTCTTCGGAAAACTCGTGATGATCGATTCACATCTCGGAAGCGATTATATTTAGATACCGAGTACTTAATTTAGACCAAAAATCGATTAACTTTCTAGAATCGATATTCGTTGTAAAATCTAAAAAGGATGTACAGAGAATAATTACAAAGATAACAAAGAAGTCGTAGGTATTTCTAATTTAAGACGTAATGTTTAATGTGTAAGTTAATTTCAATCTCGCCAACTATTCATGCAGTACGCGCCATGTGGGAAGGGTGAGGAACACCTGTTTCACCAGACTATTTTTAGGTTTCCCCCCCCTTTCCCCACTCCCTCCCGTCAGCTCCTCATAAATCTATGACTAATGTGTACTAGCAACTTTGACCGGTCAAGAACTTGAGTAATTATCGAAATAACAGCAAGAAGTATACAATTTTGATATATGTAGGTAAATATATTCTAAAAATGTAAAATATTTAAACAAAACAATTTTTTTTCAACAAAATAGCTTTTTCGTATTGTTATTATGGTAATCTGGAAAACATTGAATAATTACGATAACATTTATCAACGATCAATATCGTTTAAGGTTTTATTGGACTTCGGTTTAATTCTGCTTGAAAAAGGGACATGTTTTTTTAAATCCAATCAACATATTTCTATTGTTTACTTGAATTATCGTGCAATCAAGAAGCGTGTTGGTTTTTTTAAGAGATAATTTGCGTGAAAAACGTCTTTATGAGAGATTGAAACGGAATTTAAATTACAAGATTATTTATATCGAGTATTTACCATAGAGTAGAGGAGACATAGGTAGGCCTGTGAGTGCGAGTGTCTATCAAATAATAAAAGAGGGAAGATGAGAGACCCATACTTATCTCTGTCTAATCACACATGCCAAAAAGAGAGATAGATAGATTCATTGGCTTTCTCTTTTCTCAATGGATACATTTTAGGCAGGCTCCCCTACTCTATGTACAAGAACTCTATGGTATACACAATTTAATCTTGAATCATACAAACTTCAAGTCATTCACAGTTTATTTACTCTATAGACGTATTCTTATACTGATATTTATAGTGAGGACGTTAGTTCGTTAATATTCTGGCCACAATATTAACGACTAACTATCGTTTAATAAAACGTTACCACAAACCTAAAACTGTGGGTAATAATAAGTAATCTGCAAACATTTATGTGTGTATAAAGTATATCAGTGCCTTGAATACAGATGCAGATAAATTGAATACAGATGCAGATAAATACATGAGAAGAATACGGAGCCTTATCTGTATTCTGTATTCTTCGTAGATGCAGAGATTAAAACCTAGTGACACTGACCTATAACACCCACAATGCAATAAATCCTTACTACTGTTTTTGTTAGTATAGAAATATTTTTTATAACAAACAATTTTTTAATATGAGCAATGTGTTTGTGACTAATGGTATGATTTGGAGAAAATTAGCAAGATAATCATCTTTAATCCGGTTAAATAATTTTTTGAGCAGATCTTGATAATAATAATTATATTTTTTTGAACAGATAAAAGATATAAATATAAAATAATAATCACCTCCAATTATAAAAGGATAAACATGCATAACAATATGTATATGTACATATATAAATATATATATATATGACAATAACACGAATTAAATAAATTATATGTATATAACGTATACATATACCGTGTTCGAGTTCCCGACAGGGACAGGCAAGTATGCGATGAGCATAGATATCTGTATTTCTAGTTTTGATCGTTATATATAAATATATTCGTTGTATTTATGTGTATTTCTATGTATTTGTTTTGTCGTCTAACACCCTTAACACAAGCAAATAATGCTTAGGGGTTAGATCAATGTGTGTAATTTGTCCTGTGATATTATTATATATATATAAATAGATATAACAACAAACAATAGTATGGCACGGACATTGATAGCCGTTGTATCGTTATCAGAGAACGTCGAACCCGCGCCAAGGCGAACCATGAGTTATGTAAGGTCCTCGCAATGTATTTAAATATCTTTACTGCATTTTATTTAAAAAAAATATGGTAAACGTTATACGATTAATATTTAAATAAGTATATTTATAATATATTTTATTATCATTTACCTAATTTGCTCGTTTTCACATAAGTTACTAGTTGATTCATTGTAAGCAAATATATTTTTTTCATTAAATATTGTAACATAAATAAAGCTTTTAATAATTAATACTAAATTAATATTTATATTTTATTATCATTTACCTAATTTGCTCGTTTTCACATAAGTTACTAGTTGATTCATTGTAAGCAAATATATTTTTTTCATTAAATATTGTAACATAAATAAAGCTTTTAATAATTAATACTAAATTAATATTTATATTTTATAAGAATTTAGTACAATGAAGTCCCTGATTAACAATCTGAACATAACATAAAGGCAAAATCCAGTTAATAGAAGGTTTTGTAAAAATATTAATATTTAAATATCAGACAGTTAACGCTAAGCTTTAAGTGGTTAACATGGATTAGGCAAGTTTTGATGTGAATTGTTAGTGATTAATTCATAATTAAAAATTCTGGTGCGCCTGCGCAGACAGCGACAACCAATTACTCGTTTTTTGTTCTTCAAATGATTATAAACTTTATACTCAGTAGTATTGAGTTTAATTTACTTTATTATAATATACGCGAGTTAGTATGAAGGGCAAACGACAGTTGTTTTATTTTGAACTATATTTAGTACTTGGACTGAATTGTTACTGTGTTCTGTTCTGATCGACTTGACGAGTACAGTAAAGTGGAAATAACTATAATAATTTATAAGTTATATTTAAGTTATGTAACTGATATAGATATTTGGAATGAAATAAAATATATTTTTTTAATTGATATAAACTAAATAATAATTATATAGTTCACAATTCTATTCCTATTTTCCATATAATATTTAATTTAATAACGCAAATGTAGGTAATTCATGTTTTTAATCAAACAAAATACGTAGCAGTTAAATAAACTATAATCTTATCGAAATCCCATCTTGTAAAACGTATTTTTGTTATGGTTCTAGAATTTTTTGTACTCTGTTGAAAGTTATTTTGTGTAGTGTAGGCGTTGGAATGATGAGGTCTGGTGGCAACATCTGCTCTTTTTGCTTTTAGTTGAAATGTAAATCAAATTATATATTGGTTGTTAATAAATAGATTTTGTATTACTATTATAATTAAATATGTATTAAATATTATATGTCGTATATATTATATATCATATTATTGTTTTGCATTATTGTATGTATATTTATTTATATAGATAGTCTTATAATATTATTTTATTTTGTTTTTTTTTTGTTTTTGCACGCCTACCAATATCCTCTCCTGTACATCCTAAGGATGTCTGGTAGTTGTCTTTGTGGCATTAAGTCTTTGCCGCCTTTAATGCTTTATATTGTATACTGTGTAATATATAATTTAATAAATAGTCAATAATTAAATATATTTTAAATAACATAAAACAATAAACTTATTGTAATTGTTTATTCCATCATTTCTTTTCCTCTTTTATTATAATTTTTTGAATAAATAAAAAAATGTTATATCAATTTATTTGATACAAAAAAGCGACATTATTTTTTTGCGTTTGCTATTTATTATTATTTCCGCGAAGCAACTGTGCTGTATTCAAAATCCATATTCGCTGAGATCCGTCCAAATCATGTCAGCATGCGACTTTTCTACCTGCTGATCCCGTTGAAAGCAAGGTGTACAGTAACCCTACACGCACACATATACACACACCCACACACTCAACAACAGGGTTGCCAGATGTGCAAAATTATTCAATAAAAAATCCGTTTGAAGTAGTTTTTGGGTAATGTTTCTTAATTATTATATAACTTTGTTATACTATTAACAAAGTTATATTCGAAGTTCTTATTTATTTAAAGCGTTTCCGAAATTGATTTAAGATTCAAAATTATGTTAAAATTTGTTGCAATCCTTACTGTTACTTTTTATGAATACCAAAGTATTTAGATTAAGAAGTCTGAAACGCCAATTTCAATATTTCTAATGTAAATCACAATTTATAAACCAATTATCTGAATTATGATAATTTTATCTCACAAATTGGCAGCCCTGCGTGCAACCTGCGCCTGCGCACCTTCCCCGCACCCCTGTCGTCTGCAAAGGCAATGCTACTACCAATTTATCAGACGTCGATCATTTTATTGTAGAAGAAAGCCATGCAGTTTACTCTGAGGAATTTAGAACATTTTGTATCTATTTTGTTAGTATTTGAATTCAAGATGCTTAATTAAAGTAAACTAATTAGTCAAATTGATATAGTTGTGATTTTATATTAAGATTTAGTTAGGAAAATAATCACACAGATAATAAACATGCGACCTTCGTTAGAGATAAGTGTCGAGATAACAATGATAACATACTTTGGTGTACCTTAAAGAAATTTTTTTTTTTTCAATTTAACCGCATTTTATCTAAAGAAAATAAATCCTAGGTCATTGTTTTATATTAGTAAACTCATAAGATTGGACTATTTTTTAGATATATCTCAAGAAATGTATACATTTGTTTAAAATTCGGACATCAAAGATGTTCTCGGAAACAACACAATCGAATTACACATTAACTAAAATTTGCGTCACTGACCCGTTTACACAGAAAATAGTAATTGAATCTCCAAACCGTTAAAGGATGTATAGTGGTGGTAGCTCAATTGGTAGAGCAACAGGACGGTTTCCCAGAGGTCGCGGCTTCGATTCTCTGTCTGTATCGGTTTATTTTTCATTTAATATTTATTTAAAAATTAAATAAGCTTAACATGGATTTACACGTTTATAAATTTTTATTCGTTCATTTAACGTTTTCAAACGTTATTTAGGGTTACATAGGAATAAAGTTATTTTGTTCTTAGAATTATATCTAATATTAAATACGGCTAGGCAATAATTTGTAATCATTACTTGACCAGTCCAACCCATAAGTGGTTGACCGTTTTCTATAAGCAACGGTTATAAGAAATGCTTGATCATTCTCCAGCTTTAGCTCTACATAGAATCTTGCCTTTATTTATTTTACTAACTTCTTTAACAACATATTCATGTCATAACATGTCAACATAGTTTATAAAAATAAATACATTTTAAATTTAATTTCATTAAAGTAGTCAATTATCAATAATTCATTTACGTACTCAATGATTAATATATAAACGTCTATAAATAAAATAAAAAGTATTTACTTGGATGTTTGAATCTGTTTTGTTACGTAGCCCTATCACGAACGATCATAGAAGGTCTTTGAATGCTTAACCAGTAGATATGTCACTTGAATATATAATTTTATATCATTCATTCTTTGAAACGAAAACGTTAATTATTATATATACATAAAAAACAATATCTCTATGGATTAATTTTATAATGATTTTCTTTTTATTTGTTTTGCAAGTGGTATTATTTTTGAATTTATTAAAAAAATATGTCTTTTAAACTGTATCTTTTTTCGTATCATGAATAAAAGATATTCTAAAGGTAACGATGCTTTTGCTCGATTTAAAAAGGAATTGGTAAACGTCATGTTACACTTTTTATCTCACTTTATAGGTAACCTTCAGATTTTTCTGTAAACTTTTATTTCATCGATTTTCGATGTACAATATACTAAAAAGATCTTGTCTGTTGTATTTTTGATATTACTATAGTTTTTGATCCAATTATTGGCCCATATTTTGCCAAAACTTGTCAAGTAAAGAAAAGTGGGATCTCTACAACTTAGCAAAATTTTAAATGGAGAAAAAAATATATACGTAAAAAATAAGTTTTTAAAATCAGGTTTTGTAACCAAGAGGCCACAATGCCAAAAAATAGATAACCGATAACAGTGTAAATACTGAGAAATCCATGAAAATATATTATACCTAAATTATGTATGAATCATGTGATATCATAATAGATAAAAGATTACTGCGTCTTATTACATGAATAGAGGGAGACAGAGATATTATAAAATTTCATTGAACGTTTAGAATTGAATTCAACACCTATTAACTGAATCAGCTAAAATTAATGTAGGTACATAGTTGTCAATTTTATTTAATAATTATCTACGAAATCATGAAGCAAGCCGATAATATTCTGAGAATTTATGATTTCACATTTGCTTTAGTGTACTTTACATTTAAATGGTCTTTAAAAGAAATAATACTAATTTATTTATAAAAGCGTTTTTAAACTATGTTTCATTTAAATTACGTAATGTGATAATAAATAATAGTTTAGTGATAAATGCATAAAACATTTGTGGTCTACATTTTTTTTAATGGTGTTTTGAAATCTAAAGAGGTGGTAATGTCATTCTTTACTGACATGATAATTTGGGTGTTAATTTCTTATCTTCATAATAAAAATAAAGCTTAAATGTTATCTCGATGTAAGATAGATTAAAATCTAATGTGACTTTTCTGTAATAATATTACGTAATCATTTAACAAATTTTCAGTTGAAATACTTAAAACTACAAAGAAATTGTACTGCTTATTGCCATTGTTCTAATGTTGCAATGTAAACAAGACTTGAGTTTCGATTACAGAACACGTTATCAGCTTTAAAAGTACATTTCATACAATTAACTGTTAGGACAGAGATATATTAGATTTTCATATATTTATTTATACATTCCTAGTGATTTATAGGATATATAACTGGTTGGATGCGACCTGGCTTTTCTCTTGATAAGGTGTGCGATATTATTAGCAAAGAGCTAGCGAATGCTAGGGCAGTTTAACTCGACTCCAGGTAGTTAGGGATAAAACACTTGAAATGGAGCGGACGCGGTCCGACTCACCTAGATAACGCGATGGTCGACTAAAACACCAATCTGATCTGTTTAGTTTACAAGATTACACAGCCTCATTCCATCACATCAGTGAATCAACCTCTGTCTCATCTCCCACTCATTACAATAAAGACCTAATCGACCATTCATATCACACACCGATAATAATATAAATAGTGCCTCAATGAATGAACTTATAACATGTAAATTCGTCGCTCACAAATCGCGACAGCGGAGGCGCGTAGGCGTCGAATTTGAATGAATATAAACATGCATCGCTCTTACCTCTCGATTTTGATTAAAGTATCCAGATTAGCGATATTTTCACAGCACAGTTATAATAAATAGTTTGTGTTACACGGAATTGTTAGCATGTCACTATGGGACGCGGTTCGGTCGCGACGGACGCAGTACAGATCTGCCGGCCAGTTGCAACGATACTGACTTCAACACATACGTAGGTGCGCCCGCGTCGCACTCACACGCGCGCGTTCATTCAACACCATTATGGAGGGGAGGACTTATGAATGGACGTAGTGAAGCCATGTCGTGTAGATACCACTGATAACGACACTTTTGCGACCATTATTCAACGATACGGCCTAGATCTGACAGATTACTGTGGTTTGCAATAAATGAAAATAGTCCATTAAGCGAAATCTGATCATATTTCGTAACATCTAAATAACACGTCCAAGGTAATCAGTTCATGTATTAGTTGATGATCTTAAAGATGAGTAATGAGTAGGTAAATAAAACGACAGTATGTTGTAGTGTATTTAATAAATAGTAGTACTTTATTACAAAGTGATATTATTTTATGGATATCATAAATTATAATAGTATATATAATTATTTGTTATTAGTAAATCACGCGAGTCCCTTCAGAAAGCTTGATAACTTATGACTTTTGTAGTCGGAGCGCAGTTGAATGAAGTTGTGTAGAATAGAACGATCCAACTCAGCCTGTAACAAAATATTAATTATAATTCCAATATTTTTTCTTTTAAAAGTAATATTTCTACAAATATTTTCATGATATTAATAAATGGAATGGAATAGCAAAATTATATTGATGTTTTAAAACAGTTATTATTTTAACAGGTTGTAGCTCGGAAATGTTTTAATACATTTTATATACATACATACACCGTCGATTTATAATAAGCCAATGGTTGAAATTTAATTGAAATAAGGTAGGTAATATTTTAATAATTTTGAAATATAACGAAAACCACACAAGTAGGTACTTTTGAATTCAAATTACAAAAAACCAGTGGTTATAAGTAATAAAAGTAATATGCATAATTTTATGACATTGGTTTTTTAAGATACTGTAAGTAGTTAGGTAGCGATGTAGGTGTTACAGATGGAGGAGTTATAAAAGGAGGAAATAGTGAGGTTGCGACTTCTCCCCGTGGACCATAAAATGTCGTTTCGTACTTAGATAGTGTCTTCTATACCAAATGTCCTCCTATTGTTATATTCTCATAATATTCGGTTTTGCAAAACCTTTATCCCTACCAATATTATAAATGCGAAAGTAACTCTGTCTGTCTGTCTGTTACGCTTCCACGCCTAAACCACTGAACCGATTTTGATGAAATTCGTTATGAAGATGCAGCTGAACTTGTGAAAGGACATATCATACTTTTATTGGGTTCCTTATTGTCATACATAAAATCATGTAAGATTGTTCAATTGTCGCGCGTATAACCGAATTCCAGGCGGGCGAAAAGCTAGTATACATATAATTTATATAATTAAATACCATTATGCAAAGTTTTATAATATGTATTTAATTATTTCTAACTGTCTAACTAGTAGATCCCTTTTTCTTTTCCGACACGATATTTGTAAATGACGTGTAAATTGTTACATACATTCACTAATCATAACCAAAATATATACTTAATATATTATTATAAATTTAAGTTTTAATCAAAAAAATCTTAACCATGTAACTTTATGCCGCTAGTGACATCTATAGAGTATTAAAGAAACTTAATAAAACTTTTTACTTGAAATCTTATGAAAGCTTTTAATAAAGAAAGGAAGAAACATTTTTAGGAAAAAAGAAATAAAACTTTTTATGTAGAAAAAACGAAAACTTTTATAGTAAGTAAATAGTTTAAATTTGATAATCATTTACAATATTTATATTCCTTTCGTTGTTTGTAAAATAATGTGACCGTTAAATTTATAGAACAAAATTTACGTCAAGCCAAGATTTCAAGATATTTTATTATTTCGTCACTCTATGAATTAAATATCAAAAATATGTATATGTGTTAGGTTTGTACCTTATAAAATCAGTCAATGTAAAAAATAATGAAGTTTTTCATAAACATAAAGATATAGGGACATTTTATTATTATAAGTAAGATAACTATATTTATCAAGTTTTATTGGACCTATCCAAAAGAACTTGATTCCGAATTAGCTTAGATTAATCTCAGGATTACTAGTTTAAAATCACAACAACTGACAATAAAGTCGATATGATACAAGACTGCGCGGGAAAATACAATGATGAAGAATATTTATAATCCAACAAGTCCATTGTCTACTGAATCTATATTATATTTCGTTACGTAATATTATATTAACTAACCCCAAAGACATTGATGGCTTTTAAAAATTTGATGAAAACCGGCGTTAATTCCATTTCGAATCCTAGAAAATACGGATAAAGGAAAAAGACTCTGTCTGTTAAATATCCAATTCTGTGGTTAATCCCAGCTATCTTTTATTACATTCCTAAGGTATAAGGAGTGGCTAGAACGGAACAACCCTCACAAATAATCGGTTTATTTAATATAGTTACGTTTCGTAATGTCAGCCAAACATTGTTAAATTTCATTTAAAAACAGCAGTAGAGTGTCTGGCTAGTTCTTCTCAGCAGAGCCTTGGTGATATACTCCGAGATTGTGGTAGCTTTCTTACGAACTGACTATACTGACTATTTCAATGTAATAATTGATGTTTCAAAAGTGCTTTGAAATGCCTACTTGAATAAAGATTTTTTGCTAATTGCAACTTTCGTGAACGATGATGATTTACACGGCTATGTTCACATAAATTAATCGGAATTTTGCACGACTAATTTCGAGTCCGCAATGCTTCGAGCTTATGAATAGGAGCCCAGAATGGATTCAAAACAAATTTTTTACATTCCTATTAATTTACGTAAATTACATAACCGGGTGAATATATATATTGATTGAAGATATTTTGAATTTGAAATAATAAGAGAGACCCATACCAAACCCAAATTCCTTAAGGCTAACAACGCAAATTTCTATAGACGTGGGAACCACTTAACAAATTACAAACCATAGAAAAATATACAAATATCTTATATATTAGTTATTTTTGTTTTGCATACCGGTGTATGGACGTACATGTTATTTGTTTTTTAAATCACCGTCGAAATTTTGTTGACGTTATTTTATGTTCGAACACATAGAATAAATAAATGGTTAGGTACATCCTCTGTGTCTAAAACATACATTTAGCTTTTACAAAGATAAAATAGCCAGCCGACATACCAGAGCTTTTTCAGTAATATAAAAAATATTCGATAATTTTTTGAAAAATTCTATAAATATTTATAGTAATGATATGCTTATTTTAAAATTTAAATCAATATATAATGAAAAATAAATCGATACGGGCGGGGATATGAACCCGAAACCTCCGGGAAACCGTCCCGTCGCTCTACCAATTGAGCTACTGTATTATTATGTTAAACAACCACTAAATAACGGCTATTTAGGACTGTACTTTATGGAAATCGGATAGAAAACAGAGTGTTCTGTACTATATGGCCATCTTATCTAGGAAGTACCTACCGTTTGACAGCTTGATAGATTTGAAAAAAATATAGTATTTAATAAAGATAGTATCAAATAAATCGGTTACTACAATATACGGACTTTAAAAGGTCGCAAAAGATAATATTATTGTATGAATCGCACAGGGTAATGCATTATCCTATGGATAACAATAGTTCAAGATATCTATATGTGTACTTAAAAAGACTGGTCACACACACGCGCACACACACACACACACATACACACATGTCTAGGTGTCTACACCGAGCACATCACATACAAACACACACTTAACACACCCAGCCAAGCATTAGTATAAAATCTTGACATTTTTCTTTTATGACATAATCTCTCACTCTATCGAAAATTCGAACTCGGCAAATGGTTAAATAAGATAATAAATTTGTTTTAGAAGCCACTTTAGAAGTAAGAAACATAATATTTTATACTGTTCATCTACAGGACGAAGTTGCGATTGACATTTTTTTAAAGTTGTGTTTTATATTGTTACTAAATCACCTTTTTTGAAATTTCAAGGGTTCATTTATTTTCATATTTTTTTCACCATTCGGTATATCTTGAATTTAGCTGCTAACTTATCGATTTAATCTATAACAATTATTGTCATATCATTACCACAATCTTGACGACTTGCAGGTACTCACCAGTGTCTCTCCCTCGCACACCTGGTGCAGGTTCTCAGGCTTCACCAGCAGCAGGTTGCATAGTGCGTGCAGTGTGTCGAACAGTGCGTGCGCGGGGGGCGGAGCCTCGCGTGACCCGCGCCCGCAAGCAGACGAGCGGTACTCCTTCACGTCACATATAGCTATCATAGCACCTGGATATATATGGAAGTGTGAAACTTGGACAATTATATAGGATAATATAAGTATTTTATTAAAATATTCTTTGTTATAATGTTATAGTGTAAATTTAAATTAGATGCATTTGTTTTGACAGGCAACGCAAATTCGGCTGTAGATAGAAGAGACCTTGAATAGTGCCCAAAAAAAGTCAACAGCAGGTATTTTATAGTTCTTCAGAAATCGGTGGTTGAAACCATTTTTACATATAAATCTACATGTACTTATTACTCTGAAGTAAGCTCGATGCTTATGTTCTTGATCTGGATTGCATACGGCAGTACATCCGCAAATTCGATGCTTATATTCCGGATTTTTCATATTGAGCATATACTGAATGTAACTAATACAGATGTTAATTTCTGATTCATACACATACATACAAATTATTTGAAGTTAAAAACGTACGAAGTTGGGACATCTGATATCATTTAGACATAATTTAAAGTTTAAACTGCAAATTACTATATAATTAAACTGCGGCATATTGAATGTACCATGGTAGAAAAATAGTATTTTAAATAAAAAACACACAAAAAACTTTTCTCGACATAAACAGATTATTTTTTTATTAAAAAAGATTAGTAATTTGTAAAGTATTATTGGCAGATTGCTTTAAGATTTAATTCCGGAAATAAGTCGTTCTGTTGAGAGAAGAGTTATCAAATTAAGTGATAAAGAATAAACCACTTACATCAAGATAGAAATAACTTTTTATCTGATCTATAAATACTTGATCTGTTGTACAAAATCTATTGAAGTTTATATCATCTATGTAGTTGCCATAATTGTAATAATAATATGTATGTAATGTATAGTATTATGCAATGTTATGTATGTGTATGTAATATATATTTGTTAGTATTATGATAGGTTTCAAGGATTGGTCCATATGACTATTTCAAGTTATTGGTATGAAAGATTGGTATACAAAATATATTAGGAATAAATGTCAGTATAGATTAAAATCTAAGTACGTCTGTATTGCAATGAAAGACCTATTCTAAAAAAAAACATTTTAACAAATTTTAGTACAGATTAAATCAAAATATTTTACTGTAGTACTAATAATACGTATGACCTTTTTTCAAATATTTAACTACTTTTTTATATTTACGACACCGAATTAAAATAAATAATTATAAATACTATAAGTGTCCGACTGTGATCATTGAAACTAATAAATTGAGTAAATTTGGGAAACTTAAAAAATAAAATGATATGTAGCTCAACATAGTAGTTTTTCGAACTACCCACTTTCAATAAATTAATATAGATATTTAAAAAAAATATCTATCACAAATAAAGAATAATAACTAAAAGCTATATTTTTTTTGTAGAAGATCACTGAGATTTTATACTTTTATTATTTTAAAGTTATTAAAAAGGTCGAATAAGAAAATAGACTACTACTACTATATATGATACATCCCACCACCATACTCACCAGCAGAATTGAACTGGTAGTTCTGGAGATGGTCGTATATGACCCGATGCAGACGCACAGCCAGCTCCAGGCTCACCGCGCTCAGGTTGTCACCAGACAGCTGGGTGTGGAGCTTGTCCAATACCGTGTTCAAATACGACACCACTGTCAGACACGCCTGTTTAGAAGAAAGAGTTTTTACACAGCTTTATGGAGGGAATTTGGTGAGGGAGTTTGGGAGCCGGACTCCCTCCTTTTCTCCCAGTATATTCTGTACTCCTCCCTCCTTCCTGCATATTTTCATGTTTTGATTAAATAATGACTGGCAAATCATTTACAAAACTTTTTTTTTTGCAACTTATGTTAGGTCAGGGTTATGTTTACGGGAAGGGACAGGCAAGATGATATCTGTCGACTCTAAATTAACCTATATAATGCTTATACAATGTTTTATGCAAATTTTATCTTTGATAGTTATGAAAAATGTAATGCAAAAAAAGTGAGAGGGATAAGGAAAATGTACAAGGAAAAGATAATCAAACATTTAAACCTCAAAATAGCGATCGCAGCTCTGTTTAGTAGAGAGAGTGAGAAAGAGAAAGATAAATAAACACAAAAAAGGCAAAACGAGAGGGATGGGGAAAGAGTGAGTGAAAGCCGGGCGTATAAAAAACTTTTTCTTCCTCTCACACAAAACTGTTGTGTGTGTGTAGTGGAACAATTAAAGTGGCCAATGCATGCAGTATATAGTACAGTACAGTACATGCGAAGAGACAGTGGTACATGCGAAGAGGAATATGATAGTACCACCCTCTTAAAAAAAAAGTGTTTTGTATGTTTATCCGTTTGTATCCGCATTAAGCAAAAACTACTAAATATATTTTTATCAAGCTAAATAAAAACAGGAAATGTATATGTATGGTTACTGTACGGTTTATTACCTAAAATTGTTCAACATCAAGTATAAAAAAATATTGTTTTTTAAATACTTAAAAAATAGAACATACTTACTGGTGAAGCTAAAGTATCGATGTCTCCTTCAGGTTTAAAATCAGTCTTCTTCTGTTCTGTCTGTAGATGTAGTTTGACCCAACCCACTACAGCTGATATTGCTCTCTCCAGACCAGCATCCAGCTTGTTCTCTAGCTGTTCCATCACTGTGTTCTTTCGTTGGATGCACTCACCTTGTTTACTGGATGGATGGAATCTTTATTTATTAAAATTTATAGGCAAACTAGAAATTCCTCGTCTTGCTTTCTAGATTATTCTATGAAATGAAGTTATTTCATTACATTATATTACTAAAAATCACTTTCCGTTAACTGATTAGATAAATTTATTGACTCAATTTAACTACATATTTCTTTACAATACTAGAAACCAATGGCCTTGCATACCTTTTGTATTATTTTATAATGCCCTCATCATTACAAAGTATAAAGCAAAGTCGCTTGGCGCGTCTCTCCCTTTGTCTGTATGTATGCTTAGATCTTTAAAACTACACAATGGATTTTGATGCAGTTTTTTTTAATAGGTAGAGTGATGCAAGAGGAAGGTTTATATGTATAATAACATGCTTAATATATTAGAGAACCACTGATAATTTTTAAAGTTTTTAATAAGGATACAATATTAGATACTGTTATTTTTTATTTTTTTTATATATATATATATATATATATATATATATATATATATATATATATATATATATATATATATATATATATATATATAATATAAATAGATTATATATTATAATTATATTATTATATACATATAAATAGATTTTTGACAGTGAGCGATGTCTGCCGATGTCGTAATTTTGATTGTACCACTTAAAACAAAGTCATATAGAAGCCAATACAAAAAAAGAAAGGAGAATTGTTTTACTACGAATTTAAGGCGTGCGAAGCCGCGGACAAAAGCTAGTTTTATTATAATACTAAAAACAACAAACCTCAAACAAGGTAGTACCGCTTCTTGAAAATGTTCCCCAAACATCTTAACTATTTTGTTTGCTTCATTCACTATATCAAAGAAGTAAATCTGTAATAGAATATTATTTTCTCAGAATATAAAATATATCTTCATGACCTATAAATTGAAAACTACTGAACTATTTCCATAACTCTTTCTTCAAATATTAAAAACACTATTTCGAAAAATTATAATTTATATACATATACATGAAATACATTATTTAATTTTTGTAAATAAAATTCCATAAACCATAATGATTATTAAATGTATATATTACCCGGATATCTTAACGTAGATTTATCGTAATTTTGCCAATACATTTTTTTTAATAAACTAGATAAATTTTACTATGAACTCAACCTCACCACCTAAGTGTTTAAAATTATGAATTATCACCTCCTTCAAGTTTAATACAACAAAAATTACTATACTAAATTTCATCAAAATCGGTTAAGTCGAAAGCGTAACAGACAGACAATTACTTTCGCATTTATAATATTAGTGTTACCTGTGGTGGGGATTTGTTTTCGGCGATGGGTATGGACTGTAGCCCCAGGTCCAGTGCGTAGTCCACGTGTTCTATTAGCAAATGTTGTATCAATATTTCTAGCAGTGATATTGTAGTTGCTTGTAACTCGTTGGGAGTGCATAGCTGTATAGGAATTATTAATCAGTATTAATATTAGATTATAGTAAATGAGTTCTTTATGACAATTTGTTTTTAAATAAGGTACTTTATACTGTGTATAATATATTCTTTCTATTATATATAAACTATATAATTATTTAAATACGGGAATTACCGCGTACGTTATCGGTTTGACCAGGGCCAGTGCAACCTCTTCAAATCGTCATGCAAATAAAAGGTACCTATGTGATAACTATCTCGTACGCGGTAATTCCCGTTTTTAAATGATTATATATTATGAAACGCGACATTTCAAAAGTAAATTTTATAAAAAAAAAAATGTTTTATGACTTACTTTACTAACAAAATATTTTATTTTTATAAGACTGACAAATATTTTTTTTTAAAGAAATTAATCATTGCTCTAAGAATTTTAAATTAGGAATAGATATATAAATGAATTTAATTTTAAATAAATATACACTGAAAAAAAAACCAGGGACTATCTATATTTATTTAAATTTTTTTAAAACATAAATAAATTAAGTCAATAGAAATATTCTTACAGTTTTACACCTCATGAATGAAATACTTGAATCATTCAACATTTTCTGCACTAGTTGTTCACTGAGGAACGTCTCTCCGCCATAGTTTTCTATCTGTGCGATGTTAATATTGGCGCGTGTACCGATCACGGCTTGCAAGTCACGACGTAGCTCTTGAAAACTGGTTTATATAATATGTAAAGGAATTAAAGATTATAGCTATATTTTATTTAAGTAATCTGATGTGTCTATTGCTAGTTGGATTTTTTAAAATATTGCGAAAGGTATAGCAACATATTTAAATTCTTATAACAAGTATTAAGAACGTTCTTCTAAAATCTAGCAATAGTTTCGAACATGTATCGTGATTTTATAGATTTTTTGAATTTAGAAACTATTATTTCAACATTAAAAATATCCTTCAGGTAAGATAGCAAATAAAATGAAAAGATAAAAATAATAAAATAAAACATGCAGTTTTAGAATACAAATATATCAATCAAAGCAAACACTACTAACCCTCCGCCCTGTATCTGCTTTTTAACATGTTGCTTCTCATTATAATATACATGTAAGGCGTTGCTGAGTACAGCCTTCAGTCTCCGGACCTCCAAGGCTGGGTACCCATCACTTGCCCCCGCCATGGACCCGTTGATGAGTGCTTCACGACGGAGATCACCAGTAGACGTGCCATCTGATACCAGGTTTGCAGCTACCAGCTCCGTATATACTCTTTGTGTACTGAAATATTTTAACGGTAATTAAATTTATAAGTTGTTGGTTTTAACATATGATTGTTTTATACAAAATTCATATTCAGGCTCTGACACCCACACTAAGAGCAACATTAAACACATAAACACACACTTCAACATTAAAATTATAGGTAAGTTTTAAAAATATATAAATACAGACTAATTTGTCATAATATCTATCAATTTAATAGTATAATAGTTTAATAAAAATTCATAGTACTAAGTCCATCCATATAAATAGTCATACTGCAGTTATAATTTTATACTTAATATTTAGTATTAATAAATTAATAATAGATGTTAAGCATATCATCATTATCATTTTCATTATATATAAAGGGTTATTTGTAATTAATTGGTCACCTCTCTTAAACAACACAAACTAAACAAAACAAAAAAAAAATTGCTCTCTATTTTACTTATTAGTCTGTATTTTGAAAGAACTACTTAAAAGTCGTCGCCCGTGCGCCATACCTCAGCTCAGAGTTAATGACAGTTCAGAGGCAACAAATAAATTTAGTATGGAAAACTTAAATTTTACAAAGTTGTACAAATGTTGTTGGTATTTGTATAGAGGGGCTGCCTGCAAGAGCTGGCCAATTAATTATAAATAACCCTGTTTGTGTTATGAAAATGATAATTGTACATTTCCTTTATATATTGTAACTATTACCTTGTATATGTATCATATAAGTTTTTCAAGTACTTTTCCAGATCAACTTTGTCTGCTAGTTTAGTCTGAATGTACTTCTGTAGCTTGAGATGGAATATATTTAGGACAAACTTGCTCATAATCTGGTCTGGGTTTGGAAACACATTGCTTATAACTGTGTAATTCTTTTTAGCTAATGGAAGTACTGCTGAAAATATGTCTTTACCGAGAAGGGTATTCTGAAATAGTTTAATTAAATTATTTGGTTATATTTATGAATAAAAAAATATAAAGTTTATTTATGAATTATATATATTAAGTCTTTTACCATTTGGCTAGTTTCAATATAGGCATCAACACACTGGGAGTAACCCTTAAAGTTGGTCATAATGTTTGCAATATCCTTCATCTTAGTTATGTCACCCTGGTTCTGGGCTTTCACAAACTCTTCAATGAGGCTTCGTTCTATTTCATCATACTTTGATTCTATTTTCTTTTTGGCTACTTCAAATTTGTCAGGAGGTAGTTCTTGGGATATTGTATACAATTTTTGTATTACGTCAGCTGCTTCTTTAAGCTGGAATCAAATAATTTTCAAAGCAAAATAATTCATTATTATAATTATTGATTTAAAATATAAAATGATTGTCAGTAATAAATGTTTAAAATACAATATCATTTATAAACCAGTTTTATTTTTACCTTATTAGGATCATTAAACAAATCTGTCAATACAGGTCCTGGACTTAGGAAGTTGGCAAGATGTGATAATAAATCTCTAGCTGCTGCTGCCCTGGCTCGTGGGGCCCGGGCTGCTCCCAGCTTTTCTCCTATATCTAGAGCTCTACCACCACAGCGAGACATCCTTTCATCTAGAGAACTGAAGACATTAACACAATGCTGAAAAAAAAAAATAAAGAATTAAGATAAATAGTAATAGAAATATGTAAAGATAAATTGTTTAAACATTATTTGATAAAAAAAAATGATTACTTACAGAATGTTGGTCCATTATTTCTGCAAGTTTTGCTGCATATAGCTTCTCCTCTTCTTGCACAGATTGTTCTAGTCTAGCACACTTCCTTTCCTGTCTCTCTTGAAGAACCTATTAATTAACAAGGATTCGAATTTATATATAAATCTTTATGAAAATCGAATATTATCGCAATATACCTATCTTACCTTTAAATCTTGTATTGCTTGTGTAAAAATATCGTGAATCATTTCAGGATCAAACTGATCATCATTAAGACGAGACTCTTGCATGCTGCGGCGAACCATTCTTTCTACAAATTCGTCAGGATCAAAAGGATCCTGAAAAACACTGTTTGCAAAATACAAATAAGATAATTCAACAATATTTAATTTTTTAAGCTTACCTGTTCCAATTCTTTTATGTATTGGTTCATCATCTTGTAAGTATATGTTAGTAAAACAGAATTACGTTAAATACTGATAAAATTAAGTATATTATTACTATTATTTTTAATTACGCCTACTCTGTAGTCAGTACTCGTACTAGTTTTCTAATTTCTAGCAAGTGACAGATGTCATAAATCTGACAATTACAATTGACATTTTTTGCCAGTTTAGACATTTGTAATAATTTTCGTTGGAAAATGTGAGAGTAAGCAAAATTTTGAATTATTAATTGCTAAAACTTTTACCTTAATCTATATATTTATTATTTTATAGTTTAAAAATCAAACAATGTTTGATTTTGTATTATAATTTAATATTTAACTGGACTAAAGTTGTCCTCTACCATGATAAAAATATATTTATAAAATTTGCATTTGCATGCATAAAGGAAATTAAATACTATCACACTCTCGGACTCAAAAGTACAATTACTTTCAGCCAGAAATTTGTAGTTCGCTTAGTGTAGTTTTAAAAATTTTAATTACTTAAGAGCAATTATTAATTTCGAACTTAATTACATGTAAAGCTCTGTTATTAAATTAAATACTATTTAACTGATTAGTGGATCCTTTTTTATTTCAAATCAATGGCATGTTTGAAAAATATTTTTTTAATTTTAGAAACAAAGGAAAAAGTTAATCAATGTAGCAAATAAGTCTTTTTGGAAGATTTCTTAATAGTGGAAGCGTTTTTTATATCCAAATTCTTTGTGATGTCGTAATATTTTTATAAAATTTTGTGCGTGCTATTAAAGATTATTTATTGATTTACTCTCTTTAATGAGAGGTGAGTGCAATATATACCGAATATCACCTAAATAATTTGACAGAAAGAGCACTGAATATTGTGTACCTACATCGTGAATCGTGAGATGTCCAATGTATCCTAAACGGGTTAGGATAAAGTCGATAGAGCTCGATGGCTGAGCGCCTCAGTCCTCGAAGCTCCGAGGTCAATGCCTTGGAACAACGAGGTTATTTAATTGGCAAAAAAATCGGACAAGGATCGTACGCCACTGTCCATCTGGCGGAATACTGCGATGCATCCACTCCAAAACGGATGCACCTTGCTTGCAAAATATTTGACAAAGAAAAGGCACCTCGTGATTTTTTAGAAAAGTTTTTTCCTCGTGAACTTGATATATTAACAAAAATAGAAAACCCACATATTATACAAGTTCACAGCATCCTACAAAGAGGACCACGAGTATTTATATTTATGCGCTACGCTGATAACGGAGATTTGTTAGATTTTATAAAACGAAATGGCGTTGTACCTGAAAACCAAGCCAAACTATGGTTTCGACAAATGGCAAGTGGCTTGCAATATTTGCATAGCAAAAATATTGCACATCGAGATCTCAAATGTGAAAATATTTTGCTCTCAAGACGATTCAATGTAAAGTTAGCGGACTTTGGTTTTGCCAGATTCTGTACTGATGGTGAAAATAGACGCGTGTTAAGTCAAACCTATTGCGGATCCGCTGCGTATGCTGCACCGGAAGTGGTGAGTGGAACACCTTATAATCCAAAACTTGCTGATGTTTGGTCACTGGGCATCATACTCTTTATAATGTTGAACGCATCCATGCCGTTTGATGATTCAAATCTGCGTAAACTACTTAAAGATCAAATGTCACGTAATTGGGTATTTCGTTCTCGCATTCGAGACACTGTAACTGCAGCAGCAAAGTCGATTGTGCGGCATATCTTGGAACCAGACATCACTCTACGGCTTACATTGGATCGTGTTTTATCTCACGAGTGGACAAGACCTCGCAAGGACAAAAGTGCTAGTCTTATGGGGCGTTTAGTGCAGTCAGCCCCTACTGGGAACTCACCTGGAAAACACGATGAAGCTGGTACATCAGCTGGGGCACGTGTTTCCGGTGATCATCGGGAAACTGAACGAGAGCGACACGACGACATCAATATGCGCTCCCACGACTGATTACATTTAATAATATCAAATACCGTACCCTATCCGTAATTTTTAAGCTTGTAAAATTTCGACCGTCAAAAATCGTAAATTTTCTTTATTATTTTTGAGTTTTTTTTTTTACAATTGACGGCATAACTATTGTTAGTCGTCAATAGTGAAAATAAATATTTTTGTATTAAACTTTAATGGACTTTTAATTTTTAAAAACTAATTAGTAGTTATGTAATATTATATCAAATAAAACAAAAACTTTGTTTCATATATCACAATTTAATTCATTGAAATAACTTTGGCCTAAGATAAAAACAAAGGATTCAACTTTAACTCCAAAAGGAAAGCATTCGAAGGGAAGTGGAAAAATAACACGGAATTATTAATGTTATACTTTATATCGACATTTGATACAGTAATTCCGGTAATTAAGTCGAAGGTATGATAATTCATAATGGCCTACCCATGGCTAGAAAAAAATAGCTGGAACCTTGGTTTTTTAAATTACAAAAGAAATCATTCTAGATAATAAAATATTTTCATAAAAAAAGTAATTTTTTGTTGTGTTTAGGTAGGTAATATATTTTTATACTATCATTTCAGTATTCTATCAACAAAAAAAATATAAAAATATATTTTACTATACTAAGGGAAAAAGTTTTTCTATATGACAATATGCAATATAAAAATGTGGCTTCTAGCAGCACAAAAATTTATATATTTTTTCCTTTTTGCAAAACGCAACAAAATTTCAGCATTAGCATCATTTTTATTAACCCCCGACTCAAAAAGAGGGGTGATATTAGTTCGACTTGTCGATCTATGTATCTGTGTGTCTGTCTGTGGCAATGCAGCGAAACGCTTGGTTTGATTTTTTTAATCGAAAGCCTGGTTTGTCGAGATGGTTCTTAGCTGTGTTTGGTTAAAATAGAAACAGTGGTCTTTAAGATATTGAGATTTTTTTGGTGCGGGTAAAATGTTCTTATGCAATATTGATAGAAATACTTAAGAAAGTGAAAATTTGTGTGTCCGTAGGTTCATAACTCACTACAATAATGAAACCAGTAACATAACTTTTAAAAGCAGGAAAAAAAATGAAATTAAAAATTAAAAAACCACCGATACAAAAAGAACTCTAAAAATAATAAAAATAATATTACTACGTACTTATAGTGGAGTTTCTGGGGGTTCTCACCTCGGATTAGAGTTATAGTGAATTAATTTATATGATTGTTGTGGGATATTGTTTTTTATACTATAAATTGCAATGTTTTCCCAAAAATTTTTTGTGCACTCGATTTATTCCTTGTTTAAAAAAAATATTATAAAAAAATAATTTTTGACCACATATTTTCATTTACACATTATTTCACATGTTTTTTTTTTATCTAGATGTTAAATCTTACCTAAGGCGACATATAGGAACCTTTTTCAAAGATACCTGTGTTTAAAAATAACAGTAGGGATCTCGAACAGGCAGAAAAACGTGGAGGGGAGAGCGGAGCGAGAGCTGCTTTGTACAATGGAATTTCTCGGCTAGTTTATATTAGTTTATTAATTATTAATAAAACGTACATTATTGTGTACATTTAATAAAATAAGGTAATTAATTACGACTAATGAAAAGAAAAAAAATATTAGCACAAAATTTGTTTATTTAAACATATTTCGGAGATAGAGGCATATTAGTGACTTGCTCGTTCTTGATGGAGTCTTCTGGTACAGGATCCGAGGCGTAGGTCTCAGGCAATTAAACCACACAGACACAATATGGCAATTCTTGTATTAAATGTAGGTAATCAATTATCACACATTACTTAGTAGGTATACAATTATCAGAGTTGCGTGAACCACTGGTCCCGTTTGGGGACTGTAAGGCTCTCACTAATCAATTCCTCCTTGACTCGATGCTCTCCAATATTTAAAATGTCTCCGGTGCCCTTCCAAATGATTCAAATTGAAATCAGCATTATCATGCTCAAATTGAACGAAAGTGCCAGGTTTTATTTCTGATGGAGCTGTAAAAGTTGTAAGTGATGAAGCTTCGTATAACGTAGCCTCTATATACAAAGTACAGAAGCCTAAAGAATGACATATATTTATTACTTTTTTAGAGCCAAATTTCCTATGAAAAGTCACAGCCAAAGTACTTAATATGAAGTGGCGATAAAAAAGATCTCGGTCGTACAGTTAATATGATTGCTTGCGCTATCGATTTACATTTCTTCTCATATCTCGGAATTGTTTCTGGATTATTTTTCTTATCTTTTAATATTATTTCAGATAATAAAAAATTAAAGATTTTGGAATTGATTCATCAACATCTTGAAACATTTTGGCGTATAATTTTCATTATCGTACACTTAGGCTCTTATATCTCTCCGAATAATTTCGCTCGCCGCTTTTCGAATATGAAATTATTCTTCTTGTTTACTATTATCCTTTTGATTGTACCAATTTTCTATTAATACATCATGGTTAATTTTTTTCAAAACATATAATGGTATTGGACACAAATTTAATTGAAATGATAATATCATCGTAAAAGCGTTCTATTAATGGTTTTTTAATTACTGAGGTGTAAATTGAATTTTTCAGCAAACTCTAACAATCCCAATGATATTTTGTTGCAAGTGTCTGTAAGTTGGTTATACCAGAAATCCTTTTATGGATATCTCGATAATAATCAGTTTTCTGGACGGCTATAAAATTCGTGATGGATTCATGTAAAGTTGGAGTGTTGATGTATGAAATCTGCCTACGCCGAGCTTTATTTAATTTTGCTTCTTTTATTTTATCATCTTCTTGTCCGCAAATAAAACAGTTTTTTTCCCAATTTAAGTTATTGAAATTCATGCTACTTAGAAGATTTCGGAGGCGATAATGAGAGATTTCATGGACCTTATTTTTATACATTCCTATATACTTTTTATTAATATATTTTTGTCGACAACTTGAATAAGCACAAATATTCATCTTGTCTTTCGGTTGAAGCAGGTTGTAAAGAGCTTACTCCTCTACTAATTTTTATCATTTTAAATAAATTTGAATTTGTTTCAGAAGATGAACCCAGGTGTATATATATTATGCAGCTATTTTCATCAGCCATACTGCTAGCCGTTGGTTTATCCATTGTTCGAAATCTAATAAAAAACAATTAATAATTGATTCTTGCATTTAATTCATTATTATCATATATTTTTTCTTATTAAAAATTATATTTAATTTTAATTTATTTATTATTTAATTAATTCAATAATGTACTGTAGTTTTCAATCTAATCACTTACCAAATTAAGCAATACAAAATATTTTGTAATAGTTCAATATATAAACGTCGTCTTCAATAGACCTTCCAGTACAAAAATATACAAGAATTTTTCACTAAGAAAACAAATTTTCACTGTTATAGGCCTCTATTGTGCCTACAATATTCACAGAACACGTGTTACATGCAACTAAACTAGCCAAGAAATTCCATTGTACATAGCACTCGCTCCGCTCTCCCCTCCACGTTTTTCAAGGTGTCTTTGGAAAAGGTTCCTATATGTCTACACAGGTAAGATTTAACATCTAAATTAAAAAAAATACTGTTTAAAGTGAAAATATTTCGTCAAAAATTATTATTTTATAATATTTTTTTTAAATAATGAAAAAATCGAGTGCACAAAAAATGATGGGTAAACATTGCAATTTATAGTATAAAAACCAATATCCCACATCGATCATATTAATTCATTCACTATAACTCTAATCCGAGGTTTTATGGTTTTTAATGCTCCAGGCACTCCACTATTAGTCGTTGCGTCGGGGGACCGTTGTACGTACGTTGACGATGGTGTCTTTTTACGAAGATAATTATTGAGGATTTAGGCTATATGATTCGATATCGTAATTTCTTTATTTGCCTTGGTAACTTACTTGGATTTTAATTTCTTCCTTCATTAAGTTTTACCCCGCATCCCACAAACTATCGTGCCATACTTCTCTTTCGTTCACGGTACTACACGAAGATTCGTGTAGTAACTAATTATTATCTACGAGATAATAATTAGTTCTAAATGATAATAAGTTATGCAATACCTACTTACCAAAGAAAAATCTAAATTTTGTATTAAAAGATATTCATCTTTTGCACACTGTCGTAAAATCAACTCCTGTTTGGTCTAGCTATATAAAAATCAACTTTTCTTTGGCCTAGCTATACCTACTGGTCTTTGATTTAATGCCGGGTTTAAACGATAAGGATATCGTGGAGAGTCCTACAGATTAAAAGGAGCTAAATTATATACTAACTGCTAACTCGTACAGCGACATCAGAGATTTGGGAATTTTCTCTAAACTACTCCAGCGCGGCGGTGGAATGTTTATATAATATCTATACCGCCCCGTTGGTCGAGTGGTTAGCGCAGACGCCTAACGTGTCACGGCGTAATGGGGCTCGGGTTCGATTCCCGGCAGAGACAGGCATTTATGTGATGAGCATAGATGTGTGCTTCTGGGTTTGGTCGTTTATTAAATATATTCTCAGTATTTATATGTGTATTTCTATGTATTTGTATCGTTGTCTAACACCCTTAACACAAGCAAAATAATTTGCTTATTTAGGCATTAGAACAATGTATGTAATTTATCCCGATATTATTATTATTATTATTACTATTCATATATATAATAAAATTGTCACTGATCCATTTCTGAACATGGAAAATATAAAAAAAAAATATCACAGGGGGCTTTTTAGGGGACAATTTGTCTGTTTGTCTGTATGTCTGTATGTTTGTGCACGCTAGCCTCAGAAACGGCTTAACCAATTTGAATGCGGTTTTCAGGAATATATTATCACAGTCTTCACTTAACATTTAGTGTTTATATCATCTAAATCGGTTAAGAAATAAAAATAGTTATGTCAATTTATGTTAATCACGTTATGGATACTATGCAAGTCTTATTCTATACATGAAATCAATCTTAGTACACTTGTAACATTGTAAATATAAAAAAATATGTACCAGGAAGTGAATTGATAACAAAATCCATTTTCAGCATTTTTAAAATCTTTGTTTGTTTATCTGTTTGTCTTTTAGTTGAGCACACAACACAAAAAAAAATCAAAAATTCATGGAGGACCCTTATATAAGCAAGAAAACCCAAAACAATGATTTTCATTTTGTCTGTTCGTCTGTATGTCTGTATGTTTGTGCACGCTAATCTTAGAAATGAAATAATCGATTTGGATGCAGTTTTCGGCAATATATTGTCATGGGATTCACTTTATATACATATATTTTTTAACAAATATAGAAGTTAATAATTTCTTATTGTCGTACCTAAGCTGCTTACCAGTTTGAAGGTTTATAATTTTACATACATTGGTAAGTACAAAAGGTACGTTTTATCAAAATCGAAATTTACGCGTACGAAGTCGCAGGCACAGCTAGTTCTATAATAAGATCTTACCATATTCATAAGTTTAATATTTTTCAATAGTTTGTCATCCGAAACTTTCGAGGAAATACCAAAAACGAGTATTGTGATTTTAAAATAAATTGTCATAGTAGTAATTAAAAATTTCAAAAACATTTTTAATTACCCGATTTAATCAATCTTCTTCGGTACTAATATACTCTTGCTCTTAATAAATTTATCAAAAACAATTGTTTTTGACGTCCTAAAAGAGATTTAAATACCAAAAAAATAAATTTAGAAATCAAAGTTTATATAAAACAATCATTTATGACAAATTTTCAAACATTATATCACAAATGACAAATTTTCAAACATTATATCACAAATCACACACACACATTAGGTAAGGCACAGAGTGTTGTAAGGGCTATAAGGTCCGTGAGACTGCGTCGAGTTTGTTTTCCCTGATTTTTTAGGGTGAATGGTCGCTTTAGGGTGGTGACTACTTTGAGCACACTTTCCTACATCTGGCACTGTTAATGATTTGATAAGGATGCTAAGAATTTAGATATTAACCTAAATCTAGACTTTATGGAGCGTATCTTCAGATAAATGAAAGGATAAATGATAATCTGTAAAATCTTAACCAAACTATTATTTGATACTTTTATCAAGTTGATTAAATATTTTGTATTCATACTTACTTACGAAACTTTAGCCGCCAAGCGATACAGTGACCACTAACAATAACAGCCCGAAGTCGACTGACGTGGTATAAGTAATAAATTCGAAAAAATATTATATATTCGTTTAACCCAAGGTTTAAATTAAAATGTACAATATTAAAAAAAAACTTATTAAAGAAAGGAATTCAAGATAAAGAAACATATAGAATATTTCTTGTGTCTGTTGCAATTAATGGTCCCATTACATTAAAATTATAATACAACAATTGTATAATAATTGTTTGGAAAATATGTACCGAAAACTTAATTATTTTCGGCGTAAGTGCAAGCGCGTTATAAATTCAATCAATAATCTAATCATACCCTGTATAAAACTTTTAATTCCATTAAACTTCAGAAGTATCATTCCTGTTTTTTAATGTTTGATTTTTTCTTACCAGTATTTCCGAAAGAGTTATATTTATATCTTATAACCTGTTTATATCCGCCATGAGTGGTATTTAAAAACATATTTCTAATCAAGATTAAGGATTTTCTTGCTTAACAGAGTCATGGCTATTACCTGGTACATTTAATAAAGATCTTTTTAACCCCCGATCTAAAGTAGGGGTGTTATAAGTTTGACGTGTGTATCTGTGTGTTTATTTGTCTGTGGCCTCGAAGCAACCAAACGAATGGACAGATTTGATTAAGGTTTTGTTTTATCAAAGGCCTGCTCTGTCGAGATGGTTCTTAGGCATGTTTTGTAAAAATAGACGCAGCCGTCTTTAAGATATAGAGCTTTTATTACTGGTAAAAGGTTTTTATGTAATATTGAGAGTAAAAAACCTAAATAAGTGAAAATTTGTGTGTTTGTAGGTTCATTTAGTACAATACAGAATCCAATCACATTAACTTTAAAGCAAAAAAAATAAACCTTCGTTACAAAAGCACCTCTAAAAAGGATAAAAGTAATATTATTCTGTACTTATTGAAATCGGTGTGTCGGGGGACCGCTAAATAAGGGAAGAAATCGAAATGCAAGTAAGCTACCAAAGCAAATAACCAAATAACAATATCAAATCGTAAATAATCGTAATTAACGTACCTACGTATAACGGTCCCCTATGTACTATGTACCTAGGTACTGAATGCAAACAAAAAAAAGAGAGGGATAGGTTATAGGTAGCCTCATTTGCTTTTTGTTGTCATAATAATAATTAAGTATATCCAGATAAATTAGATGTCATAATAGAATTTAAGTAGTTTAAAAAAATATCTGTAAGCTCTTATGAGGCATGGGAACTATAACATACATTAAATAACAAGTAGTAATCAATATTAAATAAAAATAAAAAAAATATTTTACGATGATATTGATTTTTCATTTAATGCATTATACATCAACTTGGATTCCTTTTACCGTAATTGAATAATGTGACAAAGAAAGTTGAGTCCATTCGTACCTAATAATAACTTTGTTTTCATCTGCATTGAAATCTACTTTTGGGGCAGATATTGCGTCAACTGTCACCCGTACATAAGTGACTCTAAAGTTATCCGGTACCTGTAAAACAAAAACACGAAACGAAATATGTATTAAATAAATTTGATATAATATATCAAAAAACAGACTAAATTTATTATATTTATTAATTATTGACTTACTGGGATATACTTTTCGGTTGTCGGATGTAGGAGTAGTATATCCCCATCAACGTTTACTATAGTAGAGCCATAATCTTGACCTGCAGTTTATAAAAAGAAAAGCTGTATATTTAAAAAATATATTATTTGCAGCTACATTATATAATTTCCATCAAACAAAACCTTACAAATTAAAAATACTTGTTTCAGACTAAGGGCCAGTGATTATGAAGTACCATTTTAAAAAATACTTTATAAAAAAATGGTCAAATATCGAAATGTATTCCTTTTGAAAATTCTTACCCATAAGATACTATATGTGTCTGTATATATAAATGTGTCTAAATATATGTATAATAAGTATACTAAGCATGAGAATTAATAGCTTACCAAATTCATAGACGTATCTGTGGTACAATCCTTGGGCTGTACCCAACAGAAAAGCAAAAAAGCAAACTGAGATTACCCTCATTGCTGTGTATTATAATGTACAAATATACGCTGCTTATATACAAACAGTAATTATGTTAAAGTCAATTAGTTATGCAAAATGAGAGTAATTAAAAAAACATTCTTTAAAATTCAATTATTAACATTATATTTCATGCTAATTATTTATCAAAAATATATTCTAAAATATTGCGATATAATATTGTAAGTTGCGATAACGTTACCAACAGCATCAACGTCAACAATCAGAAAATTTAAATAGATATAGAATGAAAAATAAACCGATACAGGCAGGGGTTCGAGCCCACGACCTTTGGCAAACAGGACGGCCCCAAAGGTCGCGGTTTTGAACCCCTGCCTGTATCGGTTTATTTTTCTTTTTATAGTTATTTAATAAATTCAAATAAGCTTAACATGGCTAAAGATATTTAAAACATGTGTTTAATATAGCTTAAACCGGAGAACGATCCTGTGATGGCGGTAATAGTAACCGTTGGGTTTTAATAGGGGTCATTGGTATCCATATGGTATAAAATTGATGTAAGGCATTTACGTTTTTTTTAATTAGGTGTCCGTTTTTTAACAGTGACTTCTTTTATCGTGCTATAACATTTTATGTAGTAGAAATAGATTATGATATTGATTGTACACTTTTACAAATCTTAATAACCAACACAAAAAAAAAACGAAACAAAAAATATTTTGCACCCTCGTTTACTTATTACTCTGTATTTTTTAAGACGTTCTTAAAATGTCTACACCGGCGCGCCATACCCAATTCAAGTTCCAGAGTTAATATCAATTCAGAGTCAACACATAAATTTTGTATGGGAAAACTTAAATTTTTAAAACTTTTAATTTTAACAGAACAAATGTTGTTGGGATTGATGTAGAGAGGCTGTCTGCAAGAGGTTGCCAATTAATTACAAATAACAGTGTATATATTTTTACAATATGTATTTAATTCATTCCGGATACCCGCCGACTAAGAAGGATGACATAGAACATGCATAGAAGACGCTGCCATTTTTAGGCTATCAGCTAAAAACAAATGGTTGCCCTCATCGTTTAAGTGAGACACCACGGGATCGCTTTCGGACTCACCGTGACGCCCCGGTTTATAATTTTTACCCTAACCCTTAGTATTACATATTCAGACTGAACCTTAAGTTATAAATTAATCTTAAAAGGTAATACCAAATTCGTGTGATAATAATCCCATCAAAAACATAAAAGAAGCCTAAAAAGGCTTTAATATATTGTTCAAAGTTGTGAAAAAAAAGATATTCTGAGTCATGTATCTATAAAAGTTTGATATTTTCTTAAATAAATTTCAGGACTGTTACTATAAAATTTGACTTGGTTCTCATTTCATACTTTTGTTTTTGATGGGATTATTTTTGTTTAGAAATTAATACATAGTAGGTATAACAATAATAATAATATAGCCCTTTATTCGGATCTTTATGTAAGACTCTTTACAAAAGAAACTTAAACTTTAAGAGTATAACATAAAAATAATCTTAATCTAGTTAATCTAATACTTCTTGTTTCTTTATTTTTTGTAGATCCGTCTGCCAGGCGGCAAAGGCCTTTTCCAAACATAGTAGGTACTTATTCATAATAAAATTAATACCATATGTTTTTTTTTTACTATTTCCCCATAAAGATGGGGTACAATTATTTTTTTTGTTATTTATTATTAAATATTTATGATACAATATTATTATACCAATAATTAAATTATTTGTAAGTAGGTAATAATCTCACACTATGGTATGAACTAAATATTGAAGTAATATTGAATTAATACTAAATTCTACTTAATAATGCAATAAATACAAAAGTCTAATATACTCTTATTTATAAGTACTCAAATGGATATGTTTGGATAAAGAAGAACAAGGCTGGTATTTTACATGTTAATAATAATACTAATAATAAATAAACGTGTAAATAGGTAGACAAGTTTACGGGAACGCGAGTGGATTTTTTAAAAGAAATAAAGAAATTAAAATTACATTAAAATTTACTTTAATTACTAACTTAAGAAATGACTGTGCAGAAGCGCATGCAACAATCAATTGAAATTAAAATTATAATATTTGTTCACATTAAATATGTTCCCAGGGTATAAGACGATTCGTATTACATTCTTATAATGCTGATCAAGCGTTTACTTCTACCGTTCTCATACCTTGAGCTAACATAACTCCTCCCTCCTTAACTTCGAAGCCATCAGATAATTTTTGATTCTGAGGGTTTCGAGCAAGAGTGAATATTTTAGTTTTAAATTTCTTTGAAATAAAAATAAAAAGTAAAATAACTAATATTACATATAAAACTATGGTACCGACACTGACACTATTGATTTTTATTATTGGCTCTATTTCACTTTCACTTTCACTAACACTTTTTGTCTTTAGAACTGTAGACAGATATTTCACGTCATCGAGATTAATTCCTTTGATGTCAATCGGAGAGAAGATTGAAATATTTCTATTGTCGATTTCCGGTAACTTAATGATTGGTGTGACCTTATATTCCTCTCTTTCCATTATATGCGGAAAATAGCTTAGACGAAGTTCACCAAGAAGAATTTCACAGCCAGAATCAATTGTTAATAAATAGGTTCCTGATATAGATGTTTTTGATAAATCATTACCACATTTGTAAGTCACAACTTCATTATTTTGCGAATATATTATCCAGCGGGCAGTTGAAAGTCGTTGTGCTTTAATTTTCTCAATATGTACTGTATGTCGGGTACAATGTGATAAATTATATTGAAACTGCATCAACTGTTCCGTGCAAGTTGTAGTTGCATATGGCACTACATTATGTTCGGTACAAATGTACTGGTTATCACCAGATAGTTGTTGACACGGCGCTGAAACCGGCAAGTATTTCGAACCTTTCACCATAAGGAAGGGATATTCAGGGATAATGATGGAAGTTTCATTTTTGACTTTATTAAAAATAGGTAACGAATAAATTTTATAATAGTTATACGTATTATTATCTGTGAGAGGCAATTCCATTATGAATATAACCTGGTTTCCTTTAACATATGCTTTTACAGTCATAGTTTGCTCTATTTTAACTAAATTATTTTCTATTACAGGACATATTAATCTATGAAATTTTTCTATTCCTAATAATATATTAAACAATTCTGTCGAGTTTATTATTGATTGATGTAGCACAGAAATTTTACCAAAAGCTAAAGAAGTTTCTATTTCATTTAATTTTATATATATTGAACGAAAATTATTAATGAACATGCTGTATGCGCCTAGAACATAAGTCGAATAAATAGAATTATTCTCTTTTGTTGCTATATCTTTTATCATTTGTTCTACGCGTTTGAGACGCTCATTCATAATAAGCGAATTGTTGTATAAAATTTCTGTACTGTTAATATTATAATCCATCATTTTGGAAACCAATGTGACTTTATTTCTGATTAAATTTTGTTTACCATACAAGTCATTGATCAGATTATCATAATGTATTGCGTCGTCGTTATCTAAGTTACCAGATATCGCCTTTACAAATGAACCTAAGGGATTAAACAACCCTCTTTTGAATTTTTTCATCGGTACTATTTGTCTTATTTTTTCAATAGTATTATCTCTTAAATATTCTACTTGCGATTTTAAATTAGTAAATTCATGTAAGTAAGGTTTATCGATATCTATTAGTTTATCAAATTGATTATATCTATTTATATTAAACTCTAGATCTCTAAAAACTATAGTTAAATCTAATGTTTTAATAATAATCCATTTACTTTCTTGCTTATAAGCCTGACCTTGCTTGACAGGTAATAATCCCGGATTGTCCTCAATTTTTTGAAGTCGAAGGGATTGGGTCTCGTTCGTCATCACCAGGATGATCAAGTACCACCTGTGGAGGTCGTTTTATATTTTTAATAGGCACCTTTGTTTTACGATCTCTAATTTTTACTGGGACTATGTTTCTGTTAATCTCTCCATCTATACATGCCTTTTGATAAGGAGGCTTATCTTTACTTCTTCTCGTATTAACTGCTTTGGTAAAAATAGTTTTACCTAACCCTAATTCTATATTTTGTTCACCACCTCTCGAATTTATCGATTTTTCTTTATTTTCACGTAATTTATTTGAAATATATTGATACAGATACTTTGTACGTTTTGAGTGATCTTTAAGTAATTGTTGTAAATACAATTTTTGAAAATCTATATTAAATGCGTCATTAGAATCGGTATGACCGAAAACTACTTCAAATGGTGTTAAACCAGTAGCACTATGTATAGTATGATTGTAAGCCATAATAGAATAAGTCATAACTGAAGCTGCGTCTGTAAATTTCTGTTCGTATTTAGCTAATCTATAAATTTCTATTAAGGTAGAATGAAACCTTTCTACGATTCCTGTTGAGTTAGGATTATTTGGAGTGGTAATATGAAGAGTAAGTTTGTACATATCTGATAGCTCTCTCATTAACTCGTTATTGAACTCTGTTCCTGGATCTGCAGTGATTTTCCTTGGAACTCCATAATTAGAAAAGTATTTAATCAAGGCGCGTACTATTTCAGGGGTGGAACGATTACTAATTTTTATCGCTTGACCTAATTTACTGAAAGCGTCTACTAAAATTAAATAATAATTTCCTTCTATACTAAAAGTATCTATAAATATTTCTTGAAAAGGGGCTTCTTGAGTTTGAGTTAGTTGCAATACTGATTTAATTGGTCTCCTATCATATTTCATTTTTTTACACGACTCACAAGAATTTATAACTGCCGAAATAGTTTCCTGCATATCGTGCCAAAAATAATTACGCTTCATTCTAGTCATCGTTTCTTTAATGCCTCTGTGACATGTCTTGCCCTGGTGGTATTTTAATATAATCGCCTTTTGTTCTCCTTCATCTTCTATAAAAACTACTCTTTCTGTACACTCTTTAATGTCTATCATATCTTTCTTAAATAAAGCTATTATTGTATTTGCAAAATCTTTTCTGTGTTCAGGATTTTCGAAATAGATAAAATATTTAATCTTTGGACGAATATATTCTTTAAGAAATTGTTTAATTAGGTCTAAATTATTTAAGGGTAAAAATACTTCAAGAATTTTCTCTCTAGGCCTAGATAAGTCTTTAACTTGCATCTCATTTCTGAGCCAAGAAAATATTAAGATTTGATTTGGCTTTGTATCAATGGCTTCATGCAAAATTGGAATGCTTGATGTATCACATTCTACGTTCGAATGAATCGTTTCACTAGCAGAACTAGTAGTAATAGGCGGAATAGGATATTCAGGATCATTGTCTGATAAATCTCTAGGACTAGCTGTTATTGTCGCTTCAGAGTCAGATAATGTAACAGTTCCAGATTCGTCAGAGTTTGAGTTTTGTCTAGTACTCAGTCTTACAATTTCATCAGTGATTTCTTGTAAATGGTCTTGAAGTCGGGATTCTTTTTCATCAACATTGACTGCTAGAGATGAATTTCGGTCTGAATCTATAGCATTTAACTTTATTCGCGAAAGTGCGTCGGCGTTTGGGTTTTGTTTTCCCTTTTTATAAATGACTTCAAAATCGTATTCCGAATCGTTATATATTATAGGAATTTTTGAGTATTTTGTTTTTAATATTTTATGTTTTAAGTCAATTACTGCCTCTAATTGTTTTAAAAGATCGTTACCAATTAGTCCATCATATTTTGAATCCACATTATACACGTAAAATTTTTGTATATTATTACAATTAAATGTAGGCATTAAGGGGATTTTAACTACTTCATTATGCGAACTACTTGCATGTGTACTAATAACTTCGAATGGTTCGTAAGAAATGTAATTTCTAAAGTAAAAATCAGCTTTTTCTGGACTTAAAAATGAACGGGTACTTCCGGTATCGATCATAAATTTTGCATCAATTTCAGGAATATACACATAAGGTAATCTTGAATCTTTTTCGTAATTTAACTCTATTTTTTCTTTTAGATTGAAGACACGTATGGAAAAATTTTCTACATTACTCTGTTGGTCATGATTACTGTTATTTTCTTTGTTAGTAAAGTTATTTTCATATTCATCCTGATTTAAAATGTCTTTATGGTCATAATAATAGGGACTACACTCCGGGTCATATGTCATGTGTTCTGGATAATAATTATTCTCATAACTGTCACAATAGTAATGGTCATTTGTATGTATTTCATTTACTGGGAAATGTGGCTTATTAGGTAGAACGCTTTTCATAGAAATGTCATTCTGATAAGGTATATTTTTATCAAGATTGGGCTTATTTCCAAATTGTGTCGGGGGTTTATAATTAGTAGCGTTAAATTGTGGACGATAACCTACCTGCTGAACTGGACGATGTCCATAATAAGGATTTACTCTCGGTTGTGGTATGTAAGGTCCTTTAGGAATACCGAACCTATATGGTGACAAATTTGGTCTAAGTCCCGTAGGTGGGTTATTTGATACTTGTGGCATTCCGAATTTAAATGAGGGTTGCTGACCAGATTGATGAAATACTCTCTGGGAATTATAATTATGTGGTTTCGAATAAAAATCGGAATAATTTTGGGGCTTAATTTGAGCTGAAGGTGTAGATGAATTATTCTGTTTTAAAAAGTTTTTACTGCGTTGGTTATATTGTTCTTGGAAATTCACTTCTTCTAACACTATACTTAATGCAGATTCTAAATTTTTGGGGTTTTTTAATCTCACTATTCGTACCATACTCTCAGGTAAATTATATAAAAATACATTTAACGATATATTATTGTAAATAATTATTTTACTTTGTTTTATTTCCTCATTTAAAATTTGATTGACCTTAGACAATAGAACCGAACGTACTGATTGTATCCTATTACAAAAATCGAGGTAACTTTCTCCGGATTTTATTTTTAAATTTTCCAACTCTATGGCAATACATTCCTCACTACGTGGGTCTCCAAAATGTTGAATCAACAATTCCTTAAAGTCTAACCATGAAACAATATCCTCACGTTCACTGATAAGGGCAGCGGCCCTGTCGACTAAACGACTAGTAATAGCATGCATTAAATAGATATTTTGTGAATCACCACGTTGAAATTTCTCAATCACATATTCACATTTTCTTAAAAATAAGTTTAATTGGCGTTTATCGCCACCAAAAAGTGGAATTAATTTTAAAATTTCATTAGGAATTAAAGATATATGTTCCATTTTATTTTATTATAGTTAATTATAATATGAATAAAATAAAATTAATATTTAATTTAACTAAGGTGATTTATTTCAATGATTTGGAATTGAAACAATTCGTAAAGAAAAATTTAATTAAAACTACAATATTTCAATGATTTTGAATCGAAATATAATTATAATATAATTTTAATATAATTTTAATAGAATTTTAAATATAATTTTATTAACTTATTTATCTCAAATTAATTCTTAACAAATGTTAATATGTAAGATATCTTATTTATTTCATTCTATTCTATTTAATTATTCACTTACAAATTTATTTTTTATTCAATTTCGGTACACAATTATATTTCTAAAATATTCTAACCTAAGAAAACCAGAATACGTCATAAAAGGAAAAGTCTTATCCTATTTATAACAGGGATTGATGATGGATGTAAGGAGGTGAAAAGTCGTACTCACCAACCGGCAATCAGCATCATCAGCTCCAGGCTCCTCACTCACTGTCTTATTTATTTGGTTCAGGATAGTTCCTTATAGTCCTTCGAGTCCTTCTAGCGAATTTTGACGCCGAACTTACAAATGAAGACTATAATTTATAGTAGAACTATCCTACCGGCTGCGCCAGACAAGTTTACGGGAACGCGAGTGGATTTTTTAAAAGAAATAAAGAAATTAAAATTACATTAAAATTTACTTTAATTACTAACTTAAGAAATGACTGTGCAGAAGCGCATGCAACAATCAATTGAAATTAAAATTATAATATTTGTTCACATTAAATATGTTCCCAGGGTATAAGACGATTCGTATTACATTCTTATAATGCTGATCAAGCGTTTACTTCTACCGTTCTCATACCTTGAGCTAACATAACTAGGTATAAACAGAATCGCATATTCCAAAGTGACCAAAGAAAGGTTTATAGAAGTTGGGAGGAATCTGCTACGAATGTGATTGATGGGCAGTTACCAAATATGGAAGAAATGTTCACATTTTGGAAAAATATTTGGTCGGTGCCTATTAATCACAACGATGGTGGCTGGATGCGTGTTGTTGAGCGCGCGTGTGAACACCTGCAGCCAATGGAGGCTATATTTATAAGCCCAGACAATGTCAGGGATGCGATCCGTTCGACCCATAACTGGAAAAGTCCTGGGCCGGACGGATTACATAACTTTTGGCGCAAATGGCTGCGGTCTTCACACGAACGTTTGGCTGGGCAATTCCAGGAAGCCATCGTGTCCGGATCCCTACCATCTTTTATGTCAACAGGAATCACCTTTCTGCTCCACAAGTCTGGTAGTATCACGGATCCAAAGAACTTTCGACCTATCACGTGCTTACCAACAATTTATAAGCTTCTTACATCCATTTTGACTTCAAAATTAAACACACATTTGTATGCAAACAGCATTTTAGATCCCGCTCAAAATGGATGTAAGATTGGGTCTCGTGGTACTAAGGAGCTCCTCCTTATTGACATGGCCATTTATGAAAAGGTTCGCCGAGGTAAGAAGGGTCTCTCCGTCGCCTGGATTGATTATAAAAAGGCCTATGATTCGGTGCCTCATACATGGTTGAGAAAAGTACTAGAAGTGTATAAGATTGACACAGATCTATGCGCTTTTCTTGATTCATGTATGAGGCAATGGACAACGGTCCTTTGTCTTCCAGGGGGCGGAGGAAGTCTTCTTACTTCCGAACCTGTAAGGATTGAGCGAGGTATTTTCCAGGGTGATAGCTTGAGTCCTTTGTGGTTTTGCCTGGCTTTGAACCCCTTGAGCACGTTGCTTAGGGATTTAAAACTGGGATTTCGCTTTCGCAGAGGGGGTGAGATCATTTCACATCTTTTGTACATGGATGATCTCAAATTATTTGCACCAAATAAAGCAGATCTGGTATCATTACTAAGCGTTACGCAAACGTTTAGTAATGACATTAGGATGGAGTTTGGTGTAGATAAATGCGCGGTTGCACATGTGCAGAATGGCCGAGTTGTAAATAGCGAATATTTACAACTCTCGGAGACAATGTCCCTCAGATCCCTCTCTGAAACCGAATCCTACAAATACCTTGGTATGTCGGAATGCTTAGGCATACTAAGTGGGGACATTAAACAGCTATTGAAGGAACGCTTCTTTAACCGCTTGACAAAAGTCCTAAAAAGTCTTTTGTCAGGAGGTAACAAAGTGCGTACATTCAACAGTTGGGTAATGCCCCTGCTGATGTATACTTTCGGCATATTAAGGTGGACTCAGACCGAATTAGATGCCCTGGACCGAAAGGCCCGAAAACTATTGACAATGTATCGCATGCATCATCCGCGCTCATCAGTGATGAGATTGTATATTCCACGGAAGTGTGGGGGTCGCGGCTTCCTTAATGCCAAAAACTTACACAACCGTGAGGTATGCAATCTTAGAGAATATTTCCTTCATGCTGAGTGTGGAATGCATCGGGACATTGTTGCAGTAGATAAAGGCCTCACACCGCTCTCCTTAGCCAAAGACAACTGGCATAAACCGGTAGTACTTAGCACTGACGACCGTATAAATATATGGAAGAGTAAGGAGCTTCATGGACGGTTCCACCAGGCACTCTATGGGCCTGATGTAGACCTTCTGGCGTCCGTGGCTTGGCTACGATTCGGTGATCTCTTTGGAGAAACCGAAGGTTTTGCTTGTGCAATTGCTGACGAAGTTGTCAAGACGAACAACTATCGGAAATACATAATAAAGGATGGCACTGTTGATATATGTCGTGCGTGCCACCAACCTGGGGAATCCATCAGACATATTATTTCCGGTTGTTGTCGTCTTGCCAATGGAGAGTATTTGCACAGGCACAACCAAGTAGCCAAGATTATCCACCAAGAACTTGCTCTTCGATACGGTCTGGTACCTCTTGAAGTGCCATATTATAAGTACTCACCGGAGCCAGTTTTGGAAAATGGTCATGCTAAGCTCTATTGGGACCGATCTATCATAACGGACAGGACTATTGTAGCCAATAAGCCTGATATCGTGCTGGTAGATCGGTTAGAGCGCCGGGCATTTCTTGTTGATATCAGTGTCCCGTGTGACGCTAATCTTGTGAAAGCTGAGAAGGACAAACTGTCAAAATACTTGGACTTAGCTCACGAGATTACCGACATGTGGGATGTTGACTCAACAATAATTGTCCCGATGGTAGTTTCCGTAAATGGTCTTATAGCGAAGAGTCTCAATCATCATCTCAAGAGGCTCTCACTAAAAAACTGGATCAAGGGTCGGATGCAAAGAGCAGCAGTTTTGGGTACGGCACGCATTGTGAGGAAGTTTCTTTCGCTGTCGCCCTAACCACCGACGGACTGGTTGTAAGGCCCACGTCGGCGGGATACTGTTTTTTATATTTATAATGTTGTTTTTTTTTAATGTTATATGTATAAATGTAAATAATAAGATAAATGAAATAAATGATAATAATAATAATGAAATAAATGATACTAATAATAATAATATCAGGACAAATTACACACATTGATCTAACCCCTAAGTAAGCAAATTATTTGCTTGTGTTAAGGGTGTTAGACAACGATACAAATACATAGAAATACATATATAAATACTGAGAATATATTTAATAAACGACCAAACCCAGAAACACAGACATCTATGCTCATCACATAAATGCCTGTCTCCCGCCGGGAATCGAACCCGAGCCCCATTTCGCCGTGACACGTTAGGCGTCTGCGCTAACCACTCGACCAACGGGGCGGTTAATAGTTAGTGTTAGATATTAATATAAAAAAATATATAAGAATTTACCTACTAGGTTCCGATCTATTCTTTTATATTTACCTACCCAAATATCTATCTCAATGCTAAATTTGAACTTTCTAGGTTCTAGGTCATCTGGAACTAGTTCACAATCTTGATCTATTAGTCGGTCAGGGATAAAAATTACGAGATTTTGGCGTTCATATCTAAATAACCGTTTGAGATGGGTTTCTGAAATTTAGAGTGCATATACAGGGTTATTCGTAATTAGTTGGCGACCTCTTGCAGGCAGCCTCTCTATATCAATCCCAGCAACATTTGTTCTACGACTTTTGAAAATGTATAGTTTTTAAAATTAATAGTTTTAAAATTTAAATTTTCCCATACAAAATGTATTTGCTGTCTCTGAACTGGCATTAACTCTGAGCGTAGCTATGGCGCCCTTTTAAGCTGAGCTTTGACCTTTTAAGTACTTCATACAAAATACAGAGTAATAAGTAAAAGAGAGGACAACATTTTTTTTGTTTCGTTTTTTGTGTTGTTTATCAAGATTTGTAAAAGTTGTAGAACAAATGTTGTTGGGATTGATGTAGAGAGGCTGCCTGCAAGAGGTGGCGAACTAATAAAAAATAACCCTGTATATCTTGCAAGTCTTAATATATCTATTAGTCAAATTTTACATGTTTATGTATAATATTTTTTGACTTATGGAGTCTACATTTGTTCAGAATTGTTCGTGTACAATATTCACACGGTGCTGCTCGCCAGTCCTTGAGACGCTACCGCTTTTATAGAAAATAAGAATTAATACTCAATTCTTTGAAAATAAAAAAATATTCTGAAATTATAGCCAATACTAATTATTTTTTAATACAGAGTTAATCGTAATTCATGGGCCACTTCTTGCAGCAAAAAAAAATAGGTTTTGTTTTTTTGTGTTGTTTATCAAGATTTGTAAAAATTTGTAGAACAAATTATGTTGGGATTGATGTAGAGAGGCTCCCTGCAAGAGGTGGTCCATTAATTACAATTAACCCTGTATATACATATACGTAGATATTAGCTAGCAATAAAAAATAAAAACTGCTTATCATATAAAGCTAATGAGTTTATTAACGTTATATTTAATAAACATTATATTCCGAAATCAAAGGTCCATCGTTTTCCACATGTGTCATATTATGATTGCAGAGTTGGTAGGTGGTGATCACAGCGTTCCCAAGAAACCTGCCGCTGGGATCCTGTCGTACCACATGCATGTAGTCATCACCCAGAGTGAATTGCACTTGGGGAGGGGCGGCCCAGTCGCAAACCACGGTCACCGCTTTTTTCACTGCAGGAGGATTGATGCAGTACATCTGTGTGAAATAACATAATTCAGGACGAGTTTAAGAAAATTATATGATATATGAATATGACCTACCTGTTGATATGCTTCATGTTGTCCTGGTATTATATATGCTACGGGGTAGTCGAATTTAAAGCGGGATGCATAGTCGGTATCTAAAACAATATTAAAATTTTTCATCTACCAAAAAATTACATTGTTAAAATAGGTAAAACATTATATGTATCTTATAATAGTTTGACCTGCAAAATAATGGTATTTTTTATGACTAAATCAATATAATCATACTTTTTTTCTACGGTTTCAGATGAAATGTGTACTACCAAGTAATTATGTAACACAATAATAATGAATAATAATATAACCTTACCTTTAGTCACTTGAGTACAATGAGGAGGATACGCTTTTAGTTTAGAATTTAACTTTCCTTCAATATTCGTACTCGTTAATGCTAAAATTATCACAAAAATATACATTTTGAAAACAATATTCACAATGAACGTCCGTGACACAAACATAAATGTGTACAAGGAAAATAAGATCGGAAATCTTGCGGCTTCATCGTGAACTTAAGTTACAATATAATCGTAATAATGATCTTATTTCTTTGGAATAAAGGTTATATTTCTACTTGAAACATTTACGACGCTTCTGTAGTTTATCATAATTGATTTGAACTTCAGACCGCTTTGATAAATTCGATCACGAACCAAATTACGAAGTAGGTAAGCTACTTACTTCGTTGTTTGGATTTAAATTACTTTCTGTTTATTTGTTCAAATGGAAATATATTTTTTATAAAAAGATGACTATTGTAGTTTGCGATAAAATAGGTTTATTAAAATATCGGAATGTATTTAGTTTTTATTTCTTAAATTTATTCTTATGGCTAAATGTCCATTGTTTAGTTTGTGTCGCAATTTTCTGGTGTGTTGTTTTTTATATCCTCAATTTCGAACCACATTTCCGCATGATATAAAGCAGCAGTTTCCACTTCCATTTCTGCAGCAGTCACTTTAAAAATATCAAAAGAACATTTCAAAGAAAAATATAGTTAAAACTAAAATATAGGTATATACACGTATTTTCAAACAGCTTTTGTGATTTACGTTTAGAAGGCATTCTCTGTTTTGTGTTGCAGGGAATTCTTTTATGTAGTATATGTTGCAAATATATGTTGTAAATATATGATACACTTACATCGTAATTTTGATATAATGGTTATATTCTTTTTCAAACGGGCTAAATCGTAGTCAATTTCGTCTTGAATGTTATTGTAGAACTCAGGATTGTTAATTTCTATGTCGGTCAAAATAGTTTCAGGTGAGATGTTGTTCATTTTAGAAATAATATTTCCTTTGTCTTTGTCAATTCTGTATTTAATTTTTCTTAATTTGCTGGGATTAATTCTTAAAGATCTTTCCTTAAAAGATTGTTTATATCAAATATTAATCCAGAAACATGTAGTCGCTGTTTTGACTTTCGCGCCACATTTATTGAATATAGACTGTCACAAAATACAGATCTAAAATTATATATCCTTAAATATTTAATGAAACATAAATATGTTATGAACGTGTTAAGTAAATGCTTTCAGGTTGACATGTACACGTACGAATAACTATTTGTCTCCCAAAAGATCTTCTTAAAAATAAACTATTAATAAACTATTCATAATAATACTATCAAAATTATGAATTGGCTTTATAAAAAAATAAATCTTCTCTTTTTACTTCTTTTATCCTAGAATCCAATGCAAGTGTTAGAAAAGCAAAATGTCAAACTCAAATGTTCTTTGGTTTAATGACAATGTCACTTTCTGTCACGCGTTCTCTTGTGCGAATTTAGATTGTAAAATAATAAAAAACTTTACAGTTTTATGTGTCTGCGGCGTTAAACTAATGTTGTGCTTCTAAGTTTTAATTAATATAAGTTATAACCAAACGTCTCAAGATGATGAGTGACGACGATCGCGACATTGATATCGAAAGTGATGTAGGTGTTTTCCTGTTAAGCTTCATTGTATCATGTCTCTGTGTTTATTTTATTACATTTGTTAAATTTACAGGCTGAAAATGATTCCGACTCTCGATCTCACGCTAGAAGTAGTTTAGGCGGAAGTGGATATTATTCTCAGGTAAAAACAAATATAATAAAATAAAAACTGGTACATTGATATAAATAAGCATCCTCTAAGATATTAAATACCACGGTCGAAAATTGTTAATGTGATTATTTTAAAACATTTTAAGGCTGAAAAACGTGCACACCATAATGCCTTGGAAAGGAAAAGAAGAGATCATATAAAAGATAGTTTTACATCACTTAGGGAGTCTGTACCAGCACTACAAGGTGAAAAAGTGGTATGTAATGTGCATTGTTAATAAAGCTAGACAGATGATTTAAATAACCTTCAACATTTTAACAATCTTTGTGGTCATTTTTGATATTTGTTGAATTGCATTTTAGTGCATTTACAAAAACTTATTTATCTAATTATTTATTCATTCTTGCATTGGATATTCATTGTTGAGATGAGCTCTCACAATTTCATAGCTCTTTGGTTTGAACTTCCAGGCCAGTAGGGCCCAGATACTGAAAAAAGCAGCAGAATACATACAATTTATGAGACGGAAAAACAATGCCCACCAACAAGACATTGATGATTTAAAAAGACAAAATAATATTTTGGAGACTCAAAGTGAGTATTACATGTTTTACTTACTCTTTAATATTTATTTGTATTGAAAGTAGTATATTTATATCTAGTTTGAAATAGTACCATATTTCTATACAGATAAGTGTTTTCTGTTACATAATAACATCCATCATAAGTGATATCTTGAACATTTATTATGATTTAAATTAAAAGCATATTTCTCATTAAATAGGTAGTATATATAATTATTTAATACATATAATTTCTTTAAAACAACCATTAAGAAAATAAAAACTAGTATCTGTTCCTGTTTAGATTATAAAACCTATAGTATAGACTTATGTACAATTAAGTGATAACTATGGTTAGCATAATATGTTCTGTATTCAACAATGTAGCATCAACATGTCCTGGCAAGTTATTAAAACCTAACATATTTAGATTATAAGATAATATTATTTATGATAGTAGAGTATAATTTATACAGCTTTCAGTACTTCTAGTAAAAGTTTTGATGTTACGATAACTATGACAGTTTACCAAACTGTAAAATCAAAACATACCATTATTATACACTCTGTGAATCAAAAACTCTTGACATATTTACAAAATCGAATTATTGATGATCCTAAATAACTAAAGATAAATGTAAATTCTTAGTAAATTCTAATAGATTTTTTAAATATCTCAATAGATTTTGATTCATAGTGTAGAATAATTCTGTTTTATTATACGATTTGGTAAACTGTCATAGTTTTCGTAACATTAAAACTTGTACTAGGGTAAGTTATATTTGAAACTTTTATGAGTATATCATATAGAAATCAATAGAATTATTGGAATGCAAATTGAATTATTTTTAGGAATAAAAACTTGGTAGATTTAGTTATAAGGTTAGATTTACTATCTTATATATTTATTATACATAATATAGGATAAATCACATAAGCTTCTGGACCTTATTTTTATTTATGCCATGTTGCTTATATACAGGTTGTTATAAATTATCTTATACATTACAGTAAGAGCACTTGAAAAAGCACGGGCAACAGGCAATTATATGGATGCACATGAATTAGGTCTAGGAATTAAATCAGAGGACAGTTCACATGACACAGACAGTTCTGACGGTGAAGGTACCACAAGACGTGTGAAGAAGCTCAAAATAAACAGTGTTAACGTGTAGCTATTAATTAGATATACAATGCAAATAATTTAAAATGAAAAATGTTTTTGCAAAGAACAATATATTTTGAGATCTTATTTTACCAAAGAACCCGTTCTTTGGGTTTTTGATATTGCAAAATACCAACTAATTTTGTCAGTCGGTACAGCAATAAATCTAATTAAGAATATGTTAAGATGAATATTCTTATAATAACCTAATTTTTTTATACGAACTTAAATACTATTTGCTCTTGAAAATGTTGTGATGTTTAAAGTTTTTTACATTATTTAAATTATAGAAGTAATTGAATTGATTGAATATATTATATATACAACAGTACAATTATGTGTTAGGATATGAAGGAATGTGTTGTTACATGCAATTTTTGTTAATATATGTTATATTTGTATACATTTCTACTTATTCTCAAAAGTACTTTGTTAACGAAAATTTGACAAACATGGCCAACAGATAATGTTCTTATATGGATAAATTTATAATATCATGACCTTAACAGATTTTGATGTAACTTTAACATTTATAACTTTATTTAATACATCATCAGTACTACAAATGTTGGCAGAAGTACAATGATTAAATATTCCGACAATCAAAAATATTGCTTAGGTTATAAAAAGAATATTCAAATTTAGATATAAGCGGTCTTCTTGAACATATTTTTTACAGTGACATTCCTAACTGGTCATTAGAAATGTTTAAATAAATTGTAAATTGTTTTTATTTTATTTTTAAAACATTGTTTTAATAGTATGTAGATGAGTTTGTTATTTCATTAAAAAAATATTTCTCATTTCTGTTCTGGAAGACTAAAATAGGTTATATTGTAATATAAAATACTCTTGTTATGTATTGTTTTATTTTGATTAGACAAAGTGAGTACTCTGGGATAATATATATTTTTATTTTGATATATATTATGCAGTGATTTAATAAATCATAGTATCTTCTAAATCAAATGGTAAGTAAATCAACATTTTACAGTAATTGTTAAAGAAAGTTAAATATAAACTGATATAACAGGTACACTCAGATACAGGTAAACTCGACATGATTGATAAGTTTACCAGCCACTAGACTGGGTCGGTTTGGTGACCTTCAAAAACAAATATTTAATTATTTATTCGTAAGGTGCGCATATGTTAATGATGTAGGTATTCATAGGACATGTCTAGTCTCAGCCGATGAACCAGATTCTGTCGATTCAAAGAACGTTGGTATTGCTCCACAACGGCTAATAAGCTGCTTAACTATTACTACCTAAAAATTTCGTACGTTCAGGATAGTTGACTGTACCATATATTGACTCTACTGTAAGAGCTGGTTAGACAAAATACCAAACCATTTTTTACCACTACTCCGAAAGATGGCGTAATCTCTCCTACACTCATTCCCAAGGACTCCTCTGACGTCATCCCAGCGGCTAGTCACAAAATCATCTGCAAAATTTCTGAAGCCCTAATAAGGACAGGTTGGTGACGAAAAAGGTAGATTTAAAAGACGTAAGTAGTTTTAGATGAATTTATTATTATTATTAATTTTTAAGCATACCTATTCTTTGCCGCATGTATGATGAAATGCTAAAAAAAATATATTTTTTAGTTTAATATCGTAAAAAGAACTGTCAATCAATGATGCAGAATATAACGTTTAAACATGGGAATAAGAAATTAAGTAGTACCTACTAAGTACTCGGATGACAAGATTTGAGTTCTGGTCATTTTTGGGGACTTCTAGATACATAGACAAATAGATTGGAGTACTTTTACTTTATTATAACCCACCGCCCCATCGTGTGAAAAACAAAAAAAAATCTAAGACTAAAAGTCTGATATATTTGTTAAAATTTGCTGTCGTGAATTTCTAGTATGTTTTAAATACTTACAATCCCTTGGATCTGGTACTAAGGTATAATCATGTCTCCACCTATTAGCACTTCCCATGTTGCCAGCTACTTGAGGAAATAGCACACGTCCACTGTCAATGGAATCTTTCTTGATTTTACCAACTATACCCAACAAGATGCCGCCCGCCAAAAGAGCATGATAGGAACCAAAATAAAATACTGCTATTGGGCCACATGCAAGACCACCTAAAAATGTATATTCAATAACTAAACTTATCAAGTGATGGTTTTTTATTTATTTGATTTTTAGATTTCGGTTTACTATGTCGTTTGGGTGGTAGAGAATGCTTTAGCATTAATTCAGCCATTTGTACGTTTTATTGTGCAATAAAGATTTTAAATAAAATGAATAAACAATCATATATTATAAATATTTTCTTTTACCTATAAAGTAGTTTAAAGAATCGTCTTTGTTTCTATAGTGCAGTAAACCATTAGCCACAGCAGCAAATGTAGCACCAGCCAGTGTCAAAGGAACCATGTGGTATGCATATCTTAAAAAGATTAACATTTACTTTATTATTTATTTTATATCCCCATTTTATTTATTACAATAATAAATTAATGTAATAAAGATTGCAAACGTGTAATTACAAAGTATGGAATTGTCAAAACTATAATAAATAACCGGTAAATTTAAATTACCGTCTCAACATTGGGCCCAATCCTACTACACGTGAATACATCATAACGTCGTATGTTGACAGAATTAAACCAGTGATTGCCCCATATTTACTGGTGACAAGTATCTAAAAAAAACATGAAACGATTAATAGGCGTAGATAATTCTCAATCTCTTATAATTGTATACTTAGACATATTCCAATATAACAAATAAAATTGAATAAACCTTTGTTTAATGAAAAATTAGATAGAATCTATTTGAAGATATTTGTGTATTTATCTACCTTTTTAAAGACGTCGCAGCCATCAGGCGTATCATAGTAGCGATAATAATTCCTTTTTGTTACCGGATTGCATTCACATGATGACATATTTGCAGCGATACAGCTTCAAATTAAATGGTTAAAATATATTTTTCTTATAAATGATTACTAACCAGTTTCCTATATCAATTTATTACTAACCAGTAACAAATACTTTGTCAACCACATAAATAATTTTTATATAGGTATTGGAAGACCAATCTTCACCTTACAGTTGACGCTAAAACGTTATTAGTCTTAGATCAGTTTAATAATTCAGTATCTAAACATAATTCATGGCCTTATTTAGTGAAGTGACATCATCTAAGTTCAGCTTTAATATATTCTTTAGAATATATAAGAATATATTTAAAACAGAAATTTTGTTCTTTGATAAGTGCATCAGTTAAAAGGGCCGGACATTTTTTTTCAAAGAAAATGAAGTCGTGTGATAAATGTAAAAGAAAGTCGTTATTTGATGTGGAACTGTCATGATATTGTATTTTCAATTATTATTTAAACTAATTAAATAAAATATACAGATATTACAAAACATTCACTCGGTGCAATAAGAGCCATACAACAAATGGGACTTGCCTGCCTATTAGTATATTCAAGCCTACAAGAATCAATTAGGTACATAATATTATAATTAAATATTAAATATTAGGCACAAAATATACATGTAGGGATGAAGAACGTGAGATAATAAAATTATAGGCACAAAACTTTCTTAAATCATTATTTATTTTATTGCACATATTTTATTAACATTATATCACATAAAAAATATTAATAATTATTATTTATTAGGCGCCGGAGTCAAACCATTACGGCACTAATTATAATGATGATATTAGACTATTCTATGATGAGAGAGAGAGAGAGAGAAAGAGCTTCTATATAAGAGATGACAAATATCTCTAATCTTCATCATCGCTTTCTGATTCACTACTGTCTTCATGGTCTTCATTTACTGGAAAAAAGAATTAAATATATTATCGAAAAATAAAGTAAAAACTTATCAATTATTGGCATATTAACTATATAGTAATAACTATATACAACAAATAACTATTTATTAAGAGATTACCTGATTCAGTGATATTTGATTCGAGAGTAGGATAGAACAAGTTTATGGGATTCTCGAACTTTGCCTTTTTGTGGTTTTTAATAGTTTTTGTTTCAGAATGCTTTCTTTTTCCGCCTAAAATATAATCACTGTCTTCGGCTACTTCTTTATTGTCTGTTTCCTCCCAATTCGATAAACGTTGTTCCAAACTCTCCACTATAACAAAAAAGAACTTTAATAATGTCAAAAGTGACATATAAATAAATGTCAATAAATTTCTACCTTGGTGCATCAACTTTTTATTAAAACGTTTTAACTCTGCGATGTCGTCCATTGGCAATATCTGACTGACCTGCTGTAGTTGACTTACAGCAGTCGCCAAAATGTCTGCATTTGACAGCTAAAAAGTTTTTTTTTAATAGTTACTTTTTTTTTTTTTGAATTTTTAAATAAAAACTTTTTCATGTCAATATATACAAATATAATATAACACTAACAGTGGGATCACAGCCTGCTGCCTCAGCCAATATCGACATAGCTTCTGAAGCAGCGTGACGGCGCTCTCTTTCATACAAAGCATTTCGCGCTCTTCGTTCCTCCTACAAATAAATTATTAAAATATTCATAACAAAATAATAATATAAAATATATTATTAAAGTAATAAATCTTACAAGAGAGAGCGGAACCCTGTTTCTCCCAGTTGGTCTTCCTCGTTTTTTGCATTTAATATCACATGGAGACTGGCTCTAAAAATATTTTGTAATAAATATTATTATTATATATTTAAAAACTTATACATATTTAAATTTAGAAGGGTTTGGATCGATTAAAGATTTTGAGACCACTAATTCAGAAATACCTAAATAATAATTTAAAGTTGGCAGAAGTGTGTTAAAAATAAACGAATCCCTAAACATAGTTGATAAAATTACAGGTCTATCAACAATTACATATTAATTAATATAATCTATATACAGACTATAAAATTTAATAAAAAAAATTTATTTTAATAACTCACACGTTCATCTAAATCCATTTCAAACACAACTGTCAATTATCACAATCTTCACATAAACGTAAACAGTACGCAGTATTAGTTAAAACAATTGTTTACTACAAGCACAAGTAGTTCTAAATTAGATATATTTGAGTAATACACTAAATATATAAGCTCACCCCATCCCTACTACTACCTCCCACTCCCACCACTAATTATGGGACTATTGTAGAAATGGGTAATATTGTTAAGTAGGTACCTGTTCTATATTACTATCTACTTTACGTATTCCTGTAAAACAAAAGAACCGGTTTTGTTTTAAACTTAAGTCCTGTTGTTGAAATATAATCTTTTAAAATCTATTTTTAAGGGTATGGTTATGGTAGGTAGGTAGGTAAGTAGGTAGGTTATGGTAAAGCGTTGTTGGGGTATAATCGTTATAATAGTAATCTACAATGTAAGATAAATCTATTTAATCGAATGTAGAGTCAAAACTATTGGCAGATATGTAAAAGTTTAGAAATTTTATTAAAAACTTAAATTTACTTTAGAAGTACTTATCTATAGATTTTATTTATTAATCTCTCAACTCATCAATTTAGTAAAAATAAAAATGATATACTTTATAAGTATATCGAGGCGAAACGAATCTTTTTTTTTCAGAACATGAAGATTATAGGTACTTAATATTGGTTTCGCCGAATAACCGAATACCGAATGCTATTCAGTATAACCTTTACCGAAACGAATATTCGGCCGAACTATTCGGTTTACCATTTCATTATTTGTTCGTCATAAACAGTTTCTAACATGTACTTACGTTACCTGTGGCTGGTGGCTAGATGAATAAATATATTGCTTTGTCTTTTTAAAATATTGTTTCGAGGCTTAAAAATAAATTTTGATTTAAGTTTCAAAATAAATGTTCAAATGCATACTGAATACTAATGGTAGGTTAGCAACAATAAAATAAATACTTATATTGACTTAAATACGTTTCGAAACAAATGTTGATTGGCTTTATATTATTCTTACTGTAACAACATCTAGGTACCTACTGTTGTAATTTCTTGTTGTAATAATTTTATGTGCAATAAAGTTTTGAAATTAAAAAAAAAACACAATATTTATAGGATTTTTTTGACTTCTAATATGACATAAATCTTAATTGTGTCTTTTAGTTCTTTACTGTGTCGTAACTCGTATAGCCAACAAAAATGAAATATTCGAACCGAATATATTGCAACAAAACCAAATAATTCGGCGCGAATACGAATAGCGAAAAACATGCCGAATACACCGAATACCGAATACTTACAATATATTGTTATTTTAGTAGTGCTAGGTGAACGGGCTGTATAAGATATTTGTAAACTAGTTAGACGCAACGATACTCTGAGGAACATACTTGAGGAATGATATTGTAGTTGCTTAAAAAAAAATAAAAAAAGTGATCCAAATCGCCCCGGATGACGTTATCACTATATTAAGAACTTCTACAAAAAATATGGTACACAAGAATCTATATTTATTCAGTAAAATTATGCTTCAAAACTGAAAGGCTTTCTATAATAGACGTGTTCTGAATCAATATAAGACATATTATTCAGAGTTTTAAGACAAATCCTCAGAACATCACAAAGAAATGATAAGTAGGTAGTTAGTAGGTAGGTACTTAGATGAGAGCCAAAAATGTAACGCTCACAAAAACTTACTTTAGTAATAACTGGAGGTGATGTTTGAGACAGGGTCTTAAGACACCAGTAACTTGTGTAAAATATTAGAGAAAGTATTAACATTTCTTATTTTGATCTGAGTCATCCATTGATCCGAATAACCTCGGTGTACCCTATGTATTTACATAAAAGACCACATTTTAAATTAGCTGTTACCAGTGAGTTCGAAGTTATTTTTTTCTTAATATAAATTAACAAAGATAACAATAAAGTTGATCTTCGCTTTGCATTTACGAAGTGTAGATTAGGGGGAATGACCGAGGTTTTAATGACATTTACCAACTGCTAAAAACTTATAAAGCAAAAAATCATCAAAGAAACATTTATTTCGTAGTATTAGTAGGTAATTATTTGTATAATATTACTTTTAGTTTACCCGAGCAGCATGTCCGTATTCCAGGAATTATTAATAAAATACTAAGAAATATTCCGAGTACCTCCTACCGGCATGGTTATCTTATCTAAACACCCCCAATAAAGTTTATCCTTTAGGCTGGTCATAAACAATAGAACTAACTTTTTATGGCCAAAGCTTACAATAAAATAGCAAAAATATCTGCAAAAGTATTATTATTTACATTTTAAATACATATTCACGTAAATCGACTCGCCTAGGCGAGTACAAACCGCCAGTCCGCCATGCTGGAGTAGGAACCCCGAATGGGTTCAAAACTAGTCTTTGTTTGAAAATATTTTTAAACATGTGTAGCCACGTTAATCTTATTTTAATTTATATATGTAGAATGAAAAAAAATAATAAATGAACTGATACGGGCAGGGATTCGAACCCGCGACCTCTGGGAAACCCTCCGTCTTTCTATCAGTATATTCTAGATATTTTATAAAACTTATTTTTTAATCAATTTTTCTTTTAACTTGTTTATGCCTCGTTAGACTTGTTTTATTTATGATATCGATCAGGAAAGAAAACTCTTTGATCAAATGTTACTTCGTTATAAGAGGAAGTAAGCTAAACTTGGACTAATTTATAGGAGACTAGCGAGTACAACGAAAATACATTTCTAATAATTTTATTAATAACACCAATAATAATAATCAAAATAATCAAATGATTTTTTATTTAAAACAATATCTTTCACTTTGACTTTCACTTTGACAAAGGAATTGACTTTAAGCTTAAAAGTAAGTACGAGTTAGTAAATATTTTTTTTGTCGGTAACAAGTAAAAAAAATAAAATGATGTAAAAATCATATATTTTTGTATATAAATATAAACAATACCTTCGCAGTTACATATTTAAAGATCAAGAATCGCTGTATCTTATGACTTGAACGAAACTAAGCCGCCATCTTGTATAAAACATACGGTATACTATGAAATGGGTAGCATTAACAAGCACTCGTATACATGTCTCGTTTCATTTTCTATCGATAGTTTTTCCTTTTGATTGTTTTTACCGAGCAAACATGCTCTACTGATATCATGGAAAAGGATGTATGTGAAAATTTTTATATGTAATTATTTTAATAAAATGAATTTCATTTTCTAATTTAAATGTTTATTTATTAAAATTAGTATTATTACCTTGTTTAGTCTTAAACTATGCAAATGACTATAATTATATATAACCCTAATAAATACTCATTTATACCGTGAGAACTGAGAATCGTCTAAACTTATGATTATTACAATTTGCAAGTTATATCAATATTTCGAACCAGAATCTTTAGTGAGATTGCAGTTGTATCCTCATAATCAGCAGTAAATTTAATTTGTCCTTGGAAGGAAGTTACATTGACAAAAGAAATATCCTCATTTTTTATAAGATTATAAATGTGTTCTTAGATTATAGAGTTATGTTTCAGAATACTTTGATATATTATATTTTGTTATTTAATGTATTTATAGTAATAAATTGGGGATGTCGATTTTCATCACAAAAGCGCAGCCGTATCGCTGTCCGCGGCTATGTTTTGGCTCATGACGTCAAAATAATCATTATCACATAGCGTACAGCGAGTAATACTGGCAACATTTCAAGTAATGATCTCGTAAACATCCTTAATTGTTCCCAGTGTTAATTGTTCTGTAAATAAAAGTACATTTGTAAATAAATTTGATTAAATTTTAACTAATTCATTAATTAAAATTATATATTAAAAGTATTTTTATGAAAGATTCGGATTCATTTCAGGTTTAGCTGTTAGTTTGAAAATACTCAAGAGATTTAAATTTATAGCCGCTCAAACCACAAAGGTAATTTTCATCTAGTTTTCAAATCTCAGTGTTAGTATTAAAGCGATCATTATTCATTAGGTTAGTTAAGTCTCTTGTAAGTAATAGAGTCTATATCGCGTCTTAGATTGCAAAGTTAAATAAAGAGGAGCTGAACACTTAAAGAGCTTCTAAGAAATGTAGGGGAAGAAGAAAATGGCGCTTACTTTATGAAAAAACGGTGTGTTTTTGATAGTTTTTATTATAAATATTATCACTGTTAATATAAATGTTATAAATGTTATAAATGTCATTACTGCAAATGCTAAGATTTTCTGTATCTTTATTCTCTGAAGAAAAAGTCTTGGTCAAGGCCCTTTTGACATTTTGTCTATATTATTAATGTTGGTTTGTACATTGAGCTATCCATAATATAAAGTCTTGATCATGGGAATATGTGGGTTCAAAGGATATTATATAACCGTGACTTGGAATCCAGCTTCTTCCTTGATCATATTTGGAACTTATGTATGTGTTTTATTGAAGAGACATATGATATGAAGTTCTTTTAGACAAAGTAATAAACATGTCCTCTACGAAGCTAAACAATTAAGTCATAGTTCTTTGGGTTTGTCTGTAAAAAAAAAAGTAACGAATAATAAGCCGCAATTAAATCTAAGCGGTAATAGTGTTCACTTCGGCGGTATTACCAGAAAGGATCGTTATTTTGTTAGACTGGAAATTTGAAAACACGGATATAATATTCAAAAACCGTTAAAGTTAAAAATAATGTTTAAGTTTTTAGAAAAGTAATATAAACAATAAATAAGTACTAAAATTCTAGACTTATAGACACAAGCACCAAGGCAAAAACTAGATCAGCGTAACCGAAAACAAAGAAACACGTTTCACTGGCCTGTGTCGCGAGATAATTAAATTATATGTCATTGATTCTTAACACATTTTGACCCGCACGACTAAGATGATATAGTACTATTCTGTTGTTTGTTTTTATCGAGTTAAAGCCTTATACCTGTTTACCGGAATCAGGAAAATAATTGTTGATTCAACGTTACATTTATTACAGTTGAAACACTGATGTGCTTAAAAACTGTAATTTCATATCGTGTTATGTGTGCTTAAATTTTGACAATAATTTTATTAATATCACTTGCTTAAGGTCACGTTAACAGCTCAAAAGCTCAAAAGCTTCGCTCTTATTATAGGCATCGATGGGATCACATACTACCACGAAGATTACTGTTCTACCATCTAAAATACATGCATAATGACGGTGAATAATAATAATAATACTATTCATTATAGCATACCACAAAGATAAAAGGTACAACGCAGATCAAAATAAAAACAATGAAGCAAATGGCTGTATGTATGTATATGGCTGCATACCAAAAATAATATATTAATACATACCTAATCTAGAATCCTTGAAGAATTCTGAATATAATATTTAAATAAGAAATCAAACGTATTCCTAAGAGAATACAAAGTAAGAAAATATTTTCGGCAAATACCTTGAAGATTCTAGAGCTTTATTATTAACGGTCTCATAGGGTCAGATCGGATTGAAGTGTACATGATTCATGCAGAGAACTGACGCTATAAACGTACAGCTAAATTTTACGATACTCTAGTGAGATATTAAAAATATGCCCGTTGCCTTTTGATTTTTGGAGACTGTGCAATAGAAAGAGTAACGCAGTCTATCAGGGTCCGAAGCAGAGATGCTCAAACGGACACGGTGTTCCGTCGTCTAATGCGTCGTCTAATGCTGACTATGACTGCGGTCATACCTGAAAGTGTAAGCAATTATACGATTCCTTGCACTGAATTGTATGTTTATATTATTATCCGATTTTAAAATTATGTCTAATGTTTACCGTTAAGTTGTTTATATTATGAACTTTATTTGAATTCGACATTTAAATCACCATTCCTAATTTCATGAGTTTCACACTCGAAGGCAATCGAGTAGTGACATTCGACAACAAGAACTGCTTCTTCATGCTATAAAAATCGGTTTGAAATAAAAATATTATTATTTTGGAATAAAAATATTATTTAATACATTTATATGCAGTGTAATATAGTTTTCTTTATAAATTTCAATATTAAGTATTGATACATGCATAAATTTCAATATTAATACATGCATTATTTGAAGCGTCATGGGTATGGTGAAATAGATTATGACACTCTTCATTATTCGTAGTATAATTAACTTGCCATAGAGGCCATTCAACTGTAATGAAAACAGCGTCTAACTTTCATGAAATTTATCACTGGCCGCTGTCAACAAAACTCATTGTCAGTTTAGGCTAAAACATTCTCGCTGGTGAATTTTTCTGTACGAAAACAAAAATACGTCTAGCAGTCTCTTTTTTTTTCAAAAGAGTTTTAGTCTGTCCAAATCCATAATAAAGTTGCAAATAAGTACAATTTTTTTAGGTCATTGTGCTTATGACATATTATAAATGAATGATGTTCCAGTAGAATGTGATATATTTTAAAAATGTATGTAAAATCGGAAAATGATTTGATTATATATATTTTTTAATTAAAGATTTTCCACACAGAGAATATATGACATCATTGACAGAGTCGGCCAATTGCAAGCATTCTTTAGAAGCGAAGTACTTGGTAGATAGACTTCGCTACCCTCGTTCACAATGCGACTTATTGGCTAAAACTGTAAACCAATGAAATACTTGACAATGTTAAATAAATTACAAATAAAAAAATAATAATAATAATCTGGTCATATTGATTGCTTACGGTTTTACTTAGATCAGACGTCTTTTTCCAGCAATAAAAAAAAAATATAAACTTGAAAAACTAACAAATGTTGTGATGGCAAACAAATGATACCTTCTTTTTAACATTAGGAATCCTCATGGATACACAACTCTAACCAGGGGATGATGGAGGTGGTTATGTGAGACTCCTACTCATTAAACCTGACGGTTGCCGCCGCCGTCATAATGGGACACTACGGGATCGCTTTCGCACTCACCGCGATGAAACAAGTGTTACCTACTTAAAATCTAAATATAGCACAAAAATATAGTTATGTGTCGAACCTCATATAAAATATTAATCTAAGTAGCTTTGACATTGTGGTGGCCTGTAAAGTTATAGATTAGGTATTAGACTATAAGACAAACATTATTATTATGCAAGCTTACAACCATAATACTATTATTATAAAATGCCCATAATTAAATGAATTAAACTGGATTTTCTCAGTTGTTCGGACTTTCACACAATACCTGTCCAGGCTTTATTTGGCCACCAATCGTGGGCTTATTCCGTATAATGTTACAATGGGGATGACACGCAGTTCGCTAAAACACCCCAATTGTGGACATAACGATTTAGATAAAATTGGGGAGAATGCTTTCATTACGGTTGTTATGTGTTATGTTTTAAAATTGTCTTACCTTAACTTGAGTTGAAATTTATCAGGATATTTGGTAATAAGTATATGGTTAGAAAAATAAGAAATATGTACTGACCCTCCTTCCAAATTCATAAAATATGTATAATGAAGTAACAATAAAACCGTTATTAAAGATAACGACGTTTCGATATTAAAGACAATAGATATTGTTTAACAATAGAATATTATTTTTCAGAGAATTAAAGATAATGAATATTGTATTCTTTGCAATTATTAGTTTCATGAAATTAAATTTCATTCTCATCCACCCGGGTATATTACGCAAGAAGGTTTGCAAAGTTTTTGCTTAATTATTTTGCTTATTAACGAATTAATGGTTACAAGGTCAATATATCGACTTTTATTACAAAACTGCGAGTTGGCTCATGACGTCAGAATAATCATTTTCATATAAAGTACATGGCGTAAGTAAAAATGCGACATTTCAAGTAACTATCTCGCAAACATCCTTAATTGTTCTTAACCTATTAGTTCAAATTAATTTTTTTCACTAATTAAACTTAAACATTTAAAGTATTCTAATGAAGAGTTTCAGATTCATCTCAGGTTTAGCACTTGTTGAAATGCTCAAGAGATTTAAATTCGTAGCCGCTCAAACCACAAAGGTAATTTTCATGTAGTTTTCAAATCTCAGTATTAGTATTAAAGCGATTATTATTCATTAGGTTAGTTAAGTCTCTTGTAAGTAATAGAGTCTATATCGCCTCTTAGATTGCAAAGTTAAATAAAGAGGAGCTGAACACTTAAAGAGCTTCTAAGAAATGTAGAGGAAGAAGAAAATGGCGCTTTATTTATGAAAACACGATGTATTTTTGATAAGACTAGTTTTATTATAATTGTGACGATTTTGAAAGTTCATAACTATTTACGTATCAATGATTTAACAGAAAACCTAACATAACGTATTAAAAGTATAAATGCTTGAAAAAATAGCAGGTTTAAGTGTCATGCCTCGACTTTGGGTAATCTCGTATTAGTAGAAGGAGAAATTACATTTAAGTATTTAAATTAGAATGTAGCAAGTGAGATACATTTTTATATAAAGTTTTTAGTGTGATCCATCTTATATAATTCAAGTTCTAAGCCTACAAGACTTGAGTACCGAATATTCTTATATGTATATTAAAATATTGAGCAGTTGTAAAATTGAATCATAGGCCCATCTTTATATCTTTAGAGTCAAACGTCCTAAGAATAAAAATTTTAGGCACATGAACCATAGAATATCCGTCTGCAGAATCCCATCCAACCACACCCGCACCTGGTATAGAAATACCACATCTCAATATGTTTTCCAAATTCTTGGCAAATATTGCATTTTTTATAAATATCATCACCACACTCCATTTTGTCATAACTATCATTATTGCAAATGTTTAATTTTTTTTATCTTCATTCTCTGAAGAAAAGGTCTTGGTCAAGTCAAATCAAGTCAAATCTCTTCTGACATTTGTTCTAATTTTTCAATGTTGGTCTGTGCCTTGAGTCATCCATGATGCTGATAAAAAGTCTTGATCATTGAAAACATGAGGAGGGTATATTCCCTCGGAATCCAGCTTGGCCCTTGTCCAATTTGCAAATAATCCATGTGTTTTATAAAAGGGACATGCTACATCACATGGAGTCTTTTAGACAAAGTAATAAATAGCATGTTATATTTTTATGTATATTTTTTCCCTTTAGGACACCTCTTCTTTGATGCAAGATGCTCTAACGATGGTCCTTTGGAAATTTCCGGGCATGTAAAAAAGAGAAAATCAAAGTAATTAAATTATAAACCGCGATGAAACATAAGGAGTAATAGCGATAACTTGGGCTGTATTAACCATAACGAGCCCATCCGCAAAAAAAACACGCTTCGCCAGCTTTTATCGCGACTCCCGAGCTAAGTTAGTTGACATGTCACCGTTTTGTCGTTGACTCCTACAACAGGCACTGATAAAGTCACATACTACAACGAAGACTTCTGTTCTGCCGTCTAAAATACATGCACTATGATGGTGAATAATATTTTTATAACAATATTATTGTTCCTTATAGCATATCACAAAGATAAAAAGTAGAACGCAGATGAAAACAGGAACAATGAAGTAAATAAATAATGTATTTATGTTTCTGCATACTAATAATAAAATATTAATATATAATCCAGGATCTTGAAGAAGTCTTGATATATTATTTAAATGAGAAGTCTAACATATTCCCAGGAGAACACAAAGTAAGAAAATATTTTCAGCAAATACCTTGAAGATTCTAGAGCTTTATTATTAACGGTCTCATAGGGTCAGATCGGATTGAAGTGTACATGATTCATGCAGAGAACTGACGCTATAAACGTACAGCAAAAATTTCACGGTACTCTAGTGAGATATTAAAAATATAGCCGTTGCCTTTTGATGCTTAAGAATATATGCTTAGAGTTCAAATGTGGAAAAACTATTTAGAGGATAAAGTAAATAAGGCAGCTTTTTACCGTCCTTACATAAACATTGTTTTTATTACGCAATAAAATGTAATCTTTAAACATAGTAGAGACGGATTCTATTTACCTACGTATATAGGGTAGCAATGTTTCCACCGTGAAATATAAGAAGCTAGTGAAATGGTGTTATTGGCGACCATGCCATAGAAAGAGTATCGCAGTGGTTCATCAGGTTCAGAAGTGGAGGCGCTCAGACGGAACACCGTGTTATATCTGAAATTGTTAAAAATCATATGATTATGATTATGATTAAAATACATGCATTATTTGAAGCGTAATGGGTATGGTAAAATAGATTATGACACTCTTCATTATTCGTAGTATAATTAACTTGTGTTGGAGGCAATTCAACTGTAATGAAAACAGCGTCTAACTTTCATGAAATTTATCACTGGCCGCTGTCAGCAAAACTCATATTCAGTTTAGGCCAAAACATTTTCGTTGGTGTATTTTTTGAAACGATAACTAAAAAGAATTAGCTATCTTTAAAAAAAAAATGTCCATCCAAATATTAAATGCATATTATCGTGCTTGTGACAGAATGTAGATGAGTGATGTCTCAATTGAATTTAGATTTACTTAAAAAATGTATGTAAAATTAGAAAATATATTGATTTGTCTATTTATATTTTTAAATTAAAGATTATCCGCGTCGCGAATGTATGATATGTGTCATTGACCGAGTAAGCAGATCGTAAGCATTCTTTAGAAGCGGAGTACCATGTTAGACTTGAAGAGAGTGCGAAGTTGTACGTATCGCCTACTAGAAATACTTAGTGACCCTCATTTACAATGCGACGTATTGACTGAATCTGAAAACCTTTCAGATTACTTGACAATGTAAAAGAAATTATAAAAAAAGGTGTGCGCACCTGTACATATGTATACGCACGTAAGAAGTTATACTTCGTTGTCGTCATTAAATTTGGCTTTTAATTGAATGCAAATAATTAATTACAATAAAAAAGGACTGGAAAAGGAAGTCAACACAACCAATAAAGTTCGGTTTAAATTCGAAAAATAAATAAATTAATATTTATTTTTTTACATTATTTTAGCAGAAATTCTCTCATTATACGTATTAATTATTAAATTATGACTAATGCTATAGTATCTTGAGGTATCGATGAGGTAATGACTGAATCGGAACTTCAGTTATAGCCACTGATAACTAAAATATGACACAAAAAGTTATGTATTTACAGCTTTGAGTAATCTCAAGTGCAGTGGCGTAGCGTGAGTGTCGGCTGCCCGGGGCGGAAGACAATTTTGCCGCCCTCTTATTTAGGTATTTTATTTTAATGTATACTATGCATTACATACATTAATTATAGAGAACTTTTCGGAGAGAACAGTCATCATTATTTTGTATTATACAGGCTAGATTTTAAATAAAAAACAGTTTATCTAAGTTTTACAATCACGTTTATTAATACAAAAATTCTTTTACTTTAACCAATTAGATACATTGATTTAACTTAGGTACCTATCACTTAAGATTAGGTACACCTTGAGGATCGACAAGATTAAATAAAATCAATTTTTATTTAGAACTAGAACGATACTATTATATAACATTTTTATTTTTATTGAAAAGTAATATGAGTATTTCTTAAAAAAACAAAACAAAACTTCCGTCTTTAATTAAAAATTTATACGTCTACTTTTTTTAAGAGCAAAGTCTTTTATTGCACCGTCAATGTCTATCGCATCACACACCTCTTGGTCAATAGACAAAATAGCCAAATTAGTTAGTCTTAGAGTACTCATTGTCGATCTTAAATAATTTTTAATCAATTTCAATTTTGAAAAACTTCTCTCATAGCTGGCATTGCTTATAGCAACTGTGAAAAATATTCGGAACATTATTAAAATATTGGGCAGAGTATCTTCCAGCTTGGATTTAACAATAAATTTAAATAACTCAAGTGAGTCTGCATTAATCAATTCATTTTCGTTGCCTGTAGCAACAACGAAAGTCCGCAGTCGAAGTCTTTCCAGCTTGAAATCCTGCTCGTCAATTTCGTCAGATGCGTAGTCTAGATTACATTCAGTGTTGTCTGGATCTAATAATATAGCCGGTGTTAGATAAGCAAACTTATCCGTTAAATTCTGTAGCTGTTGAAAACGCTCACGAATTTCTGCAATAACTCTATCTAACGAAGAAAACAGCTTTCGTCTCAACTCATTTTCACAAGACAAGTTAGCATCTTTAGTTCCGTCATCAAAAATATGCTTTCTTGTTATGCGCCTCCGAGGTTTTATGGAAATTCCAAGTTCTTCACACATATTTTTTGCATAACCTACAGCGCCATTTGCTCATTCCTCTCTTTTCTCTGTCAATATCATCTGCAAAGCATTTACTTTCTGAGCGCACAATCTTATGTCAAGTCCCCTTGTTTGTAAATATTTTTGTGCATCATTCACTTCATGTAGCACCGGTTGCCACAGGCCCAAAAAACAAAGAAAGGAAAATGACTGCATCGAAACTAGTAAAGTACCTGCATCTGTCCTAGTGTTTAAGCTTTCACCTGCCTCCGTCAGTTCTTCCAAAGTGACGAGAATATCTTTGTAATGATGCCATGTCACATTTACGGCATCGCCTCTTGCACTCCACCGCGTGTCTTGAACCCTTTTTAAGCTTTTGCCTGTAGCTGTTATCAGAACTTCCCAACGATGTGTCGATGAGGAAAAAAAAGAATAGCAACGTTCTAAAGTGCCGAAAAAAGTTAGTGAATCCACCTCAACTGAGGCAGCGTGTAAACAAACTAGGCTTAACGAATGATTTGAGCAAGGTACGAATTCAGCTTTAGGGTTTATTTCTCGAATTCTTTGCTGAACTCCTGAATACTTTCCAGCCATAACAGCAGCATTATCATATGCTTGGCCTCTACAGTTGCTTATATCTAGGCCATCAGCTTGAATTTTGTCCAAAATCATCTTTGAAATTCCTTCAGCAGTTTTGTCTTTAGTTTCAATGAAATCTATAAAAGATTCCATTACTTTTACTTCCTGATTTTCAATTACTACGTATCTTAATACCTGACTTGTTTGATCTTTATGAGAAAGATCTGGAGTGCTGTCGAATATAATTAAATAATACTTAGCCTTTTTTATCTGATGATATGTTGGCGAACTTTATTTCCCAAAATGGCAATAAATTCGTTTTGTATTTGTGGTGACATGTAAGTGATTGAAATTTTGCCAGATATTTTAGACCTTACAAGATGTTCACGAAGTACAGGATCGTATTTTGCAATTAAATTAACCAATTCTAAAAAGTTTCCTCTATTGGTACCGGTGTCGTTTTCTATATGTCCACGTAAAGCCAAATTTTGTTTGGCAAGGAATCTTATAATATCAAACATTCTGATAAGAATTTCCTGCCATTTCTTTATTTCTTTTGCCACTATGTCTTGCTCTTTTTTGTCAATAGTCTGTAATTTTTAAAGTCTGCTCTCCAACTCCTTCCATTTGCAATAATTTTGGATGTGTAGTGCACTTGATTCGTGACTTGAAACCTTAGGATTTAATTTCCACCAAGTATTAAATCCATCAGATGAGCAAAATTTAGATCCATTCGGTGTACTTACGTTCTCAAATAAACGACAACAAAAGCAAAATAATGATGCTTTAGCTGGAGAATAAGCCATCCAAGTACGTAAAACTTTTTCGCCGTTAGTCAATGTACGATAAAACCAATCCTTAGTAAGCCTTCTTGTCTCTCCTTTTGATTTTAAAGAGCACGAATCTGAGCGTGTTACTGTTGACATTTCAGCAAAATTAGTATCAATATGCTGAACAATTTCCTGTCCTTGCTGAATGAGATGCAATCGAATATTGTCGTCTATGTGTTCAGGCCATTTTCCAATATCGTCGAAATTTTCCTTTCGTCTTTGGTACTGAATAGCAGACAATGATGATGTTGTATCAATCTCTGTTTCGGAACTATGCATGTCCATGTCTGAACATACAGATGGAGACACTAATGCAGTGGATGTTGTTGGAATTTGATCTTTAGGAACAATGTCAAGTTCTTGTATTTTTTCAGTTTGTTCTGGGTTTAAAGGCCCAGTTGTCTGTGATGAATTTAAGCCTAACGAGGAATCTGACGTGTCAGGAACAACACTTTTCACATATTTAAGTAAAGCTCCTTCATTTGCTCTAATATTTTCCAAACTAGCTCTTCTCTTATTACGGTAAGAAGCCCCACTTTCTTTTACTCTTTTCATTTTTGATGCTAAAATCAAAAACATATTAAATGAGAAAAGTACAAGTTAGTGTTGTAAACAAAATTATCGAACATTTCAAAAGAAGTACCTAGGATATTAAAAAAAAACCTTGCTTTACTGAAATTTTCCGTTTTTAGGGTTTTGTACCCAAAAGGAAAAAAATTGAGCCTTTATCTATCTTTACTTTTATTAAATCATTTCATTGACCGTCTGTCTGTCAAGACCTTTTTCATAGGAACGAGTACTTACTTACACATATTAAATTAAAATTTATATCACAGTTTCCGATCAAGATCCCTTTGAAATGTGAAAATACTTTTATGCACTTCGCCGTTTCTTTTTTATTTTAATAAATTAAAGTTTGAAGTTTGAACAACATATCAATTAGTCCAACATACAATTAGATAAATATAATATTTAATACTCACTCAGTTGAAAGTTGTTCAATAATTTCACAACCACTACACGCAATTATTTGCACAAAAATCACAATTTGGAAAGCGTAACATAATTAAAATACGAGACAATGTTAATTGGACAACTGACGATCCATCAATAAAACTTTCTTTGAATTGTCAAACTTAGTCAAAGCACGTAATTCCCCGTACCTTAAAGGGGCTTTCTCGTACGTGTGATAAACTATATTGAACTTAATATATATGTAATAGAAGTCATTCTCGCTGATTGTTAGTCATAAACGGGGAATTCCCACAAGTCAGTATAGACGTTGTTGCCAGTCGCTACAAAATATCATTCAAAGAAAAGGAATTTCCCGAATTCGTCACAAAATAAGTAATGAAAAATTCCGTGCTCCTTTCAATCGGTCCAAATTTGTAGTTACGATAAAAATATATATTTTTTATTTATTGTTAAATTTTGCCGCCCCCTATAAAGTGCCGCCCGGGGCGGGCCGCCCCCTCCGCCCCCACTACGCTACGCCACTGCTCAAGTGTAGAAGTATGTAGCAGTATGTAGCAGTAAGTAGCATCTATGGTACTGACATGTCGTGTTGTCGAAATCAGATGATTATTTTTAATTCCTAGATTCAAGTAATTTTGGAGGAATCTGAAAATAAATAAAATTTAGTAATCGAATGTACTCGTAACGTTTAACGTAAGCACTTTTTAACAACGCCATCTATTTTTACTTAAACGAAAACATTTCTACATACTTGAAACATTTTAGTACTGCGTGACATCGTTAGTAGGCGCTACTATGACTCATGTATTTAACACTTGTTAGTTTAGTTAATTTTCTTCTATGACGATAAAAAATATGAAAACCGTTTAAGAAATATAATATAATATCGGTTCACAGGCTATCTAGAGACAGGGGGTTAGATAATCTTACTTTTACTATGTTGGTAGCACTTTTTACAAACTTATGAAAGATTTAGCAACTAACTTCAGACTGTTGCTTTTTTTTGTCGGTGTGCCCGTTCTATCACTCACTCACTCACATTCACTCTTAGCATTTTTGTATTCTTATATTCTTTATATTTTATAATGGTTGCCTTCACTATATTGTTGTTAAATCTCTCGTTCAGTTATCCAAGACATGAAAAACAATTGAAAGTTTGTTTAATAACTTATACTATTTAACAATATGAAGCCGAACGCTCGTCAGTCTTTAGCGAAAGTATGGGACGTGAATAACGTATGTGCGTGTATACATAGATATATAAATATAAATATAATCGGTAAATTATAATATAAATATGTTGTAAGAATATTGTTTGAAATTCAGAAAGTAGATGTGAAGGGAAAGTCTTTCTTTGGGTCATTTATCCAAACGGGTATACCACAAAGCTCTATGTTAGGTCCTTTCTTGTTTTTAACTAGTATGTTTTTGTTTCTACTGCTAATTTTGTTATAATCACAGTACAATTTATTAATATTTTATGTATATGTACGTATATAATATGTCAATTATATACTCTTCTGACACAGTGCTAGTAAATCAAAAGTCCGATAAATTTTCAGGCTCCCGTCCTACATTTTATAGTTGGATGGCAAAATTGTATTCACTGATAGGAGAAGCAATATATCGTTCAAATTGTTACATTTTAGTTGCACGAAAAATGAAGATTTATAAAAAAAAGTAAATTGATATGTCGAATGAAACTGTTTATTAAACTTAATTTGTTTTAGAATTTGGATAACGATATCATATCATAGTCTTGTATCAATACTATAAGCTCGTTGGTACCCTCCAAAAACAAGTTAAGTTTATAGTCAAAATTATTGAGTGACAACCTTATACCTGTTTTCTGACCTTAAGAGTATATTATATTCTAGAATCTGCAAGTTTATTTAGATTTCAAAATTGATTATGAAATTAATTATAATTCACTTTACAGGTATTTATGTTATGACAGAATAGGCTGGTTCTTCATTTGATATGTTCTCATGAATCTGACAAATGATTTGCGGTGCTAAAATACGTAATTCGGGATTAGCGACCTAATTAACTAAACCATGGCTAGGATGTTAACGAATTTATAAAATGTATAAAAATACTGTTTTTTATACTTAATATATCGTAATATATGAATATATAAAAAATAAATAGTATGAATATTAAATAAAATAGTACTTCTGTTTATTTCGTTTTTAATTACTATCTATTGTTAAATTTCTGTCCCTCCAACGTTGCTGCGCGCAGTAGCGCAGTTCAATATAGGTATTTTATTAATGATGATGAACGTGTGTACTTTTACTATAATAGGGAATATTCATGTTTTTTTTACTTAAATTAGTCATTTACCTCTCGATATCGTATAAAAAATATAAATAGCCTTTAAAATATTCTAGTTATTTTTCAAAGTGAATATTAAAACATTTAGTAAATTTGAGCCGTTCAAACGCCGTCATTTTAAGCGCGCGTTGCGTGACGTCAAATGACACATTCAGAGTTTGTTTACTCAAAATTTATAGTAAATTCATTATTCATCATTCATCTTTTAAGTTTTAATTAATATATATATATTATGGAAGAAGACAAAAACCATCTTACAAGTATTGTATAGTATTGAAGTGCAAAAATAATATTAGAAAAACACCCGACAAAATGTTTTTTGTATCCTAATTTCTAAGTTATTCGAAAATACAAAAACAATGGTGTAAGGTAACGGGAAGGAATAATATATATCCTAAATCGTGTTTATATTATTGTGAAGATCAATTTAACGTAAGTATACTTTATTTATATACAGTTTAGTGTAATTTAGTAAAAAGTAAGACTTGCATAGCTGTTGAACATTATAAAATTTTGGTTTAAAATGACTCTAACCTAGATTATAAAAGTTCAGTATAACTTTTTATAAAACCTTCATTCTTTTTGAACTTTTACGAAACATTTATGGTTGTTGTTTTGTTTCGAGTTAAGGAAGATACAGCAAATTGTATTGAATATAATATAATGAAACAGCTAGGAGAAATATGTCATTTAAGGTTTAAGAAAAGAGTTGTGCCTCATACATTTTAATGTCAAGAACACCAGCTGAAAGAATGGGCGTAGTCAACAGGCAAAGATTGACACCGGTTAACGAAGCCCTTTCAGAGTTAGCTATCAAAAGTAGTAATGTTTCAAAAAATTATGAACAATCATAAGGAAGTGATCACGAAGTAAGTCCTTGTTTTTCCCATACAAATGGCTGTGATATCAATCAAACAGGACCCAGTACTTTCCTTGATTTTCTCATATTAAAGATAAATTAAAGAGTGGCTAAGCTGTGCAAGTCAATTTTAAACCGAGGTATAGAAGTGAAGGTGTGAATATAATACCTGCTGAAAAACAAAATGTAGCATTGTTACCATACACTCTTTCAACACACAATGTTGGAACTTTACCAGTAAAACTATTTCAAAAAGAAAATTGTTTACTAAAACACCGCTGATAGTACTTCCATAGCATCTTATTCTTCTATATCTGATGATTATTAACAAAGTTATTTATCTGAGTCAAGTGAAGTGCAAAATGATTCAGAGGAATAAACATTTAAAAATGTAATGTGTTCTTATTCATTTAAAAAAAGAGCCAAAAATATTTTTAGGAATACCTAAACAATCATATAATTTAATAAAACTTAAAATCTTTTCTAAACTTTATTACAATCAGCACGAGAATATAGGTTTAAATTATTTATTTTTCTCAGAAATGCTAATACCACACTATGAATTTTGACGCCGATAAATTCAATGTTGTGTCAGATAACGTCATTATTCCTTGTCCATTATATTCTATGGGCTTAAATATTTAGTAAATAGAAAAGAACTTTATATTATAATAAGATGATAATAAGTATTCGAGAAACAATATTTGAGACCATTTTAAATTTATGCATATTATTAAATTGCTTTTTAATGTAACATGAAATGGATAATGAACCAATAAAGTTCAGTTATCATTCTTATCATATTTATTTAGCAAATATTATTAGATTAGCTTTCGTCAATAAAGACATATCATCTAGAGTAACTAGAGGTAGTTTATAAAAAAGTCAGTTGAGAAAATACTAAATGTCAAAAATATAGTGGACGTAGAATCCTAATTATTAATATTGTTACACTAGCAGACCCGGCCACGCGTTGCTGTGGTTGCAAAGGTTTTTGATATACCTATTACATTGTAGTAAACTATTTAAGAAGTAATGTTATTAGTAAGGAAAAAAAAATGTAAAAACCCCTTACCGCTAAGTAAAGGAAGAATTCAAAATGCAAGTAAATATATCAAGGCAAACGAAATAGCAATATTTTGATATTATCGTATAGTCAAAATGTTCATTCATTAGCTACGATAGTTTTGTAAAATGACACTATCATCAACATACAAAAGTCCCCCGACGCGACGACTTAAATAAGTACATAATATATACTTCAATAAGTATCGTAATATGCGGAGTGGGGGGTGTTATTTTTTTTTCTGGATTCGTTCTCCAAGCTCAAGGCCCGCGATAGAAACTATGCAATAGCTTAAAAATACACAAATAGTCTACATATATGTATGTAGACTATTTGTGTATACATAAAATACTTACATGAACATCTTTAATAATATTTTAATTTATCTAACAAAATTAATATAATTACTTAGCTTGTTAGTTTATCTGAAACTTATAATAGAAGTAAATTAGAAAAGAGGCATGGATTAAAAAAATATTAAACCTCTAAAGTTTACTTCTTAAAAATAGAGTATTACATACTTCTCCGGGACTAGCGGCATTAATAAATGGGAGCACGTCGAGACAGAACATGAAGCGCAAAGTTTACGAAGCGTTGCCCGTAACAAAGGTGGCGGGCATCGAATGCCGGTTATTACGAAAAATAAATAAAACTATCGTATTAATCGAGCGGAAAGACGTGGAGCCACCTTACGCTCAGGCTAATTGTCTACTGTTGAAATTCGGAGAGCCGTTAGGAGGGGAAAACATCACTCCCCGAACAATCAGTGTTGATGCTATGGTACTGGTGTATGAGAAGGCTGAAGTATCACAAAGGATTGGTATTTTTAAAGCATACACCACGAGATAGTTGTATATGAAGACCGAGGGGAAAACCTTGAATACCTTAGGCCACATCATGTTTTGGGACCAACCAACCCCCCGGGCAACGGAGGAGATACAGAACCAGCATCAAAAAATATGGTACACAGGAACCTATATTTATTCAGTAAAATTATGCTTCAAAACTGAAAGGTTTTCTATAATAGACGTGTTCTGAATCAATATAAGACATATTATTCAGAGTTTTAAGACAAATCCTCAGAACTTCACAAAGAAATGATAAGTAGGTAGGTGGTAGGTACTTAGATGAGAGCCAAAAATGTAACGCTCACAAAAACTTACTTTAGTAATAACTGGAGGTGATGTTTGAGACAGGGTCTTAAGACACCAGTAACTTGTGTAAAATATTAGTGAAAGTATTAACATTTCTTATTTTGATCTGAGTCATCCATTGATCCGAATAACCTCGGTGTACCCTATTTTTTTTTTTTTTTTTTTTTTTTTTTTTTTTTGTCTGTCTATGCTGTTAGCCCTGTTGGCTATTACAGCGTCACCGGGGGAATGGGTGGGTCAGGAGACCCACCCTTAAAAAGGGGGGGCCAGATGGGCCCCCATGGGGAACGACGTCCCGAGGGCGTCTCAGATTGAGACACGGACCTCGGCTCGGGGCGTCGTTAGTCAGGAGGGAAGCTAAGGAAATTTGGACACTAGCGTCCTCCGACGGCAGAACGCCGGAGCAACGGAGCACTTACTCAGTTGGGACCTCGTCTATACCGGTACAGACGGTGTGTGTCTGTATGTTGTGTGGTGTCAATTATGCCTACGCGTACACGTTATTACCTACTGTGAACGCGTCGTCGGGGTCAACGAGTACCGACTTGGGTCTTCTTTTTCTGACTAAAGTAGTCTTACGTGGTCTATACTCTGCGGCGTCAGCCACCAGTGTCGCTCAGCACGTTCAAAGTACTTTTGGGAAAGCCCCTTGAAGTACTGAGCGATGGTCGGAAGGTTCAAGTCTCTATGGAGATCGATGTTGCGTACGAACCACGGCGCCCCGGTTGCAATCCGTGTAAACCTGTTCTGAATCACCTGAAGGGGTTTCAGATTAGCGTGCGCAAAAGCGGGACTCGCATAGGACATGACGGAACGTATGCAAGCTTTGTAAAGTGTCACCTTATTGCGAAGGGACATTTTACTCCGCTTGCCTAACAGCGGATATAGACGACCTAATATGTAGGCCGCTCTGCTACGAACGGTCCTAATATGCGCAGTGAAAACTAACTTTCTATCTAACGTTACTCCTAGGTATTTTGCCTCGTCTTTCCAAGGTATCGGTTTATCAAAGAGTTTGATTCGCGGGAGGATCCTTGGGGGGCCCCGTTCGAAGAGCACCGAAACGCTCTTCTCAGGGTTTACCTCGATCCGCCATTTCCGCAGCCAACTCTCAAGGGAGTCGACTGCGGATTGGAGACGTTGGTATATCTCCCAGTGATCCTTAGAGGACGTGTAAAGCGCGGTATCGTCCGCGTACATGGCAAGGTGCACTTTAGATCGCGGTCTAGGAATATCGCTAGCGTAGATGGAATAGAGGATGGGCGAGAGAACTGAACCCTGGGGAACACCCGCCCTGATGGGGCGGGGGGTTGACAAGACGCCTTCCACTCTGTAGCGAAAGGAGCGATTCGTCAGGTAGTCCCGTATGATGAGTACGAGTCTGTCCGACACCTTGAACTGGTATAACTTGTACACCAGTCCATTGTTCCAGACCCTGTCGAACGCCTTAGCTACATCGAGGAAGAGCGCTCCTGTCCTATGCTTCTTGGCCCTCACAGTGGCCCCTATCAGTATGTGCTCCGTGAGGCGTTGCACCTGATGGGAACATGAATGGTTGGCTCTAAAGCCGAACTGCTCATTTGGGATGATTTTGAGTCTCTCGACTTCCGATCTAAGTCTACAGAGGATGATTCTCTCATATACTTTCCCTAAGGAACTAAGAAGACTAATGGGACGGTAACTACTAGGCAGATGCCGGGGTTTGCCCGGCTTATGGAACCCTATCACTATGGCCTCTTTCCACTGGGCCGGAAACGAGCAACCGGCCAGTAGAGCGTTAAAAATGGTAACCAATAGGTAAATTAAAGGAGGCGGAAGAAGCTTTATCACTTTGTTAGTGATCCTATCGGGACCTGGCGATTTCTTGACGTGAAGCGCCCTAACTATGGACGTCACCTCGTCTAGGTTCGTTTCCTCGATTGGCGGACCGGCCGGTGGCTGAGAACACATTATATTGACCGATTTGTCGACTATTTCGACATGATCGCGATCAACGGATTGAGCAGACAGACGGCACTGGCTCTCTAGACTGTCGGCTAAGCACTCAGCTTTGTCAGAGTCGTCAAACGCGATGGCGGAGTTAGGTCCAACCAAGGGAGGCATATCTGAGACAGTGTCCGCCTTCAGCGCTCTCTGCAACCGCCAGAATGCCTGGTGTGTTGGAGAGAGCGTCGCAAGCGTCCTATCCCAGCCGCTATCTCTGAAGTCGTCGAGAGCTTGTCTCGACTCCCTCTGAAGACGGCGCAGCCTCCGTCGGTTGTCATCTGTCGGGTATCGGTCATGGGCTCTAATCGCGGCGTTTTTACGGGTGATGAGGAGTCTAATGTCCGGAGGGAGTGCTCGGTAACCCTCGAAGTTCACTCGGACCTCCCTCGAGGACTTTCCTATGCTGTCTACCAAATGTTCTGTGAAGTTAGTCGCGGCTGAGACAGCGTCCTCGACCGATGTAAGCTGGTCAGGAATTTTGTCGAGGTGCGCTGGTACGGGGGAATGGAGTTGCTCTCGAAGCTTCGTCCAGTTAATAATTGTTTTGGTCGCGGGTTCCCTAAGGGGAGGAAGTCCTAGCTGAAATAGGACCGGTCGATGGTCAGAGTCTAGCTCGGATAGCGTCTCGATAGAACGTAACTGGAGTGTCACGCCCTTCAAGAGTACTATGTCGAGCACGTCGGGTCTGTCATGTCGGAAGTCTGTGTCGCAGTATCGCGTGGGACTCAAAGGCGCGGTGATCTCGAAGTCGAGACCAGCCTTGTAACTTAGCCTATCAAGGAGATTTCCTCCACTGTTTGCGACAGTGGAGTTCCAGCGGGGATGTTTGCAATTTAGGTCGCCAGCTAGAATGGTTGCGTTACCTAATTGGAGTAAGGACTTAAGGTCCCTCTCAACTAAGGCTTTATTGGGAGAAAGATAGAAGGATGATAGTACGATCGACTGATGGCCGGTCATACCCACCTGACATAATGACGCTTCTACGTTGACTAGTTGGGGCGGATCGAGCGGAGTGCAATGAAGAGACCTTCTGTAATAGATGATGGTAAAGGTGTACCCTATGTATTTACATAAAAGACCACATTTTAAATTAGCTGTTACCAGTGACTTCGTAGTTATTTTTTCTTAATATAAATTAACAAATATAACAATAAAGTGGATCTTCGCTTTGTATTTACGAAGTGAAGATTAGTGGGAATGACCGAGGTTTTAATGAGATTTACCAACTGCTAAAAACTTATAAAACAAAAAATCATTAAAGAAACATTTATTTCGTAGTATTAGTAATTATTTGTTTAATATTACTTTTAGTATACCCGAGCACAATGTCCGTATTCCAGGAATGATCAATAAAATACTAAGAAATATTCCGAGTACCTCTTACCGGCTTGGTTATCTTATCTAAACACCCCCAATAAAGTTTATCCTTTAGACTAGTCATAAACAATAGAACTAACTTTTTATGGCCAAAGCTTACAATAAAATAACAAAAATATCTGCAAAAGTATTATTATTTACATTTTAAATATATATTCACGTAATTCGACTCGCCTAGGCGAGTACAAACCGCGAGTCCGCCATGCTTGAGTAGAAACCCTAAATGGGTTCAAAACTAGTCAGGAATAAAACGATTAAATAACGTGAATATAGTCGGGTAAATATATATTTAAAATCATCATGCTTCACGAAAGCTTAATAACAAATATATGTTCATTTTTTAAATCTTATAATGAGTAAAATAAATCTTTCTGTTTGAAAATATTTTTAAACATGCAAAGCCATGTTATATAAATTTATATAAATATAGAACGAAAAAAATAAATAAATAAACCGATACGGGCAGGGATTCGAACCCGCGACCTCTGGGAAACCTTCCGTCTTTCTATCAGTATATTCTAGATATTTTATAAAACTTATTTTTTAATCAATTTTTCTTTTAACTTGTTTATGCCTCGTTAGACTTGTTGTTTTATTTATGATATCGATCAGGAAAGAAAACTCTTTGATCAAATGTTACTTCGTTATAAGAGGAAGTAAGCTAAAATTGGACTAATTTATAGGATACTAGCGAGTACAACGAAAATACATTTCTAATAATTTTATTAATAACACCAATAATAATAATCAAAATCATCTAAATTTTTTTTATTAAAAACAATATGTTTCATTTTATTTACAAAAGTAAAATATTTTTTCTGTAAAAGCAATTGACTTTGAGCTTAAAAGTAAGTACGAGTTAGTAAATAATTTTTTTTAAATATTTTTTTTTGTCGGTAACAAGTAAAAGAAATAAAATGATGTAAAAATCATATATTTTTGTGTATAAATATAAACAATACCTTCGCAGTTATATATTTAAAGATCAACAATCGCTGTATCTTATCACTTGAACGAAACTAAGCCGCCATCTTGTATAAAACATACGGTATACTATGAAAGGGGTAGCATTAACAAGCACTCGTATACATGTCTCGTTTCATTTTCTATCGATAGTTTTTCCTTTTGATTGTTTTTACCGAGCAAACATGCTCTACTGATATCGTGGAAAAGGATGTATGTGAAAAATTTTATATGTAGTTATTTTTATAAAATGAATTTCATTTTCTAGTTCAAATGTTTTTTTAATAAAATTGGTTTTATTACAATGCAAATTTATGCAAATGACTATAATTATATATAACCATAATAAATACCCAATTATACCGTGAGAACTGAGAATCGTCTAAACTTATGATTATTACAATTTGCTAGTTATATTATAATTTCGAAACATAATCTTTAGTGAGATTGCAGTTGTATCCTTATAATCAGCAGTAAATTTAATTTGTCCTCCGAAGAAAGTTACATTGACAAAAGAAATATCCTCATTTTTTATAAGATTATAAATGTGTTCTTAGATTATAGAGTTATGTTTCAGAATACTTTGATATATTATATTTTGTTATTTAATGTATTTATAGTAATAAATTGGGGATGTCGATTTTAATAATATATAATTTTATTAATATCACTTGCTTGAAGTCACGTTAACAGCTCAAAAGCTCAAAAGCTTCGCTCTTATTATAGGCATCGCTGGGATCACATACTACCACGAAGATTACTGTTCTACCATCTAAAATACATGCATAATGACGGTGAATAATAATAATAATACTATTCATTATAGCATACCACAAAGATAAAAGGTACAACGCAGATCAAAATAAAAACAATGAAGCAAATACATTATGTATGTATATGGCTGCATACCAAAAATAATATATTAATACATAATCTAGAATCCTTGAAGAATTCTGAATATAATATTTAAATAAGAAATCAAACGTATTCCTAAGAGAATACAAAGTAAGAAAATATTTTCGGCAAATACCTTGAAGATTCTAAAGCTTTATTATTAACGGTCTCATAGGGTCAGATCGGATTGAAGTGTACATGATTCATGCAGAGAACTCACGCCATAAACGTACAGCAAAATTTCACGATACTCTAGTGAGATATTAAAAATATACCCGTTGCCTTTTGATGCTTTAAGAATATATGCTTAGAGTTCAAATATAGAGAATCTAACTAGAGGATGAAGTAAATAAGACAGCTTTTTACGGTCCTTACATAAACATTATTTTTATTACTTAACAAAATGTAATCTTTAAACAAAGTAGAGGCGGATTCCTTTTACTTACCTACGTAGGGAAGGTAATATTTCCTCCGCAAAATGGTCTAAATAAGAAGCTAGTAAAATCTTTTTGGAGACTGTGCAATAGAAAGAGTAACGCAGTCTATCAGGGTCCGAAGCAGAGATGCTCAAACGGACACGGTGTTCCGTTTGAGCGTCGTCTAATGCTGACTATGACTGCGGTCATACCTGAAATTGTAAGCAATTATACGATTCCTTGCACTTAATTGTATGTTTAAATTATTATCCGATTTTAAAATGATCTCTAATGTTTACCGTTAAGTTGTTTATATTATGAACTTTATTTGAATTCGACATTTAAATCACCATTCCTAATTTCATGAGTTTCGCACTCGAAGGCAATCGAGTAGTGATATTCGACAACAAGAACTGCTTCTTCATGCTATAAAAATAAAAATATTATTATTTTGGAATAAAAATATTATTTAATACATTTATTTGCAGTGTAATATAGTTTCTTTTATAAATTTTAATACTTAAAATACATGCATTATTTGAAGCGTCATGGGTATGGTGAAATAGATTATGACACTCTTCATTATTCGTAGTATAATTAACTTGCCATAGAGGCAATTCAACTGTAATGAAAACAGCGTCCAACTTTCATGAAATTTATCACTGGCCGCTGTCAACAAAACTCATTGTCAGTTTAGGCCAAAACATTCTCGCTGGTGAATTTTTCTGTACAAAAACAAAAAGACATCTAGTAGTCTCTTTTTTTTCAAAAGAGTTTTAGTCTGTCCAAATCCATAATAAAGTTGCAAATAAGTGCAATTTTTTTTGGTCAAATTGTGCTTGTGACATATTATGAATGAATGATGTTCCAGTAGAATTTGATATACTTTAAAAAATTATGTAAAATCAGAAAAATGATTTGATTATATATATTTTTTAATTAAAGATTTTCCACACAGTGAATATATGACATCTGTCATTGACAGAGTCGGCCGATTGCAAGCATTCTTTAGAAGCGAAGTACTCGGTAGATAGACTTTGCTACCCTCGTTCACAATGCGACTTATTGGCTAAAACTGTAAACCAATGAAATGAATACTTGACAATGTTAAATAAATTACAAATAAAAAAAAATAATAATCTGGTCAGATTGATTGCTTACGGTTTTACTTAGATCAGACGTCTTCTTCCATCAATAAAAAAAATATATAAACTTTAAAAACTAACAAATGTTGTGATGGCAAACAAATGATACTTTTTTTAACGTTAGGAATCCTCATGGATACACAACTCTAACCAGGGGATGATGGAGGTGGTTATGTGAGACTCCTACTCATTAAATCTGAAGTTTGCCGCCGCCGTCATAATGGGACACTACGGGATCGCTTTCGCACTCACCGCGATGAAACAAGTGATACCTACTTAAAATCTAAATATAGCACAAAAATATAGTTACGTGTCGAACCTCATATAAAATATTAATCTAAGTAGCTTTGACATTCTGGTGGCCTGTAAAGTTATAGATTAGGTATTAGTTTATAAGACAAACATTATTATCATGCAAGCTTACAACCATAATACTATTATTATAAAATGCCCATAATTAAATGAATTAAACTGGATTTTCTCAGTTATTCGAACTTTAGCACACAATAACTGTCCGGGCCTTTTTTGGCCAGCAATCGCGGGCTTATTCCGTATAATGTTACAATGGGGATGACACGCAGTTCGCTAAAACACCCCAATTGTGGACATAACGATTTAGATAAAATTGGGGAGAATGCTTTCATTACGGTTGTCATGTGGTAAGGTTTAATATTTTCAGAGTTCATTGTTTATATTGTAACGGAGATTGTAAACCGTTTTTCAGACAAAGAATTTAAAAGCTATGCTTATATGCCTCTGTTTCTTTTTATATATTGTTTTAAAATAGTCTTACCTTAACTTGAGTTGAAATTAATCAGGATATTTGGTAATAAGTATATGGTAAGAAAAATAAGAAATATGTTCTGACCCTCCTTCCAAATTCATAAAATATGTATAATGAAGTAACAAAAAAACCGTTATTAAAGATAACGACTTTTCGATATTAAAGACAACAATAGATATTGTTTAACAATAGAATAGTATTTTTCAGAGAATTAAAGATAATGAATATTGTATTCTTTACAATTATTAGTTTCATGAAATTAAATTTTCATTCTCATCCGCCCGGGTATATTACGTAAGAAGGTTTGCAAAGTTTTCGCTTCATGTATTAATATATTTATTTTGCTTATTAACGTATTAATGGTTACAAGCTCAATATATCGATTTTTATCACAAAACCGCGAGTTGACTCATGACATCAGAATAATCATTTTCATATAAAGTACATGGCGTAATTAAAAATGCGACATTTCAAGTAACGATCTCGCAAACATCCTTAATTGTTCTTAACCTATTAGTTCAAATTTATTTTTTTCACTAATTAAACTTAAACATTTAAAGTATTGTAATGAAGAGTTTTAGATTCATCTCAGGTTTAGCAGTTAGTTTGAAAATACTCAAGAGATTTAAATTCGTAGCCGCTCAAACCACAAAGGTAATTTTCATGTAGTTTTCAAATCTCAGTATTAGGATTAAAGCGATCATTATTCATTAGGTTAGTTAAGTCTCTTGTAAGTAATAGAGTCTATATCGCCTCTTAGATTGCAAAGTTAAATAAAGAGGAGCTGAACACTCAAAGAACTTCTAAGAAATGTAGAGGAAGAAGAAAACACGATGTATTTTTGATAAGACTAGTTTTATTATAATTGTGACGATTCTGAAAGTTTATAACTATTTACTTATCAATGATTTAACAGAAAACCTAACATAACGTATTAAAAGTAAAAATGCTTGAAAAAAAAGCAGGTTTAAGTGTCATGCCTTGACTTTGGGTAATCTGGTATTAGTAGAAGGAGAAATTAAATTTAAGTATATAAATTAGAATGTAGCAAGTGAGATACATTTTAATATAAAGTTTTTAGTGTGATCCATCTTATATAATTCAAGTTCTAAGCCTACAAGACTTGAGTACCGAATATTCTTATATGTATATTAAAATATTGAGCAGTTGTAAGATTGAATCATAGGCCCATCTTTATATCTTTAGAGTCATACGTCCTAAGAATACCAATTTTAGTCACATAAACCTTAGATTATCCGGCTGCAGAATCCCATCCAAAACTTTGAGCATAAGACCACACCCGCACCTGGTATAGAAATACCACATCTCAATATGTTTTCCAAATTCTTAGTAAACATTGCATTTTTTATAAATATCATCACCACACTCCATTTTGTCATAACTATCATTATTGCAAATGTTTAAATTTTTTTATCTTAATTTTCTGAAGAAAAAGTCTCGGTCAAGTCAAATCAATCTTTTGACATTTGTTCTAATTTTTCAATGTTGGTCTGTACCTTGAGTCATCTATGAAGCTGATAAAAAGTCTTGATCAGAGAAAACATGAGGAGGGTATATTCCTTCGCAATCCAGCTTGGACTTGTCCATATTTACAAATAATGCATGTGTTTTTTTGAAGTCATCATATGGAGTCTTTTAGACAAAGTAATAAATAGCATGTTATATTTTCATGTATATTTTTTCCCTTTAGGACACCTCTTCTTTGGTGCAAGATGCTCTAACGATGGTCCTTTGGAAATTTCCGGGCATGTAAAAAAGAGAAAATCAAAGTAATTAAATTATAAACCGCGATGAAACCTAAGGAGTAATAGCGATCACTTGGGCTGTATTAACCATAACGAGCCCATCCGCAAAAAAAACACGCTTCGCCAGCTTTTATCGCGACTCCCGAGCTAAGTTAGTTGACATGTCACCGTTTTGTCGTTGGCTCCTATAACAGGCACTGATAAAGTCACACACTACAACGAAGACTTCTGTTCTGCCGTCTAAAATACATGCACTATGACGGTGAATAATAGTTTTATAACAATATTATTGTTCCTTATAGCATATCACAAAGATAAAAAGTATAACGCAGATGAAAACAGGAACAATGAAGTAAATAAATAATGTATTTATGTTTCTGATTACTAATAATAAAATATTAATACATAATCCAGAATCTTGAAGAAGTCTTGATATATTATTTAAATGAGAAGTCAAACATATTCCCAGGAGAACACAAAGTAAGAAAATATTTTCAGCAAATACCTTGAAGATTCTAGAGCTTTATTATTAAGGGTCTCATAGGGTCAGATCGGATTGAAGTGTACATGATTCATGCAGAGAACTCACTCCATAAACGTACAGAAAAAAATTCACGATACTCTAGTGAGATATTAAAAATATAGCCGTTGCCTTTTGATGCTTAAGAATATATGCTTAGAGTTCAAATGTGGAAAAACTATTTAGAGGATAAAGTAAATAAGGCAGCTTTTTACCGTCCTTACATAAACATTGTTTTTATTACACAATAAAATGTAATCTTTAAACATAGTAGGGACGGATTCTATTTACCTACGTATGTAGGGTAGCAATGTTTCCCTGTGAAATATAAGAAGCTAGTAAAATGGTGTTATTGGCGACCGTGCCATAGAAAGAGTATCGCAGTGGTCCATCAGGTTCGGAAGCGGAGGCGCTCAGACGGAACACCGTGTTATATCTGAAATTGTTAAAAATCATATGATTTATTGCACTTCATTTTATGTTTAATTTTAACCTAATTTAAAGTTATGGTGAATGTTTACCACTAAATTGTTTATTTTAGGACCTTCGTTCACTTGTTAATTTAAATCAACATAATTAATTCATCGAGTTTCGCATTCATAAACAATCGAACAGTTACATTCTGCACCAAGAACTGCTTCTCGGTGCTAGGTAAAACGGTTTGATGTCAAACAAATAAACTATAAATATTATTTAATACATTTAGTTGTAGTGTAATATAGTTTATTTTATGTATTTCAATACTAAAATACATGCATTATTTGAAGCGTAATGGGTATGGTAAAATAGATTATGACACTCTTCATTATTCGTAGTATAATTAACTTGCCATAGAGGCAATTCAACTGTAATGAAAACAGCCTCCAACTTTCATGAAATTGATCACTGGCCGCTGTCAACAAAACTCATATCCAGTTTAGGCCAAAATATTTTCGTTGGTGTATTTTTTGAAACGATAACTAAAAAGAATTAGCTATCTTTAAAAAAAAATGTCTATCCAAATATTAAATGCATATTATCGTGCTTGTGACAGAATGTAGATGAGTGATGTCTCAATTGAATTTAGATTTTCTTAAAAAATGTATGTAAAATTAGAAAATATATTGATTTGTCTATTTATATTTTTAAATTAAAGATTAATGCATCGCGAATGTATGACATGTGTCATTGACCGAGTAAGCAGATCGTAAGCATTCTTTAGAAGCGAAGTACCATGTTAGACTTGAAGTTGTACGTATCGCCTACTAGTAATACTTCGTGACCGTCATGTACAATGCGACGTATTGACTGAATCTGAAAACCTTTCAGATTACTTGACAATGTAAAAGAAATTATAAAAAAAGTATAAAAAAAAGAAATTATAAAAATTATAAAAAAATTATTAAAAAATGTAAAAACAAATTATAAAAGAAATTATAAAATTGAATGCAAATAATTAATTACAATAAAAAGGACTGGAAAAGGAAGTCAACACAGCCAATAAAGTTCGGTTTAAATTTGAAAAATAAAATAAATTAATATTTATTTTTTTACATTATTTTAGCAGAAGTTCTCTCATTATACATATTAACTATTAAATTATATCTAATGCTATAGTATCTTGAGGAATCAATGAGGTAATCACTGAATCTGAACTTCAGTTATAGTCACTAATTACTAAAATATGACACAAAAAGTTATGAACAGCTTTGAGTAATCACAAGTGTAGCAGTATGTAGCAGTACTTAGCAGTAAGTAGCATCTATGGTACTGACATGTCGTGTTGTCGAAATCAGAGGATTATTGTTAATTCCTAGATTCAATTAATTTTAGAGGAATCCGAAAATAAATAAAATTTAGTAATCGAATGTACTCGTAACGTTTTATGTAAGCACTTTTTAACAACGCCATCTATTTTTACTTAAACGAAAACATTTCTACATACTTGAAACATCTTAGTACAGCGTTTGTAGGCGCCACAATGACTCATGTATTTAACACTTGTTAGTTTAGTTTATTTTCTTCTATGACGATAAAAAATATGAAAACCGCTTAAGAAATATAATATAATATCGGTTCTCAAGCTATCTAGAGACCAGGGGGTTAGATAATCTTACTTTTACTATGTTGGTAGTACTTTTTACAAACTTATGAAAGATTTAGCAACTAACTTCAGACTGTTACTTTTTTTTGTCGGTGTGCCCGTTCTGTCATTCACTCATTCACATTCACTCTAAACACATTTTTAGTCTTATATTCATTATATTCTATAATGGTTGCCTTCACTATATTGTTGTAAAATCTCTCGTTCAGTTATTCAAGACATGAAAATAATTAAAAGTTTGTTTAATAGTTTATACTATTTAACAATATGAAGGCGAACGCTCGTCAGTCTTTTGCGAAAGTATGGGACATGAATAACGTATGTACGTATATATGTATAAATATAATCGGTAAATTATAATATAAATATGTTGTAAGAAAATTGTTTGAAAGAATTCAGAAAGTAGACGTGACGGGAAAGTCTTCCTTTGGGTCATCTATCAAAACGGGTGTACCACAAGGCTCTATGTTAGGGCCTTTCTTGTTAAATTGTTTCTAACTAGTATGTTTTTGTTTCTACTGTTAATTTTGTAATAATCACAGTTCAATTTATTAATATTTTATGTATATATATATATATATATATATATATATATATATATATATATATATATATATATATATATATATGTATATAATATGTCACGGTGCCAGTAAATAAAAAGTCCAATAAATTTTCAGGCTCTCGTCCTACATTTTATAGTTGGATGGCAAAATTTTATTCACTGATAGGAAAAGCAATATATCGTTCAAATTGTTACATTTTAGTTGCACGAAAAATGAAGATTTATAAAAAAAAGTAAATTGATATGTCGAATGAAACTGTTTATTAAACTTAATTTGTTTTAGAATTTGGATAACGATATCATATCATGGTCTTGTATCAATACTATAAGCTCGTTGGCACCCTCCAAAAACAAGTTAAGTTTATAGTCAAAATTATTAACAATCTTATACCTATTTACTAGCCTTAAGTATATTTTATTCTAGAATCTGCAAGTTTATTTAGATTTCAAAATTGATTATGAAATTAATTGTAATTCACTTAACAGGTATTTATGTTATGACAGAATAGGCTGGTTCTTCATTTGATATGTTCTCATGAATCTGACAAATGATTTGCGGTGCCAAAATACGAAATTCGGGATTAGCGACCTAATTAACTAAACCACGGCTAGGATGTTAACGAATTTATAAAATGTATAAAAAATACTGTTTTTTACACTTAATATATCGTTTTTTATACTTAATATATATATAGTATCGTTTTTATATGAATATATAAAAAATAAATAGTATGAATCTATACTAATATTATAAAGAGGAAAGGTTTGATTTTTTGTTTGTTTGTTTGAAATGAATAGGCTCCAAAACTACTGGACCGATTTCAAAAATTCTTTCACCGTTGGCAAGCTACACTATTCCCGAGTGACATAGGCTATGTTTCATTTTCAAAAAATTAGGGATGATTACTAAAACTTGAATATTCTAACGCAAGGTGTAAAAAAATAAACAGAACTGCGTGCGCTGCGAAAATGGTGAAAGTTACGCAAAAATGATGTTCTATGCAATTGTAAATCTTTAAAAGTTTTAAAAAGAAGTCCGCGACAACATATATCTAGCTTTTAAGGTTGACTCACTATAACGTTTTCTATGGTTATGAAATTAGTTCTAAAATAATATACACTTTCGAAGGTGCGACCTACACGCGGGCGGAGCCGCGGGCAACAGCTAGTATTAAATAAATTAGTACTTCTGTTTATTTCGTTTTTAATTACTATCTATCGTTAAATTTCTGTCCCTCCAACGTTGCTGCGCGCAGTAGCGCAGTTCAATATATTTTATTAATGTATTTATGAACGTGTGTACTTTTACTATAATAGAGAATATTCATGTTTTTTTTTTACTTAAATTAATCATTTACCTCTCGATATCGTATAAAAAAAATATAAATAGCCTTTAAAATATTCTAGTTATTTTTCAAAGTGAATATTAAAACATTTAGTAAATTTGAGCCGTTCAAATGCTGTCATTTTAAGCGCGCGTTGCTTGACGTTAAAAGACACATTCGGTGTTTGTTTACTCAAAACTTATAGTTAATTCATTATTCATCATGCATCTTTTAAGTTTTAATTAATATATATATTATGGAAGAAGACAAAAACCATTTTACAAGTATTGTATAGTATTGGAGTGCAAAAATAGTATTAGAAAAACACCCGACAAAATGTTTTTTGTATCCTAATTTCTAAGTTATTCGAAAATACAAAAACAATGGCGTAAGGTAACGGGAAGGAATAATATATATCCTAAATCGTGTTTATATTATTGTGAAGATTAATTTAACGTAAGTATACTTTATTTATATACAGTTTAGTGTAAATTAGTAAAAAGTAAGTCTTGCACAGCTGTTCAACATTATAAAATTTGGTTTAAAATGACTCTAACCTAGATTATAAAAGTTCAGTATAACTTTTTATAAAATTCTTTTTGAACTTTTACGAAACATTTATGGTTGTTGTTTTCTTCAGGTTAAGGAAGATACAGCAAATTGTATTGAATATAATATAATGAAACAGTTAGGAGAAAAATATCATTTAAGGTTTAAGAAAAGAGTTGTGCCTCATACATTTTTATGTCAAGAACACCAGCTGAAGGAATGGGCGTCGTCAACAGGCAAAGATTGACACCGGTTAATGAAGCCCTTTCAGAGTTAGCTGTCAAAAGTAGTAATGTTTCAAAAAATTGTGAACCTTCATAAAGAAGTGATCACGAAATAAGTCCTTGTTTTTATCCATAGCCATACAAATGGCTGTGATATCAATCAACCAGGACCCAGTACTTTCCTTGCTTTTCTCATATTAAAGATAAATTAAAGAGTGGCTAAGCTGTGCAAGTCAATTTTAAACCGATGCACAGTGTGTCGTCTAGAACAAGCTAGCTGGACAAAAACAACTTTAAGATTTCCTAGAAACATTAGTGGGGGTAATTAGGGTATTAGTTGGTAATTACACCAACAACAATTGTTTTGACATAAATCATACATAACATCGTTAATGAGGGTAGTATATAAGACAATTGGGTTAAATGCATAATATTATTCGCATTTTTGCTACTGACGCGATTGCATCTCCTAAGGTTATTTTAGTAGTTGTGGTAAATTTTTGTGATGGATTCTATTACTAAGGGTATGTACATTTTTTTTATGTAGTTACAATAAAATTATATTCATACTAAATTAGAATCGGAGCGCCGCAAGTTGCGTTTTCCTTTTAGTCGTCGGAAATTCAAATTCAAAAGACTATTACTAAAAACCCCTATGTATCCCCGGTCTGTATTTTTTTCTGTTGATAGACACATTATTCTAAATTATAATAAAACTATTTTTTTTTGCACATTTTTGCACAAAAGCTGTTATTAATTTTTTTTCAGGTAGCAGTTTTACAGTCTCAAAAATGCAGTTTTTCGAAGAATGGGTGAAACATACAAAAAGTGACCGAAATAAGGCGCTTTTCATGTTTGTTTTACAAGAACATGACCTCAGTGGCATAACTGAAGCATCTGTGAAGGACATCAAGAATATAATTTCCCGTTTTTCTTCGAAAGTTTCGGAGAAATGGGAGAATTCTAGCCGAATACGGGATCGTTTCTTAGCTTGTAATGCTAAGTGGCTAGAAGGTGAAAACTTACAGTTTAATGTGTCTTATGACCTTGCAGAAGCATCAACGTCATCACATTCACTGCCTGGTCCCGGGAGACCGCCAGTGGACCTGGCAAACGCAAGTGCCAAAACCAAACGGCGACGTGTCGATGATTTGGTTCAGTTACGAAGCTCTGAGGAGCTTTTGGTTGCTGCTGAAATAGCGTCTCGTCAATCAGGCAAACGCAACGTCGCAAAACTAATTCGAGAAGTTAGTGAGAATCCTGAAAAGTTCAGTAAACGAAAGTCGAGTGACCTCAAGCAGCAAAGGTGCCTTACAAGTGATGAGGCACTTGCGTGTTATATAGACTCTTAAATCTACTAGTCACGCCTACAAACAGACGCGGAAGTGGAGTATGCTGGCTGGACATCAGGTATTTCCATCATTTCATAGTCTTCGTAAGGCCAAGAAAGCTTGTTTGCCACCGGATGAACGTGTGCGGTAGCTGAGACGCGTAAAAAATGTAAATACTGTAAATATTAATACTGAAGATTATTGTATAGAGGATTCTTCTGAGGATGAACTTAGTGATGATGAATAATTCCTAAGTTTGTCCTCATTATAATCCAATGAATATTCTTTTTTTAGTAGTAAGTTATAATTTAGTCATTATTTAATAGGTTTATTGTGTACTAATTAATTTTTAATTAAAGTTGTAAATATTAATTAGTTTTATTTATTCTTATAATATTAGTTTAATCGTTAGATAATGTATTTAGCTTTAAATACCTATTAGTTTAATTGATATTTCTTACGAATCGTGCAATAAACACCATTATTTTTAATGAATGCATATTATTTTTGGGTTTTGCATCTTTTATGGGTTTCCAAGTATTTTTATTAATAAAATCATTTATATTAGTATCTAGCAGAGGCTTTGCAACCTATATCCATTAAAAAATAATTTTGTCCAGCTAGCTTGTTCTAGACGACACACTGTGCGATGTATAGAAGTGAAGGTGTGAATATAATACTTGCTGAAAAACAAAATGTACCATTGTTACCATACACTCTTTCAACACACAATGTTGGAACTTTACCAGTAAAACTATTTCAAAAAGAAAATTGTTTTACTAAAAAACAGCTGATAGTACTTCTATAGTATCTTATTCTTCTATATCTGCTGATTATTAACAAAGTTATTTATCTGAGTCAAGTGAAGTGCAAAATGATTCAGAGGAATAAACATTTAAAAATGTAATGTGTTCTTATTCATTTAAAAAAAAAGCCAAAAATATTTTTAGGAATACCTAAACCATCATATAATTTAATAAAACTTAAAATCTTTTCTAAACTTTATTACAATCAGCACGAGAATATAGGTTTAAATTATCTCTTTTTCTCAGAAATGCTAATACCACACTATGAATTTTGACGCCAATAAATTCAATGTTGTGTCAGATGACGTCATTATTCCTTGTCCATTATATTCTATGGGCTTAAATATTTAGTAAATAGAAAAGAACTTTATATTATAATAAGATGATAATAAGTATTCGAGAACCAATATTTGAGACCATTTTAAAATTTATGCATATTATTAAATTGCTTTTTAATGTAACATGAAATGGATAATGAACCAATAAAGTTCAGTTATCATTCTTATCATATTTATTTAGCAAATATTATTAGATTAGCTTTCGTCAATAAAGACATATCATCTAGAGTAACTAGAGGTAGTTTATAAAAAAGTCAGTTGAGAAAATACTAAATGTCAAAAATATAGTGGACGTAGAATCCTAATTATTAATATTGTTACACAAGCAGACCCTACCACGCGTTGCTGTGGTTGCAAAGGTTTTTGATATACCTATTACATTGTAGTAAACTATTTAAGAAGTAATGTTATTAGAAAGGAAAAAAAAATGTAAAAACCCCCCACCCCTAAGTAAAGGAAGAATTCAAAATGCAAGTAAATTTATCAAGGCAAACGAAATAGCAATATTTTTATATTATCGTATAGTCAAAATGCTCATTCATTAGCTACGATAGTTTTGTAAAATGACACTATCATCAACATACAAAAGTCCCCCGACGCAACGACTTCAATAAGTACATAATATATACTTCAATAAGTATATAATATCAACAGCTAAAAATATTTTGAACCTTATACCTCACAAATATGATTAATTTACTATTGCTATGTAAGTTAGGGTCTTTGTAACAAAATAACAGAAAGCCTTTGAAATGGAAAGGCTTGTTGAAAAAAATACCTCTGTACAAGTGAAACATTTATCCTAAACTCAACCTTAACAGTAAGAAATAAGTTCATAATACATATTAACAACTTGGCGCTTACGCTATTTTGAAATGATATGTACACAATATTCGGCCAAGCTTCGTAATATGCGGAGTGGGGGGTGTTTTTTCGTTACGGAATTTCTGGATTCGGTCTCCAAGCTCAAGGCCCGCGATAGAAGCTATGCAATAGCTTAAAAATACACAAATAGTCTACATTCATACATACATACAATACTTACATGAACATCTTTAATAATATTTTAATTTATCTAACAAAATTAATATAATTACTTAGCTTGTTGGTTTATCTGAAACTTATAATAGAAGTAAATTAGAAAAGAGGCATGGATTAAAAACATATTAAACCTTTAAAGTTTACTTCTTAAAATAGAGTATTACATGAAATGTAATAGCGCTTCTTATGGCGGAAAGCATGTAGTAAAAAGTTTAAAATTAAATATCTTCGTAAGTAGTTTAAAATAAAGGGTCACGGTTTTGTCGTTGGCTCCTACAACAGGCACTGATAAAGTCACATACTACAACGAAGACTTCTGTTCTGCCGTCTAAAATACATGCACTATGACGGTGAATAATATTTTTATAACAATATTATTGTTCCTTATAGCATATCACATAGATAAAAAGTAGAACACAGATGAAAACAGGAACAATGAAGTAAATAAATAATGTGTTTGAAAATATCTTTAAACATGTATAGCCATGTTAAGCTTATTTAAATTTATATAAATATAGAATGTAAAAAACCGATACGGGCAGGGATTCGAACCCGCGACTACTGGGAAACCGTCCCGTCGCTCTACCAACTGAGCTACCGTATCGCTGTCCGTCTCGGTGAATTAAGCATTCTATATGTGATCGTCTTTATCGGGACGGTGGTGACATCTATTAGGTTTCTTTCGAAAATCCTAACCAATGTTTCTAACTTTGCAGTATAGATAAACATTGAAAAGATGCCACTACCGAAATCAATGTTTGAAAATATCTTTAAACATGTATAGCCATGTTAAGCTTATTTAAATTTATATAAATATAGAATGTAAAAAACCGATACGGGCAGGGATTCGAACCCGCGACTACTGGGAAACCGTCCCGTCGGTCTACCAACTGAGCTACCGTATCGCTGTCCGTCTCGGTGAATTAAGCATTCTATATGTGATCGTCTTTATCGGGACGGTGGTGACATCTATTAGGTTTCTTTCGAAAATCCTAACCAATGTTTCTAACTTTGCAGTATAGATAAACATTGAAAAGATGCCACTACCGAAATCAATGTTTGAAAATATCTTTAAACATGTATAGCCATGTTAAGCTTATTTAAATTTATATAAATATAGAATGTAAAAAACCGATACGGGCAGGGATTCGAACCCGCGACTACTGGGAAACCGTCCCGTCGCTCTACCAACTGAGCTACCGTATCGCTGTCCGTCTCGGTGAATTAAGCATTCTATATGTGATCGTCTTTATCGGGACGGTGGTGACATCTATTAGGTTTCTTTCGAAAATCCTAACCAATGTTTCTAACTTTGCAGTATAGATAAACATTGAAAAGATGCCACTACCGAAATCAATGTTTGAAAATATCTTTAAACATGTATAGCCATGTTAAGCTTATTTAAATTTATATAAATATAGAATGTAAAAAACCGATACGGGCAGGGATTCGAACCCGCGACTACTGGGAAACCGTCCCGTCGCTCTACCAACTGAGCTACCGTATCGCTGTCCGTCTCGGTGAATTAAGCAAAATAAGTGAATTAAGCAAAACCGTCCCGATAAAGACGATCACATATAGAATGCTTAATTCACCGAGAAGGACAGCGATACGGTAGCTCAGTTGGTAGACCGACGGGACGGTTTCCCAGTAGTCGCGGGTTCGAATCCCTGCCCGTATCGGTTTTTTACATTCTATATTTATATAAATTTAAATAAGCTTAACATGGCTATACATGTTTAAAGATATTTTCAAACATTGATTTCGGTAGTGGCATCTTTTCAATGTTTATCTATACTGCAAAGTTAGAAACATTGGTTAGGATTTTCGAAAGAAACCTAATAGATGTCACCACCGTCCCGATAAAGACGATCACATATAGAATGCTTAATTCACCGAGACGGACAGCGATACGGTAGCTCAGTTGGTAGAGCGACGGGACGGTTTCCCAGTAGTCGCGGGTTCGAATCCCTGCCCGTATCGGTTTTTTACATTCTATATTTATATAAATTTAAATAAATAATGTATTTATGTTTCTGCATACTAATAATAAAATATTAATACATAATTCAGAATCTTGAAGAAGTCTTGATATATTATTTAAATGAGAAGTCAAACATATTCCCAGGAGAACACAAAGTAAGAAAAGATTTTCAGCAAATACCTTGAAGATTCTAGAGCTTTATTATTAACGGTCTCATAGGGTCAGATCGGATTGAAGTGTACATGATTCATGCAGAGAACTCACGCCATAAACGTACAGCAAAAATTTCACGATACTCTAGTGAGATATTAAAAATATAGCCGTTGCCTTTTGATGCTTAAGAATATATGCTTAGAGTTCAAATGTAGAAAAACTATTTAAAGGATAAAGTAAATAAGGCAGCTTTTTACCGTCCTTACATAAACATTGTTTTTATTACACAATAAAATGTAATCTTTAAACATAGTAGAGAAGGATTCTATTTACCTACGTATATAGGGTAGCAATGTTTTCCCTGTGAAATATAAGAAGCTAGTGAAATGGTGTTATTGGCGACCGTGTCATAGAAAGAGTATCGCAGTGGTCCATCAGGTTCGGAAGTGGAGGCGCTCAGACGGAACACCGTGTTATATCTGAAATTGTTAAAAATCTTATGATTTCTTGCACTTCATTGTATGTTTAATTTTAACCTAATTTAAAGTTATGGTTAATTTTTACCACTAAATTGTTTTTTTAGGACTTTTGTTCACTTGTGTTAATGTTTACCACTAAATTGTTTTTTTAGGACTTTTGTTCACTTGTAAATTTAAATCAACATAACTAGTTCATCGAGTTTCGCATTCAAAAACAATCGAGCAGTTACATTCTGCACCAAGAACTGCTTCTCGGTGCTAGGTAAAACGGTTTGATGTTAAACAAATAAACTACAAATATTATTTAATACATTTATTTGTAGTGTAATATAGTTTATTTTATGTATTTCAATACTAAAATACATGCATTATTTGAAGCGTAATGGGTATGGTAAAATAGATTATGACACTCTTCATTATTCGTAGTATAATTAACTTGCCATAGAGGCAACTCAACTGTAATGAAAACAGCGTCCAACTTTCATGAAATTTATCACTGGCCGCTGTCAACAAAACTCATATTCAGTTTAGGCCAAAACATTTTCGTTGGTGTATTTTTTGAAACGATAACTAAAAAGAATTAGCTATCTTTAAAAAAAAATTCTATCCAAATATTAAATGCATATTATCGTGCTTGTGACAGAATGTAGATGAATGATGTCTCAATTAAATTTTGATTTACTTAAAAAATGTATGTAAAATTAGAAAATATATTGATTTGTCTATTTATATTTTTAAATTAAAGATTATCCGCATCGCAAATGTATGATATGTGTCATTGACCGAGTAAGCAGATCGTAAGCATTCTTTAGAAGCGAAGTACCATGTTAGACTAGAAGAGAGTGCGAAGTTTTACGTATCGACCTCTAGATATATTTCGTGACCCTCCTTACAATGAAACGTATTGACTGAATCTGAAAACCTTTCAGATTACTTGACGATGTAAAAGAAATTATAAAAAAAGGTGTGCGCACCTGTCCGTGTGTATACGCACGTAAGAAGTTATACTTCTTTGTCGTCATTAAAATTGGCTTTTAATTGAATGCAAATAATTAATTACCATAAAAAGGACTGGAAAAGGAAGTCAACACAGCCAATGAAGTCCGGTTTAAATTTGAAAAATAAAATAAATTAATATTTATTTTCTTACATTAAGTTTAACAGAAATTATCTCATTATCCGTATTAAATATTAAATTATGTCTAATGCTATAGTATCTTGAGGTATCGATGAGGTAATGAGTGAATCGGAACTTCAGTTATAGCCACTGATAACTAAAATATGACACAAAAAGTTATGTATTTACATTTTTGAGTAATCCCAAGTGTAGCAGTATGTAGCAGTATGTAGCAGTAAGTAGCATCTATGGTACTGACATGTCGTGTTGTCGAAATCAGAGGATTATTTTTAATTCCTAGATTCAAGTAATTTTTTAGGAATCCGAAAATAAATAAAATTTAGTAATGTACTCGTAACGTTTAATGTAAGTACTTTTTAACAACGCCATCTATTTTTACTTAAACGAAAACATTTCTACATACTTAAAACATTGGTACTGCGTGACATCGTTAGTAGGCGCTACTATGACTCATCTATTTAACACTTGTTAGTTTAGTTAATTTCCTTCTATGACGATAAAAAATATGAAAACCGTTTAAGAAATATAATATAATATCGGTTTTCAGGCTATCTAGAGACAGGGGGTTAGATAATCTTACTTTTACTATGTTGGTAGCACTTTTTACAAACTTATGAAAGATTTAGCAACTAACTTCAGACTGTTGCTTTTTTTTGTCGGTGTGCCCGTTCTATCACTCACTCACATTCACTCTTAGCATTTTTTTAATTCTTATATTCTTTATATTTTATAATGGTTGCCTTCACTATATTGTTGTTAAATCTCTCGTTCAGTTATCCAAGACATGAAAAACAATTGAAAGTTTGTTATTAAACTTATACTATTTAACAATATGAAGCCGAACGCTCGTCAGTCTTTAGCGAAAGTATGGGACGTGAATAACGTATGTGCGTGTATACATAGATATATAAATATAAATATAATCGGTAAATTATAATATAAATATGTTGTAAGAATATTGTTTGAATTTCAGAAAGTAGAGGTGAAGGGAAAGTCTTCCTTTGGGTCATTTATCCAAACGGGTATACCACAAAGCTCTATGTTAGGGCCTTTCTTGTTAGATTGTTTCTAACTAGTATGTTTTTGTTTCTACTGCTTATTTTGTTATAATCACAGTTTATTAATATTTTATGTATATGTACGTATATAATATATCAATTATATACTCTTCTGACACAGTGCCAGTAAATCAAAAGTCCGATAAATTTTCAGGCTCCCGTCCTACATTTTATAGTTGGATGGCAAAATTGTATTCACTGATAGGAAAAGCAATATATCGTTCAAATTGTTACATTTTAGTTGCACGAAAAATGAAGATTTATAAAAAAAAGTAAATTGATATGTCGAATGAAACTGTTTATTAAACTTAATTTGTTTTAGAATTTGGATAACGATATCATATTCTTGTATCAACACTATAAGCTCGTTGGCACCCTCCAAAAACAAGTTCAGTTTATAGTCAAAATTATTGAGTGAATCTATTAACAACCTTATACCTGTTTTCTGACCTTAAGAGTATATTATATTCTAGAATCTGCAAGTTTATTTAGATTTCAAAATTGATTATGAAATTAATTGTAATTCACTTAACAGGTATTTATGTTATGACAGAATAGGCTGGTTCTTCATTTGATATGTTTTCATGTATCTGACAAATGATTTGCGGTGCTAAAATACGAAATTCGGGATTAGCGACCTAATTAACTAAACCACGGCTAGGATGTTAACGAATTTATAAAATGTATAAAAAATACTGTTTTTTATACTTAATATATCGTAATATATGAATATATAAAAAATAAATAGTATGAATATTAAATAAAATAGTACTTCTGTTTATTTCGTTTTTAATTACTATCTATCGTTAAATTTCTGTCTCTCCAACTATGCTGCGCGCAGTAGCGCAGTTCAATATATTTTATTAATGTATTTATGAACGTGTGTACTTTTACTATAACAGGGAATATTCATGTTTTTTTTTTTACTTAAATTAATCATTTACCTCTCGATATCGTATAAAAAATATAAATAGCCTTCAAAATATTCTAGTTATTTTTCAAAGTGAATATTAAAACATTTAGTAAATTTGAGCCGTTCAAATGACACATTCAGTGTTTGTTTACTCAAAATTTATAGTTAATTCATTATTCATCATTCATCTTTTACGTTTTAATTAATATATATATATTATGGAAGAAGACAAAAACCATCTTATAAGTATTGTATAGTATTGGAGTGCAAAAATAGTATTAGAAAAACACCCGACAAAATGTTTTTTGTATCCTAATTTCTAAGTTATTCGAAAATACAAAAACAATGGTGTAAGGTAACGGGAAGGAATAATATATATCCTAAATCGTGTTTATATTATTGTGAAGATCAATTTAACGTAAGTATACTTTATTTATATACAGTTTAGTGTAAATTATTAAAAAGTACCTAAGTCTTGCATAGCTGTTGAACCTTATAAAATTTGGTTTAAAATGACTCTAACCTAGATTAAAAAAGTTCAGTATAACTTTTTATAAAACTTTCATTCTTTTTGAACTTTTACGAAACATTTATGGTTGTTGTTTTTTTCGAGTTAAGGAAGATACAGCAAATTGTATTGAATATAATATAATGAAACATCTAGGAGAAAAATATCATTTAAGGTTTAAGAAAAGAGTAGTGCCTCATACATTTTTATGTCAAGAAAGAAAGAATGAAACCAGCTGAAAGAATGGGCGTAGTCAACAGGCAAAGGCAAAATTCATAGTACGTATTGATAGTACATATTGATAGTATATATTGATAGTACGTATTGAAAGTATGTAATGTTAAATATTTTAATGACATATTTGTTGTTCTCAGAATGTATTGTTTGTTGATTCAAAGTTAACTTATTTTAATCACCTAATATTGTCATGATAACTAATGGATTGTTTATTCTTCTAACGAGTTGTTTTGAAGTTTAGTCGTGTAAACATTAGTTATCTCATTTTCTAGAATTATATATAAGCTCTCCTTCAAACCTTGGAAATGAGTCCTCATAGAATCCTCCTCTAATCTTCATCGAGTCTTGTCTTGAGACTGTTGTCACTCTAATATAGTCTATACGTGAATAGTGTATAACAAATGTTACTTGAATATATTTCAATAAGAAACAAAAGAGAACTTTTCCTTTTATTGAAGACCCCTTCATCGACGCGACGACCCCGAACATTACATTTTGGTGTCAGAAGTTGGATAGTATCCTGATATACGGGGAACATCGTCACAATTGGAGTAAGAAGCTTTCAAGTGTTTAACTTGCCATACGACAAGCAGCACTGTACTGCTACTCCAACTAGAAGAAGAGGCTCGTCAAGCAGCATCCATTGTACCTTCACTACAAGACCGAGAGAACAAGCACCAAGCAGTCTAAACCGCAGAGCAGCTACTACGGTTCTTCAATAACTTCGAGTTACTACTGTCAGTCGCATCGAGAGCAGCGTGTCAAGATTGCAAGGAGCTAAACAAGACAGCAGCTACGGTTCATAGGTAACATCCAGTTACTACCGTCAAGGCGCAGCAGCAATCAAGATCAACAGGAGCCAGACTCCGCAATATATAACGTAAGTTTTATTGTGTAACATTTTTAAATATGGCCACGTCAAGTATAAACGAATCGCCTATTTTCAATTCAAATAGTAATTTAAATAGTAATGTAGATAATGCGTATATAGAAATAACGCTTGCTGAGAGAATGCTTAACGAATATGATGGTAATAAGGCAAATTTACATGTTTTTATCGATAATTGCAATAACGCGTACGATCTTTTAAACCCTAACTACAAAAGAGCATTTGTTTCGGTGATATTATCTAAAATAAAAGGAAATATTAGGTCGACTTTATTAAATAGGTCATTTGGATCATGGGAAGATTTAAGGCTTCACCTTTTAGAAAACTATTCCGAAAAACGCACATTTGCCCAATGGCAACTTGAATTAAACTCATGTAGACAAACACATAACGAACCTGTGTTAGAATATTCAGGTCGAATTGAAAATTGTTATATATTAATATTAGTTAAGTAAGAAATTATATTTTGAAAAACTATGTTTAGTACATTTTACACCTAAGAATATTTTATGTAACCGAATATTTAGACAATGGTATTGTCTATCTTAATGGGGGAGGAATGTAATGTTAAATATTTTAATGACATATTTGTTGTTCTCAGAATGTATTGTTTGTTGATTCAAAGTTAACTTATTTTAATCACCTAATATTGTCATGATAACTAATGGATTGTTTATTCTTCTAACGAGTTGTTTTGAAGTTTAGTCGTGTAAACATTAGTTATCTCATTTTCTAGAATTATATATAAGCTCTCCTTCAAACCTTGGAAATGAGTCCTCATAGAATCCTCCTCTAATCTTCATCGAGTCTTGTCTTGAGACTGTTGTCACTCTAATATAGTCTATACGTGAATAGTGTATAACAAATGTTACTTGAATATATTTCAATAAGAAACAAAAGAGAACTTTTCCTTTTATTGAAGACCCCTTCATCGACGCGACGACCCCGAACATTACAAGTATATATTGATAGTACGTATTGATAGTACGTATTGATAGTACGTTTTGATAGTACGTATTGATAGTAAATATTCATAGTACGTATTGATAGTACGTATTGATAGTATATATTGATAGTACGTATTGATAGTACGTATTGATAGTAAATATTCATAGTACGTATTAATAGTAAATATTGATAGTACGTATTGATAGTATATATTGATAGTACACATTGATAGTAAATATTGATAGTACGTATTGATAGTATATATTGCTAGTACGTATTGCTAGTACGTATTGATAGTACGTATTGATAGTATTTATTGATAGTACGTATTGATAGTACATATTGATAGTATTTATTAATAGTCCATATTTATAGTCCTCCCGTCAGGGAATAATAATTTACTTTTCAATAAAAAAAATACACAATTGAACGACTCAGTACTCAGTTCTTAAACAGATCTACTCACGAAAAAAATATCTGTGATTAAAAATATATATTTATAAAAATAAACTCCAACTACACGATAAACAAGCAAAAACTACTTGCCGGAATTTGATGAAACTTTAAACAGGTATCTTTATTGAAATCGGAATCTATGCGTACAAAGTCGCAGGCACAGCTAGTGTATATATATAATTCAGTCTAAGTAACACATGGCCGGTTATCTAAATTGTAAGTTAATTTTTATCGGCCGGCCGGCTGACTAAAATTTGACTTGCAATTTAATGTTTAATTACATATGAATTATGAAGTTATTTGTTTGCACTTTTAATAATACGCCATCTGTTGAACACTAATTCAAAGCAGTCAACAGATACAACGCTATCTGTTAGACTTGTTTGGATCTAATAGATTAATAAATAAAAATAAAATAGCCTTTTATTCAGATCCTATAAAGTTTTTGAATATAGTAACTAAAATTGAAATCAATTATGAATATGCAAGGTTTTTCTTTTTTCCTTTTTTGATTTTTTATTTATTTGTTATTCTAAAATTTCTTTTTTCTTTATCTTTTGAAGATCTGTTTGCCAGTCGTCAAAGGCCTTCTCCAAACGCTTCCGTTCCAACCTATTTTCAGCCACTCTATTCCAGGTTAGAGCCCATGATTGACAGCCATACGTGAGAACAGGGAGTATACAGGTGTTAAATAGTTTACTCTTTATGCTTATGTGAAGTTTTTTGTTCTTCATAACCTCTTTGAGGCTCCAGTACTTCTTCCAGCCATTACTGATTCTTCTATCTATTTCTTTGCGCATAGCTTCTTGTTGGGTTATGACCTGTTCCAAATATATATAATCGTCCGTGTAATCTATTTCTGTTTTGCCCAATTGTATCTTATTTCTGTCACCGTTTGTCATCACTCTCGTTTTATCTGGGTTAAGTTTTAATCCTACCTGCTCGCTTTTAGTAGCTAGTTCTTTTATCATTCTACTTAAATCATCTGATGTTTTGGCGAATAGCACAATTTCATCTGCGAATCTTAGATGTGTCAGGCATACTCCATCCACATTGATCCCGAGGTTGCACCAGTCGAGTTTTTTGAATATTGCTTCCAGTACTGCTGAGAATAATTTTGGAGACAGGGAATCTCCTTGTCTAACTCCTTTTCCTATTCTTACAGGGGCTTTCTTTCTTTCAGGGTCTTTTACAGTTTGATTCTCGCAGTGAAAGATTAGAGATATTTTTTATTATTCTAATGTATTTGTGTTCTATACCTTGTTCAATACTAGGTATCAATACTTCCTTGCTTTGTCTTAGTATTTCATTACTGATGACGTCTGGACCTGGAGCTTTACCTTCCCTTTGAGTCTCTATAGCTTTCCTGGTTTCTGCAGGAAGGATGCTAGTTATGTTTGAGTTTTCGATCAACTCCACTTCTTCTTGAACTGTGTTTTTTTCATAAAGTCTCTTATAATAAGATACTGCTGTTTTTAATATGTCTATTCTGCGATGTTTCCACTGTCCGGTAGATTTTTTTATTTTCACAACCCAGTCTTTACATTTGTTTAGTTTCCTGTATGCTTTTTTGATTCCACCGGTTCTTACAATACATTTTTCAATAATTTCCATTCTGTTTTTTTTCCTATCTTCTCTTATGTTGTATTTTATTTCTTTGCTAATTCTCGCTTGTTTTTTTCTTCTATCTTGTGTATCTTTTGCGCTAAATAGCTTTTTTTCTTTCTTCCAGTAGTTTAATGGTGTTCGTTGATAGAGTTCTTTCAATCCTGTTTGTTTTTATACTTGCTTCGGCTTTTATCGTGTTTCTAATTGTATCTTCAATATAGTTGTATTTTTTTTGTATTGTTATCTTCTTTGTTTTGCCATTGAAGTCTTTAAAGCTGTCTTTTAATGCGATTGTTACTTGTTTTGTCTGTTGGGTTCCGAACTTTGTATTTCCTCGGTATTTTCTTGGTCTGGGTGTTTTTGGTTGCTTCTCTCTTAATTTTGCTCTTATTAGTCTATGATTGGTGTTGAAATTTTATTTATTAATGACTCTGAGGTTAGTGAAGTAATGGTCTTTATTAGTTATTATGAAATCGATTTCATTTTTTGTTTTGCCATCAGGCGAGGTCCATGTCCACATGTTTTTCTTATTTTTCTTGTACTTAGTGTTTAGGATTGCTAGGTTGTTTTCTAGTGCAAAGTTGATGACTTTATGTCCATTTCTACTTCTTGGTTTGTTGCTGTATATAAATTGCCCCATTATAGGGCTTCCAATACCGGAATACCGAGATCTCGGTATTGCGGGATCCCGCATAATTTTTCAATCCACGTCATTTACAATATAAAAACTCGAGTAACAAAGATGTTGATTAGACTTACATAGGGCTTTTTCTGAGATAATTTATTCACTTGTTATTTTAATATATAAAAATTTGCACACCGTGTGCAGTTTGATCCGACTTGAAACATAGGATAACCTACATCTTAATTTTTAGTCGCAATATTATTTTATTGCAAATTATTTCTTTACAATTATCTGTGAATCAAAACAAGTTTAACAGATGGCGTTGTATCTGTTGACTGGATTGAGTTAGTGTTCAACAGGTGGCGTAATATTAAAAAAACAAATGTTTCATACACAATTTAACATCATAACTTAAAATTAAAATTAAATACCTCAACTGTACGATAATTTTGATCAATCGTGTTCAAAGACCTCTTTCAAATCGCAATCCGGTGAATTTTAAGACCGACTTTAACATTTTCGTCTTCTATGGTAAATAATAATTTCAGTGTTGTAACCACCCTGTTGGTCAAGTAGTGGAGCGCAGAAAAGTTCGGGCGAATACGAATTGCGAAAAAGATGACAAATACACCGAATACCGAATACTTACCAAATATACGGCGCATCACTAATAATTATTATATTACTGTATCAAGGGTTAGGTTAGTATGGTAGTGGTAGTAGAAAATCAGTCATAGAGGTTGCCATGTCATAGCGGTCTACATCATTATTTTTAACCCCTGACCCAAAAAGAGGGGTATTATAAGTTTGACCTGTAGATTTGTATATCTGTGTGTCGTCTGTAGATATGTAGCGGCCAAATACGTAAACGAATTTGAATGCGGTTTTTTTAATCGAAAGCTTGGTTTGTCGAGATGGTTCTTAGCTATGTGTGGTCGAAATAGAAGCAGTCGTCCCCAAAATTTTATTGATTATTTCGCAAAAAGTTTTTATACAATATTGATGGTAAAAACTTAAACAGGGGAAATTAGTGTATTCGTAGGTTCATTTAGTACAACATAGAAATAAGTTAAATAATTTAAAAACACAGAAAAAAAAAAAATAAACCTCGATACTACACTCGGCGTCACAAAAATCGCACCTTTTAAAAAAGCAACTTCAAAATAATTTTACTCAAACTTTGTGAATTGTAAGGATATGATTGTAGGATATCATTGGAAAGGTAATTCAATTGCCTATTAGAAAATAAAAAATATGTGTATGCATTTTAATTCTTTAATAACAAAAAACTTAAAACATGACAAAGTGACAAAAAATAAAATTAATAACATCATAAAAAATTACAAATAAGGCCTTAAAATCTAGTGTTTCCACCCCTTGCTGTGATGGTAGCTTCCAGCCGATCCTTCATGGAGCTCACGAGGGTCACCACTCTTGCTTGGGGTATTTTGTCCCATTCGTCTTTCACGGCATCCTGGAGCTCTTGTAGAGTGGTAGGAGCAGGATCTCGTGCTCGTACGTGCCTCTTTACATCGTCCCAGAGATGCTCGATCGGGTTCAGGTCTGGACTTCGTTCTGGCCACTGCATAACAGGGATCTCAACCTCTTCCAAATAGTCCCGCACAGCAAACGCAGTGTGGCAACGGGCGTTATCATGCATTAACATGAACCCATCGCCAACAAAACCAGCATACGGAACCACATGGTCTTGTAATATCTCCGTTATGTACCGTCGAGCATTCAGCGACCCTTGCCCCCGACCACCACCAGTCCGAGAGACGCACACAAGCTCCGTTTTCCCTTCGACGGATATGCCACCCCAGAACATACAGGAACCACCTCGGCATTCGCCGCTCTCTCGCCTCCTCGCTCTCCTCGTCTGCGGTATACTCTTCTGCGTCTGTCGTTGCAGAAAAGACATACTCGTGTCTCATCGGTGAAGAGAACGGCTTTCCACTGTTCACTCGTCCAGTTGACATGCTCCTGGGCAAATCGTAACCGCTCTCTTCGATGCTGCACGGTCAATTTTGGGCCCCTAGCAGGTCTGTGAGCTCTCAATTCCTTTTCTTTCAGTCTTCTTCTAATCGTAGAAATACTCACAGACGTTCTGCAAGCTGATCGGAGCTCTTGTTGCAACTCAACAGCATTGCTGAAGCGGTGCCGCAAGGATGTGGAAACAACGAAGCGGTCGTCTCTTTCTGACGTGCAGCGTTTTCTTCCGGATCCACGTCTTCGAGTATAGCCACCAGTCTCAAGGAACCGTGGTATATTCGTCGAACTGAGAATCGGCTAAGGTTCAACTGTCGAGCAACGTCAACCTGTCGCAGTCCTGATTGCAATAGCGCAATGATTTGAGCGGCTTTATCAGGGGTTGTATCCATCTTCAGGTACTGTTCTCTTGCGTATGTTGTTCCGGTGTGTTCACTCTGAACTCTGAGTAGCGACTGACCCATTTTTTACCTTTACATGAGCTTTTCTACCCTTATAAGGTAGCACAAGTAGTGCTCCTTAAGTGAGCATTTTTTTAAACATTTTTTTGATTGGTCCCTGGTTAGAAATGGTAATTGTTTTTTTAATGATACAGGTAATTAATATAAAGGTATTGAAGTGCACTTTAGAATTATATATTTTTTTCATACGTAGTACTTATGTGCTAGATTCTAGGAGCGATTTACTGAAAGAAACATAGAGGTGCGATTTTTGTGACGCCGAGTTTAGATGACGTCTTAAAAGGATAATAATATTATTATGTACTTATTGAAGTGGTTACGTCGGGGGACCTTTGTACGTACGTTGATGAGTGTCTATTTTACAATTTTTTCGGAGCTAATGAATGAGGTCTTTGACTATACGATAATATCAAAATATTATTATTTCGTTATTGGCCTTGATAAATTTACTTGCATTTTGAATTTTTCTTTTACTTAGCGGTCGGGGGTTTTTTAAATTTTTATTTTATTTTTTCTAATACCGTGACTTCTTAAATAGTTTACTACAATGTAATAGGTAGGTATATCCAAAACCTTAGTAACCACAGCAACGCGTGGCCGGGTCTTCTAGTTATCCTATATGTAATGATAATTCACATTAAAACAGTCGTCCTATAACTAAAGCTAGCCACCGTAGGCTTTTTTGAGTACATAATCTATAATATTACAGGTCACAACAATGTCAAGGACATTTAGATCAATGGATTACACTAGGCTTGTCACGTAACTATGCTTTTGTGTTATATTTAGATTTTATATATTCAAAATATCACAAAAATACTAAAATTACATTGTTTCCTACTTCTGCAATTTCAACACATATTTATCGATTTCTCATAACATTTCCTTATATATATTTTTTTATTTTATAATGTACAAACACACTTTCAAGCATAGTAAAGAAATAGTGGTTCCTAATAATTATAAAAATCACGCGTTGTCTCTATTATGTCAATTAGCACGCTATGTTAATACTAGGTTAATATTTTTTAAAACAATAGGTATCAGGTACCTACCTACTACATTTCAGTAATAACTTCATCCATTATATGTATTAGTTAATGAAAACTGGGCATCGCCTATCTTTCAAACTATGGCTTACCTAAAACTATACAAATATGTAACCATATTGATAATTATGTGTTTACAAGAAGTGGTAAGTTCACATTTAAAAAAAAAACTAAATATAATATATATTTAGATTTAATTTTATATAAAAAGTTGTGGGTATTTATATGCATACGTAAGAAGTTATACTTATTTGTCGTCATTAAAAATAGTTTTTATAACATGCAAATAAATTATTACCCACAGTAAAATAATAAAAGAACTGCAAAATGATAGCTAACATAGCCAATAAGGTTCAGTTAAAATTTTCGAAATTAAATGAATTAATATGTATTTTTTTTCAACAACGCAAACTATTTTTACATAAACGAAAACATTCCTACAACTGTGAAACATCTCAGTACAACGCGACACCCCTAGGTGGTGACTATAACTCGTGTATTTAAAAACTAAAATGTTGACTATAGTCAACTATAGTTAACTTGTCTTGTCTGTTTGTCGTGACGGTGTGCGCCGTTCGTAAAAATTTACTCTTATCGTTTTTCGCCAATGCGCCGAAAGGGATATAGCTTAAAGAAATAGATTTTATAAGATACCTATAAGATTCATTAACATCTAAGTTGTGGTTTTGGTGATTAGTTTGCAGATCCTGAATTTCGCATTATAGCACCTCAAATCGTTTGTCAGAAACCAGACAATATATCAAATGAAGAACCAGACTACTCTGTCATAACGTATGTACCTGTAAAAGAAGTAATCTCATAATCAAATTGATGTCATCTCAATAAATTGACGGATTTCGTTAAATAATTTTAAACCAAATCGATTTAACTAATCAACAAAAAAAATTGCAGCATAAAACCTACAATTTCTGCTTCTGGTAGAACTACTACAATCACTGATTTGAATTTCACGTGGAAAGTCCGTTGGATGCCCCTACCTACTCCTTCTCAGCGATTTACTCTTATGCTGTGGAACACAATACGATCTCTCGAAAACAAGTTGAACGATGAACAATCAACAGAACTCGTTTATTTTATAAAGAACGACGAGGTATACATTATTGATTAACTAAAACAAGATGCTGATATGTATTACTGAGAGAAATATTGTAAAATTAACTAAATACTTGATTCGTTTGTATTTAATTTTGTTGTAAAGATGTTTACTCGGTGCTTTAATTATTTAATAAAGTTCAAAATCAATGCTTGTTTAACAAAATAAAATAAAATACCAAAGTAAATTTTATATTTCAAACTGCATTCAGAAACTGGTTTTCGATATTATAATTCGAGCTCATAATTTTAGTTACTGGGCGGCGTAAGCTATATCTTCAATGTGACAGGTAAAAACAGCACGGAAGATGTCGGTAGCACCAAATCTTTTTCGATTACATATGAGGAGGGGAACCAAACTCTTCAAGATACAGAAGGACACCCTGATAAGTTCTCAGTCATGCTGTTGGGAGGACAGATAGTGTATGCTGACTTAGAATATATCTTGGAAGCCATAGTGACTGTTTGTTCACCTACTGAGGATTATTATGTAATATTAATATTTTAAAATTATCCTAAATCAATATACAAAAATATTGCTTTTACTGGATTTGGTCGTATTTCCTTATGTGTAAGAGAAACGTTGTTAATATAGTCAACACATTCAACCATTTTCTTTTTAATTATAAAATTATTATTTAGAATTAAACATTCATTAACATCGGTAGCGGCACCATAGCTCAATTGGCAGAGAGACGCGGACGAAATCCCAGAGCTATTAGGTTCAAATTCTATCTGTAATAATGAATTTGCTAACCCATATCATTTAACCAAAAATATATTAGTTTCGCATGGATTACATATTTCTATAGATGTTTTTAAATTCAAATAAATATAGAATGAAACATAAACTGATACGTGAAAGGATTCGAACCCGTAACCTCTTGGAAACCGTCACGTCGCTCTACAAATTGAACTACCGTATCGCTACCCGTCTGGGTGAACTAAGCACTCCATATATAGACATCTATTAGGCGTCTTATGAAACTCCTAACCAAAGTTTCTATCTTTGCAGTTTAGTTAAACATCGAAAACACTATTTCTATACAGTTTCAGAAATATACTATTTGTTCTTAGAATGCATTCTGGTTTTTATTCAACATTTTGTTTTCTGGGTAATTATTATGATGTAAATAACGAACTATGATGTAAATAATACATTTTTGTCTTGTAGTTCTCGTGGTCAGTCTTCAGCACAACTTCAGATCACGTGATGAATGTGTCAAATATTGCTGGTTCTCGATTGCAAATACCTGCATATTCTTTAAAAGCTGGATCGGCCTATGAAGTTAATTGTGAAATTAAAACTAATAGTTCAGATGATTATATCACAGATGTAAGCTATCAATGAATTAGTATTTTTTTAACCTATTTTTTCCTGTTTTTATTATACTAACTTTAACTCGAAACTGGTAACAAATGTTTACAGGTAAGTTTAGCGTTTTTTGTTCGTCGACGAGGACTGCAAGTATTTTTAAATGTAGATTATTTAATCGTACCAATTAACTATGCCTTCACGATCGAGCCTATTGTTATATACAAGGACTTAGAAGATTTTGTCCCAGTCGTAAGTTTATTTTACCTTCACATAGAAATGAGTTATTTTATTATGTATACTATAGCAAATTGCAGATTATTTGTAACTGTATTTGTTTCAGTTTCAATGGCAGTGCAATAGAAGCGGGAAAGTTTGTGATTTCTTTGAAAACAGCGCTGAAAAGATTTATAATTTTTCACTCGGTATACCGGACGAGGGCGAGTGAGTCATAAACTATGAACACTTAAATAGAACTTTTAAATAAAGATTGAACATTTAAATAGTTCCACAACATTTAAATAGTTTAACAAAACTTTTTTCAATTAATTTTCAGTTTAAAATAAATAAAAAAAGTTATAAATATATGGAACTATTTAAATGTTAATGTAATTTAACTTTAATATAATTTTAAATTAATTTAAAAAATGGTTTAAAAATAAGACTACGTTGTCGTAATTATTGGTATCACCATTATTGCGTTCGTCTTCATTTTGTCACATTAATATTATGATCCTCACTTTTTAGTTATTGTAATGCGTTTGGCGTTATATAAAATAATAAGGACAGAGAAACTGTCATAAAATAAATGTTTACAGATACAAAATATCTTTAACTGTCAGTGTTCGGGACGAAGTAGCCACGGCTAATGCAACAATAAAAACTTCACAGGCTATTTTACCTCTTCTTCAGGTATTGTTTTATATATAAGATCTTGTAACTTGCTATCCTTTTTTTTTGTTCTCACAAATATTCGCCATAGAGGTATTTGTATGTAACTATAAAATTTAAATTGGGCTATATTATAAGCAATTTATCGTTAAATAGAAGTAGTAGTAGTAAGTTTTCAATTAATATTCATAGCGTTTGAATAATTTATGATAACAGAATGAAAGATCTAACACCAATCTGGTGAAAAAAACCGTTATAGATGAAGAACTTAGAACACATAAGTATATTTATGTTAAGGCCGATGCAATGAACCTGACCAACTTTTTTAAACTTTCTTTAACATAGTCTAGTAATCAAAGAGGGTTTTCAGATTCAGCCAATAAGTCGCATTGTGAACGAGGGCAGCGAAGTCTATCTAGAGGGCGAAGCAAGCAACTTGGCACCCTCTTGCAGTCTAACATGGTACTTCGCTTCTGACGAATGCTTACAATCTGCTGACTCGGACAATGACGCATGTCTTACATTCTCGGTGTGTACAATCTTTAATTTAGAAAAAATTGTTGATGACTGAATCTTTTTCTGATTTTTCATACATTTTAAAAGTAAATCCAAATTTCATTGAAACATTCATCTATTATCTGTCACGAGCATTTGTCTGTCATTTCGATGACCTAAATAAAATAAATACGATTTCGTTGACCTAAATAATGTTGGACGCAGTTTTTATTACACATAGTTGAATTGCCTCTATGGTAGGTTATTTACGAATAATAAAAAGATAAGCTAATTTACCATACCCATTATCAATTAGGCTCTAAATAATGATCCCACGAAAAATGAAAAGCTGTATTATACTACGAATAACTGTATTAAATAATAATGTCATTGTAAAAATGTTAATCTAACCGTCTTTTTCTAGCACGGAGAAGCAGTATCAGAGCCAATTACATTAAATTCTATTGAAGAGAACTTTCTTTATGATATTGTTGATTTTACGAATGAGACGCAGTCGAGAGCAGTAAATGTAATCATAACAGCAAAAGCTGGTAGGATTCGTCTTGTAGCTGAATGTAACTGCTCGATTGCTTTCGAGTGCGAAACTCAAGGAATTAGTTATGGTGACGTAAATTTACAATTGAACAAAAGCCCTAAAATAAATAATTTAACGGTAAACATCGGACTTAACTTTAAATTCAGTTCAAATTAAACATACAATGAAGTCCAAGGAGTCGTATGATTGTTAACAATTTTAGGTATCACCGCAGTCAGGGTCAGCGTTGGACACGTTATTCCGTTTGAGCGTCTCTGCTTCAGACCCTGATGGACCACTGCGTTACTCTTTCTTTTCCATAGCTGCCAGAGCGACTATTTTACTTGGTTCTTACTTAGACCATTTTGCGGTGGAAACATTCCTACCCTATATAGGTAGGTAAATGGAATCCGACTCTACTTTGTTTATAGATTACATGTTATTGAGTAATAAAAACACTTTATGTAAGGACGATAAAAATCTGCCTTATTTACTTCATCATCTAGTTAGTTTCTTGAAATTTGAACTTTTAGCATATATTTTTAAGCATCAAAAGGCAATGGCTATTTTTTATGCCCCACTAGAGTATCGTGAAATTTTTGCTGTACGTTTATGGCGTGAGTTCTCTGCATGAATCATGTACACTTCAATCTGATCTGACCCTATGAGACCGTTAATAATAAAACTCTAGAATCTTCAAGGTATTTGCCGAAAATATTTTCTTACTTTGTATTCCCTTGAGAATATGTTTGACTTTTCATTTGAATAATATATCAAGATTTTTTAAAAGAATCTAGATAATATATTAATATACTAGCTGTCGGTACTAGCTGTTGCCCGTGACCTCGTCCACGTAGACAGTTATAGTAATATTTTTTTGGCTGCTACGAACATAAGCCATGAAAATATTATTTTCGATTATATTTGAAGTATCTACTGATACCTCATACGTAAAAATTCTTTAATCCGTTTAGACTGTAGCAGGAAACATAAGAATAGCAAAAGTGGCTATATTTCTATTAAAATACGTATACTTGAATAACATAACATTCTAGAAATAGTTACAAATAATTATATAAAATTCAATCGATTTAAAACAGAAAGTTCCGTGGCAATTAGTTAGTTATCGCGCTACAATCTTTATTATGTCAAAGTCAAAACCACGTTAAAAAGTTATTATTTCTATAGCCTATATATTATTTTGGAACATAAGCTACAATATAGCTAAGTTTGATGAAAATCCGTTCTCTAGTTTTGACGTGATTGAGTAACAAACATCACGGACAAAACCACTTGCAAAAGTTATTATTTCTATAGGCTATGTGTAATTCTAATACATAAGCTTATAATGTTGCTAAGTGTCATCGAAATCCGTATAGTAGTTGTGGCGTGATTGGGTAACAAACATCCAACCGTCCATACATCCAAACAATCGCACTTATAATACTGAGCTTAACTTATTCTACACAAGTACATAATGTATTGTTTTCATCTATGTTGTAGTTTTTATCTTTGTGCTATAAAGAAATTTATTGTGATTATAAAAGTAAATAACACCGTCAAAAACGATGCATGTCTTTTAGATAGTAGAACAGAAGTCTTCGTTGTAGTATGTGACTCCATCGGTGCCTGTACTAGGAGCGAACCTCAAACCGTCGACGTGACTCCAAGCAAGGGTGATATCAATAAACTTATTGTCAAAACTCAAGCACATGTTAGACGATGTGAAATTACAGTTCTGAAGCATGTGATGGTTTCAACTATAATAAGTCTTATGGTAAGTCAGTAAATATGTTTTTAATTTACGTTTCTTAGAAGCGCTTTAAGGGTTTTGCACCACTACAAAAATTTGCAATCTAAGATGGATTATGGGCTCTATTACTTACATGATATTTTATGTTACGTACCCAATATATATTGACCACTTTTATATTAACACTAAGATTGTGAATTGAACAGCTAGGAATTAAAACCTCTAGAGCACTTTACAAACTAACTGCTAAACTTGAGTTAAATATGAATCTCTTCATTAAAATATACACTTTAAACGTTGAAGTTTATTTATATTAGTTAATAAATAAAAAAGAACTAATTTATTTAAATATGCACTTTTATTTCCAGAAAAGTCAACAAATGGAACAATTAACGATGCTTATGAAAGCGTTATTTGAAATGTTGCCAGGATTACGTAGTCACTGTACGTTATCTGATAATGATTTTCCTGATGTCATGGGCCAACTCGCGGCCGCAGGCATCAGTACATTCAGCTTGCTATCATTAATTCGTTCATAAGCAAAATGTCACAGTTAATACATGAAGCAAAAACTTTGCAAAGCTTCTTACGTAATAAACGCGGACGGATTAGTGTAAATCTGTCAGGTAAAGTTAAAGGTTATATCCATAAGAAGTGCAAAAAACTAATATTCTTTCAATGGTAAAAATATATCACACACACTTCAATGCGAGGCATTACACACTACTTCGTTGGTTACGTGTCCATCTTTAATGTTAAGTTTATATTAATCGGTTGTCAAATAATCGCTTTTAGTTTATATTCGTTTGGGCCGGGTAAGGCCCAGTTTTGTTGTTTTATATTAGATATTTTGATTACTCCGTCAAATCATACGGTAAGATCTAATGAAGTAACAAAACAAGTCTCAGCTCCACCCAAATAGCTCTATTTTTCCTTTTCATGTAACAAATAATACCTATAGTATGTTATAATAATGTCACATGTTCATTATTTATCTAGCCATAATTTAGTTACCAAGTTTATAAAATAAAAATAAATTCGAACTATCAACATTGTTTCATTTACACATCATCCCCGCACAATACATGTGTACGTGTGCGTAGTCTAGTTTTGTCTATGTAGTTATACGATGTTAAGTATCATCTGATACTGAAACTGATATGTATTGGAAATGCTTCCTTAAAAATGAAATTAATAAATAAATTAAAAGAATACGTATGTAGTTTCTTGCCGGTTCTTATCCAAAAACCTACCCTAAAGTCTACCATACATAAATGCATTGTTGTCCTAATTTAATTAAAACACTGAGTTTGAATTGACTCAATTGGCAGAGCGTAAGGGAATTCCAGGTAATAGATTACAGGTTCGAGAACTGCTCATAGTATTGATTTCTTTATTTTATAATTATATAAAACTAGCTGATATCCGCTGCTTTATTCGTTTTTGGTTTATAAAGATAGTAACACGTTGAGAAAATTAGTTGATGATGACGACAAAAACTACGCCGGGCGAAAAAAACAGCGTTATCCATTTTCATTATAAACCATTTAAAGTTATTTTTATATACCTACTTAGAAAAGGCACTTTCTAAAATTGGTCGTATAGTAGTAATATGTTATAAATTCTATAATCCCCGCCTAAAATTAGCAGATAAGAAATAATAATCCAACAAGTGGTAATTGTGGGACAAAATATTCTTAAATTTATAATTTCTCTAGACTTCAAGCGTACAAACAAATAATTAAAGGACAAACAAGAAATACTATTGTGATTTATTCATAAATAGTCTAATGTTAATTATACGGATATTTATTAACTTTTTTGTATATTTGTATTTATTAACATTTTTTTTGTCGGTATCTTAATCGATTTCAATTTAATCTACTCCTAATACCAGTATACAGATATAAGGTTGTTAATAGATTAACTCAATAATATTGATTATTGTCTTAACTTGTTTTCTGAGCAGTGCAATAGAATATACAGTGTTGATGAAATTGTTGATATTTAAACAAGATATAATCATCAAAAATTCTAAAACAAACTTTCTTTTACAATGTTCATTTATAAACAAAAATCATAAAGGTATGGTGTTTACAAATAAAATGTAATAATTTGAACAATATATTGCTGTTTCAGTGAACACAATTTTGCTATCCAATTTTAAAATGTAGGAAGGGAGCCTAAAAATTTACCGGACTTTTGATCTACTGGCAGCGCGCCAGAAGAGTACCGAACTAATGTAATCTTTGTTATTTTTGTTTGGAAACTGAAACAACAATTTGTAATAAATAAAGTGGAACAATGAAAACAATTGTGGGGAAGTTATATATTGTTTATTTCTACGTTGGTTCGTTGACCGTTATTAACAATTGATAATTATTTTATTTTTATGCAATATTCATTCTGACACTGGAGTGTGACAGATGATACGATATACATTCAGTTTTTAAGACATGTTTATGGAATGTTATAATGTATTGTTTAATATGCAGATGCCAAATTCATTGAAGTTAAGAATGTTTAAAACAATAGATAAAAATAAACAAAGGCATCTAAAAGAAGCTTCTAAAAACTTTGTCTGAAAAACGATTTACAATTTCCGTAACAATAAAATCCTTTACTTGGATAATATTATACTTTACAATTACAAACGTACTGAAAGTATTTTCCCCAATTTTATCTAAATCGTCATGTTTACAACCGGGATGTTTTAGCAACTGCGTGTCATCCCCATTGTAACATTACACGGATAAGCCAACGATGGGTGGCCAAATACGGGTCGGATAGTTATTGTGTTCTAAAGTCCGAATAACTGAGAAAATCCAGTTTAATTCAAATAATTTTGAGCATTTTAAAATGAAAGTATTATTATGATAGGGTTGCATTGTAATAATTGTTGGTCTTTTTGACAGCGTCTTTTATTATAAGTTTTACTTATTTTATTCTACATATAATTATTTTTCATATTAAACAGTCGTCCCATAACAAAACAATAAGCTTCTTTGAGTGTATAATCTATAATATTACAAGTCACGACAATGTCAAGGCCGCTTATGGTGTATAATGAGGTTTGTCACGTACTTTACCTTTTTGATATACATATATAGATTTTATATATTAAAAAACAGCAATGTTCTGTAAATAAAAATACATATATAAATAGTCCGAACTTCAGTTATTCATTAATGTATTATTTACCAATTTAATAAATTGATTCGAAGTAGGATAAGCAGTAAGTTTGTAAAATATAAAGAGATTTAAGTTTCAATCTCCTATGAATACAATGTTCTTATAATATATATATTTTTTTTATTTAAAATTCATTTCAAATTTAAAAATTAATTTCATTATTAATTAAAATTTTAAAAAACTCAATATAAAAAGGACCTTTAAAAAGAATAAAAATAATATTATTATATACCTATTGACGTCGTTGCGTCAGGGGACATTTGTAAGTATGTACGATGACGATGGTGTTTATTTTACAAAGTTAATTATTGACGACTTAGACTATACGATTTGATATCTTAATTTCTTTATTTGAATTGGCAAATTACTTGCATTTTAATTTCTACCTTTATTAAACGGTCAAATGACGCAATGACTTGAATAAGTATATAATAATATTATTTTTATTCTTTTTAGAGGTCTTTACTGTATCGGGATTTATTGAAAATTTTTAATTAATTTTTTTTCTGCTTTTTAAAGTTATGTTACTGGTTTCTTAATTGTACTAAATGAACCTACAGACACGCATACTTTTCAGTTGTTTAAATATTTTTATTAATCTGTCCTAATATTATAAAGAGAAAAGATTTCTTTTTTGTTTGAATTGAATAGCTCCGAAACTACTGGATCGATTTAAAAATATCTTTAAGCATTAGAATCCTACATTATCCCTGATGAACATAGGCTTTGTTTTATAATCATCATCATCATCATCATCACTAATATTTAAAGAGGAAAGATTTGATTGTTTGTTTGTTTGTTTGTTTGTTTGTTTGTTTGTTTGAATTCAATAGGCTCCAAAACTACTGGACCGAATTATAAAATACCTTTAGAATCCTACATTACCCATCTGATGAACATTGGTTATATTTAATACGAGAAAAAATAAGAATCCGCGTGAAAATTTCGACAATGTAATAAATTATTAATTAAATAAGTATTAAATAAGTATTAAGTAACATCATTCAAGACTTTTTCATATAGGTATATACGAATGTTAATAAATATAAACATTTAGAGTTAAATAATTTACAATCACTAACAACACTATGATGAAGGGATTTATAGTATCACTTGCTGTTGCTTGTGATTCTTTATGACTACGACCATAAGTCATATAAATATATTTTTACAGTCTACATGGATGCAGTCACGGACTGTAGCTATCCGTAATAAAGTACTTTAAAAATAAGTGAAAAACCTTTTGGCTTACATAACAAGGCTTTTTTTTCTATATAGCGCGGGAGAAGCCGCTGGGAACAGCTAATTATTGTATAAGAACCTTTCATTCCAAAATGTCAATATCTTGGGGACGATTATTTCTATTTCGACCAATCATAGCTAAGAACCATCTCGACGAACATAGCTTTTGATTAAAAAAACCGCATTCAAATCCGTCCACGCTTTTGGCCGCTATATTGCCACAGATACACAAATCGACAGGTCAAACTTATAACATCCCCCTTTTTAGTCTGGGGTTAAAAATGAAAATTTTGATGATGTTTGCTCACTTGCCTTACCGTAAGACTCATTACAGTTGAAACACTCACATGATTGACCTGTTACTACACATTATCTTATATGTGCATGACTTTTAATGAAAAGTTAATTGATTTCTATATGCTTGGAGTCACGTTGACAGGACAGTTTGGTGTTAGCTCCTAGTACAGGCAATGTAATAGAAATGCAATACATGGAGTATTGCATTTCAATCGATCAAAAAATTAAAGAGATGTGTGTGTGGTAACTACAAAGTGTCAAATAGTTTCATCTAAAAATTTTTATAAATTATTAAAATAAAAGTGGTTTTGTGATTTGGACTAAAAATAAAAACGAATTAATTATTAATTTCAGTTTGAGTAATTAAAATAATTCTATTACGACCATGGATCTGAACATTTATTAATAACATTTAAATTAGGTACTTTGACTATATTTTAAATAAAATTCAAAATTTGATAAAAAAATCCTATTGTAGTGTTAGGATTATATTTACCAAGGTATAACCTTAAAAGGAATTGCATTATATCGATTAAGTAGTAACCTACGCAATTTGTTTTACGTTGCCTGTCACTCGTTTACGTTAAGCGAGTAGCTGAACACGATACTCCCTTAGAAGTAATTACTTACTGTAGCTTTTGGGGGTAGGGTGCTCCTAAACTTCAAATATATTAAAGAAAGTGAAGATTGACCCTTGCGTTATTTTCTTGAACGCGTGCTGCTTGAGGTGATCGTCTTATCACCAGCGCATCTCACCTGACTGTATCTGTCCTGATCTACTGATTTCTTTTTTTAACAGCTTCTATTAATCTTAAATATTAAAGTGTACCTAGTATGCGAAATAAGCTACTTGTACTTGTACTTTGCCATTGATTTGAGATATGTCGTTCTTGAGATGAAGAAACTCTTATTTGAAAATATTTATAAAGATTAAGGCATTATTTGTTTTCTTTCTCATATTAATAGTCATTTATGTTAATACTAAACCCATTTTTCTTTCAAACAACGCTGATCTATGATCTGTCATAATTGCCATATCGATGATCTAAATATCGATGACCTAAATAAAATGCAATCAGTTTATAGACAGACAAAAAACCGTTTAGCAATAAAGGTTTTGGTTCGATAAATTCCAAACGAAATCGTTTTGACCTAAACTGAATAATCAATGAATTTTGCTGACAGTGATGAATGATAAATGATGAATTACATGCCAGTTGGACGCTGTTCGTGTTTTAGTCACAAAATATTTCAAAATATCAATATTATCAATAACTCTCCAGCTAATTAACGTAAATTTTTAAATGCTAAAATCTCTATGGTAAATAATATTTTTACTGCAAAAATGTTAACCAACCCTTTTTTTATCATGGAGAAGCAGCCAATGACATTATATCCTAATGAAGAGAACTTTCGGTATGGTTTCATTGACTTTATAAATGTTCAGCCAGATTAGCTTACTAGCATAGACTGGTAGAGTTCATCTTTTGGCGGAATGTATACACTCCTATATATTCGAGTGCAAAACTCAATTAATTATTTATAATGACTGTTTGTAATTGAATGAAAGTCCTAAAATAGCAATTTAACGGTAAACAATGGACATAACTTTAACTTCGGTTCAAATAAAACAAAAAAGTTGATGGAATTATATAATTGCTAACAATTTCAGGTGTCACCGCAGTCAGGGTCAGCGTTAGACGCGGTTTTCCATCTGAGCGCTTCCGGTTTGGACCGCGATGGACCACTGCGATATGCAAGAAAGTTGAGTCCAATAGTATTATCTATAGATTAAATTGAATAGTGTAAATATTGTTTATGTAAAAACGGTAAAAAACCGCCGTATATTCTTCATCCTATTGTAGTCTTTCAAGTTTAGACTGTAAACAAATATTCAAATAATAAAAATGACCTAATTCCTTATTAACATTCGAAATATTTGTTTAATATAATTTAATTTTATTATTCTCTGAAATATGTTTGACACGATATTGAAATACTGCTCGTATATGTACACACCTTCAAAATTGTAGATTATATTTTATTATATTTTTGTACAAGTAAACAATTCAGTTGTGCAAGTGGCTTGTACAACAGAATGCCTCTGCCTTTGTGATACTCTTTTATTTTCAAAGACTTATCCTTTTAGGCAACAGTAAATTTAATAAGCTTTCCAATTGAAAGGTTCTGACTGACAGCAGAAAGGTTCCTCTTGTAATATGTGTGTGTGTGTTTTTAAGATAAAATAATATATTTTGCTTTTAAACGTAGGTATATTAATAATCCTCTTGTATATTTAAGTTTTTATTTATTATTTTTGCAATGTGAGTGTGTTCTAATTTCTGGGTTTTTATTATTATTTTGTTATAAATGTTATTTTGTTTTTTCTTGCAACTTATGCTTTTATTGATGATTTGTTAATATTATTTTTATTTTTACTTTTTAAATAAAAATGAGGAAGCAAAGCGCTTCGTTCGGACAGGTGGAATGTCCACAACAAAAGGATGAAAACGTGCCGTGCGTCGAGACGTCCGGTGATGGAAGGGGGACGGGCGGAATTAAATTGTGTAATTCCTGCGCACACTCACTAAAATGTATAGAATACTGAGAGGCTAGCAATTATACACCTGTGGTCAAGGCTTTGGAGGCCGGGTTCGACCAATTCGGGATCACCTATAAGCCTCTTTGCTCGTCTCTCAATTGAGTCCAGAACCGCAAGATGAGACTTTGCGGCACCAGCAAATATGTGACCACAATACTCTACACACGACCGGATCTGTGCTTTGTATAAAACAAGAAGCTATACCGGTGTAAAGTACAGCCGAACCTTCGCAAGAATGGCAAGCTTTGCTGCTGCTGCTCTTACTCTGGACTCAATGAACCGACCAAAGTTGAGGTTCGAGCAAATCTCCAAGCGTAACAACTGTAGCCGGTCACTGTACTCCAAGGATGTATCCTTGGAGATTAATTGGCTCCTACTTTCCAGAATGTATTCTGGAAAGTAGGAGCCAATTTGAAAGGGCTTCTTTTGGCGGTGAACAGACACGTCTGCGTTTTGGTGGCTTTGAACTTGACAAGATTCAACAGATCATTAATGTGCAGCAGAAAGAGTTGCAGAAAGAACGGACCCCTGAGGCACATCGACATTTATTGTCAAGGGTTCCGAGGAACACCCGTCGACAACTACTCGGAGAGATCTCTGGCTCAGAAAGTCCGTTACCCAGCCGATCAGACCAGGAGATATACCGTACGCTGAAAGCTTGCTTATAAGGCTCGCATGCCAGACCCTGTCAAATGCCTTCGAGACGTCCAGAGAGACGGCGACCGCTTCTCCGTTCTTTTCGATGGCCTCGTCTAAAATGTGTGTAGCATACACTAGGAGGTTCGAAAGCTGGTGGGGATCATGTGATCACAGATTTCACCCATTTCTATCCCGAAAGCGTGGTCGTATCGAAGCCCGTGGCTACAAATTGGCTCGTAATGTCATGATAACCGTTCTTAGATAAAGCATAGCGTATACGAAAGTTTAAAAAATAAAATAAAGTAAGGATTTCGAACACATTGTCCATTTTCCCCGTTGATCATTCATCATAATTTGGAACGTAAGCTATTGAACGTGATTGAGGAAAGATATGATTATATATTTCAAATTTAAATAACGATTAACAAAGAACATTTTAAAAAAATGTTGATCATATTTTTGAGTACAATTCAGTCCGTAAAACACATGTTTTAGGGTTTCATAATTGGTATAGTATTCGTAGAATAATTAATGATACTCTTTATATTCTGTAGTAAAATTATCCCACCGTAGGGTCAATTCGACTATAATGCGAGCAGCGTCAGTGTAATTTATCACTGGCCACTGTCAGCAAAACTCATTGACTATTCAGCTTAGGCCAAAACGATTTCGTTTGTGAATTTATCGAAACGAAGGATTTATTGCTAGATATTTTTTTTTAGTTTTTCTATAACCTGAATGAATTTTATTTAGGTCATTCGAATGGTGCTTGTGAAAGATTATAGATAAATGTTGTTCCAATAGAATTAAGATTTACTGTAAAAATAATGAAAAATTTTTAAATATATTTGCTGTCTATATATTTTTTTTTAAATTAAAGTTTTTCTATACCGAACTTGTAAGACATATGTCATTGACCGAGTCAGTAGATTCCAAGCATGCTTTAGAAGAGAAGTACCATGGTAGACTGCCAAGTTCCTTGTTTTGAATAGGTACTAAATACACTCTCCGACTCTCATTTACAATGCGATTTAATACCTTAATTTATAAATAGCCGATTTTTTTTGTGATCACTTTTTCCCGAATGTCAATATTTACTGAGCAATGATAGAACAACTAAAATCATTATATATAAAATTTATGATATTAGTCAATCAAAATGTCAAAATTAAAACCGTTACCAACATGACGACTAGTCACTGCCAGCAGACCCCATCCACGAACACAACGCAAAGGACAGTATTTTGCTATTATATATATATATGAATACATTCTCAGTATTTATTTGTGTATTTCTATGTATTAGTATCGTTGTCAAACACCCCTTAACACAAGCAAATAATTTGCTTACTTAGGGGTTAAATCAATGAGTGCAATTTGTTCTGTGATATTATTATCTTTAAAATAGTCCAGTTTTTTTTCGAAAATCATTACAAAATCACTTAATTAAGTCCTTTACTGTAGGATTGAGAGTATGCAAACTTACTTGTACACAAATAATTGGTAAAATAGTTTAAATAATCGAGGCGTTCTCATCCCTTTTAACTTTTAGCTTTGAATAATAATTTAGTTTAGCTTATTCACATATTTTACGAAAACTTTTGGTCGATTAAAATACCTTTGATTAATGTCTTTTGCAGTAACGATCCCAATTAAGGGCGAGTTCAACACATTGTTGTGAAGTCGTACATAAGTTGAGGGGCGACCTGTTTGTTTGTTTCAAACCTAAAGAAGCCATATTAGTTGTTTCTTATTAACAAATAAATGAATACAAATATTATCACTAATCAATACTTTTTAATGTTGTTGTGCAATTTAAACAGACTATAAAGTCTTTTGACAGAGTTTTGCTCATTAACTTCTAGTGCAGCCATCTGTCAGTCCAGGTTTGTGTGTGTTTTTCAATCAAGTCATATTAGTTACTAAGTTAATATTAATGGTCCAAATAAGCATCATCATTCTGAGTAACTTAAAATGTGATACAACTGCGTAAAATTGAACCTTCTTACAATAGCTTATTTTAATGAATAAAAGTTTTTTTTTATAAAGTTTATGTTGAGGTATTTAAATGTTTATTCATTAAATTAAAGTTCGTGGTTACTCGCCCTCGTCCAGTATTCCATGTGAGAAATCATAAATCTTATCAGAACTTCTTTCAAATAAATCACATACTTTTCAGCTTCTAGTGCACCGCCATTCAAACTGAAACACACACAGAATTGCAAATAATCAGCAATTTTTATGTTATATTTTAAACGCACATATTTCTACGTGGAGTTATAAAATTGTTTTATAAACTTACATATCATAAACCTTTTAGATAGCAATAGGTTCAGTCGTAAAGGCAAAGCTTATTGATACGATTAAATCGTCTATATTTAAAACTACTTAAAGTTCTCATTGCTATACAAAAATGTTAAACTTAACAGCAATCATATATGATATAAGTGAATCATATAAAGTATAAGTTGGATCAAAAAAAAAAAAATAACTCGTTTAAAAACATAATTGTAATATTGAATACTGATTTGATTAAGAATAGTGAAAATATAATTCGTCTCCCAGCTAAGAGTAGGCTCATTTGAAAGGGGTTGGTCTCCCCTTTCTTTTAATACTATTTCAAGCCCAAGCAAACGCGTAGTTTTTTTTAATATTTTTTTTTTGTGAGGGAATAACTTAAAGTATTTTCACTAATATTAGCACAAAAACACAAAGTTTAAATAACATTTCACATCCATGTATTCATCAATTATGTATTTTACTATAATACTATTTTATTTTAATTTAATTAGAAAAACACAATTCGTAACACAAGTTTGTTGTTTTAGATTTCCAGAAGTCAAGTGTCGGCCACTTGACAAATGACGTTTGTAATTTAATAATATATAATTAATATGAATATATAACCATTAATAATAAAAATTAATTAATAATAATAATTAATTACTAATAATAATTAGTTACTAATAATAATTAATTAATTATAATAATTTATTAATTAATCAATAATAATAATTAAATCATAATAATAATTAATAATAATAATCAATTAATTATAATAATATTAGTATTAATAATTAATTAATAATAATAATTAATCAATAATAATAATTAAATAATAATAATAATAATTAAATAATAATAATAATTAAATAATAATATTAATTAAATAATAATAATAATTAATTATAATAATATTAGTATTAATAATTAATTAATAACAATTAATTAATAATAATTAATTATAATAATATTAGTATTAATAATTAATTAATAATAATTAATTAATATTAATTAATTAATTAATATTAATTAATTAATTAATATTAATTAATAATAATTAATTACTAGTTATAATTATAATCAGTCAATAATAATAATTAATTAATAATAATAATCAATTAATAATAATAATCAATTAATAATAATAATCAATTAATAATAATAATCAATTAATAATAATAATAAATAATTAATAATAATAACAATCAATTATTAATAATAATTAACTAGTGATAATAATTATTTACTAATAATAATAAATTAATAATAATAATAAATTAATAATAATAATAAATTACTAATAATAATAAATTAATAATAATAATAAATTAATAATAATAATAAATTAATAATAATAATCAATTAATAATAATAATTAATTAATAATAATAATCAATTAATAATAATAATTAATTAATAATAATAATTAATTAATTAATAATAATAATTAATTAATTAATAATAATAAAGAGACCAGCCTCGGAAACCGCTAATAGGGTAAACCACTGATTAGTCAAGTTTGATCCAGATGAGGCCGATGCAGATAAAGAAGGTTGGTGCAGGATAACGGAAATAATTGTCGATAACAAAAAGTTGGACGGCGCAGATCTTTTGTTAGCCCTCACACACGCATTGCGAGGGCGTGCAACCTCGTGTTTAACCAAACTACAAAGTTCGCAATTAACATGGACACAGATAAAGGATAACAGAAGTTTCTGTTGGCGTGGTTTGGAAAACCAATGCAGCCTCAAGATCATTTTGACGAAATATTAAAATTTCAAATCGAATCTAAAGAAACGGCAAGCAAAGCTGCGGCGCGTCTCTGGAATATGATTGAACAGATTCCTCGAACTAGTATGCCAGAAGATGTCATCGTGGGTTTTGCAGCTTCTGTACTTTCCCATAAAGATGGTGCTATACGCAGAGAGCTACTATCCTGCAATATATCAACTAGAGCCCAACTATTTCGGGCTCTTAACAACATTTCCTTGAAGAGAAGATACGAAGAACAGGACGGTAACGCAACTGATGTGAAGAGGAGCCTTTACAACGAACCTTACTTTTCAGGAACGTGTCGTCGGTGCGGTGTGGCAGAGCACCGCTACATGGATTGCCACAAGCGACTAGAAGAGCCAAGTATCAAAATCGTGCCGAAGACATCGGAACGACTTTCAAAACCAGTAGGCCATTCACGGCCTACGATATGCTTCGTATGCGGACAACAAGGACACGTGGCTTCGACGTGTCCCGATCGCAAAGGTTGGAGCAGAGCAGAGCAGCCGCACTTGCTCTTTTTGACGGAGACGCAGATACAATGTCCTTTGAGCGCTACATACTTGGATTATCCCGGTTACTCGTTGGAGCACAACTTTCGCTCACGGGCCGGAGTCAGTATGTACGCGCGGAACGACCTCTGTATTCAGCGTCTCCGTCACCTTGAAGACCCCACTTTTTCTTCCCTATGGGTTTTAGTGGACACAGGAAACGAAAAAATCCTGTATTCCTGTGTCTACCGTTCGCACAGCGGTGACCAGGAGACAACTCGTTTATTTGAGTATCTTAGTGAGGCTGCAGATATGGCTCTGTATCAGTACCCTTCGGCGCAGCTCGTCTTTCTGGGGGACTTTAATGCCTGTCATCAGGACTGGCTGTTCCCGTACCAGAAGACCGACCATGCTGGAAGAGAAGCGCGGAAATTTGCGTTGTCCTTGGACCTCTTTCAGCTGGTGAAGCAAGCGACAAGGGTACCAGATGTGGTAGGCCATACAGCCAATTGCCTGGACCTTCTGCTGACAACTGATCCGGACAGGTATCGTGTAGAAGTCACCTCCCCCTTGGGAACCTCCGATCACTGTCTGGTGAAATCTGTGTTTACATATTCCCCACCAGCTTTCGAACCTCTTGGTGTTAGGCGAGTATGGAAATACAAGTCAGCAGATTGGGATGAGATGCGACACTTTTTTGCGTCTTATCCTTGGCGGCAGGTCTGCTTCTCTTCTTTGGATCCGTCGAGTTGCGCGGATGCTATAACCGATGTGGTGCATCAGGCAATGGAGTATTTTATTCCTTTTGCTGACGTACCCATCGGTGGCAAAGCTCGCCCATGGTTTAATGCCGAATGTGGTCATGCTCAAGACCGAAAACATTCGGCATATCTCATTTGGGCTGATGCTCGAACCCGCAAAACTCCGGATGTAAGTTTGAAGAAGAGAGCCTTTAACCAAGCTGCCAAGTCCTACAAGAAGGCATTGCTGAAGGCTCGTCTTGATCGGATCGTTAAGAATGGCGAAAAGCTCTCTGTCAGACCAACTGGCAGTCGAGCTTTCTGTTCTCTTGCCAAAGCGATCGAGTCGAACTTCTGCCAACCCTCACTGCCTGCTCTGCTGAAGCCTGATGGATCCCTGGCCCACACTGCAACAGAGAAAGCGAATGTATTTGCTTCTCTGTTTGCTGAGAATTCGCATCTAGACACTGGCAATGCTTCTCCAGCACATCTTCCTCACTGCGGTATTTCGATGCCTGAAATCCGCATCACTAACAAAGAGGTATGGAGAACATTGTGTCGTTTAGATGTGAATAAAGCCAGTGGTCCTGATGGTATACCAGCCATTCTGCTCAAGACATGCGCAGCTGAGTTGTCTCCTATACTGACACGTCTGTATCGCCTCTCTTTCATGACTGGAATAGTGCCGAAATCCTGGAAGCTTGCTAATGTGCAACCCGTGCCCAAAAAAGGCAGCCGTGCCGACCCTGTCAATTACAGACCGATTTCAATCACCTCCATACTCTGTAAGATTATGGAGCGTGTATTGAACTCGCGCCTACTAGCATACCTAGAAGGTAACGATCTCCTCAGTGACCGACAGTACGGGTTTCGCCGTAATAGGTCTACTGGGGACCTCCTAGTGTATGCTACTCACATTTTAGGCGAGGCCATCGAGAAGAACGGAGAAGCGATCGCCGTCTCTCTGGACGTCTCGAGGGCATTTGACAGGGTCTGGCATGCGAGCCTTATATGCAAGCTTTCAGCGTACGGTATATCTCCTGGTCTGATCGGCTGGGTAACGGACTTTCTGAGCCACAGATCTCTCCGAGTAGTTGTCGACGGGTGTTCCTCGGAACCCTTGACAATAAATGCCGGAGTGCCTCAGGGGTCCGTTCTTTCTGCAACTCTGTTTTTGCTGCACATTAATGATCTGTTGAAGCCCGGTATCTATGGGTATGCAGACGACAGCACAGTTGTAGAAAGATATCTGCCGAGTACTCGGGCTAGTCGAGATCAAGTACAGTCTGAAAGAGAAGCCATGGTGCAACGTTTGAATGACAAACTTCAGGCAGTCTCCGCATGGAGCAATGCCAATTTTGTCGAGTTCAACGCCACCAAAACGCAGACGTGTCTATTCACCTCCAAAAGGAGCCCTTTTACCTTGGCTCCTACTTTCCAGAATGTATCCTTGGAATACAGTGACCGGCTTCAGTTGTTAGGCTTAGAGATTTCCTCGAACCTCAACTTTGGTCGGTTCATTGAGTCCAGAGCAAGAGCAGCAGCAGCAAAGCTTGCCGTTCTTGCGAAGGTTCGGCAGTACTTTACACCGGGACAGCTTCTTGTTTTATACAAAGCACAGATCCGGTCGTGTGTAGAATACTGTGGACACATATTTGCTGGTGCCGCAAAGTCTCATCTTGCGGTTCTGGACTCAATTGAGAGGCGAGCAAAGAGGCTTATAGGCGATCCCGAATTGGTCGAAGCCGACCTCCAAAGCCTTGAACACAGGCGTAAAATTGCTAGCCTCTCAGTATTCTATAGGATACATTTTGGTGAGTGTGCGCAGGAATTACACGAGTTAATTCCCCCGTCCCCCTTCCATCACCGGACGTCCCGACGCACGGCAGGTATCCATCCTTTTGTTGTGGACATTCCACCTGTCCGAACGAAGCGCTTTGCTTCCTCATTTTTAGTGCGTACAGCAAAGGACTGGAACAATTTGCCTGCGTCGGTATTTCCGGCCAAATATAATGTGGGTGTCTTCAAGAGAAGAGTGAATAGGTTGCTAGGGCAATGCGACTTACCATCTAAGACTACATTCCACTTACCATCAGGTGGAATGTAGTCAAGCATTGCCCTAGATCATATAAAAAAAAAAAAAAAAAAAAAAAAAAAAAAAGAGCGAGCAACCTGCGGTTAAAGAAGTCCACCTATGCGAGTGCAGACTAGCAACTGGAACCTTGAGGACGTCTCGTGGTGAGCCCGTTTCTTTTCTTTTCGACAGTGGTTCCTCTTGCTCAATGGCGACGTTTAGCTTAGCCAATAGATTGACGGGTCTAACCGAACCTACAAATATGCACACGAAAATCTGCGCTTAGTACCCGGGGGCCATGAAAGCTTAGTAGAAATAGCTACCACGTTAATCAATAACTATGAATGTGAGGCCTTGACGGCGGCTCAAGATCAAGCGAACGAGACTGTGGTATCGGACGACGATAGCGACACAATTTCCGTCGCTATCGTACAATGACTGCCAGTTCTGCGACCCTCTCGGCTTCAGAGCGGGAAGAGCTTTAAGATGTAAGTAATTAAATTTTGAGTTTGAGAGTTGAGAGTGTTCTAAAAGTGTCGTATTAGATATCAAAAAATATTCAGTCTTCATATGAGATGATGACTAGACAATAATTCACCGAATTCATATTATCATATGAGATGATAACTAGTGTAGATGCGCCCAGGCTATTCAGTCCACGTCATCATATGAGATGATGACATTAAGTGGATTCATGTGGTCATATGAGATGATAACTTGTGTAGATAGGGTCAGGTTGTCCGGTCCACGTCATCATATGAGATGATGACAGGTCGAAGGGACGCTTTGGCTGGGATTCGTTTGCATGAGGACAAACATTTTCGTTGTTAATATTATGCACAGATAAGAGCTAGGATTTCTTCGCAGGGCGAAAATGCTTCTCAAATGGTTTTATTAGAATAGTGTGTTATCTACAATACTTAAAGCGTCAGGATAGAACGAGCGTCAGGATAACGTTAATCCCAGCGGTATCTTTATGTCTCTTTACAGATTCTTCATCTAATCATTAAGCAGAGAGAGAGAGCACGAGGACGCGCTAGTGTCAGTCCGGCCGTGACGGCGCATATCAGTTCTAGAGAGTGAAGTGTGTTGTGATTGCTACCACAGATTGATTATTAAATGTCAGCTGTCATTTGTCATTCACTCTGACGTAACACCGAGCGCTAGCACGCGAAAGGGAGAGCCGTCATTAAGTGCTACGTGTTAGGTGGAACGTAATTAGATTTAGAGTGTGTAATTGTTGTAATATACGATATTGATTATATTTTGTACCGAAGTGTGATATTTTATTCTCCTCGCCCGACTACCTACGCCTACCTACAATTACAAATGGATTCGGAAGATTCAGCCGACTACCCTCGTTACCCGTTATATATATATATTTATTACATTTTTTGTCAAAACCGACTCTGTTGTGCCCGACTCAACGTAGTCTTGTCTGTCCTATCCCTAGTGTGTTTTAATAAATTCGGAGGCACTGAAGGAGAGCAACCCCCACCCGCTGTAACACTGCGTTGAAACCCATTCGAACCGTAGTTACTGAGGCTGGTCGCCAACAAGCCGAAGTGGCGAAGGCGAACTTGGGTTTCATTACAGTGTTACGCAAGGGTGAAGGGGCTGGCCATCCTGAAGCGCCGGAGACGTCACAGAAGTCTTAATTACTTACATTTTAGGTTACTTTCTCCCCCCTTCTCACCCTTTCCCCCTCCCTTCTACTCCAACGATACGATTGGAAAGTTTTACCCCAATCTTTATATCAAAGAAAAGAACAAACAGATCCAGTTATACCAACCACCAATTTTGTACTTTTTGTAGCTTGAAAATATAACTTAAACCACTCGGTAACTGACATTGAGAGTCCGAATTAAAGTATTTCAAAACAGCTTCTGATGTCAATTTATACTAACAACTTCACTAGGGTATTTTATTGTTATTTTGTTAAACAAGTACAGTTTTAAACGTTTTTAATAAAATTTGTCGGTGCTGAATAAACGATTTTACATTAAAATGACTCAAAAAATCTAATGTAGTTAAACTATAAGGATTTTAAACCGATACGGGCAGGCATTCGAAACCGCGTACTCTAGGAAACCGTCCCGTTGCTCTACAAATTGAGCTACTGTATCGCTGTCCATCTTGGTGAATTTAGCATTCTATATGTGATCGTCTTTATGATCTATGATTACGACGTCTTTATGATTACGACGTTGGTGACATCTATTAGGGCTTCTTTCTTTATAGATTATTATTTTTCATTCTATATTTATAAAAAAATAGATAAGTTTAACATGGCTATACATGTTTATATATATTTTCACACATATAAGGATTGTACTAGATTTTTGTCTAACTTCATAGGTCTTGTTATTAACATAACCATTTATTTACCTCGTGATCATCCGTTACAAGATATACAAGTTCTGTTAGCTGTGTCTCGTTCAAATTTTTTTTAGAGCTCGTGTTGTGATAAAGTAAATTACTGAGACACCTTACTGACCAGCTATGTGCAAATAACCCGTGGGAGTCGCCACTGATGTGTCGTTGGGTGCGGCCTCATGTAAGACCCAATGTTATATTGTATCGTACTAACATTAGATATTCAGTTTTAATTTGTTACTAACATATGAATGTAAATCTGATATAAAAATAAATAATTATTATTGTTATTATTATTAAATGAGTTGTATTATTCGTTCTACTAGTTATAGTGACGTTTAGATTTATTCTGAAAAAAGAAAATTATCTTGTGGATAATTTAATGTCTTTAAAGCTATTTTAGGAAGTTTTTAAAATTATTTAGATATATTTATTATATTGGGCTATTATTGTGTTATTGCGAACATGTGTATTTTAACCACAAATTTAATTGCTGTTGAAAGTTAAATTTAACCGATAATGTAGCCACTAAAGGTCAAAATTGATTTCCATAATATATTTATTCATCATATTTATTCAAATATATTCATTATTAGATCACTTTTGACTCGTCATCTCGAGTAACTAGTAAAAAATAAAAAAAAACTCAATTGAATAAAATACAAAATCTTTTAAAAAAGAAAACAGTTGTTATACCTTATAATTGTTTTGAGTAAGACATTGTTTAATATATATGAGATATATACATACCGTTATCATTTAAAGATACCTTATACCTACTTAATAACTATTAACCTTGTATTAACATAGCGTGCTAATTGACATAATAGAGTCAACGCGTGATATTTAAAATTATTAGGATCAACTATGGCTTTAGTATGATTGAAAGTGTGTTTATAAAATAAAAAAATAAGAAAAAGTTGTTAAGAGTTAACGATAGTGTGTTTTTATTGTGCAGATATAGCAAGCATGTACTTGTGTTTCGAATATAACTAATAAATATATCATTAAGGCGAAGTCACCTGACAAAGCTTGTATACAACATTGATCTAAATGACCTAGACATTAGAATAACCTGTGATATTATAAATTATGTACTCAAATAAGCTTATGGTAGCTTTGCGGTAGGAGGACTATATCCATTTTATATTACACATAAAATATAAATGTTAGTCTTTGAAAAACCTGACAGTTATAATTCTTTTGTTTTCATAATGGCCAAAATTTGGATTAAACAGGATTCTACCCGTTATTCGCACTTTAGCACACAATAACAGTCCCGGTCTCATTTGGCCACCAATCGTGGGCTTATCCCGGGTAATGATACAATAGGGATGACACGCAACTTTCTAAAACGTTCCACTTGAGGATATAACAATTCAGATTAAATTACGGAAAAAGTTCAGGTAAGGTTTGATATTTTGAAAGGGTTTATATTGTTATGCATATTGTAAATTGTTTTTTGAGATAATGTTTTGAAAATTGTTTTACTATGGACCAGTTTATTTTTCATCGCTATGACCTTTACTAATTTAAAAAATCTTATGTCTGTCTGTAAAACTGTTAATACCTATATTTTAACGTTACAGGCGAAATCTAAACATAATTAATTGTGTGTAATAACCTGTAACATAATTAATAACCTGTGTCAATATTTAATATTATTTAACTTTACCTCATGCTTCACTTATTAGTAGTAAGAAGGTAACCAATAAATAAATATATAACATATATATAACGTTCTCGACCATTTCTCACATTGTTATAATTTATTTGTTTTCATTTATTATTTTAATTGGAAAAACAAACAAAACATGGTTTGTAATTGCATTTTAGTTTAGTACTCTTTTGGCGCTGTCCCAGTAAACCAAACGTCCGATAAATTTTTAGACTCACTTCCGGCATTTTAAAATTGGAAAGCGAAATTGTATTTACCGATGGAAAAAACTAAAAATTGTAAAATTTATTACGTTTTAGTTGCATTTACAATGTTTAGGCATTACGAATAAATATTTTTAAAATTAGATAAATGGAAGGTATTATCTATATTATATATTGTTTAAGAATACAATGTAGTGTTCTTGTATCAATTATATCCTAAAACATTCTTCTTCATCCTTGATAATTGTGTGGAAATTATAAACTTCGTTTCATCCTTCAAAAAATAGGTCATGTTGAAGTCATATTGAAAACGGTCAATATTATTGCGAAAATTTATTAACAACCCTATTTATATTGGCATCAGGTGTAGATTTAAATTCACCTCAATTCAGTCTGGAACAAATCTTATTAAATTTAATATATAATATAATAATAATATACAACAAAAATCTTCTTATCACTTATCTATATTTACTACACCTACACTTTACTATTATTATTATTATTATTACTTACACTTTACTATTATTATTATTAGTTTTCTACATAAATTAATGTTAAACTTATTATGTAATAATATAAATACTATTATATTGCTAATATTAAATAATTGAGTGTGATATTTTCCATTGTCGTTAAAGTGAAATGCTATATATATAATAAATGTATTGTAAAGGGCGATTTAATATGTTCCGAATTGTATACGTATTATATATAATTGTAGTATTAATAATAGTTTCGCTTTTGGAAATAAGAAAAAGATACCTATTTTGTATATCAACTTCAAATATTCCTTTTTTTATGTGGGTTTTATAAGTTTTTTTAAACCGCACATAAAAGTCGATTTTATCTCTAACAATAAAGCCGTTGGTGTTGATAAATTATCCATATTCCATTACATATAGATGACATGTTAATATATTAACAAATAATTAAATTACCTTATCATTATTAACCTAGATACAGTAATAATATCGAATGTTTGTTGAGAAAGCTACAAAACAAAACAACAAAAAAATCATAACCCTATATTTAGTTCGCTAAAAAAGAGTTCTTAACAAAGCCTTCTGCTGTAACTGTGTTAAGAATCTTTTTGATACAGGCTCAGCCATACAAAGAGTTCTTATCTGAAAGAGCTGGACGTATGCCATTGTAAGGTTTTCATCTTTGTTACTGGTTGAAAAGAAAATATTTTTTATACCATTTTTTTATCAACTGTCATAGTGATAACTGTCATAGTTTAAGTTATATAAACGTTTGTAATTTGGTAAATACTTAATATGTGATAATTTGTAAATAAGCATAAATTATTATAAATTGAATATTTTTTTATAAATAAATTAATGGCGGTGTTAGTAAACGTTATATTATTTTGAGTAAAATAAATCGACATTTCTGAACGAAAATAATGATATTCCATTCCATTGCTTCAATTTGTTATTCGTCTAGCAAAAAACCTTGACCTAAAAAAAATATTTTAGTAGCGCTTCGGACTTCCGCAGTTGTAACGATTTAGGAATAAATTAGGCTAGTTATATTTTTTGCCTATGTAATATTGTATAATGTTAATATTTTAACCTCCTTCTTTTAAAATATAAAAAAAGATCATTTCATAAGTAGTATAAAACGAAGTATTATTGTTTACGTTTCCATATGTTCTAAACCTATAAATTACTAGAGAAAATTGTCCTTCAAACATACTAACCACTTCCAGATATACTCACTACTAATTTCATTATCTAGTTAGAGCTAAAGCGAATTTACGTAATAAAATACAAGTTGAACATATACTATAAAACTATCGTCTCGTTCCTTCACGCATGCGCGGTGACTGACAAAGATGTGAACATCGCACGAACCGGTTGTTATTCATTCGACCCGCAACCCGAACTGCCACGGAAACTGCCGATTAGTGTCGATCGACCAGCAGATGAGACTTACGCTCGCCCTGTTAACGTTTTATTGAACATTTCCTGCGAAATACTAGTTTAAAATCCGAATAATTGAAAGTTTTATTGAAAGACGGTAAAGTGATGATATTTTAATAAGTTAATCAAGTTAATCCTCGTATATTTACGTATGTGTGCGTGTTAGTCATGAACAGTGGGGTAAAAAGAGGAGCAGTGCTGTTGAGATTACGTTAACCAGCGCTAATAAGGTAGAAATACATAAAGGTGATAAATAGATAACCACCTTTTATATAATAACCTTTTACTTTTACCCCGTGAACAAAGGGCGTCCAATTTTCACAAGGTAAGGAACAATCTAAAAGATAATGCCAACAACTACTATACAAGAAAACATCGCTCTTTTAAATATGATGTCCTCGGATAATTTAGAAGATGATTTGAAAAGTGTTCAGCTCCATTATCCATCAGAAAGGAGGCTCCAGAGCGATGGCGCATGCGTGGAAGAGAGGGTGAGAACATCCCGCGGAGACATTCTAGTGGCGGTTCGAGGGGATCGTAACAAACGCGCAATAATAACTTATCACGACCTCGGCCTCAACTATGCAGCCAACTTCCAGGCCTTTTTTAATTTTGTAGATATGAGATCGATATTAGACCAATTTTGCATTTACCACGTCAATGCACCAGGTCAGGAGGAGGGAGCCCCAACACTGCCCGAAGATTTCTCGTATCCCTCAATGGATGCATTGGCCTCTCAAATAGATTTTGTTCTTGGTCATTTTGGAATAAGATCTTTTATTGGGTTCGGAGTTGGCGCTGGTGCTAATATATTAGCTCGTTATGCACTTGTAAGCCCTCAAAAAGTAGACGGTTTAGTCCTCATAAATTGTACATCTACCCAAGCAGGCTGGACTGAATGGCTTTATCAAAAGATTAATACGCGACAGCTGAGGTCCAGTGGAATGACTCAGGGAGCACTTGATTATCTAATGTGGCATCATTTTGGACGCAGTACTGATGATCGAAATCATGACTTGGCCCACGTTTATAAAGAGTGCTTTTCGCATGTCAATTCTGTTAATCTGTCAATGTTTATCGATTCTTATTTACGTCGATCTGATTTGGCAATTGCCAGGGATAACACCACAATAAAGGTTCCAGTTTTGAATGTAACTGGAGCCCTATCGCCTCACGTAGACGATACAGTGACATTTAATGGTCGCTTGGAACCGGCTAAAACATCTTGGCTAAGTATTTCTGACTGTGGTATGGTTTTGGAGGAGCAGCCTTGTAAGATAGCGGAGGCGTTTCGCCTTTTCCTCCAGGGCGAGGGTTACTGCAGGTAGTCATCATGTATACAGACAACGATAAATGCAACGCTAATAAATAGATGCACTTGATGCTTATTTACACGCGAGCTTTTACAACACAGTTGTTGTAGACGTTTAAAAAGTAGACAAAAATTGTTAACCCTAATTTTAGTTATGGGAATAAATTTATTTTGTGGCTTAAATAGGCTTTCAATTACCCTTCTGTATATTTCTGTATAAAATATTGCCTTCTATGTATTTCGTAAATTAGGTCACATTTTATATTTGATGTGTACACCTTCTGTTAAAGAACATACCAATATTTTTTTCACACTTCAGTGGAGAATGTAGAATAATAATTGTATTTAGAATTTTTGTTCTTCTAAAATACGAGAGCTACGTTTAACATAACTGTTCTTTTGTATTGTTATAATGAAAGCTAAATATGACAATGACAGATGTTCAAAGTGACAGTTAATGACAGTTTCAATTATATCATATGAGTATATTATAAACTCTTGTTATGTGTCAATTATTTAAATTATCCATTAGCGGACCCGAGAGAATGTTTAATATTTGCATATTCCATTTAACGAAAATTTTAAAGCTGTAATAACCCAAATGAAGCTCAGCGAGTGTGAAATAATGATCCTTTCCCTCTACCAAAATATTACTGGGAAAATATATTTAATATTTAGAATACAAAATGTTTTATTCATATCGCTCTTTATTGAAGTGCGTTAGGTTTTGGAATATAAACATTTTCATGAAAATATTATACATAGGTTGTTTTTTTTTAAAGATAATTTTTTTTTCTCAAAAAAAAAAACAGTTCATTATCCATATATTAAGGTAGAGAAATGAATCAATATGTTTCTTTTCAGTGACAACATGAATGTATGATGAATTGTGTACTTATTATTTCGGGACGATAAAATATTATGATCTCCATATATTAGAATATATTACATGATATTATGTTAATCTGTAACTCGCAGTGGATCAGAGCGCTTTGTGTTAAGATATTGAGGAATTTTATTTCAGCTATTTTTTCTAAATGTCACTAGTCTTTGACAACCTACTGATTAATATTTCTAAGTTAGTTTCTTAGTCGTTTATTTTATAGTTTAATTGCATGATGTTATCTCTGTTCAGTTTTTTGTGTCTTATTTCGAAACACATCTACTGGTAGTGCCACCATATCTAGAAAAATATTTATTATAAATTTTAAATAATTAAAAAATATATAGGCAAAATAACGTTATATTTTAAAACAACATTTACAAAAATATATTTTCTTTACTGATTAACGATCAAAATAACAGCTTTAATAAATGAATAGTAAACATTTTGATATCGATCGGACATTTACAAATATCTGCGTTAATAATGACACATTAGTAAATTACACTCCTACAAAGCTGGGGTGGTTTTATGTAATCTATACTAATATTATAAAGCTGAAGAGTCTGTTTGTTTGAACGCACTAATCTCTGGAACTACTGGCCCGAATTGAAAAATTCTTTTTGTGTTGAATAGTCCGTTTATTGAGGAAGACTATAGGATATATGTCATCTCGCTGTGACTTATAGAAGTCAAGCAGCAATGAAAAATGCTGCAATAACAGGAAAAGATTTGTTTTTTGAGAGCTTTCCTCGCGTGCGCTGAGGAAACACTAAAAACCGCGCGGACGGAGTCGCGGGCGACACCTAGTTATACTCTACGTTAGTAATCAGCAGCTATTAAAGCTAATAGTTATATAAGCAAATAATTATACATAGTTATTTATACTTGTAATTCAACACTTTCAAGTGCCGATTTCATTAAAAAATATCAAGCTTAATTCTTAGAGGTTATTAGAATATTATATACGTATTGATTTTTTAACCATTATATACTACGTAATTTTGGTTTATGTAACCAAATTTGAAAGACATAGGTATATATTTTTATATGTATTTTTTTTAATCTAATTTTGTTCATTCTATCTGTCATTTAACATTCATTTAAGTTTCATGTAGTTAAAAATAATCCTATATGCATATGTAAAAGTTGTAATGGTCTAATCATCAGTTAGTATCACTTCAGCAGAGTTCACTAAGCGACGACACTCTACCGTAAAGTAGCTATTTCCTGACTGCTCATGAAATTTTATATTCAATGTTATACAACATAGATATTTTCACATTTACCTAGACATAAAGAGTAAGTCACAAGACTTAAGTCGATTTAAATATAAAAATAAATCATGCTAAAGTTAACACATTTCGTTATAAGTCCTATTTGCACACTACAATGCAGATAATACCGACTCAGTCACGTGCCGCTGACTGGGGGCTCTATATTTGACTTTGTAACAGCGAATAGTTTATCCCAATTGATTAAGAAGTTAACTCGTCTCCTACATGTTTACTATGTTGTAGTACAGATTGTTTTGCCTACAAAATCTACACGTCTAATATATTTCTTTATTTATTTGTTAAAACTTATTGTACATTAAAAAAATATACAATTGGCACACTTAATATTAAAGCATTCTCTATCAGTCAATATTAACACTAAACAGAGAAAAAAATACATTAAAAAAAAAAGCTGAAATTGAAAACTAAGAACTGAAATATCGGACAAATATTAGCAGTTTGGGATGCAATGCAATACTTTTCTAGAATTTACAAATGGTTTTATGATGATGCTATTTACTGCTTTACCGCTTCTGCCGTGTGGCATTACATGAAATGGATTCATTTATATCTATATCCAGTAGCTGGCAAACCACAGCTCTGGCTGCAACCCATTTACTTAGTTTCTATAATCAATAAAAAATTTTATGTTTACATTACATGAACATTATAAGAAATACTCTTATAAGCTACTAGTATTTTTTATTTTATTTCATACATACAGTTTCCACATTAAATTGAATAATAAAACAGTACAATTTAATATGACCTATCGATTTCATTCTATGGAATAAAAGAAAAACCTTGAAAGGTATTTATATAAATATAGAATGAAAAATAAACCAATACGGGCAGGGATTCGAACCCGCGAATTCTGGGAAACCGTCCCGTGGTCGCGGGTTCTAATCCCTGCCCGTGTCGGTTTATTTTTCATTCTATATTTATATAAATTTAAATCTGTTTAACATGGCTATACATGTTTATAGATATTTATATTATTTAAACTGCCGATTAGTGAACATCCGCCCCGTTGGTCGAGTGGTTAGCTCAGACGCCTAACTTGTCACGGCGCAATGGGGCTCGGGTTCGATTCCCGGCGGAGACAGGCATTTATGTGATGAGCATAGATGTCTGTGTTTCTGGGTTTGGTCGTTTATTAAATATATTCTCAGTATTTATATGTGTATTTCTATGTATTTGTATCGTTGTCTAATACCCTTAACACAAGCAAATAATTTGCTTACTTAGGGGTTACATCAATGTGTGTAATTTGTCCTGATATTATTATTATTATATTATTATTATTATATAATTATAAGTTGTGACAATGATGATGAATGAAAGATGTTTTTTTCGAACTGTATACATATAATTGTATAATTGTATGAGTTTTTTTCGAACTGTATACATATAATTGTATAATTGTATGAGTTTTTGGCGAACTGTATACATATAATTGTATAAGAAAAATTCTATGAAACTTCATATAGGTAATAGAAATCTCTATAATTTCTGACTATTCTATGAAATGCATCAAGAATTTATGGAATTAAAGTAATAGTAGTATAAAATCGTCAGTTAAGTAAATATGCGAGAAATTCTAAAAAAAAAAATACTTTTTACAGTGACAAAACTTCGCTAATAAATAAACGAGGAGACAGTGTCGTTGAATTAATATTGAAATTATCATTTCACTGGTAAAATATATAGTACCAAAGATATTAATATTTTCTTATCGTGGCTTCAGAATTAGATTTTTTAAATTACATATGAAAAAAGAAACATAAAGCTTTTTAATTTATTTAATGAATGCACTGAAACACGCGAAGGTTATATTAGAGTTTGCATAATATTATAATTAAGACCAAAATTAACTGAAGCATTAGCTTAATAAAAAACAGTTTTAAAATTATTTTGATGTTAATGTTTTGGTCAAATAATACGCAAAATGGATATTACTTTTTTAGAAACTATTATTCTTTTGTTAGATACATTCGTTTTTGCTGTTAACTCCTAATCTATTTTTAAACTTAGTGACCTTTTAGTTAAAGGCAGACTCTGAAGATGAAATATTAAATTAATATAATTAAATATATATAGTATAATATCATCATTAACTATTTTAAAGGGATATACATAACATGAATCAAAGGGTTTATTAATTATTTCACCAATATACTTACGTAAGTATTTTCTACTACTGCTGTATTTAGAAAGTTGGTTAAACCAAAAGAGACGGACAACAAACTCGATTTTTCTTTTAAAACAATATTCATATTGTATTTTATTTATTCTATAAACCCTTTGATTCATGTTATGTATATCCCTTTGAATTAATTAATTATGTAATATATGCACTATATATTTAATTTTATTAATTTAATATTTCATTTTAAGAGTGTCCGTTTAACTAAAAAGCTGCTAAGTTTAAAAGTATACTAGGAGTAAACTGCAAAAAACGAATTGAATCTCTACCCACTGTATTTGTACTCGTACCAAACCTATGGCTTATCTTATCTTTTAGGGTTCTTTATTTCTAAAATTCCGTATCAATTAAAATAATTATAAAATACTTATTCATGGTTCCTTACAAAAAAAAATTCAAATAAAGATTTTAGAAAATAACGAAACATGAAATTTATTTTGTCAGTCGTAAATCAAAACCTAAGGGAATTCAACTTAGAGTCATTAATTTTAAGATCTCATAGCAAAAAAAAAAAACATTCCGATAGTCAATAAATTTTAGTTAAATTATGTATTAATGCATAATATTAAAATCTAGAATCCTTTATAAATTATTAGCATTCGTTCTAACCCTTTGATGTATTAGTAAAAGCTCATGGCGAATTTATTTATTATTTTTGATACACATTCAGCATATATTTTTCTTTGATATTTTTTCAAAGGCCTGCGTCCTCAGCATGTCGTTGACACGTTGGATATGATACGGTACAATTAACAAGGAATTGGTGAATAGATTTTCAATATACAATTTATTCCAGAATCTGAACCGTTTTTAAAACATCTCTCTTTATTTTTTATTATAAAATATATATTTTTATAACATTGTGAAATAGCTCTAATCATTATTTTATATTTAAGTTACCCACAACATTTTATAGTGTCTTCTAAGGTTTTCACAAGTATCACACATTGAAATAAAACTATTTTTACGCATTTAACTCGCGTATATTGAATTAAATTTTAAAATTACATTTTAAATCTAAACCGGCGTTTCAGTTGAACATTTAAAAACAATTACAAAGTAATACTAAACAAAACCAAGGATTGCAAAACCATACGTAAAATAAAGTTATATTGAAAGCTATAATTAAATTTCGATTCGCTTCGAATGCCCATAGCGTATATCCTCTTTTTGTGAGGGTTTTTCCTAAATAACGTGTATCGCCCCCCTTTGGAGGAAGGAGGGGGGGTAGGTGCATGGGATGGTGAAGGTGGTTTTGTTAAATGGACTCACTGACCAGATCAACGGCATATGAAAAACGATATATTCGTTATCACTGATTTAGTGTAATCTCTAGTGGATATAAGATAATATCATTTTATACTAATATTATATCACATAATAGAATAGAAGCTTAAGTGTAAATTTATACAAGAAATAAATTTGCAGGTAATATAACTACTTACGTTTTTATAGTTTTTAATAATTAGTTAATATTTATTCCTTGTATCAACACTAGGGCTTCCTTGAAACTTTATACTGGATTAGCAACACTATAAACACACGACATATGATAACATATTATATATATACTCGTATATCGTAACCTCGTCCTTCATTTAGGTATATATTTTATCTGAAGGTTGACTATTAAATAATGCATCAATGCCGTATTGTATTTTTTAATGCATAATTGTTTGTATTAGGGAAATAGATAAATATCATTAAAATTCTTTTAGAAGTCAGTAAATAGTGAAGGAGATCAACGGACGGTTGTAAGTAATTAAGGTAAAATTGAGAAGGATTTGACACTACTATGAGCTACCACGCTACCAACCAATCAGAAAGGTTAATAAAATTTACAGGAAATTCGGTTTTTGTTACTCTTTGAGAAATTAAGTAAAAGTCGCAAACAGCTGTTTATTTTCTTTTTAATTAATGTAAGTTGAGTCGGGAGTTGTTGAAGCCTTTGCTTGGCTCAGGTGATGTTACAAAAAAAGTCAAGAGATTTCTGAATCATTTTGAGTATATTTAAATGTTCATATTCAGCTACAGTTTACGACAGAACAAATAATAATCATATTACAGTACAATATTATACCTACGATTTGAATCTTTATAACTCTTATTGAATGCCATTAAATATGTAAAAGAACAATGCAGCTATTTTTTATTTAAAAAAATATATATCTAGGTACTACTGGTTTGTTCAACAGGAATGTTCAGAGCCATTTAGATCAGTTTATATATTTGAATCAATAGTTGGTTAGATGCATAGTTTCTATTGTTTCAGACCAGAATTGTTAACAACCTCCGCATAACAGGACTTGCATACCTCAATAAGTATCTTCGAGTTCCAGCTCTTATTGCACAGTAGTAGCGGTCTAAGATAAAGAGATATTTAATTTGAATTGTATTGCTTTATGTTTTATTTTTGTATTTAATCTTTTCTATCAATGCCGACTACTATGACAAATACGTCTGTATTACATTTTTTATATCGCAATTTACTCGACTATTTTAAAACTGAATCGAGGTTCAGTCCGCCATGTTTTGAACTAATAAGTAAGAACTCCGGAATAGATCGAAAATAATTAGAAAAAAAATCCGACAAAAATCCATTTGTTTCAAATAAAAAATAGTGTGTGTATATATGTATAGACTTAAATATAAACCTAATAATCGTAATGTATTGCCATGTAGCTGTTTATATGGTTGAAGTGTTATTTAATATATCATTGTAATTTTGAGAGGAATGTTGAAGGGTTCAAGCATAACAAAATGCCTATTCACCGCTACAATGTTTCTTTACGAAAATATGTAACAAAAATACACAAACAAAGACAGTCTAATAAACGCTATAAATATAACTTTGAAGATTATAATGAAATAAAATTAACTTGGTTGTTGAGTATCTTTAGATAAATATATTTAACAAATTCATTAATAATCAATAAATTAGTAATCAATAACGTTTACAATATTTGATATTTGAAGCTGTTATTTGATATATGGTCTAGATTTTGTCTGTCGTAGCTAATGGTCATAATTTATTTAGTAATGTAGTTAGTAGTGGTCACATAGATGATAGATCATTTTACCTTATAAGACAGTTTCTATTTTGTAGTAATGATAAAATATACTAGACATTTCCTAGTTGATAATATTAATTTAAATCTCGTAAAACAAAATATTATATTTTAGTGTGTTACGAAGACTCAATATATAGTGTTAGAAGTTGTTTAGGGTTTTCAGCTGCTTTTTAAAATGTATCTATGATTTTTACTTTTTTTGTTGATTTTTAAATATATTTTTTAATATTTAATCCTTTTAATATCTATTCGTATTTGAAATGTTTCTTTAAAGGTCTAATGGCAATAACAGCCAGTTGTAACAAATATAATATGCATATATTAAATAACCATATCTCTATTTATTAAATAACCACAAATATGAACTTTGATTACAAAGAAATAAACAAATCTAATAGAGATATAGATATCTATACAAAATCAAAATGTTCGACAATAAGTGAAACCATAAAATCACTGAAACAAATCTAGGAAGATAATTCCGATTTACACTGAAAATATCTCGGAATGTTGCATCGATTTTATCTTGTAATGGCAAATACGCTTTAAATTTCATCTAGATCCCTGGATTTGGGAGATAAATCTGCGCTGTTTTGCAATTTAAATGTTTTCTTTTGCCTTTTGCTTTCCTTTTCTGGGATTACAGTTTGATTTGGCTTGTTTGTATATTCAATTGCACAGTACGTGATAATTTGTTAACATCCATAGAATTGCTTTAGAGAATTCATTTTGTATTATTTGATTTCAGGAGTATTCTTTAGCTTTAATGAATACAAGGTATTTATATTTTAATCTCTTTTATTTCCCATAACATATTTTATGAAATGTAAATAAGAAAATTATGAAGTTTCGATTTTTAATTTAGAATTATTTATGTAATGTCTGTCTGTAAAAACATATTTATTCTTTCTTGGAAATGTTTACATTCTTTAATGTTAAGTTGTTTTTGAGCTTTTCTTTTTTTTTCATTTTTTTTCAATTTACTAAGGGTACCTCCATGAAAATAATAAAACTAATTGAAATTGGGTATGTTTACAATATAATGAAGTGTAATAATCGAAAAAATATACAATATTACTGATATTTCTTGAATAAACAGATTTATTATTTCATAATTATTTTTAAATAAGAATATGTCCATGCAAGGAGGGATTTATGTTGCCTTGTTATTGATATTAGTAGTACTATCGGTATACTATTATTGATACGACTATTGGCTTCTCTAGAAGCCACAAAATTGAATATCTTAAAATTGTAACACCATAAGACTGAACATACTTAACTCAAGATAACATAAGTGTGTTAAGACTTCTGCGGTAGCTATGTTCGTGGTGTGTTCTTGGTGACAAGGTGCCTGGCTCAGACTTAGTGCTGGAGTCCCCCGCTTAGACCTCTGAGAACCTAACGCCACTTCCGCCCCAGCCTGTACTGCCTCCACCGCCTTATAATAGAATTAATATTTTGATATTAGAGTTATAATAATAGGTTTTTTATTTAATTTAAGATTAAATTAATTTTTAAATAAAGAACTAAAGTTTCATCTTTCATTTAATTCAGGCAGTTTACAGGACAAAAAATGATGTCTACTCTAAAAATGTTATTTGGGCATATTTAAAAAAAATAAATTAAAAATGAATGGGCCTACTTGTTAAAGAATTTATTGTATGTTATCGATAAAAACAGCAACATCTGTTAAATAAAAAATATTTTTTTACGAACAAAAATAAGTACCTACATTTTTTTTTACTCATTTTTTTTACAGGACACATTGACCTGACCCCTAAGTAAGCAAATTGTTTGCCTGTGTTAAAAGTGTTAGACACCGATATGAATACATAGAAATACACATACATACTGAGAATATATTTAATAAGCGACCAAACCCAGAAATACAGACAGACAGGCATGTATGTGATGAACATAGATGATGTTCATTCACCAGAGTCCCATTGAGCTATACGTTAGGCGCCTGAGCTAACCACTCCACCAACAGAGCGGTGTAGGTTGGAAGTGACATTTTATTTTTAAAATGTCATATCTTTTTATTGGTTTGATTAATTTACCAGAGTGTATATTTATTTGATTAAGTAACTATTCAGTATTTTAATTTAAAATACATTTGTCATAACAAAGCATTAGTTTAGATATAATTGAACAAATTAGAAAAAAAACACCTGTTACTTTTAACTTCGCACCAGGGGCAGGTTGTTATACTACCGGAGGAAAAATGTTACAAGCAAACCAAATGTAATAAAAACCTTATTATTAAAAATGTTTTTATATTACATGTGACCAGTTCTTAGTCACAACATACTTTACCTATTAGGCACCAGATTATTTGAATTCAAATGGATTACAAAGTGTCAAACAAAAATATATTCATCTTCTACACTTTCTTAGTCATTTTTACTGCTGGAAAATTTGCAGTTTTCTTAGTTGCTTCTATGGTTTTCTTGATATTTTGTACTAGGTATATTTCCTGAACTTGTTTTTTATTTTAACTCTTTAGTTAACTTAATCTTTCTTCTTCTAATGTTGCAATACCAAAGCCTTTTTTTCCAAGTATCAGTCACGATAGCGGATTTGCGAGTTTTACGTGTTGTATTCGTTTCTTAGGAGCTGCTTTAGGATCAGGCTTAATGGTTTCTGGAGAAAAGAATAGTCAAAAACTTTATAATTTCTAGATACTGGGTAAGTAAAAATTAATATATTGCATTCTGATTTGGTACTCGTTATGGGTGAATGATGAGTTTGTGAGCCGGATTTTCGGTCTCTATCTTCTGTTTCGTAACAAGACAATTTTCTATCATTAGGTTAGCCGCTATGTTCTATTATTTGTTGAAAAGAAAAACCATATCACATGTCACAACCTGCCCCAAGCAAATGACACTTTTAACCCCAACGCCTAAATTGATCTTTTGAGGTTAAGTTACAAAAGTACTAATCAATATAACTGTAAAAATGTAAACTGTAAAAATCTACCCTCCAATTATATGAAAGCTAACACTTTTACATCATCACCACCACAAACATTTTGTTTAAACACAATCATAAAGATTTAATTTTTTTTAATATTTATTATTATTATATAAAATAGTTACCGTGATGAGAGACCGAAAAAAAAATCTATTTTAAATGCTAAAATGTAATGCTATTGTATTAGACATTCAGTTAACCATATGCATAAACAAAATTTTCAATACTAAACATTCACAAAGCCGTTTTTGAGACGGTTTGCACAGTTCCATACCATAGTGCGCCGGTCGACCGCACCGCGGCAAATGCGATGACCCAATTTTTTAAATCTATAATATCTTCGAAAATATTTATCTAAATTACATGCTGTAAAGGGCTATATTGTTCCATATTAAATGTAAAATGTATTTAAGGTACTTAATTAGGTAAGAATTTATGCTGTATTACTTAAAATCGCTTCGTAAATAAACCATTATTTCTATACTTAATTAGATAAGGATTTATGCTGTATTACTTAAAATCGCTTCGTAAATAAGCCATTATTTCTCGTAAAAAGTAAAGGATAAAAATTGGCTATTGTGGGTTATCACTAAGAGATAAACATATACTTTTGTGGACTTTCTTGTAGAACTTTTTAAGGTATACAATACTTAGTACATTATTTTGATCTATCTCGTAGAATTCAACCAGCGCGGCGTTTGCATTGTAAGCGCAAAACAATGTGTTTGTTGTTTGTTGAAAAAAAAAACTGCATCAAAATCCGTTGTGTAGTTTTAAAGATTTAAGCATACATACAGACATAGGGACAGACGCGGGAAGCGAAAACATAAAATCTGACATTATTGATGTACCACTGAAATTTAAATGGTTTGTGCTAACGAGCGTTTAATTATCATGATGACACATAAAATTTTTTATGCCATTTTTATGATTTTTCTTAAAATTATGTTCAAAAAGATGTATATAATAACTATGTAGGGCTTATTATATGGAATTTTGAACGGGAGCTATTTGTATATTTAAAGATGACACCTTAGAGGATATGAAACATTGTTTCTTTATTTTTAACCCCCGACTCAAAAAAAAGAGGCGTTATAAGTTTGACCTGTTGATCTGTGTATATGTGTATCTCTGTATCTGTATATCTGTGTGTCTATCTACGGCAACGTTACAGTCAAACGCGTGGACGAATTTAAATGTATTTTTTTTAATCGAAAGCTTGGTTCGTCGAAATAGTTCTTAGCTGTGTTTGGTTGAAATAGAATCAGTCGTCTCCAAGATATGGAGCCTTTATTAGTGATGGTGAAAGGTTCTTAAACAATATTGATAGTATTTAGTACAATTGAGAAAAAAAATAAAGTAATTTAAAAAAACAGAAAAAAAAATAATTAAAAAACCCTTTATACAAAAACGTCTAAAAAGGATGAGAATAACATTAATATGTACTTATTGAAGTCGTTGCGTCGGGGGATCGCTAAATAAAGGAAGAATTCAAAATGGATTCAATTCAATTCATTTTTTTGTTGTACATTAACCATCTGTTGAACCCCGGTATCTATGGGTATGTAGACGACAGCACAGTTGTAGAAAGATATGTGCCGAGTACTCGGGATAGTAGAGATCAAGTACAGTCTGAAAGAGAAGTCATGGTGCAACGTTTGATTGACAAACTTCAGGCAGTCTCCACATATAAACAATACCAATCTTGTCAAATTCAACGAAACTAAAGCGCAGACGTGTCTTTTCACCGCCAAAAGGAGCCCTTTCACCTTGGCTCCTACTTTTCAGAATGTATCCTTGGAATACAGTGACCGGCTTCAGTTGTTAGGCTTAGAGATTTCCTCGAACCTAAACTTTGGTCAGTTCATTGAGTACAGAGCAAGAGCAGCAGCAGCAAAGCTTGCCGTACTTTACACCGGCACAGCTTCACATATAAAATAAATATGTGGTCACATATTTGCTGGTGCCTCAAAGACTCATCTTGCAGTTCTAGACTCAATTGAAAAGAAAGCGAAGAGGCTTATAGGCGATCCCGAATTGGTCGAAGCCGACCTTCACAACCTTGAATACAGGCGTAGAATTGCTAGCCTCTCAGTATTCTATTGATTAGACACATTGTGGTGAGTGTGCGCAGGAATTACACGATCTAATTCCCCTGGCCCCCTTCCACAACTGGACGTTCCAACGCACGGCAGCTATCCATCCTTTTGTTGTGGACACTCCACTTGTCCGACAAAGTGCTATGCTTCGTCTTTTTTAGTGCGTACAGCGAAGGACTGGAACAATTTGCCTGCGACGGTATTTTGCCCTACCACCACATAAGATTACATTCCACTTACACATCAGGTGGAATGTGGTCAAGCATTGACCTAGGTTGTTTAAAAAAAAATAATTTCCAAAGTTACTTATTATTATAATTAGATATAGATAAAAAAAAAGTGATTTGATATTTTATTCAGGCAGAATTTGATATTTTATTACCTACAAATGACAAATAAAGAAACCAGATTAATTAGACACTTATTTAATTTTTTACTTAAAATTATAATTTAGTTATTTCGTGCTTCCCAACAAATTTGAGCATAAATTTATAGAATCACAGAGACATGAATTAACTCTTTCAACTTTCGATAGTACCTAAGCGACCATTGTTTCTACAACACGAGCTAACAATAGGTTTTTGTACTTAATTCCAAGTGAACTGAGAACAAATTTCACCGTTTCGATAAACTGATTAAAGTTACCAACAAAAACTTTGCTCACAATCCAGTTTCCGTAAAACAACATATTTTTTATTTTTCTATTGCTTAGTTTCACTTTCCAAGACTTAGCTTTAAATGCTTTAAATCAACTGTTTTTGATTTATGTGCTTTATTTCATTTAATAAATTTATGTAATTGTTGCTCTAATCCTGAGTTGACTCCTAATCTATTTTAAACTTAGCGATCTTTTAGTTAAAGAAAGACTTTTTCGATGAAATAATAAATAAATAAATAAAAATAATTATAATATTATATATATTTAATAATTTATTATTTAAAAGGAATATACATATAATATATAGGAATAAATCAAAGGATTTATAGAATAAATAAAACAAAGTATGAATAATGTTTTAAAAGAAAAATCGAGTTTGTGGTCCGGACTTTTTTGGTTTAACCAATTTTCTAAATATAGCAGTACAAAAAATATTTGTCTAAGTTGTTGTTGGTGACCCAATATATATTATAAAATACAGCCTGTATTAATACTCGAACTAAACTCATGTTAAGTTTGTTATATTTTAGGGTTCTGCATTTCTAAAATTCCTAATTAGGTAAAATAATTATAAAATACTTATTCACGGTTCTTTTTTTTTTTAAATATATAAATGAAAAATCGAAATAACCAAAATTTATGTATGACGTATGTAATTTATTTTGTAAGTAGTAAAACAAAACTTAAGGGAACCTAAAATCATAATTTTTTCGACCTTGAATCATGATAAGAAGCATTCAAACCAAAAAAAGCAAATATGCCGGAAATCAATAAATCGTAATAGAAAAAATAAATATAATACATTATTTTTAATATTAAAATAAAGCAAACCTTTCTAATTATTAGCATTTTGTCTAACCCTTTGATGTATTACTTAAAGCTTATGGAGAATTTATTCATTATTTTTCTAACACATTCAGCATTTATTTTTCTTTGATATATTTGTTCAAAGGCCTGCGTCCTTAGCGTGTTGTTGACACGTTGGATACGACACGGTACAATTAACAAGAAATTGGTAAATAGATTTTCAATATACCGTTTATTTCATAATGTGAACCGGTTTAAATACGTCTCTCTTTATCCTTTATTATAATAAACATTTTTTATTATATTGCAAAATAGGTTTAGAGGTTATTTTATATTTAGATTACTTATAAAATTTCAACATTAATACTGAACAAAAGCAAAGACTGCAAAACTAAACGTAAAATAAAGTTATGTTGAAAACTATAATTAAATTTCGATTCGCTTCGATTGCCCATAGCGTATATTCTCTTTTTGTGAGGGTTTTTCCTGAATAACGTGTATCGGCCTCCCTAGGGGGAGGGGGTTGAGGGGGCGTTGCCTGGGATGGTGAAGGTGGTTTTGTTAAATGGACTCAGTCTAAAAGAGAGGTGCCTAACAGCCACCCACACTGACCAGCTCAACGGCTTATGAAAAAACGATATTTTCGTTATCACTGATTTAGTGTAATCTCTTGTGGATATAAGATAAAATCATTTTACACTAATATTATACCATATAATTTAATAGAAGCTTAAGTGTAAATTTGACAGCAAGTGTTAAAGTTTTGACAGCATTTTGGCTGCCACACCATTCACTAGTATGAAAGGTCAAATCGAAATAAAGAATTTATTTTTATTAGTCTCTGAGAAACTAAGTAAGAGTGACAGAAAACTGTTATTTTTTTTTAATAATGTAAGTTGGGTCCAGCGTTGTTGAAGCCTTGGCTTGGCTGACGCGAAGTTAAAAAAAGTCTGAGATTTTATGAATGATTTTGAGTATATTTAAATGTTCATATTGACGGCTAAAGTTTACGACAACAACAAATAACAATCATATTACAGTACAATATTATATCTACGATTTGAATCTTTATAACTCTTATTGAATGCCATTAAATATGTAAAAGAACAATGCAGCTATTTTTTATTTTAAAAAATATATATCTACTACTGGTTTGTTCAACAGGAATGTTCAGAGCCATTTAGATCAGTTTATATATTTGAATCAATAGTTGGTTAGATGCATAGTTTCTATTGTTTCAGACCAGAATTGTTAACAACCTCCGCATAACAGGACTTGCATACCTCAATGAGTATCTTCGAGTTCCAGCTCTTACTGCACAGTAGTAGCGGTCTAAGATTAAGAGATATTCAATTTGAATAGTATTGCTTTATTTGCACATAAATTTTTTTAATATAGATTTTTTTGTATTTAATCTTTTTTGGTCAATGACTACTAGTATCTCTACTAATATTATAAAGAGGAAAGGTTTGATTATTTTTTTGTAAGTTTGAAATGAATAGGTTCCGAAACTACTGGACCGATTTCAAAAATTCTTTCACCGTTGGCAAGCTACACTATTCCCGAGTGACATAGACTATGTTTCATTTTCAAAAAATTAGGGATGATTACTAAAACTTGAATATTCTAACGCAAGGTGTAAAAAAATAAACAAAAAACTGCTTGCACTGCGAAAACGGTGAAAGTTACGCAAACATGATGTTCTATGAAATTGTTCCTCTTTAAAAGTTCCACAGATTACACGAAAAGCGACCTACACGCGGGTGGAGCCGCGGGCAACAGCTAGTTATATATATTTTCAAGACTATTCCTGTTATTTATATCGCAGTTTTACAGACTAGATTCAAACCTAATAGGGTTTTTACTGGAACAGAGTACACGCTGATGTATGTCGTGTTTTATACAAATAAGTAAGATCCCCGAACTGGTTCGAAACTAATCGCGCAAAACTCTGATGTCAATGTAAATATTTTATTATGACAATAACATTTAAGGGTGTTAAGTGTTTTTGGGTCAATTATAAGAAAAAATACGTTGCATATATATGTATAGATAAGACATAGCAGTCAGAAATATACCTAAATATAATACTAAGCTTTGTGATGTAGATGTTTATATGGTTGAAGTGTTATTTAATATATCATTGTAATTTTGCGAGGAATGTTGAAGGGTACAAGCGTAACAAAATGCTTTTTCACCGCTACAATGTTTCGTTATGAGAATATGTAACAAACCCACACACATAAAGGAGGTCTAGTATTTGTTACAAATATAAATTTAATTATTATATTAAAAAAAATATTTGACTTAGTTGTTAAAAATCTTTGGAAACTTACGTTACTTTAATATATTTTATATATTCATTAATACTAAATAAGTTTTAATTGTCGTTATCCCCCGGTGACGCTGTAATAGCCAACAGGGCTAACAGTATAGACAAACAAAAAAAAAAAATTGTCGTTATGTTTATAATAAGAGCTGTTATTTGATATATGGTCTAGGTTTTGTCTGTCGTAGCCAATGGTCATAGTGTATAGTTAGTGGTCACATAGATGATAGATCATTTTACCTTAGAAGACTGTTTCTTTTTTGTAGTGAAGTTATAATATACTAGACATTTCCTAATTAATTCTATTAATTTAGATGTCGTAAAATATAATATGGTATGTATGTTGACGGAGTCTCATAATATATTCGTTTTAGAAGTATTTGAAAGTATTGTCAGCTGCTATTAACATTTTATTTGAAACGTTTACATTTTCTTTTTTTTTTTCAAACCTGTCTGTCTATTTTTAGTATTATTTTTATAATTTTAACTTATAGATTCTTATATAGTTTGGCAGCTTAAGAAATGAAGCTGATAATTTACCAGAATTTGGGCAATTACTTTGTAGCATACCTATCAGTACACTGTTATTTCACATATTCCTGTAATTAATACATAACGTAATTCCGTATATACTGTTAAGTTTCCTAGAAATGTCTAGCAAATTTACTTGAGTTTAAAACTAAAATCTATCAAAATCCTTTTACAGTTTTGGTATTCATATTTACAAAATGAAACTAATTTTCAGTTAAATCATTGGTAAAATGACATATAATAGGTAATCTATTTTATTTTGCGTTAATCATGTATTTACTTGTACACTACATATTTGCTGGCAAAAAATCAATGATGTGAAATAATATATATTTTCTAGTTTAGATAATTTTAATTATTGCAAACTTTCTTGAAGTTTTTAATTTTAATACATATAATCTCTATAAATAATACATTTATTACGTCTCCTTCTATCTTGGACTATAGTTTTTAAAATGGGCTTAAAATGTGTCACTGAGAAAATATAAAACACTACATTTGGGTTTTTTTTTAATTTTTTTTATTGGTTCTCTGTTTTCTCCCGTGTGGGTAAAACGGAGACTGTCTTTAGGATTATTTTTTTTCAGATTGTATTTTGTTATTTTTCTGAATGGTTTCAATTTCTACATTTGGGTTACATCTAAATAGTAAATCAATTTTTTTTAATGTAAAGAATGTTAAGTTTTTAATTGTCTTAATATAAACTAAGTATGTGGGCTTACTAAGTCTGTTAACAAAACAATAACATATTTTCAAAACATTTTAAGGTTATCATGAAATTCTAATTATAAAAAATATTACTATGTTTAATTAATATACCTAATATGTAGAGATTTTCTTAGCAATCTAATCGTAAATAAATAAGGACAAATGTAAATAAGCGTAGTTTATTTGATAAGAAAATAAAACACGATTGAGAGTTAATATTATATATTATAATAAACATGTTCTCACATACATTTAATATTTACAATACAATTATATTGTCTTAAAACATTCAGTAAAAATTGACTAGAACATTAATGATATTTACAAATATAAGCTCAATTTAAAAAGTATGATGTCAGTCTGACCTAGTATTTACATAATCCTAAATTATATTTGACTAGAATATAAAGCTACGTTCACACTTGATTTGCGTAAAAACGTACAATTAGGTTATGTCATTTATTTTAAACTTTATTTGATGAAATAGCGGCACAATCATCAAGTGTAAGCGCGGCTTTTTAAACTATTCTAACGACGACATGAGATAAATTCAAAAACTGTTGATTACATGGCAATATTGACATGACTATTAATTAACTATGGTTAAGTGATATTGTATACAAGGAATTGTTTTTATTCTATTTATTTCAAAATGGCAGTCAACTATAGCGTTATATTTATCATCGGAAACTTCAAAGCTTTGTGTTTTAACCGTAGCGATGTAATTTTTAAATAATATTTCAGACATCCAGAAAGGATTTGTGCTTAATATTAAGTCCTTTTTATATCTATTCGTATTTGAAATGTTTCTTTAAAGGTCAAATGGCAATAACAGCCAGTTGTAACAAATATAATATGCATATATTAAATAACCACATCTCTATTTATTAAATAACCACAAATATGAACTTTGATTACAAAGAAATGAACAAATCTGAAACAGATATCAATACAAAATCAAAATGTTCGACAATAAGTGAGACTATAAAATCACTGAAACGAGAAATCTAGGAAGATAATTCCAATTTACACTGAAAATGTCTCGGAATTTTGCATCGATTTTATCTTGTAATGGCAAATACGATTTAAATTTCATCTAGATCCCTGGATTTGGGGGATAAATCTGCGTTGTTTTGCAATTTAAATGTTTTCTTTTGCCTTTTGCTTTCCTTTTCTGGAATTACAGTTGGATTTGGCTTGTTTGTATATTCAATTTCACAGTACGTGATAACTTGTTAACATCCATAAATTTGCTTTAGGGAATTCATTTTGTATTATTTGATTTCAGGAGTATTCTTTAGCTTTAATGAATATAAGGAATTCATATTTTTATCTCTTTTATTTCCGATAACATTTTATATGATATTTAAATAAGAAAATTATGAAGTTTCTATTTATAATTTAGAATTGTTTATGTATATTAATGTCTGTCTCTAAAAAAATATTTATTTTTGTCGGATATGTTTACAATCATTAATGTTAAGTTGTTTTGAGGTTTTCTTTTTTTCAACCTAATTTACTAAGGGTACCACCATGAAAATAATAAAACTTATTAAAATTGGGTATATTCACAAAATAATGAAGTGTAATGACCGAAAAAATATACGATACTAACGACACTTAATGAATAAATAGATACATTATTTCTTAATTATTTTTAAATAAGAATATGTCCATGCAAAAAGTGGTTTATGCTGCTTTGTTATTGATACTAGTATTATTTTGATTACTATAATTGATATACTATTATTGATACGACTATTGGCTTCTATAGAAGCCCCAAAATTGAATATCTTAAAATTGTAACACCATAAAACTGAACATTCTTTTTTTTTTTTTTTAAATTTGGGTATATTCACAAAATAATGAAGTGTAATGACCGAAAAAATAAACGATACTACCGACACTTAATGAATAAATAGATACATTATTTCTTAATTATTTTTAAATAAGAATATGTCCATGCAAAAAGTGGTTTATGCTGCTTTGTTATTGATACTAGTATTATTTTGATTACTATAATTGATATACTATTATTGATACGACTATTGGCTTCTATAGAAGCCCCAAAATTGAATATTTTAAAATTGTAACACCATAAAACTGAACTTACTTTTTTTTTTTTATTAATTGGGTATATTCACAAAATAATGAAGTGTAATGACCGAAAAAATATACGATACTACCGACACTTAATGAATAAATAGATACATTATTTCTTAATTATTTTTAAATAAGAATATGTCCATGCAAAAAGTGGTTTATGCTGCTTTGTTATTGATACTAGTATTATTTTGATTACTATAATTGGTATACTATTATTGATACGACTATTGGCTTCTATAGAAGCCCCAAAAAATTGAATATCTTAAAATTGTAACACCATAAAACTGAACATACTTAACTCAAGATAACATAAGTGTGTTAAGACTTCTGTGGTAGCTATCTTCGTAGTGTGTTCTTGGTGACAAGGTGCCTGGCTCAGACTCAGCGCTGGAGTCCCCCGTGTACACCTCTGAGAACCCACCGCCACTTCCGCCCTCGCCTGTACTGCCATCACCGCGTTATAATCGCCTGTACTGTCACTTTCAAGTATGCACCAGGGGCACCAGGTGTTGTTACACTACCGGAGGCAAAATGTTACAAGTAAAACCAAATGTAATAAAAACCTTATTATAAACAATATTTTTGTATTACATGTGACCAGTTCTTACTCACAACACATTCTACCTATTAGGCACCAGATTATTTGAAATCAAATGGGTTACAACATATCAGACAAAAATATTCATGTTCTACACTTTCTTAGACATTTTTACTGCTGGAAAATTTGCAGTTTTGTTAGTTGTTTCTATGGTTTTCTTGATATTTTGTACTAGGTATATTTCCTGAACATGATTTTTAATTTAACTTTTTAGATAACTTATTTTTTTTAGATTTTATATCTTTCTTCTCCTCCTGCTGCAATGCCAAAGCATTTCTTTCGTAGTATCAGTCACGATAGCGGATTTGCGAGTTTTACGTGTTGTATTCGTTTCCTGGGAGCTGCTTTAGGATAAGGTTTAATGGTTTCTGGAGAAAAGAATTGTCAAAAACCTTAGAATTTCTAGCAACTGGGTAAGTAAAAATGGAGATATTGCATTCTGATTTGATACTCGTTATGGGTGAATGATGAGTTTGTTAGCCCGATTTTCGGTTTCTATGTTCTGTGTCAAAATAAGACAATTTTCTATCATTGAGCTAGCCGTTTCTTCTATTATTCGTTGAAAAGAAAGACCATATCACATGTCACAACCTGCCCCGAGAAAATGCCACTTTTAACCCCAACGCCCAAATTGATCTTTTGAGGTTAAGTTATAAAAATACTAATAAATAGAACTGTAAAAACGTATTATAGAAAAAATAAGGCGTTAGGACGTAAGAATAAGACTAGCCACATCTTTGATTACTTCAAAAACAGGTTGTAGACTAATATTACATATAATAAAAAATGTTACAAACTTACACTTACATATACTATTAAAACCTTACTTTCTGTTCCATGATATCTACCAATTACTAATGTCATTCGTTTATAAAAAAGCAAATAATATTTAAATTTGACAAAGGCTCTTATAAATTAAATATGATTAAAGAATAGAATAAAATATGAAACGAAGGAACAAACCACTGACAGCTCTAAATATTTTAAGCAAATTAAAAAGTAACGACCATTTTGTCGCCTTTTTAAACCACTGATAGCTCTTAACATTTTAAAGAGATTTCATATTAACGACCATTTTTTGACCTTTTCCTTCACCGCGTAACCTGCAACCTGTGCTTATTACTTTGTATGTCATAAACCGTTAGAGGAGAGGAGGAGAGGGAGGGGGAGGTTGAAATATGATATATTATTCTAATATGTTAACTGGTCACGGCGTAAGATTAATGGTTGCAAGTTTTATATTTTTTCGTCACGGAAATGAGTTCAAAGGTTTTCCTCGATTTATAATATCAGAATTTTCGAAGTATCACAATATTTTGTGAATATTTATTGTACTCTCTCTGTAGCTGACTGGTACTGAAATATCCTGTAAAATCTCAATTTGAAGACGGAAATTATTTTATTTTGCTTTTGTATATTTTTCTAAGATTTGTAGATATGACGTCAAATCGGCATTGGGTGAATATTCAGTTATATATTACATAAAGTTATGTTTATCAAATAAAATATATTTTAAAAATTTTAATTGAAGGGCCCAAATTATTAATAGAACTCTCTTAGTGCAGAGAATTACCAATGACAGTCGTACTATTCTTTAAAACACTTTATGGCACTGCTCACGAACACACTAGACTGTTTACTTTTTGAACTCTTTCCTATTACTGTTAAACTTTATTGTACTAGTTCTGTAACATAACTTCAAGTCCCTCGTTCACAATCTGCCTTCTCTTGGCTGGGAGACAATTTATACAGGGTTATTTGTAATTAGTTGATCACTTTCGCAGGCAGCCTCTCTGTATCAATCCGAACAACATTTGTTTTATGGCTTTTTAAAAATCTTAATAAACAGCACAATAAACACGAAACAAAAAACATTTTTTGCTCCCTCTTTTACTTATTACTCTGTATTTTGTAAGAAGTGCTAGAAAGGTCAACGCCCGGGCGCCATACCTACACTCAGAGTTAATGTCAGTTCAGAGGTAAGAAATAAATTTTGTATAAGAAAACTCAAATTTTAAAACTATTAATTTTAAAAGGTCGTAGAACAAATGTTGTTAGGATTGTTGTAGAGAGGTTGCCTGCAAGAGGTGGTGAACTTATTAAAAATAACCTTATATATTCACTACTCTTAATAAAATCAGTATCCAATATTACAATTATTTATTTAGTCAATTAAACACCTAAACAAACATTACATGTTTTAGTCAAACCAACCACTGATATCTTTATTTTTATTTCAAAACCTACCCTCCAATTATATAAAAGCTAACACCACTACATCATGACCACCACAAACATTTTGTTTAAACACAATCATAAAACTAAATAAAATAATTTAAATGGTATAAGTGTTGTCAGAACATAACAATGCCATGTAAAGATTTTTTTTTATATTTATTATTATTATATAAAATAGTTACCGTGATGAGAGAGCAAAAAAAAATCTATTTTTAATGCTAAAATAAAATATGTATTAGACATTCAGTTAGCCATATGCATTTAACAAAATTTGCAAATACTAAACATTTACAAAGGCATTTTTGGGACGGTTTGCACGGTTCCATACCATTGTGCGCCGGCCGACCGTACCGCGGCAAAAGCGATGTCCCTATATTTTAAATCTGTAAAGTCTTCGAAAATATTCATTTAAATAACATGCTATAAAAGGCTATATTGTTCCATATTAAATGTTAAATGTATTTAAGACGCTTAATTAGATAAGGATTTATGCTGTATTACTTAAAATCGCTTCGTAAATAAGCCATTATTTCTCGTAAAAACTAAAGGATAAAAATTGGTTATTGTGGGTTATCCCTAAGAGATAAACATATTATTGTAGAACTTTTTAAGGTATACAATACTTAGTACATTATTTTGATCTATCTCGTAGAGTTCAGTCAGCGTTTGCAATGTAGGCGCAAAACAATGTGATTGTTTACGACTTCGAATTAGAAATCTTGAAATTATCAGTGGTTCTCTAATATATTAAGCATGTTATTATACATATAAACCTTCCTCTTGAATCACTCTATCTATTAAAAAAACTGCATCAAAATCCGTTGTGTAGTTTTAAAGATTTAAGCATACATACAGACATAGGGACAGACGCGGGAAGTGAAAACATAAAACGTGACATTATTGATGTACCACTGAAATTTAAATCGTTTGTGCTAACGAGAGTTTAATTATCATGATGACACATTAAATTTTTTATGCCAATTTTATGATTTTGCTTAAAATTATGTTCAAAAAGATGTATGTAATAACTATGTAAGGCTTATTATATGAAATTTTGAACGGGAACTATTTGTATATTTGACGATGACACCTCTGTGGATATGAAACATTGTTTCTTTATTAATTTTAGCCACCCGACTCAAAAAGAGAGGTGTTATAAGTTTGACCTCCCGATCTGTGTATATCTGTATCTGTGTATCTCTGTATCTGTGTATATGTGTATTTGTGTGTCTGTTTGTGGCAAAGTTGTAGCCAAACGCGTGGACGAATTTAAATGCGTTTTTTTATCAAAATCTTGGTTCGTCGAAACAGTGTTTTTACTTAAAATTATAATTTAAGGTACATGCTTTAATGTTTAAATTATAAAGATATTTTAGTTATTTCGTGCTTCCCAACAAATTTGAACATAAATTTATAGAATCACAGAGATATGAATTAGCTCTGTCTAACTTTCGATACTATCTAAGCGACCATTATTTCTACGACACGAGCTAACAATCGGTTTTTGTACTTAATTCCAAGTGAACTGAGAACAAATTTCACCGTTTCGATAAACTGATTAAAGTTACCAACAAAAACTTTGCTCACAATCCAGTTTCCGTAAAACAACATATTTTTTATTTTTCTATTGCTTAGTTTCACTTTCCAAGACTTAAGCTAAGTCTTAAGTAAATGCTTTAAATCAACTGTTTTTGATTTATGTGCTTTATTTCATTTAATAAATTTATGTAATTGTTGCTCTAATCCGGAGTTGACTCCTAATCTATTTTTAAACTTGGCGATCTTTTAGTTAAAGGAATACTTTTTCGATGAAATAATAAATAAATAAATAAAAATAAATATAATATTATATATATTTAATAATTTATTATTTAAAAGGGATATACATTACGTAAATCAAAGGGTTTATAGAATAAATAAAATAATGTATGAATAATGTTTTAAAAGAGAAATCGAGTTTGTGGTCCGGTCTTTTTTGGTTAAATCAATTTTCTAAATACAGCAGTACAACAAAAAAAAGTCTAAGTGGTTGTTGGTGAACCAATATATATTATGAAGTACAGCCTGTATTTATACTCGTACTTAACTCGTGTTAAGTTTGTTATATTTTAAGGTTCTGCATTTCTAAAATTCCTAATTAGGTAAGATAATTATAAAATTCTTATCGCCGGTTCTTTTTTTTTTTAATAAATAAATGAAAAATCGAAATAAACTCAATTAGAAAATACGAACGTATGTAATTTATTTTGTAAGTAGTAAATCAAAACCTAAGGCAATTGAACCTAAAATCATATTTTTTTCAACCTTGAATCATGATAAGAAGCATTCATAGCCAAAAAAGGCAAATATTCTGGAAATTAATAAATCATAATGGTAAAAATATATATATAATACATTATGGTTAATATTAAAATAAAGCAAACCTTTATAATTATTAGCATTTTGTCTAACCCTTTGATGTATTATTTAAAGCTTATGGAGAATTTATTCATTATTTTTCTAACACATTCAGCATTTATTTTTCTTTGATATATTTGTTCAAAGGCCTGCGTCCTTAGCGTGTTGTTGACACGTTGGATACGACACGGTACAATTAACAAGAAATTGGTGAATAGATTTTCAATATACCATTTATTTCATAATGTGAACCGGTTCAAATACATCTCTCTTTATCCTTTATTATAATAAACATTTTTTATTATATTACAAAATAGGTTTAGAGGTTATTTTATATTTAGATTACTCATAAAATTTCAACATTAATACTGAACAAAAGCAAAGACTGCAAAACTAAACGTAAAATAAAGTTATGTTGAAAACTATAATTAAATTTCGATTCGCTTCGAATGCCCATAGCGTATATTCTCTTTTTGTGAGGGTTTTTCCTGAATAACGTGTATCGGCCTCCCTAGGGGGAGGGGGTGGAGGGGACGTTGCCTGGGATGGTGAAGGTGGTTTTGTTAAATGAACTCAGTCTAAAAGAGAGGTGCCTAACAGCCACCCACACTGACCAGCTCAACGGCTTATGAAAAAACGATATTTTCGTTATCACTGATTTAGTGTAATCTCTTGTGGATATAAGATAAAATCATTTTACACTAATATTATACCATATAATTTATTAGAAGCTTAAGTGTAAATTTGACAGCAAGTGTTAAAGTTTTGACAGCATTTTGGCTGCCACACCATTCACTAGTATGAAAGGTCAAATCGAAATAAAGAGTTTGTTTTTATTAGTCTCTGAGAAACTAAGTAAGAGTGACAGAAAACTGTTATTTTTTTTTAATAATGTAAGTTGCGTCGGGAGTTGTTAAAGCCTTGGATTGGCTCAGATGATGTTACAAAAAAAGTCAAGAGATTTTTGAATCATTTTGAGTATATTTAAATGTTCATATTCAGCTACAGTTTACGACAGAACAAATAATAATCATATTACAGTACAATATTATACCTACGATTTGAATCTTTATAACTCTTATTGAATGCCATTAAATATGTAAAAGAACAATGCAGCTATTTTTTATTTAAAAAAATATATATCTAGGTACTACTGGTTTGTTCAACAGGAATGTTCAGAGCCATTTAGATCAGTTTATATATTTGAATCAATAGTTGGTTAGATGCATAGTTTCTATTGTTTCAGACCAGAATTGTTAACAACCTCCGCATAACAGGACTTGCATACCTCAATAAGTATCTTCAAGTTCCAGCTCTTATTGCACAGTAGTAGCGGTCTAAGATTAAGAGATATTCAATTTGAATTGTATTGCTTTATTTGCAAAATAACTTTTTTAACTACAGATTTTTTTGTATTTAATCTTTTTTGATCAATGACGACTAGTATTATATATATTTTCAAGAGTCTATTCCCGTTATTTATATCGCAGTTTTACAGACTAGATTTGAACCTAATCGGGTTTTTTACTGGAACAGAGTACACGCCATTCTATGTCGTGGTTAGTCCAAATAAGTAAGAACCCCGAACTGGTTCGAAACTAATCGCGCAAAACTCTGATATTAATGTAAATATTTTATTATGACAATAATATTTAAGGGTGTTAAGTGTTTTTGGGTCAATTATAAGAAAAAATACGTTCCATATATATGTATAGATAAGACATAGCAGTCAGAAATATACCTAAATATAATACTAAGCTTTGTGATGTAGATGTTTATATGGTTGAAGTGTTATTTAATATATCATTGTAATTTTGCGAGGAATGTTGAAGGGTACAAGCGTAACAAAATGCTTATTCACCGCTACAATGTTTCGTTATGAGAATATGTAACAAACTCACACACATAAAGAAGGGCTAGTATATGTTAAAAATATAAATTTAATTATTATGATAAAAAAAATATTTAACTTAGATGTTAAAAATCTTTGGACCCTTACGTTACTTTAATATATTTTACACATTCATACTCAATAAGTTTTAATTGTCGTTATGTTTATAATAAGAGCTGTTATTTGATATATGGTCTAGGTTTTGTCTGGCGTAGCCAATGGTCATAGTGTAAAGTTAGTGGTCACATAGATGATAGATCATTTTACCTTGGAAGACTGTTTCTTTTTTGTAGTAATGTTATAATATACTAGACTTTTCCTAATTAATTATATTAATTTAGATGTCGTAAAATATAATATGGTATGTAAGTTGACGGAGTCTCATAATATATTCGTTTTAGAAGTATTTGAAAGTATTGTCAGCTGCTATTAACATTTTATTTGAAACGTTTACATTTTCTTGTTTTTTTTTTCAAACCTGTCTGTCTGTTTTTAGTATTATTTTTATAATTTTAACTTATAGATTAGATAGTTTGGCAGCTTAAGAAATGAAGCTGATAATTTACCAGAATTTGGGCAATTACTTTGTAGCATACCTATCAGTACACTGTTATTTCACATATTCCTGTAATTAATACATAACATAATTCCGTATATACTGTTAAGTTTCCTAGAAATGTCTAGCAAATTTACTTGAGTTTAAAACTAAAATCTATCAAAATCCTTTTACAGTTTTGGTATTCATATTTACAAAATGAAACTAATTTTCAGTTAAATCATTGGTAAAATGACATATAATAGGTAATCTATTTTATTTTGCGTTAATCATGTATTTACTTGTACACTACATATTTGCTGGCAAAAAATCAATGATGTGAAATGAACATCCTAATATATATTTTCTAGTTTAGATAATTTTACTTATTGCAAACTTTCTTGAAGTTTTTAATTTTAATACATATAATCTCTATAAATAATACATTTATTACGTCTCCTTCTATCTTGGACTATAGTTTTTAAAATGGGCTTAAAATGTGTCACTGAGAAAATATAAAACACTACATTTGGGTTTTTTTTATATTTTTTTTATTGGTTCTCTGTTTTCTCCCGTGTGGGTAAAACGGAGACTGTCTTTAGGATTATTTTTTTTCAGATTGTATTTTGTTATTTTTCTGAATGGTTTCAATTTCTACATTTGGGTTACATCTAAATAGTAAATATATTTTTTTTAATGTAAAGAATGTAAAGTTTTTAATTGTCTTAATATAAACTAAGTATGTGGGCTTACTAAGTCTGTTAACAAAACAATAACATATTTTCAAAACATTTTAAGGTTATCATGAAATTCTAATCATAAAAAATATTACTATGTTTAATTAATATACCTAATATGTAGAGATTTTCTTAGCAATCTAATCGTAAATAAATAAGGACAAATGTAAATAAGCGTAGTTTATTTGATAAGAAAATAAAACACGACTGAGAGTTAATATTATATATTATAATAAACATGTTCTCACATACATTTAATATTTACAATACAATTATATTGTCTTAAAACATTCAATAAAAATTGACTAGAACATTAATGATATTTACAAATATAAGCTCAATTTAAAAAGTATGATGTCAGTCTGACCTAGTATTTACATAATCCTAAATTATATTTGACTAGAAAATAAAGCTACGTTCACACTTGATTTGCGTAAAAACGTACAATTAGGTTGTGTCATTTATTTTAAACTTTATTTGATGAAATAGCGGCACATTCATCAAGTGTAAGCGCGGCTTTTTAAACTATTCTAACGACGACATGAGATAAATTCAAAAACTGTTGATTACATGGCAACATTGACATGACTATTAATTAACTATGGTTAAGTGATATTGTATACAAGGAATTGTTTTTATTCTATTTATTTCAAAATGGCAGTCAACTATAGCGTAATAATATTTATCATCAGAAACTTCAAAGTTTTGTCTTTTAACCGTAGCGATGTACTTTTTAAATAATATTTCAGACATCCAGAAAGGATTTGTGCTTAATATTAAGTCCTTTTTATATCTATTCGTATTTGAAATGTTTTTTAAGGTTCTAATGGCAATAACAGCCAGTTGTAACAAATATAATATGCATATATATATTTTCTATTTATTAAACCTGATAACCACAGATATGAACATTGATTACAAAGAAATGAACAAATCTGAAAGATATATCTATACAAAATCAAAATGTTCGACAATAAGTGAAACCATAAAATCACTGAAACGACAAATTTAGGAAGATAATTCCAATTTACACTGAAAATGTCTCGGAATGTTGCATCGATTTTATCTTGTAATGGCAAATACGCTTTAAATTTCATCTAGATCCCTGGATTTGGGAGATAAATCTGCGCTGTTTTGCAATTTAAATGTTTTCTTTTGCCTTTTGTTTTCCTTTTCTGGGATTACAGTTTGATTTGGCTTGTTTGTATATTCAATTGCACAGTACGTGATAATTTGTTAACATTCATAAAATTGCTTTAGGAAATTCATGTTGTATTATTTGATTTCAGGAGTATTCATTAGCTATAATGAACACAAGGTATTTATAGTTTAATCACTTTTATTACCGATAACATATTATATGAAATGTAAATAAGAAAATTATGAAGTTTCGATTTATAATTTAGAATTATTTATGTATTATGTAATGTCTGCCAAAAACATATTTATTCTTTCTCTGAAATGTTTACATTGTTTAATGTTAAGTTGTTTTTGGCGTTTCTTTTTTTTCAACCTAATTTACTAAAGGTACCTAATAAATAAAGGAAAAATAATATAACTACTCTATTTTTAGATAAAGTTGGGTATTTTTATAAAATTTTGAAGTGTAACAATCGGAAAAATATACGATATTATCGATACTTAATGAATAAACAGATACATTATTTCATAATTATTTTTAAATAAGAATATGTTCTTGCAAGGAGTGATTTGTTGCTTTTTTATTGATATAACTATTCGTAAGTTTTTCCTAAGTTTTCTTTACTCTTTATGCATTACTTTGTTGTTTTCACTATGTGGGAACTATATTATCTCTATATATTAATCTACTTTTGCCATTTTTTTTTGAACAATTCCAGAAAACTTCATACAGTTTCGAAAAGAAATGGCCTTTCTTTAAAACTAAAAAACCATTATCAGTATTGGAATCATTATAACCTGACGAGTCAATTTATATTAGATTTTTTTTTCTAAAAATATTACAAACTAATTCAGATTTACATCGTGTTTTATTTATTGTGTTATTGTGCAAATGGTGCCGTGTAACAAAATTTCGTATGGCTAAACCCATTAAATATAACATTTCTAAAGTTATAACAACGGCAGGGTTAAAAAAAAACCTTTAACTCGATGACATTTTAAGGTTACGAAATTCAAAATATTTTGTTGCTTCTCTAGAAGCCACAAAATTGAATATCCTAAAATTGTAACGCCACAAAACTGAACATACTTAACTCAAGATAACATAAGTGTGTTAAGACTTCTGCGTTAGCTATGTTCGTGGTGTGTTCTTGGTGATAAGGAGCCAGGCCCGGACTCAGCGCTTGAGTCCCCCGCGTACACCTCTGAGAACCCACCGCCACTTCCGCCCCCGCCCGTACTGCCACCACCGCCTTATAATAGAATTAATATGAAATTTATTTATAAATAAAGAACTGAAGTTTAATCTTAGCCGAGGCTCTGAGGAAACTTCCAAAGTTTTGTCAAAAATAAAAATGTAATTTGGGCAAAACAATAAAATAAAAAATAAATTAAAAATAAAGAGGCCTGCTTGTTAAAGAATTTAATATATATTATCGATAAAAATTGCAACACTATTAATTAAAAATTAGTTTTTTATGGCAAAATAAAACCTTACATTATATTCCGGAAATTGGTAGTGACAGCCCGGAGAGACGGGATGACGCTGGAAAGACAGTTGACGCTGGAAAGACAGCTGGCAGCTGGGAAGACAGCAGACTGCTGGAAAGACAGCCGAGGGCGATGGCCTAGCAAGCCAAGCCCGGGAACGTCGATAAACGCTAAAAGTCCAAATAAGAAAAATACCCCTAGGACAGTCCGAGAGGGGGGGCGGAAGAACTGTCCACCGGTTGACAATTACGGCGAAAACGGCGCGATAACGGAACTGAAATGCCCTACGTGCGGGAAAAATTACAAAAGACGAGCCTGGTTTATTAAACATCTTAAAACACACAATGGTGCTGAAGTGCGGCAACCGTCGGTAAGATCTTCAGTTTTCACTGCGGATAGAGTTTACCCTCATATATCTCATGGTGAGCCATTGAATGAAAACTATCAGGAGTCCATGACCATCCGGACGCGTCTTAGCATTCCAAATACTAAACAATCGACCTGGAAAGTACATGACCAAAATATAGCGGCCCTGTTAGAGCACCCGGGCTCAAATCAGGTACTCGATGCGCAAGTAGAGACTTTCCAAAATACTATTTACGACTACTTTAATGAGCACTATCCACCTACGAATCGTTATGCTCACAAAAATAAAGAAAACGGTTTTAAATTGAAAATGAGGAGGAAAAAAAGAGATCTTATAAAGAAACTTCGTATAGCCAAAGCCTTAGGCGATAATCAACTTAGTCACCAACTGTCTAGGGCATTGCGATCAATTCTTAAACTTATCCAAGGTATAACAAATCAAATAACGAAAAATCGTGATAGCTTTGATCGGGCAAAACATGAAGTAGACTTTGATAAAAATCCTTTTAAATACTCAAAAAACATTTTCAAAGATCAAAAAGGTAAGCTTCTCTTGACCAACGAGCAAATTTTCGACCATTATAAAAGCACATACGAAGTGCCAGAAAACCAAAGACTATATGGGGATCCAAACGAACACAAACCTGAGACTCCTACTGAAGATTTTCAAGCCAACCCACCAACTTTGGAGGAAATCAATAAAATAATTAAAATGAAACCATCTAAGTCAGCACCAGGTCCGGATGGTATCCCTTATATAGTTTACAAAAAATGTCCGTCGCTCCATAAACATCTTTTAAATATATTCGGTAAAATCTGGTCAAGAAAGCAAATACCGGTATCGTTCGGAAAAGCCCTTTTTGTCCTCATTCCGAAAAACGACAATGTCAATAATCCCAAGGATACTAGACCGATAGCCCTAACAAATACAATTTCCAAAATATTTTTCTCTTTTTTACAAACTAAAATGACGCAATTCATGATTAACAATAGATATTTCAGGCCTAATCACCAGAAAGGGTTTTTGCCCGGAATTTCTGGATGCCTGGAACATAATACGTTAATATCGGAAAGCCTTAAAGATGCTAGAACTAGCGAGAGACAAATTACGGTTTGTTGGATAGACTTAGAAAACGCCTTTGGGTCGGTACGACATGAACTAATGATGTTCGCGCTTAAATGGTATAACTTTCCTATGGTAGTTCGCGACATTATTGCATCATATTATTCAAAATTAAAATTCTCAATAATTTTTAATGAAAACCATTCAAAACCACTTAATTATAACGTTGGTTTATTTCAGGGCTGTTGTATTTCTCCTATTATATTTAATATAGTTATTAATATTTTAATAGACAAATTAATTAGAAATGAAAAAAAGTGGGGCTATCGGTTTAAGTTCAACAACAAATACACAGAATCCATACTAGCTTTTGCAGATGATCTCGCGATACTGACACGTAATCCGAAACAATGTCAGGTACTTTTAAATGTAGTTGAGGATTTCTGTACGTGGACGGGCGGATTGAGGACAAAACCAAGTAAATGTTTTAGTCTGTGTCTGGGTAGACGGAATACCAAATATACCTCTTACGATCCGGGTCTTATAATAGGCGGTCAGTGCGTTAGTACGGTTACGGAAGCAGCTCCGTTTAAATTTTTAGGTAAAAAAATCGATTACCAAGGCCGTACTCCATCGTTGGATGTAATAGTCGATAGCTTTTTAAACGATCTCAAAAAGGTAGACAACCAACCAATAAGTAACGTCAAAAAAGCTTGGATTTACGATAATTATTTAACATCACGTCTAAATTGGCCTTTCCTCGTGTATGATATAAATAAAACCCTTTTGTCAAAGTTAGATGCAAGCGTCATAAAGACATTGAAGTTATGGCTCGGGTTAGCGCACTCAGCGGACTCTTCAACCTTATTTAGAGACCGTAACAACTTTGGATTAAAATTAAAGAAACCATCGGAGCTCTACAAACATCTAAGAGTTACCAAAAGACATATCATCGGAAAATCTAAAGATGATACTGTAACTTCTCTCCCAAAAGACAAAGTTGCCTCAGAGCTCGAGTCACGACTTCAATTCCATAAAAAGTTTATGATAGGTGCTCAAACAAATAAAGTAGGGCTAGGATCAAGTAGGAAAGTTCAAGACATAGACATAACAAAATCTTTTATTCGACAAGACGAAAACGATAATTACCGACTCCACGCGATGAGCCTAGAAATTCAAAACGAATGGGTGACCATAGGAGATTTTTGTATTCCACTAGCTTTGAAGTGGCGCACCTTAATTTATGATTGGTCCCCAGCATTATTAAAATTCTATCTTAATGCATTCCAAATGACTCTCCCAGATCAAAGTAATTTAGTAAGATGGGGCAAAGCCACCGAAAAGTCTTGCAACATCTGTGGGGAGGCAATAGGAACCGCGAAACACCTATTAGTAGGGTGTAGGGTACTTCTAGATAAAGGTCAATACTCGCGTCGCCACGACAAGGTATTAGAAATTATACGGGAAGCGGTTAGTCTTTCAGTAGCAAGAGCGCGGAAGGGTATAACAACCACCGAACGATCTATAGAATTCGTAAAAGAAGGCTCCTCCAAAAAATCAAAAGCGAAGCCTTATTCAATATTAGGCGCGGCTCCTGATTGGATTCTCATGATGGACACGTATGAAAAGCATTACAAAATCCCTGGGGATGTTGGTGTTTCGTCATCCAGACCGGACTTATTCCTGTATTCGAAACATCTGAGGCGCGTGATACTTGTGGAGCTTACTGTTCCTTGGGAAACAAACATCCCAAGGGATCACACATTCAAGCTCAATAAGTATTACGAACTAACCAACGAACTGATCAGGAATAAATTTATAGTTAGTTTGTACGCGGTAGAAGTGGGAGCGAGAGGTATAACAGCAAAATCTCTCTATAGCCTACTTAAAGATCTTGGCCTTTCTAGAACAAGCATCGGTTTATTTCTAGAACGTACTTCAAAGGCGGCATTAGTAGGTTCTTTCCAAATTTGGTTAGGTAGGGAGAGGAGTATGGAGGGTGAAGGTGAGCGTTTTTGCGCATAATAAAGGGGCCCCTTAAACCTACTCCTGGGTCGCAAGTCCCAGGCACTGCTTGCACTCCTCTCCTTGCAACGCGATGGGCCCGGCACCCGCACGGTGAATCCATGGATTGCTAAGAAGCTTCGTCTCGTCCTCATTCGTTTATAAAAAGCAAACAACATTTAAATTATACAAAGGTTCTTATAAATTAAATATGATTTGCGAATAAAACACGAAACGAGGAATAAACCACTGACAGCTCCAAATATTTTAAACAAATTTTAAGTTAACGACAATTTTATCGTATTTTCAAATCGCTGACAGCTCTAAATATTTTAAACAGATTTAAAATGAACGACCATTTTTTCGCCCTTTCCCTTCACTAGTGGCGTAACCTGCAACCTGTGCTTATTACTTTGTATGTCATAAACCGCTAGAGGAGAGGAGGAGGAGAGGGAGGGGAGGTTGAAATATGATATATTGCTCTAATATGTTAACTGGTCACGGCGTAAGATTAATGGTTGCAAGTTTTATATTTTGCCTCACGGAAATGAGTTCAAAGGTTTCCTAGATTTATATTTCCAAGTATCACAATATTTTCTGAATATTTATTGTACTCTCTCTGTAGTTGACTTGTACTCAATATCCTGTAGAATCTCATTTTGAAGACGGAAATTATTTTATTTTGCTTTGGTATATTTTTCTAAAATTCGTGAATCTGACGTCGAAAATGTTTTAGTGGAATGGAAAATCATAACGTTTTTTAATAATCGGCTTTAGGTGAATATTCAGTTATCTAATACACAAAAGTATGTTAATCAAATTCAATATATAATAAAAAATTAAATTGAATGGCCCAAACATGTGTATCATCACCACCAAAAAAAAATGTTTAAACATTGTAAATTAAATATATATAATATAAATTCATAATAAAACTAGATAAAATAATTTGAAATAGTATTCATTACTTTTGTCAGAACATAATAGGAATATTAATATCCATATAAAGATTTTAAAAATATTTTGATGGTCATTATTATTATATAAAATATTTACCGTGATGAGAGAGCGGCACGCAGTAAGAGGTGCCGGCGCAGTGCCGCGACCGCACCTTCTCGTAGCGCAGGTGTTGCAACTCGCATTCCGAGTGGTGTTTCTCTACTGCTGCTGTTGTGTGTGTGTTGTTGAAGTGAAGTTAGGTTTAATGATTATAAGAAAATAAACGTATCTTAAGAACGGTACATGGTTGTTTTTATTATAAAGTAAATATTATCATAAAGATAAACAACAAAAGTGATACTTTATTATTCTTATAGTTATAACATAACATTTGCAACAACTTTAGAACATATGTGTGTTTTCTGTCTTTACTTAACAATTTTTATGCGATGCTGGATAGTTTTGAGATACAACTATTTTGTATTGTACTCTGTAAGAAAGGAGAGGTCAAGACAACTACACTTTTGTTACTTTACTAAAATTCACTGAGCTTCTAAAAATGCACTAAAGGTTGAACGACCTCTCAACAAATACCAATTTAAAAATCTAGTTCTTGTAGATTCAATGCATTTTTTCTGAATTCTTGTGACATTTATAGAAACTACATCGTTATTTATAATTATTTATTATCTCTTAATAACATTTACAGAGATTTTATTAACAGAGAGGGTATAACCACAATGAATTTTAAGAAAGAAAGTGGTAAGTTTAATTTAATTTAACTATTTTATAAATTTGTTTTTTTTTTGTGTTTAAATCGATTGTGTTGATATTGGCGATCGATTTTAAATTTAATAATCCGTTTGTAGTTATTAATATTACATAATATAGTTTTAGTTTAATAATAATAAAATATATATATAGCAATATTATTATTAAACTAATCAGTTTGTCTGTTTGTCTGTATGTTTGTGCACAATAATCTCAGAAACGACTTAACCAATGTGAATGCGGTTTAGGAATATATTATTACAGTCTTCACTTAACATTTAATGTTTATTTCATCTAAATCGGTTAAGAAATAAAAAAGTTATGACAATTTATGTCAATGACGTAATAGGTACCATGAAAATCTTATTCTATACATGTAATAAATCTGTAGAGGAGTAGTCTTTGTACATTATTTTTATATATTTGTCTTTTAGTTGTGCACACAAAACGAAAAAAAAATATTTTTTCAATATCATACAGCATATAACTTTTATATAAGCTGGAGAAAATCCGCGATGGTATATGTATATCCCTTAGGGATAACCCACAATAGCAAATTTTTATCCTTTACTTTTTACGAAAAATAATAGGTTATTTACGAAACGATTTTAAGAAATACAGCTTTAATCCTTATCTAATTTCGAAACTTAAATACATTTTACATTTAATATGGAACAATATAGCCCTTTATAGCATGTAATTTAAATAAATACTTTCGAAGATTTTACAGATTTAAAATATAGGGTCTTCGCGTTTGCGGCGGTACGGTCTACCGGCGCACTCTGGTATGGAACCGTGCAAACCGTCTCAAAAATAGCTTTTGTGTATGTTCAGTATTGAAAATTTTGTTAATGCATATAGCTAAATGAATTTTTATCATTTAAAATAGATTTTTTTTAATAAAACTAAACCTGCAAGTTGATGGTGAAAATAACGTCGATTGTGTAGCTCAGAATTCCTCAAGTTTACATGGTAATATTTCGATTATATTCCATAAAAATCTGTAAGTGTGATATATGGTTAGAATGGTTATTAAGTATTCTATTTAAAAAGTATTTAAATGGACGTTTAAGTAAAAACAAGAGAGGTATAAAAATAATTACAGTATCTAATATTGTATCCTTATTAAAAACTTTAAATATATTTTTGACAGTGAGGGATGTCTGCTGATATCGTAATTTTGATTGTATCACTTAAAATAAGTCATATAGAAGCCAATACAAAAAAAGGGAAGTGGGAATTTTTTTACTACAAATTTGAGGCGTGCGAAGCCGCGGGCAAAAGCTAGTATTAAAATAAATGAAAGGTTTGAAATTTTATTTAGTTCAGATACTCTTCTTTTGAATAATATATTTCACTAAATCCACTTCCCCAAATTTAAAACCTTTGAAACCTCAGGAACCTTAAATTGCCCTAGACCCGCCCCTTGTGTTCCTACGTGTTAAAGCACCATTGTCAACATATGACAAAAAAAGAAACCAGTATATTAAAACACTAAATTTAGGTTTTACATATAAATTATATTTAAAGATAAATGCTTTAATGTTTAGGATATATTTTTTTTACTTATTAAGTGCTGTTTAACTTTTATCATAAATTAAAGAAATATTTACAGAATCACAGGAACATGAATTAGTTCTTTTTAACTTTTGATAATAAGCAACTATTGTTTCGATAACACGAACTAATAATAGGTGTTTGTACTTAGTTCAAAGTGAGCTGAGAACAAATTTCACCGCTTCGATAGACTGATTAAAGTTACCAACAAAACTTTGTTCACAATCCAGTTTCCGTAAAACAATATATTTTTTTTGTTTGTTTTTTTATTGTTTAGTTTCAATTTCAAAGACTTAGCTTTAAGTGCTTAACTGTCTTTGATTAGTGTGGTTTATTTCAACACAAAAAGTATGGTTCTTTATTAATAAAGTTCAATTTTTTTTTAAATCATAAAAGGTAAAGGTCGCTTTGTCGAAAATGTGAGTGACAGGTTTAAGGAGATGGTAATCAATCAGGCGGTTTGCTTTTTAATGTCTCAATCCTATAAAAGGACGAGTTTAGGCATTAAAGTTATATTATTTACTTCATTTATATACCATTCGTTTTTAAAATGAGTTATTTAAGTGATATGTTGTAGTAATTATTAACATTTTTTAAGGTATAGGATGGCTATTGAGCATACTATGCTAAATTATGTGATGTGTAATGAAGATGGACATTTGCATATTAATGATACGTTACTATAATTATATTCATTGAGGAATGCGAAGAGATGAAGGAAACTAAGACCCATGTTTGGGTTTAGTCTTGATATATTTTTTTTCGTACCATATGTCACTTACCATCAGTTCTTTCGCGGTGTCGTAGTGGGTGCTTCCTGCATGGTCTGTGAGGTGGTGCGTCGTTATCACGGTGACCGAAGGTACGGAACTGTAGAGTATGGTCCAATGTTGCCGCTGTTTCACCACCCACCGCGAACGTTGCGTATGGACTTATCTCATATACATCTGCTTTGATAATATTTTATTTTGGTGTTTGTTTGATATTATTATAGAATTACGCCAACAATAAATAATTTTAATAGTTTTAGTAGAGAGAATAAAAATATTGAAACTAACTATAAAATGTTGTCTAAGCAGCAAAACCAAAATAACGTAAGCCTCTACGAAGAATTTAGAAATTAATGTTACTAATAAAAATTTGATTCTTAATTAAAACCTTTCATTTTTTTAAAGGTTTCGTAGAAGATTCGAATTATTTTTTTAATAAAAAAAAATGTTTTTAATTAAATGTAAGAAGAACAGGACGACTATATTTCGCAGTTATTACATCTTAAAACAACAAAATACAATAACAGAATGTCATAAAAATAACAACAAGAGCAATCCATGCTAAGCTGTTCTAAACTAAAAAGTTTTATAGAAAACATCAATATCGTACATAAATTCTCACCGGAGGCAGGCGACAGTTTGTCATGTTTGTAGTCATGTTGACAGTTCCTCAAGTTCTGTTGTTCCGGGCAGACGGGTTTTTCTCCGCTCGTACGGCTGCAACGGCGAGCCTCTTCCTCGGCTTGGGCGCCGCAGGACAGTAACGTACTAGATATTTAAAAAAAACAGTCACAAGTTTTAGTTAATCTAAAAGATATCTAGCATCTCCTTATGAATCAACTAATCGTATTTATTTGTATCTTTTTATGGGATAATACATTTAAAATAAATTAAGTTTTACCTAATGTCTTTCACAAATACTTTTATAAATTTCTTTAAGAAATATATTTCGTAATTCTGAACTCTCAACACGTTCCCTGGGAAATGTAAAGCGTGAAATGTGACTTGTAAAATAGACATTCTAAGTGGCCATATTTTCTGAAGTTTTGCAAGAACGTTGGCGACATCCGGTGTATTTGAAATATTGTTGAATCAAATTTTATTTTAAGATTTGATTTAGATAAGTGATCTCATTTTTTTTCTTAGGTATTACTATGTAAGTTTTCGAATTAAACATATCAAAAGTCTTGAATTCTAGTCTGGTGGAGTAAACAATATATTATATAAAATATATTATGTGAAATATATAGTATAATAATAATATTCTTTATTGTGCATCCTCAAAGAATAACATTCCCATATATTATAAAAATAAAAAAATGTACAAGAGGCGACCTTATCGCTAATAATCGATCTCTTTCAGGTAACCCTCACATTACAGGAAAATACAATAAATAGTATATCAACCTATTTTGTTTTTTAAGATGGTGAAAGGTTTAAAATTAAAACTACAAGTACCTTCGTTTTGCCATCAATACGAGTAGCAGTGCGGAAACAGCGAGTGCGGCCAGTGCAGCAAACGCCAGTGACACTGCACCGAGCACGCGCTCAGAGCTGTCAGTAGGTGTGTGTGGTGCTACGGGCGGACTGGTAGAGTGGAAGGAGGCAGGGCGGCGAAGACGCTCTAGCAAAAAAACAACTTTGTATTTCTTGTTTTTATTGTGTAGGATACTATATAAATTATATAATATTTTTGACTGTGAAAGACGATTTAGTACAAATACAACATTGTAAGTAAAGAAAAAATATATAAATATAATATTTTTGATTGCTTAAAGAGTAACCAATAATTCTTATAAGTCTTTTGTCTTACCCCCGGAATGAGTTGTAGTAGCCGCATATATAACAGCTTGCTGTCTGCCCGAATCAGTGGCCGTCCAAAGTTTTAATGCATACCACATGCCTACTGCTAGTCCACCCACGACAACCTGTTAATAAAAAGTTACTAGCTATATAGAATAAATTTAAAGTATTTTTTAAACTTCTATTATTTCTTTTTTTTCGATATCTTATACCTCTCTGTGATGATGTAATGACGTTAAATCTGCATCTCTCCATGCAACGGTAGCGTCTGCTCTACGCCATTGCAGTCTCACTAGTCTCGCTCCACAACTAACAGCTCTACGTGCGTCCAGGGCTAGAGCACTACTGTTACTCCAGACAGCACCTTCGGCACTGTCCTCCTGGTTACTATTCCCCCCTCCTTCCCATACTAGTACTGTTAAGGGAATTTATGTATTATTATCGCCATACCGTTATCCCTAAATTGTACATTATCCAAAAATAGTATTATTTAATTTTCTGATGCTGCGAGATTTTTTATTGGTTTGAAAATTTGAAACATTGTTTAAATAAATAAACAATTTAAATGATTGTCCCTATTATTAATCATATATTACCTGGTGGTTTCGTCCGCACTAATAATGGCGGAGAAGGTGAAGAAGATCCAGCGCGTGAGTGTGCCACAGCTTTCACCGAATAAACGGCGCCACAAGATAACGCTCTTATCACAACACTTAGTGCTTCTCTTCCTGCTTCTATTCGACGTTCCTCTTCACCTCGAGAGCTGGTGGGTTCGGAGCCTTCACCAGTGTCATCCCGCATGCGGACCCAATATATGGTGAATCCTAGTAATAAACTCAACAGTGTTTATATTATTTTTATTACGTTTAAGCATATGATTTGAATATGTTTATTACCATGTGGTGGTGCGGAAGGATGATGAGTAGTCCTCCAAGATAGTTTGGCAAGTGTATGTGATGTTCTATCTAACACGAGTGTGGGCGCTGCGGGCGGTGACGCGCACTCCACGCGGTAAGTTGCTTCCTCAGAACCAAATGCGTTACGAGCTGAGCATGTGTAGTTACCCGTTGTTGAAGCGTCAACTTCTAATTTTGTAAGAATACATGTTGACAGATTTTAGTTATAAATTAGAGTTTCTTTCTATTTGCATAAGTAATCAAATAATGTAATATATATTGTTGTTTTTATTACTTATATCAGAAATAATAATGACCATGTATTGCCAAATGTCCATGCGGAGTAAGATGTGTCCTAGGGTCATGAGTAACTGGCCGGTCTCCCCGTAGCCAACGAGCTCGTGGTGCTGGTTCACCTCGCCAAGCACATGCAAGTCGGAGAGAATGACCGCATTGAACTCTCGCCCATACTCCGAATGATAATAATCTGACCGCTGCTAAATTAAGTACATAAAAGGACACATGTGCTTAATTTTTTTAAAACGTATTTTTATTGATAAAAATAACATTTTTATAAAATATCTTAAAAAACAATATGGATTTTAACAGGTTTTTTAATTAAAATATCACATTGATCATTCCCATTTATTAATATACCTCTAGAGGTAGTTGTGGCAGGTTGCGGCGCAGATTGTTCACCCTCTCCTGCAGCAGAATGTGCTGCAACCCATGCCTCATATGTTGCACTTTCAGATAATGAACGTAATTCCGTATAACCTCCTAAACCAACGGACATTTCACCCTCTTCAGCTTGCACTGTGGTAGTTAGTGGTGGCCTTTCTCTAAAAAAAAAATCGATTTATAATAAAAAATATAAATTCATATATTATTGAAGGGCGCTAAGAACTTTATTTATACCTGCCAAGCTCGCGATAAAATACAGTATAATATAAAATTGGTCCATTTGGTCGACTTGGTGGTAGCCAACTAACAGCTAAGGATGTTACTGACGTGGCGATTACTTTTACTGCAGCTGGTGGTCCTGGTACTGCAATATGAACATCAATTTAGATAAACCATTACATTTGCATTTAAAAAGTGTATCCAAACTTTTGTATACCAATAAACTTGTGTAGATTAACCCTGCTGTGAAATAAGTATTGATAAGATTTTCACTCACCATCTTGTTGTGTGGTACAATGTACAGGATGAGCAGGCACTCCGTCTCCCGCAGCAGTATACGCTAGCGCCTGCAAAGTATAATTCATGTGCGGTCTCAATGCCAGCAGAAGCGTTTCCACGCCCGCTACTCGTTTGACTTCTGCTCCCGCTTCTGGACTTGCACCACCTCCAGTCCGTGCCTCCCACTCCACCCAATCCGTCGCTGCCAACAAACAACTGCCTTCACTCAGCTAGGAGTGGTTCACCTCTTTGTTGTTTCGCTATGAATCTTGTATGCACTTAAAACATTTTAATTTACATTTTTTGTTTCTAAATTATTTCCTGTTCTTGTATTGTCTAAGATTTTTACGAGTTGAGCACAATGAATACTTTTAAAGAAAAAAAATTAACTTTAAAAAAAATACTTTTTAACAAATTTAACTGTCGTATATTGTTCTTCAATATCTAATGATTCCTCAGTTTATCCCTAACCTTCAACTTCCCGTACACACGTTTATTGCAGATAAATAATCTTCGTCTAACTAAACGTTCATAATTAATATTAGAAAGACAAAATATCCCAGAAGAACAAAGACCATGACCAATTATTATAATATAAGATCCTATAAACCCTCAATAATTTATTGTTATAATTTCTCTAATTACTAATCTTATATGAGCTACTGATGAATAAGCAATTATAGATTTTATATCCACTTGACAAAAACATTTTAATCTAATATATAAACCTCCAATTAATCTAATTAAAAAAAAATAAAAAAAAACGTATTCCTTAAAATATAAATAGTTACCATACTGTTACTCACTATGTTCCGGTCGGTAAAGCAACTTGTATCCTAGTAGAGCGCCATGATGAGCATGTGCAGGTGGAGGCGACCATTCCACTTTTAGGCTCTGAGGCGATACGGCTCTACATCTTACTGCTCGAGGACCTTCAGATGGCACTGGTGGTATTATTAATACTTTAGATGCCATTATTAGGCACTCGAATTGAATATGCCTACGGTTTGATTTATCTTACCACTTTCTTGGGTAAGCGTATTTACATGTGCTGTTGCTGGTCCGGCACCTGCACTGTTAAAAGCTCTGACGCTCACTGAATACCTGTTTAAAATATTTTGAGTTAAATTTTTAAACAAAATATTTAATGCTTAATGTAATAAATAAGTTATTAATAAGAAGAGTCATGTCTGTTTTTCTTAATAAGAATTGTCCAGTGACAAGTTAAGTTATGGTAAGTATAAAAAAATAATATATGTTAATCTTCTGTTTAAAAAGAAAAACTTTATCCCCCATCTCCCAGATATTCGACCTAAATAATAAATTATTTAAAATGGATTCCCCCTATGAATAATTATAGAATCTACAATGAAATAGTGAATTCAATCATAGTTCCCTTGTTCATTACTACGAACCGTGTATAATGTTCTAGTCCTTCAATGGTATACTTGGTGACGTGTCCTCTAACAGTGGCGAACTCCATGCCAACACTAGCACCGCCTGACATAGTGCCATCGGCAGATAACCACCACCAGACTGTGTAGCCTAGCAGTTCGCCATTCCAGGAAGGTGTAGGTGGAGCCTAATTAGAACAAATGCTAATAGTTTTACTTAACATACAAAAACACATGTTCCTTTGTTATAACCGGATTATATTTAATATTATATCGTTTTCTGTTATTCAATATCTTGTTTTTTAATCTTCACTGAAAAAAAAATCTTTTGTAATCGTAAAAGGTACAAAAATAAAGAAAATTAAAAAATGTATTATGTTCGTGTGAGGCATACCTGCCAAGCCAATTCTATAGTACTCGGTAGTGGTGCAGATGCTCTTAAACCGAGAGGAGGACGCGCAGGCGGCTCGTGCAGTGTCAGGGCGAGCAAAGCACGCGTGTGTGCGGATGAGAACTGAGCTGTCATTGTGCGCGCACGCACTAGGTATGCTGTGGCCGGTTCTAGACCTGATATCGTTGCGTCTTCGTTTCTATGGGATATGTTATTCTCGATAATTATAAATATCGATTTAATCCATGTTTTGAATTCGAATCAAATTATAGGAATGGTTTACATGTTGTGTATGCTTAATAATTATATTGAAAATTTTTTTGTTTGCAAATTCAAATACAAAAAGAAATACTTCGCACTCATTGATTATGAATATAAAAGTTAAAACATAAACTATACCTTTTATAAAATAAACTTGAACTTAAATCCCAAACGTTTTAACATAAAAATCGATTTACGATGACACATTAGATACATCTCATCCTGTTTTGCTATGAAATGATATACCTAGTGCTTGTTTGTTCGTAAGGGTCAACCATAAGAATAATGGGTTACGAATAGGTTTTTTTTTTTATCGGTTCATCTATTTTCTCCCGCATGGGTGGACGGAATCAGTGTCTGGGATAGTAAGTTATTCAGTTTTGTGACTTTTATTATGAGGATGTGGTGAATTTTATGGAGTGTAGGGGGATAACTTGTCATGTGGCAGCTGTTTTGGTATGTATTTGTATTTTAATTCTAATTATTTGGTTCCCTTTGGTGGACAGTCAATTCTTTGGTAGTTTTTATTTCATTTCTCATTTTTGTCTTTTAATTTCACTCCAAAAGGCTCTTTTGTCTTTTAATTTCACTCCACATGAGGCTTTTATATTTGACTCTACATAATTATTTTATGGTGCCGAGTTTATAGTCTCGACTTTCATTATCTTATACAGTTATATATAGTGAAATCAACATTTATACATATAGTTTTAGGATTAAAGTAGTATACGCTATATAACTAAAAAGTTTGAGGTGGTTAGCACCTTGTTCTTACTTGCTAAGTCTGAATATAATCATTAATAAAGTAAAGTGAATTTATTACAACTAAAGGTAGAGATAAGTTAAATTTAAATTTAAGGTTTAAAACAGAAGAAGATTTTAGTTAGTAGTTTACAATGAAGTTATATCAGAATAATTTACATAATAACATTACATATAAATATAAGAACAGTGTATAAAATTAGCAGATAAAAAACGAATAGGTTTATAACATATAACATGAGAATATTATATGATTACTTACTCAGAATAAGAATCAACATGATGAGCCGATACAGACACATTGTGGGTATCAGCATCTCTCCACGACTCAGGGTTCGTGGAGTCATGTCTTCGATATTGGACTATGTAGCCCATTACTGGAGAATTTCCGTCAAACGGGCGACGCCATTGAAGGCGGATAGTACGTGATGTTGTGTCTAATACTCGGAAGTTTGCTGGAGGTTCAGGTGGCTCTGTTTAAATGAGTTCCCAGTTTGTATATTTGATTTATTAAACATTCGGTACTTATTGTAAGCTTTATATTTATTATACACACTTAAGATACCAGATCAATCAATCAGCCAATATATGTAATATGTCAATATAATATAATATATTTAATAATAACATTATTAAAGTATTGAAATAAATTCTGAATGAATGGCTGTGTATATATAATTTATTAATAATACCCTTTTTATTTTATTATTATTAAATTATAATCATTTCGCTTAACTTCGCATTTCATAAATGGGTTTTGTAAATAGCTAAATTTAAATGATAATTCACAAACTAAGCAGAACTTCATAAATTTTAAAAGAGTTTAAAGTATGGAACTTATTAGAGGGGTTGCGCAGTAAACAAACTACGTTAAGCAGTTTTACGCTTTTCTTGTTTACATAAGCGCTACCAAGTGTATTTTCCTTCGCAGAAAATACGACCTAAGAACCGTAACTACTTTATCAGTTTTATGTGGTTTCTAACCGACTAAAACTCCATTTAAAACTTAAACTATACTTTAGAATTATTAACAGAACTTTAGTTTTAACTAGGTTTGAAATAAAGAGAGAAAATATCGGTAATAATAATTTACAAAATTGTTATGCTGTGGAAATTTAGCTTTTAAAGTATTTATTAAATTATATTTCTTGAGTTATACCTTTGACAACCTGTCAACACTAAGGTTTTGTTATTATAACGAAAAACAATAGTGAATATTTTCAATAAGAACATGAGTTAGGTTACTATCATAAACTTTTGTAACATTATTTATTTTAATACTATTCATTTTGAGGTTCACTCACCCTGAACTCCTAAATGTACGAAATGATCTGATCGTCCATAGGGGTTGGTGGCCTGACACCGATAGACGCCTGAGTCCCGTCTGTCAGCGCGTTCAATTACCAGCTCGCTGCGGAGACCTTCCGCACTTCTGGTCTCCGATATACTCATCCTGTAGGTAACGTAGGGTATTAACAGACATTGTGGATGTGTAGGGTAAGAAACTAAGGGTGTAGTTTGTAAAGTTAAGTTTATAGTTTTTATTGCTGTAATATATTTCTAGATGGACATTTACAATTTTTTTTTGACAAAAAGGTTTATTATAGACCAAATTAAAAAATAGATAGATATTGACAGTTAATTAATGAATATTATTCTGTACCTATAATCAGAATTTGGCAAGGTCCTGCCAGAATGACTCCAGGCCATGGATAGGGGATTGTCACCTCTCGCCACACATGCTAGCCTCACTGTTTCTCCCAACTTAGCAGTGACGTTCACTGAGGGCGTTTCGAATCTCGCTGGTTCTTTGAGAAATTAATATTGCTAATCAACATGAAATCTTAAAATATAACTGAGTGTGACTCAAGTAAAGCATTACAGTTAAATTCATACCAACCTAACAACTTCAAGTTACAATTAAAAAAGTTATCCTCAATTAAAATTACATTTCCATTAAATTAAAAACAAAAGCACGAGATTCTTTCTATTCAACAACGTTTAAGAGTCGCGGGACTAAGTGTCTCAAATTGCAGCGCCATTATGTTTCCATTTAATACATTTACTAGGAAAAAATATGAAAAGGGGTTACGGAATTTTCAAGCTTACCATTAACGTGTATCGTCAGGGTTTTAGATAAAGCGGGTGCTACGCCATTTTCAGCTTTACAGCGGTACTTTCCGGAATGTTCGGCGCGGGCTGAGTCCAGCCGGAGAGATCCGTTGCCAAACACTACTGGGTCCGAGACTCCACCCAATGCACTTTCTGTACTACCTTTTGAAATACAAGAACAATTTACAAATATAGTTTTTGGTTTATTTCGTACATAAGGTAGGTAATAAATTCTTTGTTCTATTATAGTTTTCAGTTTAGATGTTATATGAAATCCTTAAAAAAAAGGTTTTCGAGAAAAATAACAATTCAACCAATTTATATCTAAAATAACTTTTGACTTGAAAAAAGGTGTAGCAAAGAAACAGGTATGATATTTATAATTAAGGACAATTTAATATATAATATTAATAATGCTTAATTATTATTTATACTTGTGATAAGAATGTTAGACAACGATACTAACCAATATATTAATACGTGAAGCAAAAACTTTGGAACCCTTGTTACGAGAATTGTGCGCTACGATGCGAAACATCACACACACTACGATGCGAAATATTACACACACTAGTTCGTTGTGAACGTTGACATGTTCAATATATATTTGTCTGATGTCAAATAGTCGCACAGAGTTAATAGTCACTTGCGTAATATAATAAAAATAAATATTCACAAAGGTGTTAGTCAAAACTTTAATAAACAATAATACTTTAAATTACGGTCGGATTTCGGTTAGGCGACCACTAGTACATAGAAATTCACATAATAAATAATTCCAATACATTTAATAAACGGCCGAATCTAGAAAGACAGACTATGCTCAGATCTATCTCAACACATACATGCCTATCACCGTCGGGAATCGAAATCGAACCTCTTTGCACATATGTTAGGCGTCTGCGCTAACCACTTTTCCAACGGGGCGGTTATTTATTTCAACTTGATTGAATTGGTTGTAAAATGATATAATAATCCATGATCTATCCCACAGTATCCTTACATTTTTTCAAGTAAAACAGCCCATGTTCTGCTATTCCAGGTTATATATATAAATTCATTAGCACGCAGTAGTTTTTATCGAATTCAAACATACCGTTAAAAAAACTTTAACATTAGTAGAATGTAAAAGCTTGTTTATATAAGTCGGTTTCAACGAATTGTTTGTACGTTGGTTTAAACGGATTATAACAAAAAAATGTTAAACGACAAAAGCTACCTGTATTTTTAGTATTAAAATAATAGTTCGTGGTAATATGACTTTTGAAAGACATTACTGAAAATTTAGCAAAAAGTTTTTAGAATATTTTCTGCCATATTCTGAATATGACATTGCTATCAATTGCAAAATTAGATATTGCTATCAATTGCAAAATTAGATTACCAGCCTTTATATTATATGTATACAGTATTACATTTATATATACTACATTACCTATAAACACTTTTGAATGCACTCACCTGTAAACTTAGTCCAGTATACATGGGGAGGCGGGTGACCACGAGCCTCGCAGCTTACCGTCAGCGAGCCGTTCAGAAGTACTGACGCATCAGATGGCTCAAGTTGCCAGTAGGGAGGAACTAGGGTTAAAAAATAATAAATATAGTAGGTAGTTCTATAATATAGGTACTGTGTTTTATAAAATTGATATAAACTTCTGGTTATTTAAGAGGCAATTTGAAAATAATATTCATGTATTTGTTTATTCTTATTGAAAGCGCGTGTTTTTACTAAAATGTTTTTTATATTTTACCTTTAACAGCAGGCAGGTACTAAATAATAAATAAAGTATATATCTATAATATAGGAACTTTGCTGTATAAAATTGACATGAATACAAGATTAATAAGAGAATATTTGAAAATTATATTTGCCTGTTTTATTTATAAAGAGTGTTTTTAAAAATATATATGTTACCTTTAATAGCCAGTTCAGCGGACATATTAGCTTTTCCAGCTGTATTAGTTACAACACAGGTGTATATTCCGCTGTGAGTAGCGGTCAGACTTTTGAAAAGGAGCATGCTATAGAACTCGGCTCCTCGTTCGTCGACCTGTATTAAAAATATATATTTTATTTTCTCTCAGGATTAAATTCTCGCCATTAGAGAGATTTAAAAGAAATTCAAAAGTACATTTACTAGGAACATTAATATCCTTTAAACATGTATTACTGTTTGTACCTATACACATATATAATCTGTATCTAATAATACAGCCATCATTTAGTATGATCTTTGTTGCAATCAAGCCAACCCCTGATAATGAACCAGTCAACTGCGAGGGTCGCTAGAGTGTAAGTGTATCAACACTATAATATAGATATAATAGGGTGAGTAAAAGAATATCTAATGTACCGGATAAATTTATAATACATGTCCATAAATTGTAAGATCATTTATATTTACATTTTGAAGCGCACAGTTATATATATATAAATACATATGTGTGTATCTATAATATATTTTACCTGGAGCACGCTAGAGATAGGCATTTGGTCTTTTAGCCAAGAGAAGTAAACGGGCATGTCTCCTGACGTCACAGTACATGTTATTTGCGCTCGATCGCCTGATCTTAATCCGGGCGGGAATACTATTGGCGATAACACTGGCGGAGACACTACGTTTATTTGTACCTAAAGGAAACTTAAACTTAACATTTATGGTCATTTCACATATTATATGAAGAAATAAAATTCCATTATAAGTAATACACAAACACATTCATATTAAAATAATGTTATTAAAAACATTCACGATATAATTACTAAATTAATTTTGTGATTATGATATTAAGAAACTGCTGAGTCTTCTGACATTAACTTACTATATCTTCAAAAGAGTTTCTAATATTTTTGTAACCATGATAATTTGTATGATCATACCTCTCTCCTAGCAAGTTCACCTCCAGGAGTCAGCACAGAGCAGATCCATCCACCCCTGTCTCTTGTACGATCAACATTGCTGATAGTGATTTGTCCATCTGCTTGTTGATAGCGAGGGTCGTTGCCAGCTCCTCCTTCCCATTTAACTGAACTATATTCAGATTATATTAAACATAAAATATTAAGCTAAACATAATATTGATAACTAAATAAATTTTAAATATACTGACAAGTTTAATATAAGGTAAGATAAAATAAACTAAATACAACTGTACTTCCAAGATTTAAAAAACACCAGCTGTATAGTTAGATAAATATCTTCGTTTCAAATTTATATTTTAGTAGAATATACATCAATGAAGTTAATAAAAAGCTTACTCAATCGGAAATCCATAATATGGACACCAAATAGTAACATCGGATCCAGCGACTGCTTTAACAGGATTTATTGAACGAATATAGGGTGGACCTGAAACGAATTGCTAATATTTATATAAAAACCTTACATCGAGAAAGAAATGGACCTTAAATCTAACAAACTTTTTTCACAATTTCTATATTGGTAGTTTTTGACATGTAGTATAATCAGCATATCTATATCATCTGCTCGAAAATGTTCTATACATTTAAAATTAATGATACGAAATTTGTTATAAGAAAAAGCTTTTTACGTAATATAATAGAATGCGTATAATACAACTGTTCCTTGTTATTACTTCATTATGTTCCTTCAACGTTTATGGGTCGTGTAAATTACAATAACAAATCTTAAAAATTTATTTAATTAATCTTAGCATAACTGAAATGTTCAAAATTATTTTTACGTTCAGCTTTATTTACCATATGATAATAATTAAATGTAACGCCAAAGAAACGGTAATAACAATTGACAAAAAACATAAATTTATCCATATTATGTAATCCTTACAGAATAAATTGTTACTTGAAGTCATTTATCTTTTCCGATTTTCAATGCACAACTAAAACTACTGAGCTACTAGATTTATATTTGAAATAAGTTAGAGTAATTTTTATAAGTAAGCATCCGCTCAGCCACCTTTAAATAAATTTATCGGAAAAAGTAGGTTCGTATGAAACTCTGTTATTTTCCAAGTTATTTTATTTAAAAAGAACTACAAACTATACACTTATTATGGGTCAGCTAATAAGTGATATTTTACCTACCGTATACATTAAGTCTTGCGGTGTGAGCAACTGATCCGTGTGCGTTAGTCGCGCGACACTCGTAGCGCCCCCCGTGTTCTACTCGAGCACTGTTCAGTGATAAGGTTGATAAAATATAATTGTTACTGGATCCTAAACTTGATGGACCATTTTCTCGACCTTCCGTTATCATGGCCCTGAAATTTTATTTATTTGTACATAATTTGCCTTAGGAAATAAAGCTCGCTGAGGTAGGCAAAAATGGTCTTCTAATACTAGTTTCCAAATTAAAAACCACATAAACCTATTATCGTGTCACATTTTCTTTTTTATAGTAACTATTACAATAAAATATAATCAACTGTGTTTTATCAAGTGGAAATTGTTATAAGAATACAAAATTGTATAGGTATAATGAGTAATATCATTTCGTATCTTCAAAGATATTTATTTTAATAAACTGGATAACATTTTACCAAACTCGAAAAGGGCTTGATTGTCAATAAATACAAAGGAAAGGACGAAGAACAAACAAACTGGCTTAAACAATTCAGTGAACAGGAAGTCGGCACGAGATTTCGATTCGTTACAAGTGACTGCGAGAGTTTCTTGACCTTAAACAGTTTTTGTTCTATTTTAATTCTGGGTCAAATAGTGTTGACACTATTCTTAACATGGTACAATTTTATTACGAATATATTGGAATGGCTGAAATAGAAATTATTAGCAAAATAGCAATTATAAGTAAAACTACTATATTATTACTTTATAATTGAAAAAAAATCATTTTCCACAATTTATTTCAGTTTGAAGAATTTATTTCTCTAAAAGAACAATACAATACTGTTCATTTACATGAGAAAATTAAAACAAAAATAAAAGTTAACAATTTTTATAACAGGTATCTTATTTACAATATATCCCAATTATCCTAGTTCTAGTTAAGTGGTTATGCTACATGCTCTCTTATTTGGCTCTCGTATTACAATAATTATTTTATTTCCAAGTTGGTTAAATCTTACTTTGTACATACATAGTACAAGAGTGTATTACTTTGTATGTGTAAAAAGCTTACCCGTGGTGTGTTGGTATCGGTAGACCATCTAATATCCATCTAAACCGAGGCGGCGGTTCGCCAACAGCAGAACATTTGAGAGCAACTTGCGCTCCTGGTTGTACAGCTTGTTCTATAAAAGTATACACCAACTCCGGTCGAGAATCTACAATACACAAAACAAGTAAATACTTACTGAAGCAGATAATACATTGTATATAAATGTCCTTACCAGGCGACCGTTTCATTCGTTTATGTTTGTGGGAAACGCCGCTCGTTTCTCTTGCTAATGAGCACCATATAACTGAAAATATAGGTGTAAAAGTAATACCATTATTCATTTGTATTATATGAAAAAAGGATTAAAGGCAATTGTTAGATACAGTATGTTTGTTACTGTTAATAATCATTATTTATTGTGCAATAAAGAAAACAAGAATGTGAATAATCTTTATTGGAACGAAAATTATAATTTTATTGTGGTACATATCATGAGATATACGTTTTAAAAAATACCTCATAGAAGACAATGACAACCCGATACTTATATAATTAATTTACTGATCAAGGACATACATACAGTCAATGGTTATCCATTCAACAATCTGTATGATCATAATAGAAAGGAAATTGCAGAATAGTTTATTAATACGAGCATTAATTATTACTACTGAGAGGATAAATAAACTAATTATACCGTATTTATATTACACTTCAAATAATAACAAAGCTACTTCATGTTACTCTCTGAAGCTGAAGGACGCAATTTTAAAACTGAAACCGCTCTGACATTTCCTAATATATTTAATGCAAAAATATCTCATATATTTGTTGACTTTTTACGAGTGCAGAGACAGACAATAAAACTACGTTGTCACCGGCAGTATACTGTAAGGTCATAGTGAATTTAGGTTTTGATGAAAAATTCACTCACTTCTTCGTTTTACTATCCGTATTCGTTCAGAATTTATAACGCCATAAATCGTAAAACCGCACAAAAAATTTATATCCGTAGTAACTCGACTGCGAAATAAACGGAAATTCCGATAGCCTTGGCTTATCTTAATACTAAGTAGTAAGTAAATCTTTCTACTTTTTTGCCATATATTATATCGAGATTACATCTCTCTCTACTTAATTACTTGTCTCTTTCATAATTAGTCCAAGTTTAGTTCCGAAATATGTATACTTTGATATAATGTTAGGTTAGATATTGCCTATTTTAAACTGTAGTTAAAATATAAATGACAAGTCAATAACTCTCATCTGTATAAGTTTAATAACATTTAAATGTTACTTTTAAATAATATCATTTTATTGCTCATTCAATTAATATTGAATACAATATGCAATTAATTTATGATCCCATCATTCAATAAAACAAAATAAAGCTTGCTATTAAAAAATATAACATTAAAACCGCTGTTGGGTAATCTATTTAAACAATTTGATTAATTCGCAAAATGGAAAACGTGGTTTGTAAAAACCCATAACAGCCATGAATCGAAACAATAGATGATATCGAAACGAATTTTGACGTATGAAAATAAAAAAAGAATCCACCCACAGCCACCCAGCGACACCCACCTCCCCAAAGATGGATGCCGGTAACAAATATCCGGCGAACTATTCCAATTTGGAAAGTTTCCTCTTAGTGAAGTAACCGCTGGTCCGAAATAGACTAGGGAAAAATGATCTCGTCAACGTTACGTTTCAATTAAACATGTTTTAATAGGACGTGCCATATAGAGTTTAGAGCATTCAATGTTCACTTAGCTCGAGAAATTCAAGCTCCGAATGCATGAGCAAACTATGTTGTACATAAAAAATACCCCAGTCGATCAGTAATGTTTATACAGTGAAAACGCTTTCAACTTTTTTTTTGAGTTAATGTATTGGTTCTTTACTTTTAATTAAATTCCTGTTGATTTTATTTTTAATGGTTTTAAAATGTTGGTTGCTTCGATTATTACAAACTCTCAAGGTTCAGCGTTATATTCATTTTTTATTTCGTTCAGTTCAACCTCTATGAGTATAATTGTTCAACAAAAACTATATATCTAAAAAAGTTATAGAATGTATAAAAAAAAAATGAAATTATTTATTATATTTGCAAGCGATAACAGTTTTGTAATAAGATTTTTTTCGCAACAATTTGCGACGAGTCGTGGCCTTATTTTTCTTTCTGAGTGAGTACGGAATTTATGAGAGACCCCAAAGTAATAAAATACCTTGCGAGAAAATGAAGGGGCAAATGGCAATGTATTTGTTCCTTGGCGGCTAGAAGAAACCCATTTTAGCCATTCACGCGTAGTTATATTATTTCTTGCTAACAATGGACGCGAGTATCCTTTTGATTACACTTTCATTTCCAGGGATGTGGCCTTTATAAAGAGATTGTGATTTCATCTATATATCATATGAAGATAGTAGATATATATCATCAGTTTATGTGAAAAATAATATAAGAAGTAGGCCTATTTTTATTATATTCTTGTTAGGAAAATACCTTTTCTTATGTGCGAAATGATATAAGCATTAGGTTTCTTTTTTTATTATATTATTTGATTTATCACCTTTAGTTAGTTAGGTAGATAGTTGTTTAATATAAATACTTAGTCACTTCATTCGAATTGTGTGTTATACTAGGAACCATATTCAATTTCTTGTTTATGATCGTCTGACAAAACTAATCAAACTGTCGATAACATAATCAAATAAAGTCGAGTGTTCGTTACTTTTATCTTCAATTTCGTATGAATTCATATTTTTCTTACTTATTATGCAGCGAATAATATACGCTGGCATGTAATGTAAAATTATTGCTACAGTAAATATTGCTCCATAATAAAAATATATCCCTAGTAAAATAAAATGAGACTAAAGAAACATGGTAACACAAAAACAAAAGGTGGGCTAAATGTGTTTTAGTACAAAGGTAAAATGAACGGATAAATACAATCGAGGAATTAAACAGAATAACTTTATATTCTATATTATTCTAGTGTTATTTAAAATCGCATATTTGTAATAAATATAAGTACATGAGATATTTACCCTGTTTATTAGTAATATGAAGGAAAATATTTTAAAGATTAATTGTCATAATTTTTATTTTTGCTTTATCATCTAAGCTATAAAAATTTTAAAAATACTGGTGAAATATTGATCCATAAAAACTAATGAAGGGCTTCATACCAGGCTATCTTTAATTCAAATTCATTTGATTCTATTTCTTTAATGTAAAATAACGAACATTTTAGAACATAATTTCTCAAATAATTCGCGATAAATATTTTAGTATACCTACATGAAAATAAATATTTACTCCTAATAATGAGAATTAATTATGAAGGTAACCATTTCACGTGCAACGTACCAACAAAAACAAAAAATACAACTGTAGCGTTCATTTGGCCTCATAATATTATCTCACATAATTATCTCAAATGTTATTCACCCAAATTAATGTACAAAATTAAACATTGTTTGTTTTTAATTAATTATAAATTTATTTTATATAACTTTATATTTAATAAAATATTTTTGCAGCATATTTTTTTGTGATTAGGGTACTTAGGAAAAAAATACTTTCTTGATAACTGTTATCTAGTTATTTGTGCGTTTCTATGTTATTAAGTCCATGTGGAGTAAACTTTTTTTTATATTGTTATTCTGTCTTACTATTTAGTTCTAAAAATAAAATAATAATTATTACGTCTATCAGCTTAGACATATACTATTATATATATACATATACTATTATATATATATATATATATATATATATATATATATATATATATATATATATATATATAATGAAAAATTAATCAACACGGGCAGGAATTTAACCTGCGATCTTTGGAATACCGTCTCCGTTGTTTTGATAAATGAGCTAATGTGTCACTACCCGCATTGATGAATTTAACATTCTATATATAGTAGTGTTTATCGGGACATGTATGAGGTTTCTTACAAATACAAACAAATATACAATAAATATACAATTATATATAATTACTTACAAAGATACTTGTAGTCTTTACGATTTTCCAACAAATTCTTCACATTCTCACAATTGTATTTGGCAGCATCTAGCTCAATGCAGGTGTATCTAGTAAATAAATAAAATAATATATCAAGCACAATAATAAATAAACAACATCAGATATTCAAATAATGTTGTAAATTGTAAAACATGAATGCAATTTCAAAACAATTTTAATACAATTGGATAAATAGCAAACATTACGTTCCAATTATTGTCGTTAAATTGCAGACATGAAATTTAACCCATATTTAAATATCACAGGAAAATATAAACATGAATAAAAAGATTAATCAAATCTATTACAACGCAGTAAAGTCTATTATAGCTTGTATTCATTAACTCTTCATTTTCTCTGTCCGCTGTGATTACACCCTGAGGGAGCCCAAATAACATACTCGAATTAATCTCGTATTCGCAGTTTTATCGATACCACTGCTAATTATAATCGAGATTGCTTCATATAAAGAATATTAATTTTATTTTAAACATAACGGTGAGCTTTCCATTCATATTTAATTTTCGGTACAATTGGATAATGATTTACATATTATGGTATGATCTAGATAGGGATGGATGATAACTATATAAAATGTCTGTAAACTATTAACATTTTTTAAATGAAATAAATTATTTACCTTTAAAAGGGCAGATGTTATTTATACAAAATATATAGTTATTCGACCTCTATATACGTCGACTATATACGAACTTAGTTTTCTAAATAACTTGTCTTTTCAGAAAATTACTGAACGGAAAATTAAGCTAATATATTGCTTGCTTACAAAATAATAACACTCTTAAATATTTCACACAAAACATACTACGCATCATGTTCAAACCCTTTGTTCGAAATATTTTGTAATGAAAAGTAAATACATGAAAACTTTTAAAGGCCTGCGCTGAGAAAACAAAAACATTTTGTTGGTAATTCGCAGGTAATTTCAAAGTCAATAGTTAAGTGTACCTAATATTTGAATTTCTAACATGTTTTTAGCAAACAAATAGGAGAGAAAATGTTTGAACTTATTTGTATTTTAAAATTAATGTGTTTTTTTTTAAACGCTAATATGTAGCTTGGTTTGGGTGAATAATTTTGGTGTAACGTAGAAATTATTTTATTTTATATATTATTTAAAAATATATAATAGAAAATGTAAATGAAAACAACGATAAAACAATGAATAGGAAATTATATTTAAATTTGGTTGACAGTATTACTAAGAAGAACATAGTTCAAAAGTTATTATAAGCACCTGAACTTAAAGCTTCGCTCTATATTCAGATAATGTCTACGCGAAATTAGAGTAGGAAATGGGTCAAAGTCAAAGGTCGTCGCCCTGAGCGCCGTCTGGAGTAATTACGTTGCGTCGCGACGTTATTGTACGATGTTATCTTGATAGAAGCGGTCATTAATGAACATAACATGTATGTATGTACTTGTGAATGTGTAAAGTGCTTACACTTTACAAAAATACTTATTTTTTTTACGTTATAGAGTGTTTGTATTTATCTGATGGTTTTTACAAAGTTATGACTTATAAATCCTATATGTTAAATGTCCAAGTAACAAGTTGAGCTTTGAGAACGTAAAATAAATGATGAAAAAAGGAAATGAAAAGCATCAGCGTATTTTTTTTTACTTATAGAGCTGAAGTTTAAAGTATAGTTTACTTACTCTTTGTCGGATTCACTAAGTTTGTAGTTTAGTAAATTTGCCGGTTCAAGTTTTCGATAGTCACTTAGATCTTCAAAACCTGTGAAATAGAAGGATTTTTGTTACAATGTTTCTTTTTCACTAATGGTCATATTCTATAAAAGAATCGTTAAAGTTATAATTATTTGAGAACATACGAGTTAGCGTAGCGTAGTTAAGAGAGTTTGACTCTCATAAATTCAATCAGAAAAGTGTTTATAGATTTTGGTAATAAATTATGTTTTTTTTTATTAATTACCCTTCGAATAAACGGCTATAATTGCTGTTTCAAAATATTTGCTCTTGCTTTAAAATTTACTTTTTTAATCTAATTTAAATAACATGTCAATCCAGCTGACGTGAGATGTCAAAGGAAAAATGTTCCCGGCGATGAAATCAATGGCCACTTCCAAACCATTCCCATTCCCCATTTATATTTTCGGGCGTGCGCAATAAAATCAATACTGTGAACTTTCAAGAGTGCAGTGACCCACTCACCAAATAAGGCCACACGTATAAACTATTTGCCGTAAAATTTTAATAGGTGCTTGTAAATGCGAAGCATTGTTTATTCCAGCTCAAACGTCCCCCCTTTACGGCATTCCCTACACATTCTAATATTAGATAAATCCATACAACAGAGGGTTAGTAAAGCGAAGCACTTAAAAAGATAAAAAAACCATTTCAAATGTGCATATTTCCGCAGAAGCCTGCCGCCCACGCGGGTCGAGACAAAGGATTGTGAAATTACAGTCTTGCTTTTAAATGCGAGAATGAATCGTAATGTCTCGTTCCCTCAAAGCTTTGCGTTCTGTTGTGGAATGTGACGATGCGCCTCTGTTCTTGAATATACAGATGGATTCACCACTCTCTCTGTTTGTAATGATACCGCTATTAATTTTCAACGCAAACAATTTTAACCTTGTTGTGTCTTTGACCCTCACAATAAGAATAGTACTTCTATTTAGTTAGACTGTTTTGTAGTTTATTACAAGTTATCTTTTTGTCGGAAAACTACTTATAAAAGTTTGCATTTTATGCTATTATAAAGTTGGAGTAAAAATGAAAAAAAGACTCAGTTTTTATATCGCAAGTGAAAACTTGAAGACGGGAGTTGGTCGGTCCGCTGTCACAGAAGTTAAGACTTCAATTCCCATCTGTACAAGTTTTAGTGTTCTGGTAAAACAAACAAAAAAATCTCCCTATCCACAAAAATAATTGAAATAACTGATATAAAAACCACTTTTATTCTTTTATACCGCGTCAATAATGTAACAGAAATATTCAATTCATTGGACCAATATAATAAAACAAATGGATAGAACAAAATTCCATAAAAGTGTATTTACGTGATCAGAATTCCACTAAAATAGGGATCGCAGAACAAAGCAAAACAATATCAACTGGAGAAGTCTTTTTGTAGATACGCATGAGTTTTGTTTCTTGAGGCAGTTTGCTACGTGCGAATTTAAAAATGCACAGCTCTCTTTGAATGTCGGCATTTTCTCATTTAGTCGCATGTTGCCGCAAGACAAAACTAGCAGAGTTAGACTCATCTTCAAATACGAGCACAGAGAGCAATCTCTTCCTTTGAAACTGGGGAAAACTCATAAACATGTGAAATAGAAATACAGAGTTGTTTTTGTCATATGTGGAAAAAATTGCTACGGACACAAATTAAACGGATGTTTCTAGTTGCTTTTATCTAGAATAGCCAACTTTGATGTCAATAAAAGTTCTATGAATATTGTGATTAATAAATATTTTTTATGAATGTATTTTTATTGTAGGCAACGGAATATAGTTTTATGGTCCAATTATTTTCTTTGCTGCTTTATTTGACTCAAGACATATCTTGAGAGATTTGAAGGTTATAAATTCTTTTATTATTGTGAGATTTTTCTGGTTTGGAATAGCACGATCAATATTTGAGTACTTAATTATGAATTTACAAACTATCATGAAACATATTTCTGAACGCTGTTTCATTACATAAAAATGCGTGGACCCACACTAGATAAATACTAACGTTCCTACAATTTCTTGACATTATTTTTGAGACGGCAATGGAGACAAAGTATCACAAAATTGCTAAGGACGTAACACGATCTTGGCATTGTACTAGAAGCTTGCAAACAAGATATTTTATGGTCCCGCATTAGAGCAATGAAACGAATTAGACCAATAATGTGTCGTATTGTGTCCCGAATAAACTGCCGCCTCTCTTTTTATATCACCATTATGTGTGGTTCGGACATTGAATTATAAATACCATTAGCTCGTAAAATTTGGCATTTAGAATAAATTATTAAACTTGAATTACACTAACTTTAATGTTAATACTTATTGTTACAATTTCTTTTATTTGTTTTTTTTTACCGCTTTGATGATTTTAAGTTATTTTTAAACTGTAATGTACTTATTTACATAGCTAATGGTCATAGTAATTTGGAACAAGCACAAGAAAAATAATTATTTTTTTAGTCTTTGTACGTCAATGTAAGAGCTATTTACCCTTTGATACAACTATCTGGTGCTTAGACAACATTCAATTGCGTCTCAGCAGCTCGCTCTCAAGATGTGAGAATTTGAAAGTGATTGCTCTTCAAGTACTCGAATAAACTACATAGTTGATTACTTTTATTAAAAAGAACTACAAATTTCATTAACTCCATTTCGTTAAATAATAAAATGCTTTTAGTTTAAAAAAGAGAGTAAAATTTCTTTTAGAGTAATTTTACCAGTTTCTGTTTTACCAGCTTACCCTCAAACTCTTGAATGTTTCGAGTACTCTAATTACAATAAATATTATATTCAAGATATCCCAACTTTAATTCACTTTTTTGTTTATATAGTTTTTAATAATAATAATATTCGAGTGTTTATTATATAAAAATGGTTAATATAATAACTAGTAAGATATATTACTGAACTATTTTTTTCAACTAAGTAAAAACGAACTTAATATTTAACTTACTTAAATATTGAGTCTCTTCGGATATTTCACTGTTGACTTTAACGGGAAAACTTGTTCTGTAAGTAAAGAGTATTTATGTCTCATTAAAACATTTTCAAAGAAAAATAAGCAAAAGCCGAGAAATGCATGAATAAATATAATTTTATTTAAAGAAAATATATTTTTACCGTGAAATGCGGTTTTTCTTAATTTTAATTGTGGTTTCATAGCAGACACAAAGTGTCTGACTTTTCTTTGTTGAGGCTGGCCATGTCGACACTGTATATGTAGACACACCTAAAACAACACATTTTAGTCGTATTCATGTGTATTATTTTTTAATTTTGGTATCCAGCAAGTAAAAACCAATTACCCTATTTACACCTGAAATTGATTAATACAAAAATATTTTTTGCTTTGAAATTACTTTGTTAAACCTTCTAATTGGTTAATAGCTGAATGGCTAATTCAAATCTTAAGAACGCTCAAATCGTTTTAAATTTTAATCATTCTCATATAAACTGGCTGTAAATATCAAATGAAAAATTCTACGGAAAAAATCAAATATATAAAAATATAATAAAATGTTCATTAGATCTTCAGGATAATTGATGGGCAAAATTATAATAACTAGAGCACCTCTTCCGTCATGTCAAACGCAATTTCAAGGTACTCGCGCACCCTCGTCACTCGTGACAGTTCAACACATAATGTTTTACCCTATTTATATTTGGTATTACCCCATTATATTAACGATGACTTGCTTAAATACTATTTCAGTTCCACATTTATCGAGAGCACATGCAAGTAGCTGAAATAAACTTAAAAAATAACTTTAACTTATAATAAAAACCATAAATCCACAGATTTAAAAAAGCAACCTAGATTTTATGCAATGAAGGGCAATTCAAACGGCTTTTATTTCACTCCCGTTTCGATTTCAATTAAATTTCGCGCAAATTGAATCGAAGCGGATCGGAACGTTGCCGCCGAGTGTTTGACAAATAGTCTGTACCAATTTATTCTCTCATATAATGAGATACGTTTCCCAACGAATGCTGGAATAAAACGCCCTTTAATTTTCACGTTACAGCGTAATTTTGCTATCGAGTGCCGCCATAACGGGCTCGAGATAATCACTTTAACAGAGTCGCTTTACAAATTATCATCTTCTCAACATTCGTGTCTTCAGCACTTTACTAAGCGATTTGATAATAAATAAGTTATTTTAAATTCTTCATAAAGTCTTTTGTTAAACCATATTATTCATTCATCATTATTATTTTCTGAGCTAGTACTATAAATTAATATTTCGATAAAATATATATTAAATAAAAAAACTTACCCGTACCCTCACTATTTTGTGGTTCTTGCAGTTCTTGAGGGAAGGTTCCTCTACACCTGTTGGAAAATATTAAATTAGTAGTAGTAATATTAGGAATGTAGATAAGTAAGACTCTATCAAGTAAACAGAAAAAAAATCAGACAAAAAGGTAATGAAGGTTATGTATATATATAACCTTCATTACCGAATACCTGTCCGTATCGGTTTAAATTTATTTCTAAATTTATTTAAAATTTAAATAAGCTTAACATATCTATAAATATTTACTGATATTTTCCTCTTTATTTCAGAAATCAGATTTCACAAATTTCGAAACTTTATATAAGAAATTATTTTGTAAGTAACACTAAAGATCTAAGAGAACAAACTCCGACTCCGTGTTGGGATAAACTCTGTGAGGTTGTGTGTTTCCAATTCCAATTTTCTCTGGAACAACATCGAAGGATTCTGTGACATATATTTTAGTACCTGAATATTCAAGAATTCACGGCAACAGTCAGGTTGAAGTCAACATTTTTGGATACAGTTAAGGTCTCTCCAAGTACCTACACATGTTTTACTTATACAAATAAAAAAATACGTACATTTATTTAAGTTTGTTATATTTTATTTAAGATGTAAATGAAGTATGTAAAACTATAGTTTTTGTACTTTTTACAATAAAGATACATAGTCAAAAAATATAATAGTTATTATTTTATGTATAAAGTTAAGTTATTTTTCATAATTGGTTTCGAATACAAAAAATAAAACACATCTGCAAAATATGCAAAGATAATAGTTATCCTGACAGCACAGTTGAAAAATAGTGCTCGAAAGGTACTTGACAAATTTGGGACTATGTGCAGCGAAACAAAAAATAAAAGCCAATCCAATTCGCAATTCCTCTTCCATTTTGTCGAATACATAAAGTTTCTTTCTTAGTTCCAAAATAATGGTGAGAAAATGTTATGTAATACAACATGTTACAATATTTATTAGTACATATTTATTATATAATAAATGTTAACAGAAAATTACATATGTTGTTGTCGTGTTTAATATAACTGTTGTGTGGAAGCTTTGGAAAAATGTTGTGTTTTTGTAAGTAAATTTAGATTTTCAATATTCAAATGTATTTTTATAAAATGAACTTGTTTTTTTGTAGTAAAATTGTTAAATGTATAAATCATATTTTCATTTTACTAGTAATACTAATTAATCGGTATTCTTTGAATGAAATTGTTTGAATTATGTAATATTTTCTAAATTTGTTTTCTAAGACTTTTTAGGACAACATTTCATATAAATGAACCACAATTCCAAACAAAGATATAAAGATACTATTTATTTGTTCCAGTTATAAAAAAAACCTAACTTACAAAAAACAGTCTATACTATCTTTTCCAACGTGAACAAAGGTAATCATCTTGAACAAGGTATAAGCAAGTTTTAGTGTAGCAATCACCCTATTTACACACTACTTGTACGATAACTTGTACGATATTTGGTATTTCTAGATAAATTAAATGTATTGTTACATATATTTGGTATATTACTAAAATATATCCCTCTAAGGCAAAACAAGGTCGTAATCTGCGACATTAATGTCGTTTTATAAAAAAAATCGGTTGCTCTATTAAAAATTCTAATTGGCTATTTATCAAACCAACAACTAATCAGAAAGGTTATCCCAGGATTGGGCAGCAAATAAGTACTCGTAATTATTTAATTAATCAGTCTTCAAGAGACCGGATGCAAAAAAGACTTCTCGACAGGTACTACATACAGCAAAGAAGAATCTCTAATGAACATAGAGAACACTTATTTTAATGGAACAATAGAACCTGCATATCCCCATAACAAGGTTTAATATTAAGGAGGTAGTTGAAGTACACTTGACGCACAATAGATTGTCACTAGCAGACAATGCTTACTTCCCCGGTTCCCGAAGTCGACAACATAAAAAGACATTGTTATCGTGAGTACTATCAAATGCATATCCTTAGCTCTTAATATTGTTAAGATAAGACTCTCATCTTTTTGATATCATACGTGACACTTATTGTGAATATTTTTACATTATCATTTTCATCTTGATAAAAAAATATACTTGACCTTTTTCAGAATAACGAGGTTTGAAACCGTAAGATAACGATAGTTTGTGAATAGTTAATGTGACTTCGTATCCCAATAAAATGAAAACTAATAATTATTGAACTTGTTACTAAGAGAGGCTTATTATAAGGTCTAGAGATGTTGATTACTAACAATAAAATAGTTTAGTGACTACAACAATTGAATGAATTATTTAATATTGAGAGTATTATTCCATTATTCCTCGAGGCATAATCAATCAATTGTTTTCAATTATTATACACGAAGAGTATTGTGGGAATAATAACAGGAGCTGGCCTCAAGATATGGATTTGATTGATGAAGCATATTGGATTTCAAGCATAATAATCTAACACCGTATAGTTCACCATATTATTGTATGATAAAAATACTATTAAGAACATTTTAAACCCAAAAAGGACTGTTAAAAGTAAAGTCTTTGCGCTTTCGGTTATCTTATCTTTGAAACTGGTATAATTTATTTAACCGATTTATAAACTATCACAAGTTGAACGCTAAATTAAGACATCGGATAATTTCGTAATACAAATTAAATTAAAGGGTTTTTATTACGACGATTCGACCGAATTTTGTCACCATTGGTACGGAATCAACGTTTTTGGTTTGATGTTGGTTAAATATGATTTGAACGAATGCGTTCTTGGCTTTTTAGAAAACTAATATGGTTAGAATAAAGTTATAGTAAAACGGAAACGGTGGAGCGTTTCCGTTTTTACTTAATCCTTTGAAATTTAAAAGGGATATACGTTTGGTTCTGGTAAATATGATAATGTTATTCTATGAATCAGCCTGTAATTTCATTTGAAATTGGTAATAAATTCTTTCAATGGTAGAAACCGCAGTTACTGCAACATTTGAGTTAAATAATTAAAATCATTTAAACAAACACTTCAAACATACTATTTTATGGCAAGGTCAAATTTAATATCTGCTCACAAATTGCGACTTTCTTCTGAAATAATAAATCTTATAAATCAGATTAACAATTAACAAAAGTTAACGAATCATTCAAGCTTATTCGTGAAATTAAAACACAATTCGCAATCTCATTATTACATTTCTAAAATCTATTATATTTTATATGTTTTTCTTTAAATCAAATTTAGTATACCTTATTCCTCTAGTATATAAAATTTATTGTTGTCTAACTAACTGTTGTCAGCTACCTCATCTGTCTCTTTATTTCTTACCTTTGTAATAAGTAATATTTACTTGTTATTATATCTGTATTATATACTTGGTATTAAAGTGTACAGATTGTGTCTCGTCATTATTTTATAATATATATAGAAAACACTATCCTATTCACACAACCATTGAAAACGTCTGTTGAATAAAAGGCAGATATTTTAAATAATGGAAACTTGAACTTCATATAATACAAAGGCAACTACAAAAAATAAACGTGCAAGTTGAAAAAAGTTGAGCTTACTCTAAGCTAAACTTGTGCGCTATCTAGCTTTTCATAAAAAGAAGTACTCAATTCATTCCGACCATACCAAAACTATCTCAACAATCGCGAGTAATTCAGATTAATTACAATGTAGATGAATAATTCCGTAGAAGCATTATTATTTTTAGTAAACTTATTCTACACATAAATGAACATTTATATTTTAATTAAAATATTGCTTCATTCATATGTTTTATAATATGTAGTTTGAATGTTGAAAAAAAAACCACAAAACTGTTTTAACACGTTTCAACAGCAGAGTTTAATTTTTTTAAATACCGCAACCACGGACCGGACAAATTGCGGTCAGTACATTTTAAAACTGAATACAAACCATAAAATACGTTAAGGTATTTGTAATTATATCGTTAAACGAATAATTTAGCTCGATACCAAAGTTAAATGAAATTCTAAAGTAATTTTCCACAAAGAAACATTCTTTTATTAACTTTTTATTAAATGTTTAATCAGTGTCTCAAAAGGCAAGGACTGTTGGGTATCTTTTGTACCAAAAGTATTTTTGTTCGGAATAAAAAAAGCAATAACTTTTCACTAGATGTCGCTGTTGAATACGAAATCATATTTCATTAATGCATGAAAATTGGCACAATCAAGTTATTAAGCATATGTATTGTATTTTTAGTAATATCGGTACATTTTAGTTCATTATAATAGTATATCATTTTAACGTAATTGTTTGTCATATGCTTGACTGACGCAGAAGAAGGAATCTTGTGATGTCGTTGCATATCAAGTTTAAAATTCAAATAAATAATGTTCTATTAAAATATGATAAAAAAAATATGATACATCGTTATTGTAATCATCACTGCATTGTAGGCACAGATTTTAATTAAGTTTTCGTGTGTGTATCTTTGTTTGACAACCCCAAAAACTAATATAATGATTTTATGTGTTTCCGTCATTAATTTAAAAATAATTAATGATTTATTAGGTTGTATATAAATTGGTCGCATAATAATAATTGTCGATTAAAGCTAAAACCTTTAAACTGAAGGTAAGTAAAGTCTGTACGGGTTGCTAGTATCTATTAAAAATATTTATAAAAACGTTAAAACGTAACGTTGATATTAAAAACTACGTCCAACTCTTATCATAATATTCAGGTATATTAAATTAGGTTACCTACTTAAATAAATATTAGAAAGTAAATATTTTTAGTATTTGCAGACGGTTCGAGGACATACAGGCTGACCTAAAAGCGTTGTACTCAGCCATGTAAATAAAATTTGGTTCGACGATTGAAGTACACTCACAGCCACTTGCAAAACTTAATAGCTATCTCAATACAAATTCAGTAAAATGATATTCTTGTAGCGCCATTTTATTTAGAGAAATATTTTTTCTTTTGTTCTTATTTATGATGACCGAAGTCTTTGAATATACATAGTAAAAATGGAGTTTTATTTAATAAATTAAAAGACATTTTAAAAGAGTAATCCAACACCCAATATCTGTTCTATACACGTATCCAATTTTTTTTCTGTTTCTGAATGTTTACCAAATGTCTATTATTTTATAAGCATCCATGTTCAATGGTCACAATTACCAGCAGTTAAAACATAATTTTGTTTACCAACTTGAGAAATAAAAATAAAACAACATTAACATTAACAGCGATTAAATTTTCCTTCGCATTCCCAAATGTATTTCATCATCATCATATCATCTATTATCGAGTTGGAACGTTTTTGAAATTATAAGTCTAAATTTAAATAAATTGAATACACTAATTATTGTTAAATGTGCAAACAAACAAATCAATTAATAGTGTCCTTCTGTTACCTACACTGTGTGAACTACACACAAACTAGACACTTCCTAGTCTAATAACTTTACATTATTCTAGATCTGTTTGCGCATGCTCTGTGATTGAACTCACAAGTGCTCTATAATACTTCACATCCATTTTCGTATATTTATTCAAATAAAACGTGACTCCGCATTAACATAACTAAAATTCAATTTAAAATGAACTTTTAAAATGCTTTTGGTGTTTAAAGCCAGATTGTCTGGCATGTGGTTGGGTATGTGTGTGTATGTATGTGTATGTGTGAGGGTATATATACGTGTATGTGTGTGTATAACATATATGTATGTGTGTAACACACACATGTGTTTGTACCAGTGCTACAGTTAAAGGAATTAAAAAACGTTTGCATACTTTAATTGTAAAACGACATTGATTTCAACAGATCGATGAACTTGCAGGCGTTTTTCTATATTGCAGCTCTTTTGATGATTCATTGTATAATGAAATTATGTTTGAACCTGATAGATACCAAACCTTATAATACAATATAAATACTTTTTTATTTTATATCACTTTACTCGTTTGTGGTGGTGTGTGTGTTATGTGTCAGCTTTATTATAACAAACATAACAGCTAAGCTGTCGAGAGGAGATAAGTGAAGGCACATTGAAAGTTTCCATAATATGCAGTGCAACGATAAAATGACTTCATAAGTAAATTATCTTTGACATATATAAACTTATTTTTTTTTTATTTTAATAATAATTATCGTCTCAAAAGGAAGTTTTTTCTTAACATAGCATAGGTAATATATGTATTAATTTTGGTGCTTCTGATTGGTGCGGTATATAATAAATGTACCATGAAAATTTAATTATATATTCCGAACAGAATTTTATTTGCATCTCATATCACGGAACTAAAATAAATCCTGTATAATAGTAAATCTTAATTTCCGTCTTTGGAGAGTAATAAAATTTTACGAGTACGAAAGGAGTCGTTGAAATAAAAAATTAATTCAGTCTTATTAAAGGAATAATTAAAACTGGTTTAAAAAAATTTCATTAAGTTGGAGCTAGCTGCAAATCCTTTGCACCATAATGAAATAATTAACGGGAAAAAATTTAACGGCTCGGTAAAAATGTTAAACAATATTAAATCAGTTTACGGTCTACCATTAAACCGTGACAAAAACAGAACATTGGCTTCCGGGCATTTATCTTGCACGGAGGTATAAAGGGCATAAATAAAGCAAAACCTATAAAGCTTTAAAGCAACAATGAAAAATACGAACCGTTTTATGTGGGGTGGTAAGCTGTGGGCGGGCGGGTAGTCCGGCGCGCCTTGCAAGTCCATACAATGCCTCCCCGGTACTAGTACTGCTGCAAAAAAAAACATATGAACAACTGCTCCAATTATTGACGTAGGCATGAGATGAGAACTTCTATGCTCTTCTCGTCTACCTTTTTTCTCCCCCGATATAATCAATGCACCTTGCCTTAACACACTAGTGAAGTTATAGAGTTCGATTCTAAATTTATTTCTGTAGTTTAATTTTTGAACAAAACTATGTCTTAATGATATGTCATTAAATAATTGTTTTTCAATAATAGCTATTATTAATAATTCATTAATACTCTGATATTATTAAGACAATATATTTCTATATAAATAGGAGATAATCATATTTTTTTCCCCTTAAAGAAAATACTTTTTTAAAGCTTTATTAAGACCTAACATCCAAATCAAATTTAGTTTTTCCTGAAGCAAATGGTCTTGTAATTCGATGTCCTGCTCTTCACGGTCAAAGTACCTTGATAAGTTTATTATCCTTAATAAGTAGGTTTATTTATTAAATAAAACTACACCAGTATTTCATAATTGAACGGAAACCAAATACCCTAATAACCAATTAAAAGTTTAACCAAAATATTTTTGATGTTTTGATAAAACCGTCAGAATGTTTGTGAATCCATATCCGAGAGCTCAATTATACCCAAAGATATAATAAAATATTTTTCATTTAGTATAAAATACATCCTATTTACCGAACTTTCCCTCAATCAATCATGAGTTCAGTGACCTATAAGGAGTATTTATAAAACAAATTGTATTACAAGAGTGTACCTACGTAATGTGTTTCGCATGAGTGGGGACAAGGAGCGAAAAAACGAATGGGAAATCCATTGGAAATCGTGGGGGCGGGCGGCTGGGGGCGGAAGCTTCCTCCGGATACACAGTTTGCAGGAACGAGATGGTTTCTGAGCATATATTCAACTAATATTTAGATATTGGAAAATATTTCATATTTTATTCCGTTCTGATTTTATATAAAAGTTTTGGATTTTTCTATTTGTATCTTCTTTTTAATGCAGGGTTGTTCGGCTGGGATTATTTTGATTTTAATGGATACATTGAATAATAACGAAAATAACAACTACAATAATATAATCTACTACTAATATAATCGAAATTATGTTGTTAAAAACACGTCTAATTTTGGTAGATATTAAAATCAAAAGAAAATATCACATATGAAAGTAGAACATTTTCTTTATGTGAATAAATACACGAACAATAATTTTTATCTGAAACTATTAACTTCATTCCAGGGTATACATGTGGTTCAAAATAAGTTTCATATTACAGTAACAAACCGCTTTTACAAAATATATTTCATATTCCCCTATGTATGAATTTCGCGGGATTATTGAAATTGTTCTCATACAGTTATGGTCGCGTTATTGTGCTTAAATATTGTATTGTACTAGCAATTTATGTTTGTAATATATGGCATTTGTACTGTTATTCTCTTTTATTATCACAATGTGCTCATTGAATTCCATAAATAGAACACAAAATATATTAAAAGTGATTTAAGGTCGACGTTTTAAAATATTGGGAAGTTACAAATTGCGGGATTTGATTGACAACTCATTTATTTGGCACAAAAAATAAATTGCATGTGAAAAACAAAAAAATAATGCTTTATTTGGCAATTTAGGCATTGAATTTTATCTTAACTCATCTCTATTTTATCGCATATTGAAATACCATTTTTGCTATTATTGCACTTTTGTAAACCAATACTGCAATTTTTCCAACTTGCCCGTTTAGTTGGACGATGTTCCCAAATTCATTGGATCATTGGACATTTTTTGACTCTTTTCTATTTTTTGGATTTGTGCCATTGAAACAAAATAACGTTCTAGAGATAACATTTTGTAACAGACTCGAATTGACAGATTACATATTGTGTTAGTGATAAAGTTTACTAGATATATTTAAATGATATGAAAACTACTTTAATTTTTAATATTTAAAATGGCATTACCAATCATTCTAATTAAATATTTGTTTGACGTAATTTGTACAATTGTTTATTGATTTACCTGATTTAAATATTGTAAAATAGTTGCATTAAGACGTGGTTCATTGTTATAAAATTACACAAATAAAATTGCTAAAAACCATAATTTTACTAGGTATAGCAAGTTGATTTTAAGTTCGTAATTAAATTTGTTGAAGTATGCATATGTTAGTAATTCTTTTAAAACACATATTGGATGTTCCCATCAGATTGTACTTGTATTTTATACTACGTAAAAGGTCATAAAATTCTACAGTGTTTTGTTTTCATTTTTCATTATTAGGATATTTTCAATCCACGTTGCATTTTCTCGGCAAAATAAAGAAGGAAAATTAATCTGAACAAATGGAAAAGAAAAGATAACATTTTTAATTAAGCCGAACGCCAAACAAAAAGGTAATCAAGATACCACGTATAAAACATCCAATAGCAACAGGATTCTTAGTAATGTGAAGCGAATGGTACGGCTTGATAAGGAAAAACCGGTAAATAAGGTATCATGAGAGCGGTCGGTTAGGGACGGAGAATGTACGTATTAAGTCGGCTGCTTTTTTACCGGTAATTTTGATAGCCAACTAGCGAGTTCAAGTTATTATCATGTAATATCACATATGAATTTGAGATAAAAATTGAAAGTTATATATGATATCATCTAATTAATTATGCACATTTTATTATTCAGAGTTTTTTTTAGATATATTTTTATCAATATAGAACAATACTATGGAATATCATAAAAGCATTGAAGAAACCTCACAATGCGATCTTAGAAAACTTTGATTTCCTTTAGTCCATCAAAGCTCACAGGGTATAAAAAATATAAAGAGCGATAGGGAAAGGAATAAAAAATTCACAGAAACACGGAGGTCGGAGTTTTTCCTGTCACCGGGCACAAACAATGCCTCTATTGTAAGCCCTCCTCCCGACCTCAGGCGCGGAAGAGAGGAAACGAGCATCTTTTGTTATCCCCTCTCCACTCACCCTCCGCTTTCAAACCCGCGGTCATCTGTTTACATCATGCAAACGAAAAAGAACATAGTTATTTCTTCGTTACTTTCTTCGAATGGTAAAAATATCAGTCACACGATCTAACTTTCTTGGCGCTGAAAACAAAAGAGCGGTTGAATTACATTAGATAATCTATGTAAGCCTTTTAGATAAAAATAATTTATTTATAATCTATCTGATCTTACAATATCTTTAAATTTTAAATAAATATAGGTACATCAAATCGACGCAAAGAGATCTACAGGATGATTCTGTAACATAATATTTTTGTTACATATTAAATTAAAAATTTTAATTATAAAGTCTTTTGATTTTTCATATTTTATATATATTTTTTTTTATAGTATCAACTTATATAATGTAACTAATCGAAAGTTCAAAACTATTTTGCTCAAAACTTTATATTAGTTTCTTCTAACACCTCAGATTGAATAAGGAAAGAATAAAAGTCAGACTCGGACTATACATAAATATTTAGATTGCAATATTATTTTTCACTATAACAGAAGTCTTAATAAACGGAGTATAATCATAAATAATGTATAGACCCGCTCCTAGTTACAATTTCAAATGAATAAAGGTCGAAGAGAGACGATTTTTCGTCAGGTAATATCGTCACGGCTCTCGTGAGGCGTAGAATAATTTTGCCTTTTTGCTTATTGCGCGTGCCGGTTCATATGAAAAAATAACCAAGCCCGTTAACTTTTCTTCCTCCCGTCACCTATATTGCTTATTCATGTTAAACACCAAGAGCGTTTTGTAGAAAATGAATGTTGAAAAATGGGTTCATTTATTATTAAACAAAAGTAGGCTTCTAATTTCAAACTTCTTATACACATTAATAACATTTTACATTTTTATTTGTTATTGTTATTAGATAAGAATTTTTAATATGTCTCAATATTTTAAAAGTTATACAATAAACAAAAAAAAATTCGCAATTGAAATGTACCAACCCGTTTTTTTTCCTATTCAAAATATTTTTATCTTTTCCACGATTTCCATTACTACAAGTTCGTTTAAGACTTTTAAATAATCCTACATTCTGTCCTCAGAAATCTTCAAAGTGGTGTGTTTTTCAACTGAACGGGTATTTTCGTGCAACTCCTTTTATTGCATACACAAATTGGATTTCTCGGCGCAATATACATTTCTTGGAGTAAATTTCGTTTATATTTTTTTGCTAAGCGGAATGTGTTATCGTGTTTTAGAAGAATTCTGAATCTTTGTCGTTGGGTAATTTATTTAATGATTCGCCCTATTATTCACCCTGGAGCTTGGAGGTTATTTAATATAAACATTTTATATTTTTATTTGTACATTGTTGTATATTAAATTAACATAATAAGAGTTTTATTTATTAGGATATCAATAGTTCATTGTATAATAAAAACGATTGAGTTTTCAGACACTAAAATATCATACCATACATTTTTACTTTAATTGCATGTTCTTAATAAAAATCTTTTTTAAGAATAATCTACTGAAGTAATTATTATTTTAAGTTCCAAGCGTAATTTGCATTTAAAAAAGCTAAAAAATAATTACTTTAAAAGAATATAATGATTTTTATAAATTTGAAATGAACTCATATGTACAAATTTCGTATAAACATTTGAATTCCAACAACAATATATTATCGAACTACAATTGGATGCAAAATGTTTCTTGAACATGTATGTATTCTGTTTAGTATAAATATTGAGTAAAACGAAATGAAACGTGAACAAAGTGCAATGTAAATGTATAAGGAGGTACGTGAAATATGATTATACTTTACGCTATATATCAGAAACGTGAAAGTGTTAACATATTTGAACACACAAACTAAATGTTTTTGACATATGCAATATATTACACTTTAAAAGTAATAAGCAATTCCAATGATCTCGTTTCTGTTTTATATCATAAATCTAAAATAGATTAAATAGAGATGAGTATTATATTTAATAGTTTGTTATTATTTTCAAATTATTATCACAGAATATTGAAATTCATTCATATATTGTATTTTAGTAACAGGTCAAGCATATCGTGTTTACGTGAAACATAATTGAAACCAAACAGTATACTAAAATATATATTCTTAATTTTTCATACATCTAAAAATATAATTAAAAACATTTATCTATAGTAGAAATATTTTAATAGTATTTATATTTATTTCTTTTTTACTAAAATGGATTATTATGCGTCCATTCCGCTAAATTGTACAGGGATTTGCCCCAGAGATTACCCTGAGTGGTTTGACCCGGACAAAATGTCCCCGGACATTAAAGGACAATTGATTTAACCGTAGGACGATTACTAATATACATGTTGGATTACAAATACCGCATTGGAACAAAGAAATTATCAGTTAGTTGTAGGTGTAATAAAGTTTCACTAACATGGCTATTATCTCTTTAGGGTTTTTTTTAAATTTGTTACTTTTATCCATAGACACGTCACCCGTGCACTTTTCACATTTAGTCTGTATTTGTCACATTAATCATTGATGTTTGAGATAACATGCTCAAAAAGGTGTCTCTTGGTACAGGTATCTTAAAAAACTAAATTAGTGAGTCCTCTCTTTAGGGTTCGAAATACCGATGAAAGTTAAGGAATATTTTGTTTTATTCATTATAACAAGTTACATTAAAAAATATATTTCTTCCCATCAATATGTTTGATATTTTTTTTTTAAAGATACATCAAATTATTAATATATGCCTAGAAATTGAAAGATTCAAATAGAGCGCTAGTTTTCCGTGATAGTTAACAATACTAACGGGCCTGGGTTTCAAATTTAATCAATATTGACTTGTTCCGTTACTAGAACTCTCGATCTTATTTAGACATTGCAGTGTTTGCAGTGTAATCCGATAACTGGATATCACCTAAATGTAAAGGTAACAGTTGATGCAATTATATAAGTTAACTTCACTGCACATAAACTGGCAAATTAGTTTTAACTTATACAACTTTCCACGTTAATATGTACGAGTGTTTGTATATCACATGGTGCAAGAAATTCAATTGTATTTATACATTTTTAGGAATATGATAAGTATATATTTTAAGTTTTAACGTTTAGGCTTTTTATTTTAATATCAAATAAATTATAATCATTCAACCTTTAGGAAAATAGAGCTTTTCACTTCAACTGAGCTCTCATGTCCTAAACTAAACTACTACTTAAAAATAATCATTAGTACCATAACGTTAAATCTAATAAATAATTATAATGTACAAAAATCCAATACAAATATACATTTATTTTTCTGTACTATTTTATAAATTCCACAATTAATCCAATTAACGTCAGTTGTGTATATAATAAAAGAATTATGTTGTCCGAAAGTTGGTCTGTCTACGTCACCGGAAAGGCATAATGAGAAGTGAAACAACTTGCGAGACGCGAACAAATGGACAAATAGCCGAGTTTTTGCGGAATATAACGTGGAGGCGGAGAGTCTGCGAAATAAATTATTCTTGGAGTACAAAGTGATAGTGATTAGTTTATTTATATCATAATGAATGAACAAAATACCTATGACCGAATCATGTAAGCAATAAAATGCATAAATTATTAGATTTACTTATTTAGCGCACACAAAACTTAATTAAAAGAATGCTGCGTATTAATTTTGATAAATATTCGTCAGGTGGTGAAGCGTAGTTTTATAAGTACAGCATTTATCAGAACTGACTGGACCTGGGCAAGATAAGATAAGATAAAAAAGGAATGGAATAATAAAGGTACCCAAAAGACCTACTTTACTTTTTTTTGAGAGGTCACTCTTTATTATTGTAGGTGAGTGATCTAGACGCCCAAAATGCTGTCTTTTCATTCCGTATGTCCTAGTCTCTTCCATAGCTTCCTTCTTCGCAGGTAGCTACGCTTTGAAACTTATATTTTTTTTATATACCCTTGAATTACCGCAAAGCTTACTTTAAAATCGACAATCTGATGGTAGTCTATTATTTAAATGTTGTACTACAAAACAATGTAAAAAGAAAATTAATAAAAAAATCTCCATCAACAGTGAAAAAATACAATTCTTTTAAAATACAACCAACTGCAGTTCTTATACAGAACCTAGTATAAAGCAAGTGTAATGTTTTTTGACGCAACTCCTCCGTTTATACGAATTAATTTTAAACTTTTCAACTTTATACAAGCCCGAAATAGCTTCTGTGAAAGATATTCATTTAATTTCGCATCAGAATATTTATTTAAAAATGCTGGCCATTTCAACTAAATTATTTTAGCATGACTCTTGAATTTCGTATGCGAAATGAGCGGGAGAAACGATAATTAAATAACATTTACATGAGGCAGGTATCTTAATATGGACTGCTTTCATTTGTTATTTTAATATGATTTTCTTTTTTTCATTTCAATACGCTTTACTGCGATATTTTTTATGAATTAGAAAAAAATATATAAGTCAAAAGAAACCGCACTTGAAACACAGTGGCATATTATATAAACAAAGTGTTCTTTGTGACCCAATTCACCTGATGCAGGCGCGTGTTCCAAATACGCTAACAGAAATGTTGCCATTATCAAAATAAATTCACCCCATCCAATTATATCGTATACACAAAATTACCCTACTGACTCAAACTTTATTTTAATTGACCCGAAGCGACAAGTGAATTTTACACAATGTAAACTAAATATTTTACAAGTAAACTTTATAATTATTCAATGATAATATATTTTTTATATAAAAATACACTGAATAATATTATTAGCATATTTGTATTCAAAATGAAAGTATTTATTATTATAATATCAGTAACATATTAACTAGTTAAAAAAAGTCTTGGAACAAAACTAAATTGCTACTCTAATAGAGAAAAGTTCTTAGACGACACGAAGTCAGGTATGAAGTGAATTTATTCGTTCCTGAAAGTATGATAACGTAACTTAATGCGATTGCTTGAATATTTAAAAAGCTTCTTGGTGCGCCTGAAAAATGTCAAGTGTTATGAATATTGGTTAGAAAAAATATATTTTCACTTCTATTGTAGAAGGAGGTATGTGAATCTCTTTCATACTTCACTATAACAGTTTTAAAACTGAACATTTAGGTAACATTTCTTAAATTTATATTCAAAAGAAATTCCTTTTTATCATAGATCATAGAAATCCAGAAATGAAAAAACCCTACTCAAGTAATATCAAAGCGATGTCTTCTAACGAAGGCCTATCAATAGCGATTCAATCGTTATACAAAGTTAGGGTCAGGTCTATTCCCAACTCCTCAACAACACGTGTGAAGATGTGATTGAATTGTACAAAGCCCTGCGTTGGTGTTTATTCATCGTCTCGTTAAACCTAGTAAAGAACCGTTACGAATGCGTTAAAAAATCTAGAACTGGCTTACAGGTTCCTTTTTTAAATATGACGAGTTATAAAACTAATGGACGTTATAAAAAAGTGCATATTTAATATTATGTTTAAGTATCGCTTCACGATTTCGTACAGTATAATGATAACCATAATAGTATAAAATTATAATCGTTCTAAAATAAAGTGTTGAAAAATAGTAAAGCAAATAAAATTTGTGACTGTTATTTTTATGTTATTTGTGAATCCACATATTCAACTTAACCATATAATATGTGCATAGCTTATGCCGTTTAGAAATTTCGTCCAGTTATTATCGAGTGTGAGAGAGTAGTTCATAAATCAGGTAACTGGGTGTATAAGAAAAAATAATACGGAATAATAAAATAAAGATTTGCACATTTTGATATGAAATTGAATGTGTTATGTAAGACCGATCTAGTTTAAATATGGTAACGTCTGTTGGAGAGACAGCAAATAATTAGTCGCTGCGCTGGGAGCGAGGTGACTCAATCAACATCGCCTTTGGCTTTCTGATGAAAGATTATTTTGTGTCTCTTCTATTATTTATTTTCATTGAACATTAATTTGAAATTAGAAAATGGTTTTAAATGTCACACTATTTTTATATTTTATTTTGTAGTTTTTAAACTTTTATTATTCTATTCAGACGTTATAACATTCTTTTAGGAATAAAAAACATATAAGTCAATAGTATTTTATTAATAAAGTTAATTAAACCAAGTAATTATAAATTGAGAATGATGGTACTTACCAAATAATAATACGATGATAATAGAAACCATGGCAGTGATAAGAGTATCTGAAAATAATAAAGTACTTGTTAACGTAGAATTCATAAATATACACATATAAAGACATAATAATCTTCTAAGTAAACGGAATAAATTCATATTTGATCAGCCATTAACTATCAAGTGACACTGAGCAATTAAACTAACAGTTTTATACAAGATGCGGGAGACACTTACAAATTACGGAGAAATATAATTTAAAACATGTTTTTGTTATATTCTATTCTTCACGAATGTTTAAATGGTATTTTAAAATGACACATCTAGACTAGATTTCCTTCTTTAGTACAAAGGTTAATCTAGGTGATGATATGAGTCTCCATAGTGTATGATGTTTCTCCTTGTAATATCGAAACCAATCCAACTAGTCTTTGATTTGACTTTGCTAATTAAGTTCTTTTAAAAAGGGTTCTTAATCAATGAAGTTTAGACAAAAAAAAAATAATAAGCACATAGGAAACAGAGTAAACACAAACATGAATAAGTTGTAATACCATCTTATAGTGGCGACGATGTGACATAAATTATGACTGTAAAGACGTACAATTTGTTATGTCAAAATACGATTACTATATTATTGGCGGGATTGATTATGTGTGACATATTTTCAGGTTCAGTAGGTAAGAGATAACATTATCGGGAATCTTTAATATAACACGAAATTATATGATATATTTCCAAAATACTAGGAGCGTAGAACTGGAAATGTGATATAATAGTAGAAAAGAGAACTATGTCCTATGTTGAGAGCATAAAAATTCTTTTCTGAAACATTGTTTAAATTTATACCAGGTCTAGGTAATAAAAATAAAGTTAGGAACTTATGATGCTGTAATAATAACGCTCAGTGCTAATGGTACGTGTACTCACCATCTGGCGTGCGTTTATGTAAGTCGCTGGCGTGTTTTTATTCTTATGAAAACCAAGCGTAGTAACTAAGTGCTTTTACACTTCACCTTGTTTTAAATTTTATTTAAAATTTACTATTTTTTTTAGTATAATTTTCATAATGTAAAAAATGCAATATATCTGTAATTTAATTATAATAAGGTGGGTTAACCAACTTTAACTGAAGTTTTATCAATTCATGCTTTACCATTTTCAGAAGGCCGTGTTAATTTCCTGAAACCTTCGATTTCAAAGCTCAATCAGTGTCTTTTGTTAAAATTTAATTATACGTATAAAGAACCGTAACGATCTGAAAGCATATTAATTTGAAGGGAGATAACATAAAATTATACCTCAATTACTAATATTGATGTAATGGAAATTAATTTATTATAGTATAAATATATATCGTAGCATATTTATATTTGTATTTTTATATTATAATGAGCTCCAAAATATTTTATGTTTGTATTTTTATGTTTTATGAAAACACTTATATTTTATGTTATTATTATTCTTCAACTACATTTATTATTGTACTAAAATTACTACATTATTTTAAGATAAGCAAATAAATTATTATATTATATGTTCATTAATTTTATGTTTTAGTTTAGGCCTCCTATTATTAGTTAATAATTGCTACGAGAACGCTACGAGCCGTCTACGAATGTTAAGAAAATCTTTTGAAGTTTGATTCCAAATTATTACCGGATTGAAATTTATATTATTTCAAGATAAGTAATATCCGTCCTAGCTCTGTTGTTATATGTTCGTTTCCGCGTTTTAATAACCCAGACAGACAATTAATGTTCCAGACAATTTACTTAATTTAATTTATCCTTAGACGATCACAAAGTAAATGAAATATATTATTATCGATTTTATTGTTAAGAAGAAAGGATTTTAAGAATGAAGTTTCATTATCTGTTAGATATTATGAACGTAAAATAAAAGTTTATACTAAACTACAGCAATTTAAAAAAAAATCTATAGATGTAGTCAAATAAAATTGAAAAACTTTTCGAAGAATATGTAAAATTCTAGAACGGCACAGATAGATATGTTCTCGTAATAACTGACAACTTGACGCATTGCTCTACTGAAATCTTGCCGCTATCTTTTGCAACTAGGCCAAAATATTACCCAAATAAAAAAAACATATTTGTAGTCCATGAATTTTACATGATTGGACATCATACAGACCAGAGTCTATACATTGAAGTACTACGATATTTATAACCAATCTGCGTAGCTGATGAAGTAATTTCGAATATATAATATTTTGTGACTAAATTAATGAAAATTCGTTGCTTTACAATAATTAAAGGAGAAAAATCTTAATCGAAAATCTTAGATGTAAATATATTATTTTAAAATAAATTTACTGGATCAATCAAAGTTACGTACAATATTCAAACACGAAAAAAAATTACGTTATAGAGTTCTTTAGTCAATCTCTATAAAACTATTGTAAGTTATTAATTAATTAGATGAAAACCTAAAAAATATATAAATTCCTGCAATGTACCAATGTACATTTTAGGTACACCAATGTATATTAGCAAGAGAAGGATAAAACAATTTTTATCTTTCTCTTGCTAATATTTTATATCTTTAACCAACATATGAGGTTCTTCACGAAGGAATATACTTTTGAGGGATGTACTTGAACTTGATTTTGTTAACAAGTTTGTTCGAAAATAAGACCAAAGATTATAATTAATAAATCAACCACGGCGCACTTTAACAGGCATATAATTGATTTTGATAGAACCAAAAACATGTATATGTATATAAAAAATAGTAGCCATAGTTTACTGCACTGTCATCTACCGTATGGACTCAGTAACAATACAATTTAATCAGAATTAACTTAGGTTAATAGCGATAAGTAAAAAATATATTCTCAAATAGAAGATTCATTTATTTATGTTAGTCGTATAAGTAAAAAATTTCATTTCTTTGTATTTATTTTTAAAAGTATCAGCGTAAAAATCATGTTTGTATATTGAAACTGTTTACACAAAACTTAACTCGGTTATTATAAAAGCGGTTGTATACGTGGATATAAAAAGTTGGAAAAACAAAAGTACATTTAATTTTCCACTGGGAGCATATGTAGCTGGCTTAATATTTCACTTCGAGCTTTTCTGTTTATTTCAATTTACAAATGCAACTGTTAATTAAAAACAAAAGTTGATTATTAAAAACAATATTAACTTATATTTTTTTTAAAGTTTATTTTAAACCTGTTCAATTATACATTTATATAATATATAGAATGAAAAAATGAAATATAGAATGAAAAATAAACCAATACGGGCAGGGATTCGAACCCGCGATTCGAATTCGCAAACTGTTCAATTATTCTAACGGACATTTTTATGTTTATTCCTAATCAACTAAATGTGTCAAGTTATTTCTGGAAAAATAATTTATGGCAAATAATTTATGGTCTTCTATTATTATATAAATTTAGTGAAACATAATGAAACAAAAGAAGATAATGTTGCGAAAATCCTTATTAACAACTTTATCTTTATAGAGTCGTCTGGTTTTATAAGGTTGTAAATTATTTTTACTGGGTCATAATATTTAACGCTTTTGGAGATAGCATGAAACGAGCTTCATAAGTGTATTAATATATTTATACCACATTTTGTAATATATATTGATTTTTTTCTTATGCAACACAAAAAAGTTTGTTTTCCATGGTGCCAGGTGCACTACGCTTTTATGTAACTATTCTTTATGTATAATTATTTAAAAACATGGTCGCACACACTCACACATACTCACACATAATCGTGGTCACACACGTGTGCAACCTGGTTAAAACGTCAAACACATAAAAGGTAAGTGATAAGTATTTCGTACGAGTTAATTCCCGTTTTTAAATAATTTTAATTTATAAAACGCGGTAGTTTAAATGGTAGTACAGCCATCATGTACCATGTGATAAGAGTTGAAGATTCCTCAACTAATCATTAGAAGTAGAGATGGTACACATTTGGGAAACTGCAATCGATTGCTATAATCCATCAATTCAAAAGCTAGATATGCTTCGCAGAATTTCAATATGTGAATATTGAGATATATGAAAATGACGCAAATCCATCTTACAAATATATAACAGTAACGCAAATCCATCTTACAAATATAAAACAGTAACGCAAATACATCTTACAAATATATAAATGTACAAATACCGAAAATATTTTTTATTGTTTAAAGTGCAATGATTAACAATAATTTTATATTTTTGACTTTTCTTAGTTATTTTCCTTAGATAAATACTTAAGAAATCTGACTGACTTTAGTTAACTATGACTGTAATAAAACATATGTTAATTATATTTGTTAGGGTTTTATCATGTTACGTGATATTTACCTGACCTAGGATTATCCCATAGGTTGGATATACTAGATACTAGATATACTATTAGATTATTATACGAGTACTAGATATACTAGATAATCTAGTCGCTAAGTATGTAATATTCAAATATCAAATTAGGTATTCAAATATACAGAAAGAGAATTCTAAGCATTATGTAGCTAACTACATATACAGGTACAAGTAGGTACTATTTGTAAAAGGATGATATTAAAATAATAATTTATTAAAAATAAAAATTGGGATATAGTAATATTACTTGCTTTTATATAAAAGTAGTATTTGATCAAACAAAGTGGTGGTTCACAATACTCGTTATAAACCGGAGACATAAGCCTATTATTCTTTTCTAACGTTCTATTTATTTGTAAATTGTTGGCTATTTACCTAGTAATAAATAGTTTTATATTCTTGAAGTTGAAGTTTAAATTAATGTTAAAGTATTTGTTTTATAAGTTATTGTTTAGATTTGATCTGTTTAGGTACCTATAATTTATTTAGGTATATTTTATATAATATATCATTCTAAAAAGGTTAATAGACTAAAGATAAAATATAAACTTCTCACACCTAATGAATATCTCATCTGACAAATGCTATCTTGGCGAGGATATTTATATAAGAATCAATAAACGGAAAAGTTTTAGACCGTTATCTCAAGAGAAACTTTATTCGAAATTACTTACACATAGTCTTATTTAGTTATATCCATGTATATATGAAGTGAATAATTTTATTTTTTTGATATTTTAATATATGTTTAATTACGAAAGTTTGCAAACGAGTTTTGAAAAGAAAACAGTTTTTAAAATACCATTTTAAAAAGTCTTTAAAAGTCATAATGTTGCCTTTTTGTTATTATATATGAAATATGCCCAATTATATAACTTAACAAAGAACTGAAATATATTCTAATAATATATTCTGGAGAGTTTTTATTAAATATATTACTATGATAGCACTATAAACTCACTAAAAATAAATAAACTCGTCATATTTAAACGCTAAACAAATAACACAGAAGCAGTTTAGCTCATTTTATATAATTACTTAAGCAACTTCTTAATTAGTTTCATCGAGTTGTCACTCACCAACTTTGTTTAACTTCCGTCAAAAAGCTCCAGCGCCAAAGTAAAGTTCAAAACACATACACAGCTTAATTTATTTTGCCTAAAATAGATTTAAAAGTCACCAAAAGAGGGTAAAATATAATCACTATAGCGGGAAAATAAGTGTCGGGGTATAAAATTGGCGCGCTCGGATCGGACCCGGAGGATGCCGCCGAAGCGAGCCGGAGGCTGGGAGGATCGCGCGCGACTGAGCCCAGCGTCAACCGCCCGCCTCGCCAACCTATTTTATATAAACGTCTCTATATACCGATTTATATATTTACCCACACTCATACATATTTAAGTTTTTTCCCATTTCACATCGTTTATTCCTCGTATGTAAGACGCGGCCGGTGCGCGTATGTGTGCGCTGCCGCCATTGGAACCGAACGAAACGAACGCTCCACTCTTTTATTTACGGGTTTTTAGAAAGGGTGAAGCTTTTATACCTTTCCTTTCTACTACTCGCTCTGTAGTTGAACGCAATGCTCTGAATACCGGACCGTGAAATATTTCTTTTCGATTTATGAGTTCCATTTTTGAAATACATTTCTATTTAGAACGGTAGGTTTATCTATTTACTTATCTATAACATACTATAACCTTATTTGTGTCTAATCTAAAAGCAAATTTAATTCGAAATTCTTTAACTAAATTGACGTTATTCAAGCGTGAAATATGGCTCGCGAGAATGTAAACAGCTGATGTTGTGGACAGATAATGAAATTTATGTTTAGCGGTCGCCTCCCAATAACTGGGTGTCATTTTAAATTAACGTCAGTTGCGGGTACAGGCGCTTGGTAGCGTACACTGGACGCATCCATCACTATTTATTACTTTCGCTCCATGGAAACCTCACATACAAGTTCTACCGAGAAATCATGTCGAATATTGGTTGACTATTTATTCCATAAATAATTCTGAAATTTGGTGAACGAAAATATGTTATTTTGGTAATTGGAAGCCAACGTATTGAAACTTTGTCGAAACTTTATTACGTGCTACGTGAGGGTGTGATAGGGAGACTAAATTCAATTACATGCACCCTATTTTTGGCAGTTTAATATACATGTTTTTTATTTAATAACAATAAAAAGAGATAGTTTTGTTTAGACATAACATATACTTTAAACCTTGGTTTTAATAATATACTAATTCTACAAATGCAGCTTTCTGTATGCAACCAAAATATTGTATTCATTGTTCTATTCTACTCTCTAAAGTGATAAGAAAATTTTCTTAAATACAAATACTTATTACGTTTGTCTGTTCTGTCTTCGATTTTTTTATCTCTAAAAGCAAAAAAACACCTTTAAAAGGTTTTTAAATGATTTTACAAATTACAAAGTAATACAACTCTTAGCTCCTAAACAAATAAGTATATTCCAAATTAACGACAATGTGGCGGAACGATGTCAGTGCTTTTCTTCCCGTTTACAAGTCCCTAGTTCGATCCCGGTCGTACCAAAATATTGTTTAATGATATTCCCTCAGCTACGTAGGTTTAGGTATTATCAGTGAGGTACAATATCGTGAACAGACCTGTTATTAAGAAGAAGGAATTTCTTCTTCTTAGATCTTATGAAACCCATCGACTCGCAGTGGAGCTGCCTGGTGGGTTAAACTCAATTCTTTTTGTAATTGAAAAGAAGACGTACCTACAAGATAGTGAGACATGGGTCTATGCTGATGACTTATTAAAAAAATATATATTTTATAGTTTCCTTTTAAATATTTAATACTTAAAAAAACATTTACTGGTTTATAAATATAAGCATTAAAAGTTTGAAAGTTTGTGGTTGTACTATAACTTTGCGCACAGAGAAAACGTATATTCACTTGACCTAAAAAGACACAAGTTACTTTTATGCCTAAAAAAATAATACTTAATAATACGTACTAGTTTTCGTCGGGAAACTACCACCATTTATCACTAGAGCGGACTTACTAATGCTAACGTGTATTTATATTTTATTAAGTAATATTTCATTAATTAAGTACCTAATTCATTCTTCGAAACGAGCAAAGCCATGACAAAAGCTAATTAGAAATAAAACTTGTTATTTTTAATATGTACATTAAAGACAATAAGAGTATTAGACACCGGCACTGTTATTAAACTATTCTTTGACATTAAAGCAACAGAAAAATGATTAAATGTAGAAAAGTATTCACTACAAAGACCACCTCAGTACTAGTATAATCAAGGGTGACCCAGTGAGTCTTATTTTTGGTTCCTCAGAAACAATGCTTTAAGAATATTTACCATTATTCTGATAACACAATACCTGCTCTCTTTACAATATAAAAAAAAATGGCAGCCAGTCTTAGCGTTTATTATTATTTGCATTATAAATTAAAAATTTTAACATGAAAATAATAAAATTATGATTTGATTAAGGATATGTTCCTATTTAATTATATATACAATAACGCCTGTAGGCTCAAATGGAATACATGAAAATTGTTATTCAATTTATTCAGTTCTTTGATAAAGCAAAAATATTAAATACTTTGAAGTAAACGCTACGTTTATACGTCATATGTATACTTACTGTAATTTTATTTGCACATACATACAAATATATAGGTACCGCTATTGATTGATGTTCTGAGACAAAATCACATTAAAATGTCATGTAAATTTTCAATATACGAGTCCCTTCAGACATCATTTTAGGAAAATGTGTTGATATAAACGCTGTTTGGATAATGTATCGAAATTGCCTTTCTAAAACACAAATTCAAATAAGTATTTCGAGGGACGATATAAATAATAATATATCGGTATATATAGATATATCGTACGTATCGTATGTATCGTAGTGTAACTACGGTACAAAGTTTTTTTTATAAGAATTTATATCTTTTTTTATTATAACTAGGAAACTTCCGGAAGTTCCTCGACGACCGTAACCGATCACAATTTTTGTGGCCGCTGATACCTTTCTTCACTCTGCACATAAAACACTTAAGTAATCGTATACGTAAGCCTTTACTTGTTCTGAGTTTTTAATTGATTAATTAAAAAGTTGAAAAGGTTCTAGGGTCATAAAATATGTCTTCAGTCAGTCAGAGTCCGTGAGCTACATATTCGAATGGTAACACACTTCAGGCATTTAATTTGGGTCAAATATATATTCTATTATAGTGCAGTGACATCCCGGGTGATAATCGGGAGAGAGGGAAACATTTTGGTTCATGAATGAAGCATATATTTCTTATCAAAATTGAATAAAAAAGTTCACTACAAGTTTGATTGTGGTAGGTATAATTCAAACATACATATGTATGCTTGTTCTTTATCATAAATTTAACGCTGAAGTTTATCGTTATTGGAATACATTTTTAAAACACTCTTTTTACAAAAGAATCAGCCGGAATTTATCGGATTTACAATAATTTATTAAATGTACTGAATAAAAGCGTCATATATAAATTATGTCAAAAATAATACATTTTACGAAACAACTCTCGCCCTAGCACTTTCCCCTGTATCTGGTCTACTTTACAAATATATACATTTTTAATAACTGACACAGACTACACCCAGATTTATTACTATACTATTTACACGAAAAATTATATTATGTAATTACAATCGTTTTTGTTTCAGCGACAAGTGCAGCCTAGCTTCGAATGACGGCTTTTGTTAGGTTTAACAGCATTGCAGTTTTAATTCTATTTAAACAATGAAGGTTTTAAACAGAGAAGTGACGGCTTTGTAAGTTATAGAAATAACTGGTTCAGGGACGTTTTTGAGTAATTAAAATTAAATTATTTTCCCCTTATAATTTAGGACATAATTAAATTAAGTTTTATATTAAATTTCATGTGATATTTTAGGTTCTATTAAAAACTATCAAATCTTGTTTCGGTTATAGCTTCACATATTTGCTTACATTATATTATTTCGTATGTGTTTTTAAATAAATAAGTAATTTTAAAAATCAAAAATAAGTTTATTCGAATTTTGTATATTTTTTAAGTCTCTTAAACTTCTAAAGGTTGACTTTTGAAGGAATTCCTGTTAGCATAAAGTTGAGATTCGTGGATTATTAAATTTGTTTATTTGAGTAATAAGAAGTTAAATAAGTAACTCATCAAGAGTATGAAAAGTACGATGTTTAATGATCTATGTTATGTTTTTTTTTATTAAATGCCTTAAATATATTATTATACTAATTAAATTACTTAAACAAACGTCGAATTCCTTTGTTTGTATAGGTAGGTACAACGAATAACTGGAAATTAATTAAGGTAAAATAAAACGGCTGAAAAGAGGCTATATAAAATTGTAATAAACTTATTGTAATTATGGTTACATTTTTGTGAACATTATGTAAAAAAAGTAAAAACAAGAGACGATCTATTCTTCATTTTAATTCAAAAAAATATGTTTTACTTTAGAATAGATGGAACTGAAATAGATAGTTTTTGCAATGTTTGGTTTTTATGTCCGTGCAAGAATCTATTTGATAATTAAAAAAATGGTAATGGTTATAATTGTTTGCCCTGCCCGCTTGCAAAACTTTGGCTTCCAAGCAAGTCTCTAATTTTTCATGGTGTAGAGAGGGGGAGAAGCCACTGACAGAAGCTAGTTAAGAATCTGAAATCGTGTATCTTAAATTTTTTATCCTTTTTACTCATACAATTAATTAGGTTTTGTCATATAAAGTTCTAAGAATAATCTTGATGTTGTAAATTTTTTTTATGTATATATTTGAAATACGAACATGTAACTATGAAGAAAACAAGCAAATGAATAACTAATCAACGAAACCAAAATACATATGTAAATAGCTGTAAAAATTTGAATATGGAATTTCTTACCAAAGAGATTTGTGATTAAACTGGCCAGTATGAAAAATGCCAATTCATATGTAAGGACCTTATATATTGTGTAATCTTGCCAAAGACCTTTGAAAGTGGGAGGTGGTATTTAAGTGCTAGAGCCTAACTGTAGTCACTGGACTGCAGCCTTTATACGGGTAGGATTGTCCGAGAATAGTTAACCCTCTCAAAGAAAATCGACGTAAAGTAGTTATTACAGTTAATTCTTCTCCATTCCTCATTACATTTTTTCAAATCTTTGTTTTAGCAAGTGTCCATTTATAACGGCACCATTTCCAATCATGTGAAATAAGGAATAGGTTTGTTTGCCATTGTCCTTATAGTTTAACAAAAACGTAGTGGTAGTATTCTTAAGCAATACTCTGTTCTACTTCTTATATAAAAACACACAATGGCTAGGTGATGTGTTAAACGCACTATTCGTATATGGAAACATTAAATTTCTGATAATAAATACATATTGTAACAGGTACAGTACTACACATTTTTAAATTAAATACCTTTGCTACTAAAACTTCTATAATAAATATTTATGATTTTTTTGAATAATTCAAGGTTTAAAAATATCGATTAACATGTATAAGCACATATAAGTTACATACATTTTAATAAAATAAATCGATATCAGCAGGGACTCCAGTCGAACCCACAAACTCTGGGAATCCGTACCGGGATCAAATACCTGCCCATACTCATTCTCATACTCATTCTTTTAACAAGTTACCTAAATATTTTGTAAGATAAATAAAATATTTTTAAAATTCTTTTTTAAAAGTCTTGTTTTGTTATATCTTCATGTGTACGTGAATTATAAAATATATCGTGATGCAGGGGCTACTGAAAGTGTCGCATACTTTGGCTCTATGGTTGTAATATTAGGTCATTTATAAGCGAGCCAACAGTTGAGCAATATAGGATGAAAAGGATTTGGCGCCAATCAAGTTAATGGTCCGTTACTATCAGCTGTTCATGGCCAGACATTACTTTAACGTTCACAGAAAACATTTAATGTAAATAACATTTATTTATGACATGAATATGTTTTCCTCTAAGATATTTACCAAAAACTGAGAAACTTCTTCTCCTTTATCTTCTTATGTGATTAATATTTGAAATCTTATGCTAAATTTATATTTCTTTGTTTCGTTAAATCTTTGAATATTATATCTTTTTGTTAATGGTTGTTTGTGAAATAGATTTATGCCATGCTTAGCACTTCGTTAAATCTATTTGCCTTAAACGTAATAATAAATTTTAATTAATAATATTTTTTTTCATTTATAAATATGTACATGCAGTGTGTGATGATTTGTGCCTATATAATAACAATAAACACAAGTGACATAAAACTACTCCGAAAGCCGGTTGATATATATAAGTATCAACCAAAACCTACCTTATTGAAATTTCATTTGCTTTAAATAACCATAATCAAAAATATTTTTAGAAACGCATATCTCGATAAATTATTGGATTTACATATCTGAATCGACTTACTGGCTGAATTGGTTACGATACAAAATCTATGTATAAAATTTTTAATTGTTGTACACACTCTACATTCAACAAAAAATTATATATATTGCATATATATTTTCAATAACATTGTATATATTTTTTTATTTTAATAAGCTTAAGATAGCTAAGCATGCTTTTAGATATTTCAAATAAGTTTACCTACCTGTAAGTCTTTGGTAAACTTTCTTATATCAAAACGATAATACATATGATATGCGCAGTCTTGATAACTTAAGTAGTTTGTTTCACATTACATTAGTCTAACGCTCCTCATATTCACTCTCCTCAAAAAGTGCTTATCTGCCAAAGTAGGCATATTATACATAGTATGTTTGTAAATAATTTCGGTTAATATCTTTTCAAAGTTTAATTTAGAAATTTTGATTAATATTATCGTAAAAGACTTGTAGATGTTCCAAACGTAACAACAAAGACTATTATGTTTAAAATGTTTTTTTTTTATTTTTAATTCATCAAGACGAGTAACTATACAATAACTGGGATCACTGGGAGTGACTAGGACACACAGACCCAGAGATAGTAAGTCAAGATCAACAATACAATTATTTCTTTAGTTAAATACTTTATAAAAATAACAGGAAAAATACAATTATAATAACAATATAAATTTTGATAAATAATTTATTGACTACTCGCGACCATTTTGTGGTTAGGTAACTTTTTAGAAAAATGGAAGAATTATAACAGTTAAACATTTAAATCCTTGATTAGTTTAAATTCTCATTGTTTATTGTATTCCTTATTACTAAAATCTAATAATTCTCACACTCATAGTCCACAAATGTTGTTTAAACCTAACTCTACGTCATTAATATCGGATGTTAGCATTTCTGGCTAATTCTTTAACAATGCCCCGTTAAGGGTGCGTAATGTGTGATTTAAAGGGCTATTGTTTCAATTAAATTGTAAATTAAGGGTTATAGTATTTTAATACGTTGACGTTTATTTAGATCCATAGTAAAGGGATTTTTATCTATGTATGTATGTAGGAAGTTGTGATTAAATCATTGTTCCTTTGTTTGTTTTATTTATCACTGTTTGTATCCGGCTGCACATTTTTTATTTAAAGCGACATTTAAAATTAAATTATTTCAAAGTAAATTATTATCTGGCATTAAAATACAGTAATATAAATTATAGATATGCAGGTTAAGTTTATCTTTTGTGTGTTTGTCAACTTCCTGGTAAATACATTTTTGATGAGATATTTTTTATAATGAACTAATTTATACTTATAAATAGATTGTTCATAGTGTTTATGTACAACAAAAACTAATTAAATTTGAAAATTTGGCCATAGTTTCTTTTTAATAAGATAAACATCCAAATAAACATAAATATTTTTTATGGATCTCACTCGTATAGATTTGTGTTTTACAAAATGTAAATGTCTGACAACTACATCTTGTCTTCTCATGAGCACAATTGTTGTCACGTATTCGAAACATCGGGTTGTGTTTAAGTTAATTAAATAAAATACAAACCTACGTGAGTAAAAATTAGTTAAGAATGGTTTTAATTTTTAAATGTTTACTAAATCAAAATGTTCCATTGAATGAAATATAGTTTTTTTTTACTATCACTCGCTGCGCTTAGTTTCCTAATTTATTTAAAGGAATAACAAAATCTTTGTGTAACGGCCTTAAGGTCATAAATGTATCAACCATTCATAAACCATCCAACAGTTGGATGAAAAGGATTAAGCATCAATCAAGTTAATGGTCTGTTACTATCAGCTGTTTATGTCCATGACGTCACTTTATTATTTACGGTAAACATCATGTTTACGCTGGAATATTAAACTCATGTAATATTTTAATTTATCAGAGAGTAACATCGCTATGATACATGTCTGCAAAACTACACTCAATAATTTTTTTTACAAATTTTAAAAACATTTCAAATGAAGTATTGAATAAATTTTAAATATAGAAATTTGACCATTATTGTAACGAATAATAAATTCGTATGTGTATTTATTTCTGCAGCGTTAAATGAATTTTCATGCATACCATCCATTGTGGTTGAATATAAATATAGTGTTCTTAATTTTTTTACGTAAATTTGTTTGTATATATTTTTTGAAGGCTTACTACACGCGGTACAATTTGTAGTTTTTTGTTAATTTAAAATTACATTTTAATATAATGTCACATTGGTTATTTTAACATCTCTTCACAAAATAATTTCACATTATGTAATACAGACATAAAATATGTCTATTAATTTTTCCACAATATCGATACTAGCCAGCTTGCTGTATCTGATGTAATTTCCTCTTGTTCGACATCTCCGGCGGCAGCGTCTGTATTTACACCTTCACTTCGCTTTACCTACTCACTTATTAAATTTGAACTACATTATTACTTTTATTGAATATATTTTTAAAATTATATTAAGCCAACAGCAATATCAGCTTTCAAAACAAGATGATATAACAATACTGGCAGTTATTCGCGACTCCATTCGCGCGTTAACTGAATTTGAATTTGAACAGGTTCGAAAATTAATGTTTTCCAGATTTTTAACGAATAATTAAAAAAATCAAAGATGTAAACGTAAACGAAATTATATTCCTAGAATGTTTTGCGAGGCTATTGAAAATAAAAATCCTAATATAAAAAGAAAACAATTTTGATTGCTACCTAACTCTACATAGATCCTCTAATAGAAGTTATGAAATCCTACATTTTTGAACACAAGGTACCGTAAGTAAGTTTAGTTAGTGAATTTTGTTCAGATGAATGATGATTTATGATATTTTTATAAGAGCAAAGATTAAAGCAAACCGAAATAGTTTTACCTGGCTCATCTAAACAGGTTTTAGAACGGCGGTAACTATTAGGGTCTTTACAGTTTAAATTGCTTGTTTAAAATTAAAAACCCTTTAGAGTTAGATGACAAGTTGCTGCCTTACTGACACCTGTATCTCACATTCTCTTTATAGCTGCAAAGCATTTGCGACGTCAGATTAAAATTAAAAGTTACCAAATCTATTAGACTAAAACTCATAATAAAATCTATTTAAGAGTTTAGAGCCACAGATTTAACTTGGGAAGGAAATTACAACTTCCAAACTTCATATCATTGACATTTCCAAAATTCATGTTCATGTTTTAATATGACGTTATATAGATTTGTATATAAATATTCATATATAGACACATAAAAGTTCTCTTCTGTACTGTCTGTAAAGAAATAAACATACATTTATTCAAGTATTTTTTTATTATTTATTTATATTTTTTCACCATTTATAGTTTATAAGTTTCTTCTTAGATTTAATGTCAGATTGTTTTTGTTAATAGTTATTTGTTTGTAATCTGAAAAAAAAATGGTTCAACATTATTATAAAACATAACACATATAAATAATAAATGGAAATAACCATAATCACCTCTCTGTCCGCATGTGCACCCTAAACACACAATTGGAATAGAATTTCAATCAAGAACCTTTTTATCCCTTTTTTTAAATTAGAGATCCTAAAAGGGTCGGTGAGTATGATAGAATAAATAACAATATATGTCAATGATAAAGCAATTCTTATATGACTAAGCGTTTTTTGTTTAATTGTTTATTTCATTTACTGATTTTATACCAGAATGTATATATCTGTGCTATTGTATCCTTTATTGTTCTATACTTAATAATCAATTTGAGTCACAAAGCCTGAACAAATTACATTACATTTCGAAATTTTGGTACATAATCCAACATGTAGTTTGATCATATATAGACACAATTATTGCAACTCTTACAGTCTAGTAAACATGATTCACTACGTTACATTATGACTACATGTAATAAATAATACAGTCGGTCTATCAGTTTAGTCATAATCAATCGTTAAAGTTAGTGTAAGGTGACCAATTAAAAGTATCTTTAGTATCTTAATGTATTAGTAAATTTATACCATTATGTTATTTATCGTATGTATTTTATATGGACTAGTGCGATTATTAACAATTAATATTGACCCATATATAATTTAAAACAAAAAATAGCTTTATTGCTTATCAATTCTAATATCTGTAGGTTTGACACTATTTTAAATAAATACATAATTTTCATTCATTTTAATGAAGACTACATGAGAAGTGCAAAGTGTTACAGGGATACCGAGGTTGGGTGAAATTATTTTGAGATTCTTTGTTGCATGTTAGAATATTAATGCCTTAAAAAATGCTAATTTTCTTAAATTCAGTTTTCTTAAGTTCAGTTAAATTAGGGTGTGGCTATGAACAGTTGATTTTAATGGACCATTTACTTGGTTGCAGTCAAATGTTTTTATTTTAGATGGGCGTAAAATGAATTGTGTACTCGAATAAAATTCTGATGTATTACAAGTACAACTTTTTTTCTCATATACAGAAAGTGTTCTATTTTCATAATCAATAAATTACATACGTGGGAAGACAAGCGGGATTTTTGGGTGCAAACAGAACACAAATATTTCTCTATCTTGGAGCCTAATGAGCTTTTGTGACAACAACAGTTGCATCACATTCAACTTTATAACCCAGAGAAAGTGTCAAGAGCCTGATATTGAATACAATCGGTAAAACATGATAAAAAGTGAAAAATTTATGTATATAATTTAAATAAAAAAAAAAATACTGCAACGCGTTGCATAGGAGTTATAGTTATTTAGCCTTTGTTGTCATGCCTTATGAATCTTTACATTAAGCTAATTATTAATGTAAGCGTAAGCCGATATGATTCATTGATTGATATCTTCATATCAATTGCATGAAGCTTGTATCCTTAGCTTATTCAACAATTTCATTATCTATTGCAGGCGATTATGAGTATTAGCGATTAATAATTATGAGATTTCCAGTTAACATCGTTGTGGAACTATGGCGAGATAGCTGCCTTGGAAAATCTCATAGAAGTCTTAATAGTTTCTTGGTGGTAGACCATAACATCGGGTCGCCGGCAAAGTTACCACCCATCGGGCAAAGTCGTGCCCAAAGTTAAAAAGAAGAAAATGTTTTTACAGCGGTTGCACTCCTCCTCATTTAAAGTGCACCTCACTAATATCAGGGGTTTGCACTCTAATATCCTAGCTGTCCATCACTACCTGGAGACAGAGCAGCCGCACCTCTTCTTTTTGACGGAGACGCAAATACAATGTCCTTTGAGAGCTGCGCACCTGCATTATCCCGGATACACGTTAGAGCACAATTTTCGCTCACGTGCCGGAGTCTGCGTGTACGCGCGGAACGACCTCTGTATCCAGCGTCTCCGTCACCTTGAAGACCCCACTTTTACTTCTATATGGGTTTTAGTAGACACAGGAAACGAAAAAATCCTGTATTCCTGTGTCTACCGTTCGCACTGCGGTGACCAGGAGACAACTAGATTATTTGAGTATCTCGGTGAGGCTGCTGATATGGCTTTGCATCAGTACCCTTCAGCGCAGCTTGTTTTTCTGGGGGACTTTAATGACAAGTCATCAAGACTGGCTGTTCCCGTACCAGAAGACCGACCATGCTGGAAGAGAAACGCGGAAATTTGCGTTGTCCTTGGACCTCTTTCAGCTGGTGAGGCAAGCGACAAGGGTACCAGATGTGGTAGGCCATACAGCCAATCGCCTGGACCTTCTGCTGACAACTGATCCGGACAGGTATCGTGTTGAGGTCACCTCCCCCTTGGGAACCTCCGATCACTGTCTGGTGAAATCTGTGTTTACATATTCCCCACCAGCTCTCGAACCACATGGTGTTAGGCGAGTATGGAAATACAAGTCAGCAGATTGGGATGAGATGCGGCACTTCTTTGCGTCTTATCCTTGGCGGCAGATCTGCTTCTCTTCTTTGGATCCGTCGAGTTGCGCGGATGCTATAACCGATGTGGTGCATCAGGCAATGGAGTATTTTATTCCTTTTGCTGAAGTTCCCGTCGGTGGCAAAGCTCGCCCATGGTTTAATGCCGAATGTGGTCATGCTCAAGACCGAAAACATTCGGCATACCTCATTTGGGCTGATGCTCGAAGCCGCAAAACTCCGGACGTAAGTACAAAGAAGAGAGCCTTTAACCAAGCTGCCAAGTCCTACAAAAAGGCATTGCGGAAGGCTCGTCTCGATCGAATCGCTAAGAATGGCGAAAAGCTCTCTGTCAAACCAACTGGCAGTCGAGCTTTCTGGTCTCTTGCGAAAGCGATCGAGTCGAATTTCTGCCAACCCTCACTGCCTACTCTGCTGAAGCCGGATGGATCCCTGGCCCACATAGCAACAGAGAAAGCGAATGTATTTGCTTCTCTGTTTGCTGATAATTCACATCTAGATACTGGCAATGCTTCTCCAGCACATCTTCCTCACTGCGGTATTTCGATGCCTGAAATCCGCATCACTCACAAAGAGGTATGGAGAACATTGTGTCGTTTAGATGTGAATAAAGCCAGTGGTCCTGATGGTATACCAGCCATTCTGCTCAAGACATGTGCAGCTGATTTGTCTCCTGTACTGACACGTCTGTATCGCCTCTCTTTCAAGACTGGAATAGTGCCGAAATCCTGGAAGCTTGCCAACGTGCAACCCGTGCCCAAAAAAGGCAGCCGTGCGGATCCTGTCAACTACAGACCGATTTCAATCACCTCCATACTCTGCAAGATTATGGAGCGTGTATTGAACTCGCGCCTTCTAGCATACCTAGAAGGTAAAATGCCGGAGTGCCTCAGGGGTCCGTTCTTTCTGCAACTCTTTTTCTGCTGCACATTAACGATCTGTTGATCCCAGTATCTATGGTAACGCAGACGACAGCACAGTTGTAGAAAGATATCTGCCGAGTACTCGGGCTAGTCGAGATCAAGTACAGTCTGAAAGAGAAGCCATGGTGCAGCGTTTGAATGACAAACTTCAGGCAGTCTCCGCATGGAGCAATGCCAATCTTGTCAAATTCAACGCCACCAAAACGCATACGTGTCTGTTCACCGCCAAAAGGAGCCCTTTCACCTTGGCTCCTACTTTCCAGAATGTATCCTTGGAATACAGTGACCGGCTTCAGTTGTTAGGCTTAGAGATTTCCTCGAACCTCAACTTTGGTCGGTTCATTGAGTCCAAAACAAGAGCAGCAGCAGCAAAACTTGCCGTTCTTGCGAAGGTTCGGCAGTACTTTACACCGGGACAGCTTCTTGTTTTACCACCTTAGACTACATTCCACTTACCATCAGGTGGAATGTAGTCAAGCATTGCCCTAGATAATATAAAAAAAAAAAAAAAAAAAAAATAACATTGGACTTAATAATATCTTAACAGGATTGATGTAGGTTCTGTCAAGGCATATAAGCTGATGGTATAATGCCTCTCGTCCTGTCCAGAAAGCTAAAACGTTTTGTAATTTAATAAATTCTTGCGGAATTAAGGCGTTATCGTTAAGCATCATGAAAGTTGGGCCCAAAATTAGTATATTCATTAACTTGTCTGATTAATTAATTTTTCTATCTATACTATATCATGGTTAATAATTTTGAGATAGACTAATGTGATAATTTGATTATGTGACTTTTATATTTCGATTGTCCTTGCCTTATTTCTTATATAGCAGTAGGCCTACTGCTCTCTTACTTAGGGTCCTTTCCTAATGGTCCACGATTTTGTTGCATGGAAAATGATTACTAAAATTTCCTAACTGTTACACTAAAACTACACGACGGTCCTGTTTGCGATAAGCGCATTAAAATACAACGTTTATTTTATTTTACTCAAATAAGTATTACCTGATAAACCGACGTTTAAAGTTGCGAAACACGTACAATGAGCATACAAGTTAACCGAATTAAAATACAAAATGATTTCTTTTGACCAATCGAGGCACTTACAACATGATTTCTTTTGCCAAATTGTTTTCTTGATCCCCTCTTGGATTGCAGCTCTCGGATAGTCTATGGATTATGTACGATATTATTACAGTTATCCTATTTAAAGCTTATATAAAGCTTACAGCCATAGAATGTAAAAAAAAAGTTTATGTAAACTAAGCATCATCAGTGCTTCCGTCAGTATAGCAGAATTCGATTTCAACACTTTGGGCAATGTGAGGATCGACGCCACAGTTGATGGATAACAGTGGTCGATGCTACATTAGCAATATATAGAGAGAGAGAGTTGCCTGGCATAACACAATCATAAACAATATGTTACATGATAATTATAAATATAGTCTTAAAATACACTTCGACGAATGAGGCTAAGTACCTATTATATTTTTAAATAACAAAAATAATAATGAGAATTGTTTATATTAAATAAAAATAGGACCCTAGTCCGATGTCCAATATCTGATCTAAATATTTAATATGTGTGAGTAATGAAACGTTGGTACACTAGACGCATCCATCATTATTTAGTAGTTTCGCTCAATTGAAACTTCACATACAAGTTTTACCGAAAAACAATATAAATGCGATTCATATCGAATATTTGTTGACTATTTATTAAACTTTATCCTGAATTTTGAAGAAAGAAGACGTAAAGATGGGAAAAGAAAAAATAACGATGGTTATGGAAGTAATCGAAATTGAGAAGAGAAAAAGAGACAAAGTATTGCCTCCTCTTCTTTTCTCCATTGACAATATATAAAATGCAAATCATGAAGATGATCTTAAATTGTATTAATATTTTTTTGTAAAATAATTGATATATGCGAAATGGAATGGAAGTAGAAGAGAGTTTAGACTAACTACTTATTATATTTTTGAAGAACTGAAATATGACCCTAGCATTCAAGACCTGGATAAGTGAATTGTTTTGATTTTTATTTTGACTTTGGACTTCCTCACGAATCGTTCTGCATCATTATATACGAAAAAAACACCATTAAATAAAACTAAATATTCTGTGTGCTGGCTATTTACTTAACACCTTATTCTGAAATTTGGTGAAAGAAAATTTCATATTTTGGTTATTAGAGAACAACGTATTAAAAGTTTATCGAAACTTTATTACGTGCTAAATATTCTATTACTGATACCATGTTTTCAGCAGTTTAATATACATGTTTTTATTTAGTAACTAAATATATATTAAGCGCTTAAAAGATATATTTTGCACATAAGAACCTTGATTTTAATAATATTAATTCTGTACATTTTTTTTTGTATACATCTAAAATAATTGACGTCTAGTAATTTTCTACTTTCTAAAATATTAAAATAATTTTCTGAATTATACAGATTATGTTTGTGTATTCTTTGTGCGATTCCTTTTAGACGAAGCTTCTTAGCAATCCATGGATTCACCGTGCGGGTGCCGGGCCCATCGCGTTGCAAGGAGAGGAGTGCAAGCAGTGCCTGGGACTTGCGACCCAGGAGTAGGTTTAAGGGGCCCCTTTATTATGCGCAAAAACGCTCACCTTCACCCTCCACACTCCTCTCCCTACCTAACCAAATTTGGAAAGAACCTACTAATGCCGCCTTTGAAGTACGTTCTAGAAATGAACCGATGCTTGTTCTAGAAAGGCCAAGATCTTTAAGTAGGCTATAGAGAGATTTTGCTGTTATACCTCTCGCTCCCACTTCTACCGCGTACAAACTAACTATAAATTTATTCCTGATCAGTTCGTTGGTTAGTTCGTAATACTTATTGAGCTTGAATGTGTGATCCCTTGGGATGTTTGTTTCCCAAGGAACAGTAAGCTCCACAAGTATCACGCGCCTCAGATGTTTCGAATACAGGAATAAGTCCGGTCTGGATGACGAAACACCAACATCCCCAGGGATTTTGTAATGCTTTTCATACGTGTCCATCATGAGAATCCAATCAGGAGCCGCGCCTAATATTGAATAAGGCTTCGCTTTTGATTTTTTGGAGGAGCCTTCTTTTACGAATTCTATAGATCGTTCGGTGGTTGTTATACCCTTCCGCGCTCTTGCTACTGAAAGACTAACCGCTTCCCGTATAATTTCTAATACCTTGTCGTGGCGACGCGAGTATTGACCTTTATCTAGAAGTACCCTACACCCTACTAATAGGTGTTTCGCGGTTCCTATTGCCTCCCCACAGATGTTGCAAGACTTTTCGGTGGCTTTGCCCCATCTTACTAAATTACTTTGATCTGGGAGAGTCATTTGGAATGCATTAAGATAGAATTTTAATAATGCTGGGGACCAATCATAAATTAAGGTGCGCCACTTCAAAGCTAGTGGAATACAAAAATCTCCTATGGTCACCCATTCGTTTTGAATTTCTAGGCTCATCGCGTGGAGTCGGTAATTATCGTTTTCGTCTTGTCGAATAAAAGATTTTGTTATGTCTATGTCTTGAACTTTCCTACTTGATCCTAGCCCTACTTTATTTGTTTGAGCACCTATCATAAACTTTTTATGGAATTGAAGTCGTGACTCGAGCTCTGAGGCAACTTTGTCTTTTGGGAGAGAAGTTACAGTATCATCTTTAGATTTTCCGATGATATGTCTTTTGGTAACTCTTAGATGTTTGTAGAGCTCCGATGGTTTCTTTAATTTTAATCCAAAGTTGTTACGGTCTCTAAATAAGGTTGAAGAGTCCGCTGAGTGCGCTAACCCGAGCCATAACTTCAATGTCTTTATGACGCTTGCATCTAACTTTGACAAAAGGGTTTTATTTATATCATACACGAGGAAAGGCCAATTTAGACGTGATGTTAAATAATTATCGTAAATCCAAGCTTTTTTGACGTTACTTATTGGTTGGTTGTCTACCTTTTTGAGATCGTTTAAAAAGCTATCGACTATTACATCCAACGATGGAGTACGGCCTTGGTAATCGATTTTTTTACCTAAAAATTTAAACGGAGCTGCTTCCGTAACCGTACTAACGCACTGACCGCCTATTATAAGACCCGGATCGTAAGAGGTATATTTGGTATTCCGTCTACCCAGACACAGACTAAAACATTTACTTGGTTTTGTCCTCAATCCGCCCGTCCACGTACAGAAATCCTCAACTACATTTAAAAGTACCTGACATTGTTTCGGATTACGTGTCAGTATCGCGAGATCATCTGCAAAAGCTAGTATGGATTCTGTGTATTTGTTGTTGAACTTAAACCGATAGCCCCACTTTTTTTCATTTCTAATTAATTTGTCTATTAAAATATTAATAACTATATTAAATATAATAGGAGAAATACAACAGCCCTGAAATAAACCAACGTTATAATTAAGTGGTTTTGAATGGTTTTCATTAAAAATTATTGAGAATTTTAATTTTGAATAATATGATGCAATAATGTCGCGAACCACCGTAGGAAAGTTATACCATTTAAGCGCGAACATCATTAGTTCATGTCGTACCGACCCAAAGGCGTTTTCTAAGTCTATCCAACAAACCGTAATTTGTCTCTCGCTAGTTCTAGCATCTTTAAGGCTTTCCGATATTAACGTATTATGTTCCAGGCATCCAGAAATTCCGGGCAAAAACCCTTTCTGGTGATTAGGCCTGAAATATCTATTGTTAATCATGAATTGCGTCATTTTAGTTAGTATAGGTTTAATTAAGTTTAAAATATTCATACAAACAACAAAACCATAAGTATTTTAGCCCTTAAACAAATACATAAGTATATTCCAAATAAACGTCAATTTGGAGGAGCGATGTCGAAGCTGTTTTTTTAATAGACAAGTTCCAGGTTCGATCCCCATCGTTCAAAATATTGTTGTATTTATACAGCTACGTAGGTTTAGATATTATCAGTAAGAAGACCTTTTGTTAAAAAGAAGAAGTATTTTCTTCTTTCGTCTAATGAAACCCAACGCATCGCAGCGGAGCAGCCTGGTGAGTTAAACTTCATATCCTGGAATTAAAAGAAAATCTGTAGAAGACTTTTTTGTAACTTATTTTATACTTTACTTTTTAAATATGTTCTTATATGCATACCTAACTGTACTGTAATTTTGAGCACAGGTAGAACGTATTCATATGACCTAAAAAGGACATAGGTTACTTTTGTCCCCAAAAAATAATACTTAATTACAGGTACTAGTTTCCGTCTGGAAAAAACGCAATCGTCATTTGTCAAAGCACTAACTAATACTAAAGTATTTTCTGTACTATAGTTATAAGTTTATTAAATCCTCATCTTTTTATAAATATTTTTTTCGATACGAGCAAAGTCGTGGAATAAAGCGTGTAAGAAATAAAATAATTAACGAACTTTTTAATATCTATTTATATAAAAAAAACAATACGGGATATTAGACAACAGCACTGTGTTTATACGCGTTTTTGATATTAAAGCAGTAACAAATTGATTAAATGTGCAAAAGTATTCATTATAAAATTCACCTCAGTATTAGTATAATCAAGGGTGACCCAGTCTTGTTTTTTGGTTGCTCAGAAACAATGCTTTAAGAATATTTACCATTATGCTGATAACACAATACCTGCTCTCTTTACAATATAAAAAAAGCAGCCAGTCTTGGCTTCTTTCATTATTTCCATTCTACCTGAGTATTTTATGTTTCGCTATAAGTAATATCAATTTGTTGCAATCATTAAATAATATAATAATAATAATATATGTGAGGGCAGATACGTTGGCAGATGTTACAAGATAGAGTACTAACAAAACTCTCCTTAGCTTGTAAATATATTTTCACTTGCATATAACCGGATTTAGAAGGAAACTCATACCACCAAAGGATTGTTATAAAGGTTAATATAATCTATGGCTCGTCGTTAAAAAAATGTGAAAAGGAGACACCAAGACTTCACTTACGAATACGATCTCTTGACGTTATCTTAAGATAATGAGAAGGAAAGCGTTAAATTTGCAAACACCATTTTTTCAAGAAATAATCTCACTAATGAAGTACTTAATGAACAAACGCTTTCTCTTATATATTAATTTAATAAATAATAACGATAAACCATAAACAATACTTTGAGGTAAACGTATATACGTTATATGTAACAGATTACCTTAACATTATTTACATATACATACGTATATATAGTGTTATTCATTGTTGATGTTAAGACAATTTTAAAATAAATTTATGTACAATTTCAATAAATGAAACCTTTGAGGAATCATTTTAAGACAACATTTTTATATAAGCGCTGTTTGAATAATGTATCGAAACAGTTTTTATAAAATAAAAATTCACGAAAAAATAAGAACATATCGGTATACATTTAAATAGATAAAATACAATACTAAATATTATTACAAAAAAAAAGAAATACCTTTAAATTACACAATGCTTTTTAATAAGAATATGTAACTTATAAAAATCATATTCTTTTAAAAAATACTAAAAAAGAAACCACTGAACTATTCTTAAAATGATTGGTTTAAGTTAATAACCAATTAAGACTTTGAGAACAGTCTTAAAATGTGTTTATGAGCCCTGTTATAGTCAATTATTTTATGGTTCATAATAAAACGTTTGTGCGAAATGGACTTTCATTCTGACTGTTTATTTGAAATCTTAACTTAACATTATGGTATATTTAGTAACAAGGTATCGATCCTAATCTTTTGACGTGTATTTCTTGTTAAATAAAAATGGCGGAACGGAGCAGTAGAACTACGTTGTGACAATGCAGTGACATCTGGGGTAATAATCTGGAGAGAGGGTATTACCCTTGTCTTGTTTATTAAATGAAGCTTACAATTCTTATCATAATTGAATAAAACAGTTCAGGCAAAAGTTGAATTGTGGTATGGATAATCTATATATATATAGAAGGATGTTTGTATATATGAAATCGATGAACTCAGATACTATTGGACCGATGATTATGAAAATTGGTATGTATATGTATTTTTCCACGGAGAAGGTTTATATGGTATGCCCATTGATGTAACTCGCCACCAGGCGGCGCTGTCAAATATAGACTTCCGCCCCGTTCAACCGATTGTCATAAAAGTTGGTATGACCATGTATTTTTCCTCGAAGAAAACGAATATGCTATGCCCATTGATGTAACTCGCCACCAGGTAAAGTAAGGGTCAGCCCAGCGAAGCGGGCTGGGTTTGCTAGTTAAAATATATAAACAAATACATTCTGATATTTTGCACGTAAATTAAACGCCAAAGTTTATCGTTATTGAAATAAAATTTTCTTTACAATCAATGAAAATTCTTTTCACAAAGAATCTCCCTTACCTCACAAATACATTATTGGTTTTACAATATTTTATTGGATTTACTGAACAAAAGCGTAACATGTTACAATGAATATTGTTGTACTATGTACAATAAGTATTGTTAATAATATTTATTTATAATAATTTAAATGTTAAATACATTGAATTTTATATATTCATAAGTACGCAATACTACGCAATTAATTATGGAATGTTATTTAGTATTTACTGTTAAATGTTTTAAGAATTAGAAGCATAGGTTATTTTAACATAATGTTTTATCTTTTATTAATTGTTGGAACTTTTTGTAAGCTATAAATAATAGCATCTGTAAGTTGGTTATTAAATTGTAAATTACCCTCACCTAAATATTATAGTATTAAAATATTATAAAACGAGTTGTAAGAGCTGCTCTCGCCCATTCTATTACAAGTTGTTAGATATTAAACATTGAAGTGTATTACTGAAAAAAGTCCTAACAGTATATTCTATTTTTATTATTGACACAAACTACACCCATTCTGTGATAACAATATGCGGTTTAAACTTAGAATTATCTCAAATGGCAATCAAATTAACGACCTTTCACGAACTATTACATCTGCAATTTACGTAATTGTGATCTATTTAATGTCGTTGATGTGGATATTCTAGATTATAGCATAATACATATATTATAATACAATTATTTATATCCCTTCAGCTTGTATCCAAGCTTGTAAGGAAGTAAATATACAACCAGTGCAATAATTATTACGCTCCCATAACTCTGATCATTTAGTTAATTTTTCATAAATATAAAAATGGCACCAAATTATTTTAGAGGACTATATGTAATTACAATCGTTTTTATTTCAGCGACAAGTGCAGCCTAGCCTCGAATAACGGCTTTTGTTAGGTTTACCAGCATTGCAGTTTTAATTCTATTTAACAATGAAGGTTTTAAACAGAGAGGCGATGGCTTTGTAAATTATAGAAATAACTGATTCTGGAACGTTTGTGAGTAATTAAAATTAAATTATTTTCACCCCTTAAATTAGGAAATCATTAAATTAAGTTTTATATTAAATTTAATTTGATATTTTAGGTTCCATTAGAAACTATCAAATCTTGTTTCGGTAATAGCTTCTGATAAAGATGTTTAGGTGTGGTTTAGTTAAATATCATATTTATTATTTGCTAACACTATGTTATTTCGTATGTTTTGTTATATAATTAGTATTAGTTATATATTATAAACATGTATTTCATAAAAAACCAAGTACAAGTTTATTAGAATTTTGGTTTGATTTTCTGAGTTTTTGTTGTTTTTTTGTTGAAAGGTTATTTTTTTTAAAAATACCTGTTAGTATAAAGTTGACTTTTGTCGATTATTAAATTTGAGCAATAAATATTTATATAAGTAAGTAAATCATCCAGGTTACGATTATTCATGTCCGACAGTGAATGATCCATGTTTTTATTTTTACTATTTTTACTAAAACATTAAATATTTGCAAATAAATAATATTAATACTAATCATATTACTTGAACAAACATCTTATTACTTTGTTTGCATAGATACAAAGGAGGACAGACAATGAATTATTTCATTTTAATAAAATGGTTAGATAGAGTTTGTAATCATTTTGTTTGTTGTTTTGTAATCATCATATCAATTTGTAATCAAGTTCTTGTAGTAACAGTCACATTTTGTTTTAGAACCTAAATAAATAAATAAAATGTTTTATTGTATGTGCGCAAAAACTGCTAAAATTACGGGACATATTTTGATAAAATTTAGTAATACTTATTGCAAAATTATTAATACAATATTATTGAAAAAATCTTGCATCTTGCCAGGTAAACAGAGGGGGCGGAGAGAATATTACGTTTCTTGACCCTTTATCCTTGTCCGCATATATCTCAATAGGGTTTTTCATATAAATAATTAAAAATTGTAAGCAACATTTTGAAGACTCTTTAAACTATTCATATTTTTTTTGTCTAGAATATAATCTAGAACGTATTTCAAAGGCGGCATTAGTAGGTTCTTTCCAAATTTGGTTAGGTAGGGAGAGGAGTGTGGAGGGTGATGGTGAGCGTTTTTGCGCATAATAAAGGGCCCCTTAAAGCTGCCCCTGGGTCACAAGTCCCAGGCACTACTTGCACTCAGAGGAGTGCAAGGAGAGCCTTGCAACGCGATGGGCTCGGAAACTGCACGGTGAATCCATGGAATGCTAAGAAGCTTCGTCTGAAGCTCCGAACAAAAACTATGAGCCTATACAGTTAATTCTTGCCAATAACGTCTAAGAGAATTAAGTGAACTTTAGATGGTAGAGTCTAACTGTATGCTCCTGATTGTAGCTCTTATAAAACACCCTCTCATAGAAGATTTTTCTACAATTGTTATTATAGCTACGTTTGGTATGGTAAGAGAAAAAATATAATTCCTTAACGCCCTCCTTTCCTCTCCATGTGCCCGAATATCCTTCATTCTTCCCCATTCCTCGTGAATAATGACACATTTGTAAATTTTTATTTCACTAAGTGACCCTGGGCGACTGCACTATTTCTTATTAGAATGTAATATTATTATACAAATACAATTTCCTATTCTACTTCTTACATAATATCTAGATGGGCACAGTAATAAGTCGAGTTTATTGAACTTTTCTTATATGAAAACATGCTCAAAGTAATGTTTAATATATATTTTTTTCCTTCTTTAATCCCATGCCGCTCACATTCAATCACGCTCCGCATATGTAGTTTAAACCAACCCTTAATAAGTGCTGTGAAAAGTATTACTCGCTAAGTAGGTCGCTAAGTAATAGTACACCGTTTTGGCGGCGAAATGCGCATTTAGTAATTCCCATCTTTGTATTGAATGCCTTTGTATGTTCCTAGCTCTCTTGTATAATTATCTACGACTATATTAATAAGTCAAGGTTTGATAATATCTATAAATATGTATATGTAGAGCTTACCTTAATTTTAAATAAATATATAACTAAAAATAAACCGATACTCGACAGTCTCTACCAATACCAATATTTTTTTTAATATCTTCTTATATTTATTTTAAATGTAAATAAATCATCTGAATATCTTTCTAAAAATGAAATTCAAATGAAAATGATACTTTGTAAAAGTTGTGTTTCGCTATCTTCTTTCGAACGTGATTTTAAGATGTTTAGTGAAGCAGTGGCTAATGAAAGAGCCACATACTTTGGCTCTATGGTCGTAATATTAGGTCGTTTATAAGCGAGCCAACAGTTGAGCAATATAGGATGAAAAGGATTTTGCGGCAATCAAGTTAATGGTCCGTTACTATCAGCTGTTCATGGCCAGACATTACTTTAACGTTCACAGAAAATATTTAGTATAAAAAAACATCTATTTATGACATAAATATTATTTTTCTGTAACATATTTACCTAGGACTAAGGAGCTTTTTTTGGTTTACGTCTAATAAGTATAACTTTTGAATACTTGATATTTTATTCTAAATTTAAAAATCTTTGTCTTGTTAAGTTTTTGAATAGTTTAATTTTTGTTAATGGTTTTATTTTCGGGAAAAATATTTATGCATGCTTAGAGCTTCATTAATTTGACTAGCTGTGCCTGCGACGTTATATTATATTATATACTCGCTTTTTTGATTATATTATACATATAGTATATACAACTTTTCCAAAAAATATTCATTGCTGAATTTAAATTTGTAATTATTTTTTTTAATTATTTTTTAGATGGGTACATGTATTAAATTTTCAAGTATTTTTTTTAGATCTATTTAAAAAAATTATGAGATATATATGGAATTTGATACGAAAATCGAAAAAAAACACAGCCGGAAACGTTAATGACTTGGAAAATTATTGAAGTTACTGACAGTAAACACAAATATATATTTGCTAAAAGATTAACGTGTACGTTTTAATGAAAAATTGAACTAAAAAGGAAAAATAAATATAGTTTAAAAACTAAAAAAAAAACAAACTGAACTGAAATAGTGTTTTCTAAGGTTTTCACGAGTACTACACATTGAAATAAAACTTTTTTTACGGATTTAACTCGCGTATATTGAATTAAATTTTAAATTTACATATTAAATCTAACCCGACGTTTCGAATGCTTTGCAGCAATCGTGTTCACGGTAACACGAGATGGAGGTGTCTGTCAGGGAGCGTGGGGCGCTTCGTGCTATTACTTTTACGGCATTATTAAAGTTATTGTAGTGATTGAATATTTTCAAAAATGATTATTTAAATAAAATTTACTCTATTTTTAGAAATGAATATAATTTTAAATTTCGAATTAAAACACATGGTATACTTTCTCAGACCGCAAACGTGCGTAATTTGTTTTATTCTCACTCAAAAGAATCTGTTAAAAAAAAATATGAATTCTGGTGATCTTGAATGAATTAATCTTACCTATTTAATGTACTGCCAATTGTCTTTAACAATTTTTGAGTGTTCCAATAGGATGTGACCACTTAAAGTAGGGCAAAATCGAGTTCGAAAATAAAGCTAGAGATATGGCACAAAGCACCCCACTTTTTTGTCCACAATAATTTTATTACATTTTGCCCATTATTCATTCTCTTATTACGAATTATTTTTTATTTCTTACTTCGATTCATTTTTAAAGCGGGTTTTTTTAGTTTCTTAAAACTATATTTTTTATGTTTAATCATTGGTAAGGCAGCAATGTTACGAAAATAAAAGATTATTGACTTCTTAGAAAAAACAAAATGTAAAGTGAATCTCATAACAATATATTCCCGAAAACTGCATCCAAATCGATTAATCCGTTTCTGATATTAGCGTGCACAAACATACAGAGGAACAGACAAAATGAAAAACCATTGTTTTGGGTTCTCTTGCTTTTGTAAATTATGTTTTTTTTTTTATATTATCCATGTACATTTTTCGACTAGTGACAATTTTATTATATGTAGATATGTGGATTTAAATTATACATGTATGTGAAGTGTATTATGATTTGTACCGATAATAATAATAACAATTTAGAGTCAAATAACGTCAAATCACCCGAAAACCAGTTGATATTTATTAGGTACCTGCGATATAATAAAAGTATTATTATAGTTGTATATTAAATATTATAATACTGCATATATTTATGCAATCATCGATTTTAGTTAACGTTAAAAGTTGCGAAAGAATATAACATATTTTGTGCTGGCGTTCAACCTATCTTCAAATAAGTTTTTTTTTGGCAAAACAGGTATATAAATAAAAACTTGAAAATTGGCATGAAAATATTTTCACCCAAAATAAATTGTAGTTTTTTCATTATATAATAAAACAATTAAAATAAACAAAAAATAAAATTATTGGATATACCTATGGTTAAACGTATTCGGCCTAAGAATATAACCAATTGAGACATTACGTTTGTAATTAGAATAATTTGACAATTACCTGTCATTGATTACATACAACCTCCACATTATTTTCATAATTATATTAGTCCTTGTAAATCTATATTAATCTTACGTAACTATGTAGGGAAAAAAAACCCTTTTGTCAAAGTTAGATGCAAGCGTCATAAAGACATTGAAGTTATGGCTCGGGTTAGCACACTCAGCGGACTCTTCAACCTTATTTAGAGACCGAAACAATTTTGGATTAAAATTAAAGAAACCATCAGAGCTCTACAAACATCTAAGAGTTACCAAAATACATATCATCGGAAAATCTAAAGATGATACTGTAACTTCTCTCCCAAAAGACAAAGTTGCCTCAGAGCTCGAGTCACAACTTCAATTCCATAAAAAATTTATGATAGGTGCTCAAACAAATAAAGTAGGGCAAGGATCAAGTAGGAAAGTTCAAGACATAGACATAACAAAATCTTTTATTCGACAAGACGAAAACGATAATTACCGACTCCACGCGATGAGCCTAGAAATTCAAAACGAATGGGTGACCACAGGAGATTTTTGTATTCCACTAGCTTTGAAGTGGCGCACCTTAATTTATGATTGGTCCCCAGCATTATTAAAATTCTATCTTAATGCATTCCAAATGACTCTCCCAGATCAAAGTAATTTAGTAAGATGGGGCAAAGCCACCGAAAAGTCTTGCAACATCTGTGGGGAGGCAATAGAAACCGCGAAACAACTATTAGTAGGGTGTAGGGTACTTCTAGATAAAGGTCAATACTCGCGTCGCAACGACAAGGTATTAGAAATTATACGGGAAGCGGTTAGTCTTTCAGTAGCAAGAGCGCGGAAGGGTATAACAACCACCGAACGATCTATAGAATTCGTAAAAGAAGGCTCCTTCAAAAAATCAAAAGCAAAGCCTTATTCAATATTAGGCGCGGCTCCTGATTGGATTCTCATGATGGACACGTATGAAAAGCATTACAAAATCCCTGGGGATGTTGGTGTTTCGTCATCCAGACCGGACTTATTCCTGTATTCGAAACATCTGAGGCGCGTGATACTTGTGGAGCTTACTGTTCCTTGGGAAACAAACATCCCAAGGGATCACACATTCAAGCTCAATAAGTATTACGAACTGTCCAACGAACTGATCAGGAATAAATTTATAGTTAGTTTGTACGCGGTAGAAGTGGGAGCGAGAGGTATAACAGCAAAATCTCTCTATAGCCTACTTAAAGACTTTGGCCTTTCTAGAACAAGCATCGGTTCATTTCTAGAACGTATTTCAAAGGCGGCATTAGTGGGTTCTTTCCAAATTTGGTTAGGTAGGGAGAGGAGTGTGGAGGGTGAAGGTGAGCGTTTTTGCGTACAATAAAGGGGCCCCTTAAATCTACTCCTGGGTCGCAAGTCCCAGGCACTGCTTGCACTCCTCTCCTTGCAACGCGATGGGCCCGGCACCCGCATGGTGAATCCATGGATTGCTAAGAAGCTTAGTCTTGTAGTCAATATCTTATTACTCTATAATTCATAAATTACCTTACCTACATTAATGAAACGATCTATACGGACAGGATTTAAACTCACTTTCTCTGAAAAGTATCCCGTTGTTCTACAAATTGAGTTACAGTACCAACAATATATATTTTTTAATTTAACATAATCTTAACATGGCTAAGTATACTTATATATAATTCAAACAGTTTATTTTCTTGTTGGTCTTTGGTAAACTTTTCTATATCAAAACAATAATACACATGATTATGTTCAGTCTTGTTTAAATTGAAGTATTTGTTTCACATTACATTAGTCTAACGCTGATCATACTTACTCAGTCTCCCTAAATAGTGTTTATCTGCCAACATCCGTAATTAGTGTCGTACAAAGCATTGCTGGGTAAGTTGTTAATACAATACGTTGTTTAGAATACTCGAAGCTCATACTGAAACAGTTATACTGGTTTATATTCTTGTATTTAATACAGTTGTAAGTTATTTACTGCTTTCTTTTATAAAATGGTTTTATTTCTTCCATAAATTTCAAGTATAACAATTAAACGCTCACTTTCAGCTTACACTCTTAAGTTTTTCTCTAGTATTATTTTATTTAAATCTAGACTGAAGAAATACTTGCTTATACTATCTTTACAATAATCAGCATTATTTATCATAATACATTATATTACATAGGTGTATGTATATATTTTTGTGTATTTATGTATATTTATTTATATGTAGGTGATTTTTTTTTGTTGAGTGTGTTATAAATAATGTGTACTATGTACCGTACCTTTCGTAAACCATGATGATTATTAAATATATATATTTACCCGGCTATAATCATATAATTTCAATCGGAATTTGCCTGACTAGTTTTGAACCCATTCGGGGTTCCTATTCATGAGCTCGAAGCATGGCGAAAAATTTGTTTGTTGCGGAAAAAAGGCCACTTTATTTATTTTTTATTTATTTACACTTTATTGAATCAACAAAAGGCGAACTTAATGCCTAATGGCATTTTCTCCCAGTTAACCTCTGTGTATAGTGAAAAATTTTGGTAGGCGTTTAAAAATAAAATAAAAAATAAATTAGAAAAAAAAAACATTGTAAATATTAAATATATACATCTATCTATTTACACTTACACACACACACACACACACATATATATATATATGATATATAAATTGAATAAACGTATACATATATCTAAATACATACATATTATTATAACATCATGAATGTTGAAGTTGTATATTATGAGGTACACATTTCAAATTAATTCACGGCTTATGGGGACTTTAAAAAGTGCTCTTTAACAAGTTTCTTAAAGGTACTTTTGGATGATGCTCTTCTTATCTTTTCAGGAAGTTGGTTCCAAAGAAGTTTTTTTTTATGTAAGAGGAGGGCAAACGAGCTGGCCAGTCACAGATGACTTGTGATCACCGCCGCCCATGAACTCTTGCAACATCCGAGGATTTACAAGAGTGTTGCCGGCCATGTAGGTAGGAGTAAACGCCTTTTTTTGAAGGTATCCATGTCGTACCGATCTGGAAATACCACCGAAGGGAGTTTGTTCCACAAGCGAGTGGAACGTGGGAAAAATGTCCTTGAAAACCGCACAGTAGAGGATCGCCACGCATCCACGTAGTAAGGATGATATTGGAGGCGATGGCGCGCTGTGCGGTGATGAAATTCGGCGGCAGGCATCAGATCGAATAGTTCTTCGGAACATTCCCCGTTGTAAATGCGGTAGAAGACGCACAAAGAAGCCACGTCTCTACGCAATGCCAAAGAGTCCAGCCGTTCGCAGAGCACCGGGTCCCCGACAATCCGAACGGCTCTCCGTTGTACGCGGTCAAATGGTAGAAGCTGATATTGGGGTGATCCGGACCAGAGATGAGAACAGTACTCCATGTGTGGCCGGACCTGCGCCTTATAGAGCGCAAGTCTTTGGCCAGGTTTGAAATACTGCCTCGTTCTATTAATCACTCCCAATTTCTTCGAGGCTAACTTGGCCTTGCTCTTCAGATGACCACGAAACTGACAATCGCTCGAAATGTCGAGACCCAGTATTCTGATACTTGGCGAGGCAATGAGGGGAGTGCTCTCGAAGAGCGGTGATACGACAAATGGGGTTTTCTTAGTGGTAAACGCGCAAACTTGTGTCTTCAGGGGATTGAACTGTACGTGGTTCAGTTCACCCCACTCAGAGATCAGCCCCAAGGAAGTCTCTATAGAAGACACAGTTTCTTTCGGCACTCGTCGACGTTTTCCCGAGAGAGACCTGCACGGCCGGAATATACCGCATCCCCAGTGCTGTCATCCGCATAACAATGTATGTTGGAGATATCCAGCATATCATTGATGTGCAGGAGGAACAGAGTTAGTACGCACAGAACAGAGATAGCAAGCAGCCTTGGGGTACACCAGCGTTCACGGGCTTAGGGTCCGAGCAAAAACCGTCGATAATGACCTGTATGCTCCGCCCAGTGAGGAAGCTGATGATCCACTTGCATAAACTTCGAAAGAAGCCCCCTGTGCCATACACGATCAAAGGCTTTCGCCATATCCAGACTAACTGCCAGACCCTCTCCCTTACTTTCAATAACAGCTCCCCAACGGTGTGTAAGATACAACAGAAGATCACCAGCCGATCGACCATGGCAAAAGCCATATTGCCGGTCATTGACCAACTGGTGATCCTCGAGGTAGGTTAGGAGCTGTTTATTGATGATGCTCTCCATTACTTTGGAGAGAAGAGAGGTAATGGCGATAGGTCTGTAGTAAGCTGGGTCCGAGCTATCGCCTTTTTTAGAGATCGGATGGACAAGGGCACGCTTCCATGAGACCGGGACTACGCCTTTCAATTAAGAGTACCGACATAGACGCGTTAGCACTGGTGTCAACTCAGGGGCACATGTTCGTAGCACAACTGGAGAGATACCATCTGGCCCACTCGACTTATGAACTTCCAAGGAAAGGAGGGTTTTTTGGATGAGTTTTTGCCGAAAAATTATTTCCGGCATAAAGCTCGGACACCGCGGAATGATAGGTGGTGCCCTCCCCTGGTCGTCCAAAGTCGAGTTTGAGGCAAAAAGAGTGCCCAAGAGATCGATCATTGGAATCCCAATTTGTTTCCCTTCCAATTGGAATATGCAAATTTGACGTCCCGACAAAGACGAGTGCATTTAGAATGTTAAATTTAACATCGAGTAACGATAAGATAGCTCGATTGGAAGTGCAACAGAAAAGAGTTCCCAGAGATCGTATGTATGCCTTATTTAAAAAAAATTGCCAGAAAAATGTTATTGCTGAGTGCGAGTGAAAAAGCCAATTCTTGCTTAAGTTAAATATTGTTAAAAAAAGGTAGGGAGGAAAATTACGACTGGGTGCTAAATTAATATGCAGAAAACTTTTAAATAAGAGAATTATAACAATAAAACTTTTGAACTCATGTTTACGCATTTTTTTATTGTTTATTATTTTCCTTATTTAAAGTATAAACTAAAGCTTCTCATACTCAAAGTCCGCAAATGGTGTTTAAACTGCTAACAATTCGTTATTAATATTATATGTTTGTATTACTGGCTAACTTCTTAATGATAAACCACTTCAACGCACTTCAAGGTTTATTTTTGTATATTCATTTGTGAATTTGATTGTACGTTATTTACGTAATAATATTTTAATGGGCATGGTAAAATCGTTCTATCGTATGTATTAAAAAAAATGAAATGATTGTTTTCTTTTTACATTATTTGTTCCTAGTTGCACATGTCATATTGGAAAGCAACATCAATTAATTAAAATAAATGATTTTCAGATATCATAATATTATTTAAATCAATTATAAACATGCACATAAATCAAGTTGACTTTAATTTTCGTGGGCTTTTAACTTCATGTACCTACTTTTGATGTTATGTACGTACTCGTATGTTATTATGTAAAAAAAATAAAAAGACATAACATAATAAACTAATTTATGCCAGTAGTATGTTCTGAGTAACTATCAATGTACAGCCATAACTTAAGAGGTGTGAAAACTTGAAATTTTTATTTATTTTTAACAAAGTAAGCAACCGCTAATAATTGTATCTTTGTTGTTAAAAATCAGTGGAATTTAATTAGTTGTAAAATCATATTAAAAACAAAATAGATAATTTATACGAAAACTAAAAATGCATAATAATATTATTTTAAGTAAAATTGAGGAATAAATATTTAAAAACAATGAATTATTGATTTAATATAAATAATTACATAATATACAATATTAAAACTCTTTCTTAGAAGACTCTTTGGGGTAAATAAATCGAGAAACAGAAAATAATTTATATGCTTGATCCCTTAGTATTGCTCGTCTTCACATACGGAACTTATCAATCTCTACAATAAAATGTAGTATTCTCCACTGCAATGAAACACAGTATGTTTTAGTATCACTGGATGCGTTTAGTTTCAAATTTTATTATGACGGAGTAACATAATCATTGAGCTACGATCTTAACGTTATGAATGTATCAACCATTCATAAACCATCCAACAGTTGGATGAAAAGGATTTAGCATCAATCAAGTTAATGGTCCGTTACTATCAGCTGTTCATGTCTACACGTCACTTTAATATTAACGGTAAACATTGCGTTGCGTTGCGCTGTATTGTTTGTATTGCGTGACTACATTTACACTAGAATATTAATTTCCTGTAATATTTAATATTACGAGAAAGTAACGTCGATAAGGTATAGATTTTTAAATGAGAATCCATAACTCTCTTATTAATACATTTAACCAAGCAGTACCTATATAATTTTATCGTAAATCTCTTCTTTTCTATACAATTTGGACCAAATCCCGTATCGGTTTGTATAATTATTAATAACAATAAATAAGTATACAAACCGATACGGGATTCGAACCCGCAACCTCTGTTTAACCGTCCCCTCAGTTTACCAATAGAGCTACCGTATCGCTATCCGTCTCGGTGAATTAAACATTCTATATCTGATCGTCTTTTTCGATACGATGGTGACATCTATTAGGCTTTTTTCGAACCTTACCAATGGTTCTAACTTTGTAGAATAGACAAACATTGAAAAGATAACGCAACAGAAATTAATATTAGGAAATATCTATCTATAAATAAGCATGTATAGCTATGTAAGCTTATTTAAATTTAAATAAATATAGAATAAAACATAAATCGATATGGGCAGGTATTCGAACCGGTGACCTCTAAAAAAATGAGCCCCAGAAGTCGCCGGACAACATTAATTTCGATAGTGGCATCTTTTCAATGTTTGTTTATACTGTTAGATAGTTAAAAACATTGGAACGAACGAATAAGAACTATGAAATAAACAACGAATATAAATATAATGATTTCACTATTATAGGTATATTATATGTTCCCAGTGGTTTCGCCCGCGCTTTTTTAGTTAAAAAAATACATCCGAATAAGTCAACAAGAAAACAAACAAACAAGCAAACAAGCAAACATACACTTGAAAAACAGCCTTGTGATGTCGGACGAAAGGATTTTACATTTAGTTACTTACATACAGTACTATTTTAGGAATTAATTATTCCTTATATTGTTTTCTGTATCTTGGCGAGCTAAAATGTAAAAGCGTGACAGACAAACAAACTCACATTCTGCTTTATAGTGTTACAGCGGATTTTTAAAAAATAGATGAACATTTGTAAACAATATATATATATTATTATTTTATGTATGAATCTTGGTATTTTTAAAATGATTTTATCTAGATAAAAATATATACATTTTTATTTTGTTGCATTTTATATATCACTAGGGGTCGCCTGCGACTTCGTCCGCGTAGTTTTTAGTGTTGCCGCCGAGTTTCATAAATAATTGCAAAATCCATCTATTTAAAACCCTTAAGGGTAGAATTTAAAAATCCTTTCCTAGTACACCACTACGTACAACCTTAAAAGCTATGCTATGCTATGCTATGCTGTCGCGGACTTCTTTTTAGAACTTTTAAAGGGAAACAATTCATCATACATTATTTTTGGTAACTCTCACCGTTTACTCAGCGCACGCGAGGAAAGCACTCAAAAAAGAAATCTTTTCCCTTTTTTGCAGCATTTTTCATTGCTGCTTGACTTCTATTAGTCACAGCGCGATGACATATACCCTATAGCCTTCCTCAATAAACGGAATATTCAACACAAAAAGAATTTTTCAATTCGGGCCAGTAGTTCCAGAGATTAGTGCTTTCAAACAAACAAACTCTTCAGCTTTATAATATTAGTATAGATATAAAAGAGTACCTTATGTTTTACGCTGGGCTATTAAATTTTTGTTTAGCAACATTCATTGCAGTCGGTTAATTATTCTTAAAAATCATCATCCCCAATTTCAGGTTTTCAGGTAAAGATTTTAGGGAAAAAAAAATCTTATATTTATATACCGAATAATTATCAACTATATTTATGCCAAAATTCTTTACAATCGGATAATTTTCTTATAACAAATTTTCATCACCTATATCTGATCTTATGTTAGACCGTCCAAGATGGACGGTTCACCTGAGGTCGCGTGTTCGAATCCCTGCCCGTATCGGTTTATTTTCATTCTATATTTAGATAAATTTAAATAAACTTAACATGACTATCCATGTTTATAGATATTTTCAAACATAGCCTATGTTAGACTTTGCGTCATTAAAAGTGGTTTCAAGTGGTTTAGATTTTTCATACAAAGTTTGAGCTCCTATTTCTAGTTTTAAGGGGCTGATATATATAAGAAAAAGTAGCCCATGTTGGGCCCTAGGTCTGTAACTATTTCATTCCGAATTACATACCAAATATATTTCTTATGTTAAATCAAGGAAAATTAAGAATTTATATCTGTAAATATTTAGTTCAATAGAATGAATTAAATTAATTGTCATCCATACCATCCATTGTAGTTTAATGTGACTATAGTGTTCTTAAATTACTGACGTAACTTTCTTTATATAATTTAGAAGTAATATTACTATATTCCATAAAATTAGACTTTTTTTTATTTATGGTTATATTTTTTGATAATGTAATATTGATTAATTACATATTTCTACACATAAAACGAAGTTAAGAACGAACTATGAAAACAAATTATATTTTTATAAAACAAACAATCCTCCGTTTATAAAATAGATAAAAAATATGATAAATTATTTTTTTCTCAATATAGATACTAGCCAGATGTATCTACAGGATGATGTAATTTCCTCTTGTTCGACGGCTCTGAAGGCAGCGTCTGTATTTAGATATTCACTTCCCTTTAAGTCACTTATTAAATTTGAACCACTTTATTATTTTTATCCAATATATTATTTAAGAAAAAATGTACACTTAAAGCGATATTAGCTTTCACAGAAAAATTATGTAAATATATTAGCAGTGGTTCACGACTCCACCAGACTACACAATACTGTATATAACTGCACGTTCAGAACTGAATGTTTCCTAAAATTTTCTTAATCCAAGATCATGAAAAAGAAAATATTACTAAAATTATTTGCGAGGCCATAGACATAAAAAATCTAAAAATTCAAAGGATAAGATATTATTGGATCGCATTTATCACATGTAAACTTATTCTAATGTATAATATAAAATATGTAATATGTGTTCATAAATATTAATTTATTAACTTATTTTTATTATTTATTTATCATGTTATACCTATGTATTATATTAATATAATGATTTCCCTCGGTTTTTATCATAACAATACCTTTGTAGCGCCCGTTTTATATTTTGGACCGTTTCTTAATTGAGTCGTTATTTCTCTCTAAAAACATTGTGCCAATCGTATAGTTTTGTTTTTGTTATCTGTGACTTTGTCTATAGTTCAAATTTTACAGATTTTCTGATCATATTGTGTATATTAAAATACAGACACATTCAAAAGGATTTGGCAAAAGGCTTCTACTACCGTTACTGCCTAATGTCAACCCTCCGTGTGTGGGTGGAATTTCCGAAGAAGTGGTGAAAGTTGTTGTCCAATAACACTTTTCGGCCTATTATCCCTTACCGTCATTACGACACCCTCATAATAATAAGGGGTAGTCTTATTTTAAAACCATCTCACTACAATAGATAATTGGTTTAAAAATAATAAACATATACAATGCTCTATGAATGATGAATCTAGCAATCTACATTTAAACAGGCACTCTAAAATAGGTGGGTAATAATAATAAAAGATTTAAACGATTCATCATATGTCATTTGTCACTACAATTTATGTGTATAATATTATGATTTTTGAAATAGTATTTTATATCATGGAAACAATAATATGATAGTTACCTACCTAAACTTTTAAAGTTTTCAATTGTTATATAAAATTACTAGTTGTGCCTGCAACTTCGCACGCATGGATTCTGATTTCAATAAAACGTAGCCATTTCAAGTTTCATAAAACTCCGGCATGTAGTTTTTGCGTGTAATAGTATTTTATATCATGGAAACAATAATATGATAGTTACCTACCTAAACTTTTAAAGTTTTCAATTCTTATATAAAATTACTAGTTGTGCCTGCAACTTCGCACGCATGGATTCTGATTTCAATAAAACGTAGCCGTTTCAAGTTTCATAAAACTCCGGCATGTAGTTTTTGCGTGTAAGAGTATTTCTAGTTTATTTTTTTTAATGCGTAGGTATATCAATTATGTACTTTTTTTTATTGGAAAGTTTATTATTATTCTCTGACGGGAAGACTATCAAAATATACTATCTATATGTACTAACATTATATACTATCAATATCTACTATCAAAATGTACTATCAATAGATACTATCATTATATACTATCAATATGTACTAACAATATATACTATCAATATATACTATCAATATGTACTATTAATATGTACCATCAATACGCATTATCAATATTTACTATCAAAATGTACTATCAATATGTACCATCAATATGTACCATCAATATGTACTATCAATATGTACTAACAATAGATACTATCAATATGTCCAACCAATATGTACTATCAAAATGTACTATCATTATATACTATCATTATATACTATTAATATGTACTATCAATATGTACTATCAATATGTACTAACAATATATACTATCAATATATACTATCAATACATACTATCAATATGTACTATCAATATGTACCATCAATACGTACTATCAATATGTAAAATCTATATATACTATCAAAATATACTATCAATATGTACTATCTTTATATACTATTAATATGTACCATCAATATGTACTATGAATATATGCTATCATCCACATATATGAAATAAAATACATTACAAATTAATATCCTACTTATGAAGCTATACCTAAAATATATTACAGCCTCATCTATACTAATATTATAAAGAGGAAAGGTTTGATTATTTTTTTGTATGTTTGAAATGAAAAGGCTCCGAAACTACTGGACCGATTTCAAAAATTCTTTCACCGTTGACAAGCTACACTATTCCCGAGTGACATAGGCTATGTTTCATTTTCAAAATGCAATGTAATTAGCAATGTAATGCCTATATATATAAAATTTCCACGGGAATAGGATACTATAGAATTAACTATAAGTCTATTGTAGGTATATTATTATAATTGTAGTTTCCACAGATTACGCGAAAAGCGACCTTCACGCGGGCGGAGCCGCGGGCAACAGCTAGTATAATGTAAACGTGTCAAGGGGGCATCAAATCATGGTCAATAGACTCCTCGAAGAATATTAGGTATTCTTATGTACAGAAAAAGATTTGTATTTCTGTCCGTAGGAAGATGTAGTGCGATTATTGGAACAAACAGTTTAATTAAAACAATTACCTAATATGTATTTTTATATATATTTTTTGTAAAGAAGATAAAAGTAGAGAAAAGAATGAGGCTAGGTACATGTATTTTTATTTTCATAGATAATACATTTCAATTTCTATTCAAAAAACAAAAATGCGTCGTATCACTTCTTCTTTCATTTATTTTTTCTTAGACTAATATATATCTAGTGAATTAATATACCTATAATTATTATATTTTTATTTCTTTTTAAATTTTTCTAATAAAATTAATAACAAGTTTGTAATGAACTTGATCTCGTGGTTTTTAGAAGTGTCTTCGGAGCTAAATTCTGAACTGGTATTTAATTGAAAAACACTTCATGTTAAGTGTTGCTTATATATCATAAGTATATTTATTATCTATAATAATAAAATCACTGGGCAAATTACACAATTTGATATAACCCCTAAGTTAGCAAATTATTTGTTTATTTTAAGACAACCCTACAAATACATAGAAATACAAATTATAAATACTGAGAACATATTTATTAAACAACCAAATACAGAAATACAGGCATCTATGCTAATCACATATATGCCTGTCCCTGTCGGGAATCGAACCTGCGCCCCATCGCATTACTATACGTTAGGCGTCTGCGCTAACCACTCGACCAACGAGGCGATTATAACATGTTCATATAAATCTTAAGTCTTGTCTGTGTTGATTAATTTTATTTACTCAATTCTTTTTTACATAAAAATATGGATACCTTGGTAGGTTACACATATTTTTTTAAAGTTAGTATTATATAGATAACCTATAATTTAAAATCGAAGAGCAAAATTTTAGTTTTAAGATCTCTTACAATAAACCAAAACTTATAGTTTTGTGATTCTATCCAATAAAATACACCTTCCTTTAGTTCTACGACCAGTTTTATATGGGAGTACGAGATTAAATTTTTGTCGTCGAGACTGGAACTAAAGTCTCGAAGTATTTATTGGTAGTAATTTAACTTTTAAGCGCATTATTCGTTTTCCTTACTAAAGTTAAGTGCGCTTACGTATTTAGTTTCAGATTTAAAAATTTATAGTTAGTATAGTATTGTTAAATATTATATTCTGTATGTTTTTTGACAAAAGTATATAGTGTAGAATATATTATAAATTCGGGTCAGTCAGTCAGGTAGGTATAGTTCACTACCTCTATTATTATTAAAACAATATCATAACTTTTTAGACATTTATTTTTTTGGTTTGATTGATGGATAATTTAAATATAATTCATGTATAACTAGACAGTTGGGTCAAAATTGTAGCAGGGGGAAAGTCGAAGAAGTGATTAACATTATTAAGACACTTAATTATATTGATAACAAGCAGACTCATTTAAGTGTATATTTTTGGATACAATAAATAGTTTTACGGGCTTTTTATTAATGAACATCAGTTTTCTAATTTATATTTAGAAGTATTTTCCAATGCTAATTGTATTCAATAATAGCACTCAAAAATACAATATCTGTCACTTTATTCAGTATCATAGCTACCTTATTAGAATGGGAAAGGAGATGTGTTCAGAGATGAGATTATTAAGATGGATTAAGATTTACGTTACGTTTGCCAGCTCTAATTAAATAGTACCAATTACTATTTGTGGGTAGTATATTCATATTACTACGTTCATATATATTAGTTTGTAAATAGATAGACGTTATCTATGATGTCTGCCATTGTTTGTACTGCAAGATTAAGACAGTAGTAATAATTTTACATTCTGATCATTGTATTGTCTTGCTCATTTAAAGGGCTCTATGTTTTTTTCTTATAATCTTTTCCATATATAAAAAAAGATCATATACAATTTTATTACATATACACAGATAAATATATATATTCCATCCATGTACATAGATAAATTTACATAACTGTTTTACTTCTTAACCGATTTAAATGAAATATTAACTGTTAAGTACAGACTATTACAGTATATTCCGGAGAACTGCAATCAAAATTAGTTACGCCGCTTTTGAGATTAATATGCACAAACATACAGACATACAGAAAAAATGAAACACTATTGTTTTGGGTCCTCTTGCTCTTATAAAGGGCCTCCGTTATGTTTTTTTTTATATTTTCCCTATACAGAAATTGATCAGTGACAATGTTATTATATGTATAGATTATATTCTATTATATTATATATTACTAGCGAACCCAGCCCGCTTCGATGGGCTCACCCTAACTTTACCCTTACCTGGTGGCGATTTACATCAATGGGCATAGCATATTCGTTTTCTTCGAGGAAAAATACATGGTCATACCAATTTTTATGACAATCGGTTGAACGGGGCGGAAGTCGATATTTGACAGCGCCGCCTGGTGGCGAGTTACATCAATGGACATAGCATATTCGTTTTCTTCGAGGAAACATACATGGTCATACTAACTTTTATGACAATCGGTTCAACGGGGCGGAAGTCTATATTTGACAGCGCCGCCTGGTGGCGAGTTACATCAATGGGCATACCATATAAACCTTCTCCGTGGAAAAATACATATACATACCAATTTTTATAATCATCGGTCCAATAGTTTCTGAGTTCATCGATTTTATATATACAAACATCCTTCTATATATAATACTAGCGAACTCAGCCCGCTTCGCTGGGCTAACCCTTACTTTACCTGGTGGCGAGTTACATCAATGGGTATAGCATATTCGTTTTCTTCGAGGAAAAATACATGGTCATACCAATTTTTATGACAATCGGTTGAACGGGGCGGAAGTCGATATTTGACAGCGCCGCCTGGTGGCGAGTTACATCAATGGACATAGCGTATTCGTTTTCTTCGAGGAAACATACATGGTCATACCAACTTTTATGACAATCGGTTGAACGGGGCGGAAGTCTATATTTTACAGCGCCGCCTGGTGGCGAGTTACATCAATGAGCATACCATATAAACCTTCTCCGTGGAAAAATACATATACATACCAATTTTCATAATCATCGGTCCAATAGTTTCTGAGTTCATCGATTTCATATATACAAACATCCTTCTTTATATATATAGAAGATAGAAGATATGTAATGCACTATCATCAGCAGGTGACAGCAGCTAGACTGACTAAAATAAACACTCTCCCCCCACCCCTCCCAAGGTACTTTGGTAACCTATTGCTTTCGACGTGTTTATTATTCTTGTAAATAAAGGAGACTGATTATGAAAAAAAAAAAAACTGAGAGCGCCATGATCCATTCGCATCTAAATATAAACTTAACTTTTAAAGGGTCTCTATAATTGCTGAGTAAATGGAACGAAACTGTAACTTAACTTAACTTAACTGTAACTTAAAAACATGTATGAAATATTTTATTATTAAACACCATTTCTTTCTTTATGTCACTTTTGAAACCATCCAATCATAGTTAATGTTTTAAAAATACAATTGCCAATACAGAGTATTTGAAGATAAATATATTTACTTTTATTTTTCAATACTGAAATAAAATTTACGCTTTTCTTATAAAATAAATATTCAAATATAAAATTTATTCCCTATTAAATTTTTACGTGAAAAACATTTTTTTATGTCATAGTATGAATAATAATCAATATTCATTAAACAAAATCCTTTTCTAATCAGAGATTGAACTGACCATAAATTTTATACTGAAAATACGTATAGTTGGATAGTGGAGGTTTTTCCCGACGATCCATTCAACTCCTGGCTTTATATAATGGAGTAGTGGAAAATAAAATATGAGCACTGCCTGACCGATGAATATTTAAAATATACTCCAATTATAAAGTATTATAGCAGCTACGACTTATACTATTTCTTGACTTGTTTTTAATAGAACGAACAATGGTTATTGCTCCTGAAGTTCGTTTTTATAAAAAAAATCTATTTAAATTAAATATATTGCGATTCAAAGTCAGATGGGATTAAAAGTTTGTTAACCTTAGCACCTTAACCGACTAAAAAAGGGGAAAGATCTCAATTAGACTATATTTTTATTTTGTGCCCTCACAACTTTCAACTGGGTAAACTGATTTTGATTTTTGTATTTTATACCTGGTGGCTCTCGTATAGTCATTTTTTTATTTCAGTGAAGATTTAATCATAAGTTTCGGAAAAAGACAACGGAATTCTTCAAAAAACTACAGCAGACAGACTTCTCTTGATTGCGGCAATCGCTTGTGTTTTATTTTTTTTTAATTTTCTTTCCCTTGTGTATCATATTTAATCAATCAGCACATACAGGAAAGTAACTTCACTGACCAATAATGTCGTAATCTTTTATAATTTTCCCTTTGATATACATAACCTTAGTAACATCAACTACTTTTTAAACAATATAGTAACTACTTATTTATTTATTTATTGGACAAACAGAAAAATCACAAAAATATAGATCATATGATATTTATAGAGTAACAACTACAGTAGTAATAAACAGTCGCTATAATTTACGTCCATTCCGGGTAAGTACTTTCCAATATTCAAAATAAATTAATTAATAAACAACACTAAAATGGTTCTCGATACAATGTAATGTAATTACTTGATAATAACATTGTAATTAATTTTTAATCTGTACAAAGCGAAATCACTAAAAACCTTTATTAAACAAATAATTTAAAATGATTACGCCTTATTGGTTTTAATTATATCAGTTAAATCAGTAATCAATTAATTTATAATAATTCAAACAATAACCAAATACAACTAACTTAATTAATAATATATTGCCACTCTCACAAAAAAAATATTTAATGATAATGTTATTTTACTATGTAATGTTTTAACCGCCCCGTTGTATTGGTCGAGTGGTTAGCGCAGACGCCTAACGTGTCACGGCGCAATGGGGCTCGGGTTCGATTCCCGGCAGAGACACGCATTTATGTGATGAGCATAGATGTCTGTGTTTCTGGATTTGGTCGTTTATTAAATATATTGTCAGTATTTATATGTGTATTTCTATGTATTAGTATCGTTGTCGAACACCCTTAACACAAGCAAATAATTTGCTTACTTAGGGGTTAGATCAATGTGTGTAATTTGTCCTGATATTATTATTAATGTTAAGATAAGCTTACCTAATATATTCATTCATTTATTCTATCTAATGTAAGGTATTCCTGATACGTTGTTAAAGTTCAATCAGATTCCTATTTATTAACTATACACTATGGTATAACAATCAACTCGATACTTGCATTGTATTGAAATACCACTTTAGATTAATAAATAACAAATAATTTACATGTAGACAACGTTTTAAATGTTAGTAAATCAATAACAATTATTTAAACATTAATAAAATTAAATCTAAGTATTTAAATCAATTGTATTGGGAAATATTGTCAAATAAAATAAATATTGGTTCAATTATTACTGCGCAAATAGAATTTCACCAACCTCATTTCTATTAGTCACGTATGTTATGAGATTGTTACTTGGAACATTACCGTCTCGTCGTCGGACTGCGACGTCTCTGTGTATATTAATGGCGTGTACTATACAATATACATCTTATCTTTCCATTAGTATTGTAAAAAGAGGATCACAAAGGTCAAAAAGGGGATTAAATATTTTGATTTTATTACATGGGTGATTTAGATACACAATTGGTCCCGTTGGGTGCGCGAATATCGTAATAATCTCTCTAGGATTTAAATTTTTAAACTGGGATAATTTCTACTATTATCTTTTTTTCTCAACCACTATATAAATATTAAAAAATGTTTAATACAAAGTTCCATACATTAAATTATAACTATAATTTTCATTTTATTAATTCCTGCTATTCACTATTATATCTAAAAAGGCATGTGTTAATTAGAAAGCTTTATTTTGGGGAGGAATTACCTTCAAATTGAATTGTACTATACCCTATTACGTATTTTCATTCATGTTTATTTTCAATTATTATTAAAAAAATATGTAATTTCTCATATATCATTGATGTTAGGACATATTCAGTAAGTTATGAAAGTTTTTTTTTGTATCTTGAAATTAAATTATATTGATCTTTCGAGAGAACAGATTATCAACTATTTAATTCTACTATTCTATAGTATTGGTACAAAGAAAACCAATATTTTAACAAAGAAATGGCTCTTGCAGATTCACCTGTATTGCACTTGGAATTTTGCATTCTTGACCATTTGAAAAAAGTTACTATTTAAAAAAATAATAATAAGAGAATAATTGCAAGTAATTAAAAATGAAAATAAAATTACACCAAGAAAAGATTTGCGCTGCAATCAGGTTAATGGTTTTTCTTGTCAATTGTATTCACAGCTTCTTTTTGAATATAATAAAAATTTTAAAAACGTATTTTTCAGGTCAAGATGGCAAAAAAAACCTATTCACATCTCGTAATATGTTTATGAAAAGTGTCTAAAATATAATTATATTATTTTATCATTCCCAGTTATACTTTTTTGGGTTCTCGGATAATAAAATGTATGATTATTTTGTGAAGATAGCATATGATCTTGTGAAAATGTTCAAGCTTCAATGAGTATATTGTATATTAAGTTATGTATATTATATATTAATATATTACTATAAACTATTAAGTAGAGTGAAAGCGATAAAATACTCTGTAATTCCTTATGATTTTAGTTTCATATTTCTTCAGAAATTTCATGACTCATCAGTTAAACGTTCGACTGACCGCCATTATGGGGTATCACCCCATAACACCATTCAAGCTATAAATAAAAAAGATAACTAAATGTATTTTTAACACATTCTTTTTTTAATGCACTTCTTTTTCTAGAAGATACTTTAGATTATATTCAGTGGTAAATGTTCAACAAAGTAACAATAATCTTATATAGAGCTCTGAGACAGATCCATTAGTTTATCAAATTTGTATGAATTCATTCATATCTCTATAAAAATATGACATCCTGAAAGAAAGTATGAAAATAGCTTTATGCCTTTAAGACGTATTGGAAAATTCCCATGGGGGCTTCAGACCCCTAACGCCCGGCATGTCGAAGTGTCCTCCCTCGTTCACCCCCCCAGTTCCCCAGTCAAAGACCCTAGATCTAACTGCATACACTATTTTATACAATCCTTAACATGAAAGTCATGTTACAATTAAACTGCAGGTTCAGTTTAAATGTTATATACATAACAATGTTACTCCTTTTAATACTTTAATGCAACTAACAGATTGTCATCTTGATAAAGCGGACAATTCAATTATTTGATAGAGAAATATGAATATATTCTATCTACTATTTACTAGTATATTAGTATATTAGTATATTAGTATATATTATATCTATTTACTATTTACTAGTATATCATCAAGTGAAGATTTTTGACATGATTTTACCGACCTTTCGCTTCACTTTTCGCTTCGCCTTTTGTTAACAACTACAATATTAGTTACCAAAGGGTTTTAAAATATAAGCTTAAATAAAACTTTCACAAGACTAACTTTTACTTTTATTACTTAAAATAGGAACGAATTCTGTAAATATATGCTTTACATTGTGACATCTTTTTTTAACTTTGTTGCGTCTGTGGGAGTAATTTCGTGAGAAAAAAAACTGTAACATGAAGACGAGGAAACTAGTGCTATTTTTTTTGATGAAATAGAGACGAGAGTGTCAGTTTAGCATTTACATTCAAACTTACTTTTGTCAAAATCCAATTTTAATTATCAGAATAATATTGTACTATTTTCGCATTTTTGCTCTTTCTTAAAATAATGCTAAAAAACGCTTTAATTAGAGATTTAATTAAATAAAATTAAAATCACATTAAACATAAATATTTCTCTATAACACAACTTATTTCAAAAGACACCTGATATTTTTATGTCATCTGTTGGACGTCATATGCGAGTGCTGTAAAGTTTGTTTGTTGTTTTTGGCTCGCCTCAAAACAAGTAAACTGTTCTGCGGTGGAATAATTTTCGCTTGTGTGTTTAATATCTTATTAAATCTAGCAAACTTATTAATTTGGCTTTTCAAACACACAGTTTAATAGTATTAGGTTAAAAAAAACATTTAAAAAAATAATATTTAATGGATATAAAAAATGACTCAAAATGGATTTCTTTAAATTTGTTTAATAGTTAAAATAATCTTATACATGATATTAATTATTCTACTTCGATTCAATAGACGTTGTTTTTCATATTATTACAAAATACTTAAATAAAATTATGAAAAGAATGATTTTTTTAAGTAGGTACCTATATAAAATATCAACTTTGCGTTGGAAGTAACTGTAGAAAAATACACGTAGACAAAGCGAGATTTTAATTAAAATTGTAGGAGTTTACACAATAGTGAAGAGAGGAAGTTTTAGTGATGAATAGAATTGACAAAAGAATTCTTTACTTATCAATTAGTATCATGAGATTAATGACTTGAGATATTTTTAAACTTTTTTTTTGGAAAGATTAATTCACCAATTGTTGTTTAAATCAAAATCAAAACCTAATTTAAAATATATATTGTTTTAATTAAGATATAGAAAAATGAATATCACGAACCTAATACAGATTGATACCTTGTGAATACAGTGTTCCGGTTTTCCAATAAAGGACTTTTTTTTTATTTTGTTGAACATTGACATAATTTATTGTATAGGTCAAATCTTTTTTTTTATTTACTAGTAATATGATTCTCATGTTATATGAAACATCCAACTATAACAAATATCAGAACCAGTAAGAATACGTCAAAAAGGTTTGGGCGGAATTTCTGTAATAAGAGATGAAAATATTTAATCTTTTTTAAAATACTTTTAAATTTTATGAATTTGGGCTTGAATTAAACAAATAATAACACAATATTTATGTTAGTAACCTATCTTAAAACCTGGTACCAATTAACTTGCTATCCTTCACAAAAATCTCTATAAATGATTAAATAAATGATTTTTATATATAAGTATGTATATGTTTAACACAGGTATGTAATTAATATAAAACAACCCTTACGAATGTATAAAGCGAAGGCATGAAAGCTATGCTATAGTTAGCATTGTTAGGCAAAACATATTTATATATTTGTATTTGTTATAACGACATTCTTAATTCCTTAATGTCTGGAAAAGCAGTTTAAAACCTGAACCGTACTGTACTATTATTTATATATGACTGGTTATTATAAACCCTTGATATAGTTACAGTACAATTGAATCAAGTCCAATAGGATAAACAATTTTAACTATAAGGGTAATTTAAAAATAAGATCAAAAGATTCTTATAGAACATATTAATTTGCTTATGATATAAAATGTTTATATTGAATACAATATAGAAAAGAAAAAATAATATAGAATAGCAGATAATATTTTTTTCAATTTATAATTTTTAAATGTGTTAATAAAATCGATAGAAACATTTATCAAATCGAAAACATATATGGAAGGTAATAAGATAGTAGCCGGCATAATTAATAGTCTGGGTCGGATTCAAGAAACAGCAGTTACCAAGGAAAATTAGGTCTTATTCTTTCTAGTCAGAGTTGTTTTTGTTACAATGGTCACACACTTCAGTATGAAAGATACTTTTTTTTATTGGTTACGCCTATAGTCCAAAAAGGGTTGACAGCAGATCCGGTTGCGATGCTGGGATTGACACTTATCAAGCTCCAATAACAAATGACATTTATCTGCTAAGTTATATGTATATCCATTCAAGTAACAAGATGAGAAACGAGAAAAAAAAACTTAAAAAGTCCACATGATATACCCATGATACAAAGAACTCCGCTTAGTTATTTGTAGATATGACTCTTATCATTGTTGTTACTGGGCTTATAATTTTACTTCCAGTGTTCTGATTCTTAACTTACTATTAAATCAAAAATGTTTCAACAATTATTATTTTGACGATTGTAGTGTTTAAAAAACAAAATATAGTAACTGATGTTAATGAATTAAAGTAAGCTTTAAATATCACTTATCTCAAAAGCTTCTTCTTCTTCTAAAATGATGTTTGATTTTCCAGCTCTCTGCGACAACATTAACTTTACCTAGAGATAAATATAACTCCAATGTGACTTATAGATATATTTACACAAAATATTGTTATAGTTTTTACATTTTACTAAATGATTTAATTGGATAAGAGGATCATGACAGTCGTTTATTAAATGAACATTTATTAAGATTTTCATACCTATTAAGATTATTCTATACTATTCTATTTTATTCCATGAAATGTTTTAATCTTTTTATATTTTAAAAGATTCGGATTGCTGAGTTAATAAATATTCTTTGTAACCCATTCAAGGGCAATTGCATCCAAGAGATTATATTCATATAAAATTACTGCTTTTGTGGTGATATTTTCCTTTGAATAACTTATAATCAAGATGTTGGTGATTAAGATATCTAATTAGTATCAATATATTATATGCTATATTAAATAAATGTTATTTACTGTGTTAATGTTAGTAGATGAGAAGCACGAAGATGCACGAAGCCGATATATCTATTTACATATATGATTTAGCCTCGCGCTCTTAAAGGTAAAAAAAAAGTTTTGAAATGTCTGACATTACAGTATTATTATGTCACAAAGCTGTCAAAAAGTAAAAAAGTCAATAAAATACTGAATTTTAAAATTTAAATGACCAGGAAAAAGACAATTTTCGATGAAAAATGTCATTTTGATGTTGTGAAAAAAAAAACAGATTTGTATGAAGAAACTTGTCATATGAGCTAACAGAAAATGGGTTCTATTTTAGAAAGGTTAATCAATTTCCTACGTGAGCTGGGGCGGCGGATAATGGTATCAAACGAACCGCCTACATTTCTTTGTTTCAGCTCAGCGAGTACTTGTCCTTGATATATAGCGTACTATTACAATTGACCTTTAACATACAACTATATATTTTTAGATCAATTAAAGCCACTTCATAAATATATTTATTTATTTTATTATCTAAGGTTGCGTATTAAACTTTTTAAATTTAAATGTATAAAAATGTTGTTTATTATTATTGACTGATTTATGTGACATAGTTAATATACCAAACTGTCAAACAGTGTCTACTTCTTACATGAAACTAAGCTTATTGAATTTGTACTTCATACGCGAGTAGCTATCGTTCAAAAATATTTTAAAAAATCGAACATGTAAATGATTAATTATTTAGTGTTACTAAGATTATGATTCTGATGATGATATGTTAGACGATCCTGAAAAAAGGAGATAATGATACTTATTTCCTTTTTATTTCAAAAAGATAACTGTCGCTTGTAGCGATTTAATAGTTTTCTGAAAAATCGTCAAAAACATCAGCTTTACGAAAACCAATACCAGCTTCAAATCAAAACGAAGCTTTCGAAATTAGTCACGCAATACTGGGCCCTTATTCTGTATGATACACGAGATTTCTTACGAATAACGCGTGACGTCACAACGCGCTGTCAACCTAAACGCGATACATAAACGCGGCAAGATGTGAAATTAAAAATTGTATACAAAAACGTATTCGCTATGACCAGTTACGCACCGCGTTAAGATAAAATCGTGGAATCGTGTTCACTATGCCAATGTCAAATAATTAAACACGTTGTCATGTGTTATGGGCTTGTTTTGAAAAGTCAAAATTAACGTGCTTTGAGCTTGCGCGTTTATAATAACGTCAGTACGTTTTGGTACTTTTCTATTAAAATCAATTTATTAATTATTCAATTTAACAAAGTATTATTAAAATTAAGAAATAACGTACATTATTTATAATAATTATAAACTATATTTTTTATAAATGTTGTTATTGTAATAAATGCGACTACTACCAAAGCTTTGTCATTGTTTCTTCGTTATTTGATATTTATGTTCTATGTTATAGGGATAATTTAAAATACCTCTTAAAGAGAGATTTTATTTATTATGAAATTAAAACATAATTGTAAACACAATCAATAACACAAAACACTCAAAACTTGTAACTTTAAAAAATGTTTCTCAAATTCTTGTCTATGGCGTATAAATGGTCTTCTAGTTTTCTTCAACACCGACTTTGTAATGCAACAATTATTACACTAAATAATATAAAAATCTCAATGTAAATTCTATCTGAAACTTTATTCTTTATTATTTATTTATTTATTTTAGGATATTTGTCTGAGAAAGTAATGTGGTAGACATTACAATGACATAACATTGATATTTGATGACATTACAAGTATTTATGTCAATTAATATACATCATAACGCGTTCTAAACTTTAAAGCGCCACGCTCAGAACAATAACTAATGCTTTAGTTATTATTCTGAGGCGCCACGATATGGAGTTGACAAATTGTATTTTGCACGCCACACGGTGAGTTATCTATGTGCAGTTTTTGATTTCACATTACGGATACGTCAATGAATCTAACATCGTTTTTTATTCGAAGGTACCGGTTTTAAAAAGATTTTTATTATTTGTTTTTAATGTGTGTTTTTAGTAGGTTTATTTTAAATAAAGCGTTACCTTAAATTTATTTTTAAGCTACCGTAAGTCTTATTTTATAATGTTATTAGAATTTTTGTAGGTTTGAAACCAAAAAATAATCTTAAAATTTTTCAAAATTACCGATTAGTTTTAGAACGAAAATAGGAAAATAATAATAATAATAATTTTAAGTAACAAGTTTTGACTGTTTTGTCTTGTTTATTGTATTTTTTAATGCAATTTATAGTTAGGTAATAAATAAACTCTTTTTTCAATGGCATTTTAAATGATCGTTTTAATACATTACATAACGATAAAGCTACAAAAGAACCATCATACATGTTTTGGTAATGCTCGTATTTATTAAATTAAAAATAATTGTAAAGAATGTAAATTATAATTATAATAAATAATATAAGTTATTTTTTAACTTTATAATACTTTTTAAACTTAAATACCGAATTAATTTATTTTTATAGAAACGTGCCAACACTTACCACGTTTTTTGTAAACGCGCGATTTCACAACATGTTATTTTGACATTTAAAAACAAGCCCATAACGCATGACAACATGTTTTTAGATTTGACAATGGCATAGACAATACGATCCCATGAAGATTTCACGAATTTATCGTAACGCGGTACGTAACGCGACTATTTGCTTATAGAGAATAAGGGCCCTGGGGTGAAATGTTTTTGACGTTGTCAGCGGCGGTGGTGGCTATAAAGTTTACAATTCCGGTGTAGCTACAATTAACTTATTTTATATAGCTACGGTAGCTCAGTTGGTAGAGCGATGGGACGGTTTTCCAGTAGTCGCGGGTTCAAATACCTGCCCGGTAGCGTTTTATTTTTCATTCTATATTTATTTTATTTTTTTTTAGTTTTTATAAAAGAAACCAGCTGGTCAAATATTTTGTTATTAATTAATAAAAGATATCACTGAAACTGGAGAGGTTAAACATTAAGATTACTTTTTGTATAACGGGAAGCTGCCGTCATTAATATATTTTTTTATTAATATGACAGCTTAGTTCATTTTACGATCAAGATTTATTTTTAATGTACGTTCTATCTGTTTACTATCTATTCTTTGGATTTAACAGCTGCTAAGCAAACTTGAATTCTTAAAAAAACGGTTTAAATTCGTTTTATTTATTACAATTCTATTACTACAAGGAGCGGTACACATTCCTCTTTCAATTTACATTTCTTTTACAAACACATTTTATATATTAAAAGTAAAAAGTAAAAGTATTTAGTTAACGCATTGCTGTGTTATGTCAATTTCATATTCTTCATCGAAGATATTTATTTCAACAGTTGTAGTATTTTTGTTTCACATGTAATAAAGTTTAAAAAAAAAATACATTTAAAAATATATATTCATTAACAAGAAAACAAAATTATGTCCAAAATTTGGTACCTATTGAAGTGAAGTAGCGCAAGAACTAGATTCTTTCTTTAAATCTGGCTCAATATAAATTTTTAAAAGAAAGTAATTACATATATCTATACAAACATGTTTGGAAAATAAAACAAATATTTAAGAAGTCCTACGAATATATTGAAAGTATATATCAAGTATCAAGTTGAAACTAAATAGAAAATGTATCGTGTGGTTTTTTAATAAGGTTAAAGAAGTACAAAGGTAAATTTAGGTCAAAAAGCTTCAGTAGCCTATCGCCTATATAAATAAAGTCGGTTACGATCGATTCTTTTCTACTTTTATTCTTTAATACAGTTTTCTCAGACAAACTAATTGTATTGGGAATTGGATAAATGGTGGGCTATTATATATATTTTATTTAAAGAATACTAGTTTTGCGTTTCATTTTATCTACATGTATACTATTATTTTACCTAATGACTGAGTATGTTTGTTAATTATTCATTAAGTTTAAAATTAAACGGCAACTGATTCAGTATTAAAGCTATTAATAAATAAATAAAGCTGAAGCTACTAATATTATAGATTATCTAATTCTACAAAATAAACAACAAATTTGTTATTAATTAAATTTGTACCAATCATTTTACAAACATAATTATCTTCTAGCTTATTCAAGTACCTATGAGTTGTATTATATTGATCCGAAAAATAATATAGTTTTATTAAACAGTCACTTCCTTACTTACTCTTACTTAGTAGTTTAATTTACCAAAAACTTATATAAGGAGTGTAAACAAATTATTAGCTACTCAGTAGGTATTTAAGATACGTTTAAATTTTGATAGCGCTATTCAGAATCTTCTAAATTACAACGCGACCAAATTTTATATAAAAAAAATAACAACAAAGCCATAGTATGGTACAAAGAGTACTTTACATCTTTTTCATTCAAATTTTAATTTATTTTACATAAAGTGGTTATCGTATCAGCAAAACAAAAATAAATATTTAATTTGACTAAGACATCTTCACAATCTTATTCAATACTGCAAAGTTAAAATAATTGTTAGAAGTTCGAAAGAAACTTAATAGATGGCACGGTAAGCAGAAAATTGAATTTCATTAGGTAGATTCGAATTTAGTTTTGTATATATTTTCTTTTTTATAATTATAAAACAAATCTAAGTATATAAATCTACAAAATATTGTAGTTATTCGTTATCATCACAATCTATTCTCATTAGTAATACAATATTCATTTTATTTTAATAGATTTTTAATTGGGGATATTTATTTTAATGGCTTCACGAGAGCAGCACACAGCAGAAATCTATTAATATCCATTAACTTATCGGACTCCTTTCTTTTGATGTACCCGACAATGTATTGTCAATGTATTGACAATGTATTTTATTACTAATCGTTTGATCTTTAATCAAAGTTAGGTTAATTAATTCATTACATATAAAAGTATAGACAAAATAAAAGTTACCAAACGAAATTCTACTAATATATAATATTAATAAAATAAACTCATCTTCAATCCTTTTCAAAATATTAAAATGGTTTATTTCAGACTAAAATGTATAATATTTCATGTCTATATTTTTCTGTTCTCTCAGATTAAATAAAACGTTTTGTTCCACCATAGGTAAAAAAAATAACTTTAGAAAAAAAACTGTTTAAACATTCCGAATTTCAATTTACAAGATGTAAAAATATGCTTTAAAAGATACAAATGATACATATAATTGGCTCATCTTGTTGCGTTCGTATTGTTTGTATATTAAAAAATTGATTGCGTTCGCATTGTCTGCATATTAAAAAAATATCAACAACATACGTCAATTGATTTGTGCTTAAGAATGTAGATATAAAATGCTAAAATAGTAAGGAGGTAAAAATATGATGACAGCCATGTTAAAAGTATTTAAATGTATATAAATATATAATGAAAAATGAACTGGTAGAGCTACCGGACGGTTTTCCAGAGGTCGCGGGTTTGAATCCTACCCGTATCGGTTTATTTTTCATTTAATATTTTTATAAATAATGGTACTGTTTTCGATGAAGTCAAAGTTAATGGTTACTGCTTCAAAATACTAGAAAATTAGGATATTTTTTTCTCAGCGTTCGGTTACGGCTCTATTTTGTTTTATACTATTCCAGTATTCGAAACGATGAGTTTTAATAGATCGTAAAGAACACCTTGCCCTCAGAGCTTGCCATTACTTTATTCAATTGGTATCAGCTGCAGCCAGTCTCTTGTTATTGGTTAGAAACACATTTGCATTTGCTAAATCATGATTTATATATAGATATATATTTTTTATTTAAGTTGGGTTGTAAAACTATTGTTAAATTTTAAAACTTTTTTCAACATAACAAAAACGGAACAGTAGAATAATAAAGAGGGTTTATGTATTAGCGAAAAAAATGTTTAAAGAGTTTTATTTTTACTGTAAGCTAGTATTTTCTAATATTTTATTACAAGTGTTTAATCTGTACATAGAATAAAATGTCACTGATCGAAAACTGTACATGGAAAATATTAAAAGAAAAATATAATGGCTTTTCATTCTGTCTGTCTGTATGTTTGTATATCTATCTCTGTATGTTTGTACAAGCTAATCTACGGATTAAGTGGTTTGGATGCACTTTTCGGGAATATATTATCATGGGCTTCACTTTACATTTAGTGTTTTTTTTTAATTTAAATCGGTTAACAAATTAAAAAGTTAATAATCTCTTATTTTCGTAACATTGCGGTAAGACATTTTTTCAAATTTGAAATTTTGTTCCTCCGCTCAGGGAATAATAGTACCCTTTCCAATAAAAAAACCTAAATTGGAATACCTACTCTGTAAACAAATATTTGTGATTAAAATAAAAAATATATAAAAATAAACTAGAAAGGCTCCTACACGCAAAAACTAATTGCTAATTTGATGAAACTTTGAACGGGTACTTCTTATCGAAATCAAAATCTATCCGTACAAAGTCGCAGGCACAGCTGCTGAATTGGAAGGTAATAGTTTATCGTGAAATTTATTTATATAGTTTTTTTTATAATCTGTTAAGAATCTTGTCATAGTATATATACTAATATTATAGCTACCAATCAATTGGCATGGTGTAGAGAACATGAAGCATAGACCATTAAATAATAAAAAAATGAGATTTTTGTATAGATTTTTATTTATTTGCCCATCACATAAAAAGACTTATAGGATTTAAATATATTTTAGTGTGATCGTCGATAAAGCTCAACTATAGCAAAACTTTTTGTCTTGCTAAATTCTTTCATTTTCAAGTGAAATTAATACAATAAAAACACCAAAGAATAGCGCGACGCAACGCAACTGAACTGAAAGGAAGGTTTAAAAAATATATATATTCTTGTTAGTTACTGTTAGTAATATTTATTTCTAATACTTTAATTGTTAAATACATCGGAATTTACATGTTATTAGTTCATAAGTTTCGAAATAGTATACAATAGTAGCGCCACCTACGTAATTAAATTTGGAATGTTATTTAGTATTTACTTTTAAATGGCTTAAGAATTAGAAGCATAGGATATAATATATCTTAACATAATAATATTAACATAATGTAATAATAAATAATAATAATAATTTTTAATATTATTAACATAATGTTTAATCTTTTATTATTAATTAGAATTTATTATAAGGTATAAATAATAGCATCTGTAACTTGGTTATAAAATTGTAAATTAGCCTCACCTAAATATTATAGTGTTAAAATATTATAAAATGAGTTGTAAGGGTTGCTCTTACAAGTTATTGGATATTAAACATTGATATGCAAGAACTGTGTATTACTGAAACTAGTATTAACATTACATTTGCATATATTTCTAAATACTATTCCTAGCCACGAACAAATCAAAATGTGGAAAATTATATTTTATGACAAAGATATTTTTTCTTTCTTCTTCTTATTCCTTTTTTTCCGTTGAAAAAAACATTAACATATATAAACCGTAGGTCACTCCTGTCAAGTACTTGTTGAAAATAAAATCTATTACAATTAATCATAGTTATCAAGCAAGTAAGCCTCAAATTACTATTCAATATTAAAAGTTAACACACAAACTCTTCGATTTAATAACAATTTGTTGAAAATATTATATTTAACTATTTAACATACACCTCATTAGTATTTTTTTCTGAAGCTTTTAAGCTCATTCATGTCTACTAATTCCCTTGCACTGAGACCACTATAACTGAACCCTTGTACTTACTACTTCAGACAAAAAAATATTAAACTGGATTTTTCTAACGTAATGTTTTAATTTATTAGACTGTTGCATTTTAATTTGCTTAATACATAATTTATTAAATTATTGTTACATAAAAAGAATATTTTCCATTATAGGTACTTCAAAAAAATATATTTAATAATAATATCGAAACAAATTATACACATTGATCTAACCCCTAAGTAAGCAAATTATTTGCTTGTGTTAAGGGTGTTAAATAAGAATGTGTTTTGATTAATGAACTCTCTAGTGAAATATTTTTGTTGGTGTGTTTGCGTTTTGTGTTATTATTCAATGTATGAATTATTAAAATAATTTATATTTGAATTCAAACAACACTCATTTTATTTATAATTAAAGTTGCAAAATCTTTTCCGGGTCATTGTCGCGTACCAAAAAATATTAAATGAGTTTGCAACTGCTCTTTTTTACGTTTTCAGTTTTCAAATCTACATAACTATTTCATCGTTCATGTTTCTATAAGGGTTATCTTCTGGAAATTGATATATTCACTGTATTAGTAAAAATCTTTTGTATTTATAACAATCTTCTTTAAATTGTATATCACAGTAAAAAAGGTATGCTACTGAATGGAAAACCAGTTTATAATAATTTTTATCTTCTTAATACCATCGGCCGCACATTGTCTTACTCAGAAATCCTATTAACTAGTATTGAACTAATGGCGCATTCCATCTTACATTGATGATAATATATCACACTACCATCCTAACAATAAATATTTGTTAGCCATGTTTGATCAGTAGTGCCGATCTACAGCGCCCTTCTACTGTCTACGCAAATGGATTTGCTTGAAAAAAGTTATATAAGTAGAGTATAATATATAAGTAATTTTAATTGAAATTGTTTTAAAAAATCTGGTACAAATAAACAAAAAGTTTCAATGCATTCGAAGGCAATACTGTTTCATTGTACATCATCATCCGACCATGACGTAAATTGAGTGGCGTTTCATAGCATTCTCTGCTTTTGAACGAATGCAGTGCTTTTATGAAACGATCGTATATTTTTTTAAATTAAAATAAATTTAAATGTCTACTTGAAAACAGACTGTAATATTACTTCAGTATTACTTTTACCAGAATGACTACCTACTATAAGTTTGGCTTTACTTTCTGTTGTATGCGATTCTTTTGTTTGTAGTATTTATGAATAGCAATGAAATGAAAATATAAATATAATCCGAAGAATTAAATAAAAATATGGTCAATTTAATATTTTTATTTCGGTATGAAGTAATAAATTGTATCGTCTGCAGGTATTGTATAATTTTATCGTCTCTGTTTCAATCTACTTTTTGTATACTTCAGATGACTTCGACGTCATCGTAAAGAGGACCGAGAAGTCGAACACAATTCACTTAACAATGTGCTTTACTACTTCTTAAGAGCCGAAGCTATTAAACTAATGTAAATCAAAATGAAATAGAGATTCTAGGTTAGTAATATTTCTATATATCATACGAATACGTTAACAGATTTTTTTCGTGACACCTTCTGAACACAGAAAGACATAATTTTAACTGATATAAACGATATGATTGTAGGTTTGTTATGTGATGTTAATTTTTATATAAAATATGTAATTTACACACTTTCAGTAGAAATTCCGCAAAGCTTATAATTACAAAAAGTTTTTTTTTTCATTATTATTTATTGCCAAAGACAAAAGATTGTTTTTCAATTATTTTAACCAATTATTAAAATTCCCTAAACCATGACTTCGAATTGGAAGAATTTAACGAAAATAATCGATTAAATGTTAATTTGGCAACTCTCAATTCACCTTGAACTTAAAGGCCTTGTCTTTATTATCAACTACAATTATTATACAATTCGACAAAATGTTCCAAACCCTATTGTTGTTGATGGTAAATACATTTTAAATATGTCGTACGTTATTTTAAGAACCTACATAAAATAAGATTATTTTAAAGGTAAAATATGAATGGTATAGGTCTTTACCTACCGTCTTAAATAAAAAGTGTCCATCTAAATTCATGCCACTATTTATCATCAAGGCATAAATTAAAAAAGGTAGAAGGAATTTTTAATCTAGCAAATTTACACAGTTTGTATCATACAAGAATATCTATTAAAATAGGTATTGTAAAGAAATTTATATAGATAGTAAATTATGTATTTTCTTATGCATAATGTTAAGATACAGGATACTCTCGGATTATGAATTAATATTCTTGTTTGCTTAACAAAATATTTATAAACAATAGTAAGTTAGTCAGTGAGTAATAATACTATCACAAAGAATGGAATAGCCTACAACGTTCAACGAATTAATCTCAGTTCAATAATCAGATAATCCTATCTGTATCATTCATATAAATTAAGGATGAACATATTCTAGTTTTGATATGCTGTCTAACTAAGAACGCTGTCTTAGTTTGAACGTTAATTCACATATGTAATAATAAAATAGAATACTAAAAAGAGTGAAAAATAAACCGATACGGGCGGGGATTGAACCCACGATTTTTAGGAAACCGTTCCGAAGGTCGCGGGTTCGAATCCCTGCCCGTATCGGTTTATTTTTCACTTTATATTTATATAAATGTAAATAAGCTTAACATGACTATACATGTTTATAGATATTTTCAAAACTAAAAAGAATGTATTGTATGTGCCTACTGTAAAATATTTCTAAAAATATGTGTCTTAAAACAGGGATGTCACATAGCTTTTTATGCTTATTAATTCAATACTTCGCCTTTCGCCTTTACAGTTCCCGCATATTTTTTTTTCTACGTAAATGAAGATCGTTTACAAGGCAAAGGGAACGAGTCGCTGCAGCTCGCTACGAGTGAGTTTGTTAGTTTGTATACGTTGCAAACACAAGTTACACTTAAGACTAGTAGAGGTTAGATCCTTTTGTTAGTATTCAATGAGACATCATATCTCTTTAATTAAGATTCTACTTTAAGTAACACACATGTCGTTGTTTACTTTACGACAGTTTGTCTTTGAGACTTTACTAATAAGCGTAAGCTGGATCTGGACATAATTATTATAATTAGTTTGGAGTCAAAAAGTTAATTAAAATTAAGTTTAAGCAGGTGTAAAAAAAACCGACTACAAAATGGTAGCTAGCAGTTTAGTTGTTTTTATATGCAAAAGTATTGATTATAAAATCACAGAAAAGGGAAACCATTAAATTTGGTTTAAGAGTGAGAAATGACTTTACAATCTAAGTTCTTTCAGGTAAAACATGCCGATTAATATGAACTTTTATAATAAAACATTACTTGATTTATATTGACAAATCGTTAAATTATCTAATTAAATCATATATATATATATATATATATATATATATATACATATATATATATATATGTTTCTCAAAATAGGGGTATTAAGACATGTACACTCCGTAATGATTTTTGGTGACATTTTCTTAAGTACGGCAATACAGCAAAATAAAGTACCCATATAATGGGTTGCTAAAGTATAAGGACCAAATAAGAAGTAGAGATACCATAGCTTTAAGTCCAAAGTAGTTTTGACAACACCTTTCGTTTATTTTCTAAAATTTTTTCGAACAAATCAACCCTTCAAAAAACTGAACAAATTAATAAGATAAAAGATATATCGTTATTGATATAGTTAATATTCTGTGATTTCCATGAAGTTTGTTATGTGGTGTGATAGATATAAAATACGTTTCGAACATTCATATAACTTTTACTGTACTTTTAGAAGAAATTAAATTTGAAATGTGATGAAACTTAGTGGTAGTGAGACCAGTTATGCTATGCTATGCTTTAATATCCTAGTAGTAGATATATTATATTAAATTTTTAGAATATTTTAATACGAAATAAAGGGTCTCGGAATTTCATACCAACTACAACATAATAAGAATAAGGGAACCGAAAGAAATATATCATTCATACTTATATATTGGATATATTTATTTATTTATATCTTTTCCATTTTGAATCATAATCAGTGATCACTTGTGTACGTCAACATAAAAGTGTCAGGAGGGCCTATTTCGATACCAGATTGATCGTAATAAGCCCTTCTGTAAAAGCACTTTCCAACTTAATGTTAAAGCACAAAGAAGAACCACACAACAAACTCAGCCGGATATATTTTTTTGTTATTGTGATCACTGTTTTACAAACGTCAAACTTAAAAGCAATTTTGGCTCAACTAGAACCGTTGCAATCAATCGGAAATAAAGCCTAATGATTTCAGGCAACGAAAGTGAAATAATAATAACAGTAAAAAAAATAAACTCGGTCTGCCACACAACCAGTCACCGCAAGCAGCACCTGTTCACGAGCATAAAGCAAGAGTCAGCCTTCATCAACTTCGCCATATTCGAGAGAGGAAGGCAACCCGACTCCCGACGTAACCGCAAGTAATGACTTCTAGAGAATCAGTGTGATGCAGCAGGTCGATAAAACAAAATTAATCTACAATTAGATATATTTCCTCATTTAAAATTTATTAATATAAAAATAGCTAAGTCAAATACGAGAGAAAAATCAGCATCATTTCTGTTTTAAAAAAAAAGCAGGATTAAATGTTTCTATCACACTACATTGTCTAACGTATATCAAGTTTTAAATTCAACTAACATTTTATTACACAAATACCAAACAGCGTCAATTTTATGTTCAAATTATATTTCCTTTAAATCTTTATATTTCCGATTTAAAAATACGTTGTCGGTTAGTGAAAATGGAAATCTCAGGTGGCTGACTCGTCGAACTCTGTCTACTAGCCTTGATTGATGGGACCGGATATATAAATGCTACGGAAGTAAGGAATGAGAGTGTTCTTATTGCAAACAATAATAATAAATAATTTGTTTTTCAGAATAAGCTCTTCTTTAAATAAAGTATATTTTTCCTAAAATATTCGAATAGGGAATATTATAATTTTACGGACTTACCTTACATTAAAATGAATCCGACTGATATATAAGTGCGATTGTTTGGATGTTTGGATGGATGGATGTTTCTTACTAAATCACCCCAAAACCTTTAGACGGATTTGATGAAACTTAGCAATATTGTAGCCTATGTACTAAAATAACACAGGCTATAGAATTCAAACTTTTGCACGTGATTTGTCTGTGATGTTTGTAACTCAATCACGACAAAACTACTAGACAGATGTGATGAAATATCGCAATATTGTAGCTTATGTACCAAAATAACACATAGGCTATAGAAATACTAACTTTTGCACGTGATTTGTCTGTGATGTTTGTAACTCAATTACGACAAAACTACTAGACAGATGTGATGAAATATCGCAATATTGTAGCTTATGTACCAAAATAACACATAAGCTATAGAAATACTAACTTTTGCACGTGATTTGTCTGTGATGTTTGTTACTCAACCACGACAAAACTACTAGACAGATGTGATGAAATATCGCAATATTGTAGCTTATGTACTAAAATAACACATAGGATATAGACATACTAACTTTTGCACGTGGTCTCGTCTGTGATGTTTGTTACTCAATCACGCCCAAACTACTGAACTGATTTTGATGAAACCTAGTAATATTGGAGCTTACGTACCAAAACAACACATAGGCTATAGAAATACTAACTTTTGCACGTGGTTTTGTCTGTGACATAACATAGATTGTAGCGCGATAGCTAATTGCACGGGAGATCCTGTTTTTTATCGTTGGGTCCACTGAATTTTATATAATCTGCTTACCGTGCCATCTATTAAGTTTCTTTCGAACTTCTAACAATTATTTTAACTTTGCAGTATTGAATAAGATTGTGAAGATGTCTTAGTCAAATTAAATATTTATTTTTGTTTGCTGATACGATAACCACTTTATGTAAAATAAATTAAAATTTAAATAAATAAGATGTAAAGTACTCTTTGCACCCTACTACGGCTTTGTTGTTATTTTTTCATATAAAATTTGGTCTCGTTGTAATTTAGAACATTCTGAATAGCGCTATCAAATTTTAAACGTATCTTAAATACCGACTGAGTATCTAATAATTTGTTTACACACTTTATATAAGTTCTTGGTAAATTAAACAATTAATTAAACTAGATAGCGAGTAAGTAAGGATGTGACTGTTTAATAAAACTATACTATTTTTCGGATCTTTACTTGAATAACCTAGAAGATAATTATGTTTGTAAAATGATTGGTACAAATTTAATTACCAACAAATTTGTCTGGTGTTTTGTAAAATTAGATGATCTGTAATATTAGTAGCTTCAGCTTTATTTATTTATTAATAGCTTTAATACTGAATCAGTTGCCGTTTCATTTTAAAGTTATGATTAATAATAAACATACTCAATCATTAGGTAAAATAATAATTAATACATATGTAGATAAAATAAAACGCAAAACTAGTAATTTTTAAATAAAATATAGAAATATTAGAAAATTGTAATAAAAATAATATCCTAGTCCACCATTTATCAATTCCCAATACAATTAGTTAGTCTGAGAAAACTGTATTAAAAATAAAAGTAGAAAAGAATCGATCGTAACCGACTTAATTTATATAGGCGATAGGCTATTGGAGCTATTTGACCTAAATTTACCTTTGTACTTCTTTAACCTAATTTAAAAACCACACTATGCATATTCTATTTAGTTTCAACTTGATACTTGATATATACTTTCAACATATTCGTAGGACTTCATAAATAGATATAATTTCTTTCTTTTAAAATTTGTTATTGAATCAGATTTGAAGAAAACAGACATAATTTTGTTTTCTTCTTAATAAATATATATTTTTAAATTTTAAAACCTATTTTAAAAAGAGGAATGTGTACCGCTCCTTATATTAATAGAATTGTAATAAATAAAATTGATTTAAACCTTTTTTTAAAAGTTCAAGTTTGCTTAGCAGCTGTTAAGTCCAAAGAATAGATAGTAAACAGACAGAACGTACATTAAAAATAAATCTTGATTGTAAAATATACTAAGCTGTCATATTAATAATAAAATATATTGAAGACAGCAGCTTCCCGTTACACAAAAGGTTATCTTAATGTTTAGCCTCACCAGTTTCAGTGATATTTTTTATTAATTAATAACAAAATATTTCACCAGCTGGTTTCTTTTATAAAAACTTAAAAAATAAATAAATATAGAATAAAAAATAAACCACTACCGGGCAGGTATTCGAACCCGCGACTACTGGGAAACCGTCCCGTCGCTCTACCAACTGAGCTACCGTAGCTATATAAAATAAGTTAATTGTAGTTACACCAGAATTGTAAACTTTATAGCCACCACCAGCGCAGAAAACGTCAAAAACATTTCACCCCAGTATTGCGTGACTAATTTCGAAAGCTCCGTTTTGATTTGACGCTGGTATTGGTTTTATAAAGCTTTAAACGATTTTTGAGAAAACTATTAAATCGTTACAAGCGACAGTTATCTCTTTGAAATAAAAAGGAGATAAGTCTCATTATCTCCGTTTTTTCAGGATCGTCTAACATATCATCACCAGAATCATAATCTAACACTAAATAATTAATCATTTTCATATTCGATTTTATTAAATATTTTTGAACGATAGCTACTAATGTATGAAGTACAAATTCAATAAGCTTAGGTTTATGTAAGAAGTAGGTACTGTTTGGCAGTTTGATATATTAAATATAGGGATTGTCACATAAATCAGTCAACATTTTTATACATTTAAATTTACAAAGTTTAATGCGCAACCTTAGAAAATAAAATAAATAAATATATTTATGAAGTGGCTTTAATTGATCTAAAAATATATAGTTGTATGTGAAAGGTAAATTGTAATAGTACGCCATATATCAAGGACAAGTACTCGCTGAGCTGAAACAAAGAAATGTAGGCGGTTCGTTTGATACTATTATCCGCCGCCCCAGCTCACGTAGGAAATTGATTAACCTTTCTAAAATAGATCCCATTTTCATTTAAATAATAAAATTCAGTATTTCTTTGACTTTTTTTAACTTTTTGACGGCTTTCTGGCAACAAGACTAATGTCAGACATTTTTTCATATTTTTTTTACTTTTAACAGCGCGAGGCTAAGTCGTTGCAAAAATTTTGTAGTCTATAAAAGATTGCTTATCGGAAATCGCAGTTATAATTTTTCTGTTGATATTTGTTTTTATAAATAATCCATATAAAAATTAATTTAAATATAACTGTTTATTTAGAAAAAAACATTTTGCCAAAATTGTGTAACTGCTAACATCATTAGAAATTGACTTAGTGAAAGTAGATCGTACGGTTTTTAAATTAGAAATAAAAATAATACAAAAATAAAATTTGTTTAAATATCTATGGAAGGCTTTTTCTGCCAAAGCAAAAATATTGGAAATTTATACATGATGTGCTAAAAGATTATTTATATTACAATTTCGATTTTATTTTTTAAACTTTCTTTTAAAAAATATGTTTTCGGTACATTATTATTACAAAGACATGAGCTATTTTTTTACCTTTATTTAGTATTTCCAGTTAATGGTTTACTGAAAGCATTTATATAAACAAATCTAAATCTGTGAATAGTACAGATAATCGCTTCTTATTTTACGATGCGCACGACAAATTTGTTATTTTTTACAATAAGAAAGTTTTAATGTAGGAAATATGTTATATTAAACTAAAACAATCCTCATTTGTATGCTATCTAGAGATCATCTATCTATCTTTTATTGCATTTAGTAAGAAGTTATATAATGAGTTTAAAACCCAATTCCTATGTACCCAATACGTGCCCGAGGATGTAAAATTTTGATAACGCGATTCAGGACCTTCTGAAATTAATTTTATATCATCTATTTTATACAATTTGCTTCATTTTAGGACACAAAACAATATAGCCACAATAAATAATAAAGGCTATCTACTTCACACCAAATTTATAAAATGTCTAAAATCTTGAAATAAAAAACTATTCTTACCGATTTAACTCGCATATAATTAATTAAATTATAAATTTTACATTTTAAATTTAATTCGACGTTTCGAATACTTTGCAGCAATCGTGTTTATGGTAAGATGAGATGGGGGTGTCTGTCAGTATGTCAGTTATTTAGTCATCTACCTCCAACGGTTTCTAAGTTTTCGGGCGAACTGTACATTCGAAAGGTCGCGTCGGGATAAATTTAAAATGTAAATTTAAAATTTAAAGCGTAAAAATAGTTTTTATTTCAATGTGTAGTACTCGTGAAAGTCTTAGAAATATATATATATATATATATATATATATATATATATATATATATATATATATATATATATATATATATATATATATATATATATATAATTCTAAATATGGGTATATACAAAACAAAAGTAAATATTGAATTTGACCAAGACTCACAACGTATTTATATAATGTCTATGTATATGTTAACCCGCAATATCCGAGAACTTGTCTCGTTGCTTTACCGAATACGGGTATCGGTTTACTTTTCATTATCCATACTAATATTATAAATTCAAAACTGTCTGTCTATCTGTTATTCTTTCACGCTTAAACCACTGCAACGATTTCACTGAGAAAGGACAGAGGCAACTTTTTAACGCGGGAAAATATTTAAACGGAACGTAAATCGGAAGAAAAGCACCGGACGATTTTTTGGATGCATTGACCTCATAGTAGGTGATACGTGGATAAAATGCTTAATTTTTTGTTGTAAATCTAAAAAAAGACACCTCACCTATATCTTTATTTGGTAAGTAGGCGATAATATGCCATTTTAAGTAAAAAAAAAATAAATAGTTATTTTCAAATAATTTAGCAGGGCATGTTGACCCTTATGAAATATAGTAAATCGTGGTTTTTGTCTGTGACATAACATAGATTGTAGCGCGATAGCTAATTGCACGGGAGATCCTGTTTTTTATCGTTGGGTCCACTGAATTTTATATAATTATTTGTGAAAATCCTTATTATTATCCGACGACTTTAGAAGGAGTGTTATGTTATTCAAATATACGTACGTTAATAGAAATATAGCCAATTATGCTATTTTATGTTCCCTGCTAGAGTCTAAACGGATTTAAAGGATCTGGACGTGTGAGGTATCGGTGCATATGTTAAAATTTTTCAAAAATTATATTTTTATGGCTTATGTTCCTAGCCATAAAAATATTATTTTTGCAGTCTATGTGGATGAAGTCACGGGCAGCAGCTAATAGCTTATGAATTGATCACTAAGCAAAGCAAAAATGATGCATTTTATTGAAAATAGAAAATTGTGCAACATTTAAATAACACCCTATCATTAAGTTATCCTTAATGTTAGGTCCTTATATATGAAATTGGCGTTTTGTATGGAAGTAACAAAAAGTCTAATATTTTTTTTAATATGATGTATTTAATTATTCAAAGTATGAACCATTACTTTCTATGCACTTTTGCCATCTTATAAGTAGTTCATTGATCCCTTTACTAAAAAAATCCAGACGGACGAAAATCAATGAGGTCTTTGAAGGCGATTTGGACTGTCCCATCGGAGTTTATTTTGTTCCTTTCAAGAAGTTATCCAAATTTAAAAAAAAATGGTAATCTGTTGGAGCAAGGTCCGGGGAGTACGGTGGATGTCTTACATATTCTAATTGAAGTTCTTTTAATTTGGTAGCTGTCTATTGTGCAGTGTGTGTTCTAGCATTGTCGTGAAGCAGCAGTGGTATGGAGTGATTGAACAGCATAGGTTGTTTAGCAGCTAGCTTTTCCATCATGGTTTGCAATTGCTGACAAAAGATATCTACCGTAATATTCTGGCCAGATTTGAGAAAACTGTAATGAACAATACGGGCACTAGTCCACCAAATGCTTACAAGTAATTTGTTTTCGGTAAATTTTTGTTCGTAGCAGGATTTGAGTGGTTGACCAGGATCGAACCATTGACATGAGCGCTTTCAATTATCATAGATAAATCATTTCTCGCCAGAGGTAATAATTCGATTTAAAATCTCTTCATTATTGTGCCGGTTCAGTAATGTAACGCAGCAGTCGAGGCGCATTTGACGGTTTGCTTTAGTCAATTCATGAGCCACCTTTCATACTTTTTAATCACCCCAATTTGCTTCAAGTGGATTAAAACAGTTTTTTCACTAACATCGCAGCTTGTAGCCAACTCGGACTTGGTTTGCCATGGTTCCGCTTCCACAATAGCCTTCAATTCTTCTTTATCAACTTGGGTCTCCGGCCATCTACGGGGCTTGTTCTGCAGGTCGAAATTTTCAGAAGGAAAACGTTGGAACCAAAAACGAACATAACCACCATATACATCATTAACCATTCGAATCGCTTCCGCAGCACTGGTGCCACCGTGGAACTCATACTCGTGGCACCAGTAAGTACAATATATATAGTGGCAAATAGCAATATGCAAGTATAATGCGATGTTTTAATGCGATATTTTAAATTTTCCATTTTGTAAACTGAGTATCGCAAGCAGATAAAAATAGAAGAAAAAAAAATGAATAACGGTCACCGAAACAAAAATACATGTGTAGCTGTAAAAAATTGAGTTTGGAATTCCTTACCAAAAGTAGAGAAATTTGTGATTAAACTGGTAAGAACGCAAAAACGCCCATTTCATATGTAAGAACCTAATATTTAATTAAACAATCAATCTTCAATACAAACTTGTTTATATTCCAAATATATTAATAAATTACACAAGCAATGCTTTAGCTCCAAAATCTAATAATGCTATTCATATTATATATTTTCTTTTCCTTTTGTTTGAAAGACATTCCAAGTTAGGCTAGATAGCATGTTGCACAAAACATACATTATCAAAGCTAACACTTATATTTACATACAACACTTCTCTTTACAAACCTAAATCCTAACTCCAAATTTGTGAATGGAACGGAAAATCGATCGCAAGTCAAAGTGAAACGAGTGGATGCAGCGCGTTACGAGCACACATTATATTGTTTGAGTGTGTGTGTCACCTACACGTGATGTAAATTTTGTGTTCGTTTTTACATTTTGCACTTCACGTGTCATTCTGCTTAATTTCATATTAGCACGTGACTTTAGTAGCTAGAAACATTAAAGCGATGTTAAGGTCATTTCCATTTGATTAAATTCATATAATATGAAACTAAAAAAAAATTAAGATTGGATGATTACATTTCTGACAAAAAACTTTCAGATATCAACAAATAAAAATACTAAATAATAAATTATTTTAATACTAAATTTGGTTTTAGTAGGCATGTCTGGCCAGTCATTTTAACTAATTGTTAATAAAAAAAATATTTTTTAAAGGAATGAAGCTACCTTATTATAAAAACGGAAATATTATTTTAATTGAATTCCGTCAGAGTGTATGTTTTTCAGAAAACTTCTTCGTAACTTGTTTAGTGAATAACGAGAGAGAATGTCAGAAATGAGCAAAAAAAATGGTTTTGGACGTTAAATTCATCAACTGCATTAGCACGAGTCTCACATATCCCACTAAAAACATCATATGCTCGCTTTTGTAAATCCCTCAGGAAATCGTTTAGGTACTGAATATTTGAGTATTTTGCAAGTTGTTTACGGAATGTTTAGTATGATGTTTATTTAATTTAAGTAACTCATGTTATAAAACTATTAGCACGGGATAAAAAAAATATCATTGTTGATATAATGATCATCTTTGTAACAATAATTGTTGATTATAAATACTTTTGTTATAGATAAACCAACAGAATTATGTACAATCATAATAAAAGTGAATTATGTATTTCGATCTAATATTCAACTAAATATAATCCTAGAAAAAAGAAGAAAAAATATGTAATTTATAAAAAAATGCAGACAAACAGACCAATAAAGACGAATATAATATATAAAATACTTAATTCACCGAGACGAACACTGATACAGTAGCTCAATAAGTAGAGCGACGGAACAGTTTCCCTGTGATCGCAGGTTAGATCTTTCCTCGTAACGGTTAATATTTCATTCTATTTATAAAATACAAATATATAGATAAAAATTCAACATCATCTAAAACACTAAACATATTACATATTTAAATAATGAAAATAGAGTTATATAAATAGGAATATAAACAGTCATAAAATAAAAAAACTAGTAAAATATTTCGAAGTACAAAAAAAAAATCTGCTATTGTACCGTAATGATGTTAAATAAATTTAAATACGACTACGTTTAATTTTATGAAAGTATTTTATTTATACTCGTATATTTCAATCTAAATTATCGTGAATTATATTAAAAAAAATCAAAAAAATCATAAAAACAATTTGATATTTATAGTACTGATAATATAATGAGTACATAAGGTGACACCACATTTTAACATTTAAAAGTGTGAAACAATGAGTCACACAAGTAGAAGCAAGTTTTTTATGAGATTGGGAAGCAAACGAGCAGCAGTTTTTCTAATGGTAGGTGTTGTCACTCATAGGTAAATACAAAAATAAAAATTTGCCCATGGATAGCCCAAGGTACGGAAAGGCTGAAGGAGTCTAGGATAGAAGGAGAGAAGATAGAAGAAAGGTTGTGGACTGGACTGTTCTGGACTTTCTGTTTATTTTGACCCAAACCGTATTTGAGCTATAGGAAATCGACTCCTCGAGCTCTATCATTTAAAATCATACATATCGATCATACATATCGATCATCCATATCGATAAAAAAAGTTTTTACTAGGATTAATTATTCCAATGTAATTAAAATAAAAAAAATGTTTACTAATATGTACAATCAAAAATATTTTAAAATATACATTTTATAATAAAACAATGAAAATCATCGTTATAAATTCAGTATTTTTTTAAATTTGCAGAAATAAAACAATTTCACTTATTTAGTAACCAAAAAATATTCATTTTACAGATCATATAAAAACTTCATTCGAGGGAATACTGATACTTATCTCTACAAAAGCTGACTGAGTACATTCATATGTGAAGTACATCCAAAGCTTATCCCTAGTGGATTTACTGCCGTTAAAAATACAGAAAAACATTTTAGTTTCGTCCTAAATAAATGAACAAAACGATAGTATTGTGCTGATGTTTATTTAGTCGCGCACCGTCAACAAAAACATGACATCATATAATTAAATGTAGTTATAAAAATCAATAAACCGAGGGTCCCGTATCTGTGTGACTTCTAGACAGAACTATGAACTAGAACTATGTTAAACTATACTAAATGCCGAACCATATTGTAAACGCAGAAGTCCTCCTTCTGAGTTTATCTCCAGGGTCCACATAGATTGTTGGAATTTTTTTTCTATTATAAAATTAGCCTAGGGCCGGCACTACTTCTAGAATGTCTAGCTTTTAATCACCAAAATCTTTTCATTCATTATAAAGTTGAATTAAGGTCCAAATTTATTTCAGCAATTTTTATTTACATTTATTTTAGTGATTTATATTTATAAATATAATATATATATAAAAAAAACACAATTCATGTCTTTTATTTATGCAATTTAAGTTTTAAGGGCCACTGACTGGAACTCGGTTACAGCCATTCAATTAGAATGCAAACATTGATATAACTGCGCCATTGTAGCTAAGCTAAACTAAAGCCGTATATAATTTCCTATTTTACTTATTTCTTGGTTTACTTTTTAAAAAATAGATGTATCGTAAATAATACACGCCTATGTAACAAGGTATTTATATATGCGTAGCGCGTTTTGATATTATTTCAAGAAATAAAAAAAATTAAATTACAAGTGATCGCCCAACGGCTGAAATTCGACCGTAATCTCAAGTGTTAATGTTTATGAAAGTTTGGATTAAAACCTTTATGCATATTGATTCTTATTCTATTACGTGAAGTGACTATCAACTCTGTGCGACTATTTGACATCTGACAAATATACATTGAACATGTCAACGTTTACGTTACCAACAAAGTAGTGTGTGTAATGTTTCGCATCACAGTGTGTGTAATGTTTTTGACATTTAATGTATGCATTATTATTGAAAATTATTAGCGTTTTGCACTTCTCCTACACATAAACTATAAGTATGTCAAATTTCATACTCCTTCGTCCGGGAATTTTTCCTAAAAAGGGTTCCAAAGTTTTTGTTTCACGTATTTATATATAGATTCAGCTAACAGCTTTTTTTTATAATCATAATCTCTTATTACTGTTATCCTCAAGGTCGGAGCATAACTGCATAACCATAATTTGATTTCAATACAATTTAAAAACATCGTTACACCTGTGACATCAATAGGTTCCTTTAAATCAGAGGTTCCCAAACTTCTTTCGTCCAACGCCCACTTTGAAAGTCAGTTATTTTGTAACGCCCCCCTAATTTTTTTCATCTTAAAAACTTGAATAACAGATTAGATTCGTTTCCTTTAGTTTCCTTAAACCTATATTCTAACTGAGACTTATCAACCTTACAATATTAAAAGTAGTTTTGATTAAAAAATTACATTTAATATTGAACAATAGTAATACAACTTTTCATAATAAAAGCATCTTTTATAAAAAAATAACAACAGTTAAGATTGATCAATAGTAATACCACTTTTCACAATTAAAAGTTTTCCACTTTCCATCAGGTGGAATGTAGTCAAGCAATAACTAAGTTTGTATAAAAAATAGGCCATTAGTGGATTCTCATCAATGAGTGCTATTTCATCGGCATACATCATCAATCATGGAGCCTTGGATGTGAGCCAAGAGAGAATAAGAACGGACCAAGGGCTGAGCCCTGGTGAACCACTACTGTTATCTGGAATGGTTTGGTGTCGCCAACGGAGGTCCTAACCATAGGAGTCGTGGTACATGTCTCTGATAGTCTCAGTATAAGGATGGATGGATTTCTTTAAATCACAATGTCCACCAGATACACTGACGAGGCACACAGCCAAAGGCCTACTGAAAAATTTAAAAAGGTTACGCGCAGAGCTCTTTTTTTTCTGTATAATTCCAGCAGAGTTCTGAAGACAAAAATAGCGTCTATAGTACTTGATCTTGGCTGAAATCCACATTGAGACTCAGAGACAGTGCACTTTTGTGCGGAGCCTGAGGTCGCTCATGCGCAGGAAGATCTTCATGGCTCATGACTCATAAGCTTAATGCCCCTATAATTACCACAGTCTTGAACACTGTCTTTTCCCTTGTAAATAGATATAATAAAACTATGTCGCCACTGCTTAGCCATCTTTCCAGTGTTCAAAATATCTTTAAAAAGGTCAGTAAGCACGAGCACACCAAGAGAACTAAACGATATTCAAGCTTCTATCCCAAGATCGTCAGGTCCTACCATTTTTCCGTTCTTCGTACGTCGAAGGCAATCACGAGTTTCGTCAAAGGTTACTAGGGTAAGTCCGAGGTTAGATGGTAGGTCGGGAGGAAGCCCGCACGGATGCTGACTGATCAGATGTATAACGACAAAGTTGCGGGCCCTGAATTTCTGACGCAAAGACATTCATATATATCATATATACATATCTCGCGTCGCTTCATCTCGAGTTCGTGCCATTTTATTTAATTATTATAAGGTTAATTTAATATATTGTCAAGTTTTATTACATTTATACAATAAACTAGAATATTAATGGCTTAAAAATAATTATAAACTTGTATAACTATTGAAAGCGTATTATTTGTATTAAATATAGATGAAAAATAAATCGATACGGGCAAAGATACGAATTTGCGACTTGTGGGAAACTGTACATAGAAGAGATGTGTTTCGATAACCATGTATTTTTTATTTTACATTTATTTAAAATTTTAAAACATTAATAAATGGATGTTGTGTAGTAGAAGGATATTATTTTTAGTTAATTTTCAAATATGAATAAGATAAAGTTGCAAATCATCTATCGCCCCCCTAAATGACACCAGCGCCCCCCAAATCTTTCTCGGTCTCTTACCGCCCCCCTCTAGGGTTCCAGCGCCCACAAGGGGGCGTTATCGCCCACTTTGCGAAAGACTGCTTTAAATAATAGAATATAGTAGGACGAGGAGAAAGGGAGGGGGTAGAGGAAGTAGCAAGTAAGAACTAGTGTATAATATACTTAGTTTAACTCTAACGAGACCCACACTTAAAAAATATTTTTTGATAGACTTTTAATCATGGCTAAATATAAGCGGCTAAATATAAAAAAAGAAACAAAAAATAAAAATAACAATATTTTAAATGATATAATAATTACTTTAATATTATATAACAATTGAGGTAGTTTACTTTTTTCTTATTTGTTTTTCTTGCTTTTGTAATACGCCACAAAAAACATAAAATTTTCTTTTTGTTTCAACATATTGTGGCATTTTTTTTCATTGAACTTTCGGTGAATACATTTTCGTAGAGAAAATGGAAGAGTCGTATACTATTGAGTGATAGTCTATTCATTTAAACATGTTCTCTGCTTTGGAGGCGAAGCTCTTGAAATTAATGTGGTTCGACGGTAAATTTAGGATATGGATAGACAACACTACTTTATATCGTAGTTCTGACCTATGTTCCAATTTTAAACTTTAAAATGTAATGTATTTTAAATATTCACCGTTACTTAGCATTTCTTTTTAAAACGTAAGGAGAAGTGTTTTATACTTTATGGAGGGCTTAGATAAAATATTTACAGTAAGGGGTAAATGACGCCGCTTATAATGTGAAGGGAGAGTAGATAAAAGAATATTTATTTGTTTATTTAAGAGATATTTAGCAAAGTCGTAGTAAAAATATGATATTGTGAGTGAAAGGACTACTAATCCAATTCGTGTAAAAGTTAAATAAATTTGTAGAATTCTAAATTAATATACTTTGTAATATACTTCTATATTATTTAAACGGTTCTGGTAAATGTGTGGATGAAATCTTTTTAGTAAGAAAAAATTCACATTCATGTTCAAATATGTTGGAGATATCTCAACATTTTGTTATTTCATTTTCAGTAAAATTAGTGCTTTACCATATTAGAGCTCTCTCACCGCAAATAATCGCCAACGACGGTCGTTCTATTCTTTATAATACTTTATGACACTGTTCACAAATACACTAAACTGTTTACCATTTAAACTCTCAACTATCACTGTTACACAACTTAGTATCTCGATCACACACTCAGCGGTTTATTATAACTGTTACACTTTTATCACAATAGCACCACCACACAACTAATACTCCCAATTTCACAATGTCTTCTCTTAACCGAGCTGCGACTTATATACTTCTTATTCTTAGTCAAATCAGTATCCAATATTTCTTTTATTTTATCAATTAAACTTCTATACAGAGATTCAATTGTTTTAGTCAAATCAACAACTTATATCTTTATTTTTAGTCAAAACCAAACTACTACATGTATAAAAGCTAACAACCAGTATCTAATGTCAGGTCTGTTCAATCTGAGACGTACTGAAAAGATACTACATACTTTAAACTAGAGTACAGCAACAAGTTACACTTGGGTTGAAACTTTTAAACATAACTTCAACTTTGTCCTAAACATTTCTTTATCACATCGAACATAATTCTTTGTTTTAAAGTAGCTCTTAATCTAAGAAGTTTTGAAAGTTTTTACGTTCTAAATAAAATGTAAGTAATTAGTTATTAGTCGTTATATCGATCAATGTTTTAAAACAATCAATTTTGAATTTTAATAATAGGAACCGTACTTTAATTTTAAAAATTATAATCATCGTAAGTTGTTAATTGTATTTTCACTCTACATCATCTGTCACAGCCAACCAGTCTAAATATAATTCATAAATGTTGTGTTGCACTGATCTAAAATTAAAACGCACAAACACGAAAATATGTATTAAAACGTTTTTTCACATAAAATACACAAGGTACTGTAAATATTAATCACAAATAACTCTAGTATATAAGAAAAATATATAAGTTAGGAATTAATATGTATCAAAAAGGTTCACATTATTTGGTATAAAAATATGTGATATAAAGTAATTCGATATAAAAATATTCGATGTAAAAATATCTTGAAAATGTGAGAGGAGATACATTGGAGGCAATAAAATAGTGAAACAGATGAGACATACAGCCTGTGCTGGAACTAATAAATATTGATTTTGAAATGCTTATAATAGTCCATATTTCTTTTTAGCCTAGTATCTTAGTATTTGCTATAAAGCTTAAAATACTCTTCTAATAAAGTATTCGACTTCTGATTAGCTAGGTATCAGAATAATTTTTCGCTGTCTTATTAGGGATATATTTGAAATAAATATAACTTAACTGCATTAAATATCAAAACATAAATCAAGAACATTTTTTTTTACTATTTGTATTAAGAAAAAAAATATTTTTTTTACTAAAACAGAAAATAGTTACTAAAGAAACTTTTTGTTAATTTATTTGCCATCTTCTTTAGCTTGTGTAATTATTTTAGTTTAATTACTGTTCTATTCGGCTGAAACGTAAAGCGGGCGTAGTCGTACTGCTTCACCTAAACGGAGATTTGCTTTGTCTGGCTATTTAGATTAATTAGGTGTATGGTCTAACTAAACAATTTTAATTCTAAACTAACAAAAAGTATTAGATATTTTTCTAAATTTAGTTCACTTAGTAAAGTTTATAATAAAAAAGATATATATTTTTATCACATATGCATATATATAATATGTCGGAGCGAGTCAATTCAATAGAATTGATTATTATTAGAACGTACCAGAATATTATTTTATTTGTTTAAATTCCAATTGCTTTCAAACCTCTTTATTTAATTTTATTTGTTTTGTTTCATTATTTTACAATTTAAAAAAAGATTAAATGTTTATTAAAAAGTGCAGAGCAGAGGACGCGCCTCGAGCTGGGTCAAGGCGCCATCTTTAAAAGGTGAGATGCGGACGATGCTGGGCTCATTTTGGGTTTCCGATATGTTTGGAAGTGGTCAGATATTGATGGAGTGATTGATTTGGTTTATTGTAAAATAAAAGACGATACTAAGATCGGTGCCCTGCTCGGTTCGAAATTAAAAGTGAACTATTTGCTAAATAAATGTGTAAAATTGTGATCTTATCTTTTGTGCTTACACTTTATCCCAATGACGCCCACAAAAACTGCTACAAATGATGCTTCTCCGACATATATATATCGCATATGTGATTGTGTGTGTATTTCTATTAGGCGTAATTGTTATCAAGTAAATGAAAAGATTATTCAGTATTGTATATGTTGAATAATTCTGTATCGTTGGAGCTTAGACTAATAGAAGACAATAAGCTCTTAACGTCGAATACTCCTATATAATTGAAATGATACTGTATATATATGTGCGTATAATATTAATTATTACTAGACTTTTATTATACAGGTACATTGTACAACATTAATCGAAATATAAATTTGCTCTTAATATAACTTCTCTGTAAATACGTTTTATTGGACAAAGCAATAAAGTTCGTACGTGTGGAGACGACCTGTGCTGGGATAAGGAAAGCTTACTTTTATCTAGGACTTACCTTTATAAACAATCTTAAATGCGTAAACAAAAAGATAATCCCATAAAATAAAAAATAAAAATCGTATTAGTTTTCATTGAATATAAAAAGGTATTTTCTTTTAGGAATAACCATGAGAAAAACGTGTTTTGTAAAATTATGAATAAAATGTTATAAGTGTTATAAATTTTATAACAATGCCGGGATGTTTATAACTGGTTTAATCAAATAAACATTCGATATAAATAAATATGTTTATTTTATATTGCCTGGTACAACAAAACGTTAAATATACAGTGAGTACCTTTTCTAGTTTCCTAGTTACAAGCTCTGTTTAGTTTGACTTAACTAAAAGGTATGAAAAGGAGTTACTTCGAAATTGTAAAAGTATTTTATTAACACAATATTGTTTGGGCAACCGCCAACAAGAGCGCTATCGGCGCTGCTACAGACAGTATGATAGCAGTTACTATGAAATATATGAATTTCATTCTGTCTAGTTACATTTTTTTTTATTCTGCTAAGAGGAATGATTTTAATAGAAGCATTTATGTTTAACTTTAGTATTTCTCTCACAGTTACAATTATACAAACATTATAAATATAATAAATGAACTGATAGAAAATAATGACTTTTCATATTTTTTACATATCTTTTGTATAAAAGTTTTATAAACATATTAACAAACTATTAATATAAATTAAAAATGATATGAAAATGAGCTTTTGATTTAAAAAAACCACAGTTTTATTGCCAAAGCTACCAAAAGTCAATGATTTAGTTCCAAATAAAAGCCAATGACCTTAATTGAGTATGACATAATGGTTGGTGTCAGTTCATTGGTTTCAATTATGTGTTTTCAGGCTATCATCAATCAATAACACACAAATAATTTACACTCATTAGGGAATACAAAACCTGGATTGTATATAATATTTTATACTTTTCATTTATTTAAACTTCATAACAGAGATATTTTATGGAAACTAATATATCAAACTATAAATCATTTTAGATATTATACAGCATCTAGAATGCTGGAGGCTTCTAATGTAATAAAATGTGTCTCCCCATCACCCGTTACGAGCACCCTGTAGGTATAAGCATACAATATTTACCCAATATACGATATTTTATCCAATCTGCTCTTCAATTTGGAAGTAAAATGTGTTTAAAGTATTTTCCTGATATAAAACTTTTCTTAGTTTTTTATAAGTTATCATATTAAATTGATAAATAAAGCATTTCTTCATCACTACTTTTGTTTTAATACTATTAGTATCAGATCTCTTTAGTACAAAGGCGTGCATATTATTAGTATTTATTCAACTTTTTTATAAATTATTTATCAATTTTATAGTTACGAAGGTTTTTATACCTTAAAATGATAATTATAATTAGGCAAAATAAAAAAATAGTCATACCATAAATATAAAGAAGTAGTCTCATAACATTTTATATGCACAAACTGTCTTGATTATTGTTTTATTTAATGAAAGTGTTATCGCGGCAACCATAATCTCTTAAGTGATAATCCTTTTACAGAAGACGCTCTAGGTTTTTTTGTTATAAACGTAATTTTCTTATAAATCCCTCAAGAACTTTCGTTTAATTACCTTATTACTTTGTGTAAGGTTATATCAATTCGAATTAAAAAAATGTTGGTTATGATGAAATTGTTCTGTAAATACTTAGATTGAATATACAGAGTAATAAGAATAGTACGTGTACACACGTCACAATGATCATACAGATTGCCTTTGCTTAGGACCTGACTTACATCAAACAATTTAACACACAATAATAGTCACTAGATAACTTTTTATTCTGAACATAATATTACATCTTGAATCAATATTTTATTTATATAAGTTTTATCTACTTATAAATAAAAATAAATGAATAAATATAACTTATATTATACTCTTAAAATAATCTTATAATTGATAAAGTGTTAGAATATGTAATTGTTTGGTATAACAAGTACAAGCTATGTACTCTTTAGTCCCTCGTTATTCACAAATACCCATTTAACATAGTTGATAAAATGTTCAACTTTTAATGCACGTGACGAGCGCCTGCTTTTTAAGTGCTGTCGACCCTTTAAAAAAACCCCTCTTAATACAATGAGAAAAATAAATTAAGATTTTTCTAACTTATTTATTATGTAATTACATATTATATATTGCCTCACGTGCCATTACCAGAATATATCTCTGAAACGTGTGATCCGTGATCTTATCCCTTAATACTTCTTCACTGATAGTATAAGAAGAGTTGCAGATAAAATGTGAGTATCACTAGATATTTTCTAACGTTTTCGTCCGGAAAATAAAGTTGAGATTTTCCAAAGGACTGCGCGATTTTGTTAACATACTCATTTCATATATCAGCCGCCGAAGGTAATTTATTCTAAATCCGCATCTGACAAGTGTGGAGATTTGTTTATTTATTATTGTTATTTAATTATGATTTATTTATAAATATTTGCAATTTTTATACGCAATATTTAAACAATCATCATTTTTTTATATTTCTTGGAAGAAGAAGAGGAGGGAGAGGCTCTAGAAGACAAAAGAAATAAGATATAGTATTTTAGTACAGGCGTTTATTTTCCAATTGATTTTGGAAGAGTATTATAATAACTACGCCACATTATCGCTATGGATTTATCAGTAGCTTGTGTATAAGCCAAACAGTAGTTGGATGGTAAGGATTTATTCGTCAATCAAGTTAATGATTCGTTACTATCAGATCATAGCGATGACATCACTTTAATGTTTAAAATAGAACTGATGTCAATAAATTTTGTCTACGCTTGAATCTTAACATCCTGTTATATTTTACCTTATTAGAAAGTAACCTCGGAAAGGTAGACGTTTCGGAAACAACGTTAAATAATTTTCACTACATACTTAAAATAGATGTCAAAAGACACGACAGAAATTTTGTGTTTTTATTTATCCTAAGAACATTTACTTTTGGTTCACCATTTGTTTCTTTACCGCTGCTTTCTTACAGGTTTAAACCAAAATTCTCTCTTTTCAATAAGAATAATGCTGGTTGCAATACCTCAGTGGTTCAAATGATTTGAATAGAATACCTCTTTTAAAATGTTGTATTACGAGAAATGTTAAAACGTGCCAGAGTCTTTCAATTTCAAAATATTTAGTAATGGTTCAATGTTCTAAAAAAAAAGGAAATAAAAAAATTACTTATTCCCTGATGTAATTTGTAGGTGTAAGGTATCAGCTGATTCTCTTCAGTTGAAAATATGGCCGTAATCATCTCTCAGAAATATAGCCGGCAAGATAGCTTCGAATGAAGTTATAATAAATTCAACATTCAACAGTCCAAACTTGCTTTTAACTTGTATAGTTTTATAACTCACTAATTGTATAACTTTATATTATAACTTGCTTTTAACTTGTATATTTTTATAACTAATTTTAAATCACTTTTCTCCATACCGCCCATTGTAGTTGGACATTAATTATGAAATATAAAACACCTGATAATATATAACAATGTTTATAACATATTGCGTGACCATCAATGTATTTTTTAACTTTTATAGTTATTCGACTATATATACATACAATACATTTTGATTACGACTTAACATGCATTTTGGTTCTCTTAATGCTTAAATTTAAATAAATAAAATGAAAAATGAACTAATTCGGGCCCCAACCTAAATCGGTCTATCTAACGTCTACTAAACAGTGTTTAACACACTAATTATTTTCTCTATAGAGATTGGGAAGTGTTTCTATTTCGATAACAACACAAATTATTATAGAAATGTATTTATTTATATATTAGATAGTGATCTAATCTTTAAAACGTTTAATAATGATTTTATTTATCTTCTCAAAGTAAAACGCTGCAGTGTAGCAGATTATTATTTTAACATATTGTTTTAAATTCAATCTCGTTTAATTTAAGTAATGGAAGGCGAAGTGAAGATGTAAATACAGACGTTGCCTGCGGAATTGTCGTACAAGCGGAAATTACGTCACCTGTAGATACAAATTGTATGGTTGGTTTGAAGATAAAAACCTTCTGTAATATTTGTAAAAGGAAGTTGAATGGTTTTGATGTCTATATCTTTATTATCATATTCCATCCTTTGTACTGCTCATTGTTTGGAAACTATAAAAGACGACTTCCCAGAGGTCGAGTGTTCGAATCCCTGCCAGTATCGGTTTATTCTTCATTCTATATTTATTTCAAATTTGCTATACATGTTTATAGACATTTACAAATATTCGTAATAGTGGTTTTAATTTCCTAAATACTTTTGTCAGCACGTTGTTGTTCAATATTGAAATTAAGAAATTCGATTGATAAAATGGTTCAATGCCGTTGTAATTGTAATTGTTTCGGGCTGTAAAATGTTGGGAATCTGAAGGATTCCCATTTTCCAATTTACTCGTAAGTATCTTTGTACTCTTACCTATATATTAGGTTATCAAACATTTTTTACCAAATATTTTTGAAAAAGTATCATAAATTATATGTTTAAAATTACTCATAACATGTTCGTTTTTTTTTGTTGCCTCTGTATTTCACGATTGCCAAATTACATCATTTTAAATAATTGTTTAAAAATATTTTTTTTTCTGATTTAGACTATGTAAAAATTGGTGTATTTAAATTATTATATTTACCTGTTAAAAAAATAATACTCTGTATAATAATGATATCTGTAAATATGGATGTTAATTTGAGGGATGGGGATAGCAGAATGAGAAGAAGATGAAGTAATCCGACATTCATATTATCTAGTTATAGTAATCTGTTATCATATTTTTTAATTTTACCTTTTTTATGTACATTACCGTACCTTATCTTATACAATATTTATACAATATACACTCAGAATTTTTTAAAAGCAATTCATCTATTATCCTTCACTACGAATTATTTTTAGTGTATAGTTATTTTCGAAATAGATTTTAATGTCACATAGAGTACAATATTTCAATTACACCTACCATTAATAATTTTCGATATATTACAAATTCATGGATCTCTCTATAAAAACTTTTTAAATCAAGCATTTCCAGAAATATAACCCATAATATACATGTGATTAATTTTGGTATAATATATACAATGAAACCATTAATCCTCTTTGTCCGCATTTATTTATTTTATTTGTACGAACCCAAGAAAATTTGAACGGAATTTCAATCACCAACCTTTTTTTATCCCCTTATTAATTTGAGATCCTAAAAGGGTCGGCGAATATGATGGTATGTATAATAATATTTTTCAATGATAGATCGATTTGTGTATGTATTTAGTTATCTATTTAATTAATGGATTTTACTCTAGCATGAGTTTAACATTCTTATTCTTTACTTAATTACAATTTTTTGTCACAAAAGCTGAACGGACGGCATCATCTTTCTGAACATTGATTCTGTAAAATAAATTATATATGAGAGTCAATTAATATCTTCACAGTCGAGTCATCATCATTTGCTACATAACAAAATTAACACTATAAATCAGTGAGTCAGTAAGTCACTAGATCAGTAGCAAGTGATCCATTAATAGTATGTTCAGTTAAGAAAATAAATTGATTAAAAGTCAGGTTATTAATTGATGCCCTACGAATGAAGACTTTCATATATTAAAAAAAAATTACTCCAGAATATATAATAATTATAATAATATTCATTTATTTGCTTCCTACAGGCTTCTACATGTACTAAATATTTTGCAGTAGTATGTAATAAGAAAAAATATATGGGCCAGTCCAAATCTTGGCTCTTCTGGCAAAACCCACCTATCTACACTTGAGAAGTAAGATGAAAAATATCTATATTTTAATTTTTAGTTTGTTCCGTCCGTAATTAGCATGTTGGGCAGTTTTTAAATAAACAAATAATTTTCATTGATTTTTATGAGGTTCAATTACAAAGTGTTATCATAATGCCTAGGTTAAATTGATGAAGATGCTTTTAATGGGGAAACAAATATTTATGGGTACTAACTGCTATTTACATTAAATGTTTTCTGAACATTAAAATAATACTGTGGCCATGAGAATAACAGACCATTAACTTATTTATGTCCGATATTATCAGCTGTAATATTGTAATATTAAGTTCCATTATTATTTTCATAGTATAAAGTATGTGAGTCAATTAATGAAAACAAAAATAAAATTTGAAACAAAGTCTCAATTATTACATAACTGATATAACTATAAAACGAACATAAACATACCTTCCATACTTTTGTAAAAGTAAAATTTTAATTTAACTTCAATATCTTTCAACTGAAAATGGACCACTTTCCAAAAATGCCAAGTACAAGTACCTAGGATTTATAAAGCTCTAACTATATTCAACATTATAGCTTTATAGTATGACATAGACTTAACTCCTTATGTTTTATTTCATGTAAGTTTGCATATTGCTAAAAATATTTCAGATATCTTTACCTTGATATAAATGCCATGAAAATGTAAAAAAAAATTTGAAAAGTAGATAATTTAAATATTAACTTATCTGAGAAAAGTATTTGATTGGTTTTCTTGACGGGTTGTTGCGATCATTTTCTTAATATGGTATTAAATTTCAGTCAATTATAACATTAGTATTTCAATAAAAGTTATCTATATATATATATAGAAGGATGTTTGTATATATGAAATCGATGAACTCAGAAACTATTGGACCGATGATTATGAAAATTGGTATGTATATGTATTTTTCCACGGAGAAGGTTTATATGGTATGCCCATTGATGTAACTCGCCACCAGGCGGCGCTGTCAAATATAGACTTCCGCCCCGTTCAACCGATTGTCATAAAAGTTGGTATGACCATGTATGTTTCCTCGTAGAAAACGAATATGCTATGCCCATTGATGTAACTCGCCACCAGGCGGCGCTGTCAAATATCGACTTCCGCCAAGTTCAACCGATTGTCATAAAAATTGGTATGACCATGTATTTTTCCTCGAAGAAAACGAATATGCTATGCCCATTGATGTAACTCGCCACCAGGTAAAGTAAGGGTTAGCCCAGCGAAGCGGGCTGGGTTCGCTAGTCTTATATATAATAAAAATCATAGCGCTACATATACGGAATATTATTGTTTGCGATAGCAGTAGTGCTATTAATTAGATTAAACGTTAAACATTAATTACGAAGTGCGGTCACTTTAAATAGCATTTACGGAGAGAGAGAGTAAGTGTTAAGCAACGTTAGATTTAAGCTATGAGAATTTATATTAAACAATACTGTCTAGTTTAAAAAAGGAATTAATTTATTGGGCAAATGAATAATTTTCTGCTCATATGTTATTATTATATTATAAGAAAAAAAATAAACAAACAAATTTAAAATCTACAAAGTTTTTAATTATCTGAATGCCTATCGTCGGTCCAAATTTTACAGGAGCTCTTTTATATTACTTGCCACTAAAGTATGGAAAAAAAATGAAATTGCATTTTAAGAATTTATGAGACTGTCATATGTTTAAACCATTTATAGAAATGAGACAACGACACGAATTTTTGTTTCGTTCAGGTCATTTATATGTTTTGTGAAAAAAAAAACTAATTATTGACTTTCATTACAAATACCTACTATTTAATTTGTAGCAAATTATGGCTTTAATTCCGGGGATAAAAAGGCTCGTAGCATAAGTACGCAAGATTAATAATATGGATAGAATTTAGCGAATGGGACTTTACATTCCTTTGTACAATGCGCTTTACTAGCTTGTAAATTTATTGATATTTATATTAAACTGTTTCACTGTAAGTGACAAATACATATTATAGATAGCTTTTCCATTCATTCATTATGTCCAGTAAAGTTTATGTATTATACAAACTGATAGTTAGGTATCTTTATTAATATATAATGTTCGATTCATAAAATACACAAATTGTTACTTTTTCAATGATTTATAATGTTCGTTAAGGTTTATAAATAACACAAACTGATAGTTTGTTTATTGATTAATATGTCTAATACAAACAATTTTAATTCCTAATGTTACTCTCATCCTGTTTAAACAATCAAAAGCTAGAGCTTTTACTGTTACTAATGTAGGTTACCACTTACTTCTACTATAGAGACACTCGTTAACACAGAAATGAAATATAGGCGGGACACTTAGTAATGTATAAATAGGGACGTTTGGAATATTTATTTTCGAGTTTCGTTCTTGTAATTAAACTTAATTAAATTTATTGGAATATTTTACTTAATTATTTATATATATATATTTTAATTACTCTGTTTCAAGCCCTAGCTTTTTGGTTATAGTATCTCTATCTACGGTTTCAATCTTAGTTTTAAAATCTCTTATAGTAAATCTAAATTTATACTCCTGTGTATCTATGTAATAAAATGCACCTTTTTTTAAGATCGAGTTTTATATGAGAGCACGAGATATTTCTATTGTCCTACTTACTGAAAGTTTTTTATTGCCATTAATTTTTCTGTTATTCTATTACATATAAAATTTACTTTGTAGAGTATTATATTGCTTAAATAGTAGATAATATTTTTTTTTTTTTTTTTTTTTTTTTTTTTTTTTTTTTTTTTTTTTTTTTATACAATCTAGGGCAATGCTTGACTACATTCCACCTGATGGTAAGTGGAATGTAGTCTTAGATGGTAAGGCGCATTGCCCTAGCAACCTATTCACTCTTCTCTTGAAGACACCCACATTATATTTGGCCGGAAATACCGACGCAGGCAAATTGTTCCAGTCCTTCGCTGTACGCACTAAAAATGAGGAAGCAAAGCGCTTCGTTCGGACAGGTGGAATGTCCACAACAAAAGGATGGATACCTGCCGTGCGTCGGGACGTCCGGTGATGGAAGGGGGACGGGGGAACTAAGTCGTGTAGTTCCTGAGCACACTCACCAAAATGTATCCTATAGAATACTGAGAGGCTAGCAATTTTACGCCTGTGTTCAAGGCTATGGAGGTCGGCTTCGACCAATTCGGTATCGCCGATAAGCCTCTTTGCTCGCCTCTCAGTTGAGTCCAGAACCGCAAGATGAGACTTTGCGGCACCAGCAAATATGTGTCCACAGTACTCTACACACGACCGGATCTGTGCTTTGTATAAAACAAGAAGCTGTCCCGGTGTAAAGTACTGCCGAACCTTCGCAAGAACGGCAAGCTTTGCTGCTGCTGCTCTTGCTCTGGACTCAATGAACCGACCAAAGTTGAGGTTCGAGGAAATCTCTAAGCCTAACAACTGAAGCCTGTCACTGTATTCCAAGGATACATTCTGGAAAGTAGGAGCCAAGGTGAAAGGGCTCTTTTTGGCAGTGAACAGACACGTCTGCGTTTTGGTGGCGTTGAACTTGACAAGATTGGCATTGCTCCATGCGGAGACTGCCTGAAGTTTGTCATTCAAACGTTGCACCATGGCTTCTTTTTCAGACTGTACTTGATCTCGACTAGCCCGAGTACTCGGCAGATATCTTTCTACAACTGTGCTGTTGTCTGCATACCCATAGATACCGGGCTTCAACAGATCATTAATGTGCAGCAGAAACAGAGTTGCAGAAAGAACGGACCCCTGAGGCACTCCGGCATTTATTGTCAAGGGTTCCGAGGAACACCCGTCGACAACTACTCGGAGAGATCTGTGGCTCAGAAAGTCCGTTACCCAGCCGATCAGACCAGGAGATATACCGTACGCTGAAAGCTTGCATATAAGGCTCGCATGCCAGACCCTGTCAAATGCCCTCGAGACGTCCAGAGAGACGGCGACCGCTTCTCCGTTCTTCTCGATGGCCTCGCCTAAAATGTGTGTAGCATACACTAGGAGGTCCCCAGTAGACCTATTACGGCGAAACCCGTATTGTCGGTCACTGAGGAGATCGTTACCTTCTAGGTATGCTAGTAGGCGCGAGTTCAATACACGCTCCATAATCTTGCAGAGTATGGAGGTGATTGAAATCGGTCTGTAATTGACAGGGTCGGCACGGCTGCCTTTTTTGGGCACGGGTTGCACATTAGCAAGCTTCCAGGATTTCGGCACTATTCCAGTCATGAAAGAGAGACGATACAGACGTGTCAGTACAGGAGACAACTCAGCTGCGCATGTCTTGAGCAGAATGGCTGGTATACCATCAAGACCACTGGCTTTATTCACATCTAAACGACACAATGTTCTCCATACCTCTTTGTTAGTGATGCGGATTTCAGGCATCGAAATACCGCAGTGAGGAAGATGTGCTGGAGAAGCATTGCCAGTGTCTAGATGCGAATTATCAGCAAACAGAGAAGCAAATACATTCGCTTTCTCTGTTGCTGTGTGGGCCAGGGATCCATCCGGCTTCAGCAGAGCAGGCAGTGAGGGCTGGCAGAAATTCGACTCGATCGCTTTCGCAAGAGACCAGAAAGCTCGACTGCCAGTTGGTCTGGCAGAGAGCTTTTCGCCATTCTTAGCGATTCGATCGAGACGAGCCTTCCGCAATGCCTTTTTGAAGGACTTGGCAGCTTGGTTAAAGGCTCTCTTCTTTATACTTACATCCGGAGTTTTGCGGCTTCGAGCATCAGCCCAAATAAGGTATGCCGAATGTTTTCGGTCATGTGCATGACGACATTCGGCATTAAACCATGGGCGAGCTTTGCCACCGATGTCAGCACAATAATATAAATAATATACAGATATGTAATTGGTTTAAAACTATTAAAGACACAAATGGGAAAAACGATAAATATTTTAATTGAATAAATTAATATGTTATTTTAATAAATTAAAATAACTAAAATTGTTATTTTAATAAATTAAAATAATTAAAATAATAATAATAATTTACCATAATATTTTAAGGTCTTTTAAATTGGAAAAATAACGGGTACAATTCTTAAAAAAAAAAATTAACAAAAGGATCACCTACTATGATAAGAAACACATGTTTGTTCCAGATATAGCCTGACTAAATCTAACGATTCTATTACCGCTCTGCTCATCATTTTTGTTACGGTAAGCTTAATAGAGTAATGTAACATTATAAAATCGTCACGAAGTACATTATTTGTTTCAATAACGGAGACTGCTTATGAAAGAAGAATTGAGAAATTGATATTACTAATATTTACTAATATACCTACTCTTATATATCCTTTAGACATAGATCTTTCTTAAGAGGTCTTTAAGTAATCTTTCTCAAGGGGTCTTCTTATTTTCAAAAAGTTTTCGAACAAGATTTCTTTGCATTCTTTCCTTTAGTGCATTGATCGCTTTTTTCGTACATTTCATTGTACCTGTGCATAAACTCATATATACATTTAATATATATATTGTAAATAATTTTATTTGGTATTAACAAAGGGAAAGTAATAAATGAAGTAGTATGCGTAATGTTTTGCATTGTATAGTATACATATACACATAGTGTAATGTTTCTTTCATTATTTTATATATTTGTAATACGTTATTACATAAAAAAATATAAAACTTTATCTCGATGTAGATTTCAACTTTGCCGAACGTCATACTCTAGTTTTTCCTTAAGGTAATGACATATCTCTTTATATATATATTTCTTGTGTGCGTGTGTATGTCACTGAACTCCTTCTAAACGACTGGACCGATTTTTATGAAATTCTTTGTGTGTTTTCAAGGGGACTTGAGAATTGTTTAGATTCACAATTTGGTCCACTGGAAAATGGTTTTTGATTAATTTTTAATGTGTAAGTAGGTGGTGTTTTTGGAGTGTTTACATTGGTTCCGACGGACTGCGTTACCATGGCAATGTCAAATATTAAATAATATTATATTTTAATTATAGTCTGCCCTGACAGTTGGCGTTGCGATAGAAATAAGAAAAATATTTTAGTACTAGCGGCCCGATACGTGCTTCGCTACGTAAAAAGTGAAATTTAAAAAAATATTGGAACAAATTCATTTATTCAAACAAAAAATCATTATTTACATATTCATACGGTATCGATTGGTCGAATTATGATATATGCACATGTAATGACGTTAGACATTGTGATAACTTTTTAATATATTTTTTTGACAGTTTGATTTTTTAAATTAAAGACGCGTGTACAAGACAACGTCTGTTGGGTCCGCTAGTCTTTATATATATATTTCTTGTGTGCGTGTGTATGTCACTGAACTCCTCCTAAACGACTGGACCGATTTTTATGAAATTTGTTGTGTGTTCACGGGGACTTGAGACTTGTTTAGATTCACAATTTGGTCCACGGGAAAATGGTTTTTTGATTAATTGTTAATGTGTAAGTAGGTGGTGATTTTGGAATGTTTCACATTAGTTCCGACGGACTGCGTTACCATGGCAATGTCTAATATTAAATAATATTATATTTTAATTATAGTCTGCCCTGACAGTTGGCGTTGCGATAGAAATAAGAAAAATATTTTAGTACTAGCGGCCCGATACGTGCTTCGCTACGTAAAAAGTGAAATTAAAAAAAAAAATATTGGAACAAATTCATTTATTCAAACAAAAAATCTTTATTTATATATTCATACGGTATCGATTGGTCGAATCATGATAAATGTACATGTAATGACGTTAGACGTTGTGATAACTTTTTAATATATTTTTTTTAAGTTTGAAATTTTTTAATTAAAGACGCGTGTACAAGACAACGTCTGTTGGGTCCGCTAGTTTATGTATATTTTTAAATACATTATAAATAAAGTTTTATTTTGATTATAAATAAAGGGTATATATATAATTCCATCCAATAATATAAACAGCAGTTAATATGTAAATGAATATTTTATTTCTTTTTGAGAACTAATTTCTGAAACACAAATTAAAAAAAAAAAAATTTAGAAGAAATTTAACAGGGACATAAATAAATTAAAAATAACGACATTGCTAATCCACTCAAGTGCGGCAACAGCGCTTGAGTTACGACGCTAACATTAACAATTCTCGACGTAATAGGTACTTTCGTAGTAACACATATTTACTGACCACTTCTTAGTTCATTTAAAAATTTTCTGCAAAATTATTTACTTTACTATCTAGAATCTAATAAAACTCAAGGACAGTTAGGACATAATAGACAGTTAGGGTACTAACCCTAACTGCTTATGCGCTGGACAGAAAAGGAAGGACCTTGTCTCCTTCAACTCCAACAAGTGGATTATCGAATATTATCATTAATAAGGATGGGACTAATTTTTATGATATTTCCATATATTGTAGCATTATGATACAAATGCACAAGATATATTAATAATGAAAACAAATATTTATAATATAAATATAATAAAACTCAATAAGTAAACGTCAGACTCCTTTATAAAACTAACATTCATATTTATTTTTCTTTTTGAGTTCGTTTAGACTGGAACGGCTTGCCGGCGTCGATATTTCCGTTCAAATACAATGTGGGTGTCTTTAAGAGCAGAGTGAATAGGTTACTAGGTTAACGCGCATTAGTCATAGATGATGACTATATTTCCACTTTTTATCAAGTGGAATGTAGTCGAGCATTAACTTAGATCGTATAAAAAAATAAAAGAGCATGTTTGTTTTCACAAATAACTTTAATTAAATAATATAAAAAAATAGAGTCCTGCGCTTTTTATTTTTGGTGTAATAGTCAGCGGTAGTAACATCGTAGACGGAAGACCGGGCCACGTAGCGGCACAATTCTCTACGAATCCTTTATATTTCACCGGCACGCTACGTAACAAGAAAATAAATAGTGAAGTAGAATACCGATAATTTATTTTGAGGTCGTGGTTATGAGGTGAGGAGTTAATTTATTTATTAGTTTTTAATTTAATTTACATAAATAGTCGATTGAATGTTTCGTTTTGTTTTGTTTTGTTTCAATTGAATGTACTTCAAATTTTATCATTATTTTTTAATTAAATTTGGACTTCGTTTTTTATTTTTATTTTTTATAGAATTCTATTATCTCATATTAATATATTTTATATAACCCATCACGACTGATCGTTACTGGTTTTTATTTATATATAGACACTAATATAAACTAATTATAAACTTATCAAAGTATCGATATTGAGATACTATTATGTCTTAAAAGCTATATTTTTTCTATACCTTTAGGATAAAATAAATACACCTTTAATAGATGCAATAACGATATTTTAAAGAAAAGCACTTTATGGGATAACTTTGTTAACTAAGTACTTTAAGGAAATGATTCTTCCTAATTTTCTAATGAAGTGTTGCGTAGAAGATAATTTTCATTTATTTTTAATAATTATTATTCTTATTACGTATTCATAAAGACTAACATGCTTTAACATTTATAGTGAAATGTAAAAATATATTTGCAAAGTTCGAATAAAGCATAAACACACGATTGTATTTTTTTTGTGATAACCAAATTGGTGACTTTTTGATATCAGAGCATATGAAATACTCTCTTCAAAGGTTTTTTTCACGTATGAGGACACATACTGTGATACAAGTTACTCTACAAAGAACGTGTTCAATGTAAGTACTATGTTTTATGGTCATTGGTTACCATAGTCTTACTAATTGTTAATTTGGGGTTTTATTTCTTGTTGCTGTCCTTAATACTTTGTTTATTTATTAAAAAAAGAAAAATATATTTTCTAAGAATAAGTGTATAGTTTTTTAACATACCATTTTCCACAAGCATTTTAAAGACGTTGAAAAGTTTTAAATACAAATAATCTATAAAATAACATACATATTCATGCATTAGACTCTCCTGATACAATTGACAATTCTATGATATTTATTAACAATAACAATGATTACTCAGAAATATTTAAAAACTTTGATAATGTTGTAACTATGTTGGCGCTTACAAATCCTATCAATAATATTTTCACTATTGTTATTTACACATCAATATTAGTCGACGTTTTAAAATGGAATTTAAAAGAAAATATTTTTTTACAACTATTGGTATTTAAAAAATTGCACCCATTTTCATAGTATATTGTTAAATGAAAAATATTCAGAAGGGGCAAATACACTTCTAATCAGCAACTAAGCTGAGGCAACCATCAATTAAATATTTAAATAGGCAGGGTTAGTTGATGGAGGTTTTTCTCGACAATCCATTAAACCCCTGGCGTTTTTATACATGTGGCATATAGCGTGGAATAAATTATGAACTCAGTCTGACCACTAACTGAGGAAAATATCCTCCAATTGTAAAGTATTATGGTGGCTACTACTAATATATTATCATAATTTTTTTTGAACCAAAGAAATATTTTAAAGTGCTTATTTAGTTTGTCTATGTAAAACAAATCTCATCTTAAATACGATATAAGTATGTCTCCTAAACTTTTAGCTAAGATGATATCCTTAAATTTATTTCAAAGTTATATATGAATTTTTGAAAATTAATTTCAAAGTCCTACCAGAATCTAAGTTATATGTATGATCAAGACTTATATAAGACTATACTCTGTATCATTAGGTAATCTGTGTACTGTTAGGATAAAAAATGTATTTAAGGTTAAAGAAAGGTTTGTATCTTAATATATATATAACTATGTCTCATTAAGGTTTTTACAAGTAAAGGAAATCAATACATTTTACTTTTGTAACTTCTTGTAAAAGTACTTTCTTGACAATTGTAAAAAAGTTACTTATTCAAATACAAAAAAAATATATATTAAAAAGTAACTGGAATGGTACATTTTATGCGAAATAAAGATTTGCGTTGCAATCAGGTTAATGGTTTGTCTTCTTCTGTTTTCATTCAAAGAATAGATCTTTAGTAATATAATGAAATGGACACATTAAGAAAACATAAGACATATTTTTGACACATTAAAATATTTTCTTTTGTTTGTTTAGCTTAAAATGAATATTTAATAACAATGGAAACATGTTGTTTTAATTCAAAAAAGTAGTTAACATATTTTAAGTGTATTTAAAAGATAAAGTAAAAGATGTAATTAAAAATTAAAAACTTTTCATCTGGTGGTGGAGGTTCTTTTTCCATAATACGTGGATATTTGCAAATAAAGACAGTTTATGTTTTTATGTAAATAAAACATTTGTCCAAAAGTAAAAACATAACAAAATACTAATATTAGTAATACCCAACTTATGGCACACCATTTAAAAATCAATATTGGCCAGACTACCTTTGCCAATATAATAATATTATATGTATACTTTAGTATATATTTGAATAGAAGATATAGTATTCGAAGACACCCAAACCAAAGATATGGAGTAAAATTATCACGAAAACATCTTACTCACTCCACATCTTTACTTTTTAATTTAGTTATTCATTTTATTCACATTTATTATAAGTTATCGGCGCGAAATATATATATATATATATATATATATAAAAAAGTATAAAAATAGTATACTAATATTATTCATTAGCATATTAGCTTATATTAATAATTTAATATTTTTTTATTACAGTAGGTAATATTCATTTTTTTTACGTAAATTAATCATTTACCTCTCTATATCGTAGAAAAAAATAGAAATAGGCTTGAAAATATTTTAGTTTTTTTTTCAAAGTAAAAATTAAAACATTGAGTAAATTTGAGCCGTTTAAACGCCGTCATTTTGCGCGCGCCCTGCGTGACGTCAAATGAAACGTCCACTCAATGTTTACTATGAACATTTATTTACTTCATACATATTTTAAGTTTTAAGTGCTTTACAAGTCTTGGAAGATGATAAAAACCATCTTACAAGTGTTCTATAGTACCGGAGCGCAAAAATAGTATTAGAAAAACACCCGACAAAGTGTTTTCTTTATATTCCAAGAGAAGCAAAAATACAAAAACAATGGTGTTTGGTAATTAAAAGGGATAATATATGTCCTAAATAGTGTTTATATTGTTGTGAAGATCAATTTAACGTAAGTATATTTTATTTAAAATAAGTTTAATTTAATAGTTTAAATTTATAGTAAGTTGCATTATAGCTATTTAACATTAGGAAATTTGAATTTAAAATTAACCTAACCTAGTTTACGAATTTTTTATGGTTGTCGATTTATTTCAGGTTAAGGAAGATACAGCTAATAATATTGAATATAATATGTATAAGGAAACAACAAGGAGAAATATGTAATTTAAGTTTGAAGTTGTTCCTCATATATTTTTGTGGCAAAAACACCAGCTGATAGAATGAGAAATTGTGTAGTCAAAAGGCAAAGATTGACATCGATTAATGAAGCCTTTTCAGAGTTAGCTATCAAAAGTAGTGTTTAAAAAAATTGGTGACCTTTACAAAGAAGTCATATAGTAAGTCCTAGTACTGCCCATACAAATGTCTGTGATATTAATCAGCCAGGACTCAGTACTTATATCATAAGGCAGAGCCTTGCTTGTCGCATATTATAGATAAATTACTAAGTGACTAAGCTTTGCAAGTTAATATTAAACCGAAGTACAGAAATAAAGGTGTCAATTTAAATTTACCTACTGAAAAACAAAATGTATCATTGTTACCATTTCCTCATTCAACACACAATACTTTTACTTTACCAGTAAAACTAACTATTTTACATAGTTTTACTTTACCAGTAAACGTATGTTTTAAAAAGAAAATTGTTTACTGAAAACACAGCTGATCATACTTCTATAGCATCTTATATCTTCTATATCTGCTGATTATCAACAAAGTTATTTATTCCAGTCAAGTGAAGTGGAAAATGATCACCTAAACAATCGTATCATTTAATAAAAACTTTAAGCATTATTTTTCTCAGTAACACTTATACCACAGTATGAACTTCGACGCCGATAATTTGAATAGCGTGTCAAATGACGTCACATTTCCTTTCGACCAATGGTGGCGCGTTTTGGAAGTTTGAATTTCGCTCCTTTAATTTATACTTTTCACAAATTATTTTATGGCCTTAGATGATTAGTAAATTAAAAAAAATGTTTTTATTATAATAAGATGATAATAAGTATCCGAAAAAAAAGTATTTGAGACCATTTTAAATTTTATGCATATTCCCTATTCCTTCAATAATTAATCGAAAGGAACTTCGTTCCATCCGGGTGTCCCTTGACACCTCTTAGTTTTTTTGTTATGTTTTTACTTTTCGACAAATGTTTTATTTACATGAAGACATAAACTATATTTGTAAATATCCACATATTATTATGGAAAAAGTACCTCACTCACGAAATACGTAACGAATTATATATTTTTTTAATTGGACGTGTCTATAGTCTAAAAAGGTTTGACATTGGTACTGGGTCGGTCGGAAGGTTTGACATTCATAGTGATTTATATACAATTGAAACACATAAAAGCGACGGAAATTATTTATATACATGATTTTCTAGTAAAACCTTCTTCTACGAAGTTAAATTCCTGTTCCTGTTTTTATTATTATAAAGTATGATATTTACCATGATTGTAGATTAAGGAAATACCTATATATTGTTTGTTGCAATGTTAACATAATAAAATGTTCAATATCATGTAATTGGGATAAATAACTATTAAACTTGCAGATGGTATTATTTAAAAAAACATACTTTCTGTATTCATTTTATGTTAATCTTATAAAGCTTATTCTATGAGGCGGAGAGAACATTATGAATCAATACTTTTAGCGATGCATTGGATCGTTTTTTATAATTTTTATATTTTATACATATACATTAGTAGTTTTTCATCACTTAGTAGCGTTCACAACTTTGGCAATTCTTTATGTCATCTATTGTTCGTAAGCCACCACTTATTTTGGCCTACTATAATGATTTTTGTATTTATTCAGTATTATTATTTAAAATCTAGATACCTACTATCTAATTACTATTTATTTATTTGATTCTTCTTTTTTTAACATATATACATCTTCTTAGTACTTGTTAATCTGTTTATACTAAATGTAAAAGTATAAAAATATCGTTACATATTAAATGATATGTAAGTATAATTCATATGTTTAAAAATATCTAAAAACTTATTCCTATGTTATCGTTGTTACAGTTTGTGATTCACTAAACTAATCCCTTATGTTTAAATGTAATAAAAACAACAACTCATTAACTTGCCACATTTTTTAACTCGGATTTCCAAGTACTTTTACAACCTCATAATGCATATAAGAGGAGAAAAAAGATCATATATATTTGTGTGTAATTATAATATCAAATCACGATTTAATTTATAGCAAGTGTAAAGTATTTTTATTTCTATAAAATCAAATTTATTCGTAGATACCTTATCAAAGATTCCTACGAGGCCATAGAACCAATTCATTAGCATAGCAAGGACTCCCGGGGGAAAAAGTTGATGAGGTAATTGTTACTATAATGAACATTTGTTCACTTTACTTTATACAAATAAATAAAGAAATGGATGGTATACAAATTTAATTTGAAAACTTTTTACAGGTATAACTTTAGATTTGCAATTCTTAAATCTTATTTCAATCCAAATACTAAGTATGTAGAATATTAAGAATGTAAAAGCAATAAAAAGTTTCTATCTGCAATCATTTCAATTGATGTGAAGGTAATTTTATTTATGTAAAATTTAAATACACTAGAGCTGCTTATGTATTATGCATTTAACACTGAACTTATATCAAGGGCGTGTACTCACTGAGCTGAAATAAAGAAATGTAAGCATTTCGTTCGATCCTATGATCGCGCCTCTGCCTTGTTTATGTGATCTGCCTCGGGTCACATTTTATACTACTTGCTTTGATTACAATTAAAATAAAAAAATATTACATTTAAATTTGGAATCTGTCATTTTCATACGATTGTTCATTGTGTTTTCTCATTTTAGCTCCAAAACATTGTACAATATTTTGCAATATTAAAATGCTATGGGGTGATAAAGAGAACAGAATCGCTGTGATTACATTATACAGAGTAGGATCCATAGAGCCAGATGCAATTTTTAAAAGTCTCCATACACCTGGTATTAGTCAAATGTTTGTGTACCGGGCTATTAATAAGTACAATGAGATTTCCTCTGTTTGTGACAGAGAAAGATCTGGCCGTCCACGAAGTGTTCTTACGAAAAAGGTGGTCAAAGCAGTAAGGGAAAGAATTGGAAGAAATCCTGTCCGAAAGCAAAAGATTTTATCTCTGAAAATGAAGATAGCACCTAGAACCACATCGCGTATTTTAAGAGATGACTTAGGGCTTGCAGCCTATAATAGACGTACTAATCATTCCTTAACTGATAAATAAAAGATGAATAGGGTGGTAAAATTGAAACAATTACTGAAGCGGTATGCAAAGGGAGGTCACAAACAAATTTTGTTGACGGATGAGATTTTTTTTACAATTGAGCAACATTTTAACAAACAAAATGACCGAATTTATGTTCAAAGCTCTAAGGAAGCTTCTCAGTTAGTTGACAGAGTGCAACGTGGGCATTAATCGACTTCAATGATGGTTTGGTTGGGTGTTAGCTATGAAGGAGTGACTGAGCCATATTTTTGTGAAAAAGTTATCAAAACATCGGCACAACTGTATCAAGATACCATTCTTGAGAAGGTAGTGAAGCCCCTTAATAACAACATGTTCAATAACCAAGTATGGTCCTTCCAGCCAGACTTATAGCTGACGGTGTAAATATATAGGTATATGGAGCAAGTCTTGTAGAAATTTAGAACATAAATAAATATGACTTAGATAGTTTTATTTGGTAGTTGTATTGTAGAGTCTAGATAGGTAATAAGTAACAAGTTTGTATTGTAAATTATTCCTCTATATTAAGTTATATATATTTATATTCTGTTGATAGGTTAAATAAACTTTTATCTTAAAGCAATGTCGTTTCGATAACTTATATCTGAGATTATTATTTAAAAATAATCATTGAAACTTTAAAGGTTAAACACTAAAAATATCATTGAATGACGAGGTTCTACTGTCTTATAAATATTTTATTTGAAGGAAAGCTGTCCGTGCATTTCCTATCTAAGTTCTAAACTTAAGATCTGATAAGCTAATTTAGAACGTTTGCTGTATGAGTGCATCTATTTCATCTTTTAAAACTCTTTAAGGAATATGAATGGAGAATATGAAGTTAGAAGATCTGTACAAACAACTAGTGATAATATAAAACCCTATATCATCATGTTATTAGTGATTAAATAACTTTAACTCTAAATGTTTATATTAATAATATTAGTTTATGACAAAGTCTTAATCTTTATATATATATTTCTTGTGTGCGTGTGTATGTCACTGAACTCCTCCTAAACGATTGGACCGATTTTTATGAGATTCTTTGTGTGTGTTCAAGGGGACTTGAGAATTATTTAAATTCACAATTTGGTCCACTGGAAAATGGTTCTTGATTAGTTTTTAATGTTTAATTAGGTGGTGATTTTGGAATGTTTCACATTGGTTCCGGAACCAATCCGACCAATTGGTTTCCGTCGGCGGACTGCGTTACCATGGCAATGTCAAATATTAAATAATATTATATTTTAATTATAGTCTGCCCTGACAGTTGGCATTGCGATAGAAATAAGAAAAATATTTTAGTACTAGCGGCCCGATACGTGCTTCGCTACGTAAAAAGTGAAATTAAAAAAAATATTGGAACAAATTCATTTATTCAAACAAAAATCTTTATTTACATATTCATACGGTATCGATTGGTATGAAGTAATAAATTGTATCGCCTGTACGTATTGTACAATTTTATCGTTTCTGTTTCAACATCTACTTTTACTATACCTGATGACTTCGACGTCATCGTAAAAAGCACTGAGAAGTCGAACACAGTTCACTTAACAATGTGCTTTATTATTTCTTAAGAGCCGAAGCTATTAAACTAATGTAAATCAAAATGAAATAGAGATTCTAGGTTAGTAATATTTCTATATATCATACGAATACGTTAACAGAATTTTTTCGTGACACCTTCTGGACACAGAAAGACATTATTTTAACTGATATAAACGATATGATTGTAGGTTTGTTATGTGATGTTAATTTTTATATGAAATATGTATTTTACACACTTTCAGCAGAAATTCCAAAAAGCTTATAATTACAAAAATATTTTTTCTTCATTATTATTTATTGCCAAAGACAAAAGATTGTTTTTCAATTATTTTAACCAATTATTAAAATTCCTTAAATCATGACTTAGAATTGGAAGAATTTAATGAAAATAATCAATAAAATGTTAATCTGGCAACTCTCAACTTACCTTGAACTTAAAGGATACCGTCTTGTCCTTATTATCAACTACAATTATTATAGAACTCGTTAAAATGTTCCAAACCCTGTTGTTGTGGATGGTAAATACATTTTAAGTATGTCGTACGTTATTTTAAGAACCTACATAAAATAAGATTATTTTTGGAGGTAAAACGTGAACTGTATAGGTCTCTACCTACCATATTAAATAAAAAGTGTCCATCTAAATTCATGGCACTATTTATCATGAAGGCATAAATTAAAAAAGGCAGAAGGTTTTTTAATCTAGCAAATTTACACAGTTTGTACCATACAAAAATATCTATTAACATAGGTATATAGGTAATAACTATTAACATATGTAATGGAAATTATATAGATAGTAAATCATGCCTTTTCTTATGCATTTGTAGATAAGGTAAGAAAGTATCCTTTCTGATTATGAATTAATATTCTTGTTTGCTTAACAAACTATTTATAAACAATAATAAGTTAGTGAGTGAGTAATAATACTATCACAAAGAATCGAATAGCCTACAACGTTCAACGAATTAATCTCAGTTCAATAATCAAATAATCCTAGCTGTATCATTTATATAAATTAAGGATAAACATATTCTAGTTTTGATATGCGGTCTAACTAAGAACGCTGCCTTAGTTTAAACGTTAATTCACATATGTAATAATAAAATATAATACTAAAAAGAGTTAAAAATAAACCGATACGGGCAGGGATTGAACCCGCGATCTCTGGGAAACCGTCCCGTAAGTCGTCGTTAGTTTGTATACGTTGCAAACACAAGTTACACTTAAGACTAGTAGAGGTTAGATCCTTTTGTTAGTATTCAATGAGACATCCTATCTCTTTAATTAAGATTCTACTTTAAGTAACACACATGTCGTTGTTTACTTTACGACAGTTTGTCTTTGAGACTTTACTAATAAGCGTAAGCTGGATCTGGACATAATTATTATAATTAGTTTGGAGTCAAAAAGTTAATTAAAGTTAAGTTTAAGCAGGTGTAGAAAAAATCGACTACAAAATGGTAGCTAGCAGTTTAGTTGTTTTTATATGCAAAAGTATTGATTATCAAATCACAGAAAAGGGAAACCATTAAATTTGGTTTAAGAGTGAGATATGACTTTACAATCTAAGTTCTTTCGGGTAAAACATGCCGATTAATATGAACTTTTATAATAAAACATTACTTGATTTATATTGACAAATCGTTAAATTATCTAATTAAATCATATATATATATGTTTCTCAAAATAGTTGTACTAAGACATGTACACTCCGTAATGATTTTTGGTGACATTTTCTTAAGTACGGCAATACAGCAAAATAAAGTACCCATATACTGGGTTGATAAAGTACAACGACCAAATAAGAAGTAGAGACTACCATAGCTTTAAGTCCAAAGTAGTTTTGACAACACCTTTCGTGTATTTTCTAAAATTTTCTCGAACAAATCAACCCTTCAAAAAACTGAACAAATTAATAAGATAAAAGATATATCGTTATTGATATAGTTAATATTCTGTGATTTCCATGAAGTTTGTTATGTGGTGTGATAGATATAAAACACGTTTCGAACATTCATATAACTTTTACTGTACTTTTAGAAGAAATTAAATTTGAAATGAGATGAAACTTAGTGGTAGTGAGACCAGTTATGCTATGCTATGCTTTAATATCCTAGTAGTAGATATATTATATAAAATTTTTAGAATATTCTAATATGAAATAAAGGGTCTCGGAATTTCATACCAACTACAACATAATAAGAATAAGGGAACCGAAAGAAATATATCATTCATACTTATATATTGGATATATTTATTTATTTATATCTTTTCCATTTTGAATCATAATCAGTGATCACTTGTGTACGTCAACATAAAAGTGTCAGGAGGGCCTATTTCGATACCAGATTGATCGTAATAAGCCTTTCTGTAAAAGCACTTTCCAACTTAATGTTAAAGCACAGAGAAGAACCACACAACAAACTCAGCCGGATATATTTTTTTGTTATTGTGATCACTGTTTTACAAACGTCAATCATAAAATCAATTTTGGGTCAACTAGAACCGTTGCTATCAATCGGAAATAAAGCCTAATGATTTCAGACAACGAAAGTGAAATAATAATAAACAGTAAAAAAAAAGAAACTCAGCCTGCCACACCACCAGTCACCGCAAGCAGCACTCGTTCAAGAGCATAACCTAAGAGCCAGCCATCCCCTTCGCCATATTTGAGGGAGGAAGGCAACCCGACTCCCGACGATACCGCAAGTAATGACTTCCAGAGAATCGGTGTGATGCAGCAGGTCGATAAAACAAAATTAATCTACAATTAGATATATTTTCTCATTTAAAATTTATTAACAGATAAAAAATAGCTAGGTCAAATAGGATAGAGAAACCAGCATCATTTCTGTTTTAAAAAAAAAGCAGGATAAAATGTTTCTATCACACTACATTATCAAACGTATATCAACTTTTAAATTCAACTAACATTTTATTACACAAATACCAAACAGCGTCCATTTTCTGTTCATAAATCTTTATTTTTCCGATTTAAAAATACGTTGTCGGTTAGTGAAAATGGAAATCTCAGGTGGCAGACTCGTCGAACCTTGTCTACTAGCCTTGATTGATGGGACCGGATATTTAAATGCTACGGAAGTAAGGAATGAGAGTGTTCTTATTGCAACAATTATAATAAAAAAATATTTTTTCCAGAATAAGCTCTTTAAATAAAGTAATATTATAATTTACGGACTCAACTTACTAAAGCTATTAAAATATGTCCGTCATAATATAAGTGCCATTGTTTGGATGTTTGGATGGATGGATGTTTGTTACTTAATTATGCCAAAACTACTAGACGGATTTGACGAAACTTAGCAATATTGTAGCTTAAGAACTAAAATAACAAATAGGCTATAGAAATACTAACTTTTGCACGTGATTTGTCGGTGATGTTTGTTACTCAATCACGCCAAAACTACTGAACGGATTTTGATGAAACTTAGCAATAATGTAGCTTATGTACCAAAATAATACATAGGCTATAGAAATACTAACTTTTGCACGTGGTTTTATCTGTGATGTTTGTTACTCAATCACACAAAACTACTGCACGGATTTTGATGAAACTTAGAAATATTGTAGCTTATGTACCAAAATAACACATAGGCTTTAGACGTACTAACTTTTGCACGTGGTTTTGTCTGTGATGTTTGTTACTCGATCACGACAAAACTACTGAACGGATTTGATGAAACTTACTAATATTGTAGTTTACGTACCAAAACAACACATAGGCTATATAAATACTAAGTTTGCATGTGGTTTTGTCTGTGACATAACATAGATTGTAGCGCGATAGCTAATTGCACGGGAAATCCTCTTTTTAATCGTTGGGTTCACTGAATTTTATATAATTATTTGTGAAAATCCTTAAATAAAAATAATAAAAATGATTATTTGTGAAAATCCCGGGTAATACCCGACGACTTTAGAAGGAGTGTTATGTTATTCAAATATACATGTGTTAATAGAAATATAGCCAATTATGCTATTTTATGTTCCCTGCTAGTCTAAACGGATTAAAGGATTTGGACGAATAGGACGGACGGACGTATTGACCGTACAGGACGTAAAAATTTTCGAAAATAATATTTTTATGGCTTATGTTTCTAGCCATAAAAATATTATTTTGCAGTCTATGTGGATGAAGTCACGGGCAGCAGCTAGTAGCTTATAAATTGATCACTAAGCAAAGCTAAAAAAATGCATTTTATTGAAAATAGCAAATTGTGCAACATTTAAATAACACCCTATCATAAAGTTATCCTTAATATTAGATCCTAACATATGAAATTGGCGTTTTATATGGAAGGAACAAAAGTCTAATATTTTTTTTAATATAATGTATTTAATTAATCAAAGTATGAACCATTACTTTCAATGCACTTTTGCCATTTTATAGGTAGTTTATTGATCCCTTTAATAATAAAAACCGGTCGGACGAAAATCAATAAAGAAGCTCTTTTAATTTGGTAGCCGTCTATTGTGCAGTGTGTGTTCTAGCATTGTCGTGAAGCAGCAGTAGTGTGGAGCGATTGAACAGCATAGGTTGTTTAGCAGCCAGCTTTTCCATCATGGTTTGCAATTGCTGACAAAAGATATCTGCCGTAATAGTCTGGCCAGATTTAAGAAAACTGTAATGAACAATACCGGCATTAGTCCACCAAAAACTTACAAGTAATTTGTTTTCGGTAAATTTTTGTTCGGAGCAGGATTTGAGTGGTTGACCAGGATCCAACCATTGACATGAGCGCTTTCAATTATCATAGATAAACCATTTCTCGACAGAGGTAATGATTGGATTTAAAATCTCTTCATTATTGTGCCGGTTCAGTAATGTAACGCAGCAGTCGAGGCGCATTTGACGGTTTGCTTTAGTCAATTCATGAGCCACCTTTCATACTTAATAACTGGCTTAAAACAGTTTTTTCACTAACATCGCAGCTTGTAGGCAACTCAGACCTGGTTTGCCATGGATCCGCTTCCACAAAAGCCTTCAATTCTTCTTTATCAACTTGGGTCTCCATCTACGGGGCATGTTCTGCAGGTCGAAATTTCCAGAACGAAAACGTTGGAACCAAAAACCGAACTGTGTTTTCTTTTGCAACATAACCGCCATACTCATAATCGTTTCCGCAGCACTGGTGCCACAGTGGAACTCGTACTAGTGGCACCAGTATGTACAGTATATTTAGTGGCAAATAGCAATATGCAAGTATAATGCGATGTTTTAATGCGATATTTTAAGTTTTCCATTTTGTAAACTGAGTAACGTAAACAGATAAAAATAGAAAAAAAAATGAATAACGGTCACCGAAACAAAAATACATGTGTAGCTGTAAAAAATTGAATTTGGAATTCCTTACCAAAGTAGAGAAATTTGTAATTAAACTGGTAAGAAGTTTCATATGTAAGAACCTAATATTTAATTAAACAATCAATCTTCAATACAAACTTGTTTATATTCCAAATGAATTTATAAATTACACAAGCAATGCTTTAGCTCCAAAATCTAATAATGCTATTCATATTATATATTTTCTTTTCCTTTTGTTTGAAAGACATTTCAAGTTAGGCTAGATAGCATGTTGCACAAAACATATATTATCAAAGGTCACAATTACACTGACATAAAACAATTCTCTTTACAAACCTAAATCCTAACTCCAAATTTGTGAATGGAACGGAAAATCGATCGCAAGTCAAAGTGAAACGAGTGGATGCAGCGCGTTACGAGCACACGTTATATTGTTTGAGTGTGTGTGTCACCTATACGTGATGTAAATTTTGTGTTCGTTTTAACATTTTGCACTTTACGTGTAATTCTGCTTAATTTCATATTAGCACGTTACTTTAGTAGCTAGAAACATTAAAGCAATGTTAAGATCATTTCCATTTCATTAAATTCATATAATATGAAACTAAATTAAGATAAAAAAATTAAGATTGGATGATTACATTTCTGACAAAAAACCTTTCAGATATCAACAAATAAAAATACTAAATAATAAATTATTTTAATACAAAATTTGGTTTTAGTAGGCATGTCTGGCCAGTCATTTTAACTAATTATAAATAAAAAAATATTTTTTAAAGGAATGAAGCTACCTTCTTATAAAAACGGAAATATTATTTTAATTGAATTCCGTCAGAGTGTATGTTTTTCAGAAAATTTCTTCGTAACTTGTTTAGTGAATAACGAGAGAGAATGTCAGAAATGAGCAAAAAAATGGTTTTAGACGTTAAATTCATCAACTGCATTAGCACGAGTCTCACATAACCCACTAAAAACATCATATGCTCGCTTTTGTAAATCCCTTAGGAAATCGTTTAGGTACTGAATATTTGAGTATTTTGCAAGTTGTTTACGGAACGTTTAGTATGATATTTATCGGATTTAAGTAACTCATGTTATAAAACTATTAGTACGGGATAAAAAAAATATCATCGTTGATATAATGATCATGTTTGTAACAATAATTGTTGATTATAAATACCTTTGATATAGATAAACCAAATAACCAATAGAATAAACCAATAGAGATAAAATCAACCAACAGAATTATAGTCAGAAAAAGAAGAAAATTTATGTAAATTATAAAAAAATACAGACCAATAAAGACGAACATAATATATAGAATACTTAATTCATCGAGCCGGGCACCGATACAGTAGTTTAATTAGTAGAGCGACGGAACAGGTCGAAGAATGGTTGTGGACTGGACTGTTCTGGACTTTCTGTTTATTTTGACCCAAACTGTATTTGAGCTACAGGCAATCGACTCCAGCTAAGCTCTATCATTTAAGATCTATTATATCGATCTTCCATATTGATAAAAAAAAGTTTTGACTAGGGTTATTTATTCCAATGTTATTAAAATTTAAAAAAATATTCACTGATATTTACAATCAAAAATATTTAAAATATACATTTTATAATAAAACAATGAAAAACATCCTAATAAATCCAGTATTTTTTAAAATTTGCAGAAATAAAACAATATCACTTATTTAGTAACCAAACAATATTCATTTTACAGATCATATAAAAACTTCATTCGAGGGAATATTGATACTTATCTATACAAAAGCTGACTGAGTACATTCATATGTGAAGTACATCCAAAACTTATCCCTAGTGGATTTACTGCCGTTAAAAATACAGAAAAACATTTTAGTTTCGTCCTAAATAAATGAACAAAACGATAGTGTTGTGCTGATGTTTATTTAGTCGCGCACCGTCAACAAAAACATGACATCATATAATTAAATGTAGTTATAAAAATCAATAAACAGAGGGTCCCGTATGTGTGTGACTTCTAGACAGAACTATGAACTAGAACTATGTTAAACTATACTAAATGCCGAACCATATTGTAAACGCAGAAGTCCTCCTTCTGCGTTTATCTCCAGAGTCCACATAGATTGTTGGATTTTTTTCTATTATAAAATTAGCCTAGGGCCGGCACTACTCCTAGAATGTCTAGCTTTTAATCACCAAAATCTTTTCATGCATTATAAAGTTGAATTAAGGTCGAAATTTATTTCAGCAATTTTTATTTACATTTATTTTTGTGATTTATATTTATAAATATAATATATATACAAAAAACACAATTCATGTCTTTCATTTATGCAATTTAAGTTTTAAGGGCCAGTGACTGGAACTCGGTTACAGCCATTCAATTAGAATGCAAACATTGATATAACTGCGCCATTGTAGCTAAGCTAAACTAAAGCCGTATATAATTTCCTATTTTACTTATTTCTTGGTTTACTTTAAAAAAAATAGATGTCTCATAAATAATACACGCCTATGTAACAAGGTATTTATATGCGTAGCGCGTTTTGATATTATTTCAAGAAATAAAAAAAAAAAAAAAATTCTTGGTGGTAGACCATAACATCCGGTCGCCGGCAAAGTTACCACCCATCGGGCAGAGTCGTGCCGCAAAGCGACCTAGTCGTGTTCCGGCACGTTGCTTGATGAAGCCGTTTATAGGAAATGGGTCTGAACAGTTGCGGTGCGTTGGCGAACCGGTTTGACGTCGGGTTGGTGTTTGTTTTGTCGGGTGTCTAGTCTAGTGGTCTAGTCGAGGAGGGTAGCGGGATCCGAAGCGACGGCTTTCCGCTGGCCGCCCGCAGATAGTTGGGGGCCCAATTAGTGGGTTAGCCACCCACGAAAGGCTGCCCCGCCAGCTGCGAAAAATCCCAGGGTGGCTCCATCGTGCTGGTTGGCGACCAGACGAGGAGGCCCGATGGCGATCCCTGGGGGGGTTCGGGCGTCCCCGCAGTCTCCGGCTAGTCTGGACAATAGGCTAGGCTAGTCCCAGTGGCAAGACATCACCAATTTCGACGTCGGGTTCGATATGTACCACCTCGTTCAACTGCCATTTCCCATCCCTATTCACTTTTATATTTATTTTTTTTATGAAAAAGTTTAAAAAAGGGAACAAGTTAAAGCAGCGGTTGCACTCCTCCTCATATAAAGTGCACCTCACTAATATAAGGGGTTTGCACTCAAATCTTTTAGCTGTCCACCACCACCTGGAGACAGAGCAGCCGCACTTGCTCTTTTTGACGGAGACGCAGATACAATGTCCTTTGAGCGCTGCATACTTGGATTATCCCGGTTACTCGTTAGAGCACAACTTTCGCTCACGGGCCGGAGTCAGTGTGTACGCGCGGAACGACCTCTGTGTTCAGCGTCTCCGTCACCTTGAAGACCCCACTTTTTCTTCCCTATGGGTTTTAGTGGACACAGGAAACGAAAAAATCCTGTATTCCTGTGTCTACCGTTCGCACAGCGGTGACCAGGAGACAACTCGTTTATTTGAGTATCTCAGTGAGGCTGCAGATATGGCTCTGTATCAGTACCCTTCGGCGCAGCTCGTCTTTCTGGGGGACTTTAATGCCTGTCACCAGGACTGGCTGTTCCCGTACCAGAAGACCGACCATGCTGGAAGAGAAGCGCGGAAATTTGCGTTGTCCTTGGACCTCTTTCAGCTGGTGAAGCAAGCGACCAGGGGTACCAGATGTGGTAGGCCATACAGCCAATTGCCTGGACCTTCTGCTGACAACTGATCCGGACAGGTATCGTGTAGAAGTCACCTCCTCCTTGGGAACCTCCGATCACTGTCTGGTGAAATCTGTGTTTACATATTCCCCACCAGCTTTCAAACCTCATGGTGTTAGGCGAGTATGGAAATACAAGTCAGCAGATTGGGATGAGATGCGACACTTTTTTGCGTCTTATCCTTGGCGGCAGGTCTGCTTCTCTTCTTTGGATCCGTCGAGTTGCGCGGATGCTATAACCGATGTGGTGCATCAGGCAATGGAGTATTTTATTCCTTTTGCTGACGTACCCATCGGAGCCTAAGAGAGCCTTTAACCAAGCTGCCAAGTCCTACAAAAAGGCATTGCGGAAGGCTCGTCTCGATCGAATCGCTAAGAATGGCGAAAAGCTCTCTGCCAGACCAACTGGCAGTCGAGCTTTCTGGTCTCTTGCGAAAGCGATCGAGTCGAATTTCTGCCAACCCTCACTGCCTGCTCTGCTGAAGCCGGATGGATCCCTGGCCCACACAGCAACAGAGAAAGCGAATGTATTTGCTTCTCTGTTTGCTGATAATTCGCATCTAGACACTGGCAATGCTTCTCCAGCACATCTTCCTCACTGCGGTATTTCGATGCCTGAAATTCGCATCACTAACAAAGAGGTATGGAGAACATTTTGTCGTTTAGATGTGAATAAAGCCAGTGGTCCTGATGGTATACCAGCCATTCTGCTCAAGACATGCGCAGCTGAGTTGTCTCCTGTACTGACACGTCTGTATCGTCTCTCTTTCATGACTGGAATAGTGCCGAAATCCTGGAAGCTTGCTAATGTGCAACCCGTGCCCAAAAAAGGCAGCCGTGCCGACCCTGTCAATTACAGACCGATTTCAATCACCTCCATACTCTGCAAGATTATGGAGCGTGTATTGAACTCGTGCCTACTAACATACCTAGAAGGTAACGATCTCCTCAGTGACCGACAGTACGGGTTTCGCCGTAATAGGTCTACTGGGGACCTCCTAGTGTATGCTACACACATTTTAGGCGAGGCCATCGAGAAGAACGGAGAAGCGGTCGCCGTCTCTCTGGACGTCTCGAGGGCATTTGACAGGGTCTGGCATGCGAGCCTTATAAGCAAGCTTTCAGCGTACGGTATACCTCCTGGTCTGATCGGCTGGGTAACGGACTTTTTGAGCCAGAGATCTTTCCGAGTAGTTGTTGACGGGTGTTCCTCGGAACCCTTGAAAATAAATGCCGGAGTGCCTCAGGGGTCCGTTCTTTCTGCAACTCTTTTTTTGCTGCACATTAATGATCTGTTGAAGCCCGGTATCTATGGGTATGCAGACGACAGCACAGTTGTAGAAATCACAGAAAGTCGAGATCAAGTACAGTCTGAAAGAGAAGCCATGGTGCAACGTTTGAATGACAAACTTCACTGCCAAAAAGAGCCCTTTCACCTTGGCTCCTACTTTCCAGAATGTGTCCTTGGAATACAGTGACCGGCTTCAGTTGTTAGGCTTAGAGATTTCCTCGAACCTCAACTTTGGTCGGTTCATTGAGTCCAGAGCAAGAGCAGCAGCAGCAAAGCTTGCCGTTCTTGCGAAGGTTCGGCAGTACTTTACACCGGGACAGCTTCTTGTTTTATACAAAGCACAGATCCGGTCGTGTGTAGAGTACTGTGGACACATATTTGCTGGTGCCGCAAAGTCTCATCTTGCGGTTCTGGACTCAATTGAGAGGCGAGCAAAGAGGCTTATCGGCGATACCGAATTGGTCGAAGCCGACCTCCAAAGCCTTGAACACAGGCGTAAAATTGCTAGCTTCTCAGTATTCTATAGGATACATTTTGGTGAGTGTGCGCAGGAACTACACGACTTAGTTCCCCCGTCCCCCTTCCATCACCGGACGTCCCGACGCACGGCATGTATCCATCCTTTTGTTGTGGACATTCCACCTGTCCGAACGAAGCGCTTTGCTTCCTCATTTTTAGTGCGTACAGCGAAGGACTGGAACAATTTGCCTGCGTCGGTATTTCCGGCCAAATATAATGTGGGTGTCTTCAAGAGAAGAGTGAATAGGTTGCTAGGGCAATGCGCCTTACCATCTAAGACTACATTCCACTTACCATCAGGTGGAATGTAGTCAAGCATTGCCCTAGATCGTATAAAAAAAAAAAAAGAAAAAAAAAAGAAAATAAAATTACAAGTGATCGCAAAACGGTCGAAATTCGACCGTAATCTCAAGTGTTAATATTTATGAAAGTTTGGATTAAAACCTCTATGCACATTGATTTTTATTCTAATACGTGAAGTGACTATCAACTCTGTGCGACTATTTGACATCAGACACATACACATTGAACATGTCAACGTTTACGTTACCAACAAAGTAGTGTGTGTAATGTTTCGCATCGCAGTGTGTGTAATGTTTTTGACATTTAATGTATGCATTATTATTAAAAATTATTAGCGTTTTGCACTTCACACATAAACTATAAGTATGTCAAATTTCATACTCCTTCGTCCGGGCATTTTTCCTAAAAAGTGTTCCAATGTTTTTGCTTCACGTATTTATATATAGATTCAGCTAACAGCTTTTTTTTGATAATCATAATCTCTTATTACTGTTATCCTCAAGGTCGGAGCATAACTGCATAACCATAATTTGATTTCAATACAATTTAAAAACATCGTTACACCTGTGACATCAATAGGTTCCTTTAAATAATAGAATATAGTAGGACGAGGAGAAAGGGAGGGGGCAGAGGAAGTAGCAAGTAGGAACTAGTGTATAATATACTTAGTTTAGCTCTAATGAGACCCACACTTAAAAAATATTTTTTGATAGACTTTTAATCATGGCTAAATATAAGCGGCTAAATATAAAAAAAGAAACAAAAAATAAAAATAGCAATATTTTAAATGATATAATAATTACTTTAATATTATATAACAATTGAGGTAGTTTACTTTTCCTTATTTGTTTTTCTTGCTTTTTTAATACGCCATTCAAACATAAGAATTTATTTTTGTTTCAACATATTGTGGCATCTTTTTTCATTGAACTTTCGGTGAATACATTTTCGTAGAGAAAATGGAAGAGTCGTATACTATTCATTTAAAAATGTTCTGCTTTGGAGGCGAAGCTCTTGAAATTAATGTGGTTCGACGGTAAATTTAGGATATGGATAGACAACACTACTTTCCATCGTAGTTCTGACCTATGTTCCAAATTTAAACTTTAAAATGTAATGTATTTTAAATATTCACCGTTACTTAGCATTTCTTTTTAATGACGCTATAATGTGTTTAAAACGTAAGGAGAAGTGTTTTATATTTTAATGGAGGGCTTAGATGAAATATTTACAGTAAGGGGTGAATGACGCCGCCTATAATGTGAAGGGAGAGTAGATAAGAGAATATTTATTTGATTATTTAAGAGATATTTAGCAAAGTCGTAGTAACAATATGATATTGTGAGTGAAAGGACTACTAATCCAATTCGTGAAAAAGTGAAGAAAATTTTTAGAACTCTAAATAAATATACTAAGTAATTTACTTCTATATTATTTAAACGGTTTTGGTAAGTGTGTGGATGAAATCTTTTTAGTAAAAAAACTTCACATTCATCTTCCAATATGTTGGAAATATCTCAACATTTTGTTATTTCATTTTCAGTAAAATTAGTGCTTTACTAATGTCAGGTCTGTTCAGTCTGAGACGTACTGAAAAGATACTACATACTTCAAACTAGCGTATAGCAACAAGTTACACTTGGGTTGAAACTTTTAAACATAACTTCAACTTTGTTCTAAGCATTTCTTTATCACATCGAACATAATTCTTTGTTTTAAAGTAGCTATTTTCACTCTACATCATCTGTCACAGCCAACCAGTCTAAATATAATTCATAAATGTTGTGTTGCACTGATCTAAAATTAAAACGCAAAAACACGAAAATATGTGTTAAAACGTTTTTTCACATAAAATACACAAGGTACTGTATATATTAATCACAAATAACTCTAGTATATCAAAAAAATATATAAGTTAGGAATTAATATGTATCAAAAAGGTTCACATTATTTGGTATAAAAATATGTGATATAAAGTAATTCGATATAAAAATATTCGATGTAAAAATATCTTGAAAATATGAGAGGAGATACATTGGAGGCAATAAAATAGTGAAACAGATGAGACATACAGCCTGTGCTGGAACTAATAAATATTGATTTTGAAATGCTTATAATAGTCCATATTTCTTTTTAGCCTAGTATCTTAGTATTTGCTATAAAGCTTAAAATACTCTTCTAATAAAGTATTCGACTTCTGATTAGCTAGGTATCAGAATATTTTTTCGCAGTCTTATTAGGATATATTTAAATAAATATAAATTAACTGCATTAAATATCAAAACAAAAAAAAGAACATTTTTTTTAATATTTATATTAAGAAAAAAAAATATTTTTTTTACTGAAACAGAAATTAATTACTAAAGAAACTTTTTGTTAATTTACTTGCCATCTTCTTTAGCTTGTGTAATTATTTTAGTTTAATTATTGTTCTATTCGGCTGAGACATAAAACGAGTGTAGACGTACTGCTTCACCTAAACGAAGATTTGTTTGGTCTGGCTATTTAGATTAATTAAGTGTATGGTCTAACCAAATAATTTTAATTCTAAACTAACAAAAAGTATTAGATATTTTTCTAAATTTAGTTCACTTAGTAAAGTTTATAATAAAAAAGATATATATATATATATATATATGCATATGTGATTGTGTGTGTATTTCTATTAGGCGTAATTGTTATCTAAGTAAATGCAAAGATTATTCAGTATTGTTTATGTTGAATAATTCTGTATCGTTGGAGCTTAGACTAATAGAAGACAATAAGCTCTTAACGTCGAATACTCCTATGTAATTGAAATGATACTGTATATATATGTGCGTGTAATATTAATTATTACTAGTATTTATTACACAGGTACATTGTACAACATTAATCGAAATATAAATTTGTTCTTAATATAACTTCTCTGTAAATACCTTTTATTGGACAAAGCAATAAAGTTCGTACGTGTGGAGACGACCTGTGCTGGGATAAGGAAAGATTACTTTTATCTAGGACTTACCTTCATAAACAATCTTAATTGCGTAAACAAAAAGATAATCCCATGAATTAAAAATAAACATTCATTCATTCATTGAATATAAAAAGGTAACTTCTTTTAGAAAGAACCATGAGAAAAAGGTTTTTTGTAAAATTATGAATAAAATGTAAAAAGTGTTATAAATGTTATAACAATGCCGGGATGTTTATAACTGGTTTAATCAAATAAACATTCGATACATATAAATATGTTTATAAATATGTTTATTTTATATTGCATAGTACAACAAAACGTTAAATATTAATTGAGTTCCTTTTCCAGTTCACTAGTTACAAGCTGTTTAGTTTGACTTAACTAAAACGTATAAAAAGGAGTTACATCAAAATTGTAAAAGTATTTATTAACACAATATTGTTTGGGCAAACGCCAACAAGAGCGCTATCGGCGCTGCTACAGACAGTATGATAGCAGTTACTATGAAATATATGAATTTCATTCTGTCTAGTTACATTTTTTTTTATTCTGCTAAGAGAAATGATTTTAATAGAAGTATTTGTGTTTAACTTTAGTATTTCTCTCACAGTTATAATTATACAAACATTATAAATATAATAAATGAACTGATAGAAAATAACGACTTTTCATATTGTTTTACACGTCTTTTGTATAAACTTTTTATAAACATATTAACATACTATTAATATAAATTAAAAATAATATGAAAATGAGCTTTTGATTTAAAAAACCACAATTTTATTGCCAAAGCTACCAAAAGTCAATGATTTAGCTCCAAATAAAAGCCAATGACCTTAATTGAGTATGACATAATGGTTTGTGTCAGTTCATTGGTTTCAATTATGTGTTTTCAGGCTATCATCAATCAATAACACACAAATAATTTACACTCGTTAGGGAATACAAAACCTGGATTGTATATAATATTTTATACTTTTCAAATTATTTAAACTTCATGACAGAGAAGTGTCATGGAAACTAATATAGCAAACTATAAATCATTTTAGATATTATACAGCATCTAGAATGCTGGAGGCTTCTAATCTAATAAAATGTGTCTCCCCATCACCCGTTACGAGCACCCTGTAGGTATAAGCATACAATATTTACCCAATATACGATATTTTATCCAATCTGCTGTTCAATTTGGAAGTAAAATGTGTTTAAAGTATTTTCCTGATATAAAACCTTCCTTAGTTTTTTATAAGTTATCATATTAAATTGATAAATAAAGCATTTCTTCATCAATTCTTTTGTTTTAATACTATTAGTGTCAGATCTCTTTAGTATAAAGGCGTGCATATTAATAGTATTTAATCAACTTTTTAATAAATTATTTATCAATTTGATAGTTACAAAGGTTTTCATACCTTATAATGATAATTATCATTAGGCAAAATAAAAAAATAGTCATACTATAAATGTAAAGAAGTAGTCTCATAACATTTTACATGCTCGAAACTGTCTAAATTATTATTTTATTTAATGGTAGTGTTATTGCGGCAACCATAATATCTTTTCATGATAATCCTTTTACAGAAGACGCTCTAGGTTTTTTTTGTTATAAACGTCATTTTCTTATAAATCCCTCAAGAACTTTCGTTTAATTACCTTATTTTATTACTTTGTGTAAGGTTATATCAATTGGAAATTGTTCTGTAAATACTTAGATTGAATATACAGAGTAATAAGAATGGTACGTGTACACACCTCACGGGACAATGGTCATACAGATTGCCTTTGCTTAGGACCTGACTTACATCAAACAATCTAACACACAATAATAGTCACTAGATAACTTTTTATTCTGAACATAATATTACATCTTGAATCAATATTTTATTTATATGTCGTAGATCACGATAATTTAACGATAATGAGTAACTCAATTGATATCATTGTAACAGTGGGGTGTGAACATCGTGACGTAACGAGTCACGTGACCGGAATCGTTTGGAGGGGCACCGGAGACATTTTAAATATTGGGGAGCATTGAGTCGAGGAGGAATTGATCAGTGAGAGCCTTACAGTTTGGACCCCCGAACGGGATCGGTAGTTCACGCAACTCTGATAATTGTATGCCTACTGTATACCTACTAAGTAATTTGTGAGAATTGATTACCTACATTTAATACAAGAATTGTCATATTGTGTGTGTGGTTTAATTGCCTGAGACCTACGCCTCGGGTCCTGTACCAGAATATTCCATCAAGAACGAGCAAGTCGCTAATATGCATCTATCTCCGACATATATAAGTTTTATTTATTTATAAATATAAATAAAATTAATGAATATAACTTATGGTATACACTTAAAATAATCATATAATTGATAAATTGTTAGAATATGTAACTATTGGGTATAAAAAGTACAAGATATGTACCTACTGTTTAGTCCGTCGTTAATCACAAATACCCATTTAACATAGTTGATAAAATGCTCAACTTTTAATGCAAGTGACGAGCGCCCGCTTTTTAAGTGCTGTTGACACTTTAAAAAGACCCCTCTTAATACACGAAAATAAGACAAATAAATATAGATTTTTTAACTTATTTATTTTGTAATTACATATTATATATTGCCTCACGTGCCATTGCCAGAATATATCTCTGAAACGTGTGATCCGTGATCTTATCCCTTAATACTTCCTCACTGATAGTATAGGAAGATTTGAAAATAGAATTTGAGTATAATAAGGTTTTCGTCCGGCAAGTAAAGCCGAGATTTGCTTAAGGACTACACGCTTTTGTTAACATACTCATTTCATATACCAGCCAAGACAAGTGTAGAGATTTGTTTATTTATTCCTGTTATTTAATTATTATTTATTTATCAATATTTGCATATTTTTTTTCTTAATATTTAAACAATCATCATTTTTTTATATTTATTGGAAGAAGAGGAGGGAGAGGCTCTAGAAGCCAAAAGGAATAAGATATAGTATTTTAGTGGAGGCGTTTATTTTCAAATTTATTTTGGAAGAGTATTATAATAATTACCCCACATTATCGCTATAGATTTATCAGTAGCTTGTGTATAAGCCAAACAGTAGTGGGATGATAAGAATTTATTCGTCAATCAAGTTAATGATTCGTTACTATCAGATCATAGCTATGACATCACTTTGATGTTTAAAATAGAAATGATGTCAATAAATTTTATCTACGCTTGAATCTTAATATCCTGTTATATTTTACCTTATTAGAAAGTAACCTCGGAAAGGTAGACGTTTCGGAAAGGTTAAATAATTTTCACTACAAACTTAAAATAGATGTCAAAAGACACGATAGAAATTATGTCTTTTTATTTATCCTAAGAACATTTACTTTTGGTTCACCATTTGTTTCTTTACCGCTGCTTTCTTACAGGATTAAAACAAAATTATCTCGCTTCAATAAGAATAATGCTGGTTGCAATACCTCAGTGGTTCAAATGATTTGAATAGAATACCTCTTTTAAAATGTTGTATTACGAGAAATGTTAAAACGTGCCAGAGTCTTTCAATTTCAAAATATTTAGTAATGGTTCGATTTTCTGAAAAAAAAACTAAATAAAAAAAATACCTACTCCCTGATGTAATTTGTAGACGTAAGGTTGATTCTCTTCAGTTGAAAATATGGTCGTAATCATCTCTCAGAAATATAGCCGACAAGATAGCTTTGAATGAAGTTATAATAAATTCAACATTCAACGGTACAAACTTGCTTTTAACTTGTATAGTTTTGTAACTTACTAATTGTATAACTTTATATTATAACTTGCTTTTAACTTGTATATTTTTATAACTTATTAAACTTTTTTCCATACCGCCCATTGTAATTAGATATTCATTATGAAATATAAAAAAAAATAGGCTAATATATAACAATGTTTGTAACATATTGCGTGACCATCAATGTATTTTTAAATTTTTATAGTTATTTGACTATATATATGCATTTATATAAATATAGAATGAAAAATAAACCGATACGGGCAGGGATTCGAACCCGCGACTACTTATATAAATTTAAATAAGCTTAACATGGCATACATGTTTATAGATATTTTCAAACATTAATTTCGGTAGTGGCATCTTTTCAATGATTATCTATACTGCAAAGTTAGAAACATTGGTTAGGATTTTCGAAAGAAACCTAATAGATGTTACCACCGTCCCGATAAAGACGATCACATATAGAATACTTAATTCACCGAGACGGACAGCGCTACGGTAGCTCAGTTGGTAGAGCGACGCGACGGGACGGTTTCCCAGTAGTCGCGGGTTCGAATCCCTGCCCGTATTGGTTTATTTTTCATTCTATATTTATATAAATTTAAATAAGCTTAACATGGCTATACATGTTTATAGATATTTTCAAACATTATATATACGCATCAACATCTCGTACATTCTGATTATGACTTAACATGCATTTTGGTTTTCTTAATGTTTAAATTTAAATTTAAATAAATAAAAGGAAAAATAAATCAATTCGGGCCCCAGCTTATATCGGTCTATGTAACGTCTACTAAACAGTATTTAACACATACTAATTATTTTCTCTATAGAGATAAGGAAGTCTTTCTATTTCGATAAGAACGCTAATTATTTTAGAAATATATTTTTTGTCACTAACAAAATATTATTGTAGTGAAACTTTTTTTTTTTTTGAAAAACGTTTAGTAATGATTTTATTTATCTTCTCAAAGTAAAACGCTGTAGTGAAGCAGATTATTATTTGAACATATTGTTTTAAATTCAATCTCGTTTAATTTAAGTAATGGAAGGCGAAGTGAAGATGTAAACATAGACGTTGCCTGCGGAGCTGTCGTACAAGCGGAAATTACGTCACCTGTAGATAGAGATTGTATGGTTGGTTTCAAGAAAAAAATCTACTATAATGTTTGTAAAAGGAAGTTGAATGGTTTTGATGTCTATATTTTTATTATCATATTCTATTCTTTGTACTGCTCATTGTTTGGAAACAATAAAAGACGACATCCCAGAAGACGCGTGTTCGAATCCCTGCCAGTATCAGTTTATTCCTCATTCTATATTTATTTAAAATTTAAATAAGCCCTACATGTTATACATGTTTATAGATATTTACAAATATTCGTAATAGTGGTTTTAATTTCCTAAATACTTTTGTCAGCACGTTGTTGTTCAATATTTAAATTAAGAAATTCGATTGATAAAATGGTTCAATGCCGTTGTAATTGTAATTGTTTCGGTCTGTAAGATGTTAGGAATCTGAAAGATTCCCATTTTCCAATTTACTCGTAAGTATCTTTGTACTCTTACCTATATATTAGCTTATCAAACATTTTTTAACAAATATTTTTGAAAAAAAATCATAAATTATATGTTTAAAATTACTCATAATATGTTCGTTCTTTTTTTTTGTTGCATCTGTATTTCACGATTGTCAAATTACATCGTTTTAAATATTTAAATGGCTTAAAATATATTTTTTTCTTATTTAGAGTATCAAAAAAATTGGTGTATTAAAATATTACATATACCTATTAAAAAAATATTACTCTGTATAATAATGATATCTGTAAATATGGATATTAATTTGAGGAATGGGGATAGCAGAAGGAGAAGAAGATGAGGTAATCCAACATTCTTATTATCTAGTTATAGTAATCTGTTATCATATTTTTTAATTTTACCTTTTTTAATGTACATTACCGTACCCTATGTAGTTAATTTTCGTTTATGTACTTTAAGTTCATACGTTAACTCTTTTGAGGAGCATGATAACCACCTCATTATCATTTGTATAATCGTCATTCTTGACCATGATTAATACAAATTACTTGTTCGTTTACTACCAAAACTGTGGAGGGAGTAAGAGCAAACTCGTAGAACTAAAACTTAATTTATGCTCAAGTAATTAGGATATTATTTTGGTAGTAGTATTTCCTATTGATGAAGCCATGTTGCTAACCCACGATAACGTGTTTTAGGCAGGAAAAGATGTTACGGTGCACTAGATTTACTAGTACTCAAGGCAACTATACCTACTTTTTACTAAGAAAGGACAGAAATAGGACGATAATTCTCTACTACACATCTTGTCCCGGACTTATATATAGGTGTAATGTGAGCTAGTTTCCAACAAATAGGAATATTACCACCAGAAAGGCACTTGTTGTAACTAATTTCTAATGGAGTACTAAAGGAGTGGCTAGTTCGCTTCAGAAATAGTTAATTTTTATTATCAGGACCAGAACCTAACATTTGAGGATATCCCGAGTTATTCGATTTCAGAGTTGAAGATTATCTTCAAAAGTTTTTATATTAGTCTTCAGTGAACTTCTATTCCAGTTATACATCGATCATAACAAAGCCTCGTAAGCGTTTTAACTCAGGCCCTCAAAAGAGAAAATTCTTGATAGTCGCGGGGATTCTTGTACGTTTTCCAATAGTCCCAAAGTTTTCGTTTTCTACTAAGAGCTCTTATCAAGCCATTAGTAAACCATATAGAAAATACACGAGATTTTATTTTCATTACTGGCACATATGTAGCTATAATATCATTGACATTTTTATAAAAAACGTCAGTGTTTTTTATAATTCATCGTTCATTCATCAATTCAGGCTTCATCGCACGTAAGAGGGGTTAATAGTTTCGATCAGTCAAGTCGGTTGATAATATCGTTTATTATGGCCTAGTCAGCTTTAAAAAAGTTTCTCTCATGAAGGGTATTAACAGTCATAAAGTTGGAGATCTTGATTTCACATAGTATATCAAGAGCTAGATGATGGGGAACAATGTTAAGCAAAGGATTGTCTGATATCTTATTCAATTACTTGACGTAAATAGTATCTAGAAGCCTTGAATGGTCGTTATACACAATTCGTCTATTTTTAATTCATAAAGGACATCGTATGTAAGAGTAACTCAGATTGCTCCGTGCAAGCAGACTCCAATAGACTAGTGGGGCTGGATGACCAATTAAGGAAGGGCAGTTTGAAATCTCCAATAATTAAGTAATTAAGAAGACGACCGTTGGTGTATATATCCTGGAGTTTATGGAAAAATATATTATACGCAGTAGAAGGGCTAATAGGAGGAAAGTAGCACGCGTTTAACAAAAGATCTGAATGAGATGGAAAGTGAATATAAATTTCCTCTAAGTCCGGTGTTTCTAGTTCAGTCATTCTGACAGCTTTGATTGTATCATTAACCAGGACCAATACTCCACCACCACCCTTTTTATCTGCAACTAAGACTAACTAAGATTTTTTCCCGTCGTAATATAGCCTAACCATCTGAATTAATTTCCCTGTCAAAAATTGAGTCTAATACACAAATCGACAGTCACAAATCTTCTTGTCTTTACAGACTACATTTTTAAAGGCTAAGATAATAAGTTTCAAATTAATACAATATACACAGACTTCTTATACAATATACACTCAGAATTTCTTAAAAGCTGTTCATCTATCATCTATTACTACGAATTATTTTTAGTGTATAGTTATTTTCGAAATAGCTTTTAATGTCACATAGAGTACAATATTTCAATTACACCCACCATTAATAATTTTTGATATATTCGAATTAATGGATCTCTCTATAAAAACTTTTTAAATCAAGCATTTCCAGAAATATAACCCATAATATACATGTGATTAATTTTGTTATAATATATACAATGAAACCATTTACCCTCTCTGTCCGCATGTATTTATTTTATTTGTACGTACCCAAGACAATTTGAGAGGAATTTCAATCACGAACCTTTTTTATCCCTTTATTAATTTGAGATCCCAAAAGGGTCGGCGAATATGATGGTATGTATAATAATATTTTTCAATGATAGATCGATTTGTGTATGTATTTAGTTATCTATTTAATTAATGGCTTTTACTCTAGAATGAGTTTATCATTCTTATTCTATCCTTCATCATTCTTTACTTAATAACAAATTTTTGTCACAAAAGCTGAACGAACATTGATTCTGTAAATAAATTATCTCTGAGAGTCAATTAATTTCTTTACAGTCGAGTCATCATCATTTGCTACATAATAAAATGAACACTATAAATCAGTGAATCATTAAGTCGGTACACTAGATCAGCGGCAAGTGACCCATTAATAGTATGTTCAGTTAATAAAATAAATTGATCAAAAGTCAGGTTATTAATTGATGCCCTACGAATGAAGACTTTCTTATATTTTTCCGTTTTTTTATTCCAAAATATATTATAATTATAATAATTGCATAGTATGTAATAAGAAAAAATATATAGGCCAGTCCAAATCTTGGCTCTTCTGGCAAAACTCAGCTATGTGCACTTGAGAAGTAAAATGAAAAATATGTATATTTTAATTTTTAGTTTATTCCTTAGATAATTAGCATGTTTGGCAGTTTTTCAATAAACAAATAATTTACATTGATTTTTATGAGGTTCAATTACAAAGTGTTATCATAATGCCTAGGTTAAATTGATGAATATGCTTTTAATGGGGAAACAAATATTTATGGGTACCAACTGCTATTTACAATAAATGTTTTCTCTGAACATTAAAATAATACTGTGGCCATGATGAGGATAACAGACCATTAACTTATTTATGTCCGATATTATCAGCTGTAATATTGTAATATTAAGTTCCATTATTATTTTCATAGTATAAAGTATGTGACCTAATTAATGAAAAAAAATAATTTTTGAAACCAATTCTCAATTATTTCATAACTGATATAACTATAAAACGAACATAAACATACCTTCCATACTTTTGTAAAAGTAAAATTTTAATTTAACTTCAATATCTTTCAACTGAAAATGTACCACTTTCCAAAAATGCCAAGTACAAGTACCTAGGATTTATAAAGCTCTAACTACATATATTCAACATTATAGCTTTATAGTATAACATAGACTTAACTCCTTTGGTTTTATCTCATGTAAGTCGCAAAATGCTAAAAAAGATTTCAAATAAATTTACCTTTATTTAAATGCCATGAAAATGTAAAAAAAAATAAGAAAAGTAGATTATTTAAATATTAACTTATCTGAGAAAAGTATTTGATTGGTTTTCTTGACGGGTTGTTGAGATCATTTACTTAATATGGTATTAAATTTCAGTCACTTATTACATTAGCATTTCAATAAAAGTTATCTTATATATAATAACAATCATAGCGCTACATATACAGAATATTATTGTTAGCGATACCAGTAGTGCTACCATTAAACATTAATTACGAAGCGAGGTCACTTTAAATAGCATTTACGGAGAGAAAGTGTTAAGCAACGTTAGATTTAAGCTATGAGAATTTATATTAAACAATACGGTCTAGTTTAAAAAAGGAATTAATTTATTGGGCAAATGAGTAATTTTCTATGTTTATATGTTATTATATTATAAAAAAAATAAACAAACAAATTTAAAATCTACAAAGTTATTAATTATCTGAATGCTTATTGTCGCCCCAAATTTTACAGGCGCTCTTTTATATTACTTGCCACTAAAGTATGGAAAAAAATGAAATTGCATTTTAAGAATTTATGATGAATGTCATATGTTTAAATCATTTACAGAAATGAGACACGATACGAATTCTTGTTTCGTTCAGGTCATTTATATGTTTTGTGAAAAAAAAAACTAATTATTGCTTTTCATTTCAAGTACCTACTATTTAATTTGTAGAAAATTATGGCTTTAATTCCGGGGATAAAAAGGCTCGTAGCATAAGTACGCAGGATTAATAATATGGATAGAATTTAGCGAATGGGACTTTACATTCCTTTGTACAATGCGCTTTACTAGCTTGTAAATTTATTGATATTTATATTAAAATGTTTCACTGTGACAAATACATATTATAGATAGCTTTTCCATTCATTCATTATGTCCAGTAAGATTTATGAATTATATAAACTGATAGTTTAGTATCTTTATTAATATATAATGTTCGATTCATAAAATACACAAATTGTTACTTTTTCAATGATTTATAATGTTCGTTAATGTTTATAAAATACTCAAACTGCTAGTTTGTTTATTGATTAATATGTCTAATACAAACAATTTCAATTCCTAATTTTAATCTCATCCTGTTTAAAGAATCAAAAGCTCTATATTACTAATGTAGGTTTCCACTTACCTCTACTATAGAGACACTCGTTAACACAGGAATGAAATCTAGACGGGACACTTAGTAATGTGTACAAATAGGGACGTTTGGAATAATATTTTTCGAGTTTCGTTCTTTTAATTAAACCTAATTAAATTTATATTGGGATATTTTCAATTTTAAAGGTAACGTTTTTCACAATTACACTGTTTCAAGCCCTAGCTGTTTGGTTATAGTATCTCTGTCTACGGTTTCAATCTTAGTTTTAAAATCTCTTATAATAAATCTAAATTTATACTCCTGTGTATCTATGTAATAAAATCCACCTTTTTTAAGATGAAGTTTTATATGAGAGCACGAGATATTTCTATCATTCTACTTACTGAAAGTTTTTTATTTGCCATTGATTTAACTGTTATTCTATTATATATAACATTTATTTTGTAGAGTATTTTATTGCTTAAATAGTAGGTAATAATTAATTTACAGATATGTAATTGGTTTAAAACTATTAAAGACGAAAATGGGAAAAGCGATCAATATTTTAATTTAATAAATCAATATGTTATTTAAACAAATTAACTTAACAATAAATTAACAATAATTAAAATAATAATTTAACATATTTTAAGGTCTTTTTAATTGAAAATTGAAAAACAACGGGTATATTTCCTAAAAAAAAAATTCTATAGAAGAATCGCCTACTATGATGAAAAAAACATGTTTGTTCCAGATATAGCCTGACTAAATCTAACGTTTCTATTACCGCTCTACTCATTATTTTTGTTACAGTAAGCTTAATAGAGTACTATAACATTATAAAATCGTCACGAAGTACATTATTTATTTCAATAGCGGAGACTGCTCATGAAAGAAGAATTGAGAAATTGATATTACTAATATTTACCTTACTATATTCTTTAAACATAGATCTTTCTAAAGGGCTCTTTAAGTATTCTTTTTTAAGGGGTAATTTTACTTGATATTAATTACAAAAGTGAACGTAATCAATGAAGTAGTATGCGTAATGTTTTGCATCGTACAGTACGTGTAATATTTCTTTCATTATTTTATATATTTGTAATGCATTATTATATAAAAAAAATAACTTTATCTCCATATAGATTTTAACTTTGCCGAACATCATAGTCTAGGTTTTTCTTAACGTATTTAAATAATGACATATTTATGTTTATTTTTAAAAACATTATAAATAAAGGGTATATATATATATATATATATATATATATATATATATATATATATATATATATATAACTTATCTCCATATAGATTTTAACTTTGCCGAACATCATAGTCTAGGTTTTTCTTAACGTATTTAAATAATGACATATTTATGTTTATTTTTAAAAACATTATAAATAAAGGGTATATTATACTATTTATATGTTGCAATAAAGTTAATATATAATTCTAATAAATTAGGTTTTATATGTAGTATGTAATTTTATATGTAACCTTAAATTTCATATGTAATTGTAAAATTTATATGTAACTAAACATTTATTAATATAAGTATTTAGTCTATATTTGACTGACATTTACTTTTCTACACAATTTACCATATCACTCAAATACATCGATTCCATCTCATTTCTTTACATAAACAGCTTGAATTTTCTGACATTGTTTTTTTTATAAATTTGCAATATTCTGTGCTATATCCAAACCTATGCCATTCGAATTCTGTACTATTTGCTAGTACTATATACAGTTACAAAAATATAACCTATACTTTTACTATGTCTTAGTAGTTAAGACTGATTCACACTGATTACTGAATTCTTAAAGTTATGGTCTGCAAACATCTGCAAAATTATTTGCTGATTGCTCATAACTATTATAAATAGATTCCGATCGGCATAGTAAAACTAATGTTTGTAAACTTGATTATATTTTAGATGAAAATCTTTCATCTCGTTTGCAAAAGATATCAAGTTCAAATTCTTGGATATTATATTCGTAAATTTTAATTACATATTGTAATATATTTTTGGACAAAGCAATTATTGGATCAGTTTAGAAAATATTATTTTAGGAAAAATTAAAAACCTCCCTTTAATTTAAAATCAAAAGTATATAAATGTTTGTTACAGTTTAATAAGTGCTAAAACGCCATGTAAATGTAAATATCAACGCTGCCAGAGCGGAGCGAGGAGCCGAACAAGCGGATATTAACTCGCCGCACACAGCTTAGTAGTATCGACATTAGACATCTCAGAATCAACATCTGTATTAAGAAGTAACGGGATTTCTGTATTCGAACTTATATGAATCATGATGAATATTATATATATTTTTATACCCGCCTGTATTCATTTCCATTTTATCCGAATTTTGCACAACTAGTTTTGACTCATTCGGGATTCTTATTTATGAGGTCTAAAATATTACATATTATTATCTACACATCTATAGATATTACTACAAAAAAGTTCCATTTTTAATCTGTTTACGTGTAATATAAATACATAAATAAATAATTCCATTGGGTGAAGAACTTGAAAAATATCACGAAGCATTAGTTTTGCGATTAATCATCTTCATTTGTCTGTTTAGGCATCACATAAAACTACTTGCGGAATTTTTCATTTTACCAAACCCAGACCCGAATGAAGGGGTGTTATGAGTTTCTGGTTATCTGGGTATCTGGGTATCTGTGTATCTGTGTATCTGTGTATCTGTGTATCTGTGTATCAGTGTATCAGTGTATCTGTGTATCAGTGTATCAGTGTATCTGTGTATCTGTGTATCTGTGTATCTGTCTGTGGCAACGTAGCGGCCAAACACGTAGACGGATTTGAAAACTTGGTTCGTCGAGGTGGTTCTTAGATAGATAGTTAGATAAACACCTTATTGCACACAAAAAAAAAATAAAAAAATTACAATATGCAGTGGAGTTATAACATTTAAAAATAGTATGCAACGCCGGTCTCTTTGCTAAGAGCAATCTCTGACAGACAACCTTCAGGTGAAAGAACTTAAATAGAGGAGAATACGGGATTGTGCGAATGAAGAGAAATAAACATTGAAATAATACTTAAACTTAAAGCCTGTAATAAACTGTTTACTTAAAATACTTACAAATACATAAATTACAAATAAAATAATAAATAAATTGTATATATAATATATACACGTACATACATATAGGTACACATACATACATACATAATATTTTACTTACACCAAATAAATATACTAAGAAAAAACAAAATACTACAATATTGACACTATTACAATATAAACACCTAAACAATGAGCATGGACAATATTAAAAAATAATTTACTCTAGGGAAATATAATGATTAAATAAATTAATTTTAAATGTATATAAGGATTTTAAGCTACGAATATCTGAAGGAAGCATATTGCAGACCATTACTGCTTTCATCGTGAAGGATTTGTTAAAGTATTTGTTATTTATAGGATTATAGATTAATTTATTTATAGGATTGTAAAGGATAACGTATAAAAGAGATAGGATATGTAAGTTGCGGCGTTGTCTAATGGTTAGTCATTTGAGTTGCGTACGAAATTCGGAAACATGATCAAATTTACGAAGGTTAAAAATAAACTTCATGCACACATTTTGTAACCTCTGGGGCTTTTTGATTTGTTCTTCTGTTACGTCTGGATAACAGCAATCTGCATAGTCCAAAAAAAAGGAATTAAAAGAGATTGAACAACAATTATTTTGGTTTTTGTTGGCAGAGGATGTTTCCAGCGTTTTAGTGAATCGATAGTAGCAAAAATTTTCCTACTCACTTCCGTAATCTGCGTGGACCAGGATAAATTGTTATCAATAAAGATACCAAGATTAGATATGTTTGGTTGAAACAGAAGTAGTCGTCTCCAAGATATGAAACTTTTATTAGTGCTGGTGTAAGGTTCTTATACAATATTGATAGTAAAAACCTAACCAAGTGAATTTAGTGTGTTTGTAAGTTTATTTACTACAACCGAGAAAAAAATAAAATAATTTTAAAACGCAGATAACAAAATATTTAAAGTATAATAAACCCCCGATACAAAAGAACGTCTAAATAAATAACATTATTATGTACTTCTTGAAGTCGTTGCATCGGGGGACCGCTAAATAAAGAAAGAATTCAAAATTGAAGTAAGTTAAATATCTTAATGACAACTTCAAATCGTATAGTCTAAGTCCTCATGCATTAGATCCGAAAGTTTTGTAAAATAGGGACCATCGTCAACGTACGTATAACGGTTCATTCAATAAGTTCATAATAATGTTATTTTTATCCTTTAAGGTTTATTTTTCATTCTAAATTTATTTAAATTTAAATTGAAAGAAATAAAAACAGCACAGCAGAGCACACAATGCAGCGCAACTTAATTAAATATACTGGAATGGAAATAATATTATTTGCTTTTTAGGTTACTTTATTTATTTTTTTAATAATGTAAATACATTTATTTTACCTAATCACGCGCCAATTAAGCGACATAAAGAACGATTTTATGTATTTTTTTTTATTTTTATGATTAAATTTTCTAGTCAATTCTATTTAACCGCTACAAAAAAGTGTTTAAAATTATATTTTTTTCTTAATTATCTTTTTTCCCTTCTTATTCTGTCAGTAATACTTACTATACAAATACTGTATTTTTAATTTTTGTGTAAGTAAGAGTATAATTTCAAATTTTATTAATGATATGTGGCTAACTCAACATAATATTTACAAAGATAAATCTTCATAGTAGCAAAGAATATCACTGGTTTCTGTTTAGAAACAGTAATAAGTAGTCTCATTATCTATTTTTTTTTTAATTTACAAACAACAATACCGACAATACTCGTTTTAATTATAATGAAAGTTACAAAATTATTTCAGGCTTACTGTCGCGAAGAAAAATAAAAAATGAATTTGCAAAAGCTCTGTTAATTTACGTTTTTTACCTCAAGCCTATATGTATATTTATTGTTCATGTATCTGAAACGGTTAACTCACTTTACCTTACCTTTACTTACCGTACTTATAAAATGATATAATTTTACTAGTAATACAGCAAACGAGGTACTTGCTGATGTTGCTGTTAAAGACGGAGAAATTATTACACTATTTATGAGTATAATATTTTGAATGATTATTATTCATTTAATATTATTATATAATGATTATTATATTATTCATCATTTTAGATTTACCAACCCGGCCAGGAATGCCACACTATAATGAAGTATATACAGGGTTATTTGTAATTAATGGGCTACCTCTTGCAGACAGACTTTCTATATTAATCCCAACAATATTTGTCCTACGACTTTTAAATATCTTAAAAAGCAACACATAAAAATTAAACAAAAAAAAAAAGAAAATATTTACTTCCTTAGTTATTCATTCATATTCTATATTTTGAAGAAGAATATAAAATGTCAACGCCCGGGCACCATAGCTACGCTCAGTTCAGAGGCAACAAATAAATTTAAATTTTAAACAATTTAACTTATATTTTAAAAACTAATAATTTTAAAAAGTCGTACAAGTAATATGTTGTTAGAATTGATGTGGAGAGGCTGCCTGCAAGAGGTGGCCCATTAATTAAAAATAACCCTGTATATGTACATATATACAATATATATACTTATCGTCTTATTAATAACATCTGCCGAACATTCAGACATGCCCAGAAATTCCATTAACTCTCTCTGACGATGATTACAATATATAAACTACGTTCCTTACAACAAACCAACCAAGCAACCAACCAACCATTAAATTCACATTACGTGTGTTTATTCAGTTTGGTTGGTAGTGCCGAAGATACAGTGCCTTTTTAATGTTCTCACAGATGGAGTTCGGAAAAAAGAAGAAGTCAGATATACCTCATGTGTACACAAACAGTGTCAACAAGAAGGTAACATAATTCCAGTGTATATTTTCTTCGTCATACGTCTGGTGATGACAAGTGGCGGTTCGTTGTTACTTAAGTAGCTACTGTTAATTTTATCTAAATTCTTATTTTTTACTTCGAGCCACAATCATTTTATGCGGATTTAATAAACAGCATTGACATATAAAAAAAAAAATATGATTACAATATCATATATATCATTTCATATAATAAAAAAATCATTGGAAACCGTCCCGTAGCTTTAAATTGAGCTACCGTATCAGGACGGTTTCCCAGTAGTCGCGGGTTCGAATCCCTGCCCGTATCGGTTTTTTTTAATTCTGTATTTATATAAAATTAAGTAAGCTTAACATGGCTGTACATGTTTATGAATATTTTCAAACAAAATATGGTCTATTAAATATGAATGAAGTTATAGGTAAGTATTTGTTTCAACTAAGCGTAGAATCTATTTTCAGTCTCTTGGGTGACCCCGATGTCGTCGTAAAGAAGACGGAAAAGTCGAACACAATTTTCAGTTAACAATGTTCCTTACGATTGGAGGCGAAGCTCTTGAAATGAATGTACTTTGAACTTTGAAGTGAAATAGGTTCTCCAGTATAGTTATACTATGTTCAGTGTTTGGTAATATTTATATATTAAAGTTTTTACATCACTATCAAGAGTTATTATTCTTTTAATAATCATCCTTCGAAAACCCGGATATATGTCTTTTATTTTTTTTTATGGATAAAAGGTCTGGCAGGATCTGGCTTCATTTTAAGTGCCAAGTTAGATGTCAATTTCAACACATATTTTTTTTTGAAAGCAGCAGTTATTCAAAGAAATACAACAATGTTGCATTATTAAGTTAGTTTTGCAATATTAATTGATATCTACCAAAACTATAAATATAGAAAATACACATTAAATACCTAACTTTATTGACATTCTCAAATGTTTACAATTTGTTAGTTTTGCACTTTAGATTATATACACCAACCATTTCACAAGTTACAGTTCATAGTTTTGGATTTATTCTTAAGTGTTTCTTTATTGAACATTGCTACTTTAGTAATACTTGAAATATATTCATATAAGCAATATCCACAAAGTGTGCACTAGAGTCCCCGAGCGGCGCCACTGTCGTATTTAACAAGCACCCACGAAGCTTACTCTAACACGATCGAACTGGTAAAAAACTTGCACTAGACACACTGTTTCCCCTAGTCTGCTTGATTTTCAAATTAGCCATTCCATTTTGGCATAAGCAAGTGTCTGAATGTCAGGTGATCATCTGTAGATATTGGTTTTCTAAATAATATATGCTCCTTTACCTAAATAAGGGAATCTTAATGAGAGCAAAATGTTTTTCTTGGGCCAGGGAAGTAATAATGGTCTCCGCCCCGGGAAACAAAAACCCACTCTACCCCACTAAATTGATCAAAAAAAGATATGTACCATCGTCAAAGAAAAATAAAATCCATACCCCAAATCAAAAGATAACACCTGATCGGTTACTATTAAAAAATATGTTAAATTGAATTCTATAATATGTGTTCATTATTAATTATAAATAAAGTATGCAACTGGAATAATAAATGTTTGGATAGTATGTTTTTATTTTTTTACGAGTAGGTACACATTTATATATAACTGTTTCTTAGGAATCTCCAAAATAAATGTTTTTTTTTTAAATTATAAACTTTAAAGCTAACCCGACCATTCGAATAAAAGTTTCTTAGATTAGCCAAAGCCAGCCCTATTCACATAAATTAACTTTAAACAGATTCTAACAATTCTGGTGATAGGTTCTTACAAAGTTGAAAGTATGCAAATACACATATCTATAAGAATTATTGAAACCTACTAAAATGGAATTTATCATCTGTATCACTATTTTATTGCTTCAATATGTCATACAACGCTATTTCATTATTTTATATTACTAACGAACACCTGAGAAATCGTACCAAAAAACTTTTTTAGTTATGAGGATTTAATTTTTATTACATTAATGTTTATAGTTTTAGTAACCATTATTATATATCGAATACCGTTAATGTTGAAGATTCCAACCACAATGTTGAGTGAAATGACGAGCTAGTAAACAAAGGAATATAATACTATAATGATCTAATTAAAAACTACACTAGACATTACCAACCAACCATTCAGGTCGTTTCATAAAAAGTTAACAATAAAAAAAATATATTTATCTTATTATGGTTGAATAGTAGAATTAAATACAACATAAGCCTTTTGTTTAAATGTCTTTTGTTTGATTTTGTTCGTGAAACGACGTGGCGTTTTATGTGTTTTATTTATTTATGTAGGAGTAACATCATCATTAAGGTTAATTAGGGATAAACACATTCTAATTTGCATATTGTATTGATATATATTTGCAACTGCGTTTTATAAATTTGATTTTTAATACACCAACATTATAATAAAAATAATACACAAAAGCATTTAGAGTGTTTCTTGTCTGCTAAAACATATTGGTAATATCAGAAAAGTTGTAATACGAGTATCAAATGTGCAAAATAACAACAACTTTTTCATGAACAGACAAATGAGACAGTAGTATATATCTCGGTAATTACAATTTCTAAGTCTAACTGAAGGTACTAACTAACAAGTCTTTATCAAGCTTGGATCGATTTCTAGGTATTTAGAGAGATTTCATTTCTCTTTTTAATCAGGGCTCAACTAAAATCTTGAATAAGTACAAAAAATAATTTGAACAATGTTCACTTTACGACAGTTGGCTATTAATCGCTTTAGCTGAGTCTGCAATCCGTCAAAGAACTCGCGTTATTAAATAAATCTTACAAAGACTGTGAATTTACCTACAAATAGTTTGTCATGTGTTTCTGAATGTAATAACTTTTGAACTTATAACTATCGTAAGGTAGGAAATAGGCTTTAAAGTTATGATCTCTCTTATATATAACTTTTATATTGTAGTTTTTATATTGTATCATAACTGAATAGCAGAAACTTTTAAACAACAAGCCATACTCGTATTCATAAGTAAGTTTAACAAAGTTATGTTATAATCTGACTACAAAATGGTAGTTTGCTGTTTAGTGGTTTTTCTATATTAAAATACTAAACCGTTATCAATAAAGGAAAATATTGATTAGTGCATCCAATGAGTTATAATTGGGTATAATGAACGGTCTATAATAGAATGTACAAAATAAGAATAAACTCTGGTAAAAGAACATCCTCCCTAATTATGAATATTATTACTAAAATATTGTACACCTCTTATTAATTTAAATATGTAATCAAATGATATTTTTCTTCCAAACATGACGACCCAATTGTCAAATGCAGAGTGCATTATTATTAACTCTTACTTGGCATATTTCCAAACAGCAATATTTATTAACACTGTTTGTGTAATGACCTTTTGTGACACTTTGTTTCATACAGTAATATAATATATTATGGCTTATATTATTTCAGATAACAAAAAAGAAAGCAGATAATTATTAAAGCTCTACATGTGACGTTGCCTTGACATCGTGTCTCAAAGATTTTTTTATGAAAATCTTATTTTCTTTTGAATAGATCAAGTAAATAATATTGTAAATAGTATATTTATAATAATAATGACTTACATGGTATTTAACATATAATGAAACAATGTTATATTTTGCTTGTAAATAAAAGCTGCACATTGGTCGAGTAGTTAGTGCAGACGCCTAACGATAGCGACGCAATGGGGTTCGGGTTCGATTCCCGACAGGGATAGGCATGTACGTGACGAGCATAGATGTGTGTATTTCTGGGTTTGGTCGTTTATTAAATATATTCTCAGTATTTATAATGTGTACTTCTATATATTTGTATCGTTGTCTAACACCCTTAACACAAGCAAATAATTTGCTTAGGGGTTGGATCAATGTGGGTAATTTGTCCAGTGTTATTATTATTATTATATTTTTTCCAACGATGAAAAAATAAAAGATGATAAAAGTGATCTATAGTATATTTATTACTTATTAGAGACTAGCTTTTGCCCGCGGCTTCGCACGCCTTAAATTCGTAGTAAAACAATTCCCACTTCCCTTTTTTGTATTGGCTTTTTTATGACTTATTTTAAGTGATACGATCAAAATTACTACATACTACATTAAGTTTTTAATAAGGATACAATATTAAGTGCTGTAATTATTTTTTTTCCTATCTTGTTTTTACTTAATACCCATTATAACCATATATCACACTTACAGATTTTCATTGAACTTAATCAAAATATGACCATGTAAACTTGAGGAATTCTGAGCTACACAATCGACGTTATTTTCGCTAACAACTTGAAAGCCTAGTTTTATTAAAACAAAATCTATTTTAAATAATAAACATTCAATTAGCAATATGCATTAACAAAATTTTCAATACTGAACATTCACAAAAGCCATTTTTGAGACGGTCTGCACGGTTCCATACCAGAGTGCGCCAGTAGATCGTATACCGCATTCACCGTTGAGCAGTCGACCGGGACACATGTCCCTTTTACCTGCTCCGCCTATTTGCGCCACCTACCTGGGCCGTCACGCTGACCGCCCAGCCACCTGCACCGACCACCTGCACCGACCACCTGCACCGACCGTTCGTACACCTGCGCCAGTCAAGATAACGACCTCCATTGTGTGGTGTGATTGTGTTTGTGTGTGAGTCATCGCCGCAAGCACACCTGCGGGCCGGCGAGCCTGCTTAGGGGTCCAACAAGTCCGACGTCGCCCTAGTTAGGGTACGAAACGGAATTCAAAGACTTCGTCGTAATAGCCTGCGTCGTGTAAGTACACAGTCGTTAGGGTATTAGGCACACCTCTGTCACCTACTGACAGAGATTCGATAGGGTTCACGTTAGGCACTCGCCTCCCTGCTCACGCAGGGAGGACGGCTCATATCTCCGGGCTCCACCATGGAATCCAAATCCGCGGCGGAACCCGAAGATCTGTCCAAGTCGCAGTTTTTTGGTTGGGTCCACGGAATTGCGCCTCAATTATGCCTGCGCTACTCTGTCTTGTTAGGCATCGAGTCTCCGCCCTCGACCTCGCGCGCCGTGATCGCGACCGAGAGCACCTCCGACATGGAGGTCGAGGCCGCCACTCCTACGGAGCAGACGGCCTCGGATTCCGAGTCGGGGAGTTCGTCCCCTTCCTCGGACGCTGACGAGGACGACGGTTTCACGACCGTGCAGACCAAATCGGCCAAGAGGAAGGCAACGAAAGCGCTCTCCTCGAACGTCCCGCAAAAACGGGCCTCAAAACCCGCTAGTAGCGAACCCGCGTCGCGCGACCGTTCTTCGGGCCCGGGCCCGACTCGCGAACACGCGCCGATCGCGCCCGAAGCGCCCGCGTCCGTGTCGCCGTCGTCCGCGCCTTCAGCGCCCGCGGAGGCACCTTCAGCGCCTGCGCCTTCAGCGCCACGGAAGTCCCCCGCGCCGCCGCCGCTTTACAAAAGGGACAAGTCTAAGTGGGACACTCTGTCCGCACTTATGACGGAGCACAAGCTCCATTTCACGTCCGCCCGAAATACCGCCGACGGTATCCGCGTTCAAACCGCGTCTTCGTTGGACCACCGTGGTCTGACTCGTCTCCTCCGCGAACGTGGTTACGGATACCACTAGGGTCCCGTTCGATCTCGTTCTCGTTCATCTCGAGCTTTCCCCGGAAGGAAAGCAAATTTTTAACGTTAAGGCAGTCTGCCAACTCTCCGGCCTTAGGGTCGAACCTCCACTCGTTCGCGGTTTTCCTGGTCAGTGTCATCGCTGCCAGCTCTATGGGCATTCCCAACGTTTTTGTCACGCGCGTCCAAGGTGCGTCAAGTGCCTGGACGACCACGCAACAGCCGACTGCTCGCGGAAGGGACCGGTCCCTGAGGATCCTCCCAGCTGCATCCTGTGCGGACAGAAGGGCCATCCCGCGAATTATCGCGGGTGCCCCAAAGCGCCGCGCAGGACACAGCCGGTAAGGCCACCTCCTCGGTTCGCACAGCCTCCATGGGCTCCTCTAGCCCCTAGGAGGCCCGCGGCCCCTCAGGCATCCCAGGCCCCTCAGGCACCCGCGAACGCGATCGCGAACGCTTGGGTGAAGCCTCCGAGGATTATCCCACAGCCCGTCCCCCAGTCGTTGCCGCCGCCGCCGGTTCGTTACTCCACCGACGGAGTTGCGAGTTCGCTCGCGTGCGTCACGAGCCTCTTCGGTGTAATAGACATCGAAGAGCTCCTAGTCTTTTCGAATGAAATGAGGGATTCCGCGCGGAACCCTCCCGCGAGGATGGAAGTGCTCCTCAAGCACGCCGTCCTAATCAAATCGATATACGAACACACGATGTCAACATGATGACATCGCGTGGAAGGGTAAAACCTCGCTCTCTGACTGTCGCTACATTCAACGCGAACGGGCTACTTAAGCAGATAGATCTAGTGCGCGACTTCGTGGTCACGCACCAGATAGACGTCCTGTTAGTACAAGAGACCTTTCTGAAACCGTGTAATCGTGATCCGCGCATCGCGAATTACCGTCTCGTTAGGAACGATAGGGCAACCGCGAAGGGGGGAACCATCATCTACTACAGAAGGTCTCTTCATTGCACTCCGCTCGATCCGCCCCAACTAGTCAACGTAGAAGCGTCATTATGTCAGGTGGGTATGACCGGCCATCAGTCGATCGTACTAGCATCCGTCTATCTTTCTCCCAATAAAGCCTTACTTGAGAGGGACCTTAAGTCCTTACTCCAATTAGGTAACGCAACCATTCTGGCCGGCGACCTAAATTGCAAACATCCCCGCTGGAACTCCACTGTCGCAAACAGTAGAGGAAATCTCCTTGATAGTCTAAGTTACAAAGCTGGTCTCGACTTCGAGATCACCGCGCCTTTGAGTCCCACGCGATACTGCGACACAGACTACCGACATGACAGCCCCGACGTGCTCGACATAGTACTCTTGAAGGGCGTGACACTCCAGTTACGTTCTATCGAGACGCTATCCGAGCTAGACTCTGACCATCGACCGGTCCTATTTCAGCTAGGACTTCCTCCCCTTAGGGAACCCGCGACCAAAACAATTATTAACTGGACGAAGCTTCGAGAGCAACTCCATTCCCCCGTACCAGCGCACCTCGACAAAATTCCTGACCAGCTTACATCGGTCGAGGACGCTGTCTCAGCCGCGACTAACTTCACAGAACATTTGGTAGACAGCATAGGAAAGTCCTCGAGGGAGGTCAGAGTGAACTTCGAGGGTTACCGAGCACTCCCTCCGGACATTAGACTTCTCATCACCCGTAAAAACGCCGCGATTAGAGCCCATGACCGATACCCGACAGATGACAACCGACGGAGGCTGCGCCGTCTCCACAGGGAGTCGAGACAAGCTCTCGACGACTTCAGAAATAGCGGCTGGGATAGGACGCTTGCGACGCTCTCTCCAACACACCAGGCATTCTGGCGGTTGCAGAGAGCGTTGAAGGCGGACACTGTCTCAGATATGCCTCCCTTGGTTGGACCTAACTCCGCCAGCGTTTGACGACCCTGACAAAGCTGAGTGCTTAGCCGACAGTCTAGAGAGCCAGTGCCGTCTGTCTGCTCAATCGGTTGATCGCGATCATGTCGAAATAGTCGACAAATCGGTCAATATAATGTGTTCTCAGCCACCGGCCGGTCCGCCAATCAAGGAAACGAACCTAGACGAGGTGACGTCCATAGTTAGGGCGCTTCACGTCAAGAAATCGCCAGGTCCCGATAGGATCACTAACAAAGTGATAAAGCTTCTTCCGCCTCCTTTAATTTACCTATTTGTTACCATTTTTAACGCTCTACTGGCCGGTTGCTCGTTTCCGGCCCAGTGGAAAGAGGCCATAGTGATAGGGTTCCATAAGCCGGGCAAACCCCGGAATCTGCCTAGTAGTTACCGTCCCATTAGCCTTCTTAGTTCCTTAGGGAAAGTATATGAGAGAATCATCCTCTGTAGACTTAGATCGGAAGTCGAGAGACTCAAAATCATCCCAAATGAGCAGTTCGGCTTTAGAGCCAACCATTCATGTTCCCATCAGGTGCAACGCCTCACGGAGCACATACTGATAGGGGCCACTGTGAGGGCCAAGAAGCATAGGACAGGAGCGCTCTTCCTCGATGTAGCTAAGGCGTTCGACAGGGTCTGGCACAATGGACTGGTGTACAAGCTATACCAGTTCAAGGTGTCGGACAGACTCGCACTCATCATACGGGACTACCTGTCGAATCGCTCCTTTCGCTACAGAGTGGAAGGCGTTTTGTCAACCCCCCGCCCCATCAGGGCGGGTGTCCCCCAGGGTTCAGTTCTCTCGCCCATCCTCTACTCCATCTACGCTAGCGATATTCCTAGGCCGCGATCTAAAGTGCACCTTGCCATGTACGCGGACGATACCACGCTTTACACGTCCTCTAAGGATCACTGGGAGATATACCAACGTCTCCAATCCGCAGTCGCCTCCCTCGAGAGTTGGCTGCGGAAATGGCGGATCGAGGTAAACCCTGAGAAGAGCGTTTCGGTGCTCTTCGAACGGGGCCCCCCAAGGATCCTCCCGCGAATCAAACTCTTTGATAAACCGATACCTTGGAAAGACGAGGCAAAATACCTAGGAGTAACGTTAGATAGAAAGTTAGTTTTCACTGCGCATATTAGGACCGTTCGTAGCAGAGCGGCCTACATATTAGGTCGTTTATATCCGCTGTTAGGCAAGCGGAGTAAAATGTCCCTTCGCAATAAGGTGACACTTTACAAAGCTTGCATACGTTCCGTCATGTCCTATGCGAGTCCCGCTTTTGCGCACGCTAATCTGAAACCCCTTCAGGTGATTCAGAACAGGTTTACACGGATTGCAACCGGGGCGCCGTGGTTCGTACACAACATCGATCTCCATAGAGATTTAGACCTTCCGACCATCGCTCAGTACTTCAAGGGGCTTTCCCAAAAGTACTTTGAACGTGCTGAGCGACACCCGAACCCACTGGTGGCTGACGCCACAGAATATAGACCACATAAGACTACTTTAGTCAGAAAAAGAAGACCCAAGTCGGTACTCGTTGACCCCGACGACGCGTTCACAGTAGGTAATAACGTGTACGCGTAGGCATAATTGACACCACACAACATACAGACACACACCGTCTATACCGGTATAGACGAGGTCCCAACTGAGTAAGTGCTCCGTTGCTCCGGCGTTCTGCCGTCGGAGGACGCTAGTGTCCAAATGTCCTTAGCTTCCCTCCTGACTAACGACGCCCCGAGTCGAGGTCCGTGTCTCAATCTGAGACGCCCTCGGGACGTCGTTCCCCATGGGGGCCCATCTGGCCCCCCCTTGTTAAGGGTGGGTCTCCAGACCCACCCGCTCCCCCGGTGACGCTGTAATAGCCAACAGGGCTAACAGTATAGACAAACAAAAAAAAAACAAAAAAAAAAAAAAAACTAAAAAAATATCGTATACCGCCGCAAACGCGAAAACCCTATATTTTAAATCTGTAATATCATCGAAAATATTCATTGAAATTACATGCTGTAGGGGGCTATATTGTTCCATATTAAATGTAAAATGTATTTAAGCTAAATAATTAGATAAGGAATAAAGCTGTATTTCTTAAAATCGCTTCGTAAATTACCTATTATTTTTCGTAAAAAGTAAAGTATAAAAATTTGCTTTTGATAAAAATTGTGGGTTATCCCTAAGAGATAAACATTTATCATCGCGGATTTTCTTATAGAACTTTTTAAGGTATAGGTACAATACTTAGTACATTATTTTGATCTATCTCGTGGAGTTCAACCAGCGTTAGAAATCTTGAAATTATCAGTGGTTCTCTGATATACTAAGCATGTTATAATACATATAAACCTTCCTCTTGCATCACACTATCTATTTAAAAATAAACTGCATCAAAATCCTTTGCGTAGTCTTAAAGATACATACATATAGACATAGGGACAGACGCAAAAAGCGACCTTGCTTTATAATATGTGCTGTGCGTACGAATTCGTACGCGTAGTTTTCGATTGTGATAAAAAGTACCCTTTGTACTTAAACTAATGTATGTAAAAACTATAATCCTTGAAACCGGTAAGAAGTAATGGTACGACAATAAGAGATTATTAACTTTTTATTTGTTAACCGATTTAAAAAAAAACAAAATATAAAGTGAATATATATTTCCAAAAACTGCATCCAAATCGACTAATCCGTTTCTGAGATTAGCGTGCACTAACATACAGACATTTAGACGAACAAAATGAAAAAACATTATTTTGGGTTCTCTTGCTTATATAAAGGTGGGGGACCTGTATGATTTTTTGAAATTATTTTTTTCTCGTGTTGTGTGCACAATTAAAAGAAAAACAGATAAACAGACAAAGATTTTAAAAATGCTGAAAATGAATTCTGTTAGTTATTATCTACTTTACATCCTGGTATATTTTTTTAAATATTTTTAATGTACAAAGACTACTCCTCTACAGATTTATTACATGTATGGAATAAAATTTTCATGATAACTATTACGTGATTGGGTTAAATTGTCATAACTTTTTTATTTGTTAACTGATTTAGATGAAATAAAGACTAAATGTTAAGTGAAGACTGTGATAATAAATTCCTGAAAACCGCATTCAAATTGGTTAAGCCGTTTCTGAGATTAGCGTGCACAAACCTACAGACATACAGACATACAGACATACAGATATACAGACATACAGACATACAGACATACAGACAAACAGACAAACTGAAAAACCATTGTTTTGGATTCTCTTGCTCTTATAAAGCCCCTCTATGATGTTTTTTTTTTTTTGATTCCATGTACAGGAATGGCTCAGTGACTTTATTATATGTATAGATGCACATTGTTATTGGAAGAACTTATAAGGAATCACTAAAATCCCTTTATTATATGTAGAGACGGTTAAGTGCTACATAAATCTTAACACCGAAAACATAATAATATTATAATAATATCATAAATCTTAACACAGTAATTTTTTTTAACATTTATTGTATCTTAAATATTTTAATTTAAGAAATAAATATGGATACAGATACCTACTTTCTTATAAATCAATGGCTTAAAACGTAGACATTCAAGTTTTTCTGTCTGTTGCTTCACCTTGACTTTTTAAATCTTGAAGCTTACCTTTGCATAATTTCTATTAAAGTTACTTCATGCGTTCGAATATTTTTTTTAATTTATTTATTCTTAAGCAATTGAATAACATTATAATAAAAAAATTACGTAACACAGAAATAAATAAAAGCGCAAAAAAGGCAAAACATCCATATTGCACTTTGCTCTCACAAAGAAGATTGGTAATTGTGTCAAGTCTGTTGGTTTCATAAGGAATCTGCAAAGATTAAGAAAACTGAGTGTGATATATTCATTGTAAGCATTGTATTTACCACCCCGTTGGTCGAGTGGTTAGCGCAGACGCCTGAAGTGTGACGGCGCAATGGAGCTCAGGTTCGATTCCCGGCGGAGACAGGCATTTATGTGATGAGCATAGATGTCTGTGTTTCTGGGTTTGGTTGTTTATTAAATATATTCTCAGTATTTATATTTATATGTGTATTTTTATGTATTTGTATCGTTGTCTAGCACCCTTAACACAAGCAAAAATAATTTGCTTACTTAGGGGTTAGATCAATGTGTGTAAATTGTCCTGATATTATTATTATTATTATTATTTTATTGAATTTAAATATAATCATTTATAAGGACTCTATAAGCCATAAAAATAACTTCACCTGACGAAGAATTGACCTGACTAAGGACTTCACATATTCTAATTAGTAGATATCAAATCCGATTGTAGCATAAAAATATATATAGACAATAATTTTTTTTTCCCAAAAGGCACATCTTTATAGCACATTACCTAGCTTTATGTATGACAGAAACCTATAACACAAACCTATTTCGTTATTTTCTCACACAAATATCCCGTAGTATAGGTCAAATTTGTTGTCTATAAATCCTTATTTGTCTGGTTTGAAAATATATTGTCACAGAGTGAAAATGGAATCTCAGGTGAACACCTTATCGAAACTTTTCGTCAGTTGGCCTTGATTGATTTCCGGGTATATATGTGGAATATAAATCAAACATGAGGTTTAATAGAGTTCTTGTTACAACGGTTTGATTTATTATCCGTTTTACAACCTGTCAGCCTGGCAGCAATCGATCCGTTGTTATTTTACCAACAATTTGATGAACAATTTATGTTCTAAAGTTAAACTATATCTGCAAATAATATTATAAAACAAGTTTATACTATTATTATAATATTATTATTTTTTTCCAATTGTATAACTTATTTTATTTATTTATTTTAGAACCATAAAACAGTTTAGAACCATAGAACCAAAAAACCATCTAACACACAATATACAACTTTCACAAAGATTGAATTAGTTCTAACAAGAGATCTCAGAAACCAGATACCAGAAATCCTTGGTACATAGTACACATTATTAATAACACACTTAACAAACATTATTTTAGAATCAATTTGCAAATAAGTCAGTTTAAATGAAAATAATAATACAAATTTGTGATCAAATATACACTCGGCGTCACAAAAATCGCACCTTTTAAAAAAGCAACTTCAAAATAATTTTACTCAAACTTTGTGAATTGTAAGGATATGATTGTAGGATATCATTGGAAAGGTAATTCAAGTGCCTATTAGAAAATAAAAAACATGTGTATGCATTTTAATTCTTTAATAACAAAAAACTTAAAACATGACAAAGTGACAAAAAATAAAATTAATAACATCATAAAAAATTACAAATAAGGCCTTTAAATCTAGTGTTTCCACCCCTTGCTGTGATGGTAGCTTCCAGCCGATCCTTCATGGAGCTCACCAGGGTCACCACTCTTGCTTGGGGTATGTTGTCCCATTCGTCTTTCACGGCATCCTGGAGCTCTTGTAGAGTGGTGGGAGCAGGATCTCGTGCTCGTACGTGCCTCTTTACATCGTCCCAGAGATGCTCGATCGGGTTTAGGTCTGGACCACGTGCTGGCCACTGCATAACAGGGATCTCAACCTCTTCCAAATAGTCCCGCACAGCAAACGCAGTGTGGCAACGGGCGTTATCATGCATTAACATGAACCCATCGCCAACAAAACCAGCATACGGAACCACATGGTATTGTAAGATCTCCGTTATGTACCGCCGAGCATTCAGCGACCCTTGCCCGCGACCACCACCAGTCCGAGAGACGCACACAAGCTCCGTTTTCCCTTCGACGGATATGCCACCCCAGAACATACAGGAACCACCTCGGTATTCGATGGATTCCTCTATGCAAGCGTGAGCAAATCGCTCTCCTCGTCTTCGGTATACTCTTCTGCATCTGTCGTTGCAGAAAAGACATACTCGTGTCTCATCGGTGAAGAGAACGGCTTTCCACTGTTCACTCGTCCAGTTGACATGCTCCTGGGCAAATCGTAACCGCTCTCTTCGATGCTGCACGGTCAATTTTGGGCCCCTAGCAGGTCTGTGAGCTCTCAATTCCTTTTCTTTCAGTCTTCTTCTAATCGTAGAAATACGTCACAGACGTTCTGCAAGCTGATCGGAGCTCTTGTTGCAACTCAACAGCATTGCTGAAGCGGTGCCGCAAGGATGTGGAAACAACGAAGCGGTCGTCTCTTTCTGACGTGCAGCTTTTTCTTCCGGATCCACGTCTTCGAGTATAGCCACCAGTCTCAAGAAACCGTTGGTATATTCGTCGAACTGAGAATCGGCTAAGGTTCAACTGTCGAGCAACGTCAACCTGTCGCAGTCCTGATTGCAATAGCGCAATGATTTGAGCGGCTTTATCAGGGGTTGTATCCATCTTTAGGTACTGTTCTCTTGCGTATGTTGTTCCGGTGTGTTCACTCTGAAGTCTGAGTAGCGACTGACCCATTTTTTACCTTATAAGGTAGCACAAGTAATGCTCTTTAAGTGAGCATTTTTTTAAACATTTTTTTGATTGGTCCCTGGTTAGAAATGGTAATTGTTTTTTTAATGATACAGGTAATTAATATAAAGGTATTGAAGTGCACTTTAGAATGATATTTTTTTTTCATACGTAGTACTTATGTGCTAGATTCTAGGAGCGATTTACTGAAAAAAACATAGAGGTGCGATTTTTGTGACGCCGAGTTTACTTGTAATGTTTTGTAACAACGCCATCGATTTATAAGTACCTTAGGGAAATATAACTACATCTGTTATACAAACATATTTGCACAAAGTGAAACCGCTAGGTGGCGGGATAATAAATCATGGGTTTATTGATTAACACTTTATAAATTTAGTTATTCATTTTATTTACATTTATTATAAATTATCTGCGAAATATCGTACCAAAATAGTACACAAATATTATTTATTAGCCTACATTAATAATTTAATATTTTTTTTTACGTAAATTAATCATTTACCTCTCTATATCGTAGAAAAAAATATAAATAGACTTAAAAAGATTCTAGTTTTTTTTCAAAGTGAAAATTAATTATAATATATAATAATTAAAACATTGAGTAAATTTGAGCCGTTCAAACGCCGTCATTTTGCGCACGCCTTGCGTGACGTCAAATGACACGTCCAGTCAATATTTACTATGAACTTTTTATTTACTTCATACATATTTTAAATGCTTTACAAGTCATAGCTACAAGTCATGGAAGAAGATAAAAATCATCTTACAAATATTGTATAGTACCGGAGTGAAAAAATAGTATTAGAAAAACACCCGATAAAGTGTTTTTTATATTCCAATTTCCAAGAGATGCGAAAATACAAAAACAATGGTCTATGGTAATATAATATATGTCTTAAAGTGTGTTTATATTGTTGTGAAGATCAATTTAACGTAAGTATATTTTATTTATACGAAGTTTAATTTAATACTTTAAATTTATAGTAAGTTGCATTAGCTATTGAACATTAGGAAATGTGAGTTTAAAATTAACCTAACCTAGTTTACAAAAGTTCAGTATAAATTTCTATAAAAACCGTATTCTTTTTTTGGTTTTACGAAATTTTTATGGTTGTCGATTTATTTCAGGTTAAGGAATATACAGCTAATAATATTGAATATAATATGTATAACGAAACAACAAGGAGAAAAATGTCATCTAAGTTTGAAGAAAGGAGTTGTTCCTCATATATATTATCATATTTTGTAACAAAAATACCAGCTGATAGAATGAGAATGTGCGTAGTCAAAAGGCAAAGATTGACATCGGTTAATGAAGCCTTTTCAGAGTAAGCTATCAAAAGTAGTGTTTAAAAAGATTGGTGATTGGAAGTTTGAATTTCGCTTCCTTAATGTACACTTTTCACAAATTATTTTATGGCCTTAAATGATTATTAAATAGAAAAAAAATGTTTTTATTATAATAAGATGATAATAAGTATCGGAAGAAAAGTATTTGAGACAATTTTAAATTTTATGTTTATTCCCTATTCCTTCAATAATTAATCGAAAGGAACTTCGTTCCATCCGGGTGTCCCTTGACACCTCTTAGTATTTATTGTATGTTTGTATAAATAAATAAATTGTAAAAAAAATGGCTTTATTTAAAAAAAAAAATTAAAACAGATAACATTTAAGTAAACTTAATAAATAAGAGTCTTCTCTCATTATTACTGTAAAAAACGCCATATCCAATTGTAAACTTAAACTATATAGTAATAACTAATTTTTATCTTGAATATTTTACCTTAGAAATTACATCATATCGTTACATGGATAAATATTTAATAAAATTGTAATATTAATATTTTTTTTAAATAATGAGTCGCATCTAAGAGAAAGTAAATGAATATGATTCATTGTTATTTAATTATTAGTTAATAGCAATTATAGAACACGAGTCCAAAGTTTCATAAAAATTGCTTGAGAAATGTGATCTCTTATAAATTTTTATATACTTATATACAGCTTTTAACAGCTTTATCACCTAGTTTCAAAGCCATTGCCTACGCTTGCTGATCAGCCTCTACCATGTTGTTACTATTTCTAATAGTGTAAATGGTTCATATTTTAGTTATTTATATTATTTTATATGACTCATATCATAATGCTAACTCATCTTATACTTTTCTTTCAGAGATCTTCTAGAAGAATTTTTATTTTGAAATACGCACTATCTTTGTACAAAGCTTAATAAAAATATTTTATTATACGAGAATATGTTTTTTGTGAAATAAATAAGCCATTCCTGTTTTTGAACATCGAGAAATTATTTAAGATTCACTAAAGTATTTTCCAGACGTGTCACAAACAGAAATTTCAATTTATATTTATGGCATACTGAAACTTTAAATTTAAAAGTACCTTTTTCCTTTCCTGACTGTGAATAAATGTTAAAATGATAACAGGTAATTATTTACATTTGATAAGTCTTTGATAAGTCTGATCAATTAAGCACTGGGCATTTAAAAAAAATATTAGACTAAGCCATTGTACACAATTTTATATAGGCATACTATTTTAAACACTAATTTTACAGATCTTTAAAATGTTACATTAATGAGCTATAAAACGTTATGTATATAAAATATGCACTGTTACTTTGCAGTATTTTTTAACGATGCCATAATTTACATTACAGCAGTATTAATGACTGGTCCTAGATATTATATGCATAGTATAGGAGCTAATGACACTCTTATATTTTAAAATTTTAGAGGAAATGCAAAATTGAAAGCAGCTAATTGGAAACTAAGGGCAATTACTAATTTTATTTGTGAAAGAGTAAGGATACAATGTTATATTTGTTTCTTTCAAAAACACAGATGAGAAGAAGAGAAGTATGAGGTATTAGAGCATAAAAATAAACCATACAAAATTCCATTATAACTCAATTTTCATATGAGAAAAAAGGTTAACTATTTAAACGCCAAGAATATCCTTAAACGTCATATTCTGTTAACTATGGTATTAACACGTTCACTGCGTTACGAGGTCTATAAGATGTCTTGCGGGACTTTCGTATTGTGCGGGGACTGAAATGCTGTTGTTTCACTCCTTGCGGGGGGCTCTAACTTGCAAAGTTCTTTATGTATGAGCAAGACAAATATACACATTTGTATCCTACTTGAAGGTGAGTTTATAGACATAATAAAAAAAATTTGGGATGGATTAGGTCCCTAACGCACAGTACTATAATTTTTTCATTACTTACGTTAGGGGATATTTTAATACTCGTGGAATTATAGGCCTCGTAGACGCAAGAGGGGGGGCGGCGCGGGCGCTGCGTGTCTCGTTTTAGTGTTGTTCAAGTATCGATGTGAGGGGACGCGTGCAGGCTTTGAAAATAACTTCGCGTAAATAAATCAACGTGTTTATATTTTCTAATTGTTTTGTTTTCATAAACAATGAGTTACCTTAAAACGAAAAAGTGTAAAAAGTCAATCGATTTTTATGATCAAATTTTTATTGTGCGCAAATCATTACGATTTGCGCACAATGTAAAAGGTCAATGTGCTTACCATGTTTTAATGATAAACATTTTTTATAGTTTACAATAAATAATTAATTCGTAAAAAAACTTTTTCTATCGACAAATGACATTTTATTTAATTCCCATCACTAGTCACTTCACATATTTCTCTATCTCTGGTTGCGGAACGAGATACAATCGATGTCTAATTTTTGATTTGGATTTGTGGCTTATTCTTATGTCATAACTGCGTGCGAACCTAGCAAAATATAGAACAGTAGACTATCTTTGACCCACGAAATTTTTAAGTATATGTCATTGTTTTTGTTGAAGATATAAATTATTTTCAGAATTGTACTTTTAGGGGACTGATTAGGTCCCCAACGCACCCGGGGATAAATTAGTTTCGAGATCTTTTAGATCCCTAACGCACCAGCTGAAAGTTTTTTAATTATGATGTCGCAGTGAACGTGTTAATTTATTCACGAAAATTTTAAGAATATGTTACATAAAAAGAATAAATATTATAAAAAGTGTAGAACACTCAAAATATTCTCCACAGTTTTTAGAAAACTATTTCCTTAATCTGAGAATAGTTTCGTATTTCCTGTTCTTATATAAGTTGGAATTATGCAATACGATTTATCCTGAAATTATTTTACCAGTTTTTAATGTTTAGTCTGGTCTGAATGACTCGTGCTATTAAGATATTATATCCTTTACAATAGAGTATAGAGACTAGTTAATCCCGGACTTAAACTTATAAACATATTTTCAACTTTGTCCTTACACATTTGTTTATAGACTTACACGTTATTCTCTGTTTGTTATTCTCTGTTTTAAAGTCGCTTTTACTTGAACGATACATAGAAAGTTTTTATGTTCAATGTTAAATATAATTCATAATATTTTTTGTATTTTAATTACAGCCATCAGTATAAAAGCAATATCTTGTATATCCTATATATATATATATATTTTAAGGACTGTTTTCAAGGTAAAAAACAGCTACAGCTACAAAGTTACAGCTGCTTAACTGTCATTGGTGCTATCTACTATTGGCACTTTTAGAGAAATCAAGAGAATAGGAAATATCGCATGTCCAAATTCTTTAATTTTGTCACTCACTAACTTCTTTAACATAAGTCTAAGCTACTTTTAACAGACCTACCAACTTCATATTTGGAGATTATTTAGTGTTTAGCCTAGTAAAGAAGGAAAATCTATTACATTCCATCATCAATTTCAATTTAATTTTCGCAATATTTAGTAATAATTTAATTTTCACAATATTAAGTCAAAAGTTTAGTAAATTTTTTGTTTTACTTTTTTTTGAACACCATAACTATTAAAATTTACTACTCCGTTAATTACTTAACAACAAATACGAGTATAAATAACTACAAACTCCTGAGTTAGGTTAAGTATTAAAAGTGTTTATGTTGATCAAGGCAGTTTCTAATGTGTGTAGCGGGTTCGATTAATATTCTACGAAACAGAGGTTGAGTCTAAATCGGGCACTGATAGACATAGGTTAATCAGTACTCACATGCAAACAAGCGTATGTCGTACTTTGAAAGGTGACAAGTTTAAGCGGACTACACCTAATTAATGGGGAGTCCACAATTGCAGAGCACAACTGACTTATCCACTCAAGTACAACTTATAGTCAAGACTTTTTAAAAACATGTATTAAAGATTAAAAAAAAAAACAAGGAGTGGGCTTTAAAAATAGTATCTGAATTCCAAGAAAAGCAAAACCTACAAAGAGAAACAGGATCCCATGAAAAAGATATAATATAAAAAAAAACAATTCAAGCAACTCAATAAAATAACCTTAAAAAAAGTTGTGAGATGTTACATAAATAAAAACCGAGACACCAAGTTGTTATAATTAACCTATATGAAGCATCTGTTACAGATAATGACTTGGCAATCACAAGCAATCTTATCATAAATAATTTCAATCAGTTATGAACAAAGTTTGTTTTCTCATTTTCAGATTTATTTACAAAAACAAAGTTTCGCAAGTAAATCTTAAAAGTAGAAATAGGACTTTAATTTCACTACTGATTTCATGCTGGGGAGATCTAATCGTACTCAAATTACTATACCTACTTAAAGATATTTTTAAAGGACTGCTGTTTGCTGTCACACTCCCCCGTCTCTTAACCTGGTGGTAGACCTGGTGGATACCAGGGAATGAAAATAAAAAAAGTTAAGAAAGTTAATTATATATTTTAAGTAAATAGAGGGTCGTGGGTTCGTCCGATGTCCGAGGATGTGCAGAACTCCGTATAGACAACAACCACTGGCCTTGTATTTGTTGAATGCAGTGAAGTACGTTGACGTGGTAATTCTGGCGGTGAGACAGCAGTTGTCCAGCACTGTAGTAGGTAGAGTAGAAAAGGAAGCGCCAACGGTCCTTAACCCGCCGTTAGGCCTAAGCCAGAAACCCTGAAATCCCGTTTATCAGGTATTTTATTATGTGCACTCAAACTCAGTTTGACTGCCACCAGCCGGTACGCTAAAGAAAGCCAAAGCGGTGTTTCTATGCAAGCAATAGTTTTCAAGGATGAGGCAGTCAAACTTTGTACAAAGTAATTTTTAAAACGTTACCCTCCTTTTTAAATAGTAGCCGGGTAACGTCTTATGTAGCAAAAAACAATATATAAAAACTTATGTAATACTAATTTATAATATAAATTATAAATAATACCTTATAATATAAATAATACCTTAATACTAATTTATAATAACAATAAACGTAACTGATAAAAAGTAATGCTGTTCCAGGTTTTTGTATTTTTTTCCCTTCATGTGTATTATATTCCGATAATGAGATTTTGTTATATTTATAACTGAGCCTAATGGTGTTCGATATAATATTCGATATAATATATTTTTATATTTGCTACAGGCTGATCGTTTTAGCATTTCACGATCTCCAACGTTCAATCCGTGAGATCAAAATTGCTGCAACCACCTTCAAATCTTCGAGATTATTTATATTATTTTTTCGCCTTGTATCTGTAACTGTAAGTTTTATATTTTTTATTTCGATGTATGAGAAATTTAAATAACTAATTACCTAAGATAAAACCTGACTAGAAATATTTCAGATATATATTTATACAACTAAAATGAATAAACCACAAAACTATAGATACAATACAATTTTAAGGTCAAATATGGTTATAATAATTAAAATATGATTCCTATTTGTAAATTTCCAGATAACATTTTGAACACTGATAAAAGCCAGTACAGCCTTTAATCAGTCTTTGCTTGCGGCTACCAACATTGGCCAATTTTAAGCAAAAATATTGGATTTTCGTCCTCCCTAGTGGTCAAAGTTGTTTTCTGGCAATCCATTATAACTCCGCTGCCTTTATTTTCTAGAACAATGCACCTAACATATGGCAGACTGCTGACCGAAGAAAAAATATTAATGAATTATTATTTTCGTTGAAATATTAATCTATTACTGAAGCTATAAAACTTTATATTTTTTATATAGTAGGTTTTATTTAAAAAACAAAAATACAGTAATGATCATAGTACATAGCTTGATATATAAGATTCAATGTATTATATTTTGAGGTTTACTGGAAACTTAATTATACAGTCAAAAATTGCGACTTCAATACTATCACGACTGTGATGAATACTTGCATGCAAAGACAAACGTCTTTCTCGAGAAATAATTACGTACATGATGTAACTAGAAGTTAATATACATAAATTCCTAGATAGGAATCATCATCTTTTGTAATGCAATATTTTGATATATGTTATATGAATCTAAAGGGTTCTTAAATGTTATACCCGCGCATAATAATTAAAGAGGTTTTTGAGGAATTTATAAACTATTTGGAATAAATAAAATCTGCACAAAACATCGAGTGCGCGCTGCAAACACTATGATTTAAAATCCCTCTGGAATCGTTTGTAACGGATATTTAAAACCCAACTCATGGTATATATTATGGATAACGTGAAGAAACATATTATATCATTGTAATAATTGTAAATTTTTCTACTTATTAAGATTTAGCTAAGATATAAGTTACATAAATTAAGGTATGAGCTGAGCTACTTTTCATTTATATTTATTTTTTTGGTATTCAAAATAAACGAACATGAACCTAGTTAAATCGCACAAAGTCTGCGTTTGAATTTTACAATAGAGTGGAGAAATTATGGTTTCTTTGTAATTAGTAAGGAAAAAAGTAAATTTGGTGCGTGCTTTAATATATGTAGTTGCAAAAACAAACAAGATTTAAAAATCTATAATGTGTAGAATGAGGATTTACTCCATAACGCTGTTGTTAGGTGTTACAAAGATTATACAATATAATTCATTTTGCTATTTCATTTTATTCTAAAAAAGGTATTTGTAGTTAGAAGCAATGTAACGGTTTTATAGCCGTTACGGAGATATAGCAAAAGCAATAATTAGCATAGCGGGTGCTGTGTTGAGTGCGTACGCGCTTGTAACCGGTCTGGCCGACAAGGGGGCTTCGCCGGGTGCACAGCCGCGCCACCGCGCACCTCAACCTGTCCTACAGCAGTCAGATGACCTACTAAAGCGGCGGCTATTAGCAGTTTCGTGCATATCGTACTCTTATACAATTGCTAAGATCATTAGAGGTCTTAAAACGTTGCGACGTTTTCTATTGTTTTTGAATATTTTTATTAACTATAAAACCCCATTTCGGGTGAGTGTTTTTATTATGCATTTGTTATTTTATAGTTTTTAATAAGTGAATATGTAATGTAAGTACATTCGAATTTCATTTAATTTTGCTTCGGTATTCTTCTTATACCATTTTAAATATATGTTCACTTTAGTATAAATTTCATTTTTCCTGCCGTTGGATATACCTTCAACGCAGTGGTTATATATTGTAGTGTAGTTAATAGAACTTGTATTATTGTATTAGATTATAGCATGACGCAGCTTCTGTGGCTTACCCTCTTAAGCGTAGTATTTATATTTGTACTTCTGGTTAATCAAAAAGATTAATTCATATATATGTATTAATTACATAAACTAATAATTTATAATATCTCATCAAATATATGTAGTAAATACATATACTATTAGCCCTGACACATTATCAAAAATGTATGATAATTTTTAACTTAGTAAAAAGATATAAAAATGCACATTATTTAAAGAATCATTAGTTTTAATGTATAAGACCGGTGGTAGACGAGAGGCGTTTCATTGTGGTTTTTATTTTTCAACTAACGCAGAGCTCTAATGAAGCGTGTGTAGTTTCGTATCTTTTGTGTAATGTGTATTAAAAATATATACATACAAATACTATAGTGATAAAAATCTTTACCTAACTAATTGCAAATATATAGGTCTTGTATTTCATTTAATATCTAATTTAGCATTTTCTAAATGGGATTTTTTTTTTTTAATTTAAAATTAACAAACTTTTAAATTATTGAACTTGTTTTATTATAGTATTGAACCATATGCTACCATTTATTCTTTAAAATATTTCAGCTCAAAGTTTGTCGAGTTGAAAGGTCGACCGAAGTTCTATAAAGAAAAATTGTTTTTAGAGTAGTAGGGAAACATTGGGACAATAGCTTACATTCATAAAAATTTAACAATCTAATTATTTATAAAGAAATATGTCGTTTAGAAATTACAGATACATTGTTTGTTCTAAATATTGGGTAATTTAACAAATTAAGTGAGTCATACCAATCTATGAACCTATATTTAATGGATAATCAATCATGTATCACTTTATAGAAAAAGCTTGAAGTAAAAACATACTAGTGCTTATCATTGCATTCGCAGGATGAATACACTCGCATGTGAAGTGGAGCCAGATATTTTCAATGTTATAATTTACCTCCGTTAAAAATGCACATGGACATTTTGGTTCCGATTCCATTTGAAATGAAAACAAAATAAATGTTGAGAATTTTTGTTACATTATTATTATTTATATCATATTTACACATATTGATTCTTTCAAATGACGCACAATTTAATCTAAATCTAAAAATAAAGACAATTAGCTCAAAACTTAAATATGTTACTAATATTTAATTATAAATAACATACACTCACAATGAGAAAATATTAATTATTACGATATGTTAATAGAAAATCCTAGAATGTAGGTCTTTTCATATTTATTATCCAATGAAATATTTTAATATTATTCATCGCAATACATTAGGAATTTTCATATAACTGTACTGTTAAAAAAAACTAGATATTGCGATATTGAACAATCATACATTCGTGGATAATTTAGAAATCCCAAACACATATTAAACACGGTATAAATAATTCCCAAAATATAAATAATTTTTTTATTTAAATCATTCAATGACAAACACACCACCATTCTAAATAGCTAAAATACTAGTAATAGAGTTTGAGAAAGCTTTTTACATTAATATTAAAGTGTAAATTAGAAGTCAGAAAATAATCTTCACGAAATAGCATAAACAGAGTTAAACAACGCAGTGACTTGTAAGATTCTGTATGGCCAAAGCTAAAAAAATCTTTATATAAAAATGCAACACACGACTTGAACATACAAATAGCTGACCATCGTTAGGTCTGTACGTACATATATTCACCCACGCTCCAACGTGTACTCGTATCGAGCTGCAACCACTCTTTCCTCTTTACTTAGCATTCGATTTTCCATCGCATTCACAGATTTTTAGTGGCGCTTTTTTCCTTTTACTACAACAAAAATAATCAAGTAAAATGTTGTATTCCTACTTCATTTCCTTTGACAATGATTGCGATAAATTTTAGTTACTTGTGTAAATGTGTTTTAGAGCTTAAATGATATGTTGGTAAACCTCCTTAAACTTTATACAAAACCTTATTAAAGTTGTTCCGTTATATTATGTTGTAACCATTTTCAACAATAATTCGCATAGAAAACCGAATTAAACAACACAGGCACTTCTCTTGGATCCAAATATTAGTAGACAAAAGATACCAAACTCAAAATAAACAATACATGCTTATGCTTATGCCTGTGCCTGTGCCTGTGCCTGTGCCTGTGCCTGTGCCTGTGCCTGTGCCTAAGCTTGTCCTTGGGTATACAAGGCTTACGAGGCTACGTGGCTTAAGTGGCTTATGCTTATGCTTATGCTTATGCTTATGCTTATGCTTATGCTTATGCTTATGCTTATGCTTATGCTTATGCTTATGCTTATGCTTATGCTTATGCTTATGCTTATGCTTATGCTTATGCTTATGCTTATGCTTATGCTTATGCTTATGCTTATGCTTATGCTTATGCTTATGCTTATGCTTATGCTTATGCTTATGCTTATGCTTATGCTTATGCTTATGCTTATGCTTATGCTTATGCTTATGCTTATGCTTATGCTTATGCTTATGCTTATGCTTATGCTTATGCTTATGCTTATGCTTATGCTTATGCTTATGCTTATGCTTATGCTTATGCTTATGCTTATGCTTATGCTTATGCTTATGCTTATGCTTATGCTTATGCTTATGCTTATGCTTATGCTTATGCTTATGCTTATGCTTATGCTTATGCTTATGCTTATGCTTATGCTTATGCTTATGCTTATGCTTATGCTTATGCTTATGCTTATGCTTATGCTTATGCTTATGCTTATGCTTATGCTTATGCTTATGCTATATGCTTATTTTTATAGCTTATTTTAAATGCTTATGCATAATGCTTATGCTTAATGCTTATGCTAAATGTTTATTTTAAATGCTTATTTTAAAAGCTTATTTTAAATGCTTATGCTAATGCTTATTTTAAAAGCTTATTTTAAAGGCTTATTTTAAACGCTTATGCTTAATGCTTTTTCTTAATGCTTATGCTTTATACTTATGCTTAATGTTTAATGCTTATTTTAAATTCCTATTTTAAATGCTTATGCTTAATGCTTATGCTTATGCTTTCTACTTATGCTTTTCCTTAATGTTAATGCTTTTGCTTAATGCTAAATGCTTCATGTTTAATGCTTAGTTTAAAAAAGGAAATTTAGCTTTTGTGGTAAAAATAATTTCGTGGTAAAAATAATTTATTGATTTAATATAAACAACATTGACCTTTATTATTAATAAAGTAAAATAAAATTAGGTAAAGGCTTAAAATTATGCCAACTAGATTCAGCGGAGGGTTACTTGAGATAATACATTAAATTTGAAATTTTATATAAATATTATAAAACAAGAAATTCGAGGCGCACTGACAAATTAAAAGCGAATCCATATGCGTGATCCTCTATGATATGCTCGATGTTCGATGCTATGCTCTATGTTGGATGCTATGCTTGATGTTCAATGCTCAATTATTAATTCTTGATGCTTTAGACATGAGGCTTGCTGCTTAATGCCTATGCTTAATGCTTATGCTTAATGCTTATGCTAAATGCTTATTTTAAAAGCTTATTTTAAATGCTTATGCTTAATGTTTATTTTAAAAGCTTATTTTAAAAGCTCATTTTTAATGCTTATTCTTAATGCTTAATGCTTCTGCTTAATGCTTATTTTAAATGCTTATTTTAAATGCTCATGCTTAATGCTTTTTTTTAATGCTTATTTTAAAAGCTTATTTTAAATGCTTATGCTTAATGCTTTTTTTTAATGCTTATTTTAAAAGCTTATTTTAAAAGCTTATTTTTAATGCTTATGCTTAAAGCTTATGCTTATTCTTATTTTTAAAGCTTATTTTAAATGCTTTTTCTTAATGCTTATTTAAAAAGCTTATTTTAAAGGCTTATTTTAAATGCTTATGCTTAATGCTTTTTCTTAATGCTTATTTTAAAAGCTTATTTTAAGAGCTTATTTTAAAAGCTTATTTTTAATGCTTTTGCTTAATGCTTATGCTTAAAGCTTATGCTTAATGCTTATTCTTAATGCTTATGCTTTATGCTTATGCTTAATGTTTAATGCTTATTTTAAATTCCTATTTTAAATGCTTATGCTGAATGCTTATGCTTATGCTTCATGGTTAAAGCTTATTTAAAAAAAAAGGAAATTTACCTTTTGTGCTAAAAATAATTTATTGATTTAATATAATTAACATTGACCTTTATTATGAATAAAGAGAAATAAAATAAGGTGAATGCCTAAAATTATGCCAGCTAGATTCAGCAGTGGATTATTTAAGATGATACATTAAATTTGAAATTTTATATAAATTATAAAACAAGAAATCCGAGGCGCCACTGACAAATTAAAAGCGAATACACATGCATGATCCTCGATGATATGCTCGATGTTTGGTACTATGCTCGATGTTGGATGTTATGCTTGATGTTCAATGCTCAATGCTCAATTATTAATTCTTGATGCTTTAGACATGAGGCTTGCTGCTTAATGCCTATGCTTAATGCTTATGCTTAATGCCTATGCTTAATGCTTATGGTAAATGCTTATTTTAAAAGCTTATTTTAAATGCTTATGCTTAATGCTTATTTTAAAAGCTCATTTTTAATGCTTATTCTTAATGCTTAATGCTTATGCTTAATGCTTATGCCTAATGCTCATGCTTAATGCTTATTTTAAATGCTTATGCTAAAAGCTTATTTTAAAAGCTTATTTTTAATGCTTATTTTTAATGCTTATGCTTAATGCTTATGCTTAATGCTTATGCTTAATGCTTATGCTTAATGCTTATGCTTAATGCTTATGCTTAATGCTTATGCTTAATGCTTATGCTTAATGCTTATGCTTAATGCTTATGCTTAATGCTTATGCTTAATGCTTATGCTTAATGCTTATGCTTAATGCTTATGCTTAATGCTTATGCTTAATGCTTATGCTTAATGCTTATGCTTAATGCTTATTTTAAATGCTTATGCTTAATGTTTATTTTAGATGCTTATGCTTAATGTTTAAGCTTAAAGCTTATGCTTAATGCTTATACTTAATGCTTATGCTTAATGCTTATGCTTAATGCATATGCTTAATACTTATGCTTAATGCTTATGCTAAATGCTTATTTTAAATGCTTATTTTGAAGGCTTATTTTAAATGCTTATGCTTAATGCTTTTTCTTAATGCTTATGCTTTATGCTTATGCTTAATGTTTAATGCTTATTTTAAATTCCTATTTTAAATGCTTATGCTTAATGCTTATGCTTAATGCTTATTTTAAAAGCTTATGCTTAATGCTTATGCTTAATGCTTATGCTTAATGCTTATGCTTAATGCTTATGCTTAATGCTTATGCTTAATGCTTATGCTTAATGCTTATGCTTAATGCTTATGCTTAATGCTTATGCTTAATGCTTATGCTTAATGCTTATGCTTAATGCTTATGCTTAATGCTTATGCTTAATGCTTATGCTTAATGCTTATGCTTAATGCTTATGCTTAATGCTTATGCTTAATGCTTATGCTTAATGCTTATGCTTAATGCTTATGCTTAATGCTTATGCTTAATGCTTATTTTAAATGCTTATGCTTTATGCTTATTTTAAAAGCTGTTTTTAAATGCTTATGCTTAATGCTTTTTAAAAAGCTTATTTTAAATGCTTTTTTTTAATGTTTTTTTTTAAAGCTTATTTTAAAAGCTTTTTTTAAATGCTTATTTTAAAAGCTTATTTTTAATGCTTATGCTCAATGCTTATTTTAAATGCTTATGCTTAATGCTTTTTCTTAATGCTTATTTTAAAAGCTTTTTTTGAAAGCTGATTTTAAAGCTTATTTTAAATGCTTATGCTTAATGCTTATTTTAAAAGCTTATTTTAAATGCTTATGCTTAATGCTTTTTCTTAATGCTTATTTTAAAAGCTTATTTTAAAAACTTATTTTAAAAGCTTATTTTTAATGCTTATGCTTAATGCTTTTTCTTAATGCTTATTTTTAAGCTTATTTTAAAAACTTATTTTAAAAGCTTATTTTTAATGCTTATGCTTAATGCTTTTTCTTAATGCTTATTTTAAAAGCTTATTTTAAAAACTTATTTTAAAAGCTTATTTTTAATGCTTATGCTTAATGCTTTTTCTTAATGCTTATTTTTAAGCTTATTTTAAAAACTTATTTTAAAAGCTTATTTTTAATGCTTATGCTTAATGCTTTTTCTTAATGCTTATTTTAAAAGCTTATTTTAAAAACTTATTTTTAATGCTTATGCTTAATGCTTATGCTTAAAGCTTATGCTTAATGCTTATGCTTAATGCTTATGCTTAATGCTTATGCTTAATGCTTATGCTTAATGCTTATGCTTAATGCTTATGCTTAATGCTTATGCTTAATGCTTATGCTTAATGCTTATGCTTAATGCTTATGCTTAATGCTTATGCTTAATGCTTAATGCTTATGCTTAATGCTTATGCTTAATGCTTATGCTTAATGCTTATGCTTAATGCTTATGCTTAATGCTTATGCTTAATGCTTATGCTTAATGCTTATGCTTAATGCTTATTTTAAATGCTTATGCTTTATGCTTATTTTAAAAGCTGTTTTTAAATGCTTATGCTTAATGCTTTTTAAAAAGCTTATTTTAAATGCTTTTTTTTAATGTTTTTTTTTAAAGCTTATTTTAAAAGCTTTTTTTAAATGCTTATTTTAAAAGCTTATTTTTAATGCTTATGCTCAATGCTTATTTTAAATGCTTATGCTTAATGCTTTTTCTTAATGCTTATTTTAAAAGCTTTTTTTGAAAGCTGATTTTAAAGCTTATTTTAAATGCTTATGCTTAATGCTTATTTTAAAAGCTTATTTTAAATGCTTATGCTTAATGCTTTTTCTTAATGCTTATTTTAAAAGCTTATTTTAAAAACTTATTTTAAAAGCTTATTTTTAATGCTTATGCTTAATGCTTTTTCTTAATGCTTATTTTTAAGCTTATTTTAAAAACTTATTTTAAAAGCTTATTTTTAATGCTTATGCTTAATGCTTTTTCTTAATGCTTATTTTAAAAGCTTATTTTAAAAACTTATTTTTAATGCTTATGCTTAATGCTTATGCTTAAAGCTTATGCTTAAAGCTTATTCTTAATGCTTATGCTTAATGTTTAATGCTTATTTTAAATTCTTATTTTGACAATTATGGCGGACTGTGCGCGTGTGACAGAGTAGCTCCGTGATTATAAATATAAAATAATTGTTAAAGTTAATATATATAAGAATAAATAAGTTTTATAGTAAAATAAGACTCTAATAAGTTGAGTGGAACTGTTATTTCTTGAATTTATAAACTTTATTTAAATTTCAGTGTGTAAACAACGAACTGCGATTGAGATTTTAAAATAATAGTTGAAGTGCTTTAATTTGAATAATTTTAAAGTGATAAAGAAACATACTTGTAAGTGAAAACAAACATGAAACTCACCAAAACAAAGTAAAAACAATAAAAACGTCTTTAATAATAATGTTTCTATAGACAATAACAAACACAAACCGTCAATTTAATTTTAAAATAAAACGACCACCTGCAATTCAAAAATATAACATATCGAGTTAGAAATTATTTTCAATTTCAACGTATCAACTAAATACACAATGCACATTGGTGAAGTGTTTAAATTTTTATATAGGACTAATACAATAATATGTGCGTTCAATCCTGTGTATAGGAGAAATACTTTTTCCTATATTAGTTGAAATTTCTTAAATTTTTAAGATAATTTGAATTTATAAATATGAATTTCTTTGAAAATATAACATTTAGAAAAGCACGAAGTCAATCCTTGACAGAACTATCCTCTGCAAATAGTACCTCTAAACTAGATGGCAGCACAAGTAGTATACCGAATATTTCTATAGATCATAATACGCTTGTAATTGAGGATCTTAAACAAAAAGTTGAATATCTGACGTCACAACTTAATTTAGCACAAGAACATAATAATTATTTATCTGTTGAGAATAAAGAGATTAAGAAAACTTCAAATGAAATATTAAATAATTATGAAGACCTTAAAAAAGGAACTAAAAACTTGTGTACCAAGACAGTTTCCAGGAATGCCCCTAAGAATGGAATACCTCTTACAATTTTCGAAAAGAAAACTGAAAAAATACAAAATATAAAAAATGTACAAAACGTTTTTGATAAAAATACTGGAAATGTTAATAGGCGAAATAATAACATTATAAAAGAGTGTGAGAATTTTAAAAAGATTAAAACTAAATTATGTATTATTAGTGCAAATAAAGCGTGTAACGTTTTATCAATAGCGGAAGAAAGATTCAAGAATACACAGATATGTCACTGGTTATATTCTAACTGTGGCATACGTTACCTTATAAAAGATCTACATAAAAAGCTACATGACTATACTAACGAAGTTCACTGCATCATACTAATAGGAGAAGAAGATTTTAGGAAGACGGATAACTATTTTGATATTGTTACTGAAATAAGGAACACTTTAAAACATATTCATAATACTAATATCATACTTTGCTTACCGACCTACAAATATAGTAGTTACAGTGCAGTTTTCAATTGGAGAATAGAGACGTTTAATAATCTCTTATATTTAGATAATACTTCTTATAACTATGCACACCTATTGGACTCTAATTTAAAGCTAAAATGTGACTTTTCTACGTTTTCTAAGTTCTCCGGTAGACTAAGTAATGGTGGTATGGAAATCATATTTGATAATATCTTATTGATACTAAATAATATCTTCCAAGCAAATAGAGTTACAAACCCGAATCTTATGTTAAGGTCTGAAAATATGCCCGATTCTGATTTTTTTCGTATTTAACCATCTTTCTATCTTGCACCAGAATATTGCCGGATTATTAAATAAATGTGATATATTATTTGCACATATTCAGGAATTATCAATTACAAAAGAAATAGATTTAGATGTTATATGTATAACAGAGCATTTCATCATGTCTGGCTATGAAAAACTATTAAATATTCCTAATTATAGACTAGGAGCTTGTTACACAAGAAGCGATAAAAAACGTGGAGGCGCTTGTATATTAGTCAAAAATAGACACGAATTAAAGAATTGACAGACAACAAGAAACACTCCATAACAGGTATAATAGAATGTTGTGCTTTAGAATTATTAAAACACAGGTTAATAGTGATATATTGTAATTGCATTAATACCTTCTATGAAAAATTAGAGATCATTTTGAAAAATGTATGTATAAAAAAGAATTATAAAGTAGTCTTATGTGATAATTTTAAAATAGATACTATTAAAAATAATAGAACTGCACAAGATTTTGAAAATTTTCTAATAGGCCATAATCTAAAAATATAAATTAAAGAACCCACTAGACCACTGAGTAATACTTGCATAGATAACTTTATACATAACCTTCAACTAAATTGTAAATCGGATGTATTTGATTTTGGATTGTCAGACCATACAGCTCAATTGTTAAGAATTAAAGTTAATAAAACTTGTCTTATAAAATCCTGGCGTATTACAAAAAGAGATATATGTAGAGAAAATTTAACTAAATTTAAATCTTATCTTCACTCTTTATCATTTTCAGATGTATATAGCACCGAAGATCCTAATGTAGCATATAATATTTTTTTAGATATTTTTTTACTACTTTATAATTTATGTTTTCCTTTTAAAGTTGTTACTATTAAGTGTGAGAACAAGGTTAAATGGATCTCGCGTGGAATCCGAATTGGCAGTAAAAAGAAACGTTATTTATTGTGGCAAAAGAGAATTAATCCTACTGATAAAAACAAAAATATTTTTAATACATATTCACAGAGATTTAAAAAAATTGTAAGATTAACCCAAAAGGCACAAAACAATTATTTAATTAACAACTCATGTAATAAATCTAAAACAGCCTGGCAAATAATTAATAGTAAAAAAATGACCCTAAAATTATTTCTGCAATTAAAACAAATAATAAACTAATTACAAGCCCTTCGGAAATTGCGGAGGTTTTTAATATTTTTTTCATTGATCGATTTTGTGGTACTCAAACTCATAGCTTAGCTAAAAATCTAGTTGAAGTGAATTACAATTCGCATTCAATATTTATGCCTCTTGTTATTCCACAAGACATAATAAGAACTATTAAAGTTCTTAAAAATAAGAACAGCTTTGGGTTCGATGTCATTTCTACGTACGTCGTTAAATTTGTATCTGACAGCATAGTAACACCTTTATGCCATATCATAAACGCTTGCATATCCTCTGGTATATTTCCCGACAGTCTAAAAACAGTAATAGTAAAACCAATGTACAAGAATAAAGATAGAAAAGACATCACAAACTACAGACCCATTGCTTTGATCCCCATATTCTCTAAAATCATTGAAAAAATTATCTATGAATCAGTTTATGGCTTCTTAACAAAATTTAATCTTTTATGCAACGAACAGAAAGGTTTTAGAAAAAATAATAATATAAATAGTGCTTTATATGATCTCATGAATAGAATAATGGTTAATATAGATAGAAAAGTACCTGTATGTGCAATATATACTGATATAGCTAAAGCTTTCGATCATGAAAATCATCAAATGTTATTACGTAAGCTTTACATTTACGGAATACGTGGAAATGCTCTCAGTCTAATTAAATCTTACCTTAGCGGTCGTAAACAATACACAGAAATTACAAATATAGACATCAGAACTAAGAGTGAGAAAAAGTACTTGTCCTCTTATCGAGAAATTAAAATCGGTGTTCCCCAGGGAAGTGTTCTGGGACCGCTGTTATTTTTGATCTATATAAATGATCTACCAAGACAAATGACCCATCCTATGATTTTATTTGCAGATGATAGTACTACCATAATTAAATGTAATGACAAAAACACATACGAAAGCGATATAAATTGTGCCATTGAAAGAATAATTTATTGGCTAGAAGATAACGATTTAATTATAAACTTACAAAAAACTCAAATTATGCATTTTTACCAAAGATTACATAACCAAACATTAAATGTCAACTATAAAGATCATAAAATTAATGAAGTTAATGTTAACAAGTTTCTTGGTATTTTGATAGACAGTCAATTAACATGGAAACCTCAAGCCGAAAATATTTGTAAAAAACTTAACGTATCTGCCTATGCATTATATAACTTAAGTAAGATAGTTAATAATCATACAATTCTAGTTGCATATCACGGCCTGGTAGTTTCTGTTTTACGATTTGGTGTCATTTTTTGGGGTAACTGTTGTGAAAGAGAAAATATTTTTAAAGGACAAAAACGTTGTATATGATCAATCTTTAATTTAAATGTTATAGATAGTTGCAAACAGATTTTTAAAAGATATAAACTTTTGACATTTCCTTGTATTTACATCTATGAAATTGCTTTATTCGTGAAAACAAATAAACAACTGTTTTTGACTTTAGATAACTCTAGAATTCGTACAGTAAGTCTTAGACCACAATACCAAAACTTATTGTCGACAGGTAACTACAAAACTTCATTATTGAACAAAAGTGTGTTAGGCATGGCCCCAGTTATATATAACAAAATACCGAAATCCGTAAAAGAATTGCCACTAAATAAATTTAAAAAACAACTTACGTCATTCCTAATTGATAATGCTATTATGCTGTTACCGATTTTTTAAGAGATAAGTTATAATTTTAATCTTTACTCTTTATTTTTGTTTTTCCTAATTGATAAATTCTATTATTCTGTTACCGATTTTTTAATATATAAGTTATAATTTTAAGCTTTACTTTTATATTTTTATTGCAAGAAATTTGTAAATTTTATGAGTGTGTTATATTATTGTAGTATTAATACATATAAGATTGTTATAATATAGTAATTTGGTATGTAGGTAATATAAATATGTCATTATTTATTTAACTACATAATAACGTTGACAATAAATATTGTTGTTACAACTAGATTTACGAATTTAGAATTATTTAGTTTAATATATAATTGATTATTGCTATGTTATAAAAGTAGTAAAAGATATTGATTTGACTAACTATCGGAAGTAGCCTTAAGATATTAAATATGTTGTATTTACATATCTTATTAGGTAAACCATAAATGTGTGAAAGATATAAGATTATTATAAATATGCTTAGGCATTTAAAATGGTTATGTACTATTATATTGTTATTATGATATGATATTTAATGATGTTTAAAGTTGTGAATATGACTTATCTCCAGAAGCTGCCGTTGGCGCTGCTGTCGATGTTGTTATGTTATAAATATGGCTGTAAGCCTCTATTAAAGGTAATCTGTATTGGACAACTGGCAAGATAAGTACTATATCTTATACTTACATTGTTTATAATATGTATAATAACTATTATGGGTATTTCATCGTATTGAGTTATTAGTAATTGTGTCTAAATAATTACACAGTAATAACTATATTACTGTATTTATTATATTCATGTACCGAGAGTCATTTTGTTATATTAAATGATATATTTGTTTAGATCTTTCTTTTCTTTAAACTTATCCAGATATTGCATTGAAATATATTATCATATTAATAGTGTGAAGTAGCTCGATTAAATACTTTATGATATATTAATTCAGTGTTTTTTTAATTATAGAATCTTATAATATCTAACATCAGAAGTGGGATAATCCCGGTCCTCGGTATCGACAGTTTGACTGCCGAAACTATATTTTATCGATAAAATCAAAAATACCCACATTGTTATGTTATTTATTAATTTGTTGTATTCCATTTTGTGTGATTAAAACTTTACTAATATGTTGAAAACCTAATTCACAGGGAAAATCACGCCGCCATCGCTATATACGTCGAAGTACCATCAACTCTACGATGTCCAGGCGTAGTTTTGGAAACAGCGGAGTGATTTCTAATTACGAAGTGGTTTACGAATTCAATTTAATTCACGGTTTGTATTCTACATACGAACTACACAATTCGGCGTCGTCATGGCGATGGGGATCAAGCGGTTGCATTACCGCAGCCATGCCAGTTGAGTCTGCGGATCCGGTATGACTGTCACTGGAGCCGAGCCTGCGATGCACCGGAAAGAGAATCGATAAAAAAGGTCAAGTTAAGCTGAACCAACAAAACTATTGTAGATGAATAGTCTTTCAGAATGCCACTATCAACAACAATAAATGTCCAATTCAACGTGTTTAATTTATCTTGTGTTTTTTATTAAAAAATAAGTCAACAGGTCAACTAGAAGTACTATAAGAAATACGAGACTATTATCGAATTTTACGTTGACTTACTCAGTGGAATTTATTAACTTCTGTTTCAGCTGAAGCTGATTGAACGGGATTAGTGGTCTCCTCCACCATCAATGCCCGAAGGGAATTCCATGGTCATGAATAAGACCATAAGGATTCTTGGACGACGAGGGGCTGAGGATCGGCAAACATTGGAGATCTTATTTCGGTCGGGAATTACTTCTGTGCCATTTCACGGTTCGACATGGCGTATCTAAGATGCTGATACAACCGACGCCGGAGTGGATCACAACGGCGAAACGCCTGACGAAGGTCATGAGGAAACTTATGAAACGAAAAAGAAAACGTCGGCGATAACTTATGAAGCAATTCTGTATACTTTCGTTTAAGCGGGTGTATGCTTGTAAAAAAAAAAAAGTGATTGTGTTGTACAAAATTAACTTTCAGTGAATAACAATTCTTTGAATTAGTTTGTGGTAGTATATCGGATATTAATATCAAAATGGCATCTTTAGCAGTGTTAAAACGACCTACAATTTGTTAACATATTTTTATTTAAATTGGGAAAAAAAAAATATTATTTATATTTGAGAATTGCTTACCTAGCAGTTTAAATATTTGGATCAAAACCAAAACACTTACGTGTTGTAAGGTTAGCCCAAGTTCTATGGGCCATCCATATGATATCGAGATGGCCCAAGTTCATCCAGCCAATGAAAGTTGTGATATCGGGATGGCCCAAGTTCATCCGACAATTTAAAGTTGTGATATCAGGATGGAAAAAACTTCAAGTTTTTTATTCAACAGAACTTGGTGTCGGCAGTGGGTGCGGTTGGCTGCATTAGCCATGTGACAAACACACAAAGTGTAGTAAAATTTGTCAAGTCTCAGAATTTATGACTTTCGTTGGTGGTAAATGGTGCTAGAAGAGTTGTGATTTCAAACGTAAATACGTAGGTTCTTGCAGCACGGGCTCGAACATACAGAGGGACTGCGTAGGTGGTAGAGACGAATTGTAATGTTGAATAAAACTTACAACCTCATCCCTAACAGCTGAGCGGCCCTCTCCGCCCCCTCAATGAGTGTTTTGCTACAAATTAGTTTTTTTAAAGCCACGATTTGATATGGCTGAAAAAAATAAGGGTCCCAGAAATATCCACCAGCTACGGTGTTTGAGTTGTGGACATTGCTGGGTGCCACTATTTGATCATTGCGTAGGTGACTCATTAAGGCCTAACTGCTGCAAGAAGGGGACAGTGTCATAAAAAACTGCAGCCAGCGCTCGCATTCAGCACAAGCATGGCATATAAAGACATTTTAAACACAAGTATGAATCAAAAAAAAGAAGCTCCTCTATCTATCTCCTACAAATTTTACTTAGCGACCACGACTACGACTACCTCTCGGCCTACCACGCCTCCTTCCCCTTTTACTTGAACTGCTCCCTGACTTACCGCGTCCAACTCCCTGTGCCCTACCTCGGGTGCACCCTCGGGAGCCCCGACCATTCACTTGCTGATGATGACCCTGCATTTGATCTAGACCAGGCAAAGGTACCCAAGGCCGATCTAGCTGCCGCTTGAAGGAGTTGCAAGCATTTGGCAACTGAGGTAAAAGCGGATGATATTTGCATCAAAGCCTATTTATTTCAACGATAGCGGAAGGCAAAGCCTTAATTGTTTTAGGGTCAAAGTTGATTAGGTTAAGACCATTTAGTGTTGTCACCCTTGACAATGCGACATATGCTTCGCCTGGCGTAGATCAAGAACAACGTTGTTAAGGCTCAATCCCTAGCTTTTCTGGATTGTTATGGCATATGCCAAAGAAATAGGAAATTGTATGCAACGGACAAAAGCATTCTCCATAATCCTAAATTTTGCTGGTTCAATGCAGTGTAATCCGTTTGAAAATAAAATAACGAGGGAAGATGCCTGCGAGGAATTGTCTATATTCCAATTATCGCTTTGCAAAATTCTAATTGAGCCGTTTACCAACCCTATCGTCACATCTATATTCCGTCGGAGCATAACCTTTGCACCTACTCTAAGCTCTATAACGTCATCAAGACCTTTTTTTTATCGTTGGAAAATGCGTTTCCGCATCGTCACACCAGCCAGGAAAGCGATGGCTGGGTGGTATATGCGGCACCCGGCAGCATAGAAAACGTTGCCATTTTTAAGGCACTCCACTAAAAAACCAACGGCTGCCCTCATCGCTACAATGGGACGCCATGGGATAGCTTTCGCACTCACCGTGACGCCCCGGCCCCCGATAGGGGAACCCCCCCTGATAAGGGTACCCCGGATAACCAGTGTACCCCTTCGTCATAGACCCGTGCAATGGCAAGAGAGGTCGCCCCCACCCCCCCCTCCACGCACCGCAACATTTCGGCACAAACAGGTGGCGCTCGGCCGACCGCGGACGGGCAAGCCGCACGCTTATGCCCAGGTGCCAGGCACCTGTAGCAGTGCAGCGGCTGCGCCTCCAGCAGCTCCACCCTGACAGAGCTCCAGCCCACCAGGACCCTTTCGGCGTTTGTTAACGCCCTTGCCGACTCAACGGGGAGTCGGGCAAAGATGACGCCCATACCCCCATAGCCACCCCGACGGATCTCCCCCACGTGAAGGGTCTCGCCAGGGCAATCAGCAAAATTCGCGCGAAGACGACGACGACTTCCCCTTAGCACTGACCCTTGACAAAACTGGCTTTTGGGGAGGGCCCTCCTTTTTCCCCTTGCTTTTACCACCCCTACTGACAAGTGTGGATCAAGCCTCATCCGTAGCTTTCGAGGACGTCATCTGCAGGATCGGCGATGAACCATCCTGCAGACTTCGGTCCTGTTCAGGAGCCACAGCTAATTCTTCACTCCTCCTGTCCGCCAAGAGAGGCGGCCGGTGGGTCCGCGCCTGGAGGAGACGCTCCTCGCTACCTCTAAAGCGGGAGTTAATCAAAGCTCCCACTGAGGACATCAAGGAGCTCCTCAACTCCTCTACTGCGTCTGAACCCAACGTCTCCGGAGGCAGCCTCGAAGAGACGGAAGACCGGGAAGAATCCACAGAGCTCTTGAGCTCCGCGAAGTCGTCCCGGACCTTAACGATCTCCTCCCTAAGGAAGGAGACCTCGCGACGCAGACGGGCGTTATCGGCCCGCATACGCTGCGACTTCTCGGATTCACCTCTGGTCGCAAGGGCTTCGACCATATCTACAAGGCCACTTGACGCCTCTTTTAGAGCCTTAATTATTGTGCCCTTGAGATTTTGGCTCTTTTTATAAACGCTGAGGATGGACGCTGGATGTAGTCCGGCGACTGTGCGCTGCTCCTCAGCATCCATACAAGATGGATCAGTAACAAATGGCGCATCCGAAGAAAGTTCTTCTTCGGAAGCTGGTGCGCTTCTTGTTGCCACCATCGGTCTGCGAAGAGCCCGAACGCTCAGTGCGCGCTTCAACTCGGCCTCCTCCGCCTGCTCCTCTATGGCCCACGTTCCCCACGTTATCAAGATCTGCTGTTACTCTTTATTCTGATATCTATCACCAGACCCTTCCCGCACGGCGGAACTGCCGTAAACTTCAAAGTTCTAATAAACCATACGGACCTGAACGTGATGACGTTGTTGACCGTACTTATGATATGCTATACTTCTAAAATGGCAATTACCATCTTCTTTTATGCTCACTTTATAACCAAGCCTACCACCGAAAAGTGAAATCGTCTTCATATCCATACCTATTGACAAGAACTAAAAATAAAAATGGAACGAACTCACTAAGATCTGCTGCCTTCTCTCGAACCCTCCGCGCACGTAAACGAAGAAGGATAAGTAGAAATGGTCATCGTGAAAACAACGGTTTGAAGTACTTATCAAAAGTACAGAACTCTGAGGAAAATACTAAGCTGTACTCTAAAATGGAATATAAGTGAAAATATAAGCAAAGAACTGTCATAGTCAGTGTCATTACGTTACTTGTCAAAGTATTTTTTCAGTTATAATAAACATTTTCTAAATTGGTTTATAAAAAAAAATACTTTTGACATAATTTATGATAATTTGATACCAATACAATAAAATAATTTTAATCATTTAACTTTGTTTTTTTTTAAACTTTAAGTTTAAGTATTATTCTACGAGAAATAATAAGGAAATAAAATTAAGCAACAGTGTAATATTATTAGCTTATCCTCTGTCATTAGACGTAAGACTTGATAAGTCCAAATCAGAATTAGTTATATTTATTTAAAAAATCGGATACGTCGTTAATGAGGTGATTAAATGATTACAAAAGGTTGTGTATCCCTGTGATATTACCATTGTAATAAACATATTTTCGAACGTTTTTTTATTACATGTAATTGAAGAGATTATTTACGAAATCCATAAAAGAAGAATAATAAAAAAAAATAATTAAATTATTTGCATAATATAAAAAACACAAACCTTATTTAAAAGGGTTTTTGGATTTGCACGAAATATTAATTTTTTTGGTGATGGTAACTCCTTTGTTTACATTTTCTTTCTATTATTCCATTTCAGAGTATAGATAGAAACTATCGAGAAGTCATTCCGACAAGTGTCTACCTAAGAATGAAGAGAATCGATGTGGTTTGTGCTACCTGTTAAGCCACCCGGTATTTGCTACCGAAATAACCAGGATAGTTAAATTGACAAGAATTTTGCCTGTTGTCCACATCACCCTGCATGTATTCTGTACCTGCCGTAAAAGTTAGATCATTAAATTTTGATATTGGGGGCCCGAAAATTCGATACATATTGAAAACTAGTTTCATACAAGATTTGAAATTTAAAAAAAGAGTACCCATTTTTAATGAAAATATTTGTTTTGGCCTAATTGTGACTTAACAAATAATCTAATCAAAAATTGTTGTAGATCATTTTTATTGCACTTAACG